>CP136059.1:127761742-137276742 GCA_032464435.1 Aegilops umbellulata | reverse complement strand
CTCTTCTTCTTCTTCTTCTTCTTCTTTCTTCTTCTTCTTCTTCTTCTTCTTCTTCTTCTTCTTCTTCTTCTTCTTCTTCTTTCTTCTTTCTTCTTCTTCTTCTTCTTCTTCTTCTTCTTCTTCTTCTTCTTCTTCTTCTTCTTCTTCTTCTTCTTCTTCTTCTTCTTCTTCTTCTTCTTCTTCTTCTTCTTCTTCTTCTTCTTCTTCTTCTTCTTCTTCTCATTGTCCCACCGAGGACACTCAGAGATGCAGTGACCACGTTTCTTGCACTTGTGGCATGTTCTCTTCTTGTGGTCATGAGTAGAAGCTTCATCATTTCCCGAGCTGGATCTGAAGACTTTCTGAAGCCTTTCTTCTTGGTGAATTTCTGGAACTTCTTCACAAGCATAGCGAGCTCCTCCAATGTCTTCAGGATCCCCAGAACTGCAGTCAGATTCTTCTTCAGATGAGGAAACAACTTTTGCCTTCAAAGCGCGAGTACATCCATAGCTAGAACCATAGATCTCTCTTTCTCACATAACTGGAACTCTTGTGTATTGAGCCTCTCAAGTATGTCAGACAGATCGAGAATCTTGAAGTCAGGGCGTTCTTGGATCATCAAGGCTAGGGTGTCAAACGAGCTGTCAAGTGATCTCAGGAGTGTCTGGACGATTTCATGCTTGGTGATCTCAGTGGAGCCAAGAGCATGTAGCTCATTTGTGATGTCAGTGAGGTGATCAACGTGAGCTGGACATTCTCATTGCCGTTTCTCTTGAAGCGGTTGAAGAGTTTGCGAAGAACACTGATCCTTGAGTCTCTCTGGGTTGAGATGCCTTCGTTGACCTTGGAGAGCCAGTCCCAGACTAGCTTCGAAGTTTCTAGAGCACTCACAGGCCATACTGTCCTTTGGTCAGATGACCACAGATGATGTTCTTGGGAGTAGAATTCAATTGAATGAACTTCTTGACATCAATAGGGGTGACACCTTCACCGCCCTTGGGAACGTCGTTCTTGACGACATACCATAGGTCAACATCAATGGCTTCAAGATGCATACGCATCTTATTCTTCCAGTAGGGGTAATCAGTGTCATCGAAGACAGGGCACGCAGCGGAGACTTTGATTATCCCTGCAGTCGACATAGCTAAAATCTAGGTGGTTAAACTGAATCACACAGAACAGGGAGTACCTTGCTCTAATACCAATTGAAAGTGCTAGTTATCAACTAGAGGGGGGTGAATAGGAGATTTGTATGAACGTCTTCAAAACATGGGAGCTTTGAAGACAAATGATAAATATGAACCTATTGATATGCAGCGGAAGGTAGACTACACTAGACAAGCCATAGTCAAGCAAGTAATGAAGTGCAAGCCAAACAACAATCTTCGTCACACCGTGAAGTCAAACAGAGAAGGCAAGCATGCAAATGACTTCATGAAGACAAACTGTAAATAAGTGAGGGAAGAGATTTCAAACACACACGGCAGCTTGACTTGGGCTACAACACTACAATAAAAAGACACATCCGTGACATTTTGGGCCGAATGAATTTTGTTCTGTCATACTTATGACACTTCTATGACAATAATTGTGACAAAACCCGGTATCATCATAGATGTGGTGGGGTCCTACTTCTATGACAAAAAATCATGACAGAAAATGGGCTTTTCGTCCTGGGCGCGCCGGAGACGCAGCTGCATGACATTCTTTGGGTCATCCATGACGGAAAAAACAGTGGTACAAGCGAGGGCGAGGAAAATATCGGGGTGTTTCGGGTTACGGTGGGTGGTCGGGGCCGAGCGATGCACGTTTCTGTCGTACACGCAAGATCGTGGGTGCGAGGCGTTGGGCTCTAACTGAACCCGAGCGAGGCATTGGGCTCTAACTGAACCCGAGCGAGGCGTTGGGCTCTAACTGAACCCGAGCGATTGCATTGCAGGCTACGCGCTACTGAACCCGAGCGATCGATCGATGGCTGTTAACTGAACCCGATCGAGCGATTCCTTCGCTACTGCTGCTAACTGAAGACGATCGATGCTGCCTCTGGATGAATAGTGAGTGTTGGTGGCGGCATTTGGAAGAACAGTTCCCAGTAGGGGTGCATGAACAGGACCCCGTGGTGTTGCCTCTGGATGAACAGGACCCCGGTCGATCGAGCCGGTTGGGGCTGGATGAACAGGATCGCCCTATGGAGGGCTGGATGTACAGTATCCTGTGGAGGGGAGGTTGAACAGGAGCCCGTGGAGAGGGTTGGCTGAACAGTAGCCAGTGGAGTAGCGCGCAGTGGAGGCTGGATGAACAGAAGCCTGTGGATGAACTGTCGCAGGTGGAGGCTGGAGGAGGTCGACGGTGGATGAACAGTAGCCCGTGGAGGCTGGAGGGGGTCGACGGTGGAGATGAACAGTATCCCGTGGAGTCCCGTTTTGCGGTACGCCAGACCCCTCCGATGAACAGGATCCCGTTTCGACCAAGGCCGGTTGAACACAAGGTCGTTTCCTCCGTTCTGTGGTACGCCAGGACTCGTTTCCATCGTCTGTTCTGTCCAAGCCGGTTGGCTCCCACGCGTTCTGTTGCCTCCCGATGAACACGACGCATTTCGTTGCCTCCCCATGTACACGATTACGACGCAGTTTCTCCATTCCGACCCAGCGATGTACATGAGCCCTGGCCGTACGTATGCACGAGTAGGCGTTTGAGACCCCGCCCGTATGGACGTACATGGCCGTATTTACTTTCTTGCACCCTGGCCGCTATACGTACGTGTACATGCTACGTGCGCGCCTCTACTACGACACATGCACGCCTCTACATTGACCAGTATGTACGTACACGTTCGCGACCAGAATGACAACGCTATGTATGCTTCGACCAGGTGTGTCCCAACTGTCTGGAACTTCCTTGCGTGCGAAGATGTAGGCGGTGGATCCCAGCAGTCAGGGGGGCGAATCGTTTTTTGTTTGCCCGGACGCACTTCCTTACGTGCGAAGATGTAGCTGGTAGGTCCCAGCAGTAAGGGGGAAACATTTTTTTTGCGAAATACGATGGTCCGTATGGCGGGTCCCCGCTGTCAGGTGCAGGAATAATTATTTTCCGCGTAATAAAGAGGCACTTCCTTGCGGCTGTCGTGGACCCAGCTGTTAGCCTCTCCACTTACAGTACTCTTCTGATGGAAGTCGGTCGTTGACCACATTGACCACGCCGCGCTGAGAGCACCAAGGCGGTGGACGACGCGAGGCCTAGGAAGGGGACGACACGGAGCCAGGGAAGACGCGACAGTGGATGCCCACGCAGAGAGGAGTACGAGGGTTCACTGGTTCGACTACGGTGTGAGGCTACCTTCGCCGCATAGTAACAGGGGGTGTGGGTGAGTAGAGGGATGGCCTGGCTAGCGATGTGAGTAGTAGGGGGCGGTGAGGCCTCCGTGGCATCACAGCCGGCCACGGGAGGCAGGAGCATGCGGCCCGACCGGCGCTGATTTGGGTGGCTGGAGCAAGAAGACCAGTGGATAGACATCGTACGGTCAATGGAGCTAGAATCGTTCATATTGACTAAGTTGACAAAGCACTCCATCCCCGTCAACTTAGTAGGCGCACTAGTCAGCCTCCCACCAAGGTGGGTCCCAACTAGCAGGGGGAGTATTCATTTTTTTGTGCGTAATAAGAAGGCACTTCCGATGGGTCCGAGCAGACAGCGGGGGGAACATTTTTTTCGTGAAATACGGTGGCCCGTCCGATGGGTCCCAGCAGTCAGGGGGAAATGTTTCTTCGCCAAATACGGTGGCCCGTCGGGTGGGTCCCTGCTGTCAGGTGGAGGAATTATTATTTCCGCGTAATAAGGAGGCACTTCCTTGCGGCTGCCGTGGACCCAGCTGTCAGCCTCTCCACGACAGTACTCTTTCGATGGAAGTCGTTCCTTGACCACGTTGACCACGCCACGCCGAGATCACCAGGGCAGTGGACGACGGCGAGGCCTAGGAAGGGGACGACGCGGAGCCGGGAAGACGCGACAGTGGATGCCCACGCGGAGAGGAGTACGAGGGTTCACTGGTTCGGCTGGGTGTGAGGCTGCTGTCGCCGCAGAATAACAGGGGGTGTGGGTGAGTAGAGGGATGCCCTGGCCAGCGGTGGGAGTAGTAGGGGCCGGTGAGGCCTGCACGGGAGGCGAGAGCAGGCAGTCCTGCCAGCGCTGGATTTGGCGGCAGGAGCAAGAAGATCAGAGATTGAAGAAACACGACGGCCATTGGATTGACATCCAACGGTTATGTCTGCTAGAATTGTTTGTTGACGTATATAATAACTAAAAAACTTGCATACGCGTCAACTTAATAGGCCCATAAGTCAGACCATTCCCTCTTTTTTTAATAATTTATATACAGCTCATTGCGACTTCTTATGCAATTTATTGCAGTCCATTTTTTTGGTTGGCCAGGGCCCATTTCGCATATTTCTGTGGGTTCCAAACTATTTTTAATACCAAAATGTCGAGCCAGATTTAAAGTACTTTGAAGATATATTTAAATTAGGTTAATGCATAGTGAAATAGGAATCTAAAAATGTGAAAAAATTCAGAAATTATAAAGTAATTGCCAATTTGTCGTCTGTTTTTATATTTACAACCCATTTCATATTACTTTCAAGATTTGCAGGCGTCTTGAAAGAGTTGCAGCCCATCAGGGCGTAGAAAAATAAATAGGCCTGGAGTGGGTATTCTTCAGAAAAAATAAACTGGGCTCATTTTCACAAAGAAAAAATAGCTGGGCTGGTCACATGGTGAACATAAAATATAAGCCTCGGCTAGACGAGCCAGCCCAGTTCAAACCCTGCTCCGTCTCAATAATAACAAAAAAAATAGTGCTCGAGTAGCAACGTCGCAGGTGTCAGCCAATCTTGTGTTGTTCTCTTGTCTATTGACTATATACGCTCACAATGTCGTGGGTCCCATATGTCAGGAAAACACTAGGAGGAAGCATTTTATTTTTTCATACGCTGACATGGTGGGCCTGTACTATCATCCTCTCCACGTACTTTGCCGATTCCTGTTGTTTGTTGACCATGTTGACAACGCGAGAGGGCGGTGCCGCAGCGAGCGCACCAAAGCGTGCGGAGGACGACAACGAGGCCTCGGGCGTCCGCGTTAATGATTTAGGAGATAGTGGGGCGGCGATGCATGCGCTGAGGCGCAGCCAGCCATGGGAGGCGGAAGCAAGCGGCCCCGCCGGCGCTAGTTTGGTTTTGGCGGTTGGAGGAAGATAGGACTGAAGAAACACGACAAACTGTAAAAGCAGCAGGAGTACTTAACAACCTTAACTGAAACCAGCGGGGAACTTAACAACCATAGCTGAAAGCAGTATGAGTACTTATACAGGTTCAACCGTACAAAGCACACCTCGAACAGTGCTACTTTGCCTACAGTTAACCAAGGGTGAGGCCGCCAAGCCCCAGGACAAGGCCCAGGCGCCACCCCACGCATCCACAACCTTCTGAAAGCAGCTTCATCTTGCAATGTGTTGGATAAACAGGATATTCGCTTTAGATCCATGGAAAAGCAGGAACATAATCTTTTGTACTATTCTCCAAGATGGACGGGCCTTCATTATTTGAGACCACCCACGAATAAATATATTTTCACCTCCAAGGGGAATGGAGTAGGTCAACATAAACATCATGTTGTGACCAAGCGCAAGTCTGACCCGACCATGGTCAGGCATCTGTATTGGAACAATAGAACTGGGCAGTTTCTGTTTCAAGAAGCACAGCTGTAAAACTGTGTATAAACAATATTTATGAACAACATATATAACAGAAAACAACTCGTACCATAAGTTTCTCGACACAGTTGGACCTGTTCAACAAGTGCAGCAGTGGCACACATATCCCACGTGGCCTTCCACCATTGAAACGCCCCACAAGGACCTCAAGACGATCAATAGAGTGTAGGAACTTGTGGATGTCGTCCCAGTCAACTTCAGTGCCATCAGTAACAGCCGAGTTGTTACAGAATAACAAATGAGCAGCCTCCTTAACTCTGAAAAAACCTACACGTGCCACCAATTATAAGAAAATATTAGTTAGAAGTAGCATCTTCGTGAGACATTCATTGCTACTTCTAAAGTTGAATTGTGATTAGTTAGACATAATAGGTGGATTAAGAAGTAATCGAGGCAACAAGCAAGAACCAGATACAAAACTAACATGGATGAACAATTGGAACGACGTCGGGCTGGAAGATCGCAGTGAAGATGAGACCAGGTTCTGCTATTTCCATCAACATTCGTGCGCCAACTTTCAGTCTGTAACACTTGAGAAAGTTTATCCAAGTCCGGCCAAAAAAAATCAGCGATCTTCTTGGTTCATGAACCCAACTCGGAACTTATATCCATGGCTTGTCTTCACTGTGACCATTAAACTGGTGTATTCAGTTATGGCAAGGCCGAGCATCTTGAGTACATGTGTTCTGGCAGAGCAAATAATGCACTGCAAGAAAAATAATATGAGAACACAATGTTATCCAAACCATGTCCGTGTTGACCATCATACTGGTAGTAACTTTTATCCAAATATAGCAATCCAAATTTCCAAATTAGTCGACAGCATGTTCAAAAAAAATCCCACCCTCCCGGATAGAAAAGAGGATTCTAGGAACATACTGTGCACGTTTTAAAATCCTGTGTTAGGATGAAAAGGAACAAGTGTGGCGTCTCGCCGAGGGTGCAGAAACCTGTAGGGTCCTCGCACTTTGGGCACTGCAAATGAAACACACTAGATTCAGTAGGAAGAAAAATGCATCAACGGCGGCGGCTGCCATCCTTGGATTTATCGGGGATGGATGAAGAATTCATACCTGGTTCTCCTTGAGAAAACCCTATGCAATCGCTGAGAGGGGGTTTTCTCTGAACAAGCAGACGAGGGAGAAGGGGATTTAGGCCCAGTGAAATATTGCCGCTTCGTCCGTCCAGCTTACTGCTAAAGCTAGAAAGGGGGTTTTGTGATTTGACGGCTCATTGGGCATTACTACGGTGCTACGACCGGGGTGTGTCTACCGTGGAGTTGTGCAGTCTAATTTGTGCATATGGCACGTGGACCCTGTTGGATGCCCCACATATCACCGAAAGGAAGTAGAAAGACAGGACTAACTAGTTACACAAAAATATATTTTTGACAGAGAGATACTCCCTCTGTAAAGAAATATACAAATCTTTTATATCACAACTGTATACATAAGAAAAATCAAGGGGAATATATAACATATATAATTATAAAAAACAGAGTTGTTTTTAAGACAATATAGACGAGTTGGTGATGATGGTGTGCCTGCCATCCTGCAATATAGGCCGTCTGATTTATATCTAACGGGTAAGAAGGAAACTATGGCAATTTTGCAAAAAGATACCCACACACCTCTCCACATTTGCAAATAAGGCCTTCCCGCATTCATCCTTTTCTCTCACAAGATAAAATACACATTCAAATGCATCTTTATGTTACGTGCAACGCACGGGCATTATGGGGGTTCAGTTGAGAATATAATACTCAGATTGGCTCATGGTTCTGGACTTTGGGCCGTAGGCCCACCCTGCATGTTTGGGGGCCCATGTGTTCTACCTCGGCACTTTTCATATTGCAAGCGATCGGTATGGTGTTGGTTTTAGATGTTGTCGCAAGGCGAATACACAAAATTGAATAAAGCACGACAGCTGTTGGAATGAAATCGAACGAAAATTCCTAACCAAAAATGAGAGTTGCAATTCTATCAATGATATACCATGTGATAAATAATACTGTCGTATTACTTATACACACAGGACACTTGTTTCACCATGCTAGATTATTACATCAAAATCTCTCGTAGGATAGATCAGTTCGGCAGTTGCGTGCTGCTACTGAAGAATTTCAAAGTTGATTTGGACCAGCTCTCCTTGCCGAGAAAGTTCGATTTTGAGATCATCCCCTATCGTAAGATATGATTTAGATTTGAACCTTGACCATCCTTTAGCATCAATCATCATGCGACCATCCTTTGTACTTACGGTACATTGAGCAGGTTCATTCACACAAAGGATGCGCATGGTAAGAGAAACTTGGCCGCTGTAGCCTGGATTGTTGAACGACTCCCTCGTTTCTCTAGGAATTATCTGTTTTCAAACAAGAAGACATACCCAAACAGTTAGATCAACATAGTGAATCAAGCGAAACAACATGGAAAGAAAAAAGAACGAAACACTTGGGCGGCCAATGCTTACCAAGAAGGCGGACATGTCGGTTTCAGTAAGGACTTTGGTATATGAAGTGCGAACTGCAGCCCAGTCTGTTGCCGGCGCAACTGCTCGTTCGGTTGCCGCTGCACGGGCCGGAGCAGATGCAAGTGCAAGTGTTGGTGTAGGTGCCGAAGCCGCTGCTGCTGCCGGAGATGGTGCTCCTTGTAGAGCTAGTGCTGGTGTCGCAGCAGGTACCGGTGTCGATGCCCGATCCTCCGGTAGATCAGCCTGATCCACTAACGCGGTTGGTGCCCAATCCTCAGCTGGATCAGACTGAGATGTTGCCGCTATCAGTGCTAGAGCAACTGCCAGTGCTCGATCCGTTGCTGAAGGTGGTACCGATGTGCGAGACAGCGGCGATCATGTCTGGTCTACTATGATCAGCTTTCTAACTTGACTAGGCTTCATGACCGTGATCCAGTTTCTTTCTTCATTTCTTTGAAAGGCGAGAAGGACTAATTGTGGCGTTTTTGTTAAACCAAACTGCAGTTCATCATAGGGATTCAACTTGTACTCAGACAACAGACTGATCCGATTTTTTCCAGTAATATAAGTGATGGACAATGCCTTCGTTACTGACACGACATAAGATGTGAAACCTGCAAAAATAGCCATCGTAGAGCAAACCAAATGGTTTATTCCGTGATGAATGTCACATGGCAAAACCTGCATCATAAAATTGCAGGAAAAGAAAGAAAACATGACATTAAATCAATAAGATTTACCTGATGTGACACGAGTGAATCCTTACCAGGAAATCACTATGTTGAAGTACTAAACAGAAGATTGATCGTCCAACTACGGGTGGCATGCAGGGGCCCCGCCTACTCCCACAAGCAGGACAGTCCAAAGGTCGTGACAAATCGTATGGACCGAACATCCATGGGACTGGAAATCCTGGTGGGTGCGATAAACCCTGCAATGCATACAAATATTGGAGTGTAACCATAATTGATAAACCATCCTCACAAGAAAGATGATCTGGATACTTCAAAATATACAAACTGAATTGAGTGGACAGACATTAACGTAGACCATTCTCAGGACTGACCACACACCAAAAATGGCAGTACTAATATAAAAGACAGGGTTCACAAACACAAATCAAGTACTGAACAATAGTACTTACCACAGGCAAGCAAAGTTGCACTAATAAAACTCTGCAGACTATTTCTTGCCACCGACCTACGGGATGAACCCCAAATAACTGACTAGGCCATGGACTTCGTGAGAGATGTCTACATGCACCATCACCATCTCGTCAACCTTGGAGAACCTAACAGAGTGGTCTTTCCACTCATAAACATGATCATGAAGACAGGCCAAATCAGATTTGTTGGGAAGCTTTATAAGAACCACACCCTTCGTAATTGAAGGCACATCTAGGAAATTGTTGTGGTCAAGTACAGCCTCGAGAACACGCCTGACAACAATGCTACAGGAAAACACTAGTTAAGGACATGTGGCGACAAGGACACAGCAGCTGGATAGTTTAGCAGTAGAACTCATCCTCAGGTCTTCCAGTTTACACGACATAACTTTGAGAACTTCATCTCCACCACGGACCCGGTTCTAATTCAAACAGAAACCATATTTTATTACTACCTTCGTTCAAAAATATAAGATGATTTTCGATATTATACTCCATATATGACTACATATACGCAAAGAGATGAGTGAACAAAGACACTAGAACATGTCTTCAAAGACATGAGAGCAGAGGGATTACTTGCAATATCCATAACACAAGTTAATGAGGCAAATATACCCTCTTCAAAGGTAGCATTGATGTTCATAAAGTACTCCCTCCGTCCCAAAATTCTTGTCTTAGATTTTTCTAGATATGAATGTATCAAGTCACATTTTAGTATTAGATACATCCATATGTAGACAAATCTAAGACAATAAATTCGGGACAGAGGGAGTAGTTGAAAGTAATCTATAAGAAATCAGTGTCAACCTCTCGCATGTTTTGGTCAAAAGAGGAATTTAGAACCGTCATTTGGCACACAAAAATCACATGCAAGATCACCCAAAAAGTTGTACTACTAGTACTAGTACTGCGTGCTAGATGAAAAAACACAATCAAGATCGAGAAAAAGATCGTCAAGATGAGATATTACCTGGACTTGCTTAATGAGGGATCCTGGAGAGGGGGGCTTGGACAGGGCGATGGCTTTGAGCTGTTCCGTGGTAGTCTCGGCGGGGTGCTTGCGCTTCTTCGTACCATGAGCCTCGACGGTTTTGGCCAGAGCCATAGACATCACTTCAGCCGGTGCTCCAGCGTCCATCAAGAAACTGTCAATTAGAAATAAAAGAAAAGAAACCATAATCACAAACCCAAAAGAAGAAAAGAGAGGGAGTTATAGGATCAGTCTCGGGGTTGCAAGACCGGGCCTTGGCCAGAATCAATACCATTGATGCGCTCACCTTTCCTTTTTTGAGAGAGAAGAACAATGGCAGAAGCAGGTCTGGTTTTTCTTGAAGAAATGAGGAACAAGATGAGGGAGAAGTGAGTTGGGTAGAGAGAAAGCTGAGAGAGAAGAGTGAAATGATGGTTGCTTCGTCCGTCCAACTTATTGCTGGAAAGGAGGGGGTTTTGTGATTTGACGGCTCATTGGGCATTACTGTGGCGCTTCGATCGGGGTAGTCTACCGTCACTCTACTACGGAGTAATTTAGTGCATGGCTGGTGGACCCCGATGCTGGTTGTCCCACACATCGGCGAAAGTGAGTAATTTAGTGCATGACTAGAGGAGGATCGACACGGTAGAGTGTGTCCACTGTTTTTCTAAAGAAAAAAATGATTATAGCAAGCGTTTCCACTCTTACGGCGGAGGAGTGTGAAACACGGCAGCCACTTGAACATACATAGTGCTCCTACTACTAGGCATGTGAAGTGGTCCATACGTCAGTACTACATAATCTTATTGCTAGTGTAGTAAGATATGACGACAACAAATGATGTTGTGCGCATGTCAACTATTTGAACAGTAATGTAGTAACATAGTACCACTTTCTTGACTGTCCAGTCGAGAATGAATAGTGAGATCAATGTTAACAGAACTAGATCTACAGCGCAAGGAGAGTACGGTGCTATAGTACTCCACGAAACATGAACCATATGAATGTTAGGCAGGGTGTATGAAGGGTGCACGGGATGGGAGCAAAAGTTCCCTTTTCGACCCACTTTTGGGTGTTTGGTAGAGTGCATGAAGGGTGCATGAGTCCACACTAGTAGGTTAACACAAATACACGAAGAGGAAACAACTACTCCCTCCATCTAGGTGTGTTAGTCATCTTATGTTGTGCACTGGGACCAAGGCGAAGAGGAAAACGGGAAAACTTAATGTCTTTTTGCTAATTTATAGCACTGCATGCAATGAACTAACCACTGCATGTGATGTTTATTAGTCTCAAGTCATTGAAAGCATGCACGGCCCACGTCTCTTCTTGGTTGATATGTCACAAAATAAGAAACGGGGAGGGAGTTAATGTACCTTGCCTAAGTGTTTTGGGATTATTTGGTTTTCGTGAGGTGACTTACACACCTAGACAGAGGGAGTATATTGAGATAAGAATGCAACTAAACACACCCACACGCTTTGTGCTACAATGACTAATCTGCACCGTCTGAGTTTGATCCAATGGTCACATTGCGCTGAGACATGGACATGCACATGCAGAGGGCGCCTAAACACCACCGAGGTCCCTCTACTTCTCGAGGCACATGACGTTGGTGATGCAGAGGGCAAAACGGCTGAAAGGCAATGCACTCTACGGGAAGGCGGAGGGAGCCAGCCGAGGAGCGGGGAATCTTTTGGTTTTCACCATCGTAAAACACCTGTCGACGACTTCTCACATCAGGGAGCAGTGGGTTTTATAGGCGGAGTCATCGTGACTAATTGCTGCCGTGCCTACTCCTGTCAATCAAAAAATTAAAAATCCTGTCGCGCCTGCTCTCGTCAATCAAAAAATTAAAAATCCCACCGCACTCAAACACCAGAGCAATGCCGCAGTGGATATTTAAATTTACCTACCGGCAAGTAGATTAAAAAAGGGGTGAAAAAAAACAAATGTGGCGGCGGCCTAGCTAATCGGTCGAACTAGCCCAACTAGCTAGCCACCGTGCTTCACTGATGTACACGGCGGGAGAAGTGGTCTTTCGTGATTTGACGACTCATTTACTTGCTTCGGTGAAAACGCTCGATAGGGCGTCCCATGTCAGGAAGAATATATGCGTGCACCACCCGGGAGGACCCCGAAACCGCGCGGTAGGGTGTGCCATGTCTCGGCACGGAGGAAAAATGTGCGTGTAAAAATTTACTGTATCAGACGTAGTACCTATGGTTCGACCTCGGGACCCAGCCAGTCGGTCGAAAACACCCCACTAGCCACATAGCTTCATCATGCTAACATGGCACGGAGGATAGGTGTGGTTAGCTCCGTCTCGACCAGCCACAACGTCTCTTTTTCTAGGCGATTCTTCTATTTTCCAAGCTTTTTTTAGTTGTAATAACACCACGGCAAGCTAGCGCCGCTCTTCGTGTGTGCTCGCGCAAAGGTTAGACGATGGAGAGAAGAGAGAGATCGTAGACCTGGGACCCACCAATAAGTGAGTCAACGGTCATGCACATGTTGACGAGGCACTCCCTCTACTCTACTCAATGTAATACTGTATAAAATCAAGTTATGGGACAAAGCCAACTACCGTTTTTGTTTCAGGCTACCGACTTACACTCTGTGGTCCAGGTTGCCAGTTCGAATCTCGTCTTTCAGATTCGTTAGTTTCAGGTCCAAATTTGATTAATGATAAGTGGGACCCCCATGTGTTGTTCCGATATTTCAGTGTAGGATGGTTTTTTGAACAAACACTTTGCGTGGTTAGACAAGTAACAACACAAGTTACACGTATTTTGCAAGTTTACGAAAAAAATGACAGCGGCATAGAATATCACATCCACCCTGCAGCTTAGATGATATGGTGATACGAGTTTTTACACGTTGGAAGTGAGATCCAATGGCTTGGGGGTAGTCTTTGTATTTATGCGCAATTTCCAAACTATCCAAAGGTTTTTTTGCAAATAAAACATTCAGGCCTCGTGTGTGCCGCTGCATCTTGGATCCTCATATTGGGTGATCCCCGTAGCTTAATTACCCGCTACGGTGATATGAGCATCTAGGTCGTATGATCAGTGATCAGATGGCACATGCATAGTACTTGTACTTTCTACGCAATTCACAAACTCTCTCAGCCGTATATTGCAAAAACATTCAAACCACCTACTGTGGGTCGTTAGATCTCCGTGAACTCGTATCACCATAGAATCTACGGTGCGGGAGCACCTCATATTCTCCCGTGCGAGAAAACATAAGGTGCTCTCGCAGCTTGGATGCTACGGTGATGCGAGCTTCGAGGTTGTTTGATCTGAGATCCAATGGCATCTGAGCAGTCTTTGTGCTTGTAAGAAGTGGCCGAACTCTTTGGGGGCTTTTATGCAAAAAACCATTCAAACTACCGAGGAGGTGTTGGATCACAAATCCAACGGCTCCGAAGAGCTTGTACCACCAAAGCATCTAAGGTATTGTAGCACATGATATTCTTACGTACATACAGGAGAATAAGATGCCCTCCTTCATCTTAGATGCTACGGTGATACGAGCTTCGAGGTTGTTGGATATGGGATCCAAGGGCATCTGAGTAGTTTTTGTACAAATTGTGTGCAATTCTCAAACTCATCAAGGTTTCCTGTAAAAATATTAAGACATCATGTGAGCTGCTATATCTCAGATCTACAAGCTCCAGGCAACTCGTATCAGGATATAGCATCTAAGGTATGGGGGCACATGATATTCTCCCGGGGAGGAGGGGTGGGGCCTGCACAACCAACCGGTGGTTGGGAGGGTTGGGACAAATATAATCTAAACAACCCTAAACAGAGCTTCACAATTTTATCGAAGGTCGAGGGGGTGACCCCCGACAATCATAGCTCCGCCTAATAAAAGACAACATTTGCATGTACTCTAGTACTAGACTGAATATTCATGTTTCAGTTTCATGTTCGTTTTAAATATTGAATTGAGGACAATGCATGTCTTACATTTTACTCCCTTCGTTCCTAAATATTAGTCTTTTTAGAGATTTCAAGTGGACTGGCACATACGGATGTGTATAGACATATTTTAGAGTGTAGATTCACTCATTTTTCTCAGTATGTAGTCGCTTGTTGAAATCTCTAAAAGACTAATATTTAGGAACAAATGGAGTATTTTTGAATTCGTGTCATACATGCATGGTTTGGAAAAATAGATGCACTATACTTATTGGATTCTTGTTGTGTTCGTGTGTGGGTCTCTCTCTCTCTCTCTCTCTCTCTCTCTCTCTCTCTCTTTCTCTCTCTCTCTATGTGTGTGTGTGTGGTCATATGCTTGATACATACAAAGTTTTCTCACCTCCATATTGTTCATCTTTTAAATTTGAATTTGCATTGAAAATTTTACTCTAATTTAACAACTCGTCATAAATCAATTACCACATTGAGATTAGTATATGCAAGGAAAATACGGGCACTGTAATACACATAGATTTGTTCGGCAATTTAAAAGGTTCCTTTCGTATTCTCGAATGGTAGGAACCAACGGTGTACCAGCCAAACCTTGGCTCGTGTTGATCCTAAACTTGATAAAAAATAAAAATAATTGGGTTCGTGTCCTTTTGGTGGCATGCGTGGTACGCACATTAGGCAACCCCAACCAGTCGAGCCTCCGCGTTTCAAGTCGAAATATCCGGCGGCCAGAATTCCAGCCCTAGGAAATTCCCATCATGTCCCCGATCCATAATGACTACCGATGAACAACGGAGGAATGCTTTATGCTACCTCTTGAGCACTGCGTTGGTTTTCCCTTGAAGAGGAAAGGGTGATGCAGCTGCTACCTCTTGAGCACTGCGTTGGATTTCCCGAACAGGAAAGGATGATGCAGCAAATTAGCGTCAGTATTTCCCTCAGTTTTTGATAACGAAGGTATGAATCCAGTAGGAGGCTATGCGCCAGTCCCTCGTACCTACACAAAGCAAATAACTCCTCGCAACCAACGCGAATAGGGGTTGTCAATCTCTTCATGGTCACTTACGAGGGTGAGATCTGATAGAGATGATAGATAATATTTTTGGTATTTTTGGTATAGAGATGCAAAGTAAAATAAAAGGCAAAGTAATAAAGCAAAGCAATAATGAATTGATGGAAGATTAATATGATAAATGTAAACTTGGGGGCCATAGATTTCACTAGTGGCTTCTCTCAAGAGCATAAGTATTCTACAGTGGGTGAACAAATTACTGCTGAGGAATTGACAGAATTGCGCATAGTTATGAGAATATCTAGGTATGATCATGTATATAGGTATCACGTCCGAGACAAGTAGACCGACTCCTGCGTGCGTCTACTACTATTACTCCACTCATCGACCGCTATCCAGCATGCATCTAGAGTATTAAGTTAAAAACAGAGTAATGCCTTAAGCAAGATGACATGATGTAGAGGGATAGTTTCATGCAATATGATAAAAATCCACATCTTGTTATCCTCGATGGCAACAATACAATACGTGCCTTGCTGCCCCTACTGTCACTGGGAAAGGACACCACAAGATTGAACCCAAAGCTAAGCACTTCTCCCATTGGAAGAAACACCAATCTAGTAGGCCAAACCAAAGTGATAATTCGAAGAGACTTGCAAAGATAACCAATCATATATAAAAGAATTCAGAGAAGATTCAAATATTGTTCATAGATAATATTGATCACAAACCCACAATTCATCGGTCTCAACAAACACACCGCAAAAAGAAGATTACATCAAATAGATCTCCACGAGAGAGGGGGAGAACATTGTATTGAGATCCAAAAAGAGAGAAGAAGCCATCTAGCTACTAACTATGGACCCGAAGGTTGGAGGTAAACTACTCACACTTCAACGGAGGGGCTATGATGATGTAGAAGCCCTCCGTGGTGGATTCCCTCTCCGGTGGAGCTCCGGAACAGGCCCCAAGATGGGATCTCATGGGTACAGAAGGTTGCGGCGGTGGAATTAGGTTTTTTGCTCCGTATCTGATCGTTTGGGGGTACGTAGGTATAAATAGGAGGAAGAAGTACATCGGTGGAGCAAGGTGGGGCCCACGAGGGTGGGGAGCGCGCCCCCCTACCTCGTGCCCACCTCCTGGCTTTCTTGACGTAGGGTCCAAGTCTTCTGGATCATGTTCGGTGAGAAAATCACGTTACCGAAGGTTTCGTTCCATTTGGACTCCGTTTGATATTCCGTTTCTTCAAAACACTGAAATAGGCAAAAAACAGCAATTCTGGGCTGGGCCTCCGGTTAATAGGTTAGTCCCAAAAATAATATAAAAGTGGAAAATAAAGCCCAATATGGTCCAAAACAGTAGATAATATATCATGGAGCAATCAAAAATTATAGATATGTTGGAGACGTATCAGGCATCCCCAAGCTTAATTCCTGCTCGTCCTCGAGTAGGTAAATGATAAAAAAGAATTTTTGATGCGGAGTGCTACTTGGCATAATTTCAATGTAATTCTTCTTAATTTTGGTATGAATATTCAGATCCGAAAGATTGAAGACAAAAGTTTATATTGACATAAAAATAATAATACTTCAAGCATACTAGTAAAGCAATCATGTCTTCTCAAAATAACATGGCTAAAGAAAGTTATCCCTACAAAATCATATAGTTTGGCTATGCTCTATCTTCACCACACAAAGTATTTAAATCATGCACAACCCCGATGACAAGCCAAGCGATTGTTTCATACTTTTGACATTCTCAAAACTTTTTCAATCTTCACGCAATACATGAGCGTGAGCCATGGATATAGCACTATATGTGGAATAGAATGGTGGTTCTGGAGAAGACAAAAAGAGGGGAAGATAGTCTCACATCAACTGGGCATATCAACGGGCTATGGAGATGCCCATCAATAGATATCAATGTGAGTGAGTAGGGATTGCCATGCAACGGATGCACTAGAGCTATAAGTATATGAAAGCTCAACAAAAGAAACTAAGTGGGTGTGCATCCAACTCGCTTGCTCACGAAGACCTAGGGCATTTGGAGGAAGCCCATCATTGGAATATACAAGCCAAGTTCTTCGGTGTCAAAACCGGCGGATCTCGGGTAGGGGGTCCCGAACTATGCATCTAGGCAGATGGTAACAGGAGACAAGGGACACAAAGTTTTACCCAGGTTCGGGCCCTCTCGATGGAGGTAAAACCCTATGTCCTGCTTGATTAATATTGATGATATGGGTAGTATAAGAGTAGATCTACCACGAGATCAAGGAGGCTAAACCCTAGAAGCTAGCCTATGGTATGATTGTTGTATGTTCTGTTGTCCTACGGACTAAAACCCTCCGGTTTATATAGACACCGGAGAGGGTTTAGGGTTACACAAAGTCGGTTACAATGGTAGGAGATCTAAATATTCGCATCGCCAAGCTTGCCTTCCACGCCAAGGAAAGTTCCATCCGGACACGGGACGAAGTCTTCAATCTTGTATCTTCATAGTCCAGGAGTCCGGCTGAAGGTATAGTCTGGCCATCCGAACACCCCCTAATCCAGGACTCCCTCAGTAGCCCCTGAACCAGGCTTCAATGACGATGAGTCCGGCGCGCAGATTGTCTTCAGCATTGCAAGGCGGGTTCCTCCTCCAAGTACTTCATAAAAGATTGTTAACATTAAGGATAGTGTCCGACTCTGCAAAAATAAGTTTCCACATATTGCCATAGAGAGAATAATATTCACACAAATCTAATCTGCTGACGTATTCCGTAGCGTGACATCACACTACGGCCAAGCCTCTGTTCGAATCGTTTTCACTTCCCCACCTCAACGCATTTTGCGAGGCGGTTTCCTTGGCACGTCTTGTCGAAGCAGAGATCGTGTCCCCTTTATTTACGGGATTCTCATCAATACGGACGTGGGTAACCCAATCGTGCCCGTTAGCGCGTTTTCTCGATTAAAGGCGAGCCCCAAACGGTTACGGGAAGGGTCCTTGGTATTACACCTCTTATAAAGAGACCTAGGCCTTACCCCTTTCTTTCAATCTCAAACGAGTCCGCCCGCCGCCTCGAGTTCCAACACCCTAGGCTCTAGATTTCAGGCGCTTCAGACCTTCGACAATGTCCGGTTCCGACCTTCAAGGCCAATTGATGGAGGAGGACGTGCTAAAGTTGAGAAAGGCAAAGTTCTTGACCGGCAAAACTTCGCATAGGCTGCCTGCCCAAGGGCAGGCTATTCCCAGTCCCCAGCCCGGTGAGAGCGTGGTGTTCGTGTCTCACTTCCTTCGGAGGTTAGGCTTCTCCATGGATCCCTTTGTGAGGGGGCTGATGTTCTATTATGGGCTGGAGTTTCACGACTTAGCTCCGGAGTCCATCCTCCATGTTTCCTCATTCATCGTTGTGTGCGAAGCATTCCTCCGTGTTACTCCTCACTTTGGATTATGGCTGAAGACCTTTAAGGTAGAGCCGAAGACGATTGAGGGACGACACGCAGAGTGCGGAGGCGCTGTTATAAGTAAGAAGGTTGATGCTCCGTGGCCCGAGGGCCCTTTTCAAGAGGAGCTCGGCTTGTGGCAACGAGAGTGGTTCTACATCACCGCTCCCAGGGGCACCAAGTGGGTGGCGTCGCCTGCCTTTCGCTCAGGTCCCCCAAAGCAGCTAGGGTCGTGGGTCAACAAAGGCCTAGATTGGGGGCCACCCCAGGACGTGTCTTTGTTGCGGGGCCGCATCAGGGATCTCTTAGAAAGAGGTCTCAACTTGGTCAAAGTGACGCAAGTCATGCTGATCTGCCGAACACTGCCCGGCAAGCATCGATCCCTTCGCTTGTGGGAGTTTAATCCGGAGGGACCACGAGCTCTCGAGCATTTTATGGGCGCAACGCCCGCGGAGATGTATAAATTGTTCTTCGGATCACAAGCAATGTGTCCGGATTTGACCGAGGACGCATGTTTGAGCTGCAATCGCCCGGATACTCAAGTAAGTAGCCTTGTGCCTGGACTCGTTATCCGTATATTTGTCATAAACTTGCCCCTAAAAGAGTTGTCCTTTTAAACAGGAGTGGGTAGCGAAAGCAAAGCTGATCAGGTGTTCGGCTCCCCTCCCCGAGACCAGGCCGGATCCCGTGCTAGTCAGGATGCTGAAGATTGTGCCTTTGGGGGAAAGTGAGGGAGGGGACAAGGAAACTACGGCCTCCTCGAAGGAGGCTGTTCAGAAGGGAGGAACAGAAAATTCCTCTCCTCAGGGGAAGAAGAGGATTGCCTCTGAAAACCCGGAGACTATGGCCTTAAAGCGGGGGGAAAATCCTTGTCAGAGGGTCCTACGCCGGGGGATACCTCTGCCGATGTATGCCCTCAAGGGGACCAGCCCTCCGGCCAGCCATATGTAGAGAAAGATCATATTTTTGGGAGAGAAATACTTGCATTATATCTAAGAAGATTAACCAAAATTTTACCTTGTCGCTCGGACCTCAGCCCTTCTCAGCAGAGCTCGTCTTCGGGGGACCTTCTTTCGGAGATGATGGAGAGCGGGACGCCTCCCCCTGCCGTACCACCTAGCGAGGCGGGCGACCCTGAGGTGTCGTCGCAGAGGGCTTCTCCGAATCCGGCAAGGCGGAAGGTAGCCATATGGCCCCCCAAGGTTCTCCGCGTCCGGCCTTCGAAAGAAGCCATAGGACAAATCCGGCATCGTCCGGTGCTCGGTTGGAGCGAGCTTCTATCTCAGAGGAGCACCGTGCGTTGATGCGCACGGTGATTGAAAGGATTTCGTCCGCGGAAAGCGGATTGCACGAGGCTGTCAGAAGTTTACTGACAGGTTTTGAGGTACGTCGCATAAATAAGATGCGCCCTGTGTAGATAGTAGCCCCTGAGACTGTGCATTGCCAAAAGTGACGACGCGCAGAGGATCATAATCCCAGGTCTAAAATGTCGTCTTTGTAGGTGGCGAAGTGTTCGGAATCCAGCCGAACTGATGATTTTGCCGAGCTAAAGCGGCAACTTGACGTGGCAGATGCCGACATCGCGCTCGTCAACAAACGGCTTGATGAGGCTCAAGGTATGTAATTCCTTGGGCGGCACCTGGTAATAGGAGCTTTATGCCAGTATCTTACAATGTGTGTGCTTGAAGCAGATGGTGCGGCCGCCGTGGAGAGTCTTCGTGCGGAACTTTCCCAAGCTAAGGAACAAGCTAGAGAAAGTGATGCGGCTGCCAAGAAGGCCCTTGAAGAGCTGAGAGCTGAACAAGCTGCTCACTGCCGAAGCAAGAAAGAGATGGCTGAGATGGCCGTGAAGCTAAAGAGCGATGCTGACCGTTGCAACCTTCTGGAAAAATAAGATCGGGCGGAACCCACGGATTTGACAAAGGCCGTTGCCGATGCCAAGGATGCTCGCTCTGTGATGAGAGCTGCGAGGGAGGAGCTTCGTGAAGCCGGAGAGATCATGGCTGGAAAGCCCTTTCTGCAGCGGAGGAAGTTTTGTGATCCTAAGCATGCTCCGTTGGACCGGCTGTGGAGTATGACAAACACCTATCTAGATTTGGCGGCAAGTGCTGCTGATGCGACCGAACACTTTCGAGATCAAGGAGATCGCGAAGTGGAGAAACTCTTTTGGTTGCAGTTCCACAATCCAGAGCGTCCACTGTCAGTGGCCGATCATCTGGCCGAATGGGCCGAGCTGAATAGGTTGTCCGGACTCGCCATGAAGTGCGTCATGAGTCATCTATGGCCGGGGAGATCGGAGCCGAACAGTTATTTCAGCTTGGTGCAACAATTCCTTGGTGCGGTGCCACATATCAATGCAATGAAGAGGTCAGCATGTATAGAGGGCGCACGGATGGCTCTTGCCCGTGTTAAGACATACTGGGCGGAGATGGAGACCACCGTTGTTGCATCACGAGATTCGGACAAAAGCCGAGTACCCTCCGAGCACTATTTTCAGGAAGTCCTTGAAGGCGCTCGTGTAATAGAGACGCAGTGCTCGAAGGATGCTATGTTTTAATAGCATATTTAATTGTAAAGCAATATTTTGATAAATTGTAGTAGCCTTTTATACTTGTGCCTTCAAGTATTTGAAACACCTCCTGTGCGGCCATTTTAAGATATATATATATATATATATATATATATATATATATATATATATATATATATAATCTGAAAGATGGCAGTCGTTGGCTTCAGCCCCCATGCACATAGTGCGGGGGTGCTCGCAGAAGGCGCATTTTCACACTTAAACCAAAGTCTTGGTCCTACAAAGGAGGTGATAGCGCAGCGAGCTAGGCAACCGGACTATAATTCTTTAACACTTTCACTTAGCCATAGGAGCTTGACAGTGAGGCTACTTAAATAGCCCCTGGTGGCGCCTGCGCTCACCCGAAGTCGGGGCGCATATGTGCCTGGCCGGGAAACGGCCCTTTGTTAATGCAGAGGAATCCTATAGATTCCGGTGAGTCGTCGAGTGGTTGACCAGTCTCACGCTATATCATGACAGTCAGTTTTCGGCTTTCTCTAGTGAGGTGCTCGCCTGGCCGAATCGGGGCACAATCGCAGTAGTTCTCCTGGTGCCGCCTTAGACGATAGTGCGGAACGTAAGGCAGCAAAACACAGGAGCCGGGCAACCCAACATTTGACCAAAGACATGATTCGGAGCTAATGCATATAAGGCCAAACTCGCGACGCCGAACACTCCCTAAGGTATTCAGTCTTTATGAGTACGGGCGGGACAACACCCTTGGTTATAAGCCCTTAGTGTCCAGGTACGCACAAAATTCCTGACGTGGCCACATGCCAAGACGTCAGTCCCCTCCTTGATTATAACGAAAAACCGGAGGATGTGTATCAACAAGAGACAGTAAAAAAGGTTTTCGCAGGGTCTTAATCTGAAAAGAATCCTTGGAACGGGTCCCTACTACACGTCTGCGCCTGTGTCTCCGTTGTGCCATATCCTGGACGGGCGCAGCACGATGGTCATCTGTAAAAGAGAGGACCTTAGTTGAAAAAGAAAAAGTCTCGTGCCGAACAAAATTTATACTAAGTAACCAAAGTATAGATTAAATGGGTAAAATTGAGCTTGATTGTCTCATATTGTATATGCGCGGAGCCCCTAGCGCAGGAGTATACGGATATTAAGCCTTTATTAATGATATGTTTACGCCGGACTCGTCCAGCCGTGTCCGTGGTCTTAACGACCTGTTTTGGATGTTTTTGGCTGATAAAGTCGTGTTAGTGTGGGGCTGTTAAGGCAGCCGCACGATCCTCCGCTGGGGGCACACTCAATGTTTTCCCTTTAAAGAGATGATGCCTCGTGGACCGGGCATCTTGAGCGTAAGGGATGCGTAATGTGGTATTGCGTTAAAGCGGGCGAAAGCTCCGCGTCCCAGCTGTGCTTGATAGCGACTTGAGAATGGGACGATGTGGAAAGTTAGCTTTTCGCGGCGGAAGTTATCGGGGGAGCCGAATAGGACTTCAAGCCGGAGAAAGCCCATGCAATGGGTATCCGGACCTGGCACTACCCCTTGAAAGGTGGTTTTGCTGTGGCGAATTCTTGATGGGTCTATCCCCATGTGGCGGATTGTGTCCTGATATATTAGGTTTAGACCACTGCCGCCGTCCATCAGGACATTTGTAAACTGGAGTCCGCCAATTATTGGATCGAGTACCAAGGCAGTCCAGCCTGCGCTCCTGATACTTCTAGAGTAATCCCGATGATCGAAGACGATTGGTTTTGTCAACTAGTGGCGGGACTCCTTTGAGATAGGCCATATGGCGCGTACCTTTATGGGCGCCGCACGTTTTGTTATGTGAAGTAAGTTTACTGCCTTTACTTAATCTTCGACATAGTCCCGTTCCGAAGTGGCTATCACGCACTGCTCGGGCGAACCGTATTCGCCAAGTTCAATGCGGTACCGCACTACGCATACCTCAAGATCAAGATGCCAGGGCCTCGAGGAGTAATCACGGTCAATGGAAACACCGAACGCTCCCTCCGAACGGAGGAACAGACGGTGGCCCTTGCAGCGGAAGTACAAAGCAGCCTCCCTAGATAGTTCTCCAGTCCGGCCATCAAACGTCCGGACACCGTCAAGCGCGCACGGAGTAACCAACAACAAGACCGCCTGGCACGTTCCGAGCAGGCGTAGCAATGCGGCCCCAACCCCAGCCCTCGCGAAAATGCGACACCAGTGCTTCGCGTACATAACTACGCTCTAGAAATACCATGGGCACAAGGGGAGGGGCACCATCACGGCACGCCTGAAACACGGCTTAAACCGCACTAGGGGCTACCGATTTTTTAAGTTTCTCTTACTTTCAGGACTCCATTCTTCGGAAGGCCTTTCCGACAGTACAATTGCCGCACAAACGATGCAAGAACCAGGGAAGCAGACAAGCCACGCCACATTAACGGAACTCCCAGGTGGTCTCTATCACGAGCAGTATACCTGTGTCGCATACCATTCCGCAGCCTGCCCCTGGAATGGACGTGTTAAATAGTCCAACCTTTTGCTTATCGCGTTATTTGTATCGTTCTGCCTTGATCGCAGCCTTTTTTAATAGACAATGCATAGCTTTTGTCTATTTTTGCATTACTCTTTTTTACAAATATATGTTCATTAACGAGATGCTGCACCCATACACTTTGGTACGGCCAAATACGCCAGGGGCTTTAGTACCCCTTAATATGGTGTGAGAAGCCCAAACACTTTAACAAGTGCGGCACCCCAAACTTATAGCATTATATGCATCGGCTCCGAATCATGTCTTGGGTCAATAGTTGGGTTTTCCCGGCTCCTATGTTTTGGTGCCTTACGTTCCGCTATATCGGCTAAGGTAGCACTAGGAGAACTACTGTGATTGTGCCCCTGTTGAGCTGGGCTAAGCACCTTAGTAGAGAAAGCTAAAACTGACTGTCGTGATGAAGAGAGAGCTGGTCGCTGTTTGAGAGGTTTTTCGAGTCCCTAAAGACTTATGCCGCTTAGAGCGAGGAGTCGGCTCTGTCCGGCCAAGGCGTGGATAGCGCCCCGAACTCGGTCTTCCGAATACCAGGGGCTTCGCCGAAATTTAAAATTATAGAATTCTATGGCTAAGTGAGAGTGTTCAAGCATTATAGTCTGATTGCCTTGTTCGTTGTGTTGAGCGCCTCCCTTGAAGGACCCAAACATGGGAAAAAGAGCGCTCAGGGTTATCCCGAACACCCCAGCACTAGTGGCACGGGGGCAGAAGCCAACGACTCGCCATCTCTCAAATTTGATAAACAGCCGCACAGAAGGTAATATTTTAAATTCCAAAAGCATTTCTTAGCGCATATGAACAAGTTTTCAGCACACATGACAAAACGGGCGAGTTTTACTCAAAAATTACATCCCTGTAACATTCATCCGCCATAAGGCGGGCACCCTTCAGAACGTCCTTATAATAATTCTCGGGCTTGCGATTCTCTTTCCCCGGTGGTGGCCCGTCCTTCACAAGCTTCTAAGCATCCAGCTTGCCCCAGTGCACCTTAGCGCGGGCAAGGGCCCTACGGGCACCTTCGATGCAGACGGAGCGCTTGATAACTTCGAGCCTTGGATAGGCCTCCACCAGCCGCCACACCAGCCCGAAGTAGCTCCTAGGCAGGGCCTCTCCAGGCCACAGTCGAACTATAAAGCCCTTCATGGCCTGTTCGGCCGCCTTGTCGAGCTCGACCAGTTGCTTCAGCTGGTCGCTCAGGGGCACAGGGTGTCCGGCCTCAGCATACTGAGACCAGAACACCTTCTCTGTCGAGCTGCCCTCCTCGGCTCGGTATAATGCGACGGCATCGGACACGCTACGGGGAAGATCTGCGAATGCTCCTGGAGAGCCCCGGATTCGGGTAAGTAACAAGTAACTCACTCTTACATGTTTGCTTTGCATAAAGAATGCCTTACCCGCCGCTATCTTTTTCACCGCATCCAACTCCTGGAGGGCCTTCTGGGATTCGGCCTTGGCAGACTTGGCATTTTCAATTGCCGCCGCGAGTTCGGACGCTCGCGTCTTTGAGTCAAGCTCCAAACTCTCATGTTTTTCATGAGGGCCTGGAGCTCTTGCCGCACCTCGCCAATCTGGGCCTCATACTTCTCCAGCTCGATGCGCTCCGTGGCCGCCCTCTTCTCGGCCTCGGACAGCGCTTGCTTAAGGGTCGCCACCTCAGATGTGGCCCCTGCAATAGCCACGTTAATCCTGTCATTTTTTGCAATTGCACTTTTTTATATATTTAAACAAGGTATTTCTTACCTTCCTTGTCCTCGAGCTGCTTCTTGGCAAGCCCGAGCTCTTGCTCGGACTGCTCGAGGTTCTGCTTTAGCGCGTCCACCTCCGCAGTCAGTGCGGAGGACGCCAGCAAAAAAGCCTGCATACGCATATTGACTCCTTTCTGTTAGACTTCTGAGAATTTTATTTGATCCTCTATTCGGCTTTTCTTCGCGAACGCCAAACAAAGCATCAGGGGCTACTATCTATGCGGTAATATTTTTACACATTCTTTACTTACCTCAAAGCCTGTTAAAAGGCTGGCACAAGCTTCAGTCAGTCCGCTCTTGGTGGACTGAACCTTTTGGACCACCGCACTCATAATGGTGCGGTGCCCCTCGTCGATGGAGGCGCCCTTAAGCACCTCCAGCAGATTGTCCGGCACCTCCGGTTGGACGGGGGTCACCGGCTCGGTGGGCTTGCTCCTCTTGGAAGGAGGTCGCCCGCCGGACTCTGGAACCTTTGAAGGTTCCGGAGCGGTGTCCGGCCTAGGGCCGGACTTGGAGCCCTGGGGGGATCTATCCCCTTTACTGCTGGAGTCTGGGAGGTCGCCTTGCGGCTCCTCCAGGACCACCCTCTCCTGGCTTGGAACCTGCTGGGACGCCACCTCGACATCGTCCGCAGTGCGGGGGGAGGTAGCGGGCAGAAGTGAATTCACGTCCGACGAATCCAGGGAGCCGCTCGACAACTTGTCGAGCCCGGCCTTATGCGGACTGCATAGATATATTTGACATAAGGGAAAGCCGTGCAATAAACGAACACTACGAGTTACCCTGGTGTCCGAACACTTACGATCCTGCCGGGCGCCTGGCTCTGTGCGACCACTCCTCTTCGCCGTTGTCGGCGTCGGTGGAGTAGTACGAAGGATGGGTCTTCCCCTTCTTGGACCATTCAGCCTCCCCGGTCAGGGCGGCCTTCCTCTTCTTTCCTCCCTCCGCTAGGGGGGGAGAGGTTTCTTTTTCCTCCTCCTCGTTTTCACGGGAGGAGTGCGTCTCGGAGTTGTCGGATGATGAATCCGACAACTCCAGGCGTCGGGCAATCTTTCGAGTCCCTGTGGCCTTCTTCCTGGCCTTCTTCTCCGGCACCACATAGGTTGCCGGAACCAGCAGCTTCGCCAAGCGAGCATCGGCTGGGTCTTCAGGCAAAGGAGCCGGATAGTCGATCTGTCCGGACTTCGCCTGCCAATCCTGTCAAAGGTAAGGGAGCTTAGATCCCGCATAGAGACAAACTATGAAAAACTAATACCCTTTAAAAGGTACAAATGGCTTACCGCACTAGCATGACGCTGCGTGCTGAATCCGCGATCCTCGGAAGTGGATGCGGGAGCCTCGGCGCCCTTGAAAGGCACCTTCCAGGCATCTTCGTACGTCGGGTCGAAGAGCCTATTCAGAGTTCGGTGATGCGCCGAGTCGAACTCCCACAGATTGAAGGCCCGTTGTTGACACGGGACGATCCGGCGGATGAGCATAACCTGGACTACGTTGACAAGCTTGAGCTACTTGTTCAACAGGGTTTGGATGCATCTTTGCAGTCCAGTCACCTCTTCTTTGCTGCCCCACGACAGGCCCGTCTCTTTCCAGGACGTGAGCCGCATCGGGGGTCCGGACCGGAACTCGGGGGGCTGCGACCCACTCAGGGTCGCGCGGCTCGGTGATGTAAAACCACCCCGATTGCCACCCCTTGAGGGTCTCCACAAAGGAGCCCTCGAGCCATAGAACGTTGGGCATCTTGCCCGCCATGGCGCCTCCGCACTCCACCTGGTTGCCGTGCACCACCTTCGGCTTGACATTTAAGTGACTTGACTTGGCACATGTTCACACATGTAGTTGAAACAAATCAACATAGCTTCACGATATTTATGCTCATGGTGGATTATATCCTACTCATGCTTGCATCCAACGTTTATTAATTTTAATGCATGTACATGGCTGTTGTCACTCTCTAGTTGGTCACTTCCCAGTCTTTTTCTAGCCTTCACTTGTACTAAGCGGGAATACTGCTTGTGCATCCAATCCCTTAAACCCCAAAGTTATTCCAGATGAATCCACTATACCTTCCTATATGCGGTATCTACCTGCCGTTCCAAGTAAATTTGTATGTGCCAAACTCTAAACCTTCAAATAAACATTCTGTTTCGTATGCTCGAATAGCTCATGTATCAACCAAGGTTGTCCTTATCTTCTGTGTTAGGCGGGTTATTCTCAAGAGGAGTGGACTCCACTCCTCACTCATGAGAAAATGGCTGGTCACCGGTATGCCCAGTCCCATGCTTTATGCAAACTAAATCAAAATTAATTGCAAACAAAACTCCCCCTGGGACCTGATGTATGTTGGAGACACTCGTTGTTTCGAGCAAGTCATGGATTGATGCTTGTTGGTGGAGGGGGAGTATAAACTTTACCATTCTGTTTGGGAACCGCCTATAATGTGTTTAGCATGGAAGATATCTCCATCTCTTAGTTGCTATGTTGACAATGAAAGTATACCGCTCAAAATATAATTTATCTCTATTTCAAAACCGAGCTCTGGCACCTCTACAAATCCTTGCTCCCCTCTGCGAAGGGCCTATCTATTTACTTTTATGTTGAGTCATCACCCTCTTATTAAAAAGCACTAGCTGGAGAGCACAACTGTCATTTGCATTCATCACTATTAATCTATGTTGGGTGTGACTATGATTGGATCTCTTTTACCATGAATTACAATGTCTAGTCAGTCCTTGATCTTTAAAGGTGCTATGCATTTATGTTTTGCGGTCTCAGAAAGGGCTAGCGAGATACCATCTTGTTATATCATATTATGATTGCTTTGAGAAAGTGTTGTCATCCGAGATTTATTATTATGGCTTGCTAGTTGATTATGCTATTGATATGAGTAATTGTGAGACCTGAGAATTATTGCAAATGTGGTTAGTTATGATATATGTTGAAAACTTGAATGCTGGCTTGACATAGTTACAACAAGAAGAGCAAACAGAGTTTGTAAAAGTTTTTCTTTTTCTCTTTCAGTTTGTCAATTAAATTGCTTGAGGACAAGCAAGGGTTTAAGCTTGGGGGAGTTGATACGTCTCCGTCGTATCTACTTTTCCAAACACTTTTGCCCTTATTTTCGACTCTAACTTGTATGATTTGAATGGAACTAACCCGGACTGACGCTGTTTTCATACGAATTGCCATGATGTTGTTTTATGTGCAGAAAACAAATATTCTCGGAAAGTCCTGAAACTCCACGGAACACCTTAGAAAAAACAATAAAAAATCCTTGCCAAAGATGAAGACCAGGGGGCCCACACCCTGTCCATGAGGGTCGGGGCGTGTCCCCCCTCTAGGGCGCGCCCCCTACCTCGTGGGCCCCCTGGACACCCTCCGACGCCAACTCCAACTCTATATATTGGCTTTCGGGGAGAAAAAAACCGGAGAGAAGAAATCATCGTGTTTTACGATATGGAGCCGCCGCCAAGCCCTAAAACCTCTCGGGAGGGCTGATATGGAGTCCGTTCGGGGCTCCAGAGAGGGGGATTTGTCGCCGTCGTCATCACCAACCATCCTCCATCACCAATTTCATGATACTCACCGCCGTGCGTGAGTAATTGCATCGTAGGCTTGCTGGACGGTGATGGGATGGATAAGATTTATCATGTAATCGAGTTAGTTTTGTTAGGGTTTGATCCCTAGTATCCATTATGTTCTGAGATTGATGTTGCTATGACTTTGATATGCTTAATGCTTTTCACTAAGGCCCGAGTGCCATGATTTCAGATCTGAACCTATTATGTTTTCATGAATATATGTGAGTTCTTGATCCTATCTTGCAAGTCTATAGTCACCTACTATGTGTTATGATCCGGCAACCCCGAAGTGACAATAATAGGGACCACTCCCGGTGATGACCATAGTTTGAGGAGTTCATGTATTCACTATGTGCTAATGCTTTGTTCCGGTTCTCTATTAAAAGGAGGCCTTAATATCCCTTAGTTTCCAATAGGACCCCGCTGCACGGGAGGGTAGGACAAAAGATGTCATGCAAGTTATTTTCCATAAGCACGTATGACTATATAGGGAATACATGCCTACATTACATTGATGAATTGGAGCTAGTTCTGTGTCACCCTATGTTATGACTAATACATGATGAACCGCATCCGACATAATTATGCATCACTAATCCAGTGCCTACGAGTTTTCCATATATTGGTTCTCGCTTATTTACTTTCCCGCTGCTACTGTTACAATCATTACAGAATACCAAAAACATTACTTTTTCTGTCTTTACGTTTGTTGCTGTTACCACCACTATCATATTACTTTGCTACTAAACACTTTGCTGTAGATACTAAGTTTCCAGGTGTGGTTGAATTGACAAATCAGCTGCTAATACTTGAGAATAATCTTTGGCTCCCCTTGTGTCGAATCAATAAATTTGGGTTGAATACTCTACCCTCGAAAGTTGTTGTGATCCCCTATACTTGTGGGTTATCAAGACTATATCATGCATTAAAACTACTTGAGACCAAATAAATTTGGCATGCAAGCTCAAGAACTGGGTCACCTAAGCAGAAAAAAATTGCAATAAATAAAGCACTAGAACAAAAACTAATTGGACCATTAGAGGAGTCACATACCGAAGAACAACCCCCCAAAGCAGTTTTGTGAGTGGAGCTTTGAGCAAGGAGATCGAAAATCGCAGCAAAACGAGCTAGAACATGAGTTTGAGCTGCGTGGTGATTTTTTCTAGAGGAAGACGAATTGTGTGGGTGCAGGAATAAGTGGAGGGGGAGCCACGTGGGGCTCACGAGGCAGGGGGCGCGCCCTGGACCTTCGTGGCCAAGTGGTGGCCCCTCTGGTGTGTTCTTAGTGCCAGATATTCTTAAATATTCTACAAAAATCATATTTCAATTTCAGGACATTTGGAGAACTTTTATTTTCGGGGTATTTTTTATTGCAAGGATAATTCAGAAAACAGACAAAACATACTATTTTTGCTTTATTTAATCTAAATAACAGAAAATAAAAGGAGCGTACAAAGAGTTGTGCTTTCTAACTTCATCCATCTCATGCTCATCAAAAGGAATCCACTAACAAGGTTGATCAAGTCTTGTTAACAAACTCTTTCCGAATCGCACGAAACTGGAGAATTTTCGAATAACACTAGGTTACCTCAATGGGGATATGCACGTCCCCCATAATAAGAATATCATATTTCTTCTTGATAGTAGGAAGAGGGAATTCAAAACCTCCAATAATTATCGTTGAAAATTTTCCAATAGAATTGATACTGTGGACTTGAGGTTGTTTCCTCGGAAAGTGTATCATTTGCTCATTACCACTAACATGTAAAGTGACATTGCCTTTGTTGCAATCAATAACAGCCCCTAGAGTATTGAAAAAGGGTCTACCAAGGATAATCGACATACTATCGTCCTCGGGAATAGTAAGAATAACAAAGTCCGTTAAAATAGTAACGTTTGCAACCACAACAAGCACATCCTCGCAAATACCAATAGGTATAGCAGTTGATTTATCGGCCATTTGCAAAGATATTTCAGTAGGTGTCAACTTATTCAAATCAATTCTATGATATAAAGAGAGAGGCATAACACTAACACCGGCTCCAAGATCATATAAAGCAGTTTTAACATAGTTTCTTTTAATGGAGCATGGTATAGTTGGTCCTCCTGGACCTCCATGTTTCTTTGGTATTCCACCTTTAAAAGTATAATTAGCAAGCATCGTGGAAACCTCAGCTTCCGGTATCTTTCTTTTATTTGTAACAATATCTTTCATATACTTAGCATAAGGATTCATTTTAAGCATATCAGTCAAACGCATACGCAAAAAGATAGGTCTAATCATTTCAGCGAAGCGCTCAAAATCCTCATCATCCTTTTTCTTGGATGGTTTAGGAGGAAAAGGCATGGGTTTCTGAACCCATGGTTCTCTTTCTTTACCATGCTTCCTAGCAACGAAGTCTCTCTTATCATAACGTTGATTCTTTGATTGTGGGTTATCAAGATCAACAGCAGGTTCAATCTCTACATCATTGTTATTGATAGGTTGAGCATCAACATGAACATCATCATTAATATTATCACTAGGTTCATGTTCATTACCAGATTGTGTTTCAGCATCAGAAATAGAGATATCATTGGGATTCTCAGGTGTGTCAACAACAGGTTCACTAGAAGCATGCAAAGTCCTATCATTTTTCTTTTTCTTATTCATAGAAGAACTGGGTGCATCAACATTAGTTCTCTGAGAATCTTGCTCAATTATCTTAGGGTGGCCCTCAGGATACAAAGGTTCCTGAGTCATTTTACCCCCTCTAGTAATAACTCTAACAGCATTATCATTTTACTTTTTATTTAATTCACTGAGCAAATCATTCTGAGCTTTAAGCACTTGTTCTACTTGAGTGGTAACCATAGAAGCATGTTTAAAAATAAGTTTAAGTTCACCTTTAACTCTAGACATATAATAACTCAAATGTTCAATCATATAAGCATTTCTTTTCAATTGTCTACCAACATAAGCATTAAAGTTTTCTTGTTTAACAATAAAATCATCAAACTCATCCAAGCATTGGCTAGCAAATTTAGTAGATGGGATTTCACCCTTATCATATCTATAGAGAGAATTTACCTTTACTACCTGTGTTGGGTTATCAAGACCATTTATTTCTTCAGTAGGTGGTAAATTCTTAACATCTTCAGCTTTAGTACCCTTTTCTTTCATAGATTTCTTTGCCTCTTGCATATCTTCGGGTCTGAGAAATAGAATACCCCTTTTCTTCGGAGTTGGCTTAGGAGTTGGTTCAGGAAGTGTCCAATCATTTTTATCACTGAACATATTATTCAATAGCAATTCAGCTTGATCAACAGTTCTTTCCCTGAAAACACAACCAGCACAACTATCCAGGTGGTCTCTGGAAGCATCGGTTAGTCCATTATAAAAGATATCAAGTATTTTGTTTTTCGATTTTCTTGAGAGGATGATCAGGCAAAGCATTAAGTAATCGAAGAAGCCTCCCCCAAGCTTGTGGGAGACTCTCTTCTTCAATTTACACAAAATTATATACTTCCCTTAAGGCAGCTTGATTCTTATGAGCGGGGAAATATTTAGCAGAGAAGTAATAAATCATATCCTGGGGACTATGCACACAACCAGGATCAAGAGAATTAAACCATATTTTAGCATCACCCTTTAATGAGAACGGAAATAACTTAAGGATATAGTAGTAATGAATTTTTTCCTCATTAGTGAACAGGGTGGCTATATCATTTAATTTAGTAAGATGTGCCACAACAGTTTCAGATTCATAGCCATAAAAAGGATCAGATTCAAGCAAAGTAATTATCTCGGGATCGACAAAGAAATCACAATCCTTATTGGAAATACAGATAGGTGAAGTAGCAAAAGCAGGGTCATATTTCATTCTAGCATTCAAAGACTTTTCTTTTAGCGTAGCTAACAGTTTCTTAAGCTCATATCTATCTTTGCACGCAACAAAGTCTCCAGCAGTTTCTTCATCCATAACATAACCCTCAAGCACATCTGGAAATTCATATTTAGGGGGAGAATCTTCGTCATCACTTTCATCAATATTATAAGATTCAATAAAGTCATTCTCTCTAATCCTAGCAAGTTGTTCATCAAGAAATTCACCTAATGGCATAGTATTATCAAGCATAGAAGTAGTTTCATCATAAGTATCATGCAAAGCAGAAGTGGCATCATCAATAACATGCGACATATCAGAGTCAAAAGCATGTGTAGGTGTCGCAAGTTTACTCATAATAGAAGGTGAATCAAGTGCAGAGCTAGATGGTAGATTTTTACCTCCCCTCGTAGTTGAGGGATAAATCTTGTTTTTTTCGTCTTTCAAGTTCCTCATAGTGATCAACAGATATAAATCCCAAGTGAATCAAAGAATAGAGCTATGCTCCCCGGCAACGGCGCCAGAAAATAGTCTTGATAACCCACAAGTATAGGGGATCGCAGCAGTTTTCGAGGGTAGAGTATTCAACCCAAATTTATTGATTCGACACAAGGGGAGCCAAGGAATATTCTCAAGTATTAGTAGTTGAGTTTTCAATTCAACCACACCTGGAATACTTAATATCTGCAACAAAGTACTTAGTAAGAAAGTAGTATGGAAGTAACGGTAACGCTGGCAAAGTTAATAGTAGGAGTTTTGTAGTAATTGTAACAGTGGCAACGGTAAAGTAAATAAGCAAAGATCAATATGTGAAAAGCTCGTAGGCATTGTTGTGATGGATAATTATGTCCGATGCGATTCCTCATGCAACCATTATAACCTAGGGTGACACGCAACTAGCTCTAGTTCATCAATGTAATGTAGGCATGTATTCCGAATATAGTCATACATGCTTAAAGAACTTGCATGACATCTTTTGTCCTGCCCTCCCGTGGCAGCGGGGTCCTATTGGAAACTAAGGGATATTAAGGCCTCCTTTTAATAGAGTACAGGACCAAAGCATTAACACTTAGTGAATACATTAACTCCTCAAACTACGGTCATCACCGGGAGTTGTCCTGATTATTGTCACTTAGGGGTTACTGGATCATAACACATAGTAGGTGACTATTGACTTGCAAGATAGGATCAAGAACTCACATATATTCAAGAAAACATAATAGGTTCAGATCTGAAATCATGGCACTAGGGCCCTATTGACAAGCATTAAGCATAGTAAAGTCATAGCAACATCAATCTCAGAACATAATGGATACTAGGGATCAAACCCTAACAAAACTAACTCGATTACATGATAAATCTTATCCAACCCATCACCGTCCAGCAAGCCTACGATGGAATTACTCACGCACGGCGGTGAGCATCATGAAATTGGTGATGGAGGAAGGTTGATGATGACGACGGCGACAGATTCCCCTCTCCGGAGCCCCGAACGGACTCCAGATCAGCCCTCCCGAGAGAGATTAGGGCTTGGCAGCGGCTCCGTATCATAAAACGCGATGAATCCTTCTCTTTGATTTTTTCTCCCCAAACATGAATATATAGAGTTGGAGTTGAGGTCGGTGGAGCTTCAGGGGGCCCATGAGGCAGGGGGTGCGCCCTCCACCCTCGTGGATAGGGTGTGTGCCCCCCTGTTGTTGATTCTTTTGCCAGTATTTTTTATATATTCAAAAAATATTCTCCGTGAAGTTTCAGGTCATTCCAAGAACTTCTATTTCTGCACAAAAATAACACTATGGCAATTCTGCTGAAAACAACATTAGTCCGGGTTAGTTACATTCAAATCATGCATGCAAGTTAGAGTCCAAAACAAGGGAAAATGTGTTTGGAAAAGTAGATACGATGGCGACGTATCAGTGGACCACCCGGTGAGGTGGACGAGGGCGTAGATGAGGTAGCTCCGATGCGGTGGTGAAGCGCGACCGTCTTCTTCTTCGTCGTCGTCCGTCACATAAGTGGGGAAAGAGACAAGACGAGGGGTGATTCAAATTTTGCTTGGGTTGGCGGCGAATTAGGGATTTGAGCAATCTGGGCGCGGAAGGGGTTGGTGGAGAAGGGAGATTTTGCAGGGCTGGAATTGGGGCCGCCAGATATTTCAATCCGAAACTTGGAAGCGCGAACTTATTTTGTCATCGTTCTTTTTTTGGGGGGGGGAGGGGAGAGTGAGGGAGGGGGTGGGTGGCTGGGTGCTAAGTGTCTGTACGACACACGCGACCACCACGACACGACCCTGGTCTGCCTGGTGCGCCTACATTTGAGAATGCAAACAAATCTTCTTTCATTTGCAAACGAATCTATATGTATTACCATGCCCGTGTTTTCCTTGCAAATAATTAGTCATTTGAAACAAGATACTATAGATTAATTAATGAGGAGTTATTTAAAAAAAATTGAGACGGTATCCACGCTAACGTGGATTAGAGTGTGTGTCACATAATTAGTTATTTGAAGTAGAGTGTGTGTCACATAGCAATCTCCAATTCTAACATGGATTTCACATTTCACGGTATCCATGCTACTTTTCCAATACAAATCCATATGTATATGATGAACACCATGGTAGTGAGAAAACATTGGATGGGTTGAAACATATGACCTACAAAATACCACAACAATCGAGTCAATGTCAACTTTTCCAAACCTAATATGGCACGAATTCGAAATAATTACCCATATGCATGGTCCTCAGTTCAAATCTTACAATGTACGCGGAATTGAAACATCGATATTAAGTCTCGTACTATCTACATTAGAATGTTGTTTTTAGCCCCAGCCCCTCCCCCTCGGCACACACGCTACATACTTCCTGTATCGGTCAATCTTCCTCTCCTAACCACCTTAGGAAGCTATCAGTTTCTGACACACGTTCATTCTTTCTCTCCATGTTTCGATCTCTAACTCTCTCAACTACACAACGCCCTTTTTCCACTCTGTTACCAAATGTATTTACCTCACACACCCACCATTGCACCCCATGCTGAGCTCTCCCTCTCTCTCTCCCTCCCACCCTCTCTCGCTAGATACATGCATTGCCTATCTAGCCTCCCAACCTCTTGTGTGCATGCATGCACATTGTCTATCTAGATCACTCCCTCGAGACCGTCTCACTCTTTCTTCCGCACGGCGGGCCACACTCGCTCAATCTCGCTCTCTTTATCTGAGTCTCAATTAACCTTGTTTTCTTTCACACACAAATGATATATCTCCCTGTTCGGGCCTCGATCGACACACTCTATACTCTCTCACGCAGATTATCTATCTTGGTCAGTCCATCCAAGCCGCCCCCACTCTTTCGACCTCATGGCGGGCTATGCTCGCTCAATCTCTCTCTCTCTCTCACTCTCTCTCTCTTAGTATGTCTCGATTGACCTCGCTCTTTCTCGGACACAAACGATATATCTCCATGTTTGAGCCAAATTCGACATATTCATATTGTATACTCTCTCACGCACATTGTCTATCTAGGTCACTCTCTCCAACCCATCTCACTCTTTCGATCGCACGACGACCCACACTCGCTCAATCTCTCTCCCTTTATATATGTAATCGATTGACCTTGCTTCCTCCCACACACAAAATATATCTACATGTCTGTGACTGGATCATCTCTCAAGCTCTATCTTACAGGCCTAGCCCTTCCCAAAAGCTCAGTCCGACAATAATCTCTCCAGAGCATATATATATATATATATATATATATATATATATATATATATATATATATATATATATATCTTTTCAATGAATGTCGGACCACACTCACTTTATCTCTCTATCTATATGTGTCTCGATTGACCTCACTTTCTCACGCCGTATCTTCCACATATTGAAGCTACCTCTCCATCCCTCGCAAAGCCGGAGCTATTTACATTGCGAGGGGGACTCCAACCTTGGATTAATTTGTGTAGGCATTTATTCCAGTGGGTTTAGATTATATTCGTAGAATTCGGCTTACAACTACTCCGAACAGCGTTGCAACCCCCGCACATCCCCCAATTGATTTCCCTCTGGCTCGGTCATTGCTCTCTCGCACGTCCTTTCTCGCCTTCAACGTTGCACCATAGTATTATTGCAAAAAACTCTGTTGTTCTCTTTAATTATTACAAATAAGCTACAAAACTACACAACGGTAGTCCACCTGGAATGGAACAAATTTTGACCCACAAATTAAAGTGCTACAAATTACACACCAAGGGGCCTACCTATCATGAAACAAATTTGGACCCATATACAAATTAAAAAATAAAGGACGAGGATCGAACATGCGACCAGGGCCTTCAAGCCACTCGTCAATAGGCAACATACGTATAACAACAATGTTTGTTGTAACCCTTTGTTCATATAATCTTTTTATATTACCACAGCCTATTTAATAGATAACATGTAATATTATTTTAGTACATTAGTGGGACTGGCTCGTTAGCACGTACTATTCGCCTTCACTTGCTGGTGGGTTCGATGTGTGCTCTCTCTCTCTCTATCTCCTCCCCTTCTGCGTTTAGACGCACGGGAAAACACAAAGAACTCGCGGGCGATGTTGCCGTTGACCATATCTAGACGCGTTCACAAGTTATGGCACCAGTTTCACGTACTAGTAGTACTACGTTAATTTGGAAGTATATTAAGTGCATGTGGATATTAAGTAGGATATTATTTGCTTGTTATTATGTGATTAACACTATTTTGGCATGATACTAACTGCACGCTAAATGTGTTGAGCGCTCAACATTGAAGCAGTCTAGGTCATTGGATGAAAAGGAATACATTTCGCTTGATGATGTTTTATATTTAATTTGATACGGCTCTAGCAGAACATTCAATCGATCAAATCATAGATTTCATTCAGTCTAACTCCGACTTTACATTCATACGACGACCGATCTAAAATAAATGGAAATGATAAACGTTCGGATTTTAAGGATGGCAATTCGAATGTTTTTCATGGAAAATTTAGATTACGCGGCGGCGGCGGGGGCGTCTTGCGGTGGGAAGCGGCTCCTCTGCCATGCTCTGTGTGTCATCGGGCCACTGATCGACGGCGATGGCAGCGTCTTGCGCTGTTGTTGGCGTACTCCTAGACGTTGGCCCTAGATTCAAGGAAGGCCACAATGTTCTGGACTTCGGTCTCCAGGTGCGAGTCAACTGAAGGGAGGAGGCGACTGGCGTTGGTGCAAGGAAGCGGTCGACGGCGGCCATCCCTGCCTCTGAGGGGCGTACTGGCACCCGTGCGGGGACAGGCGCTGGCAACGGCGCAACAGAGACATTCATGTGCATGGGCACTGGCACAGGCACTCCCGTCAGTGCATGCACAGGCGCATGCGCTGGCAGGTGCACGACCACAATAAAGTCGGCGGGGACCTCGTGGAACCCCGTGGCATCAAGCTCGGCGACAATGTGCGGCTCCCAGCCCATCAATGCCATAGGGATGGGCGCTGGCGTAGTCGGGGCGACGGGAGCCGGAACGGGAGCAGGGACAGGTGCAGCGTCTTACTGCAAGGCCGGTTCAAGCTTGTCCCAAAGCTCCTTATGTTCTTAATCCTAAACTCGAAGATTAAGGGCAGACCATTGTGATGCGGCATGGCGTACGGTTAGGCCAGGCTGGTTGGAGGTAGACGGCATGAGAATCGGGGAGGAAGAGAGAAGATTGTAGCGATACCGGGTAGTGCGGGGTTGATTTTAAGCTGCGGCGCCAGCGACATTAAAAGTGGGAGAAGTTGGGACGATGGTGGGCGGCGGAGCCTGGTCAAAGGGCTCGCCTCCCGGTGAGCCTGCGCAGCGGTTTGCTCGCACGCCTCCCTGTCAGCTGGCGCAGCGTCTGCTCGCACGCCTTCCGTCGACTCACACGCTTGCTCGGACGGCACCTGCCGATGAGAAGCGGGACTCGTGGCGGCATGTAAACGCCCACGGTTTCAATAGTGAAAGCCTTCGCATTAACGTGACAGGTCTTTGTTCCAAAATACCTTGGCTCTTCATTGTGCAACTTCTCATAAGCGGCTTGTATCAAATTGAAGAAACAAATCACGTAGGAATATTTGTGCCATATCACATGACCATGCTTAGCTTCATGAATTTCTGGTCACTTTTGGATTTTCTAAAATTTAAAATCCATAATTCGAAACAATATCAAAGCCTGCATCATGCAATAAATTTTCAAGCGATACATATTTCCTGTTGTATTTCTTAAGAAAGGATTTGGTCAAATTTTTTGCTTAGTTAGACTTCAGACAAGTTATATATGCAGAGTAAAAGGATAATCCCTCTATACCAGTGCATTGCCTGATATATTAACTAAGTACTAGGCACGAACAAACGGGCTCAATTATGTGCTCATCCTGGTGTAGTACTCCTATTAGTACTAGGCAATGCAGTTGACGGGTGACCTTGGGTAGTAGCGACCGAGGGGAATTGAAACCCGTGCTCAGCATGGTAGGTAACGTTGTGTACTTACTAAAGCATCCCTCCATTGTTCATCGGTAGTCATTATGGACCGGGGACATGAGGGGAATTTTCTAGGGCTAGAATTCTGGTCGCCAGATATTTCGGCTCAAAACGCGGAGGCTCGACTGGTTGGGGTTGGCTAATGTGCGTACCACGCACGCCACCAGAAGGACACGAGCCCTTTTTTTAAGGATCAACACGAGCCAAGGTCTGGCTGGTACACCGTTGGGTCCTACCATTCGAGAATACGAAATGAATCTTTTAAATCGCCGAATGAATCTATGTGTATTACAATGCCCGTATTTTCCTTGCAAATAGTAATCTCAACATGGTAATTGATTTATGACGAGTTCTTGAATTAGAGTGAGTTTGTAATATAGTGATCTCAACGTGGATTTCACATTTCATGGTATCCCTAGTAAGTTTTTCATTGCAAATTCAATTATAAAAGATGAACGGTATGGTGGTGAGAAATCTTTGTATGTATCAAGCATATGACCACACACACAAACACGCGTGCGCACACACGCACACACACACACACGAACACAACAACAATCCAATAAGTATAGTGCATCTATTTTTCCAAACCATGCATGTATGGCATGAATTAAAAAATACTCCTTTTGTTCCTAAATATTAGTCTTTTACATATTTCAACAAGTGACTACATACGGAGCAAAATGAGTGAATCTACACTAAAATATGACTATATACATCCGTATGTGGCAGTACATTTGAAATCTACACTCCTTTGGTTTAGAGGAATCTTGTAGGAATTTCATAGGATAGGATTTCTATAGGAAAGATTCCATTAGAGCCCATTGGATTGTAGGAATATAATCCTATTCCTATGAAGGAATTCTTCCTATCCTCCACATTTCATGGGAAAATAAATATTAGCCTAGACATAATAGAAAAAAATCCTATGATGTGAATCAAAGGGCATCTCCTTTCCTATTCCTACTCATAGGATTTGAGATACATGTCATCTCATTTCCTATGACTTTCCTATTCCTACGATTTTCCTACCCTATGAACCAAAGAAGGCCTAATATTTAGGAATGAAGGGAGTAAAATGTAAGACATGCATGTTCCTCAATTCAATATTTAAAATGAATAGGAATCTAAAACATGAATATTAGGTCTAGTACTACAATACATGCAAATGTTGTGTTTAGGCGGAGCTATGTAGATTGTCGGGGGTTAACCCCTCGACCTTAGATAAAATTGTAAAGATGTGTTTAAGATTGTTCATATTATATTTGTCCCCACCCTCCCAAACACCGATTGGTTCTGCACCCCCTCCTCCCCGGGAGAATATCATGTGACCCAACACCTAAGATGCTATATGCTGATACGAGTTGCTTGGAGCTTGTAGATCTGAGATATAGCAACTCACATGATGTCTTAATATTTTTACAACAGACCTTAATGAGTTTGAGAATTACACATAATTTGTACAAAAACTACTTAGATGCCCTTGGATCCCATATCATACGACCTCGAAGCTCATATCACCGTAGCATCTAAGATGAAGGAGCACATCATATTCTCCTTTATGTAAGAATATCATGTGCTACCACACCTTAGATGTTTTGGTGATACAAGCTCTTCAGAGTCGTTCGATTTGTGACCCAACACCTCCTGGGTGGTTCGAATGTTTTTTTTGCAGAAAATCCCCCAAAGAGTTCGGCCACTGCTTACAAGCACAAAGACTGCTCAGATGCCATTGGATCTCAGACCAAACGACCTTGAAGCTCGTATCACCGTAGCATCCATGCTGCGAGAGCACCTGATGTTTTCTCGCATGGGGGAATATGAGGTGCTCCCGCACCGTAGATTCTATGGTGATATGAGTTCACGGAGATCTAACGGCTCACAGTAGGAGGTTTGAATGTTTTTGCAATATACGCCTGAGAGAGTTTGGGAATTGCGCAGAAATTACAAGTACTACGCATGTGGCATCTGATCACAAATCATATGACCTAGATGCTCGTATCACCGTAGCGGCTAATTAAGCTACGGGGAGCACCTAATATGAGCAACGGTGAGCCGTTGGATCCAAGATGCATCGGCACACACGAGGCATGAATTTTTTATTTGAAAAAAAAAACCATTGGAGAGTTTGGGAATTGCGCATAATTACAAAGACTACTCCCAAGCCATTGGATCCCAATTCCAATGATGGAAAAACTCGTATCACCATGGCATCTAAGCTGTGGGGTGGATGTGATATTCTATGTCGCTGTCATTTTTGTTCATAAACTTGCAAAATACGTGTAACTTGTGTCATTACTTGTCTAACCGCGCAAAGTTTTTGTTCAAAAAACCATACAACACTGGAATATCGGAACAACACACGGGGGTCCCACTTGTCATTGGTCAAATTTGGACCTAAAACTAACAAATCTGAAAGACGAGATTCAAACTGGCAACCTGGACTACAAAGCGTAAGTCGATAGCCTGAAACAACAATGGTTGTTGGCTTTGTCCCATAATTTGATTTTATATAGTACTACGTTGAGTAGAGTAGAGCGAGTGGCTCGTCAACACGTGCATGACCGTTGACCCACTAACTGGTGGGTCCCTGGTCTGTGATCTCTCTCTCTCCTCTCCTTTAGACGCACAGGCACACACGAAGAGCGGCGCTAGCTTGCCGTGGTGTTATTATAACTAAAAAAATCTTGGAAAATAGAAGAATCGCCTAGAACAAGAGACGTTGTGGCTGGTCGAGACAGAGCTAACCACACCTATCCTCCGTGCCACGTTAGCATGATGAAGCTGTGTGGCTAGTGGGGTGTTTTCGACCGACTGGATGGGTCTCGAGGTCGAACCATAGGTACTACGTGTGATACAATATATTTTTGCATGCGCAATTTTCCTCCGTGCCGAGATGTGGCACACCCTACCGCATGGTTTTGGGGTCCTCCCGGGTGGTGCACGCATATATTCTGTCTTGCCGAGGCGTGGTACGCCCTACCGCGTGTTTTCTGGGACCTCCTCGATCGTAGCGCCAAAGCAAGTAAATGAGTCATCAAATCATGAAAGACCACCTTTCCTGCCGAGTACATCAGTGAAGCATCGTGGCTAGCTAGTTGCGCTAGTGCGACTGATTAGCTAGGCTGCCACCACATTTGTTTTTTCACCCCTTTTTTATCTCCTTGTTGGCAGGTAAATTTAAATATCCACCGCGGCGTTGCTATGGTATTTGTGTGCTGCAAGCGCGATAGGATTTTTAATTTTTTGATTGACGGGAGCAGGCGCGGCAGCAATTTAGTCATGATGACTCCGCGTGTAAAACTCACTGCTCGCTGATGTGAAAATTCATCGACTGGAGTTTTCCCATGGTGAAAACCAAAATATTCACGCCGCTCCTCGGTTGGCTCCCTCTGCCTTCCTGTAGATTGCATTGCCTTTCAGCCGTTTCACCCCCTTTGCTTCCTCTCCATTGCTTCTACCTGGTGCCATGGCGGCGCAGTAGATCACAGAGTCTGAGGTGAGGTGCCTAACACAAGAGCTCCAGGACAAGGATGCGGAGCATAGGGCCAAGGACGTGGAGCTCCATGAGCTCAAGGAGGAGAGGACTGCCATGCTCCTCTGTTATGTGCGGGAGTTCATGGAGCTTCAAATGCAGCAGGCGTCCACCACAAAGATGCTCGAGGCGTCGGCGGCGTTGCTACAAAAAGCGGGAGATACAATAGGCCGTCAGGGGAGCAGGCTGGAGCGCGAGCCGGTGGATCGTGACGAGGTCCAGGACCGCCTCAGCCACTTGGTGGACCAAGTGGCCACGCACGTGTTGCAGCTGCATGATGCCTACCATCGTGCTAGTGCGACCATGTCGTCCGTCGGGCTAAACCCGTTCGACCACCCCATCGACTTCAATGAGTTGTGGCTTCCTGACTGGTCTTCTTATTCACCTATATCTCCGAGGAGCTGAGCCGTCTTCGTGCAATGGTGGGGGCGGAGCTGGACAAGGAGGGTTGCGGGCTGCCGTCGCCGTTGCCGGGCGAATCCTGTCAGGGCTCCGTCACCAGAACCCATTCATGCCAGTGGACGCCGTCTTTGACGAGCTGGCTCCCATCAACCGGGAGTGGGCTCTGCGGGCGGTTGCACCCTACATCACTAACATCATGCACCTCAAGAAGTAGAGGAACTTCGGTGGTGTTTAGGCGTCCTTTGCATGGGCATGTCCATGTCTCGGCGCAACATGACCGTTTGATCAAACTTGGACGGTGTAGGTCGGTCACTGTAGCACAAAGCGTGTGGGTGTGGTTGGTTGCATTCTCATCTCAATATAGTTGTTCCCTCTTCATGTATTTTGTTAACCTACTAGTGTGGACTCATGCACCCTTCATGCACTCTGCCAAACACCCAAAAGTGGGTCAAGAAGGGAACTTTTGCTCCCATCTCGTGCACCCTTCATACACCCTGCTTAACACTGATTTGTGCTTCATATGGTTCATGTTTCATGGAGTACTGTAGCACCGTACTCTCCGTGCGGTGTAGACCTAGTTCTTTTAATATCGATCAAACCATTCATTCTCAACCAGATAGTCGAAAAAGCGGTACTATGTTACATTACTGTTCATATAGTTGACATGCGCACAACCACATTTGTTATCGTCATATCTTACTACACTAGCAACAAGATTATGTAGTACTGATGTATGAACCACTTCACATGCCTAGTAGTAGGAGCACTGTGTATGTTCAAGTGGCTGGCGTGTTTCTCGCTCCTCCGTCGTAAGAGTGGAAACGCTTGTTGTAATCATTTTTTTCTTCAGAAAAACAGTGGACACGCTCTACTGTGCGGATCCTCCTTGATGGTCGTCAGGAACCTTGCTACTCACTTTCGCCGACGTGTGGGACAACCAGCATCGGGGTACGCCAGCCATGCACTAAATTAATCCATAGTAGAGTGCCCAACGACACGGTAGACTACCCCGATTGAAGCACCGCACTAATGCCCAATGAGCCGTCAAATCACAAAACCCCCTCCTTTCCAGCAGTAAGTTGGACGGACGAAGCAACCATCATTTCACTCTTCTCTCTCAACTTCCTCTCTTGAAGAAAACCCACACTCGCTTCTCCCTCATCTTGTTCCTCATTTCTTCAAGAAAACCCCGACCTGCATCTGCCATTGTTCTTCTCTCCCAAAGAAGGAAAGGCAAACACATCAATGGTGTTGATTCTGGCCAAGGCCCAGTCTTGCAACCCCGAGACTAATCCTATAACTCCCTCTCTATTCTTATTTTGAGTTTGTGATTATGGTTTCTTTTCTTTTATTTCTATTTGGCAGTTTCTTGATGGACGCTGCAGCATCGGCCGAAGTGATGTATATGGCTCTAGCCAAAACCGTCGAGGCTCATGGTACGAAGAAGCGCAAGCACCCCGCTGACACTACCGTAGACAAGCTCAAAGACATCTCCATAGCCAAGCCCCCCTCACCGGGATCCCTCATTAAGCAAGTCCAGGTAATATCTCTTCTTGACAATCTTTTTCTCGATCTTGATCGTGTTTTTTCATCTAACACGTAGTGCTAGTACTAGTAGTACAACTTTCTGGGTGATCTTGCATGGGATTTTTGTGTGCCAAATGACGGTTCTAAATTCCTCTTTTGACCAAAACATGAGAGAGATTGACACTGATTTCTTATAGATTACTTTCAACTACTTTATGAACATCAATGTTACCTTCGAAGAGGGAATATTTGCCTCAGTAACTTGTGTTATGGATATTGCAAGTAATCCCTCTGTTCTCATGCCTTTGAAGACATGTTCTAGTGTCTTTGTTCACTCATTTCTGTGCGTATATGTAGTCATATACGGAGTAAAATATCGAAAATCCTCTTGTATTTCTGAATGGAGGTAGTAATAAAATATCTGGTTTCTGTTTGAATTAGAACCAGGTCCATGGTGGCGATCAAGTTCTCAAAGTCATGTCGTGTGAACTGGAAGACCTGTTGTGTCCTTGTCGCCATGTGTCCTAAACTAGTCTTTTCCTATAGCATTGTTGTTAGGCATGTTCTCGAGGGTGTACTTGACCACAACAATTTCTTGGTTGTGCCTTTGATTACGAAGGGTGTGGTTCTTGTAAAGCTTCTCGACAAATCTGATGCGGCATGTCTTCATCGTCATGTTTATCAGTGGAAAGACCACTCTCTTAGGTTCTCCAACATTGAAGAGATGGTGATGGTGCAGGTAGACATCTCTCACGAAGTTCATGGCCTAGTCAGTTATGCGGGGTTCATCCCGTAGGTCGGTGGCAAGAAATAGTCTGCAGAGTTTAATTAGTGCAACTTTGCTTGTCTGTAGTAAGTACTATTGTTCAGTACTTGATTTGTGTTTGTGAACCCTGTATCATTTAGTACTGCCTCTTTTGGTGTGTGGTGAGTCCTGAGAACAGTCTATGTTAATGTTTGTCCACTCAATTCAGTATGTATATTTTGAAGTATCTAGATCATCTTTTTTGTGAGGACAGTTTATCAATTATGGTTACACTCCAATATCTATATGCATTGCAGGGTTTATCGCACCCACCAGGATTTCTAGTCCCATGGATGTTCGGTCCATATGATTTGTCACAACCTTTGGACTGTCCTGCTTGTGGGAGTAGGTGGGGGCCCTGCATGCCACCCGTAGTTGGACGATCAATCTTCTGTTTAGTACTTCAACATAGTGATTTCCTGGTATGGATTCACTTGTGTCACATCAAGTAAATCTTACTGATTTACTTTCTAAATCTTATTGATTTAATGTCATGTTTTCTTTCTTTTGCTGCAATTTTATGATGCAAGTTTTGCCATGTGACATTCATCACAGAATAAACCGTTTGGTTTGCTCTACGATGGATATTTTTGCAGGTTTCACTTCTCATGTCGTGTCAGTACTGAAGACAATGTCCATCACTTATATTACTGGAAAAAAATGGATAAGTCTATTGTCTGAGTACAAGCTGAATCCCTATGATGAACTGTTGTTTGGTTTAACAAACACGCCACAATTAGTCCTTCTCGTGTTTAAAAGAAATAAATAAAAAGACTAGATCACGGTCACGGAGCCTAGGCAAGTTCGAAAGCTTATCATAGCAGAACAGACACAATCGCCGCTGTCTCGCACATTGGTACCACCTTCAACAACGGATTGAGCACCGACAGTTGCTCTAGCACTGACAGTGGCAGGAACTCAGTCTGATCCAGCCGAGGATTGGGCACCGACGGTGTCAGCGGATCAGGCTGCTCTACCGGAGGATCGGGCATCGACACCAGCACCTACTCCGACACCAGCACCAGCTCTACACGGAGCACCATCTCGGGCAGCAGCAGTGACACTACCAGTCGCACCAGCACAGGCACCAGCAACGGCTTCGGCACCTGCACCAACACTTGCACTTGCATCTGCTCCGGCCCGTGCAGTGGCAATGGAACCAACAGTTGTACTGGCAATAGAGTGGGCTGAAGTTCGCACTTCATATACCAAAGTCCTTACAAAAACTGACATGTCCACCTTCTTGGTAAGCATTGGCCGCCCAAGTTCTTTGTTCTTTTTTCTTTCCATGTTGTTTCACATGATTCACTGTGTTGATCTAACTGTTTGTGTATGTCTTCTTGTTTGCAAACGGAATTCGTAGAGCAATGAGGGGGTCGTTCAACAATTCGGGCGACCGTGGCCAAGTTTCTCTTACCATGCACAGCCTTGGTGTGAATGAACCTGCTCAATATACCGTAAGTACAAAGGATGGTCGCATGATGATTGATGCTAAAGGATGGTCAAGTTTCAAATCTAAATCATATCTTGCGATAGGGGATGATGTCAAAATCGAACTTTCTCGGCAAGGAGAGCTGGTCCAAATCAACTTTGAAATTCTTCAGTAGTAGCAAGCAACTGCCGAACTGACTTATTCTCTGAGAGATTTTGATGTAATAATCTGGCATGGTGAAATAAGTGTCTTGTGTGTATACATAGTACGACAGTATTATTTATCACATGGTATATCATTGATAGAATTGCAACTTTGATTGCTGCCTAGGAACTGTCATTCGATTTCATTCTAATAGCTACCGTGCTTTATTCAATTTTGTGTATTCGCCTTGCGATAGCATCTAAAATGATTGATGTACCGATCTCTTGCAATATGAAAAGCGCTGAGGTAGAACACATGGGCCCCCAAACATGCAGGCCCACCGGCCTGTGGCCCAATGTCTAGAACCGTGAGCCTGTCTGAGTATTATATTCTCACCTGAACCCCCATAATGCCCGTGCATTGCACGTAACATCAAGATGCATTTGTATGAGTATCTTATCTTTTGAGAGAAAAGGATGAACGAGGGAAGGCCTTATTTGCAAATGTGGAGAGGTGTGTGGGTGCCTTTTTACAAAATTGCCATAGTTTCCTTCTTATCCGTCAGATATAAATCGGACGGCCTATATTGCAGGATGGCAGGCACACCATCATCACCAACTCGTCTATACTCTGTTAAAAAACCTCTGTTTTTTATAATCATATATGTTATATATATTCCCCTTGATTTTTCTTATGTATAAAGTTGTGATATAAAAGATTTTTATATTTCTTTACAGAGGGAGTAACTCTCTGTCAAAAATATATTTATGTGTAACTAGTGACTCCTGTCTTCCTACTTCCTTTCGCTGATATGTGGGGCATCCGGTAATGGGTTCCATGTGCCATATGCACCAAATTAGAGTGCACAACTGCACGGTAGACACACCCCGGTCATAGTGCCGCAGTAATGCCCAATGAGTCATCAAATCACAAAAAAACCTGCCTTTCCAGCTTTAGCAGTAAGCTGGATGGACGAAGCGGCAATATTTCCCTGGGCCTGAATCCCCTTCTCCCTCGTCTGCTTGTTCAGAGAAAACCCCCGCTCGGCGATTGCATAGGGTGTTCTCATGGAGAACCTGGTATGAATTCTTTACTCATCCCCGATAAATCCAAGTCCCTTGGTCGCGGGTAATCCTAGGATGGTAGCAGCTGCCGTTGATGCATTTTTCTTCATAGTGAATCTAGTCTGTTTCATTTGCAGTGCCCAAAGTGCGAGGACACTACAGGTTTCTGCGCCCTCGGCAATACGACACACTTGTTCCTTCTCATCCTAACACAGGATTTAAAAAGGCGCACAGTATGTTCCTATAATCCTCTTTTCTATCCGGGAGGGTGGGGTTTTTTTGAACATGCTGTCGACTAATTTGGAAATTTGGATTGCTATATTTGGATAAAAGGTACTAGTACCATGGTCAACACTGACTTGAAGGAGGAAATTATTTCTAGATTTGGATAGGGAATACATTGTGTTCTCATATTATTTTTCCTAAAGTGCATTCCTTGCTCTGCCAAAACACATGTACTCAAGATGCTCGGCCTTGCCATAACTGAATACACCAGTTTAATGGTCACAGTGAAGATAAGCCATGGATATAAGTTCTGAGTTGGGTTCATGAACCAAGAAGATCGCTGCTTTTTTATGGCCGAACTTGGATAAACTTTCTCAAGTGTTACGGACTGAAAGTTGGTGCACGAATGTTGATGGAAATAGCAGAACCTGGTCTCATCTTCACGGCGATCTTCCACCCCGATGTCGTTCCAATTGTTCATCCATGTTAGTTTTGTATCTGGTTCTTGCTTGTTGCCTCGACTACTTCTTAATCCACCTATTCTGTCTAACTAATCACAATTTAACTTTAGAAGTAGCAATGAATCTCTCACGAAGATGCTACTTCTAACTAATATTTTCTTATAATTGGTGGCACATGTAGGTTTTTTCAGAGTTAAGCAGGCTACTCGTTTGTTATTCTGTAAGAACTCGGCTGTACTGATGGCACTGAAGTTGACTGGGCGACATCCACAAGTTCCTACAATTTATTGATCGTCTTGAGGTCCTTGTGGGGCGTTTCAATGGTGGAAGGCCACGTGGGATATGTGTGCCACTGCTGCACTCGTTGAACAGGTCCAACTGTGTCGAGAAACTTATGGTATGAGCTGTTTTTTGTTACATATGTTGTTCATAAACTCTTGCTTATACACAGTTTTACAGCTATGATCTTCTTGAAACAGAAACTGCCCAGTTGTATTGTTCCTATACAGATGCCTGACCATGGTCGGGTCAGACTTGCGCTTGGTCACAACATGATGTTTATGTCGACCTACTCCATTCACCTTAGAGGTGAAAAGATACTTATTCACGGGTGGTCTCAAATAATGAAGGCCAGTCCATCTTGGAGAATAGGGCAAAAGATTATGTTCCTGCTTTTCCATGGCTCTAAAGCGAATATAGTGCTTATTGACCACATTGCGAGATGAAGCCGCTTTCAGAGGTTGTGGATGCGCAGGGTGGCGCCTGGGCCTTGTCCTGGGGCTTGCGGCCTTACCCTTTGTTAAATGTAGGCAAAGTAGCATTGTTCGAGGCGTGTTTTGTACGATTGAACCTGTATAAGCACTCTTACTCCTTTCCCCTATGGTTGTTAAGTTCCCCTGCTGGTTTTAGTTAAGCTTGTTAAGTACTCCTGCTGCTTTTACAGTCAGTCGTGTTTCTTCAGTCCTGTCTTTCTCCAACCGCCGAAACCAAACCAGTGCCGGCGGGGCTGCCTGCTTCCGCCTCCCACGGCTGGTTACGCATCAGCGCACGCATCTCTGCCCCACCGTCTCCTAAATTGTTAACGCTGATGTCCGAGGCCTCGCCGTCGTCCTCCGCGTGCTTTGGTGCGCTCGCCGCGGTGCCGCCCTCTCGCGTTGTCAAGATGGTCAACAAACAACAGGAATCGGCAGAGGACTGTACGTGGAGAGGATGACAGTAGGGGCCACCATGTCCATGGCCGGACGCAAGGAAGTTCCTCATTTTTTATTATATATACTCCATTGTCAGTGTATGGAAAAAGAAAATGCTTCCTCCTAGTGGTTTCCGGACATCTGGGACCGACGACATTGTCAGCGTATAGAGTCAATAGACAAGAGAACAACAATAGATCGGCTAACGCCTGGGACGTAGCTGCTCGAGCAGTATTTTTTTGTTATTGTTGAGACGGAGCAGGGTTTCAACTAGGCTGTGGCCCGTCTAGCCCAGGCTTATATTTTATGTTCACCATATGACCAGCCCAACTATTTTTTTCTTTGTCAAAATTAGCCTAGTTTATTTTTCTGAAGAATACCCAACCTAGGCCTACTTATTTTTCTACTCCCTGATTGGCGGCAACTCTTTCAAGACGCCTGAAATCTTGAAAGTAATATGAAATGGGTTGTAAATATAAAAACAGATGAAAAATTGGCAATTACTTTATAATTTCTGATTTTTTTCACATTTTCAGATTCTTATTTCACTCTTCTTTAACCTAATTTAAATATATCTTCAAAGTACTTTAAATATGGCTCGACATTTAAGAATTAAAAATAGTTTGGGACCCACATAAATTTGCGAATTTTCGTTTAAATTTTTAACCCTGGCCCTGGCCAACAAAAAACGGACTGCAATAAATTGCATCAGAAGTTGCAATGAGCCATATATAAATTATTTAAAAAAATAGGGAATGGTGTGACTTGCGGGCCTATTAAGTTGACGCGTATGCAAGATTTTTTTACTCATTATATACGTCAACAAATGATTCTTGTAGACGTAACTGTTGGATGTCAATCCAACAGCCGTCGTGTTTCTTCACTCTCTGATCTTCTTGCTTCAGCCGCCAAATCCAGCGCCGGCGGGACCGCCTGCTCCGGCCTCCTGTGGCCGGCTGTGCTGCTGCGCAGGCCTCACCGCCCCCTACTACTCCCACTGTTGGCCAGGCCATCCATCTACTCACCCACATCCCTCCACTGCTGTGGCTTCGCCGCCTCCGGGTCATTCCCTTCCCGGGTCTCGTCTTCGTCCATCGCGTTGGTGTTCTTGGAACAGCGTGGTCAACGTTGTCAACAAACGACAACATCAGAAGAGGGATGTTCATGGAGAGGCTGACAGTTGGGACCCACATGGTCCATGGTCGCTCGCAAGCAAGTACCTCCTTATTACGCCAAAAATAATAAATACTCCCGCTGACAGCTCGGACCCACCAGCTATATCTTCGCACGCAAGGAAGTGCCTCCTTATTATGCACAAAAAAATGAATAACCCCCTGCTAGCTGGGACCCACCATAGTGGGAAGGTGACTTGTGGAGCTACTGAGTTGACGCAGACGGAGGGCTTTGTCAACTTAGTTGATATGAACGATTCTAGCTCCAGTGACCATACGATGTCCATCCAATGGCTGTAGTGCTTCTTCAACCTCTGGTCTTCTTGCTCCACCCGCCCAAAGCAGCGCCGGTCGTGCCGCGTGCTCCTGCCTCCCGTGGCCGACTGTGATGCGATGGGCGCCTCACCGCCCCCTACTACTCCCACAACTGGCCAGGCCCTGTGGCGATGGCAACCTCACACCAAAGCCGAACCAGCAAACCCTCGTACTCCTCTTCGTGTGGGATTCCACTGCCGCATCTTCCCTGGCTCCATGTCGTCCCCTTCGTAGGCGTCGCCGTCGTCCACCGCCCTGGTCCTCTCAGTGCGGCATGGTCAACATGGTCAAGGAACGACTACAATCGGAAGAGTATTGTACGTGGAGAGGTTGACAGCTGGGTCCACGACAGCAACAAGGAAGTGCCTCCTTATTACGCGCAAAATAATTATTCCTCCACCTGACAGCAGGGACCCATCGGACTGGCCACCATATTTTGCGAAAAAAATGTTTCCCCCTGACAGCTGGGACCCACTAGCTACATCTTTGCATGCAAGGAAGTTCCTGACAATCGGGGCCCACCTGGTCGAAGCGTATGTAGCGTTGTTATTCTGGTGGCGAACGTGTACGTACATATTGGTCGATGTTGAGGCGCGCACGTGTCGTAGTAGAGGCGCGCACGTGTGTCGGTGTGGAACGACACCTATGGGATCACAAGAATCCCTACTACAGTTGCTGGGGCGCAGGGTTGCGAGGAGAGCATGGCTAGTAGACAGCACAAGGATCGTTTACCCAGGTTTGGGCCGCGAGGATGCGTAAAACCCTAGTCCTGCTTTGGTGGGTTTATTTCAGAGAGTTCTTGAGCTCTTGAACTAGCTGTGGTTAGTGCATGGTTCGAAAGAGCCGAATCCTTCTCCAGTTTGCCATGGGCCTCCTTTTATAGTTGGAAGGGGCTGCCACAGTGACACACAGGAGGTGGAAAGGCGTACAGTTCCCTGAGCTTATCGCTCGTATTACAGGACAAGATGCATTTAATGTGTAGCTTAGGTGTCCCCTTGCTTTATTGGGGACGGGGGCGAGACCCGTCCCTTCCGTCGCCGCTGCTCCTCGCCTTGACACGCGCCCTGGCCAGTGAGGCGCGTGGTGCCATGTAGGCAGTCAGGCAGCTGAGGTGGCGCGGTGGCGGAGCCTTCACGAAGATCTGCATGCCGCCACGCAGGCGCTCGATGAGTTGGCCTGGGAGCTGTATGTTGCCACGCAGGTGCCTACCCAACTGGTTGGGCTGGCAGTTGCATGTGTGTCGGATTTCGGGCTCCGCAAAACCCTTAAGATTCGAACACAGGGGCGTGACGAAGATCTCTCCCACTACATGCCTACCTAGCACCTTGCTCTTCTCCTGGTGGTGAGAATGGAATGCAACCAAGCAAAACATGTAGAGCACACAAGAGTTTACCCATGTTAAGGCCACCTTGCGGTGTAAAACCCTACGTCCTGCTTTAGTGGATTGGCCTCGCGAGGGCTCGAGTATGAACAAGTAAATTGGTTTCCTGAGCTCAGGAGGCGAGCTCAAGATGGGTGAGGAAGCGCATGTTCTTGCTCCTTTGCTATGCTAAGTCCCAATGGGTTGGTCGATCCTCCCCCCTATGATGGGAACCCTAGCTACTTATATAGGCGGCCAGGGTCCTCTTCCCCCGAAATGTTTAGGCGGGAAGGGAATCCCACAACGACCATTTGAGCGGGAACACATGTACGCTCCTATCCTGACAAAAGGTGGTGTTCGCCTGCAAAGAGGGCAGGCGGTGATGCGGTGGTGGGCTCGGCGATGACATCCTTCCTGCCGTCCTTGCGGTCTTCGGTCTTGTTGCACCAAAGGGCAAACCTTTGTCTCACCCCTCGGGAACCTGCGCCTGTGCGGTCTCCTTTGCACCGATATGGAAATTGCGCCCGCGGGCGTGCGCTGGCGCCCGCTGGCATGGTTCGTCATGGCTTGCGTCACTGTCTCCTCCTGAGGCAGCCCTTACCTTGAGATCACCCTCCCGAAGCAGCCTAGCTGAGGCCACTCTTGGGAGAGGTCTTGGTTGCCTCTCTGGAGCAGCCTAGGTGAGGCCGCTCCCTGAGGGGGTGTTGGTCGTTCTCCTCGCTAGGGCTGGCCCCCTCACGAGGGTCTTGAGTGGCTGATCGATCAGTTGGGCCCTGCCGGGCCGTACTAGTAACGCGACATGGGCCACAGACAGGCAAGTCTGGGTACCCTGGTTCCCAGTACACCGACAGTAGCCCCCGGGCCCAAGACGCGCGTGGAGTTGGCTTATGGGCGAGGCCTAGTCGAGGACGGAGCGCCGCGGGCCCCATAGACTGCGGGCCACAGGGGTTATTGCTCCCCTTCCTTCTTTCTCAGATCCCCTTATCCTCTGCCTCCAATCTTCCTCGGATCCCTTGCCTTCCCCGGCGCCTTCGGCAATGGCGAAGAAGGGCAAGGGCGCCGCGCAAGTGTCCGGGCCTGGTTCCTCTCCCGTGGCGGCGCTCAAGGAGTCTTTTGTCGCCACGGAGGGGGACTACGGAGAAGTTGAGTCCTTCCTGTCAAGCGATCACAACGAGCATGGCCCGACGAAGATCCTGGTCGGGTCGGCTACTGCACCGGCCTTGACAACGACCTGCTACCCCTTCTTCCTCCACAGCATCTCCGTTGGGCTTGTGCCGCGCTTCTCTGAATTCTTCTACGCCATCTTGGACCACTACCAGGTGCACGCCCTTCATATCCAGCCTCGCTCCCTCCTCGTCTTGTCGTTGTTCGCCTTCTATTGTGAGGCGTTCGTGGGGGTGAGGCCGACTGTCGCCCTCTTCCACCACCCCTTCACCATCCGGTTGTATGAGGAGGGCCCGTGCTCGGCGTGCATCTCCTTCGTCTTTCAGTGCAAGGGCTGCCGGTTGATGAAGGCGGGAAAAAAGATAGACACCCATCTGAAGAGCTGGGTCTATCTGGATGCTCAGCGCACGCACCCGTTGCTGGCGCTGCCTACCGCCCGTTCGTGGAAGCGCGCCTGCTGGAGCCATGTGAGGATTACTGATCCCGAGGATGGGCCCGTCTTTGTGACGATGAGGCCGATATGGCCTCGAGGCTCGAGGGGGCACAGATCGTGAAGGAGTTCCTGAGGTAGCGCCTGGCGCCACTCCAGGCGCACTCGCGTTATGGGAGCTGATGGGGGATGACGACAAGCTCCGACTACGCTCGGGGATGCTGCCCTCTTCTGATCTGGACCTCACCTCAAGCGTTCTCCTGGAGACGATGCCTGCGGACCTTCCAGTGGACCACCTGCCGCTATACCGCCGCCCTGACAAGGCCGAGCAGTTGGAGGCCGTGTCGGGCTATGCCGAGGTGGTTGCGCCTGCTCCGGCCATGGTTGATGTGTCTTCTGGTGGCGAAGAGGAGGACGAGGAGGACGAGGAGGAAGACTCTGAGAAAGCCCTCGGGGACCTGGAACTGAATCTTGATGACGCCTCCTCCGTGGAATCCGTTGAGGAGTTGCCGCCGAGGGCCGGAGTTACTGGGCAGCCCAAGGCCGTCACCCCGCGTCGATCTAGACGCTCTTCGTCCGGAGGGGGCGACGCAGTGACTCCCGGGCGGAGCTTTTCCCCGGCAAGGTCAGCGGCCATTGTTGTGCCCAAATCTTTGGCTTCGCGTCTTGCCAACGTTCAGGCCAGCGGCGTGCCCCTGGCGAAGGAAGCCGCTGCCGATCTGCTGGCGAAGAGGAGGGCATGCCAGGCCTCTGACGCGTGAGTGCAGGTTCTTCCGTTGTTCTATTGCCCGTTGCACTTCAGGCGCGCGTTTCTTGATGCAGTAGCATTGGCGGTGTGCTGAAGAAGATGAAGGGAGGGGCCACTTCTTGAAGTCCCGCCCCTCCTGCTGCTGCTGCCGCTGCCGCCGTGGTGCCACATGCCTCAGCCAGCCAAACTGCTGAGCGTGTGGTGGCGACGCCTCCAGTGGACTTCGCTGTAGCTCCTCGCGAGGGCCAGGTGACCCCTACTCCCGCCGCGCCAGTGAAGGGACCGAGAGCCCCCAAGCCCTCAGCCGAGCGGGCGGCCGTATTGGCGCCCCCTCGTCGGCAGGTGAGGTCTGGTCCCGAGGCCTTGGAGGCGGCCTTCGCTGCGCTGAACCAGCTCCGCGTTGTCTTTCGGGACGGTGATGACCGTGCGGTGGACGCCCACTTGGGCCTACTCTTGGGGTGGCTACAAGCGGAGGAGTCCGTGCAGGCCACCTGGAGTCAGGCTTCGGCGGCCATCGCCGAGGGTCGGGAGGAGGTTGCCTTGGCTGCACGGGCGCGGGAGACCGCGGAAGCCCAGGCAGCGTCCTCCGAGAAGCATCATCAGGAGGCAGAAGATGAACTTAAGACCCTTCGTGAGGAGAGCGCGAAGCACGCCCTGGAGCTTGAGAGGTTGGAGAAGGAGCTCAAGGGCGAGAAGGCCGAGACATAGCGGTTGCAGAAGGAGCAGCTCGCCGACCACGCGAGCTTGGAGAAGCTGAAGACAGAGGTCGAGGAAGCCAAGGCGTCCCAAGCCAAGCGCGAGGGCGAGCTGAAGGCCAGGGAGGACGCCCTCGCAGCCTCGGACAAGCCGGCGATGGTGGGCCGTGAGGCCCTCGCTGCCTTCGAGCACGAGGCCCGCAGGCTACTGCGGATCGCCTATGGGGAGGGATTCAAAGAGCCGTTGGCCACCCCGGAGGATGGCGCCACCGGGCTCCTAGCTGCGCTCGTGAAGGCCCTGGGCGACGTGGCATCTGCAATCGGTCAGTTAGCTGATACTAAGGGCCGATCGCTTCTTACCTCTGCCTTGGCATAGGTGTGCAGCCATCTCTTCCATCGTGACCCCAGCTTCGACCTGGCCATGCTATCCCAGCCGCTGGCCGCGAGCCTGGGGGCGCGGCTGCTGAGTGTGTGACGGAGCAGGTCAAAGAGCTGGTGGAGGCGTTCCTTCCGGCTGCTGCTGATGCGTCTGAAGAGGCGGAAGCTGATGCCGGCGTGTCTGGCGATGCCTGACCTATTCCTATTGAGGAGAATGCGAGTGCCTTGGGGAGGCGTGAGACTTGTTCGAGTTTGATGAACTTGAGCTTATTGTAATAGCTAGGCTTTGAATTCTGTGATTTTCGTGCTTGCTTCCATTCATGTTTGCTTAAGTGCTCTGCGTCGGCAGGGCCCAGCCCCGCGCATACCTCGATCGCCATTGAGCCCTCCGGGTCACCAGGGAAGGCTCAAGGAATGAGGGGCTATGTGACTAGTGAGGCCCCTGGGTCGCGATGCCCAGGGGTACCCCTTAACGCTCAAGCGACCCGTTTGCGTTCTGCGTCGGCAGGGCCCAGCCCCGCGCATACCTCGATCGTCGTTGAGCACCGGGCCCAAGGAGTGAGGTGCTACGTGACTAGTGAGGCCCCTAGGTCGTGATGCCCAGGGGTCCCCCTTGACGTACGAACGGCTCTCATGAGGGAGAACGAGCACCATACCTTGCTCACGAGCCTTCGCCTAGGATGGGGGCGCGAGAAAGCCAGGTGTCTAGGCACTTGGTAGGGTGGCGTCTGCCAGGCGTGACCTGAGCATAGCCCCCGTGCCTAGCCCCCGTCGCTATACCCTTCCAAGGAGAAGCTGTGAGCGTCGTGAGCTAAAAAGCTCCCTGAGGTTGGTGCGACCGCTGGGGGCCACCCTCAGTTGTTTATAACTAGCGCAGAGCATACAGCTACCGCACTTGCGCGGAGTGTGGGCATAACCGCTCCTCGGTCGTATCGGCCTACGCGGAGCTTGGTGCTTCCACTGGTTCGTGGGCACAACCGCTCCTCGGTCTTGCTAGTGCGGAGCTAAGCACTTCCACTGGATCATGGGAGGGGAGCCTCCCACCGGGAGAGACTCCCGGGCGTGTACAACCCGTCCAGACATGTGGCTGGCACGGCGGGACAGCCAGGGTGTATATGGGCCCTCCTCAGGACGAGCTGAACGACTCTGAGGAAGTTCTCGCGATCTTACGCATCACTCACGAGACCCTACCCTGAGGCGGGTTGCGCCTAAGTCCTCTTCTGCAAAATGTGAAAAGAGATGGGTTGCCTTGACCTGCGCCAAATGCATCTCCAGAGGGCATTGCATGAGAAGGCCACAGCACCAACGACCCCAGGAGGTGACGTTAGCGGGACTGGCCCGTAAGACAGAGCTCAGCCGCTGGATTTATTGACGCTGCAGGGACGGACCCGAGCACAGACGCCGTGCCCAGTCTTCTCATGCTATAGTCCAAAAGATAAACAACCGGCGCGCGGTTCCCGCGGGAGCGAGGCACCTTCCACGGGCCCCTACTTACCCACCAATGATTAGCCCATGCGAGAACAAGGCACCAAGGACCACGGGAGGTGACGTCACGGGAATGGCTCGCGAGACAGAGCTCAGCCCTTGGGTTTAGCGACACTACAGGGATGGACCCGAGCACAGACGCCGTGCCAGTCCTTAATCATGGGGCGGTCGCGGATGGGCTCACAAGGGCTCATGATCTTAGTGGCGGTGAGGGTGCCAACCATATAGATAATGCAAAAGGAAGCAACCAGTTCTGATTCATGCGCAAAAAGAGACAGCTGTGGGGGTAAGCCCCCAGCAGCTCAAGGATGATGCAACCCGAGGGGCGCCCTCGACGGAATACTTGAGACATCACCTGGTACTTGCCTCTGAAGAGGAGTTGGGGTAGCTGGAGACGCGAGCCATGCGGGTTGCTCCTAAGGAGAGCCGAGCTCCCAAGGCCCAAGGGCTCTGGAGGCTCTCAGCAGTCGCGGGGGTCCTGGTCCTGCTCCGTCAGGACCGGCTGCCGTTGAGCCTCCTGAGCCCCCGTGGCCTGTTGTATGAAGTGCTGGTATGTGGCGGCCACGTTGTGGAGACCAGAGGGGAAGGCCCTCCCCCAGCCGACCGCCATCGGCTGGAAGAGGCCCTGGGCGGCAGCCCTGATGAGGCTCGGGATGTCGATGCAGATGCGAAACTGGTTGCTTGGGTCTTGAGTAGGTGGGTAAGGTTCCTTGGTAGCTTGGTCGTTGGGGTCCTAAGCCCCCAGCGTTATGAGGCTCACGCTGGGCTCATGACCATGCACGGCGGGGCGCGCCCGCGAGTGGTGCCCGGGCACCTCCCTCACGACCAGGTCCGAGGTCCCCCTGAGGGGAGGCCCCGAGCCCGTCCTTAGAGGAGTGTCGGGCGCGCCTCCCTATGCAAGGGCAGAGGGCGCCTCGTTAGCTGGCGCGGAGCTTGAGGTGGTGCCGTCGGGGAGCCCCCGAGGCCTAAGATTCGGGCAGTTGCTTCTTCTTCTTGGGGGTGGTCATCAGGGTGAATACGGCTCCGTCTTCGTCGGAGCTCTCGATCGCCGCAGTCTGGGAGGCCCGCTACAGAGAACATACTGCTTCCTTCTCGTCGCAGGCGATCGTGATGACTCCGCCGCTTCCAGGCATCTTGAGGACTTTGTAGCCGTGATGGGTCGCCGCCATAAACATGGAGAGGGCTGGATACCCTAGGATGGCATTGTACGGGAGGTTGATGTTGGCGACATCGAAGTCGATGAGCTCGGTGTGGTAGTTGTCGCGGTCGCCGAAGGTGACGGGCAGGCGAACCTGCCCCATCGTGAGGGTGGAGCCATCTGTGAATCCGTAAAATGGCTTGGTCGGGTGCAGCTGATCGTAAGGTACTTGAAGAGTCTCAAAGATCTGGACGGAGAGGACGTTGAGTCGTGCCCCACTGTCGATGAGGGTCTTGGTCACGCTGACGTTACTGATGGTCGGGGTGCAGAGCATTGGGAGAGTGCCTAGCGCAGCGGTGCACATGAGCTGATCCTTGGGGTCAAAGGCAATGATCTGCTTGGCCCACCTGAGGTTGCACGCGGCGTCAGGCCTGGGGAGCGCCGCGTTCACCTCACGAGCGAACTGCTTGAAGATGCGGTCAGAAGATGGAGCATGGGCTCCTCCCAGGATGCACGCGACCCCGCGTGGCTCCTGGAAGCCCCCCGCTTCGTCTCCCTGGTGGTCATCGTTGTTCCTTCTTGGCGGTGGTGGCAGCGGAGGCAGTCCCGCGTTGCCCTGAGGGCGACCCTCATGAGGCTGGTCACGCCAGGGGGCGTCACGACGCTGCTCCTGCCAGCGGTCTTCACGAGGCTGATCACGCCATCCTTGGCGCGAGTTCCTGCCTTCCAAGCATCCTCCGCCACGGCCTCCTCCGCGGCAGTAGCCACGGTTGTCGCGCTCAGGGCGCTGCCCGATGCGCCCGCCGGGCATCGCCCTGAGCTCTTGGCAGTCGTTGGTGTTATGGCTATGGACATCATGGAAGACGCAGTACGGACGGTTGTCTCTTGGAGGGTCGTTGTAGCCGCCGTCGCGCTTCACTTCTGGTTCCACAGCCAGCACGGCAGGTCCCTTGCGCTTTGCTTCCTTTGCCTTTGGTCTTCTTGTCGTCGGCTTTCGCCTCAGGCAGTTACAGGAGGGAGAGGCGGCCTTCCTCTGCCCTGGCGCACTTTGCCGCGAGATTGAACATCTCAAGGGCCGTGCGCAGGTCCTCATGGATGGCAAGCTCCTCCTTCATCCTGACGTCGCGGACATCGTCGGAGAACACCGAAATGATGGCCTCGTCAGAGACCCTGGGGATCTTGAGGCGCACGGTGTTGAAGCGTTGGATGTACTTCTGCACGGTCTCCCCAGGCTGCTGCTTCACGCGGCGCAGGTTTGCGGCCGCTAGAGCTCGGTCACGGGTACCTTGGAAGTTGGCGATGAAGCGCTTGCGAAGCTCCTCCAAAGAAGGGATGGATCCTAGAGGAAGGTTCAGGAGCCAGGAGCGCGCACCATCCTTGAGGGCCATGGGGAACCAGTTCGCCATGTCCTGCTCGGAGCCGTTCGCCGCCTCGATGCTGAGCACATAGAGCTGGAGGAACTCCGCCGAGTCGGCGGTGCTGTCGTAACGCGGAGGCAGGTACGGCTTGAACTTGTCGGGCCAGACGAGGCATCGTAGCTCAGGAGCTAGGGCGCGGCATCCAGCCACGCTCATGATTGCTGGCGCCCCTTGCGCCTGCGGTGCTGGATCTTGGGGTGCGGGCGCCACCACATCCTGTGGGGCGTGGTTCTGGTGCTGCTGAGCGGGGAGCACGCGCGCTTCTGTCTGGGGGCGTGGGACCACCTGGCAGCTCTCCTCGTCGCACGCGGGGGGCTCTGCGGGGCTGTTCGCGCCGTGGAGCCTCGCGCCTGAGCCCCTGGCTGGCGCCGCGCAGTGGAAGTGGGGGCAGAGCGTCGTGGTCTTCGTTCCCCACCATGGGCGACGGAGGGCGAGAGGAATGGGTCGGCCCGGGCGCCTCCCCGGCGGCGTTGACGAGCTCAGTGATGCGGTGGAGCCATTCTTCGTAGAGGTCGTCCGCCGGACGGTAGCGTAGGAGCTCCCGCGCCATCAGTAGCGCAGGCTGCTGGTAGACAGCCCGCGGCGGACCAGCCAGGACGAGGCCGCAGCCGGCGAAGGTGATGGGGTCGCCGTGCGGCCTTCGCGCCGCACGGACAGCGGCAGCGACGAGTCCTGCTGCTCGTGAACGGCCGGGTCCGTGGCCGCATTAGCGACCGGCGAGTTGGGGCGGAGTGGTGCGCCGTTACCCGCGGGCGCCGTCTGAGCGAAGTTGGCGGCGCGGCGGGCGGCGTGTGCTCGGCGAGTGTCCACCATGGCGGTGAAACGAGTTCGACGGAGAAGAGAAGCGAGATTTCGGCACGCCCCCTACCTAGCGCGCCAAATGTCGGATTTCGGGCTTCGCAAAACCCTTATGATTCGAACACAGGGGTGTGACTAAGATCTCTCCCACAACACACCAACCTAGCACCTCGCTCTTCTCCTGGTGGTGAGAATGGAATGCAAGCAAGCAAAACAAGTAGAGCACAGAAGAGTTTACCCAGGTTCAGGCCACCTTGCGGTGTAAAACCCTACGTCCTACTTTAGAGGATTAGCCTTGCGAAGGCTCGAGTATGAACAAGTACATTGGTTTCCTGAGCTCAGGAGGCAGCTCAAGATGGGTGAGGAAGCAGATGTTCTTGCTCGTTTGCTATGCTAAGTCCCAATGGGTTGGTCGATCCTCCCCCCTATGATGGGAACCCTAGCTACTTATATAGGTGGCCAGGGTCCTCTTCCCCCGAAATGTTTAGGCGGGAAGGGAATCCCACAACGGCCACTTGAGCGGGAACACAAGGATGCTCCTATCCTCACAAAAGGTGGTTGTCGGTGTCAAAACCGGCGGATCTCGGGTAGGGGGTCCCGAACTGTGCGTCTAGGCGGATGATCATAGGAGATAAGGGACACGATGTTTTTACCCAGGTTCGGGCCCTCTCGATGGAGGTAAAACCCTACTCCTGCTTGATTATTATTGATGATATGGGTAGTACAAGAGTAGATCTACCACGAGATAAGAGTGGCTAAACCCTAGAAGCTAGCCTATGGTATGATTGTTGATCGTCCTACGGACTAAAACCCTCCGGTTTATATAGACACCAGAGAGGGTTAGGGTTACACAGAGTTGGTTACAACGGAAGGAGATCCACATATCCGTATCGCCAAGCTTGCCTTCCACGCCAAGGAAAGTCCCATCCGGACACGGGACAAAGTCTTCAATCTTGTATCTTCATAGTCCAGGAGTCTGGTCAAAGGTCATAGTCCGGCTATCAGAACACCACCTAATCCAGGACTCCCTCAGTAGCCCCTGAACCAGGCTTCAATGACGACGAGTCCGCGCGCAAATTGTCTTCGGCATTGCAAGGCGGGTTCCTCCTCCGAATACTTCGTAGAAGATTGCGAACACAAGGATAGTGTCCGGCTCTGCAAAATAAGTTCCACATATTGCCATAGAGAGAATAACATTTACACCAATCTAATCTGCTGACGTACCCCGCAGTGTGACATCACACCACGGCCAAGTCTTTATTCGAATTGTTTTGTTGTCCCACCTCAGCGTGTTTAGCGAGGCAGCTTCCTTGGCACGTCTTGTCAAAGCAGAGATCGTGTCCCCTTATTCCAGGATTCTCATCAATACGGGCGTGGGTAACCCAACCGCGCCATTGATTATGGCGCTTGGGAGATAAGCGAATTTTACCAGGCTGGTGGGGGCACGCAGTTTCATCCGCCCATACAAGGGGATAAGGATCCACCTTTTCACCTACGCCTTCTTCCTCCTTTGCTCATCCGTTTTCGCATACTCGAGCTCCAGCACCCAAGTTCGCACTCCCCACCTCAACCTTCTCTAGCCATGTCCGGAGCGGGAGGCAAGTGGATGGTCTCCTCCGTAACGGAGGGACACATCAAAAATCTGAGGAAGGTCGGATACTTGTCTGACGATATCGCGCACCGGCTTCCCGAAAAGGAGCAGCTCCTCCCCACCCCAAGGCCCCATGCGAGGGTGGTTGTCACGATCGGTTTTCCAATAAAATGCTTATTGAGAAACCGATCTATTTAGTCCAGTATGAGGAATAAATTCTCTAGGCTGGAAGATAAAATCTTGATACAATAAGCCAGTAGCATGAAATATATGACAGGGTCGAGCTGGGATGCTCAACAATTATTACAAGCACGCCATTAATTATACATAAAGGCGGATATGACACAATGGTGTGGTGGCATACTACTGACTCGAGATAAAAGTGGTGGTGGAAATAACACAGTGGATAGTGGATAACATGACTCCTAAACTGGCGGCTCATCGAGCGTCGAGGTGAGGCTCGATGAATTTATTCGCGTAGCGGAAGCAGATATAATACAGTGACCAAGTCCAAGGTCACACGAGACTGACTGGGACTCCTCTAGGCATCGGACTCACTATCGAACTCTTCATCCATGAGATCGCCTTCGTCAGCATCTGGCCAAATCAACAAGCCAGGTGAGTACTTGGAAAGTACTCGCAAGACAGTTCGGACATAAGATATAACAAATGCATGCATGAATGCGACATGAGTAAATTTACAATGCACAATCAGTTTAGTAAACAATGTAAATAAAAAGGGAGTCGGCGGTAGTCCGCCTGAAAACCCAACAAAATAACTGAAAACCGATCGGGTGTCTGAAGCGACGCCTCGAAGGGTGAACAAATAAATAAAATTATGCCGCAGTCGGGCGTCTAAGCGACACCACGAAAAGGGCTTAAACTAAAAATAAAAGACAAGCGTGCCACAGTCGGACGTCGGGGCGACATTGCAGAAAGGGCTTATATTGAAAGTAAATAACAACAATGCCGCAGTCAGACATCTGAGCGACATCGCAGAAAGGGCTTATACTGAAAATAGTTAACAAGTATGCCACAGTCGGACGTCTGAGCGACATTGCAGAAAGGGCTTATACTGAAAATAAATAACAAGAATGCCACAGTCGGACGTCTGAGCGACATCGCAGAAAGGGCTTATACTGAAAATAAATAATCAGTATGCCACAGTCGGACGTCTGAGCGACATCGCAGAAAGGGCTTAAATGTATTTGCTATCTTTCAAGAAAAATGCTCACAGGAAAATTATTCAACTCATGATGATAAATGGGTTAGTCCATCCACAAAATAATCATTTACCGGACTTAACACTCTTGTAGTTCACGGGAGTTTTTGTCACCAAAACTGACACTTGTCAGGATAAGATAAACACAGAACTTGGACATGGATAAGATGATTCAAAGGAGTTTTGACTCTGCAGAGTTTGTACTAAAAAGCCCACAGCCAACAGATTTCCGTAGTCATGAAGGACTAGTTCCGTTTACGGTATTTCGGAAGAAACACAGCTAACCAGTACACACCCATCCTACCTCACGTTGCCAGGAATCACCCTAGACAGCGTTCAAGAAAAACTCTGAGACGGGGAGATCACAATCTCGAATAGCATGGGATCAAATTTATATACGCACGCTCTAAGGGGTGCCCCCCTCTCTGTCCCAACCGGAAACACCCATGCCCCCTGACAGGATGACTGGCTTTAATCCAGGGCCATGGAACCATCGTCACGCCCTGTCAATTTGGTGTGTACCAGAAAAGCGGTTAGCATCTTACTAATCCATATCCCTTGCGGAAAACATGTGGTAGTACGGGAAGGGAAATGGAAGGGAACTGGACCGATTCATGTTGACACTAAAGTCAAATAGTCTGGCATAAGACTGGCATGCTACAACACTGCCATCTTACCCATTCTCATGCCAACACATGGCCATGCAACTCATATCCAACAACTTATGGATTTTCGAAACTTACTTGCCTCAACTTTGCATGTGATATGACATTCACTTATATATTCATAAACATGGCATGAAACTACTTAATGCAAACATGCCAAGACACTCATCATATCAAAAGTTCAAACATGCTTGCCTGGTTTAGAGTAGTCGGAGCCTAGCTCGGTGAAGTTCGCGGCTCCGTCACCTCCTTTGGTATCTACGGTATAAAGAAACATACGTGCTAACGTAAATACCGTGAGGTGCACAAAAAGTTTTCCAAATATTTTTCAAATAAATCAGATAAAAAACTAGACAAAATTTTAAAGAGGACAGAAAAAGAATAAATCCAAAATCCTTCTCTTTTTAAAAGTTATAAAGGTTTTTGTCCAGGGGCCTTTCTGTAATGAAACAGAAATCTTCCAGGGTTCTCTATAAAAACAGAAAACGTTTCAGTCTCGAATACGTCAGTCCAGTGGGAAGACATATTTTTGCCCGAAGGCGCTTTCAGAAAACGTTTCAAAAAGAAGAAAAAGCTGACGGGGAGGACCCACCCGTCGGGTTTGAAAACGGAAACAGAGTTTTGGCGCCCGAGGGCCGTGGTGGTCGCGGGCGGCGATCCACGGCGAGGCAGGGGGATCGGAGGGTACCTCTGTGTTCAGTGCATCCTTCCGCGTCGGTGGGTGGTGGTGGTGGTCGCCGGCGAGCCCTACGTCAACGGTGGCCCTTGCTCCGGCGGGCGGTGGTTCGGGAAGAGTTGGATCTCGCCGCGGAGTGCTGCGGAGGTCAAATCGAAGTGGGGGTTAGCTCACTGGGTGCTCGAGGAGGCTACTGACGAGGTTTGGGTGTCGGGGATGGCCTCACCGTAGTGAATCGAGTTGGTGGCCGAGGCGGAACGAGGCGGCCGGAGTTGGGGGAGGAGACCTCCTCGAGGTCCTCCTAGTGGCTGAGCGGGATCTGGTGAGGTGGTGGAGGTGTGCGGGGTCGAGAGCGAGCTCGGGGGCGCTATTTATAGCCGGCCCGAGGCGGTTGCCGTGAATGGGATAAGTCCGGCGAGTGATTACGGTGGTGCAGTGGCTAGACGGTTGGTCTAGGGCTTGAGCAATGACTAGACCGAGTACTTACTCTATCATGGTGCCTAACTCCGCAAGGCAGGGGCGGCTACGGCATGTCCTCAAAGGAACGGTCGTGCGGCACGTCGGCGGCAGAGAGCGCGCCCTGTGCGTGCCAGGCTACGGCGACGGTGCAGCGGGGTGTGCTGGCGTGCATGAGGCCACGCAGAGAGCCAGGGAGCTTTGGGCGGCGCTGAACGGCGTTGCGAGCAGGCGCTGCCTCCCGTTGGCCGCCATGGGTGGCGCTGCCGCCGCTGAAGACGCCGGCGCAGGCGGGCCAGGCTGCCACCGACGCCGGGAACCATCCAAGTGTGCGTGCGACACTCTGGACAGAGAGGAGGGGCCGTGCGCAACGCGTCAGGCGCACAGTTGACAAGTGACTGAACCCTGACGAAGAAACGACACTGAATCTCTGAATTTTTCTGAAAGTGCACAGAAACAGTGCTGGCCAGGTGTTCGACAGAATGATTTTGGCATGCAGAGAATATTCCTTGAGATGAATTTTGGTGGGGTGGCCTCTCTTTGCACCTGGAGGCTGCCTGAATTTTGGTGGAATTTTTGGAGAAGAGAAGATATGAATTTCACCAAATTTGGCAAATCTGGTCCAAACTTGCAGAGGCTAGAATTTGAAAATTTTGAAAAGAGGAAGAGTGGATATTGATGGTTCTAAGTTGAGGGTGCTAAGGACTATCCAGAGAAGTTGGTTTGAGATCAAAACTCAAAAGCAATTAGGTACTTGCTTTAAAAATCACTTAGGCTCAAAATAAAAGACATAAATGATTTGTGAGATAAAATAATTGAAATAAAATCCAAAATTGGTTTGGACTTGTTGGAACAAAGAATTTAGATTGCTCCAAGGAGAAATAAGGGATTTTTGAGAGGTTTTACCACATGGGGCATGATAAAACCATGGGTGGTTTCAAAATGAGAGAAGTCCCAAAATTCATAGAGTTTCCTTTTAAAAGAAAATAAATAATTTTCAAAAATATGATTGAGAAGGAAACCATCAGAGAAAAAGCTTTTAAATAATCAAACACCAGAGTTGAAGAAGATAAAAAATAAAATCCTTGCCAGGGAAAAAGTTTTGAGAGAGAAGTTTTTTTTAAAGGATTTAAATGACCTTCAAAATCAACAAAAAAAAAATGTTGAAAATCAAATAAAAATTTTGGACTGTCACAGTGGTGTTCCTCACCCATTTCCTCCGCGGACTAGATTTTCCTCTACTACGGCCTATATTTCCACGATCTAGCCCCAAACTTTATCCTTAACATCTTGGCGTTCATCGTCGTGTGCGAGGCCTTCCTCTGCATCCCACCCCACTTCGGTTTATGGCTCAAGACCTTTAACATCAAGCCAAAGGTAGTGCGCGGCTGCCAGGCGGGGTGCGGAGGTGTCATGGTGGGCAAAATGCCCAACGTCCTATGGCTCGAGGGCTCTTTCGTGGAGACCCTAAAGGGGTGGCAATCGGGGTGGTTCTACATAAATGAGCCGCGTGGCCCTAAATGGGTCGCAGCCCCCGAGTTCCGATCTGGAGCTCCTACGCGGCTCACCTCCTGGAAGGAGACGGGCCTATCGTGGGGCAAAAAGGGAGAGCTGACCGGACTCCAAACATGCGTCCAAACCCTGGTCAACAAGAAGCTCAAGCTTGTCAACGTAGTCCAGGTCATGCTCATTCGCCGGATACTCCCGTGCCAACAACGGGCTTTCACCTTGTCGGAGTTCAATCCGGCCCAGCACCAAACCCTGAGCAGGCTCTTCGACACAACATACGAAGATGCCTGGAAGGTTCTATTCAAGGGTGCCGAAGCTCCCGCATCCGCTACTGAGGATCGCGGTTTCAGCGCGCAGCGTCAAGCCAGCGCGGTAAGCTGTTTTTATCTCTTATAGGATATTTATTTTTCATAGTTTGACTCTATGCGGGATCTAAACTCCCTTACCTTTAGCAGGATTGGCAGGAGACGTCCGGACAGATCAACAGTCCAGCTCCTTTGCCCAAAGACCCAGCGGACGCCCGCTTAACGGGGCTGCTGGTTCCGGCACCCTACGTGGTGCCGGAGAAGAAGGCCAAGATGAAGACCACAGGAACTCGAAAGAGTTCCCGTCATCTGGTGGTGTCGGAGTCGTCGTACGACGACTCCGAGACGCACTCCTCCCGTGAAGACGAGGAGGAGGAAGAAGAGGCCTCTCCCCCTCCAGCGGGGGGAGGAAAGAAAGGAAGGCCGCCCCAACTGGGGAGGCCGGAGGGTCCAAGAAGGGGAAAACCCTTCTTCCGGACTACTCCACCAACGCCGACAACGGCGAAGAGGAGTGGCCACACAGGGCCAAGCCCCTGGCGAAATCGTAAGTGTTCGTATACCAGAATGACTCATGGCGTTCCTTTATTGCATAGCTTTTCCTAACGCCGAATATATTTATGCAGTCCGCCCAAAGACGGGCTCGACACATCGTCGAGCGGTTCCCTGGATTCATCGGATGTGAACAATACTTCACTTCCGGCCGCCTCCTCCCCTCACCCTACGGATAATGCCGAGGTTTTGTCCCAGGAGGCTCCTGGCCAGGAGGAGGTGGTCCGGGAGGCGCTGCAAGGCGACTTCCCGGACTCCAGGCACCCAGGGGACAAAACCTCCAAGGGCTCCGAGTCCGGCCCTAGGCCGGACACTGCTCCGGAACCTTCAAAGGTTCCGTAGTCCGGCAGGCGTCCCCCTAAGAAGAAGGGCAAGCCTACGACGCCGGTGACCTCCGCCCAACCGGAGGCACCGGATAACTTGCTGGAGGTGCTTAACGGCGCTTCCATCGACGAGGAGCACCGCACTATTATGACTGCGGTGATTCAGAAGGTTCAGTCCGCTAATAGCTTGCTGACCGAAGCCTGTGCCAGCCTGTTGACAGGCTTTGAGGTATGTAAAAGATATGTAAAAATATTACAGCATAGACAGTAGCCCCTGATACTCTGTTTGGCGTTCGGAAAGAAAAGCCGAATAGAGGATCTAATAATATTCGCAGGAGTCTAACAAAAGTAAGTCAATATGTGTATGCAGGCTTCGCTGCTGGTGTCCGCCGCACTGACTGCGAAGGTGGACACGCTGAAGCAGAACCTTGAGCGGTCCGAGCAAGAGCTCGGCCTTGCCAAGAAGCAGCTCGAGGATAAAGAAGGTAAGAGATACCTTATTGAAATATATAAAAGGTGCAATTCCAAGAAAATGACCCGATTAATGTGGCAATTGTAGGTGCCACAACTGAGGTGGCAACCCTTAAGCAAGTGCTGTCCGAGGCCGAAGAGAAGGCGGCCACGGAGCGTATCGAGCGGGAGAGGCAGGAGGCGCGGGTTGGCGAGGTGCAGCAAGAGCTCCAGGCTCTCATGAAAAAACATGAGAGTTTGGAGCTTGACTCGAAGACGCGAGAATCCGACCTCGCGGCGGCCATTGAAAATGCCAAGTCTGCCAAGGCCGAAGCCTAGAAGGCCCTCCAAGAAGTTGAGGCGATGAAGAAGATAACGGCGGGTAAGGCTTTCTTTATGCAAAGCAAGCATGTGAAAGTGAATTACTTGTTACTTACCCGAATCCGGAGCTCTCCAGGAGCATTCGCAGATTTGCCCCGCAGCGTGTCTGATGTCGCCGCCTTCTATCGAGCCGAGGAGGGCAGCTCGACGGAGAAGGTGTTCTGGTCTCAGTACGCTGAGGCCGGACACCCGGTGCCTTTGAGCGACCAGTTGAAGCAACTGGTCGAGCTCCACAAGGTAGCCGAACAGGCCCTGGGGAGGCCCTGCCTGGGAGCTACTTCGGGCTGGTGAGGCGGCTGGTGGACGCCTGTCCGAGGCTTGAGGTCGTCAAGCGCTCCGTCTGCATCGAGGGTGCCCGTAGGGCCCTTGCCCGTGCTAAGGTGCACCGGGGAAAATTGGATGTCGTGAAGCTTGTGAAGGATGGGCTGCCGCAGGGCAAGGAGCATCGCCACCCCGAGATGTATTACAAGGGTGTCTTGAAGGGTGCCCGCCTTGTGGCGTATGAGTGCTCGAAAGATGTAATGTTTGAGTGAAACTTTGTTCGTTTTATCCTGTGCGCTGAAAACTTGTTCAAATGCGCTATGCAACGCTTGTTTAATTTAAAATATTACCTTCTGTGCGGCCGTTTATTATATTTGAGAGATGGTGAGTCGTCGGCTTCTGCCCCCATGCCACGAGTGCTAGGGTGTTCGGGATAAACCTGAGCACTCCTTTTCCCATTCTTAGGTCCTTCGAGGGAGGTGCTCAGCACAAAGAATAAGGCAATCAGACTATAATGTGTTATCACTCTCACTTAGCCATAGAATTCTATAATTTTAAATTTCAGCGAAGCCCCTAATATTCGGAAGACCGAGTTCGGGGTGCTATACACGCCTAGGCCGGAGAAAGCCGGCTCCTCGCTCTAAGTGGCATAAGTCTTTAAGGACTCGAAACCTTCCCGAACAGCGACCTGCTCTCGCCCTATCATGACAGTCAGTTTTAGCTTTCTCTACTGAGGTGCTTAGGCCTAGCTCAACTAGGGCACAATCGCAGTAGTTCTCTCAGCGCTACCTTAGCCGACATAGTGGAACGTAAGGTACCAAAACATGGGAGCCGGGCAAACCCAACTATTGACCAAAGACATGATTCGGAGTTGATGCATATAATGTTATAAGATCGGGGGCGCACTTGTGAAAGTGTTCAGACTTCTCACGCCGTGTTATGGGGTGCTTGAGCCCCTGACGTATTGGCCGTACCAAAGTGTACGGGTGCTAAATGTCATAACTGAACATATATATTTAAAAAAGAAATGAATAGATAATGCGGTAATAAGCTGAAGCTAAGCATTGTTTATTTTAAAATGCTGCTGTAAAAGCGGGACGATACAAATAGTGCGATAAGCAAGAGATGGGACTATTTGACATGTCCCCTCCGGGGGCGAGCTGCGAGATGATATGTAAGACAGGTATGTTGCTCGTTATAGAGACCACCTGAGAATTCGGCGTAGCTTCCTACCTCCTTGGTTGTTGCATCGTGTGGTCGGCGATTGTACTGCCGGACAGGCCTTCCGTATGATGGAGTCCTGAAAGTAAGAAAAAATGACGAAATCGGGAGCCCCTAGTGCGGTCGAGCCGCATTTAGGGCATGCTGTGGACGTGCCCCTCCCCCTGTGCCCATGGGATTTTCAGAGCGTAATTATGTACGAGTATTACTGATTACGCAGTTTCACGGGGGCTGGGGTTGGGGACGTATTGCTACGCTTGCTCGGGACGTGCCAGGCGGTCTTGTTGTAGGTTACTCCGGGCGCGCTTCAGGGTGTACGGACGTTTTAAAGTCGGACTGGAGAATTGCCTTGAGAGGCTGCTCTGTACTTCTGCTGCCAGCGCCGCCGTATGCTCCTCCGTTGGCAGAGAGCGTTCGGTGTTTCCATTGACCGTAATGACTCCTCAAGGGCCTGGCATCTTGAGCTTGACGTATGCGTAGTGTGGCACCACATTGAATTTTGCAAATGCGATTCGTCCGAGCAGTGCGTGATAGCCACTGCGGAAGGGACTATGTCGAAGATTAACTCCTTGCTTCGGAAATTATCCGGGGATCCGAAGACCACTTCGAGTGTAACTGAGCCAGTACAGTTGGCCTCTACACCTGGTATGACGCCTTTAAAGGTCGTTTTTGAGGGTTTAATCCTTGAGGGATCTATGCCCATTTTCCACACTGTATCCTGATAAAGCAGGTTCAGGCTGCTGCCGCCATCCATAAGGACTCTAGTGAGGTGAAATCCGTCAATGATTGGGTCAAGTACCAATGCGGCGAATCCGCCATGACGGATGCTAGTAGGGTGGTACCTTCGATCAAAAGTGATCAGGCAGGAGGACCATGGTTTGAACTTTGGGGCGACTGGCTCTAACGCATATACGTCCCTGAGTGCACGCTTCCGCTCCTGCTTGGGAATGTAGGTTGCGTATATCATGTTCACCGTCCGCACTTGTGGGGGGAAACCCTTCTGTCCACTATTGTTCGGCGGCCGGGGCTCCTCCTCGTCATCTCTATGTAGCCCCTTGTCTCTGTTTTCAGCATGTAACTTGCCTGCCTACTTAAACACCCAACAATCCCTGTTGGTGTGATTGGCTGGCTTTTCGGGGGTACCATGTATCTGGCACAAGCGATCGAGTATTCAGTCCAAACTGGACGGGCCCGGAGTATTTCTCTTGAATGGCTTTTTCTGCTGACCGGGTTTAGAGCCTCTGAATCCGGCATTAACTGCCGTATCCTTAGCACTGTGACCGTTAATGCGGCGCTTGTGCTTGTTGCGACGCGACCTGCCATTGTTGTCCTTGGTATCCGAATTACCAGGGCTCTTGGTCATGTTATTACTACGAGCTAGCCAGCTGTCTTCTCCCGCGCAAAAGCAGGTCATGAGTGTCGTGAGGGCTGCCTTGGATTTCGGCTTTTCCTGTCCAAGGTGCCGGGCAAGCCACTCATCACGGATGTTGTGTTTGAAGGCTGCTAGGGCCTCTGCATCCGGACAGTCGACGATTTGATTTTTCTTGGTTAGGAACCGTGTCCAGAATTGTCTGGCCGATTCCTCTGGCTGCTGAATTATGTGGCTTAGGTCATCGGCGTATGGTGGTCGCACATAGGTGCCCTGGAAATTGTCGAGGAATGCGGCTTCCAGGTCCTCCCAACAACCAATTGATTCTGCTGGCAAGCTGTTAAGAGAATGCCAAGCTGGTCCTTTAAGCTTGAGTGGGAGGTATTTGATGGCGTGTAGATCATCGCCACGGGCCATGTGGATATGAAGGAGATAATCTTCGATCCATACTGCGGGATCTGTTGTGCCATCGTATGATTCGATGTTTACAGGTTTGAAACCCTCTGGGATTTGATGATCCATTACTTCATCTGTGAAGCATAGTGGGTGTGCGGCGCCTCTGTACTAGGCTATATCACGACGTAGCTCAAATGAGCTTTGTCTGCTGCGTTCGGCTCGGCCGGATATGCTATATCAAGCGTGACGGTTATCGTCTCGAGTCGTGGGGCGCCCACGCGATCCGTAGATCGATCTTGTTTGCCTTGCCTTGTCCTCTAACATATCGTGCAGGTCTAGCACGTTTCCCCGTGCCTTGGTGTTTTTTGAGCGACGCCGGGGTGCGGCCTGAACGGAGGGCCGTGAGGCCTCTCTGTCATGGCCACGAGGTGGCCGATTGGCCGCGTCATGCTCTGGTGATGTAGGTATAGGTGCTTCCTCCTCTAATCGTGGTAGCAGCCTATGCTTTGGGTAGCTCTTGGAGGGGCGTTTGAGTTCATACTCTTCGGCCGCCAGGACTTCAGTCCATCTGTCGGCTAGCAAGTCTTGATCAGCTCTAAGATGTTGATGTTTTTTCTTGAGGCTGCTCGCCGTGGCCATAAGCCTGCGCTTAAAGCGCTCTTGTTCGGTGGGATCCTAGGGCACGACAAATTCGTCGTCGCCGAGGCTTGCCTCGTCTTCGGAGGGAGGCATGTAATTGTCATCCTCTTCCTCTCTGTCTGTCGCCCTCTCAGGAGGGCTGGCTTCTCCATCCTCCTGCGCTGAATCTTGCTGGAGGGAGTTGTCTTCGGCATTGTCCAGGGTGTTATTGTCTCCGGTGCCGGTTTCACCATTTTTGCTTTGGCGGGACTTAGATCAGCGCCGCTGACGTCGGCGCTTGGGTTGCTTCTTGGAGGGGTTATCCCTCGTTGTTCCGTCGCCATTGCCTTCTTTGGGTGTATCCACCATATATATGTCATAGACGAGGTGGCTTTCTAGTGCCCTATAGGCACTGGTTCCTGTTCGTCTCCTACATCGTCGTCCATACCGTCGATGTCTTCAGAGTCGAAGTCTAGCATGTTAGTTAAATCATCGACGGTGGCTACAAAGTGGGTGGTGGGTGGGCATCGAATTTCTTCGTCATCCGCATCCCAATCCTGTTGGCCATAATCCGGCCAGGACTCTCCTGACAAAGAGAGAGACCTTAGTCAATTCAGAATATTGCTGAAGGGCGAGTGTTGAAAGATATCCGCGGCGGTGAATTCCATGATCGGCGCCCAATCGGATTCGACCGGCAAGGGCGCGGAGGGCTTGGAGTCCGGAGAGGAGTCCGGCACCTTGGAGTCACAGGCTTCGCAGAGGGTAAGGCTGGTGTTCGGCTTGATCACCGTAGAGATTGCAGCCCCCGAGGCGGTGTCCATCCACCCGTCCTCGATCGGTGCAGTCGGCTCCGAGCTAAGGGTCAGAGCGGACACGGGTGCGGCCTCCAAGGAACTGTCCGGCGGCGGAGCTAGATCATGCCCTTCGCGACAGTGCGGCACGCCCGGCTGTGGCTCGAATCTGTCAAAGATCAAGTCTCTGTGGATATCAGTCGTGTAGTTCAAGCTTCCAAATCTGACCTGATGGCCAGGGCGTAGCTTTCAATCTACTCCTGAAGGCCAAGCGAATTGGCCCGCAGTGCAAAGCCGCAGAATACGAAGATCTGTCCGGGGAGAAAAGTCTCACCCTGGACCGCATTGTCGTTGATGATCGGAGGAGACATCGGGCCTACAAGTGACGACACAGAGGAACTCTCAATGAAAGCACCAATGTCGGTGTCAAAACCGGCGGATCTCGGGTAGGGGGTCCCGAACTGTGCCTCTAGGCGGATGGTAACAGGAGATAAGGGACACGATGTTTTTACCCAGGTTCAGGCCCTTTCGGTGGAGGTAAAACCCTACTCCTGCTTGATTATTATTGATGATATGGGTAGTACAAGAGTAGATCTACCACAAGATCAGAGAGGCTAAACCCTAGAAGCTAGCCTATGGTAGGATTGTTGTTCTTCCTACGGACTAAAACCCTCCGTAGGATATCTACATATCCGTATCGCCAAGCTTGCCTTCCACGCCAAGGAAAGTCCCATCCGGACACGGGACGAAGTCTTCGATCTTGTATCTTCATAGTCCAGGAGTCCGGCCAAAGGTCATAGTCCGACTATCCGAACACCCACTAATCCAGGACTCCCTTAGTGGTCTTCGCCTGCAAAGAGGGCAGGCGGTGACGTGGTGGTGGGCTCGGCAATGACATCCTTCCTGCCGTCCTTGCGGTCTTCGGTCTTGTTGCACCAAAGGGGAAACCTTTGTCTCGCCCCTCGGGAACCTGCGCATGTGCGGTCTCCTTTGCACCGATATGGAAATTGCGCCCGCTGGCGCCCGCTGGCATGGTTCGTCGTGGCTTGCGTCACTGCCTCCTCCTAAGGCAGCCCTTGCCTTGAGATCTCTGCCCTCCCGAAGAAGCCTAGCTGTGGCCACTCTTGGGAGAGGTCTTGGTTGCCCCTCTAGAGCAGCCTAGGTGAGGCCGCTCCCTAAGGGGGTGTTAGTGTCAAAACCGGCGGATCTCGGGTAGGGGGTCCCGAACTGTGCGTCTAGGCGGATGGTAACAGGAGACAAGGGACATGATGTTTTTACCCAGGTTCGGGCCCTCTCGACGGAGGTAAAACCCTACTCCTGCTTGATTAATATTGATGATATGGGTAGTACAAGAGTAGATGTACCACGAGATCGAAGAGGCTAAACCCTAGAAGCTAGCCTATGGTATGATTGTTGTTCGTCCTACGGACTAAGACCCTTCGGTTTATATAGACACCGGAGAGGGTTAGGGTTACACAAAGTCGGTTACAACGGAAGGAGATCTATATATCCGTATCTCCAAGCTTGCCCTCCACGCCAAGGAAAGTCCCATCCAGACACGGGACGAAGTCTTCAATCTTGTATCTTCATAGTCCAGGAGTCCGGCTGAAGGTCATAGTCCGGCTACCCGGACAACCCCTAATCCAGGACTCCCTCAGTAGCCCTCAAACCAGGCTTTAATGACGACGAGTCCAGCGCGCAAGTTGTCTTCGACATTGGAAGGCGGGTTCTTCTCCAAATTCCCTGTACTTGTTGAATAGTGTTCGGATTCTTGTGAATATTGCGCTTCTTGGCTTCCACGCCAAATAATGGGCTTCTTCCACGTGTCAAATGAATGCGAAAAGTCAGGGTGTTTTTACATTTAGCCCCCTACCTGCATAAATGGGCCGCCTATTAAAGAGGCGAGGATGTAGATCCAAACCACACCATCTTCCCTCCGCGAGCATTCATCGGAGCTTATTCGACAGAGATCCATTCCATCATGGCTGGTCGTTGCAGCTCCTCCTCTCGCCTTCCCAGCCATCAACCTGGAGATTGGGAGAGATGTTCCATCCCACACAGCGAGCTGGTGACGCTTCAAACCAAAGGGTTTCTTCCCCCAGCCTATATGGTCCCGGTTCGAGCCGGGCTTGCCACCTATAATGGCGGAAAGCAAGCGGAGAGAGTCCCCAATCCCTCCAAAGGAGAGCGGGTATTCCTTGTCTCTTACTTAATAAGACGGCTCAGATTTCCAATTCATCCGTTTCTCCGGGGGCTCCTGGAGTTCTATGGCCTCCAGCTGCACAATCTTACGCCAGCCTCCATATTGCATATCGCGGGCTTCATAGCCCTTTGCGAGCTGTTTTTGGGCTGTGAAGCTCATTTCTCTTCGTGGAAGAAGTTGTTCTGCCTCTTTCCCCGTTCTCAGGAGGGGTCGATATATCAAGTGGGCGGAGCCGAAGTATGGCGCATCGCTGGGACCGGATATCTATCCGGAACCCCAAAGAAGGCGTCCGAAGATTGGCCTTCAGAATGGTTTTATATAGAGATGTCCCCCTGCCGGATCCTATTCGGATCGGCCTCCCTGAGGTCGATAATGCTCCCTTAAAGAAGCGCCTAAGTTGGCATCCACGGAGCCCTCAGAAGGAGAATGACAAGGACGTCCTTTATCTGATGGGCCGGATAAGGTTATTGGCTCATTCCGGACTGACCATGATCGAGGTCATGGCCACATATATTATGCGGGGGGTGCAGCCGCTTCAGTATAGGGGCCACCCCATGTGGGATTTCAACGGGGAGGACGATGCCACCCGCCGCGGCCGTAAGGGGCCGGAATCGGCTGTCGCTCTGACGAAGATCTTGTCTGCATTATACAAGGGAGAAGAGGAGGAATTTCTCCACGTCAATCCATAGGGCGGATTTTCCATGTACAATCCTCTAAACTGGGTAACCAGACACTTCTTTTTGGCCATCCGTTCCATACTTCCATAGTTAAGTGTCTCATTTTGTGATTTCGATGCAGGAACTGCGCTAGGCCGTAAAGGAGATAAACTTCCCTCCTCCACAACCCGAGGATCCAGAACGGTACCTCGACCCGGCCTCCCAAGAGGATCCGGACATATATGTGGAGCTCATCGACAGGGTATTTTACCAACTGAGCATCGACAATGCCTTGGTGGCCATTACGGTCGATTATCCTAGACTGATCCCCGCCTCACAGGTAATTGAGACCGAAGTCCCAATATCTCGAAAATGATCCGTCTATGCTTATTTTTTACCATCGTATACCAATGGTGTTTCGCAGGGGAGGATCCCGAGGCAGAACGACGAGCCCGCGGCGGCTAGCCAACAAGGGACCGCGAGGATGGGCAGGCCGAAAAGACCCGCAGTCCGGATCGAGACACCGGCGCAGCAGTAAGGCGCGCGGTTTTTATACCAATGTATTGTCCTTACGATGCATGTTAACGCCCGTGTTCTTTTTAAGAAAAAGAGGACTCGCCGGACTATATCCGGAGAGGTTGCTAATCGCGCCTCCACTAGCCAGGCTCCAAAGCTAGGCCGAGAAGAAGAGGCGAACATGAGGCGCGCATCAGATGTTCCTCCAACAGAAGATGCGGACAGGCTGTCTGCCACCAATTCTGAGGTGGAGAGTGCCATGAACCACAGGCGTCGCAGAACAGTTCTTCGCGACGCTTGTCTATCCCGTGAGGCATTGGAGGCCTTTAACTCGGGAGACGCGTATCTTCGTGTCGCTCAAGATGGTCTAACCAGAGCCGCGGAGCGGTATGTAAAGGACATACGGGTAAGAAAATTTTGGTGATTATATATATACCAGTAGCCCTCGAGACTTGAAACAGTTAGAATAACTAATTTAAGGATCATTTGTTTATGCAGGTTCTTACAGAGAAGAATACCCTGATGTCCCAGGAGCTGGAAGAGTGCAAGGCCCAACTTCAGGCCGCACTAGCCATAGCCGGGGAGCCCAAGAAGACCCCCTTTGTATGATATGCCTCAATTGAGAAGTATCATGTAGAGTGCGGAGTGTATACAAGTCTGACAATAAAACTGCAGATGGCGCCGGACTAGATCCGGATAAGAAGCAACTCCTATGCCAGCTAAAGGCTGGTGAGAGCGTGCTTACGAACGTGAGGCAGGAGAAGAATGATCTCCAAGATGCCAACACCCAGCTGGGCGTGGAACTAAAGGATGTTCGTGCCCAGCTATCGGACTCCGTGAAGGAGAATCAGCGGCTTCGACGCGGCATATTTAGTAAGTGCTTGAACGAACTTTGAAAAAGAGTTCGGCGAGGAAGTCGATTAACAGAGTTATGTCTGTAGGTATGCTAACAGGTCGTCCTACAGAGGAAATGCCCGGTTCTACGGGTGACCTTCTTCCCGAGCTCTCGCAATTGCACGAAAGAGTTCGGCAGGTGACGCACGACGTCGCCCAGGCCTTGTGGCCCTCCGTCTCCATGCCCGAAGGCCTTGGAGAGCTTGCAGAGAAGCTGAAGGGAGCGCGGCGGCGCTTCTGATTATGGAAGATATCGGCCAGCCGTCAAGGCGCCAGGGAGGCCTGGGCTATGGTGAAGACGCGGTACACGAAGGCTGACCCAAACCACATGGCCGAGGTCGGACCTGTGGGGCCCGATGGGAAGGAGATCCCTGTTAGCTTAGTGTACGACCAGGTAGAGTTGGCCACCAAATATTCCCAACAGGACTGTAAACTAGACAGCCTGTTGGATGGTATTGAAGAGAAATTTACCCAGTCAAGTTGACTATGTAATTTAAGATGACATGTAAAATGCCTTCTAGCCGGATTGTAGATCGTTTATCATGGCGGACCTTTTTGCTTCAACCTCGGGACCCGGTAGTCCGGAGTGTGTACGAATACCCTCTCGGTTATGTAAGAACCGGGGCATGCATGGAGACCAGGTGTAGGGGTCATTAGTGCTTGAATAGACAAGTGCCCAACTAGTTATGTTATATTACTTGGTTAGTTAGAAACATCTTCCAGGGAGAATAGTTCCGTTAGGGTTCCTTTCCCTGGGAGGCATGCCCTAAAGTGCATGTCTGGACTGCGAAAAAAGCAGAAAAGCATCTGGGGGCAGATAAATAAACAAGTGGAAAATCGTCTTTTAGTTCACCGACCGAATATTCCCTTAAGAACGCTAGCTTTCTGCTTCACCCAGTCTGAGGTACACATCCGGCTGACCCGGCAGTAACAATCATAGAGGTGCTCCCTTTACCTCCTAGCCGAACAATCGGGAACGTAGGGGTAAGCACAGGAGCCAGGCAACCCAGCTTGGCCAAAACTTAAGTCATATCGATGCATATAATGGTGAATAAAAGGTACATGCGGAAGTGTGACACATGTGTTGGGCATGAAGCCCGTATAAATAAGCTTCTGTTAAAGAAGCCCCCAGGTATAATGAGCGCGGATAGTGCGTCAATTGTGTGCGAACAAGGCACGAACGAACCCTTAAGGGCTATTAGAAAAAGAGAGGGGAGAAGGATAGAAATATAAGACAACTAGTGTATAAAAAATGGACAGAGGAAGGAAACGAACACAGAGTCCGGCGCTAGGCGTAGAACCTTTGAAGACGGGCTGCGTTCCACGGGTTCGGCTCGAGTCGGTTATCCGTTGTGTCTCACAGATGGTACGCTCCACCAGTCAGGACCTGGTCGATAATAAAGGGACCTTTCCATTTGGGCTTGAGCTTGTCCTTTTTCTTGTCCGGCAGGCATAGAACTAACTCGCCAACATTGTAGGTTTTGGCCCGTACTTCACTGCTTTGGTATCTTCGAGCCTGCTGTTGATAGAACGTGGAACGGGCTTTTGCCACGTCACGCTCCTCCTCCAAGTCGTCCAAACTATCCTGCCGATCGAGTTCGGCTTCTCTTTCTTCGTACATGCGCACGCGAGGTGAGTCATGAATTATGTCGCAGGGCAGAACCGCCTCTACGCCGTATACCATAAAGAATGGTGTGTATCCGGTGGTGCGATTCAGCGTGGTTCGCAGCCCGCAGAGTACGGAGTCGAGCTCCTCTACCCAGTGTGTGTTAGATTCCTTGAGGGACCACACTAATCTGGGTTTGATGCCGCTCATGATTAGACCATTTGCTCGTTCGACTTGACCGTTAGTTTGTGGGTGATAGACTGAAGCATAGTCGAGCTTGATGCCCATGTTTTTGCACCAGAGTTTGACCTCATCGGCCGTGAAGTTCGTGCCGTTATCAGTGATGATGTTGTGGGGGACGCCGTAACGGTGTACGACCCCGGATATGAAGTCTATCACCGGTCCAGATTTGGCCGTTTTAACAGGCTTGGACTCTATCCATTTGGTGAACTTGTCCACCATGACCAGTTGGTATTTTTGCTTGTGGGTTCCTCCTTTAAGGGGTCCAACCATGTCAAGCCCCCAGACCGCAAAGGGCCAGGTGATGGGTATAGTTTGGAGGGCAGTGGGTGGCATATGGCTTTGGTTAGCAAAGAGCTGGCAACCAACGCATCGTTGGACTAAGTCCTGGGCATTTGCCCGGGCCGTCGGCTAATAAAATCCTGTACGGAAGGCCTTGCTTATGAGCGCCCGGGCTGCAGCGTGGTGCCCGCCGAGTCCGGCATGAATTTCGGCCAGAAGATTCCGCCCTTCCTCTTCAGAGATGCACCTTTGAAGGACTCCGGTGGTGGTTTTCTTATAAAGCTCTCCTCATGGACTTTATAGGCTTTAGATCGCCGCACAATGCAGCGTGCCTCGTTTTGGTCCTCGGGAAGTTCCTCCTGGTTAGGTAGGCTAGCAATGGTTCTTGTCCACGGGGCAATGACTGCCATTAGTACGTGGGCCGAGGATGTTACTTCGTTGGCAGAGCCACTAATTGTGTCAGAGTGTTCGGTGTCGGGCAGTGCGGTTGGGTCCGGGCTGTTATTTCCGGGTTCCCCTTCCAATACTACGGATGGCTTGAACAGCCTTTCCAAGAAGATGTTGGGAGGGAAGGCATCGCGCTTCGCTCCAATGCGTGCCAGGACGTCTGCTGCCTGGTTGTTTTCCCGGGCTATATGGTGAAATTCGAGCCCCTCGAACCGAGCTGACATTTTTAGGACGGCGTTGCGATAAGCTGCCATTTTCGGATCCTTGGCATCAAAGTCTCCATTTATTTGGGATATCGCGAGGTTCGAATCCCCGCGCACCTCTAGGCGTTGAATGCCCATGGATACTGCCATCCGGAGACCATGTAAAAGGGCCTCATATTCGGCTGCGTTGTTGGAGTCCGTATACATTATCTGCAGTACATATCGAACTGTATCTCCTGTTGGGGACGTCAGAACGACGCCAGCCCCCAGACCAGCCAACATTTTGGAGCCGTTGAAGTGCATGATCCAGTTGGAATATGTGTCGTACTCTTTATGGAGTTCGGCTTCAGTCCATTCGGCGACGAAGTCGGCCAAAACTTGCGACTTAATAGCTCGCCGTGGCTTGTATGTTATGTCGAATGGGAGGAGCTCAATGGCCCATTTGGCAATCTGGCCCGTCGCGTCGCGGTTGTTTATAATATCGTTAAGTGGCACTTCTGAGGCTACTGTTATCGAACACTCTTGAAAGTAGTGTCATAGCTTCCGGGACGCCATGAATACCGCGTACGCTATCTTTCGATAATGCGGGTACCGGGACTTGCATGGAGTGAGGACCGTGGACACATAGTAAACCGGCTTTTGAAGGGGGAATTTGTGTCCGTCCGTTTCTCGTTCGACGACGAGTACTGCGCTCACAACTTGGTGAGTTGCCGCAATGTACAATAGCATTGGTTCGCCAATGTTTGGCGCGGCCAGGACTGGGTTTGTTGCCAGTATGGCTTTTATTTCGTCGAGTCCGGCCGTGGCGGCATCCGTCCACTCGATGTGTTTGGTGCACCAGAGGAGGCGATAAAGGGGTAATGCCTTTTCTCATAAGCGGGAGATAAAGCGGCTTAGAGCCGCCACGCATCCGGTCAATTTTTGTATTTGTTTGAGGTCCTTTGGGATATCCAATTGTGACAGAGCTCGGATCTTGGCTAGATTTGCTTCAATTCCTCTACCGGATACAATGAAGCCCAAGAGCTTTCCGGCCGGTACGCCGAAAACACATTTTTCCGGGTTGAGCTTGATGTCGTATGTTCGGAGGCTATCGAATGTGAGCCTCAAGTCGTCTACTAGGGATTCGACATGCTTGGTTTTGACAACCACGTCCTCTACGTATGCCTCCACTGTTTTGCCGATCTGGTTTGTCAGACATGTCTGAATCACGCGCTGATATGTTGCGCAGGCGTTTTTGAGCCCGAAGGGCATTGTGATGAAGCATAATGGGCCGTATGGTGTGATGAATGTCGTGGCGGCTTGATCTGACTCTGCCATCTTAATTTGATGGTAGCCGGAATATGCGTTGAGGAAACACAATGAATCATGTCCTGCGGTAGCGTCGATAATTTGATCGATGCGGGGGAGAGGGAAAGGATCCTTTGGACAAGCTTTGTTGAGGTCCTTAAAATCGACACACAAGCGCTAGGATTTATCCTTCTTTGGTACCATCACCAGGTTTGCTAGCCAGTCCGGATGTTTTATGTCTCTGATGAATCCAGCCTCCAATAGCTTGGCTAGTTCCTCTCCCATGGCTTGTTTCTTAGGTTCGGAGAAACGCCGAAGAGCCTGTTTGACTGGCTTGAATCCTTTTAGGATATTTAGGCTATGCTCGGCCAGCCTGCGTGGGATTCCTGGCATGTCTAAAGGGTGGCAGGCAAAAATGTCCCAGTTCTCGCGTAAGAACTCTTGAAGTGCGGCGTCTACATCAGGGTTTAATTGTGCCCAAATGGAAGCTGTTTTTGTAAGGTCCGTTGGATGGACTTGGAATTTGACTATTTCGTCCGCTGGTTTAAAGGAGGTGGACTTGGATCTTTTGTCGAGTATCACGTCGTCCCTGTTCACCATGGAGCGCAGCGCAGTCAGTTCCTCGGCCGCTAGGGCTTCGGATAGTGCCTCGAGGGCTAGTGCGGCTGTCTTATTTTCGGCGCGGAGTGTTGTATCAGGATCACTATCGAGAGTGATGATTCTGTTGTGCCCGGGCATTTTGAGCGTCATGTACCCATAATGGGGTATGGCTTGGAAGATTGTAAACGCCTCCCTCCCTAATAGAGCATGGTATCCGCTGCTGAACAGGGCCACTTGGAATGTGACCTCTTCGGACCTATAGTTGTCCAGCGTGCCGAACACCACATCCAGTGTGATTTTTCCTGTACAGCGCGCTTCCCGACTGGGGATTATTCCTCTAAAGGTGGTGCTGCTTCGCTCAATGCGGTTCCAGTCTATTTCCATTTTTTGAAGGGTTTCCTCATAAATGAGGTTCAGCCCGCTGCCTCCGTCCATGAGTACCTTGGTAAGTCAAAAGCCATCCACAATTGGACTGAGGACCAATGCGGCTGGTGCTCGGGCTGTTCGGAATTTAGGTTCATCACTGGCATTGAAAGTAATAGCCGTGTCACTCCATGGGTTTATTCTGGCCACATGGTAGACTTTGGCGAGGCTGCGGAGTGTTCATTTTTGCATATTGTTTGATGCGAAAGTCTCGAAGACTATTAATACCGTGCTGGTATCTTTTGGCTGGTGCTCTGTGGATTCTTGGATTAGAAGATCTTTGCCACTTTTGGCCACCTGCCGGAGTATCCAACATGCTCTAAGGCTATGAGTTGGTGTGGCGCCCTCTGTACTATGAATTTTACAGGGTCCATTGAGCCACCCCTCCAGCACTGTTCCATGCCCTGTAGAGGGTTTTTGCTTTTTGGTGTTTAACCCGGGTGTCTGGCGATAATGCACCCTTTTATTTCGGACTAGGTTTCTATTCAGGGCCGAATTGTCCCAAAATTTTATTTTGGTTTTCCAGGCGCTTTCCATGGCACGGTACTTTCGTACTATGGACGCCAAGTCAGCGAAGCGTGTAATTTCACGGCGACTTATGGCGTTGAGGATTCCCTTGTCTGTGCAATTGTTGTAGAAGAACGAAATTGCATCCTCCTCGTGGCAGTCCTTTATCCTATTCATGACCAGGAGGAATCTGGCCCAGTAATGGTGTACTGTTTCTTCAGGCTCTTGCCAAATTTGGGATAGATCGCTTATGTTTGGGTGGGTGGGTGGAATTAAATCCGGAACCTCACCCAATCTGAGACTCAGGGGCCATGGAGTTTCCGAACTCGGAAGCTTGGGTTCTTGGATGTTGTCCAATGAATCTAGCCCACTGCCTGACTTTAGGTTCAGGGCCTGAGTGACGTCCTCCCCTCCGTGGGTATCCAGCTTGGAGGGATCGGGAATCCGGACATAACTAGTCCTTAAGATAGATGAAAGGTCGTCGCATTGTTCCTCCACTGCTGCAACGTGATGGGTGACCTGGGGAGAGTTAATCTCCCTAAGATCGGGTTTAAGCCCAATCTGATCGTAGTCTGCACCGACTCCCAGGGCGGCGATGCGATCCAAGAGCTCGTTTAGGGAAGAGAGCTCCATCGCATCTAACTGCTCGGCAAGTTCCGAGTTGACGTGAAGATCGCTTTCGATGACCCGAGTAGTCATCGTCGGCGCGGCGGCCGAATAGGCGGTCATAAGGAAACCACCTAGTCGGAGAGTTTGGCCGATAGCCAAAGCTCCTTTAGCAACAGTGCCGTTTTTAAAAACGGGAAGCGACATCCTTCCTGATGGCAACGGCGCAGAGGAACTCTCAATGAAAGCACCAATGTCGATGTCAAAACCGGCGAATCTCGGGTAGGGGGTCCTGAACTGTGCGTCTAGGCGGATGGTAACAGGAGACAAGGGACATGATGTTTTTACCCAGGTTCTGGCCCTCTCGATGGAGGTAAAACCCAACTCCTGCTTGATTAATATTGATGATATGGGTAGTATAAGAGTAGATCTACCACGAGATCGGAGAGGCTAAACCCTAGAAGCTAGCCTATGGTATGATTGTTGTTCGTCCTACGGACTAAAACCCTCCGGTTTATATAGACACCGGAGAGGGTTAGGGTTACACAGAGTCGGTTACAACGGAAGGAGATCTATATATCCGTATCGCCAAGCTTGCCCTCCACGCCAAGGAAAGTCCCATCCGGACACGGGACGAAGTCTTCAATCTTGTATCTTCATAGTCCAGGAGTCCAGCCAAAGGTCATAGTCCGGCTACCCGGGCACCCCCTAATCCAGGACTCCCTCATGGGGTCTTGGTCATTCTCCTCGCTAGGGCTAGCCCCCTCGGGAGGGTCTTGAGCAGCTGGTCGGTCAGCTGGGCCCTACCGGGCCATACCAGGAACGCGACGTGGGCCGCAGACAGGCAAGTCTGGGTACCCTGGTTCCCAGTACGCCGACAATGAGAACGGTGGTGGAAGCTTGATCGACGCGGGTTTGGCGGTGGCCCCGCTAGCGTCCTTGGCAAGGGCCTTGCCGGGTGGCCCGACAAGGGTCTTGCCGTGGAAGGCTGTCGTCCTCGGCAAGGACCTTGCTGGGGGTCTGGTGCCCTTCCTCGGCAAGGATCTTGCTGAGAATCGTCTTCTTCTAATCCTCGTCTGATCTTGAATATGTCTTCACAAAGATCTGCATGCCACCACAGAGGTGCCTTACCGAGCCCTGGCCCCACGGTTATGATGGCGTTGGGGACCGTGGGCTCAAGGGTGGCTCGCTCTGTTGGTGTGGGGCGAGCTGTCCCGGCAAGGATCATGTCGGGGCCGCTGAGGCTGCCCCAGCAAGGGTTTTGCCAGGGAAGCCTGCTTCGTCCCTATGCTCTTTGTGGTTTTGGCCTTGGCGTTGCTCTGATTTCTTGGGCTTCGGTCTTACCTTGGCTCACCTCCCCCGTTCTGCTTGATGTGGCCGTGGGCGCGGATCTGACTGCCCGTGCATAGGTAAAGGGGTAAAAAAGCGGGTCCCTCTTTTTGTACACCGACAGTATCCCCCGGGCCTGGGCCACACATAAGTGCGACACGTTGTTGGGCCAGGCCCAAAACGGTGCGCGCGCAGGTGGGCGGTTTTTACCGTGGTAAGACTCTTCGCGCGCGGCGCGGCGTGGAGGGGCGTGCGTGACGTGGGTGGCATGCGTGGGGCGGTTGCCACATGCATGCATCATATCGCAGTAAAGAGGCGGCTCGCGCCCTCCCCGTAAAAAGTGGGAGGCGTGGAGGCGTGGCTCATTTACTGAGCGGGGCCGGGGTGCAGTCTTCAAGGCGTCCACTCCCTATGATCACGGGGTGGGGAGAGGTCGCGGGGTCGGGGGTAGGATGGTAATCCCAGGTGTACCAAATAGTGGGTGGGAGTGATTTCGGTCACGCGCATGTGTGCTTAGGCAGCCATTGTGTATGAATGTTTTTCGGAGGTCGTTGCATGGCGTCTAGATGAAGCTAGATGGAGCTACAAACCTACCCTGGTTTAGACCTTTGGACGTCGGGCCGGTAGGTTTCACGGGTCGGAGTTAGAAAAGTATTTTCCTTCTACTACCAAACATTGGTCTCATGCGGTTTACGGCAAGTAGAGGCTCTTTTGGCGCTTCGTTCAAAATTTTGAAACAGAAGCAGACAATGTTTAGAGTATTCTTGAACTTTGAGGATTGACCTAAATAGACAATGTTAAATTTGACCTTGTATGTTTGAAAACCTAATTAGTTTTGACACTTGAAAATCCTATAACTACGATTATTTTGGAATGGAGGAGCTAAATTTAAATCTATTTTGAACACGACTATATATGCTATTATGTACAAAAGCAGAGCAAAGATTGGTGCCCCTATAATTTAGGTATGATTTACAAATGCCATTACAGCGAATTCAAATAATTGAATGGACTTCATGTCGAATTCGAATTTTTTAAACCACGTTAAGTTGAATTCAAATGTATTCTAGTTCATAGCTAGCTATTTATAATGTTCATTGTGTAACTTTCGTATGTATAATGTGCTTTACACACACAACATCAACTATACTCATGTTTATATTCGATTGCTAAAGCAATGCATTGTCTGGAGTTGAAAATACTAACTATGTGGATCAATTATGTCGAATAATAACATAGACATGCTCAAATTCGATAGAATCTAGATGTCTGATGGATCAATGACCGTTCCTTATGCGAATTGCAAATATCATGATCCCATCCTAATATTTGGATACAATTTATATTTTTAATCAATGTGTACATCAGTCTTTTACGTGTAGTTTCACTCTCCATCAGTGGTCTCTCACACATATGCTCACACACTCTCTCCCGAGGTGTCTTTCTCGTAGACATGCCGTCGATATAACCCTCCCCCCTCTCGTAACCATTTATGAATGTTTTCACTAACCTTTATCACAAGCACTCTTCCTCTCACAAGCATACACACGCACAATCCCCATCGACCCTTTCTATATACATAGACCTGCCTACGTGTCTCCCGTACACAGATTATCTTTAGGCCTGTCTCTCACGCATTCTCTCACACCTCTATTCCTAATCGACGAGTATGATTCTAGCAGAGCATTCTATAGGATGCCCCATAAAGTTAGGTTGGATGAATATTAATATCAGAGATAAGGGGTTACCTTAGTCTAGGACTTAGGGTTACAAATCCTAGCCGGCTTTGTCAGTGGACACAGAGTCCTTCACGATTCTGCTATCTTTGTCTTGTACGACTAGTCATCCATGGGTCTCCCTAAATGCGTCACGGGCCGACCAATGTGGTGCTGGACAGAACCGAACCAAGGGCCTCACCTCACGCGGTGACACACCCTCTGCCCCCAGGTCTCGTTATCTTCTCACACCCACACATACCAACACAGACACCACACAAAAAAATCTGCTCGTGCCTCTATCCCCTCCCCCTTGCATATACACAATCAAGGGCTTCTATCGCCGTGACATCGTATTCGTCTCTCCCTCTAGACCTCTCTCATTTCTCATGCTATCTCTCCCACGCCCCCTCCCCCCACCGACCTTTCTATCCATGCCTCTCTCGAATATGTAATACACACACATACCTCTCTAGGCACTTCCAAATACATCAACTACATATTCACACATGTTACATCACGTACCCCATTGATCTAAAAAGCCCTCTCTTCACGTTTATTTCGCACACAACATTCCTTTTGAATAAAGTGTGGCAAAAAATTATTTTAGAATTTCTACATAAATACAACATTACAAAGTTATATGGAGGAGTATGAACGTTAATTTGCATTGCATGGTGCCCACAATGATATTTTTTCCGCATTGTGAATTTTTATAGTTTTATACTATATATAAAGTTAGTCATACTAAAGAGAAACGAAGAGCATCTCTCTCTCCATCGCATACACCCCCAGCACATTCACACATGTTTCATCTTTCTCTTGCGATATATATAGTGACGATCATTGTATTTGAAGCGAAAGCATGATACGTACATTGGACTTCAGAATCCACTCATTACGGTCACCATTTATGTTTTGTGGTTCTTATATAGTCACGGACTCACCGTACAACTTTGTATTTGCTCAAGACACGACTAGTTGACCAGTTAAACGCTCCACGTGGCACCTCTAGTATTGCATCACATTATTTCACTACCATTGGGCCCACCTGTCGGTGTGTATGTACTCTACACTCTTATAAAAAACAGAGTTGATGATGATGGTGTGCCTGCCATCCTGCAATATAGGCCGTCCGATTTATATCTGACGGAGAGGAAGGAAACTATGTCAATTTTGCAAAAAGGTGCCCACACACCTCTCCACATTTCCAAATAAGGCCTTCCCTCGTTCATCCTTTTCTCTCACAAGATAAATTAGTCATACAAATGCATATTGATGTTATGTGCAACGCACGGGCCTCTTGCTAGTAAGAATGAAAACAAACGACAAAAAATTATTGGACGGTGGTTCAAAGTCATGACCGTGGGCACAGCGGACAAGGTGGCCTAGTATTGGTATGCTGAGCCGTCTGTTTTAACACACAGGAGCTGGTGTGGTGATTATACACACACACACGCATGCACACGAACTGCGTGCACACAACACTCACACGAACACATGCAGCCGCGCACACACGCAACACTCACACGTACACACGCAGCCATGCATGCAGGAAACACTCACACGCACACACGCACGCATGCATGCACACACCACACGACCAACACACACTCTCATGCTCAAGTGCTCAACTTACATGTGCATGCCACACATGAGCCCCTGACAGACACATACACAACCAGGTGGTTCTCGCACACGGGTTGGAGTCTTGTCGCACCTGCATAAATTTCTGTTTATCTGACCTTTTTCCTATATGAACTGATAGGTGGGACCCTCAAGGAACATGGTCAATTTAACTAGTCAACATGGTGCCACGCAGACTATTTGACTGGTCAATAGAGTGCAATCCGATTGAATTGTGAGCAAGTGAATGTATAATCACCGCAAAACATACATAGTGACCGTAATGAGCGTATTTTGAAGTCCGCTGACCGTATTACGCTTTTCTCTCTGCAGGCCCTCCAAAACTACATCTCTACACGTTCTTGCATGTTACATCTAACAACTATGCAATAAAGCACTACTACTACGCTCTAACACAATAAGTCATATGTATTTTTAGTTTTACTATACATCATATTGTTACTTAATTATTCAGTTTGCATACATTAAAATTGCCTTTGAAATGTATGGCCAGTATCATCTACCGCGCAGGAAAAATCCCGCCCTTTCCTTTTTAATCGGGTTTGTATCGATGGATCGTGCGAAACAGCAAAACTATAGTACTATAGTACAAGTAACAGTTCACTGGGCCCCCGTGTCGTGTACTCCTCCGTCGTAAGAGTGGAGTGCTCGCTTTCATAAATGTTTTAGTCCCTTTCGCCGACATGTGGGACATCAAGCTACCGGGTCCATGTGCCATACCGAAATACAGTGCAGAGCAGCAGGGGTGAAGCACCCCAGTCATGGCGACGGCGTAGTAATGAGCAATGGGGCGTCAAATCACAAAGTTGCACCTTTCCCACAGTTAAGTTAGAGGGACGAAGTAATAATGCTAAAAAAAGAAGTTGGAGGGACGAAGCAACCATCATTTCACTCGTTGCTGAATCTGCTTGTCCCTCATCTTCTTCAAGTTAACCACGTGTTGCTTCTGCCATTGTTCTGCCTCATGTGGGACGTGAATCGGCTTGCTAAAGCACTGACACGTGGGACCGCATGTTAGCAAACCGCCAGGCCAACGTCCTCTAAAAATAAGAAGCCTCCCCCGCCATCCGCGCGGCAAAATCACCTCCTTTTTACTAATCTTGATTCTATAATTTTTAAGATCAATATAATTGAGATTTGTATAGATAGCACACAGGAGCAAAACCAAGTGGTATACTTAAGGGCATCCACAATGTGTAGCCAAATGTGAAAATAGCGGTTGGCATCGATGGGAACCATTGTGGACGACGCTGCCAGAGCCAAAAATATGGAACCGAAGCTCCCTGATTGATTGATTGATTGGAGGAATAGAAAAATACAATGTCTCTCCTCTTTCTCCCATGCTTGGACGCATGTACAATATACAGCACGGAGTCTACTCCCCTGTCCCTTCTTTCACAAATCACAGAGCAGTGAGGCGTCAAATCACAAAGCACGGACGAAGCAACCATCATTTCACTCTTCGCTGAATCCGCTTCTCCATCGTCTTCTTCGAGAAACCACCTCACCACGCTAAGCTGGACGGACGACGCTATTGTGTACTAGTAGTACTAGTACATTTATGCGTCCTTTGGTTCAATGGACTTACTGGATGCAAATAAGGAGGTTGTATCTGCTTGCAGGCGACACTTGAGAACAACTTACCGTGGTCTCCCTCAATGGTGTTCTTCGCCGAACGCACTTCGCCAAACCACAACATTCGAGATACCGTCGACGTCACTGCAATGGGGAAGGAAGTCAAATAGTTACTACCTCCATTTTTTGTACACAAGGCCAATATATCAAAATTACAATTTGCAGAAGGCCACTAACACTAATTGAGGCAAAATTGATGGGGTTTGCCTCGTACTAGCAACCAAGGACATTAATATACCCTTGCATGCATGCGGATGTGAGAAGGTTGGTTTGCATGGTACTGCATTAATCAATTGATGAGGAGTGAGATGGTTAGCTCTTTGGGCTTTGGAGAAAAAATACGCATTAATTGACATGTCAAACGAGGATTTGTATCGATTAATCCCACGAGGGAAAACCCCGCCTTTCTTTTTTAACACTAGTAATCCTACGTACGTACTTGTATCATGTTTGGGTCTAGGCCTTGCATTGCCATACTTTGCCACACATTTTTGCCAAGCTTGCCTGAAGTTTTCAAAATGAAAAGGAGGTAAACTTGCGCACGGCTGTCGCGGTCGCACGGCACGCTCACATAGTCGTTCCTGCATGCTGCGGTCGCACCGCACCCTCACACAGTCGCTCCTGCATGCCGCAAACCCAACTAAGGGAACACGCCCTCACTGACACGTGCTACCGCATGTGATCAAACCAAACTCAGCCATCCTACCGCTGACACATAATTTTCATTCATACAGTATGTTTATCCAACCATATGTTGGGGAAGATCCGTACGACCCGTGTGGTGGTCTGTTGGGGAAGAAGAAGAGGTGAGGAAGGAGGGTTAGGAGACGTAGGATATTCATCCAACCGTCTGAAATGGTTGACTGACCCAAATGATGAAAGTCAGGCGACTTGCATAAACATATGTTTTTACATAGCAAAAGATCCCTAAAAACAACAACATAAAGAAAAACGATCACTGCTCATGGAACGAGACGGCCTCGTCGTCTTTGGCTGCCGGTGCGAACCTGCCGTAGCTGCCGACGTATGTCTCCGCACCGTGGTTGTCCTCGGCCTCCAGCTAATCGTTCACGCGGAGCGTGAGGGCGCTCTACACGGACGAGAGCACCGCCCGGTTCAAGTCCAGGACGTCCGGTTCCGCTTGCAGGAGGGTCTCGATGGCAGAGGCATCCGCGTGCTCCGTGTCGAGTTGAGCGTCCGCCACCCGGTTCAAGTCCGGGACGTCAGGTTCCGCCTGCAGGAGGGCCTCGATGGCAGTGGCATCCGCATGCTCCACGTCGAGTTGAGCCTCCGCCGCCCGGTTCATGTCTAGGATGTCCGGTTCCACCCGCAGGAGGGCCTCGATGGCAGCGGCATCCGCGCGCTCCGCGTCAAGTTGAGCCTCCACCGCCCGGTTCACATCCACGACATCCGGTTCCGCCTGCAGGAGAGCCTCCATGGCAGCGGCAAGCGCGCGCTCTGCGCTGAGTTGAGCCACTGCCTCCTGGTCGTCCTTTAGTATCGCCAGGTTGAACCGCTGGTCCGCCGGCATGAAGTCGACGTCCATCTTCTCATACGCATCAGGGGCCTTCTGCGCCGTGACCTCCGCCATGAACATTGGATCAGCTTCCTCCTCCTTGTAGCTTCGCTCCAGAGAACTCGGGGATTGGCCCGCCGCAAAGCGAGCTTGGGAACGGAGGTCTGTGGCACCGACCGCTGCCGCGATTTCTGTGCGGCGCTCCCGCGTCAGCATATTGTAGTACGTGATCTTGCGGCGCACCATGGCTTTCCGGCGAACTAGGGGACGCTTGGTGCGGGCTAGGGGATCGAAAGGTGGGGGAATGGGCTGAAGAGGAGGTGTAGTTTTGGGGCAGTGGCTGGCGTAGGCCGAGCAGTGAAGGTTGGGGCAGCGGCTGGCGTAGGCTGAGCAACGAAGGTTGGGGCAGTGGCTAGCGTAGGCCGAGCACTTGAGCATAGTTTTCCTTTCCATCATACTCACGAAAGATATTAAAAAGATGAAGCGTATGAGACAAACTTAATCCAATTGTTTTGTAGTTTTATTTTATAGACGAAACTAGTGATAACACAAGAAACAAAAAGATTTGATTGCAAGATCTAAAGATATACCTTCAAGAACTCACCTCCCCGGCAACAGCACCAGAAAAGAGCTTGATGTCTACTAAGCAACCTTCTTCTTGTAGACGTTGTTGGGCCTCCAAGTGCAGAGGTTTGTAGGACAGTAGAAAATTTCCCTCAAGTGGATGACCTAAGGTTTATCAATCCGTGGGAGGCGTAGGATGAAGATGGTCTCTCTCAAACAACCCTGCAACCAAATAACAAAGAGTCTCTTGTGTCCCCGACACACCCAATACAATGGTAAATTGTATAGGTGCACTAGTTCGGCAAAGAGATGGTGATACAAGTGCAATATGGATGGTAGATATAGGTTTTTGTAATCTGAAAATATAAAAACATCAAGGTAAATAATGATAAAAGTGAGCGTAAATGGTATTGCAATGCTAGGAAACAAGGCCTAGGGTTCATACTTTGACTAGTGCAAGTTCTCTCAACAATAATAACATAATTGGATCATATAACCATCCCTCAACATGCAACAAAGAGTCACTCCAAAGCCACTAATAGTGGAGAACAAAGGAAGAGATTATGGTAGGGTATAAAACCACCTCAAAGTTATTCTTTTGGATCGATCTATTCAAGAGTTCGTACAAGAATAACACCTTAAGATACAAATCAACCAAAACCCTAATGTCACCTAGATACTCCAATGTCACCTCAAGTATCCGTGGGTATGATTATACGATATGCATCACACAATCTCAGATTCATCTATTCAAACCAACACAAAGTACTTCAAAGAGTGTCCCAAAGTTTCTACCGGAGATTCAAGACGAAAACGTGTGCCAACCCATATGCATAGGTTCATGGGCGGAACCCGCAAGTTGATCACCAAAACATCCATCAAGTGGATCACATGATATCCCATTGTCACCACAGATAAGCACGACAAGACATACATCAAGTGTTCTCAAATCCTTAAAGACTCAATCCGATAAGATAACTTCAAAGGGAAAACTCAATCCATTACAAGAGAGTGGAGGGGGAGAAACATCATAAGATCCAACTATAATAGCAAAGCTCGCGATACATCAAGATCGTATCACCTCAAGAACACGAGAGAGAGAGAGAGAGAGATCAAACACATAGCTACTGGTACATACCCTCAGCCCCGAGGGTGAACTACTCCCTCTTCGTCATGGAGAGTGCCAGGATGATGAAGATGGCCACCGGTGAGGGTTTCCCCCCTCCGGCAAGGTGCCGGAACAGGGTCCCAATTGGTTTTTGGTGTCTATAGAGGCTTGCAGCGGCGGAACTCCCGATCTATTCTATTCCTGAAGGTTTTAGGGTATATGGATATGTATAGGCGAAAGAAGTCGGCTAGGGGAGCCACGAGGGGCCCATGAGGGTGGAGGGCGCGCCCAGGGGGTTGGGCACCCCTGCCTCGTGCCTTCCTTGTTGCTTCCCTTACGTATACTCCAAGTCTTCTGGATTGCTTCCGTTCCAAAAATAACTCTCCCGAAGGTTTCATTCCATTTGGACTCCGTTTGATATTCCTTTTCTTCGAAACACTGAAACAAGGGAAAAAACAGGTACTGGCACTAGGCTCTGGGTTAATAGGTTAGTCCCAAAAATAATATAAAAGTGTTTAATAAAGCCCATAAACATCCAAAACAGATAATACAATAGCATGGAACAATCAGAAATTATAGATATGTTGGAGACGTATCAGCATCCCCAAGCTTAATTCCTGCTCGTCCTCGAGTAGGTAAATGATAAAAACAAAATTTTTGATGTGGAATGTTACCTAACATATTTATCAATATAATCTTCTTTATTGTGACAAGAATATTCAGATCCATAAGATTCAAAACAAAAGTTTAATATTGACATGAAAACAATAATACTTCAAGCATACTAACAAAGCAATCATGTCTTCTCAAAATAACGTGGCCAAAGCAAGCTATCCCTACAAAATCATATAGTCTGGCTATGCTCTATCTTCATCACACGAAATATTTAAATCATGCACAACCCCGATGACAAGCCAAGCAATTGTTTCATACTTTTGATGTTCTCAAACTTTTTCAATCTTCACGCAATACATGAGCATGAGCCATGGACATAGCACTATAGGTGGAATGGAATGGTGGTTGTGGATAAGACAAAAAGGAGAAGATAGTCTCACATCAACTAGGTGTATCAACGGGCTATGGAGATGCCCATCAATAGATATCAATGTGAGTGAGTAGGGATTGCCATGCAACAGATGCACTAGAGCTATAAGTGTATGAAAGCTCAACAAAAGAAACTAAGTGGGTGTGCATCCAACTCGCTTGCTCACGAAGACCTAGGTCATTTTGAGGAAGCCCATCATTGGAATATACAAGCCAAGTTCTATAATGAAAATTCCCACTAGTATATGAAAGTGACAACATAGGAGACTCTCTATCATGAAGATTATGGTGCTACTTTGAAGCACAAGTGTGGTAAAAGGATAGTAGCATTGTCCCTTCTCTCTTTTTCTCTCATTTTTTTGTTGGGCTTTTCTCTTTTTTTATGTCCTCTCTTTTTTTTAGTCCGGAGTCTCATCCCGACTTGTGGGGGAATCATAGTCTCCATCATCCTTTCCTCACTGGGACAATTCTCTAATAATGAAGATCATCACACTTTTATTTACACACAACTCAAGAATTACAACTCGATACTTAGAACAAAATATGACTCTATATGAATGCCTCCGGCGGTATACCGGGATATGCAATGACTCATGAGTGCTGTCGGATCACGGGTTCCGGCAGACTCTGGGGTGCGCGCGGAGATCAAGCCCTCTACCTCTCTGTATCGTTAGGATCTAAACTACTGCAAGAACAACTCAAGAGACACCGGGTTTATATTGGTTCGGGCCAGCATTGTGATGTAATACCCTACTCCAGTGTGGTGTGGTGGATTGCCTCTAGGGCTAATGAGGAAGAACAGTACAAAGGGGAATGACCTCGCGAGGGTCAGTTCTTGGCAAGGGGATGAACTGTTGGGGGGAGTTCGATCGCACTTCTCTCTCTGTCTGCTGCCTATCTAACTGATTGTCGGGTTGCTCTCTCGATCTTCCCGTTTTTTTACCCTGGGGGTGGCTACTCTTATTTATAGGCAAAGGCCCTGGGCCTCTTCCCGAATATTGAGCGGGAAGGGCGCCAACAATCGGCCATTTTGAAGGGGAACATCGGGTACACTTATCCTGACTAAAGTTGGTCTTCGCCTGCCAAAGCTCTGGTGATGACGTCGGCTTGGGCTCCACAGTGACTTCCTCCTTGTCGTGGAGCTGGTCTTGGTCTCGTTGCACCGAAATGGATGCCTTTGCTTGATCCTCTCGCCTGCGCTTGCCCCCTTTGCACCAAAGAGGAAAGGGAGGACGCTGCGCGGGCTGGCGCCCGCCTGGCACCTTTGATCGTCATGGCTTGCGTCATGGGCACCTCGTGAGGTACCCCACCTTGATCTCTCCGCCTCCTCGCGAGCCAGCCTAAGGAGGTCGTGCCGGAGGAAGCGCCGTGTCGTCCGCCTCGCGAGGCTTGGCCCCTCGCGAGGGTCTTGAGCCTTGTGTTGATGAAGATGGGCTACGTTGGGCCCCCACTCGAGCCACGCCGCAGGCCGCAGGCAGGCAAGTCTGGGGACCCCCGTTCCCAGAACGCCGACAAGTACCATGTATGAAATAATTATGGAGGTGGCTTTCCCACAAATATGATTTCAACTACATGATCATGCAAAGCAATATGACAATAATGAAGCGTGTCATAATAAATGGAACGGTGGTAAGTTGCATGGCAATATATCTCGGAATGGCTATGGAAATGCCATGATAGGTAGGTATGGTGGTTGTTTTGAGGAAGGTATATGGTGGGTGTATGATACCGGCGGAAGGTGCGCGGTATTAGAGATGCTAGCAATGGTGGAAGGGTGAGAGTGCGTATAATCCATGGACACATTAGTCACAAAGAACTCACATACTTGTTGCTTGTATGCTATGGATGATGGGTCATGTGACCCTTGTTTGCATTTAATGTTATGTGGCTCTTCTGGGCCTTTATCTATATGAGTTTGCGTTATGTTGTGATGCCATGTTGTACAACACATACTTGCATGTTATGCGTACGTGTAACGTGTATTGCTATGTGTGGGATCCGACAATCTAGTTGTTTATCCTTGTCAGCCTCTCTTATGGGGAAATGTAGTCTAGTGCCTCCTTGAGCCATAGTAGTCCGCTACAGCCCGGTTCACCGGAGTCCTGCTAGCCCAGCACTACTGTTCAGGACACTTGACTGGCCGGCATGTGTTTCACTTCGTTCCTGTGTCTGTCCCTTCGGGGAAATGTCACGCGGTGTCATCCGGAGTCCTGCCTAGCCTGCTACAGCCCGGGTTACCGGAGTCCTGTTAGCCCAGTGCTACGGCCCGGATTCACACGCTGCTGACCGACATGCTCGTAGTCGATTCATGTATGCCTGTCCCCATGGGTTAGTGCCGCTTTGGATTCACGACTAGCCATATCGGCCCGGGTTCTTTGTCATATGGATGCTAGCGATACTATCATATACGTGAGCCAAAAGACGCAAACGGTCCCGGGCCAGGTAAGGTGGCACCCGTGGGAATACCGTGCGTGAGGCCGCAAAGTGATATGATGTGTTACATGCTAGATCGGTGTGACCTAGGTTCGGGGTCCCGACAAGATTGATATGTGGATAGTAGTGTTTGATCTCCAGAAGGGTTCTGGAATCCATCGAAAGCGGTTCCGGATGTTTCCCGAAATGTTTGGGCACGAGAACACTTTATCTGGGCCAAAGGGGAAAGCCCACGAGGCTTTTGGAAGGTGCAAAAGGAAGTTTTGCGGAGACCAGAGGCTAGACGCTAGGAACTCTGGTGTCTAGGGGGTAGACGCCGGGAACCCTGGGGTCTAGCCCTGGAGTCTGAGAAGGACTCTTGCCTTTCGGGTGAAACCGACTTTGAGGAGGTTTTTGCTCCAAGTTTCGACCCCAGGGCTCAACATGTAAACAGAGGGGTAGGGCTAGCACCCAAGACAAATCCAGAAACACCAAGCCGTGTGCCGGCAACCCCGTCTCCTCTAGTTTATCCTCCGTCATAGTTTTCGTAGTGCTTAGGCGAAGCCCTGCGAAGATTGTTCTTCACCAACACCGTCACCACGCCGTCGTGCTGCCGGAACTCATCTACTACTTCGCCCCTCTTGCTGGATCGAGAAGGCGAGGACGTCACCGAGCCGAACGTGTGCAGAACTCGAAGGTGTCGTGCTTTCGGTGCTTGGATCGGTCGGATCGTGAAGACGTACGACTACATCAACTGCGTTGATATAACGCTTCCGCTTACGGTCTACGAGGGTACGTAGACAACATTCTCCCCTCTCGTTGCTATGCATCACCATGATCTTGTGTGTGCGTAGGAATTTTTTTGAAATTACTACGTTACCCAACAGTGGCATCCGAGCCAGGTTTTATGTGTTGATGTTATATGCACGAGTAGAACACAAGTGAGTTGTGGGTGATATAAGTCATACTGCTTACCAGCATGTCATACTTTGGTTTGGCGGTATTGTTGGATGAAGCGGCCCGGACCGACATTATGCGTACGCTTACGCAAGACTGGTTCTGCCGACGTGCTTTGCACACAGGTGGCTGGCGGGTGTCAGTTTCTCCAACTTTAGTTGAACTGAGTGTGGCTACGCCCGGTCCTTGCGAAGGTTAAAACAACACCAACTTGACAAACTATCGTTGTGGTTTTGATGCGTTGGTAAGATTGGTTCTTGCTTAAGCCCGTAGTAGCCACGTAAAACTTGCAATAAACAAAGTAGAGGACGTCTAACTTGTTTTTGCAGGGCATGTTGTGATGTGATATGGTCAAGACATGATGCTAAATTTTATTGTATGAGATGATCATGTTTGTAACCGAGTTATCGACAACTAGCAGGAGCCATATAGTTGTCGCTTTATTGTATGCAATGCAGTCGCCCTGTAATGCTTTACTTTATCACTAAGCGGTAGCGATAGTCGTAGAAGCATAAGATTGGCGAGACGACAACGATGCTACGATGGAGATCAAGGTGTCGCGCCAGTGACGATGGTGATCATGACGTTGCTTCGGAGATGGAGATCACAAGCACAAGATGATGATGGCCATATCATATCACTTATATTGATTGCATGTGATGTTTATCTTTTATGCATCTTATCTTGCTTTGATTGACCGTAGCATTATAAGATGATCTCTCACTAAATTTCAAGATAAAAGTGTTCTCCCTGAGTATGCACCGTTGCCAAAGTTCGTCGTGCCCAGACACCACGTGATGATCGGGTGTGATAAGCTCTACGTCCATCTACAACGGGTGCAAGCCAGTTTTTGCACACGCAGAATACTCAGGTTAAACTTGATGAGCCTAGCATATGCAGATATGGCCTCGGAACACGGAGACCGAAAGGTCGAGCGTGAATCATATAGTAAATATGATCAACATAGTGATGTTCACCATTGAAACTACTCCATCTCACGTGATGATCGGACATGGTTTAATTGATTTGGATCACGTGATCACTTAGAGGATTAGAGGGATGTCTATCTAAGTGGGAGTTCTTAAGTAATATGATTAAATTGAACTTAAATTTATCATGAACTTAGTCCTGGTAGTATTAGCATATCTATGTTGTAGATCAATAGCTCGCGTTGTTGCTTCCCTGTGTTTATTTTGTTATGTTCCTAGAGAAAATTGTGTTGAAAGATGTTAGTAGCAATGATGCGGATTGGATCCGTGATCTGAAGTTTATCCTCATTGCTGCACAGAAGAATTATGTCCATGATGCACCTCTAGGTGACGGACATATTGCAGGAGCAGATGCAGACGTTATGAACGTTTGGCTAGCTCAATATGATGACTACTTGATAGTTTAGTGCACCATGCTTAAACGGCTTAGAATCGGGACTTCAAAGACGTTTTGAACATCATGGACCATATGAGATGTTCCAGGAGTTGAAGTTAATATTTCAAGCAAATACCCGAGTTGAGAGATATGAAGTCTCCAACAAGTTCTATAGCTAAAAGATGGAGGAGAATCGCTCAACTAGTGAGCATGTGCTCAGATTGTCTGGGTACTACAATCGCTTGAATCAAGTGGGAGTTAATCTTCCAGATAAGATAGTGATTGACAGAATTCTCTAGTCACCATCACCAAGTTAGTAGAACTTCGTGATGAACTATAATATGCAAGGGATAGCGGAAACGATTCCCAAGCTCTTCGTGATGCTAAAATCGGTGAAGGTAGAAATCAAGAAAAACATCAAGTGTTGATGGTTGACAAGATCACTAGTTTCAAGAAAAGGGCAAAGAAAAAAAAAGGGAACTTCAAGAAGAACAGCAAGCAAGTTTCTGCTCAAGTGAAGAAGCCCAAGTCTGAGCCCGAGACTAAGTGCTTCTACTGCAAAGAGACTGGTCACTGGAAGCGGAACTACCCCAAGTGATTGGCGGATAAGAAGGATGGCAAAGTGAACATAAGTATATTTGATATACATGTTATTGATGTGTACTTTACTAGTGTTTATAGCAACCCCTAGGTATTTGATACTAGTTCAGTTGCTAAGATTAGTAACTCGAAACGGGAGTTGCAGAATAAATGGAGACTAGTTAAGGGTGAAGTGACGATGTGTGTTGGAAGTGGTTCCAAGATTGATATGATCATCATCGCACACTCCCTATACTTTCGGGATTAGTGTTGAACCTAAATAAGTGTTATTTGGTGTTTGCGTTGAGCATGAATATGATTTGATCATGTTTATTGTAATACAGTTATTCATTTAAGTAAGAGAATAAATTGTTGTTCTGTTTACATGAATAAAACCTTATATGGTTACACACCCAATGAAAATGGTTCATTGGATCTCGATCGTAGTGATACACATATTCATAATATTGAAACCAAAAGATGCAAAGTTAATAATGATAGTGCAACTTATTTGTGGCACTGCCGTTTAGGTCATATTGGTGTAAAGCGCATGAAGAAACTCCATGCTGATGGGATTTTGGAATCACTTGATTATGAATCACTTGGTGCTTGCGAACCATGTCTTATGGGCAAGATGACTAAAGACTCTGTTCTCCGGAACAATGGAGCGAGCAACTGACTTACTGGAAATAATACATACTGATGTATGCGATCCGATGAGTGTTAAGGCTCGCGGCGGGTATCGTTATTTTCTGACCTTCATAGATGATTTGAGCAGATATGGGTATATCTACTTGATGAAACATAAGTCTGAAACATTTGAAAAGTTCAAAGAATTTTCAGAGTGAAGTGGAAAATCGTCGTGACAAGAAAATAAAGTTTCTACGATCTAATCGCGGAGACGAATATTTGATGTCGCGACCGGCTTTCCGGACATTAATTTTCAGAAAATGGCCGTCGAGCTCATCAGCCCCAGGATTACTGTTAGCTGATGAGGATCCAACTTGATACAGAAATTCCAAGCAAGAGTACAGAATATGTAGTACAAGACCATCGTGGCCTATGAGTACAACAAATGGTTTCTAGTGGTTGAGGGCGGAAGCGGTTTGTGGATCACCACGGCTATGGGACTCCATTTCCCACGGGAACAGCTGACCAGGTTAACTCCTATCTTCGCGAGGCTGCTATCATCGAGACTGTCGTTGCAACGCTCCTCTCCAAGCAAGCAATCTGGCCAAGACAATAGCCAGGGACAAGCCAGTGAGTACTTTGAATGTACTCGCAAACATTAAGAACATAGGTATAATATAGCCGCAGATAAACATGTGTCAAAATATGCTGTGGTTACTCTGATCATTATAAAAAAAGGTTAATGATGTATGCGAGTAAATATTTAAGGAATGCATGGGCAATCATACAAGTAGATGAAATAATATAATGTGCCACAGTCGGGCGTCTGGGCGACACCACATAAAGGGCTTTAAAAGAAATGCCACAGCCGGGCGTCTGAGCGACACCACAGAAAGGGCTTTAAAAAGAAATGCCACAGCCGGGCGTCTGAGCGACACCACAGAAAGGGCTTTAAAAAGAAATCATAGTGAATATCCCGTAGGTGGAACCATCCCAGAGATATTCGATGATAACAATAATATCATGGGTTAGTCAACAATGATAATAATAATAATCTTCACAAGTCACAAGTAGTAAATCCCGTTCTGGTTTAACAGTTTCACCTCCGAAGACCGACACTAAGACCGACAGTCGACCCATCCCAGACTGTAATCCTTAACCATGGACACGGCTATTCGAATAGGTTTAATCTCTGCAGAGGGTGTACTCTTTACCCACGAGTAACAGATTCCTTTAGTCCATCGGGACTAATTCCGTCTATGGTCTTTTAATTGAAAACACACCTGACTTGCACACACCAGCTCAACTCACCGGTGTCTGGAATCACCCACGACACCTGTGAAGCAAACTCTAAGTCGGGAGGCTACAACCTCGACGTAGCATGGGATCAAATTTCTATTCGCGCGCTCTAAGGGGTATCCCCCTCTCGGTCCCAACCGGATACACCCATGCCCCCGGACCAGGTGGCATGCCTACCGGATGCAGCCGGTATCTTCCACCATGGCCTCTCTGTATGGTGTGTGCCAAGACAAGGGTTAACAACTTACTGAACCATACCCTACTTACGGTAGGGACCTGTGGCAGTACGAAACAAGTATGGGGGTTACCGGAACAAGACTCGATCTATGGTCGACTCAGGAGGTAGTAATAATCCTTCATGATTGGCATAACAATGTATGTATTTCAACCCACAGATAGAAACTCCACACGACATACCCCATCATGCCATACCGGACACGACCGTCTCAACGGAGGACTAGGGACAAGACCGCGTCTACCCAAGACAGAGGCCTTCCCGGCATTCCTTCCGGTATGCATGAAGAGTGTATGGCGGTGATTTCCATCACAAAACATGTCAACTCCATATGCATGAAATTCACAAATAAGCACTTATGAGTAGGATCACGTCCTCACATAAAATGACACATGCACGTGCCGGGGTGGTGTTGTCACCGAGTCAAACAACACACATAAAAAAAATTCACCAGGGTTCAGAATGCTTCCCTTTAGGTCATGGAAAAGAAGGGTGCATCCAAATCACCTTGAAACCTTCAAAAATCCTATTTAAAAGGATATGTATGAATTAACACATACGACTAAAATAGCACAAAAGTTGTTTTGAAATTTTTTTCAAATAAATCTTAAAATAAACTAGACAAAATTTAAGAAATGTAGGAAAAAGAATCAATTCATTTGGAGTTGTATTTAAAGAGTTATAGTCAGTCAAAGTTTAGTCAAATCTGTTATTAAAAAAATAAATATATAAAAGAAAACGATTCGGACGGAATACGCTTTCGGTGCAGAGGAGGCGTACTTTAGATTTTACGCCTCCACTTATCCACGTGGACGGCATGGGGTGTCGCTGACAGTGGGCCCGCCTGGCCCACTGGTCAGGTTTGACCAGTCCCCACTCCCTCCTCTTCCTCGCCCGAGCAGAGGCGGGACGTCCGGCGTTCGTCGCCGGCGAACGGCGGTCCTTCGCGGGCATCTGAGTGCAGGGATGGATCCGCCACTCCTAGACGGTCCTCCCAGTGGTCGTAGGGTTGTCCTAGGTGATGGGAATCGCCGGCGGCGAGCTCCGCGGCGGAGGGAAGCTTCGGTGGATTTGGGGATTCCGGCCCCGGTGGTTCCTGGCTGCGTCTGGGGGGCTAGGCAGCTCCGCGGGTTTAAGTGGAGTCGGACGGTGGCGCTTGGGAGGGCAGAGGAGGTCTTGGTGCGTCGGAGCTGAACGGGGCAAAGCGGCGGCCGAGCGGACCGGAGAGGTTGAAGACGACCCTTTCCTCCTCGATTGATGGCGATGGGGGCACTAGTGGGACGGTGTGGGGTTGCCTGAGGGCTCGGAGGAGCTCGGGGCTTCCTTATATAGGCAATGGAGGTCGGTTCGAGGTGGCCGGAGATAAGAATGGCGGCGAACCGCCTCTCTGTGCTTGCAGGGCGACGTGGCGGCGACGGGCGCTAGCGGACGAAGTTGTGGATGAGCATGCACTGCTCCAGGAGGCAGGTGGCGAGCGCTGGAGGTTTGGGCGGCGCTGGCTAGCGCAGGCGCGGTCGGGCGGCCGTTGCGGCCACGGGCGTGCCGCCAAATGGCCCCTGACGGCGGCGCTGTAGGGCGCCAGGGAGCGGTCGGGGCCTTCTGGCGTGACGCGGCGAGGAGGGGAGTGCGAGGCGAGGTTCTGCCGTGCGGTTCAAGCCAGGGGCGCGCGACGCGGCGGCTCGGTGCGCGGCTGCAGTTGGCGTGCTCTGGGCGCGCCCAGTGCACGCGCAGGACCTGATCGACGAAATGCCAGGGCGCGCTAGAGGTCTCGGGTGAGACTGGGAATTAGCAGATCCAGGTTAGGAGTAGTGAGGAGTCTATTGGACAAGGTAGCTAGGCAAGGGGAGCAAGATCACAATGCAAGCTAAAACTCATGTCAAAACTGGTCATGCCTACAGGGTGTTTGACAAAATGCCACAGGCACCTAGGCATTCCTTGGAGGGGCCAAATCTTCCAGATCAATGTCTCTATGGATGCACAAGAGGATGGTGAGGTTAGTTGGTGGAAAGCACAAACTTGCTAGTGCAAGTTTTGCATAACTCCAATTTTGGACAGAAAAGAAATGGCCTGGTTACATGAACCAAAAGTGATCCAATAGGTGCATGCTCCTGGACTTAAGGGTTTGGTAGGGTTGGCTACAAGCATGAGAAAGGACAAGATCACTAGAGCAAGAAATAATAGGGTTGCTGTAGAAAACACAAGTCTGGTCCAGAATGAAGAAGAGGTTGGTTCACTCAAATTACCCAAAGAACAACTCTATGTTTTTGCATAAAGTGGAATCATATGTTGCTACTAACATCTCATAATTTTGGTGGAGGCTAGAAAGAAATATTTAAATGGGTTGTAGTGCAAACATGCCCACTGGACCAGAGAAGAAAATTTGGGGTAGAGCTCAATTTATATCAAGAATAAAGGATATTTTTGCACAAAAGTGATTTAATAACATCACATGACATCTCCAAATTTTGGTGGGATTTTTTAGATAATTTATCACATGATTGTAGTTCAAATATAGCCATATAGACAAGGGAAGTCATTTTTCAAGAAAAATAAAGACTAAGCAATTTAGTTATGTAATTAGTTTCTGCTAAAAGAAAAGTTTTTCTTGAGAGTTTTAAACAAGTCCAATAACATGTTTGAAAAGTTTCACTTTGGGGGAGAAACTTCATAAAAACCAAGGTAAAAAAATCAAAAGGGAGCTCAGAAAATAAAAGTTTTAATTCCTGGCAAAATTTTAATTAATAAAACAAGGTCAAAAATTTTGGGGTGTCACAAGACTACCCCCCTTAAGAAAAATCTCGTCCTCGAGATTTGCTAGGGGTTGTTTTGAAAACAAAAACTCTCGGGGATCTTTTGCGAGGGAAGAATGGTTACAATAAAAGAGCATAAGTCACAACAAAACTATACATATTAGTAGAAACCAAATAACTTGCAAGCTCAGGTTACCACGTATAAGTCACAATACATAATTAAATGTTGCAACAATAGGCACAGCAGCAACGTTTAAAATGGAAACGGTAACTGGATGGGGTCCTGCGAGAACGTTTCTGGTACTGAGACACATTCCTCTTCTATCGGGGAAAGGGGTTTAACCAGCCGATGTACATGTCTCTCCTGGTCGGGCCTTAGTGATCTGCCGATGGCGATCTGAGGATTTAAATCTGCGAGACTCTGGAGATAACCCATCACATGTTGGGTCAAACTCTCCTGAGCGATGACGTACTGGACAAGGTTGGCCAGGACGGGGTCTCTCTCGATTCGTCCTCCGGGAAAAGATGTTACTCTACCAGGTGTTGCACGGCCCGGGAAGTAATAATACCCTTGTTCGCTGGCATAGGGTACCGCGAATCGAAGGCGAGCAAGCGCTTCGTATGCAGTAGCCTCTATGGCCATAAGCGGGGTCGGCATAGATTTCCTCACGAAGGAGACCTCTGTTGGGTCTTGGTTTGAGTTTACGGGAGGGATGTGCACTGCTGCCCAATATCTCGAGGTGGAAGAGGTGATTCTTGATTTGAACAGCTCGTATTGGGGTGGCTGGGTAGCGCCCATGGTACTGCAGGTAAAATCCCACAATATCTTGACAAAACTACCCGGGGTTGCATCTGGGGTTCTCAGGTGAATGCTGGGGCTCGGCATGGCTAGGAAATGGTTGTGAGGTTGGTGCCCAAGGTGAAGGTGTTTGGCAAGGTCACGCGGTGGTCTCTTTATAGCACCGGAGCTGGGTCATCTTTACCATGGTGAATGGTAACGAAATTTCCAGCTCTGATCCGGGATTCGAAGTCAATGCCACAGATACACTTATTCCACCGAGGTGACGCGTTACTGTGGGAATTGCCGGGAAGGTTTTTGGTAACTGTGCCAGGGATGGAAATCTCTTATGCACACTGGTGCAAATCAGACAAGGTTACTACTAAAGCAGAAGCATGACACCCAAACAGCGTTTATTCGCAAGGCCATACAGTTACAAAGCGAGGGTACACTGGGACTCGATACAACTCAGTTTACTTAGTCTACCTCGTTTACATTCATGCGGGCGTGCCTTGTGGACGTCGAGGCTCCTCCACGTGTCTCGCCGTCGGAATCAACTAGAGTAGGTTGAGGGGCTGCAGGCTCAGGGTAGCGATGATGGCCATCTCGAGGATTGCTGGCCACAACTCCATTGGAGTGTGTTCCCAGTATGCGACGTAGCACCTCTGGGGTTATTGCAACGCCTTGCCTGGAGGCTGGGGTAGACCTCAGGGGCTCGATCGGCTGTCCAAACAGCACGACGGGGTTGTCGGCGTTGGGCTCGTCCTCTTCTCTCGCCGGGGCTCGACGAATTAGCTCTCCACGAGCTGCGATTAGATCAATAGTGACCTGATCGCATAGTTCCTCTAGTGCTCTTACGTAGCGCACTAGGTGCAACAATGCAGGGTCTGTTTCGTGGTCTCCGTTGGCAACTTGGGGTGGTCTTCCGTACCCTTCACGTCTGTGGTAGTAGTGGAACGAGCGACAGTCAACTCTGGGCGACAAGTGCCGGAGATGAACTATAGCTTCTCGGGCAGCTAGTTGGATGGCTTGTGGCTCAAAGGAAGTTGTTCTTCCGGTGAACCTGTAGGGGCGTTCGGGTGCAAGACCCCTACCGTAGATGTGTACAGTGGCCCAGAATTGACGGCTTTCACCGCTTACGGGCCTTTGGTACACAACATATTCCGGGGGCTCTTCTAATGCATAGGCACGACGGGTGAGGTTTGCGAGTATGGTCACAAAACCTCCAAGGTTGGTCGTTGTGGTCTCATGGTGCACAATAGGACCAGGCATTGTGGCTTGGTTTAGGATAGCGGCTGGGCTGTGCTGGGTTGAGACTAGCGTGCCCTTTTATAGGAAAAAGGGGACGGAGTCTTCCTTCGCACGCTTGCGAGAAAGGACTATTTAGGGGGCCGTTCACTGGCGCGTGGTCGACGGCTAGGCTGGTAGGTTGGGCACCGACTGCCAAAGGTGTCGGGTCACTGTGGGGGCTATCTTGCAGGAGAAGCTTGGCTGAGGTTTGGTTAAGGCCTGGTGGGTTGGCTTGCCTAAGATTTTGTGGCCTGGCTAAGGTAGGATTAGCCAACGGTCAGCCTGGCTCTGATACCAAGTCTGTCGCGACCGGTTTTCCGGACATTAATTTCCAGAAAATGGCTGTCGAGCTCATCAGCCCCAGGATTACTGTTAGCTGATGAGGATCCAACTTGATACAGAAATTCCAAGCAAGAGTACAGAATATGTAGTACAAGACCATCGTGGCCTATGAGTACAACAAATGGTTTCTAGTGGTTGAGGGCGGAAGCGGTTTGTGGATCACCACGGCTATGGGACTCCATTTCCCACGGGAACAGCTGACCAGGTTAACTCCTATCTTCGCGAGGCTGCTATCATCGAGACTGTCGTCGCAACGCTCCTCTCCAAGCAAGCAATCTGGCCAAGACAATAGCCAGGGACAAGCCAGTGAGTACTTTGAATGTACTCGCAAACATTAAGAACATAGGTATAATATAGCCGCAGATAAACATGTGTCAAAATATGATGTGGTTACTCTGATCATTATAAAAAAAGGTTAATGATGTATGCGAGTAAATATTTAAGGAATGCATGGGCAATCAAACAAGTAGATGAAATAATATAATGTGCCACAGTCGGGCGTCTGGGCGACACCACATAAAGGGCTTTAAAAGAAATGCCACAGCCGGGCGTCTGAGCGACACCACAGAAAGGGCTTTAAAAAGAAATGCCACAGCCGGGCGTCTGAGCGACACCACAGAAAGGGCTTTAAAAAGAAATCATAGTGAATATCCCGGAGGTGGAACCATCCCAGAAATATTCGATGATAACAATAATATCATGGGTTAGTCAACAATGATAATAATCATAATCTTCACAAGTCACAAGTAGTAAATCCCGTTCTGGTTTAACAGTTTCACCTCCAAAGACCGACACTAAGACCGACACTCGACCCATCCCAGACTGTAATCCTTAACCATGGACACGGCTATTCGAATAGGTTTATTCTCTGTAGAGGGTGTACTCTTTACCCACGAGTAACGGATTCCTTTAGTCCATCGGGACTAATTCCGTCTACGGTCTTTTAATTGAAAACACACCTGACTTGCACACACCAGCTCAACTCACCGGTGTCTGGAATCACCCACGACACCTGTCAAGCAAACTCTAAGTGGGGAGGCTACAACCTCGACGTAGCATGGGATCAAATTTCTATTCGCGCGCTCTAAGGGGTATCCCCCTCTCGGTCCCAACCGGATACACCCATGCCCCCGGACCAGGTGGCATGCCTACCGGATGCAGTCGGTATCTTCCACCATGGCCTCTCTGTATGGTGTGTGCCAAGACAAGGGTTAACAACTTACTAAACCATACCCTACTTATGGTAGGGACCTGTGGCAGTACGAAACAAGTATGGGGGTTACCGGAACAAGACTCGATCTATGGTCGACTCAGGAGGTAGTAATAATCCTGCATGATTGGCATAACAATGTATGTATTTCCACCCACAGATAGAAACTCCACACGACATACCCCATCATGCCATACCGGACACGACCGTCTCAGTGGAGGACTAGGGACAAGACCGCGTCTACCCAAGACAGAGGCCTTCCCGGCATTCCTTCCGGTATGCATGAAGAGTGTATGGCGGTGATTTCCATCACAAAACATGTCAACTCCATATGCATGAAATTCACAAATAAGCACTTATGAGTAGGATCACGTCCTCACATAAAATGACACATGCACGTGCCGGGGTGGTGTTGTCACCGAGTCAAACAACACACATAAAAAAAATTCACCAGGGTTCAGAATGCTTGCCTTTAGGTCATGGAAAAGAAGGATGCATCCAAATCACCTTGAAACCTTCAAAAATCCTATTTAAAAGGATATGTATGAATTAACACATACGACTAAAATAGCACAAAAGTTGTTTTGAAATTTTTTCAAATAAATCTTAAAATAAACTAGACAAAATTTAAGAAATGTAGGAAAAAGAATCAATTCATTTGGAGTTGTATTTAAAGAGTTATAGTCAGTCAAAGTTTAGTCAAATCTGTTATTAAAAAAATAAATATATAAAAGAAAACGATTCGGACGGAATACGCTTTCGGTGCAGAGGAGGCGTACTTTAGATTTTACGCCTCCACTTATCCACGTGGACGGCGTGGGGTGTCGCTGACAGTGGGCCCGCCTGGCCCACTGGTCAGGTTTGACCAGTCCCCACTCCCTCCTCTTCCTCGCCCGAGCAGAGGCGGGACGTCCGGCGTTCGTCGCCGGCGAACGGCGGTCCTTCGCGGGCATCTGAGTGCAGGGATGGATCCTCCACTCCTAGACGGTCCTCCCAGTGGTCGTAGGGTTGTCCTAGGTGATGGGAATCGCCGGCGGCGAGCTCCGCGGCAGAGGGAAGCTTCGGTGGATTTGGGGATGCCGGCCTCGGTGGTTCCTGGCTGCGTCTGGGGGGGCTAGGCAGCTCCGCGGGTTTAAGTGGAGTCGGACGGTGGCGCTTGGGAGGGCAGAGGAGGTCTTGGTGCGTCGGAGCTGACCGGGGCGAAGCGGCGGCCGAGAGGACCGGAGAGGTTGAAGACGACCCTTTCCTCCTCGATTGATAGCGATGGGGGCACTAGTGGGACGGTGTGGGGTTGCCTGAGGGCTCGGAGGAGCTCGGGGCTTCCTTATATAGGCAATGGAGGTCGGTTCGAGGTGGCCGGAGATAAGAACGGCGGCGAACCGCCTCTCTGTGCTTGCAGGGCGACGTGGCGGCGACGGGCGCTAGCGGACGAAGTTGTGGATGAGCATGCACTGCTCCAGGAGGCAGGTGGCGAGCGCTGGAGGTTTGGGCGGCGCTGGCTAGCGCAGGCGCGGTCGGGCGGCCGTTGCGGCCACGGGCGTGCCGCCAAATGGCCCCTGACGGCGGCGCTGTAGGGCGCCAGGGAGCGGTCGGGGCCTTCTGGCATGACGCGGCGAGGAGGGGAGTGCGAGGCGAGGTTCTGCCATGCGGTTCAAGCCAGGGGCGCGCGACGCGGCGGCTCAGTGCGCGGCTGCAGTTGGCGCGCTCTGGGCGCTCCCAGTGCACGCGCAGGACCTGATCGACGAAATGCCAGGGCGCGCTAGAGGTCTCGGGTGAGACTGGGAATTAGCAGATCCAGGTTAGGAGTAGTGAGGAGTCTATTGGACAAGGTAGCTAGGCAAGGGGAGCAAGATCACAATGCAAGCTAAAACTCATGTCAAAACTGGTCATGCCTACAGGGTGTTTGACAAAATGCCACAGGCACCTAGGCATTCCTTGGAGGGGCCAAATCTTCCAGATCAATGTCTCTATGGATGCACAAGAGGATGGTGAGGTTAGTTGGTGGAAAGCACAAACTTGCTAGTGCAAGTTTTGCATAACTCCAATTTTGGACAGAAAAGAAATGGCCTGGTTACATGAACCAAAAGTGATCCAATAGGTGCATGCTCCTGGACTTAAGGGTTTGGTAGGGTTGGCTACAAGCATGAGAAAGGACAAGATCACTAGAGCAAGAAATAATAGGGTTGCTGTAGAAAACACAAGTCTGGTCCAGAATGAAGAAGAGGTTGGTTCACTCAAATTACCCAAAGAACAACTCTATGTTTTTGCATAAAGTGGAATCATATGTTGCTACTAACATCTCATAATTTTGGTGGAGGCTAGAAAGAAATATTTAAATGGGTTGTAGTGCAAACATGCCCACTGGACCAGAGAAGAAAATTTGGGGTAGAGCTCAATTTATATCAAGAATAAAGGATATTTTTGCACAAAAGTGATTTAATAACATCACATGACATCTCCAAATTTTGGTGGGATTTTTTAGATAATTTATCACATGATTGTAGTTCAAATATAGCCATATAGACAAGGGAAGTCATTTTTCAAGAAAAATAAAGACTAAGAAATTTAGTTATGTAATTAGTTTCTGCTAAAAGAAAAGTTTTTCTTGAGAGTTTTAAACAAGTCCAATAACATGTTTGAAAAGTTTCACTTTGGGGGAGAAACTTCATAAAAACCAAGGTTAAAAAAATCAAAAGGGAGCTCAGAAAAGAAAAGTTTTAATTCCTGGCAAAATTTTAATTAATAAAACAAGGTCAAAAATTTTGGGGTGTCACACTTGAGTTACGAGTTTGATGTTCAATTAAAACAATGTGGAATAGTTTCACAAACTCATGCCACCTGGAACACCACAGCATAATGGTGTGTCCGAACGTCATAACCGTACTTTATTGGATATAGTGCAATCTATGATGTTTCTTACCAATTTACCACTATCGTTTTGGGGTTTGTGCATTAGAGACAGCTGCATTCACATTAAATAGGGCACCATCTAAATCCATTGAGACGACACTATATGAACTGTGGTTTAGCAAGAAACCAAAGTTGTCATTTCTTAAAGTTTGGGTTGTGATGCTTATGTGAAAAAGTTTCATCCTGATAAGCTCAAACCCAAATCGGAGAAATGTGTCTTCATAGGATACCCAAAGGAGACAGTTGGGTACACCTTCTATCACAGATCCGAAGGCAAGATATTCGTTGCTTAGAATGGATCCTTTCTAGATAAGGAGTTTCTCTCGAAACAAGTGAGTGGGAGGAAAGTAGAACTTGATAAGGTAATTGTACCTTATCCCTTATTGGGAAGTAATTCATCACAGAAATCTGTTCCTGTGACTACTACACCAATTAGTGAGGAAGCTAATGATGATGATCATGTAACTTCAGATCAAGTTACTACCGAATCTCGTAGGTAAACCAGAGTGAGATCCACACCAGAGTGGTACAGTAATCCTGTTCTAGAAGTCATGTTACTAGACCATGACAAACTTACGAACTATGAAGAAGCGATGGTGAGCCCAGATTCCGCAAAATGGTTTGAGGCCATGAAATCTAAGATGGGATCCATATATGAGAACAAAGTATGGACTTTGATTGACTTGCCCAATGATCGGCAAGCCATTGAGATTAAATGGATCTTCAAGAGGAAGACAGACGCTGATAGTAGTGTTACTATCTACAAAGCTAGAATTGTCGCAAAAGGTTTTCGACAAAGTTCAAGGTGTTGACTACGATGAGAGTTTCTCACTCGTATCTATGTTTAAGTCTGTCCGAATCATGTTAGCAATTGCCGCATTTTATGAAATCTGGCAAATGGATAACAAAACTGCAATCCTTAATAGATTTCTTAAAGAAGAGTTGTATATGATGCAACCAGAAGGTTTTGTCAATCCTAAAGGTGTTAACAAAATATGCAAGCTCCAGCGATCCATCAATGGACTGGTGCAAGCATCTCGGAGTTGGAATATACGCTTTGATAAGTTGATCAAAGCATATAGTTTTATACAGACTTGCGGTGAAGCCTGTATTTACAAGAAAGTGAGTGGGAGCACTACATCATTTCTGACAAGTATATGTGAATGACATATTGTTGATCGGAAATAATGTAGAATTATTCTGCAAAGCATAAAGGAGTGTTTGAAAGAAGTTTTTCAAAGAAAGACCTCGGCGAAGCTACTTACATATTAAGCATCAAGATCTATAGAGATAGATCAAGACGCTTGATAAATTTTTTCAATAAGTACATACCTTGACAAGATTTTTGAAGTAGTTCAAAATGGAACAGTCAAAGAAAGAGTTCTTATCTGTGTTACAAGGTGTGAAATTGAGTAAGACTCAAAGCCCGACGACGACAGAAGATAGAAAGAGAATGAAAGTCATTCCCTATGCCTCATCCATAGGTTCTATAAAGTATGCCATGCTGTGTACCAGATCTATTGTATACCCTACACTGATTTTGGCAAGGGAGTACAATAGTGATCTAGGAGTAGATCACTGGCAGCGGTCAAAATTATCCTTAGTGGAATGAGGATATGTTTATCGATCATGGACGCGACTAAAAGGTTCGTCGTAAAAGGTTACGTCGATACAAGTTTTAACACTAATCTAGATGACTCTAAGTCTCAATCTAGATACATATTGAAAGTGGGAGCAATTAGCTAGAGTAGCTCCGAGCAGAGTATTGTTGACATAGAAATTTGCAAAATACATACTGACACTATAAGAAATATGTCAACTTGTGACCACCACTATTGGTCACTGAAAGGTCACAAATTTCCATCTGTGACCTTTTTGTGACCAAAAATAGAAGGTCAAAAGTTGGCGGTCGTAAACTGACTATAGCGACCTTCTCTGTGAGAAGGTCGTGGACGTTTACGACCAAAATATTCCTACTGTGGCGTTTTGGTCACTAGCAACCTCCCCAGGCCACGTAGGCATCCAGCGTGGCAAGCTGATGTGGCACAAGATTCAGCCCAGTCCAATTCGGTTTTCTACATGGGCCTAGCCCAACAATTCAGCCTATTTGTGTTTTTTCTGTCTGTCAATTTTTGGTTGGGTTCATGGGCCAAGCCCAATATTGCAGCCTTTTTATTGTTGGGTTGTGGCCTTTTTGTCTAAACGAATTTAGTTTTTCTTTTTTTCCCCAAAAGAAGGGTCCACTAGTCAGATGGGTCCCGGTTGTTAGGGTCAAGTTCTTTAGATTTCGTTTCACAGTAAATAAGTAACCAATATCTAAATCAGCACTGGCAAAATACACTGATTGAAATAATAGCCAGAATGGCAATCAAAGTATTACAACGTGAATACATTTTTTTTGTGGGTAAACGTGGATACATCATACAACACAAATATAATGGCAATGACAGCTCTATTGCTTCTGTCGATCTTCTTCAACATGGACCTCCTTCAGTCCTTCTATAGCAGTCACAAACTCTCCTTCTCCTTTCAACCTTCTTTTGCATGGAGCTAGTATGAGAGGAAATCTACAGTTAAGAACAAAATATGTATACAAGCAATTGGGTACAAATCACTTTGGTAAGAACAAGATATCATTTGGCTGGACATGAATATCACTTGTGCATGGGACAATATCTATACAATTGTACAATGCGAAAGGAATTACAACTAAACAACAATTATCATTATAACAAAAGGCAGAAACTATGTTGTGCTCTATACAATTTTATCAGTAAAAAGTGAATTTATCAAACAAAATTTAACACTATAAACAGGCAGAGACTGTGCAAGTTTATCAGTACAAACTAGATTTCTAAACAACATTTGACTAAAACAACAATCTATTTAAAGTACTTCAAGTTTGAGCCATTTTCAATGTTGTCATTTACCTTACAGATAGTATAATAGTATAGCATAATAGTACCAGTGCCAGGCAAGGTAGCTGTTACATGAATCAGAAAAGAATCAAAAAAATATGGAGCCAATATATTATGAACAAAACAATAAAAAAATGAACAAGTTGTTTAGAATGATAACACAAATTCAGCTTGTACAATGCTTTCATTCTCCAGCTAGTTAAAATGAGATACTCATGCATACAAGAAAGGTGACGAAAGAAAATAGAGCATTTTACTCATAGCATGCAAAGTATCAATATTCTGTTCTTATCAGCTTATTCTTATGCCTAAAGCAAGTAAGGAAATCTGACCAAATAATCTACAATTTTCTGACCAAGTAAAGACACGTGACTTTTTGCGCAAACAGGAGGAAAAGGAGGCAGAAAAGTATCACTTAAATGTAATTGAAACGAAAGTGTGGATACACCATTACACCTGAGCTTGTATTACTCATTCTCGTTGATTAGGATTTGCAACTGGGAAATGCAGGAATCATACACAGTTAAGTAGATTGATACATTTGTCTGCAACAATTAGCAAACCATAAATCAGATCAAATGTTTCAATCTCATGAGAAGACTAAAAAAGACTACATCAGTACCTAACTAATGGTGCAAACTATATTGCCAATGCATACTTTGTGATGAGAAAAATGGCTAGATCATCATCTAACGCCCTCGATTGCTTGTTCAAGCAATCAATACCACAGCTATAATCTTTGTGGACTATTTGTGTTACATACTTGCATATTTTCAGCAAAGGTGCAGGGAAATTTTATAGTACACATTGATGACAGTAAACCTATGGACATTCTGTTCATCCAGAGAAAAGTACCAAATACCATATGATTACTCCAGTTTATACTCCTCTTTTAGAGGTACAGATTATAGTTAATGCACCATGATGGGATCTGATGTCCAGGAGTATTTGCAAAGGATACACCATCATGGAGTAGGATAACATGTTTTAGCAATACAGGTTGTAGAGTAAACAAGCAAGCAATACAGGAAGAATGCCCCAATTCGTAGTCATTCCGCATTTTATGACATGAGAGAGTTCATCCAAAACAACACATTAAAGAATTGGGGCATTCTAGCTAACAGGAAGGAAGGAAACAGAGCAGGCACATGCTACAATGGGGACCCATCATTACTGTCAGCACCACCCGGGGAGGCAATTCATATGCGGAACGACTACGATTCAGTATTCCCTTGTGCAACAGAAACAGATATGATGCCCAGCCACATACATAATCACTAACCAGCAACTACACTAGTTTAATGTGTTCGGCTGGCACCAGCAGTGAACTGCCCCCCAACAGTTTGGCACCCGCAGTGCTGCTACTTAGAGAGTAGATAAAGTTGGCAAGCAGATCGGGGCATTCGTACCTGCTTCTTCTTCCTGGTGAGGTTCCAGATCCGCTAGGGCATGTTCTCCAGCCGCGTCTTGCCGTCGTAGTACTCGGGGAAGTCGTCCTTGGCCAGACGCCGCTCCATAAGCTCCACCGCGTTGTGGGAGATGTGGCACCGCCCCAGCTTCACGCTCACCGCCACCAGGAGCCACAATAGCACTGCACAGTTTGCGCGCGCCATGGAAACAGGACAGCAGAGGGTAAGCTCATTGCCATATAGAAATGCAGTACATATATGGAAAGAAGAGCATACAATGCATGGGCACAGATCCAAGGAGCAAATAATACTGAATGAACATAGATGCAGCGATAAACTGCAGCAACATGCATTAAACAACTGAAGTTGTTCACTATAAGATCATCTATATGAGCTAAACTACCAATTTCCTATCCTATGAAGGTTATTTGATTTCAGGACATTCATATATACACCATGGACAGGTATAAAACCAAACAGAAAAGTAAAATACTACCACACAACACAAGTGTGCCCTCAGGTCCAGAAACAGTAAGTAGACTAACCACAGGTATAAAGCAGAACAGCAAAGTGAATACTAACTATCCTGCAAAAAGAAATAAAACGTGACCTGGTTTCAAACATGTGAGCTACAACTATCGCAATACCATAGCCCAAAAAAACCTACAGATCCATCAAACTAATGTTTGTAGGTCTGGCATCAATGGTGTCAACGTACAGTCCACTTACAGTCATTTGGGAGAAAATTAAAGTGATAATTAGACTGCCATTACAATCTGCTGGTAACTTGCAGTCTACTTTACAGCTACAGTGATATCTTAAGAGTTACAATCTAAATACACAAAACTTGCAGTCAAATTAGCACTGGAACTTCTAAAATTAAAGTGCATTTACACAGAACTTACACTCATACCGTGTGATTATTACAGTGACATTATGACCAGAACTTATAGAAAGTATGAAAACAATGATCACAGTGGATTCACACAGAACTTACACTGTCATTTGAGAGAGAGAAAATTATAGTGATAATTACAGTCATTATAGTCTACTTAGAGTCTACTTGCAGTGTGCTTACAATGATATATTAAGAATTACAATCTACATACACGCAACTTAAGTCAAAATTAGCACTGGAACTTCTAAAAGTTACAGTGTATTTACACAGTACTTACATAAACACTGTTTCAAAATTACAGTGACATCATGACAGGAACTTATAGATAATCGGTGATTGTATTTACATAGAACTTACACTGACACTGTGTAAATATTACAGTGGCATTACTACTAGGACTTAAAAAAATACTATGTAAATATTATAGTGGCCAAATGGATTGCACTCAACTAGACCCGCTGCCAAATCAAATCAATCAGGGGAGCTGGGTAGAGCTCACCAAGTCCGTCAGATAGGGGATGGGTTGGAGGAGGACGTCCAGCTGCTGCAGCCGCCATGAGGGCTTCCTTGTGCACCACCTTGAGCAGAGCAGCTTCTACAGATCAGATCGGACACAAAACAAATCACACACACGCAGGCAGGCAGGAGGAATCAGATGAAGAAACAGACAAATACAAGGGAGGGATTCACCCTCACCCACCATGGCCAGCCGGAGAGGAGATGTGCGTCGCGTCAGGAAGGACGCTCCGGTGGGTGCGGATCCGGCCAGGTCGTGGTCCTCGATGGCGTCCACCTTGGCCAGCGCGACGTTGATCCCCTGCAGTGAGGCGCGAGCGCGCGGCAGTGGCCGCACCAGGGCGCGTAGAACTCGACCATGACGTGGCGGCGGGCGGATCTGAGGGGATAGGGTTCCCGGAGGAAGCTGGGGAAGGGGTCGTCGCGGCTGGGGATCTGGAGCTCGAGAGGAGCGTGGGGAAGGGGGATGGGAAGTGAAATCGAGGTCGGAGACGCCGAATCTGTGCGTATGGGGTTGGTGTGATTGCAGAGGGGTTGGCGGGGAGGGCGCGGCGCTAGGGTAGGGGAGGGAGGGACGAGGTCGGTGTCGGTGAGGAGGATGACGAGGTCGGCGGTGGGTGGGAGATGACGGGGAGGAGGTGGATCGGGAGGGGCCGTGGACGGGGAGGAGGAGGTGGCGGCGTCGGCGAGGAGATTGGGAGGAGGGAGGAGGGGTGCGATGGGGAGGGGTTTGATCTAGGGTTGGGGGTGCGTGGGGTGTCTCTTTTTCTTTTTTTTGTTTGTTTTTTCTGTAGATAGATGGATGGATGGATGGATGGATGTGGGATGGAGAGATGGATGGATGGATGGACGCCATGTCATCGATCCGTGGGAACATCCCTGATTCGTTCAGAAGATCAGTGATTTAAAATAGTTTCTAAGTACTAAAAATAGGGGAATTTTTAAAGCAACTATCAAAATATTTTGCGAAACGGCACAACTAAAATTTTCACTCAAGTTAGAACCCATTTTTATGGATGATCACCTATTTGCATGCATTTTTTATCTTTCTAGATATTTTTAATCATTTTCTTGTGGTAAAAATGGTTCTTTTTTGTGAAGAACCTACCAAATATTTGTTGTAAAATTGGACCAAATCAATTTTCTAAAATACTAGGCCATATTTAATGCAAAATTGACCAAATGGTTGGGTGTCAAAAGTTTTGATCCACCTCTGGTGAAAAAGACAAATTTCCGCCATTTCAGTTGGAAGCGGGTCAAATTTGAACTGCGGCTGCCTCATAGTTTGCTATTTATTTTTTCCAAAAGTCATTTCTAGGTACATAAGTACCTATTTAATCAGAGAAACACCAAAAAAATTCCAAGATTCAACCACTAGCAAGGAACGGTCAAGCCCGCCGTTTTGACCGTATTTTGAAACGGGCATACAAAATTCAAGAAAATCAAAAAATTGGGAAACCTTCGCATTGTGTCATTATATGTGGCCAAGTTCTTAGGAAAAATAACAAACTTGTAATACGGCAATTATTTTAAAAAAGTCTTCTCAGAAACGAGCTATCACGTGTGGAGATCAATGGCTTTCAAGCAAAATGATCAATCTTATGGCCACATTCATGGCATAGTTTGTTCAAATGATCTCATATTGTGCACAATGGTGTATCTTGGAATTCCAAACAATGTTGCCTAAGTGAGTTTTCATTTTCTTTGCATGGAAAAACCATTTTCCATTTTTCGATTGCCCCAAATGAGGTTTTTTTGTGAAGGACCTACCAAATAATTGTTGCAAAATTGGACCAAATCATTTTTATAAAATACTAGGCCATATTTAATGCACAATTGACCAAATGGTTGGGTGTCAAAAGATTTGATCCACCTCTGGTGAAAAAGACAAATTCCCGTTGATTCAGTTGGAAGCGGGTCAAATTTGAACTGTAGCTACCTCGTAGTTTGCTCTTCATTTTTTACAAAAATCATTTCTAGGTACATAAGTATCTAATTAATCATAGAAACACCAAAAAAATCCAAGATTCAACCACTAGCTAGGAACGATCATTCCCGCCGTTTTGACCGCATTTTGAAACGGGCATAAAAAATTCAAAAAAAATTAAAAAATTGGGAAACCTTCGCATTATGTCATTATATGTGGCCAAGTTCCTAGGAAAAATAACAAACTTGTAATACGGCAATTATTTTAAAAAATTGTTCTCAGAAATGAGCTATCATGCGTGAAGATTCATGCCTTTCAAGCCAAATGATCAATCTTATGTCCACATTCTTGTCATAGTTTGTTCAAATGATCTCATATTATGCACAAGGGTGCATCTTGGAATTCCAAACAATGTTGCCTAAGGGAGTTTTCATTTTATTTGCACGGAAAATACATTTTCCATTTTCCAAGTGCCCGAAAGGAGGTTTTTTTGTGAAGGAACGACCAAATAATTGTTGCAAAATTGGACCAAATCATTTTTATAAAATACTAGGCCATATTTAATTCACAATTGACAAAATGGTTGGGTGTAAATTTTTTTGATCCACCTCTCGTGAAAAAGACAAATTTCCGCCGATTCAGCTGGAAGCGGGGCAAATTTGAACTGTAGCTGCCTCACAGTTTGCTATTTATTTTTTTCCAAAAATCATTTCTAGTTACATAAGTACCTATTTAATCATAAATACATGGTTTTGTGGCGATACGTCGAGGTTTGGGTGGTGGCCGAGGGCCCAACTCTAGAGCGCGTAAACTCGCATGCCCGCTGCATGGTCACCGCGTGACTATGGCGTCACCATGTGTTCTGGGAGGCCTAGGCATGTATTGTGGGTTGGGCACTCCCCAGGTAGGTGCTAGGAAGAAAATTACAACATAAGATTCTCATGAGGAGACCGATCGATGCTCAAACATGAATTAGCAGCCAAGTGTTTGATTAGCGGTACGGGAAATGTACATGGCTAATGGGCGTGAGCTTTGGATGAGAATGATCAGTTACTAAGAAGACCGTCTTCACAAATTTTCAGCTCAAAAGGAGGAGCCTAGGTGGTACTTGCTTTGCAAACCACCACACTGGACATAAATACGAATGTTGAAGCTCAGCTCAAAATAATGAATGGATTGAGCTGGCATTTGGTGGAGGATGGTTATTTGGGTATAGGAAAGCATTGTAGAAAATGGATACTATTTGGACATGCCAAAGTGGTACTTCCTTTACAAACTGTTACTCTGAACAGAATAGGAAAATGAATATTTTTGAATTATTTTTGAACTAGGCAAGGAAGGTTTTTACATATTTGACGAAGATATGACCCAAAGAATTTATGAGATTTTTTTGGGAATTTTGGGAATGACAGAAATATAGGTTCCTTCACAACCTAGGGCAAAAACTGCCACATGGGCATGACACATAGGCAAAACTGATGAGATGACGCCTAGTCATCGCAACCCACCACAATTTACAAGGCTATGACCATCTATATTGGTCGTTAACAACTAGAAATAAGGCAGCGGACTAGCGCTGTTTGCTTTATGACCATTTCGTGTAAGGAAATTACGACCTTTTTGACCAAAATGGTCGCAATGGTTTAGGGTTTGGAGCCCCCCGAACAGCTTTTAACCAATTGGTCTCAAATGGTCATAAATCTATGACCAATTCTTCGAGGGTCACTGACAGAAGGTCATAAGTTGACATATTTCTTGTAGTGGGATCTGAATGTGGCAGACCCGTTGACTAAACTTCTCTCACAAGCAAAACATGATCACACCTTAGTACTCTTTGGGTGTTAATCACATAGCGATGTGAACTAGATTACTGACTCTAGTAAACCCTTTGGGTGTTGATCACATATCGATGTGAACTATGGGTGTTAATCACATGGTAATGTGAACTATTGCTGTTGAATCACATGGCGATGTGAACTAGATTATTGACTCTAGTGCAAGTGGGAGACTGAAGGAAATATGCCCTAGAGGCAATAATAAAGTTATTATTTATTTCCTTATATCATGATAAATGTTTATTATTCATGCTAGAATTATATTAACCGGAAACATAATACATGTGTGAATACATAGACAAACAGAGTGTCACTAGTATGCCTCTACTTGACTAGCTCGTTAATCAAAGATGGTTATCTTTCCTGACCATGAACAAAAGAGTTGTTATTTGATTAACGGGATCACATCATTAGGAGAATTATGTGATTGACATGACCCATTCCATTAGCTTAGCACCCGATCGTTTAGTATGTTGCTATTGCTTTCTTCATGACTTATACATGTTATGACTATGAGATTATGCAACTCCCGTTTGCCGGAGGAACACTTTGTGTGCTACCAAACGTCACAACGTAACTGGGTGATTATAAAGGTGCTCTACAGGTGTCTCCGAAGGTACTTGTTGGGTTGGCGTATTTCGAGATTAGGATTTGTCACTCCGAATGTTGGAGAGGTATCTCTGGGCCCTCTCGGTAACGCACATCACTTAAGCCTTGCAAGCATTGCAACTAATGAGTTAGTTGCGGGATGATGTATTACAGAACGAGTAAAGAGACTTGCCGGTAACGAGATTGAACTAGGTATTGAGATACCAACGATCGAATCTTGGGCAAGTAACATACCGATGACAAAGGGAACAACGTATGTTGTTATGCGATCTGGCCGATAAAGATCTTTGTAGAATATGTAGGAGCCAATATGGGCATCCAGGTCCCGCTATTGGTTATTGACAAGAGAGGTGTCTCGGTCATGTCTACATAGTTCTCGAACCCATAGGGTCCGCACGCTTAACGTTTGTTGATGATATAGTACTATGAGTTATGTATGTTGGTGACCGAATGTTGTTCGGAGTTTCAGATGAGATCACGGATATGACGAGGAACTCCGGAATGGTCCGGAAGTAAAGATTGATATGTGGATAGTAGTGTTTGATCTCTAGAAGGGTTCTGGAATCCATCGGAAGGGGTTCCGGATGTTTCCTGAAATGTTTGGGCACGAGAACACTTTATCTGGGCCAAAGGGGAAAGCCCACGAGGCTTTTGGAAGGTGCAAAAGGAAGTTTTGCGGAGACCAGAGGCTAGACGCCAGGAACCCTGGCATCTAGGGGGTAGACGCCGGGAACCCTGGGGTCTAGCCCTGGAGTCCGAGAAGGACTCTTGCCTTTCGGGTGAAACCGACTTTGAGGAGGTTTTTGCTCCAAGTTTCGACCCCAGGGCTCAACATATAAATAGAAGGGTAGGGCTAGCACCCAAGACACATCAAGAAACACCAAGCCGTGTGTCGGCAACCCTGTCTCCTCTAGTTTATCCTTCGTCATAGTTTTCGTAGTGCTTAGGCGAAGCCCTGCGAAGATTGTTCTTCACCAACACCGTCACCACGCCGTCGTGCTGCCGGAACTCATCTACTACTTCGCCCCTCTTGCTGGATCGAGAAGGCGAGGACGTCACCGAGCCGAACGTGTGCAGAACTCGGAGGTGTCGTGCTTTCGGTGCTTGGATCGGTCGGACCGTGAAGACATACGACTACATCAACCGCGTTAATATAACGCTTCCGCTTACGGTCTACGAGGGTACGTAGACGACACTCTCCCCTCTTGTTGCTATGCATCACCACGATCTTGCGTGTGCGTAGGAATTTTTTTGAAATTACTACGTTACCCAACAGAAGAAGATAGCGGCGGGTAAGGCTTTCTTTATGCAAAACAAGCATGTGAAAGTGAATTACTTGTTACTTACCCGAATCCGGAGCTCTCCAGGAGCATTCGCAGATTTGCTCCGCGGCGTGTCTGATGTCGTCGCCTTCTATCGAGCCGAGGAGGGCAGCTCGACGGAGAAGGTGTTCTGGTCTCAGTACGCTGAGGTCGGACACCCGGTGCCTTTGAGCGACCAGTTGAAGCAACTGGTCGAGCTCCACAAGGTGGCCGAACAGGCCCTGAAGGGCTTTATAGTTCGGCAGTGGCCTGGAGAGGCCCTGCCTGGGAGCTACTTCGGGCTGGTGAGGCGGCTGGTGGACGCCTGCCCGAGGCTTGAGGTCGTCAAGCGCTCCGTCTGCATCAAGGGTGCCCGTAGGGCCGTTGCCCGTGCTAAGGTGCACTGGGCAAATTGGATGCCGTGAAGCTTGTGAAGGACGGGCCGCCGCAGGGCAAGGAGCATCGCCACCCCGAGATGTATTACGAGGGTGTCTTGAAGGGTGGCCGCCTTGTGGCGGATGAGTGCTTGAAAGATGTAATGTTTGAGTGAAACTTTGTTCGTTTTATCCTGTGCGCTGAAAACTTGTTCAAATGCGCTATGCAACGCTTGTTTAATTTAAAATATTACCTTCTGTGCGGCCGTTTATTATATTTGAGAGATGGCGAGTCGTCGGCTTTTGCCCCCATGCCACGAGTGCTGGGGTGTTCGGGATAAACCTGAGCAATCTTTTTCCCATTCTTGGGTCCTTCGAGGGAGGTTCTCAGCACAACGAACAAGGCAATCGGACTATAATGCGTTATCACTCTCACTTAGCCATAGAATTCTATAATTTTAAATTTCGGCGAAGCCCCTAGTATTTGGAAGACCGAGTTCGGGGCGCTATACACGCCTAGGCCGGACAAAGCCGGCTCCTCGCTCTAAGCGGCATAAGTCTTTAAGGACTCGAAACCTTCCCGAACAGCGACCAGCTCTCGCCCTATCATGACAGTCAGTTTTAGCTTTCTCTACTGAGGTGCTTAGACCCAGCTCAACTGGGGCACAATCGCAGTAGTTCTCCTAGCCCTACCTTAGCCGATATAGCGGAACGTAAGGTACCAAAACATGGGAGCCGGGCAAACCCAACTATTGACCAAAGACATGATTCAGAGCTGATGCATATAATGCTATAAGATCGGGGGGTCACACTTGTGAAGGTGTTCGGACTTCTCACGTCGTGTTATGGGGTGCTTGAGCCCCTGGCGTATTGGTCGTACCAAAGTGTACGGGTGCTAAATGTCATAACTGAACATATATATTTAAAAAAGAAATGAATAGATAATGCGGTAATAAGCTGAAGCTAAGCATTGTTTATTTTAAAATGCTACTGTAAAAGCAAAACGATACAAATAGTGCGATAAGCAAGAGATTGGACTATTTGACATGTCCCCTCCAGGGGCGAGCTGCGAGATGATATGTAAGACAGGTATGTTGCTCGTTATAGAGACCACCTGAGAATTCAGCGTAGCTTCCTACCTCCTTGGTTGCTGCATCGTGTGTTCGGCAATTGTACTGCCGGACAGGCCTTCCGTATGATGGAGTCCTGAAAGTAAGAAAAAATGATGAAATCGGGAGCCCCTAGTGCGGTTGAGCTGCATTTAGGGCATGCCATGGACGTGCCCCTCCCCCTGTGCCCATGAGATTTTCAGAGCGTAATTATGTACGCGTATTACTGATTTCGCAGTTTCGCGAGGGCTGGGGTTGGGGCCGTATTTCTACGCTTGCTCGGGACGTGCCAGGCGGTCTTGTTGTAGGTTACTCCGGGCGCGCTTGAGGCTGTCCGGACGTTTTAAAGCCGGACTGGAGAATTTCCTTGAGAGGCTGCGCTGTACTTCTGCTGCCAGCGCCGCCATATGCTCCTCGTTCGGAGAGAGCGTTCGGTGTTTCCATTGACCGTAATGACTCCTTGAGGGCCTGACATCTTGAGCTTGAGGTATGCGTAGTGCGGCACCGCATTGAATTTTGCAAATGCGGTTCTTCCGAGAAGTGCGTGATAGCCACTTCGGATCGGGACTATGTCGAAGATTAACTCCTGGCTTCGGAAATTATCCGGGGATCCGAAGACCACTTTGAGTGTAACTGAGCCAGTACAGTTGGCCTCTACACCTGGTATGACGCCTTTAAAGGTCATTTTTGTGGGTTTAATCCTTGAGGGATCTATGCCCATTTTCCGCACTGTATCATGGTAAAGCAGGTTCAGGCTGTTGCCGCCATCCATAAGGACTCTAGTGAGGTGAAATCTGTCAATGATTGGGTCAAGAACCAATGCGGCAAATCTGCCATGACGGATGCTAGTGGGGTGGTCCCTTCGATCAAAAGTGATCGGGCAGGAGGACCATGGGTTGAACTTTGGGGCGACTGGCTCTAACGCATATACGTCCCTGAGTGCACGCTTCCGCTCCCGCTTGGGAATGTGGGTTGCGTATATCATGTTCACCGTCCGCAATTGTGGGGGCAAACCCTTCAGTCCACTATTGTTCGGCGGCCGGGGCTCCTCCTCGTCATCGCTATGAAGCCCCTTGTCTCTGTTTTCGGCATGTAACTTGTCTGCCTGCTTAAACACCCAACAATCCCTGTTGGTGTGATTGGCTGGCTTTTCGGGGGTGTCATGTATCTGGCAGAAGCGATCGAGTATTCGGTCCAAACTGGACGGGCCCGGAGTATTTCTCTTGAATGGCTTTTTCCGCTGACCGAGTTTAGAGCCTCTGAATCCGGCATTAACTACCGTATCCTCAGCACTGTCGCCGTTAATGCGGCGCTTGTGCTTTTTGCGACGCGACCTGCCATTGCTATGTTGGAAATATGCCCTAGAAGCAATAATAAAAGCATTATTATTATATTTCCTTGTTCATGATAATTTTCTTTATTCATGCTATAATTGTGTTATCCGGAAATCGTAATACATGTGTGAATAATAGACACCAACATGTCCCTAGTAAGCCTCTAGTTGACTAGCTCGTTGATCAACAGATAGTCATGGTTTCCTGACTATGGGCATTGGATGTCATTGATAACGAGATCACATCATTAGGAGAATGATGTGATGGACAAGACCCAATCCTAACATAGCATAAGATCGTACAGTTCGTTTGCTAGAGTTTTTCCAATGTCAAGTATCCTTTCCTTAGACCATGAGATCGTGTAACTCCCGGATACCGTAGGAGTGCTTTGGGTGTGCCAAACGTCACAACGTAACTGTGTGACTATAAAGGTATACTGCGGGTATCTCCGAAAGTGTCTGTTGGGTTGACACGGATCGAGACTGGGATTTGTCACTCCGCATGACGGAGAGGTATCACCGGGCCCACTCGGTAATGCATCATCATAATGAGCTCAATGTGATCAAAGTGTTTGATCACGGGATCATGCATTACAGTACGAGTAAAGTGACTTGCCGGTAACGAGATTGAACAAGGTATTGGGATACAGACGATCGAATCTCGGGCAAGTAAAATACCGATTGACAAAGGGAATTGTATACGGGATTAATTGAATCCTCGACATCGTGGTTCATCCGATGAGATCATCGTGGAGCATGTCGGAGCCAACATGGGTATCCAGATCCCGCTGTTGGTTATTGCCCGAGAGCCATCTCGGTCATGTCTGCCTGTCTCCCGAACCCGTAGGGTCTACACACTTAAGGTTCAATGACGCTAGGGTAGTGAAGATATGTATATGCAGTAACCTGAATGTTGTTCGGAGTCCTGGATGAGATCCCGGACGTCAAGAGGAGTTTCGGAATAGTCCGGAGGTAAAGAATTATATATAGGAAGTGTTGTTTCGGCCATCGGGACAAGTTTTGGGGTCATCGGTATTGTACCAGGACCACCAGAAGGCTCCCGGGGGTCCACCGGGTGGGGCCATCCATCCCGGAGGGCCCCATGGGCCAAAGTGGGGAGGGGAACCAGCCCATAGTGGGCTGGTGCGCCCCCCTAGGCCCACCCCATGCGCCTAGGGTTGAAACCCTAGGGGTGGGGGGGCGCCCCACCTTGGCTTGGGGGCCACTCCAGCCTTGGCTGCCGCCCCCCCTAGGAGATCCAATCTCCTAGGGCCGGCGCCCCCCCTAGGGGGCTATATATATGAGGGGGGGAGGGGGCAAAACACCTGAGTCCTGGCGCCTCCCTCTCTCCCTGCTACACCTCTTCCTCTCGTAGTACACGGCGAAGCCCTGCTGCTGTGACGCCCTGCATCCACCACCATGTCGTCGTGCTACTGGATCTTCATCAACCTCTGCTTCCCCCTTGCTGGATCAAGAAGGAGGAGACGTCACGTTGATCGTACGTGTGTTGAACGCGGAGGTGTCGTCCTTTCGGTGCTAGGATCTCCGATGATTTGGATCACGTCGTGTACGACTACCTCATCCCCGTTCTCTGAACGCTTCCTCTCGCGATCTACAAAGGTATGTAGATGCATCCGATCACTCGCTGCTAGATGAACTCATAGATGGATCTTGGTGAAACCGTAGGAAAATTTTTGTTTTCTGCAACGTTCCCCAACAGTGGCATCATGAGCTAGGTCTATGCGTAGTTCTTCTTGCGCGAGTAGAACACAATTTGTTGTGGGCGTAGATTTGTCAACTTTCTTGCCGCTACTAGTCTTATCTTGCTTCAGCGGTATTGTGGGATGAAGCGGCCCAGACCAACCTTACACGTACGCTTACGTGAGACCGGTTCCACCGACTAACATGCACTAGTTGCATAAGGTGGCTGGCGGGTGTCTGTCTCTCCCACTTTAGTTGGAGCGGATTCGATGAAAAGGGTCCTTATGAAGGGTAAATAGAAGTTGACAAATCACGTTGTGGCTTTCACGTAGGTAAGAAAACGTTCTTGCTAGAACCCTAATTCAGCCAAGAAAACGTTCTTGCTAGAACCCTAATTCAGCCACGTAAAACTTGCAACAACAATTAGAGGACGTCTAACTTGCTTTTGCAGCAAGTGCTTTGTGATATGATATGGCCAAAGTTGTGATGAATGATGAATGATATATATGTGATGTATGAGATGTTCATGCTATTGTAATAGGAATCACGACTTGCATGTCGATGAGTATGACAACCGGCAGGAGCCATAGGAGTTGTCTTTATTTTTTGTATGACCTGCGTGTCATTGAGAAACGCCATGTAAATTACTTTACTTTGTTGCTAAACGCATTAGCCATAGTAGTAGAAGTAATAGTTGGCGAGCAACTTCATGGAGACATGATGGTGGAGATCATGATGATGGAGATCATGGTGTCAAGCCTGTGACAAAAATGATCATGGAGCCCCAAGATGGAGATCAAAGGAGCTATGTGATATTGGCCATATCATGTCACTTTTATTAATTGATTGCATGTTATGTTTATCATGTTTTGTATCTTGTTTACTTAGAACAACGGTAGTAAATAAGATGATCACTCATAATAATTTCAAGAAGTGTTCCCCCTAACTGTGCACCGTTGCGACAGTTTGTTGTTTCGAAGCAGCACGTAATGATCGGGTGTGATAGATTCTAACGTTCACATACAACGGGTGTAAGACAGATTTACACATGCAAACACTTAGGTTGACTTGACGAGCCTAGCATGTACAGACATGGCCTCGGAACACAGAAGACCGAAAGGTCGAGCATGAGTCGTATAGAAGATACGATCAACATGAAGATGTTCACCGATGTTGACTAGTCCGTCTCACGTGATGATCGGACACGGCCTAGTTGACTCGGATCATGTTATACTTAGATGACTAGAAGAGGGATGTCTATCTAAGTGGGAGTTAATTAAATAATTTGATTAGATGAACTTTATTATCATGAACTTAGTCTAAAATGTTTACAATATGTCTTGTAGATCAAATGGCCAACGTAGTCCTCAACTTCAACGCGTTCCTAGAGAAAACCAAGCTGAAAGACGATGGCAGCAACTACACGGACTGGGTCCGGAACCTGAGGATCATCCTCATAGCTGCCAAGAAAGATTATGTCCTACAAGCACCGCTGGGTGACGCACCTGTTCTCCCTGCAGAACAAGACATTATGAACGCTTGGCAGGCACTTACCGATGACTACTCCCTCGTTCAGTGCGGCATGCTTTACAGCTTAGAGCCGGGGCTCCAAAAGCGTTTTGAGAGACATGGAGCATATGAGATGTTCGAAGAGCTGAAAATGGTTTTCCAAGCTCATGCCCGGGTCGAGAGATATGAAGTCTCCGACAAATTCTTCAGCTGTAAGATGGAGGAAAATAGTTCTGTCAGTGAGCACATACTCACTATGCTTGGGTTACACAACCGCTTGACTCAGCTGGGAGTTAACCTCCCGGATGACGCGGTCATTGACAGAATCCTCCAGTCGCTTCCAGCAAGCTACAAGAGCTCTGTGATGAACTTCAATATGCAGGGGATGGAAAAGACCATTCCTGAAGTATTTGTTATGCTGAAATCAGCAGAGGTAGAAGTCAAGAAGGAACATCAAGTGTTGATGGTGAATAAAACCACTAAGTTCAAGAAGGGCAAGGGTAAAAAGAACTTCAAGAAGGACGACAAGGAAGTTGCCGTGCCCGGCAAGCAAGCTGCCGGGAAGAAGCCAAAGAATGGACCCAAGCCCGAGACTGAGTGCTTTTATTGCAAGAGAAGTGGTCACTGGAAGCGGAACTGCCCCAAATACTTAGCGGACAAGAAGGCCGGCAAAACAAAAGGTATATGTGATATACATGTAATTGATGTGTACCTTACCAGTACTCGTAGTAGCTCTTGGGTATTTGATACCGGTGTAGTTGCTCACATTTGTAACTCAAAGCAGGAGCTGCGGAATAAGCGGAGACTGGCGAAGGACGAGGTGACGATGCGCGTCGGGAATGGTTCCAAGGTCGATGTGATCGCCGTCGGCACGCTAACTCTACATTTACCTACGGGATTAGTTTTAAACCTCAACAATTGTTATTTAGTGCCAAGTTTGAGCATGAACATTGTATCTGGATCTCGTTTAATTTGAGATGGCTACTCATTTAAATCCGAGAATAATGGTTGTTCTATTTATATGAGTGATATGTTTTATGGTCATGCTCCGATGGTTAATGGTTTATTCTTAATGAATCTCGTACGTGATGATACACATATTCATAGTGTGAATACCAAAAGAGTTAAAGTTGATAACAATAGTTCCACATACTTGTGGCACTGCCGCCTTGGTCACATAGGTGTCAAACGCATGAAGAAGCTCCATGCAGATGGACTTTTAGAGTCTCTTGATTATGAATCATTTGACACCTGCGAACCATGCCTCATGGGTAAAATGACCAAGACTCCGTTCTCAGGAACAATGGAGCGAGCAACCAACTTATTGGAAATCATACATACTGATGTGTGCGGTCCAATGAGTGTTGAGGCTCGCGGTGGCTATCGTTATGTTCTCACCCTCACTGATGACTTGAGTAGATATGGGTATATCTACTTAATGAAACACAACTCTGAGACCTTTGAAAAGTTCAAGGAATTTCAGAGTGAGGTTGAAAATCAACGTGATAGAAAGATCAAGTTTCTACGATCAGATCGTGGAGGAGAATACTTGAGTCACGAATTTGGCACACACTTAAGAAAATGTGGAATAGTTTCACAACTCACGCCGCCTGGAACACCTCAGCGTAATGGTGTGTCCGAACGTCGTAATCGCACTCTATTAGATATGGTGCGATCTATGATGTCTCTTACCAATTTACAGCTATCTTTTTGGGGCTATGCTTTAGAGACTGCCGCATTCACTTTAAATAGGGCTCCGTCGAAATCCGTTGAGACGACATCGTATGAATTATGGTTTGGGAAGAAACCTAAGTTGTCGTTTCTAAAAGTTTGGGGATGCGATGCTTATGTCAAGAAACTTCAACCTGAAAAGCTCGAACCCAAGTCGGAAAAATGCGTCTTCATAGGATACCCTAAAGAAACTATTTGGGTATACCTTCTACCTCAGATCCGAAGGCAAGATCTTTGTTGCCAAGAATGGATCCTTTCTAGAGAAGGAGTTTCTCTCAAAAGAAGTAAGTGGGAGGAAAGTAGAACTTGATGAAGTGTTACCTCTTGAACCGGAAAATGGCGCAACTCAAGAAAACGTTTCTGAGGTGCCTGTACCGACTAGAGAGGAAATTAATGATGATGATCAAGATACTTATAATCAAGCTCCTACTGAAATTCGAAGGTCCGCAAGGACACGTTCCGCACCAGAGTGGTACGGTAACCCTGTCTTGGAAATCATGTTGTTAGACAACGGTGAACCTTCGAACTATGAAGAAGCGATGGCGGGCCCGGATTCCGATAAATGGCTGGATGCCATGAAATCCGAGATAGGATCCATGTATGAAAACGAAGTATGGACTTTGACTGACTTGCCCGTTGAGCGGCGAGCCATAGAAAATAAATGGATCTTTAAGAAGAAGACAGACGCGGATGGTAATGTGACCATCTATAAAGCTCGGCTTGTCGCTAAGGGTTATCGACAAGTTCAAGGGGTTGACTACGATGAGACTTTCTCACCGGTAGCGAAGCTAAAGTCCGTCCAAATCATGTTAGCAATTGCCGCATTCTATGATTATGAGATATGGCAAATGGACGTCAAAACGGCATTCCTTAATGGTTTCCTTAAGGAAGAATTGTATATGATGTAGCCGGAAGGTTTTGTCGATCCTAAGAATGCTGACAAGGTGTGCAAGCTCCAACGCTCGATTTATGGGCTGGTGCAAGCATCTCAGAGTTGGAACATTCGCTTTGATGAGATGATCAAAGCGTTTGGGTTTACACAGACTTATGGAGAAGCCTGCGTTTACAAGAAAGTGAGTGGGAGCTCTGTAGCATTTCTCATATTATATGTAGATGACATACTTTTGATGGGAAATGATATAGAACTCTTGGACAGCATTAAGGCCTACTTGAATAAGAGTTTTTCAATGAAGGACCTTGGAGAAGCTGCTTATATATTAGGCATCAAGATCTATAGAGACATATCAAGACGCCTCATAGGTCTTTCACAAAGCACATACCTTGATAAGATATTGAAGAAGTTCAATATGGATCAATCTAAGAAGGGGTTCTTACCTGTGTTACAAGGTGTGAAATTGAGCTTAGCTCAATGTCCGACCACGGCAGAAGATATAGAAGAGATGAGTGTCATCCCCTATGCCTTAGCCATAGGCTCTATTATGTATGCCATGCTGTGTACCAGACCTGATGTAAACCTTGCCGTGAGTTTGGTAGGAAGGTACCAAAGTAATCCCGGCAAGGAACACTGGACAGCGGTCAAGAATATCCTGAAGTATCTGAAAAGGACTAAGGAAATGTTTCTCGTTTATGGAGGTGATGAAGAGCTCGTCATAAAGGGTTACGTCGACGCTAGCTTCGACACAGATCTGGATGACTCTAAGTCACAAACCGGATACGTGTATATTTTGAATGTTGGGGCAGTAAGCTGGTGCAGTTGCAAGAAGAGCGTCGTGGCGGGATCTACATGTGAAGCAGAGTACATGGCAGCCTCGGAGGCAGCACATGAAGCAATTTGGGTGAAGGAGTTCATCACTGACCTCGGAGTCATACCCAATGCGTCGGGGCCAATCAAACTCTTCTGTGACAACACTAGAGCTATTGCACTTGCCAAGGAGCCCAGGTTTCACAAGAAGACCAGGCACATCAAGCGTCGCTTCAACTCCATTCGTGAAAATGTTCAAAATGGAGACATAGATATTTGTAAAGTACATACGGACCTGAATGTAGCAGATCCGTTGACTAAACCTCTCCCTAGAGCAAAACATGATCAACAGCAGAATTCCATGGGTGTTCGATTCATCACAATGTAACTAGATTATTGACTCTAGTGCAAGTGGGAGACTGTTAAAAATATGCCCTAGAGGCAATAATAAAAGCATTATTATTATATTTCCTTGTTCATGATAATTGTCTTTATTCATTCTATAATTGTGTTATCCGGAAATCGTAATACATGTGTGAATAATAGACACCAACATGTCCCTAGTAAGCCTCTAGTTGACTAGCTCGTTGATCAACAGATAGTCATGGTTTCCTGACTATGGGCATTGGATGTCATTGATAACGAGATCACATCATTAGGAGAATGATGTGATGGACAAGACCCAATCCTAACATAGCATAAGATCGTATAGTTCGTTTGCTAGAGTTTTTCCAATGTCAAGTATCCTTTCCTTAGACCATGAGATCGTGTAACTCCCGGATACCGTAGGAGAGCTTTGGGTGTGCCAAACGTCACAACGTAACTGGGTGACTATAAAGGTATACTGCGGGTATCTCCGAAAGTGTCTGTTGGGTTGACACGGATCGAGACTGGGATTTGTCACTCCGCATGACGGAGAGGTATCACCGGGCCCACTCGGTAATGCATCATCATAATGAGATCAATGTGATCAAAGTGTTTGATCACGGGATCATGCATTACAGTACGAGTAAAGTGACTTGCCGGTAACGAGATTGAACAAGGTATTGGGATACCGACGATCAAATCTCGGGCAAGTAAAATACCGATTGACAAAGGGAATTGTATACAGGATTAATTGAATCCTCGACATCGTGGTTCATCCGATGAGATCATCGTGGAGCATGTGGGAGCCAACATGGGTATCCAGATCCCGCTGTTGGTTATTGCCCGAGAGCCGTCTCGGTCATGTCTGCCTGTCTCCCGAACCCGTAGGGTCTACACACTTAAGGTTCGGTGACGCTAGGGTTGTGAAGATATGTATATGCAGTAACCCGAATGTTGTTCGGAGTCCCGGATGAGATCCCGGACGTCAAGAGGAGTTTCGGAATAGTCTGGAGGTAAAGAATTATATATAGGAAGTGTTGTTTCGGCCATCGGGACAAGTTTCGGGGTCATCGGTATTGTACCGGGACCACCAGAAGGGTCCCGGGGGTCCACCGGGTGGGGCCACCCATCCCGGAGGGCCCCATGGGCCAAAGTGGGGAGGGGAACCAGCCCATAGTGGGCTGGTGCGCCCCCCTAGGCCCACCACATGCGCCTAGGGTTGAAACCCTAGGGGTGGGGGGCGCCCCACCTTGGCTTGGGGGCCACTCTAGCCTTGGCCGCCGCCCACCTAGGAGATCCAATATCCTAGGGCCGGCGCCCCCCCTAGGGGCTATATATATGAGGGGGGGAGGGGGCAAAACACCTGAGTCCTGGCGCCTCCCTCTCTCCCTGCTACACCTCTTCCTCTTGTAGTACACGGCGAAGCCCTGCTGCTGTGATGCCCTGCATCCACCACCACACCGTCGTGCTGCTGGATCTTCATCAACCTCTCCTTCCCCCTTGCTGGATCAAGAAGGAGGAGACGTCACGCTGGCCGTACGTGTGTTGAACGCGGAGGTGCCGTCTGTTCGGTGCTAGGATCTCCGGTGATTTGGATCACGTCGTGTACGACAACCTCATCCCCGTTCTCTGAACGCTTCCGCTCGCGATCTACAAAGGTATGTAGATGCATCCGATCACTCGTTGCTAGATGAACTCATAGATGGATCTTGGTGAAACCTTAGGAAAATTTTTGTTTTCTGCAACGTTCCCCAACATGCTATCCTTGGTATCCGAATTACCAAGGCTCTTGGTCATGTTATTACTATGAGCTAGCCTGCTGTCTTCTCCCACGCAAAAGCGGGTCATGAGTGTCATGAGGGCTGCCATGGATTTTGGCTTTTCCTGTCCTAGGTGCCGGGCCAGCCACTCGTCACGGATGTTGTGTTTGAAGGCTGCTAGGGCCTCTGCGTCCAGACAGTCGACGATTTGATTTTTCTTGGTTAGGAACCGTGTCCAGAATTGCCTGGCCGATTCCTCTGGCTGCTGAATTATGTGGCTTAGGTCATCAGCGTCTGGTGGTCGCACATAGGTGCCCTGGAAATTGTCGAGGAATGCGGCTTCCAGGTCCTCCCAACAACCAATTGATTCTGCTGGCAAGCTGTTAAGCCAATGCCGAGCTGGCCCTTTAAGCTTGAGTGGGAGGTATTAGATGGCGTGTAGATCATCGCCATGGGCCATGTGGATATGAAGGAGATAATCTTCGATCCATACCGCAGGATCTGTTGTGCCATCGTATGATTCGATGTTTACAGGTTTGAAACCCTCTGGGATTTAATGATCCATTACTTCATCTGTGAAGCATAGTGGGTGTGCGGCGCCTCTGTACTGGGCTATATCACGACGTAGCTCAAATGAGCTTTTTTCTGCTGCGTTCGGCTCGGCCGGATTTGCTGTATCCGGCATGACGGTTATCATCTCGAGTCGTGGGGCGCCCACGCGATCCGTAGATTGATCTAGTTTGCCTTGCCTTGTCCTCCAACATATCGCGCAGGTCTAGCGCGTTTCCCCATGCCTTGGTGTTTTTTGAGCGACGCCGGGGTGCGGCTTGAATGGAGGGCCGTGAGGCCTCTCTGTCACGGCCACGAGGTGGCCGATCGGCCGCGTCATGCGCTGGTGATGTAGGTCTAGGTGCTTCCTCCTCTAATCGGGGTAGCAGCCTGCACTTTGGGTAGCTCTTGGAGGGGCGTTCGAGTTCATACTCTTCGGCCGCTAGGACTTTAGTCCATCTGCAGGCTAGCAAGTCTTGATCAGCTCTAAGCTGTTGCTGTTTTTTCATGAGGCTGCTCGCCGTGGCCATAAGCCTGCGCTTAAAGCGCTCTTGTTCGGCGGGATCCTCGGGCACGACAAATTCGTCGTCGCCAAGGCTTGCCTCGTCTTCGGAGGGAGGCATGTAATTGTCATCCTCTTCCTCTCTGTCTGTCGCCCTCTCAGGAGGGCTGGCTTCTCCATCCTCTTGCGCTGAATCTTGCTGGAGGGAGTTGTCTTCGGCAATGTCCGGGGTGTTATTGTCTCCGGTGCCGGTTTCACCGTTTTTGCTTTGGCGGGACTTAGAGCGGCGCCGCTGACGCCGGCGCTTGGGTTGCTTCTTGGAGGGGTCATCCCTCATTGTTCCGTCGCCATTGTCTTCTTTGGGTGTATCCACCATATATATGTCATATGACGAGGTGGCTTTCCAGTGCCCTATAGGCGCTGGTTCCTGTTCGTCTCCTACATCGTTGTCCATACCGTCGATGTCTTCGGAGTCGAAGTCTAGCATGTCGGTTAAATCATTGACAGTGGCTACGAAGTGGGTGGTGGGTGGGCATCGAATTTCTTTGTCGTCCGCATCCCAATCCTGTTGGCCATAATCCGGCCAGGACTCTCCTGACAAAGTGAGAGACCTTAGTGAATTTAGAATATCGCCGAAGGGCGAGTGCTGAAAGATATCCGCGGCGGTGAATTCCATGATCGGCGCCCAATAGGATTCGACCGGCAAGGGCTCGGAGGGCTCGGAGTCCGGAGAGGATTCTGGCACCTTGGAGTCACGGGCTTCGCAGAGGGTAAGGCTGGTGTTCGGCTCGATCGCCGTAGAGATTGCAGCCCCCGAGGCGGTGTCCAGCCACCCGTCCTTGATCGGTGCAGTCGGCTCCGAGCTATGGGTCGGACGGACATGGGTGCGGCCTCCAAGGCACTGTCCGGCGGCGGAGCTAGATCATGCCCTTCGCGACAGTGCGGCGCGCCCGGCTGTGGCTCGAATCCGTCGAAGATCAAGTCTCCGCGGATATCAGCCGTGTAGTTCAAGCTTCCAAATCTGACCTGATGGCTAGGGGCGTAGCTTTCAATCTGCTCCAGATGGACAAGCGAATTGGCCCGCAGTGCAAAGCTGCCGAATACGAAGATCTGTCCGGGGAGAAAAGTCTCACCCTGGACCGCATCGTCGTTGATGATCGGAGGAGCCATCGGGCCTACACGTGACGACACAGAGGAACTCTCAATGAAAGCACCAATGTCGGTGTCAAAACCGGCGGATCTCAGGTAGGGGGTCCCGAACTGTGTGTGTAGGCGGATGGTAACAGGAGATAAGGGACACGATGTTTTTACCCAGGTTCGGTCCCTCTCGATGGAGGTAAAACCCTACTCCTGCTTGATTAATATTGATGATATGGGTAGTACAAGAGTAGATCTACCACGAGATCAGAGAGGCTAAACCCTAGAAGCTAGCCTATGGTATGATTGTTGTTCGTCCTACAGACTAAAACCCTCCGGTTTATATAGACACCGGAGAGGGTTAGGGTTACACAGAGTCGGTTACAACGGAAGGAGATCTACATATCCGTATCGCCAAGCTTGCCTTCCACGCCAAGGAAAGTCCCATCCGGACACGGGACGAAGTCTTCAATCTTGTATCTTCATAGTCCAGGAGTTCGGCCAAAGGTCATAGTCCGGCTATCCGAACACCCCCTAATCCAGGACTCCCTCAATCGTCGTCAAGGCTAAAAAAATCGTCTGCCGCCCGGTAGACGTCGTTGCAATCACCAAAACCCCGTCCTTCATAGTTGCTAGCCATGTTTCCTATGATTAAATCTAGTCAATTAATTCTAGACCTAATAAAATGAATAATGACATAAAAAAGGCCTATTGTTTTGCAGGAACGTTGACTCCTTCCTGGTGCGACAAATCACGCGCACTCGATATGTCCTAGTTTGTAGCACAAGTCATGCCGAAATTCACGGAAAATTTCGGCATGACCTTTGCTAAAAAGTGGACAAATCGAGAACCTTAAATTTGCCGGAACGGAAATGAATCAACATTCCGGCAAAACATATATAGGCCACTCAGCTTCATTGAAACAACAAAGCCACTTGGGCACAAACAACATGACCACTTCAATGGAAAGATATAATCAACAAAGCCACTAACTAAATTTTTGCACTAACCTAGGCAATTAACCTAATTAAACTAGTTAACCTAACTACTTCTCTGTCAAAGCCCTAACTAAATTTTTGCCCTAACCTAGATAATTAACATAATTAAACTAGCTAACCTATGCATGAGAGAGAGAGGAGGGGTGGGGGCTTACAGAGGATGGCTCCGGTGGTGGCGAGGGAGGCAGTTGTGGCGAGGGAGGCAGGGGCGTCTCCGGTGACGGTGAGGGAGGCAGTTGTGGCGAGGGAGGATCCGGTGGCGTCGACGGCAGCTCCGATGGCGTTGATGAGGCCGCACGGCTCCGTGGCGTTGGGGGCGGCTCCGGTGGCGTCGACGGCGCACGGCTCTGGTGGCTCCGGGGGCGTCGACGTCGGCAGGAGAGGGCGGCGAAGTGGGGCGACGGTGAATCAGGGAGACGGCGGCGGGGTGGGTCGAGAGATTTGGGGGGAAAGTGGTGGCCGGGGGGAAACGGACTTTTGGTTAAGTCAAAACTAGCGGTAGCGCGTTTCGCAGAACGCGCTATAGCTAAGGTAGCTATAGCGCTTTTTCCAAAACACGCTACTGCTATACCTATGTAATTTTCTCCCTTTTTTATTTCCTTTTCTGTTTCTATAGCGGGGGTCCTGGAAACGCGCTGCAGCTACGTTAGCTATAGCGCCTCTTACTAACACACGCTACAGCTATGCCTTTCTCTGTTTTTTTTCTTTTTCATTTATTTTGCTTTACATTTTATTTTATTTCTTTCTCCTTTTTCTATTTCTTTCATTTTCATTTACTTTTCTATTTTTTTCATTTTATTTTATTTCCATTAGCAGTAGCGCTCTTACTCGGAAACGTGCTGCTACTCATGCCCTAGCGGTAGCGCGCTTCCTACAAGCCCGCTACTGCTATGCGTAGCCCATCGTTCCACCAATGGGAATATTAGTAGTAGCGCTTTTACGGCCACACGCGCTACTGCTACAATCGTATCTGCAGCGCGGTTTATTCTGAACCACTACTGCTATCTAGCACTAGCATCCTTTTTTGACCCTCGCTGTTGCTAAATTTCTGTGTATAAGGTTTTCCCTAGTAGTGTATAACTAGCAGATAGGATCAAGAATTCAAATATATTCATGAAAACATAGAGGGTTTAGATCTGAAATCATGGCACTCGGGTCATAGTGACAAGCATTAAGCCTAGCAAAGTCATAGCAACAACAATCTCAGAACATAGTGGATACTAGGGATTAAGCCCTAACAGATTGACTCGGTTACATGACAAATGTCATCCAACTCCATCACCATCCAGCAATCCAAGAAGGAATTACTCACTCCCAGTAGTGAGCATCATGGAGTTGTTGATGGAGAAGGGTTGATGATGACGACAGCGATGAATTCCACCCTCTGAAGCCCCGAACGGACTCCAAGTCAGCCCTCCCAATGAAGAACCAGAGGTGGCGGCAGGTCCTTATCATAAAATGCAATGATTCATTCTCTCTGATATTTTTCTCCGCGAGACGGTACTTATGGAGTTGGAGTTAGGGTTGCTAGATGCCCAAGGGGCCCACGAGCTCACAAGGCGTGCCCTGCAGGGTGGCCGCGCCCCTGAGCTCGTGGCTCCTGGGTGGCCCCCTCCAGTAGTTCTCTTCGCCAATTTTTTATATATATTCTGGAAAAATTCTCCGTAAATTTTCAGCCCAATCCGAGAACTTCTATTTTTCCGCACAAAAACAACACCTTGGTAGTTCTACTGAAAATAGCATCAGTCTGGTTAGTTTAATTCAAATCTTGCAAATTAGAGTCCAAAACAAGAGGAAAAGTGTTTGGGAAAGTAGGTACATTTGGGACCTATCAACAAGTACTTGCTGAGTGACACCTTCTACATTGCCGACCTTTCTCCTTTTCACGTTGATGAGGATCTTGTTCCGAGGGCGGATTTTCCCCAAGGGATGGGGGTGACGGAGTTGATTCTGGTAGATCCCAGGTAGAGGGTCCCGAATTAGTACCCTTGACGCAATGGCAACAGAGAAACGGGATTTTACCTAGGTTCGAGCTATTCTAGGAGATAAAACCTTATGTCCTACTTGTGTTGTATTGATTTGGGATGGAGTAAAAAGTACAGGTTGATCTACCACGAGATCTTTGTGTGTTGTCCATGAGTCCTACGCCCTAGTTTATATAGGTAGTGGGGGTCTAGGATTACAAATAGGTCGGCTACGTAGAAAGTAAATGTGTTGTAGAGGACCTCTAAATATTAGAGTATGCGTCAAGTCCTTGGGAGCATTCCTTCTATGCACCATGGGCTGCCTCGGCATGGCCCGCTGATGAACCGACATGGGGGCGCATGGCTTGGCCCACCTAACTAGGAGAGGACGTGTTGAGTGACCCCTAATCCAGGACACCATCGGGGGGGTGAAGTGAAGCACCCACTTACATCACCTCTCGAACTCCCTATTTTCTAAATTCTACATGGCTACTACTAGAAGCGGGAATACTATGTGAGCTTAAAAGCATGGAAACCAAGGAGGTTGAAGGACCTAAAGGAGCATGGAGCACCATCGGAGATCTAAGAGAAGAGCAAAAAAGGAGGACAAATTTTTCGGACACACCTCGGATAGTATGAGGCATGTCTGGCCCTCTTGCAACCCTTTTGGAGCCCTCTCACTTGTCGGCCGGACTTGCCTGAAGTGCATACAACCCTATGTTGCAACTCTCTGGAATGGGTCAGACATACCTTGGACATTTCTTAGAACCTCCGACACGTCAGACCAACCGACCAATGTCTGAGACATGTCCAACTTATCTACAAGACATTTGCAAAATGTCAGACATTGCAAAATGTCAGACATGCCCATGATATTCCTAGATGTTCCAACCACTCAGATACTCTAGCCCAAATCAGACTAATCGACCTGCCTACACGCACAAAGTTCGAGCTTAGCCCGTGCCCCCCATACCCCTTCATCCAGAATCTATGTATATCGTACCTCTTCCCAAATCTAGGGTTAGAAAAGTTTAGACTAATATCTTGCAAGAGATTTGCTCAGTCTACCCCCCCCCCCCCCCCCTTGAAGATAAAGACCTCTTATGCGAGAAAATTCTACTTGACGAGATCTCCTCATCCTTTGGATTTGGGGAAGAACTATCCTCACAAGGGTTCCTCTTCCCTTAGGTATTTGGGGTATGTTATTTACTTTCCTTTGTTGCTTGTTAGCTCTTGGGGTGTATCTTAATTTGACTTGTGGCTTGAGTAAGATTGGTGGTGAATCTTGTCCTTGAGTGTTTTACTCTTGAGTTTCCCCTTTATTCTTCATATTCATCGTGCTTCCCCTCAAAGATACCTCCAAATTGTGAAGATCGGGCCACCCAATAGTTTGCCCCGTATCACAAGGGCATCACAGATCTCGTCAAGCTCCATTGGTGGAACGTGTATGAGTACAAGGTCTTCTTTATGGAAGTTGATGGCGAGCCTAGTGATTAGTTAGAATGCGTCCATCAACTCCTTTAGTCGGCGCGCCATAGGAAACATAACACGCATAATAATTAGCATGTTGTTTGCAAGCACTGGGCAGGGGCCCTGACGATGATGAGATGCTCAAGGACGGAGTCACACCTTGATGGCTATTTGTAAGAAATTAGCCATGAGGAGGAAAAGTTGTAGAGATAGTGGGTCACCCTCTTGAAGACCCAGCTTGCACTTGATCCACCACCCTGGTACACCATTGAGGAGCACGACAGACTTTGATTAGGTGAAGATCGAGTCCATCAGATCACACCAAAGGGCGGGGAACCCTTTGTTGGGGAACGTAGCATGTAATTCAAAAACAATTCCTACGATCACGCAAGATATATCTAGGAGATGCATAGCAACGAGAGGGAAGAGTGTGTCCACGTACCCTCGTAGACCGAAAGCGGAAGCGTTATGTTAATGCGGTTGATATAGTCGAATGTCTTCACGATCCAACTGATCCAAGTACCGAACGTACGGCACCTCCGTGTTCAGCACACATTCAGCTCGATGACATCCCTCGAGCTCTTGATCCAGTAGAGGGTCGAGGGAGAGTTCCGTCAGCACCACAGCCTGGCGACGGTGTTGGTGATGCGATCCGCGCAGGGCTTTGCCCAAGCACTACGATGCTATGACCGGAGGAGTAAAGTGTGGAGGGGGCAGCACCACACGGCTAAGACAAATCTTGGTGTACCTTTGGGGTGCCACCTGCCCACATATATAAAGGAGGGGGAGAGAGGTCGGCGCCAGGAGGGGCGCGCCATGGGGGGATTCCTACTTGGACTCCTAGTAAATACAGGCTTCACCATATGTATGTATAAGACCATATGTTTTGATCACCTTATCAAAGCGTATATTCCAACTCCGAGATGCTTGCACCAGTCCATAGATGGATCGCTAGAGTTTGCATACTTTTGTTAGCACCTTTAGGATCGACAAATCCTTCTAGTTGCATCATATACAACTCTTCTTTAATAAATCCATTAAGGAATGCAGTTTTGACATCCATTTGCCAGATATCATAAAATGCGGCAATCGCTAACATTATTCAGACAGACTTTAAGCATCGCTACCGGTGAGAGGGTCTCATCATAGTCAACTCCTTGAACTTTGTCGAAAACCTTTCGCGACAAGTCGAGCTTTGTAGACAGTAACATTACCATCGGCATCAATCTTCTTCTTGAAGATCCATTTATTCGCTACGGCTTGCCGATCATCGGGCGAGTCAATCAAAGTCCACACTTTGTTCTCAAGCCATTTCGCGGAATCTGGGCTCATCATTGCTTCATCATAGTTCGTAGGTTCATCATGGTCTAGTAACATGACTTCCAGAATAGGATTACCATACCACTCTGGTGCGGAACGCACTCTGGTTAACCTACAAGGTTCGGTAGTAACTTGGTCTGAAGTTTCATGATCATCATCATTAACTTCCTCACTAATTGGTGTAGTCATCACTAGAACTAATTTATGTGATGAACTACTTTCCAATTTAAGAGAAGGTAAAGTTACCATATCAAGTTCTACTTTTCTCCCACTCACTTCTTTCGAGAGAAACTCCTTATCTAGAAAGGATCCATTCTTAGCAACAAAGATCTTGTCGTCGGATCTGTGATAGAAGGTGCACCCAATAGTTTCTTTTGGGTCCTATGAAGACGCACTTCTCCGATTTGGGTTCGAGCTTATCAGGCTGAAGCTTTTTTCACATAAGCATCACAACCCCAAACTTTAAGACATGACATCTTGGGTTTCTTGACAAACCATAGTTCATACGGTGTCGTCTCAACGGATTTAGATGGTGCCCTATTTAACGTGAATGCAGCTGTCTCTAATGCATAACCCCAAAACGATAATGGTAATCGGTAAGAGACATTGTAGATCATGCCATATCTAATAAAGTACGGTTACGACGTTCGGACACACCATTACCCTATAGTGTTCCAGGTTGCGTGAGTTGTGAAACTATTCCACATTGTTTTAAATGAAGTCCAAACTCGTAACTCAAATATTGGCCTCTGCGATCAGATCGTAGAAACTTTATTTTCTTGTTACGATGACTCTCCACTTCACTCTAAAATTCTTTGAACTTTTCAAACGTTTCAGACTTGTGTTTCACTAGATCATGATTGGCGCGCGTTCCTGCTCCCGTCTATTATTACAATAGAATGGTAGAACTTTTCATCAATACATAGACAACAAAATGTGAAGTTAAATTCACACCAAAAAGCATAAATGAGGGCTCCTATTGTAGTGGGGAAAAATGAGGTGAGAACATATATAGAAGGATAATTTGACCATTTGCATCATGTGGTGCCCACTCATACTGAGAAAAGATGGTAGGTTAAGAATGAAATAAAATGAAAACAACTCAAATAAAGATGGCGAATTCTATTTTACAAGCTCGAACATTCTTAACAAGTGCTAAAATGAACGTATATGGGAGTGAGATGTCAAATACAGCTTTTAATACCAACACCATGAAAGAATCCTTCACTTCGTCAACTTTCGGTACTAAAAAGGGCAAACGGATAAAACCTTTGACTATGGTAAACCGCACATGTTTTCAACAGATATGCTAGTAACTTGGAGTTCTTTTCTTAGATGGCTAGATCTCTCTACCCTATTTATTTCCACAGACTTTTTATAATGAATGATTTGTCTTTATTGCAATTTATGAATATGGATATCTTGCAGTGTGTGTAAGAAAGGTTTTGGTATTGCAGAAGTTGTGATCAATGCAAGATTTTATGATTTCATATAAGATGACAGAAAAAGCCATGATTCTGGATAAAACAACAACATTATTGTCGTTCATATAACCAAAACTTGCATGTAAGGAAATATTGTAAAATACAAACAAACAAAAGAATATGTTTTTTGAAAGATTGGCAAAGTATGAGATTTCAGATCAAAAAGTAGACCAATATGCCAAAGGAGAATGCTTTTGCTGCCACTCTAGGTAAGTATCTAAGCAGAAGCACATTGTCCCAAAACCAGAAAACAAATATAAAAAGAAACTTTGAGAACATTTGTAGGAGCAGAAATATGACACTCATACAAGGAACCTCACTTGTGCTAGGCAGAGTAGAGAATTTGTTAAATGAATGAACAGTATGATAACGAATATAAAGGCAGTAATGTATATACCCATAGAAGACAAAAACAACTACACATACAAGAATAGGCATATGAATTGACAACGCTAGTTAAATCTCTCTTACAGCTCAAATCTGAAGCGAAGTAAGCGACACAAGTAAGAGCATTAACAAAACGACAAGCCACTCCAAGCCCATGTATATCTACCATGGGCTATAAACAATACATTTACTTTTGTGTAAAAAATATCATCCTTTCCAGCAAAAATATAACATTTCATGGTAACCATCATAATATTTTTTATGCATCCATGACCAAATCTTATAGTCTACATTGACATATTACATTGATGGAAAAGGGGGAACATACTTGAAAATTATTTCAAGTGTACTAAAAGAAAAACATGCCTGACAGATCTTAATTTACTAAACTTGCAAGGTTGCAAACCTCAAGTGTTATCCCTCTGGTTGGGTGTTAATCAAAGCTTCGAATGATCTACCTGATAAACTGTAATATAAAAAAATCATGTTATAAAATCTGAGGTCTAAAATATCTAAATCTAGCTATTGTGTGGTTAGCACAGAGTCTAAGATGAAAATTTAAAAACAATGAAGCAACAATCAGCCACTCATCTTTTATATTTGGAGAAGGCATTACTAATTATCCTGAAATCACATTCTTAAAAACCAACAACCTTAATGAATCAAAATCTAACACCCACATTGTTGATAATTATCATATGAAAGATTATTATTTTTGTTGGAGATCTAAAATATCATTAATTGAGAATTACAATTATAAGTCAACAAATACTAAACCTGATGGAGACATGCAACAAAGTCAAATTATACCAGGCGAGTTATTGTTATAGAGGTCATCAGCACACACTGCAGCCAATACAAATTTTGAAAAAAAAAGTGAGAGACTGAACCACAAAATAGAATCCATGAAAGATTTGCAACACATAATTGACTACCAAGGTCCTCACCGTGGACAACTGAAACCTTGCCAGGGTCATCCTGCTGCTGGCCAGCACGACACTACGTCCTTCTCTTCCTCTCCATGCTACCCCTTTGAGCTACCATGAAAAGCTTCTTGCAATAGCGTGGTGGTGGGGAACACTACAAGAAATATGTCAACTTATGACCTTCTGTCAGTGACCCTCGAAGAATTGGTCATAAATTTATGACCATTTCAGACCAATTGGTCAAAAGCTGTTCGGGGGGCTCCAAACCCTAAACCATTGCGACCATTTTGGTCAGAAAGGTCGTAATTTCCTCACACGAAAAGGTCATAAAGCAAACATCGCTAGTCCGCTGCCTTATTTCTAGTTGTTAACGACCAATATAGATGGCCACAACCTTGTAAATAGTGGTGGGTTGCTATGACTAGGCGCCACCTCATCAGTTTTGCCTATGTGGCATGTCCATGTGGCAGTTTTTGCCCTAGGTTGTGAAACAACCTATATTTCTGTCATTCCCAAAATTCCCAAAAAAATCTCATAAATTCTTTGGGTCATATCTTCGTCAAATATGTAAAAACCTTCCTTGCCTAGTTCAAAAATAATTCAAAAATATTCATTTTCCTATTCTGTTCAAAGTAACAGTTTGTGAAGGAAGTACCACTTTGGCATGTCCAAATAGTACCCATTTTCTACAGTGCTTTCCTATGCCCAAATAACCATCCTCCACCAAATGCCAGCTCAATCCATTCATTATTTTGAACCGAGCTTCAACATTCGTATTTATGTCCAGTGTGGTGGTTTGCAAAGCAAGTACCAGCTAGGCTCCTCCTTTTGAGCTGAAAATTTGTGAAGACGGTCTTCTTAGTAACTGATCATCCTCAGCCAAAACTCACGCCCATTAGCCATGTACATTTCCTGTACCGCTAATCAAACACTTGGCTGCTAATTCATGTTTGAGCACCGATCGGTCTCCTCGTGAGAATCTTATGTTGTAATTTTCTTCCTAGCACCTACATGGGGAGTGCCCAACCCACTAGACATGTCTAGGCCACACAGAACACACGGCAACGCCACGGTCACGCGGTGACCACGCGGCGGGCATGCGAGCTTACGCGCTCTAGAGTTGGGGCCCTCGGCCACTATCCAAACCTCGATGTCTCTCCATCAAACCATGTATTTCTGATTAAATAGATACTTATGTACCTGGAAATGATTTTTGAAAAAAATAAAGAGCAAACTATGACGCAGCTGCAGTTCAAATTTGACCCGCTTCCAGCTGAATCGACGGGAATTTGTCTTTTTCACCAGAGGTGGATCAAAAAATTTGACACCCAACCATTTTGTCAATTATGCATTAAATATGTCCTAGTATTTTATAAAAATGATTTGGTCCAATTTTGCAACCATTATTTTGGAGGTCCTTCACAAAAAAACCTCCTTTTGGGCACTCGAAAAATAGAAAATAGTTTTTTCGTTCAAAGAAAATAAAAACTTCCTTAGGCAACATTGTTTGCCATTCCAATATGCACCCTTGTGCACAATATGAGATCATTTGAACAAACTATGACATGAATGTGGCCATAAGATTGATCATTTGGCTTGAAAGCCATGAATCTTCAGAGATGATAGCTCGTTTCTGAAAACACTTTTTTATAATAATTACCGTATTACAAGTTTGTTATTTTTCCTGGGAACTTGGTCACATATAATGACACAATGCGAATGTTTCCCATTTTTTGATTTTTTTTGAATTTTTTATGCCTGTTTCAAAATGCGGTCAAAACGGCGGGCTTGACCGTTCCTAGCTAGTGGTTGAATCTTGCAAAACTTTTGATGTTTCTCTGATTAAATAGATATTTATGTACCTAGAAATGATTTTTGAAAAAAATAAAAAGCAAACTATGAGGCAGCTCCAGTTCAAATTTGACCCGCTTGCAGCTGAATCGGCAGAAATTTGTATTTTTCACGAGAGGTGGATCAAAAACATTTACACCCAACCATTTTGTGAATTGTGCATTAAATATGGCCTAGTATTTTATAAAAATGATTTGGTCCAATTTTGCAACAATTATTTGGTAGTTCCTTCACAAAAAAACCTCCTTTCGGGCACCCGGAAAATGGAAAATGTATTTTCCGTGCAAATAAAATGAAAACTTCCTTAGGCAACATTGTTTGGAATTCCAAGATGCACCCTTGTGCACAATATGAGATCATTTGAACAAACTATGCCATGAATGTGAGACCATTTTTTTATTTTTTTCATGTACACAAATCACATATACTCTATTCCCATTGGTGGAGTTGGTTTGACACGGATTGATGACATGGCGCCCATCCATCCATCCATCTTCCCACATCCATCCATCCATTTATCTATAGAGAACAAAAAAGAAAAAAAAATGAAAAGGGGAAACCACAGATCCATCCCTCGTCTCGTCTCCCACCCACCCCCGATCCCATCCCTCCCAAACCCTAACCCGCACCCGCACTCCTCCTTCCTCGGCTCCTCGCCGCCGCCACCTCCTCCCCGTCCCGCAGCGGCGCCCACCGCGTCACCTGCCGGCCGCCCTCGCGGGTGGCTGCGTCCACGGCGACGACGGAGGCCGCGGTCGGTCGTCTCCCTATCCGCATATCTCCCTAACGCCAGACCCAATCCGCCGCCGTCCTCTTCTCCAGTCGCACCGGCGACCTCCAACCTCATCGCCTGCAGCCCCTCCCCTTTCCTCCTAGATCGACTCGAGCTGCTCATGTCGTGGCCAGATCTGGTAGGAACTCCCTCCCTCCCACCTCGCTCCGCATCCCGATAGTGATGGCGCAGTCCGGCAACAGCGACGCCGATCCAATCAGCACCCAGCCCGCGGCGGTAAGGGATCTCGTCCCGAGATTTGTTTTTGGTTTTTATTAATTTCCTTGTGTTTTGGGGCTGATCTGTGGTTTGTTGGCGCGCGCAGGAGGAGGTGACGGTGGAGAGGACGCCCGAGGAGGAGGCGGCCAGGCTGAGGTACCTCGAGTTCGTGCAGCAGGCGGCGGCGCAGGCGGTCGTGCTGGCGGCCACGGCCTACGCCAACGCCAAGCAGGGCGCCGGCCTGCTCCGCCCCGGCGTCGACCACGTCGAGGGGACGGTCAAGGCCGTCGTCGGCCCCGTCTACGACCGCTACCACACCGTGCCGCTCGATCTCCTCAAGTTCCTCGACCGCAAGGTGAGAACGATTGAGAAACTCAACTTGATTTCTTAGTTGTATGCAAGGATTGATTATCTGATCCAGTTCCTGGTTGTCACTTTTTGCCATGGGAGTACCTACTTGTTCTCTGCTCCTGATTTCACATCGCATCTGCATAGTGCTATAAGTCATTATGCCGATGAAACGGCTTGTCTGATCTTATGGTGGATTGGTTTGTTCTGCTAATCTAGTTTGTGAAGTAGTACGGATGATGTCCTAATAGTTTTGATACCTAGAAGTCAAGGTGTTTCCCCATCTGTTGATCACAAACCATCTCTGAACACCAGAGAAACCGACTTGTTAGGCACTAATTATAATTTGTTGTTGGCAGCTGTCTGCTTCATTTTCTATCTGTATATTGTTGGATTGTACTAGAATTTAGTTGGTACGGGGCAAAATTTAGTTGATGTTAATTGAGCTTCTCATATTTTGCTTGCATCTATCTGGAAAATCAAAATGGATTGGCCGCAACTCTCCCATCAATTAATTTATGCATGTGGTTGTGTGAGAGATATCCTGTTACGAAACAAATATCATAATAATATGGCCATTTGAGTTTAATTGTGGCTTGTTCTTGCAACTGATTTATTGGTCAGTGTGAGGCAAGCATTATGCAGTGTCAACTGTTCATTCATTTACTGATTCAAGTTTAATAAAATGTCGCCAGGAAGAAGCTACTGCTGCAGGTTTATGGCACTTGCAGGGACAACACAAATTCCATCTATTTTTTTTGTTCTTTGTTTTGATTGATGTGCGTTCATTACCAATTCCTTAGGATGATTTGTGTTCCTCATGGCGATTAGTCTCGGACGCTACAAGCTATTCTCTGTTGTGTGGTATATCCTGATTGGTGGCATTCTATGTGCCAACTTATCCTGGAAACGACACATACATTCATATGCAGTCCTCTGTTATTTTTCTTTTCTCTGTGTTAAATGATCTAAATGTGCGGATCAAATGATCTCATAGTTTGAATGCACCATAGTTTTGCATAACCTCGGTACATTTACATAACTTTTTAGTTGTTTGATCAATGTGATCTTGCCAACTACTTGACTTATACAATTAATATGTTCTTTGGAGTGACTACTCAACTAGTCTTTTTACTTTATCTAAAATCCATGTACCAGTTTCGAGAGCAAACTGGTTGCCGAGGGTTGTATGCCATTCAGCAGGATTTTTTTTGTCTCCGAAATTCCATGAGTTATTAAAAGGTTGTAAATGGCATCTCAATTTTTCACGGTTTGTACTAGTTATCTTCCCTGTTATGCAGTTCTGTTTTTCCAAAAATCACAGTACAAGTTGAAGCTTATCATCCTGATATTGTCAACTTAGCCTGTTTGTTATTCTTGGTTCTTTTTATTGTCAGCTTAGCCTGTTTGTTATCCTCAAGTACTAATGACAGCTTAGTCTGTTGCTATTGGTAGAACTGCTGATGTAGTCTAGGTGTAGCCGCAACTGCTGTGTCTTGGTAGGTAATTGGTATCATGTCCATGTTGTTGTTGCATGTGTAATTAATAAATGGCAGAAATAACACCTGCTTGGAATCTCCCAGTCCTGGCGCGTGTGATCTGACTGGGTTGCGTTGGTGTGTGGTTGCAGGGCAAGGTGGTGAACCTGTTGTTCGAGAAGAGGCCGAAGTTTTGGCATCGGTGGAGGCCGAAGAGGATCTGCAAGGATCTCAGCAGCATCGGCGACACTGGTATGCTGAATACCAGTTTCCTGTAAAAGAAATCTGCTGCACTTGTCGTCTCTGTTTCCTGTAAAAGAAATATGTTGAATACCAGTTTCTACCAGTCTGACGGCGGCTTGTGTGCGTTGCAGTTATTATCTCTGTCACCAAGGAGGGTGTCAAGTTCTCCACTGCTGCAGACATTGGAACAGCAAACACCATACTTCATACTGATAGTTAAGAACCCAACTGATTTGTTCTCAATCTGATTGCTTGCTGGTTACTCAGTTTTTATATCTGGACAGTGTTGTAATACACTATTGTGTCCCTATGATGTGAAAGTTATGGTCTGAGTAGCTTTATATTAGGATCTTCTTGAGTCTCTATGATGTTCTCTCTTAGTATCATGTCATGAGCTGTGAGTCGTGCATATATAACTGAGCTATATAAGACCAGCAAGTTTTTTTGCCAATTAGCTTTTCGTGTGCATGCTCTTAATCCCCATAGCACTAAGAGAGGACCTTGCTGATTCCCATATTACTAATTTCTGTATCAAACATTATTATTTTGTATCTATGTGCTAGCTCTGTCAAATATAATCAACCTGCCTATGTTCCATTTTGCTATTTGTACTTGGATAGAAAAGCTAAAATCTGTATAGTGCTTTGTGTGTAATACCAAGTTGTTCCTGTTATTTACAAACTGTTGTTCTTATACATTGATCCACAACACCTTACATTACACATTTGAAATTAATTAAAATACATCTAAACACAGTGCTTCAACACAGATTTATCCTATGATTATACCTCAGACATTAGTTTGTTTTTATGCTTTTGTTTCCCACAGTGCTTCAAGCTTGTTTATTAACTCGATTTGTTGTTATTCTGTTTAACAGGAGACTGCAGCAGAAGCAGAGAAGACGGATGCTACACCAATCCAAGAGTAGCTAGCTTTAATTAACTTGGCAGAGCGTTTTATTTTTCAATCGCAATATTTGTGATTGTGTGGAATATTGTATGGTTATGTACGTGAAGTTTTAAGTTCCTGGGCATGCAATATTTGTAGGTTAAACTGGTTGTTGTGATGTGAACGAGTGTATGGAGTTTCACATGTTCTGTTCTGTACAGAATATATTGTAATAAACCTATTTTGGTTGTTATTTGAAGATTTTCATATTCTTTTCTTCTTTTTGTTTGATATATACTGCTTAAAAAGCGATGTGGATCCACTGCCAGGAAAAATCTAACAATTGGGACCCATCTAAAAACTGGACCACAAAAAACCCTCGAAAATAAAAATGAAATGGACCGCAAAAGGCCATGCCTAGAAAATAAAAAGGCCAAATTGTTGGGCCAGGCCCATGTAGCTAGAGAAAATTAATAGAGAAAATATACAGTAAAAAGGCCGAATTGTTGGGCTAGGCCCATGTAGAAAATCGAATTGGACTGGGCTGAATCTTGTGCCACGTCAGATTGCCACGCTGGATGCCTACGTGGCCTGGGGGAGGCTGCTAGTGACCAAAACGCCACAGTAGGCTTATTTTGGTCGTAAACGTCTTCGACCATTCCAGAAGAAAGGTCGCTATAGTCAGTTTATGACGGCCAGCTTTTGACCTTCTGTTTTTGGTCACAAAAAGGTCGCAAATGGAAATTTGTGACCTTTCAGTGACCAATAGTGGTGGTCACAAGTTGACATATTTCTTGTAGGGAAGGCTATTATGGTGCTTGAGACATAAGACAGTAACGTGCTAGGACTTGGACTACATACAACACCGCCATGAACAGCCCGCCAATGATTTCAACGAATAAAAAAACCCTAGAAATTAGGGCAAAGAAAAGCAAGACGTAAAAGGAGGTTGCACGATGAGGTCTTACCTTCTTGCCTACCCTTGTGGCTGATAACTATCATGCCGTCGTTGAGGCGGCAGGACCTGCGACCAAGGGCGGTTTCCATCGATGTAACCTCAGCGAGGGCATCATCCTTGTCAGGGCGGACCCGCTACTGAGGATGATAGAAATAGCTTGGCATTATTGCGGCTGCAAGGGCTAAACGGGACCTGGCGCTAGATCGCCGCCGCCTCTGCTATCCTTGGTTAGGGACTTAGGGTTAGCGAGCACACCAATCCCTCATGGAATGCTCCCTTCCTTTGGCAGACGGCTATGCTAGCTGGGCTGTTTGGCCCAGTTAACCACGTTAGTCCAAAAAAGTTACCGGAGTAGCTGCTCTCAGGAAGCTGTGGAGACGGGAGCCTTCACAAAATCTCACTGTGCATCTAACGGTCAGAGACGACCGTTACATGAAATCGGATGGCTCCGAAGGCTGATAGCGTGAGGGAGCTCCTAGGGTGCCCGGTTATAATGTATTAAAATTAAGTAGATATACTCATATCTGCTCAAATCATCTGTGAAGGTCAGAAAATAACGATACCCACCGCGAGCCTCAACACTCATTGGACCACATACATCGGTATGTATTATTTCCAATAAGTCATTGGCTCGCTCCATTGTTCCGGAGAACAGAGTTTTAGTCATCTTGCCCATGAGGCATGGTATGCAAGTATCAAATGATTCATAATCAGGTGATTCCAAAAGCCCATATGCATGGAGTTTCTTCATGCGCTTTACACCAATATGACCTAAACGGCAGTGCCACAAATAAGTTGCACTATCATTATTAACTTTACATCTTTTGGCATCAATATTATGAATATGTGTATTACTACGATCGAGATTCATTAAACCATTTACATTGGATGTAAGACATAAAAGGTTTTGTTCATGTAAACAGAACAACAATTATTCTCTGACTTAAATGAATAATTGTATCACAATAAACATGATCCAATCATATTCATGCTCAACGCAAACACCAAATAACATTTATTTAGGTCCAATACTAATCCCGAAGGTAGAGGGAGTATGCGGTGGTGATCTTATCAACCTTGGAATCACTTCCAACACACATCGACACCTTGCCCTTAACTAGTCTCTGTTCATTTTGCAACTCCTGTTTCGAGTTACTAATCTTAGCAACTGAATCGGTATCAAATACCATGGGGTTACTGTGAACTCTAATAAAGTACACATCAATAACATGTATATCAAATATACATTTGTTCACTTTGCCATCCTTCTTATCCGCCAAGTATTTGGGGTAGTTACGCTTCCAGGGACCATTCCCTTTGCAGTAGAAGCATTAAGTTTCAGGCTTAGTTCTAGATTTGGGTTTCTTCACGGGAGTGGCAACTTGCTTACCATTCTTTATTTAAGTTCCCTTTCTTTTCCTTTGCCCCTTTTGTTGAAACTAGTGGTCTTGTTGACCATCAACACTTGATGCTCTTTCTTAATTTCTACCTTCGCCGATTTTAGCATCGCGAAGAGCTCGGGGATCGTTTTCGTCATCCCTTGCATATTATAGTTCATCCCGAAGTTCTAGTAACTTGGTGATAGTGACTAGAGAACTCTGTCAATCACTATCTTATCTGGAAGATTAACTCCCACTTGATTCAAGCGATTGTAGTACTCAGACATTCTGAGCACATGCACACTGGTTGAGCTATTCTCCTCCATCTTGTAGGCAAAGTACTTGTTAGAGGTCTCATACCTCTCGACACGGGCATGAGTCTGAAATACCAATTTCAACTCTTGGAACATCTCATATGCTCTGTGGCGTTCAAAACATTTTTGAAGTCCCAGTTTTAAGCCGTAAAGCATGGCGCACTAAACTATCAAGTAGTCATCATACCGATCTTGCCAAACGTTCATAACGTCTGCATCTGCTCCTTCAATAGGTCTGCCACCTAGCGGTGCGTCAAGGACATAATTCTTCTATGCAGCAATGAGGATAATCCTCAGATCACGGACCCAGTACGCATCATTGCTACTATCATCTTTCAACTTATTTTTCTCTAGGAACATATCAAAAATAAACAAAAATAAACGGGGAGCTACATCACAAGCTATGGATCTACAACATAGATATGCAAATACTATCAGGACTAAGTTCATGATAAATTAAGTTCGATTAATCATGTTACTTAAGAACTCCCACTTAGATAGACATCCCTCTAGTCATCTAAATGATCACGTGATCCATATCAACTAAACCATGTCCGATCATCACGTGAGATGGAGTAGTTTTAAATGGTGAACATCTCTATGTTGATCATGTCTACTATATGATTCACGTTCGACCTTCGGTCTCGGTGTTCCGAGGCCATATCTACATATGCTAGGCTCGTCAAGTTTAACCTAAGTATTTTTGCACCTGCAAAACTGGCTTGCACCCGTTGTATGTGAACGTAGAGCTTATCACACCCGATCATCACGTGGTGTCTCAACACGACGAACTGTAGCAACGGTGCACACTCTAGGAGGACACTTACGGCTTGAAATTTAGTGAGGGATCATACATATAATGCTACCGCCGTACTAAGCAAAATAAGATGCATAAAAGATAAACATCACATGTAATCAAAATATGTGATATGATATGGCCATCATCATCTTGTGCCTTTGATCTCCATCTCCAAAGCACCGTCATGTTCTCCATCCTCACCGGCTTGACACCTTGATCTCCATCGTAGCATCGTTGTCGTCTTGCCAACTATTGCTTCTACGACTATCACTATCGCTTAGTGATAAAGTAAAGCAATTACACGGCGATTGCATTTCATACAATAAAGCGACAACCATAAGGCTCATGCCAGTTGCCGATAACTTTTACAAAACATGATCATCTCATACAACAATTTATATCTCATCACGTCTTGACAATATCACATCACAACATGTCCTGCAAAAAACAAGTTAGACGTCCTCTACTTTGTTGTTGCAAGTTTTACGTGGATGGTACGGGCTTCTAGCAAGAACTGTTCTTACATATGCATCAAAACCACAACGATTTTTCGTCAAGTGTGCTATTTTAACCTTCACAAGGACCGGCCATAGTCAAACTTGATTCGACTAAAGTTGGAGAAACAGACACCCGCTAGCCACCTGTGTGCGAAGCACGTCGGTAGAACCAGTCTCATGAACGCGGTCATGTAATGTCGGTCCGGGCCGCTTCATCCAACAATACCTCCGAATCGAAGTAAGATGTTGGTGGTAAGAAGTATGACTATTATCGTCCATAACTCTTCGTGTTCTACTCGTGCATATCGTGTACACATAGACCTAGCTTGGATGCCATTGATGGGGAACATAGCATGTAATTCAAAAAAAATTCATACGATCACGCAAGATCTATCTAGGAGATGCATAGCAACGAGAGGGGAGAGTGTGTCCACGTACCCTTGTAGACCAAAAGCGGGAGCGTTATGTTAACACGGTTGATGTAGTTGAACATCTTCATCATCCAACCAATCCAAGTACCGAACGTCACCGAGGTCACCTCTCCCCGCTCACCATCTCCACCGACCGGTTTCTCTCCTCGACCAGGAGAGTCACGCCTCCTCGCCGCCAAGGCCGCCGCCCGCCGCCTCGAGTGGCGCCGCCTCCTCCTCGAGCGCCGCGCCGCAGACCTCTTCTCCCGCACCCTCGCCGCCCGCGCTGACGTTGACGCCAGCCATGCGCGCCGCCTCGCCGTCGCCCGCGACATCAGCTCGACCAACGGCGAGATCAGGGACGCGCAGCGGAAGGCGGAGGAGTGGGACTGCTTCTACGAGTCCAAGAGGAAGGAGATGGAGGAGTTCCGGCCGTCGTCTCCACAGCCTCCATCCACCCCGGCCGCAGCCACTTCTCAACCCCACGAGCAGCCTCCTGGCCTAGTTCCTTGTCACCGTCCTCCTCCCGGTCCCTGTCCACCTCCGCCTCCACCTGGTGGTCCCAGAGGCGACGACTCCCCGTCGCCTCGGCCTCCGTAGAGCTTTATGAGGCCGCCGCGGGTGGTGGAGACTCCGTCCGTGTCATCGAGATGCCGCAGCCCAACTCAAGTGTTAGCCCCAACTTTGCTCAATTAACTGCCTCTCTGTTTTGTATATGAGTTGGAGAGTCACGTAATTCTGTAATGTGGGATGTTGTCTCAGTTTCTGTGCGATGAGTAGACTAGATTAGGGGATAAACTGATGAATTGATGCTTGATTCTGATGGTCATGGTGTGCTGCTTTGCAGGTTAAGTTCAGTGTGGAGGTGCCTCCCTCGAAATGCCAGGAGTGCTACCAAACAACTCTTCTCGAGTACTCTTTAGAGCACTGCTTTGGTAGCAGCTCCAGAAAGCCTTCACGTCACAGGTTAGGGATCAAAAGGCAGCACAAAACTGACTGGTTATGTGGTACAAGCAAAACGACATTGATTAGCTAGCTCATCAATCGCTTCGGATTAAGGATGCAATGCAAGTGTGGCGGGCTAGTGGAAAGTAACATAGTAGTACAAATGTAGTGTTACTTTTAGGCAAATGTTGAGCAAATTTTGAACTAATGGATGAGTTCTGTGGGACGAAGCAGGCTGCCACTTGCACTCCTCCTACTGATGAAACGAACTTCAAATGTCTCTACATGCAGATACATGCTTTTTATTTCAATCTTGTTTAGAGGAGGCCCCGGCGGCGTCGAGCTGCTGTTGCTACGGGCACAACGACGTCGGCGTGGTCGGGATGGTCGCAACCCTTCAAGATTCTCAACGGCGGCGTCTCGCTGCTGATGGCGGAGTCAACGGCGAGCATCGGCGGGTACAGGTTCAGATCATCCATGAATTGGTAGATATTGGTCATATTTAGTTGCATTTCTCAGTCCGGTTGTGGCTATGGAGCACTTCTTTTGGTCAAGTGCTAGATCTGTCATGTAGGAGTATTTGGCAATGGATATTTGCTCATACTAGGAATTACAATTAGAATCAAAGCAATGCTACTTGTACTCCTTTCATGAAAAAAAGGCTACTCGTAGGACCCTTGTAGGAGACCATCCTCAAGATCGACGAGAAGATGAGGTCTGGATCCTTGTAGGAGACAATCCTCAAGCAGCGCTAGATGTAAGTTGACTGCTTCAAACCCAATCCATGCTTGCTCCTCTTAATCAACTAGATTATATTAATTAATACTAGCTACTGAACTTCCTGGATTATGTTACCAATTTTGATGATGGGCGTCCAGCTATTATATTAGTAATTTGATGGTAGTACTGTTGAATTTGGTTGATGCTATTCATTTATGTATGTGAAGGAGTTGGATAATGTGCTCTTTTTTGTTTGCAAAATGAAGGACGCTGCATCCAGGTAGTGGGAATAGTTAGTCCTTGCTATCAATAGTAGTAGCATTATTCACTATTGAGTGTGAGGGAATTTGATGATCATCTACTTTTGCCTATCATCTACTTCTAATGTTTTCCATGAAAGTGACACGTGATCTTCCTTTGTTTTTCTTTAACTAATAGTATGATAACTGCTTACTTGGCAGAAGTTATGGTTGTGCTGTTTCTTAGGTAAATAAAGAAACTGAGATTTAGTTTGATTTGGAGCGCCTCTTGTTGTACCACGGTTCCTTCTCTTATTACTTGGCAGAAGTTATGGTTGTGCTGTTTCTTAGGTAAATAAAGAAACTGAGATTTAGTTTGATTTGGAGCGCCTCTTGTTGTACCACGGTTCCTTCCCTTAGAGTTGTACTTGTACAGCAGGTTTTGGATAGGGAGGGGAAAATGCTCTTCCTTCAATCTCTGTTGAAGTCGAACCCATCCATGCAAAATCTATACTGTAGTACAATTAATGTAGATGAATATATATGCCTTGCAGTTTTATCGTGCATGCCATTCAACTAACTTGCTCTTGTCCATGCAGATGGAGTAGGAGGACGAGCAGCAGCAGCAAATCAGCCTGATGATGACGGGGTGCGGAAGGCAATGGTGATCATGCTGATGGCATGAAGAAGGCTGATGACCACAACCTGGATCTATTGGCATTTAGAGATGGCAAACACAGGCGGTGTGGAGACAGCAACCTGGACCACCCACCTCCCTTGCCTTTTTAATTTTGGTTGTGGTGGTTGCATCACCGTCGCGGTCGCAAATCAGTATGTAGTGTGCTTGTGGAGTTGGGTCTGGACTGCAGTGTCCATCCAGTAGGTTAGGTGTTGTTGCTGCTAGATCCCATGATGCTCACCTAAGTTTTGTGTTATGTGGAGGCCAACCTTTGTGATCTTATTTGTCGACACTTGTGTGATCTCTTCTTACTTTGTGATACAGGTTGTATGATATATATGTTTTTATGGATGATCTTGTGATGTTCTTTTTTTCCTACGGTCTGTGTTAGATATTTGTGATATATGCATGGGCTATATATATGAATATGAATTGCTGAACATACTGTAAATCAATGGTAGATATGGCAAAGAAGGATATTTGCCGTCTGTGCATCTGGACACTTTGCCGTCTGCTACCTTTGTTTCTTTGCCGTCTGTCAGCAGACGGCAAAGCACGCCGTTAGCCACCTAACGGACCTAACCTGCCATGTGTGCCGTCCAGGCTCTTTGTCGTCTGCTGGCGAACGGCAAAGACCATTTCATCTTTGTCGTCCGCTAGCAGACGGCAAAGAACCCTTTGTCGTAGCTTATTCAGCCGGACCTGTTGCCGTCTGCTGGCGGAAGGCAAAGGTCTTTGCCGTCCGCCAAGTGTGCCTTTGTCGTCCGCCATGGCTGACGTCAAAGTTCTTGATTCCTGTAGTGGGTGATGCGATCCACGCAGGGCTTCGCCTAAGCACTACGATGCTATGACCGGAGGAGTAAACTGTGGAGGGGGGCACCGCACACGGCTAAGACAAATCTTGGTGTACCTTTGGGGTGCCCCGTGCCCACGTATATAAAGGAGGGGGGAGAGAGGCCGGCGGCCAAGAGGGGCGCGCCATGGGGGGAGTCCTGGACACCTAGTCCAAGTAGGATTCGCCCCCCCCCTTTCCTTTCTTCCACCGGAGGGAATAAGAAGGAGAGGGAGAGGGACAGGGAAGGGGGCGGTCGCCCCCTCCTCCTTGTCCTATTCAGGCTCCCAAGGAGGGGGCGCGTGCCACCCCCCCGTGGGCTTCCCTATCTCTCCCTTTAGGACCTGGTTTGCCCAACACTTCACCGGGGGGTTCCGGTAACCCCTCAGTACTCCGATAAAATACCAGAATCACTCGGAACCATTCCGATGTTCGAATACAACCTTCCAATACATGAATATTTACCTCTTGACCATTCTGAGACTCCTCGTCATGTCCGTATTCTCATCTGGGACTCCGAACAAACTTTGGTCACCAAAACATATAACTCATAAAGCAAATCGTCATCGAACGTTAAGCATGCGGACCCTACGGGTTCAAGAACTATGTAGACATGACCGAGACACATCTCCGTTCAATAACCAATAGCGGAACCTGGTGATTCGACACAAGGGGAGCCAAAGAATATTCTCAAGTATTAGTAGCTGAGTTGTCAATTCAACCACACCCGGAAACTTAGTATCTGTAGCAAAGTGTTTAGTAGCAAAGTAATATGATAGTGGTGGTAACGGCAACAAAAGTAAAGACATCAAAAGTAATGTTTTTGGTGTTTTGTAGTGATTGTAATAGTAGCAACGGAAAAGTAAATAAGCGAGAACCAGTATATAGAAAGCTCGTAGGCACCGGATCAGTAATGGATAATTATGCCGGATGCGGTTCATCATGTAACTGTCATAACATAGGGTGACACAGAACTAGCTCCAATTCATCAATGTAATGTAGGCATGTATTCCGAATATAGTCATACATGCTTACGGAAAAGAACTTACATGCCATCTTTTGTCCTACCCTCCCGTGGTAGCGGGGTCCTATTGGAAACTAAGGGATATTAAGGCCTCCTTTTAATAGAGAACCGGAACAAAGCATTAGCACATAGTGAATAAATGAACTCCTCAAACGATGGTCATCACCGAGAAGTATCCCGATTATTGTCACTTCGGGGTTGTCGGATCATAACACATAATAGGTGACTATAGACTTGCAAGATAGGATCAAGAACTCACATATATTCATGAAAACATAATAGGTTCAGATCTGAAATCATGGCACTCGGGCCCTAGTGACAAACATTAAGCATAGCAAAGTCATAGCAACATCAATCTCAGAACATAATGGATACTAGGGATCAAACCCTAACAAAACTAACTCGATTACATGATAAATCTCATCCAACCCATCACCGCCCAGCAAGCCTACGATGGAATTACTCACGCACGGCGGTGAGCATCATGAAATTGGTGATGGAGGATGGTTGATGATGACGACGGCGATGAATCCCCCTCTCCGGAGCCCTGAACGGACTCCAGATCAGCCCTCCCGAGAGGTTTTAGGGCTTGGCGGCGGCTCCGTATCGTAAAACGCGATGATTTCTTCTCCCTGGTTTTTTTCTCCCCGAAAGCCAATATATAGAGTTGGAGTTGGCGTCGGAGGGTTTCCAGGGGGCCCACTAGGTAGGGGGCGCACCCTAGGGGGGCGCGCCCCCACCCTCGTGGACAGGGTGTGGGCCCCCTGGTCTTCATCTTTGGCGAGGAGTTTTTTTTATAAGACATCCCGTGGAGTTTCAGGTCATTTCGAGAACTTCTGTTTTCTGCACATAAAACAACATCATGGCAATTCTGCTGAAAACAGCGTCAGTCTGGGTTAGTTCCATTCAAATCATACAAGTTAGAGCCCAAAACAAGGGCAAAAGTGTTTGGAAAAGTAGATACGATGGAGACGTATCAACTCCCCCAAGCTTAAACCCTTGCTTGTCCTCAAGCAATTCAGTTGACAAACTGAAAGAGACAAAAGAAAAACTTTTACAAACTCTCTTTGCTCTTGTTGTTGTAAATATGTCAAGCCAGTATTCAAGTTTTCAACATATATCATAACTAACCACATTTGCAATAATTCTTAGGTCTCACAATTACTCATATCAATAGCATAATCAACTAGCGAGCCATAATAATAAATCTCGGATGACAACACTTTCTCAAAACAATCATAATATGATATGACAAGGTGGTATCTCGCTAGCCCTTTCTGAGACCGCAAAACATAAATGCAGAGCACCTTTAAAGATCAAGGACTGACTAAACATTGTAATTCATGGTAAAAGAGATCCAATCATAGTCACACCCAACATAGATTAATAGTGATGAATGCAAATGACAGCTGTGCTCTCCAGCTAGTGCTCTTTAATAAGAGGGTGATGACTCAACATAAAAGTAAATAGATAGGCCCTTCGCAGAGGGAAGCAGGGATTTGTAGAGGTGCCAGAGCTCGGTTTTGAAATAGAGATAAATTATATTTTGAGAGGTATACTTTCATTGTCAACATAGCAACTAAGAGATGGCGATATCTTCCATGTCACACACATTATAGGCGGTTCCCAAACAGAATGGTAAAGTTTATACTCCCCCTCCACCAACAAGCATCAATCCATGGCTTGCTCGAAACAACGAGTGCCTCCAACATACATCAGGTCCCAGGGGGAGTTTTGTTTGCAAATAATTTTGATTTAGTTTGCATAAAGCATAGGACTGGGCATCCCGGTGACCAGCCATTTTCTCGTGAGTGAGGAGCGGAGTCCACTCCTCTTGAGAATAACCCGCCTAACATGGAAGATAAGGGAAACCTTGTTTGATATATGAGCTATGCGAGCATACAAAACAGAATGTTTATTTGAACGTTTAGAGTTTGGCACATACAAATTTACTTGGAATGGCAGGTAGATACCGTACATAGGAAGGTATAGTGGACTCATCTGGAATAACTTTGGGGTTTAAGGGATTGGATGCACAAGCAGTATTCCCGCTTAGTATAGTGAAGGCTAGCAAAAGACTGGGAAGCGACCAACTAGACAGCGACAACAGCCATGTACATGCATTAAAATTAATAAACATTGGATGTAAGCATGAGTAGGATATAATCCACCATGAACATAAATATCGTGAAGGCTATGTTGATTTTTTCAACTACATGCGTGAACATGTGCCAAGTCAAGTCACTTAAATCATTCAAAGGAGGATACCACCCCATCATACCACATCATAACCATCTCAATAGCATGTTGGCACGCAAGGTAAATCATTATAACTCATAGCTAATCAAGCATGGCACAAGCAACTATGATCTCTAATTGTCATTGCAAACATGTTTATTCATAATAAGCTGAATCAAGAACAATGGACTCATCATATTTACAAAAAACAAAAGAGGTCGAGTTCATACCAGCTTTTCCCATCTCAGTCAGTCCACGATATATCATCATAATTTCCTTTCACTTGCACGACCGAACGATGTGAATAATAATAAGAGTGCACGTGCATTGGACTAAGCTGGAATCTGCAAACATTCAATAAACAGGAGAAGACAAGGCAATATGGGCTCTTCGCTAATTCAACAATAATGCATATAAGAGCCACTTCAACAATTAAATCATGGTCTTCTCCTACTGACCCCCAAAGAAAAGAAAAGAAATAAAAACTATTTACACGGGAAAGCTCCCAACAAGCAAAAGAAGACCGGGAAATATTTTTGGGTTTTCTTTTTTATTACTATACAGCAGAAAAGTAAACTACTACTAATTTTTTTGGTTTTTCTTAAGGTTTATTAGACACACAAGAAGAAAGCAGGAAAAAGAAAATAAACTAGCATGGATATTACAGTGAAAGAGTATGAGCACCAACATCTAGCAATGAGTGTGTGTGTGAACATAAATGTAATGTCGGTGAGAAATACGTACTCCCACAAGCTTAGGCTTTTGGCCTAAGTTGGTTTATGGCCAGGGATAGCCTGGCGGATACCCGTAGGTGTAGCTGGGGTCGTACTGCGATGAAGACTAGTTTGGATCATACTGTGATGAGGAAGACTCTGACTGCCATTGACTGACAATCATCTCTGGATCCCAAGAATAAACAGATTGTCGTGGAGGCTCATCTTGTGGTTCCGGTTCCGGGGCTAGTGCATGATTTTTGTAAGCTTGAACGGCAGCCCACGTAACGAGATATGGTCCAACAAAATTAAACAAAGAAGGAGCAGGCAAGGTAATAATCTCAGGATGATGTTTATCAAAGAATAATTTATATTTGAGCCTTCCTCCCCTGTCCTTAACAAGAAAATCATGTGCTATCATACTCTTATAATCTATATAAGCATTAGGCAGCAATTTTTCTTCTTTCTCATAATGCCTAATAGCTATGTTAAAATGTGCAGCAAGGCGAGAAGCATAAATGCCTCCAAAGATGGGGCCCTTAGTACGGTTCAGACTCAACCGTCTAGCAACAATTCCGCCCATACTGACAGTGTTGTCGCGGTACAAACCATGGAACAAAATAATAATATCAGGAACACTAAGGTTCCCACAGTTCCCGCGACCAATCAAGCAACGACTAGCAAATAAGGAAAAATAGCGTAATACAGGAAAATGTATGCTAGTAATTCTTGCATCAGAAACCTTCCTGGTTTCTCCCACAGAGATAAGGTTAACAAATGGTTCAACCACTTTACGGGGTGGTTCCTCTAAGATACCCTCAGGGGGTATGTTGCAGACTGCGCAAAATTCAGACAATGGCATTTTCTTCACAACGTCATATAAATGAAACTCTACTGAAGGAGGTGATTCCTTAGGGTAAAAGTAGAAGTTTTGCACAAAAGTATTTGTGAGTAAGAGATACCGTGGACGTTGGTCGCGGACGAAGTCGGTGAGGCCAGCATTTTCAATCAATGAATAGAAAACCTCATAAATCCCGACATGTGTCAAGAAATTATCATAAGGCCATTCACACGGTCGTATCTCCGCGGTACGAGGAAAATTATATTTGGGCCTTTGAGCTTCTTCATTTTGTTTCTCCTTTGAGCTTCGGCTCGATGAGCCCCTCAAAAGTCTCCTCATTATTTCTGCAATAATCTGAAATTTTTAGTAACTTCAAACAAAAGTGAACCAACTTCAATAAAACTTATAGCAACAACTCCTACAAGTGCCTAGAGTCTAACTCAAGCATTAGAACTACTTGGAACCATATAAATTTGACATGCAAGCTCAAGAACATGGTCACCTATGCAGCACAAATTTGCAAAGAATAAAGCACTAGAACAAAAACTAATTGGACCAATAGAGGAGTCACATACCAAGGAACAATCTCCCCAAGCAGTTTTGTGAGAGGTGCTTTGAGCAAGGATATCGAAAATAATAGCAAAGAGGGCTGGAACCCGTGCTTGAGTTGGTTTTTCGTGTTTGTGTGAGGAAGAAGAAGAAGATGGGTGCTGGAATAAGTGGAGGAGGGCCACCGTGGGCCCACGAGGTAGGGGGGTAGGGCGCGCCCTCCACACTCGTGGTTAGGTGGCAGCTCCCCCCGCGGTAATTTTTGCACCATAAATCCTCAAATATTCCCGAAAAAATCATATTAAATTGGCATATCATTATGAGGACTTATATTTTCGGGATATTTTTATATTGCACAGATAAGTCAGGAGACAGAGAGAAAAATACTATTTTTACTTTATTTCAACTAAATTACAGAAAGTATAGAGAGGGTACAGAAGGTTGTGCTTCTAGTTTCATCCATCTCATGCTCATCAAAAGGAATCCACTAACAAGGTTGATCAAGTCTTGTTAACAAACCCATTCCAATAATCATGAAACCGGAGAAATTTCGAATAACACTAAGTTACCTCAATGGGGATATGCACATCCCCAATAATAAGTATATCATATTTCTTTTTGATAGTAGGAAGAGGAAATTCAAAACCTCCAAATATAATCGATGGGATTTTTCCAATAGAATTGATACTGTGGACTTGAGGTTGTTTCATCGGAAAGTGTACCGTATGCTCATTACCATTAACATGAAAAGTGACATTGCCTTTGTTGCAATCAATAACAGCCCCTGTAGTATTAAGAAAAGGTCTTCCAAGAATAATAGACATACTATCATCCTCGGGAATATCAAGAATAACAAAGTCCGTTAAAATAGTAACGTTTGCAACCACAACAAGCACATCCTCACAAATACCGACAGGTATAGCAGTTGATTTATCAGCCATTTGCAAATATATTTCAGTAGGTGTCAACTTATTCAAGTCAAGTCTACGATATAAAGAGAGAGGCATAACACTAACACCGGCTCCAAGATCACATAAAGCAGTTTTAACATAATTTCGTTTAATGGAGCATGGTATAGTAGGTACTCCTGGATCTCCTAGTTTCTTTGGTATTCCACCCTTAAAAGTATAATTAGCAAGCATGGTGGAAATTTCAGCTTCCGATATCTTTCTTTTATTAGTAACAATATCTTTCATGTACTTAGCATAAGGATTCATTTTGAGCATATCAGTCAATCGCATACGCAAAAAGATAGGTCTAATCATTTCAGCAAAGCGCTCAAAATCCTCATCTTCCTTTTTCTTGGATGGTTTGGGAGGAAAAGGCATGGGTTCCTGAACCCAAGGTTCTCTTTCTTTACCATGTTTCCTAGCAACAAAATCTCTCTTATCATAACGTTGATTCTTTGATTGTGGGTTATCAAGATCAACAACAGGTTCAATTTCTACATCATTATCATTACTAGGTATAGCATCATCATGAACATCATCATTAACATTTTCACTAGGTTCATGTTCATTACCAGATTGTGTTTCAGCATCAGACATAGAGATATCATTTGGATTATCAGGTGGTTCAGCAATAGGTTCACTAGAAGTTTGCATAGTTCTATCATTTTCTTTTTCTTCTTCTTAGAAGAACTAGGTGCATCAATATTATTTCTCTGAGAATCTTGCTCGATTCTCTTAGGGTGGCCTTCAGGATACAAAGGTTCCTAAGTCATTCTACCAGTTCTAGTAGCCACTCTAACAGCATAATCATTTTTCTTACTATTCATTTCATCAAGCACGAGCTTTAAGTACTTGTTCTACTTGAGTGGTAACCATAGAAGCATGTTTGCTAACAAGTTTAAGTTCACCTCTAATATTAGCCATATAATCACCCAAGCGTTTAATCATATAAGCATTTTGTTTTAATTGTCTACCAAAATAAGCATTAAAATTGTCTTGCTTAAACATGAAGTTATCAAACTCATCCAAGCACTGACTAGCAATTTTAGTAGGAGGGACTTCAGCTTTATCATATCTATAGAAAGAATTTACCTTTACTACCTGTGTTGGGATATCGGGATCAGGAGGTTCTTCAATAAATAAGGGATTGAGATCATATGTTTCTTCAACAGGTGGTAAATTAAGACCATCTACTTCTTCAATAGGAGGTAAATTCTTAACATCTTCAGCTTTAATACCCTTTTCTTTCATAGATTTCTTTGCCTCTATCATATCTTCGGGACTGAGAAATAGAACACCTCTCTTCTTCGGAGTTGGTTTAGGAATAGGATCATTAATTGGAGCAGGAGCTGGCTCAGGAGGTGCCCAATTATTTTCATTTGTCAACATATTGTTCAATAGAATTTCAGCTTCATCCGGTGTTCTTTCCCTGAAAAGAGAACCAGCACAACTATCCAGGTAATCTCTGGAAGCATCGGTTAGTCCATTATAAAAGATATCAAGTATTTTATGTTTCTTAAGCGGATGACCAGGCAAAGCATTAAGTAACTTGAGAAGCCTCCCCCAAGCTTGTGGGAGACTCTCTTCTTTAATTTGCACAAAGTTGTATATTTCCTTTAAAGCAGCCTGTTTCTTATGAGCAGGGAAATATTTAGCAGAGAAGTAATAAATCATATCCTGGGGACTACGCACACAACCAGGATCAAGAGAATTAAACCATATCTTAGCATCACCCTTTAATGAGAACGGAAATATTTTGAGGATATAAAAGTAGCGAGATCTCTCATCATTAGTAAACAGGGTGGCTATATCATTTAATTTAGTAATATGTGCCACTACAGTTTCAGATTCATAACCATGGAAAGGATCAGATTCAACCGAAGTAATTATATCATGATCAACAGAGAATTCATAATACTTATCAGGAACACAGATAGGTGAAGTAGCAAAAGCAGGGTCAGGTTTCATTTTATCTCTAAGTGATTCTTTGTTCCATTTAGCTAATAACCTCTTGAGCTCATATCTATCCTTGCAAGCTAAAATAGCGGCAGAAGATTCCATATCAAAAACATAACCCTCAGGAATAACAGGCATATCTTCATCATTATAATCAGATTCAATAATTTCTTTCTCTCTAGCCCTAGCAATTTGTTCATCAAGAAATTCACTAAGGGGCACAGTAGTATCAGGCATAGAAGCAGTTTCATCATAAGTATCATGCATAGCAGAAGTGGCATCATCGATAACATGCGACATATCGGAACGAATAGCAGAAGCAGGTTTAGGTGTCGCAAGCTTACTCATAACAGAAGGTGAATCAAGTGCAGAGCTACATGGCAGTTCCTTACCTCCCCTCGTAGTTGAGGGATAAATTGTTGTCTTAGCGTCTTTCAAGTTCTTCATAGTGTCCAGCAGATATAAATCCCAAGTGACTCAAAGAATAGAGCTATGCTCCCCGGCAACGCCGCCAGAAATTAGTCTTGATAACCCATAAGTATAGGGGATCACAACAGCTTTCGAGGGTAGATTATTCAACCCAAATTTATTGATTTGACACAAGGGGAGCCAAAGAATATTCTCTAGTATTAGCAGCTGAGTTGTCAATTCAACCACACCCGAAAACTTAGTATCTGCATCAAAGTGTTAGTAGCAAAGTAATATGATAGTGGTGGTAACGGCAGCAGAAGTAAAGACAACAAAAGTAATGTTTTTGGTGTTTTGTAGTGATTGTAACAGTAGCAACGGAAAAGTAAATAAGAGAGAACCAGTATATGGAAAGCTCATAGGCAGCGGATCAGTAATGGATAATTACGCCGGATGCGGTTCATCATGTAACAGTCATAACATAGGGTGACACATAACTAGCTCCAATTCATCAATGTAATGTAGGCATGTATTCCGAATATAGTCATACGCGCTTATGGAAAAGAACTTGCATGACATCTTTTGTCCTACCCTCCCATGGCAGCGGGGTCCTATTGGAAACTAAGGGATATTAAGGCCTCCTTTTAATAGAGAACCGGAACAAAGCATTACCACATAGTGAATACATGAACTCCTCAAACGATGGTCATCACCGAGAAGTATCCCGATTATTGTCACTTCGGGGTTGTCGGATCATAACACATAATAGGTGACTATAGACTTGCAAGATAGGATCAAGAACTCACATATATTCATGAAAACATAATAGGTTCAGATCTGAAATCATGGCACTCGGGCCCTAGTGAAAAGCATTAAGCATGGCAAAGTCATAGGAACATCAATATCAGAATATAATGGATACTAGGGATCAAACCTTAACAAAACTAACTCGATTACATGATAAATCTCATCCAACCCATCACCGTCCAGCAAGCCTACGATGGAATTACTCACGCATGGCGGTGAGCATCATGAAATTGGTGATGGAGGATGGTTGATGATGATGACGGCGACGAATCCCCCTATCCGGAGCCCCGAACGGACTCCAGATCAGTCTTCCCGAGAGGTTTTAGGGCTTGGCGGGGGCTCCGTATCGTAAAACGTGATGATTTCTTCTCCCTAGTTTTTTTCTCCTCGAAAGCCAATATATAGAGTTGGAGTTGGCGTCAAAGGGTTTCCAGGGGCCCCACAAGGTAGGGGGCGCGCCCCCCACCCTCGTGGACAGGGTGTGGGCCCCTGGTCCTCGTCTTTGGCGAGGATTTTTTATTATTTTTTATAAGACATCCCGTGGATTTTCAGGTCATTCCGAGAACTTTTGTTTTCTGCACATAAAACAACATCATGGCAATTCTGCTGAAAACAGCGTCAGTCCGGGTTAGTTCCATTCAAATCATACAAGTTAGAGTCCAAAACAAGGGCAAAAGTTTTTGGAGAAGTAGATACGATGGAGACGTATTACCTGGACGCTCATATTGGTTCCTACATATTCTACGAAGATCTTTATCGGTCAAACTACATAACAACGTACATTATTCCCTTTGTCATCGGTATGTTACTTGCCCGAGATTCGATCGTCGGCATCATCATACCTAGTTCAATCTCTTTATCGGCAAGTCTCTTTACTCGTTCCGTAATGCATCATCCCGTAGCTAACTCTTTAGTCACATTGCTTGCAAGGCTTATAGTGATGTGCATTACCGAGAGGGCCCAGAGATACCTCTCCGATACTCGGAGTGACAAATCCTAATCTCGATCTATGTCAACTCAACAAACACCATCGGAGACACCTGTAGAGCATCTTTATAATCACCCAGTTACCTTGTGACGTTTGATAGCATACAAGGTGTTCCTCCGGTATTCGGGAGTTGCATAATCTCATAGTCAGAGGAATATGTATAAGTCATGAAGAAAGCAATAGCAATAAAACTAAACGATCATAATTCTAAGCTAACGGATGGGTCTTGTCCATCACATCATTCTCTAATGATGTGATCCCGTTGATCAAATGACAACACATGTCTATGGTCAGGAAACTTAACTATCTTTGATTAACGAGCTAGTCAAGTACAGGCATACTAGGGACACTTTGTTTGTCTAGGTATTCACACATGTACTAAGTTTCCGGTTAATACAATTCTAGCATGAATAATAAACATTTATCATGATATAAGGAAATATTGATAACAACTTTATTATTGCCTCTAGGGCATATTTCCTTCACCCTTGGCCTCGATGATAGGGTGAAGCGCACCAAGTCGATCGATATAGTCTAGGGCCTTGGCGAAGTCTAGCTTGAACACCACCGAGTCAACTTTCCTAGAGAAGCATGTTTATATCTTGGTAGCGATGATTTTTTTGGAAGACGCTTCTGCCGGATATAAAGTTGAACTGATCGGCATCGATGAGGGTCTTAATTTTTCGCTGAAGACGAGTGGTAAGCACCTTTCCACATCGCCTTGATGGGGCTATTTTGGTGTATGACCGTTCGGGAGGTGCCGGGCATGGGGATGCTAGCGACCTTCGGGAATAGCATGACATGTGCATGTTTTAAGCTCTGAGTCGACATCGGGAGAGTGGAAAGCGATGAACATGCGCGTGAGCGCTGCCTCCACCATGGTCCAGGCAGCCTGATAGGAGCCTGGGCCTAGCCCATCTGGACCAAGCACACTGTTCTGATCCATTGCATCGGCGACCTCTTTGATTTCCTCCAACTCGAGGCCCCCCCCCCCGTGTAAATATGATGGATGTCAAAGGTCCAACATGTTTGGTAGGCCGGGCCTAGCCGCAACTTTAGTGTCATGGGTCACCACAAGCTCAATGCCACCGGTGTCGATGGTGTGGATCTAGTTTTTCAGATACCTTTGTGAAGCCATGGCATGGAAGAATTTTGTGTTCCTGATGCCATCTATAATCGCCTTGAATTTGCCATGCCGCTTCCAAAGCACCGCACGCTACTTTATGGAGAGATGCAACACATATCTAGCCTAATGGAGTAACACTTGACCCTCGCAACAGGATTGCGACATGGATGTTGTCTTCATTATGAGCAAGTGAGTGAAACCCAACCATTTGGTTGTATGAAAAAAATTATGGAAAGATTCACTTGATATTATTGTTGCTCCTATATTGTTGGCTCCATTGTATCAAAATTATTGGGTACGAATTTTGCCTCACTCCACACTGAAGCCTCCTTGGTTTTCTGCTCAATCCGATCTAAGCTGAGCACGACTCGAGAATGAAATGGAACATTTTATCTCCAACAGTAAAAAAATGGAACTACTTTGTTGTCTATATATTTTTGATATAGATACATGGAGGTGTGAACAACACTAGAGTGCGAGGAGAAAAATAAACAAAAGCATGTAGAAAACGAGTTTGGGGGAAGCGAAAGGCATTCCCTCACCACTCGAATAGATGCAACACATATCTAACCTCCTCGTGCAACGCATGTTCATTAGCAGGAAAGGGGCAGAATTCTTTAAATAATAATAATAATCAAAGAGGCCCACAAGGAATATGCAATTGTTATCAACACATATGAAAGAAACACTTGTTTTCTTTTGAACCATGGCAGCAGAGCGGTAACACTTGACCCTCGTAACAAGATTGCGACATGGATGATGAACCTTGTCTTCCGTTATCAACAAGACAATCAAACCCACCATTTGGTTGTATAAAAAAATATTGGAAAGATTTACATGATACTGTTATTGCTCATATATTGTTGGCTGGCTCCATAGTATCACAAAATCATTGCGTAAGAATTCTGCCTCTACTCGAGTCACATTGAAGCCTCTTTGATTTTCTGCTCAGTCCGAGCTAAGCTCAACACAAAAGAAATGGAATATTTCATCTTCACTAGTAAAAAAATGGAACTACTCAAATGTATATATATTTTGGGTCACGCTAACTGCCACACGTGTGGCAGGAAAGGAGACGCACCACACGTCTCTAATGTAAACAGATTGCCACGTCATCGCATGCATGCATGTAAGAATCTTTTCGGATTTTCAGTTTTTAAAATGTTTTATCTCTTAAACGAAAAATCCGATTGAAAATCCATTTTCACCATTAAATCCCTCGCGATGAGATCTTCGAAACTAGATCCCATGTTAATATGTTTTGATGAAATTTTTTTGGTTTAAAAGTTGTCATGTCTATTGCATATGAATTGCCATGATGTTTACACTGAAGTTGCCATTATATGTTTCAGCTATTTTCTTCTACATTTAAAAGTAAATTTTGACATTTATAAAACGGGGAATTAAGAAACTAGACTTGCCATGAACCATAAACTAAAATGGCCATGATACACGCACGTAAATTTGCCATGGTTCATACAAAAAATAATTTTTATGATCAAAATACTGAAGTTGCCATCATCAAAATACTAAAATTGCCATGATCTACAAACTAAAATTGCCACATGGCAACTGCAGTGTAAACATCATGGCAACTTCTGGCAAAAAAAAATTCATCAAAACATATCAACATGGGGTCTAGTTTTGAAGATCTCGTCGAGACGGATTTAATGATGAAAACGGATTTTTAGTTCGTTTTTTTATTTAGGAGATACAACATTTTTAAGCCGAAACCAAATTTTTTTTTCTGCTGATGTCATCTATTCATACGTGGCAGAATGAGTGGTGATGGGGGCGTGTGGGCGATGTGCAAACGCCCATACGTGTGGGCGTTAACATTTCCGTATATTTTTTGGTATAGATACATGACGAGGGGGAGAAAATAAAAAAAAACACGTAGAAAACGAGGCTGGGAGAAACGAAAAACATTTTCCAACTGTCCGAGCCCTTCTCGCCCGGTTAGTTTGGACCCTGACCTCCCCCTACCCCGTCCCGCGCTTTTCTCTCTCTGCCCTTCTCTCCCTCCGCGCACAGCCACAGCACTCTCCCCCCCCCCCTCTTTCTCTCTCTCCTTCTTGACCCCTATCTCTCTCCTCGCCCCCTTCTCTCCCGCCCGATCGACCCAACAACTGCCGATTTCGCCGGTTCTTGGCTCGATCTCTCCTCGTTGGCTCGTGGAGATCACCTCCTGTTTGGCCATAAAGATTCCATATCCCCACCTGTTTCCTGGTTCGATCTCTCAGACCGATTCGATTTTACCACGCACAACAAGGAAGCATTCCTTTCATATCTGGGCCCGAGCGATTGGATCGTCCCATGCTCCACTGCGACGCGGATATCCTGAATAACAAAAATATTTCCCATCCAGATTCCATCGGATTGTATCATAATTGGTGAAAGGTGTGACGTTAAGACATAATTTTGGTCGGATATTCTTCGACATGGGGAGGGTGAAGCTCAAGATCAAGAAGCTGGAGAACACCAGTGGGCGGCAGGTGACATATTCTAAGCGGCGGTCAGGGATTCTCAAAAAGGCCAAAGAGTTATCCATTCTCTGTGATATCGATCTCATTCTTCTCATGTTTTCCCCCAGTGGAAGACCTACCATATGCGTCGGCGACAAAAGGTAATCGTTTTGGTTCATCTGAGTTGATTCATTCAGATTTAGGTCAACAAGGCCATAATATGACTATAGAGATAGACATTTAATTTTCTCCTAAAACAAATACGCTTAGCTTTTTTATGAAACTGTTGTAATTTTGCCATTGAATTGATCAATTTCTTGGCTGATTAGTTAATTTAAACAAGGGAATTGATTTTTCAAGGCATTTGACCAATTCTGAAATTTACCCGTATGGTCCTATGTTCCGACTGAAGCACCATTCAATTTACAGTTTTTATGTCATTGTGCTTCTTTCATTTTTGCAATAGTAGTTCTATGCTTTTTCTTTTGGGTGAAATCGTACAATGCTTTAGCCATATATCTGTCATGTTTTCAGATAGGGGGTGCTAATGATATTTAGGACGGCAGAGTTAAATCCGAATTGCATGTTTACCTGATATACTATTCAATTTGCAGCCCCATAGACGAAGTCATTGCAAAGTATGCACAACAAACTCCTCAGGAAAGGGCTAAAAGGTATTTGAGTTACATACATTTTCTGTTTACCTGCTGAACCAATTATACTAACATATAAGCTGAAATTCGTTCTTTCTGTTTAACAGGAAGCTGGAGAGCTTAGAAGTATGTTATGCGAACAGATAGAGTTATTTATCAAGGCATTTTTCCTTAGCAGATTAAGTTTGAGAATGAGCTGACTAATCTGCTTTTGTTCCCAAAAGGCACTAAAGAAGACATTCAAGAAGCTAGACCATGATGTCAACATTCAGGACTTCTTAGGCTCCGGGTAATTTTGCTAGTATTTATTTTGGATATCAAGAGAGCAGCATGATTGCAGAAATGTATAACTCCAACGAAATTTCTCACTATGTAGTTCTTTTCAATCTACTGCAGGGGTCAGACGGTCGAGGTACATCTTCAACATATATCACAGCTAGGGCGATGAGCACTTCATGGAATTTCTTCTTTCTGGTTTTCGGTATCTAATGCTCGTTGGCTCAATTGTTTCACAGGAATTATCTAGTCATCTTGGCGCATTGCAATGTCAAATGGCAGATGTTCAAAAGCGTCTCAGGTAGTTAATTAGCACCAATTCACTTAAGCAGCTCGACAAATTTGCTGCTTTATTGATTGATTCAATGTAATAAGTAGAGACATATACGCTCTTTACCTAAAAAAAGAGGCATATCTGTTGAAATCTTTCCATTCAGTGCCGTCTAAAGTAATGTTTTCATGGCACGTGATCTTCACTTCATAAGGGGCCTTTGAAAAAAAAATGCATTTATGGTAGAGTTAATTGTAGCTCTTTACACAAACTTGAAGGGAAACCATGAAAATTGAGGAGCATAACAGTTCGGCATTTTTTTTTCTTCAGTTATTGGAGCGATCCCGAGAAGGTTGAGAATATAGACCATATAAGAGCGATGGAGCAATCTCTCAAAGAATCTCTTAATCGCATCGGCATTCATAAGGTAGAGATATCCCTAAACCTTCTTATTAACTCCAGCCGATCTTAATGCGTGCTGCACACTGTTCAGCATAACCGGCTAGCTGTTCAATATCCGAAGTATAAATTCTGTTAAATTTTGTATTGTCACTCAGAATTCGATCTCATGTTGTACCCTGTTGGATATGCTTATAGGAGAACTTTGCAAAGCAGCATCTGATGGGCCTACAGTGCGCTGCTGCTCAGGTAATAGTTTTCAGCTTCACAAATTCAGAACTTTTGGTTTCAGGTTCAGATATCTGATCGAGATGTTGGCCCTTGCTATTAATTTCAGTTCCAGAACGAGATGCAGCTACCTCTGGGGCTAACCGGTGACCCGAACCCTTCGTCGTGGTTCCACAGCGGCGGCGGCAGCGATGGACAGCCGCCCATGATGTTACCTGAAGACCCCAGCTTGCTCCATCAGAGGTGAGTATCGGGACTGAGCTCAGGGGTGGTTGGTCAGGAGTAGCATTTATGTGAAGAAGAAACATAATCGTCCACGACTCACGCACTCCACCACGCAGGGACATCGGGTGCTCGACGAGCACGTCGCTGCAGAGCTACCCGGGCTACTTCAGCATGAGCAAGCAATCGACGGACACCGCCGGGGGCGAGCAGCAGCACCAGCAGGCGGCGGCGGTACATCAGCACCAGCACCAGCACCAGCAGCCGGAGTTCAGCCAGGGCGACTGCCTGACGTCACTGCATCTCGGCGCGCAGTTCCCGTACCAGTCCGCCTTCGACCACGCCAGCCTCCTCAACGACAGGCTCTTCAGGCCGGACATGGAGCTGCACGTCGACAACGCGGCGGCCTCGGCCATGGACTTCGTCGGCGGCCACTATGAAATGCCGAGGCCCGGCGACGAGGCCAGCTTCCAGAACTGGGCATCGGCGGCATGCGGCGCCACCATGTACGATCACCAGCAGCAGCCGCCATCTGCCCAAGTGAGTAATATGCTCACGCATAGCAAAACTCTTGATTATTTTGTCCATTAAGTATCTTGATGATCTCAGAAAATATTCCATGAATAAATGACGAACGAGCATTTCTTCCCAATATCCGCGAAATGATTGTGTTTTTCCTTTCTGAGAAAAATATTTTCTTCAGCTTTTGATCTGGTCTTCTTTTCAGCCTATTGTTCAGAACATGACTGAATCCCTGACCGTCAGCTCCCTGCAGCAGCAACTCTGATAGCAGCTTCGTTCGACCACGACACTGCCGTACATCAGCAGCTCATGATTTGATGATTCTTTAGCCAACGAACCGAAGCCTAAAGGCCTTACCATCGCTGCTAAAAAGAATCCTTCTCAGTCAGTTTGTTTTTCCGTAGGAATGAAACAAGGTGTATAGGGGAAAATTGAATTTGTCAGTGTAAAGCATATACTGACCATAGCCGATTCAACTTGTAAAATATAAATGGATTTTTAACTCTAATGTAAACTATGCTGCAGTTTTGCCATGAAAAAGGTTGGGCAGCTAAAATCCTCCAAGCACGAGCAATATTGTATTACCTCCGTCCAGTTCTCAAAATGTTGACGTCCTGAACATTGACAGGGTCTCCAAAACACAGCATTTGTTTGTACTACAATATATACTAGATGCATAATTTTAAAACAATCTATGTTCCAAAATATATGACTTTCTGTAAAGCATGTAGTTAAACTTCTCTACCTTTGAATTATTTTTTGGCACACGCTAGGCGCCGGTCGACCGGCTGAAATTTCGGCCGGTCGCCTGCCAGACGTGCATAAGCGTCATGCGGGCCGTGCGATTCCTGGGCGCCGTCCTCATCTTGAACTGCTTCGCGGTAAGAAAAAGGGGAGGAACCCCAAACCTCGTCGAACTGCCGCATGGGCTCACACGTGCTCCTCGCTGCCACACTTCCGGGCTCGTGCGCTCCTCACCGCACTTTAGGCCCCGACGTGTGCCGCCGTTTAAGCATTGAATCTGGTTTGTAGCACTTTGTCGCCTTTGCCGTGCTACCACCATGCTGTCAGCGAGCTCATTGCCCCCATGTCGCCTCGGTCATAGCGCGCACCGTCGAACTCATGGCACACGTTCACTACAGTCTCCGAGCGTATACCATGGCTTGCCCCTGTCGTGCTCCAGTAAACACTAGACGCAGCAAAAATTGCTCACCGACCGTAGCACTAAAGGACTTTGTCCATTGTAGCTCTGGTGGGTCGCGTCGGCCGCAGCAAAAAGATAAATGCTTGCAACTCTGAACAATGATAGTTCCAGCAAAACTGGCTACTGGTTCCGGCAAAAAAAAAACTGGCAGCTAGAGGTCGTCGATTCTGGTTCCAACATTTTGTCGCACAGTTCCAGCATTCTTGTTGCCATGTTCCAGCGCGCGGTCATGGTTGCAACATCACCCCTCGCCCCCTCCCAGCCAACGGTCACCACGGTTTTAGGAAAAGGCGCCAATGGTTCCAGCTCGCGGTCACAACGATCGCAACAAAAACATCGATGGTTTCAGCTTGCGGTCATCATGGTCGCAGCAAAAACGCTGCTAATTCCAGCACATGGTCACCACGGTAGCAGCAAAATATGTTGCTGGTTCCCGCACGTGGTCACCATATCCAGTGTAGAAGATGATTTGCAATACCATGTATTAATAGGGTGTTGGTGCACGTATATATAATACAGGGGAAAGGCCTCTACCTCAACTATACAAAACTAGGAGGTGGGCCACAACTCTAATACACGTGCAATACAAAGTAATACTCAACACCCCCCGCTGTCGAAGCGTCGCTGGAGACACAGAGACTGGACCGAAACTCCTCGAAGACGGGAGTAGGCAATCCCTTAGTCATCACATCAGCAAATTGTTGCGTCATCGGCACGTGGAGAACCCGAACACGGCCAAGGGCAACCTGCTCGCGCACGAAGTGAATATCGAGCTCAATATGCTTCGTCCGTAGATGGTGCACCGGGTTGGCGGAGAGGTAGACCGCGCTGATGTTATCGAAGTAGACAAGAGTGGCCTTGTGAACATCACAAAGCAACTCCTGGAGCAGCTGACATATCCAAGAACACTCGGCCACGACATTAGCCACGGAGCGATACTCTACCTCGGCGCTGGAGCGTGAGACCGTGGGCTGCCACTTCGATGACCAAGAGATCAACGAGGGCCCAAGGTAGACGCAGTATCCTGACGTAGAGCGTCACGTGTCGGGGCAGCCAACCCAGTCAGCATCCGAGTACGCCACGAGGTCGGTGGAGGCGGAGGCCGTCAGGGTGAGTCCCAAGGCCATGGTGCCGCGTACGCTTCACCAGAGTCCAGTGAGAGTCACGCAGGGCGTGCATATGGAGGCACACCTGCTGAACAGCGTACTGCAGGTCGGGGTGAGTCAGCGTCAAGTACTGTAAAGCCCCGACGATAGAGCGATAAAACGCTCCATCGGACGTGAGAGACCCCTCCAGAGCAGAGACCTTCGCCTTCGTGTCGACGGGGGTGGGCGCCGACTTGCAGTTAAGCATACCGGCACGCTCAAGGAGCTCATGGGCGTACTTGTACTGATGCAGAAAGAAACCGCCAGCCCGGCGGATCACCTCAATGCCGAGAAAGTAGTGCAGGGGCCCCAAGTCCTTGAGGGCGAACTCATCACGAAGACGAGCAGTCAGTCGCTGAAGGACATCGGGGGTGGACGCCGTGAGGATGATGTCGTCGACGTAGAGCAGCAGATATGCAGTGTCAGCTCCCTGATGATACACAAAGAGTGAGGCATCGGAGCGAGTGGACCGAAATCCCAGAGACTGCAGGAAGGCTGCGATACGCTGGTACCAAGCCCGAGGTGCCTGCTTCGACCCGTAAAGAGAGCGGGAGAGCAAGCACATGAAGTCGGGGTGCTCGGTGTCGACGAAACCAGTAGGCTGCTCACAGAACACCTGCTCAGCAAGATGATCGTGCAAGAAGGCGTTGGAAACGTCCAACTGATGCATGGGCCAGGCGCGCGAGACGGCCAGCTGAAGGACGACGCGGATCGTGCCCGTTTCACAACCGGGGCGAAGGTGTCGGTGAAGTCCACGTCCGCGCGCTGCCGAAAACCACGAACCACCCATCGAGCCTTGTAGCGCTCGAGAGAACCGTCCGGGCGAGTCTTGTGGCGAAACACCCACTTGCTAGAGATGATGTTGGCACGGAGGGGTCGCGGAACAAGCTGCCACGTGCGGTTGCGCCCGAGGGCATTGAACTCCTCCTGCATCGCAGCCAGCCAATGGGGATCCCGTAGGGCGGCATGAGTGGAGGTGGGGATGGGTGATGGTGTCGATGTTGAGGCAGTGCAAGCATACTCATCGGAGGAGTAGCGCGTGCTCGGCCGATGCACTCCTGCACGGGCATGGGTGACCGGGCCGGCGAGAGCGGTGGGTGCCGCGGCGTCGGGGGCCGCGGCTACAACGGGGGCGCCCGCAGCGGCGTGGGCCGCGGCGTCAGGGGCGGGGCCCGCAGCGTCATGAGCCGCGACGGCGCCAGCCGAGCCAGCCATAGAGGAGGCGACGGGTGAGGTCGAGGTCGAGCCCGTCGTTGGAGTGGCGGCGCCGGCCGGGGTGGCGGGTGGGGTGCCTGCGGGCTCGACCTCGTGCGAGGGAGCCGGGGACCCGGGGGCCCGGTCGAACTCAACCTCGGAGGAGGGAGTCGAGAACCCGGGAGGGGAGGCAGAAGGCGTCGGGCCGCCGGGGGATGCCGCCGCGCATTGCACCAGGTAGGGGGCGCGGGGACCGGAGTCGAAGGAGCCGCGGCCAGAGGAACCTGAAAAAATGGGAACACCGTCTCGACGAAGTACACGTGCCTCGAGGTGTACACGATGAGTGACAGGATCATAGCACTTGTAACCTTCGGTGTTGGGAGGGTAGCCAATGAAGATGCATGGGACGGAGCGGGGTACAAGCTTGTGTGGCGTGGTGGACGCGATGCTAGGATAACAGAGACACCCAAATATGCGAAGACCATCATAGGACGGTGGTGTACCGAAAAGAAGGTGGTGAGGGGCGTAGTTCCACCGGGGACGACACGGAGGAATGTTGACTAAGAGAGAGGCGGTGGCGAGGGCATCGGGCCAGAACCGAGCGGGCACGTTAGCGTGAAAGAGCAACGTGCGAACGCAGTCATTAAGAGTGTGGAGAATGCGCTCGGCGCGACCGTTCTGCTGTGAAGTGTAGGGGCAAGTCAGACGGAAGGTGGTGCCGTGAGAGGCGAGAAATGAGCGAAGAGCGACGTTGTCATACTCTTTTCCGTTATCAGTTTGAAGTGCAAGTATGGGGCGACCGAACTGAGTGGTGACATAGGAATAAAAGGTGGTGAGTGTGGCTAAAGCATCGGATTTACGACGAAGAGGAAAAGTCCACACATAATGAGAATAATCATCTAAAATCACCAAATAGTATAGATAGCCCGTGTTACTCACAACGGGAGATGTCCAAACATCACTATGAATCAACTGAAACGGAAAAGTGGAAACTGAAGTAGATGCACTAAAGGGAGGACGCACGTGCTTGGCCAAACGACAAGCCTCACAAGTATGTTCAGCGAGCTTATTACATGAGAAAGAAAAACTCCTAAGAATCTGACGCAAAACGGCGGGGTTGGGGTGGCCCAAGCGAGCATGCCAAAGATCGACGCCGGCGGAGAGGGCGACGGGTGTGGAAGTGGAGGCGCCGGCGTGCATGGGATAAAACTCGTCAGGGCTATCACATCGGTGAAGCACCATCTGGGTATGGGCGTCCTTCACAGAAAAACCAACACCGTCAAATTCAACAGTAAGAGGATTCTCACGAGTAAGACGACGAACAGAGACTAAGCTAGTGACTAAGTCAGGTGAAACAAGAACATTAGACATAGTGATAGGTGTGGAATTAGAAGGAAAACTAGTGCTATCGACATGAGTGATAGGTAAAGAGGAACCGTTGCCGAAGGTGATGCGAGTAGGAGTGCGAACTGGGGTGGAAAAGGATAGGTTACCGGGATGAGCTGTCATGTGCGTAGTAGCACCCGAGTCCATGTAACAGTCACCTCCACCACCATAGTTGCTCGGTGATGGCGCCGAGTGTAGGGCGGCCAGGAGGACAGGGTCCCACGGTGCAGGTGCTGGCGGCGGCGGCAGGCCTCCATAGGTTGGCGCTTGAGCAGGCGCGCCGTAGCCACCGAGGGGTGGCGGCGCGAGCGGGGCACCGTAGGGCTGGTAGGGGGTGGTGATGAATGCCTGGTGGCCCACTGGACGGGGGCCAAGGAGACCCGGTGCAGGAGCCCGCGGGACGGGCATGTGATAGGCATGGACGACGCCCGTCCACGGGTTCTGCCCGGCGGCCCACAGTGGAGGCAGCTGCTGGAAGTGTGAAAGTGCAACTATCCCTGGGTGGTTTTGGTAATTCCTAACAACATATAGCTCATTGAGCTAACATTATTCCAAGATTAATATTTCAGTAAAAGCTCAATGAATGGCATGGCATGGATGAGGATAGTGGATCCCTCAAAATTATAAGGACAAAAGATTGGCTCAAGCTTCAAGATCAAGACTCTACATTTTATATTTTAGTGATCCAAGATCACATTGAGTCTATAGGAAAAGCCAATACTATCAAGGAGGGATGAGGTGTTGTTTAATGAGCCTCTTGCTTCATGTGCTTAGTGATATGCTCCAAAACCCTCAACTATCTTCCCACATCCACATATGACCTAAACCAAAAGTCAAACTCGGCCCCACCGATTCTTTCTATCTGGCGCCATCGAGTTTCACATGTCATAGCCACTGCCACAAACCCTAGCAATTCGGTTTCACCGATAGGGATCTCGGTCTCACCGAGATGGGATTGCAATTTCTCTGTTTCCCTTCGTAACGTTTCGGTCTAACCGAAGTGAGCGATCGGTACCACCGAGATTGCAATGTAAACTCTCTGTTTCCCTTTCCTAACATTTCGGTCTCACCAAAAAGAGCGAATCGGTCCCACCGAGTTTACCTGACCAACTCTCTGGTTAGCTTATTACCAAATTCGGTCCCACCGAGTTTGTGTAATCGGTCACAGCGAGATTACGTTATGCCCTAACCCTAACCATATCGGTCCTACCGAGTTGCATCTCAGTCCCACCGAAAATCCTAACCGTCACTAGGTTTGCCGAATCGGTCCGACCGAGTTTAACTATTCAGTCCCACCGAGTTTGGCAGATTGTGTGTAACGGTTAGATTTTGTGTGGAGGCTATATATACCCCTCCACCCACTCTTCATTCGTGGAGAAAAGCCATCAGAACACATCTACACTTCCAATACACATGTTCTGAAAGAGAACCACCTACACTTGTGTTGAGGTCAAGATATTCCATTCCAACCATATGAATCTTGATCTCTAGCCTTCCCAAGTTGCTTTCCACTCAAATCTTCTTTCCACCAAATCCAAATCCTGTGAGAGAGAGTTGAGTGTTGGGGAGGCTATCATTTGAAGCACAAGAGCAAGGAGTTCATCATCAACACACCATTTGTTACTTCTTGGAGAGTGGTGTCTCCTAGATTGACTAGGTGTCACTTGGGAGCCTCCGACAAGATTGTGGAGTTGAACCAAGGAGTTTGTAAGGGCAAGGAGATCGCCTACTTCGTGAAGATCTACCGCTAGTGAGGCAAGTCCTTCGTGGGCGACGGTCGTGATGGAATAGACAAGGTTGCTTCTTCGTGGACCCTTCGTGGGTGGAGCCCTCCGTGGACTCGCGCAACCGTTACCCTCCGTGGGTTGAAGTCTCCATCAACGTGGATGTATGATAGCACCACCTATCGGAACCACGCCAAAAACATCCGTGTCTCCAATTGCGTTTGAATCCTCCAAACCCTTCCCTTTACATTCTTGCAAGTTGCATGCTTTACTTTCCGCTGCTCATATACTCTTTGCATGCTTGCTTGAATTGTGTGGAGATTGCTTGACTTGTGCTAAGATAGCTAAAAACTGCCAAGAACTAAAATTGGGGAAAGACTAGATTTTTATTTGGTCAATTAGTCTAATCACCCCCCCTCTAGACATAGTTCCGATCCTACAAGTGGTATCAGAGCTTTGGTCTCCATTTGCTTTGATTTCCATAGCTTTTGGTGATTATAGCCTTGGTTTCACAACCTAGGAGAGTATGGCGTCTAGCGAGGGAAATTATCGCCGTAGAGGTCCTTACTTTGATGGAACTAATTTTGCTAGTTGGAAGCATAAGATGAAAATGCATATTCTTGGACATAACCCCGCCGTTTGGGCTATCGTGTGTGTTGGCTTGCAAGGTGACTTCTTTGATGGGAAAGAACCAAACCGTGAAGCTACCGCGGAAGAGTTGAAGATGCTGCAATACAACGCTCAATCTTGTGATATCCTCTTCAACGGATTGTGCCCCGAAGAATTCAACAAAATCAGCCGTCTTGAGAATGCAAAGGAAATTTGGGATACTTTGATTGATATGCACGAAGGTACCGACTCCGTCAAGGAATCCAAATTGGATGTGCTTCAAAGTCAACTTGACAAGTTCAAAATGAAGGATGGTGAAGGTGTCCCTGAAATGTACTCTAGGCTTGCTCTTATCACAAATGAGATTGCCGGCTTAGGGAGTGAAGAGATGACCGATAGATTCATCATCAAGAAGATCCTAAGAGCCTTGGATGGAAAATATGATATTGTGTGCACATTGATCCAAATGATGCCCAATTACAAAGATCTCAAGCCAACGGAAGTCATTGGAAGAATTGTTGCTCATGAGATATCACTCAAGGATAAAGAGGAACTTCACAACAAATCAAGTGGTGCTTACAAAGCCTCATGTGAAGCTCCCACATCATCAAGTGAGAAACAAACCTTCAATGAAGAATTGAGATTAATGGTGAAGAACTTCAACAAGTTCTACAAGAGTAGAAGCAAAGATAGAAGCTCTAAGTCAAGGTCCTACAATGACAAAAGATCCTCTAGTCGAGAAAGAAACTGCTACAATTGTGGAAGGCCCGGACACTATTCCAATGAGTGTACGGCTCCCTACAAGAGAAGAGAAGATTCTCCCAAGAGAAGAAGTAGAAGAGAAGAATCACCATCTAGAGAAACAAGGAGTAGAGATGATCATTATGAACGAAGACACTCACGGAGAAGAAATGATTCGGAAAGAAAGGACAAGTCATCAAGGAGCTACACAAAACAAAGACATCAAGCTCATGTTGGTGAATGGGTATCCGGCTCCGACTCCAACAACCACTCTGAGAGAAGCTATCACTCCGATTCCGAATATACTCAAGATGAAGGTGTTGCCGGTCTAGCACTTGGGTCAACCAACTCCTACGACATATTTGACTCACCAAATGAAGGAGTTGGAACATGCTTCATGGCTAGAGGCCCAAAGGCATCACACCCCGAGTATGTTGATTTCAATAGTGATGAAGATGACTTGTTAGGTGATGATGATTTACTTGTTGACAACTCTAGTGATGAATACTATGATGAAACGTCAATTAATCATGCTAATCAAGATAAAACGAATGACAATGATAAGGAGAAGATTGAGTCTCTAACTAAAGAACTAAACACTCTTAAGTTAGCTCATGAAACTATCTTAGGAGATCATCGAGAACTTTTAAGGGCGCATGAGAAATTACGCTTTGAAAAGCTCAACCTTGAGCAAGAGCATGAGTTCTTAAAAGCAATCAATGATGATCTTCGTAAGAAAAGTTCTTCTTACATTGCCAAGCGTTTACTTTTATCCACTTACATACCTCAAGTCAAGTCTAGTAACAAGAACAAGAAAGATTCTTCCTCTAGTAGTAACAATGATCATGCTAAATCCAATATTGTTGCTTCTAGTAGTTCTCTTGATTCCACTAATGATTCTCTTAGCCAAGTTACACTTGAGCAAGAAAATAGCTTATTGAAGGGAATTATAGAGAAAGGAGTTTACAAGAGCCTTGCCGGAAGTAAGCAATTCGAGGAAATTGTACGCAAGCAAGGAAGGCAGCGGAAGAATCAAGGTGTTGCTTTTGAACGAAAGTTCAATGCCAATGGAGTTGAGTGGGAAGAAGATCAATACCCCAAGACAAAGTTTGTTCCTCAACAAGAGAAGTATGATCCCACTTCTTTCAAAGGGACACAAGCTCAAGATGATCTTCCACCACAAGACTACAAGCAAAAAGGCAAGGAAAAGCTTCAAGAGGAAATTGATGCATTTGAAGAAGCTCCTAAGACCTTAGTCAAGTGGATTCCCAAGACTACTTCAAGTTCCACTTCATCAAGTACAACTACAACACCAAGGATTCCCATCAAGATGGTGTGGATCCAAAAGAAGAAGAACTAGAGAGTTCTTGAGGGTGACTCCGCCAACATACTTCACTCTCATCATCATCTTGACAAGAACAAGTGCAATCAACTTCCACATCTTGCACTAGTTAAAGGAGTCACAAACCCTCTTGTTGGTAAGACAAGGGACAAGGTAATCTAAAAGCTTTCATAGACATCATCTTGTGTGTGCATCACTCTAGTCTATGGATATCCTTGTTTGTTCCTTGTGGGACTAACCCATGTAGATATTGAAAGTGCAAATCACTCTGATGGGTAGCTCCAAATGATCTACAACATTGAGCATCCACATCTTCAACATCTACATGAAGTCATCATCGACAAAACCCAAGGTTAGTTCATCCCTCTTAGGGGGGATATCACATCTAGGGGGAGCTTTACTCTAAGAATTGAGCTAAAGCAACTCTAATGGTGTGAACACAACAATGCTTTATGTAAAAGTGGTAACCCCACTTGTGCTTAAACGATGAGTATGACCTATGATCAAATGTTCTCATTTGGCTCCTAAGTCAATATACTCATATATAGATGACCTAGTCATCGCCAATTGCTTGATAGATGATAGAATTGGTTGTGCATGCTTTGCCACATATTTCAATTGCCATTTTATTGTGTGAGCATGTTGATTGCATATTTTTACTCATTCGAGAACATCCACTTGTCGTTTTGATTGATTGGTTTCATTTTCTTTTCTTTTGCCAAGTGGATGGACAAGAATGCCTAAGAACCCTCTCTAGCTATCTATGCTTTTCTCGTCTCAAACTCTATTCATGCTACATCACAAAATTTGATCAAGTCAGATTCAAACCACTCTGTGTGAGGAGCACTCGGAGTTCCCGATTTGTCATAGACTTAAACTTCCAAAACTTCTTTGTGCTTTTCGGTCTGACCGATTCATCCATTTTGGTCATACCGAGATCACTAAGTCGATCTAGGTTTTCACCTCGGTGCAACCGACTTGAACTTTTCGGGCACACCGAGTTGCTATAGCTGTCAACAGTTATGCATCTCGGTGCCACCAAGTTGTTCCACTCGGTCACACCGACAGGGTCGGGCTATATATACTCACGGGCAAATTGGAAATTTCTCCGAAACCTCTTCGCCCGCGCATAGCTCGCTCTGCCTACTGGGTCTCCGGATCGTCTTCCTCGTCGCCAGCCGCCTCCTGTCGCTTGTCTCCGCCGCCGTCAACGGATTTCGTCTCCGCCGTTGCCGCCGTAGCGAGTTCACCGCCGAACTAGGGTATGGACTCGATCACAGTGCTATCCCCGTCTGATTCCTAGCACATTGTGTTCATTATGATTCTTGCTACAATTGAAACACTTCTATCCAGTCAAAACAATCTTTAGAATAGATGCGATTTGAAAATTTAGGTTTAGGTTTCCGCCAAAACCATCTCAGACCCACCGGGTTGCGGAACTCGGTTCCACCGATTCGGCCATAGCCATTGCACATGTGGTTCTCGGTCTGACCGAGAATTGCAAATCGGTGTGACCGAGTTCCAGACTTTGTGAAACCCTAGCAGTCTCGGTGCCACCGAACTGTGACTCGGTCTGACCGAGTTCACTAGTTTTGGTTCCAAAAGCTGCTTCGTTATCACCGAGTTTACAAATCGGTTGATCTGAAATGCTTTCTGTGGAAAACTAAAACTAAGTTTTTGACTCATTCTTTTGCAAAAATCTCTGCATTTTGTGATGCTCATCCACTCTATCTCATCTACAATCTATTCACAGGGTCTGCAGTCAGTATTTGCAACATGTCTGATCAAAGTGATAGCCAGAACAAATCAGAGGAGCAGGTTCACATGAGTGAGGGCACTAGTCCCTCTAGTAGCTCTGATGAGGGTAGTAGAAGCACCCCAAGCAACTTGCCCAAGGCTGCCACTAGAGCAAGCAAGAAGAGAACTTCTGAGTCTGAGGATGAAGATTATGTGGCAGAGGAAGAGGAAGCCACCTCAAAGAAGAAAGTGCTCAAGAAAGAATATGGCTCAGCTGCAGCCACAAAACCAGGTATGCATAAGAAGGCACCTGCAAGGAGAGTTCCTACTTCCAAGCCTAGGAAGGTTGCCACTGGAGAAACCTTGAAATTTACCATGGAGTCTGAAGAAGAAGCAGGTGGCCAAGACAAGAAGAAAAAGAGAGTCAGAACCACTACTGCTAGAGTTCTTGGCAAACCCTCCATGAGGAGAGACTCTAAGGGAGAAGAAGAGGAAGAAGAGGTTGCTGCACCAGCACCCAAGGCACAGAAGCTTATGGGTGATGCTATAAGGTCAGGGGCTGCATCATCAAAGCCCAAAGAAGCACCCAAAGCTGCCTCCAAGCCCAAGAGTGCACCTAAGAGGAACACTAGGAACATATCTGCTGCTGAGAAGAACAAGGCCCCAGTGCCTGATGTTGCTGCTGAAGAAGAAGAAGGACAAGTTCTCAGGAAGCTCAAGCCCAAGATTCTAGACCACAACGATGCTCATCCTGTGGCTGAGGACATGAAAATCAGGAGAGATTCAGGGCTGAGGAAATGGAGAGAGGCAGATCCATATGCTTCAAGGAGAAGAACTGCTGTTGATTACAGATTCCACACCAAGGAATAGCAAGACTTCTATGAGACAGTGCTGCTGGACAAGAAACCCATAGTGTGTGACATGAGATGGGTTGACTGGGAGTATATCAAGGAGAATGAAGAACACTATCCTAGAGTGCTTGACAGCTTCAAAGCTTGTGGAGTTGCAGACTTTGTTGGGCAGAAGCTCACAAAGTGGAATGAGGAGCTCATAATGCAATTCTACTCCACAACACACTTCTATCCAGATGGCAGGATAGTATGGATGACTGAAGGCACAAGATACCAATCTACAGTTGCAGAATGGGCTCAGCTAATCAATGCCCCAGAAGAGCTAGAAGATGACTTGGATGTCTATGCCAAGAAGAAGATGGATCACAATTCCATGTCAAACATGTACAAGGAGATCCCAGACAAAGCTCTTGAGACTTTCAAGTTTGGGTCAGTTCACTTCCTTCTGTCAGGGCTGCCTACAATCAACTGGATTCTAAGGTACACTCTCTTGCCCAAGTCAGGTGATCACAAAATGATCAGAGGCCATGCAATAAACTTGCTTCACATATTTGATGTGCCACAGAAGTTCAAGGTAATGAGCCTCATAGTTGAGACCATCAAGAGGACAACAGCTGATCAAAAGAGGAGCTGTGGATATGCCCCACAAATTCAGGAGTTGATTAACTTGAAGGTGGGCACAGGCACATATCTGTTGGATAAGGAACACCTGCCCATCCATCCAGACTTTGAGGACAATCAAGTTGTGATGAATGAGAATAAACCATCATCTGCACAAGCTCAAGCAAAGAAGGAGAAAGCTGCCAGGATGCCAACTCAAGAGGAGGCATCTGAGTACTTTTTGAAGAACAAGCACGATCAGCTCGGTTACCTGATAGCATCAACTCTGAGGATTGAGAAAGGACTGGCCACCCTGACTCGAAACCAAGAGAGCCTGGAAAGAATCATGGAACAAAAGTTCTATGACCTAGATGTGAAAGTAACCGAGATTCAGTCTGCTGTGGAGCAACTACAGGATGATATGCAGGAGAGGAAGGGCAAGACCACAACTGATGCATTTGCCAGAGTGCCTAGAGCTCAGAGATCATCTGCAGTGCCAGTTCCTGACACCAGAGCTACTAGATCTGCACCAGCCACAACCTCAGTTCCACCAGCTCCAGCACCTACCCCAGCAGCTCCAACTACTTCTACTGAAGCCTTCGTCCTTGGCGTCATCCGGACTCCACCACCTGAAGACCAAGCCTGAGAGTCGTTTTAGTGCTATGCATTTTCTATGAACTTTTTGGTAACTTGTTGCCAAAGGGGGAGAATATGTATAGATCATAGGCTTCGAGAGAGAGAGAGTTTGCATTTGTTCTCTCTTGTTGTTCTCTCTTGTCTTCTTGGTTGAACTTTATTTGCTTTTGAGTGCTTGAGATACTATGCTTTTATTTGTGAGACATTGATGATCATGTGTTTGATCATAAGCTACACTTAATGCTTGGTGATGAGTGCATGTATTTAATTCTTATCATTTTGAGCGCTCCACCAAGATGTATGTGACATGGAAGAGTAACCCATGATCCTAACTCATTGTGCATTTGCAGTCCAAAGCAAATCTTAAAATATGCACAAATTTAGGGGGAGCTTTTGCTTATCACATACTTCTCAAAGCGACGATATCTTTCACTCTTATTATCATTTGTCGAAGCTTTGATCTTTATGTTGTCATCAATTACCAAAAAGAGGAGATTGAAAGTGCAACTATCCCTGGATGGTTTTGGTAATTCCTAACAACATATAGCTCATTGAGCTAACATTATTCCAAGATTAATATTTCAGTAAATGAATGGCATGGCATGGATGAGGAAAGTGGATCCCTCAAAATTATAAGGACAAAAGATTGACTCAAGCTTCAAGATCAAGACTCTGCATTTTATATTTTAGTGATCCAAGATCACATTGAGTCTATAGGAAAAGCCAATACTATCAAGGAGGGATGAGGTGTTGTTTAATGAGCCTCTTGCTTCATGTGCTTAGTGATATGCTCCAAAACCCTCAACTATCTTCCCACATCCACATATGACCTAAACCAAAAGTCAAACTCGGCCCCACCGATTCTTTCTATCTGGCGCCATCGAGTTTCACATGTCATAGCCACTGCCACAAACCCTAGCAATTCGGTTTCACCGATAGGGATCTCGGTCTCACCGAGATGGGATTGCAATTTCTCTGTTTCCCTTCGTAACGTTTCGGTCTAACCGAAGTGAGCGATCGGTACCACCGAGATTGCAATGTAAACTCTCTGTTTCCCTTTCCTAACATTTCGGTCTCACCAAAAAGAGCGAATCGGTCCCACCGAGTTTACCTGACCAACTCTCTGGTTAGCTTATTACCAAATTCGGTCCCACCGAGTTTGTGTAATCGGTCACAGCGAGATTATGTTATGCCCTAACCCTAACCATATCGGTCCTACCGAGTTGCATCTCAGTCCCACCGAAAATCCTAACCGTCACTAGGTTTGCCGAATCGGTCCGACCGAGTTTAACTATTCAGTCCCACCGAGTTTGGCAGATTGTGTGTAACGGTTAGATTTTGTGTGGAGGCTATATATACCCCTCCACCCACTCTTCATTCGTGGAGAAAAGCCATCAGAACACATCTACACTTCCAATACACATGTTCTGAAAGAGAACCACCTACACTTGTGTTGAGGTCAAGATATTCCATTCCAACCATATGAATCTTGATCTCTAGCCTTCCCAAGTTGCTTTCCACTCAAATCTTCTTTCCACCAAATCCAAATCCTGTGAGAGAGAGTTGAGTGTTGGGGAGACTATCATTTGAAGCACAAGAGCAAGGAGTTCATCATCAACACACCATTTGTTACTTCTTGGAGAGTGGTGTCTCCTAGATTGTCTAGGTGTCACTTGGGAGCCTCCGACAAGATTGTGGAGTTGAACCAAGGAGTTTGTAAGGGCAAGGAGATCACCTACTGCGTGAAGATCTACCGCTAGTGAGGCAAGTCCTTCGTGGGCAACAACCGTGATGGAATAGACAAGGTTGCTTCTTCGTGGACCCTTCGTGGGTGGAGCCCTCCGTGGACTCGCGCGACCGTTACCCTCCGTGGGTTGAAGTCTCCATCAACGTGGATGTACAATAGCACCACCTATCGGAACCACGCCAAAAACATCCGTGTCTCCAATTGCGTTTGAATCCTCCAAACCCTTCCCTTTACATTCTTGCAAGTTGCATGCTTTACTTTTCGCTGCTCATATACTCTTTGCATGCTTGCTTGAATTGTGTGGAGATTGCTTGAACTAAAATTGGGAAAAGGCTAGATTTTTATTTGGTCAATTAGTCTAATCACCCCCCTCTAGACATACTTCCGATCCTACAAAGTGGGGCGCCCCCTCCCCCGACGCCCTGCGCCTGCTGCTGCGGCGACTGCTGCTGACGGCGGCCCCCGCCACCCCGCCTGGTGCGCCGGCCCCCGCCACCATGCGGCTACTGGGAGGCGCTGGGGGAGCGGGCGGCAGCGGGTAGGAGCCGGCGGGTGCTGGCGGAGCGGACTGGCGGGGGGCGGTCGGAGGAGAAGGGCCGCCGCGGGTGGTACCTGCGGCGAGAGCGGTGTGCTGGACCCGCTGCTTCAGCTTCGTCATCCGGCGCTCCTCAAGTTTGAGGTACGCGATGACGCGCCGGAAAGTGGGTTGCGGCAGCAGGGTGAGGTTGGACGCCGCGTTGCCGAAGTCCTCGTTAAGAGCGACGGTGAGGGTGCTCAGCATGAGGTCGTCAGAGACCTTAGCGCCGATGTCGCGAAGCTCGTCGGTGAGCATCTTGAGCCTCATGCAGTATTCGTCGATGGTGGAGTTGTCCTGGTGACAACCGAAGAACTCCTGCTGCAAGAAAACAAGGCGCTGAAGTTTGTTGTCGGTGAAGAGCGCGTTGATCTTGGCCCACACGGTGCCGCGTTGTCATCCTCGGCGACAACCGTGTGGAAGATGTCCTTCGAAACCGTCTGGTAGAACCAACGGATGATCGTGGCCTCGATGGCAGACCACTCCGGGTCGCCGCGCATGTATGCGCTGTCCACGGAACCGTCAATGTGCTCGGTGAGATAGTACTCGCAGAAGACGAGGTTGAAGTAGGTCTTCCACGCGTAGTACGATGTGCTGGAGCTGTCAAGATGGATAGGGACCCGGGCCTCAATATTGAGATCAGGGATGGCGGTGGCGGAGGGTTCGGGACCAGCGAACGGGTTGGACGAGTGGGTGGTGGAGGATCCAGGGGTGGACGACCACGACATGACGGCGGCGTGCGGGCACGGGGGCTGAAAGAAGTTGCGGCATGGGTGGAAGATCGCGACGGCAAAAAAGTCAGCGAGGCAAGCGAGGCTGCGGCGCTGGCTAGCGATCTGCGGCAGAAAAGTCAGCGGTAGCTGGCTAGGGAAAAGCAGCAGGGCGATGCAAGGCGTGGGGCGCGGAGCGGCGTGCAGCGGTGCGTCACGCACGGGACGCGCAGCGGCTCGGGACGCGCGATGCGCAGGCGGAAGCGGGGCACGGGCAACTGCGGCGTGGAGTAGAGGCGCGGCAGCGGCGGGTGCGGGGTGGGTTGCGGCGGCGGCGGCGCGGGGAGGCGTGGCGACGGCGGCGGCGGCTGACCCTAGCGTTAGACCGAAAAGTAAGATACCATGTAGAAGATGATTTGCAATACCATGTATTGATAGGGTGCTGGTGCACGTATATATAATACAGGAGAAAGGCCTCTACCTCAACTATACAAAACTAGGAGGTGGGCCACAACTCTAATACACGTGCAATACAAAGTATATACTCAATATCCAGTACCGGTGGTTGCCGGTTGCATCATCATTTATCGCCGTCCCCAGCAGCACGCAGGTGGCAGTCGTAGCACCCCCTTCCGCCTGCCCACGGTGGCAGCTTTGCCGGTCCACAGTTGCAACTCCTGCCAACCACGGTTGCAGCCTCATAGCCACCATCGCACGCTGGCCCAGCTATCAGTAGGGGGCGTCAATGGCTGTGGGACAGAGAGAGGGGAGAGGCGCGGCCGCGTGGACGTCAACTTGGACAGTGAGGGCGTGGTGTGGCAACCGTTCGCAGGAAGGAGTAAGACTGGATTGAGAGATGCAGCAGGAGGAGATAAGGATGCAGCAAGCGGTGCGTGGGCCACTAGCACGTATTTTCCCACGCGAAGTGACGAGGCGACCCGCTGAATTTTTGGCTCATTAGCCGATAGGAATCATTAGCCTTACTAGCAAAAATGCCCATGTGATTGCAACGGGTACAAATAAATAAATATGTGGTTAGAAACCTAAAAATAATTTACAACTCAAACAATTTTGTATGTAGCAAAACACATACTTTTATTTGAGCGGAACAATATTGAAACTTTGAAAGTACTCAAAAATATTAAGGGTCATTCTTGAAGGAAAAAAATCTATTCCTACACAAATTTCTTGATGAAAAATTTGTAACACAACACCCTTGCTTTGCTACCGGCTGCCGCCTCCACTAACCCACACATCTTACTCCTGCTAGCAATGGCACTGGACATGGCGAGGGTGAACTCTTGTGACATTCTCAATGGTTATATGATTGGCATTGCTCGTGGAAGGTTATCTAAATGGCTTAAAATGATTATTCCAACCTGAAAAAGCAAGATAAACATATTATAATGTAGTAATTTAATATGTCCCCGCGCCTGCAGAATCTAATATACAATAAGCAATGCCTTTTTTGACCTCCTCCTTCTGTACAGAAGATCGTTCCCCAGATTGTTACTGCCGCACCATAGTCAAGAAGCTAGACTACTTCGCTCAGAAGGACCAAGGTGATTCGATTCGCGATCGTCATGCCAATCGCCCGTGAGTAATGCTTTTGTGGTGTGTTCGATATCAGGTTATCTGTTGCAATGTGCACTGAAGCAGTGGGAGGACCGGTATCTTGGTTCATCTCAGAATCACCCTCCTGAGACAGATGGGCTGACACTGGCCCACACACTAGTTCTCTCCACTATCTACCACTTCGAAGGGTAATTCCAAATTTATCAGCAATTTCAGAAGCACCAAAACTATCAGAATGTGAACTCTATGGTACGAGTAAAGCAGAGCTGGTGAGTCATGATTTAGCCCCTTTCTCCGAACTCCAACTCCTAATTGAGAGTGACACGTTGCTTGAAATGTAGAATAACAATTTTCTGTCCTTCTCAGATAAGTTCAGAAGGCACACAATAGTTGTAGCCAATACAAGGTTTACAAAGTATCAATACGAACATGTAGGTTCATAGGATTGTAGGAATGTGAAGACATATCAAACTAAAATACAATTACGAGCAACAGATTCATACTCTGAGCCATGACAAACAGATTTTTAAGTGATTGTTTAGTAATATGAGAAATGACAAGCAATGAACATGTGAATATCAAGACTACCCCCCCTAGATTTGATTGTCTGTGTACTCTCCTAGAGGTTCAAGGTTGTTCCTCACAGTTCAATCGAACATTGATGATGGTCAATCTAGATCTCAGATCGTACAACCCAATGGTGCCAATGTTGACGATGTCTACTATTATCTAACCGACAGTAGGACACATGATAAGGAAAAGGGCATGCATGAGAGTTGATTTACCACTACCTATTCTACCAAAAATACCCGTCTGCATACCTTGGAGTGTATATCTCCTCCATCATTATTAAAAATTTAATGACATGAGCTACTTAGAAATATTCTACTATTGATCTGGCAAAGTACTGAATCAAAAAATTCATTAGCCCATGAGTTTAGATTTCTAACAATTTACTCGCAAGTGCAAAAAAGTGCAGCTTCAATAGAACATGTCAAAACAAAAATGTAAATATGTAACATAAGTAGGCAAGAGGGAATAGAGATGATGGTATTTACATGGAGGTTATGGAGCTGAATTTCTCCCTCTGACGGCCAGTTATGAGATAACTAATCTTCAGTCATTGAAAGAGAGGCCTCTGTTATGTTTTTTGCTGGGAAGATTTGCCCCGAAGTAAGAAGGCAGTGAGATTAAAAGTTGAGAACATAACTTGCCACAGAGTTTAATCCATGTTTTGAAATCATTCATCTATCTATTCACAACCACAGTCGTAAACAATATGACCACTGCATTGGCATTACCAGATGACACAGCAGAGTAGAGCTAGCAGCAACTAAGAGTCTGAAGCTCTATACCCTTTGCATCCATGGCTGACTCCTCTTATCAATAGTAAGAGATGCCATTCTTTGTGAAGGGAATATGTAATACCAGTAGTACCTTTCTTGTCAATGCAGTGGTCATGGTCGCAACGCAGTCCACCGGCAACAGGGCAGAGGTGAAGGCCATGACGACCCTCGTCGGCAAGGACCTAGCCGGCTCCCAGCTCGCCACCGTCAGGGCCTACCTCAGTAGCGAGCTCTCCTCTGTGATGCACCCAAGAAAGGGGTGGATCCGGATTGAGCACACACACAAACACACACACACACACAGAGAAAGGGGAGGATCGGGAGGCACTCGTGTGGGGAAGGGAGGGTCTGACTCAAGGGAGTAGGCTGGCCAATGGAGAGCGGCTGCGGCAAAGGAGGAAAGAGAGGAGTTGGGGGAGGTGTGGTGCAGGCGTCGAGGGTTGGTGGCACTTCGGGTAGGGGTGCGAGGGCGATGGGGTAGGCGATGGCGGCGCGGGGAGGAGGCGTTGGGGCCGCCGGCGTGGCATGGGGGAGTCAGGGCTGGCGGCGCGCTGTGCCGTAGCAGGGGGTGGTGGCACGCCGGAGGAGGAGATGGGAGGTAAGGTCGTGGGTCGTCCGGGTGGTTTTTTTCTTTTTCTCTCGCACATACCGATTCGGATTGACTTGGTCACTTGGACTGTGGGTTGATTTCAGAAAACACCAAGGGATTTTCTACAAAATTAATGATTAATGATGGACGGGCAGAAACACTAATGACCTTATGCCCACGCCCTAATCTACCCCTCGGAGGAGTATGCGCTTCTAAAGATCTTTAATACCGTGCCCAATTCCGAAGTTAGTTCGACACATGTGACCGGCAATGAGAAAAATAAATGCAATAGCTAAATGATGGTGAGCCATATCGGTCAGCCACAAACTTTGTGTTTGTGGATGGAATCCCCCAAGAAGAGTTAGAATGGCAGTTCCATACCAATTCGTTGTGTATGGATGATGGATGAGATTCCATGGATAGAGAGCCAGTTCCAATAGACTTATGGAATGTTCCCGTTCGTGTGCATCCAGCAGGAATTGAACCCGCAAATTTACCAATTATGAGTTGGGCGCTTTAACCATTCAGCCATGGATGCTATATATATATATATATATATATATATATATATATATATATATATATAGGGAAAATACATCCTACCACCTAGTGGTAGATACCCCACATGTCTCATATACTACCATGTGGTACTATATATACTATTTTATTATTTTAAATATATTCATATACTATATGTAAGATATTTCAAAGCAAGTTACATGAAAAAATTGCATATGAGCCCATAGTTTTTGTTATATTTGTGAAATACGTACATATTTGTATGTAAAAAAGAGCATACTCAAAACATGTACATGCTACCTAAAAATTAGTATATATATACTACCTAATCATTGTTATATACTACATACTACACATACATACTCTCGGTTTCTATAAATACTACATACAACATACAAAACAAAAGTGGTGGTAACTACCACTGCTTGTAGGAAACATTTGTCATATATATATATATATGCGTGACTTGTAATATATATATATATATATATATATATATATATATATATATATATGCGTGACGTGTATGAATTTCTTCCCATGTTGCACCTTTATAGCTAGGTACAGAAAAACCGAAAAAGGCAATCTATATCTATATCTATACCTACTAATAAAAGAAATATGTATTCGTCAGTGTCATTGGTGTGCTAAAGAAAAGTCTTCCGCCTAGCCCCTCCGCACAACGGCCTCCCGGCCGTCCTCCAGCCGTGGCCGATCTCACCTAACCGGCGCCGTGTGCCATTCCGGGCACGGCGGACACCACCTAGTCAATCCCGATGGCGTTAGCCGATCTGAACTTCGACAAAGGTCAAGATTTTGCTCAAGAAGTATGGAGAAAGTGGGGTGTGCCCATCAACTACGAAGAAAGTAAAGATCTCCAGGAATTCATTCTGGTGGCAGAATTTACCCGTTCCAAGATCCGTCTCACGGTGCACTCGGTTGCCACCATTCTCCTGGCATGCTTTGGAGGTCGAGCATCATTGTTCAAGGTCCAACTTCTCCAAAATTGGTCCTTTTGTTTCTCCGTCTCCTCCAAAGAGGTGGGCTTCTCGATCATCAAAGGAGGTAATATCGCACTCCCTGAACTCAACATCAATTTCCTTCTTTGCGGTTCGGGAGGGCCAAACTCATCTTGGGAGCTTGATCAATATCTTCAAGAAAAGGAAGATGAATGGACACATTTTTTTTCGTGATCATCCTAGGAAATCTTAACTTCAAGCTCTTAGATCTCCTTCCACATATCCGATCCATGATCGTACTAGTGGTAATTCCAGGACTAATCATGCACATCATGATCAGACTCAATCACTGGACCGTAATCGCCGCACAGTTAATGTGGCTGGTAATGGGGTCCGAGCGGGATCTCCGCCTATTCAAAATGGGTTTTCTGGGCTTTTCTGCGTCCGGTGCTTATTATCGGGTCATCTTCGGCCCACATGCAAGAATCGTATCAAGTGTCGTACATGTAAGAAATGGGGGCACATCGCACGCGACTGCTACTCCTTTGGGCCTTCCGCCATGGTTTCTGGCTTTCAGACCCAAGTAAACTGCCCACCCACCCAGGCCCAAGCCAGCAGCCCACCCATCCATAGACAGAATCCCACTGTTCCCGCGATTACGACTAATCAGCCAGTCATACATCAACCTTTTCAGGGAAATTGTGGTGGCGCCTCGATTTTGCCTCCTTCAGTTGGTATTCGCCATTACTCCGGCTCCTCCCCTTCCATCACACAGAGACTTGTCGCAGCCGCATCCCACTCCAATGCTCCCTCCCCATCCACCAACCTCTCCCTCTGTAACACTTTGAGCTTGGGCGATTCGACAATGGCGACTTTCCCTTTTGATCCTACGCCCTTCATCCCTCAAGGCTACCAACGTATGGATGTGGCGGGCCGAACGGCCAGGGTTCGCATCTTGGCGGATCCAGTCCCAGCACTGCATGAGGAATGGGCTATAGCGACGATTGTTCCTATGCCCAACCTTCAAGTACAGTTCAACACCATCCGTGAGGTATTATCTGAATTCCTCACTGACGTCAAGCACATTGATTTCTCAGAGATCTCTCCTTGTCCTTTCGGTCAAGCCTATATTAGGCTCAACAGTGTTTTCGATAGAGATGATTTGGTCAGAACCAGCCCGCATCAGTACATGGATGTTCATGTGATTTTTGAGAAACACAACCAAGGCATGAATTGGAGGAGGCTAGAGCTTAGCAGAGAAGTGTGGATTTTACTTTGTGGATTCCCCTTGGATAGGAAGAGTATTCATGAGATTAGTAATGCCGTCAATAAGTTTGGTAAATTCGTGATGTGGGACAGGAATAAGAGTACCCGTGCAAATCAAATGGTGAAAGTTAAAGTAGAAGAGCTCCGAGACATCCTTGCCAGCATTGTGATTGGGGAGGGAGATGACACTGCTACTCTCTCTGTACCAGTAGTGATTTTATAAGATACCATGTTGGGCATTGTTGCTCCTGATGAGAACCCAATCCCTCCTTTTGGTAACCCTCACCCAGTACCTATGCAAGCTAATTTTCATCAGAACCAGCATAATCACTTTCTGGGGCCTCTTCAGCACCATGTACAAGAAGATAATAATCAGCAACCTCAGCATGATCTCAATCTGTAGCTTGCTCCCAACAATGATCCTGTGGTGGAGGATGAGGAAGAGGTGGATCAGGATTTACCTAGATGGTGTCATTGGGCCCTGCCTGCAGAGAATGAGCTTGTGGACCAGGAGCTACATGCTGGTGAATTTTCTGAATCTCAATGAGATTATTAAGCCCTTGGGGGAGGTTCAGGATCTGCAGGGTGGGAATGGTAATAGTAATATCACCTTATCACAGGAGCCCCCAAATGACAGTGCTGAGACGGCTGCTTCTGCTAATGGGCCTTTGGCGCCAGCCCTCCCTGATTTGAATGTTCTGGTTGGGCCTCAAGAGCACAGTGATCCAATTCCCCTAAGGGCCCAAGAGCATCATGTTATTGGGCCTCTTTATGAAGATCCCAGCCTGGCTGCAATTCTACAACATCATACTGAACCCATCTTTTCTGCTGAGGATCCTATGCAATTGGAGGTTTCCAATGCGGTTTTGGTTAGCAAGGTGATTCGCATTACTCCTGCAACATCTAGCCAGCTATCACCCATTGTTAGGTCTGATAACATGGAAGACAGAGTTGTTCCCCATGGAAAGGAAACCGATTTGAGCAATGTAGAGGACAGAGGGATTACTTTAGAAGTAAGCAGAATTGTTCCTGCTGTTGAGCATGCTAAGGAGGACATTCAGAGTGCTCAAGATCAAAGCAATCATCCCATTCAGCATGAGACTCAAGTCTCCAAAGATCTTCATATACCAGAAGCACAAAATCCAGGTGAATATCTTTCTGACATCTCTGCTCCCCCTGGCTTTTCTCAACCCATTTATCTTCCCAATTTTCATCCTGCTGAGAGCTCATCTACCCACAATTCCCCAGATCTTCCTCTAGATGAAATGCTTGGTAAGGAAGGAGCCATCACATGGGAAACTCACTTTGCTCTTAAAGAACATAGCAAGCTCATCATCCAGGTACCTATGGAGTGGGTTAACTTTCTATCTGTCACTTTTCTTACTCCTGATAAATTTGTGTGGGCACAAAAATTTATTAAGTCCCAAGTTTGGGAGATCATTACAAAGAATAAGGAGACCAAGAACTGTCTGCCTTTTGCCATCCCAGATTCATGTCCCAATTCTAACAGCATGTCCTATTTAATAAATAATCATCAGGATCAGGAAAACACTCCTTCCTCTAAGGGGGGGGGGGTTCTCAGGAACTATCGGCTTCCTCAACTTCTGCTCTGCATCAGAACAGGAAAAGGAAAGAAAAAGGGCCATTGGTGGAAACTGAGGTAAGAAGGAGCTGCAGACTACAACAATTACAAAAAGGATTTAAGAAATCTGTTTGTATGGACAAAGATTGTTTAGCCTGTCACTCCCTGCCTCCTTCCTTACCTACCAAAGTGATTAAGAACTTGAATACCTCTTTTTGCAAGGTGAATGCTCAGAACACATCAGAGGAGAAAATCTCCAACATCCCCAAGAAGGCAAAAACTATCAGCAAGTCCAAGGAAGGAAATCTGGCTCCTAAGGGTGGCAGCAAACCAAAGGAGGGAAGTAGGGTGTCTAAAGGCACCAGCAAGACCATGACTTAATTTGTTGGTCCAATGGGACATGTAATAGACCAGTTATTTGTCTTTATTTTGGTCTTTTGGGGAACTAGTATCAGGTCTGCAAGAAGTCATTCTGAGATGCATGGTTATCTGACAGAAGCAGATTTGCTTGAATGTTTTATGCTTGAGTTGTATTCCTCCTTGCCCCCTGCTTATCTGCAATGGCTATTTTGTTCCAAGTTGCAACATGCCATATGGTTGCCAGTAGGACAATGAGTTATCTTCTTCCCTAGGGTTCATTTACCAGATTTAATTTCATCTTAGTTCTAGTCCAGCTATTTTTCTCCATGGCTAGAAATTGGAATGTTTTAAATTGGAATATTAGGGGCATCAATGATCCAAAGAAATGGGATGCTATTTCCAATAAGATTGAGGAGTCAGGTTGTTCAGTGCTATGTATTCAGGAAGCAAAAAGAGAGTTGTTTGATCAATCATATATCACAAACTTTTGTCCTAAAAGTCTTTCAAAGTTTGAATTTCTTCCATCCATTGGTGCCTCTGGAGGAATCCTCACTGTTTGGAATGACAACCTCTTCTCTGGTCACATCTTCCACCAAAATGCTTTCTCTTTATCGATCCATTTCATGTGTAAACTTGATGGTTTTGTTTGGATCTTGACCAATGTCTATGGGCCTTGTAATCCTGATGAGAGGACTTCCTTTCTTGACTGGCTTCAGAATTTCCAAATTGACGATGAGATGAATTGGATGATCCTTGGGGACTTTAATTATATCAGGTACCCTCAAAACAGAAATAGGGAAGGAGGAAATATTAATGACATGCTGCTGTTCAATGAGGCAATAAGCAGGCAAGCTTTGGTTGAGATCCCTCTCAAGGGTAGAAACTTCACTTGGAGTAATATGCAGGATGCACCATTGCTAGAGAAACTAGATTGGTGCTTTACATCTGAATCATGGTCTCTCTCTTTCCCATCGACTCTGGCCATTCCCCTTGCTAAAACAACTTCTGATCATACTCCTATTCTTATCAAGATTGGTACTTCAATCCCTAAATCACAGATTTTCAGGTTTGAAAACTACTGGACTAAACATCCACAATTTAAGGAGGTTGTGAAGCAAATTTGGGAGCAAGATGTTCAAGAAGTGGATAGTGCCAAATGTATTGCTGCTAAATTCAAGAGGCTAAGAAAGGGCTTGAAAATTTGGGCTAGGACCATTTCAAATTTGAAAGCCACCATAGAGAACACCAACTTCATGATTCTATGTTATGATGTGATTGAGGAGTACAGAGACCTAACTACTGAGGAAACTAATGGCAGACTTATCCTAATTGAACATCTAAGAGAGATTAATGAGCAACAAAGGATTTATTGGAAACAGAGAGCGACCATTAGAAAGATTAAAATGGGGGAAGCAAATACCAAGTATTTCCAAGCAAAAGCCACCATCAAGCACATGAACAACCACATTGCTGTTTTAAGGGATGAGGATGGTTTTGAACATCATGAGCACCAAGCCAAAGCATCTATTCTTTACAGAGCTTTTAAAAACAGGATGGGTACTGCATCCAAACCAGAAAACCCTCTATTGCTGCACACTCCGCTACACCAACAACTGGATCTCTCTGATATGGAACTCCCTTTTTCCAAGGAGGAAATTGATGATGTGGTTAAGCACATGCCTGCTGATAAGTCCCTAGGGCCAGATGGTTTCAATGCCAAATTTCTAAAGGTTTGCTGGGATATAATTGCACCAGACTTCTACAGTTTAATTGAAGATTTCCACAAGGGGACTGTCAACCTTCAAAGCATCAATTACTCTTTCATCACACTCATTCCCAAGAAAGATGCTGCTCTTCTGCCAAATGATTATAGACCTATCTCTCTCTTGAATCGCACTTTGAAGATCATCACCAAGCTATTGTCTAATAGACTGCAGAAAGTAATCCTCTCCTTAGTGCATCAAAATCAGTATGGTTTTATTTTCAATAGATGCATTCAGGACTGTCTAGCCTGGTCTTATGAATATATTCATCAATGCAAACAGTCCAACAAAGAACTGATTCTCTTGAAGTTGGACTTTGAGAAGGCATTTGATATGCTCAATCATGATACTATATTGGAAATTCTTGAAGCTAAAGGTTTTGGCAGTAGATGGATTCAGTGGATTAAGATGATATACAGTACTGGTTTTTCTTCTGTGCTACTTAATGGGGTTCCAGGCAAACAATTCTTATGCAAATGTGGTGTTAGACAAGGGGACCCACTGTTCCCCCTCATCTTTGTCATTGCTGCAGATATTCTACAAACAATGTTGAATGAGGCCAAAAGAAATGACCTCATCACAACACCACTGATTCATCAATACAGCCAGGATTATCCCATTATTCAATATGCAGATGATACTATTTTGACAGTGTCGGTGTACTAAAGAAGGGGTACCCTAGTATCCCGAACTTGTGCACGGGCAGTCACAGCACCCCGCGGCAAGGCCCGCCAGGTGATCGCCAAGGCTCTCTACGGTTCCTTTGGAGCCATTCGAGAACAAAGTATTTAAGCCAAGGAGACAAGTCCCCGGCAAGAGGAGCTTGCCGGGAAGTCCGCTCGAGGCACAAGACCCCGGCAAGAGGAGCTTGCCGGGAAGGCCAACCAGAGCATCTCAAAGAACCCGCCGCGACGCGCCGCGCGTCCCGGCAGGACTCGGCGAGCGACAAGCTCCCGGACGCGGCAAGACAACGGCCGCGGCAAGGCACTTGCCGCGGCGGGCAACCACCCTGTACCCGCACTCCAGCTCATCCACCTACGTGTCGCTCCGGGACCCTTCCTGGCGTACGTGGTGGGAGGCTGTGCAGCCAGGGGTACACTGTGGCATGCAGCGCTGACAAGATCGCCATCGTGGCAAGCGGTGGCGCCCCTGACGGTCCCTTTTCTGCACCGTCTGGGCGACGTAGATAGGCATTTAATGCCTTTGTCCCCTGCCGTTAGGGTTAGGTATGATACACTGTGTAGGTAGCTGTACCTACCACAACATATTTCCATTTTTGCCCTTACCTACATTGCCACCTGTTGGAGACCCCTTGAACATATAAAAGGAGGCCCATGCACAACGTAGGAAGGGATCGGACCCCGGAGAGCGATCTCTGAGAGGAAAACAGAAGAACCTCGATCTCGTTAGCTGCTTGAGTGTACTGTAGCACTCAGCGCTCCCGAGCAAGAACTCAATACCATCCACAAAGTAGCAGTAGGAGTATTATCTCTCCGGAGAGCTCCAAAGCTGGGTAACCCCCCCCCCCCCGCGTGCCTCGCCTCAATCCGCTCTTCGCGCGACCTCCGCCCCCCGCCGAACCGAGAAGGGGCTCCGTCCCCATAGGTGCTCGGGGAGCCAGAAAACCCCGACATCTTTGGCGCGCCAGGTAGGGGGCGTCGAGGTTGTGTGAACCTGATCCGGCGTTTACGCGAGCTAAATCTTCATCGACTTCATCGACATGCCGCCCAAGAAGAAGGCTTCGGAGGCGGCTGCGCCGTCCGCGTCGAATCCACCGCCGCCGCAGCAAACGGCCGGTGGGGAGGACGCCGGCGTAAGAACGGGCGTCAATGAGGGAGACCACGGTGCCACCAAGTGCAAGGACAAGACCGCACTGCCCGTCGGCGGCGTAGTCGGCTCCCACGACGACCGGGCGTCCGTAGACGCCCCGCGCCCATCTCAAGATGCGCAGGACCGGCAGCGCCGTGGTACTCATGGTACCATACGCTCGCTGGACCCAAATCGAGCTGGCGGATCCCGGGATGCTCAAGGCCAACATGCACGCCAACGTGCTGGCGCGAGCGAGGCACGGTCGCCTGGACGGAATACTGCTCCTTCTAACATCGTTGGAAGTCCGAGCATATCCCGCTCCTCGCACCATTCGCCACCGCTACCCGCCACTCCAGCAGAAGCTTTGGCCCGGGCTCAACTACTCCTAAACTTCCCTCCAACGCCAGACAAGATCGATGACTGGAGGGCCACCATTCAGAGTCTCATCGGCTTCGCCAACGGCGACACTCCACGGCCGGCGACCACATCGCAGCCGCGGCAGGCCAGCCAAGTGCGAGCCGATGGCGACAAAACCGGTGGGGGTGCAACCACCGTGCACTCTCCACCCCAAAAGCCAAGATCGCCGACTCGCCGGGTCCGCCACGACAGCGACTCCACTGCTTCCTCAGATCCGCGAACTCGTCGCGATCAGCGCCACGTTCTTCACGAACGGCAGCAAGAGGACGCTCGTACCCGCATCGAGCGCCGAAGAGAAACGCGGCGTCAATCAGACCGACGTGCTGGCCCCGCTGTCGACATGCAAGCGCCAGGGGAACCAGGCGACCTGCCGTATGGGGTAGGTTGCCCTGCGTTTACTCATGAGCTGCGGCAAGTCCGGTGGCCCAGCACGAAGAATTTCAAGCCAGACGTACCAGAGAAGTACGACGGCAGGCTGCATCCGTCGGAGTTCCTCAGCATCTACACCATCGCGGTGCAGGCTGCCGGGGGGCGAGACGACAAGATCCTCGCCAATTACTTCCCTCTGGTGCTCAAGCCCAACGCCAGGTCCTGGCTCATGCACTTGCCGGAAAACTCCATATCTTCTTGGGCAGACCTATGCCATCAGTTTGCCGGCGCCTTTACAGGCGGCCACAAACCTCATGGCCAGGAGAGTGATCTTCACCTGCTTGCCCAGAAGGAAGGGGAGCCTCTACGCAAGTACATCCAGAGATTCATCCAAGTGCAACGCAACATCCCAGACGTCCACCCTGCCGCGGTCATCAGTGCATTCCACCAGAACGTGCGTAACCGCAGGATGCGGGAGGAGATGGCGATGTGCAAGATCAGAGATGTCAGTGAGCTGTATGCCCTGGCCGACAGATGTGCACGTGCTGAGGAAGGGAGGAAACTCCCCGGAGAGAACGTAGGAACAGGGGGATCTGACAGCGATGATGCCGCCCCGGCAAGCAAAAACCGGCGGTGGAACAACAGGAAGAGGAAAGGCAAAGATGTGCTAGTTGTCGAGCAGTCCGGCAACGAAGGTGGCGCCAAGACAGCAAAGACTGGTAGCTCCGGCAAGGAGGTGTCCGCATGCGCCAACTGCCAGGCTGTGGCGGCCACCGACAAGCAGGACGGCACCAACAAGCAGTACTGCAAGATTCACCGCACCAAAGGCCATGACCTTCAGAGCTGCAAGAAGGTCGAGCAGCTCGTTGAGCTGCAAAAGGCCGAATACGAGCGACGCGACAAGGAGAAGGCCCAAGGAGGTGCTGGAGGATCCGGTACGAAGCGCACCGGCCGGGGGGGACGCCGCGGCAACGCCAAGCAGCGGCAAGGTGACAGACCTCCCCGCGGCTGCGACAAGGATGAAGATGACGACGACGACGAAGACATGGATGACGCCGAGACCAGCGAGCAGGAGTTCCAGAAAGCCACATAAGTTTTGTGCGTTGGCGGCGGTGCTTCTCTGCATGCTTCACACCGCCAACTCAAGCAGTGGGTGCGGGAAGTCAATGCAGCAGACCCACCCATTGAGTCACGCAAGCTTCTGAAATGGTCCAGCACGCCTATCATCTTTGATATTGAGGACCACCCCGATCGCATAACTGCTGTCAGGTGTTTGCCGATGTTGGTCTCACCAACTATCCGCAACCTCAAGGTCACTAAGATGCTAGTTGATGGCGGGGCCGGCTTGAACCTGATCTCCTCCGCTGTGCTTCGGAGACTCCAAGTCCCTGACAGCGAGCTCGAAGAGACCGACACGTTCCAAGGAATCAACCAGGGAAGGAGCAAGCCGAAGGGGAAGATCACGTTGCCGGTGACATTTGGCAGCGAGCTGAACTTCAGGACTGAGAGGATCACTTTCGACGTTGCCGATTTTCCATTGCCTTACAATGGAATTCTCGGCCGTCCAGCGCTCGCCAAGTTCATGGCGGCCTCTCACTACGCGTACAACATGCTGAAGATGCCAGGCCCAATAAGTGTCATCTCTGTACATGGCGACAAGAAAGACGCTCTTATATGTGCCGACAAGATCTACCGGGAAGCAGCAGCCGCCGCAGATCGCGAGACACTTGCCGCTGAAGCTCCCGGGGGGAAGAAGAAGACCAAGTCCGGCAAGAGCTCTGATGCCCACTCCGGCAAGCGCACCTCTTCGGAGTGCTGCGCTACCGTCGAGGACGCACCATCGAGCTCCACCGGCAAGTGTAAGAAGACGATGGCAGCTCCGCCAGCGACCAAGAAGGTGTCCGCCAAGGAGGACGACACTGGTGGTACCTTCACCATCAGTGCCACTCTCGACCCTAAATAGGAAAGTGCGCTCGTTGCTTTCCTGCGGGCGAATGTCGATGTGTTTGCGTGGCAACCGTCTGACATCCCCGACGTTCCCAGGAAAGTAATCGAGCACCACCTTGCCGTCTGTCCTCATGCGCGGCCCATCAAGCAGAGAGTCAGGAAACAAGCAGTGGAGCGCCAAGAGTTCATCGCCGAAGAGATCAAGAAGTTGGAAGCAGCAGGCCTCGTCAGAGGAGTGCTCCATCCTGTAGTCGTGCGCAAGGCAAACGGGAAATGGAGACTTTGCATCGACTTCACCGATGTCAACAAAGCTTGTCCCAAAGACCCATTTCCCTTGCCGCGCATTGACCAGATTGTCGACTCCACAGCCGGATGCGACTTGCTTTCATTTCTTGACGCATACTCAGGATACCATCAGATCTTCATGGCAGAAGAGGATGTGGAGAAAACCGCGTTCATCACTCCATGTGGCACGTACTGTTTCGTACGAATGCCTTTCGGTTTGAAGAATGCTGGTTCAACATTCGCAAGGGTAGTCCATACTGCTTTTGAGCCGCAAATACACAGAAATGTGGAAGCCTACATGGATGACATAGTGGTCAAGAGCAGGGACAAAGCAACTCCGATTCAAGACCTAGAAGAGACTTCTGCAAATCTACGCAAGATCAGCCTCAAGCTCAATCCCGAGAAGTGCGTGTTTGGAGTCCCGTCCGGCAAGCTTCTCGGATTCTTCGTGTCTCAGAGGGGAATTGAAGCAAATCCCGACAAGATCAAGGCCATTGAGCAGATTGAAGCATCGAAGCGCGTCAAGGATGTGCGAAAACTTGCCGGCTGCGTGGCGGCTCTCAGCAGGTTTATCTCTAAGTCTGCTGAGCGCGCCCTGCCGTTTTTCAAAATCTTGAAAAAGGCAGGTCCAATGAAATGGACTCCGGAAGCGGAGGCTGCGCTGCAGGACTTGAAGAGATACCTGTCCTCCACTCCAATACTTGTCGCACCTAAACCACAAGAGAAGTTGCTGCTATATCTGGCGGCAACCAATCAAGTGGTTAGTGCTGCGTTAGTAGCGGAGAGAGAGGCAGGTGATGAGCCAGCGACCGCGGCAAGCACATCCAGCGACAAGCAGGGGGCTTCCCCGACGAGCTCTGGTCCCGACGAAGATGGATCTGCGCAGATGTGCGAAGAGATACAGAAGAAGAAAATGGTGCAGCGCCCAGTCTACTTTGTCAGTTCCCTTCTGCAGGGGGCTAGGTCAAGGTACTCTGGTGTGCAGAAGTTGCTTTTCGGCCTTCTTATGGCCTCGAGAAAGCTGCGCCATTACTTCCAAGCACATGAGATCACAGTTGTCACTCGCTTTCCGCTGAAGAGGATACTGCAGAATCCAGAAGCAACAGGCAGGATTGTTGAGTGGGTGCTGGAACTGTCAAGCTTTGGCCTCAAGTTTGAGAGCACTTCAACTATTCAAAGCAGAGCATTGGCAGAATTCATAGCAGAGTGGACGCCAACACCAGACGAAGAAATTCCAGAGACGAGCATCCCCGTCAAGGAAGCAAACAAGGAGTGGCTGATGTACTTTGATGGTGCGTTCTCGCTGCAAGGCGCCGGTGCTGGCGTGCTGCTTGTCGCACCCACCGGAGAGCACCTCAAGTACGTGGTCCAGATGCACTTTCCCAAGGAGCAAGCAACAAACAATACTGCAGAGTATGAAGGATTGCTTGCCGGTCTCAGGATCGCGGCAGACCTCGGGATCAAGCAACTCATTGTCAGGGGTGACTCACAGCTTGTCGTCCGCCAAGTGAACAAGGATTATCAGAGTCCGTTGATGGAAGCTTACGTTGATGAAGTGAGGAAGCTGGAAGAGCGCTTTGTCGGCCTACAGATGGAACATGTTCCAAGAGCTCAGAACGACATCGCTGACGGCCTGTCAAAGTGCGTGGCATTTAAGTTACCTGTGGAACCAGGGATCTTTGTGCTCAAGCTGACTCAACCATCCGTGACGCCATCAACTGGACAGAGCAAGAAGAGGAAGTTGATTTCTGGTGACTATCTTCCGGCAGAGCTTCCCGAAGCCGCCCCAAGAAGGTTCCCAAGATCAACGCCGAGAGTGCTGAGGAGCAGTCTGCTCCGACAAGCCCCAGGGTTTGTTTCGTTGAAGCAGACGCTCCCGACAAGTTTCGCTCCGGCAAGCTTGCCGGGGATCATGAAGCTCCGGCTGAACCGCAGGTTCTTGCCGTAGAAGCGGATGCTCCCGCAGCAGCAGATATGCCTTTAGTCCTTGTTGTCGAGCCACAGGCTCCAGCATGGGCACAGCAGATCGTCCGTTTCCTCCAGTCAGGAGAACTTCCCGAAGAGCCAGAGGAAGCGGAAAGAGTAGCCCGGCAGTCTAGTATGTACCAGTTCGTTGACAACGGACTGTACAGAAGAAGACTCAACGGAGTGAAATTGAAGTGTATCCCCCGGGAAGATGGACAGAAGCTGTTGGCAGAGATACATGGAGGCATTTGTGGTCACCACATTGGCCCAAGAGCGCTTGCCGGCAAAGCATTCCGGCAGGGCTTCTTTTGGCCGACAGCCCTCCAGGATGCAACTGCACAAGTAACCAAGTGTGAAGCGTGCCAGTTCCATTCCAAGCAGATACACCAGCCAGCTCAAGCTCTCCAGACGATCCCTTTATCCTGGCCCTTTTCGGTCTGGGGGCTCGACATCCTCGGCCCCTTCCCCCGAGCAGTCGGGGGCTTTGAGTACTTGTACGTTGCAATCGACAAGTTCACAAAGTGGCCGGAAGTGGAACTAGTGAGGAAGGTGACAGCACGGTCAGCAGTCAAGTTCTTCAGGTCGATTGTTTGCCGCTTCGGAATCCCTAACAGGATCATCACCGACAACGGTACACAATTTACGAGTCGCACCTTCATGCAGTACGTCCAAGACCTTGGCGCCAAGGTCTGCTTCGCTTCTGTTGCTCACCCCAGGAGCAACGGTCAAGCAGAGAGGGCAAATGCTGAAGTGCTGCGTGGGCTCAAGATCCGGACTTTCGACAAGCTGCACAAGTGCGGAAGAAACTGGATCGAGGAGCTGCCGGTGGTTCTTTGGTCGATCAGGACGACGCCAAATCGAGCCACTGGCCAGACACCTTCCGCTCTAGTCTATGGAGCAGAGGCAGTTATCCCCACGGAACTCGTATACGGGTCACCTCGAGTGCTCGCTTATGATGAGCTTGAGCAAGAGCAGCTGCGACAAGATGACGCGCTGCTCCTTGAGGAAGACCGTCTTCAGGCTGCTGTACGAGCTGCTCGATACCAGCAAGCTTTGCGCCGCTACCATAGCCGCAAAGTTAAAGCCAGAAGTCTCGAGGAAGGCGACCTTGTTCTTCGGCGCGTTCATTCCGCCAAGAATTCCAACAAGTTGACGCCGAAGTGGGAAGGCCCTTACCGGGTGAAACGAGTCACTAGGCCTGGCGCTGTCCGCCTTGAGACCGAGGATGGCTTTCCGGTGAGCAACTCTTGGAACATCGAGCATCTTCGTAAGTTTTACCCGTAAGGTGCGGTTGTTGGACCCTGTCCGGCAACCACCATTTTGTACAAGTCTTGCCGCTGTTGCATGTAATCCTTTGTACAAAGCCAGGCGCAGACCCTGAGCGAAGATTAAAGCGCTGGCACCCTGAGTTTTAGCATGCATGCTGAGTCGTGTCTCGTCCTTGGTTAGGGTTGACAGTGCTTAGCAGCGGCTAACCCCTAACTTAGAGGTCGAGTGTGCGTCCTTTTGTCGTTCTTCCGTTTCCCTTGGTTTGCAGGACTCGCGCACCCTGACCGGACCACTTAAGGACGAAAAGAAGAAGACGGACGGACCAACGCCCGGACCCCGGCAAGCCAATGTTGCCGGGGGCTGCAACACCCCGGCAAGCCAGCATTGCCGGGGGCTGCAAGTGCAAAGATTAGCCCACGGCAAACCGAAGTTGCCGGGGGATGCGATCTCAGATAAGTTTTTCATCCCATATCTTGCATTTTCTTATGGGCTGGGGTATGCGAAACCTCGTTTCTCCCTAAAAGCTACCGTTCTCCCTTAACTCTAGGCCCTCGGGCTCGTTCCCGGGGCCAGATTTGGTCGTAGTCGCGGCAGCAAGGGGACGAAGCGAGGAGCCTGAACCCGCCTCCTCCCTGCCTCCGCCAGAAGCGTGAGAAAGGGCGAGCGACGTGGGAAGAAGGCAGGGCCTGCTGCCGGGAAAGGAAGTGTCTATCTTAAAGATATAAAGGATTCGCTCCTTAACGTGGGTTCCACCCACGAGACAAGTGACCCGGCAAGCATCCCCTTTTCATTAAAGAGCATCCCACTCAGGTACAGTTCATAAGAGGATGAAAAACATGAATAATGGGATTACAAGCTTTAAATGCAACTAAGGCCCGAGGGCTTACAAATTAAAAAGAGATAAGGTGCCCGTAATCCCTCTCTTGTCCCTCTCTTCAGGACACAGGTCAAGGAGGCGAAAAGGGCAAAAGGGGCGCCTAGACGAGCTACGGGTGGCAGAAGACACCAAGGGAACGTCTCGGCGGCATGGTGATGGCGGCGCCGGAGGCAGAGCTCGAAGACAAGGCGGCAGGACGTCAGCACGCTGTCGAGGGTGTCGTGCCCTCGTACTCTGAGTTGACGGCCTTGCCGCCTGCCCTCTTCCTCTTCCGCAGCCTCCCTACGTCAGCCGCCCAAGGAGACGACCCCGAGAAGCTCCAGGAGCCAGCGACGCGGATGATGGGGTCGCCGGTGCCACGCGGAGAGGCACCCGACACCTAGTCGGACCTGTCATCCCGCCGCTCGCCACCCTCGTCGTCGCTGTCGCTGTCCTCCTCGTCACTCCCGCCCGAGGAGGAGCCTTCGCTATCGGAGGAGCTCTCCACGCAGCACCGTGCCCGAGTCCCGAAGCACCCGAAGACCTTGACGGAGAGGAGACCGCCCTCCATCAGCTTAAAATGGAGGGTGAGCCCCGCCGTCATGCTGTGGATGCGGGTGAACATCTTCCACCCTCGACCAAGATACATCACATTAGGGGCCGGGAAATCAACATGGACTCGCGTACCGCTGATTCCACAACCCCTCATGTGCAACCTTAGTGTCTCGGGCGGATCCAACTCCATCTCGCTCGCAAACGGAGTCGGGAGACGAAGGCGACGACGAGGCGGCCGACGTAGCCTGACGAAGAACTCGCAAGGGTCGTCCCCGATATGGTCCGCCACGGGGAGAGGATCTGCTGGCGGAGGCGAGGCTGGCGGACTGCCTCGCCCACCTCTTCCCCGACCGCCTCGGCCTCGCCCTCGACCTCGCCCGCGGCCTCGTCCCCTCCCTCTTCCCCTTGCAGCTGGCTCTGCCACCATGGGTGCGGGGGGAGGAGGGACGCGTTGCCTAGCGGCAACCCTCGTCGCCACCGTCGAAGGACCAGGGTTCCCTTTCTCCATGGCGAATGAGAGAGAGGGGAGCAGAAGCTGAAGAAAGGAGGAGATGAGAGAGTGCGGGCTTCCGTCCCCCCTATCCCTCTCCTTATAAAGGAGCGGGGTGGGGGCTCGGCCGCCCCACTCAGCCAATCAAGATGCAGAAGGCGCAGGGAACTGGGCCCGACCTGCTGCCTCGACCCGTGGCGACCCGGTTTCCCGCCTCCACCGTTCGCCACTCCAAGCGCATGGAGGCCGCGTGGCAGGAGGGCAGAGTTGAGGCGACCTCTCCCCACCCCGTGATCGTGGGGGTGTGGACGCCTCGAAGACCACGCCTCCACGCCTCCAAGCCTCCCTCCGTTTATGAGGAAGATACGAACCTCCAGGAGGCGGGCGTTTCGCCTTTGTGAATAAAGAAACCACCCACGACCTCTCCCACGACGCCGCAATCGACACGTGCCGTTCGGGGAGGGCGTGGTGGATGCGGAGCAAGGTGCGACGTGACCCAGGCCGTGCGTGCCCGTGCCCTGTTTTGGGCCTGGCCCAACAACGCTCGGCACCGTGTGTGGCCCAGGCCCCGGGGCTCCTATCGGTGTACTAAAGTAGGGGTACCCTAGTATCCCGAACTTGTGCACGGGCAGTCGCAGCACCCCGCGGCAAGGCCCTCCAGGTGATCGCCAAGGCTCTCTACAGTTCCTTTGGAGCCATTCAAGAACAAAGTATTTAAGCCAAGGAGACAAGTCCCCGACAAGAGGAGCTTGCCGGGAAGGCCGCTCGAGGCACAAGACCCCGGCAAGAGGAGCTTGCCGGGAAGGCCAACCAGAGCATCTCAAAGAACCCGCCGCGACGCGCCGCGCGTCCCGGCAGGACTCGGCGAGCGACAAGCTCCCGGACGCGGCGAGACAACGGCCGTGGCAAGGCACTTGCCGCGGCGGGCAACCACCTTGTACCCGCGCTCCAGCTCACCCACCTACATGTCGCTCTGGGACCCTTCCTGGCGTACGTGGCGGGAGGCTGTGCAGCCAGGGGTACACTGTGGCATGCAGCACTGACAAGATCGCCATCGTGGCAAGCGGTGGCGCCCCTGACGGTCCCTTTTCTGCACCGTCTAGGCGACGTAGATAGGCATTTAATGCCTTTGTCCCCTGCCGTCAGGGTTAGGTATGATACACTGTGTAGGTAGCTGTACCTACCACAACATATTTCCATTTTTGCCCTTACCTACGTTGCCACCTGTTGGAGACCCCTTGAACATATAAAAGGAGGCCCATGCACAACGTAGGAAGGGATCGGACCCCGGAGAGTGATCTCTGAGAGGAAAACAGAAGAACGCTCGGTCTTGTTAGCTGCTTGAGTGTACTGTAGCACTCAGTGCTCCCGAGCAAGAACTCAATACAATCCACAAAGCAGCAGTAGGAGTATTATCTCTCCGGAGAGCTCCGAAGCTGGGTAACCCCCCTCCCCGCGTGCCTCGCCTCAATCCGCTCTTCGCGCGACCTCCGCCCCCCGTCGAACCGAGAAGGGGCTCCATCCCCATAGGTGCTCGGGGAGCCAGAAAACCCCGGCAGATAGCAAATGCAGAGGCTTCACAGCTACAAAATATCAAGAACCTTTTGCTTCACTTTGCTGCATACACTGGCCTCAATGTTAATTATTCCAAGTCAACCATGATTTCAATCAATACTCCTGAAGACAAGATGCAATTTCTCTCTGCTCTTTTGGGATGTCAGATTGGTACTCTACCACTTCAGTATTTAGGCCTTCCTCTCAGCCTAAGAAAACCAAGGGTGGAGGACTATCTACCTTTACCGAAGAGAGTTTAATCTAGGCTTCTCAGCTGCTCAACTTTGCTTTCTACTGGAGATAAGCTCACACTCATTAAATTAGTCTTCTCCAGTCTGCCCATCTATTTCATGTGCTCCCTTCAGATTCCAATTACAGTGGTTAATCAACTTCATAGCTATTTCAGAAACTGCTTTTGGAGGAAATATGGTTCCCAAGACAGAGGGGCAGTTTTGATTGCATGGAGCACTGTTTGCCAACCCAAGTCTAATGGGGGTCTGGGGATCCTAAATATTGAGGTGCATAATCAGGCTCTGCTCATGAAACAAGTGCACAAATTTCTTAACAGAGAGAATATTCCTTGGGTGAATATCATTTGGGAAACCTACTACCATAACTCATTACCTGGAGATCGATTGGTGGGATCCTTTTGGTGGAAAACTCTGCTTAAACTGATGCCTTGCTATAAAGCTTTTGCTGTTTCCTCAGGTCATTCTGGTAACTCAACTCTATTCTGGTCAGACTGCTGGTGGGACCAGACACTCCTCAACAAATTCCCTGAGCTCAACTCTTTTAGAAACAACGACAATGTTTCCTTGCAGCAAATTCTGAGCACTGAAGATTAGGCTTCCCATTTTCATACACCTTTATCCTAGCAGGCTTTTAGTCAGTTCACTGATCTGCAAGAATGTCTACAAGGAAGAAATGATATGCAAGGAAATGATAGATGGTCAATTAAGGGTTGTCCCAAAGGATATTCATCTATCCAAATGTATGCACACATGTTGGGATCCTCTAAAGTTCACTCTTTGTTCCAGGATATTTGGAAAACAGCATGTCGTTTGAGGCACCAGATTTTCTTTTGGCTACTTCTTCATGATAGAGTTAATTCCAGAAATCTTCTTCATAGAAAATCAATGGCCTTGGACAGCTACAACTGTGTGCTCTGTGCAGACAATACTGAGGAAACAAACCTACATTTATTCTGGGATTGTCCTTTTGCTTTGCTTTGTTTGGACAGGATCATCCCGAATAGGAACAGAGGCATATCAGTTATTGATGATATCCAGTTGCCTATGCAACATCTGCCTGACAACATTTCCTTAGAAATTATCATCATGGGCTGTTGGGGTATTTGGTCTGTCAGAAATGATTAAATTTTCAGACATGCTACTACACATGTGCAAAGTTGGAATTATTATCTACAGGAAGGGCTTACAGCAGTGTAAATAAGAGCTAAACAAGCAAAGGCGCAAAGGATTAGGGACTGGATAGTTTCACATTGTTAATTTCCATGTTTCATAAAACTGGTATTGGTTGATGTTAGACGTTTGCTCTTGTATTTTGTATATAACCTATTAATGGAAATACCGTAGAACAATTGTTCTACGGTCAGTGCTTCAAAAAAATGTATTCTTAGTCCATTTTGCCATTTTATAGAATACCCTCCACTGTCTCTGACATTAAACCTGCAATACATATCAATTGTTTTCTCAAATACTCATATCTTCTAAACTGTAACTCAAAATTTAACATGTTATACATGAAATTTGATTAGAAAAATATGTAGAATCTAAATATGATGTTATTTGACCTATTAAATTTTTAAAAAGTACTATCTAGGCTGCAATGTTAATCAACAATGTATTTTTCATTTTTTTTCATATCGATACCGATTCAGATTGGGGATGAACACCTCAGCGAAATCAGGATTTGGACATTAAATTGAAGATAAATTTGCTAGAGACACCCAATAAATAAGGACATGCATGACAAGAAATAAAAGAAGGACCCAATAAAGATGGTGTGTCCGCTATAAAATAAATAAAAAAGAAAATGCAGAGGAGATCCGATAAAGATGAGATGTTGTGCTATTCTACTATATGTAAGAAGAAAAAAGTGGACATGCATGAAAAAAAGTAAAAGGAGGCATGCATGACAAAAGATAAAGTAAAAGACAAGTTTGATAAGATATAAATAGTGATGAAACAAGAACCAATACGTATGACATGTGTGGCAAGAAATAGTGATGAAATAGGGGCGCAAGTACTTGCGTCCACACAAACAATAGAAAAATGTTCTTTTCCAGACAAAACATATCTCTTTTTATGATTAAAATTTTTTGTATCTCTTTAACAACTCTTCATGTATTTAAGAAATATGCATGTGAAAAAAGTGTTCAAGAGTTACCCTAAATGGCTGATTGTTAAATTGAAAACTGCCATTGATGCACACATGTCTCCGTAGTGTGCTAATGTGTCATCATTTGTTTTTGTCATTTTTCTTTACTCGCCCATAACAATATCCTATTCCGAACATGACATGAATAAATGCATGATAACTTGCTTTTTTCTTTGTACGGATTAAATCTACATGCAAGCTGTTTTGAAATAGAACACATGTAGAATAGGTTAAGACCATCTTTGTTTTGACCGTAACTATAAATTCTCAGATTATAGACCTTTTTTTTAAATTAGGAGCATGTGATATTTTTTCTCCCAGGCCTTTTTGCTAGTACATAATTAAGAAAAATCAAGATATACATATTAATCGTATCCTTTAAAGGATGCTAGCTAGAGCTTTTTAAATTAAGAGCGTGTGATATTTTTTTCTTCGGTTAAAATGCACGGATCTCTAGTAGGAGTATATAATTAAGAAAACTCAGGCTATACATATTACTCGTATCCTTTAAAGGATGCTGGCTAAATCGCTCTCGGCCAACCGCTCGCGCTCCATAGTATTATAGAGTACTTCCCACTTCCGACTAGGGTTTGGCGGCCTTGACGGCGCCCGCAGATTGATTCAGCGGGGCGCACCGGACTTCCGCCGGAGGATGGAGACACCCTCTGGAAGCGGCAGCGGGGCGGCGGCGGAGACGCTGTCGCCGAGGTCTGCTAGGGCGCGCTAGGAGGAGCAACTAGGAAAGCTTGACATCACGGAAGAAGAGGCGACACCCTTGGGCTAGATGATCGAGTTGAAGGGGTGCCAGAGAGGTGGATGGTGGCAAGGAAGATCCCACACCGCAATATTCTTCACATCAACTGTTGGGGAATGTAGTAATTTCAAAAATTTCCCTACGCACACGCAAGATCATGGTGATGCATAACAACGAGAGGGGAGAGTATTGTCCACGTACCCTCATAGACCAAAAGCAGAAGCGTTATAACAACGCGGTTGATGTAGTCGTACGTCTTCACGGCCCGACCGATCAAGCACGGAAACTACGACACCTCCGAGTTCTAGCACACGTTCAGCTCGATGACGATCCCCGGAGTCCGATCCAGCAGAATGTCGGGGAAGAGTTTCGTCAGCACGATGGCGTGGTGACGATCTTGATGTTCTACCGTTGCAGGGCTTCGCCTAAGCACCGCTACAATATTATCGAGGATTATGGTGGAGGGGGGAACCGCACACGGCTAAGAGATCAATGATCAATTGTTGTGTCTCTAGGGTGCCCCTGCCCCCGTATATAAAGGAGCAAGGGGGAGGCCGGCCGGCCCTCTATGGCGCGCCCCCAAGAGGGGATCCTACTAGGACTCCAAGTCCTAGTAGGTTTCCACCTAAAGGGAGAGAGAGGGAAGGAAGGAGAGGGAGAGGGAGAAGGAAAGGGGGGCGCCGCCCCCTCTCTTAGTCCAATTCGGACCAGAGGGGGAGGGGGCGCACGGCCAGCCCTGGCCGCCCCTCTCTCTCCACTAAGGCCCAACAAGGCCCATTAGTTCCCCCGGGGTTACCGATAACCCTCCGACACTCCGGTTTAATCCGATACTTCTCCCGAACACTTCCGGTGTCCGAATATAGTCGTCCAATATATCAATCTTCATGTCTCGTCCATTTCGAGACTCCTCGTTATGTCTGTGATCACATCCGGGACTCCGAACAACCTTTGGTACATCAACACATATAAACTCATAATGAAACTATCATCGTAACGTTAAGCGTGCGGACCCTACGGGTTCGAGAACAATGTAGACATGACCGAGACACGTCTCCGGTCAATAACCAATAGTGGAACCTGGATGCTCATATTGGCTCCTACATATTCTACAAAGATCTTTATTGGCCAGACCGCATAACAACATACGTTGTTCCCTTTGTCATCGGTATGTTACTTGCCCGAGATTCGATCGTCGGTATCTTAATACCTAGTTCAATCTCGTTACCGGCAAGTCTCTTTACTAATTCCGTAATACATCATCTCACAACTAACTCATTAGTTGCAATGCTTGCAAGGCTTATGTGATGTGCATTACCGAGAGGGCCCAGAGATACCTCTCCGACAATCGGAGTGACAAATCCTAATCTCGAAATACGCCAACCCAACATGTACCTTCGGAGACACCTGTAGAGCTCCTTTATAATCACCCAGTTACGTTGTGACATTTGGTAGCACACAAAGTGTTCCTCCGGCAAACAGGAGTTGCATAATCTCATAGTCATAGGAACATGTATAAGTCATGAAGAAAGCAATAGCAACATACTAAACGATCGGGTGCTAAGCTAATGGAATGGGTCATGTCAATCACATCATTCTCCTAATGATGTGATCCCGTTAATCAAATGACAACACATGTCTATGATTAGGAAACATGACCATCTTTGATCAACGAGCTAGTCAAGTAGAGGCATACTAGTGACACTCTGTTTGTCTATGTATTCACACAAGTATTATGTTTCCGGTTAATACAATTCTAGCATGAATAATAAACGTTTATCATGATATAAGGAAATAAATAATAACTTTATTATTGCCTCTAGGGCATATTTCCTTTAGTCTCCCACTTGCACTAGAGTAAACAATCTAGATTATACAGTAATGATTCTAACACCCATGGAGCCTTGGTGCTGATCATGTTTTGCACGTGGAAGAGGCTTAGTCAACGGGTCTGCAACATTCAGATCCATATGCATCTTGCAAATCTCTATGTCTCCCACCTGGACTTGATCCCGGATGGAACTGAAGCGTCACTTGATGTGCTTGGTTCTCTTGTGAAATCTAGATTCCTTTGCCAAGGCAATTGCACCAGTATTGTCACAAAAGATTTTCATTGGACCCGATGCACTATGTATGACACCTAGATCGGATATGAACACCTTCATCCAGACTCCTTCGTTTGCTGCTTCCAAAGCAGCTATGTACTCCGCTTCACATGTAGATCCCACCACGACGCTTTGTTTAGAACTGCACCAACTGACAGCTCCACCGTTTAATGTAAACACGTATCCAGTTTGCGATTTAGAATCGTTCGGATCAGTGTCAAAGCTTGCATCAATGTAACCATTTACGATGAGCTCTTTGTCACCTCCATATACGAGAAACATATCCTTAGTCCTTTTCAGGTACTTCAGGATGTTCTTGACCGCTGTCCAGCGATCCACTCCTGGATTACTTTGGTACCTCCCTGCCAGACTTATAGTAAGGCACACATCAGGTCTGGTACACAACATTGCATACATGATAGAGCCTATGGCTGAAGCATAGGGAACATCTTTCATTTTCTCTCTATCTTCTGCAGTGGTCGGGCATTGAGTCTTACTCAACTTCACACCTTGTAACACAGGCAAGAATCCTTTCTTTGCCTGATCCATTTTGAACTTCTTCAAAACTTTGTCATGGTATGTGCTTTGTGAAAGTCCAATTAAGCGTCTTGATCTATCTCTATAGACCTTAATGACCAATATGTAAGCAGCTTCACCAAGGTCTTTCATTGAAAAACTCTTATTCAAGTATCCCTTTATGCTATCCAGAAATTCTATATCATTTCCGATCAGTAATATGTCATCCACATATAATATCAGAAATGCTACAGAGCTCCCACTCACTTTCTTGTAAATACAAGCTTCTCCAAAAGTCTGTATAAAACCAAATGCTTTGATCACACTATCAAAGCGTTTATTCCAACTCTGAGAGGCTTACACCAGTCCATAAATGGATCGCTGGAGCTTGCACACTTTGTTAGCTCCCTTTGGATCGATAAAACTTTCCGGTTGCATCATATACAACTCTTCTTCCAGAAATCCATTCAGGAATGCAGTTTTGACATCCATCTGCCAAATTTCATAATCATAAAATGCGGCAATTGCTAATAGATTCAGACAGACTTAAGAATCGCTACGGGTGAGAAGGTCTCACCATAGTCATTCCCTTGAACTTTTCGAAAACCTTTCGCAACAAGTCGAGCTTTGTAGACAGTAACATTACCGTCAGCGTCAGTCTTCTTCTTGAAGATCCATTTATTCTCAATTGCTTGCCGATCATCGGGCAAGTCAACCAAAGTCCACACTTTGTTCTCATACATGGATCCCATCTCAGATTTCATGGCTTCTAGCCATTTTGTGGAATCTGGGCTCACCATCGCTTCTTCATAGTTCGTAGGTTCACCATGATCTAGTAGCATGACTTCCAGAATAGGATTACCGTACCACTCTAGTTGATCTATGAGGTTCGGTAGTAACTTGATCTAAAGTTTCATGATCATCATCATTAGCTTCCTCACTAATTGGTGTACGTGTCACAGAAACCGGTTTCTGTGATGTACTACTTTCCAATAAGGGAGCAGGGACAGTTACCTCATCAAGTTCCACTTTCTTCCCACTCACTTCTTTCGAGAGAAACTCCTTCCCTAGAAAGGATCCATTCTTAGCAACGAATGTTTTGCCTTCGGATCTGTGATAGAAGGTGTACCCAACAGTCTCCTTTGGGTATCCTATGAAGACACATTTCTCCGATTTGGGTTCGAGCTTATCAGGTTGAAGTTTTTTCACATAAGCATCGCAGCCCCAAACTTTCAGAAACGACAACTTTGGGTTCTTGCCAAACCACAGTTCATAAGGCGTCGTCTCAACGGATTTCGATGGTGCCCTATTTAACGTGAATGTGGCCGTCTCTAAAGCATAACCCCAAAACGACAACGGTAAATCTGTAAGAGACATCATAGATCGCACCATATCTAGTAAAGTACGATTACGACGTTTGGACACACCATTACGCTGTGGTGTTCCGGGTGGCGTGAGTTGCGAAACTATTCCGCATTGTTTCAAATGTAGACCAAACTCGTAACTCAAATATTCTCATCCACGATCAGATCGTAGAAACTTTATTTTCTTGTTACGATGATTTTCAACTTGACTCTGAAATTCTTTGAACTTTTCAAATGTTTCAGACTTATGTTTCATTAAATTGATATACCCATATCTGCTTAAATCATCTGTGAAGGTGAGAAAATAACGATATCCGCCACGAGCCTCAACATTCATCGGACCACATACATCTGTATGTATGATTTCCAACAAATCTGTTGCTCTCTCCATAGTACCGGAGAACGGCATTTTAGTCATCTTGCCCATGAGGCACGGTTCGCAAGTACCAAGAGATTCATAATCAAGTGGTTCCAAAAGTCCATCAGTATGGAGTTTCTTCATGTGCTTTACACCGATATGACCTAAACGACAGTGCCACAAATAAGTTGCACTATCATTATCAACTCTGCATCTTTTGGCTTCAACATTATGAATATGTGTATCACTACTATCGAGATTCATAAAAAATAGATCACTCTTCAAGGGTGCATGACCATAAAATATATTACTCATATAAATAGAACAACCATTATTCTCTGATTTAAATGAATAACCTTATCGCATCAAACAAGATCTAGATATAATGTTCATGCTCAACGCTGCCACCAAATAATTATTATTTAGGTCTAATACTAATCCCGAAGGTAGATGTAGAGGTAGCGTGCCGACCGCGATCACATCGACTTTGGAACCATTTCCCACGCGCATCGTCACCTTGTCCTTTGCCAGTGTTCGCTTAATCTGTAGTCCCTGTTTCGAGTTGCAAATATTAGCAACAGAACCAGTATCAAATACCCAGGTGCTACTGCGAGCTCTAGTAAGGTACACATCAATAACATGTATATCACATATACCTTTGTTCACTTTGCCATCCTTCTTATCCGCTAAATACTTTGGGCAGTTCCGCTTCTAGTGACCAGTCTGCTTGCAGTAGAAGCACTCAGTTTCAGGCTTAGGTCCAGATTTGGGTTTCTTCTCCTGAGCAGCAACTTGCTTGCTGTTCTTCTTGAAGTTCCCCTTCTTCTTCCCTTTGCCCTTTTTCTTGAAACTAGTGGTCTTGTTGACCATCAACACTTGATGCTCCTTCTTGATTTCTACCTCCGCAGCCTTTAGCATTGAGAAGAGATCAGGAATTGTCTTGTCCATCCCTTGCATATTATAGTTCATCACGAAGCTCTTGTAGCTTGGTGGCAGTGATTGGAGAATTCTGTCAATGATGCAATCATCCGGAAGATTAACTCCCAGTTGAATCAAGTGATTATTATACCTAGACATTTTGAGTATATGCTCACTCACAGAACTATTCTCCTCCATCTTGCAGCTATAGAACTTATTGGAGACTTCATATCTCTCAATCCGGGCATTTGCTTGAAATATTAACTTCAACTCTTGGAACATCTCATATGCTACATGATGTTCAAAACGTCGTTGAAGACCCGGTTCTAAGCTGTAAAGCATGGCACATTGAACTATCAAGTAGTCATCAGCTTTGCTCTGCCAGACGTTCTTAACATCGCCAGTTGCATCAGCAGCAGGCCTGGCACCCAGCGGTGCTTCCAGGACGTAATTCTTCTGTGCAGCAATGAGGATAATCCTCAAGTTACGGACCCAGTCCGTGTAATTGCTACCATCATCTTTCAACTTTGCTTTCTCAAGGAACGCATTAAAATTCAACGGTACGACAGCACGAGCCATCTATCTACAATCAAACATAAACAAGCAAGATACTATCAGGTACTAAGTTCATGATAAATTTAAGTTCAATTAATCATATTACTTAAGAACTCCCACTTAGAAAGACATCTCTCTAATCTTTTAAGTGAACACGTGATCCAAATCAACTAAACCATAACTGATCATCACGTGAAATGGAGTAGTTTTGAATGGTGAACATCACTATGTTGATCATATCTACTATATGATTCACGCTCGACCTTTCGGTCTCAGTGTTTCGAGGCCATATCTACATATGCTAGGCTCGTCCAGTTTAACCTGAGTATTCTGCGTGTGCAAAAACTGGCTTGCACCCGTTGTAGATGGATGTAGAGCTTATCACACCCGATCATCACGTGGTGTTTGGGCACGACGAACTTTGGCAACGGTGCATACTCAGGGAGAACACTTTTATTTTGAAATTTAGTGAGAGATCATCTTATAATGCTACCGTCAATCAAAGCAAGATAAGATGCATAAAAGATAAACATCACATGCAATCAATATAAGTGATATGATATGGCCATCATCTTGTGCTTGTGATCTCCATCTCCGAAGCAACGTCATGATCACCATTGTCACCGGCAAGACACCTTGATCCCCATCGTAGCATCCTTGTCGTCTCGCCAATCTTATGCTTCTACGACTATCGCTACCGCTTAGTGATAAAGTAAAGCATTACAGGGCGATTGCATTGCATACAATAAAGCGACAACCATATGGCTCCTGCCAGTTGCCGATAACTCAGTTACAAAACATGATCATCTCATACAATAAAATTTAGCATCATGTCTTGACCATATCACATCACAACATACCCTGCAAAAACAAGTTAGATGTCCTCTACTTTGTTGTTGCAAATTTTACATGGCTGCTACTGGGCTTAGCAAGAACCATTCTTACCTACGCATCAAAACCAAAACGATAGTTTGTCAAGTTGGTGCTGTTTTAACCTTCGCAAGGACCGGGCGTAGCCACACTCGGTTCAACTAAAGTTGGAGAAACTGACACCCGCCAGCCACCTGTGTGCAAAGCTCGTCGGTAGAACCAGTCTCGCGTAATCATACGCGTAATGTCGGTCCGGGCCGCTTCATCCAACAATACCGCCGAACCAAAGTATAACATGCTGGTAAGCAGTATGACTTATATCGCCCACAACTCACTTGTGTTCTACTCGTGCATATAACATCAACGCATAAAACCAGGCTCGGATATCACTATTGGGGAACGTAGTAATTTCAAAAAATTCCCTACGCACACGCAAGATCATGGTGATGCATAGCAACGAGAGGGGAGAGTGTTGTCCATGTACCCTCATAGACCGAAAGTGGAAGCGTTATAACAACGCGGTTGATGTAGTCGTACGTCTTCATGGCCCGACCGATCAAGCACCAAAACTATGACACCTCCGAGTTCTAGCACACGTTCAGCTCGATGATGATCCCCGAACTCCAATCCAGCAGAATGTCGGGGAAGAGTTTCGTCAGCACGACGGCGTGGTGACGATCTTGATGTTCTACCGTCGCAGGGCTTCGCCTAAGCACCGCTACAATATTATCGAGGATTATGGTGGGGGGGGGGCACCGCACACGGCTAAGAGATCAATGATCAATTGTTTTGTCTCTAGGGTGCCCCTGCCCTCGTATATAAAGGAGCAAGGGGGAGGCCGGCCGGCCCTCCATGGCGCGCCCCCAAGAGGGGAAGCCTACTAGGACTCCAAGTCCTAGTAGGTTTCCACCTAAAGGGAGAGAGGAGGAAGGAAGGAGAGGGAGAGGGAGAAGGAAAAGGGGGCGCCGCCACCCCCTCTCCTAGTCCAATTCAGACCAGAGGGGGAGGGGGCATGCGGCCCGCCCTGGCCGCCCCTCTCTCTCCACTAAGGCCCAACAAGGCCCATTAGTTCCCCCGGGGTTACCGATAACCCTCCGGCACTCCGGTTTAATCCGATACTTCTCCAGAACACTTCCGGTGTCCGAATATAGTCGTCCAATATATCAATCTTCATGTCTCGACCATTTCGAGACTCCTCGTTATGTCCAGGATCACATCCGGGACTCCGAACAACCTTGAGTACATCAAAACATATAAACTCATAATGAAACTGTCATCGTAACGTTAAGCGTGCGGACCCTACGGGTTCGAGAACAATGTAGACATGACCGAGACACATCTCCGGTCAATAACCAATAGCGGAACCTGGATGCTCATATTGGCTCCTACATATTCTACGAAGATCTTTATCGGTCAGACTGCATAACAACATACGTTGTTCCCTTTGTCATCGGTATGTTACTTGCCCGAGATTCGATCGTCGGTATCTTAATACCTAGTTCAATCTCCTTACCGGCAAGTCTCTTTACTCGTTCCGTAATACATCATGTCACAACTAACTCATTAGTTGCAATGCTTGCAAGGCTTATGTGACGTGCATTACCGAGGGGGCCCAGAGATACCTCTCCGACAATCGCAGTGACAAATCCTAATCTCGAAATACGCCAGCCCAACATGTACCTTCGGAGACACCTGTAGAGCTCCTCTATAATCACCCAGTTACGTTGTGACGTTTGGTAGCACACAAAGTGTTCCTCCGGCAAACAGGAGTTGCATAATCTCATAGTCATAGGAACATGTATAAGTCATGAAGAAAGCAATAGCAACATACTAAATGATCGGGTGCTAAGCTAATGGAATGGGTCATGTCAATCAAATCATTCTCCTAATGATGTGATCCCGTTAATCAAATGATGACACATGTCTATGGTTAGGAAACATAACCATCTTTTATCAACGAGCTAGTCAAGTAGAGGCATACTAGTGACACTGTGTTTGTCTATGTATTCACACAAGTATTATGTTTCCGGTTAATATAATTCTAGCATGAATAACAAACATTTATCATGATATAAGGAAATAAATAATAACTTTATTATTGCCTCTAGGGCATATTTCCTTCATCAACACCATCTCGAACGCTCTCCGACCTGCATGGGGTAACCCTAAGGGTCAGGTCTTCCGCTTAGTGGGAGAAAACACGTTTGTTGTGGAGTTTGTGACGCAACGAGATAGAGATCATGTATGGGACGGATCCCCATGGCACATCAGCAATAACGCGGCCATACTTTCTGAATTTGACGACTGCATGTGCCCGTCGGAGCTCCAGTTCGACAAGTTGAAGGTCTGGGCCCGTGTAGTTAATCTCCCGTTCAATCTGCGTGACGAATCATGGTGCAAAGCGATAGCAAAGCAAATTGATAAGGGGGAAAGTTCAATCCACTTCGATATGCAGGAGGACACCTTCATGCTCGCATCACTCTGGACGTTGCCAAACCACTGTGATGATGGATTCTGATCAATTCTGCAAGGAGAGGTTCTACAGATCCGTATGGTATTCAGTATGAAAATATACCTCACGTTTGCTTCTCATGTGGTCGTTTGGGCCACTCCGATCTGCTCTGCCCAACTCCTAGTACGAGAGATGAGAATGGCGATTTGCCGTTTGGTAAAGGCTTGCGGCCGCCAGAAGAGAAAAGGAGAGCTGCCTTGTCTGAGGGATCCTCGAAGCCTCAACAGGCCAAATCGAGCAGGAACGACACCAAGAATTCTAACACTTCAACCGAAGCAGGTGTCGAGGTGAACTCCCCTGTGAAACATAAAACAGCTCCAAAACGTAAGGGAGGACCCCAAAACCAAGTCTACCGCAGAATTGAAGTTCCACTCTTAACAAATCAGGCAGCAAATGATGTTGGTGAGGGGGACAACATAGCTACGGATGCTCCCAGGGATGGGGAAGGCTCTGAGGATGATGGTATAGTGAGAGAACTAAAGAAGAAGAAACCCACGCCTACCAGTTCTGAAACCTTGGCAGAGACTGCTGGACAACCCTGCCCATACCAATGATATGCTTAAGTTAGAACTGCCGAGGGCTTGGGAACCCCGAGGCAGTTCGAGAGCTTCGCAATGTTGTGAAGCAAGAAGGACCCGCTCTGGCTTTTGTTATAGAAACAAAGATCAGAGGGAAACGTGTCAAGAGACTTCATGTCACATCCCTAGCATTAGCCTTGCTTGTCTTTGCATCATCATCTTGCATCATGATTCAATTCCATTTAAACTTGAAATGGGGATTGTTCAAACCCTAGCACTAAATCAGTCCATCTATGCTTGATTAAAATCTTTTTCAATAAACCAAAAATGTCCCTAAGAAAAGTTCATGGTTCCTGGTTAAGGTGAAAACCTCTCCCAAAAATGATGGATATATTCCTAGGTCATCTTTGGATTTTTGAATTAACACAAAAGTATTTGAATTGGAGCCGTTTAAATGCTATATATATTTTCAATGGTCCAAAATATTCTGAAGTTATTTGTGGAACCTGAAATAATTCAGTTAACCACCAAAATAATTTTCAGAATTATCTAAAATGATTTAGTTCCTAAACTAAATCAGAACAAAGAAAACAGAATAGAAAAACAAAAACAGGTGTCGGTGTCAAAACCGGCGGATCTCGGGTAGGGGGTCCCGAACTGTGCTCCTAGGCGGATGGTAATAGGAGACAAGGGACACGATGTTTTTACCTAGGTTCGGGCCCTCTCGATGGAGGTAAAACCCTACTCCTGCTTGATTAATATTGATGGTATAGGTAGTACAAGAGTAGATCTACCACGAGATCAGAGAGGCTAAACCCTAGAAGCTAGCCTATGGTATGATTGTTGTTCCGTCCTATGGACTAAAACTCTCTGGTTTATATAGACACTGGAGTGGGCTAGGGTTACACAGAGTCGGTTACAACGGAAGGAGATCTACATATCCGTATCGCCAAGCTTGCCTTCTACGCCAAGGAAAGTCCCATCCAGACACGGGATGAAGTCCTCAATCTTGTATCTTCATAGTCCAAGAGTCCGGCCAAAGGTTATAGTCCGGTTGTCCGGATACCCCCTAATCCAGGACTCCCTCAGTAGCCCCTGAACCAGGCTTTAATGATGACGAGTCCGACACGTAAATTGTCTTCGGCATTGCAAGGTGGGTTCCTCCTCCGAATACTTCATAGAAGATTTTGAACACAAGGATAGTGTCCGGCTCTACAAAATAAGTTCCACATATTGCCATAGAGAGAATAATATTTACACAAATCTAATCTACTGACGTACTCCATAGTGTGACATCACACCACTGCCAAGTCTTTATTCGAATCGTTTTACTGTCCCACCTCAGCGCGTTTAGCAAGGCGGTTTCCTTGGCACGTCTTGTCAAAGTAGAGATCGTGTCCCCTTATTCCGGGATTCTCATCAATACGGGCGTGGGTAACCCAACCACGCCATTGATTATGGCGCTTGGGAGATAAGCGAGTTTTACCAGGCTGGTGGGGGCATGCAGTTTCGTCCGCCCATATAAGGGGATAAGGATCCACCTTTTCACCTACGCCTTCTTCCTCCTTCGCTCATCCATTTTCGCATACTCGAGCTCCAGCCCCCAAGTTCGCACTCCCCACCTCAACCTTCTCCATCAATGTCCGAAGCGGGAGGCAAGTGGATGGTCTCCTCCGTCACGGAGGGAAACATCAAAAAACTGAGGAAGGTCGGATACTTGTCTAACGACATCGCGCACCGGCTTCCCGAAGAGGGGCAGCTCATCCCCACCCGTAGGCCCCATGAGAGGGTGGTGTTCCTCACCCATTTCCTCCGCGGACTAGGTTTCCCTCTCCATCCATTTGTCCGGGGGCTCATGTTCTACTACGGCCTAGATTTCCACGATCTGGCCCTGAACTTCATCCTCAACATCTCGGCATTCATCGTCGTGTGCGAGGCCTTCCTCTGCATCCAGCCCCACTTCGGCTTATGGCTGAAGACCTGGTGGGCAAGATAGTGGGCGGCCGCTAGGCGGAGTGTGGAGGCGCCATGGTGGGCAAGATGCCCAACGTCCTATGGCTCGAGGGCTCCTTCGTGGAGAACATAAAGGGGCGGCAATCGGGATGGTTCTACATCACCGAGCCACGCGACACTACATGGGTCGCAGCCCCCGAGTTCCGATCCGGAATCCCCACGCGGCTCACCTCCTGGAAAGAGAAGGGCCTACCGTGGGGCAAAAAAGGAGAGATGACCGGACTCCAAACATGTATCCAAACCCTGGTGAACAAGAAGCTCAAGCTTGTCAATGTAGTCAAGGTCATGCTCATCCGCCGGATACTCCCGTGCCAACAACGGGCTTTCAGCTTGTGGGAGTTCAATACGGCTCAGCACCGAACTCTGAGCAGGCTCTTCGACACAATGTACGAAGACGTCTGGAAGGTGCTATTCAAGGGTGCCGAAGCTCCCGCATCCGCTACTGAGAATCGTGGATTCAGCGTGCAGTGTCAACCCAGCGCGGTAAGCTGTTTTTACCTCTTATAGGATATTTATTTTTCATAGTTTGACTCTATGCGGGATCTAAGCTCCCTTACCTTTGACAGGATTGGCAGGAGACGTCCGAACAGATCGACTGTCCGGCTCCTTTTCCCGAAGACCCAGCAGACGCTCGCTTGGAAAAGCTGCTGGTTCCGGACCCCTATGTGGTGCCGGAGAAGAAGGCTAAGAAGAAGGCCACGGGAACCCGGAAGAGTTCCCGGCGCCCGGTGGAATCGGACTCGTCATCCGATGATTCCGAGGCGGACTCCTCCACGAAGACGAGGAGGAGGAAAGAGAGGTCTCTCCCCACAAAAGGAAGGCCGCCCCAACGGGGGAGGCCGGAGGGTCCAAGAAAGGAAGGACCATCCCTCCGGACTACTTTACCAATGCCGACGATGGCGAAGAGGAGTGGCCGCACAGGGCCAAGCCGCAGGCAAAATCGTAATTGTTCGGATACCAGAGTGACTCATGGCGTTCCTTTATTGCATAGTTTTTCCTGACGCAGAATATATTTATGCAGACCGCCCAAAGACCGGCTCGACGTGTTGTCGAGCGGTTCCCTGGATTCGTCGGATGTGAACATCACTTCACTTCCAGCCGCCTCCTCCCCTCACCCTACGGATAATGCCGAGGTGTTGTCCCAGGAGGCTCCAGGCCAGGAGGAGATGGTCCTGGAGACGCCGCAAGGCGACCTCCCGGACTCCAGGCGCCAAGGGGACAAAACCCCCGAGGGCTCTAAGTCCGGCCCCAGGCCGGACACCGCACCGGAACCTTTGAAGGTTCCGGAGTCCGGCAGGCAGCCCCCTAAGAAGAAGGGCAAGCCTACGACGCCGGTGACCTCCGCCCAACCGGAGGCACCGGACAACTTGATGGAGGTGCTTAACGGCGCCTCCATCGATGAGGAGCACCACACTATTATGAGTGCGGTGATTCAGAAGGTTCAGTCCGCCAAGAGCAGGCTGACCGAAGCCTGTGCCAGCCTGTTGGCAGGCTTTGAGGTATGTAAAAAATATGTAAAAATATTACCGCATAGACAGTAGCCCTTGATGCTCTGTTTGGCGTTCGAAAAGAAAAGCCGAATAGAGGATCTAATAACATTCGCAGGAGTCTAACATAATTAAGTCAATATGCGTATGCAGGCTTCGCTGCTAGCCTCCGCCGCACTGACTGCGGAGGTGGATGCGCTGAAGCAGAGCCTTGAGCGGTCCGAGCAGGAGCTCGGTCTCGCCAAGAAGGAGCTCGGGGAAAAGGAAGGTAAGTAATACCTTGTGGAGTATAATATAAAAAGATGCAGTTGCAAACAATGACAGGATCGCTATTGGTGTCATAGGGGCCATGACTGAGGTGGCGACCCTTAGGCAAGCACTGTCCGAGGCCGAAAAGAAGGCGGCCACGGAACGCACCGAGCGGGAGAAGCATGAGGCGCGGGTTGGTGAGGTGCAGCAAGAGCTCCAGGCTCTCGTGAAAAAACACGAGAGTTTGGAGCTTGACTCAAAGACGCGAGAGTCCGAGCTCGCGGCGGCCCTTGAAAGCGCCAAGTCTGCCAAGGCCGAAGCCCAAAAAGCCCTCTAGGAAGTTGAGGCGATGAAGAAGATAGCGGCGGGTAAGGCTTTCTTTATGCAAAGCAAGCACGTGAAAGTGAATTACTTATTACTTACCCGAATCCGGAGCTCTCCAGGAGCATTCGCAGATTTACCCCGTAGCATGTCAGACGCCGCCGCTTTCTACCGAGCCGAGGAGGGCAGCTCGACGGAGAAGGTGTTCTGGTCTCAGTATGCTGAGGCCGGACACCCGGTGCCTTTGAGCGACCAGTTGAAGCAACTGGTCGAGCTCCACAAGATGGCCGAACAGGCCCTGAAGGGCTTTATAGTTCGGCTGTGGCCTGGAAAGGCCCTGCCTGGGAGCTACTTTGGGCTGGTGAGGCGGCTGGTGGACGCCTTTTCCGAGGTTTGACATCGTCAAGCGTTCCGTCTGCATCGAGGGTGCCCGTAGGGCCCTTGCCCGTGCTAAGGTGCACTGGGGCAAATTGGATGCCGTGAAGCTTGTGAAGGACGGGCCACCGCAGGGCAAGGAGCATCGCCACCCCGAGATGTATTATGAGGCGTCCTGAAGGGTGCCCGCCTTGTGGCGGATGAATGCTCGAAAGATGTAATATTTGAGTGAAACTCGTTCGTTTTATCCTGTGCGCTGAAAACTTGTTCATATGCGCTATGCAATGCTTGTTTAATTTAAAATATTACCTTCTATGCAGCCGTTTATTAAATTTGAAAGATGGCGAGTCGTCGGCTTCTGCCCCCATGCCACGAGTGCTGGGGTGTTCGGGATAAACCTGAGCACTCCTTTTCCCATTCTTGGGTCCTTCGAGGGAGGTGCTCAGCACAACGAACAAGGCAATCGGACTATAATGCGTTATCACTCTCACTTAGCCAGAGAATTCTATAATTTTAAATTTCGGCGAAGCCCCTAGTGTTCGGAAGACCGAGTTTGGGGCGCTATACACGCCTAGGCCGGACAAAGCCGAATCCTTGCTCTAAGCGGCATAAGTCTTTAGAGACTCGAAACCTACCGAACAGCGACCAGCTCTCGCCCTATCATGACAGTTAGTTTTAGCTTTCTCTACTGAGGTGCTTAGGCCTAGCTCAACTGGGGCACAATCGCAGTAGTTCTCCCAGCGCTACCTCAGCCGATATAGCGGAACATAAGGTACCAAAACATGGGAGCCGGGCAAACCCAACTATTGACCAAAGACATGATTCAGAGCTGATGCATATAATGCTATAAGTTCGGAGGGCCGCACTTGTGTGAGTGTTCGGACTTCTCACGCCGTATTATGGGGTGCTTGAGCCCCTGGCGTATTGACCGTACCAAAATGTACGGGTGCTGAATGTCATAACTGAACATTTATATTAAAAAGGAAATGAATAGAGAATGCAGTAATGAGCTGAAGCTAAGCATTGTTTATTTTAAATGCAGCTATAAAAGCAGAACGATACAAATAGTGCGGTAAGCAAGAGATGGGACTATTTGACATGTCCCCCTATAGGGGCGAGCTGCGAGACGATATGTAAGACATGTATTTTGCTCGTTATAGAGACCACCTGGGAATTTCGACGTAGCTTCCTGCCTCCTTGGTTGTTGCATTGCGTGTTCGGTGATTGTACTGCCGGACAGGCCTTCAGTATGATGGAGTCCCAAAAGTAAGAAAAAATGACGAAATTGGGAGCCCCTAGTGCGGTTGATCCGCATTTAGGGCATGCCGTGGACATGCCCCTCCCCCTGTGCCCATGGAATTTTCAGAGCGTAGTTATGTACGCGTAGCACTGATTTCGCAGTTTCGCGAGGGCTGGGGTTGGGGCCGTATTGCTACGCTTGCTCGGAACGTGCCAGGTGGTCTTGTTGTAGGTTACTTCGGGCGCGCTTGACGGTGTCCGGATGTTTAAAAGCTGGACTGGAGAATTGCCTTGAGAGGCTGCTCTGTACTTCCGCTGCCAGTGCCACCGTATGGTCCTCCATTCGGAGAGAGCGTTTAGTGTTTCCATTGACTGTAATGACTCCACAAGGGCCTGGCATCTTGAGCTTGAGGTATGCGTAGTGTGGCACTGCATTGAACTTTGCGAATGCGGTTCGTCCGAGCAGTGCGTGATAACCACTGCGGGATGGGACTATGTCGAAGATTAATTCCTTGCTTCGGAAATTATCTGGGGATTCGAAGACCACCTCAAGTGTAACTGAGCCTATACAGTTGGCCTCTACACCTGCTATGACGCCTTTAAAGGTCATTTTTGTGGGTTTAATCCTTGAGGGATCTATGCCCATTTTCCGCACTGTATCCTGATAAAGCAGGTTCAGGCTGTTGCCGCCGTCCATAAGGACTCTAGTGAGGTGAAATCTGTCAATGATTGGGTCAAGAACCAATGCGGCGAATCCGCCATGACGGATCCTAGTGGGGTGGTCCCTTTGATCAAAAGTGATCGGGCAGGAGGACCATGGGTTGAACTTTGGGGTGACTGGCTCCAACACATATACTTCCCTGAGGGCACGCTTCCGCTCCCGCTTGGGGATCAGGGTTGCGTATATCATGTTCACCGTCCGGACTTGTGGGGGGAAGCCCTTATGTCCATTATTGTTAGGAGGTCGGGGCTCTTCGTCCTCGTCGCTGTGCAGCCCCTTGTCTCTATTTTCGGTATTTAACTTACCGGCCTGCTTGGACACCCAACAATCCCTGTTGGTGTGATTGGCTGGCTTTTCGGGGGTGCCATGTATCTAGCACGAGCGATCGAGTATTCGGTCCAAACTGGATGGGCCCGGGGTATTTCTTTTGAATGGCTTTTTCAGCTGACTGGGTTTAGAACCTCTGAATCCGGCATCAACTACCGTATCCTCTGGACTGTCGCTGTTAATGCGGCGCTTGTGCTTGTTGTGACGCGACCTGCCATTGCTGTCCTTGGTATCCGAATTACCAGGGCTCTTGGTCATGTTATTGCTATGAGCCAGCCAGCTATCTTCTCCCGCGCAAAAGAGGGTCATGAGTATCGTGAGAGCTGCCATTGATTTCGGCTTTTCCAGTCCTAGGTGCCGGGCTAGCCACTCGTCACGGATGTTATGCTTGAAGGCTGCTAGAGCCTGTGCATCCGAACAGTCGACGATTTGGTCTTTCTTGGTTAGGAACCGTGTCCAGAATTGCCTGGCCAATTCTTCTGGCTGCTGAATTATGTGGCTCAGGTCATCGGCGTCTGGTGGTCGCACATAGGTGCCCTGGAAATTGTCGAGGAATGCGGCTTCCAGGTCCTCCCAACAACCAATTGATTCTGCTGGCAAGCTATTAAGCCAATGCCGAGCTGGTCCTTTAAGCTTGAGTGGGAGGTATTTGATGGCATGTAGATCATCACCGCGGGCCATGTGGATATTAAGGAGATAGTCCTCGATCCATACCGCAGGGTCTGTCGTGCCATCGTATGATTCGATGTTTACGGGTTTGAAACCCTCTGGGATTTGATCAACTATTACTTCATCTGTGAAGCATAGTGGGTGTGCGGCCCCTCTATACTGGGCTATGTCACGACGTAGCTCAAATGAGCTTTGTCTACTGTGTTCGGCCCGGCCGGACTTACTGTATCCAGCATGACGGTTATCGTCTCGTGTCGTGGGGTGCACACGCGATCCGTAGATCGATCTTGTTTGCCTTGCCTTGTCCTCCAACATATCGCGCAGGTCTGGTGCATTTCCCCGTGCCTTGGTGTTTTTTAAGTGACGTCGGGGTGCGGCTTGAGTGGAGGGCCCAGAAGGCTCTCTGTCGCGGCCGCGAGGTGGCCGATCGGCCGCCTCATGCGCAGGTGATGTAGGTTTAAGTGCTTCCTCCTCCAATCGGGGTAGCAACCTGCGCTTCAGGTAGCTCTTGGAGGGGCGTTCGAGTTCTATTCCTCTGCTGCAAGGATTTTAGTCCATCTGTCGGCTAGCAAATCTTGATCAGCTCTAAGCTGTTGTTGCTTTTTCTTAAGGCTACTCGCCGTGGCCATAAGCCTGCGCTTAAAGCGCTCTTGTTCGACGGGATCCTCAGGCACGACAAATTCGTCGTCACCGAGGCTTGCCTCGTCTTCTGAGGGAGGCATGTAATTATCCTCCTCTTCCTCTCTATCTGCCGCCCTCTCAGGAGGGCTGGCTTCTCCATCTTCCTGCGCTGAGTCTTGCTGGAGGGAGTTGTCTTCGACACTGTTCGGGGTGTTATTATCTCCCATGCCGGTATCACCATTTTTGCTTTGGCGGGACTTAGAGCGGCGCCGCTGACGCCGACGCTTGGGTTGCTTCTTGGAGGGGTCATCCCCTGTTGTTCCGTCGCCATTGGCTTCTTTGGGTGTATCCACCATATATATGTTGTATGACGAGGTGGCTTTCCGGTGCCCTATAGGCGCTGGTTCATGTTTGTCTCCTACATCATCGTCCATACCGTCGATGTCTTCGGAGTCGAAGTCTAGCATGTCGGTTAAATCACCGACAGTGGCTACGAAGTGGGTGGTGGGTGGGCATTGAATTTCTTCATCGTCCCCATCCCAATCCTGTTGGCCATAATCCGGCCAGGACTCTCCTGACAAAGAGAGAGACCTTAGTGAATTCAGAATATCGCCGAAGGGCGAGTGCTGAAATATGTCCGCGGCGGTGAACTCCATGATCGGCGCCCAATCGGATTCGATTGGCAGGGGCGCGGAAGGTTCTGGGTCTGAAGAGGAGTCCGACACCTTAGAGTCACGAGCTTCGCAAAGGATAGGGCTGGTGTTCGGCTCGATCGCCGTAGAGATTGCAGCCCCCGAGGCGGGGTTTGGCCACCCGTCCTCGATTTGCGCAGTCGGCTCCGAGCTAAGGGTCGGAGCGGACATGGGTGCGGCTTCCAGGGCACTGTTCGGCGACAGAGCTAGATCATGCCCATTGTAACAGTGCGGCATGCTCGGTTGTGACTCGAATCCGTCGAAGATCAAGTCTCCGCGGATGTCAGCCGTGTAGTTCAAGCTTCCAAATCTGACCTGATGGCCAGGGGCGTAGCTTTCAATCTGCTCCAGATGGCCAAGCGAGTTGGCCCGCAGTGCGAAGCCGCCGAATATGAAGATCTGTCAGGGGAGGAAAGTCTCACCCTGGACCGCATCGCTGTTGATGATCGGAGGAGCCATCGGGCCTAAAGATGATGACACAGAGGAACTCTCAATGAAAGCACCAATGTCGATGTCAAAACCGGCGGATCTCGGGTAGGGGGTCCCGAACTGTGCGTCTAGGCGGATGGTAACAGGAGACATGGGACACGATGGTTTTACCCAGGTTCGGGCCCTCTCAATGGAGGTAAAACCCTACTCCTAGTTGATTAATATTGATGATATGGGTAGTACAAGAGTAGATCTACCACGAGATCAGAGAGGCTAAACCCTAGAAGCTAGCCTATGGTATGATTGTTGTTCTGTCCTCGACGAGCCACGCAAGCCGGGTTTCACCGCAACACCTCCATCGATGCCATCTTCAACCTCGGGACCGCCGGCCATCTCCGTCAAATTCATCGGCTCCAGACCATCACCGACCTCGCCGAGCGTCCCCTCGTGATCGCCGTGAGCCACTGACCTTCTCCCCTAACTTAGCATGCTTGCCCCCATGCCGTAGCGCCGTTCCCCACGAGCACCGAAGCCGCCGTCCGCCATAGCTGCTGCACGCATAGCGTCCGTGCTCCACTGGCCTCACCGTGCTGCTCTTAGTGCTCCCCATGTCTAGCAGGTGCTGTCCAGCCTCTCCATTTGCTCACTGATGCACCGTAGCGACGCGCCCGTGCACCACCGAACACCACCGCCGCCATGGCCGGCGAGCCTTGCACTCGCGAGCTCCTCCGCTCAAACCCGCCGCACGGTTGTGCTCCTGGAGCTCCCAGGAGTGCAGAGAACCCCTCTGGCCAGCCGCTAGCACTCCGTAGCCTCGTCCCGGTCGACGTCCAAACACCGGCCGCCGCGCTTGTCATCGCCGGCGATGATTCTAGCCACCATAGTCCTGGCCTCCACCACCACACGATGCGCGCCTGCAAGAGCTCTCCAACGAGCCCAAGAACGGCACTGCCCATGCCCTGTCGGCGTTTTCCAAGCCGCACCACCGTCTCGGGCCTCACCGGCGTCGAGTCGCTGGTGGGTCTGACCCCGCTGACCGTTGACCGGGTGGGCCCAGTTTGACCCCCTGGGTCACTGACGTGTGGGCCCCATGCCACTAACTAAACTAGGATTAGTATTAGTTTAACACGAACTAACTTTAGTTAGTTAACTAACTACTGACCAGTGGGTCCCACTGGTCAGATTTGACCGGGACCGCGTGTGTTGACCAGATGACGTCGGCATGATGCAAGCTGGCGCAGTGAATGCTTTTCTGTATTTTAAATAAATCTACAACAAATCTAATGACCAGTCGACTGTCCTTTTGCAACAAATCCGCACACATCGATGGCCGTCCGATCCGGATCCAACGGCGCGCGCAGCGCGGGTGGCGGTAGCCGTTACACCTGATATGTGTCGCTGGCTGGTGGGCCCGCTGGAACCGCCCACGTCGCCCAATCCCACGATCCCCACTCGCCCCCTCTCGCCCCCTCTCGCCTTCGCCCCGCAGTACCTCTTCTCCCTCTGCATCCTGCAGTTCCTTCGATTCTCCTCTCGCTCTCCTCCCCCTCGCGCGCGACGGTTGCTGCTGGCGGCGCGTTCCGGTTCGCGGCGGTCGGCCTCCGAATCCGCGGTGAGAAACGCATTCCCCGCCCCTGTTTTCCTTCCTCTGTTTGCTTCCCTGCCGTGTCCACCATTGTTTTAGGTTGGAGGCGTCGAATCTGGTAGAATATCGTTCCCATTAGGGTAGATTAGGACTGGCTTCTAGTTTCCGAGTCGACGTTGAGCAGCGCATTCCCCATTCCCCCACCCATCCACCCGCCCCGATCTGTATTTACCGTTGCTCCGCCATCATGCTTTGCAGTTTATTTTTGGGGTTCGTACCCTTTGATTCTGGTGGTTGTTGTTGCTATTAGGTTAGGTTATGTCGCCTTCTAAGTTGAGTTTGAAAATTGTTCGGACATCTGATTTAATTTTGTGGTAATCGTGAGTGTGGATAGGTCTTAGTGGTGGTAAGTGTGGTTGGTTCTATAAGGGATTCCATTACGGTGTTACTGTTGTTGATGTGGTTGTTTAGGACATCCAATTTTTGTTTGGTGTTTATGGATTTCAAGTTGTGCATCAGTGGGTGAGGATTTAAAAAGCAACCATAATTTTTTCACATAATGATGTTTTTATGTTGGTTTTGTTTGTTAGATGCGGTTTTGTCCACTGATTAGGCTTGTTTAGAATGCTTGATTTGCTTGTTATGTCTTGTTCTGTTCAGTTATCATGTTGTCTATATTGAACTTACCGACTATATTTCACTCAAATTACCAGATGCCTTAAACTCTGTTATTTTATCAGTGTTGTCTTGTTTCATGCTTGAATTATCATGGTGAATGTTTTACACCTACCACTGTCATCTTACCGTAGTTACCATATGTTTTTTTTAGACTAACTATATGCAGCACAAAGCTTATTTCTTATTCATTTTGTGTTGGCTGGGCTATTAATGAGCATGTGTGTATGCTATTTCTTATCATTGATATTTTTGGTTGAAATTTACCAACTGCATTGTGCTTCAGTTATCAGTTTCACATGCTTTTTATATACATGTGCCATCTGCTTTACTTTTTTTAGGGTATGACAAATCGACAAATTGCAGTTTGCTTGTTGCCTTTTATCAGATGTATTATTGCCTTGTCAAACACCGGTTTTATAAACAATGTGTTCCTTTTTTTCGTACGTGTCAGGAGAGACAATGCCGAGGAAGCGTAGGGGAGATGGTGATGGAATCGGTGATGTTCCTTCGAAAAAAGCGAAACGCCCTCCTCCGCGGAACAGAGCCTCACCCAGTTCGCTTCTTCTAGCATGCAAGGACATGAATGATGACAGGAAGGCTGTCATTGATGATATGGATTTCACGAGCCTTCGGAATATCCAGTGTGATCATCTATTCAACAATCTCAGTGTGTGGCTTGCTGATCTCTACGACCCCAGTTCGCGTGAGGTGGTTATGCCAGGCCGAGGCAGGCTTCCGGTCAATGAGGAGTACGTGCACCGGGTTATGGGCGTGCCGCGTGGAGGGAATGATGTCCCTTACAACCTCCCATCTGAAGCTGACATTGAGTTAGGGCTTGAGCTGTTTGGCGAGCTCGGATATGCCCCTAAAATGACTGATCTTGTGGATCTCATAAAGGGTTCTGAAAATTCTGATGACACTTTCAAGCGTATGTGGCTTCTGCTCGCGGGGAATACAGTCATTGCCCCCACCACCTCCAACAAAGTTAGCCCCCGTTGGTATGCTGTGCTGGTAAGTTTTTTTGTAAACATGTCATTTTCTTTCTTCTGTGCCTGATAACTCTACTATATGTCAGTGTGATAACTTCTATATTTTTTTGTGGTGCATTCGCTGAACTTTAGTTTCTTGGTGTTTTTTATATTGCAGCGTGACATCAATGGTGTTAAACATCTCAATTGGTCCAAATTTATTGCTGACGAACTGCACAAGGCGCTATTGAAACGCAAGCCTACCAGGGGTTGCCTTCTTTTCTACAATGTAAGTGACGATGCTTTCCTCTTTACCTTTTCTCTTTTGTCATTTGTCATTATATTTGTCATTTTGTTGCTATTTTTTGTAAGTGTTTACCATGGCGCTTGTGTTTTTCTTATCAGCTATTGTACATTCATGCGCTTGATCTCTCTGGACTTGGCATCGAACTGCCTGATGGTCCCTTTCCCATCAATGTATGGACAAAGAAGCTGATAACTCTTGTCCTCAACAAGGATGTTCAGGCTGACAAAGTTTCGTTCGGGAAACTCCCGGTAATTTATATCTATGTTTTTCAGTAGATATCTTTGTTTTTCAGTTCACAGTCTGCTTTGCAATTGCATTTTATTTTCATTGTTTTTTTGTTGTTACTTATCTGCGATGGCTACATTTTTTTTTGCAGTTGAAGCCTGAGTTTGGCATGAATTTCTGTCTGTTTGGTGGTCTTGAAGGTCTTGACAAATTTATGCGTGTTCATACTACCCCAAGCTGCAGTGAAGAGGTGAGCACGTAACCTAGTTTCTTATTATTATTATTTTTGCTACTTTATGTTCTTTCATTGGTTGATAAATTAATTTTTGCACCCATTTGTGGTTACCCTGTTTTGATGCCAACAAGTCACTCTTTTACTAATCTGGATGATTTCCACTGTGGCACATCCTCTATATAAAATAATAATTACGATGCAACAATGTGATAATTATTAATGTAATGCCTTGATAACTTTGTAGCATTCATGTGATAACTTGGTATCATGAACCATGTGATAATTATTATTACAATGACTTGATAACTTTGTATAATTCATGTGATAACTTGATATCATGATAAATTTTTTGGTTGCATTTATTTATGCTTATTGTAGCACTCCTGTGATAACTTAATATACACGATAACTTTTGTTGCATTCTGGTGATAACTTACTATCTATTTCCATTCTTTTTTTCATTTTCTTATGTGGAACAGAGATTTGTGAAATCAACTCAGATAGTCGCTCGATTCACATCCGCCATGGCTGGCATACTAGGCAATCTTGTGGAATCATTCACCGCTTTAGATGATGAGGGCCATGCACATGCATCCCGTCAGCTAGATGCTGGATTGAATGTTATCTCCTCCGCCGCCCGTACAACGTCAAGGACTACGCGATCATCGCAAGGCAGGCGGACAGAAAGTGCTGGAAAGAATGTGGCTGAAGATTCTGACAGCGATGACGATTTTCACGGAGGCGATCATTCTGATTCTGATGCTGACTCCGATGATGATGATGACTATCGAGTTGTTCGTCGTCGCCCTAAAAATGATTTTGTTGCTTCAGGCAGTGGTACCAAGGATGTAGACATGGCCCTAAAAATGATTTTGTCGTACGAAGACACCCCTGTCCGCCCTTCCGATGATAACCTTATTGAGTCTCAGATCTTACTCACTGGGACATCTCATGCAGCATCAGTTGAATCAGGTGATGGAGGGCTTAGCCAGCAAGGTATGACAGACACGCAAGCTGAGGCGGCCACCGACTCTTATGTCAAGCGGTGCGGTGCTCAGCTCTTGAAAAATTTGGCTTACCAGAGGCGCAAGAAGCTGAGGCTACCATCACCCCCCCGTCCAGCTTCACCAACTGTGCCATCACCCCCCTGTCCAACTTCACCAGTTGTGCCTGCCAGCCCATCGGAAAGGCCATCTTCACCAATTGAACTGTCAGCATCTGAGATTGATGAAGCTGTGAAGAAAGTTGTGGTCCAGGAGCTTGGTATACCTGTGGCTGAAAAGGGAACCGGTTCATCCGTCCCACGGTCCACCTTGCGGAAGGAGGCCCCACGCAGGTGAATTGTTATTTTCCAATGCCCTTCTTATCAATCATGTGTCTGAAACAACATGTTAAATACAGTTGTTTGAGTATGGTAGTTTGGGTAATTTCATGCTGTTGATCAACTTGCTCATTTTTTCATGTGCAGGCCCCCCGGCAAACAATCTGTTGCTGCTAAGGATCCAGAGATTGCACCAGTGAAAAGGTATTCAATTTCGTTGCTTCCGTTTATGATCAGCAGTTATTTTGTTCTTGTTATCTGATAACTCATGTTGATGAACATTGATAACTCAACTTTGCCTCCCTGGTAATTTAGATTTACCAACCTTGATAGTTGCATCAGGAAAAAGGTGTTCACATACCTATATAGTTCGCATTTATTCAATCATAATTGTTGGTTTTTTTGTTCATATGTTTTGATAACTTTTATGTTACAAGTGCTTGATAACTTTGTAATTTTTTCCCTGGGATGCTACTTATACATGAAGTATGTGACATCCTTTTTTGATTGAAGCATGTGGTAACTCAGGTTTAACAACATGTGTAATCTCACTACTACCCTTGTGTACCGATTTTTTCAGTCGTTCAAAAGATAAAACTGCTGTGAAAAAGGTGAAATTCGCCAAGACCAGATCCTCTCCACAACAAAGGGCAGCATTGTCGCAGACAATGTCATCGGAGACAACAGAAGTTATCCATCTTGATGAATCTCCCGTGGCGACATTTCTGTCTGAAAAAGCAGGAGCATCTAGCGAGGGTGCATCTGATGCTGTTGCGGCGACATCGGCTCGTGTTTCTGATGACGCTGTTTTTCAGCTAGCTGCAGCGGCAACTGTTACTGCTGCTGTTGAGGATATCGCCAGCGTGGCTGTAGCTACTGAATGGGAAAATGAAGTCGTCCCGAATGTAGTGCATGATGGAAGTGAAGGTAGTTTTGTTCGCCATCACATTTGTTTTTTGTTTCTTGTATTTTTATGATGTTTTTTGTTGATGATGTGTTTACTATTTTTTCCGCTTGTAGCTGGGAAAGTTGTGGGAAGTACTAGAGACAGGATGCCTACTGATACGGCTGCAGATGGGGGTGAAAAGAATGATGCTGATAATCCTGATGTCTCAGGTTGGTAACTTAGTTTTCTTATGTTGATAACTTGTCTGTCCAATCCATGATAACTCAATACATGTTTTCCTGATGCTTTTTTCCTTATTTTGTGTGTTACTTGTGATGTTTTTTAAGCAGTAGCTGACCCTGCATTGGAGTTGAGCACCCCTGGAGCTGGAGACTATAATGGTAATTTTACGCCACCCAGCTGCTCTCTTGGGCTGGATGCCATCTTTGGTGCGAGTGCACAAGTGCCATCTACTGAAGCAAGTGCAACGGCTCAAGCTGCACCAACATTGGCTCAAGTACCACCTGCAGCACCAGAAGCACCTGCGGCGGCATCATCTGCTCAAGTACCACTTGCAGCACCAGAAGCACCTGCGGCGGCGTCATCTGCTCAAGTACCACCTGCAGCACCAGAAGCACCTGCGGCGGCGCCATGTGCTCAAGTACCACCTGCAACACCAGTTACTGGCCCTGACACCGTTCTAGGGCTCACTGCTCCTGTCGATGCTGACCCGAATGGCATGGCATTGATGAAAGTTACCAAGGCTCAACCGGTTGCTTGGGCTCCGCCACCCAACAACTCTGGTAAGTGAAGACCTTGTGTCTTCGCTTTTATGCCGCGAGGGTGATGGATTGAGATATGTCGGTGTTCATCGTATTTGTTTTTGTGCCTTGGTGTGCCTTGGTGTGCTGCTTTTTATTTATGTGTTTGGAACTTTTTCTATCATTCCGTGTGTATGGATGAATGTAATACTACTTCTATGCTTTGTGTGATGTAAATGAACATATGTGCTTTCAGTACCCGTAATATATATTTCGGTTGTGTCCGCTACAATTTTTTGTATGATGTTAGCATAGACGATAAGTCCATCCCCCCCCCATGGTAACTTTGTCAGTTTTGAAAGCCGATGTCATTCGTTACTGACTTTTAGTAAGCGTGTGATACGTACGTCTCCTATCATTGCCTAATTATTTTCCTTATCTCATAGTTATGCTTACAAAACAATACTTCACTCGTAGTTATTCATCTAACTTTTTTATTATTCTGTCAATTTTTTACAATTACCCTGATAACTCCATATGACATAACTTGGTAACTCAAATGTTCAAATCCTGTCAATTTATGATACATTGACACCATAACCCCAGCCATATGCACTCTTTACGAATTCTGGGCCATACAATTCTTTTTGGTCTTATTTGTAACATGTTATGATGATTAGTTTTATATCACAGCTGTTCCTCATTATGCACCAGTGTTATCTAATTTGACCCTTAAAAGACCCATACATGTGTGCTGGTAATCCACATTTACTTTACCTGGTATCTTCCATATCCTGTTCCTAATAACTTCTCTGTATGTTGTCTCAATTTTTAATACCTGATTTGTTTTTTTTTGCAACAATTTTTGTTGTTTATCTCTACTGTTCATGTCCTCATCGCTCTTTTTTTATTTTAAGTAACACCGGAAGCTGATCGTGTGCAAGTGTATGATGTTGAGATTGATGATGATGAGGTTCTCATGTGGTGGGAAGAATTTGAACATGGCAATACAGCATTAAAAGGGAAATCTAATGTTCAAATAGGTGATTTTTTTCTGCTCCATGAACATTGCAACCCTTGCACAAACCACTTTCTTTGTTTTCCAATCATGGATTAGCACTTGATAATCAAAACATGTGGCAGTTGATATGTTTTGTCCCATCACCTGATAATTCTCTCTCCCATCTGATGATAAATCATGGTTTTCCCTTTTTTTTCTGTTTCTACCAGACAGCCCCCAAAGTCCAACATTTGTGACACCAGAGTTACCACCTCGCACAGAGCATTTGGTACGCAGTTCAACACCTAAATCCTTTATTCGGAAAGTTCGGGTCACCCACCCGTCAAAATACCTGCTTCCGCCTTTTGCAAACCTCACACCGAGCAAGGAGGAAGAGTATGTTTACAACGAAGTTATCAAGCATACTACTGATTCTAACTCTAAGATTAAAGAGTATGTTTCCATCCTTTTTTTCACCTTTCTCAACACAAATCTTTGTTTTTGTGTGCCTTTTTTGAAATGTATTTTTTAAATCTTTTTTTTGTAGCGTTAGGGTCATCGACATCGATGGTAGGTGGGTCACCCTTGGTGAGCTTGCCAATTGTGTGAAGGGAGTCGGGCAACTATCAACCAGCATTGCCGAGTTACATGTTCGCATTCTCTAGTATAAGGAAACGCCAAACAGGCTCATATTCCCTTGGGTGCTCTCTGTGTATCTGTTGTTAGGAGACTTCAAATCCAAGTGTTTACTGAAGTATTTTCAACGGGACAAGTTTTACATTCTTAGTCACCAGGATCAGGTATGTTATGTTTGCTGGACCTGGTAACTGTGCAGTTAGTGTCTTGGTAACTCCCTGTTATTATCATGTAACTTCCTGTTATTTGCGGATATTGTGTGCTCTTCATGTCATGATAACCTGATTCATGCACACTGGTAACTTTTGACCTTTCTGCCCTGATAACTTACTTTTTTATAGTTGCCTCACATGTGAATTTCATGACCATTTGTTATCTTTGTAGTTTTGTTTCTTTTCCAACTAGTTTTATGCTTAATGCCTTTGAAATTTTTGCAGCTGCTATTCCCTGCTCTGCAAAGGTTGGGCCGCGGTCCAGATGACGGGCATTGGTATGTGTTGTCACTAAATCTTAGGGCGGAGCGGTTTGAAGTTCTAGATTCATTGCGTGACCAAGATACTCCTTCCCTTCTCGAGCATGCGACAAGATACATGAATGCAATAAAGAAGGCCTGGTTGATAAATTACAAGGACTCGCATAAGCAGATCAAGGACTATGAACTTGTGTACATTGATGTGTTGAAACAGGGTAACGGGTTAGTTGTTGATTATTCACTCTTTTTTTAACATCCCACTGCATGTTTCTCATCCCTGTTTGTTGACCCAGTCCGAAACCCCAATTAAACTGATGTTGTGTTATTTTTTTCATCACAAATGTTTCAGCATTGATTGTGGATTTTTCGCCTGCACGTTCCTCGAGGTGTGGGATGGCAAAAATGTTCCAGCCTTAACTCATGAACAAATTCCAGCTCTCCGGAAAATTATGACATTGAGGTGGTTAGATCATTATCAAAACAAATGCAAACAGTTGCGCCATCATCTGTTCGGCAGCGGTTGATGAGGTGATATTTTTACTACTACAGTGTGATAACTTCTACCAAACTGGCATGATAACTTTTTTATATGAATCTGTCACGACAATGCCATGAAGCAAAGTGTTGACATGCTGTTTTATTATAGTATACACAGTCCAAAGTCACTTTCTACACGATATAATTCGCTACTGTGATTGTAATTTGTTCATAAGCAATTTTTTAGAAGTGCAAGCAGGACTAATTTTTTGTTCATAAGTAATACAATGCATTGACGGTATCCTTCAAAAAATGTAGATATACAAATATTGGCTTTTACAAATCCTTGTCAATTTCATCATACATTGCTGGTAACTGGCATAATAGTGTACCGATAGCTTGATTAAGATATAAAAATTTTGGATTTACAAATCCATGTCAATCCCATCAAACATTTGCTGGTAACTGGCATAACAGGGTACTGATAGCTTACTTAAATTATAGAGATTCACTTGTTTTGCATTACAAAGCCACGATAACATCTACGATACAATGATGATAACTGGAATGTTATGGGGCTTGTAGCTTGCACATAATGGTCCATGAAAAAAAATGCAGGCACCATCTTCCATTTTAATAGCACCTTCATCATTTATCTTGCTAGGGGAGATTTGCACGTGCGTTTGTCATGTTCCAGACTCCCGCACACACCACATTTCCTTTTTGTCTTTGGTTTTGCAATCTCAAAACCTGATTGCTTTCTTTTTGACCTTGGCCGCCCCTTTGTTATGGTCTTGGGAGGGTCTAGTATCAACTTTGTGTTCGAGGATGGAGCTGCATCAGGATGTGGGGGCTGGATGACAAAAGTGTGATTGTTTTTGCTAGCATGTATCGTCACCTGCACACTTTCTTGCTGTGTGGCAGGGTTACCATGTCGCTGCACATGAGTAGCACTTTCTTGTTGTGTGGCGGTGTTCTCCTGTCGATTCACATTAGTTGCACTTGTTTGCCGTGTGGCTTGGTTCTCCGGATGACCTGCATCGGGGGCGTTTTGGTGATGTGTGACAGGGTTGTCTTCACTCATCCGCCCCACTGGTATCGAGCAGGGATCCGGCTGTCCTTGAAACGATCCTTTTGCTTCTTCCTTTTCCTTTCTTGCTTTTTTAAGTTGATTGTTCTTCAGTATTTCAAGCTCCTCCTTGAAATTATACAGGTGTTTTCTTGCCAATCTTGTCCCGTCATCTGTTAGGCAAGCGTCTTTGGCCGATGCCTTAAATTCTTTAAGAATTGATGTGTATCGCATGACGCTTTTTCCCTCCTCTGGCATCGACTTCTTAACTATCGGCTGTTCGAAATCAGGTTGAATAAGATCCTCTTCTGGATCCCAGGTCCACCTCTTTAGGATGTACTTTTTAGGTATCTCGTATACCCCAATTTGGTCCATAACTCGTAGTACGTGCGCGCACAGTAGCCCATCACGATCAAACTTGCAGCAACTACACGAGTATGTCTCTTCAACCATGTTTGCCTGCACATGGTAGTCCCTGTCTCCATATTTTGGTATTATCCCCCGCACTGAGCTGACCTTGAAAGTACCATCATCCAATGCGTCGCATCTGTATGCTGATTTCACCTTCATCTCCACCTGGAACTTGCAAAACAAGTTATTTGTGTATAGCCCCCGCACCTGCATCTCCAGCGGATTCATCGAGTACATTTCGGTTTCTTTGTACACTGTTTCCAGCTGCTCTTTTGACACGCTAGCCATCACCTTATCCTGTATCGCAGTGTACTGTTGTGCGAATTCGACCAGTGAGTTGTTTGGGTTGACATACTTCTTGAGCACAGAGTTAAATCCCTCGCTTCTTGCGGTGGTCTGCAAGAACGGGAAAAAATCGTGCATATAGTATACCGGGACCCAACACTTCCTGTTCTCCCACAGCCATTGGAAATGCTCGTTGTCAGTCTGGCCATACGCTTCCATCATCACCCACCACTTGTGCTCATACTCCTCAACTGCATTCATAATGTAAACATGGTAACATCAAGTACTGAAGGACGGTAACATCTGTTCAAACATATGTGGTAACTAGGAACAGCATTGCTGTTGATAATTCTGTCACACACACATGGTTACTTTAGTTGAAGCATCATGGTAAGTACTTTGCATGCAGGATAAGTATTCTTTTTCCCAGAGCGAATAACACTCTGTGTGTGTAGTACAAGCAACATTTTTTAACTAGCAACACAAAGATATTCATATCTAATAAAAACAACTGAAATGTGTACATCAAACATGCACATTATAGGGGGTAGTACATAAAGCAACTAATGTAGGTAATTTTGTTATAATCCTCTGGTAACTTGTCAATTTGTTAGATGGTAACTGTTGTTATCATGCATCTAAACCCATATTCTATGTGCCCATTTTTCCTGTGTTTTAAGCTAGTGAGGTGTGGGAAGTAAAATACCAGTCAGGCTGTTGTCAACACAATCCTTGAATGCATTGTTTAGTGGTTCATTGTCAGCCATCAGCTTCCCAATCTTCTCCTGTGCTTTTTTCATTATATGCCAGCGGCAATTCCTGTGTACTATCCCGATGAACACCTCATCAATAGCACTCCTCATTGCAAAATCTTGATCTGTTATTATGTTCTTTGGCGCAATTCCACCCATTGCATGCAAGAATGCATTAAATAGCCACACAAAGTTACCAGATAGTTCGTTTCGAACAAACCCACAACCAAATTGGATCGACTGTGCATGGTTATTAATGCCAATGAAGGGCGCACATGGCATTTTGTACATGTTTGTCATGTATGTTGTGTCAAATGAGATGACATCATTGTATCTAGCATATGCCCTACGCGACGCACCATCTATCCAGAATAAATTCTCCACTCTGTCCTCATCATCAAGCTTTATTCTCCAATAGAAATCTGGATCTTGTGCCTTCATATCTTAGAAGTACGAGATTGTGCTCCCCACATCAGCATGGCGGTACTCCATCCGGAATTTAGCTCGCTGGTTTGCGATGTCCTTTGTTGTGTATGGTACATCTTTAGGACTCCCATAAAACCATTCCATTAGTTGCATCTGTCTTGATGTCTCTATGTTGCATCCGTGCAATATCTTCAAGAAGTCCTGCTCATCTTTTGGAATGTTCCTATGTGTTGATAGGAACTTTGTCAAGGACGGCTTTCTTATTAGAGGGTGGTTGTGGTCGTCGTTGAACCGTTTGACTCTCCACCACGCATCCGTGTGGGTGATGTAAAGGTGGGCCGGACATCCCGACCTCACAACCTTCCCTCTTTTCCTCTTCTTCACGATGCCTTTTGGGTCCTGCACATCCTCTGTCTCCTCCTTGTTTGTTTTTGGCTTGCCGTATTTCCCACAAACCAAGAGGACTCTGCTTACAGTATTGTCTTTGATTGTCTTTCTGTATTCCAATCTCATTCCAAACCCATGTCTCAGTGCATATTGCCTGTAGTGTTCATAAGCGTCCTCAAAAGTATCAAACTTCATCATTTCGTCAGGAGGTTTTGGTGTGGAGTATGCCTCGGTATTTCTGTCTCCCTGTTCAGCATTCTCTCCCCCTATTTCTGGACTCGCTGGCTCGCTGACTGAATGATCAAAGAAGCTTTCTCTTCCCCCTATGCTGCTAGTAGTCGGTTCTTTGCTTGTCTCGCGAACCATCGTGTTGCTTCTAGAAGTAGCACCTGTAATGTTTTTGAAAGTTGTTAGTTTGTGATATATTTCCTGCATGCCAATACTAGTGGTAACTTGTACTCCAGTTGCTTGGGTAAGTTTGCATGCATTAAGATGTTTTGTTTAGCTGTAAAGTGAAAGCATGTGATTCCAATGTTGCAATACAGATTGCATGATAATTCGTATGCAGAAAGTGTGGTAACTGTACCTAAATTCATGGTAACCAGTGAAAACATGTAATTCTAATGTTGCAATACAGATTGCATGATAATTTGTATGCAGTAAGTGTGGATACTGTACTTAAATTCATGGTAACCAGTGAAAGCATGTAATTCTAATGTTGCAATACAGATTGCATGATAATTTGTATGCAGTAAGTGTGGTAACTGTACCTAAATTCATGGTAACCTAGGGGTGGTAGTTGCAATTGAAGTTCGACGGTAACAAGTTTGTGCACAAAAATGTGGTAGCATGGTAAATGTTTTACCTTCATCTGTTTTGGCAGAACAAAAACTTGCCGTGTGTGCATATTCACACTGTTGGTTTGTTCCCACACCACTCATTATGACATCCACATTACCCCTGTTGCCATGCGCCATTTTTCTTTTGTTGCAGCACCTGCTAGCACACATGATTGCACCAATTAATTTTCCACAATTAGAAGCAATCACGATTATTTTTTCACAATAACTATATTTTCTCTTCCTTTTACTGCACTGATTACTTCTTTTTTATAACAGGTATCGTTTTGGCAGTAACCAGCATATGGGAGTATGACAGCGACAGTTTCTATCAACCTCATTTCATGAACTTCATTTTTTTATCAAAAAAGAATGGTGGCAACAATGTAAATCAACACATGGTATTCTTGTAGTGTTTTTAGGACCTTTGGTTCTCAGTCTCCCTGGTAATTTGTAATGAATTAGCATGATAACTTGTTCTGACATGGGTGCGTTCAATATATAAACGAAGAAAATGATCTTTTTTCTATGTTCAATAAGCCTTACAGGATGCTGATTACTAAATGCATACACTCTGGTAATCTATTTTCAATCGAGATGGTATGTCAGTTTTAATGAGAAAATTCATACATGTTTTTTCTAACTTGCTTGAAAAATATGAAATTTAGTCAACTTTATTTTTGTTGGTAACCTGACTGAATTTGAGTGGTAACTCAATTTTCAACAGAGGAATTACACACATGTACTAAAAGTACTACCTTTTTTTTTGCATGCTTAAAAAGATGAAATTCATACATGTTCTTGTTGTTTTTCCCCCATGCCATTTCCCCTTGATTCTTATTGGTATGAGATGCAAATGCAGCATGTGCATAGAGGTTGAATCACTTACCTCCTTTCTTTTGTGCCTGATTATGACGAAAATTAGACGATTTGATGATAACCCATGTGATGCTCTTGTGGTAAACCGGGGCCCTCCTTCAAATCCTTGTGATTTTGGTGGTGTTTTTTCGTGGTTTTCTCTTTTTTTGGTGGATAAGATCTGGGGGCAGAGGTTGCCGGCGATGGAGGCGCGTCGGGGAGAGAGGGGAGAACTAATCGGGGCAGGTGGCTCTTTCTTGCGATGGAGGTAAGAAACTAGGGTTGGGGTTGGTAACTCACGTGCAGGAGGGGTAGGTGGGCCAAATGGGCTGTGTTAATTTCCCTTGGGCCTCGATGCGTTGCGCATGGAGGGACGCAGGAGGGGGGAGGTGGGCTTCGCGAGAGAAGGTTTGCGCGGAGGGTGGAGTTGCCGAATCGGGTCACGCGCGGGGAGGGAGATCGTGCGGATCTGTCGCTATCCACCAGTCGCCTGGTGGTTAGTCGCGTCCATAAATCTAAATGATTTATTTATTTTTATAAAATCCCCTAAACTTCCAAAAATCATAGAAAGTCAACCGTAACTCCAAATCAAACAAATTATATATGAAAAATGATCAAAAGAATCCAATCTATCAATCTGTACCATTTCCATGCATGTTAGAACAACTGATAGCTACTGTTTAGGACAAATCATGTAAATGGCATTTTAATTTCCACATATGGAGTTTTAATTTGAACCTTTGGTTCAAACCAACTCTTCAATTAATCTAGTTGCTAGTTGCATTAGCTCAATCAACATCATATTGCATTGATTGTGTTCTTCCTTGTTTGCCGGTATTTGTCCCCTCTCGATAGGCGTGGTTCCGACAATGAGTTCGATGACACCGATGAACAACTATACTATCTTCAGAAGTGTCAGGCAAGCAAAACCCCCCTTGTTCAATCCGATACATACCCACTCTCTCGCTCATGCTCTCTTTTACTGCATTAGGACAACAACAATTCAACTGTTACTTGCTACGGTAGTTGAACCCCTTTCCTCTGCATGACATGTCATTGCCACAGTAAATAGATGAAACCCACTAGCATGAGTAGGAGTTGTTTGAGCCATGATGTGCCTACTCATCTATGCTTGTTTGTCATGCCTGCTACTGCTTAGAGTTGAGTCAGGTCTGATTTATCGAGGATGATTTAGAGGTGTGTGAACATGTCCTGTTGTTGAGAGCTAAATGTGTGAACACGTTTTGGTAAAAGTATTGGTGAGAGGCCATGTAGGAGTACATGGTGGGTTGTCTCATTGAAGTCGTCCACAGGAACTGAGTTCTGTGTTTGTGATCCATGAACAGCTACTACCACACATTGGGATCCTTAATTGACTCTCTCGACTTATTAATTGCCTTGATCTCTGTCCAGGACTTGCAACTAGTTTCTGGTGTTTGTAGGATATGTGTTGGAGGCCGTGCGTAGTGCTGACCCTAGGGGTGGGCTATGATGTGGTAGATACACCGTGGCCCGGTGTATCGAGCGCCCGTTTGGTGTCTCGGGAACCCTGCACACATCGTTTGGGGCTGTGAGCGAAACTCCGGCCGGATCTCCTCGCGGATGGAACCTGAATAGGCGATAAACCTGGACTAGAGACTTGTGTGGTTAGTCAGGTCGTGGCCGACTCCCTCGCCAGGCTTCCGCTTGAAGGTTGCCGAGATACACGACGTGTACATGGTGGTAAGTGGCGAGAGCATGTGGGAAGAAGTACACCCCCAGCAGGGTTATATATGATCTATTCGGATAGCCGTGTCCACGGTAAAGGACTTCCGGGTTGCCTGTACAGTTCATAGACAAGTGAAAGTGGATACTCTATGTCGGTGTACTAAAGTAGGGGTACCCTAGAACCCTGAACTTGTGCACGGGCAGTAGTAGCCTCCCGCGGCAAGGCCTGCCAGGGGAGAGATAAGAGTCTCCACGGCCCGCTCCGGGCCGGACGAAGGCCAAGTGATCGAGCCCCGAAGACCAAGCCCCGGCAAGAGGAGCTTGCCGGGACAAGCAGGCGAGGTCCGGCAAGAGGAGCTTGCCGGGCCAAGGCGACAAGGCCCCGGCAAGAGGAGCTTGCCGGACGACTAAGCCGAAGCACCAAGGCCCCGACGGGAGGAGCTCGCCGGGATGGCCAAGCCAAGGCACCCCAAGAGAAGACCGCCGCGGCGCGCCGCGCGCCCTGGCAAGGCCTGACGAGCGGCAAGCTCTCAGGTGCGACAAGGCAACTACCGCGGCAAGCCACTTGCCGCGGCTAACCACCACCTCAGGCCCGCGCTCCAGCCCACCTGCCCACGCGTCACTCTGGAGCTTCCCCGGAGGCACGTGGCGAGACGTTACGCAACCTGAGGTGTGCGGTGGCACGCAACGTTGACAGAGTCGCCCCCGTGGCGAGCGGAGGCGCCCCTAACGGTCCGCCTCGGCACTGTTCAAGCGATCCAGACGGGCATTTAATGCCTTTGTCCCCCGCCGTCAGAGTTAGGTTCGATAACACTGTGCAGCCGCTGTTCGCACAGTTCCTTGCCATTTTTACCCTCACCTGCGCCGCTACCTGTGGGAAACCCCTTGGCATATAAAAGGAGGCCCATGCGCATGGAGGGGGGAGGAGAGAAAAACCAGAGCCAGCAGGAGGAGGATAGCAAAACCAGAGCCAGCAGGACGCCCAGTAGACCCTCGTCTACGTCCGGCTCCAACTCATTGTAGCTTCTTGCGCTCCAGAGCAAGAACTCCAATCAACCAGACATGCAACAGTAGGGTTTTACGCATCCATGCGGCCCGAAGCTGGGTAAAATCGTTGTGTGTGTGTGTCACCTCGATCTGCTCTTTGTGCATCCTCGCCCCCGCCGAATCGACAAGGGGCTCCGTCCCCATAGGTGCTCGTAGAGGCAGATATCCCCCGACATCTTTGGCGCGCCAGGTAGGGGGCGTCGAGGTTGTGTGAACCAGATCCGGCGTCCGCGCGAGCCAGACCCTCATCGTTTGCGCCAGCATGGCGCCGAAGAAGAAAGCTCTGGAGCTGGCCGGCCCATCAGCATCGAACCCACCGCCCATGGAGCAGACGGGTGGTGGGGAGGACGCCGGCGAAGGAACGGGCACCGTCGAGCCAATTCTTGGTCCCGCGGCGTCCGAGCTCGCCTCGCGCCCCGCTTAGGAGGCGCAAAACCAGCAGCGTCATGGTACCCATGGTACCATACGCTCGCTGGACCCAGGCCACGCTGATGGATCCCAGGGGGCTCAGGACCGGCATGCGATCCAGCGTGCCGGGACGAGCGTCGTGCGGCTGCCTGGACCGGGTGCTGCTCCTTCTAACGTGGTTAGGAATTCGAGCACATCCCGCTCCTCGCGCCGCTCGCCGCCTCTGCCCGCCACCCCAGCGGAAGCTCTCGCGCGAGCCCAGCTGCTCCTAGACTACCCTCCTACGGCGGACAAGCTCGACGGCTGGAGGGCAACCATCCAAAGCCTCATCGGTTTCGCCAACGGTGACACTCCGCGGCAGCACAGCGCGTCGCAGCCGCGGCCAGTCTCCCAGGCGAGAACCGATGGCGCCAAGAACGGCGGGGGCGCGACCACCGTGCACTCCCCGCCCCAGAGGCCACGGTCGCCGACTCGCCGGGTTCACCTCGACGACGACTCCACCGCATCGTCGAACCCGCGAACTCGCCGCGACCAACGCCAAGTCCTTCACGAACGAAGGGAAGAAGACGCTCGAACCCGCATCGAGCGCAGAAGAGAGGCGCGGCGTCAATCAGACCAGCGCGTTGGGCCCACTGGAGACATGCACGCGCCGGGGGAACCAGGTGAATTGCCGTATTCGGTGGGTTGCCCTGCGTTCACCCGCGAGCTGCGGCAAGTCCAGTGGCCCAGCACAAAGAACTTCAAGCCCGACGTGCCCGAGAAGTACGACGGCAAGTCGCATCCGTCTGAGTTCCTCAGCATCTACACCATTGCGGTGCAGGCTGCCGGAGGACGGGACGATAAGATCCTTGCCAACTACTTCCCGCTGGTACTCAAGCCCAACGTCAGATCCTGGCTCATGCACTTGCCGGACGGCTCCATCTCCTCCTGGCCAGATCTATGCCATCAGTTCGTGGGCGCCTTCACAGGCGGCCACAAACCCCATGGCCAGGCGAGCGACCTTCATCTGCTTGTTCAGAAGGAGGGGGAGCCTTTACGCAAGTTCATCCAGAGGTTCAGCCGTGTGCACTACAACATCCCAGACGTCCACCCCGCCGCGGTGATCAGCGCGTTCCACCAGAACGTGCGTAACCGCAGGATGCGGGAGGAGATGGCGATGTGCAAAATCAAGGAGGTCAGTGAGCTTTACGCCCTGGCCGACAAGTGTGCACGCGCTAAGGAAGGGAGGCGGCTCCCCGGAGAAAGTGTTGGAGAAGGAGACTCCGACAGTGAAGGTACCGCCCCGGCAAGGAGAGGCCGGCGGCGGAACGGCAAGAAGAAGAAAAACCCAGAGGTACTGGTTGTCGAGAAGTCCGGCAGCGAGGGCTCCGCCAAGAAAGCCCAGGCGGGAGGCCCCGGCAAGGAGGTTGCCGGGTGCGCCAACTGCCGGGCGGTGGCGGCTGCCGATAAGCGGTATGGTACCGACAAGAAGTACTGCAAGATCCACCGCACCAGGGGCCACGACCTCCAGAGTTGCAAGCAAGTCGAGCGACTCGTCGACCTGCAAAAGGCCGAGTACGCGCGACGCGACAAGGAGAGGGCCCAAGCAGGTGGCGGGGGATCCGGCACGAAGCGTCCCGGCCCGGGGGAGCGCCGCGGCAAGGACAAGCAGCGGCAAGCAGACAGACCTCCCCGGGGCCGCGACAAGAGCGAAGACGAAGACGACGACGAAGACATGGAAGACCCCGAGACCAGCGAGCAGGAGTTTCAGAAAGCCACTAAGGTCTTGTGTGTGGACGGCGGTGCCTCCCTGCACGCTTCCCACCACCAGCTCAAACGGTGGGTGCGGGAGGTCAATGCAGTGGAGCCGCCCGTCGAGTCACGCAGACCCCTGAGATGGTCCAGCACGCCTATCATCTTCGACATTGAGGACCACCCTGATCGCACAACCGCGGTCGGGTGCTTGCCGATGTTGGTTTCCCCAACAATCCGCAACCTCAAGGTCACTAAGATGCTAGTTGACGGCGGGGCCAGCTTGAATCTGATCTCCTCTGCTGTTCTCCGGAGACTCCAAGTTCCCGACAGCGAGCTCGAAGAAACCGGCACATTCCAAGGAATCAACCCGGGAAGGAGCAAGCCGAAGGGAAAGATCACGCTGCCGGTAACATTTGGCAGTGAGCTGAATTTCAGAACTGAGAAGGTCACCTTTGACGTCGCCGACCTTCCGTTGCCTTACAACGGGATCCTCGGCCGGCCAGCACTCGCCAAGTTCATGGCAGCCTCTCACTATGCGTATAACATGCTCAAGATCCCGACCCGATAAGCGTCATTTCTGTCCCCGGCGACAAGAAGGACGCCCTTATCTGCGCCGACCAGTTATACCGGGACGCAACAGCGGCAACGGCCCGCGGTCCGCCCGCCGCTGGAGCTTCCGGGGGAAAGAAGAAGTCCGGCAAGTGCTCTGGCGCCCACTCCGGCAAGCGCGCCTCTTCGGAGTGTTGCGCTGCCGTCGAGGACGTGCCATCGAGCCCCGCCGGCAAGAAGATCAAGTCCGGCAAGTGCTCTAGCGCCCACTCCGACAAGCGCGCCTCTTCGGAGTGCTGCGCTGCCATCGAGGACGCGCCCTCGAGCCCCGCCGGCAAGAAGGCCAAGCCCGGCGAATGCTCTGGTGCCCACTCCGGCAAGCGCGCCTCTTCGGAGTGCTGCGCTGCCGTCGAGGACGTGCCACCGAGCCCCGCCGGCGAACACGAGAAGACGACGGCTGCTCCACCCGCGACCAAGAAGGTGCCCGCCAAGGAGGACGGCACTGGTGGTACCTTCACCATCAGTGCCACTCTCGGCCCCAAATAGGAAGGCGCGCTCATCGCTTTCCTGCGGGCGAATGTCGACGTGTTTGCCTGGCAACCATCGGACATCCCCGGCGTTCCCACGGAAGTGATTGAGCACCACCTTGCCGTCTGTCCTCATGCGCGGCCCGTCAAGCAAAAGGTTAGGAAACAAGCGGTGGAGCGCCAAGAGTTTATCGCGGAGGAAATCAAGAAGTTGGAAGAGGCAGGCCTCGTCAGAGGCGTGCTCCATCCGACGTGGTTGGCCAATCCTGTCGTCGTGCGCAAGGCAAACGGGAAGTGGAGGCTTTGCATCGATTTCACCGATGTCAACAGAGCTTGCCCTAAAGATCCATTTCCCTTGCCGCGCATCGACCAGATTGTTGACTCCATGGCCGGATGCGACCTGCTTTCGTTCCTTGACGCCTACTCCGGGTACCACCAGATCTTCATGGCCGAAGAAGACGAAGAGAAGACTGCGTTCATCACCCCGTGCGACACGTACTGTTTTGTGCGGATGCCTTTTGGACTGAAGAACGCGGGCTCGACATTTGCGAGGGTTGTCCACACTGCTTTTGAGCCACAGATCCACAGAAATGTGGAGGCCTACATGGACGACATTGTGGTCAAGAGCAGAGACAAGGCAACCCTGGTACAAGACTTGGAAGAGACCTTTGCAAACTTGCGCAGGATCAACCTCAAGCTCAACCCCGAGAAGTGCGTGTTCAGAGTTCCCTCCGGCAAGCTTCTCGGGTTCTTCGTGTCTCAGTGTGGGATCGAAGCCAACCCCGACAAGATCAAGGCCATCGAGCGGATTGAAGCACCAACGCGTGTCAAGGACGTGCGACGACTTGCCGGCTGCGTGGCGGCTCTCAGCAGATTTATTTCCAGGTCTGCGGAACGCGCCCTGCCGTTTTTCAGAATCTTGAAAAAGGCAGGTCCAGTGAAATGGACTCCGGAAGCGGAGGCTGCGCTGCAAGACTTGAAGAAATACCTGTCCTCCGCCCCTACACTTGTCGCGCCTAGACCACGAGAGAAGTTGCTGCTCTACCTAGCGGCAACCAATCAAGTGGCTAGTGCTGCGTTAGTTGCAGAGAGGGAAGCTGATGACGAGCCAGCAGTCACGGCAAGCGCATCCGATGGCAAGCAGGGGGCTTCCCCGACAAGCTCTGGCCCCGGCAAGGGCGGATCCACACAAGCGCAAGGGGAAGTGCAGAGGAAGAGGATGGTGCAGCGCCCAGTTTACTTCGTCAGTTCCCTCTTGCAGGGGGCTAGGTCGAGGTACTCTGGTGTGCAGAAATTGCTCTTCGGCCTCCTCATGGCCTCGAGGAAGCTGCGCCATTACTTCCAAGCACACGAGATCACAGTGGTCACTCGCTTTCCGCTTAAGAGGATACTGCAGAATCCCGAAGCGACAGGCAGGATTGTCGAGTGGGCGCTAGAACTGTCAAGCTTCGACCTCAAGTTCGAGAGCACATCGACCATCCAGAGCCGAGCATTGGCAGAGTTCATAGCAGAGTGGATGCCGACACCGGACGAAGAAATTCCCGAGACGAGCATCCCCGGCAAGGAAGCAACCAAAGAGTGGCTGATGTACTTTGATGGTGCCTTTTCGCTGGAAGGCGCCGGTGCTGGCGTGCTGCTCATCGCGCCCACCGGAGAGCACCTCAAGTACGTCGTCCAGATGCACTTTCCCAAGGAGCAAGCAACCAACAATACGGCAGAGTATGAAGGTTTGCTCGCCGGTCTCAGGATTGCGGCGGAACTTGGGATCAAGAAGCTCATTGTCAGGGGTGACTCGCAGCTCGTCGTCCGCCAAGTGAACAAGGATTACCAGTGCCCGTTGATGGAAGCCTACATTGATGGAGTGAGGAAGCTGGAAGAGTGCTTTGACGGCCTGCAAATGGAATACGTTCCAAGAGCAGAGAACGACATCGCCGACGGCCTGTCAAAATGCGCCGCACTAAAGCTACCTGTGGAACCAGGGACCTTTGTGCTCAAGCTGACTCAGCCATCCGTGACGCCATCGACTGGTCCAAGCAAGAAGAGAAGACCGGTCTCTGACGGCCCTCTCCCGGCAGAGCTTCCCGAAGCCACCGCCAAGGGAGTCCCCGAGATCGACGCCAAGAGCGCTGAGGAGCTGCCTGCTCCGGCAAGCCCCAGGGTTCGCCCCGACGAAGCAGGCGCTCCCGGCAAGCCACGCCCCGGCAAGCTTACCGAGGAACGTCAAGCTCCGGCTGAGCCCCGAGTCCTCGCCGTAGAAGCTGATGTTCCCGCAGCCGCCGACATGCCTTTGGTCCTCGTCGTCGAGCCCCAGGCTCCGACGTGGGCACAGCAGATTGTCCGTTTCCTCCAGACAGGAGAGCTTCCCGAAGAACAAGAAGAAGCTGAAAGAGTAGCCCGACAGTCCAGTATGTACCAGTTCGTTGACAACGCACTGTACAGAAGAGGACGCAATGGGGTGAAATTGAAGTGCATCCACCGGGAAGACGGACAGAGGCAGTTGGTGGAGATACACGGAGGCATATGTCGGCACCACATTGGCGCCAGAGCACTTGCCGGAAAGGCGTTCCGGCAGGGCTTCTTCTGGCCCACAGCCCTCCAGGATGCAACTGCACAAGTAACCAAGTGTGAAGCGTGCCAGTTCCATTCCAAGAAGATACACCAGCCAGCTCAAGCTCTCCAGACGATCCCTTTATCCCGGCCCTTCTCGGTCTGGGGGCTCGATATCCTCGGCCCCTTCCCCCGATCCGTCGGGGGCTTTGAGTACTTGTTCGTTGCCATCGACAAGTTCACAAAGTGGCCAGAAGTGGAACCAGTGAGGAAGGTGACCGCCCAGTCCGCGATCAAATTCTTCAGGTCGATTGTTTGCCGCTTCGGGATCCCCAACAGGATCATCACCGACAACGATACGCAGTTCACAAGCCACGCCTTCATGCAGTACACCCAAGATCTCGGTACCAAGGTCTGCTTCGCTTCTGTTGCTCATCCCCGGAGCAACGGTCAAGCGGAAAGGGCCAACGCCGAGGTACTGTGCGGGCTCAAGACCAGAAGTTTTGACAAGCTGCTCAAGCGCGGACGGAACTGGATGGAGGAGCTGCCGGCGGTTCTTTGGTCGGTCAGAACGACGCCAAATCGAGCCACCGGCCAGACACCATTTGCTCTAGTTTATGGGGCAGAAGCAGTTACCCCCACGGAACTCGTATACGGGTCACCTCGAGTGCTCGCTTATGATGAGCTTGAGCAAGAGCGGTCGCGTGAAGATGACGCACTGCTCCTCGAGGAAGATCGTCTCCAGGCCGCTGTGCGATCCGCTCGCTACCAGCCAGCTCTGCGTCGCTATCATAGCCGCAAAGTTAAGGCAGGAGCCTCGAGGAAGGCGACCTTGTTCTTCGGCACGTTCAGTCGGCCAAGATACACAACAAGTTGACGCCGAAGTGGGAAGGCCCTTACCGGGTGAAACGAGTCACGAGGCCTGGCGCCGTCCGCCTCGAGACCGAAGATGGTACTCCGGTGAGCAATTCCTGGAACATTGAGCATCTTCGCAAGTTTTACCCGTAAGGCGCGATTGTCGGACCCCGTCCGGCAACCAACTCTTTGTACAAAAGTCTTGCCGCAGACGCATGTAATCCTTTGTACAAAGCCAGGCGCAGACCCTGGCCGCAATTACGCGCTGGGGCCCCCCAAGTTTTAGCATGCATGCTGAGTCGAGTCTCGTCCTTGGTTAGGGTCGATTGTGCCTAACAGTCGCTAACCCCTAACTTGGAGGTCGAGTCCGCGTCTTTTTCCCGTCCTTTCCCTTTGGCTCGCGGGAACGGCCTACCCTTGCCGAGCCGCTCAAGGACGAAGAGGGGGAGAAGGACGAGCCAGCACCCGCCTCCCGACAAGCCAGAGTTGCCGGGAGCTACAACCTCAGATAAGTCTTTACATCCCTTATCATGCATTCTCTCGTGAGCTGCGGAATGTGAAAACCTCGCCTCCTCCTAAAAAGTTGTCGTGCTGTCTTAAAGCGGCAAACCCCGGAGCGCGTTCCCGGGGCCCGTTTCGGATAGTAGCCGCGGCGGCAAGGGGAGGAATCGAGGGGCCAGAACCCGCCTTCTCCCTGCCTCCGCCTAGAGCGGGAGGAGGGCCAAGAGGCGCGAGGGACGGCAGGGTCCGTTGCCGGGCGAAGTGTCTATCTTGGCGGTGCAAAGGGTCCGCCCCTTGCCGCGGGATGTACCCGCGAGACAAATGATCCGGCAAACAACCCCTTTTTTTCATTAAAAACATTCCACTCAGGTACAGTTCAGAGAGAATGAAAAACATGAAAGATGGGATTACAAGATTTTAATGCAACTAAGGCCCGAGGGCTTACAAGATAAAAAGAGATAAGGTGCCCGTAATCCCTTTCTTGTCTCTCTCCTCAGGAGGTACGGCAAGGAGGCGAGAAGGGCAAAAGGGGCGCCTAGACGAGCTACGGGTGGCAGAAGACGCCAAGAGAGCGTCCGAGGCCCCACCCCGGAGCTCCGGAGGCCAGAAGAAGACGGCGACGCCGGAAGCGGAGCTCGAGAAGGAGGCGGCGGGACATCGACACGCTGTCGAGGGCATCTAGCCCTCGTACTCCGAGTTGACGGCCTTGCCGCCAGCCTCTTCCGCAGCCTCGCCACTCCGGCCGCCCAAGAAGACGAAGCCCCGGCAAGAGGAGCTCGCCGGGCCGGAGAGAAGACCCCGGTGGTCGTCGCCGCGAGTAGGGGTGGTGACGGCGTCTGGGGTGAGGTTGGAAGACGAGGCAGCGGCCTTGCCGCCCGTCCTCCTCCTCTTCCGCATCCTCCCTACGCCAGCCGCCCAAGGAGACGACCCCGGGGAGTTCACGGCGCCAGCGACGCGGACGATGGGGGCCGCCGGTGCCACGCGGAGCTGCGACTAGCGCCTAGTCATGCCCGTCACCCCGGCAACCGCCCGCCCTCGTCGTCGCTGTCGCTCCCCTCCTCGTCACTCTCGCTCGAGGAGGAGCCTTCGCTGTCGGAGGAGCTATCCACGCAGCACCGGGCCCGGGTGCCAAGGTCCCCGAAGACCTTGACGGAGAGCAGATCGCCCTCCATCAGCTTGAAATGGAGGGTGAACCCCGCCGTCAAGCTATGGATCCGGGCGAACGACTTCCACCCTCGGCCCAGGCACATCACGCCGGGGGCTCGGGATTTGACGTGGACTCGCGTACCACTGATCCCGCAGCCCCTCATGCGCAACCTCAGCATCTCGTGTTGTTCCACCTCCAGGACGTCCGCAAAGGGGGCCGGGAGGCGGAGGCGACGGCGAGGCGCCCGGCGCAGCCTGATGATGAACTCGCAGGTGTCGTCCCCGAGATGAACCGCCGGGGGAAACGGAGCCGCCGGCGGAGGCGAGGCCGGCGCGCCGTCCTGCCCGCCTCGAGCGCCTCGGCCCCGTCCACGGCCTCGTCCGCGACCTCGCCCCCTCCCCCTTCCCCCTATGGTTGGCTCCGCCGCCGCGGGTGCAAGGGGAGGAGGGGCACGCTGCCTGGCGGCAACCCTTGCCGCCACCGAAGAAGGACCAGGGTTCCCTTCCTCCATGACAGCTTGGAAAAGGGGACCAGGGATCTAAGAGGAGGAAGAAGGAAGTTATGCGGACCCTCGTCATCCCCTTCCGCTCATTATAAAGGGGCGAAGTGGGGGCTCGGCCTCCCCGCCCAACCAATCAAAGCAGAGGAAGGGCAGGCGACGGGGCCGACCCCCTACCTCGACCCACGTCGGCCCGGCTTCCTGCCTCCACCACCGCGACCCCAAGTGCATGGAGGACGCGTGGCGGGCAGGCAGGGCCGAGAGAACTGGTGAGGCGACCTCTCTTCCCCCTCACTCGAAAGTGGGGGCGGACGTTTCACTTCTCCAAATAAAAGAGATCGTGCACGACGTGACGCATGCCTGCGGGCCAAGCCCCGCGCACGCCACCCACGTCACGCACGCCTCGCACGCCTCGCCCCCCTCCCCATGACGCCGCGATAAGCGCGCGCCACTTGGGGAGGGCGCGACGAGCACGGAGTCAAGGAGCAGCGCGACCTAGGCCACGCGTGCCCGTGCACTGTTAGGACCTGGCCCAACAACGCTCGGCACCGTGTATGGCCCAGGCCCGGGGGCTCCTGTCGGTGTACTAAAGTAGGGGTACCCTAGAACCCCGAACTTGTGCACGGGCAGTAGTAGCCTCCCGCGGCAAGGCCTGCCAGGGGAGCGACAAGAGTCTCCACGGCCCGCTCCGGGCCGGACGAAGGCCAAGTGATCGAGCCCCAAAGACCAAGCCCCGGCAAGAGGAGCTTGCCAGGCCAAGCAGGCGAGGTCCGGCAAGAGGAGCTTGCCGGGCCAAGGCGACAAGGCCCCGGCAAGAGGAGCTTGCCGGGACGACTAAGCCGAAGCACCAAGGCCCCGGCGGGAGGAGCTCGCCGGGATGGCCAAGCCAAGGCACCCCAAGAGAAGCCCGCCGCGGCGCGCCGCGCGCCCCGGCAAGGCCTAACGAGCGGCAAGCTCTCAGGTGCGACAAGGCAACTACCGCGGCAAGCCACTTGCCGCGGCTAACCACCACCTCAGGCCCACGCTCCAGCCCACCTGCCCACGCGTCACTCTGGAGCTTCCCCGGAGGCACGTGGCGAGACGTTACGCAACCTGAGGTGTGCGGTGGCACGCAACGTTGACAGAGTCGCCCCCGTGGCGAGCGGAGGCGCCCCTAACGGTCCGCCTCGGCACCGTTCAAGCGATCCAGACGGGCATTTAATGCCTTTGTCCCCCGCCGTCAGAGTTAGGTTCGATAACACTGTGCAGCCGCTGTTCGCACAGTTCCTTGCCATTTTTACCCTCACCTGCGCCGCTACCTGTGGGAAACCCCTTGGCATATAAAAGGAGGCCCATGCGCATGGAGGGGGGAGGAGAGAAAAACGAGAGCCAGCAGGAGGAGGATAGCAAAACCAGAGCCAGCAGGACGCCCAGTAGACCCTCGTCTACGTCCGGCTCCAACTCATTGTAGCTTCTTGCGCTCCAGAGCAAGAACTCCAATCAACCAGACATGCAGCAGTAGGGTTTTACGCATCCATGCGGCCCGAAGCTGGGTAAAATCGTTGTGTGTGTGTGTCGCCTCGATCTGCTCTTTGTGCATCCTCGCCCCCGCCGAACCGACAAGGGGCTCCGTCCCCATAGGTGCTCGTGGAGGCAGATATCCCCCGACACTCTAAAACTCGCAAGATAAGCGTGAGTGTTATGCATGGCCTTCTTGTAGGGAGACGGAAGTGGATCCATAGTGGTGTATTGATATGGTGAATATGTGGACTCGTGTGCGCCACCTCAAAGAGTTACTTGCAGTCATAGTTCAGGATAGCCACCGAGTCAAAGCTGGCTTGCTGCAGTCAAACTCCACCACCCCCTTTATTTATACCGATGCATATGTAGTCAGTTCTGATGTAAGTCTTGCTGGGTACATTTGTACTCACGTTTGCCTATTTTATGTTTTGCAGAGAGACGTCAGTCTCGCTAGTAGTTCCGTGTGGACTTCGATGGTTAGCTTGATACCTCAGCTACGATCTTGTGCCCTCGGCAGGATCTGGTAGTTAGTCAGGCTTCTCAGCCTTTTTCATTTGTAGATGTCTGTACTCAGACATGTTAAGCTTCCGCATGTGTTCTGACTTGTATGCTTTGAATGTTGGGTCATGAGACCCATGTTTGTAATATCTCGCTCCTCGGAGCCTAATGAATAAATACTTGAGTCGTAGAGTTATGTTGTGATGCCATGTTGTATTTACACATATCGAGTATATTGTGTGTATGATTGAAATGCTTGGTATGTGTGGGATCCAACAACCTAGTTGTTTATCCTTGGTAGCCTCTCTTATGGGGAAATGTAGTCTTGTGCTTCCTTGAGCCATAGTAGTCCGCTACAACCCGGTTCACCGGAGTCCTGCTAGCCCAGCACTACTGCTCAGGACACTTGACTGGCCGGCATGTGTTTCACTTCATTCCTGTGTCTGTCCCTTCGGGGAAATGTCACGCGGTGACATCCGGAGTCCTGCCTAGCCTGCTACAGCCCGGGTTACCAGAGTCCTGTTAGCCTAGTGCTACAGCCCAGATTCACACGCTGTCGACCGACATGCTCGAAGTTGATTCATGTATGCCTGTCCCCATGGGTTAGTGCCGCTTTAGGTTCACGACTAGCCATGTCGGCCCGGGTTCTTTGTCATATGGATGCTAGCGACACTATCATATACGTGAGCCAAAAGGCCCAAACGGTCCCGGGCTAGGTAAGGTGGCACACGTGGGAATACCGTGCTTGAGGCCGCAAAGTGATATGATGTGTTACATGCTAGATCGGTGTGACTTAGGATCGGGGTCCTGACAACTTTGGTATCAGAGCCTGACTGCCTGTAGGATTGCCAAGCCAAACTGGTCGAAGTTGAGTCTAGAAATGCTTTAGTTATATAAGGGAATTGATTGTGGAAGGGAACGTAAGGCTCTTTTCACTCCTTATACCTTATGCCCTTCTGATCCGAGTCAACCTCTTCTTTTCTAAGGGATTAAGAACTAGGCCTTCTCATCTATCTATTAGGATGACGAGTTACTATGTTAGAGACTTATAGGATTGTTGGTTCCAGGCCTCAGTTCAGTTTCTACCACTTTTAGTATGTTGTCAGTTGAATCAGACCCTTGATATTGTGATGTTGAGTGGTTATGCCACCATTTTTCAGGATGTCTCAAATCTTTTTGAGCATGTACAGCCGTTATGCTGTCTGAGTCATCCCAGGTTTCTAAACAGTCTGATGCATTTGAAATCCCTTCCTCCTGTTCCTGATGTCCTTTTGGGCCAGATTAAGAACACTAATGGTCTGTTGAGGTGCTCCATTGCCTTGACATATGTGTTGGAGCTAGTATTATGAACCTAGGCATCCTAGAGAGTCACCTAGTAATCTAGCCATGTTTTGTGTTCCCGGTGTGATGACTCTGGCCACCATTCTTGAAAGCATCCCGTGATGCCATTTAGCTAGTAGGTATTCTATTCCTGGGTTTTGAACCCGAGATTCACTCCACTCACCTCGTGTTGATAGTGTTGCTCGTACCTTTAGGATATTAGTAACCTTTGTGATAGTCCTCCAGGTTCGTGGTACATCCTTCTTCCAACTACCATGAACCATTAAGGCATAAGTTCTTTGAACCAAAATATCACAATCAGAGTACTCTTGAGGAGTTCTCCATTCATAATTGTGATTCTGCCAGTTCTACCTTTCTGCATGGGTTATCCAGAAGAAATATGTTGAATTTGTTCGGCATACTAATCCAGGCATCCACAACTCAAAGTTACATGTTCCTTGGAGTTGTCCCTCCTTAGTGGTAATCCGACCCTCGTCTATCAATTGATAGTTAGGAATAGTTGTGCATTCGTGTTCATCGATGCCTATTATTCTTGTGGTCCGTCAAGCCATTCTATTCCGGAATGACTAGGAGAAACAAACTCCAGTACCTCATCCATTTCTAGGATTGGGTCAAAGTAGTTGTATTCCGCAGATCAAAATGCCAATCCATCTTTTGTTCTGTTCTACCTCGGAGTATTACCCCCTTTATGTCAGGATTGTCATGAGAATTTCACCATCTCTCATGAATTTTTGATGCAATGATACCTCTTGCCATCATTTTTCATTCCTCGGTTCCGTGTTGTTGCAACCAGAATACCGACAAGTGAACCATGATGTGTGAAATCAATACTCCTAGCAACCGTGTTGCTTGGTAGTTAATGGACACTATTCTCATTCTTAGCGTGTTGGTTAGTAAATCATCAACCTAAGATTGATCATGCTACCTTGTCCTCATTGTGGTGCACTCTTCAATCTTTAGTTAGGATTGAATTCCTTGCTCTTCTGTTCATGTCGTCTTGCCTTGAAAAGGAAGTTTGATCTCGAGATTAATAACATATCGGTGGTTCTTGATTCTTCGAATATCTTCTCGGAGGTATCACCAGGTGAGGGAGTCCTGGATTAGGGGGTGTTCGGATAGCCGGACTATACCTTCAGCCGGACTCCTGGACTATGAAGATACAAGATTGAAGACTTCGTCCCGTGTCCGGATGGGACTTTCCTTGGCATGAAAGGCAAGCTAGGTGACGCGGATATTCAAATCTCCTACCATTGTAACGGACTTTGTGTAACCCTAACCCTCTCCGGTGTCTATATATACCGGAGGGTTTTAGTCCGTAGGACAACAACTCCAACATACAACAATCATACCATAGGCTAGCTTCTAGGTTTAGCCTCCTTGATCTCGTGGTAGATCTACTCTTGTACTACCCATATCATCAATATTAATCAAGCAGGACGTAGGGTTTTACCTCCATCAAGAGGGCCCGAACCTGGGTAAAACATTGTGTCCCTTGTCTCCTGTTACCATCTGCCTAGACGCACAGTTCGGGACCCCCTACCCGAGATCCGCCGGTTTTGACACCGACATTGGTGCTTTCATTGAGAGTTCCTCTGTATCGTCACTTTTAGGCCCGATGGCTCCTTTGATCATCAACGACGATGCGGTCCAGGGTGAGACTTTTCTCCCCAGACAGATCTTCGTCTTCGACGGCTTCGCACTGCGGGACAATTCGGTTGGCTGCCTGGAGCAGATCGAAAGCTACGCCCCTGGCCATCAGGTCAGGTTTGGAAGTTTGAACTACACGGCTGACATCCGCGGGGACTTGATCTTCGACGGATTCGAGCCACAGCCAAGCACGCCGCACTGTCTCGATGGGCATGATCTAGCTCTGCCGCCGAACAGTGTCCTGGAGGCCGCACGCGTGTTGGTTCCGACCCTTAATTCGGAGCCCGCTGCGCCGATCGAGGATAAGCGGTTGGACGCCACCTCAGGGGCTGCGATCTCAAAGGCGATCGAGCCGAACACCAGCCCCGCACTCTCTATGACCCATGACTCCGAGGATCCGGATTCCTCTCTGGACTCCGAACCCCCCGCGCCCCTGCCGATCGAATCCGATTGGGCACCGATCATGGAGTTCACCGCCGCAGACATCTTTCAGCACTCGCCCTTCGGCGACATCCTGAACTCACTAAAGTCTCTCTCTTTATCAGGAGAGCCCTGGTCGGACTATGGTCAGCAAGGATGGGATGCGGACGATGAAGAAATTCAAAGCCCACCCACCACCCACTTTGTATCCACTGTCGACGATTTAACCGACATGCTCGACTTCGACTCCGAAGACATCGACGGTATGGACGACGATGCAGGAGACGAACAGGAACCAGCACCTATAGGGCGCTGGAAGGCCACCTCGTCATATGACATATATATGGTGGACACTCCAAAAGATGGAGATGGCGATGGAAAAGCGGGGGATGACACCTCTAAAAAACATCCCAAGCGCCGGCGCCAGCGGCGCCATTCTAAATCCCTCCAAAGCAAAAATGGTGATTCGGGCACTGGAGATAATACTACTCTGGATAGCGCCGAAGAACACCCCCTCCAGCAAGATTCGACACAGGAAGATGGAGAAGCCAGCCCTCATGAGAGAGCGGCAGACGGAGAGGTTGAGGATGATAACTATATGCCTCCTTCCGAATACGAGGCAAGCCTCGACGACGATGAATTCGTCGTACCATCAGACCCCGCCGAACAAGAGCGTTTCAAACGCAAGCTTTTAGCCACGGCAAGCAGCCTCAAGAAAAAGCAGCAATAGCTTAGAGCTGACCAAGATTTGCTAGCTGACAGATGGACTGAAGTCCTTGTGGCCGAAGAGTATGAACTCGAACGCCCCTACAAGCATTACCCAAAGCGAAGGCTGCTACCCCGATTAGAGGAGGAAGCACCTACATCACCAGCGCATGACATGGCAGACCGGCCACCTCGTGGCCGCGACAGAGAGGCCTCTAGGCCCTCCACTCAAGCCATGCCCCGACGCCGCCCAAAACATGCTAAGGCACGGGAAAACGTGCCAGACCTGCGAGATATACTGGAGGACAAGGCAAGGCAAACAAGATCGATCTACGGATCACGCGGGCACCCCACGGCACGTGACGGTGATCGTCACTCCGGATACAATAAATTCGGCCGGGCCGAACACAATAGACAAAGCTCCTTTGAGGTGCATCGTGATATAGCCCAGTACAGGGGCGTCGCACACCCACTATGCTTCACAGATGAAGTAACTTATCATAAAATCCATGAGGGCTTCAAACTTGTAAACATCGAATCATACGATGGCACAACAGATCCTGCGGTATGGTCGAGGATTATCTCCTTCATATCCACATGGCCCGCGGTGATGATCTACACGCCATCAAATACCTCCCACTCAAACTTAAGGGACCGGCCCGGCATTGGCTTAAAAGCTTGCCAACTGACTCAATCGGTTCTTGGGAGGACCTGGAAGCCGCATTCCTTGACAACTTCCAGGGCACTTATGTGCGACCACCGGACGCCGATGACCTAAGCCACATAATCCAGCAGCCAGAGGAATCGGCCAGGCAATTCTGGACACGGTTCCTAACAAAGAAAAATCAAATAGTCGACTGTCCGGACGCGGAGGCCCTAGCAGCCTTCAAGCATAATATCCGCGACGAGTGGCTTGCCCGGCACCTGGGACAGGAAAAGCCGAAATCTATGGCAGCCCTCACGACACTCATGACCCGCTTTTGCGCGGGAGAAGACAACTGGCTAGCTCACAGCAACAACTTAACCAAGAACCTTGGTAATTCGGATACCAAGGACAAAAGCGGCAGGTCGCGCCGGAACAAGCAAAAGCGCCGCGTTAACAATGACAGCAACGAGGATACGGCAGGAAATGCCGGATTCCGAGGCTACAAATTCGGTCAGCAGAAAAAGCCATTCAAAAGAAATAATCAGGGCCCGTCCAGTTTGGACCGAATACTCGACCACTTGTGCCAGATACATGGCACCCCCGAAAAGCCAGCCAATCACACCAACAGGGATTGTTGGGTGTTCAAGCAGGCAGGCAAGTTAAGAGCCGAAAACAGAGACAAGGGGCTGCATAGCGATGACGAGGAGGAGCCCAGGCCGCCGAACAACAGTGGACAGAAGGGTTTTCCCCCACAAGTGCGGACGGTGAACATGATATACGCCACCCATATCCCCAAAAGGGAGCGGAAGCGTGTGTTACGGGACGTATACGCGCTGGAGCCAGTCGCTCCAAAGTTCAACCCATGGTCCTCCTGCCCGATCACTTTTGATCGAAGGGACCATCCCACTAGCATCTGTCCTAGCGGGTTTGCCGCATTGGTTCTTGACCCAATTATTGACGGATTTCATCTCACAAGAGTCCTCATGGACAGCGGCAGCAGCCTGAACCTGCTTTAGCAGGATACAGTGCGGAAAATGGGCATAGATCCCTCGAGGATCAAGCCCACCAAAACGACCTTTAAAGGCGTCATACCAGGTGTATAAGCCAATTGTACAGGCTCCGTTACACTTGAAGTGGTCTTCGGATCCACGGATAATTTCCGAAGCGAGGACTTAATCTTCGACATAGTCCCGTTCCGCAGTGGATATCATGCACTGCTCGGGCGAACCGCATTCACAAAGTTCAACGCGGTACCGCACTATGCACACCTCAAGCTCAAGATGCCAGGCCCTCGAGGAGTAATCACGGTCAAAGAAAACACTGAACTCTCCCTCCGAACGGAGGAGCACACGGCAGCGCTCGCAGCAGAAGTACAAAGCAGCCTCTCTAGGCAGTTCTCCAGTCTGGCCCTTAAAAAGTCAGACACTGTCAAGCGCGCCCAGAGTAACCTACAACAAGACCGCCTGGCACGTCCCGAGCAAGCGTAGCAATGTGGCCCCAACCCTAGCCCTCGCAATATAGCAAAACCAGTGCTTCGCGTACATAACTACGCTCTCAAAATACCATGGGCACAAAGGGAAGGGCACCCTCACGGCACGCCCAATACACGGCTTAAACCGTACTAGGGGCTGCCAAATTCTTTTTTTAATTTTCTCTTACTTTCAGGACTCCATACTTCGGACGACCTATTCGGCAATTCAACTGCCGCACAAACAATGCAAGATCGAGGAAAGCAGACAAGCCATGCCGCATTATGGAACTCCCACGTGGTCTCTATTACGAGCAGCATACCTGTTTTAAATACAATTCCACAGCTCGCCCCTGGACAGGACATGTTAAATAGTCCAATTTCTTTTGCTTATCGCACTATCTATATCGTCCTGCTTAGATAGCAGCCTCCTTATAAATAATGCATAGCCTTTTGTCTATTTTTTGCATTACTCTATTTTTATATATGTTCATTAATGACATGTGGCACCCGTACACTGTGGTACGGCAAAAACGCCAGGGGCTTCAGTACCCCTTAATATGGTGTAAGAAGTCCGAACACTTCATAAGTGCGGCACCCCGAACTTATAGCACTATATGCATCGGCTCCGAATCATGATTTGGGTCAATAGTTGGGTTTGCCCGGCTCCTATGTTTTGGTGCCTTACGTTCCGCTATATCTGCTAAGGTAGCACTAGGAGAACTACTGTGATTGTGCCCCAGTTGAGCTGGGCGGAGCACCTTAGTAGAGAAAGCTAAAACTGACTGTCATGATAAGGCGAGAGACCGGTCGCTGTTCGAGAGGTTTTTCGGGTCCTTAAAGACCTATGCCGCTTAGAGCAAGGAACCGGATTTTGTCCGGCCAAGGCGTGGATAGCGCCCCGAACTCGGTCTTCCAAATACTAGGGGCTTCGCTGAAATTTAAAATTATAAAGTTCTATGGCTAAGTGAGAGTGTTCAAGCATTATAGTCTGATTGCCTTGTTCGTTGTGCTGAGCGCCTCCCTCGAAGGACCCAAACATGGGAAAAAGAGCGCTCAGGTTTATCCTGAACACCCCAGCACTAGTGGCATGGGGGCAGAAGCCGACGAATGGCCATCTCTCAATTTTGCGATAAACGGCCGCACAGAAAATAATATTTTAAATTCAACAAGCACTGCTTAGCGCAAATGAACAAGTTTTCAGCGCACAGGACAACACGAGCGAGTTCATTCAAAAATTACATCTTTTGTACATTCATCCGCCACAAGGCGAGCACCCTTCAGAACATCCTTGTAATAGTTCTCGGCTTGCGATGCTCCTTCCCCGGCGGCGGCCCGTCCCTCACAAGCTTCTCACCGTCCAGCTTACCCCAGTGCACCTTTGCACGGGCAAGGGCCCTACGGGCACCTTCGATGCAGACGGAGCGCTTGATGACCTCGAGCCGTGGACAGGCCTCCACCAGCCGCCGCACCAGTCCGAAGTAGCCCCCAGGCAGGGCCTCTCCAGGCCACAGCCGAACTATGAAGCCCTTCATGGCCTGTTCGGCCGCCTTGTGGAGCTCGACCAGCTGCTTCAGCTGGTCGCTCAAGGGCACAGGGTGTCCGGCCTCCGCATACTAAGACCAGAACACATTCTCCGTCGAGCTGCCCTCTTTGGCTCGGTAGAATGCGGCGGCATCGGATAAGCTGCGGGAAGATCTGCGAACGCCCCTGGAGAGCTCCGGATTCGGGTAAGTAACAAGTAGTTTACTTTTATATGTCTGCTTTGCATAAAAAATGCCTTACCCGCCGCTATCTTTTTCACCGCATCCAATTCATCGAGGGCCTTCTGGGCTTCGGCCTTGGCAGACTCGGTAGTCTTGACGGCCGCGTTTTAGAGTCAAGCTCCAAACTCTCATGTTTCTTCATGAGAGCCTGAAGCTCTTGCTGCGCCTCGCCGACCTGCGCCTCAAATTTCTCCCGCTCATTATGCTCCGAGGCCGCTCTCTTCTTGGCCTCGGACAGCGCCTGCTTGAGGGTTGCCACCTCAGTCGTGGCCCCTGCAACAAGTAGCATAATCCTGTAAATTTTTTGCAATTGCATTTATATATATATATATATATATATATATATATATATATATATATTTCTATAAGGTATCTCTTCCCTTCTTTCTCCTCGAGCTGCCGCTTGGCAAGGCCGAGCTCTTGCGCGGTCTGCTCGAGACCCTGCTTCAGGGTACCTACCTCCGCAGTCAGTGCGGCGGTAGCAAGTAGCGAAGCCTGCATACGCATATTGACTCATTTTTTGTTAGACTCCTACGAAATTATTTGATCCTATATTCGGCTTTTCTTTCCGAATACCAAACAGTGCATCAGGGGCTACTGTCTATGCGGTAATATTTTTACATATTTTTACTTACCTCGAAGCCTGTTAGAAGGCTAGCGCAAGCTTCAGTCAGTCCGCTCTTGGCGGACTGAACCTTCTGGATCACCGTACTCATAATAGGACGGTGCTCCTCGTCGATGGAGGCGCCGTTAAGCACCTCCAGCAGATTGTCCGGCACCTCCGGTTGGATGGAGGCCGCCGGCTCAGAAGGCTTGCTCCTCTTGGAAGGAGTTCGCGTACCGCGGTCCGGAACTGTTGAAGATTCCGGCACGGTGTCCGGCTCAAAGCCGGACTTGGAGCCCTGGGGGGTCTTGTCCCCTTTACTCCTGGAGTCCGGGAGGTCGCCTCGCGGCTCCTTAGGGACCACCTCCTCCTGCCCTGGAGCTTGTCGCGACGCCACTTCGGCGTCGTCCGCAGTGCGGGGGGAGACAGCGGGCGGACCTGAGTTCATGTCCGATGAATCCAGGGAGCTGCTTGACGACTCGTCGAGTCCGGCCTTGGGCGGACTGCATAATTATGTTCGACATAAGGAAAAGCTGTGCAACAAAGGAAAGCTATGAGTCACTCTAGTATCCGAATACGTACAATCCCGCCGGGCGCCTGGCCCTTTGTGTCCACTCCTCTTCGCCCTCGTCGGCGTCAGGGGAGTAGTCCGGCGGAAGGGTTTTCCCCTTCTTGGACCCTTCGGCCTCCCCAGTTGGGGCAGCCTTCCTCTTCTTTCCTCCCCCCCCCCCGCTGGAGGGGGAGAGGTTTCTTCTTCCTCCTCCTCGTCTTCACGGGAGGAGTGCGTCTCGGATTCGTCAGATGATGAGTCCGACACCACCATATTACGGGAACTCTTTCGAGTCCCCGTGGCCTTCTTCTTCTTGGCCTTCTTCTCTGGCACCACATAAGGCGCCGGAGCCAGCAGCTTCAATAAACGAGCATCTGCTGGGTCTTCGGGCAAAGGAGCTAGACAGTTGACCTGTCCGGACTTCTCCTGCCACGCCTGTCAAAGGTAGGGGAGTTTAGATCCCGCATAAAGTCAATCTATGAGAAACAAATTTCCTGTAAAAGGTAAGGGTAACTCACCGCGCTAGCTGGACGCTGCGTGCTGAATCTGCAGTCCTCGGACGCAGACGCGGGAGCTTCAGCGCCCTTGAACAACACCTTCCAGGTATCTTCGTACGTCGTGTCGAAGAGCCTGCTCAAGGTTTGGTGCTGCGCCGGATCGAACTCCCACAGTGTGAAAGCCCGTTGTTGACACGGGAGGATCCGGCGGACGAGCATGACCTGGACTATATTGACAAGCTTTAGCCGCTTGTTCGCCAGGGATTGGATGCATGTTTGCAGTCCGGTCACCTCTTCCTCGTTGCCCCATGACAGGCCCGTCTCTTTCCAGGACGTGAGCCGCGTGGGGGGTCCGGATCGGAACTCAGGGGCTGCAACCCATTCAGGGTCGCGCGGCTCGGTGATGTAAAACCACCTTGATTGCCACCCCTTAAGGGTCTCCACAAAGGAGCCCTCGAGCCATAGGACGTTGGCTATCTTGCCCGCCATGGCGCCTCCGCACTCTGCCTGGCAGCCGCGCACCACCTTTGGCTTGACGTTGAAAGTCTTGAGCCAAAGACCGAAATGGGGGCGGATGCGGAGGAAAGCCTCACACACGACGATAAACGCCGAGATGTTGAGGACAAAGTTCAGGGCCAGATCGTGGAAATCCAGGCCGTAGTTGAACATGAGTCCCTGGACAAATGGGTGGAGTGGAAAGCCCAGTCCGCAGAGGAAGTGGGGAAGGAATACAACCCTCTCATGGGGCCTAGGGGTGGGGAGAAGCTGCCCCTCTTCAGGAAGCCGGTGCGCAATGTTATCGGACAAGTATCCGGCCTTCCTTAGTTTTTTGACATGGCCCTCCGTAATGGAGGAGACCATCCACTTGCCTCCCGCTCCGGACATGGCTGGAGAAGGTCGAGGTGGGAAGTGCGGACTTGGGCGCTGGAGCTCGGGTGCGCAGGAGATGGATAGGCAAAGGAGGAAGAAGGCATAGGTGAAAAGGTGGATCCTTATCACCTTATATGGGCGGATGCGACTATGCGTCCCCGCCGGCCTAGTAAAACTCGCTTGCCACCCAAGCGCCGCGATAAATGGCGCGGTTGGGTTACCCACGTCCGTATTGATGAGAATCCCGTAAATAGGGGACACGATCTCTGCTTTGACAAGACGTGCCAAGGAAACCGCCTCGCAAAATACACTGAGGTGGGGAAGTGAAAACAATTCGAATAAGGGCCTGGCCGTAGTGTGATGTCACGCTACGGAATACGTCAGCAGATTAGATTTGTGTTAATATTATTCTCTCTATGGCAATATGTGGAAACTTATTTTGCAGAGCCGGACATTACTTTTAGGGTTTACCAACTTCTATGAAGAAGTTGGAGGAGGAACCCGCCTTGCAATGCCGAAGACAATCTGCGCGCCGGACTCGTCTTCATTGAAGCCTGGTTCAGGGGCTACTGAGGGAGTCCTGGATTAGGGGGTGTTCGGATAGCCGGACTATACCTTCAGCCGGACTCCTGGACTATGAAGATACAAGATTGAAGACTTCGTCCCGTGTCCGGATGGGACTTTCCTTGGCGTGGAAGGCAAGCTAGGAGATGCGGATATTTAGATCTCCTACCATTGTAACCGACTTTGTGTAACCCTAACTGTCGCTGTCAAAACTGGCGGATCTCGTGTAGGGGGTCCCGAACTGTGCATCAAGGTCGGATGGTAACAGGAGACAAGGGACACTTTATTTTACCCAGGTTCGGGCCCTCTCGATGGAGGTAAAACCCTACTCCTGCTAGATTAATATTGATGATATGGGTAGTACAAGAGTGGATCTACCACGAGATCAAGGAGGCTAAACCCTAGAAGCTAGCCTATGGTATGATTGTGTATGATGATGGTTGTCCTACGGACTACAACCCTCCGGTTTATATAGACACCGGATAGGGTTAGGGTTTACACAGAGTCGGTTACAATGGTAGGAGATCTCGAATATCCGCACGCCTAGCTTGCCTTCCACGCCAAGAAAAGATCCTTCCGGACACGGGACGAAGTCTTCAATCTTGTATCTTCATAGTCCTGGAGTCCGGCTGAAGGCATAGTTCAGCTATCCGAACACCCCCTAATCAAGGACTCCCTCAGTAGCGCCTGAACCAGGCTTCAATGACGACGAGTCCGGCGCGCAGATTGTCTTCGGCATTGCAAGGCGGGTTCCTCCTCCAAGTTCTTCGAGAAGATTATAAACACCAAAAAATAGTGTCCGGCTCTGCAAAATAAGTTTCCACATACTGCCATATAGAGAATAATATTAACACAAATCGAATCTGCTGACGTATTCCGCAGTGCGTCATAACACTGCGGCCAAGCCCTTTCTATAAGTTGTTTTCATTGTTCCACCTCAGCTCGTTTAGCGAGGCGGTTTCCTTGGCACGTCTTGTCGAAGCAGAGATCATGTGCCCCCTTTAACGGGATTCTCATTAATACGGACGTGGGTAACCCAACCACGCCATTTACCACGGCATTTGGGAGGCAAGTGAGTTTTATTAGGTAGGTTAGGACGCCTAACCGTACCTGCTTATATAAAGGGATAAGGATTCACCTTTTTCACCTACGCCTTCTTCCTCCTCTGCCAATCCATCTCTCGCGCACTCAAGCTCCAGCGCCCAAGTCCGCTCTTCCTTCCTCAACCTTATCCAACAATGTCCGGAGCGGGAGGCAAGTGGATGGTCTCCTCCGTTACGGAGGCTCAAGTAAAAAGGCTAAGGAAAGCCGGATACTTGTCCAAGGACATCCCGCATCGGCTTCCTGATAAGGGGCAGCTTCTTCCTACTCCAAGGCCCCATAAGAGGGTAGTTTTTCTTCCCCACTTCCTCCGCGGACTGGGCTTTCCACTTCACCCATTTGTCCGGGGGCTCATGTTCTACTACGGCCTGGATTTCCATGATCTGGCCCCGAACTTCGTTCTCAAAATCTTGGCGCTTATCGTCGTGTGTGAGGCCTTTCTCCGCGTCCGCCCCCACTTTGGCCTCTGGCTCAAGACCTTCAACGTCAAGCCCAAGGTGTCCGGCACCCAGGCGGAGTGCGGAGGCGCTATGGTTGGCAAGATAGCCAACGTCCTCTGGTTTGATGGCTCCCTCGTGGAGTCCCTAAAGGGGTGGCAGGCTGGGTGGTTTTACATCACCGAGCCCCGCGATCCGAAATGGGTCGCGGCCCCTGAGTTCAGATCCGGACCCCCCACGCGGCTCATGTCCTGGAAAGAGACAGGCCTGTCGTGGGGCAACGAGCAAGAAGTGACTGGGTTGCAAACATGCATCCAGTCCTTGGTGAACAAGCCAATCCGGCTTGCCAACATAGTCCAGGTCATGCTCGTTCGCCTGATCCTCCTGTGCCAAGAACGGGATTTTACTTTGTGGGAATTCGACCCGACGCAGCACCAGACCCTCAGTAGGCTCTTCGACACGACGTATAAAGACGTCTGGAAGGTGCTGACCAAAGGCGCCGAGTCCCCCACATCCGCCTCCGAGGATCCTGGATAGAGCTCGCAACGTAACGCTGGCGAGGTAAGCTATCTATACCTTTGATAGGTTCGTTAAGCTCTTCTTCATAGATTATCTCTATGCGGGATCTAAACTCCCTTTTACCTTTGACAGGCTTGGCAGGAGATATCCGGACCGATTAACTGTCCGGCTCCTCTGCCCGAATACCCGGCCCCAGCTCTCTTGGTGAAGCTAATGGCTCCGGCACCTTACGTGGTGCCGGAGAGGAAGGCCAAGAAGAAGAAATCCACCGGGACTCGAAAAAGTTCCCGCAACATGGTGGTGTCGGACTCGTCATCTGACGAGTCCGCAACGCCCTCCTCTCCTGAAAACGAGGAGGAGGAACAAGGAAGCTCTCCCCCTCCAGCGAGGGGAGCAAAGAAGAAGAAGGCCACCCCAACGGGGGAGGCCGAGGGGTCAAGGAAAAGGAAGACCCCTCCGCCGGACTACTCCCACGACGCCGGAGAGGGCGGAGAGGAGTGGCCGGACAGAACCAAGCGTCCGGCGAAATCGTAAGTATTTATATACCAGGGTGATTCATGATATTCTTTTAGTGTGCGGCTTTCCCTGATATTGCACGTATTTTATGCAGCCCGCCCCAGGCCGAACTCGACGACTTGTCGAGCGGCTCCCTGGATTCGTCGGACGTGAACTCTGTTTCGCCCGCGGTCTCCCCCCGCGGGGCAGACAACGCCGAAGTGGCGCCCCGCCAAGCTTCGGGGCAGGAGGAGATGATCCTGGAGGAGCCACAAGGGAATCCTCCGGACCCCAGGAGTAAAGGGGATGAAACCCCCCAGGGCTCCAAGGCCGGCTTTGTGCCGGACACCGCGCCGGACTCGACAGTCCTGGTCCGCGGTGGGCGAACTCCTTCCAAGAGGAGTAAGCCATCTGAGCCGGCGGCCTCCGTCCAACCGGAGGCGCCGGACAATCTGCTGGAGGTGCTTAAGGGCGCCACCATCGATGAGGAGCACCGTACTGTTATGAGTACGGTGATCCAAAGGATTTAGTCCACCAAGAGCAGACTGAATGAAGCTTGCGCTAGCCTTCTAACAGGCTTCGAGGTAAGTAAAAATATGTCAATTTATTTACCGCATAGAAAGTAGCCCCTGATGCTCTGTTCGGTGTTCGGAAAGAAAAGTCGGATAGAGGATCTAGTAGTTTTCGCAGGAGTCTAAGAAAAAATGTCAAATATGCGTATGCAGGCTTCACTGCTGTCCACCGCCGCACTGACTGCGCAGGTGGATGTCCTGAAACAGGACCTCGGGCGGACCGAGCAAGATCTCGGCCTTGCCAAACGGCAGCTCGAGGAGAAGGAAGGTAAGAAATACCTAAAAAAGAAAAAGAAGAAAAAAGGTGCCTATAGAGAGGCTTGATTGCAGAAGGAAATAACAGGATTGTATTGCTTATTGTAGGGGCCACAACCGAGGTGACAACCCTGAAGCAGGCGCTGGCTGAGGCCAAAAAGAAAACGGCCGAGGAGCGTGCCGAGCGAGAAAGGCTTGGGGTTCAGGTCGGCGAGGTGCAGCAAGAGCTGCAAACTCTCATGAAAAAACATGAGGGTTTGGAGCTTGAGGCGAAGGCGCAAGCATCCGAGCTCGCGTCGGCCATCGAGACCACCAAGAGTGCCAAGGCCGAAGCCCAGAAGGCCCTCCAAGAGTTGGAGGAGGTGAAAAAGATAGCAACGGGTAAGGCATTCTCAATGCAGAGTAGGAATATAAAAGTAAACTACCTATTACTTACCCGAATCCGGAGTTCTCCTGGGGCGTTCGCCGGTCTTCCCCGCAGCGTATCCAACGCCGCCGCGTTCTACCGAGCTGAAGAGGGCATCTCGACGGAGAGTGTGTTCTGTTCTCAGTATTCTGAGGCCGGACACACTGTGCCCTTAAGCAATCGGCTGAAACAGCTGGTCGAGCTCCACAAGGCGGCCGAACAAGCCATGAAGGGCTTACTAGTTCGGCTGTGGCCTGGAGAGGCCCTGCCTAGGAGCTATTTCGGGCTGGTGCGGCGGCTGGTGGAGGCCTGTCCATGGCTTGAGGTCATCAAGCGCTCCGTCTGCATTGAAGGTGCCCGGAGGGCCCTTGCCCGTGTAAGGGTACACTGGGGTAAGCTGGACGAAGAGAAGCTGGTGAAGCACGGGCCGCCGCAGGGGAAGGAGCATCGCAATCCCGAGAACTACTACAAGGACGTTCTTCCCAGAGCCCGCCTTGTCGCGGATGAATGTGTTAAAGATGTAATATTTGAGTGAACTCGCTCGTTTGTATCCTGTGCGCTGAAAACTTGTTCATATGCGCAAAGCAATCCTTGTTTTAATTTAAAATATTATTTTCTGTGCGGCCTTTTATCAAAAATTGAGAGATGGCGAGTCGTCGGCTTCTGCCCCCATGCCACTAGTGCTGGGGTGTTCGGGATAAACCTGAGGGCTCTTGTTCCCATAGTTGGGTGCTTCGAGGGAGGCGCTCAGCACAACGAACCAGGCAATCGGACTATAATGCTTGAACACTCTCACTTAGCCATAGAACGTTATAATTTTAAATTTCGGCGAAGCCCCTAGTTCGGAAGGCCGAATTCGGGGCGCTATCCACGCCTTTGGCCGGACATAGCCAGCTCCTCGCTCAAAGCGGCATGGGCCTTTAAGGACTCAAAAAACCTCTCAAACAGCGACCGGTCTCACGCCTTATCATGACAGTCTGTTTTAGCTTTCTCCACTGAGATGCTCAACCCACCTGATCTGGGGCACAATCGCAATGGTTCTCCTAGTGCTACCTTAGCCGATAGAGCGGAACGTAAGGTACCAAAACATAGGAGCCGGGCAAACCCAACATGTGACCAAAATCATGACTCGGAGCCGATGCATATAGTGCTATAAGTTCGGGGTGCCGCACTTGTGAAAGTGTACGGACTTCTCACACCAGATAAAAGGGTAATGAAGCCCCTGGCGTGGTTTGCCGTACCATGGTGTACGGGTGCGATCATGTTATGTAATAAACACATATATTCAAAGGGGATAATGCAAAAAATAGACAAAAAGCTATGCATTGTTTATAAAGAGGATATTTATCAAAGCCGAACGATACAAGTAGTGCGATAAGCAAAAAAGATATTAGACTATCTAACATGTCCTGACCAGGCACAGGCCGCGGAATTTAGAAACAGATATATCGCTCGAAATAGAGACCACCCGAGAATTCCGGAATGCGGCGTAGCTTTGTCTGCTTTCCTGGATCTTGCATCATCAGTGCGGCAACACTGCCGAACAGGTTATCCAGAGTATGGAGTCCTGAAAGTAAAAAAGAAAAATCCGGCAGCCCCTAGTACGTTTGATGCCGTGTTGTAGGCATGCTGTTAATGTGCCCCTCCCCCTGTGCCCATGGAATTTTAAGGGCGTAATTGTGTACTCGAGGTACTTGCTCCGCTATGTTGCGATGGCTGGGGTCGGGGCCGTATTGCTACGCTTGCTCTGATCGTGCCAGGTGGTCTTGTTGCAGGTTACTCCGGGCGCGCTTTGCATTGTCCGTTTTTTCTCGGCCAGACTGGAGAGTTGCCTTGAAAGGCTGCTTTGTACTTCCGCTGCAAGGGCCGCAATGTGCTCTTCCGTACGGATGGAGCGTTCTGTGTTTCCCCTGACCGTAATTACTCCTCGAGGGCCTGGCATCTTGAGCTTGAGATATGCGTAGTGCGGCACCGCATTGAATTTAGCGAATGCGGTTCGTCCGAGCAGGGCATGATAGCCACTGCGGAACGGCACTATATCGAAGATTAACTCTTCGCTTCGGAAGTTATCCGGAGATCCGAAGACCACATCAAGTGTTATCGAGCCTGTGCAATTGGCCTCTACACCTGGTATGACGCCTTTAAAGGCCGTCCTTGTGGGCTTGATCCTTGATGGATCTATGCCCATTTTCCGCACTGTATCCTGATAAAGCAGGTTCAGGCTACTGCCGCCGTCCATGAGGACTCTTGTGAGATGAAATCCGTCCATGATTGGGTCGAGGACCAGTGCGGCAAAACCGCCGTGACGGATGCTAGTGGGGTGGTCCCTTCGATCGAAAGTGATCGGGCAGGAGGACCATGGGTTGAACTTTGGGGCGACTGGCTCCATCGCGCATACGTCCCGTAGCGCACGCTTCCTCTCCCGCTTGGGAATGTGGGTCGCGTATATCATGTTCACCGTCCGCACTTGTGGGGGAAACCCTTTCTGTCCATTGTTGTTCGGCGGCCTGGGCTCCTCCTCGTCGTCGCTGTTCAGCCCCTTGTCCTCGTGTTCGGATCTTGACTTGCCTGCCTGCTTGAACACCCAACAATCCCAGTTGGTGTGATTGGCTGGCCTTTCGGGGGTGCCGTGAATCTGGCACGAGCGATCGAGTATCCGGTCCAAACTGGACGGCCCTGGGTATTCTTTTTAAATGCCTTTTTCCGCTGACCGGATTTATAGCCTCTGAATCCTGCATTGACTGTCGTATCCTCATTGCTGTCGCTGCTAACGCGGCGCTTTTGATTATTTCGACGTGACCTGCCACTTTTGTCATTGGTATCCGAATTACCGGGCTTCTTCGATAAGTTTTTGCTGCGAGCTAGCTAGCTATCTTCACCCGCGCAAAAGCGGGTCATGAGTGTCGTGAGGGCTGCCATGGTTTTCGGCTTTTCCTGTCCCAGGTGCCGGGCAAGCCACTCGTCACGGATGTTATGTTTGAAGGCTGCTAGGGCCTCTGCGTCCGGACAATCGACTATCTGATTTTTCTTTGTTAGGAACCGTGTCCAGAATTGCCTGACCGATTCTTCTGGCTGCTGAATTATGTGGCTTAGGTCGTCGGCATCCGGTGGCCGCACATAGGTCCCCTGAAAGTTGTCGAGGAATGCGGCTTCCAGGTCCTCCCGAGAACCGATTGAGTCCGCTGGTAGGCTATTAAGCCAGTGCCGGGATGGTCCTTTAAGCTTGAGGGGTAGGTATTTGATGGCGTGCAGATCATCGCCACGTGCCATGTGGATGTGAAGGAGATAATCCTCAATCCATACTGCCGGATCTGTCTTACCATCGTACGACATGATATTAACGGGTTTAAAACCCTCTGGGATTTTATGATCCATTACTTCGTCTGTGAAGCATAGTGGGTGTGCGGCGCCCCTGTACTGGGCTATGTCGCGACGCAGTTCGGAAGAGTTGTGCCTGCTGTGTTCGGCCCGGCCGGATTTATTGTGTCCGGAGTGAAGATCATCACGTGTCGTCGGGCGTCCGCACGATCCATAGATCGACCTTGTTTGCTTTGCTTTATCCTCCAGTACGTCTCGCAGGTCTGGCTCGTTTTCCGGTGCCTTATTCGAGCGGCACTGGGGCATGGCTTGCTTAGGTGCTCGACAGGCCTCTCTGTCGCGGCCACGGGGTGGCCGGTCTGCCATGTCATATGCTTCCCCCTCTGATTGGGGTAGCGGCCTGCGCTTAGGATAATTTTTGGAGGGGCGCACGAGTTCATACTCTTCGGCTGCAAGGACTTCAGTCCATCTATCAGCTAGCAGATCTTGATCAGCTCTAAGCTGTTGCTGCTTTTTCTTTAGGTTATTGGCCGTGGCTAGAAGCCTGCGTTGAAAACGCTCTAGTTCGGCGGGGTCTGATGGTATGACAAATTCGTCGTCGTCGAGGCTTGCCTCGTCTTCGGAGGGAGGCGTGTAGTTATCATCCTCAACCTCTTGCTCTTCCGCTCTCTCCTGAGGGCTGGCTTTTCCATCTTCCTGCGCCGAATCTTGCTGGTTCTGGTGTTCTTCAGCGCTGTTCGGGGAAGTATTATCTCCCGTGCCGGAATCACCGTTTCTGCTGTGGCGGGATTTAGAGCGGCGCCGTTGGCGCCGGCGTTTTTGCGGTTTTTTCGATTTGTCGTCTTCCGCTGCTCCATCGCCATCCGCGTCCTTTGGAGCATCCACCATGTATATGTCATATGACGAGGTGGCGGTCCAACGCCCTACAGGTGCTGGTTCTTGTTCGTCTCCTCCTTCTTCGTCCATACCGTCGAAGTCTTCGGAGCCGAAGTCAAGCATGTCGGTTAAATCGTCGATAGTGGCTATTAAGTGGGTGGTGGGTGGGCTTTGAATTTCTTCGTCGTCCGAATCCCAACCTCGCAGACAATAGTCCGGCCTGGGCTCTCCTGGTAAAGAGAGAGACTTGAGAGAATTCAGGATATCATCGAAAGGTGAGCACTAAAAGATGTCCGCGGCGGTGAACTCCATTACAGGCGCCCAATCAGATTCGATCGGTGGGGGCGCGGAAGGCTCGGAGTTCGGAGAAGAGTCCGGCTCCTTGGAGTCCTGGGCCGTGCGGAGTACGGGGCTGGCGTTTGGCTCGATCGCCTTTGAGATCGCAGCCCCCAAGGTGACGTCCAACCGTTCATCCTCAGAGAACGCAGCGGGCTCCGAGTCAAAGATCGGGGCCGGAGCGTGTGGGGCCTCCAGGGTGCTATTCGGAGGCAGAGCTATATCATGCCCCTCGAAATAGCCCGGCGCGCTTGGCTGTGGCTCGAACCCGTCGAAGATCAAGTCTCCGCGGATATCAGCCGTGTAGTTTAAGCTTCCAAACTTGACTTGATGGCCAGGGGCGTAGCTTTCGATCTGCTCCAGATGACAAAGCGAATTGGCCCGCAGAGCGAAGCCGCCGAAGAAGAAGATTTGTCCGGGGAGGAAAGTCTCACCCTGGACCTCATCGTTGTTGATGATCAAAGGAGCCATCGGGCCTAAAAGCGACGACACAGAGGAACTCTCAATGGAAGCACCAATGTCGGTGTCAAAACCGGCGGATCTCGGGTAGGGGGTCCCGAACTGTGCATCAAGGTCGGATGGTAACAGGAGACAAGGGACACTTTATTTTACCCAGATTCGGGCCCTCCCGATGGAGGTAAAACCCTACTCCTGCTAGATTAATATTTATGATATGGGTAGTACAAGAGTGGATCTACCACGAGATCAAGGAGCCTAAACCCTAGAAGCTAGCCTATGGTATGATTGTGTATGATGATGGTTGTCCTACGGACTACAACCCTCCAGTTTATATAGACACCGGATAGGGTTAGGGTTTACACAGAGTCGGTTACAATGGTAGGAGATCTCGAATATCCGCACGCCTAGCTTGCCTTCCACGCCAAGAAAAGATCCTTCCGGACACGGGACGAAGTCTTAAATCTTGTATCTTCATAGTCCTGGAGTCCGGCTGAAGGTATAGTTCGGCTATCCGAACACCCCCTAATCCAGGACTCCCTCACTAACCCTCTCCGGTGTCTATATAAACCGGAGGGTTTTAGTCCGTAGGACAACAAATCCAACATACAACAATCATACCATAGGCTAGCTTCTAGGGTTTAGCCTCCTTGATCTCGTGGTAGATCTACTCTTGTACTACCCATATCATCAATATTAATCAAGTAGGATGTAGGGTCTTACCTCCATCAAGAGGGCCCGAACCTGGGTAAAACATTGTGTCCCTTGTCTCCTGTTACCATCCGCCTAGACGCACAGTTCAAGACCCCCTACCCGAGATCCGCCAGTTTTGACACCGACACCAGGTTGTCCCCTGACCGTTTTGTTGAGCTCGTGATCAAGATGGTTTCTTGCAAACCACCCTTTTTCCAAGAATCTGTGTTGGATACCCCTGAGCTAGTTGGTTAAGCCAAACAACAACTTGGAGAGTTGGAAGAGAAAAGCTTGTCTGACTTAGTTCATGTTAAGGGATATCTTTGTGTGTGTGTGTGTGTGTTGAAGAAAGATGATATCTTCATCGATTGGTCCTTGTGATCAGTTGTTGGATCTATTGTCTTGTCCAAACTTTGATTTGAGTGTGGGCTACCCTCAAATCAAATCAGAACCAACGATATTCATAATGTTGTCTTACTCGTGGTTGTTTCCTCGAGCATACACCTTTATATCTTTTGAGTCTGACCAATGCTATCACCTTGTTCACATAGTTGTGGAATTCCATCTCCATTGGAATTTTGATAAGTTGTTGTTGAGCCCATCGGCAACATTCTTATCTTCTCCATGACTCGTGTTGAACATTAAAGCTAGCATTGGAAACTTTGTAAGCATCGCCTTCATGTTCCGCTCATGAGGTATAAGTTTGGATGGAGAAGTGACTTCCTCGAACTCACGTGCATTTGATGTAAGTTGTCGCCGTGGATTCGAGAAAGCTTGTTTGCTTCCTGTGGAATCATCCCAAGTTAGTCATGCATGTGCGAAGTATTCTGTGGTTTGATAGACTGATCATCTTCATTCCGTATGTATCCCTAGCACACCAAGCCACAGCTAGTCATGACTTATGTTAGGACTTCGTTATCCTCGATTATGGTTCCCAACCTGAACTCGATAGTGTTTTACTATAAGACTACTATGTGGTCATGCTTGTCTAGGACAGCGTGTTCACATGTGTGTAGCAGAACGAGCTCATGTTTTGGAGCTTGCTATCGTAGTTCATTTCCCCGAGAATCTGGCAACGTCATCTCGTCGATTTGTGTTGCAAAACTTTCACTTTTCTTTCTAGATTCGATGAGTCTGGAATATCCTGACACCAACCAGATCTGAATTTCAGGCAAATATGATGGTTGGAACGTGTCCCAAGAATTATAATATTGGTCTCTCGGTAACCCGGCAACGTGGATGTCGTGACCAACCCACCTAGTTGGAAGGCCTATTATTGTAATATCTTGGTTGAAGAAGTTGGTCACCTCCCCATAAGGATCTCGCACGATCTGCCTCCGTAGTTATTCCTTATGGATTCTTGAGCTTCCAAAGTCTGACCTTTTACTTAATGTTCTAGTTATGAAGCCATATCTATAAATGGGTTGCGCTAGCACATCAAGGAGAACATTAGAAGCGAGGTGCTAAATGTCTCTCGGTCGATGATCCAGATTTCGTTCCCTTGGCCTCGCTAAGGTGAAATCTGAGAAAGGGGTGTCTTTCTATGCATCTGCATTGTCCATCACTATTCGTCAAGGTAGTAAGATGTGTTGCCAGGATTCTCGACACGGTTGTTGGTAGAACCTTGATGAATATGTAAATGCTCAAGTTCTTGAGAGCACGCACAAGCAAATCATCCCTTGCGTTGTCTTCAACAAGGTAGTCCACATCATCCATCCTAGTCTGAGTATGCCATTTCTTCGAGCTATTTCAAAGGATCAATTGTAAATTTCCTTAAGCTGTTATGAAGAGTTTCAATGATCTATGGATCAAAAGTAATTCTTTTTGCCACTTAAGGGAATATTTCTGCGAGTCACCTTCCTTAAGGTGTCCCGTTGTGGTATCATGGCAACCCAACTCCTCGCTACGTTGACATCGTTCACCACCCTCCTAGGTGTGGGAATTCCGCTACTTATTTAAACCTTGTCATATGCTCATTTCCATCATTCTTGATGTGTGTATTATGTTTCATCTCAACAGGTGTCGCTATGTCTCGTTCTGTGAGTTGATCGTCGGTTGCTCGATCTTCGAGAAGATCGATTCTTTGAGAGTTTCTTTTCTTCCCGTTATCCTGTTGGATGGAGTTCTCAGAGCAAGACATCGAGGCAAAGATGGTGATCGTGTCAATGTTCCTATGAAGTGCAACCTGGATCATGAAGACCGTGTTAGCTTGTGCCCCTCTGTCTTCTTACCTCACGTCTTGAATCTCGGGACGAGATTCTTGTTTAGTGGGGGTGAGTTGTCACAGCCCTAGCATTAGCCTTGCTTGTCTTTGCATCATCATCTTGCATCATGATTAAATTCCATTTAAACTTGAAATGGGATTGTTCAATCCCTAGCACTAAATCAATCCATCTAGGCTTGATTAAAATCTTTTTCAATAAACCCAAAATGTCCCTAAGAAAAGTTCATGATTCCTGGTTAAGGTGAAAACCTCTCCCAAAAATGATGGATATATTCCTAGGTCATCTTTGGATTTTTGAATTAACACAAAAGTATTTGAATTGGAGCCGTTTAAATGCTATATATATTTTAAATGGTCCAAATATTCTGAAGTTATTTGTGGAACCTGAAATAATTCAGTTAACCACCAAAATAATTTTCAGAATTATCTAAAATGATTTAGTTCCTAAACTAAATCAGAACAAAGAAAACATAATAGAAAAAAGAAAAACAGGAAAAGGAAAAGGCTTACCTGGCCTTACCTGCAACCCAGCTAGGCAAAGCTGGCCCGACCCATTTGGTCGTGCCAGTCATCACCTACCTCTGCCAATAGGCAGAGGAGGGACACCGCGACGACGCCGAGCTCGCCACGCCACCTCCCTGCCTGCCTGCCCTCGCCCACGCCACCACAGCGCCTCGAAACGCCTCCTCGGTGCCACCCCGACCTCACCGACCCCTCACTTTCCCCCTGCCTCCCTCTCGCCCTCTCCCCGCCATGGGCGACGCAGCCGCGTCCATGCCGACGACCACCGCCGCAGCCACGGCCATCCCCTAGCCCAACTACCATGACCAATAGCTCCACAAGGACGCGCAGCATCTCCTCGATGAGCCACGCAAGCCAGGTTTCACCGCAACACCGCCATCGATGCCTTCTTCAACCTCGGGACCGCCGGTCATCTCCGTCAAATTTGTCGGCTCCGGACCGTCCCCGACCTCGCCGAGCGTCCCCTCGTCATCGCCGTGAGCCACTGACCATCTCCCCTAACTCAGCATGCTCGCCCCCACGCCGTAGCACCGTTCCCCACGAGCACCGAAGCCACCGTCCGCCATTGCTGCTGCACGCATAGCCTCCGTGCTCCCCTGGCCTCACCGTGCTGCTCTTAGTGCTCCCCGTGTCTAGCAGGTGCTGTCCAGCCTCTCCATTTGCTCACTGATGCACCGTAGCGACGCGCCCGTGCACCATCAAATACCACCGCCGCCACGGCCGGCGAGCCTTACGCTCGCGAGCTCCTCCGCTCAAACCCGCCGCACGGTTGTGCTCCTGGAGCTCCCAGGAGTCCAGAGAACCCCTATGGCCAGCCGCTAGCACTCCGTAGCCTCGTCCCGCTCGACGTCCGAACACCGGCCGCTGCGCTTGTCATCGCCGGCGATGATTCCGGCCACCATAGTCCCGGCCTCCACCACCACACGACGCGCGCCTGCAAGAGCTCTCCAACGAGCCCAAGAATGGCCTTGCCCGTGCCTTGTGGGCGTTTTCCGAGCCGCGCCACCGTCTCGGGCCTTGCCAGCGTCGAGTCGCTGGTGGGTCTGACCCCGCTGATCATTGACCGGGTGGGCCCAGTTTGACCCCCTGGGTCACTGACGTGTGGGCCCCATGCCACTAACTAAACTAGGATTAGTATTAGTTTAACACTAACTAACTTTAGTTAGTTAACTAACTACTGACCAGTGGGTCCCACTGATCAGGTTTGATCGGGACCGCGTGTGTTGACCAGATGACGTCAGCATGATGCAAGGCTGACGCAGTGAATGCTTTTCTATATTTTAAATAAATCTAAATTATTTATTTATTTTTAGAAAATCCCCTAAACTTCCGAAAATCATAGAAATTCAACCGTAACTCCAAATCAAACAAATTATATATGAAAAATGATCAGAAGAATCCAATCAATCCATCTGTACCATTTTCATGCATGTTATAGCAACTTATAGCTACTGTTTAGGACAAATCATGTAAATGGCATTTGAATTTCCACATATGGAGTTTGAATTTGAACCTTTGGTTCAAACCAACTTCATTTAATTTGGTTGCTAGTTGCATTAGCTCAATCAACAACATATTGCCATGTCACATTCATGCATCATATTGTGCATTGCATTGGATTGTGTTCTTACTTGTTTGCCGTTATTTGTCCCCTCTCGATAGGCGTGGTTCCGACAATGAGCTCGATGACACCGATGAAGAACTATACTATCTTCAGAAGTGCCAGGCAAGCAAAAACCCCCTTGTTCATTCCGATACAATCCCACTCTCTCGCTCCTGCTCTCTTTTACTACATTAGGACAACAACGATTCAACTGTTACTTGTTGCGGTAGTTGAACTCCTTTCCTCTGCATGACCTGTCATTGCCACAGTAAATAGATGAAACCCACTAGCATGAGAAGGAGTTGTTTGAGACATGATGTGCCTACTCATCTATGCTTGTTTGTCATGCCTGCTACTGCTTAGAGTTGAGTCAGGTCTGGTTCATCAGGGACGATTCAGAGGTGTGTGAACATGTCCTGCTGTTGAGAGCTAAATGTGTGAACATGTTTTGGTAAAGGTATTGGTGAGAGGCCATGTAGGAGTACATGGTGGGTTGTCTCATTGAAGCCGTCCTTAGGAACTGAGTTCTGTGTTTGTGATCCATGAACAGCTAATACCACACATTGGGATCCTTAATTGACTCTCTCAACTTATTAATCGCCTTGATCTCTGTCCAGGAGTTGCAACTAGTTTCTGGTTTTGTAGGATATGTGTTGGAGGCCGTGCATAGCGCTGACCCTAGGGGTGGGCTATGATGCGGTAGATACACCGTAGCCCGGTGTACCGAGCGCCCGTTTGGTGTCTCGGGAACCCTGCACACATCGTTTGGGGCTGTGAGCGAAACTCCGGCCAGATCTCCTCGAGGATGGAACTCGAATATGCGATAAACCTGGACTAGAGACTTGTGTGGTTAGTCAGGTCGTGGCCGACTCCCTCGCCAGGCTTCCGCTTGAAGGTTGCCGAGATACACGACGTGTACATGGTGGTAAGTGGCGAGAGCGTGTGTGAAGAAGTACACCCCTGCAGGGTTATATATGATCTATTCGGATAGCCGTGTCCACGGTAAAGGACTTTTGGGTTGCCTGTACAGTTCATAAACAATTGAAAGTGGATACTCTAAAACTCGCAAGATAAGCGTGAGTGCTATGGATGGCCTTCTCGTAGGGAGACGGAAGTGGATCCATAGTGGTGTATTGATATGGTGAATATGTGGACTCGTGTGCGCCACCTCAAAGAGTTACATGCAGTCATAGTTCAGGATAGCCACCGAGTCAAAGCTGGCTTGCTGCAGTCAAACTCCACCACCCCCTTTATTGATACCAACGCATATGTAGTTAGTTCTGATGTAAGTCTTGCTGGGCACATTTGTACTCACGTTTGCCTATTTTATGTTTTGCAGAGAGACGTCAGTCTTGCTAGTAGTTCCGTGTGGACTTCGATGGTTAGCTTGATATCTCAACTACAATCTTGTGCCCTCGGCAGGATCTGGTAGTTAGTCAGGCTTCTCAGCCTTTTTCATTTGTAGATGTCTGTACTCAGACATGTTAAGCTTCCGCATGTGTTCTGACTTGTATGCTTTGAATGTTGGGTCATGAGACCCATGTTTGTAATGTCTCGCTCCTCGGAGCCTAATGAATAAATACTTGAGTCGTAGAGTTATGTTGTGATGCCATGTTGTATTTACACATATCGAGCATATTGTGTGTCTGATTGAAATGCTTGGTATGTGTGGGATCCGACAACCTAGTTGTTTATCCTTGGTAGCCTCTCCTATGGGGAAATGTAGTCTTGTGCTTCCTTGAGCCATAGTAGTCCGCTACAGCCTGGTTCATCGGAGTCCTTCTAGCCTAGCACTACTGCTCAGGACACTTGACTGGCCGGCATGTGTTTCACTTCGTTCATGTGTCTGTCCCATCGGGGAAATGTCACGCGGTGACATCCGGAGTCCTGCCTTGCCTGCTACAGCCCGGGTTACCGGAGTCCTGTTAGCCTAGTGCTATAGCCCGGATTCACACGCTGTCGACCGACATGCTCGAAGTTGATTCATGTATGCCTGTACCCATGGGTTAGTGCTGCTTTGGGTTCACGACTAGCCATATCGGCCCGGGTTCTTTGTCATATGGATGCTAGCGACACTATCATATACGTGAGCCAAAAGGCGCAAACGGTCCCAAGCCAGGTAAGGTGGCACCCGTGGGAATACCGTGCGTGAGGCCGCAAAGTGATATGATGTGTTACATGCTAGATCGGTGTGACTTAGGATCGGGGTCCTGACACTTCAGCAGACCTTAGGGTTTGTTGGTTGCTTTGCTGTTGATAGCGTCGGATTAAGTGGAGGCCTGATACGTCTCCAACGTATCTATAATTTTTGATTGTTCCATGCTATTATATTATCTATTTTGGATGTTTAATGGGCTTTAATATACTTTTTATATTATTTTTGGGACTAACCTATTAACCGAAGGCCCAGTGCAAATTGCTGTTTTTTTGCCAATTTCAGTGTTTCACAGAAAAGGAATATCAAACAGAATGAAAGCTTCGCGAGGATCGTTTTTGGAGCAAACGCAATCCAGGAGACTTGGAGTGGACGTCAAGGAAGCAGTGAGGAAGCCACGAGGCAGGAGGGCGCGCCCCCACCCTCGTGGGCCCCTCGCAGCTCCACCGACCTACTTCTTTCGCCTATATATACTCTTATACCCTGAAAACATCCAGGGGAGCCACGAAACACTTGTTCCACCGCCGCAACCTTCTGTACCCGTGAGATCCCATCTTGGGGCCTTTTCCGGCGCTCCGCCGGAGGGGGAATCAATCACAGAGGGCCTCTACATCAACACCATGGCCTCTCCAATGATGTGTGAGTAGTTTACCACAGACCTTCGGGTCCATAGTTATTAGCTAGATGGATTCTTCTCTCTCTTTGGATCTCAATACAATGTTCTCCTTGATTTTCTTGGAGATCTATTCGATGTAATAGTTTTTGTGTTGTGTTTGTCGAGATCCGATAAATTGTGGGTTTATGATCAAGATTATCTATGAACAATATTTGATTCTTCTCTGAATTCTTATATGCATGATTTGATATCTTTGCAAGTCTCTTTGAATTATCAGTTTGGTTTGGCCTACTAGATTGACCTTTCTTGCAATGGGAGAAGTGCTTTGCTTTGGGTTCAATCTTGTAGTCTCCTTTCCCAGTGACAACAGGGGCAGCAAGGCATGTATTGTATTGTTGCCATCGAGGATAAAAAGATGGGGTTTATATCATATTGCTTGAGTTTATCCCTCTATATCATGTCATCTTTCCTAATGCATTACTCTATTCTTATGAACTTAATACTCTAGATGCATGCTAGATAGTGATCGATGTGTGGAGTAATAGTAGTAGATGCAGAATCGTTTCGGTCTACTTGACACGGATGTGATGCCTATGTTCATGATCATGCCTAGATATTCTCATAACTATGCACTTTTCTATCAATTGCTCGACAGTAATTTGTTCACCCACCGTATAATATGCTATCTTGAGAGAAGCCACTAGTGAAACCTATGGCCCCCCGGGTCTATTTTCCATTATATTAGTCTCCTGTAAACTAGCTATTTCTGTCACCGTTTTTTTTGCAACCTTTACTTTTCAATCTATACAACAAAAATATGAAAAATATTTATCTTATTATCTTTATCAGATCTCACTTTTTCAAGTGGCCGTGAAGGGATTGACAACCCCTTTATCGCGTTGGTTGCAAGGTTCTTAATTGTTTATGCAGGTATTTGGGATTTGCGTGTAGTCTCCTACTGGATTGATACCTTGGTTCTCAAAAACTAAGGGAAATACTTATGCTACTTTGCTGCATCACCCTTTCCTCTTCAAGGGAAAACCAACGCATGCTCAAGAGGTAGCAAGGCATGCGTCTCTTCTGGTCCAAAGATGTCACAATAGAACTCAAGAATTAAAGTTCGGCCCACATTGATGTTGTGGTGCGCGATGCATCAGATGTTTCAGTGAGTTGTGGTGCGCAACGCATTGAGTTGGATTTTATGGAGTACCACGAGCTGAAAACAGACACCACAATTGGCGGTTCCTCCATTCCCTACATAATCTTCCGCATGCAGATTGGCTGTGCATGGGTGATTTTAACGAAACCCTTCATGGGGACGAGCACTTCAGTCGGACGACGAGACCGGAATGGCAAATGAGAGCATTTCGTGAAGTCACTGATGAATGTGCGCTGCAGGATTTAGGTTGGTCCGGTGTCCCCTACACATGGGATAACCGGCAATCTGGTGATGCCAATGTTAAAGCTCGTCTAGACTGAGTATTTGCTAATGAGGATTTCAGACAAAAAATTGTGTATATCAAAGTGCGCCATGTCTGCTTTGTGGAGTCGATCATTGCTTCGTACTAGCTGACTTGCGACAACAACACCCCAACAACAATTCACATACTTCGAAACCTTTTCTTTATGAGAATATTTGGCAATCCCATAATGATTACGATCAGCTGGTTACCGGAACTTGGAGAGCACAAGCCAGGCAACTAGGTCTGCATGGTGTAATGGACTCTCTTGATGCTCTACAGCGCAAGCTCATGCCTTGGGGGGGTCCAAGAATTTGGATGCCTAACAAGGACAGTCCGGTAGCTTCAAAAGCGTCTTGACAGGCTACGCTGTCAGTCAGTCGGGCGTGGGCCTTCTGAGGAAGAAATAGTTACCATGTCAAAGATATGAGAAGCGCTTAAACTCGAGGAGATATGGTTAAAACAGAGGTCTCGCATCCCTTGGCTACGCGAAGGAGACCGCAACACAGCCTATTTCCAGGCGCAAGCTAGGCAACGCAAACGTATAAATAAGATCGCCAATATGCAGCGGTCAGATGCCTCTGTTTGTGCATTTGGAGATGAGGACAAGGAAGAGATCCTTGCCTTTTATCACGCTCTCTATACAACTCAAAGGTACAACAACAATGATGAATTGTTAGCGCATGTACCAAACCGGGTCAAGCCGGCCATGAATGATATGTTATGTAAACCATTCGGAGCCTCTGAGGTACATGCAGCCCTATTCCAGATGTCCTCGTCCAAAGTGCCAGGGGTGGATGGATTTACAGCCGGGTTCTATCAGCGTCACTGGGAGCTATTGAAGCATGATGTAGTCCTAGTGGTGCTTGATTTTCTAAATGGTGGTGAGCTACCTGCTAGACTAAATGACACTGCTATCACACTTATTCCTAAGGTACGTCATCCACAGAATACCTCTCGGTATCGTCCCATTGCTTTGTGCCCAGTTCTGTACAAGATTGCTGTCAAGATAATAACCAATCGATTGAGGCCATGCATGGATAAGATTATCAGCGAGGAGGAAAGTGTTTTCGTTCCAGGTCGGTTGATCATGGATAATGTCCTTGTGGCATTTAAAAGTGTCCATATGATGAAGAGACGAAAGAAAGGGAAAAACTTCTCGTGTGCAATCAAATTGGACATGATGAAAGCTTATGACCGAGTACAGTGGCACTTCCTTGAAGCTATGCTATTGAGACTTGGATTTGCTGGAAATTTGGTAAGATTAATAATGAAGTGCGTCACATCAGTCTGTTTCTCTGTTCGCGTTAATGGAGAATTGTTGCCTTACTTCACTCCCTCAAGAGGATTGCGTCAGGGCTGCCCCGTATCCCCATATGTTGGGGATATAACTATTTGTGTAAGCCGCCCAGGAGGGGCCGGGTTACGCAAAGGTGATTCATCATACGAAGCCCAAGTTCAAGCATGAAGATGGCGGTTCAATAAAGGGTCTAAAGCCCACAGGTGACTTAAGGCCCATAGTGATAAACCGCCGTAATGGCATGACTTGTATTATAAGGTAGGATTATCTAGTCACCGAGCCGGACACTGTTTATGAGCCGGTCGGGACTCTATAGGCCACAGGGCGTCAACCCGTGTATATAAGGGGACGATCCACTAGCGGCTTAGGGCAGGTAACATCCAATCGAGAACCGAGCATAGCGTATCTCGCTCCATGGTCATCGGAACCCTATCATTACCAACCCAACTAGAAGTAGGCTTTCACGAGTCCCTTGCCCCATTAACCCCTTTAAGCTTACTAGTTGCGATGGCTCCACGACTAAGTACTTTCACGAGGACATCTGCCGTGACAATTCCACGACAGTTGGCGCCCACCATGGGGCCAGCGCATGGTGGATTTGAGTTCTTGAAGGGCAACTTCGAAGGGCTCAAGGGATACGTTGTGGGCCGGATGACCAAGAGTCGTCGCGGCAAGATCTACATCGACGATGAAGGCTGGGACCCCGACGCCGGCTCAATTGAGAATGGTTACCGGGTCCCCTTCGGTGGAATCCATGTCTTCATCGGCCGGATTGGTGAGCCGGGCCCTGAGCCGGACAACTGCACCGACATCGTCGAGACGGCTCAGCGCACGAGACCCGCCCGGGCTCAACCCGCCATGAAGCGTGCTTTCGTGGGTTGTATCCACGGAGAGGAACTTTCTTTAGGGTCCGTAGATGGTGGTGAGACGGCTGTCCTCTCCGATGGCGATTCGTCCACTAGTGAAATGGATTCATTGTACCAACTGCAAGACGGCAGACTTTGGGGCTGTTCCGATGGCAGCAGTATTCCGGACCCCTTTGAGCCGCCAAGCTAGGTAGGGGTCTTCATGGCTGGTACTCAACCCGGTCAAAACTCTACGGCTGCGGTAGCAATAACGTCCGGGTCAGGAGCTACCGGGGCAGGAGGCCCTGCGCGCCCGCCGGCTTAGGAGCTGATTGATGTCATGGCAAGTTGACGGCCTTGTTAACCACCACAGTTATTCCTGCAAGTCAAGATGAGCACGACGCAGAGGTGGCACAGGTACGTGAAGAAATAGCTCGGGCCAAGGAGGCCTTAGCAGCCGAGGACACCAGATTGGCCGTAGAACGGGCGGCTTTGGATGCACGGGCACATGAGCTCCAGTCAGAGGCTTTTCAGCTTACGATGAGCCTGAACGCGTCCAACGAGGTGATGAGGAGGAGACATCAGAAAACTCAATCCCGTTTGCCTCCGGTTTATGATCCTCGGAACCTTTTCTCCACACCCTGGGCCGGCCCTAATAACCCGCGAGAGGCAAATCAGCTCATAACATCTGCAACAGGGGGACCGGTTCAGCTTCGGGTGATGGCACCTCCTCATGTGAATATGGCCCCGCCCCGCTACGTACCAACGCCACCGGGTCATTTTTCTAACCCCATGGAGAACCTGATCGCGGCATTGACACGTTTGGCGGCTCTCCCAGTGGATGGCGACGATCCAACAGCAGTGGAGACGCGAAGGATCAAAGAACTTGTCCAGACGGCTCTTGCTCAGCAGGAGGCTTATTCCTATAGTCGAGACAAGATTCATTCGACTCATCGCCCTAGCCGGAGCCTGAGTTATACCAGGCATATGGAGTCAGAGGCTTTGTCAAGCAACGCCCAGTGCCGTAATCAGCCCGACGGTTATAACCCGGTGTAGGACAGGATACGTCAGGAGGACGAGCGGGTGGTTCAACTAGCGGCTCATCAGGTGGCCCATCAAACCTTCCCGGATTACCCGACGACTTCTGTTGAGGCAGGAGTGGCCACAAGAACCGGCGGCGTTCCTTGTTCGGTGCCGGCTTTTCGTAATGTGCGTCTGCCCAAGGACTTTAAGGGACCCCGAAAGGTGCCGAATTATACGGCCGACTTACAGCCCGGGGCATGGATTGAAAGCTATGAGATGGCCATGGAGCTATTGGAGGTCAGTGATGCGGCGATGGCTAAGTACTTCACCATGATGTTAGATGGGATGGCCCGGACTTGGTTAAAGAGCCTGCCGCCTAATTCCATTGACTCATGGATAGAGTTAGAAGCCCGGTTCATTCAGAACTTCAAAGATACCTGCAAGCAGTCCATGTCGATTGTGGACTTGACTAATTGTAAGCAAGAAGAGGGGGAATCTACCACTCATTGGGTGCGCCGGGTTATGGAGATAATACATTCATCTGGCAAGATGGATGTCGGCTCTGAAGTTTTAATGTTGGTGAAAAATTGCCGATTTGAGCCGCTGAGGCAGAAGCTGGGGCACCTTAAGCGTGATTGTAATGATATGGGTCAGCTGATGGCGGCTCTAGTCAAATACGCCGATTCTGATAGTACCAAGGATCCCATGTCTGATGAAGAAAAGACAGGGAAGGGAAAGAAGAACGACAATGGTTAGGGTCAGTAGCATAACCCGGTGAATCAAGGAGGTAATAAGCGTAAGGCCGACGGTATCCTGGAGTTTGTGGCCAATACCAATTCACAAGGTAACAGTCAACAACGTAAGGGGAGACCGCCCCCTCGGTCTGACAGGTCAGGCCCGTCTCTTGAGCAATTGCTTAACGAACCATGTTCGAGACACGGCACTCGGGAAAGGCCGGCCACCCACCTATGGAAGGATTGCGCGATCATGAAAGCTTTCAAAAATTCCAACACATTTGACGGCAATCAAGGGTCGGATGGCGGCTCAGGTGCTGGCGGTTTTCATGGACCGGGTGGCGATTCAAATTCCGGCTTTTAGGGAAATCAAGGTGGTTATAATCAGCAGCAGTCTGGTCAGGGAGGTCAACAGCAGCAGCAGTTGGGTTAACAGAGCAATCCAAAGCAGCTGAATCGTGGACAGTATCATGTGTTCACCACTAGCTTATGCAAACGAGACCAGAAGCTTCATAAAAGAGCTGTAAACACCGTTGAGCCGGCGGTTCCTTGTTATTTGAGGTAGTTAGAGAAGCCTATTATGTGGAGCAGGGAAGAGCACCCTCCCCGGGTTGACAATCCGGGTCAGTTAGCCTTGGTGGTAGTGAGGGAGTCCTGCATTAGGGGGTGTTCGGATGGCCGGACTATGACCTTTGGCCGGACTCCTGGACTATGAAGATACAAGATTGAAGACTTCGTCCCGTGTCCGGATGGGACTTTCCTTGGCGTGGAAGGCTAGCTTGGCGATACGGATATGTAGATCTCCTTCCGTTGTAACCGACTCTGTGTAACCCTAACCCTCTCCGGTGTCTATATAAACCGGAGGGTTTTAGTCCGTAGGACGAAAAACAATCATACCATAGGCTAGCTTCCAGGGTTTAGCCTCTCTGATCTCATGGTAGATCTACTCTTGTACTACCCATATCATCAATATTAATCAAGCAGGAGTAGGGTTTTACCTCCATCGAGAGGGCCCGAACCTGGGTAAAAACATCGTGTCCCTTATCTCCTGTTACCATCCGCCTAGACGCACAGTTCGGGACCCCCTACCCGAGATCCACCGGTTTTGACACCGACATTGGTGCTTTCATTGAGAGTTCCTCTATGTCATCACTTGTAGGCTCGATGGCTCCTCCGATCATCAACGACGATGCGGTCCAGGGTGAGATTTTTCTCCCCGGATAGATCTTCGTATTCGGCGGCTTTGCACTGCGGGCCAATTCGCTTGGCCATCTGGAGCAGATTGAAAGCTACGCCCCTGGCCATCAGGTCAGATTTGGAAGCTTGAACTACATGGCTGATATCCGCGGAGACTTGATCTTCGATGGATTCGAGCCACAGCCGGGCGCGCCGCACTGTCACGAAGGGCATGATCTAGCTCCGTCGCTAGACAGTGCCTTGGAGGCCGCACCCGTGTCCGGTCCGACCCTTAACTCGGAGCCGACTGCACCGATCTAGGATGGGTGGCTGGACACCGCCTCCGGGGCTGCAATCTCTACAGCGATCGAGCCGAACACCAGCCTTACCCTCTGCGAAGCCCGTGACTCCAAGGCGCCGGACTCCTCTCCGGACTCCGAGCCCTCCGCGCCCTTGCTGGTCGAATCCGATTGGGCGCCGATCATGGAATTCACCGCCGCGGATATCTTTCAGCACTCGCCCTTCGGCGATATTCTGAATTCACTAAGGTCTCTCTCTTTGTCAGGAGAGTCCTGGCCGGATTATGGCCTACGGGATTGGGATGCGGACGACGAAGAAATTCGATGCCCACCCACCACCCATTTTGTAGCCACTTTCGATGATTTAACCGACATGCTAGACTTCGACTCTGAAGACATCGACGGTATGGACGACGATGTAGGAGACGAACAGGAACTGGCGCCTATAGGGCACTGGAAAGCCGCCTCGTCATATGACATATATATGGTGGATACACCCAAAGAAGGCAAAGGCGATGGAACAACGAGTGATGACCCCTCCAAGAAGCAACCCAAGCGCCGGCATCAGCGGCGCCGCTCTAAGTCCTGCCAAAGCAAATATGGTGAAACTGGCACCGGAGAGAATAACACCCCGGGCGGTGCCGAAGACAACTCCCTCCAGCAAGATTCAACGCAGGAGGATGGAGAAGCTAGCCCTCCTGAGAGGGCGACAGACACAGAGGAAGAGGATGACAATTACATGCCTTCCTCCGAAGACGAGGCAAGCCTCGGCGACGACGAATTTGTCATGCTCAAGGATCCCACCGAACAAGAGCGCTTTAAGCGCAGGCTTATGGACACGGCGAGCAGCCTCAAGAAAAAACAGCAACAACTTAGAGCCGATCAAAACTTGCTAGCCGACAGATGGACTGAAGTCCTGGCGGCCGAAGAGTATGAACTCGAACGCCCCTCCAAGAGCTACCCGAAGCGCAGGCAGCTACCCTGATTAGAGGAGGAAGCACCTAGACCTACATCACCAGCGCATGACGCGGCCGATTGGCCACCTCGTGGCCGTGACAGAGAGGCCTCACGACCCTCCATTCAAGCCGCACCCCGTCGTCGCTCAAAAAACACCAAGGCACGGGGAAACGCGCTAGACCTGCGCGATATGTTGGAGGACAAGGCAAGGCAAACAAGATCTATCTACGGATTGCGTGGGCGACCCATGACTCGAGACAATAACCGTCACGCCGGATACAGCAAATCTGGCCGAGCCGAACACAGGAGACAAATCTCATTTGAGCTACGTCGTGATATAGCCCAGTACAGAGGTGCCGCACACCCACTATGCTTCACAGATGAAGTAATGGATCGTCAAATCCCACAGGGTTTCAAACCTGTAAACATTGAATCATACGATGGCAAAACAGATCCCGCGGTATGGATCGAAGAGTATCTCCTTCATATCCACATGGCCCGTGGCGATGATCTACACGCCATCAAATACCTCCCACTCAAGCTTAAAGGACCAGCTCGGCATTGGCTTAACAGCTTGCCAGTAGAATCAATTGGTTGTTGGGAGGACCTGGAAGCCGCATTCCTTGACAATTTCCAGGGCACCTATGTGCGACCACCAGACGCGATGAGCTAAGCCACATAATTCAGCAGACAAAGGAATCGGCCAAGCAATTCTGGACACGGTTCCTAACCAAGAAAAATCATATCGTCGACTGTCCGGACGCAGAGGCCCTAGCAGCCTTCAAACACAACATCTGTGATGAGTGGCTTGCGCGACACCTAGGACAGGAAAAGCCGAAATCCATGGCAGCACTCACGACACTCATGACCCGCTTTTGCGCTCGAGAAGACAGCTGGCTAGCTCATAGTCATAACATGACCAAGAGCCCTAGTAATTCGGATACCAAGGACAACAATGGCAGGTTGCATTGCAACAAGCACAAGCGCCGCATTAACGGCGACAGTGCTGAGGAGACGACAGTTAATGCCGGATTCGGAGGCTCTAAACCCGGTCAGCGGAAAAAGCCATTCAAGGGAAATACTCCGGGCCCGTCCAGTTTGGACCAAATACTCGATCGCTTGTGCCAGATACATGGCACCCCCGAAAAGCTAGCCAATCACACCAATAGGGATTGTTGGGTGTTTAAGCAGGCAGGCAAGTTACATGTCAAAAACAGAGACAAGGGGCTAAATAGCGATGACGAGGAGGAGCCCCGGCCGCCGAACAATAGTGGAAAGAAGGGTTTCCCCACAAGTGCGGACGGTGAACATGATATACGCAACCCACATTCCCAAGCGGGAGCGGAAGCGTGCACTCAGGGACGTATATGCGTTAGAGGCAGTCGCCCCAAAGTTCAACCCATGGTCCTCCTGCCCGATCACTTTTGATCGAAGGGACCCACCCTCTAGCATCCGTCATGGCGGATTCGCCGCATTGGTTCTTGACCCAATCATTGATGGATTTCACGTCACTAGAGTCCTTATGGACAGCGGAAGCAGCCTGAACCTGCTTTATCAGGATACAGTGCGGAAAATGGGCATAGATCCCTCAAGGATTAAACCCACAAAAACGACCTTTAAAGGCGTCATACCAGGTGTAGAGGCCAACTGAACTGGCTCAGTTAAACTCGAAGTGGTCTTCGGATCCTCAGATAATTTCCGAAGCGAGGAGTTAATCTTCGACATAGTCCCATTCCGAAGTGGCTATCACGCATTGCTCGGACGAACCGCATTTGCAAAATTCAATGTGGTGCCGCACTACGCATACCTCAAGCTCAAGATGGCACGCCCTCGAGGAGTCATTACGGTCAATGGAAACACCGAACGCTCTCTTCGAACGGAGGAGCATATGGCGGCGCTGGCAGCAGAAGTACAGAGCAACCTCTCAAGGCAATTCTCCAGTCAAAACATCCGGACACCCTCAAGCGCGCCTGGAGTAACCTATAACAAGACCACCTGGCATGTCCCGAGCAAGCGTAGCAATACGGACCCAACCCCAGCCCTCGCGAAACTGCGAAATCAGTACTACGCGTACATAATTACGCTCTGAAAATCCCATGGGCACAGGGGGAGGGGCACGTCCACGGCATGCCCTAAATGCGGCTCGACCGCACTAGGGGCTCCCAATTTTGTCATTTTTTCTTACTTCTAGGACTCCATCATACGGAAGGCCTATCCGGCAGTACAATCACCGAACACACGATGCAACAAACAAGGAGGTAGGAAGCTACGCCGAATTCTCAGGTGGTCTCTATAACGACCAACATACCTGTCTTACATATCATCTCGCAGCTCGCCCCCGGAGGGGACATGTCAAATAGTCCCATCTCTTGCTTATCGCACTATTTGTATCATTCTGCTTTTACAGCAGCATTTTAAAATAAACAATGCTTAGCTTCAGCTTATTACCGCATTATCTATTCATTTCTTTTTTAAATGTATATGTTCAGTTATGACATTTAGCACCTGTACACTTTGGTACGACCAATATGCCAGGGGCTCAAGCACCCCATAACACGGCGTGAGAAGTCCGAACACTTCCACAAGTGCGGCCCCCTGATCTTATAACATTATATGCATCAGCTCCGAATCATGTCTTTGGTCAATAGTTGGGTTTGCCCGGCTCCCATGTTTTGGTACCTTACGTTCCGCTATATCGGCTAAGGTAGCGCTGGGAGAACTACTGCCATTGTGCCCCAGTTGAGCTGGGCCTAAGCACCTCAGTAGAGAAAGCTAAAACTGACTGTCATGATAGGGCGAGAGCTGGTTGCTGTTCGGGAAGGTTTCGAGTCCTTAAAGACTTATGCCGCTTAGAGCGAGGAGCCGGCTTTGTCCGGCCTAGGCGTGTATAGCGCCCCGAACTCGGTCTTCCGAATACTAGGGGCTTCGCTGAAATTTGAAATTATAGAATTCTAGGGCTAAGTGAGAGTGATAACACATTATAGTCCGATTGCCTTGTTCGTTGTGCTGAGCACCTCCCTCGAAGGACCCAAGAATGGGAAAAAGAGTGCTCAGGTTTATCCCGAACACCCCAGCACTCGTGGCATGGCGGCAGAAGCCGACGACTCGCCATCTCTCAAATATAATAAACGGCCGCACAGAAGGTAATATTTTAAATTAAACAAGCGTTGCATAGCGCATTTGAACAAGTTTTCAGCGCACAGGATAAAACGAACAAAGTTTCACTCAAACATTACATCTTTCGAGCACTCATCCGCCACAAGACGGGCACCCTTCAAGACACCCTCATAATACATGTCGGGGTGGCGATGCTCCTTGCCCTATGGCGGCCCGTCCTTCACAAGCTTCACGGCATCCAATTTGCCCCAGTGCACCTTAGCACGGGCAAGGGCCCTACGGGCACCCTCGATGCAGACGGAGCGCTTGACGAACTCAAGCCTCGGATAGGCATCCACCAGCCGCCTCACCAGCCCAAAGTAGCTCCCAGGCAGGGCCTCTCCAGGTCACAACCGAACTATAAAGCCCTTCAGGGCCTGTTCGGCCACCTTGTGGAGGTCGACCAGTTGCTTCAACTGGTCGCTCAAAGGCACCGGGTGTCCGGCCTCAGCGTACTGAGACCAGAGCACCTTCTCCGTCGAGCTGCCCTCCTCGGCTCGATAGAAGGCGGCGGCATCGGACACGCTGCGGGGCAAATCTGTGAATGCTCCTGGAGAGCTCCGGATTCGGGTAAGTAACAAGTAATTCACTTTCACATGCTTGCTTTGCATAAAGAAAGCCTTACCCGCCGCTATCTTCTTCATCGCCTCAACTTCTTGGAGGGCCTTCTAGGCTTCGGCCTTGGCAGACTTGGCATTTTCAATGGCCGTCGTGAGTTCGGATTCTCGCATCTTCGAGTCAAGCTCCAAACTCTCATGTTTTTTCATGAGAGCCTAGAGCTCTTGCTGCACCTCGCTAACCCACGCCTCCTGCCTCTCCCGCTCAGTATGCTCCGTGGCCGCCTTCTCTTCAGCCTCAGACAACGCTTGCTTAAGGGTTGCCACCTCAGTTGTGGTCCCTACAATTGCCACATTAATCCTGTCATTTTCTTGCAATTGCACCTTTTATATATTTCAATAAGGTATCCCTTACCATCTTTATCCTCGAGCTGCTTCTTGGCAAGGCCGAGCTCTTGCTCGGACCGCTCAAGGTTCTGCTTCAGCGTTTCCACCTCCGCAGTCAGTGCGGCGGACGCCAGCAGCAAAGCCTACATACGCATATTGACTTACTTTTGTTAGACTCCTGCGAATATTATTAGATCCTCTATTCGGCTTTTCTTTCCGAACGCCAAACAGAGCATCAGGGGCTACTGTCTATGCGGTAATATTTTGACATATCTTTTACATACCTCAAAGCCTATCAACAGGCTGGCACGGGCTTCGGTCAGCCTGCTATTAGCGGACTGAACCTTCTGAATCATCGCACTCATAATAGTGCGGTGCTCCTCGTCGATGGAGGCGCCGTTAAGCACCTCCAGCAAGTTATCCGGTGCCTTCGGTTGGGCGGAGGTCACCGGCATCGTAGGCTTGCCCTTCTTCTTAGGGGGACGCCTGCCGGACTCCGAAACCTTTGAAGGTTCCGGAGCGGTGTCCGGCCTAGGGCCGGACTCGGAGCCCTTGGGGGTTTTGTCCCCTGGGCACCCGGAGTCCGGGAGGTTGCCTTGCGGCGCCTCCGGGACCACCTCCTCCTGGCCAGGAGCCTCCTAGGACAACACCTCGGCGTTATCCGTAGGGTGAGGGGAGGAGGAGGCGGACTGCATAAATATATTCGGCGTTAGGAAAAGCTATGCAATAAAGGAACGCCATGAGTCACTCGGGTATCCGAACACTTATGATTTTGCCAGGGGCTTGGCCCTGTGCAGCCACTCCTCTTCGCTGTCGTCGGCGTTGGTGGAGTAGTCCGGAAGAAGGGTTTTCCCCTTCTTGGACCCTCCAGCCTCCCCAGTTGGGGTGGCCTTACTTTTCTTTCCTCCCCCGCTGGAGGGGGAGAGGCCTCTTCTTCCTCCTCCTCGTCTTCACGGGAGGAGTGTGTCTCGGAGTCGTCGGACGACGACTCCGACACCACCAGATGCCGGGAATTCTTTCGAGATCCCGTGGCCTTCTTCTTGGCCTTATTCTCCGGCACCACGTACGGTGCCGGAACCAGCATCCCCGTCAAGCGGCCGTCCGCTGGGTCTTTGGGCAAAGGAACCGAATAGTTGATCTGTCTGCACGTCTCCTGCCAATCCTACTAAAGGTAAGGGAGTTTAGATCCTGCAAAGAGTCAAACTATGAAAAATGAATATCCTATAAGAGGTAAAAACAGCTTACCACGCTAGCTTGACGCTGAGTGCTGAAACCGCGATCCTCAGTAGCGGATGCGGGAGCTTCGGCAACCTTGAATAGCACCTTCCAGGCATCTTCGTATGTTGTGTCGAAGAGCCTGCTCAGGGTCTGGTGCTGGGCCGGATTGAACTCCCACAAGGTGAAAGCCCGTTGTTGGCACGGGAGTATCCGGCAGATGAGCATGACCTAGACTACATTTACAAGCTTGAGCTTCTTGTTCACCAGGGTTTGGACACATGTTTGGAGTCCAGTCAGCTCTCCCTTTTTGCCCCACGATAGGCCCGTCTCCTTCCAGGAGGTGAGCCGCGTAGGAGCTCCAGTTCGAAACTCGGGGGCTGCGACCCATTTAGGTTCACGCGGCTCGGTGATGTAGAACCACCCCAATTGCCACCCCTTTAGGGTCTCCATGAAAGAGCCCTCGAGCCATAGGACGTTGGGCATTTTGCCCACCATGGCACCTCCGCACTCTGCCTGGCAGCCGCGCACTACCTTCGGCTTGACGTTAAAGGTCTTCAGCCATAAACCGAAGTGGGGTGGGATGCAGAGGAAGGCCTCGCACACGACGATGAACGCCGAGATGTGGAGGATAAAGTTTGGGGCCAGATCGTGGAAATCTAGGCCGTAGTAGAACATGAGACCCCGGACAAATGGGTGGAGAGGAAAACCTAGTACGCGAAGGAAATGGGTGAGGAAAACCACCCTCTCATGGGGCCTTGGGGTGGGGATGAGCTGCCCCTTTTTGGGAAGCCGGTGCGCGATGTCATCAGACAAGTATCCGGCCTTCCTCAGCTTTTTGATGTGTCCCTTCGTTACGGAGGAGACCATCCACTTGCCTCCCGCTCCAGACATGGCTGGAGAAGGTTGAGGTGGGGAGTGCGAACTTGGGCGCTGGAGCTCGAGTATGCGAAAATGGATGAGCAAAGGAGGAAGAAGGCGTAGGTGAAAAGGTGGGTCATTATCCCCTTATATGGGCGGACGAAACTGCGTGCCCCAACCAGCCTGGGAAAATTTGCTTATCTCCCAAGCGCCGTAATCAATGGCGCGGTTGGGTTACCCACGCCCGTATTGATGAGAATCCCGGAATAAGGGGACACGATCTCTGCTTTGACAAGACGTGCCAAGGAAACCGCCTCGCTAAACACGTTGAGGTGGGACAACAAAACGATTCGAATAAAGACTTGGCCATGGTGTGATGTCACACTGCGGGGTACGTCAGCAGATTAGATTGGTGTAAATGTTATTCTCTCTATGGCAATATGTGGAACTTATTTTGCAGAGCTGGACACTATCCTTGTGTTCGCAATCTTCTATGAAGTATTCGGAGGAGGAACACGCCTTGCAATGCCGAAGACAATTTGTGCGCTGGACTCGTTCATTGAAGCCTTGTCCAGGGGCTACTGAGGGAGTCCTGGATTAGGGGGTGTTCGGATAGCCGGACTATGACCTTTGGCCGGACTCCTGGACTATGAAGATACAAGATTGAAGCCTTCGTCCCGTGTCCGGATGGGACTTTCCTTGGCGTGGAAGGCAAGCTTGGCGATACGGATATGTAGATCTCCTTCCGTTGTAACCGACTCTGTGTAACCCTAACCCTCTCCGGTGTCTATATAAACCGGAGGGTTTTAGTCCGTAGGACGAAAAACAATCATACCATAGGCTAGCTTCTAGGGTTTAGCCTCTCTGATCTCGTGGTAGATCTACTCTTGTACTACCCATATCATCAATATTAATCAAGCAGGAGTAGGGTTTTACCTCCATCAAGAGGACCCAAACCTGGGTAAAAACATCGTGTCCCTTATCTCCTGTTACCATCCGCCTAGACGCACAGTTCGGGACCCCCTACCCGAGATCCGCCGGTTTTGACACCGACAGGTAGCACCTCAAGTTGGAGGATATAAGTTCACTAAGGTACTCATGGATGGAGGTAGCAGCATCAACATCCTCTATTATGAGACCTTTCGACGTATGGGGTTGACTGACAAAAATTTAAAGACGTCCAACACCGTTTTCCATGGAGTAGTGCCTGGTAAGTCAGCATACCCGATGGGCAAGATTGAACTGGAGGTAGCCTTTGGAGATGAATATGAATCTAGGGATGAGAAATTAACCTTTGAGGTGGTCAAGATCAAAAGCCCATATCATGCTCTGTTTTGACGGCCGGCTTATGCCAAGTTCATGGCGCGGCCGTGTTATGTTTATTTGCAGCTTAAGATGCCGGGTCACAAGGGTACCATTACTGTGCATGGGAGTCGAAAGATAGCCCTGGAATGCGAAGGAGACGCGACTTATGCCGAGTCTGTTTGCGCAGCAGAGGAGATGAAGTTTTATCAAGATAATGTTGACCCGGCAGATATGACATCTCTGAAGAAGCCAACCACAGAGCATGACCCGGCAATGAAGTTTAAGTCAGCTGATGAAACCAAGCTTGTTGATTTTACTCCAGGCGACTCATCTGAACAATTATGCATCAGTGCCAATCTGGATCCTTAATAGGAAAGCGTGCTCATCGAGTTCATCCATGAGAATCGGGACATCTTTGCATGGAAACCTTCTTACATGCGGGGTGTACCGAGAGAACTCGCTGAGCACACTCTTAATATTGATCCGAAGTTTAAGACAGCTAGGCAGTTTCTTCGGCGGTTCAATGAAGGGAGACGGAAAGATATTGGTGAGGAGGTGGCCCAGCTCTTGGCAGCCGGGTTCATTGTTGAAGTTTTTTACCCGGAGTGGTTGGCTAACCCGGTGCTTGTACTTAAAAAGAATGGCACCTGGTGGATGTGTGTGGATTACACGGACTTAAATAAGGCTTGTCCGGCTGATCCTTTTGCTCTCCCCCGTATTGATCAAATCATTGATGCTATGGCAGGTTGTGAGCATTTGAGCTTCTTGGATGCTTATTCTAGTTATCATCAGATCAAGATGGCAGTTAAGGACTAGGAGAAGACGACCTTCATCACTCCGTTCGGAGCCTTCTGCTATGTGTCTATGTCGTTTGGGCTCAAGAGTGCCCAAGCGACTTATCAGCAGTGCGTACAGAACTGTCTCCACGATCAGATTGGGCGCAATGTTCACGCCTATGTGGATGACATAGTGGTTAAGTCCAGAGAGAAGGAAACCTTGATAGGTGATCTGAAGGAAACTTCCGACAACCTCCGGGTTTACAAGATGATGCTTAACCCGGCCAAGTGTGTGTTCGGCGTGCCGGCCGACAAGCTTTTGGGTTTTTTGGTTTCTAACAGAGGCATTGAAGCTTATCCGGAGAAAATCAAGGCGATCACCTCTTTGGCTAAGCCGGCATGCATCAATGATGTTCAGCGACTGGTGGGTCGTATCGCTGCTTTGAGCCGGTTCATAAGCCGGCTAGGTGAGAAGGCCATACCACTGCATCAGATGACGAAGAAAACATACAATTTCTTCTGGAGTGATGCTGCTAACGCTGCCTTTGAAGATTTGAAGAGACAGTTATCTGAGCTGCCGGTTCATGCGGGCCCTATTGATGAAGAGCCGCTACTGTTGTACGTGGCTGCTAACTCACGTGCTGTCAGTGTTGCAATTGTGGTGGAACGCAAGGAGGCTGGCAAGGAGCATCCGGTTCAACGACCGGTTTATTACATCAGCGAGGTACTCATTGAGTCTAAGAAGAGATATCCACATTGGCATAAGCTTGTTTATGGGGTGTTCATGGCAAGCTGGAAGCTTAAACAATACTTCCAGGGTCACCCCATCACCATGGTAAGCTGTGCTCCTTTGGGAGACATCATCCAGAATAGAGAGGCCACAGGACGAGTCGCCAAGTGGGCCATTGAGCTTGGGCCTCATGGTTTGAAGTATGTGCCACACACTGCTATTAAACCTCAGGCACTGGTCGACTTCATCAATGATTGGACAGAGTTGCAGAAACCTGAAGAGAAGCCGGATAACACATATTGGACTATTCATTTTGATGGATCCAGACAGTTGGAAGGCTCGGGGACCGGAGTCGTTTTAATTTCCCCTCGAGGTGACAAATTTTGTTATGTGCTCTGGCTCATGTTTCCTTGTACTAACAATGCAGCTGAATATGAGGCTTTGCTCCATGGTCTTCGGATGGCCAAAGAGATGAGCTTAAGCCGGGTGAGGTGCCTGGGCGACTCAGATTTGGTGGCTCAATAGGTGTCAGGCAAGTGGGACTCTAAAGATCCCCTCATGGAGGCTTATGGCCGAGAAGTTGATGTTGTAGCTGGGCATTTCAAGGGTTATCAAGTGGAGCACATTGACTGAAGGAAGAATGAGGCAGCTGATGCCTTAAGCCGGCTGGGATCTCAACGTAAGCCGGTGCCACCTAACACCTTTTTGGATGTTTTGCATAATCCTTCTGTCAAGTTACCCACAGAGGAAGACTTAGTTGTTCCAAACCCAGAAGCGCAGTTGGTGGCGGCTCTTCATGTCATGTCGGATTGGACAGTGCCATATTTGGCTTACACAATCCAGGGAGAGTTGCCCGAGGATGAGACCTTGGCGAGACAAATCAACCGACGGTCTAAATCTATGACAATTTATCATGGTGAGCTGCATCATCGCAGTGTCACTGGGGCGTTTCAACGTTGTGTGTCACCTGCGGAAGGTCAGGAAATACGTCGGGAGATTCATGAAGGCGACTGTGGTCATCATGTCGGCTCAAAATCTCTTGTGGACAAGGCTTTCTGTCATGGTTTTTATTGGCTGACGGCTCATGATGATGCGGAAGATCTGGTCAGTAAATGCGACGGTTGTCAAAAATTCTCATGACGAGCCCATGTACCGGCTCAAGAATTGAGGATGATTCCGATCACTTGGCTGTTTGCAGTATGGGGGCTTGATATCGTCGGACCTTTCAAAAGGTCCAAGGATAACAAGACACACCTCCTAGTGGCAGTTGATAAATTTACAAAGTGGGTTGAGGCAGAGCCGGTCAGTAAGTGTGACGCAGCCACGGCGGTTCAGTTCATGAAAAAGGTGATCTTTCGTTTTGGTTTTCCACACAGCATCATAACTGACAATGGTACTAACCTCTCCAAAGGAGCTATGGAAGAGTTCTGTCGACGAGAACATATCCGGCTTGATGTTTCGGCGGTAGCTCATCCTCAGTCCAATGGTCAAGCTGAAAGAGCCAATCAGGAGATCTTGAAAGGTATAAAACCCCGACTCATGGTCCCCTTATAGCGGACGCCGGGTTGTTGGGTGGAGGAATTACCCTATATGATTTGGAGCATCAAAACTACACCTAACAGGTCTACGGGTTATACACCTTTCTTCATGGTTTACGGAGCAGAGGCGGTCCTGCCAAGTGACATCCATCATGACTCACGCCGAGTGGCGGCTTACGTCGAAGCTGATAATGAACAAGCTCGGCAGGATGCACTTGATTTGTTGGATGAAAAGCGAGACTTGGCAATAGCCCGCTCGGTGATTTACTAGCAAGACCTGCACCGCTACCACGGCTGTCGGGTTAGATCCAGAACCTTTCAGGAAGGTGATTTAGTGCTCCGACTCATCCAGGATCAGTCCGATATTCACAAGCTATCCCCCCCCTTGGGAAGGACCCTTTGTGGTCAGCAAGAACCTGAACAATGGGTCATACTACCTCATCGATCTTCGAGAGCACAAAGACTCACGTAAGTCGGAGGAGGAGACCCGTGGGCCGTGGAATATCGCTCATCTTCGGCCTTACTAAACTTGAGCCACCGGCTCTCAGGATGTACATATTTTGAGATGTATATATTATGAAAAGCAATAAAGCAGGACCTCCGTCCTGTTCATCCTCAAATGTTTACGTGTCTTCCTTGTTATGTTGTGGAAACAACCAATAGGGAGCGGATCATATTTGAATCCGGCTTTCCCTTTGGTACGGCTTATGATCATATCTGAATCTAGCCATGATCACTTGGGGGCTTCCTGTTCAAACATAGGTCGTATTCGAACCAAAGAGAACATAGCTGTCGATACCCTCTTGATCAGCATACTGCCAAACCCACTAGGGGGCTTCTTGATCATATCTGAATCGTAGATCAACCCCTTTGGGTCTGACATGGATCGTATTCGAATCAGCGTCGTTAAATAACTCTTATGGTCACTTGGGGGCTTGATGTTCAAACATAGGTCGTATTCGAACCAACGAGAACATAGCTGTCGATACCCACTTGATCGGCATCACCAAAGCCATTGGGGTCTATATGATCGTATCCGAATCTTAGCTTAACCCCTTTCGAACGGTTTACTAATCGTATTCGAATCAGAAGCCTTTTAACTCTATCTATTTCTCCTAACACTTTGCTATCACAATCATCTGACTATTTTGAGATCTTGTTTATGGGGTAGTTTTTACTCCACCGGCTTAACCTTGATCAAGTACAGGTGTCGACACATAACAAACAGTATATATGCCGAATTAAGCTCTCACCCTCATTTAAATCGGGTCATATAAGCCGGTAATATAATCAAAGGATCCCAGGTATGCTGTTACGATTATGTCTTACGGATATAGTTGAGGACCGGCTGCTATGTTTTTTGATTGATACTCCGGGTTATCAATACATTATATGACCCCTGTCGGGGAAACTGCCTCCACGAGCACCTATGGGGATGGAGCCCCTTTTCGGTTCGGCGGGGGGCGGAGGTCGCACGAAGAGCAGATCGAGGCGAGGCACACGAGCGGTTTACCCAGCTTCGGAGCTCTCCGGAGAGATAATACTCCTACTGCTGCTTTGTGGTTTGTATTGAGTTCTTGCTCGGGAGCGCTGAGTGCTATAGTACGCACCAGCAGCTAACGAGACCGAGCGTGAGTGTTCTATTGCCCCCCCCCTTATACGTTGTGCATGGGCCTCCTTTTATATGCTCAAGGGGTCTCCAACATGTGGCAACGTAGACAAGGGTAAAAATGGAAAGGTGCTGCGGTAGGTATAGCTACCTACACAGTGTATCATACCTAACCCTGACGGCAGGGGACAAGGGCATTAAATGCCTATCTACGTCGCCCAAACAGTGCAGAAAAGGGACCGTCAGGGATGCCACCGCTCGCCACGATGGTGATAGTGTCAGCGCCGCTTGCCACAGTGCACCCCTGGCTGCACAGCCTCCCGCCACGTACGCCTGGAAGGGTCTCAGAGCGACACGTTGGTGGGTGTGCTGGAGCGCGGGTACAAAGTGGTTGCTAGCCGCGGCAAACGCCTTGCTGCGGCCGTAGTCTTGCCGCGTCCGGGAGCTTGTCGCTCGCCGGGTCTTGCCGGGACGCGTGCCGCGTCGCGGCAAGTTCCTTGAGATGCCTTGGGTGGCCTCCCCGGCAAGCTCCTCTTGCCGGGGTCTTGTGCCTTGAGTGGCCTTCCCGGCAAGCTCCTCTTGCCGGGGCCTTGTCTTCTTGGCTTGAATACTTTGTTCTTGAATGGCTCCAAAGGAACCACAGAGGATATTGGCGGTCACCCGGCAAGCCTTGCCGCGGGACGCTGCGACTGCCCGTGCACAAGTTCGGGATACTAGGGTACCCCTACTCTAGTACACCGACAGGAGCCCCCGGGCCTGGGCCATACACAGTGCCGAGTGCTGTTGGGCCAGGCCCAAAACAGGGCACGGGCACGCGCGGCCTGGATCACGATGTATCTTGCTCCGTATCCACTGCGCCCTCCCCGAACGGCACGCGTCAATTGCGGCGTCGTGGGAGAGATCGTGGGTGGTTTCTTTATTCGGAAGGGCGAAACGTCCGCCCCTCCCTCCTTATAAGCAGGGGAAACAGGGGCAGTTCGCGCCTTCCCCATAAACGGAGGGAGGCGTGGAGGCGTGGTTTTCGAGGCGTCCACTCCCCACGATCACGGGGTGGGGAGAGGTCGCCTCATCTGTCGCCTCGGTTCTATACGCCTGCCACGCGGCTTCCATGCGCTTGGGGTGGCGAACGGTGGAGGCGGAAAACCAGGCCGTCGTGGGTCGAGGCAGCGGGTCGGTCCCAGTTCCCTGCTCCTTCTGTGTCTTGATTAGCTGAGCGGGGCGGCCGAGCCCCCACCCCGTTCCTTTATAAGGAGCGGGAGGGGGGGACGGAGGCCCGTATTCTTTCATCTCCTCTTTCCTTCAGCTTCTGCTCCCCTCTCTCTCATTCGCCATGGAGAAATGGAACCCTGGTCCTTCAACGGTGGCGGCGAGGGTCGCCGCTAGACAACGCGTCCCTCCTTCTCCCGCACCCATGGTGGCAGAGCCAGCCGTAAGGGGAAGAGGGAGGGGGCGAGGCCGTGGGCGAGGTCGAGGGCGAGGCCAAGGCGCTCGGGGAAGAGGTGGACGGGGCGGCTCGCCGGCCTCGCCTCTGCCAGCGGTTCCTCTTCCCATGGTGGACCATATTGGGGACGACCCTTGTGAGTTCTTTGTCAGGCTGCATCGGCCGCCTCGTCGTCGCCTTCGTCTCCCGACTCCATTTGCGAGCGAGGTGGAGTTGGATCCGCCCGAGACACTGATGCTGCACATGAGGGGCTGTGGAATCAGCGGTACGCGAGTCCGCGTTGACTTCCCGGCCCCTAATGTGATGTATCTTGGTCGAGGGTGGAAGACGTTCGCTCGTATCCACCGCCTGACGGAGGGGCTGACCCTCCATTTTAAGCTAATGGAGGGCGGTCTCCTCTCCGTCAAGGTCTTCGGGTGCTTCGGAACTCGGGCAAGGTGCTGCGTGGAGAGCTCCTCTGATAGCGAAGACTCCTCCTCGAGCGAGAGTGACGAGGGGGGCAGCGGCAGCGACGATGGGGTAGCGGGCGGCAGGATGACGGGTCCGACTAGGTGTCGGGCGTCGCTCTGTGCGGCACCGGCGACCCCATCATCCGTGTCGCCGGCTCCTTGAGCTTCTCGGGGTCGTCTCCTTGGGCGGCTGGCGTAGGGAGGCCGCGGAAGAGTAAGAGGGCGGGCGGCAAGGCCGTCAACTCGGAGTACGTGGGTGCGACGCCCTTGACAGCGTGCTGACGTCCTGCTGCCTCGTGTTCGAGCCCTGCCTCCGGCGCCGCCATCACCATCCAGCCTTTGGACGACCACCGAGATGTTCTCTTGGTGTCTTCTGCCACCTGTAGCTCGCCTAGGCGCCCCTTTTTCCCTTTTCGCCTCCTTGACCTACCTCCTGAAGAGAGGGACAAGAAAGGGATTACGGGAACCTTATCTCTTTTTGATTTGTAAGCCCTCGGGCCTTAGCTGCATTTAAAACTTGTAATCCCATCATTCATGTTTTCATTCTCTATGAACTGTACCTGAGTGGAATGTTTTTTTTGTGAAAAGGGGATGCTTGCCAGGTCACTTGTCTTGTGGGTGGAACCCACGTCAAGGAGCAAATCCTTAATATCTTTAAGATATGCACTTCTTTTCCCGGCAGCAGGCCCTGCCTTCTTCCCACGTCGCTCGACCTTTCTCACGCTTTTGGCGGAGGCAGGGATGAGGCGGGTTCAGGCTCCTCGTTTCGTCCCTTTGCTGCCGCGACTACGACCAAACCTGGCACCAGGAACGAACCCTAGGGCCTAGAGTTAGGGGAGCACGGTAGCTTTTATTAAGAAACGAGGTTTCGCATACCTCAGTCCATAAGAGAATGCATGATAAGGGATGAAAAACTTATCTGAGATTGCAGCCCCCGGCAACTCTGGTTTGCCGTGGGTGAGTCTTTGTACTTGCAGCCCCCGGCAACACTGGCTTGCCAGGGTCCAGATGCTGGTCCGTCCTCCTCTTTTTTGTCCTCAAGTGGTCCGGCCAGGATATGCGAGCCCTGCGAACCAAGGGAAACGAAAGAACGGCAAAGGGACGCACACCCGACCTCTAAGCTAGGGGTTAGCCGCTACTAAGCACTATCAACCCTAACCAAGGACTAGACTCGATCTAGTATGCATGCTATAAATTAGGGCGCCAGCGCTTCATCTATGCTCAGGGTCTGCGCCTGGCTTTGTACAAAGGATTACATGCAACAGCGGCAAGACTTGTACAAAAGGTGGTTGCCGGAACAGGGTCCGACAACTGCGCCTTACGGGTAAAACTTACGAAGATGCTCGATGTTCCAGGAGTTGCTCACCGGAATGCCATCTTCGGTCTCAAGGCGAACAGCGCCAAGCCTAGTGACTCGTTTCACCCGGTAAGGGCCTTCCCACTTCGGCGTCAACTTGTTGAAATTCTTGGCGGACTGAACGCGCTGAAGAACAAGGTCGCCTTCCTCGAGACTTCTGGCGTTAACTTTGCGGCTATGGTAGCGGCGCAAAGCTTGCTGGTAGCGAGCAGCTCGTACAGCAGCCTGAAGACGGTCCTCCTCAAGGAGCAGCACGTCATCTTGTCGCAGCTGCTCTTGCTCAAACTCATCATAAGCGAGCACTCGAGGCGACCCGTATACGAGTTCCGTGGGGAGAACTGCCTCTCCTCCATAGACTAGAGCGAAAGGTGTCTGGCCAGTGGCTCGATTTGGTGTCGTCCTGATCGACCAAAGAACCACCGGCAGCTCCTCAATCCAGTTTTTTCCGCACCCGTGCAGCCTGTCGAAAGTCCTGGTCTTGAGTCCACGCAGCACTTCAGCATTTGCCCTCTCCGCTTGACCATTGCTCCTGGGGTGAGCAACAGAAGCGAAGCAGACCTTGGCGCCAAGATCTTGGACGTACTGCATGAAGGTGCGGCTCGTGAATTGCGTACCGATGTCGGTGATGATCCTGTTAGGGATCCCGAAGCGGCAAACAATCGACCTGAAGAACTTGACTGCTGACTGTGCTGTCACCTTCCTCACTGCTTCAACTTCCGGCAACTTTGTGAACTTGTCGATTGCGACGTACAAGTACTCAAAGCCCCCGACTGCTCGGGGGAAGGGGCCGAGGATGTCGAGCCCCTAGACCAAAAGTGGCCAGGATAAAGGGATCGTCTGGAGAGCTTGAGCTGGCTGGTGTATCTGTTTGGAATGAAACTGGCACGCTTCACACTTGGTTACTTGTGCAGTCGCATCCTGGAGGGTTGTCGGCCAAAAGAAACCTTGCCGGAATACAAAGTGCTCTTCCAGCTTCCTCACTTCATCAATGTAAGCTTCCATCAACAGACTCTGATAACTCTTGTTTACTTGGCGGACGACAAGCTGCGAGTCACCCCTGACAATGAGCTTCTTGATCCCAAGGTTTGCCGCGATCCTGAGACCGGCAAGCAATCCTTCATACTCTGCAGTATTGTTTGTTGCTTGCTCCTTGGGAAAGTGCATCTGGACTACGTACTTGAGGTGCTCTCCGGTGGGTGCGACAAGCAGCACGCCAGCACCGGCGCCTTGCAGCGAAAAGGCACCATCAAAGTACATCAGCCACTCTTTGCTTGCTTCCTTGACGGGGATGCTCGTCTTTGAAATTTCTTCATCTGGTGTTGGCGTCCACTCTGCTATGAATTCTGCCAATGCTCTGCTTTGGATAGTCGAAGTGCTCTCAAACTTGAGGCCAAAGCTTGACAGTTCCAGTGCCCACTCAACAATCCTGCCTGTTTCTTCTGGATTCTGGAGTATCCTCTTCAGCGGAAAGCGAGTGATAACTGTGATATCATGTGCTTGGAAGTAATGGCGCAACTTTCTCGAGGCCATGAGAAGGCCGAAAAGCAATTTTTGCACACCAGAGTACCTTGACCTAGCCCCCTGCAGAAGGGAACTGACAAAGTAGACTGGGCGCTGCACCATTTTCTTCTGTATCTCCTCGGGCGCCTGCGCAAATCCATCTTTGCCGGGACCAGAGCTTGTCGGGGAAGCCCCCTGCTTGTCGCTGGATGCGCTTGCCGTGGTTGCTAGCTCATCATCTGCCTCCCTCTCCGCTACTAACGCAGCACTAACCACTTGATTGGTTGCCGCCAGATACAGCAGCAACTTCTCTTATGGCTTAGGTGCGACAAGTATTGGAGTGGAGGACAGGTATCTCTTCAAGTCCTGCAGCGCAGCCTCCGCTTCCGGAGTCCATTTCATTGGACCTGCCTTTTTCAAATTTTTGAAAAACGGCAGGGCGCGCTCAGCAGACTTAGAGATAAACCTGCTGAGAGCCAGCACGCAGCGGCAAGTCTCCGCACATCCTTGACGCGCTTCGGTGCTTCAATTTGCTCAATGGCCTTGATCTTGTCGGGATTGGCTTCAATTCCCCGCTGAGACACGAAGAACCCGAGAAGCTTGCCGGAAGGGACTCCAAACACGCACTTCTCGGGGTTGAGCTTGAGGCTGATCTTGCGCAGATTTGCAAAAGTCTCTTCTAAATCTTGAATCAGAGTTGCTTTGTCCCTGCTCTTAACCACTATATCATCCATGTAGGCTTCCACATTTCTGTGTATTTGTGGCTCAAAAGTGGTATGGACGACCCTTGCAAATGTTGAACCAGCATTCTTTAAACCGAAAGGCATCCGTGTGAAACAGTACGTGCCACAGGGAGTGATGAATGCGGTTTTCTCCTCATCCTCTTCTGCCATGAAGATCTGATGGTATCCTGAGTATGCGTCAAGAAATGAAAACAAGTCACATCCGGCTGTGGAGTCAACAATCTGGTCGATGCGCGGCAAGGGAAATGGGTCTTTGGGACAGGCTTTATTGACATCGGTAAAGTCGATACAAAGCCTCCATTTCCCGTTTGCCTTGCGCACGACTAGAGGATTGGCCAACCACGTAGGATGGAGCACTCCTCTGACAAGGCCTGCTGCTTCCAACTTCTTGATCTCTTCTGCGATGAATTCTTGGCACTCCACTGCCTGCTTTCTGACTTTCTGCTTGACGGGCCGCGCATGAGGACAGACGGCAAGGTGGTGCTCAATTACTTTCCTGGGAACACCAGGGATGTCAGACGGTTGCCATGCAAACACATCGACATTCGCCCGCAGGAAAGCAATGAGCGCGCTTTCCTATTTAAGGTCGAGAGTGGCACTGATGGTGAAAGTACCACTAGTGTCGTCCTCCTTGGCGGACACCTTCTTGGTCGCTGGCGGAGCTGCCATTGTCTTCTTACACTTGCCGGTGGAGCTCGATGGTGCGTCCTCGACGGTAGCGCAGCACTCCGAAGAGGTGCGCTTGCCGGAGTGGGCATCAGAACTCTTGCCGGACTTGGTCTTCTTCTTCCCCCCGGGAGCTTCAGCGACAAGTGTCTCGCGATCCGTTGCGGCTGCTGCTTCCCGGTAGATCTTGTCGGCATAGATAAGAGTTTCTTGTCGCCAGGGACAGAGATGACACTTATTGGGCTTGGCATCTTCAGCATGTTGTACGCGTAGTGAGAGGCCGCCATGAACTTGGCGAGCGCTGGACGGCCGAGAATCCCATTGTAAGGCAATGGAAAATCGGCAACGTCAAAAGTGATCCTCTCAGTCCTGAAGTTCAACTCGCTACCAAATGTCACCGGCAGCGTGATCTTCCCCTTCGGCTTGCTCCTTCCCGGGTTGATTCCTTGGAATGTGCCGGTCTCTTCGAGCTTGCTGTCAGGGACTTGGAGTTTCCGGAGCACAACGGAGGAGATCAGGTTCAAGCCGGCCCCGCCGTCAACTAGCATCTTAGTGACCTTGAGGTTGCGGATAGTTGGTGAGACCAACATCGGCAAACACCCGACCGCAGTTGTGCGATCAGGGTGGTCCTCAATATCAAAGATGATAGGCGTGCTGGACCATTTCAGAAGCTTGCGTGACTCAACGGGTGGTTCTGCCGCATTGACTTCCTGCACCCACTGCTTGAGTTGGCGGTGTGAAGTATGCAGAGAAGCACCGCCGTCAACGCACAAGACATCTGTGGCTTTCTGGAACTCCTGCTCACTGGTCTCGTCATCATCCATGTCTTCTTCGTCGTCGTCATCTTCATCCTTGTCGCGGTCGCGGGGAGGTCTGTCTCCTTGCCGCTGCTTGGCCTTGCCGCGGCGTCCTCCCCGGCCGGTGCGCTTCGTACCGGATCCTCCAGCACCTCCTTGGGCTTTCTCCTTGTCGCGTCGCTCGTACTCGGCCTTTTGCAGCTCGACAAGCTGCTCGACCTTCTTGCAGCTCTGGAGGTCATGGCCCCTTGTGCGGTGGATCTTGCAGTACTGTTTGTTGGTGCCGTCCTGCTTGTCGGCGGCCGCCACAGCCTGGCAGTTGGCGCATGCGGCAACCTCCTTGCCGGAGCTACCATCTTTGGCTTTCTTGGCGCCACCGTCGTTGCCGGACTGCTCAACAACTAGCACATCTTTGCCTTTCCTCTTCCTGTTGTTCCGCCGCCGGTTTTTCTTTGCCGGGGCAGCATCATCGCTGTTAGATCCTCCCGTTCCTATATTCTCTCCGGGGAGTTTCCTCCCTTCCTCAGCACGTGCACACCTGTCGGCCAGGGCATACAGCTCACTGACGTCTCTGATCTTGCACATCGCCATCTCCTCCCGCATCCTGCGGTTACGCATGTTTCGATGGAACGCGCTGATGACCGCGGCAGGGTGGACATCTGGGATGTTGCGTTGCACTTGGCTGAATCTCTGGATGTACTTGCGCAGGGTCTCTCCTTCTTTCTGGGCAAGCAGATGAAGATCACTCTCCTGGCCATGAGGTTTGTGGCCGCCTGTAAAGGCGCCGACAAACTGATGGCATAGGTCTGCCCAGGAAGATATGGAGTTGTCCGGCAAGTGCATGAGCCAGGACTTGGCGTTGGGCTTGAGCACCAGCGGGAAGTAGTTGGCAAGGATCTTGTCGTCCCGCCCCCCAGCAGCTTGCACCGCGATGGTGTAGATGCTGAGGAACTCCGACGGATGCAACTTGCCGTCGTACTTCTCGGGTACGTCTGGCTTGAAATTCTTCGTGCTGGGCCACTGGACTTGCCACAGCTCACGGGTAAACGCAGGGCAACTTACCGCGTACGGCAGGTCGCCTGGTTCCCCTGGCGCACGGATGTCGACAGTGGGCCCAGCGTGCTGGTCCGACTGACGCCGCGCTTCTCTTCGGCGCTCGATGCGAGTACGAGAGTCTTCCTGCTGTCGTTCGTGAAGAACTTGGCGTTGATCTTGAGGAGCTCGTGGATCTGATGAAGCGGTGGAGTCGCTGTCACGGTGGACCCGGCGAGTCGGCAATCTTGGCCTTCGGGGCGGAGAGTGCACGGTGGTTGCACCCCCACCGGTCTTGTCGCCATCGGGTCGTGCCTGGCTGACTTGCCGCGGCTGCGACGTAGTCGGCTGCCGTGGAGTGTCGCCGTTGGCGAAGCCGATGAGACTCTGAATGGTGGCCCTCCAGTCGTCGTTCCTGTCCGCAGTTGGAGGGAAGTCTAGGAGCAGTTGAGTTCGCGCCAAAGCTTCTGCTGGAGTGGCGGGTAGCGGTGGCGAACGGTGCGAGGAGCGGGATATGCTCGGACTTCTAACTGCGTTAGAAGGAGCAATATCCCGTCCAGGCGACCGTGCCTCGCTCGCGCCAGCACGTTGGCGCGCACGCTGGCCTGGAGCATCCCGAGATCCGCCAGCTCGATCTAGGTCCAGCGAGCGTATGGTACCGTGAGTACCACGACGCTGCCGGTCCTGCGCCTCCTGAGATGGGCGCGGTGCATCTACGGACGCTCGGTCGTCGTGGGAGCCGACTACACCGCCGATGGGCAGCGCAGCCTTGTCCTTGGACCTGGCGGCACCATGGGCTCCCTCGTCGACGCCCGTTCTTCCGCCGGCGTCTTCCCCACCAGCCGTTTGCTCCGGCGGCGGTGGGTTCGACGCGGACGGAGCAGCCGCCTCCGAAGCCTTCTTCTTCGCCGGCATGCCGATGAAGTCGATGAAGATCTAGCTCGTGTGAACGCTGGATCAGGTTCACACAACCTCGACGCCCCCTACCTGGCGCGCCAAAGATGTCGGGGAAACTGCCTCCATGAGCACCTATGGGGACGGAGCCCCTTTTCGGTTCAGCGGGGGGCGGAGGTGCACGAAGAGCGGATCGAGGCGAGGCACACGAGCGGTTTACCCAGCTTCGGAGCTCTCCAGAGAGACAATACTCCTACTGCTGCTTTGTGGTTTGTATTGAGTTCTTGCTCGGGAGCGCTGAGTGCTACAGTACGCACCAGCAGCTAACGAGACCGAGCGTGAGTGTTCTACTGTCCTCCCCCTTCTACGTTGTGCATGGGCCTCCTTTTATATGCTCAAGGGGTCTCCAACAGGTGGCAACGTAGACAAGGGTAAAAATGGAAAGGTGCTGCGGTAGGTACAGCTACCTACACAGTGTATCATACCTAACCCTGACGGCAGGGGACAAGGGCATTAAATGCCTATCTACGTCGCCCAAACAGTGCAGAAAAGGGACCATCAGGGACACCACCGCTCGCCACGATGGCGATCTTGTCAGCGCCGCTTGCCACAGTGCACCCCTGGCTGCACAGCCTCCCGCCACGTATGCCTGGAAGGGTCTCAGAGCGACATGTTGGTGGGTGTGCTGGAGCGCGGGGTACAGAGTGGTTGCTAGCCGCGGAAAACGCCTTGCCGCGGCCGTTGTCTTGCCACGTCCGGGAGCTTGTCGCTCGCCGGGTCTTGCCGGGACGCGTGGCGCGTCGCGGCAAGTTCCTTGAGATGCCTTGGGTGGCTTCCCCGGCAAGCTCCTCTTGCCGGGGTCTTGTGCCTTGAGTGGCCTTCCCGGCAAGCTCCTCTTGCCAGGGCCTTGTCTTCTTGGCTTGAATACTTTGTTCTTTTATGGCTCCAAAGGAACCATAGAGGATATTGGCAGTCACCCGGCAAGCCTTGCCGCGGGATGCTGCGACTGCCCGTGCACAAGTTTGGGATACTAGGGTACCCCTACTCTAGTACACCGACAACCCCCTATGCGGTAAGCCGCCGAGGGACTTGTGTTTGTTCTATATGCAGGGCAATGCAAGAAATTTTTTAAGCATAAAGGAAACAGAAGACCAGTATAAACCGGAAGGATATAACAACGGTGGCTTAAGAAAGTGTTGAGCGCCTCAAACATGCGCGAAGGCATGACAAAATCAAGTGTTTTTTCTACCCTATTACAAGACTCCCCGAGTCTGGATAATGAAGCATTGTTTTCCACAAGGCATAAAAATAAGACACCTCACGGATCACTCGTTTTGTTGGCCTCAAGCTTCCGGGTTATCCCTCTCCGATCCTCCGTCTGTTGCCCTGTCCTGGAAGGTTGACGATTACCAGTCAATGCACTTAAGGCTTCAAATTCGGCTTCATCATCAATTAACCCGGCCGGATCGACTTGAGGGGCAAAGGTATGCTTACGAATTGGAGGGATCAGGCTGACTGCTTTGTAATGTGGTGTCGGGATTCTCTGATTCTGGTTGTCATAACCCGCTTGGTACTTGGTAAGGTCTGTATCATTACCAATCAGAGTGGCCACAGGGCGAATTTCCCTCACGCAGGCGGTGAAATCCCTCTGGTCAAATGGGGTGCCATCCTCCTTCAAGCTTGGATATCCAAGGGCGATGTCGGCCGGGTCTAGTTCTAGTAGCCACGCCCTGGACCGACTTAGTGCGGCTATGGCTCCGGCTCTTGCAGATGCCTTCCTTAATTCTTGGACCCGTTGAGGTAGCACAACAAGCTGCCTTAGTACGTCTGCCAGGAGATTGGGAACCTCATTTGACAAATCCACAACGGCTAAAGCATGTTGTGACCCGGTGTAGAGTTGTTCCACCAGGGTATAAACCGCCTTTAACTTGATCAACATGCCCTGGTTAAGATTTGAGCTCCTGGGGCCTGCATTAATAAAAACATCAGGTGAGCCAGAGGTGACAATTGCGATACTAGTCGACAAAAGATTTGCAGTATTTAACACTTGCAAAATAGCTTACCAAAGATTGCTGAGACCATCTGAGATACATGGCGCTTTAAGCCGGATAGCTCCGCAGTTACTTCTGCAAGAGATGCCTCTGCTTTCTCTGCCCTGGTGATCAAGGAGACCTTTTCATCAGCCCATGCCTTCTTGTCTGCTTCAAAGCTCTTCTTTAATTTTTCTTGTTCAGATACACTGAACTCAAATTTGGAATTGGATTTTTGGGTTTTAGCCTCCTGAGCTTCCAGGCGGCTCTTCAAGTCAGAGATCTCCGTTTCAAATTGACTCATGGCGGCCTGTATCAATGCCGGGTTACAGTCAGAATTACTATAATGCAACATTAAGTCCCAAGCACTTTGCAAGCAAAGCTACTTGACACTTGGGGGCTAATGTATGCTGAAGAACTCTATTTACTGCGGCAGTTCATGGAATTAAGTCCCAAGCATTTTGCAAGCAAAGGCACTTGGCACTTGGGGGCTAATGCATATTGCAGTTCAAATATTTTATTACAACATGGCAAGGACCGGTTCAAACATCTTGTTTTACGCCGGTCTTCGGGTGTTACAGGATAAGCCGGGTTTCTAGCAAACATTACCAAGCTAATATTAAGTCTACAACATATTTTCTTCATAAGCAATAGACTTGGGGGCTGGTATAGTAAGGAGAAATAAGGAATAGCAACAAGAGTTATACCTCAGATTTTTGGTGTATCTGTCTCACCATATCAACTTCCAGGTCACGGCTGCTGTGCACTTGACTTATATAGCCAGAGACAATCTCTCCAATACTCAGATGAGTATAATCAGTGACGTCCAGCTTGGCTTTACGGCATTCCAAAAGTCCTTCCTTGGAAGAGCACTTGGCAAGTACAGTGGGCCTTCCCGGTTCAACAAATTGAGTCTTAAGGATCTCGACTTCCGGGTCATCTGTTTTGGCCGGGATAGGAGTCTCCGGGTTATCAGATCCGTCAAGAGCTTGTTCAGCAGGCGGATCAGAAGTTGGTGCTGGGATATCACATGCCGGTTCAGGCGGTGGCTCATGTGTGGAGGTCTCAGGAGCATCTGTGCTAAGCTCTGGTTCAGTCATGACAGGGTCTTGGGCCGGCTTATTTTTCTTCGCCCTTTTGCTGGGCTTCACTTGTACGCTGTGTGCAAAGCAGAATGGTTAGTACAAAAACATGGGTAAGATAAGCATAAAGATAAATAAGTTGACATTATCCCGAAGAAGTTTTGAAAGCCGGCATGTTGGATTGCATGGATTCGCCAAAGAAGGTGAAGTGTCCTGATAGTTTGAGTCAGATGAATTGAGGGGTTGACGAATGAAACCCGCCAAAGATAAAAAAGAACGTAAATCAGAGATAACCTCAGTCCTGCGCTTCCTTGTTACATCAGGTAAGCCGGAGGAGAGTTCCGCATCTTTGCTAGTCCGGGTTTGCCTCCGGCTCTCATGAATCTGTCGCTTCGAAAGAAATTGAGGATCTTGGTAAGCTAAAGGATGTGAAAATCTTACTTTCTGGGTCACTCTTCGGACTTTCTGCCTCGGCAAAAGGCTTGGAGTCGGAGGAAATTATAGTTACCTCTTCCTCAACTGCTTCGATGTTCCCCGTGTCCTCCTGAAGGAAATTAATGTCAATAAGATAAGGGTAAAGGAATCAGGGGAGTTAAGGATTACCTCTTCTTCATCATCAGTGGTGTCATCCATTTTAAACAAATCTGAAGTGCTCGGCTTCTTTTTCTTCTGGTTCCGTCCTTGGCGGCTTTCCTCTCGGCTCTCTAGGCCACTCTGGCCCGTTTTGCAGTCTCATGGTCAAACTTGACCTTCCAGAATTTGTCATTGGCCTGTGAATAATGAGAAAGGACTATGAGTCAAAGCAAGGTGTTTTACAATGAAAGCACAAAATTTTTAGGTTGATGACTTACTGGAGGATCCGGGTTGTTCATTTAGAACGGAAGTAAGCCGAAGGTGTTACTGACCACTGAGCCTTCTTTCAAAAGAGACTGGGTCATGGCTTCAACCATATCATCAGGTAAATCATCAGGACAATGACGCAGCGGGTCATCCTTTTCGCCTGAGTAAGTGCACATCAAGCCGGGGCAGCGGCTTAACAGAATCACCCGCCATGAGATCCAGACTCGGACCAAATCAATGCCATCTAAGCTGTTCCCCAAAAGAGCCTTGATTTTCTTTATGGTGGGAGCGAGTTGTAGACATTCAATGGCAGATAACTTATCCGGGAGCGGATGGTTGGATTCGAGGCGCAGAGCGTGAAAGCTGGGCAACGGGTTCTCATCAGCCGGAGAAGCATCCTGGCAATAGAACAACGTTTGGTTCCAATCCTTAGGGTGGCTTGGCGGCTCAACGTATGGAAAAAGGCAGTCCCTCCGTCGCTGAATTGAGATACCACCAAGTTCCAGGCTGGGCCCGTTGGCACGTTCATTCTGGCGGTTTAAGTAAAACAATTCTCTGAAAAGTAAGCGGTTGGGTTCTTCTCCAAGATACACCTCGCAAAAGACTTGGAAGTTGCAAATGTTCGATACAGAACTGGGCCCGATGTTTTGAGGTCTGAGGTCGAAAAAGTGCAAAACATCCCTGAAGAACTTTGAGCCAGGTGGAGAAAAGCCCCGGCTCATATGATCAGTAAAAACGATCACTTCCCCCTCCTTGGGTTGAGGTTTTTCCTCTGATGTGTTAGGAGCACGATAGGACATGACTTCTTTCTTGGGTAGATAGCCAGTCTTCACGAAATCAGACAGTGTGCTTTCAGTAACAGTGGACTTGACCCAGTTACAGGTCACAGGAGCTTTGGGAGCCTTGGGTGCCATTATGCAGACGGAAGCCTATGACAAAATAAAATTTTCCGGTTCAGTTTAACCCGGAGGAGAGCATTTTAAATTCTATTCAAGATAGCGGCTTACGAAGGGGCCTAATGACATATGTCTAATTGTATCTGGTCAGTTAAGCTACTATGAATATCAAAATCGATTAAGTTATTTTAAACCGCTAGGAGTTGGCAGGGTTGTCAATCAGTATTGTCTTTGTAAGCCGGCAGTGAGAGTTGTCGTGGCTAAATGGATCTGACGGAAATAGAGTTTTTCCTAGGTGTCGCACAAACAAGTTTCGCAGGTTGCAGCTATTATTTTGGATCAAATGGTCGTTCAGAAAAGAAAAAATTCTAGACCTAAAACTGGTACAGATAAGTTCATAAGCTTGAATGAGGCCTATGTACAAAGGAAAGGGATCTATTTGCATTTCAAATGAGTGCGGAACAACTGCCGCAGCAGTTTTATATTATCTTAAGATCAGAAAAGGGCGGCGGAGGTGAAATCTATGAAGGGCTCATGACGAACAGCGATGAACACCGACGAACTCGAAAATATTAATGCAGATCTGAGGAACAGGGAGGGAGAAACTTACAGATGCAGGTTTGCTGCGGAGGTCCGCCGCAGTTTTCTGGACGGTTCAGGTTGATGCAGCGGCCAAGGTCGACGAAGATGCGGAGCTCTATGGCGGTGGCGGCGGAGCTCGAGCAGTAGAGGAATAGCGAGAGGAAGAGGACGACAGAAGGGGGAGAATGAAAAAAGGACCTTGGGGTCATGCCTATTTATAAGGAAGGGACGACTGAGACAGCGCGAGAAACGAGGAGGCCAGGCGTTATTATCCAATGACTCCGACGCCTCGATTTTCGGAATGGTCAGTAAAGATAAAGATTCGTTAAGATATGGCAGAATAAAATATGAATTTAATGGAAGATGATGTCACGGCGGGTTATCACGGATCTAGAAGATGACGTCATGGCGGGTTATAGCCTTTGCACAGACAGAAGACAGAAGGCTTTTCATTAAGGTATTTCAAGATTGACATGAACCGGTTCAAATCAATCTGGGGCATAATGTTGGGGATATAACTATTTGTGTAAGCCGCCCAGGAGGGGCTAGGTTACGCAAAGGTGATTCGTCATATGAAGTCCAAGTTCAAGCATGAAGATGGCGGTTCAATAAAGGGTCTAAAGCCCACAGGCGACTTAAGGCCCGTAGTGATAAACCACCGTAATGGCATGACTTGTATTATAAGGCAGGATTAACTAGTCACCGAGCCGGACGCTGTTTATGAGCCGGCCGGGACTCTGTAGGCCGCAGGGCGTCAACCCGTGTATATAAGGGGACGACCCGCTGGTGGCTTAGGGCAGGTAACATCCAATCGAGAACCGGGCATAGCGTATCTCGCTCCCTGGTCATCGAAACCTTATCAATACCAACCCAACTAGACGTAGGCTTTCACCTTCATCGTAAGGGGCCGAACTAGTATAAAAGCTCTCTCAAGTCCCTTGTCCCGTTAACCCCTTTAAGCTTCCTAGTTGCGGTAGCTCCATGACTAAGTCCCTTCACGAGGACATCTGCCGTGACAATTCCACGACACCATACCTTTTTTCTGATCTGCGCTAAGGGATTTTCTTCTTTGTTGAAGCGTTATGGCAATTATATTGACCGAGGTATACGTGTAAGTTTCAGAGCCCCGTGGGTCAATCATCTACTTTTCGCTGATGATAGCTTGATCTTCATCAAGGTGAGCATGGAGAGTGCATCTTGTTTGAATGACATCCTCAGAATATATGGCGAGGCTTCCGGCCAGTGTGTGAATCGAGCAAAATGTTCCATCTATTTCAGCCCAAACACACTGACGACTCTAAGAGGAAGTCTCAAACAGCTTTTGAATGTGCATTCAGAAGCTTTTTCCGAACACTACCTCGGTCTCCCCACGGTTGTTGGAAGAGTTACGAGCGGAACGTTCGAGCATATTGATGATCGGGTGAAAGGGAAAATGTAGGGATGGTCTGAAAGGTTCTTTGCTTGTCCAGGTAGAGAGACCCTAATCAAATCAGTTGTGCAAGCTATACCGACCTTCAATACGTCTTTTTTTCTTTTGACCAAGAAAGTGTGAAAGAATCTTACCTCAAGCATGGCAAAATATTGGTGGGGGAGTTCCGTGGATCGACGCTCTCTACACTGGATAGCTTGGGACATGCTTGCTACACCCAAGATCAAGGGAGGGATGGGGTTTCGGGACCTGCGACAATTTAATCTAGCACTTCTCGGGAAGCATGGCTGGCGGTTCCTAACAAAACAGACGCTCTTCTGTACAAGAGTGATGAAGGGAAGGTATTTCCCGGATTGTGATTTCATGCAAGCGCCAACACCCAAGTCTGCTTCCGCCACATGTCGTGCCATCAACGCTGGGCGAGCAACCCTAAGTGCTGGTCTTATAAAGCGCATTGGTGATGGGATTTCCACCTCGGCCTGGGAAGACCGACGGATCCTCTATATCCATGCGGCCTTTGTTCAGGCCTCCATCCACCCCGGTGACTATGGTCAGCGAGCTCATCGACTTGGACAACTGAACCTGGAAGCGTGATCTGGTTCGCGCGACGTTCATTGCACCGGACACAGAAGCAATTCTTAATATCCCACTTCGTCAGGGCAGCGGGGCGGACTTTCTTGCTTGGGCACATGAGAGATCTGGCATCTATTCTGTAAAAATAGCATATCGAGCTCTAGTGAATCAGAAAGAGCGGCTAGCTCTAGAAGAAGGGCAGATATCGGGGCCATCAACGAATGAAGAACAGATGTGGAGATTACTGTGGAAGCTCAAAGTTGTCCCAAAAGTACGAGTTTCTAGTGGTCGGTTCTGAGAGGAATCATTCCGGATGAATGCACCCTCCACCATCGCCATATTAGAGATATAAGATTATGTAAGCTTTGCCTTGCAATGGGCGAGGACTTGATCTACGATCTTGTCCACTGCTCTCATGCAAGGCGGTTTTGGGAGGAGGCAAGGCTGCTCTTTGAGATCAATCTGCCCCGACTCCACCCCAGTACTTGGGCACGCGACATTCTATGTGATCTACGATTCACCAACAAGGACCGTGCCATAATCATCACCGTCATGTGGGCCATCTGGATGTCTCATGATAGAAGAACACATGACCAGGAGATCATTGATCCAGTTGCCTTGTTCCAACGCATCTGCGAGGACCTGACATTGTTGGATATTCCTGGGGAGAGTTTCTTACCTCTGCCGGGTCATGGGTGGCGGCCTCTCGAAGATGATCGTATAAAAATCAACACTGATGCTGCAATATATCTTGATGCCGGCGTCGCCGGCGTGGGGGGAGTGGCCCGTCTTCCTCGGTATTCCTGGGCGCATGGTGCAAACTCCATCTAGGGGTCACGGACCCTTTCATTTCCGAAGTCTCTCCTTGCGTGAGGGCCTCATATTCGCCAAGCTTCGAGGCTACATGCACGTGTGACTGGAATCCGACTGTCTTGAGGTAGTCAACCTCTGGAACTCTAGCGACAACGATCTCTCGGTAGTAGCACCGATATTCTCAGAAATTAGAGAGCTATCTGCTAACATTTTGTATTTTCATATTTCTCATGTAATAAGAGCCGCTAATGGTCCTGCACAATTGTGTTCTAAGCGCACTGCCCAACGAATGTTTTCATCTAATAAAGCTCTCTGAAGTTCCCAAAAGAAAACCGCTCGCACTCGGGCTACCTATGTCAACCTGGCAGTCGGGTCGGTCTAGCAGACAGAGCGGCCACCAGCGACCCTACCAATGGGTCTAAACTCAGATCCACGCCCGAACCCATTGGGTCAGCCGACCCACTCAGGCACCCATTGGGCAGAAGATATATATACATTAAATATTAGGAAACAAATCATTCTGGACGACAAACACTGGTTTCTGCGTTGTGAAGATACAAGCAAAAAAGGAGCCAGCAACTTTGTTTTATATACCCGTCGATGCCTCCTTTCCCATGGCTAGCCGAGGTGGTACTAAAAGTTTGGTAGGGTCAATGAACTAGCAATGCTGATTGATACGTCTCCGTCGTATATACTTCTCCAAATACTTTTGCCCTTGTTTTAGACTCTAACTTGCATGATTTAAATGGATCTAACCCGGACTGACGCTCTTTTCCACAGAATAGCCATGGTGTTATTTTTGTGCAAAAATAAAAGTTCTCGAAATGACTTGAAAATCGACGGAGAATTATTTTGGAATTAATAAAAAAATACCGGCAAAAGAATCAAGGCCAGGGGGCCCACACCCTGTCCATGAGGGTGGGAGGCGCGCCTGTCCCCCTGGGCGCGCCCCTGCCTCGTGGGTGAGGGGTCCTCGGGGGTCCGGCCTGTTATCCATGGGCCGGACTGATGGGCTGTGAAGACACAAAGACCGAAGACCATACTCGTGTCCGGATTGGACTCTCCTTGGCATGGAAGGCAAGCTAGGCGATCAACTATGAAGATTCCTTCTTATGTAACCGACTCCATGTAACCCTCGATCTCTCTGGTGTCTATATAAACCGGAGAGTATAGTCCGGATAGGACACATTCATTACCATATACTCACATAGGCTAGACTTTTTGGGTTTAGCCATTATGATCTCGTGGTAGATCAACTCTTGTAATACTCATATTCATCCAGATCAATCAAGCAGGAAGTAGGGTATTACCTCCATAGAGAGGGCCCGAACCTAGGTAAACATCGTTTCCCCCGTCTCCTGTTACCATCCATCCTAGACGCATAGTTCGGGACCCCCTACCCGAGATCCGCTGGTTTTGACACCGACATTGGTGCTTTCATTGAGAGGCAAAAGGTTTGATGGCCCCTTCAATCGTCGATGATGACGCTGTCCAGGGAGAAACCTTTCTCCCTGGACATATCTTCGTGTTCGGTGGCTTCGTACTGCGTGCCAACTCACTTGGCCATCTGGAGCAGATCGATAGCTACGCCCTTGCCATCATGTCAGATTCAGAAGCTTGAACTACGTTGCGGACATCCGTGGAGACTTGATCTTCGACGGATTCTAGACCATGGCAATCGCTCCCCACTGCCCCGATTGACATGGCTTAAACCTATCATCAGGCCGCATCCAGGAGAGAGCTCCTGCAGCAACTCCGGCCTTAGATCCGGAGCAGATTAAGTCCCCTCAAGATTGGAAGCTTAACCCCATCACGGGGGCTACCAATTCTGCGGCGTCGGAGCCGCTCGTAGATCCACTGCGTATGACATCTGCATCAATGGAACCTCGGACTATTCTCCGGCGTCGAGTTCTGAACCCTGCGAGCCCGCGGATACCGAACTCGATCGGTTATCAATCTTCAAGTTCAGTGCCGCAGATGTCTTCCAACACTCGCCCATGGGCGACCTACTAAACTCATTAAAAAACCTATCCCTGGCATATGGCTCGTCACCGAACTATGTTCGGTTCGAACCTACGGCAGATGATGGAGAATTTTGCTTCCCACCCGCCACCCACTTTATAGCCACCGTCGAAGACCCAACCAACAAGCCTGACCCCCGCTCCGAAGACATCGCCAGTATGGAAGACGATGAGGGGCAGGGCCAGAGCTCGCTATCCGCTAGACACGGGATGGACACTTCCTGGTATGATGTGTGTATGATAGACACACCCGATGATGAGAAAGATCCAGTCGAGAATAAACCTCCTGGTACACAGTCCGAACACCGGCGCCGCTCCAAGCCACATCGCCCAAGAGAAAACACTGCTAGCACCAGAAAAGACAACACTCCGGACAATCAAGACCCTGTTGCGGTAGAATCTGAACAGGAGGAACAGGAAAGCGGGCAAGACAACCCTGATGAACATGCCACATATGGATACTCGGAGGATAGCAATTATCTCCCACCCTCCAAGGAAGAGGAGATCCTCACATATGGATACTCGGAGGATAGCAATTATCTCCCACCCTCCAAGGAAGAGGAGATCCTCAGCGGCGAGCATTTTATCATGCCTAAGGAACCTCTCGAGTAGGAGCATTTCAAACGCCGGCTTATAGCCACTGCAAGGAGCCTAAGGAAGAAGCAACTGCAGCTTCAAGCAAGCCAAGATTTGCTCAATGATAGATGGACCAAAGTCTTGGCTGCCGAAGAATATGGACTTAGTAGCCCAGACATAAGCCACCCCAAGGGTAGGTGGCTCCCTCAATACGACGGCAGGGCGCTGGAGCCCACACCACCATCGAACAATGCGGCGGGCCGGCCACAGTTCGGTCCATACAAAGCAGCAGCCCAAGCAGAGCAACATACAATCCCATCCGGTTGTCAAATCAAGAGCAAAACAGCTCGAGGAAACACTAGCAACATCAACCAAGACCCGGAGGATAGAGCAGGGCACACAAGATGGATGTACAGATCACGGAGATACACCTCGACCAACGATGATGACCACCCATTCGGACACTAAAGAGTCAACCGCGCCCGGTCCGAACTCCGTAAACGGAATCCACCGGAAGTGCTTCATAGTGTGGGTCAACATAGAGGAGTCGCACACCCTTTCTGCTTCACTGACTAGGTAATGAAGCATGAATTTCCGGACCGGTTTAAACCCATTAACATCGAACCATACGATGGAACAACAGATCCCGCGGTATGGATTGAGGATTACCTCCTCCATATCCACATGGCTCGCGGAGACGACCTTCATGCCATTAAATACATACCTCTCAAGCTTAAAGGGCCAGCTCGGTACTGGCTAAACAGTTTGCCAGAAAATTCTATTGGCAGTTGGGAAGATTTGGAGACGCCTTTCAAGACAACTTCCAAGGAACATATGTCCGGCCACTAGATGCCGATGACTTAAGTCATATTGTGCAGAAGCACGACGAGTCAGCCAGGGAGCTCTGGACTAGGTTCTTAGTAAAAAAGAACAAAGTTGCTGACTGTCCGAATGCAGAAGCCCTCGCAGCCTTCAAACACAGCGTCCGAGATGAATGGCTAGCACGTCACCTCGGCCAGGAAGGACCCAAATACATGACAGCCCTTACTGCTCTAATGACTCACTTTTGTGCGGGAGAATACAACTGGCTCGCTCGTAAAAGCAACAACGCCAGCGACCCGGGCACTTTCGAAATTCGAGACGGCAACGACAAGCCACGACGAACCGAACACAATAGTCGCAATAATATACGCGACACAGCGATGAATGCCGGATTTCACAATCCGAAGCCCGATCAACGGAAGAAGCCACTAAAGGAAAACCTGGATGGACCATCACCCTTGACGGGATATTGGACCAACCTTGTCAGATTCACGGTCACCGTGATAGGCCAGCTAATCATACCAATAGAAACTGTTGGGTCCTCAAGCAGGCAGGCAAGCTAAATGCCGATCACAAGGGGAGGAGGCCACCAGGCGATAGAGACGACGGATCGGCTCACCAGCCGAACACCAGGGGCCAGAAACACTTTCCCTCTAAAATTCGCCCCCTCCTAGAATGGAAATAGCAGTTCGGCTTCCTCCGCGCACCAACTATACTGGCAAAGTTTACACTACTCGTACATAACTATGCACTCAAGATACCATGGGCATCGACGGAAGGACAATATGGACAACCCTGCAAGAATCCCCGTAATGTTTTTATCCGTCTTTCTTACTTTTCTGTATAACTTCTTAAGAACAGGTGACGATCAGGACAACATCTACATGGGACTCCCTCGAAGTTCGGATCCGCACACTCACCTAGGGGTCACTCCCGTCAATTATTCCCCTCCCCGAGGACGGGCGGCGCAGACGTGTGACAGGAGGTCCAAAATAAGCTTTTGTAGACCGCACTCTTCCTTTTGAGCCTATACCATGCCCTTTTCCTCTGTTCCCAACCCCGAGCATGTCAAATAGCTGGGTTGTGGTTTCTACTCTTTATATATTTATCATTGGCATATTGCTCTGCTCCCAGTAAACTTTATCCGAACTAATATTTCATGCTCTTTCTACAACAAGTCCGGCCGTAACGGCTGCTTTACAAGACACGTGTCGACACAACTTGCCAGCGGCCCGGTATGTGAACAAAGGAGTCACCAGTAAAAGTCCGAACAACTCTATAGCATACTTCGGCATCGCAAGTTTGGCCTTATATGCACCAGCTATGAATCATTGTATTTGGTCAATAGTTTGGTTGCCCAGCTCCTATGCTTGCTACCCTACGTTCCGCTCTATCGACTAGGGTAGTAAAGTGAGAACTACTATGATTGTGCCATGGCCTAGACTGGATGAGCACCTCAGTAGAGAAAGCCGAAAACTGACTGTCATGATGCGGCGAGAGCTGGTCAACCACTTGACGACTTATTTGAATCTTTAGTGATTCTCTGTGTCACACAAGGGATCTTTTTTAGATCAACATATGTAAGGCACTATACGCCGTATACATACCAGGGGCTATATCGTAAGCCCCACCATAAAACTCCTACGGTTAAGTGAAAGTGTTAACGCCCTATAGTCCGATTGCCTGGTTCGCCACATTAGCACCTCCTTTATGGACCAAGACGTTGGATAAAAAGTGATTAAATGCTTTTCCGAACACCCCCGTACTTCCTACGAGGGGGCTGAAGCCAACGACTGGAAAACTTTCAGATTATACTAAAACGGCCACAAAGGAGGAGTTCAAGCTTTTGAGCAAAATATAAATAGATTAACTATAAAGTTGTCTGTTACAAATCACTGGAACATTATATCTTTCGAGCATTGACCCTCTATCAAGCGGGCGACATCTAAGACGTCTTCAAAATAGTGCTCCGGCTCATTACGGTCCTGGCCCTTGGGTGGGCTCCTCGCCGCAACATCAATGGCCTTCATCTTTCCCCAAAATGTTTTGACTCGGGCAAAGGCCATCCATGCACCCTCAATGCACGCGGACCGCTTCATAGCGTCGATATGTGGCACCGCGTCAACAAGGCACCGCACCAGGCCAAAAGAACGACTCGGAATAGGATCACTCGGCCACAACCGGATTCTGACGTTCTTCATGGCGTCGCCAGATATCCTGTGAAGCTCGGCCCACTGGGACATCTGTTCATTGAGCAACAGAGGGCGCTTCGACGTGCCGAATTGTGACCAGAAAAGCTTCTCCGTTGCATACCCCTCTTGTGCATGGTAAAATTGCACCGCATCGGAAAAACTCTTCGGCCAGTCCAAAAATTCAGTCGGAGAACTCCAGACCTGGTTTAGCTGAGCATAGTCCAGATTGCCAAACTTGGTCTGAAGCAAAAAAGGCTTACCGGCCGCTATCTCCTTAGCCTGTCGAATCTCTTCACGAGCTGCCCTAGATTTAGACCGAGCTTCACTCGCCTCCCGTACAACCTTATAAAGCTCAGCAATTTTGGCTTTATTCTCCTTCTGAAGGAATTCACAATGGCTGGCAGTATCCTTCAATTCAAGCGCCAGTGCGGATATTTTCTCCTTGCTTTGGCGCCAAGCTGCTTGTTCGGCTCTTAGATCAGTCGATGCCTTCTCGGCAGCCGCATCACTACACCGGGCCTGCTCCTTGGCCCGGGCTAGCTCCGCCCGAAGAGCTTCAACGGCGGTAGCACCATCTGCAATCATGCACATTTCATTTAAACCCTTTTCGGTGTCAGGACTACATTACAAAGCACATTGGTGTAAGGAATGCTCGAAAATATATACATTGCGAGTCGTAAAGATGCCTGTTGATCAACGCAATGTCATCTTCCGCAACATCCAGGTTTCGTTGCAGTTCGGCCACTTCCGTATTTCGGGTAGCCACATGAGGAGAGAAGAGCCTGTATTCCAAGTTAAATCAAGGTTAGCAACTGAGCATATCTTTTTGATCCTCTGATCGCTTCCGTTGGAAGGCAATCCAAGTCTCAGGGGCTACTGCATATGCACCAGGTGCATTCTGTCAATATTATTCAATTGGCAAAACTACATCACAAACCTCAAAACCCCTTAGGAGGCTCGTGAAGGCCTCGTTCAACCTTCTCTTCGCGGATAGAACCTTTTGACCACCGCAACCATCAAGGCACGGTGTTCCTCCGAAACGGACGCTTGTCGCAGCATGTCCGTCAGCATTTTCGGCGCTTCTGGGTCTTCAGAAGACGTCGCCGGAGTACAGTATTCCTTTGAAGGTATCCGTCCACTCGCCCCCGGTATCGTCTCCAGCTCTAAACTGGATAGGGCGGGGCTGCCATGCTTGATTCCCGAACCCTGAGTAACAGAGGCACCACCTTCGGGTAATGCCCTCTTCATTTCCTGCACTGCTTGTCGACCAGGACGAGCCCCCCGGGACGATACCTCAGAATCATCCGCCCTGTTAGGCGAGGGGGCCGGAGAAGGCGTGTCACTCTCCATCATCTCGGGAAGAAGGTCTCCCGAGGAGGAGGACGATTGGGAAACCCCAGGCAGTAACCTGCGAAGACATACGTATGTCAGAGGATTACTTCAGTAATAAGAAAGGAAGGAGGTATGATTAAAGTACCCTGCTGCACTTACGGTTTGGCCAGAGGTTTATCCTCATCATAAAGCTCCACGTCAATATCGGTTGCCCGGCCCAAGCCGCCCGTCGATGGCGTTTTCCCTTTCTTGGAAGGTTTCCCCTCCTGACCTTCAGAAGCGGCCCTCTTCTTGCCATGGAAGGCCTCCTCTGCACCTGTGCCCTTGGGCCAGAGGGTTTTGGTTTCCCCGAACACAACGTCTGATTTATCCTTGGGCAGAGACCACCTCCGGCCTCCCTGTTCTCGCCCTCCTCCGTAGACGCCTAGTACAGTGTCGGAGTCAGCATCCTCGTTAGTAGGGCGTTCGCAGAGTCTTCGAGAAGGGGCGCCGGGCACCAGATCAACACCGCTTTCTTTATCAGTCCTGTGAAGGGACAGATTGTTCAATATCTTACCAAGAGATACTTGAATAAGGGGTGTGCGGAGATCGCATACTTACTGCGGTGCCCGACCATTGCTCTTGTTCCCCGAAATATAATTTCCACATTCCCTCGTGCGTAGTGCCGAGGAAGCGCTGAAGAGTCCGCCGTCCTTCGGGATTAAACACCCACATACAAAGAGGCCGCCGCTGACATGGCAGGGTCCGGCGGACTAGCATTACTTGAACGACCTTCACAAGACCGATGCCTTTCTCGGTAAGGCTTCGGACGCGACCTTGCAAGGTCTGCACTTCATTAACGGATCCCTAGTCTAGTCCCTTATTGATCCATGAAGCAAGCTGAATTGGAGGGCCGGGTCGGAACGCAGGCGTAGCCGCCCACTTGGAGCACCGCGGCTCGTTGATATAAAACTACCCCTGCTGCCATAGGTCGGAAGACTTGGCGAAAGATCCTTCAAACCAAACCGCACTGGCAAGCTTGCCTATTGTGACGCTGCCGCACTCTGCCTGCTCCTCCTCTATCACCTGCGGCCTCACGTCAAAGGACTTGAGCCACAAACCAAAGTGCGGAGGAGCACGGAGGAAGGCCTCACATGTGACGATAAATGTCGAGATGAGGAGAATAGAGTCGGGGACCAGATCATGAAAGTCTAGCCCATAGTAAAACATGAGCCCCCAGACAAAGGGGTTAAGCGCGAACCCTAACCCATGGAGGAAGTGGGACACAAACACTAACCTCTCACCGGATTTGGGGGTAGGAACGACTTGCCCCTATGCGGGAAGCCGGTGGAGGATTTCCGAACATGATTGGGGCTGGTGGCGATGGGAACCCGAGGGTCGGAACTTGGGGTGGCTAGGGTTGAGGAAGAAGCGAGCGCAAAGGAAGAAGACGAGTATGGGACCCTATATAAAAACCCCAAGTACTAAGTGTATCCATCTGGGTCTTGAAACTTACCAATCTTCAAAGTGTCGTACCCGGGGGACGGTTGGGTTCCCCATGCCTGCATTAAGGAAAATCCCGTGAATAAGGGAACACGATTTCTGCCTTGGCAAGACAAGCCAGTAAAACCACGTCTCGAGACGTGAGGCAACACGCTAGCCAATGGTTGGAAATAGTGACCGGGCAGGCGTGATGTCATAAACAGTTACCAATAAATTAGGCTCGTATATTTTCTGCAACTATATATACAGGTCCAGATATATCTACTACATCCGAAGACTATCTTGGAGTTCGGAGAAATGTCGAAGACAATCTGCGCGCCGGACCCCACGTCATTGAAGCCAGGTTCAGGGGCTACTGAGGGAGTCCTGGACTAAGGGGTCCTCGGGGGTTCGGCCTGTTATCCATGGGCCGGACTGATGGGCTATGAATACACAAAGACCTAAGACCATACTCGTGTCCGGATTGGACTCTCCTTGGCGTGGAAGGCAAGCTAGGCGATCAACTATGAAGATTCCTTCTTATGCAACCGACTCCATGTAACCCTAAATCTCTTCTGTGTCTATATAAACCAGAGAGCATAATCCGGATAGGACACATTCATTACCATATACTCACATAGGCTAGACTTTTAGGGTTTAGCCATTATGATCTCATGGTAGATCAACTCTTGTAATACTCATATTCATCAAGATCAATTAAGCAGGAAGAAGGGTATTACCTCCATAGAGAGGGACCAAACCTGGGTAAACATCGTGTCCTCCGTCTCCTGTTACCATCGATCCTAGACGCATAGTTCGGGACCCCCTACCCGAGATCCCTGGTTTTGACACCGACAGTGGGCTCCCTGGAGCTCCACCGACCTTAACTCCAACTCTATATATTCGTGTTCGGGGAGAGAAAAATCAGAGAGAAGGATTCATCGCGTTTTACGATACAGAGCCGCCGCCAAGCCCTAATCTCTCTTGGGAGGGCTGATCTGGAGTCCGTTCGGGGAATCCGTCGCCATCGTCATCATCAACCATCCTCCATCACCAATTTCATGATGCTCACCTTCATGCGTGAGTAATTCCATCATAGGCTTGCTGGACGGTGATGGGTTGGATGAGTATCATGTAATCGAGTTAGTTTTGTTAGGGTTTGATCCCTAGTATCCACTATGTTCTGAGATTGATGTTGCTATGAGTTTGGTATGCTTAATGCTTATCACTAGGGACCGAGTGCCATGATTTCAGATCTGAACCTATTATGTTTTCATGAATATATGTGAGTTCTTGATCCTATCTTGCAAGTTTATAGTCACCTACTATGCGTTATGATCTGACAACCCCGAAGTGACAATAATCGGGACCACTCCCGGCGATGACCATAGTTTGAGGAGTTCATGCATTCACTATGTGTTAATGCTTTGGTCCGGTACTCTATTAAAAGGAGGCCTTAATATCGCCTTAGTTTCCGGTAGGACCCCACTGCCACGGGAGGGTAGGACAAAATATGTCATGCAAGTTCTTTTCCATAAGCACGTATGACTATATTCGGAATACATGCCTACATTACATTGATGAATTGGAGCTAGTACTGTGTCACCCTTTGTTATAACTGTTGCATGAATAATCGCATCCGGCATAATTCTCCATCACCGATCAAATGCCTACGAGCTTTTCGCATATTGTTCTTCGCTTATTTACTTTACCGTTGCCACTGTTACAATCACTACAAAATTATCACTGTTACTTTTGTCACCGTTACCATTACTTCCATATTACTTTGCTACTAACTACTTTGCTGCAGGTATTAAGTTATCCAGGTGTGGTTGAATTGACAACTCAACTGCTAATACTTGAGAATATTCTTTGGCTCCCCTTGTGTCGAATCAATAAATTTGGGTTAAATACTCTACCCTCAAAAACTGTTGCGATCCTGCTTTATTCTTTGAGTCACTTGGGATTTATATCTGCTGGTCACTATGAAGAACGTGAAAGACGAGAAAACAAAAATTTATCCCTCAACTACGAGGGGAGGTAAGGAACTGCCATCTAGCTCTGCACTTGATTCACCTTCTGCTTTGAGTAAGCTTGCGACAGCTAAACCTGCTTCTGCTATTGATTCTGATATGTCGCATGTTATTGATGATGCCACTTCTGCTTTGCATGATACTTATGATGAAACTACTTCTATGCTTGATAGTACTGTGCCACTTGGTGAATTTCTTGATGAACAACTTGCTAGGGCTAGAGAGAATGAAATTATTGAAACTGATAATATTAATGAAAGTGATGATGAAGATTCTCCCCCTAGATGTGAATTTCCTGTTGTACCTGAGGGCTATGTTATGGATGAAGAAACTGCTAGAGACTTTCTTGCTTGCAATGATAGAAGTGATCTTAAGAAATCATTAGCCAAGTTGAAACAAAAATCTCTGAATGCTAGAATGAAATATGATCCTGCTTATGCTACTTCACCTATCTTTGTTACTGATAAGGATTATGAATTCTCTATTGATCCTAATATAATTACTTTGGTTGAGTCTGATCCTTTCTATGGCTATGAATCTGAAACTATTGTGGCACATCTTACTAAATTAAATGATGTAGCCACCCTGTTTACTAATGATGAGAAACTCGCTACTATTATATCCTTAAGATAATTCCATTCTCATTAAAGGGTGATGCTAAGATATGGTTTAATTCTCTTGATCCTGGTTGTGTGCGTAGTCACCTGGATATGATTTATTACTTCTCTGCTAAATATTTCCCCACTCATAAGAAACAAGCTGCTTTAAGGGAATATATAATTTTGTGAAAATTGAAGAAGAGAGTCTCCCACAAGCTTGGGGGAGGCTTCTCCAATTACTTAATGCTTTACCAGGCATCCTCTCAAGAAAAATGAAATACTTCATATCTTTTATAATGGACTAACAGATGCTTCCAGAAACCACCTGGATAGTTGTGCTGGTTGTGTTTTCAGGGAAAGAACTGCTGATCAAGCTGAAATTCTATTGAATAATATGTTGACCAATGAAAATAATTGGACACTCCCTGAACCAACTCCTAAGCCAACTTCGAAGAAAAGGGGTGTTCTATTTCTCAGTCCCGAAGATATGCAAGAGGCATAGAAATCTATGAAAGAAAAAGGTATAAAAGCTGAAGATGTTAAGAATTTACCTCCTATTGAAGAAATACATGGTCTTAATTTACCGCCTATTGAAGAAATACATGGTTTTAATTCATCACCTATTGAGGAAACACATGGTCTTGATATCCTGACACAGGTAGTAAAGGAAAATTCTCTCTATAGATATGATAAAGCTGAAATCCCTCCTACTAAGTTTGCTAGCCAATGTTTGGATGAGTTTGATAATTTTATTGTCAAACAAGAAAACCTCAATGCTTATTTTGGTAGGGAATTAAAATGCAATGCTTATATTATTGAACACTTGATTGATTATATGTCTAGAGTTAAAGGTGAACTTAAACTCATTAGTAAACATACTTATATGGTTACCACTCAAGTAGAACAAGTACTTAAAGCTTAGAATGATTTGCTCAGTGAATTAAATAGTAAGAATAATGACTTTGTTGTTAGAGTTGCAACTAGAGGGGGTAAAGTGACTCAAGAACCTTTGTATCCTGAGGGCCACCCTAAGAGAATTGAGTAAGATTCTCAAACAACTAATTTAGATGCACCTAGTTCTTCTAAAAAGAAAAAAATGATAGGACTTTGCATGCTTCTAGTGAATCGGTTGTAGACACACCTGAGAATCCAAATGATATTTCTATTTATGATGTTGAAACACAATCTGCAAATGAACAATAACCTGGTGATAATGTTAATGATGATGCTCATGTTGATGCTCAACCTAGTAATGACAATGATGTAGAAATTAAACCCGTTGTTGACCTTGATAACCCACAATCATGGAATCAACGTTATGATAAGAGAGACTTTGTTGCTAGGAAGCACGGTAAAGAAAGATAGCCCTGGGTTCAGAAACCCATGCCTTTTCCTCCCAAACCATCCAAGAAAAAGGATGATGAAGATTTTGAGCGCTTTGCTGAAATGATTAGACCTATCTTTTTGCGTATGCATTTAACTGATATGCTCAAAATGAACCCTTATGCTAAGTACATGAAAGAAATTGTTACCAGTAACAGAAAGATACCGGAAGCTGAAATTTCCACCATGCTTGCTAATTATGCTTTTAAGGGTGGAATACCTAGAAACTAGGAGATCCAGGAGTACCCACTATACCTTGCTCCATTAAAAGAAACTATGTTAGAACTGCTTTATGTGATCTTGGAGTCGGTGTTAGTGTTATGCCTCTCTCTTTATATCGTAGACTTGATTTGAATAAGTTGACATCTACTGAAATATCTTTGCAAATGGCCGATAAATCAACTGCTATACCTGTCGGTATTTGTGAGGATGTGCCTGTTGTGGTTGCAAACATTACTATTTTAACGGACTTTGTTATTCTTGATATTCCCGAGGACGATAGTATGTATATTATTCTTGGAAGACCCATCTTGAGTACTGCGGGGGTTGTTATTGATTGCAACAAAGGCAATGTCACTTTTCGTGTTAATGGAAATGAGCATACGGTACACTTTCCGAGGAAACAACCTCAAGTCCATTGTATCAATTCTATTGGAGAAATTCCATCGATTATTATTGGAGGTTTTGAATTTCCTCTTCCTACTGTCAAAAAGAGATATGATATTCTTATTGTTGGGGATGTGCATATCCCCGTCGAGGTAACACAGTGTTATTCGAAATTTCTTTGGTTTCATGTTATTCGAATTGAGTTTGTTAACATGACCTGATCAACCTTGTTAGTGGATTCCTTTTGATGAGCATGAGATGGATGAAATTAGAAAGCACAACCCCCTCCTTTTATTTTCTGTTATTTAGAATGAATAAAGTAAAAATAGTATTTTTTGTCAGTTTTCTGAATTATCCGTGCAATAAAAAATACCTCGAAAATAAAAGTTCTCCAAATGCCCCGAAAATGAAATATGTTTTTTTCTAGAATATTTGAGAATATCTGTCACTCAGAACACATCAGGGGGAGCAAGCACCTGGCCACGAGGGTCCAGGGCGCGCCCATCCCCCTGGGCGTGCCCCCTGCCTCGTGGGCCCATGGTGGCTCCTCTCCACTTATTCCGGCCACCACACACTCCTTCCTCCCAACAAATCACCAACCAGCTCAAGCACGAGTTCTTACTCATTTTGCTGCGATTTTCGATCTCCTTGCTCAAAGCTCCTCTCACAAAACTGCTTTGCGGGATTGTTCCTTGGTATGTGACTCCTCCAATGGACCAATTAGTTTTTTGTTCTAGTGCTTTATTCGTTGCAATTTTTTGCTGCCTAGGTGACCATGTTCTTGAGGTTGCATGTCAAATTTATATGGTTCCAAGTAGTTCTAATGCATGATATAGTTTCTAGGCACTTGTAGGAGTAGTTGCTATCAATTTTGTTGAGCTTGGTTCACTTTTATTTGAAGTTACTAAAATTTTCAGAGGAAGAAATATGTTTAGGAAAATGTACCAAGGTGGTCCTTCAAGGAAGCAAGGGCCCATGCCCGCAATACACGATGCGGACGATGAACCACCAAGGGAAGCTCAAGTGCGGGCTTGTCAATGGCCTTCAGAGGACTTTATGGATCGAGCAGGAATCAAGGAAGAATTTAACACATATGTGTATAATGCTGATCTTGTGAGCTTCGAGGCAGATAAGTGCTGTCAGTACCACTATCTCACTGATTCCTTTGTGAGGAGGTTTGAATTTTAATCATCAAGCAATTCTCAAACTGTCCTGTTTGATCTTTATGAAAAAAATTATACTATGGACTTAGAGGATTTTAACACTGCTTGCAAACTTCCACAATGGGGTAGCACTAGTGAGCCTCGCAAATATGAGTTTAGAGATTTTCTTGCTAGTATAACTGTGGGGGAGTCTAGAGATATAACACAAGCTACCATAGGGAGCATTCATTTTCCTGCTATGCATTATTTTTCTCTCTTGATAGGTAGGTGCATAAATGGTAAGGATGAAGCATGTCACATGTGTGTCCCTAATCTCAGTGTTCTCAGGAGTCTTGTATTAGGAGATAAACATTATAGTTTGGAAGCCATTGTCGCACGTAGGTTACATAATAATAGAATTAATGGAGATTTCTTTGGTGGAATTTATGCAACCCGTCTAGCTAATTTTCTTGATATACCCATACGTGAGTATGATATTGAGTTGCCTCCTGTTTATTTAGATTATGAGGTTATGGTTCGTCATCAATTTGTTGAGAGGAACGATCAGTTCCTCCAGTACCGACTAATCTTTGACAGATGACGCACCTATCACGTCGCTCTCCCTGCTCCTACTTTCTTTGACTTTCAGGCAAAAGGGAGATATTTTATAACCAGAGAGGAGGCGGATGAATACGAGAGGAGGACGAGGGCAGCTCGCCTCCAAGCTGCAGCCCACGATGCAATAGCCGCTGCATCTCAGTATGATCCCAACTACAACTTTGGATATCCGCAAGGCCAGCCGTGGCAGTAGACCAACTTAGACCAAAAGCCTAAGCTTGGGGAAGTACGTATTTCTCACCGACAATACATTTATATTCACACACACTCATGCTAGTTGTCGGTGCTTATACTTTTTCATTGTAATATCCATGCTAGTTTATTTTCCTTTTTATGCTTTCTTCTTGTGTGTTTGATAAACCTTAAGAAAAACAAAAAAGTTATTTGTAGGTTTTAGCTAGTTTACTTTCTTGCTTATAGTGACAATTAAAAGAAAACCCAAAAATATTTCCTGTTCTTCTTTTGCTTGTTGGGAGATTTTCTGTGTAAATAATTTTATTCCTTTTCTTTCCTTTGGGGGTCGATAGGAGAAGACCCTGATTAAATTGTTGAAGTGGCTCTTATATGCATTATTGTTGATTTAACCAAGAGTCCATATTGCCTTGTCTTCTCCTATTCATTGAATGCTCGCAGATTCCAGCTTAGTCCAATGCACGTGCACTATTATTATTATTCACATCGTTCCGTCGTGCAAGTGATGTGTAGCCTATTGTAAGGAATGCTCGAAAATTTTGCATATGAGGACTTACCGGAATTTTGGACCAATTTCGAAATTTTCCATATGAGGACTTATCGGAATTGTTATATGTTGTTTCCGGCCTCATTTAAACTTGCTTTGATGTGTTGTTATTGTATGCATCATCTCTTGCCATGCGTAGCCTATTGTAGCCTTGTCATGCATCATACTTGGTTGAGCATCATGCCTTGTTCATGTGTGATGTGTTTACCATGTTGTGTGCTTCTTCTTGCTAGTTCCCGTTTCGTTGCGATCGTGAGGATTCGTTCGTCTACGCTTGGTTCGTCTTCGTGAATTCATCTTCTTCATGGACTCGTTCTTCTTCCTAGCGGGATTTCAGGCAAGATGACCGTCACCTTGGATCTCATTACTATCATTGCTATGCTAGTTGCCTTGATGCTATCGCTATGCCGCGCTTCCTACCACTTGCTTATCAAGCCTCCCAAATTGCCATGAACCTCTAACCTTTGTCACCCTTCCTAGCAAACCGTTGTTTGGCTATGTTACCTCTTTTGCTCAGCCCCTCTTATAGCGTTGCTAGTTGCAGGTGAAGATGAAGATTACTCCATGTTGGATTATGTTTTATGTTGGGATATCACAATATCTCTTAAATTATTAATGCATCTATATACTTGGTAAAGGGTGGAAGGTTCGGCCTCATGCCTGGTGTTTTGTTCCACTCTTGCCGCCCTAGTTTCTGTCATATCGGTATTATGTTCCTGGATTTTGCGTCCCTAAAGCGGTTGGGTGTTATGGGAACCCCTTGACAGTTCGCCTTGAATAAAACTCCTCCAGCAAGGCCCAACATTGGTTTTACCATTTGCCTAACAACCTATTACCTTTCCCTTGGGAGTAATTAACCTGAGGCTCATCTTTATTTTAGCCCCCCCGGGCCAATGCTTCTCTAAGTGTTGGTCCGAATCAAGCCGCCTGCGGGGCCTCCTCGGGAAAACTCGAGGTCTGGTTTTTACTCGTAGCCTGTCCCATCCGGTGTTGCCCTCAGAATGAGATATGTGCAGCTCCTATCGGGATTGTCGGCACATCGGGCGGTCTTGCTGGTCTTGTTTTACCATTGTCCAAATGTCTTGTAACCGGGATTCCGAGACTGATCAGATCTTCCCGGGAGAAGGAATATCCTTCGTTGATCGTGAGAGCTTATCCTGGGCTAAGTTGGGACACCCCTGCAGGGTTTGAACTAACGAAAGCCGTGCCCGCGGTTATGTGGCAGATGGGAATTTGTTAATATCCGGTTGTAGTAAACTTGAAGTAAACTCTTCTAAAATCCACCAACCGTGTGCATAATCGTGATTGTCTCTTTTCGGGGTTGTTCGAGAGGAGAACATGGTTTTTGGGTTATGTTTGATGTAAGTAGGAGTTCAGGATCACTTCTTGATCATTACTAGTTGACGACCGCTTGTTCAGCTCCTCTTCTCGCTCTTGTATTCATAAGTTAGCCACCATACATGCTTAGTCGCTGCTGCAACCTCACCACTTTTCCCCTTCCTTGCCGATTAAGCTTTGCTAGTCTTGATACCCATGGTAATGGGATTGCTAAGTCCTCGTGGCTCATAGTTTACTACACCAATAGTTGCAGGTACAGGTTATGCGATGATCATGACGCGAGAGTGATGTTTATTTGTGTTGGAGTTCTCCTTCTTCTTCGTCGATCTTGGGTTAGGTTCCTGGTCGGCAGCCTGGGCTAGTAGGGTGGATATTGTTTGAGTTTCTGTTTATGTTTCATCTATAGTCGGATGTTGATCTTATGTACGATGTATTGTTGTATTCATGTGACATTGTATGTCTTGGATGTATCCCCACTATTATGTAATGGTACGATGTAATGATGAAAGTGCAACTATCCCTAGGTGGTTTTGGTAATTCATAACAACATATAGCTCATTGAGCTAATGCTATCTCAAGACAATTATTTCAGGAAAGCTCAATGATTGGCATGGCATGGATGGTGAAAGTGGAACCCTCAAAATGCTAAGGACAAAGGATTGGCTCAAGCTCAAAAGCTCAAGACTCTTCATTTTACATTTTAGTGATCCAAGATCACATTGAGTTCATAGGAAAAGCCAATACTATCAAGGAGGGATGAGGTGTTGCTTAATGAGCCTTTTGCTTCATGTGCTTAATGATATGCTCCAAAATCCTCAGCTACTTTCCCATATCCACATATGACCTAAACCCAAAGTCAAACTCGGTCCTACCGATTCTTTCCATCCGGCGCCACCAGTTTCACATGTCATAAGCCACTGCCAAACCCTAGCAAATCGGTTCTACCGATAGGGATCTCGGTCTCACCGAGATGGGATTGCAATTTCTCTGTTTCCTTTTCATAACTTTTCGGTCTCACCAAAAGGGCGGATCGGTCCCACCGAGATTGCAATGTAAACTCTCTGTTTCCCTTTTGTAACTTTTCGGTCTCACCGAAAGAGCAAATCGGTCCCACCGAGTTTACCTGACCAACTCTCTGGTTAGCTAATTACCAAATCGGTCTCACCGAGTTTGTGTAATCGGTCTCACCGAGATTATGTTATGCCCTAACCCTAACCATATCAGTCCTACCGAGTTGCATGTCAGTCCCACCGAAAATCTCTAACGGTCACTAGGTTTACTATTTTGGTCCGACCGAGTTTGTTGATTCGGTCCCATCGAGATTGGTAAATTGTGTGTAACGGTTGGATTTTGTGTGGAGGCTATATATACCCCTCCACCTCCTCTTCATTTGTGAAGAGAGCCATCAGAACACATCTACAATTCCAACTCATATGTTCTGAGAGAGAACCACCTACCCTTGTGTTGAGGCCAAGATATTCCATTCCTACCATATGAATCTTGATCTCTAGCCTTCCCCAAGTTGCTTTCCACTCAAATCTTCTTTCCACCAAATCCAAATCCAGTGAGAGAGAGTTGAGTGTTGGGGAGACTATCATTTGAAGCACAAGAGCAAGGAGTTCATTATCAACACACCATTTGTTACTTCTTGGAGAGTGGTGTCTCCTAGATTGGCTAGGTGTCACTTGGGAGCCTCCGACAAGATTGTGGAGTTGAACCAAGGAGTTTGTAAGGGCAAGGAGATCGCCTACTTCGTGAAGATCTACCGCTAGTGAGGCAAGTCCTTCGTGAGCGATGGCCATGGTGGGATAGACAAGGTTGCTTCTTCGTGGACCCTTCGTGGGTGGAGCCCTCCGTGGACTCGCGCAACCATTACCCTTCGTGGGTTGAAGTCTCCATAAACGTGGATGTAGGATAGCACCACCTATCCGAACCACGGGAAAAACATCCGTGTCTCCAATTGTGTTTGAATTCTCCAAACCCTTCCTTTACATTCTTGCAAGTTGCATGCTTTACTTTGCGCTGCTTATATACTCTTTGCATGCTTGCTTGAATTGTGTGATGATTGGTTGACTTGTCCTAAAATTGCTAAAATCTGCCAAGAACTAAAATTGGGAAAAGGTTAAGTTTTTATTTGGTCAAGTAGTCTAATCACACCCCCTCTAGACATACTTCCGATCCTACAAATGATATCCACCTTGCAAAAGCGTCTTTAAGATGCGCCTCTATCCTTGATGGGACCTTCGAGTTCCTTTAGGATAGGGTCGCATCATGGGCGTGACATGACCGTAGTTTGAGGAGTTCATGTATTCACTATGTGTTAATGCTTTGGTCCGGTACTCTATTGAAAGGAGGCCTTAATATCCATTAGTTTCTGTTAGGACCCCACTGCCACGGGAGGGTAGGAAAAAAGATGTCATGCAAGTTCTTTTCCATAAGCACATATGACTATATTCGGAATAAATGCCTACATTACATTGATGAATTGAAGCTAGTTCTGTGTCACCCTATGTTATAACTATTGCATGAATAATCGCATCTGGCATAATTCTCCATCACCGATCGATTGCCTATGACCTTTTCACATATTTTTCTTCGCTTATTTACTTTACCGTTGCCACTGTTACAATCACTACAAAATTATCACTGTTACTTTTGCCACTGTTACCGTTACTTCCATATTACTTTGCTACTAAATACTTTGCTGCAGATATTAAGTTATCCACGTGTGGTTGAATTGACAACTCAACTGCTAATACTTGAGAATATTCTTTGGCTCCCCTTGTGTCGAATCAATAAATTTGGGTTGAATACTCTACCCTCGAAAACTGTTGCGACCCCCTATACTTGTGGGTTATCACTGATGCGTGTGTTGCATGGGCCGCTAGCTAAATATTCTGGGCCTTCATTTTTAAACGTCAAAAGTTAGTGCAAAGTTGGGTCATCTATTTTCAAACGGAGGACAAAGTTAGTACTCCCTCCGTCCGGAAGTACTTGTCATTGAAATGGATGTATCTAGATGTATTTTAGTTGTAGATACATCCATTTTCATCCATTTTGATGACAAGTATTTTTTGACGGAGGGAGTACAAAGTTGGGTCATCTATTTTGGAACGGAGGGAGTACTACTTATGCACGTGATGTATGTGTATGTCATGGCACACATGTACATGAAATAAAACATTATATAATTATTGATATTAATCGGGTGACCCATCAGGCAGCCCATGGGCAGAACCTTATGCCCATACCCTACCCACGTCTAATCGGGTTATCCATCGGGCTTACCCACGGGTGAAGATGACGACCCATACCCTACCCATTCGGGTCGGGTGCCCATGGGCGCGACCGCCTATGGGTCGGATTGCCAGGTTGTTACCTATGTGCATCGTCTCGTCGGGCGAGGCTGAGTCAGCATATCAGCATTGTTCATTTCCTGTCGGGCTGTTTGGTTCGTGGGTGGCGAGTGCGTGCCCAAGCTGCATGTGAGCGTTGTTTATTTGTTGATGGGTTGTTTGGTTCGCGCGAGCCAGGTATGTTGCGCGGCCAGTCACCGTGTGAGCGTTTGGTCATCTTGGCTCCGCGGCGTTCTCGTGTGTTTGGGTGGAGCCCATTTCGGGTGCTGTTGGCTGGTTATCAGTGGGGGTGGGGCCAAGATTTGCTCTTTAGACAGGTGGCCTCATCCTGGTTTATCCCAGGCTAGCAAGCACTAGAGGATGGGTGCTCGAGGCATGGTTTGTCGGCATGTCATTGGTCGGTAATGCTTGACTTGGTGTGTCCCATGTCGTGTCCGTTGGTCGTGAAAGGGCTTGTTCGTTCAGAGCTACGTGCGGGTGATCAGGTGCACTGTGTCGATTTGTTATTGGTCGACAATGCTCAAATCGGTGTATGTCGTGCCGGCTTCGTTAGGCTTGAAAGGGTTGTTATAGAGGTGAGTTTTCAGTGTGTCATTTTGAAACTGTTGGTTCTCTTTTTGTTCCTACATGTCAGCGGGTTTGTGGGTTTCCACTCCAGTTAGTTTGTGATTCATGCGTTTGCAGTGATACTGGGTTGGCAGGGGGTATTTTGGTAGATCAGGATGGTGTTGGCCAAGCTTCAAAATATCGGATATCGGGTTCGCACTACTACAGGATGCTGCTAACATGACACTACAATCATAGACCCTTCAACGAAATTGTGTGCGATGCATTAATCGCAAACGGTGATGTACAAAAACCATTAAAAAGATGCAAAATGTTTGCAATGATGGATACATCAAACACGGTTCATAGTTTAGTTGTGTGTGTGATGCGGGGCATACAATTTGGTTCAATGGACTGTTTGCAATGAGGCAGAACAACAAAAACGGCCAGCCAGATGAAGGTGTGTGCGATATGCGTCATACAGTTCACTCGGATAAACTATTTGTGATGAGGCGGAACAACATAATGAGCAACTAGATGAAGGTGTGTGCAATATACGACATACAGTTTACTCGGATGATCTGTTTGTGATTAGGCAACACAAAAGAAACATTCAGCCAGATAGGTGTGTGCGATATACGGCACACGGTTCACTCGGATGAACTGTTTTCGATTAGGCAACGCAACAGAAACGGTTCAGGCAGATCAAGTTGTGTGCAATGGAGGGCATATAGTTCATTCCCATAAACAGTATGTGTTGAGCCAATAGAACAGAAGTGTTTCATGTAAACAAGATGTGTGTGATATGCGGCAAACATCCAATACATAGGTGGCTAGTACACACATGACATTTCCACACACCAAAGTAAACTATTACATGCAATGTTAACTAGGATAAACGATCATCTGATCATCATCTACTTCTTGTGACGCTTGCCGGCACTGCTCTACTAGGATAAATGGAACAATATTCTTTACTGTGAATAGTGTGCTCTTTTGGGCACAAAAGTATACGGATCATAGCCTTGGGCGAGCAATGTTCCCGCGCACGTCGTGCTAGCTCGATGTTCCTTCTATGCAAAGTTTTCATTAATTGATGGTGTTTTATGAACACGCCACCGTTTCCCTCCATTTCCTCATTGGTTTCCCTCCACCACCCAGTGATATTGTGCACAAACATAGGCGGCGTGCGATTCACTAAGGCAACAAGGGCAGCCTGTAGCACATCCACCTTTTTCCAAGCATGCCAACCACCAAAGCGCCGCATCTGCCATCAACCTCCTCGACGAGGAAAACGAGAAGGTGCCACGGCCCGTCGAGGCCGAGGCGCTCTCCTGCAACACGATAGATGACGCCGTGATGTGCATCATCGCCAGGGTTGAGTAGACCCTTGGCGCATGGCGCTTCAGTGCCGCGGATCAAGATAGGCATGTCAACGCCGATAGGCTGCAGCTCGCTGCACAACATGATCGATGGTGTGCCGCACAGCAAGCTAGGCGCGTCCGCGCCGATAGGATGCGGCTCGTCGCATAGCGAGACTGTTGGAGCACTGCAAAGCGAGAGGCGCCGCGCGCCGCATAGAAAGAGCGGATCAATCAGTGCTTTCCTGCTGTCGACAGGGCATCGCAGCTGGGTACACGTCTCGGCAGTACCCCCATTCCTCGCCACGAGTAGGCACAGGCCATCTGTGCCATACTTGCACCAAAGGCCGACCACGCTGTAATTGCACCGGATGCCCGCCACACCGTTCGCATGGGTCACGCCGTTCACCTTGTCAACGGCCCGCTTGATGCCAACACGCTAGTCGCTAGGCTCGACCGCCTCCTTGGCCAAGGTGTCCACCTGGGCGCTGTAGAGGAACATGGCCGTCGCATCCTCAAGCTGGTGATCTCCGATGAAATAGCCAACCGATGAAATAGCCAACTTGGAGCTCGAGATCGCGCTCAAGATGTACCGCGAGCATGTCGCCCGCTTGGACGAACACCCGCTTGGATGAATCAAGTCACGTTTTAGTATTAGATACATCCATATCTAGACAAATGTACGACAAGAATTTTTTGATGGAGGAAGTACATAATAAAAGCATCAAACGAACATATATCTATGTCCTATGGTCACTGCATTGTCTTGCCAAATCAAAATAGAGACACGGTTCAAATCATATTAGTTCAAGACAAAGCAACACTGAAAGAATACAAAGCATGGGAAACTACACGGTACAACAAGATTTCAGATGGGTACCACGGGTCTACATGTACAACAACACAATTGGCTCTATTGTGATGCTAGTAATGTGCATGATATGAGAAGTCAACTGTATACACAATTGAAATTGAAATCAACAAAGCTATTTAGAAGAGCAAACCTGTTAAAGAAACATGCTTAAACATACCTATTGTGCCATTGGAGTTTCGATTGGATCCTTAAATTTAAAAATAATTTTGTACGAGTAAATACAGTGATACAAGAGCAAAGCAGTATGCATGATAGCAATGGAATCTTAAATAGGAACAGTTGTTCTTCAGGTTTAATCACTTGTTCTACACGAACATATTGCAATAATACGCAGGTATATGGTACTTAAAAATAAAAATGAGCTCATAGACCTTACCTCATTCTTGGTTCAGGACCAGTATAGAACAAGGCGTTCCCAGTCACCGTCCTGTAAATGTGTCTCAGGAGAATGTAAGGGAATTTGATGAGTTTCTTTGCCAGTGAAGTATGTTTTCTTCAGGTAATCCTATACTGCCACCAAGCATTTTTTAAGATAGCAGAGGTGTTAGCACGGGTTACCTCATCCTGAGTTTCCAAATCGGTCCTTCTCTATAGAGAAAAATGGGAACATTTGCTGTATTATAACCATCATGGAGGTAGAATGTATGGGACAAAGCAAAGTAATTTCCATGAATAACATTACTTACACATAACTCCTGGATGAACACCAGCAACTGGTATTTTCCTTCATCTTAAATATAATATTTCCATGATGGGAAGATACGCACATAGGATTTAACAACATCAAATGTGATAGATGCTAAACAACGAATGACTGGTTGTGCTTACTCCACAGGAATAAGTGTACTAACTGGTAGAGTTGGGGTTCGTCGTGGTAGTACTGGCACTTTGGGCACTGGAGACGCCTTACTAACTGCTCTTGTTTGGGAGCTCTATGGTGGAGATGGTGTTGTGTCAACAGGAACTAGGTTACTATCTGCTGGGGTTGGGGTTAGACTGGGTGAAGCTAGTTCTTTGTCCATCGCAGTAGGGGTACAATCTATGAGAGTCTGGGTTATGTGTGGTAGGGCTAGTTCTTGTGCATGTACAACCGGGGTGCTATCTCCACCAAGAGGTAGCATTGTTTTATTTGAAGACCGTATTTTTACTCTGCTAGATACTGCCATCACCCGCACCAATTCAAACGGATGATAAACAAGAAATATAGATGAATGTACATACCTTGTATGAGAGAAATATGCAATGGATAGTGTGGAAAAAAGAGGGCATGAAATAGTTCACATGTATATTGTTTAACTAAAAAAGGGTAGCATGACATAATTTCACACATATGATGTCTATCTAAACTGGATAGCATAGCAGGACATAATTCAAAGATATGATGACTAACTAAACAGGATGGCATGAGATAATTATATGATGTCTTTAGTAAATAGGTTCGCATGACATAATTCACATACATGTTATCTATGTAATCAGGATCGCTTGATTTAATTCACATATGTGATTTATATACTAAGCAGAGGGCATTCACATATATGAGTCTGAACTCAGAACATGGTGTTGAATATTGTGTATATGATGTCTAAACTATGCAATGCAAGACACCATATAACCGTGCCAAGTTAGAGCATACACCTCGGTGGGGGAATAGGACTAGTCATCTGTCTCTGAATCCATCTCTAAGGAGCTATCGGGACCCAACAAGAGATCTGCTTCGACAAGTAGCCCTGCCTGCTCTGAAGGCCTTATTTTCACTCCAGATTTTTCCATCACCCACTCAGATGGCTGATTCACAGGAAGAGTAGTTGAATGTACAAACATTGTCGACAAATGGAAATGTAATGAAGAAAATTATTGGCAAGATATCATTCAAATATATGATGCCTAGTTAAACAGGATGGCATTGCATATTTCACATATATTATGGCTGGCTAAAAGAGATGAGATTGCATAATTCTCACAAATGATATATAAACTGAATAGGTGACATTACAGAACATGCCTAAACTAAGCAAATGACATATATGATGTCGAAAGTAGGCACTACAAGGCAACATATGCATGATATGACCAATATCATCATGCCAAGTTAGAGCAAACACCTCGGGGGGTAAATAGGAGTGGTCAGCTGCGTCTGAATCCGCCTCAGAACGGATATCTTCCTATGGATTACAATCTGGAGGGGGGAGGTTTTGCCATTGAACCCACCATGGAACGATGTCTGCATGACATTGTATTGCCACACAAAATTGTTCTCTTTTTCTCTACATGCTCAGCATGACACTGTACAATATCTGACATGCATACGAAAAAATAGTGAGATTATGTAACAAGAGCATGCATAAATCTAGAGTGATGGTAACAACCAGTGGATGGATCCAAAATTAATGATAACAGGCTGATGATAACTTTAATTTAATAAAAAGATAGATGATGATTTCTTTACTATTTGTTTCCCACCCAAGATGAACAACATAGGCATACCCTAGGTGAACCAGATAATAGACAGAGATACTATTCATTGCTGCCTTGATATGTGCCCCACAAGTAATTTTAAAACTCAAGTTTGAACATTAATTTGGACCTGACTTGGAGTCTAAGAGGTGAACAGGATGATAAAGTAGTAGGTAATATTAAGAAATGAATAACATAAGCAGAAGCAAAAGAATGCGACCTCTCTTGTGGACCCGTGTACTCCTCAGCTTCATCTGCTGAGTCAATGATGGTGATGCAGTTGTGGTGGGTGCCGGCGGCTGGGAAGGAGATCTCAGGCGGCGAAAGACGGTTGGGAGTTGTGATGTCTCGTATGGTGGATGCTTCTGACGATGGAGCAGATCAGGTGAGGTGGACGACGCCGCGACAGGAGCAGGACAAACCACACAAAGTTTTCTTCGACTCCTATCTGTAACTAAAGTAATTCTGTAAGGGCTCCTTTGGCTTGCAGGATTCTAAAAACGCAGGGATAGGAAAAATACCGGAATAGGATAGGAATGCACGTGGGAAACAGATCATTTATAAACACAAGATTTCTGTCAACTTGGGTGTTTGGTTCACAGGAATTGGAAGAGCAAAGTGAAAGCACAAGTGCTCCCTGGGTGGTTTTGGTAATTAATGTCAACATATCTCTTGTTGGACTAACACTTTTACCTAGTATGTTCCAGATAAGTTCAACAATGGAGTGGCATGGACTAGAGGATGTGGAACCCCTTCAAGATGCTAACGACAAAGGATTGGCTCAAGCTTCAAGATCAAGACTCTACATTTTCTATTTTAGTGATCCAAGATCACATTGAGTCTATAAGAAAAGCCAATACTATCAAGAGGGGATGAGGTTTTGCTTAATGGCTTGCTTGCTCAAAGTGCTTAGTGATATGCTCCAACACCCTCAACTACCTTCCCACATCCACATATGACCTAAACCAAAAGTCAAACTCAGCCCCACCGATTCTTTCTATCCGGAGCACCGAGTTTCAATTGTCATAGCCACTGCCACAAACCCTAGCAAATCGGTTTCACCGATAGGGATCTCGGTCTCACCGAGATGGGATTGTAATCCATTACCAAAATCAGTCTCACCAAGTTTGAGCAATCGGTACTAATTACAATGCAAACCCTCTGGTTAGCTTATTAGCAAAATCGGTCCCACCGAGTTTGTGTAATCGGTCTCACCGAGTTTGCCTGACCAACTCTCTGGTTAGCTTATTACCAAAATCGGTCCCACCGAGTTTGTGTAATCGGTCACACCGAGATTACGTTATGCCCTAACCCTAACCATATCGGTCCTACAGAGTTGCGTCTCAGTCACACTGAAAATCCTAATGGTCACTAGGTTTGCTGAATCGGTCCGACCGAGTTTGACCATTCAGTCCCACCGAGTTTGGCAAATTGTCTATAACGGTTAGATTTTGTGTGGAGGCTATATATACCCCTCCACCCACTCTTCATTCGTGGAGAAAGCCATCAAAACAGAACTACACTTCCAATACACATTTTCGGAGAGAGAACTACCTACTCATGTGTTGAGGTCAAGATATTACATTCCTACCATATGAATCTTGATCTCTAGCCTTTCCCAAGTTGCTTTCCACTCAAATCTTCTTTCCACCAAATCCAAATCCTGTGAGAGAGAGTTGAGTGTTGGGGAGACTATCATTTGAAGCACAAGAGCAAGGAGTTCATTATAAACACACCATTTGTTACTTCTTGGAGAGTGGTGTCTCCTAGATTGGCTAGGTGTCACTTGGGAGCCTTCGACAAGATTGTGGAGTTGAACCAAGGAGTTTCTAAGGGTAGGGGGATCTACCGCTAGTGAGGCAAGTCCTTCGTGGGTGACGGCCATGATGGAATAGACAAGGTTGCTTCTTCGTGGACCCTTCGTAGGTGGAGCCCTCCGTGGACTCGCGCAACCGTTACCCTCCGTGGGTTGAAGTCTCCATCAACGTGGATGTACGATAGCACCACCTATCGGAACAACGACAAAAACATCTGTGTCTCCAATTGCGTTTGAATACTCCAAACCCTTCCCTTTACATTCTTGCAAGTTGCATGCTTTACTTTCCGCTGCTCATATACTCATTGCATACTTGCTTGATATGTATTGTGTTTGTTAAACTTGTGCTTAAACTCCACTTAAACTTAAGAAAATCAAAAACTGCAACTTTTGGCACTTAGTGTCTAATCACCCCCCCTCTAGACACCTCTTCTCGATCCTTTCAATTGGAATCAGAGCTTTGGTCTCCATTGCCTTGGTTTAAACACCATTGGAGGAAGATGGATGTGTCTACTTTGGGAAGTCTTAGACATAGAGTGCCTATTCTTGATGGAGAGTATTTTCATGAGTGGAAAAATGAAATGCTTGAGATTTTCAATGAATATCATTTGAACAAGTACATTGCTAGTCCTTGTGCACCTCATGTTGATCCTTTGCACCCTACCCTAGATGAAGATATTGACATGATTCGCAATCTTAGAACCATCAATCTTATCATAAGAGGATTGCCCAAAAATTTGATTGCTAGTTTGCCTACTCTTGATCGTGCCTATACTATATGGAAATTTCTTGACGAACGATTTCCGAATTATTCCTTGAAAAATTTAGACGAAATTCTCCATAAGTCTATTGCCTTGACTAAGATGAACTCTAGTGATCCTAGGTTTGGTGATTGTCTATTTGAGCTTATCAATCTCATGCGTGCTAAAGGAAATGCTGGAATCATTAGCGATATCATATCCGAAGCTATTAGAATTCATAAAGGTAACCATTGTGATGATCATTTATCTAATGAATTACTCTCTCTAGGAATTGATCGATCACAAGATTATGTTGAACATGGATACTATGATGAGGATGATGATAGTGACTATGATCTCGATGATGCAATGAGACATTTTGGTCTTATGGCAAATCTTCGCGGCTACATGGCTGGAGGAAATGAATGGGTCCTTGATAGTGGATGTAGTGATCATATGACCGGAGATGAAGAGATGTTCCATGAGCTTGCTGAAAACAACGTCCTTCGAAAATATGTCACTTTTGGTGATAATTCAAAGGGTAAGGTGGTTGGCCTTGGTAAGGTGGCGATCTCACATGATAGCTCCATACAAAATGTCATGCTCTTTGAATCCCTTGGATACAATTTACTTTCAGTTTCTAGACTTGCGGATTTCGGTTTCAATGTCTTATTCACTGAAGTAGATTGCCAAGTGTTTCGTAGAGACAATTATAAAATGGTCTTTACCGGTATACGTAGAGGAGATCTTTACATTGTTGATTTCACTAAAAAGGCTCAACCTAAAACTTGCTTAATTGCTAAATCTTCTAAAGGTTGGTTGTGGCATAGAAGACTAGGTCATGTTGGAATGCGAAATCTTGATAAGCTTATGAAAGGTGATCATATCCTTGGAATAAAAGATGTCACATTTGACAAGGATAGACTTTGTAGTGCTTGTCAAGCAGGAAAACAAGTTGGAGGATGTCACCACGCGAAGAACATCATGACTACAAGAAGACCACTCGAGCTACTTCACATGGATCTCTTTGGTCCAAATGCCTACAAGAGTCTCAGTGGTAACTCATTTGGTCTAGTCATATTTGATGATTTTTCAACATTTACGTGGGTGTTCTTTCTTGATGTCAAATCGCAGGTCCAAAAGATCTTCAAAAACTTCGCTAGGAAGGCCCAAAATCAGTTTGACGTGAAGATCAAGAAGGTTCAGAGCGACAACAGAACTGAGTTCAAGAATGCAAATGTGGACACCTTTCTTGACGAAGAAGGGATTTCACATGAGTTCTCGGCTACGTACACACCTCAACAAAATGGAGTTGTTGAGAGGAAGAACCGGACTCTTATCGAGATGGCAAGACCGATGCTTGATGAGTACAAAACGCCAATGTACTTTTGGGCGGAAGCGGTTGAGACAGCTTGTCATGCAACAAATCGCTTGTATTTTCACAAGCTACTCGGCAAGACGGCATACGAGCTCCTCACCGGAGACAAAAACCCTTCGGAAGAAATTCAAGACTTTTCCATTGGCAAGATTCGTCCAACGGAAGTGAAGGAGAGTACCTCGTCCATCCAAGTGGAAGCTTCTACCTCACGACAAGGTGAACCAAGAGTTGATAAAGAAGCATCCACAAGTGGGACACGCCAAGATGAAGAAAACGAGGAAGTACACCAAGATGAACATCAACAACCTCCTTCTCCGCCACGACAAGAGAACGATAACGTCAACAATGAAGAAGGCCAAGAAGAAGAACAAGATGAAGAGGATGTTCGACCCCGACCCAAGCAAAAGCTTTCATGAGTTCGAGCAAGAATTGCCAAAGATCATCCCGTCGAGCAAATCTACAATGATATCCAAACCGGGAGAATCACTCGCTCTAAAGCTTGTTTAGCTAATTTTTGTGAACATTACTCATTCATCTCTAGCATTGAACCTATGAAGGTAGAAGAAGCATTGGAGGATCCGTACTGGATAAACGCTATGCATGAAGAACTACACAACTTTGAGAGAAATCAAGTGTGGACATTGGTCGAGAAGCCCGACAACAACCACAACATCATTGGTACCAAATGGGTGTTTCGCAACAAGAAAGATGAAGATGGACAAGTGGTTCGCAACAAAGCACGTCTCGTCGCCCAAGGCTACACACAAGTTGAAGGTATGGACTATGGTGAGACATATGCTCCCGTTGCTATACTTGAGTCCATTCACATCTTATTTGCTTATGCTAATCACCATGATATCACCTTGTACCAAATGAACATTAAAAGTGCTTTTCTAAATGGCGAAATTGAGGAGGAAGTTTATGTTAAGCAACCTCCCAGCTTCGTCAATCCTAAGAAACCTAATCATGTTTACAAACTTCACAAAGCCCTTTATGGTCTTAAACAAGCTCCTAGAGCATGGTATAAATGCTTGACCAAGTTCCTTATTAAAAAGGCTTTGAAATTGGTAAAATTGATTCTACTCTTTTCATTAAAAGGGTTAATGGAGAAATATTTGTGTGCCAAATTTATGTTGATGATATCATATTTGGTTCAACTAACCCTCAATTTAGTGAGAAGTTTGGAAAGCTAATGTCGCAGAAGTTTGAGATGTCTATGATGAGTGAACTCAAATTCTTTCTCGGTTTGCAAATCAACCAAACTAAGGAAGGTACCTTTGTCTCTCAAATGAAGTACACCAAGGACTTATTCAAGAAGTTCAATATGCAAGAATGCAAAGGTATGACTACACCCATGCCCACTAGTGGACATCTTGATTTTACCAAAGATGGTGAACCGGTTGATCAAAAGGTTTATCGCTCTATGATTGGTTCATTTTTATATCTATGTGCCTCACGTCCCGATATTATGCTAAGTGTGTGCATGTGTGCACGATATCAAGCTGCTCCTAAAGAGTGTCATCTTAAGGCTGTGAAAAGGATAGTGAGATACCTAATCCATACACCAAATTTTGGCATTTGGTATCCCAAGAGGTACTCTTTTGATCTTGTTGGCTACTCCGATTCGGACTATGCCAGACACAAGGTTGATAGAAAGTCCATTTCGGGTACTTGTCAATTTCTTGGTAGATCTCTTGTGTCTTGGTCTTCCAAGAAACAAAACTCGGTATCCTTATCCACCGCCGAAGCGGAATACATTGCCGCTGGTTCATGTTGTGCTCAATTACTTTGGATGACCCAAACTCTTAAAGATTATGGGATATATGTGAAACATGTTCCATTGCTATGTGACAATGAAAGTGCTATTAAGATTGCTCACAATCACGTGCAACATTCTCGAACTAAGCACATTGAAGTTCGTCATCATTTCATTCGAGATCATGTTGCCAAAGGGGACATTAACCTTAAGCATGTTCGCACCAATAAGCAATCGGCGGATATATTCACTAAACCACTTGATGAGAAAGTGTTTTGCAGGTTGAGAGGTGAATTGAACATCATTGATGCTTCAAACTTGGAGTAGGAACTCCATGCGGGGCATGAGCCTATGACTAATCCTCGATATTTCTCTTATGATGCTATTCATATGTCTTGGATATATTTGTACCTTGCATGTTATCTAACCCGTGTAGGTACTTGGTTGAATCTAAATCTATGAGATTGCAACTCACTCACATCTTGAGCAACCTCTACATCACCAAGTCTCTACACAATGGTGGTTGAAGACAAGGAAGCACGAAACCATTCAAACATATCCTTTGACAAATTCTATGATTAAATCTTATGATTGTCATTTTGGATACACAAGTGCTCTTCCTTGCAAGACTAACCCATGTAGGTAGATGAACTCAAAATCCAACTGGTACTCCCAACTCTTGATGAACCACATCAACCTTGAGCAACCCACACAAGTTCAACTACATCATCAAGATCAACACCACCACCCAAGGTATGTTATTCCATCTTAGAGAAGCTTTACTCCAAGTCATGAGCCAAAGCAACTCGACAAGATGTGAATACATCAAAAGGCTTAAACGAAAAATGGTAACCCCATTTTGAGCTTAAACGATGAGTATGACCTATGATCAAGTGCTCTCACTTGACTCCTAAGTCAATATACTCTAACATAGGTGACTTTGTCGTCGACCATCTCTAGATGAAGTTCTCTTGCGTTCTTTTCTATGTTATTGCATTTGTCTCTTGCATATTTGTTTCCCCTTTCAAACAAAAAAACTTCATCTAGATCTTCTAGTTTGTTTCATTTGCTTTTTGTTCTGCATTTCCTGCATCCAATTCATTGCAAATCTTTCAGTTAATTTCTTGCAAATCCTTGTGAGATCCTACTTGCCTAGTGAGCTGAGGTGACAAGTGGTTTCACTCTGATGAACTCGGTCACACCGGTTTGTTTTCTTCGGCTCAACCGAAACCTTTCCGTGCAACCGAAGCACACAACTCGGAGTCACCGATTCCACCACAGGAAAACCAACTTGCCACTTATTCCTGAGTTCTGTTTGCTCCAGCTCCACTCAATGATTCTTGTCCTCTACCAGCATCATATTAGACATGCTGCTTTGCTCTATGACTCGAGGACTAACCCATTTGTATCACATGTCCAGAAGAGCCCTTCTTGGAAATTGATGTCAAAGGGGGAGAGAGAGATCACATCAAAGCTTAATCTTTCCTATAGCGGGAGAAAGAGAGAATACTCAGGGGGAGAGAGTTTCTCAATAAGGAGAAATTAATATCAGCAAAGACCCTAGATGCTTGATGATCAAGAGAAGAGATGTCACATGTCTTTAAGAGGGGAAAGACATGTTTTTTTGCTTGCTTTAGCTCAAGCTCTGTTGTTTCCTTTCTGTTGCTCTGATTTTCTGTTCCCTATCTTCTCCCAATATCCCATACAGATTCAGGGGGAGCAAGATATCTAAGGGAAGGAAATCTCTTATTTTATTACATATCTTTACCTTTGGGGACATGTCTATATCCAATGTGGTACTTAGTACTCGCTCTACATGTCATCCCAGTCTTGGTTCTCTTGTGGTTTCTCTTGTTTGCTCTGGTCAGTAGGTGTATCTGTGTTACTTAACCTTGTTTGCGCAGGTTCATCCCATCCTAAGCCAACTCAAGACCACAAGGTAAGTATATGCATCACAGTCATGTGAATGAGAAGTTCTTGCTGATGTACATATTGTTTGCAAGAAGGACTCATGAGCATGAAGGTACATTTCTCATATTCACATCATTTGCTCTGATGCATGTAGCCAAGATACATGTAACACATTGCTTACTCTGTCATGCTTATGCATACACATGCTCCTATATTCCATATTCACATGTTTGCATACATGTAGGGGGAGCCTATGCATGTTACATGTCTTTCCAAAGCTTTACTTGCAATTCTCTATATCTTTATCTAAGGCTTTGATGTATGTTGTCATCAATTACCAAAAAGGGGGAGATTGAAAGCACAAGTGCTCCCTGGGTGGTTTTGGTAATTAATGTCAACATATCTCTTGTTGGACTAACACTTTTACCTAGTATGTTTCAGATAAGTTCAACAATGGAGTGGCATGGACTAGAGGATGTGGAACCCCTTCAAGATGCTAAGGACAAACGATTGGCTCAAGCTTCAAGATCAAGACTCTACATTTTCTATTTTAGAGATCCAAGATCACATTGAATCTATAGGAAAAGCCAATACTATCAAGAGGGGATGAGGTGTTGCTTAATGGCTTGCTTGCTCAAAGTGCTTAGTGATATGCTCCAAAACCCTCAACTACCTTCCCACATCCACATATGACCTAAACCAAAAGTCAAACTCGGCCCCACCGATTGTTTCTATCCGAAGCCACCGAGTTTCAATTGTCATAGCCACTGCCACAAACCCTAGCAAATCGGTTTCACCGATAGGGATCTCGGTCTCACCGAGATGGGATTGTATTCTCTCTGTGTATGTTCATTACCAAAATCGGTCTCACCGAATTTGAGCAATCGGTACTACCGAGATTACAATGCAAACCCTCTGGTTAGCTTATTAGCAAAATCGGTCCCACCGAGTTTGTGTAATCGGTCTCACAGAGTTTGCCTGACCAACTCTATGGTTAGCTTATTACCAAAATCGGTCCCATCGAGTTTGTGTAATCGGTCACACCGAGATTACGTTATGCCCTAACCCTAACCATATCAGTCCTACCGAGTTGCATCTCAGTCACACCGAAAATCCTAACGGTCACTAGGTTTGCTGAATCGGTCCGACCGAGTTTGACCATTCGGTCCCATCGAGTTTGGCAAATTGTGTATAACGGTTAGATTTTGTGTGGAGGCTATATATACCCCTCCACCCACTCTTCATTCGTGGAGAAAGCCATCAGAACAGAACTACACTTCCAATACACATTTTCTGAGAGAGAACTACCTATTCATGTGTTGAGGTCAAGATATTCCATTCCGAATCTTGATCTCTAGCCTTTCCCAAGTTGCTTTCCACTCAAATCTTCTTTCCACCAAATCCAAATCCTGTGAGAGAGAGTTGAGTGTTGGGGAGACTATCATTTGAAGCACAAGATCAAGGATTTCATTATCAACACACCATTTGTTACGTCTTGGAGAGTGGTGTCTCCTAGATTGGCTAGGTGTCACTTGGGAGCCTCCGACAAGATTGTGGAGTTGAACCAAGGAGTTTGTAAGGGCAAGGGGATCGCCTACTTCGTGAAGATCTATCGCTAGTCAGGCAAGTCCTTCGTGGGCGACGGCCATGATGGAATAGACAAGGTTGCTTCTTCGTGGACCCTTCATGGGTGGAGCCCTCCATGGACTCGCGCAACCGTTGCCCTCCGTGGGTTGAAGTCTCCATCAACGTGGATGTACGATAGCACCACCTATCAGAACCACGACAAAAACATCCATGTCTCCAATTGCGTTTGAATACTCCAAACCCTTCCCTTTACATTCTTGCAAGTTGCATGCTTTACTTTCCGCTGCTCATATACTCATTGCATACTTGCTTGATATGTATTGTGTTTGTTAAACTTGTGCTTAAACTCCACTTAAACTTAAGAAAATTAAAAACTGCAACTTTTGGCACTTATTGTCTAATCACCCCCCCCCCCCCTCTAGACACCTCTTCTCGATCCTTTCACAAAGGAATGCAAAGAAACATGGCCAAATTAAAGGGAAACCTTATGAAAGTGTGTACAGTTAGAATGTTATTCTTCCACTAATGCACTTGGTCTTGTTTTCATGCATAGGATTTTGAAAAGTAGGTCCAGGTGGATGTTTTGCTCCATTCCGTTCAATCAAATGCATGAATAATTGAATAGTAGAGTGCCATAGAAAAATTTCCTATTGCTACATTTTTCATTCACTTTTTCCATTGAACCAAAATGGCCCTAATGGATCGACATGAATGTAGAGTAATAAGTGATGGGACAAGTGTACAACCTCTTTGTCGTAACTGTGCGATGGTAGCTAGAACTACGTCGGTATTTCTCCGGAGAGGGAGGGATGATGTAGCACAACGACGGTAGAGTATTTCCCTCAGTTATGAAACGAAGGTATCGGAACAGTAGGGGAACCAAGCAACACAACATCAACAACGCCTACACACAAATAACAACACCTCGCAACCTGACGTGTTAAAGGGGTTGTCAATCCCTTTCGGGTAAAGGCGCCAGAAATTGGCAAGCGGACGTGAGTTAAATTGTAGTAGATTGAAATAATAGATCACAAATGAATAAAGTGCAGCAAGGTATTTTTGTATTTTTTGGTTTAATAGATCTGAATAAAAATGTAAAGGAAAAGTAGATAGCAAGACAAATATATGAGAAAAAGATCCGGGGCCGTAGGTTCCACTAGTGGCTTCTCTCGATAAAAATAGCAAATGGTGGGTAAACAAATTACTATTGGGTAATTGATAGAACTTCAAATAACCATGACGACATCCAGGCAATGATCATTACATAGGCATCACGTCCAAGATTAGTAGACTGACTCCTGCCTGCATCTACTACTATTACTCCACACATCGACCGCTATCTTGCATGCATCTAGTGCATTAAGTTCATGGAAAAATGGAGTAATGCAATAAGAATGACGACATGATGCAAACAAGATCCGTTTATCTATATGGCGGTAGATATAGATCTCGTCTTTTTATCCTTAGTAGCAATGATACGTACGTGTCGTTTCCCCTTCTATCACCGGGATCGAGCACCGTAAGATCGAGCCCACTACTAGGCACCTCTTTCCATTGCAAGATAAATAGATCAAGTTGGCCAAACAAAACCCAAATATCGGAGAAGAAATACGAGGCTATAAGAGATCTTGCATATAAGAGATCAAAGAAACTCAAATAACTTTCATGGATATAAAAAGATATAACTGACCATAAACTAAAAGTTCATCAGATCCCAACAAACACACGCAAAAGAGTTACATCATATGGATCTCCAAGATACAATTGTATTGAGAATCCAGTGAGAGAGTGAGAGGAATCCATCTAGCTACTAACTACGGACCCGAAGGTCCACAAAGAACTACTCACGCATCATCGGAGAGGCACCAATGGATGTGGTGAACTGATACGTCTCCAACGTATCTATAACTTTTGATTGTTCCATGCTATTATATTATTTGTTTTGGATGTTTAATGGGCTTTATTATGCACTTATATATTATTTTTGGGACTAACCTATTAATTGGAGGCCCAGTGCAAATTGTTGTTTTTTCCCTATTTCAGTGTTTCGCAGAAAAGGAATATCAAACGGAATGAAACCTTCGGGAGAGTTATTTTTGGAACAAACGCAAACCAGGAGACTTGGAGTGCATGTCAAGGAAGCAACAAGGAAGCCACGAGGCAGGAATGCGCGCCTAGGGGGGTAGGCACGCCCCCACCCTCGTGGCTCGACCGACTTACTTCTTTCGCCTATATATACTCGTGTACCTTGAAAACATCCGAGAGTAGCACGAAACCCTATTTTCACCGCCGCAACCTTCTGTACCCATGAGATCCCATCTTGGGGCCTTTCCGGTGCTCCGTCGGATGGGGAATCGATCACGGAGGGCTTCTACATCTACACTATAGCCTCTCCGATGATGTGTGAGTAGTTTACCACAGACCTTCAGGTCCATAGTTATTAGCTAGATGGCTTCTTCTCTCTCTTTGGATCTCAATGCAAAGTTCTCCTCGATTCTCTTGGAGATATATTCGATGTAATTCTTTTTTGCGTGTGTTTGTCGAGATCTGATGAATTGTGGGTTTATGATCGAGGTTACCTATGAACAATATTTGGTTCTTCTCTGAATTCTTATTTGTATGATTTGTTATCTTTGCAAGTCTCTTCGAATTATCAGTTTTCTTTGGCCTACTAGATTGATCTTTGTTGCAATGGGAGAGGTGCTTAGCTTTGGGTTCAATCTTGCGGTGTCCTTTCCCAGTGACAGCAGGGGCAGCAAGGCACGTATTGTATTGTTGCCATCAAGGATAAAAAGATGGGGTTTATATCATATTTCTTGAGATTATCCCTCTACATCATGTCATCTTGCTTAATGCCTTACTCTGTTCTTATGAACTTAATGCTCTAGATGCATGTTGGATAGCGGTCGATGTGTGGAGTAATAGTAGTTGATGCAGAATTTTTTTGGTCTACTTGTCGCTGACGTGATGCCTATATACATGATCATGCCTAGATATTCTCATAACTATGCACTTTTCTATCAATTGCTCGAGAGTAATTCGTTCACCCACCGTAAATTATGCTATCTTGAGAGAAGCCACTAGTGAAACCTATGGCCCCTGGGTCTATCTTCCATCATACTATTTTCCTATTAATTTACCATTTCTTACGGCTTTTATTTTGCAATCTTTAATTTCCAATCTATATCATAAAAATACCAAAAAATTTATCTTATTATCTCTACCAGATCTCACTTTTGCAAGTGGTCGTGAAGTGATTGACAACCCCTTTATCGCGTTGGTTGTAAGGTTCTTATTTGGTTGTGTAGGTACGAGGCGACTTGCGTGTAACCTCCTACTAGATTGATACCATGGTTCTCAAAAACTGAGGGAAATACTCACGCTACTTTTCTGCATCACCCTTTCCTATTCAAGGGAAAACCAACGCATGCTCAAGAGGTAGCAAGAAGGATTTCTGGCGCCGTTGCCGTGGAGCCTTACGCCAAGTCAACTCAAGTCAAGACATACCAAGTACCTATCACAAACTCTTATCCCTCGCATTAAATTTTTTGCCATTTGCCTGTCGTTTTCCTCTCCCCCACTTCACCCTTGCCGTTTTATTCGCCTTCTTTTTCCGTTCGTCTATTTTCGCTTGCTTCTTGTGTGTTCGTTCTTTGTGCAATTTGCTGCCATCATGTCTGAAATTGGGGAGGTTATCATTAATAGTGGTAATAACATGGAAGACTTTGATGCTTTTGATGATCCCCATGAAGATCCTAATATTTTACACAGTAAAAAGTTTCGGATTGGTAGTGGTAATATTATTGGAAAAGGAGTTATTCAAGATTACTTTACTTGTGCTGGCACCCTGCCCACTATGGGTGGGTCTATTCTTCGTAGAACTAGTAGTCTGGCGGACGCTATATCTTTGCTCGTAGTTGAACTTGAAAGGCAATATATTTATATGCATCCTTGCATACAAAGGATTTTTCTAGAGTTTTCCAATATCGAGCATTCTTCTGTTAAGCGAGCAGCTACTATCTTTTTGGCACAAGAGTTCAGATTTATAATGAAAGAGGCCAATGAATTTTTTGCGCATTATAGGGTGGACGCTGGTCGTCCTCCCATAGAAGCTATCCTTTTTAATCAAGAAGACTTAATGCGTTTGCGATCTCTAGATCATGTTGCTTACAATGAAAACCTTAGAAAGAAGGTTCCTACTGATATTCTAGTTGATAGAATTTCTGAACTCAATGATGATTTTTCTATTCAGAATAATGGGTTAGGTTTTTGTCTCGAGTAAAGGCTCGTGACTTTTTGCCAAAAGAATGCTTATGATGATGAATTGGTTGTACAATATAAAGGGCCAAAGGAGGAACCCATACCTCCCGAGCTTGATCTTGGGGACTTTTGTCCCATTAAATTTTGCCCTTTTTGGTTACTTTTGCTTGCCACAAAGAAAACTTGCTGCTGCACGTAGGGAATATGAGATGAGTTTTCGCGATTTTCCTTACCATTATTATGATAATACCTAGATCTATTCTTGCCTTTATGCCTAGCTAGGGGCATTAAACGATCGCTTGTAGGGAGGCAACCCAATTTTATTTTTGTTTCTTACTTTTTGTTTCTGTTTAGTAATCAATAATTCATCTAGCCTCTGTTTAGATGTGTTTTTATGTTTTAATTAGTGTTTGTGCCAAGTAGAACCAATAGGATCTTCTTGGGTGATAGTTGTTTGATCTTGCTGAAAAAGACAGAAACTTTGCGCTCACGAAAATAATTGTTAAAGTTCACAAGAACGTGATAGAATACCAATTCTTTTTGATGTAGATCAATATACAAATTTTCCAGGTTGTCCTAGATTTTAATTTTTAGACTTACAGAAGTATTCAAACAAATCTGATTGCTACATACTATTCTATTTTTGAGAGATTCTGTTTTCTGTGTGTTGTTTGCTTATTTTGATGAATCTATGGCTACTATCAGGGGGTATGAACCATAGAGAAGTTGGAATACAGTAGGTTTAACACCAATATAAATAAATAATGAGTTCATTACAGTACCTGAAAGTGGTGATTTGTTTTCTTATACTAACGGAGCTCGTGAGATTTTCTGTTGAGTTTTGTGTTGTGAAGTTTTCAAGTTATGGGTAAGATTTGATGGATTATGGAATAAGGAGTGGCAAGAGCCTAAGCTTGGGGATGCACAAGGAACCCCAAGGTGAAATTCAAGGACAACCAAAAGCCTAAGCTTGGGGATGCCCCGGAAGGCATCCCCTCTTTCGTCCTTATCTATCGGTAACTTTACTTGAGGCTATATTTTTATTCATCACATGATATGTGTTTTGCTTGGAGCGTCTTGTATGACTTGAGTCTTTGCTTTTTAGTTTACCACAATCATCCTTCCTATACACACCTTTTGGAGAGACACACATGAATCGGAATTTATTAGAATACTCTATGTGCTTCACTTATATCTTTTGAGTTAGATAGTTTTGCTCTAGTGCTTCACTTATATCTTTTAGAGCACGGTGGTGGTTTTATTTTATAGAAATTATTGATCTCTCATGCTTCACTTATATTATTTTGAGAGTCCTTTAGAACAGCATGGTAATTTGCTTTGGCTATAAAATTATTCCTAATATGATAGGCATCCAAGGGTATAATAAAAACTTTCATAAAAAGTGCATTGAATACTATGACAGTTTGATACTTGATGATTGTTTTGAGATATGAAGATGGTAATATTAGAGTCATGCTAGTTGAGTAGTTGTGAATTTGAGAAATACTTGTGTTGAAGTTTGCAAGTCCCGTAGCATGCACGTATGGTAAACGTTGCGTGACAAATTTGAAACATGAGGTGTTCTTTGATTGTCATCCTTATGAGTGGCGGTCGGGGACGAGCAATGGTCTTTTCCTACCAATCTATCCCCCTAGGAGAATGCGCGTAGTGCTTGGTTTTTGATGACAAGTAGATTTTTGCAATAAGTATGTGAGTTCTTTATGACTAATGTTGAGTCCATGGATTATACGCACTCTCACCTTCCCATCATTGCTAGCCTCTTCGGTATCATGCAGTGCCCTTTATCGCCTTGAGAGTTGGTGCAAACTTCGCCGGTGCATCCAAACCCTGTGATACGATACACTCTATCACACATAAACCTCCCTATGTATTCCTCAAAACAGCCACCATACCTACCTATTATGGCATTTCCATAGCCATTCCGAGATATATTGCCATGCAACTTTTCACCATTTCATTTATTATGACACGCTTCGTCATTGTCATGTTGCCTTGCATGATCATGTAGTTGACATCGTATATGTGGCAGAGCCACCATGCATAATTTATCATACATGTCACTCTTGATTCATTGCCCTTCCCGGTACACCACCGGAGGCATTCATATAGAGTCATACTTTGTTCCAGTATCGAGTTGTAATCATTGAGTTGTAAATAAATAGGAGTGTGATGATCATCATTAATAGAGCATTGTCCCATAAAAAAAGAAAAAAAAGAAAGGCCAAAAAAAGTAAAGGCCCAAAAAAGAGAAAAGAAATAAAAAGGGACAATGCTACTATCCTTTTTTCCACACTTGTTCTTCAAAGTAGCATTGTGATCTTTATGATAGAGAGTCTCTTGTTTTCGCACTTTCATATACTAGTGGGATCTTTTCATTATAGAACTTGGCTTGTATATTCCAACAACGGGCTTCCTCAAATGCCATAGGTCTTCATGAGCAAGCAAGTTGGATCGTAGTTTCTTTTTGTTGAGCTTTCATAAATTTATAGCTCTAGTGCATCCGTTGCATGGCAATCCCTACTCCTTGCATTGACATAAATTGATGGGCATCTCCCTAGCCCATTGATTAGCCACGTCAAGGTGAGACTTTCTTCCTTTTGTCTTCTCCACACAACCCCCATCATTATATTCTATTCCAACCATAGAGCTATGTCCATGGCTCACGCTCATGTATTGCGTGAAAGTTGAAAAAAGTTTGAGATTACTAAAGTATGAAATATTGCTTGGCTTGTCATCGGGGTTGTGCATGATAAGAGCATTTTTGTGTGATGAAAATGAAGCATAACCAAACTATGTGATTTTGTAGGGATAAGCTTTCTTTGGCCGTGTTATTTTGAGAAGACATAATTGCTTAGTTAGTATGCTTGAAGTATTATTATTTTTATGTCAATATTAAACTTTTTTCTTGAAACTTTCGGATCTGAACATTCATGCCACAATAAATAGAATTACTTTGAAAATTATGTTAGGTAGCATTCCACATCAAAATTTCTGTTTTTGTCATTGACCTACTCGAGGACGAGCATGAATTAAGCTTGGGGATGCTTGATACGTCTCCAACGTATCTATAATTTTTTATTGTCGCATGCTATTATATTATCTGTTTGGATGTTTAATGGGCTTTATTATGCACTTTTATATTATTTTTGGGACTAACCTATTAACCGAAGGCCCAGTGCAAATTGCTGTTTTTTTGCCTATTTCAGTGTTTCGCAGAAAAGGAATATCAAACGGAATCCAAACGGAATGAAACCTTCGCGAGACTTATTTTTGGAACAAACGCAATCCAGGAGACTATGAGTGGACGTCAAGGAAGCAACAAGGAAGCCACGAGGTAGGGAGGCGCGCCCCCCACCCTCGTGGGCCCCTCGTGGCTCCACCGACCTACTTATTTTGCCTATATATACACATGTACCCTAAAAACATCCAAGAGCAGCACGAAACCCTATTTCCACCGCCGCAACCTTTGTACCTGTGATATCCCATCTTGGGGCCTTTTCCGGCGCTCCGCCGGAGGGGGAATCGATCATGGAGGGCTTCTACATCAACACCATAGCCTCTCCGATGATGTGTGAGTAGGTTAGCACAGACATTCGGGGTCCATAGTTATTAGCTAGATGGCTTCTTCTCACTCTTTGGATCTCAATACAAAGTTCTCCTCGATTCTCTTGGAGATCTATTCGATGCAATTCTTTTTTGTGGTGTGTTTGTCAAGATCCGATGAATTGTGGGTTTGTGATTAAGATTATCTATGAACAAGATTTGGTTCTTCTCTGAATTCCTATCTGTATGATTTGTTATCTTTGCAAGTCTCTTCGAATTATCAGTTTGGTTTGGCCTACTAGATTGATCTTTCTTGCAATGGAAGAAGTGCTTAGCTTTGGGTTCAATCTTGTGATCTCCTTTCCCAGTGACAACAGGGGCAGCAAGGCACGTATTGTATTGTTGCCATCAAGGATAAAAAGATGGGGTTCATATCATATTGCTTGAGTTTATCCCTCTACATCATGTCATCTTGCCTAATGCGTTACTCTGTTCTTATGAACCTAATACTCTAGATGCATGTTGGATAGCGGTCAATGTGTGGAGTAATAGTAGTTGATGCAGAATCGTTTCGGTCACCTTGTCGCTGACGTGATGCCTATATACATGATCATGCCTAGATATTCTCATAACTATGCACTTTTCTATCAATTGCTCGACAGTAATTCGTTCACCCACCGTAAATTATGCTATCTTGAGAGAGGCCACTAGTGAAACCTATGGCCCCCGGGTCTATCCTCCATCATACTATTTTCCTATTAATTTACTATTTCTTCCATATTTTATTTTGCAATCTTTACTTTCTAATCTGTATCATAAAAATACCAAAAATATTTATCTTATTATATCTATCAGATCTCACTTTTGCAAGTGGCCGTGAAGGGATTGACAACCCCTTTATCTCGTTGGTCGCAAGGTTCTTATTTGTTTGTGTAGGTACTAGGCGACTTGCATGTAACCTCCTACTGGATTGATATCTTGGTTCTAAAAAACTGAGGGAAATACTTACGCTACTTTACTCCATCACCCTTTCCTCTTCAAGGGAAAACCAATGCATGCTCAACAGGTAGCATGAACCCCTCTGTGATGGTGTCTACATTGGATCTGGTGGTTCTGGACTCTGCGGTGGCTGGATGAATATTTCGACGCCTGTTCTAGGGTTTATGGAATATTGTGGTATTTATAGAGCAAAGAGGCGGTCCGGGGGCACCCGAGGTGGGCACAACCCACCAAGGCGCGCCTGGGCCTCCTGGCGCGCCCTGGTGGGTTGTGCCCCCCTCAGGGCACCCCCCAGGTGCAACTAGGGCCCATTGCCTTCCTTCTGGCCCATAAAAAAATCATCATGGAGTTTCGTGGCATTTGGACTTCATCTTATATTGATTTCCTGCGATGTAAAAACATAGAAAAAAACAGCAACTGGCACTTGGCACTATGTCAATAGGTTAGTACGAGAAAAGATATAAAATGACTATAAAATGATTATAAAACATCCAAGATTGATAATAAAACAACATGGAACAATAAAAAATTTAGATACGTTGGAGGCGTATCAGCATCCCCAAGCTTAACTCCTACTCGTCCTCGAGTAGGTAAGTGATAAAAATAGAATTTTTGATGTGGAGTGATGTTCATCAACTCATATCATATTCTTTTCTTTATAGCATGGACATTTGGACTTTTATGTGATTCAAAGCAATATTCTAGTTTTGACATAATAATTTAGATACTCAAGCATATCAACAAGAAACCATGTCATTCAAAATATCAACGGTAAAATAAGTTATCCCTAGTCCATCATGCTCAAACATTGATCCATTCATGAAACACACTCGAATGTTAACTACACCCAATACTTGAGTGATACGTCTCCAACGTATCTATAATTTATGAAGTATTCATGCCATGTTTACTATAGTTTTATATGATTTTGGTATGATTTGATTAGAACTAACCCGGACTGACGTTGTTTTCAGCAGAACTACTGTGGTGTTGTTTTTGTGTTGAAATAAAAGTTATTGGAATGCGATGAAAATGAACGGAGAATTTTTCTGGAAAATATAAAAAATGCTGGAACAAAAATCTACCGGAGGGGAGTCCCGTGGGCCCCATGAGGGTAGGGGGCGCGCCCCCTATCTCGTGGCCGCCTCAGGGACCCCCTGACTTGTTCTCTACGCCATCCTCTCCTATAATACGGAAACCTCCAGAAAATAACCTAGATCAAAAGTTCCGCCGCCGCAAGCCTCTGTAGCCATGAGAAATCAATCTAGGCCCTCTCTGGCACCCTGCCGGAGGGGGCCATCATCACCGGAGGCCATGGAGGAGGATCAAGGAGGGGCCATCATCGCCATGAAGGCCAAGGACCAGAGGGAGAACCTCTCCCCATCCAGGGGGAGGCCATGGAGGAGGAAGCACATTGGGGAGAACCTCTCCTCTTCTCTCTCGGTGGCACCGGAGTGCCATCAACATCACCATCCTCATCTATTTTACGCAGTCCACTCTCCCGCACCCCGCTGTAATACCAACTTGAACATGGTGCTTAATGCCACATATTATGATCCAATGATGTGTTGTCATCCTATGATGTTTTGAGTAGATATCCTTTGTCTTTGGGTTGATTGATGATCTAGATTGGTATGAGTTGTATGTTTTATTTTGGTGTTTATCCTACTATGCCCTCCGTGTCATGCAAGCATGAGGGATCCCCGTTATAGGGTGTTGCAATACGTTCATGATTCGCTTATAGTGGGTTGCTTGAGTGGCAGAAGCATAAACCCAAGTAAGGGGGTTGTTGCGTACGGGATAGAGGGGACTTGATGCTTTACTGCTATGGTTGGGTTTTACCTTAATGATATTTAGTAGTTGCGGATGCTTGCTAGAGTTCCAATCATAAGTGCATATGATCCAAGAAGAGAAAGTATGTTAGCTTATGCCTCTCCCTCATATGAATTTGCAATGACGACTACCGGTCTTGTTAACAATTGCCTAGGATAATTCCGCACACCGACCCATCATTATTCCACACTCGCTATTTATAATATTTAGTAATATATTATAACTTTATGATAACAGCGCCTACCTTTATATTTTAGCTCTCCAATATCATGCAAAGTTATCCTCTTCATACCCACAATGTAGTTTTATTTCTCATTTCTAGTTGAAAGCAAACGCTAGGTGTACGTAGAGTCGTATCAGTGGAAGATAGGACTTGAGAGAATATTGATATTACCTTTAGCTCCTTGTGGGTTCGACACTCCATACTTATCACTTTCACCATTGGGAATTGCTACGATGATTCCCTGCACTTGGGGATTATCATTGAGCACGGTCATATTGCCTCCTAGTTGGTGCTTTTTATGATTGAAGATGGAGCTCAAATTTCAAAAATAAAAAATTGCATAAAGTAAAATAAAGGCCCTTCGCAGAGGGGAGTAGGGATTTGTATAGGTGCCAGAGCTCAATGCGAAAAAATTAGAGATAAAAACATTTTGGGAGGTGTATCCATCCCACCAACAAAAACGACTCAGAGTTCCGAACACTTTCCACGCTAGATATGCCATAGGTGGTTCCCAAACAGAAAATAAAGTTTATTCCTTTTCCACCATTCTTTCACTTTCCATGGCTAGCCGTATCCACGGGTGCCCTCCATACCAACACTTTCTAAGGAATTTATTATTTGACAACATAAAGTAAATTCAATTTTTTTGTATTTCGGGACAGGCATCCCTAAAACCTTTGCCTTACTCTCGTGCAATGGCAAGTGAATAAACACTCATCTTGAGAATAACACATCTAGCATGGAAAATATTAGCCACCCGTTACCGTTCAGCGAGTAACACAAACACACAAAAGAGAAGTTTATTTTGAAAATTAGAGATGGCACATGCAAATTTGCTTAGAACGACAAAAGAGTACCACATATAGGTAGATATAGTGGACTCATGTGGCAGAACTTGTTTAAAGGATTTTAGATGCACAAGTAGAGGTCATACTTAGTGCAAAAAGGCTAGCAAAAGATTGGGAAGCGACCAACCGAGAAACGAATAATCTCATAAGCAAGCATTAAGCACAATTAACACAGAATAATGCACCATGAGTAGGATATAATTTTCATTGCATGATTACTGACTTTCATGCATGCATAGGGAATCACAAACCTTAACACCAATATTCTTACTAGAGCCCAATTACTCATCAACATAACTCACATATCACATCATGATATCTCAAAACTATTACTAAGAATGAAGTTTATTTTGTCCAATGATCTTCATGACATTTTCTTTTACTTTATCCTTCTTGGATATCTATCACTTTGGGACTAATTTTTATGTGTTGCTTTTCATAGGCTCAAACAAATATAAGTGAAGATCATGAGCATAACAAATTTTCTTTCTCTCAAAATAATTTAACTGAAGCAAGAGAGAATTTCTTCAAAATTTTACTAACTCTCAAATAAATCTAAGTGAAGCAAGAGAGCATTTCTTCAAAATTAACAAATGACACCGTGCTCTAATAGATATAAGTGAAGCACTAGAGCAAGTCCTAGCTCATAAAAGATTTAAGTGAAGCATAGAGAGCAATTCTAACAAATCATGATAATGTTTTGGCTCTCTCAAAAAGGTGTGTCCGGCAAGGATTGATGACTTAAAACACAAAATAAAGCAAGAAAATACACATATCATACAAGACTCTCCAAGCAAAACACATATCATGTGACAAATAAAAATATAGTTTCAAGTAAAATACCGATAGTTGTTGGAAGAAAGCGGGATGCCACTCGGGGGCATCCCTAAGCTTAGTTGGTTGCTCATTCTGGGATAATAGCTTGGGATGCCGGGGCATCCCCAAGTTTAGGATCTTATATCCTTCGTTCATCCATCGTAAGATAACCCAAAACTTCAAAACTTCAATCACACAAAACTCAACAAAACCTTCGTGAGATCCATTAGTATAATAAAAATAAACCAATACTATAAGTTCTGTATCAAACCAATTCATATTTTGTTTTTGTATTATATCTACTGTATTCCAACTTTTCTATGGCAAAAACTCATCAAAGAAAACCATAGCGCCATCGAAATAAGCACACAACACAAAGAAAATAGAATATGTCAAAACAGAACAGTCTGTAGCAATCTGACTTAAACGAATACTTATGGAACTCCAAAAATTCTACCAAAGTAGGAAGACCAGGGTCATCTGTATATTAATATTTTTCAAAAAGAAATAGAGCAAAAGCTCTTACTTGTGATTTATGAAAATTATTTTCGTGAGCACAAAGTTTCTGTCTTTTTCAGCAAAATCAAACAACTATCACCCAAGAAGATCATATTGGCTTTACTTGGCACAAACTCTAATTAAATCACAAAAAAACACAATAATAACAGTATCATACTTGTGCTAACACTCAAGAACATAAAGAAAAAAGGAAAAATAAATCTTATTCATTGGGTTGCCTCCCAACAAGCGCTATAGTTTTATGCCCTTAGCTAGGGATAAAGCAAGGATCTAAGTTTTGTCATCTTTGGTTCGAGATCCATAAGATGCCCTCATGATTGATTCATAAGGTGGCTTGATTTTTGTTTTAGGAAAGTGTTCCATCCCTTTCCTCAAAGGAAATTGGAACTTAATATTACCTTCTTTGATATCAATCATGGCACCGATAGTGCGTAAAAATGGTCTACCAAGAATAATTGGACAAGACGGATTGCAATCAATATCAAGAACAATAAAACATATGGGCACATAATTCCTATTTGCAACAATAAGAACATCATTAAGTCTTCCCATTGTCTTTTTAATAGTAGAATCCACCAAATGCAAATTCAAAGAACATTCTTCAAGATTGGTAAGACCAAGCACATCACATAAAGATTTCGGAATTGTAGAAACACTAGCACCCAAGTCACACAAAGCAAATCACTCATAATTGTTAATCTTGACTTTGATAGTAGGTTCTCACTCATCATGCAATTTTCTAGGAATTGAAACTTCTAGTTCCAACTTTTCTTCTAAAGCTTTCATCATAGCATCAACAATATGTTTAGTAAAAGCGGTATTTTGTTCATAAGCATGGGGGTGAATTTATCATGGATTGCAACAAAGAAATATAATCAATCAAAGAGCACCTATCATAATTAAAGTCTTTGTAATCCAAAAGAGTGGATACATCACTAGTTAAAGTTTTGACCTCTCCAAACACACTTTCATCAATTTTCTCAACAAGATTTTCACCCTCCGAAATATTGGGACGCCTTCTACTTAAAGTTGACTCTTCTCCAGTCCCCTTTTCATCATTCTTAACTTTACTAAACAAGGAATCAATAGAAGAAACACCAATCATTTTAAGATCTTTATCATTTTTGCAAGAATAATCACTAGAAAAAGCTTTCTCTTAAAATTCTCTTTTAGCTCTAAGCATAGCAGTTCTTTTCTTACTTTCATCCATAGAAACATAAATAGCTTTAATTGATTCATCTACTTTGGGCACAAAAAAAATTCATCTTGAGATTTTCCACATCATGAGCAATTCTATCAACACTTCTAAACAAATCATCAATCTTATTCAACTTTTCTTCTATGGAAGTGTTGAAAACTTTTTGTGTATTGATAAATTCTTTAATATTATTCTCAAGATCAGAGGTGTTCCTATTATTATTGTAAGATTGATTTCCATAGGAATTAACATAATTATTAGAGGAATTACTAGGAAAAGGCCTAGGATTAAAATTACCTCTATAAGCATTGTTGTTGAGATTATTTCTAGAGATAAAATTCACATCAATGGCATCACTATTTTTCTCAATCGAAGTAGAAAAAGGCATATCATTAAAATAAATAGGAGCACTTTTACTAGCAACCAATTTCATAGGAGCAACAACTTTATCATTTTAAGAATCTTCAGCCGAATTAACTTTTTTTTACTAGTAGGAGCTCTTTCGGTATGCCATTGTGAATAATTTTCCATGATATTATCAAGCAATTTTGTGGCTTCACCCAAAGTAATTTCCATAAAAGTACCACCCGCGGTGGATTCTAAAAGATTACGAGAAACAAAATTCACCCGCATAAATTTTTTGTATGATCATCCGAAGATTTAACCCATGAGTTGGGCAATTCCTTACCATCATTTTCATCCTTTCCCAAGATTGTGCAACATGCTCATGTTCAAGTTGCTTGAAATTCATGATCTGGGTTCTAAGGGAAATAATTTTTGTGGGAGGAAAATACTTAGTGATAAAAGCATCTTTGCACTTGTTCCGAGAATCGATACTATTGCGATGCAAAGAAGAGAACCAATTTTTGCAGAATCTCGCAAAGAGAATGGAAATAATTTCATATTGACCACATCATTGTCCACATCTTTTTTATTTTGTAAATAGCATAATTCTACAAAGGTATTAAGATGGGATGCGGCATCCTCATTAGGAGTACCGGAAAATTGGTCTTTCATAAGGAGATTTAGCAAAGCAATATTAATATCACAAGTCTCCGCACTGGTGGCGGGAGGAGCAAGTGGAGTGCCAATAAAATCATTGTTGTTGGCATTTCAGAAATCACATAATTTGGTGTTCTCTTGAGTCATGATGACCACACAACAAGATTGCACTCAAATACAGATCCGGCGAGAAAACGGCAAACGGAAAAAAGAGAGGCGAATAAAACGACAAATTTTTGTGAAGTGGGGGAGAGGAAAACGAGAGGCAAATTGCAAATAACGTAAATTGCAAGGAGATGAGACTTGTGATTTGGAACCTGGTTATGTTGAAGATCCTCCTCGGCAACGGCGCTAGAAGTTCTCCTTGATGGTAGCTAGAACTACGTCGGTATTTCCCCGGAGATGGAGGGATGATGTAACACAACGATGGTAGAGTATTTCCCTCAGTTATGAAACCAAGGTATCGAACCAGTAGCAGAACCAAGAAACACAACGTAAACAACGCCTGCACACAAATAACAACACCTCGCAACCCGGCGTGTTAAACGGGTTGTCAATCCCTTTCGGGTAACGGCGCCAGAAATTGGCAAGCGGACGTGAGATAAATTGTAGTAGATTGAAATAATAGATCATGAATAAATAAAGTGCAGCAAGGTATTTTTGTATTTTTTGGTTTAATAGATCTGAATAAAAATGCAAAGGAAAAGTAGATCGCAAGGCAAGTATATGAGAAAGAAGGCCCGGGGCCCGTAGGTTTCACTAGTGGCTTCTCTCGAGAAAATAGCAAACGGTGGGTAAACGAATTACTATTGGGAAATTGATAGAACTTCGAATAATCATGACGATATCTAGGAATGATCATTACATAGGCGTCACGCCCAAGATTAGTAGACCGACTCCTGCCTGCATCTACTACTATTACTCCACACATCAACCCCTATCCATCATGCATCTAGTGTATTAAGTTCATGGAAAAACGGATTAATGCAATAAGAGCGATGACATGATGTAGACAAGATCCGCTTATCTATATGGCGGTAGATATAGATCTCGTCTTTTTATCCTTAGTAGCAACGATGCGTACGTGTCGTTTACCCTTCTGTCGCTGAGATCGAGCACCGTAAGATCGAACCCACTACCGGGCACCTCTTCCCATTGCAAGATAAATAGATCAACTTGGCCAAACAAAACCCAAATATCAGAGAAGAAATATGAGGCTATAAGAGTTCATGCATATAAGAGATCAAAGAAACTCAAATAACTTTCATGGATATAAAAAGATATAACTGATCATAAACTCAAAGTTCATCAGATCCCAACAAACACATTGCAAAAGAGTTACATCATATAGATCTCCAAGAGACCATTGTATTGAGAATCCAGCGAGAGAGAGACAGAGAAAGCCATCTACTAACTACGTACCCGAAGGTCTACAAAGAACTACTCACGCTTCATCGGAGAGGCACCAATGGAAGTGGTGAACCCCTCAGTGATGGTGTCTAGATTGGATCTGGTGGTTCTAGACTCTGCGGCAGGTGGATGAATATTTCGACGCTTGTTCAAGGGTTTCTGGAATATTGTGGTATTTGTAGAGCAAAGAGGCGGTCCGGGAATACCCGAGGTGGGCACAACCCACCAGGGCACGCCTGGGCGTCCTGGCGCGCCCTGGTGGGTTGTTCCCCCCTCGAGGCACCCCCAGGTGCAACCAGGGCCCATTGCCTTCCTTCTGGCCCATAAAAAATCATCGTGGAGTTTCGTGGCATTTGGACTTCATCTGATATTGATTTCCTGCGATGTAAAAAACATGGAAAAAACAGCAACTCGCACTTGGCACTATGTCAATAGGTTAGTACCAAAAAAAGATATAAATGATTATAAAACATCCAAGATTGAAAATAAAACAGCATGGAACAATAAAAAATTATAGATACGTTGGAGACGTGTCACCGTGTCGACTTTAGCATCATTGGGTTGGTCGCTGAAGAAGTTGCGGCAGAGGTGATCGTCAGAGGTGTGGAGGAAGATCTGAGGTGTCTATAGACGGCATCCAGGGCACTGCTCTGTTGTGATGGATGGTTCCGTCGTTGGAGCAGCTCCGGCGAGCCATAAGACGTCAAGGCTGAAGCAGTACAAGAGGGACATCGTTATCTCAAGTGGGATTCTAATAGTATCTCCATAGATGATGTAAAATACATTACCAAAAAGTGATATATGTAAAATTTACATCACCAAAAAACACCTGACTACAACAGATAAGGTAAAACTTGTTGACTCTGAACTTAACTATTGAGACTGAAATTTACCGTGGAATCTGAATGTTACTGTCGGAACTGAACGCACTGGTAGCAGAGAGGCACTTCACATGTAGTTTAGGCCGCTCGAGCACTAGTAGTAGAGAAACATTGATCTAAATCAGCAGGTGATACATCTCCAATGTATCTATAATTTTTTATTGTTCCATGCTATTATATTATCTGTTTTGGATGTTTAATGGGCTTTATTATGCACTTTTATATTATTTTTGGGACTAACCTATTAACCGAAGGCCCATTGCAAATTGCTGTTTTTTTTTGCCTATTTCAGTGTTTCGCAGAAAAGGAATATCAAATGGAATCCAAACAGAATGAAACCTTCACGAGGATTGTTTTTGGAACAAACGCAATCTAGGAGACTTGGAGTGGACGTCAAGGAAGCAACGAGGCGGCCACGAGGTAGGGAGGCGCGTCCCCACCCTCGTGGGCCCCTCGTGGCTCCACTGGCCTACTTATTTTGCCTATATATACTCATATACCCTAAAAACATCTAGGAGCACCACGAAACCCTATTTCCACCGCCGTAACCTTCTGTACCTATGAGATCCCATCTTGGGGCCTTTTCTGGCGATTCGCCGGAGGGGGAATCGATCATGGAGGGCTTCTACATCAACACCGTAGCCTCTCCGACGATGTGTGAGTAGTTTAGCACAGACCTTCGGGTCCATAGTTATTAGCTAGATGGCTTATCCTCTCTCTTTGGATATCAATACAAAGTTCTCCTCGATTCTCTTGGAGACCTATTCGATGTAATTCTTTTTGCGGTGTGTTTGTCGAGATCCGATGAATTGTGGGTTTATGATCAAGATTATCTATGAACATTATTTGATTCTTCTATGAATCCTTATATGCATGATTTAATATCTTTGCAAGTCTGTTCGAATTATCAGTTTGGTTTGGCCTACTAGATTGATCTTTCTTGCAACGGGAGAAGTGCTTAGCTTTGGGTTCAATCTTGTGGTGTCATTTCCCAGTGACAGCAGGGGCAGCAAGGCACGTATTGTATTGTTGCCATCGAGGATAAAAAGATGGGGTTTATATATCATATTGCTTGGAGTAATAGTAGTAGATGCATAATCGTTTCGGTCTAATTGTCACGGACGTGATGCCTATATACATAATCATGCCTAGATATTCTCATAACTATGCGCTTTCCTATCAATTGCTCGACAGTAATTTGTCCACCCACCGATGATTATGCTACCTTGAGAGAAGCCACTAGTGAAACCTATGCCCCCCGGGTCTATCTTCTATCATATTAATCTCCCGCCAACTAGCAATTTCTGTCGCCGTTTATTTTGCAATCTTTACTTTTCAAACTATACAACAAAAATAGCAAAAATATTTATCTCATTATCTTTATCAAATCTCACTTTTGCAAGTGTCCGTGAAGGGACTGACAACCCCTTTATCGCATTGGTTGCAAGGTTCTTGATTTGTTTGTGCAGGTAGGGATTTGCGTGTAATCTCCTACTGGATTGATTCCTTGGTTCTCAAAAACTGAGGGAAATACTTACGCTACTTTGGTGCATCTCCCTTTCCTCTTCAATGGAAAACCAACGCATGCTCAAGAGGTAGCAAGAAGGATTTTTGGCGCCGTTGCCGGGGAGATCTATGCACAAGCCAAGACATATCAAGTACCCATCACGAATTCTTCTCCCTCGCATTACATTATTTTCCATTTGCCTCTCGTTTCCCCTCCCCCACTTCACCTTTACCGTTTTATTCGCCCTCTTTTTCCGTTGGTCTCTTTTGGCTTTTGTGTGCTCGTTCTTTGTGCGATTTGCTGCCATCATGTCTGAAATTGAGGAGGTTATCATTGATAAGGATAGTAGTAATAACATGGAAAACTTAGATGCTTTTGATGATCCTCATGAAGATCCTACTATTTTACACACTAAAAAGTTTCGGATTGGTAGTTGTAATATTATTGGAAAAGGAGTTACTCAAGATTTCTTTACTTGTGCCGGTACTTTGCCCACTATGGGAGGGTTAATTCTTCATAGAACTAGTAGTCTTGCGAATGCTATATCTTTCTCATAGTTGAACTTGAAAGACAATTTATGCATATGGATCCTTCCAGACAAAGGATTTTCTTAGAATTTTCCAATATTGAGCATTCTTCTGTCAAACGCGCAACTACTATATTTTTGGCACATGCATTCAGATTTATTATGAAAGAAGCCAAGGAAATTTTTGTGCACTATAGGGTGGATGTCGTCCGTCCACCCATAGAGGCTATGCTTTTTAATCAGGAAGATATAATGTGTTTACAATCTTTGGATCATGTTGCTTATAATGAAAACCTTAGAAAGAAGGTTCCTACCGATGTTCTAGTCAATAAAATTTCTGAGCTTAATGATAATTTTGCCATTCAGAACAACGGGCTAGGTTTTCTCTAGAACAAAGTCTCATGACTTTTTGCCAAAAGAATTCTTACAATGACGAATTAGATGTGCAATATAAGGGGCCAAAGGAGGAACCCATACCTCCCGAGCTTGATCTTGGGGACTTTCGTCCCATTAAATTTAGCCCTTTTGATTAATTTTGCTTGCCTCAAAGAAAACTTGTTGCTGAACGTAGGGAATACGAGACGAGTTTTCATGATTTTCCTTACCATTATTATGACAATACCTTGATCTATTCTTGTTTTTATGCCTAGCTAGGGCGTTAAACGATGGCGCTTGTTGGGAGGCAACCCAATTTTATTTTTGTTTCTTGCTTTTTGTTTCTGTTTCATAATAAATAATTCATCTAGCTTCTATTTAGATGTGTTTTTATGATTTAATTAGTGTTTGTGCCAAGTAGAACCAGTAGGATCTTCTTGGGTGATAGTTGTTTGATCTTGCTGAAAACGGCAGAAACTTTGCGCTCACGAAAAATAATTGTTAAAATTGACCAGAACGTGATAAATTGCCAATTTGTTTTGCAATAGATCAATATAAAAATTATCCAGGTTGTCCTAGTTTTTCAGAATTTTTGGAGTTCCAGAAGTATTAGAACAAATCTTATTGCTACAGACTATTCTGTTTTTGACAGATTCTGTTTTTCGTGTGTTGTTTGCTTATTTTGATGAATCTATGGCTAGTATCGGGGGGTATGAACCATAGAGAAGTTGGAATACAGTAGGTTTAACACCAATATAAATAAATAATGAGTTCATCACAGTACCTTAAGGTGGTGGTTTGTATTCTTATACTAACGGAGCTCGTGAGATTTTCTGTTGAGTTTTCTGTTGTGAAGTTTTTAAGTTTTGGGTAAAGATTTGATGGATTTTGGAATAAGGAGTGGCAATAGCCTAAGCTTGGGGATTCCCAAGGCACCCCAAGGTAAAATTCAAGGACAACCAAAAGCCTAAGATTTGGGATGCCCCAGAAGGCATCCCCTCTTTCGTCTTCGTCTATCGGTAACTTTACTTGAGCCTATATTTTTATTCACCACATGATATGTGTTTTGCTTGGAGCGTCTTGTATGATTTGAGTATTTGCTTTTGGGTTTACCACAATCATCCTTGATGTACACACCTTTTGGAGAGACACACATGAATCAGAATTTAATAGAATACTCTATGTGCTTCACTTATATCTTTTGAGCTAGATATTTTTGCTCTAGTGCTTCACTTATATCTTTTAGAGCACGGTGGTGGTTTTATTTTACAGAAATTATTGATCTCTCATGCTCCACTTATATTATTTTGAGAGTCTTATAAAACAACATGGTAATTTTCTTTGTCTATAAAATTAGTCCTAATATGATGAGCATCCAAGATGGGTATAATAAAAACTATCATATAAAGTGCATTGAATACTATGAGAAGTTTGATTCTTTATGATTGTTTTGAGATATTAAGATGGTGATATTAGAGTCATGCTAGTTGAGTAGTTGTGAATTTGAGAAATACTTGTTCTAAAGATTGTGATTCCCTTAGCATGCACGTATGGTGAACCGTTATGTGATGAACTCGGAGCATGATTTATTTATTGATTGTCTTCCTTACGAGTGGCGGTTGGGGACGAGCGATGGTCTTTTCCTACCAATCTATCCCCCTAGGAGCATGCGCGTAGTACTTTGTTTCGGTAACTAAGAGATTTTTGCAATAAGTATGTGAGTTCTTTATGACTAATGTTGAGTCCATGGATTATATGCACTCTCACACTTCCACCATTGCTAGCCTCTCTAATACCGCGCACCTTTCGCCGGTATCATACACCCACCATATACCTTCCTCAAAACAGCCACCATACCTACCTATTATGGCATTTCCATAGCCATTCCGAGATATATTGCCATGCAACTTTCCACCGTTCCGTTTATTATGGCACACTCCATCATTATCATATTGCTTTGCATGATCATGTAGTTGACATCGTATTTGTGGCAAAGCCACCTTCATAATTCTTTCATACTTGTCACTCTTGATTCATTGCATATCCCGGTACACCGCCGGAGGCATTCACATAGAGTCATATTTTGTTCTAACTATTGAATTGTAATTCTTGAGTTGTAAGTAAATAAAAGTATGATGATCATCATTATTTCAGCATTGTCCCAAGTGAGGAAAGGGTGATGGAGACTATGATTCCCCCACAAGTCGGGATGAGACTCTGAAGGAAAAAAAGAGGCCATAAAAAGAGAAAAGGCCCAAACAAAAAAGAGAGAGAGAAAAAGAGAGAAGGGACAATGTTACTATACTTTTACCACACTTGTGCTTCAAAGTAGCACCGTGATCTTCATGATAGAGAGTCTCCTATGGTGTCACTTTCATTTACTAGTGGGAATTTTACATTATAGAACTTGGCTTGTATATTCCAATGATGGGCTTTCTCAAATTGCCCTAGGTCTTCGTGAGCAAGCAAGTTGGATGCACACCCACTTAGTTTCTTTTGTTGAGCTTTCATACACTTATATCTCTAGTGCATCTGTTGCATGTCAATCCCTACTCACTCACATTGATATCTATTGATGGCCATCTCCATAGCCCGTTGATACGCCTAGTTGATGTGACACTATCTTCTCCTTTTTGTCTTCTCCACAGCTACCCTCTATTGCACATATAGTGCTATGTCCATGACTCACGCTCATGTATTGCGTGAAAATTGAAAAGGTTTGAGAACATCAAAAGTATGAAACAATTGCTTGACTTGTCATCGGGGTTGTGCATGATTTAAATATTTTGTGTGATGAAGATAGAGCATAGACAGACTATATAATTTTGTAGTGATAACTTTCTTTGGCCATGTTATTTTGAGAACACATGATTGCTTTCTTAGTATGCTTAAAGTATTATTATTTTCATGTCAATATTAAACTTTTGTCTTGAATCTTTTGGATCTGAACATTCATGCCACAATAAAGAAAATTACATTGAGAATTATGCTAGGTAGCATTCCACATCAAAAATTCTATTTTTATCATTTACCTACTCGAGGACGAGCAGGAATTAAGCTTGGGGATGCTTGATACGTCTCCAATGTATCTATAATTTTTTATTGTTTCGTGCTATTATATTATTTGTTTTGGATGTTTAATGGGCTTTATTATGCACTTTTATATTATTTTTGGGACTAACCTATTAACCGAAGGCCCAGTGCAAATTTCTGTTTTTTTGCCTATTTTAGTGTTTCGCAGAAAATGAATATCAAATGGAATCCAAACGGAATGAAACCTTCGCGAGGATCGTTTTTGGAACAAATGCAATACAGGAGACTTAGAGTGGACGTCAAGGAAGCAATGAGGCGGCCACGAGGTAGGGAGGCGCGCCTAGGGAGGTAGGCACGCCCCCACCCTCGTGGGCCCCTCGTTGCTTCACCGACCTACTTCTTTTGCCTATATATACTCATATACCCTGAAAACATCCAGGAGCACCACGAAACCCTATTTCCACTGCCGCAACCTTCTGTACCCATGAGATCAAATCTTGGGGCCTTTTCCGGTGCTCCGTCGAAGGAGGAATCTATCACGGAGGGCTTCTACATCAACACCATAGCCTCTCCGATGATGTGTGAGTAGTTTACCACAGACCTTCAGGTCCATAGTCATTAGCTAGATGGCTCCTTATCTCTCTTTGGATCTCAATACAAAGTTGTCCTTGATTCTCTTGGAGATCTATTCAATGTAATACTTTTTGCGGTGTGTTTGTTGAGGTTCGATGAATTGTGGGTTTATGATCAAGATTATCTATGAACGAAATTTGATTCTTCTCTGAATTCTTATATGCATGATTTAATATCTTTGCAAGTCTCTTCGAATTATCAGTTTGGTATGGACTACTAGATTGATATTTCTTGCAATGGGAGAAGTGCTTAGCTTTGGGTTCAATCTTGCGGTGTCCTTTCCTAGTGACAGCAGGGGCAGCAAGGCACGTATTGTATTGTTGCCATCGAGGATAAAAAGACGGGGTTTATATCATACTGCTTGAGTTTATCCCTCTACATCATGTCATCTTGCTTAATGTGTTACTCTGTTCTTATGAACTTAATACTCTAGATGCATGCTGGATAGCGGTCCATGTGTGGAGTAATAGTAGTAGATGCAGAATCGTTTCGGTCTAATTGTCACGGACGTGATGCCTATATACATGATCATGCCTAGATATTCTCATAACTATGCGCTTTCTTATCAATTGCTCGACAGTAATTTGTTCACCCACCGTAGATTATGCAACCTTGAGAGAAGCCACTAGTGAAAACTATGGCCCCCAGGTCTATCTTCCATCATATTAATCTCCCGCCAACTTGCTATTTCTGTCGCCGTTTATTTTGCAATCTTTACTTTTCAATCTATACAACAAAAATAGAAAAAAAATTTATCTTATTATCTTTATCAGATCTCACTTTTGCAAGTGGCCATGAAGGGACTGACAACCCCTTTATCGCGTTGGTTGCAAGGTTCTTGATTTGTTTGTGCAGGTACGAGGGATTTGCGTGTAGTCTCCTACTCGATTGATACCTTGGTTCTTAAAAACTGAGGGAAATACTTATACTACTTTGCTGCATCACTCTTTCCTCTTCAAGGGAAAACCAACGCAGGCTGAAGAGGTAGCAGCAGGCGATCGACGGGGAACACGGTAGCAGATAGCAGCTGGAGCAGCAGCGCCTGGAGGAGCAACGCGAACTAGAGCCAGAGCAGCAACTTGTGTAGCTGCAGCAGCCCGTGTACCAGCATCAGCAGCGCGAGCGAGAGCAAGAGCAGAGCAGCAACACGAGCGAGGGGGAGAGCAGAGCAGCAGCACGACCGAGCGGGAGCCGGAGTAGCAGCAGCAACGCGAGCGAGCGAGGGCTGGAGCAGCAGCAACTGATCCGGCTGGTATGGAAGCCGCCGCCGAAGTGGCCTCGCACTGGGGGAGAGCCATCATGGAGATGTCGCCCATGGCGCCGACTTCTAGGTAGCCGCGCCATGGGTGTGCAGGACCGAGCACCATCAAAGCCGGGAGGCCGAGTTAAGGATAAGGTGCGATGTGATGAGTGTACAACCTCTTTGGTGGCACCGAGTAGGCCTCGGCTTCGTCCGAGGAGTCGATGAGGATGCTGCGGTTCCGATGGAGTAGGTTAAGGCGGTGCTGTGGGGATAGATCAGCCGTGATAGACGAGGCGATCGTCGGAGGAGCTCCTTGGAGGTGGAGGACGGGACGGCTGAACCGACGGGATGACAAGATCGACGATGGATCCTCATCCGGGGAGGTGGATGAGGGATCTCGAGCTATTGCGGTGGAGGACATCATCGGGGAAGAGGCTCCGACTGGGCAGCGGTGTGGTGGCGGACAGAGGAGGGTGGGGTTTCGTGGCTGGAGAAGAGAGGTTATGGCAGCCTGGGATTTCGAATTGCGAAAAGGAGGTGATGGGAGGGGGGACCATGAATTAGGGACGCGCTTTTCCAAAATGTAGGGTGTGTTACAAATGTCCCCCTACCGATTTGAACTAGCATCCCTTTCAGCTCAGGGTTAGAAGGGGGATTTGACGTGTCGGGATTTGGCAGCTGGAGCAAGTTTTCGTGTGCGTTGTAATTGCGGGATAGCAAGGCCGGGTTGTAAAGGCGCGAGTTTTGGGAGCACGATATCTGAATTTTCGGGATAACAAGGCGCGGTTTGAATTTTAGGGACAAGCCTAACGTGTAATATTGTATGTACCAAATGAATGTGCACTTCCCTCAATGGAAAAAATAAAAAAATAAAACTATTCGCACCACTCAAAGAGAGAGTCTTGTCCCATTTTACTATACAAATACTATTCAAAGCTATGAATCCATGTTATGTCCAATTAAATTTTTTTCGCTAGCTGTATAATGCATGTAACCTACTCATACAAACATTTTAGTGCATTCCAAATGTCTATACTACCATCACAATTCGAACTAAATTTGGAATCATTTCTTTATTTGAATAAGGATCTACAATCATGATTGTTGCCAACTTAAACCATCATTCGTATATTATCTTAACACCACACCACATGATTACTATAGAGATAGATATGAACTATGTGTACTATATGAACTCAAATTCAAAATTTTGAATACACTTGATGTTGATTCCAAATAATAGTTGCTACCTCTTGAGCACTGCTGTGGCACCCCGGCTCAGAGAAACCGGAACGCCCCGTATTCCAGGCCAGAGATCGAGGAGAAGTCTTTTGGAATACGACACTGCTTAGCATAGAACAAACCAACTTTCTATTATTGCACGAATATGAATACAAGGTCTCCGATATTACAATGAATAACATCGGCACGACGACACTACGCCATCCTCAGTTGCTCTATGCAAGCAGCAGAACAACTCGAAGCAACGGAATAACTCTAGCAGCGGAAAAACTACTGGCAGCGGAACAACGACGACAGTGGTGAACTTCAATCCGCAGGGACTCTGGCTGGAACGCTTATCCTAGCTCGTGAACACCGGAACAACACCAAACAAGCAAGCAATCTAGGCACGACCTGCAAGCTGGCATGATACGCCAGGTCAGTACATTGAATGTACTTGCAAGCTCACAACTAACCAGAAGCATTCAAGACAAACAACAACATGGCAATTACAAGTTAATCAGGGATTAATATGAGATCATCAGGATAACATGGCATGAACAACATGACATCCAAAGTAATACTCCCAAAATAATACCAGCTACCAACATGAAAATAATCATAATAGCCACTAAGAATCCAAAGGCAACATGGACATGATACAACTGGAACAATATGAGCATGACATTAACATATGAATCTGATGATACTAGCATGCACCATGATGACACTAAATGCACCAATTATTTTGCTTGGGTTATCTCATAACCATCACATGCATCACTTACCAACCTCGGACATCACACGATCATCTCAGGATCAAATCAAGCTTGGTATAAACAATACCGTAGTAATCATTAAATGACCACAAGGAGCTTGATCTTTACCCATGATTCTCGCAAAACATCGGCGAATATCCAACAACTCGGTATCCTCGATACCACGGTGATCATTCCGGCGATCACAACCCATACCAACACTTGGTCTCAAACCATGATCCTTACGGCGATCACAACCACAACCAATATTTGGCCCGTGATCCTTACGGCGATCACAACCAACTTATCTCATCATCGAACCGGGGTTGTTATTAATCAAGTTATTATTAATAATGTTGACTTACGGTGGGACCGACACGAACTGGGCCCTTATCCGCGGGCGCGACTATCGATAGATTTAATATACACTCTGTTGGGGTTAGCACACCGTACCCACACCACGGAACCCATGGCCTCGCACTCCCATTCGGGTGGACCAACGGCGTTCCGACAAAACCAATCTATTGTCATGAAACTCTCCCGGCCACTCCGACCCACTCCCAGCTGGGCTAGTCCTGGGTGGCCCCGTGTCTACCAAAGAAACCCCGACCACCGTCGTGGTCAAAACTCCCTCACGGGGAAAACTCTCTCACGGGGACCGGATCCATAAAAACAAAAACAACGGGCACACAAGGTTATGTCTGCTTACCGGGCCAGGGTACCTTCCCTAGTGGGAGGCACCGTCGATATGCACGACAATAGACCCAATTAGGACCTTACCCATACGGTAAGTGTGGTTGCACTGGTTAGTTTCGATCTGGCGGCACCATGACTCAGCCAACAGTTGTTCAAGTTCAATTAAATCCGGTTAAACTTGAATGCAAAATGCTGAGCCATGATAAAATAACATGATGCAACTACAATGCATGAGCATGATATCAACATAAGCACGGGATGCAACATAAATGTCGATCATATCAACTATGAAATAATCTCCAACTGAACATGGCATAATGATGAGAATAAACATTACAATTACAAAACTACTCATAGCATAACATGACATGACCATTATCATCAACCATAAATAACATGCAAGAACTCGTCAATAACATTAACGAGTAAACACTTAATCAACTAGTAGTAGAGGAACAATGCATATTAACAGTACTCGGTAACTGACGTTAGTCATGCACCGAAGAACATGACCAAGCCAACGTGTACTACAATCAAGCATGGCAATATGAAAGTAATACTAGCAACTAGCAGGGCATGATAACCAGGTGCATACCAACATAGCAAACAAGCAATCACTAACCCAGAAGCATTACCGACACAACGATAACCATATTTTAAACAAGCAATCATTTAATAAATACTCAAGTTGAAAACCATGGCTACTACATGACTATCATGCAAGTGGGTAATGTGGATTGCCTGGGGATGAAGAAGACACCGGGAAGAAGTGCGGTGAAGCCGCGGAAAGATTTGCCGGAAACAGTTCTCTATTAGAGGGACTGTTTACGTGCAAGGGGAAAAAGGTCATTTTCACATTGTCAAACCATAGTGAAAATGAAACCAACAGAACGGTCTCGACGAAACGAAGACGTGGGCTTTGGAATCGCCTCATTTGAAGTTGTGGTAACAAAGATATGAAGGGTTGAAGTTCAGGGACTTTTCTGCAAAAATATCATCACAAACAAGTCCCTGAGTGGATAAGGCAGAAGCGCAAAGTTAGAAATACGTTTTATGATTAAGAAAATGCATTCTGGGCTGAAACAGGGAGAAAATATGTTTCCAGAACTGGGAAAGCGCACTTACGGCGAGAGTAGAAGAGGAATACGCTTTCTAAAGATGAAAACGTACTTCTAGGAAGTACGCTTCCACTTTTCCAGTCAGCAGGGCGGGGTCGCGGCGCTGTGCGGCTGACGGGCGGGGTCCCACGGGCTGTGGGGCCCGTCACTTATCCAGCTAGACCGGGCGGGTCAACGCGGGGCTGGCTCTGATGTGGCTGACTGGTGGGGCCCGCCTTATCCACTCCCTCTCTCTCATGGCTCCTTCTTCTTCTTCGTGCATGCCTGACGGAGCAGAGTAGGGGCGCGGCTCCGGTGACGAGCCCCGGTGACTCTGGCCATCGTTGTCGGTGCTCCGGGCACCGACGAGCTCGGGGAAGAGTGTCGCGTCCGTCTAGGCTGGACACGGATGCCGAGGAGGACCGAAGCAACGTGGACATGGACTCCGGTGGAGATGGCTTCGGGTGGGGTTGGGCATCGTGGCCAGGGTGGCTCCGGCGAGGGGGCGAGGGCATGGGGAGGATCGCCGGAGTGAGGGGGTCTCATTGGTTGTAGGTAGGAGAGGAGAAGGGCTCGGGTTGCTGTGAATTTAGGTGGAGGCCAGGGGCGGCCATGGCGGTGATGAGTGGCAAGAAGAGCTTCTGGAGCTCAGGCGAGTGGACGGGGAGGGAGCTAGGAGTGAGGGGAGGCTGATGAGGTGCTCGAACAACTCGGGGGAGGGCTTAAATAGCCGCGGGGCGAGGAGGACGAGCTGGCGTCGCCGCGGACGCGTGTGCTCGCGCATGAGCTCGGGGAAGGCGATGGAGAGGGAACATATGAGGGGCAGGGCTCACGGAGACGAGGGCGAGCTCGAGGACAAGAGGAGAATGAGCCGAACGCCATTAAAGCCTTGGTCGGCTACAGCTCGCCCGTGGGCACGCGGCGACAAGCGCTAACGGAGGGGCTGACGGAGGGGGAGAGGGCTCCAGGGATACGACGACATGGGCCAGCTGTTGGACAGGTTCACGAGCGCGAAGGCGGCGGGAGGAAGAGGGGCCCAAGCAAGAAGACGCCGTGGACGCGGCCAACACCAGCAAAGCGCGTGCATTGCATGCCAAAGCTCGTGATCACCGCGTGCACTCGTGCACATAGTGGCACACGGCCGGCCAAACAATGTCTGGGGGCTTGTCCTTCCTGGGGGTTGCATCTGATGTGGTAGATTGGTTAAAAGTGACACGGTTAAATGGAAGTTAACATCTGAAGTTTATTGCAGTAAACTTGATCGTGTACTGCTGCTCAACAGGAGAGGGATTGGGTTAAATGGAGTTGTCTGGTAGATTCAGGGTAAGAAGGACTTATATCCTGGTAATTTTGAGAAGAATTGGACCACTAATTAATATAGTTGCTTTACAACTAAGTAATCTGGTCCAGAATGAAGATCATGATGATGCTCTCAAATGGAGAAGCCACTGGAACCGAACTTTGGCAAGGCAGGCTTATTTGGCCATATGAAGATGATGCAAAAGGTTTCATACCAATTTGATAAATCAAAATGGTACTTCCTTCACAAACATTTGTTTTGACTATAAATAGTAGGGTAAAACCCCACTGCAATTTTTATAAATTAAGAGAGCAAAGTAACAAAATAGTCTGAAAGGCTTGAGGTAAGCCCAAAAAGCAATAAAAAAAGGGTAAAACCTAGGAAAAAAGAAAGAAATAAAGGAAAATAAAGGAAAAAACAAACAACCTACTAGCCTAAGAACAGAGTAATTACAAAAGGCCTTCAAGCCAAACTGAAAGTTGTCTCTCATGCTTCTTCCTCATTCTAAACTTTAGAAGCTTCAGTTCCTCCAAAAATATGATCTTCCACTCTTGAAATTAAGGTGCAATGTTTTCAAAAATCTTATTGTTTCTAGATATCCATATGGCCCATGCTCCAAGAATGATTATCTCCATGTAAAATGGATACCTTAGTTTGTCTTTAAGATCTTGGAACGCCTCTAACACAGACAAGTTTGGAGTTCTTGTTGGACAAATGAAATCCCAGCATTGTTGAACAAATTGACAGTCCCAAAAGAGATGATGCAGTGTTTCTTCTTGTTGACAGCCTCCAACAGCACAGTTATAATCATCCAACACAAAATTCTTTCTTCTAAGTAAATTTCTTTATGCCAGAAGAAAACTTTATGCTTTGGCTGGCAGGAACTCTGCCAGATCCAATTGAAGTGTGGAGGTGTCTGCTTGTGACCAATTAAGACTTTATATGCTTTGATGGATGAGTAGTGCTCAGTCCCCCAAATGTAACTCCATGTGTTAAGTGAGTATAAATGCTCAGATTGTGTCATGGCTATGCAAATGTCTTCCATTTCTAAGAATTACTTATATGCCTCAGTTGTCAAAGGGAGAAAGAATAGATCCTATAAGTACTCAGTCTGCAACACTTGTTGAATATTCAGCTGGGGGTTTCTAACAAAAGAGAACAAGTGAGGGAATTGGTGTTTAAGTATTGCTTGGCTCCATAGATCATCCCAAAAGAAAGCACTGACACCATCTCCCACATTACATCTAGCAATAGCTTTGTACTGATTAATGAGAGCTAAGTTGGATTTCCACCAGAATGATCCAATCATATTGTCCCCTGATAATTTTCCATCACTATAATATGTTTCCCAAATCAGGTTGACCCAAGGAATATCATGTCTGTTGAAGAATTTGTGAAGGTTCTTCATGAGCAAGGTTTTGTTTTGTGTAAAGATGTCTAGAACTCCTAAACCTCCCTGGTCTTTTGTTCTACACACTGTGTGCCATGCAACCAAAGCTGGTCTTCTGTCCTCCATATCAGGGCCTCTCCAAAGACAGTGTCTCAAGTACTTGATGATCTGTTTTTTTATTGTAACAGGTATGTCCAGACAACACATGAAGAAAACTGATAAAGATGTCATCACTGACTTGACCAGCAGTAATTTTCCAGCTTGGGTCATGAAGATAGAGATAACACCCAATCTTTTGGCAATCCTGTTAACTAGGGGAAGACATTGCTCAACACTTGGTTTGTATATCCCCAAGGGCATACCAAGGTAAGTAAAGGGGGATTGTCCTCTAGCACACTGCAAGGTGTTTGTATAAATCTCTACCCTGTCTTCAGCTATATTCAAGGGTACCATGATGGACTTCCCATAATTTACTTTGAGCCTAGTTGTTGTAGCAAAAGTATTCAGAAGTTCTTTTAAACAGAACGACTGCCTAGAATCATCTTGCATAACCAGTAGAGTGTCATCTGCATATTGCACAATTGGGAAGTGAGGGCATGAGTTGACTTGAAGTGGAGCAGTGATCAGGTTTAATCTCATGGCTTTGTTAAGAATGGATTGTAGCAGATCAGCAGCCATCACAAATATTAAAGGAGAGTAAGGGTCCCCTTGTCTTACTCCTCTCCTTATGTAATTTTTTTCCAGGAACTCCATTGACTAGAACAGAAGATGATGCAGTTGTGAACAGGGCTTCCATCCAGGCAATCCATTTCTCTCCAAATCCTTTAGCTCTAAAAATATCAATGATTGCAGCATGCTCAATTGTATCAAAAGCCTTCTCAAAAGCCAGTTTAATTACTAAGATTTCCTCCTTAGATTTATGACACTGGTGGATGTACTCATATGCCCATCCTAGGCAATCCTGGATCACTCTATCCTTGAGGAAACCATATTGATTAATGTGCACCATTTGTAGAATAACTCGTTGCAATCTATTGGCCAACAGTTTTGTAATGATTTTGAGAACACCATTTAGCAATGAAATTGGCCTGAAGTCATTTGGAGAAAGTGGCACCTCTTTTTTTGGCACTAGAGTGATGAAAGAGGAGTTAATGCTCTCAAGATTTACATTCCCAGCATAGAATGCCAATATAAGCTCAAAGACATCAGTCTTAATAATATCCCAACAACTTTTAATAAACACATTATTGAATCCATCTGGCCCTGGTGATTTATCTATAGGCAGGTTTTTAACCACTTCTTCAACTTCTTCTTGAGAAAAAGGCTTTTCTAGGTCAATGAAGATTTGGGGGTCCACTGCGTTTTCATAAAGATCACTGAGGTCAAAGTGCATTGAGTGTCCATTAGATTGTCCGAGTCTATTTTTAAAAGCCTCCCATAGGATGGCAGCCTTTCCATCAGGATCTGTTACTTCAACTTGATCCTTGTTCATCAGCATAGCAATCTTGTTGTGTCTATGATTAATAGAGGCTTTGGTGTGGAAGAATTTTGTGTTCTCATCTCCAAACTTTACTCCTTTAATTTTACCTCTCTGTTTCCAATAAATCTTCTGATCATTGAGCACAGTTAATAAATACTCCTTGAGCATGGTCCTGCAATTATTTTCAATCATGTCCCAGAGAAATATACAGTCATTTAGCTCTGCAATTTTCTTCTTATGACAAGCAAGGTTTTTGGCCCACAACTTAAGTGCTCTTCTGACATTTTTGAATTTTGCATTTATCTTTTTTGCCCAATCTGAATGACCTACTGGAATAGCCCAAGCAGTCTGAACCACCTGTTTAAAAGAGCTGTGATTAAACCAATAGTTTTCAAATCTGAACACTCTAGATTTTGGGATATTTGTGCCAAGTTATATCATGCAAGGTAGGTGATCATAAATTGGTTTAGCCATGGTAAGAGCCATAGTATCTGGGTAGCTGGTCACTCAAGCTGCAGAGGTGAAAAACCAGTCTAATTTTTCCAGTAGTGGGTTATCTTGCATGTTGCTCCAGCTAAACTGCCTGCCTTTTAGAGGGAGTTCAATCAGGCCAAGTTCACTTATTGCCTCATTAAACATGAGCATTTCATTAACATCCCCTCCAGGTCTGTTTCTGTCTTCAGGAGTTCTGATAAAATTAAAATCCCCCATGATAATCCAATCTACATCATTAGGCATTTGTATATTACTAAACCAGTCAATGAACTCAATGTTATCCTCATGATTGCAAGGGCCATAGATGTTTGTGAGGATCCAACTTTTGGAAGATGTCTTGCAGGTGAACTGAATGGATAAGGAGAACTTGTTTTGAAACATTAGCTCTCCAGAAAATAGAGCTCCATTCCAAGCAGTGAGTATGCCACCTGAAGCCCCAATGGAAGGTAAGTACTCAAATTTATTAAACCTCTAAGGACACACTTTATGAATATAGGTTAGATCAAAGTTTTCTCTCTTAGTTTCCTGTAAGCACAGAATCCCAGCAACACTTCCTTCCACTTTTTTCCTGATAGCCAACCACTTATCTGAGGAATTAATGCCCCTCACATTCTAGTTTAAGATATTCCAAGTTCTATTGTTATTCATTAAAAGTCAAATTTATGCTACTTTGATCGGCAGGGCCCACCCCCTGATGATTATCCCAGACCACAAAGTTATTGGGATCCAGATAAAGTACAAAGCACCTATAGCAAGGGGAAACATTCCAGCATGTCACAGAAGTATATGACCAAGAAAACCTAGACAACCAGAAATGTGGTCCAGAAGCTTCCATGGCATTAGATAGAGCAGTAGTCCCTTCCATAAGGAGATACCAGAGCTGACACAACAACAAAGTGCAGGTAACATACAAAAGGTGCCATCTAGGGCAAACAAGCATTGTGCAGCAGTTGCAAACATTACAGTTGACTACATACATAAGACAAATATTTTCCAAAAGAGAATAGCATGCCATTCTGATATCTATCACAGGCTGATGTTGAAGACACATCATCACACAGGCCTAGACTTGACTGCTTCTGCTGTGACCTTGGACACCTTAGCCACCTCTTCCTGTCCCTTCTTCTTAGGTTTCTTGGACAGCTTTTCCTGTACCTCTTCCTCAGCAACCTGACAGAAAGATTTAGACAGGTTTTTAACCACTGAAATGTGAATAATTGGAGGTATGGCATTACATGGTAAACAAGATTTAGCATCACAAGATTTCCTTCTATAGCCATTATTATCATTTTTAATACTGTCACTTCTTCTTACCTCTGTTTGCACCATAGGTTCTTTCTCCCTCCTTTTCCTTGAGATGGCCTCTCCAAGTGGCAGGACTTTATTTGGGGACACCTGATGTACAGGACTACTTGCCCCAGTGGAAGAATGAGCAGCAGGACTAATACCTTCATTTTCCTTGCCCAGACCCAGGATGAAATCCTTACATGTAGGTGCCTGAGAAGTTGTACATCCATCAGGTATATGAAAAAGCAGAGTTTCTTCTTGCTCACAACCAAACTTGTCAGGTGTCAACAGCAAATGAATTATGAAGTTAAACCAACTTACTGGAATATCTATTTTGAAAGTTGGGGTAGCTCCTTGGGTTGCTGGTGCAAAGTGTTGTATCCATAAATCTAGCCCTTCTTCAGAAATTAAATGTGAACCATCAATGACTTGCAAAGCATGATCTTGAGCCAATGTATGTAATTCAAGCATAGAAGGAGAACCTGGTAAAGAGAAGGACCCATAGTTACCTTTAGGGTTTGTTTCAGATGAGGAACCAATGTGAGGGATTGGAACATCAGCCTTGCCCTTAATATCTGGAATATGAACTTGATGTGAAGGAATAGAATCTGCAACAAAAGCACAGCCAGCAACATCCAATGGCACTACACTATTATCAGTATGAGGAACTTCCTTCAAATTGTCAGGCTGCTTGTCTGAGTGCACAATGGGCAAAGAAGTGCCAGAAGCCTCAATATCTCTGACAGTAGAGGGCATGTGTGAAGTTGGTACTATCCGCAGATTATGTTGAGCTACAGCAACCACTGGCTGCAGAAATTGTTGTTCTTCAGCAACCACATTCAGGGTCAGTTCAGCATGTTGCATGATCACATTCTGTGGCTGGTCAGCATTTGGCCGCAACACTTGTACATCATCCTCTTCTCCAACTGCATTATAAGCCAAGGCAATGTTAAGAAGCCCTTGATCCAATTGCAGGGACCTGAACACCTTGGTTGACCTCTTCACTGGCAGAGTGGGTCAATGAAAGTAAACCATCAGATAAAGATACAGTAGTAGTAATGCTACTCTTTGGTGCCCCATCTTCTGCCAGAGCTGGAATTTCAACTTGAGGCTGTCGTGGGAGGACAGGAGCTGGTTGTGGGAAAGCCCAGTGATCCTCTTGCTCTGCTTGTTCTTCCCAATCATCCCAGTCTTCATTAGGAACTTGAATATTGTGAATAGGCAGTGGTTGAAAACTTGGGAAATCATTAGCATGCTGGGGCACAGGGTGTGGGTCTACACCCTCAGGTGGAAAAGTGTAACACCCCGAGAATCATGCTACAGTAATCTCCCCCTAATGGTGGCCATGTCAGAGGGTTACTATGCAAATTGCCACTTGTCCAAAAATCAAAGTCAATATCAAATTTAAAATGCAAGTGAAATTATTATTTCTCCGAGCGGTAAAACTAAAATGTTCGAATAATTTCATAAATTCCCCTGATCATTTTCGTGTTGCCCCCAACATTATTTGACGCACCAATTAATCCCTAGGATTTTATAAAGTGGTCCAGCAACGATTATTGTGGCCTTTTTAAAATAAACTAATATCTATACTTTTCCAAATGATGTAAAACCTTGTGTGTGGACTTGAAATATTGTGCATGATTTATGTGCCAAGTTTCATATTTAGCAAAGTTATTTTAATGGGCCAACTAAATAGAAAACGGTAGCTAAAATAAATAAAATTGAAATTGAAATCTAGGAAGAAAAGAAAAGGGCCTAAACCTAATACTGACTGGGCCTTAGTGACAGAGGAGGCCCAGTCCACCTGGGTTTTCCCCTTCCTACTGCTACAGGAGGCGTGGAGGGGAGTCGTGGCGTCCATCCGCCGGCGATGGCCGTGCGTGGCGGCCATCCACCCCCCTGGCTGCCTACAAAGCCTTCCCCACGCCCCCCTCGACCGAACCCTAGCTTCTCCTCCTCCTCGCGCCGCTACCCTCTGCCACACAGACGTCCGCCGCCACCGTCGTCTTGCTGTCGCCATGGACGTGGCCATCGAGCTCCCCGGCGCTTGAGGAGTTGTCCGGAAGGACCGTCACTGACGGATACGTCTACCCCGGACATCGATTTCGAGTGGGAGCCGTACATCACAAGGTCGCCGCCTTCGTCTTCCTCTGCAACCGTCCGACTCTGCCGCGTCGATCCCCTCTGTCTGCTGCTACTAAGCCTTCCACCGAGCCCTCTTGTGCTCCTCGGTGAGCTTCGTTTCTTTCCCATCTTCCTGCTGTTCGATTTGCTGTTCGTTGCGGCTACTATCGATGCTCACCATCGCAACCGAAGCCACCGGCGCTCACCCTCGCCTGTGCGCACTGCCTAGCATGTGTCGCGTCTTGGCCGCCCTGGGGCACTCTCTGGCCGTGCTGACGCATGCGCCTGCACAGCCCCGCGCCTGACTGTGCCTCCCGCTCGCCTGGCTGAGCGGCCTCGTGCGCGCGCCCGCGCGTAGCCTCGCTTCCCTTTCCTGCTGCTCACCCGCTGTCGTTCACTACCGGCCGCGTCGCGTCCCGCAGCCGCTCACGCCCGCGCACACTCGCTGCTCTGCTGTCGATGCTAGCGCCGCTGCTCCTTGCTTCTGCTAAGCTGTCGTCAATGCTATTCCTGCTGCTTGCTGCTTACTACCGCTGCTCGTCTGCTGCCTAGAGCCGCTGCCGCTAGGTTGGTGTGCTGCTGCTCCTCAGTACTATGGCCACTAGCTGCTGCTCAATTGCCGCGGATGCTGCTGCTACTGAACATGGCCATGGCCATATGAGTTGTATGCGTGTGTGCTTGTGGCCGGCCAGGCCACTATCCAATGCGGCCGGCCCTTGTTTAATTAGACTAGATTAGTTAGTGTTAATCCATTGCTAATTTAGTTTAGTAGAAAATAATATGTGAGCCACCCCTGATGGTTATCTCAAATTAACTGACTTAATAAAACAGAGTCTATGACAACTGGGCCCTCACCGGCACTGTTCATCAGTTGACAAGTCAAATCAATTATTGACTGGGTCAACTCAGACCCTGGCCCCACATGTAAGCCTCTAGTTCTAGCAGTCCATGGGTACAAAAAGTAATTCTGCTTTGTATTCTCGAAATTAATAATAATTCTAGAATTTTTTTAAATCTTTGAAAAATCATATAAATTAATTCGTAACTCGGATGAAAATAGTTTATATATGAAAGTTGCTCAGAAAAACGAGACGAATCCGAATACGCGGTCTATTTACCTGTCAGATGCCCCTAACTATCTGAACATGGAACATTTTCCCATCCGGTCATCTGTCTAACACAGGTCCGGAACCGGGAAAATATTCCTGGTTGAATTCCCCCTTCACCTATTCGTGTAGACATACGTTAGGTCGCACCCGGCATGTCGTATTACCTTGTTATGCTTTATGATGCTTTGTTTGTGTTATATTTATTGTTTCTTCCCCCTCTTCTCCCCGGTAGACACCGAGACCGATGCTGCACCTATGACCGACTACGTCGACGACGACACTTCTTCCTTTTCAGCAGAGCTTCCAGGCAAGCCCCCCCTTTGATCATCCCGATATCGTCCATTCCTTTCTCTCATGCTTGCATTAGATTTTGCTACTATTATTGTTTGCTCCTATTCTGATGCATAGCCTGCTTTTGTATCTGCTGTTGTACCTTACCTGCTTATTCTAAACTTCTTAGTATAGGTTGGTTAGTGATCCATCAGTGACCTCCACTTGTCCTTGTTGCCCCTGCTTCATCATTGATGACTCGATCTACGTGATCGAAGACCAGGCCCCGACACCGCACATCACTTCCCCTTAGTTGCTCGACACTACTGGGTTACTATCGAGTATCGAGGGTGAACCTCTTCAGCACTTCTGATGTTAACTGTGTAGTGTAGTCATTCGGTCGTGGTCATCGAGGGTGATTTCCTCCTTAACCACTTCCGATACGACTCTGTCGTGCACCCCTCAAGTGTGAACCTCAGGGGGTGATTCCTCTTACGTTCACCTTGATGATTACATCTAGTGGAATTCATCGAGGGTGATTCCTCGGGTTTTCCCCTTGATGTTTGGACACACAGATACTTGTACTTTACCACTGTTACTTGGAAAGATGGGTCGACCCTGAGGGGTACCCGCGCGAGCTTAATTGCGAGTGATGTGGAGTCGGGTGGACCTGGAAGGTGCCCGCGAGATAATTACGAGGCGTGGCCAGGCATTCCTAGCCCTTGCCGCAAGTCCTCGAGACGGGGCAACGGGGTCACATCTTTCGTGAGTCTCTGCTTGTTACCGCGCGTTCCTAATCCACTACGATTTGGATATTTGATCCGAGGAGCCTCTGGCCTGATAGCACTAACCATCACGTGGGCATAGTATGGGCGTTCTTCGTCGTATGCATCAGCCGAAGCTTAATAGACGTCAGCGACTGAGCGGCACGCGCCGGGTTGGACTGGTAAGCTCCTTCCTTTTTAAGGAGGTAGCTAGGTCTGCTCACTGGCCGCGTACGCAACATGCAGGAGTTCCCGGGGAGATGGCCCATGACCCCTGGGGGCATAGGTTTAGTCCGGCGTGCTGGCCTCTCTATTAAGCCTAGGTCAGGTTGCGGCGTATCGTTTGGCCGAGGCCGGGCATGACCCAGGAAAGTGTGTCCGGCCGGAGTTAATCGAGCGTGGTGGGTAAGTTGGTGCACCCCTGCAAGGAAGAAAACATCTATCGATAGCCTGTCCTACGGTAACGGACACTTGGAGTTGTATCCCGATCGATACAACTAGAACTGGATACCTGAGATGAGAATTGGACTGTGATGAGACATGGATATGAGTAATGGATTGTGATGATAACTGGATAGTATGGCTCTGGGATTTCTTTCTCGCAGGGAGTCAAGAAAGGATCTCCGTCCGACGTTGATAACACTACTACTACTATACTTTATGCTACTCTACTCCCTCCTGTTGCTGCAAGATGGTGGTTTTTAGAAGATGCTAGTCTTCGGTAGGACTAGGCCTTCTCTCTATTCTGGCATTTCTGCAGCCCAGTCCACATATACAACCTTCCTTTGATAATGTTGCATATGTAGTGTAGATCTTTGCTTGCGAGTACTTTGGATGAGTACTCACGGTTGCTTTGCTCCCCCTTTCCCTCCTTTCTTCTTCTTTCCGGTTGATGCAACCAGATGTCGTAGCCCAGGAGCCAGATGCCACCGCCGAGGCATACTACTACGTGGAGACCGCCGACGACCAGGAGTAGTTAGGAGGCTCCCAGGCAGGAGGCCTTGCCTTTTCGATCGTTGTTGCTTTTGTGCTAGCCTTCTTAAGGCAAACTTGTCTAACTCATATCTGTACTCAGATATTGTTGCTTCCGCTGACTCTTGTGTTTTCGAGCTTATGTATTCGAGCTCTCGAGGCCCCTGGCTTGTAATATAAAGCTTGTATTATTTTAATTTGTGTCTAGAGTTATGTTGTGATATCTTCCCGTGAGTCCTTGATCTTGATCGTACACATTTACGTGTATGATTAGTGTACGATTGAATCGAGGGCGTTACAAAAAGGGTCCTCATCTGTAGGCCCACCACCCAACATTTCCTCAAGAAGTACTTCAACAAAGCAGGTCCAGGATTCCTCCTCAAATTTTTCTCCTTCAGACCATCTTATACTTTTAGGGATGTCACCAAGCTCTGTGACTCTAGCCTTGACCAAGATCTTCCCCTTCAGAGAATCTTCTTTCTCCCAACTAATGATCTTGCCCCACTTTGATATCGCAGAAGCAATATCCTCAGTGTTACAGAAATCAAAGGGGACCCCCACAAACAGCAACCAACAAGTTCTATTGAAATGAACCCGACGCCAATTCCTTCCTTGATTGTGCTTTGTAAAAGAAATAAAAACATCGCCAAATGCATGCGGACCCTGCTGAATGAGCCTATCTCTATCTCTGACACGCCTGAACTTGACATAAGCTTCCCCAAAAGGACATGGCTGGATTTCTCTAACACCTACTTGCTCAACTCCTTGAAGAAACTCTTCTAGAACTTCACGCACATTTGGGAAAAATATCTCATTTGGATGCGGGTGGATACTGGCAATCGCCCACTCTTCGTGCCTTCTCGGGCGATGAGGAACAATCGCGCGAGAAACTCCATTGCGACCTTCAATCAGCTGTATCTGAAAGCCATGAGGAACGAATGGTTGGGGGTCAATGGGGATATTGGCCATCGACGATGACTCCGGCAAGGAGGCAACCCGAGCCCTGTCTGACAGCAATGGCAGCAGCGGCGAGCTTGTTGAGGCAGAAGCAGAGTTGGTAGCAGAGAAGGAAAGTGAAGTGGAAGGCGAGGAGGCAAGCGATGGTCTCGGCTGAAAGTTTTTGAAAAAATCCTTGACCAACTCCTTAAATGAAGGCACCTGCCGAATCTGTGTCGCCGGCCCAATACAACGAAACCAAGATTCCACCTCACCTTCGGCCCAAGCCACTGCAGGTGGGCTCGGGAAAGAATCAAAAGGAATAAATGGCCAAAGACCAGGAAGGTTTGGAGCGGTGTAAAAATGGGCCAGGTGACCGTTGGCCCCGCATGCATGGCAAACCACGTGATTACGTGCAAATGAACGTTGCATGACCTGGCGCTCCATCTGAGGCCTGACTTGACCAGGATTAACGTGCAATGAATTGTTGTTAAGACCTTGATTAGAGCCCTCTTGAATGGGTGCCGATAATCTAGCGAAAACCGATCTACCATCACGGACCACCGTGGAATAGCTCCGGTGATCACCGAGTGAGGAACAATGGCCTTGCCAGATCTACTTACTAAGGTCCATTCTTTGTCAAGCTCGGCATAGTATAGAGCTTCTTCCCGTTGCCAATTCGGGCCTCCGAAGTTCCAAAGATTAAAGACCAATTCAAAATCCTTCTCAACAATATTACCCGCATTATAGATCTCGAAACCCACTGCTTTTGAAGCAACCGAGAACTTGAAAGACCTATCCTTCAAGAATCGAACACGAAAACCTTGGGCATAACCCCCAAACATGGCAAGAAGAGAGAAACTAACCGTGTGCACACTAAGTCTGAAACAGGCACGACTAAATGAAACCACCATGGTGAATTCCTTTTGACAAAAACCCGGGGAGAAGACCACCGGGTGACCAAACTTGGCCTTCATATCCACTTGAAACTTCTTCCCATGATCAAAGTTTAGGGCAAAAGGCACCATCTTGAAGAGAGGGGTGGCTACCAGGGCCAGAGTGGCCACTGGTAGGGGCTTGTGGCCGCCGGGGCCGGAGTGGCCACCGGCGCAAGGTGGGAGAGCTAGGTGGGAGCTAGGTGGGTGCCCCTTCACAAACATTTCCACTGACCAGAAACTTGTAAAAATCCTAGAGGTATAATGCCTTGATGAAACATGCCCAAAATGGGTGGAGGCAGGTTATATGGATAACAGAAGGCCTAGAAAAATTGGCAGCCATAATCGAGCAAGATAAAATATACTTGCTTCACATTCTAAAATTTTGGACAGAATCAAAGAATTGAAGGTGAGCTCACATGGAGGCTTGACATGAGCTCTACTTTGGTGGATAGTGATGATATGAGGGATCATGCAAAATGGAAACTCATTTGAATATGCCTAGCTTGTACTTCTTTCACAACCAGTTCCTTCAGACAGGAACTTTGGAAAATCATAATTAAATAATTACTAGGCAAATGAGTTGCACTTTGGCATGTGGCAATAATATGGAGAGGAAGAGGTGTCCAAGGAGTTTGGGGTCAATTGGGAAAAGATAAATGGCACTTGCTTCACATTCTGCCATTTAGGGCAGAATAGGAAATGAATTATTTGATCATGATGATAAACATGACAAATGAAATATTTTGCCATATTTGAGAAAGATATGACCCAAAATATTTATGAGAATTGATTGGGAATTTTAGGAGTGACATAAATATAGGTTGCTTCACAACCTAGGGCAAATTTGGTTATTCCTTTAATAGAAAAGGAATATTCCCAAGGAAAAGAATATTGGGATTTGGGCTAGGATGAAAATGACAGGGTCTAGGGAAGGATTTGGGTATGACAAGCCACTCTAGAAGCAAAGAAGAGCTCATCTTCTTCAGTTTCCAGACCACAAAGCCACGGAAAAAGAAACTCAAGCAAAAACCTCAGAAAAACAAAAGAAAAAGAAAGGGCCAAAAATCAGGCTGTCACAAACCTTACCCCCTTAAAGAATCTCGTCCTCGAGATTTGGTTGCTCAGGGAACAAGTATGAAGATACTGACTTAAGGAAACCGTTTCCAACTCGGGTATCCTTTTTCTTATTTTTGTTCCCACTAAATTTTTATCTGACTGGCCCTGGGGTGGTTTGATTTAATATATCCATATTCTGACAGATCTTACCTTGCTTGTTCATGCTTATACAGGCTCCAATTTCTTTTTAGATCTGCTGACTTAGCTGACTGTGATTGATCCTCACGATTGGAATATTTGTCGGTCTCACAAATCCAAGATTTATTTCCGCTGGGTGTGTCATCCGGCACTAACAATCTTTCATAAAGTGGTGATCATATTTTTCTAGTGGACACCCAAGCGCTAACTCCTTGCATTGGGTTTCTCTACTAAATGCAGGTACTTCGGGTTCCAAACAGTGAGTTGGGTCATAACCGCTTTCCTGACAGATTCTGGCTTATCGCGGAAATTTCTGAATCATTTTAACTGGTTTCACTGTCTTGAGTATCGGATCCGTACCAAATATTTGATTGTCGCCCGCCGTGGCTAGCATAAGAGTTTGACATGTATGATAATATCTGCAGACTTGACTGACGGTGGTTCTGCACCACGCGGGTCTTGCAACAATTTTCATACCCACATCACTGGTCTTGCTCCTTCATTATTGTTTTCTTGGTCTGGATCCCTGGCTGAAAGAGCTGGGTCATATTGCTCCTTTGTATCACCATAGGTACTGCCGGTGCAATTTTTCGACAATTGCAGCTTATCCTCATTTTTCTGACAGGGTACCCCATTAAATGACAGGTTTAACACCACTCAAGTTCTGATGGCAGGAAAATGCTCATCTGAACATTGAGCTCATTGATGTCGTCAATCCTCATAATCCTTTGTCACACTACGGTGGATACTAGCTTTCTTCTCTTAACCATCGTCACGTGGTTGTCAAATCCTCATCCGAGTGACTTGCAAGACCTTGGTGGTATGCTCACCGCATATATATGAGAATCTGATTCCCGAGACAGATGTGTATTCTGACTGATTCTTGCTTCTGACCAAAATGTTGCAGATCTGATGCTATCAATTCACAGCATACTACCTTGTACCAATGTCTTGCTGAGGAAGATTGGCTGGCTTGTGCTCGAAACTTTCATCGTACAGCTTGCTGAAGAAGACTGGGTATCATGCTTCAGAAGCTTACCCCCTTAAAGACTTTGCTGGGGAAAGACTCAGTACCTTATGCCGGAAGCTTTTGCGGTTGCTTACTGAAGAAGGCAGAGTACCTTGTATGGGAAATCATCCTTGTATCGTACTGAGGAAGATAGATGAATCTTGCCTTGGAAGCTTCTCGGGTATCTTTGATAATATTTTGTCAAGTTTGCACACAATTTACCTTCTTGCTGATTTGATCATTTCTGCTATGAGGGGTGCACATTGAGGGAGATTTGACACTCAGTAACATGATCAGATATTCCCCAATCTGAATACAGTCGGCTGAGAATTCCATACTGTTGTGAGGAGAGCACGTTAATGCAAACTTTATACTGACATTCCATCCAGGATTTCATTTGTATTCAGACGAGCTACTTACAATTTCACTGCAGTCTGCTGACAATTCCATTATGTTTAGCTGAGTTTCCAACTATATGCATTTCTTGCTGACTCTTCGGGTCTGGTGTCGGCTGACGAGCAACTTTAATAGGGGAAAATTTGTAACACCGAAGGCCGAAAGAAAGAAACAAAAGAAACGACTAAAACAAAAGCACACAAGCATACTACTGATATAATTAATCAAACAATCATGCCATACTACTGCTACTCACACAATAATATGCATGCACACCTAAGCACACAAATCGTGCAGAAACTCTAGTATTACTGTCTAATATGTTGTGGTGGTGTGCACGAAAATTATATCCATGTGTGGAAGGAGTTGGCGTAACCGAAGCCACACCAAGCACTGGCTGAACAGTGGCTGGATCTGGATGGATACACAGGTGAGAACGGACTTGACGATCAAGTAGCGAGACACAAAAGTCACGACCACCTCATTATCAAGCGTACGAAGGGAATCGTACCTGTCCTAAGAATGAAATGACAAGGAAAGATAATAGTGGAGGACTGGGTAGGGTAGCGGTGGAAAACAAGGCTCGCTGGCATTGCCCTTTTTTTGATAACCAAGATCAGCAAGGGTTGGCAAGGGGACGAGATGGATGGCATGGATGATGATGTGGTCGAATCACACCGAAGAGCAGGCATGCTCAGAAACATGGTGCAGGCGGTGGACCGTAAAAAATTCTGCCTACACTCACAAGATCAACCGTTAGTGACAAAATAATAATATATATGCATGCTATGTGACAAATAAATGCAACAATCAAGTGCACCAAACCAACTGGGGTCTATACTACCGCTTTCTACTGTTCGCGCGGGCTAAGGCATCCTACAACCAAACCTGCTCTGATACCAAGCGTTGTGGCACCCTGTCGGGGAAACTGATCCACGAGCACCTATAGGGACCGAGCCCCTTTCGGTTCGGCGGGGGGCGGAGGTCGCACGAAGAGCAGATCGAGGCGGAGCACACGAGCAGTTTACCCAGCTTCAGAGCTCTCCGGAGAGATAATACTCCTACTGCTGCTTTGTGGTTTGTATTGAGTTCTTGCTCGGGAGCGCTGAGTGCTAAAGTACGCACCAGCAGCTAACGAGACCGAGCGTGAGTGTTCTACTGTCCCCCTCTTTCTACGTTGTGCATGGGCCTCCTTTTATATGCTCAAGGGGTCTCCAACAGGTGGCAACGTAGACAAGGGTAAAAATGGAAAGGTGCTGCGGTTGGTACAGCTACCTATACTGTGTATCCTACCTAACCCTGATGGCAAGGGACAAGGGCATTAAATGCCCGTCTGCGTCGTCCAAATAGTGCAGAAAGGGACCGTCAGGGACGCCACCGTTCGCCACGATGGCGATCTTGTCAGCGCCGTATGCCACCGCGTACCCCTGGCTGCACAGCCTCTCGCCACGTACGCTTGGGTTAGTCCCTGAGCGACATGTTGGTGGATGTGCTGGAGCGTGGGTACGGAGTGGTAGCCTGCCGCGGCAATGTGCCTTGCCGTGGTCGTTGTCTTGTCGCGTCCGGAAGCTTGCCACTCGCCGGGCCTTGCCGGGACGCGTGGTGCGTCGCGGTAAGTACCTTGAGATGCCTTGGTTGGCCTTCCCGGCAAGCTCCTCTTGCCGGGGTCTTGTGCCTTGAGTGGCCTTCCCGGCAAGCTCCTCTTGCCGGGGCCTTGTCTTCTTGGCTTGAATACTTTGTTCTTGAATGGCTCAAAAGGAACCACAGAGGGCCTTGGCGGTCGCCCGACAAGCCTTGCCGCGGGGTGCTGCGACTGCCCGTGCACAAGTTCGGGGTACTAGGGTACCCCTACTCTAGTACACCGACAGGAGCCCCCGGGCCTGGGCCATACACGGTGCCAAGCGCTGTTGGGCCAGGCCCAAAACAGGGCACGGGCACACGCGGCCTGGGTTACGCCGTATCTTATTCCGTATCCACCGCGCCCTCCTTGAGCGGCACGCGTAGATTGTGGCGTCGTGGGAGAGATCGTGGGTGGCTTCTTTATTTGGGAAAACGGAACGTCTGCCCCCTCCCCCCTTATAAGCAGGGGAAACAGGGGTAGTTCGTCCATCCGTCCGTTGCTATTGTGTCCTTGACAATCTTCGCCACTCCCCTTCTTCCCAAAGCTGAAAGAGAGCAGCGCTCCGCCCCCTATCGCCACCAACACCACCAACGCCGTCGACCTCCCTCACCAGTTCCGCCATGGCTCCGAAAGCCGATAAGGGGAAGGTCGTGAAGTCGGCCGAAGCGCAGCGGCTCGCGGCGCTGCGAAAGGAGCGGGCCGTCTCCCCCCCCCCCCCAAGCTCGCCGCGGGGGATCTGAGGGAGTACTACTACCTCTTCTGGTCGACGGAGACGCGGGCGCACCCGCGCACGAAGGTACTCCCAGCCGCCGCTTGGGAAAAAGCTCCCACTGGGTACCCTTTCTTCGCCTTGTTCTTCTACTGCGGGCTCTGCCCGCCCTTTTCTGAATTCTTCTGTGACGTCATGAACACCTACGGGCTCCGCCTCATTGACTTCACCCCCAATGCTGTCCTGACTATGGCAGTTTTTGCACATCTCTGCGAAAACTTTGTCGGAATCCATCCAAACGTAGCCCTTTTCCACCACTTCTTTTCGCCTCGAGTTGAGAAAGGAGAGCCTTTATCCGGCGGAATCGCCTGGATCTCAAAAGCCGGCAAGAAGGATGCTTATCTGGATGGAGAGTTCCGCAGCAAGTGGGAGGAGTGGAGGGTGGACTGGTGCCTGATTGTCGAGGAGAACCCGCAGCCGTTTACCTCCCAGCGCCAAACTCCAGTAGTGCGCGACCGTGATTGGAGTAGCTTGGCCCCGGAAGACGACAGACTGAAGATTGCCGTCGCCCGGATCCAACGCCTCAGGCTTGCCGGGCTTACTGTAGGAGAGGTTGGCGCAGATTTCCTTCGCCGCCGCATCGCCCCCCTGCAGGAGAGGAGGAGACCCGCCTGGGAGTTCCAGAACGCGGCGGATATCATGAGGCTGCGGCCGGGCCTCAACTTCAACTTCACTGTCCTGGAGCTCAACGCGATGCTCCAGGAGCTGTTCAAGTACGACCCTCAGCATCCCGAAGTGTTCAGGTTGCCGAGGGGCGTCGTTCCGCTGTGCAACAACTCCTCGCTCGACCGCATCCGTGCAATGATGCCGCTGTGCGACTCGCATGGAATTGACCCAGCCTGGATAGAGCCTGCAGATGACGTCGTGTAGGCGTTCTTCGATGGCTTAGTAGAAGTGCCGATCTGCGCCGATGAGCAGAGGGGCTTCACTCGGGACACCACCGACGAGGAGATCAAGCGCATCGCCACCAGGCTGGAAGAGGCGGCGGCAGCCGCAGCTGCGGGCGAGTTTGGGTTCACCGTGGAGGAGGCAGAGGCAGCAGAGGCGGCAAGCCTTGCCGAGCAAGAGGATCTTGCCGGCGAGGAAAAGTCTGCCGGGCATGATGTCGGGCCGAGCGGGCCCGCCGAGGATACGAGCGGCTCGTTGGAGATCGGCTCCTCTCCCTCTTCGTCTTCGGGCGGCTTGCCGCAAGCAGAGCCCCCGGCTCCACAAGCAGAGCCCCCGGCTCCACCAAGAAGGCGTCTTCGCAAGACCGGGGACGTAGCGGAGCGGCGAACGAGTCAACCCCCGCCGCGCCGCACGACACGCTCCACCGCGGCAAGTTCTGTTGCCGCGGAAGCACCTCACGCTGCAGCGGCAACTGGAGTGGGGTCCTCCTGGTCCGCCGCTCCAGCTCCCGCCAAGCGGCCAAGGGATCCTACTCCTCTGCCTCCTCGCGCCGGAGGTGGGCCAGGCTTTGACTTCTCCGCGCTCAGCTCCGACAAGGAAGAAGAAGAGTAAGATTCTTGTTGTACTTGTATGACTTCAATACTTGCTGTCTTGTCTTGTATCTCATTTGCTTTACTCTGAACTTATTCCTTTTTAGGACTCTGGCCCAGAGAGCGGCGAAGAGAGCCAAGGTCCCGGTGATTGTCATCAAGGACGATCCCACCGTGTCAGCAGGGGGTGCGCCTGAGACAAACTTACCGGACCCGGCAGCTGTTCTTTAGAGCAGCCCCCAGTGCAGCCCCCAGCGTAAGTATATGGTTTGTTTCCCGCTGTTGGGCGCGCATGGATACTCTTTGTTTGCCGATATCTGACTGTTGGCTTGTGTAGGAGCAGAGCAGCCCCACCAGGAGCGTCCGGAGGCCGCCCCTGACATGCCATCTGCTTCGACTACGCCGTCAAGGGAGAGTTCTCCGGCAAGGGAGAATCCTCCGACAAGGGGGAGCTCTCCGGCAAGGGAGAAGTCTCTGGCAAGGGACGGTACCAGTGACCCCCCGGCAGCGGAGATCCCAACTACCGAGCCTGGTACAGGTACTTCTTGCTCCTAAAATTCCCTTGGGTTCTTCTTCGTTTGATCTTCTTTTTGGATATCTGCTTGATTTTTCTTCCTTTTTCGGCCGTCAGATCCATCTACTGCGGAGCCGATGGAGACCGAGGTTGCTGTTGATGATGCCGCCGCCACCGAAGAAGCGCCCGGCGCTGATGATCCCGCCGGCGAAGAGGCCGCCAAGGCTGCCGTCGCAGCAGCCGACGAGGGGTCTGGCGATCGCACTGACGGCCCTGAGGCCGCAGGAGCATCAGCCGCTACGCCGACCGCCGACCCTTCCGCCGCTGCCGCAACGTCGGGCTCCGAAGGGCCCCAGCCGGGCGTCTACTTGAAGGCCGGCGATGGCGTCTTCATCAACCTCCCTTGGGCGTCAACGTCCAGGGCGCCGGTCGAAGGAGAAAGCTTTGATGTGGAGGTGCTCGCCTCCGCTGGACTGACGCTGGTCGACGCGCCTAGCAGCAGCAGCAGCGACGAGCCTGAGGAGGAGCGGCTGCTGCGGAAGCTGTTGTCGCTCTACCGCGCTCGGCAAGCCAAGCTGGAATCCCGCGAAGCGCTTGCCGCGAAGGCAGGAGCCGACATTGAGAAGCACGCGGCGGAGCTCCGCGGCATCAACCAGGCAGCTCTCCGGTCCCTGGCGGAGGAGCGGGAGCAGCTTGAGGAGGCGCAGAAGGTCTTCCTCCTCGAGAGGGATGGCGTCGAGGAGCAACAGTGGCTTGCCGCTGAGAAGCTGTCGGCGCAGGAGGGTGAACTGGCGCAGCGGAAGGTCAACCTCGATAGCCACGAGGAGGAGCTTGCCGCGCGCGAGCGAACACTTGGCGGAGCTATCAAGCAAGCGGAGGATGCTGCCGCAGCCGCCGAGGTCGCCAAGAAGGAGCTGGAGATGAAGGTGGCGCAGCTGGAAGCCGACCTCAAGGCGAGCGGCGAGGAGCTCGTCGCGCTCAAGAGTGAGCGGGAGAAAGACGTCTACAGCTTCGCAGAGCTGCAGGTCCGTCTCTCCGAGAAGGGCAAGGAGCTCAGCGCCGCCAAGGACTCCAACGCAGATCTTGAGTTGAAGCTGACCACTTTGACCAAGACGCTGGACGGCGCCTGGGAGCAGGATGCAGCCTTGAAGAAGGAGATCCAGGCCGACAAGGCGCTGCTGGAGAGTGTTGCCGCCACCCAGAATGCTTTTAGAGAAACCGTGGAGCAGTGGACGGAAGGTCTTGTGAATGCTGCCGCCGACATTGATAGGGAGCTGGCGCAGCTGGGGATGGAGGATCTCGGGTATCCCTCCGACGAGAACCTCCAATCCAGCGCCAAGCTCACCTTGTTCTTCAAAGGCGTGGCGACGACCCTTCAGCGACTCCGGGAGAGGATCCCAAAGCAGCTGGCCGACGAGTCGCGCAAGATCTGCGCGGGAGCTCTTCAAAAAGTGTTGGTGAAGGTAGCCTTCCGCAACCCGGGTCTCAACCTCACCAACGTCCTCAGATCCCTGCCAGCGGAAGCTGATCTGCAGGCGCTCAAGGACGTTGTCGCACCCATTGTGGACAAGGTGAGCGGGATCAAGAGGGTTGAGGGCGATCGCGTGGACTAGGCCGCCCGTTTTTTTCTTTTCTTGTCGCTGCTGATCATGTTATGAAAACAGTCTATTAGAGCGGCGACAAGCTATTTTGTAATATAACTCTATTTTGGGCAGCGATTGCAATGTTATTTCCTTTACTTGATTCCTTCCTTTGTATGTTTTTGCCCTACGCTTTTAGGGAACTTGCCGGCGCAGGCACCCTCGCCGCGAGCGCTGAGTGCGGGACGTCAGCAGCCTGCTGGCAGTGCCGTTGCCGACAAGAAACCTTATCGTAACTAGTCGCAGCTCGCTTAAGTTGTTGAGCGAACTCGAACAAAGTAAGGGCGCGACTCTAGTCGCAGCACACTTAAACTGTTGAGCGAACTCGAAACAAAGTAAGGGCGCAACTAGCCACGAGCCGGTTCCTTCGCGCACAGGTTTTCCATACAAAGCATGGTCGTTTAAGGAAGATAACTTAAAAATTTAAAAACATCTGATTGCTCAAACTTTGGCAACTTAGCTTTTCTGTCTTTTGCTTCCCGGCAAGGCGAAACTTTCTTGAACGACGCCTGGTCCATACCATTATCTTCCCCTTCCCCCCGGCAAACTTGTGGGCGAAGGAACCTTCATTTCCTTGAGAAAAAAAGGAAGTAGAGAAAATAATGATATGGAGCCTTATGGCTCGTTATTGCTTACCGGGGGTGTTCGCTGCACAAAGTGTCAGATAACTCATGCAAAAAACAAAAAGCATGAAATTGACAAGATGTGCGGAGCACATGAGCTTTATTTATGCACAGGGTCTGCGCCTGGCTTTGTACAAAGGATTACATGCAACAGTGGCAAGACTTGTACAAAAGATGGTCCGGCAACCGCGCCTTACGGGTAAAACTTACGAAGATGCTCAATGTTCCAGGAGTTGCTCACCGCAATGCCATCTTCGGTCTCAAGGCGGACAGCGCCAGGCCTAGTAACTCGTTTCACCCGGTAAGGGCCTTCCCACTTTGGCGTCAACTTGTTGGAATTCTTGGTGGACTGAACGCGTCGAAGAACAAGGTCGCCTTCCTCGAGACTTCTGGCGTTAACATTGCGGCTATGGTAGCGGCGCAAAGCTTGCTGGTAGTGAGCAGCTCGTACAGCAGCCTGAAGACGGTCTTCCTCAAGGAGCAGCGCGTCATCTTGTCACAGCTGCTCTTGCTCAAGCTCATCATAAGCGAGCACTCGAGGCGACCCGTATACGAGTTCCGTGGGGAGAACTGCCTCTGCTCCATAGACTAGAGCGAAAGGTGTCTGGCCAGTGGCTCGATTTGGCGTCGTCCTGATCGACCAAAGAACCACCGGCAGCTCCTCAATCCAGTTTCTTCCGCACCCGTGCAGCCTGTCGAAAGTCCTGGTCTTGAATCCGCGCAGCACTTCAGCATTTGCTCTCTCCGGTTACCATTGCTCCTGGGGTGAGCAACAGAAGCGAAGCAGACCTTGGCGCCAAGATCTTGGACGTACTGCATGAAGGTGCGGCTCGTGAATTGTGTACCGTTGTCGGTGATGATCCTGTTAGGGATCCCGAAGCGGCAAACAATCGACCTGAGGAACTTGACTGCTGACTGTGCTGTCACCTTCCTCACTGCTTCCACTTCCGGCCACTTTGTGAACTTGTCGATTGCGACGTACAAGTACTCAAAGCCCCCGACTGGTCGGGGAAAGGGGCCGAGGATGTCGAGCGCCCAGACCGAAAATGGCCAGGATAAAGGGATCGTCTGGAGAGCTTGAGCTGGCTGGTGTATCTGCTTGGAATGAAACTGGCACGCTTCACACTTGGTTACTTGTGCAGTCGCATCCTGGAGGGCTGTCGGCCAAAAGAAACCTTGCCGGAAAGCTTAGCCGGCAAGCGCTCTTGCGCCAATGTGGTGACCACATATGCCTCCATGTATCTCTGCCAACAACTTTTGTCCGTCTTCCCGGTGAATACACTTCAATTTCACACCGTTGAGTCTTCTTCTGTACAGTGCGTTGTCGACAAACTGGTACATACTTGACTGCCGGGCTACTCTTTCCGCTTCTTCTTGCTCTTCGGGAAGTTCTCCTGTCTGAAGGAAACAGACGATCTGCTGTGCCCATGCTGGAGCTTGTGGCTCGACAACAAGGACTAAAGGCACATCTGCTGCTGTGGGAACATCCGCTTCTACGGCGAGAAACTGCGGCTCAGCCGGAGCTTGACGTTCCCCGGCAAGCTTGCCGGAGCAAAACTTGTCGGGAGTGTCTGCTTCAACGGAACAAACCCTGGGGTTTGCCGGAGCAGACTGCTCCCCAGCACTCTTGGTGTTGATCTTGGGGACCTTCTTGGCGGCGGCTTCAGGAAGCTCTGCCAGAAAATAGTCACCAGAAATTAACTTCCTCTTCTTGCTCTGTCCAGTTGATGGCGTCACAGACGGTTAAGTCAGCTTGAGCACAAAGATCCCTGGTTCCACAGGTAACTTAAGTGCTGTGCACTTTGACAGGCCATCGGAAATGTCGTTCTGAGCTCTTGGAACATGTTCCATCTGTAGGTCGACAAAGTGCTCTTCTAGCTTCCTCACTTCATCAACGTAGGCTTCCATCAACGGACTCTGATAACTCTTATTTACTTGGCGGAAGACAAGCTGCGAGTCACCCCTGACGATGAGCTTCTTAATCCCAAGGTCTGCCGCGATCCTGAGACTGGCAAGCAATCCTTCATACTTTGCAGTATTGTTTGTTGCTTGCTCCTTGGGAAAGTGCATCTGGACTACGTACTTAAGGTGCTCTCCGGTGGGTGCGACAAGCAGTACGCCAGCACCGGCGCCTTGCAGCGAGAAAGCACCATCAAAGTATATCAGCCACTCTTTGCTTGCTTCCTTGACGGGGATGCTCGTTTCTGGAATTTCTTCATCTGGTGTTGGCGTCCACTCTGCTATGAATTCTGCTAATGCTCTGCTTTGGATAGTTGAAGTGCTCTCAAACTTGAGGCCAAAGCTTGACAGTTCCAGTGCCCACTCAACAATCCTGCCTGTTGCTTCTGGATTCTGCAGTATCCTCTTCAGCGGAAAACGAGTGACAACTGTTATCTCATGTGCTTGGAAGTAATGGCGCAGCTTTCTCGAGGCCATGAGAAGGCCGAAAAGCAATTTCTGCACACCAGAGTACCTTGACCTAGCCCCCTGCAGAAGGGAACTGACAAAGTAGACTGGGCGCTGCACCATTTTCTTCTGTATCTCCTCGGGTGCCTGCGCAGATCCATCTTTGCCGGGACCAGAGCTTGTCGGGGAAGCCCCCTGCTTGTCGCTGGATGCGCTCGCCCTGGTTGCTGGCTCATCATCTGCCTCCCTCTCCGCTACTAACGCAGCACTAACCACTTGATTGGTTGCCGCCAGATACAGCAGCAACTTCTCTTGTGGCTTAGGTGCGACAACTATTGGAGTGGAGGACAAGTATCTGTTCAAGTCCTGCAGCGCATCCTCCGCTTCCGGAGTCCATTTCATTGGACCTGCCTTTTTCAAAATTTTGAAAAACGGCAGGGCGCGCTCAGCAGACTTAGAGATAAACCTGCTGAGAGCCGCCACGCAGCCGGCAAGTCTCCGTACATCCTTGACGCGCTTCGGTGCTTCAATCTGCTCAATGGCCTTGATCTTGTCGGGATTGGCTTCAATTCCCCGCTGAGACACGAAGAACCCGAGAAGCTTTCCGGAAGGGACTCCAAACACACACTTCTCGGGGTTGAGCTTGAGGCTGATCTTGTGCAGATTTGCGAAAGTCTCGTCTAAATCTTGAATCAGAGTTGCCTTATCCTTGCTCTTGACCACTATGTCGTCCATGTAGGCTTCCACATTTCTGTGTATTTGCGGTTCAAAAGCAGTATGGACTACCCTTGCAAATGTTGAACCAGCATTCTTTAAACCGAATGGCATCCGTATGAAACAGTACGTGCCACAGGGAGTGATGAATGCGGTTTTCTCCTCATCCTCTTCTGCCATGAAGATATGATAGTATCCTAAGTATGCGTCAAGAAATGAAAGCAAGTCACATCCGGCCGTGGAGTCAACAATCTGGTCGATGCGCGGCAAGGGAAATGGGTCTTTGGGACAAGCTTTATTGACATCGGTAAAGTCGATACAAAGCCTCCATTTCCAATTTGCCTTGCGCACGACTACAGGATTGGCCAACCACGTAGGATGGAGCACTCCTCTGACAAGGCCTGCTGCTTCCAACTTCTTGATCTCTTCTGCGATGAATTCTTGGCGCTCCACTGCTTGCTTTCTCACTTTCTGCTTGACGGGCCGCGCATGAGGACAGACGGCAAGGTGGTGCTCAATTACTTTCCTGGGAACACCGGGGATGTCAGACGGTTGCCACGCAAACACATCGACATTCACCCGTAGGAAAGCAATGAGTGCGCTTTCCTATTTAGGGTCGAGAGTGGCACTGATGGTGAAAGTACCACCAGTGCCGTCCTCCTTGGCGGACACCTTCTTGGTCGCTGGCGGAGCTGCCATTGTCTTCTTACACTTGCCGGTGGAGCTCGATGGTGCATCCTCGACGGTAGCGCAGCACTCCGAAGAGGTGCGCTTGCCGGAGTGAGCATCAGAACTCTTGCCGGACTTGGTCTTCTTCTTCCCCCCGGGAGCTTCGGCGGCAAGTGGCTTGCGATCTGTTGCGGCTGCTGCTTCCCGGTAGATTTTGTCGGCGCAGATAAGAGCATCCTTCTTGTCGCCAGGGACAGAGATGACACTTATCGGGCCTGGCATCTTCAACATGTTATACGCATAGTGAGAGGCCGCCATGAACTTGGCGAGTGCTGGACGGCCGAGAATCCCATTGTAAGGCAATGGAAAATCGGCGACGTCAAAAGTGACCCTCTCAGTTCTGAAGTTCAACTCGCTGCCGAATGTCACCGGCAACGTGATCTTCCCCTTCGGCTTGCTCCTTCCCGGGTTGATTCCTTGGAATGTGCCGGTCTCTTCGAGCTCGCTGTCAGGGACCTGGAGTTTCCTGAGCATGGCGGAGGAGATCAGGTTCAAGCCGGCCCCGCCGTCAACTAGCATCTTAGTGACCTTGAGGTTGCGGATAGTTGGTGAAACCAACATCGGCAAGCACCCGACAGCAGTTGTGCGATCAGGGTGGTCCTCAATATCAAAGATGATAGGCGTGCTGGACCATTTCAGAAGCTTGCGTGACTCGACGGGTGGTTCTGCCGCATTGACTTCCCGCACCCACTGCTTGAGTTGGCGGTGTGAAGTATACAGAGAAGCACCGCCGTCAACGCACAAGACCTCTGTGGCTTTCTGGAACTCCTGTTCACTGGTTTCATCATCATCCATGTCTTCGTCGTCGTCGTCATCTTCATCCTTGTCGCGGCCGCGGGGAGGTCTGTCTCCTTGCCGCTGCTTGGCCTTGCCGCGGCGTCCTCCCCGGCCGAGGCGCTTCGTACCGGATCCTCCAGCACCTCCTTGGCCTTTCTCCTTATCGCGTCGCTCGTATTCGGCCTTTTGCAGCTCGACAAGCTGCTCGACCTTCTTGCAGCTCTGGAGGTCATGGCCCTTGGTGCGGTGGATCTTGCAGTACTGTTTGTTGGTGCCGTCCTGCTTGTCGGCAGCCGCCACAGCCTGGCAGTTGGCGCATGCGGCAACCTCCTTGCCGGAGCTACCAGCCTTGGCTTTCTTGGCGCCACCTTCGTTGCTGGACTGCTCAACAACTAGCACATCTTTGCCTTTCCTCTTCCTGTTGTTCCGCCGCCGGCTTTTCTTTGCCGGGGCAGCATCATCGCTGTCAGATCCTCCTGTTCCTGTATTCTCTCCGGGGAGTTTCCTCCCTTCCTCAGCACGTGCACACCTGTCGGCCAGGTCATACAGCTCACTGACGTCTCCGATCTTGCACATTGCCATCTCCTCCCGCATCCCGCGGTTACGCACGTTCTGATGGAACGCGCTGATGACTGCGGCAGGGTGGATATCTGGGATGTTGCGTTGCACCTGGCTGAATCTCTGGATGTACTTGCGCAGGGGCTCTCCTTCCTTCTGGGCAAGCAGATGAAGATCACTCTCCTGGCCATGAGGTTTGTGGCCGCCTGTAAAGGCGCCGACAAACTGATGGCATAGGTCTGCCCATGAAGATATGGAGTTATCCGGCAAGTGCATGAGCCAGGACTTGACGTTGGGCTTGAGCACCTGCGGGAAGTAGTTGGCAAGGATCTTGTCGTCGCGCCCCCCAGCAGCTTGCACCGCGATGGTGTGGATGCTGAGGAACTCCGACGGATGCAACTTGCCGTCGTACTTCTCGGGTACGTCTGGCTTGAAATTCTTCGTGCTGGGCCACTGGACTTGCCGCAGCTCACGAGTAAACGCAGGGCAACCTACCGCGTACGGCAGGTCGCCTGGTTCCCCTGGCGCACGCATGTCGACAGTGGGCCCAGCGCGCTGGTCTGACTGACGCTGCGCTTCTCTTCGGCGCTCGATGCGAGTACGAGCGTCTTCTTGCCGTCGTTCGTGAAGAACTTGGCGTTGATCGCGACGAGCTCGTGGATCCGATGACGCGGTGGAGTCGCTGTCGAGGTGGATCCGGTGAGGTGGCGATCTTGGCCTCCGCGGCGGGGAGTGCACGGTGGTTGCACCCCCACTAAATTTGTCGCCATCGGCCCGCGTTTGGCTGACTCGCCGCGGCTGCGATGTACTCGGCTGCCGCGGAGTGTCGCCGTTGGCAAAGCCGATGAGACTCTGAATGGTGGCCCTCCAGTCGTCGATCTTGTCCGCTGTTGGAGGGTAATCTAGGAGCAGTTGGCTCGCGCCAAAGCTTCTGCTGGAGTGGCGGGTAGCGGTGGCGAACGATGTGTGGAGCGGGATATGCTCGAACTTCTAACTATGTTAGAAGGAGCAGTATCCCGTCCAGGCGACCGTGCCTCGCTCGTGCCAGCATGTTGGCGTGCATGCTGGCCTTGAGCATCCCGAGATCCACCAGCTCGATCTGGGTCCAACGAGCGTATGGTATCGTGAGTACCATGACGCTGCCAGTTTCGCGCCTCCTGAGATGAGCGCGATGGATGTGCGGACGCCGAGGTCTGCGCAGCCTTGTCCTTGGACCTGGCGGCACCGTGAGCTCCCTCGTCGACGCCCGTTCTTCCGCCGGCGTCTTCCCCACCAGCCGTTTGCTCCGGCGGTGGTGGGTTTGTCGCGGACGGAGCAGCCGCCTCCGAAGCCTTCTTCTTCGGCGGCATGTCGATGAAGATGATGAAGATCTAGCTCGTGTGAATGCCGGATCAGGTTCAGACAACCTCGACGCCCCCTACCCGGCGCGCCAAAGATGTCGGGGAAACTGATCCACGAGCACCTATGGGGACCGAGCCCCTTTCGGTTCGGCGGGGGGAGGAGGTCGCACGAAGAGCAGATCGAGGAGGAGCACACGAGCAGTTTACCCAGCTTCGGAGCTCTCCAGAGAGATAATACTCCTACTGCTGCTTTGTGGTTTGTATTGAGTTCTTGCTCGGGAGCGCTGAGTGCTATAGTATGCACCAGCAGCTAACGAGACCAAGCATGAGTGTTCTACTGTCCCCCTCTTTCTACGTTTTGCATGGGCCTCCTTTTATATGCTCAAGGGGTCTCCAACAGGTGGCAACGTAGACAAGGGTAAAAATGGAAAGGTGTTGCGGTTGGTACAGCTACCTGTACAGTGTATCCTACCTAACCCTGACGGCAAGGGACAAGGGCCCGTCTGCGTCATCCAAATAGTGCAGAAAGGGACAGTCAGGGACGCCACCGTTCGCCACGATGGCGATCTTGTCAGCGCCGTTTGCAACCGCGTACCCCTGGCTGCACAGCCTCTCGCCACGTACGCTTGGGATAGTCCCTGAGCGACACGTTGGTGGATGTGCTGGAGCGTGGGTACGGAGTGGTAGCCTGCCGCGGCAAAGTGCCTTGCCGCGGTCGTTGTCTTGTCGCGTCCGGAAGCTTGCCGCTCGCCGGGCCTTGCCGGGACGCGTGGTGCGTCGCGGGAAGTACCTTGAGATGCCTTGGTTGGCCTTCCCGGCAAGCTCCTCTTGCCGGGGTCTTGTGCCTTGAGTGGCCTTCCCGGCAAGCTCCTCTTGCCGGGGCCTTGTCTTCTTGGCTTGAATACTTTGTTCTTGAATGGCTCAAAAGGAACCACAGAGGGCCTTGGCGGTCGCCCGGCAAGCCTTGCCGCGGGGTGCTGTGACTGCCCGTGCACAAGTTCGGGGTACTAGGGTACCCCTACTCTAGTACACCGACACACCCTGGCTCAGAGAAACCGGAACGCCCCGTATTCCAGCCCAGAGATCGAGGAGAAGTCTTCTGGAATATGACACTGCTTAGCATAGAACAAACCAGCTTTCTATTATTGCACGAATATGAATAAAAGGTCTCCGATATTACAATGAATAACATCGGCATGGCGACACTACGCCATCCTCAGTTGCTCTATGCAAGCAGCAGAACAACTCGAAGCAGCGGAATAACTCTAGTAGCGAAAAAACTTCTGGCAGCGGAGCATCGACGATGGTGGTGAACTCCAAGCCACAGGGACTCTTGCTGGAACGCTTATCCTAGCTCGCGAACACCGAAAACACCGAACAAGCAAGCAATCTAGGCACGACCTGCAAGCTGGCATGATACGCCAGGTCAGTACATTGAATGTACTTGCAAGCTCACAACTAACCAGAAGCATTAACAACAGCATGACAATTACAAGTTAATCATGGATTAATATGAGATCATCAGGATAACATGGCATGAACAACATGACATCCAAAGTAATACTCCCAAAATAATACCAGCTACCATCATGAAAATAATCATAATAGCCACTAAGAATCCAAAGGCAACATGGACATGATACAGCTAGAACAATATGAGCATGGCATGAACATACGAATCTGATGATACTAGCATGCAACATGATGACACTACATGCACCAATTATTCTGCTCGGGTTATCTCATAACCATCACATGCATCACTTACCAACCTCGGACATCACACAATCATCTCAGGATCAAATCAAGCTTGGTATAAACAATACCGTAGTAATCATTAAATGACCACAAGGAGCTTGATCTTTACCCATGATTCTCGCACAACATTGCGAATATCCAACAACTCGGTATCCTCGATACCACGATGATCATTCCGGCGATCACAACCTTGACCAACACTTGGTCTCAAACCGTGATCCTTACGACGATCACAACCACGACCAATATTTGGCCCATGTCCTTACGGCGATCACAACCAACTTATCTCATCATCGAACCGGGGTTGTTATTAATCAAGTTATTATTAATATTGTTGACTCACGGTGGGACCGACATGAACTGGGCCCTTATCCGCGGGCGCGGCTATCGATAGATTTATTATACACTTTGTAGGGGTTAGCACACTGTACCCACACCACGGAACCCATGGCCTCGCACTGCCATTCGGTTGGACCAACGACGTTCTGAAAAAACAGATCTATTGTCATGACACTCTCCCGGCCACTCCGACCCAATCCCAACTGGGCTAGTCCTGGGTGGCCTCGTGTCTACCAAAGACACCCCGACCACCGTCGTGGTCAAAACTCCCTCACGGGGAAAACTCCCTCATGGGGACCGGATCCATAAAAACAAAAACAACGGGCCAGGGTACCGCACGCCCATAATCTTCCCTAGTGGGAGGCACCGGCGAGATGCATGACAATAGACCCAATTAGGACCTTACCCATACGGTAAGTGTGGTTGCACTGGTTAGTTTCGATCTGGGGGCACCATGACTCAGCCAACAATTGTTCAAGTTCAATTAAATCCGGTTAAACTTGAATGCAAAATGCTGAGCCATGATAAAATAACGTGATGCAACTACAATGCATGAGCATGATATCAACATAAGCACGGGATGCAACATAACTGTCCATCATATCAACTATGAAATAATCTTCAACTGAACATGGTATGAGAATAAACATTACAATTACAAAACTACTCGTAGCATAACATGACCTGACCATTATCATCAACCATAAGTAACATCCAAGAACTCGTGAATAACATTACCGAGTAAACACTTAATTAACTAGTAGTAGAGGAACAATTCATATTAACAGTACTCGGTAACCGACGTTAGTCATGCACCGAAGAACATGACCAAGCCAACGTGTACTACAATCAAGCATGGCAATATGAAAGTAATACTAGCAACTAGCAGGGCATGATAACCAGGTGCATACCAACATAGCAAACAAGCAATCACTAACCCAGAAGCATTACCGACACAACGATAACCATATTTTAAAAAAGCAATCATTTAATAAATACTCAAGTTGAAACCCATGGCTACTGCATGACTATCATGCAAGTGGGTTTTGTGGCTTGCCTGGGATGAAGAAGACACCGGGAAGAAGTGCGGTGAAGCCGCGGAAAGATTTGCCGGAAACAGTTCTCTATCGGAGGGACTGTTTACGTGCAATGGCAAAAAGGTCATTTTCATAGTGTCAGACCATAGTGAAAATTAAACCAACAGAACGGGCTCGACGAAACGAAGACGTGGGCTTTGGAATCACCAAATTTGGAGTTGTGGTAAAAAAGATATGAAGGGTTGAAGTTCAGGGTCTTTTCTGCAAAAATATCATCACAAACAATTCCCTGAGTGGATAAGGCAGAAGCGCGAAGTTAGAAATACGCTTTATGATTAAGAAAACGCATTCTGGGCTGAAACAGGGTGAAAATCAGAACTGGGAAAGCGCATTTACGGCGGGAGTAGAAGAGTAATACGCTTTCTAAAGATGAAAACATACTTCTCGAAAGTACGATTCCACTTATCCAGTCAGCAGGGCGGGGCCGTGGCGCTGTGCGGCTGACGGGTGGGGTCCCACGGGCCATGGGGCCCGTCACTTATGTAGCTAGACCGGGCGGGTCAACGCGGGGCCGGCTCCGGTGTGGCTGACTGGTGGGGCCCGCCTTATCCACTCCCTCTCTCTCTCTCCTGGCTCCTTCTTCGTCTGTGCCCGACGGAGCAGAGCAGGGGCGCGGCTTCGACAACGAGCCCCGATGAGTCTGGCCACCGTTGCCGGCGCTCCGGGCACCGACGAGCTCGGGGAAGAGTGCCGCGTCTGTCTAGGCTGGACACGGATGCCGAGGAGGACCGAAGCGACGAGGACATGGACTCCGGCGGAGATGGCTTCGGGTGGGGTTGGGCAATGTGGCCAGGGTAGCTCCGTCGAGGGGGCGAGGGCATGGGGAGGATCGCCGGAGTGAGGGGGTCTCACTGGTTGTAGCTAGGAGAGGAGAAGGGCTCGGGTTGTTGCGAATTTAGGCGGAGGCCAGGGGCGACCATGGCGGTGATGAGTGGAAAGAAGAGCTTCTGGAGCTCAGGCGAGTGGATGGGGAGGGAGCTAGGAGTGAGGGGAAGCTGATGAGGTGCTCGAACGACTCGGGGAGGGTTTAAATAGCCGCGGGGCGAGGAGGCCGAGCTGGCGTCGCCGCAGACGCGTGTGCTCGCGCATGAGCTCGGGGAAGGCGACGAAGAGGGAACAGACGAGGGGCAGGGCTCACGGAGACGAGGGCGAGCTCGAGGACAAGAGGAGAAGGAGATGAACGCCATTAAAGCCTCAGTCGGCTACAGCTCGCCCGTGGGCATGCGGCGACGAGCGCTGACGGAGGGGCTAACCGAGGGGGAGAGGGCTCTAGGTGGACGGCGACGACGCGGGCCAGCTGTTGGACAGTTCACGAGCGCGGAGGCGACGAGAGGAAGAGGGGCCCAAGCAAGAAGACGCCCTGGACGCGGCCAACGCCAATAGAGCGCGCGCATTGCATGCCAAAGCTCGTGATCACCGTGTGCACTGGTGCACACAATGGCACACGGCCGGCCGAATAATGTCTGGGGGCTTGTCCTTCCTGGGGAGGTTGCATCTGATGTGGTAGATTGGTTAAAAGTGACACGGTTAAATGGCAGTTAACACCTGAAGTTTACTGCAGTAAACTTGATAGTGTACCGCTGCTCAACAGGAGAGGGATTGGGTCAAATGGAGTTGTCTGGTAGATTCAGGGTAAGAAGGACTTACATCCTGGTAATTTTGAGAAGAATTGGACCACTAATTAATATATTTGCTTTACAACTAAGTAATCTGGTCCAGAATGAAGATCATGATGATGCTCTCAAATGGTGAAGCCGCTGAACTGAACTTTGGCAAGGCAGGCTTATTTGGCCATATGAAGATGCTGCAAAAGGTTTCATACCAATTGGATAAATCAAAATGGTACTTCCTTCACAAACATTTCCACTGACCTGAAACTTGCAAAAATCCTAGAGGAATAATGGCTTTATGAAACATGCCCAAAATGGGTGGAGGTAGGTTATATGGATAACATAAGGCCTAGAAACATTGGCAGCCATAATGGAGCAAGATAAAATATACTTGCTTCACAATCTAAAATTTTGGACAGAATCAAAGAATTGAAGGTGAGATCACACGGAGGCATGACATGAGCTCTACTTTGGTGGAGTGTGATGATATGATGATGTGAGGGATCATGCAAATGGCAACTCATTTGGATATGCCTAGCTTGTACTTCCTTCACAACCAGTTCCCTCAGGCAGGAACTTTGGAAAATCATAATTAAATAATTACTAGGCAAATGAGGTTGCACTTTGGCATGTGGCAATAATATGGATAGGAAGAGGTGTCCAAGGATTTGGGGTTAATTGGGAAAAGATAAATGGCACTTGCTTCACATTCTGCCATTTAGGGAAGAATAGGAAATGAATTATTTGAACATGATGATAAACATGACAAATGAAATATTTTGCCATATTTGAGAAAGATATGACCCAAACAATTTATGAGAATTATTTGGTAATTTTAGGAGTGATAGAAATATAGGTTGCTTCACAACCTAGGGCAAATTTGGTTATTCCTTTAATAGAAAAGGAATATTCCCAAGGAAAAGAATATTGGGATTTGGGCTAGGATGAAAATGACATGGTCTAGGGAAGGATTTCGGTTTGACAAGCCACTCTGGAAGCAAAGAAGAGTTCGTCTTCTTCAGTTTCCAGACCACAAAGCCACGGAAAAAGAAAACTCAAGCAAAAACCTCAGAAAAACTAAAGAAAAGAAAGGGCCAAAATTCAGGCTGTCACAACCGCGTTGGTTTTCCCTTGAAGAGGAAAGGGTGATGCAGCAAAGTAGCGTAAGTATTTCCCTCAGCTTTTGAGAACCAAGGTATCAATCCAGTAGGAGGCTATGCGCGAGTCCCTCGCGCCTACACAAAGCAAATAAATCCTCGCAACCAATGCGATAAGGGGTTGTCAATCCCTTCACGGTCACTTATAAGAGTGAGATCTGATAGATATGATAGGATAATATTTTTTGTATTTTTGTGATAAAGATGCAAAGTAAAATAAAAGCAAAGTAAAAAAGCAAAGGAAATAACTAAGTGTTGGAAGATTAATATGATGAAGATAGACCTGAGGGCCATAGGTTTCACTAGTGGCTTCTGTCAAGAGCATAAGTATTTAAAGTGGGTGAACGAATTAATGTTGAGCAATTGACATAATTGAGCATAGTTATGAGAATATTTAGGTATGATCATGTATATAGGCATCACGTCCGAGACAAGTAGACCGACTCCTGCCTGCATCTGCTACTATTACTCCAGTCATCGACCACTACCCAGCATGCATCTAGAGTATTAAGTTCATGAAAACAGAGTAACGCCTTAAGCAAGATGACATGATGTAGAGGGATAAATTCATGCAATATGATAAAAACCCCATCTTGTTATCCTCGATGGCAACAATACAATACGTGCCTTGCTGCCCCTACTGTCATTGGGAAAGGACACCGCAAGATTGGACCCAAAGCTAAGCACTTCTCCCATTGCAAGAAAGATCAATCTAGTAGGCCAAACCAAACTGATAATTCGAAGAGACTTGCAAAGATAACCAATCATACATAAAAGAATTCAGAGAAGATTCAAATATTGTTCATAGATAATCTTGATCATAAACCCACAATTCATCGGTCTCAACAAACACACCGCAAAAAGAAGATTACATCGAATAGATCGCCACGAGAGAGGGGGAGAACATTGTATTGAGATCCAAAAAGAGAGAACAAGCCATCTAGCTACTAACTATGGACCCGAAGGTCTGAGGTAAACTACTCACACTTCATCAGAGAGGCTATGGCATTGATGTAGAAGCCCTCCGTGATGGATGCCCCTTCCGGCGGAGCTCCGGAACAGGCCCCAAGATGGGATCTCATGGGTACAGAAGGTTGGGGCGGTGGAATTAGGTTTTTGGCTCCGTATCTTATCATTTGGGGGTACGTAGGTATATATAGGAGGAAGTAGTACGTCGGTGGAGCAATAGGAGGCCCACGAGGGTGGAGGGCGCGCCCCCCTACCTCGTGGCCTCCTCTTTTGTTTCTTGACGTAGGGTCCAAGTCTCCTCGATCATGATCTTCCTAAAAATCACGTTCCCGAAGGTTTCATTCCGTTTGGACTTCGTTTGACATTCCTTTTCTGCGTAACTCTGAAATAGGCAAAAAAACAGCAATTCTGGGCTGGGCCTCCGGTTAATAGGTTAGTCCCAAAAACAATATAAAAGTGAATAATAAAGCCCAATAATGTCCAAAACATTAGATAATATAGCATGGAGCAATCAAAAATTATAGATACGTTGGAGACGTATCAATAGTACATTTGATGTACTAACTAGATCTTCAAAATCCAAACCATGTTTCATACGTACACTGTGTTTATCACACAAAGTATGGTGCCCCCCCTACATTATGACAAGTATTTAGCCCTGAGCTGCAAAAGCCACACATTATCACAAATTCAAATAAATGTTCTATATATTATATGTAGTATAACATGTTCATAACCACACCATGCGTATCATCATTATATATATTCATGCATGCGTCAGTTTAAAACACTATGATAACTTCTTCGAATATCCGAATCCACTTTTTATAATGAATTATGATCTCGTTTCGTCTTTTACACCCACACAATCCTCTTCTCTTTGTAGCTAGCGCTAACTTTCACTCGTGCATGCACACGCCCGCCCCCCCTCTCACCCTCCCTCGGCGTCTGATAACCCACAAGTATAGGGAATCGCAACAGTTTTCGAGGGTAGAGTATTCAACCCAAATTTATAGATTCGACACAAGGGAAGCCAAAGAATATTTGAAGGTATTAGGAGCTGAGTTGTCAATTCAACCACACCTGGAGATTAATTATCTGCAACAAATAATCAGTAACAAAGTAATATGATAGTTTTGATAATAGTAGCAGTAGTAACGGTAACAGTAACAGTGATAGCAGGAATTTTGTAGCAAGTGTAACAGTGATGATAGCAGTAGTAACTTAGCAAGAACAATATAAGATAAATTCATAGGCATTGGATCGATGACTTGTTGGATGATATTCATCATGAGACAGTTGTAACCTAGGGCAATATGACACTAGCTCCAGTTCGTCAATATAATGTAGGCATGTATTACGTAAATAGTCATACGTGCTTATGGAAAGAACTTGCATGGCATCTTTTGTCCTACCCTCCCGTGGCAGCAGGGTCCTATTGGAAACTAAGGGATATTAAGGCCTCATTTTAATAGAGAATCGGAACAAAGCATTAACACATAGTGAACACATGAACTTCTCAAACTACGGTCATCACCGGGAGTGGTCCCTACTATTGTCACTCCGGGGTTGCCGGGTCATAACACATAGTAGGTGCCTATAACTTGCAAGATCGGATCTAAAACATGGATATAATTGTGAAAACATAAACGGTTCAGATCTGAGTTCATGGCACCCGGGCCCAAAGTGACAAGCATTAAGCATGGCAAAGTCATAGCAACATCAATCTTAGAACATAGTGGATACTAGGAATCAAGCTCTAACAAAACTAACTCGATTACATGATGAATCTCATCCAACTCCTCACCGACCAGCGAGCCTACGAAGGAATTACTCACTCCCGGTGGGGAGCGTCATAGAATTGGCGATGGAGAAGGATTTGTGATGACGAAGAACGAAGACCCCCCTCTCCGAAGCCCCAAACGGACTCTAGATATGGCCTCCCGATGAAGAACAGGAGGTGACGGCGGCTCCGTCTCGTGGATCATGATAATTCTTTTTCCCTTATTTTTTTCCTGGAAAAATAGGATTTCATAGCATTGGTTTCAGGGTTTGCGGCGCCACCAGGTGGGGACAACCCTCCTGGGCGCGCCAGGAGATGGGGGGCGCCCTGGTGGGTTGTGCCCACCTAGGTGCCCCTCTCCGGTGGATCTTAGCTCCAAAATTTTTTATTTATTGTATAAAAAATCCTCGCAAAGTTTTGTTCCATTCCAAGAACTTTTATTTCTGTACAAAAACAACACCATGGTAGTTCTGCTGAAAACAACGTCAGTCCGGGGTTAGTTTCATTCAAATCATGCAAATTAGAGTCCAAAACAAGAGGAAAAGCGTTAGGAAAATTGGATACGTTGAAGACGTATCAACTCCCCCAAGCTTAAACATTTGCTTGTCGTCAAGCAATTTAGTTGATAAACTGAAAGTGAAGAAGAAAAAATTTTACGAACTCTTTTGCTCTTGTTTGCATAAATAAGCTTAAACAACACCCAGGTTTTTAGCCAACATTATAAGTAACCATGCCGACAATAACTCTTAAAGATTATAATGACTCATATCAATGACATAATCAGCTAGGGAGCAATAATAAGGTATCTCAAATGGCAACACGTTGTCAAAACAACCATGATATAATATGACAATAGTGGTATCTCGGTAGCCCTTTCTGAGACCGCAAAACATATATGCAGAGCACCTCCAAAGTTCATGCAACGGCTAAATATTGTAATTCATGGTAGAAAATATCCAGTCATGATGCACCCAACATTAGCTACACACAGTGCATAAGTCATCATAGTTGTACTATTAGGTTCTAGCGCTTATTTTTAGAAGGTGATGACACAACATAAAAGTAAATAGATAGTCCCTTCGCAAAGGGAAGAAGTGATTTGCAGAGGTGCCAGAGCTCAAGTTTTTAAACAGAGATAAATGATATTTTGGGACATGCACCTTTCTCATTTACTTCACGACTATCAATTATCAATATATTCCATGCTAAGCACGCTAGTGGCGGTTCCCAAGCGATAAAAGTTAAGGTTTACTCCCTCTCCACCAACAATCACATTCCATGGCTTCTCCAAAACAACGGGTGCCGTCCAAACCAACAACAGTCCCGGGGGAGTTTTGTTTAAATATTTGCATTTTTTGATCAGGACTGGGAATCCCTATTACCGCCCTTTTCTCGTGTGATGGCGAGTTAAACACTCGACCTAAGAATAACCCGCTTAGCATGGAAGATACCGACCACCTCCTGTCGTTCCATGAACGATCCATTAGTAGTTTTAGAGGTGGCACATGCAAATTTACTTAGGACGGCAGGGTAATACCGCATATAGGTTGGTATGGTGGACTCATCTGGAATAACTTTGGGTTCAAGAGTTTTGATGTACAAGCAGAATTCCCACTTAGTACAGGTGGCCAGCTAGAGAGCAACAATGGTCATAAACATGCATTATGCATAAGTAACATTGGACACTAGCATGAGTAGGATATGAACACCATGAACATAAATATCACAGAGGCTATGTTGGTTTTGATTCAACTACATGCATGAACATGTGCCAAGTCAAGCCAATCGAACATTCAGAGGAGGATACCATATCATCATACTACATCACAATCATTTTAACGCAATGTTGGTATCCAAGATAAATCATTATCCACTCCCAGCTACTTATGCATGACATGAGGAACTATAATCTCTAATTGTCATTGCAAACATGTTTAATCATAATGGGCTGAATCATGGATACTAGTTAAACATATTTACACAAACAGAACAAGTCGAGTTCATACCAGTTTCTCTCTACCACAGCCAGTTCACCGAATGTCATCATTATTGCCTTTCACTTGTATGACGGAATGATATGAAACTAATAATAGTGCAAGACTGCCGTGGACTAAGCTGGAATCTGCAAACATTTTATTCAACAGGAGAAGACAAAGTAATATGGGCTCTTTGTTAGATCAAGATAATGCATATGAGAGCCACTCAACATTTTCATCATGGTCTTCTCCTTGGTACGACACGAATAAAAAGAAAAGAAATTCAGACAAACACAGTGAAATATTTTTGGAGTTTTTGGTTTTCTTAAACAAGCAAATAAAAGGGAAAATTAAAAACAAGAAAAACTATTTACACAAGAAAGCTCCCAACAAGCAAAAGAAGAACAAGGAAATGTTTTTGGGTTTTTTAAATATTACTACTAAGCATGCATAGAAAGTAAAGTAGCTACAACTATTTTTCGTCTAAAGTTTTTCAAACAGACAAGAAGAAAGGAAGAAAATAAATCTAAGCATGGATGATACAATGAAAAAGTGTGAACACCAACAAATGGAATAAATGAACACGAATGTAATGTCAATGGGAAACATGTACTCCCCCAAGCTTAGGCTTTTGGCCTAACTTGGTAGTCGATCAGTAGCCTGGATGGTAGTAGGGGTACTAAGGAGTGGGCATCCACTCAACCTACTATTGAGGCTCCTCCTCTGCCTCTACAGCAGCCTGAGCGTTCCAGTAGGCGATGATGTCGGAGGGCATGATCTTTTATCCGCCCCTGGCAACAGAATCAAACAAAGCAGGAGCAGGTAATGGAATAATATCACGAGTTTCAATGCTAAAAACCAGGTTATAAGGAATAGGGATGTCAAGAGAATTGTTATCAGTGAAATGGTGGTGATCCATGGCTGCGTGATCTAAGTAAACTTTGGTAAGAGGGTAATCATGATGGCGTATCTTAACATTAAAGTGAGCTGCCAAACGAGTAGCAAAAATCCCACAATGTATTTTACCCTTGGACTTATTAATGTGGAGGCGACGAGCCATAATAGCTCCCAAGCTATAAGTGTTGTCGCCCTCTAGTGCGAGACGTAAAACAGCAAGGTCTGGTGAACTAAGTGCACCCACCTTCTCTCTAGGAAGCAAGCATTTTGCAATGAAAAGAGCAAAGTAATGAATAGTAGGAAAATGCAAGCCAGCGGCAGTGACAGCTAACACCCCTCTCTCATCTCCTACTGTCAAGGTGCGATAAAAGGTCTCAAACTCCACCAGCCTAGGCTCGGCTAAGCTCCGATCAGAAGGGATCATGCATATGTTACAAAATTCAGTAAGTGGTATCCGATGGTTTTCAGAATATAAATCAAAACTCACTTCAGGAGGATTATTCCAAGGAAGGAAAGTAAAACTTCGAACAAAGATGTTTGTGAGGATTTGATGCTGTTCACACTCATCTGCGATGAAGTCGGTGGGGCCGGCATTAGCAGCATATTTTGTGAACACCTGAAGGATTCCATCCTCTTCCAGGAACGGGGTGTGCGGCCATTCACACGGCCGTACTTCCGCCAACCTCCAAGGATGGAGATCACTATCAGATGACTCCCCAATAACACCCTTAGTGTTCTTCTTAGAGACAAACTTCCTAAAGATATTCATGGTTTTCCTATGAACAAAAATTCTGAAATTTATTAGCCCACAAAATTTTCTGAACAAAACTTCACAAAAATGATACCAACTACTCATAGGGATACATAGAGACCATAACAAGCATTCAAACTACTTAGAACTCTAAGCATTCAACATGCAAGCTCATCTACAGCAACACCAAGAGTAGCTAATTATTTAAAATATAAACCACTAAAAAACTAATTGGACAAATAGTGGAGTCACGTACCAAGCAACAATCCCCCGAAACAGTTTCGGAAACGGAGCTTCGAGCAAAGAAATCGAAATCCGCGGGTTTGAGAGCAAGAACACGGGAGAGAGAGCAATGGAGAATTTTTTTCTGGAGGTGAGTGATGATGTGGTGTGAAAGGATAAGTGAGGGGACCCACATGGGGACCACAACCCACCAGGGCGCGCCTGGGAGTCCTGGCGCGCCCAGGTGGGTTGTGCCCACCTGGTGCACCTCCCGCTGATATTATTTGCACTAGAAATTCAAAAATATTCAGAAAAAAATCATATTAAAATTTAAGGGCATTCTAAGAACTTCCATTTTTGGGTCATTTTTTATTGCACGGGAAATTTAGAAAACAAACAAAACATGGCATTTTATTTTATTTAACTAATAAAAGAAGAAAACAAAGGGACAAAATGTAGTGCTTACTAAATTCATCAACTTCATACCGCTAAAAAAATGATCCATTAATAAGGTTGATCAGGTCTTATTAACAACCACTTTCAATTAGCATGAAACCGAAGAACTTTCTAAATCACTAAGTTACCTCAATGTGGATATGAATGTCCCGAACAATAAGCATTTCATATTTCTTTTTGACAGTAGGTAGAGGTATTTGAAAACTTCCAATAGTGAATGTCGGAGATTTTTCAATAACATTAATACCATTCACTTGGAATTGTTTCTTTGAAAAGTGCACCATATGCTCATTACCATTGATATGAAAAGTGACCTTGCTTTTATTGCAATCAATAACAGACCCTGCAGTATTCAAGAAGGGTCTACCAAGGATAATCGACATGTTGTCGTCCTCGGGCATCTCAAGTATAAGAAAGTCAGTCAAAATAGTAACATTAGGAACAACAACAACGGGCACATCCGCACAAATACCGATAGGTATGGCAGTTGACTTGTCAGCCATTTGCAAAGATATTTCAGTAGGTGTGAGCTTATTCAAATGAAGTCTTTTATATAAAGAGAAAGGCATAACACTAACACCAGCTCCTAGATCACACAAAGCAGTTTTCACATAATTATTTTTGTTAGAGCAAGGTATAGTTGGTATTCCCGGATCTCCAAGTTTTGTAGGTACTCCATCTTTAAAAGTATAATTAGCAAGCATAGTGGAGATTTCAGCTTCCGATACTTTCTCTTATTTGTGATGATGTCTTTCATATACTTTGCATAAGGAGGCATTTTCAAGATATCAGTCAAGCGAGTACGCAAAAAGACTAGCCTCAGCATTTCCGCAAAGCGTTCAAATTCTTCATCATCTTTCTTTTTGGTTGACTTAGGTGGAAAAGGCCTTGGTTTTTTTAACCCACGGTTCTCTTTCTTTACCGTGTTTTCTAGCAATGAAGTCTCTTTTATCATATCTTTTATTCTTAGGTTGTGGGTTATCAAGATCAACAGGTGGTTCTATCTCAACATCATTGTATGGTTCTTTTTCATTGTTTAGTTGAGTATCTTCATGAACCTCATCATTATATTTTTCATTATCAGAAGGTGAGTGTTCATTACCAGACCGAGTTTCAGCATCAGAGATAGAAGTTTCATTATCATTATCAGGAGGTTTTTCTATTTCCGGTTCACTAGAGGCATGCAAAGTCCTATCATTTTTCTTCTTTTTATTTCTAGAAGGACTAGGTGCATCAGTGTTAACTCTTTGTGAATCTTGTTCTATTCTTTTTGGGTGTCCCTCAGGATAAAGTGTTTCCTGAGTCATTTTACCTCCTCTAGTTGCAACACTAATATCAAAGTCTTGTATATTATTATTCATTTCATCAAGCAATTCTCTTTGATATTTAGAAACTTGTTCTAATTGAGTTTGAATCATAGAATCATGCTTTCCAACACCTCTAAGATTCTAAATAACAAGTCACTCAAGCGAGCAATCATATCAAAATTGTATTTCAATTGTTTCATAACATTTGCATTGAAGTGATCTTGTTTTCTAATATAATTTTCAAGCTCATAAAGGCATTGGCTAGGATGCATATTGTGAGGATTATCATTATCATTAAACTTCTTTAGAGAATTTACCTCTACCACCTTAGGCAGTGGTGGTGTATTAAGCCCATGTATTTCTTCAATAGGAGGTAAATTTTTAACATCCTCAGCTTTAATACCATCTTCCTTCATAGATTTCTTTGCCTCTTGCATATCTTCAGGACTGAGATATAATATACCCCTCTTCTTCGGAGTGGGTTTAGCCGGTGGTTTCAGAAGAGTCCAATAATCATAATTTTTCAATATATTATTTAATAATTCTTCAGCTTGTCCAACAGTTTGTTTCCTGAAAACACAACCAGCACAACTATCTAGGAAATCCTTAGAAGGATCGGTTAGTCCATCAAAGAAGATATCAAATATGTCATTTTTCTTAAGAGGATGATCAAGCAAAGCATTAAGTAACTCGCAAAGCCTCCCCCAAGCTTGGGGGAGACTCTCTTCTTTAATTTGAACAAAGTTAAAAATTTCCTGTAAAGCAGCTTGTTTCTTATGAGCACGGAAATATTTTTCAGAGAAGTAATAAATCATATCCTGGGGACTACGCACACAACGAGGAGCAATAGTATTGTACCAAGCTTTAGCATCACCCTTTAATGAGAAAGGAAATAATTTTGAGAATAAAGTAATAGCATGTTTTCTCACCATGAGTATAATTGTGACAAAACCCGGTATCATCATAGATGTGGTGGGTTCGTACTTCTATGACAAAAAATCATGACAGAAAATGGGCCTTTCATCCTGGGCGGGCCGGAGACGCAGCTGCATGAAATTCTTTGGGCCATCCATGACGGAAAAAACGTGGTAGAAGCGAGGGGGAGGAAAATTTCGGGGAGTTCCCGGTTATGGTGGGAGGTCGGGGGCCGAGTGATGCGCGTTTCTCTCGTACACGTACGCGCGTGTGTGCAAGGCGTTGGCTCTAACTGAACCTGAGCAAGGCGTTGGGCTCTAACTGAACCCGAGCGATTGCACTGCAGGCTACGCGTTACTGAACCCGAGCGATCGATCGATGGCTGTTAAGTGAACCCGATCGAGCGATTCCTTCGCTACTGCTGCTAACTGAAGCCGATCGATGCTGCCTTTAGATGAACAGTGAGCGTTGCGGGGGGAGGGGGGGTGGATGAACAGTGAGTAGTGGGGTGGATGAACAGGACCCCGTGGTGTTGCCTCTGGATGAACAGGACCCCGATTGACCGAGCCGGTTGGGGCTGGATGAACAGGACCCCGTGGAGGGCTGGATGAACAGGACCACCCCGTGGAGGGCAGGATGAACAGTAGATGATGGAGGGCAAGATGAACAGTAGACCGTGGAGGGATGGTTGAACAGGAGCACGTGGAGAGGGCTAGTTGAACAGTAGCCGGTGGAGTAGCGCGCGGTGGAGGCTGGATGAACGGGAGCCCGTGGATGACCAGTCGTAGGTGGAGGCTAGAGGAGGTCGACGGTGGATGAACAGTAGCTCGTGGAGGCTGGAGGGGGTCGAAGGTGGAGATGAACTATATCCCGTGGAGTCCTGTTTTGTGGTACGCCACACCCCTCCCGTTGAACAGGACCCCCCTTTCGACCGTACCGCTCCAACACAAGTCCGTTTCCTCCATTTTGCGGTACGCCACACCCCTCCCGATCAACAGGACCCCCGTTTTGACCGTATGAGGTCCGTTTCCTCCATTTTGCGGTACGCCAGACCCCTCTCGATGAACAGGATCCCGTTTCGAATGTGGCCGGTCGAACACAAGGCTGTTTCCTCCGTTCTGCGGTACGCCGGGCCTCGTTTCCATCGCCTGTTTCGTCCAAGCCCTCCCGATGAACACGACGCATTCCGTTGCCTCCCGATGAACACGACGCATTCCATTGCCTCCCCATGAACACGACGCATTCCGTTGCCTCCCCATGAACACGACGATGATGCTATTTCTCCGTTCCGACCCAGCCATGTACACGAGCCCTGCCGTACGTATGCGCGAGTAGGCATTCGAGACCCCGCCCGTATGTACACATAAGTGGCTGTATTTTCTTTCTTGCACCCTGGCCACCTCTACTACGACACGTGCGCGCCTCCACATCCACCAGTATATATGTACGTACACGTTCGCGACTAGAATGACAACGCTACGTACGCTTCGACTAGGTGGGTCCCGACTGTCAGGCACTTCCTTGCGTGCGAAGATGTAGCTGGTGGGTCCCAGCAGTCAGGGGGCGAAATACGGTGGCCCGTCCGATGGGTCCCCGCTGTCAGGTGGTGTAATAATTATTTTGCGCGTAATAAGGAGGCACTTCCTTGCTGCGGCCATGGAGCCAGCTGTCAGCGTCTCCACGCACATTACTCTTCCGATGGAAGTCGTTCATTGACCACATTGACCACGGCGCGCCGAGAGCACAACGGCGGTGGACGATGGCGAGGCCTAGGAAGGGGATGACGCAGAGCCGGGGAAGACGCGGCAGTGGAAGCCCGCGCGGAGAGGAGTACGAAGGTTCACTGGTTCGACTGCGGTGTGAGGCTGCCGTCGGCGCAGGGCCTGGCCAGCGGTGGGAATATTAGGGGCGGTGAGGCCTCCACGGCAGCACAGCCGGCCACGAGAGGCAGGAGCAGGCGGCATGACCGGCGCTGCTTTGGGCGGCTGGAGCAAGAAGACCAGAGGTTGAAGAAGCACTACGGCCGTTGGATGGACATCGTACGGTCACTAGAGCTAGAATCGTTCATATTGACTAAGTTGACAAAGCCCTTCGTCCCCGTCAACTTACTAGGCCCACAAGTCAGCCTCCCACCAAGGAGGGTCCCAGCTAGCCGGGGGAGTATTCATTTTTTTGCGCGTAATAAGGAGGCACTTCCGGTGGGTCCGAGCTGACAGCGGGGGGGATGTTTTTTCAGGAATTACGGTGGCCCGTCCGGTGGGTCCCAGCAGTCAGGGGGAAATGATTTTTTTCGCAACATACTGGTGGCCCGTCCGGTGGGTCCCCGCTGTCTGGTGGAGGAATAATTATTTTCCGCGTAATAAGGAGGCACTTCCTTGCTGCCGTCGTGGACCCAGCTGTCAGCCTCTCCACATACAGTCCACGTTCGATGGAAGTCGTTCCTTGAGCATGTTGACCATGCCGCGCCGAGGGCACCTGGGCGGTGGACGACGGCGAGGCCTAGGAAGGGGACGATGCGGAGCCGGTGAAGACGCGGCAACGGATGCCCACGCGGAGAGGAGTATGAGGGTCCACTCGTTCGGCTGCGATGTGAGGCTGCCGTAACCGCAGGGCCTGGCCAGCGGTGGGAATAGTAGGGGGCGATGAGGCCTCCGCGGCAGCACAGCCGGCCACGGGAGGCAGGAGCAGGCGGCATGACCGGCGCTGCTTTGGGCAGCTGGAGCAAGAAGACCAGAGGTTGAAGAAGCACTACGGCCGTTGGATGGACATCGTACGGTCATTGCAGCTAGAATCGTTTATATTGACTAAGTTGACAAAGCCCTTGGTACGTCAACTTAGTAGGCCCACAGATCAGCTTCTGAAACGGTGCGCCCCAGATGTCAGGGGGAGGAATCATTTTTTAGGCGGGTGAAGCTAGAATATCCGAGATTGAAGAAGAAGCACGGCATCCGTTGGATGGACATCCAACGGCCACTGCTGCTAGAACCGTGCGTTGACTATAAGTTGACAAAGCCTTGCATACGCGTCAACTCTGTTTTTTAGGGGACGCGTCAACTTAGTAAGGCCAGAAGTGTGTGGCAGAGAACTTATAGCCCATTTGAGATTTGTAAGAATGTGTAGCCCATTTTTGAATTCTAATGGAATTTACTACAACCCATTTATAGTTTGTTAAAAGTACAACCCATTTGAACCAACCGTTAAAAACAGAATTCAATAAAATTTCCAACATTTTGATGGGATCCGAAATATCTTTATCCCGAAATTTCTAGTCAGATTAAATAAAATTTCAATATAAATTTATATTACGTAAAAATCCAACGAAACATTGCGCTCGCAACAATTAATGAAATTAAAATTTTCAATATCCAAAAATAATATTTTATAAAGTAATCACGTGTTTGGTGCATTTTTTATAGTTACTGCCCAGTTTTTATAATTACATCCCATTTATTATTTCTTAAAGCCCATTTTCTTGTTAAGCCTAATGCATCCCTCCTAGGAAAGATTTGCAGCCCAGCGGGGCGGAGAATAACAACTTGGCCTTGCCTGGGTATTCCTAAAAAAAATAGCTGGGCTAGCCATTTTCAGCTTGAAAAATATAAATATGTGGGCTGGATATCTGGCCTGGGCTAGATGGGCCACAGCCCGTCCAGTTAATACCTGCAGCGATGTTTTCGTTGTTGTTCAGAGGAGAAAAATTAATATCTGGGCTAAACATCAAAAAACTCTGCAGTGCTCACACCTCAAAAACACAAATACTGCTCGAGCTGCTTGGTCCCAACTGTCGGCCGCTTCTTGTGCAATTCTCTCGTTTATTGACTACTACATAGGTTGCCAATGGTGTGGGACCGTGATGTCAGGAAACCAGGAGGAAGAAAAATAAATTACTCCAGCGAGTGCTTCCACCTCTACCTCGTTGTCTCCCATGGAAACCCCTTTCCTCCCTTTTTTTTTGCTCGGGCAAGGACCAATGCATGCAACACGTCCATGCAGTTATTAGGCAAGAAATAAAAGCGCTTTGCATGCTATGAATTACGATGGCCTGCATGGGTAGCTAATAAGGCATCCTCTTAACTGCTGTGATTAAATGTTGTGTTTAGAAGAGAGAAATATTCTTATTTTCTACCAATCTGCTTGCACCTAGGTCGTGATGCACCTTCTAATACGACTTATTCACCTAAACGGAGGGAGTATACTTTTATACATATATATATATAATAAGGAGGCACTTGCGTACGTGAGGCTATGGACCTGGTGGGTCCCCATTGTCATCCTCTCCAAGTAAAGTCATCTCCTCGCCCGCGCGCGCTTTTCGCCTGAAACAGTCAGCGCCGCCCGCCCTGCTTCCCGGTGCAGGTGATTGCTCCGCCTTCAAATGATACAAGTGCCGCCCGTCCGTCCATCTGCCGCCCACATTAATGATACGCGGTTGCCGAGGCGGCTACTCCGACGCCACACGTCCGTCCCTCCGCCCGCCCACCATTGCTATATAAACTGCTGCGCCGGCCATAGCCGCAGTCATCCGCATCTGTTCCCTTTCTCCTGTCCACACCACTACTGCCCACCATGGCTTCCTTGCGCTCCAGCGCTCTTCGGGACGGGCGGACGACGGACCACAAGGAGATGGCAGCCATTGCTGCCGACCGGTTGGCCGGCAGGCAGCCGGAGGACGACGACGTCCCAATGAAGAACATGGTAGTCGACAATCCGTTGCCAACCCCCTCCTCTGCGCCGTCCTCGCCGGTGCATTGCACCATGACCATCGGCGAGGCCCGTGCCCAATATATCGACAGTGTGAGGCAGACGCGTCAGGAGCAGTTTCGGGAGGCGCAGGCCTACGCCGCCTACAACCACCATCTCCTCCAGGAGCACCTGCAGGCGGAGGAGCAGATCGCCCTGGAGCGGGCGGAGCAGGAGGCGCTGCTCGACTCGTACCGCTCTGCCCGCAAGGGCCGCCTCGAGCGCTGGCGGTACTGTATGCGGTGGCGGAGGTTGCATCCGCCTACAAAGAGGCTAGCAAAGAGGGCGATGAAGCGGGCAAGGCGCTGTTTGGCGAGACCGAGGACGAGGCAGAGGACAATGCCGGCTCCGACGAGTCCCCGCTCCGCTGGAGTCGACGAGGACCTGTTCCGCCGAGGCCCCGCGGCGCCAACAATGAGGCAGAGGACAATGCCGACTCCGACGTGTCCCCGCTCCGCTGGCGTCGACGAGGCCCTGCTCCGCCGAGGCCCCGCGGCACCAACAATGAGGCTGAGGACACCGCCAGCTCCGCCGAGGCCCCGCCCCGGCAACAACGAGGCAGAGGACATCGCCGGCTCAGCCGAGGCCCTACCCTGTCGGCAATGCGGGGGAGGATTTCCACTGCTCCGCTGAGGCGCCGCCCACCGGCAATGAGACAGAGGACATCGCCGGCTCCGCCAAGGTCCCGCTCCGCTGCCAACGAGGCCGCGCCACATAGAAAACGAGGAAGAGTAGAACACGGTAGGTCGCCGCCGCTCGGGTCCAAGTAAGGCCACCGCTGCTACCCTCCTGTTGAAGCCAAGCTAGGCGGGTTGACCATTGACGGCCGGTTAGCTTCTTGGCGGTGACGTGGAGTCGGGGAGTTCTGCTGGAGAATAACGCTGCTTCTACTTAACTGCTGGTGCAGTTGGCTGACTGACCAGTGGGCCCAACAGGCCACATGTCAGTTACGCAACTGGACCTGCAGTTAAGTCACTCAAGCTTCTGTTCGGCTCAGCGGGACACAGGTGGGTAGCTTCGGTTAATTAATTATACCTCCAGCGCACCCCTTTTTAGTTGAAGAATGTATGAAATGTAATGAAATCTGGCATGTTTATATGAAATCAGACCGTGTATGAATGAATTTATTTCGATTAGTTCGAATTCCTGTATCACTGGCATTGGATGAACATGCAAAACAATACATACTAGCATTATTCCCAGGGTGATCACCTCGTTTGCAGCAGTTTCACATGTACTCCCTCCGGTCTTTCTAGTCTGCATACATGTTTTGTCTGCAGTCAAAGTATCTCTACTTTGACCAATCTTATACAAAAAAGTATGCACTTTCACAATGTGCGAAGTAAAAAGGAACAGAAGGAGTACAAAGAGTTTGAGTAGCTTTTTAGCGTTTTTGTACATTGCAATCAAACACACAGGCCTGGCAATTCATAGAGAACATTCAAAACAATCAATGATTATGCATCTCAGCGACTCACATGTCAGAGGCAATATTTTCTTCACAACTAAATAATAAAGAAAAAATTGATCGACGCTGCTAACAGCAAAGGGCGACCCATTCGAAAATATCAAACGCATGTCTTGCTAAAATCAATGAGCAAAATCTGACAAGGTTGTCCCATTCCAAAAGATCAAATGCCTACGATTGTGGAATGGGCAGGGTTTGCCATCAGTTCGGACATTGACATGGCACCTCGTGCTAAACAAACGAGCTATTCTTTTTGTGCAGTTCCACCAAAATCAACCAAATTCGCGATTAGCTTGTATGATTTCGCCCTTATATGTTGCTTTGGAAATATGCCCTAGAGGCAATAATAAAATGGTTATTATTGTATTTCCTTGTTCATGATAATTGTCTATTGTTCATGCTATAATTGTATTAACTGGAAACCATAATACACGTGTGAATACATAGACCGCAACATGTCCCTAGTAAGCCTCTAGTTGACTAGCTCGTTGATCAATAGATGGTTATGGTTTCCTGACCATGGACATTGGATGTCATTGATAACGGGATCACATCATTAGGAGAATGATGTGATGGACAAGACCCAATCGTAAGCATAGCACAAGATCGTGTAGTTTGTTTGCTAAGAGCTTTTCTAATGTCAAGTATCATTTCCTTAGACCATGAGATTGTGTAACTCTCGGATACCGTAGGAATACTTTGGGTGTACCAAACGTCACAACGTAACTAGGTGGCTATAAAGGTGCACTACAGGTATCTCCGAAAGTGTCTGTTGGGTTGGCACAAATCGAGACTGGGATTTGTCACTCCGTATGATGGAGAGGTATCTCTGGGCCCACTCGGTAATGCATCATCATAATGAGCTCAATGTGACTAATGAGTTAGCCACGGGATCATGCGTTACAGAACGAGTAAAGAGACTTGCCGGTAACGAGATTAAACAAGGTATAGGGATACCGACGGTCGAATCTCGGGCAAGTAGCATACCGATAGACAAAGGGAATTGTATACGGGATTGATTGAATCCTCGACATCGTGGTTCATCCGATGAGATCATCGTCGAACATGTGGGAGCCAAAATGGGTATCCAGATCCCGCTTTTGGTTATTGGCCAGAGAGCTGTCTCGGTCATGTCTGCATGATTCCCGAACCCGTAGGGTCTACACACTTAAGGTTCGGTGACACTAGAGTTGTTATGGAAATTAGTGTGCAGTTACCGAATGTTGTTCGGAGTCTCGGATGAGATCCTGGACGTCACGAGGAGTTCCGGAATGGTCCGGAGGTAAAGATTTATATATGGGAAGTCCTATTTTGGCCACCGGAAAATGTTCGGGATTTTTCGGTATTGTACCGGGAAGGTTCTAGAAGGTTCCGGAGTGGGGCCCACCTGCATGGGGGACCCACATGAACGTGGGTAGTGGGGGCAAGGCCCCACACCCTTGGTCAAGGTGCACCAAGATCCCCCCTTAGAAGGAATAATATCATATCCCGAAGGGATAAGATCAAGATCCCTAAAAAAGGGGGATAACAATCGGTGTGGAAGGGAAATGACGTGATTTCTTTCCCCCACCTTTGCCAACGCCCCAATGGACTTGGAGGGAAATAAACCAGCCCCCTCCACCCCTATATATAGGGGGGAGGCGCATGGGAGCCGCACCCCTTCCCTTGGCGCAGCCCTCTCCCTCCCCAACACCTCCTCCGTAGTAGTAGTGCTTGGCGAAGCCCTGCCGGAGAACTGCAAGATCCACCACCACGCCGTTGTGCTGCCGAAGCTCTCCCTCAACTTCTCGTCTCCCCTTGCTAGATCAAGGAGGAGACGTCCCCGGGCTGTACGTGTGTTGAACGCGGAGGCGCCGTTGTACGACGCTTAGATCTGAATCAACCGCGATCTCAATCGCTACGAGTACGACTCCTTCATCCACGTTCTTGTAACGCTTCCGCATCGCAATCTTCAAGGTTATGAAGATGCACTCCCCTCTCTCTCGTTGCTAGTCTCTCCATAGATTGATCTTGGTGATGCGTAGAATTTTTTTTGAATTTCTGTAACGATCCCCAACAGTTGCAACACCTTGAACTTATCGGCACTCCCTTTCTTGTGGTGGAAATGAATGATTCGATGTATTCATGAACATTTTGTGCAGTTCCCATTGAAATCAAGCTGAGCACCCCTGTTTGCACAAATACAAAAAAGTGATTAGTATAGAGCAAACTGTACTATGAATTGACAGTTTCAACAGGCACATACGTGGTCCATGTAGAGCACACTTTTAGAAAGATGGAACTCACCAGAAAGAATCCTAGAACAACATTGTACTCGCGCATCACAGCAAAAAAATGGAGATTTTGTCAGTCCTTTTGAGCTGAAGTTAGTTTGGACTTGTGGAGAGTAATATAACCATCCTTCAACTGCTCCTTCTGATGATAACATAGACAGGGCTTCTTCATCCTGGCATAATCGGAACTAGTTACTTCACGTACTCCATATTCTTCTTCAGAGGAAGATGATCCTGTTGTGCAAAGACAAGAGGACTACTAAATGCTAGCATCACTGTTTGCTCGAAAAAAAGGAAAGGAAATATTTAAAATAGCACAGGTGAAGCACTTCTCAAGGACAATACCACTTTTTCATGACAGTATCTAAACAGTAGCACAACACCAATAGAGATGACAAAGCTCAATCATATGGATGAAATCAGTGGGAGAGTACCAACCTTTGTCAGGAGGCTTATTGTGTAGAGCATACAGATGAAGCAATTCTCCGGAACCATCTATTGCTATCTACGGTGGTGGCCATGCTTACTATATACTCCTCGATTAGTTTATGTTTCCAACATCTTCTTGTGCAGTTCCACTAAAATATATGGTATCTTCAAAGAAGATCCCTGTTTGCACAAGTAGAGATAATTACATATTACATTAAGAGTGGCATCAAATCAGTGGCAAAACAATTGCTCGTTCCAGCCATAGCAATAAATTAAGATGCAAAACTATATCATTACTTGTGTCATCACAGTTCCAGTGCTTCATTATAGCACCGGGAGTTGATTTTTGTTTTTCTTCCCCCTGTTCTTCCCCTTCATCACTTGGTTCAATAACAAACAAGCTTCTCCTTCAATGTAAGATTCGGCATGTCAATTAGGGAGCACAAGTATAGCACTAAACTTAATTTTCTGATGAAAGTGGCAAAATACAGGCCATCAGTTGTGAAATATCCTTATCTTACCTCAATGGGATATTACGGTGCACATACAGATTGGAAGTCTTGTCTCCATTTGTGCAGTTCACTAAAATCAAGCAACATTATCATACAAGTAGCACAACATATGAATGCACACTGCAGAATCATGTGAAAGAAGGCTAGTACTGACCTCTCATGATGCGGAATTCAATCAAGTCACAAGAAGAAGATCTAAACCAAATTCGCCTTAACGGATAGGAAGTAAGATCTCCTCTTGTGCCGTTCCACTAAGATCAAGCAATCAAGCAACATTGTTGGTGTGACATTTTGGTTGAACTGCACAAAACACTCTTGAAACAAAAGTGTTTTGTGCAGTGCAATAAAAGGTCACAATGGCAACGAGGTGAAGCAGATAACCCTGTTTACACAGAGGTGCAAAGGAAACAATTAGTGGTCAATAACGGTGGATGACACAGAAGCCAACAAAAAGAAGCATCTACCTTATCTAAATGGGAAAGAAAGCAAGACAGTAGCATCTCTCAAATGGTGGCATTGATTAATATTAACATAGAGATTATATTAACAATAAAATTCATTAAACATGTAATTTTCTTTTAACTGTGGCATTGCATCAATTTTCCAGCGGCATTATTAGAGGGTGTTTGTTTACAGGGACATTTTGGTGTAGGGACTAAAAAAACTCCATGTCAGTCCCCATCTAAACCAAAGAGGAGGGACTTTTAGGGACTAAAAGTGGGCATTTGGGACTAAAGAAAGAAGACCCAGAGGGAGTCTTTTTGGGACTTCTTCCAACAGTTTCCCCTACCACGCATCGCACCTTGTCTCTATTAGTTGATTACTAGGGGTAACATGGTCTTTTAGCATGTCATTTAATAACCTCTAGTCCATGTTTAGTCCCTGGAACCCAGCAGGTAGGGACTAGGGAGTTTTTAACCAAACAGGGCCTTAGATTAACAACAGCTAATGAGTTGCACGGGACAGTGGATGCACCAGCACCATGTGCATCTACCGATGTACTATGGTCATGCATAGTCTGTTGCAACAAAGAACAAACAACCAAGGAGCATTTTTGTGTTGGTCCCAGTTTTGTTATCTTTAGATGCCTTTCCCTATGTTAGCGCAACAAATCTAGTCCTGCTCAAACTCTACAGCCTTGTCCCTTCCTTTCCATTTTGAATTAGTACTTTCACCCCTTCCTTTCCTCTTTGAACCACGTGCTAGATTTATGCGATACAACTTTCCCCACTACTTTCCCCCATTCCTTTCCTCTTTGAACCACGTCCTAGATTAATGCTATACAACTTTTCCCCTTCATTTCCTCTTTGAACCACGTCCTAGATTCATTGTCGGGGAAGCTGACTCCGCGAGCACCTATGGGGACGGAGCCCCTTTTCGGTTCGGCGGGGGGCGGTGGCCGCACGAAGAGCAGATCGAGGCGAGGCACACGAGCAGTTTTACCCAGCTTCGGAGCTCTCCGGAGAGATAATACTCCTACTACTACTTTGTGGTTTGTATTGAGTTCTTGCTCGGGAGCGCTGAGTGCTACAGTACACACAAGCAGCTAACGAGACCGAGCGTGAATGTTCTGCTGTCCTCCTCCTCTACTTGTGCATGGGCCTCCTTTTATATGCTCAATGGGTCTCCAACAGGTGGCAACGTAGGCAAGGGCAAAAATGGAAAGGTGTTGCAGTAGGTACAGCTACCTACATAGTGTATCATACCTAACCCTGACGGCAGGGGACAAGGGCATTAAATGCCTATCTACGTCGCCCAAACAGTGCAGAAAAGGGACCGTCAGGGACGCCACCGCTCGCAATGATGGCGATCTTGTCAGCGCCGCTTGCCACAGTGCACCCCTGGCTGCACAGCCTCCCGCCACGTACGCCTGGAAGGGTCTCAGAGCGACACATTGGTGGGTGAGCTGGAGCGCAAGTACAGAGTGGTTGCTTGCCGCGGCAAACGCCCTGCCGCGGTTGTTGTCTTGTCGCGTCCGGGAGCTTGTCGCTCGCCGGGTCTTGCCGGGGCTTTGTGCCTTGAGTAGCCTTCCCGGCAAGTTGCTCTTGCCGGGGTCTTGTGCCTTAAGTGGCCTTCCCGGCAAGCTCCTCTTGCCGGGGCCTTGTCTTCTTGGCTTGAATACTTTGTTCTTGAATGGTTCCAAAGGAACCACAGAGGTCCTTGGCGGTCACCCGGCAAGCCTTGCCGCGGGGCGGTGCGACTGCCCGTGCACAAGTTCGGGATACTAGGGTACCCCTACTCTAGTACACCGACAGGAGCCCCCGGGCCTGGGCCATACACGGTGCCGAGCGCTGTTGGGCTAGGCCCAAAACAGGGCACGGGCACGCGCGGCCTGGGTCACGCCGCATCTTACTCCGCATCCACCGCGCCCTCCCCGAACGGCACGCGTCAATTGCGGCGTCGTGGGAGAGGTCATGGGTGGTTTCTTTATTCGGAAAGGCGAAACGTCCGCCCCCTCCCAGCAGGGAAAACAGGGGCAGTTCGTGCCTTCCCCATAAACGGAGGGAGGCGTGGATGCGTGGTCTTCAAGGTGTCCACTCCCCACGATCACGGGGTGGGGAGAGGTCGCCTCATCCGTCGCCTCGGTTCTGTATGCCTGCCACGCGGCCTCCATGCGCTTGGGGTGGCGAACGGTGGAGGCGGGAAACCGGGCCGTCACGGGTCGAGGCAGTGGGTCGGGCCCAGTTCCCTGCTCCTTCCATCTCTTGATTGGCTGAGCGGGGCTGCCAAGCCCCCACCCCGTTCCTTTATAAGGAGCGGGAGGGGGGACAGAAACCCGTATTCTTTCATCTCCTCTTTACTTCAGCTTCTGCTCCCCTCTCTCTCATTTGCCATGGAGAAAGGGAACCCTGGTCCTTCAACAGTGGCGGCGAGGGTCGCCGCTAGACAACGCGTCCCTCCTTCCCCCGCACCCGTGGTGGCAGAGCTAGCCGCAAGGGGAAGAGGGAGGGGGCGAGGTCGAGGGCGAGGCCGAGGCGCTCGGGGAAGAGGTGGACGAGGCGGCTCGCCGGCCTCGCCTCCGCCAGCGACTCCTCTTCCCATGGCGGGCCATATTGGGGACGACCCTTGCGAGTTCTTTGTCAGGCTGCGTCGGCCGCCTCGTCGTCGCCTTCATCTCCCGACTCCATTTGCGAGCGAGATGGAGTTGGGTCCGCCCGAGACACTGAGGTTGCACATGAGGGGCTGTGGAATCAGCGGTACGCGAGTCCGCGTTGACTTCCCGACCCCTAATGTGATGTATCTTGGTCGAGGGTGGAAGACGTTCGCCCGTATCCACAGCTTGACGGAGGGGCTCACCCTCCATTTTAAGCTGATGGAGGGCGGTATCCTCTCCGTCAAGGTCTTCGGGTGCTTCGGGATTCGGGCAAGGTGCTGCGTGGAGAGCTCCTCCGATAGCGAAGACTCCTCCTCGGGCGGGAGTGACGAGGAGGACAGCGGCAGCGACGACGAGGGTAGCGGGCGGCAGGATGACGGGTCCGACTAGGTGTCGGGCGCCGCTCCGTGTGGCACCGGCGACCCCATCATCCGTGTCGCCGGCTCCTCGAGCTTTTCGGGGTCGTCTCCTTGGGCGGCTGGCGTAGGGAGGCTGCGGAAGAGGAAGAGGGCAGGCGGCAAGGCCATCAACTCGGAGTACGTGGGCACGGCGCCCTCGACAGCGTGCTGACGTCCTACCGCCTCGTCTTCGAGCCCTGCCTCCGGCGCCGCCATCACCATCCAGCCTTTGGACGACCACCGAGATGTTCTCTTGGTGTCTTCTGCCACCTGTAGCTCGTCTAGGCGCCCCTTTTGCCCTTTTCGCCTCCTTGACCTGCCTCCTGAAGAGAGGGACAAGAAAGGGATTACGGGCACCTTATCTCTTTTTAATTTGTAAGCCCTCGGGCCTTAGCTGCATTTAAAGCTTGTAATCCTATCATTCATGTTTTTCATTCTCTATGAACTGTACCTGAGTGGAATGCTTTTTTATGAAAAGGGGATGCTTGCCGGGTCACTTGTCTTGTGGGTGGAACCCACGTCAAGGAGCGAATCCTTTATATCTTAAAGATAGACACTTCTTTTCCCGGCAGCAGGCCCTGCCTTCTTCCCACGTCGCTCGACCTTTCTCACGCTTTTGGCGGAGGCAGGGATGAGGCGGGTTCAGGCTCCTCGTTTTGTTCCTTTGTTGCCGCGACTACGACCAAAGCTGGCCCCAGGAACGAGCCCTAGGGCCTAGAGGTAGGGGAGCACGGTAGCTTTTAGGAAGAAACGAGGTTTCGCATACCTCAGTCCATAAGAGAATGCATGGTAAGGGATGAAAAACTTATCTGAGATTACAGCCCCCGGCAACTCTGGTTTGCCGTGGGTGAGTCTTTGTACTTGCAGCCCCCGGCAACACTGGCTTGCCGGGGTCCAGATGCTGGTCCGTCCTCCTTCTCTTTTTCGTCCTCAAGTGGTCCGGCCAGGATATGCGAGCCCTGCGAACCAAGGGAAACGAAAGAACGGCAAAAGGACGCACACCCGACCTCTAAGCTAGGGGTTAGCCGCTACCAAGCACTATCAACCCTAACCAAGGACGAGACTCGACCCAGCATGCATGCTATAACTTAGGGCGCCAGCGCTTCACTTATGCTCAGGGTCTGCGCCTGGCTTTGTACAAAGGATTACATGCAACAGCGACAAGACTTGTACAAAAAGGTGGTTGCCGTAGCAGGGTCCGGCAACCACGCCTTACGGGTAAAACTTACGAAGATGCTCGATGTTCCAGGAGTTGCTCACCGGATCGCCATCTTCGGTCTCAAGGCGGACAGCGCCAGGCCTAGTGACTCGTTTCACCCGATAAGGGCCTTCCCACTTCGGCGTCAACTTGTTGGAATTCTTGGCGGAATGAACGCGCCGAAGAACAAGGTCGCCTTCCTTGAGACTTCTGGCGTTAACTTTGCGGCTATGGTAGCGGCGCAAAGCTTGCTGGTAGCGAGCAGCTCGTACCGCAGCCTGAAGATGGTCTTCCTCAAGGAGCAGCGCATCATCTTGTCGCAGCTGCTCTTGCTCAACCTCATCATAAGCGAGCACTCGAGGTGACCCGTATACGAGTTCCGTGGGGATAACTGCCTCTGCTCCATAGACTAGAGCGAAAGGTGTCTGGCCAGTGGCTAGATTTGGCGTCGTTCTGATCGACCAAAGAGCCACCGGTAGCTCCTCAATCCATTTTCTTCCGCACCCCTGCAGCCTGTCGAAAGTCCTGGTCTTGAGTCCATGCAGCACTTCAGCATTTGCCCTCTCCGCTTGACCGTTGCTCCTGGGGTGAGCAACAGAAGTGAAGCAGACCTTGGCGCCAAGATCTTGGACGTACTGCATGAAGGTGCGACTCGTGAATTGCGTACCGTTGTCGGTGATGATCCTGTTAGGGATCCCGAAGCGACAAACAATCGACCTGAAGAACTTGACTGCTGACTGTGTTGTCACCTTCCTCACTGCTTCCACTTCCGGCCACTTTGTGAACTTGTCGATTGCGACGTACAAGTACTCAAAGCCCCCGACTGCTCGGGGGAACGGGCCGAGGATGTCGAGCCCCCAGACCGAAAATGGCCAGGATAAAGGGATCGTCTGGAGAGCTTGAGCTGGCTGGTGTATCTGCTTGGAATGGAACTGGCACGCTTCACACTTGGTTAGTTGTGCAGTTGCATCCTGGAGGGCTGTCGGCCAAAAGAAACCTTGTCGGAAAGCTTTGCCGGCAAGTGCTCTTGCACCAATGTGGTGACCACAAATGCCTCCGTGTATCTCTGCCAACAGCTTCTGTCCATCTTCCCGGTGAATACACTTCAATTTCACACCGTTGACTCTTCTTCTGTACAGTGCGTTGTCGACAAACTGGTACATACTTGACTGTCGGGCTACTCTTTCCGCTTCTTCTTGCTCTTCGGGAAGTTCTCTTGTCTGAAGGAAACAGACGATCTGTTGTGCCCATGCTGGAGCTTGCAGCTCGACAACAAGGACTAAAGGCATATCTGCTGCTGCGGGAACATCCGCTTCTACGGCGAGAACCTGCGGCTCAGCCGGAGCTTGACGTTCCCCGGCAAGCTTGCCAGAGCAAAACTTGTCGGGAGCGTCTGCTTCAACGAAACAAACCCTGGGGCTTGTCGGAGCAGATTGCTCCTCAGCACTCTCGGCGTTGATCTTGGGGACCTTCTTGGCGGCGGCTTCGGGAAGCTCTGCCGAAAAATAGTCACCAGAAATCAACTTCCTCTTCTTGCTCTGTCCAGTTGATGGCGTAACAGACAGTTGAGTCAGCTTGAGCACAAAGATCCCTGGTTCCACAGGTAACTTAAGTGCTGCGCACTTTGACAGGCCATCGACAATGTCGTTCTGAGCTCTTGGAACATATTCCATCTGTAGGCCGACAAAGTGCTCTTCTAGCTTCCTCACTTCATCAACGTAAGCTTCCATCAATGGACTCTGATAATTCTTGTTCACTTGGCGGACGACAAGCTGCGAGTCACCCCTGACAATGAGCTTCTTGATCCCAAGGTCTGCCGCAATCCTGAGACCGGCAAGCAATCCTTCATACTCTACAGTATTGTTTGTTGCTTGCTCCTTGGGAAAGTGCATTTGGACTACGTACTTGGGGTGCTCTCCGGTGGGTGCGACAAGCAGCACGCCAGCACCGGCGCCTTGCAGCGAAAAGGCACCATCAAAGTACATCAACCACTCTTTGCTTGCCTCCTTGACGGGGATGCTCGTTTCTGGAATTTCTTCGTCAGGCGTTGGCGTCCACTCTGCTATGAATTATGCCAATGCTTTGCTTCGGATAGTTGAAGTGCTCTCAAACTTGAGGCCAAAGCTTGACAGTTCCAGTGCCCACTCAACAATCCTGCCTGTTGCTTCTGGATTCTGCAGTATCCTCTTCAGCGGAAAGCGAGTGACAACTGTGATCTCATGTGCTTGGAAGTAATGGTGCAGCTTTCTCGAGGCCATAAGAAGGCCGAAAAGCAATTTCTGCACACCAGAGTACCTTTACCTAGCCCCCTGCAGAAGGGAACTGACAAAGTAGACTGGGCGTTACACCATTTTCTTCTGTATCTCCTCGAGAGCCTGCGCAGATCCATCTTTGCCAGGACCAGAGCTTGTCGGGGAAGCCCCCTGCTTGTCGCTGGATGCGCTTGCAGTGGTTGCTGGCTCATCATCTGCCTCCCTCTCCGCTACTAACGCAACAGTAACCACTTGATTGGTTGCCGCTAGATACAGCAGCAACTTCTCTTGTGGCTTAGGTGCGACAAGTATTGGAGTGGAGGACAGGTATCTCTTCAAGTCCTGCAGCGCAACCTCCGCTTCTGGAGTCCATCTCATTGGACCTGCCTTTTTCAAAATTTTGAAAAACGGCAGGGCGCGCTCAGCAGACTTAGAGATAAACCTGCTGAGAGCCGCCACGCAGCCGCCAAGTCTCCGTACATCCTTGACGCGCTTCGGTGCTTCGATCTGCTCAATGGTCTTGATCTTGTCGGGATTGGCTTCAATTCCCCGCTGAGACACGAAGAACCCGAGAAGCTTGCCGGAAGGGACTCCAAACACGCACTTCTCAGGGTTAAGCTTGAGGCTGATCTTGCGCAGATTTGCAAAAGTCTCTTCTAAATCTTGAATCAGAGTTGCTTTCTCCCTGCTCTTGACCACTATATCATCCATGTAGGCTTCCACATTTCTGTGTATTTGTGGCTCAAAAGCCGTATGGACGACCCTTGCAACTATTGAACCAGCATTCTTTAAACCGAAAGGCATCCGTATGAAACAGTATGTGCCACACGGAGTGATGAATGCGGTTTTCTCCTCATCCTCTTCTGCCATGAAGATCTGATGATATCCTGAATATGCGTCAAGAAATGAAAGCAAGTCACATCCGGCCGTGGAGTCAACAATCTGGTCAATGCGTGACAAGGGAAATGGGTCTTTGGGACAAGCTTTATTGACATCGGTAAAGTCGATACAGAGCCTCCATTTCCCGTTTGCCTTGCGCACGACTACAGGATTGGCCAACCACGTAGGATGGAGCACTCCTCTGACGAGGCCTGCTGCTTCCAACTTCTTGATCTCTTCTGCGATGAATTCTTGGCGCTCCACTGCTTGCTTCCTGACTTTCTGCTTGACGGGCCGCGCATGAGGACAGATGGCAAGGTGGTGCTCAATTACTTTCCTGGGAACACCGGGGATGTCAGACGGTTGCCACGCATACACATCGACGTTCGCCCGCAGGAAAGCAATGAGCACGCTTTCCTATTTAGGGTCGAGAGTGGCACTGATGGTGAAAGTACCACCATTGCCGTCCTCCTTGGCGGACACCTTCTTGGTCACTGGCGGAGCTGCCATTGCCTTCTTACACTTGCCGGTGGAGCTCGATGGTGCGTCCTCGACGGTAGCGCAGCACTCCGAAGAGGTGCGCTTGCCGGAGTGGGCATCAGAACTCTTGCCGGACTTGGTCTTCTTCTTCCCCCGGGGAGCTTCAGCGGCAAGTGTCTCGCTATCCGTTGCGGCTGTTGCTTCCCGGTAGATCTTGTCGGCACAGATAAGAGCATCTTTCTTGTCGCCAGGGACAGAGATGACACTTATTGGGCCTGGCATCTTCAGCATGTTGTACGCGTAGTGAGAGGCCGCCATGAACTTGGCGAGCGCTGGACGGCCGAGAATCCCATTGTAAGGCAATGGAAAATCGGCAACGTCAAAAGTGATCCTCTCAGTCCTGAAGTTCAACTCGCTGCCAAATGTCACCGGTTGCATGATCTTCCCCTTCGGCTTGCTCCTTCCCGGGTTGATTCCTTGGAATGTGCTGGTCTCTTCGAGCTCGCTATCAGGGACTTGGAGTTTCCGGAGCACAGCGGAGGAGATCAGGTTCAAGCCGGCCCCGCCGTCAACTAGCATCTTAGTGACCTTGAGGTTGCGGATAGTTGGTGATACCAACATCGGCAAACACCCGACCGCAGTTGTGCGATCAGGGTGGTCCTCAATATCAAAGATGATAGGCGTGCTGGACCATTTCAGAAGCTTGCGCGACTCAACGGGTGGTTCTGCCGCATTGACTTCCCGCACCCACTGCTTGAGTTGCCGGTATGAAGTATGCAGAGAAGCACCGCCGTCAATGCACAAGACCTCTGTGGCTTTCTGGAACTCCCGCTCACTGGTCTCGTCATCATCCATGTCTTCGTCGTCGTCGTCTTCATCCTTGTCGCGGCCGCGGGGAGGTCTGTCTCCTTGCCGCTGATTGGCCTTGCCGCGGCGTCCTCCCCGGCCGGTGCGCTTCGTACCGGATCCTCCAGCACCTACTTGGGCTTTCTCCTTGTCGCGTCGCTCGTACTCGGCCTTTTGCAGCTCGACAAGCTGCTCGACCTTCTTGTAGCTCTGGAGGTTATGGCCCTTGGTGCGGTGGATCTTGCAGTACTGTTTGTTGGTGCCGTCCTGCTTGTCGGCGGCCACCACAGCCTGGCAGTTGGCGCATGCGGCAACCTCCTTGCCGGAGCTACCATCTTTGGCTTTGTTGGCGCCACCGTCGCTGCCGGACTGCTCAACAACTAGCACATCTTTGGCTTTCCTCTTCCTGTTGTTCCGCCGCCGGTTTTTATTTGCCGGGGCAGCATCATCGCTGTCAGATCCTCTTGTTCCTGTATTCTCTCTGGGGAGTTTCCTCCCTTCCTCAGCACGTGCACACCTGTCGGCCAGGGCATACAGCTCACTGACGTCTCTGATCTTGCACATCGCCATCTCCTCCCGCATCCTGCGGTTACGCACGTTCTGATGGAACGCGCTGATGACCGTGGCAGGGTGGACATCTGGGATGTTGCGTTGCACTTGGCTGAATCTCTGGATGTACTTGCGCAGGGGCTCTCCTTCCTTCTGGGCAAGTAGATGAAGATCACTCTCCTGGCCATGAGGTTTGTGGCCGCCTATAAAGGCGCCGACAAACTGATGGCATAGGTCTGCCCAGGAAGATATGGAGTTGTCTGGCAAGTGCATGAGCCAGGACCTGACGTTGGGCTTGAGCACCAGCAGGAAGTAGTTGGCAAGGATCTTGTCGTCGCGCCCCCCCAGCAGCTTGCACCGCGATGGTGTAGATGCTGAGGAACTTCGACGGATGCAACTTGTCATCGTACTTCTCGGGTACGTCTGGCTTGGAATTCTTCGTGCTGGGCCACTGGACTTGTCGCAGCTCACGGGTAAACGCAGGGCAACCTACCGCGTACGGCAGGTCGATTGGTTCCCCTGGCGCATGCATGTCGACAGTGGGCCCAGCGCGCTGGTCTGACTGACGTCGCGCTTCTCTTCGGCGCTCGATGCGGGTACGAGCGTCTTCTTGCTGTCGTTCGTGAAGAACTTGGCGTTGATCGCGACGAGCTTGTGGATCTGACAAAGCAATGGAGTCGCTGTCGTGGTGGAACCGGCGAGTCAGCGATCTTGGCCTTCGGGGCGGAGAGTGCACGGTGGTTGCACCCCCACCGGTCTTGTCACCATCGGGTCACGCCTGCCTGACTTGCCGCGGCTGCGACGTAGTCGGCTGCCGTGGAGTGTCGCCGTTGGCGAAGCCGATGAGACTCCGAATGGTGGCCCTCCAGTCGTCGATCTTGTCTGGCGTTTGAGGGAAGTCTAGGAGCAGTTGAGCTTGCGCCAAAGCTTCTGCTGGAGTGGCGGGTAGCGGTGGCGAACGGTGCGAGGAGCGGGATATGCTCGGACTTCTAACTGCGTTAGAAGGAGGAATATCCCGTCCAGGCGACCGTGCCTCGCTCGTGCCAGCACGTTGGCGTGCATGCTGGCCTGGAGCATCCCGAGATCCGCCAGCTCGATTTGGGTCCAGCGAGCGTATGGTACCGTGAGTACCATGACGCTGCCGGTCCTGCGCCTCCTGAGATGGGCGCGGTGCATCTACAGACGCTCGGTCGTCGTGGGAGCCGGCTACACCACCGATGGGCAGCGCAGCCTTGTCCTTGGACCTGGCGGCACCGTGGGCTCCCTCGTCGATGCCCGTTCTTCCGCCGGCGCCTTCTCCACCAGCCGTTTGCTCCGGCGGCGGTGGGTTCGACGCGGACGGAGCAGCTGCGTCCGAAGCCTTCTTCTTCGGTGGCATGTCGATGAAGTCGATGAAGATCTAGCTCGTGCGAACGCCGGATCAGGTTCACACAACCTCGACGACCCCTACCTGGCGCGCCAAAGATGTCGGGGAAGCTGACTCCGCGAGCACCTATGGGGACGGAGCCCCTTTTCGGTTCGACGGGGGGCGGAGGCCGCATGAAGAGCAGATCGAGGCGAGGCACACGAGCGGTTTTACCCAGCTTCGGAGCTCTCCGGGGAGATAATACTCCTACTGCTGCTTTGTGGTTTGTATTGAGTTCTTGCTCGGGAGCGCCGAGTGCTACAGTACACACAAGCAGCTAACGAGACCGAGCGTGAATGTTCTGCTGTCCTCCTCCTCTACGTTGTGCATGGGCCTCCTTTTATATGCTCAAGGGGTCTCCAACAGGTGGCAACGTAGGCAAGGGCAAAAATGGAAAGGTGCTGCGGTAGGTACAGCTACCTACACAGTGTATCATACCTAACCCTGACGGCAGGGGACAAGGGCATTAAATGCCTATCTACGTCGCCCAAACAGTGCAGAAAAGGGACCGTCAGGGACGCCACCGCTCGCCACGATGGCGATATTGTCAGCGCCGCTTGCCACAGTGCACCCCTGGCTGCATAGCCTCCCGCCACGTACGCCTGGAAGGGTCTCAGAGCGACACGTTGGTGGGTGAGCTGGAGCGCAGGTATAGAGTGGTTGCTTGCCGCGGCAAACGCCCTGCCGCGGTTGTTGTCTTGTCGTGTCCAGGAGCTTGTCGCTCGCTGGGTCTTGCCGGGGCTTTGTGCCTTGAGTAGCCTTCCCGGCAAGTTCCTCTTGCCGGGGTCTTGTGCCTTAAGTGGCCTTCCCGGCAAGCTCCTCTTGCCTGGGCCTTGTCTTCTTGGCTTGAATACTTTGTTCTTGAATGGTTCCAAAGGAACCACAGAGGTCCTTGGCGGTCACCCGGCAAGCCTTGCCGCGGGGCGCTGCGACTGCCCGTGCACAAGTTCGGGATACTAGGGTACCCCTACTCTAGTACACCGACATTCATGCTATATACAACTTTTCCCACTACTTTCCCCCACTCCTTTCCTCTTCGAACCACGTCCTAGATTCATGGTATACATGCAGCTAGAGCAATGCATGTGGAGTAAGTAAATTATACCTTAAGGTTATTGGGGCGTGGTTCGGTGGGCGACGGGACGACGGCGAAGAAGCAGGGGTCAGAGGCCATCCCGCGCCGCTGCTGGGTGGAAAGTGAACAGCTGTGCCGGTAGTCCCTCGCCAATGGCGACAGCGTTAAGCCTCCTTCCCTTCCCGGCGGACGGATCCTGCCGGCTCTTTGTGCAGTAGTGAGGGGAGAGAGAGGCCAATGAAGTCTTGTTTAGATCTGGAGAGGGCGAGAGAGTGTGAAGAGAGCAACTACAAGCGCTGAGGCTCCAGCGGGAGAGGGCGAGAGAGTGTGAAGAGAGCAACTACAAGCGCTGAGGCTCCAGCATGTATATATATACTTGAGAGAGAGTGTGTAGCGTGCAAACCCTAGAAAACATTTTGACCAGTCAAAGAATCCTCCTGGCACAAATTATGCTCAAGTGTAGTTATCGAACCCGATACCTCAAGTTTGATGAGCGAACAGGCTAACCAGCTACACAATCCTCCCGTTATGTTCAACGAGAGGGAAATAACCTTTTATACATTCCTGCATTCGTGTGACAAGCATGCCGTGTTTTTTTTTGTGTGTGGGAGTCATTGGGATTTCAATCATAATCGTGTCATGTGGCTTTGGTGGTAAGACTATCCACAGTGGTGTAGAAAGAATGCAGCCTTAGTCACCTTACCCCTCTCCACGTAGTACGTTGGGTCCCACCAGTCAGAGGGTGAAACAAACAAATTAATAAGAAAAATTAAAAGCGCCAGCGGTGTATCTTACCTCACACATCTCGCTACTGCTTGGGAACACTGTCCAATTGATCCCTCTGTTTGCTCACGTACTATTTTAAGTGAATCCTTATTATAACATGCACACAAATTTTGGGCACTTGTATTCGACTTTAGTCAGTGTGCCACCGTATCTCGTATACTTACTATTCCCTCCGTCTAGGTGTAAGAAGTCGCGTTAGAAGGTGCAACGGGACCAAGGTGCGTGCGTGTGTGTGCGCGCGCGCGCGCGTTTGTGTGTGTTTAACACCATGTGTGTGTTAGAGAGAGCGACAAAGCGACCTACTCCTACAGAGAGATGTTGTGTAGTGTAAGATTTTAGCCACGAGATTCGGTGCATCCTCTCGTTTCCGGGCGTGTTCGGTAGGGACATGCGGACAACTGCCATGCCCGCTCCTAACAAGCCTGGCCCACCCAAAGCCCCTCCATCGCCCGCGCGCGCTTCTCGCCCGAAACGGTCAGCGCCGCTCCAAAGAATCGGTGCCGCATTCATGCCCGGGCAGAGCGGACGCGACCTCTCACTGGCGCAAGAGTGATGGTTGCTTCGTCCGTCCAACTTACTGCTGGGTATATGTGATTTGGCGGTTCATTGGTCTTTATAACTGAGGTGGTAGGACTGCTGGATGTCCCACGCTTTTGGTGAAAGGAGGTACTACTACTAGATTTCAATTTTCTCCATTCTTACAGCGGAGGCGTGCAAGATTAGTAAAAACACGCAGGCTCAGTGATTACATGGCCCACCTCACACTATCAGAGGAGCAGTGAAAATTATCGATTTCATATAACCGAAAAAACTCTATAACCACATGATAAATGTGGTAGCCAAACTAAATAAACTCCCATCATCATTTAGATCATCCCACATGAAGAAAAAGATTAGCCAACTCCTACTGTATAATGGGATTATATTTTTCTTTTTGACATGTTAATGGGACTTAAAAGCTCACTTACATGCCTACTACCGGTGCATGCTTGCATGCAGACATGTTGATGTGATTTAAAACCCACTCACATGCATGTGCCATGGTATTTTTGCATGCTTGCATGTGGCTTAGTGCGGAGCCTCTCAACGTCTAGATTAGACGGCTATTATGGACTAATTTACTTCATCTAACGGCTACATGAATTTTGATGATGTGGCTCAAGGAGAGGATAGAGAATTCCTAGTAGTGGGGGCTAGCTATTACTAGTAGATAAGTCTTTGTAGAGATTCCACTACATACGGAACAAAATGAATGAATCTACACTTAAAATGCATCTATATACATCCACATGTGGTTCATGGTGGAATCTCTACAAAGACTTATATTTAAGAACGGAGGAAGTACAAGTATAGTACGTACTGTAAATTATCAGCGAGATAAATTTGTACAATGCTATGAATCTTCCAGCTTCTGTTACATGTAACTTGCATCCAAGGTTGCCCGTTGCAACATTTCATCAAATACAAAGGAGACTAACATGCATGCTATTGCATCTCAATGATTGACAGATAATAGCAAATATGTACTCCCTCCATTCCAAAATAAGTGTCTCAACTTTGTGCAAACTTTAGTACAAAGTTGTACTACTACTAAAGTTGACACTTATTTTGGAACAGAGCAGCTAAAGAAAAACAACTATCCATGCAGTCCCTAGCCCTTGAACTGTGAACCCTGACCAGGCTTCAATTTGCTGGCAACGTTCGAGTTTCCTAATAAATGAAGTTTGCAACCTTTTGACCATCGGATCATTTTGTGCATTCTCACCAAAATCGAGGCGAGCATCCCTGTGGCAAAGAAATTGAAGAAGCGTGATTAGAATAAGATTACTGGGACTAGTTGATGAGACATAAACTCTCACAAATACAGTACGTAGAAGCCAGTAGAGGTATGTGCGGGGCAAAGAAGTAGAGAAATATCCACAGGGAGTGATGTGGGCAGCTGGAGCAGTGGTGCAAGCTGGCTGTAAAGGGAGTTGTACCTAAGGGACGTAGCTCAACCTTGAGGAGGGCGGCGGGAGGCGGCAACTGCCTGTAACACCCCAAAAATTTAACCATGATTTATTGGTTTAAAATTTTGCCAGGAAATTAATTTTTCATTTTTCTGGATTTATCTTTTGATTTCAGGACCACTCTTTTCTTTGATATTGTGGAGTTTTCACCTCAAGTGAAAACTTTTCAAAAAATATTGTTGGACTTGTATACCCTCTCAAGAAAACATTTCTTTTTATCCGTGGAATTAATTATATAATTATTGTTCCTGAGCTTTAATTCTTTAAAAATGGTTCTCATGGTTTTAGGGTTCAATATGCACTACAACCCTTTGATAGATTCATTTCAAGTTTCCACCAAAATTATGGGATGTTAGTGGGAGTATATTATTCAACTTTATGCAAAAATCCATTGATGTTCTTTGAAAAACTTGAGCAAATCATCCTCATCATCATTCTGGTCCAGCTTGGTGTATTGTACTTCAACCATATTTTTTCTTCCTCTTTTTGCCATGGAATTTGTCCTGCTTGAAGTACACCCTACCAAACCCTTAAGTCCAGGAGATTGGACCCATTGGAGTATTATTGGTCCATGCAAATATGCCTTTTATTTTCTGTCTAGAACTGTAGATTTGCAAAACTTGCACTAGCAAGTTTCTGGTCTTGCCCAAATGGCCTTGCCATCATCACCTACACCTAAGGAAACCCCAATCTGGAGATTTTTGCCACCCCAAGAGATGCCTAGATGGCCATAGCATTTTGTCAAACACCTTAAGTGCATGAACAGAATTGGCATAAAACCTAGTTTACATTTTGAACCTACTTGCTTTGCCTAAATAGCATGTCTCATGGCTCTACCTTAGTGCATAACCCCACCCTGCTAAACCTCATGTGGATTGGAGCCCCCTGGCATGCCTTGGCATTTTGCCGAACATGCAGCGTACGTGCGCTGGGCGTGCCCAGAGCACATGTTTTGCACACGCGTGCACTGAGTCGCCGTGTCACACTGCCGCCTCCCCGCGCCCGCTCTGGCCCCTTCCCGCTCCCAGCCAACGCGCCCCGACCCCTCCCTCGCCGCAAAGCCGCCCTGGCCCCCTCCTGGCGCCCCACAGCGCCACCGCCGCAAGCCGTCGACGGCCGCAGCAGGGCTCCGCCATGGACGGCGCCACCCGAGCCACAGCCGCGCGCAGCTGCCCCTGGAACAGCCCGAGCTTATCCTCGAGCACGTCCGCTAGCGCCCGTCGCCGCCACGCACCCCCTAGCTACAGAACGGCGGTTCGCCGATGATCTTATCCCCGGCCGCCACGAAACCGACCTCGGACGCCTATAAAACGAGCCCCCCAGCCCATCCGGTGCCACCATACTCCTCCCCTCGATCTTGCAGAGCCGCCCAGCCTCTCAGCTTCGACTGGGAGCCACCGCAGCTCGAGTCCCCAATCCTCCTGAAGCCACCGTCCGCCGCGGAGCTCGTCGCCGGCGACTCCCTTCGTCCCCTCCAACCTCAGAACCCAGTAGGGAGCCGCCGTTCGTCGACGGCGATCACCGGAACCCCGCCTTCGCTCGGATAGAGGAGGAAGAAGGCGCGAGCGACTGGTCAAACCTGACCAGTGGGCCCAAGGGACCCACTGCCAGTGACCCAGCACCGACCCGCGCTAGTTTAAGTGGAAGCGTATTTCTCAAAATACGCCTTCGCTAGAGGGAAACGTAAGTACTGCCGAAACGTTTTCTTTTCTGATTTTAATTAAAAACAGATTTTGACTGGCTATAACTTTTAAAATATAAGTCCATTTGATTTCATTCTTTTTCTGTTGTTCCTCAAATTCTGTCTAGTTTATTTTCATATTTATTTGAAAATTTTCCAAAATAACTTTTGTACTGTTTTGTAACTCTGTGTTAATTCAAAATTTTCTTAAAATAGGATTATGGAGAGAGAGAAGAAAACTTTCAAAAGTTTTGGAATGCACCCTGCCTATCCACAACTTGAGGCAAGCATTCTGACCTCTGGCATAATATTATTGTGTGTTGTTCGATATGGTTACAACAGCACCTTGACGCAAAGCTTTCGGTATTTTATGAGATGATATGATCATACTCATCAGTGCATGTTGATGATTCCGTGCTATTAGAATTTGATATGTTTGTGATAGTAATCACCCTCATATGCCCTTCATGCCTACCGGAGGGAATCCAGGGAAAGCCTATGTCTTGGGTACACATGAGCTTGTCCCTCATCGAGACGGTTGTGTCCGGTAAAGCATGATGAGGTATGAGGAGTGGTGATGCTGTGTGATTGGTATGAAATATACTTCTTATGCTCATCATGCAGGAAATACGTTAACCTCCTGAGTCGACTATAGATCGAGTCTTGTTCCATTAACCCCCATACTTGTTTCGTACTACCACTTGTCCCTGCTATAGGTAGGGTATGGTTCAGTAAGTTGTCAACCCATGTCCTAGCACACACCGTACAGAGAGGCCAAGGTGGAGGATACCGGCTGCATCCGGTAGGCATGCCACTTGTTCCTGGGGCATGGGTGTTTTCCGATTGGGACTGAGAGGGGGGCACCCCTTAGAGCGCGCGATATAAATTTGATCCCATGCTAATCGAGGTTGTAGCCTCCCCACTTAGAGTTTCGCTTAACGGGTGTCGTCGGTGATTCCAGACACCGGTAAGTTAGGCTGGTGTGTGCGGTCAGGTTTGTTTTCAATTAAAAGACCGTAGACGGAATTAGTCCCGATGGACTAAAGGAATCCGTTGCTCGTGGGTATAGAGTACACCCTCTGCAGAGATTATATCTATTCGAATAGCCGTGTCCATGGTTAAGGACTACAGTCTGGGATGGGTCAAGTGTCGGTTTTAGTGTCGGTCTTCGGAGGAAAGATTGCTAAACCAAAACATGGTTCATGACTTGTGACACATGATGATTTTGATTACTATTATGGACTAACCATTTACATTATTTGAATTATTGGGTATCCCTGGGACGGTTCTACCTCCTGGATATTCACTGTGATCACTCTCATATAAGCCCTTTATGTGGTGTCGCGGAGACGCCCGACCGTGACATGCTTGCTATTCTTTTACTTTATAAGACCTTTATGTGGTGTCGCTGAGACGCCCGACTGTGGCATGCTTGCTACTCATTTATTTTATAAGCCCTTTATGTGACGTCGCTTAGACGCTCGACTGAGGCATGCTTTATATTATTATCCTATCGAGGCGTCGCTTCTGACACCCGATCGGTGCATTCTACTCCCTTAGTTCATATTCATGTTGTATATGAATAACCCGCTTGCGTGCATCATGGATGTTTATTTTGTGACTGACGTGTGATCATAGGATTGTTTCAAGAGCATGACTATTATTTGCTATATTATACCTATGTTTTTACTGTTTGCGAGTACATTCAAAGTACTCACCGGCTTGTCCCTGTCTATTGTCTTGGCCAGATTTCTTGCATGGAGAGGAGCACTGCGATGACAACCCCAGAACCTACGCAATGGTGATAGCAGTCTCGTGAAGATAGGAGTTATCCAGGTCAGCTATTCATGTGGGAAATGGAGTCCCATAGATGCTGATGATCCGCAAACCGCTTCCGCCATCAACCACTAGAAACCATTTGTTGTATTCATAGGCCAGAATGGTCTTGTACTACATATCTTGTATTTTTCTTGGAGTTTCTGTATCAAGTTGGTGCCTCATCAGCTAACAGAAATCCTGGGGCTGGTGAGCACAAGGGCCATTTTCTGAGAAATTAATATCCCGAAAATCCGGTCCTTACAAACTTGGTATCAACCAGGCTGACCATTGGCTAATCCTATCTTAGACAGGTCGAAAAACCTAGGTTAACCAACCCACCAGACCATAACCCAACCCCGGACAAGCTTCTCGTGTAAGATAGCCACATAGTGACCCCGACACCTTTTGGCAGTTGGTTCCCAACCTATCAGCCTAGCCTGTCGATCACGCGCCAGTGACCGACACCTAAAATGTCTTATTCGCAAGCGTGCAGAGGAAGACTCCGTTCCCTTTTTCTATAAAAAGGGCACGCTAGCCTCAACCCAGCACATCACAGCCTCTACCCCAAACCAATTTAAAATGCCAGGACCCATTGTTCACAATGAGACCACAGCAACTGAAAGTGCTTGTTATCGACTAGAGGGGGGGGTGAATGGGCGATTTTTATGAAAGTCTTCAAAAAATAAAAGTTTCAAAGACAAACATTAGAAATGAACCTATTGATATGCGGCGGAAGATAAACTACACAAGGCAAGCCATAGTCAAGTATGCAATAATGTGAGTGTATGATGGCTAATGGCAACTAGGTAGTAAGGATCAGGGTGGAAGATAGTATGAAGCCAAATAGCAATAGTAGTCAAGCAATGAAGTCAAACAGGTATGGCAAGCAGGCAATGACTTCACGAAGACAAACTATAAGTAAAGGGAAGAGAGAATAGAACAAGTCACTCGATGAAGACACAAGTTTTGTTTGACCAGTTCTAGTTGCTGTGACAACTGTACATCTGGTTAGGGAGGCTAAGATTCAACTCAAAGACCGCGTCTTCACCTTATTCCCCTTGAGCTAAGGACACACAGTCCTCGCCCAATCACTCTGGTAAGTCTTCAAGGTAGACTTCCAAACCTTCACAGACTTCGTTCAGAACGCGACCCTAACCGGCTGGAGGATTCACAGTCCTCAAGTGTAATAAGTCTTCAGGTCACACAGACAGAAAGACTCCAGTGATGCCTAACACTCTTTGGCTCTGGGTGTTTGGGCTTTGTCCTCGCAAGGATTTCTCTCTCTCAAAGGCTTCGAGGTGGGTTGCTCTCAAACGACAAAAGCCGTGCACTAACTCTGAGCAGCCACCAATTTATGGTGTAGGGGGTGGGCTATTTATAGCCACTAGGCAACCCGACCTGATATGTCCGAAATGACCCTGGGTCACTAAGGAACTAACACGTGTTCCAACGGTCAGGTTTCAAACACACGCGGCAACTTTACTTGGGCTACAAGCAAAGCTGACTTATCCAGCTCTGGATAAGATTTGCTCTCATTGTCTTCGCTCGAAGACATATGATTTGGGTTGAGCATCACTTCAGTCACTCTGACTGTATTCACTTGGACCCCACTTAATAGTACGGTGGTTCCTATGACTCAACAAAGAAGAAAAGGAAACAACGAAACAACTAAGTCTTCGCGCTCCATAGTCTTCACAGAATGTCTTCTCATGTCATAGTCTTCAATATGAATATCTTCATGTACCACCATTGTTGTCAATGTCTTCATACATTTTTAGGGGTCATCTCCGGTAGGTAAACCGAATCAATGAGGGACACTACCTGTGTTATCCTGCAATTCTCACAAACACATTAGTCCCTCAACCAAATTTGTCATCAATACTCCAAAACCAACTAGGGGTGGCACTAGATGCACTTACAATCTCCCCCTTTTTGGTGATTGATGACAAACTGGTTGAAGTTTTCAACGGAGATAAAGTATGTGAAATTGTAAAGGGTAGAGGATTGTCTTCATAAGTTTCAAAGGCTCCCCCTGAAGATGTGCATATAAGTAATTTGCTTTTGGAATGCAAATGCACATGGCAGGTTGTACTTGTGGAGATCCTCTTCAACTTATGACGACAATTCATCATGAATGATAAGATATAGCAAGGATTATGACATGCATAATGAAAAACGGACGTCTGTAGAATGACCTAAGTGCGGAAGTTATCATCGCACATGCGGAATTTATCATCGCATCACAGAATATCAAATAAGTAGCAGACGACCATCAAGTTTAAGTGTTACAACTCAAAGAACCAAATGTATCAAAACGCGAGAGTTGTAAACACTAGGCAAAATATAAATCAACCGCCCATATGAACCCGCTTGAAGACTATCAAACTCATACGCTTCTCCCCCTTTTGTCAGTAATGACCAAAAAGGTTTGAAGACATAGAGCATCTACTCGTCCTCATGAGGAGTAGGTGAAGCAGCAGGGTTGGTGTTGTCGTTTGGCGGTGCAGACGAGCTTGGTGCAGTATGATTCTTGCAGAAGGGGTCGGTGAAGTAGCATCGTCTTCTTCATCGATCACTTTGGCATTTACAGTTGCAGCAGAAGAGGAATATTCAGAGTCTTCAAGAGATGGAGTGCGACGTAGGACAACATTCCGTGGAGGAGTGGAGTCGAACTTGAATTTTTCAGTGTAGCCATCATCTTGAAGATCTGCTTCAGCACTGAGCAGTGTTAAACTCTTCCATGATCGCCGACACGTTTCATGCGTGACAAAGGCATTCTTGGTGGCAAGATTGCGAATGCGATTGACGTCCACCAAGAAGCTTTGCATTTGGCGCTTAAGCCAGTCATGATGCTTACCTTGTTTCTGATGAAGGGCAACCAGAAGCTCTCGGTCATTGAGAAGGCGGGAGCGCTTCTTAGGCCTTTGGGCAATTGTGCTCTCAGTGGCTTCTATCTGCGCACGATGAGGCATGCGAGTAATCCCAGCCAGAGGGTAGACTCGAGCGACAGCTTGAACTCCTTCATCATTTTGAGTGAAGCTTTGATGGTCAGCATTCTGAAGACTAAGAGGCTCCTTTGCAGTCTCTAGGTATATGGCTTCAACAGACAAATCAACATCTGGCATAAATATGATATGATTGTGTGCAGAGGGTTGATAGTTGAAGGCAGGGTGAAGCTTGATCAGTCGCATGATCCATGGAGCATAGAACTTCAGACCAAAGATGTCAGATCTTGATGCAGCAAGTTGGCGTATAAAGAACTCTTGTGCATTGAAGCGTTTGCCATGAAGAATATGGAAAACCAAAGTCTTCATTGCGCCTTCCAGCTTGGCATGAAGAGAGTGTCCTTTGATAGGCCAAAGAGTTCGCCTGACTATATGATAGATGGTGCGGGGCAGATACTCAAGGTCTTCAACGAAGAACGCCTTTGGGTATTCAACATCTGGAGGCAATGGCTTCATCATGCTGAGCATCTGACTCATATTGGGTTCAGGCTTGTGGAAGATGCTCTCCATAGCATCATTGTGAAGCTGACAGCCAGGTTCATAAAGATCATCTGCGGAGGGCAGGCCAGTAAGCTGACAGCCAGGTTCATAAAGATCATCTGCGGAGAGCATCTGACTCATATTGGGTTCAGGCTTGTGGAAGATGCTCTCCATAGCATCATTGTGAAGCTGACAGCCAGGTTCATAAAGATCATCTGCGGAGGGCAGGCCAGTAAGCTCAATGACATCAATGGCTTTGGCTTCATGATGAACATTTCCGGTCATCCACTCAAGAACCCATGTCTTTGTATCTTTGTAGTAGCCACGAATATGGAGAGTGGCATAGAATTGGAGCAGTAACTCTTCATTCCAGTGCTCCTTATCGGTGACAAACTGCAGCAGGCCGGACTCTCTGAAGCAGTCCAGAGCCTCTTCCAGACAGGGCAGACCAGTGATGGCTTCAGCATCAAGATGCATATGTGGGAAAATGCGACCTTGATTGTACAGAATGCATGAGTAATAGCTTCGCTGCTGATAGCTCCAGAACCGATCAGAAGATATCCTTGCTCTTGAGTAAGGGTTCTTTGCACTGTCAAAGAAGGTATTGTGTGCCTTGAAGCCATTGATATTGAAAGATCCTGGTGCTGATGCAGTACCTGGAAACCTTGGCAACCTGGGCTTTGGCTTCTGAACCCGTGGCCTGTGCTCAACATGGTACTCAAACTGAGGACCACCAGCAGCAGGCGGAGGAGTCAGAACATGCCATTTGATAGAAATGAGCTGACCATAGTTGAAAGCTTGCTCGATAGTGTGTGGCCTTGGTGGCGGAACAGGAGCAGAGGCGTCAACATTGGCTTCAGGTGCAGATGCAGCATTGGCTTCTAGCACATTTGTCGGTGCAGGCTCCACATTTGCGTCAGCCATGACAACGTCATTGGCTTCATTGGTGTTGGTGGTGGCAGCCTGAAGATTTTCAACCTCCACTTGACGAGCTGGAGGGTCGGGCACTGGCAGGTTCACTTCAGGAACCACTTCTTCTTCAACGGGGGGAGTTGGGACACGTTCTTCTTCTTGTTTTTCATCGGCTAATGCAGCCGGAATGTCTTCAGCACCTTTGGCTTCAGGCTCAGAGACATTCACAGTGGGAGTGGCATCTGGAAACACTTGACGTGCAACAGATTGTTGAGGCACTTCTCCTTCTGGAACGCTCGATGTGGTGACTTGAGGCCTTGGTCCTTTGCAAAGCCTGCGTAACGCTGGCGACGCCTTTGGAGATGGAGTTGGTTGGGCCTCAAAGTCATCATCTTCATTTCGCACAGACGGGGTAGCTTGATGTTGGGGAGAACTTGGGGTGTCTTGTTGTTGTGGGTGATCAGCCCACGAAGCATCCTATGCAATTGGCGTCAGAGGACGACCAATGCTGATGAGTTCGTTGTTCATCAGAACAGACGATGATACCAGGTTGTGTTCGATCTGAGGAAGGACTTCATCATCTTCAACATTGTCGTGGTGACCAATGTCTTCAGCAGCGTTGGGGTCAACTGCTGAAATGTCTTCAGCTTCATGAGCCTCTGTGGAAGCAGGCTCATGAACTATCATCCTTTGTTCTTGATGATCAGATGTAGGAGGGACCATTGAAATTGGTTGAACAACTAAGGGCTCTGAGGGAGCAGCCCTATCCTTTTTGGTTCTGCGCTTCTTCTTAGTGGGAGCAGCGTCAGAGGCTTCATGATTTTTCCTTTTTCTGGCTTCAGCCTCAGCAGTTCTCGTCTTCTTTAGCTCGGAAGCGGTTGATCTGACCTTTGGCTTTGAGCTGGTCATGCTAGTTGGGAAGACAATGCGCGGCTCTTCCTGCCTTGAAGGAGCAGTTTGGTCAGTCGAAGGCTTCTTCTTCTTGGCAGCCATTCTTGGGTCGATGCCAGGACGACCAAGAGCCTTGCGCTTCTTAGCCTCATTGTAGGCTTGCACACACTTGTCAGCCAGGTTCTTCATGCGCTCTCGAGAACCTTTGGCTTCTTCACGCTTCTTGAGGAAGGATTCCTTGAGCTCGTGCAACATGATCTTGAAGTTCTTGACATCTTGCACGCTGAGCTTAGCCACATGCTTCTTGAATTGGGCTTTCTCATGGTCGATCTTGTGCTTCAGCTCAACGATGCGCTGAGCGAGAGCAAGCTCTGAAGCAATGGCTCCATTGAAGGAGACACTGAGGCCAATGGGAAGTTGCAGATCATCAAAGCTGAGATTTGGTGAGTCAAACCACTCATCAATGAAGTTGTGAATGATTGCCACATCAAAGAGAGGCAAATCATTGAAGATCTCTGCTTCTTCCTTGCTCTTGATCAGTTGCTCAAGGGCATCATCTGCAAGATCTTCATCACTAGACAGATCAATGTGCTCTTCATGCAGAATAGCAGCAGGGGTCAGTGCCTGATCAGTACGCTTGACAAGTTTCTTCTTCTTCTCCGTCTTCTTGGAGATGCGTGACAAATCTTCAGACTGCACACTGTCTTCAGGAGGTGCAGTGGCCAGTGGTTTCATGTGCGAAGCTTTTGGTGATGCGGTTGGTTTTGACGCCTTAGCCTTCTTCTGATTCTGGGGCTTTGGGGAAGGAGGTGCTTCATCTGTGTCAGCCTCTTCAGAAGCGTCCCCAACAGCAGCTCCTTGGACTGCAATGTAGGTGAGGAGACCTTGAAAATCATAGAAGGGGCCAATCTCGTTTTGATCAGCTTCACGAGTGCCATCCTCCGTTGGAGCAGATGGGCCAGGGTTGAAGTTCAAACCCAGTGACTTCTTGTTCTCTTTTGCTGATGCCTTAGCAAATTGAAAGTTGCGTTTGAAAAGGTCGTCATCGCGACACCACAAGAGAGAAGTGGGGTCGGCATTGGCAGGCTGTGGTCCTCTGACCATGCACGGGTAGAACCTTTCTGCAATAGCTTCAGCTTTGCTCTTGGGTTGAAGACCTCTGTAAGTGATATCTCCCCAAGGACACTTTATCGCATTCTTCTCAGCGTATTCCTTGGTCACGAAGCGGTACTTGAACCATTCCAAAGCCCAATATCTTCGAATCCACTGGATTCGGGTTTTCCTATCATTGTATGTTTCCTCTGAATCAGTTTTGTACTGAGCTGCTAGAACTGGTGGCAAATCTTTTGATGTGTTGCCACGACGCTGTCTGCCACCCTTCCTTGCTGATTTTTCTGTAGCCATAAACTTCGAACTGAATGGTTTCAATATGTTCAAAGGCTTCAAAGGCTTCCTCTTGCTGGACAAACAGGAACTGGCTTCAGGAGGATTAATGTGATGCTTTAAAAATTCTGCAAACGAATGCAGACTATGAGAACCAAGGGATTCTCCCACAGACATGTACCTGTGACAGCATTAGATATGCGAGGGAAGGGGAAGAGGCCATATGCATTCTCAAAAGAGTTTGAAGATAAATCAGTTTGAAGACATTGACCTCATGATGCGAAGACATTCACTTATATGTTGAGAGTTGGTTCCAGATTTGTACGAATCCGCGAATAGGTACAAGTGAGGAATCTAACTTGTTATGAAGCTTAAGTGAATATGCTAGGCTGTATGAGATGCAGACAGAATGGATCTAACTTGTATAGGCAGATACCTATTTTGGTAGACATGATGAATCTTTGAAGATCAAAAAGATGGTAAAAAGAGAGTTTTATTTACCACACGAAGAACTGCTAGATGGGAAGAGTAGGAGACCGATAAGTTCAATCCACCGTGCCCTAACTTGGCGACGGAGGACACCTACGACGGCGGCGGAGAGGACGATGTCCGTGGCCGGCGTGAGGATAGCGTCGGAGAAGTCGCGACAGCTAAGCGCTTCGTCGCCGGCGTCGACGAGAGCTAGCGGTGGCGCTAGGGTTTTGACGAGGTGGAGAGGTGGAAGAAGTTTCTTTTACCGCAGGGGACAAGTATTTATAAGGAAGTGGGCGGCACAGCGCAATTACGCAGGTGCCCCTGGCGGTTCACATCTGACGGGCACGTGGCAAGCATGCAACATACATAGAGTTGTCCCACGTTCCCACGCCCGCCAGGTTTGTCGGATAGACGTTTCGGCTTCTCCGGATTTTAGGCAATAAGGATGACACATTTAAAACAGATTTAATGTTTGTCTCTGTATCTTCTGCTGACAAGGACGCAGAGAAGACATTCGACAGTTTGAATAGAATGCATATGATTTGGACAGATAGAGTTTGAGATAGGAAGCATAGACAGATTAGGGTCTGATCAACTTCACTTAGTTCAAAAGATTCAACAAGAAAACATAGCTATAAGTGAATGCTGTAGAGGACAAAACACTAGTATATATATATCAAATAGCAGTCGAATCAACGTAGTGAAGATAATCGTGAAGATAAAGTGAATTTGAAGACAAACCGAATGCGAAGACATTCTAATGCAACGTCATGAGTGAAACACTTCAAACAGAAAAGTTTGGTGGTGGCGTTACCCACCGTATAGGAAGTATTAGACCCAGACACGGCGCACAATTATCGTGGCGCTCCGAAGTCAAATTCCATGTTAATGTATTCACACTTAGAATGTAAGTCTTCATTAATTGAAGATATACTTTACTTCATGTGTTGCACATCTAAGTCATCAACATGCATAAGTGTTAGGATGTGTGCCTGATCACAAGACATTTGAGGATTCCAAGATATTCAGCTCACACCGTAACTTGCAAAACCTTTTCTCGTCCAAGGGCTTTGTGAAGATATCGGCCAATTGCTCTTCAGTGTTGACGTGAATGATATCAATATCTTTCTTCATGACATGATCTCTAAGAAAGTGATGACGAATTTCAATGTGCTTTGTCTTCGAGTGCTGGACTGGGTTGTTGGCAATCTTGATGGCGCTTTCGTTGTCGCAGAAGAGAGGTACTTGTTTCAGATTGATGCCATAGTCCTTGAGAGTTTGCTTCATCCATAGAAGCTGAGCACAGCAAGATCCAGCAGCAATGTATTCAGTTTCAACAGTTGAGAGTAACACGCAGTTCTGCTTCTTTGAAGACCAACAGACAAGTGATTGTCCCAAAAAGTGACATGTGCCTGATGTAGACTTGCGATCCACCTTGTCACCAGCATAATCAGCATCCGAAAATCCAACCAGATCAAACTCTGAGCCCTTTGGATACCATAATCCTAGTGTTGGGGTGTGAGCCAAATATCGAAGAATTCGCTTCACAGCTAGGTGATGCGATTCCTTTGGTCCCGCTTGGAATCGAGCACACATGCAAACACTAAGCATAATATCTGGCCTATATGCACATAGGTAAAGTAAAGAACCCATCATGGAGCGGTATACCTGTTGATCGAACTCTTTACCATTTTCGTCGGGACCCAAATGATGTTTGGCTGGCATTAGCGTCGTCTAACCTTTACAATCTCGCATTCCAAACTTCTTCAGGCAATCTTTGAGGTATTTCTCTTGAGATATGAAGATGCCATTCCTTTGTTGACGAATTTGAAGACCAAGGAAGAACTTCATCTCACCCATCATGGACATCCGATATTGCTCTTGCATCATGTATCCAAACTCATCACTGTACTTCTGGTTGGTGCAGGCGAAGATAATGTCATCCACATAGATTTGGCACACAAACAGTTCACCATCATATGTCTTCGTGAAGAGTGTAGGATCGAGGGATCCAGGTTTGAATCCTTTGCTCTTCAGGAAGTCTTTGATTGTATCATACCAAGCACGAGGAGCTTGTTTGAGGCCATACAGTGCTTCGTTTAGTTTGTACACCATATCAGGATGTTTTGGATCTTCAAAGCCGGGTGGTTGTGCAACGTATACTTCTTCTTCAATATTGCCATTGAGAAATGCACTCTTCACATCCATTTGATATAGCAGGATATTGTTGTGGTTAGCATAGGCTAGCAATATGCGAATAGCTTCAAGTCTAGCCACAGGAGCAAATGTTTCATCGAAGTCAATCCCCTCAACTTGAGTATATCCTTGTGCAACGAGACGTGCTTTGTTTCTGACGACTTGGCCATGCTCATCTTGCTTGTTTCGATATATCCATTTTGTTCCAATGATGTTATGCTTGCGAGGGTCAGGACGCTTGACAAGTTCCCAAACATTGTTCAGCTTGAACTATTGAAGCTCTTCTTGCATTGCTTGAATCCATTCAGGTTCCATAAAGGCTTCAGCAACTTTCTTGGGTTCTGATATTGACACAAAAGGAAAGTGCCCACAAAAATTTGCTAACTGCGTTGCTCTTGAACGAGTAAGTGGACCAGGTGCATTGATGCTATCAATTATCTTCTCAATTTGCACTTCACTTGCAACACGAGGATGAGCTGGGCGAAGAATTTGTTCTTGCTGAACATTGTCATCATTGGGAGGATTGTCTTCAGGCTGAGCATTGTCTTCAGATTGGTTGGGTGCAGAAATGATAAGTTCCTCTTCAGGCTGTGCTTCAGCAGGCATGATTTCACCAGTTCCCATTAGCTTGATAGACTCGCTGGGTGGAGCTTCTTCAAGATTACTTGGCAGGAGCTCTCTTTGTGAACCATTGGTTTCATCAAACCGCATACAGTTTCGACGATTTTGTAGAGATAGAGGTTGAAGACTCTGTAAGAGTGTGAATCCTTTCCGTAACCGAGCATGAAGCCTTCGTGAGCTTTTGGTGCAAATTTTGACTTGTGATGGGGATCCTTGATCCAGCACCGTGCTCCAAATACTCTGAAGTAGCTTACATTTGGCTTCTTGCCAGTGAGGAGCTCATAGGATGTTTTGTTCAGAAGCTTATGGATATAAACACGGTTGATGACGTGGCATGATGTATCAATAGCTTCAGGCCAGAACTTTCTTGGTGTTTTGTATTCGTCCAACATTGTCCGAGCCATCTCAATGAGGGTTCTGTTCTTGCGCTCTACGATGCTATTTTGCTGAGGCGTGTAAGGAGCAGAAAACTCATAAGTGATTCCCATTGTATCCAGATAAAGATCATGTCCGATGTTCTTGAACTCAGTGCCGTTGTCACTTCTGATATGCTTGATCTTGACTCCATAATTGTTCATGGCTCGATTGGCAAAACGTCTGAAAACATCTTGCACTTCGGTCTTGTAGAGAATTATGTGCACCCATGTGTATCTTGAGTAATCATCAACAATGACGAAGCCATAGAGACAGGCAGTCGTAGTGATGGTAGAGTAGTGAGTAGGGCCAAATAAGTCCATGTGTAGCAGCTCGAAGGGTTGAGACGTAGTCATGATTGTCTTCGAGGGATGCTTGGCCCTAGTCATCTTTCCAGCTTCGCAGGCACCGCACAAATGATCTTTCTTGAACTTGACATCTTCAATGCCAATGACATGCTTCTTCTTGATGAGCGTATGTAAGTTCCTCATCCCAGCATGCCCCAGCCTCCGATGCCATAGCCAGCATTCTGAAGCTTTTGTAAGAAGACATCTTGCAAGCTGTGGACCTACTGAGAAATCTACCATGTACAGATCATCTTTCCTGTACCCTTCAAAGACTAGAGATTTGTCAGATTCCATTAGTACAAGGCAATGATACTTTCCAAATATTACAACCATGTTCAGGTCGCAAAGCATTGAGACAGACATTAAGTTGAAGCCAAGGGATTCAACAAGCATCACTTTATCCCTGTGCTGATCCCTTGAGATTGCAACTCTACCTAGACCCAATACCTTGCTTTTACCAGTGTCAGCAAATGTGACGTGACTCTTATCAGATGGACGTAAGGTTGAGTCCATGAGAAGACTTTGATCACCAGTCATATGATTAGTGCATCCGCTGTCCATAATCCATTCTGAAGCACGAGGTGTCATACTCTGCATTACAGATAGGAGGACAGGCTTCACCAAGAGTATTGTGAAGCATAAACATTTGACGGGCAAGAGGATTATGGAAGCTCAGATCAAGATTAGGACTGATAGGATGAATGGCAAGCGATTCAGGAACAAAATACATAGTGAGACCATTTGGGCATTTGATCTTGCGCCCTACAAGATATTTTAGGTCCCCAGCAATAGCATCAGACGCCTTTGATTTTCGGCTGGAGACCTTTCCCTGTAAAAGAAAGTTAATTCTTCTTAACCACCCACATCTTCAGGGGTGGCTTAGAAGCAATGAGTCTAAGTGCAGCATCTGAGAACTTCGGCTTTGGAGCCCTAGCAAATAGCCGTGCAGGAGATGAATGATACTCATATGAATAAGCAGAAAAGTTCTTAGTTTTATGAACATAGCGGTTTGAAGATACATGCTCATATTCATAGGTTTGAGTACGGTTTCCCTGCAAAACATTGGCGTAAGGGTGACTCAGGTGAGTCCTATGTCTGTATGAAGCCTTTGGACCATATGAAGCCTTAGGTCTGGGATTTGTCTTCTTCCCAGGTGGTGTCATGATGACATTCACTGGAAGCTTCTCAAGACAGCTTTTGGGTACCCAGATCTTCTTCATAGGTGGCCCATTCCTGCAGTTAGTACCAATATATCTGGCAAACACTTCACTATTCTGATTCTTGAACAGTTTATAGTTTGCATCAAAGGATTCATCAATGATGACAGGGTTAGCACAGGTAAAGCCAGATAAGGTGGATGGATCCACTGAAGGTCCCTTTGCAGCAACCCATGTGGTTTTGGGATACTGCTCAGGCTTCTAGTAGGAACCATCAACATTCATTTTCCTCTCGAACCCAACACCCTCTTTCCTAGGGTTTCGGTACAGAATCTGCTTTTTGAGGACATCGCAAAGTGTCTGATGCCCTTTCAGGATTTTATACATCCCTGTTTCAAGTAATGTCTTCAACCTAGCATTTTCATCAGCAATAGTAGTGGTATCCTCCGCAGAGGGGTTAGTTACCACATCAGTAGTTGAAGACAATGCAACAGCAGCAGTAGTGGAACATCCAGCAACAGAGGTAGCGTTATCACTCTCAAGGCATTTTAGACATGGTGGTTCAAATCCATCCTGAGCGGGACTAATCTGTTGAGCGCGTAGTGACTCATTCTCTTTTCGATGATCTTCATGAGCCGCTCTCAACTTCTCAAGCTCTTGCTTCCTTTGAAGATAATCATAGGAGAGCTTTTCATGAGTGGTTGTGAGCGTATCATGACGACTTTCAAGTTCTTGGTACTTAGCATGTAGATTTTTTATGTCTTCAACTAAGGACTGTGAGCGAGTCATTTCCACGTCCAACAGGTCATCGCTTTTGTCTAACAGTTTTTGAGTATGTTCCATAGCCTTTTGTTGTTCAGTTGCAATTTTAGCAAGTGTTTTGTAGCTAGGCTTGGATTCACAATCAGAGTCATCTTCACTAGATGTTTGAAAGTAAGCATCGCGTGATTTTACCTTGGCACCACGTGCCATGAAGCAGTAGGTGGGAGTAGGGTCATCCTTATCATCAGCTTCAGCGTTGGCGTGGAAGTCATTGTCTTCAGTGTTGAAGATGGACTTGGAAACATAGGCAGTGGCTAGAGCCAGACTTGCAACACCAGGGTCAGACTCCTCCTCAGACTCCACCTCCGCCTCCTCAGAAGCAGACTCCTCCTCTGAATCCATTTCCTTCCCAACAAAAGCACGAGCCTTGCCAGATGAACTCTTCTTGTGAGATGAAGACTTTGATGAGGACTTGGAAGAAGACTTTGAAGATTTCTTCTTTTTCTTGTCATCAGAATCATATTCCTTGCTCTTCTTCTTCTTCTTCTTCTCGTTGTCCCACAGTGGACACTCAGAGATGTAGTGTCCAGGTTTCTTGCACTTGTGACACGTTCTCTTCTTGTAGTCATGAGTAGAAGCTTCATCATTTCTTGAGCTGGATCGTGAAGACTTTCTGAAGCCTTTCTTCTTAGTGAACTTCTGGAACTTCTTCACAAGCATAGCAAGTTCCTTTCCAATGTCTTCAGCATCAGAACTGCAGTCAGATTCTTCTTCAGATGAGGAAACAACTTTTGCCTTCAAAGCGCGAGTTCGGCCATAGTTGGGACCATAGATATCTCTTTTCTCAGATAGCTGGAACTCATGTGTGTTGAGCCTCTCAAGTATATCAGACGGATCGAGTGTCTTGAAGTCAGGACGTTCTTGTATCATGAGGGCAAGGGTGTCAAAGGAGCTGTCAAGTGATCTCAGTAGCGTCTTGACGATTTCATGCTTGGTAATCTCAGTGGCGCCGAGAGCACGAAGCTCATTTGTGATGTCAGTGAGGCGATCAAACGTGAGCTGGACTTCTCATTGTCGTTTCTCTTGAAGCGGTTGAAGAGGTTGCGAAGAACACTGATCCTTTGATCTCTCTGGGTTGAGACGCCTTCGTTGACCTTGGATAGCCAGTCCCAGACTAGCTTTGACGTCTCCAGAGCACTCACACGGCCATACTGTCCTTTGGTCAGATGACCACAGATGATGTTCTTGGCAGTAGAGTCCAGTTGAATGAACTTCTTGACATCAGCAGGGGTGACACCTTCACCAGTCTTGGGAACGCCGTTCTTGATGACATACCAGAGGTCGACATCAATGGCTTCAAGATGCATGCGCATCTTATTCTTCCAGTAGGGATATTCAGTTCCATCGAACACGGGGCAAGCAGCGGAGACTTTGATTATCCCTGCAGTCGACATAGCTAAAACTCCAGGTGGTTAAACCGAATCACACAGAACAAGGGAGTACCTTGCTTTGATACCAATTGAAAGTGCTTGTTATCGACTAGAGGGGGGGGGTGAATAGGTGATTTTTATGAAAGTCTTCAAAACATAAAAGTTTCAAAGACAAACATTAGAAATGAACCTATTGATATGCAGCGGAAGATAAACTACACAAGGCAAGCCATAGTCAAGTATGCAATAATGTGACTGTACGATGACTAATGGCAACTAGGTAGTAAGGATCAGGGTGGAAGATAGTATGAAGCCAAACAGCAATAGTAGTCAAGCAATGAAGTCAAACAGGTATGGCAAGCAGGCAATGACTTCACGAAGACAAACTGTAAGTAAACGGAAGAGAGAATAGAACCAGTCACTCGATGAAGACACAGGATTTGTTTGACCAGTTCCAGTTGCTGTGACAACTGTACATCTGGTTAGGGAGGCTGAGATTCAACTCAGAAGACTGCGTCTTCACCTTATTCCCCTTGAGCTAAGGACACACAGTCCTCGCCCAATCACTATGGTAAGTCTTCAAGGTAGACTTCCAAACCTTCATAGACTTCGTTCACCGGCGATCCACAATGGCTCTTGGATGCTCAGAACGCGACGCCTAACCGGCTGGAGGATTCACAGTCCTCAAGTGTAATAAGTCTTCAGGTCACACAGACAGAAAGACTTCAGTGATGCCTAACACTCTTTGGCTCTGGGTGTTTGGGATTTGTCCTCGCAAGGATTTCTCTCTCTCAAAGGCTTCGAGGTGGGTTGCTCTCAAACGACATAAGCCGTGCACTAACTCTGAGCAGCCACCAATTTATGGTGTAGGGGGTGGGCTATTTATAGCCACTAGGAAACCCGACCTGATATGTACGAAATGACCCTGGGTCACTAAGGAACTGACACGTGTTCCAACGGTCAGATTTCAAACACACGCGGCAACTTTACTTGGGCTACAAGCAAAGCTGACTTATCCAGCTTTGGATAAGATTTGCTCTCATTGTCTTCGCTCGAAGACATAGGATTTGGGTTGAGCATCACTTTAGTCACTCTGACTATATTCACTTGGACCCCACTTAACAGTATGGTGGTTCCTACGACTCAACAAAGAAGAAAAGGAAACAACGAAACAACTAAGTCTTCGCGCTCCATAGTCTTCACAGAATGTCTTCTCATGTCATAGTCTTCAATATCAATATCTTCATGTACCACCATTGTCGTCAATGTCTTCATACATTTTTAGGGGTCATCTCCGGTAGGTAAACCGAATCAATTAGGGACACTACCTGTGTTATCCTGCAATTCTCACAAACACATTAGTCCCTCAACCAAATTTGTCGTCAATACTCCAAAACCAACTAGGGGTGGCACTAGATGCACTTACAACAACCAACCTTGGAGGTTTTGTGACCATACTAGCAAACCTCACCCGCCGTGCCTTTGCATTAGATGAGCCCCCAGAATATGTTGTGTACCAAGGGCCCATGAGCGGTGAGAACCGTCAATTCTCGGCCACTGTGCACGTCTATGCACTACTAGGGAAAAGCCTATACACAGAATCTTACCAGCAGCGCACTTTAAAATCAGGCGCTGCTGCTAAGTAGCAGTAGCGTGGGTTTTTAAACCTCGCTACTACTAAGATGATAGCAGTAGCGCTGGTTTCCAACCCTCGCTACTACTAAGCGGTCTCTACCGTGCCCCCGGGACATGCCATAGTAGTAGCGCGGGTTTTTAACCCTTGCTACTACTAAGTTTATAGCAGCAGCGTTGGTTTTTAACCCTCGCTACTACTAAGCGGTCTCTACCGTGCCCCTGGACCATGCCATAGTAGTAGCGATGGTTATAAACCTCGCTACTACTAAGTTGATAGTAGTAGCACGGGTTTTTACCACTCGCTACTACTAATCGTCTGCCATAGTAGTAGCGCGGGGTGTGGTCCCATTTTCAAACTCTACCCCCCCCCCCCCCCCCCCGTGGATCACCTTTTTAGTTTAAAAAAAATAAACGAAAATGATGAAAATGTCAAAAAAGTAAAAGAAAATAATTTTTCCATGTGATATGTGGTCTAGTTGTTGGGAAAATTTGCAAATATGAATTTCGACTTCATTTGCAAAATCTCTCGAGAATTTGTAAAAATGGGCATAACTTTTGCATACTAACTCGGATGAAAAAGTTTTTTATATGAAAAATCATCTACTCGAAAAGTTATATCCAAATTTAATCCGGGGAACCCCGTTAAACATTTTTAAAATCCTCAAAAACCTGACAGAAAAAAGTTACGCGGCTTTTAAGATCTGGAGGCAAAAAAATTCATCAAATTTCAGTTTTTTCTTTAATTTTTGTTAAATCTGGTCAAACTGTGGTCAGACTAATTATTCAAGAATATTAGTGTTACTAAATAATTATTTCAGTTTTTTTGAATTTTGGTCAACTCTGGTCAAACTGTGGTCAAACTATGGTCAAACTAGTTATTCAAGAAATATTACTATTAATAAATAATTATTGTTTTTTAGAACAATAGTTTTAAACTCAAGCAGTGACATGTGTGACTTCGTGCTCAAGCTAAACTCCCGAGGGTTAATAGGATTGACATCTTACTATTGTCAGGAAAACAACAAGTGCAGACTTGGAATCGAGGGAGAATAGAACCCGGAAGTTAAGCGTGCTCAGGCTGGAGTAGTGAGAGGATGGGTGACCGTCTGGGAAGTTAGATGATTTGGAATGATGAGGGGTGATTAGACATTAAATTGAGCAGCGATGACGGTGATTAAAGATTAGAGGTTAAAATAATTCAGAAATTTCAAAATTCGGGCAAAAAATTAAAAAAAATTCCGCGGCTTAGTAGTAGCGCGGGTTTGTACCCATGCTACTACCCGCGCTGCCGCTATACGTTAGCTGTAGCGCCTTATTAGTAGTGCCGGTCCCCGCGCTGCTAATAGGCCCAAAACCCGCGCTGCTGCTAGGCTTTTCCCTAGTAGTGATGGTAGGGGCCTATCGCCAGAACGCCCCTACAGGTTCACCGGAAGGACGACTTCCTTTGAACCACAAGCCATCCAACTAGCTGCTCGAGAGGCTATAGTTCAACTCCGGCACTTGTCGCCCAGAGTTAACTGTCGCTCATTCTACTACTACCCCAGCCGTGACGGGTATTGTAGGCCACCCCAGGTTGCCAACGGAGATCATAAGACGGATCCTACATTATTGCATCTGGTGCGCTATGTAAGTGAACTAAAGGAACTGTTCGATCAAATCACCCTTGATCTGATCGCAGCTCGTGGAGAACTGATCCGCCGAGCCCCGGCAAGAAGAGAAGATAATCCCGACGCTGACAGCCCGGTCGTGCTGTTCGGACAACCGATCGAGAACTTGAGGTCAGCCCCAGCCACCGACCAAGGTGCTATGGTGTCCCCAGAAGTGCTTCGTCGCCTTTTGGGAACACTCTCCAACGGGATTGTGGCCAGCAATCCCCGCGATGGTCATCATCGCTACCCTGACCCTGCAGTTCCTCAACCCCCTCCAGCTAACCCCGACGGTGAAACCCCTGGAGAAGCCTCGACGTCCACTAGGCAAGCCCGCTTAGATATTAACGAGGTAGACTAAGTCACTCGAGTAGTACCGGGTCTTAGTATGTCCACGCCCTGTGATTGTGTGATCTTGTATCGCCATATTTGAATGTTGTCTGCTTGTGCGCCCCTATTTCGAATAGTAGCCATGCATAAGTGTATTGGTGTACGGCTGCATTTTTAATTCCAGGCGTAGCTACCAAAAACCAACCCCGACGACACCCAGAGGAATATGTCACTTTTGTGAGATATGTGTATCCGTGGCATTGACCCGACCCCATAGAGCAGAACCGACAAAATAGTTGCCCCTCACCATGAAAAAAAACCCCAGCCCAGATGCTATATAAAAGGCCACCTCGTGACCTTACCGAGTATCCCTCACCTTGTGCACAACCCTCACAACCATTCCTTTGCCATGCCGAGACCTAGTATTTTTCTGAGGACTCCAGATGCAACCCCAGGTAGTTTTGTTAACATATTGTGGGACTTTACCTGCAGTACCATGAGTTCTATCCGTCCACCCCAGTACGAGTTGCTCAAATCGAGGATCACTCCATCCACCTCGAAATATTGGGCAGTGGTGCACATCCCTCCCACAAACCCAAACCAAGACCCAACGGAAGTCTCCTTCGTGGGGAAATCTATGCCGACTCCGCAGATGGCCATAGAAGCTGCTGCGTACGAAGCGCTTGCTCGCCTTCGATTCTCGGTACCCTATGCCAGCGAACGAGGGTATTTTTATGTCCCGAGTCGTGCAGCACCCGGAGAAGTAACCTCTTTTCCCGGTGGGCAAATTGAGAGAGACCCAGTACTGGCCAACCTTGCCCAGTATGTCATCTCGCAAGAGTGTCTGACCCAGCGGGTAATGGGTTATCTCTAGAGCCTCGCTGATTTAAATCCTCAGATCGCCATCGGCAGACCACTGAGGCCCGACCAGGAGAGACGCGTTCATTGACTAGTCAATCCGCTTCCCCCGATAGAAGAAGAGTGTGCCGCAGTACCAGAGACGTTTTCTCAGGACCCTGTCCAATTACCGTTTTCATTGTAGACGTCACTGCTGTAATTATTGTCCCAGCAATTATTTATGTGGTGCACTTTATGCTTGTACCCTAAGTTTGTGCTATGAGTAAACCATTTGGCCCCGGCTTATGGGAGTATTATTTTTTCAAAACAGCCATTAGCAAATCTCGAGGACGAGATTTTTCTTAAGGGGGGTAGTGTTGTAACACCCCAAAAATTTAAACATGATTTATTGATTAAAATTTTGTCAGGAAATTAAATTTTCATTTTTCTGGATTTATCTTTTGATTTCAGGACCACTCTTTTCTTTGATATTGTGGAATTTTCACCTCAAGTGAAAACTTTTTAAAAATATTGTTGGACTTGTATACCCTCTCAAGAAAACATTTCTTTTTATCTGTGGAATTAATTATATAATTATTGTTCCTGAGCTTTAATTCTTTAAAAATGGTTCTCATGGTTTTAGGGTTCAATATGCACTACAACCCTTTGATAGATTCATTTCAAGTTTCCACCAAAATTATGGGATGTTAGTGGGAGTATATTATTCAACTTTATGCAAAAATCCATTGATGTTCTTTGAAAAACTTGAGCAAATCATCCTCATCATCATTCTGGTCCAGCTTGGTGTATTGTACTTCAACCATATTTTTTCTTCCTCTTTTTGCCATGGAATTTGTCCTGCTTGAAGTACACCCTACCAAACCCTTAAGTCCAGGAGATTGGACCCATTGGAGTATTATTGGTCCATGCAAATATGCCTTTTATTTTCTGTCTAGAACTGTAGATTTGCAAAACTTGCACTAGCAAGTTTCTGGTCTTGCCCAAATGGCCTTGCCATCATCACCTACACCTAAGGAAACCCCAATCTGGAGATTTTTGCCACCCCAAGAGATGCCTAGATGGCCATAGCATTTTGTCAAACACCTTAAGTGCATGAACAGAATTGGCATAAAACCTAGTTTACATTTTGAACCTACTTGCTTTGCCTAAATAGCATGTCTCATGGCTCTACCTTAGTGCATAACCCCACCCTGCTAAACCTCATGTGGATTGGAGCCCCCTGGCATGCCTTGGCATTTTGCCGAACATGCAGCGTACGTGCGCTGGGCGTGCCCAGAGCACATGTTTTGCACACGCGTGCACTGAGTCGCCGTGTCACACTACCGCCTCCCCGCGCCCGCTCTGGCCCCTTCCCGCTCCCAGCCAACGCGCCCCGACCCCTCCCTCGCCGCAAAGCCGCCCTGGCCCCCTCCTGGCGCCCCACAGCGCCACCGCCGCAAGCCGTCGACGGCCGCAGCAGGGCTCCGCCATGGACGGCGCCACCCGAGCCACAGCCGCGCGCAGCTGCCCCTGGAACAGCCCGAGCTTATCCTCGAGCACGTCCGCTAGCGCCCGTCGCCGCCACGCACCCCCTAGCTACAGAACGGCGGTTCGCCGATGATCTTATCCCCGGCCGCCACGAAACCGACCTCGGACGCCTATAAAACGAGCCCCCCAGCCCATCCGGTGCCACCATACTCCTCCCCTCGATCTTGCGGAGCTGCCCAGCCTCTCAGCTTCGACTGGGAGCCACCGCAGCTCGAGTCCCCAATCCTCCCGAAGCCACCGTCCGCCACGGAGCTCGTCGCTGGCGACTCCCTTCGTCCCCTCCAACCTCTCGACCACTGGGAGGACCGCCCTGGACTGGAGGATCCATCCCTGCCCTTAGATCCCAGTGGGGAGCCGCCGTTCGTCGACGGCGATCACCGGAACCCCGCCTTTGCTCGGACAGAGGAGGAAGAAGGAGCGGGCGACTGGTTAAACCTGACTAGTGGGCCCAAAGGACCCATTGTCAGTGACCCAGCGCCGACCCGCGCCAGTTGAAGTGGAAGCGTATTTCTCAAAATACGCCTTTGCTAGAGGGAAACGTAAGTACTGCCGAAATGTTTTCTTTTCTGATTTTAATTAAGAACAGATTTTGACTAAACTTTGACTGGCTATAACTTTTAAAATATAAGTCCATTTGATTTGATTCTTTTTTTGTTGTTCCTCAAATTCTGTCTAGTTTATTTCATATTTATTTGAAAATTTTCCAAAACAACTTTTGGTACTGTTTTGAAACTATGTTTTAATTCAAAATTTTCTTAAAATAGGATTATGGAGAGAGAGAAGAAAACTTTCAAAAGTTTTGGAATGCACCCTGCCTATCCACAACTTGAAGGCAAGCATTCTGAACTCTTGCATAATATTATTATGTATATTTCGACACGGTTACAACACCCCCTTGACGCAAAGCTTTCGGTATTTAGTGAGATGATATGAACATACTCATGAGTGCATGTTGATGATTCCGTGCTATTAGAATTTGATATGTTTGTGATGTAATCACCCTCGTATGCCCTTCATGCCTACCGGAGGGAATCCGGGGAAAGCCTTTGTCTTGGGTAGGCATGAGGTTGTCCCTCGTCGAGACGGTTGTGTCCGGTAAAGCATGGTGAGGTATGAGGAGTGGTGATGCTGTCTGATTGGTATGAAATATACTTCTTATGCTCATCATGCAGGAAATACTTTAACCTCCTGAGTCAACCATAGATCGAGTCTTGTTCCATTAACCCCCATACTTGTTTCGTACTACCACTTGTCCATGCCATAGGTAGGGTACGGTTCAGTAAGTTGTCAACCCCTGTCCTAGCACACACCGTACAGAGAGGCCAAGGTGGAAGATACCGGCTGCATCCGGTAGGCATGCCACTTGGTCCGGGGGCATGGGTGTTTTCCGGTTGGGACCGAGAGGGGGCACCCCTTAGAGCACGCAATATAAATTTGATCCCATGCTAATCGAGGTTGTAGCCTCCCCACTTAGAGTTTTGCTTAACGGGTGTCGTGGGTGATTCCAGACACCGGTAAGTTAGGCTAGTGTGTGTGGTCAGGTGTGTTTCCAATTAAAAGACGGTAGACGGAATTAGTCCCGATGGACTAAAGGAATCCGTTGCTCATGGGTAAAGAGTACACCGTCTACAGAGATTATATCTATTCAAATAGCCGTGTCGATGGTTAAGGACTATAGTCTGGGATGGGTCAAGTGTCGGTCTTAGTGTCCGTCTTCGGAGGAAAGATTGCTAAACCAAAACATGGATCATGACTTGTGACACATGATGATTATGATTACCATTATGGACTAACCATTAGCATTATTTGAATTATTGGGTATCCCTGGGATGGTTCTACCTCCTGGATATTCACTGTGATCACTCTCATATAAGCCCTTTATGTGGTGTCGCGGAGACGCCCGACTGTGGCTTGCTTGCTATTCTTTTACTTTATAAGCCCTTTATGTGGTGTTGCTGAGACGCCCGACTGTGGCATGCTTGCTACTCATTTATTTTATAAGCCCTTTATGTGACATTGCTCAGACGCCCAACTGAGGCATGCTTTATATTATTATCCTTTCGAGGCGTCGCTTCAGACATCCGATCGGTGCATTCTACTCCCTTAGTGCATATTCATGTTGTATATGAATAACCCGCTTGCTTGCATCATGGATGTTTATTTTGTGACTGACGTGTGATCATAGAATAGTTTCAAGAGCATGACTATTATTTGCTATATTATACCTATGTTTTTAATGTTTGCGAGTACATTCAAAGTACTCACTGGCTTGTCCCTGGCTATTGTCTTGGCCAGATTTCTTGCATGGATAGGAGCACTGCGGTGACAACCCCAGAACCTACGCAATGGTGATAGCAGTCTCGTGAAGATAGGAGTTATCCAGGTCAGCTGTTCCTGTGGGAAATGGAGTCCCATACACGCTGATGATCCGCAAACCGCTTCCGCCATCAACCACTAGAAACCATTTGTTGTACTCATAGGCCAGAATGGTCCTGTACTACATATCTTGTATTCTGCTTGGAGTTTCTGTATCAAGTTGGTGCCTCATCAGCTAACAGAAATCCTGAGGCTGGTGAGCACAAGGGCCATTTCTGGGAAATTAATATCCCGAAAATCCGGTCCTGAAACTGCCGACATCGCGGAAGTGAGCAAGGGACAAAGGCAACCTCACCGGCTTTGTGAGAGAGAATGACGAGGACCCCTGATCGGGACGTGCCGACAGTGGGTTTTCGCCGTCGGTGACGGCCACCGCATCTACACTAAGCATCCACCCCTTCCCCAGCGGACATGATCCGCCGGGATGTTAGAGATGTGGCCACAGTTGTTTTGTGCAAGAGAGTGTGAAGAGAGCAACCCCAACAAGCAACCGTGAAGGCTGGCCCGTCCTGACTATGTATATAGTGAGCAGTTTCCTTTTCTCTCCATATGAACCTATCATATTGCGTACGTGCCATTGAAGAAAAATAACTTTATTTATAAATGACGCGGCACCTACTACTCGTTCTCCTATAACCTTGTGCTTGGCATCTCCAAAATATTAACCTTGCGATTGGCTCTTCGCCTCTTCGGGAAGTCGAGCAATAATGGTAGTGCAGTATATATCGTTCTGGCTATATGAGACCGAATGAATTGTTGCACGTCCACCACGTGGGCGAGGGTCGAGGGGCGAGGGAGAGTGCTACATACGGAGCAAAATGAGTGAATCTACACTCTAAAATACGTCTAAATACATCAGTGTTTGGAGTATGTACTAGTAGTTCATATTAAAATCTACTAAAGGACATATATATTCCAAACAATATGATATAATCTCTATAACCAAGGTAGTAGGGACGAGGAATAAACGGATGGAGTAGTAAATTCTTCTCCTCGTCCTGCGAGCCACAGCGCGCATGGGCGAGGGAGCGGGCGTAAGGCGTAGTAAGCAAGCTTCACCTCATCCCGCGAGCCACCGCGCCCGTGGGCGGGGGACACGGCGTACTAAGCAAGCTTCTCCTCGTTCCGCGAGTTGACGGGACACATCAAAAGTACTCCAGTGTATAGAGCCTTGCCTCTAAGGTAGGCCCCACATGGTTTGCCTCTTTTTTTAACGTAACACGTCAAGTCGCAATTTGTTTGTTCACCCGTGGTAGACAATCCTCCGTCCACCAAGTGGACAACCAGTACACGTGCCAAATTACCACGTGAGCTGCCTTTTTCGTACAGAAATGAGCTCCACCGTGTACCGGCGCGGGTGTGGTTGGGAAAGAGACGGGAGTACGTGCATTGTGCATGCACCTCTTCTCTTCGTGCACGTCCCCCACCTACGTGGGTGTGTGTGAGAGATACAAACCACGTTTGTGAGTGTTTTTTGTTTTTGGGTGGGGGTGGGGTGGGGGTTGATTTCGTGAATTATTTGTGGGAATATGTGTCGATGACATCTCAAACAAAATTTTGCATGCAATGTGTGTGAAATGGAGGCCTATCCATATCATACATATAGGGTCGGGTAATCCACGAGAAGAGAGGGAGGGGTCATAGCTATCGATAGAGTCGAAGAGAGGATCAAGTGGGTGGGTGCGAGATCAATGAAGAGAGCCATCGAAATTGTGTGTGTGTACAAGTCAAAGATATAGGGCGACTGGCCTACCGGAACGTTAGAGGGCACATGTCAAGTTTGTGTGTGGCAGGGAGACATGACTAGAGCGCTCGATGTATTAGTGTGTGTGGGGGGAGGGGGTGGTGGGAGGGGTAGGTAGAGGCCTAACTATAGAGGTAGAACGACTCGTATATGTGTTGAGAAGGAGAGACCCAGCTATGTCTTGAGGGAGATCGGTCGACATCCGTACATAAATGAAGGACGGGAAATATGATGGGACAGAGATAGAGGAGAGAGAGAGAGGGAGGGAGAGGGAGGGAGAGGGGTATAGTGTTGGATGGGTGATGGAGTTGCTTCTCGAAGATGGTGGGAGAGGCCTACTAGACAAACTTAGGGTGGAACTGCAATGTTATCAATAAGAGTGGGGATGTGTTTCTGTGTGTGCCTGTGCGTGATAGGTCTGTCGGGACGCATCCATGGATGATCAAGGGGAACCATGTGTTTGGTAAGAAAACCTAACTAGATCGGTAGATCAATTGTTGTTTGTTGGAGGAAGGGAGAGACACAACTAATGAGGTAGATCGATTGACGTGTGGGTAAAAACGAGTTATAAGGACCTAGCTAGCTATATGTATAGCGAGAGATAGGCCGGTGTACGTCCATTTGTTAGAGGCAAATAAGGCCCAGCGAGACGGATAGACAGAGAGAATGGAGCTAATAGGTGGTGCGAGAGGCCCAACTACTAGCTAGATAGGGGGAGGAGTGTGCGGTTGTGAGAGCGATGAAAAGAGGGGCGAGAGTTTACACGTGTGTCTGACTGTATGAGAGACACGAGGCAAGGACACGTAAAGGAGGAGATTTAAGGTGTGTTTGTATGTTCTAGGTAGGCATCGCTGAAGAGGTTTATCGATCGGTGTGTGTCGGAAAGGAGTTGTGGAGACTCTGGGAGAATGACCTAAAGAAAAAAATGAATGTGCTTGGTGGATAGAATGCCGAGGGAGGGGGAGGGCAAGGAGGGCGTGTGCATGAACGAGAGAAAGTTAGTGGTAGCTACAAAGGTTAGAGGATTGTGTGGGTGTAAGAGACTAACAAAGATCATAATTTGATATGAAAGCGGATTCATATATTTGAATAGGAGATCATAGTGTTTTAAACATTGCATGCATGAATATAGCGGTGATACACGTGCTGTGCACATGTTATACCATAGTGTGATAATGCATGGCGTTTGCAACTCACAGCTAAATGCCGAACAATCTAAACCATACTATACATCAAAAAATCTCACATTTTATTTGAATTTGTGATAATGTGTGGCGTTTGCAGCTTACAACTAAATATCGAACAATCTAAACAATACTATATATCGAACATTCTCACATTTTATTTGAATTTGTGGTAATGTGTGGTGTTTGCAACTCACATCTAAATACTTGTAGGCGTAGGGGGCGGGGTACCATACATAATGTGATAAACACATTATACATATGAGACATGGTTTAGATTATGAAGATCTAGATAGAGCTAGAAATGTAATGTGATTTGAAATCAAAATAAAGTGGATTCAAAAAATCTAGTTCGAGTTCATATAGTACACATAGTTCATATGTAACTCGAGACTAATCATGTGGTGTGCTGTGAGGATAATACACAAACGATGGTTTAACTTGACAATAATGATGATTGTAGATCTTATTAAAACAGAGAAACGAATTCAAATGCTTTCACTTCACAACAATCATTACTGTAGATCTTATTCAAATAGAGAAACGAATTCAAATTTAGTTCATATTGAAGCGGTAGTATATATGTTTGGAATGCACTAAAACGTTCATTTGAGTAGTAGGTTGCATGCATTATACACATAGCAAAATATTTTAATTGAACATAACATGAATTCAAAGTTTTGAATGACATTTGTAGGGCGCATTGATTTGGTACAGTACACGTTAGGCTTGTCCGGAAATTTCAACCCGTGCCTTATTAGCCCGAAATATTTAAGATATATCTTTGTCTCATTGTGCTCCAACAACTCCATCCATCTCAACCCGCGCCTTGCTATTCCGAAATTACAACGCGCACGAAAACTCCCACCTCCTATGAAATCCCGACACGCGAAATACCCGTGGTACCCCTAAACTGAAAGAACTGCCTCAAATCGCTGGGGGTACTTTCGTAACATACCCCACGTTTCGGACAAGCGCGTCTTTAAGCCATGGTTCCCCACTGCCATCCCATCCGCCCACCCATTCGTACACCGAGGCCGCGAAAACCCGTGACGAAAACCCACACCCTGCTCCATCCACCACCCAGCCGGAGCCTCTTCCCTGACAACGTCGTCCACAGCAACACCTCGACGTCCCTCATCCACCGTACCAGATGAGGATCTGTCGTCGATCTCATCGTCCCGCCGGTTCAGCCACCCTGTCCTCCACCTCCAAGGAGCTGCCCCGATGTTCCCCTCGTCTTTCGCGCCACCTCCATTCCCACACCGCCATCTTCACCTGCACCACCGGAAGAACATCATCATCACCGTTTCCTCGGATGAAGCTGCGGCCTAATCGGCACCACCAAAGAGGATGTACACTAATTGCCGCATTTTCTTCTTGATTCGATCTCACGGTACTGTCGGCGCTCGGTCCCGAGCCGACACGGCGCGGCTCCATCCACGGCGGCGTCGCCGGCCACTTCCTCCACGGCGTCGCTACCTCGGCGGCGACATCCACATTAGTAGGACCTGCTGCTGCTTTAGCTCTCGCTCGCGTTGCTGCTCTGCTCTTGCTCTCAGTCCCCTGCCTGGTCCGCTCTTGCTATTGCTCTTGCTCGCGCTGCTGCTCTCGCTCTTGCTCTTCCTTGCGATGCTGCTCTGATTTAGCTACACTTCACTCTGATGCCGCCGGGGTGAAGGAAGAACCAGCCGCAACGGGGAGGGGGCTCGCCGGAGAGGTACCCCACTACCTATCTTAGGGTTCAGGATGGGGGCGGTGGTCGCCGGCGGTGGTGGGGCGTTGGCGGGGCGGTGGCGTGGGGATCGCCGGAGAAAAAGCTCGGCACGGGGGGGGGGGGGGGCTAGAGGGATGGCCGGGGCGGCGGTGGACCGGCGGTGGGGAGTGTTTTCGGGGCGGGCGGGGCGGTGCACCTCCGGCCGCGGGCGGCGGGGGGCTGCTGTTTGGCCGGCTCAGGGGGTGGAGGTTGAAGATGAATCGCAGGCCCTTGATTTCGTATCCAACGGCTGCAAAATCGACTGACCAGAGATGAAAAAGTCAGTCGACCGACATGTAGCCTCACCTTGCTAGTGCATTCAGTTTCGACAGCAAAATTCAGTTCCGACAGCTAAGTTCAGTTTCAATAGTTAAGTTCAGTTTCGACAGTTAAGTTCAGTTTCGACAGTTAAGTTCAGTTTCGACAGTTAAATTCAGTATCGACAGTTAAGTTCAGAGATGAGCGGCTGATGTATTTTACATCTAGTACTTTGTGGTTATGTATTTTACGTCATGTATTGGATATGCTATGAGAATTCCACTCAGGTTAACGTTGTTCGTTGTCTCTCTTGTCCTGCTTCAGCCTCGGCGTTGTACAACTCACCGGAGCTGCTCCAACGACGAAACCCTCCATCACAGCGGAGCAGTACCTTGGGCTCCATCTCTAGACGCCCAAGATATTCTTCCCCTCCTCCGACAGCCAAGTCAGCCTGAGCATCCTCACCGGCCAACCCAATTACGCTGAGATCGACATGGCTTCGCCAAAGAGGTTGTACACTTGCTGCATCTCTTTTTTACTCTACATGTTATATATATCGTCCACTGAGCACACGGATTTCTTCCTTTAGTGTCTCCTTGAAAGAAAAAACGTAGGAATTTTAATTTTCACTTGTCCTCCCTTTTCAAATTCCTATTCATGAAGCACAAGACTAAGAGATAGTAGCATAATAGCATTATAACCGTACATTTCGTTGTGGTTTGCCTTAATCTCACCATGCTTTTTTGCATCCTGTGATTTTCCAATTGTTGTGAATCAAACACCCAGATTGGCAGAAATCCTGTGTTTTTAAATTCTCTGTTTTGCACGTGCATTCCTATCCTATTCCTGTCTATTTCCTATCCCTGCGTTGTTGGAATTCTCCAATTCAAACGAGCCCTTACACAATTACTTCTCTTACAGATAGTTGTCAAAGAAAACCTTGTGTGGTTTGTTCCGCTCCTGCTGCACCGTCGTCCACCCCAGCTCAGCTGCTCCAACGACAGAAGGGTCCAGCACAGCAGGGATCCGACCGCCAGACTGTCTTTCGCCGCCTCAGATCTTCTTCCCCGCCGCTGGCAGCCATGAAAACTGCACTACCATCATCAACCGAGAAGATGACGTCGAGGACTACACGGGTCCGCAAGAGAGGTCGCACTCTTTCGTGTTTGCTTACGTTATGCATCGCTTCATATTACATGCTACTTTGTCGTCCTGTTCACAGATTAGACTCTGAGTCAGCTCCAAACTAATGGTCAAACTTGAGTTTTTAAATGGTTGTGGGGTACATATTGGGGCCTCTATCAATAGTATCTATCTACTATCTGGTTAATCTCCGGTGTCTACTATGAGTTTCACGTTGGGTGGGAAACAAACAGTAAAGAAGCCATTATCTGTATTTTTTAACTGAAGCCATTATCTGCCTCCTATTATTGGTTTTGGGTCTATCCACAGGTTGCTAGCATCACTCTTGATTTCTGCATGCCCTCCTTACATAATCTCACTATGTTTCATTCCTATGCATGACAGTTATTGTAAACAATGGAACTGAACATGTAGAGCAAAAGAGACGAGTCTTGCGTGGCAATAAAATTTTATGCAGACGTAGCTCCATGGTAGGCGCAAAGGCAGCCCCCCTCCATGCATTTCGGATTGTAATCGAGCGGAAGATATCTGTTCTGAGGGGGATTCAGAAGGACAAGACAACTCCTATTTATCCCCTGAGGTCTTCGCCCTAACTTGGCATGCTGATGTTGGTTATATCATGCATATGGTGTCTTGCATTGCTTACTTTATACATCAAACATGTCATCTGCTTAGTTTAGACATCCTTTGTGCGAATGCCATCTATTTAGTTTATTCGTCGTTTATGTGAATTATGCAACGCCATCTTATTTAGCCAGGCATCATATATGTGAATTTTGCACTGCCATCCTGCTTAGCCAGTCATCTTATATGTAAATTATATCAGGCCATCCTTTTTTTCGTTACATATTACATTTGTCAACAATGTTATTACATTCAACTGCTCTTCATATGCATCAGCCATTTGACACGGTGATTGCAAATTCTGGAGTGAAAACAAGGTCTTCAAAGCAGACTATGCTATCTGACGAAGCGCATATCTCGCTAGTTACGGATAGCTCCTCAAAGGAGGATTCAGAGACATATGACCAGTCCTATTCCCCCCCCCCCGAGGTGTATGCTCTAACTTGGCAGGGTTATGTTGCTCATATCGTGCGTATGGTGTCTCGCATTGCTATGTCATTTGATTAGTTTAGACATGCTTTGTGTGAATGCCACCTGTTCAGTGTCTAATTACCATATATGTGAATTATGCATTGCCATCTTGTTGCAAGACATTATATATATGTGAATTATACAATGCTATCTTGTTGCAAAGGCATTATATATGTGAATTATGCAATGGCATGCTGTTTAGCCAATCATCATGTATGTGAATTATATCATGCTATCATTTTTTTATTACGTGTTCCATTTGTCGATAACGTTTGTATATTCAACTACTCTTCTTGTGCATCAGCCATTTGAAGCGGTGATGGATGTATCTGGAGTGAAAACAAGGTATTCAGAGCAGACAATGCTACCTGCTGAAGCAGACATCTTGCTGGTTACAAAGAGCTCCACAGAGGAGGATCCAGAGACTGATGACTAGTCCTATTTTCCCCCTAAGGTCTATGCTCAAACTTGGCAGGGTTATATTACTCATGTCATGCATGTTGTCTTGCATTGCTTAGTTTTTACATCATATATGGATTGCCATCTGCTTACTTGCTTACTATATAAATCATATATTTGAATTATATCATGCCATCATGTTTACATAGTACATACACATCATCTATCTGAATTATGGCATGGCAACCCATTTAATAAAGACATCATATAGTTATATCATCTCATCTTGTTTAGTGTTTACAATCATCATATTTTGAATTATGGCATTCTATCCGTGAATGTATGTGAATTATGGCATGCCAACCTATTTAATAAACACATTATATAGTTATGGCATGTCATCCTGTTTACATAGTCTCATATTTTGAACTATGTCTTTCCATCTTTTTTGTTAGCCATCATAATGTGAAACTGTGTCATGCTATCCTGTTTAGTTAGCCATCATATATGTGAATTGTGTCATGCTATCCTGTTTGGTTAGACAACATAAATATGAATTATTTCATGCCCTCTTTTATTCCCCACTATCCATTGCACCTGTCTATCATACAATGTCTATACTTTCAATTACTTTTCTTGTTTATCAGCTATTTGAATTGGAGAGCATGATGGCAGTATCTAAGGGAGTAACAACACGGTCTTCAGAAAAGATAGTGCTACCAGTTGATGCAGATAGAACCACGGTTGTACTTGCCCAAGGACCAGATCCACCACACATAATCCAGACTCTTGCAGATTGTACCCCTACCCAGTTGGACAGAGAACCAGCTACACCCCTTCTAACCCCAACCTTGGCAGATAGTAACCCAGTTCCAGTTGACACAACACCGTCTCCACCACAGAGCACCCAAACACGAGCAGTTAGTAAGGGAACTGCAGTGCCCAAAGCACGAGGACCACCACTTAAAGCTTAAAGGAGAAGAAGATTTGTTCTCAGGTCAGGTTCTGTAGCTATGGTTCATACTCCTTTTCTCTTGCATGATTGTATTTACTCATACCAACTATTTTCAAATTTCAAGGATGGAGTTGAAACTCCAATGGCGCAACAAGTATGTTTTAAACATGTTTCTTTAACTGGTTTTCTGTTGTAACTTGCTCTATGTTGATTTTAGTTTCAATTGAATAAACAGTTATGTTCTCATGTCATGCACATTACAAGTGTTGTTATTGCTCTATAGTTACCCACACTTATATTCTGTCTATTCTGCTTTGTCTTGAACAAATATTATTTGAACTGTGTCTCTATCTTGATTTGGCAACAAAAACTAGAATGATATAGACCATAAAGTGACCATGGTACATAGATATATGTTTGTTTCATGCTGTTATCCTGTGCACTTTACTACTGAACTCATTTACCAAAATGAGTTTCATATACGACATGGTAAACATGTGACGTGTCCGCTTGTTTCTCTTTTAGATTGCGGACAAAATATTGGAAACAGTACCGCGTTATCCAATGGTAAAGGAAGTAATGTAGATAAGGTTCAAGATAGCGAGACATCCCTGTTGGTCTCCAAGAAAGCTATAAAAACTATCTTGACGACAGTGAGGGAACCCAAAAGTCCGGTCTTGATGTAGTGTTCGAGTTGCTAGCCACTACTGCTGGCACAAGCTCTTCGAACTCGGTGCCTGAATCAGTTCGTCTTCTTGAGTCTCAACTTCAAGTTGAAAGACATCGATCAGATGTGCTGCAACAGGAAGCTGAAGGACTGAGGAAGTCCCTGCAGAATTCAGATGCATATTTTCTGGTGCAACAGCAAGCGCTAGAGGATTTAAGCGCCAAACAAGAGAAAGTTAATAAGCTTGCTAAGCATCTTGCCAGCATTATGGGTACCCAGGATATTGTTTCTTGAGATCTTCTGAAGTGGTTTCAGTTCTGGATTTATTTTGCTGCAGCATTTATTTGCGCTGGTCGCCAACTTTGACAACCAGTGTATATGATATGCTGCTTTGTTCCCTTTGCAGTTTTGCACTGGTGGCGAACTTTGATGCCTAGTGGATGTAATACGTGTAATAGCCGTGATAGCCTAGCGTTAGTTGCTTGCTTATTTATTTCCTTGTTGTCTTGTTTATTTGTTTGCTTTTAGTCATTGCAGTTCTTTTTCCGCGGTTACCTAGTGGCTGCAATAACCTATTTTTTAAAACTAGGCCACAATAACCATGGGCTAATATTTACTATAGTGACACTGGGCCTCCTACTGGCCGTAGAAACAATGGGCCTTCTATAGGCCGTAGAAACAATGGGCCTTCTACGGGCCGTAGAAACAATGGGCCTTCTGTGGGCCGTATTATCAATGGGCCTTATACGGGCCGTATAATCGATTGGCCAAACATGGGCCAAACAGACTGCATTACGGATGTAAGCAAGCTAGAGTTGGAATCGTCCGTTCATGAGCCGACCATAACGGGCCATCGTTAATAGGCCGTATTTGATGACGATATGAAATCGGCCCAACGTATTAACGGACCACAAACGGGCCGACTGCAACCACGGGCTGAATTGGGCCCACAAGCAGAAAATGACAGTAATGGGCCGTAAGTAAACGAATGCTGGAAATGAGCCCAAGAATAAATGGGCTCTGAGAAGACCGAAAGATAACATGGGCTGGAAACGGCCCAACGAAATAATGGGCCGTTAATGGGTATAAAGTGATACACTGTTCATTACAGGCCAGTTTCACCACGGGTCGTCAATGGGTCTAAAGTGATACACTGTTCATTACGGGCCAGTTTCACCACGAGCCGTTAGTAGGCCAAGAGTTACATAGGGCCTCATATGGGCCGAAAGACATCATGGGCCATACATGGGTCAGAAGTGAAAACGGGCTGGCATCATATTGGATGGCCCAGATGACGCTACTGGGCTGAATTCGGATAGGGCGTAACGGGCCTTGGGTTAGCGGGCTGTAAATGGGCTATATTCGAACAGACCGTTAATAGGCTTTCCGTGGGCTGTCCCGCCAGCTTTTGACCAAGTCAAACGGGCCGGCCTTTTCACAGGAATGGGCCTCTGTTGGGTCGTGCCATGTGTCGACGTATCATAGGCGCCTTCCGTCCAAAGAGTGGTTGACATCTGTCCCAACGATGAGCTGACATGTGTTTCCTCCAGCCAATGATGATTTTACACGTGGAAAATCCCCATTGGTTGGGGCTGTTAACGGGATATCGGATCCAAAACCCGACCCGATAGCTTAACGGCGTTCCGTTACGGTGGATGCCACGTGTCGGTCGCCCTTGAAGAAAGCACTTCTGTGATGCGCGATTTATCGTCATGGAAGTGGACACTTCCGTGATGATAATTTTGGTAATGTCATGGAACAGTTCTATGACAGCACATGTATGACTATCTTGATTCTCTCATAAATTTGTCATGGATGTACATGCATGACAGAGAACGCGACCTACTGTGACAAACACGTATCATCACGGAAGTGTATTTTTTTGTAGTGATGTATTCCGTAAATAGTCATACGTGCTTATGGAAAGAAATTTCATGACATCTTTTGTCCTACCCTCCCGTGGCAGCGGGGTCCTATTGGAAACTAAGGGATATTAAGGCCTCCTTTTAATAGAGAACCAGAACAAAGCGTGAACACATAGTGAATACATGAACTCCTCAAACTCAGTCATCACCGGGAGTGGTCCCTACTATTGTCACTCCGGGGTTGCCGGATCATAACACGTAGTAGGTGAATATAACTTGCAAGATCGGATCTAAAACATGGATATAATTGTGATAACATAAACGGTTCAGATATGAGTTCATGGCACCCAAGCCCAAAGTGACAAGCATTAAGCATGTCAAAGTCATAGCAACATCAATCTTAGAAGATAGTGGATACTAGGAATCAAGCCCTAACAAAACTAACTCAATTACATGATGAATCTCATCAAACTCCTCACCGACCAGCGAACCTACGAAGGAATTACTCACTCCCGGTGGGGAGCATCATAGAATTGGTGATGGAGAAGGGTTGGTGATGATAAAGAATGAAGACCCCCCTCTCCGGAGCCCCAACGCCTCTAGATTTGGCCTCCCAATGAAGAACAGTAGGTGACGGCGGCTTCGTCTCGTGGATCGCGATAATTCCTTTTCCCTGATTTTTTTCTAGAAAAATAGGATTTTATAGCATTGGTTTCAGGGTTTGCGGGGCCACCAGGTGGGGACAACCCACCTGGGCGCGCCAGGAGAGGGGGGCGCGCCCTGGTGGGTTGTGCCCACCCAGGTGCCCCTCTCCGGTGGATCTTGCATCCAAATTCTTATTTATTGAATAAAAAATCCTCACAAAGTTTCGTTTCATTCCGAGAACTTTTATTTCTGCACAAAGACAACACCATGGTAGTTCTGCTGAAAACAACGTTAGTCCGGGGTTAGTTTCATTCAAATCATGCAAATTAGAGACCAAACAAGAGGAAAAGCGTTTGGAAAAGTAGATATGTTGGAGACATATCAGCGCCCCCTCCATCACACACATTCGTTATTTCTCTTTAGGTCGTTCACCCATGGTATGTGTAGGCCCCTGGCTCCTTTCCGGCACACACCGATCGATATACCTCTCTACCTTAGTGTGCCTACCGCAAACACACACTTTCCCTCTTCTCTTCTCACCGTCCATGCCCCCTATGTACAATACGGTTCCCCGCACGTGCACACTCTCGCCCCTCTTTTCATCGATCTCATACTCGCACACTCCTCCCCCTCGATATATTAGGCCTCTCGCACCACCTCCTATCTGCATCCCTCTCCCCTGTCCGTCTCTCCAGACGTTATTTTCTTCTAACACATGCATGCATGTATACCTATCGATCTCCCTACAAATAGTTAGGTCGATTGTAAGTACTTTTCCCCATGCACCGATCAACGTACCTCACTAGTTATGTCTCTCCCTTTCTTCGACACACGATGATTGATCTTCCTATGTAGTTATGTCTGCTTACCACAACCATATCACCCCCCTCATCATCCTTGGATACCTGCCGATCCGTCTCTCACACGCACGTGCATAGATAGGCAGACATCCCCTCTCTTATTGATATTGCAGTCGTACCCTACGTTCGTCTAGCAGGCCTCTCCCACCATTTGTGAGAAGCAACTCCACCACCAACCCACCGACACTCTACCTTTGTCCCTCTCCCATCCTTATTCCTCTACTACACATATGCATGGATGCCGATCGATCTCCCTCAATACATAGCTTGGTCTCTCTCCTTATCCACACATATACCAGTCATTCTGCCTCTCTATAGTTTGGTCTCTGCCCCCTCCCTCCCCACACACACCGATAGTCGAATGTTGTAGGTAGGTATCCATGCCACAGAGACAAAACTGCACTTCTACCCTCTCACATTCCAATAGGCCAGCCACCCTATATCTTTGACGTGGGCAAACACAAATTCGATGGCACTCTTTATCGATCGCGCACCCACACACTTCATCCCTGTTTTTGATTCTATTTATATCTCACGCCGATTATACCTGCACTCTCTTCTCGTGGATCGTTCCCTTTATATCCGATATATCCATGACTCTGTTTCACACAAATTGCATATGTTACAATTTTTTGTTGGAGATATCATCGACACATTGCCTCTATTTCGCAAAACCATCTCTCTCACACCCATCCACGTACGTACCTGCATGTAAAGAAGAGGTGCACGCACAACGCACGTACTCACGTCTTGTTCCCGCGCGTGTACATGGTGGAGTTCATTTCTGTACGAAAAGGCAGCCCACGTGATAATTTGACGCGTGTAGCGGTAGTTTACTCGAAGGAGGGTCGTGTACCACACGTACACGAAACAAAGTTTGACTTGACGCGTTATTGTTAAATAAAGTTATATTCCTCAATGACACGTGCATAATATAAAACGATTGTCATCGAGAAAAAAGAAATCCGTTCCACTATATACAATGGAGCCTGCCTGCCGGGGTTTGTTTCTCGTCACACTATCCCACACAAGGCGGTGGTGGCCTCTCTCTCTCACTGTTCATCACTAATCTGGCCGCATCCCGTCTGCCGGCGGAAAGGGAGGAATGCATCATTTCCTTGTTCGACAGCGTCGAGGCAGCATGTCCCGATCTGTGATACTTTCGTTCTCTCTGACCAAGCTCCAGCGCGGTAGGGCCTTCTCCACCTGCTCGCTGCCGCAGTGTGGGCAGATCCCGACCGCCAGCGCCCTCCTAGTTACATCCTGACGACCCTCAAGTATAGCTTCCACCGGCCTTGTGCCACTGCCCATCATCCCATGTCACTGCATGTGGAAAATCATGCATGTGGATCTTCCCTAGTTCTTTTCCCAAAACGTAGCTCGTCCGGCGTACTTTCCATATTGCAATCTCGTCCTCACACCGTTTGACATAAACAATTGTGCTGCTATCTTCCCTTAGGACAAGGAATGTTCTTCTTTTTTTGTCGGCGTGTATGTCATCAACTATTATTGGCTAGTAATTGTTTCCTATCTACCTCTTTTTTGCAAACAGGGCTATCCATTTCACCTGTTGCTATTGCGAACTTTTGGTGAACTACACAAATCACTTTTTTCTTAGGAGTGTCTTGTGCAGTTCTACTAAAATGTCACACAGACAATGTCTCTACATTTCAGTGTGACTGCACAAAGGGAGATTGGTTTTGCTATCCTCCTCATCGAACTCTGAGCCTAATCTTCTCCAACAAGTGGTTAGTTTTATGAGGGATTGCAAAGGTGACCAGCTTCTACTTGTGTGTGTGTGTGTGTGTGCGTTTCATCAACTACTACTAGTGCTACTATTAATGTAATCACTTGTTCAATATCTTTGCAAACAGGGATGCTTAACTCAATTTTAGTGGACCTGCACAAAATGATCGTATGGTCCATGTCCACCATAGAATCCTTTCTTGGCTAACATGTCTTGTTCAGTGCCACAAAGTTGCGTGAAACTAGCTGCCAACAAATGAACACCAGGAAATGGAACCATGCCTGCGGATATCATCCTTCAATTTTTTTTCTTTATTTGTACACATTCTCACAACCTCGTATTAAGTTGTGATGTAAATATTGACGCTAATATGTGAATCATTGAGATGCATTAGCATGCATGTTAGTTTCCTTTGTATTTGATGGAATGTTGTAACAAGACATCTTTGGAGGCAAGAGTACACATGAAACCAAAGTTGAAAGCTTCATAGCATTACAACACAATTCCAATATGCTGGAAAATTATGTGTACATATAAACATATCCCGTAAGCTTGATAGCAATGCCACAAATCATTCAAACTTCCTTTCGCCCACATGTGGGACAACCAGAATTCGGGTCCACATGCCATGCACCAATATTGAGTGCACAACCGCTGGCGAGATTCACCCCACTCGTTGCGCCGCAGTAATAATGACTAATGAGCGGTCAAATCAAAGGGCCCCACCTTTCCCGCAGTATTAGTAAAGGTTGCTCGGGCGAAGCAACCATCATTTCACTCTTCGTTGAATGCGCTCGTACTCCAATATTCTAAGAGTAAGTTGCTCAGACGAAGCAACCATAAGTACACAGTGTCACTGTTTGGTGATATTTGTTAACTGAGCCATGTATAAGGGCTTTTTTGATCCAAAGGATTCTCGAAGGAATTTTGGAGGATTCTAATCCTTTGGATTTTTTTCCTATGTGTGTTGTTTGATTCGTAGGATTATAAACCAGAAGGGGGGGGGAGAAGAGAAGCGGGCTACATTATGTGAGAGAGGAAGGAAAACCGTACAGTGGAGTGGTTTTTTAGAGCTCAAGGACAAACGACGTAGGAAATTCGGATTCCCCTAAAATCTTGGTCATTTACTATACCGCGTGCTTCATTTCCGTCACCTCTGGAAACTGTGTGCGCTCACCGATCGGGGTTGCATTGTAATTGGACGGAACCCCATGCACGTGGATTGTGCGTGTGCGCCGTAGGAAGCACCGCGATCGAATGGCAATCCACGTCCTTCTCATCACACGCGTGTAGCGGTAGCTGGGTTTTGATGTACTCCCTTCCTATTTATTTACTCTGCATATTAGCTTTGGTCAAAGTCAAACTTTGTAAACTTCGACAAAGTTTTTATCGAAAAAATATTAACATATACCATAACCAATGAATAACATTAGATTCATTATTGAATACACTTTCCCATCATATTGATATGCTATTGTAAATGTTCATAACTTTTCTATAAACTTGTTCAAACTTTATAACGTGTAGAGTACATAAAAAACGGAGGAAGTATCTGGGCTCATAAAAATGGAGGGAGTATCTGGGCTCATAAATGTCTAGAGAATTTATGGTAAAGTGCCAAATTTGAGCAAGGTGCTTCCTCCGTCGAGGTGCATAAGTCGCCTTATGAGAAACTTGACACACTCACGGCACGCCTGTCGTGTTTGGTCCGCCAGTCAGAGTACTTCATATTGGCATATCACTATTCTTTTTAGATTTAAAACATGTGGGACTGAGTGTGAGCGAACTGACCTCAATCGACGACAAAATCGCATGCCGGACGCACTTTGAGAGAAACGAGGAGCAAGAAGCGATATGTGCTGGTCGTGTCATGCAAGAAAATGCTTGACATCATGTTTAAAACATGTTGTACTATAATAGAGGTAGATGTAGATGTAGTGTAGACATAGATGCAGATGTAGATGTACATGTAGAGATAAGTGAGACTCACCAATGGTCACCAATGTAGGCCGAGTACGTGCATGAATCACTCGCAAAAAAGGAGTACATGCACGAAGAGAAGAATTGCACGCATGGATGCACGTACTCTATGCCTCATTCCCTAACACACATGTGCGGGTACACAGTGGAGCTCATTTCTAGATGAAGAGGCAACTCACGTGATAATTTGATACTTGTAGTAGTTGTTCACTTAGTGGAGGGTCATGAATGATGTCTACTATGCAACTTTATTCTTGTAGACACATGTTGGGCCTCCAAGCGCAGAGTTTTGTCGGCCAGTAGCAATTTTCCCTCAAGTGGATGACCTAAGGTTTATCAATCCGTGAGAGGTGTAGGATGAAGATGGTCTCTCTCGTACGACTCTGCAACCGAATACAAGAAATCTCTTGTGTCCCAAACACACCCAATAGAATGGCAAATTGTATATGTGCACTAGTCCGGCGAAGATATGATGATAAAAGTGTAATATGGATGGTAGAAATATATTTTTATAATCTGAATAAATAAAAACAGCAAGGTAGCAAATAGCAAACAGGCACAAAAACGGTATTGCAATACTTGAAAATGAGGCCTAGGGTCCGTACTTTTGCTAGTGCAATCTCTCAACAGTGCTAATATAATTGGATCATATAACCCTCCCTCAAAGTGCGATGAAGAATCACTCCAAAGTTCCTATCTAGCGGAGAACATAAGAATAAATTGATTGTAGGGTACGAAACCACCTCAAAGCTATTCTTTTCGTTCGATCTATTCAAGAGTTCGTACTAAAATAACACAAAGCTATTCTTTCTATTCGATCTATCCTAGAGTTCGTACTAAAATAACACCAAAGCAAATTCATATTCATAATACTCGACCCAACAATGAACTTCAAAGAGTGCCCCAAGATTTCTACTGGAGAAACAAATACAAGAACGTGCATCAACCCCTATGCATAGATTACCCCAATGTCACCTCGCGAATCCGCGAGTTGAGTTCCAAAACATATATGAAGTGAATCAATATGAATCCATAAAATTATTCAATCCGATAAAATGAAATCTTAAAGGGAAAACTCAATTCATCACAAGAAGATAGAGAGGGAAAAACACAATATGATTCGACTATATTAACAAAGCCTGCGATACATCAAGATCGTGACATCTCAAGAACACGAGAGAGAGAGAGAGAGAGAGATTAAACACATAGCTACTAGTACAAAGCCTCAGCCCCGAGGGTGGACTACTCCCTCCTCATCGTGGTGGCCTCCAGGATGATGAAGATGGCCACCGGAGATGATTCCCCCTCCCACAGGGTGCCGGAACAGGGTCTAGATTGGTTTTTGGTGGATATAGAGAATTGCGGCGGCAGAACTTCTGATCTAGGTTAACCCCGAGGGTTTTTGGAATATTTATGAATTTATAGGGTAAATAGGGGGTGCGGGAGGCCACCAAGGTGGGCACAACTCACTTGGGCGCGCCTGGGCCCCCAGGTGCGCCTTGGTGGGTTGTGCCCCCTTTGGGGCACCCCCAGGTGCTACGTTGGCCCATTGGTGGTCTTCTGGTACATAAAAAAACAACAAAAAGTTTAGTGGTGTTTGGACTCCGTTTGATATTGATTTCCTGCGATTTATAAAACACGCAAAATACAGCAACTGGCACTGGGCACTGGGTCAATAGGTTAGTACCAAAAACTGATATAAAGTTTCTATAAAATGATTGTAAAACATCCAAGAATGATAATAAAATAGCATGAATACTTCATAAATTAAACATACGTTGGAGACGTATCAGCATCCCCAAGCTTAATTCCTACTCGTCCTCGAGTAGGTAAATGATAAAAGTAATAATTTATGAAGTGTGAATTCTAGCAAAGTGCTCATATTTGATCAATGATAATTTCGATCACTTTTCCTAGCATCATAACAACAATTATTTCTTAGGAAACTTCTCATGTTAAAGTAGTAACCAATTCACATGTTAAGGTTCAAACAATGAATTCTTTTGAAACTCAACAACCTATGTTCTCAGTCACCAAGAAATTGTAATTCAATTTATTCAACAGAGTTCAAGTAAGAGCTCCATATACTCAACCATCCTATAGTCTTCTATGATTGCTAACACTCACCGCATACAGATGAGCAAAATGTTTCAACCAGACACATAGAAAGATAGGGGCTTATAATTTCGCCTCCCAACGTATTCACCTCAAGGGTGATGTCGACAATAATAACTCATGATACGCATATCCAACTGGATATATGTGCCGAGATCTTTCCTCACCACATGATGCTTGGCAAAAGAGAAAAGTAAAAAGTAGTAGAGAGAATAACTCTGACTCTTTGCATAAAAGTAAATACTGAAAAGTAAAAGATAGGCCCTTTGCATAGGAAAGCAGAGGCTTCCATGCACTTATTTGTTTGTATGCTCAACCCCTTAGTGTAAAATAACTCCACGTTATATTGCCCCTTATGATAGCAACCTTTATTATCCACTCTGTCACTTTTATTCTTTGCCATCACAAGTTCGTACAACGCTCAATTTTCTCTTACACTAAATGATCTAACACTTTTAGAAGCAATTTTTATTGGCTTATTGCACTGATGACAACTTACTTGAAGGATCTTATTTAATCCTTAGGTAGGTATGGTGTACTCTTGAAAATAAGATTTGGGTTTAAGGGTTTTTGGATGCACAAGTAGTATCTCTACTTCGTGCAGAATTTTTGGCCAGCAAAGATGGGGGGCAAGCACCACATGTTGAAGGATCTATGACAATATAACTTCTATGTGAGTATGAACAAACATAAAGCATTACGGTGTCTTCCTTGTCCAACATCAATAATTTTGGCATATAATATTTTGATGGGGGCTCACAATCACAAAAGATTTCCAAGATAGTGTATTTGCATGTGAAAGTTCCCTTCCTTATGCTAATTATTCATGAATTGTTTGTATGACCAATATTGTGATTGTCAAGCCTCAAAATATTTCACCATCTAAACCCAATGTGAAGCTACCACTAGGCGTGATATGATTTTAACTTCGTGGCATTCAATTTATTCAACAATTTACTCATAGGATATAAGTGAAACACTAGAGCAGATGACAAGCTACTGCAAAAAGATATAACTGAAGATCATGAGCATAATATTTCTTTCTCTCAAATTAATTTAAGTGAAGCAAGAGATAATTTCTTCAGAAATACTCAAGCACACCGTGCTAAAAAAGATATAAGTGAAGCACTAGAGCAATTACATAGAAAAGAGCTTCTTTGACGGGATGTAATGCCGCTTAGTTAGCCTCCCTGGGAACTATTTGAGGACTCTACTTTATTTAGAAACTTTCAGATCTAAGTACTTTATTAAAACAGCAAGCAAAACAAAATAAAGTGACAATCCAAGGATAGAACAACTCATGTGGAGAAGCAAAAACTTAGGCTCAACCGATACTAACCGATAATTGTTGATGAAGAAAGGTGGGATGCCTACCGGGGCATCCCCAAACTTAGATGCTTGAGACTTCTTGAATATTATCTTGGGAAGCCTTGGGCATCCCCAAGCTTGAGCTTTTGTGTCTACTTAATTCTTCTCGTATCACAGTTTTCCTAAATCTCAAAAGCTTTATCCACACAAAACTCAACAAGAACTCGTGAGATAAGTTAGTATAAACTAATGCAAAAACCTTATCATTCTGTACTATAGGAAATCACTAAAATTATTATTCAACATTGCATACTAAATGCCTCTTCATATTTAATTATCCTATCCTCAAATAGAATAATTAAACAAGCAAACATACGCAAACAGTGCAAACATAACAACTGTCGGTGTACTAAAGTAGGGGTACCTTAGTATCCCGAACTTGTGCACGGGCAGTCGTAGCACCCCGCGGCAAGGCTTGCCAGGCGACCGCCAAGACTCTCCGTGGTCCCTTTTTGGGCCATCCAAGAACAAAGTATTTGAGCCAAGGCCCCGGCACGAGGAGCCTGCCGGGAAGGCCACCCGAAGAGAGCCAGGCCCCGGCAAGAGGAGCTTGCCGGGACGACCGCTCGAAGCACAAGACCCCGGCAGGAGGAGCTTGCCGGGAAGGCCGACCGAGGCACGACAAGATACTTGCTGCGACGCGCTCCGCGTCCCGGCAAGGACCAGTGAGCGACAAGCTCCCGGGCGCGACAAGACATCAGCCGCGGCAAGGCGCTTGCCGCGGCAAGTCACCACCCCGCGCCTGCGCTCCAGCTCATCCACCCACGCGTCGCTCTGGGGCCATTCCAGGCGTACGTGGCGAGAGGCTGCGCAGCCAGGGGCATGCGGTGGCGAAGCGACGCTGACAGAGTAGCCATCGTGGCAAACGGTGGCGCTCCTGACGGTCCCCTTTCCTGCATCGTCTGGGCGATGCGGACGGGCATTTAATGCCCTTGTCCCCTGCCGTCAGAGTTAGGTATGATAGCACTGTACAGCCACTGTGCAGGCAGCTGTACCCACTACAGCATTCTCCCATTTTTGCCCCCACCTGCGCTGCCACCTGTGGGTAACCCCATTGAGCATATAAAAGGAGGCCCCATGCGCACTAGGGGGGAGGGGAGGACACCCATCGCTACGCTCGGCCTCGCCAGCAGCTCGCGTGTACTGTAGGACCACACGCTCCCGAGCAAGAACACAATACGAAACCACAAAGCAGCAGTAGGGTTTTACGCATCCTTGCGGCCCGAAGCTGGGTAAAATCCCTTGTGTGCATTGCCACGATCCGCTCTTCGCGCGACCTCCGCCCCCCGCCGAACCAAGGAAGGGGCTCGGTCCCCATAGGTGTTCGTGGAGGCAGATTTCCCCTGACATCTTTGGCGCGCCAGGTAGGGGGCGTCGAAGTTGTGTGAAGCTGATCCGGCGTCTGCACAGGCTAGATCTCCATCATCTTCGTCGCCATGCCACCAAAGAAGAAAGCTACGGAGGTGGCCGGTCCGTCCGCGTCGAACCCACCGCCCTTGGAGCAAACGGGTGGTGGGGACGGCACCGGCGGCGGGACGGGCGTCGTCGAGCCAGCTCATGGCGCCACGGCGTCCGAACATGCACTGCGCCCCTCTCAGGAGGCACGGGACCAGCAGCGTCTTGGCGCCCATGGTACCATACGCTCGCTGGACCCAGATCGAACCGGCGGATCCCAGGGCGCTCAAGGCCAGCACTCACACCAACGTGTTGGCGCGAGCGTGGCACGGCTGCCTGGTCCGGGTGTTGCTCCTTCTAACGTAGTTAGAAGTTCGAGCACATCCCGCTCCACGCGCCGTTCGCCACCACTGCCCGCCACTTCAGCAGAAGCTCTGGCACGAGCTCAACTGCTCCTAGACTACCCTCCAACGGTGGACAGGCTCGACGACTGGAGGGCCACGATACAGAGCCTCATCGGTTTCGCTAACGACGACACCCCGCGGCAGCACAGCGCGTCGCAGCCGCGGCGGGACGGCCAGGCGAGAACCGATGGCGCCAAGACCGGCGGGGGTGCGACCACCGTGCACTCCCCGCCCCAAAGGCCAAGATCGCCGACTCGCCGGAACCATCACGACAATGACTCCACCGCGTCGTCGAATCCGCGAACTCGTCGCGATCAACGCCAAGTTCTTCACGAGCAAGAGCAAGAGGACGCTCGTACTCACATCGAGCGTCGGAGAGAAGCGCGGCGTCAATCAGACCAGCGCGCTGGGCCCTCTGTCGACATGCATGCGTCGGGGGAACCAGGCGACCTGCCGTACGCGGTGGGCTGCCCTGCGTTCACCCGTGAGCTGCGGCAAGTCCAGTGGCCCAGCACGAAGAATTTCAAGCCAGACGTACCAGAGAAGTACGACGGCAAGTCGCATCCGTCGGAGTTCCTCAGCATCTACACCATCGCGGTGCAGGCTGTTGGAGGGCGAGACGACAAGATCCTTGCCAACTACTTCCCGCTGGTACTCAAATCCAACGTCAGATCCTGGCTCATGCACTTGCCGGACAACTCCATAACCTCCTGGACAGACTTGTGCCATCAGTTTGTTGGCGCCTTTACGGGCGGCCACAAACCCCATGGCCAAGCGAGCGACCTTCATCTGCTCGTTCAGAAGGAAGGGGAACCCTTGCGCAAGTTCATCCAGAGATTCAGTCGTGTACACTACAACATCCCAGACGTCCACCCCGCCGCGGTCATCAGCGCGTTCCATCAGAACGTGCGTAACCGCAGGATGCGGGAGGAGATGGCAATGTGCAAGATCAAAGACGTCAGCGAGCTATATGCCCTGGCCGACAAGTGTGCCTGTGCTGAGGAAGGGAGGAAACTCCCCGGAGAGAACACTGGAGCAGGAGAATCTGACAGTGAGGATACCGCCCCGGCAAGGAAGGGCCGGCGGCGGAGCAACAGGAAGAAGAAGAGCCAAGAAGTACTGGTTGTTGAGCAGTCCGGTGATGAAGGCGCCGCCAAGAAGGCCCAGGCTGGTAGCTCTGGCAAGGAGATTGCCGGATGCGCCCACTGCCAGGCTGTGGCGGTCGCCGACAAGCGGGACGGCACCAACAAATAGTACTGCAAGATCCACCGCACCAAGGGCCATGACCTCCAGAGCTATAAGCAGGTCGAGCGGCTCGTCGAGCTGCAAAAGGCCGAGTACGAGCGGCACGACAAGGAGAGAGCCCGAGGAGGTGGCGGAGGATCAGGCACGAAGGGTCCTGGCCAGGGAGGACGCCGCGACAAGGACAAGCAGCAGCAAGCGGACCGACCTCCCCGCGGCCGTGACAAGAACGAAGACAACGACGAAGACGAAGACATGGATGACGTCGAGACCAATGAGCAGGAGTTTCAGAAAGCCACAGAGGTCTTGTGCGTAGATGGCGGTGCTTCCCTGCATACTTCTCACCGCCAGCTCAAGCAATGGGCGCGGGAAGTCAATGCTGCGGAACCACCCGTCGAGTCGCGCAAGCCTCTGAAATGGTCCAGCACGCCTATCATCTTTGATATTGAGGACCACCCTGATCGCACAACTGCGATCGGGTGCTTGCCGATGTTGGTCTCACCAACAGTCCGCAACCTCAAGGTCACTAAGATGCTAGTTGACGGCGGGGCCGGCTTGAACCTGATCTCCTCCACTGTGCTCTGGAAACTCCAAGTCCCCGACAGCGAGCTCGAAGAGACCGGCACGTTCCAAGGAATCAACCCGGGAAGGAGCAAGCCGAAGGGGAAGATAACGTTGCCAGTGACATTTGGCAGCGAGCTGAACTTCAGGACAGAGAGGATCACTTTTGACGTCGCCGATTTTCCATTGCCATACAATGGAATTCTCGGCTGTCCAGCGCTCGCCAAGTTCATGGCGGCCTCTCACTACGCATACAACATGCTCAAGATGCCAGGCCCGATAAGCGTCATCTCTATCCCCGACGACAAGAAGGATGCCCTTATCTGTGCCGACAAGATCTACCGGGCAGCAGCAGCCGCAGCGGATCACAAGCCGCTTGCCGCTGAAGCTCCCGGAGGGAAGAAGAGGACCAAGCCCGGCAAGTGCTCTGGCGCCCACTCCGGCAAGCGCACCTCTTCGGAGTGCTGCGCTATCGTCGAGGACGCGCCATCGAGCTCCACCGGGAAGAGTAAGAAGACAATGGCTCCGCCAACGACCAAGAGGGTGTCCGCCAAGGAGGACGGCACTGGTGGTACCTTCACCATCAGTGCCACGCTTGACCCCAAATAGGAAAGCGCGCTCGTTGCTTTCCAGCGGGCGAATGTCGATGTGTTTGCCTGGCAACCATCTGACATCCCCGGCGTTCCCAGGAAAGTGATTGAGCACCACCTCGTCGTCTGTCCTCATGCGCGGCCCGTCAAGCAGAGAGTCAGGAAGCAAGCGGTGGAGCGCCAAGAGTTCATCGCAGAAGAGATCAAGAAGTTGGAAGCGGCAGGCCTCGTCAGAGGTGTGCTCCATCCGACGTGGTTGGCCAATCCTGTTGTCGTGCGCAAAGCAAATGGGAAATGGAGGCTTTGCATCGACTTCACTGATGTTAACAAAGCTTGTCCCAAAGATCCCTTTCCCTTGCCGCGCATTGACCAGATTGTTGACTCCACGGCCGGATGTGACCTGCTTTCATTTCTTGACGCCTACTCAGGATACCATCAGATCTTCATGGCTGAAGATGATGAAGAAAAGACCGTGTTCATCACTCCATGTGGCACGTACTGTTTCGTACGGATGCCTTTCGGACTGAAGAACGCCGGTTCAACATTTGCGAGGGTTGTCCACACCGCTTTTGAGCCAGCAATCCACAGAAATGTGGAGGCCTACATGGATGACATAGTGGTCAAAAGCAGGGACAGGGCAACCCTGATTCAAGACTTAGAAGAGACCTTTGCGAACCTGCGCAGGATCAGCCTCTCGGGTTCTCTTCCGGCAAGCTTCTCGGGTTCTTCGTGTCTCAGCGAGGAATCGAAGCCAACCCAGAAAAGATCAAGGCCGTCGAGCAGATTGAAGCACCAACACGTGTCAAGGACGTACAAAGGCTTGCCGGCAGCGTCGCGACTCTCAGCAGGTTTATTTCCAAGTCTGCAGAATGCGCCCTGCCGTTTTTCAAAATTTTGAAAAAGGCGGGTCCTGTAAAATGGACTCCGGAAGCGGAGGCTGCGTTGCAGGACTTGAAGAAATAGCTGTCCTCCGCTCCAATACTTGTCGCGCCTAAACCACAAGAGAAGTTGCTGCTATACCTGGCGGCAACCAATCAAGTGGTTAGTGTTGCGTTAGTAGCGGAGAGGGAGGCAGATGATGAGCCAGCAACCGCGGCAAGCACGTCCAACGACAAGCAGGGGGCTTCCCCGACAAGCTCTGGCCCCGACAAGGATGAATCTGCGCGGGAGCAAGTGGAGGTGCAGAAGAAGAAAATGGTGCAGCGCCCGGTTTACTTTGTCAGCTCCCTTTTGCAGGGGGCTAGGTCAAGGTACTCTGGTGTGCAGAAATTGCTTTTCGGCCTCCTTATGGCCTCGAGAAAGCTGCGCCATTACTTCCAAGCACACGAGATTACAGTTGTCACCCGCTTTCCGCTGAAGAGGATACTACAGAATCCAGAAGCAACAGGCAGGATTGTCGAGTGGGCACTCGAACTGTCGAGCTTCGGTCTCCAATTCGAGAGCACCTCGACTATCCAGAGCAGAGCATTGGCGGAGTTCATAGCAGAGTGGACACCGACGCCAGACGAAGATATCCCAGAGACGAGCATCCCCGCCAAAGAAGCAAGCAAAGAGTGGCTGATGTACTTTGATGGTGCTTTCTCGCTGCAAGGCGCCGGTGCTGGCGCGTTACTTGTCACGCCCACCGGAGAGCACCTCAAGTACGTAGTCCAGATGCACTTCCCCAAGGAGCAAGCGACCAACAATACTGCAGAGTATGAAGGTTTGCTTGCCGGTCTCAGGATCGCGGCAGGACTTGGGATCAAGAAGCTCATTGTCAGGGGTGACTCGCAGCTTATCATCCAGAGTCCGTTGATAGAAGCGTACGTTGATGAAGTGAGGAAGCTAGAAGAGCGCTTTGACGGCCTGCAAATGGAACACATTCCAAGAGCTGAGAACGACATCGCTGATGGCCTGTCAAGGTGCGCAGCATTTAAGTTACCTGTGGAACCAGGAACCTTTGTGCTCAAGCTGACTCAGCCATCCGTAACGCCATCAACCAGACAGAGCAAGAAGAGGAGGTTGGTCTCCGGCGACTATCTTACGGCAGAGCTCCCCGGAGCCGCCGCCAAGAAGGTCCCCAAGATCGACGCCAAGAGCGCTGAGGAACCGTCCGCTCCGAAAAACCCCAGGGTTTGTTCCGTAGAAGCAGGCGCTCCCGACAAGTTTTGCTCCGGCAAGCTTGCCGGGGAACATCAAGCTCCGGCTGAGCCCCATATCCTCGCCGTAGAAGCGGACGTTCCCGCAGCAGCAGATGTGACTTCAGTCCTTGTTGTCGAGCCACAGGCTCCAGCATGGGCGCAGCAGACTGTCCATTTCCTCCAAAACGGAGAACTTCCCGAAGAGCAAGAAGAAGCGGAAAGAGTATCCCGGCGCTCGAGTATGTACCAGTTCGTCGACAACACACTGTACAGAAGAGGGCGCAACAATGTGAAATTGAAGTGTATTTCCCGGGAAGACGGACAGCAGCTGTTGGCAGAGATACATGGAGGCATATGTGGTCACCACATTGGCGCAAGAGCACTTGCCGGCAAAGCGTTCCGGCAAGGTTTCTTTTGGCCGACAACCCTCCAGGATGCAACTGCACAAGTAACCAAGTGTGAAGCGTGCCAGTTCCATTCCAAGCAGATACACCAGCCAGCTCAAGCTCTCCAGACGATCCCTTTATCCTGGCCATTTTCGGTCTGGGGGCTCGACATCCTCGGCCCCTTCCCCCGAGCTGTCGGGGGCTTTGAGTACTTGTACGTTGCAATCGACAAGTTCACAAAGTGGCCGGAAGTGGAACCAGTGAGGAAGGTGACATCACAGTCAGCCATCAAGTTCTTCAGGTCGATTGTCTGCCGCTCGGGATCCCCAACAGGATCATCACCGACAACGGTACACAATTCACGAGCCGCGCCTTCATGCAATACGTCCAAGATCTCGGTGCCAAGGTCTGCTTCACTTCTGTTGCTCATCCCAGGAGCAACGGTCAAGCTGAAAGGGCCAATGCCGAAGTACTGCACGAGCTCAAGACCAGAACTTTCGACAGGCTACACAAGTGCGGAAGAAACTGGATCGAGGAGCTGCCGGTGGCTCTTTCGTTGATCAGAACGACGCCAAATCGAGCCACTGGCCAGACACCATTTGCTCTAGTCTATGGAGCAGAAGCAGTTACCCCCATGGAACTCGTATACGGGTCACCTCGAGTGCTCGCTTATGATGAGCTTGAGAAAGAGTGGCTGCGTGAAGATGACGCGCTGCTCCTTGAGGAAGATCGTCTTCAGGCTGTTGTGCGAGCCTCTCGCTACCAGCAAGCTTTGCGTCGCTACCATAGCCGCAAAGTTAAAGCCAGAAGCTTCGAGGAAGGCGACCTTGTTCTTCGGCGCGCCCCGTCTGCCAAGAATCATAACAAGTTGACGCCAAAGTGGGAAGGCCCTTACCGGGTGAGACGAGTCACGAGGCCCGGCGCTGTCCGCCTCGAGACCGAAGATGGCACTCCGGTGAGCAACTCCTGGAATATTGAGCATCTTCGTAAGTTTTACCCGTAAGGCGCGGTTGTCGGGCCCCGCCCGGCAACCAACCTTTTGTACAAGTCTTGCCGCAGTTGCATGTAATCCTTTGTACAAAGCCAGGCGCAGACCCTGAGTAGGAGTAAATGAAGCGCTGGCGCCCTAAGTTTTAGCATGCATGCTGAGTCGAGTCTCGTCCTTGGTTAGGGTTGATAGTGCCTAACAGCTGCTAACCCCTAGCTTAGAGGTCGAGTCTGCGTCCTTTTTCCTGTTCCTTCGTTTCCTTTGGTTCGCAGGGTTTTGCATATCCTGGCCAGACCGCTTAAGGGCGAAGAAGAGAAGAAGGGCGGGCCAGCATCTGGTCCCCGGCAAGCCAGTGTTGCCGGGGGCTGCAAGTACGAAGATTCGCCCGCGGCAAGCCAAAGTTGACGGGGGCTGCAATCCCAGATAAGTTTTTGCATCCCTTGTCATGCATTCTCTTGTGAACTGTGGAATACGAAAGCCTTGTTTCCTCCTAAAAGCTACCGGGCTTCCTTAACGACAGGCCCCAGAGCGCGTTCCTGGGGCCCGTTTTGGTAGTAGTCGCGGCGGCAAAGGGGCGGAACGAGGGGCCCGAACCCGCTTCATCCCTTCCTCCGCCAAAGGCGTGAGAGAGGTCGAGTGGCGCGGGAAGACGGCAGGGCCTGTTGCCGGGCAAAGAAGTGTCTATCTTAACGATACAAAGGATTCGCTCCTTGGCGTGGGTTTTACCCACGGAACAAATGGCCCGGCAAACATCCCCTTTTCATTAAAAACATTCCGCTCAGGTACAGTTCACAGAGAATGAAAAACATGAAAGATGGCATTACAAGTTTTAAACACAGCTAAGGCCCGAGGGCTTACAGATTGAAAAAAGATAAGATGCCCGTAATCCCTTTCTTGTCTCTCTCCTCAGGAGGTAGGACAAGGAGGCGAAAAGGGCAAAAGGGGCACCTAGGCGAGCTACGGGTGGCAGAAGACACCAACAGAACGCCCAGAGGGCCGCCCGGGGGCTCCGGAGGCTGGATGGAGGTGGCGGCGCCGGAAATGGAGCTCAAAGATGAGGCAGCGGGACGTCAACACGCTGTCGGGGGCACCTAGCCCTCGTACTCTGAGTTGACGGCCTTGCCGCCTGTCCTCCTCCTCTTCCGCAGCCTCGCCACTCCAGCCGCCCGGGAAGACGACCCCGAGAAGCTCAAGGAGGCGGCGACACGGATGATGGGGTCGCCGGTGCCACACGGAGCTGCGACCGATGCCTAGTCGGACCCGTCATCCCGACGACCGTTGCCCTCGTCGTCGCTGTTGCTCCCCTCCTCGTCACTCTCGCTTAAGGAGGAGCTTTCACTGTCGGAGGAGCTATCCACGCAGCACCGAGCCCGGGTCCCGAAGTCCCCGAAGGCCTTGACGGAGAGGAGATCGCCCTCCATCAACTTAAAATGGAGGGTGAACCCCTCCGTCAAGCTGTGGATACAGGCGAATGTCTTCCACCCTCGGCCAAGATACACTACGCCGGGGGCTGGGGACTCGACGTGGACCCGCGTGCCGCTGATCCCGCAGCCCTTCATGCGCAGCCTTAGCGTCTCGGGTTGCTCCACCTCCATCACGCTTGCGAAGGGAGCCGGGAGGCAGAGGCAGCGGCGAGGCGCCCAGCGCAGCCTGACGAAGAACTCGCAAGGATCGTCCCCGAGGTGGACCGCCGTGGGAAGAGGAGCCGCTGGCGGAGGCGAGGCCGGCGCGTCGCCCCGCCCGCCTCTTCCCTGAGCACCTCGTCCTCGTCCATGCCCTCGTCCACGACCTCGCCCCTCCCCCTTCCCCTTACGGCTGGCTCCGCCACCGCGGGTGCAAGGGGAGGAGGGGCGCGCTGCCTGGCGGCAACCCTCGCCGCCACCGATGAAGGACCAGGATTCCCTTTCTCCATGGCGAATGGAGAGAGGGGGTCAGAGGTTGAAGAGAAGAAGAGATGGAGGAGTGTGGGTTCCCGTCGCCCCCTCTTGCTCTTTATAAAGGAGCAGGGTGGGGGCTCGACCGCCCCGCTCAGCCAATCAAGACGCAGGAAGGCCAGGCGACTGGGGCCGACCTGCTGCCCCGACCCGCGACGGCCCGGTTTCCTGCCTCCACCGTCCGCAACCCCGGGTGCATGGGAGCCACGTGGCTGACGCGCAGGACCGAGGCGACAGATGAGGCGACCTCTCCCCACCCCGTGATCATGGGGAGCGGGCGCCTTGGAAACCGTGCCTCGGCCCCGTCCAGCGAACGAGCCACGCCTCCACGCCTCCCTCCACTTATGGAGCTAGCGCGAACCGTCCCCCTTTATTGCGACATAACGCATGCCTGCGGGGTTCGGCCCCGCGCATGCCGCCCACGTCACGCACGCCTCTCCCCATGATGCCGCGTTTGACGCGTGCCGTTCGGGGAGGACGTGGTGGACGCAGAAGCAAATGCAGCGTGACCCAGGCCGCGCGTGCCCGTGCACTGTTTTGGGCCTGGCCCAACAGCGCTCGGCACCGTGTATGGCCCAGGCCCGGGGGCTCCTGTCGGTGTACTAAAGTAGGGGTACCTTAGTATCCCGAACTTGTGCACGGGCAGTCGTAGCACCCCGCGGCAAGGCTTGCCAGGCGACCGCCAAGACTCTCCGTGGTCCCTTTTTGGGCCATCCCAGAACAAACTATTTGAGCCAAGGCCCCGGCAGGAGGAGCCTGCCGGGAAGGCCACCCGAAGAGAGCCAGGCCCCGGCAAGAGGAGCTTGCCGGGACGACCGCTCGAAGCACAAGACCCCGGCAGGAGGAGCTTGCCTGGAAGGCCGACCGAGGCACGACAAGATACTTGCTGCGACGCGCTCCGCGTCCCGGCAAGGACCGGTGAGCGACAAGCTCCCGGGCGCGACAAGACATCAGCCGCGGCAAGGCTCTTGTCGCGGCAAGTCACCACCCCGCGCCTGCGCTCCAGCTCATCCACCCACACGTCGCTCTGGGGCCGTTCCAGGCGTACGTGGCGAGAGGCTGCGCAGCCAGGGGCATGCGGTGGCGAAGCGACGCTGACAGAGTAGCCATCGTGGCAAACGGTAGCGCTCCTGACGGTCCCCTTTCCTGCACCGTCTGGGCGATGCGGACGGGCATTTAATGCCCTTGTCCCCTGCCGTCAGAGTTAGGTATGATAGCACTGTACAGCCACTATGCAGGCAGCTGTACCCACTACAGCATTCTCCCATTTTTTTCCCCACCTGCGCTGCCACCTATGGGTAACCCCTTTGAGCATATAAAAGGAGGCCCCATGCGCACGTAGGGGGGGGACACCCATCGCTATGCTCGGCCTCGCCAGCAGCTCGCGTGTACTGTAGCACCACACGCTCCCGAGCAAGGACACAATACCAAACCACAAAGCAGCAGTAGGGTTTTATGCATCCTTGCGGCCCGAAGCTGGGTAAAATCCGTTGTGTGCATCGCCTCGATCCGCTCTTCGCGCGACGTCCGCCCCCCGCCGAACCAAGGAAGGGGCTCGGTCCCCATAGGTGTTCGTGGAGGTAGATTTCCCCCGACAACAATAATCTACCAAAACTGTAGAGTCTGTAAAGAATGCAAGAGTATCAATACTTCCCTAACTCCAAAAGTTATGAAAAATTCCCACACTGTAGAAAATTTATTAGAGCTTATTTTGCAAAAGGTTTCAACATTTTATCACATTCTGAATTTTCTAGGGAATTTTTGCAACATCAATAAACTTTCTGTTTTCAAACAGCAACATGTAGACTTGTAAAATAAGCATAGTAAGGCTATCAATGCTACTTTTATTGAAATAAAAGATGCAAAACATTATTATAAATAACAGAAAGCAAATCCTAACAAAATAAATTGTCGCTCCAAAAAGACACATATCTTGTGATGAATGAAAACATAGCTCCAAGTGAGGTTACCGATAATGTTGGAGACGAAAGAGGGGATGCCTTCTGGGGCATCCCGAAGCTTGGTTGCTTCAATCTTTCTTGAATATTAACTTGGGGTGCCTTGGGCATCCCAAAGCTTAGAGTCATTTCACTCCTTATTCTCCTCATATCGACATTTCACCCAAAACTTGAAAACTTCAACCACACAAAACTTAACAGAACTTTGTGAGATAGGTTAGTATGATAAAGAGCAAACCATTTCACTTTGGTACTATCAAACAAAACATAATTGTTTCCACACAATTCCTACTGTATAATATCATTTCCACAATTTATATTGAGCAATATAAGCCATAGAAACTAGAAAACAAGCAAACCATGCATACAAAACAGAATCTGTCAAAAACAGAACAGTCTGTAATGATCTGGATAACTACCATACTTCTGCTTCTCCAAAAATTATGAAAAAATTAGAACCACGTGAGAAATTTGTATATTAATCTTCTTCAAAAATAATCACCTCAAAATCATTCTTCTGTTAAATATGAGAATTATTTTCTTGAGCGCAAAAGTTTCTGTTTTTCAGCAAGATCAAATCAACTATCACCCAACATGATCTCAAAGGCTTTACTTGGCACTTTATTGAATCAAAGACAATAAAACATGATTACTATAGTACCCTAATCATTTAACACACAAAAATAGTAGGTAAAAGTGTTGGATTATCTCCCAAAAAGCGCTTTTCTTTAATGCCTTTTAGCTAGGCATGATGATTTCAATGATGCTCACATAAAAGATAAGAATTGAAACATAAAGAGAGCATCAAGAAGCGTATGAGTAGCACATTTGAGTCTAACCCACTTCCTATGCATAGGGATTTTGTGAACAGATAATTCATGAGAACAAGAATCATCTATCATATGAAGGCAAAACAAGAAATACTTTAAAACTTTCAACACATAGAGAGGAAACTTGAGATTATTGAGATATTTAAAAGCATATGTTCCCCTCTCATAATAATTTTCAGTAGCATCATGAATGAATTCAACAATAAAATTGTCACATAAAGCATTCTTTTCATGATCTACAAGAATAGAAATGTTATTACTCTCCACAAAAGCAAATTTATTTTCATGAATAGTAGTGGGAGCAAACTCAGTAAAATAACTATCATGTGATTGAAAATTAAAATCATGATGACAAGTTTCATGGTTATCATTATTCTTTATAGCATACATGTCATCACCATAATCGTCATAGATAGCAACTTTGTTATCATAGTCAATTGAAGACTCATCCAAAATGGTGGATTCATCATTAAATAAAGTCATGACATCTCCAAATCCACTTTCATCAATATAATGATCATAAATAGGAGGCATGTAATCATTATAACAATTTTGCACATCAAATCTTGGGGGACTAAAAATATCATCTTCATCAAATATAGCATCCCCAAGCTTGTAGCTTTTCATATCATTAGCATCATGGATATTCAAAGAATTCATAGCAACAACATTGCAATCATGCTCATCATTCAAATATTTTGTGCCAAACATTTTATTGACTTCTTCTTCTAACAATTGAGCACAATTTTCCGATCCATCATTTTCACGGAAGACATTTTAAAGATGAAAAATATGATGCAACCTCAATTCCATTTTTTGTAATTTTCTATTTATAAACCAAACCAGTGATAAAACTAGAAACTAAAAGATTCAATTACAAGATCTAAAGATATACCTTCCTGCACTCACCTCCCCAGCAACGGCGCCATAAAAGAGCTTGATTTCCACTATGCAACTTTATTCTTGTAGACACTTGTTGGGCTTCCAAGCACAAAGGTTTGTAGGACAGTAGCAATTTTCTCTAAGTGGATGACCTATGGTTTACCGATGCATGGGAGGTGTAGGATGAAGACGGTCTCTCTCAAAGGACCATGCAACCAAATACAAGAATTCTCTTTTGCCCCCAACACACCCAATACAATTGCAAATTGTATAGGTGCACTAGTTCGGCGAAGAGATGGTGATAAAAGTGTAATATGGATGGTATAAATATATTTTTATAATTTGAATAAATAAAAAATAGCAAGGTAGCAAATATTAAACGGGCACAAAAACAGTATTGGAATGCTTTGAGGCCTAGGGTCCGTACTTTTGCTAGTGCAATCTTTCAACAATGCTAATATAATTGGATCATATAACCATCTCTCAAAGTGCGATGAAGAATCACTCCAAAGTTCCTATCTAGCGGAGAACATAAGAATAAAATTTTTGTAGGGTACGAAACCACATCAAAGCTATTCTTTCCATTTGATCTATTCAAGAGTTCGTACTAAAATGTAACACCCCCAGTGTCATGCTACAGTAACCCTCTGTGATTAAAGCTGTTCAGTTTGCTAAACAGTGCTTGATCACCTCCGATTCAAATATCATTTGAAATTCCACTTTCTAATAGAATTCAATTTGCAAGTGCGATATGGAGTTGCACCAAAGTTGTTGCAAAATAGTTCATCATTTAGCCAAAATTCCATAACATTTAATTGTTAAGGAGAACAACATCACCTAAGCGCTAAGATGGACTATATCAATTATTACAATGCAATTTAAGAATTTTAAAGTGTTATCTTATTTGCGAAAAATGCAAATGGATTCCTCTGGCCTCCAAACTTTTGGGGCACTGCCTGAAAAAATGCAAACTATTTAATAGGCTTTGTCCCACATTTTTCTCAGCTCTTTTGGTTACCCTAAATAGTTATTCTCTATCTCTGTTTTTTAATAAAAGAGGAAACAGAAAAAAAGAGAAAGGGCCAACCCCCCCCCCACTGGGCCGACCGACCCAACTGGCAACTAGGCCACCAGGTCGGCCCGCACCGTCGCCCAGCCTACACCCCCCTCGGTCCACCCCGCAAACCCTAACCCCCAACTTCTCCCGCATTATCCCCGCCTCTCCCATCGTCTCCCTCACCCACCGCCACCACGCAACGCACACACAGGAGAGGAGCTCCTCGCCCCGATCCCCATGGCTGTCGGCAATCGCCTCGGGCCTCCATGTCCCTGGTCCTCTTCTCCGACTCTCGTTCGGCTCCAGCGCCTCGCACGCGACCCCTCACATGTGCTCGCCCCCGCGGCCAAGCACTTTCCATAGCCGCCGCTCACCGTCGCGAACCGTCATGGCCACCGGCCTCCATTCGCCGCACCACCATGCCCATCCGCTACTCCGACCCCCTCTTCAATGTCTTCGACCATGATATCAAGCCCGGGACCGCTACCTCACCGGATTGTCGTCGTCTCCCCTCTCTGCCCAGCCGGTCATCGCCATTGATCCGTCGCCACCGCTGCTTCTTCGCCCTCGTCGACCGCTCCATGAGCTTCGATGTGAGCACCTCACATATCCCCCATGTTTATGTCGTCGTTCCTGTTCCCTGGCCACCGTAGCCATTGCCGGAGCTCCGCGCGCTCGTGCGTCCTAGCCACGCTCGCCGCTGGCCGCGCCCGAGGCCGCGCCTCCCTGCTCTTGCCTTCTGCCGCTGGCTGCCGCTGATTCTTGCCCTGCCTGCTTGCTGCCTTCTACACTGCTGCTCTTGCTGTGATGCGGCCAGCCACAGTTGTGTTGGCTTGCTGCTCCCTGACCACCGCAGCTCGCTGAAGTTGCTGCGCCTCGCCACGGCCGCCCGCGCCCACCGCTGCCTCACTGCTATCGTTGTTGCCGCTCACTGTGTCGACCCGATTTGCTCAGGGATAGGATTAGTGGTTAGAGTGTAGTCTATGACTAGTGGGCCAACCTTATTTATAACTAACTAATTGATCCCTATTTAATGCTACACCCACTGACAGAGGGGTCCCACCACTAATTATGCTAAAACTAGTAAATTTAATTACCCCATGTGTTAATGACAAATGGGCCCCACATTGACTGGTCAACTGCTACTGACTGGATCCCCTGGCCCCACTATCATACCCCCTGGCTAGCACAACCGCATGTGACAAAAGTATTTAGGTTCTTATTTTCGAATTAAAATATTGCAGAAAATCATTTAATCCTTAGAAAATCATATAAAATAATCCGTAACTCGGATGGAAATACTTTGTACATGAAACTTGCTCAGAACGACGAGACGAATCCGAATAAGCGGTCCGTTTGTCAGCCACACGTTCTTAGCATAGTTAACATGCAACATTCCCCTTCCGTTTCATCAGCCTGAAAATGCCAAACACCGGGAATACTTCCCCGGATGTTATCCCTCTTCGTCTATATCACCGAGCACTGCATTAGGGCACACCTAGCACAATTCATTGTCTTGTCATGCATCATCATGCATATGTTTGCATTATATTTATAGTTTCTTCCCCCCTCTTCTCTCGCTAGACATCGACACCGACGCCGCTTCTACCCACTACGGCTACGGTGTTGACGACCTCTCCTTGCCAGAGAAACCAGGCAAGCCCCCCCTTTGATCATCCCTATATCGCCCATTCCATTTTCTCATGCTTGCATGAGATATTGCTACTGTTATTGTTTGCTCCTATTCTGATGCATAGCCTGCTTTTGTAACCTGCTCATTGTACCCTACCTGCTTATCCTAAAATACTTAGTATAGGTTGGTTAGTGATCCATCAGTGACCCCCACCTTGTCCTTGTTGCCCCTGCTTCATCATTGAAGACCCGATCGACGGGACCGAAGACCAGGCCCCGAAATCGCACATCACTTTCCCCTTAGTTGCTCGACACTACTGGGTTTCTATCGAGTGCCGAGGGTGAGACCTCTACAACACTTCTGATGTTAACCCTGTAGTGTAGCTATTCGGTCATGGTCATCGAGGGTGATTCCGCCTTGACCACTTCCGATACGACTCTGTCTTGCAACCCTTCAAGTGTGAACCTCGGTAGTGGTTCCCCTTACGTTCACCTTTATGATTACATCGAGTGGAATTCACCTGGGGTGATTCCTCGGATTTTCGCCTTGATGTTTAGACACACGGATACTTGGACTTTACCACTGTTACTTGGAAAGATGGGTCGGTGCTGAGGGGTACCCGCGCTAGCATAATTGCGAGTGATGTGGAGTCGGGTTGCCCTTGAGGGTGCCCGCGAGATAATTACGAGGCGTGGCCGGGCATTCTTAGCCCTTGCCGCAAGTCCTCGAGACGGGGCGACGGGGTCACATCTTTCGTGAGTCTCTACTTGTTACCGCACATTCATAATCCACTATGATTTGTATATTTTATCCGAGGGGCCTCTGGCCTAATAGCACTAACCATCACGTGGGCATAGTATGGGCGTTCTGTATCGTATGCATCAGCCGAAGCTTAATAGATGTCAGCAACTGAGCGGCGCGCGCCGGGTTGGACTGCGTAAGCACCTGCCTTTTTGAAGGAGGTAGCTAGGTCTGCTCACCGGCCGCCCATGCAATGTGCAGGAGTTCCCGGGGCGATGGCCCGTGACCTTTGGGGGCATAGGTTTAGTCCGGCGTGCTTTACCTCTCTATTAAGCCTAGGTCGGGTTGCGGCGTATTGTTTGGCCGAGGCCGGGCATGACCCAAGAAAGTGTGTCCGGCCGGAGTTAATCGAGCATGTGGGTAAGTTGGTGCACCCCTACAGGGAAGAAAACATCTATCGATAGCCTGTCCTACGGTAACGAACACTTGGAGTTGTATGCCGATCGATACAACTAGAACTGAATACTTGAGATGAGACATGGATATGAGAAATGGATAGTATAGTTCTGGGATTGCTTTCTCGTAGGAAGTCGAGAAAGGATCTCTGGCCGAGGTTGATAACAGTACTACTACTTACTTTATGCTACTCTACTCCCTCCTGTTGCCGCAAGATGGTGGTTTCCAGGAGATGCTCGTTTCCGATAGGAGTAGGCTCTCCCCTCTATTCTGGCATTTCTGCAGCCCAATCCACATATACAGCCTTCCTTTGATAATGTTTCATATGTAGTGTAGATGCTTTCTTGCGAGTACTTTGTATGAGTACTCATGGTTGCTTTGCTCCCCCTTTCCCCCCTTTCTTCTTCTTTCCGGTTGATGCAACTAGATGTTGGAGCCCAGGAGCCAGATGCCACCGTTGATGCCTACTACTTGTGAAGACCGCCGACGACCAGGACTAGTTAGGAGGCTCCCAGGCAGGAGGCCTTGCCTCTTCGATCGTGTTGCTTTTGTGCTAGCCTTCTTAAGGCATCCCTGTTCAACTTATGTCTGTACTCAGATATTGTTCCTTCCGCTAACTCTTGTGTATTCAAGCTTATGTATTCTAGCCCTCGAGGCCCCTGGCTTGTAATATAAAGCTTTTATTATTTTAATTTGTGTCTAGAGTTGTGTTGTGATATCTTCCCGTGAGTCCTTGATCTTGATCATACACATTTACGTGCATGCTTAGTGTACGATTGAATCGAGGGAGTCACAAGTTAGTATCAGAGCCGACTGCCTGTAGGTAACCCCCCTTTGTACTCCTTGGCCGAAGTCGGGTCTAGTTACTACAAAACTTTTACTAACATGGTTGTGTGTCTTACAGGCCCACGTCACCATTCGGTGGTATTAGGATCTTTTACTCCTCGAACTTTACTCTGGGACTCTGGTTTCTCTTCTACTCAGGTTAAATAATTTCATTAACTCGAACATTTGGTTCTAGTAACCATTTCCTCCCGGACAGCCCTTCATTCCAGATGATCGCTTGGTGCACTAGAAGACTCCGAAGATACTCTCTGATGTTTTTCCCGAGACCCTTGTGCCCTTTGCCGTCGCAATTCCCTACCACCGATAAATCCCCACGAATAGCGACATACACTTGTCGTCCATACCTTCATTTCCAGTTGCTCTTGTTACTACAAGATACCCTGAAATACTTTGCGATTTTCCGAGAATCCTTTGCGCCTGCTGCCTTGCAGGTCCTTTTCCGCATGAATACATGTCCGAATAATTCCTCACACTTATCGAGGATTTGTTCATTCCTAGTTATTCTGTGTGTTTCACAAAATATCCCGAAATGCTATCCAACCTTCCAAGAATCCTTTGCAACCTATTGCTTTGGAAAGTCTTGCGTGCCGGCATTATGGTTAATTCCATATTTCTGGTAATCTCCGTTGACATCCTATGTCTCTATCGTTTCAAGTCCCTTCATCCAATTTGTTGCGAATGCTAGAAATCCTCAATCAGATCCTAGCATTCATCCTTCCGGATCAAACGTCACTCCGTACATGGGCTGGTTCTTGCCCAATCAAGATTTGATCGGGTGCACCTCTAAGTCTATTCAACTTACTCATCTTTTGATCAGAACCTCTGCTTCTGATCCTTCGTCTTAAAATCATAATTCCTTTGTACCCAAGCTTTGAATCATTCAGACGCTTCTATAAGCCGATGCCTTTGCATCCCCTTCTTCATCTGATTGATTACCGATACTCACATCAACTCTGTCGTGAATCGCCAGATCCTTTTCTGGGTTGTTATCCATAGTGTCCTTCACATCCAAAATCTTGTGAGTTTTTCCCTGATACAAAATACCTTCGGTAAATTGTATCATCTTCTTTGATTTTGATACTCTGCTTTCGAACTCGTATCTTTTGCTTGGTTGATGGTTCTATAGATTTGTAAAAAGGCCCCGATGGGTTGAACTTACGCCTTCCATAACCAGTGTCAACCCGAGAGTTCTCATGAGTCTTACTCTTCTGGTACTTCGCCAGATAAATCTTCTGCACTACAATTTCTTTGAAAACGATGAGTGAATGAAAGGTTATGCATTGAAGAAGTGGGAGTCGACCTTGAACTTTGTGTTAATGCCCATGGACCCGATGTGGAACTTATCATGGAAGCTTCATGTGATAATAATAATCCCCTTGTTATAAGTTCTTCTGGTATATATGTTTTGTCCTTTGCAACCGTGGTTCTGACCATGATTGTTCCCCTTTGATTCCATTTCTCGGGCAAGTTCATGCACTTGTCTTCTGCATATCAATGCAAGTCCGCAACCTCTATTTTGATCTTCCTTCGAGTATTACCCTCCAGTATCTCGAGAATATCAAAGAACCGAGTTGCTTCCTATTAGTATTCATCTAGTATTACTTCTCATTGATTTCAGATTTGCCCCCGGGTTCTGAGTTATTAGTCACTCGAGAACACCGATAAGAGAATTGACTCCGCACTCTGATTCAATAAGTCTAAGTAATTTTCATTGCTTACGAGTTTAATAATCCTTCAAGTCATTCCTAGCCTGGCCGGCTATGTCATTATCGTGCTAAATTTTAACTGTGCTACCTGGTCCTTATTCCCGGAGCACAACTTTTCGAGGATGAGCGAAGCTTACGTTGTTCTTCCTCATGTTATCATTCCACCTTGATCAACAATCTTGAATCCGAGCCTGTGTCGTATCCATGGTCCCATTAGCCTTCGCTTCATCATTCCTGTTGCTTGATGTCGTTGCTGCTCGATGGCATCTTCATAGCCTCTCGACGAAATTTGTCGTGATCACCATCAATATGCTGCCTTGTCTAAGATATCAATTGAATTCTTGAGGAAAAATACCATCCTTTCCCGTCGATGATTCGCGTTGTCATCGACACCATCCTTGACCTCCTGCCAATACAGACTTGGTCATGTTTTGGCTATATCTTACATTCCTTAACATTCTTGGAATTGTTCCTTTGTACTTCTTGTGACCTTCAGATTCAATCTTGCTTGAAACACCATGTTAATGCTCCTCGAAGCATAACTATGGTACGCCGAACAACAATAAGAACATTGGAAGTGCATTACCAAATGTTTGTTGCTCTATTATCCAAACACCATTGTATGTGTAATATCATGATTCTTCCCTCACCCCCTTTATCGAAATGCTTTTGAACTTGCTGTCCCATCATGTATATCCTGCTCCGTATTTCCTTGGGAAGGATATACACCCAACTCTTATGTTTAAACACATCTTCCTTTCCTTTGGGTTGTTTGATTTGATAATCATATCTTTCCTTTCCATTGGTTTGCTTAACCCTTCTTGTGATCTATATGATATAAGAAGTAATAATTCCCTGCTTATGCAAACACCTCGGTGTACAACTCTATCAGTAAGACCCTGTTACTTTTGTTGATGACATTACGGTAACCACCGATGGACGAGAACTTTGCCTATTGGTCCGCATCGAATTAACGAGCAGGAAAATGGTTCTCTTTGTCCCATGCCATTGGTACCAAACTTTGTTGCCAACGTAATTGACAGGTTATTCTCTGACCTGCCTTGCTATCATGATCGTGCAAAATGTTAGCACCCTTCCCGCTTTTAACCCACATGGTGGGCCCATAACCCACAATTCCACAGGATCGAAACCTGACTCCTGTACATCCCTGTTTTCCAAAGTTGTCCCTCACGCTTGGCTTCATATGTAAATCACGAGCCACCTTCCGAGAGACAATCTATTCTGGTATTAGATGCAATACTTATTCCCATAGCTCCGAACCTCTTTCACCCTCTGTTTCAGGCAACGAACGGTTGCCTACCTGGTTGGATCTTCTTATTTCTCCTCCTTACCTTACTCCAGATGTCTTTCTTGAATTTCAACTCGAGAGGTGTCTCTATGACACGTTCACTGAGATAGCCCCCGGGTACCTATCTTGTGTTGAGCTTCGTCCTTCACAAGTCTTTCCTCCTTACTCCACCCCTTAAATCTCGGGATGAGATTTCTTGTAGTGTAGGAGATTTGTAACACCCATAGTGTCATGCCACAGTAACCCTCTATGATTAGAGCTATTCATTTTGCTAAATAGTGCTTGATCACCTCCGATTCGAATATCATTTGAAATTCCACTTTGTAATAGAATTCAATTTGCAAGTGAGATATGGAGCTGCACCAAAGTTGCTGCAAAATAGTTCATCATTTAGCCAAAATTCCATAACATTTAATTGTTAAGGAGAACAACAGCACCTAAGCGCTAAGATGGACTGTATCAATTATTACAATGCAATTTCAGCATTTTAAAGTGCTATCTTATTTGCAAAAAATTCAAATGGATTCCTCTAGCCTCCAAACTTTTGTGGGCTATGTCCCACATTTTTCTCAGCTCTTTTGGTTAACCTAAATAGTAATTTTTTATCTCTATTTTTTAATAAAACAGGAAATAGAAAAAAAGAGAAAGGGCCACCCCCACTTGGCCGACCGGCCCAACTTGCAACTAGGCCACCAGGCCGGCCCGCACCATCACCCAGCCTACATCCCCCCTCGGTCCACCCTGCAAAGCCTAACCCCCAACTTCCCCCGCACGATCCCCACCTCTCCCCTCATCTCCCTCACCCGCCGCCACCACGCAATGGACACACATGAGAGGAGCTCCTCGCCCCGATCCCCATGGCTGTCGGCGATCGCCTCGGGCCTCCGTGCCCCTGGTCCTCTTCTCCGACTCTAGTTCGGCTCCAGCGCCTCGCACGCGACCCCTCACACGTGCTCGTCCCCGCGGCCAAGCACCTTCCATGGCTGCCGCTCGACGTCGCGAACCGCCGTGACCACCGATCTCCATTTGCCGCACCACCGTGCCCATCCGCTACTCCGACCCCCTCTTCATTGTCTTCGACCACGGGATCAAGCCCGGGACCCCTACCTCACCGGATCATCCTCATCTCCCCTCTCTGCCATGCTGGTCATCGCCGTCGATCCGTCGCCACTGCTGCCTCTTCGCCCTCGTCGACCACTCCATGAGCTTCGATGTAAGCACCTCGGGTATCCCCCATGTTTATGCCGTTGTTCCTGTTCCCTGGCTGTCGTAGCCATTGACGGAGCTCCACGCGCTCGCACTCCCTAGCCACGCTCGCCGTTGACCGCGCCCTCGTGCGCCCAAGGCCGCGCCTCCCTACTCTTGCCTTCTGCCGCTGGCTGCAGCTAATTCTTGCCTTGCCTACTCGTTGTTTTCTGCACTGCTGCTCTTGCTGTGATGAGGCCTACCACCGTTGTGCTGGTTTGCTGCTCCCTGACCGTCACAGCTCGCTGAAGTTGCTGCGCCTCGCCATGGCCGCCTGCGCCCACTGCTGCCTCACTGCTATCATTGTTGCCGCTCGCTACGCCGACCTGATTTTCTTAGGGATAGGATTAGTGGTTAGAGTATAGCCTATGACTAGTGGGCCAACCTTATTTACAACTAACTAATTTATCCCTATTTAATTCTACACCCAATGACAGAGGGGTCCCACCATTAATTATGCTAAAACTAGTTAATTTAATTACCCAATGTGTTAATGACAAATGGGCCCCACATTGACTGGTCAACTGCTGCTGACTGGATCCCCTAGCCCCACTGTCATACCCCCTGGCTAGCACAACCCCATGTGACAAAAGTCTTTAGGTACTTATTTTCAAATTAAAATATTGCATAAAATCATTTAATCTTTAGAAAATCATATAAAATAATCCGTAACTCGGATGGAAATACTTCGTACATGAAACTTGCTCAGAACGACGAGGCGAATCCAAAACGCGGTCCGTTTGTCAGCCACACGTCCCTAGCATAGTGAAGATGCAACATTTCCCTTCCGGTTCATCTGTCTGAAAATGCCAAACATCGGGAATAGTTTCCCGGATGTTATCCCTCTTCGTCTATATCACCGAGCACTGCGTTAGGGCACACCTAGCACCGTTCATTGTCTTGTCATGCATCGTCACACATATGTTTGCATTATATTTATTGTTTCTTCCCCCCTCTTCTCTCGCTAGACATCGAGACCGACGCCGCTGCTACCCCGTATGACTACGGTGTTGACAACCTCTCCTTGCCAGAGCAACCAGGCAAGCCCCCCCCCCCTTTGATCATCCTGATATCGCCCATTCCGTTCTCTCATGCTTGCATTAGATTTTGCTACTATTATTGTTTCCTCCTATTCTGATGCATAGCCTGCTTTTGTAACCTGCTCATTGTACCCTACCTGCTTATCCTAAACTGCTTAGTATAGGTTAGTTAGTAATCCATCAGTGACCCCCACCTTGTCCTTGTTGCCCCTGCTTCATCATTGAAGACCAGATCAACGAGACCGAAGACCAGGCCCCGGCACCGCACATCACTTTCCTCTTAGTTGCTCGAGTGCCGAGGGTGAGACCTCTAAAGCACTTCTGATGTTAATCCTGTAGTGTAGCTATTTGGTCATGGTCATTGAGGATGATTCCACCTTAACCACTTCCGATACGACTCTGTCGTGCAACCCCTCAAGTGTGAACCTCGGGAGTGGTTCCTCTTACGTTCACCTTGATGACTAAATCGAGTGGAATTCATCGGGGGTGATTCCTCAGGTTTTCCCCTTTGATGTTTGGACAAACGGATACTTGGACTTTACCACTTTTACTTGGAAAGACGAGTCGGCCCTAAGAGGTACCCGCGCGAGCTTAATTGTGAGTGATGTGGAGTCGAGTTGACCTGGAGTGTGCCCGTGAGATAATTACGAGGCGTGGCCGGGCATTCTTAGCCCTTGCCGCAAGTCCTCGAGACGGGACGACGGGGTCACATCTTTCTCGAGTATCTCCTTGTTACCGCGTGTTCCTAATCCACTACGATTTGGATATTTGATCAGAGGGGCCTCTGGCCTGATAGCACTAACTATCACATGGACATAGTATGGGCGTTCTGCGTCGTATGCATCAGCCGAAGCTTAATAGATGTCAGTGACTGAGCGGCGCGCGCCGGGTTGGACTACGTAAGCACCTGCCTTTTTGAAGGAGGTAGCTAGGTCTGCTCGCCGGCCGCCCACACAACGTGCAGAGGTTCCTGGGGCGATGGCCCATGACCCCTGGGGGCATAGGTTTAGTCCGGCGTGCTTGACCTCTCTATTAAGCCTAGGTCGGGTTGTGGCGTATTGTTTGGCCGAGGCTAGGCATGACCCAGGAAAGTGTGTCCGGCCGGAGTTAATCGAGCATGGTGGGTATGTTGGTGCACCCCTGCAGGGAACAAAACATTTGTCGATTGCCTATCCTATGATAACAGACACTTGGAGTTGTATCCCGATCGATACAACTAGAACTGGATACTTGGGATGAGACATGGATGTGAGAAATGGATAGTATGGCTCTGGGATTGCTTTCTCGTAGGGAGTCGAGAAAGGATCTCTGGCCGAGGTTGATAACACTACTACTAGTTACTTTTTGCTACTCTACTCCCTCCTGTTGCTGCAAGATGGTTGTTTCTAGGAGATGCTATTCTTCGATAGGACTAGGCTCTCCCCTCTATTCTGGCATTTCTTCAGCCCAGTCCACATATACAACCTTCCTTTGATAATGTTGCACATGTAGTGTAGATCCTTGCTTGCGAGTACTTTGGATGAGTACTCACGGTTGCTTTGCTCCCCCTTTCTTCTTCTTTTCGGTTGATGCAACTAGATGTCGAAGCCCAGGAGCCAGATGCCACCGTTGATGCCCACTACTACGTGAAGACCGCCTACGAGCAGGAGTAGTTAGGAGGCTCCCAGGGAGGAGGCCTTGCCTCTTCGATCGTGTTGCTTTTGTGCTAGCCTTCTTTAGGCATCCCTGTTCAACTTATGTCTGTACTCAGATATGGTTGCCTCCGCTGACTCTTGTGTATTCAAGCTTATGTATTCCATCCCTCGAGGCCCTTGGCTTGTAATATAAAGCTTGTATTATTTTAATTTGTGTCTAGAGTTGTGTTGTGATATCTTCCCGTGAGTCCTTGATTTTGATCGTACACATTTGCGTGCATGATTAGTGTACGATTGAATCGAGGGAGTCACATAAAATAACACAAAGCTATTCTTTCGGTTCAATCTATCCTAGAGTTCGTACTAAAATAACACCAAAGGAAATTCATATTCATAATCGTCAATCCAACAAAGAACTTCAAAGAGTGGCCCTAGATTTCTACCGGAGAAACAAAGACAAGAACGTGCGTCGACCCCTATGCATAGGTTACCCCAATGTCACCTCGGGAATCCGTGAGTTGAGTGCCAAAACATATATCTAGTGAATCAATATGATACCCCATTGTCACCACCAGTATTCATATGCAAGACATATATCAAGTGCTCTCAAATCCATAAAAGTATTCAATCCGATAAAACGAAATCTCAAAGGGAAAACTCAATTCATCACAACAAGATAGAGAGGGGGAAACACCATATGATCCGATTATATTAATAAAGCCCGTGATAAAGATCGTGACATCTCAAGAACACGAGAGCGAGAGAGAGAGATTAAACACATAGCTACTGGTACAAACCCCCAGCCCCGTGGGTGGACTACTCCCTCCTCATCATGGTGGCCGTTGGGATGATGAAGATGGCCACCGGAGATGATTCCCCCCCTCTGGCAGGGTGCCGGAATGGGGTCTAGATTGGTTTTCGGTGGCTATAGATCCTTGCGGCGGTGGAACTTCTGATCTAGGTTAACCCCGAGGGTGTTTGTAATAATTGTGAATTTATAGGGTAAAGAGGGGGTGCGGGAGGCCAGCGAGGTGGGCACAACCCACCTGGGCGTGCCTGGGGCCGGTGGGTTGTGCCCCCCTCAGGGCACCCCCCAGGTGCTGCTCTAGCCCATTGGTTGTCTTCTGGTCCATAAAAAATCCACAAAAAGTTTCGCGGTGTTTGGACTCCGTTTGATATTGATTTCCTATGATGTAAAAAACAAGCAAAAAACAACAACTGGCACTGGAAACTGGGTCAATAGTTTAGTCCCAAAATTATGATATAAACTTGCTATAAAATGATTGTAAAACTTCCAAGAATGATAGTAAAACATCATGAATACGTCATAAATTATAGATACGATGGAGACATATCAGGGAACCACACATGAATGAATCGAAGTTCGACCATGACGCGGTGGCTTGTTTGTTTTTAAATTTTTTTCTTCAATGGCACGTACGCAATTTTTTCTTGAATGGGACATGAATCATGCACGTACTCAATGATGGAGCACCAGATGGAATGGTAGCCATGGACATGGTTGGCCCTTTTTGGAGACTACTACACTAGTACTTTGATGTACGTTTTAAAAAAAACTACTACTTTGATGTGTCCTGTCAACTCGCACAACGATGAGAAGCTTGCTTAACTACTATGCCCTCTACATATCCCACACTTATTGTACTAGTAGTTGGAGTATGGGAGCACCTAATATTTCCCCGTCCGGACCGATCCAAGCTGTCTTTTCACCTTCCTGGCCCACGAAAAACCCCTCCCCCCTCCCGCACGCGCTTCCCACCCGGCGCCAGCTGAGCCCGCCGCTCCACATTGATGGCAAGTCAGGGCGACGCGACCTCTCACTGTGTTCGCCGTTGAAGCGGCACACCAGCCGAGGGTGCCGCCTGCTGCACGCTTGGCATTTTAGACTACTCACAGTGGAGAGTACCTTTAGAGGAAGTGTGATAAGGTGACATAAGCAGGCTATAAGGATTTAAATATAGTATTTGTGCTTAGTTGAAGGAGAGAGAAGAGGAGAGAGAAGAGAATCAGGCTGTAAACTTGTAGCCGGTTGTAGCACGAGGTCCAACATACTTTGTGAGACAAAAGGTGGGGCCATGTATTAATGATATACTAGTATACTGAAGGGACTAACTATTGTACTAGCAGGCTATTAGGTTGGATCTAGATGATGTCTCAACTTCATATAGTCGGATGTTGGCTATACTATTAACCATGCTCTTAGAGCATGGTGTGGTGTGAGTGGGACTAAAGTTTAGTCCCATACTGCTAGGTGAGTGTGAGTTGCACCACTTTATAATGTGATCTATTCTAGCATTCGCATGAGCATGATAATAGGAAACCTACACGCGCGCTCTTCAGGAATGAGCCTATCCAAGGACAAAAGCTATGCACGTGGTATATATTTTTGTTGGTCAGAAAATTTATTAAGTCATTAATTAATACTTAACGGACGCCTTAATTACTCAGCCATTTTCGATTCTTTTGGATAGTGGGGCTATTATTGACTTGGACGTGGGCTTTGGGCCAAAGGCCTACTATTATACTTGCTCTTACTCACGTGACCGACCTGACAGGCTCTACCCTAGCCACCGTTGTATCATATGGTTTCGCACCATTCCAGATCATAGCGTCACCATGCAAGTCTTCTCCATCCCTCCTTCGGGCGTGCACCGCGAGAAGGGACAACAGTCCTACGGAACCCCTTCTTTCGTGATCCTGTACGGGAGAGGGGCAATCATGTTTTTGGGGAGCGCACTCGTGCTATTGCTACCAGCGATGACTTCCTCAACGACAACCTTCTTGCCCGACCTCGGTAACCTCTTCATCAACGACATGAGTGACAACATCAACCACAGCAGTTCTGTACCCGCTGCACAATATGTGATTCTGTCCTCCTAGTTTAGTCCACATCATTACTTTGATCTTTGCAATTGTCTTCATGATCTATTTACTGTTGATTCGGATTAAATCTCATAGTAAATTGCTCATATATTCATCAATCCAATCCAAAAACCTGATTATAGGAAATTTACTCCGAGTGGTTTTGCTACGCTTTTGAAGCTGCCTACCTTTAAGGGGGTGCAATATAAAAGATGACGCACGAGAGCAGTATACTGGTTTCAAATCATGTACTGCTATGATGCCACTAAGGGCAAGCCTGAGGGCGATCTTAATCCTGCACAGCAGGAAGCTTTTGAGAACATCGATACCCTCTTCAAAGCCTCCCTTCTGAGTGTTCTTGAAGATTCCATTGTGGATTCATATATGTCGTTTGACAGCGGTAAAGACATGTGTGCTGCGCTCGAGGCCATGTTTGGGGCCTCGGGCGCTGACAGCGAGTTGTACTTCATGGAGCAATTATGTGACTACAAGATGAGTGATGAGCGCTCCGTTGTTCAACTCATGAGATACGGTCACTCGCTAAGGAACTTGAGTACTTTAAGTGTGTGTTGCCGGAAAAATTTGTTGCTGGGACCATCATTGCCAAGCTTCCACCTTCGTGGAACAATTTTGCTACTTCTCTGAAAAACAAGAAACATGATTTTTCCGTTTCATATCTCATTAGCACTCTTGATTTTGGAGAGAAGGCGAGAGGAAAAGGCCATGTGCTCGAGGTGCTGAGGGAGCTTCTAGTGCCCACATGGTACACGAGAAGAACTTCCAGCCGAACAAGCCCCAAAACAACAAGAACAAATCTCAGGGGAAAGGCAAGTTTGAAGCAAAGAATAAGCTAGCACATGCTACCAACTTCAAGATGAATCCTCATAAGAAGGGGAAGGGACACAAACCTTAATTTTGGTAGCACCACACAAAATTATATGGCTGCATCTACCTGCTGTCGGTAACCTCATGGTGCTCCAGGTATTCCTACATTCGTAACTAGGTACAATGACCAACACAAGATGAAATAGGCCTATTCATACATTGACTTGCTGATTGCAGTGCGGAAGGATCCTGCCATGTGTGGAGGAGCAAACAAGCAGTGCAGCCGCAATGTCAACGAAAGATAAAAGAGTCATGAGTCATATACGGCCTGGCCGACGAGTAGGGTTTGTGCAAACAGCGGTGCATCATTTTAGTGGAACTTCACAAAAAAGGTATTGCGGTGTGTCACAAATTTTCTAAAGCCATACGGAAGGAATTGCACCGATCGATTGGATAGAAATTCCTCCACGGCATGCGATGAGACCCGAAGGTGGAAATCAACTAACGGCTTATGAAATTATATATAATCTTCCTCAGGCAGGTCAGTATTCCCTTCCTCCGGATGATCATTTTTTGTCATGCCGAGCTATTGATATGTGCTACTGTTTTGCAACACCTTTTAAGTATAGCTATTGTTTTCCTATCTTTTCAAATTCAGGAAAATGAAGATAATTTCAGGGGAACTGCACAATATGGTCTGATGTTTGGTGCAAATGTGTTAGATCAATCACAAGATGAGGCAGCCAGCTAGCTGTGGAGTTGCCAACATGCTCAAAGTGCTCGCAACATTGAGAAGAAACAAGCATGCCCAGGAAATTAATGCGTGCGCAGGGAGGCCCTTTTCTTAGAGAAGCATCCATCGTTTTTCTTTATTTCTAGACCTTCCCACAACTTTGTATTGGTTATAGTATGGTGAATTATTGAGATGCATAAACATGCTAAACTTGTGTGCTTGTGAATGTCAGTATGCATACCGTATCTTCTGAAGCTTTGTTTAATGTGAATGTTGACTAGCCTATGAACCTTTACAATCTAGTAAGTATATTGTAGGCCTGTTATTTGACACCTCATTTTGCCATGCTACGACCAGTGTGAGTGTCTGCATGCAGTACCAGATCCTCTAATTTGGTGGATGCCAAGCCGGCCAGAGAAGGAGCTATAACCTTTTTCCAAGTTGAAAAAGGTTACCGATGAGTAGCCATAAGCTGGAGGCATCTCTTTTTTTATTTCGAATGGGCAATAAGCTAGAGAGCTAGAGGGTGTCTCTAATGGGCTGCCTCTAGTACAAGGCCGTCCAGTACAAAACACGGGTAGCTGACTAGGTCGATACAAAAGCCTATCCATCTTAAAGCCCATTTGTTTTTGTTTTTTGCGAGGAAAAGCCCATATTTTTTGAAGAGGGCGATCCCAGAAAAACCCTCCTTCCTCCTTGCCTCCACTTATTACTGCAGCTCGCTGGACTCTCTCGCTTCCGACTCCCCCCAATTGTCCCCGCTCCTCATCTTCCTGTCTCGTACAGAAAACCCTCGCTCACCTTCTTCCCCACTCGTACAGAAAATGCCTGCTCCTCTTCTTCCTCGCTCCTAGAGAAAACCCCAACATCCTTCTTCCCCACTCGCACTGCCACTAGGCTCGTCTCTCACTACTCTACTCAAACCCGTGAGCTTGGTGCAACGCCCGCAAAGAAAATGGAGTTGGCTGGCCCCAGCGCCAAGAAAATGAGGCTCTCGCCAGCGGCGACGCCAGTTGTAGATCCTGCACCCGGCAGCGTGGGGAGAAGCGGCGAGCCCCCCACCCGGATTTGAGGAACACGTAGAATCTCCGGTGGACCGCATCAGCGATCTCCCAGACGACATCCTTGGGGAGATCATCTCCCTTCTCCCCACCAAGGATGGCTACCGCACATAAGTCCTCGTAACTCGGTGGTGCACTCTCTGGCGCACCGCGCCTCTTAATCTCGACTGTCGTCAGCTATCTGTCCTTCCTGAATGTGAACTCCTCAGAGCTATCGTCTCCTCCCACCAGGCCCCATTCAACGCCTCTGCATCCTGACACGCTACAAGCTATCCATACCCTACACGGTGGACGCCTGGCTGACACCCACTGAATTCGAAAAACTCCAGCAGCTTGAGTTCTACCATTACTACAAAAAATATATGCCACGATCCCAACTCTATGTATTTGTGCCCACACCACCATTGTCCATCTCGTGGTTTTCCTCCTCTCTCCACACCCTCACCATAGCCTGGTGCCATCTACCAGACAATCTGGTACTAATGATTCGACTACCACTGCTTAAAAGACTTTCGCTTGTGGTGGTTGATTTGTTAGAGGCCTCACTACAAAGAATCATCCAAACCGGTTGCCCTGCCCTAGAGCACTTGCTGCTTGTTTTCATATTAGAAATTTGTATCCATTATCTCCAAATAATGTCGCCTCACCTTAAAAGCGTTGGAATTTATTTTGAAGGACAACAGCTCATCATCGAAGATGCCCCTTCACTTCAAAGGTTGCTTCTTGATTATTGTTATAAAACTTCGCAAATAAATGTCGTCTCTGCGCCTAAACTTGAGGCCTTTGGTGTAATCAGCGATCCGTTTGTACATCATGACATGGTGTTTGGCTCCAAACTTATTTAGGTACTATATATTATCATCTACACTTTTGTAATCACAAGCTGCACTTTTCATTTGTGCGCATAAGTTTTATATCATCTTGGAGTACGTCTTGGATACTAATATATGTTATATGCTCAATGAAGAGTTCGTCCATCGATAGCCTATCAATGGTGTTCGATTCTGTCAAGATCTTATATATCGAAATGTTTAATATTGATCTAAAAAAATTATTGGCTTGCTGCGATGCTTTCCATGTCTGGAGAATTAGTATATAGAGCTGATTATTTCATGCACATTGAAAGCCCATATATACTGTACTAGAATTACCGTTCGGCTGTCGCTCTATCGACATACTCTTTTTTCATGTCTACGTAGGCAGTAACACATATGGAGAAAAACATATAACCAATCGACGGTGTAATAAACACTGGGATTTTCTCAGTTCTCATGACATTCGTTTGAGGAAAATAACAATGGAAGGTTATGCATCCAATCAGGCAAACCGAAACTTTGTCACATTCTTCCTATTGAATGCGAGGTTACTATTGTCCATGAGGCTTAAGTTTTTCAACAAGAAATTTCTCAAGGATGGATATGTTGAACCAAAAAAAAAGAAGATTCAGGTCGACAAATGGGCTTCTGATCATGCTCGGCTTCTATTTACAACAACTTGTCGTCATATGCTTGTAAACTTTTTTGGCACGCGATGTTGATTTTATGGATCAGACCGAACCATTTGTTTGTGACTGCCAAAAATAGTGGTTGGGTTAGATGTTATTGCCATGCATGCTTATTCTGGGTTTTGTCAAAACCTAATGAACAATTAATCCTTGGGCTTTTGTACAGTTTGTAAGCTTGAGTTAGATGTTGTTGCCTTTTTCAACTCGGCTGTGACAATCATATTTTCTTTGAAACTATCGGTGTACTAAAATAGGGGTACCTTAGTACCCCGAACTTGTGCACGGGCAGTCGTAGCACCCCGCGGCAAGGCTTGCCAGGCGATCGCGAAAACTCTCCGTGGTCCCTTTTTGGGCCATCCAAGAACAAAGTATTTGAGCCAAGGCCCCGGCAGGAGGAGCTTGCCGGGAAGGCCACCCGAAGAGAGCAGGGCCCCGGAAAGAGGAGCTTGCCGGGACGGCCGCTCGAAGCACAAGGCCCCGGCAAGAGGAGCTTGCTGGGAAGGCCGACCAAGGCACGACAAGAGACTTGCTGCGACGCGCCACGCGTCCCGGCAAGGACCAATGAGCAACAAGCTCCCGGGCGCGACAAGGCATCGACCGCGGCAAGGCGCTTGCCGCGGCAAGTCACCACCCTGCGCCTGCGTTCCAGCTCATCCACCCACGCGTCGCTCTGGGGCCGTTCCAGGCGTACGTGGCGAGAGGCTGCGCAGCCAGGGGCATGCGGTGGCAAAGCGACGCTGACAGGGTAGCCGTCGTGGAAAACGGTGGCGCCCCTGACGACCCCTTTTCTGCACTGTTTGGGCGACCTAGACGGGCATTTAATGCCCTTGTCCCCTGCCGTCAGAGTTAGGTATGATAGCACTGTGCAAACAGCTGTACCCAACACAGCGTTTTCCAGTTTTACCCCCGCCTACGTTGCCACCTGTGGGTAACCCCTTGCGCATATAAAAGGAGGCCCCATGCACAACGGAAAAAAGAGGGAGGAAGGAGACCACTCACGCTCGGTCTGATTAGTTGCCTGAGTGTACTGTAGCACTCAGCGCTCCCAAGAACACAATACAAACCACAAAGCAGCAATAGGGTTTTACGCATCCGTGCGGCCCGAAGCTGGGTAAATCCCCTTTTGTGCATCGCCTCGATCCGCTCTTCGCGCGACCTCCGCCCCCCCCCCCCCGAACCAGAAAGGGGCTCGGTCCCCATAGGTGTTCGTGGAGGCAGATTTCCCCCGACATCTTTGGCGCGCCAGGGAGGGGGCGTCGAAGTTGTGCGAACCTGATCCAGCGTCTGCACGGGCTAGATCTCCATCATCTTCATCGACATGCCACCAAAGAAGAAGGCTCCGGAGGTGGCTGGTCCGTCCGCGTCGAACCCACCGCCCCTGGAGCAAACGGGTGGTGGGGACGGCACCGGCGGCGGAACGGGCGTCACCGAGCCAGCTCATGGTGCCACGTCATCCGAACATGCACCGCGCCCCTCTCAGGAGGCACGGGACCAGCAGCGTCTTGGCACTCACGGTACCATACACTCGCTGGACCCAGATCGAGCTGGTGGATCCCAGGGTGCTCAAGGCCAGCATACACACCAACGCGCTGGCGCGAGTGTGGCGCGACTGCTTGGTCCGGGTGTTGCTCCTTCTAACGTAGTTAGAAGTTCGAGCACGTCGCGCTCCACGCACCGCTCGCCACCGCTGCCCGCCACTCCAGCAGAAGCTCTAGCACGAGCTCAACTGCTCCTAGACTACCCTCCAATGGCGGACAAGCTCGACGACTGGAGGGCCATGATACAGAGTCTCATCGGCTTCGCTAACGGCGACACCCCGCGGCAGCACAGTGCGTCGCAGCCGCGGCAGGTCGGCCAGGCGAGAACCGATGGCGCCAAGACCGGTGGGGGTGCGACCACCGTGCATTCTCCGCCCCAAAGGCCAAGATCGCCGACTCGCCAGAGCCATCACGACAACGACTCCACCGCGTCGTCAAATCCGCGAACTCGTCGCGATCAACGTCACGTTCTTCACGAACGAGAGCAAGAGGACGCTCGTACGCGCATCGAGCGTCGGAGAGAAGCGCGGCGTCAATCAGACCAGCGCGCTGGGCTCTCTGTCGACATGCATGCGCCCGGGGGACCAGGGGACCTGCCGTAAGCGGTAGGCTGCCCTGCGTTCACCCGTGAGCTGCGGCAAGTCCAGTGGCCCAGCACGAAGAATTTCAAGCCAGACGTACCAGAGAAGTACGACGGCAAGTCGCATCCGTCGGAGTTCCTCAGCATCTACACCATTGCGGTGCAGGCTGCTGGGGGGCGGGACGACAAGATCCTTGCCAACTACTTCCCGCTGGTACTCAAATCCAACGTCAGATCCTGGCTCATGCACTTGCCGGATAACTCCATAACCTCCTAGACAGACTTGTGCAATCAGTTTGTTGGCGCCTTTACAGGCGGCCACAAACCCCATGGCCAAGCGAGCGACCTTCATCTGCTCGTCCAGAAGGAAGGGGAATCCTTGCGCAAGTTCATCCAGAGATTCAGCCGCGTACACTACAACATCCCAGACGTCCACCCTGTCGCGGTTATCAGCGCGTTCCATCAGTACGTGCGTAACCGCAGGATGCGGGAGGAGATGGCGATGTGCAAGATCAAAGACGTCAGCGAGCTACATGCCCTGGCCGACAAGTGTGCGCGTGCTGAGGAAGGAAGGAAACTACCCGGAGAGAACACTGGAGCAGGAGAATCTGACAGTGAAGATACCGCCTCGGCAAGGAAGAACCGGCGGCGGAGCAACAGGAAGAAGAAGAGCCAAGAAGTACTGGTTGTTGAGCAGTCCGGCGATGAAGGCGCCGCCAAGAAGGCCCAGGCTGGTAGCTCCGGCAAGGAGGTTGCCGGATGCGCCAACTACCAGGCTGTGGCGCTCGCCGACAAGCGAGACGGCACAACCAAACAGTACTGCAAGATCCACCGCACCAAGGGCCATGACCTCCAGAGCTGCAAGCAGGTCGAGCGGCTCGTCGAGCTGCAAAAGGCCGAGTACGAGCGGCGCGACAAGGAGAGAGCCCGGGGAGGTGGCGGAGGATCAGGCACGAAGCGCCCCGGCCAGGGAGGACGCGCCACAAGGACAAGCAGCGGCAAGCGGACAGACCTCCCCGTGGCCGCGACAAGAACGAAGACGACGACGAAGACGAAGACATGGATGATGTCAAGACCAGTGAGCAGGAGTTTCAGAAAGCCACAGAGGTCTTGTGCATAGACGGCGGTGCTTCTCTGCATACTTCTCACCGCCAGCTCAAGCAGTGGGCGCGGGAAGTCAATGCAGCGGAACCACCCGTCGAGTCGCGCAAGCCTCTGAAATGGTCCAGCACGCCTATCATCTTCGATATTAAGGACCACCCTGACCACACAACTGCGATCGGGTGCTTGCCGATGTTGGTCTCACCAACAGTCCGCAACCTCAAGGTCACTAAGATGCTAGTCGACGGCGGGGCCGGCTTGAACCTGATCTCCTCCGCTGTACTCCAGAAACTCCAAGTCCCCGACAGTGAGCTCGAAGAGACCGGCACGTTCCAAGGAATCAACCCGGGAAGGAGCAAGCCGAAGGGGAAGATAACATTGCCAGTGACATTGGGCAGCGAGCTGAACTTCAGGACAGAGAGGATCCCTTTTGACGTTGCCGATTTTCCATTGCCCTACAATGGAATTCTCGGCCGTCCAACGCTCGCCAAGTTCATGGCAGCCTCTCACTACGCATACAACATGCTCAAGATGCCAGGCCCGATAAGTGTCATCTCTGTCCTCGGCGACAAGAAGGATGCCCTTATCTGTGCCGACAAGATCTACCGGGAAGTAGCAGCCGCAACGGATCACAAGCCACTTGCCGCTAAAGCTCCCGGAGGGAAGAGGAAGACCAAGCCCGGCAAGTGCTCTGGTGCCCACTCCGGCAAGCGCACCTCTTCGGAGTGCTGCGCTACCGTCGTGGACGCACCATCGAGCTCCACCGGCAAGAGTAAGAAGTCAATGGCAGCCTCGCCAATGACCAAGAAGGTGTCCGCCAAGGAGGACGGCACTGGTGGTACCTTCACCATCAGTGCCACCCTCGACCCCAAATAGGAAGGCGCGCTCGTTGCTTTCCTGCGGGCGAATGTCGATGTGTTTGCCTGGCAACCATCTGACATCCCCGGCGTTCCCAGGAAAGTGATTGAGCACCACCTCGCTGTCTGTCCTTATGCGCGGCCCGTCAAGCAGAGAGTTAGGAAGCAAGCGGTGGAGCGCCAAGAGTTCATCGCAGAAGAAATCAAGAAGCTGGAAGCGGCAGGCCTTGTCAGAGGCGTGCTCCATCTGATGTGGTTGGCCAATCCTGTTGTCGTGCGCAAAGCAAATGGGAAATGGAGGCTTTGCATCGACTTTACTGATGTTAATAAAACTTGTCCCAAAGATCCCTTTCCCTTGCCGCGCATTGACCAGATTGTTGACTCCACGGCCGGATGTGACTTGCTCTCATGGCTGAAGAAGATGAGGAGAAGACCGCATTCATCACTCCATGTGGCACGTACTGTTTCATACGGATGCCTTTCGGTTTGAAGAATGCCGGTTCGACGTTTGCAAGGGTTGTCCATACCGCTTTTGAGCCGCAAATCCACAGAAATGTGGAAGCCTACATGGATGACATAGTGGTCAAAAGCAGGAACAGGGCAACCCTGATTCAAGATCTAGAAGAGACCTATGCGAACCTGCGCAGGATCAGCCTCAAGCTCAACCCCGAGAAGTGCGTGTTTGGAGTCCCTTCCGGCAAGCTTCTCGGGTTCTTCGTGTCTTAGCGAGGAATCGAAGCCAATCCAGACAAAATCAAGGCCATCGAGCAGATTGAAGCACCAACACGCGTCAAGGATGTACGAAGGCTTGCCGGCTGCGTCGCGGCTCTCAGCAGGTTTATTTCCAAGTCTGTAGAACGCGCCCTGCCATTTTTCAAAGTTTTGAAAATGGCGGGTCCATTAAAATGGACTCCGGAAGTGGAGGCTGCGCTGCAGGACTTGAAGAAATACATGTCCTCCGCTCCAATACTTGTCGCGCCTAAACCACAAGAGAAGTTGCTGCTGTACCTGGCGGCAACCTATCAAGTGGTTAGTGCTGCGTTAGTAGCGGAGAGGGAGGCAGATGATGAGCTAGCAACCACGGCAAGCGCGTCCAGCGACAAGCAAGAGGCTTCCCCGACAAGCTCTGGCCCCGACAAGGATGAATCTGCGCAGGAGCGAGTGGAGGTGCAGAAGAAGAGAATGGTGCAGCGCCCAGTTTACTTTGTCAGCTCCCTTCTGCAGGGGGCTAGGTCAAGGTACTCTGGTGTGCAGAAATTGCTTTTCGGCCTTCTCATGGCCTCGAGAAAGCTGCGCCATTACTTCCAAGCACATGAGATTACAGTTGTCACCCGCTTTCCACTGAAGAGGATACTGCAGAATCCAGAAGCAACAGGCAGGATTGTCGAGTGGGCACTGGAACTGTCAAGCTTCGCTCTCAAATTCGAGAGCACTTCAACTATCCAAAGCAGAGCATTGGCGGAGTTCATAGCAGAGTGGACACCGACACCAGACGAAGAGATCCCAGAGACGAGCATCCCCGTCGAAGTAGCAAGCAAAGAGTGGCTGATGTATTTTGATGGTGCTTTCTCGCTGGAAGGCGCTGGTGCTGGCGCGTTGCTTATCGCGCCCACCGGAGAGCATCTCAAGTACATAGTCCAGATGCACTTCCCCAAGGAGCAAGCAACCAACAATACTGCAGAGTATGAAGGTTTGCTCGCCGGTCTCAGGATCGCGGCAGAACTTGGGATCAAGAAGCTCATTGTCAGGGGTGACTCACAGCTTGTCATCCGCCAAGTGAACAAGGAATACCAGAGTCCATTGATGGAAGCGTACGTTGATGAAGTGAGGAAGCTAGAAGAGCGCTTTGATGGCCTGCAAATGGAACACGTTCCAAGAGCTGAGAACGACATCGCTGATGGCCTGTCAAAGTGCGCGGCACTTAAGTTACCTGTGGAACTAGGAACCTTTGTGCTCAAGCTGACTCAGCCATCCATGACACCATCAACCGGACAAAGCAAGAAGAGGAAGTTGGTCTTCGGCGACTATCTTCCGGCAGAGCTCCCCGGAGCCGCCGCCAAGAAGGTCCCCAAGATCGACGCCAAGAGCGCTGAGGAGCCGCCTGCTCCGGCAAACCCCAGGGTTTGTTCCGTAGAAGCAGGCGCTCCCGACAAATTTTGCCCGGCAAGCTTGCCGGGGAACGTCAAGCTCCGGCTGAGCCCCAGATCCTCGCCGTAGAAGCGGACGTTCCCGCAGCAGCAGATGTGCCTTCAGTCCTTGTTGTCGAGCCACAGGCTCCAGCATGGGCGCAGCAGACTGTCCATTTCCTCCAGAACGGAGAACTTCCCGAAGAACAAGAAGAAGCGGAAAGAGTAGCCCGACGCTCGAGTATGTAGCAGTTCGTCGACAACACGCTGTACAGAAGAGGGTGCAACGGTGTGAAATTGAAGTGTATTTCCCGGGAAGACGGACAAAAGCTGTTGGCAGAGATACATGGAGGCATATGTGGTCATCACATTGGCGCCAGAGCACTTGCCGGCAAAGCGTTCCGGCAAGTTTTCTTCTGGACGACAGCCCTCCAGGATGCAACTGCACAAGTAACCAAGTGTGAAGTGTGCCAGTTCCATTCCAAGCAGATACACCAGCCAGCTCAAGCTCTCCAGACGATCCCTTTATCCTGGCCATTTTCGGTCTGGGGGCTCGACATCCTCGGCCCCTTCCCCCGAGCTGTCGGGGGCTTTGAGTACTTGTACGTCGCGATCGACAAGTTCACAAAGTGGCCGGAAGTGGAACCAGTGAGGAAGGTGACAGCACAGTCAGCAGTCAAGTTCTTCAGGTCGATTGTTTGCCGCTTCGGGATGCCCAACAAGATCATCACCGACAACGGTACACAATTCATGAGCCGCGCCTTCATGCAATACGTCCAAGATCTCGGCGCCAAGGTCTGCTTCGCTTCTGTTGCTCATCCCAGGAGCAACGGTCAAGCGGAGAGGGCCAATGCCGAAGTACTGCGCGGGCTCAAGACCAGAACTTTCGACAGGCTGCACAAGTGCGGAAGAAACTGGATCGAGGAGCTGCCGGTGGCTCTTTGGTTGGTCAGAACGATGCCAAATCGAGCCACTGGCCAGACACCATTTGCTCTAGTCTATGGAGCAGAAGCAGTTACCCCCACGGAACTCGTATACGGGTCACCTTGAGTGCTCGCTTATGATGAGCTTGAGCAAGAGCGGCTGCGTGAAGATGACGCGCTGCTCCTTGAGGAAGATCGTCTTCAGGCTGTTGTGCGAGCCTCTCGCTACCAGCAAGCTTTGCGTCGCTACCATAGCCGCAAAGTTAAAGCCAGAAGCTTCGAGGAAGGCGACCTTGTTCTTCGGCGCGCTCCGTCCGCCAAGAATCATAACAAGTTGACGCCAAAGTGGGAAGGCCCTTACCGGGTGAGACGAGTCACGAGGCCCGGCGCTGTCCGCCTCGAGACCGAAGATGGCACTCCGGTGAGCAACTCCTGGAATATTGAGCATCTTCGTAAGTTTTACCCGTAAGGCGCGGTTGTCGGACCCCGTCCGGCAACCACCCTTTTGTACAAGTATTGCCGCTGTTGCATGTAATCCTTTGTACAAAGCCAGGCGCAGACCCTGAGCAGCAATAAATGAAGCGCTGGTGCCCTAAGTTTTAGCATGCATGCTGAGTCGAGTCTCGTCCTTGGTTAGGGTTGATAGTGCCTAACAGCTGCTAACCCCTAGCTTAGAGGTTGGGTTTGCGTCCTTTTTCCTGTTCTTTCGTTTCCTTTGGTTCGCAGGGTTTTGCATATCCTGGCCGGACCGCTTAAGGACAAAGAAGAGAAGAAGGGTGGACCAGCATCTGGTCCCCGACAAACCAGTGTTGCCGGGGGCTGCAAGTACAAAGATTCGCCCGCGGAAAGCCAAAGTTGCCGGGGGCCGCAATCCCAGATAAGTTTTTCATCCCTTATCATGCATTCTCTTATGGACTGAGGAATGCGAAAACCTTGCTTCTTCCTAAAAAGCTGTCGTGCTCCCCTAACTCAGGGCCCCGGAGCGCGTTCCTGGGGCCAGTTTTGGTAGTAGCCGCGGCGGCAAAGGAACGAAATAAGGAGCCCGAACCTGCCTCATCCCTACCTCCGCCAAAGGCGTGAGGAAGGTCGAGTGGCGCGGGAAGACGGCAGGGCCTATTGCCGGGCAAAGAAGTGTCTATCTTAACGATATATAGGACTCGCTCCTTGGCGTGGGTTTTACCCGCGAGACAAATGACCCGGCAAACATCCCCTTTTCATTAAAAACATTCCGCTCAGGTACAGTTCAGAGGAAGTGAAAAACATGAGAGATGGGATTATAAGCTTTAAATGCATCTAAGGCCCGAAGGCTTACAAGTTAAAAAGAGATAAGGTGCCCGTAATCCCTTTCTTGTCTCTCTCCTCAAGAGGTAGGACAAGGAGGCGAAAGGGGCAAAAGGGGCGCCTAGACAAGCTACGTGTGGCAGAAGACACCAACAGGACGCCCCGGGGACCGTCTGAAGGCTAGGTGGTGGTGGCAGCTCCGGAAGCAGGGCTCGACGGGGCAGCAGGACGTCAGCACGCTGTCGAGGGCACCTCGCCCTCGTACTCCGACTTGACGGCCTTGCCGCCAGCCCTCTTCCTCTTCCGCAGCCTTGCCACGCCAGCCGCGAAGGAGACGACCCCGGGAAGCTCAAGGAGCCGGCGACACGGATGATGGGGTCGCCGGTGCCACGCGGAGCCGCGACCGACGCCTAGTCGGACCCGTCATCCCGACGACCGCTACCCTCGCCGTCGCCGTCGCTCCCCTCCTCGTCACTCTCGCTCGAGGAGGAGCTTTCGCTGTCGGAGGAGCTATCCACGCAGCACCGGGCCCGGATCCCGAAGCACCCGAAGACCTTGACGGAGAGGAGATCGCCCTCCATCAACTTAAAATTGAGGGTGAACCCCTCCATCAAGCTGTGGATACGGGCGAACGTCTTCCACCCTCGACCAAGATACATCACGCCGGGGGCTGGGGACTCAACGTGGACCCGCGTGCCACTGATCCCGCAGCCCCTCATGCGCAGTCTTAGCGTCTCGGGTTGTTCCACCTTCGTCACGCTTGCGAAGGGGGCCGGGAGGCGGAGGCGGCGACGAGGCGCCCGGCGCAGCCTGACGAAGAACTCGCAGGGGTCGTCCCCGATGTGGACTGCCGTGAGAAGAGGGGCCGCTGGCAGAGGCGAGGCCGGCGCGTCGCCCCGTCCGCCTCGTCCCTGAGCGCCTCGGCCTCGTCCACGACCTCGCCCCCTCCCCCTTCCCCTTAAGGTTGGCTCTACCACCGTGGGTGCAAGGGGAGGAGGGGCGTGTTGCCTAGCGGCGACCCTCGCCGCCACCGATGAAGGACCGGGGTTCCCTTTCTCCATAGCGAATGGAGAGAGGGGATCAGGAGCTGAAGGGAAGCGAAGATGAAGGAGTGTGGGTTTTCGTCGCCCCCCTCTTGCTCTTTATAAAGGAGCAGGGTGGGGGCTCGGCCGCCCCGCTCAGCCAATCAAGACGCAGGGAGAGCAGGCGACTGGGACCGGCCTGCTGCCTCGGCCCGGTTTCCTGCCTCCACCGTCCGCGACCCCAGATGCATGGAAGCCGCGTGGCTGGCGTGCAGGGCCGAGGCGACCGATGAAGCGACCTCCCCTCGCCCCGTGATCATGGGGAGCGGACGCCTTGGAAACCGTGCCTCGGCCCCGTCCAGCAAACGAGCCGCGCCTCCACGCCTCCCTCCACTTATGGAGACAGCGCGAACCGTCCCCCTTTATTACGACGTGATGCATGCCTGCGGGGCTCAGCCCCGCGCACGCCGCCCACGTCACGCACGCCTCTCCCCATGATGCCGCGTTCGACGCGTGCCGTTCGGGGAGGTCGTGGTGGATGCAGAAGAAGATGCAGCGTGACCCAGGCCGCGCATGCCCGTGCACTGTTTTGGGCCCGGCCCAACAGCGCTCGGCACCGTGTATGGCCCAGGCCCGGGGGCTCCTGTCGGCATACTAAAATAGGGGTACCTTAGTACCCCGAACTTGTGCACAGGCAGTCGTAGCACCCCGCGGCAAGGCTTGCCAGGCGATCGCCAAAACTCTCCGTGGTCCCTTTTTGGGCCATCCAAGAACAAAGTATTTGAGCCAAGGCCCCGGCAGGAGGAGCTTGCCAGGAAGGCCACCCGAAGAGAGCAGGGCCCCGACAAGAGGAGCTTGCCGGGACGGCCGCTCGATGCACAAGGCCCTGGCAAGAGGAGCTTGCTGGGAAGGCCGACCAAGGCACGACAAGAGACTTGCTGCGACGCGCCACGCGTCCCGGCAAGGACCGGTGAGCAACAAGCTCCCGGGCGCGACAAGGCATCGACCGCGGCAAGGCGCTTGCCGCGGCAAGGCGCTTGCCGCGGCAAGGCGCTTGCCGCGGCAAGTCACCACCCCGCGCCTGCGTTCCAGCTCATCCACCCACGCGTCGCTCTGGGGCCGTTCCAGGCATACGTGGCGAGAGGCTGCGCAGCCAGGGGCATGCGGTGGCAAAGCGACGCTGACAGGGTAGCCGTCGTGGAAAACGGTGGCGCCCCTGACGGCCCCTTTTCTGCACTGTTTGGGCGACCTAGATGGGCATTTAATGCCCTTGTCCCCTGCCGTCAGAGTTAGGTATGATAGCACTGTGCAAACAGCTGTACCCAACACAGCGTTTTCCAGTTTTACCCCCGCCTACGTTGCCACCTGTGGGTAACCCCTTGCACATATAAAAGGAGGCCCCATGCGCAACGGAAAAAAGAGGGAGGAAGGAGACCACTCACGCTCGGTCTGATTAGTTGCCTGAGTGTACTGTAGCACTCAACGCTCCCAAGAACACAATACAAACCACAAAGCAGCAGTAGGGTTTTACGCATCCGTGCGGCCCGAAGCTGGGTAAATCCCTTTGTGGGCATCGCCTCGATCTGCTATTCGCGCGACCTCCGCCCCCCCCCCCGCCGAACCAGAAAGGGGCTCGGTCCCCATAGGTGTTCGTGGAGGCAGATTTCCCCCGGCAGAAACAGGGCAAATGGCTTGCCATTTCCTTTATTAAAGAGAGTAATATTGTAACAAATCCCAACCAAGGGAAATAACATCACTCGCGCCGGCTGCTTGAGCTCACTTTACATTATAGAACCCAAGTGATTAGCCCCCACCAGCACCCACAAACTAATTTTGAACTAGCATACCAAATAGGTTGTAAATATTAACAAGAAAGGCTGCATGGCCGTGACAGATTTGGATTCTGACATTTGGGACCCACGAGGAAAAAGCCTATCGAAGGTGGTGTCGACTTACTAGTCAACAAACGATTATGCCTATTAGCCGTTGGATTGACATCCAACATCTGATGTGTATCTTCTATCTCTTGTCTTCTTCCTCCAGCCGCCCAAACCAAACCACCCCGTCGGTTCCGCCTGCTCCCGCCTCCCACGATTGGCTGTGCCTCTACCGCCCTACCGCACCCTCAAACGTTGGCCAGTCCATCCCTCTATTCCCCCACACATCCTGTTATTCGCTGGCGATTTTAGCCCCAACACGCACCCACACCCAAACCAGTCAACCCTCGTACTCCCCTCCGCCTTCGACTACATTGGGGCATCTTCCACGGCTCCTGTTTGTTCTGTCCGAGGCCTCGTCGTCGTCCTCCGCCTTGGTTCTCTCACTGCGCGCGATGCCCCGCCGTCTGGTGTTGTCAACGTGGGCAACAACCGAGAGTAATAAGGAGAAGACTGTACATGGAGAGGATGACAGTGGGGACCCACCAGGGTCATGGCAGTATGCAAGCAAGTGCCTCGTTATTACAAGCCCAAAAAATGGTTCCTCCTAATGGTTGGACTTCTGGGGCCCATGGCATTATCAATGTAGTGAATAAACAAGAGAATTAAACAATGAGCGGCTGACACCAGGGACCCAGTATGTCGCGCAGTTGTTATTTACTTTTTTTAGGAACAAGCAGTTGTTATTTACTAGTTTTAGGGATGGATCAGGGTAACAACGGGGCTGTGCGGGGGCTGTGGCCCATCTATCCAGGGTTCTATTTTATGTTTACCACATCAAGAGCCCATTTGTATTTTTATTTCTTAAAATGGCTAGCCCAGTTCTACCTTTTTTAAAGAAATACCCAACGGAGGCCTACTTGCTTTCTCAGTCCTGCTGGGCTGCAAATCTTTCAAGGCGAGAGTGATGTATTTGCTTGCCCACAAAATGAAGTAGTAAGAAATGGGATGTAAATTTTAAAAACACAGCAAACCGGCAATTAGTTTCAAATATCTTTTTTAAGATTTTGAGATTTCGAATTAAATATATTTTTGCGGGGAAAATTATGTTGGATTTTAAATTGATATAAATTTATTATATTTAAATTAGTTTGAACGTCATTCGAAATTTCAGGATTAAAAACAGTTTGGACCACACCGAAATATGAAAATTTGGTCGAATTTTTAACCGTGGCCAGAATATGGGCATGGTAATAAGAAGAATACGGGGCTCAAAAACATCCTTAAGAATTAGCCAATGCGCTATACATTTATTAATAATAATGGCAGATGGGTTGTATGTTGTTTTCGACATATTTGAGGCTGACTTGTGGGTGTACTAGGTTGACGCGTAAGCTTTCCTAAAAAAAGGTTGGCGCGCAAGCAAGGCCTTGTCAACTTAGTCAACATACGAGAGCAGTCACTATTGGATGTCCATCCAACGGCTGTCATGCTCAAACCAACGCCGGCAGGACTGCCTGCTCCACTGGTACATCAAGGTGCTATACAAATGGTTTTTAACCCCTTTCCACGATGGCATTTGGAACCGTCGCCAAGTGAGTGTGGGTGATAGGGGGGTCCTTCCCACATGACCCAGAAACCGTCGGGGTTATGCCCTTCTGGCACACACGCTCGGCAAAATGAGGTCGTGTGCGACCTGCGAGCGATCAAATACGGTTATATGTACAATAATGCTAAAAAGTACAATAATTATACAGGCAAAATCGTTTCTATCGCGACTGGTTTTCCGGGCATTGATTTCCAGAAAATGGCCGTCGAGCTCGTCAGCCCCAGGATTACTGTTAGCTGATGAGGCATCAACTTGATATAGAAATTCCAAGAAAATGTACAAAATATGTAGTACAAGACCATTGTGGCCTATGAGTACATCAAATGGTTTCTAGTGGTTGAGGGCGGAAGCAGTTTGTGGATCACCACGGTCTATGGGACTCCATTTCTCACGGGAACAGCTGACCAGGCCAACTCCTATCTTCGCAAGGCTGCTATCACCATTGCTTAGTTTTCGGGGCTGTCATCGCAACGCTCCTCTCCAAGCAATCTGGCCAAGACAATAGCCAGGCACAAGCCAGTGAGTACTTTGAATGTACTCGCAAACAGTAAGAACACAGGTGTAATATAACCACTGATAATCATGCTCTGAAATATTCTATGGTCACACCGTCAATCATAAATAAAAATCTTTTATGCATGCAAGCAGGTTATGTATGCAACAGGAATATGCAATGACAAAATAGTAATAAAGTGCACCGATCGGATGTCTGAAGCGATGTCTCGAAAGGATAGTAAAATGAGAATGCCTCAGTCGGGCGTCTTAGCGACGCCACATAAAGGGCTTGTAAGGAAATTAAATAACAAGCATGCCACAGTCGGGCGTCTAAGCGACACCACAGACAGGGCTTGTAAAGTAAATAAGATAACAAGCATGCTACAGTCGGGCGTCTAAGCGAGACCACAGAAAGGGCTTGTAAAGTAAATAAGATAACAAGCATGCCACAGTTGGGCGTCTAAGCGACAGCACAGAAAGGGCTTGTAAGAAAGGGAAATAACAAACATGCCACAGTCGGGCGTCTGAGCGACACCACATAAAGGGCTTATAAAATAATATAATCATAGTGAATATCCAGGAGGGGGTACCATCCCAGGGATATCCATTATTTCAAACAATGCAAACGGTTAGTCCACAATGATAATAACCATAACCATCATATATCACAAGTCATAATCAATATTCGGGTTTGGTAGTTTCTCCTCCGAAGACCGACACTAAGACCAACACTTGACCCATCCCAGACTGTAATCCTTAACCATGGACACGGCTATTCGAATAGGTTTAAACTCTGCAGAGTGTGTACTCTTTACCCACTAGTAATGGATTCCTTTAGTCCATCGGGACTAATTCCATCTACGGTCTTTTAATTGAAAACACACCTATCCGCACACACCAGCCTAACTTACCCGTGTCTGGAAATCACCCACGACACCCGTGTAACGCCCCAGATGTAACTTGCCATATTTGTAATCCAACTCTTGCCATTTTCGGCATTGTGATATGATATTTCCTCCGTGGTTGGGTTTTCCCTTCGTTGTGTATTTTGGCCATGTCATGCATTTCATATCATGTCATCATGTGCATCGCATTCTCATACGTGTTCGTCTCATAAATCCGAGCTTTTTCCCCGTTGTCCGTTTTGCAATCCGACGCTCCTATGTTCCCCGGCGTCCCCTTTTACATTTCTTCGTGAGCAGGTATTAAACATTCTCGGAATGGACCGAGGTTTGACATGTGGCCTCGGTATAGCACCGGAAGACCGCCTGTCAAGTTTCGGGTCAACCGGAGTTCGTTTGGTACTCCAACGGTTAACCGGGTAACCGTGAAGGCCTCGTGTGTGTTGCAGCCCAACACCCCTTCAAAACAGCCCAATAACCCATCTAAGACACTCCCATGTCCTCCGCCGTTCGATCACGATCGCGTGGCCGAAAACCGCTCTCCATTTGGAGCCTCCTAGCTCCTCCTATCTATAAAAAGGCCTCCTCCTCCTCCATTTGCGGGCAAAACACCACGAAACCCTAATCCCGCAGCTCCCAGCGCCGCCGGACGTGTCCGGGCGTGCCGGACAACGTCCGCCCGCCGCGCCGGACCAACCCGGGGCCGCCACGTGGCACCCCGGCGCCCCCTCGCCGCCAGCCCGCCCGGGCCCGTCGCCGGCCCGTGCGCCCGCGCCGCCGCCCCAGCGCGCCCGCCCGCTCGTCGCCCCGAGCCGCGCCGTTCCGCCGCCTCCTCTCCGTCGCCGGCCGCCGCCGCCGCTCCCGCGCCGCTGCCCCGCGCGCCGCCGCCGCTCCCGCTCCGCCGCCCCGCCTCGCCGCGCCGCGCGCCGCCTCCGGCCGCCTCGTCGCGCCGCCCCGCCACCGAGCCGCACCGCCCGCCGTCGCCGGCGTCGCCCGCGCCGGGCCGGATCCGCCGTCGCCGGAGTCGCCGGCCAGATCTAGGGTTGACCCCTCCCCTCGTTTTTTTCTCTAAGTCCCAGGATTTTACATTATCTTCACATGTTCAACCTGCCGTAACTTTGCGTCCGTAGCTCCGTTTTGCGCGTATAATATGTAAAATTGTTCGCCCCGAAGAGTACATCATTTTGCTCGATTTCATCATTTTCATTTGAGGTCATCTTGATGCCCGAAATGCTGTTAGAAGAGGGCTATTTGATGTTAGTTGCTGGATCTTATCTGAACATGCACTTTTATCATTTTTGCCGTGATTGATATGTACCCCCTATGAAGTTAAGTCCTACATGAGTTTTGTAATATGCCATGTTACCTTTCCAGAGAATTTTGCCATGCATTTTTGTGATCTATGTGGTGACTAGCACAAGCATGCAAACTAGGTCCCTGACTGCTGTTATTTTCATGCCATGTATTCATGTTGTTTCTGAGAGATCTATGCATAATTTGAGCATGATCAGTAAGGGAGTTTTGGACTTGAGTATTTGCTCTATCAATCCATGCGTTTGTTTGTAATTATGGAGTGCCATATCTTGTGTCAATCGAGCTCTACTTTTGCTACAAAATGTTGCTGGCAGATTGTTTACGTTTTATTCGGTTTTGCCAAGCTTGGTGTGGTTGATCCCTGCATGATATGATGTTATTCTTGCCATTTATAGTTACTATGCCATGTCTTCTTGATGTATGTATGCTTAGTTTATCATGCAATGCTCTGTAGTGAGTGCATCGAGCTCACGAACATGCCTAGTCGTTATTAGTTTTCTGCCATGTCCAGTTTTCTGCTAAGTCTGAAACCTGTAAGGAAACTTGCTTATTTGACATGGGCGTAATCATATTTGCCGATCCTTTTTGGCTTATGGTCAGTAAGGGACTTTTATCAAGTGCTATGTTTAGATTCATGCCATGCCTTATTTTGCTATGTTCTGAACCTGTAGCATATTGTTTCATTGCTCTGAACACGTCATCCTGATGTTAGTTTTCTGCTATGTTGTTAATTTCACTAAGTCTGAGAACCTGTTATCTTTTGCCCTTTTGCCATGATTGTTTGGACCTGTTATGATGTGATTTAGCCATAGCTCAGTGTTCATTTTTTGTCGTGCATCTTGTGTAGGTTACTGTCATATGCTTTGTTGCCATGTTTGGGTGCAGTAGCTTAATTAATTGTTGCTTGCTAAGTAGCAGCATGCTGTTTATGGCAGATTCGTGTCATTCTTGTATTGCTTGCCATTTGCAAACCGTGCATCCGATTCCGGTGATCTTTATATCGATTTCAACCGAAATCACCTCACCTATCCAGTGGCATGCTTGGTTTGCCAAGATTATGCCCTGTTCATCCTTGTCCTTCCGGAGCATGCATACGCATTGCATATCACCTCTCGCATATCATTGCCATGTTTTGCATCATATTGCTTGCGCATTGCATCGTGGTTGATATTGGTTCCTTTGCTTGTTCTCTTGTCTTGCGTAGAGCAGGGAGATGAGTACGTGAACGAGGAACCTGTTGAGAACGCTTTCGAGGACCAAGCTTTTGACAACTCTGAGAACCTTGCAGGCAAGATGACCATACCCTCGAAATCACTTCTATCTTTGCTTGCTAGATTGCTCGCTCTTTTGCTATGCCTATGCTGCGATACCTACCACTTGCTATATCATGCCTCCTATATTGCCATGTCAGCCCCTAACCATCCATGTCCTAGCAAACCGTTGTTTGGCTATGTTACCGCTTTTGCTCAGCCCCTCTTATAGCGTTGCTAGTTGCAGGCGAAGATGAAGTTTGTTCCTTGTTGGGACATGATCTTGTTGTTCCTTGTTTGAACATGTTTACTTGTTGGGATATCACAATACCTCTTATTTAATTAATGCATCTATATACTTGGTAAAGGGTGGAAGGCTCGGCCTTATGCCTGGTGTTTTGTTCCACTCTTGCCACCCTAGCTTCCGTCATACCGGTGTTATGTTCCCGGATTTTGCGTTCCTTACACGGTTGGGTGATTTATGGGATCCCCTTGACAGTTCGCTTTGAATAAGACTTTTCCAGCAAGGCCCAACATTGGTTTTACCATTTGCCACCTAAGCCTTTTTCCCTTGGGTTCTGCAGACTCAAGGGTCATCTTTATTTTAACCCCCGGGCCAGTTCTCCTTCGATTGCTGGTCCAAACCGAGCGATGTCCGGCGCCCCTTGGGCAACCAGGGTCTATGCCAACCCGACGTCTTGCTCATCTGGTGTGCCCTGAGAACGAGATATGTGCAGCTCCTATCGGGATTTGTCGGCACATCTGGGAGGCTTTGCTGGACTTGTTTTGTTACTGCCGAGATGTCTTGTAGTCCGGGATTCCGAGGCTGATCGGGTCTTCCCGGTAGAAGGAATATCCTCCGTTGACCGTGAGAGCTTATAATGGGCTAAGTTGGGACACCCCTGCAGGGTATTATCTTTCGAAAGTCGTGCCCGCGGTTATGAGGCAGATGGGAATTTGTTGATGTCCGGTTGTAGAAAACCCGAAGTTGACCTTAACTAAAACACATCAACCGCGTGTGTAACCGTGACGGTCTCTTCTCGGCGGGGTCCGGGAAGGGAACACGGTTGTTGGAGTTATGTCTGACGTAGGTCGTTTCAGGATCACTTCTTGATCACTTCTAGCTTCACGACCGTGCTTTGCCTTCTCTTCTCGCTCTCTTTTGCGTTGCAGCCACCATATGCTAGTCGCTTGCTGCAGCTCCACCTCACAACCCTTTTCCTACCTATAAGCTTAAATAGTCTTGATCTCGCGGGTGTGAGATTGCTGAGTCCCCGTGACTCACAGATATTATCACCACAGTTGCAGGTGCCAACGATGCCAGTGCAGATGACGCGACCGAGCTCACTTGGGAGTTCGACGAGGAACGTGGCCGTTACTATGTTTCTTTTCCAGATGATCAGTAGTGGAGCCCAGTTGGGTGATCCGGGGATCTGTTTAGCATTTGGGGTAGTCTTCTTTAATTTTGGTACCGTAGTCGGACCTTGAGTGTAATTTGAATGATGTATGTTTATTTATGTATTGTGTGAAGTGGCGACTGTAAGCCAACTATGTATTTTTCCCCTTATTTATTACATGGATTGTGTGAAGATTACCTCACTTGCGATATTGCTTTGAATGCGGTTATGCCTCTAAGTCGTGCCTCGACACGTGGGAGATATAGCCGCATCGAGGGTGTTACAAGTTGGTAATCAGAGGCTTTCCCCGACCTTAGGAGCCCCCACTGTTTGATCGTCTTTAGTGGTCGAGTTGTGTCTAGAAAAATGTTTTGAGTCATTTAGGAATTATATATCGGAAAGTTTAGGAATTCTTTTTACTTCCCAGTCCCTTCGACCTTCTGGTAAGGCTTCCTGACGTAGAGTTTTGACTCTTCTCTTCTCAAATTTCACTAAAATTTTTTTTAGGATCACGCGGGTATATTACAATCGTTCCGATGGTTTTATGATGACAACATTGTCTTGGTTGCCTCCTGACATTTAGGGGTTGTGGCAGTGTCCCGGGGAGTTGAGCTCCGAGGTGTTGTCGTCATAATTTTATCGTTGCGGTTCTGGAATACCTGAGTTTAGTACGCCGACATTGAAAATCTCTTTTGTACAGTTGTTGGTGAGATAACCCTGATAGCCCAGTACTGTGGCGAGTGGGGGAGTATTGCCATGACTTGTATAACGGATGCTTTTCGAAGGTTGAGGTAGACGATTTCCGAAGGTTTCTTGGTTATGTGTTGAAGGATGGATACAGCTGGTTGTAGGATTTGCTAGTTTGGGTGAGATATTATGCTTCCCTTGTATCCCCAACACCTGATTGCACAACCAGAAAGTTTCGGGAGTTTATAAGTGGGAATTCTTGTAGCTCTAGTATTTCTTCCGTAGATATTTGGTTTGTGATTGGGTAATCCTTACCAAGTATTTGTTCACATCCGTACCTTGTTGATTTTATTCCTTACCATGTTCTAAGTGGCTTCTCAACTTTGGAAGTGTGATGATTTACATTGGAATTCATTCGTTCATTCTTGTTCGAATGTTAATTGTGAAGACTATATGTTGCAATGTCGTTTCCTTTGATTCAGCTTCAATATATCTCTGTCAAGATGCTAATGGATGTCACCCTCTTCAGGATGGCTCCACCGACGCGTCAGAATCCGGAACGCAATGAAGGGAATCAGGCTAACCCTTCGCCACCACCTCCGCCTCCGGAAGCTTGGCAGGCCCTGATGACTGCCACAAATGCCAATGCTTAGATTCTGATTCAGCTCTTGCAAGATTGCAACCAAGGGCAAGCTAATCAAGAGAATCAAGGCCAAGGCAACAATCAGCGCACTTCGCTTCACTCAACCAGTTCCTTGCTAATCAGCCAAAGACCTTCAGCTACTGTGTCGAGGCCACAGACGCAGATGATTGGCTCGTGGACATCAGCAAGCATTTCGAGTGCAGCAATGTCAGACCTGAGGACTTTGTCAAGTTTGCCTCTTTTCAACTCAAAGATCAAGCTGCTGAGTGGTTCCAGCAATACAAAGATTCCAGAGGAGGTCGTGTCATTACTTGGGATGATTTCCGCCGTGACTTCAAAGCTCACCACATTCCAGAAAGTGTTGTTGAGCTTAAGCGTGAGGAATCCCGCAATCTCAAGCAAGGCAACATGTCTGTCTATCAATACAACACTCAGTTCCAGAAGCTCTCTCATTTTGCAAGGCAAGACATTCCTGATGAGAAGAGTATGATCTACCAGTTCAGGCGTGGTCTCAGAGAAGATCTGCAACTTGCTCTCGTGCTTTTCGAGCCATTAAAGTATGATGAATTCTACAACATGGCGCTGAAACAAGAAGCTTCTCAGCTCAAGTGTGAGGCATCTAAGAAGAGAGTCAGAGACGCAGTCCAGTCTTCTTCTTCTTCACTTGTGGCAGCTAAGCAACAGAAGTTCTGGTTGCCTCCTCCTCCTCCGTTCCGTCAGCCTTATCAACAGAAGAATTCAAGTGGTCGTGGATCTTCCCACCCACCCAACCCTGGCTATCAGAACAAGTCTCAGAATCAAGCTCCAAGGCCAAGTGCTCCTTACCATCGTCCGCTCTCAGAGGTGACTTGTAACAAATGCCAGCAGAAGGGTCACTATGCGAACAAGTGCTTCAATCAAAGCCGCCTTCCGCCTCCTCCTCCTGTGAAATCTTCCAGCAATGCAGTGGTCAAGCATAATCCTAAGTCTGCAAAGGTGAACATGATGAACGCAGCTCAAGCAGAGGATTCTTCTGAAGTGATCATGGGTAACCTTCCTGTTAATGATATTCCTGCAAAAGTCTTATTTGATACTGGTGCATCGCATTCTTTCATTTCAAGACCTTTTGCTTCCATGAACAATTTGCATACTGTCGATCTGCCCAAGCCAATGGCGGTTTCCTCTCCGGGTTTGTTCATGAATCACCAATGGTGCTTGGTGACTCTGATATTGATCTTATTCTCGGGATGGACTGGCTCTATAAGCACAAGGCTCAACTTGATTGTGCTGCCAGGGAAATCAAATTGACTCACTCTTCTAACGATGTGATCATTTATGCTTCTCGTGATGATACCATTCGGTTGTTTTCTCTCAATGAGATTGGTGAAATGGAGGCTATCTCTCAGATTCCAGTCGTTTGTGAGTACCAAGATGTCTTTCCAGAAGAGCTTCCGGGTATGCCTCCCCGCAGGCCAGTTGAATTCGTGATTGATCTCGAGCCTGGCACAGAACCCGTTTGCAAGCGTCCTTACAAGCTTGGACCAGATGAGCTCAAGGAATTGAAGATTCAACTCGATAAACAAGAACGTCTGGGTCTGATCAGACCAAGTTCTTCTCCTTGGGGTTGTGGTGTTCTTTTTGTCAAGAAGAAGGATGGCACGTACCGACTTTGCGTCGATTACCGTCCATTGAACAAGAAGACTATCAAGAACAAGTACCCACTTCCCAACATCAATGAGCTATTTGAGCAACTTAAAGGTGCTAAGGTGTTCTCCAAGCTTGACCTTCGTATGGGTTATCATCAGATTCGCATTCGTGAAGAAGATATTCCCAAGACAGCATTCAGAACAAGCTTTGGTTCTTATGAATATACTGTCATGTCTTTCGGCCTTGTAAAAATGCTCCTCCATATTTCACTCGCTTGATGAATTTCATCTTCAACCCCTACATCAACGAATTTGTCTTGGTCTATCTCGATGATATTTTGGTCTTCTCCAAGAATAAGAAGGATCATGCCAAACATTTGCGCTTGGTGCTCGACAAGCTCAGAGAGTATAAATTATATGCGAAGTTCTCCAAATATGAATTCTGGCTTGATGAAGTTCTTTATCTTGTTCATATCATCTCTGCCAAGGGCATTGCTATTAATCCAGAGAGGGTGTCTGCAGTTTTGAATTGGCAACCCCCTCAGAATGTCAAGCAGCTTCGCAGTTTTCTTGGACTTGCAAGCTATTGCAGAAGATTCGTTGAGAATTTCTCCAAGATTGCTAAGCCTCTTTCCAACCTCCTCCAGAAGCATGTGAAATATGTCTGGTCTCCTGAGTGTGACGTTGCTTTCAACACTCTCAAAGAGAAACTCGTCACTGCTCCAGTTCTGACTCCTCCTGACGAATCCAAGCCTTATGAAGTATTCTGTGACGCTTCTCTCCAGGGCCTCGGTGCTGTGTTAATGCAAGAGAAGAAGGTTGTTGCCTATACCTCTCGCCAGTTGAAGCCCAATGAAAGGAACTACCCCACTCACGATCTTGAGTTGGCGGTAGTGGTCCACGCTCTGATAACATGGAGACATCTCCTGTTGGGAAGGAAAGTGGACATTTTTACAGATCACAAGAGTCTCAAGTATATCTTCACTCAGCCTCACCTCAATCTCAGACAAACTCGATGGGTCGAAATGATTCAAGAGTATAATCCGAGTATTGAGTACACTCCAGGCAAGGCTAATGTGATTGCAGACGCATTGAGCAGGAAGGCTTACTGCAACAGCTTAATCCTCAAGCCATTCCAACCGGATCTCTGCGAGGCTTTCCGCAAGTTGAATCTCCAAGTTGTTCCTCAAGGTGTTCTTGCCAACCTCATCGTCTCTCCTACTTTGGAAGATCAGATTCGTGAGGCACAATTGTTGGATACCATGGTGAAGAAGGTGAAACGTGGTATTGAAAAGAGCATCCCCAAATACAAGTGCTATCGAGTTGATGACAGAGATACTCTTTTCTTCGAGGACCGGATCGTGGTTCCAAAGGGTGATCTTCGTAAAGTCATTATGAACGAAGCGCACAATTCTCTTCTGTCAATTCATCCTGGAAGTTCGAAGATGTACCATGACCTCAAGCAGTCGTATTGGTGGACTCGAATGAAGCGTGAGATCGCTCAATTCGTGAATGAGTGTGATGTCTGCAGAAGGGTGAAAGCAGAACACCAACGACCAGCTGGACTTCTCCAACCTCTTGCTATCCCAGACTGGAAGTTTGATCATATCGAAATGGACTTCGTAACTGGTTTTCCTAAGTCCAAGCGTGGAAATGATGCTATTTTCGTCGTCATCGACAAGCTCACCAAAGTGGCTCATTTTCTTCCTATCAAAGAGTCTATCACAGCAGCGCAGCTGGCAGAGCTCTACACCTCCAGAATTGTATCTTTGCACGGCATTCCGCAATTGATTTCTTCAAACCGCAGCAGCATCTTTACCTCCAAGTTTTGGGATTCTTTTCAGAAGGCCATAGGCACCAATATTCGATTCAGCACAGCTTTCCACCCTCAGACTAGTGGACAAGTCGAGCGTGTCAACCAAATTCTTGAAGATATGCTCAGAGCCTGTGTTATCTCTTTCGGCATGAAGTGGGAGGATTGTCTTCCTTATGCAGAATTCTCTTACAACAACAGTTTTCAAGCCAGCTCGGGCAAAGCCCCATTCGAGATTCTCTATGGCAGGAAGTGCCGTACCCCTCTCAACTGGTCTGAAACCGGCAAACGTCAATTGCTCGGCAATGATTTGATCTCAGAGGCTGAGGCTATGTGCAAGGTGATTCGTGAGAACCTCAAAGCCGCGCAATCGCACCAGAAGAGCTATTACGATAGCAAACACCGAGATGTGGCATTCGAGATCGGACACCATGTTTACCTCCGTGTCTCGCCAATGAAAGGAACTCGTCGCTTCGGTATCAAGGGGGAACTTGCTCCGAGATACGTCGGTCCTTTCAAGATCATCGGCAAACGAGGCGATCTCGCCTATCAACTTGAGCTTCCCTCCAACTTTGCAAATGTGCACGATGTCTTCCACGTGTCACAGCTTCGCAAGTGCTTCAAAACGCCTGAGCGCACCATCAACTTCGAAGAGATTGATCTTCAAGAAGATTTGTCCTATCATGAGCATCCAGTTGCCATTCTTGAGACAACTGAGCGCAAGACTCGCAACAAGTCAATCAAATTCCTCAAAGTGAAATGGTCACATCACTCAGACCGAGAGGCTACCTGGGAGCGTGAAGACCACCTACGTTCCGAGTATCCGGAGTTCTTTCAGTCCTAGATCTCGGGACGAGATCCTCTCGTAGTGGTGGAGTGTTGTAACGCCCCAGATGTAACTTGCCATATTTGTAATCCAACTCTTGCCATTTTCGACATTGTGATATGATATTTCCTCCGTGGTTGGGTTTTCCCTTCGTTGTGTATTTTGGTCATGTCATGCATTTCATATCATGTCATCATGTGCATCGCATTTGCATACGTGTTCGTCTCATAAATCCGAGCTTTTTCCCCGTTGTCCGTTTTGCAATCCGGCGCTCCTATGTTCCCCGGCGTCCCCTTTTACATTTCTTCGTGAGCGGGTATTAAACATTCTCGGAATGGACCGAGGTTTGACATGTGGCCTCGGTATAGCACCGGAAGACCGCCTGTCAAGTTTCGGGTCAATCGGAGTTCGTTTGGTACTCCAACGGTTAACCGGGTAACCGTGAAGGCCTCGTGTGTGTTGCAGCCCAACACCCCTTCAAAACAGCCCAATAACCCATCTAAGACACTCCCATGTCCTCCGCCGTTCGATCACGATCGCGTGGCCGAAAACCGCTCTCCATTTGGAGCCTCCTAGCTCCTCCTATCTATAAAAAGGCCTCCTCCTCCTCCATTTGCGGGCAAAACACCACGAAACCCTAATCCCGCAGCTCCCAGCGCCGCCGGACGTGTCCGGGCGTGCCGGACAACGTCCGCCCGCCGCGCCGGACCAACCCGGGGCCGCCACGTGGCACCCCGGCGCCCCCTCGCCGCCAGCCCGCCCGGGCCCGCCGCCGGCCCGCGCGGCCCGCGCGCCCGCGCCGCCGCCCCAGCGCACCCGCCCGCTCGTCGCCCCGAGCCGCGCCGCTCCGCCGCCTCCTCTCCGTCGCCGGCCGCCGCCGCCGCTCCCGCGCCGCTGCCCCGCGCGCCGCCGCTGCTCCCGCTCCGCCGCCCCGCCTCGCCGCGCCGCGCGTCGCCTCCCGCCGCCTCGCCGCGCCGCCCGCCGTCGCCGGCGTCGCCCGCGCCGGGCCAGATCCGCCGTCGCCGGAGTCGCCGGCCAGATCTAGGGTTGACCCCTCCCCTCGTTTTTTTTCTCCAAGTCCCAGGATTTTACATTATCTTCACATGTTCAACCTGCCGTAACTTTGCATCCGTAGCTCCATTTCGCGCGTCTAATATGTCAAATTATTCGCCTCGAAGAGTGCATCATTTTTCTCCAGTGCATCATTTTCAGTTGAGGTCATCTTCATGCCCGAAATGCTGTTAGAAGAGGGCTAGTTGATGTTAGTTGCTGGATCTTATCTGAACATGCACTTTTGTCATTTTTGCCGTGATTGATATGTACCCCCTATGAAGTTGAGTCCTACATGAGTTTTGTAATATGCCATGTTACCTTTCTAGATAATTTTTCCATGCATTTTTGTGATCTATGTGGTGACTAGCACAAGCATGCAAACTAGTTTACTTGATGTTGCTGATTTCAGAGACAGTGATTTCACTAAGTCCCTGACTGCTGTTATTTTCATGCCATATATTCATGTTGTTTCTGAGAGATCTATGCATAATTTGAGCATGATCAGTAAGGGAGTTTTGGACTTGAGTATTTGCTCTATCCATCCATGCCTTTGTTTGTAATTATGGAGTGCCATAGCTTGAGTCAATCGAGCTCTACTTTTGCTACAAAATGTTGCTGGCAGATTGTTTACGTGTTATTCGATTTTGCCAAGCTTGGTGTAGTTGATCCTTGCATGATATGATGTTATTCTTTCCATGTCTAGTTATTATGCCATGTCTTATTGATGTATGTATGCTTAGTTTATCATGCAATGCTCTGTAGTGAGTGCATCGAGCTCACGAACATGCCTAGTCGTTATTAGTTTTCTGCCATGTCCAGTTTTCTGCTAAGTCTGAAACCTGTAACGAAACTTGCTTATTTGACATGGGTGTAATCATATTTGCTGATCCTTTTTGGCTTATGGTCAGTAAGGTCTTTTATCAAGTGCTATGTGTAGATTCATGCCATGGCTTATTTTGCTATGTTCTGAACTTGTAGCATATTGTTTCATTGCTCTGAACATGTCATCCTGATGTTAGTTTTCTGCTATGTTGTTAATTTCACTCAGTCTGAGAACCTGTTATCTTTTGCCCTTTTGCCATGATTGTTTGGACCTGTTATTTTGTGATTTAGCCATAGCTCAGTGTTCATTTTTTGTCGTGCATCTTGTGTAGGTTACTGTCATATGCTTTGTTGCCATGTTTGGGTACAGTAGCTTAATTAATTGTTGCTTGCTAAGTAGCATCATGCTGTTTATGGCAGATTCGTGTCATTCTTGTATTGCTTGCCATTTGCAAACCGTGCATCCGATTCCGGTGATCTTTATATCGATTTCAACCGAAATCACCTCACCTATCCAGTGGCATGCTTGGTTTGCCAAGATTATGCCCTGTTCATCCTTGTCCTTCCGGAGCATGCATACGCATTGCATATCACCTCTCGCATATCATTGCCATGTTTTGCATCATATTGCTTGCGCATTGCATCGTGGTTGATATTGGTTCCTTTGCTTGTTCTCTTGTCTTGCGTAGAGCCGGGAGATGAGTACGTGAACGAGGAACCTGTTGAGAACGCTTTCGAGGACCAAGCTTTCGACAACTCTGAGAACCTTGCAGGCAAGATGACCATACCCTCGAAATCACTTCTATCTTTGCTTGCTAGATTGCTCGCTCTTTTGCTATGCCTATGCTGTGATACCTACCACTTGCTATATCATGCCTCCTATATTGCCATGTCAGCCCCTAACCATCCATGTCCTAGCAAACCGTTGTTTGGCTATGTTACCGCTTTTGCTCAGCCCCTCTTATAGCGTTGCTAGTTGCAGGTGAAGATGAAGTTTGTTCCTTGTTGGGACATGATCTTGTTGTTCCTTGTTGGAACATGTTTACTTGTTGGGATATCACAATACCTCTTATTTAATTAATGCATCTATATACTTGGTAAAGGGTGGAAGGCTCGGCCTTATGCCAGGTGTTTTGTTCCACTCTTGCCACCCTAGCTTCCCTCATACCGGTGTTATGTTCCCGGATTTTGCGTTCCTTACACGGTTGGGTGATTTATGGGACCCCCTTGACAGTTCGCTTTGAATAAGACTTTTCCAGCAAGGCCCAACATTGGTTTTACCATTTGCCACCTAAGCCTTTTTCCCTTGGGTTCTGCAGACTCAAGGGTCATCTTAATTTTAACCCCCGGGCCAGTTCTCCTTCGATTGCTGGTCCAAACCGAGTGATGTCCGGCGCCCCTTGGGCAACCAGGGTCTATGACAACCCGACGTCTTGCTCATCCGGTGTGCCCTGAGAACGAGATATGTGCAGCTCCTATCGGGATTTGTCGGCACATCTGGGAGGCTTTGCTGGACTTGTTTTGTTACTGCCGAGATGTCTTGTAGTCCGGGATTCCGAGGCTGATCGGGTCTTCCCGGTAGAAGGAATATCCTTCGTTGACCGTGAGAGCTTATAATGGGCTAAGTTGGGACACCCCTACAGGGTATTATCTTTCGAAAGCCGTGCCCGCGGTTATGAGGCAGATGGGAATTTGTTGATGTCCGGTTGTAGAAAACCCGAAGTTGACCTTAACTAAAACACATCAACCGCGTGTGTAACCGTGATGGTCTCTTCTCGGCGGGGTCCGGGAAGGGAACACGGTTGTTGGAGTTATGTCTGACGTAGGTCGTTTCGGGATCACTTCTTAATCACTTCTAGCTTCACGACCGTGCTTTGCCTTCTCTTCTCGCTCTCTTTTGCGTTGCAGCCACCATATGCTAGTCGCTTGCTGCAGCTCCACCTCACAACCCTTTTCCTACCTATAAGCTTAAATAGTCTTGATCTCGCGGGTGTGAGATTGCTGTGTCCCCGTGACTCACAGATATTATCACCACAGTTGCAGGTGCCAACGATGCAAGTGCAGATGACGCGACCGAGCTCACTTGGGAGTTCGACGAGGAACGTGGCCGTTACTATGTTTCTTTTCCAGATGATCAGTAGTGGAGCCCAGTTGGGTGATCCGGGGATCTGTTTAGCATTTGGGGTAGTCTTCTTTAATTTTGGTACCGTAGTCAGACCTTGAGTGTAATTTGAATGATGTATGTTTATTTATGTATTGTGTGAAGTGGCGACTGTAAGCCAACTATGTATTTTTCCCCTTATTTATTACATGGATTGTGTGAAGATTACCTCACTTGCGATATTGCTTTCAATGCGGTTATGCCTCTAAGTCGTGCCTCGACACGTGGGAGATATAGCCGCATCGAGGGTGTTACAACCCATTAAGCAAAACTCTAAGTGGGGAGGCTACAACCTCGACGTAGCATGGGATCACAAAATTTATACCGCGCGCAAATTAGGGGAGCTACCCCTTCGGCTACAACCGAAACACCCATGCCCCCGGGTCAGGTGGCATGCCTACCGGATGCCTCCGATATCTTCCACCATGGCCTCTCTGTACGGTGTGTGCTAGGAAAGGGGTTGACAACTTACTGAACCGCACCCTACCTATGGGAGGGACAAGTGGTAGTACGAAACAAGCATGGGGGTTACCGGAACAAGACTCGATCTATGCTCGACTCAGGAGGCTTATAAATTCCCTGCATGACATGTACATCAAATATATTTCAACCAACAAAATAAACACTCATTATACCTTACTATGCCATACCGAACATAACCGTCCCGACAGAGACCGGCGACAAGCTCACGCCTACCCAAGGCCGAGGCTTTCCCGGATTACTTTCTGGCATGCATGCAAGGCACATGAGGATGATTACCATCACATGTATATTCATTTCCAACAGCAAGGAAAATCCCCAATATGCATCCATGCAAAATGATCTTATCACATGAAATAACAATACTCCGAAACAAGATGGTGTTATAAACATGTCAACTATCACATTGAAATATTATTCCGGGGTTCAGAATGCTTGCCTTAAAGGTGTGGAGAGGTGGGGGTGCTCTCCAAAACTTTTGAAAGTTTTCTTCTCTTCCAAAATTCCTATTTTCAAAAAAAATATGCAAATAACACATATTTCAAAGACAGTACAAAAATTTGTTTGGAAAATTTTCAAATAAATCTTAAAATAAACTAGACCATATTTGAGTGAGGTAGGAAAAGGAATCAATTCGTTTGGAGTTATATTTAGAAAGTTATAGGCAGTCAAAGTTGTGGTCAAAATCTGTTATTTAAATAAAACAGAAAAGAAAATGTTTCAAATAAAAACGTACACGTCAAAAGCGTATATTAGATTTACACTTCCACTTACTCCAGCGTGGACCGCGCGTGGGTCACTGACAGTGGGCCCGCCTGGCCCACTGGTCAGGTTTGACCAGTCGTCGCGCCCCTTCTCCCTCCTCTGTCCGAGCGGGGCGAGGCTCCGGCGACCAACGTCTGCGAGCGGCGGCTCTTCGCGGTCTCTGGAGGGCGGGGATGGATCCGCCACTCAAGGGCGGTCCTCCCGGTGGTCGTCAGGCAGGAGGAGTCGGAGGGAGCTGCCGGCGGCGAGCTTCGCGGCGGGGAAGGTTTCGGGGCAAAGTGCAATTTCTCCCGCGGCGAGTCCCGAGCAAAATTGAGTGGGGTTTTGGACTCATTAGAGGGAGAGGGAGTTCCTGGTGCAGAGAGTAGGGAGGGGGAGGTCCTGGCGGCGCCGGAGTGAACGAGGCAGTGGCGGCGGCCGTGGTTCCCGGAGAGGAAGAAGACGACCATCTCCGGTCCTTCTACTGCTACGGGAGGATCCGCGAGAGGGTGAGAGAGTTTGCTTGAGGGTTTGGCGAGCTCGGGGGTCCTTATATAGGCGGTCGGGGGCGGTTCCGACGATGGTCGAGGATAAGAACGCCGGCGACCGCCATTCTGTAGCTAGGGAGACGTGGCGGCGACAAGAGCTAGCAGACACGCTTGGGGATAAGCTTGCGCGGCTCCAAGGGGCAGGTGGTGAGAGATGGCGGCTCGGGCGGTGCTGCCCGTGGCAGAGGCGCACTGCGGACGCCGGCGTGCCGCCAAAAGTGCTCTGGTGGTGGCACTGTAGGGTGCCAGGGCGGGCTGGCATGTTGTGGCGAGGAGGGGAGTGCGTGGCGAGGTTCTGCAGTGCGGGCCAAGCCAGGGGCGTGCGACGTGGCGGCTCGTATGTGCGGCTGCAGTTGGCGCGCCCAAAGCACGCCCAGTGCACGCCCACCAGCTGCTCGGCGAAATGCCAGGGGGTGCTAGAGGTCTCGGGTGAGGCTGGGAATTAGCAGACCTAGGTTATGAGTAGCGAGGAGTCTATTGGACAAGGTAGTTAGGCAAGGGAAGCAAGATCACAGTGCAAGCTAAGACTCATGTCAAAACTGGTCATGCCTACAGGGTGCTTGACAGAATGCCACATGCACCTAGGCATCTCTTGGGGTGGCCAAAACTTCTAGAGTGGGGTCTCTTTAGTTAAAAGAGAGGGTGGTGAGGTTAGTTTGTTAAAAGGAGAAACTTGTCAGCGAAAGTTTTGCAAAACTTCAGTTTTGGACAGAAAGAAAAGGGCATGATTGCAAGCACTTAGAGTCATCCACTGGGACCATTCTCCTGGACTTAAGGGTTTTGCAAGGTGCACTACAAGCATGAGAAAGCTCAAGGGCCAAGGAGTAAGCAATAATATGGTTGTTGTACAAACCATCATGTTGGACCAGAATGGAGATGAGGTTGATCCACTCAAAACTTTCAAATAACATCACTGGGTTTTTGCATAAAGTTGAATCATATGCTGCTACTAACATCCCATAAATTTGGTGGAGGCTAGAAAGAAGTATTTAAATGGGTTGTAGTGCAAAATTGCCCACTGGACCAGAGAAGAAAATTTGGTGTACAGCTCAAAATATTTTAATAATAGAATATATTTTTGCACAAAAGTGGTTTAAAAACATCACATGACATCTCCAATTTTTGGTTGGAATTTTAAGTGAATTTATCAAATGGTTGTAGTTCAAATATGGCCATATAGTCATGGGAAATCAATTTTCAAGTAAATAAAGACCAAGCAAATTAATTATGTAATTTGTTCTACTAATAAAAGAAAAAAATTTCTTGAGAGTTTTAAACAAGTCCAAAAACATATTTGAAAAGTTTTCATCTTTGGGGAAAACTTTATAATGACCAGGGAGAAAAATGGTTTAAAAATCAAAAGGGAGCCCAGAAAGTAAAAGTTTTAATTCCTGGCAAAATTTTAATCAATAAAACAAGGCCAAAATTTTTGGGTGTCACAGTTTCCAGTCGTAAGTACACCCCACGCAGTCAGTCCCCGCTAAATATTTCCGTTCGTATATACATCCCACACAGTCGCTCCAAGGAAAACGTTTTCGTTCGCAGGTACATCACACACAATTTTCCCTGTTAAATCGTTTGTGATAGTGTTGCCATTGCACACGATATTAACAATTTTATCGTTTGCGTTATTGAATGCATCACACATGGTGCATAGAAGAAACTATGTGGCAAAGGTTGTCCATCACACATAGTTTTTATGTGGTAAACATTTGCGTAAGGTGGCCTAACGCAAACAGTTTTCAAGAGAATACCGTGTGTGATTGTTCATTGATCCAACACGGTTTATTCCTATAAACTCTGTGCGTTGCCTGAGGTCATCGCCAGTGTTTTCTGAATAACCATTTGCAATAGGAAAACCCAATTAGCAGACTAATTGGCCATTAGCAGGCTAATTGTCCTATTATTAATAATCCATTTATTAATATAATTGACATTCATATTAAGCACATAATATATTTCATTTCCATATTAAGGGAGCATGATTTCATAACTGAAATACATCAGAGTACAACATGATATAGCTTCAGCACTTAGCCACCCCATTATACAACTTCACCAGCACCAAGTGTCACATGCAACATCTATAACCTTTCGAAATTAGCATCTCATCTGGAAAACTGCTGAAGCGGAAGGTGAATGTTGAGCCTTCATTCACGTTGAAGGTCTTTGCAACTTTAAGCCAGGGCTTGTGGATGATTGACCGTCCATCCTTCACCCTCTTCAGGAACACTTCAATATTGAACAGTGGGTGTTGTATCAAAACGTTCCTCGCCTCCTGACCATAGAGGTGGTTTGAAAGGTAATCATCAGTAAACTGTTTTGGAAAGGCCTGAAAACAAGGATGTGCATAAATATCTTCTCTATATTGGAATAGGGAAAAGGAATAAAAAAAAGGCAAGGTATAATAGTTAGTACCATCTTATAGTTAATTGATGTCTTCTTCATTATGCAGACAAAAATCTTGTTGTTCTTTGTCGCTAATTTCTTTATCCTAACAATATTTCTAAGTTTCTTGACTTGATTGATATGCATGGACAACTCATTTCCCCATATGCAAAAAGGGTCGAATAGTGGGTCAAAACCTTTGACAGCAGGACCTACATGTGCAAGACCAAATTGTTAAAAACCTAAATATTAGAATGGTTCCTGCAATTGCATAATATTGTGCTATTAGACAACGAACCATGCACGTGCTAACCTCGATTGTAAATCTCAGTGCTTCCCATTGTTTCCCTGCAACACATATAAGGTAGTTAGTCATCAGGTTAAGTAAGGGTTCGCGTGCTATTAGTAAACTATGCTGATGAAAAATAAGCACATTGCAGATTCATCAGATTAATTCAAGCCACATGAAAAACCCATTTATCCAAACCAAGCATGATTAAGAACTAGGAAACGTAGCACTTGTATATGTTTCTCATGTATTAACTGCAGCTAAATACGATTTATTCCTCACAGGAACAACAATACAAAATTCTACCCACGACAATTGGACATCGCAATGCATAATTGAACCAAGCAGTTAACTAAACACCACAACAAATGAACCAAACATTAACTGAGCACCACATTACACAATATAACATACTCCTAATAGAAGATTAGACAGTCAGCCAAACCAAGCATGCTTAACAACTTGGAAATATAGCAATTATATTTGTTTCTCATGTATTTAGTACAGCCAAATTCAATTTATTCCTCACATGGTATACAATAACAGAATGCACCCACAACAATTGGAGATCACATTGCAGAATTGAACCAAACAGTTAACTAAACACCACAACAAATGAACCAAACGTTAACAGAGCACTACATTGCACAATATAACATACTCCTAATATAAGATCAGACAGTTAACCAAACGAAGCATGCTTAACAACTTGGAAATATAGCAATTGTATTTGTTTCTCATGTATTTTGTAAAGAAAAATTCAATTTATTTCTCACATGCAAGACAATACAAAATTGCACATTGAAGAATTGAACATCACATTTGCAGAATTGAACCAAACAGTTAACTAAACACAACAACTAATTAACCAAACCATTAATAAGTGATCACCACACTGCACGACATATAGAACATATACACTGGAGCAACAATTAGATAGCACAATTCACTAGAATTTGGTAAGGAAAGGCAGGAGCAGCACATGCAACGGGTAAACTGAGCATGCTTAACCGGCGTAGCTAGCAATTGGCAAGGTGCTCCTCCAAAATCTGGGGGTCGGCACGAATGGCAGCCATCGTGACCTCATCCGCGCGTGCGGCCGCAATTTGCTTCTCCACTGCCAAATGCTCCTTTGGCTCCTGGCTATACTACGTGTACCATGTCTTAGGGCGGTGCTTATTTGATGGAGAGGTCGGTGATTTGGGTGGAAGGTGCCGCGCCGGTGGTCGGGGCATGTGGGATGTGGAAGGAGGAGGATGATGGGGGTCGGGTGTGGATTACCTACCAGGATAGACGAGGCCGAGTAGCGTGAAGGAGGGTCGCTGGCGAGGAGGCAGCGCTGCAAGCAAGGAGTGAAGGTTTCAACTTGTAAAGGAAGGAGAAAACAGGGGAAATGTGGCTTTTGGTAATGGGGAGGGGGCAGGGAGGTAGATATTTCCGCGGAAGCCGAAATTTTTGTATCGGTTCAGCGAAAAAATTGGCGCGCAAAGTGTCATCAGACACGGTCCCTTATTCAACACTGTGTATGATATGTGAACATCACAAACGATTTAGATAGCTTAACCCGTGTGTGATGAGTTTGAACATCAAATATTTTTGTTCGATTTTCCCTGGTTACAGTGGTCATCCACGTCATTGCATAATTTGGATACACAAAGGAGACTACAACACACCCACACCTCTTAATCGAGCAAGTTCAACAATTAAACATAGCTAGCTCACCTAAACATTACTCTAACTAATTAAAGATTGACGCTCTTAATTAAACAAAACAAAGAGTACTACTACGGCTGGTGCTCGTCGATCTCCGCCACCGCCTCCATGACCAGCTCTCGCCTGACGGTCTCCTGGGGAAGGGGCTCCATGGCATCCATCGCACCATACTCGGCAAGCATCTCGCCATCCGCGTCTGCCATCTCTTTGGAAAAGGCCGCCACGAGCTGGGCATGGGCGGCCACGATCTAGGCTTGGACGGGCTCCGTAGTGGCAAGGTATGCGGCGGACGAACGGAAGACTGCTCGAACGCTCTCGGCGAGTGCCAAATCTTCGGTCGTGGGTTGCCGACCGTTGTCGGAGAAGCTTCATTCGATTTGTGCGGTCACCGCCATGAGCTGGGTGTTGGCAGCCTCGACATGGCCGTGGGCCGCCTCCATCAGGGCTAAGGCCGCCGCTGCGGAACGGACAACTGATGTGCCGCTCTTGCCAGTTGTTGTCCCCGAGGCAGATGTTGCTGCCGCCACCTGAGAAGTAACGGCAGCCGTTTGGGCTGCCTTGACTACCCGGTCGCAAATTGCTGCCGCGCTCATGCACCTTGCTAGCATGCGCATGGCGGCTGCGGCCGCGCTCTCACCAAAGTGTGCCACCGAAGTTGCCATCATGACGCGGGTCCACATCCCCATCTTTCACCGGCAACGATTGAACAGTGAAATGATATTTGGGGAGCGAGCTAGTGTGCTTGACACGCCTGCTATGGACTGTAGACGATGCACCTTCTCACGTAAGCAATAGGCGTACTATACACCGACGGTGCTCCAGGATATTTTGTACAACATCTCACACGGTTGGTGATAATAACTATGTGGGATCTACTTGATTTTTCATCTTGATTTGAATTAGATAATGGGGTCACAGCGGCAATGGAAGGTGTTTGAATTGCTAGAACTTTTATCTGCATTAAACATGCATCTATATGTGTGTCGTAAAAAATTGGAATTATTCAGGGTTTGTTCGGACATTTTATACATTAAATTGGTTTTCTAGCAATTTCAGGTGCACAATTCAAAATTAAACTACATGTACATGCTCCGGTGCACTAACATGGGTTGTAAAATCATATATATGTCCATGGGTTTATGCTTATGTCCCATGCAATAAATGGGGATGAATTTGAACACCACGGCACCGTGGCTCTCCGGCAAACATTGTGGTACATGCTTTTGTAATTCTAGTAAATCCAAAACTTGTCTGAAATTCATGAAACTTGGCATGCTACCATGGAGCGGCATCAACATGCCGTGGTAAATTTTTTGTCCCATTTGGGGCAGGTTTGGGTATAAGCTTCTCACAAACTAGAGCTTCTCACAACAAGCCTGAAGGTTTCGGTAGGGAACGTGCCACCTTTGGGGACAAAACAATATCTGTTGCCTCTTATTGCTTTCAAAAATTTTCTTGTGTCAACATAGAACAACGGGAGTGTTGTGTTAAATTTTGGAATTTTGGGGGTTCGTTTGGACATTTCTATACATTAACTGGGTTTTCTAGGCATTTTATGTGCATAATTCAAATTTGGACTACATGCACATGCTCCAGTGCATATAAATTGGTTGAAAAATCAAATTTGTGTCCTTGGGTGCATGCTTTGGTCCCATGCAAGAAATGGGAATGAATTTCAAACACCCTAACACCGTCACTCGGCCGCAAACATTGAGATGCCTGGTTTTTAAATTCTAGTAAATCTAGAACTCGTCTGAAATTCATGAAACTTGGCATGCTATCATGGAGCGGGCATCAACATGCCGTGGTAAATTTTTTGTCCCATTTGCGGCAGGTTTGGGTATAAGCTTCTGACAAACCAGAGGTTCTCACAACAAGCCTGATGGTTTTGGTAGGGAACGTGCCACCTTTGGGGACGGAACCATATCCGTTGCCTCTTATTGCTTTCAAAAAATTTCTAGTGTCAACATAGAACAACAGGACTGTTGTGTTAAATTTTGGAAATTTTCGGGGATCGTTTGGACATTTTTATACATTAACTAAGTTTAACTACATGCACATGCTCCAGTGCATATAAATTGGTTGAAAAATCAAATATGTGTCCTTGGGTGCATACTTAGGTACCATGCAAGAAATGAGAATGAATTTCAAACACTAGGGCACTATTGATTGCCGACAAAACATTGAGATACTTTGTTTTTAAATTCTAGTAAATCCAAAACTCGTCTGAAATTCATGAAACTCGGCATGCTATCATGGAATGGCACCCGACATGCTGTGGTATTTTTCGTGTCCATTGTGAGAGAAGGCGCACTCGAATAACAGCCAACAAAGGCATTTCGAAAAAATAGCTGCCACTTTAATATCTCAAACGTTTGTATAATTCAAATCGTGTGTGTTCTGTTAACCATTCACGTGATGCCACGTGTCTTGGTTTTAATTGCTATAGGAGGTGCCGTGCGGATAGCTTCTTGATTGAACGGGAGGCGTGCGGGCGCAGCCCGATGCGCAGGCTGACCGAGAGGCATGCAAGCTGTCCTCCAATGCGCAGGCTCAACGGGAAGTGTGCGAGTTATACACTGCGCATGCTCAATGGGAAGCGAACCCTTTGACTTCCATGGTCACCCGCCTTCCCCTCCATTAATGGCGCCCGAGCCGCAGCTTAATACGGGCGGCCTTACTGCTCGCCTCCCATTCTCCTCCCTCCCGCAAACCTCCACCAACACCATGGTGCAGAATGATCATCTGCCACTACTCTTCAAGTTTGGTGAAGTCAACACCGAGCTGGAGGAGACAGAAAATAAGGAGGAACGAGGCCTCATGGACATGGCCCTGAATGAGCTGCCCGCAACGGTTGCTACCACCGCTCCCATCCCCACGCTGGCGACCATCCCCGTAGCATTGATGGGCTGGTCGCCGAGCACTATCGGAGAGCTGGAAGTCGCGGGCATCAGCGAGGTCTCCACGGACCCGCACGAGCTCGTGTACATGCCAGCGCCAGCACCGTGCCCGTGCGCGCCCCTCCACCTACCGCAGGGTCGGTCCCCGTGCGTTTGGCTGCACCCACCGCGCCTGTGCCCATGCGCGCTTCCCCCTCAGCGGCATGGGACACTGCCGTCGACCACTACCTCTCAGCGCCGCCAGTTGACGTCCTCCTGCGCCCCGCCAATCGATCGCGCGATGACACGATGTTTGATTTACAAGTGAAGAACATTCTATGCTGCCTTGAAGACTTCAACAATGGCATCCCAGAGGACAACAACGATGGCGCGGCATGCCGCCTCCGCCGCTGGCGGAAATAGTTTTTTTGGGGGTTTAATACTGTATCTCTATCATAATAATATAAATTTCCAGTGTGACTGAATGAAAGATATGGTTTGCATCTGTCATATTGGGTATGTTGCCATTTGTCAAACTGGAAAGATTGACATTTGTTGATCTAGTAACATTTCCATTTGTCAACCTTGTAACACTGCGATTTATCAAAATATGCAGCTAAAAATCACTAGCACTATCTAATTTTTGCAACTAAAATTCAGTAATTAAGCATAGATTTCATTTATAGATTAAGCAGTCATTATTTATACAAACAATTCAACTCGACAGCTGAACCAACCAAACTTTTCCCCAATTGTTGCCAACCACGTGCTGAAATAGCTAGTTTAACTATATATACTAGCTAATTTTAAGTACGTTGTACAATTCCACCATATCTATAGTTAGATGAGCCGAACAAAATAGCCCCTAAATACTACTACTACTACGGAGGGGCTTTGTACTACTTCAAGCAGCCTCTCCTCTGCCGAGCGCGCTCATTAAGAGGCAAAGGAGGAGGAGCCTATCGACGAGCTGGACAACTGCAATACGGTGCCTGCCGCAGCTGCACCTTCGGCGACGCTCACGTCGAACACCCTCTGCCGCTCCAGACGACCCACTCGAAGCGGTGGTTCTCCTCGTAGATCCCCTGCTTCCTCGCCTCTGAGGCGGTGTGTGCCGAGGCCACGGTGGCTATAAGGCTCTTTGCGTGCTTGACGAGGCGCTCCTCCACCTCCCGCAGGAACTTGGTGTAGCACGCAAGGTCGCTGACGCACGTGCGGGCCTCCACCTCCGCCTCCCGTCTTCGAGCGGCGATGGAGGAGCGGGTGATGACCCCGGCGATCGACGGTGGGCTGGCGCCCACAGCGGCCGATGATGGGGTGGTGGGCACGACCACCACCTCTCTCCTTCAGGCCGCGGTGGCGTGGCGGGTGATGGCCACAGTGGCCGACAGTGGGGTGGCGGCCATGACTGCCACCTCCCGCCTTCATGCAGCGGCGGCAGAGCGTGTGGTGGGTGTTCCGCGCACACCCAACAGGGACGCCATGCGCACTACACTACGCCGGGGACGGCGTCGCCGCCGCGGTGTAGCCTCCCCACTGGAGCTTTCCTCTGATGACGGCAGAGTGGCTAAGCGACGACGACGGACTGGCGCCATTGGCGATTTTGGGAGAAGCAGACGAGATAAGCTACAGGGAGGAAGGGGAAAATGCGACGCAGGACTCACTGGCCGTGAGGGTTTATATAGCAGGTCGGTAATCATTGGGATTTTGGGGGATTTCACTGAGTCGGGCAGGAAGCTTGCCCGGGAACCTGCGAGGTTGCGCGGGAATGGGCTCACCGATGATTCATTGGCGCCACTTCAAGCTTGTGATGTAAGCCGTCGGGCAGGAAGTCGGGCAGGAAGTTTGGCCAAAAGAACGGCCCCACGCGCTGGGCAAGTTTGCGATCTAAGCCGTCTGCGGCAGAAGGGCGACAAGATGTGCGAGAGGAGGACGAAAGGCCACGTACACATATGATTAATAAAAAAATATTTGCGATTCAATTACCTAATATACCCCCGTCCTGGTTTATAAGTAGGATTTAACTAATAAAATATGAATGCATGTTGCCAAAGTTTATATAGTTGGATTCGTATTTGAACATAGTTTCCAATTATATAATTTTTATAACATGCATTAACATTTTGTTGGTTAAATTTAAGGGCAAAGTATGGCACGGAATATAAAGGGCACTATAGACCAACACGGAGGTAGTAGCACACGGCCGCTCACTACGCAATGACACAACTGTCGGCTGACATGTTGGCGACCACTTCCTGCGTGTTCAACTGCTCTATGCGTGTGGTTGCTTGCGGTTGAGGCAGCCGCGACGCGCTCTTCTCATGTCTCGCCGCACACCCTCTTCTCTCACGTCCCTCTGGGTGCTCTGCCCTCGTCCCTCCACGTGCGCTGCCAGTGTTTCAGGCCGGCGCACGATCGCACATGTTCGTGTGTATGCGGTTGCGTCGGGTGCGGCACGAGGATGCAATTACCTGTTGCAAAAACTGCCATGAGGACACGCCGACAATCCAGGCCGCCCGACCCCTATTTATTCCTGTGTACATTTACTTTGATCTCTCACGTCAGACGACACAATAAGCACACCCACAACAACACATATAGAGAGGACATCCAACGGTTCCAATGGCGCTCCTCGTGGCTCCAATGACGCTCCCAGCGGCGGACGACAACAACGGCGGGAAGTTCACCATGCATCATGTAGTAGACACTCACGTGAGGGGGAAGGCCCTCTCGTTAGTGTACACGAACGATTCAGTCTCGGTGGAGAGCTCCATCCAAACTCTGGAGCAGTTCCTTGCCGAGGACAAGTACCAAGTGGTCGGCTTCGACCTCAGGTACACCATCGGTCGTTACTACAAGAAATATGTCAACTTGTGACCTTCTCTTAGTGACCCCAGCTGAATTGGTCGTAAATCCACGGCCATTTCGCTTGGAAGGGCTCAAACCCTGAAATTTCTTACACCAAATGGTCAAAAAGCAGACAAGAGTGGCCAATGACCTTATTTCTACCTAATTACGACCAATATAAATGGTCATGAGGTTGTGAACATGGATGCATTAGTACTTATTGCCTTGACTAGGCACCACCTCATCAGTTTTGCCTATGTGTCATCTCCATGTGTCAATTTTTTCCCTAGGTTGTGAAGAAACCTATATTTCTGTCATTCCCAAAATTCCCCAAAAAATTGGGCATTGTTTACTATCCAAATCACTGCCTCATGACAATATTCAACTCCATTTGCCTGGTAAATCTTCCTTGGCAAATTTTCAAAGTTTTTGTTCAACTCGAACTGTTGTGAAGGAAATACTAGCTAGGCATATCCTAATGAGCTGAATTTTTGCCACATCTTATATATTCCCAAATCATTGCTCTCCACAAAATTTGAGCCCCATCTAACAATACATGTGAGTGTGGCTTCAGCATTCATATTTCTGTCCAGTGTGGTACGTTGCAAACCAAGTGACACCTAGGCTCCTCCATTTGAGCTGCAAATTTTCCAAGATAGTGTCCTTAGTAGATGATCATCCTTGGCCAAAACTCAAGCCCATTGGCCATGTGCATTTTTCGTACCACTAATCAAACACTTGGGTGCTAATTCATGTTTGAGCATTGTTCGGTCTCCTCATGAGATTCTTCTGTCGTTATTTTCTTCCAAGCATCTACCAGGGGAGTGCCAAACCTACTAGACATGCCTAGGCTTCCCAGAACGCATGGCAACACCATGGTCATGCGGTGACCACGCAGCGGGCATGCTAGACTACGCACTTTGGAGTTGGGGCCCTGGGCCAGCGTCCAAACATCAACGTATCACCACAAAACCATGTATTTATTCTTAAATAGATACTTATGTACCTAGAAATAATTTTTGGAAAAAATAAAGAGCAAACTATAAGGCAGCTGCAGTTCAAATTTTACCCGCTTCCTACTGAATCGGCGGAAATTTGTATTTTTCACCAGAGGTGGATAAAAATTTTTTACACCCAACCTTTTTGTCAATTGTGCATTAAACATGGCCTAGTATTTTATAAAATTGATTTGGTCCAATTTTACAACAATTATTTGGTAGGTTCTTCACAAAAAAACTCATTTCAGACACATTGACTGTTTGGGGACAGAAGATTTCTTGCAGTTGCTTACCATTGGTGCAGTCATCATTTTGTTTTCTGATTCACTAGTGCATGTACCAATGTACTGGGTGCTGCATTGGGGGAGAAATATTTGAAATCGACTTGTATGTACATGTTGATTTCCAAGGGACATGTAGCGTAGTTACAAAATGTTGCTTACAATACAGGGTTGTTTGTTCATCGAATATCCGGGAAACAGTTGCAGTTACCATCTGTGATGTTTTTTTGGTCCTTCATTGCAGTAGAAGGCTTTGAATTTGGCTTGTAGGAACATGACAAGTTGTGTGTGTGTGTGTGTGCTTATTTATTCATGAACCGTTGGGGAATCAGTTGCAGTAGCCATCAATCGATTGATTTGGGATGGACAGTGCAACGGATGACTACCTGTATCCGCATTTGATTTACTTACTGATTTTGTTTCCTCTGCTGGTGATGCTTCCTGAAGACGCTGGCCAAGGAGCTGGTCAGTTAAGGAAGGCGGTCAACCGCCTCTACGATAACAAGGCCCAGCTCAACTCCATCTCCATGCACCTTGGCGGGATCGTTGGTAATGGACACTGCCTATGTCGTATATTTCTTTCTAGATAGCATTGTAGTGTGGTAACATATGATTTACAGCTGCCTATTCTTGATGCTATGCAAACTTTGAAAATTGGAACTTCAGTCAAATGTGCTTCCTTTTTTAAATACAGTCAAATGTGCTTCCTTTCTGAACAACAGTTTCTACTTATCCATCCTGGAGATCGATTGCATGCTATCATAGATGGGCCTGGGTGTGCAGCGATGTCGTTGTGTTACTACTAATGTGGTTTATGTTGACTGAAAATGGGCTGCTTTGTTTCAGAGGAGTGCCACTGATCTAGGTCGATGGAATAATCAAAAGTCCTTAATGTTGTTTTTCAGGATCAGGAAACAACAAAGCTGCTGAAGCTTCAGCTGATGCGAATGAAGGTGTGTATCTACAAATTTGTTAAGTTAAGTTCAACACATTTGAACATGCAATATGCTATGTGAAAATCCCATGGTGTAGAAAAGATGGTTGTTTAATAGGATTCTGCTTTGGCGTGTGAGCTCAAGTGCCGTGTCTGTACCTGTAATTTTGTACGATACTAATTTGATTGGTTGGTTAGAGCAACTCCAACGGGGCGACCCAAACGGACGCGCGCTTTGTCCGCTTTTTGTCCGTTTGGGTCGGCCAGGTGGACGTGTGCGTCCGCTTTTTAAAATGGGTCGGCTTGACCGCCCAATGGGGAGGCCGACCCAAATGTGCCGGCGTGAAAAAAAAACAAGTTGCACGAAATAAACATAATTAAACATAAAGTGGCCGGTCAAACGCCGGCCAAAGTCCACCTAAATCTAAATAAACATTAAAAAAAGTTTGCGCCCACCTACTGCTGCCCCGCACGCTGCCCTAGACATCGTCGGCCTTGCCCTTGCACTCGACGCCGTCATCGGTGAGGTCGATGAAGACCGGAGCAGGGCCAGCCCACTCGAACGCCGCCTGGTAAGCTGCACGCGCTCCTCCTCCTCTTCCTCGAGCCGGAGCGCCTCCGCATCGCGTTGGAGCATGGCCTCGTAGCGCATCTGCTCCTCGCCATCGGCCTGCTGCTAGCGGAGCTAGTGCTCCTTCCATCGCTCGAGGTGGGCCGCCTCCTCCTCCGGCGTCGCGGCGAAGTGGACGGGAGGCGCGCTCACCCACTCGCGGTACTGGCCCGTCCACGAGTAGGCCTCCTCTGGCCAAGTGGGTGGAGGCGGGGAGCGCTTACGCGATGGCTCCGGCTTTGGCTTGGGCTGGACGGGCGGCGACGGTGGAGGCGGCGGCACGAACAGCGCGGTGTGGACGGAGTCCCCCGCCGCCGACAGGGCAAGGGCTTGCTCCAGCCCATCCCAGTGCGCGTCCTCCTCGATGCAGCTAGCCTCTAGCGCGTGCTGCAGGGCCTCCTCGAGGGTGGCTTGGTACTCGGCCTCCACCTCCATGTCCTCTGGCTCTACCTTCGGGGGCGGCGGTGGGAACGGCGGCGGGACGACGTCGACCCCCGAGCATCATTGCTCTTCGTGTTCGAGGGCGAACCAAGCGTCCTAGTTAGGAGAGTCGGCGGCGTACTCGGGCAGCAGACGCTGCTCCGGCGTGAGCAGCGCGCAGCGCCAGCGCACCTCGTCGTTGTGCGCCCGCTGGGACCGCGGAACCGCCGGCACCGGGATCCGGTTTGGATCCAAATGCCAATGGTGCGGCAGCGTCACGTCGGGGTAGGGGAGGGGCTGCATGTACTCCCCGTGCCACTGCGCTTGGTGCACCGGGATGTGCAGGCGCCGGCGTTCAGGGCGGAGACGCACCGGCGGTGGAGGGGGAGGGGGAGAACGGGATGACGAGGCGCCGGGGGTGACCTTGCCCTTGCCCATGCCATTGCTGCTGCCGAAGAGGCCCATGGCGCGTGCTAGGGTTTGCGGTCGCCGGCGAGGAAGCAAAGGGTGTGGTGGGGGGCCAGATGTGGACGGGAGAAGTGGATGAGGCCGACGCCACCGCATGCGTGGTTGAAAAAGGACGCGCGCACTGGCTGACGCATGGGCCCGCTGTCGGTGGTCGTCATAAATAAGACGACCGGTGGCGGTTGGGTGGCCACCAGGTGGGGACGCGGCGGACAGCGAGGAGACACGCGGCTTGTCCGCGCTGACGCATTCCAGGCGCAATTTTGGGCCGGAAATGGGTCGGCGTGGATCCGCGCTGACGCATTCCAGGCGCAATTTTGGGCCGGAAATGGGTCGGCGTGGATGCCAGGCGGACACGATTTGAGTTTGGGTCGGCGCGTTGGGCCGCCACTTTTGTCCGCGCCGACCCAAACGGATGCGGGCGGACGAAACGGGTCGCCCCATTGGAGTTGCTCTTACTGCCAGCTGTTGCGCATCTCAGTACTTGAATATATTGACTTATACACATATTGTTTGTAATCTATTCTGCTAGAACCATAAATCCTGCTGGTGCTTAAAATTTGCTAGAACCATAAATCCTGTTGATGCTTAAAATTTGCTTGAACCATAAATCCTGAGACTTGATGATCATGGTCTGGTTTGTTAGATCTATTCTGCTGGTGCTTTTGACAACCTTTGCACAACCTGCACCTGTGCCATGCATATTCATATTGTGTATCTGTTTCTTATATGAAATAGTATCTCATTTTAACTAGCTCGACAACAAAAAGCATGGTACTAGCTGTATTTGTGTTATCATTCTAAATAAATGTCCTTTTCTTGAATGTCCTGTTCAAAATAAATTTGCCGCAGTTTTTCTCATTCTTCTCTGATTCATGTAACAGGATGACAGAGGAAGCCATGTTGCTGTTTTGTTTGGTCCCAACCCTGACTATGGCCGTCGAGCGAGTCCGGTGTGTTGTTCATCTGACTACGGTCCCAACCCTGACTACCGAAGTTTTTGTCCTATTGAAGTTGCTTAGAAATACGAGCGAGTCCAGCGAGTCTAGTATGTTGTTCATGACAGGAGCTTGTGCAGCAGTACTATATTACAATTGTAGAGCATGTGAAGCAGTACTATATTACAATTGAGAGCTTGTAAATTATTGTATTACACATGGTCCTTTGTAGTGGCACGATAGAGCTTGTATTATGTGATCTGGTTGGTCTTGCTCCAAGTATGATGTGTGTGTTTTGTCTCCGCCAATCTAAATACTGCTTGAAATATGAAGAATATGAGTCTGATAGATGGCAACCTATTACCAGAACCTGACAACAGGGACCCATTTGGCTAGTGGACCCATTTAATAAAAAAGAAAATGAAATTGTTTAGACAAAATGGCAATGGCCCAACAAAAAAAACTGCCATATTGGGCTTGGCCCATGAGCCCCACCAAAAATTGATGGAAAAAAATATATATAGAAGGCCGAATTGTTGGGCTCGGCCCATATAGACGCCTAATCGGACCGGGCTAATTCTTATCCATGTCATCTTGCCGCGCTGGATCCTACGTGGCTTGGGGAGGCTGCTAGTGACCAAAGTTTTGGTCGAAGAACCAACGACATTTTACATATCACAAAGAAGGTCGTTAATTTCAGTTTACGACCGCTAGCTTTTGACCTTCTGTTTTTGGTCAAAAAAAGGTCGCAAATGAAAAACAATGACCTTTCAGTGACCAATAGTGGTGGTCGCAAGTTGACATATTTCTTGCAGTGCGTGCTGGGCAGGATCAGAAAGTTGGCGTTGCCCAGTTGTGCGTGCACATGGCGTCCTTGCCTACCACTACCACCTGGCCACAAGGCTTTGCGAGCATTGCTCCAGATTTATCAACATCTCCGACTACAGTTTTGCTACAGTGGAGACCACCAATGATCTAAAAGCGCTCAAGGTTTCGGGCTTGAAATGCTTGAAGCTTGTCAACGTCCAGCACCACTACAAGGTCTGGGGCAGCAACAACAACAAACTGAACTCCCTGGTTGACCTCGCTTCAGCCATCATCGACCCCTACAACATGAAGATGAAGGATGAGAGCAAGAAGGTCAAGAATGCCTGGCACAGTGTTTGGCATGAGAGACTGGATGAACACCATGTCAAGTACGTGACGAAGGACGCGTACACAAGCTACGAGATGTACATGCGGATCATTGACATGAGAAAGTGTCTTCTTCCTGCCCAGACAAGGGATCGAGCCACAGAGTAGTGGCAGGAGCATCACAAGAAGTAGATGACTAGACGATCGTTTCTCCTACCTTAGAATGCATGCAATTGTTTATTGTGGTGTGTGCGAATGATCTGTATACTCACTTATATAATCGGATCTTTGTTTCAGTTATATATATACATGTTATTCTTATGTAGACAGAACAAATCACACGGCTTATTAGCAGCAATCGTCTGTGTTATTATTGGTCTTCGCACACATTTTTGATTACGGACCTATTTGCCGCGTATCACACACATCTTGTTTAGTTGAACCATTTCCATTGTGTTGCCTAATCACACATAGTTCATCCTAGTGAACTGTATGCCGTATATCACACACACCTTCATCTGGCTGCCCATTTCTGTTGTTCTGCATCATCGCAAACAGTTCTTCTGGATTAACCGTTTGGCACTCATCGCACACGCAAATCTATATGAATCGTGTTTGATGTCGCCGCCATCGCAAACGTTTTGCATCTTTTTTGATGGCTTTATTACATCACCATTTGTGATTGATGCATCACACATAGTTTCGTCGAAGGGTCTCTGATTCGACTGTTGCATTTGGACCATCCTGCAGTACTGCTCCCTCCTCCCATGGCTGGCTGTGCTGCCGCGCAGGCCTCACCGCCCCACCCTACTCCCATAGCTTGCCTGGCCATCCCTCTACTCACCCACAACTGTTGTTATTCTCCGGCGATGGCAGATGAACTAGTAATCCCTCGTACTCCCCTCCGTGTGGGGTACAACTGTCGATTCTTCCTTGGCCTCGCCGTCGTCCACCGCCCCGGTGCTCTCGGCGCAGCGTGGTCAACATGGTCAACGAACATCATCTATCGAAAGTGGACTATACGTGGCGAGGCTGACAGTTGGGTCCACGAACACATGCAAGGAAGTGCCTCATTATTATGTGCAAAATAACAATTCCTCCACCTAACAGTGGGGACCTACCATTGACAGCTCAGACCAGCAGCTATATCTTCGCACGCAAGGAAGTGCCTCCTTATTATGCACAAAAAATGAATACTCTCCCTGCTAGCTATGACCCACCATAGTTGGAGGCTGACTTGTGGGCCTACTAAGTTGATGCGGATGAAAGGTTTTGTCAACTTAGTCAATATGAATGATTCTAGCTCCAGTTACCGTACGATGTCCATCCAACAGAAGTGGTGCTTCTTCAACCTTTGGTCTTCTTGCTCCAGCCACCCAAACCAGCGCTAGTCGTGCCGCCTGTTCCTACCTCCCATGGTCAGATCTGCTGCCGCACAAGCCTCACTGCTCCACCCTACTCCCATCGTTGGCCTGGCCACCCCTATAGTCACCCAGACCTCCTATTATTCTCCGGTGACGCCAACCTAACACTGGAGCCCAACCAGTAAACCCTCACACACCCCTCCATGTGTGAAAAAACTACCGAGTCTTCCCTAGCTCCGGGTCATTCCCTTCCTAGGCCTCGCCATCGTCCACGGCCTTCGTGCTCTCGGCGCGGCATGGTCAAGGTGGTCAAGGAATGACTTACATCAGAAGAGGACTCTACGTGGAGAGGCTGACAGCTGGGTCCATGGTCGCAGCAAGGAAGTGCCTCCTTATTACGCACTAAATAATGATTCCTCCACCTGATAGTAGGGACCTACCGGAAGGGCCTCTGTATTTTGGCTTAGCTATATTTTGCAAAAGAAACGTTCCCCCCTGATAGCTGGGACCCACCAGCTATATCTTCGGACGCAAGGAAGTGCCTCCCACTACTGGAATCAGCTAATTTGCCATCTGCCAGCTCTTTGCCGTCTGCTAGCTGACGGCAAAGAAGCTCTTTGCCATCAGCTACACATAAGCAGATGGCAAAGAAAAGGCTGACGGCAAAGAAGCTCTTTGCCATCTGCCAGCTCTTTGCCGTCTGCCAGCGGACGGCAAAGAATCTTTGCCGTCCGCTGGCAGACGGCAAAGAGTGTGGTGGCCCCCACCCCCCGCTCGTTTGAAAAAATCTTAACGGCCCACCTCTTTGCCGTCCGCTAGCAGACGGCAAAGAGGCAAAAAGGCGGACGACAAAGGCTGGCGGACGGCAAAGAGGGCACTTGACTAACGGCAGGTACCCCTCCGCCCGTTACTCACTTCCTCCTCGCCCTTCTCCTCCCACCCCGCCACCGCCGCCGCACGCCGCGCGCCGCCGCCCCGTCGCCCCACCGCCCCACCGCCCCGTCGCCCCCCGCCCCGGCCCCCCGCCGCCCCGCGCCCCACCGCCGCCTCGGCCCCCCGCCGCCCTAGGCCGCCTCCTCCACCGCCCCTCCCCGGCCCCCCGTCGCCCGGCCCCCCGGCCCTCCGCCGCTCCTTCTCCTCGAGCGCCCCGCCCCGGCCCCCCGCTGCCCCGGCCCCCGCCGCCCCGCCTCCTCCACCGCCCTGCCCCGGCGCCCCGTCGCCGGCCCCTCCCCAACCCGTCGCCGCCCCCCACAGTGAGCCCCTCCCATTTTTTTTTCTGTTTTTTTGTTTTTCTTTTCTGTTTAGATAAGGTTTTTTAGTTTAAGTTTTTTCAGTTTAGAATTAATTTGTTTAGGTTATTTAGTTTAACTAGTTTAGGTTTAATTAGTTTAAATAGTTTAGTTTTAATTAGTTTAGGTTTTTAGTTTAGGTTTAGGTTAAGTAGAAGGGGGAAGAAGAAGAAGAAGAAGAAGAAGAAGAAGAAGAAGAAGAAGAAGAAGAAGAAGAAGAAGAAGAAGAAGAAGAAGAAGAAGAAGAAGAAGAAGAGGAGGAGGAGGAGGAGGAGGAGGAGGAGGAGGAGGAGGAGGAGAAAGAAGAAGAAGAAGAAGAAGAAGAAGAAGAAGAAGAAGAAGAAGAAGAAGAAGAAGAAGAAGAAGAAGAAGAAGAAGAAGAAGAAGAAGAAGAAGAAGAAGAAGAAGAAGAAGAAGAAGAAGAAGAAGAAGAAGAAGAAGAAGAAGAAGAAGAAGAGGAGGAGGAGGAGGAGGAGGAGGAGGAGGAGGAGGAGGAGGAGGAGGAGGAGGAGGAGTAGGAGGAGTAGGAGGAGGAGGAGAAAGAAGAAGAAGAAGAAGAAGAAGAAGAAGAAGAAGAAGAAGAAGAAGAAGAAGAAGAGAAGAAGAAGAAGAAGAAGAAGAAGAAGAAGAAGAAGAAGAAGAAGAAGAAGAAGAAGAAGAAGAAGAAGAAGAAGAAGAAGAAGAAGAAGAAGAAGAAGAAGAAGAAGAAGAAGAAGAAGAAGAAGAAGAAGAAGAAGAAGAAGAAGAAGAAGAAGGAAAAAAGGAAGAAAAGGAAAAAGAGGAAGAAGAAGAAAAGGAAAAAAAAACCAACCCGACACGGTACCCTGACCCCGACCCGGCACCCCGACACGACACCCCGACCCCGAGACCCCGACCCCGAGACCCCGACCCCGACCCCGAGACCCTGACCCCGACACCCCGACTCCGACCCCGATCCCGACACCCCGACCCCGATACCCCGACCCCGACACCGACACCCCCACCCCCCAAGCCTGACCCGACACCCCGACCCCGACCCCGACACCCCGACCCCGACCCGACACGGTACCCAGACCCTGACCCGACACCCCGACACGACACCCCGACCCCGAGACCCCGACCCCGACCCCGAGACCCCGACCTCGACACCCCGACCCCGACCCCGACCCCGACCCCGACCCCGACCTCGACACCCCGACCCCGACCCCGACCCCGACCCCGACCTCGACACCCCACCCCGACCCTGACCTCATATATTTGTGAATTATTAGTTATAGGTCATATATTTTTCGATTTTGTTATGAAAAACATCATATATAATTGTGTTGATCGTGTAGTTTTAAATGTGCAGTTGTTTCATCGCTGCGAGGTTTGGTGTTCGACGACCTCGCCGTGCGTTTGACGAGCTCTGCCCCTTCGTTCGTGGGTGAGCACAAATGACAAGTCCTCCTCCCCCATTAATTATTTGATCTATTCCGATGAAACTTGATAGCTAGCTATATATGTCTTGAATCATCAGTATGCGTAACCAATATGTGTCTCCCGTTCGAAAGCGTCATAGTTATAAATATGCATGCATTTGCATATTTATAACCTTGATTCTTTCGAATTGTCCAACGCTATCCATGGAGAGCCCGAGTATGTGTAGATTGGGTTCGTTTTCCCATATGCTTTGCTCCTGGATCCGACGCACATGTTATCGAGAACGTCTGCAAGCGCCTACTCCAGAACTTACGGCACGAGGCTCGGGTGCAGGCTGTTCGAGACTACTACGCCTTGCGTGGTATCAAGAAGACCAAGCCGGCGTGCCGCGATAAGTTCCTGAGTAAGGAGCAGTACATGAAGGTAATTCTTAAGGCCTTCTCTACTTAAGTTCCTTCATTTAGTAATTCTTAGCCGTAGCGCTCAAGTTTCTATTTGCTAACTTAGGCGCCTCCGAGATGGTGTGCGGATCGGATGGATTGTTGGGAGTTGTTGGTCGATGAGTGGTGCTCACAACGATGGCTAGCCCTCCACAAGGAGGCCAAGGACAAACGTGCCCAAATGGAAGGTGTGCCACACCATCAAGGCAGCTCCAACTTATATCAGTTCGGGCGCAACTGGGTATGTGGTTTGTCTTCATGATTCATGCAATTCATTCATCATGCTAGCTTGAGCCCTTTAATTACTAATTTTCATTGTTTCTCTCTTTCAGGCACGCTACAATAAGGCGGATAAGGTGCCAGAGGTGTACGACCTGTATGCCATGGCCCACACTGCCTCTTTCAAGAAAGTCAAGGCTTTCTCTCAGTCTGACCTCGATGATGCAAACAACTTCACCAACATCTCCTCCCACAACAAGCTCGTGAGATATAGAGATGAGGGGAAGGCGAGGAAAGGGGAGGACTTTAACCCGAGCCAGGGTCCCATTGATCCAGAGCTGTTGATGATATCTGGTGGCGGGAGGTCCCATGGCTCCATAGCCATTGGAGATGGACTTATCCGTTGCCTAGCACTCTCCCGGAGATCAAGGCGCGTCAGTCGAGCTCCGCTCCTGAGATAAGGCCTCGTGAACGGCCAGTGCAACTCGCCATCAAGGTTAGTGATACGTACTCAGTTATCTTTCTCCATTACATTGTGTGCGCTTCCATCAATGATTACAAATTGTCATGTGAGTGGTGTTGCAGGCTGCTATACAGAGTGAGAGAGATAGAACAGAGAAACTTCTGGCGGAGGCGGCGGAGAGGCAGCGGGAGTTGGAGGAGAGGACGGCAAAGATGATGGAGGAGGAGAGGGCACGGAATGACATGCAGGCAAGGGCCATGTACGAGCTCCTTGTGGTAAGTTTCTTCTGCAGATTAGCCAAAACATTCATGTAGTGTTTGTCTCATTGCTAACTAGTATGACTGAGTCGTCAAAACCAAATGTGCAGTCTGTGTGTGAGAAGACAGGTCAGACGGCTCCGCCGATGCCAGTGATTGCTCCTGGGACCACGGTGAGTTTTATTTGAATGGACATTACTTGCTAGTATTAACATTTGAGTGTCATCATGCTAACAAGACATTGGAAATGATCTTTGGTGCAGCGTAACTCCAGACAAGCATCGCACGATCCTTCTCCAGCTACCGACACGAGCCACCCCGCTCCTACACCTCCTAGATATTGGTATGTTTATCTAGTGTTTTGCTTAACACATGCATAAAGACCTAGATTTAGTTTTATTTCCTCCAATGCTTACCATAATGACCTAGACTTAGCTTCTTCTCCTCCAAAATGACTTAATAAGCTTACTGACCTACAAAACCATCCATTTTACCTAAGTTAGCTCTAAAACGATCTGTACTTAGCTTACTTATGTCAAAAATTGCATAATTAGCTTAGTTAGCTCATAGAAGATCCATTTTACCTAAGTTAGCTCTAAAATGACCCATTTTACCTAGGTTAGCTTATAAATGATCCAGTTCATCCAAGTTAGCTCAAAAATGACCCATTTTACCTAGATTAGCTCCTAAATGATCCATTTTACCTACGTTAGCTTTAAAATGGCCCATTTCACCTAGGTTAACTCCAAAATGACCCATCTTACCTAGGTTATCTCATAAACGATCCATTTCAACTAATTTAGCTCATAAACGATCCATTTCACCTAGGTTACCTAAAAAACGATCCATTTCACCTAAATTAGCTCTTAAATGATCCATTTCACCCAAGTTAGCTCAAAAAGATCCATTTCAACTAAATTAGCTCATAAATGATCCATTTCACCTAAGTTAGCTCAAAAACGATCCATTTCAACTAAATTAGCTCAAAAATGATCCATTTCAACAAAGTTAGCTCAAAAACGATCCATTTCAACTAAGTTAGCTCAAAAACGATCCATTTGACCTAAGTGAGCTAAAAAACGATCCATTTCACCTTAGTTGCCTAAAAAATGATCCATTTCACCTAAGTGAGCTAAAAAAGATCCATTTCTAACTTTCTTATTTTGCCATTTTGCAGATTTCATTATGTGCTGGATGGAGTGCTTGTTCTACTCTTCTTGTTCTTGTCTTCTCATTCTAGTCACCTTAGCTATGGAGTGCTTGTTTATGTATGGATGGAACTTGTTTATGTATGAAATGATGGATGGAACTTGTTTATGTATGAAATGATGGATGGAACTTGCTTATGTAATATGTACGGATGGAACTTGCTTATGGACTTGCTTATGAATGCCTGTGAAATACATGAACTTGCTTATGAATGCCTGTGAAATATATCTATATGTCATATATATTTTCTATGCAAATTGTGGGATTTAATAAAAAACAGAAAAAAAACCCAATATGCAGGCTCTTTGCCGTCTGCCACAGACGGCAACGGCCTCTTTGCCGTCTGCTGCGGACGGCAAAGAAGACACGTGGCATCCAGTTGTGCTTCCTGGGAGCTGACCCATTTGGCCAGTTTGCCTACAGTGGCAGACGGCAAAGACTTTGCCATCAGTGGCGGACGGCAAAGACTTTGCCATCAGTGGCGGACGGCAAAGACTTTGCCATCAGTGGTAGACGGCAAAGAACCTGCCATGCAGTGACGTGTAGATGACATCGTACGGCGGACGGCAAAGACAGTGGCGGACGGCAAAGGCCTGCCGTTAGCCACTTAACGGACTGACAGCGCAATTATTGCCGTCCGCTCTCTTTGCCGTCTGCCGCGCTCTCTTTGCCGTCTGCGGCGGACGGCAAAGACTTTGCCATCAGTGGCAGACGGCAAAGTAGCTATTTACCGTAGCCTACGTTGCCGGAGCCTTTTGCCGTCCGCGGCCGACGACAAAGGCCTTTGCCGTCCGCTGTTCATGCCTTTGCCGTCCACCATGACAGACGGCAAAGTAGCTGATTCCTGTAGTGTCCATACTAGGCGTGAAAAACATGAATCCTCCCCCTGACAGCTTGAACCCACCATCAATAACTTCGCACGCAAGGAAGTGGCTCCTTATCCTCCCTGACAGATAGGACCCACCTGGTCGAAGTGTACGTATCGTTGTCATTCTGGTCGCGAACGTGTACGTACATACTGGTCGATCCGTCTCTCTGCAACGATGAACCATGGTCGAGCAAGTAGCGGCACGTGTAGTAGTAGAGCTCCCGTGGTAGCAGTTCAGGTAGTCCCTTCTAAACCATGTACACGTACGTACAGCCGCATGCCAACAAATACGACCACGTACGTACATGCGAGCGGGGTCTTGAACGCCTACTCGCGCATACGTATGGCTAGGGCACATGTACATGGAGAGGCAATGGACGGCAGCAACGGCATCCTGTTCATCGGGCAACCAACCGGCTGGGTCGGAACGGAGAAATAGCCTCCTGTTCATCGGGAGGCAACATACTGGGTTGGAATGCGTCCTGTTCAATGGGAGCCAACCAGCATGGACGGAACAGCCGAAATGGGGTCTGGCATACCGCAGTACAGAGGAAACGGCCTTCCGTTCGACCGGCTACGGTCGAAACAGCATCTTGTTCATCGGGAGGGGTCTGGCATACTGCAAAATGGAGGAAACAGACTTGTTGGAATGCTACGACCGAAACGGGGGTCCTGTTCATTGGGAGGGGTGCGGCGTACCGCAAAACAGGACTCCATGGGCTATTCACCCACCGTTGACTTCCTTCAGCCTCTACCTGCACTGTTCATCCACCGCGTGTTCCTCCTACCTCCACGAGCTACTGTTCATCCACGGGCTACTGTTCATCCAGCCCTCCACTGGCTACTGTTCAACCAGCCCTCCACGGGATACTGTTCACCCACCCCCAACCAGCTATGCTGTGGCTGCCTCCTCTAGGGGTCCTGTTCTTCCAGCGGCAATGGCCTACTACCACGGGGTCCTCATCATCGAACCCCCACGGGGAATTGTTCATCCAACCCCAACAATGTACATCTCGACTTGTTCAACCAACCCCCACGTTCTTTGTTCATCAAGAGGTAACAGGTTCGATCGGCTTCAGTAAGCAGCAGCAACAACAACGATCGATCGATCGATCGATCACATGGGTTCAGTTAGCAACAGTAGCAAAGGAATCGCTCAGGTTTAGTTAATAGCCAAGGGATCGATTGCTCGGGTTCAGTAACATAGCTAGTGCAATCACTCGGGCTCAATAAGCAAACGCCTCGCTTGGGTTCAGTTAGAGCCCAACGCCTCGCACACACGCGCGTACATATATGGGAGAAACGCACAAACCTTCGTGCATCTCTCGGCCTGACCACCCACCGTAACCAGGAACTCCCCGATATTTTCCTCCCCCTCGCTTCTACCAAGGTTTTTTCCGTCCTGGATGGCCCAAACAATGTCATGCAGGTGCGTCTCCGGCCCGCCCAGGACGAAAAGCCCATTTTCTGTCATGATTTTTTGTCATAGAAGTAGGAGCCGACCACATCTATGATGATACCGGGTTTTGTCACAATTATCGTCATAGAAGTGTCATAAGCATGACATAATTTTTTTCATACGGGCCAAAATGTCATGGATGTGTCTTTTTTGTAGTGTTCATACACCTCCTCCACACGACGACGCACCCGCCCCCAAAGATCCACCGCCTCCTTTTTCCAGGTGGCCTCACGGCCTTCACAGGCCGCCAGGTACCTGGGTTCCTCCTCCACCATCTCCTTCTTGAACGCCACTTGACTGGCTTTCTCAGCTCCACAGATAAAGATTGTATTGGCCCCAAAACAACTCTAAAGTTGGGGAGTCCGGCGCAACCTCGTCCGGTGGCCCATAGGGGTCCTCCTCGTCGCAGTTCTTCGACTGAACGTCCTACGGGGGCGGCGCCTCCTCGTAGGCACATGGTCAGATCAGCGGTGCCATGGAAGAGATTTTAGAGAGAGAGAGGGTGAGCGAGGGGAGGATGTAGATGAGAATGCAGGTGGGATGATGATAACACACAAGTATAGGGGATCACAACAGTTTTCGAGGGTAGAGTATTCAACTCAAATTTATTGATTCGACACAAGGGGAGCCAAAGATATTCTCAAGTATTAGCAGCTGAGTTGTCAATTCAACCACACCTGAAATACTTAATAACTACAACAAAGTGTTTAGTAGCAAAGTAGTATGGAAGTAACTTAGCAGTTTTGTAGCAATTGTAACAGCGGCAACGACAAAGTAACGTAGCAAAGATCAATATGTGAAAAGCTCGTAGGCAATGGATCAATGATATGCAATTATGTCGGATGGCATTCATCATGAAACAGTTATAACCTCCCGTGGAATATAAAGTAGGCATGTATTCCGAATATACACTACAAAAAATACACTTCCGTGATGATACGTGCTTTTCACAGTAGGTCGCTTTTTTTGTCATGCATGTACATCCATGACAAATTTATGATAGATTCAAGATAGTCATACGTGTGCTGTCGTAGAAGTGTTCCATGACATTACCAAAATTATCATCACGCAAGTGTCCACTTCCATGACGATAAATCGCGCGTCACAGAAGTGCTTTCGTCAAGGGTGACCAACACGTGGCATCCACCGTAACGGAACGCCGTTAAGCTATCGGGTCGGGTTTTGGATCCGATAACCCGTTAACAGCCCCGACCAATGGGAAATTTCCACGTGTATAATTCTTATTGGCCGGACAAAACACGTGTCAGCTCGCCAGTGGGTCATATAGGTGCCTATGATACGTCGACACGTGGCACGGCCGAATAGAGGACCATTCCTGTGTAAAGGCCGGCCCGTTTGACTTGGTCAAAAGCTGGCGGGCCGGCCCATGGAAAGCCTGTTAACGGCCTGTTCGATTATAGCCCATTTACAGCCCGCTAACCCAAGGCCCGTTACGCCCTATCCGAATTTGTCCTAGTAGCATCATCTGGGCCATCCAATATGATTCCAGACCGTTTTCACTTCTGGCCCATGTATGGCCCATGACGTCTTTCGGCCCATATGAGGCCCTATGTAACTCTTGGCCTACTAACGGCCCGTGGTGAATCTGTCCCGTAATGAATAGTGTATCACTTTACACCCATTAACGGCCCGTGGTGAAATTGGCCCGTGATGAACAGTGTATCACTTTATACCCATTAACGGCCCGTTATTCCGTTGGGCCGTTTCCAGCCCATGTTATCTTTCGGCCTTCTCAGAGCCCATTTATTCTTGGGCTCATTTACAACATTCGTTTACTTACGGCCCCTTACTGTCATTTTCTGCTTGTGGGCCAAATTCAGCCCGTGGTTACAGTCGACCCGTTTGTGGTCCGTTAATTCGTTGGGCCGTTTTCATAGCGTCATCAAATACGGCCTATTAATGATGGCACGTTATGGTCGGCCCATGAACGGACGATTCCAACTCTAGCCCATTTATGACCATAATGAGGCCTGTTATTGGCCCATGTTTGGCCAATCGATCATATGGCCCGCATAAGGCCTATTGATGATACGGCCCGTAGAAGGCCCATTGTTTCTACGACCCGTAGAAGGCCCATTGTTTCTGCGACCCGTAGAAGGCCTACTATTTCTATAGCCCGTAGAAGGCCCACTGTTTCTACGGCCGGTAGGAGGCCCTGTGTCACTGCAGTAAATATTAGCCCATGGTTATTGTGGCCTAGTTTTAAAAAATAGGTTAATGCAGCCACTAGCAAACCGCGGAAAAAGAACTGCACTGACTACAAGCAAACAAATAAACAAAACAAGGAAATAAATAAGCAAGTGACTTATGCTAGGCTGTCACGGCTATTACACATATTACATCCACTGGGCATCAAAGTTCGCCACGAGTGCAAATATAGGGAACACACCAGCATATAAACGCCGCAGCAAAACAAGTCCAGAACTGAAACCACTTCAGAAGAGCTCAAGAAACAATATCCTGGGTACCCATAATGCTGGCAAGATGCTTAGCAAGCTTATTAAATTTCTCTTGTTTGGCGCTTAAAACCTCCAGCGCTTGCTGTTGCACAAGAAAGTACGCATCTGAATTCTACAGGGACTACCTCAGTCCTTCGGCTTCTTGCCACAGCACAGCTGACTGATGCCTTTAAGCTTGTAGCTGAGACAGAAGAAGCCAAAGTGATTCAGGCAGCGAGTTGGAAGAGCTTGTGCCAGCGGTACTGGCCAGTAAGTCGAACACTACATCAATGCAGGACTGTGGGGTTTTCTCACTGTCTACAAGATTGTTTTTATCACCTTTCTTGGAGGCTAACAGGGTTGTATCACTACTTGAACCTTATCTGCATTACTTTCTCTACCATTGCATAGTGGGGTGCTCTTCTCCAATATTCTGTTTGCATACTACAAGAGAAACAAGCAGACACATCACAGGTTTAGCTTCTAGTATACGAAACTCATTTTGGTAAACCGGTTCAGTAGTAAGGTGGATAGGATAACAGCATGAAACAAACATATATTTATGCACTATGGTCACTTTATTATCCATATCATTCTAGTTTATGTTCCCTAATCAAGATAGAGACACAGTTCAACTCATATATTTTTAAGACACAACAGCGTAGACAGAATATAAGTGTGAGAAACTACACAGCATTGGCAGCACTTGTAATGTGCATCACATGAGAACATAACTGTTTATGCAACTTAAACTGAAATAAACATTGAGCAAGAAGTTAGAACAACAATCCAGTTAAAGAAACAGGTTTAAAACATACATGTTGCGCCATTGGAGTTTCAATTGGATCCTTCAAATTCGAAAGTAGTTGGTATGAGTAAATACAGTGATGCAACAGCAAAGGAGTATGGACCGTAGCTATGGAATCTGACCTGAGAACAGTTGCTCTTCTACTTTAAACGTGGAGTTTGGGTTAGATGTGGTGGTCTTCATGCTTTGGGCACTGCAGTAGCTTTACAAACTGCTCGTGTGGGGGTACTCTATGGTGGACATGGTGCTTTGTCAACTATAAGTGGGTTACTATCTGCTGGGGTTGCGGTTAGATGGGTTGTAGCTGGTTCTCTGCCCAACGGTGTAAGTGTGCAATCTGGAAGAGTCTCGATTATGTGTGGTGGGGCTAGTTTGTGGGCCAGTACAACCATGGTTCTATCTGCATCAACGGATAGCACTATCTTTTGTGAAGAACGGGTTTTTGCTCCCTTAGATACTGCCATCACCCCCTCCAATTCAAATGGCTGATAAACAAGAAAAGAAATTGAACGTACAGACATTGTATGATAGACAGATGTGGTAATTCACATGTATGTTGTCTAACCAAACAAGACAGCATGACACAATTTCACATATATGATGCCTAACTAAACATGATAGCATGACACAGTTTTAGATATATGATGGATAACTTAATAGGATATAATGGCATAATTCAACATATGATGAGTACCTAAACAGGATGACATGACAAAGCTATATGATGTCTTTCTAAAATAGGTTGGGATGAAATAATTCACATACATGTTGTCTAAGTATACAGGATGGCATGATATAATTGACATAATTGATTCATATACTAAGCAACTGGCACTCGCATGTATGATCTCTAAACTAAGTAGATAGAATTCAATAGTGTGCATATGATGTCTAAACTAAGCAATGCAAGACACCATGTGCATCATATGAGAAATATAAATATTGCAACTTAGAGCATACACCTCAGGTGGGATATAGGACTGGTCATCTGTCTCTGAATCCTCCTCTCAGAAGCTCCCTGTAACCATCGAGATATATGCTTCAACAGGTACCATTGCCTGCTCTGAAGACCTTGTTTTCACTCCAGATTTTCCATAACCGGCTCAAATGGCTGATACACATGAAGAGTAGTTCAATATACACAGATTGTCAACAAATGGAATATGTAATGAAAAAAAGATGGCATGAGATAATTCACATATATGATGCCTGGCTCCAGGGCGGTGCATAATTCACATATATGATAACGGGCTGAAAAACATGGCAATGCATAATTCACATATCTGATATAGAAAGCAAACAGGAGGCATTCACACAAAGCATTTCTAATCTAAGCAGATGGCATGGCAATGCAAGATATGCTAGATATGAGCAATATAACCCAGCCAATTTAGAGCATGCACCTCGGGGGGAGGGGAATACGACCGGTCATCTCTCTCTGAATCCTCCTCTGAGGAGCTATCTGTAACCAGCAAGAAATCTGCATCGACAGGTAGCACTGACTGCTCAGAAGACCTTGTTTTCACTCCAGATTTTCCAATGACCGACTCAAATGGCTGATGCACTTGAAGAGTAGATGAATGTATAAACATTGTTGACAAATGGAATACATTATGGAAAAAATATGGCACGATACAATTCACATATACGATGAGTGGCTAAACAGGATGGCATTGCATAATTCACGTATATGATGCCTGGCTAAAGAAGATGGCATTGCATAATGCCCATATACTCCATCCGTTCCTAAATAATTGTCTTTTTAGAGATTTCAAATGGACTACCACGTACGGATGTATAAAGACATATTTTAGAGTGTAGATTCACTCATTTTGTTCCGTATGTAGTCACTTGTTGAAATCTCTAAAAAGATAAATATTTAGGAATGGTGGGAGTATGATATAGAAACCAAACAGGTGGCATTCACACAAAGCAAATCTAAACTAAGCTGATGACATATAAGATGTATAATGTAAGCAATGCAAGGCGCCATATGCATGATATGACCAACATCAGCATGCCCGGTTAGGGAAAACACCTCAGGTGGTAAACAGGCGTGGTCGGCTCCTTCTGAATCTTCATCTGAACAGTTATCTTCCTCTGGAATACAATCTGGGAATGCAGGAGGGGGGGCACTTCGCCCACATGGAGCGGCGTATGCATGCCATTATATTTGCACGCACCATCTTCTCTTTTTCTCTACATGTTCAGTATGATTGTGTACAATAGCTGACATGCATAATAAAAAAAAGTTAGATTTTGTAAGGCCTAAGGGGTGCATGCAAAAATCAATACTGATGGTAGCAAACGAGTGGATGGATCCAAAACTAATGATACCAGGTAGATTATAGCTTCAGTTTAAAAAGATAGACAATGGATCATCTATTGTTTGTTGCCCACCCAACATGAACCACATAGAAGACCCCAGATGAACCAGATAGTAGACAGATACTATTCGTTGCTGGCTCGATATGAGACCCATGGGCAATTCAAAACTCAAGATTGAACGATAAAGTAGCAGGTATTAATAACCGATGTACAACGTAAGCAAACACGCTGCGACCTCTCTTCCAGAACTGTGTAGTCCTCAGGTTCATCTGCTCAGTCGGTGATGGTAATGTGGTTGGCGTGGCTGTCGGCAACGGGGAAGATGATCTGAGGCGGCGAAAGGAAGTCTGTAGGGGGGATCTCTGCTGCAGTGAACGCTTCTGTCAATGGTGCACCTCAGGTGGGGTGGATGACGGCAGGAGCAGGACATAACACACAGAGTTTTCTTTGACGCCTATCTGAAAATAAAGTAAATCTGTAAGGTCTCCTTAGAATTGGAGGATTCTATAAATGCAGGGACAGGAAAAACACAAGAATAGGATAGGAATGCACGTGCAAAACAGAGCATTTGGAAACATAGGATTTTAGTCAACCTGTGTGTTTGGCTCACATGAATTGGAAGAACAGAGGAAAGGAGAAACAAAGTGATGCGACGAGTGTACAACCTCTTTGGCATAGCCTTGTGGACCTCAGCATCATTGGGTTGGACGTGGAGGATGGTGATGATGCTGGTGTGACTGTCGGAGGTGGGGAAGAAGATCCGAGGCCTCTGGAAACGGCGCCGAGGGTACTGCTCCGCTGTGATGGACGGTTCCGTCGTTGGAACAGCTCCGCTAAGGTGTACGGCGACGAGGCTGAAGCATGACAAGACAGACAATGTTAATCTGAAGTGGGACCCTAATATCATCTGCAATAGATGATGTAAAATACATCACGAAAAAGTGCTAGATGTAAAACGCATCAGCCGCGCCACGGCCGCTCCCACAGTTGCTGTAAATACTATTCACTCTAAAATTAACTAAAGAAAATGAACTTCACAGTCGAAACTGAATTTTACTGTCGAAACTTATTGAACTAGTAACAGAGCATTGCAATAGATGTTTAGGGCGTTCGAGCACTAGTAGCAGAGAAGCAGTGATCTAAATCAGCAGACGCTCGAGCAGGGAATGCACTAGCAGAGAGCAAGTCGTGCAGTAGCACCGCGAGCGAGTGCTAAAGCAGCAACTACCGTAGCTGCCGGAGGTTGTGCAGCAGCTGCAGTAGCGCAAGCGAGAGCAAGAGGAGAGAAGCGACACGAACGAAAGCAGGAGCAGTGTAGCAGCGCGACCGATAGCAAGAACAGAGCCGCAACGTGAGCGAGAGCCGGAGGTGCTGCAGCTAGTGCCGTTGTGGAAGTCGCCGTCGAGGAAGCAACGACATGGGGGAGAGACGTCATGGATGATGTGGCCGGCGACGGCACCGTCGATGGAGACACGCCATGTCTGCTCGGTATCAAGCACAGGCAGCCCCGTGAGATCGAATAAAAGATAAAATGCAGCGGTGAGTGCAGAACCTCCTTGGTTGCACCGAGTTGGCCTCGACTTCATCGGAGGAATTTGTGAGGGTGCTGAGGTTCCGGTGGGGCAGGTCAAGACGGCGCTGTGGGGATTGAGGTGGCGCGATAGACGAGGCGAACGTCGGGGCAGCTCCTTGGAGGTGGAGGACGGGGTGGCTGATCCGGCGGGATGACGAGATCGACAACGGATCCTCGTCCGGTGCGATGGATGAGGGACGGCGAGCTATTGCGGTGGACGACGTAGTTAGGGAAGAGTCTCCGGCTGGGCGGCGGTCGGGAGGCCGACGGAGGAGCGTGGGGTTTCGCGGGTTTTGGCGGCCTCGGTGTACGAATGGGGGGGCGAAGGGGGAGGGGGAAGCCAAGCTTAGGGATGAGCTTGTCCGAAATGTCGGGTAAGTTACCAGCGTACCCCCACCGGTTTTGACACTGCGACGTGGGGCTTCGTTTCCGGCTGAGGGGTAGAAGGGGGATTTTGCGTGTCTGGGCTGCGGCAGCGATTTCGGATGAGGAGGGAGTTCTCGCGCGCGTCCAAATTTCAGGATAACAAGGCGCTACGCGGGTTGAAGAAGCGAGAGTTTCAAAGCAGGTGAGACAAAAGATACTCAAGCTTGAAAATTTCGGGATAACAAGGTGCAGATTCCTTGTTCGGCAGAACAAACTTAACATGTAAAAAAACAATTCATACAAGACACAAGAGAGTCATGTCCCCTTTTACTATATTGTTATAGATGCCATTGAAAAAACTACAAGAAAAATGTAAAAAAAATCAGGAGAACAAGATTACCCTGCACAGTACCAAATCGACTCGCACTTCCCTCAGCAAGAAAAAAACAAATCAATTCCCACCAAAGAAAGAGTAATGTCCCTTTTTATATGATTACAGATGCCATGATCTCGAATTTCAATTTTTGAATCCAAGTTATGTTGAATTCGAATATATCGTTAGGTGACCTTGCGGTTTATAATTGATGTAGTCGTACATTTTGATCTTCCATCATATATGAACATTTTACTCCACCATGTGAAAATATATATTGTCGTCTACCATATGGACTAAATTTGAAGCAATTTTTCTTATTTGAATACGATTGTTGTCAAGTTATACAATAATTTAAATATTATCTTGATAACAAAAAACATACATATAGCAGTAATCATATTTCACTATGGACTACATTTACCATACGCTCTCCAATTCAAATATTTGTATCCATTTTATGTTGAATTCAAATCATAGTACATTATTGGTCTAGGTAGCGAGATGTTTTGGATAATCTAAACCCTGTTTTCATACTTATAATTTTTGGGTGAATTGGGACAAGTTTTCGTATAAGCCTCTTGCAAAACCGGAGATTCTCTCAACAAGCCTCCTGGTTCCGAGAGGGAATGTGTCACCTTTGTGTGCGAAACAATATACGCTGCCTCCCCCCTGATTTTATTTACAGAGGAAACATAGAACTATATGAGTGCCCTAATAAATTTTGGAATTATTTCGGGTTCATTTGGCCTTTTTATACATTACTTGAGTTTCTGGACTTTTAATGTGCATAATCTAAATATGAATTGCATGCACATGCTCCAGTGCACCAAAGTGGGTTGAAAAACCACATGTGTGTCCATGGTTGAATTTCTAGGTCCCATGGAAGAAATGAGAATGAAATTCAAACATCTAGGCATCATGACTCGACCGAGAACATCGAGAAACTTTGATTTTAAATTCATGTAAATCCAAAACTCACCTGGAAATCATGAAACTTGGCATGGTGTCATGTCATGGCACTAACATGTTGTGGTCAAAAATTGGGCTGATTTGGAAGCTCGTGGTTCTAAGAGGGAACGTGCCACCTTTGAGTGTGAAACGATATACGCTGCCCCCCTTTGAGTTTCTTAACAAAGGCAACATAGAACTACATTAGTGTCGTGTTAAATTTTGGAATTATTCCAGGTTCGTTTGTCGTTTTATATACATTAATTGAGTTTATGGTCATTTAATGTGCATAAGTCAAATTTGAACTACAAGAACATGCTCTCGTGCACCAAAGTTGGTTGAAAAATCACATTTGTGTCCTCTGGTGAATTTCTAGGTCCCATGCAAGAAATGAGAATCATCAAATTCAAACATCTGGGCATCGTGGCTCGGCCGAGAACATTGAGAAACTTGGTTTTAAAATCCTTGTAAATCCAAAACACGTCTGAAAATCATGAAACTTGGCATGGATGTCATGTCATGGTACTACCATGTTGTGGTAAAAAATTGGCCGAATAGGAACATATTTTGTTATAAGCATCTTGCAAATCCAAGCTTCTCTCAAGAAGGCTCGTGGTTCTGAGAGGGAACGTGCCACCTTTGAGTGCGAAACAATATACGTTGTCCCCCTTGAGTTTATTTACGAAGGCAACATAGAACTACATGAGTGCCCTGTTAAATTTTGGAATTATTCCGGCTTTGTATGGCCTTATTACACATTAATTGAGTTATTGGTCATTTAATGTGCATAATTCAAATTTGAACTACAAGCACATGCTCCCGTGCACCAAAGTTTGTTGAAAAATCACATTTGTGTCCTCGGGTGAATTTCTAGGTCCCATGCAAAAAATGAGAATCAAATTCAAACATCTGGGAATCGTGGCTCGGTCGAGAACATTAAGAAACTTGGTTTTAAAATCATGAAAGTTGGCATGGTGTCATGTGATGGTAGTACCATGCCGTGGTAAAAAAAAGGCCGAATAGGAACAAATTTTGGTATAAGCTTCTTGCAAATCGGAGCTTCTCTCAAGAAGGCATGTGGTTCTGTGAGGGAACGTGTCACCTTTGTGTGCATAATTCAAATTTGAAATACAAGCACATGTTCCAGTGCACCAAAGTTGGTTGAAAAATCACATGTGTGTCCTCGGGTAAATTTCTAGGTTACATGCAAGAAATGGGAATGAAATTCAAAATTCTAGGCATCGTGGCTGGGTTGGAAACATTGAGAAACTTAGTTTTTTAATTCCTGTAAATCCAAAACACGCATGAAAATAATGAAACTTGGCTTGGTTCCATGACATCGCACCAACATGATGTGGTAAATTTGCAGTCCGATTTGTGAAGGCGCACACATTAACAATCAACAAAGTCATTTTGGAACAAGTGCTGTCATGTTACAATCGGAAACACAAGTATTGTTGAAACCGTGGGTGTTCTACTTACTAGTACCATTTACATGCCGCCACGTGTCCCCATTTTTTATTAGCTAGGAGGCGCCATGCAGGGTAGCTATTTGAGTAGTACGAGAGGCGTGCGATCAGACCCCTGCTCGCGCTTATCAGGAGGAGAGCCCTTTGACCTCCATCTACCGTCCACCTCTCTCCCAGGGTCTCCATTAATGGCACCCGAGCCTCTGTTTAATGGTGTGGCTATGTCTCACTCGACTGAGATTTAAGAGAGAAAAAAGAAATTCTGAAAGCACGGATCTTGATGTAAGATCTGACGGACCTATATAGCATCTACTGCGACTTATAGCAAGACTAATGAATATATAAGGACGATTATTATTATTATTATCAAAGAAGGGCTTGTCCCTTCCGATTTTCATTACTGAAAACCACCACAATTCACAAGAAGTTCAGCACAACTCCAGCCTAACACGAAGGACTAAAAGCTACCAGATTGAAATCGCAACATCCCAACAGGCCAACAAAGGCCAAACATTCGTGCTAGAACCCAACATTACAACTGATGACACAATCCACATCCTAAACCGATTATTACATCAAAAGAAACCAGGAAACTGGAGGAAGCCCAGCAGCAACTAGAAGAACAACAACGCCAAGGTCGCCATAGCAAGAGTTTTCTTCATCCCAGCATCGCAACATTGTTCTTCCACAGAAAGATAGGGACAATTAATTGTCTTACATAATTAGAAAGATAATTAAAAAAGCCACATGCAGCTATGCCCGAAATACACAAGGGCAAAAGAAGAAGGAAGACAAGGATCTGGCTTGCTGATCTCTACTTTCTTGATGCGTTGCTGCAGGCCGCGGGAACTAGTCTCCACGGTGAGCGGCGATGAGCTCTTTCGTGTCCTCAAGACGCTACTTGAGAACATCCACAGATTCCTCCACCAGCCTTTGGCGCTCATTGTGGAGCATGTCATTCTTGTCCATAAGTTTCTTGACGATGACGCCGGTCCTCTTCAACAAGGCACTGGTCTCCTCCTGCTGGTCTGCACTTCGAACGATCTTCTCCCTCGACAGGTCACGCTAGACCCGGAGCCTCTCATTGCCTCACCCTTAGTGTGCCGATAGCCTGTTCAAATGAGTCCTTCATGTCGTCTTGCAACCTCGCAAAACGGGAGATCTGATCCATCTGGCCATGGACGATCGCATGCATGCGCTTGTAACAGTCGTCGCCTTCACGCGAGAAATTTTCCTAGGCCGCCGCGGCGCGACGGGACATCTCTGCCGCATTCGTGGCGCGGCGGGACATCTCTACTGCTTCCGCGGCGCGGCCGGACCAGTCTGCTGCATCGACGGCGCGGCGGGACCTCTGTGCTGCTTTAGAGGTGCGGCGGGACCTCTGTGCTACTACTTCCGCGTGGCGGGACATGTCGGCTGCTCTCGCAGCGAGGCGGGACATCTCTCGTGCTTCCGCTTCCATGCTCGCCTCTCCCTGGTGGCAATCTCTCGACCCAGAACTCACGCTGGCCATGGCAGACGCAAGGGAAGGATGCTGAATGGCTTGTTTGTTTTTGTGGATGAGGAGTTGAGGAGGAATGCGCAATCATCTTGGCATACTAGTATTTATAACCGAGTACTAATACGCTCCTAAGTGGGAAACCGTTTAGGTTGTGATCGGTGTGAACAGGTTAGCAATTCAATATAGCGTGGAGTAATTTGGAATGTGACGAGACGCAAGCTCAAAATTTATTGACGGTTCAAGTTTCGAAGTGTGACACTATTCCCGGATGGAGTACTTCTTTTTCTACTCTCTCCTTTTCGATTTTATAGGGCTTATATCAAAATTTTAGTTTTTCCATTTTATAAGGCTCAATTTGGTTGTTCCCCAACACATGTTCAGATTCCAAGGTGCATTAAATCATTGCATGCATGTATTAAGAGAAAATTGACCAATGCATGTACTTTATGCATGCATGCATTGCAATTAATGCATTGATAAACATAATTTTTTATTGCCACCAAAACCCACCATTTCTTAAGCTAAAGTAGACCAAGGTAATCCCTATATTAGGATATTACTAAGATAAACAGAAGGCACTGTAGAAACATTTAGGACGTGAGCTTGTCAATCTGAATGTGGAGGGACACAATCTGACAAGCAGCAAGGACCCCGGCCAGCAGCTTGGGCGGAACTATCAAGAAGGTCAGCTCCTGCACGTCGACGTCGCCGGGATCCTTGCTGCTTGTCACCTCCATTTCAACCTTGACGGCGTCGGTCGTGCCTTTGTGCTCCCTCGGCGGGTCGTTCGCCCACAGCTTGGCCACGTAGTGCGGCAGAGGGGACGCCCCCGCTTTGATGCAGACGACCGACACGACGATAGGCGCGCCAATGTCGAGCAAGCCGCCGACCAAGAAAAATGCGCGACAGTCCTCCTACGCGAACAGCAAGAGCCGTGGCTCCGATAGTGGCACTTGCAGCTGGAGCACCTTGCCGTACTCGATCTTGTGCACGGGCATGGGATGCGCGGTACTGATGTGGTGGTAGAGCGCCGGCGGCGGGCCTTCGTAGCCGCAGACGGGCATGGGGCATTTGCAGGGCGCGAGCGGACACACGCTCTGGTGATCGGCGAGCTTGTGGTAAGTGACGTAGAGCCCATAACCTTCGTGCGGGCACTCCACCCTCACCGACGAAAGGATGGAGTCCACCGCCGTGTTCCGCACGTCGAAGCCACCGCCGTGCTCGCACTTCTAGCACTGCCGCTGGTTCCAGGGACGCTCGACGCGGTAGTCCGCGCAGGCCAGGTGCCCTCCCTTGCACTGCAGAAATCAATCGAACAACACATCAATCAAGAAACCTGCACCTTGCTCAATCAGCCGAACGAACGAGGTGTATTCGAAACTCATACACTGGAGGCGTCAAGGGGCGGAGGCACAAGGGGCAGTGGAGCACGGCGAGGTCCATCGAGACCTGAGAGAGCTCCGTTGTCGTGTCCTGTTCGGTCTGCATGATCTTGCCCTCCTCGTGTACAACCATCTCACGACTTGGGCTGGGGTATTACAAAGCTTTACCGTCACATATTTTATACTACTTCAAGGTGCATTAAATCAACACATGCAAGTATCAAAAGGAGAGTCACGGCATGCATGCATGAGTTGTAATTAATGCATCGGTAAATACAAATTATTGAAATGTATCAAGTGCAGTGCTTTGATGTGTCGCGTTAACTCATACATCAACGAGAAGTTTGATTATCCTCTCCCTCGCCGACTTATCTGCACCTGCCTTTGGCTGTATGACAAGTTGGCCACACACCTATCGGGCCCACCTGTCATGCACGCAAAGGCAGGAGCGTCCCTCCCTCACCCATGAGCGTGGTGGCTAGCAAGACTAGGAGAAGCTTTCGCTACACGCTCTCCCTCCCGCACGGGGTGGACATGCAGCAGTTCAATCGGTGTCAGATGGCCAGAAGCGTACTGTACTCCTCCTCCAGTGCAGTAGTACTCCATCATTGTTCGACTTCCCGAAGAGGCGAAGAGCCAAGCGCAGCCCGGACGCTCGTGTGGTAGTTTCATGTATAGAGTAGTCTAGGATAGCGTGTACCGTGCATGTAAGCTTAAAATCGTTAGGGTCGGCTCCATGCTATGTGGTCGTCTCGAAGTTTAAAAAAAATTAAAATAGTCTTCTGGCCCTACCTGACACCCTGGTGATTGTAGTTTGCACGCTCATCTGGTCAAGACAAGAATATATTTTTTAATTTGTTTTTTTCTTCGAAAAGGGGGGACTCCCTGGCCTCTGCATCAGAACGATGCATATGGCCACATATATTTTAATTTGTGGTCGGTAAATGTTAGAGGTTGCAGCAAATATATTGTACACTGCGGGTCTTTCAGACTACCCACAATGGGAGTAACATTGGTAGTAACATCACACATATCTAGGTTAAATAGATGATGTGGCATGCAATAAATGAAGAAAGAGATGAAAATAGTAACATAGCTAGTTACTACTAGTATGAGTAACATCACACATATCAAGGCAAGATTTGTCTATAGCCTAATAAATGAAGTGCTGCATGTTACCACACATATGTTACTAGTATATACCACATCATTCTTTGCTACTTCTTACTACTCCGACATGTGGGAGAGCGAGCATCCGGGTTGACGTGTCATGCACCAGATTAGAGCGTGAAACGGAAGGGGGGAATCACCCCGGTCGGAGCGCCACTAATTCATGACTATAGTGAGTGGTCATATCACAAGTCTTTCCAACAGTAACGCGCCGTCAAATCGCACAGCCCCACTCGCTCACCCTCCTCGCCTCTCTGTCAAACTGCCTACCCGAAAACTGGCACACGTACTGCCCGGGAAAAGCCCTGCCCTCAACTTTTAACTACGCGAAAATAGTTCGAGCATGTTCGTTCTATATAAATATTGTAAGTACTGTATGTTTATTCACCTGTGGGGTTGTTCAATGAATGGAGGGGCGGGGAGCACAAGTGAACAATACTGTACTACTACTAGTAGTAGTAAGTAGGAGTCGTATAGTAGTCACCTTAAATAGAGTTTCTTTTCTTTAATGCCACATACACAAATTGAAAAGCTTGTTGTGGAGAGAAAAAAGATAATCACTCCACTATATATGGACGCAGGGGCCTGAGCTCTTGCTTTACTACGGTTGCTCTCTTCATTCTCTCATCCTCTCTAGATATAAACAAGACAGCGGTAGCGGCATTTTCTCTCTGCTCACCGCTGGTCACAGATTCGGCCGGATCCCTTCGGCCGGTGTGTGTAGAGGACTAAAAGGTGCATCGTTCACGCGGTCATCGCCACTGAGGGAGGAAACCCACAGCTGCCGGAGGGGCCCGATCATCTGCCCGTGCCATTCTCTCCAACACAATGCCGGCTCGGGAGGTCCTCCGACCCTTCTTCCTGCCTACCGTATTGTCCGCAGATCCGACCTGCCGCCGCCGACATCCCGGCGACCCTCAGGTATAAGTCCTTCAAAAGCAGCCTTGCTCTACTGCCCCAGCTCCCCACGTGTCTGTATGTGCATCTTTTTCTACTCCCATCAGCTCTTCCAAAGCCACCTAATTTTTTAGTATTATTAGAGGTAAAGTTACTTCATGCATTCGAATCTAGGGCTTTGTTCAAACAACGAAGAAAGGGGGGAAAGTTGTAGCATGAATCTAGGACTTGATTCAAAGATGAAATAATATGGTGAAAGTAGTAGAGACCGGATACCCAACCGGTCTCTTGGCTGAAAAGGGAAATAATGGGAAAACGCAGTACAAACTGGATAAGGAACAGATTTATTACTGGTTGAAAAAAGGATAGAAAGTGGCTGTTGGTGGACAAGTCAACAGAGCATGTCCATGATTAGATTTGCTGTCATCACATAGTAAAAGGTCTCCAGGATTAGATTTGCTGCCCTCACATAGTAAAAGGTCTCAGGATTAGATTTGCATCCCTCACATAGTAAAAGGTCTCAGGATTAGATTTGCTGCCCTCACATAGTAAAAGGTCTCCAGGATTAGATTTGCTGCCCTCACATGGTAAAAGGTCTCCAGGATTAGATTTGCTGCCTCACATAGTACAAGGTCTCCAGGATTAGGTTTGCTGCCCTCACATAGCATGAACAAACTCGGCATCACCACTTTATGCCTCCTTGTAGGTACATTGTGCTGATGCGTCCACTGTCGCATGTCCTTACACCAACCTTTTGTTGTTGTTAATGTAAGGGCGCATGTAAAATGAAGCGATCACACTGTTACCTTTGGGACATGTCTAACCAGTGTTATTGTTAATCTAATGCCTCTAGTGATAAGATGCAATTAAACTGTGTTACAAATGGCACTCCTGCTGTTTTCCCCAGTATGATAAGTAAGTTGCTCCTTTACGCTGTTGAGTGTCCTGGTGTCCCCACGGTCCCATGCCCTTAAACCAACTCTTTAGCTGCTGTTGATTTACTGTGTCTGGTAAACAAGCAATGCCACTGTTAAAGTAATCCCATATTTGAGGAATCTCATTGTTGATCATAATGCTTCTGGTAATATGAAGCATTGCTGACGTTTTAAAATTTCTACTGTCCTTGCGTGATTGCCATGAACATAATTAAGATGCTTCTTTTCATTTTGTATATTTTTCGTATATTCTTATTGACCAGCAACTGTTTACTTTCTATCCTTTTGTGCAGATAGGGATATCCATTTCACCTTGTTGCTATTGTGACCTTTTGGTGAACTGCACAAAACACTTTTTTTTTGGAATGAGTGTCTTGTGCAGTTCAACTAAACTGTCATGTGGGCAACATCTCTCAATTTTGGTGGAACTGCACAAAATGGTGATTGGAGTTTCCAAAATCTCTATCTAGTTCTGCTGGTAATCTCGTGCAACATTTATTAGCCTTTGCAAGATGAGCCGTCACTGTCACCACAATGGCACTTTATTTTAGTGGAACTGCACAAAAGGATAACAAAATTATAGTTGCACCTTACATGAGCTGGACAACCAACCTTAATGTTCCTCAATTTTAGTGCAACTACTAAAGAAGAACCTGCCAGCTCACGAGAGCAAGTACTTCTTGCTAGCTGAATGATGCAATATTTGCTTCATTTCAGGTGAACTGCAGAAAAGGCGCATGAATTGAATCATGGAAGTCCAGGCAGGCTTCATCCGAGTGGAGCTGCAGGTTGAGTAAAGGAGGCCACTATTAAAGTGAAATCATGCTCTCCTGGTTTGTGCTATGCAAACATGAATACTCCACTACAGATGTTGTGACGGTCAAGAGCATTCGCCAAGTTCTTCGATTGTATGACATGGCTAGCGAAGATGGATTTAATCCCGATATTCACTTTATCAAAAGGCTCTAATGGGTTGGTTCTGAATCTTGCAAGCTGGGAATCAGTGAGATGTGTAGGCATATTTGTTGTACTTATTATTTGAATCATATTTGTTGGTTCTGAATCTTGCAAGCTGGGAATCAATGAGATGTGTAGGCATCTTTGTTGTACTTATTATTTGGATCTTATTTGTTGGTTCTGAATCTTGCAAGCTGGGAATCAATGAGATGTGTAGGCATCTTTGTTGTACTTATTATTTGGATCTTATTTTTTGGTTCTGAATCTTGCAAGCTGGGAAACACGGCATGATGATGCAGAGGACAACAACCATAACAAATAGTTCAAACTTGGTAGTATTATCTTTGTGAAAGTGCGACAAATGTGCTGATCGTGTGCGTCCTGAGAATAATATTTCTAATTGTTGTGCATGTTGATCCCGTGGCACTAATAGAACGAGCGAATGCATCGCTTGTTTGAAGTATAAATTTCTATTAGAGCTAATTAAATTTAAGTAAAGTGACCACTAACTCCTGTTATTACAGTACCAATACAGACTCGCTCGTGAACCGACGTGTGGCCGAGGGTGCATACTTCTGTCGGGCATGCAGCGGACGAGGGAGGGGTAGTAAGTATTGTCGCCTGTACACACTCATCTTACTGTTGAATCCAGTTCCCCACGAGCTGAAAAACGAACTGCTGCCGCCGCCTACACACTCGTTCACTCGAAGAGAGTCCAATGGCGATCCGAGGGGTGAGCCTGCTGGATATGGACTTCAGCAAGGAGTTCCCCTTTGAGTTCGTCGTTCAGTCCTATGGCTGCACCAAGTTGAATGTGATGTACACCAACGATACGGACTCGGTGAAGCTCCGCCTCGCCTCAGTCCTATGGCTACACCAGGTTCTGGAGCATTTGCCCGTTTCATCGGTAGTGCCAACTGCACCTTCGCTATGGTGGAGAGAAGGAAGAACGCGACGATTCGGCCATCTGGTGCAACAAGCTTGTCAACATCCAGAAGCAATACAAGATCATTAGCAACAAGCAGGAGAAGGACTCCGTGGTTGACCTCGCTAAGACCATCATCGACCCCTGATATGCCAACATGAAAGAAGACGACCTGAACACGTGGGAGGTACCTCTGAATCTAGCCTACATAACCTATGCAGCCAAGGACGCATACGCATGCTATGACATGTACAGGCAGATCTTGGACATGAGGGCGTGTCTGCTTCCCGTAACCGACGAGTACACGTACAGCCGCAGCATCATGATCAAGCGTGCCAAGAAGGTCTAGATGTTGTACTTTATCTGTTTATAAGCACCTTTATCATCTGAGTGTTTCATGCATTAGCCTATGTGTCGTAATTCTCTGTTTTGTCCGAAATATTTCTTTTAAGAACCTATTAACCTGATTGCTTTTTTTAGTGGCTATTTTCTTATGTATGTAAACTAGTTCACTTGTCTGTAAAAAAACTAGTTCACTCGGCTACCGTGCTTTGAATCTAGTTCCTCCCAACATATTCCCCTCCTCAGGTGGACCCAGCACGTCTCTGAATTTTCTCCGACTTTCTTTTTCGATGTAAACTAAGTTTTCTCCCAGTATTTTCCCCTAGAACCAACTCAACTATCCCACGTCTAGCCTAAAAAATAATAGTACCCCACGCACTATTAACTCATCAAATTAAAATGATATTTTATTTCGTAAGTTGAAAGTTCTTACAAAATAATAATAATAATTCTTTATATATAACTTGGCAAGTTAACTCCTAGTGATTGCGTACATAAGCTTGCAAAGATTTACCTGACGTGCAATCATGTGTTTATGTTTTTATAACATTTCTCTGTCTAGCCCAACATGATATTTTCACCCAGCCCAGCAAGTCCGCGGATTTCGAGAAAAATGCAAATGTGATTTAAACGGGCTGCATTGATGCTACATCATTGTTTCACCCAGCCCACCAAATGGACTAGAAAAACGTTCCCCCTGCTGAAAGGTCGGACCCACCAGCTATATCTTCGCACGCAAGGAAGTGCCTCCTTATTACGCACAGAATAACGATGTCCATCCAACGGCCGTAGTGCTTCTTCAACCTTTGGTCTTCTTGCTCCAGCCGCCCAAAGCAACGCCGGTCGTGCCGCATGCTCCTGCCTCCCGTGGCCGGCTGTGCTACCGCGGAGGCCTCACCGCCCCCTACTATTCCCACCGCTGGCTAGGCCTTGCGGCGAAGGCAGCCTCACACCGTAGCAGAACCAGTGAACCCTCATACCCCTCTCGGCGTGGGCTTCCACTGCCGCGTCGTCCCCTTCCTAGGCCTCGCCGTCCTCCATCGCCGTGGTGCTCTCCGCGCGGAGTGGTCAACGTGATCAAGGAATGACTTCCATCGGAAGAGTACTGTACGTGGAGAGGCTGACAGCTGGGTCCACGGCCACACCCGAGTTTTTTTGTGATTTGCCAAGCAAGTCTCTTTGTCAGGCCTGTTGGGCTGCAAATCTTTCAAGACGAGGAGAGCTTTCATTCGGCTGGCCGAGAAAATGGCCCATCAGTACTGAGAAATGGGATGTACATTTTTAAAACACATCAAACCGGCAATTCGTTTCAAATATCTTTTTTTTTCATTTCAAGATTTTAAATTACATTAATTTTTATGCATGGAGAATTTGTTGGATTTTATATTGATATACATTTATTTTTAAAATCAGTTTGAATGTGAGTCGAAAAACAGTTCGGACCGCACTGAAATATGCAAAATTTCGTATAATTATTTAACAGTGGCCATAATTTGGGCTGTAATTCTAACAAAAAGAATATGGGCTCCAAAAAAACCTTAATCATTAGCAAATGGGCTGAAAATTATTAGAAATAATGGCAGATGGGTTGTATGCTGTTTTCCACAGATTTGATGCTTTCCTTAAAAAAGGTTGACGCACAAGCTGTATCTGTTGGATGTCCCTCCAACGGCCGTCGTGCTTCTTCAATCTCTGCTCTTCGTGCTCCAGCCGCTCAAACAAGCACCGGCGGGACTGCCCGCTCCCTCCTCCCCGCGGCCGGCTGTGCTGCCGCGCAGACCTCACTGCCCCACCGTACTCCCATCGCCGGCCCAGCCATCCCTCTACTCACCCACACCTGATGTTATTCTCCGGCGACGGTAGACGAACCAGTAAACCCTCGTACAGTCGTACTCCCCTCCGCGTGGGAAACAAAAACAACGGCCGAGTCTTCCCTGCCTCTGTGTCGTTCCCTTCCTAGGCCTCGCCGTCGTCCACCGCCCTGGTGCTCCCGGCGTGGCATGGTCAGTGTGGTCAACGACCGACATGCATCTGAAGTGGACTATATGTGGAGAGGCTGACAGATGGGTTCACGGCCGCACGCAAGGAAATGCCTCCTTATTACGCGCAAAATAATGATTTCCTCCACCTGACATCTGGGACCCACTGAAACGGCCTCTGTATTTCGTGAAAAAAACGTTACCACCGCTGACAGCTCGGACCCACCAGCTATATCTTCGCACGCAAGGAAGTGCCTCCTTATTACGCACAAAAAAATGAATACTCCCCCTGCTAGCTGGGACCCAGTATAGTAGGCCTACTAAGTTGACGGGGACGAAGGGCTTTGTCAACTTAGTCAATATGCACGATTCTAGCTCGACTGACCGTACAATGTCCATCCAACGGCCGTAGTGCTTCTTCAACCTCTGGTCTTCTTGCTCCAGCCGCCCAAACCAGCGCCGGTTGTGTCGGCTGCTCCTACCTCCCGTGGCCGGCTGTGCTGCCGCAGAGGCCTCACCGCCCCCATAGTACTCCCACCACTGGCCAGGCCATCCCTCCACTCCGCTCACCCACACCCCCCGTTATTCTGCGGCGACGGCAGCGCAACCGAACCAGTGAACCCTCGTACTCCTCTCCGCATGGGCATCCACTGCCGCGTCTTCCCCAGCTCCGTGTCGTCCCCTTCCTAGGCCTCGCCGTCGTCCACCACCGTGGTGCTGTCGGCGCGGCGTGGTCAATGTGGTCAACGACGGAATTCCATCGGAAGAATAATGTACGTGGAGAGGCTAACAGCTGGGTCCACGGCAGCCGCAAGGAAGTGCCTCCTTATTACGCGGAAAATAATTACTCTTCCACCTAACAGCAGGGACCCACCGGACGCCCACCAGTATATCGTGAAAAAAACGTTTGCCCCTGACTGCTGGGACCCACCCGACGGGCCACCGTATTTTGCGAAAAAATGTTCCCCCTGCTGTCAGCTCGGACACACCGGAAGTGCCTCCTTATTACGCACAAAAAAATGAATACCCCCTGATAACTGGGACCCACCTTGGTGGGAGGCTGACATGTGGGCCTACTAAGTTGACGGGGACGGAGGGCTTTGTCAACTTAGTCAATATGCACGATTTTAGCTCCAGTGACCGTACGATGTCTATCCAACGGCCGTAGTGCTTCTTCAACCTCTGGTCTTCTTGCTCCAGCCGCCCAAAGCAGCGCCGGTCGTGTCGCCTGCTCCTACCTCCCGTGACTGGCTGTGCTGCCGCGGAGGCCTCACCACCCCCTACTATTCCCACCGCTAGCCAGGCCCTGCGGCAACGACAGCCTCACACCGCAGCCGAACGAGTGAACCCTCATACTCCTCTCCGTGTGGGCATCCACTGCCGCGTCTTCACCGGCTCCGCGTCGTCCCCTTCCTAGGCCTCGCCGTCGTCCACCGCCCTGGTGCTCTCGGCGCGGCGTGGTTAACGTGGTCAAGGAACGACTTCCATCGTACGTGGACTGTACATGGAGAGCCTGACAGCCGGGTCCATGGCGGCAGCAAGGAAGTGCCTCCTTATTAGATGGAAAATAATGATTCCTCCACATGACAGCAGGGACCCACCGGACAGGCCACCGTATTTTGCGAAAAAAACGTTTCCCCCCTGACTGCTGGGACCCACCAGCTACACCTTCGCACGCAAGGAAGTGCCTGACAGTCGGGACCCACCTGGTCGAAGCGTATGTAGCGTTGTCATTCTGGTCGCGAACGTGTACGTACATATATAGTGGAGGATGTAGAGGCGCGCACGTGTCGTAGTAGAAGCGGCCAGGGTGCGAGAAAGAAAATACGGCCACGTATGTGTACATACGGGCGGGGTCTCAAACGCCTACTCGCGCATACGTACAGCAAGGGCTCGTGTACATGGTTGGGTCGGAACGGAGAAACAGCGTCGTCGTCGTGTTCATGGGGGGGCAACGGAATGCGCCGTGTTCATCGGGAGGCAACGCGGCTGGGTCGGAACGAAATGCGTGGTCGTGTTCATCGGGAGGGCTTGGATGGAAGAGGCGACGGAAGAGGCCTGGCGTACCGCACAACGGAGGAAACGGACCTCCTACGGTCGAAACGGGGGTCCTGTTGATCGGGAGGGGTGTGGTGTACCGCAAAACGGAGGAAATGGACCTCCTAAGGTCGAAACGGGGGTCCTATTGATCGAGAGGGGTGTGGCGTACCGGAAAACGGAGGAAACGGACTTGTGTTGGAGCGCTACGGTCGAAACGGGGGTCCTGTTCATCGGGAGGGGTGTGGCGTACCGCAAAACAGGACTCCTAGGGATACTGTTCCTCTCCACAGTCGACCCCCTCCATCCTCCACAAGCTACTATTCATCCACCGTGGACCTCCTCCAGCCTCCACGGGCTCCTGTTCATCCAGCCTCCACCGCGCGCTACTCCACCGGCTACTGTTCAACCACCCCTCCACCATCTACATTCATCCAGCCCTCCACACCATGGGGTCCTGTTCAACCACCCCTCCACGGGCACCCCTCCACCGTCTATTGTTCATCCTTCCCTCCACACCATGGGGTCCTGTTCATCCACCCCTCCACGGGCACCCCTCCAACGTCTACTGTTCATCCAGCCCTCCATCACACCACGGGGTCCTGTTCATCCAGAGGCAACGCCACCGCTCACTTTTCATCCAAACCCCCCTACAACGCTCATTGTTCATCCCATCGATTGGCTTCAGTTAGCAGAAGTAGCCAAGGAATCGCTCGATCGGGTTCAGTTAACAGCCATTGATCGCTCGGGTTCAGTAACACATAGCCTGCAGTGCAATCGCTCGGGTTCAGTTAGAGCCCAACGCCTCACTCGGGTTCAGTTAGAGACAACGCCTCGCACACACGCGCGTACGTGTATGAGAGAAACGCGCATCGCTCGACCCCCGACCTCCCACCGTAACGAGGAACTCCCCGAAATTTTCCTCCCCCTCGCTTCTACCATGATTTTTTCCTTCATGGACGGCCCAAAGAATGTCATGCAGCTGCATCTCCGGCCCGCCCAGGACGAAAAGCCCATTCTCTGTCATGATTTTTTGTCATAGAAGTAGGAGCCCACCACATCTATGATGATACCGGGTTTTGTCACAATTATTGTCATAGAAGTGTAATATGTATGACCGAAAAAAATTTCGTTCAGCCTAAAATGTCACGGATGTGTCTTTTTTTGTAGTGATAGTCATACATGCTTATGGAAAATAACTTGCATGACATCTTTTTTCCTACCCTCCCGTGGCAGCGAGGTCCTAATGGAAACTAAGGGTTATTAAGGCCTCCTTTTAATAGAGAACCGGACCAAAGAATTTGCACTTAGTGAATACATGAACTCCTCAAACTACAGTAATCATTGGAAAGAGTCCCAATTATTATCACCTTGGGGTATGCGGATCATAGCACGTAATAGTTGTCTACCACTTGCAAGATCGGATCGAGAACACAAATATATTCATGAAAACATAATAGGTTCAGATCTGAAATCATGACACTCGGGCCCTAGTGACAAGCATTAAGAATAACAAAGTCATAGCAACATCAATCTCAGAACATAGTGGATACTAGAGATCAAACCCTAACAAAACTAACTCGATTACATGATTAATCTCATCCAACCCATCATCGTCCAGCAAGACTACAATGGAATTACTCACGCACGGCGGTGAGCATCATGCAATTGGTCATGGAGAATTACTCACGCACGATTTTCCCTCTCTAAGCCCCGAACGGACTCCAGATCTGTCTTCCCAATGAAGAACAGGAGGTGGTAGCAGCTCCGTATCATAAAATGCAATGAATCCTCCTCCCTCATTTTTTTCTCCCCGGACGTGAATATATGGAGTTGGAGTTGAGGTCGGTGGTGGTCCAGGGGACCCACAAGGCAGGGGGCGCGCCCTGGTGGCGCCCTCCACCCTTGTGGATAGCCGGTGGGTCCCTCTGGTTGATTCTTTCGCCAATATTTTTATTTATTCCAAAAATATTCTCCGTGAAGTTTCAGGTCATTCAGAGAACTTTTATTTGTGCACAAAAATAACACCAAGGGAATTCTGGTGAAAACAGTGTCCGCCCGGGTTAGTTCCATTCAAATCATGCAAATTAGAGTCCAAAACAAGGGCAAAAGAGTTTGGAGAATTAGATATGATGGAGACGTATTAGATGACTTGAGCAAGGTAGTATTTATTAGCGGGCGGAATTTAGATCGACAGGAACAACACACATGCCTGTCGCCAGAATTTACGAGTACTATAGTTTTAATTGCACATGATTCCCGCAGCAAAAGTCATGTGTGAACTCAATAGACGACGGTTTCCTATACAGAACTGCATCTGATTAATAATCCGTGCCCCTCACCTTCCAAACCCTGAGGCATGAAATAGAGTGCCAATCGTTGGGCCCCGGTTGGCTTGCCAGATATTTACATTTTCATTCCTCATATAAGGGACGAATGCTTATTTTGTGTTACCATGGCACTCAATGCACGTGTCCAAGCCGTGACACCAATATGTTTGAAATATCTTCCAATTTACTATACGTGGAATTAACTCGCACACAACAAGTACAAAAATATATTTTTCAAACCATTATGTTTAGCTGTTGCATGTACATGTAGTTGAAATTTGAATTACGAACATTAAATGGCTAGAAACTCACTTAAATTTCTTAAAAAGATCAAATGACCCTGAAATTTTCCAAATTTTGACAAGGCAGTTGTATTAGTGCAGTTAATTGTAGAATTTTTTTCAAGGCCATAAGAGGAAGCTATCGCCGGTTTGTCATCAAACATGCATTGTGCTGTCTTCGAACCACGCCCCTTCTAGTGAGTTGTTCTGGTTTGTGAGGGGTGTGTTTCCAAACTTTCATCAAACATGCTAATTTTTTTACCACACCATCGTGGTGCCATGCCGTAACGTCGAGCAAGGTTTCATGTGTTTCTGATCATTTTTGGTCTTTTTGGAATTTAAATACCATGGCCTGCAATCGATGCTTTGTGTCCAAGCCGTGACACCAATATGTTTGAGAATCTTCCAATTTAGTATACATGGAATTAACTCGCACACAGTACACAAATATGATTTTTCAAAACTGTTATGGTTAGCTGTTGCATGTACATGTAGTTCAAATTTCAATTACGGTCATTAAATGGCTAGAAAATCACTTAAATGTCTTAAAAAGGTCAAATGACCCCTAAAAATTTCCAAATTTTGAAATGGCAGTTGTATTAGTGCATGTTAAATATAGATTTTTTTTGAAGGCTACAAGAGGAAGCTATCTCCAGCTCGTCATCAAAGATGCATTTGTCCTCTCAGAACCACGAGCGTTCTAGTGAGTAGCTTTGGTTTGTGAGGGGTGTGTGTCCAAAGTTTCAATAAACAGGCCAATTTTTTTACCACAACATCCCGGTGGCATGCCATTAAGTCAAGCAAGGTTTCATGTATCTCTGATCATTTCTAAATCTTTAGGAATTTCAATGCCATGGCACTCGATGCTTGTGTCCAAGCTGTGACACCAATATGTTTGAAAATTCCTTCCAATTTACTACACATGGAATTAACTCGCTGATGTCTACTACACAACTTCATTCTTGAAGACACGTGTTGGGCCTCCAAGCGCAGAGTTTTTTAGGACAGTAGCAGTTTTCCCTCAAGTGGACGGCATAAGGTTTGACAATCCATGAGAGGTGTAGGATGAAGATGGTCTCTCTCAAATGACCCTGCAACCAAACACAAGAAATCTCTTGTGTCCCCAACATACCCAATACAATGGCAAATTGTATAGGTGCACTAGTTCGGCGAAGAGATGGTGATAAAAGTGTAATACGGATGGTAGAAATATATTTTTATAATCTAAATAAATAAAAACAACAAGGTAGCAAATAGTAAACGGGAACAAAAACGGTATTGCAATGCTTGAGAATGAGGCCTAGGGTAGGTACTTTCACTAGTGCAACCTCTCAACAATGCTAATATAATTGGATCATATAACCTTCCCTCAACATGCAACGAAGAATCACTTCAATTTCCTGTCTAGCAGAGAACATAAGACAAAATTGTTTATAGGGTACGAAACCACCTCAAAGCTATTCTTTCCGATCAATCTATCGTAGAGTTCGTACTAAAATAAAATGAAGCTATTCTTTTCGATCGATCTAGCCAAGAGTTCGTACTAAAATAACACCAAACCAAATTCAGATTCATAATATTCAGTCCAACACAAAGAAATTCAAAGGGAGCCCCAATATTTCTACGGGAGAAACAAAGACAAGAACATGCATCAACCCCTATGCATAGATTACCCCAATGTCACCTCGGGAATCCGCGAGTTGAGTGCCAAAACATATATCAAGTGAATCAGTACAATACCCCATTGTCACCACGAGTATTAAATTGCAAGACATATATCAAGTGTTCTGAAATCCATAAAAGTATTCAATCCGATAACAACGAAATCTCAAAGGGAAAAACTCAATTCGTCACAACAAGATAGAGAGGGGAAAACACCATATGATCTGACTATATTAACGAAGCCCACGACACATCAAGATCGTGGCATCTCAAGAACATGAGAGAGAGAGATTAAACACATAGCTACTGGTACAAACCCTCAGCCCCAAGGATGGACTACTCCCTCCTCATCGTGGTGGCCGCGGGGATGATGAAGATGGCCCGGAGATGATTCCCCCCTCCGGCAGGGTGCCGGAACGGGTATAGATTGATTTCCAGTGGCTACAGAGCCTTGTGGCGGCGGAACATTCTGATCTAGGTTAACCCTGAGGGTTGCTGTAATTTTTGGGAATTTATAGGGTAAAGAGGGGGGTGCGGGAGACTACCGAGGTGGGCACAACCCACCTGGGCGCGCCTGGGCCCCCAGGCACGCCCTGGTTGGTTGTGCTCCCTTCGGGGCACCCCCGGGTGCTGCTCTGGCCCATTGGTGGTCTTCTGGTCCATAAAAAATCCACAAAAAGTTTCGCGGTGTTTGGACTCCGTTTGATATTGATTTCCTGCAATGTAAAAAACAAGCAAAAAACAACAGCTGGCACTAGCCACTGGGTCAATAGGTTAGTCCCAAAAAATGATATAAAGTTGCTATAAAATGATTGTAAAAGATCCAAGAATGATAAAATAACAACATTAATACTTCATAAATTATAGATACATTGGAGACGTGTCAGCATCCCAAAGCTTAATTCCTACTTGTCCTCAAGTAGGTAAATGATAAATGAAACAATTTATGAAGTGTGAATGCTAGCAAAGTGCACAAGTTTTATCAATGAAAATTTCAATCACTTTTCCTAGCATCATAACAACAACTCTTTCTCAAAAAACTTATCATGATAGAGTAGCAATTGATAATGTAATTTTTGTTGTGGAATGTTACCCATCATATTCATCATAGACTCTTTTCTTGTGTAGAATGGACATTTGGAGTTTTATATGGTTCAAAGCAATAGTCTAGTTTTGACACGAGGACTTTAATACTCAAGCATACCAACAAGCAACCATGTCTTTCAAAATATCAACGCTAAAATAAGTTATCCCTAGCCCATCATGCTCAATCATTGATCCATTCATGAAACACACTCGCATATTAGCTACACCCAATGCTCAAGTACGATCATAGTGCCTCCTAGTTGGTGCTTTATAAGAGAAGATGGAGACTCAAATCAAAAATAAAAATTGCATAATGTAAAAGAAAGGCCCTTCACATAGGGAAGTACGGATTTGTAGAGGTGCCAGAGCTCAAAGCAAAAATTGAGAGATAAAAATAACATTTTGAGAGTCATACTTTTCCCACCAACGAAAACAACTTAGAGCTCCCAAAACTTTCCATGCTAGATATATCTTAGGCGGTTCCCGAACAGAAAACAATGTTTATTCCTTTTTCCACCATACTTTCACTTTCCATGGCTAACCGTATCCATGGGTGCCCTCCATACCAACACTTTCCAAGGAATTTATTACTTGACAACATAAAGTAAATTCATTTTTCATTTCGGGACTGGGCATCCCTAATACCTTTGCCTTACTCTCGTGCAATGACAAGTGAATAAACACTCATCGTGAGAATAACACATCTAGCATGGAAAATATTGGCCACCCCTCACCGCCTTGCGAGCGGTACGAGCACACAAAAGAGAAATTTATTTTGAAAATTAGGGATGGCACATAAAAATTTGCTTAGAACGACAAAATAATATAGCATATAGGTAGGTATGGTGGACTCATGTGGCAAAACTAGTTTAAAGGATTTTGGATGCACAAGTAGTGATCATACTTAGTGCACAATGAAGGCTAGCAAAAGATTGAGAAGTGACCAACCAAGAAACGAATAATCTCATAAGCGAGTATTAAGCATAATTAACACCGAATAGTGCACCACAAGTAGGATATAATTTCATTGCATAACTATTGCCTTTCGTGCTTGAATAGGGATTCACAAACCTTAACCCCAATATTCTTACTAAAACATAACTAATCATCAACATGACTCACATATCAGATCATCATATCTCAAAACTATTATAAGGAATCAAGTTTATTTTGTCAAATGATCTTCATGAAATTTTTTATTGTGTACTTCCTGGTTATCTATCACTTTGGGACTAATTTTCATGTGTTACTTCTGATAAGCTCAAACAAATTGAAGTGAAGATCAAGAGCATAATATTTCTTTCTCTCAAATTAATTTAATTGAAGCAAGAGAGAATTTCTTAAAAAATACTAAATCACACCATGCTAAAAAATATATAAGTGAAGCACTGGAGCAATTCCATAGTAAAGAGCTTCATTGATGGGATGTGTGTGCCGCTTACCTAGCCTCCCTGGCAACTATTTTAGGACTCTATTTTATTTAAAAAAATCAGATCTAAGTACTTTATAAAAACAGCAAGCAAAACAAAAAAATGGCATTCCAAGGATAACACACATCATGTGAAGAAGCAAAAACTTAGGATAAACCGAGACTAACCGACAATTGTTGGTGAAGAAAGGCGGGATGCCTACCGTGGCATCCCCGGGCTTAGATGCTTGAGACTTCTTGAAATATTATCTTGGGATGCCTTGGGCACCCCCAAGCTAGATCTTTTGTGTCTCCTCAATTCCTCTCATATCACGGTTTTTCTAAATATAAAAAGCTTCATCCACACAAAACTCAACAAGAACTCGTGAGATATGTTAGTATAAACCAATGCAAAAACCTTATCATTCTCTACTATAGCAAATCGCTAAAATTGTTATTACACATTGAATATTAAATGCCTCTGCATATTTAATACTCCTATCCTCAAATAGAATCATTGAACAAGCAAACATATGCAAACAATGCAAACATGACAGCAATCTGTCAAAACAGTACAGTCTGTAAAGAATGCAATATTCGTCATACTTCCCTAACTCCAAAAATTCTGAAAAAATTACCACACTTTAGAAAATTTTCATCAGAGCTTATTTTGAAAAAAATTTCAACATTTTATTACATTCTGACTTTTCTAGGGAATTTTTGCAACACGATAAGCTTTCTGTTTTGAAACAGCAACATGTATAATTGCAAAATAAGCTTAGTAAAGGCTATCAATGCCACTTTTATTGAAATAAAATATGCAAAACATTATTATAAATAACATCAAGCAAAAAAGAAATTGGCGCTCCAAGCAAAACACATATCATGTGACGAATGAAAACATAGCTCCAAGTGAGGTTACCGATAATGTTGGAGACGAAAGAGGGGATGCCTTTCGGGGCATCCCCAAGCTTAGTTTCTTGGATCTTCCTTGAAAATTTCCTTGGGGGTGCCTTTTTCATCCCCAAGCTTAGGTTCTTGTCACTCCTTATTCTCCTCATATCGATATCTCACCCAAAACTTGAAAACTTCAATCACACAAAACTTAACGCAACTTTGTGAGATAGGTTAGTATGATAAAGAGAAAACCATTCCATTTTTGGTACTGCCAAAGACAAGATTCATAATTGTTCTCACAGAATGCCTACTTTAGCATATCATTTCCACAATTTACATTGAGCAATATAAGCCATAGAAACTAGAAAACAAGCAAACTATGTATTGAAAACAGAATCTGTCAAAAACAGAACACTCTGTACTAATTTGTACTTCAAACTATACTTCTGCTACCCCAAAAATTATGAAAAAATTAGGACCACGTGATAAATTTGTATGTTAATCTTCTGCAGAAAGAATCAACTCAAAATCACTCTTATGTTAAAAATGAGAATTATTCTCATGTGTGCAAAAGTTTATGTTTTTTAGCAAGATCAAATCAACTATCACCCGACATGATCCCAAAGGCTTTACTTGGCACTTTATTGAAACAAAAGCAATAAAACATGATCAACAGTTGCATAATCATGTTAACACATAAAAATAGTAGGTAAAAGTGTTGGGTTGTCTCCCAATAATTGTTTATCTTTAATGCCTTTTATCTAGGCATGATGAGTTCAATGATGCTCGCATAAAAGAAAAGAATTAAAACACAAAGACAGCATAATGAAACATATGAATAGCACATTTAACTCTAACCCACTTCCTATGCATAGGGATTTTGTGAGGAAACAACTTATGGGAACAAGAATTAACTAGCATAGGAAGGAAAACAAGCATAACTTTAAAACTTTCAACACATAGAGAGGAAACTTGATACTATTGCAATATGTAAACGCATTTGTTCCTCTATCATAATAATTTTCAGTAGCATCATGAATGAATTCAACAATATAACCATCACATAAAGCATTCTTTTCATGACATAAAAGCATAGAAAACTTATTACTCTGGACATAAGCAAATTTATTCTCATCAATAGTGGTGGGACCAAACTCAACAAAATAACTATCATGTGATTGAAAAATAAAATCATGATGACAAGTTTCATGGTTATCATTATTCTTTATAGCATAGATGTCATCACCATAACCATCATAGATAGGAACTTTGTTGTTATAATCAACTGTGACTTCTTCCAACATAGTGGAATCATCATTAAATAAAGTCAGGACCTCTCCAAATCCACTTTCATCAATAGAATCATCATAAATAGGAGGCATGCTTTCATCACAATAAATTTTCTCAACAAAACTTGGGGGAGTAAAAGTATCATCTTCATCAAATATAGCATTCCTAAGCTTGTACCTTTACATATCATTAGCATCATTGATATTCAAAGAATTCATACTAACCACATTACAATCATGATCACCATTCAAATATTTTGTGCCAAACATTTTATTGACTTCTTCTTCTAACAATTGATCACAATTTTCCGAACCATCATTTTCAAGAAAGATATTATGAAGATGATCAATAATATGATGCAACCTGAGTTCCATTTTTATGCAGTTTTCTTTTACAAACCAAACTAGTGATAAAACAAGAAACTAAAAGATTCAATTGCAAGATCTAAAGATATACTTTCAAGGACTCACCTCCCCGGCAACGGCGCCACAAAAGAGCTTGATGTCTACTACGCAACTTTATTCTTGTAGACACGTGTTGGGCCTCCAAGCGCAGAGTTTTGTAGGACAGTAGCAATTTTCCCTCAAGTGGATGACCTAAGGTTTATCAATCCGTGAAAGGTGTAGGATGAATACGGTCTCTCTCAAACGACCCTTGTCGGTGGAAAAGACACCTATGGGATCACTGGGATCCCTTCTGCTGTTGGCGGGTGCGGGGTTGTCTAAAGAGCAGGTCTAGAAGCCAGCACAGAGATCTTTACCCAGGTTCGGGACCTGAGAATGCGTAAAACCCTAGTCCTGCTTTGGTGTATGTATTTGAGTGTTCTTGAGTTCTTGAGCTAACTACAATGTGTGTCTAGTCCAAAAGATCCAAATCCTTCTCCTCGACGCCTCAGGCCTCCTTTTATAGACAAAATGGGGTTGCCACAGTGGCACACGGGAGGTGGAAAGGTGTACAGTACATAAGCTTATCGCCTCCCATTGCGGGACAAGGCGCATTAAATGCGCCCCTTAGGGGTCCCGTTGCTTTACTGGGAATGGCAACGAGGCCCGTCCTGTCCGTCGCCGCCTTGCCTCGCTCCGACACGCGTTCAGGCCAACGATGCATGCAGCCCCATGTAGGCTGGCAGGCTGCTGAGATGGCGTGGTGATAGGGTATTCACGAAGATTTTCATGCCACCACTTAGGTGTTTGCTGAGCTGGCCTGGAAGATGCATGTCGCCACACAGGTGCCTGCCCAGCTGGTCGGGCTGGCAGCTGCATGGGAACGACGTCGAATCTTGGCAGACGCGGGCCTGGCTGCGGCCCCGTAGGTGTCTTCGGCAAGGGCCTTGCCGGGGCCCCGGCAAGGGCCTTTCCCTGTCATCGTGGTCGTCCCTGGCAAGGGTCTTGCCGGGGGTCTCGTGGATTTCCTCGGCTAGGATCCCGCGGAGGATCGTCGTCTTCTGGTCCACATATTGTCTTGTGTGTTTATGATCTTGACAAAGATCTGCATGCCACCATGTAGTTGTTGGTGGTGTTGGAAACCTTGGGCTCAAGGGTGGCACCACTACTAGGGAAAAGCCTAGCAGCAGCGCGGGTTTTGGGCCTTTTAGTAGCGCGGGGGCCGGCGCTATAGCTAACGTATAGCAGTAGCGCTGGTCTACCCGCGCTACTGCTAGAAAAGCGTTGCAGCAGCGCACTTAGAGGAACCCTGCTGCTGCTAAAAGCTATAGCGCGCTTCCCCTGCGTGCGCTACTGATACAACCGCGATGCTGCTAACTCTTCTCCACTCGCTACTGCTAATTTTAGTAGTTTTTTGTTTTTTTCCGGCATATTTGTTTTGTATTTGAATAGGCTTTATAGAAGAATCTTTAGCACATACAAATGTCATCATGATACACATACAAATGCCCGCGAGACCACAAATGTAATCATAGCATATACATACAAATAGTCTCGTCATAATCATCATCCAACAGAAAGTGGTATCTTGTCATCATCTCGAAAATAGCGATAGATGCAAGTCTCGAATACTTGCAACTACAAAGTCATCCATCTAAACAAAGGTATACGCGAGAAGAGCTATCACTATGAGTGAGAGCAGAACTATGCAGTACATGAGATGGCGGTTACGAGTCCTCTCTCGCGCTAGCGTGAACCTCAAGTAACTAGCTTCTCCTTCTTGTCTGCTTTTAAAGCCTTTATGGCTGGCGTCCGAGAACCCATTCAGTTGCGCCTGACACTCATGCCACTCGTTGTACACCCCCGGAACCTTCCCTTTGTACACGACATAGCAGTTCCATCTCGCCATCAAGAAACTAGGTACCTGTTAGAGATGCATGTTCATGAAGAGGATGTGCAATCATATATATGCAACAAAATATACTACAGAACACCGAAAAAGAAAGGGTTAGCAACTAGATGCAACACACAGTATGCAAATTAATTAACTAGAGGTACGCATGTCATCGTACGCAAACTAACAAAGTAGCGTTACGCAAGTTCAGCAGGGATCGTGGACATCACAAAGTTGCATCGCTACAAATAGTATACAAGTTCAACCGACACATATCATCATCATCGGCATCATAAATCACTAGAAGTTCCATCCTTCCATATCATCGAGGATGGACCCTAGCTTCTTGAACGGCGTGAGGTCTAGACGTTCCATGCCTATGCGAGTTCGGACGTCAGCTCGCGATATAGGGCCGTGGTGGAACATCCCCTTCTCATCGACGACTTCTTTCATGATGATCGTCGCAATGTCACTTTGGATGTGAAAGAAGTCATCTCTAAGTTTATAATCCGCTTCACCATGAGATTCTAGCCACTTATGGATATGATCATCACTTCTGCTTCTCATGTGAACCTTTTGGTGATCCGTGTTGAACTGAATCATGAGATGGAGGATGTAGAATCCATCCTTCTTGCTTGGTTTTGGGACTTGGATGCAGGAGAAGTTAGTTTTATGCGCGAAACCCATCTTCTTGTTCCTTTGTTTCCTGATCTGCATGTGGCCACCTCTAAAGCTGAAGCCTTGGAGAGCATCATCTAGAATATTCATTATGTGGGTGTAGTCTTTTTTCTCGTAGTCTCTGGAAGGGTCAAAATACACGGCGTGGGAGACTTGCGGATAAAGAACGATAAGGACGGCGCGCCCGTTGCTGCGGGGAAAAGACACCTCAAATTATTCCCCATAGAGAGAGAAGGAATGATTGAAATGTATGAAAGGGTTGTTCGAAACTGACTTACTTTGGATGACAAGGCACGAGGACAATTTCCCGGTCCTTATTCTGTACCATGAAGTTTTGGAGGTAGTCCCTAGCAGTTTCACGCTCAAAGTCGCCGAGACTCAAGAAAGACTTGTGCATGTAGTACGGATCCGCCACACAGATTTGCGAGACTTCTTCACTATTCATTACGGAGCTCATATGTAGCGCAAAAAGGCGGACGATTGTAAAATCGATCCGCCTTGACAGAAACATCTCAAAGATATGGTCAAACCGCAGGAAGAACACCTCCGCGGGCCGTGTCTCGACGTAGCACTTCCCCTCAGGCACACGAGCCGCGTATGTCGGATATCCTGGATCCATTGAGGCTAGTAGGCTTTTCTCAGTCGACAGCACATGGTCGTGCAGTCTCCTGAGATCCCCTGATAGTGCCTCCAGTGGTTTCGGCGGTAGCATCGGCTCACCTGTGAGATGGAACATGGCTGCACCTTTCACGGGTACACGCTCTTTAGAATGCATCGTTTGGCTTCTATGTGCTCTGGCTTGTTTGGAGGCAGTTATCTTCCCCGATCTCTTTTTTCTCCTTTTTCTTGGGCACACCTTCTAGACCCTTCCTTAACCCCTGCCCCAGTGTTCCCGGGCTAAGTACTGTACGACCCTCGCGCTGGGATAGTTGAGCCTGTGTTGAGGCGGCATCTTCAGGCATGTCCCGTGAGGATTTCATGAAGAGAGACTTTTTGCAATCCCTGCTACGACCTTCCTGCCCGGGCATATCATCCATATCCTCATTAGCAAGCTGATAGCCCGATTCGTCATATGGTTGACTCATCAATTCTATGTCACAGTCATACGTGTTTGTATTGAGGTAATTCATAGGGTCGACCTCCGTCTCATCATCCATTCTCTGTTCTACAGGACAAATTACATCAGCCAGCACTATTGCACCCCCTTCGTCATGTCGTCCGCCGCTCTCACCCGGCACTACAGGAGCTGGTAATTGTGTAGGTGGGGTGGTGGTCTCCGCACATGCTTGTTGATGTGTGGTTATTGGTGTGCTCTCGGCCGGCTCTAGACGAATAAGATTCTTCGGCCATAGCAGCACCCAACCCTTGCAGCTTCCAATCCGCGGCGGGGTCTCGTCGTCCGCTCCCACATGCTGTACTGGAGGAGGCAAATCCTCGTGCCCTGATTTCACACTGGACAAGCTAACCCTGAAGTGCCCAGTAGGGATCGGCTGGTTGTGGAACGTGGGTTGCAAGGGGTCCATTATCATCCCCTTTCCCACGTCCACCTTCTGGCCTTTGATCAAGTAGAGTATGGTGCACGGGGTTTCTTTCGCCTGCAAACACATATGTCTGTGGCGTAAAACATCCGAAAGGCAACAAAAATGGAATATTATGTCTCTGGCATAATGCATCCTACTTGGTTCCCATAGCACTTGCGAGGTTCTTCCGGCTCTAACGGCTCAAACTTGCCAGGTGCCATCTTTGTGATCACAAGTCGTCCAATCCCTAGTTTGTTAGGTTTTCGTATCCTCTGCTTCTTATGCTTCCTCTTTTCGGTACCGGCATCGGCGCCGGTATCTTCCGCGCCGGTACCTTCCCCAGCGGTCTCGGTGCCGCCATCGGTGCCGGCGCCATCGGTGTCAGTGTCGGCGTCAGTACCATCATCGAGGCGGACCTGCAAACCTTGCTTAGCAGTCAAAAAGTCGAGGTAGGTTTGTTCACCCTCATAATCCATCTCGTCTGCATCTTGGTCAGAAGGCCCATTTTCTTCGTTGTTCGACATGTTTCCTATGATTAAGTGTCCTCATTTATTTCTAAAAGTATGAATAAATGAGAAATGAGATAAAAAAGAAATCTATGTGCCGGCACTCGATATGCCAACTATGTAGCACAAATCATGCCTTTATTCACGGGAAATTTCGGCATGATCTTTGCTAAAAAATGGACATATCGAGTGCCTGAAATTCACCGAAACGGAAATGAATCAACATTCCGGCGTAACATAGGCCAGTCGGATCACTTAACATAGGCCACTCGGATCATTTAACAAAACATGACATGTCCAAAACATGACATATCCACACATCACATGCCCAGTTCAAATTTGCATATAAATTCAGCAAATTGATAACCTACCACATATCACATGCCCATGACATATCCACATATCACCTACCTAAATTCATAACTAAATAGATAACCTAATTAAACATAAGTAAAACCTAAGTAAATTAACCCTAGCTAGCAGAGAGAGAGAGGGGGGTGGTTTACAGAGGGTGCAGGGCGAGGAGGCAGGCCCGATGACGGCCGAGGTTGGGAAGGGAGGAAGCAGAGGAGGGAGGCGAGGGCCGACGGGTCGGGGGCGAGCGCCGGCGCCGGGGGCGAGCGCGCGTGGGTCGGGGGCGGCGGGGTCGGGGGCGAGCGCGCCGGGGTCGGGGGCGGGCGCGGCGGTGCGACGGGGCCGGGGAAGAGAGTGGGGATTTGGGGGAAAAGAGCTGGGATGAAGCAGGAAGAGGGAGAATTTTGGGTTAAGTGGACGTAGCAGTAGCACGTTTGCACCAAACGCGCTACTACTATTACGCGAAGCTATAGCGATTTCCTGCAAAAACCACTATTGCTACCTTGAATAGTTGTAGCTCTTTTTCACTAAAGCGCTACTGCTATAACCAGTTTCCCTTTTTTCTTTTTCTCAGCATAATAGGAACATATATATTATATCATTGGACCCTTGCATAATAATGGCTAAGTGTGTATACAAAATAGGAACATATATATATTACATCATTGGACCCATGCATAATAATGGCTAATTAAATGTGTATACAATATAGGAACATATATATATTACATCATTGGACCCATGCATAATAATGGCTAATTAAGTGTGTATACAAAATAGGAACATATATATATATATATATATATATATATATATATTACATCATTTTACCGATTCCTCAGCGCTGACGTTTTCGTTTTTGAGACAGCTTCTTTCCCTTCTTGTTCATCGAAGAATAATTGAGCCCCTCATTGTGACTTTTCCTTTTCCATGGAGTATGATTTTTCTTTGGTAATGTAGTATTGATTCTTCTTTTGACGTATACTTCATCATCATCGTCATCTTCCCTCATTGGGTTGCCGTACTGATCATAGTCTTCCTCGTTAGTGACTCCATCCATTCCAATGCTGTTTCTTTTGCCTTTCCTCACGACACATGACTGGGATTGCATGGGTCGATTATGAAGAAGCATTGTGTCACGTGCTTAGCATGTACCCATGGCTTGCTTTTTGCGATAGCGTTAACGGTAGCGCTCTTGGCGTCGGGTATAGTCATGGTAGTGAAAATCCGGCTTTCTCTTTCGACATTCTTAGCCCATCTGACACGGAACATCGTGGTGTTGTGCAGTCCAGAGTAGTCAAGCTCCCATATCTCCTTGACCCTTCCATAAAATTGTTCAGTTGCGCCGTTGTCGCTGCCGGTCATGCATTCCATCGTCACCCCTGAGTTCTGATATTCATCACTGTCCATATCTTTGGCCTCCGTGTAGAACGTGTATCCGTTGATATCATATGCCTGATAGATTACGAGGTTGGGAGAGGGGCCATGTGCTAAGGCGTATATGAGCAATCCGTCCTTAGAGCCCTCCTTCGGGGATTAGCAATAATATGCTCTTTGAACCAATGCAGGAAAGTGGAGTTGTGCTCTCTAGTAATTTCGGCTTCCGTCCTGCATACCTCCCGGTCACGATACTTCTTTGCGATAATTTCTTTGTGCAGTGCCACGAAAGGATCTACCTCGTCTAGGTGTTGTAGCACTACCAAGTTTGCTCTGTCAAAGTCGCTGCATCGATCTGAGTATGCCACGTGCAGTTCCCTGCGACCGTTGCAGTGACCTTCTCCTTCGAGCCTCCCATCGTGCTTGTTAACGGGCAAACCAACACTAACACCAGGCGGCTGGTCTGCGCCATATAGAAAATTCTCACAGAAAGAGATGCACTCTTGTGTCAAATAGCCCTGGACGATGCTTCCATCCGGACGGGACATGTTACGAACGAATTCTTTGATGATCCCATTCATCCTCTCAAACAGCATCATGTTGTGCAGGAATGACGGCCCCAGGTCTATTATGTCATCCACAATATGGACACACAGATGCACCATTACGTCAAAGAACGCGGGCGGGAAGTACATCTCAAGCTCATTCAGTATCACAATGATCTCTTCCTGTAGCCTTCGGAGCTGCTTCACACTGATCGACTTTCGAGAGATGACGTTGAAAAAGTTGCAGAGACCAATAAGCGTGTCACGGACGTGCTTGTCCATTATCCCTCTAAGGGCAACAGGTAATATCTGCATCATCATCACATGACAGTCATGAGCTTCATCCCACTTAACCTTTTCTTGTCTGTGTCTAGATATCTACTTATCTTGCCACAGTAACCTGAACTAACTTTGACTCCGGTAAGGCACTTAAAGAATTGATTGATCTTAGCCTGACTTAAGGTGAAGCAAGAAGGGGGGCAATAATCCTCATTCTTTATTTTCTTGCCCTTCTTCTCCCGTGCCTCTGTCTCCGTCTCTGTCTCGTCTGACATTTTACGGGGCGGCATGTGCAGATCTTCCCTGATTTTCAAATCTTGCAAGTCTTTTCTTGCCTTTGGCCCATCCTTGGTCTTATCCGGCATGTTCATCAGTCTTGCTAGCAAGCTCTCAAGGACATTCTTACAGATATGCATTTGATCAAGGCAATGAGGTGTATCGAGTTTGTGCCAGTACTCCAAGTCCAGAACACATACCTTGTCTTCCATACCTTCAGCAGCGGCTCCAGCGCCTTTCTCATCGTCTTTCCCGGCACGGGGCACTCCTTCCAGTTTTTCAAAAGCTCATCGATTTCGGCACCGCTCCGCTTACGTGGAGGTCCTCGATGCTTAGCGTGACCATTGAATAAATCTCCACGGTTTCTCCACGGGTCATCCTGTTCGAGCCATCTTCGATGACCCATGTACACGATTTTCCCAGACCCGCCATCTTTCCTTGACGTTAGCTGCTGAGACGTCGTATCATCCATGCACCGCGAGCATCCGCAATATCCATGACACACCTGGCCTGCCACATATCCATAACCGAGATAGTCCTGCACTGTCGTGATCAGCGCGGCTCTCATGTTGAAATACTCGCCTTTGCAGGCGTCCCATGTCTTGGCCGGTGTTCTCCATAACGTGTCTAACTCCTCCTGAAGTAGGCCCAGATACAAATTAATATTATTTCCTAGTTGTTTCGGCCCTTGAATAAGCATGCTCATGTGAATGTACTTCGATTTCATGCACAACCAGGGGGAGGTTGTACATCCATACAAACACGGGCCATGTGCTATGATTGGTGCTCTGGTTGCCAAACGGATTCATGCCATCGGTACACGCGCCGAGCACGATGTTCCTTGCATCACATTCAAAATACCGATAGAAGCTATTCAACGCTCTCCACTGTCTTCCATCCTTGACGTGTCTCAGCTTCGGATCATCTCCATCGTCGGGCTTCTTCCTCTCCGCGTGCCAGCGCATTAGCTTTGCTTCCTTGGGATCTACAAAATACCTCTGGAGACAGGGAGTGATCGGTAAGTACCATACCACTTTCTGGGGACATTTCTTCCCGGCCTTCTTGTATCGAGAAGCATTGCACACCGGACAACTTGTTTTTTCCGCATGCTCCTTCCGATAAATTATGCAATCGTTGATGCATGCATGGTATCTAACGTGTGGCAGATCAAGAGGGCACACGATCTTCTTGGCCTCATCAACACTACTAGGATATAGATTACCCTCGGGAAGAACATCCTTTAGGTACTTGAGATGCTCATCGAGGCTAGTGTCGGTCCATTTGTTTTTTGCCTTCGTCTTCAGGAGTTGGAGCGTGAAACTCAAGCGGGTCACCTCAAGATTGCAACCATCATACAATGGAGTGTTCGAGTCTACCACCAGTTGCTCCAGCTTAGCCTCCTCTCTAGAAGTAGCTCTCTCAGTACTCGTCTCCTTGCGAAGCAATGCTTGAACATGAGGGTCCCGCACGATTGAACTTAGTACCGACGAACTCTGCTGCGTGGAGTCCATGTCTTTCTCTCTGCCGCCATGTCCGGCCCCTTCTCCGCCGCCATGTCCGGCCGCTTCCCCGCCGCCATTATCGATCATCTCTTCGTCTTGCCCCGTGTCATCATTGCCTTCCCCGTCGGCATCCTCAACATCGTCATCCTCATCTTCAATTATCCACCGAGTATAGCCATCCATGAAACCAGTCATGAGCAGGTGCGCTTAGACGCGACCATCGACATGGGGGTCAAGCCAAACTATTCCTTTGCATTTTCGACACAGACTTAAAACCTCTGTCAGGTTATTTTCCTTCATGTCCTGCACCACCGACCGCAACCACCTGTCCACCATCGTTCCACTGACCATCATCAACTCTGCACGGTAATAATAAACAAATTGATTATAAAAATGCGTGCATTCATCAAAGTCATACAAAAATTCGGCATGACCTTCCTCAAAAATAGGACATATATAGATCTAGAGTTTGTCCGGAATTTGCCAAAACGGAAATAAATCGACATTTCGGCAAAACATAGGCAACTCAAATGCACAATTTGGCGTCAACTCATGCCACACACACAATTTCCATAAAAATATCACACACACATGCATAAACATATTTCTATTTTGCAAGCATGAAATATTAATCACACCTCTATCTCGAGATCGATCACACGATGGAGATGATGATGTAGGGAGGTCAAAAGTGCACAAAGCTCATCTTGACAAAGAAAGATCTAGTTAGGGGGCAAATAGGTCACTTAACTAAATGCTAGATCTACCTAGCTAGCTAATTTGGGAGGAGACAACTTCAACCAGTGGAGGGGGAAGGAAAAAGAGAAAGGAGATGAATTAATGGAGGTGGTGTAGTTATAGCTAGGAGTAATGAAGAGAGAGAAAGGTAGGTACAAGAGGGAGAGTAATGGGGGGAGAAGTATTGAGGAAGAAGAAGAGGGAGAGAGGGAGGATGTGGGAGGTAGGGGAAAGGGAGGAGAGGAGATGGGGAGGGGGAGGTAAAAAGGTGGTAGGTGGGTGCTGCGACTTAGCAGTAGCGCGGGAGAGAAAGCGCGCTGCTGCTAAGAGCGTAGCAACAACGCGCTTCCCTTTCACGCGCTACTGCTAAACGGGCCAACCCTGTGCATAATTTCAAAATTAGCAGTAGCGAGGTGGAAAAAAAGCGCGCTACTACTATAACATTAGAAGCAGCGCGCTTCCTGACGCCGCGCTACTGGTAAACTTATGTCGTTGTGTACTGTCCGTGGATTTTTGTAGCAGCGCGGTTTGAACATCACGCGCTACTGCTAAGTTTGCACCTGTAGCGAGGTTTCCGAAGCCGCGCTGCTACTACGTAGCAGCAGCGCCTCTTTTTATGCCGTGCTGCTGCTAAGATTCTGTGTATAAGGTTTTCCCTAGTAGTGCACGCTCTGCTGGCGTCGAGCAAGTTGCCCTGGCAAGGCTCTTGCCGGGGCTGCGAAGGCCACCCCGGCAAGGGTCTTGCCGGGGGATCCCACCTCGCCCTCTTGCTCTTCGTGTCTCTGGTCTTGGCGTTGCTTTGGTTGCCTTGTGCTCCGGCTTCCCTCTTCTGCGCTGCCCGGTGTGGCCACGGGCGCGGCTCTGACTGCCCATGCACAAGTAAACGGGTCAAAATGAGTGCCCCTACTTTTGTACACCGACAGGAGCCCCCGGGCCTAGTCCACACATATGCGCCACGCGTTGTTGGGCCTGGCCCAGAATGGTGCGCGGGCAGGCGGGGCGGGATTTTTACCGCGGTAATTCCTTCGCTCGCTTGCACTTCCCCACGACCCGCGTTGAATGCGCGTCGTGGAGGGTCATGCGTGAAGTGGGTGGCATGCGTCACTACTAGGGAAAAGGCTAGCAGCAGCGCGGGTTTTAGGTGTATCAGTAGCGCGCCGACCGACGCTACTAATAAGGCGCTACAGCTAACACGTAGCAGTAGCGCGTGCTCACCAGTGCTACTGCTACACAAGTGTGGTAGTAGCGCGCTTAGTGGAAGCTCGCTACTACTAATAGCTACAGCGCGCTTCTCCCATGCGCGCTACTGCTACTACCGCGCTGCTGCTAACTTTTGTCCACTCGCTACTGCTAATTTTAGTATTTTTTTTCAGCATATTTGTTTTGTATTTGAACAGGCTTTATAGAAGAATCTTTAGCACATACAAATGTCATCATGATACACACACAAATGGCTGCGAGACCACAGATGTAATCATAGCATATACATACAAATAGTCTCATCATAATCATCATCCAACACAAAGTGGTCTCTCGTCATCATCTCGAAAATAGCGATACAAGTCTCGATTACTTGAAAATACATCGTTGTCCATCTAAACAATGATATACGCGAGAAGAGCTATCACTTTGAGTACATGAGTTCGTATCCCTCTCTCGCATTAGCGTGAACCTAAACTAACTATTGCCTGTCGCTCGGAAACCGGAAACCGGTACACCTAGGCTTGACACTCCGGCCACTTGTCGTATATATACTCCCGGCGTAGCACTTCTTCGCCATCTATGATCTATGCACCTGCATCGTCACATGAGTCGATGATATGCAACATATATAGTTGAGCAACAAAAAGAGACAGACTTGGCAAAAATAGAAACAACATATCATAAGCATAAATAACAAAGTTCATCGTACCCCAAAATGCCCTAACTAGAGTGATTTTCGCTAGTCGAGGAGGAGGATGGTTTAATTACATCACAAATTAAGTTTCACCATGCATAACTCAAATTTTTGTCATATAGGAAGTATGGACTAAACGGACACATTGTCATATATCGACAATCACTCCAACATGTCGTTCCATCCATCCAAGTCAGGGAGATAGTCCCCGAGCCTAGTGAAAGGCTTCAGGTCGAGACGCTGAGAGGCTATCCATGTTCGGACGTCTTCCCGTGACATTTGTCGAGACGCTGAGAGGCAAGTTCGAGCTGGATGCTATAGAACTCAGCTCGAAGTCGATGATCCTCGATATCTCCTATGTCCTTTTCCCATTGCAGAATGTGGGCATCGCCAGAAGATGGTGCCATGCGAAGGTTCTGGTGATCCCGTCTGTACTCCAGCATGTGGTGTAGGACATAGAATCCATCATTAAGAGAATCATCCGGTTGCTGGATGCAGCAGAAGTTGGCCTTACGGCCGAAGGCGACCCTGCCGCCCCTCATCTTCTTGTCCCTGACCTCTCCACTCAGCGATTGGTAGTGATACATAGCACTGTCGAGAACATCCTTGATATGGGTGTAATCCTTTTTGTGAATGTTCTTCAACGTGTCCAAGTAAAGAGCATGGGAGAATTGGGGGTAGAGGATGATGAGGACGGCGCGCCCGCCGCTGCGCAAAATAAGTCCTCAAATTAATTAGCCTCCACCATGGAAATGAATGATTGAAATTGAAATCGAAGGAAGGATAGCAGCGTGGATGACTTACACGGGATGATAAGGCACGAGAATCGCCCCCTTGTCCTTATTGGTGAGCATGAAACTGTCGATGTAATTCCTCGCGTATTCACGGTGATTTGCGCAGACTCCCAAGAAGCCCTCGTGCATGTAGTACGGGTCAGCGACACAGATATGAGATATCTGCTCAACCCCGATGATGTAGTTCATGTGCAAGGCATGAAGGCGGACAAACGTAAAATCCAGCTTCTTCACGTGAAACATGTCGAATATATAATCGAATCGGAGGAAGAACTTATCCGCGGGGAAGCTGTCGACGTACGACATTTGTCGCGGAGCGTTAACCACGTAGAGTGGGTATCCTGGATCTTTCGAGGCGATGAGGCCTTTCTCTACCTGCAGCACATCGTCATGAAGTCTATTTAGATCGCCGAATCTGGCCCGTTGAGCTGTTGGAGGTAGGATTGGTTGACCGGGGATATGCCATTTATCCGCACCGGGGATATCTATATGGTCCTGAAGCCGAGGCTGCTGAGGCGGCTGGATCATAGAAACAACTTTTTTGCCTTTCCTCGCTCTCTTCCTAAACTTCTTTACTAACGGAAGGTCGTCCATAATATGTTGAGACAGCAATTCAGGCACCGACTCATGACGGTCAAACCCTGAGGAGGCGCCAGTATATACATACTGTTCAGCAGCGCCATCGTCGTCCTCATCCTCATGCATGGCGACGTCATCAGCGACTAATGGAGCCTCCTCCTTACCCCGACCGCTATCACCCAACGAAACACCCGACGGTAATTGGGTAGGTGGGGTGTTGATGTTCATACCTTGTTGGGGCTGCGTGCTCGTGGGTGTGCTCCCGGCCACCTCTAGACGAAGGAGACTCTTTGGCCACAACAGGACCCACCCAGCATTGCAACAATCACCAAGCCACCGCGGTGTCTCGTCGTCATCCCCCAGTAGTACTGGAGGAGGCAAATTCTCGTGGCCCGGTTTGACACTGGCCACGAAAACCTTGAAGACGTTCGGGGGGATCGGCCGGCTGTGGAACAATGGTTCCTTCGGCTCCATTATCGTCGCCTTCCCCACGTCCACCTTCTGGTTCCCGATGGTGTACAATATGGTGCACGGGGTTTCGTCGGCCTGCAAAGAAAAGTCTGCGACGTGAGACATCCGAAAGGCAACGAAAAAGGGAGATTATACATTTATATTGAAGGGGGCCGGTGTGACAGATACCGTGAGGGCGTCGAGCTCAGCCAAAGACAAAGCACCGCCTAGCACGTCCAGTGCGGGAGCCGGTGCGGGAGCAGGTGCAGCTACAGGTGCTGGTGCAACGCTAGTCGAGCTGCTCCCCGCCAAGAAGTCAGCAAGGGGAAAGTCCGCTGCATCTTTTTCTGGATTTTGCCTGCTCCAATTGAAAACGGCTGGAACCAAGGTAGTAGAAATATCTACAGCCACCTGTTTTGCGGCAGCTACCACTGTTGCGACTGTCTCAGGTGATCTTTTCTCAATCGCAATCTCAACCCTCTTGTCGATGTTTTCTTCATTTAACCTCCGTCTTTCCTTTCTCTCCTCTGTGGTCTCACGGTAGTACTTCTTCCACGTGGCGCCGTCTCCGACACTGTGCACGCGTCCATACGACGGTCGAGTATCCAGCGGTTGTCGTTTCAATATGTTCAACGCCTGGTTGAATGGAGTGTCCCACTTGGGCCTCGCCAACGCCTCGGACGGCGAGTCGCTTTCGGCCGCAATCCTGTGCTGCTCTCTCTGCAAAAGGCACAACGATCATTTACAAATATGACTAACGTGTGCAATCGAATTGATCAGAAACTAAAATTACCTGCAGTCTCATGAACTCCTTAATGACCGGTGTTGTCTCGTAAACCTTGTTCACTGGGTCCCAACGGTGCCGGGCCCTGAGGACGTCATGCTCCTGCGGGACGGTGAACTCCGCCAGGGGGTCTGGGATGCCCAGACTCGCGGCTTCCGCGTCCTCCTTGGCCCATTTGGACCTCTTTCCGCTGTAACCACGGCTTCTGACGTGGTGGCTCCCAAAGTTCCTCTCTTGAGGCCCCTTCATGTACTTACACTTTTTTTGGCATCTTCGGCCTCGCAAGCCTCCTTGAATATTTGAAACTGCTCTTCTGTGATTGTCGGATTATCCTTTACAATCTCGGAGTAGGGTTCCTTCTTATCGAAGATCCTTGCTTTCACTCGATTTTTCCAGGCGGCCAACGCGTCCCTAAACTTGGTCATGGCGTGTTTGTTTATCTTCTTCATTGTCGGGTCCTCATCTGGATCTTTATAATCCTTCTCATTCCAGCCCGGGAACAAGACTATCTGGTGAAACTTCTTTAGGAGGGAGCTCCTCATATTTTCTATCTTTTGTAGTTTCTCATCGTTGATGGTGGCGGTTGTCCGTACGATGCAGCCTATTTGATTGCCGTAGCATCGACGCGCTTCCTCGGGTGCCGTTGGCTCAAATTTGTCGTCGTCCAACTCCGTGACCACCACTCTAGTAGTCTTGAGTTTGTTAGGAACCCGTTGCCTCTTTTCTTTCGGTTCTACACCGGCTCCGCTCCCTGAGGCAGCGCCGGTCTCAGTCTCGGCGCCGGTCTTGATGCCGGTCTGAGTCTGAGCGCCGGTCTCAGTCTCAGCACCGGTCTGCGTGTCGGTCTCAGTCCCTGATGCCACCGGTGGGCCCAGCAATAACATCGGTTGATCATCGGTAAGGCTAAAAAAATTGTCTGCCACCCGGTAGGCGTCGTAGCAATCACCAGGACCCTGCCCTTCATCGTTGCTAGCCATGTTTCCTATGATTAAATCTAGTCAATTAATTCTAGACCTAATAAAATGAATAATGACATAAAAAAGGCCTATTGTTTTGCAGGAATGTTGACTCCTTCCTGGTGCGGCAAATACTGGGCACTCGATATGTCCTAGTTTGTAGCACAAGTCATGCCGAAATTCACGGAAAATTTCGGCACGACCTTTGCTAAAAAGTGGACAAATCGAGAACCTAAAATTTGTCGGAACAGAAATGAATCAACATTCCGGCAAAACATAGGCCACTAAGCATCATTCCAGCACAAGTCATATATAGTTTGACCAAGTTTTTGAAAAGAAAAAACAATTCTGTTTTTTGTTTATAGCTAAATGCCATAGCTACTGTTTTTTATTTATAGCTAAATACTTATGTTTTTTGTCTAAAGCTAAAAGTATTTTTAGGTAAAAATATTCAGGTCCATAGTCCAAATAATTCAAATTTCATTTGAATGAAATTTGGAACAAATTCAGGTCCTAAAAAAATTGCTAATCATATTTCCTAAATGCTATACAATGCCTACTGCCCTAAAAAATTCTAGGGTTCATATGAACACCTAGGGTTCATATGAACATCAACACAGTATCAACATATATATGAAATTGCCCTAGCAGAGCCTTACGGTCGGCGGCAATGGCAGGCTCTGGCTCGGGCAGCGGCGGTGAGGTCGAGGGCGGCGGCGGTGAGCTCGAGGGAGGCGACGGTGAGGTCGACGATGGCCTCGGGCGGCGGCTGTGAGGTCGAGGGCGGCCTCAGGCGGCGGCGGTGTGGTCGAAGGTGGCGGGCGGCGGCGGTGTGGTCGAAGGCGGCCTCGGGCGATGGTGATGTGGTCGAAGGCGGCAGGGCGACGGCGGCGATGGAGCAGTTGGGGGACAGGGGGGCCGGGAGTAGAGAGAGGGGGAAAAGGACTTAGCGAAATTTTGAGCCCGCGGGCTGCGATTTGAGTCAAACTAGCAGCAGCGCGTTTCTCCGAAACGCGCTATAGCTAAGATAGCTATAGCGCGTTCCAAGAAAACACGCTACTGCTATTCCATTCTATTTTTACTTGTTTTTCACTTTATTTTATTTCCGTTAGCAGCAGCGCCTTACACGTAAGCGCGCTACAGCTAAGGTTATTAGCAGTAGCGCTGGCCTGTATACGCGCTACTGCTATGTTGGGCTAGCCATGTGTGCCCAGTTCAAACATAGCAGCAACGCTTTTCGCTAGTACGCGCTACTGCTAAAGTCATAGCAGCAGCGCGGTTTATTTAAGCGTGCTGCTACTAAGTAGCAGTAGCGCTTAGTTTTGTACAGCGCTACTGGTAAGATTCTGTGTATAGGCTTTTCCCTAGTAGTGCGTGGGGCGGCCTCTGCCCTCATGCGTCACATCGCAGTAAACAGGCGGCTCGCGCCTTCTCCATAAAAAGAGGAAAACACAGAGGCGCGTCACATTTACTGAGTGCACTCGGGTCGTGGTCTTCAAGGCGTCCGCGCTCCACGATCATGGGGTGGAGAAATGGTCGCCTCACCCGTCCATTCGATTTCTGCTTGCTCGCCACGTGTCCCCCGTGCCCGTAAGGTGGCATCCAGTGGAGGCGGGAAACCGAGCCGTCGCTGATTGGAGCAGCGGATCGGTCTCGATTCTCTACGCCCCTGACGGCCGGATTGGTTGAGTGGGGCGGCCGAGCCCCGATCCCGCCCCTTTATAAGAAGGGGGGAGGGGGATGGCATCCCACATTCTATCATCATCCATCTCCTTCCACCGAGTCTCCTTCCTTCCATCTACCATGGCGAGGGGATGCGCCGACCCTTCGACGGTGGCGGCGAGGGTCTCTGCTTGACATCGCGTCCCTCCTTCCTAAGAGCTTGCATGGGCGGAGCTGGCCATGCAAGGAAGGGGGAGGGCGAGGCCGAAGTAGCCGTGGCGCTCGGGGAAGAGGGGGACGGGGCGGCGCACCGGCCTTGCCTCCGCCAGCGATGCCTCCCCCAATGGAGGGTCACGTCAGAGACCACCCCCGTGAGTTCTTCATCAGGCTGCGCCAGCTACCGCGTCGCCGTCTTCATCTCCCCACTCCATTTGCTCGGGAGATGGATCTCAACCTCCCACAGACCCTCAAGTTGCATATGAGGGGCTGCAGGAACGGCGACACGCGGGTCGACGTCGACTTTCCCGCTCCTCATGTCATGTACCTTCATCATGGATGGAATACTTTGGCTCGTGTCCATAGCCTGACGGCGGGGCTCATTCTCTACTTCAAATTAATGGAGAAAGGCCTGCTCTCAGTCAAGGTCTTCAGGGACCTTGGAACTCGCCAAAAGTGCTGCGTGGAGAGCTCATCCGATGATGAAGATTCCTCCTCAAGCGGGAGTGACGAGGAGGATAGTGACAACAACGACGAGGGCGTCGAGCGGGGGGACGCTGAACTCGTCTCTGACTGACCGCGTTGCCCCTCCCTTAGCCCCGCGCCCTACCGAGGGCCTTCCTCGTCAAGCTCTCCGTCGACGCATTCCCCGGCGCCTCCTTGGGCGGCTGGCGTAGGAAGGCCGGAGAATACGAAGAAGGCGGGTGACGGGCCGTCAAGTCAGAGTACGCGGGCACCGACACCTTCGTCGCGTATTGTCAGTCCGCCGCCTCGTCTTTCGGCTCCTCTCCTGGCGTCTTCTGCCACTTGTACTTCGCCTATGTTCTTTTTGCCCTCCTGCTATATCGTTCCATCTCTGAGGAGAAGGACAAGTAAGGGATTACGAGCATCATATCTCTTTTTAGTTTGCAAGCCTGCGGGCATTTGTTAAATTTAGAACTTGTAATCCCTTTGCTCATGTTTTTCATTCCGTATAAACTGTACCTGTATGGGACGTCTTTAATGAAAAAGGGTGCTTGCCGGGTTCTTTGTGCGTGAGCGAGGCCCATGCCAAGGAGTGAATATTTGCTATTTTTAAGATAAACATTGTCGCCGGGCAATAGGCCTTGCCGCCCCCTTAGTTCATTCAACCATTCTCACGCTTTTGGCGGAGGCAGGGGCGAAGTAGAGTTAGGCCCTTCGTTTATTTTCCTGCCACCGCGACTACGACCCAGTTCCGACCCAGGAAAAAAGGGGGAGCACAGTGGCCTAGGAATAAAATGAGGTTTCATACGTCTCAACTCCATACAGGAATGCACAATAGGGGATAAAAGACTTATCTGGATCTGCAGCCCCCGGCAGCCTTGGCTCGCCCTAGTTGGAATCTTGTGTCTACAGCCCCCGGCAACCTTGGGTTGCCGGGGCCGGAGTGCCGGCTTGTTCTCTTTCTTCCAAATAGCTCAGCGGAAACGTCCATGTATCCTGCAAACCAAAGAGGATGGAAAGGAACAGAGAGACACGCACTCGACCTCCATTTGGCACACCGAAACGGTAGACTAGCCCCTTGAAGGTGTGGCTTGTGAACTGCATGTTGTAGTCGGTGATGACTCTATTTGGCACACCGAAACGGTATACTAGCCCCTTGAAGAACTTGACGGCTGACTGCACTGTCACCTTCCTCACTGCTTCCACCTCCGGCCACTTTGTGAACTTGTCGATTGCAACGTACAAGTATTCAAAGCCCCCGACTACGCGGGGGAAATGGCCTAGTATGTCGAGCCCCCAGACCAAAAATGGCTAGGAGAGAGGAATTGTTTGGAAATGGCACAGTATGACGCCGTATTGGAAGGGAGTTGACCACCGCAGGTTACACAGATGCTGAGAAGGTGCATTTTGCCGCACATCAACTGGATGGACCAGCAACCTCATGGTGGGAGAATTACACGACCACTTTCCCCATAGCCAACGTCATTTGGGACCAGTTTCTGCAAGCTTTCCGTACAACCCATGTCTCAACTAGAGCTATGAGTATGAAGAAGCGTGAGTTTCGCAACTTACGCCAGAGGAACCGTACTGTGGCTCAGTACGTGGATGAGTTTAGCAAGTTATCTCGCTATGCCCCTGATGATGTGGCCACAGATGCCGCGAAGCAGGAGAAGTTTATGGAAGGGCTGAACGACGAGATGAGTATGCAGTTGATGGTGGCAACATTCAACAACTAACAGGAGTTGGTAGATAAGGCTCTGATGATTGAAGGAAAGCAGCAGCAGATTGAGAGCCGTAAGAGGAAGTATGGGCAAGGGAGGTATAACCCAGGAGCTCAGCAGAAGCCTCGCCTAACCCCGAACTCAGGAGGACTTATTCATAACCACACCGGACGAGGTTCGCATAACCATAATGGTTCTAAGAATGGAAATGTAAACGGAACAAACAACAATCAGAATCGCCGCAATCCAGCCACACCCACCAAGAGAGATCTAAGTCACATTACTTGCTATAAGTGCGGGAAGACTGGACACTATGCCCCGGAGTGCCCTGAAGGGAAGAATGGAAATGGAAATGGGAGCGCTGGGAAGAAGCCCAATCCGTTCAACAAAGGACAAGTGAACCACATTAACGTGGAGGAGGTTGAAGAGCAGCCAGACACGGTTACAGGTAAGTTTTTGGTTAAGTCATTTACTGCCCTTGTTCTTTTTTATACTGGTGCATCGCATTCATACATATCAAGGGGATTCGTGGATAAGTTTAGACTACCAACCGAAACCCTTAGGACCCCTCTATTAGTGAGTTCACCTAGAGCAGAATATATGGCTAGTCGGTGGTGCGACCAGATACCCCTAACCATTGGTAGCCATGTTTTTTCGTCCAACCTAATAATCTTGGAGTCACAAGGATTGGATGTGATATTAGGCATGGACTGGATGTCAAAGTATGGAGGAAGCATTGACTGTGCTAGTAAGTCGATTTATCTCACCACCCCAGAGGGAAAAAGGATCAAGTATGTATCTAGGCATGTGCCTAGGAGGAGCCGAGTAAATACCCTCACGGGAGTTGTTCAGGAGGAAGTGCCTGTAGTGAAGGATTACCCGGATGTTTTCCCAGAGGAGTTACCGGGCATGCCACCGGATCGAGACATCGAGTTTCTGATAGAGTTATTGCCAGGTATAGGGCCAATATCAAAGAGACCCTATCGGATGCACGCGAATTATCTGGAGGAGATTAAGAAACAGTTCAAGGAGTTATTAGAGAAAGGTTACATTCGATGGAGTTCATCACCATGGGGAGCCCCAGTGCTTTTGGTTGAGAAGAAGGATAAATCTCTAAGAATGGTTGTTGATTATCGGGCCTTGAATGAGGTGACGATCAAGAACAAGTACACACTGCCGATGATCAATGATTTGTTTGACCAGCTGCAAGGAGCTAATGTGTTTTTGAAGATCGATCTGCGATCAGGATACCACGAGTTGAAGATTCGAGAGAAGGATATACCAAAGACAGCATTCACCACGCGGTATGGGCTGCATCGTATTATGTTGCAGACTTTTCAGACGAGGTGTAAGGTTTGTTAGGTCGTTGCCGTGCAACTCAACTATGCCGTTGGAGTTGATGGAATCACTTTATCTTCCAAGCCTTCCGTTGTTATTGTATTAGATGGCCTTAAACTATATTTATTGTAATAAGTTCTCATTTGAGACATTTGATGTAATAAGTGTGTGATTGCTACTATGTTATAAATCCTTCGAGTACTGTGCGTGTCAGCATTACCAGTCCAGGGATGACACAGAAGCACAGAGACTTGACCGTTTGAGGTCGGGTCGCTACACAAGAGCAAACAGAGTTTGTAAAAGTTTTTATTTATCACTTTCAGTTTGTCAAATTGAATTGCTTCAGGACAAGCAAAGGTTTAAGCTTGGGGGAGTTAACATGTCTCCATCGTATCTACTTTTCCAAACACTTTTGCCCTTGTTTTGGACTCTAACTTGCATGATTTGAATTGAACTAACCCGGACTGATGCTATTTTCAGCAGAATTACCATCGTGTTATTTTTGTGCACAAATCAACCTTCCTCCATCACCAATTTCATGATGCTCATCGTGGTGTGTGAGTAATTCCATCATAGGCTTGCTGGACGGTGATGGGTTGGATGAGATTTATCATGTAATCGAGCTAGTTTTTTTAGGGTTTGATCCCTAGTATCCATTATGTTCCGAGATTGATATTGCTATGACTTTGCTATGCTTAATGCTTGTCACCAGGCCCCGATTGCCATGATTTCAGATCTGAACCTATTATACTTTCATGAATATATGTGAGTTCTTGATCCTATCTTGCAAGTCAATAGTCACCTACTATGTGTTATGATCCGGTAACCCTGAAGTGATAATAATCGGGACCACTCCCGGTGATGACCGTAGTTTGAGTAGTTCATGTATTCACTAAGTGTAAATGCTTTGGTGTGGTACTCTATTAAAAGGGGGCCTTAATATCCCTTAGTTTCCAATAGGACCCCGCTGCCACGGGAGGGTAGGACAAAAGATGTCATGCAAGTTCTTTTCCGTAAGCATGTATGACTATATTCGGAATACACGCCTACATTACATTGATGAACTGGAGCTAGTTCTGTGTCACCCTATGTTACAACTGTTGCATGAGGAATCGCATCCGACATAGTTATCCATCATTGATCCAATGCATACGAGCTTTTCACATATTGATCTTTGCTTAGTTACTTTTCCGTTGCCATTGTTATGATTGCTACAAAAACTGGTACTATTACCTTTTCCACTGTTAGTGTTACTTCCATACTACTTTGCTGCAAATATTAAGTTTTCCAGGTGTGGTTGAATTGACAACTCAGCTGCTAATACTTGAGAATATTCTTTGGCTCCCCTTGTGTCGAATCAATAAATTTGGGTTGAATACTCTACCCTTGAAAACTCTTGCTATCCCCTATACTTGTGGGTTATCACTCCTCGTGCCAACCAAGGTTCAGATTATGTATTCATGCATATATCACTCTCTTTTTGTTGTTGCATGGTGCTACTCTCTGTAGAGTTGTTGGGCTTCGCTGAAGAGGAAGGGTGAAGTAGTATAGTAGCAGATATTATTTCCCTTAGTTATGAACCAAGCTTTATCGAACTGGAAGAAAACGACACACAAACAACCTGAATAGTACCTACGCACGCACAAAGCTAATGCTTGCACCCAATGAAGACAAGAGGGTTGTCAATCCTCTTGTCATAGCCAAGTGCAAGGATTAAATCTAATAGTGATAGGTATGCAAACAAATAAAAGAAAATAAAATAAAACAACGAGTAATTGTAGAATTCTTAGTAATAATGGAGAATGGACCCGAGGGGCATAGGTTCACTAGAGGCATCTATAGGATCGAAAGTAGGTCTAGAGGGGGGTGATTAGTCTACTTGACCAAATAAAAATCTAGCATTTTCCCATGCAATTCTAAGAGTGTAGCAGCGGAAAGTAAAACATTGCATATGAAGGTAAAGGGAAGGGTTTGGAGAAGGCAAACAAAATGTAGAGACGGATATTTTTTGGCGTGGTTCCGATAGGTGGTGCTATCGTACGTCCAAGTTGATGGAGACTTCAACCCATGCAGGGTAACGGTTGCGCCAGTCCACGGAGGGCTCCACCCATGAAGGGTCCACGAAGAAGCAACATTGTCTATCTCACTATGGCCATCGCCCACGAAGGACTTGCCTCACTCGGTTTTTTTTTCACGATGTAGGCAATCTCCTTTCCCTTACAAATTCCTTGGTGCAACTCCACAATCTTGTCGGAGGCACCCAAGTGACACCTAACCAATCTAGGAGACACCACTCTCCAAAAGGTAATAGATGGTGTGTTGATTAAACTCCTTGCTCTTGTGCTTCAAATGATAGTCTCCCCAACACTCAACTCTCTCACACAGATTTGGCTATGGTGGAAAGAAGATTTGAGTGGAAAGCAACTTGGGGAAGGCAAGAGATCAAGATTCTTGTGGTTGGATTGGAATGTCTTGGTCTCAACACATGAGTAGGTGGTTCTCTCTCAGAAAATGAGTAGTGGAAGTGTAGGCACATTCTGATGGCTTTCTCTTGAATAGAGAAGGGGGTGGAGGGGTATATATAGCCTCCACACAAATTCCAACTGTTACACACATCTGACCCAACTCGGCCAGACTGAATAGGAGAACACGGTGGGACCGATTCAGTTCAAAATGTGAACGTTAGGAATCTCGGTGGGACCGATATGATCAACTCGGTGGGACCGATGTGCTAGGGCTAGGGAAAAACCTCCTCTCGGTGTGACCGATTGCATGAACTCGGTGAGACCGATTTCAGTAATGAGTTAACAGAGAATTGGTCAGGTAAACTTGGTGGGACTGGTCACTCATTTCGGTTAGATGGAAACATTACGAAGGGAAATAGAGAGTTTGCATTGTTAACTTGGTGGGAGTGATCGCTCACTTCAGTAAGACCGAAACACTATGAAGGGAATCCGAGAGTTTGCAACGCCATCTCAGTGAGACCGAGATACCTATCGATGAGGCCGAATTGATTAGGGTTTCTGCCAGTGGCTATGTCAAAAGAACTCGGTGGCGCCGGATAGATCAAATCGGTGGGGCCGAGTTTGACTTTAGGTTTTGGACATATTTGGATGTGAGAAAGTGGTTGAGGGCTTTGGATCATATCACTAAGCATTTTGAGCAGGTAAACCATTAGGCAACACCTCATCCCCTTTTAATAGTATTGGCTTTTCCTATGGATCAATTTGGTCTTGGGTCACTAAAATAGAAATGAAGAGTCTTGAGCTTTTGCCAATCTTTGTCCTTAGCATTTTGAGGGGTCCACATCTCTAGTCCATGCCATGCCAATCATTGAACTTCCTGAAATATTTAACTTGAATGGATATTAGTTCAATGAGCTATATGCTGTTTTGAATTACGAAAACCACCCGGGGAATAGTTGCACTTTCAATCTCCCCCTTTTTGGTAATTTATGACAACATACAGATCAAAGCTTCAACAAATGATAATATGAATGAAATACATCGTCGCTTTGAGAAGTATGTGATAAGCAAGAGCACCCCGTAAAATTGTGAATTATTTAGAATTTGCTTTCGAATGTGTCCGCTTGTGTCGCTGTATTTGCTTTCAAATGATAATATGAATGGGGCCGAACAAGTATAAAAATCTCTTGTGTCGCTGTGTCCGCTTTATCCCCTTCAAGCTAATCCGTAGCGATGGCTCCACGACTAAGTCCTTTCATGAGGACATCTGCCGTGACAAAACCACGACAGTTGGCGCCCACCGTGGGGCTATCGCACGATGGTTTCAAGTTCTTGGAGGGCAACTTCGAAGGACTCATGGGTTATGCCCTGGGCTGGATGACCAAGAGTCGACGCGGCAGGCTCTACATCGATGGTGCAGGATGGGGCCCCGAGGCCGGCTCAATTGAGTACGGGTACCGGGTCCCCTTTGGTGGCATACACGTCTTCATCGGCAAGATCGGTGAACTGGGCCCTGAGCCGGACATCTGCACCGACATCGTCGAAATGGCTCAGCGTGCACGATCCGCCCAGGCTAAACCGGCCGTGAAGCATGCCTTCGTGGGAGTCATCCATGGAGGGGAATACGACGATAGATTGGAATCTGGTGGTGAGACCGTCGTTTATTCCGGCGACGAGTCCTCGACCGGAGAAACCGAGTCATTATATCAGTTACAAGATGGCCGGATTGGGGGCTGTTCCGATGGCGACAGTATTCCGGACCCCTCTGATCTGCCAAGCCGGGTCGGAATATTCATGGCCGGTACACAAGCGGTGATCCACTCGTCGACCGCGGCGGCAATGATCTCCGGGTTAGTAACGGCGACGGCGACCGGGGCAGGAGGCCCTGTGCGCCCGCCAGCTCAAGTTTTATCTGATCTGTTTGATGCGTTGGCCACACTCATGGCAGAGGCTAAACCGATGGATCAGGATGCCCACAACGTGGAAATCGCAAAGGTGAAGGATCAATTTACTCAGGCCAAGACCGATTTAGTAGCTGAGAATGCCAGGATGACCGTAGAATGGGTCGCTTTGGATGCACAGGCTTATCGGCTTATGCTGGATGAGAACGCGTCACATGAAGTCCTGAAAAGGAAGCACCGGTCTCAATTACCTACGGTTTTCGAGGCCAGAGACCTCTTTAACACCCCAAGAGTGGGGGCCAGTAACCCGCCGGTGGTAAACCGGGTGGAAGCGCCAGGGACGGGCGCGCCGGTTCAGCCTCGCTTGGTGGATCCGCCCCGTCAGAACAATATCATGCCTCAACCTGTCCTAACACCTCCGGGTCACTACTCCAATCTGATGGACAACCTTGTTACTGCCGCTTGACGACTGGAGGCCATCCCAATTGAAGGGGATTCTCCGCAGGCGGTGGAGACGCGCTGGGTTAAGGAAGTTCTTCGGACAGCCTTGATTCAATAGGAAGCATATTCATACAGCCGTGACCGGATTAACTCCACCCCTCGTCAGAGCCGGAGCTATAGCAGGCGCATGGATGAACCGACCGTGTCAAGCAATGCACGAAACCGTGAAGCGCCCCGTGGCAATAACCCGGCGAGTGATATCGGTGATGTTCAGGAAGTGGTAGACCGGGCCCGAGCGGGCAGGGAGGTCGAGTTAGCGGCACAGTATGAGGCTCGTCAGCTTACGCCGGTTCACCCAACTACCTCGGTCGAGCCAGTAGTCACCTCTAGTTCTTTGGGGGTACCATGCCTTGTCCCCGCCTTACGCAATGTGCGCCTACCCAAGGACTTCAAGGGCCCGCGCAAAGTGCTGAATTACACTACCGATTTGTCTCCAGAAACATGGGTGGAGAACTATGAGATGGCCATGGAGATGCTTGATGTGGATGATGCGGCGTGTGCGAAGTATTTCACCATGATGCTAGAAGGGACGGCCCGTACTTGGTGAAAAAGTTTACGGGCCAATTCTATCAGCTCGTGGGCCGAGTTGAGATCCCGGTTTATCCAGAATTTTAAGGTTACATGTTAGCAGCCTATGTCGATAGTGGGCTTAGCGGCCTGCGCCCAGGAAGAAGGAGAGTCGACGACCCGCTGGGTGCGCCGGGTCTCGAAGATCTTGCACTCGTCAGACCGCATCAATGTTGATACAACAGTTATAACCTTGGAAGGCAACTGCCGGTTTGAGCCTCTGAAGTTGAAACTGGGGCGGTTGAAGCGCCATTGCAATGATATGGGGACCCTCATGACTGCGTTAGTGAAGTATGCTGACTCTGATAGTACCAAGGATCCCGAGTCTGACGATGACAATACAGGGAAGGGAAAGAACAGCAGCAACTCCAAAGGGCAGCATCACAACACAGCGGGTCATGGAAACGGCGGCAAGCGTAAAGCAGATAGCAGCATTGACTTTGTGGCTAATACCAATGCGCAGGACAAAGGCCAGCGACGAAAGGGTAAACCGCCGAATCATAGCGGAGCGCCTAATCCCAACCCAGACCGCTTGACTTACCTGTTAAACCAGCCCTGTCCAAAGCATGGGACAAAGGAGATGCCAGCCAGCCACCTTTGGAAGGATTGCTACATCATGCAAGAGTTCAAAAACTCTAATACTTTCCGGTATGATCACGGATGAGGTGGCAGTTCAGGGTCTGAATCTCATGGGCCGGGTTACGGCGGAGGAAATTCCGGTTCAGGTTTCAATGGTAATCAAGGTGGACAAAACAATCAAGGTAACCAGAATAGTCAGGGTGGTTACAACCAGCAGCAGCAGTAGTCGGGTTATCAGAGCCACCCGAAGCAGTTGAATAGTGGGTAATATCATGTTTTTGGACAAGCGTGACCGAAAGATTCACAAGAGGGCAGTAAATTCTGTTGAACCGGTGGTGCCCCGATACTTATACTGGTCTGAGCAGCCAATCGTATGGAGCAGAGAGGATCAGCCTCCCCGGGTTGACAATCCGGGTCAGCTGGCATTGGTGGTGGCACCTCAGGTGGGAGGTTATAAGTTCACCAAGGTGCTCATGGATGGAGGTAGCAATATTAACATCCTGTACTATGAGACCTTCCGCCATATGGGGCTAACAGATAAAAATCTTAAACCGTCCAATACGGTGTTTCACGGCGTTGTACCTGGTAAATCGGCATATCATGTTGGCAAGATAGCTCTGGAGGTGGCCTTTGGGGATGATTATGATTCCAGATCAGAATTATTGACCTTTGAGGTGGTGAAAATTCAGAGTCCGTATCACGCCCTGTTTGGATGGCCGGCTTATGCTAAATTCATGCCACGGCCCTGCTATGTCTACTTACAGCTCAAGATGTCGGGTCACAAAGGAACAATAACTATTCATGGGAGCCGCAAGATCGCTTTGGAGTGCGAAGAAGGTGATGCGACCCATGCTGAGTCGGTTTGTGCCACCGAGGAGTTGAAATTCTACAAGGATAATGTTGATCCGGCAGACATGACTCCGTTGAAAAAGCCAATTACGGAGCATGATCCAGCCCTGAAGTTTAAATCGGCTGCTGAGACTAAGCTCGTTGACTTCGTGCTCGGTGATTCGTCCAAGCAGTTCAGTATCAGTACAAACTTGGATCTGAAATAGGAAAGCGCGCTCATCGAGTTCATCCATGAGAACCGGGACATCTTTGTGTGGAAGCCTTCTGACATGCCAGGTATACCGAGGGAACTCGCTGAGCACGCCCTTAATATTGATCCCAAGTACAAACCGGTGAAACATTTTCTCCGCCGGTTCAATGAAGAAAGGCACAAAGCTATTGGAGAGGAAGTGGCCAGGATCTTAGCAGCTGGATTTATCGTTGAAGTTTTCCTTCCTGAATGGTTAGCCAATCCGGTGCTGGTTCTTAAGAAAAACAGCACCTGGCGTATGTGTGTGGATGACACAGACCTTAACAAGGCTTGTCCAGCAGATCCTTTTGCCCTCCCCCGTATTGATCAAATTATTGATGCTACGGCGGGTTGTGAGCGTTTGAGCTTTCTAGATGCATATTATGGTTATCATCAGATCAAGATGGCAGTTAAGGACCAGGAGAAGACGGCGTTCATAACTCCCTTTGGAGCCTTCTACTATGTGTCTATGCCCTTTGGGCTCAAGAGTGCCCAGGCGACTTATCAACCGTGTGTACAGAATTGCCTTCATAAGCAAATTGGCCGTAATGTACATGCCTATGTGGATGATATTGTGGTTAAGTCAAGGAAGAAGGAAACACTGGTTGACGATTTCAAGGAAACCATTGATAACCTACATACATACAAGATGATGCTCAACCCCGTCAAATGCATTTTTGGTGTACCGACAGGCAAGTTATTGGGTTTTCGAGTGTCCAATAGGGGAATTGAGGCTAATCCGGAGAAGGTCACAGCTATCACCTCCTTGGCTAAACCAAAGTGTTTCAGTGACATTCAACGTTTGGCAGGCCGGATTGCAGCGTTGAGCCGGTTTATCAGCCGCCTCGGTGAGAAGGCGATTCCTTTGTATTAGATGCTAAAGAAGACGAATAACTTCGTCTGGAGTTCCGCCACTGATGAAGCATTTGAGGACTTAAAGCGGCAGCTCGCCAACCCGCCTGTTCTTGCTGCTCCGGTTGACAAGGAACCATTGCTGTTATATGTGGCAGCTAATGCTCGCGCAGTCAGCGTGGCTATTGTGGTGGAGCGCAAAGAGGCAGGCAAGGAATATCCGGTTCAACGTCCGGTTTATTATATCAGTGAGGTGCTTATTGAATCCAAGCAAAGGTACCCGCGTTGGCAGAAATTGGTGTACAAAGTTTTTATCGCAAGCCAGAAGCTCAAACAGTACTTCCAAGGTCATCCCATTACAGTGGTCAGCTCTGCCCCTTAGGGAGATATAATCCAGAACAGGGAGGCAACTGGCCAGATTGCCAAGTGGGCTATAGAGCTTGGGCCTCACAGGTTGAAATACATACCTCGGACGGCGGTCAAGTCTCAAGCACTTGTGGATTTCATCAATGATTGGACGGAACTACAAGCGCCTGAAGAAAAGTCGGATCACACCTATTGGACTATTCACTTTGATGGGTCCAGGCAATTGGAGGGCTCGGGGGCTGGAGTCGTGTTAACTTCCCCACGAGGTGATAAGTTCTGTTACATTCTCCGCTTAATGTTCCCTTGTACTAACAATGCAGCTGAGTACGAAGCTTTACTCCATGGTCTCCAGATGGCTGAGGAGATGAATCTAAGTCGAGTTAGGTGCTTCGATGACTCAGACCTGGTGGCTCAACAAGTATCTGGCACTAGGTATTCCAAGGATCCGCTCATGGCAGTGTATCGTCATGAGGTGGATATTGTAGCAGGTCACTTCAAGGATTATCAGGTGGAGCATGTGGATCGATGGAAGAATGAAGCGGCGGACGTTTTGAGCCGGTTGGGCTCTCAACGTAAACCGGTTCCGCCTAATGTTTTCTTGGATGTTCTGCATAATCCGTCTGTCAAGCTCCCTGGTGAAGAGGAGTTGGCTATTCCTGATCCGGAGGCTCAATTGGTGGCGGCTCTTCATGTCATCCCGGACTGGACGTTTCCTTGTCTCGCGTACCTAAACTGGGGCGAGTTACCAAAGGATGAGGTCCTGGCCAGGCAGATAATCCGGCGATCCAAGTCCATGTCTATTATCAATAGCGAGTTACATCATTGCAGTGTGACAAGGGCATTTCAGCGCTGTGTGTCTCCTGAGGAGGGCTGTGAAATTTTACGAGAAATCCATGAAGGAGATTGTGGTCACCAAGCTGGTTCAAAATCTTTGGTGGCCAAAGCATTTCGCCACGGTTTCTATTGGTTGACTGCTAATGCTGATGCGGAGGACCTGGTCAGATGATGTGATGGCTGTCAGAACTTCTCAAGACGTGCCCATGTGCCGGCTCAAGAATTGAGGATGATTCCAATTACTTCGCCGTTTACAACTTGGGGGCTGGATATGGTTGGGCCTTTCAATAGGTCCAAGGACAAGAAAACCCACCTCTTGGTGGCGGTTGACAAGTTCACAAAGTGGGTGGAGGCAGAGCCCTTTAGAAAGTGTGACGCAGCCACGGCGGTTCAATTCATCAAAAAGGTGATTTTCCGGTTTGTCTTTCCACATAGCATCATCACTGATAATGGTACCAACATGTCCAAGGGTGCTATCACTACAGGAATCAGCTACTTTGCCATCTTCCACGGCAGACGGCAAAGGCATGAATGGCGGATGGCAAATGTCTTTGCCGTCTGCCGCGGACGGCAAAAGGCCACGGCAAAGTAAGGTCCGGCAAAGAGGTACTTTGCTGTCCGCTTTGGGTGCCTGACATGTTACAGGTTTGCAGGCATTACATGGCATTTGGGTACAAAGCTTCCAAATACTGTCATAATTGCGACATAGCATTCTCTGCCCAAGTTAAACTGAGCCTTCAGAGCCATTACTTGTGAGATGGCATCCAACTGACAAAGCTCAGTGTGCTCGTGGAGCGGACGTTTTGAAGACTCCAACATTTCTTTGAAGGCCTTTGCAGATTCCTCCATCTCCTTGTCCGAATCCCGAGCATCATCATAGTCTTGCACCATGTTTTCCATCCGGTACCATGCTCGTCGGTGCGACGACGATCCACCTCAGCTCGGTCACGTTGGCAGACTCACCATGAAATGTCCACACCGTATAATCGGGCGTAAAACCACTCTTCTGCAGGTGTTTGCCCATTTCAGCCTTTGTCCTCTTTTCCCAATTGCCGCACCGGAAACAGGGGCACCAGGTTTTCCTTTGGCCATTTGCAAATGCGGCTTGCACAAACCCCTTGGGTTTTGTGAACCATTCAGCGCTCCATTTGTTCTGACCAGTGTGACCGGTATACATGCATGCATGATCACTCATCTTGACTTTCAGAGCTACTGGACACACAACAATTATATATGTAATTCACCATGTATATATTCATCAGTTGATCTACTTTGTCAATTTTATTACATCCATGCAACCTACACTCTAATAGGTAATGATAGGTCCTAATCCCACCCAAGTATGTGTAGATTGGGTTCATTTTCCCATGCTATGTTCTGGATCCGACGCAAAATTTCGGCAGCACCTCCCCGCTGTTCTCCTGAGATACGTCTCTGCAATAAACAGAGAGGATGTGTACCCGGAGAACAACTGGGGAGGCACTGACGAAATTTATGCATCGGATCCGGAGCAAAGCATATGGGAAAACGAACCCAATCTACACATACTCGGGCTGTCAGGGGGGTCCTTCTTCTTCTTTCTTTTTTTCTTCTTCTTCTTTCCTTTCTTCTTCTTCTTCTTCTTTCATCTTTTTTCTACTTTTTTACTTCTTTTTGTTTCTTCTTTTCTTCTTCTTCTACTTCTTTTCTTCTTCTTCTTTTTTCATCTTTTTTATACTTCTTTTCTTCCTTTCTTCTTCTTCTACTTCTTTTCTTCTTTTTCTTTTTTCATCTTTTTCTACTTCTTTTCTTCTTCTTCTTCTTCTTCTTCTACTTCTTCTACTACTTCTACTTCTTCTAATTCTTTTCTAACACTAACACTAACACAATCTAGCACTAACAATTAAATAGCAAAAAAAATGACAAACCAGAAAAAAAAGCAGTCCCTCACCGGAGCAATGCGACGGTCGGCGGGGGCGGTGATGGGGGGGGGGGGCGCCGGGAGGCGGGAGCAGTGGCGGGGGCGGCGCCGGGCGGCGGGAGCGGCCTCGGGCGGCTGGTGGTGGGGCGTCGGCGGGTGGGGTGGGGCGGAGGGGTGGTGGGGCGACGGGGCAAGTTGGGGCAGTGGCGGGGGCGGCGGCGGGTGGCGGAGCTTCGGCGGGTGGGTTGGGGGCGGAGGGGTGGTGGGGCGACGGGGCAAGTGGGGGCGGTGGCGGGGGCGGCGCTAGGCGGTGGGGCGTCGGCGGGTGGGGTGGGGGAGGAGGGGTGGTGGGGCGACGCAGGGCGGGCGGGGGGGGGGGGGGGTGGAGGGGCGGGTGCGGGGGCGGCGCCGGGCGGCGGGGCGGCGGCGGGGGACAGGGGCGGCGCCGGGCGGCAGGGGCGGCGGCGGGGGGGATCTGGTGGGCGTCGGGGAGGAGAGAGGAAGAGTAGAGAGAGTAACGGGCGGGGGGGTGGGGGCCGTTAGTTATGCTTCCCTTTGCCGTCCGCCGCTATTTGCCATCCGCCTTTATCCCTCTTTGCCATCTGCAAGCAGACGGCAAAGAGGTGTGGCGTTAAGTTTTTTCTAAACGGGCTGGGGGTGGGGGCCACCTCTCTCTTTGCCGTCAGCCAGCTGACAACAATGAATCTTTGTCGTCATCTGGCTGACGGCAAAGAGATGGCTGATGGCAAAGGCCTATTTTGCCGTCCGCCATTTCTTTGTCGTCTGCTTTTTGGTAGCTGATGGCAAAGAGCTTCTTTGTCATCCGCTAGCAGATGGCAAAGAGCTGGCAGATGGCAAAGTAGCTGATTCCAGTAGTGTATGAAGGAGTTCTGTCAACGGGAGCACATTCGGCTTGACGTCTCAGCAGTGGCTCACCGACAGTCCAATGGACAAGCAGAGAGGGCTAATCAAGAGATCTTGCGAGGCATCAAACCCCGTCTTATGGTTCCTTTGCAGCGGACGCCGTGTTGTTGGGTTGCAGAGTTACCATCTGTCTTATGGAGCATCAGCACCACACCCAACAGATCGATAGGATACACACCGTTCTTCATGGTTTATGGAGCGGAGGCGGTTCTCCCCAGTGACATCCGTCATGACTCACCTCGTGTAGCATCATATGTTGAAGCGGACAACGAGGCAGCACGACAAGATGCTCTGGACCTGTTGGACGAGGAGCGTGACATAGCGGCCTTCCGTTCGGCGATTTTTCAGCAAGATCTCCGTCGCTATCATAGTCGCCGAGTTAGAACAAGAACCTTTCAAGAAGGAGATTTGGTACTTCGTCTCATCCAAGATCAGACTGATATGCACAAGTTATCCCCACCTTGCGAGGGACCTTTTGTGGTCAGCAAGAATCTGCACAATGGGTCGTACTACCTGATCGATATTCGTGAGCACAATGACTCACGCACATCAGAGGAGGAGACCAACAGGCCGTGGAACATAGCTCATCTTCGGCCTTACTATACTTGAGCCATAGGCTCTACTTATGTACATAATATGACGGTGTATATATTATGAATAATGCAATAAACTGGAGCCTCAGCTAAAGCGGGGTCTATGCTCTTTTTACATCATGTGTGCTTACACGAAGTTTCTGTCTTAAGGAGGCCTCCGGTTTACCCCTTGAGTTAGCTTTTCGAAAGCTTTATATCATATCACTTGGGGGCTTGGTCATGTCTGAACCACAGCAACGCCATTTGGTAGGCGAAAAGCCACATCATCACTTGGGGACTTGGTCAAGTCTGAACCATAGTCACGCCTCTTGATCGGCCTAGTGCCACAGCATCACCTGGGGGCTTTGGTTGATCCCGAACCATCGCTACACCTCTTGATCGGCGTAATGCCAACGCATCATTTGCGGACCTGGCTGACTTGAACCATAGCTACGCCTTTTTGGGGGCATGGTCTTGTCCGACCATGGTAATGCCACTTGATCGGCTCAAAGCCTCATTTGCAAATGGTTTTATCTTTGGCTTTGCTTGAATTCTGCTCTTTTTTGTTAAAGACCTTTTTTTTTCTCTTTTTTGCGTTTTTAAACCGACTTTGTTAAACCGGTTCAATTGTCAATTACAAATTGACGGAACACGGTCAAATCTTAATCCGGAGACTAACTGCCCGGTTTGATTTTTTATTACCATCCTATTATGGAGTAAAACCGGTGTTTATCATAACCCAAAGCGGTTTACATTGTAAACCATCCTTATATAAACAGGAGTTGTTTTCTCCTCCAACAGTGTGGGTTTATTAAATTCCGCTTCAATATTGGCCAGCCAACTTCATGCCTAATGATGGCAGGTATTATGTATCTCAATATTTGGTCATATGTTTAAACCTAAGCTATTATCTTTGGTTTCACATACATCGATATCATGACCCGCCTGGTGGTAAACCGCCAAGGTGCTTTAAGTTTTTTGGCTGCAGAAAACAGTATTGGAGATAGATAATTCAAAAGAAGCAACAGTTGCAATAAATATGCACGAAGGCATATCAAGACCAAGTGTATCAGCTAGCCTGTTACAAGGCAACACAATGCCCAAATAAGATCATTGTTTTCTGCATAACACAACGTGCAGTGATTTAAACCGGCTTCTGGTTCATGCTTGGTCACCAGCTGGACCTGATGGTTGCGGGTCATCTCGCGCCGGTTAAGCTTCTTCTTCCCTACCCAGCGGCTGGAAATCAATAGTTGCCCAGTCGATTCCAGTTAATGCTTGAAAGACAGCTTCATCACTGATCAGCAACGACGGTTCAATGTCAAGAGCGTAAGTATGCTTACGGATTGGCGGGACAAGATTCTCTGCTTCAGGGATTGGTGCAGCAACACGCTTGTTCTGATCATCGTAATTGGCTTGATAGTGGGACATATCCGCTTCTTCCGCCAGCTGACAAGCCAACGGGCGCACTTCCCGGTTTATGGCTCGGAGATCGTCCTGATTGAACTCTGTCCCATCTTGTTTCAAACTGGGATAGCCTTGGGCCGCTTCAATAGGATCAAAATCAGGCACCCATGCCTTGGCCCGGATTAAGGCGTTTATAGCACCTGTTCTAGCAGCGGATCTCTTCAGCTCATCAACCCGGGCAGGGAGCATGGATAGCCTTTCAAGGGTATCTTTGATCAAAGTGGGCGGCAGATTGTTGTGGGACGCTGTGTAGATGATCAGTTAAGCACATCCGATCCCAAGTGGCCAATACGAGTTCCTACATTGTTGTAAGGATTATTAAACCGGCAGATACATATTAAAGTCTGCAGGAATCAAAAGAACAAGGATACTTACCAAAGATAGCAGCAGTCATGGCATGAACCTGTCGCTTCACACTGGTTAGTTCATCAGCCACCTGTTTGAGCGCGGCTTCGGCTTTCTCAGCCCTTTGCGTTAAAGCGGCTTTCTCAGTGGCCCAATCCGCCCACTCTTTGTTGAATCCCTCCTTAAGTTTCTCCATGACGCTTAAAGCGCTGGCTAATTCCTCTTTTGCCTTAGAGGTTTCGGCTTGCTGGGACTTCAGGTTTTCCTGCAGGTCGGTGGTTTGACTTTCTCTTTTGCTCAGCTCAGCCTACAAACAGATGATTATATGATGAAAATGACGATACAAATTTGAAGTACCAACCACATAACAAGTTATGCCCTTGGTACTTGGGGGCTAATGCATATTTGCTCTTCGTCATACAATTTCTACAAAGTCCCAAGCTCAATACAAGTATTCAACTTGGCACTTGGGGGCTAATGGCTATTTGCTCAATAACTACTGATATTGGAATTTTTATTATCTAAAAGTCCCGGTTTAACTGCATTAAGTTAAACCGGCCCTTGGGGGCTACGGCAGCAAAGTACAGATGAGTTGAAGTCTACATTGGAATGTCCCGGTTTAAGCTGATATTTTAAACCGCCACTTGGGGGCTATTGGAGTTGGCACAATATAACATACAAGCAGAGATGCGTCTAAGAATTTACCTCGTATTTGTCCTTCATCATATTAACCAGACCGGCCTCATAATCACGGCTGGCGTACAGCCGGTTCGGATAGCCAGAATGGAGATCTTGGGCGTTCAGAGCGGCATAAGTCGATAAGTCAGCATTCCACTTGCATTTACCAATTGCAGCAAATTCATCTTTGCCAGTGTGCCTGGATAAAGCGACAGGATTACTTGGCTCGGTACGGCCAATGCCAGTGATAAGGACCTCATCATCTTTCTCTTCACAAGTTTGAACCAGTGTCACCTGTCGGATCACGGGTTCCGGCAGACCCTTAAGGTTCGAAATCTGGTGTGCGCGCGGAGATCAAGCCCTCTACCTCTCCGTCTCGTTAGGATCTAAACTACTGCAAGAACAACACAAGAGACACAGGGTTTATACTGGTTCGGGCCACCATTGTGGTGTAATACCCTACTCCAGTGTGGTGTAGTGGATTGCCTCTAGGGCTGATGAGGAAGAACAGTACAAAGGGGAACGACCTCGCGAGGGTCCGTTCTTGGCTAGGAGATGAACTGCTGGGGGGAGTTCGGTTTCCCTTCTCTCTCTGTCTGCTGCCTATCTAACTGATTGTCGGGTTGCTCTCTCGATCTTCCCGTTTTTTTCTACCCTGGGGGTGGCTACTCTTATTTATAGGCAAAGGCCCTAGGCCTCTTACCGAATATTGAGCGGGAAGGGCGCCAACAATCGGCCATTTTGAAGGGGAACATCGGGTACACTTATCCTGACTAAAGTTGGTCTTCGCCTGCCAAAGGCTGTGGTGATGACGCCGGCTTGGGCTCCACAGTGACTTCCTCCTTGTCGTGGAGCTGGTCTTGGTCTTGTTGCACCGAAATGGGTGCCTTTGCTTGATCCTCTCGCCTGCGCTTGCCCCCTTTGCACCAAAGAGGAAAGGGAGGACGCTGCGCGGGCTGGCACCCGCCTGGCACCTTTGATCGTCATGGCTTGTGTCATGGGCACCTCGTGAGGTACCCCACCTTGATCTCTCCGCCTCCTCGCGAGCCAGCCTAAGGAGGCCGTGCCGGAGGAAGCGCCGTGTCGTCCGCCTCGCTAGGCTGGGCCCCTCGCGAGGGTCTTGAGCCTTGTGTTGATGAAGATGGGCTATGTTGGGCCCCCACTCGAGCCACGCCGCAGGCCGCAGGCAGGCAAGTCTGGGGACCCCCGTTCCCAGAACGCCGACAGTAGCCCCCGGGCCCAAGGTGCGCATGGACTTGGCCGTGCCGAGAGGCGAAAGGGCAAGGGCGAAGCGCCGCGGGCCCTAACAGCCTGCGGCCTTCGGCGTCGTGTGGCGGTTGATTGGACGTGGGCGCTTTTGCAACCGCACAGGATACTAAAGGCGTGGCATCTGCTCCGGCTTTGTTCCTCTCCTTCTTCATCCGCTGCTCAGATCCCCTTCCTCCAAGCTTCCAGATCTGCTCCTCCATTCGTCCCAGGTAGCCATGGCGCCTCGCCGGACCCCGGCTGAAGCTTGGTTCTCGCCCGCTTTGGACTCGCCCAACGTGTCGAAGGCGAGCTTCACCCTACTGCACCGGATGGCCGCGGCGCAGGGCATTGACGGGGCGCACATGTTCAAGGCCGGCTCCGATGTCCCTGAAGGCCAAGGGAGCACCTTCTATCCTTTCTTCGTGAGCTCCATTGCAGCGGGCCTGGTGCCTCCTTTCTCTGAGTTCTTCCTCACCATCCTCCGCCATTACAACTTGCAAGCCTTGCATCTCCACCCTAACTCCGTTCTTCTCCTGGCGATCTTCGCCTACTACTGCGAGGCGCATGTGGGGGTGCAGCCTTCAGTGACCTTGCTGCGCCACTACTTCTACCTCCGGACCCCCAAGGGCTCTCCTTCTGCGTGCGCGGGCTTCATCGCGTGTGGCAGCTCCATGGCCATCTCGAACCCAGGGAAGAGGATCGAGGGCTTCCGGAGCAAGTGGGTATTGGCTGACGCCGGGTGCGTCGCGGTTGGCCCTTCCCACGGAGCCGACTGTGAGCTCGGAAGACTGGAGCTGGGCGGAGCTCATGGATCCCCGCGTGAAGTCGGTGCTGGCGAGGATGGACGCCGATCTGAAGCCGGCCAACTTGGCGGCGGCGAAGCTAACCGGGGCGTCGTTGCTGAGGGAGTTCCTGGAGCACCAACTGGCTCCGCTTCGGAGGTATTCTCCTCCGATGTGGAGGCCTCACCCGAGTCCCGCAGCCGTGGGCGAAGGGGATGTGACTGCGGTTCTCCAGTCCCTGGTCGGGGGCGAGGCAGCAATGCCAGAGGGCGCGCCCTTGCCCTTGTTCCTCTGCGATGACTGGGAGCAAGTGGTGGAGTCCATGCCCGTCTTCATCGGGGACGGGCTCGTGCCCGCGGTGGCTCCCGAGGATCTGGTGAATGTGTCTTCAGGTGACTCCAGCGGAGGCGGGGGCGAGGAGGAGGAGGAGGCAGCCCCCGACTCCGAGGCGACCGACGGAGAGTCTAGGACTCCCTCACTCCAGCGCAAGCCCCGTGCTCTCCGCCTTTCGCCGAGTGATGATGATTGTGATGACGACGTGCTGGGCAGCGGGAGCTCGCCTCCGGTCCCGAAGAAGGGCAGGACCGGTTTGATCCCCCGCGGGTCCGCCCTGACTCCTGGGCGAACCGCGGACGTGCCTTCTGCTTCCGAGGTCGACCCCTCCAGCCGGCTCTCCGGCTTCAAGTTTGGCAGGAGACTGCCGGAGCTTTCTGCCGCCGACCTGTAAGCGCTTGATCCTTGATTCCTAGTTTCTTGTTCCGCTGACGAGGCATGACGATCACTTCTCCTGAGCAGGCTGGCGCCCGCGACGAAGAAGCTGAAGGGGGCTCCTGAGGCCCCGGCTGCGACGACATCCCCACCTGCAGGGGATGGCGACCGCGACGCACAGGCTCCCCCTGCCCACTCGCCCTTGCGGGGCTTGGCTGATCAGGCTGGGGCCGCAGCCCTGATGGCTCGGTCGACCCCAGAGGTGCCCTTGTCTGGTGCTGCTGCTACAGCCGGGGAGGCGCAGTAGACTCCGCCTCGGGATACTGCAGCCTCGCCGCCGCTACCTTCTCCTCCTGTTCCGCCGGCTGCTAGTTCCGGGACTCCTCCTGCTGCCCCGAGGTGCTCTGACGCTTCCCCGCCTTCTTCTTCCATCCTGGAGCGAGCTGCTGCTGGACTGGACCGGCTGCGGCAAGATCTTCTAGGCGCCGACCCTCGCGTGGTGGCCGGGCGCCTGGAGCTGGCCTCGGGGTGGATTCGCTCCGACGCCTCGATCCGGGCAGCGCTGGTTCAGGCCTCGACGGCCTGTGACGAGGAGAAGGAGGCTACCCTCGAGGCGAAGGCTGCCCGTGATGCGGCCATGGGAGAGGCGGTTAGACTCCGCGGCCGCTGCAAGGAGCTGGAGGACGAGTTGCAAGGCCTGCGTGGTCAGCTTGCAGAAGAGACTCGTCTTCGCCAAGAGTAGGAAAACGAGGTGAAGGCTCGCGAGGCGGCGCTCAAGGACTAGGAGGCGAAGCTCAAGAAGCGTCGCAGCCACCTGGGTGCGCTGAAGAAGGAGCTGGAGACGACGAAGGCCGAGCTGGACGCCAAGGCCCGGGTCCTTGCCGAGGATCGCGTGGCCTTCGCGGACATGGAGAAGGATGCCCGCGCTTCGTTGAAGACGCTTTACGAGAGTGGCCTGGACTGCCCGCTGGCTGGCGACGGGGATGGCCCTGCCAAACTGCTTCCCTTCTTGGTGAAGGCTCTCGGAGATGTCGCCCTCGGACTCGTCCCCACGGTCGAAGCCGAGGCGCGTGTCCTGTCTTCCGCTGCGCTGACGCGGGTCTTCGCCCATGTCTACCTTCGCGACCCCAGCGGCGACCTTGACAGCCTGCTGGAGCCGGTGAGCGGCCAAGGTGCCGCTGCTGCTGTCGAGGCCGTGAAGGGGCGCGCGGAGGCGCTGCTGGGGAAGTTATGGGCCTTCAGCACCAAGCCGAAGCGAGGCGCCGCCGACCCTACTACCCCGCAAGGTGAAGCCATTCCGCGCGACTCCGCTGCCGCCAAATGACTCTGCTATCGTTCCTGTTCTTCTTTCGATTCCTGCACATGCACGACGCCTCAAGGAGGCATTTAAATTAGCGTTTGGAACCAAGGCGACATTATGGGTTGTAATATTCGTTTTTAAGTTCCCTGGATTTTATGTTCCTCTTCCCTACTTGCTTATGCTCTACGCCGGCAGAGCCCGGCCACGCGCATGCCTCACCCAGCATCAGCCCCGACAAGAAACCAGGACGGGACCAAAGGAATGAGGGGCCACGTGACAAGTTAGGCTCCTGAGTCGCGATGCTCAGGAGTCCCCCTTAGCGCACGAGAAACAAGTAGGGAAGCGCGATGTAGGTGCGTTTCTGTTCTAATTCTGCAGAGCCCGACCCCGCGCGTACCTCACCCAGCATAGCCTTTCGGAACTAAGGAGTGAGGGGCTACGGAGGCAGTTAGGCTCCTGAGTCGTGATGCTCAGGAGTCCCCCTTGACGCGCGAACAGCAGATGGCGAGATGAAATGCAGGTGGGGCTACCGTCCTACGTCTACAGAGCCCGACCCCGCGCATACCTCACCCAGCATAGCCTTTCGGAACTAAGGAGTGAGGGGCTACGGAGCCAGTTAGGCTCCTGAGTCGCGATGCTCAGGAGTCCCCCTTGACGCGCAAATGGCCTTCGTACCTTGAGCCTGTGAAGAAGGCGAACGTGAAATATTATACTGTGAAGGGGGTCAACGTGGCCCATCTTGAACGAACCCCCTCTTAAGGCACCCCCAAGATCCCCCTGTTGATGATATCGCGCGAATGACCCGTGATCCGACATTTGACGGCCGGCTCACGATGAGCCCTGTGCCTCCTCTTCCGGAGCCCTCGGCGTGGGCATACATGGGGAGCGGGAACCCCGGCGGAGGCCGCTCGTACCAAGGCCTCGGCGCCACCAGGCGATTCTCCTCGTCTTGGACGCGCAAGGTAGGCCGTTTCTTCGGCGGGAGCGGGTCAGGTACCTGTTGAGGAGCCTTTCCCTTCTCCGCCGCGGAGAACTGGCGAATCGGAGCCATTTCACCAAGACGGAGCAAGGACCGAGGCGGGGAAGGAAGCAAGAAGAGATGGACTAGAAGGGCACGCGCGGTGCCATACTTATAGCCGGCGGAGGCCAACCGCCGGCCTCCATGATTACAGGTAATCAAGACATGGTTTGCATGCAGGGACTTGCCCAATCTGCGCGGTCGTCGAGGCGTCGTGGGGAAGTCGAGACGCCCACGTCCAATCAACCGCCACGTGGCGCCCAAGGCTGCAGGCTGTTAGGGCCCGCGGCGCATCGCCCTTGCCCTTTCGCCTCTCGGCACGACCAAGTCCATGCGCACCTTGGGCCCAGGGGCTACTGTCGGCGTTCTGGGAACAGGGGTCCCCAGACTTGCCTGCCTGCGGCCTGCGGCGTGGCTCGAGTGGGGGCCCAACGTAGCCCATCTTCATCAACACAAGGATCAAGACCCTCGCGAGGGGCCAAGCCTCGCGAGGCGGACGACACGGCGCTTCCTCCGGCACGGCCTCCTTAGGCTGGCTCACGAGGAGGCGGAGAGATCAAGGTGGGGTACCCCACGAGGTGCCCATGACGCAAGCCATGACGATCAAAGGTGCCAGGCGGGCGCCAGCCCAGGCAGCGTCCTCCCTTTCCTCTTTGGTGCAAAGGGGGCAAGCGCAGGCGAGAGGATCAAGCAAAGGCACCCATAGCGGGAAGGGCGCCAACAATTGGCCAATTTGAATGGGAACATCGGGTACACTTATCCTGACTAAAGTTGGTCTTCGCCTGCCAAAGGCTCTGGTGATGACGCCGGCTTGGGCTCCATAGTGACTTCCTCCTTGTCGTGGAGCTGGTCTTGGTCTCGTTGCACCAAAATGGGTGCCTTTGCTTGATCCTCTCGCCTGCGCTTGCCCCATTTGCACCAAAGAGGAAAGGAAGGACGCTGCGCGGGCCGGCGCCCGCCTGGCACCTTTGATCATCATGGCTTGCGTCATGGGCACCTCGTGACGTACCCCACCTTGATCTCTCCGCCTCCTCGCGAGCCAGCCTAAGGAGGCCGTGCCGGAGGAAGCGCCGTGTCGTCCGCCTCATGAGGCTTGGCCCCTCGCGAGGGTCTTGAGCCTTGTGTTGATGAAGATGGGCCACATTGGGCCCCCACTCGAGCCACGCCGCAGGCCGCAGGCAGGCAAGTCTGGGGACCCCCGTTCCCAGGACGCCGACAGTAGCCCCCGGGCCCAAGGTGCGCATGGACTTGGCCGTGCCGAGAGGCGAAAGGGCAAAGGTGAAGCACCGCGGGCCCTAACAGCCTGCGGCCTTGGGCGCCGCGTGGCGGTTGATTGGACGTGGGCGACACTGTTTACCCACGCCCCCTTATTTGAAGGAAATATGCCCTAGAGGCAATAATAAAGTTATTATTTATTTCCTTATATCATGATAAAGGTTTATTATTCATGCTAGAATTGTATTAACCGGAAACATAATACATGTGTGAATACATAGACAAACAGAGTGTCACTACTATGCCTCTACTAGACTAGCTCGTTAATCAAAGATGGTTATGTTTCCTAAGCATGAACAAAGAGTTGTTATTTGATTAACGAGGTAACATCATTAGTTGAATGATCTGATTGACATGACCCATTATATTAGCTTAGCACCCGATCGTTTAGTATGTTGCTATTGCTTTATCCATGACTTATACATGTTCCTATGACTATGAGATTATGCAACTCCCGTTTGCCGGAGGAACACTTTGGGTACTACCAAACGCCACAACGTAACTGGGTGATTATAAAGGAGTACTACAGGTGTCTCCAATGGTAGATGTTGGGTTGGCGTATTTCGAGATTAGGATTTGTCACTCCGATCGTCGGAGAGGTATCTCTGGGCCCTCTCGGTAATACACATCACTTAAGCCTTGCAAGCATTGCAACTAATGAGTTAGTTGCGGGATGATGTATTACGGAACGAGTAAAGAGACTTGCCGGTAACGAGATTGAACTAAGTATTGGATACTGACGATCGAATCTCGGGCAAGTAACATACCAATGACAAAGGGAACAACGTATGTTGTTATGCGGTCTGACCGATAAAGATCTTCGTAGAATATGTAGGAGCCAATATGGGCATCCAGGTCCCGCTATTGGTTATTGACCGGAGACGTGTCTCGGTCATGTCTACATTGTTCTCGAACCGTAGGGTCCGCACGCTTAAGGTTACGATGACAGTTATATAATGAGTTTATGAGTTTTGATGTACCGAAGGAGTTCGGAGTCCCGGATGAGATCGGGGACATGACGAGGAGTCTCGAAATGGTCGAGACGTAAAGATCGATATATTGGACGACTATATTCGGACATCGGAAGGGTTCTGAATGGTTCGGGTATTTTCGGAGGTACCGGGGAGTTACGGGAATACGACGAAGAAGCAATGGGCCTTGATGGGCCTTAGTGGGAAGGACCAGGAGGTGGCGCGCGCCCCTCCCAAGCCCGGTCCGAATTGGACAAGGAGTTTGGGGCGCGGCCCCTCTCTCTCTTCCTTCCCCTCTTCCCCTCTTTCCCCCTTGACCTAGTTGGACTAGGAAAGGTGGAATCCTACTCCTGGTGGGAGTAGGACTCCCCTGGCGCGCCCAAACCTAGGGCCGGCCTCCTCCCTCCCTTGCTCCTTTATATACGGGGGCAGGGGGCACCCCATGGACACTCAAGTTGATCTTCGTGATCGTTCCTTAGCCGTGTGCGGTGCCCCCCTCCACCATATTCCACCTCGGTCATATCGTTGCAGTGCTTAGGCGAAGCCCTGCGTCGGTAGTACATCAAGATCGTCACCACGCCGTCGTGCTGACGGAACTCCTCCCCAAAGCTTTGCTGGATCGGAGCCCGGGGGTCGTCATCGAGCTGAACGTGTGCCAAGAACTCGGAGGTGCCGGAGTAACGGTGCTTGGATCGGTCGGATCGTGAAGACGTACGACTACATCAACCGCGTTGTTATAACGCTTCCGTTGCAATCTACAAGGGTACGTAGATCATACTCTCCTCTCGTTGCTATGCATCACCATGATCTTGCGTGTGTGTAGGAATTTTTTTGAAATTACTACGTTCCCCAACATTATTTTGCGCCGTGCTAGGTTGCCCCGCAGTTGTACACAACCGTCTTCCTTCCTGTTGCCTGACCGTCTCCTGCTCTCCCCCCCTTCGAACTCAGACCCTTGCTTCCAATCCATCTAGCATCTCCTCTTGTCCGCCCGCCGCCATGGCTCCAAAGAACGGGAAGGGGAAGAGACCTGCGGCTCCATCTCGCCCGCTGCCGCCGGTGGCGCCTGCTGTCGGGCGCTCAATCATACTCAACCTGGAGTGCCTGGACAAGCTCAGTACGGCTCTGGCCACCACCTTCAACGAGTGCGGGAGGACGACGGCGTGGCCTACGTGCCACCTTCCTACTGACAGGATAATCACCGAGGTCCATTACTTTGCCGACACCTTGTGGGCGGGTTTGGTGCCCCCCTTCTCCGATTTCTTCAACGCTGTCCTTGATCATTATCAGATCCACATGATGCATATGGGTCCTGAGTCCATAGCTCTTCTCTCTGTCTTCGCTTTTGTTTGTGAGGCGATGGTGGGCATCCCTCCTTCTGTTGCCCTGCTGCGCCACTTCTTCTCCTTGCATCTGGTCGACCCCACGCAATGCTCGGCATGCGTGAGCTTCGTAGCTTCGTCCCAGACCGCTGCCTCTGGTATCGACTTCAACCTCCCTCCGCCTTCAGCCGAGTTCCGCGAGCGGTGGTTGTACATTGATGTCAGGGTGCCCAGCCCCCGGCTCGCGAAGCCGACATCGCCTGTTGTGCCTAATTCGGGCTGGGGCCAGGAGACGCTCGTAAGTCCCCGGCTCGCCTTCGTCTGGCATCGCTTCATGTCCTTGAAGAAACTTGGCGTAACGGCGCCCAAAGTGGTGAAGGAGATCCTATCGTGCCGCATTACCCCTCTCCAATGCCATTCTTGCAGAATGTGGGCCTTCAGCGGGCACGGCGACCGCATGAGGCTTCAGGGAGAAGACCTGACGCCCGAGGTGCTGAGGAGGGTGCTCTTGATCCTGACAGGCGATCCCAACCCCGGGGATGTCCGGCAGGAGGGAGCCTTGTTGTACCTCTGCCACAACAGGGATGACTTCGTGAGGCAGATGCCATCTTTCGACGAGTGGGGGTTACGTCCTGTCGGCCTCCAGGGGCTCCGCGAGAACCCCGTGGTGGTGATTTCCCTTTCGGTAGGCCTAGGTGAATCCTCCTCGAGTGGTGGTGCTGGGAGGCAGGAGACAGCGGGGGTCGAGGGAGCCGCGGGCGATGTGACCGTACATGGCGATGCTCTTGATGGGGCAGCTCACGAGGTCTGCGCTCCCGAGGCCACGGGTGAGGCGCCGCCGCTTCCGGTGCTTGAGGCCGAGGCTCCTGAGCCCCCGGCCGGGATTTCTGACGAGGCAACTGCCCACGCGCTCCAGGCATGCGCCCTCGACGCGAGTGGCCTTGGCGCTCCGTCCTCTTCGCAGGCTGGTTCCTACGCGTCTCTCCTGGGCCGTTTCCGTGTGGACTTTGAGGCCCTCCGGAGAAAAAGGGAGGCCTTGGGCGACGACCTCCCCTGCCGCTCGCTGAAGCGCCGGAAGTACTTCGCTGTCGATGAGTAAGTCTTCTCCCTTTCCGTTCCTTATCCTGCTTGCCGCATCCGCTGATCCTTGCCCTGCAGGCCTCTGCCTACTGAGCTCGATGAAGTCACCGGGCAGCCGCCCTCCTTGACTCCGTCTCCTCCACCGCCCCTAGGTGTCTCGAGCGGCAATGCCCTGGTGGTTTGGGCAGGTGACGGCGCGGACTGCCGCGTAGAGCGCGGCGACTCTCCCGCCCCTGCGATCTCCTTCCGCGGGCCTTCCCTCGGCATAGGCAACCTGCCGTGGGCTCCCCGTTTGGTCGCGGGCTGCGATCGGCTGAGGCACCTCTGGGGCCCTTCTCCTAAGGCTAGGTTGGACTCAATTCGGGCTTCCGATGCGGCGCGGCCGTCCGTTGAGAAGGCGCCAGCCCCCAGCCCCCTGCCCGGGGCCAGAGCGATGATCCAAGGTCCTCGACGCCTGCTTGGGGCGGATGGTGGCGCGGTAGACGTGCTTGAGCGTGCTCGGGAGCGCCGTGCCCGTCGCCACGAATTCCTCCGGAGGGCGAGTGGCGCCGTAGAACTGCTTGGGCAGGAGCTTGCTGAGGAAGACGCGCGCCTGGAAGCTGAGGGCTTGCGCCTGGCTGTCGAGCGGCGCGAGCTGGAGGCAGGCGCTGCCCTTGCGCATCGTCAGCGCGTCCTGGACGACGAAGAGGCGAAGGCGTCGCTGGAGGCTTCTCGGGCGGCTCAGTCTCAAGCCGTGGAGGAGGCCCGAGGAGACGACCGTCGGCGAGGAGCAGCAGAAGAACAGGCTCGGGAGCTTTTGGCCTGGTGCCGCTCGCTGGAGGAGCAGGCTGAGCTGCGCGAGGCGGCCCTTGCATCGATGGAGGTGGCTTCTGGCGACCTGGCTGAGCTTCGGAAGCACGAGGAAGCGTTGGTGCTGGAGGCCGCCGAACGCGCTCGTGAGCTCGAGCTGCTGGAGACGAGGGAGCGACTGGTGACGCAGGCGGAAAACGATGTCGCCGCACGGGAAACTCGCGTCCTGGAGGAGGTTTGTCGTCGGGTGGCGACAGCACGCCAAGGCCTTGAGCGCGAGTTCGAGGGGAAGCTGGGGATGATCCGAGTCGAAGCTGAGGGCAAAACCGCCGCCTTGAGGGCCCAGTGGGATGAGGCGACGCGACGAGCGGACGCCTCCCGGGTCACCCTTGAGGCAGCGCAGAAAGAGCTGGCCTCCTCCCAGGCCGAGGTGCTCCATCTACGCCAGCGTGTGGAAGAGGCCGTGGCCGTCGAGCGTCAGAATGCCGACGAGATACGCCAGCGGCAAGTCCTGGAGCACCAGCACGGCCCCATGCTCACCAAGCTCCATGATAGGGCCAACATTGCCCTGGGCAACATCTGTGAGGCTGCCGTGGGCGAGCCGCACACGATTAACTACGGCGGCAACCTGTAGTTCTTCACCTCCGTGGTGACACAGCTGGAGGCACGGTCGGCCAGAGCCGATAGGTTGGTGGAGGAGAAGAGCCGCGCCCTGCTCGGGCGCGCCTTCTCCCGCGTCTTCAGCCATCTTCGAAACATGGATCCCCACTTCGACTTTGACGCCGCCATCGCCCAAGTTCCCCAAGCTGTTCGAGGCGACCTGGCCGAATGGGTGGAGAGCAACGTAGATGCGCTCGTCCGGGCCTTCACCTCGGACAACGACGGCGTGATCGTGGGCGCTGACGAAGGTGGCATGGTGGAAGACCCCAATGCCGCTGACGGGGGCGCAGGCAACGAAGGTGAGTTCAGTGATGCCAGCGATAGCTCGGGAGGCGCCTCCAAGGATGCATTGGGGGATTTGTCAGATTGACCATTGTGACACCCAAAATTTTTGACCTTGTTTTTTTTTATTAAAATTTTGCCAGGAATTAAAACTTTAATTTTCTGAGCTCCCTTTTTATTTTTGAACCATTATTCCCTTGGTCATTATGGAGTTTTTTTCCCAAAGAGGGAATTTTTCAAATATGTTTTTGGACTTGTTTAAACACCTCAAGAAAAGCTTTTCTTTTATTAGTAGAACAAATTACATAATTAATTTGCTTGCTCCTTATTTTCTTGAAAAATGATTTCCCATGACTATATGGCCATATTTGAACTACAACCTCTTTAAAAATTTATTCAAAAATCCCACCAAAATTTGGAGATGTCATGTGCTGTTTTTAAATCACTTTTGTACAAAAATATCTTTTGTTCTTGAAATGTTGTGAGCACTACACCCATTTTTCTTCTCTGGTTCAGTGGGCAATTTTGCACTACAACCCTTTTATATATTTCTTTCTAGCCTCCACCAAAATTATGGGATGTTAGTAGTATCATATGATTCAACTTTATGCGAAAAACCTAGTGGTGTTATTTGCAAGTTTTGAGCGGATCAACCTCATCTTCATTCTGGTCCAACATTATGGTTTGTACAGCAACCACATTTTTAGTTGCTCCTTTATCCATGATTCCTTTTCCTACTTGTAGCCCTCCCTACTAAACCCCTAAGTCCAAGAGCATACAACAATTGAATCACTTTTGGTTCATGGAATAATGCCATTTACTTTCTGTCCAGAATTGAAGTTTTACAAAACTTGCACTAACAAGTTTCAGTTTTTGGCCAACTAACCTCACCAACCTCTTTTTCACCTAATGAGGCCACCATCTGGAGTTTTTGGCCACTCCAAGACCTGCCTAGATACCTCTAGCATTTTGTCAAGCACCCTGTGGGCATGGACAGTATTGGCATGGATTTTAGTTAGCATGGTGAACCTGATCCACTGACCCATCAAGCTTGTCCACTGATCTCCTTACTAGCCCAAACCTATACCTGCTTACCCCCAGCTCCAACCGAGCCACCTAGCATGCCATGGCATTTCGCCGAGCAGATGGTGGGCGTGCACTGGGCGCGCCCAGAGCGCGCCAATTGCAGCCGCGCACACGAGCCGCCGCGTCACACCCTGCCTTGGCCCGCACTGCAGAACCTTGCCACGCACTCCCCGCCTCACCACTACACGCCAGCCCGCCCTAGCACCCTACAGCGCCACCGCCAGAGCACTTTTGATGGCACGCCGGCGTCGGCCGACAGCCTCTGCTCCGTTCAGCGCCGCCCAAGCAACCCCGACTCGCCACCTGGCCCCTGGCATAGCCCGAACTCATCCGCAAGCGTGTCTGCTAGCTCTTGTCGCCGCCACGTCTCCCTAGCTACAGAATGGCGGTCGCCGGCGTTCTTATCCTCGGCCATCGTCGGAACTGCCTCGACTCGCCTATTTAAGGAGACCCCGAGCCCGTTCCTGCATGCAGGCAACCTCAGGCCACCCCTATGGCGCTTCCCTAGCCCGCATTCGACCCAGGGAGGTTTTCTTCCCCGTCTCCGGCAACTCCGGCCACCGCCACTGCCACTGCCGTTCCGGCGCCACCAGGACCTCCCCCTCCCCACTCTCTCCACAAGAAGCCTCCTCTTCCTCCCGTGAACCTTTCCCCCTGCTCGATTTTGATCGGGAGCCACCGCAGCCCCAAAAGCACTTTGCTCCCGAGGCCACATCCGCCGAGAAGCTCGCCGCCGGCAGCTCCCTCCGCCCCCACCTGCCAGGCGACCACCGGGAGGACCGCCCCGGAGTAGCGGATCCATCCCCGCCCTCGGAGCCCCGCGAGGAGCCGCCAGTCGCCGGGGATGATCGCCGGAGCTCCGCCTTCGCTCGGGACAGAGGAAAGAGAGGGAGAAGACTAGTCAAACTTGACTAGTGGGCCCCCTGGACCCACTGTCAGTGACACACCGCGCCGTCCATGTGTTTAAGTGAAGGCGTAATCCCACCAGTACGTCTCCCCGCTCCGAAAGCGTATTCCCCTCTGAAACGTTTTTCTTTTTCTGTTTTATTTAAATCAGTTTTGACCAGAACTTTGACTGACTATATCTTTTTAAATTTAACTCCAATTGACTTGATTCTTTTTCCTACATCTCTAAAATATTTTCTAGTTTATTTTAAGATTTATTTGAAAATTTTCCAGAACAACTTTTTGTGCTGTTTTTGAAATATGTGTTATTTGCATATTTTTGAAAATAGGATTTTGGAGAAAGGAAGAAAGCTTTCAAAAGATTTGGAGTACACCTTGCCTTTCCACACCATTAAGGCAAGCATTCTGAACCCCGGGATAATTATTTTGGTGTGTTAGTTGACACGTTTATAACACCACCTTAGTTCGGAATATTGTTATTTCATGTGATATGATCATTTGCATGGATGCATTATTGTGATTTCCTTGCTGTTCGAAATGAGCATACTCGTGTGACGGAAATCATCCTCATGTGCCTTACATGCATGCCGGTAAGGAATCCAGGAAAGCCTCTACCTTGTGTAGGTATGAACTTGTCGCCGGTCTCCGTCAGGACGGTTATATCCGGTATGGCATGGTAAGGTATAATGGGTGGTGATTTGTTGGTTGAAGTATTTTTGTTGTGCTAACCATGCAGGAAACTCATAAGCCTCCTGAGTCGGCCATAGATCGAGTCTTGTTCCGGTAACCCCCATACTTGTTTTCGTACTGCCACAGGTCCCCACCGTAGGTGGGGTGTGGTTCAGTAAGTTGCTAACCCTTGTATTGGCACACACCGTACAGAGAGGCCATGGTGGAAGATACCGGCTGCATCCGGTAGGCATGCCACCTGGTCCGGGGGCATGGGTGTATCCGGTTGGGACCGAGAGGGGGATACCCCTTAGAGCGCGTGAATAGAAATTTGATCCCATGCTATGTCGAGGTTGTAGCCTCCCCACTTAGAGTTTGCTTGACAGGTGTCGTGGGTGATTCCAGACAACGGTGAGTTGAGCTGGTGTGTGCAAGTCAGGTGTGTTTTCAATTAAAAGACCGTAGACGGAATTAGTCCCGATGGACTAAAGGAATCCGTTACTCGTGGGTAAAGAGTACACCCTCTGCAGAGATATTAAACCTATTCGAATAGCCGTGTCCACGGTTAAGGATTACAGTCTGGGATGGGTCAAGTGTCGGTCTTAGCGTCGGTCTTTGGAGGAAAAACCACTAAAAATATTGATTATGACTTGTGATATATGATGGTTATGATTATTATCATTATGGACTAACCCTTTGTATGATTGAAATAGAGAATATCCCTGGGACGGTACTACCTCCTAGATATTCATCATGATTGTTCCAAATTCTTTTTAAAGCCCTTTCTGTGGTGTCGCTCAGACGCCCGGCTGTGGCATTTCTTTTCAAAGCCCTTTCTGTGGTGTCGCTTAGACACCCGGCTGTGGCATTTCTTTTCATAACCCTCTCTGTGGTGTCGCTAAGACGCCCGACTGTGGTATTTCTTTTAAAGCCCTTTATGTGGTGTCGCTAAGACGCCCGACCGCGGCATTTCTTTTAAAGCCCTTTATATGGTGTCGCTAAGACGCCCGACTGCGGCATTTCTTTTAAAGCCCTTTTATGTGGTGTCGCTAAGACGCCCGACTGCGGCATGCTTGTTGTTTATTTCGTAAATTTTTATACTACTAGTTTATTGCGTATTCATAAATAACATGCTTGCACGCATCATAGTTTCATTTATCTTTTGTGACTAACGCCATGAGCATAAAATATTTCCAGCACATCATGGTTATATTAAACCTATGTTCATAATGTTTGCGAGTACATTCAAAGTACTCACTGGCTTGTCCCTGGCTATTTTCTTGGCCAGATTGCTTGCTTGGAGAGGAGCGTTGCGACGACAGCCTCGGAACCTAAGCAGCGGTGATAGCAGCCTCGCGAAGATAGGAGTTAACCTGGTCAGCTGTTCCCGTAGGAAATGGAGCCCCACAGACCGTGGTGATCCACAAACCGCTTTCGCCCCCAACCACTAGAAACCATTTGATGTACTCATAGGCCACAATGGTCTTGTACTACATATTTTGTACCTTTGCTTGGAATTTCTGTAACAAGTTGGTGCCTCATCAGCTAACAGTAATACTGGGGCTGGTGAGCACAATCGCCCTTTTTCTGGGAATTAAAGCCCGGAAAACCGGTCGTGACAGACTTGGTATCAGAGCCAGGCTGACCATTGGCTAATCCTATCATAGCCCGGTTAATAAACTTAGGCAGACCAACCCACCGAGCCATAACCGAACCCCAGCCAAGCTTCTCATGCAAGATAGCCCCACAGTGACCCGACACCTTTTGGCAGTCGGTGCCCAACCTACCAGCCTAGCCGTCGATCACGTGCCAGTGACCGGCCCCCTAAATAGTCCTTTATCACAAGCGTGCGAAGGAAGACGACGTCCCCTTTTTCCTATAAAAAGGGGCACGCTAACCTCAATCCACCACAACATAGCCTCTACCCCCAAAGACCGAGCCATAATGCCTGGTCCTGTCGTGCACACTGAGACCACAGCAACCAACCTTGGAGGTTTTGTGACCATACTCGCAAACCTCACCCGTCGTGCCTATGCGTTAGAAGAGCCTCCAGAATATGTTGTGTACCAAGGGTCCATGAGTGGTGAGAGCCGTCAATTCTGGGCCACTGTGCACATCTATGGTAGGGGTCTAGCACCCGAGCGCCCCTACAGGTTCACTGGAAGGAGGACTTCCTTTGAGCCACAAGCCATTCAACTAGCTGCTCGAGAAGCTATAGTTCATCTCCGGCACTTGTCGCCCAGAGTTAACTGTCGCTCGTTCCACTACTACCCCAGACGAGAAGGGTATGGTAGACCCCCCAAGTTGCCAACGGAGATCACGAGACGGATCCTGCATTGTTGCACCTAGTGCACTATGTAAGTGCACTAGAGGAGCTGTGTGATCAAATCACTATTGATCTAATCGCGGCTCGTGGAGGGCTGGTTCGTCGAGCCCCGGCGAGAGAAGGAAACGAGCCCGACGCCAACAACCCAGTCGTGCTGTTCGGACAACCGATCGAGACCCTGAGGACAGCCCCATCCATCCACCAAGGTGCTTTGATGACCCCAGAAGTGCTTCGTCGCCTTTTGGGAGAACACTCCAACGGGAGTATGGCCAACAATCCCCGCGATGGTCATCATTGCTACCCCGAGCCTGCAGCCCCCCAACCCACTCCAGCTAATTCCGACGGTGAAAACCGTGGAGAAGCCTCAACATCCACAAGGCACGCCCGCATGGATGTAAACGAGGTAGACTAAGTAACCCGAGTTGTATCGAGTCCCAGTGTATTCTTGCTTGTAATCCTGTGACCTTGTAGATAAATGTCGCCTGTCGTTGCACCCCTGTAGCCTTGCCTGGATATACCAGCATTTCTATCCCAGGCATAGATACCGGAAACCTCCCCTACAACCCCCACAGTAACATGTCACCTCGGTGAAATATGTGTATCTGTGGCATTGACTTCAACCCATGGAGCAGAACTGGAAGTTTCTTTACCATTCACCTCGGTAAAAAAATGACCCAGCTCCAGTGCTATAAAGAGGCCACCACGTGACCTTGCCCAAGCACTCCTCACCTTGTGCACCATCCACACAACCATTTCTTGCCATGCCGAGCCCCAGCATTCATCTGAGAACTCCAGATGCAACCCCGGGTAGTTTTGTCAAAATATTGTGGTATTTTACCTGCAGTACCATGGGCGCTACCCAGCCACCCCAGTACGAGCTGTTCAAATCGAGAATCACCTCTTCCACCTCGAGATATTGGGCAGCAGTGCACATCCCTCCCGTTAACCCAAACCAAGACCCAACAGAGGTCTCCTTCGTGGGGAAATCTATGCCAACCCCACCAATGGCCATAGAAGCTGCTGCATATGAAGCACTTGCTCGCCTTCGATTCACGGTACCCTATGCCAGCGAACGAGGGTATTATTACTTCCCGAGACGTGCAGCGCCCGGTGGATTAACATCTTTTCCCGGTGGACGAATTGAGAGAGACCCAGTCCTGGCCAACCTTGTCCAGTACGTCATCGCTCAAGAACGTTTAACCCAACATGTGATGGGTTATCTCCAGAGCCTCGCGGATTTAAATCCACAGATCGCCATCGGCAGATCACTAAGGCCCGACCAAGAGAAACGCATACCTCGACTGGTCAATCCCCTTCCCCCGATAGAAGAGGAATGTGTCCCAGTACTAGAGACGTTTTCTCAGGACCCCGTTCAGTTACCATTTCCATTTTAGACGTCACTGTCGTGTTCATTATTGCAACGTCCAATTGTGTATTGTAATTTATGCGTGATGCCCTGAGCTTGTGCGACGAGTCAATTATTTCGCTTTTATTTATATATATAGTTTTGTTGTGACTTATTCTCCTTTATTTTTAACCGTTTTCCCTCGCGAAAATCCTGGAGAGTATTTGTTTTTCAAAACAACCCTTAGCAAATCTTGAGGACAAGATTTTTCTTAAGGAGGGTGGTGTTGTGACACCCAAAATTTTTGACCTTGTTTTTTTTATTAAAATTTTGCCAGGAATTAAAACTTTAATTTTCTGAGCTCCCTTTTTATTTTTGAACCATTATTCCCTTGGTCATTATGAAGTTTTTTTCCCAAAGAGGGAATTTTTCAAATATGTTTTTGGACTTGTTTAAACACCTCAAGAAAAGCTTTTCTTTTATTAGTAGAACAAATTACATAATTAATTTGCTTGGTCCTTATTTTCTTGAAAAATGATTTCCCATGACTATATGGCCATATTTGAACTACAACCTCTTTAAAAATTTATTCAAAAATCCCACCAAAATTTGGAGATGTCATGTGCTGTTTTTAAATCACTTTTGTACAAAAATATCTTTTGTTCTTGAAATGTTGTGAGCACTACACCCATTTTTCTTCTCTGGTTCAGTGGGCAATTTTGCACTACAACCCTTTTATATATTTCTTTCTAGCCTCCACCAAAATTATGGGATGTTAGTAGTATCATATGATTCAACTTTATGCAAAAAACCTAGTGGTGTTATTTGCAAGTTTTGAGTGGATCAACCTCATCTTCATTCTGGTCCAACATTATGCTTTGTACAGCAACCACATTTTTAGTTTCTCCTTTATCCATGATTCCTTTTCCTACTTGTAGACCTCCCTACTAAACCCCTAAGTCCAAGAGCATACAACAATTGGATCACTTTTGGTTCATGGAATAATGCCATTTACTTTCTGTCCAGAATTGAAACTTGCACTAACAAGTTTCAGTTTTTGGCCAACTAACCTCACCAACCTCTTTTTCACCTAATGAGGCCACCATCTGGAGTTTTTGGCCACTCCAAGACCTGCCTAGATACCTCTGGCATTTTGTCAAGCACCCTGTGGGCATGGACAGTATTGGCATGGATTTTAGTTAGCATGGTGAACCTGATCCACTGACCATCAAGCTTGTCCACTGATCTCCTTACTAGCCCAAACCTATACCTGCTAACCCCCAGCTCCAATCGAGCCACCTAGCATGCCATGGCATTTCGCCGAGTAGCTGGTGGGCGTGCACTGGGCGTGCCCAGAGCGCGCCAATTGCAGCCGCGCACACGAGCCGCCGCGTCAGACCCTGCCTTGGCCCGCACTGCAGAACCTTGCCACGCACTCCCCGCCTCACCACTACACGCCAGCCCGCCCTGGCACCCTACAGCGCCACCGCCAGAGCATGTTTGGCGGCACGCCGGCGTCGGGCGACAGCCTCTGCTCCGTTCAGCGCCGCCCAAGCCACCCCAACTCGCCACCTGGCCCCTGGCACAGCCCGAACTCATCCGCAAGCGTGTCTGCTAGCTCTTGTAGCCGCCACGTCTCCCTAGCTACAGAATGGCGGTCGCCGGCGTTCTTATCCTCGGCCATCGTCGGAACCGCCTCGACTCGCCTATTTAAGGAGACCCCGAGCCCGTTCCAGCACGCAGGCAACCTCAGGCCACCCCTATGGCGCTTCCCTAGCCCGCATTCGACCCAGGGAGGTTCTCTTCCCCATCTCCGGCAACTCCGGCCACCGCCACTGCCCCTGCCGTTCCGGCGCCACCAGGACCTCCCCCTCCCCACTCTCTCCACCAGAAGCCTCCTCTTCCTCCCGTGAACCTTTCCCCCTGCTCGATTTTGATCGAGAGCCACCGCAGCCCCAAAAGCACTTTGCTCCCGAGGCCACCTCCGCCGAGAAGCTCGCCGCCGGCAGCTCCCTCCGCCCCCACCTGCCAGGCGACCACCGGGAGGACCGCCCCGGAGTAGCGGATCCATCCCCGCCCTCGGAGCCCCGCGAGGAGCCGCCAGTCGCCGGCGATGATCGCCGGAGCTCCGCCTTCGCTCGGGACAGAGGAAAGAGAGGGAGAAGACTAGTCAAACCTGACTAGTGGGCCCCCTGGACCCACTGTCAGTGACACACCGCGCCGTCCACGTGTTTAAGTGAAGGCGTAATCCCCCCAGTACGTCTCCCCGCTCCGAAAGCGTATTCCCCTCTGAAACGTTTTTCTTTTTCTGTTTTATTTAAATCAGTTTTGACCAGAACTTTGACTGACTATATCTTTTTAAATATAACTCCAATTGAATTGATTCTTTTTCCTACATCTCTAAAATATTGTCTAGTTTATTTTAAGATTTATTTGAAAATTTTCCAAAACAACTTTTTGTGCTGTTTTTGAAATATGTGTTATTTGCATATTTTTGAAAATAGGATTTTGGAGAAAGCAAGAAAGCTTTCAAAAGATTTGGAGTACACCTTGCCTTTCCACACCATTAAGGCAAGCATTCTGAACCCCGGGATAATTATTTTGGTGTGTTAGTTGACACGTTTATAACACCACCTTAGTTTGGAATATTGTTATTTCATGTGATATGATCATTTGCATGGATGCATTATTGTGATTTCCTTGCTGTTCGAAATGAGCATACTCGTGTGACGGAAATCATCCTCATGTGCCTTACATGCATGCCGGTAAGGAATCCGAGAAAGCCTCTGTCTTGTGTAGGTATGAACTTGTCGCCGGTCTCCGTCGGGACGGTTATATCCGGTATGGCATGGTAAGGTATAATGGGTGGTGATTTGTTGGTTGAAGTATTTTTGTTGTGCTAACCATGCAGGAAACTCATAAGCCTCCTGAGTCGGCCATAGATCGAGTCTTGTTCCGGTAACCCCCATACTTGTTTTCGTACCGCCACAGGTCCCCACCGTAGGTGGGGTATGGTTCAGTAAGTTGCTAACCCTTGTCTTGGCACACACCGTACAGAGAGGCCATGGTGGAAGATACCGGCTGCATCCGATAGGCATGCCACCTGGTCCGGGGGCATGGGTGTATCCGGCTGGGACCGAGAGGGGGATACCCCTTAGAGCGCGTGAATAGAAATTTGATCCCATGCTACGTCGAGGTTGTAGCCTCCCCACTTAGAGTTTGCTTGACAGGTGTCGTGGGTGATTCCAGACACCGGTGAGTTGAGCTGGTGTGTGCAAGTCAGGTGTGTTTTCAATTAAAAGACCGTAGACGGAATTAGTCCCGATGGACTAAAGGAATCCGTTACTCGTGGGTAAAGAGTACACCCTCTGCAGAGATATTAAACCTATTCAAATAGCCGTGTCCACGGTTAAGGATTACAATCTGGGATGGGTCAAGTGCCGGTCTTAGCGTCGGTCTTCGGAGGAAAAACCACTAAAAATATTGATTATGACTTGTGATATATGATGGTTATGATTATTATCATTATGGACTAACCATTTGTATGATTGAAATAGAGAATATCCCTGGGACGGTACTACCTCCTAGATATTCACCATGATTGTTCCAAATTCTTTTTAAAGCCCTTTCTGTGGTGTCGCTCAGACGCCCGGCTGTGGCATTTCTTTTCAAAGCCCTTTCTGTGGTGTCGCTCAGAAGCCCGGCTGTGGCATTTCTTTTCAAAGCCCTCTCTGTGGTGTCGTTAAGATGCCCGACTGTGGTATTTGTTTTAAAGCCCTTTATGTGGTGTCGCTAAGACGCCCGACTGCGGCATTTATTTTAAAGCCCTTTATGTGGTGTCGCTAAGACGCCCAACTGCGGCATTTCTTTTAAAGCCCTTTTATGTGGTGTCGCTAAGACGCCCGACTGCGGCATGCTTGTTGTTTATTTCGTAAATTTTTATACTACTAGTTTATTGCGTATTCATAAATAACATGCTTGCACGCATCATAGTTTCATTTATCTTTTGTGACTAACGCCATGAGCATAAAATATTTCCAGCACATCATGGTTATATTATACCTATGTTCATAATGTTTGCGAGTACATTCAAAGTACTCACTGGCTTGTCCCTGGCTATTGTCTTGGCCATATTGCTTGCTTGGAGAGGAGCGTTGCGACGACAGCCTCGGAACCTAAGCAGCGGTGATAGCAGCCTCGCGAAGATAGGAGTTAACCTGGTCAGCTGTTCCCGTAGGAAATGGAGCCCCACAGACCGTGGTGATCCACAAACCGCTTCTGCCCCCAACCACTAGAAACCATTTGATGTAGTCATAGGCCACAATGGTCTTGTACTACATATTTTGTACCTTTGCTTGGAATTTCTGTAACAAGTTGGTGACTCATCAGCTAACAGTAATCCTGGGGCTGGTGAGCACAATGGCCCTTTTTCTGGGAATTAAAGCCCGGAAAACCGGTCGTGACAACCATGCGCTATCCTCGCCTTTTTACCCTGCATAGATAGAACTCAGGCATTTGGCCCGACGGTCGTGAGAGCATTTTGGGAGGGGGAGCCCCTCATGTATGAACTTGTATATAATGTATCTGCAGTGATTAAATCGTACGCATGTCCAACGGTAGGCTGGTTCGCCCTTGTCCCTCGCAGGCTCCGGAGCTGCCTTCTGGAGGGCGTCTCGCCCCAGGTGCTGGGTGGTTGAAGCCTCGGGAGGCTGGGTCGTTACTGACAGGAAACCTCACAGGCGTGGGCCGTCTTCGTAGGCTCCGGGCCTTTTCTTGAACGAGACGTCTTCACAGGCGTTTGCCTTCTTCACAGGCTCAGGGCCTTCTTCACAGGCTCTGGGCCTTCTCCCGAGAGGGGTGGCTTCACAGGCATTCGCCTTCTTCACAGGCTCTGGGCCTTCTCCCGAGAGGGATGTCTTCACAGGCGTTTGCCTTCTTCACAGGCTCCGGGCCTTCTCCCGAGAGGGATGTCTTCACAGGCGTTCGCCTTCTTCACAGGCGCTGGGCCTTCTCCCGAGGGGGATGTCTTCACAGGCATTCGCCTTCTTCACAGGCCCTGGGCCTTCTCCCGAGGGGGATGTCTTCACAGGCGTTCGCCTTCTTCACAGGCCCTGGGCCTTCTCCCAAGGGGGATGTCTTCACAGGCGTTCGCAGGCACCAATGATCACCTCGCGAGGGGGCGACAGCGGCAATCTGGGTCGTGCTTAAGCTAGGCCTGGCCCGGCTCGTGAGGGGCTCGCGAGGGGAGGCAGCTGTGATGAGATGGTGACCAGAACACGGGAAACGATTCAAACAAGACCAAGCTCCCTTCCCCGAACGCACGCAAAGCTCAGATTCGAATTCAACTTAAATCCAGCGGGCAAAAAAGGTTACAACCAAAGGAAGAAAGCAATGAAAGCAAACAAAAAGGTCGCGTCCGGCACCTAATCTAGTCTTCGACGTCTTCTCACCAGCGTGGAGCTAAGTGTTGTCCACTGGGCGTGGGAGGGAGCCCCAGGGCCTGAGGCCGGCACCCCTGAGACTCCGGGGCGTGTACAGCCCCACTCATTATTACATGAGAGTGTCACGGGGCGGCGAGCTTCACAGGCACTGGTCCTTCTTCACAGGAACCGGCCTTGCTTCATATCGCCAGACGAGGACCCCGCCTTGCGCCACACTCTAGTGCCACCAACGATGACCGGAAACCAGGACGCCGCCGGTGGGGTAGAGCGGTCGCCAGCGGTTCCCCCGACGACCACGGGTCCTCCGCCAGGGGCAGGCCCTCGGGCGCCTCCCCAGCGGAGGGCCTATCTTCTAAGAACGCCTTGCTCCGAACGCCGCGGTGATGAGGTGGGATCTCTGCCCCTTTCCTGCAGCTCCCTGCGTCCTCCTCCCGAGGGGTAGGAGACCGCAGGGACGGGGCAGCTGCTTGTCGCGACGACCTGCATCTCCTGTGACCCATGATTAGCGTATGCCTGCTCTTGAGGAATTAACAGTACCCAATAGTCGCTGCCTCCGGTGTGACCGACGGAGCCGTCATGGGGTTCTTGGAGGGGCTCGGCCTCCGGCGTCTCGTCCTCCCAGCTGGGGCCGAAGAGCGAGCCCTGTTCGCCCCCGTGAGCGCGCCCTTGGTCCATCATGAGGGGCACGTATTCCTCTGGCGCTGCCACCCCGAATGTTGCGCTGTAGTGCTCCATGCGCCATGCAGCGTTGCTTGTCGTGCCCACCGCGGGGTGGTAGCGTGGTGGGCCGCTGGCGTCGTGGGTCACACCGAGCCCCTCTCCTTCACGCGCCGGGGCGGGGGTAGCGCCACCACCAGTCCGGCGCCGGCGGATTCGCTGGTGTTGGGGTAGTCTTGAGGCCCGCGCGGGTGCGCGGGGCCACCCTCGTGCGCTGCCCTGAACTTGAGGCGGGAGCTGAACGCAGAAGGGGTGAGCCCTCCCGAGGCAGCGAAGCCCAGGAGCTCGGCGACCCGCTCAAGCAGCACGTCGCGGCCGCCCTCCAATAGCCTGCACTGCAGCAGCTCCCGCGCTACCGTGAGCGCGGCCCTTGAGTTTGCCTGTTCTCGGCGGGTGTACGGTGTCGTAGCCGCGGCGTGGTTGGAGGCCCTCGCCGCCGACAACGCCTGCCGCGGTGTGAGGGTCGCAGAAGCTTGCCCGCGTCACCCGCGGCCCGCAGTGTCCTGCGGACCGCGAGCTGCCTACGGCGCGGGGTTGCCCGGAGTGGGAGGCTCCGCGCAGATGGGCCACGCCGCCTACGGGCCTAGGTTGCCCGCCTGGTCGCCGGGTATGATGACGACGACGTAACGGGAGACGGAGCGATGGGAAGGCAGATTCCAGCACACCCCTACCTGGCGCGCCAAATGTCGGATCACGGGTTCCGGTAGACCCTTAAAGTTCGAACTCTGGGGTGCGCGCGGAGATCGTGCCCTCTACCTCTCCGTCTTGTAAGGATTTAGCTACCGTAAGAACAACACAAGAGACGCAGGGTTTATACTAGTTCGGGCCACCGTTGTGGTGTAATACCGTACTCTAGTTTGTGGGGGGTGGATTGCCTCTTGGGCTGATGAGGAAGAATGGTACAGGTGAGCAACCTCGCGAGGGTCTTGCTCTTGGTTAGGGGATGAACTGCTAGGGGAGTTCGGTCGCCCTTCCCCTTCTCTCTCTCTCTCCTTGCTCTAGATGCTCCATCCGGTTGCCTCTACTCTGGGGGCGGCTAGTCCTATTTATAGGCAAAGGCCCTGGGCCTCTTCCCATACCACACTGTGTCAAACCTTAAGCATCAAGCCCGGTCGCGGCGAACGACCCGTGACGGGGACCCGGTGACTAGCCGCCCCCAGTTGTTCAGCCGCCCATCATCGCGCTCCGGTGAAGCGCGAGAGGGAGTCCGCCTGAGCTCCGGAGGCATCTGGTGTCACCTCCGTAGACCGGTGCGGGGCGGGCCGCACCAAGCTCGCCCTTTTCCTTTTCCTTTTGCTTCCTGTGTAAGATAAGACAACTGCGTGGAGCCCCGTGGGGGCGTGTTTAAGAATTATTGCCGTTGTAGCCGTTACCTTAATTTCGTTGTCGCGTTTCACGACTATTTGCCCTTGTGTAGGTAGTTTGCGGCCCCAGCCGGGGGGCGACCGACCCAGGCCCTGTGTGTATGTCGCGGTGCCCGAGGGGCACAGACCAGAGGGGTGCTCCTGTAGAGAGCCCGAGCCATGAAACCTTTAAATGGCTAGAGCAAAAATGCTCGCAAGGGCGTTCGAGCCCCACCCCTCGCGAGTCCTTCATGAGAGAAAATCAAAACGCGGAGCGAAAATCGACAAACCACAAACCAACAACGGCAATAGCTTCGATAAGACCTCAAATGCAAGTAAGACACGCCAAATGCGGAAAGCAAATGAAAAAGCCGTGTCCGGCACCTAGTCTAGTCTTCGACGTCTTCTCACCAGCGCGGAGCTAAGTGCTGCCACTTGGCGTGGGAGGGAGCCCCAGGGCCTGAGGCCAGCGCTCCTGAGACTCCGGGGCGTGTACAGCCCCACTCATTATTACGTGAGAGTGTCACGGGGCGGCGAGCTTCACAGGTATTGACCTTCTTCACAGGCTCCGGGCCTTTTCTCGTTAGAGGTAATGAGCTTCACAGGCATTCGCCTTCTTCACAGGCTCAGGGCCTTTTCCAAAAAGGAGATGATCTTCACAGGCGTTCGCCTTCTTCACAGGCTCAGGGCCTTTTCCAAAAAGAGATGATCTTCACACGCGTTCGCCTTCTTCACAGGCTCAGGGCCTTTTCCAAAAAGAGATGATCTTCACAGGCGTTCGCCTTCTTCACAGGCTCAGGGCCTTTTCCCAAAAGAGATGATCTTCACAGGCGTTCGCCTTCTTCACAGGCTCAGGGCCTTTTCCAAAAAGAGATGATCTTCACAGGCGTTCGCCTTCTTCAAAGGCTCAGGGCCTTTTAGGGGTAAAACCTCCGGAGGTGCTGGATGTTCCAAGTGTTCTGGATCGGCTCCCCCTCTTGAGTCTCCAAGCGCACGGAGCCAGGCCTGGAAACATGAGCAACCTTGAGCGGGCCCTCCCACATGGGAGAGAGCTTGTGCAGCCCTTCCCTTGAGAGGACCCGCCTGAGTACGAGGTCTCCTACCTCGAGGGTCCTGGGGCGGATGTTGCGGCAGTGATATCGTCGTAGCACCTGTTGGTACCTTGCCGCTCGCAGCGCAGCTTCTCGGCGGCGTTCCTCCCCTAGCACGAGGTCCATCCCCCGCATGGCATCCTGCTGCGCCTCGTCGAACGCCAGGACCCGCGCGGAGCGACGCCTGACCTCGTGAGGAAGGACCGCTTCGGCTCCGTAGACCAGGAAGAACGGAGTCTCCCCGGTTGGTTTGGTCGCGGTCGTGCGGATGGACCACAGCACGGATTAGAGCTCATCGTACCAACCCCTGTCGCAGGCTTCCAGCTTCTTCTTGAACGTCCTGGTCTTGAGGCCTCCCAGGACCTCCGCGTTGGCTCGTTCGGCTTGCCCGTTGCTTCGCGGGTGTGCCACCGAAGCGTAGCATATCTGCGTTCCAAGGTTAGCACAGTATGTTTTGAAGAGGTTACTGGTGAACTGCGAACCATTGTCTGTGATGATGCGGTTCGGCACCCCGAACCGACTCACGATGCCCCTGATGAACTTGACCACGGAGCCTGCGGGGATGGTTCGGACAGCCTCCACCTCTGCCCACTTGGTGAACTTGTCAATGGCGACGTAGAGGTAACGGTAGCCCCCTGGCGCCCGAGGGAACGGGCCCAGAATATCCAACCCCCAAACTGCGAATGGCCACGAGAGGGGTATAGTCTGCAAGCTCCCCGCCGGCTGATGGATCTGCTTGGAATGGAACTGGCAGGCCTCACAAGCCTTCACCAACTCGATCGCGTCGTTGAGCGCGGTGGGCCAATAGAACCCACTACGTAAGGATTTGCCGACCAGGGTTCGTGATGACGAGTGATGTCTGCCGTCTCCGCCGTGTATGTCCCCCAGTAGCACCCTTCCTTGCTCCCTGGAGATGCAGCGCAGAGATACGTCATTGGGTCGCTTCCGGTAGAGCTCTCCGTCTCTGATGCAGTATGCCGTGGCATGCCGCGCTACACGTTCTGCTTCCTCCTCCATCTCTGGCAGGGTCCCATGTATCAGGTAACTCCGGAGCTCAGTGATCCAGCGTTCCTCCTGAGGTTCCATCGTCAGGAGCAAACGTGCTCCTGAGGTCGGCCCATAGGTCGGGTCTCCCGAGGCTGGCGGCTGAGGGAGCTCCTCACGAGGCTGAGCTGTGCTTGATAGCGTTGGCTGCGCTGAAGGCTTCAAGAGCCGCTCCTCGAAGACGCCGGGCTTCTGCGGCAGCCGCCTGGACGCCCATCCAGCTATGTTGTCAGCTTCCTGATTGGTGCCACGGGGCACGTGCTTCAGCTCCAGCCCCCAGAACTGCTTTTCCATCCTGCGGACCTCTGCTAGGTAGGCCTCCATATGCTCATCCTTCGGCTCGTACACCTTGTTGGAGAAGTTGACTAGGAGCTGCGAGTCGCCCTTGACGGTGAGGCGCTTCACTCCCAGGGCTGCCGCGGCCTTCAACCCTGCTATCAGTCCCTCATATTCGGCTATGTTGTTGGAGACCTTTTCTCCTTGCTGGAAACAGAGTTGTACTGCATAGCAAAGCTTATCCTGAGTGGGTGATATCAGTACAGCACCAGCCCCCGCGCCGTGCCTGGAGAATGCCCCGTCGAAGTACATGACCCAGCCTTCCGGCGCCTCGCTTCCTGGGGAGAGGGAGCGATCCTCGTCATCCTTGAGGCCCGGCGCCTCTGTCCATTCTGCCACGAAATCCGCCAACGCTGCTCCTTTGATGACCCTAGTTGTGCTGAACTCGAGGTGAAATGCTTGCAACTCTATGTTCCACTCGGCGACCCTTCCGGCTGAGTTAGGGCTCCTGAGCACCCTCTCTAGGGGGTATGATGAGATGACCTTGATCGGGTGAGCTTGGAAGTAGTGTCGCAGCTTGCGCGAGGCCACCAGCAGTGCGAGGAGGAGCCTCTGGGGCATCGGATATCGGGCCCTCGCGTCCCGTAGCTCCGTGCTAACGAAGTAGACCGGGTGCTCAACAAGGCTGTGAGCAGCTTGGGTCGCGGCGCCCTCGGGAGGTGAGGACACTTCGCGAGATGTTGCGTCCTCGGGAGGTGAACCATCCTGGCATGTTGCTTCTCCTGTCTCTGGTGCGTCCCTCGGCGGCTTACTCTCTTCATCCGTAGCTTTGGCTCCATCGAGCTTTCCCTGTTCCCGTCTTGTCTGGCCTCGGGCAGCCGCGGTGGTCTTGAACTGGCGCTCCTCCCTAACCGCCACCAGTGCCGCGCTGGCAGAGTAGGGGGTGGCGGCAAGGTAAAGCAGCAGAGGCTCTCGAGGGCGAGGAGCCACCATGACTGGGGGACTGGTTAGGTACCTCTTGAGATCTTGAAACGCCCTATCTGCCTCTTCAGTCCATTCAAAGGGTCCCTTTTTCTTCATAAGCTGAAAGAAAGGCAGCGCCCGCTCCCCCAACTTGGAGATGAAGCGCCCTAGCGCGGTCACACGCCCAGCGAGCTTCTGCATCTCTCTGAGGGTCTTTGGCGGACTCATGTCCTCGACCGCCTTGACCTTCTCGGGGTTGGCCTCGAGGCCACGGTGAGACACGAGGAACCCCAAAAGCTTGCCTGAGGGAACGCCAAACACACATTTCTCCGGGTTGAGCCGCAGGTTTACTGCGTCGAGTCTCGCGAAGGTCTCTTCCAGGTCTTGTATTAGGGTCCTGGCCTCTCGAGACTTCACCACAATGTCATCGACATATGCTTCAACATTCTTCCCAAGCTGCGGGCCCAGGGTGATGTGCATCAGCCGCTGAAAGGTTGCCCCTGCGTTGCGTAGTCCAAATAGCATGCATGTATAGCAGTACACCCCGCACGGGGTCAAGAAGGCGGTCTTCTCAACGTCTTCTATCGCCATCTTGATCTGGTGATGTCCGGAGAAGGCATCCAAGAAGCACAACAGGTCGCACTCGGCGGTGGAATCGACGATCTGGTCGATGCAAGGGAGCGGGAACGGATCTTGCGGGCATGCCTTGTTGAGGTTGGTGAAGTCGACGCACATGCGTTCCTTCCGCCCTTTCTTGGGCACAACGACAGGGTTGGCCAATTAATCTGGGTACCGGACCTCGCGAATGACTCCAGCGGCTTCCAACTTGCGGGTCTCTTGGACGATGAAGGCCTGCTTTTCTGCGGACTGCCGCCTGGCCTTTTGCTTCACAGGGCGCACATTCGGGCACACGTTGAGGTGGTGCTCGATGACGTCCCTGGGGATCCCTGCCAGCTAATCGGGCTCCCAGGCAACCACTTTCTTGTTTGCACGCAAGAAGTTGACTAGGGCCTCCTCCTGCTCAGGCCCCAGGTTGGCGCCAATGGTGAAAGTGGCGCTGGAGGACCCGTCCTCGTCGACAGGTATCTGCTTGGTTTCTGCCTTGTCCTGGGTGAACAACTGCTTCTTCTTGGTTGGCGCGGCCCCCTGGGCTCAGTGGCCTCCGCGCCGGCGGGCTGTGCCGTTGCCGCCGTCTTGAAGGCGAGCTTGAGTACTAGCAGGGCGTCCCCGGTGTCTCCCTGCAAGGTAAGAGTACCGTTGCTCCCGGGCATCTTCATGAGGTTGTATGCAGGGTGCGTGGCAGCCATGAACTGAGCCAATGCCGGGTAGCCGAGGATGGCTTTGTAAGGGAGACCGATGGGCTCCGTGCAGAAGTTGTCGTAGGTGCCGAAGGTCACCGGGAGCCGGATCTGTCCCAAGGAGTCGGACGACCCGCCCCCGACACCTGAGAAGGGTCGGCTGGGTTGCAGCCGCTCCCGGGGTATGCGGAGGAGGTTGAAGGTCTGGACCGAATGCATGCTGAGGCCCGCGCCGCCATCGACGAGGGTTCTGGTGACGGCCACCTGGCAGATGGTGGGGGCGCACAATAGGGGGAGCGCGCCCGAGCCGGCCAAGTTGGCGGGGTGGTCCTCCTAGCCGAAGGTCAGGCCAGCCTCGCGCGCCGCCCGGTCCGTGAGAGCCCCCTGCCGTGCAGAAATGATGCCGACCTGGCGGGCAAACGGCTTGACGCGGCGGCTTGTGGGTGGCGCCTGCGAGCCGCCCAGGAGCAGCGCGACAACCGGGAGCGTCGACGTTGTTGCGCGGCTGCCCGATCGCAGAGATAGGCGCCGGGGTGGTGCTTGTTGCTCGCTTCCCGCCGGGCTGGTGGTGGTGTCGACGACGTGCGACGGGGAGCGACGAGGACGTCCACCAGCGAGGGCCGCTGGGGTCACGCGAGCTCGACGTGCGCCGTACATGGGTGCGGCGGTCGGAGGAGAGCGGAGCGGTGGAAGACAAATTCCGGCACACCCCTACGTGGCGCGCGCGTTTATGCAGGGCAAGGATCAGCGGATGCGGCAAGCAGGATAAGGAACGGAAAGGGAGAAGACTTACTCATCTGCAGCGAAGTACTTCCGGCGCTTCAGCGAGCGGTAGGGGAGGTCGTCGCCCAAGCCCTCCCATTTTCTCCGGAGGGCCTCAAAGTCCACACGGAAACGGCCCAGGAGAGACGAGCAGGAACCAGCCTGCAAAGAGGACGGAGCGCCAAGGCCACTCGCGTCGAGGGCGCATGCCTGGAGCGCGCGGGCAGTTGCCTCATCAGAAATCCCGGCCGGGGGCTCAGGAGCCTCGGCCTCAAGCACCGGAAGCGGCGGCGCCTCACCCGTGGCCTCGGGAGCGCGGACCTCGTGAGCTGCCCCGTCAAGAGCATCGCCAGGTACGGTCACATCGCCCGCGGCTTCCTCGACTCCCGCTGTCTCCTGCCTCCCTGCACCACCACTCGAGGAGGATTCACCCAGGCCGACCGAAAGGGAAATTACCACCACGGGGTTCTCGCGACGCTCCTAGAGGCCGACAGGGCGTAACCCCCACTCGTCGAAAGAGGGCATCTGCCTCACGAAGTCATCCCTGTTGTGGTAGAGGTACAGCAAGGCTCCCCCCTGCCGGACACCCCCGGGGTTGGGATCGCCTTTCAGGATCAAGAGCACCCTCCTCAGCACCTCGGGCGTCAGGTCTTCTCCCTGAAGCCTCATGCGGTCACCGTGCCCGCTGAAGGCCAACATTCTGCAAGAATGGCGTTGGAGAGGGGCAATGCGGCGCGATAGGAACTCCTTCACCACTTTGGGTGCCGTTACGCCAAGTTTCTTCAAGGACATGAAGCGATGCCAGATAAAGGCGAGCCGGGGACTTACGAGCGTCTCCTGGCCCCAGCCCGAATTAGGCACAGTAGGCGATGTCGGCTTCGCAAGCCGGGGGCTGGGCACCCCGACATCAATGTACAACCACCGCTCGCGGAACTCAGCTGAAGGCGAAGGGAGGTTGAAGTCGATACCAGAGGCAGCGGTCTAGGACGAAGCTACGAAGCTCACCCATGCCGAGCATTGCGTTGGGTCGACCAGATGCAAGGAGAAGAAGTGGCGCAGCAGGGCAACAGAAGGAGGGATGCCCACCATCGCCTCACAAACAAAAGCAAATACACAGAGAAGAGCTATGGACTCAGGACCCATATGCATCATGTGGATCTGATAATGATCAAGGATAGCGTTGAAGAAATTGGAGAAGGGGGGCACCAAACCCGCCCACAAGGCGTCGCCAAAGTAATGGACCTCGGTGATTATCCTGTCAGTAGGAAGGTGGCACGTAGGCCACGCTGTCGTCCTCCCGCACTCGTTGAAGGCGGTGGCCAGAGCCGGACTGAGCTTGTCCAGGCACTCCAGGTTGAGTATGATTGAGCGCCGGCAGCAGGCGCCACCGGCGGCAGCGGGCGAGATGGAGCCGCAGGTTTCTTCCCCTTCCCGTTCTTTGGAGCCATGGCGGCGGGCGGACAAGAGGAGATGCTAGATGGGATTGGAAGCAAGGGTCTGAGTTCGAAGGGGGGGAGAGCAGGAGACGGCCAGGCAACAAGGAGGAAGACGGCTGTGTACAACTGCGGGGCAACCTAGAACGTCGCAAAATAAGGGGGCGTGGGTAAACAGTGTCGCCCACGTTCAATCAACCGCCACGTGGGGCCCAAGACCGCAGGCTGTTAGGGCCCTCGGCGCTTCGCCCTTGCCCTTTCGCCTCTCGACACGGCCAAGTCCATGCGCACCTTGGGCCTGGGGGCTACTGTCGGCGTCCTGGGAACGGGGGTCCCCAGACTTGCCTGCCTGCGGCCTGCGGCGTGGCTCGAGTGGGGGCCCAACGTGGCCCATCTTCATCAACACAAGGCTCAAGACCCTCGCGAGGGGCCAAGCCTCACGAGGCGGACGACACGACGCTTCCTCCGGCACGGCCTCCTTAGGCTGGCTCGCGAGGAGGCGGAGAGATCAAGGTGGGGTACCTCATGAGGTGCCCATGATGCAAGCCATGACGATCAAAGGTGCCAGGCGGGCGCCGGCCCGCGCAGCGTCCTCCCTTTCCTGTTTGGTGAAATACCCTACTCCAGTGTGGTGTGGTGGATTGCCTCTAGGGCTGATGAGGAAGAACAGTACAAAGGGGAACGACCTCGCGAGGGTCAGTTCTTGGCAAGGGGATGAACTGCTGGGGGGAGTTCGATCGCCCTTCTCTCTCTGTCTGCTGCCTATCTAACTGATTGTCGGGTTGCTCTCTCGATCTTCCCGTTCCCCTATACCCTGGGGGTGGCTACTCTTATTTATAGGCAAAGGCCCTGGGCCTCTTCCCGAATATTGAGCGGGAAGGTCGCCAACAATCGGCCATTTTGAAGGGGAACATCGGGTACACTTATCCTGACTAAAGTTGGTCTTCGCCTACCAAAGGCTCTGGTGATGACGCCGTCTTGGCTCCACAGTGACTTCCTCCTTGTTGTGGAGCTGGTCTTGGTCTCGTTGCACCGAAATGGGTGCCTTTGCTTGATCCTCTCGCCTGCGCTTGCCCCCTTTGCACCAAACAGGAAAGGGAGGACGCTGCGCGGGCTGGCGCCCACCTGACACCTTTGATCGTCATGGCTTGCGTCATGGGCACCTCGTGAGGTACCCCACCTTGATCTCTCCGCCTCCTCGCGAGCCAGCCTAAGGAGGCCGTGCCGGAGGAAGCGCCGTGTCGTCCACCTCGCGAGGCTTGGCCCCCCGCGAGGGTCTTGGGCCTTGTGTTGATGAAGATGGGCTACGTTGGGCCCCCACTCGAGCCACGCCACAGGCCGTAGGCAGGCAAGTCTGGGGACCCCCGTTCCCAGAACGCCGACAGTATCCCCCGGGCCCAAGGTGCGCATGGACTTGGCCATGCCGAGAGGCGAAAGGGCAAGGGCGAAGCGCCGCGGGCCCTAACAGCCTGCGGCCTTGGCCGCCGCGTGGCGGTTGATTGGACGTGGGCGCTTTTGCAACCGCACAGGATACTAAAGGCGTGGCATCTGCTCGGGCTTTGTTCCTCTCCTTCTTCATCCGCTGCTCAGATCCCCTTCCTCGCGCTTCTTCTCCCTTCCTCCAAGCTTCCAGATCTGCTCCTCCGTTCGTCCCAGGTAGCCATGGCGCCTCGCCGGACCCCGACTGAAGCTTGGTTCTCGCCCGCTTTGGACTCGCCCAACGTGTCGAAGGCGATCTTCACCCTACTACACCGGATGGCCGCGGCGCAGGGCATTGACGGGGCGCAGATGTTCAAGGCCAGCTCCGATGTCCCTGAAGGCCAAGGGAGCACCTTCTATCCTTTCTTCGTGAGCTCCATTGCAGCGGGCCTGGTGCCTCCTTTCTCTGAGTTCTTCCTCGCCGTCCTCCGCCATTACAACTTGCAAGCCTTGCATCTCCACCCGAACTCCATTCTTCTCCTGGCGATCTTCGCCTACTGCTGCGAGGCGCATGTGGGGGTGCAGCCTTCAGTGGCCTTGCTGCGCCACTACTTCTACCTCTGGACCTCCAAGGGTTCTCCTTCTGCGTACGCGGGCTTCGTCGCGTGCGGCAGCTCCATGGCCATCTCGAACCCAGGGAAGAGGATCGAGGGCTTCTGGAGCAAGTGGGTATTGGCTGATGCCGGGTGCGTCGATCCTCGGTTGGCCCTTCCCATGGAGCCGGCCGTGAGCTCGGAAGACTGGAGCCGGGCGGAGCTCACGGATCCCCGCGCGAAGTCGGTGCTGGCGAGGATGGACACCGATCTGAAGCCGGCCAACTTGGCGGCGGAGAAGCTAACCGGGGCGTCGTTGCTGAGGGAGTTCCTGGAGCACCAACTGGCTCCGCTTCAGCGGTATTCTCCTCCGATGTGGAGGACTCACCCGAGTCCCGCAGCCGTGGGCGAAGGGGATGTGACTGCGGTTCTCCAGTCCCTGGTTGCGGGCGAGGCAGCAATGCCGGAGGGCGCGCCCTTGCCCTTGTTCCTCCGCGACGACTGGGAGCAAGTGGTGGAGTCCATGCCCGTCTTCAACGGGGACGGGCTCGTGCCCGTGGTGGCTCCCGAGGATCTGGTGAATGTGTCTTCCGGCGACTCCAGCGGAGGCGGGGGCGAGGAGGAGGAGGAGGCAGCCCCCGACTCCGAGCGACCGATGGAGAGTCTAGGACTCCCTCACTCCAGCGCAAGCCCCGTGCTCTCCGCCTTTCGTCGAGTGATGATGATGATGGTGATGACGTGCTGGGAAGCGGGAGCTCGCCTCCGGTCCCGAAGAAGGGCAGGACCGGGTTGATCCCCCGCGGGTCCGCCCTTACTCCTGGGCGAACCGCGGACGCGCCTTCTGCTTCCGAGGTCGACCCCTCCAGCCGTCTCTCTGGCTTCAACTTTGGCAGGAGACCGCTGGAGCTTTCTGCCGACGACCTGTAAGCGCTTGATTCCTGGTTTCTTGTTCCGCTGACGAGGCGTGACGATCACTTCTCCTGAGCAGGCTGGCGCCCGCGACGAAGAAGCTGAAGGGGGCTCCTGAGGCCCCGGCTGCGACGACACCCCCACCTGCAGGGGAGGGCGAGCGCGACGCACATGCTCCCCCTGCCCACTCGCCCTTGCGGGGCTTGGCTGATCTGGCTGGGGCCGCAGCCCCCATGGCTCGGTCGACCCCAGAGGTGCCCTTGTCTGGTGCTGCTGCTACGGCCGGGGAGGCGCAGCAGACTCCGCCTCGGGATACTGCAGCCTCGCCGCCGCTACCTTCTCCTCCTGTTCCGCCGGCTCCTGTTTCCGGGACTCCTCCTGCTGCCCCGAGGCGCTCTGACGCTTCCCTGCCTTCTTCTTCCATCCTGCAGCCAGCTGCTGCTGGACTGGACCGGCTGCGGCAGGATCTTCTAGGCGCCGACCCTCGCCTGGTGGCCGGGCGCCTGGAGCTGGCCTCGGGGTGGATTCGCTCCGACGACTCAATCCGGGCAGCGCTGGTTCAGGCCTCGACGGCCTGTGATGAGGAGAAGGAGGCTACTCTCGAGGCGAAGGCTGCCCATGACGCGGCCATGGGAGAGGCGGTTAGACTCCGCGGCCGCTGCAAGGAGCTGGAGGACGAGTTGCAAGGCCTGCCTGGTCAGCTTGCAGAAGAGACTCACCTTCGCCAAGAGCAGGAGAAGGAGGTGAAGGCTCGCGAGGCGGCGCTCGAGGACCAGGAGGCGAAGCTCAAGAAGCGTCGCAGCCACCTGGGTGCGCTGAAGAAGGAGTTGGAGACGACGAAGGCCGAGGTGGACGCCAAGGCCCGGGTCCTTGCCGAGGATCGCGTGGCCTTCGCGGACATGGAGAAGGATGCTCGCGCTTCGTTGAAGACGCTTTACGAGAGTTGCCTGGACTGCCCGCTGGCTGGCGACGGGGACGGCCCTGCCAAACTGCTTCCCTTCTTGGTGAAGGCTCTCGGAGATGTCGCCCTCGGACTCGTCCCCATGGTCGAAGCCAAGGCGCATGTCCTGTCTTCCGCCGCGCTGACGCGGGTCTTCACCACAGTCTACCTTCGCGACCCCAGCGCCGACCTTGACAGCCTGCTGGAGCCGGTGAGCGGCGAAGGCGCCGCTGCTGCTGTCGAGGCCGTGAAGGGGCGCGCGGAGGCGCTGCTGGGGAAGTTCCGGGCCTTCAGCACCAAGACGAAGCAAGGCACCGCCGACCCTACTACCCCGCAAGGTGAAGCCACTCCACGCGACTCCGCTGCCGCCAAGTGACTCTGCTATCGTTCCTGTTCTTCTTTCGATTCCTGCACATGCACGACGCCTCGAGGAGGCATTTAAATTTGCGTTTGGGACCAAGGCGACATTATGGGTTGTAATATTCGTTTTTGAGTTCCTTGGATTTTATGTTCCTCTTCCCTACTTGCTTATGCTCTACGCCGGCAGAGCCCGACCACGCGCATGCCTCACCCAGCATCAGCCCCGACCGGAAACCAGGACGGGACCAAAGGAATGAGGGGCCACATGACAAGTTAGGCTCCTGATTCGCGATACTCAGGAGTCCCCCTTAGCGCACGAGCAACAAGTAGGGAAGCGCGATGTAGGTGCGTTTCTGTTCTACGTCTGCATAGCCCGACACCGCCCGTACCTCACCCAGCATAGCCTTTCGGAACTAAGGAGTGAGGGGCTACGGAGCCAGTTGGGCTCCTGAGTCGCAATGCTCAGGAGTCCCCCTTGACGCGCGAACAGCAGGTGGCGAGATGAAATGCAGGAGGGGCTACCGTTCTACGTCTGCAGAGCCCGACCCCGCCCGTACGTCACCCAGCATAGCCTTTCGGAACTAAGGAGTGAGGGGCTACGGATCCAGTTAGGCTCCTGAGTCGCGATGCTCAGGAGTCCCCCTTGACGCGCAAACGGCCTTCGTACCTTGGCTCCGCTCGGGGAGAGACGCGCGACGAACCAGGCTCGAGGGGCCTGGCTGGGGCGTACGGTTGGGCGTGACCCAGTCGTAGCCCCCGTGCCCAGCCCCCTCGCGCGGCGCTCCCGGGGGGAGGCGTTGCGATGAGGCCGGCCACTGAGCTCGGGGCTCCCTGAGGTTAACGCGGCCCGGGGGCCACCCTTAGTTGTTTATCACCAGCGCGGAGCATAGCGCTTCCGTATGTGTACGGGCATAGCCGCTCCTCGGCAGTGTCGTCAGCCAGCGCGGAGCATGGTGCTTCCGCTGGTACGTGGGAGGGGGCTCCCCTCCGGGAGGAGCCCCCGGGGCGTGTACAGCCCCGCCCTGACACGTGGCTGGCACGGTAGAGCTAGGTGAGGTGTATCTGGGCACCCGTGCGCCAGCGCGGGACTCATGAGGCCCTACCTCTAGGCGGGTTGCGCCTGGCACTGGGCCATATCTTGAGATGTGTTCCTGCAAAATCTGGTTAGATGTCAGCACTCTACGTCCTCGTGTCCCGGCCCTCGAGCTTGTCTCAGCCGTCCCTGGTAAGCCAGGTCGCGATGCCGTGGACAAGGCCAGAGGGTGAGGGCTGGAGAGCCAGTAAGAGCCCTGAGTCGTGATGCTCAGGCACCCCCCCCTTTAACGTGCAAGTGTTCGACATGAAGAAGAAGGGCGCCGCAGACGGCATCGAGTAATGATGCATAACTGGAAATAAACGCGGAAGGGATACACGCCGCTGGTTCTAACCCGAGAGACCTGGGGATGATGCAGCCCGAGGGGCGCCCCCAGCAAAGCAAGCTAACGGTTGAAAAGCTAAAAAGGGATACATGCCACAGGGACGGACCCACACGGCCTAGGAATGACGCAACCCTGGGAGGGCGCTCCCAGCTGAGAATGAAACTTAAAAGATGTCACCTGAAGATGTCGTTGATGCAGTGGCGCTGGTGCGGCAGACTCGGTAGGCTGCGGAAGCCGATCCTCACGAGCCCCCAGGCCCGGGGGCCTCGGGAGGCTCCGGAGGCACTGACGGCTCCTCGTGAGCGGCCTCCATCTCCGCCAGGGCTGCGGACCGCCTGCCTTCTTGCGCCTCCAAGATGCCCCTCATGATGCGCTGGTATGCCGCAGCCACGCTCGGCAGGCCATAAGGCTGCGAACATAGTTGTGGGGTGATCCTCTGCAGCGCCCCACTTGTGAGGGCTAGAGGCGCTCCGTCATGGCGATCTGATTGAGCCCTGGTATGTCAACGCAGACGCGCAGCCCACCATCCTCGCCTGGATGGGGAGCCACAGCTGGTGGGTGATGGCAACCCCTCATGATCCTTGACTCCAGTAGTTCTTGTATGGCCTTGCTAACAAACTCCTGCTGGTCTGACCTTCCTTTCCTGGCTTCATTCCAAGGGAAGCGTGTTTCGAAGCACGCCTCCACATGGCGCCCCAGCGCCTCCCTCGTGACCTTGGCGAGGTCGGTGGCTCTCCAGGTGAGAGCCCCCGAGCCCTACCTAAGGAGGGCGCTGGGCGCGCTTCCCTATGCGATTGAAGGAGGGTCCCCCTGGGCGATCGCGGCCTTGAAGGGCCTCCCTCCTTAGGGTCTGAGTCTGACGTTGTCTTCTTCTTCTTGGGGGTGGTCTCAGGAAGCCTCCTGCTTCCGCGATCTGGGTCTTCTAGTGACGCGGCCTGAAAGGCTCGCTCCAAGGCACACACTGCATCCTTCTCTTGACATGGCAACGTGATGACGCCGCCGCTTCCTGGCATCTTGAGGACGTTGTAGCCATGGTGAGTCACGGCCATGAACTTGGCCAGTGCCGGGTACCCGAGGATGGCGTTGTACGGCAGGCGGATGTGGGCGACGTCAAAGTCGATGAGCTCGGTGCGGTTGTTGTCGTAGGTGCCGAAGGTGACCGGGAGGCGGACCTGCCCGATCGGGATCGTGGAACCGTCGGTGACTCCGGAGAAGGGCTTGGTTGGCTGGAGCTGGTCATAGGGCACTTGGAAGCTGTTGAACGTTTCCACGGACAAGACATTGAGCCCTGCCCCTCCGTCGATGAGGGTCCTGGTGACCAGAACGTTGCTGATGACTGGGGAACAAAGCATTGGGAGGACTCCGGCTGTGGCTGCGCATTTGAGCTGGTCTGCTGAGCTGAACATGATGGTGCAGGCCGACCACCTGAGGGGACGCGTTGCTTCAAGCTTGGGGAGGACTGCATTCACTTCGCGAGCAAACTGCTTGAAGATGCAATGGGAGGCTGGGGCTTGAGCTCCGTCCAGGATGCAGGCGATGGCGCGAGGCTCCTCGAAGCCCCCAGCCCCCTCATCTTGGTGGCGGTCTTCATTCCTTCTCGGCTGAGGCAGCAACGGCGGCAGGCCTGGGTTGCCGTGGGGGCGATCCTCATGAGGCTGATCCCACCAGTCCACCTCACGAGGCGGGTTGCGCCAGCGGTCCTCGCGAGGTTGGTCGCGCTAGCCTGGACGTGGGCCGCTGTCTTCCCAGCGTCCCGGGTTCCTTCCTCCTCCTCGGCCGTAGCCCCGGTCAGCACGGTCAGGGCGCCGGCCGACTCTTCCTTCTCGCACGGCGCGGACTTCTTGGCATTCATTCGTATTGTGGGTGTGGAGGTCGTGGTACACATAGTACCGGCTGCCCCTGGAGGATTCAGGTAGATCCTTGCCCCGCTTGGTGTCCGGTTCTGCCGCGAGCACGGCAGCCCCCTTGCGCTTCACCTCCTTGGCCTTGGGCTTCTTCTCTTCTGGGTCTGCGGCAGGCAGCTCGAGGAGGGAGAGGCGTCCCTCCTCAGCTCTAGCGCACTTGGTCGCCAGGTTCAACAGCTCCAGGAAGGTGCAGAGGTCTTCGTGCATCGCCAGCTCCTCCTTCATCTTGACGTCGCGCACGCAATCAGAGAAGGCCGAAATGATGGCTTCTTCGGACACCCTGGGAATCTTGAGGCGCGCGCTGTTGAAGCGCTAGATGTACTTCTGGAGGGTCTCCCCAGGTTGCTGCTTGATGCGGCGCATGTCACTCACGGCGGGATGCCGGTCACGGGTACCTTTGAAGTTGGCGATGAAGCGGGTATGCATCTGGTCCCAGGAGGAGATCGTGCCTGGGGCCAGGTTCAGGAGCCAAGTGCGAGCACCTTCCTTCAGTGCCATGGGGAACCAGTTCGCCATGACCTTTTCATCCCCGCTGGTAGCTTCGATTCCCAGCTCGCAGAGCTGGAGGAACTCCGTGGGATCAGTTGTGCCGTCGTAGCAAGGAGGCTGGTCCGGCTTGAACTTGCCGGGCCACGCGACGCTACGTAGCTCGGGGGTGTAGGCGCGGCAGCCAGCGGTGGCCGCGGGAGGTTTAGGTTGACGGAGAGCTTGGCCTTGTGGGTCCCCTTGCGCTGCAGCTGGGAGCAGCGCGGGGTCTTGACGTGCCGGAGCTGGAGCAGGGTCTCAGCGAGCCGGGGCCAGGAGCGCCCGGGCGGCCTCTTGCGGTCGCGGGACTTCTTGGCAGCTCCGTTCTTGCTGGGCCGGCGCATGGCGGAGCGGGTTACGCCCAGGAGCTGCGCGCCTTGGGGCCAGGGCATCTTCTTGGAGAGGTGGTGGCTGGAACGCCCCCGGGGCTTCATTACTCATGTGGGGCGGCGTGCGGCACAGTGGTGCGGAAGGCGCGGGAGAGCCCCCTGCGGCGCGGACGAGCTCGGCGACGCGGTGGAGCCACTCCTCGTAGACGTCGTCGACGGGGCGGTAGCGCAGGACCTCGTTCGCCGCGATGAGCGCAGCTCGAGCCTCCAAGGGCGCGCGCAGCGCGTGTGACGAAGAACCGGCTGGGGTGAGCGACGGAGTGGCGGTGCGGCCATCCCGCCGCACGGACGGGTGTTGAGAGGATGCTTGTTGCTCGTTCCCCGCCGGGCCGGTGGCGGCGTTGACGGCAGGCTACGGGGAACGACAAGGACGCCCCCCGACAGGGGCCGTTTGGATGGCACGGGAGGCGATGGCGGCCCGGCGCTCGGCGCGGGCCCGACGAGCGTCATACATGGATGCGGTGGTCGGAGGAGAGCGAAGCGGTGGAAGACTGCTTCCGGCGCACCCCTACCTGGCGCGCCAAATGTCGGATCACGAGTTCCGGCAGACCCTTAAGGTTCAAACTCTGAGGTGCGAGCGGAGATCAAGCCCTCTACCTCTCCGTCTCGTTAGGATCTAAACTACTGCAAGAACAACACAAGAGACACAGGGTTTATACTGGTTCGGGCCACCATTGTGGTGTAATACCCTACTCCAGTGTGGTGTGGTGGATTGCCTCTAGGGCTGATGAGGAGGAACAGTACAAAGGGGAACGACCTCGCGAGGGTCAGTTCTTGGCTAGGGGATGAACTGCTGGGGGGAGTTCGATCGCCCTTCTCTCTCTGTCTGCTGCCTATCTAACTGATTGTCGGGTTGCTCTCTCGATCTTCCCGTTCTCTTCTACCCTGGGGGTGGCTACTCTTATTTATAGGCAAAGGCCCTGGGCCTCTTCCCCAATATTGAGCGGGAAGGGCGCCAACAATCGGCCATTTTGAAGGGGAACATCGGGTACACTTATCCTGACTAAAGTTGGTCTTCGCCTGCCAAAGGCTCTGGTGATGACGCCGGCTTGGGCTCCACAGTGACTTCCTCCTTGTCATGGAGCTGGTCTTGGTCTCGTTGCACCGAAATGGGTGCCTTTGCTTGATTCTCTCGCCTACGCTTGCCCCCTTTGCACCAAAGAGGAAAGGGAGGACGTTGCGCGGGCTGGCGCCCGCCCGACACCTTTGATCGTCATGGCTTGCATCGTGGGCACCTCGTGAGGTACCCCATCTTGATCTCTCCGCCTCCTCGCAAGCCAGCCTAAGGAGGCTGTGCCGGAGGAAGCGCCGTGTCGTCCGTCTCGCGAGGCTTGGCCCCTCGCGAGGGTCTTGAGCCTTGTGTTGATGAAGATGGGCTATGTTGGGCCCCCACTCAAGCCACGCCGCAGGCCACAGGCAGGCAAGTCTGGGGACCCCCGTTCCCAGAACGCCGACATCACCGATTTGTAACTTTTCTTTGTTGGACTAGCTGTTCTGTCAGTCTGGATAGGGCTCGTTGGTTGATCATTAGGGCCTGTGGAATCAACATTTGCCTCTTCAGCGAGAAAGTCATGGTCTTGCAGTGGTGGGTCATTCAGCACATCGTCACGGTTGGCTTCTTCAGGATCGGGTACTTTATTCGGTTCAGCAGCGGCATTTTCCTCTGCCGTATTATTCAGGCGAGCTTTCTTGCTTGTTCTGGGCTTGGCCCTGAGAAAGGAAATTAACAAGGATCAGTACAATTTTTATCAAAGGTAATATACCAAAGACACAAGATGAAATATAAACTTACCCAAGCACCGTTTTAAGCGTGGGAAGCTTGGTGGCTGATGACTCGCCGGAGGATGAATGAGAAGTGCCCTGATAATCGGAGTCTCACGAATTAAGAGGTTGACGAAAACAACCCGCTTTAAGAAAGCATTGACAAGAGAGTTAGAGACCTCTGAACGGCGTTTTTGAACCGGACTGTTCGGTAAACCGGCGGAGGTAACTACCTGCCCGCTGTGCCGGGTTGTGCGGCGACCTTCGTGCTGTCGTGCCTTCACAAGAAAGTTTGGGTCCAAATAAGCAAGAGGATGAGAAAATTTAACTTTCCGGTTTGCCCAACGGGTTTTTAGTGAAGTCAAAGGGTTTGAATCAGAAGAAAGAGCGATTACCTCTACAACATCAGCATGACTGACTTCAGCGTCATCCTGACAATAATCATCATCAATATGACATATGAAATATAAACCAAGTGAGTCAAGATCTACCTCAAGATCCAGGTTACCCACATCATCATCAGCTGGTGGATGGAAGATGTAGTGGTTCTTTTTCTGTTAGCAGGTTTCTTCACAACTTTGGTTTTTGGCCAGGTTGGCTTCTCCGGTTTCTCTTGCGGAGGCTTCTTGCTCCAAAACGGAGCATTGCCCTATTTTAAAGATATTAACATTGTCAGAGGATATTTCGAATGAAAGCAGATTCAGTAAAAGCATGAGGTATGAGTCTTACAGCTGGTGGTTTGTTAATGGCGAAGAAAGGAGGTAGGCAGGTTTGAGCACAGACGGCTTCAGGTTCATTTAATATCTTTTTCACAGCCTCAGTAACTTCGTCATCTGTAAGATGGATATCAATGTGCCGTTGAGGATCTTTTACATCTCCAGTATATTCACACATCAAACCGGGGCGCTGGCTAAGGGGTAGTATGCTCCAAGATATCCAGCAGCGAGCAAAGTCAACCCCGGTCAACCCGTTTGCCATGAAGGCCCTCAGCTTGGATAATTGAGGAGAATACTTGAGTCTTTCCTTAGCAGTCAGACTTTGTGGGAAAGGGTGTGTATTGCTCAGACGTTCCCGACGATAACTCGGAAGGGGATTTTCTTCAGAAGGAGAAGTGACTTTACAGTAAAACCATGTTTGGTTCCACTCTTTCGGGTGACTGTGAAGTTTGGCGTGAGGGAAGGTGACTTCTTTTATCTTCTGAATTGCCATACCGCCCAACTCTATATTGGGTCCCTCTGTGAATTCAGTACGGCGGTTCATGTGAAAGCAATCACGAAATAACTCTACGGTAGGTTCATCTTGAAGGTACACCTCACATAACACTTGAAAATGACAGATGTTGGTTACGGAGTTGGGACCAGTATCTTGTGGACGCAGTTGGAAGTTGGCTAGGACATCCCGATAAAACTTTGAACCGGGAGGGTTGAAGCCCCGGGCTAAGTGATCAGCAAAAACTACAACTTCCCCTTCTTTAGGTTTTGGAGGACATTCCGGGCCAGGGACACTCCAGTGAATGATGTCTTGCTTACTTAAAGCGCCAATTCTGACCAAATTGTTCAGTTTAACTTTGGTCACTCGAGAAGGGACCCAGTTGCATTCATATGCTTGTTTAGCCATGGCTAGATCTATAAGGCAGTAATTACCTGTTCAAAAATATGTCGGAAAGGTATACACTGATGCATACTTTGCTAAACCGTAGGCAGTTATTTCTAAACCGGAGTTCTACAAAGCGGCAAACCAGAATTGACAAAGCGGCAGTTCCTTACTAAAGGATTCTGGCGGTTCAACAAGGGAACTAATGATATATACTGGTTTGTCAAATTTCTACAGAGTTAAACCGCCTGGTCTAAACATTGAAGAGACAAGATTGCATATGAGTAAGTAAACGAAAACAGATTTCACAAAGTTATATTGTAGTTTTGGATCTGGAGCATGTTCAGAAAAGAGATAAATATTCAAAGCCTAAAAGGAGCAGCACCGAATCAATGAGCAAAGGCACAAGTAAGATATATGGTCTTAAGATGCGTAAAGTGAAGACGGAGGTTAAAACAAAACTACCACTACACAGAGCAGAGATTCAGAAGATCATCTGAGATCTATCATGTGAACAAGGAACAGACGATGAACACTGAAGAACTCGAAAACCCTAGAACAGATCTATGGTGGAAAGGTTAGGAGACTTACCAGAACTGAGGAAGAAGCGGAGAGCCGCCGTGATATTCTGGTGCACTCAGGGTGATGCAGTGGCCAAGGTTGGAGCAGAAGTCGACGGCAGCGGCGAAGCTCCGAAGCTGAGCGACGCAAAGAAGAAAAAGCAGAAGGGGCACGAAGGGGAAAAGAAGATGACCCCTCGGTCCTATTTATAAACCAAGGGAAATGTGTCAGGCGCTGTCGGTGGGAAACGACACCTATGGGATCACGAGAATCCCTTCCTGTGGTTGCAGGGCGCGGGGGTCGTGAGAAGAGTGGATCGAGCAGGTAGTACACGATTCCTTTAACCAGGTTCGGGCCGCGAAGATACGTAAAACCCTACTCCTGCTTTGGTGGATTATATGTTTGTGTTCTTGAGCGAACTATGGGGAGTGAGGAGCTCCAAAAAGCCGAATCCTCTTCCTGGTCGCCTGGGGCCTCCTTTTATAGGGAAAGGGGCTGCCACAGTGGCACATAGGAGGTGGAAAGGGTACAGTGATGCGAGGTTATCCCTCACATTACATGAAAAGGCGCATTTAATGCGCCTTGCTTAGGTGTCCTTGCTTTATCGGGGGCGGGGGAGAGCCCTGTCTCGTCCGTCGCCACTCTCTTCCGCGTCGACACGCGCCCTGGCTAGCAATGCCTGCGATGCCATGTAGGCAGGCAGGCAGCTGAGGTGGCGCAGCGGTGGGTCTCCACGAGGATCTGCATGCCGCCATGCCGGCTCTTGCCCAGTTGGTTGGGTCGGCAGCTGCATGCGAACGGTGGTGCAGGCGTGACTTGTGCGGGTCCGATGGTGGACCCGCGGGTGTCCTCGGTAAGGGCCTTGCTGCGGCCCCGGCAAGGGTTTTGCTGGGGCCCCGGCAAGGGTCTTGCCGCGGCGCCTGTTGCTATCCCCGGCAAGGCTCTTGCCGGGGGCCTTGTGGTTCTCCTTGGCTGGGATCCCGCCAAGGACAATTATCTTCTAGAGTGTGCATCTGATCTTGAACGTCTTCACAAAGATCTGCATACCACCACGGGGATGCCTCCCGAATCCTTTCCCCATGGGGGCAGTGGACTCATGGGTGACCCGCTCCGTAGGTGTGGGGCGAGGCTGCCACGGCAAGGGTCTTGCCGGGTTTGCAAAAACCGCCTCCTGGCAAGGATCCTGCCGGGGGGCCCGCTTCGTCCCCTTTGCTCTTTGTTGTCTTGGTCTTGGCGTCGTTCTGCTCCTCCTTGGCTTCGGCCTTACCTTGGTTTTTACCTCCCTTGCCGGGCTCGGTGCGGCGGCGCCCGTGGCTCAGACTGCCCGTGCACAGTCATAGGGGTACAAAAAGTGTACCTCTTTTTGTACACCGAAAGGAGCCCCCGGGCCTGGGCCACACATGAGCACTACGCGTTGTTGGGCCAGGCCCAAGAACTGTGCGCGGGTAGGCAGGGCGGTTTTTACCGCGGTAAGTTTCTTCGCACGCTGCGCCTCCCATGCTTCCCGCGCGTGGCGCGGCGTGGGGAGGCGGGCGTGACGTGGGCGGCATGCGTGAGGCTGATCTCTGCACGCATGCGTCACGTCGTAGTAAAAGGGGGCGGCTCACGCCTTCCCCATAAACGGAGGGAGGCGTGGAGGCGCGGCCCATTTACTGGACGGGGCCAGGGCGTGGTCTTTCAAGGCTCCCACTCCCTTTAATCACGGGGTGGGGAGAAGTCACCTCACCCATCGCTTCGGTCCTGCACGTTTGCCACGCGGCGCCCATGCGCCTGGGGTGGCAGTTGGTGAAGGCAGGAAGCCGGGCCGTCGTGGGCTGGGGCGGCAGATCGGCCTCGGTCTCCTGCGCCATTCACGTCTTCATTGGCGGAACGGGGCGGTCGAGCCCCCACCCTGCTCCTTTATAAAGAGCGGGAGGGGGGGGGTCGGTGCCCTGCATTCCTCCATCTCACTTCTTCAGCTTCTGCTCCCCTTCCTCTCATTCGCCATGCAGAAGGGGAACCCTGGTCCTTCGACGGTGATGACGAGGGTCGCCGCTCGACAACGCGTCCCTCCTTCTCCTGCACCTGCGGCGGCAGAGCCAGCCGCGAGGGGAAGGGAGAGAGGGCGAGGCCGTGGGCGAGGCCGAGGCGCTCGGGGAAGAGGAGGACGGGGCGGCGCGTCGGCTTCGCCTCCACTAGCGGTTTCTCTCCCCACGGAGGGCCTCGTTGGGGACGACCCTTGTGAGTTCTTCGTCAGGCTGCGGCGGCCGCCTCGTTGTCGTCTTCGTCTCCCGACTCCATTCGCGAGCGAGCTGGAGCTAGACCCGCCCGAGACACTGAGGCTGCACATGAGGGGTTGTGGAATCAGCGGTACGCGAGTCCGCGTCGACTTCCCAGCCCCTAATCTAATGTATCTTGGTCGAGGGTGGAAGACGTTCGCCCGTATCCACCGCCTGACAGAGGGGCTCACCCTCCATTTTAAGCTGATGGAGGGCGGTCTCCTCTCTGTCAAGGTCTTTGGGTGCTTCGGGACTCGGGCAAGGTGCTGTGTGGAGAGCTCCTCCGATAGCGAAGACTCCTCCTCGAGCGGGAGTGACGAGGAGGACAGCGGCAACAACGACGAGGGTAGCAGGCGGCAGGATGACGGGTCCGACTAGGTGTCGGGCGCCGCTCCGTGCGGCACCGGCGACCCCATCATCCTTGTCCCCGGCTCCTTGAACTTCTCGGGCTCGTCTCCTTGGGCGGCTGGCGTTGGGAGGCTGCGGAAGAGGAAGAGGGCGGGCGGCAAGGCCGCCAACACGGAGTACGTGGGCACGACGCCTTCGACGCGTGCTGACGTCCTGCCGCCTCATCTTCGATCTCTGCCTCCAGCGCTGCCATCACCATCCAACCTTTGGACGACCACCGAGACGTCCTCTTGGTGTCTTCTGCCACCTGTAGCTCGTCTAGGCACCCGTTTTGCCCTTCTCGCCTCCTTGACCTGCCTCCTGAAGAGAGGGACATGAAAGGGATTATGGGCACCTTATCTCTTTTTAGTTTGCAAGCCTTCGGGCCTTAGCTGATTTTAAAGCTTGTAATCCCACCATTCATGTTTTTCATTCTTCATGAACTGTACCTGAGTGGAATGTTTTCAATGAAAAAGGGATGCTTGCCAGGTCACTTGTCTTGCTGGTCGAACCCACGTCAAGGGGTAAATCATTGATATCTTTAAGATAGACATTTCCTTGCCCGGCAGCAGGCCCTGCCGTCTTCCCACGTCGCTCGACCTTTCTCACGCTTTCGGCGGAGGCAGGGATGAGGTGGGTTCAGGCTCCTCGTTTCGTCGCTTTGCTGCCGCGACTACGACCAAACCTGGCCCCAGGAACAAGCCCTAGCGCCTAGAGTTAGGGGAGCACGGTAGCTTTAGGAAGAAATGAGGTTTTGCATAACTCAGTCCATAAGAGAATGCATGAAAAGGGATGAAGGACTTATCTGAAACTGCAGCCCCCGGCAACTCTAGTTCGCCGTGGGTGAATCTTTGTACTTTCAGCCCCCGGCAACACTGTCTTGCCGGGGTCTAGACGCTGGTCTGTCCCTCTTCTCTTTTTTTCATCCTCAGGTGATCCGGCAAGGATATCCGAGCCCTGCGAACCAAAGGAGACAAAAGAACGGCAAAGAGACACACACTCGACCTCTAAGCTAGGGGTTAGCCGCCGCTAAGCACTATTAACCCTAACCAAGGACGAGACTCGACCTAGCATGCATGCTATAACTTAGGGTGCCAGTGCTTCATTTATGCTCAGGGTCTGCGCCTGGCTTTGTACAAAGGGTTACATGCATCATCGGCAATGCTTGTACAAAAGGGTGGTTTGCCGGGAGGCCCGACAAGCCGCGCCTTATGGGTAAAACTTGCGAAGATGCTCGATGTTCCAGGAGTTGCTCACCGGAACGGCATCTTCGGTCTCCAGGCGGACTGCGCCGGGCCTGGTGACTCGTATTACCCGATAAGGGCCTTCCAACTTCGGCGTCAACTTGTTGGTATTCTTGGCCGATTGAACACATCGAAGAACAAGGTCGCGTTCCTCAAGGCTCCGGGCATCAACCTTGCGGCTATGGTAGCGGCTCAAGTCTTGCTCGTAGCGTGCTGCTCTCACAGCCGCCCGAAGACGATCTTCCTCAAGGAGCAGTGCGTCGTCTTGCCGCAGTTTCTCTTGCTCAAGCTCATCATAAGCGAGCACTCGAGGTGTCCCGTATATGAGTTCAGTAGGGATAACTGCTTCTGCCCCGTATACCAGAGCAAAGGGTGTCTGGCCGGTGGCTCGATTTGGTGTCGTCCTGATTGAGCAAAGAACCGCCGGCAACTCGTCAATCCAACGCCTTCCGCTCTTGTGCCGTCTGTCAAAGGTCTTGGTCCTTAAGCCTCGCAACACTTCAGCATTTGCCCTCTCGGCTTGCCCGTTGCTCCGCGGGTGAGCGACGGAAGTGAAACAGACTTTGCTGCCGAGGTCCTGGGTATATTGCATGAAGGTGCGGCTTGTGAACGGCGTACCGTTGTCGGTGATGATCCGGTTGGGTACACCGTAACGGCACACTAGCCCCTTGAAGAACTTGACGGCTGACTGAGCTGTGACCTTCCTCACCGCCTCCACTTCTGGCCACTTTGTGAACTTGTCGACGGCTACGTACAAGTACTCAAAGCCCCCGAGAGCGCGGGGGAAGGGGCCCAGTATGTCGAGCCCCCAGACCGAGAAGGGCCAGGAGAGGGGAATGGTTTCAAGGGCTTGAGCTGGTTGATGAAGCTTTCTTGAATGGAACTGACACGCCTCACACCTGGTGACGAGTGTCGTTGCATCCTGGAGGGCGATGGGCCAGAAGAAACCTTGCCGAAACGCCTTGCTGGCAAGGGCGCTCGACCCAATGTGGGATCCACATATGCCTCCATGTATCTCTGCCAACAGCTCCAGTCCTTCCCCCCGAGGGATGCACTTCAATTTCACACCGTTCGGTCTCTTCCTGTACAGGACGTCATCGACGAACTGGTACATGGCAGAGCGGCGGGCTACTTTTTCCGCTTCTTCCTGCAACTCAGGAAGCTCCCCTGTCTGGAGGAATCGAACGGTATGTTGTGCCCACGCTGGAGCCTGAGGCTCGACGGCGAGGACTAAAGGCATTCCCTCCGCTATAGGGGCGGCCGTCTCGATGGCAAGAGCTAGGCGTCCTGCTGGAGCTAGCCGTCCCGTGGCGGGTTCAGTGTCCTCAGCAACATCCATGCCGGCGGCTCCGGGGAGCTCGGCGGGAAAGTACTTGCCGGGTCCTGATTTCCTTCTCTTGTTCTTCTCTATTGATGGATCAACGGATGGCTGAGTTAGCTGAAGCACAAAAGTACCTGGTTCCACAGGTAGCTTGAGGGCGGCGCGCTTCGACAGGTAATCGGTGATATCGTTCTCCGTTCGGGGAACGTATTCAGCCTGGATACCATCGAAACGCTCTTCCAGCTTTCTCACTTCATCAACGTAGGCCTTCATCAACGGGCTCTGGTAATCCTTATTGACTTGCTTGACGACAAGTTGCGAGTCGCCCCTGACGATGAGCTTTTTGATGCCGCGATCCGCCGCGATCCTAAGACCGGCAAGCAGCCCTTCGTATTCCGTCGTGTTGTTTGTTGACGCCTCCCTGGGGAAGTGCATCTGGATCACGTACTTGAGGTGCTCTCCGGTGGGGGCGACGAGCAGTACGCCAGCCCCGGCACCCTGGAGGGAGAAAGCCCCATCAAAGTATATAATCCAATCGCAACTTGCCTCCTTGCCGGGGAGAGCAGTCTCTTGGGCTTCTTCATCAGGTGTGGAGGTGCATTCTGCAATGAACTCCGCCAGGACTCGGCTCTGGATCGTCGAAGTACTTTCAAACTTGAGGACAAAGTTGGACAGCTCCAGTGCCCATTCCACAATCCTCCCCGTCGCATCTGGGTTGTGCAATATCCGCTGAAGAGGGAGGCGAGTGACGATAGTGATCTCGTGTGCCTGGAAGTAGTGACGCAGCTTCCTCGAGGCCATGAGGAGGCCGAAGAGCAGTTTCCGCACACCGGAGTACCTCGACCTAGCCCCCTGCAAGAGGGAGCTAACGAAGTAGACCGGGCACTGCATCACTTTCTTCTTTGGCGGGACCTCGACCAACTGTGTCGCCTCCGCACTAGTGGCGTCGGGCTCCGTTGCTTCCATTTCCTCGTCATTGACCTCCCTCTACGCCAATAGTGAGGCGCTGACCACCTGGTTCGTTGCCGCTAAGTATAGCAGCAATGGCTCCTGGGGTCTAGGCGCAACTAGTGTTGGTGCGGAGGAGAGGTACTTCTTCAAATCTTGCAATGCCGCTTCGGCTTCTGGTGTCCACTCCACCGGGCCCACCTTTTTCAGGATCTTGAAAAAGGGAAGGGTGCGCTCGGCGGACTTGGATATGAACCTGCCTAGGGCAGCGACGCAACCAGCAAGCCGGCGCACATCCTTGATTCGCTTGGGCGCTTCAATCTGTTCTATAGCTTTGATCTTGTCCGGGTTGGCCTCTATGCCCTGCTGCGACACAAAGAACCCGAGAAGCTTGCCGGACGGGACGCCAAAGACGCACTTCTCAGGGTTCAGCTTGAGGTTGATCTTGCGCAGATTTGCAAACGTCTCCCGCAAATCTGATATGAGGGCGGCCCTGTCCTTGGTTTTGACCACTATGTCGAACATATAGGCCTCCATATTTCTATGGAGCTGGGGCTCAAAACCAATCTAGACCGCCCTCGCAAGCGTCAAACCAGCACTCTTCAACCCGAAAGGCATCCGTATGAAACAATGCGTACCACATGGGGTGATGAATGTTGATTTCTCTTCGTCTTCTTTCGTCATGAAGATCTGGTGGTAGCCGGAGTAGGCATCGAGGAATGACAACAGATCACACCGAGCTGTGGAGTCAACAATCTGGTCGATGCACGGCAACGGGAAGGGGTCTTTAGGACAAGCCTTATTGATATTTGTGTAATCAATACACGGCCTCCACTTCCCATTTGCCTTGCGCACTACGACCAGATTGGCCAACCACGTCGGATGGAGCACTCCTCTTACCAAACCCGCTGCCTCCAGTTTCCGGATTTCTTCTGTGATAAATTCTTGTCGTTCCAAAGCTTGCTTTCTGACCTTCAGCTTGACGGGCCGCGCATGAGGACAGACAGCAAGGTGGTGCTCAATCACCTCCCTGGGAACGCCGGGGATGTCGGAAGCTTGCCACGCAAACACATCGACATTGGCCCGCAGGAAGGTGACGAGCGCGTCTTCCTATTTGTCATCAAGGGTGGAGCTTATGGTGAAAGCACCTCCCGTGCCGTCCTTGTTGACGAAAACCTTCTTGGTCCCCGGCGGCGTGGCCCTGGACTTCTTGCTTCCGCCGGTGGAGCTCTCTGGCACGTCCTCGACGGCAGCGCTACACTCCGAAGAGGTGCGCTTGCCGGAGTGGGTGTCCGAGGTCTCATCGGCCTTCTTCTTCTTTCTCCCCCCGGGATCCCGGCAACAGGAGCGAGTGCCCCAGGGGCGGCCGCTGCAGCGACTGCTTGTTGGTACACTTGATCAACGTAGATCAGCGCATCCTTCTTGCCGAAGGGGATGGTGATGATCGTCACGGGCCCTCGCATCTTCAGGGTATTGTAGGCGTAGTGTGACGCCGCCATGAACTTGGCCTGCGCTGGGCGGCCAAGGATCCCGTTGTAGGGCACGGGGATCCTGGCAACATCAAACACAATCCTCTCCGTCCTGAAGTTCAGGTCGCTCCCGAAAGTTATGGGCAACGTGTCCTTTCCCTTTGGTTGGCTTCTCCCCGGGTTGACCCCTTGAAACGTGCCCGTTTCTTCGAGGTCTCCATCAGGGATCTGCAGCTTCTCGATCACAGCAGGCGAGATCAAGTTCAGACCGGTTGCGTATTGTCGGTGAAACCAACAACGGTAAGCACCCGACCGCAGCAGTGCAATCAGGGTGGTCCTCAGAGTAAAAAAATGATAGGTGTGTTGGACCACTTCAGCGGCCTCCGGGCATCGAGCGACGGCTCTGCTGCTATCATTTCTCGCGCCCACTGTTTAAGCCGGCGCCGAGAGGCATGCAGCGAAGCGCCGCCGTCAACGCACATGGCCTCTGTAGCTTCCTGAAACTCTTGGTCGCCAGATTCGTCATCCTCTTCCTGATCGTCATCTTCTGGCTTTCTGTCGCGGCCCCGAGCGGGCCTCTCTTGTTGCTTATCCTTGCCGCGACGGCCCGCCTGGCCGTCGCGTTTCTTGCCAGATCCCTCAGCACCGTCTTGGCCCTTCTCCTTGTCCCGCCTCTCGTATTCAACCCTCTGCTTCTCAGCGAGGAGCTCAACCTGTCGGCAGTCTTGGAGAGCATGGCCTTTGGTGCGATGGATCTTGCAGTATCGCTTGTCGGAGTTGCCTGGCTTCTCGGCAACCGCCAAGGCCTGGCAGGCGACACATCCGGCAATTTCCTTGCCGGGTTCACTTGCCTTGGTCTTCTTGGTGGAGACGGTGTCGTCAGACCCCTCGACGGCAAGCACAGCTTTCCCTTTGCGCTTCCTGTTGCGGTGCCGGCCTTTCTTCACCGGGGCGGCGGTATCTTCTTCAAAGAAGTCGGTTTCCACGCCGGCATCTTCACCGGGGTACTTCCTCCCCTCTTCGGCCCGGGCACATTTGTCCGCGAGAACATAGAGCTCCGCGACATCTTTCACCTTGTTCATTGCCAGCTCTTCGCGCATCTTGCGGTTCCGAACGTTCTGATGGAACGCGCTGATGATGGCGGCGGGGTGAACATCTGGGATGTTGTACTGTACCCGGCTGAACCTCTGGATGTACTTGCGGAGACTCTCGCCTCCCTTCTGGGGAATGACGTGGACATCACTCGCTTTGCCATGAGCTTGGTGACCGCCGGTGAAGGCGCCCACGAACTCATGGCACAAATCTGACCAGGAGGAAATGGAGTCTACCGGCAAGTGCATCAACCATGACATGGCGTTGGGTTGAAGAGCCAATGGGAAGTAATTTGCAAGCACCTTATCGTCACGAGCTCCGGCAGCCTGCATCGCGATGGTGTAGATGCTGAGGAACTCGGATGGGTGGGTCTTGCCGCCGTACTTCTTGCCCACATCAGGTTTGAAAGTGCGGTGAGTGGGCCACTTGAACTACCGCAGCTCACGGGTAAAAGTCGGGCAGCTATCGGATCACGGGTTCCGGCAGACCCTTAAGGTTCGAACTCTGGGGTGCGCGCGGAGATCAAGCCCTCTACTTCTCCGTCTCATTAGGATCTAAACTACTGCAAGAACAACACAAGAGACACAGGGTTTATACTGGTTCGGGCAACCATTGTGGTGTAATACCCTACTCCAGTGTGGTGTGGTGGATTGCCTCTAGGGCTGATGAGGAAGAACAGTACAAAGGGGAACGACCTCGCGAGGGTCAGTTCTTGGCTAGGGGATGAACTGCTGGGGGGAGTTCGATCGCCCTTCTCTCTCTGTCTGCTGCCTATCTAACTGATTGTCGGGTTGCTCTCTCGATCTTCCCGTTCTCTTCTACCCTGGGGGTGGCTACTCTTATTTATAGGCAAAGGCCCTGGGCCTCTTCCCAAATATTGTGCGGGAAGGGCGCCAAGAACATCGGGTACACTTATCCTGACTAAAGTTGGTCTTCGCCTGCCAAAGGCTCTGGTGATGACGTCGGCTTGGGCTCCAAAGTGACTTCCTCCTTGTTGTGGAGCTGGTCTTGGTCTCGTTGCACCGAAATGGGTGCCTTTGCTTAATCCTCTCGCCTGCGCTTGCCCCCTTTGCACCAAAGAGGAAAGGGAGGACGCTGCGCGGGCTGGCGCCCGCCCGGCACCTTTGATCGTCATGGCTTGCATTTAGGGCACCTCGTGAGGTACCCCACCTTGATCTCTCGCCTCCTCGCGAGCCAGCCTAAGGAGGCCGTGCCGGAGGAAGCGCCGTGTCGTCCGCCTCGCGAGGCTTGGCCCCTCGCGAGGGTCTTGAGCCTTGTGTTGATGAAGATGGCCTACGTTGGGCCCCCACTCGAGCCACGCCACAGGCAGGCAAGTCTGGGGACCCCCGATCCCAGAACGCCGACAGTAGCCCCCGGGCCCAAGGTGCGCATGGACTTGGCCATGCCGAGAGGCGAAAGGGCAAGGGCGAAGCGCCGCGGGCCCTAACAGCCTGCGGCCTTGGGCGACGCGTGGCGGTTGATTGGACGTGAGCGCTTTTGCAACCGCATAGGATACTAAAGGCATGGCATCTGCTCGGGCTTTGTTCCTCTCCTTCTTCATCCGCTGCTCAGATCCCCTTCCTCACGCTTCTTGTCCCTTCCTCCAAGCTTCCAGATCTGCTCCTCCGTTCGTCCCAGATAGCCACGGCGCCTCGCCGGACCACGGCTGAAGCTTGGTTCTCGCCCGCTTTGGACTCGCCCAACGTGTCGAAGGCGAGCTTCACCCTACTGCACCGGATGGCCGCGGCGCAGGGCATTGACGGGGCGCAGATGTTCAAGGATGACTCCAATGTCCCTGAAGGTCAAGGGAGCACCTTCTATCTTTCTTCGTGAGCTCCATTGCAGCGGGCCTGGTGCCTCCTTTCTCTAAGTTCTTCCTCGCCGTCCTCCGCCATTACAAGTTGCAAGCCTTGCATCTCCACCCCAACTCCGTTCTTCTCCTGGTGATCTTCGCCTACTACTGCGAGCCGCATGTGGGGGTGCAGCCTTCAGTGGCCTTGCTGCGCCACTACTTCTACCTCCGGACCTCCAATGGTTCTCCTTCTGCGTGCGCGGGCTTCGTCGCGTGCGGCAGCTCCATGGCCATCTCGAACCCAGGGAAGAGGATCGAGGGCTTCCGGAGCAAGTGGGTATTGGCTGACGCCGGGTGCGTCGATCCTCGGTTGGCCCTTCCCACGGAGCCGGCCGTGAGCTCAGAAGACTGGAGCCGGGCGGAGCTCATGGATCCCCGCGCGAAGTCGGTGCTGGCGAGGATGGACGCCGATCTGAAGCCGGCCAACTTAGCGGCGGCGAAGCTAACCGGGGCGTCGTTGACGAGGGAGTTCCTGGAGCACCAACTGGCTCCGCTTCGGCGGTATTATCCTCCGATGTGGAGGCCTCACCCGAGTCCCGCAGCCGTGGGCAAAGGGGATGTGACTGCGGTTCTCCAGTCCCTGGTCGGGAGCGAGGCAGCAATGCCGGAGGGCGCGCCCTTGCCCTTGTTCCTCCGCGACGACTGGGAGCAAGTGGTGGAGTCCATGCCCGTCTTCAACGGAGACGGGCTCGTGCCCGCGGTGGCTCCCGAGGATCTGGTGAATGTGTCTTCCGGCGACTCCAGCGGAGGCGGGGGCGAGGAGGAGGAGGAGGCAGCCCCCGACTCCGAGGCGACCGACGGAGAGTCTAGGACTCCCTCACTCCAGCGCAAGCCCTGTGCTCTCCGCCTTTCGCCGAGTGATGATGATGACGATGATGACGTGCTGGGAAGCGGGAGCTCACCTCCGGTCCCGAAGAAGGGCAGGACCGGGTTGATCCCCCGTGGGTCCGCCCTGACTCCTGGGCGAACCGCGGACGCGCTTTCTACTTCTGAGGTCGATCCCTCCAGCCGGCTCTCCGGCTTCAAGTTTGGCAGGAGACCGCTGGAGCTTTCTGCCGACGACCTGTAAGTGCTTGATCCTTGATTCCTGGTTTCTTGTTTCGCTGATGAGGCGTGACGATCACTTCTCCTGAGCAGGCTGGCGCCCGTGACGAAGAAGCTGAAGGGGGCTCCTGAGGCCCCGGCTGCGACGACACCCCCACCTGTAGGGGAGGGCGACCGCGAAGCACAGGCTCCCCCTGCCCACTCGGCCTTGCGGGGATTGGCTGATCTGGCAGGGGCCGCAGCCCCCATGGCTCGGTCGACCCCAGAGGTGCCCTTGTCTGGTGCTGCTGCTAAGACCGGGGAGGCGCAGCAGACTCCGCCTCGGGATACTCCAGCCTCGCCGCCGCTACCTTCTCCTCCTGTTCCGCCGGCTGCTGGTTCCGGGACTCCTCCTGCTGCCCCGAGGCGCTCTGACGCTTCCCCGCCTTCTTCTTCCATCCTGGAGCGAGCTGCTGCTGGACTGGACCGGCTGCAGCAGGATCTTCTAGGCGCCGACCCTCGCCTGGTGGCCGGGCGCCTGGAGCTGGCCTCGCGGTGGATTCGCTCCGACGCCTCGATCCGAGCAGCGCTGGTTCAGGCCTCGATGGCCTGTGACGAGGAGAAGGAGGCTACCCTCAAGGCGAAGGCTGCAAGTGACGCGGCCATGGGAGAGGCGGTTAGACTCCGCGGCCGCTGCAAGGAGCTCGAGGACGAGTTGCAAGGCCTGCGTGGTCAGCTTGCAGAAGAGACTCGCCTTTGCCAAGAACAGGAGAAGGAGGTGAAGGCTCGCGAGGCGGCGCTCGAGGACCAGGAGGCGAAGCTCAAGAAGCATCGCAGCCACCTGGGTGCGCTGAAGACCGAGCTGGAGACGACGAAGGCCGAGCTAGACGCCAAGTCCCGAGTCCTTGCCGAGGATCGCGTGGCCTTCGCGGACATGGAGAAGGATGCCCACGCTTCGTTGAAGACGCTTTACAAGAGTGGCCTGGACTGCCCGTTGGCTGGCGACGGGGACGACCCTGCCAAACTGTTTCCCTTCTTGGTGAAGGCTCTCGGAGATGTCGCCCTCGGACTCGTCCCCACGGTCGAAGCCGAGGCACGTGTCCTGTCTTCCGCCGCGCTGACGCGGGTCTTCGCCCATGTCTACCTTCGCGACCCCAGCGCCGACCTTAATAGCCTGCTGGAGCCGGTTAGCGGCGAAGGCGCCGCTGCTGCTGTCGAGGCCTTGAAGGGGCGCGCGGAGGCGCTGCTGGGGAAGTTCCGGGCCTTCAGCACCAAGCCGAAGCGAGGCGCCGCCGACCCTACTACCTTGCAAGGTGAAGCCACTCCACGCGACTCCGCTGCCGCCAAGTGACTCTGCTATCGTTCCTGTTCTTCTTTCGATTCTTGCACATGCACGACGCCTCGAGGAGGCATTTAAATTTGCGTTTGGAACCAAGGCGACATTATGGGTTGTAATATTCGTTTTTAAGTTCCTTGGATTTTATGTTCCTCTTCCCTACTTGCTTATGCTCTACGCCGGCAGAGCCCGGCCACGCGCATGCCTCACCCAGCATCGCCCCGACCGGAAACCAGGACGGGACCAAAGGAATGAGGGGCCACATGACAAGTTAGGCTCCTGAGTCGCGATGCTCAGGAGTCCCCCTTAGCGCACGAGCAACAAGCAGGGAAGCGCGATGTAGGTGCATTTCTGTTCTACGTCTGCAGAGCCCGACCCCGCGCGTACCTCACCCAGCATAGCCTTTCGGAACTAAGGAGTGAGGGGCTACGGAGCCAGTTAGGCTCCTGAGTCGCGATGCTTAGGAGTCCCCCTTGACGCGCGAACAGCAGGTGGTGAGATGAAATGCAAGCGGGGCTACCGTTCTACGTCTGCAGAGCCCGACCCCGTGCGTACCTCACCCAGCATAGCCTTTCGGAACTCAGGAGTGAGGGGCTACGGAGCCAGTTAGGCTCCTGAGTCGCGATGCTCAGGAGTCCCCCTTGATGCGCAAACGGTCTTCGTACCTTGGCTCCGCTCGGGGAGAGACGCGCGACGAACCAGGCCCGAGGGGCCTGGCTGGGGCGTACGGCTGGGCGTGACCCAGTCGTAGCCCCCGTACCCAGCCCCCTCGCGCAGCGCTCCCGGGGGGAGGCGTTGCGATGAGGCCGGCCACTGAGCTGGGGGCTCCCTGAGGTTAACGCGGCCCGGGGGCCACCCTCAGTTGTTTATCACCAGCGCGGAGCATAGCGCTTTCGTATGTGTACGGGCATAGCCGCTCCTCGGCAGTGTCGTCAGCCAGCGCGGAGCATGGTGCTTCCACTGGTACATGGGAGGGGGCTCCCCTCCGGGAGAAGCCCCCGGGGCGTGTACAGCCCCGCCCTGACACGTGGCTGGCACGGTAGAACTAGGCGAGGTGTATCTGGGCACCCGTGAGCCAGCGCGGGACTCACGAGGCCCTACCTCTAGGCGGGTTGCGCCTGGCACTGGGCCGTATCTTGAGATGTGTTCCTGCAAAATCTGGTTAGATGTCGGCACTCTACGTCCTCGGGTCCCGGCCCTCGAGCTTGTCTCAGCCGTCGCTGGTATGCCAGGTCGCGATGCCGTGGACAAGGCCAGAGGGTGAGGGCTGGAGAGCCAGTAAGAGCCCTGAGTCGCGATGCTCAGGCACCCCGCCTTTGACATGCAAGTGTTCGACATGAATAAGAAGGGCACCGCAGACGGCATCGAGTAATGATGCATAACTGGAAATAAACACGGAAGGGGTACACGCCGCTGGGTCTAACCCGAGCGACCTGGGGATGATGCAGCCCGAGGGGCGCCCCCAGCAAAGCAAGCTAACGATTGAAAAGATAAAAAGGGATACATGCCACAGGGATGGACCCACGCGGCCTGGGAATGATGCAACCCTTGGAGGGCGCTCCCAGCTGAGAATGAAACTTAAAAGATGTCACCTGAAGATGTCGTTGATGCAGTGGCGCTGGTGCAGCAGACTCGGTAGGCTGCGGAAGCCGATCCTCATGAGCCCCCAGGCCCGGGGGCCTCGGGAGGCTCCGGAGGCACTGGCGGCTCCTCGTGAGCGGCCTCCATCTCCGTCAGGGCTGCGGACCGCCTGCCTTCTTGCGCCTCCAAGATGCCCCTCATGATGCGCTGGTATGCCGCAGCCACGCTCGGCAGGCCATAAGGCATGCGGACATAGCTCTGGGGTGATCCTCCGCAGCGCCCCACTTGTGAGGGCCAGAGGCGCTCCGTCGTGGCGATCTGATTGTGCCCTGGTATGTCGACGCAGACGCGCAGCCCACCATCCTCGCCTGGATGGGGAGCCACAGCTGGTGGGCGATGGCAACCCCTCATGATCCTTGACTCCAGTAGTTCTTGTATGGCCTTGCTAACAAACTCCTGCTGGTCTGACCTTCCTTTCCTGGCTTCATTCCAAGGGAAGCGTGTTTCGAAGCACGCCTCCACATGGCGCCCCAGCGCCTCCCTCGTAACCTTGGCGAGGTCGGTGGCTCTCTAGGTGAGAGCCCCCGAGCCCTGCCTGAGGAGGGCGCTGAGCGCGCTTCCCTACGCGATTGAAGGAGGGTACCCCTGGGCGAACGCGGGCCTTGAAGGGCCTCCCTCCTGAGGGTCTGAGTCTGACGTTGTCTTCTTCTTCTTGGGGGTGGTCTCAGGAAGCCTCCTGCTTCCGCGATCTGGGTCTTCTAGTGACGCGGCCTGAAATGCTTGCTCCAAGGCACACACTGCATCCTTCTCTTGACATGGCACCGTGATGACGCCGCCGCTTCCTGGCATCTTGAGGACGTTGTAGCCATGGTGAGTCACGGCCATGAACTTGGCCAGCGCCGGGTACCCGAGGATGGCGTTGTACGAAAGGCGGATGTGGGCGACGTCAAAGTCGATGAGCTCGGTGCGGTAGTTTTCGTAGGTGCCGAAGGTGACTGGGAGGCGGACCTGCCCGATCGGGATCGTGGAACCGTCGGTGACTCCGGAGAAGGGCTTGGTTGGCTGGAGCTGGTCATAGGGCACTTGGAGGCTGTTGAACGTTTCCACGGACATGACATTGAGCCCTGCCCCTCCGTCGATGAGGGTCCTAGTGACCAGAACGTTGCTGATGACTGGGGAACAAAGCATTGGGAGTGCTCCGGCTGTGGCTGCGCATTTGAGCTGGTCTGCTGAGCTGAACGTGATGGTGCCGACCACCTGAGGGGACGCGTTGCTTCAAGCTTGGGGAGGACTGCATTCACTTCGCGAGCAAACTGCTTGAAGATGCGTTGGCAGGCTGGGGCTTGAGCTCCTCCCAGGATGCAGGCGATGGCTTGAGGCTCCTGGAAGGCCCCAGCCCCCTCGTCTTGGTGGCGGTCTTCATTCCTTCTCGGCTGAGGCGGCAACGGCGGCAGGCCTGGGTTGCCGTGGGTGCGATCCTCACGAGGCTGATCCCTCCAGTCCCCCTCACGAGGCGGGTCGCGCCAGCGGTCCTCGCGAGGTTGGTCGCGCCAGCCTGGACGTGGGCCGCTTTCTTCCCAGCGTCCCGGGTTCCTTCCTCCTCCTCGGCCGTAGCCCCGGTCAGCACGGTCAGGGCGCCGGCCGACTCTTCCTTCTCGCACGGCGCGGTGTTCTTGGCATTCATTGGTATTGTGGGTGTGGAGGTCGTGGTAGACACAGTACCGGCTGCCCCTGGAGGATTCATGCACATCCTTGCCCCGCTTGGTGTCTGGTTCTGCCGCGAGCACGGCAGCCCCCTTGCGCTTCACGTCCTTGGCCTTGGGCTTCTTCTCTTCTGGGTCTATGGCAGGCAGCTCGAGGAGGGAGAGGCGTCCCTCCTCAGCTCTGGCGCACTTGGTCGCCAGGTTGAACAGCTCCAGGGAGGTGCAGAGGTCTTCATGCATCGCCAGCTCCTCCTTCATCTTGACGTCGCGCATGCCATCAGAGAAGGCCGAAATGATGGCTTCTTCGGACACCCTGGGGATCTTGAGGGGCACGCTGTTGAAGCGCTGGATGTACTTCTGCAGGGTCTCCCCAGGTTGCTGCTTGATGCGGCGCATGTCGCTCACGGCGGGAGGCCGGTCGCGGGTACCTTGGAAGATGGCGATGAAGCGGGTACGCATTTGGTCCTAGGAGGATATCGTGCCTGGGGCCAGGTTCAGGAGCCAAGTGCGAGCACCTTCCTTCAGTGCCATGGGGAACCAGTTCGCCATGACCTTTTCGTCCCCGCTGGCAGCTTCGATTCCCAGCTCGTAGAGCTGGAGGAACTCCGTGGGATCAGTTGTGCCGTCGTAGCGAGGAGGCAGGTCTGGCTTGAACTTGCCGGGCCACGCGACGCTACGCAGCTCGGGGGTGTAGGCGCGGCAGCTAGCGGTGGCCGCGGGAGGTTTTAGTTGATGGAGAGCTTGGCCTTGTGGGTCCCCTTGCGCTGCAGCTGGGAGCAGCGCGGGGTCTTGACGTGCCGGAGCTGGAGCAGGGTCTCGGCGAGCCGAGGCCAGGAGCGCCCGGGCGGCCTCTTGCGGTCGCCGGACTTCTTGGCAGCTCCGTTCTTGCTGGGCCGGCGCATGGCGGAGCGGGTTCCGCCCAGGAGCTGCGCGCCTTGGGGCCATGGCATCTTCTTGGAGAGGTGGTGGCTGGAACGCCCCAGGGGCTTCATTGCTCATGCGGGGCGGCGTGCGGCGCAGTGGTGCGGAAGGCATGGGAGAACCCCCTGCAGCGTGGACGAGCTCGGCGACGCGGTCGAGCCACTCCTCGTAGACGTCGTCCACGGGGCGGTAGCGCAGGACCTCGTTCGCCGCGATGAGCGCAGCTTGAGCCTCCAAGGGCGCGCGCAGCGCGTGTGACGAAGAACCGGCTGGGGTGAGCGACGGAGTGGCAGTGCGGCCATCCCGCCGCACGGACGGGTGTTGAGAGGATGCTTGCTGCTCGTTCCCCGCCGGGCCGGTGGCGGCGTTGACGGCGGGCGACGGGGAATGACGAGGACGCCCCCCGACAGGGGCCGTCTGGACGGCACGGGAGGCGATGGCGGCCCGGCGCTCGGCGCGGGCCCGACGAGCGTCAGACATGGATGCGGTGGTCGGAGGAGAGCGAAGCGGTGGAAGACTGCTTCCGGCGCACCCCTACCTGGCGTGCCAAATGTCGGATCACGAGTTCCGGCAGACCCTTAAGGTTCGAACTCTGGGGTGCGCGCGGAGATCAAGCCCTCTACCTCTCCGTCTCGTTAGGATCTAAACTACTGCAAGAACAACACAAGAGACACAGGGTTTATACTGGTTCGGGCCACCATTGTGGTGTAATACCCTACTCCAGTGTGGAGTGGTGGATTGCCTCTAGGGCTGATGAGGAAGAACAGTACAAAGGGGAACGACCTCGCGAGGGTCAGTTCCTTGCTAGGGGATGAACTGCTGGGGGGAGTTCGATCGCCCTTCTCTCTCTGTCTGCTGCCTATCTAACTGATTGTCGGGTTGCTCTCTCGATCTTCCCGTTCTCTTCTACCCTGGGGGTGGCTACTCTTATTTATAGGCAAAGGCCCTGGGCCTCTTCCCGAATATTGAGCGGGAAGGGCGCCAACAATCGGCCATTTTGAAGGGGAACATCGGGTACACTTATCCTGACTAAAGTTGGTCTTCGCCTGCCAAAGGCTCTGGGGATGACGCCGGCTTGGGCTCCACAGTGACTTCCTCCTTGTCGTGGAGCTGGTCTTGGTCTCGTTGCACCGAAATGGGTGCCTTTGCTTGATCCTCTCGCCTACGCTTGCCCCCTTTGCACCAAAGAGGAAAGGGAGGACGCTGCACGGGCTGGCGCCCGCCCGGCACCTTTGATCATCATGGCTTGCGTCGTGGGCACCTCGTGAGGTACCCCACCTTGATCTCTCCGCCTCCTCGCGAGCCAGCCTAAGGAGGCCGTGCCGGAGGAAGCGCCGTGTCGTCCGCCTCACGAGGCTTGGCCCCTCGCGAGGGTCTTGAGCCTTGTGTTGATGACGATGGGCTACATTGGGCCCCCACTCGAGCCACGCCGCAGGCCGCAGGCAGGCAAGTCTGGGGACCCCCGTTCCCAGAATGCCGACAGCAACCTACCTCGTAAGGCAGGCCCCCAGGGCTCCCCGGTGCCGGGTGGTCCACAGCAGGCCCCGCTCGCCTATCTGACTGGTGGCGCGCTCCGCGCCGGCGCTCGATGGTGGTCCGAGCGTCTTCATGTTCCCGATCCCGAAGGACCTGGCGTTGGTCCTGGTGGGTCCGCGGGTCGGACGACGCTATAGAGATTTCGTCGCCCGCAACGTCGCCACGGGCAGGTGTCCGTGGCACCAGGCGAGGAGGAGGCGAGTGCACCGTGGTCGTGGCGCCACCAGCCTTCCTGCCACTGGTATGCGGGACTCCGTCGGAACGTCGACCCGGGGGCTCCGTCGGGGTCGGCTCATCTTTGTTGGCCACCACAACAAGGCTTCAAATGGTGGGTCTCCATTCGTCGAGTTTCCTCGTAGTGGGAGGAAAGTCGAGGAGCAACTGCGCGTGCGCCAGGGCCTCTGCTGGCATCGGTGGTAGCAAAACCTGCACGGATTGCGACGCGCTTTGACTTTTGACCATGTCAGAAGGAGCTCTATCGCGACCGCACGGTCGCACGCCGTCTTCACCAGCGCCTCAGCGAGCGGGCAGGTCTTCTACATCCCGGGAGTGGCGCTCGGGGCTTTTCCCGCGGCGGCGCCCGGGACCTTCGGGGTGATCACGCCGCTCGTCGCGCGCCGCTTGAGAGGAACGCGGCATCGGCGCCGGAGTGGTAGTCCTGGAGGCTCTCACGCCACCAGCGGGCGGGGCAGCAGCGACCTCGGAATGTCCCGCGCCACCTGCGGAGGACCCGGCTCCGTCTTTGGATTTGGCGGCGTGCAGCTCGTTAACGGGCGCACGAACATTGCCGCCTCCCAAACTCCGGCTGCTGGGACGGTGTTGGTGTTCGCGAACAGCGCCCCGGGTCCTTTCGGCGACCGGTCCGCTGCTCGCCCGCGTCGGGACGGGATGTTCGGCGTTCGACGGGCCAACCGCCACCGTCGTCTTCTTCTTGGGCGCCATGACGATGAAGAAGCATCGAACTAACTGCTAAAGCCGATTCTCACAACTGCGCAGCCCCTGCCTGGCGCGCCAAAGATGTCGGTGGGAAACGACACCTATGGGATCACGAGAATCCCTTCCTGTGGTTGCAAGGCGCAGGGGTCGTGAGAAGAGCGGATCGAGCAGGCAGTACACGATTCCTTTACCCAGGTTCGGGCCGCGAAGATGCGTAAAACCCTACTCCTGCTTTGGTGGATTATATGTTTGTGTTCTTGAGCTGGCTATGAGGCGTGAGGAGCTCCAAAAAGCCGAATCCTCTTCCTGGTCGCCTGGGGCCTCCTTTTATAGGGAAAGGGGCTGCCAAAGTGGCACACAGGAGGTGGAAAGGGTACAGTGGTGCGAGGTTATCCCTCGCATTACATGACAAGGCGCGTTTAATGCGCCTTGCTTAGGTGTCCTTGCTTTATCGCGGGAGGGGGAGAGCCCTGTCTCGTCCGTCGCCGCTCTCTCCCGTGTCGACACGCGCCCTGGCCTGCGGTGCCTGCGATGCCATGTAGGTGGGCAGGCAGCTGAGGTGGCGCAGCAGTGGGTCTCCACGAGGATCTGCATGCTGCCGGGCAGGCGCCTGCCCAGCTGGTTTGGTCGGCAGCTGCATGCGAACGGTGGTGGAGGCGTGACTGGTGCGGGTCCGATGGTGGCCCCGCGGGTGTCCTCGGTAAGGGCCTTGCTACGGCCCCGGCAAGGGTCTTGCTGGGGCCCTGGTAAGGGTCTTTTCGCGGCGCCTGTTGCTATCCCTGGCAAGGCTCTTGGCGGGGGCCTTGTGGTTCTCCTTGGCTGGGATCCCACCAAGGACAATTATCTTCTAGAGTGTGCATCTGATCTTGAACGTCTTCACAAAGATCTGCATACCACCACGGGGATGCCTCCCGAATCCTTGCCCCATGGGGGCACTGGACTCAAGTGTGACCCGCTTCGTAGGTGTGGGGCGAGGCTGCCACAGCAAGGGTCTTTCCGGGTTTGCAAAAACCGCCTCCCGGCAAGGATCTTGCCGGGGGGGGGGGCGCTTCGTCCCCTTTGCTCTTTGTGGTCTTGGTCTTGGCGTCGTTCTGTTCCTCTTTGGCTTCGGCCTTACCTTGGTTTTACCTCCCTTGCCGGGCTCGTTGCGGCGGAGCCCGTGGCTCAGACTGCCCGTGCACAGTCATAGGGGTACAAAAAGTGTACCCCTCTTTTTGTACACCGACGGGCGCGTAATTCAAGGGGGCGCAAGTTTGGAAAACGGAGCTATCGCCTCGATTGTCGCAGGTCCATTAAATAAAGAGGTACAATGTGCAGTTTCTTTATAACAGATGATGTCACGCCGGTTTACAACGAGCTGAGAAGATGACAGTTTACCAAATTGCAAGAAGATGTCGAAGAGGAAGTTTTTTGCCAAGGATTGACATGAACCTGTTCAAATCAATCTGGGGCCTAATGTTGGGGATATTACTACCTGGCGTAAACCGGCTCAAACAGGCCGGGTTAACTTCATCAATAGTTAAGTATGTTAAAGCCCATGTAGGCAGATGAGGATGGTATGTAAGGGTTTAAGCCCACAATCGGTTTAAAGCCCATAGCCGTAAACCGGCGTCGGTATGTAACTTGTATGGTAAGTTAGAAATAGTGGAGACCGAACCGGACACGTATATGAGCCGGTCTCGGGACTCTGTAAACCCACGGGCGTCACCCGTGTATATAAGGGCACGAACCGGCAACGGTTCAAGGGGAACAAACAACAACTCGAGACTCAGGCGAAGCTTGTTTGCTCCCTAGTCATCGAAACCCCATCAATTCCATCACAACTAGACGTAGGCTTTTACCTTCACCGAAGGGGCCGAACAAGTATAAAACTCTCTTGCGTCCCTGTGTCCGCTTTAACCCGTAGCGATGGCTCCACGACTAAGTCCTTTCATGAGGACATCTGCCATGACAAATCCACGACATAGGCCGTGGCGGGTGCTTGGCATCTTGCCAGATGGTGGGAATCAGGTTAGAAACGTCAAGGGTGATGACGCTGTGCTGGCTGCCAGTGTCCGGTAAGGAGATCTATAATCGTTGAGTCAGGTGTTTATGGAGCGGCTCTGGTAGGGTGGACTATGGTGTGGGCGAAGTGGATCTAAGGCCGTGGACGAGGACGTCGGTGAAGCTACTCCGGTGGTTGGGTTCAGGATGGTGTCGATGATGCGGATCTGCGGTCGTGGACGGGGCGTCAGAAGCTGCTCCGGTAGGTTGGACGAGGGTGCGACGAAGCGAATCTGAGGCCGTGGACTTGTGAGTTGGCAAAGCATCCCCGGTAGGGTTGAGAATGGTATAGGCAAAGCTACTCCGGTAGGGATGGCGATTGTGTAGGTGAAGCGGCTCCGGTAGGGTTGAGGAAGGTGTCGACGAAGAGGATCAGAGGCCGTCGACGGGGGCATCGGTGGGGCTGCTCCGGGGGGTGGGGAGTACGAAGGAGCCGCTGCAGATGCACTGCGGTTGACGAGAGTACGGGCGAAGCAGATACGGCATCGTGGACAAGGCCGACACTAAATGGGTTGTTGTACAGTGGTGGATGAGCAGTCTACTTGTTTCTAGGGGAGGTGGGAGGGGTAGATGAGGCCGCAGAAGCAGATTCGACGAGGTGGATGCCGCTGGCAGCGAATGGGCTCTGGTACGCCGGTGGATGAGCAGTCTAGGTTTTCGAGAGGGGAGGGGTAGAAAGGCCGATGAAATATGGATGACATGATGTAAGATGCTCTGGTGCTGTGGAGTTAGTCATTTTTGCGGGAGGGGGAGAGGAAATGGGGGTGCCGTGTGGTGGGGGGAACCAGAAGTTACCAAAGCAGCCCCGACCTATTATGTAGGTGAGGGCGGCATTGTAACTGTTGTTCTCCGTGCACCAAGGACAAAAGGGGAATTTCGCATGGTAGACTAGGTGGCGAAAATTTTAGAAGGAGGCGGGAGATTTTGCCGCCAGCTGGATCGTTCATATCCAAATTCAAGTAATTTTGGACCATGCTAGTGGGAAGGTCATGCGAGACTGTGTACACGGGGCACGCGTCAGCAGTTAATAACTGGTGTGAAGTCCACCCCAGAAAAAAGATAATAACTCGGGATGATGCACCGATAACTTGGACGTTCACACGGGCGTGGCGAATCGTACGGGTGTAGAGGCGCGTTCACAAAAAAAGATCAAATGCTCATCCTATGTATTTCTCATGTAAATAGATAATTTAGTGCCATTGGTTATTTACTTTAAACATAATGCATTGACGTGTTATTGTAGAGGCGCACAAAAAGAAATGGATACTGTAGTCCCACAAAAGAAATGGATATTGTAGTCCGCTACTTAAAAGTGTTACCTCATATGATTACATAGCCTCCATTTCTTTGCGTACCTGTTGAATTCATATATCAATATTGCATATATTACTTCATAATAGAACCTTAAATCATCCAAGACTAATGAATTTGAATGCAAGACTAACAATGGTGCATGTACATGATGGCTACATTGGTTGTTTGAAGAAACATCACTGTAACTTTGGCATGCACAATTGAAAAGGATTATTTAGAAAGAAAAAGATGTGATATGTGAGTGTCCAATCTTTATAGCGTTTAATCGATATTGTAACTTTGGCCACAATACGAAGTAGATATTGATTTATGTTCAAGTGATGCACGTCCACGATCGCTAGATAGTGATACGTGAATGAATTGTGCAATCTCTCTCACACGCTTTCATATCTCATTTCCCCGTGGGCATCAGAATCGACACACACGCACTTCATGTATTTTTCTCCCTCCGTCAAGGTTAGAATTCGTCTTTCTACCCCGTCCTACAAGTCTCTCACACAGAAACACACATGCTCTCTCTGTCGAACACGCCCACCCCTTTAATTCCGCCCACCCAGAACCAATAATGTCTCAAAGTATAATTATGTCTCTCACACATATGCCTAAGATTAACTCGAGTTCCGGAACCATATGAATACATACTATGGGATTATAGTAGAGCACCTTTTGTTTTGAGATTTCACGCTCTCCCTCTCTCTCTCTCTCACACACACACACACACGTGCACGTAGACATTGTTTCTCGCTTCATTTTTTCCAGCACTTGCATGCACACCATTTGTTTATCTCCGTGATGATATAAGTATGCCTCGCACATATGCTATCTACCTATCCCTTAATATAGATATGTGTCACAGAAACTCCTTCTCCCTACTAGCAAGATTCCCATGCGTTGCACAGAACATCAAGATGCATTTGTATGTGTAGTTTATCTTGTGGGAGAAAAGGATGAATGAGGGAACCCTTATTTGCAAATGTGGAGAAGGGTGTCGGTATCTTGTTACAAAATTGCCATAGTTTCCTTCCTATTCGTCGGATATAAATCAGACAGCCTATATTGCAGGATGGCAGGCACACCATCATCACCAACTCTGTTTTTTATAAGAGTAGAGATATCTAAGTGTCACTGCCCCCCCCCCCCCCACACACACACACACTTCCTGACACCGAAGGAGTAGGGTGACACCTCGATCTTGATACTAATCTATCTACTGGCTTCTCTCTCAAACACACACACACACACTATCCGACACCGAAGGAGTAGGGTGGCACCTTGATCTTGATAGTAATCTATCTACCGCTTCTCTCTCAAACACACACACATACACACACACTCGCTAGTTGTGTCTCTATGCCTACTGTGCACACTCTCGATACGTCTTTAACTCCCTACCCCGACACACCCCACCCCAACAATGACAGCAGAAGGCTGACAACTTAGTCTGATCTTAATCTGTCAATTGGTTTCTCTCTCAAACATTGTGTCTTTGTCCCTCGCTCAGACACACTCGATACGTCTTTCTCTCCGTAGCCCCCTCGATATGTATACTTCTCACACCCGCACAACTGTAGTGACGATGACGCTGAACCCAGTGTGCCTTGTTTTTACCGGCCTCATGTGATAGTTCTCACCTTGTTTTATGTTAATTACAAGGCAAACTTTTCTTTGTTACTACTAGTGAATCTGAAATCATTCGGGGCAGACATAAATATATCACTTCAACCCAATTATTGCAGTAAGTATTTTAAAACAAACTAGCTAGATGCCCTTGCGTTGCACGGAACATCAAGATGCATTCGTATGAATAGTTTATCTTATGAGACATGGAGAGGGGTGTGGGTATCTTTTTGCAAAATTGCCATAGTTTCCTTCCTATCTGTTAGATATAAATCCCACGTCCTATATTGCAGGATGGCACGCACCCCATCATCACCCACTCTGTTTTCTACTCCCTCCGTTCCTAAATATTTGTCTTTTTAGAGATTTCAACAAGTGACTACATACGGAGCAAAATGAGTGAATCTACACTCTAAAATATGTTTACATACACAACCGTATGTGGTAGTCCATTTGAAATCTGAAAAAACAAATATTTAGGAACAGAGGGAGTATAAGAGTAGACCTGGAGATATATCTCCAGCATGGTCCACAACAAAAATGTGTTGGGCCGGTTAGCACCGGATGCTCGCAACGCGATGACCTGAGTTTGAATTCTGTCTTTAACTTTAGATTTTTATTTTATATATTATTTAATATATACTTCTTTTGCTACTTTACTGACAGTGGAACCCAAAGAGTACTTAGAATAAGATTAAGGATGGACTTGTTTCTCTTTAACTTTCTGGACGAAGCTGTAGCCAACCTGCAAGTCATGTGTACACTGTACATGCAATTAACTTTTTATAGATGGAGAATCATACACGCAATTAACTAAAATAGATTGGATGTGACTCTGTTATTTCCAGCAAAAGAGCATCTCCAATGGTAGCTGGCAAATTTCCTCCCGCTTCCTTCTGCGGAGGACAACATCAAAAGCCAGCAGCATACGTTTTCACAACTCTAATCAACAGATGAAATTCGTGCAAACACGGACTAATTTCATATAAGCATGAAGTATTTCGTATAAAAAGGCCGGATCTTCATATAAACATGATGAATTTCATTACATTTACATGAACTAAGAATGCTAATCCGTCTCTCTTGGTGTAATTAATACTCCCTCCGTCCGAAAATACTTGTCCTAGAAATGGATGCATCTAGACTTATTTTAGTTATAGATACATCCAATTTATCCATTCTAAGAACAAATATTTCCTGCCGGAGAGGGAGTACCTAATCTAAAAGGCCACCCACGGATCCCTTTGTCTTCCTCATGTCCGGCAGACACTTGCGGGGTCGACGAAGGTCCTTGCAAGAGACAAAGCAGCAAAGAAACAACCTGAATACGCAGTCGTCGCCTCGGCGGTGGCCTTCATGGGACCCATGTGGCGGCGGCCTCCCATGTTCTACTTCTCCTTGATGATGGCGGCGGACACGGAGATGTTGGCCACCGACTCGACGCTCTCCACGCACCCGGCTTCTATCTCTGCCTCCATGGCGCAGCCGCAGGCACGGGAGGCATGCCACACGGGAGGTGCGGCCAATGCAGACACTGGTATGCTCCAAGATATCCAGCAGCTAGCAAAGTCAACCCCGGTCAACCCGTTTGCCATGAAGGCCCTCAGCTTGGATAATTGAGGGAATACTTGAGTCTTTCCTTAGCAGTCAGACTTTGTGGGAAAGGGTGTGTATTGCTCAGACGTTCCGGACGATAACTCGGAAGGGGATTTTCTTCAGAAGGAGAAGTGTCTTTACAGTAAAACCATGTTTGGTTCCACTCTTTCGGGTGACTGTGAAGTTTGGCGTGAGGGAAGGTGACTTATTTTATCTTCTGAATTGCCATACCGCCCAACTCTATATTGGGTCCCTCTGTGAATTCAGTACGGCGGTTCAAGTGAAAGCGATCACGAAATAACTCTACGGTAGGTTCATCTTGAAGGTACACCTCACATAACACTTGAAAATGACAGATGTTGGTTACGGAGTTGGGACCAGTATCTTGTTGACACAGTTGGAAGTTGGCTAGGACATCCCGATAAAACTTTGAACCGGGAGGGTTGAAGCCCCGGGCTAAATGATCAGCAAAAACTACAACTTCCCCTTCTTTAGGTTTTGGAGAACATTCCGGGCCAGGGACCCTCCAGTGAATGATGTCTTGCTTACTTAAAGCGCCAATTCTGACCAAATTGTTCAGTTGAACTTTGGTCACTCGAGAAGGAACCCAGTTGCATTCATATGCTTGTTTAGCCATGGCTAGATCTATAAGGCAGTAATTACTGGTTCAAAAATATGTCGGAAAGGTATACACTGATGCATACTTTGCTAAACCGGAGGCAGTTATATCTAAACCGGAGTTCTACAAAGCGGCAAACCAGAATTGAAAAAGCGGCAGTGCCTTACTAAAGGATTCTGGCGGTTCAACAAGGGGACTAATGATATATACTGGTTTGTCAAATTTCTACAGAGTTAAACCGCCTGGTCTAAACATTGAAGAGACAAGATTTCATATGAGTAAGTAAACGAAAACAGATTTCACAAAGTTATATTGTAGGTTTGGATCTGGAGCATGTTCAGAAAAGAGATAAATATTCAAAGCCTAAAAGGAGCAGCACCGAATCAATGAGCAAAGGCACAAGTAAGATCTATGGTCTTAAGATGCGTAAAGTGAAGACGGAGGATAAAACAAAACTACCACTACACAGAGCAGAGATTCAGAAGATCATCTGAGATCTATCATGTGAACAAGGAACAGACGATGAACACTGAAGAACTCGAAAACCCTAGAACAGATCTATGCTAGAAAGGTTAGGAGACTTACCAGAACTGAGGAAGAAGCGGAGAGCCGCCGCGATATTCTGGTGCACTCAGGGTGAGGCAGCGGCCAAGGTTGGAGCAGAAGTCAACGGCAGCGGCGAAGCTCCGAAGCTGAGCGACGCAAAGAAGACGAAGCAGAAGGGGCGCGAAGGGGAAAAGAAGATGACCCCTCGGTCCTATTTATAAACCAAGGGAAATGTGTCAGGCGCTGTCGGTGGGAAACGACACCTATGGGATCACGAGAATCCCTTCCTGTGGTTGCAGGGCACGGGGGTCGTGAGAAGAGTGGATCGAGCAGGCAGTACACGATTCCTTTACCCAGGTTCGGTCCGCGAAGATGCATAAAACCCTACTCCTGCTTTGGTGGATTATATGTTTGTGTTCTTGAGCGAGCTATGGGGCGTGAGGAGCTCCAAAAAGCCGAATCCTCTTCCTGGTCGCCTGGGGCCTCCTTTTATAGGGAAAGGGGCTGCCACAGTGGCACACGGGAGGTGGAAAGGGTACAGTGATGCGAGGTTATCCCTCGCATTACATGAAAAGGCGCATTTAATGCGCCTTGCTTAGATGTCCTTGCTTTATCGGGGGCGGGGGAGAGCCCTGTCTCGTCCGTCGCCACTCTCTTCCGTGTCGACACGCGCCCTGGTTAGCAATGCCTGCGACGCCATGTAGGCAGGCAGGCAGCTGAGGTGGCGCAGCGGTGGCTCTCCACGAGGATCTGCATGCCGCCACGCAGGCTCCTGCCCAGCTGGTTGAGTCGGCAGCTGCATGGGAACGGTGGTGGAGGCTTGACTGGTGCGGGTCCGATGGTGGCCCCGCGGGTGTCCTCGGTAAGGGCCTTGCTGCGGCCCCGGCAAGGGTCTTGCCGCGGCGCCTATTGCTATCCCCGGCAAGGCTCTTGCCGGGGGCCTTGTGGTTCTCCTTGGCTGGGATCCCGCCAAGGACAATTATCTTCTAGAGTGTGCATCTGATCTTGAACGTCTTCACAAAGATCTGCATACCACCACGGGGATGCATCCCGAATCCTTGCCCCATGGGTGCAGTGGACTCATGGGTGACCCGCTCCGTAGGTGTGGGGCGAGGCTGCCACGGCAAGGGTCCTGCCGGGTTTGCAAAAACCGCCTCCCGGCAAGGATCTTGCCGGGGGGCCCGCTTCGTCCCCTTTGCTCTTTGTGGTCTTGGTCTTGGCGTCGTTCTACTCCTCCTTGGCTTCGGCCTTACCTTGGTTTTTCCCTCCCTTGCTGGGCTCGGTGCGGCGGCGCCCGTGGCTCAGACTGCCCGTGCACAGTCATAGGGGTACAAAAAGTGTACCCCTCTTTTTGTACACCGATAGGAGCCCCCGGGCCTGGGCCACACATGAGCACTACGCGTTGTTGGGCCAGGCCCAAGAACTGTGCGCGGGTAGGCAGGGCGGTTTTTACCGCGGTAAGTTTCTTCGCACGCTGCGCCTCCCATGCTCCCCGCGCGTGGCGCGGCGTGGGGAGGCGGGCGTGACGTGGGCGGCATGCGTGAGGCTGATCTCTGCACGCATGCGTCACGTCGTAGTAAAAGGGGGCGGCTCACGCCTTCCCCATAAACGGAGGGAGGCGTGGAGGTGCGGCCCATTTACTGGACGGGGCCGAGGCGTGGTCTTTCAAGGCACCCACTCCCTTTAATCACGGGGTGGGGAGAAGTCACCTCACCCATCGCTTCGGTCCTGCACGTTCGCCATGCGGCGCCCATGCGCCTGGGGTGGCAGTTGGTGAAGACAGGAATCCGGGCCGTCGCGGGCTGGGGCGGCGGATCGGCCCCGATCTCCTGCGCCATTCACGTCTTCATTGGCAGAACGGGGCGGTCGAGCCCCCACCCTGCTCCTTTATAAAGAGCGGGGGGGGGGGGGGGTCGAGGCCCTGCATTCCTCCATCTCACTTCTTCAGCTTCTGCTCCCCTTCCTCTCATTCGCCATGGAGAAGGGGAACCCTGGTCCTTCGACGGTGGTGACGAGGGTCGCCGCTCGACAATGCGTCCCTCCTTCTCCTGCACCTACGGCGGCAGAGCCAGCCGCGAGGGGAAGGGGGAGAGGGCGAGGCCGTGGGCGAGGGCGAGGCCGTGGGCGAGGCCGAGGCGCTCGTGGAAGAGGAGGATGGGGCGGCGCGTCGGCTTCGCCTCCGCTAGCGGTTTCTCTCCCCATGGAGGGCCTCGTTGGGGACGACCCTTGTGAGTTCTTCGTCAGGCTGCGGCGGCCGCCTCGTCGTCGTCTTCGTCTCCCGACTCCATTCGCGAGCGAGCTGGAGCTAGACCCGCCCGAGACACTGAGGCTGCACATGAGGGGCTGTGGAATCAGCGGTACGCGAGTCCGCGTAGACTTCCCAGCCCCTAATCTAATGTATCTTGGTCGTGGGTGGAAGACGTTCGCCCGTATCCACCGCCTGACAGAGGGGCTCACCCTCCATTTTAAGCTGATGGAGGGCGGTCTCCTCTCCGTCAAGGTCTTCGGGTGCTTCGGGACTCGGGCAAGGTGCTGTGTGGAGAGCTCCTCCGATAGCGAAGACTCCTCCTCGAGCGGGAGTGACGAGGAGGACAGCGACAGCGACGACGAGGGTAGCAGGCGGCAGGATGACGGGTCCGACTAGGTGTCGGGCGCCGCTCCGTGCGGCACCGGCGACCCCATCATCCGTGTCCCCGGCTCCTTGAACTTCTCGGGGTCGTCTCCTTGGGCGGCTGGCGTTGGGAGGCTGCGGAAGAGGAAGAGGGCGGGTGGCAAGGCCGCCAACACGGAGTACGTGGGCACGACGCCTTCGACGCGTGCTGACGTCCTGCCGCCTCATCTTCGAGCTCTGCCTCCGGCGCTGCCATCACCATCCAGCCTTTGGACGACCACCGAGACGTCCTCTTGGTGTCTTCTGCCACCTATAGCTCGTCTAGGCGCCCGTTTTGCCCTTCTCGCCTCCTTGATCTGCCTCCTGAAGAGAGGGACATGAAAGGGATTATGGGAACCTTATCTCTTTTTAGTTTGCAAGCCTTCGGGCCTTAGCTGAATTTAAAGCTTGTAATCCCATCATTCATGTTTTTCATTCTTCATGAACTGTACCTGAGTGGAATGTTTTCAATGAAAAAGGGATGCTTGCCAGGTCACTTGTCTTGCGGGTCGAACCCACGTCAAGGGGTAAATCATTGATATCTTTAAGATAGACATTTCCTTGCCGGCAGCAGGCCCTGCCGTCTTCCCACGTCGCTCGACCTTTCTCACGCTTTCGGCGGAGATAGGGATGAGGCGGGTTCAGGCTCCTCGTTTTGTCGCTTTGCTGCCGCGACTACGACCAAACCTGGCCCCAGGAACAAGCCCTAGCGCCTAGAGTTAGGGGAGCACGGTAGCTTTAGGAAGAAACGAGGTTTTGCATAACTCAGTCCATAAGAGAATGCATGAAAAGGGATGAAGGACTTATCTGAAACTGCAGCCCCCGGCAACTCTGGTTCGCCGTGGGTGAATCTTTGTACTTTCAGCCCCCGGCAACACTGGCTTGCCGGGGTCTAGATGCTGGTCCGTCCCTCTTCTCTTTTTTTCATCCTCAAGTGATCTGGCAAGGATATCCGAGCCCTGCGAACCAAAGGTGACAAAAGAACGGCAAAGAGACGCACACTCGACCTCTAAGCTAATGGTTAGCCACCGCTAAGCACTATCAACCCTAACCAAGGACGAGACTCGACCTAGCATGCATGCTATAACTTAGGGTGCGAGTGCTTCATTTATGCTCAGGGTCTGCGCGTGGCTTTGTACAAAGGGTTACATGCATCATCAGCAATGCTTGTACAAAAGGGTGGCTTGCCGGGAGGCCCGACAAGCCATGCCTTATGGGTAAAACTTGCGAAGATGCTCGATGTTCCAGGAGTTGCTCACCGGAACGGCATCTTCAGTCTCCAGGCGGACTGCGCCGGGCCTGGTGACTCGTATTACCCGATAAGGGCCTTCCAACTTCGGCGTCAACTTGTTGGAATTCTTGGCCGATTGAACACACCGAAGAACAAGGTCGCCTTCCTCGTGGCTCCGGGCATGAACCTTGCGGCTATGGTAGCAGCTCAAGTCTTGCTGGTAGCGTGCTGCTCTCACAGCCGCCTGAAGACGATCTTCCTCAAGGAGCAGTGCGTCGTCTTGCCGCAGTTGCTCTTACTCAAGCTCATCATAAGCGAGCACTCGAGGTGCCCCGTATATGAGTTCAGTAGGGATTATTGCTTCTGCCCCGTATACCAGGGCAAAGGGTGTCTGGCCGGTGGCTCGATTTAGTGTCGTCCTGATTGAGCAAAGAACCGCCGGCAACTCGTCAATCCAGCGCCTTCCGCTCTTGTGCCGTCTGTCAAAGGTCTTGGTCCTTAAGCCTCGCAACACTTCAGCATTTGCCCTCTCGGCTTGCCCGTTGCTCCGCGGGTGAGCGACGGAAGTGAAACAGACTTTGCTGCCGAGGTCCTGGGTATATTGCATGAAGGTGCGGCTTGTGAACGGCGTACCATTGTCGGTGTTGATCTGGTTGGGTACACCATAACGGCACACTAGCCCCTTGAAGAACTTGACGGCTGACTGAGCTGTGACCTTCCTCACTATCTCCACTTCTGGCCACTTTGTGAACTTGTCGACGGCTACGTACAAGTACTCAAAGCCCCCGACAGCGCGGGGGAAGGGGCCTAGTATGTCGAGCCCCCAGACCGAGAAGGGCCAGGAGAGGGGAATGGTTTCAAGGGCTTGAGCTGGTTGATAAAGCTTTCTTGAATGGAACTAACACGCCTCACACCTGGTGACGAGTGTCGTTGCATCCTGGAGGGCGGTGGGCCAGAAGAAACCTTGCCGAAACGCCTTGCCGGCAAGGGCTCTCGACCCAATGTGGGATCCACATATGCCTCCATGTATCTCCGCCAACAGCTCCAGTCCTTCCCCCCGAGGGATGCACTTCAATTTCACACCGTTCGGTCTCTTCCTGTACAGGACGTCATCGACGAACTGGTACATGGCAGAGCGACGGGCTACTTTTTCCGCTTCTTCCTGCTCCTCAGGAAGCTCCCCTGTCTGGAGGAATCGAACGGTATGCTGTGCCCACGCTGGAGCCTGAGGCTCGACGGCGAGGACTAAAGGCATTCCCTCCGCTATAGGGGCGGCCGTCCCGATGGCAAGAGCTTGGCGTCCTGCCGGAGCTAGCCGTCCCGTGGCGGGTTCAGTGTCCTCAGCAACATCCATGCCGGCGGCTCCGGGGAGCTCGGCGGGAAAGTACTTGCCGGGTCCTGATTTCCTTCTCTTGTTCTTCTCTGTTGATGGATCAACGGATGGCTGAGTTAGCTGAAGCACAAAAGTACCTGGTTCCACAGGTAGCTTGAGGGCGGCGCGCTTCGACAGGTAATCGGCGATATCGTTCTCCGTTCGGGGAACGTATTCAGCCTGGATACCATCGAAACGCTCTTCCAGCTTTCTCACTTCATCAACGTAGGCCTTCATCAACGGGCTCTGGTAATCCTTATTGACTTGCTTGACGACAAGTTGCGAGTCGCCCCTGACGATGAGCTTTTTGATGCCGCGATCCGCCGCGATCCTAAGACCGGCAAGCAGCCCTTCGTATTCCGTCGTGTTGTTTGTTGACACCTCCCTGGGGAAGTGCATCTGGATCACGTACTTGAGGTGCTCTCCGGTGGGGGCGACGAGCAGTACGCCAGCCCCGACACCCTGGAGGGACAAAGCCCCATCAAAGTATATAATCCAACCGCAACTTGCCTCCTTGCCGGGGAGAGCAGTCTCTTGGGCTTCTTCGTCAGGTGTGGCGGTGCATTCTGCAATGAACTCCGCCAGGACTCGGCTCTGGATCGTTGAAATACTTTCAAACTTGAGGCCAAAGCTGGACAGCTCCAGTGCCCATTCCACAATCCTCCCCGTCGCATCTGGGTTGTGCAATATCCGCTGAAGAAGGAGGCGAGTGACGATAGTGATCTCGTGTGCCTGGAAGTAGTGACGCAGCTTCCTCGAGGCCATGAGGAGGCCGAAGAGCAGTTTCCGCACCCCGGAGTACCTCGACCTAGCCCCCTGCAAGAGGGAGCTAACGAAGTAGACCGGGCGCTGCATCACTTTCTTCTTTGGCGGCACCTCGACCAACTGTGTCGCCTCCGCACTGGTGGCGTCGGGCTCCGTTGTTGCCATTTGCTCGTCATCGACCTCCCTCTACGCCACTAGTGAGGCGCTGACCACCTGATTCGTTGCCGCTAAGTATAGCAGCAACGGCTCCTGGGGTTTAGGCGCAACTAGTGTTGGTGCGGAGGAGAGGTACTTCTTCAAATCTTGCAATGCCGCTTCGGCTTCTTGTGTCCACTCCACCGGGTCCGCCTTTTTCAGGATCTTGAAAAAGGGAAGGGCGCGCTCGGCGGACTTGGATATGAACCTGCCCAGGGCAGCGACACAACCAGCAAGCCGGCGCACATCCTTGATTCGCTTGGGCGCTTCAATCTATTCTATAGCTTTCATCTTGTCCGGGTTGGCCTCTATGCCCCGCTACAACACAAACAACCCGAGAAGCTTGCCGGACGGGAAGCCAAAGACGCACTTCTCAGGGTTCAGCTTGAGGTTGATCTTGCGCAGATTTGCAAACGTCTCCCGCAAATCTGATATGAGGGTGGCCCTGTCCTTGGTTTTGACCACTATGTCGTCCATATAGGCCTCCATATTTCTATGGAGCTGGGGCTCAAAACCAATCTAGACCGCCCTGGCAAGCGTCGAACCAGCACTCTTCAACCCGAAAGGCATCCGTATGAAACAATGCGTACCACATGGGGTGATGAATGTTGTTTTCTCTTCGTCTTCTTTCGTCATGAAGATCTGGTGGTAGCCGGAGTACGCATCGAGGAATGACAACAGATCACACCGAGCCGTGGAGTCAACAATCTGGTCGATGCGCGGCAACGGGAAGGGGTCTTTAGGACAAGCCTTATTGGTATCTGTGTAATCAATACACGGCCTCCACTTCCCATTTGCCTTGCGCACTACGACCGGATTGGCCAACCACGTCGGATGGAGCACTCCTCTTACCAAACCCGCTGCCTCCAGTTTCCGGATTTCTTCTGTGATAAATTCTTGTCGTTCCAAAGCTTGCTTTCTGACCTTCTGCTTGACGGGCTGCGCATGAGGACAGACAGCAAGGTGGTGCTCAATCACCTCCCTGGGAACGCCGGGGATGTCGGAAGCTTGCCACGCAAACACATCGACATTGGCCCGCAGGAAGGTGACGAGCGCGTCTTCCTATTTGTCATCAAGGGTGGAGCTTATGGTGAAAGCTCCTCCCGTGCCGTCCTTGTTGACGAAAACCTTCTTGGTCCCCGGCGGCGTGGCCCTGGACTTCTTGCTTCCGCCGGCGGAGCTCTCTGGCACGTCCTCGACGGCATCGCTACACTCTGAAGAGGTGCGCTTGCCGAAGTGGGTGTCCGAGGTCTCATCGGCCTTCTTCTTCTTTCTCCCCCCGGGATCCCGGCGGCAGGAGAGAGTGCCCCAGGGGCGGCCGCTGCAGCGACTGCTTGTTGGTACACTTGATCAACGCAGATCAGCGCATCCTTCTTGCCAGAGGGGATGGTGATGATCGTCACGGGCCCTTGCATCTTCAGGGTATTGTAGGCGTAGTGTGACGCCGCCATGAACTTGGCCAGCGCTGGGCGGCCAAGGATCCCGTTGTAGGGCAAGGGGATCCTGGCAACATCAAACACAATCCTCTCCGTCCTGAAGTTCAGGTCACTCCCGAAAGTTACGGGCAACGTGTCCTTTCCCTTTGGTTGGCTTCTCCCCGGGCTGACCCCTTGAAACGTGCCCGTTTCTTCGAGGTCTCCATCAGGGATCTGCAGCTTCTCGATCACAGCAGGCGAGATCAAGTTTAGACCGGTTGCGTATTGTCGGTGAAACCAACAATGGCAAGCACCCGACCGCAGCAGTGCAATCAGGGTGGTCCTGAGTGTCAAAAATGATAGGTGTGTTGGACCACTTCAGCAGCCTCCGCGCATCGAGCGACGGCTCTGCTGCTATCATTTCTTGCGCCCACTGTTTAAGCCGGCGCTGAGAGGCATGCAGCGAAGCGCCGCTGTCAACGCACATGGCCTCTGTAGCTTCCTGAAACTCTTGGTCGCCAGATTCGTCGTCCTCTTCCTGATCGTCATCTTCTGGCTTTCTGTCGCGGCCCCGAGCGGGCCTCTCTTTTTGCTTATCCTTGCCGCGACGGCCCGCCTGGCCGTCGCTTTTCTTGCCGGATCCCTCAGCACCGTCTTGGCCCTTCTCCTTGTCCCGCATCTCGTATTCAACCCTCTGCTTCTCAGCGAGGAGCTCAACCTGCTGGCAGTCTTGGAGAGCATGGCCTTTGGTGCGATGGATCTTGCAGTATCGCTTATCGGAGTTGCCTGGCTTCTCGGCAACCGCCAAGGCCTGGCAGGCAACACATCCGGCAATTTCCTTGTCGGGGTCACTTGCCTTGGTCTTCTTGGTGGAGACGGTGTCGTCAGACCCCTCGACGGCAAGCACAGCTTTCCCTTTGCGCTTCCTGTTGCGGTCCCGGCCTTTCTTCACCGGGGCGGTGGTATCTTCTTCAGAGGAGTCGGTTTCCATGCCGGCATCTTCGCCGGGGTACTTCCTCCCCTCTTCGGCCCGGGCACATTTGTCCGCGAGAACATAGAGCTCCGCGACATCTTTCACCTTGTTCATTGCCAGCTCTTCGCGCATCTTGCGGTTCCGAACGTTCTGATGGAACGCGCTGATGATGGCGGCGGGGTGAACATCTGGGATGTTGTACTGTACCCGGCTGAACCTCTGGATGTACTTGCGGAGACTCTCGCCTCCCTTCTGGGGAATGACGTGGACATCACTCGCTTTGCCATGAGCTTGGTGACCGCCGGTGAAGGCGCCCACGAACTCATGGCACAAATCTGACCAGGAGGAAATGGAGTCTACCGGCAAGTGCATCAACCATGACATGGCGTTGGGTTGAAGAGCCAACGGGAAGTAATTTGCAAGCACCTTATCGTCACGAGCTCCGGCAGCCGGCATCGCGATGGTGTAGATGCTGAGGAACTCGGATGGGTGGGTCTTGCCGCCGTACATCTCGCCCACATCAGGTTTGAAAGTGCGGTGAGTGGGCCACTTGAACTACCGCAGCTCACGGGTAAAAGCCGGGCAGCTGTCGGATCACGGGTTCCGGCAGACCCTTAAGGTTCGAACTCTGGGGTGCGCGCAGAGATCAAGCCCTCTACCTCTCCGTCTCGTTAGTATCTAAACTACTGCAAGAACAACACAACAGACATAGGGTTTATACTGGTTCGGGCAACCATTGTGGTGTAATACCCTACTCCAGTGTGGTCTGGAGGATTGCCTCTAGGGCTGATGAGGAAGAACAGTACAAAGGGGAACGACCTCGCGAGGGTCAGTTCTTGGCTAGGGGATGAACTGCTGGGGGGAGACGACCTTCTCTCTCTGTCTGCTGCCTATCTAACTGATTGTCGGGTTGCTCTCTCGATCTTCCCGTTCTCTTCTACCCTGGGGGTGGCTACTCTTATTTATAGGCAAAGGCCCTGGGCCTCTTCCCAAATATTGAGCGGGAAGGGCGCCAAGAACATCGGGTACACTTATCCTGACTAAAGTTGGTCTTCGCCGGCCAAAGGCTCTGGTGATGACGCCGGCTTGGGCTCCAAAGTGACTTCCTCCTTGTTGTGGAGCTGGTCTTGGTCTCGTTGCACCGAAATGGGTGCCTTTGCTTGATCCTCTCGCCTGCACTTGCCCCCTTTGCACCAAAGAGGAAAGGGAGGACGCTGCGCGGGCTGGCGCCCACCCGGCACCTTTGATCGTCATGGCTTGCGTTATGGGCACCTCGTGAGGTACCCTACCTTGATCTCTCCGCCTCCTCGCGAGCCAGCCTAAGGAGGCCGTGCCGGAGGAAGCGCCGTGTCGTCCGCCTCACGAGGCTTGGCCCCTCGCGAGGGTCTTGAGCCTTGTGTTGATGAAGATGGCCTACGTTGGGCCCCCACTCGAGCCACGCCACAGGCAGGCAAGTCTGGGGATCCCCGATCCCAGAACGCCGACAGTAGCCCCCGGACCCAAGGTGCGCATGGACTTGGCCGTGCCGAGAGGCGAAAGGGCAAGGGCGAAGCGCCGCGGGTCCTAACAGCCTGCGGCCTTGGGCGCCGCGTGGCGGTTGATTGGACGTGGGCGCTTTTGCAACCGCACAGGATACTAAAGGCATGGCATCTGCTCGGGCTTTGTTCCTCTCCTTCTTCATCCCCTGCTCAGATCCCCTTCCTCGCGCTTCTTGTCCCTTCCTCGAAGCTTCCAGATCTGCTCCTCCGTTCGTCCCAGATAGCCATGGCGCCTCACCGGACCCTGGCTGAAGCTTGGTTCTCGCCCGCTTTGGACTCGCCCAACGTGTCGAAGGCGAGCTTCACCCTACTTCACCGGATGGCCACGGCGCAGGGCATTGACGGGGCGCAGATGTTCAAGGCCGACTCCGATGTCCCTGAAGGTCAAGGGAGCACCTTCTATCCTTTCTTCGTGAGCTCCATTGCAGCGGGCCCGGTGCCTCCTTTCTCTAAGTTCTTCCTCGCCGTTCTCCGCCATTACAAGTTGCAAGCCTTGCATCTCCACCCGAACTCCATTCTTCTCCTGGCGATCTTCGCCTACTGCTGCGAGGCGCATGTGGGGGTGCAGCCTTCAGTGGCCTTGCTGCGCCACTACTTCTACCTCTGGACCTCCAAGGGTTCTCCTTCTGCGTACGCGGGCTTCGTCGCGTGCGGCAGCTCCATGGCCATCTCGAACCCAGGGAAGAGGATCGAGGGCTTCTGGAGCAAGTGGGTATTGGCTGATGCCGGGTGCGTCGATCCTCGGTTGGCCCTTCCCATGGAGCCGGCCGTGAGCTCGGAAGACTGGAGCCGGGCGGAGCTCACGGATCCCCGCGCGAAGTCGGTGCTGGCGAGGATGGACACCGATCTGAAGCCGGCCAACTTGGCGGCGGCGAAGCTAACCGGGGCGTCGTTGCTCAGGGAGTTCCTGGAGCACCAACTGGCTCCGCTTCAGCGGTATTCTCCTCCGATGTGGAGGACTCACCCGAGTCCCGCAGCCGTGGGCGAAGGGGATGTGACTGCGGTTCTCCAGTCCCTGGTTGCGGGCGAGGCAGCAATGCCGGAGGGCGCGCCCTTGCCCTTGTTCCTCCGCGACGACTGGGAGGAAGTGGTGGAGTCCATGCCCGTCTTCAACGGAGACGGGCTCGTGCCCGCGGTGGCTCTCGAGGATCTGGTGAATGTGTCTTCCCGCGACTCCAGCGGAGGCGGGGGCGAGGAGGAGGAGGAGGCAGCCCCCGACTCCGAGGCGACCGACGGAGAGTCTAGGACTCCCTCACTCCAGCGCAAGCCCCGTGCTCTCCGCCTTTCGCCGAGTGATGATGATGACGATGACGACGTGCTTGGCAGCGGGAGCTCGCCTCCTGTCCCGAAGAAGGGCAGGACCGGGTTGATCACCCGCGGGTCCACCCTGACTCGTGGGCGAACCGCGGACGCGCCATCTGCTTCTGAAGTCGACCCCTCCAGCCGGCTCTCCGGCTTCAAGTTTGGCAGGAGACCGCCGGAGCTTTCTGCCGACGACCTGGTTTCTTGTTCCGCTGATGAGGCGTGACGATCACTTCTCCTGAGCAGGCTGGCGCCCGCGATGAAGAAGCTGAAGGGGGCTCCTGAGGCCCCGGCTGCGACGACACCCCCACCTGCAGGGGAGGGCGACCGCGAAGCACAGGCTCCCCCTGCCCACTCGCCCTGGCGGGGCTTGGCTGATCTGGCTGGGGCCGCAGCCCCCATGGCTCGGTCGACCCCAGAGGTGCCCTTGTCTTGTGCTGCTGCTACGGCCGGGGAGGCGCAACAGACTCCGCCTCGGGATACTGCAGCCTCGACGCCGCTACCTTCTCCTCCTGTTCCGCCGGCTGCTGGTTCCGGGACTCCTCCTGCTGCCCCGAGGCGCTCTGACGCTTCCCCGCCTTCTTCTTCCATCCTGGAGCGAGCTGCTGCTGGACTGGACCGGCTGCAACAGGATCTTCTAGGCGCCGACCCTTGCCTGGTGGCCGGGCGCCTGGAGCTGGCCTCGGGGTGGATTCGCTCCGACGCCTCGATCCGGGCAGCGCTGGTTCAGGCCTCGACGACCTGTGACGAGGAGAAGGAGGCTACCCTCGAGGCGAAGGCTGCAAGTGACGCGGCCATGGGAGAGGCGGTTAGACTCCGCGGCCGCTGCAAGGAGCTGGAGGACGAGTTGCAAGGCCTGCGTGGTCAGCTTGCAGAAGAGACTCGCCTTCGCCAAGAACAGGAGAAGGAGGTGAAGGCTCGCGAGGCGGCGCTCGAGGACCAGGAGGCGAAGCTCAAGATGCGTCGCATCCACCTGAGTGTTGGAAATATGCCCTAGAGGCAATAATAAATAGGTTATTATTATATTTCCTTGTTCATGATAATCGTTTATTATCCATGCTAGAATTGTATTGATAGGAAACTCAGATACATGTGTGGATACATAGACAACACCATGTCCCTAGTAAGCCTCTAGTTGACTAGTTCGTTGATCAATAGATGGTTACGGTTTCCTGACCATGGACATTGGATGTCATTGATAACGGGATCACATCATTAGGAGAATGATGTGATGGACAAGACCCAATCCTAAGCCTAGCACAAGATCATGTAGTTCGTATGCTAAAGCTTTTCTAATGTCAAGTATTGTTTCCTTAGACCATGAGATTGTGCAACTCCCGGATACCGTAGGAGTGCTTTGGGTGTGCCAAACGTCACAACGTAACTGGGTGGCTATAAAGGTACACTACGGGTATCTCCGAAAGTATCTGTTGGGTGGCACAAATCAAGACTGGGATTTGTCACTCCGTGAAAACGGAGAGGTATCTCTGCGCCCACTCGGTAGGACATCATCATAATGTGCACAATGTGATCAAGGTGTTGATCACGGGATGATGTGTTGCAGAATGAGTAAAAGAGACTTGCCAGTAACGAGATTGAACAAGGTATCGGGATACCGACGATCGAATCTCGGGCAAGTATCGTACCGATAGACAAAGGGAATTGTATACGGGATTGATTAAGTCCTTGACATCGTGGTTCATCCGATGAGATCATCGTGGAACATGTGGGAGCCAACATGGGTATCCAGATCCCGCTGTTGGTTATTGACCGGAGAACATCTCGGACATGTCTGCATGTCTCCCGAACCCGTAGGGTCTACACACTTAAGGTTCGATGACTCTAGGGTTATAAAGGAAGCTTGTATGTGGTTACCGAATGTTGTTCGGAGTCCCGGATGAGATCCCGGATGTCACGAGGAGTTCCGGAATGGTCCGGAGGTAAAGATTTATATATGGGAAGTCCTATTTTGGTCACCGAAAGAGTTTCGGGTTTTATCGGTAACGTACCGGGACCACCGGAGGGGCCCGGGGGTCCACCAAGTGGGGCCACAAGCCCCGGAGGCTTGCGTGGGCTAAGTGAGGGAGGGAACCAGCCCCAGGTGGGCTGGTGCGCCCCCCCCACAGGGGCTCAAGGCGCAAGGGAGTGGGAAGGGGGGCAAACCCTAGAGCAGATGGGCCTTATGGCCCATCTAGCTGCGCCTCCCCTTCTCCCCCCTTCTTGGCCGCCTCCCCCTTGGCCATCTAGGGCTGCCGCCCCCCTTAGGGGTGGGAAACCCTAGAGGGGGCGCAGCCCTCCCCTTCCCCTATATATATGAGGCCTAGGGGGCTGCCCAAACACACACGCGATTCAATCTCTCTTGGTGCAGCCCTGCGTCTCTTCTTCCTCCTCTTCTATGGTGCTTGGCGAAGCCCTGCAGGATAGCCACGCTCCTCCACCACCACCACGCCGTTGTGCTGCTGTTGGATGAAGTCTTCCTCAACCTCTCCCTCTCTCCTTGCTGGATCAAGGCTTGGGAGACGTCACCGGGCTGTACGTGTGTTGAACGCGGAGGTGCCGTCCGTTCGGCACTTGGTCATCGGTGATCTGAATCACGACGAGTACGACTCCATCAACCCCGTTCACTTGAACGCTTCCGCTTAGCGATCTACAAGGGTATGTAGATGCACTCTCCTTCCCTTCGTTGCTGGTCTCTCCATAGATAGATCTTGGTGACACGTAGGAAAATTTTTGAATTTCTGCTACGTTCCCCAACAGTGGTATCAGAGCCAGGTTTATTGCGTAGATTCTATGCACGAGTAGAACACAAAGTAGTTGTGGGCCTTGATTTTGTTCAATATGCTTGCCGTTACTAGTCTTATCTTGATTCGGCGGCATCGTGGGATGAAGCGGCCCGGACCGACCTTACACGTACTCTTACGTGAGACAGGTTCCACCGACTGACATGCACTAGTTGCATAAGGTGGCTAGCGGGTGCCAGTCTCTCCTACTTTAGTCGGATCGGATTCGATGAAAAGGGTCCTTATGAAGGGTAAATAGCAATTGACATATCACGTTGTGGTTTTGCGTAGGTAAGAAACGTTCTTGCTAGAAACCCATAGCAGCCACGTAAAACATGCAACAACAATTAGAGGACGTCTAACTTGTTTTTGCAGGGTATGCTATGTGATGTGATACGGCCAAGAAGAATGTGATGAATGATATGTGATGTATGAAATTGATCATGTTCTTGTAATAGGATTCACGACTTGCATGTCGATGAGTATGACAACCGGCAGGAGCCATAGGAGTTGTCTTTATTTATTCATGACCTGCGTGTCAACATAAACGTCATGTAATTACTTTACTTTATTGCTAACCGTTAGCTGTAGTGGTAGAAGTAATAGATGACGTGACAACTTCAAGAAGACACGATGATGGAGATCATGATGATGGAGATCATGGTGTCATGCCGGTGACGATGATGATCATGGAGCCCCGAAGATGGAGATCAAAAGGAACAAAGTGATGATGGCCATATCATGTCACTATTTGATTGCATGTGATGTTTATCATGTTTATACATCTTATTTGCGTAGTACGACGGTAGTAAATAAGATGATCCCTTACAACAATTTCAAGAAGTGTTCTCCCCTAACTGTGCACCGTTGCTACAGTTCGTCGTTTCGAAGCACCACGTGATGATCGGGTGTGATAGATCCTTACGTTCACATACAACGGGTGTAAGACAGTTTTACACATGCAAAACACTTAGGGTCAACTTGACGAGCCTAGCATGTACAGACATGGCCTCGGAACACAGAAGACCGAAAGGTCGAGCATGAGTCGTATAGAAGATACGATCAACATGAAGATGTTCACCGATGTTGACTAGTCCGTCTCACGTGATGATCGGACACGGCCTAGTTGATTCGGAGCATGTAATCACTTAGATGACTAGAGGGATGTCTATCTGAGTGGGAGTTCATAAGATGAACTTAATTATCCTGAACATAGTCAAAAAGATTTTGCAAATTATGTCGTAGCTCGCGCTTTAGTTCTACTGTTTTAAATATGTTCCTAGAGAAAATATAGTTGAAAGTTGATAGTAGCAATTATGCGGACAACAGAAGGATTATGTCCTTCATGCACCGCTCAGTGAGCTGAACCTCGAGCGTCGGTTGTGGATGTTGTGAACATCTGACATACACGCTTTGATGACTACATAATAGTTCAGTGCGTATGGTTTAGAATTGAGGCACCAAAGACGTTTTTTTTTTGAAACATCGCAGAACATATGAGATGTTCCAAGGACTGAAATTGGGATTTCAGGCTAGTGCCCGCGTCAAGAGGTATGAGACCTCTGACAACTTTCCTAAGCCTACAAACTAAGGGAGAAAAGCTCAATCGTTGAGCTTGTGCTCAGATTGTCTGAGTACAACAATCACTAGAATCGAGTGGGAGTTGATCTTCCAGATAAGATAGTGATGTTTCACCAAAGTCATTGCCACCAAGCTGCTAGAGCTTCGTGATGAACTATAACATATCAGGGATAGATATGATGATCCTTGAAATATTCGCGATGTTTGACACCGCGAAAGAAGAAATCAAGCGGGAGCATCAATTGTTGATGGTTAGTAAAACCACTAGTTTCAAGAAGGGCAAGGGCAAGAAGGGATACTTCATGAAACGGCAAATCAGCTGCTGCTCTAGTGAAGAAACCCAAGGTTGAACCTAAACCCGAGACTAAGTGCTTCTGTAATGAGGGGAACAGCTACTGGAGCAGAATTACCCTAGATACTTGGTAGATGAGAAGGCTGTCAATAGAAGTATATTAGATATACATTATGTGAATGTGTACTTTACTAGTACTCCTAGTAGCATCAGGGTATTAGATACCGGTTCGATTGCTAAGTGTTAGTAACTCGAAATAAAAGCTACGGAATAAACGGAGACTAGCTAAAGGTGAGCTGACGAGATGTGTTGGAAGTGCTTCCAAGGTTGATATGATCAAGCATCGCACGCTCCCTCTACCATCGAGATTGGTATTAAACCTAAATAATTGTTATTTGGTGTTTGCGTTGAGCATAGACATGATTGGATTATGTCTATCGCAATACGGTTATTCATTTAAGGAGAATAATGGTTACTCTATTTATTTGAATAATACCTTCAATGGTCTTGCACCTAGAATGAATGGTTTATTGAATCTCGATCATAGTGATACACATGTTCATGCCAAAAGATATAAGATAGTGATGATAGTACCACCTACTTGTGGCACTGCCATGTAAGTCATATTGGTACAAAACGCATGAAGAAGCTCCATGCTGATGGATCTTTGAACTCACTCATTTTTGAAAAGATTGAGACATGTGAACCATGTCTGTTGGTATATACGCATGAAGAAACTCCATGCAGATGGACAATTTGGACTCACTTGATTTTGAATCACTTGAGACATGCAAATCATACCACATGGGCAAGATGACTGAAAGCTTCGGTTTCAGTAAAATGGAACAAGAAAGCAACTTGTTGGAAGTAACACATTTTGATGTGTGCAGTCCAATGAGTGCTGAGGCACGCAGTGGATATCGTTATGCTCTTACTTCACAGATGATTTGAGTAGATACTGAGCATATTTACTTGATGAAACACAAGTCTGAATTATTGAATGGTTCAAGTAATTTCAGAGTGAAGTTGAATATCGTCGTGACAAGAGGATAAAATATCTATGATATGATCATAGAGATGAATATCTGAGTTGCGAGTTTTGTTCACAATTGAGACACTGTGGAAATTATTTCACGACTAGTACCGCCTGGAACACCATAGTGTGATGGTGTGTCCGAACATCATGACTGCACCCTATTGGATATGATGAATACCATGATGTCTCTTATCGAATTACCACTATCGTTCATGGGTTAGGCATTAGAGACAACCGCACTCACTTTAAATAGGGCACCACGTAATTCCGATAAGATGACACCGTATGAACTATGGTTTAGAGAAACCTAAGATGTCATAAAGTTTGGGGCTGCGACGCTTATATGAAAAAGTTTCAGGCTGATAAGCTCGAACCCAAAGCGGATAACTGCATCTTCATAGGACACCCAAAACATTTGGGTATACCTCCTGTCTCAGATCCAAAAGCAATAGGGATTGTTTCTAGAATCGGGTCCTTTCTCGAGGAAAAGTTTCTCTCGAAAGAATTGAGTGGGAGGATGGTGGAGACTTGATAAGGTTGTTGAACCGTCACTTCAACTAGTGTGTAGCAAAGCACAGGAATTGTTCCTATGGCACCTACACCAATTGAAGTGGAAGCTTATGATAGTAATCATGAGACTTCAGATCAAGTCACTCCCAAACCTCGTAGGATGACAAGGATGCGTACTACTTCAGAGTGGTACGTAATCCTGTCTTGGAAGTCATGTTGCTAGACAACAATGAACCTACGAGCTATGGAGAAGCGATGGTGGGCCCGGATTCCGATGAATGGCTCGAGGCCATATAATCCGAGAGAGGATCCATATATGAAAACAAAGTGTAGACTTTGGAAGAACTACTTTATGGTCGTAAGACTGTTAGGTACATATGGATTTTAAAAGGAAGACGGACAATGATGGTAAATGTCACCATTAAGAAAGCTCGACTTGTCATTAATATGTTTTCCGACAAGTTCAAGGAGTTGACTACGATGAGACTTTCTCACTCGTAGCGATGCTAAGAGTCTGTTGGAATTATGTTAGTGATCACTGCATTATTTATGAAATTGTGCAGATAGGATGTCAAAACATTGTTTCCTCGACGATTTACTTGAGGAAAGGTTGTATGTGATACAACCAGAAGATTTTTGTCAATCCTGAAAGATGCTAACAAGTATGCAAAGCTCCAGCAATCCTTCTAAGGACTGGAGTAAGCATCTCGGAGTTGGAATGTACGCTTTGATGATATGATCAAAGATTTGGGTTTATACAAAGTTTATGAGAAACTTATATTTCCAAAGAAGTCAGTGGGAGCACTATAGAATTTCTGATGAGTATATGTTGTTGACATATTGTTGATCAGAAATGATGTAGAATTTCTGGAAAGCATATAGGGTTATTTGAAGAGTGTTTTCAATGGAAAACCTGGATTAAGCTACTTGAACATTGAGCGTCAAGATCTATAAGGATAGATCAAAATCGCTTAATAGTACTTTCAAATGAATACATACCGTGACAAGATTTTGAAGGAATTCAAAATAGATCAGCAAAGAAGGAGTTCTTGGCTGTATTACACATGTGGGTATTGAGTAAAACTCAAGACCTGACCACGGCAGAATAGAGAGAAAGGACGAAGGTCGTCCCGTATGCTTAGACATAGGCTCTAAAGTATGCTATGTTGTACCACACCTGAAGTGTGCCAAGCCATGAGTCAGTCAAGGGGTACAAGTGTGATCCAGGAATGGATCACAGGACAACGGTCAAGGTTATCCTTAGTAACTAGTGGACTAAGGAATTTTCTCGATTATGGAGGTGGAAAAGAGTTCGTCGTAAAGGGTTACGCCGATGCAAACTTTGACACTGATCCAGATTATACTAAGTGGTAAATTGGATTCGTATAGTAGAACAGTTATTTGGAATAGTTCCAAATAGAGCGTGGTAACTACATCTAGGATATGACATAAAGATTTGTAAAGGACACACGGATCTGAAAGGTTCAGACCCGTTGACTATAACATCTCTCACAAGCATAACATGATCAAACCAAAAACTCATTGAGTGTTAATCACATAGTAATGTGAACTAGATTATTGACTCTAGTAAACTCTTGGGTGTTAGTCACATGGGGATGTGACCTTGGGTGTTGGAATCATTGCAATCACATATCGATGTGAGCTGGATTATTGACTCTAGTGCAAGTGGGAGACTGTTGGAAATATGCCCTAGAGGCAATAATAAATAGGTTATTATTATATTTCCTTGTTCATGATAATCGTTTATTATCCATGCTAGAATTGTATTGATAGGAAACTCAGATACATGTGTGGATACATAGACAACACCATGTCCCTAGTAAGCCTCTAGTTGACTAGTTCGTTGATCAATAGATGGTTACGGTTTCCTGACCATGGACATTGGATGTCATTGATAACGGGATCACATCATTAGGAGAATGATGTGATGGACAAGACCCAATCCTAAGCCTAGCACAAGATCATGTAGTTCGTATGCTAAAGCTTTTCTAATGTCAAGTATTGTTTCCTTAGACCATGAGATTGTGCAACTCCCGGATACCGTAGGAGTGCTTTGGGTGTGCCAAACGTCACAACGTAACTGGGTGGCTATAAAGGTACACTACGGGTATCTCCGAAAGTATCTGTTGGGTGGCACAAATCAAGACTGGGATTTGTCACTCCGTGAAAACGGAGAGGTATCTCTGGGCCCACTCGGTAGGACATCATCATAATGTGCACAATGTGATCAAGGTGTTGATCACGGGATGATGTGTTGCAGAACGAGTAAAAGAGACTTGCCAGTAACGAGATTGAACAAGGTATCGGGATACCGACGATCGAATCTCGGGCAAGTATCGTACCGATAGACAAAGGGAATTGTATACGGGATTGATTAAGTCCTTGACATCGTGGTTCATCCGATGAGATCATCGTGGAACATGTGGGAGCCAACATGGGTATCCAGATCCCGCTGTTGGTTATTGACCGGAGAACATCTCGGTCATGTCTGCATGTCTCCCGAACCCGTAGGGTCTACACACTTAAGGTTCGATGACGCTAGGGTTATAAAGGAAGCTTGTATGTGGTTACCGAATGTTGTTCGGAGTCCCGGATGAGATCCCGGACGTCACGAGGAGTTCCGGAATGGTCCGGAGGTAAAGATTTATATATGGGAAGTCCTATTTTGGTCACCGAAAGAGTTTCGTGTTTTATCGGTAACGTACCGGGACCACCGGAGGGGTCCGGGGGTCCACCAAGTGGGGCCACAAGCCCCGGAGGCTTGCGTGGGCTAAGTGAGGGAGGGAACCAGCCCCAGGTGGGCTGGTGCGCCCCCCCCCCCCACAGGGGCTCAAGGCGCAAGGGAGTGGGAAGGGGGGCAAACCCTAGAGCAGATGGGCCTTATGGCCCATCTAGCTGCGCCTCCCCTTCTCCCCCCTTCTTGGCCGCCTCCCCCTTGGCCATCTAGGGCTGCCGCCCCCCTTAGGGGTGGGAAACCCTAGAGGGGGCGCAGCCCTCCCCTTCCCCTATATATATGAGGCCTAGGGGGCTGCCCAAACACACACGCGATTCAATCTCTCTTGGTGCAGCCCTGCGTCTCTTCTTCCTCCTCTTCTATGGTGCTTGGCGAAGCCCTGCAGGATAGCCACGCTCCTCCACCACCACCACGCCGTTGTGCTGCTGTTGGATGAAGTCTTCCTCAACCTCTCCCTCTCTCCTTGCTGGATCAAGGCTTGGGAGACGTCACCGGGCTGTACGTGTGTTGAACGCGGAGGTGCCGTCCGTTCGGCACTTGGTCATCGGTGATCTGAATCACGACGAGTACGACTCCATCAACCCCGTTCACTTGAACGCTTCCGCTTAGCGATCTACAAGGGTATGTAGATGCACTCTCCTTCCCTTCGTTGCTGGTCTCTCCATAGATAGATCTTGGTGACACGTAGGAAAATTTTTGAATTTCTGCTACGTTCCCCAACACTGAGTGCGCTGAAGAAGGAGCTGGAGACGACGAAGGCCGAGCTGGACGCCAAGGCCCGGGTCCTTGCCGAGGATCGCGTGGCCTTCGCGGACATGGAGAAGGATGCCCGCACTTCGTTGAAGACTCTTTACGAGAGTGGCCAGGACTGCCTGCTCGCTGGCGACGGGGACGACCCTGCCAAACAGCTTCCCTTCTTGGTGAAGGCTCTCGGAGATGTCGCCCTTGGACTCGTCCCCACGGTCGAAGCCGAGGCGCGTGTCCTTGTTGGGGAACCTAGTAATTTCAAAAAATTTCCTACGCACACGCAAGATCATGGTGATGCATAGCAACGAGAGGGGAGAGTGTTGTCTACGTACCCTCGTAGACCGAAAGCGGAAGCGTTATATCAACGCGGTTGATGTAGTCGTACGTCTTCACGATCCGACCGATCCAAGCACCGTTACTCCGGCACCTCCGAGTTCTTGGCACACGTTCAGCTCGATGACGATCCCCGGACTCCGATCCAGCAAAGCGTCGGGGAAGAGTTCCGTCAGCACGACGGCGTGGTGACGATCTTGATGTACTACCGACGCAGGGCTTCGCCTAAGCACCGCGACAATATGACCGAGGTGGAATACGGTGGAGGGGGGCACCGCACACGGCTAAGGAACGATCACGTTGATCAATTGTGTGTCATGGGGTGCCCCCTGCCCCCGTATATAAAGGAGCAAGGGAGGGGGTGGCTGGCCTAGGGTTTGGGCGCGCCAGGGTGTGGAGTCCTACTAGGTCTCCAAGTCCTAGTAGGAGTCCACCAAGAGGGGAGGAAGGGAGAAGGAATAGGAGGAGAAGGAAAGGTGGCCGGCCCCCTTTTCCCTAGTCCAATTCGGACTAGAGGAGAGGGGGGGCGCAGCAGCCTTTTTCCTCTTCCCACTAAAGCCCATCAAAGCCCATTACTTCTCCCGTAATCCCGTAACTCCCTGATAGTCCCGAAAATACCCGGATCACTCAGAACCTTTCCGATGTCCGAATATAGTCGTCCAATATATCGATCTTTACGTCTCGACCATTTCGAGACTCCTCGTCATGTCCCCGATCTCATCTGGGACTCTGAACTCCTTCGGTACATCAAAACTCATAAACTCATGATATAACTGTCATCGAAACCTTAAGCGTGCGGACCCTACGGTTCGAGAACAATGTAGACATGACCGAGATACGTCTCCGGTCAATAACCAATAGCGGGACCTGGATGCCCATATTGGCTCCTACATATTCTACGAAGATCTTTATCGGTCAGACCGCATAACAACATACGTTGTTCCTTTTGTCATCGGTATGTTACTTGCCCGAGATTCGATCGTCGGTATCCAATACCTAGTTCAATATCGTTACTGGCAAGTCTCTTTACTCGTTCCGTAATACATCATCTAACAACTAACACATTAGTTGTAATGCTTGCAAGGCTTATGTGATGTGCATTACCAAGAGGGCCCAGAGATACCTCTCCGACGATCGGAGTGACAAATCCTAATCTCGAAATACGCCAACCCAACATCTACCTTTGGAGACACCTGTAGTACGCCTTTATAATCACCCAGTTACGTTGTGACGTTTGGTAGCACCCAAAGTGTTCCTCCGGCAAACGGGAGTTGCATAATCTCATAGTCATAGGAACATGTATAAGTCATGGATTAAAAGCAATAGCAACATACTAAACGATCGGGTGCTAAGCTAATGGAATGGGTCATGTCAATCAGATCATTGAACTAATGATCTGACCTCGTTAATCAAATAACAACTCTTTGTTCATGGTTAGGAAACATAACCATCTTTGATTAACGAGCTAGTCTAGTAGAGGCATACTAGTGACACTCTGTTTGTCTATGTATTCACACATGTATTATGTTTCCGGTTAATACAATTCTAGCATGAATAATAAACCTTTATCATGATATGTAAGGAAATAAATAATCACTTTATTATTGCCTCTAGGGCATATTTCCTTCAGTCTCCCACTTGCACTAGAGTCAATAATCTAGTTCACATCGGCATGTGATTTACCAGCAATAGTTCACATCACCATGTGATTAACACCCATAGTTCACATCGATATGTGACCAACACCCAAAGGGTTTACTAGAGTCAGTAATCTAGTTCACATCGCTTATGTGATTAACACCCAAAGAGTACTAAGGTGTGATCATGTATTGCTTGTGAGATAATTTTAGTCCACGGGTCTGTCACATTCAGATCCTTAAGTATTTTGCAAATTTCTATGTCAACAATACTCTGCACGGAGCTACTTTAGCTAATTGCTCCCACTTTCAATATGTATCTAGATTGAGACTTAGAGTCATCTAGATTACTGTCAAAACTTGCATCGACGTAATCTTTTACGACGAACCTTTTGTTACCTCCATAATCGAGAAACATATCCTTATTCCATTAAGGATAATTTTGACCGCTGTCCAGTGATCTACTCCTAGATCACTATTGTTCTCCCTTGCTTAACACAGTGTAGGGTATACAATAGATCTGGTACATAGCATGGCATACTTTATAGAATCTATGGCTGAGGCATAGGAAATGACTTTCATTCTCTTTCTATCATCTGCCGTGGTCGGGCTTTGAGTCTTACTCAATTTCATACCTTGTAACACAGGAAAGAACTCTTTCTATGACTGTTCCATTTTGAACTACTTCAAAATCTTGTCAAGGTATGTACTCATTGAAAACTTATCAAGCGTCTTGATCTATCTCTATAGATTTTGATGCTCAATATGTAAGCAGCTTTACCGAGGTCCTTTCTTTGAAAAACTCCTTTCAAACACTCCTTTATGCTTTGCAGAATAATTCTACATTATTTCCGATCAACAATATGTCATTTACATATACTTATCAGAAATGCTGTAGTGCTCCCACTCACTTTCTTGTAAATACAGGCTTCACCGCAAGTCTGTATAAAACTATATGCTTTGATCAACTCATCAAAGCGTATATTCCAACTCCGAGATGCTTGCACCAGTCCATAGATAGATCGCTGGAGCTTGCACATTTTGTTAGCACCTTTAGGATTGACAAAACCTTCTGGTTGCATCATATACAACTCTTCTTTAATAAATCCATTAAGGAATGCAGTTTTGTTTTATCCGTTTGCCAGATTTCATAAAATGCGGCAATTGCTAACATGATTCGGACAGACTTAAGCATAGATACGAGTGAGAAACTCTCATCGTAGTCAACACCTTGAACTTGTCGAAAACCTTTTGCGACAATTCTAGCCTTGTAGATAGTAACACTACTATCAGTGTCCGTCTTCCTCTTCAAGATCCATTTATTTTCTTTGGCTTGCCGATCATCGGGCAAATCCATCAAAGTCCATACTTTGTTCTCATACATGGATCATATCTCAGATTACATGGCCTCTAACCATTTCGCGGAATCTGGGCTCATCATCGCTTCCTCATAGTTCGCAAGTTCGTCATGGTCTAGTAACATGACTTCCAGAACAGGATTACCGTACCACTCTGGTGCGGATCTCACTCTAGTTTACTTACGAGATTCGGTAGTAACTTGATCTTGAAGTTACATGATCATCATCATTAGCTTCCTTACTAATTGGTGTAGTAGTCACAAGAACAGATTTCTGTGATGAACTACTTTCCAATAAGGGAGAAGGTACAATTACCTTATCAAGTTTTCTACTTTCCTCCCACTCACTTCTTTCGAGAGAAACTCCTTCTCTAGAAAGGATCCATTCTTAGCAACAAATGTCTTGCCTTTGGATCTGTGATAGAAGGTGTACCCAACAATTTCCTTTGGGTATCCTATGAAGACATATTTCTCCGATTTGGGTTTGAGCTTATCAGGATGAAACTTTTTCATATAAGCATCACAATCCCAATCTTTAAGAAACGACAACTTTGGTTTCTTGCTAAACCGAAGTTCATATTGTGTCGTCTCAACGGACTTAGATGGTGCCCCTTTTAACGTGAATGCAGCTGTCTCTAATGCATGATCCCAAAACGATATTGGTAAATCGGTAAGAAACATCATAGATTGTACTATATCCAATAAAGTACGGTTATGACGTTCGGACACACCATTATGCTGTGGTGTTCCAGGTGGCATGAATTTGTGAAACTATTCCACACGGTTTTAACTGAAGGCCAAAACTCGTAACTCAAATATTTTACCTCTGCGATCATATCGTAGAAACTTTTTATTTTCTTGTTACGATGATTATCCACTTCACTCTGAAATTCTTTGAACTTTTCAAACGTTTCAGACTTATGTTTCATTAAGTAGATATACCCATATCTGCTTAAATCATCTGTGAAGTTCTAAAAATAATGATACTTGTCGCGAGCCTTAATATTCATCGGACCACATACATCAGTATGTATGATTTCCAACAAATCTGTTGCTTGCTCCATTGTTCCGGAGAACGGCGTTTTAGTCATCTTGCCCAAGAGGCATGGTTCGCAAGCATCAAGTGATTCATAATCAAGTGATTCCAAAATCCCATCAGCATGGAGTTTCTTCATGCGCTTTACACCAATATGACCTAAACGGCAGTGCCACAAATAGGTTGCACTATCATTATTAACTTTGCATCTTTTGGTTTCAATATTATGAATATGTGTATCACTACGATCGAGATCCAATGAACTATTTTCATTGGTGTGTATGACCATAGAAGGTTTTATTCATGTAAACATAACAACAATTTATTCTCTTACTTAAATGAATAACCGTATTGCAATAAACATGATTAAATCATATTCATGCTCAACACCAAATAACACTTATTTAGGTTCCACACTAATCCCGAAAGTATAGGGAGTGTGTGATGATGATCATATCAATCTTGGAACCACTTCCAACACACATCGTCACCTTGCCCTTTAACTAGTCTTTGTTCATTCTGCAACTCCCGTTTCGAGTTACTAATCTTAGCAACTTGAACTAGTACCAAATACTGAGGGGTTGCTATGAACACTAGTAAAGTACACATCAATAACATGTATATCAAATATACTTATGTTCACTTTGCCATCCTTCTTATCCGCCAATCACTTGGGGTAGTTCCGCTTCCAGTGACCAGTCCCTTTGCAGGAGAAGCACTTAGTCTCAGGCTTAGGACCAGACTTGGGCTTTTTCACTTGAGCAGCAACTTGCTTGCCGTTCTTCTTGAAGTTCCCCTTATTTCCTTTTGCCCTTTTCTTGAAACTAGTGATCTTGTCAACCATCAACACTTGATGTTTTTCTTTGATTTCTACCTTCGCCAATTTTAGCATCGCGAAGAGCTTGGGAATATTTTCCGTCATCCCTTGCATATTATAGTTCATCACGAAGTTCTACTAACTTGGTGATGGTGACTAGAGAATTCTGTCAATCACTATCTTATCTGGAAGATTAACTCCCACTTGATTCAAGCAATTGTAGTACCCAGACAATCTGAGCACATGCGCACTAGTTGAGCGATTCTCCTCCATCTTTTAGCTATAGAACTTGTTGGAGACTTCATATCTCTCAACTCGGGTATTTGCTTGAAATATTAACTTCAACTCCTGGAACATCTCATATGCTCCATGACGTTCAAAACGTCTTTGAAGTCCCGATTCTAAGCAGTTAAGCATGGTGCACTAAACTATTAAGTAGTCATCATATTGAGCTAGCAAAACGTTCATAACGTCTGCATCTGCTCCTGCAAAAGGTCCGTCACCTAGCGGTGCATCAAGGACAAAATTCTTCTGTGCAGCAATGAGGATAAACCTCAGATTACGGATCCAATCCGCATCATTGCTACTAACATTTTTCAACACAATTTTCTCTAGGAACATATCAAAATAAACACAGGGAAGCAACAATGCGAGCTATTGATCTACAACATAGATATGCTAATACTACCAGGACTAAGTTCATGATAAATTAAAGTTCAATTTATCATATTACTTAAGAACTCCCACTTAGATAGACATCCCTCTAATCTTCTAAGTGATCACGTGATCCAAATCAACTAAACCATAACCGATCATCACGTGAAATGGAGTAGCTTTCAAAGGTGAACATCATTATGTTGATCATATCTACTATATGATTCACGCTCGATCTTTCGGTCTCCGTGTTCCGAGGTCATATCTTATATGCATAGCTCGTCAAGTATAACCTGAGTATTCCGCGTGTGCAACTGTTTTGCACCCGTTGTATTTGAACGTAGAGCCTATCACACCCGATCATCACGTGGTGTCTCAGCACGAAGAACTTTTGCAACGGTGCATACTCAGGGAGAACACTTCTTGATAATTTAGTGAGAGATCATCTTATAATGCTATCGTCAATCAAAGCAAGATAAGATGCATAAAAAGATAAACATCACATGCAATCAATATAAGTGATATGATATGGTCATCATCATCTTGTGCTTGTGATCTCCATCTTCGAAGCACCGTCATGATCACCATCGTCACCGGCGCGACACCTTGATCTCCATCGTAGCATCGTTGTCGTCTCGCCAATCTTATGCTTCCACGACTATCACTACCGCTTAGTAATAAAGTAAAGCATTACATCGCGATTGCATTGCATACAATAAAGCGACAACCATATGGCTCCTGCCAGTTGCCGATAACTCAGTTACAAAACATGATCATCTCATACAATAAAATTTAGCATCATGTCTTGACCATATCACATCACAACATGCCCTGCAAAAACAAGTTAGACGTCCTCTACTTTATTTGTTGCAAATTTTACGTGGCTGCTATGGGCTTAAGCAAGAACTCATCTTACCTACGCATCAAAACCACAACGATAGTTTGTCAAATAGACTCTGTTTTAACCTTCTCAAGGACCGGGCGTAGCCACACTCGGTTCAACTAAAGTTGGAGAGACAGTCTTCCGCAAGCCATCTATGTGCAAAGCACGTCGAGGGAACCGGTCTCGCGTAAGCGTACGCGTAAGGTTGGTCCGGATCGTCTCGTCCAACAATACCGCTGAACCAAAGTATGACATGCTGGTAGGCAGTATGACTTGTATCGTCCACAACTTACTTGTGTTCTACTCGTGCAAATAACATCAAACCATAAAAACCTAGGCTCAGATGCCACTGTTGGGGAACGTAGTAATTTAAAAAAAATTCCTACGCACACGCAAGATCATGGTGATGCATAGCAACGAGAGGGGAGAGTGTTTTCTACGTACCCTCGTAGACCGAAAGCGGAAGCGTTATATCAACGCGGTTGATGTAGTCGTACGTCTTCACGATCCGACCGATCCAAGCACCGTTACTCCGGCACCTCCGAGTTCTTGGCACACGTTCAGCTCGATGACGATCCCTGGGCTCCGATCCAGCAAAGCGTCGGGGAAGAGTTCCGTCAGCACGACGGCGTGGTGACGATCTTGATGTACTACCGACGCAGGGCTTCGCCTAAGCACCGCGACAATATGACCGAGGTGGAATATGGTGGAGGGGGGCACCGCACACGGCTAAGGAACGATCACGTTGATCAATTGTGTGTCATGGGGTGCCCCCTGCCCCCGTATATAAAGGAGCAAGGGAGGGGGTGGCCGGCCTAGGGTTTGGGCGCGCCAGGGTGTGGAGTCCTACTAGGTCTCCAAGTCCTAGTAGGAGTCCACCAAGAGGGGAGGAAGGGAGAAGGAATAGGAGGAGAAGGAAAGGTGGCCGGCCCCCTTTTCCCTAGTCCAATTCGGACTAGAGGAGAGGGGGGGCGCAGCAGCCTTTTTCCTCTTCCCAGTAAAGCCCATCAAGGCCCATTACTTCTCCCGTAATCCCGTAACTCCCTGATAGTCCCGAAAATACCCGGATCACTCAGAACCTTTCCGATGTCCGAATATAGTCGTCCAATATATCGATCTTTACGTCTCGACCATTTCGAGACTCCTCGTCATGTCCCCGATCTCATCCGGGACTCCGAACTCCTTCGGTACATCAAAACTCATAAACTCATGATATAACTGTCATCGAAACCTTAAGCGTGCGGACCCTACGGTTCGAGAACAATGTAGACATGACCGAGATACGTCTCCGGTCAATAACCAATAGCGGGACCTGGATGCCCATATTGGCTCCTACATATTCTACGAAGATCTTTATCGGTCAGACCGCATAACAACATACGTTGTTCCTTTTGTCATCGGTATGTTACTTGCCCGAGATTCGATCGTCGGTATCCAATACCTAGTTCAATATCGTTACTGGCAAGTCTCTTTACTCGTTCCGTAATACATCATCTAACAACTAACACATTAGTTGTAATGCTTGCAAGGCTTATGTGATGTGCATTACCAAGAGGGCCCAGAGATACCTCTCCGACGATCGGAGTGACAAATCCTAATCTCGAAATACGCCAACCCAACATCTACCTTTGGAGACACCTGTAGTACTCCTTTATAATCACCCAGTTACGTTGTGACGTTTGGTAGCACCCAAAGTGTTCCTCCGGCAAACGAGAGTTGCATAATCTCATAGTCATAGGAACATGTATAAGTCATGGATTAAAAGCAATAGCAACACACTACTAGAAAAAGGGCTATAGATGGGATTGACACTAATGGCGCACCAGACAAGTGGTGCGCCATTAGTATATACTAATGGCGCACCACCTTCTGATACGCCATTAGTGTTGAAACTACTAATGGCGCACCCGGCCTGGGGTGCGCCATTAGTGTCCTAAAATTTTTTTTTTTGAACTAGCGCGTCTGGCCAAACATACTAATGGCGCATCCTGGTACGGTGCGCCATTACTAGTTGTAACTAGTAATGGCGCACCAGTGACAGGGTGCGCCACTAATGATTTTTTTTAATTATATTTTTTATTCCTATTGTTGGAAAACTACTAATGGCGCACTGTCCCAAAGTGCGCCATTACTAGTTCAAACTACTAATGGCGCACTATGACAGAGTGCGCCATTAGTATGATTTACTTTTTTCGCAAAACTACTAATGGCGCATCAGGCGCTGGTGCGCCATTAGTAACCTGGATTACTAATGGCGCATTTATGTCAGGTGCGCCATTAGTAAGTGGGCAGCAACAAGATATTTTGGGCAGCCTCTCCTACCCACACTCACTTTCTCCCCCACTTCATTCTCCACCTCCTCCTTGTCTCGGGTGCCTCCTCTCTTTCTCCTCATTTCCACCATAGATTCATTCAAATTAAGTGGTTAAATTACCTTGTTTTGATAGGTAAGTAAGGGGAAGCTATATTTACGTTGTTCTTCCTACAACAATGTGCACATGCACTTTTTATGGCCTAGCTAGATCTATGTATGTTCGTGGTGTTGCATATGTTAGTGGTGTTGCATATGTGTTTGTGGTTGGAGGTGTACCGGTATTTGAAATGCGATAGTTGCCAATATTTTGCCGGAATGTTGATTCATTTCCGTTTCGGCGATAATTTTGGCATTAAGCATTCTTTTTGGTCCTATTTTTAGGGAAAGTCATGCCAAATTTTTTCTTGGTTCTAAAATATTGTTTTGCTCTACCCCGCAGGCAACCATGGTCCGCACGATGACCGAAGGCATCGTGAATAGGTTTTTGAGGTCCGCGAAGGCCGAGATGCTTCAAAAGAACGAGACGGAGATAAGATGTCCGTGTCGAAGATGCAAGCTGCAGAGCCTTATTGCGGACCCGGATTCCGGGCAGGTGCGGGACCACCTGCTCTTGCATGGTTTCATGGATGGCTATCGGTGGCAAGGTGATGAAGATGACTACGAAGTCGTCCATGGGGGCCGGGCAAGAAATGAGGAAGGGCAGCAAGACAACCACCGCGGCTCGGGCGGGCGAGAAGACGAAGAATCCCCAGGAGATGATCATGACGGTGATGCTGTACACAGTCATGATGATGAGGAAGATGCCGGAGCAGACGATGGGCATGATCATGAAGATGATGATGCCGGCGGAGCAGACGACGGTGGACCATCGATGGGCTGGGTGCAGGACCCTTATATTCAAAAGCTGCTTCTCAAGTAGACGGATAACGCAAGAGCTGCCGCCCGAGAGAAAGCCAAGGTGGATCAACTTGAGTTAGACGCGGTTACTCCATTGTATGAAGGATGCAGGCCCGAGGATACCCGCCTGAAAGTAACGCTCATGGCTCTGGAGATGAAGGTAAAACACAAAATGACGGACGCATGCTTCGACGAGAACATGTCATTCTGGCACGAACGTCTTCCAAAGGGGAACAAGTGCCCGACCAGTTTGGAGGAGGCGAAGAAAATCGTGTGTCCTCTGGATTTACCGCACGTGAAATACCATGTCTGCATGAACAATTGCATCATTTATCGGGGCGAGCACGCGGAGTCTACCATATGTCCGGTGTGCGGCGTCACTCGATACAAGAAGAGGAAGAAAGCTCCTCGAAAAGTGGTGTGGTACTTTCCGATCACTCCTCGTCTGCAGCGGTATTTCGCGGATCATAAGGTAGCAAAGCTCCTGCGTTGGCACGCGGATAGGGAGGAGAAGAAGCGAGAAGATGACGCAAATGATCCGGAGATAGATAAAAAAGACAAGATGCTGAGTCACCCTAAGGATGCGAGCCAGTGGCAAGCGTTGAATTTTGAATACCCAGAATTTGGGAAGGATCCAAGGAACATCGTGCTGGGCGCGAGCACCGATGGAGTCAATCCGTTTTGCAGCCAGAGAAGCACACATAGCACCTGGCCTGTGTTTGTGTGGATGTACAACCTTCCCCCCTGGTTGTGCATGAAGAGGAAGTACATTCACATCAGTATGCTAATTGAAGGGCCGAAACAACCAGGGAACGACATCAATCTGTATCTGGGGCTGCTGAAGGAGGAGCTAGACACGCTGTGGAAAACGCCAGCCAATACGTGGGACGCTGCAGAGAAAGAATATTTCCCTATGAGAGCCGCACTGCTCACGACGGTGCACGACTATCTCGGTTATGGATATCTCGCGGGGCAGGTAGTCCACGGATTTTCTGGATGCGTACGGTGCATGGACGACACAACGTATCGCCAGCTAGATAGAGATCTCGGGTCTTCGAAAACCGTGTTCATGGGACATCGAAGGTGGCTTCGCGACGATGACCCGTGGAGGAAACGCAAGGATCTGTTCGATGGTGAAACCGAACCCCGAAAACGCCCGTGTACGAGGAGCGGCGAGGAAATAGACAAGCTGTTGAAAAATTGGAAAGACTGCCCACTGCCGGGAAAGAAGCAAAAGGCGCCAGAGCCGGGAAAGAAGCGAAAGGCGCCAGAGCCGCTACTGAAGGTATGGAAAACGAGGTCTGTTTTCTGGGACTTGCCGTACTGGAAGATCCACCGTGTGCCTCACAGCCTTGATGTCATGCATATCACGAAGAACGTGTGCGAGAGTCTGCTTAGTACCCTGCTCAACATGCCAGAGAGGACCAAAGATGGGCCGAAAGCAAGGGCAGACTTGAAATCAATGGGCATCAGGCAGGAGCTTCACGCTATATATGATGATGATGATGATGATGAGGCGAAGCAGGACACAGAATGTCGTCGCAAAGGCAAAAAGGCCAAGAAGACCGGAAATGACTACCCTCCCGCGTGCTTCACTCTAAGTCAGGAGGAGATCGAGCAGTTTTTCACCTGCCTCCTAGGAGTAAAACTTCCTTACGGTTACGCGGGGAAGATAAGCAGATACCTAGACCCAGCGAAGCAGAAGTTCAGCGGGATGAAGTCTCACGACTGTCATGTGCTGATGACGCAGATACTTCCAGTTGCAATCCGTGGGATCATGGACGCTCACGTCCGTGAAACGCTATTTGGCCTATGCAACTTCTTCGACGTCATCTCTCGGAAGTCGATTGGCGTGAGGCAACTCAGAAGGCTACAGGAAGAGATCGTGGTGATACTATGCGAGCTTGAGATGTACTTCCCGCCTGCATTCTTCGACGTTATGGTGCATCTGCTGGTCCATATAGTGGAGGATATCATCCAACTCGGGCCGACGTTCCTGCACAGCATGATGCCGTTCGAAAGGATGAATGGTGTCATCAAAGGATACGTTCGTAACATGTCAGGTCCAGAGGGAAGCATAGCCAGGGGCTTTCTAACCGAAGAGTGCATCTCGTACTGCACGAATTATCTAGGCATCGAGAACCCCGTTGGTCTGCCCGTCAACAGGCACCTCGGCTGTCGGGACCCCGATCCTAAGTCACACCGATCTAGCATGTAACACCTCATATCACTTTGCGGCCTCACGCACGGTATTCCCACAGGTGCCACCTTACCTGGCCCGGGACCGTTTGCGCCTTTTGGCTCACGTATATGGTAGTGTCGCTAGCATCCATATGACAGAGAACCCGGGCCGACATGGCTAGTCGTGAACCCAAGGCGGCGCCAACCTATGAGGACAGGCATACATGAATCACATCGAGCATGTCGGTCATCAACGTATTTATCCGGGCTGTAGCACTGGGCTAACAGGACTCCGGTAACCCGGGCTGTAGCAGGCTAGGCAGGACTCCGGATAACACCGCGTGACATTTCCCCAAAGGGGACAGACACAGGAACGAGGTGAAACACATGCCGGCCAGTCAAGTGTTCCGAGCAGTAGTGCTGGGCTAGCAGGACTCCGGTGAACCGGGCTGTAGCGGACTACTATCGCTCAGAAGCACTAGACTTACATTTCCCCATATGAAAGGCTGCCAAGGATAAACAACTAGATAGTCGGATCCCACACATAGCAATACACGTTACACGTACGCATAACATGCAAGTATGTGCTGTACAACATGGCATCACAACATAACGCAAACTTATATAGATAAGGCCCAGAAGAGCCACATAGCATTAAATACAAACAGGGGTCACATGACCCATCATTCAGAGCATACAAGCAACAAGCAGAAGCATTACATGTCTGAGTACAGACAACTACAAAAGAAAAAGGCTGAAACGCCTGACTATCTACAACCTCCGATAAAGATCGTAGCTGAGGTACAAGCTACTTGTCGAAGTCCACGTAAACTAGTAAGACCGAAGTCTCCGCTGCAAAAACATAAATAAAGCAACATGAGTACAAAGGTACTCAACAAGACTTACATCAGATCCTATCATACATGCATTAGTATCAAGGAGGTAATGTGGGGTTTAGTTGCAGCAAGCCAGCTTTGACTCTGTGGCTAACCTGTTCTACGACTGCTGGTAACTCTTTTGAAAAGGCGCACACGAGTCCACTAATCACCACCTCAATACACCACTATGGATTCATCCCCGCCTCACTACGAGAAGGCCATCCATAGCACTCACACTTATCTTGAGCATTTTAGAGTATCCACTTCAAGTTGTCTATGTACCACGTAAGCATCCAAGAAGTCCATAACCGAGGACGCGGCTATTCGAATAGATCATGATAACCCTGCAGGGGTGTACTTCTTCACACACGCTCCCACCACTTATCACCATGTACCCGTCATGTACCTCGGCAACCTTCAAGCGGAAGCCTGGCGAGGGTGTCGGCCACGACCTGACTAACCACACAAGACTCTAGTCCAGGTTTATCGCCTATTCGGGTTCCATCCGCGAGGAGATCCGGCCGGGGTGTCGCTCACGGCCCCAAACGATGTGTACAGGGTTCCCGAGCCCACCATCCGGGTGCCACTCGGTACACCGGGCCATGTGTGCCTAGTCTGTCCCAAGCCCACCTGGCCGGGTGCCACTTGGTAGACTACTAACACTACCTACAAACACCAGAAACTATTTGCAACTCCTGGACAGAGATCAAGTCGGTTAATAAGTCGAGAGGGGTCGAGTTACCGGAACCCAATGTGTGGTAGTATCGAGTCATTGGACAACATACATAGAACTCAGTGCTTAGGGACGGTTCCAATGAGACAACCCACCATGTACTCCTACATGGCCTCTCACCGCTACCTTTACCAAATCGTGTTCACACACTTAACTCTCAGCATCAGAACATATCATATCACTCCAATCCATTCCCAATGAATCAGACCTGACACAACTCTAAGCAATAGCAGGCATGGCATGGTAGAAGCACAACATGGCTCAATCAACTCCTACACATGCTAGTGGGTTTCAACTATTTACTGTGGCAATGACAGGTCATGCAGAGGAATGGGTTCAACTACCGCAGCATAAAGTAGCAGTTGATTCGCTGTTGTCCTAATGCAATAAAAGAGAGCAGGAGCGAGAGTGGGATCATATCGGAATGAACAAGGGGGGTTTGCTTGCCTGGTAGATCAACAGGGGGGGCACTGCTTCACAGACAGGTACTCTGGAACGGTCTCCGGAGCAGGACCTGTCGAGAAGGAACGGTGCCAACAATCAATGCACAAGCATATGCAACAATATGATGCATGAACATGGCATGAAGATGTGATGCTGTTTGACCTAATGCAACTAGCATTCACACTGAAGGAAGTCCATTTGAACCAAAGGTTCAAATGCAACTCCTAATTAAGCTCTTATAAATGCCATTTATATGATTTCACCTATTCAGCAGGTATAAGTTGTTTTGTCATGCATGAAACTGGTACAGATGGATAGATTGAATTTTTCTGATGATTTTTCATATATAACTTGTTTCAATCTGAGCTACGGTTGATTTGATATGAATTTTTGAAGTTTGAATCATTTTCTGGAATTTCCTGTTTAAACTTAAATCCAGAAAAATGAATAACTGCGTCAGCAATGCGTCAAGCTTGCGTCAGCAAGTCAACGGCGCTGACTGGTCAAACCTGACGTGTGGGGGCCACACGTCAGTGACAGGGGGTTAACAGGGGTTTAATTAATCTTAATTAAAAAGGTTAGTGGCGCTGGGGCCCACTGGTCAGTGACTAAGCTAACTGTCAGGGTTAATTAGCACTAATCTATAACTAACTAAAAGTTAACAGAGACGGGCCCGCACGTCAGTGACCCTAGGGGGTCAAATCCCAGGTCAAACGAGTCAACCTCGCCGGACTTGGTCCACGGCTCATCGCCGGCGACACCAGAGACGGCGGAGGTGCTCGGAATCGCAGCTCAGGCGACCAAATGAGCGGCGGAGAGGCTCTACGGGGAGCTGACGCTCGCGCGCAACCAACGGGGCAAGCGGGAGCAGCTGGGGTGGACCGAGCTCGTCGGAGGCGAGCTCGCGGCGGCGGCCGGAGTCGGGCGCGAGCGGGATCGGCCTGCGGGGCACGGAGAGGCAGGGGAGAAGGGGGGGAACGGAGTAGAGCTCACATCGGATCCAGCGGAGTCTTCGGAGAGCTCGGGGGAGGCCGGACGCGAGCGGAACGGCGGGGGCGATCTCCGGCGACCGAGGTCGGAAACGGCGGCGTTGGGGGGCTTCAGGGCATCCGGCGTCGCGTAGCTCAGCGAGGAGGTCGAGGACGACGCGGCGGAGCTTCTGGGCTCATCGGAAGAGCGAGGGGACGGCGGGGAGTGCGGCAACAGCGAGCAGCGGCAACGGGGTGCTCGGCGTTCGCGGGAGAGAGAGCGAGGGAGAGGGAGAGAGGACCGGGGCGAGAGCGAGAGCGGCGCGGGGCGTCGTGGCGACGTCCGGGGCGTCCAGGCGACGAGGGGAGAAGCAGGAGGTGGCGGGGGACGTGGCCCCGGCAGGACGCGTGGCCGCGCGCGCCGGCGCGTGCCCCTGTCCTCCTGGCGAGAGGAAGGGGACGACTGGCGTCGGCCAGCTGGCTGGGCCGGCCAGCCGGGCCGCACAGTGCCAGGCCTCAGGTGGCCCAGGTAAGCACTTTTCTATTTTTGTTTTCTTTTCTATTTTTTTCTGACATTTGTTTGATTTAATAAACATACTAAATCATTTTATTTGCTTATGCCAATTTTTGCAGGGGCTAATGGTATTATTCCAGAGCTCCTCAATTACTGGCACAATTTTTGGATATATAAAACATATATATCATTTATATATCCAATGCAATTAATTATTGCATTAATTCCAAATGCCCAAAATAAATATTTAAGAGCTTCTAAAAATATTGGTTTGATTTTTACCTCTGTCCAATATTTTTAGAGAGTAACAGGAACATTTTCTTGGACCTTTTTGGAGCACTTTTTATCTGGGTCATTTCCAGAAATGATTTCTGAGGGTTTTACAAATCCTCATTTCAAAATTTTATGGAATTTAAACATGATGCACACATGACTGGCTAGCCTTGAACATACCAGAACTAGGGATGTGACAACTCGCCCCCACTCAAAAGAATCTCGTCCCGAGATTCAGGGGTCGACGGAAAGAAGGCGGGGTATTCCAGTCGAAGACGATCTTCACGCTCCCAGGTAGCTTCTCTCTCAGAATGATGAGACCACTGAACTTTGAGAAACTTGATGTTGTGACGTCGAGTGACACGCTCCGCTTGATCAAGAATGCGAACAGGGTACTCTCGATATGTGAGGTTATCTTGGAGATCAAGCATTTCGTGGTCCACTCCGCGGATGGGATCCGAGAAGCAACGCCTGAGTTGAGAGACGTGGAAGACATCATGAACTCGAGAAAGGTGTGGCGGTAGTTCCAACTGGTAGGCAACCTCTCCTCGTTTGGCGTGAATTCGAAAAGGTCCAATGTAACGAGGAGCCAACTTGCCCTTGATACCGAATCGATGGGTACCCTTTAGAGGGGTAACCCGAAGGTAAGCCTTGTCGCCAACTTCATAAACCACTTCCTTATGACGACGGTCATACTGGCTCTTTTGACGAGATTGGGCTGTTTTCAAATTCTCACGAATGATGCGAACTTGCTCTTCTGCCTCCTGGATCATATCCGGTCCAAAGAATTGTCTTTCACCGGTTTCTGACCAGTTCAAAGGTGTTCGACATCTTCGTCCATATAGAATCTCAAAAGGAGCTTTCTTGAGACTGGATTGGTAGCTATTGTTATAAGCAAACTCAGCAAAAGGAAGACACTTCTCCCAATCCATACCGAATGAGATAATGCAAGCTCTAAGCATGTCTTCGAGGATTTGGTTAACCCTTTCCACCTGACCACTTGATTGAGGGTGGAAAGCGGTACTGAAGGAAAGATGGGTGCCCATGGCAGTTTGGAAACTCTCCCAGAAATGAGAAGTGAAAAGACTACCACGGTCTGAATTGATTTCTAGTGGAACACCATGAAGTGAAACTATTCGAGAAATATATAAGTCAGCGAGCTGACTAGCGGTGATATTTTCTCGAACAGGTAGGAAGTGAGCCACTTTGGAAAGACGATCAATGACTACAAAGATAGCATTATTCCCTTTCTTGGTCCTGGGAAAGCCGGTGATGAAGTCCATACCAACCTTATCCCATTTCCATTCAGGAATAGCTAAAGGCTGAAGGGTGCCAGCAGGCCTTTGATGCTCTGCCTTAACGCGACGACAAACGTCACAGTTAGCAATGAACTCAGCGATTTCTCTCTTCATCCTAGTCCACCAGAACCTCTGGCGTAGGTCCTGATACATCTTAGTACTACCGGGATGAATCGTGAGAGGGGATTCATGCGCCTCCTTAAGGATCAACTGTCGAAGATGTTGCTTCTTGGGAACCACCAAACGGTTCTCGAAGAGGACAACACCTCGATCATCTATAGAGAAACTACCAGCAATGCCCTTGGCAATGTTTCTCTTGATCCGGGTAATCCCCGTATCATGCTTCTGGGCTTCTATGATATGATCCACAAGAGTAGGTTTCGCCACCAAGGTAGAAAGGAATCCACGAGGAGCAATGTGAAGGTTAAGCTTACAGAATTCCTCATGGAGAGGTGGTTGGCCCTGCTGCAACATAAGATTGTTGCAATAGGACTTACGACTTAGCGCATCAGCCATGACATTGCCCTTGCCTGGGGTGTAGGTAATCCCTAAGTCATAATCTGAGATCAACTCCAACCAACGTCTTTGCCTAAGGTTCAAGTCTGGTTGGGTGAAGATATACTTGAGACTCTGGTGATCGGTGTATATCTCACAACGTTTACCGAGAAGGTAATGTCGCCAGGTCTTAAGTGCATAGACTATGGCTGCAAGCTCTAGGTCATGTGTAGGATAATTCTCCTCATGTGGATGCAACTGTCGGGATGCATAGGCAATCACATGACGATCCTGCATAAGAATGCAACCTAGTCCCTGTCGTGAGGCATCACAGTAGATAACAAAGTCCTTAGTGAAATCCGGTGGCACAAGTATGGGAGCAGAAGTCAGGCGTCTTTTCAGTTCCTGAAAACTGTACTCACATTGTGGGGACCACTCAAACTTTTTATCTTTCTTGAGAAGTTCCGTGAGGGGTTTGGCTACTTTGGAGAAGTTTTCAACAAAGCGGCGACAATAGCTGGCTAGACCCAGGAAACTCCTAACTTGTTTAACTGTTTCAGGTGGAGTCCAATCAAGAACGGCCTGAACTCTTTCGGGATTGACAGCAATGCCCTTACCAGAGATCACGTGGCCTAGGTAGGTCACTTCTGGCAACCAAAATTCGCACTTGGAGAACTTGGCATAAAGGCGGTGCTCTCTGAGTTTTCCTAGCACAAGTCTAAGATGTTCGGCATGCTCTTCCTCGTTCTTCGAGTAAATAAGAATATCATCAAGGTAGACCACGACGAACTTATCTAAGTACTCCATGAAGATCGAGTTCATCAAGCGGGAAAAGGTAGCTGGAGCATTGGTTAGACCAAAGGACATGACGGTGTACTCGTACTGGCCATAACGAGTGACAAAAGCCGTCTTAGGAATGTCCCCGTTTCTGATCTTGATTTGATGGTAGCCTAACCTCAAATCCATCTTGGAAAAGACTGAGGATCCAGCGAGCTGATCATACAGGTCGTTGATCCTGGGAAGCGGATACTTGTTCTTTATCGTGACCAAATTAACGGGACGATAATCTACAACCATCCGGTCCGTACCATCCTTCTTCTTGACGAAGAGGACGGGGCAAGCCCAGGGAGAAGAACTAGGACGGATGAAACCCTTTTGCAAGGACTCATCAAGTTGTTTCTTAAGCTCGGCTAGTTCTAAGGGTGCCATCTTGTAAGGTCTCCTAGAGATTGGAGCGGTTCCTGGGATAAGATCTATGACGAACTCTACATCTCTGTCAGGTGGAACACCTGGCAGTTCTTCTGGAAAGACATCCGGAAAGTCACGGACTATCGGAATATCTTCAAGGTCTGGAAGAGGGCTGGCATTAAGAGAATAGAGTTGACGCTTTGCAATTTTGGTGGAGACAGTGACTATCTTGCCAGATGGGTGTGTAAGCTGAACAGACCTGGTGTAACAATCAATCTTGGCATAATGAGCTTTCATCCAGTCCATTCCCAAGATGATGTTAATATCTGAAGACTTGAGGGCTACAAGTGATGCAAGGAATACAAGTCTGTCAACAAGGATTTCATTACCATGGCTTATTCTGGTAGTTTGCCATCTAGACCCTGGAGTTTGGATTTCAAGTGGAGTTGGCATATCACAAAATGACATGTCGTGCAAACGAGCATAGCCTTCAGAGATGAAGGAGTGAGATGCTCCGGTATCGAAAAGAACCGAAGCTGGATGACAGTTGACAAGGAGTGTACCAAGAACGACATCTGGATCATCATGAGCGTCTTCAGCTGAGACGTGATGCACACGACCATGTTCAATGGGAGCTGACTTGACATTAATAATCTTGCATGGTGGCTTACCACGGCCAACAGACTTCTCGGGCGGGGGTGGAGCATAACTGGCTTGAGAGCAGTCACGTGCATAGTGTCCTGGCTCTCCGCATGTGAAGCAAGTCCCTGAGGTTGGACGTGGACCCGCATTGACAAGCGGTCTGCCAATAGGTCTGGGTGGAGCATGTAACTGAACTGGGTGAGGCGCCACATAAGATGGCCTCGGTGAATAACCGGGTGGAAGAGCGGAGTTCGGAATCCAAATCCGGCGCTTCTGAGAACTAGAACCGGAGGAGGAAACCAAATCACGGTTGTGCTTGCTAGACTCCTCGTAGGTGAGCTGAGCTGTCTCTGCGTTAATGGCCTTGTTCACAAGAGCCTGGAATGTATTGCAATGGTGCAAATGGAGATCACGACGCAACTTGGGGTTGAGACCCTTCCGGAACCTAGCTTGCTTCTTGGCGTCTGTGGACACTTCTTCTGTAGCATAGCGGGCGAGATTCTCAAACTCTCTACTGTAAGCATCAACAGCCATTTTACCCTGGGTGAAACTACAGAACTCTTCTCTCTTGCGATCGATGAGGGCTTCAGGAATGTGATGCTCGTGAAAAGCCTCAGTGAATTCTCTCCAGGTAGGTATCTGACCAACTGGTAGCATAGCCTCATAGTTCTGCCACCAAAGACTAGCAGGACCTTCCAGGTGATATGCAGCATAGATGACCTTGTCACCTTCAGCTACGTTCGCAGAACGCAGCTTGTGTGTGATACTACGAAGCCAGTCATCTGCATCGAGTGGCTCAATAGAATGATGAAAAGTGGGTGGGTGCAAGCGAATGAAGTCATGAATGGTTGCAGACCCTTTGAACTGAGGTGTGGTGTTCTCCTCGATACGTGCCAACAAGCGGTTGGTCTCACGCTTGTTCATCTCAACCTCTAACATGAACTTTGCCAACGAAGACTGATCGGGAGGATCCTCATCCCTACCATCTCCGTGGTTCTGGCTACGAGCAACAGAACTTCGTTTAACTGATGACATCCTGAAGAACGAAACCAAGGAAAACAAGGATGGATTCAGCATCAACTATAGGATGCAGAAGGTAGCACAAGAATTTAGTATCTCTCAAACTCCTAGGATAATTCCGGCAGCATAACGGCAGTAAAATGCTCAATATGAGACATTCTGCAAAAGACGGGTAGCACCATAATCAACATCATCACACAAGGTTCTGAAATATTACTAAACAGACTACACCGGAGGTACTTGAACTGGGATAAGACTCTCATCAACCAATCCTAAGAGACTACGGAGTAGTAACACGTGATCCTGATAGATAGAAGAGGAAGCCTAGTTCCTTAACCCCGTTGGAAAGATAGGATGACTCAGATCAGAAGGACATGAGATATAAGGAGTAAAAAGAGCCTTACGTTCCCTTCCACAATCAATTCCCCTACATAACTAAAGAATTTCTAGACTCAACTTCGACCAGGATGGCTTGGAAATCCTACAGGCAGTCAGGCTCTGATACCAACGCTGTCGGGACCCCGATCCTAAGTCACACCGATCTAGCATGTAACACCTCATATCACTTTGCGGCCTCACGCACGGTATTCCCACGGGTGCCACCTTACCTGGCCCGGGACCGTTTGCGCCTTTTGGCTCACGTATATGGTAGTGTCGCTAGCATCCATATGACAGAGAACCCGGGCCGACATGGCTAGTCGTGAACCCAAGGCGGCGCCAACCTATGAGGACAGGCATACATGAATCACATCGAGCATGTCGGTCATCAACGTATTTATCCGGGCTGTAGCACTGGGCTAACAGGACTCCGGTAACCCGGGCTGTAGCAGGCTAGGCAGGACTCCGGATAACACCGCGTGACATTTCCCCAAAGGGGACAGACACAGGAACGAGGTGAAACACATGCCGGCCAGTCAAGTGTTCCGAGCAGTAGTGCTGGGCTAGCAGGACTCCGGTGAACCGGGCTGTAGCGGACTACTATCGCTCAGAAGCACTAGACTTACATTTCCCCATATGAAAGGCTGCCAAGGATAAACAACTAGATAGTCGGATCCCACACATAGCAATACACGTTACACGTACGCATAACATGCAAGTATGTGCTGTACAACATGGCATCACAACATAACGCAAACTTATATAGATAAGGCCCAGAAGAGCCACATAGCATTAAATACAAACAGGGGTCACATGACCCATCATTCAGAGCATACAAGCAACAAGCAGAAGCATTACATGTCTGAGTACAGACAACTACAAAAGAAAAAGGCTGAAACGCCTGACTATCTACAACCTCCGATCAAGATCGTAGCTGAGGTACAAGCTACTTGTCGAAGTCCACGTAAACTAGTAAGACCGAAGTCTCCGCTGCAAAAACATAAATAAAGCAACATGAGTACAAAGGTACTCAACAAGACTTACATCAGATCCTATCATACATGCATTAGTATCAAGGAGGTAATGTGGGGTTTAGTTGCAGCAAGCCAGCTTTGACTCTGTGGCTAACCTGTTCTACGACTGCTGGTAACTCTTTTGAAAAGGCGCACACGAGTCCACTAATCACCACCTCAATACACCACTATGGATTCATCCCCGCCTCACTACGAGAAGGCCATCCATAGCACTCACACTTATCTTGAGCATTTTAGAGTATCCACTTCAAGTTGTCTATGTACCACGTAAGCATCCAAGAAGTCCATAACCGAGGACGCGGCTATTCGAATAGATCATGATAACCCTGCAGGGGTGTACTTCTTCACACACGCTCCCACCACTTATCACCATGTACCCGTCATGTACCTCGGCAACCTTCAAGCGGAAGCCTGGCGAGGGTGTCGGCCACGACCTGACTAACCACACAAGACTCTAGTCCAGGTTTATCGCCTATTCGGGTTCCATCCGCGAGGAGATCCGGCCGGGGTGTCGCTCACGGCCCCAAACGATGTGTACAGGGTTCCTGAGCCCACCATCCGGGTGCCACTCGGTACACCGGGCCACGTGTGCCTAGTCTGTCCCAAGCCCACCTGGCCGGGTGCCACTTGGTAGACTACTAACACTACCTACAAACACCAGAAACTATTTGCAACTCCTGGACAGAGATCAAGTCGGTTAATAAGTCGAGAGGGGTCGAGTTACCGGAACCCAATGTGTGGTAGTATCGAGTCATTGGACAACATACATAGAACTCAGTGCTTAGGGACGGTTCCAATGAGACAACCCACCATGTACTCCTACATGGCCTCTCACCGCTACCTTTACCAAATCGTGTTCACACACTTAACTCTCAGCATCAGAACATATCATATCACTCCAATCCATTCCCAATGAATCAGACCTGACACAACTCTAAGCAATAGCAGGCATGGCATGGTAGAAGCACAACATGGCTCAATCAACTCCTACACATGCTAGTGGGTTTCAACTATTTACTGTGGCAATGACAGGTCATGCAGAGGAATGGGTTCAACTACCGCAGCATAAAGTAGCAGTTGATTCGCTGTTGTCCTAATGCAATAAAAGAGAGCAGGAGCGAGAGTGGGATCATATCGGAATGAACAAGGGGGGCTTGCTTGCCTGGTAGATCAACAGGGGGGGCACTGCTTCACAGACAGGTACTCTGGAACGGTCTCCGGAGCAGGACCTGTCGAGAAGGAACGGTGCCAACAATCAATGCACAAGCATATGCAACAATATGATGCATGAACATGGCATGAAGATGTGATGCTGTTTTACCTAATGCAACTAGCATTCACACTGAAGGAAGTCCATTTGAACCAAAGGTTCAAATGCAACTCCTAATTAAGCTCTTATAAATGCCATTTATATGATTTCACCTATTCAGCAGGTATAAGTTGTTTTGTCATGCATGAAACTGGTACAGATGGATAGATTGCATTTTTCTGATGATTTTTCATATATAACTTGTTTCAATCTGAGCTACGGTTGATTTGATATGAATTTTTGAAGTTTGAATCATTTTCTGGAATTTCCTGTTTAAACTTAAATCCAGAAAAATGAATAACTGCGTCAGCAATGCGTCAAGCTTGCGTCAGCAAGTCAACGGCGCTGACTGGTCAAACCTGACGTGTGGGGGCCACACGTCAGTGACAGGGGGTTAACAGGGGTTTAATTAATCTTAATTAAAAAGGTTAGTGGCGCTGGGGCCCACTGGTCAGTGACTAAGCTAACTGTCAGGGTTAATTAGCACTAATCTAAAACTAACTAAAAGTTAACAGAGACGGGCCCGCACGTCAGTGACCCTGGGGGGTCAAATCCCAGGTCAAACGAGTCAACCTCGCCGGACTTGGTCCACGGCTCATCGCCGGCGACACCAGAGACGGCGGAGGTGCTCGGAATCGCAGCTCAGGCGACCAAATGAGCGGCGGAGAGGCTCTACGGGGAGCTGACGCTCGCGCGCAACCAACGGGGCAAGCGGGAGCAGCTGGGGTGGACCGAGCTCGTCGGAGGCGAGCTCGCGGCGGCGGCCGGAGTCGGGCGCGAGCGGGATCGGCCTGCGGGGCACGGAGAGGCAGGGGAGAAGGGGGGGAAACGGAGTAGAGCTCACATCGGATCCAGCGGAGTCTTCGGAGAGCTCGGGGGAGGCCGGACGCGAGCGGAACGGCGGGGGCGATCTCCGGCGACCGAGGTCGGAAACGGCGGCGTTGGGGGGCTTCAGGGCATCCGGCGTCGCGTAGCTCAGCGAGGAGGTCGAGGACGACGCGGCGGAGCTTCTGGGCTCATCGGAAGAGCGAGGGGACGGCGGGGAGTGCGGCAACAGCGAGCAGCGGCAACGGGGTGCTCGGCGTTCGCGGGAGAGAGAGCGAGGGAGAGGGAGAGAGGACCGGGGCGAGAGCGAGAGCGGCGCGGGGCGTCGTGGCGACGTCCGGGGCGTCCAGGCGACGAGGGGAGAAGCAGGAGGTGGCGGGGGACGTGGCCCCGGCAGGACGCGTGGCCGCGCGCGCCGGCGCGTGCCCCTGTCCTCCTGGCGAGAGGAAGGGGACGACTGGCGTCGGCCAGCTGGCTGGGCCGGCCAGCCGGGCCGCACAGTGCCAGGCCTCAGGTGGCCCAGGTAAGCACTTTTCTATTTTTGTTTTCTTTTCTATTTTTTTCTGACATTTGTTTGATTTAATAAACATACTAAATCATTTTATTTGCTTATGCCAATTTTTGCAGGGGCTAATGGTATTATTCCAGAGCTCCTCAATTACTGGCACAATTTTTGGATATATAAAACATATATATCATTTATATATCCAATGCAATTAATTATTGCATTAATTCCAAATGCCCAAAATAAATATTTAAGAGCTTCTAAAAATATTGGTTTGATTTTTACCTCTGTCCAATATTTTTAGAGAGTAACAGGAACATTTTCTTGGACCTTTTTGGAGCACTTTTTATCTGGGTCATTTCCAGAAATGATTTCTGAGGGTTTTACAAATCCTCATTTCAAAATTTTATGGAATTTAAACATGATGCACACATGACTAGCTAGCCTTGAACATACCAGAACTAGGGATGTGACATCGGCAGGCTCGCTGGATGGGGTCACCGTGAGGGTCGCCGCGAAATGCATGTCGACTTCGAGGGTCGACTCGCCGACTTTGAAAGAGCAAACCTAGTCGCGCTACAACACATAGACGTGGTCGATCCTTGGGTGGTAGAGCACAAAACCTTTATTAAGAAGACGTACAATGACCGAGGCCAACAGAGGACGGACGGAGATATACTCAAAGAGCACAACTCATGTTTCACGCGTTGGTTCAAGCAGAAGCTTCTGTCGTACCCTTTACATGAGGATTCTTCCGCGGAAGAACAACTCATATTCGCCTTGTCACAGGGCGCCGAGCACAACCTGATGACCTATGAGGCGTACGATATCAACGGCTACACATTCTACACTGAGGCCAAGGACATGAAGAGCGATGGTTATCAGAACTCCGGGGTAACGATGGAATCCTACACCGGTAACGACAAGGACAGATACTACGGAAGGATCGAGGAGATTTGGGAGCTGAGCTACGCTGGAGAGAAGGTCCCGATGTTCCGTGTCAGATGGGCCAAGAGCGTCCTAAAAGAAGACCGGTATTTCACCACCATGGTTATACCCGAAGCCAAATCCAAGACCGCGGGCGCAAACGTCACCGCGAAAAATGAGCCATGGGTACTGGCTTCCCAAGTGGACCAATGCTTCTTCATTACCGACCCGTCAAAGACCAGTCGTGTTGTCGTGAGGAGAGGCAAAAGGAAGATCATCGGAATGGATGGCGTAGCCAATGAGCAAGACTTCGACAAGTACGGCGACCCGAGGATCGAACATGACGACGATGATGAAGTAGCAGCATACACCACAAGAAGAAGCAGGACCACCCTACCTAAAGGACGTCCGTTCCACAGAAGAACTCCATTTGCAAAAAAGAAGGGCAAGAAGATTGTTAACAGATAGCTAGCTAAGATCGATTGTATTTAAATCGTAGCCTTCATTTCTCGATTGTATTTCATGGGCACTTTTTAAACTATCATGAATATTTTTAAATTTCATGGACACTCGATCTCGATCCCCCTCCATCTCGATCGCTATCCCACCTCGCCAGATCCGGTCCCCCTCGCCGCCGAGCACCCCCCGGTCCACCGGCCGCCGCCGCCGACCCCCCGCACCCTCGATTCCCCTACTCAACCGCCGCCGCCGACCCCCCGCACCCCTCCCCTACTCAACTGCCGCCACCGACCCCCCGCACCCCTCCCCTACTCCACCGGCATTACTGTTTGATGATATTTTTAAACAATTACTACTGTCTTATAAAAAATTACTGTTATGATTTAAACAAGTTTGAACATATTTAAACACAAATAAGTATAATGATGAGGATGCTCCATGGATACGGCACAATCGTAAGCAAGCAGGGACACAAGGGAAGAATTGATGTGTAATAATTTATTGTACCAAACTTTGTATTTGGTCGATGAACTGAATGATGTATCAAACCTTTTGTCAAACCTTCAAGGGATTTTAAAATGAATTAGTTTTATTTTTCTGATTTTTTTGATATATAATTGTATTTTTAAGATTTTAAAATGAATTAGTTTTATTTTTCTGATTTTAAAAGGAAAAAGGAAGAAGAAGAAAGAAGGAAAAAGGAAGAAAAAAACAGAAGAAAAAAAAGAAGAAAAAAGGAAAAACAGAAGAAAGAAAGCGCCAGTTCTAGCACAGACCCTTTAGTCCCGGTTGGGGAGGCGGACCGCGACTAAAGGGTACCCTTTAGTCGCGGTTGTTGTCCCCAACCGCGACTAAAGGGTCTTTCTGCACGGGAACGAAAGCGGCGCCAAAACCCTTTAGTCCCGGTTGGGGAGGCGGACCGCGACTAAAGGGTACCTTTAGTCACGGTCCGCCTCCCCAACCGCGACTAAAGGTGCGTCTATAAATACTAATGGCGCACCAGGGTGAGGTGCGCCATTAGTATGGATGTACTTATGGCGCACCGAGGTGTGGTGCGCCATTAGTATTGTTAGGCCCCCAGCCATACTGCCTCTCGGGCCCACACCTATTCCCTCTCTCTCCCTCGCCCTCGCCCTTGATCCCCTTCCCCTCTCCTCTCCCGACGCCGCTGCCCCGCCGCCTCGACGCCGCCCCGTCGTCCTCGTCTCCGCCCCGACGCCCCGACGCAGCGACGCCGCCCTCTCCTCTCCCGACGCCACCGCCCCGCCGCCCCGTCGTCCTCGTCTCCTTGGCGCCGCTCTCCCCGTCGCCCCGCCGCCCTCGTCGCCGGTGGCCCGGACGCCGCCCCGTCCACACCACCGTCGCCGGAGCACCACCACCACCCGGACCTCGTTGCCTCCCGGACCTCGTCGCACCACCACCACCCGGACCTCGTCGCCCCGTCCACACCACCGCCCCCGTGAGCTCCCACTCCTCCTCTCCCCCTCTCTCCCTCCCCCGTGAGCTTCTTACTTTACTGCTACATGCTGTTAGTGCAGTGCAAGTGCAAGTTTAGTGCAGTGTAAAATTTAAAGAATTATACTGTTAGTTTAGGTAAATTTCAAGTTCAAGGTTAGTGCAGTGCAAGTTTAAAGAATTATACTGTTAGTTTAGGTAAAATTTTGTGCATTTTTCAGTGTAATTTAAGTGTAAGTTCCAGTGAAATTATAGTGTAATTTCAATGTAGTTAATTTAGGGCATTTCATTGTCAGTGCCACTATATTTCCCAGGACATTTAACATCACAATTTCATGGTTATTACAGTGTAATTTCAAGGTTCTTGCAGTGTCAGTGCCACTATACTTTACCTATGTCTTATTTGCAGTCCATAGTTCTTGATTGGAGGCTTAATTTCTTTCTTTTATTTTTGCGAAAGAGTAGAGGCTTAATTTCTTCTCTCTGATAACTATTGCACACACTAGTGCTAGTTGATTGTTGAAAGGACGCATCTTCTGTGCTGATTGATAAGCCCATATATTACTTCTATTTATATAATCGGCAATCGGCATAACTATTTGATGTACTGCATAGAAGGACATAAAGCCTCTCCCTTCCTTTTTCTGGTGTTCAAACCTGTATGGCAAGATGGTTGTCTGCTTACTTTTTTATCTGTTATAGTGACTAAACATCAATGTATATGCTACTTTCTGCTTGCCCTAGGTTCTAATGAAGATCTTCACCTTGTTAGCTGCATATAAGAACATTGTTTTTGTTTTTATAGATTTAGGAAAAAAAAGTCTGGTATATTACTGTTAGACTTTCAGTTTCAATATGCCACATCCTTGCATAAAACTTAACTCTGTCATGTACCTGTTCACAAAACTTTGTTGTCAACATGGGTCCGATGGGACCCGAAGCCATGCTAGGGTTAGGATTGGCTGCATGCTTAGAATAAATAACATCTGAGGTGATAATATTTCTCAAGGGATAGATTAGGATCAGATTTGAGGTTGTCCCTTTCTTGTCAGCACACTGCCTGTGTGCTGGTACTAATTTGGTCTTGTGTTACAACTTCGCTGCAGTTCAATTTCAACCAATTTATCTTCTCTCCTGATATGCTTGATTGGAGTTCACCTTGGCCGTTGTTGTAGTCTCTGACTTGAAGCTTATGCCTCGTATGCTAATTGCCCAGTTCTTGAGTGTCACTCTACCTGTCCATCTTTCAAATATAATAATACACACGAAACACATATTACCAATTGAGAAAGGAAAAACAAAAAATAAGTTGGTATTCTTGTTTTAATTGTGAAAGTATTGAGAGAAAATATGTTCCCTAACAGGCTATCCATAAATGGACTTAAGTATAGTGTCATATCCTTGTTTAAAATTCAGTTTGTCATATCTCTGAAAATGCTACTGCTTTCTATTATGGGTACAAATCTGAAACGAATTTTGAGCAAGCATAGATGAAAGCATCCACCTTTGGTGATTGCTAGAGTAGAAATGGTTTGTAATTAGCTTTGGAAGTTGGTTAGTAACCTTTTTTGCCTTGTCCACCCGAGAGGCCCTTGAGTTTGCCGGAATGTCGATTAACTTCCGCTCCGGCAAATTCGGGTACTCCATATGTCCTATTTTCAGCAAAGGTCATGCTGAAATTTTCCGTGAATTTTAGCATGACTTTGCTAAAAATAGGACATATAGGGTGCCTCGGCGTCGAAAAACCCTCAATGATACAAGCTTAGATTTTAGGATGCCTCGGTGTCGACAAACCCTAAATGATGAGACCATGATCTTTTTCCTTGATAATAACCAACTTTTTGACCAAACTTTGTTTCTATTTAGAGAGAAACATGGCAAACAACGATGAGGCAGGGGGTTCGGGCGGCAAGTCATTCTGGGAGCTGTCCCAGGAGATGGAGGAACAACCTCACTTGTATGAGGACACCGCCTTCCCCACCGATCCTGAGACCACTGATGGTGCCGCCGAGGATGACCCCACTGATGCCACCACTGATGGTGCCGCCGAGGATGCCACCACTGATGATGGCGGCGCACGCACAGATGGCAGCCAGAAGAGGCAACGGAAGGACCGGCGCCCGACCGTGCTCAGCACCCTCAAGGAGGAAGTTACTGAAGTGGACTCCGACGGGAATCCAACGGCGGCCGCACGAATAGTCAAGGGGTACTCGCTTCAGCTCGGGTGCATTCTCCGGAGCACCGTCTCGATCAACACCGAGAACCTGAGGCATCCTGACCGAGGGAATTTGCGCAACCTCCTCTTCACGAAGCTGCACGAACGATACAAGTTCCCCGCTGAATTTGAAAACACAAGCCTCAAAGGGAATAAAGTGAACAATGCTGCCCTCACGAAGATGAGCAAGGCCCTGTCTACTTGGAAAAGCAATGTGAAGAGAATGATCGAGAAAGGTGAGAGTTATGAGAAGATCAAGGAGAAAAATCCTTCGATCACCGAAGATGACTACAATGACTTCAAGATCAATTGCTCGAGCACCGCACACTCCCAATCAAGTCAGTGGGGGAAAGAAATGCGGGAGCTGAACTTAGGGGAACACACACTCGGTCCCGGCGGTTATAGAGTGGCGGAGCCTATATGGGACAAGGAGGAGGCGGACCGTGCCGAGCAAGGCCTACCGCCCCTCTTCGATAAATACGGTGACAAGCAGACCAGGAACTATGTCAGGGCCCGGTACAAGAAGGACCCGAAAACAAAGGAGCTTACCACGGATCCGAAGACCAGGGCGCTTGAGCTTGTTCTGGTAAGGAATACACCCCCGCGTAATTAGCTCCATATGGTTGCATTCTAATTAATGAAGCCGAATTTCTAAATGGTTCACATTCCTTCCGCAGGCGAGTGAAAGCAGTAGCGCGGGTTCGACTAAGAGCAACCCTTGGGACACCACTCTAAATAGGGCGTTGAATGTAATGAAGAACAAGGATAAGCTCAGTAAGCCGACGTCAGCTGGTCGTGTGGCCGGCAAAGGCTTGTCGACAAAATGGGGGTCATACTATAACATTGGTGGACGAAAGGAGAAAAAGACCAGCTCGGAAAGCCAGGCGCGCGAGGTTCAAGAACTCAGGGCACAGGTGGCGCGGATTCCGGAGATTGTCCAAGAGCAAGTGCAACAACAATTCGGAGCGACGATCACCGCCATTGTGCCTACCTTGATGCAGGGGTTGAGTGCGTGGATTGCGGGCGGCCAACAGGGGCCGCTCCCGATTCCTAGCTTCACGGCCAGCAACTCGCAGAACGCGATGGCGGGGCCATTGGGGTCTCCGGCGGAGGCGGCATTGGTGTCTCCGACGCCGGCACGGGAGCTTAATGCACCCGGGTGTACGCCGGCCGGCACCTCTGCAGCAAGCGGCCCCTCCGTCAACTGCACGCCCGCCGTTGGCGGTGCCTCGACATTAGCCGAGCTCGACGCCATCATCACGGTAACTAATTAAGCCTCTCTCGGCCGAGGACTTCATCTCCTTGCCTTTGACTGGGCATCCCTGACGCCCTACATGTTTTCGCAGGGCGCCGCCGACGTTCCGTGCACTCTCCTGCACTTCGTGAACAATGAGTTGGTCGATGTCGCCAAGGGCAAAATCGTTCAACCGGGCAACCCCTTGTTCCACGGTACGCAGATGCCACCCAACTTGTTTAGGGTTCAACTGGTTCGGGTGCTGCCAGGCTGCGATGAGTTGCTACCTCCGATTCGACCTGTCGGGGCCGACGATGATGACGTGATGACCCTCAGCGCCTGCCTGATCGGCTGGCCCCTGCTTTGGCCGAAGAGCCAGATTCGTTTGGGGGCGGGGGACACCACCCCAAAGACAACACCGCCAGTCGTGCCGGCGCCAAGTCGGCCCCATGGCAAGACCGCCGCAACGGTGCCGGACATCCCTATGCCACTGGATCCAAACATGCATATGGCACAGGATCAGAACGACGACGACGACGATACATTTGTCAACGTCGATCGGTACTTTGCCGATCATGGGTACGATGGCGACTTCATGGGGCCTGCTTCTCAAGAACCCAACCCAACAAAAGACATGCGCGATGTAGCTGGTACCGCGGGGAAGCCAAGTTGCAACAGGCGTCGTCTGCCGTTCAGCTCTCAGGAGACGCCTCCAGCTGCCGACTTCACCGAGCCTCAGATAGGCGAGGTGCGAAATATTCTCAGCCCCAACACACTCAAGAAGGCGGTCTGTGAGCAGAACTCGGTCCCATTACAGGAGAAGAAGAAGGCACGCAAAAGAAAGACAAACAAGGGTGCGGGCTAGCCGGCAACGAGTACGATCTGTGCTCAGGACGGGCCACCTTCACCTGAGGATTTAATGAGGAGGGTGCATGTGGCCGGTAGGCCGATGCTACCGAGAAATATGCTCGATGTTGCAACCGGTTCTATGCGGAGTCTGCATGACAGTGTTCTTGCTTTGGAGAAGCGGCGTCTCAGAGAGAAGGATGTGGCATACCCGGTTTTCGTGGCCAAGGTGCCAGAGGGCAAGGGCTTTGTGGATAACTCCATCGGGGGTACGATCGTCCTGCGGTTTGATGACATCCACGCTATGTTGAACCTTCATCCGCTGCACTACACCTTCGTTCGGCTATTTTCGCTGAGTATGGAGATGCGGATCATTCGCGACAAGACCCCGGACATCGTGATAGTCGACCGCTTCTACATGCGTGCCAAGATCTTGGGCAGCGCTGGGGACCGGCAAGTCGCGAGTTCTTACCTCGAAGGCGTCATTCTGGCAAACCCAGATAAGGATAACTTCCTCGTGCCTTACTTTCCCGAGTAAGTCCTCCCCTCAACCGCCCCTAACATACGAATTCTTAGATTTCGATCGTTTTTTTTTAACATTCCGTGTTTTCTGCAGTGACACACATTGCACGCTCATCCTCCTAAGCCCCAAATATTCCATGGCCACGTATTTCGACCCGGACCGTCAGTCGAACGTAGACTACACAAATGTCAAGAAGGTTCTTGATGATGTTCTCCCCGGCTACGCCCAATCTGGAGGCACCTTCAACAGGCCTATTCGTAAGTACGGCAAGCACGTGTTCTCGCACAATACGACGTTCTGCTGCGTCAAGCAGCCGACTGGCGGTCAGAAGGGTGCCTACTACGCCATCCATCACATGCGGGCGATCGTACGGGACCATCATCAACTTCTGCTACCGAGTAAACTCAAAGATTGGGCCGCGAGCGTGTCGGCAATCCAGGACGCGGACATCAGACAAGAATTCTTTCGCATCCAGTCGGAGTTTGCGGAAATCATCCATCAAGATGTCCTTCGGACCGCGGGGCAGTTCTACCTCAAAAATCAACCGTCCAACAGTGAGATAGACGGAATGCTACAAATGCAGGCTGACAACGCCCGTAATTTCATGACTCCCACGATAGACGGCGGCTTCATCCACGCTCCGGTCCCTTGAGTCGAGAGTCGCTCCTTGTAATTAAACTTTAATGAACTTGTAGTATGTCTCTTTGGTTTCGAGAGTCGTTAAACTTAGATGTAATCGATGCTATTAATGTCTTGCTTTTCTCTTCCGATCGTTCTGTTGCATACTTATATATTGCTTATGTATTGTTTGTGAATTGGTACTAACGTTTGGCTAGTGCATAGCGATGCCATCGTATGTCGTCTACAAGGGTAAGGTTCCCGGAGTCTACGACGACTGGGAGGAGTGTCGGAGACAGGTTCACCGATTCAGCGGAAACAGTTACAAAGGGTACACCACTAGGGCCGAGGCCGAATCTAGATACGCCCGCTATCTAGCGGGAGAGGGGAGGGAGCGTTGGAGGAACCAGATGAAGACGAGTTCCATCGTGATGATGCTCATCGTGATGACCGCAGCTCTCTTCTATGTGATGGTAGTTTAGATGATCGATATCGACTTGTAATGTGAAGACAAACTCGCTACTCGCGGTCTCGAGACTTGTAATATAATGTTCTATCTTTGTTCGGTCTTTTCAATTCGGAGACTAATATGATGAATTGTATTCGGAGACTAATATGATGAATTGTATTCGGAGACTAATATGATGAATTGTATTCAGAGACTAATCTTTTATTGTATTCGATGAATCTGTTGTTGATGTGTGCTGTTTATATTTTGTCCAATTATACATTTTGTAACCTGTGCAAAAAAACAGAAAACTAAAAAATAAAAAAAAACCTAATATTCATACTAATGGCGCATCACACAAAAGTGCGCCATTAGTATTCCAGAGGATACTAATGGCGCATCCCCAACAAGTGCGCCATTAGTATGCCTAGGTTACTAATGGCGCATCACCCAGAGGTGCGCCATTAGTATACCAAAGCACCTGGCTATACATGGTGCTGGTAGGCATACTAATGGCGCACCGTGCCCCATACTAATGGCGCACTCGTGGTGCGCCATTAGTATACCAGATACTAATGGCGCACCGGTGGTGCGCCATTAGTAAATATTACTAATGGCGTGCTACTAATGGTGCACCACTAATGCGCCATTAATGGCCAAATTAGGTGCGCCATTAGTAGCCCTTTTTCTAGTAGTGACATACTAAACGATCGGGTGCTAAGCTAATGGAATGGGTCATGTCAATCAGATCATTCAACTAATGATGTGACCTCGTTAATCAAATAACAACTCTTTGTTCATGGTTAGGAAACATAACCATCTTTGATTAACGAGCTAGTCTAGTAGAGGCATACTAGTGACACTCTATTTGTCTATGTATTCACACATGTATTATGTTTCCGGTTAATACAATTCTAGCATGAATAATAAACCTTTATCATGATATGTAAGGAAATAAATAATCACTTTATTATTGCCTCTAGGGCATATTTCCTTCAGTCCTGTCTTCCGCCGCGCTGACGCGGGTCTTCGCCCATGTCTACCTTCGCGACCCCAGCGCCGACCTTGATAGCCTGCTGGAGCCGGTTAGCGGCGAAGGCGCCGCTGCTGCTGTCGAGGCCTTGAAGGGGCGCGCGGAGGCGCTGCTGGGGAAGTTCCGGGCCTTCAGCACCAAGCCGAAGCGAGGCGCCGCTGACCCTACTACCCCGCAAGGTGAAGCCACTCCACGCGACTCCGCTGCCGCCAAGTGACTCTACTATCGTTCCTGTTCTTCTTTCGATTCCTGCACATGCACGACGCCTCGAGGAGGCATTTAAATTTGCGTTTGGAACCAAGGCGACATTATGGGTTGTAATATTCGTTTTTAAGTTCCTTGGATTTTATGTTGCTCTTCCCTACTTGCTTATGCTCTACGCCGGCAGAGCCCGGCCACGCGCATGCCTCACCCAGCATCGCCCCGACCGGAAACCAGGACGGGACCAAAGGAATGAGGGGCCACGTGACAAGTTAGGCTCCTGAGTTGCGATGCTCAGGAGTCCCCCTTAGCGCACGAGCAACAAGTAGGGAAGCACGATGTAGGTGCATTTCTGTTCTACGTTTGCAGAGCCCGACCCCGCGCATACCTCACCCAGCATAGCCTTTCGGAACTAAGGAGTGAGGGGCTACGGAGCCAGTTAGGCTCCTGAGTCGTGATGCTTAGGAGTCCCCCTTGACGCGCGAACAGCAGGTGGCGAGATGAAATGCAGGCGGGGCTACCGTTCTACGTCTGCAGAGCCCGACCCCGCGCGTACCTCACCCAGCATAGCCTTTCGGAACTAAGGAGTGAGGGGCTATGGAGCCAGTTAGGCTCCTGAGTCGCGATGCTCAGGAGTCCCCCTTGATGCGCAAACGGTCTTCGTACCTTGGCTCCGCTCGGAGAGAGACACGCGACGAACCAGGCCCGAGGGGCCTGGCTGGGGCGTACGGCTGGGCGTGACCCAGTCATTGTTGGGGAACGTAGTAATTTCAAAATTTTCCTACGCACACACAAGATCACGGTGATGCATAGCAACGAGAGGAGAGTATGATCTACGTACCCTTGTAGATTGCAACGGAAGCGTTTGACACAACGTAGAGGAAGTAGTCGTACGTCTTCTTCCCGGTCCGACCGATCCAAGCACCGTTACTCCGGCACCTCCGAGTTCTTAGCACACGTTCAGCTCGATGACGATCCCCGGGCTCTGATCCAGCAAAGCGTCGGGGAAGAGTTCCTCAGCACGATGGCGTGTTGACGATCTTGATGTACTACTGACGCAGGGCTTCGCCTAAGCACTGCGACAATATGACCGAGGTGGAATTTGGTGGAAGGGGGCACTGCACACGGCAAAGGAATGATCTCAAGGATCAACTTGTGTGTCTATGGGTGCCCCCGCCTCCGTATATAAAGGATCCAAGGGGGAGGGGCTGGCCGGCCAAGGGTGGCGCGCCAGGAGAGTCCTACTCCCTCCGGGAGTAGGATTCCCCCCCCCAATCCTAGTTGGAATAGGATTCCTCAAAGGGGGGGAGAGAGAGGGGGCCGGCCACCTCTCCTAGTCCTAATAGGACTAGGGGAGGGGGAAGGCGCGCAGCCCATGAGGGCAGCCCTTTCACCTTTCCACCAAGGCCCATGTTGGCCCATTTGGCTCCCGGGGGGTTCCTGTAACCCTCCCGGTATTCCGGTAAAATCCTGATTTCACCTGGAACACTTCCGATGTCCAAACATAGGCTTCCAATATATCAATCTTTACGTCTCGACCATTTCGAGACTCCTCGTCATGTCCGTGATCACATCCGGGAGTCCGAACAACCTTCGGTACATCAAAATGCATAAACTCATAATAACTGTCATCGTAACGTTAAGCGTGCGGACCCTACGGTTCGAGAACAATGTAGACATGACCGAGACACATCTCCGGTCGATAACCAATAGCGGGACCTGGATGCCCATATTGGCTCCTACATATTCTACGAAGATCTTTATCGGTCAGACCGCATAACAACATACGTTGTTCCCTTTGTCATCGGTATGTTACTTGCCCGAGATTCGATCGTCAGTATCCAATACTTAGTTCAATCTTGTTACCGACAAGTCTCTTTACTCATTCCGTAATACATCATCCCGCAACTAATTCATTAGTTGCAATGCTTGCAAGGCTTAAGTGATGTGCATTACCGAGAGGGCCCAGAGATACCTCTCCGACGATCGGAGTGACAAATCCTAATCTCGAAATACGCCAACCCAACATCTACCATTGGAGACACCTGTAGTACTCCTTTATAATCACCCAGTTACGTTGTGACGTTTGGTAGTACCCAAAGTGTTCCTCCGGCAAACGGGAGTTGCATAATCTCATAGTCATAGGAACATGTATAAGTCATGGATAAAGCAATAGCAACATACTAAACGATCGGGTGCTAAGCTAATATAATGGGTCATGTCAATCAGATCATTCAACTAATGATGTGACCTCGTTAATCAAATAACAACTCTTTGTTCATGGTTAGGAAACATAACCATCTTTGATTAACGAGCTAGTCTAGTAGAGGCATACTAGTGACACTCTGTTTTGTCTACGTATTCACACATGTATTATGTTTCCGGTTAATACAATTCTAGCATGAATAATAAACCTTTATCATGATATAAGGAAATAAATAATAACTTTCTTATTGCCTCTAGGGCATATTTCCTTCAGTCTCCCACTTGCACTAGAGTCAATAATCTAGATTACACTGTAATGATCCTAACACCCATGGAGTCTTGGTGCTGATCATGTTCTGCTCGTGGAAGAGGCTTAGTCAACGGGTCTGCTACATTCAGATCCGTATGTATCTTGCAAATCTCTATGTCTCCCACCTGGACTAGATCCCGGATGGAGTTGAAGCGTCTCTTGATGTGTTTGGTCCTTTTGTGAAATCTGGATTCCTTTGCCAAGGCAATTGCACCAGTATTGTCACAAAAGATTTTCATTGGACCCGATGCACTAGGTATGACACCTAGATCGGATATGAACTCCTTCATCCAGACTCCTTCGTTTGCTGCTTCTGAAGCAGCTATGTACTCCGCTTCACATGTAGATCCCGCTACGACGCTTTGTTTAGAACTGCACCAACTGACAGCTCCACCGTTTAATGTAAACACGTATCCGGTTTGCGATTTAGAATCGTCTGGATCAGTGTCAAAGCTTGCATCAACGTAACCTCTTACGGTGAGCTCTTTGTCACCTCCATATATGAGAAACATATCCTTAGTCCTTTTCAGGTATTTCAGGATGTTCTTGACCGCTGTCTAGTGATCCACTCCTGGATTACTTTGGTACCTCCCTGCTAAACTTATAGCAAGGCACACGTCAGGTCTGGTACACAGCATTGCATACATGATAGAGCCTATGGCTGAAGCATAGGGAACATCTTTCATTTTCTCTCTATCTTCTGCAGTGGTCGGGCTTTGAGTCTTACTCAATCTCACACCTTGTAACACAGGCAAGAACCCTTTCGTTGCTTGATCCATTTTGAACTTCTTCAAAATGTTGTCAAGGTATGTGCTTTGTGAAAGTCCAATTAAGCGTCTTGATCTATCTCTATAGATCTTTATGCCTAATATGTAAGCAGCTTCTTCGAGGTCTTTCATTGAAAAACTTTTATTCAAGTATCCCTTTATGCTATCCAGAAATTATATATCATTTCCAATCAGTAATATGTCATCCACATATAACATTAGAAATGCTACAGAGCTCCCACTCACTTTCTTGTAAATACAGGCTTCTCCGAAAGTCTGCATAAAACCAAATGCTTTGATCACACTATCAAAGCGTTTATTCCAACTCCGAGAGGCTTGCACCAGTCCATAAATGGATCGCTGGAGCTTGCACACTTTGTCAGCTCCCTTTGGATCGACAAAACCTTCCGGTTGCATCATATACAACTCTTCTTCTAGAAATCCATTCAGGAAAGCAGTTTTGACATCCATTTGCCAAATTTCATAATCATAAAATGCGGCAATTGCTAACATGATTCGGACAAACTTAAGCATCGCTACGGGTGAGAAAGTCTCATCGTAGTCAATCCCTTGAACTTGTCAAAAACCTTTTGCGACAAGTCGAGCTTTGTAGACAGTAACATTACCATCAACGTCAGTCTTCTTCTTAAAGATCCATTTGTTCTCAATTGCTTGCCGATCATCGGGCAAGTCAACCAAAGTCCATACTTTGTTCTCATACATGGATCCCATCTCAGATTTCATGGCTTCAAGCCACTTTGCGGAATCTGGGCTCACCATCGCTTCTTCATAGTTCGTAGGTTCATCATGATCTAATATCATGACCTCCAGAACAGGATTACCGTACCACTCTGGTGCGGATATCACTCTGGTTGATCTACGAGGTTCAGTAGTATCTTGATCTAAAGTTTCATGATCATCATCATTAGCTTCCTCACTCATTGGTGTAGGTGTCGCAGAAACAGTTTTCTGTGATGTACTACTTCTCAATAAAGGAGTAGGTACAGTTACCTCGTCAAGTTCTACTTTCCTCCCACTCACTTCTTTCGAAAGAAACTCCTTCTCTAGAAAGTTTCCGAATTTAGCAACAAAAGTCTTGCCTTCGGATCTGTGATAGAAGGTGTATCGAATAGTTTCCTTTGGATATACTATGAAGACACATTTCTCCGATTTGGGTTCGAGCTTATCAGGTTGAAGCTTTTTCACATAAGCATCGCAGCCCCAAACTTTAAGAAACGACAACTTTGGTTTCTTGCCAAACCATAGTTCATAAGGTGTCGTCTCAACGGATTTAGATGGTGCCCTGTTTTAACGTGAATGCGGCCGTCTCTAGAGCGTATCCCCAAAACGATGGCGGTAAATCAGTAAGAGACATCATAGATCGCACCATATCTAGTAAAGTATGATTACGACGTTCGGACACACCATTACGATGTGGTGTTCCGGGTGGCGTGAGTTGCGAAACTATTCCACAATTTTTCAAATGTACACCAAACTCGTAACTCAAATATTCTCCTCCACGATCAGATCGTAGAAATTTTATTTTCTTGTTACGATGATTTTCAACTTCACTCTGAAATTCTTTGTACTTTTCAAATGTTTCAGACTTGTGTTTCATTAAGTAGATATACCCATATCTGCTTAAGTCATCTGTGAAGGTGAGAAAATAACGATATCCGCCACGAGCCTCAATATTCATCGGTCCACATACATCGGTATGTATGATTTCCAACAAATCTGTTGCTCTCTTCATCGTACCGGAGAACAGTGTTTTAGTCATCTTGCCCATGAGGCACGGTTCGCAAGTACCAAGTGATTCATAATCAAGTGGTTCGAAAAGTCCATCAGTATGGAGTTTCTTCATGCGCTTTACACCGATATGACCTAAACGACAGTGCCACAAATAAGTTGCACTTTCGTTATCAACTCTGCATCTTTTGGTTTCAACATTATGAATATGTGTATCACTACTATCGAGATTCATCAAAAAAAGACCACTCTTCAAAGGTGCATGACCATAAAAGATATTACTCATATAAATAGAACAACCATTATTCTTTGATTTAAATGAATAACCGTCTCGCATTAAACAAGATCCAGATATAATGTTCATGCTCAACGCTGGCACCAAATAACAATTATTTAGGTCTAATATTAATCCCGAAGGTAGATGTAGAGGTAGCGTGCCGACCGCGATCACATCGACTTTGGAACCGTTTCCCACGCGCATCGTCACCTCGTCCTTTGCTAGTGTCCGCTTATTCTGTAGTCCCTGTTTCGAGTTGCAAATATTAGCAACAGAACCAGTATCAAATACCCAGGTGCTACTGCGAGCATTAGTAAGGTACACATCAATAACATGTATATCACATATACCTTTGTTCACCTTGCCATCCTTCTTATCCGCCAAATACTTGGGGCAGTTCCGCTTCCAGTGACCAGTCTGCTTGCAGTAGAAGCACTCAGTTTCAGGCTTAGGTCCAGACTTGGGTTTCTTCTCTTGAGCAGCAACTCGCTTGTCGTTCTTATTGAAGTTCTCCTTTTTCTTCCCTTTGCCCTTTTTCTTGAAACTAGTGGTTTTGTTAACCATCAGCACTTGATGCTCCTTCTTGATTTCTACCTCCGCAGCTTTTAGCATTGCGAAGAGCTCGGGAATAGTCTTGTTCATCCCTTGCATATTATAGTTCATCACGAAGCTCTTGTAGCTTGGTGGCAGTGATTGGAGAATTCTGTCAATGATGCAATCATCTGGAAGAGTAACTCCCAATTGAATCAAGTGATTATTATACCCAGACATTTTGAGTATATGCTCACTGACAGAACTGTTCTCCTCCATCTTGTAGCTATAGAACTTATTGGAGACTTCATATCTCTCAATCCGGGCATTTGCTTGAAATATTAACTTCAACTCCTGGAACATCTCATATGCTCCATGACGTTCAAAACGTCGTTGAAGTCCCGGTTCTAAGCCGTAAAGCATGGCACACTGAACTATCGAGTAGTCATCAGCTTTGCTCTGCCAGACGTTCATAACTTCTGGTGTTGCTCTAGCAGCAGGCCTGGCACTTAGCGGTGCTTCCAGGACGTAATTCTTCTGTGCAGCAATGAGGATAATCCTCAAGTTACGGACCCAGTCCGTGTAATTGCTACCATCATCTTTCAACTTTGCTTTCTCAAGGAACGCATTAAAATTTAACGGAACAACAGCACGAGCCATCTATCTACAATCAACATAAATAAGCAAGATACTATCAGGTACTAAGTTCATGATAAGTTTATGTTCAGTTAATCAAATTAATTAAGAACTCCCTCTTAGATAGACATCCCTCTAATCCTCTAAGTGATCACGTGATCCAAATCAACTAAACCATAACTGATCATCACGTGATATGGAGTAGTTTTCAATGGTGAACATCGTTATGTTGATCATATCTACTATATGATTCACGCTCGACCTTTCGGTCTCTGTGTTCAGAGATCATATCTTATATGCATAGCTCGTCAAGTATAACCTGAGTATTCCGCGTGTGCAACTATTTTGCACCCATTGTATTTGACCGTAGAGCCTATCACACCCGATCATCACGTGGTGTCTCAGCACGAAGAACTTTTGCAACGGTGCATACTCAGGGAGAACACTTCTTGATAATTTAGTGAGAGATCATCTTATAATGCTACCGTCAATCAAAGCAAGATAAGATGCATAAAAAGATAAACATCACATGCAATCAATATAAGTGATATGATATGGTCATCATCATCTTGTGCTTGTGATCTCCATCTCTGAAGCACCGTCATGATCACCAACGTCACCGGCGCGACACCTTGATCTCCATCGTAGCATCGTTGTCGTCTCGCCAATCTTATGCTTCTACGACTATCGCTACTGCTTAGTGATAAAGTAAAGCATTACAGGGCGATTGCATTGCATACAATAAAGCAACAACCATACGGCTCCTGCCGGTTGCCGATAACTCGGTTACAAAACATGATCTCATACAATAAAATTTAGCATCATGTCTTGACCATATCACATCACAACATGCCCTGCAAAAACAAGTTAGACGTCCTCTACTTTGTTGTTGCAAGTTTTACGTGGCTCCTACGGGCTTAAGCAAGAACTCATCTTACCTACGCATCAAAACCACAACGATAGTTTGTCAAATAGACTCCGTTTTAACCTTCTCAAGGACCGGGCGTAGCCACACTCGGTTCAACTAAAGTTGGAGAGACAATCTTCCGCAAGCCATCTATGTGCAAAGCACGTCGAGGGAACCGGTCTCGCGTAAGAGGACGCGTAAGGTTGGTCCGGATCGTCTCGTGCAACAATACCGCTGAACCAAAGTATGACATGCTGGTAGGCTGTATGACTTGTATCGTCCACAACTCACTTGTGTTCTACTCGTGCAAATAACATCAAACCATAAAAACCTAGGCTCGGATGCCACTGTTGGGGAACGTAGTAATTTCAAAATTTTCCTACGCACACGCAAGATCATGGTGATGCATAGCAACGAGAGGAGAGTATGATCTACGTACCCTTGTAGATTGCAACGGAAGCGTTTGACACAACGTAGAGGAAGTAGTCGTACGTCTTCTTCCCGGTCCGACCGATCCAAGCACCGTTACTCCGGCACCTCCGAGTTCTTAGCACACGTTCAGCTCGATGACGATCCCCGGGCTCCGATCCAGCAAAGCGTCGGGGAAGAGTTCCGTCAGCACGATGGCGTGTTGACGATCTTGATGTACTACTGACGCAGGGCTTCGCCTAAGCACTGCGACAATATGACCGAGGTGGAATTTGGTGGAAGTGGGCACCGCACACGGCTAAGGAATGATCTCAAGGATCAACTTGTGTGTCTATGGGGTGCCCCTGCCTCCGTATATAAAGGATCCAAGGGGGAGGGGCTGGCCGGCCAAGGGTGGCGCGCAAGGAGAGTCCTACTCCCTCCGGGAGTAGGATCCCCCCCCCAATCCTAGTTGGAATAGGATTCCTCAAAGGGGGAGAGAGAGAGAGGGGGCCGGCCACCTCTCCTAGTCCTAATAGGACTAGGGGAGGGGGGAGGCGCGCAGCCCATGAGGGCAGCCCTTTCACCTTTCCACCAAGGCCCATGTTGGCCCATTTGGCTCCCGGGGGGTTCCGGTAACCCTCCCGGTATTCCGGTAAAATCCTGATTTCACCTGGAACACTTCCGATGTCCAAACATAGGCTTCCAATATATCAATCTTTACGTATCGACCATTTCGAGACTCCTCGTCATGTCCGTGATCACATCCGGGACTCCGAACAACCTTGGGTACATCAAAATGCATAAACTCATAATAACTGTCATCGTAACGTTAAGCATGCGGACCCTACGGTTCGAGAACAATGTAGACATGACCGAGACACATCTCCGGTCAATAACCAATAGCGGGACCTGGATGCCCATATTGGCTCGTACATATTCTATTAAGATCTTTATCGGTCAGACCGCATAACAACATACGTTGTTTCCTTTGTCATCGGTATGTTACTTGCCCGAGATTCGATCGTCAGTATCCAATAATTAGTTCAATCTCGTTACCGGCAAGTCTCTTTACTCGTTCCGTAATACATCATCCTGCAATTAATTCATTAGTTCCAATGCTTGCAAGGCTTAAGTGATGTGCATTACCGAGAGGGCCCAGAGATACCTCTCCGACGATCGGAGTGACAAATCCTAATCTCGAAATACGCCAACCCAACATCTACCATTGGAGACACCTGTAGTACTCCTTTATAATCACACAGTTAAGTTGTGACGTTTGGTAGTACCCGAAGTGTTCCTCCGGCAAACGGGAGTTGCATAATCTCATAGTCATAGGAACATGTATAAGTCATGGATAAAGCAATAGCAACATACTAAACGATCGGGTGCTAAGCTAATATAATGGGTCATGTCAATCAGATCATTCAACTAATGATGTGACCTCGTTAATCAAATAACAACTCTTTGTTCATGGTTAGGAAACATAACCATCTTTGATTAACGAGCTAGTCTAGTAGAGGCATACTAGTGACACTCTGTTTTGTCTACGTATTCACACATGTATTATGTTTCCGGTTAATACAATTCTAGCATGAATAATAAACCTTTATCATGATATAAGGAAATAAATAATAACCTTATTATTGCCTCTAGGGCATATTTCCTTTAGTCGTAGCCCCCGTGCCCAGCCCCCTCGCGCGGCGCTCCCGGGGGGAGGCGTTGCGATGAGGCCGGCCACTGAGCTCGGGGCTCCCTGAGGTTAACGCGGCCCGGGGGCCACCCTCAGTTGTTTATCACCAGCGCGGAGCATAGCGCTTTCGTATGTGTACGGGCATAGCCGCTCCTCGGCAGTGTCATCAGCCAGCGCGGAGCATGGTGCTTCCACTGGTACATGGGAGGGGGATCTTGAGGCGCACGCTGTTGAAGCACTGGATGTACTTCTGCAGGGTCTCCCCAGGTTGCTGCTTGATGCGGCGCATGTCGCTCACGGCGGGAGGCCGGTCGCGGGTACCTTGGAAGTTGGCGATGAAGCGGGTATGCATCTGGTCCCAGGAGGATATCGTGCCTGGGGCCAGGTTCAGGAGCCAAGTGCGAGCACCTTCCTTCAGTGCCATGGGGAACCAGTTCGCCATGACCTTTTCGTCCCCGCTGGCAGCTTCGATTCCCAGCTCGTAGAGCTGGAGGAACTCCGTGGGATCAGTTGTGCCGTCGTAGCGAGGAGGCAGGTCCGGCTTGAACTTGCCGGGCCACGCGACGCTACGCAGCTCGGGGGTGTAGGCGCGGCAGCCAGCGGTGGCCGCGGGAGGTTTTGGTTGACGGAGAGCTTGGGCTTGTGGGTCCCCTTGCGCTGCAGCTGGGAGCAGCGCGGGGTCTTGACGTGCCGGAGCTGGAGCAGGGTCTCGGCGAGCCGGGGCCAGGAGTGCCCGGGCGGCCTCTTGCGGTCGCGGGACTTCTTGGCAGCTCCGTTCTTGCTGGGCCGGCGCATGGCGGAGCGGGTTCCGCCCAGGAGCTGCGCGGCTTGGGGCCATGGCATCTTCTTGGAGAGGTGGTGGCTGGAACGCCCCCGGGGCTTCATTGCTCATGCGGGGCGGCGTGCGGCGCAGTGGTGCGGAAGGCGCGGGAGAGCCCCCTGCGGCGCGGACGAGCTCGGCGACGCGGTCGAGCCACTCCTCGTAGACGTCGTTGACGGGGCGGTAGCGCAGGAGCTCGTTCGCCGCGATGAGCGCAGCTCGAGCCTCCAAGGGCGCGCGCAGCGCGTGTGACGAAGAACCGGCTGGGGTGAGCGACGGAGTGGCGGTGCGGCCATCCCGCCGCACGGACGGGTGTTGAGAGGATGCTTGCTGCTCGTTCCCCGCCGGGCCGGTGGCGGCGTTGACGGCGGGCGACGGGGAACGACGAGGACGCCCCCCGACAGGGGCCGTCTGGACGGCACGGGAGGCGATGGCGGCCCGGCGCTCGGCGCGGGCCCGACGAGCGTCAGACATGGATGCGGTGGTCGGAGGAGAGCGAAGCGGTGGAAGAATGCTTCCGGCGTACCCCTACCTGGCGCGCCAAATGTCGGATCACGGGTTCCGGCAGACCCTTAAGGTTCGAACTCTGGGGTGCGCGCGGAGATCAAGCCCTCTACCTCTCCGTCTCGTTAGGATCTAAACTACTGCAAGAACAACACAAGAGACACAGGGTTTATACTAGTTCGGGCCACCATTGTGGTGTAATAGCCTACTCCAGTGTGGTGTGGTGGATTGCCTCTAGGGCTGATGAGGAAGAACAGTACAAAGGGGAACGACCTTGCGAGGGTCAGTTCTTGGCTAGGGGATGAACTGCTGGGGGGAGTTCGATCGCCCTTCTCTCTCTGTCTGCTGCCTATCTAACTGATTGTCGGGTTGCTCTCTCGATCTTCCCGTTCTCTTCTACCCTGGGCCTCTTCCCGAATATTGAGCGGGAAGGGCGCCAACAATCGGCCATTTTGAAGGGGAACATCGGGTACACTTATCCTGACTAAAGTTGGTCTTCGCCTGCCAAAGGCTCTGGTGATGACGCCGGCTTGGGCTCCACAGTGACTTCCTCCTTGTCGTGGAGCTGGTCTTGGTCTCGTTGCACCAAAATGGGTGCCTTTGCTTGATCCTCTCGCCTACGCTTGCCCCCTTTGCACCAAAGAGGAAAGGGAGGACGCTGCGCGGGCTGGCGCCCGCCCGGCACCTTTGATCGTCATGGCTTGCGTCGTGGGCACCTCGTGAGGTACCCCACCTTGATCTCTCCGCCTCCTCGCGAGGCAGCCTAAGGAGGCCGTGCCGGAGGAAGCGCCGTGTCGTCCGCCTCACAAGGCTTGGCCGCTCGCGAGGGTCTTGAGCCTTGTGTTGATGAAGATGGGCTACGTTGGGCCCCCACTCGAGCCACGCCGCAGGCCGCAGGCAGGCAAGTCTGGGGACCCCTGTTCCCAGAATGCCGACAGCAGCCTACCTCGTAAGGCAGGCCCCCAGGGCTCCCCGGTGCCGGGTGGTCCACAGCAGGCCCCGCTCGCCTATCTGACTGGTGGCGCGCTCCGCGCCGGCGCTCGATGGTGGTCCGAGCGTCTTCATGTTCCCGATCCCGAAGGACCTGGCGTTGGTCCTAGTGGGTCCGCGGGTCGGACGACGCTATAGAGATTTCATCGCCCGCAACGTCGCGACGGGCAGGTGTCCGTGGCACCGGGAGAGGAGGAGGCGAGTGCACCGTGGTCGCGGCGCCGCCAGCCTTCCTGCCACTGGTATGCGGGACTTCGTCGGAACGTCGACCCGGGGGTTCCGTCGGGGTCGGCTCATCTTTGTTGGCCACCGCAACAAGGCTTCAAATGGTGTCTCTCCGTTCGTCGAGTTTCCTCGTAGTGGGAGGAAAGTCGAGGAGCAACTGCGCGTGCGCCAGGGCCTCTGCTGGCATCGGTGGCAGCGAAACCTGCACGGATCGCGACGCGCTTCGACTTCTGACCATGTCAGAAGGAGCTCTATCGCGACCGCACGGTCGCACGCCGTCTTCACCAGCGCCTCGGCGAGCGGGCAGGTCTTCTACATCCCGGGAGTGGCGCTCGGGGCTTTTCCCGCGGCGGCGCCCGGGGCCTTCGGGGTGATCACGCCGCTCGTCGCGTGCCGCTTGAGAGGAACGCGGCGTCGGCGCCGGAGTGGGAGTCCTGGAGGCCCTCACGCCACCAGCGGGCGGGGCAGCAGCGACCTCGGAATGTCCCGCGCCACCTGCGGAGGACCCGGCTCCGTCTTTGGATTTGGCGGCGTGCAGCTCGTTACCGGGCGCACGAACATTGCCGCCTCCCAAACTCCGGCTGCCGGGACGGTGTTGGTGTTCGCGAACAGCGCCCCGGGTCCTTTCGGTGACCGGTCCGCTGCTCGCCCGCGTCGGGACGGGATGCTCGGCGTCCGACGGGCCAACCGCCACCGTCGTCTTCTTCTTGGGCGCCATGACGATGAAGAAGCATCGAACTAACTGCTAAAGCCGATTCTCACAACTGCGCAGCCCCTGCCTGGCGCGCCAAAGATGTCGGTGGGAAACGACACCTATGGGATCACGAGAATCCCTTCCTGTGGTTGCAAGGCGCGGGGGTCGTGAGAAGAGCGGATCGAGCAGGCAGTACATGATTCCTTTACCCAGGTTCGGGCCGCGAAGATGCGTAAAACCCTACTCCTGCTTTGGTGGATTATATGTTTGTGTTCTTGAGCTGGCTATGAGGCGTGAGGAGCTCCAAAAAGCCGAATCCTCTTCCTGGTCGCCTGGGGCCTCCTTTTATAGGGAAAGGGGCTGCCACAGTGGCACACAGGAGGTGGAAAGGGTACAGTGATGCGAGGTTATCCCTCACATTACATGACAAGGCGCGTTAAATGTGCCTTGCTTAGGTGTCCTTGCTTTATCGCGGGAGGGGGAGAGCCCTGTCTCGTCCGTCGCCGCTCTCTCCCGTGTCGACACGCGCCCTGGCCAGCGGTGCCTGCGATGCCATGTAGGTGGGCAGGCAGCTGAGGTGGCGCAGCAGTGGGTCTCCACGAGGATCTGCATGCCGCCACGCAGGCGCCTGCCCAGCTGGTTGGGTCGGCAGCTGCATGCGAACGGTGGTGGAGGCGTGATTGGTGCGGGTCCGATGGTGGCCCCGCGGGTGTCCTCGGTAAGGGCCTTGCTGCGGCCCCGGCAAGGGTCTTGCTGGGGCCCTGGTAAGGCTCTTGCCGGGGGCCTTGTGGTTCTCCTTGGCTGGGATCCCACCAAGGACCATTATCTTCTAGAGTGTGCATCTGATCTTGAACGTCTTCACAAAGATCTGCATACCACCACGGGGATGCCTCCCGAATCCTTGCCCCATGGGGGCACTGGACTCAAGGGTGACCCGCTCCGTAGGTGTGGGGCGACGCTGCCACAGCAAGGGTCTTGTCGGGTTTGCAAAAACCGCCTCCCGGCAAGGATCTTGCCGAGGGGGCGCTTCGTCCCCTTTGCTCTTTGTGGTCTTGGTCTTGGCGTTGTTCTGTTCCTCTTTGGCTTCGGCCTTACCTTGGTTTTTACCTCCCTTGCCGCGCTCGATGCGGCGGCGCCCGTGGCTCAGACTGCCCGTGCACAGTCATAGGGGTACAAAAAGTGTACCCCTCTTTTTGTACACCGACGGGTGCGTAAATCAAGGGGGCGCAAGTTTGGAAAACGGAGCTATCGCCTCGATTGTCGCATGACCAAGAAATAAAGAGGTACAATGTGCAGTTTCTTTATAACAGATGATGTCACGCCGGTTTACAACAAGCTGAGAAGATGACGGTTTACCAAATTGCAAGAAGATGTCGAAGAGGAAGTTTTTTGCCAAGGATTGACATGAACCTATTCAAATCAATCTGGGGCCTAATGTTGGGGATATTACTACCTGGCGTAAACCGGCTCAAACAGGCCGGGTTAACTTCATCAATAGTTAAGTATGTTAAAGCCCATGTAGGCAGATGAGGATGGTATGTAAGGGTTTAAGCCCACAATCGGTTTAAATCCCATAGCCGTAAACCGGCGTCAGTATGTAACTTGTATGGTAAGTTAGAAATAGTGGAGACCGAACTAGACACGTATATGAGCCGGTCTCGGGACTCTGTAAACCCACGGGCATCACCCGTGTATATAAGGGCACGAACCGGCAACGGTTCAAGGGGAACAAACAACAACTCGAGACTCAGGCGAAGCTTGTTTGCTCCCTATTCATCGAAACCCCATCAATTCCATCACAACTAGACGTAGGCTTTTACCTTCACCGAAGGGGCCGAACTAGTATAAAACTCTCTTGCGTCCCTGTGTCCGCTTTAACCCGTAGCGATGGCTCGACGACTAAGTCCTTTCATGAGGACATCTTCCATGACAAAACCACGACATAGGCCGTGGCGGGTGCTTGGCATCTTGCCAGACGGTGGGAATCAGGTTAGAAACGTCAAGGGTGATGACGTTGTGCTGGCTGCCAGTGTCCGGTAAGGAGATCTAGAACCTTTGAGTCAGGTGTTTATGGAGCGGCTCTGGTAGGGTGGACTACGGTGTGGGCGAAGTGGATCTGAGGCCGTGGACGAGGACGTCGGTGAAGCTACTCCGGTGGTTGGGTTCAGGATGGTGTCGATGATGCGGATCTGCGGTCGTGGACGGGGCGTCAGAAGCTGCTCCGGTAGGTTGGACGAGGGTGCGACGAAGCGAATCTGAGGCCGTGGACTTGTGAGTTGGCAAAGCATCCCCGGTAGGGTTGAGAATGGTATAGGCAAAGCTACTCCGGTAGGGATGGCGATTGTGTAGGTGAAGCGGCTCCGGTAGGGTTGAGGAAGGTGTCGGCGAAGAGGATCAGAGGCCGTCGACGGGGGCATCGGTGGGGCAGCTCCGGGGGGTGGGGAGTATGAAGGAGACGCTGCAGATGCACTGCGGTTGACGAGAGTACGGGCGAAGCAGATACGGCATTCTGGACAAGGCCGACACTAAATGGGTTATTGTACAGTGGTGGATGAGCAGTCTACTTGTTTCTAGGGGAGGTGGGAGGGGTAGAAGAGGCCGCAGAAGCAGATTCGACGAGGTGGATGCCGCTGGCAGCGAATGGGCTCTGGTACGCCGGTGGATGAGCAGTCTAGGTTTTCGAGAGGGGAGGGGTAGAAAGGCCGATGAAATATGGATGACATGATGTAAGATGCTCTGGTGCTGTGGAGTTAGTCATTTTTGCGGGAGGGGGAGAGGAAATGGGGGTGTCGTGTGGTGGGGGGAACCAGAAGTTACCAAAGCAGCCCCGACCTATTATGTAGGTGAGGGCGGCATTGTAACTGTTGTTCTCCGTGCACCAAGGACAAAAGGGGAATTTCGCATGGTAGACTAGGTGGCGGAAATTTTAAAAGGAGGCGGGAGATTTTGCCGCCCGCTGGATCGTTCATATCCAAATTCAAGTAATTTTGGACCATGCTAGCGGGAAGGTCATGCGAGACTGTGTACACGGGGCACGCGTCAGCAGGTAATAACTGGTGTGAAGTCCACCCCAGAAAAAAGATAATAACTCGGGATGATGCACCGATAACTTGGACGTTCACACGGGCGTGGCGAATCGTACGGGTGTAGAGGCGCGTTCACAAAAAAAGATCAAATGCTCATCCTATGTATTTCTCATGTAAATAGATAATTTAGTGCCATTGGTTATTTACTTTAAACATAATGCATTGACGTGTTATTGTAGAGGCGCACAAAAAGAAATGGATACTGTAGTCCCACAAAAGAAATGGATATTGTAGTCCGCTACTTAAAAGTGTTACCTCATATGATTACATAGCCTCCATTTCTTTGCGTACCTGTTGAATTCATATATCAATATTGCATATATTACTTCATAATAGAACCTTAAATCATCCAAGACTAATGAATTTGAATGCAAGACTAACAATGGTGCATGTACATGATGGCTACATTGGTTGTTTGAAGAAACATCACTGTAACTTTGGCATGCACAATTGAAAAGGATTATTTAGAAAGAAAAAGATGTGATATGTGAGTGTCCAATCTTTATAGCGTTTAATCGATATTGTAACTTTGGCCACAATACGAAGTAGATATTGATTTATGTTCAAGTGATGCACGTCCACGATCGCTAGATAGTGATACGTGAATGAATTGTGCAATCTCTCTCACACGCTTACATATCTCATTTCCCCGTGGACATCGGAATCGACACACACGCACTTCATGTATTTTTCTCCCTCCGTCAAGGTTAGAATTCGTCTTTCTACCCCGTCCTACAAGTCTCTCACACAGAAACACACATGCTCTCTCTATCGAACACGCCCACCCCTTTAATTCCGCCCACCCAGAACCAATAATGTCTCAAAGTATAATTATGTCTCTCACACATATGCCTAAGATTAACTCGAGTTCCGGAACCATATGAATACATACTATGGGATTCTAGTAGAGCACCTTTTGTTTTGAGATTTCACGCTCTCCCTCTCGCTCTCTCTCTCTCACACACAAACACATGCACGCAGACATTGTTTCTCGCTTCATTTTTTCCAGCACTTGCATGCACACCATTTGTTTATCTCCGTGATGCTATAAGTATGCCTCGCACATATGCTATCTACCTATCCCTTAATATAGATATGTGTCACAGAAACTCCTTCTCCCTACTAGCAAGATTCCCATGCGTTGCATAGAACATCAAGATGCATTTGTATGTGTAGTTTATCTTGTGGGAGAAAAGGATGAACGAGGGAACCCTTATTTGCAAATGTGAAGAGGGGTGTCGGTATCTTGCTACAAAATTGCCATAGTTTCCTTCCTATTCGTCGGATATAAATGAGACAGCCTATATTGCAGGATGGCAGGCACACCATCATCACCAACTCTGTTTTTTATAAGAGTAGAGATATCTAAGTGTCACTGCCCCCCCCACACCCACACACACACACTTCCCGACACCGAAGGAGTAGGGTGACACCTCGATCTTGATACTAATCTATCTACTGGCTTCTCTCTCAAACACACACACACACACACTATCCGACACCGAAGGAGTAGGGTGGCACCTTGATCTTGATAGTAATCTATCTACCGCTTCTCTCTCAAACACACACACATACACACACACTCGCTAGTTGTGTCTCTATGCCTACTGTGCACACTCTCGATACGTCTTTAACTCCCTACCCCGACACACCCCACCCCAACAATGACAGCAGAAGGGTGACAACTTAGTCTGATCTTAATCTGTCAATTGGTTTCTCTCTCAAACATTGTGTCTTTGTCCCTCGCTCAGACACACTCGATACGTCTTTCTCTCCGTAGCCCCCTCGATATGTATACTTCTCGCACCCGCACAACTGTAGTGACGATGACGCTGAACCCAGTGTGCCTTGTTTTTGCCGGCCTCATGTGATAGTTCTCACCTTGTTTTATGTTAATTACAAGGCAAACTTTTCTTTGTTACTACTAGTGAATCTGAAATCATTCGGGGCAGACATAAATATATCACTTCAACCCAATTATTGTAGTAACTATTTTAAAACAAACTAGCTAGATGCCCTTGCGTTGCACGGAACATCAAGATGCATTCGTATGAATAGTTTATCTCATGAGACAAAAGGATAAACGAGGGAATGCCTTATTTGCAAACAGGGAGAGGGGTGTGGGTATCTTTTTGCAAAATTGCCATAGTTTCCTTCCTATCTGTTAGATATAAATCCGACGTCCTATATTGCAGGATGGCACGCACCCCATCATCACCCACTCTGTTTTCTACTCCCTCCGTTCCTAAATATTTGTCTTTTTAGAGATTTCAACAAGTGACTACATACGGAGCAAAATGAGTGAATCTACACTCTAAAATATGTTTACATACACAACCGTATGTGGTAGTCCATTTGAAATCTGAAAAAACAAATATTTAGGAACAGAGGGAGTATAAGAGTAGACCTGGAGATATATCTCCAGCATGGTCCACAACGAAAATGTGTTGGGCTGGTTAGCACCGGATGCTCGCAACGCGATGACCTGAGTTTGAATTCTGTCTTTAACTTTAGATTTTTATTTTATATATTATTTAATATATACTTCTTTCGCTACTTTACTGACAGTGGAACCCAAAGAGTACTTAGAATAAGATTAAGGATGGACTTGTTTCTCTTTAACTTTCTGGACGAAGCTGTAGCCAACCTGCAAGTCATGTGTACACTGTACATGCAATTAACTTTTTATAGATGGAGAATCATACACGCAATTAACTAAAATAGATTGGACGTGACTCTGTTATTTCCAGCAAAAGAGCATCTCCAATGGTAGCCGGCTAATTTCCTCCCGCTTCCTTCTGCGGAGGACAACATCAAAAGCCAGCAGCATATGTTTTCACAACTCTAATCAACAGATGAAATTCGTGCAAACACGGACTGATTTCATATAAGCATGAAGTATTTCGTATAAAAAGGCCGGATCTTCATATAAACATGATGAATTTCATTACATTTACATGAACTAAGAATGCTAATCCGTCTCTCTTGGTGTAATTAATACTCCCTCCGTCCGAAAATACTTGTCCTAGAAATGGATGCATCTAGACTTATTTTAGTTATAGATACATCCAATTTATCCATTCTGAGAACAAATATTTCCTGCAGGAGAGGGAGTACCTAATCTAAAAGGCCACCCACGGATCCCTTTGTCTTCCTCATGTCCGGCAGACACTTGCGGGGTCGACGAAGGTCCTTGCAAGAGACAAAGCAGCAAAGAAACAACCTGAATACGCAGTCGTCGCCTCGGCGGTGGCCTTCATGGGACCCATGTGGCGGCGGCCTCCCATGTTCTACTTCTCCTTGATGATGGCGGCGGACACGGAGATGCTGGCCACCGACTCGACGCCCTCCACGCACCCGGCTTCTATCTCTTCCTCCATGGCGCAGCCGCAGGCACGGGAGGCATGCCACACGGGAGGTGCGACCAATGCAGACACTGGTGGCGCGGTACGACGCAGCAACAACGACGCCCGTACCGCCGTGTCAGCGTGGAGCAACTCGCCAATCCTCATCGAGTTGAACTAGAGCGGCGAGTTGTTGAACCACGCGCTGGCTTGGGGCGGCAACTGGCTCCGTCAGGCCAAGCGAGGTTGGTGAAGCACGGAGCGGCCTTGCCCGTATCCGGAGGGCTCGGCGGGCCACCCAGCCAGGTAGTATGTCAGAGAACAGCTCCTCGGAACCCATTGGAAGGGTGGAGAAAATGGTGAAGGAGGAGATGGGGGAGCGACGGAAGGGTGCGATTCTTGCCCATTGTCTGTTTATCCTTGTTTAAATAGAGGGCGGGTGGTAGGAGCTTGGCCGGCCTCTGGCCTCGTTTAAACTGAGGATGGAGAGGAGGAGCTCGGACGTCGTTGCGTTTAATTCCATCCCCCTCATGAACGGACGTGTGTCCAGAATAGGTTTCTCGGTTAGCATGCAGGTTTAACGGAGGCGTATTCAGCTGGGCGTGCAGCGGGCGGCGCAATATTATTCGAGTTGACAGCAGGCGGCATAGTTCCTGATATGGCTTTAATGAATACGAGGGAGAGGGTAGCGGTTCCTGAAATGTTGAATGGCCAATGATGCATCCTCCTTCAAATAGCATCGTGAATGCATGAGGGAAGTGATGGGAGGAGGACCGGGAAAAGAGGCAGCATGATGTGAATGCAACACAGTTTGCACTCACATAAAGGCACCCCTCCATTCCAATGCATCCACCACATTATACGCACCTAAGCATTTGCCGAATCACCAACACTAAGAGCAAAAGCGCTCACTCCAGACCCATTGCAGCGATGCATGCGAACGGCCAGCGGCTGTGCCAGATGGTCCAAGACGCCACCCTGTGGCATGGCACCAAGGATCGTCTCCAGACGGTGTTGGTGATCGGCTGGTGGATGGCCGCTGTCGACGCCAACTATGACTCCCAGTTGGACCAGATGATCATTGCCACCACCAGCAAGTTCACCGTCCTCAAGAAGTTCGCGGACGACATCGCCGTACTCCTCCAGCACGCGCGCCGAGGCTCCTCATTACCTGCCACCCTAATCGGCCTCCATGGCCGGAACCTATTTCAAGCACTGGTGGACCTGCGACTGCCCGTTGATGCCACAAACAATGTCCACCTGGAGGGCGCGCTCGACGCGAGGCGCCTCGCCCTTCAAGAATTCATCGACCTACACATCCATGTGTATGGGAAAATCGTGTACATAGGTATCTACGAGGCCAGTGAGGACGCTACGACCTTGGCATTCCTCACCCGGCTGGAAGCCTTGGATGCCTTTGCTGAGAAGCACCTTCACCTCGCCACAAAATCCGCACCTCCTTAGCCGCCGGTTGGTGGCCCAGTGCACTGAGTTGAGGAGGAGGAGGAGGTCGTACGTTGATGGATGCATCTTTCTTCTTGCCTGTTGTAACCACCACTGCGATCACATCATCGTGGCCTTAATTCTTATTGTGCTATTGCATTCTCATTCCAGTCAATACAGACATGTGCGATCCCTTTGCTTAATTATATGCATCACTGTAACTAGTACTCCATCCGTCAATTTATAAGTTGTGCTTACCTTTTCCATCAACTTTGTGCAACACACAGGCATCTTGCTAGGAACACTAGAACATGTCTTCTACCTCTTGAGCTTGTGTTGGTTTTCCCCGAAGAGGAGAGGATGATGCAGGAGAGTAGCGTAAGTACTTCCCTCAGTTTTTAAGAACAAAGGTATCAATCTAGTAGGAGGCCTCGCTCAAGTCCCTCGTACCTGCACAAAATGATAGCAACTCGCAACCAACGCGATTAGGGGTTGCCAATCCCTTCACAGTCACTTACGAGAGTGAGAACTGATAGATAATGTTTTTGGTATTTTTGGTATAGAGATGCAAAGTAAAAAGTAAAAGGTAAAGTAAAAAAGCAAAGCAATATTAAAGTGATGGACATTGATATTGTGAGAATAGACCCGGGGGCCATAGGTTTCACTGGTGGCTTCTCTCAAGAGCATAAGTATTCTACGGTGGGTGAACAAATTACTGTTGAGCAATTGACAGAACTGAGCATAGTTATGAGAATATCTAGGGTATGATCTTGTATATAGGCATCACGTTCGTGACAAGTAGACCAACCCTTGCCTACATCTACTAGTATTACTCCACTCATCGACCGCTATCCAGCATGCATCTAGAGTATTAAGTTAAAAACAGAGTAACGCTTTAAGCAAGATGACATGATGTAGAGAGATAAATTCGTGCAATATGAAATAAACCCCATCTTGTTATCCTCGATGGCAACAATGCAATACGTGCCTTGCTGCCCCTTCTGTCACTGGGAAAGGACACTGCAAGATCGAACCCAAAGCTAAGCACTTCTCCCATGGCAAGTAAAACCAATCTAGTAGGCCAAACCAAACTGATTCGAAGAGACTTGCAAAGATAACCAATCATACATAAACGAATTCAGATAAGATTCAAATATTATTCAAAGATAAACATGAGCATAAACCCACAATTCATCGGTCTCAACAAACACACCGCAAAAAGAAGATTACATCGAATAGATCTCCACAAGAGAGGGGGAGAACTTTGTATTAAGATCCAAAAAGAGAGAAGAAGCCATCTAGCTACTAACTATGGACCCGAAGGTCTAAGGTAAACTACTAACACTTCATCGGAGAGGCTATGATGATGTAGAAGCCCTCCGTGATGACGGCCCTCTCCGGCGGAGCTCCGTAACAGGCCCCAAGATGGGATCTTGTGGATACAGAAGGTTGCGGCGTTGGAATTAGGTTTTTGGCTCCTGTTCTCATCGTTTGGGGGTACGTAGGTATATATAGGAGGAAGGAGTGCGTCGGTGGAGCTTCGAGGGGCCCACGAGGCAGGGGGCGCGCCCTAGGGTAGGGCGCGCCCCCACCCTCATGACCGCCTCTTCGATGCCTTGGCGTATGGTCCAAGTCCTCTGGATCACGTTCGGTGAGAAAATCACGTTCACGAAGATTTTATTCCGTTTGGACTCCGTTTGATATTCTGTTTCTCCGAAACACTGAAATAGGCAAAAAACAACAATTCTGGGCTGGGCCTCCGGTTAATAGGTTAGTCCCAAAAATAATATAAAAGTGGAAAATAAAGCCCAATATAGTCCAAAACAGTAGATAATATAGCATGGAGCAATCAAAAATTATAGATACATTCGAGACATATCAGGCATCCCCAAGCTTAATTCATGCTCGTCCTTAATGATAAAAAGAGAATTTTTGATGCGGAGTGCTACTTGGCATAATTTCAATGTAAAAATTCTTAATTGTAGTACACTACTAGGAAAAGGCATGCTAGTGGCGCACCAGTTTTGCCTTCTAATGGCGCACTACTAGTGCGCCACTAGCATCACGCCATTAGAATTTTTTTCTAATGGCGCACCTGTGGTGCGCCATTAGAATCTGGTATTCTAATGGCGCACCGCTGGTGCGCCATTGGTATGGCCCACGGTGCGCCATTAGTATCTGGTATACTAATGCTGCACCACATAGAAGTGCGCCATTAGTAACAAATTTTTTTCAAATTTTTTTTCAGAATTTTTTATATTTTTTTTTCGTTTTTTCTTAATCTCAGGTCACTATGGCTTAATCTCGGGTCAATATGCTTAATCTCTGGTCAAATCACACTCCATGGTCAAACTTCCCGAAAGGTCACCCATCCAAACACTACTCCAGCCAAAGCACGCTTGACTTCAGAGTTCTATCCAACCCCAGCAACAGCTCAATTCACAGCCACTTTGTTCATGTTCATGACTATGATGAAATTTTGAAAAATATTTCAAACTTCCCGATCATATTACGTATCATTTTTTGAAAAAAAAATTCAAAAGAAAATTTCAAAACCTTTTTTTTTGAATTTTTTTGCCTCTAGATCTTGAAAGCCCCGTAACTTTTTTTTTGTGTTAGGTTTTTGGGGATTTTGAAAATGGTTAACGGGGCTCCCCCCGTTAAATTTGGATGTAACTTTTCAAGTAGATGATTTTTCATATATAAAACTTTTTAATCCGAGTTCTTATGCAAAAGTTATGCCCATTTTACAAATTTCCACAGAGATTTTGCAAATAAAGTCGAAATTTATATTTGTAAATTTTCCCAACAACTAGACCACATATCACATTTGAAACTTATTTTATTTTATTTTTTTTGACATTTTTATCATTTTTATATTTTTTTTAAAACCGAAAAGGCGGTCCACGGGGGGGGGGGGGTGCATTCGGTGGAAGCCGGGCAAACTAGTAATGGTGCACCGTGGGGTGGTGCGCCATTAGTAGTTAAACTAGTAATGGCGCACCACACCCATGGTGAGCCATTACTAGTTTTGAAAAAAATATAAAAAAATTGAATTTTTTTTTGAATTTTTTTTGAAATGCGCCATTACTAGTTTAACTAGTAATGGCGCACTGTCCACAGGTGCGCCATTACTAACAATTTTTTTTTTATTTTTTTTTCAAAACTTCTAGTGGCGCACCGTGGGTGTGGTGCACCATTACTATGTCAACTAGTAATGGCGCACTGTCCCACGGTGCGCCATTAGTAACAAATTTTTTTTATTTTTTTTCAAAACTTCTAATGGCGCACCGCACACCAGGTGCGCCATTAGTAATATATTACTAATGGCGTACCTGTATGTGGTGCGCCATTGCTATATACTAATGGCGCACCACACATGTGGTGCGCCATTAGTGTCCATTTCATCTATAGTCGTTTTCCTAGTAGTGGTATGAATATTCAGATTCGAAAGATTCAAGACAAAAGTTCATATTGACATAAAAAATAATAATACTTCAAGCATACTAATAAAGCAATTATGTCTTCTCAAAATAACATGGCCAAAGAAAGTTATCCCTACAAATTCATATATTCTAGCTATGCTCCATCTTCACCACACAAAGTATTTAAATCATGCACAACCCCGATGACAAGCCAAACAATTGTTTCATACTTTAACATTTTCAAAACTTTTTCAACCTTCATGCAATACATGAGCATGAGCCATGGATATAACACTATATGTGGAATTGAACGGTGGTTGTGGAGAAGACAAAAAGAGGGGAAGATAGTCTCACATCAACTAGGCGTATCAACGGGCTATGGAGATGCCCATTAATAGATATCAATGTGAGTGAGTAGGGATTGCCATGCAACGGATGCAATAGAGCTATAAGTATACGAAAGATCAACAAAAGAAACTAAGTGGGTGTGCATCCAACTCGCTTCACGAAGACCTAGAGCATTTTGAGGAAGCCCATCATTGGAATATACAAGCCAAGTTCTATAATGAGAAATTCCCACTAGTACATGAAAGTGATATCATAGGAGACTCTCTATCATGAAGATCTTGGTGCTACTTTTAAGCACAAGTGTGGTAAAAGGATAGTAGCATTGTCCCTTCTCTCTTTTTCCCTCATTTTTTTTGGCCTTTTCTCTTTTTTTATGGCCTCTTTTTTCCTTTTTTTCATTTTTCGTCCGGAGTCTCATCCCGAATTGTGGGTGAATCATAGTCTCCATCATTCTTTCCTCACTTGGGACAATGATCTAAAAAATGATGATCATCACAGTTTTATTTTTCTTAGAACTCAACAATTACAACTCGATACTTAGAACAAGATATGACTCTATATGAATGCCTCCGGCAGGTTATCGGGATATGCAATGAATCAAGAGTGACATGTATGAAAGAATTATGAATGGTGGCTTTGCCACAAATACGATGTCAACTACATGATCATGCTAGCAATATGACAATGATGGAGCGTGTCATAATAAACGGAACGGTGGAAAGTTGCATGGCAATATATCTCGGAATGGCTATGGAAATGCCATGATAGGTAGGTATGGTGGCTGTTTTGAGGAAGATATATCGTGGGTGTATGATACCGGCAAAAAGTGCGCAACATTAGAGAGGCTAGCAATGGTGGAAGGATGGGAAAAAGTGCGTATAATCCATGGACTCAACATTAGTCATAAAGAACTCATATACTTATTGCAAAAATATAGAAGTTATCAAAGCAAAGTATTACGCGCTTGATCCTAGGGGGATAGATTGGTAGGAAAAGACCATCGCTCGTCCCCGACTACCACTCATAAGGAGGACAATCAATAAACACCTCATGCTCCGACTTCGTTACATAACGGTTCACCATACGTGCATGCTACGGGAATCACAAAATTCAACGCAAATATTCTTTAAATTCAAAACTACTTCCACTAGCATGACTCTAATATTATCACCTCCATATCTCAAAACAATTATCATGCTTCAATCTATTCTTAGTATTCAACGCACTCAAAAGAAAATTTCATAAATAATTAATACCAAGCATATTAATATTAAGCAATTTACCATGCTATTAAGACTCTCAAAATGATCTAAGTGAAGCATGAGAGATCAATAGTTTCTTTAAAACAAGTCCACCACCATGCTCTAAAAAATCTAAGTGAAGCACATAGAGCAAAATTATCACGCTCAAAAGATATGAGTGAAGCACATAGAGCAAAAACTGCCTAGCTCAAAAGATATAAGTGATGCACAAAGAGTATTCTAACAAATTTTAATTCATAGATGGCTCTCTCAAAGTTCTGTACAGCACGGATGATTGTGGCTTACTAACAAACAAAGACACAAATAATACAAGACGCTCCATGCAAAACACATATCATGTTGCTGAATAAAAATATAGCTCCAAGTAAAATACCGATGGAAGTAGACGAAGGAGGGGATGCCTTCCGGGGCATCCCCAAGCTTTGACTTTTTGGTGTCCTTGGATTATCTTGGGGGTGCCATGGGCATACCCAAGCTTAGGCTCTTGCAACTCCTTGTTCCATAATCCATCAAAAGATTTCATCCAAAACTTGAAAACTTCACAACACAAAACTCAATAGAAATTTCGTGAGCTCCGTTAGAGAAAGAAAACATAAAACCACTTCAAGGTAATGTAATGAACTCATTCTTTATTTATATTGGTGTTAAACCTACTGTATTCCAACTTCTCTACGGATTATAAACTATTTTACTAACCATAGATTCATCAAAATAAGCAAACAACACGCGGAAAACAGAATCTATCAAAAACAGAACAATCTGTAGTAATCTGTAACTAACGCAAACTTCTGTAACTCCAAAACATCTACCAAAATTAGACGACCTAGACAATTTGTCTATTGATCAGAAGCAATTGGAATCAGAATTTTATCACGTTCTAGTGATTTTTAATAATCCGGGCACTAAGCGCAAAGTTTTTGGAAATTACAGCAAGATCAAATAAATTTCATCCAAGAAGATCCAGTAGGTCTAGCTTGGTACAAACACTAATTAAAACACAAAACCACATCTAAAAAGAAGGTGGATGGGTTATTTATTCCTAAACAGAAGCAAAAACAAAAAAAAAACTCAAAATAAAATTGCGTTGCCTGCCAACAAGCGCTATCGTTTAACGCCCATAGCTAGGCATAAAAGCGAGGATAGATTTAGGTATTGCCATCTTTGGTAGGCAATCCGTAGGTAGCTCTCATGATAGTTCCATATGGCAATATTATTTTGTTTCTAGGAAAGTTTTCCATGACTTTTAATGGAAATTGAAATCTAATATTCCCTTCCTTCATACCAATAAACGCATCAACCGTTCTAAGGAAAGGTCTACCAAGAATAATAGGGCAAGAAGGATTGCAATCTATATCCAGAATGATAAAATCTATGGGCACATAATTCCTATTTGAAATAATAAGAATATAATTAATTCTACCCATAGGTTTTTTATAGTGGAATCCTCAAGATGCAAATTCAGAGAGCAATCGTCAAAATCATGGAAATCTAGCAAATCACACAGAGTTTTGGGGATAGTGGAGACACTAGCACCCAAATCACACAAAGCATAAAACTCATGATATTTAATTTTTATTTTAATAGTTGGTTACTGCTCATCATAGAGTTTTCTAGGGATAGAAACTTTCAACGCAAGTTTTTCTTCATAAGATTGCATCAAGGCATCAACAATGTGTTCGGTAAAGGCTTTCTTTTGACTATAAGCATAAGGAGAATTCAGCACGGATTGCAACAAGGAAATACAATCAATTAGAGAGCAACTTTCATAATTAAATTCCTTGAAATCCAATATATTGGGTTTAGCAACTTATAGGGTTTTATTTCTTTCAATCCCACTTTCATCAATGTCATCATAAAGGTCTAAATACTCCGAATTTAGCACGGATTGCAACAAGGAAATACAATCAATTAGAACGCCTTCTAGGTAAAGGAAGATCATATTCAGTTTCATCAAGATTCATATTGCAAAACAAAGATTTGATAGAGGACACATCAATAACTTTTAGATCTTCATCTTGATTTTCATAGGAATTGGAAGAACACGCTTTAATAAAGGCATCTTTAATAGCACGCATCCTAGCGGTTCTTTCCTTGCACTCATCAATGGAAATTCTCATGGCCTTGAGAGACTCATTGATATCATGCTTAGGAGGAATAGATCTAAGCTTTAAAGAATCAACCTCAAGAGAAATTCTATCAACGTTCCTAGCCAAATCATCAACTTTAAGCAATTTCTCTTCAAGCAAAGCATTAAAATTCTTTTGTGAATTCATAAACTCTTGGGCACTATTCTCAAATTCAGAGGGCATGTTATTAAAATTTCCATAAGAGTTGTTGTAGGTATTTCCGTAATTATTAGAAGGATTACTAGGATAAGGCCTAGGATTAAAATTCCCTCTATACGCGTTGTTGCCAAAATTATTACTACCAACAAAATTCACATCCATAGATTCATTATTACTCTCAATCAAAGTAGATAAAGGCATATCATTAGGATCAGAAGAAATACTTTTAGTAGCAAATGATTTCATAAGGTCATCCATCTTTCCACTCAAAACATTGATTTCTTCTATCGCATGCACCTTTTTATTAGTAGATCTTTCAGTGTGCCATTGAGAATAATTAACCATAATATTATCTAGGAGTTTAGTAGCATCTCCTAAAGTAATTTCCATAAAAGTGCCTCCCGCGGCCGAATCTAAAACATTTCTAGAAGCAAAATTCAATCCGGCATAAATTATTTGTATAATCATCCATAAATTCAAACCGTGAGTAGGACAATTACGTAGAATTAATTTCATTCTCTCCCAAGCTTGTGCAAAATGTTCATGATCAAGTTGCTTAAAATTCAATAATATCGTTTCTAAGAGAGATAATCTTATCGGGAGGAAAATACTTAGAGATAAAAGCATCTCTGCACTTGTTCCAAGAATCAATACTATTTTTAGGCAAAGACGAAAACCAAGCTTTAGCACGATCTCTAAGCAAAAAAGGAAATAGCTTCAATTTAATGAAATCATTATCGACATCTTTTTTCTTTTGCATATCACATAAATCAACGAAGCTATTAATATGAGTAGCGACATCTTCACTAGGAAGGCGGGTGAATTGATCTTTCATAACAAGATTCAACAAAGCAGTATTGATTTCACAAGATTCAGTATTGGCAAGTGGAGCAATCGGAGTGCTAAGGAAATCATAATTATTGGTATTGGTGAAGTCACACAATTTGGTAGTGTCTTGAGCCATCACGACAAACAAGCAATCCAACACACGAGCAAACAAAAGGCAAGCGAGAAAAAAGGCAAACGGAAAAAAGAAGGAGAAGGAGAAGGAGAAGGAGAAGGAGAAGGAGAGGGCAAATAAAACGGCAAGGGTGAAGTGGGGGAGAGGAAAACGAGAGGCAAATGGCAACTAATGTAATGCGAGAGATAGGGATTGTGATGGGTACTTAGTATGTTGACTTTTTGCGTAGACTCCCCGGCAACGGTGCCAGAAATTCTTCTTGCTACCTCTTGAGCTTGCGATGGTTTTCCCCGAAGAGGAGAGGATGATGCAGCAAAGTAGCGTAAGTATTTCCCTCAGTTTTTGAGAACCAAGGTATCAATCCAGTAGGAGGCCAAGCTCAAGTCCCTCGTACCTACACAAAACGATAGCAACTCGCAACCAACGCGATTAGGGGTTGTCAATCCCTTCAAGGTCACTTACGAGAGTGACAACTGATAGATAATGTTTTTGGTATTTTTGGTATAGAGATGCAAAGTAAAAAGTAAAAGGCAAACTAAAAAAGCAAAGCAAGATTAAAGTGATGGAGATTGATATGATGAGAATAGACCCGGGGGCCATAGGTTTCACTATTGGCTTCTCTCAAGAGCATAAGTATTCTACGGTGGGTGAACAAATTACTGTTGAGCAATGGACAGAATTGAGCATAGTTATGAGAATATCTGGGGTATCATCATGTATATAGGCATCACTTCCGTGACAAGTAGACCGACTCCTTCCTGCATCTAATACTATTACTCCACTCATCGACCGCTATCCAGCATGCTTCTAGAGTATTAAGTTAAAAACAGAGTAACGCTTTAAGCAAGATGACATGATGTAGAGAGATAAATTCATGCAATATGAAATAAACCCCATCTTGTTATCCTCGATGGCAACGATGCAATACGTGCCTTGCTGCCCCTTCTGTCACTGGGAAAGGACATTGTCGGTGTACTAAAGTAGGGGTACCTTAGTACCCCGAACTTGTGCACGGGCAGTAGTAGCGTCCCGCGGCAAGGCTTGCCAGGGGAGCGACAAGAGTCTCCACGGCCCTTTCTGGGCCGGACGAAGGCCATGTGATCGAGCCTAGAAGACCAGGCCCCGGCAAGAGGAGCTTGCGGGGCCAAGAAGGCGAGGTCCGGCAAGAGGAGCTTGCCGGGCCAAGGCGACAAGGCCCCGGCAAGAGGAGCTTGCCGGGACGACTAAGCCGAAGCACCAAGGCCCCGGCGGGAGGAGCTCGCCGGGACAGCCAAGCCAAGGCACCCCAAGAGAAGCCCGCCGCGGCGCGCCGCGCGCCCCGGCAAGGCCTGACGAGCGGCAAGCTTTCAGGTGCGGCAAGGAAACCACCGCGGCAAGCCACTTGCCGCGGCAAACCACCACCTCAGGCATGCGCTCCAGCTCACCTGCCCACGCGTCACTCTGGAGCTTCCCCAGAGGCACGTGGCGGGGCGCCGCGCAACCTGGGGCGCGCGGTGGCATGCGACGTTGGCAGAGTCGCCCCCGTGGCAAGCGGAGGCGCCCCTAACGGTCCGCCTCGGTACTGTTCGGGCGATCCAGACGGGCATTTAATGCCTTTGTCCCCCACCGTCAGAGTTAGGTGCGATAGCACTGTGCGGCCACTGTTCGCACAGTTCCTTGCCATTTTTACCCTCACCTGCGTCGCTACCTGTGGGAAACCCCTTAGCATATAAAAGGAGGCCCATGCGCACGTAGGGGGGAGGGGGACCAAGGAGGACACCCAGTAGACCCTCGTCTACGTCCAGCTCCAACTTACTGTAGCTTCTTGCGCTCCAGAGCAAGAACTCGAATCAACCAGACAAGCAGCAGTAGGGTTTTACGCATCCGTGCGGCCCGAAGCTGGGTAAAATCGTTGTGTGTGTGTGTCGCCTCGATCTGCTCTTTGCGCAACCTCCGCCCCCGCTGAACCGAAAAGGGGCTCCGTCCCCATAGGTGGTCGTGGAGGCCGATTTCCCCCGACATCTTTGGCGCGCCAGGTAGGGGGGCGCGTCGAGGTTGTGTGAACCAGATCCGGCGCCCGCGTGAGCCAGACTCTCATTGTTTGCGCCAGCATGGCGCCGAAGAAGATAGCTCCGGAGGTGACCGGTCCGTCAGCGTCGAACCCACCGCCCATGGAGCAGACGGGTGGTGGGGAGGACGCCGGCGGAGGAACGGGCGCCGTCGAACCAGTTCTTGGTCCCGCGACATCCGAGCTCGCCCCGCGCCCCTCCCAGGAGGCGCGAAACCAGCAGCGCCATGGTACCCATGGTACCATACGCTCGCTGGACCCAGACCGTGCTGGTCGGTCCCAAGGCGCTCAGGACCAGCATGCGATCCAGCGTGCCGGAACGAGCGTCGCGCGGCTGCCTGGACCGGGTGCTGCTCCTTCTAGCATAGTTAGGAGTTCGAGCACATCCCGCTCCACGCACCGTTCGCCGCCTCTTCCCGCCACCCCAGCGGAAGCTCTCGCGCGAGCTCAGCTACTCCTAGACTACCCTCCGACGGCGGACAAGCTCGACGACTGGAGGGCAACCATCCATAGCCTCATCGGCTTCGCCAACGGCGACACTCCGCGGCAGCACAGCGCGTCGCAGCCGCGGCCAGTCACCCAGGCGAGAACCGATGGCGCCAAGAATGGCGCGGGTGCGACCACCGTGCACTCCCCGCCCCAGAAGCCGCGGTCGCCGACTCGCCGGGCTCACCTCGACAATGACTCCACCGCGTCGTCGAACCCGCGAACTCGCCGCGACCAACGCCAAGTCCTTCACGAACGAAGGGAAGAAGACGCTCGAACCCGCATCGAGCGCAGAAGAGAGGCGCGGCGTAAATCAGACCAGCGCGTTGAGCCCTCTGGAAACATGCACGCACCGGGGGAACCAGGCGAACTGCCGTATTCGGTAGGCTGCCCCGCGTTCACCCGCGAGCTGCGGCAAGTCCGGTGGCCCAGCACGAAGAACTTCAAGCCCGACGTGCCCGAGAAGTACGACGGCAAGTCGCACCCGTCGGAGTTCCTCAGCATCTACACCATTGCGGTGCAAGCTGCCGGGGGACGGGACGACAACATCCTTGCCAACTACTTCCCGCTGGTACTCAAACCCAACGTCAGATCCTGGCTCATGCACTTGCCGGACGGCTCCATCTCCTCCTGGCCAGATCTATGCCATCAGTTCGTTGGCGCCTTCACAGGCGGCCACAAACCCCATGTCCAGGCAAGCGACCTTCATCTGCTTGTTCAGAAGGAGGGGGAGCCTTTGCGCAAGTTCATCCAGAGGTTCAGCCGTGTGCACTACAACATCCCAGACGTCCACCCCGCCACGGTGATCAGCGCGTTCCACCAGAACGTGCGCAACCGCAGGATGCGGGAGGAGATGGCGATGTGCAAAATCAAGGAGGTCAGCGAGCTTTACACCCTGGCCGACAAGTGTGCACGCGCTGAGGAGGGGAGGAAGCTCCCCGGAGAAAGTGTTGGAGAAGGAGAATCCGACAGTGAAGGTACCGCTCCGGCAAGGAGAGGCCGGCGGCGGAACGGCAAAAAGAAGAAAAACCCAGAGGTACTGGTTGTCGAGAAGTCCAGCAGCGAGGGCTCCGCCAAGAAACCCCAGGCGGGAGGCCTCGGCAAGGAGGTTGTCGGGTGCGCCAACTGCCGGGCGGTGGCTGCTGCCGATAAGCGGGACGGTACCGACAAGAAGTACTGCAAGATCCACCGTACCAGGGGCCACGACCTCCAGAGTTGCAAGCAAGTCGAGCGACTCGTCGAGCTGCAGAAGGCCGAGTACGCACGAGGCGACAAGGAGAGAGCCCAAGCAGGCGGCGGGGGATCCGACACGAAGCGTCCCGGCCCGGGGGAGCGCCGCGGCAAGGACAAGCAGCGGCAAGCAGACAGACCTCCCCGGGGACGCGACAAGGACGAAGACCATGACGACGATGAAGACATGGAAGACCCCGAGACCAGCGAGCAGGAGTTTCAGAAAGCCACTAAGGTCTTGTGTGTGGACGGCGGTGCCTCCCTGCACGCTTCCCACCACCAGCTTAAACGGTGGGTGCGGGAGGTCAATGCAGCGGAGCCACCCGTCGAGTCACGCAGACCCCTAAGATGGTCCAGCACGCCTATCATCTTCGACATTGAGGACCACCCTGATCGCACAACCGCGGTCGGGTGCTTGCCGATGTTGGTTTCCCCAATGGTCCGCAACCTCAAGGTCACTAAGATGCTAGTTGACGGCGGGGCCGGCTTGAATCTGATCTCCTCTGCTGTCCTCCGTAGACTCCAAGTTCCCGACAGCGAGCTCGAGGAAACCGGCACATTCCAAGGAATCAACCCGGGAAGGAGCAAGTCGAAGGGAAAGATCACGCTGCCGGTAACATTTGGCAGCGAGCTGAATTTCAGGACTGAGAAGGTCACCTTTAACGTCGCCGACTTTCCGTTGCCTTACAACGGGATCCTCGGCCGACCAGCGCTCGCCAAGTGCATGGCGGCCTCTCACTACGCGTATAACATGCTCAAGATGCCTGGCCCGATAAGCGTCATTTATGTCCCCGGCGACAGGAAGGATGCCCTTATCTGCGCCGACCAAATATACCGGGACGCAACAGCGGCAACGGCCCGCGGCCCACTTGCCGCTGGAGCTTCCGGGGGAAAGAAGAAGTCCGGCAAGTGCCCTGGCGCCCACTCCGGCAAGCGCACCTCTTCGGAGTGCTGCGCTGCCGTCGAGGACGTGCCATCGAGCCCCGCCGGCAAGAAGAAGAAGTCCGGCAAGTGCTCTGGCGCCCACTCCGGCAAGCGCGCCTCTTCGGAGTGCTGCGCTGCCGTCGAGGACGTGCCATCGAGCCCCGCCGGCAAGAAGACGAAGTCCGGCATGTGCTCTGGCGCCCACTCCGGCAAGCGCGCCTCTTCGGAGTGCTGCGCTGCCGTCGAGGACGTGCCATCGAGCTCTCCCGGCAAGAAGGCCAAGCCCGGCGAATGCTCTGGCGCCCACTCCGGCAAGCGCGCCTCTTCGGAGCGCTGCGCTGCCGTTAAGGACGCACCATCGAGCCCCGCCAGTAAACACAAGAAGAAGCGGAAAGAGTAGCCCGACAGTCCAGTATGTACCAGTTCGTCGACGGCGCACTGTACAGAAGAGGACGCAGTGGGGTGAAATTGAAGTGCATTCACCGGGAAGACGGACAGGAGCTGTTGGCGGAGATACACGGAGGCATATGTGGACACCACATTGGCACCAGAGGACTTGCCGGCAAAGCGTTCCGGCAAGGTTTCTTCTGGCCAACAGCCCTCCAGGATGCAACTGCACAAGTAACCAAGTGTGAAGCGTGCCAGTTCCATTCCAAGAAGATACACCAGCTAGCTCAAGCTCTCCAGATGATCCCTTTGTCCTGGCCCTTCTCGGTCTGGGGACTCGATATCCTCGGCCCCTTCCCCCGAGCCGTCGGGGGCTTTGAGTACTTGTTCGTTGCCATCGACAAGTTCACAAAGTGGCCAGAAGTGGAACCGGTGAGGAAGGTGACAGCCCCGTCCGCGATCAAATTCTTCAGGTCGATTGTTTGCCGCTTCGGGATCCCCAACAGGATCATCACCGACAACGGTACGCAGTTCACAAGCCACGCGTTCATGCAGTACACCCAAAACCTCGGCACAAAGGTCTGCTTCGCTTCTGTTGCTCATCCCCGGAGCAACGGTCAAGCGGAAAGGGCCAACGCCGAGGTACTGCGCGGGCTCAAGACCAGAAGTTTTGACAGGCTGCTCAAGCGCGGACGGAACTGGATCGAGGAGCTGCCGGCGGTTCTTTGGTCGGTCAGAACGACGCCAAATCGAGCCACCGTCCAGACACCATTTGCTCTAGTCTATGGAGCAGAAGCAGTTACCCCCACGGAACTCGTATACGGGTCACCTCAAGTGCTCGCTTATGATGAGCTTGGGCAAGAGCGGTCGCGTGAAGATGACGCACTGCTCCTCGAGGAGGATCGTCTCCAGGCTGCTGTGCGATCCGCTCGCTACCAGCAAGCTCTGCGTCGCTATCATAGCCGCAAAGTTAAAGCCAGGAGCCTCGAGGAAGGCGACCTTGTTCTTCGGCGCGTTCAGTCGGCCAAGATACACAACAAGTTGACGCCGAAGTGGGAAGGCCCTTACCAGGTGAAACGAGTCACGAGGCCCGGCGCCGTCCGCCTCGAGACCGAAGATGGTACTCCGGTGAGCAATTCCTGGAACATTGAGCATCTTCGCAAGTTTTACCCGTAAGGCGCGGTTGTCGGACCCCGTCCGGCAACCAATTCTTTGTACAAAAGTCTTGCCACAGTTGCATGTAATCCTTTGTACAAAGCCAGGCGCAGACCCTGGCAGCAATGAAGCGCTGGCGCCCCCAAGTTTTAGCATGCATGCTGAGTCGAGTCTCGTCCTTGGTTAGGGTTGGTAGTGCCTAACAGTCGCTAACCCCTAACTTAGAGGTCGAGTCCGCGTCTTTTTCCCGTCCTTTCCCTTTGGCTCGCAGGAGTTGCATACCCTTGCCGAGCCACTCAAGGACGAACAAGGGGAGAAGGGCGAGCCAGCACCCGCGCCCCGGCAAGCCAGAGTTGCCGGGGGCTGCAACCTCAGATAAGTCTTTACATCCCTTATCATGCATTCTCTCGTGAGCTGCGGAATGCGAAAACCTTGCTTCCTCCTAAAAGCTGCCGTGCTCTCTTAAGCGACAAACCCCGGAGCGCGTTCCCGGGGCCCGCTTCTGATAGTAGCCGCGGCGGCAAGAGGAGGAAGCGAAGGGCCAGAACCCGCCTTCTCCCTGCCTCCGCCAAGAGCGTGAGGAGGGCCAAGGGGCGCGGGGAGACGGCAGGGTCCGTTGCCTGGCAGGGAAGTGTCTATCTTAACGATGCAAAGGGTTCGCTCCTTGCCGCGGGATGTACCCGCGAGACAAATGGTCCGGCAAACACTCCCTTTTCATTAAAAAAATTCCACTCAGGTACAGCTCAGAGAGAATGAAAAACATGAAAGATGGGATTACAAGATTTAAACACAATTAAGGCCCGAGGGCTTACAAGATAAAAAGAGATAAGGTGCCCGTAATCCCTTTCTTGTCTCTCTCCTCAGGAGGTAGGGCAAGGAGGCGAGAAGGGCAAAAGGGGCGCCTAGACGAGCTACGGGTGGCAGAAGACGCCAAGAGAGCATCCGGGGCTCTGCCCGGGGGGCTCCGGAGGCTGGATGGAGACGACGACGCCGGAAGCGGAGCTCTAAAAGGAGGCTGCGGGACGTCAACACGCTGTCGAGGGCATCTATCCCTCGTACTCCGAGTTGACGGCCTTGCCGCCGGCCTCTTCCGCAGCCTCGCCGCTCCGGCCGCCCGAGAAGACGAAGCCCCAACAAGAGGAGCTTGCCGGGCCGGAGAGAAGACCCCGGTGGTCGTCGCCGCGCGCAGGGGTGGTGACGGCGTCTGGGGCGAAGCTGGAAGACGAGGCAGCGGCCTTGCCGCCCGCCCTCTTCCTCTTCCGCAGCCTCCCTACGCCAGCCGCCCAAGGAGACGACCCCGGGGAGTTCAGGGCGCTAGCGACGCGGACGATGGGGGTCGCCGGTGCCGCGCGGAGCTGCGACCGGCACCTAGTCGGACCCGTCATCCCGGCGACCGCTCCCCTCGTCGTCGCTGTCGCTCCCCTCCTCGTCACTCTCGCTCGAGGAGGAGCCTTCGCTGTCGGAGGAGCTATCCACGCAGCACCGGGCCCAGGTGCCGAGGTCCCCGAAGACCTTGACGGAAAGGAGATCACCCTCCATAAGCTTAAAATGGAGGGTGAACCCCTCCATCAAGCTGTGGATCCGGGCGAACGACTTCCACCCTCGGCCAAGACACATCACGCTGGGGGCTCGGGATTCGACGTGGACTCGCGTACCACTGATCCCGCAGCCCCTCATGCGCAGTCTCAGCGTCTCGTGTTGCTCCGCTTCCAGGACGTCCACGAAGGGAGCCGGGAGGCGGAGGCGACGGCGAGGCGCCCGGCGCACCCTGATGATGAACTCGCAGGGGTCGTCCCCGAGATGAACCGCCGGGAGAAACGGAGCCGCCGGCGGAGGCGAGGCCGGCGCGCCGCCCCGCCCGCCTCGAGCGCCTCGGCCACATCCATGGCCTCGTCCACGACCTCGCCCCTCCCCCTTCCCCTTACGGTTGGCTCCGTCACCATGGGTACAAGGGGAGGAGGGGCGCGCTGCCTGGCGGCGACCCTTGCCGCCACCGAAGAAGGACCAGGGTTCCCTTTCTCCATGACAGTTGGGGAGAGGGGACCAGGGATCTAAGAGAAGAAAGAAGGGAGGAGTGCGGACTCTCATCACCCCCTTCCGCTCCTTATAAAGGGGCGGAGTGGGGGCTTGGCCGCCCCGCCCAACCAATCAAAGCAGAGGAAGGGCAGGCGACGGGGCCGACCCTCTACTTCGACCCGCGTCAGCCCGGTTTCCTGCCTCCATCACCGCAACCCCAAGCGCATGGAGGACGCGTGGCGGGCGAGCACGGCCGAGGCGACAGATGAGGCGACCTCTCCCCATCCCGTGATCGTGGGGGCGGGCGCCCCGAAAAGCCGCGCCTCGACCCCATTCGTTCACCAAGCCGCGCCTCCACGTCTCCCCCCCCCACTTGAAAGTAGGGGCGGACGTTTCGCCTTTCCAAATAAAGGAATCGTGCCCGACGTGACGCGCGCCTGCGGACCTCAAGCCCCGTGCACGCTACCCACGTCACGCACGCCTCGCACGGCTCGCCCCCCCCCCACGACGCCGCGATAAGCACGCGCCACTTGGGGCGGGCGCGACGAGCACGGAGTTAAGGAGCAGCGCAACCCAGGCCACGCATGCCCGTGCACTGTTAGGGCCTGGCCCAACACCGCTCGGCACCGTGTATGGCCGAGACCCGGGGGCTCCTGTCGGTGTACTAAAGTAGGGGTACCTTAGTACCCCGAACTTGTGCACGGGCAGTAGTAGCGTCCCGCGGCAAGGCTTGCCAGGGGAGCGACAAGAGTCTCCACGGCACTTTCTGGGCCGAACGAAGGCCAAGTGATCGAGCCTAGAAGACCAGGCCCCGGCAAGAGGAGCTTGCCGGGCCAAGAAGGCGAGGTCCGGCAAGAGGAGCTTGCCGGGCCAAGGCGACAAGGCCCCGGCAAGAGGAGCTTGCCGGGACGACTAAGCCGAAGCACCAAGGCCCCGGCGGGAGGAGCTCGCCGGGACAGCCAATCCAAGGCACCCCAAGAGAAGCCCGCCGCAGCGCGCTGCGCGCCCCGGCAAGGCCTGACGAGCGGCAAGCTTTCAGGTGCGGCAAGGCAACCACCGCGGCAAGCCACCTGCCGCGGCAAACCACCACCTCAGGCATGCGCTCCAGCTCACCTGCCCACGCGTCACTCTGGAGCTTCCCCAGAGGCACGTGGCGGGGCGCCGCGCAACCTGGGGCGCGCGGTGGCATGCGACGTTGGCAGAGTCGCCCCCGTGGCAAGCGGAGGCGCCCCTAACGGTCCGCCTCGGTACTGTTCGGGCGATCCAGACGGGCATTTAATGCCTTTGTCCCCCGCCGTCAGAGTTAGGTGCGATAGCACTGTGCGGCCACTGTTCGCACAGTTCCTTGCCATTTTTACCCTCACCTGCGTTGCTACCTGTGGGAAACCCCTTAGCATATAAAAGGAGGCCCATGCGCACGTAGGGGGGGAGGGGGACCAAGGAGGACACCCAGTAGACCCTCTTCTACGTCCAGCTCCAACTTACTGTTGCTTCTTGCGCTCCAGAGCAAGAACTCGAATCAACCAGACAAGCAGCAGTAGGGTTTTACGCATCCGTGCGGCCCAAAGCTGGGTAAAATCATTGTGTGTGTGTGTCGCCTCGATCTGCTCTTTGTGCAACCTCCGCCCCCCGCCGAACCGAAAAGGGGCTCCGTCCCCATAGGTGCTTGTGGAGGCCGATTTCCCCCGATAGACACCGCAAGATCGAACCCAAAGCTAAGCACTTCTCCCATGGCAAGAAAAACCAATCTAGTAGGCCAAACCAAACTGATAATTTGAAGAGACTTGCAAAAATAACCAATCATACATAAAAGAATTCAGAGAAGATTCAAATATTATTCAAAGATAGACTTGAGCATAAACCCACAATTCATCGCAACAAACACACCGCAAAAACAAGATTACATCGAATAGATCTCCACAAGAGAGGGGGAGAACTTTGTATTAAGATCCAAAAAGAGAGAAGAAGCCATCTAGCTACTAACTACGGACTCGAAGGTCTAAGGTAAACTACTAACACTTCATCGGAGAGTCTATGATGATGTAGAAGCCCTCCATGATGACGGCCCTCTCCGGCGGAGCTCCGGAACAGGCCCCAAGATGGGATCTCGTGGATACAGAAGGTTGCGGCGGTGGAATTAGGTTTTTGGCTCCTGTTCTCATCGTTTGGGGCTCCGTAGGTATATATAGGAGGAAGGAGTGCGTCGGTGGAGCTTCGAGGGGCCCACGAGGCAGGGGTGCGCCCTAGGGGGGGCGCCCCCCACCCTCGTGACCGCCTCTTCGATGCCCTGGCGTAGGGTCCAAGTCCTCTGGATCACGTTCGGTGAGAAAATCATGTTCCCGAAGATTTTATTCCGTTTGGACTCCGTTTGATATTATGTTTCTCCGAAACACTGAAATAGGCAAAAAAACAGGAATTCTGGGCTGGGCCTCCGGTTAAAAGGTTAGTCCCAGAAATAATATAAAATTGGAAAATAAAGCCCAATATAGTCCAAAACAGTAGATGATATAGCATGGAGCCATAAAAAATTATAGATATGTTGGAGACGTATCAATGTCGGACCGCATGTGACCAAACCGACGATGCGCCAACCTAGCTACTACGTACCCTGCTTATCTGGTGGAAATAGCCCTGCCATAGCATGGTCAATCGTTATTTCTATCTATCGATTGCGCCAACGAGCATAACCAAATGTTACAATTTATACATGTTTCTCTACTCCCACTCCTATAAAAGACTTAGTTGGTGATGGTGGTGTGTCTGCCATCCACCGTTTTTGACCATCAGATCTGCATCTAACGGTTGTGAGGTAAGTTGTGGCATTTTTGCAACAATAGCCCACTTATCTGCTCCAATTTCTAGAAAACCCCTTATTATCTTGAAAGCAACCACATCCCTCCCTCACCTCATCAAAATAGCCTGATAAATATATTTTGAGTGAAAAGTAATATATTTTTAGTGGTATATATGTATATCCAATCAAGAGTCATTTCTTTCAAGTTTGTGATCAAGTACTACTATTTTACTACTTTGGATCCGTTGCAACGCACGGGCACATTCCTAGTAAAAGTAAAAGGCCTGCCGCATTCGCGTCGCACCGCAGCACACCCGGGAATCGGGAGTACTCCACGGCCCGTCTGGTATGCCACATAGCTAGGGAAGGCGTGTTGCCTAGTATTTTCACTTTCATGTGGGACCGCCGTTGAGCAAACCGACTATTGGCAAAACGCACCCCGCCCGCTACGTTGGAAAACAGAAACGAGTGGAAGATCTAGCTGTAGCACGGAAGCCAAGAAATTTGGTGTCAGATGGGGCTCATTGATAGAGTAGGAGCATTCCGTACTAGTATTTTCACTTTCATGTTGGACCGCTGTTGAGCAAACCGACTATTGGCAAAACGCACCCCTCCCGCTACGTTGGAAAACAGAAACGAGTGGAAGATCTAGCTGTAGCACGCAAGCTAAGAAATTTGGTGTCAGATGGGGCTCATTGATAGAGTAGGAGCATTCCGTACTACTACTCCTACTAGTACGAAGTTTGTACTACAACTAGTACTACCACTATATAACTAGGTATGTGCACGACACAACATCGTAGGAACAAAAAACGGGAAGATCTTGTTTGGGTGATTTATCTTTTTTTCAGTCAACGTAGTATGAATAATATGATGTGGGGGCACCCATGAAGCATATGTGGCTTGGTTGCATGGCTACGAAAGGTTGGAGAAAAATAAATAGATAATGTGTTTAGAGTGCACTCCACTAAATAGATATACTTTGGATCCATTGTAACACACGGGCCAACACATTGGTAGTAGTAAGAAACAAATTCTGGGTTTGGCACGAGCTCGTATTGCGGGAGCACCACAAGACCTGCTGCAGGAGTTACATTTCCCTCTTGGGGCCCACGGGACAGAGCTTCACTGGCTTAGTGCACCAGCCTATTAGTGAATGACATGTGGACCTTAAATGCAGCTGGCCCACATGTCATTCTCATGGTGGTGGCATCGTTCGCGACTCACTCGTTCGAGATGAACTGGCTGTGTGTGGGGTTGCCATGGTGAGGGTGCTACAGCTGGGCGTCGGGGCGTTGCGAGGCATAGATGTCCACACCGGCGGGTACTACTTGTAGTAGAGAATTAGTCCAGTTGAGGATGGATGCCCGGGACTAAATGTATCACAGCCGCTGGATGAAAATTCGATGGTGCGGGAGTACGGATCGGAGCATAGGAGCGGAGCAGGCAAACCGCATCCAATCGGGTGTGGCTGTGGTAGAAACTTGATGGTCACCGCAGTTCAGCTAGCCCGCAGGTCATGCACACAAAGGCAGAGGAGCGATGGGGCCGAGAGGCATGAGGCTCACGTCGTGCAGTGGGAATTGCATGTGGTAGTGGTAGACACGTGATGGTCGCCCTGGTTCAACTTCCATGGACAAGTTGTCATGTCTGCCGACACATGCATTGCATACCGCTCACTGAAAGGAGTAGTAGTAGAGAAGACTTGTTCCAAAGATACCATTTTTCCGATAAAATTCTCAAGATATCATTAGTTTTTCCACAGGGATTACTCCTGCAAGGGTCAATCACAACGGGTGTTTTGTAAAAAAAATGCATCTTGATATTCCCTGCAATGCACAGGCATCTTGCTAGTTATAGAAGAATCCCACACAGCCATCTTGCCGCAGGTGCACCGGATGTCGTGCCACGCTACAAAATGTAAAAAAACAGATCAAATTTTTTTAAACCTGTTATCTTCAAACCAGCCACACCTATCCCTCACCTCACCAAAACAGCTCCGGGAATTTAATTAGAGTGTTTATATTTCAAGCCTGTGAACAAGTATTATTCTACTACTTTGGATCCATTGCAACGCACGGGCCAACACATTGGTAGTAGTAGTCTCTATCTCTATCTCTACTCTACTCTTATAAAAAAACAGAGTTGTTGATGATGGTGTGCCTGCCATCCTGTAGTATAGGTCGTCCAATTTATATCTGACGGATAGGAAGGAAACTATGTCAATTTTACAAAAAGATACCCACACCCCTCTCCACATTTGCAAATAAGGCCTTCCCTCGTTCATACTTTTCTCCCACAAGAGAAACTACTAATACAAATCCATCTTGATGTTCCGTGCAACGCACAGGCATCTTGCTAGTCTACTACCGCTGGTGCGCGTTGGTCCTAAACAAACGGTTTTTAACACCTTTCCGTGACGACATTTGGAACCGTCGCCAAGTGATTGTGTGCGATAGGGTGTCCTTCCCACATGACCCATAAATTGTCGGGGATACGCCCTCCTGGGACCCAGGCTGGGGCCGTCTGCGATCGAGCGAGGCATCGAAACCCAATCATTTCCGTAGGTATGTACATCCCACATGGTAATCCGAGAAAATCATTTCCGTAGGTATGAATATCCCACACGGTGAATCCCAGAAAATCATTTCCGTTCATATGTATATCACAGACAGTCAATCCAAGGATATGTTTCTGTTCTTATGTACATCCCACACAGTCAATGCAGGGAAACGTTTCCGTTCGGATGTACATCCCACACGGTTTTATGTATACACTCGTGTGTGAAAGTTGTAACTATCACACATGGTCTGCCTTGGTTAACTGTTTGCTTTCATTAACTACATCACACACGATTTGATGTAGAAAACTGTGTGGCATTGGGCTACCAATCACAAGCGCTTTTACTGCCAGAACCGTTTGCAAAGTTCCATGACCATCTGTTCTCTCTTTATTTTTGCCTGTAATTTATTATTCTAATTGGAAATTTTGAAATACGAAACGTGCAATTCAAATTCTCAGCATAATGGTTCAACAACGAATCCATAAATAAAGTTGCAAGTACAATATGTTCAGTAATCACAGGATTACGCAGCAATTAACTATGATGAACCATAGTATTTAATGGCGCTAAAGGTGAAGAGACAAGTGTAAATCATTTTGACTGCCGATGGTGTTGAAGAAGCGTAATGCCCATAAGGTGCCTTCCTACATGCCATAGGCACGAACCACTTTTTTCCAACACCTTGTGACGATTGCCCGCCCATCCTTCACCGCCTTCAGCAAGACTTTTGGAGCATTATCATGGTAGCATGAATTATATACTTTAACCTTAGTTGCCTCCACTCCGGTCATGTAGTTTGCAAGGTAATCATCAGTAAATAGCTTCGGAAACCACTGAAAAGAGAAAAATATCAGATACAGAAGTCTAATAGAGTAACTTATTGTGGGAAGGGGGAAAAGGCAACACATTACTTACTATCCTAAAGTTCATTGTTGTCTTCGACAAAGTGTAAATAAAGAGCTTAATCCCAATCACCCATTTCTTTTGCCTAACAATAATTCTTAGTTTCCTCACTTGACACTTGCTCATGAATATCTCATTGCCCCAAATGCAAAAGGGATCGAAGCGTGGACCAGTACCGCTCATATATGTACCTACAAGCAACCATTAAATGTTAGAAGCTAAACTGAGATTGCACAAATGATGTAAAATAAAACTACCTATGTTCCTAAGTGCAAGTATTTGTTTTTGAGATTTCAATATGAACTACATACGGATGTATATAGAATTATAGATATAGTTTAGATTAGAATCTAGATTCACTCATTTTGCTCCTTATGTAGTCTATATTGGAATCTCTAAAAATACTTTTATTTAGGAATAGATGGTGTATAAGACATGGGATGCAGCTAACCTCGACGGCAAACAACAGCATCACCCATTGTAGCCCTGTGTAAGTACATAGAAAGCCAATGCTAACTACAACAGGGTTAACATCCACCAAAAATAGCAAATGGTAATAAAACTGCAGCATCTGTAGTGATATCTTCATTTCGAAAGAGTAGCATGGTAGCAAAGGGACGGATTAAAAATGGATACAACAGTTAATTGCAACAGGCTTAACAACATCCTAATTCATGTTTTGTAAGTTTGTAGCCATTGAAATACAGCTCTTTAACAATGGATACAACTGTTAATTGCAACAGGCTTAATGACCATTGAAACCGGTACTGATAAAAATGCAATTGGCAGAGTTAAACATCACAGGGCAGGTGCTGCCAGAGAAGATAATGGCCTAGTTTTCTATAAAAAGGTAGGGAAAATAGCTCAAACGTGTTAGGCATATTTACTACAACATGCTTAATACATCGACAGTACAAAACATAGCCATTAATTGCAACGGGTATTGGTAAAATTGAAGTGGTGGGTACATACTTGGTAAGTCATGAGAGGTAGTAGCTGGGGCACTTCATCTTGGCCAAAGCCCGCCCAAAGTCAGCAGCGGCGGAGGCGAGCTGTTCCTCCGGGTCGAAGCATGGATCAGTGCATGTCGGCGTTCTGGGAACGGGGGTCCCCAGACTTGCCTGCCTGTGGCCTGCGGCGTGGCTCGAGTGGGGGCCCAACGTGGCCCATCTTCATCAACACAAGGCTCAAGACCCTCGCGAGGGGCCAAGCCTCGCGAGGCGGACGACACGGCGCTTCCTCCAGCACGGCCTCCTTAGGCTGGCTCGCGAGGAGGCGGAGAGATCAAGGTCGGGTACCTCGCGAGGTGCCCATGACGCAAGCCATGATGACCAAAGGTGCCAGGCGGGCGCCAGCCCGCGCAGCGTCCTCCCTTTCCTCTTTGGTGCAAAGGGGGCAAGCGTAGGCGAGAGGATCAAGCAAAGGCACCCATTTCGGTGCAACGAGACCAAGACCAGCTCCGCGACAAGGAGGAAGTCACTGTGGAGCCCAAGCCGGCGTCATCACCAGAGCCTTTGGCAGGCAAAGACCAACTTCAGTCAGGATAAGTGTACCAGATGTTCCCCTTCAAATTGGCCAATTGTTGGCGCCCTTCCCGCTCAATATTTGGGAAGAGGCCTAGGGCCTTTGCCTATAAATAGGACTAGCCACCCCCAGGGTACAGGCATCTGATTCAGTATCTAGAGCAAGTAGAGAGAGAAAGAAAGAGAAGGGCTATTGAACTCCCCCTACCAGTTCATCCCCTAACCAAGAACAGGCCCTCGCGAGGCCGTTTACCTGTACTGTTCTTCCTCATCAGCCCAAGAGGCAATCCACCCACCACACTGGAGTGGGGTGTTACACCACAATGGTGACCCGAACCAGTATAAACCATGTGTCTCATGTGTTTTTCCTGCAGTAGTTTAGATCCTTACGAGACGGAGAGGTAGAGGGTTCGATCTTCGCGTGCACCCCAGAGTTCGAACCTTAAGGGTCTGCCGGAACCCAGAATCCGACATTTGGAGCGCCAGGTAGGGGTGCGCCGGAATCAGCCTTCCACCGCTCCGCTCTCCTCCGACCGCCGCATCCATGTCTGACGCTCGTCGGGCCCGCGCCGAGCGCCGGGCCGCCATCGCTTCCCGCGCCGTCCAGACGGCCCCTGTCGGTGGGCGTCCTCGTCGTTCCCCGTCGCCCGCCATCAACGCCGCCACCGGCCCGGTGGGGAACAAGCAACAAGCGTCCTCCCAGCACCCGTCCGTGCGGCGGGATGGCCGCACCGCCACTCCGTCGCTCACCCCATCTGTTTCTTCGTCGCACGCGCTGCGTGCGCCCTTGGAGGCTCGAGCTGCGCTCATCGCGGCGAACGAGCTCCTGCGCTACGGCCCCGTCGACGACGTCTACGAGGAGTGGCTCGACCGCATCGCCGAGCTCGTCCGCGCCGCAGGGGGCTCTCCCGCGCCTTCCGCACCACTGCGCCGCACTCCGCCCCGCATGGGCAATGAAGCCCCGGGGGCGTTCCAGCCGCCACCATTCCAAGAAGATGCCGTGGCTCCAAGGCGCGCAGCTCCTGGGCGGAACCCGCTCCGTCATGCGCCGGCCCAGCAGGAACGGAGCTGCCAAGAAGTCCCGCGACCGCAAGAGGCCGCCCGGGCGCTCCCGGCCCCGGCTCGCCGAGACCCTGCTCCAGCTCCGGCACATCAAGACCCCGCGGTGCTCCCAGCTGCGGCACAAGGGGACCCACAAGGCCAAGCTCTCCCTCAACCAAAACCTCCCGCGGCCACCGCTGGCTGCCGCGCCTACACCCCCGAGCTGTGTAGCGTCGCGTGGCCCGGCAAGTTCAAACCGGACCTGCCTCCTCGCTACGACGGCACAACTGATCCCACGGAGTTCCTCCAGCTCTACGAGCTGGTAATCGAAGCTGCCAGTGGGGACGAGAAGGTCATGGCGAACTGGTTCCCCATGGCAATGAAGGAAGGTGCTCGCACTTGGCTCCTGAACCTGGCCCCAGGCACGATCTCCTCCTGGGACCAGATGCGTACTCGCTTCATCGCCAACTTCCAAGGTACCCTCGACCGGCCTCCCGCCGTGAGCGACATGCGCCACATCAAGCAGCAACCTGGAGAGACCCTGCAGAAGTACATCCGGCGCTTCAACAGTGCGCGCCTCAAGATCCCCAGGGTGTCTGAGGAAGCCATCATTTCGGCCTTCTCCGATGGCGTGCGTGACGTCAAGATGAAGGAGGAGCTGGCGATGCATGAAGACCTCTGCACCTCCCTGGAGCTATTCAACCTGGCGACCAAGTGCGCCAGAGCTGAGGAGGGACGCCTCTCCCTCCTCGAGCTACCTGCCGTAGACCCAGAAGAGAAGAAGCCCAAGGCCAAGGACGTGAAGCGCAAGGGGGCAGCCGTGCTCACGGCAGAACCGGACACCAAGCGGGGCAAGGATCTGCCTGAATCCTCCAGGGGCAGCCGGTACTGTGTGTACCACGACCTCCACACCCACAACACCAATGAATGCCAAGAACTCCGCGCCGTGCGAGAAGGAAGAGTCGGCCAACGCCCTGACCGTGCTGACCGGGGCTACGGCCGAGAAGGAGGAAGGAACCCGGGACGCTGGGAAGACCGTGGCCCACGTCTAGGCTGGCGTGACCAACCTCGCATGGACCGCTGGCGCGACCCGCCTCGCGAGGGGGACTGGAGGGATCAACCTCGTGAGGATAGCCCTCATGGCAACCCAGGCCTGCCGCCGCTGCCGCCTCAGCCGAGAAGGAATGAAGACCGCCACCAAGACGAGGGGGCTGGGGGCTTCCAAGAGCCTCGCGCCATCGCCTACATCCTGGGCAGAGCTCAAGCCCCGGCCTCTCAATGTATCTTCAAGCAGTTTGCTCGCGAAGTGAATGCAGTCCTCCCCAAGCTCGAAGCAACGCGCCCCCTCAGGTGGTCGGCCTGCACCATCACGTTCAGCTCGGCAGACCAGCTCAAGTAAGCAGCCACAGCGGGAGTCCTCCCAATGCTCTGTTCCCCAGTCATCAGCAACGTTCTGGTCACCAGGACCCTCATCGACGGAGGGGCAGGGCTCAATGTCTTGTCCGTGGAAACGTTCAACAGCCTCCAAGTGCCCTATGACCAGCTTCAGCCAACCAAGCCCTTCTCCGGAGTCACCGACTGTTCCACGGTCCCGATCGGGCAGGTCCGCCTCGCAGTCACCTTCGACACCTACGACAACTACCGCACCGAGCTCATCGACTTTAACGTCGCCCACATCCGCCTGCCGTACAACGCCATCCTCGGGTACCCGGCGCAGGCCAAGTTCATGGCTGTGACTCACCATGGCTACAACGTCCTCAAGATGCCAGGAAGCGGCAGCGTCATCATGGTGCCATGTCAAGAGAAGGATGCAGTGTGTGCCCTGGAGCGAGCCTTCCAGGCCGCGTCACAAGAAGACCCAGATCGCGGAAGCAGGAGGCTTCCTAAGACCACTCCCAAGAAGAAGAAGACAACGTCAGGCTCAGACCCTCAGGAGGCAGGCCCTTCAAGGCCCGTGTCTGCCCAGGGGGACCCTCCTTCAATCGCATAGGGAAGCGCTCCCGGCGCCCTCCTCAGGCAGGGCTCGGGGGCTCTCACCTGGAGGGCCACCGACCTCGCCAAGGTCACGAGGGAGGCGCTGGGGCACCATGTGGAGGCGTGTTTCGAAGCACGCTTCCCTCGGAAGGAAGCAAGGGGAGGAAGGTCAGACCAGCAGGAGTTTGTTAGCAAGGCCATTCAAGAACTACAGGAGTCGAGGATCATGAGAGGTTGCCGTCACCCACCAGCTATGGCTCCCCATCTAGGCGAGGATGGTGGGTTGCGCGTCTGCGTCGACGTACCAGGGCTCAATCAGATCGCCACGACGGAGCGCCTCTGGCCCTCACAAGTGGGGCGCTGCGAAGGACCACCCCACAACTATGTTCGCATGCCTTATGCCCTGCCGAGCGTGGCTGCGGCGTACCGGCGCATCATGAGGAGCATCTTGGAGGCGCAAGAAGGCAGGTGTTCCGCAGCCCTGGCGGAGATGGAGGCTGCTCACGAGGACCCACCAGTGTCCCCGGAGCCTCCCGAGGCCCCTGTCGGTGGGCGTCCTCGTCGTTCCCCGTCGCCCGCCATCAATGCCGCCACCGGCCCGATGGGGAACGATCAACAAGCGTCCTCCCAGCACCCGTCCGTGCGGCGGGATGGCCGCACCGCCACTCCGTCGCTCACCCCATCTTTTTCTTCGTCGCACGCGCTGCGCGCGCCCTTGGAGGCTCGAGCTGCGCTCATCGCGGCGAACGAGCTCCTGCGCTACGGCCCCGTCGACGACGTCTACGAGGAGTGGCTCGACCGCGTCGCCGAGCTCATCCGCGCCGCAGGGGGCTCTCCCTCGCCTTCCGCACCACTGCGCCGCACTCCGCCCCGCATGGGCAATGAAGCCCCGGGGGCGTTCCAGCCGCCACCATTCCAAGAAGATGCCGTGGCTCCAAGGCGCGCAGCTCCTGGGCGGAACCCGCTCCGTCATGCGCCGGCCCAGCAGGAACGGAGCTGCCAAGAAGTCCCGCGACCGCAAGAGGCCGCCCGGGCGCTCCCGGCCCCGGCTCGCCGAGACCCTGCTCCAGCTCCGGCACATCAAGACCCCGCGGTGCTCCCAGCTGCGGCACAAGGGGACCCACAAGGCCAAGCTCTCCCTCAACCAAAACCTCCCGCGGCCACCGCTGGCTGCCGCGCCTACACCCCCGAGCTGTGTAGCGTCGCGTGGCCCGGCAAGTTCAAACCGGACCTGCCTCCTCGCTACGACGGCACAACTGATCCCACGGAGTTCCTCCAGCTCTACGAGCTGGTAATCGAAGCTGCCAGTGGGGACGAGAAGGTCATGGCGAACTGGTTCCCCATGGCGATGAAGGAAGGTGCTCGCACTTGGCTCCTGAACCTGGCCGCAGGCACGATCTCCTCCTGGGACCAGATGCGTACTCGCTTCATCGCCAACTTCCAAGGTACCCTCGACCAGCCTCCCGCCGTGAGCGACATGCGCCGCATCAAGCAGCAACCCGGAGAGACCCTACATAAGTACATCCAGCGCTTCAACAGTGCGCGCCTCAAGATCCCCAGGGTGTCTGAGGAAGCCATCATTTCGGCCTTCTCCGATGGCGTGCGTGACGTCAAGATGAAGGAGGAGCTGGCGATGCATGAAGACCTCTGCACCTCCCTGGAGCTGTTCAACCTGGCGACCAAGTGCGCCAGAGCTAAGGAGGGACGCCTCTCCCTCCTCGAGCTACCTGCCGCAGACCCAGAAGAGAAGAAGCCCAAGGCCAAGGACGTGAAGCGCAAGGGGGCTGCCATGCTCACGGCAGAACCGGACACCAAGCGGGGCAAGGATCTGCCTGAATCCTCCTGGGGCAGCCGGTACTGTGTGTACCACGACCTCCACACCCACAACACCAATGAATGCCAAGAACTCCGCGCCGTGCGAGAAGGAAGAGTCGGCCAACGCCTTGACCGTGCTGACCGGGGCTACGGCCGAGAAGGAGGAAGGAACCCGGGACGCTGGGAAGACCGTGGCCCACGTCTAGGCTGGCGTGACCAACCTCGCATGGACCGCTGGCGCGACCCGCCTCGCGAGGGGGACTGGAGGGATCAGCCTCGTGAGGATAGCCCTCATGGCAACCCAGGCCTGCCGCCGCTGCCGCCTCAGCCGAGAAGGAATGAAGACCGCCACCAAGACGAGGGGGCTGGGGGCTTCCAAGAGCCTCGCGCCATCGCCTGCATCCTGGGCGGAGCTCAAGCCCCGGCCTCTCAACGTATCTTCAAGCAGTTTGCTCGCGAAGTGAATGCAGTCCTCCCCAAGCTCGAAGCAACGCGCCCCCTCAGGTGGTCGGCCTGCACCATCACGTTCAGCTCGGCAGACCAGCTCAAGTGCGCAGCCACAGCGGGAGTCCTCCCAATGCTCTGTTCCCCAGTCATCAGCAACGTTCTGGTCACCAGGACCCTCATCGACAGAGGGGCAGGGCTCAATGTCTTGTCCGTGGAAACGTTCAACAGCCTCCAAGTGCCCTATGACCAGCTTCAGCCAACCAAGCCCTTCTCCGGAGTCACCGACTGTTCCACAGTCCCGATCGGGCAGGTCCGCCTCGCAGTCATCGACTTTGACGTCGCCCACATCCGCCTGCCGTACAACGCCATCCTCGGGTACCCGGCGCAGGCCAAGTTCATGGCTGTGACTCACCATGGCTACAACGTCCTCAAGATGCCAGGAAGCGGCAGCGTCATCACGGTGCCATGTCAAGAGAAGGATGCAGTGTGTGCCCTGGAGCGAGCCTTCCAGGCCGCGTCACTAGAAGACCCAGATCGCGGAAGCAGGAGGCTTCCTAAGACCACTCCCAAGAAGAAGAAGACAACGTTAGGCTCAGACCCTTAGGAGGCAGGCCCTTCAAGGCCCGCGTCTGCCCAGGGGGACCCTCCTTCAATCGCATAGGGAAGCGCTCCCGGCGCCCTCCTCAGGCAGGGCTCGGGGGCTCTCACCTGGAGGGCCACCGACCTCGCCAAGGTCACGAGGGAGGCGCTGGGGCACCATGTGGAGGCGTGTTTCGAAGCACGCTTCCCTCGGAAGGAAGCAAGGGGAGGAAGGTCAGACCAGCAGGAGTTTGTTAGCAAGGCCATTCAAGAACTACAGGAGTCGAGGATCATGAGAGGTTGCCGTCACCCACCAGCTATGGCTCCCCATCTAGGCGAGGATGATGGGCTGCGCGTCTGCGTCGACGTACCAGGGCTCAATCAGATCGCCACGACGGAGCGCCTCTGGCTCTCACAAGTGGGGCGCTGCGAAGGACCACCCCACAGCTATGTTCGCATGCCTTATGCCCTGCCGAGCGTGGCTGCGGCGTACCGGCGCATCATGAGGAGCATCTTGGAGGCGCAAGAAGGCAGGCGTTCCGCAGCCCTGGCGGAGAAGGAGGCTGCTCACGAGGAGCCACCAGTGCCCCCGGAGCCTCCCGAGGCCCCTGGGCCTGGGGGCTCGTGAGGATCGGCTTCTGCAGCCCATCGAGTCTGCTGCACCAACGCCACTGCACCGACGACGTCTTCAGGTGACATCTTTCAAGTTTCATTCCCAGCTGGGAGCGCCCTCCTAGGGTTGTGTCATTCCCAGGCCACGTGGATCTGTCCCTGCGGCATGTATCCCTTTTTTATCTTATCAGTCGCTAACTTGCTTTGCTGGGGGCGCCCCTCGGGCGGCATCATCCCCAGGCCACTCGGGCTAGGCCCACGGCATGTATCCCTTCCGCGCTTATTTCCAATTATGCATCATTACTCGATGCCGTCCGCGGCACCTCTTCTTCTTCATGTCGACCACTTGCATGTTAAAGGGGGGTGCCTGAGCATCGCGACTCAGGGCTCTTACTGGCTCTCCTGCCCTCACCCTCTGGCCTTGTCCACGGCATCGCGACCTGGCATACCAGCGATGGCTGAGACAAGCTCGAGGGCCGGGACCCGAGGACGCAGAGTGCCGGCATCTAACCAGATTTTGCAGGAACACATCTCAAGATACGGCCCAGTGCCAGGTGCAACCCGCCTAGAGGTAGGGCCTCGTGAGTCCTGCACTGGCTCACGGGTGCCCCGACACACCTCGCCCGCTCCAACCGGCGAGCTCCCTAGCGACTAACAGTCAACTAATCGCTGCTATGGCAGCCCCGTCTTCCTTTTTTGTGATGAATCTGCAGGGCCCATAGGGGGAACCGCGCTAGCCAAGGCCCTCACGGCGTTCCCTTCGCCCTTGCCCGCGCGAGCCGCTTGCATGTTAAAGGGGGGTGCCTGAGCATCGCGACTCAGGGCTCCTACTGGCCCTCCAGCCCTCACCCTCTGGCCTTGTCCATGGCAACGCGACCTGGCATACCAGCGACGGCTGAGACCAGCTTGAGGGCCGGGACCCGAGGACGTAGAGCAGAAAAGGGGAGCAGAGGCGAGGGAGAAGGGGCACGCGAGGACCTCGGCCAGTGACTCCACTCAAGCTACCCCCTGGACCCGGCGGCACGCCGAGGGCAATCTCCGATCCTCAAGATAAGTCACCATCCAAAGCGTTGGATACTGTGGCACTACCCCCGCACCTAGAGCGACTCCGTACTAGCGACGTTGCTTCCCTTTCTCACCTAGCGACGGCTGCTTGGGCGCCAAAGGGGACCTCCTGAGCATCACGACTCAGGGGCTCTTACCGGACCCCGGGTCGCTCACCTCCTGGCCTTGACCACGACATCGTGACCTGGCATACCAGCGACGGCTGACGCCGCCTTGGGACTGGGACCTGTCGACGCAGAGCACAAAGCCCTCGCGAGGTGTGAAAGGGGGAACCAAACTATGACGGAATTAGCGATTAGCACAAATCCATAGCAAGGGTTACATATTAACAACAAGGATCACAGCCACCTTACAAGCCCCTATGGGGCACAATGTGATTCCTCGCAGGGAACGAATCCTAAAAGGTGCTAATTACACGCGCCCCTGCAAAAGATGCCATCATCAACAGTGGGTCGGCGGGCACCGGCGCCAACCCCATCCAGATCAGGATCGACGGCGACGAAGCGAGCCTGCCCTGCCCCGGGAGCGGCGCCGGCTCGCGGGCTCGTAGTTGTCGTCGCTCGTCTCCGGCGTCGCGAAGACCTCACTGGGATCGCTGGATCCTCCGGCGCTCCTGTCGCTTGTGGAGCTGTCCAGGGGGCGATTGGCGGGCCCAGCCGCCGCCGTGGCGGGGTCCTCGCTGCCTCGCCCGGGGTAGCACTCCAGCCGGCGACCGTTCGCGTCGAAGACCTTGAAGAACATCACCGATGCGCCGTCGTACTCCAGGTGGATCGTGAGGGCGCCCTTCGTTCTGCAGCACCGAGCGACTCCACCCCAGCCACGAGTCATGAAGACCTCGCCCGGGGCGGTGATCGCAACCTCTGCCCCGGTCGCAGGAGTGGTGCAGTCCGCGTGCTGCAGCCACAGCTCCAGGAGTCTCCCCTACTGGAAGGCGGAGGCGAAGAAGGGAGGAAGGCGGATCCAAGTCCGCGGAGGCATGGCGGCGTGGAGCACGAGCTCACGAGAGGAGCCCTCAGTGTGGACTCCAGGAGGAACAACCAACACCTTCGTGACCCTCCGGCGCCGCCGACGGCGCTGGCCGAGGGGATCGGCATCTCCTCTTCCAGAGCCCTCGGCGTGGGCATACAAGGGAAGCAGGAACCCCGGCGGAGGCCGCTCGTACCAAGGCCTCAGCATCAGTAGGCGGTTCTCCTCGTCTTGGCCGCGCAAGGCAGGCCGTTTCTTTGACGGGAGCGGGTCAGGTACCTCTTGAGGAGCCTTTCCCTTCTCCGCCGCAGAGAACCGGCGAATCGGAGCCATCACACCAAGACGGAGCAAGAACTGAGGCGGGGGAGGAAGCAAGAAGAGATGGACTAGAAGGGCATGCGCGGTACCGTACTTATAGCCGGCGGAGGCCAACCGTCGACCTCCACGATCACAGGTAATCATGACATGGTTTGCATGCAGGGACTTGTCCAATCCGCGCGATCGTCGAGGCATCGTGGGGAAGTGGAGACACCCACGTCCAATCAACCGCCACGCGGCACCCGAGGCCGCATGGTGTTAGGGCCCGCGGCGCTTCGCCCTTGCCCTTTCGCCTCTCGGCACGGCCAAGTCCGTGCGCGCCATGGGCCCGGGGGCTACTGTCGGCGTTCTGGAAACGGGGGTCCCTAGACTTGCCTGCCTGCGGCCTGCGGCGTGGCTCGAGTGGGGCCCAACGTGGCCCATCTTCATCAACACAAGCCTCAAGACCCTCGCGAGGGGCCAAGCCTCGCGAGGCGGACGACACGGCGCTTCCTCCAGCACGGCCTCCTTAGGCTGGCTCGCGAGGAGGCGGAGAGATCAAGGTGGGGTACCTCACGAGGTGCCCATGACGCAAGCCATAACGACCAAAGGTGCCAGGCGGGCGCCAGCCCGCGCAGCGTCCTCCCTTTCCTCTTTGGTGCAAAGGGGGCAAGCGCAGGCAAGAGGATCAAGCAAAGGCACCCATTTCGGTGCAACGAGACCAAGACTAGCTCCGCGACAAGGAGGAAGTCACTGTGGAGCCCAAGCCGGCATCATCACCAGAGCCTTTGGCAGGCGAAGACCAACTTTAGTCAGGATAAGTGTACCAGATGTTCCCCTTCAAATTGGCCAATTGTTGGCGCCCTTCCCGCTCAATATTTGGGAAGAGGCCCAGGGCCTTTGCCTATAAATAGGACTAGCCACCCCCAGGGTAGAGGCATCTGATTCAGTATCTAGAGCAAGTAGAGAGACAAAGAAAGAGAAGGGCGATTGAACTCTCCCTAGCAGTTCATCCCCTAACCAAGAACAGGCCCTCGCGAGGCCGTTCACCTGTATTGTTCTTCCTCATCAGCCTAAGAGGCAATCCACCCACCACATTGGAGTAGGGTATTACACCACAATGGTGGCCCGGACCAGTATAAACCCTGTGTCTCATGTGTTGTTCCTGCAGTAGTTTAGATCCTTACGAGACGGAGAGGTAGAGGGTTCGATCTTTGCACGCACCCTAGAGTTCGAACCTTAAGGGTCTGCCGGAACCCAGAATCCGACAGTGCCACTGACATGTGTACCTACAGGCAACCAGTAAATGACAGAAGTTAAACTGCAATTGCACAAATGATGTGTAATACTGTAAGACATGGGATGCAACTAACCTTGATGGCAAACAACAACATCGGCCGTTATGACCCTGCGTAAGTACACGGACAAGCATGTTATGTAAAACAGGGTTAGCATCCACCAAAAATAGCAAATGGGGTAGCATCTCTAGTATATCTTCATTGTGGAGAGTAGCATGGTAGCAAATGGACAGATTAAGAAACGGATACAACTGTTAATTGCGACAGGCTTAACAACATCCTAAGTCATGTTTTGTAAGTTTGTAGCCATTGAAATACAACTATTTAAAAATGGATTTAACTGTTAATTGCAACAGGCTTAATAGACATTAAAACCGGTACTAATAAAATTGCAATTGGCATAGTTAAACATCACAAGGAAGGTGCTTCCAAAGCAAAGAATGGCCCAGATGTCTATAAAAATGTAAGGAAAGTAGCAAAAATGTGTTAGGCATGTTTACTAGAACATGCTTAATACATTGATCGTACAGAACATAGCCATTAATTGCAATTGGTATTGGTAAGATTGAACTGCTGAGTACATACTTGGTAAGTCCTGAGAGGTAGTTGCTGGGGCACTTCATCTTGGCCAGAGCTCGCCCAAAGTCAGCGACGGCAGAGGCGAGCTGTTCCTGCGGGTCGAAGTGTGGATCAGTGCCACTGACATGTGTACCTACAGGCAACCAGTAAATGGTAGAAGTTAAACTGCAATTTCACAAATTATGTGAAATACTTTAAGACATGGGATGCAGCTCACCTTGACGGCAAAGAAAAGCATTAGCCGTTATGACCCTACGTAAGTACATGGACATGCATGTTAAGTACAACAGGGTTAGCATCCACTAAAAATAGCAAATGGGAAACATCTCTAATGATATCCTGAGTCATGTATTGTAAGTTTGTTGCTGGTATTGGTCAAATTGAGCTGGACACGGTAATATTTGAACATCACACAGCGTGCAGTATTGAAATAAACAAGGCACGAACATGCTTAATACATCAACCCTACAAATCATAGCCGTTGCAAGTGGTATTGGTAAGATTTAGCTGGTCAGATCTTACCTATTATGTCCTGGGGGTAGTCGCTAGGGGACTTCATCTGGGCCAGAGCCTGCACCATGTCGGCGGTGGCGGCGGAGGCAAGGTGTTCCTTCGGGGTAACACGCATAGTGGCCATCGCGCCATGGACCGCCATCAGCTCCTGGCGGGGGGGGGGGGGGGATTCGAGGCATGCAGATGTTTTGCAGGCGCCATTTAAGCAATCAGGTCGGGGACGTGATAGAGATCGGTGGGTTACTTGGCTGGATCTGAGCAGAATGTAGATGTGGTTGAAGCTGTGGTTGTGGGGGCGGCGGTTTGAGATGCCGATAGGGGGAGGCGCGAGGGAGGGGTATACTGAGGGGAAGGGAATGTGGTTGGAGGAATAAATTCTGAAATCGCATGCCTAATGAACATTTTGGTGCAAAACATGAAACTTGGGTGGGTGAAACACACAACGCAGACGAAGCGCGTAATATACTCGTGTGCGAGAAAAAAGAAAGTTGTCAGATCCTGTCTCCAAAAAATGTACACGTGTACTTGATTTTTTTCAGTCAATGGTATGCCTGGTTTATTAGGAAATATCGCACAAGTAACTGACTTATGGGTGATTAAAGCAAAAAAAACGCAGACGGGTACGACATAGAAACAGTGTGATTTGTGATCTTCTAATGATTAACGCAAAAAAACACACACGGGCAGACATGCTAATCAACGCTTAAAGCCCTCAAAGGATGCTCTTACCGACATTGTACGTTAATACTACAAACTTAAAGTACTATTGGTAATTTGCTCTAATACTACAAACTTCAATTACTTCTCACATGCTGCCATCAGGGCATGCTGGCTAGACGCCGACGTTCTCCTTCCAGGCCTTGTAGGGGGCAGCCCACCGTGCTTCGATCTCCACCAAGCTCTCCTCACCACGGCGTGCGGACTGTTTTTTCTTGCGGCAGCAGGACTCTCTTTTCTTGACTGCTTTATGCCTTTTCCGCTCCTTCTGTGCGGCTTTGGCCGCCTCCAGATCCACCACCCATTCAGCCATGGCAGCCTCAAAGTCCTCCCATGTAATTGTCTGGCCGCCGATGGTAATGAACTCGGCACGGCGAGATGCCATCGCTTCCTTACCATGTGTGCGGTCACGGGCGGCGAGGAACGCGGCATGGCGGGATGCGATCGCTTCCTTACTAGTTACTGTGCCGCGGTGCCATGAACGACGCCTGGAGTCAGCTCTGGGATGGAGGGGCCGGGCAGCCATATAGTGCGGTGGTATTCAAGAGCTCAACGACAAATGGCAACAGAAATTTGGCTTCCCTTACAATTTTGCTCGTTCATTATTGCACACGGTTCATCTCCGTCGCTTCCGGAAACAGTGTGCACTGAGCCTATTGTGTGTTGCGTTATGATTGGCCGGAACCCCAGCATGTGGATCGCGCGTGTGCACCGTTGGATGCGCCGCGATCGAACGGCAATCCACGTCCCTCACATCACACCCGTCCACCTGTAGCTGGATTGGATATATATGCGCTAAATGCCTAGAAAATGCACATAATCCCCTAAATACGGTAAATGAGCCCGGAAAAATGCCAAATTTGAACACAATGATTTGCAGGGTGTATACTCATCGTAGAAAAAAACTCCAGGGCAACGAACAAAGAAAATTTGGATTCCCTTTTCAATCTTGAGGATTTCCCTCTCGAAAGCATGGAACTTCCTCGGTGATGGTTTGATTTATGAAGGGCCAGCATGCATGACGACATAAGCCAAACCTTCTCGAAGTTTTACCAAGGCATGGTGAGGTCATACCATGGCACCATGCCAGGCGTCATGTTTTTAAGGATTTATTTCATTTTTTCTATAGTTGAAAACCCAACAAACAAACATTTGCGGTTGACTCTTGCCACACATTTCATCAAAATATCTGTCCATTCCTTGTAAAGGCATAAGAATTTACTAAATGGCACGAGCATGGCTTTCTAGGCCGTTCTTGTGGACCATTTCATGCATCGATTTCTTGAACTTGAATTATGCGCATTAATGCCTAGGAAATGCACATAATCCCCTAAATATGGCAAATGAACCCGGAAAAGTGCCAAATTTGAACACAGTGATTTGCAGGTTGTATGTTCATCATAGAAAAAAAACTCGTGGACAAAGGACAAAGGAAATTTGGACCCCCTTCAATCTTGGTGATTTCCCCCTTGAAACCATGAAACATCCTCGGTGATGGTTTGATTTATGAAAGGCGCGCATCACGACATAAGGAAAACATTCTCCAATTTTTACCAGGGCATGGTGAGGCCATACCATGGCACCACGCCAGGTGTCATGTTTTCCAAACATGTGTTTCATTTTTTGTATAGTTGTTAACCGAGTAAACGGCGCGTTTATGGTTGACTATTGCCACACATTTCCTTGAAATATCTGCCCATTCCTTGTAAAAGGCATGAGAATGTACTAAATAACATGAGCATGGTTTTCTAGACCGTTCTTGTGCACCTTTTCATGCACCAATTGTTCGAATTTGAATTATGTCCATTAATGCCTAGAAAATGCACATAATCCCCTAAATATGGTAAATGAGCCCGTGAAAATGTCAAATTTGAACAAGTTGCATTTGAGGCGGTATTTTGATCGTTGGAAAAAAACTGAATGACAAACTAGGACGGAAATTTGGATTCCCCTTCAATCTTGGGGACTTTCCCTGTCGAAGGCATGGAACTTCCTCAGTGATGGTTCGATTTATGAAGGGCGTGCATGACGACATAAGCCAAACCTTCTCAAATTTTTACCATGGCATGGTGAGGTCATACCATGGCACCATGCGAGGCATCATGTTTTTAAGGATTTATTTCATTTTTTCTATAGTTGAAAACCCAACAAACAAACATTTGTGGTTGACTCTTGCCACACATTTCATCGAAATATCTATCCATTCCTTGTAAAGGCATGAGAATTTACTAAATGGCACGAGCATGGTTTCCTAGGCCGTTCTTGTGGACCATTTCATGCATCGATTGCTTGAACTTGAATTATGCGCATTAATGCCTACGAAATGCACATAAACCCCTAAATATGGCAAATGAACCCGGAAAAGTGCCAACTTTGAACACGGTGATTTGCAGGTTGTATGTTCATCGTAGAAAAAAACTCGTGGACAAAGGACAAAGGAAATTTGGACCCCCTTCAATCTTGGTGATTTCCCCCTTGAAACCATGAAACATCCTCGTTGATGGTTCAATTTATGGAAGGCGTGCATCACGACATAAGGAAAACATTCTCCAACTTTTACCAGGGCATGGTGAGGCCATACCATGGCACCATGCCAGGCGTCATGTTTTCCAACCATGTGTTCATTTTTTGTATAGTTGTTAACCGAGTAAACGACGCGTTTATGGTTGACTATTGCCACACATTTCCTTCAAATATCTGCCCATTCCTTGTAAAAGGCATGAGAATGTACTAAATAACATGAGCATGGTTTTCCAGACCGTTCTTGTGCACCTTTTCATGCATCGATTGTTCCAATTTGAATTATGTCCATTAATGCCTAGAAAATGCACATAATCCCCTAAATATGGTAAATGATCCCGGGAAAATGTCAAATTTGAACATGTTGCATTTGAGGCAGTATGTTGATCGTTGGAAAAAAACTGAATGACAAACTAGGACGGAAATTTGGATTCCCCTTGAATCTTGGGGACTTTCCCTATTGAAAGCATGGAACTTCCTCAGTGATGGTTCGATTTATGAAGGGCGTGCATGACGACATAAGCCAAACCTTCTCAAATTTTTACCAAGGCATGGTGAGGTCATACCATGGCACTATGCCAGGCATCATGTTTTCAAGCATTTATTTCATTTTTTCTATAGTTGAAAACCCAACAAACAAACATTTGTGGTTGACTATTGCCACACATTTCAATGAAATATCTATCCATTATTCCTTAAAAAAGGCATGATAATTTACTAAATGGCACGAGCATGGTTTTCTAGGCCGTTCTTTTGGACCCTTTCATGCACCGATTGTTTGAACTTGAATTATGTGCATTAATGCCTAGGAAATGCACATAATCCCCTAAATATGGCAAATGAACCTGGAAATGTGCCAAATTTGAACATAGTGATTTGCAGGTTGTATGTTCATCACAGAAAATAAAACTCATGGACAAAGGACAAAGTAAACTTGGATCCCCTTCAATCTTGGTGATTCCCCCTCGAAAACATGAAACTTCATCGGTGATGGTTCGTTTTATGAAAGGCGTGCATGACGACATTTTTACCATGGCACGGTGAGGTCATACCATGGCACCACACCAGGCATCATGTGTTTCCAAGCATGTATTTCATTTTTGTATAGTTCTTAACCCAGTAAAGGACGCGTTTATGGTTTACTATTGCACACATTTCCTTGAAATATCTGCCCATTCCGTGTAAAAGGCATGAGAATGTACTAAATAGCACGAGCATGGTTTTCCAGACCGTTCTCGTGCACTTTTTCATGCACCGATTGTTCGAATTTGAATTATGTGCATAATTAATGCCTAGAAAATGCACATAATCCCCTAAATATGGTAAATGAGTTCGGAAAAATGTCAAATTTTAACACGTTGCATTTGAGGCGGTATGTTGATCGTTGGAAAAAAAACTGAATGACAAACTAGGACTAAAATTTGGACTCCCCTTCAATCTTGGTGATTTCCCTCTCGAAAGCATTGAACTTCCTCGGTGATGGCTCGATTTATAAAGGGCATGCATGACGACATAAATCAAACCTTCTCAGCTTTTAACCAGGGCATGGTAAGGCCATACCATGGCACCATGCCAGCCGTCATGTTTTTCAAGAACATATTTCATTGTTCTATAGTTGATAACCCAGTAAATGACACGTTTGTGGTTGACTATTGCCAAACATTCCATTGAAATCTCTGCCCATTCCTTATAAAAGGATTGAGAAATTACTAAATACCATGAGTATGGGTTTTCTAGACCGTTCTTGTGCACCCTTTCATGCACCGATTGTTTGAATTTGAATTACGTGTATTAATGCCTACAAAATGCACATAATCCCCTAAATATTGTAAATGAACCCGGAAAAGTGTCAAATTTGAAAACTATAATTAGCAGGGTTTATGTTCATCATAGAAAAAAACTCATGGATGAAGGACAAAGGAAATTTGGATTACCATTCAATCTCGGTGATTTACTATCGCACACGATTCATCTCCGTCGCCTCTGCGAACCATGTGTTTTCACTCACACATGCAACAGGAAGAGAAAACCCTTGCCCATTTCGTCCCCACTCACTCGTCGTGGACTCCTCCGCAACTCTGCACCCTAAGCTCGACGACTGTTGGCGGCGGGCATTGGTCGCGCTCCAAACGATACCGGATTTCGCCTCCACCGCTTTTCGCCGCCTATCTGCACGGACATTCTAGACTCTGGTCGACTGGGGTTTTCTGCGGGATTGGGCTTGGGATTTTTCTCATGGAGAAGGTAATCAACTTAATTAGCAAAATATTCACTCATCTCATATCACAGTCCATCCGTCGCTGTTAATCAACCGACGGAAATCGCCGTGGAATCATTTTTGTTCTAGCTGATTCGTGGGTGTTCATTCATGTGTCCATAGTGTGAGCACAAATCGGGCAACTGTGGTCGTGGCCAGTAGGAAACGGAGTCCTATCTCACCATTCCGGATGACTTCAGGGAGCGCTGGGTATGTTCAATCTCAACCTACAATGGTTGGCATGGCCTAAATTTGTGAGCGTATGCCGTGTGTTGCTACATTATCTATATATTTGCATCAAATCTTTGTTACATTATCTATTTTTTATTGTATATTTTTGCACTTTGCTTTCACATATATATATGGATCTGATGTATCAGTTACTCCGATATTTGCATCTTGCTCTGATATTTCAATATATCTAATTTACGATCTTAATTTTCATTTCAAACAGTACATCCCTTGCTTTGCAAGAACAGGAGTAGAAGGAAATCTTGGGCTTTACTTTGCTGATGACTCCCAGGATGTCATATTAACAATGCAGCATGGATCTACAACGACGATTAGTGTAAAATTTAATAAAGATGGTCACTCCTATTTTAATGCGGACATTTGGAGAAAAATGTCTACGTGTTATGAACTGAAATCTGGCAATAAAATTCTAGTGCGTGCACCACTGCCTGGTCTAATTAACATGGATGTTTACTTCCCCAGCGTCATCAGCCGATGAAAGTCCGATCAAGGTTAGTGTCCTTTCAACTTTCCCCTTATTGTCATATTCCTATTTAAGCAACCAATTGATCACTATTTTAGCAACCAATTGTGACATCATATTCTGACTCCGTTCCTAGGCAGTAACAAATTGTATTTACCAATTTATGTGCACTATGTATTCTTCTGCCATGTTCTGAATAAATAATCCCTTTCCACCTTTTAAGAAGGATATGTTGGATGCATAGTGAATGATTTGTATATTACTAAGCGTACCAAATTTTACTGGAAGTACTTGAAGCATGTCATAAACATTGTTGATAATCTGACAGAGATAGCACAACATATGAACGCTGTATTTTGGATGGGATTAATTAGACCTATGGTGCACACACTGAACAAGACCAATTGTGTGCACAAAATGCTGGTAAAAAGTCTTATTTTAATGTTGATGCTCATAAATTATATATATCTTCAACGGTATGTTACAATTTTTTTATTCTACATGTCAACAATAATTGACCCGTGTAGCAGTTCCTGGATCGATTTTCCGGCGTGGTCGAATTACACTTGTGACTGCTAATAACGGCAAAGTGATTGCAAGGTACTGCATTTCCCGCAGAAATGGAACCATTCAAATTAACAAGTTCTCGCTTCTCGTGGCATTGCATCCATATTGGAAAATTGGAGACACTGTTCTACTCATGATCTACCAAGGGACAGGAGGGATCTTCCTTTTCATTAACGAGATGCCGAGTCGGCGTGATCAAGCTACTTCCAGTGGGTATGGTTGTTGGCCCTCAGCCTCTTAAAATGTCCTAGTTGGTAATATATATGTTAAGTATGTAGATATGGACCATATGGTTGTTGGCCCTTAGCCTCTTAAAATGTGATAGTTGTTACTATGTTAAGTATGTAGATATGGAACATATAGTTGTCAAAACCGTGTTACGAAGATCCTCCTTTTGTTGAATAGTGTAACCACTATATATATGTTACTCAAATGTTGTTACCCAAGTTCATAAATTTTCATGGAAAGTATTAGTATCGTACACAGTTCATTGAGTTTAAGCATGTGCCCGATGACCAGAAGGCATTTACAGATTAACTGTCCATATTGCAAATTCACACACATGTTAACATAAGGACACTTATTTGTAACATACTAATCATCGCATGCGAGTACTCGCAGATGCATCGCGTGCGATACTCCGCCACTGCAAGCAACTAGTTTGCATCTTTCAAAGTTTTTTGTACACACAGAATCGCACACGAAGTAACTGCATTGACTGTTTGTGTTGTAATTTCTCATCGCAAACAGTTCATCCGAGTCGGCTGTTTGCCATGTATCACACACATCTTGTTTACACGACCCGTTTGTGTTCATTTGGCTTAGTGCAAACAGTTCATCCATGTGAACTGTATGCCGCATAACACACACATCTTGTTAAGTTGAACCGTTTCTGTTGTGTTCCCTAATCCAAAACAGTTTGCCCGAGTTAACCGTATGTCTTATATCGCACACACATTGATATGGCTGCCTGTGTCTGTTGTTCTACCTCATCGCAAATAGTTCAAATGGATTAACCGTGTGTCCTGCATCGCACCCATGCTGTTATGGCTGCCCGTTTCTGTTTTTATGCCTCATCATAGACAGTTTGAATGTATTAACATGTGTCCTGCATCGCACACGCAACAAAAATCTGAACCGTGTTTGATGGCTCCGCCATTGCAAACGTTTTGCACCTTTTTTGATGATATTTTACATCACAGTTTGAGATTATTGCATCGCACACAATTTTGGCAAAGGGTCTCTGATCATAGGGTCGCGTTAGCAGTATCCTGAAGTAGTGTACTCTTATAAAAATAACAGAGTTGGTGATGATGGTGTGCCTGCCATCCTGCAATATAGGTCGTGCAGTTTATATCCGATGGATAGGAAGAAAACTATGGCAATTTTGCAAAAAGATACCTACACCCCTCTCCACATTTGCAAATAAGTCCTTCCCTCGTTCATCCTTTTCTCTCACAAGATAAACTACTCATACAGATGCATCTTGATGTTACATGCAACGCACGAGGATGTTTCCTTGGGTGTCTCTCCAGCGCGGCGTGGCCGTAGTTGCAAGTTGACGCCCCTTGAGATGCCGACGTTGAGGGGCACTCGGATTTTGTCCGATGAGAAGGTAAGATGAGTTTGATCATATAGTAAATGCATTCTAAAGACTACTTCCGTGTCCATTTCCTAGTTCTCCCCCTACTCACTGTTTCACAGGTTAGGCTCGGTGCCAGTGGAAATTGGCTTGCATATGTACGGGAGGGTACCAACATCAATTTGCACAACATTTACAATGGTGATACCATTCCTGTAGAACCTTTGTCCAACATTGGGATCAGCCATGCAACGGGCCACCGCCTGAATTAGTACGATGGAACCACGGTGAGATTGAAGAAGATAGCAATCATGGAAGCCCTGATAAGGTCGTCCGCCAACCAAAATTACACTCTCATCACGGTGTTCGACATCACGAATGATTTCACGAATGTTGCACATGGCGGTCAAAGGTGGACCATGCTGTCTGCCGCGGATTTGTTGCCGTACTAGTACGAAGACGTTGTGCTCCTTTCTAACCGCATCTTTGCGGTGACAAACCATGGGACTTGTTTCGTATGGGACGCATCCTATGGTATACTCCCTGTCTTCCAGTTTATTTGTTTTCAATATTTTTTGTTTTATAAGTTTCAAATTCAAAATTTGAGCTCCCCATCAGATGTTGAGATTGCAATGTCCATTAAATCCTTGCGTCCATGTATAGTAAGAAACAAATCTCGAGCTTGGCGTGAGTTCGTGCAGCAGTAGCACCACAAGGCCTAGCGCAGGAGTTACATTTCCCTCTCGGGGCCCTCGAGACTGAGCTTCAGCACCTTACTACACCTGCCTTTGAGTCAATAACATGTGGACTCGGCAGGTGGCTGGTCCACATGTAATGCTCCCGAAGGCAGAGGGGCAGTGGGGCCGAGAGTGGTGAGCCGCAGGTCGGGGGACGTGTGGTGTCAGGGGTTCGAGCGGCGTCGTGGGAATCGCGTGTGGCTGTGGTAGAAACTTGATGCTTGCCGCATTTCAGGTGGCCCACATGTCATGCACACAAAGGCAGAGGGGCGGTGCGGTCGAAAGGGGTGAGGCGTACGTCGGTGGACGTGGTACCGAGGGTTGAAGTGGCATCGTGGGAATCACGAGTGGCAGTGGATGAAACGTGATAGTCGTCGTAGTTGAACTTCCATGGACAAGTTGTCATGTCTATAGACACGTGCATTGCGTACCGATCACTGGAAGGAGTAGTAGAGAAAGCTAGGCGGATAAATAGTTCCTTATAGTCAAGCGGACCCACACAAGTACTTGTTCCGAACACATGCACACCATCAAAATACTACATCTATATCAATATACATAGAGAGGGAATATTTTTTTTACAAGAGAGGAAATAGTTCATCCATCCATAATGCCCTGGTGCTGGTGCTTCTTCTTCTTCTTCTTCTTCTTCTTCTTCTTCTTCTTCTTCTTCTTCTTCTTCTTCTTCTTCTTCTTCTTCTTCTTCTTCTTCTTATTATTATTATTATTATTATTATTATTATTATTATTATTATTATTATTATTATTATTATTATTATTATTATTGTTCTCATTTTCTGCGGGAGACGGCTTCGCAACGAGCTCTCTAGACCTTGCAGCTATCTCGAAACTCACACGGACATCGAGGGCAGCATATTTTATCATCACGTAAGTCAAGGGATAATTCTCCCATCCTTTCTGAAGATTTGTACCGAGCATCAAATTTGCTATGTCGAATAGGGATGGTGTCCGTTTATCACAATCCTCTACAGGAATTTTATTTTGGTTTGTACGTTAGCGATGCTTTTCGAATGAAGGTTGTATGACTCCAACTCCTGTTTGTCACCTGCGATGGCTGCCCCACAGAAGTATATGTGTCTTCCAAGTGGCACACTCCGTGTACTCTATGTCGAGACCGATGACCTTCATCTCCACCTTTTGGAGGGAGTTGGATACATTGTTGATACACTTCCTAACAACCTAGGGTAGTCGGTTACGGTGTCAACTATGCTCAACGAGCCTTCGACGAGGACATGTTGGACGCTAAAAACCTGCATCTTGATCTGTTTCTCCATTTGGAACTGCTAGACCGGAGGGCTATGGTTTGGAGAATTACGATTAGATGGCTAGTCTAACTGACGAAGATGATTATTTAAAGGGGCTTCAGAATTACTCCAGGAGTATGTGAAGAGGTTTAAACAATGTGAATGTAGTGTGGTTTGGATGCAAATGAAGATGAAGGAGAGGTGAAGAAGCCGAGGAAAATCGGTTCCTGATGGAGAAGTAAATGAGAGAAGTGGTCTGCAGGCAGTCGATTTGACGACTAGGTAGACTACATGAAAAGCTATGTGGGTAGACTGAGGAGTGGTACCTGTCAGTGTACATGCCCATCCTTCTAGCGCTCCATGTGCCACTGGCTAGTTGAGGTCACTCTTTTGAATCGCCGTGGTGAGACATTTTATGATTCCTTTTTATTTCTGCACCCCTCCTGACAGGTGGAACCTATGCAAACGGATAAAAAAATGTGTCGTACCTGGTTCGGATGGATGTTGACGCGTGCGTGGGAGACATAAAATTCTCTTATTAAGGAATAAGTATGTGGCTATCCTCCAAAAAGAATAAGCCTTCTTCGCGCTTCCGCATGCACGAGAATTTGCTTGTGCTTGCAATATGGATGATACTTGGAGGATGAAGTGAACCCAGAGGCATGCTATTATGGGAGACCTATTTCCGCTATACAGTACTACTCATGTTCCTACTACTCCTACTAGTAGTAGTAGTACAACTGTGGTACACTTGATGGTCAAAATATTATTCATCCGGTCCTCACACTGAAGTGAAAAGACCCTGCGCCCGAGGTGACACCAGTCCAGGTGGCGTGTTCGGGTTACCAAAGTCAGCCTCACCTTGTGCACTGTGTAGTTAGTGTCACCGCTGCTATATAGCATGCGTTACCTCGTCTCCCTCTCCCCTAGCACCACTCCATCTCCATTTCCATCTCACTGGAGATCCTTAGGTCACTCTTCAACATCTCACTGTGCCCCCCCGTACCCTCGCCTCACTCGCCTCCCCCCAGTACCACTATTTCCACGTTAGCCGCTCCAGCACCGAGAGCCTTCTCCCCTGTAAATAAAGCCCCCAAAAACCCCATCTTCCAAACTCCACCATGGCCGAGCGCAAACCGCGCAACATCCATATGAGCCGCAATTGGAGCAATCTCCCTAGTGACATCCTCGACCTCTGTTGTTCGTGTATGGATATGTTGAGTGCCCTGCGGCTGGCTGCATGCTCGAGGGACATGCACATGGCCATCGTTGAAGTGAGGCCTATGATTTTCAAGACACCCTGCTTGCTTCTATCTGGTCTTGCAAGATTTTCTCACCATGATACGGAGGCGTACATGATGCACCTCGACTTCAATCCTACCCCCATTAGTCAAAACTTCTTTGCAGGTAAGTAGTGGGTCGCCATACATCATTTCTCTCGACTTCGATCCAATCACCATTGCCCGAAACTTCTTGGCAGGTATGTACTGGATCGGCATGAGCTCCCACTGGATGGCTGCCGTCAGACAAGACCGGAAAAGTTGGTGCTCGTGAACTTCCACACCTCGCATGAGATTATCCTTCCTACGTTGGATTATATAGGTTTTTACCGCCATGGTCGAAGTCATATAGATGACGAAGTCAGTTGGATGCACCTTGTTTTGCGGAATATTGTAATCTGCCAAGTGCCCACACGAGATGCGAATTACGCAGACTTCAATCTAATTGCCTTGTTCGACCGCGGACTCGCCTATCTTTCCGCTGGTGCCTTCTTTAGTTGGAGACAGCTCACCTCACAGTGGATCATCAAAGCTGATACACACTTCTATGATGCTATTGAACACAATGGCATCATCTACATGATCGACAAAGCAGATGGCACCACGTATTGCTGGGATAACGCATGTAAGTTGTTTTTGTTTGATGTTAATGATGACGCCATTACGTTGTTTGAACTTTTTGTGATGATTCGCATATACCTGTTTGAGCAGAATTTGAGTAGAACTATGGCAATGTATTAGAGATGGCATAAATCAGCTATATTTGGAATGAGTTAATTCATGCGATTGTGACCATGTCACTACAACCAATTTGTACCCCTGAATAATCAAACGGTTAGGAAGATATGGATATTCTCCTTATTTTATACTAATCTATATACTACTAAATATGAGTTTGTATTAATGGCCATGTTAGTTTTCTCATTTCATGATGTAGAAACATGCATCACACTTTTTGTTTCGCCTAACCATACATTAGGGAAGTAAATGTGCATATGGAGAACTCTATATTTGGAAGTAGTGAAATCATGTAATGCTTACCATGTGTACATACCTATATTCGCCCTTCAGCAATCAATGGCTAGAATAATATCCTCATTAAAAATTTGCCCATAGAACATGAGTATATAACAATGCATGGTCTGTTAGTTTCCTTGAAGAATCTTTTTGTGAGGACAGAAGATGAGTACATAACATGCATGACATGGTAATTTCTTGTGAAGAATCGATTGGGAGATAACATGAGTATAACCATGCATGGCACTTATATATTTTTGAACCCAGTATACATTTCCCTGTATTTTCCTCCCAGTTCCAGCAGGGACATATCAATGATGTTTCTTGCATTATCCTACTCATACTCTGAATAGTGCTGATCTTACATTAACAATGCCTGTCCTTTTTTATATGATGAAGTGTTCCTACAGTTACCGCCCTTTGTAATCACACCACCTTTGCCAAAAACAGGGAAGCACAACTGGTTCCTCGCTCGATCGGACGATGGCAAAAGACTGATGATCATTCGGAAACATGAGCTGGAAAAGTTATATTGCAAAATCCCCACCGTATACAAGCACCATGAAATACGTGAGTATACGGACAGTGGTTGTTACGTCTATGAGCAGGATACCAGCTTGATGGGGCCTTCAGGATTTTTGAGTTGGAGGCGGGTAAACAGCCTTGGTTCACACTCGTTGTTTCTCGGACTAAATTATCCGATTAACCAGGAGATCACTGTTGGCGAGGACCTTGATGGCAGAGAGGCTTTGTTTGCTATGGAAAACTGTGTCTACACGGCGAGCCCTAGGACTTTAGGAGGAAACTCCCCTGATTGTCAACGATATAGCATGCAGCCAAAAGAAGGTGAGAATGACAAAGGCATCTGGATTAACTTTGATCCTTTGATGTCTCAAGTCCGACGGGCAGTGATGTGGTTCAAGCGTTCAGGTTGATAGGAAATTGGGCTGTTGCGTCGAAAGGGTGGAGTACCGGTCTCTCCAGATCACTAGTCGCTGAAGCGGAGCTGCAAATTATGATGGTGTTGGATCATCCCTCTTCGAATGACTAGTTTGTCTTTGCTGCTTGCTCTGGATGCATAGTTCTCTCTTAAGTTATGCATATTCCTTGTCATTTGGCCATCCTTGTCTATGTCACTCTTACTATGTAATAGTTGCCTCTATTTAGAATGTCATTCTCGTTTGGATCACGAGAGTGTGAGCGCTGCATATGGGTGCGTTGTGGTGGTGTAGCATGACTTCTTATGAACTATCATGTCTTGGTGTTTATGTCAGTAGTAGTCACTAGTCAGTGTTTCAATGTTGTATATATATCGTTGTTTTGAACTGTTTATTGTCTTGAACTGCTGGTGGGCTAAATGAGGGCATCACCATTCTCCAGCTGTCAGAGTATGTCTCCTTTTTTAAGTTATAATTTGAGCTTAGTGTCTTTTCTATGATGTACACTTGTTTGGGCTAGTAAGGTGTCGTTGAATATGGGCCGAGTAGTAACGCAATGCCAAACAGGTCAATTATGACTCTCAGGCCAGGCACTCAAAAGATCCTAAAAAGGCCGGGATCTCCAAAAAATAAAGATAAGGACTCTTAGGCCGACATGTGGGCGTCACCGGTGTTTTCGTGCGCTTGTGCACCGGGAGCATATTGGCACGTGTTCGAAATTCATGCTACCTTTTCATCCCCAATCTCCTGCCCCTCCCCCACCTCTGGAATCTCGATTCCTACTGCATCCCCCCAATCCCCCTCCTGTACTCCCTGTACTCAAGCGCACTATCATGTCACCGGTCAACGCAGATCTCCGAGCCGGAGATCCTGAGGTCCGTCCTGCCTTCAGGCATTGCATGCTGTCACTGAATAGTGGTATGGGGGTGCTTGACGACCAGTTTGCCGGAAAAGTGCTGATGGTAACCATCAACGGTGACCGGCCTCCTGTCTCGCCAGACGACCTTGTCAAAGCTCTTGGCATTGCGCACGGCATCCAAATAAGTGACTTGCTCGTCGAAGTCTGTCCGCCACAAGCTGATTTCTTTGTCAGGTTCCGGACAACTTTTGACTGCAGTCGTGTGTTTGAATCTTCCTCGTGTTTATTCTGCGATGGCACGTTGGTGAGCTTTGTTCGGTGGCACCTAGGATGGGGCTCGGTGCCCTTTGAGCTTCAGTTTTTAACAAAGCTTACCTTCCATGGAATGCCTCAACGTGCTTGGAACAGCGAGTCCATGAATGAGCTTATCGACGACCTTGGAGGTGAGCTCGTAAGTATGTTTGTTCCTACAAACAGCTGGGCTTTGACGCTTATGGCATGGATGAAGAAGCCGTCCACCATACCGAAGGTGATTGGTGTTGAGATACCGGTGCAGGAACCGGGGTTGTACTATTCATCGCCACCAAGGTCGCCGCGGACCACGTTAGAGATGTACCTGTATCAAGTGTTCGTGCATGTCAAAGAAGTGGTCAATCCATCAATCAAAGTCTTGCCGCCGCCGCTGGTGCCAGGGTCCATCGACAACGTCCATTACAGGAGTCAATGCCAGACTTTCCCTGTGTTGCTCGGAACGATGGATGGCACAGGGCCTACTCGATCGTGCGGCGGAGGCCATTGCTTCTTTGGGAGAAGAGGTAGGGCTGGCTGCCTAGATGTGCTCTAATTTGAGGTAACAACTGAATCTTGTCATATACTAGTTAAGTGCGAGCTACGGGTGTGAAGCACTGATGTGCCAGTACATTTGATTGTGACCTGTTCTATTCTTGTACCTGAACTTTTTCTAGAAAGGGTTGTACGTCAACTTAATGTGCTAGCAGAACTTATTGTGTTGTTTGTCTGTATTTTTTGCACAACATTCAAGATATTTCCCCGTCATGATAAAGACGATGAACTATTATGTATGAGTTCGTTGGTTTCAACATAGCCCTACCCGTAGCGATCCACTGCTTCCACCTTGATTGTGCCGCCAGTGTGAAATTTGTGTAAGCAAGTTCAGTGTGCTATGATGTTCTATATGATTGTGTCAACTATATAAGTTTTTACTGAGCATCAGCAATCCATATGGCTAAAAGATGTATTTACGAGCATCGACCGATGGGTCTCTCTCCCTCTCTCTCTCTCTCTCTCTCTCACACACACACACACAAACATGCACACACTCGCACAAGTGGGACCGTTGAATTATTTCTTCGCTCATACCAACTTTTTATTAGGTTCCACTATACTCTAACTTTCTTCTTAAGTTATTAATTGAGCTCATTGAGTTCAAAAAGTTGTAGGGAAGCCTTGTTTGGGCCTTTTCGGCGTTGCTGAATGTGGGCCGAGTAGCCATGTAAGGTTGTACTGTACTACACAGTCCTTTTTTTCAACATCAGAAATGCAACTGGGCCGACAGTTGTACACAATATCCGGGTCAACTTGTTATTCTCCGCCCCGCTGGGCTGCATATCTTTCCTAGGAGGGATGCATTAGGCTTAACAAGAAAATGGGATGTAAGAAATAATAAATGGGATGTAATTATAAAAACTGGGGAGTAACTATAATAAAATGCACCAAACACGTAATTAGTTTTAAAAAAAATATTATTTTTGGAATTTTTAAATTTTAATTTCATTACCTGTTGCGCGTACAATATTTTGTTGGATTTTTACGTAATACAAATTTATTTTGAAATTATATTTAATCTGACTAGAAATTTCGGGATAAAAATATTTCGGATCCCATTAAAATGTGGGAAATTTTATTGAATTCTATTTTGAGCAGTTGGTTGAAATTATTAATAGTTGTCCTACCTAGAAAATGGTATGTACTTTTAAGAAACTGTAAATGGGTTGTACTAAATTCCATTAGAATTCAAAAATGGGATGTACATTCTTAAAAATCGCAAATGGGCTATATGTTCTCTACTACACACTTGTGGACCTACTAAGTTGACGCGTCCCCTGAAAAAAAAACTAAGTTGGCCCGTATGCAAGGCTTTGTCAACTTATAGTCAACACATGGTTCTAGGAGCAGTGGTTGTTGGATGCCCATCCAACAGATGTCGTGCTTCATGTACAATCTCGGATATCCTTGCTTCCATGGCCCAAAAAATGATTCCTCCCCCTGACATCTGGGGTGCACCTTTTCGGAGGCTGACCTGTGGGCCTACTAAGTTGACGTGTACCAAGGGCTTTGTCAACTTAGTCAATATAAACGGTTCTAGCTGGAGTCATTGTACGATGTGCATCCGACGGCCGTCATGCTTCTTCAACCTCTGGTCTTCTTGCTCCAGCCGCCCAAATCAGCGGCAGCCGTGCCGCCTACTCCTGCCTCTCGTGTCTGGTTGTGCTGCCACCGTTGGCCTTGCCATCCCTCTATACTCACCCACACCTCCTAATATTCTCCGGCGATGGCAGCCTCACACCGCAGCCGAAGCAGTCATCCCACGTACTCCCCTCCGCGTGGGCATCCACTACCGCTTCTTCCCCGGCTCCACGTCGTTCCCTTCCTAGGCCTCGCCGTCGTCCACCGCCTTGGTGCCCTTGACGCGGCGTGGTCAACGTGGTCAACAAAGGACAACCATCAGAAGAGGACTTTAGGAGGTGAGGCTGATAGCTAGACCCACCATCTACATCTTCGAACATAAGGAAGTGCCTCCTTATTACTCGCAAAATGAAAATGATTCCTCCCCCTGACAGCTGGGACCGACCAGCTATATCTTCGCATGCAAGGAAGTGCGTCCTTATCATCCCTGACCACTAGGACCCACCCGGTCAAAGCGTACGTAACATTGTCTGTCTGGTCGCGAATGTGTACATACATACTGGTCGATCGGTCTCTATGCAAGTATGAACCATGGCCAAGTAAGTAGCGGCGCGTGTCATTTTAGAGCACCCGCCATAGTAGTTCACGCAGTCTTGTCTAAGTCCTGTACACGTACGTATAGCCACAGGGCAAAAAATACGGCCACGTACGTACATACGGGCAGGGTCTCGAGCGCGTACTCGCGCATATATACGAACGACCAGGGCTTGTGTACATGGAAGGGCAATGGACGGCAGCAATGGCGTCCTGTTCATCGGGCAGCGAATCGGCCGGGTCGAAACGAAGAAATAGTGTCCTGTTCATCGGGAGGCAATTGACTGGGTCATAATGCGTCCTGTTCAATGGGAGCTAACCGGCTTGGATGAAACAACTGAAACGGGTCTGGCGTACCGCAGAATGGAGGAAATAGCCTTCTGTTCGACCGGCCACGGTCAAAACGAGATCCTGTTCATCGGGAGGGGTCTTGCGTACCGCAAAATAGAGGAAACGGACTTGTGTTCGAGTGCCTACGGTCGAAACGGGGTCCTGTTTATCGTGAGGAGTGTGGCGTACCGCAAAATGGAGGAAACAAACTAGTGCTGGAGCACCTACAATCAAAACAGGGTCATGTTCATCCACCGTCTACTTCCTAGCTCCAGCCTCCACGGGCTACTGTTCATCCACTGTCGACCTCCTCCACCCTCCACGGTCTACTGTTCATCCACGGCTACTGTTCATCTAGCCTCCACCGACTGCTGTTCATAGAGACTCCACGGGGTCATGTTCATCCACCCCCAACTGGCTGGGGTGCGGCAGCCTCCTCGGGGTCCTGTTCATCCAGCGGCAACGACCTACTACCACGGGGTCCTGTTCATCCAACCCCCACAAAGAACTGTTCATCCATAGCCAACCAACCGGCTCGACTCACCATGTCTCGACTCGTTCTACGTACCGCGTGCACGGTAGCAATGGTCACTGTTCATCAAGAGGCAGCCCAACACCGGCTGGCTATGTCTCGCACGAGGGCTCGATCGGCTTCAGTAAGCAGCAGCAGTGATCGATCGCTCGGGTTCAGTTAGCAGCAGCAGCGAAGGAATTGCTCGAATTCAGTCAGCAGCGAGTGAATCGCTCAAGTTTAGTTAACAGTCAAGGGATCGATCACTCGGGTTCAGTAACGTGCGACCGCTCTTGGTTCAGTTAGCCAACACCTTGCACACACGCGCGTACATGAGAGAAACCCCAAACCATAGTGCATTGCTCGACCCCGACCACCCACTGTAACAGGGAAATCCACGATATTTCCTCTCCCTCGCTTCTACCATGATTTTTTCCGTCATGGACGGCCCAAAGAATGTCATGCATCTGCGTCTCCGGGCCGCCCATGACGAAAAGCCCATTTTTGACATAGAATTAGGAGCCCACCACATCTATGATGATACCAGGATTTGTCAAAATTATCATTATAGAAGTGTCATAAGCATGACAATTTTGTTTGTTCGGCCCAAAATGTCATGAATGTGTCTTTTTTTTGTAGTGATTGTATTGCAACATCTTCAATTCTTCTGCGGACACTTCACTATCCAGTTCTCTTCCATCCCCGAAGTATTCACCTTAAAAGCCAATACGCACAATAGCTCAAACGACAGCGTTGTGTCCAAGAATATGCATTTTCATCTTATGCTTCCAACTAGCAAAGTTTGTACCATCAAAGTAAGGACCTCTATGGTGGTAATTTCCCTCACTAGAAGCCGTACTCTCCTAGGTTGTGAAACCAACGCTATGATCACCAAAGCTATGGAAATCAAGACAAATGGAGACCAAAGCTCTGATACCAGTAGGATCGAAAGTAGGTCTAGAGGGGGATGATTAGACTACTTGACCAAATAAAAACTTAGCCATTTCCTAATTTTAAGTCTTGGCAGATTATAGCAACTTAGCAAAAGTCAAGCAATCAACCTACACATGCAATTTTAAGAGTGTAGCAGCGGAAAGTAAAACATTGCATATGAAGGTAAAGGGAAGGGTTTGGAGAAGGCAAACGCAATGTAGACATGGAGATTTTTGGCATTGTTCCGATAGGTGGTGCTATCGTATGTCCACGTTGATGGAGACTTCAACCCACGAAGGGTAACGGTTGCGCGAGTCCACGGAGTGCTCCACCCACAAAGCGTCTACCAAGAAGCAACCTTGTCTATCCCACATGGTCATCGCCCATGAAGGACTTGCCTCACTCAGGTAGATCTTCATGAAGTAGGCGATCTCCTTGGCCTTACAAACTCCTTCGTTTAACTCCACAATCTTGTCGGAGGCTCACAAGTGACACCTAACCAATCTAGGAGACACTACTCTCCAAAAGTTAATAGATGGTGTGTTGATGATGAACTCCTTCCTCTTGTGATTCAAATGATAGTCCCCCAACGCTCAACTCTCTCTCACAGATTTGGCAATGGTGGAAAGATGATTTCAGTCGAAAGCAACTTGGGGAAGGCTAGAGATCAAGATTCTTGTGGTTGGATTGGAATGTCTTGGTCTCAACACATGAGTAGGTGGTTCTCTCTCAGAAAATGAGTAGTGGAAGTGTAGGCACGTTCTAATGGCTCTCTCTTGAATAGAGAAGGGGGTGGAGGGGTATATATAGCCTCCACACAAAATCCAACCGTTCCACACATTTGACCCAACTCGGTCAGACCGAATAGGAGAACTCAGTGAGACCGATTCAGTTCAAAATGTGAACGTTAGGAATGTCGGTGGGACCGATATGATCAACTCGGTGGGACCGATTTTCTAGGGCTAGGGAAAAACCTCATCTCGGTGTGACCGATTGCATGAACTCGGTGAGACCGATTTCAACATTGTGTTAACAGAGAATTGGTCAGGCAAACTCGGTGGGACCGATCGCTCATTTCAGTAACACCAAAATGTTACAAACGGAAACAGAAAGTTTGCATCGCGAACTCGATGGGACTGATCGCTCACTTTGGTAAGACCGCAACGTTACGAAGGGAAATAGAGAGTTTGCAACGCCATCTTGGTGGGACCGAATTGATTAGAGTTTCTGGCAGTGGCTATGTCAAAAGAACTCGGTGGCGCCGGATAGATCAAATAGGTGGGGCTGAGTTTGACTTTAGGTTTTGGACATATTTGGGAGTGAGAAAGTGGTTGAGGGCTTTGAACACCTCATCCCCTTCTAATAGTATTGGCTTTTCCTATGGACTCAATGTGATCTTGGATCACTAAAATAGAAATGAAGAGTCTTGAGCTTTTGCCAATCTTTGTCCTTAGCATTTTGAGGGGTCCACATCTCTAGTCCATGCCATGCCAATCTTTGAACTTTCTGAAATATTTAACTTGAGTGGATATTAGTTCAAGGAGCTATATGTTGTTATGAATTACCAAAACCACCTGGGGAATAGTTGCACTTTCAGCATATCTATCATAAGCATAGCACTGGCGGGTAAACAAATTACTGTTGGGCAATTGACTTCAGAATTGCTCATTGGTGTGTACTACACAGCTTGTTCTTGTAGACTCGTGTTGGGCCTCCAAGTGCAGAGTTTTGTATGACAGTAGCAAATTTCCCTCAAGTGGATGACCTAAGGTTTATCAATCCGTGGGAGGCGTAGGATGAAGATGGTCTCTCTCAAACAACCCTACAACTAAATAATAAAAAGTCTCTTGTGTCTCCAACTCACCAAATACAATGGTAACGTGGAAAGGGCGATACAAGTGTAGTAATGATAGTAGATGTTGATTTTTGGAATAGGAACAATAAAAAATAGCAAGGTAGCAATTGGTAAAATGGAGCACACAAGGTATTGCAATGCTTCAAAATCAGGCCTAGGGTCCGTACTATCACTAGTGCAATCTCTGAACAATGATAACATAATTGGATCATGTAACCATCCCTCAAAGTGCGATGAAGAATATCACTCCATAGTTCCTATCTAGCGGAGAACATAAGAATAAATTGTTTGTAGGGTACAAAACCACCTCAAAGTTATCCTTTCCGATCGATCTATCCAAGAGTTCATACTAAAATAACACCAAGTTATCCTTTCTCATCGATCTATCTAAGAACTCGTACTAAAATAACACCATATGATACACATCAACCAACTCTAATGTCACCTAGATACTTGTTGGTGCAACAAACCCTGGGTCCATTGCCCAGACTGTGCACATGCCCAAGAACAAGATTACAGCACCAAGATCAGATCAAAGCATGAGGAATTAGTTCTTTGAAGGACGAACATGTAGATCAAGAAGACCAAGACTAGCCAGAGAGACAAGGTACCACTACAAGAAGAACCTCCCTTGTCGGGCAGGCGAGCCTGGCGAGGTTGGGGTTACCCCGGAAGTGAGCCGCCAAGATCGCCCCGGCAGGCCTGCTAGGGCTCACGGAGACAAACCACACCACCACACCACCACACATTGATGCACGTCGTCGATCAGTGCAATGTCAAGCTCCCAAGTGACTAAGTGGATGCTCCTTGCCACATGGCAGCCACTTCCTACAGAAAATACCTCCAACTGACACCCGTCCTGAGACGTGTCAAGCAAGCAGGCGCGAAGCTAGCAAAACAGCCCGGCAGGACCTGTCGGGGAAGCTGTGATGTGACACTGAGCGGTGCATTTAATGCGCTTTGTCAGCCTGCATAGTTAGGTATGATAGCACTGTTTGCTATCTAATCAGTATGTAAAGACTGATTTGCCATGTGGTGACCCCTTGATCTTTAAAAGGAGGCCCATGGCAACCGTAGAAAGGATTTGGACCACAGCACATTCATACGCGCGTAGACGCTCTTGCCTCGGGGCAACCTTTCCGGGCTAGAACGCTGCGTTTCTCCACCATATTGCCCCATCAATCCACCAAAGCAGGAGTAGGATTTTACGCATCACGGGGGCCCTAACCTAGGTAAAACTGCCCGTGTGATCTCTCTCATGCCGTGTTACACTTCTCGGCTCTTTGTGCAACGTAACCATCCCCCCGCCAAACCAAAAGGGGCTCATGTCCCCATTGGTGGTCGTGGTTTCCCATGGCATCTTTGGCGCCCCAGGTAGGGGGATCACTTGCACGAACCCGAGAGCGTAAGTAGAGCGTCATCTTCATTGACATTTTCATCATCGATGGCTCCATCGACTATGAAGCCCAAGGAGAAGTCCGGTGCCGCAGCTCACCCATCCACCTCGAAGGCCCCGCCATCCACGACCGTCGATGCCACGGGGAATGTGGAGGCGCATGAGGATGTGGGCGCTGCGGGAGATGTGGTCGGCGCCGGCGGCGTTGTCACCACCTCTCCTGTGGCCGAAGCAGGAGCGGGAGGCACCGGAGAAGGACAACACCAACAACATCCTGGTGACCGTGATCCGCGAGGTATGGGTAGAGAGATTATTCCTTCTGTCCCTCCCGGCCTGGGCGAGGGGCATAGCCACGGCGGTGACGTTCGTCCCGAGTCACAATCCTACAGTCGCCCCTGCCGTGGGCACGGTCGCGGGACATACACCCCCCGGAACAAACTGGCCCAGCCAATGCTCCGAACGGAGTCATTGGCCCCTGCACACCATCACCTCGTCACCACGCCATCCCGGCGACTAGCTCCCGATGACGGGAGCCCGGCGCAGCCACCGCTGGCACCATTAGGAGCCGGGCGATGGTGCAGTCTACATCGTCATCACCAATGCCAAGCACCACTTTAGAGGCCATGGCGCGGGCCCAGCTGCTGCTGACGTTTTCGCCGGCAGTTGATCAGATGGATGAGTGGAGAGCCATCATTCAGATTCTAATTGGCTTTGCCGAGGCTGGAGGCTCACAACGAGAAGGCCCACCACGGCCTCCCCAGACGACGGCGGCCCACGCTGCTGGCCGTGTGGAAGGGGGCACCCCCACGTGCAGTCCCCACCGCAGCAACCAGCGCGAGGGCCACGAGACCAAGAGCTTGATGGCGTCTCAATGGCTTCATCCGACCCTCGAGCACGTTAAGGCCGACGACGAGCCCGGAGGATAGGCTAACGGAGGGCGTGCATGTCAGCATCAAACGACGTTGCGACAACCACCACTTGTCCAATGGGCGCGATGGCCCTAACGTCGATGAGCCCGTGCTCGGCAGAGGTGGGTACCTTCCTTTCGAGGCTGCATGCCCTGCCTTCACCCGTGAGCTGCGACAAGTCCGTTAGCCGTCCACTCGCACATTCAAGCCATAGATTCCAGAGAAGTATGATGGGAGACTGAACCCGACAGAGTTCTTGAGCGTCTACAACATCGCTGTTCAAGCTGCCGGGGGCAGAGATGAGAATGTTTTTGCCAACTACTTCCCTTTAGCACTCAAGACAAACGTGAGGTCTTAGCTAATGCATTTGCCGGAGAACTCCATCTCGACCTGGGCTGACCTGTGGCATGAGTTCCTTGGCGCCTTCAAGGGCGGCCACCAAGAACCAGGACGGCCCAGCGATTTGCAGCTTCTCCAGCAGAAGGAAGGAGAGACTCTACGAAAGTACATGCAGAGGTTCAGCCGGGTCCAGAGGAATATTCCAGATATCCACCCGGCAGCTGTGATAGCTGTGTTCCAGTCCAACATGCGCAACCGTCCGATACGTTCCAAGATGAACATTCCATTGCCCAAGACTGTGAAGGAACTTTACACCTTGGTGGACAAGTGTGCTCGGGTGGAGGAGGGGAGGAAACTCCCTGGAGAAGAGGATGGCATCGACGTCGACTCAGAAGATGACGACGAGGCCATCAGTTAGAAGAAGAAGAACAAGAAGTGCAACAAGAAGCGCAAGGATAAAGCAGTACTAACTGTTAAGGAATCAGGCACGCCTAGTACCGGCAAGACGGCTAAGGCCAAAGCCCATGGCAAGGAAGTTTCCACGTGCACTGAATGCAGGGAGGCTGCGGCTGCCGAGAAGGCTGGAAAGGTGATGGGCCGTATTGCAAGATTCATCGGACCAAGGGCCAGGATCTCCAGGAATGTCATCAGGCCGAGCAGCTCATCAAGAAGCAGAGGGCTGAATATGAGAAGCGTGATAAGGAAAAAGGTCAGAATGGCGCTGGCGGGAAGGGCGGAGGTGGTGAAGCAAATTTCCCTGGCAAGGCTCTTCGGAACTAAGGAAAACCTACCAGGGGCCTAGAGAAGTAAGATTCCAATGATGAAAGTGATGAAGGGGATGAAGAGGAAACCAGCGAGCAGGAATTCCAGAAGGCCACTGATGCCCTGTGCAATGGCGGAGGTGCATATCTGCACTCCTCTCACCACCAACTTAAACAGTGGGCGCGTGAGGTCAATGTAGTGGAGCCAGCGGCAGAGTCTTGGAAGCCACTCAAGTGGTCAGGCACGCCCATCATCTTTGACAAAGAGGACCATCCTGACCGCACCACCGCGGTAGGATATGCTTGCCATTATTGGTTTCACCAACAATCCACAACCTCAAAGTCACAAAGATGTTGGTTGACGGTGGCTTCCAAGAACTCAAAGTCACAGCGTGTTTTGAGGAATCAACCCCGGTAGGAGCCATCCTAATGGAAAGATCATGTTGCCAGTGACATTCGGAGGAGAGTTAAACTACCGGACTGAGATGGTGGTGTTTGATGTGGTCGACCTCCCCCTGTCGTACAATGGAATCCTTAGACACCCAGCTCTGGTAAAATTCATGGCGGCATCCCACTATGCCTACAACACCTTCAAGATGCCAGGGCCAATGGGTGTCATTTCCATTCCATCAGACGAGAAGGACGCAATTTTTGCGTAGATAAGATGTACCGGGATGCAGTAGCGGCACAGGCCGGGGAAGCCACGGTTCCTGCCATGGAAATCAAAGGAAAGAAGAGAGCTAGCAGAGATACCAGCAAGGAATCCAGGAAGCGTACCTCTTCGGAGTATGCTGCGCCTGTTTATGATTTGTCGGATAGTTCCAACAGCAAGAAATCCAAGGTTGTTGCAGTACCTTTACTATCATTGCCACCCTTGATGAAAAATAGGAAAGCGCGCTCGTTGCCTTCCTGCAGGCGAATGTCGATGTGTTTTCTTGGCAACCATCTGATATCCCCGATGTTCCTAGGGAGGTAATCGAGCACCACCTTCCTGTCTGCCCACAAGCCTGACCCGTCAAGTAGAAGGTCTGAAAGCAAGCCTTGGGCTGGCAGCAATTCATTGCAGAAGAGATCAAGAAACTTGAGGCAGCTAGTCTGGTCAGAGGAGTACTGCATCCAACGTGATTAGCAAACCCAGTGGTCGTGCGCAAAGCTAACGTAAAATGGAGGCTTTGATAGATTTCACAGATCCTAACAAGGCCCGCCCGAAGGACCCATTTCCCTTGCGGCGCATCGACCAGATTATAGATTCCAGTTTAGGATGTGATTCGCTCTCTTTTCTGGATGCATACTTTGGATATCATCAGATTTTTATGTCCAAGGAAGACGAAGGGAAGACCTCATTCATCACCCAATGTGGAACATAGTGCTTCATGCGCATGCCTTTTGGGTTGAAGAGTGTCGGGTCCACTTTTGCAAGAGCAGTCCAGATTGGTTTTCAGTCACAGTTGCACAGGAACATTGAAGCTTATATGGACGATATTGTGGTCAAGACCAAAGAAAAATCAACCCTCATCCAGGATTTAGAAGAGACGTTTTCTAATCTTTGCAAGATCAACTTGAAGCTGAACCCGGAGAAGTGCGTGTTTGGCCTCCCCTCTGGCAAGATACTGGGTTTCTTTGTGTCCCATCGCGGGATAGAGGCCAACCCCGATAAGATCAAGGCTATCGAGCAGATTCAGGAACCTAAGTTAGTTAAGGATTTAAGGAGTTTCACAGCGTGCATTGCCGCGCTTAGCAGGTTCATCTTCAAGTCTTCCGAGTGCGCCTTGCCGTTCTTCAAGATCTTGAAGAAGGTAGGACCCATGAAGTGGACCCAGGAAGCAGATACAACATTACAAGATTTGAAGACCTACTTGTCCTCTTTGCCCACTTTGGTTACCCCTAAACCACAAGAGTCGTTGCTGCTATATCTGGCGGCAACTACTGAAGTGGTTAGTGCACACTAGCGGCGCAGCTGGAAGTAGAGGAAGCAGCAGCCTCAGATATTGTCCCTTCCAGGAGGAGAGTGAGATAGGCCCGGCAAGGCCAGATATGGATCAGGGCAAAGAAGAGCGCGGCAGCTGAGACCACCCCAAGTACGCGGCAATGAAGAAAGTGGTGCAGCACCCAGTGTACTTCGTCAGCTCCCTATTGCAAGGGCTAGATCCAGGTACTCTAGTGTGCAAAAGTTGATTTGTGGCCTTGTCATGGCCTCAAAGAAACTGCGCCACTACTTCCAAGCCCATGAGATCACGGTTGTCACCCGCTTTCCTTTGCAAAGGATACTCCGAAACCCTGAGGCTACAGGAAGAATAGTGGAGTGGACATTCGAGTTATCCAGCTTTCTCATAAGATTTGAAAGCACATCAACAATTTTGAGCAGGGCATTGGCAGAGTTTATTGCAAAATGGACGCCAACCCTTGATGAAGGAGTGCTGGAAACAGTTATTCCCGGCAATGAAGCACCCCAAGAATGGATCATGTATTTCGATGGTGCCTTCTCCCCACAAGGTGCAGGGGCTGGCATGCTTCGCGTTGCTCCCACTGTAGAGCACCTGAAGTACGTCGTCTAGATGCATTATCACCGGGAGGAGGTGAGCGACAATACATCAGAGTATGAACGGATCCTTGCCGGGCTCAGGATTGCTACTGAATTGGGAATCAAGAAGCTGATCTTTCGAGGAGATTCACAACTTGTGGTGACACAAGTCAACAAGGATTACCAAAGTCCATTGATGGAGGTGTACATTGAGGAAGTGAGAAGACTGGAGGAGCACTTTGACGGATTGCAAAGAGAGCACGTACCTCGTGCGGAAAACATCATTGTTGATCATCTTTCAAAGTGTGCTGCGCAAAAGCTTCCCGTGGAACCAGGAACTTTTGTTATCCATGTTACTCAGCCCTTCATATCCCCAACAACAATGGCCCAAAAGAGGAGGAAACTGGACTCTGGTAAGCCTCTCCCGCTAGAGCCTCCCGGGGCTCCTGGCAGGGACCCTGCCGGAAACAACTCCACTTCGATTGCTGGGCTGCACCCTCCTGCTGGGCCACTAGTCCCCGCAGTCGAGGAACGCGCGCCTGCGAATGAGGAGGTGCCGCTAGTCCTTGTTGCTGAGCCCAGGCTCCAACTTGGGAAAGACACATAATCCACTTAATCCAAACCGGAGAACTTCCTGAAGAGCAAGAAGAAGCTGAAAGAGTATCCCGGAGGGCCAGTATGTAGCAGTTTGTCGATGACATACTATATAGAAGAAGGCCCAACGGTGTGAAATTGAAGTGCATTTGTTGGAAAGAAAGAAAGGAACTGCTGGCAGAAATACACAAAGGCATGTGCGGCTCCAAGATGTGGTCGAGCTAGACACCAAATGTGAAGCCTGCAGTTCCATTCCAAGAACATCAATCTGCCTGCCCAAGCTCTCCAGACAATCCATTTGTCATGGCTTTTTTCGGTTTGGGGGCTCGATATCCTCGGCTGGGACGCCCGGATAATCATGCTACAGTAAAACTTCACTAATGATGCCACGTCATCCCGTTTACTGTTGGTATTCGCGTGTTAGTTCAAAACACTCTAAATTCGTATTTAAATTTAGCAACCAGTCAAAGTTTTCAAAACATTAAATAAAAAATGTTCGGTGTGTGACAAATATTGCTATGATAATTATATTGAAGAAAACATAATTTTACAAAGTGCCTAAGTGCTTTAAACTAAATAAAACAGAAAGGAGAAATAAATAAAAGAAAGGAAAACTACTAAACAAAAACAAAAGAAAGAGAAAAAGGCTCCCTGGCCAACTGGGCCAAATGGCCCAACTGGCCACCAGGCCGGCCCAACCATCTGGCCTATATGGCCCTTCCTCCCCCCGTGACCTAAACCCCCACCGACACTCTCCCCCTCTCTCCAAAAATATCTTCCCCCCCTCCCCCGATTGGATCGGGATTGAGGGAGGAGAACGACGCCGCCGAACGCCGTAACCCCCCTTCCCCCCCCCCCCCGCCTGGACCTCACCGGACTCCCTCGCCGGCCTGCCTCCCCTAAATCACCGTCGTCCCCGTCGTCCTCCCCACGCCCTGTTGCCCTTGACCCTACGCATCACCGTGAGCTCCCTTCCTTCCCCTCTGTCGCAGGCGTAGTCCACAGCACGCTCGCGCACACCGCCCCATACGCGCGCCGAGTCGCGCCCCGAACGTCGCGCCTCGCTCGCCCGTCGACTGAGCACGGCTGCCCCCTCTCCGCTCCCGCTTCCCCCGCTAGCGCCATGCGGCCACCGTCCACACCGGAGCGCATGCACGCCTTGATCACTCACTGCTCCTCGAGTTGCTGCTGCTTTGAACCGCCCTGCCCGCCGAGCCCGCGTCCTGCGGCCGAGCTCCCTTGCTCCGACGCGTGCACGCCGCACGGACCCGCACCCTCGATAGGGCCTCACCTGCTGTTGCTGCTCCGGCCGTGCGCGTGTGCACGGCGCTGCCTGCGCCCGTCGTCGCCCTGCTCCCCTGCTACTGCGGCCCCAGCCTTCCCCGCATTCGCTCGGCCAGCCGGCCTCGCCCATGACGGCGCCCCCTGGCTGCGCCCAACGCTCCTTGCCCGGCGCCCATTCGCGCGGCCCCACTCCGACGCCGCCTCCTGTTGCCGCCACTTGCCGACCCACCTCCCTTCGCCGGCGGCGTGCGTGGTCTGGCTCGCCTCACCTGCTCGCCGCGGCCGCGCTCCGGCGAGCCGCCCGCGGTGCCCCAACGGCCTCCGCTCGGGTCCGCCTCGTCGGACGCCCATGCTCACCCACACCCGCTAGCGCTGGCACCCGCTATGGCCCCTGGGGCATATGACAAGGGGCCCCAAGCCCAGAGAACTAAGAAAAAAAGATTAAGGTTAAAAATAATAATAATAATAATAATGAAATTTAATTAATTAATTAATTAAGATAATTAATTTACTTAATTAATCCTAATTAGATTAACTTAATCTGTTAGGTTAGCTAACAGTCAATGACAGCTAGGACCCACATGCCAGTTTGACCCAGTCAACGCCCTGTTGACTGCTGACATCATGCTGACGTCATGCTGATGTCATCATACACTATTCTGGATAATGTTGATTTAAAATAATTAAATATATTCTAAAAATGATTTAAAACTTTAAAAAAATCATATAAAATAAACCGTAGCTCGGATGAAAATACTTTCTACATGAAAGTTGCTCAGAACGACGAGACGAATCCGAATGCGCAGCCCGTTCGTCCACCGCACATCCCTAGCATAGCAAAAACGCAACTTTCCCCCTCTGGTTCATTTGTCCGGAAACGCGAAACACCGGGGATAATTTCCCGGATATTTCCCCCCTTCACCGGTATCACCTCATACCGCGTTAGGGCACCTCTAGCACCGATACTTGTCATGTCATGCATCGCTATGCATCTGATTGCTTAAATATTTATCGTTTCTTCCCCCCTCTTCTCTCGCTAGACACCGAGACCGACGCTGTTGCTACCCAGTACGACTACGGAGTTGACGACCCCTCTCTCTTGCCAGAGGAACCAGGCAAGCCCCCCCCCCTTGATCACCAGATATTGCCTACTCTTCTCTATACTGCTTGCATTAGAGTAGTGTAGTATGTTACTGCTTTCCATTTATCCTATCCTGATGCATAGCCTGTCCTTGTTACTACTGTTGTTACCTTTACCTGCAATCCTACATGCCTAGTATAGGATGCTAGTTTTCCATCCGTGGCCCTACTTTCTTGTCCGTCTGCTGTGCTATACTATCGGGCCGTGATCACTCGGGAGTTGATCACGGGTATATACTATACTTTATACATGATACATGTGGTGACTAAAGTCGGGTCGGCTCGAGGAGTACCCGCAAGTGATTCACTGATTGGGGGCTGAAAGGACCTTTGTCCCGACGGCCCTCTGTGTGGATCTTTGTGGCGGAGCGGCAGGGCAGGTTGAGACTACCTAGGTAAGAGGTGAGTCTGGCCCTGTCGGCGTTTGCGTATACTTAACACGCTTAATGAGATCTTGGTAATTGTTCTGAGTCTGGCTACTGGCCTATACGCACTAACCAACTACGCGGGCAAGATATGGGCACTCGGCATCGTGCTATCAGCCGAAGCCTTCGTGACATCAGCGACTGAGTGGCGAGCGCCGCATTAGATCGTAAGCTCGCTCTTGTATTAAGGGGGCTAGATCACCTTTCGGCCGCGTTCGCAACATGCAGGTGTGCTAAGGGCCATGGGCCCAGACCCTTGTGCGTGTAGGTTTAGACCGGCGTGCTGACCTCTCTGTTCTGCCTAGGTGGGGCTGCTACGTGTTGATCTTCCGAGGCCGGGCATGACCCAGGAAAGTGTGTCCGGCCAAATGGGATCAAGCGTGTTGGGTTATGTGGTGCACCCCTGCAGGGAAGTTAATCCAATCTATTCGAATAGCCGTGTCCCTCGGTAAAAGGACGACCCGGAGTTGTACCTTGACCTTATGACAACTAGAACCGGATACGTAATAAAACACACCCTTCCAAGTGCCAGATACAACCCGGTGATCGCTCTCTAACAGGGCATCAAGGAGGGGATCGCCGGGTAGGATTATGCTATGCGATGCTACTTGGAGGACTTCAGTCTACTCTCTTCTATATGCTGCAAGATGGAGGCTGCCAGAAGCGTAGTCTTCGACAGGATTAGCTATCCCCCTCTTATTCTAGCACTCTGTAGTTTAGTCCACTCATATGGCCCTTTACACATATATCCATGCATATGTAGTGTAGCTCCTTGCTTGCGAGTACTTTGGATGAGTACTCACGGTTGCTTTGTTTCCCCTTTCCCCCTTTCTCTACCCGATTGCTGCAACCAGACTATGGAGCCCAGGATCCAGACGCCACCTTCGACGACGACTCCTACTACTCTGGAGGTGCCTACTACTACGTGCAGCCCGCTGACGACGACCAGGAGTAGTTTAGGAGGATCCCAGGCAGGAGGCCTGCGCCTCTTTCGATCTGTATCCTAGTTTGTGCTAGCCTTCTTAAGGCAAACTTATTTAACTTATGTTTGTACTCAGATATTGTTGGTTCTGCTGACTCGTCTATGATCGAGCACTTATATTCGAGCCCTCGAGGCCCCTGGCTTGTATTATGATGCTTGTATGACTTATTTTATTTGTAGAGTTATGTTGTGATATCTTCCCGTGAGTCCCTGATCTTGATCATACACATTTGCGTGCATGATTAGTGTACGATTGAATCAGGGGCGTACACAGATAAGTTCTTTCTCTTATCCATATGTGTTATGTATGTAAAGACTTGTGCATAAGAAAACCTCGCTGCTTTTTGAAACTTAGGTCCTCCCATCCCTTGACTCGAACGTTGCTTCTGTCAGGATGGGCGTAGTGGCCTTTGGTGAAAAAAGACTGGCGGGGGCTGCTCCCTCTTCATGATTTGTGCCCGGCAGGCCTAACTCCCCAGCAACGAAACTGAGGGTACCGGCAAGGTAGCCTACCGGGGGAAACTTGTGTACTTAAAAGTATAGAGGCGTTCCGCCCCTGCATGGACATATTACATGCACAAGTCCCCAACAAGGTTTATCTTTTTCATTAATTTGCCGATCAAACAAGTACGGACCTTGCAGGACACAAACATGGATTCAAAAGATTGCATAATTTGAACTAAAATTTGGCAAGTGCCTACAGATTTAAGATTGAAAAAAGATAAGTGCCCCGTGCTACCCTTTCTTGTACCTCTCCTCCTAGGCACTGCGGCGGAAGGGCACAGACTAGCACGATGGTGAAGAGATCGGCATAGGCGACCTGTCAACCATCACCACCAGGGCCAGCAGGACACAGCAGGGCTAACGAAGCTGCAGCCTGCGAGGAAGCCTGCCAAGGTCCAGCTGGAAGGCTGCTGGAGGAGACGGAGGCACTACCTCCACCCCTGCTCCCAACTCCCTGGCAAATCACCTTGCCAGAGAGGAGGTGCAGATGCAGATGGTGCTGCTGCCGCCTGATGGTGAAAGTCTGTCTGATGCTCAGCCAGAGTCAGAGGCGTCGCCCTCCCGGTTAATGTCGTCATCATCACCGTCATTGTCCTCCTCATCGCTATCATTTGAGGAGGAGCTTTCGTCGTCGGTCGAGCTCTCCGCGCAGCACCCTAAGTGAGCACCCGAGCTCCCAAAAAATTTCACGTAAAGGAAACCGACGTGCCCTCCCGACAAGATATGGGCGCGAGCAAAAGTCTTCCAGCCTTGACGGAAGTACATGAAGTGAGGGGCAGTGAAATCTACATCCACCCGTATGCTACCATTCCCGCAGCTCCTCATGTGCAGCCTCAACGCATGCGGATGTTCAAGCTCCATCACACTCGCAAATGGAGTAGGGAGGCAGAGGCGGCCATGCGGAGGCTTGTATAGCCTGATGACAAACTCCATAGGCTAGTCTCCAACATGGCCATCCAGCAGAGGAGGAGCGTCCGATAGGGGCACGATTAGGGCACCTCCTCGTCCTCACCCTTGGGTGCCACGACGACCGCGACCTCATCCTCTCCCCCCTCTCACGGCGGGTTCCGCCCCCGCATTGTCAGGAGCAGGAGGGATACGCTGCCGAGCAGAAGCTCTCGCCGCCGCCACTGGAGCTCCACCGGGTCCTCGCCCTCTCGCCATGGCTAGTGAAGAAAGTTTGAGGAAAGGGAGAGGGAGAGTGTGAAAACAAACACACCGCTCCCGACCCCTTTTATAGAGGGACGAGGCAGGGGGCTAGCTTCTCATTGAGGAAGCAACTGCCCCGTTCCCCCAATACGACTTCCCCATGGCTCCAACTGCTCGGGGAATCAGAGCCAACCTTCTGCACGAACAAATGACGCCTGGTTTTCTGCCATGGCACCCGTCCCTGCACCCTCCGCATCCTCCACCTACCCTACACAATGCATGCGGGACATGCGGTGGATGCACCCAGGGCGGGAGGCAAGTGGGATGGCAATTTCTGCCCATGATCATGGGAGTTGGGCGATCCACGGGCCATGATCTGGATTTTCTCAAAACATCCAGCACGGCATGCGAGAAAACCGGAAAATGGTCTAGGCTCAAGTTAATGAAGAATCGAAGAGGATCTCAAGGGACCAGCCACTTCTATGCCCCTTCCTGTGCACTGTTTAGGGCCTACCCAACGACGCCCGATAGCACATTCGGGCCAGGCCCGGGGGCTACTGTCGATGAAACGAACCCTGGGTCTATTGCCCAGACTATGCATAGGCCCAAGAACAAGATTTTAGCACCAAGATCAGATCAAAGCATGAGGAATCAGTTCTTCAAAGGACCAACGTGCAGATCAAGAAGACCAAGACTAGCCAGAGAGAGAAGGTACCACTACGAGAAGAGCCTCCGTTGTCGGGCAGGCGAGCCTAGCGAGGTAGGGGTTACCCCGGAAGCGAGCCACCAAGATCGCCCCGGCAGGCTTGCCGGGGCTCACGGAGGCAAACCACTCCACCACACCACCACACAGCGAGGCACGTCATCGATATGTGCGGTGTCAAGCTCCTAAGTGACTAAGTGGCTGCTCCCTGCCACATGGCAGCCACTTCCTACAGAAAATACCTCCAAGCGACACCCATCCTGAGACGTGTCAAGAAAGCAGGCGTGAAGCTGGCAAAACAGCCTGGCAGGGCCTACATGGCAAGCTGTGATGTGACACTGAGTGACGCATTTAATGCGCCCTGTCAGCTAGCAGAGTTAGGTATGATAGCACTGTTTGCTATATAATCAGTACGTAAAGACTGGTTTGCCATTGTGGTGACCCCTTGATCTATAAAAGGAGGCCCATGGCAACCGTCGAAAGGATTCAGACCACAACACATTCATACGCGTAGCCGCTTTTGCCCCGGGCAACCTTGTCGGGCAAGAACACTATGTTCCTCCACCATATTCCACCATCAATCCACCAAAGCAGGAGTAGGGTTTTACGCCTCACGGTGGCCCAAACCTTGGTAAAACTACCAGTGTGATCTCTGTCGTGCTATGTTTCGCTTCTCCACTCTTTGTGCAACGTGCCCATCCCGCCGCCGAACCAAAAGGGCCTCATGGCCCCATAGGTGGCCGTGGTTTCCCACGACAATATTCCAATGTCACCAGGAGTATCTGTGAGTTTATTATAAGGTAGGCATCAAACAATTTCAGATTCATAATACTCAACCAAACTAGAGTAGGGTATTACACCACAACGGTGGCCCGAACTAGTATAAACTCTGTGTTCTTTGTGCGATTCTTTCGGTAGTTCAGATCCTTGCGAGACGGAGAGGTAGAGGGCGGAATCTCCGCGCGCACCCCAGAGTTCGAACCTTAAGGGTCTGCCAGAACCCTTGATCCGACATTGCGCCGGAATCTGCCTTCCTACCGCTCCACCTCACTTCACATCATCGTCACCATGTCCGGCGACCGGGCCGGCAACCAAGATCCATGGGCGGCGTGGCCCGCCTGCGCAGGGCCGCCCGCCATGGGCGACCCCGCGCCCCAGGCAGCCCGTGGCCCGCAGGGTGCTGCGGGCCGCGGGCAGCGCGGGCAGGCTTCAACAACACTTACGCCGTGGCAAGCACGGTCGGCGGCAAGGGCCTCCAATCATGCCGCGGCCACGACACCGTACACCCGTTGGGAACAAGCGAACTCGAGGGCAGCGCTCACGGTAGCCCGAGAGCTGCTGAAGTGTAGGCTACTGGAAGGCGGCCGCGACGTGCTGCTGGAGCGGGTCGCCGAGCTCCTGGGCTTCGCCGCTTCGGGGGCTCACCCCTTCTGCGTCCAACTTCCGTCTCAAGCCCAGGGCGGCAAGCGCGAGGGCCCCGCGCGCTCCCGCGGACCTCTGGGCTACCCCGACATCGGCGAATCCGTCGGCGCCGGATTGACAGTGGCGCTACCCCCGCCCCCGGCGCGTGAGGGAGAAGGACTCAGTCCGGCCCACGACGCCGATGGGCAGGCGCGCTACCATGCCGCGGTGGGCACGTCAAGCAGCGCCGCATGGCGCATGGAGCACTACGGCGCAGCCTTCGGGTTAGCGGCGCCAGAAGAATACGTGCCACGCATGATGGACCAAGGGGACGCTCACGAGGGGGAACAAGGCTCGCTTCTCAGCCCAAGCTTGGGAGACGAGGCACTAGAAGCCGAGCGCTTCCAAGAACCCCGGGGCGGCTCCGCCGGCCACGATGGAGGCGACACTTATCGGGTACCACTAATCCCTCAGGAGCAAGCATACGCTAATCATGGATCGCAGGAGGTGCAGGTCACCGCAGCAAGTGTCTGCCCCGCTCCCACGGTCTCCTACCCCTCGGGAGGAGGGCGCAGGGGGCTGCAGGAAAGGGGCAGGGACCCCACATCACCACCACGGCGTTCGGAGCAAGGCGTTCTCAAGAGGTAGGCCCTCTACTGGGGAGGCGCCTGAGGGCCTGCCCCTGGCGGAGGACCCGTGGTCGTCGGTGGAACCGCTGGCGACCACTCTACCCCACCGGCGGCGTCCTGGTTTCCGGTCGTCGTTGGTGGCACTAGAGTGTGCACTACAAGAAATATGTCAACTTATGACCTTCTGTCAGTGACCCTCGAAGAATTGGTCATAAATTTATGACCATTTTAGACCAATTGGTCAAAAGCTGTCTGGGGGGCTCCAAACCCTAAACCATTGCGACCATTTTGGTCAGAAAGGTCATAATTTCCTTACACGAAATGGTCATAAAGCAAACAGCGCTAGTCCGCTGCCTTATTTCTAGTTGTTAACAACCAATATAGATGGTCATAGCCTTGTAAATTGTGGTGGGTTGCGATGACTAGGCGCCATCTCATCAGTTTTGCCTATGTGTCATGTCCATGTGGCAGTTTTTGCCCTAGGTTGTGAAGCAACCTATATTTCTGTCATTCCCAAAATTCCCAAAAAAATCTCATAAATTCTTTGGGTCATATCTTCCTCAAATATATAAAATCTTCCTTTCCTAGTTCGAAAATAATTCAAAAATATTCATTTTCCTATTCTGTTCAGAACAACAGTTTGTGAAGGAAGTACCACTTTGGCATGTCCAAATAGTATCCATTTTCTACAGTGCTTTCCTATGCCCAAATAATCATCCTCCACCTAATGCTAGCTCAATACATTCATTATTTTGAGCCGAGCCTCAACATTCGTAGTTATGTCCACTATGGTAGTTTGCAAAGCAAGTACAACCTAGGCTCCTCCTTTTGAGCTGAAAATTTGTGAACATGGTGTTCTTAGTAACTGATCATCCTCAGCCAAAACTCATGCCCATTAGCCATGTACATTTCCCGTACCGCTAATAAAACACTTGGCTGCAAATTCATGTTTGAGCATCGATCGGTCTCCTCGTGAGAATCTTATGTTATAATTTTCTTCCTAGCACCAACCTAGGGAGTGCCCAACCCACTAGACATGCCTAGGCCGCGCAGAACAAATGGCAACGTCACGGTCGTGCGGTGACCACGTGGCGGGCATGCGAGTTTACGCGCTCTAGAGTTAGGGCCCTCGGCCGCCGCCCAAACCTCGACGTATCGCCACCAAACCATGTATTTATGATCAAATAGGTCCTTATGTAACTAGAAATGATTTTTGGAAAAAATAAATAGCAAACTATGAGGCAGCTGTAGTTCAAATTTGACCCGCTTCCAACTGAATCGGCGGGAATTTGTCTTTTTTACGAGAGGTGGATCAAAACATTTTACACCCAACCATTTTGTCAATTGTGAATTAAATATGGCCTAGTATTTTATAAAAATGATTTGGTCCAATTTTGCAACAAATATTTGGTAGTTCCTTCACAAAAAAACCTCCTTTCGGGTACTCGAAAAATGGAAAATGGTTTTTTCGTCCAACGAAAATGAAAACTTCCTTAGGCAACATTGTTTGTCATTCCAATATGCACCCTTGTGCACAATATGAGATCATTTGAACAAACTATGCCATGAATGTGGCCATAAGATTGATCATTTGGCTTGAAAGCCATTGATCTCCACACATGATAGCTCGTTTCTGAGAACACTTTTGAAAAATAATTGCCGTATTACAATTTTGTTATTTTTCCTAGTAACTTGGCCACATATGATGACACAATGCGAAGGTTTCCCAATTTTTTGATTTTTTTTTGAATTTTTTATGCCCGTTTCAAAATGCGGTCAAAACGGCGGAAATGACCGTTCCTAGTAGTGGTTAAATCTTGTAATTTTTTTGGTGTTTCTCTGATTAAAAAGATACTTATGTACCTAGAAATGATTTTTGGAAAAAATAAAGAGCAAACTACGAGGCAGCTACAGTTCAAATTTGACCCGCTTCCAACTGAATCAGCGGGAATTTGTCTTTTTCACCAGAGGTGGATCAAAACTTTTTACACCCAACCATTTGGTAAATTGTGCATTAAATATGTCTTATTATTTTATTAAAATGATTTGGTCCAATTTTGCAACAATTATTTGGTAGTTCCTTCACAAAAAAACCTCCTTTCGGGGACTCGAAAAATGGAAAATGGTTTTTTCATCCAAAGAAAACGAAAACTTCCTTAGGCAACATTGTTTGCCATTCCAATATGCACCGTTGTGCACAATATGAGACCATTTGAACAAACTATGCCATGAATGTGGCCATAAGATTGATCATTTGGCTTGAAAGCCATTGATCTCCACACGTGATAGCTCGTTTCTGAGAACACATTTTTAAAATAATTGTCGTATTACAAGTTTATTATTTTTCCTGGGAACTTGGCCACATATAATGACACAATGCGAAGGTTTCCCAATTTTTTGATTTATTTTGAATTTTTTATGCCTGTTTCAAAATGCGGTGAAAACGGCAGGAATGACCGTTCCTAGCTAGTGGTTGAATCTTGGAATTTTTTTGGTGTTTCTCTGATTAAATAGATACTTATGTACCTAGAAATGATTTTTGGAAAAAATAAAGAGCAAACTACGAGGTAGCTACAGTTCAAATTTGACCCGCTTCCTGCTGAATCGGCGGGAATTTGTCTTTTTCACCAGAGGTGGATAAAAGCTTTTTACACCCAACCATTTGGTTAATTGTGCATTAAATATGTCCTAGTATTTTAGAAAAATGATTTGGCCCAGTTTTGCAACAATTATTTGGTAGGTTGTTCACAAAAAACCTCCTTTTGGGCACTCGAAAAATGGAAAATGGGTATTTTGTGGAATGAAAATGAAAACTCCCCAGATCAACATTGTTTGTCATCACAAGATACACACATGTGCACAATATTCATTCCTTTTAACAAACTATTAGTTGTTAATATGTTGAATATTTGCCTTAAGTAAGAGGGTAAAAAACTAGGGGCTTGCTACGCATCCGCCGGCTGATCTTTTTTAAAGATCAGCCGAGTCGCGAGCCGTCGGATTAGCGCATCACACGGCCGAACGTGCCTCCATACTGCAACACAACTCTTGTTGCGGAATTATTTCTGCAACACAGGTCTTGTTGCGGAATTTATTTCTGCAACACAAGTCTTGTTGCGGAATTATTTCTGCAACACAGGTCTTGTTGCAGAATTTTTCTTGCAACATCAGTTTTTTTTGCAACTGAGGTCTTGTTGCAGGAAAATTCGCAAGAGAAGTTTTGTTGTAAAACATAGACCCGTCATAAAGTATTGCAACACAACATATGTTTCGGAAGCATAGCTCATGTTGCAAAAGCGAGTTTATTGAAGGATGGTCTGCGGGACGCGTGTCATGCAAAGAAGGTGACGGACGCGGCTCTGTTATCCGTCGGTTGATGGTAAGTATTTCCCATAAAAGAAACAAAAGGGAAAAGCAAAATTACATAAGCTTAATTCTGATTGGTGGAGTCCGTGGTGGCATGGATCGATGACATGGCAAACATCCGTCTGTCCATCCGTCCATCCAACCCACCGCAGCAAACCCCACTCCCTCTCTCTCTCGTGCGCGCGAACCCCACCCAACCCCTCGTGCCCTCCTCTCTCTCTCTCGGGAACCCTAGTGCTCCACTCCTCCCTTGCCGCCGCCACCTCCGGCGCCCGATCCTGGCGACCTCAGGCGGGAATCGAAGATCCGGCGAGATCCAGCGCGCGCGGCTAGATCCATCTCTCTCTCACACACGAGAAGGAAAATCCCCCGGCCCATTCCCACGACTCATCTGCCTCTCCCTCGATCCCCTTCCTTCCCGAGGACGCACGCGCCGCCGCCTCCTCGATCCCCTTCTCCCCTCGCCCTCCCACATCGCGCCGCCATCCACCTCGTCGCCTCCTAGATGTATATTTTTATCTGGACGGGATTTTCTCCTCCTCCTCCTCCCCTCGTCAGATCCATCCATCCATCCGTTTTTCCATCCGATTCACCTGACGCCATCGCATCCCCTTCTGGCTCGCAGGGTTGCAGGCGATTCGATCCGGTCCGGGTCCATGGCGTCCACGGCCGTGGCGGCGCTCGCGGTGACGGACGAGTTGGCCCTGCCGCTCCACGCGGTGGGGGAACTGGCGGCGGCCGCCGGCGTCTCGCGGGAGGAGGTCGTCGTCATCACGCAGTGCACCTCGCTCGGTAACACCCCCTCCCAAACCCCTCCCCCCTGTCTCCCAACCCCAAGCCGTGATTTCGCTCGAGATGGATGTGTGGCGGCGACCCGGTTTTCCTTGGTCGGGTCCATTTGGTAATCGGCGTCCCTGTCAATGGTTTCGTGTACCTGTTAGAACTGATAGAAAATGACATCACAAAGGCACAAGAAGATGAGACTGAATTATGCATATGTTATATCCATATGCAGTACTATTTATACCTTGCATCCACAGTGTAGTTAATGAGGCACACAACATCGATCTGCATCCTTTCTGCCTAGCTTAGCAAACCGTGTGTGTGCTTCATCTCTCCACTATTATATTGTCACATAGTTAGCATTGAATTCATCTAGTTTGGATCAAAACAGAGGTCCTTTTGTGGTTTCTCTTATGTGGTTTCTTTTCTTGTTGTAACAACCAAACTCATGTACCTAGCTTCTTCTTTGTTGACAAATACATGCATTTCTTTGGTGCATGCATTTCTTGCACAAATGGCGTCCATTGCACAAATGACACCTGATACCTGCTTTTACTACTTCTTTTATGCATCTGCCACTACTATCCTTATTACTGCAACTTGGTTTGACCTTGTCCATCAGTCAATGATGTCTTTCTCACCTAGACACCTACCGTGTAATTTATTTTTTTCTTTTTTTCTTTGCACCAGAGGGCCCAAATCATGCAGTGAAAACTGAGTCAGATTACTGATGGACCGATGGATGCCTTGTATGTCCCGTTAATTAGTGCATACAAGGCCGATGTGGGATTCTCTGAGCCCAGTTTTCTCGGCATCGTCGAAAGAATGTGAATAGGGTAGCACCAGATTACTACTATTTGCACTTGGAGTATATTGTTTTGGTTGTTAGTAGCCTGCTTGTCCTTGTTCGATCATAGCAATCTAGCGCTCTTGTTTGTACACTTGTATCTGTCCGAAATCGGCACTGGCCTATTCTATCTGGGGTGTCCTGTGTAGATTGCTAGTAGGACATGCATCGGCTTCTAAAGCTGATGCTGCTACCATGTAATAACTGTTGTTTCGTCATGGTCAATCGTTTCCGTTCCATTTTGCTAGTTGTAGATTGACCTTATAGTCTATTGTCTTAGTGGCACCGAGTAGTTCAAGTGATTTCTCTACATTCCTGGTCTCAGGAAAATACAGGTTAACTGCAAATCATTGATGGATGTTAACTGCATTATTGTTAATTTGATAGGTGCTGGAGCAGTTGAGCGGACAATCACTGGTGTTCTCCAAGGGTGAGTGTCTTAAATCCGACTTGGTCCTGGTGGACATGTCAATTGTGGTCAATATTGGTGGTCCTAATAGAAACGATATTGCGCTATTGCAGCGAGGTGCACTGTCAGGTCGTTCAGTATCAGGCGTAATGAGAAGATTGCGTGCTACATGACTATCAGGGTTGAGAAGGCGATGCAGCTGCTGGAGAGTGGCCTGAAGGTGAAGGAGTATGAGCTGCTTAGGAGGAACTTCAACGACACCGGATGCTTTGGCTTCGGTATCCAGAGCACATCGATCTCGGTGTGAAGTAAGTTGAATTGGTGGCAACACTTATGTCAGTGAGGTGCTTGTTTGGACTGGTTAATACTTATTATTCTGTTTCATTAGTAAATAGGTGAAACCAAAATCATAGAGCAGAAATATATTTGGCTGAACTGCTCTTTCATTGTACCACCAAATACTGAAGTTTGGGGTGGGTGAAATCTTAGGCTTTATCCTTCAGGTTTAGCTTGTTATGAAAATTTATTTACTTGTCATGTGTTGTACGCCTGCCTTTCTTTGGCTTCCTGAAGTCACATTTTGTTTGGCAGGGGCCAACTTTAATTTGCTCATCGCAAACAAGTCAAAAAATTGTACGTATGTGCAGCTTGCTGAAACTTCGACTGAATCTAGTTGGATCTTCAGTTTCTTGTATCTATGAACAAATATGCATCACTTTTTTTTCTTTTTGGTTCGAGCAAACTCAAGATTCCTTTATAAAACTGTAGCCAGGCTGTACCTCCTGCTACTGGAAAAATAAAGATGAATGAATTCTTTCTCCTGCTCAACTCTTTCCTCTCTGTCTGTCTACGACAGTAGGATTCATGCACCAAGCCCAGAACCTGAATCTTTTGTTTGACTGTTAGTAAACCAGGCTGTACTCTTTCCAAGTGCAAGTTGGATAGAACCTGCAATTAAGTGCAGAGACATATATGGATTCTGGTTCAATTTGTATGTATGTTTGTATGTGCATGCTTACTTCTTTGATTAAAACTAGTTAATTCATTGTTCTACCTTGAAGGTGACCAGTCCCTAGCTGCGCGCTTTGGTCGGTCCTGCTAATTTCAGTTCCTATGATTTTTAATCTCTGTTTTCTGTTTTCCCCAGCTACCAAGACTCTTGAGTTTGTGGTGATGGTAGCTGACACGGAGCCGATCGAAATCTTCCCCACCCCCTGTTGCTCCCTGATGATAACAAGGTAGAAATTCTGTCTGTAAGCTACATCATATATAGTACTGCTAATTAGTTTGTATGTTGTTGCTTGCATGATATGGTTAGACTGACGACTGTCAAGCTCATAATTCTGTATGATGTGTTAAAGATTAATAGATTATATGATATGACTTGTGTGCTGACCTCTAGTATCTTGCTCATCTGTAATGTGTCTGTTGTACGCTTGCCTTTCTTTGGCATGCTATTTTTATTTATCAAATGAAAGAACATTCTGTTTGGCAGTGGGCGCTTTTGCAAGTAAATGCATTGTATGTGCATGCTGAAGTGTTAGATGTCTGTTGGTTGTTGTATATGGGCAAGATGAATTGAATCCTTCTGTGTACTTGTCAATTCTAGCTTATATTGGTGTCTTGCGATCCTAAAAAATTATTGAATCCTGCTGTGTACTTGTCAATCCTGCTGTGCATTCATATTGTGTCTCTGTTTTCTTGTATGAATGGGTATCTCATTTTAACTAGTTGGAGAACAAAAAGCAAGCTCAATTTGTGTTATCATTCATCTATTGTAACACCAAGTTTGGTCTATTAACATGGCGTTGATTTTGTGCTGCAGATTTGGAAGCTGGGAATCTGGGGAATGCGAAGTTGAAGAGACCTAGAGTATCCAGACTGTGATTGCCATTGTATATGTGTTATATGATGATGTAACACAATGATTCTGCTATTGTATCTTTGTTGTAAAATGTATCAAACTGATTCTGCCTGTTATGTGAAGTACTACATGTGTTCTCTATCTGTTTCCATTTGAATGTTGGTGATTTATTTACTAGCAAATTGAAATTTAAAGAAAATGACCATGACAATTGGGACCCATTTACTAGAAGAACCTGACAATTGGGACCCATCTGAATAGTGGACCCATCTTAAAAAAAAGAAATACTTGAACTGCTCAGCCAAAATGGCCATGGCCCAAAAATAAAAAGGCTACGATGTTGGGCTTGGCCCATGAAGCTAACAAAAATTGACAGAAAAAATAAACTAAATTGGCTGAATTAATGGGCTCGGCCCATATAAACACCGAATTGGATCGGGCTGAATCTTGTGCCACGTCAGCTTGCCATGCTGGATGCCTACATGGCCTGGGGAGGTTGCTAGTGACCAAAACGCCACAGTGGACTTATTTTGGTCATAAACGTCTTCGACCATTCCAGAAGAAAGGTCGCTATAGTCAGTTTACGACCGCCAGCTTTTGACCTTCTGTTTTTGGTCACAAAAAGGTCGCAAATGGAAATTTGTGACCTTTCAGTGACCAATAGTGGTGATCACAAGTTGACATATTTCTTGTAGTTGTGGCGCAAGGCGGGGCCCTCGTCTCCCGATATGAAGCAAGGTCGGTACCTGTGAAGAAGGCCCAGTGTCTGTGAAGCTTGCCACCCCGTGACACTCTCACGTAATAATGAGTGGGGTTGTACATGCCCCGGAGTCTCAGGGGTGCCGGCCTTAGGCCCTGGGGCTCCCTCCCACGCCCAGTGGATAGCACTTAGCTCCATGCTGGTGAGAAGACGTCCAAGACTAGATTAGGTGCCGGACGCGGCCTTTTGTCTGCTTTTATTGCCCTTTTCTTTTGGTTGTAACTTTTCCCTGCTGGATTTAAGTTGATTTCGAATTTGAGCTTTGCGTGTGTTCGGGGAAGGGGTGCTTAATCTCGTTCGAACCATTTCTCGCGTTCTGGTCACCACCCCACCGCAGCTGCCTCCCCTCGCGAGCCCCTCGCGAGACGGGCCAGGCCTAGCTCGAGCGCAGCCCAGACTGCCGCTGTTGCTTCCTCACGGATTACCTTTTGGTGACTGCGGAGGTTGTCTTTTCCTAAAAAGGCCCAGAGCCTGTGAAGAAGGCAAACGCCTGTGAAGCCATTGCGCTCTAGAGAAGGCCCAGAGCCTGTGAAGAAGGCGAACGCTGTGAAGCCGTTGCGCTCTGGAGAAGTCCCAGAGCCTGTGAAGAAGGCGAACGCCTGTGAACCCGTTGCGCTCTGGAGAAGGCCCAGAGCCTATGAAGAAGGCGAACGCCTATGAAGCCGTAGCGCTTTGGATAAGGCCCAGAGCCTGTGAAGAAGGCGAACGCCTGTGAAGCCGTTGCGCTCTGCAGAAGGCCCAGAGCCTGTGAAGAAGGCGAACGCCTGTGAAGCCATTGCGCTCTAGAGAAGGCCCAGAGCCTGTAAAGAAGGCAAACGCCTGTGAAGCCGTTGCGCTCTGCTGATGGCCCAGAGCCTGTGAAGAAGGCGAACGCATGTGAAGCTGTAGCGCTCTGGAGAAGGCCCAGAGCCTGTGAAGAAGGCGAATGCCTGTGAAGCTACCGCGTTTATAAAAAGGCCCGGAGCCTGTGAAGAGGGCCAGCGCCTGTGAAGCCCCTCGCTGACAACACCTGCGCGTCCTATGATTTCGACTAAAGAACACTCAGGACGCCACGAGCTGCCTCAAGGCCTGCACAAAGCAAAGGTAAACCAACCTGCTGCCCGGCGCGGATGCTCGCACAACATAATAGCTTCTAGAACAATCTGCACAAGTTTTACATGAGGGGCTTCCCCTCCCAAAATGCTCTCACGAACATCAGGCCAAACACCTGAGTTCTATCCGTGCAGGACAAAAAGACAGGAGCAACACGCAGTCAGTCAGACAAATCCCCCAAGGCGTCCTCAGGAGCACCTCCCGAGCCGCCGCTGGTGTCGCTGGACTCGCCACCGCTGCCTGCATCATCGTCAGCGGCGCCGGGACTGTCCACCACACCGCCTTCCTCGGCAGCCACGATCACGCCGTCGTTATCCGAAGCGAAGGCATGCACAAGAGCGTCCATGTTGTTTTCCACCCAGCTCGCCAGGTCGCCTCGGACGGCCTGGGGGACTGGGGCGATGACGGCATCGAAGTCAAAGTGGGGATCCATGTCCTAAAGATGGCTGAAGACACGGGAAAAAGCAAGCCCAAGCAGGGCACGGCTCCTCTCCTCCACCAACCTGTCGGCCCTGGTCGACCGTGCCTCCAGCTGCGTCACTACGGCAGTGAAGAACTGCAGGTTGCCGGCATAGTTGATCGTGTGCGGCTCCCCGACAGCCTCCTCGCAGACGTTGCCCAAGGCTGCGTTGGCCCTCTCCCTGAGCGTGGTCAGCATGGGGCCTTGCACGTGCTCCAGGACCTGCCGTTGGCGTATCTCATCAGCGTTCTGACGCTTGACAACCTCTGCCTCTTCCACCTGCTAACGAAGACGGAGCACCTCGGCCTGTAGAGCAGTCGACTCCTTTTGCGCTGCCTCAAGGGAGGCCCGAGAAGCGTCGGCTCGTCGCGCCGCTTCGTCCCGTTGGGCCCTCAGGGCTACGGTTCTCCCCTCAGCTTCAACCCGGATCAACTCCAGCTTCCTGTCGAACTCACGCTCGAGGCCTTGGCGCGCTGTCGCCACCCGGCGACCGACCTCCTCCAGGACATGCGCCTCCCGAGCAGCAACTTCATCTTCCACCTGCGTCACCAGGTGCTCCCTCGTCTCCAGCCGCTTGTACTCACGGGTACGTTCAGTGGCCTCGAGTGTAAGCGCCTCTTCATGTCTCTGGAGCCCGGCTGGGTCGCCAGAGGCCACCCTCATCGACGCAAGGGCCGCCTCGCGCAGCTCCACTTGCTCCTCCAGCAAGTGGCATTGGGCCAGGAGCTGCCGAGCCCGCTCCTCCGCCGCCTCTCGCTGTCGGCCGGCCCCCAGGGCCTCTTCAGCGGCCTGGGATCGGGCCACCCGGGAGGCCTCAAGTGACACCTTCGCTTCTTTGTCTTCAAGGTCGCGCTGGCGGCGCGCGAGGGCGGCGGCGTCCTCCAGCTCGTGCCTCTCCGCGGCCAGGCGCAGTCCCTCGACCTCCAGGCGCGCATCTTCATCAGCGAGATCCTCCCCAAGCAGGTCCACCGCGTCGCTCGCCCTTCGAAGGAATTCGCGGCGGCGAGCGCGGCGCTCCCGAGCACGCTCGAGCACATCTCCCACACCATCCTCTGCCCCAGGCAAGCGCCTGGAGGCACGAATCATCGCTCCCCCTTCGGGAAGGGGGCTGGGGGCTGGCGCCCCCACGACGGCTGGCTGCGCCGTGCCAGAAGCTCGGTCTGGGGCCGGCACGTCTCCAGACGAAGGGCGCGGGGGGCGCCTCAGCCAGTCACAGCCCGCGACCAGATGAGAAGCCCACGGTAGGCCAGCCACGCCAAGAGAGGGCCCGCGAAGGAAGATTGCAGGAAGAGAAGGGCTACGGGGCACCACAGGACAGTCCACCTCTTCGTTCGTCCTCATCACAAGAGCCATGCTGCTCGGGACGTCTTGGGGCGACGGGGGAAGTGGAGCCAAAGGAGGCGGCACCTCGGCGGCCTCCACGACCTCGTCAGGAAGGGGCCTGCAGAGCAAGAATCAGTAGACGCAACAAGGGAATCAGGAGCCGGGAAAGGAGAAGGCTTACTCGTCGGTGGCGAAGTACTTTCGGCGCTTCAGCAAGCGACAAGGGGAGTCGTCACCTAGGGCCTCCCTTTTCCTCTGAAGGGCCTCAAAGTCCACTCGAGAGCGGCCCAGAAGAAGGGCGCAAGGATCGACCCGTGACAAAGGCAAAGAAGCAGCGCTATCCGCGTCAGGGGCGCCGGCCTGGCGCGTGCTGCCGGACACCTCGGCAGAAGACGCACCCGGGGCCTCGGGAGCCACGGCCACAGGCATCGGAGGCGGCTGCGCCACACCAACGGCCTCGGCAGCACGGGCCTCGGGAGCTGCCCCCTCAAGAGCACCGCTAGTTGCAGTCACCTTATCAGGAGCTTTCTCGGCCCCCGCTGTCTCCTGCCTCCCTCCTCCACCAATTGAGGAGGATTCGCCCAAGCCGACCGGAAGGGCGGTCACCACCATAGGGTTCTCACAAGGCCCTTGGAAGCCGGCAGGGCGTAGCCCCCACTCGTCGAAAGGGGGCATCTTCCTCACAAAATCATCCCTGTTCTGACAAACGTACAGCAGAGCCCCTCCCCGCTGGATGCTGCCCGGGTTGGGGTCGCCGGTCAGGACCAAGAGCACTGTCCTTAGCACTCCAGGCATTAGGTCTTCCTCGTGAAGCCTCATGTGATCACCATGTCCGCTGAAGGCCCACATCCGGCGAGAATGGCGCTGGAGAGGGGCAATGCGGCGCAACAAAAATTCCTTCACCACCTTGGGCGCCGTCACGCCAAGCGTTTTCAAGAACGTAAAGCGGCGCCAGACGAAGGCGAGCCGGGGGCTCTCGAGCGTCTCCTGGCCCCAGCCAGAGTTGGGTACAGCAGGCGAAGTTGGCTTCACCAGCAGGGGGCTGGGCACCCCGACATCGACGTACAACCACCGCTCACGGAGCCCAGCTGAAGGTGGGTGAGCTTGAAGTCAATACCAGAAGCTGCAGTCTAAGGCGCAGCGACGAAGCTCATGCATACCGAGCATTGAGCAGGGTCGGCAAGACGCAGGGAGAAGAAGTGGCGCAGCAGGGCAACGGAAGGAGGGATGCCCATCAGCGCCTCACAGACAAAAGCAAAGATTGAAAGGAGGGCGATGGATTCAGGGCCCAGATGCATCATGTGGATCTGGTAATGGGTGAGGACGGCGTTGAAGAAATCAGAGAAGGGGGGAACCAAACCCGCCCACAAGGCATCAGCAAAGTAATGAACCTCGGTGATTATCCTGTCGGAGGGGAGGTGAGACGTAGGCCAGGCCGTCGTCCTCCCACACTCGTTGAAGACAGTGGCCAAGGCCGGGCTGAGCTTATCCAGGCACTCCAGATTGAGTATGATTGACTGGCCAATGGCGGGGGCCGCCGATGGCGGCGGATGAGATGGGAGCACATGCTTCTTCCCTTTCTCTTTCTTCGTTGGAGCCATGGCTGAAGGCAGGAGAGAGGAGATGTGAGATGGGATGAGAGGCAGGAGTCAGAGTTCGAAGGAAGGAAGAACAGGGGACAGTCGAGCAACAGGAAGAGGGGCGGCTATGTACAACCATGGGGCAACCTAGCGCGGCACAGAATAAGGGAGCGTGGGCAAACAGTACCGCCCACGTCCAATCAACCGCCACACGGCGCCCGAGGCCGCAGGCTGTGGTGTGACCCCATGTGTTCTCGCTACTGATCCTGTTAATAAGGACACCGAAGGAATAAAAGAGAAGTATATTGTGCCTGCACTGCGTCAACAATTTGTGACGATAAGGCCGTCAAACTGTACAACACCAAAGTGGCGACAGAAAAATAATACTCATATACAGGGAGGCTGGATAACAGGAGGAGTGCAGCCCTTGAACCAGTCTAAGATTTGTTTTGATCGGTTTGGCTACGTGGTCAAGAAGCATGCAGAACGCAAGGAAAGCTGGGATTACAAGACTCCATGTGTGGATGGAAACCAACGTGTTGATTTCAATAAAAAAAAGGACCTGACACGTACGCATCTTTGTTTGGAAAGAAAAGGCCTGCGTGCCTGAATTGCCGCGCTAATTAGCCGGTTGTTAATTAGATTAGAATAATAGTCTGTTAGGATATTTAGAGAAGTACTAGTCAGGTACGATTGGTTTAGGCCGGTCAGGGCCAGCGCACTATTTATTCTTCCGTGTCGTAGCGCTAGAGAGGTTTTTTTGGGGGGAGGTTGTTTTGGTTCTGGAACAGAGGAAAAGCAAGTCGGGGTATCTCCCCGTCGCGTGTTTTTGTCAAGGAGGTTTAATTATTACTTTGTGTTTTGGCGAGGGATTAGAGACGCCGTCTCTAGTTTGCTGCTGATCCGTGAAGGATCGTCCACGTACTTCCTCTCTCGGGTGTGCGTGTTGTTTTGTGGTGATTGCATCTACAAGATCGCGAGCGCCACATCGGTTTCAGGAGACACCGTATCGTGAAAGATTGGGGAAATTATTCGCGCCATTGTTTTTCTGTCAACGGTCGCATCAAGTGGTATTCAGAGCAAGGTTGATCACGGTACAATTTTTTTGCTCCTGCTATTTGATTCAACTGTTTGAAAGATGGTGAACTCGCAGCATGACAAATCTGATCATGAGGAGGTCGATGAGCTTCCGGAGGGTCTGGAGATAAGTGATGATTTTCGTATTCATCTGATGGCGATCAAGGGAGCCAACAAGAAGCTTGGGACAAGGGTGGAGGAGTTGTCTGCAAATATTGTAGGCGTCGAGGACAGATTGAACGAGCATTTGACTGCCAGCGACCGACAGCGCACTGATAGTCTACAGGTGGTGACTGAGAGTCTTAATCGGCTCACCGCAGCGGTTCAGCGCCTTCAGGCGAGAGATGTGGCACCCCGACAGTCCCGCTCACCACGACGATGTCGTGACCGTGACAACGACGATGATGGTGATTTTTCTGAGGATTCTGATGCCCGTGGAGGCTTACCTCACCGACCACGGCATGATGTTGGGGCTCACCGCCATGCTGGGCGGCACCGCGACTATGGTGACAATGGTGCCCACGAGGATGATGGTTTGGGTTGAATCAAGATAACCATACCTGAATTCTCGGAACGTTGTGCTGACCCGGAAAAATATTTGGAGTGGGAGATGCGCGTAAATCAAATTTTTGATGGTCACAACTACTCCGAAGAGAAGAAGGTTCGTGTTGCATCGATGGAATTTACAGAGTATGCTCTTGTATGGTGGGATAATAAAAACCATACTCATGAGCGACCAGCGACATGGGCTGACATGAAGCGAATCATGAGGGAACGTTTTGTGCCTGCTTATTATACTCGCCAGCTTCATAGTAGATTGCGTCGTCTAGTGTAAGGTACGAAATCAGTTGATGAGTACTATAAGGAGATGCAAGTTTTGATGATCTGTACAGTTGTGCGTGAGTCCGCGGAGGCGACCATGGTACGTTTCTTTGAGGGGTTAGAAGAAAAGATTCGCGACCGTGTTGATTTAATGCAATATAATGATATTCATGAGTTGCTTCATCAAGCGGAGCGTGCTGAACGTTGGGTATTGGAGAAGCAAGCTTCAGAGACTCGTCCAACTTACAACAGTGGGCGACGTGGTTCTTCTCCTATTAGTGGTGGGTTTAGTGCTAAACCGACTGCTTCTTATAAGTCGGGAAGCATTGAATAGAGCAAAGTGGCGGCTGCGCCAAAGGAGGTTTCTCAGGTCTCATCTAATGCATCTTCATCTCATCATCGTAATATTATTTGCCACAAGTGTGGAGGACGTGGACACATGACGCATGAATGTTCCAATCAACGAAGGGTTCTACTAGTAGATGCGGAATATATTTCAGAATCTGAAGATGAGACGCCTAAGTTAGAGGATGGAGTCGAAAGAGGTCGTGGTGATACCATACTATGTTATCCTCAGGATGATCCTGATATGGAGAGCTTGCTAGCACATAAGGTCCAGCGAGATGACAAGGTCATTCTTGAACCTGGACAACAACGGAGTATTTTTCAAACTGCATGTACCATCAAGGGAGAAGTGTGCAAATTGATAATTGATGGCGGCAGTGCTAGCAACATGATTAGCAAGGATGTGGTGGAGTCTCTTTCTTTGCCAACGTGGGAGCACCCAAAACCATACTATATGAAGTGGATCAATGATGTGGGCAAAGTGAAGGTTACTCACAGGGTGAAGGTTCCTTTTTCTGTTGATGGTTATGTTGATAAAGTGGAATGCGACGTTATGCCACTACATGTTTGTCATCTTATTTTGGGGCGTCCATGGCAGCATGATGTTAACGCTCTCCATCATGGACGGACAAATAGGTACACTTTTATGCATAAGGGTGAGTTCTACGCTATTCTTCCCAAAGATGCAAAAGATATCAGTTGTACCATAGAAGTGTTCAAGAAAAAATCTGCAAGGTATAGACTGAAACCGAGGACGGTTTCTGTTCAAGGGAGGGAGGATGGTGTGACCCCATGTGTTCTCGCTACTGATCCCGTTAATAAGGACACCGAAGGAATAAAAGAGAGGTATATTGTTCCTGCACTGCGTCAACAATTTGTGACGATAAGGCCGTCAAACTGTACAACACCAAAGTGGCGACAGAAAAATAATACTCATATACGGGGAGGCTGGATAACAGGAGGAGTGCAGCCCTTGAACCAGTCTAAGATTGGTTTTGATCGGTTTGGCTACGTGGTCAAGAAGCATGCAGAACGCAAGGAAAGTTGGGATTACAAGACTCCATGTGTGGATGGCAACCAACATGTTGATTTCAATAAAAAAAGGACCTGACACGTACGCATCTTTGTTTGGAAAGAAAAGGCCTGCGTGCCTAAATTGCCGCGCTAATTAGCCGGTTGTTAATTAGATTAGAATAATAGTCTGTTAGGATATTTAGAGAAGTACTAGTCAGGTACGATTGGTTTTGGCCGGTCAGGGCCAGCGCACTATTTATTCTTCCGTGTCGTAGTGCTAGAGATGTTTTTTTTTGGGGGGAGGTTGCTTTGGTTCTGGAACAAAGGAAAAGCAAGTCGGGGTATCTCCCCGTCGCGTGTTTTTGTCAAGGAGCTTTAATTATGGCTTTGTGTTTTGGCGAGGGATTAGAGACACCGTCTCTAGTTTGCTGCTGATCCGTGAAGGATCGTCCACGTACTTCCTCTCTCGGGTGTGTGTGTTGTTTTTGTGGTGATTGCATCTACAAGATCGCGAGCGCCACATCGTTTCAGGAGACACCGTACCGTGAAAGATTGGGGAAATTATTCGCGCCATTGTTTTTCTGTCAACGGTCGCATCAGGCTGTTAGGGCCCGCGGTGCTTCGCCCTTGCCCTTTCGCCTCTCGGCCCGTCCAAGCCCATGCGCGCCTTGGGGCCGGGGGCTGCTGTCGGCGTTCTGGGAACGGGGGTCCCCAGACTTGCCTGCATGCGGCCTGCGGCGTCGCTCAAAGGAGGCCCAGTACGACCCATCTTCATCAACACAAGACTCAAGACCCTCGCGAGGGGCCAAGCCTCGCGGGGCGGACGACACGGTGCTTCCTCAGGATCGGCCTCCTCACGCTGGCTCACGAGGAGGCAGAGAGATCAAGGCAGGGTACCTCGCGAGGTGCCCATGACGCAAACCATGATGACCAAGGGTGCCAGGCGGGCGCCAGACCGTGCAGTGTCCTCCCTTTCCTCTTTGATGCAAAGGGGGGCAAGCGCAGGCGAGGGGATCAAGCAAAGGCATCTATTTCGGTGCAACGAGACCAAGACCAGTCCAATAGTGGGAATGAGATCATCGTGGAGCCCAGAACGGCGTCACCACAGGGCCTTTGGCAGGCGAGGACCAACTTCGGTTAGGATAAGTGTACCAGATGTTTCCCTTTAAATTGGCCAATTGTTGGCGCCCTTCCCGCTCAATTTTTGGGAAGAGGCCCACGGCCTTTTCCTATAAATAGGACTAGCCACCCCTAGGGTAGAGGGGGGATCGCATCATCAAGAGATCGGGAAAACTATCAAGTAGGCTTCGAGAAAGCAAATAGAGAGAGAGAGAAGGGCGGCTGAGCTCCCCTAGCAGTTCATTGTCCTAGCCAAGAATAGGCCCTCGCGAGGCCGTTCTCCCTTGTACTAATCATCATCATTGTCAGCCCAAGAGGCAATCCACCCACCAAACTAGAGTAGGGTATTACACCACAACGATGGCCCGAACTAGTATAAACTCTGTGTTCTTTGTGTGGATCTTTCGGTAGTTCAGATCCTTGCGAGACGGAGAGGTAGAGGGCAGAATCTCCGCGTGCACCCCAGAGTTCGAACCTTAAGGGTCTGCCGGAACCCTTGATCCGACAGGCTTCCTCGTCGCCAGCAAACCTCTACACTCCGGCGACCGCCTCCACCTCCACCTGAACTGTGACTCCGCCTGGGCACGCCGGTTCCCTCGGATCGCCTCGCTGTCGACCACAGCGACGCCGGTGAGCTCGCCTCCCTCTCTGGAACAAGGTTGAAGACGACGGCCGTGGGGCCCGTCGGTCAGCATCACATTCCGATGGGTGGGCCCCACCCGTCAGGTTTAAACACACACGCGTGCGCGTACCGGTTCGCCCGTCGGGTGAAGGCATATTTTGCATTTATGCCTTCGACGTGGCAGCCTTGCGTGGGCTGGATCCTCTCTGGCCTGCTGCACTGTGGTCCTTCTTACCCAGTTGCACAGTGCTGATTCTCCTTTCTCTTTTTCCATAAATTTGAAAAAATTCCCTAGGATTAAATATTAATCCAACTGCAATCATTCCAGTTCCTAAATTATTGTAAAAATCCTACCTATTTAATGGAATAACTTTCACACATGTCCAAACAACTTTTATGTACTGTTCATATTCAAATTCAAATTTGAATATATTTAAACCTCTCTAAAATCCATTCCTCATATTATACCACTCCAAATCCAAAACTAGGAATTTCATCCTTCTTAGTTTTCACCCCTAGTATTTACTAATAATAGGTTGACATTTTTCTGAGCACTTTGGTTTTTATGTTTTGCTATTGCCTTATTTTCCCGTCATTTCTTTTGCGACGAATAGATCCCGTATTTTATGAAGTAGTTGGATAAGAAGAAGGAGAAGGACTTGAAGACTTTGAAGACCAAGGCAAGCAACCCTTTCACCATGTCTATGAAACCCTTTTTATACATGTCATATAGCACTTTTATTGCTTGCATCAGAGACATGATGATGAGGTGACCACATGAGGTGGTTTGCCGCCATTACTTCCTTGTTGATACTTGCATGGTGCATGACCCTACCTCCTTATGAGGGATTATGCCGGTGGGAGTAGATAGGATGCTATAGTAGTGGCTACGCAAATGGGACAGGAATATGCATGGTGAAGGGGGCAGAGTACTTTCAAAAGACTTTTCGAAAACCCTGTCGGGTGCCACTTATGCCCAAGGGAGATAATGAGTAGGGTAACCACTTGATCACGAAGTGGTGTACCGAGGCAAGTGTGTGTGTTGTTTTGAAAACGGATTAGTTTAAGTTGCGACCGTTATTCCAATCTTACATGCGCAACCACTCTATCCTTGTATGGGAAAGGGCATTATTGATTACCTAGGACGATACTAGCTTGCAGCCAGCATTACTAGTGATGGGGGAGAGTTGGTGCTCTCTCTCGGGACGGGGTCGTGCCAGGTTGGGCGGCCATGACTGTTTTTACAGGGCACCGGTGTCGGGGGTTTTCTGGCTCCTCGAGCACCTATGGGGACGGAGCCCCTTCTCGGTTCGGCGGGGGGCGGAGGTCGCGCGAAGAGCGGATCGAGGCGAAGCACACATGGGGTTTTTACCCAGCTTCGGAGCTCTCCGGAGAGATAACACTCCTACTGCTGCTTTGTGGATTGTATTGAGTTCTTGCTCGGGAGCGCTGAGTGCTACAGTACACTCAAGCAGCTAACGAGACCGAGCGTTCTTCTGTTTGTCCTCTCCGAGATCACTCTCCAGGGACCGATCCCCTTCTACATTGTGCATGGGCCTCCGTTTATATGTTCAAGGGGTCTCTAACAGGTGGAAACATAGGTAAGGGCAAAAATGGAAATATGTTGTGGTCGGTAAAGCTACCTACACAGTGTATCATACCTAACCCTACCGGCAGGGGACAAAGGCATTAAATGCCTATCTACGCTGCCCAGATGGTGCAGAAAAGGGACCTTCAGGGGCGCCACCGCTTGCCACGATGGCGATCTTGTCAGCGCTGCATGCCATAGTGTACCCCTGGCTGCACAGCCTCCCGCCACGTACGCCTCGAAGGGTCCCGGAGCGACACGTAGGTGGGTGAGCTGGAGCGCAGGTACATAGTGGTTGCTTGCCACGGCAAATGCCTTGCCGCGGCCGTTGTCTTGCCGCGTCCGGGAGCTTGTCGCTCGTCGAGTCCTGCCGGGACGCGTGGCGCGTCGCGGCAAGTTCTTTGAGATGCTCTGGTTGGCCTTCCCGGCAAGCTCCTCTTGCCGGGGTCTTGTGCCTCGAGCGGCCTTCCCGGCAAGCTCCTATTGCTGGGGACTTGTCTCCTTGGCTTAAATACTTTGTTCTTGAATGGCTCCAAAGGAACCATAGAGGGCCTTGGTGATCACCTGGCAGGCCTTGCCGCGGGGTGCTGTGGCTGCCCGTGCACAAGTTCGGGATACTAGGGTACCCCTACTCTAGTACACCGACAGGAGCCCCCGGGCCTGGGCCACACACGGTGCCGAGCGCTGTTGGGCCAGGCCCAAAACAGGGCATGGGCACGCGCGGCCTGGGTCACGTCGCACCTTGATCCGTATCCACCGCGCCCTCTCTGAACAACACGCGTCGATTGCGGCGTCATGGGAGAGGTCGTGGGTGGTTCCTTTATTCAGAAAAACGAAACGCCCGCCTCCTGGCGGTTCGTATCTTCCTCATAAACGGAGGGAGGCGTGGAGGCGTGGTCTTCGAGGCCTCCACCCCCCACGATCACGGGGTGGGGAGAGGTCGCCTCATCCGTCGCCTCATCTCTGCACTCCTGCCACGCGGCCTCCATGCGCTTGGAGTGGCAAACGGTGGAGGTGGGAAACCGGGCCATCACGGTTCGAGGCAGCGGGTCGGGCCCAGTTCCTTGCACCTTTTGTGTCTTGATTGGCTGAGCGGGGCGGCCGAGCCCCCACCCCGCTTCTTTATAAGGAGCAGGATAGGGGGGACGGAAACCCGCATTCTCTCATCTCCTCCTTTCTTCAGCTTCTGCTCCCCTCTCTCTCATTCGCCATGGAGAAAGGGAACCCCGGTCCTTCGACGGTGGCGACAAGGGTTGCCGCTAGGCAACGCGTCCCTCCCCCCCCCCCCCCCCGCACCCGTGGTGGCAGAGCCAGCTGCAAGGGGAAGAGGGAGGGGACGAGGCCGCGGGCGAGGTCGAGGGCGAGGCCGAGGCGGTCGAGGAAGAGGTGGGCGAGGTAGTCCGCCAGCCTCGCCTCCGCTGGCAGATCCTCTCCCCGTGGCGGATCATATCGGGGACGACCCTTGCGAGTTCTTCGTCAGGCGGCGTCGGCCGCCTCGTCGTCGCCTTCGTCTCCTGACTCCGTTTGCGAGCGAGATGGAGTTGGATCCGCCCGATACACTGAGGTTGCACATGAGGGGTTCTGGAATCAGCGGTACGCGAGTCCGCGTTGATTTTCCGGCCCCTAATGTGATGTATCTTGGTCGAGGGTGGAAGACGTTCACCCGTATCCACAACTTGACGGCGGGGCTCACCCTCCATTTTAAGCTGATGGAAGGCGGTCTCCTCTCCGTCAAGGTCTTCGGGTGCTTCGGAACTCGGGCCCGGTGCTGCGTGGAGAGCTCCTCCGATAGTGAAGGCTCCTCCTCGGGCGGGAGTGACGAGGAGGACAGTGACAGCGACGACGATGGCGGCGGGCGGCGGGATGACGGGTCCGACTAGGTGTCGGGAGCCGCTCCACGTGGCACCGGCGACCCCATCATCAGCGTCGCTGGCTCCTGGAGCTTCTCGGGGCCGTCTCCTTGGGCGGCTGGCGTAGGGACGCTGTGGAAGAGGAAGAGGGCAGGCGGCAAGGCCGTCAACTCGGAGTACGAGGGCACGCCGCCCTCGATAGCGTGCTGACGTCCTGCCGCCTCGTCTTCGAGCTCTGCCTCCGGCGCCGCCATCACCATGCCGCCGAGACGTTCTCTTGGTGTCTTCTGCCACCCGTATCTAGTCTAGGCGCCCCTTTTGCCCTTTTCGCCTCCTTGACTTGCCTCCTGAAGAGAGGGACAAGAGAGGGATTACGGGCACCTTATCTCTTTTTAATTTGTAAGCCCTCGGGCCTTAGTTGCATTTAAAGCTTGTAATCCCATTATTCATGTTTTCATCCTCTTATGAACTGTACCTGAGTGGAATGCTCTTTAATGAAAAGGGGATGCTTGCCGGGTCACTTGTCCCGTGGGTGAAACCCACGTCAAGGAGCGAATCCTTTATATCTTTAAGATAGACACTTCCTTTCCTGGCAGCAGGCCCTGCCTTCTCCCCGCGCCGGTCAACCTTTCTCACGCTTTTGGCGGAGGCAGGGAGGGGGCGGGTTCAGGCTCCTCGCTTCGTCCCTTTGCTGCCGCGACTACGACCAAATCTGGCCCCGAGAACGAGCCTGAGGGCCTAGAGTTAAGGGAGCACGGTAGCTTTTAGGAAGAAACGAGGTTTCGCATACCCCATCCCATAAGAGAATACATGATAAGGGATGAAAAACTTATCTGAGATCGCAGCCCCCGGCAACTTCGGCTTGCCGGGGTCCGGGTGTTGGTCCGTCCGTCTTCTTCTTTTCGTCCTTAAGTGGTCCGGTCAGGGTGCGCGAGTCCTGCGAACCAAGGGAAACGAAAGAACGACAAAAGGACGCACACTCGACCTCTAAGTTAGGGGTTAGCCGCTACTAAGCACTGTCAACCCTAACCAATGACGAGACTCGACTCAGCATGCATGCTAAAAACTCAGGGCGCCAGCGCTTTATCTTCGCTCAGGGTCTGCGCCTGGCTTTGTACAAAGGATTACATGCAACAGCGGCAAGACTTGTACAAAATGGTGGTTGCCGGACAGGGTCCGACAACCACGCCTTACGGGTAAAACTTTCGAAGATGCTCGATGTTCCAGGAGTTGCTCACCGAAAAGCCATCCTCGGTCTCAAGGCGGACAGCGCCAGGCCTAGTTACTCGTTTCACCCGGTAAGGGCCTTCCCACTTCAGCGTCAACTTGTTGGAATTCTTGGCGGAATGAACGCGCCGAAGAACAAGGTCGCCTTCCTCGAGACTTCTGGCTTTAACTTTGCAGCTATGGTAGCGGCGCAAAGCTTGCTGGTATCGAGCAGCTCCTACAGCAGCCTGAAGACGGTCTTCCTCAAGGAGCAGCGCGTCATCTTGTCGCAGCTGCTCTTGCTCAAGCTCATCATAAGCGAGCACTCGAGGTGACCCGTATACGAGTTCTGTGGGGATAACTGCCTCTGCTCCATAGACTAGAGCGAAAGGTGTCTGGCCAGTGGCTCGATTTGGCGTCGTCCTGATCGACCAAAGAACCACCGGCAGCTCCTCGATCCAGTTTCTTCCGCACTTGTGCAGCCTGTCGAAAGTCCGGGTCTTGAGTCCACGCAGCACTTCAGCATTTGCCCTCTCTGCTTGACCGTTGCTCCTGGGGTGAGCAACAGATGCGAAGCAGACCTTGGCGCCAAGGTCTTGGACGTACTGCATGAAGGTGCGACTCGTGAATTGTGTACCGTTGTCGGTGATGATCCTGTTAGGGATTCCGAAGCGGCAAACAATCGACCTGAAGAACTTGCCTGCTGACTGTGCTGTCACCTTCCTCACTGGTTCCACTTCCGGCCACTTTGTGAACTTGTCGATTGCGAAGTACAAGTACTCAAAGCCCCCGGCTGCTCGGGGGAAGGGGCCGAGGATGTCGAGCCCCCAGGCCGAAAATGGCCAGGATAAAGGGATCGTCTGGAGAGCTTGAGCTGGCTGGTGTATCTGCTTGGAATGGAACTGGCACGCTTCACACTTGGTTACTTGTGCAGTTGCATCCTGGAGGGCTGTCGGCCAAAAGAGGCCTTGCCGGAAAGCTTTGCCGGCAAGCGCTCTTGCGCCAATGTGGTGACCACAAATGCCTCCATGTATCTCTACCAACAGCCTCTGTCCATCTTCCCGGGGAATACACTTCAATTTCACACCGTTGAGTCTTCTTCTGTACAGTGCGTTGTCGACGAACTGGTACATACTTGATTGCCGGGCTACTCTTTCCGCTTCTTCTGGCTCATCGGGAAGTTCTCCTGACTGGAGGAAACGGACGATCTGTTGTGCCCATGCTGGAGCCTGTGGCTCGACAACAAGGACTAAAGGCATATCTGCTGCTGCGGGAACATCCTCTTCTACGGCGAGAACCTGCGGTTCAGCCGGAGCTTGATGATCCCCGGCAAGCTTGCCGGAGCGAAACTTGTCGGGAACGTCTGCTACAACGAAACAAACCCTGGGGCTTGTCGGAGCAGACTGCTCCTCAGCACTCTTGGCGTTGATCTTGGGGACCTTCTTGGCGGCGGCTTCGGGAAGCTCTGCCGGAAGATAGTTACCAGAAATCAACTTCCTCTTCTTGCTCTGTCCAGTTGATGGCGTCACAGATGGTTGAGTCAGCTTGAGCACAAAGATCCCTGGTTCCACAGGTAACTTAAGTGCTGCGCACTTTGACAGGCCGTCAGCGATGTCGTTCTGAGCTCTTGGAACATGTTCCATCTGTAGGCCGACAAAGCGCTCTTCCAGCTTCCTCAGTTCATCAACGTAAGCTTCCATCAACGGACTCTGATAATTCTTGTTCACTTGGTGGACGACAAGCTGTGAGTCACCCCTGACAATGAGTTGCTTGATCCCAAGGTCTGCCGCGATCCTGAGACCGGCAAGCAATCCTTCATACTCTGCAGTATTGTTTGTTGCTTGCTCCTTGGGAAAGTGCATCTGGACCACGTACTTGAGGTGCTCTCCGGTGGGTGCGACAAGCAGCACGCTAGCACTGGCGCCTTGCAGCGAGAACGCACCATCAAAGTACATCAGCCACTCTTTGTTTGCTTCCTTGACGGGGATGCTCGTCTCTGGAATTTCTTCGTCTGGTGTTGGCGTCCACTCTGCTATGAATTCTGCCAATGCTCTGCTCTGAATAGTTGAAGTGCTCTCAAACTTGAGGCCAAAGCTTGACAGTTCCAGTGCCCACTCAACAATCCTGCCTGTTGCTTCTGGATTCTGCAGTATCCACTTCAGCGGAAAGCGAGTGACAACTGTGATCTCATGTGCTTGGAAGTAATGGCGCAGCTTTCTCGAGGCCATAAGAAGGCCGAAAAGCATCTTCTGCACACCAGAGTACCTTGACCTAGCCCCCTGCAGAAGGGAACTGACAAAGTAGACTGGGCGCTGCACCATTTTGTTCTTCTGTATCCCTTCGCACATCTGCGCAGATCCATCTTCGTCGGGACCATAGCTTGTCGGGGAAGCCCCCTGCTTGTTGCTGGATGTGCTTGCCGCGGTCGCTGGCTCATCATCTGCCTCTCTTTCCGCTACTAACGCAGCACTAACCACTTGATTGGTTGCCGCCAGATATAGCAGCAACTTCTCTTGTGGTTTAGGTGCGACAAGTATTGGAGTGGAGGACAGGTATCTCTTCAAGTCCTGCAGCACAGCCTCCGCTTCCGGGGTCCATTTCATTGGACCTGCCTTTTTCAAGATCTTGAAAAACGGCAGGGCGCGCTCAGCAGACTTAGAGATAAACCTGCTGAGAGCCGCCACGCAGCCGGCAAGTTTTCGTACATCCTTGACGCTCTTCGGTGCTTCAATCTGCTCAATGGCCTTGATCTTGTCGGGATTGGCTTCAATTCCCCTCTGAGACACGAAGAATCCGAGAAGCTTGCCGGACGGGACTCCAAACACGCACTTTTCGGGGTTGAGCTTGAGGCTGATCTTGCGTAGATTTGCAAAAGTCTCTTCTAGATCTTGAATCAGAGTTGCTTTGTCCCTGCTCTTGACCACTATGTCGTCCATGTAGGCTTCCACATTTCTGTGTAGTTGTGGCTCAAAAGCAGTATGGACTACCCTTGCGAATGTTGAACCAGCATTCTTAAAACCGAAAGGCATTCGTACGAAACAGTACGTGCCACATGGAGTGATGAACGCGGTTTTCTCCTCATCCTCTTATGCCATGAAGATCTGATGATATCCTGAGTAGGCGTCAAGAAATGAAAGCAAATCACATCCGGCCGTGGAGTCAACAATCTGGTCAATGCGCGGCAGGGGGAATGGGTCTTTGGGACAAGCTTTGTTGACATCGGTGAAGTCAATGCAAAGTCTCCATTTCCCGTTTGCCTTGCGCACGACTACAGGATTGGCCAACCACGTGGGATGGAGCACTCCTCTGACGAGGCCTGCTGCTTCCAACTTCTTGATCTCTTCGGCGATGAACTCTTGGCGCTCCACTGCTTGTTTCCTGACTCTCTGCTTGACGGGCCACGCATGAGGACAGACGGCAAGGTGGTGCTTGATTACTTTCCTGGGAACGCCGGGGATGTCAGACGGTTGCCACGCAAACACATCGACATTCGCCCGCAGGAAAGCAACGAGCGCGCTTTCCTATTTAGGGTCAAGAGTGGCACTGATGGTGAAGGTACCACCAGTGCCGTCCTCCTTGGCGGACACCTTCTTGGTCGCCGGCGGAGCTGCCTTACACTTGCCGGTGGAGCTCGATGGTGCGTCCTCGACGGTAGCGCAACAATCCGAAGAGGTGCGCTTGCCAGAGTGGGCATCAGAGCTCTTGCCAGACTTGGTCTTCTTCTTCCCCCCGGGAGCTTCAGCGGCAAGTGTCTCGCGATCTGCGGCGGCTGCTGCCTCCCGGTAGATCTTGTCGGCACAGATAAGAGCGTCTTTCTTGTCGCCATGTACAGAGATGACACTTATCGGGCCTGGCATCTTCAGCATGTTGTACGCGTAGTGAGAGGCCGCCATGAACTTGGCGAGCGCTGGACGACCGAGAATTCCATTGTAAGGCAATGGAAAATCGGCAACGTCGAAAGTGATCCTCTCAGTCCTGAAGTTCAGCTCGCTGCCAAATGTCACCTGCAGCGTGATCTTCCCCTTCGGCTTGCTCCTTCCCGGGTTGATTCCTTGGAACGTGCCGGTCTCTTCGAGCTCGTTGTCAGGTACTTGGAGTCTCCGGAACACAGCGGAGGAGATCAGGTTCAAGCCGGCCCCGCCGTCAACTAGCATCATAGTGACCTTGAGGTTGCGGATAGTTGGTGAGACCAAAATCGGCAAACACCCGACAGCAGTTGTGCGATCAGGGTGGTCCTCAATATCAAAGATGATAAGCATGCTGGACCATTTCAGAAGCTTGCGTGACTCAACGGGTGGTTCTGCTGCATTGACTTCCCTCACCCACTGCTTGAGTTGGCGGTGTGAAGTATGCAGAGAAGCACCGCCGTCAACGCACAAAACTTATGTGGCTTTCTGGAACTCCTGCTCGCTGGTCTCGGCGTCATCCATGTCTTCGTCGTCGTCGTCATCTTCATCCTTGTCGCGGCCGCGGGGAGGTCTGTCGCCTTGCCGCTGCTTGGCGTTGCCGCGGCGTCCCCCCCGGCCGGTGCGCTTCGTACCGGATCCTCCAACACCTCCTTGGGCCTTCTCCTTGTCGCGTCGCTCGTATTCGGCCTTTTGCAGCTCAACGAGCTGCTCGACCTTCTTGCAGCTCTGGAGGTCATGGCCTTTGGTGCGGGGAATCTTGCAGTACTGCTTGTTGGTGCCGTCCTGCTTGTCGGCGGCCGCCACAGCCTGGCAGTTGGCGCATGAGGCAACCTCCTTGCCGGAGCTACCAGTCTTGGCTGTCTTGGCGCCACCTTCGTTGCCGTACTGCTCGACAACTAGCACGTCTTTGCCTTTCCTCTTCCTGTTGTTCCACCGCCGTTTTTTGCTTGCCGGGGTGGCATCATCGCTGTCAGATCCTCCTGTTCTTGTATTTTCTCCGGGGAGTTTCCTCCCTTCCTCAGCACGTACACATCTGTCGGACAGGGCATACAGCTCACTGACGTCTCTGATCTTGCACATCGCCATCTCCTCCCACATCCTGCGGTTACGCACGTTCTGGTGGAACGCACTGATGATCGCGGCAGGGTGGACGTCTGGGATGTTGCGTTGCACTTGGCTGAATCTCTGGATGTACTTGCGCAGGGGCTCTCCTTCCTTCTGGGCAAGCAGGTGAAGATCACTCTCCTGGCCATGAGGTTTGTGGCCGCCTGTAAAGGCGCCGACAAACTGATGGCATAGGTCTGCCCAGGAAGATATGGAGTTTTCCGGCAAGTGCATGAGCCAGGACCTGACGTTGGGCTTGAGCACCAGAGGGAAGTAGTTGGCAAGGATCTTGTCGTCTCGCCCCCCGGCAGCCTGCACCGTGATGGTGTAGATGCTGAGGAACTCCGACGGATGCAGCCTGCCGTCGTACTTCTCTTGTACGTCTGGCTTGAAATTCTTCGTGCTGGTCCACTTGACTTGCCGCAGCTCACGAGTAAACGCAGGGCAACCTACCGTGTACGGCAGGTCGCCTGGTTCCCCTGGCGCTTGCATGTCGACAGCGGGGCCAGCGCGTCGGTCTGATTGACGCCGCATTTCTCTTCGGCGCTCGATGCGGGTACGAGCGTCTTCTTGCTGCCGTTCGTGAAGAACGTGGCGCTGATCGCGACGAGTTCGCGGATCTGATGAAGCAGTGGAGTCGCTGTCGTGGCGGACCCGGCGAGTCGGCGATCTTGGCCTTCGGGGCGGAGAGTGCACGGTGGTTGCACCCCCATCGGTTTTGTCGCCATCGGCTCGCACCTGGCTGGCCTGCCGCAGCTGCGATGTGGTCGCCGGCCGTGGAGTGTCACCGTTGGCGAAGCCGATGAGACTCTGAATGGTGGCCCTCCAGTCGTTGATCTTGTCTGGCGTTGGAGGGAAGTCTAGGAGCAGTTGAGCTCGTGCCAAAGCTTCTGCTGGAGTGGCGGGTAGCGGTGGCGAACGGTGCGAGGAGCGGGATATGCTCGGACTTCCAACGATGTTAGAAGGAGCAGTATTCCGTCCAGGGACTGTGCCTCGCTCGCGCCAGCACGTTGGCGTGCATGTTGGCCTTGAGCATCCCGGGATCCGCCAGCTCGATTTGGGTCCAGCGAGCGTATGGTACCGTGAGTACCACGACGCTGCCGGTCCTGCGCCTCTTGAGATGGGCGCGGTGCGTCTACGGACGCCCGGTCGTCGTGGGAGCCGGCTACGCCGCCGACGGGCAGCGCGGTCTTGTCCTTGGACTTGGTGGCACCGTGGGCTCCCTCATCGACGCCCGTTCTTCCGCCGGCGTCTTCCCCACCGGCCGTTTGTTTTAACGGCGGTGGATTCGACGCGGACGACGCAGCCGCCTCCGAAGCCTTCTTCTTCGGCGGCATGTCGATGAAGTCGATGAAGATTTAGCTCGCGTGAATGCCGGATCAGGTTCACACAACCTCGACGCCCCCCTACCTGGCGCGCCAAAGATGCCGGGGGTTTTCTGGCTCCTCGAGCACCTATGGCGACGGAGCCCCTTCTTGGTTCGGCGGGGGGCGGAGGTCGCGCGAAGAGCGGATCGAGGCGAAGCACACGGGGGGTTTTTACCCAGCTTCGGAGCTCTCCGGAGAGATAACACTCCTACTGCTGCTTTGTGGATTGTATTGAGTTCTTGCTCGGGAGCGCTGAGTGCTACAGTACACTCAAGCAGCTATCAAGACCGAGCGTTCTTCTATTTGTCCTCTCCGAGATCGCTCTCCAGGGACCGATCCCCTTCTACGTTGTGCATGGGCCTCCTTTTATATGTTCAAGGGGTCTCCAACAGGTGGCAACGTAGGTAAGGGCAAAAATGGAAATATGTTGTTGTAGGTACAGCTACCTACACAGTGTATCATACCTAACCCTGACGGCAGGGGACAAAGGCATTAAATTCCTATCTACGTCGCCCAGACGGTGCAGAAAAGGGACCGTCAGGGGCGCCACCGCTTGCCACGATGGTGATCTTTTCAGCGCTGCATGCCATAGTGTACCCCTGGCTGCACAGCCTCCCGCCACGTACGCCTGGAAGGGTCCCGGAGCGACACGTAGGTGGGTGAGCTAGAGCGCAGGTACATAGTGGTTGCTTGCCGCGGCCGTTGTCTTGCCGCGTCCGGGAGCTTGTCGCTCGCCGAGTCCTGCCGGGACGCGTGGCGCGTCGCAGCAAGTTCTTTGAGATGCTCTGGTTGGCCTTCCCGGGAAGCTCCTCTTGCCGGGGTCTTGTGCCTCGAGCGGCCTTCTCGGCAAGCTCCTCTTGCCGGGGACTTGTCTCCTTGGCTTAAATACTTTGTTCTTGAATGGCTCCAAAGGAACCATAGAAGGCCTTGGTGATCACCTGGCAGGCCTTGCCGCGGGGTGCTGTGGCTGCCCGTGCACAAGTTCGGGATACTAGGGTACCCCTACTCTAGTACACCGACAACCGGACACACCGTTGGTTCCCCATGCTTGTCGTATGTGATGAATATGGGAGCGAGGCTCCACAATTTTAAGATGTGAAATGTTGGGCACGAGGGTTATTACCAATTGAGTGGACTCTATGTTAGTGTCGCCTAGGGAAAGATAGTGATCGGGTGCTTACCCCGGGTACTTCAGGCACCACGGGTCGTGGATGACACGAAAGTTCCCCGGATCTTGTGGGTAAAGTGTGCAAACTCTGCAGAGTGTAAAACTATTCGAATAGCCATGTCCACGGTCAAGGACAGTTGGGTAACCGCTCTTGGGCTACGTCCACATGTTTGCAAACCAGTGTGTGTGTGTTTGGATAAGTGGCACGAACTACTTGGGTCAAGTCAAAGGACTTGACATGATTGAGTTGGGTTGATGCCCACTCCATTTATGTTGATATCTGTAACCAGTCCCTATGGTTACTTGAATTCATATGATGCATGTTTTACCAATTGTTGAACATGTCATAACACAACAAAACTAGCTTTCTGCAAAATTTACCTATATCATGCATTGTTGTATCTTGAACCAAAACATGGGTTGCTTGCGAGTACATTCAAAGTACTCATTGGCTTGCCACTGGTTATTTTATTGGCGAGGCATGAAAGAACAGGATATGAGGAAGAATACTTCGGTGACGAACATGCGAGCTAGGACGCTTCCCAGTCAGAATGCCTGTAGGGATAAGGCAGATGGGAGGGGTCCAAGATGTCAACAAAGAATTTCTGCTGCGATGATATACTCAAGACTTGACCATAATGGTCCTACTTGTGTAAAACGGTATGTATGGATGAAAGACTCTTGTTATTGAGCTTTTGTGTGTTCTGTGAGCATTATTCTCTAGGATCATTTTACACGTGCATTCAGTGATCACGACTTATGAGTCGGGGTCCCCACAGCTAACCGTATCCACATGTGCCTTCCATACCAACACTTTCCAAAGAATTTATTATTTGACAACACAAAGTAAATTCATTTTTCATTTCGGGACTAGGCATCCCTAATACATTCGCCTTACTCTCGTGCAATGACAAGTGAATAAACACTCACCATGAGAATAACATATCTAGCATGGAAATATATTAGCCACCCCCTACCGTTTCATGAGCGGTACACTCACACAAAAGAGAAATTTATTTTTAAAATTAGAGATGGCACATACAAATTTTCTTAGAATGGCAAAAGAATACTACATATAGGTAGGTATGGTGGACTCATGTGTCAAAACTGGTTTAAAGGATTTTGGATGCACAAGTAGTGATCATATTAGTGCAAAATGCAGGCTAGCAAAAGATTGAGAAGCGACCAACCAAGAAACGAAAAATCTCATAAGCGAGCATTAAGCATAATTAGCACCGAATAATGCACCACAAGTACGATCTAATTTCATTGCATAACTATTGACTTTCGTGCTTGCATAGGGAATCACAAATCTTAACACCAATATTCTTACTAAAGCATAATTACTCATCAACATGACTCACATATCACATCATCATATCTCAAAACTATTACAAAGAATCAAGTTTATTTTGCCCAATGATCTTCACGAAAGTTTTTATTATATCCTCCTTGGATATCTATCACTTTGGGACTAGTTTCCATATGTTGCTTTTGATAAGGTCAAACAAATATAAGTGAAGATCATGAGCATAATATTTCTTTCTCTCAAAATAATTTAAGTGAAGTAAGAGAGAATTTCTTAAAAAATTTACTAACTCTCAAATAAATCTAATTGAAGCAAGAGAGCATTTCTTCAAAAAATACTAAACCACAACATGCTCAAAAAGATATAAGTGAAGCACTAGAGCAATTCCATAGCTCATAAAGATTTAAGTGAAGCATAGAGAGAAATTCTAACAAGTCATGGCATAATTTGGCTCTCTCAAATAGGTGTGTCCAGCAAGGAATCAAGACTAACATATCATACAAGACGCTCCAGGCAAAACTCATAGTATGTGGTAAGGTCAAATTCAATAACATAGCTATCACATAGAATATTATCTTCATGACCCACATGCATGCAAAGTTGACACTCTTCCAAAATAATGGGATTATCATCAAATAAAGTCATGACCTCTCCAAACCCACTTTTATCTCATAAGATTGAACACTCTCCAAATATGTGGGATTATTTTTAGCTAAAGTTGACACTCTTCCAAACCCACTTCAATATTATCGCAAACATATTCATCATTAGGCTTAAATAAATTTTCAAGATCATAAGAAACATTATCACCCCAATCATGATCATTGCAACAAGTAGTGGACATAGCAAAACAAGCATCCCCAAGCTTGGGTTTTTGCATACTATTAGCACAATTGACATCAATAGAAATTATAGTGAAATAATTGCAATCATGATTTTCATTGAAGGAGCTATCATGAATCACTTCATAAATTTCTTCATCACAATTTTCAGATTCACGAATATCAAGCGAAACTTCATAAGGATAATCTAGTGCCTTCAGCTCACTAGAAATTGGTTCATTAAGGTTGGATCTTTTAAAAATATTAGCAAGTGGATGAGGATCCATCAGAATAAATTTTTAGCAAGCAAATAGAAGGCACATGGCAACACAAGCAAACAAAAGATCGAACGGGAAAAGGGCAAATGGAAAGAAGGCAAATAAAAAGGCAAATTTTTGTGAAGTGGGCGAGAGGAAAACGAGTGGCAAATGGAAAATAATGTAAATTGCAAGGAGATAATATTTGTGATTAGGAACCTGGTAGATGTTGATGATGTCTCCCAGGCAGCGGCACAATAAATTCCTTTTGATGTCTGCTAGAACTACGTCGGTATTTCCCCAAAGAGGAAGGGATGATGCAGCACATCAACGGTAGGTATTTCCCTTAGTGATGAGATCAAGGTTATCGAACGAGTAGGAGAAGCACACAACACTACGTGAGCGGCACCTGCACACAAATAACAAATACTCGCAACCCGACGTGTTAAAGGGGTTGGCAATCCGTTTTGGGTAACGACACCATAAATTGGCAAGTGGACGTGAGAAAGTTGTAATAATTTGATAGAAAGATAACCAAATAAAATAAAGTGCAACAAGGAATTTTTGGGTTTTTGGAAATATAGATCTGAAAATAAAAGCAAATAAAAATAGACCGCGAAGCCAAATATATTAAACAAGAGACCCGGGGCAGTAGATTTCACTCGTGGCTTCTCTCGAGAAAAATAGCAAACGGTTGGTAAACAAATTACTTTTGGGCAATTGATAGAACTACAAATAATCATGATGATATCCAGGCAATGATCATTATATGGGCATCACGTCCAAGATTAGTAGACTGACCCCTGCATGCATCTACTACTATTACTCCACACATCGACCGCTATCCAGCATGCATCTAGTGTATTAAGTTCGCGAAAACACGGAGTAATGCAATGAGAACGATGACATGATGTAGACAAGATCTATTTATGTAGACATAGACCCCATCTTGTTATCCATAATAGCAATGATACATACGAGTCGGTTCCCCTTCTGTAACTAGGATCAAGCACCGTAAGATCGAACCCATTACAAAGCACCTCTTCTCATTGCAAGATAAATAAATCAAGTTGGCCAAAAATAAACCAAATATCGGAGAAGTAATACAAGGCTATAAGAGATCAAAGAAGAATCAAATAACTTCCATGGATAAAAAGATAGATCTAATCATAAACTCAAAGTTCATCCGATCCCAACAAACACACCGCAAAAAGAGTTACATCATATGGATCTCCGAGAGACCATTGTATTGAGAATCAAAAGAGAGAGAGAGAGAGAGAGAGAGAGGAAGCCATCTAGATACTAACTACGGACCCATAGGTCTACAAAGAACTACTCACGCATCATCGGAGAGGCACCAATGGACATGATGAACCCCTCCGCAACGGTGTCTAGATTGGATCTGGTGGTTTGGAACTTGCGGTGGTTGGAAGTGATTTTCGTCAAATCCCCTAGGGTTTTTGGAATATTGGGGTATTTATAGAGCAAAGACGCGGTTCGGGAGGCCACCAAGGTGGGCACAACCCACCAGGGCGCGCCTGGGCGTCCAGGAGCGCCATGGTGTCTTGTGCTCACCTCGGGCTCCCTCTTCGGTACTTCTTTGGCCCACTGGATGTCTTCTGGTCCAAAAAAATCTGCAAAACGTTTCGCTGCGTTTGGACTCCGTTTGGTATTGACTTCCTGCGATGTAAAAAACATGCATAAAATAGCAACTGGCACTTGGCACTATGTCAATAGGGTTGTACCAAAAAGTGATATAAAATGACTATAAAATGATTGTAGAACATCCAAGAATGATGATATAACAACATGGAACAATAAAAAATTATCGATACGTTGGACATGTATCAGCATCCCTAAGCTTAATTCTTGCTCGTCCTCGAGTAGGTAAATGATAATTGAAATAATTTATGAAGTGTGAAAGCTAGCATAGTGTATAAGTTTGATAAATGATAATTTCAATTATTTCTCCTAGGATCATAACAGAAACTCTTTCTCATAAAACTCATCATGATAAAGTAGCGTTCAATTCACATGTTATGGTTCAAACAATGAATTCTCTTGAAACTTAACAACCTAAGTTCTTAGTCACCAAATAATTGCAATTCAACTTATTCTCAACAAAGTCTAAGTAAGAGCTCGACACACTCAATCATCATATGGTCTTCTATGATTTCTAGTACTCAAAGCATATTTTTAGAACAAATGGCATCCATCGGACACAGAGAAAGATAGGGGCTTAATGTTTCACCTCCCAACTCATTTATCATAGAGATAATTGTCAACAATAATAAATCATGATCAAATATATTTGACTGGCCATATGTGCCTACATCTTTCCCCACCACATGATGCTTGCCAACTAGACAATAATTGAGGTTGAAATGAGAATGCATACTATTGCCTCTTGCAAAAAAGTAAAATATAGGCCCTTCGCAGATGGAAGCAGAGGTTATCATGCGCTTTTAATTTTTGGATGCGCAAGCTCTTAATGCAAAGGAATGTCATGTTATAGTGCCCCTTATGGTATCAACCTTTATTATGTAGTTAGTCGCTTTTATTATTTTGCCATCACATGTTTGTACAACGCTTATTTTCCCTTACAATAGAAGATCAAACATATTTAGGAGCAATTTTTATTGCTTTTTGCACCGATGAAAACTTACTTGAAGGATCTTATTCAATCCATAGGTAGATATGGTGGACACTCATGGCAAGAAACTGGGTTTAAGGGTTTTTGGATGCACAAGTAGTATCTCTACTTAGTACAAATTTTTGGCTAGCAAAAGATCCTAAGCAAACACCACATGTTGGAGAATCCATAACAATATAACTTCTTTGCAAATATACACAACCATTACTCATTACATTGTCTTCCTTGTCCAACTTCAACTAATTTTCTCAAGTTTGAAAATAATTAATGGGTATTCACAATCATAGAAGATGTCTAAGATAATATATTTGTATGTGAAGGTTCTCTTCCTTATACTAATTGTTCATGAATTTCTTGCATGACCAATACTGTAATTGTCAAGCTTCAATAGATTTCACTTTTTAAACCCAATGTGAAGCTACTACTAGGAATGATATGAACATATAATTTCAACTTCATTATATTCAATCCATTCAACAATTTACTCGTAGGATATAAGTGAAGCACAAGAGTAAATGACAAACTACTCCAAAAGATATAAGTGAAGACCAAGTGAGTACTTAAGTAAATAGGTAGGTATGTGAGGACTCTCTCCCATTAAAAAATTGCACATTGATACGTCTCCAACATATTTATAATTTTTTATTGTTCCATGCTATTATATTATCCATCTATGAAATTGAGATGAAATTTCATGAAATTTATTTTTGGACCAGAAGAAGCCCACGGAGTATCGGAGATGGTCCAGAAGAATCCCGAGGCACCCAAGAGGGTGGGGGCGCGCCCTACCCCCCGGGGTGCGCCCTCCTACCTCGTGGCCGCCTCGGAGACCCCCCTGACTTGTTCCCGACTCCAAAACCTCTTATATATACCCAACTTCCAGAACATAACCTAGATCGGATGTTCCGTCGCCGCAAGCCTCTGTAGCCACCAAAAACCAATCGGAATCCTGTTCCGGCAACCTGTCGAAGGGGGATCCCTCACCGGTGTCCATCTTCATCATCCTGGCGCTCTGCATGACGAGGAGGGAGTAGTTCACCCTCAGGGCTGAGGGTATGTACCAGTAGCTATGTGTTTGATCTCTCTCTCTCTCTTGTGTTCTTCATTAGGCACGATCTTGATGTATCACGAGCTTTGCTATTATAGTTGGATCTTATGATGTTTTCCCCCCTCTACTCTCTTGTAATGGATTGAGTTTTCCCTTCGAAGTTATCTTATTGTCTTGAGTCTTGAAGGATTTGAGAACACTTGAGGTATGTCTTGCGTGGGATACCCGTGGTGACAATGGGATATTTTATTGATTCACTTGATGTATGTTTTGGTGATCAACTTGTGGGTTCCGTGACCATGGGAATCTATGAATAGGGGTTGGCACACGTTTTCTTGTTGACTTTGCGGTAGAAACTTTGGGTCACTCTTTGAAGTTCTTTGTGTTCGTTGAATAGATGAATCTGAGACTGTGTGATGCATATCGTATAATCATAACCGAGGATACTTGAGGTGACATTGGAGTATCTAGGTGACATTAGGGTTTTGGTTGATTTGTATCTTAAGGTGTTATTCTAGTACAAACTCTAGGATAGATTTAATGGAAAGAACAACTTTGTGTTATTTTACTACGGACTCTTGAATAGATCAATCAGAAAGGATAACTTTGAGGTGGTTTCGTACCCTACAATAATCTCTTCGTTTGTTCTCCGCTATTAGTGACTTTGGAGTGACTCTTTGTTGCATGTTGAGGGATAGTTATATGATCTAATTATGTTATTATTGTTGAGAGAACTTGCACTAGTGAAAGTATGAACCCTAGGCCTTGTTTCAACACATTGCAATACCGTTTGTGCTCACTTTTATCATAAGTTACCTTGGTGTTTTTATATTTTCAGATTACAAAAAACCTATATCTACTATCCATATTGCACTTGTATCACCATCTCTTCGCCGAACTAGTGGACCTATACAATTTGCCATTGTGTTGGGTGTGTTGGGGACACAAGAGACTCTTTGTTATTTGGTTGCAGGGTTGCTTGAGAGCGACCATCTTCATCCTACGCCTCCCACGGATTGACAAACCTTAGGTCATCCAATTGAGGGAAATTTGCTACTGTCCTACAAACCTCTGTACTTGGAGGCCCAACAACGTCTACAAGAAGAAGGTTGTGTAGTAGGCATCACACATCTAAGTATTTTATTAAAAAAATGACATTCAAAGAATAGAACATATCATGTGAGGAAGCAAAAACTTAGGCTCAACCGATACTAATCGATAATTGTTGATGAAGAAAGGTGGGATGCCTACCGAGGCATCCCCCAAGCTTAGAAGCTTCAAACCACCTGAAATATTAATTTGGGATGCCTTGGGCATCCCCAAGATTGAGCTTTTGTGTCTCCTTAATTCCTTTTATATCACGGTTTCCCTAAACCTTAAAAACTTCATCCACACAAATCTCAACAAGAACTCATGAGATAAGTTAGTATAAATCAATGCAATAACCTTATAATTCTCTACTGTAGCAAATCACAAAAATTATTATTTAACGTTGCATACTAAATGCCTATGCATATTTAATAGTCCTATCCTCAAATAGAATCATTAAACAGACAAACATATGAAACAATGCAACCATAACAATAATCTGTCCAGATAGGACAGTCTGTAAAAAATGCAAGAAGATTCATACTTCAATGACACCCAAAATTATGAAAAATTATCACACTGTAGAAAATTTGTTTTACCTTATTGTGTAAAAATTTCAAGATTTTATCATGTTCTGACTTTCCAGAAGAACTCAGACAATGATAGAAAACTTTCTGTTTTCAAACAGCAACATGTAGGCTTGCAAAATAAGCATGTAAAGGCTATACTTGACTTTTCTATTGAAATAAAAGATACCAAACATCATTCTAAATAATAGCAAGCAAATCCTAATAAAACAAAATGACGCTCCAAGCAAAACACATACCATGTGATGAATAAAAATATAGCTCCAAGTGAGGTTACCGATAATTTTGAAGACAAAAGAGGGGATGCCTTCCGGGGCATCCCAGAGCTTAGTTTTGTGGGTCTTCCTTGAATATTACCTCAGGCTGAGGGTATTGTAACTCCTTATTCTCCTTGTCGTGGATTTTTCACGGCATATGTCCTAGTGTGAGGACTTGTCGTGAGGCCAACGCAATTAGGTAGTAGCCTGAACGGGGTTGATCGGAATCGAGAGACACGAGGCGAGTTAACACACAAGATAAGGTTTTAGACAGCTTCGGGCCCCGAGAAACATCATCCGGTAATATCCCTATATGTTGTTTGTGGCCAGGTCTCATTATGCTCATGAGGGAGTCTCCGCATAAACTGGCTCTCCTCTAGTTGTGTCTAGCCTTCAAGATTCTTCCCCCCTTCTTGGGGTGCCCTGCCCCTCCTTATATAAGTTGTCGGGGTGGGTTACATGTGGAGTCCTACCAGGATTAGGACTAGTTTATCTTCTGATACAAACCAGATACAAGTTCGGGTCTTGATTCCATGTAAGGGAAATATTCCTCACGCCTTTCCTTGTAAGTCCGCCCACCATCATTTGAACTGGCCTACTGGGCCTTGGGCCTTGTCGTCCGTCTGGCCCGCCCGCCGAGTCACCAACGAGTTGCAATGTTCAGGTAGGTTGCCCATAAACGGCCTGGTTCGGGCGGGTCGTCGGTGAGTCGCCAAGCTCTAGCCGGGTCATACATCTGGCGGGTTACACCGCGGGGTATATCCCCGACATTAGCCCCCAGTTTAGCTTGGGTTTATCCATGGTAAACTTATGCTGCAAAATAAACACAAGAACAAGTTTGATAGGTTGTGCTCCGAGTAAAACGTTTTTCTGAACCGGCACCTCATCATCCTTAAGTCCTTGTCATTTCCTACTTCTAGAAAGTCCGGGTCAATAGGCCAGCCTGATAATCAATTTGCTGAGGTTGGTTTCTCACAGAAAAATATTGTGAAGAATAATTCGTTTGAGTCGGCCTTCAATGCTCCGATTTGAAAAAATATTGGTCTTGAAATATTCAACTGATATTCAGCCATCTTGAAGATGTGGTCCATGTTGGTTTGTGATTGCCAAAATTGCCGATTTGTCAATATTGATGGCACCGGGTCATAATTGTTGCTAACATCAAGCTTGAAAGCGTACCTCCCTTATATGCACATCACTCGTAGCCCCCAAGTCTTAAGAAGGGAGCGTAGTGACAGCTTAAGACTCACTTCAATATAAATGTTACAACCTTGAAAAAAATCCAGGTTGTTCATCTCAATCCCTAGTCAAAACTGAATATTCCACATATGTAGCCCCCAATTTGTGCCTGGTTGTTATGCTTGCAACAACCTGGCACATGTAATAAACTTCAACCAGTGTAGCCCCCAAGGGCCGACTCATCCAATGTGATGGGTCGGGTCTTCAAAAAGGCAAGTTAAAAATCACCTTGCATTATCCCCCAAGTGTCATGGTGCATGCTTGCAGTGACATGGGACTTCCATATTTGATATAATCATGATTTGAATAATGTAGCCCCCAAGTGCCGGGTCATGTACCTGCAGTGACTCGGGACTATTCCTTCCATTGTAGAATTAATCATATCCATTGGTAAAGAAACAATAGCCATTGCGCTGAAGCGACTTTGAAAACCTCAATCATAATACTGGTTATTGATAACCATAATAAAAATCCAGCCATGTTGGCTATTCAAGATTTGAATAATATAATATGGTATGAAAACCTCAATCATTTAATATCATCATGAAAATCCAGCCAATTTTCGCTATTAAAGATTTGAATACCTTATCGATTGACAAGTAAATCCGGAGTTTAAATACCTGGCGGCTCTTGGCCGATGGCGACTTAATACGGATCCATTGTAATCCGGGATTTTTGTAACCCAGCGCCTTATAGCCCTTGTAAAAATCAATAACTGATAATCCATCCATGGCGGCTCATAGTCATGTCCAGCTTTTGAAAAGATCACTTTGGCGGCTCATAGCCTTAATAAACTCAAATTTGAGCGATATAACCCAGAGCTGGATAACCCGGCAATATCTTCAGATGGACAGATGATCGGTTTGAACACAATGATTCATATGAACAATAGCAGTATTCTTATGTGTAAAGCTCTGCATGTCCTATACAAAGTTTAAAGAACATATGCCATGGCGACTTATCGTCAAAAGCCAGGGCGGGTAACAACCCAATATATTCTTATGAAATTATGGAAAAGACTAGAATTAAGGCCATTCAAGCCTAAACATACTGGCGACTTAAATTCAAAAGCTAGGGTGGATTATCAAACCTCTCATATTCATCTAATCAATTTAAAAAAATACCTGGAAAATTGGCTCAAATTGCCGGCTTACATTGCCACATCCAATGAGGGTAATAATCCAATGATTTATAAGCGCATGATTCCAATGGCGCAATCCAAAGTATACTGGAGACTTAAAGTCAAAAGCCAGGGCGGGTTATGAAACCCAAAGATGCTCAATGATGAGTCATAGAATCAAGGCTACATGGCCTGTGAAATCAGTTCATACTGCGGGCTTACATCGCCAGACGCAGTAAGGGTAACAGCCCAAATACTTAGAGTGAAAATCTCCAAGCACATAATGAAAGCACACTGGTGACTTATCGTCCAATGACAGGCTGGGTTATCAGCACTCCGCATATACTCAAACATGAGTTATAAGAATCAAGGCTATATGGTTTGAATCAATTTTTAAACCATATATATATAAAGATATAAACCCCAACAAAGTTCAAAATCAAATAACAAAAAATCAAGGCTTTCATAGGCGGCCAAGCCTCAACATCAAGTCCTTTTCATGGGTTGCACAGCCACTAAACTAATCCTTCATTCAAACCTGTAAGGCGGGCCTCACGTGACCAACCGCCATTTTAACTTTGACAAGTTCAGGGTCTTAATAAGATTGATTGTCAAGAGTTCGGTGTTTCATTGCAGGATTACTTGGGCGGAGTGGCAGATGTACAAGGCAGGATCAACTGAAGTTTTTGGTGTATACACCTGGCGTTTCAAGCCAATCAAAAGGGTTATCAAAGCTAAGTTCAATGATCAGGGAGCCCCCAAGTGATATATATTGAGCCGTTAAGGCATAATACCTATGTTTGAGTTGTGCTCTGCACCAGACTCTCTTTGGTCCCTTTAACCTGGGCAGCAAGCCCCGAAGTGGGTTGTAGAAACGGCGTTCAAGCCGGATCAATAGGGTAGTCACATCTATGCTCAATGAGCAGGAAGCCCCCAAGTATTTTGTAATCAAGGCGTACAAGGCAGATCAAGAGGGTAGTAATAGCTATACTCAATGAGTAGGAAGCCCCCAGGTGACCGATAATGTGATAAGCCAATAAGGCAGGATACCCATGTTTGAACCGCGCATCATGGCAACAAGTTCTCTTTGGCAACCTTTATTTTTTCTGAGAACTCGAACTTGTGAGAGATGGATTCTTTTTGAGCCAGAATTTTTGTCACATCCCACCTAGCTCATGCATTAGAGTGTCCATCATGTTTACTTTTGACAGAAATTTGAAGTGGGGAAGGCAGAACCCCCAGCACCCCTCCTGAAATCAACTAGGGTTTGCTAAAAATATTTTCAATGAACCTGAAATGCCCTTCTAAAATGTTCACCCTCTTTGTCTTGGTTTAAAACCTCTGGCAAAAATGGTGCATATTTTTCTAGGTCAACAGAAGGTCATTGAATTAATGTATTAGTATTTGAATTTGGGCATTTAAAATTTATAAAATATTTCAAATGCTCAAATATTTCCAAACCAATATGTTCCTTGCTGGAAATATTCCAACTAAGGACCAGGTGCAGTTTGGTGATTTTTGGAGTTGCTCTAGTATTTTTAATAAGTCCACAAAGTTGCAGAAAAATAGAAAAGGAAAATAAAAAGGAAAACTTACCTGGCGCCTGCCAACCGGCCCACCTGCCGGCCCAGCCCAGCTGCCGCGCCAGCGAGCTGCTTGGCTCGGCCAGGCAGGCACGCAGGTGCTCGACGCCGGCACCAGCGAGCGCCACGCAGCTCCCCGCCGCCCTGCTTCACCTCCTCGCCGCCCTGCTGCCCTGGACGCGCTCCACGTCGTCGCCCCGAGCCCCTGGACACGCCATTCACCTCTGCCTCGCCTCCCTCACTCCCCTTCGCCATGGCCGACGCCACCGCCGCCGCACCTACGCTGTAGGCGCGCTCTCCGTCGTCCCCGCGCCACCCGACTGTGTCCACGAGCTCCGCCACCCTCTTCTTCTTCGAGCAAGACGAGCCCCGAGCGCTCGCGTGCCCCGAAGCCACCGCACCGACCCCGCCAGAGTCCACCGTCGCCGGAGATCCCCTTCAACGCCGTCGCCGCACCAGCTCGTCCCCGACCACGCCGTCTGGCTCTGCGAGTTCGCTGTGAGCATAGCCACCTCCCCATCCTCTCCGTTCCTCTTCCCGTGCCCTACAACGTGCGCACGAAGCTCGCCCGCACGCGCCGCCGCGGATCTCGTCGCCGACGAGGCTCCGGCCACCCAACGGCCGCACCACCTTGTCCACTAGCCTCACCGCACGCCCAGGGGCCCAACGCATCACTCCACGCGCCTCGCCGTGCCCCGTAGCCCCGGTTTCACTTTCACCCAAGCCCCGGCGCCGCCAAACTCGTCGCCGGCGCCAACTCCGGCCACCCCGACCCCAACCAACTCCACCAAGAGTTGCGGGTCAGCTCCAGCTTCACATAGATGCCCTCCGCGCCCCATTTGGTGGCCGGAACGGCCAAATCCACTTGCTCCGCCGCGTCTGGCCTCGCCGGCGGCTAGACGCCGGCGAGTTGACCCTTGACCGTTGACAGGTGGGCCCTCGTTGACTCCCCTGAGTCAATGACAGGTGGGCCCCCCTGTTAACTTTTTGGATTAGTTCTAATTAAAATTAATTAGTTAAACTAACTACTGACATGCGGGTCCCACTGGTCAGTTTGACCTGGACGACCCCGTTGACCCCTGACGTCACGCTGACCTCATGCTGACGCAATTAAGTAATTACTGGATTTATTCTTATATAGGAAAATCCAGAAAATAGTTCAAACTTCAAAAATTCATAGAAAATTATCTGTAACTCCAAATGCAAAGTTCTATATATGAAAAATGATCAAAAAAATCCAAGCTATCCATTGGTGCTGGTTTCATGCATGTCAGAACAAGTTAAACCCACTGTTTAGGCATTACAAGATGATACACTAATATGATCTTAATAAATGAGTTTCCATTTGAATCTTTGGTTCAAATGGGTTCATTCCCTTCTGGTTTTACTTACACTAGGTCAGGACACATTCATATTGCCATGTCATAGCATGCATCATATTGTTGCATATCGCCATGTATTGATTGTGTTCCGATGTGTTCATCGTGGTAGGTTCTGCCTCCGAGGATATCTCCGCGTATCCAACTGAAGGGCAGTATCCCACGACCACTCCATCAGGCAAGCAACCCATTGAACATTCCGATACAAACCCATGTTCTCGCTTCTGCTCTCGTTTACTGCATTAAGACAACGCGTTTCAAACTGCTGTGTGTTGTGGTAGTTGAACCCACTTCCTTTGCATGACCTGTCATTGCCATAGTAACTAGATGAAACCCACTAGCATGTGTAGGAGTTGATTGAGCCATTACATGTGTGTGTGTGTGTGTTCCTACCATGCTATGCTTGCTATGCTTAGAGTTGTGTCAGGTCTGGCTCATCGGGATGATGATCCGGAGTGAAAAGTTGTATCGTTGTCAATGGTGTGGAAGTGTTGAACACGATTTGGTAAAGGAATCGATGGAAGGCCATGTAGGAGTACATGGTGGGTTGTTTCATTGAGGCCGTCCTTAAGAACTGAGATCTGTGTGTGTGATTTAAGACTCAGCTACTACCACGCATTGGGCCCGAAACCAATGGACCCTCTCGGCTTCTTGATCACGCTTGTCCTCTGTCCAGGAGTTGCAAAGTAGTTTCTGGTGTTTGTAGCATGCTGGGGGCCGCACGCGGCGCTGACCATCGGGGTGGGCTGTGTTGCGGTAGGCACGTGGCCGGGTGAGCCGGGCGCCCGTTTGGTGTCTCGGAACCCTGTTCACATCGTTCGGGGCCGTTAGTGGAAACCTCGGCCGGACTCCCTGCGGATGGAACCCGAATAGGCGATAAACCTGGACTAGAGACTTGAGTGTTTAGGTAGGCCGTGGCCGACACCCTCGCTGGGCTTCCGCTTGAAGGTTGCCGAGTACATGTCGTGTAAACGACGATAAGTGGTGAGAGCGTGTGTGAAGAAGTACACCCCTGCAGGGTATAAATCTATTCGAATAGCCGTGTCCGCGGTAAAGGACTACTTGGTCACCTATACAGTTCATAGATAAATTAAATGGATACTACTAAAAATCTCAAGATAAGTGTGAGTACCGCGGATGGCCCTCTCGTAGGATGGCGAGAGAGGATCCTCGGTGGAGTATTGTGCTGGTGATAGTGGACTCGTGTGCGACAAATGATTTACAAGTGGTGTCTATCGTAGGATAGCTTAGCCAAGAGTCAAAGCTGGCTTGCTGCAATAACCCCACTACCTTCTTGAGAATGTGCATGTATAGTAGGTTCCTGTTGTAAGACTTGCTGAGTACCTTCGTACTCATGTTGCTTTAATCATGTTTTTCAGACGACTGCACCAACCCCTCTGATGGGTTCTATGTAGACCTCGACGTTGACGAGTGACTTATCACCCAGGTGGTGATCCAAGACTTGTGAAGGATCGTTGTAGATAGACAGGCTTCGTCAAGCCTTCTTTCTTTCTAGTGTCTGTACTCAGACTACTTCGCTTCCGCATGTGCTTGTATGTTTGTATGACTTGAGTGTTGGGTCATGTGACCCCTATCTGTATGGATGATATGTATGGCTCTTCGGAGCCTTCTAAATAAAGTACTTGAGTCGTAGAGTACTGTTGTGATGCCATGTTGTATTTACTCATATCGGGCATATTGTGTGTATGATTGAAATGCTTGGTATGAGTGGGATCCGACTATCTAGTTGTTTATCCTTGGCAGCCTTTCATATGGGGAAATGTAGTCTAGTGCTTCTGAGCGATAGTAGTCCGCTACAGCCCGGTTCACCAGAGTCCTGCTAGCCCAGCACTACTGCTTGGACACCTGACTGGCCGGCATGTGTTTCACGTCGTTCCTATGTCTGTCCCTTCGGGGAAATGTCACGCGCTGATATTCGGAGTCCTGCCTAGCCTGCTACAGCCCGGGTTACCGGAGTCCTGTTAGCCCAGTGCTACAGCCTGAATAATTACGTTGATGACCGACATGCTCGATGTGATTCATGTATGCCTGTCCTCATAGGTTAGCGCCGCTTTGGGTTCACGACTAGCCATGTCGGCCCGGGTTCTCTGTCATATGGATGCTAGCGACACTATCATATACGTGAGCCAAAAGGCGCAAACGGTCCCGGGCCAGGTAAGGTGGCACCCGTGGGAGTACCGTGCGTGAGGCCGCAAGGTGATATGATGTGTTACACGCTGGATCGATGTGGCTTAGGATCGGGGTCCTGACAGCGTTGGCATCAGAGCCGGACTGCCTGTAGGTTCGCTAAGCCAAACTGGTCGATGTCGAGTCTAGAAATGCTTTAGTTATATGTAGGGGAATTGATTGTGGGAGGGAACGTAAGGCTCTTTTACTCCTTTACCTTATGCCCTCTGTTCTGAGTCATTCTCTTCTCATTCTACGTGGGTTAAGGACTAGGCTCTTTCTCCCTATCAGGTTCACGTGTTACTAAATCCGTAGTAACTTATAGGATTGTTGGATACAACCCAGTTCAGTTCTACTAAAAGTTTAGTATGTTGCCAATTGAACCAGAACCTTGATATGATGTTGTTGAGTGGTTTCGCAAACTATTGTGGATGTCTCAAGTCTTTTTCTGAGCATTTACAGCCGTTATGCTGTCCAATTTCATCCAGAAATTCTAATGCCTTTGCACTATTTTGTGCTTTCAGATGGCTACCCGTCCCCAGAACCAAGTGGTTCGTCTGACCCGTTGCATTGGTATATGTGGTCATACCGCCATGTTGGTTCGAGTGATGGTTGAGGCAGGTTACCGATGGTACCCTGAATACACCGTCGAAGAGCAGTTTAGAGATTTTAACCAGAGCCAATATCTGTGCACGGTTAGGATATATCCATCTTATCCCGGAGCCACGGAACCACTCCACTGTTCTTATGGACTCGGGATCACTATTGGGATGTCCGTTCAAGATGCAGCCTACTCGATGATGACCATTATGCGAGCTAGAACTGCCTTGTTGAGCAACACTGAATTTCGCTACATGCCAGCATCCCTCCCTGGGGCGCATGGTTACCTTCAGGGCATGTACAGTGATGCATCCCATGAGGACTCACTCCTTTGCACCACTACTGAGATGTTGGAAGATAAGGACCGTGAAAACCGGGCCTTGCGTATGGAGCTCTTTAATGCTCGTGCTGATCATTGGGCCACCTTGACGAGGTTTGCACCTGCTGTGCAAGCCGGATATATGGACACGAGAGACTTGTACCCTGTGCGGGCTAGTCTGCCAGACTTCATGGAATGGCGTGAGGTGGGAGGCATCACCCCTCCTCGTGGGCCTCTTCTGCCGCCATCTGTTGGACCGAGGCCGCACCCAAGTCCCTATGGTCCACAAGCACCGCAGGACCATCTGTTCCCAGATGACCATGTTCCGCTTCCAGGTCTGGGTGGTGACTTCTATGAGGACTTCTACGGAGCCGTCTGAGCTAGTAGTAGTCTCGCTAGTATTGTAATAGTTGTATGTCCACCGTCCTGCGTGATTGTGGAATATAACTTAGTTTGTATCAATTCCGGGGGTGTAGAAAAATAATGTATAGGAGCTTGGAATGCCTCCGATGAGATGTAACGTCTGTCGTCTTAGTTGTACTTCAGCTTGAGCTTGTACTAAACTATGTATGATGTGTATGACCGTTGGTATATATATGGCAGTTTCTATATTACCATGTCATACGGATGATCATCTCTGCATTCCTTGTTATCCATTACATTCCGCACTTCCTTGGCCAGATTTTGCCATCCTGGTTTAAATCGTTGTTTTGTTTTCCTAGGATGGTCAACACCCGCAGCAACCCTGCTGCTCCGGAGCAGGGAGAAGCTAGTGCACCTAGAGAGGAAAGTCTGCCTCAACCACCTTCTCTGGCCGAAGTGATGCTGGAGGCAGAGCGCAACAGGCGCGACACCAACCGCTTGTTAGAGCGGATTGAGCAGAACACTGCACGCCAGCAGAGGATCAATTCGGTGTCCATCAATGACTTTGTCAAGCTGTACCCGCCAAAGTTCAATCATTCCATCGAACCTCTCGATGCGGATGACTGGCTCCGCAGCATCGCCCACAAGCTACGTTCTGCCAACGTGGCTGAAGATGATAAAGTCACCTTTACTGCCTATCACCTAGAAGGCCCTGCCAGCCTTTGGTGGGAGAATTATGAAGCTATGCGTCCGGTCGGCCAACTCACTACTTGGGCTGATTTCAGTGCCGCTTTTCGTGAGCATCATATCCTGGAAGGCCTCATGGATCGCAAGAGGGAGGAGTTCTGTAACTTCACACAGGGGAAGCTGACTGTGGATGCATACAGTCGCGAGTTTGGGAAGCTTGCACGCTATGCTCCCGAAGAGGTATCCACCGACGCCAAAAAGCAGGCAAGGTTCCGCAAGGGACTTAGCCCTGAGCTCCGTCGTGACCTTCGTCTGCATGAATGCACCTCTTTTCCGAAGCTAGTCAATAAGGCCATCAGTGCCGAGACAGGGCAGAATGATTTTGAAGCTTCACGCAAACACTCCCGTGACTATGGTTCTTCATCCGGCTCTGGATCTCAGAAGCGCCGGGTCTGGATCCCAAATTCTGCTATGCCACCCAGGTATACTCCGAGGCCATCCTTTGAGGCACCTCGTCCCAACCAGCAGTATGTGCCGCCCAAGACTTTTGGTGGCCCCACTGCCAATGCTGCTCCACGCCCCAATTCGATAACTTGCTTCAAGTGTGGTGAGCCGGGCCACTACATCCGTGAGTGTCCTCAGAACAACCCCAGTCAGTTCGGAAAGTCTGTTGGCCGTGGTAAGTTAACAGCAAATGTGCTTGTCGCCAAGCCAGCCACCACTGCTCGTGGCCATGTCAACTACGTTTCAGCTGAAGAGACTCAGGAGAACCCCAACGTCGTTCTCGGTACGCTCCTTGTTAATTTCCACCCGCCAACTGTTCTCTTTGATACTGGAGCATCTCATTCATTTATTTTTGAGAGCTATGCTCGATTGCACAACACTACCTTTAGTGACATGCCCACCTCCATGGAAATTCAAACTCCCGGTTCTAGATGGCAAACCTCTAGGATCAGCCATGGAAATGAAATTCTTGTCGACAGATTGGTTTTTCTCGCGTCACTAATAGCTCTCAAGTCTTCGGACATAAACATCATCTTGGGTATGGACTGGATGTCAGCTCATTACGCCAAGATTGATTGCTCAACTAGAACTGTCCAACTTACCCATCCATCGGGCAAGACAGTCAACGTTTTGACCCGAGTGTCGGAACGTCAGCTCTATTCTCTAAATGCCAACCCCCTTCCAGACCTTGAAGATATTCCGGTAGTCCGTGACTTCCCGGATGTCTTTCCAGAGGAATTGCCAGGTGTTCCACCTGACAGAGATGTCGAGTTCGTGATAGACCTTGTTCCAGGAACCGTCCCAATCTCTAGGAGACCTTATAAGATGGCACCCCTAGAACTAGCTGAGCTTAGGAAACAACTCGATGAGTCCTTGCAAAAGGGTTTCATCCGTCCTAGTTCATCTCCATGGGCTTGCCCCGTCCTCTTCGTCAAGAAGAAGGATGGAACGGATCGGATGGTTGTGGATTATCGACCTGTCAATTTGGTCACTATCAAGAACAAGTATCCGCTCCCCAGGATCAACGACCTGTATGAACAGCTCGCTGGATCCTCAGTCTTTTCCAAGATGGATTTGAGGTTGGGCTACCATCAAATCAAAATCAAGAACGGGGACATTCCCAAAACGGCTTTCGTTACTCGTTACGGCCAATACGAGTACACCGTCATGTCCTTCGGTTTAACCAATGCTCCAGCCACCTTCTCTCGGTTAATGAACTCGATCTTCATGGAGTACTTGGACAAATTCGTCGTGGTATACCTCGATGATATACTCATCTACTCCAAGAATGAGGAAGAACATGCCGAACATCTAAGGCTAGTATTGATGAAACTTCGAGAGCATCGCCTTTATGCCAAATTCTCCAAGTGCGAATTCTGGTTGCCAGAAGTGACGTATCTGGGCCATGTAATCTCTGGCAAGGGCATTGCTGTCAATCCCGAGCGAGTTCAAGCTGTCCTTGACTGGACTCCACCTGAAACGGTCAAGCAAGTCCGGAGTTTTCTTGGTTTGGCGAGCTATTGCCGCCGCTTCGTCGAGAATTTCTCCAAGGTTGCTAAGCCTCTAACTGAACTCCTCAAGAAAGATAAAAAGTTCGAGTGGACCCCACAGTGCGAGTTCAGCTTTCGGGAACTGAAAAGACGCCTGACATCTGCTCCCGTACTGGTACCACCAGATTTCTCTAAGGACTTTGTTATCTATTGCGACGCCTCGCGACAAGGACTAGGTTGCATACTCATGCAAGATCGTCATGTGATTGCCTACGCATCTCGACAGTTGCGTCCACATGAGGATAATTATCCCACTCATGATCTAGAGCTTGCAGCAGTAGTCCATGCACTCAAAACCTGGCGACACTACCTTCTGGGTAATCGTTGCGAAATTTACACTGATCACCAAAGTTTGAAATATATCTTCACCCAACCGGATTTGAATCTCAGGCAAAGACGTTGGGTCGAGTTGATCTCGGATTACGACTTAGGAATAACTTACACCCCAGGCAAAGCCAATGTCATGGCTGATGCACTAAGTCGTAAATCTTATTGTAACAACTTGATGTTACAACAAGGTCAACCACTTCTCCACGAGGAATTTCATAAGCTTAACCTTCACATTGTTCCTCGAGGATTCCTTTCCACCCTGGTGGCGAAACCTAACCTTACGGATCAGATCATCAAGGCACAAAAGGTGGATCCGGGAATTTCCCGTATCAAGAGAAACATCAAGAAGGGAGTTGCAGATTGTTTCTCCATTGATGATCAAGGTGTTGTGTTCTTTGGAAACCGTCTAGTGGTTCCCAAGGTACGCAACTTGAGGCGATTGATCCTTAAGGAAGCTCATGAATCCCCTCTCACCATTCATCCCGGTAGTACTAAGATGTATCAAGACCTACGCCAGAGGTTTTGGTGGACTAGGATGAAGAGAGAAATCGCTCAATACATTGCAACTTGCGACGTCTGTTGTCGTGTTAAAGCAGAGCATCAACGGCCTGCTGGCACCCTTCAACCATTGGAGATTCCTGAATGGAAATGGGATAAAATCGGTATGGATTTCATCACCGGGTTTCCCAGAACCAAAAGAGGGAATAATGCTGTCTTCGTTGTTGTCGATCGTCTTTCCAAAGTAGCCCACTTCTTACCTGTTCGCGAGAGCATAACCGCTAGCCAGCTAGCTGAATTGTACATCTCTCAAATAGTGTCTCTCCATGGTGTCCCATTGGAAATTAACTCAGACCATGGAAGTCTTTTCACCTCTCGATTTTGGGAAAGTTTCCAAAATGCTATGGGGACTCGTCTCTCCTTTAGCACCGCCTTCCATCCTCAGTCAAGTGGTCAAGTAGAACGAGTCAATCAAATTCTTGAGGATATGCTCCGAGCTTCTGTCATCTCTTTCGGTATGAATTGGGAGAAGTGCCTTCCATTCGCCGAGTTCGCTTATAACAACAGTTATCAAGCTAGCTTGGGTAAAGCTCCTTTCGAAGTTCTTTATGGACGAAAATGTCGAACGCCTCTTAACTAGTCAGAAACCGGCGAGAGACAACTCTTTGGCCCGGACATGATCCAGGATGCAGAAGAGCAGGTTCGCATTATTCGTGAGAAGTTGAAAACTGCCCAGTCTCGACAAAAGAGTCAATATGATCGCAAGCATAAGCCCATGGTTTATGAGGTCGGCGGGATGGCTTACCTCCGGGTTACACCTTTAAAGGGGACCCATCGATTCGGTATCAAAGGCAAATTGGCTCCTCGTTACATTGGACCCTTTCGCATCCTTGCCAAACGAGGGGAACTTGCCTACCAACTGGAACTACCTCCGCATCTCTCCAGAGTCCATGATGTCTTCCACGTCTCTCAACTCAGGCGTTGCTTCTCGGATCCTATCCGTGGAGTGGACCACGAAACGCTTGATCTCCAAGATAACCTCACTTATCGAGAATACCCCGTTCGTATCCTTGATCAAGCCGAGCGTACCACTCGACGCCACAATATCAAGTTTCTCAAGGTTCAATGGTCACACCATTCCGAGCAAGAAGCTACATGGGAAAGGGAGGATCGTCTTCGACTTGAGTACCCCACCTTCTTTCCGACAGATCCTAAATCTCGGGACGAGATTCTTTTGAGTGGGGGTGAGTTGTCACATCCCACCTAGCTCATGCATTAGAGTGTGCATCATGTTTACTTTTGACAGAAATTTGAAGTGGGGAAGGCAGAACCCCTAGCACCCCTCCTGAAATCAACTAGGGTTTGCTAAAAATATTTTCAATGAACCTGAAATGCCCTTCTAAAATGTTCACCCTCTCTGTCTTGGTTTAAAACCTCTGGCAAAAATGGTGCATATTTTTCTAGGTCAACAGAAGGTCATTGAATTAATGCATTAGTATTTGAATTTGGGCATTTAAAATTTATAAAATATTTCAAATGCTCAAATATTTCCAAACCAATATGTTCCTTGCTGGAAATATTCCAACTAAGGACCAGGTGCAGTTTGGTGATTTTTGGAGTTGCTCTAGTATTTTTAATAAGTCCACAAAGTTGCAGAAAAATAGAAAAGGAAAATAAAAAGGAAAACTTACCTGGCGCCTGCCAACCAGCCCACCTGCCGGCCCAGCCCAGCTGTCGCGCCAGCGAGCTGCTTGGCTCGGCCAGGCAGGCACGCAGGTGCTCGACGCCGGCACCAGCGAGCGCCACGCAGCTCCCCGCCGCCCTGCTTCACCTCCTCGCCGCCCTGGACGCGCTCCGCGTCGTCGCCCCGAGCCCCTGGACACGCCATTCGCCTGTGCCTCGCCTCCCTCGCTCCCCTTCGCCATGGCCGACGCCACCGCCGCCGCACCTACGCCATAGGCGCGCTCTCCGTCGTCCCCGCGCCACCCGACCGTGTCCACGAGCTCCGCCACCCTCTTCTTCTTCGAGCAAGACGAGCCCCGAGCGCTCGCGTGCCCCGAAGCCACCGCACCGACCCCGCCCGAGTCCACCGTCGTCGGAGATCCCCTTCAACGCCGTCGCCGCACCAGCTCGTCCCCGACCACGCCGTCTGGCTCTGCGAGTTCGCTGTGAGCATAGCCACCTCCCCATCCTCTCCGTTCTTCTTCCCGTGCCCTACAACGTGCGCACGAAGCTCTCCCGCACGCGCCGCCGCGGAGCTCGTCGCCGACGAGGCTCCGGCCACCCAACGGCCGCACCACCTTGTCCACTAGCCTCACCGCACACCCAGGGGCCCAACGCATCACTCCACGCGCCTCGCCGTGCCCCGTAGCCCCGGTTTCACTTTCACCCGAGCCCCGGCGCCGCCAAACTCGTCGCCGGCGCCAACTCCGGCCACCCCGACCCGAACCAACTCCACCAAGAGTTGTGGGTCAGCTCCAGCTTCACGTAGATGCCCTCCGCGCCCCATTTGGTGGCCGGAAAAGCCAAATCCACTTGCTCCGCCGCGTCTGGCCTCGCCGGCGGCTAGACGCCGGCGAGTTGACCCTTGACCGTTGACAGGTGGGCCCTCGTTGACTCCCCTGAGTCAATGACAGGTGGGCCCCCTGTTAACTTTTTGGATTAGTTCTAATTAAAATTAATTAGTTAAACTAACTACTGACATGCGGGTCCCACTGGTCAGTTTGACCTGGACGACCCCGTTGACCCCTGACGTCACGCTGACCTCATGCTGACGCAATTAATTAATTACTGGATTTATTCTTATATAGGAAAATCCAGAAAATAGTTCAAACTTCAAAAATTCATAGAAAATTATCTGTAACTCCAAATGCAAAGTTCTATATATGAAAAATGATCAGAAAAATCCAAGCTATCCATTGGTGCTGGTTTCATGCATGTCAGAACAAGTTAAACCCACTGTTTAGGCATTACAAGATGATACACTAATATGATCTTAATAAATGAGTTTCCATTTGAATCTTTGGTTCAAATGGGTTCATTCCCTTCTGGTTTAACTTACACTAGGTCAGGACATATTCATATTGCCATGTCATAGCATGCATCATATTGTTGCATATCGCCATGTATTGATTGTGTTCCGATGTGTTCATCGTGGTAGGTTCTGCCTCCGAGGATATCTCCGCGTATCCAACTGAAGGGCAGTATCCCACGACCACTCCATCAGGCAAGCAACCCATTGAACATTCTGATACAAACCCATGTTCTCGCTTCTGCTCTCGTTTACTGCATTAAGACAACGCGTTTCAAACTGCTGTGTGTTGCGGTAGTTGAACCCACTTCCTTTGCATGACCTGTCATTGCCACAGTAACTAGATGAAACCCACTAGCATGTGTAGGAGTTGATTGAGCCATTACATGTGTGTGTGTGTTCCTACCATGCTATGCTTGCTATGCTTAGAGTTGTGTCAGGTCTGGCTCATCGGGATGATGATCCGGAGTGAAAAGTTGTATCGTTGTCAATGGTGTGGAAGTGTTGAACACGATTTGGTAAAGGAATCGATGGAAGGCCATGTAGGAGTACATGGTGGGTTGTTTCATTGATGCCGTCCTTAAGAACTGAGATCTGTGTGTGTGATTTAAGACTCAGCTACTACCACGCATTGGGCCCGAAACCAATGGACCCTCTCGGCTTCTTGATCACGCTTGTCCTCTGTCCAGGAGTTGCAAAGTAGTTTCTGTTGTTTGTAGCATGCTGGGGGCCGCACGCGGCGCTGACCATCGGGGTGGGCTGTGTTGCGGTAGGCACGTGGCCGGGTCAGCCGGGCGCCCGTTTGGTGTCTCGGAACCCTGTTCACATCGTTCGGGGCCGTTAGTGGAAACCTCGGCCGGACTCCCTGCGGATGGAACCCGAATAGGCGATAAACCTGGACTAGAGACTTGAGTGTTTAGGTAGGCCGTGGCCGACACCCTCGCTGGGCTTCCGCTTGAAGGTTGCTGAGTACATGTCGTGTAAACGGCGATAAGTGGTGAGAGCGTGTGTGAAGAAGTACACCCCTGCAGGGTATAAATCTATTCGAATAGCCGCGTCCGCGGTAAAGGACTACTTGGTCACCTATACAGTTCATAGATAAATTAAATGGATACTACTAAAAATCTCAAGATAAGTGTGAGTACCGCGGATGTCCCTCTCGTAGGATGGCGAGAGAGGATCCTCGGTGGAGTATTGTGTTGGTGATAGTGGACTCGTGTGCGACAAATGATTTACAAGTGGTGTCTATCGTAGGATAGCTTAGCCAAGAGTCAAAGCTGGCTTGCTGCAATAACCCCACTACCTTCTTGAGAATGTGCATGTATAGTAGGTTCCTGTTGTAAGACTTGCTGAGTACCTTCGTACTCATGTTGCTTTAATCATGTTTTTCAGACGACTGCACCAACCCCTCTGATGGGTTCTATGTAGACCTCGACGTTGACGAGTGACTTATCACCCAGGTGGTGATCCAAGACTTGTGAAGGATCGTTGTAGATAGACAGGCTTCGTCAAGCCTTCTTTCTTTCTAGTGTCTGTACTCAGACTACTTCGCTTACGCATGTGCTTGTATGTTTGTATGACTTGAGTGTTGGGTCATGTGACCCCTATCTGTATGGATGATATGTATGGCTCTTCGGAGCCTTCTAAATAAAGTACTTGAGTCGTAGAGTACTGTTGTGATGCCATGTTGTATTTACTCATATCGGGCATATTGTGTGTATGATTGAAATGCTTGGTATGAGTGGGATCCGACTATCTAGTTGTTTATCCTTGGCAGCCTTTCATATGGGGAAATGTAGTCTAGTGCTTCTGAGCGATAGTAGTCCGCTACAGCCCGGTTCACCGGAGTCCTGCTAGCCCAGCACTACTGCTTGGACACCTGACTGGCCGGCATGTGTTTCACGTCGTTCCTATGTCTGTCCCTTCGGGGAAATGTCACGCGCTGATATTCGGAGTCCTGCCTAGCCTGCTACAGCCCGGGTTACCGGAGTCCTGTTAGCCCAGTGCTACAGCCTGAATAATTACGTTGATGACCGACATGCTCGATGTGATTCATGTATGCCTGTCCTCATAGGTTAGCACCGCTTTGGGTTCACGACTAGCCTTGTCGGCCCGGGTTCTCTGTCATATGGATGCTAGCGACACTATCATATACGTGAGCCAAATGGCGCAAACGGTCCCGGGCCAGGTAAGGTGGCACCCGTGGGAGTACCGTGCGTGAGGCCGCAAGGTGATATGATGTGTTACACGCTGGATCGATGTGGCTTAGGATCGGGGTCCTGACAATTTTAAAGCGGATATTGAGAGCTTCAAAGCTTTGTGAGAGACAGATTTCCCTTGAGCCGGATTTTAAACCGAAATTCTTCATTTTAAGCCGGAAATTTTTTGACGGCCTTCAATTTTTTATCAATATGGCAATAGCCTCTAGGCCTGGGTTATCTTCCCTTCAATGACCTGGAGTTCTTGAATTTACTGAAACCGGCCAACCATGCCTAGTCATGTCATTGTAGCCCCCGAGCCTCAAGACGACTCGAGGAGTTGGCTTGTGATTCTTCATACTTGGCCATGATATAAACTGGCATATAGCTGAACAGCCGAACACTTTGCAGTAGACAATTTTTGCATGGTGAAGCTGAAGTTAATCACAGCGAGTTAGCCACGGGAGCAGACAGATGAGCCGGACGGGCGAGTCAATCATAGGCGCGGTAAGCCGCGCGGATGGGTGAGTCAACCATGTCATGCTGATGTAAATTGGGCCGTAAAAACGGTGGTTTGCACATAAATTCATCGAAGATCATGGCACAGTCAGATGCTAGCGCATGATAACGATGGCGTGAGCTATATATCCATGACACGACCTTCGCTCTTGAAGTGAACAATTATCCGGCATAAAAAAATATCACAAGCCAGGGTACTCGCCCTTTAAAGAATAAAAACATATCCATAAAAATTGATTGAATGAATTTCACCTGATTTGGTCGGACGTGAGACGGTCCGTCTGTAACTCCCATAAATAATCTGGCGATGGTGCAACCTATCCAATGTAAACATCTGGCGACTAGTGGTTTCTTCATATGGGAGCGTCACTTTTTTAGTACTTGTCGCTGAACCCCTTTTGATTTTTAAAGAATTTTTGCATTTCACCCCTTCGATGGACTTGTCATAGTTTGACGCAGCTCCTTCATATGCACGTCCCACTGCTAACCCGACTCCAATTTTGGCAGTACCTTCTTCTTAAGAGTGATAAATAAACCGAGGTGTAACGGCGGCTGGTGCTTGAGGCGAGGCTGTGGCGGCTTGCAAGAAGCAACGGCTTGGAGACAGTGGACCAGTGGCTCAAGGCCGGGCCATCAGAGGTGAAGAGGAGGTGGGTTGAAGCAGAAGCGACCGCTGCAACAGCGTGGCCGCTCGGTGACCCATAGGCAGCCGCAGTATAGGTGGCAGAGGCGATTTGGCAGGCTTGTGGCCACATAACCGAGGTGGCAGCAAGTCCCATCCATGGAGACGGTGGCGCAAGGCGGAGGCCGGCGCGCAGGGCCAAGAAGAATACAGACGGGCGATGTGAGAGGCCAGCAGGAGCAGCAGCAGCAACCCGGCGTCAGTCAACACGCAGGCGGGCGCAGGAGTCCAGATCCTGGCTGGCTACAACATCTCGACGTCTGAATCCAGATGGGTCGATCGACTGCGTACATACACTCGATGTACCATTAGCAGTAGTAACTGATGTACTAGTATTCAGTATGTATTTCTTGATTCCCAAATGAGATTAGTTTTCCAACAATCATCAGGGCCCGCACCATGCAATGATTGTTTCTTTATTCCTTGGATCTCTGTGGCCGGATTAAACATCAATCAGCACCAGCCTTTGTCTGTACTAGTGCAAGTAGCACTTCGTTTCTTTGGATTTAATTAGTCTCCACCACAGGAAAAAGTAGCAGCGACACCGATTCCCTCGGTACTTGAAGCTGTAGGTGGACGGGGAGACGTGGCCAAGTTGGAGGGGCGGGTTACATGTGGAGTCCTACCAGGATTAGGACTAGTTTATCTAATACAAACCAGATAAAAGTCCAGGTCTTGATTCCTTGCAAGGGAAATATTCCTCACGTCTTTCCTCTTAAGCCAGCCCACCGTCACATGAACCAGCCTACTGGGCCTTGGGTTACTAGTCCGTCTGACCCGCCCGCCGGGTCACTAGTGAGTTGCAATGTTCAGGCAGGAAGCGCGTATACCGCCAGGTCTAGGCGAGTCGTCAGTGTGTCGCCAAGCTCCAGCCGGGTCATACATCTGGCGGGTTACACCGCAGGGTATATACCCGACACTCCTCATATCGATATCTCACCCAAGACTTGAAAACTTCAACCACAAAAAACTTAACGGAACTTCGTGAGATACATTAGTATGATAAAGAGCAAATCATTCACTTTGGTACTGTCAAAGAAAAGATTCAAAACTATTCTCACACACTTCCTACAGTGCCTTATCATTTCCACAATTTATATTGAGCAATATAAGCCACAGAAACTAGGATGCAAGCAAACTATGCATTGAAAACAGAATCTGTCAAAAAAAAACAAGTTGTAGTAATCTGAACATTGACCATACTTCTGTAACTCCAAAATTTCTGAAAATTAGGAAAACGTGGGAAATTTGTATATCAATCTATGTAAAAATATTAGAATTTTTCAATGCCCCAGTGTTTTTTTTAACAATTTTGTTGCTGGCGCAAAAGTTTCTGTTTTTGCACAGAATCAAGTCCACTATCATCCACACTATCCCAAAGGATTTACTTGGCATTTTATTGAAAAAAGCTATAAAACCTTATTACTACAGTAGCTTAATCATGTGAACACACGAAAACAGTAGGTAAAAGTGTCAGATTGTCTCCCAAGAAGTGCTTTTGTTTAATGTCTTTTTAGCTAGGCATGATGATTTCAATGATGCTCACATAAAAGATAAGAATTGAAATATAAAGAGAGCATCATCAAGCATATGACTAGCACATTTAAGCCTAACCCACTTCCTATGCATAGGGATTTTGTGTGCAAATAATTCATGGGAACAAGAATCAACTAGCATTGGAAGGCAAAACATGCATAACTCCAAAACTTTCAACACATAGAGAGGAAACTTGATATTATTGAGAAATGTAGAAGCATATATTCCTCTCTCGTAATAATTTTCAGTAGAGTCATGAATGAACTCAACAATATAGCTATCACATAAAGTATTCTCTTCATGATCCACATGCATAGAATTTTTATTACTCTCCACATAAGCAATTTGCTTCTCATGAATAGTGGTGGGAGAAAATTCAATAAAATAACTATCATGTGATACTTGATTTACATAATCAATTTGAGAACTAAAGTCATGATGAAAAATTTCATGGTTACAATTGTTCATTAAAGCATACATGTCGTCACAATAATCATCATAGATAGCAACTTTGTTCTCATAATAATCAATTGAAACTCTTCCAAAATAGTGGATTCATCATTAAATAAAGTCATGACCTCTCCAAATGCACTTTCATAAATATTATAATAATATTGAACACCCTCCAAAACAGCGGGATCATTACCTAGAGTTGACACTCCTCCAAACCCACTTTCATCAATATAATCATCATAAATAGGGGGCATGCTATCATCATAATAAATTTTCTCATCAAAACTTGGGAGTAAAAATATAATTTTCATCAAATATAGCATCCCCAAGCTTATGGCTTTCCATATCATTAACATCATGGATATTCAAAGAATTCATACCAATAACATTGCAATCATACTAATCATTCAAAGATTATATGCCAAACATTTTATTGAATTCTTCTTCTATTAATTGAGCAAAATTTTACTTTCCATCATTGTCAAGAAAGAGATGATAAATATGAATAATCTGAGACCACATCAATTCCATTTTTCTATAGTTTTCTATAAATAAACTAAACTAGTGATAAAACAAGAAATTGAAAGATTCAATTGCAAGATCTAAATATGTACCTTCAAGCACTCACATCCCCGGCAAGGGCGCAAAAAAGAGCTGGATGTCTACTGCACAACTTGTTCTTGTAGATTCGTGTTGGGCCTCCAAGCACAGAGTTTTGCAGGATAGTAGGAAATTTCCCTCAAGTGGATGACCTAAGATTTATCAATCCGGGGGGTGCGTAGGATGAAGATGGTATCTCAAACAACCCTGCAACCAAATAATAAAAAGTCTCTTGTGTCCCCAACACACCAAATATAATGGTAAATTGTATAGGTGCACTAGTTCAACCAAGAGATGGTGATACAAGTGTAGTAATGGTAGTAGATATTGATTTTTGCATGGTAGCAATTGATAAAAAGAAGCACAAACGGTATTGCATGCTTGAAAATGAGGCCTAGGGTCCGTACTTTCGCTAGTGCAATCTCTCAACAATGCTAATATAATTGAATCATATAATCATCCCTTAATGTGTGACGAAGAATCTCTCCAAAGTTCCTAACTAGCGGAGAACATAAGAAGAAATTGTTGTAGGGTATGAAACCACCTCAAAATTATCCTTTCATCGATCTATCCAAGAGTTCATACTAAAATAACACCAAGTTATTCTTTCCGATCAATCTATCCAAGAGTTCGTACTAAAATAACACCATATGATACACATTAACCAACTCTAATGTCACCTAGATACTCCAATATCACCACGAGTATCCGTGATTTGATTATATGATATGCATCAAACAATTTAAGATTCATAATACTCTATCCAACACAAAGAACCTCAAAGAGTGCCCCAGGACTTCTACCAGAGAAACAAGGACGAAACATGCATCAACCCCTAAGCATAGATTACCCCAATGTCACCTCGAGAATCCGCGAGTTGAGTGCCAAAACATATATCAAGTGAATGAATATGGTACTATTTTCACCACGGGTATTCATAGCAAGGCATTCATCAAGCGCTCTCAAATCCATAGAATTATTCAATCTGATAAAATAAAATCTCAAAGGGAAAACTCAATTCATTACAACAAGATAGAGAGGGAGAAACACCATATGGTCCAACTATATTAATGATACGTCTCCAATATATCTATAATTTTTGATTGCTCCATGCTATATTATCTACTGTTTTGGGCAATAATGGGCTTTATTATCCACTTCTATATTATTTTTGGGACTAACTTATTAACCGGAGGCCCAACCCAGATTTGCTGTTTTTTTGCCTATTTCAATGTTTCAAAGAAAAGGAATATCAAACGGAGTGGAAACGGAACAAAATCAAATGGAGAAGTTATTTTTGGAAGGAAAGCTACCGGATGGACTTGGACCCCACGTTAGGAGCCAAGGGAGGTGCTCACGAGGGTGGGGGCGCCCCCTGCCTCGTGGGGCCCCCGAAGCTCCACCGACGTACCTCCTGCACCCATATATACCTACGTACCCTAAAGCTTCCAGAACAGAGATTAGATCGGGAGTTCCGCCGCCGCAAGCCTATGTAGCCACCAAAAGTCAATTGGGACCCTGTTCCGGCACCATGCCGGAGGGGGGAACCCTCACCGGTGACCATCTTCATCATTCCGGCGCTCTCCATGACGAGGAGGGAGTAGTTCACCCTCGGGGATGAGGGTATGTACCAGTAGCTATGTGTTTGATCTCTCTCTCTCTCTCTCTCTCTCTCTCTCTCTCTCTCTCTCGTGTTCTTGATTTGGCACGATCTTGATGTATCGCGAGCTTTGCTATTAAGTTGGATCTTATGTTTCTTCTCCCCCTCTTCTCTCTTGTAATGGATTGAGTTTCCCCTTTGAAGTTATCTTATCGGATTGAGTCTTTATAGATTTGAGAACACTTGATGTATGGATTGCGTGGGATAACCGTGCTAGCAATGGGTTGTTCAATTGATTCACTTGATGTATGTTTTGGTGATCAACTTGCGGGTTCCACCCATGAACCTATGCATACGGGTTGGCACACATTTTTGTCGTGATTCTATGATAGAAACTTTGGGCACTCTTCGAAGTACTTTGTGTTGGATTGAGTAGATGAATTGAGATTGTGTGATGCATAACGTACAATCATGCCCACGGATACTTTAGGTGACATTGGAGTATCTAGGTGACATCAGGGTTTTGGTTGATGTGTGTCTTAAGGTGTTATTCTAGTACGAACTCTTGGGCTGTTTGTGGCACTTATAGGAATAGCCCAACAGATTGATTGGAAAGAATAACTTTGAGGTGGTTTCATACCCTACCATAATCTCTTCGTTTGTTCTCCACTATTAGTGACTTTGGAGTGACTCTTTATTGCATGTTTAGGGATAGTTATATGATCCAACTATGTTATTATTGTTGACAGGACTTGCACTAGTGAAAGTATGGACCCTAGGCCTTGCTTCCTATCATTGCAATAGAATTTACGCTCACTTTTACCGCTTGATACCTTGTTGTTTTTATATTTTCAGTTTACAAAAACCTATATCTACCATCCATATTGCACTTGTATCACCATCTCTTCGCCGAACTAGTGCACCTATACAATTTACCATTGTATTGGGTGTGTTGGGGACACAAGACACTCTTTGTTATTTGGTTGCAGGGTTGCTTGAGAGAGCATCTTCATCCTACGCCTCCCACGGATTGTTGAACCTTCGGTCATCCACTTGAGGGAAATTTGCTACTGTCCTACAAACATCTGCACTTGGAGGCCCAACAACGTCTACAAGAAGAAGGTTGTGTAGTAGACATCAAGCTCTTTTCTAGCGCCGTTGCCGGGGAGGCTTGGCAAGTGAAGGTATATATTTAGATCTTGCAATGGTTTCTTTTTGTTTCTTGTTTTAGCACTAGTTAGTCTATAAAAGAAAACTACCAAAAAATGGAATTGAGTATACCACATACGCTTCACCTTTTTAATATCTCTCGTGAGTATGATGGAGAAGAAAATTGTGCCAAAGTGTTAGAAGAAGAATGCATTAAAATGTTTGGCACTAAATCTTTGAATGATGAGCATGATTGCAATGTTGTTAGTATGAACTCCTTGAATATCCATAGTACTAATGATGATTGCACTAGTTACGATGAAAATGCCTCCTATAAACATGTCAATTTTTGTGGAGTGCACTGGGTTTGTAAGTACACACCAAATAGGGAAGATAGATACTGCAAGAGGCATAAGTACTTAGAAAACAAATTGTTGCAATAAGAGCTAGATGAATGTGCTGAAAGATTCAATATTTTTCGGCCCCCTTGTGAACTTTGCAATGAACATGGTCATTTAAAGCTCCAATGCTATTTGTTTCATGATCAAGTCATGTCCAAATATTGTGATAATTTGATTACCCTTGAGCATCATAAAAAACTTAGCCTTCTTTTGGGTTATGAAGAAATGACACGTATAACTGAGGGTATTCCAAAATTTAATCTTGATAAAATTCTTGATTTTGATCTAGAAAAGATTTATATGTATTGTGCGGTGAATTGCATTGAAAGTCCTTATATTGCCAATTACATAAAGAAAATAAAACAAATAGAAGATGAAGAGAATACTAATGAAAGGGAAGAGACTTCCCAATATCCTCCTATTATTTCTTATGATGAATCAGGTAACGAGGGGGAGCCTTTTATTCAACCAATCTCATTAATAAGGAGCTCCAAAAAGAGGATTGAACCCACACATGACGTGAAGAAGAAGAAAAGAAAAAGGAAGATAGGTAAAAAGGTATCTCTCCCAAATAAAGTTGCTCCTATTATTGTTGTGCCTCATGAAAATGAAGATGATACACTTGATGATGATATTGTTATGCCTAATGCTTGTTGTGATGATTATGATTGGGAAGATAATGATACTTCTTATTATCTTGAAAACCTTTTTGGCACTTGCTTGGAAGAATATAATAATTGCTATACTATTGGTGCTATCTATACTATTAATGATGAGAGTGATTATGCCTATGATATGAAAAGGCCCAAGCTTGGGGAAGCTATGTTTGATGAGGATGACATATTTTAGAATATATTTGCTGCAATTAATGTTTGTCCTAAGTTTGGGGATGCTATGTTTAATAATGATGATATTTTTAGCCTCTCAAGTTTTGATATGCAAAGTAGTTATGCTGATAGCATGCCACCTATGATGATTATATTTATGAAAGTGGGTTTGGAAGAGTGTCAACTTTAGGAAGTAGTGATCCCATAGTATTGGAGGATGTTCAATCTTATAATATTTATTAAAGTGGATTTGGAGAGGTCATGACTTTATTTAGTGATGTATCCACTATTTCGGAAGAGGTTTCAATTGATTACGATGAGAACAAAGTTGCTACTTATGATGATTATTGTGATAAAACTTATGCTATAAAGAGTAGTGATGATTATATTTATAAAACTTGTCATGGTTATGAGTACACTTTCTCTGAACATTACTCTTTCAATGTGGAAACAATTTATAGTATTCAAGTCTCTTATGATACTCTCACTATTCCAAATGAGAAGAATTTTGCTTATGTGGAGAGTAGTAAATTTTCTATGCTTGTAGATCATGAAAACAATGATTTAGGTGCTGGTAATATTTGTTGAATTCATTCATGATGCTACTGAAAATTATTATGAGGGAGGAACATATGCTTGTAGGAATTCCAATAATATCAAGTTTCCTCTCTATGTGCTTAATGTTTTGAAGTTATGCTTGTTTTACCTTCCTATGAAAGTTGATTATTGTTCCCATAAGTTGTTTGATCACAAAATACCTATTCATAGTAAGTGGGTTATACTTAAATGTGCTAGTCATATTCTTCATGATGCTCTCTTTATGTTTCAATTCTTATCTTTTATGTGAGCATCATTGAAATCATCATGCCTAGCTAGGGGCGTTAAATGATAGCGCTTGTTGGGAGGCAACCCAATTTTATTTTAGTTTCTTGATTTTTGGTTCTGTTTAGGAAGAAATAATCCATATATATTCTTTTTAGATGTGGTTTTATGTTTTAATTAGTGTTTGTGCCAAGTAGAACCTTTGGGAAGACTTGGGTGAAGTCTTTATGATCACGCTGTAAAAAACAGAAACTTTAGCGATCACGAGATTTGCTAAAACTTTTTACTGGAGAGTGATATTTAGTTGATTCTTTTTGCATATGATTACTAGGCAAATTACTAAGGTCCACTAATTTATTTTAGAATTTTTGGAGTTCCAAAAGTTTGCTTTAGTTACAGATTACTACAGACTGTTCTGTTTTTGACATATTCTGTTTTCTGTGTGTGGTTTGCTTATTTTGATGAATTTATGGCTAGTAAAATAGATTATAAACCATAGAGAAGTTAGAATAAAGTAGGTTTAACACCAATATAACTAAAGAATGAGTTAATTACAGTACCTTGAAGTGGTGTTTTGCTTTCTTTCGCTAACGGAGCTTACGAGATTTCTGTTAAGTTTTGTGTTGTGAAGTTTTCAAGTTTTGGGTAAAGATTCGATGGACTATGGAATAAAGAGCGGAAAGAGCCTAAGATTGGGGATTCCCAAGTCACCCCAAGGTAATATTCAAAGATAACCAAGCGTATAAGCTTGGGGATGCCCCGGAAGGCATCCCCTCTTTCGTCTTCGTTCATCGGTAACTTTACTTGGAGCAATATTTTTATTCACCACATGATATGTGTTTTGCTTGGAGCATTGTTTTATTTTATTTAGCGTTGCTTGCTATTTGAATTAAGTACCAAGATCTGAAATTACTAAATGTGAGAGTCTTCATATAGTTGCATAATTATTCAACTACTCATTGATCTTCACTTATATCTTTCGGAGTAGTTTGTTGTTTGCTCTAGTGCTTCACATATATCTTTTAGAGCATGGTGGTAGTTGTATTTTGAATAAATAGATGAACTCTCATGCTTCACTTATATTATTTTGAGAGTCTTAAATATCATGGTAATTTGCTTAAATAATCCTAATATGCTAAGCATAAAATATTTGTAAGAACTCTTATGAGTGTGTTGAATACTATGAGGAGTTTGATCCTTGATGATTGTTTTGAGATATGGAGGTGATAATATTAGAGTCATGCTAGTTGAGTAGTTGTGAATTTGAGAAATACTTGTGTTAAAGTTTGTGATTCCCATAGCATGCACGTATGGTGAACCGTTATGTGATGAAGTCGGAGCATGATTTATTTATTGATTGTCTTCCTTATGAGTGGCGGTCGGGGACGAGCGATTGTCTTTTCCTACCAATATATCCCCCTAGGAGCATGCACGTAATACTTTGCTTTGATAACTTGTAGATTTTTGCAATAAGTATATGAGTTCTTCATGACTAATGTTGAGTCCATGGATTATACGCACTTTTCTTCCTTCCACCATTGCTAGCCTCTCTAATACCGCGCACTTTTCGCCGGTATCATACAACCACCATATACCTTCCTCTAAACATCCACCATACCTACCTATCATGGTATTTCCATAGCCATTCTAAGATATATTGCCATGCAACTTACCACCGTTCCGTTTATTATGACACGCTCCATCATTGTCATATTGCTAGCATGATCATGTAGTTGGCATTATATTTGTGGCAAAGCCACCGTTCATAATTCTTTCATACATGTCGCTCATGAGTCATTTCACATCCCGGTACACCGCCGGAGGCATTCATATAGAGTCATATTTTGTTCTAAGTATCGAGTTGTAATTCTTGAGTTGTAAGTAAATAAAAGTGTGATGATCATCATTATTAGAGCACTGTCCCAAGTGAGGAAAGGATGATGGAGACTATGATTCCCCCATAAGTCGGGATGAGACTCCGCACCAAAAAAATAAAAAAATAGGCCATAAAAAAAGAGAAAAGGCCCAAACAAAAAAATAAAAATAAAAAAATGAGAGAAAAAGAGAGAAGGGGCAATGCTACTATCCTTTTACCACACTTGTGCTTCAAAGTAGCACCATGATCTTTATGATAGAGAGTTTCCTATGTTGTCACTTTCATATACTAGTGGGAATTTTTACATTATAGAACTTGGTTTGTATATTCCAATGATGGGCTTCCACAAATTGCCCTAGGTCTTCGTGAGCAAGCGAGTTGGATGCACACCCACATAGTTTCTTTTGTTGAGCTTTCATATACTTGTAGCTCTAGTGCATCCGTTGCATGGCAATCCCTACTCACTCATATTGATATCTATTGATAGCCGTTGATACGCCTAGTTGATGTGAGACTATCTTCCCCTCTTTTTGTCTTCTCCACAACCACCATTCTATTCCACATATAGTGCTATATCCATGGCTCACGCTCATGTATTGCATGAAGATCGAAAAAGTTTTGAAAATGTCAAAAGTATGAAACAATTGCTTGGCTTGTCATCGGGGTTGTGCATGATTTAAATACTTTGTGTGGTGAAGATAGAGCATAGCCAGATTATATGATTTTGTAGGGATAACTTTCTTTGGCCATGTTATTTTGAGAAGACATGATTGCTTTGTTAGTATGCTTGAAGTATTATTATTTTTATGTCAATATGAAATTTTGTCTCCAATCTTTCGGATCTGAATATTCATATCACAATTGAGAAGAATTACATTGAAATTATGCCAACTAGCATTCCACATCAAAAATGATCTTTTTTATCATTTACCTACTCGAGGACGAGCAGGAATTAAGCTTGGGGATGCTTGATACGTCTCCAACTTTATATAATTTTTTATTGCTCCATGCTATATTATCTACTGTTTTGGGCAATATTGGGCTTTATTATCCACTTTTATATTATTTTTGGGACTAACCTATTAACTGGAGGCCCAGCCCATATTTGCTATTTTTTTGCCTATTTCATTGTTTCGAAGAAAAGGAATATCAAACGGAGTCGAAACGGAACGAAATCAACTGGAGAAATTATTTTTGGAAGGAAAGCTACCGGATGGACTTGGACCCCACATCAGGAGCCAAGGGAGGTACTCACGAGGGTGGGGGTCGCGCCCACCCCCCTAGGGCGTGCCCCCTACCTTGTGGGCCCCTCAAAGCTCCACCGACGTACCTCCTGCACCCATATATACCTACGTACCCTAAAACTTCCAGAACAGAGAATAGATCGGGAGTTCCGCCGCTGCAAGCCTCTGTAGCCACCAAAAGTCAATTGGGACCCTGTTCCGGCACCCTGTCGGAGGGGGGAACCCTCACCGGTGGCCATCTTCATCATCCCGGCGCTCTCCATGACGACGAAGGAGTAACTCACCCTCGGGGTTGAGGGTATGTACCAGTAGCTATGTGTTTGATCTCTCTCTCTCTCTCTCTCTCTCTCTCTCTCTCTCTCGTGTTCTTGATTTGGCACGATCTTGATGTATCGCGAGTTTTGTATTATAGTTGGATCTTATGTTTCTTCTCCCCCTCTTCTCTCTTGTAAAGGATTGAGTTCCCCTTTGAAGTTATCTTATCGGATTGAGTCTTTATAGATTTGAGAACACTTGATGTATTTCTTGCGGGGATAACCGTGGTGACAATGGGTTATTCTATTGATTCACTTGATCTATGTTTTGGTGATCAACTTGCAGGTTCTGCCCATGAACCTATGCATAGGGGTTGGCACATGTTTTCGTCGTGATTCTCCGGTAGAAACTTTAGGCACTCTTTGAAGTTCTTTGTATTGGATTGAGTAGATGAATTGAGATTGTGTGACGCATATCGTATAATCATGCCCACGGATACATGAGGTGACATTGGAGTATCTAGGTGACATTAGGGTTTTGGTTGGTTTGTGTCTTAAGGTGTTATTCTAGTACGAATTCTAGGGCTGTTTGTGATACTTATAGGAATAGACCAACGGATTGATTGGAAAGAATAACTTTGAGGTGGCTTCGTACCGAAAGAATAACTTTGTTTGTGACACGAAAGAATAACTTTGTTTGTTCTCCACTATTAGTGACTTTGCAGTGACTCTTTGTTGCATATTGAGGGATAGTTATATGATCCAACTATGTTATTATTGCCGAGAGGACTTGCACTAGTGAAAGTATGAACCCTAGGCCTTGTTTCCTATCATTGCAATACTGTTTACGCTCACTTTTACTGCTTGCTACCTTGCTGTTTTTATATTTTCAGTTTACAAAAACCTATATCTACCATCCATATTGCACTTGTATCACCATCTCTTCGCCGAACTAGTGCACCTATACAATTTACCATTGTATTGGGTGTGTTGGGGACACAAGAGACTCTTTGTTATTTGGTTGCAAGGTTGCTTGAGAGAGACCATCTTCATCCTACGCCTCCCACGGATTGATAAACCTTAGGTCATCCACTTGAGGGAGATTTGCTACTGTCCTACAAACATCTGCACTTGGAGGCCCAACAACGTCTACAAGAAGAAGGTTGTGTAGTTGACATCAATTAAAAAGCTCGCGATGCATCAAGAACATGCCATATCAAGAACACGAGAGAGAGAGAGATTAAACACATAGCTACTGGTACAAATCCTTAGCCCCGAGGGCGGACTACTCCCTCCTCATCATGGTGGCCACCAGGATGATGAAAATGGCCTCCGGTGATGATTTTCCCCTTAGGTAGGGTGCTAAAATGCTGTCTAGATTGGTTTTTCATGGTTACAGAGGCTTGCGCCGGCGGAACTTCTGGTCTAGGTTTATTTCTGGGGTTTATGTATCTATAGGATTTTTTGGCGTCTGCTTCATGCGAAGATGGGCTTCGAGGTGCCCACCACACACTAGCACACGGTCAAGGCCCCTGACGCTCCCTGTTGGGTGGTGTCCACCTCCTTCACCTTCTGCACCCCCCCTAAAGCTTCTAGTGCATTTTTTGTTCCAAAAAAATTGTCATAAAGTTTTAGCTCATTTAGAGACTTTGATTTCTGCACAAAAAACAACACCACAGTAGTTCTGCTGAAAACAACATCTGTCCGGGTTAGTTCCATTCAAATCATACCAAAACCATGTAGAATTTTTGTAAACATGGCATGAAAACTTCATAAATTATTGATACGTTGAAGACATATCACGCATAGTTATGATTATGATTCTTCATGGCATAATTCATATATAGGCATTACATTCTGATAATCCACAAGTATAGGGGATCACAATAGTTTTCGAGTGTAGAGTATTCAGCCCAAAATTATTGATTCGACACAAGGGGAGCCAAAGAATATTTCTAAGTATTAGCAGTTGAGTTGTTAATTCAACCACACCTAGAGACTAAATATCTGTAGTAGAGTGATCCGTAGCACACTAGAATGATCACTCAAAGAATAGAGCTATGCTCCCCAGCAACGGCGCCAGAAAAAGGTCTTGATAACCCACAAGTATAGGGGATCACAAAAGTATTCGGTGGTAGAGTATTCAACATAAATTTATTTATTGAACACAAGGGGAGACAAAGAATATTCTCAAGTATTAGCAGCTGAGTTGTCAATTCAACCACACTTGAAAGACTTAATATCTGCAGCAAAGTATTTAGTAGCAAAGTAGTATGGAAGTAACGGTAACGGGTGCAAAAGTGACAGTAGTAGTTTTGTCGCAATCTTAACAGTGGCAACGACAAAGTAACTTAGCAAAGATCAATATGAAACGAACTCATGGGAAATGGATCAATGATGGATAATTATGTCGGATGACATTCATCATGCAACAGTTATAACCTAGAGTGACAAAGAGCTAGTTCCAATTCATCAATATAATGTAGGCATGCATTTCGAATATAGTCATACATGCCTATGGAAAAAAACTTGCATGACATCTTTTGTCCTACCCTCCCGTGGCAGCGGGGTTCTAATGGAAACTAAGGGATATTAAGGCCTCCTTCTAATAGAGAACCAAATCAAAGCATTAGCACTTAGTGAATACATGAACTCCTCAAACTACGGTAATCACCAGAAATGATCCTGATTATTGTCACCTTGGGGTATGCGGATCATAACTCATAATAGGTGTCTACAACTTGCGAGATAAAATCAAGAACAGAAACATATTCATGAAAAAATAATAGGTTCAGATCTTAAATCATGGCACTCGGGCCCTAGTGACAAGCATTAAGCATAGCAAAGTCATAGCAACATCTATCTCAGAACATAGTGGATACTAGGGATCGGACCCTAACAAAACTTACTCGATTACATGATAAATATCATCCAACCCATCACCGTCCAGCAAGCCTATGTTGGAATTACTCACGCACAGTGGTGAGCATCATGAAATTGGTGATGGAGGATGGTTGATGATAACGATGGCGACGATCCCCCCTCTCTGGAGCCCAAAACGGACTCCAGATCTGCCCTCTCGAGGGAGAATAGGAGTTGGCGGCAACTCCATATCGTACAACACGATGAATCCTTCTCTCTAGTTTTTTTCTCCCCGAACGTGACTATATGGAGTTGGAGTTGAGGTCGGTGGAGGTCTAGAGGACCCACTGAAGGAAATATGCCCTAGAGGCAATAATAAAGTTGTTATTTATATTTCCTTATATCATGATAAATGTTTATTATTCATGGTGGAATTGTATTAACCGGAAACTTAGTATGTGTGTGAATACATAGACAAACAAAGTGTCCCTAGTATGCCTCTACTTGACTAGCTCGTTAATCAAAGATGGTTAAGTTTCCTAGCCATAGACATGTGTTGTCATTTGATGAACGGGATCAAATCATTAGAGAATTATGTGATGGACAAGACCCATCCGTTAGCTTAGCATAATGATCATTCAGTTTTATTACTATTGCTTTCTTCATGACTTATACATGTTCCTCTGACTATGAGATTATACAACTCCCGAATACCGGAGGAACACCTTGTGTTCTATCAAACGTCACAACGTAACTGGGTGATTATAAAGATGCTCTATAGGTGTCTCCGATGGTGTTTGTTGAGTTGGCATAGATCAAGATTAGGATTTGTCATTCTTTGTATCAGAGAGGTATCTCTGGGCCCTCTCGGTAATGCTCATCACTATAAGCCTTACAAGCAATGTGACTAATGAGTTAGCTGCGGGATGATGCATTACAAAACGAGTAAAGAGACTTGCCGGTAACGAGATTGAACTAGGTATGATGATACCGACAATCGAATCTCGGGCAAGTAACACACTGACGACAAAGGGAACAACGTATGTTGTTATGTTTTTTGACCGATAAAGATCTTCGTAGAATATGTAGGAGCCAATATGAGCATCCAGGTTCCGCTATTGGTTATTGACCGAAGATGTGTCTCGGTCAAGTCTACGTAGTTCTCGAACCCGTAGGGTCCGCACGCTTAACGTTCGATGATGATTCGTATTATGAGTTATGTGATTTTATGATCAAAGTTTGTTTGGAGTCCCGGATGAGATCACGGACACGACGAGTAGTCTCGAAATGGTCAAGATGTAAAGATCGATATATTTGAAGGCTATATTCGGACATTGGAAAGGTTCTGAGTGGTTCGGGTATTTTTTGGAGTACCAGAGAGTTATGGGAATTCGCCGGGGGAAATACTGGGCCTTCATGGGCCTTAGAGGAAAGGAGAGAAGGGCCACAAGGGGAGGCCGTGCACCCCTCCATGGGCTGGTCCGAATTGTACTAGGGCTAGCCCCCCCTTTCCTTCTCTTCTTCTTCTCCTTCCTTCTTCTCCTACTTGGACTAGGAAAAGAGGAAACCTACTCATACTAGGAGTAGAAATCCCCCCCTTGGGCGAGCCCCTTGTGGTCGGCCCTCCTCCTCCTCCCCTCCATTATATACGGGGGAGGGGGGCACCCCATAGACACACAAGTTGATCTTTAGCCGTTTGCGGTACCCCCGTCCATAGTTTTGCACATCGGTCATATTGTCGTAGTGCTTAGGCAAAGCCCTGTGTCGGTAACTTCATAATCACCGTCACCATGCCGTCGTGCTGACTAAACTCTCCCTTGGCCTCAACTGGATCAAGAGTTCAAGGGACGTCACCGACCTGAACGTGTGTAGATCCCGGAGGTGCCGTGCATTCGGTATTTGGATCGGTTGGATCGCGAAGACGTTCGACTACATCAACCGCGTTACTAAACACTTCCGCTTTTGATCTACGAGGGTATGTGGACACACTCTCCCCGCTCGTTGCTATGCTTCTCCTAGATAGATCTCGTGTGAGCGTAGGAACTTTTTTGAAATACTACGTTCCCCAACAGTGGCATCCGAGCCAGGTCTTTGCGTAGATGTTATATGCACGAGTAGAACACAAAGTGTTGTGGGCGATAATAGTCATACTGCTTACCAGCATGTCATACTTTGATTCGGCAGTATTGTTGGATGAAGAGGCCCAGACCGACATTACATGACCGCGTTCATGAGACTGGTTCTTCTGCCGTGCTTCGCACACAGGTAGCTAGTCGGTGTTTGTTTCTCCAACTTTAGTTGAATCAAGTGTGACTATGCCCGGTCCTTGTTGAAGGTTAAAACAACACACTTATCAAAAAATCGTTGTGGTTTTGACGGATAGGTAAGAACTGTTCTTGCTAGAATCCCGTAGCAGCCACGTAAAACTTGCAACAACAAGTAGAAGACGTCTAACTTGTTTTTGCAGGGCTTGATGTGATGTGATATGGTCAAGATGTGATGATATATAATTTGTTGTATGAGATGATCATATTTTGTAACAGTTATCGGCAACTGACAGGAGCCATATGGTTGTCGCTTTATTGTATGAAACGCAATTGCCGTGTAATTTCTTTACTTTATCACTAAGCGGTAGCGATAGTCGTAGAAGCAATAGTTGGCGAGACGACAACGATGCTTCGATGGAGATCAAGGTGTCAAGCCGGTGACGATGGTGATCATGACGGTGCTTTGGAGATGGAGATCAAAGGCACAAGATGATGATGGCCATATCATACAACTTATATTGATTGTATGTGATGTTTATGCTTTATGCATCTTATTTTGCTTAGTATGGCGGTAGCATTATAAGATGATCCCTCACTAAATTTCAAGGTATAAATGTTCTCCCCGAGTATGCACCGTTGCGACAGTTCTTCGTGCTGAGACACCACATGATGATCGGGTCTGATAAGCTCTACGTTCACATACAAAGGGTGCAAGCTAGTTTTGCACACATAGAATAATCGGGTTAAACTTGACGAGCCTAGCTGTAACATCCCAAATTTTCAATTTGGAATGTTATACATTAGATCATCATGCATATCATATTTTCTTGCATTTTGGTCGATCCTAGAAATTTCACACAACTCAAGGACCCTTGGAGAGAGTTGGAGATTTCGTTATTTTCATATTTGAGTTTTTCTCAAATTTTGAAAAGAGGATCATTTGGTTTTATTTATTTCATCTTCAAATATTTTTCCAATAAATATGAGACGGGAATAATATGACTTTCCCAATTTTTGGAAAAATGAAGATTTAATAAATAAATCGAATTTTGGATTTTTCCGAAGTTTATTTGCATTACGAAAAAATGCGTGTTTTAAAATATTGCATTTAGGCCCCGAGTAAAAGTTCATTTTGTTCGACTCATTTTTAGGAGTCGGGGAAAATTTATTTCGGGATTTTTGGAGTTCGATTAGATTTTCGTTTATTTAATTTTCTGCGCGCGTATTATAAAAAAAAACCCGCGTCGCACCCAACTGGGCCAAGGGCCCAGCCGAGCCGGCCCAGCCCCGCCTCCCTCCCGCGCGCGCGCCTGCCGAGTCCGAGGAGGACTCCTCCTCCTCCCTTGCTTGCCCCTCCCCCAATCAACCCCTCCCCCTCCTTATATACCCCCCTCTCCTCCCCCTCCCCACACCAGCCCGCCGTCACCACCTGCCGCCGCCACCGCCGCCCCGCCGCCAGCGCCGCCCGCCGTCGCCACCTCCCGCCGCCGCCGCCCCGCCGCCAAGCCCCGCCGCCCGCCGGAGCCCCTCGCCGACGAGGTAGCCGCGCCGCGCCACCTTTTTTTCCCCCCGGTTCGGTTTTGTTTAAAAAAAATCGTTCCGGTTTATTTTTCGTTTTGGTTTATTTTTAAAACCCTAGATCGGTTTTCGTTTTTTCGGTTTAGTTATTTAGCGAGCATTCGCCGGACCGTTCGTGTTAACGAATGCGATCACGGGTTAGTCTCGGTTAATGAACGTCCGTTCGTTTAACCATTCCTCGTTTTTCTTTTCGTCGGATTTATTCTGCGATTTTTCTGATCGCGATTTCAGATCCGATCTTCGTTTTAGTTTTTCTTCTCGCTCGTTTATCGGAATCAGGTGATTCAAGCGCCTGGAGTTTCGTTTCGAAACCGCCGTTCTGACTAATCAACTTAAACAAGATTTTGCTACTGTAAAATTTGACCTAGTTTCAATTTGCTAGAACCGAGTTGTTTTCTTCCGCCATTGGATTTCCGTTGTTTTGTACGGTTCGTTTTCTTTTGCAACCGGAGTTCTTAAGTTGAACTTTCTGGTTAGATCTCTTATTTGAGTTTTACCTGTGCATTAGATGAGTGCTTATTGTATGCTTGTTGTTTGTCTGCGATAGATCACCCGGAGTGCGCCGCCTGTTATTTCGAAGCTCTAGGTTTCGCGGATCCTCAGCAAGGCAAGTAACACTTTGATCATACCTTCTCATCTCCCAGTTTTTATTGCATTAGACCAATCCTCACACATTGCATGATTAGGATTCTGATTAAACTATGGGATGGGAAGTAGTTGAGGTAGTACCTATTACTTGTTTTACTTATGAAACCTTGGGAGTTACTTCTATGTTTGCTTATTATGCCATGCTATGCTAGTAGACGTGGATTGGGTGAGTGATATCCATGACAGATGTGAGTTTGTTAATATTAATGGTTTTATCTAAGGTGGCAACTTAAATACACATCTGGGTGGATTGAGGCACCTGGTTTCTATCAGGACTTGCCTGTTTTTCTTTTGGACCGCCACCCAGGCTCAAAGGGATCATAAGATCATTCATGCTAGTAACTTCCGTGTGCAGCCACAAGCCATTATGGGCTCTGGCATAGCTGACTAAGTCGTGCGAACTCTTACAGTGGTAGACTAGCTGATGTAGGGGTTGTAGGTTGGTACGGTCTATCACAACGTAAGGTGCGAGTGCTTCTGAAAGACTATGTCTCGGTCATCCATTTCTCAAACATCATGCAGTGCGAGAAACCAACGGAGGCGATCGAGTCTTGTGGGGAAAAGTGCGCAAACCTCTGCAGAGTGTACAAACTAATCATGATTAGCCGTGTCCCTGGTTATGGACAACTTGAGTATCTAGTACCTGAATATCATGTGAATCTCATCATGTTACTTCTAATTAATATTGTTGGGTTTTAATTGTTCACTTAATTGGGATCGGAATGCTGTCAACCATTCTCGATGTTTCAACCACCATTATAGTTACATAAAATCTATTCCTTTGCAGTAGGGAAAAATTGGCTTTACGCAAAACTGTAACCATAGAGGTTTCCACCAGCCATATATGCATGTAGTATAGGCTTATCATTCATTACTCTCTATGTGTTACATTGCCAACATATTCCATGTGCTGACCCATTTACGGGCTGCAACTTTCATGTTGCAGACTTTTCAGACGACGAGTAAGGTGCTTTTAGGTCGTGGTTCTATACTCAGTGATGCCGTTGGAGTTGATGGACTCACTTATCTTCCAAGCCTTCCGCTGTTATCATTATTAGATGGCCTTAAGCCATATTTATTGTAATAAGTTATCTTTGAGACATCGATGTAATAAGTGTGTGATTGCTACTCTGTTATAAATCCTTCGAAGTACTGTGTGGTGTCAGCATTACTGATCCAGGGATGACACCGGAGCATAGAGACTTGACCATCTGAGGTCGGGTCGCTACAGAGATGGTATCAGAGCACACGCTGACTGTAGGACACGACCACTAAGTTAAAGCCATAGATCACTATTCTCTTCTCATTTTCTAACTCCTCATCTATTCTACTCTTTTAGGATGACGGACGCGAAGATCAAGTACGCTCAACCGGATGAAGGCACACCTTTTGGATTTCACCTGAAGGAAGTCACCAAGTACCTGAACATTGGACTACCAAGCTTCACCGGGACCTTCAACGCCACTCTGCCTGAAGAGGAGAGCTGGAAGATTCAAGCTCACGTTCCGGGAAGGACATTCGCGCCAATCACAAAGCCCATAGATAGTGTTTTCAGTGCCCCAACCTGGAGTCTGGGAAAGAGCATGGCAGCTCATATCACCATGGGACGCATTGGAGAATTTATCAAGAAGACCTCAAGGACACTATCTACCAGATTTGCGGACGCCGAGATGAAGAATGGGAGATAGTCAACATCAAGAAGGATAGATCCATTGCAGCTTTCATCCAAGAGTTAAACCAGCACATTCGACGTCAAGAGAATCAGATGTGCAATGACATGATAGAGTTGAAGAATGCGAAGGCAAGAATCATCGAGCTAGAAGGAGAACTGAAGGGTACACGCAAGGACTACATGGACGAAATCGTAGCTCTAGCAAGGCACAATGTCGATCTCAAGCAGGAGATTGAGGAACTCAAGGAGAGATTAGCATCCAAGAGGGAAGACAAGTACGTCGCATGTCTGGACAACTACATCATCATCGACGACACCGATTCGGATCCAAGTGAACCCGACTTTGAAGACGAAGCTGGAGCAGACATGATGGAGTCTTCCACCGATTCAAATTTCTAGATGACCACCAAATATTAGTAGTATTTTTCCCCATGTATACATTTTAGTTAGAGCACTTTTGCGATAGTTCTAGACCGTTTGTAAGCCCTTGTTTGAATTGAATGAAGTGATTTTGTGTGAATTCGTCTCATGTGCATTGGGTAGTGTTTTCTCTTAGACCTCACTCTATTCTTAATTCTCATCTTTTTCTAAACCCCTCAGATGCCTCCGAGACATGACAATGGATTCCCACCGGAGCTCACTCAGTTGATCCAGCAGCAGAACCAATTGATGCAGTTGTTAGTCCAGAATCAACAGAACAACAACAACAACAACAACCCTCCGCCGCCGCCACCTGTTGATCACCTAGCCCGTTTCCTTAGGCTGAATCCGCCGGTGTTTTCCAGTAGCACCGACCTGATAGTAGCAGACGATTGGCTCCGCAAGAAAGGAAGGGAGCTGACCACTGCAGGATGCACAGATGTTGAGAAAGTGAAGTTTGCCGCACATCAGCTTGACGGACCCGCGGCAGCATGGTGGGAGAATTTCACAGCCACTTACCCAGTTGACACTCTCACATGGGATCAGTCTCAGCAAGCTTTCCGCACTGCCCATGTTTCAGGAGGAGCTATGGCCATGAAGAAGCGTGAGTTTCGCAACTTACGCCAAGGAGGAAGGACAGTTGGCCAGTATGTTGACGACTTCAGCAAGTTAGCACGTTATGCCCCAGATGACGTTGTTACGGATGCCGCTAAGCAGGAGAAATTCCTAGAAGGACTGAATGATGGGCTAAGCATGCAGTTGATGGTAGCAAGTTTCAACAACTACCAGGAGTTGGTAGATCGTGCCATCATGATTGAAGGGAAGCAACAGCAGATTGAGAACCGCAAGAGAAAGTATGGACAGGGGAAGTATAACTCTGGAGCCCAGCAGAAGCCCCGTTTTACCCCTAAAACGGGAGTTCAGTTTCATCATACCCATGGAGGAAGTGGTTCTCACAACCATAATGGCCACAAGAATGGTAATGGGAATGGAGGAAGCAACGGCCAGAACCGTACCACCCCATCAACCCCAGCCAAGAGAGATCTGAGTCAAGTCACCTGTTTCAAGTGTTCCAAGACCGGACATTATGCCAATGAATGTCCCGAAGGCCAGAATGGCAATGGAAGCTCTGGGAAGAAGCCAAACCCTTTCAATAGGGGACAGGTGAACCACGTTAGCGTGGAGGAGGTTGAAGCTCAGCCTGATGCAGTAATCGTTAAGTTTTTGGTTAAGAAATTTACTGCACTTGTTCTTTTTGATACTGGTGCATCGCATTCATACATATCAAGGGGATTTGTGGATAAGTCTAACCTGCCAACCCAAGCCCTTAGGTCACCCATGTTAGTAACCTCGCCTGGAGCAGAGTACATGGCTAGTCGATGGTGTGATCGGTTACCATGTGTTTCCCTCAGACCCAATAGTATTGGAATCTCAAGGATTGGATGTGATATTAGGCATGGATTGGTTGTCAAAGTATGAAGGGAACATTCAATGTGCCAGTAAGACAATTTTGCTCACGACGCCCGAAGGGAGAAGAATCAAGTATGTATCTCGACATGTGCCCAACAGGACACAATTAAATTCCTTATCAGGAGTTGTACAGGAGGAAGTACCAATAGTAAAGGATTTTCTGACGTATTTCCCGAAGAATTGCCAGGCATGCCACCGGATAGAGACATTGAGTTTTTGATTGAGCTTTTGCCAAGCACTGGGCCAATATCGAAGAGACCGTACAGGATGCCAGCACAAGATTTGGTGTAAATTAAGAAGCAGATTAAGGAATTATTGGATAAAGGTTACATTCGCCCAAGTTCTTCGCCTTGGGGATCACCAATACTTCTAGTGGAGAAGAAGGATGGTTGTTGATTACCGTGGATTGAATGCAGTAACCATCAAGAACAAGTACCCACTGCCAATGATTAATGATCTGTTTGATCGTTTGCAAGGAGATAAAGTGTTTTCCAAGATCGATTTGCGATCAGGGTACCATCAGTTGAAGATTCGAGAGCAGGACATACGGATTATATGAGTATATCGTTATGTCATTTGGACTGCCTAACGCACCTGCCTATTTTATGAACCTGATGAACAAGGTATTTATGGAATTCTTGGATAAGTTCGTCGTAGTGTTCATTGATGACATTCTGATTTTCTCAAAGAATGAAGAAGAGCATGAGGAACATTTGCGTTTGGTTTTGGAGAAACTAAGAGAACATCAGTTGTACGCCAAATTCAGCAAATGTGCATTTTGGTTGAAGGAAGTTGGATTTCCTGGACATGTTATATCCGGCGAAGGTATAGCAGTTGACCCCACCAAGGTTGAGACCGTAACCGAATGGGAAGCCCCAACGACAGTTGGAGAGATCCGGAGTTTTCTTGGACTCGCAGGATACTACCGAAGATTCATTGAGAATTTCTCAAAGATTGCTAAGCCTATGACTGAATTGTTGAAGAAGGATACCAAGTTCAATTGGACTGAGGAATGTGAGGCCAGTTTTCAGGAGTTGAAGAAGCGATTGGTTTCCTCACCAGTGTTGATTCTGCCGGATCAGACCAAGGATTATGAGGTGTATTGCGATGCTTCACGTCGAGGACTTGGAGCAGTGCTTATGCAGGAAGGAAGAGTTGTTGCGTATGCCTCACGACAACTAAAACCTCATGAATTAAATTATGCTACACATGATTTGGAGTTAGCAGCCGTAGTGCATGCATTGAAGACATGGAGACATTTCCTCATTGGAAATCATTGTGAGGTGTACACGGATCACAAGAGTTTGAAATACATTTTCACGCAGAAGGGGTTGAACCTCAGACAAAGGAGATGGTTGGAGCTCATCAAGGATTAGGATATGAGATTGCATTACCATCCAAGAAAGGCTAATGTTGTAGCTGACGCATTGAGCCGTAAGAGCCATGTCAATACATTGATGACGGGAGAAATACCAAAGGAATTAGCCGAGGATCTTCGTGAGCTATGTTTGGAGATAGTTCCGAGAGGCTATGTAGCAGCATTGGAGAATCAATCAACATTGATGGATAAAATCCGAGAAGCTCAGAAAACTGACAAGGAGATTGCTGATATAAAGAAGAAAATGAGCGAAGGTAAAGCAAAGGGATTTCGTGAGGATGAGCACGATACCCTATGGTTTGAGGATCGTGTTTATGTGCCCAATGACCCGGAGATCAGGAAGTTGATTCTGCAAGAGGCACATGATTCACCCTATTCGATTCACCCAGGAGATACCAAGATGTATATGGATTTGAAGGAAACATTCTGGTGGACCAGAATGAAGAAGGATATTGCAGCATATGTAGCAGTTTGTGATGTGTGTCATAGAGTGAAGGCAGAACATCAGAAGCCAGCCGGATTGTTACAACCATTGCCGATACCCGAATGGAAGTGGGATAAGATAGGCATGGATTTTATCACAGGACTACCCAGGACAAAGGCAGGCTATGACTCGATATGGGTAGTAGTTGATCGTTTGACGAAGGTAGCACATTTCATCCCAGTTAAGACCACTTACACCAGTGCTAAGTTGGCAAAGATATACATGACTAGGATCATTTGTTTGCGTGGAGTTCCGAGGAGTATCATATCAGACAGAGGAACCCAATTTACCTCAAAGTTTTGGAATCAGTTGCATGAAACCTTGGGAACCATACTAGAGATCAGCACAGCTTTTCACTCACAGACGGATGGACAGACTGAGAGAGTCAATCAGATTTTGGAAGATATGCTGAGAGCTTGTGCGCTAGATTATGGATCTAGTTGGGACGATAACTTGCCGTATGCAGAGTTTTCTTATAACAACAGTTACCAAACCAGTTTGAAGATGGCACCTTTCGAAGCTTTATACGGAAGGAGGTGCAGGACACCGTTGTCATGGGACGAAGTTGGAGACCGTCAGTTCTTTGGACTAGATCTGATTAAGGAGTCTGAACGGAAAGTTAAGTTGATTCGCGATAGGCTCAAGGTAGCCCAATTCAGGCAGAAGAGCTACGCAGATTCTAAACGCAAGGAGACAATTTACGAAACAGGAGACAGAGTTTATCTTCGAGTATCCCCACTTTGAGGAGTTAAGCGCTTTGGAGTTAAGGGAAAATTAGCACCGCGTTTTGTTGGACCATATAAGATTTTGCAACGTATGGGAGAAGTTGCTTAAAAGTTGGAATTACCAGAGGGACTGTCAGGAGTTCATGATGTATTCCATGTTTCTCAGCTGAAGAAATGTCACGCCGAGATGGCGGAGGTACCACTAAGAGATACAGTGCCGCTTGAAGCGATTCAGTTGAAGGATGACTTAACATATGAAGAGAAGCCAGTCAAGATTCTCGAATACGCCAGCAGAGTTACCCGCAGCAAGGTTATCAATTTTTGCAAAGTTCAGTGGAACCACCACTCAGAGGATGAAGCCACCTGGGAGAGAGAAGAAGATTTGCTCAAGGACCATCCTCACCTATTTTCTAGCCAACCCGAATCTCGAGGGCGAGATTCATCTTAAGGGGGGTAGGTTTGTAACATCCCAAATTTTCAATTTGGAATGTTATACATTAGATCATCATGCATATCACATTTTCTTGCATTTTGGTCGATCCTAGAAATTTCACGCAACTCAAGGACCCTTGGAGAGAGTTGGAGATTTCGTTATTTTCATATTTGAGTTTTTCTCAAATTTTGAAAAGAGGATCATTCCATTTTATTTATTTCATCTTTAAATATTTTTCCAATAAATATGAGACGGGAATAATATGACTTTCCCAATTTTAGGAAAAATGAAGATTTAATAAATAAATCGAATTTTGGATTTTTCTGAAGTTTATTTGCATTTTTTTTGCATTAGGGAAAAATGTGTGTTTTAAAATATTGCATTTAGGCCCCGAGTAAAAGTTCATTTTGTTCGACTCATTTTTAGGAGTCGGGGAAAATTTATTTCGGGATTTTTGGAGTTCGGTTAGATTTTCGTTTATTTAATTTTCTGCGCGCGTATTATAAAAAAAACCGCATCGCACCCGACTGGGCCAAGGGCCCAGCCGAGCCGGCCCAGCCCCGCCGCCCTCACGCGCGCGCGCCCGTGCGCCTCCGCGCCCCGCGCCTGCCGAGTCCGAGGAGGACTCCTCCTCCTCCCTTGCTTGCCCCCTCCCCCAAGCAACCCCCTCCGCCTCCTTATATACCCCCCCTCTCCTCCCCCTCCCCACACCAGCCCGCCGTCGCCACCTGTCGCCGCCGCCGCCGCCCCGCCGCCAGCACCGCCCGCCGTCGCCACCTGCCGCCCCGCCGCCAAGCCCCGCTGCCCGCCGAAGCCCCTCGCCGACGAGGTAGCCGCGCCACGCCACCTTTTTTTTCCCCGGTTCGGTTTTGTTTTTAAAAAAAATCGTTCTGGTTTATTTTTCGTTTCGTTTTTTTTAAAACCCTAGATCGGTTTTCGTTTTTTTTGGTTTAGTTATTTAGCGAGCGTTCGCCGGACCGTTCGTATTAACGAACGCGATCACCGGTTAGTCTCGGTTAACGAACGTCCGTTCGTTTAACCGTTCGTCGTTTTTCTTTTCGTCGGATTTATTCTGCGATTTTTCTGATCGTGATTTCAGATCCGATCTTCATTTTAGTTTTTCTTCTCGCTCGTTTATCGGAATCAGGTGATTCAAGCGCCTAGAGTTTCGTTTCTAAACCGCCGGTCCGACTAATCAACTTAAACAAGATTTTGCTACTGTAAAATTTGACCTAGTTTCAATTTGCTAGAACCGAGTTGTTTTCTTCCGCCGTTGGATTTCCGTTGTTTTGTTCGGTTCGTTTTCTTTTGCAACCGGAGTTCTTAAGTTGAACTTTCTGGTTAGATCTCCTATTTGAGTTTTACCTGTGCATTAGATGAGTGCTTATTGTATGCTTGTTGTTTGTCTGCAATAGATCACCCGGAGTGCGCCGCCTATTATTTCGAAGCTCTAGGTTTCGCGGATCCTCAGCAAGGCAAGTAACACTTTGATCATACCGTCTCATTGCCCAGTTTTTATTGCATTAGACCAATCCTCACACATTGCATGATTAGGATTCTGATTAAACTGTGGGATGGGAAGTAGTTGAGGTAGTACCTATTACCTGTTTTACTTATGAAACCTTGGGAGTTACTTCTACGTTTGCTTATTATGCCATGCTATGCTAGTAGACGTGGATTGGGTGAGTGATATCCATGACAAATGAGAGTTTGTTAATATTAATGGTTTTATCTAAGGTGGCAACTTAAATACACATCTGGGTGGATTGAGGCACCTGGTTTCTATCAGGACTTGCCTGTTTTTCTTTTGGACCGCCACCCAGTGTCGGGGGAAATCTGCCTCCCCGAACACCTATGGGGACCGAGCCCCTTTCTTGGTTCGGCGGGGGGCGGAGGTCGCGCAAAGAGCGGATCGAGGCGATGCACACAAGGGATTTACACAGCTTCAGGCCGCAAGGATGCGTAAAACCCTACTGCTGCTTTGTGGTTTTGTATTGTGTTCTTACTCGAGAGCGTGTGGTGCTACAGTACACGCAAGCTGCTGGCGAGACCGAGCGTGAGTGGCCCCCTTTCCTCTCCTCCGTTGCGCATGGGGCCTCCTTTTATATGTGCAAGGGGTTACCCACAGGTGGCAACGTGGGCGGGGGCAAAAGTGGAAGACGCTGTGTTGGGTACAGCTGTTTGCACAGTGCTAACACACCTAACTCTGACGGCAGGGGACAAGGGCATTAAATGCCCGTCCGCATCGCCCAGACGGTGCAGAAAAGGGGACCGTCAGGAGCGCCACTATTTGCCACGATGGCTACTCTGTCAGCGTTGCTTCGCCACCGCATGCCCCAGGCTGCGCAGCCTCTCGCCACGTATGCCTGGAATGGCCCCAAAGCGACGCGTGGGTGGATGAGCTGGAGCGCAGGCGTGGGGTGGTGACTTGTCGCGGCAAGCGCCTTGCCGCGGTTGATGCCTTATCGCGCCCGGGAGCTTGTCGCTCACCGGTCCTTGCCGGGACGCGGAGCGCGTCGCAGCAAGTCTCTTGTCGTGCCTTGGTCAGCCTTCCCGGCAAGCTCCTCTTGTCGGGGCCTTGTGCTTCGAGCGGTCGTCCCGGCAAGCTCCTCTTGCCGGGGCCTTGCTCTCTTCCGGTGGCCTTCCCGGCAGGCTCCTCCTGTCGGGGCCTTGGCTCAAATACTTTGTTCTTGGATGGCCCAAAAAGGGACCATGGAGAGTCTTGGCGATCGCCTGGCAAGCCTTGCCGCGGGGTGCTATGACTGCCCGTGCACAAGTTCGGGGTACTAATGTACCCCTACTTTAGTACACCGACAGGAGACCCCGGGCCTGGGCCATACACGGTGCCGAGCGCTATTGGGCCAGGCCCAAAATAGTGCACGGGCACGCGCGGCCTGGGTCACGCTGCATCTGCTTCTGCGTCCACCACGTCCTCCCCGAACGGCACGCGTCGGACGCGGCATCGTGGGGAGAGGCGTGCGTGACGTGGGCGGCGTGCGCGGGGCCGAACCCCGCAGGCATCCGTCACGTCGCAATAAAGGGGGACGGTTCGCGCTAGCTCCATAAGTGGAGGGAGGCGTGGAGGCGTGGCTCGTTCGCTGGACGGGGCCGAGGCACGGTTTCCGAGGCGCCCGCTCCCCACGATCACGGGGTGGGGAGAGGTCGCCTCATCCGTCGCCTTGGTCCTGCGCGCCAGCCACGCGGCTTCCATGCACCAGGGGTTGCGGACGGTCGAGGCAAGAAACCGGGCTGTCGCGGGTCGGGGCAGCAGGTCGGCCCCGGTCGCCTGGCCCTCCTGCGTCCTGATTGGTTGAGCGGGGCGGCCGAGCCCCCACCCTGCTTCTTTATAAAGAGCAAGTGGGGGCGATGGAAATCCGCACTCCTTCGTCTTTCCTTCCCTTCGGCTTCTGATCCCCTCCCTCCATTCGCCATGGAGAAAGGGAATCCTGGTCCTTCATCGGTGGCGGCGAGGGTTGCCGCTAGGCAACACGCCCCTCCTCCCCTTGCACCCGCGGTGGCGGAGCCAGCCGCAAGGGGAAGGGGGAGGGGGCGAGGTCATGGACGAGGGCGTGGACGAGGCCGAGGCGCTCAGGGAAGAGGCGGGCGGGGCGACGCGCCGGCCTCGCCTCCGCCAGCGGCTCCTCTTCCCACGGCGGTCCACCTCGGGGACGATCCTTGCGAGTTCTTCGTCAGGCTGTGCTGGGCGCCTCGCCGCCGCCTCCGCCTCCCGGCTCCCTTCGCAAGCGTGATGGAGATGGAGCAACCCGAGACGCTAAGGCTGCGCGTGAAGGGCTGCGGGATCAGCGGCACGCGGGTCCACGTCGAGTCGCCAGCCCCCGGCGTGGTGTATCTTGGCCGAGGGTGGAAGACATTCGCCTGTATCCACAGCTTGATGGAGGGGTTCACCCTCCATTTTAAGTTGATGGAGGGCGATCTCCTCTCCTTCAAGGCCTTCGGGGACTTCGGGACCCGGGCCCGGTGCTGCGTGGATAGCTCCTCCGACAGCGAAGGCTCCTCCTCGAGCAAGAGTGACGAGGAGGGGAGCGACAGCGACGACGAGGGCAGCGGTCGTCGAGATGACGGGTCCGACTAGGCGGCGGTCGCGGCTCCGCATGGCACCGGCGACCCCATCATCCGTGTCGCCGGCTCCTTGAGCTTCTCGGGGTCGTCTTCCCGGGCGGCTGGAGTGGCGAGGCTGCGGAAGAGGAGGAGGACTGGCGGCAAGGCCGTCAACTCGGAGTACGAGGGCTAGATGCCCTCGACAGCGTGTTGACGTCCCGCTACCTCATCTTCGAGCTCCACTTCCGGCGCCGCCGTCACCATCCAGGCTCCGGGGCCTCCGGACGGCCCTCCGGGCGTTCTGTTGGTGTCTTCTGCCACCCGTAGCTCGCCTAGGCGCCCCTTTTGCCCTTTTCGCCTCCTTGTTCTACCTCCTGAGGAGAGAGGCAAGAAAGGGATTACGGGCACCTTATCTTTTTTCAATCTGTAAGCCCTTGGGCCTTAGCTGTGTTTAAAACTTGTAATCCCATCTTTCATGTTTTTCATTCTCTCTGAACTGTACCTGAGCGGAATGTTTTTAATGAAAAGGGGATGTTTGCCGGGCCATTTGTCCCGTGGGTAAGACCCACGCTAAGGAGCGAATCCTTTGTTTCGTTAAGATAGACACTTCTTTGCCCGGCAACAGGCCCTGCCGTCTTCCCGCGCCACTCGACCTCTCTCACGCCTTTGGCGGAGGAAGGGATGAGGCGGGTTAGGGCCCCTCGTCCCTCCCCTTTGCTGCCACGACTACTACCAAAACGGGCCCCAAGAACGCGCTCTGGGGCCTGTCGTTAAGGGAGCACGGTAGCTTTTAGGAGGAAACAAGGTTTTCGTATTCCACAGTTCATAAGAGAATGCATGACAAGGGATGCAAAAACTTATCTGGGATTGCAGCCCCCGGCAACTTTGGCTTGCCGCGGGCGAATCTTCGTACTTGCAGCCCCTAGCAACACTGGTTTGCCGAGGACCAGATGCTGGCCCGCCCTTCTTCTCTTCTTCGTCCTTAAGCGGTCTGGCCAGGATATGCAAAACCCTGCGAACCAAAGGAAACGAAGGAACAGGAAAAAGGACGCAGACTCGACCTCTAAGCTAGGGGTTAGCAGCTGTTAGGCACTATCAACCCTAACCAAGGACGAGACTCGACTCAGCATGCATGCTAAAACTTAGGGCGCCAGCGCTTCATTTACTGCTGCTCAGGGTCTGCGCCTGGCTTTGTACAAAGGATTACATGCAACAGCGCAAGACTTGTACAAAAGGTTGGTTGCCGGGCGGGGCCCGACAACCACGCCTTACGGGCAAAACTTACGAAGATGCTCAATATTCCAGGAGTTGCTCACCGGAGTGACATCTTCGGTCTCGAGGCGGACAACACCCGGCCTCGTGACTCGTCTCACCCGGTAAGGGCCTTCCCACTTTGGCGTCAACTTGTTATGATTCTTGGCGGACGGGGCGCGCCGAAGAACAAGGTCGCCTTCCTCGAAGCTTTTGGCTTTAACTTTGCGGCTATGGTAGCGACGCAAAGCTTGCTGGTAGCGAGAGGCTCGCACAGCAGCCTGAAGACGATCTTCCTCAAGGAGCAGCGCGTCATCTTCACGCAGCCGCTCTTGCTCAAGCTCATCATAAGCGAGCACTCGAGGTGACCCGTATACGAGTTCCGTGGGGGTAACTGCTTCTGCTCCATAGACTAGAGCAAATGGTGTCTGGCCAGTGGCTCGATTTGGCGTCGTTCTGATCGACCAAAGAGCCACTAGCAGCTCCTCGATCCAGTTTCTTCCGCACTTGTGCAGCCTGCCGAAAGTTCTGGTCTTGAGCCCACGCAGTACTTCGGCATTGGCCCTTTCAGCTTGACCGTTGCTCCGGGGATGAGCAACAGAAGCGAAGCAGACCTTGGCGTCGAGATCTTGGACGTATTGCGTGAAGGCACGGCTCGTGAATTGTGTACCGTTGTCGGTGATGATCCTGTTGGGGATCCCGAAGCGGCAAACAATCGACTTGAAGAACTTGACTGCTGACTATGCTGTCACCTTCCTCACTGATTCCACTTCCGGCCACTTTGTGAACTTGTCGATTGCGACGTACATGTACTCAAAGCCCCCGACAGCTCGGGGGAAGGGGCCGAGGATGTCGAGCCCCCAGTCCGAAAATGGCCAGGATAAAGGGATCGTCTGGAGAGCTTGAGCTGGCTGGTGTATCTGCTTGGAATGGAACTGGCACGCTTCACACTTGGTTACTTGTGCAGTTGCATCTGGAGGGCTGTCGGCCAGAAGAAACCTTGCCGGAACGCTTTGCCGCAAGTGCTCTGGCGCCAATGTGGTGACCACATATGCCTCCATGTATCTCTGCCAACAGCTTATGTCCGTCTTCCTGGGAAATACACTTCAATTTCACACCGTTGCGCCCTCTTCTGTACAGTGTGTTGTCGACAAACTGGTACATACTCGAGCGCCGGGCTACTCTTTCCGCTTCTTCTTGATCTTCGGGAAGTTCTCCATTTTGGAGGAAATGGACAGTCTGCAGCGCCCGTGCTGGAGCCTGTGGCTCGACAACAAGGACTAAAGGCACATCTGCTGCTGCGGGAACGTTCGCTTCTACGGCGAGGATCTGGGGCTCAGCCAGAGCTTGACGTTTCCCGGCAAGCTTGCCGGAGCAAAACTTGTCGGGAGCGCCTGCTTCTACGGAACAAACCCTGGGGTTTTCCGGAGCAGACGGCTCCTCAGCGCTCTTGGCGTCGATCTTGGGGACCTTCTTGGCGGCGGCTCCGGGGAGCTCTGCCGGAAGATAGTCGCCGGAGACCAACCTCCTCTTCTTGCTCTGTCTGGCTGATGGCGTTACGGATGCCTGAGTCAGCTTGAGCACAAAGGTTCCTGGTTCCATAGGTAACTTAAATGCTGCGCACTTTGACAGGCCATCAGCCATGTCGTTCTCAGCTCTTGGAATGTGTTCCATTTGCAGGCCGTCAAAGTGCTCTTCTAGCTTCCTCACTACATCAACATACGCTTCCATCAACGGACTCTGGTAATCTTTGTTCACTTGGCGGACGACAAGCTACGAGTCACCCCTGACAATGAGCTTCTTGATCCCAAGTTCTGCCGCGATCCTGAGACCGGCGAGCAAACCTTCATACTCTGTAGTATTGTTGGTTGCTTGCTCCTTGGGGAAGTGCATCTGGACTACGTACTTGAGGTGCTCTCTGGTGGGCGCGATAAGTAACGCGCCAGCACCGGCGCCATGCAGCGAGAAAGCACCATCAAAGTACATCAGCCACTCTTTGCTTGCTTCTTTGGCGCGGATGCTCGTCTCTAGGGTATCTTCGTCTGGTGTCGGTGTCCACTCTGCTATGAACTCCGCCAATGCTCTGCTTTGGATAGTCGAGGTGCTCTCGAACTGGATACCGAAGCTCGACAGTTATAGTGCCCACTCGACAATCCTGCCTGTTGCTTCTGGATTCTGCAGTATCCTCTTCAGCGGAAAGCGGGTGACAACTGTAATCTCATGTGCTTGGAAGTAATGGTGCAGCTTTCTCGAGGCCATGAGAAGGCCAAAAAGCAATTTCTGCACACCAGAGTACCTTGACCTAGCCCCCTGCAAGAGGGAGCTGACAAAGTAAACTGGGCGCTGCACCATTTTCTTCTTCTGCACCTCCACTTGCTCCTGCGCAGATTCATCCTTGTCGGGGCCAGAGCTTGTCAGGGAAGCCCCCTGCTTGTCGTTGGACGTGCTTGCCGCAGTTGCTGGCTCATCATCTGCCTCCCTCTCCGCTACTAACGCAGCACTAACCACTTGATTGGTTGCCGCCAGGTATAGCAGCAACTTCTCTTGTGGTTTAGGCGCGACAAGTATTGGAGCGGAGGACAGGTATTTCTTCAAGTCCTGCAGCGCAGCCTCCGCTTCCGGAGTCCATTTTACTGGACCCGCCTTTTTCAAAATTTTGAAAAACGGCAGGGCGTGTTTTGCAGACTTGGAAATAAACCTGCTGAGAGCCGCGATGCAGCCGGCAAGCCTTCGTACGTCCTTGACACGTGTTGGTGCTTCAATCTGCTCGATGGCCTTGATCTTGTCTGGGTTGGCTTCGATTCCTCGCTGAGACACGAAGAACCCGAGAAGCTTGCCGGAAGGGACTCCGAACACGCACTTCTCGGGGTTGAGCTTGAGGCTGATCCTGCGCAGGTTTGCAAATGTCTCTTCTAGGTCTTGAATCAGGGTTGCCCTGTCTCTGCTCTTGACCACTATGTCATCCATGTAGGCCTCCACATTTCTGTGGATTTGTGGCTCAAAAGCGGTGTGGACAACCCTTGCAAATGTTGAACCAGCATTCTTCAGTCCGAAAGGCATCCGAACGAAGTAGTACGTGCCACATAGAGTGATGAACGCGGTCTTCTCTTCATCTTCTTCAGCCATGAAGATCTGATGATATCCTGAGTAGGCGTCGAGAAATGAAAGCAGGTCACATCCGGCCGTGGAGTCAACAATCTGGTCAATGCGCGGCAAGGGAAAGGGATCATTGGGACAAGCTTTGTTAACATCAGTGAAGTCGATGCAAAGCCTCCATTTCCCATTCTCTTTGCGCACGACAACAGGATTGGCCAACCACGTCGGATGGAGCACACCTCCGACGAGGCCTGCCGCTTCCAACTTCTTGATCTCTTCTGCGATGAACTCTTGGCGCTCCACCGCTTGCTTCCTGACTCTCTGCCTGACGGGCCGCGCGTGAGGACAGACGGCGAGGTGGTGCTCAGTTACTTTCCTGGGAACGCCGGGGATGTCAGATGGTTGCCAGGCAAACACATCGACATTCGCCCGCAGGAAAGCAACGAGCGCGCTTTCCTATTTGGGGTCGAGAGTGGCACTGATGGTGAAGGTACCACCAGTGCCGTCCTCCTTGGCAGACACCTTCTTGGTCGTTGGCGGAGCTGCCATTGTCTTCTTACTCTTGCCGGTGGAGCTCGATGGCGCGTCCTCGACGGTAGCGCAGCACTCCGAAGAGGTGTGCTTGCCGGAGTGGGCGCCAGAGCACTTGCCGGGCTTGGTCCTCTTCTTCCCTCCGGGAGCTTCAGCGGCAAGCGGCTTGCGATCCGCTGCGGCTGCTGTTGCCCGGTAGATCTTGTCGGCACAGATAAGGGCATCCTTCTTGTCGCCGGGGACAGAGATGACGCTTATCGGACCTGGCATCTTGAGCATGTTGTATGCGTAGTGAGAGGCCGCCATGAACTTGGCGAGCGCTGGACGGCCGAGAATTCCATTGTAGGGCAATGGAAAATCGGCAACGTCAAAAGTGATCCTCTCTGTCCTGAAGTTCAGCTCGCTGCCAAATGTCACTGGCAACGTTATCTTCCCCTTCGGCTTGCTCCTTCCCGGGTTGATTCCTTGGAACGTGCCGGTCTCTTCGAGCTCGTTGTCGGGGACTTGGAGTTTCCGGAGCACATCGGAGGAGATCAGGTTCAAGCCAGTCCCGCCGTCAACTAGCATCTTAGTGACCTTGAGGTTGCGGACTGTTGGTGAGACCAACATTGGCAAGCACCCGATCGCAGTTGTGCGATCAGGGTGGTCCTCAATATCAAAGATGATAGGCGTGCTGGACCATTTCAGAGGCTTGTGCGACTCGACGGGTGGTTCCGCTGCATTGACTTCCCGCGCCCACTGCTTGAGCTGGCGGTGAGAAGTATGTAGGGAAGCACCGCCGTCTACGCACAAGACCTCTGTGGCTTTCTGAAACTCCTGCTCACTGGTCTCGACGACGCCCGTTTCGCCGCCGGCGCCGTCCCCACCACCCGTTTGCTCCAAGGGCGGTGGGTTCGACGCGGACGGACGGCCACCTCTGGAGCCTTCTTCTTAGGTGGCATGTCGACGAAGATGATGGAGATCTAGCCTGTGCAGACGCCGGATCAGGTTCAGACAACTTCGACGCCCCCTACCTGGCGCGCCAAAGATGTCGGGGGAAATCTGCCTCCCCGAACACCTATGGGGACCGAGCCCCTTTCTTGGTTCGGCGGGGGGCGGAGGTCGCGCGAAGAGTGGATCGAGGCGATGCACACAAGGGATTTACCCAGCTTCGGGCTGCAAGGATGCGTAAAACCCTACTGCTGCTTTGTGGTTTTGTATTGTTTTCTTGCTCGAGAGCGTGTGGTGCCACAGTACACGCGAGCTGCTGGCGAGACCGAGCGTGAGTGCCCCCCTTTCCTCTCCTTCGTTGCGCATGGGGCCTCCTTTTATATGTGCAAGGGGTTACCCACAGGTGGCAACGTGGGCGGGGGCAAAACTGGAAGACGCTGTGTTGGGTACAGCTGTTTGCACAGTGCAAACACACCTAACTCTGACGGCAGGGGACAAGGGCATTAAATGCCCGTCCGCATCGCCCAGACGGTGCAGAAAAGGGGACCGTCAGGAGCGCCACCGTTTGCCACGATGGCTACTTTGTCAGCGTTGCTTCGCCATCGCATGCCCCAGGCTGCGCAGCCTCTCGCCACGTACGCCTGGAATGGCCCCAGAGTGACGCGTGGGTGGATGAGCTGGAGCGCAGGCGCGGGGTGGTGACTTGCCGCGGCAAGCGCCTTGCCGCGGTTGATGCCTTGTCGCGCCCGGGAGCTTGTCGCTCACCGGTCCTTGCCGGGACATGGAGCGCGTCGCAGCAAGTCTCTTGTCGTGCCTTGGTCGGCCTTCCCGGCAAGCTCCTCTTGCCGGGGCCTTGTGCTTCGAGCGGTCGTCCCGGCAAGTTTCTCTTGCCGGGGCCTTGCTCTTTTCGGGTGGCCTTCCCGGCAGGCTCCTCCTGCCGGGGCCTTGGCTCAAATACTTTGTTCTTGGATGGCCCAAAAAGGGACCATGGAGAGTCTTGGCGATCGCCTGGCAAGCCTTGCCGCGGGGTGCTACGACTGCTCGTGCACAAGTTCGGGGTACTAAGGTACCCCTACTTTAGTACACCGACACCCAGGCTCAAAGGGATCATAAGATCATTCATGCTAGTAACTTCCGTGTGCAGCCACAAGCCATTATGGGCTCTGGCATAGCTGACTAAGTCGTGCGAACTCTTACAGTGGTAGACTAGCTGATGTAGGGGTTGTAGGTTGGTACGGTCTATCACAACGTAAGGTGCGAGTGCTTCTGAAGGACTATGTCTCGGTCATCCGTTTCTCAAACATCACGCAGTGCGAGAAACCAACGGAGGCGATCGAGTCTTGTGGGGAAAAGTGCGCAAACCTCTGCAGAGTGTACAAACTAATCATGATTAGCCGTGTCCCCAGTTATGGACAACTTGAGTATCTAGTACCTGAATATCATGTGAATATCATCATGTTACTTCTAATTAATATTGTTGGGTTATAATTGTTCACTTAATTGGGATGGGAATGCTGTCAACCATTCTCGATGTTTCAACCACCATGATAGTTAAATAAAATCTATTCCTTTGCAGTAGGGAAAAATTGGCTTTACGCAAAACTGTAACCATAGAGCTTTCCACCAGCCATATTGTCGGGGGAAATCTGCCTCCACGAACACCTATGGGGACCGAGCCCCTTTCTGGTTCGGCGGGGGGTGGAGGTCGCGTGAAGAGCGGATCGAGGCGATGCACACAAGGGGTTTACCCAGCTTCGGGCCGCACGGATGCGTAAAACCCTACTGCTGCTTTGTGGTTTGTATTGTGTTCTTGTTCGGGAGCGCTGAGTGCTACAGTACACTAAGGCAACTAATCAGACCGAGCGTGAGTGGCCTCCTTCCTCCTCCTTCCCCCACGTTGCGTATGGGGCCTCCTTTTATATGCGCAAGGGGATACCCACAGGTGGCAACGTAGGCAGGGGTAAAACTAGAAAACGTTGTGTTGCGTACAGCTGTTTGCACAGTGCTATCATACATAAATCTGACGGCAGGGGACAAGGGCATTAAATGCCCGTCTGGGTCGCCCAAACAGTGCAGAAAAGGGACCGTCAGGGGCGCCACCGTTTGCGATGACGGCTACCCTGTCAGCGTTGCTTCGCCACCGCATGCCCCTGGCTGCGCAGCCTCTCGCCACGTACGCCTGGAATGGCCCCAGAGCGACGTGTGGGTGGATGAGATGGAACGCAGGCGCGGGGTGGTGACTTGCCGCGGCAAGCGCCTTGCCGCGGTTGATGCCTTGTCGCGCCCGGGAGCTTGTTGCTCACCGGTCCTTGCCGGGACGCGTGGCGCGTCGCAGCAAGTCTCTTGTCGTGTCCTGGTCGGCCTTCCCGGCAAGCTCATCTTGCCGGGGCCTTGTGCTTCGCGCGGCCGTCCCGGCAAGCTGCTCTTGCCGGGGCCTTGCTCTCTTCGGGTGGCCTTCCCGGCAAGCTCCTCCTGTCGGGGCCTTGGCTCAAATACTTTGTTCTTGGATGGCCCAAAAAGGGACCATGGAGAGTTTTGGCGATCGCCTGGCAAGCCTTGCCGCGGGGTGCTACGACTGCCCGTGCACAAGTTCGGGGTACTAAGGTACCCCTACTTTAGTACACCGACACATATATGCATGTAGTATAGGCTTATCATTCATTACTCCCTATGTGTTACATTGCCAGCATATTCCATGTGTTGACCCGCTTTCGGGCTGCTACTTTCATGTTGCAGACTTTTCAGACGACGAGTAAGGTGCTTTTAGGTCGTGGTTCTATACTCAGTGATGCCGTTGGAGTTGATGGACTCACTTATCTTCCAAGCCTTCCGCTATTATCATTATTAGATGGCCTTAAGCCATATTTATTGTAATAAGTTCTCTTTGAGACATCGATGTAATAAGTGTGTGATTGCTACTCTGTTATAAATCCTTCGAAGTATTGTGTGGTGTTAGCATTACTGATCCAGGGATGAAACCGGAGCACAGAGACTTGACCATCTGAGGTCGGGTCGCTACACTAGCATATGCAGATATGGCCTTGGAACACTGAGACCGAAAGGTCGAGCGTGAATCATGTAGTACATATGATCAACATAGTGATGTTTACCATTGAAAGCTACTCCATCTCATGTGATGATCGGCCATGGTTTAGTTGATATGGATCACATGATCATTTAGATGACTAGAGGGATGTCTATCTAAGTGAGAGTTCTTAAGTAATATGATTAATAGAACTTTAATTTGTCATGAACTTAGTCCTGATAGTATTTGCATAACTATGTTGTAGATCAATAGCTCGTGATGTAGGTCCCCTTTTATTTTTTATATGTTCCTAGAGAAAAACTATGTTGAAAGATGATAGTAGCAATGATGTGGACTAGGTCCGTGATCTGAGGATTATCCTCATTGCTGCACAGAAGAATTATGTCCTTGATGCACCGCTAGGTGACAGACCTATTGCAGGAGCAGATATAGACGTTATGAACGTTTGGCAAGCTCGGCATGCCAACTACTTGATTGTTTAGTGCCCCATGCTTTACGGCTTAGAAGTGAGACTTCAAAAACGTTTTGAACGCCACAGAGCATATAAGATGTTCCAAGAGCTGAAATTGGTATTTCAGACTCATGCCTGAGTCGAGAGGTATGAGACCTCTGACAAGTACTTTGCCTACAAGATGGAGGAGAATATCTCAACCACTGAGCATGTGCTCAGAATGTCCGAGTACTACAATCGCTTGAATCAAGTGGGAGTTAATCTTCCAGATAAAATAGTGATTGACAGAGTTCTCTAGTCACTATCACCAAGTTACTGGAACTTCGTGATGAACTATAATATGCAAGGGATGACGAAAACTATTCCCGAGCTCTTCGTGATGCTGAAATCGACGAAGGTAGAAATCAAGAAAAGCATCAAATGTTGATGGTTGACAAGACCACTAGTTTCAAGTAAAAGGGCAAGGGAAAGAAAGGGAACTTCAAGAAGAATGACAAGCAAGTTGCCACTCCCATGAAGAAGCCCAAAGCTAGACCCAAGCATGAAAGCGAGTGCTTCTACTGCGAAGGAAATGGTCACTGGAAGCGGAACTTCCCCAAATACTTGGCGGATAAGAAGGATGGCTGAGTGAAAAAAAGTATATATTATATACATGTTATTGATGTGTACTTTACTAGTGTTCATAGTAGCCCTTTGGTATTTGATGCTGGTTCAGTGGCGATGATTAGTAGCTCGAAACAGGACTTAGAAAATGAACAAAGACTAGTTGAGGGACTACAAAAAAAACACTTCCGTGATGATACGTGTTTGTCATAGTAGATCACGTTTTCTGTCATGCATATACATCCCTGATGATTTTATGATAGAATCAAGACAGTCATACCTGTGCTGTCATAGAAGTGTTCCATGACATTACCAAAATTATCATCACGGAAGTGTTCCATGACGATAAATGCCGCGTCATGGAAGTGATTTCATCAAGGGTGAACGTCACGTGGCATCCACCGTAACGGGTCGCCGTTAAGCTATCGGGTCTAGTTTTGGATCCGATAACCCGTTAACAGCCCGGACCAATGAGGATTTTCCACGTGTAAAATTGTCATTGGCCAGAGGAAACACGTGTTCGCTCACCGTTGGGACAGATGTCATCCATTCATTGGACAGGAGGCGCCTATGATAGGTCGACACGTGGCACGGCCCAACAAAGGCCCATTTTGGTGAAAAGGCCTGCCCGTTTGACTTGGTCAAAAGCTAACGGGCTGGCCTACGGAAAGCCTGTTCCTATATAGCCCATTTACGGCCCGTTACGGCCTATTGGAATGAAGCCCAGTAGCTTCATATGGGCCGTCCAATATGATTCCAGCCCGTTGTAACTTCTGGCGCATGTATGGCCCATGATGTCTTTTGGCCCATACGAAGCAATTTGTAACTCTTGGCCCATTAACGACCCGTAGTGAATCTGGCCCGCGATGAATAGTGTATCGCTTCATACCCACTAACGCCCCATTATTTCATTGGGCCGTTTCCAACCCGTGTTATCTTTTAGCCTTCTCAGGGCCCATTAATTCTTGGGCTTATTTCCAGCATTCAGTTACTTGCGACCAATTACTGGACTTTTCTGCTTGTGGGCCAAATTTAGCCCGTGGTAACAATCGGGCCGTTTGCGGCCTGTTAATCCATTGGGCTGTTTTCATAGCGTCATCAAATATAGACGATTAACATCGGCCCGTTATTGTCGGCCCATGAACGGCGATTCCAAATCTAGCCCGTTTACGGCCCATAATGTGGTCTATCATTGGCCCATGTTTGGTCGATCGATCATAAGGACCGTAGAAGGCCCATTGATGCTACGCCTGTAGAAGGCCCATTGTTTCTATGACCCTTACAAGGCCCATTGTTTCTACGACCCGTAGGAGGCCCATGGTAACTATAGTAAATATTAAGCCCATGGTTATTGTGGCCTAGTTTTAAAAATAGGTTATTGCGGCCAAACCGCTAAAAAAGAACTGCACTGACTACAAGCAAAACAAATAAACAAGACAACAAGGAAATAAATAAGAAAACAACTTATGCTAGGCTATCACGGCTACTACACATATTACATCCACTGGGCATCAAAGTTCTCCACTAGTGCAAATATAGGGAACAAAGCAACATATCATATACAATGGTTGTCAAAGTTGGCGACTAATGCAAATAAATGCCGCAGCAAAACAAGTCCGGAACTGAAACCACTTCAGAAGATCTCAAGAAACAATATCCTGGGTAACCATAATGCTGGCAAGATGCTTAGCAAGCTTATTAATTTTCTCTTGTTTGGCGCTTAAATCCTCCAGCGCTTGTTGTTGCACCAGAAAGTATGCATCTGAATTCTGCAGGGACTTCCTCAGTCCTTCAGCTTCCTGTCGCAGCACATCTGATCGATGTCTTTCAAGTTGAGACTCAAGAAGACGAACTGATTCAGGTAGCAAGTTCGAAGAGCTTGTGCCAGCAGTAGTGGCCAGTAACTCGAACACTACATCAAGACAGGACTTTTTGGTTCTCTCACTATCGTCAAGATAGTTTTTATCAGCTTTCTTGGAGACCAATAGGGATGTCTCACTATCTTGAACCTTATCTGCATTACTTCCTTTACCATTGCATAACGGGGTACTGTTCTCCAATATTTTGTCCACATTCTAAAAGAGAAACAAGCAGACATATCATAGGTTTGCCATGTTCTATATGAAACTCATTTTGGTAAATCAGTTCAGTAGTAAAGTGGACAGGATAATAGCATGAAGCAAACATATATCTATGTACCATGGTCACTTTATGGTCTATATCATTCTAGTTTTTGTTGCCAAATAATGAGAGAAATAGTTCATATAATATTTGTTCAAGACAAACAAGAATAGACATAATATAATTGTGGGAAACTATAGAGCAATAACAACACTTGTAATGTGCATGACATGAGAACATAACTATTTATTCAATTGAAACTGAAATCAACATAGAGCAAGTTACAACAGCAAACCAGTTAAAGAAACAGGTTTAAAACATACCTATTGCGCCATTGGAGTTTCAATTCCATCCTTCAAATTTGAAAATAGTTGGTATGAGTAAATACAGTGTTGCAAGAGAAAAGGAGTATGAACCATAGCTACAGAACCTGACCTGAGAACAATTCTTCTTCTCCATTAAGCATTGAGTTGGGATTTGGAGTGGTGGTTCTCGTGCTTTGGGCACTGCAGTTCCCTTACTAACTGATCGTGTTTGGGTACTCTATGGTGGAGACGTTGTTGTGTCAACTGGAACTGGGTTACTATCTGCTGGGGTTGGGGTTAGAAGGGGTGTAGTTGTTTCTCTGTCCAACTGGGTAGGGGTACAATCTGCGAGTCTGGGTTATGTGTGGTGGGGCTGGTTCTTGGGCAAGTACAACCGTGGTTCTATCTGCATCAACTGGTAGCACTATCTTTTTTGAAGACCGTGTTGTTACTCCCTTAGATACTACCATCACCCTCTCCAATTAAAATGGCTGATAAACAAGAAAAGTAGAATGTACAGAGATTGTATGATAAGACAGGTGCAATGGATAGTGGGGAATAAAAGAGGGCATGAAATAATTCACATTTATGTTGTCTACCCAAACAGGTTAGCATGACACAATTTCACATATATGATGGCTAACTAAACAGGATAGCATGACACAATTTACAAAAATGATGGCTAACTAAAAATGATGGAAAGACATAGTTCAAAATATGATGACTATGTAAACAAGATGACATGATATAACTATATAATGTGTTTATTAAATAGGTTGGCATGCCATAATTCACATACATGCCGCCTATGGAAACATGATACCATGATATAATTCACTGATAGAGTGACATAATTCAAAATATGATGATTGTAAACACTAAATAGGATGACATGATATAACTATATGATGTCTTTACTAAATGGGTTGTCATGCCATAATTCAGATAGATGTTGTGTATGTAAATATGATGGCATGATATAATTAAAATATATGATTTATACAGTAAGCAAGTAAGCAGATGACAATCCATATATGATGTAAAAAGTATGCAATGCAAGACAACATGCATGACATGGGTAATATAACCCTCCCAAGTTTGAGCATAGACCTCAGGGGGGAAATACGAATGGTCATCAGTCTCTGAATCATCCTCTGAGGAGCTGTCTGTAACCAGCAAGATGTCTGCTTCAGCAGGTAGCATTGTCTGCTCTAAATACCCTTGTTTTCACTCCAGATACTTCCATCACCGCTTCAAATGGCTGATGCACAGGAAGAGTAGTTCAATATACAAATGTGTCAACAAATGGAACACGTAATACAAAAAAAAGATAGCATGATATAATTCACATACATGATGATTGGCTAAACAACATGGCATTGGATAATTCACATATATAATGCCTTTGCAACAAGATAGCATTGCATAATTCACATATATAATGTCTTCCAACAAGATGGCAATGCATAGTTCACATATATGGTAATTAGACACTGAACAGGTGGCATTCACGCAAAGCATGTCTAAACTAATCAAATAAGATAGCAATGCAAGACACCATACACACGATATGAGCAACATACCCCTGCAAAAGTTAGAGCATACACCTTGGGGGGAATAGGATTGGTCATCTATCTCCGAATCCTCCTTTGAGGAGCTATCCGTAACCAGCAAGATATGCACTTCGTCAGATAGCATAGTCTGCTCTTAAGACCTTGTTTTCACTCCAGAATTTTCCATCACCGTGTCAAATGGCTGATGCACACGAATAATAGTTGAATGTACTGACATTTTTGAGAAATGTAATACGTAACGGAAAAAAAGGATGGCCTGATATAATTCACATATAAGATGACTGGATAAGCAGGATGGCATTGCAAAATTCACATATATGATGCCTGGCTAAACAAGATGGCATTGCATAATTCACATAAATGATGAATAAACTAAACAGATGGCATTCACACAAAGCATGTCTAAACTAAGCAGATGACATATTTGATGTATAAAGTAAGCAATGCAAGGCACCATATGCATGATATAACCAACATCAGCATGCCAAGTTAGAGCGAAGACCTCATGGGGTAAATAGGAGTGGTCTTCTCCTTCTGGATCCCCCTCAGAATAGATATCTTCCTCTCGATTACAATCCGAAATGGGTGGAGGGGGGCTGCCTTTGCGCCTGCAATGGAGTGACGTCTGCATGAAATTTTATTGCCATGCAAGGCTCGTCTCTTTTGCTCTACAAGTTCAGTTCCATTGTGTACAATAACTGACATGCATAGGAATAAAACATAGTGAGATTATGTAAGGAGTACATGCAGAAATCCAGAGTGATGGTAGCAACCTGTGGATACACCCAAAACCAATGATAGTAGGCAGATAATGGCTTCAGTTAAAAAATACAGATAATGGCTTCTTTACTATTTGTTTCCCACCCAACATGAAACTCATAGTAGACACCAGAGATTGACGAGTTAGTAGATAGATACTATTGATTGCGGCCTCGATATGTACCCGACAACCATTTAAAAACTCAAGTTTGGACATTAGTTTGGAGCTAAGTCAGAGTCCAATCGGTGAACAGGACGATAAAGTAGCATGTAATATTAAGCGATGCATAACGTAAGCAGACACGAAAGAGTGCGACCTCTCTTGCGGACCCGTGTAGTCCTCGAGGTCATCTGCTCGGTTGATGATGGTAATGCAGTTGTCATGGCTTCCAGTGATGGGGAAGAAGATCTGAGGCGGCGAAAGACAGTCTAGAGGCCGGATCCCTGCTGTCCTGTAGCGACCAGAGCTCGAACAGTCTGATCTCTGTGCTCCGGTGTCATCCCTGGATCAGTAATGCTGACACCACACAGTACTTCGAAGGATTTATAACAGAGTAGCAATCACACACTTATTACATCGGTGTCTCAAAAAGAACTTATTGCATTAAATATGGCTTAAGGCCATCTAATAACGATAACAGCGGAAGGCTTGGAAGATAAGTGAGTCCATCAACTCCAACGGCATCACTGAGTATAGAACCACGACCTAAAAGGCACCTTACTCGTCATCTGAAAAGTCTGCAACATGAAACGTTGCAGCCCGAAAACGGGTCAGCACATGGAATATGCTGGCAATGTAACACATAGAGAATAATGAATGATAAGCCTATACTACATGCATATATGGCTGGTGGAAAAAGCTCTATGGTTACAGTTTTGCGTAAAGCCAATTTTTCCCTACTGCAAAGGAATAAATTTATTTAACTATCAGGGTGGTTGTTAAACATTGAGAATGGTTGACAGCATCCTCAATCCCAATTAAAAATAATCATCAATAACCCAACAATATTAATTTAGAAGTAACATGATGAGATTCACATGATATCCAAGTACTAGATACTCAAAACGTCCATAACCGGGGACACGGCTAACCATGATTAGTTTGTACACTCTGCAGATGTTTGCGCACTTTTCCCCATCAGACTAGATCGCCTCCGTTTGGATTCTCACACTTCATGGTTTTTGAGAAACGGATGACCGAGACATAGTCTTTCGGAAGCGCTAGCACCTTACGTCGTGATAGACCGTACCAACCTACATCCCCTACATCAGCTAGTCTACCACTATAACAGTTCGCACGACTTAGTCAACTATGCCAGAGCCCATAATGGCTTGTGGCTGCACATGGAAGTTTCTAGTTTGAATAATCTCATGATCCCTTTGAGCCTGGGTGGCGGTCCAAAAAGAAACAGACAGTCCTGATAGAGACCAGGTGCCTCAGTCCACCCAGATGTGTATTTAAGTTGCCACCTTAAGTAAACCATTAAAATTAACAAACTCACATCTGTCATGGATATCACTCAACCAATCCACGTCTACTAGCATAGCATGGCATAATAAGCAAACGTAGAAGTAACTCTCAAAGGTTTCATAAATAATACAGGTAATAGGTACTACCTCATCTACTTCCCATCCCACAATTTAATTAGATTCTAATCATGCAGTGTTTGAGGATTGATCTAATGCAATAAAACTGGGTAGTAAAAGAGGTATGATCAAAGTGTTACTTGCCTTGCTGATGATCCGCGGAACCTAGAGATTCGAAGTAACACACGGCGCACTCCGGGTATTCTATCGCAGACAAACAAACAAGCATACAATAAGTACTCATCTAATGCACAGGTAAAACGCAAATAGAAGATCTAACCAGAAAGTTCAACTTAAGAAACCTGGTTTGCAAAAAGAATCCAATCGAACGAAGCAAAAGAAATCAAACGGCGAACGAAATCAACTTCGTTCTAGTAATCTGGATCTAAGTCAAATTTTACAGCAGCAAAAACTTGTTTGAGTTGATTATTCGGAAAGAGGGTTTCGAGACGAAACTCCGGGCGCTTGAATCGCCTGATTCCGATAAACGAGCGAAAAGTTATACTAAAACGAAAATCGGATCAGAAATCGCGAACAGAAAATAACCGCGGAAAATCCGACGAGAAAGAAAAACGACAAACAGAATAATCGTTAATTAACCTAATCCGAAAATAATTAAAATAATTAAAACAATAAAATAATAATAAAATAATAAAAAAAATCGAAAATAAAACCGACAAAAAAAATATTTTTTTAAGAAAATTTTCGGCACGGAAGTCGAGGCGGCGGCGAACCTCGGGCGGCGTGCAACTCCGGCGAGTCAGCGGCGGGGTCCGTCGGCGGCGGCGGCGGGCTAGGGTTACGGTTTTGGGCGCAGGCGCAGTTATGGGCTGGGGCGCCGTGTGCCTCGCTATTTAAAGGCGCCCCCGGGCGGAGTCCCGCTCGGGTACGGCCCATAGTCGGTTTCGTTTTTTAAGTAATTACGCTCGGAAGAAAAATAAAAAGAAATACTAAACTCACTTCAAAAATCATGAAATAAATTTTCCCGGGTTTCTAAAGTCAATCCCGACAAAGTGAACATTTATTTGGGCCGAAAATACAATTTTGAAAAACGCGTATTTTTCCGAAATTCAATTAAAAATATCGAAAAACTCCGTAATAAACCTTATTTGATTTTTTTATTAAATCCTCAATGTTTCTATATTTTGGGAAAGTCATTTTATTCCCTCTCTCATATCTTTGTAATAGAAATAATTGACGATAAAATAAATAAAATCAAATGATCCTGTTTACAAAATTTGAGAAAACTCAAATATGAAAATAACGTATAACATTCCAAAAGCAAAAGCAAAATAAAATATGATATGCATGATGATCTAATGTATAACATTCCAAATTGAAAATTTGGGATGTTACAAACCTACCCCCCTTAAGATGAATCTCGTCCTCGAGATTCAGGTTGGCTAGAAAATAGGTGAGGGTGGTCCTTGATCAAATCTTCCTCTCGCTCCCAGGTGGCTTCATCCTCCGTGTGGTGGCTCCACTTAACCTTGCAAAACTTGATAACCTTGCTGCGAGTGACTCGGCTGTGTCTCTCAAAACTTGATAACCTTGCCAAACTCGAGAATCTTAACTGGTTTCTCCTCATAGGTTAAATTGTTATCCAACTGAATTGCTTCCAATGGCACTGTGTCTCTCAAAGGTGTGTCAGCCATCTCCGCGTGACACTTCTTCAACTGAGAAACGTGGAACACATCATGAACTCCTGTCAATCCTTCTGGCAATTCCAACTTGTAGGCCACTTCTCCCATACGCTCCAAAACTCGATATGGCCCTACAAATCTTGGCGCTAACTTCCCCTTAACTCCAAAGCGCTTAATCCCTCAAAGTGGGGATACTCGAAGATAAACTCTGTCTCCGACTTCGTAAACTGTCTCCTTGCGTTTAGAATCTGCGTAGCTCTTCTGCCTGGACTGGGCTACCTTGAGCCTATCGCGAATCAACTTCACCTTCTGTTCAGACTCTTTAATCAGATCTGGTCCAAACAACTGACGGTCTCCAACTTCATCCCGTGACAACGGTGTCCTGCACCTCCTTTCGTACATAGCTTCGAAAGGGGCCATCTTCAAACTGGTCCGATAGCTATTATTGTAAGAGAACTCTGCATATGGCAAATTGTCGTCCCAACTAGATCTATAATCTAGCGCACAAGCCCTCAGCATATCCTCCAAAATCTGATTGACTCTCTCGGTATGTCCATCTGTTTGCGGATGAAAAGTTGTACTAAATTGTAGCCTGGTACCCAGAGTCTCATGCAACTACTTCCAGAACTTTGAGGTAAACTGGGTTCCTCTATCTGATACGATACTCCTCGGAACTCCATGCAGACATACGATTCTGGTCATATATATCTTTGCCAACTTAGCACTGGTGTAAGTGGTCTTTACTGGGATGAAATGAGCTACCTTCGTCAATCGATCAACTACAACCCAAATCGAGTCATAGCCTGAACGAGTCCTTGGTAATCCCGTGATAAAATCCATGCCTAGCTTATCCCACTTCCATTCGGGTATCGACAATGGTTGCAACAAACCTGCTGGCTTCTGATGCTCTGCCTTTACTCTCTGACATACATCACAAACTGCTACATACTCCGCAATATCCTTCTTCATTCCGGTCCACCAGAAAGTATCCTTCAATTCCAAATACATCTTGGTATTTCCTGGGTGAATCGAATACGGTGAATCTTGGTATTTCCTGATCTCCGGGTCATTGGGCACATAAACACGGTCTTCAAACCATAGGGTGTCGTTCTCATCCTCACGAAATCCCTTAGCTTTTCCTTGGCTCATTTTCTCCTTTATAGAAGCAATCTCCTTGTCAGATTTTTGAGCCTCTCTGATTTTATCCATCAATGCTGACTGAATCTCCAATGCTGCTACATTGCCTCTCGGAACTATCTCCAAACATAGCTCACGAAGATCTTCTGCTAACTCCTTTGGTATTTCCCCCATCATTAGGGTATTGACATGGCTCTTACGGCTCAATGCGTCAGCTACTACATTAGCTTTTCCGGGATGGTAATGCAATCTCATATCATAATCCTTGCTGAGCTCCAACCATCTCCTTTGTCTGAGGTTCAACTCCTTCTGCGTGAAAATGTAATTCAAACTCTTGTGATCCGTGTACACCTCACAATGATTTCCAATGAGGAAATGTCTCCATGTCTTCAATGCATGCACTACGGCTGCTAACTCCAAATCATGCGTGGCATAATTCAATTCGTGAGGCTTCAGTTGTCGTGAAGCATACGAAACAACTCTTCCCTCCTGCATAAGCACTGCTCCAAGTCCTCGACGTGAAGCATCGCAATACACCTCAAAATCCTTGGTTTGATCTGGCAAAATCAACACTGGTGAGGTAACCATTCATTTCTAGCCACACACTCCTCAGTCCATTTGAACTTAGTATCCTTCTTCAGCAACTCCGTCATAGGCTTTGCAATCTTTGAGAAGTTCTCAATAAATCTCCGGTAGTATCCTGCAAGTCCCAGAAAACTCCGGATCTCTCCAACTGTTGTTGGTGCTTCCCAATTGGTCACAGTGATAACTTTTGTGGGATCAACTGCTATTCCTTTTCCGGATATAACATGTCCGAGGAATCCTACTTCCTTCAACCAAAACTCACATTTGCTGAACTTGGCATATAACTGATGTTCTCTGAGCTTCTCAAGTACTAATCGCAAATGTTCTTTATGCTCCTCTTCATTCTTCGAAAATACCAGAATATCATCGATGAAAACCACGACGAACTTATCCAAAAACTCCATAAACACTTTGTTCATCATGTTCATAAAATAGGCAGGTGCGTTAGTCAGTCCAAATGACATAACGGTATACTCATACAGTCCATATCTTGTGGTGAATGATGTCTTAGGTATGTCCTGCTCTCGAATCTTCAACTGATGGTACCCTGATCGCAAATCGATCCTGGAAAACACTTTAGCCCCTTGCAATCGATCAAACAGATCATTGTTCATCGGTAGCGGGTACTTGTTTTTGATTGTTACTTCGTTCAATCCTCGATAATCAACAACCATTCTTAATGATCCATCCTTCTTCTCCACTTGAAGTACTGGTGATCCCCAAGGCGAAGAACTTGGGCGAATGTAACCTTTATCCAGTAACTCCTTAATCTGCTTCTTAATTTCCACCAAATCCTGTGCGGGCATCTTGTACGGTCTCTTCGATATTGGCCCAGTGCCTGGCAAAAGCTCAATCAAAAACTCAATGTCTCTATCCGGTGGCATGCCTGGCAACTCTTCTGGAAATACGTCAGGGAAATCCTTTACCACTGGTACTTCCTCCTGTACAACTCCTGATACGGAATTTAATTGTGTCCTGTTTGGTGCATGTCGAGATACATACTTGATCCTTCTTCCTTCTAGCGTTGTAAGCGAAATTGTCTTACTGGCACATTCAATGTTCCCTTCATACTTTGACAACCAATCCATGCCTAATATCACATCCAATCCTTGAGATTCCAATACTATTAGGTCTGAGGGAAACACATAGTTACCAATCCTTAATGGTAACCGATCACACCATATACTAGCCATATACTCTGCTCCAGGCGAGGTTACTAACATGGGTGACCTAAGGGCTTGGGTTGGCAGGTTATACTTATCCACAAATCCCCTTGATATGTATGAATGCGATGCACCAGTATCAAAAAGAACGAGTGCAGTAAATGACTTAACCAAAAACTTACCGATTACTGCATCAGGCTGAGATTCACCCTCCTCCACTTCAACGTGGTTCACCTGTCCCCTGTTGAAAGGGTTTGGCTTCTTTCCAGAGCTTCCATTGACATTCTGGCCTTCAGGACATTCATTGGCATAATGTTCGGTCTTGGAACACTTGAAACAGGTGATTTGGCTCAGGTCTCTCTTGGCTGGGGTTCATGGGCTGGTCCAATTCTGGCCGTTGTTTCCTCCATTCCCATTACCATTCTTGGAGCCATTATGATTGTGCGAGCTACCTCCTCCATGGGTATGCTGAAAATGAACTCCCGGTTTAGGGGTAAGAAGGGGCTTCTGCTGAGCTCCTGAGTTATACTTCCCCTGTCCATACTTCCTCTTGCGGTTTTCAATCTGCTGCTGCTTCCCTTCAATCATCAGAGCATGATCTACCAACTCCTGGTAGTTGTTGAAACTTGCTATAATCAACTGCATACTCAGCTCGTCATTCAGTCCTTCCAGAAACTTCTCCTGCTTAGCTGCATCCGTAGCGACGTCATCTGGGGCATAACGTGCTAGCTTACTAAAATCATCCACATACTGGCCAACTGTCCGTCCTCCTTGGCGTAAGTTGCAAAACTCACACTTCTTCATGGCTATAGCTCCTACTGAAACATGGGCAGTACGGAAAGCTTGCTGAAACTGGTCCCATGTGACAGTGTCTACATGGTAAGTGGTTGTAAAATTCTCCCACCATGCTGCCGCGGGTCCTTCAAGCTGATGTGCAGCAAACTTCACTTTTTCTCCATCCGTACATCCTGCAGTGGTCAACTCCCTCCCTGTCTTGCGGAGCCAATCATCTGCTACAATCGGCTCGGTGCTACTGGAAAACACCGGCGGATTCAGCCTAAGGAAACGGGTCAAGTGATCAACTGGTGGTGGCGGTGGTGGGTTGTTGTTGTTGTTGTTGTTGTTGTTGTTGTTGTTGTTGTTGTTGTTGTTGTTGTTGTTGTTGTTGTTGTTGTTCTGGTTCTAGACTAACAACTGCATCAAAGCATTCTGCTGCTGGATCAACTGAGTGAGCTCCGGTGGGAAAGTGAATCCATTGTCACGTCTCGGAGGCATCTGAGGGTTTAGAAAAGATGAGAATTTAGAATAGAATGAGGTCTAAAGAGAAAACACTACCCAAATGCACATGAGACAAATGCACACAAAATCACTTCATTCAATCAAACAAGAGCATACAATCGGTCTAGAACTATCGCAAAAGTGCGTGGACTATAATATGTACATGGTGACAACTACTATTATGGTAGTCAACTAGAAAAACTGCTCCGATGAAGACTCCATGATATCTGCTCCAGCTTCGTCTTCAAAATCATCATCACTAGGCTCGGAATCGGTGTCGTCGATGATGATGTAGTTACCTGGACAAGTGCAATCTTCATCTTCTCCTCTAGGTGCTGAATTCCCCATGAGTTCTTCAATCTTCTCCTTAAGATCGCCGTTTTGTCTCACTAGAGCTACAATCTCATCCATGTAGTCCTTGCGAGTGGCCTTCAGTTCTCCTTCTAGCTCAATAATCTTGGCCTTTGCTTTCTTCAACTCCATCATGTCTGCGCACATCTGGTTCTCCTGGCGTCGAATGTGCTGGTTTAACTCCTGGATGAAAGCTGCAATGGATCTATCCTTCTTGGTGCTATCTATCTCCCATTGTTCATCTCGGCGTCCGCAAATCTGGTAAATAGTATCCTTGAGGTCTTCTTGGCAAACTTCTCCAATGCGTCCCATGGTGATATGAGCTGCCATGCTCTTTCCTAGACTCCATGTTGGTGCATTGAAAACACACTCTATGGGCTCCGTGATTGGTGTGAGCGTCCTTCCTGAAACTATAGCTTGAATCTTCCAACGCTCCTCTTCGGGTAAAGTGGCGTTGTAGGTCCCGGTGAAGCTTGGTATTCCAATGTTCAGATACTTAGTGACTTCCTTCAGGTGTCGTCCAAACGGGGTATCTTCATCCGGCTGGGTGAACTTGATCCTCGCTTCCGTCATCCTAAAAGAGTAGAAAAGATGAGGAGTCAGAAATAAGAAGAGAGTAGTGAACTAGGGCTTTAGCTTAGTGGTCGTGTCCCACAGTCAGCGTGTGCTCTGATACCATCTCTGTAGCAACCAGACCTCAAACAGTCTGATCTCTGTGCTCCGATGTCATCCCTGGATCAGTAATGTTGACACCACACAGTACTTCGAAGGATTTATAACAGAGTAGCAATCACACACTTATTACATCGGTGTCTCAAAGAGAACTTATTACAATAAATATGGCTTAAGGCCATCTAATAACGATAACAGCGGAAGGCTTGGAAGATAAGTGAGTCCATCAACTCCAACGGCATCACTGAGTATAGAACCACGACCTAAAAGGCACCTTACTCGTCGTCTGAAAAGTCTTCAACATGAAACTTGCAGCCCGAAAACGGGTCAGCACATGGAATATGCTGACAATGTAACACATAGAGAATAATGAATGATAAGCCTATACTACATGCATATATGGCTGGTGGAAAAAGCTCTATGGTTACAGTTTTGCGTAAAGCCAATTTTTCCCTACTGCAAAGGAATAAATTTATTTAACTATCATGGTGGTTGTTAAACATTGAGAATGGTTGAGAGCATCCTCAATCCCAATTAAAAATAATCATCAATAACCCAACTATATTAATTTAGAAGTAACATGATGAGATTCACATGATATCCAAGTACTAGATACTCAAAACGTCCATAACCGGGGACACAACTAACCATGATTAGTTTGTACACTCTGCAGAGGTTTGCACACTTTTCCCCACAAGACTCGATCGCCTCCGTTTGGATTCTTGCACTACATGGTGTTTGAGAAACGGATGACCGAGACATAGTCTTTCGGAAGCGCTAGCACCTTACGTCGTGATAGACCGTACCAACCTACATCCCCTACATCAGCTAGTCTACCACTGTAAGAGTTCGCACGACTTAGTCAACTATGCCAGAGCCCATAATGGCTTGTGGCTGCACACGGAAGTTTCTAGTTTGAATAATCTCATGATCCCTTTGAGCCTGGGTGGCGGTCCAAAAAGAAACAGGCAGTCCTGATAGAAACCAGGTCCCTCAATCCACCCAGATGTGTATTTAAGTTGCCACCTTAAGTAAACCATTAAAATTAACAAACTCACATCTGTCATGGATATCACTCACCCAATCCACGTCTACTAGCATAGCATGGCATAATAAGCAAACTTAGAAGTAACTCCCAAAGGTTTCATAATAATACAGGTAATAGGTACTACCTCATCTACTTCCCATCCCACAATTTAATTAGATCCTAATCATGCAGTGTTTGAGGATTGATCTAATGCAATAAAACTGGGTAGTAAAAGAGGTATGATCAAAGTGTTACTTGCCTTGCTGATGATCCGCGAAACCTAGAGATTCAAAGTAACAGGCGGCGCACTCCGGGTATTCTATCGCAGACAAACAAACAAGCATACAATAAGTACTGATCTAATGCACAGGTAAAACTCAGATAGAAGATCTAACCAGAAAGTTCAACTTAAGAACCCTGGTTTGCAAAAAGAATCAAATCGAACGAAGCAAAAGAAATCAAACGGCGAAAGAAATCAACTTCGTTCTAGTAATCGGGATCTAAGTCAAATTTTACAGTAGCAAAAACTTGTTTAAGTTGATTATTCGGAAAGAGGGTTTCGGGACGAAACTCCACGCGCTTAAATCGCCTGATTCCGATAAACGAGCGAAAAGTTATACTAAAACGAAAATCGGATCAGAAATCGCGAACAGAAAATAATTGCTGAAAATCCGACGAAAAAGAAAAACGACGAACAGATTAATCATTAATTAACCTAATCCGAAAATAATTAAAATAATTAAAATAAATAAAATAATAAAAAAATCAAAAAAAAACCAACGAAAAAATATTTTTTTAAGAAAATTTTCGGCACGGAAGTCGAGGCTGCGGCGAACCTCGGGCGGCGTGCAACTCCGGCGAGTCGGCGGCGGGGTCCGGCGGCGGCGGCGGCGGGCTAGGGTTAGGGTTTCGGGCGCGGGCGCGGTTATGGGCTGGGGCGCCGGGTGCCTCACTATTTAAAGGCGCCCCCGGGCGGAGTCCCACTCGGGTACGGCCCATAGTCGGTTTTTTTTTTAAATAATTACGCTCGGAAGAAAAATAAAAAAAAATACTAAACGAACTCCACAAATCATGGAATAAATTTTTCCTGGTTTCTAAAATCAAGCCCGACAAAGTGAACATTTATTTGGGCCCAAAATACAATTTTGAAGAACGCGTATTTTTCCTAAATTCAATTTAAAATATCAAAAAACTCCGAAATAAATCTTATTTGATTTTTGTATTAAATCCTCAATGTTTCTATATTTTGGGAAAGTCATTTTATTCCCTCTCTCATATCTTTGTAATAGAAATAATTGACGATAAAATAAATAAAATCAAATGATCATGTTTACAAAATTTGAGAAAACTCAAATATGAAAATAACGAAATCCCCAACTCTCTCCGTGGGTCCTTGAGTTGCTTAGCATTTTCTAGGATCAAAACCAAAAGCAAAATAAAATATGATATGCATGATGATCTAATGTATAACATTCCAAATTGAAAATTTGGGATGTTACATGTCCTGGACCCTTCTGTCATTGGAGCGGCTGAGATGGGGTGGACGACGACGAAGCAGGAGCGGGACAAACCACACAAGGTTTTCTTTGTCAACTATCTTTAAGAGAAGTAATTCTGTAAGGGCTTGTTTGAATTAGGGCTTGTTTGAATTGGAGGATTCTAACAACGCATGGGTAGGAAATACACAGTAATAGGATAGGAATGCACGTGCAAAACAAATTATTTTTAAAACACAAGATTTCTGCCAATCTGGGTGTTTGGTTCACATGAATTGGAAGATCATAGGATGCAAAGAAGCATGGTGAGATTAAGTCAAACCACAAGAAAATGTATGGTTATAATGATATTATGCTACTATCTCTTAGTCTTGTGCTACATGAATAGGAATTTGAAAAGGAGGACAAGTGGATATTAAAAATCCTACGGTTTTTCTTTCAAGGAGACACTAAAGGAACAAATCCTACAGTTTCCCTTTGCTCCATTCCTTTGAACCAAATGCATGAATAGTAGTACCGTAGGAAACTTTCCAATTCCTATGTTTTCCTTGACTTTTCCTTTCAAGCACTGGCGATTCTAGCAGGCAGGATTGAGTAAGGAAAAGCCTACACTCAAAAATAAATTGTGCTACTTCTAATACTTTGGACCCTGGCCACTGCCCTACTAGCTCAACTCCCAGGCCCATCAACAGATGCACAACTCAAACGCGTAGAAATAAATAATGATGGCGTTCAAGAGACTCCATCACGGATAGCTAAGTTGCCTGGTACCTCACTGGTTGTCATATAGTAGGAGAAACTAATCGTATTTCACGTTACTACATGTGCTCAGTGGACAATATATATAACATGTAGAGTAAAAAAGAGATGCACCAAGTGTACAACCTCTTTGGCGAAGCCATGTCGATCTCAGTGTGGTTGGGTTGGTCGATGAGGATGATCCGGCTGACTTGGTGTCAGAGGAGGGGAAGAAGACCTTAGGCATATTGAGCTGGAGCCCGGGCTACTGCTCCGCTGTGATGGAGGGTTTCGTCATTGGAGCAGCTCCGTTGAGTTGTACGACGCTGAGGCTGAAGCAGGACAGGAGAGACAATGTTAACCAGAGTGGAATTCTATTATCATATCCAATAGATGACTTAAAATACCTAACCAAAAAGTGCTAGATGTAAAATACATCAGCCGCTCATCTCTGAACTTAACTGTCGAAACTGAACTTAACTGTCGAAACTGAATATTGCTGTCAGGAAAATTTGACTCCGCGATCACCTATGGGGACGGAGCCCCTTCTCGGTTCGGCGGGGGGCGGAGGTCGCACGAAGAGCAGATCGAGGCGAGGCACACGAGCGGTTTTTACCCAGCTTCGGAGCTCTCCGGAGAGATAATACTCCTACTGCTGCTTTGTGGATTGTATTGAGTTCTTGCTCGGGAGCGCTGAGTGCTACAGTAAACACCAGCAGCTAACGAGACCGAGCGTGAGTGTTCTACTGTTCGTCCTCCCCCTCTACGTTGTGCATGGGCCTCCTTTTATATGCTCAAGGGGTCTCCAACAGGTGGCAACATAGGCAAGGGCAAAAATAGAAAGGTGCTGCGGTAGGTACAACTACCTACACAGTGTATCATACCTAACTCTGACGGCAGGGGACAAGGGCATTAAATGCCTATCTAGTCACCCAAACAGTGTATAAAAGGGACCGTTAGGGACGCCACCGCTCGCCACGATGGCGATCTTATCAGCGCCGCTTGCCACAGTGTACCCCCAGCTGCACAGCCTCCCACCACGTACGCCTGGAAGGGCCTCAGAGCGACACGTTGGTGGGTGAGCTGGAGCATAGGTACAGAGTGGTTGCTTGCCGTGGCAAACACCTTGCCGCGGTTGTTGTCTTGTCGCATCCGGGAGCTTGTCGCTCGCCGGGTCTTGCCGGGACGCGTGGCGCGTCGCGGCAAGTTCCTTGAGATGCCTTGGTTGGCCTTGCCGGCAAACTCCTCTTGCCGGGGCCTTGCGCCTTGAGTGGCCTTCCCGGCAAGCTCCTCTTGCCGGAGCCTTGTCTTCTTGGCTTAAATACTTTGTTCTTGAATGGTTCCAAAGGAACCACAGAGGTCCTTGGCGGTCACCCGGCAAGCCTTGCAGCAGGGCGCTGCGACTGTCCGTGCACAAGTTCGGGATACTAGGGTACCCCTACTCTAGTGCACCGACAGGAGCCCCCGGGCCTGGGCCATACACGGTGCCGAGCGCTGTTGGGCCAGGCCCAAAACAGGGCACGGGCACGCGCGGCCTGGGTCACGTCGCATCTGACTCCGTATCCACCGCGCCCTCCTCGAACGGCACGCGTCAATTGCGGCATCGTGGGGGAGGTCGTGGGTGGTTTCTTTATTCGGAGATGCGAAACGTCCGCCCCCTCCCAGCAGGGAAAACAGGGGCAGTTCGCGCCCTCCTCATAAACGAAGGGAGGCGTGGAGGCATGGTCTTCGAGGCGTCCACTCCCCACGATCACGGGGTGGGGAGAGGTCACCTCATCCGTCGCCTCAGTTCTGTACGCCTGCCACGCGGCCTCTATGCGCTTGGAGTGGCGAATGGTGGAGGCAGGAAACCGGGCCGTCACGGGTCGAGGCAGCGGGTCGGGCCCAGTTCCCTGCTCCTTCCGTGTCTTGATTGGCTGAGCGGGGCGGCCGAGCCCCCACCCGCTCCTTTATAAGGAGCGGGAGGGGGGGACGGAAGCCCGTATTCCTTCATCTCCTCTTTCCTTCAGCTTCTGCTCCCCTCTCTCTCATTCGCCATGGAGAAAGGGAACCCTGGTCCTTCAACGGTGGCGACGAGGGTCGCCGCTAGACAACGCGTCCCTCCTTCCCCCGCACCCGTGGTGGCAGAGCCAGCCGCAAGGGGAAGAGGGAGGGTGCGAGGCCGCGGGCGAGGTCGAGGGCGAGGCCGAGGTGCTCGGGGAAGAGGTGGACGAGGCGGCCCGCCGGCCTCGCCTCCGCCAGCGGCTCCTCGTCCCATGGTGGACCATATTGGGGACGACCCTTGCGAGTTCTTCGTCAGGCTGCGTCGGCCGCCTCGTCGTCGCCTTCGTCTCCCGACTCCATTTGCGAGCGAGATGGAGTTGGATCCGCCCGAGACAGTGAGGTTGCACATGAGGGGCTGTGGAATCAGCGGTACGCGAGTCCGCGTTGACTTCCCGGCCCCTAATGTGATGTATCTTGGTCGAGGGTGGAAGACGTTCGCCCGTATCCACAGCTTGACGGCGGGGCTCACCCTCCATTTTAAGCTGATTTAGGGCGGTCTCCTCTCCGTCAAGGTCTTCGGGTGCTTCGGGACTCGGGCACGGTGCTGCGTGGAGAGCTCCTCCGATAGCGAAGACTCCTCCTCAGGCGGGAGTGACGAGGAGGACAGCGACAACGACGACGAGGGTAGCGGGCGGCAGGATGACGGGTCCGACTAGGTGTCGGGCGCCGCTCCATGTGGCACCGGCGACCCCATCATCCGTGTCGCCGGCTCCTTGGGCTTCTCGGGGTCGTCTGCTTGGGCGGCTGGCGTAGGGAGGCTGCGGAAGAGGAAGAGGGCAGGCGGCAAGGCCGTCAACTCGGAGAACGAGGGCACGACGCCCTCGACAGCGTGCTGACGTCCTGCCGCCTCGTCTTCGAGCTCTGCCTCCGGCGCCGCCATCACCATCCAGCCTTTGGACGACCGCCGAGATGTTCTCTTGGTGTCTTCTGCCACCCGTAGCTCGCCTAGGCACCCCTTTTGCCCTTTTCGCCTCCTTGACCTGCCTCCTGAAGAGAGGGACAAGAAAGGGATTACAGGCACCTTATCTCTTTTTAATTTGTAAGCCCTCGGGCCTTAGCTGCATTTAAAGCTTGTAATCCCATCGTTCATGTTTTTCATTCTCTATGAACTGTACCTGAGCGGAATGCTTTTTTATGAAAAAGGGATGCTTGCCGGGTCACTTGTCTTATGGGTGGAACCCACGTCAAGGAGCGAATCCTTTATATCTTTAAGATAGACACTTCCTTTCCCGGCACCAGGCCCTGCCTTCTTCCCACGTCGCTCGACCTTTCTCACGCTTTTGGCGGAGGCAGGTATGAGGCGGGTTCAGGCTCCTCGTTTCGTTCCTTTGCTGCCGCGACTACGACCAAACCTGGCCCCAGGAACGGGCCCTAGGGCCTAGAGGTAGGGGAGCATGGTAGCTTTTAGGAAGAAACGAGGTTTCGCATACCTCAGTCCATAAGAGAATGCATGATATGGGATGAAAAACTTATCTGAGATTGCATCCCCCGGCAACTCTGGTTTGCCGTGGGTGAATCTTTGTACTTGCAGCCCCCGGCAACACTGGCTTACCGGGACTGGCTTGCCGGGGTCCAGATGCTGGTCCGTCCTCCTTCTCTTTTTCGTCCTCAAGTGGTCCGGCCAGGATATGCGAGCCCTGCGAACCAAGGGAAACGAAAGAACGGCAAACGGACGCAAACCCGACCTCTAAGCTAGGGGTTAGCCGCTATCAAGCACTATCAATCCTAACCAAGGACGAGACTCGACTCAGCATGCATGCTATAACTTAGGGCGCTAGCGCTTCACTTATGCTCAGGGTCTGCGCCTGGCTTTGTGCAAAGGATTACATGCAACAGCGGCAAGACTTGTACAAAAGGGTGGTTGCCGGAACACGGTCCGGCAACCGCGCCTTATGGGTAAAACTTACGAAGATGCTCGATGTTCCAGGAGTTGCTCACCGGAATGCCATCTTCGGTCTCAAGGGGACATCGCCAGGCCTAGTGACTCGTTTCACCAAATAAGGGCCTTCCCACTTCGGCGTCAACTTGTTGGAATTCTTGGCGGAATGAACGCGCCGAAGAACAAGGTCGCCTTCCTCGAGACTTCTGGCGTTAACTTTGCGGCTATGGTAGCGGCGCAAAGCTTGCTAGTAGCGAGCAGCTCGTACCGCAGCCTGAAGACGGTCTTCCTCAAGGAGCAGCGCGTCATCTTGCCGCAGCTGCTCTTGCTCAAGCTCATCATAAGAGAGCACTCGAGGTGACCTGTATACGAGTTCCATGGGGATAACTGCCTCTGCTCCATAGACAAGAGCGAAAGGTGTCTGGCCAGTGGCTCGATTTGGCGTTGTCCTAATCGACCAAAGAACCACCAGCAGCTCCTCGATCCAGTTTCTTCCGCACTTGTGCAGCCTGTCGAAAGTCCTGGTCTTGAGCCCATGCAACACTTCAGCATTTGCCCTCTCCGCTTGACCGTTGCTCCTGGGGTGAGCAACAGAAGCAAAGCAGACCTTGGCGCCAAGGTCTTGGACGTACTACATGAAGGTGTGGCTCGTGAATTGCATACCATTGTCGGTGATGATCCTGTTAGGGATCCCGAAGCGGCAAACAATCGACCTGAAGAACTTGACATCTGACTGTGCTGTCACCTTCCTCACTGCTTCCACTTCCGGCCACTTTGTGAACTTGTCGATTGCGACGTACAAGTACTCAAAGCCCCCGACTGCTCGGGGGAAGGGGCCGAGGATGTCGAGCCCCCAGACCAAAAATGGCCAGGATAAAGGGATCGTCTGGAGAGCTTGAGCTGGCTGGCGTATCTGCTTGGAATGGAACTGGCACGCTTCAAACTTGGTTACTTGTGCAGTTGCATCCTGGAGGGCTGTCGGCCAAACGAAACCTTGCCGGAAAGGTTTGCCGGCAAGTGCTCTTGCGCCAATGTGGTGACCACAGATGCCTCCATGTATCTCTGCCAACAGCTTCTGTCCATCTTCCCGGTGAATACACTTCAATTTCACACCGTTGAGTTTTCTTCTGTACAGTGCGTTGTCGACAAACTGGTACATACTTGACTGCCGGGCTACTCTTTCCGCTTCTTCTTGGTCTTCGTGAAGTTCTCCTGTCTGAAGGAAACGGACGATCTGCTGTGCCCATGTTGGAGCTTGTGACTCGACAATAAGTACTAAAGGCATATCTGCTGCTGCGGGAACATCCGCTTCTACGGCGAGAACCCGCGGCTCAGCCGGAGCTTGACGTTCCCCGGCAAGCTTGCCAGAGCAAAACTTGTCGGGAGCGTCTGCTTCGACGGAACAAACCCTGGGGTTTGCCGGAGCAGACTGCTCCTCAGCACTCTTGGTGTCGATCTTGGGGACCTTCTTGGCGGCGGCTTCGGGAAGCTCTGCCGGAAAATAGTCACCAGAAATCAACTTCCTCTTCTTGCTCTATCCAGTTGATGGCATAACAGACGGTTGAGTCAGCTTGAGCACAAAGATCCCTGGTTCCACAGGTAACTTAAGTGCTGCGCACTTTGACAGGCCGTCGGCAATGTCATTCTGTGCTCTTGGAACATGTTCCATTTGTAGGCCGACAAAGTGCTCTTCCAGCTTCCTCACTCCATCAACGTAAGCTTCCATCAACGGACTCTGATAATTCTTGTTTACTTGGCGGACGACAAGCTGCGAGTCACCCCTGACAATGAGCTGCTTGATCCCAAGGTCTGCCGCGATCCTGAGACCGGCAAGCAATCCTTCATACTCTGCAGTATTGTTTGTTGCTTGCTCCTTGGGAAAGTGCATCTGGACTACGTACTTGAGGTGCTCTCCGGTGGGTGCGACAAGCAGCACTCCAGCACCGGCGCCTTGCAGCGAAAAGGCACCATCAAAGTACATCAGCCACTCTTTGCTTGCCTCCTTGACGGGGATGCTCGTCTCTGGAATTTCTTCATCTGGTGTTGGCGTCCACTCTACTATGAATTCTGCCAATGCTCTGCTTTGGATAGTTGAAGTGCTCTCAAACTTGAGGCCAAAGCTTGACAGTTCCAGTGCCCACTCAACAATCCTGCCTGTTGCTTCTGGATTCTGCAGTATCCTCTTCAGCGGAAAGCGAGTGACAACTGTGATCTCATGTGCTTGGAAGTAATGGCGCAACTTTCTCGAGGCCATAAGAAGGCCGAAAAGCAATTTCTGCACACCAGAGTACCTTGACCTAGCCCCCCGCAAAAGGGAACTGACAAAGTAGACTGGGCGCTGCACCATTTTCTTCTGTATCTCCTCAGGCGCCTGCGCAGATCCGTCTTTGCCGGGACCAGAGCTTGTCGGGGAAGCCCCCTGCTTGTCGCTGGATGCGCTTGCCGTGGTTGCTGGCTCATCATCTGCCTCCCTCTCCGCTACTAACGCAGCACTAACCACTTGATTGGTTGCCGCCAAATACAGCAGCAACTTCTCTTGTGGCTTAGGTGCGACAAGTATTGGAGTGGAGGACAGGTATCTCTTCAAGTCCTGCAGCGCAGCCTCTGCCTCCGGAGTCCATTTCATTGGACCTGCCTTTTTCAAAATTTTGAAAAACGGCAGGGCGCGCTCAGCAGACTTAGAGATAAACCTGCTGAGAGCCGCCACGCAGCCGGCAAGTTTCCGCACATCCTTGACACGCTTCGGTGCTTCGATCTGCTCAATGGCCTTGATCTTGTCGGGATTGGCTTCAATTCCCCTCTGAGACACGAAGAACCCGAGAAGCTTACCGGAAGGGACTCCAAACACGCACTTCTCGGGGTTGGGCTTGAGGCTGATCTTGCACAGATTTGCAAAAGTCTCTTCTAGATCTTGAATCAGAGTTGACTTGTCCCTGCTCTTGACCACTATATCATCCATGTAGGCTTCCACATTTCTGTGTATTTGTGGCTCAAAAGCAGTATGGGCGACCCTTGCAAATGTTGAACCAGCATTCTTCAATCCGAAAGGCATCCGTATGAAACAGTATGTGCCACATGGAGTGATGAATGCAGTTTTCTCCTCATCCTCTTCTGCCATGAAGATCTGATGATATCCTGAGTATGCGTCAAGAAATTAAAGCAAGTCACATCCGGCCGTGGAGTCAACAATCTGGTCGATGCGCGGCAAGGGAAATGGATCTTTGGGACAAGCTTTATTGAAATTGGTAAAGTCGATACAAAGCCTCCATTTCCCGCTTGCCTTGCGCACGACTACAGGATTGGCCAACCACGTAGGATGGAGCACTCCCCTGACAAGGCCTGCTGCTTCCAACTTCTTGATCTCTTCAGCAATGAATTCTTGGCGCTCCACTGCTTGCTTCCTGACTTTCTGCTTGACGGGCCGCGCGTGAGGACAGACGGCAAGGTGGTGCTCAATTACTTTCCTGGGAACATCGGGGATGTCAGACAGTTGCCACGCAAACACATCGACGTTCGCCCGCAGGAAAGCAATGAGCGCGCTTTCCTATTTTGGGTCGAGAGTGTCACTGATGGTGAAAGTACCACCAGTGCTGTCCTCCTTGGCGGACACCTTCTTGGTTGCTGGCGGAGCTGCCATTGCCTTCTTACACTTGCTGGTGGAGCTCGATGGTGCGTCCTCGACGGTAGCGCAGCACTCCGAAGAGGTGCGCTTGCCGGAGTGGGCATCAGAACTCTTGCCGGACTTGGTCTTCTTCTTCCCCCCGGGAGCTTCAGCGGCAAGTGTCTCACGATCCGTTGCGGCTGCTACTTCCCGGTAGATCTTGTCGGCACAGATAAGAGCATCTTTCTTGTCGCCAGGGACAGAGATGACACTTATCGGGCCTGGCATCTTCAGCATGTCGTACGCGTAGTGAGAGGCCGCCATGAAATTGGCGTGAGCTGGACGGCCGAGAATCCCATTGTAAGGCAATGGAAAATTGGCAACGTCAAAAGTTCAACTCGCTGCCAAATGTCACCGGCAGCGTGATCTTCCCCTTCGGCTTGCTCCTTCTCGGGTTGATTCCCTGGAATGTGCCGGTCTCTTCGAGCTCGCTGTCAGGGACTTGGAGTTTCCGGAGCACAGCGGAGGAGATCAGATTCAAGCCGGCCCCACCGTCAACTAGCATCTTAGTGACCTTGAGGTTGTGGATAGTTGGTGAGACCAACATCGGCAAACACCCGACAGCAGTTGTGCGATCAGGGTGGTCCTCAATATCAAAGGTGATAGGCGTGCTGGACCATTTCAGAAGCTTGCGTGACTCGGCGGGTGGTTCTGCCGCATTGACTTCCCGCACCCACTGCTTGAGTTGGCAGTGTGAAGTATGCAGAGAAGCACCGCCGTCAACGCACAAGACCTCTGTGGCTTTCTTGAACTCCTGCTCACTGGTCTCGTCATCATCCATGTCTTCGTCGTCGTCATCTTCATCCTTGTCGCGGCCGCGGGGAGGTCTGTCTCCTTGCCGCTGATTGGCCTTGCCGCGGCGTCCTCCCCGGCCAGTGCGCTTCGTACCGGATCCTCCAGCACCTCCTTGGGCTTTCTCCTTGTCGCGTCGCTCGTACTCGGCCTTTTGCAGCTCGACAAGCTGCTCGACCTTCTTGCAGCTCTGGAGGTCATGTCCCTTGGTGCGGTGGATCTTGTAGTACTGTTTGTTGGTGCCGTCCTGCTTGTCGGCGGCCGCCACAGCCTGGCAGTTGCTGCATGCGGCAACCTCCTTGCCGGAGCTACCATCTTTGGCTTTCTTGGCGCCACCGTCGCTGCCGGACTGCTCAAAATCTAGCACATCTTTGCCTTTCCTCTTCCTGTTGTTCCGCCGCCGGTTTTTATTTGCCGGGGCAGCATCATCACTGACAGATCCTCCTGTTCCTGTATTCTCTTCGGGGAGTTTCCTCCCTTCCTCAGCACGTGCACACCTGTCGGCCAGGGCATACAGCTCACTGACGTCTCTGATCTTGCACATCGCCATCTCCTCCCGCATCCTGCGGTTACGCACGTTCTGATGGAACGCGCTAATGACCGCGGCAGGGTGGACATCTGGGATGTTGCGTTGCACTTCGCTGAATCTCTGGATGTACTTGCGTAGGGGCTCTCCTTCTTTCTGGGCAAGCAGATGCAGATCACTCTCCTGGCCATGAGGTTGTGGCCGCATGTAAAGGCGCCGACAAACTGATGGCATAGGTCTGCCCAGGAAGATATGGAGTTATCCAGCAAGTGCATGAGCCAGGACCTGACGTTGGGTTTGAGCACCAGCGGGAAGTAGTTGGCAAGGATCTTGTCGTCTCGCCCCCCAGCAGCTTGCACCGCGATGGTGTAGATGCTGAGGAACTCCGACGGATGCAACTTGCCGTCGTACTTCTCGGGTATGTCTGGCTTGAAATTCTTCGTGCTGGGCCACTGGACTTGCCGCAGCTCACGGGTAAACGCAGGGCAACCTACCGCGTACGGCAGGTCACCTGGTTCCCCTGGCGCATGCATGTCAACAGTGGGTCCAGCGCGCCGGTCTGACTGACGTCGCGCTTCTCTTCGGCACTCGATGCGAGTACGAGCGTCTTCTTGCTGTCATTCGTGAAGAACTTGGCGCTGGTCGCGGCGAGCTCGCGGATCTGATGAAGCGGTGGAGTCGCTGTCGCGGTGGACCCGGCGAGTCGGCGATCTTGGCCTTCGGGGTGGAGAGTGCACGGTGGTTGCACCCCCACCTGTCTTGTCACCATCGGGTCGCGCCTGGCTGACTTGTCGCGGCTGCGACGTAGTCGCCTGCCGTGGAGTGTCGCCGTTTGCGAAGCCGATGAGACTCTGAATGGTGGCCCTCCAGTCGTCGATCTTGTCTGGCGATGGAGGGAAGTCTAGGAGTAGTTGAGCTCGCGCCAAAGCTTCTGCTGGAGTGGCGGGTAGCGGTGGCGAACGGTGCGAGGAGCGGGATATGCTCGGACTCCTAACTGCGTTAGAAGGAGCAATATCCTGTCCAGGCGACCGTGCCTCGCTCGCGCCAGCACGTTGGCGCGCGTGCTGGCCTGGAGCGTCCCGAGATCCGCCACCTCGATTTGGGTCCAGCGAGCGTATGGTACCGTGGGTACCACGTCGCTGCCGGTTCTGCGCCTCCTGAGATGGGCGCGGTGCATCTACGGACGCTCGGTCGTCGTGGGAGCCGGCTATACCGCCGATGGGCAGCGCAGCCTTGTCCTTGGACCTGGCGGCACCGTGGGCTCCCTCGTCGATGCCCGTTCTTCCGCCGGCGCCTTCCCCACCAGCCGTTTGCTCCAGCGGCGGTGGGTTCGACGCGGACGGAGCAGCCGCCTCCGAAGCCTTCTTCTTCGGTGGCATGTCGATGAAGTTGATGAAGATCTAGCTCGCGTGAACGCCGGATCAGGTTCACACAACCTCGACACCCCCTACCTGGCGCGCCAAAGATGTCGGGGAAATCTGACTCCGCGATCACCTATGGGGACGGAGCCCCTTCTCAGTTCGGCGGGGGGCGGAGGTCGCACGAAGAGCAGATCGAGGCGAGGCACACGAGCGGTTTTTACCCAGCTTCAGAGCTCTCCGGAGAGATAATACTCCTACTGCTGCTTTGTGGATTGTATTGAGTTCTTGCTCGGGAGCGCTGAGTGCTACAGTACACACCAGCAGCTAACGAGACCGAGCGTGAGTGTTCTACTATTCGTCCTCCCCCTCTACGTTGTGCATGGGCCTCCTTTTATATGCTCAAGGGGTCTCCAAGATGTGGCAACGTAGGCAAGGGCAAAAATGGAAAGCTGCTGCGGTAGGTACAGCTACCTACACATTGTATTATACCTAACTCTGACGGCAGGGGACAAGGGCATTAAATGCCTATCTAGTCGCCCAAACAGTGTAGAAAAGGGACCGTTAGGGACGCCACCGCTCGCCATGATGGCGATCTTGTCAGCGCCGCTTGCCACAGTGTACCCCCAGCTGCACAGCCTCCCGCCACGTACGCCTGGAAGGGCCTCAGAGCGACACGTTGGTGGGTGACCTGGAGCGCAGGTACAGAGTGGTTGCTTGCCGCAGCAAACGCCTTGCCGCGGTTGTTGTCTTGTCGCGTCCGGGAGCTTGTCGCTCGCCGGGTCTCGCCGGGACGCGTGGCGCGTCGCGGCAAGTTCCTTGAGAAGCCTTGGTAGTCCTTCCCGGCAAACTCCTCTTGCCGGGGCCTTGTGCCTTGAGTGGCCTTCCCGGCAAGCTCCTCTTGCCGGAGCCTTGTCTTCTTGGCTTAAATACTTTGTTCTTGAATGGTTCCAAAGGTACCACAGAGGTCCTTGGCGGTCACCCGGCAAGCCTTGCTGCGGGGCGCTGCGACTGCCCGTGCACAAGTTCGGGATACTAGGGTACCCCTACTCTAGTACACCGACATTTGCTGTCGAAACTGAACGCACTAGTAGCAGAAAAGCAGTAGCAGTAGCACCAACGCGTGTGAGAGCCGGGGTAGCTGGTCGTGTAGCAACATCAATTGATGCTACATGTCAGTCGACTGACTTTTTCATCTTTGGTCAGTCGATTTTCCAGCCGTTGGATACGAAATCAAGGGCCTGCAGTTCATCTTCAACCTCCACCCTCGTGAGCCACCAGCCACCACCGGCCAAACAGCCGCCCCCCGCCGCCCGCGGCCGGCGTTGCACTGCCCCGCCTACCCTGAAACCACTCCCCACCGCTGGTCCACCGCTGCCCCGACCATCCCTCTATCCCCCCATCCATGCCGAACTTTTTCTCCGGCGATCCCCACGCCACCGCCCCACTACCGTCGGCGACAACCACCCCACCCTGAACCCTAAGATAGATAGTGCGGTACCTCTCTAGCAAGCCCCCTCCCCGCTGCGTTGGTTCTTCCTTAACTAAGGCGAGCCCTCCCCTCCCCCACCCCCTGAAAATTGACTGACTCGAAAGTCGATTCAGTCGACTGAAGTGTAGCTAAATCGGAGAAGCATCGCAAGCAAGAGCAAGAGCGAGAGCAGCAGCGCGAGCAAGAGCAATAGCAAGAGCAGACCAGGCAGGGGACCGAGAGCAGGAGCAGAGCAGCAGAGTGAGCGAGAGCTAATGCAGCATCAGCTCCTACTGATGTGGACATCGCTGCCGAGGGAGCGACGCCGTGGAGGAAGTGACCGGCAACGCCGCCGTAGATGGAGTCGCGCTGTCCCGGCTCGGGACCGAGCGCCGGCAGTACTGTGATATCGAATCAAGAAGAAAATGCGGCGATTAGTGTAAAACCTCTTTGGTGTCGCCAATTAGACTTTAGCTTCGTCGGAGGAAACGGTGCTGATGATGCTCTTCCGGTGGTGCAGGTGAAGACGACGGTGTGGGAATGGAGGTGGCGCGAAGGACGGGTGGAACATCGGGGCAGCTCCTTGGAGGTGGAGGATGGGGTGGCTGAACCGGTGGGACGACGAGATCGACGACGGATCCTCATCCGGTACGGTGGATGACGGACTACGAGGTGTTGCTATGGACGACGTCATCGAGGAAGAGATCTGGCTGGGTGGCGGGCGGAGGAGGCTGTGGGGCTTCGTAGGTTTTCACGGCCTCGGTGTATGAATGGGTGGGCGGATGGGATGGGAGTGGGGAACCATGGCTTAGGGGTGTGCTTGTCGGAAATGTGGGGTAAGTTACGAAAGTACCCCCACCAATTTGAGCTAGGCGGTTGTTTCGGTTCAGGGTTATCACGGGCATTTCGCGTGTCGGAATTTCACAGGAGGTGGGAGTTATCGCGCGCATTGTAATTTTGGAATAGCAAGGCGCGGATTGAGATGGAGGGAGTTGTCGGAGCACAACGAGACAAAGATATATCTTAAATTTTTCGGGAAAACAAGGTGCGGGTTAAAATTTCCAGACAAGCCTAACGTGTACTATACCAAATCAATTCGCACTTTCGTCGATGAAAAAACAAAAAGAAATCAATCCGCAGCACACAAGAGAGTCTAGTCCCGTGTACTGTACCAAATCAATTCGCACTACAAATGTCATTCAAAACTTCGACCCGCTTCGGCCTGGTTACCTGCCTCCACCACCGCAACCCCAAGCGCATGGAGGACGCGTGGCGGGCGAGCAGGGCCGAGGCGACAGATGAGGCGACCTCTCCCCACCCCGTGATCGTGGGGGCGGGCGCCCCGAAAGCCGCGCCTCGACCCCGTTCGTTCACCAAGCCGCGCCTCCACGTCTCCCCCCACTTGAAAGATGGGGCGGACGTTTCGCCTTTCCAAATAAAGGAATCGTGCCCGACGTGACGCATGCCTACGGGCCTCAAGCCCCGCGCACGTCACCCACGTCACGCACGCCTCGCACGCCTCGCCCCCCACGACGCCGCGATAAGCGCGCGCCACTTGGGGAGGGCGCGACGGGCACGGAGTTAAGGAGCAGCGCAACCCAGGCCACGCGTGCCCGTGCACTGTTAGGGCCTGGCCCAACAACGCTCGGCACCGTGTATGGCCCAGACCCGGGGGCTCCTGTCGGTGTACTAAAGTAGGGGTACCTTAGTACCCCGAACTTGTGCACGGGCAGTAGTAGCGTCCCGCGGCAAGGCTTGCCAGGGGAGCGACAAGAGTCTCCACGGCCCTTTCTGGGACGGACGAAGGCCAAGTGATCGAGCCTAGAAGACCAGGCCCCGGCAAGAGGAGCTTGCCGGGCCAAGGAGGCGAGGTCCGGCAAGAGGAGCTTGCCGGGCCAAGGCGACAAGGCCCCGGCAAGAGGAGCTTGCCGGGACGACTAAGCCGAAGCACCAAGGCCCCGGCGGGAGGAGCTCGCCGGGACGGCCAAGCCAAGGCACCCCAAGAAAAGCCCGCCGCGGCGCGCCGCGCGCCCCGGCAAGGCCTGACGAGCGGCAAGCTTTCAGGTGCGGCAAGACAACCACCGCGGCAAGCCACTTGCCGCGGCAAACCACCACCTCAGGCCTGCGCTCCATCTCACCTGACCACGCGTCACTCTGGAGCTTCCCCAGAGGCACGTGGCGGGGCGCCGCGCAACCTGAGGCGCGCGGTGGCATGCGACGTTGGCAGAGTCGCCCCCGTGGCAAGCGGAGGCGTCCCCAACGGTCCGCCTCGATACTGTTCGGGCGATCCAGACGGGCATTTAATGCCTTTGTCCCCCGCCGTCAGAGTTAGGTGCGATAGCATTGTGCGGCCACTGTTCGCACAGTTCCTTGCCATTTTTACCCTCACCTGCGTCGCTACCTGTGGGAAACCCCTTAGCATATAAAAGGAGGCCCATGCGCACGTAGGGGGGGGGACCCCGAAGGAAAGACCCAGTAGACCCTCGTCTACGTCCAGCTCCGACTTACTGTAGCTTCTTGCGCTCCAGAGCAAGAACTCGAATCAACCAGACAAGCAGCAGTAGGGTTTTACGCATCCGTGCGGCCCGAAGCTGGGTAAAATCGTTGTGTGTGTATTGCCTCGATCTGCTATTTGTGCAACCTCCGCCCCCTGCCGAACCGAAAAGGGGCTCCGTCCCCATAGGTGCTCATGGAGGCCGATTTCCCCCGACAGAGGTGTACCGGTATTTGAAATGCGATAGTTGCCAATATTTTGCCGGAATGTTGATTCATTTCCGTTTCGGCGATAATTTTGGCATTAAGCATTCTTTTTGGTCCTATTTTTAGGGAAAGTCATGCCAAATTTTTTCTTTGTTCTAAAATATCGTTTTTCTCTACCCCACAGGCGACCATGGTCCGCACGATGACCGAAGGCATCGTGAATAGGTTTTTGAGGTCCGCGAAGGCCGAGATGCTTCAAAAGAACGAAACGGATATAAGATGTTCGTGTCGAAGATGCAAGCTGGAGAGCCTTATTGCGGACCCGGATTCTGGGAAGGTGCGGGACCACCTACTCTTGCGTGGTTTCATGGATGGCTATCGGTGGCAAGGTGATGAAGATGACTACGAAGTCGTCCATGGGGGCCGGGCAAGAAATGAGGAAGGGCAGCAAGACAACTACCGCGGCTCGGGCGGGCGAGAAGACGAAGAATCCCCAGGAGATGATCACGTAGACGATGGGCATGATGATGAGGAAGATGCCGGAGCAGACGACGGGCATGATCATGAAGATGATGATGCCGGCGGAGCAGACGACGGTGGACCATCGATGGGCTGGGTGCAGGACCCTTATATTCAAGAGCTGCTTCTCAAGCAGACGGATAACGCAAGAGCTGCCGCCCGAGAGAAAGCCAAGGTGGATCAACTTGAGTTAGACGCGGTTACTCCATTGTATGAAGGATGCAGGCCCGAGGATACCCGCCTGAAAGTAACGCTCATGGCTCTGGAGATGAAGGTAAAACACAAAATGACCGACGCATGCTTCGACGAGAACATGTCATTCTGGCACGAACGTCTTCCAAAGGGGAACAAGTGCCCGACCAGTTTGGAGGAGGCGAAGAAAATCGTGTGTCCTCTGGATTTACCGCACGTGAAATACCATGTGTGCATGAATAATTGCATCATTTATCGGGACGAGCACGCGGAGTCTACCATATGTCCGGTGTGCGGCGTCACTCGATACAAGAAGAGGAAGAAAGCTCCTCGAAAAGTGGTGTGGTACTTTCCGATCACTCCTTGTCTGCAGCGATATTTCGCGGATCCTAAGGTAGCAAAGCTCCTGCGTTGGCACGCGGATAGGGAGGAGAAGAAGCGAGAAGATGACGCAAATGATCTGGAGATAGATAAAAAAGACAAGATGCTGAGTCACCCTAAGGATGCGAGCCAGTGGCAAGCGTTGAATTTTGAATACCCAGAATTTGGGAAGGATCCAAGGAACATCGTGCTGGGCGCGAGCACCGATGGAGTAAATCCGTTTGGCAGCCAGAGAAGCACACATAGCACCTGGCCTGTGTTTGTGTGGATGTACAACCTTCCCCCTGGTTGTGCATGAAGAGGAAGTACATTCACATGAGTATGCTAATTGAAGGGCCGAAACAACCAGGGAACGAAATCAATCTGTATCTAGGGCTGCTGAAGGAGGAGCTAGACACGCTGTGGAAAACGCCAGCCAATACGTGGGACGCCGCAGAGAAAGAATATTTCCCTATGAGAGCCGCACTGCTCACGACGGTGCACGACTATCTCGGTTACGGATATCCCGCGGGGCAGGTAGTCCACGGATTTTCTGGATGTGTAAGGTGCATGGATGACACAACGTATCGCCAGCTAGATAGAGATCCCGGGTCTTCGAAAACCGTGTTCATGGGACATCGAAGGTGGCTTCACGACGATGACCCGTGGAGGAAACGCAAGGATCTGTTCGATGGTGAAACCGAACCCCGAAAACGCCCGTGTGCGAGGAGCGGCGAGGAAATAGACAAGCTGTTGAAAAATTGGAAAGACTGCCCACTGCCGGGAAAGAAGCAAAAGGCGCCAGAGCTGGGAAAGAAGCGAAAGGCGCCAGAGCCGCTGCTGAAGGTATGGAAAATGAGGTCTGTTTTCTGGGACTTGCCGTACTGGAAGATCCACCGTGTGCCTCACAGCCTTGATGTCATGCATATCACGAAGAACATGTGCGAGAGTCTGCTTGGTATCCTGCTCAACATGCCAGAGAGGACCAAAGATGGGCAGAAAGCAAGGGCAGACTTGAAATCAATGGGCATCAGGCAGGAGCTTCACGCTATATATGATGATGATGATGATGATGATGATGATGATGATGATGATGATGATGATGAGGCGAAGCAGGACACAGAAAGTCGTTGCAAAGGCAAAAAGGCCAAGAAGACTGGAAATGACTACCCTCCCGCGTGCTTCACTCTAAGTCAGGAGGAGATCGAGCAGTTTTTCACCTGCCTCCTAGGAGTAAAACTTCCTTACGGTTACGCGGGGAAGATAAGCAGATACCTAGACCCAGCGAAGCAGAAGTTCAGCGGGATGAAGTCTCACGACTGTCACGTGCTGATGACGCAGATACTTCTAGTTGCAATCCGTGGGATCATGGACGCGCACGTCCGTGAAACGCTATTTGGCCTATGCAACTTCTTCGACATCATCTCTCGGAAGTCGATTGGCGTGAGGCAACTCAGAAGGCTACAGGAAGAGATCGTGGTGATACTATGCGAGCTTGAGATGTACTTCCCGCCCGCATTCTTCGGCGTTATGGTGCATCTGCTGGTCCATATAGTGGAGGATATCATCCAACTCGGGCCGACGTTCCTGCACAGCATGATGCCGTTCGAAAGGATGAATGGTGTCATCAAAGGATACGTTCGCAACATGTCACGTCCAGACGGAAGCATAGCCAGGGGCTTTCTGACCGAAGAGTGCATCTCCTACTGCACGAATTATCTAGGCATCGAGAACCCCGTTGGTCTGCCCGTCAACAGGCACCTCGGCAGGCTCACTGGATGGGGTCACCGTGAGGGTCGCCGCGAAATGCATGTCGACTTCGAGGGTCGACTCGCCGACTTTGAAAGAGCAAACCTAGTCGCGCTACAACACATAGACGTGGTCGATCCTTGGGTTGTAGAGCACAAAACCTTTATTAAGAAGACGTACAATGACCGAGGCCAACAGAGGACGGACGGAGATATACTCAAAGATCACAACTCATGTTTCACGGGTTGGTTCAAGATGAAGCTTCTGTCGTACCCTTTACATGAGGATTCTTCCACGGAAGAACAACTCATATTCGCCTTGTCACAGGGCGCCGAGCACAACCTGATGACCTATGAGGCGTACGATATCAACGGCTACACATTCTACACCGAGGCCAAGGACATGAAGAGTGATGGTTATCAGAACTCCGGGGTAACAATGGAATCCTACACCGGTAACGACAAGGACAGATACTACGGAAGGATCGAGGAGATATGGGAGCTGAGCTACGCTGGAGAGAAGGTCCCGATGTTCCGTGTCAGATGGGCCAAGAGCGTCCTAAAAGAAGACCGGTATTTCACCACCATGGTTATACCCGAAGCCAAATCCAAGACCGCGGGCGCAAACGTCACCGCGAAAAATGAGCCATGGGTACTGGCTTCCCAAGTGGACCAATGCTTCTTCATTACCGACCCGTCAAAGCCCAGTCGTGTTGTCGTGAGGAGAGGCAAAAGGAAGATCATCGGAATGGATGGAGAAGCCAATGAGCAAGACTTCGACAAGTACGGCGACCCGAGGATCGAACATGACGACGATGATGAAGTAGCAGCATACACCACAAGAAGAAGCAGGACCACCCTACCTAAAGGACGTCCGTTCCACAGAAGAACTCCATTTGCGAAAAAGAAGGGCAAGAAGATTGTATTTAATTAAATCGTAGCCTTCATTTCTCGATTGTATTTTATGGGCACTTTTTGAACTATCATGAATATTTTTAAATTTCATGGACACTCGATCTCGATCCCCCTCCATCTCGATCGCTATCCCACTCACCGCCGAGCACCCCCCGGTCCACCGGCCGCCGCCGCCGACCCCCCGCACCCTCGATTCCCCTACTCAACTGCCGCCGCCGACCCCCCGCACCCTCCCCTACTCAACCGCCGCCGCCGAACCCCTGCACCCTCCCCCGCTCCACCGGCATTACTGTTTGATGATATTTAAAAAAAATTATTACAGTCTTATAAAAAAATATTACTGTGATGATTTAAACAAGTTTGAACATATTTAAACACAAATAAGTATCAAACAACATTTTAAATGCATAAAAAAATTTGTGGAGCCTGGGAATCGAACCCAGGACCTCCTGGTGTGAGAACTAGCTGCTGACCAGTCGAGCTAGTAGAGAAGACTTGATGTGGATCAGGTTAGGTGGGAGATAAACTTGTTGGCTCGAGCTGAAATAAAAAAAATACTAATGGCGCACCAGGGTGAGGTGCGCCATTAGTATGGATGTACTTATGGCGCACCGAGGGGTGGTGCGCCATTAGTATTGTTAGGCCCCCATCCATACTGCCTCCCGGTCCCACACCTATCCCCTCTCTCTCCCTCGCCCTCGCCCTTGATCCCCTTCCCCTCTCCTGTCCCGACGCCGCTGCCCCGCCGCCTCGACGCCGCCCCGCCGCCTTGCCCCTGCGCCCACCGCCGCCTGAGGCCCCGACGTCGGCGCCGCTCTCCCCGCGGGACTCCACCCCCGCCGCCCCCGCGCCCTCCGAGCGGGATCGGCCGAGCGCGCGCCGCCCGCTCCTCTCCTCTCCTCCTCCCTCCGACGAGCGAGGGCCTCCTCCGGCCCCTGCAGCAGCCGGCGAGCGTGGCCCCGACGCACCCACCCCGCCTGCCCCCGCCGTCCTCCGCCACCGGCCCCTGCTCTCCTTCGACCGCGGCGAGCGAGGACCCGGACGAGCTCGGACCCCGACCCCGACCCCTTTGCCGACCCCGACCCCGACCCCTCCGGCGACCAGGTACCTCTCCTCCTTCCTCCTTCCTCCCTCTCTCCACCATTCCCCATTCCCTCCCTCCCTCCAGCTTGACCACCACGACGGCGAACTGCAAAAGGCATTTGTATCCTTTTCCACTGCTGGTGGCAACATCCTCAACCCCCTGTCTTTTTTTCATTTTTGTTAGTTTGATTATCTGTAAATTGATGTGCCATGACCTAGTAGAGGCACATCCGAATTTTGTTTCTATCCCCCGTCTCCGTCAGTGATTCTGCTATTTTTTCAGTTATCAATTAGCTTTGCAGTGGCATACACATGAATAGTTATCTCAGCGTGTACTACGAACAACTTATGTTGGATATGTGTGCTCATGGCCGGATTTTTTTATATGGAGGAGAAGTCTGACACTCTGACTGTGAGCTCATCTATTTACTCTGTTGTATAAGCAGTGTTCGTTCAGTTCAACCACTATCATCTATTGGAATTTTAGCTGCTTAGTATGTAGTAGAAGTAGCATGTATCAGGTTGTGTGTTGGCAGCATAAGAGACTTGTATTATTGTACCAATTTTAAATCTTTCCAGTATAAGATATCCTCTGAGTTCATCAAGCTTCACGATGTGGTGCCCTGCTAGGATGGGTGACATTTATCTCTCTTCCTTGCATCTCATGCTTTGATTTGGGTGTTGTATGGTTTGGCAAATTTCACCACCATTCTGTACCATGGTATTTTTGTGATAAGTAGTTTTTGATCTGGTTCAGAACTGGTAGGGGTATTCTAGGGCAATTTCCAATATGCAATGAATGGAAAATTTAGATTCGTTCCACCACAATTTTTCCATTTTGTTTTCTTAGGGAGAACCAAATTTTGCCGCGGCAAATTCATACGTTCTACCATCACTACATAGGAGTTCTTTCTTGCCATGTCGTAGTTGCCATCAAGTTTTACATTTCTGTCATAGTTTTGACGTGTCAATCGCATTATTTCTTCGAGCTGATGCATTTTATTTCTGAATTTTTATGTAGCTAGCTGAGTAATGTTATGGCCTATGAAATTCGGTGACTTTCGTAACATGGCATTTCTACCACAACAATTCCATTATTTTTTGTCACATGTCATATTCTAACATTTTTCATATTCCTAGTATTTTTGTTTATAACTTGGCAAATTCATTAATGGTCGCATGGCAAATTCAGTTATGGTCACATGGGAAATACATTAGAAAACTATTTAACACACATGTCAAATTTGTTTTTATAAAGCATGGAAAATTTAGTTCATGGATCATGGCAAATTTTACCAATTCACCATGGCAAATTTAGTTGGTCATCTGACCGTTGGCAATTTGTTCCATGTATAACCATTGATTATGCCTTTGAGGCAGTTAGTTAACCTCTCACCTATGTTCATGCAGGGATATTATTCTTGGAAAAGCCACTTTTGGTGACGGAATAGAAAGATAAGCAGGTACCTATCTTCGGTCCCAATCTAACAGGGTAGTCCCAGAATAGAAAGATAAGCAGTGAACAGAAATTGAGAGGTTTTCTTGACTGAATTCAGTCCTGTACAGTGAATATATGCAGTCAATATACAGTCATTGTAATTTTTGGGAGTAATTTTTGGTGACAAATCACTCAAGCAGTAACTGAATTTTCAAACTGAACTTGACACAATACTATTCAGTTAATTTGCTTGGACAGTAGTATGTATGCTCATCACTTTATGTATGGTGTTATGCCCTGTTATCTCTGTTCAGTTGACTTATCAAGCACTAGGCTCATCCTTGGTACAAGTTCACCTGTGAAAACTTGAAATTAGTCAGGACATTCCGTAATGATAGATGTAAATAGTTTCCAATAGGCTTTAAAGCGCCGGTTTTTCCTGTTTCTAACTCTGAATCTGATATAAACCATACTGTTGGCATAACTGGTCTTTTGTATATGTGCTGATGCTTTGTTAATATAAAGCTATAGATGATGTTGTACTTGTGATGAGCTTTCATTGCTGGAACTGCATGTGCTATGGATCTAAGGACTGCCGCTGCCCCAAAGCCACGCCAACCATCAAAATAAATGATATTGTTGTCGATGTTTCTCCGAACAATACTGAGTAATTCTTCTCTCAACCAAAGCTGGCATCAACCAAATTTAAGTTGTTTAGAACAACAAAATGACCAAGATTTAGGTTGCTTAGGAACAAGTTATTTTTTATACGCTCACTGAAGCATTTCTATATATAATCCAAGTTATTAAGTTATTTTTTATATATAGATCTTCTATATATAATCTGAATATATAGAAGCATATCTTTATCAATCATTTTCTTCTCCAATCTGATAAAGAACGGCTGCATTTATGTTCATGTAATCCAAATATATAGACCTTCTTCATGCAATCTGAATTTATGTTCAACACTTGAAGGAAAAAACTATACACTCTTTGTTAATTATATAAAGACGTACAACAAATTTCAAATTGAAGCAACAAGTGTGATCCTCAATGAGTCTCAATGTAGGGTGGCCTACGTTTATTGATGGGTCTGGCCCAATGATTGACCATATTTTTGTGAGCATGATGGTAGAACTGAATCAGCACAGGCCTTTTTTTAACACTGGGCTTTGCCACGTGTTGTTTGTCTTGTAAATAGAGCATTGGATCATGCTGAAATTTTGCAGGTACCCCGAGAGGCCCTTGAGTTTGCCGGAATGTTGATTAACTTCCGTTCCGGCAAATTCGGTTACTCCATATGTCCTATTTTCAGCAAAGGTCATGCTGAAATTTTCCGTGAATTTTAGCATGACTTTGCTAAAAATAGGACATATGGGGTACTTGTGACTAATGCATGGGCCGGGGTATCTTAGTAGTTAATTAAGTAGGATCAAGTGCCCCGGCGTACTTGTGACTAATGCATGGCTTTTAGGGTGCCTCGGTGTCGATAAAAACCGAAATGATGAAAGCTTAGGCTTTTAGGGTGCCTCGGCGTCGAAAAACCCTCAATGATAAAAGCTTAGCTTTTAGGATGCCTCGGTGTCGACAAACCCTAAATGATGAGACCATGATCTTGTTCCTTGTCAATAACCAACTTTTTGACCAAACTTTGTTCCTATTTAGAGAGAAACATGCCCAACAACGATGAGGCCGGGGGTTCGGGCGGCAAGGCATTCTGGGAGCTGTCCCAGGAGATGGAGGAACAACCTCACTTGTATGAGGACGCCGCCTTCCCCACCGATCCTGAGACCACTGATGGTGCCGCCGAGGATGACCCCACTGATGCCACCACTGATGGTGCCGCCGAGGATTCCACCACTGATGATGTCGGCGCACGCACAGATGGCAGCCAGAAGAGGCAACGGAAGGACTGGCGCCCGACCGTGCTCCACACCCTCAAGGAGGAAGTTACTGAAGTGGACTCCGACGGGAATCCAACGGCGCCCGAACGAATAGTCAAGGGGTACTCGCTTCAGCTCGGGTGCATTCTCCGGAGCACCGTCTCGATCAACACCGAGAACCTGAGGCATCCTGACCGAGGGAATTTGCGCAACCTCCTCTTCACGAAGCTGCACGAACGATACAAGTTCCCCGCTGAATTTGAAAACACAAGCCTCAAAGGGAATAAAGTGAACAATGCTGCCCTCACGAAGATGAGCAAGGCCCTGTCGACTTGGAAAAGCAATGTGAAGAGAATGATCAAGAAAGGTGAGAGTTATGAGAAGATCAAGGAGAAAAATCCTTCGATCACCGAAGATGACTACAACGACTTCAAGATCAATTGCTCGAGCACCGCACACTCCGAATCAAGTAAGTGGGGGAAAGAAATGCGGGAGCTGAACTTAGGGGAACACACACTCGGTCCCGGCGGTTACAGAGTGGCGGAGCCTATATGGGACAAGGAGGAGGCGGACCGTGCCGAGCAAGGCCTACCGCCCCTCTTCGATAAATACGGTGACAAGCAGACCAGGAACTATGTCAGGGCCCGGTACAAGAAGGACCCGAAAACAAAGGAGCTTACCACGGATCCGAAGACCAGGGCGCTTGAGCTTGTTCTGGTAAGGAATACACCCCCGCGTAATTAGCTCCATATGGTTGCATTCTAATTAATGAAGCCAAATTTCTAAATGGTTCACATTCCTTCCGCAGGCGACAGAAAGCAGTAGCGCGGGGTCGACTAAGAGCAACCCTTGGGACACCACTCTAAATAGGGCATTGAATGTAATGAAGAACAAGGATAAGATCAGTAAGCCGACGTCAGCTGGTTGTGTGGCCGGCAAAGGCTTGTCGACAAAATGGGGGTCATACTATAACACTGGTGGACGAAAGGAGAAAAAGACCAGCTCGGAAAGCCAGGCGCGCGAGGTTCAAGAACTCAAGGCACAGGTGGCGCGGATTCCGGAGATTGTCCAAGAGCAAGTGCAACAACAACTCGGAGCGACGATCACCGCCATTGTGCCTACCTTGATCCAGGGATTGAGTGCGTGGATTGCAGGTGGCCAACAGGGGCCGCCGCCGATTCCTAGCTTCACGGCCAGCAACTCGCAGAACGCAATGGCGGGGCCATTGGTGTCTCCGACGGAGGCGGCATTGGTGTCTCCGACGCCGGCACGGGAGCTTAATGCACCCGGGTGTACGCCGGCCGACACCTCTGCAGCAAGCGGCCCCTCCGTCAACTGCACGCCCGTCGTTGGCGGTGCCTCGACATTAGCCGAGCTCGACGCCATCATCACGGTAACTAATTAAGCCTCTCTCGGCCGAGGACTTCATCTCCTTGCCTTTGACTGGGCATCCCTGACGCCCTACATGTTTTCGCAGGGCGCCGCCGACGTTCCGTGCACTCTCCTGCACTTCGTGAACAATGAGTTGGTCGATGTCGCCAAGGGCAAAATCGTTCAACCGGGCAACCCCTTGTTCCACGGTACCCAGATGCCACCCAACTTGTTTAGGGTCCAACTGGTTCGGGTGCTGCCAGGCTGCGACGAGTTGTTACCTCCGATTCGACCCGTCGGGGCCGACGATGATGACGTGATGACCCTCAGCGCCTGCCTGAGCTGGCCCCTACTTTGGCCGAAGAGCCAGATTCGTTTGGGGGAGGGGGACACCACCCCAAAGACAACACCGCCAGTCGTGCCGGCACCAAGTCGGCCCCATGGCAAGACGGCCGCAACGGTGCCGGACATCCCTATGCCACTGGATCCAAACATGCATATGGCACAGGATCAGAACGACGACGACGATGATACATTTGCCAACGTCGATCGGTACTTTGCCGATCATGGGTACGATGGCGACTTCATGGGGCCTCCTTCTCAAGAACCCAACCCAACAAAAGACGTGCGCGATCTAGCTGGTACCGCGGAGAAGCCAAGTTGCAACAGGCGTCGTCTGCCGTTCAGCTCTCAGGAGACGCCTCCAGCTGCCGACTTCACCGAGCCTCAGATAGGCGAGGTGTGAAATATTCTCAGCCCCAACACACTCAAGAAGGCGGTCTGTGAGCAGAACTCGGTCCCATTACAGGAGAATAAGAAGGCACGCAAAAGAAAGACTAACAAGGGTGTGGGCCAGCCGGCACCGAGTACGATCCGTGCTCAGGACGGGCCACCTTCACCTGAGGATTTAATGAGGAGGGTGCATGTGGCGGGTAGGCCGATGCTACCGAGAAATATGCTCGATGTTGCAGCCGGTGCTATGCGGAGTCTGCATGACAGTATTCTTTCTTTGGAGAAGCGGCGTCTCAGAGAGAAGGATGTGGCATACCCGGTTTTCGTGGCCAAGGTGCCAGAGGGCAAGGGCTTTGTGGATAACTCCATCGGGGGTACGATCATCCTGCGGTTTGATGACATCCACGCTATGTTGAACCTTCATCCGCTGCACTACACCTTCGTTCGGCTTTTTTCGCTGAGTATGGAGATGCGGATCATTCGCGACAAGACCCCGGACATCGTGATAGTCGACCCCTTCTACATGCGTGCCAAGATCTTGGGCAGCGTTGGGACCGGCAAGTCGCGAGTTCTTACCTCGAAGGCGTCATTCTGGCAAACCCAGATAAGGATAACTTCCTCGTGCATTACTTTCCCGAGTAAGTCCTCCCCTCAACCGCCCCGTAACATACGAATTCTTAGATTTCGATCGTTTTTCTTTTAACATTCCGTGTTTTCTGCAGTGACACACATTGCACGCTCATCCTCCTAAGCCCCAAATATTCCATGGCCACGTATTTCGACCCGGACCGTCAGTCGAACATAGACTACACAAATGTCAAGAAGGTTCTTGATGATGTTCTCCCCAGCTACGCCCAATCTGGAGGCACCTTCAACAGGCCTATTCGTAAGTACGGCAAGCACGTGTTCTCCCACAATACGACGTTCTGCTGCGTCAAGCAGCCGCCTGGCGGTCAGAAGGGTGCCTACTATGCCATCCATCACATGCGGGCGATCGTACGGGACCATCATCAACTTCTGCTACCGAGTAAACTCAAAGATTGGGCCGCGAGCGTGTCGGCAATCCAGGACGCGGACATCTGACAAGAATTCTTTCGCATCCAGTCGGAGTTTGCGGAAATCATCCAATCAAGATGTCCTTCATACCTCGGGGCAGTTCTACCTCAGAAATCAACTGTCCAATAGTGAGATAGATGGAATGCTACAAATGCAGGCTGACAACGCCCGTAATTTCATGACTCCCACGATAGACGGCGGCTTCATCCACGCTCCGGTCCCTTGAGTCGAGTCGAAAGCAGTGATGCTGTGTCTAGTTCTGAAACATCGATTGGCTCATGTTGTAATTAAACTTTAATGAACTTGTAGTATGTCTCTTCGGTTTCGAGAATCGTTCAACTTAGATGTAATTGATGCTATTAATGTCTTGCTTTTCTCTTCCGATCGTTCTGTTGCATACTTATATATTGCTTATGTATTGTCTGCGAATTGGTACTAACGTTTCGTTTGGCTAGTGCATAGCGATGCCGTCGTATGTCGTCTACAAGGGTAAGGTTCCCGGAGTCTACGACGACTGGGAGGAGTGTCGGAGACAGGTTCACCGATTCAGCGGTAACAGTTACAAAGGGTACACCACTAGGGCCGAGGCCGAATCTAGATACGCCCGCTATCTAGCGGGAGAGGGTAGGGAGCGTTGGAGGAACCGGATGAAGACGAGTTCCATCGTGATGATGCTCATCGTGATGACCGCAGCTCTCTTCTATGTGATGGTAGTTTAGATGATCGATATCGACTTGTAATGTGAAGACAAACTCGCTTCTCGTGATCTCGGGACTTGTAATATAATGTTCTATCTTTGTTCGGTCTTTTCAATTCGGAGACTAATATGATGAATTGTATTCGGAGACTAATATGATGAATTGTATTCAGAGACTAACCTTCTGTGGTATTCGATGAATCTATTGTTGATGTGTGTTGTCTATATGTTGTCCAATTATACATTTTGTAACCTGTGCAAAAAAATAGAAAATTAAAAAATTAAAAAAACCTAATATTCATACTAATGGCGCATCACATCACAGTGCGCCATTAGTATGCCAGAGGATACTAATGTCGCATCTTTAAGCAGTGCGCCATTAGTATGCCGAGGTTACTAATGGCGCATCCCGTCGTGGTGTGCCATTAGTATGCCAAAGCACCTGGCTATACATAGTCCCTGGGAGGCATACTAATGGCGCACCGTGCCCTATACTAATGGCGCACCACTGGTGCACCATTAGTATACCAGATACTAATGGCGCACCAGTGGTGCGCCATTAGTAAATATTACTAATGGCGTGCTAGTAATGGCGCACCACTAATGCGCCATTAATGGCCAAATTAGGTGCGCCATTAGTAGCCCTTTTTCTAGTAGTGCTATGCCTTACGCCTGCTCCCTCGCCCACGCGCGGTGGCTCGCAGGACGAGGAGAAAATTTGACTACTCCCTCCGTTTACTCCTCGTCCCTACCTTGGTTAGAGAGATTATCATATTGTTTGGAATATATGTCCTTAGATTTCAATATAAACTAACTTCTAGTACATACTCCAAATACTAATATATATAGACGTATTTTAGAGTGTAGATTCACTCATTTTGCTCTGTATGTTGTCCAGATTGAAACGGACATAATAGTACGCACTCTCCCTAGCCCACGTGGTGGACGTGCATAAATTCATTTGTTCTCATATAGCCAGAAAAATATTTACTCCAGTACTATTATTGCTCGACTTCCCGAAGAGGCGAAGAGCCAATCACAAGGTTAATATTTTGGATATGCCAAGTGCAAGGTTTATAGGAGAACGAGTAGTAGGTGTCGCGTCATTTATAAATAAAGTTTTTATTCTTCAGTGGGGCGTACGCAATATAAATAGGTTCATATGGAGAGAAAAGGAAACCTCTCCACTATATACATAGGCAGGACGAGCCTACACGAATGCTTGCTGGGGTTGCTCTCTTCATACTGTCTTGCACAAAATGACTGTGGCCACATCTCTAACATCCCGGCGGATGTGGTGGATGCTTAGTGTAGATGCGGTCGCCGTCGCCGACGGCGAAAATCCACTGTCGGCATGTCCCGATCAGGGGTCCCTATCGTTCTCTCTCACAAAGCTAGTGAGGCTGCCTTCGTCCCTTGCTCACTGCCGCGATGTGGGCAGTGGCCGCCTCCCACCGCCCTCCTCTAGGTTGAGCTACGTCCCGACATGCCTCCGGTACAACTCCCTTTACAGCCGGCTTGCACCACTGCTCCAGCTGCCCACATCACTCCAGGTGGATATTTCTCTACATCTTTGCCCCGCACATACCTCTACTGGCTTCTACTTACTGTATTTGTGATGAGTTTATGTCTCATCAACAAGCCCCAGTAATCTTATTCTAATCACGCTTCTTCAATTTCTTTGCCACAGGGATGCTCATCTCGATTTTGGTGAAACTGCAAAAAATGATCCGATGGTCAAAGGGTTGCAAACTTCATTTCTTCAGAAGATCCAACGGTTCCAACAAATTAAAGCCTCGTTAGAGTTTAAGGTTCAAGGGCTAGGGACTACATGGATCATTTTTTTAGCTTTCTCTTTTCCAAAATAAGTGTCAACTTTAGTAGTAGTACAACTTTGTACTTAAGTTTGCATAAAGTTGAGACACTTATTTTGGAACGGAGGGAGTACATATTGGCTATGGTTTGTCAATCATTGAGATTCAATAGCATGCATGTTAGTCTCCTTTGTATTTTATGAAATGTTGCAACGGGCAACCTTGGACGCAAGATACATGAAACACAAGCTGGAAGCTTCATAGCATTGTACAAATTTATCTCGCTGATAAATTACAGTATATACTATACTAGTAGTACTATGTAAAGAGTTAGGTGTCGCACGGTGTCCAGAAAATATGGTGATAAGGTGAGGTGGGCCATGTAATCACTGAGCCTGCGTGTTTTCACTGCTCTCGCACTCCTCCGCTGTAAGAATGAAGAAAATTGTAATCTAGTAGTACCACCTTTCGCCGAAAGCGTGGGACATCCAGCAGTCCTACCACCTCAGTAATAATGACCAATGAGCCGTCAAATCACATCGACCCAGCAGTAAGTTGGACGGACGAAGCAACCATCACTCTTGAATCCGCTTCTCTCTTTAATGCAGTTGCCAATGAGAGGTCGCGTCCGCTCTGCCCGGGCATGAATGCAACACCGATTCTTTGAAGCGGCGCTGACTGTTTCAGGCGGGAAGCACGCACAAGTGATGGAGGGGCTTTGGGTGGGCCAGGCTGGTCAGGAGAGGGCATGGCAGCGGTCGCCTCTCCCGACCGGACGCCCGGAAGAGGATGCCCCGACTCTCACAGCTAAATCGTACACTACACACCATCTCTCCATAGGAGTAGGTCGATGTGTCGCTCTCTCTAACACACACATGTTGTTAAACACACATGCACACGCACACACAGGTTTATAGAATAGGAATATCGTGCATGTTACTAGTCCAAGTTACTCACCACTATGACCAGCCTAAGCAATGTAACCAAACGCTCCTTACTCTGCCTTGTTACCTCCCCCAGAAACCCAATGCATGGAGCGCAACTACGCGTTGATCAGTCAAGAAATCAAAGTCGGCTTGCATGCGAGTTAATACGTGGCCCTGCATGGTAGCTAGAACGACATCTCTTAGTTGTTGGGATTAATTGTTGCGTTTAGAGACAGAAATCAGGGCTTTGATTGGAGGAAGGACCGGTCAATCTCCTTCTCCTCCAATCTGCGTGCACCTTGGTCCCGATGCACCTTCTAACGTGACTTATTACTCCTAGATGGAGGGAGTAGTACGAGATATGGTGGCACGCTGACTTAGGTCGAATACAAGTGCCCAAAATTGTGTGCATGTTATAATAAGGAATCACTTAAAATAGTATGTGAGCGAATAGAGGGGTCAATTGGACAGTGTTCACGAGCAGTACCGAGATGTGTGAGGTAAGATACACCACTTGCGCTTTTAATTTTTCTTAGTAATTTGTTTGTTTCACCCTCTGACTGGTGGGACGCAATGTACAATGTGCAGAGAGGTAAGGTGACTAAGGCTGCATTTTTTCTGTACTACCAACACGGGTTTAAATCCCAAAAGACCTTACCACCAAAGCCACATGACACGATTATGATTTAAATCCCAATGACTCGCACGCAAAAAAAACACGGCATGCTTATCACACGAATGCATGAATGTATAAAATGTTATTTTCCTCTCGTTGAACGTTAGGGGAGGGTGGTGTAGCTAGTTAGCCTATTTGCTCATCAAACTTGAGGTATCGGGTTGTATAACTAAACTTGAGCATAATTTTGTTTTTGTTCGACTTCTTTATTCCACCCAATGACAGGTAGGCCCCACATGACAGAGAGAGGAAGTGATCTGGGGCGGTGCCAGGAGGATTCTTTGACTGGTCAAAATGGATGGATACGGAGCTATACGATCTCGTAGTGACCGTATAATCACCTCATCACGTATACGTTGCAGCCTCGGCGCTTGTTTTCTAGGGTTTGCACTCTTCACACTCTCTATCTAGTATATATATACACGCTCGAGCCTCAGTGCTCGTAGTTGCTCTCTTCACACTCTCTCACCCTCTCCAGATCTAAACAAGACTTCGTTTGCCTTTCTCTCTCCCCTCACTGCTAGTCAAAGAGCCGGCAGGATCCGTCCGCCGGCAAGGGAAGGAGGATTAATGCTGTCGCTGTCGGTGAGGGAGGGAATCCACCATTGGCGCAGCTGTTTTCTTTCACCCAGCGGCAGTGCGGGAGGGCCTCCAACCCCTTTGAGGGAGTCCTGGATTAGGGGGTCCTCGGGCGTCCGGACTATGGTACGCGGGCCGGACTGATGGGCCGTAAAGATACAAGACCTAAGACTATATCCCGTGTCCGGATAGGACTCTACTTGGCGTGGAAGGGAAGCTTGGCGTCCTGATACGAAGATTCCTTTCTCTGTAACCGACCTTGTACAACCCTAGTCCCCTCTAGTGTCTATATAAAACGGAGGTCTTAGTCCGTAGAGGCAAGAATGATACTCATAGTCATACGTGCTAGACTTTTAGGGTTTTAGCCATTATGATCTCGAGGTAGATCAACTCTTGTAATACTCATATTCATCAAGATCAATCAAGCAGGAAGTAGGGTATTACCTCCATAGAGAGGGCCCGAACCTGGGTAAACATCATGTCCCCTGTCTCCTGTTACCATCGACATTAGACGCACAGTTCTGGACCCCAGATTCAGCGGCTCCAAGTCCGGCCAGCGGAACAAGCCGTTCAAAGGAACAATTTGGGCCCATCCAGCTTGGACCGCATATTCAGTCGCCCATGCCAGATACACGACACCCCCAAAAACCAGCCAATCACACCAAGAGAGACTGTTGGGTTTTTAAATAGGCCCGTAAGTCAAATGCCAAGAACAAGCAGAAGGGGTCGCAAAGCGAGGACGATGACGAGGAGCCACAGCCATCGAACACAGGGGGACAGAAGAAGTTTCCTCCCCAAGTTAAAGCGGTGAACATGATATACGGTACCCACATCACCAAGAGGGAACGCAAGCGCACGCTTAGGGACGTCTATGCGATGGAGCCAGTCGCCCCCAAGTTCAACCCATGGTCTTCCTGTCCGATCACTTTTGATCGTAGGGACCATCCGACTAGTATATGTCATGGCTGTTCAGCCGCACTGGTCCTCGACCCAATCATTAATGGATTCGACCTCACGCGAGTCCTCATGGACGGTGGTAGCAGTGTCACATCGTAGTTAGACCATGAATTAGAGTGTGCATCATGTTTACCTTTCATCAGAAACTTGAAATGGGGAAGGCAGAACCCCCAGCACCCCCCTGAAATCAACTAGGGTTTACTAAAAACATTTTCAATGAACCTGAAATGCCCTTCTAAAATGTTCACCCTCTATGTCTTGGGTTATAACCTCTGGCAAAATAGGTGCACAATTTTCTAGGTCAATAAAAGGTCACTGAATTAAATCTTATGTATGTTGATTTTGGACATTTAAATACTAATAAATATTTTAAGTGTTCAAATAATTCTGGAAATAAGTCAGGGCTGTTAGGAATAATCCCAACAGAGCCCACAGTTATTTGCAGGATTTTAGAAAGTGCTTAAGTATTTTTAATAATACCACAAAGTTACAGAATATTAGAAAAAGGAATAAAATAGAAATAAAAACTAACCTGGCCACAGCCACTAGCCGGCCCACCTGGCGGCCCAGCGCTGTGCTGGCCCATGCCAGCCAGCTGCTTCGTCCCCGCCAGGCAGGCAGGGAGCTAACGCCGGCGAGCGCGAGCTCGCCACGGCGCCAGCAGCTTGCCACTTTGCGCGCCTGGACACTGGGTGACCTCCACATCGCCGTCCCGACCCCGTGGACACCTCATTTCCCCCTGCCTCTCTCCCTCGCTCCCCCTCCGCTATGGCCGACGCTGCTGCGCCCGCGCCACCGTGAAACCACGACCTCCGTCGCCCCCATGCTGCTCCACCGTGTCCTGCAGCTCCGCCACCACCTCCTCGATCGCTCCACCAAGCCACGCCCCGCCGGAGGCCAGCAAACGACTCCACCGAGCTCGTCTTCAACCTCCTGCCGACTAGATCGCCTCCGCCGCCCCGCTTGCTCCGGCTCGTCCCCGACCTCGCCGTCAACTCCGACGCAGTTGCCGTGCGCATAGCAACCTCCCCATCCTCTAAGTTCTTCTTCTCATGCACCACAGCGAGCACACGCGGCTCATCCGCACGCGCCACCGCCTGACCACGTCGTCGGCGTTGCTCCGGTGACCATTTGGTCACGGGCTTGTGCCCGTCACACTCCTCGCGCCACGTAGAGGCCATTGGTGCTAGCGCCACATCGCCTGAGCCACTGCAACCACGCGCACGAGCTGGCCGAGCTTCGGCCTCCGCCTGACCTCGTCGCCGGCGAAGCTCCGGCCACTCCCCGGCCAAGCGACCACCACGGCTGGATGCGGGCAAGCACCAACTGCCCGTAGCTCCTCTCCGCGCAACAAACGAAGCCCTGTGGGCGAATCCCGCAGCACGCCGCCGCGTCTGGCCTCGCCGGCGGCTAAACGCCGGCAGGCTTTGACCGTTGACCGGCGGGTTTGACCCTGACGTGGACTGGGTGGGCCCAGGTTGACTCCTTTGAGTCAATGACAAGTGGGCCCCCCCTCTGCTAACTAACTGGTTTAGTTTTAATTAAAATTAATTAGTTTAACTAATTACTGACATGCGGGACCCACTGGTCAGTTTGACCTGGACGACCCCGTTGACCTCTGACGTCATCCTGACGTAGTGCTGATGCAGTAATTTAATTACTGGAATTATTTTTATACAGGAAATTCCAGAAAATAGTTCAAACTTCAAAAAATCATAGAAATTAATCTGTAACTCCAGATGCAAAGATTTATATATGAAATTTGATCAGAAAAATTCAATCTATCCATTGGAACTGGTTTCATGCATGTCAGAACAAGTTAACCCTGCTGTTTATGCAATACAAGGTGATGCACTTTTATAGCTATGTTAAATGATCTAACACTTGAACCCTTGGTTCAATTAAGCACATTCCACCCTGCTTAAGCTTGCATTAGGCCAAGACACTTCCATATTGCCATGTCATAGCATGCATCATAATGTTGCATATCGTCATGTGTTGATTGTGTTTCGATGTGTTCTTCGTGGTAGGTCCTTCCTCCGAGGATATTCAAGAGCATCCAACTGAAGGGCAGTATCCCACCACCACTCCATCAGGCAAGCAACCCATTGATGATTCCGATACAAACCCATGTTCTCGCTTCTGCTCTTGTTTTACTGCATAAAGACAATGCGATTCAAACTGCTGTGTGTCTCGGTAGTTGAACCCACTTCCTTTGCATGACCTGTCATTGCCACAGTAACTAGATGAAACCCACTAGCATGTGTAGGAGTTGATTGAGCCATATGTGTGTGTTCCTACCATGCTATGCTTGCTATGCTTAGAGTTGTGTCAGGTCTGGCTCATCGGGATGATGAACTAGAGTGAAAGGTTGTGTCGTTGTTGAGAGTGTGAAAGTGTTGAACACGATTTGGTAAAGGAATCGATGGAAGGCCATGTAGGAGTACATGGTGGGTTGTTTCATTGACGTCGTCCTTAAGAAATGAGATCCGTGTGTGTGATTTAAGACTCAACTACTACCACACATTGGGCCCTGAAATATGACCCTGCTCGACTTACCAACCCCTCTCGTCCTCTGTCCAGGAGTTGCAAGTAGTTTCTGGTGTTTGTAGTTGCTGGGGGCCGCACGCAGTGCTGACCATAGGGGTGGGCTGTGTTGCGGTAGGCACGTGGCACGGTGTACCAATTCGCCCGTTTGGTGTCTCGGGAACCCTGCACACATTGTTTGGGGCCGTTGAGGACACCCCAGCCGGATCTCCTTGCGGTTGGAACCCGAATAGGCGATAAACCTGTACTAGAGACTAGTGTGGTTGGTTAGGTCGTGGTCTACACCCACGTCAGCTTTCGCTTGAAGTCTGCCAAGCACATGCCGTGTGCAGACGCTAAGTGGTGGAAACATGTGTGAAGAAGTACACCCCTGCAGGGTATAAAACTATTCGAATAGCCGCGTCCGCGGTAAAGGACTACTTTGTCACCTATACAGTTCATAGACAAGTAAATGGATACTACTAAAAATCTCAAGATAAGTGTGAGTACCGCGGATGGCCCTCTCGTAGGATGACGAGGGAGGATCCACGGTGGAGTATTGTGTTGGTGATAGTGGACTCGTGTGCGACAAATGTTTTACAAGGTGTGTCTATCGTAGGATAGCTTATCCATGAGTCAAAGCTGGATTGCCGCAATAACTCCACTACCTTCTTGAGAATGTGCATGTATAGTAGGATTCTGTTGTAAGACTTGCTGAGTACCTTCGTACTCACGTTGCTTTAATTAATGTTTTCAGACGACAACACCAACCCCTCCGATGGGTTCTATGTAGACCTCGACGTTGACGAGTGACATACCACCCAGGTGGTGATCCAAGACTTGTGAAGGGTCGATGTAGATAGACAGGCTTCGTCAAGCCTTCTTTCTTTCTAGTGTCTGTACTCAGACTACTTTGCTTCCGCATGTGCTTGTATATTTGTATGACTTGAGTGTCGGGTCATGTGACCCCTACCTGTATGAATGTTAAGTATGGCTCTTCGGAGCCTCTTAAATAAATTTCTTGAGTTGTAGAGTTTTGTTGTGATGCAATGTTGTATTTACTGATATCCGGCATATTGTGTGTATGATTGAAATGCTTGGTATGAGTGGGATCCGACTATCTAGTTGTTTATCCTTGGCAGCCTATCATATGGGGAAATGTAGTCTAGTGCTTCTGAGCGATAGTAGTCCGCTACAGCCCGGTTCACCGGAGTCCTGCTAGCCCAGCACTACTGCTCGGAACACTTGACTGGCCGGCATGTGTTTCACCTCGTTCCAGTGTCTGTCCCTTCGGGGAAATGTCACGCGGTGTTATGCGGAGTCCTGCCTAGCCTGCTATAGCCCGGATTTATACGTTGTTGACCGACACGCTCGATGTGATTCATGTATGCCTGTCCTCACGGGTTAGTGCTGCCTTGGGTTCACGACTAGCCATGTCGGCCCAGGTTCTCTGTCATATGGATGCTAGCGAAACTATCATATACGTGAGCCAAAAGGCGCAAACGGTCCCGGGCCAGGTAAGGTGGCACCCGTGGGAGTACCGCGCGTGAGGCCGCAAAGTGATATGATGTGTTACATGCTGGATCGATGTGGCTTAGGATCGGGGTCCTGACAAGCAGCCTGAACCTGATCTACCAAGATACAGCGTGCAAAATGGGCATTACTCTCTCAAGAGTTAAGCCCTCAAAGACTACCTTTAAAGGAGTCATACCAAGTGTAGAGGCCCGCTGTACGGGCTCAATCACACTAGAGGTTGTCTTCGAATCTCCGTACAACTTCCGAAGCGAAGAGCTAATCTTCGATATCGTCCCCTTTCGCAGCGGCTATCACGCACTGCTTGGACGAACCGCATGTGCGCGCTTCAACGTGGTGCCACACTACGCTTACCTTAAGCTCAAGATGCCCGGTCCATGCGGCGTCATAACAGTCAATGGAAACACGGAACGCTCCCTTCGTACCGAGGAGCACACCGCTGTGTTAGCAGCAGAAGTACAGAGCGGCCTTCTCAAGCAGAACCTTAATTCGTCAGCCGAGCTCCCGGACACTGTCCGGACTACTCTGCAGCAGGACAGCCCAGCTCGTCAAGAGCTCGACTAGCAATTTGGCTTCCTTCCCAGTCCCAACCAAGTGGCGCCAATCGTACCGCGCGTACATAACTATGCACTCAAAATACCATGGGCATAGACAGATGCATAACTAGCTTGTGATCCATAATACGGCTCGACCGCTCCTGGAGACACATACTTTCAATTTTTCGTTTTTATCCTTTTCAGGTTTCTTTTCCGCAGGCTTCTTTTGACGACCTAATAATCGGTCCTCTCGACAGGATGGGTACACCATGTGGCACCCCAGCTCAGAGCGACCGGTTTACCATGCATTGCCAGCCCAGAGACCATGTCTTCTGGCAACACACAAAATCTTGGTATAGAAAACGACCGCTTTATTGATGCTAGCGAAACAAAGTTTATATTATAATAGTTGTCGAGGCCAAGCGGCACACCCGGTGCGGGTGAACAATATGTACATTATTTAGTGAACATAAAGGGGCCTCGATCAGAACAACTACGCGGCAGTGGAATAAGTCGTAGCGGAAGCTCCATATCACAGGGACACCGATGTGGACACGGTCTAGATTCGAGCAGCGCTCCTCTCCAACGAGCCTTTCCTGAAATCTGGCATGACACGCCAGGTCAGTGCATTGAATGTACTTGCAACCTCACAACAGGCATAATCATAATGGCAAACAATATCATGATACTTAACCAATTATTAATAATGCAACACTATATGTCAAACATGTTGTCATCATGCTCGAACATCCCTCGGGACAACTTATGAACCGTGATCATTCCCAGATCACAGACAAACCACCAACGTGGTCTTAACAAGACTAACTCATGATCCTTACGGCGATCACAATCACGACCAATATCTGGTCCCGAATATCTCGATGGCCTTTCTGCCATCCTCAACAATGCAAAGTTCATAGCTTACTGTGCAAATTTTATTAAACGTTGACTCATGGTGGGAACTACTACGAGGTGTTCGTGACCTTGGACTCGGCTATTGATAGATTATACACTCTGCATAGGTAGCACAATATACCCACACCACGGAACCCATGGCCTCGCACTCCCATTCGGGTGGACCAACGACATTCCGACAAAACCCTTCCATTGCCATGACACTCTCCCGGCCACTCTGACCCAATCCCGAACGGGCTAGTCCTGGGTGGCCCCGTGTCTACCAAAGACACACCGAGCACCGTCGTGGCCAAAACAATCCCACTCAGGGACCCGGTACCATAATCTCAACAATGGGCACACAAGGTTATGCCTGCTTACCGGGCCAGGGTGAGCACGACACAACCTTCCCTAGTTGGAGGCACCGACCAGAGGCAATGTCAATGGACCAAATCAAGGCCTTCCCAAAAAGGCAAATGTGGCTGCACTGGGAGAAACTCGATTCAGCAGCACCATGACCCAGTCAACAGTATATTCAAGTTGAGTTATAATCAGGTTCAACTTAATAGGAAAATGACCAGTGTCATAGCATGCCATGAAATGCAAGACTACACATGCATCGCTTAATAATGAAAATGACCAATGTCATCCATATTAACACCAAGCATAAACATCGACAACTCATATTACTATGCTGATCAATATAACTCACATAATTCCCAACATATTTTGTAGCAAGTTTTATTATTTTCTCAAGCAAGAAAAGTAACTCCGATTAATTTCTCACGTGCATAGCAAAGATTATACCACAACCAAATCCTAATTTCTTTACCATCCAAGTTAGGTTCAAACATTCTGCAAGGCAAGTAAAATGACTAAACAAGTACTTAACAAAATATTTTCTTAGCAAAATTTTTATCATTTTATTTAAGGCAAGAGAATAACTTTAAATAACTAGTAACATGCATAACAAAATCATTTCTATCATCACCACAAATAAATCTTAACACATGCTCTAGTGCGCCAACATGATGCAGTAATTTATTGGGTCGAATTGGGACAAGCCTTGGTGTAAGCTTCTTGCAAATCGGAGCTGCCCTCAAAAAGCCTCGTGGTTCCGAGGGGGAACGTGTCACCTCCATGTGCAAAAACGACATACGTACACTGCCTTCTCCCGCCTTAATTTTTTTACACAGACATATTAGACCAAAATAGAATTATCGTGCTAAATTTTGGAATTATTCAAGGTTCGTTTGGCCTTTTTATACATTAATTGAATTTCTGGGCATTTAATGTGCATAATTCAAATTTGAACTACACGCACATGCTCAAGTGCACCAAAGTTGCTTCAAAATGACATGTGTGTCCTTGGGTGAATTTCTAGGTCCCATGGAAGAAATGGGAATGAAATTCAAACATCTGGGTGTCGTGGCTCGGATGGAAAGATTGAGAAACTTGGTTTCTTAATTCCTGTAAATCCAAACCCCGCCTGAAAATCATGAAACTTGGCATGGTGTAATGACATGGCACAAACATGTTGCGGTGAATTTTTTGGCCGAATTTGGACAAGCTTTGGTGTAAGCTTCTTGCAAACCGGAGCTTCCGTTAAGAAGGCTCGTGGTTCCGAGAGGGAATGTGTCAGCTCCGTGTGTGAAACGACATACGTACAATGCCTTCTCCTGCCTTAGTTTGTTTACACAAGCAGATTAGACCAAAATTGAAGTATCGTGCTAAACTTTGGAATTATTTCGGGTTCATTTGGCCTTTTTATACATTAATTGAGTTTCTGGGCATTTAATGTGCATAATTAAGATTTGAACTACAAGCACATGCTCCAGTGCACCAAAGTTGGTTGAAAAATCACATGCCAGTCCTTGGGTGAGGTTCTAGGTCCCATGCAAGAAATGGGAATGAAATTCAAACATCTGCGCGCCGTGGCTCGGCCAGAAAGACTAAGAAACTTGGTTTTTTAAATCCTGTAAATCCAAAACACGAGCAAAAATGATGAAACTTCGCATGGTGTCATAACATGGCACCAACATGCTGCGGTAGTTTTATTGGCCGAATGGGACAAGCTTTGGTGTAAGCTTGTTGCAAACCGGAGTCGCCCTCAAGAAGGCTCATGGTTCCGAGGGGAACGTGTCACCTCCATGTGCAAAAACGACATACGTACACTGCCTTCTCCCGCCTTAATTTTTTTACACAGACATATTAGACCAAAATAGAATTATCGTGCTAAATTTTGGAATTATTCAAGGTTCGTTTGGCCTTTTTATACATTAATTGAATTTCTGGGCATTTAATGTGCATAATTCAAATTTGAACTACATGCACATGCTCAAGTGCACCAAAGTTGCTTGAAAATGACATGTGTGTCCTTGGGTGAATTTCTAGGTCCCATGGAAGAAATGGGAATGAAATTCAAACATCTGGGTGTCGTGGCTCGGCTGGAAAGATTGAGAAACTTGGTTTCTTAATTCCTGTAAATCCAAACCCCGCCTGAAAATCATGAAACTTGGCATGGTGTAATGACATGGCACAAACATGTTGCGGTGAATTTTTTGGCCAAATTGGGACAAGCTTTGGTGTAAGCTTCTTGCAAACCGGAGCTTCCGTTAAGAAGGCTCGTGGTTCCGAGAGGGAATGTGTCAGCTCCGTGTGTGAAACGACATACGTACAATGCCTTCTCCTGCCTTAGTTTGTTTACACAGGCAGATTAGACCAAAATTGAAGTATCGTGCTAAACTTTGGAATTATTTCGGGTTCATTTGGCCTTTTTATACATTAATTGAGTTTCTGGGCATTTAATGTGCATAATTAAGATTTGAACTACAAGCACATGCTCCAGTGCACCAAAGTTGGTTGAAAAATCACATGCCAGTCCTTGGGTGAGGTTCTAGGTCCCATGCAAGAAATGGGAATGAAATTCAAACATCTGCGCGCCGTGGCTCGGCCGGAAAGACTAAGAAACTTGGTTTTTTAAATCCTGTAAATCCAAAACACGAGCAAAAATCATGAAACTTCGCATGGTGTCATAACATGGCACCAACATGCTGCGGTAGTTTTATTGGCCGAATTGGGACAAGCTTTGGTGTAAGCTTGTTGCAAACCGGAGTCGCCCTCAAAAAGGCTCATGGTTCCGAGGGGAACGTGTCACCTCCGTGTGCGAAATGACATACGTACACTGCCTTCTCCCGCCTTAATTTTTTTACATAGGCAGCTTAGACCAAAATAGAAGTATCGTGCTAATTTTGGAATTATTCCGGGTTCGTTTGGCCTTTTTATACATTAATTGACTTTTTGGGCATTTATTGTGCATAATTCTAATTTGAACTACAAGCACATGCTCTATTGCACCAAAGTTGGTCGAAAAATCACATGTGTGGTCTTGGGTGAATTTGTAGGTCCCATGCAAGAAATGGGAATGATATTCAAACATCTGCGCGTCGTGGGTCGGCCAGAAAGACTAAGAAACTTGGTTTTTTAAATCCTGTAAATCCAAAACACGAGCGAAAATCATGAAACTTCGCATGGTGTCATGACATGGCACCAACATGGTGTGGTAATTTTATTGGCCGAATTGGGACAAGCTTTGGTTTAAGCTTTTTGCAAACCGGAGTCGCCCTCAAGAAGGCTCATGGTTTCGAGGGGGAACGTGTTACCTCCGTTTGCGAAATGACATACGTACATTGCCTTCTCCCGCCTTAATCTTTTCACATAGGCAGCTTAGACCAAAATAGAAGTATCGTGCTAAAATTTGGAATTATTCCGGGTTCGTTTGGCCTTTTTATACATTAATTGAGTTTTTGGGCATTTAATGTGCATAATTCAAATTTGAACTACAAGCACATGCTCCAGTGCACCAAAGTATGTTGAAAAATCACCTTTGTGTCCTTGGGTGAATTTCTAGGTCCCATGCAATAAATGGGAATGAAATTCAAACATCTGGTCATCATGGCTTGGCCGAAAAGATTAAGAAACTTGGTTTTTAATTCCTGTAAATCCAAAACATGCCTGAAAATCAAGAAACATGGCATGGTGTCATGACATGGCACCAACATGCTGCGGTAATTTTTTTGTCCGAATTGGGACAAGCTTTGGTGTAAGCTTCTTGAAACCGGAGCTTCCCTAAAGAAGGCTCCTGGTTCCGAGGGGGAACATGTCACCTCCGTCTTCGAAATGACATACGTACAATTCCTTCTCCTGCCTTAATTTTTTTACATAGGCAGCTTAGACCAAAATAGAAGTATCATGCTAAATTTTGGAATTATTCGGGGTTCGTTTCGCCTTTTTATGCATTAATTGAGTTTCTAGGCATTTAATATTCATAACTCAAATTTGAACTACAAGCACATGCTCCAGTGCACCAAAGTTGGTTGAAAAATCACATGTGTGTCCTTGGGTGAATTTCTAGGTCCCATGCAAGAAATGGGAATGAAATTCAAACATCTGGGCGTCGTGGCTCGGCTGGATAGATATAGAAACTTATTTTTTTAATTCCTGTAAATCCAAAACACGCCTGAAAATCATGAAACTTGGCATGGTGTCATGACATGGCACCAACATGTTGCGGTAATTTATTGGGTCGAATTGGGACAAGCCTTGGTGTAAGCTTCTTGCAAAGCGGAGCTACCCTCAAGAAGGCTCGTGGTTCCGAGGGGGAACGTGTCACCTCCGTGTGCAAAAACGACATACGTACACTGCCTTCTCCCGCCTTAATTTTTTTACACAAACAGATTAGACCAAAATAGAAGTATCGTGCTAAATTTTGGAATTATTCCTGATTCGTTTTGCCTTTTATACATTAATTGAGTTTTTGTGGATTTAATGTGCATAATTCAAATTTGAACTACACGCACATGCTCCAGTGCACCGAAGTTGCTTTAAAATCACATGTGTGTCCTTGGGTGAATTTCTAGGTCCCATGCAAGAAATGGGAATGAAATTCAAACATCTGGGCATCGTGACTCGGCTGGAAAGATATAGAAACTTGGTTTTTTAATTCCCTGTAAATCCAAAACACGCCTAGAAATCATGAAACTTGGCATGGTGTCATGACATGGCACCAACATGCTGCGGTAATTTATTGGGTCGAATTGGGACAAGCCTTGGTGTAAGCTTCTTGCAAACCGAAGCTGCCCTCAAGAAGGCTCGTGGTACCGAGGGGGAACGTGTCACCTCCGTGTGCAAAAACGACATACTTACACTGCCTTCTCCCGTCTTAATTTTTTTACACAGATAGATTAGACCAAAATAGAAGTATTGTGCTAAATTTTGGAATTATTCCAGGTTCGTTTGGCCTTTTTATACATTAAGTGAGTTTCTGGTGATTTAATGTGCATAATTCAAATTTCAACTACACGCACATGCTCGAGTGCACCGAAGTTGCTTGAAAATCACATGTGTGTCCTTGGGTGAATTTCTAGGTCCCATGCAAGAAATGGGAATGCAATTCAAACATCTGGGTGTCGTGGCTTGGCCGGAAAGATTGAGAAACTTGGTTTGTTAATTCCTGTAAATCCAAAACACGCCTGAAAATCATGAAACTTGGCATGGTGTCATGACATGGCACCAACATGTTGTAGTGAATTTTTTGGCCGAATTGGGACAAGCTTTGGTGTAAGCTTCTTGAAACCAGAGCTTCCCTTAAGAAGGCTCGTGGTTCCGAGAGGGAACGTGCCACCTCCGTGTGTGAAATGACATACGTACAATGCCTTCTCCTGCCTTAATTTGTTTACACATGCAGATTAGACCAAAATAGAAGTATCGTGCTAAACTTTGGAATTATTTCGGGTTCGTTTGGACTTTTTTATACATTAATTGAGTTTCTGGGCATTTAATGTGCATAATTAAACTTTGAACTACAAGCACATGCTCCAGTCCACCGAAGTTGGTCGAAAAATCACATGTGTGTTCTTGGGTCAATTTCTAGGTCCCATGCAAGAAATGGGAATGAAATTCAAACATCTGCGCGTCGTGGGTCGGCCAGAAAGACGAAGAAACTTGGTTTTTTAAATCCTGTAAATCCAAAACACGAGCGAAAATGAAACTTTGCATGGTGTCATGACAAGCACCAACATGGTGCGGTAATTTTATTGGCCGAATTGGGACAAGCTTTGGTGTAAGCTTTTTGCAAACCGGAGTCGCCCTCAAGAAGGCTCATGGTTCCGTGGGGGAACGTGTCACCTCCGTTTGCGAAACAACATACGTACACTGCCTTCTCCCACCTTAATCTTTTTACATAGGCAGCTTAGACCAAAATAGAAGTATCGTGCTAAAATTTGGAATTATTCTGGTTCCGTTTGGACTTTTTATGCATTAGTTGAGTTTTTGGGCATTTAATGTGCGTAATTCAAATTTGAACTACAAGCACATGCTCCAGTGCACCAAAGTATGTTGAAAAATCACCTCTGTGTCCTTGGGTGAATTTCTAGGTCCCATGCAAGAAATGGGAGTGAAATTCAAACATCTGGGCATCATGGCTTGGCCGAAAAGATTAAGAAACTTGGTTTTTTAATTCCTGTAAATCCAAAACATGCCTCAAAATCATGAAACATGGCATGGTGTCATGACATGGCACCAACATGCTGCGGTAATTTTTTTATCTGAATTGCGACAAGCTTTGGTGTAAGCTTCTTGAAACCGGAGCTTCCCTCAAGAAGGCTCCTGGTTTCGAGGGGGAACATGTCACCTCCGTGTTCGAAACGACATACGTACACTGCCTTCTCCCGCCTTAATTTTTTTACATAGGCAGCTTAGACCAAAATAGAAGTATCGTGCTAAATTTTGGAATGATTCTGGGCATTTAATGTTCATAATTCGAATTTGAACTTCAAGCACATGCTCTAGTGCACCAAAGTTGGTTGAAAAATCACATGTGTGTCCTTGGGAGAATTTCTAGGTCCCATGCAAGAAATGGGAATGAAATTCAAACATCTGGGCGTCGTGGCTCGGCTGGAAAGAGATAGAAAGTTGTTTTTTTAATTCCTGTAAATCCAAAACACGCCTGAAAATCATGAAACTTGGCATGGTGTCATGACATGGCACCAACATGCTGCGGTAATTTATTGGGTCGAATTGGGACAGGCCTTGGTGTAAGCTTCTTGCAAACCGGAGCTGCCCTCAAGAAGGCTCGTGGTTCCGAGGGGGAACGTGTTACCTCCGTGTGCAAAAACGACATTCGTACACTGCCTTCTCCCGCCTTAATTTTTTACACAGACAGATTAGACCAAAATAGAAGTATCGTGCTAAATTTTGGAATAATTCCTGGTTCGTTTGGCCTTTTTATACATTAATTGACTTTCTGGGCATTTAATGTGCATAATTCAAATTTGAACTACACGCACATGCTCCAATGCACCGAAGTTGCTTGAAAATCACATGTGTGCCCTTGGGTGAATTTCTAGGTCCCATGCAAGAAATGGGAATGCAATTCAAACATTTGGGTGTCGTGGCTTGGCCAGAAAGATTGAGATACTTGGTTTCTTAATTCTTGTAAATCCAAAACACGCCTGAAAATCGTGAAACTTGGCATGGTGTCATGACATGGCACCAACATATTGCGGTGAATTTTTTGGCCGAATTGGGACAAGCTTTTGTGTAAGCTTCTTGCAAACCGGAGCTTTCCTTAAGAAGGCTCGTGGTTCCGAGAGGGAACGTGTCACCTCCGTGTGTGAAACGACATACGTACAATGCCTTCTCCTTCCTTAGTTTGTTTACACAGGCAGATTAGACCAAAATAGATGTATCGTGCTAAATTTTAGAATTATTCCGGGTTCGATTGGCCTTTTTTAACATTAATTGAGTTTCTGGGCATTTAATGTGCATAATTCAAATTTGAACTACATGCACATGCTCCAGTGCACCAAAGTTGGTTGAAAATCACATGTGTGTCCTTGGATGAATTTCTAGGTCCCATGCAAGAAATGGGAATGAAATTCAAACATCTGGGTGTCGTGGCTCGGCCGGAAAGATTGAGAAACTTGGTTTTTTTAATTCCTGTAAATCCAAAACACGCCAGAAAATCATGAAACTTGGCATGGTTTCATGACATGGCACCCACATGTTGCGGTGAATTTTTTGGCCGAATTGGGACAAGCTTTGGTGTAAGCTTCTTGCAAACCGGAGCTACCCTCAAGAAGGCTCGTGGTTCCGAGGGGGAACGTGTCACCTCCGTGTGCAAAAACGACATATGTACACTGCCTTCTCCCGCCTTAATTTTTTTACACAGACAGGTTAGACCAAAATAGAAGTATCGTGCTAAATTTTGGAATTATTCCTGGTTCGTTTGGCCTTTTTATACATTAATTGAATTTCTGGGCATTTATGTGCATAATTCAAATTTGAACTACACGCACATGCTCCAGTGCACCGAAGTTGCTTGAAAATCACTTGTGTGTCCTTGGGTGAATTTCTAGGTCCCATGCAAGAAATGGGAGTGAAATTCAAACATCTGGGTGTCGTGACTCGGCTGGAAAGATATAGAAACTTGGTTTTTTAATTCCTGTAAATCCAAAACACGCCTGAAAGTCATGAAACTTGGCATGGTGTCTGTCGGGGGAAATCTACCTCCACGAACACCTATGGGGACCGAGCCCCTTTCTTTGTTCGGCGGGGGGCGGAGGTCGCGCGAAGAGCGGATCGAGGCGATGCACACAAGGGGTTTACCCATCTTCGGGCCGCAAGGATGCGTAAAACCCTACTGCTGCTTTGTGGTTTTGTATTGTGTTCTTGCTCGGGAGCGTGTGGTGCTACAGTACACGCGAGCTGCTGGCGAGACCGAGCGTGAGTGGTCTCCTTCCCCCCTCCTCTCCTCCGTTGCGCATGAGGCCTCCTTTTATATGTGCAAGGGGTTACCCAGATGTGGCAACGTAGGCGGGGGCAAAACTGGAAAACGCTGTGTTGGGTACAGCTGTTTGCACAGTGCTAACATACCTAACTCTGACGGCAGTGGACAAGGGCATTAAATGCCCGTCCGCATCGCCCAGACGGTGCAGGAAAAGGACCGTCAGGAGCGCCACCGTTTGCCACGATGGCTACTCTATCAGCGTTGCCTTGCCACCGCATGCTCCTGGCTTTGCAGCCTCTCGACACGTACGCCTGGAATGGCCCCAGAGCGACGCGTGGGTGGGTGAGCTGGAGCGCAGGCGCGGGGTAGTGACTTGGTGCGGCAAGAGCCTTGCCGCGGTTGATGCCTTGTCGCGCCCGGGAGCTTGTCTCTCACCGGTCCTTGCCGGGACGCGGAGCGCGTCGCAGCAAGTCTCTTGTCGTGCCTTCCCGGCGAGCTCCTCTTGCCGGGGCCTTGTGCTTCGAGCGGTCGTCCCGGCAAGCTCCTCTTGCCGGGGCCTTGCTCTCTTCGGGTGGCCTTCCCGGCAGGCTCCTCCTGCCGGGGCCTTGGCTCAAATACTTTGTTCTTGGATGGCCCAAAAAGGGACCATGGATAGTCTTGGAGATCTCCTGGCAAGCCTTGCCGCGGGGTGCTACGACTGACCGTGCACAAGTTCGGGGTACTAAGGTACCCCTACTTTAGTACACCGACAGGAGGCCCTGGGCCTGGGCCATACACGGTGCCGAGCGCTGTTGGGCCAGGCCCAAAACAGTGCACGGGCATGCGCGGCCTGGGTCACGCAGCATGTGCTTCTGCCTCCACCACGTCCTCCCCGAACAGCACGCGTCGCACGCTGCATCGTGGGGAGAGGCGTGCGTGACGTGCGTCACGTCACAATAAAGGGGGACGGTTCGCGCTTGCTCCATAAGTGGAGGGAGGCGTGGAGGCGTGGCTCGTTCGCTGGACAGGGCCGAGGCACGGTTTCCGAGGCGCCCGCTCCCCACGATCACGGGGTGGGGAGAGGTCGCCTCGGTCCTGCACGCCAGCCACGCGGCTTCCATGCACCCGGGGTGGCGGACGGTGGAGGCAGGAAACCGGGCTGTCGCGGGTCGGGGCAGTAGGTCGGCCCCAGTCCCCTGGCCCTCCTGCGCCCTGATTGGTTGAGCGGGGCGGCCGAGCCCCCACCCTGCATCTTTATAAAGAGCAAGAGGGGGCGATGGAAATCCTCACTCCTTTGTCTTTCCTTCCCTTCGGCTTCTGATCCGCTCCCTCCATTCGCCATGGAGAAAGGGAATCCTGGTCCTTCATCGGCGGCGAGGGTTGCCGCTAGGCAACGCGCCCCTCCTCCCCCTGCACCCGCGGTGGCGGAGCCAACCGTAAGGGGAAGGGGGAGGGGGCGAGGTTGTGGACGAGGTCGCGGACGAGGCCGAGGCATTCAGGGAAGAGGCGGGCGGGGCGACGCGCCAGCCTTGCCCCCGCCAGCGACTCTTCTTCCCACAGCGGTCCACATCGGGGACGATCCTTGCGAGTTCTTCGTCAGGCTGCGCCGGGCGTCTCGCCGCCACCTCCGCCTCCCGGCTCCCTTCGCAAGCGTGATGGAGATGGAGCAACCCAAGACGTTAAGGCTGCGCATGAAGGGCTGCGGGATCAGCGGCACGCGGGTCCACGTCGAGTCCCCAGCCCCCGGCGTGGTGTATCTTGGCCGACGGTGGAAGACATTCGCCCGTATCCACAGCTTGACGGAGGGGTTCACCCTCCATTTTAAGTTGATGGAGGGCGATCTCCTCTCCGTCAAGGCCTTCGGGGACTTCGGGACCCGTGCCCGGTGCTGCGTGGATAGCTCCTCCGACAGCGAAGGCTCCTCCTCGAGCGAGAGTGACGAGGAGGGGAGCGACAGCGACGACGAGGGCAGCGGTCGTCGGGATGACGGGTCCGACTAGGCGCCGGTCGCGGCTCCGCGTGGCACCGGTGACCCCATCATCCGTGTCGCTGGCTCCTTGAGCTTCCCGGGGTCGTCTTCCCGTGCGGCTGGAGTGGCGAGGCTGCGGAAGAGGAGGAGGACTGGCGGCAAGGCCGTCAACTCGGAGTACGAGGGCTAGATGTCCTCGACAACGTGTTGACGTCCCGCTGCCTCATCTTCGAGCTCTACGTCCGGCGCCGCCGTCACCATCCAGCCTAAGGAGCCCCCGGACGGCCCTCCGGGCGTTCTGTTGGTGTCTTCTGCCACCCGTAGTTCGCCTAGGCGCCCCTTTTGCCCTTTTCGCCTCCTTGTCCTACCTCCTGAGGAGAGAGACAATAAAGGGATTACGGGCATCTTATCTTTTTTCAATCTGTAAGCCCTCGGGCCTTAGCTGTGTTTAAAACTTGTAATCCCATCTTTCATGTTTTTCATTCTCTCTGAACTGTACCTGAGCGGAATGTTTTTGATGAAAAGGGGATGTTTGCCGGGCCATTTGTCCCGTGGATAAAACCCACGCCAAAGAGCGAATCCTTTGTATCGTTAAGGTAGACACTTCTTTGCCCGGCAACAGGCCCTGCCGTCTTCCCGCGCCACTCGGCCCCTCTCACGCCTTTGGCAGAGGAAGGGATCAGGCGGGTTCGGGCCCCTCGTTCCGCCCCTTTGCCGCCGCGACTACTACCAAAACGGGCCCCAGGAACGCGCTCTGGGGCCTGTCGTTAAGGGAGCACGGTAGCTTTTAGGAGGAAACAAGATTTCCGTATTCCACAGTTCATAAGAGAATGCATGACAAGGGATGCAAAAACTTATCTGGGATTGCAGCCCCCGGCATCTTTGGCTTGCCGCGGGCGAATCTTCGTACTTGCAGCCCCCGGCAACACTGATTTTTCGGGGACCAGATGCTGGCCCGCCCTTCTTCTTTTCTTCGTCCTTAAGCGGTCTGGCCAGGATATGCAAAACCCTGCGAACCAAAGGAAACGAAGGAACAGGAAAAAGGACGCAGACTCGACCTCTAAGCTAGGGGTTAGCAGCTGTTAGGCACTATCAACCCTAACCAAGGACGAGACTCGACTCAGCATGCATGCTAAAACTTACGGCGCCAGCGCTTCATTTACTGCTGCTCAGGGTCTGCGCCTGGCTTTGTACAAAGGATTACATGCAACTGCGGCAAGACTTGTACAAAAGGTTGGTTGTCGGGCGGGGCCCGACAACCGCGCCTTACGGGTAAAACTTACGAAGATGCTCAATATTCCAGGAGTTGCTCACCGGAGTGCCATCTTCGGTCTCGAGGCGGACAGCGCCGGGCCTCGTGACTCGTCTCACCCGGTAAGGGCCTTCCCACTTCGGCGTCAACTTGTTATGATTCTTGGCGGACGGAGCGTGCCGAAGAACATGGTCGCCTACATCGAAGCTTCTGGCTTTAACTTTGCGGCTATGGTAGCGACGCAAACTTGCTGGTAGCGAGAGGCTCGCACAGCAGCCTGAAGACGATCTTCCTCAAGGAGCAGCGCGTCATCTTCACGCAGCCGCTCTTGCTCAAGCTCATCATAAGCGAGCACTCGAGGTGACCCGTATACGAGTTCCGTGGGGGTAACTGCTTCTGCTCCATAGACTAGAGCAAATGGTGTGTGGCCAGTGGCTCGATTTGGCATCATCCTGATCGACCAAGGAGCCACCGGCAGCTCCTCGATCCAGTTTCTTCCGCACTTGTGCACCCTATCGAACGTTCTGGTCTTGAGCCCGCGCAGTACTTCGGCATTGGCCCTTTCAGCTTGACCGTTGCTCCTGGGATGAGCAACAGAAGCGAAGCATACCTTGGTGCCGAGATCTTGGACGTATTGCATGAAGGCGCGGCTCGTGAATTGCGTACCATTGTCGGTGATGATCCTGTTGGGGATCTCGAAGCGGCAAACAGTCGACCTGAAGAACTTGATGGCTGACTGTGCTGTCACCTTCCTCACTGGTTCCACTTCCGGCCACTTTGTGAACTTGTCGATTGCGACGTACAAGTACTCAAAGCCCCCGACAGCTCGGGGGAAGGGGCCGAGGATGTCGAGCCCCCAGACCGAAAATGGCCAGGATAAAGGGATCGTCTGGAGAGCTTGAGCTGGCTGTTGTATCTGCTTGGAATGGAACTGGCACGCTTCACACTTGGTTACTTGTGCAGTTGCATCCTGGAGGGCTGTCGGCCAGAAGAAACCTTGCCGGAACGCTTTGCCGGCAAGTGCTCTTGCGCCAATGTGGTGACCACATATGCCTCCATGTATCTCTGCCAACAGCTTCTGTCCGTCTTCCCGGGAAATACACTTCAATTTCACACCGTTGCGCCCTCTTCTGTACAGTGTGTTGTCGACGAACTGGTACATACTAGAGCTCCGGTCTACTCTTTCCGCTTCTTCTTGCTCTTCGGGAAGTTCTCCGTTTTGGAGGAAATGGACAGTCTGCTGCGCCCATGCTGGAGCCTGTGGCTCGACAACAAGGACTGAAGGCACATCTGCTGCTGCGGGAACGTCCGCTTCTACGGCGAGGATATGGGGCTCAGCCGGAGCTTGACGTTCCCCGGCAAGCTTGCCGGAGCAAAACTTGTCGGGAGCGCCTGCTTCTATGGAACAAACCCTGGGGTTTTCCAGAGCAGACGGCTCCTCAGCGCTCTTGGCGTCGATCTTGGGGACCTTCTTGGCGGCGGCTCCGGGGAGCTCTGCCGGAAGATAGTCGCCGGAGACCAATCTCCTCTTCTTGCTCTGTCTGGTTGATGGCGTTACGGATGGCTGAGTCAGCTTGAGCACAAAGGTTCCTGGTTCCATAGGTAACTTAAATGCTGCGCACTTTGACAGGCCATCAGCGATGTCGTTCTCAGCTCTTGGAATGTGTTCCATTTGTAGGCCGTCAAAGTGCTCTTCTAGCTTCCTCACTTCATCAACGTACGCTTCCATCAATGGACTCTGGTAATCTTTGTTCACTTGGCGGACGACAAGCTGCGAGTCACCCCTGACAGTGAGCTTCTTGATCCCAAGTTCTGCCGCGATCCTGAGATCGGCGAGCAGACCTTCATACTCTGCAGTATTGTTGGTTGCTTGCTCCTTGGGGAAGTGCATCTGGACTACGTACTCGAGGTGCTCTCCGATGGGCGCGATAAGTAACGTGCCAGCACCGGCGCCATGCAGCGAGAAAGCACCATCAAAGTACATCAGCCACTCTTTGCTTGCTTCTTTGGCGGGGATGCTCGTCTCTGGGATATCTTCGTCTGGTGTCGGTGTCCACTCTGCTATGAACTCCGCCAATGCTCTGCTTTGGATAGTCGAGGTGCTCTCGAACTGGAGACGGAAGCTCGATAGTTCTAGTGCCCACTCGACAATCCTGCCTGTTGCTTCTGGATACTGCAGTATCCTCTTCAGCGGAAAGCGGGTGACAACTGTAATTTCATGTGCTTGGAAGTAATGGCGCAGCTTTCTCGAGGCCATGAGAAGGCCGAAAAGCAATTTCTGCAAACCAGAGTACCTTGACCTAGCCCCCTGCAAAAGGGAGCTGACAAAGTAAACTGGGCGCTGCACCATTTTCTTCTTCTGCACCTCCACTTGCTCCTGCGCAGATCCATCCTTTTCGGGGCCAAAGCTTGTCAGGGAAGCCCCCTGCTTGTCGTTGGACGTGCTTGCCGCGGTTGCTGGCTCATCATCTGCCTCCCTCTCCGCTACTAACGCAGCACTAACCACTTGATTGGTTGCCGCCAGGTATAGCAGCAACTTCTCTTGTGGTTTAGGCGCGACAAGTATTGGAGCGGAGGACAGGTATTTCTTCAAGTCCTGCAGCGCAGCCTCCGCTTCCGGAGTCCAATTTACTGGACCCGCCTTGTTCGAAATTTTGAAAAACGGCAGGGCGCGTTCTGCAGACTTGGAAATAAACCTGCTGAGAGCCGCGACGCAGCCGGCAAGCCTTCGTACGTCCTTGACACGTGTTGGTGCTTCAATCTGCTCGATGGCCTTGATCTTGTCTGGGTTGGCTTCGATTCCTCGCTGAGACACGAAGAACCCGAGAAGCTTGCCGGAAGGGACTCCGAACACGCACTTCTCGGGGTTGAGCTTGAGGCTGATCCTGCGTAGGTTCGCAAAGGTCTCTTCTAAGTCTTGAATCAGGGTTGCCCTGTCTCTGCTCTTGACCACTATGTCATCCATGTAGGCCTCCACATTTCTGTGGATTTGTGGCTCAAAAGCGGTGTGGACAACCCTTGCAAATGTTGAACCAGCATTCTTCAGTCCGAAAGGCATCCGCACGAAGCAGTACGTGCCACATGGAGTGATGAACGCGGTCTTCTCTTCATCTTCTTCAGCCATGAAGATCTGATGATATCCTGAGTAGGCGTCAAGAAATGAAAGCAGGTCACATCCGGCCGTGGAGTAAACAATCTGGTCAATGCGCGGCAAGGGAAAGGGATCTTTGGGACAAGCTTTGTTAACATCAGTGAAGTCGATGCAGAGCCTCCATTTCCATTTGCTTTGCGCACGACAACAGGATTGGCCAACCACGTCGGATGGAGCACACCTCTGACGAGGCCTGCCGCTTCCAACTTCTTGACCTCTTCTGCGATGAACTCTTGGCGCTCCACCGCTTGCTTCCTGACTCTCTGCTTGACGGGCCGCGCATGAGGACAGACGGCGAGGTGTTGCTCAATTACTTTCCTGGGAACGCCGGGGATGTCAGATGGTTGCCAGGCAAAAACATCGACATTCGCCCGCAGGAAAGCAACGAGCGCGCTTTCCTATTTGGGGTCGAGTGCGGCACTGATGGTGAAGGTACCACCAGTGCCGTCCTCCTTGGCGGACACCTTCTTGGTCGTTGGCGGAGCTGCCATTGTCTTCTTACTCTTGCTGGTGGAGCTCGATGGCGCGTCCTCGACGGTAGCGCAGCACTCCGAAGAGGTGCGCTTGCCGGAGTGGGCACCAGAGCACTCGCCGGACTTGGTCTTCTTCTTGCCGGCGGAGCTCGATGGCGCGTCCTCAACGGTAGCGCAGCACTCCGTAGAGGTGCGCTTGCTGTAGTGCGCACTAGAGCACTCGCCGGGCTTGGTCTTCTTCTTCCCTTCGGGAGCTTCAGCGGCAAGTGGCTTGTGATCCGTTGCGGCTGTTGCCTCCCGGTAGATCTTGTCGGCACAGATAAGGGCATCCTTCTTGTCGCCGGGGACAGAGATGACGCTTATCGGGCCGGGCATCTTGAGCATGTTGTATGCGTAGTGAGAGGCCGACATAAACTTGGCGAGCGCTGGACGGCCGAGAATTCCATTGTAGGGCAATGGAAAATCGGCAACGTTAAAAGTGATCCTCTCTGTCCTGATGTTCAGCTCGCTGCCAAATGTCACTGGCAACGTTATCTTCCCCTTCGGCTTGCTCCTTCCCGGGTTGATTCCTTGGAACGTGCCGGTCTCTTCGAGCTCGCTGTCGGGGACTTGGAGTTTCTGGAGCACAGCGGAGGAGATTAGGTTCAAGCCGGCCCCGCCGTCGACTAGCATCTTAGTGACCTTGAGGTTGCGGACTGTTGGTGAGACCAACATCGGCAAACACCCGATTGCAGTTGTGCGATCAGGGTGGTCCTCAATATCGAAGATGATAGGCGTGCTGGACCATTTCAGGGGCTTGTGCGACTCGACGGGTGGTTCCGCTGCATTGACTTCCCGCGCCCACTGCTTGAGCTAGCGGTGAGAAGTATGCAGGGAAGCACCGCCGTCTACGCACAATACCTCTGTGGCTTTCTGAAACTCCTGCTCAATGGTCTCAACGTCATCCATGTCTTCGTCTTCGTCGTCGTCTTCGTTCTTGTCGCGGCCGCAGGGAGGTCTGTCCGCTTGCCGCTGCTTGTCCTTGTCGTGGCGTCCTCCCTGGCCGGGGCGCTTCGTGCCTGATCCCCCTCCACCTCCCCGGGCTCTCTCCTTGTCGCGCCGCTCGTACTCGGCCTTTTGCAGCTCGACGAGCCGCTCGACCTGCTTGCAGCTCTGGAGGTCATGGCCCTTGGTGCGGTGGATCTTGCAGTACTGTTTGTTGGTGTCGTCCCGCTTGTCGGCGACCGCCACAGCCTGGCAGTTGGCGCATCCGGCAACCTCCTTGCCGGAGCTACCAGCCTGGGCCTTCTTGGCAGCGCCTTCATCGCCGGACTGCTCAACAACCAGTACTTCTTGGCTCTTCTTCTTCTTGTTGCTCCGCCGCCGGCTCTTCCTTGCCGGGGCGGTATCCTCACTGTCAGATTCTCCTGCTCCAGTGTTCTCTCCGGGGAGTTTCCTCCCTTCCTCAGAACGGGCACACTTGTCGGCCAGGGCATATAGCTCGCTGACGTCTTTGATCTTGCACATCGCCATCTCCTCCCGCATCCTGCGGTTACGCAAGTTCTGATGGAACGCGCTGATGACCGCGGCGGGGTGGACGTCTGGGATGTTGTAGTGTACACGGCTGAATCTCTGGATGAACTTGCGCAAGGGTTCTCCTTCCTTCTGGACGAGCAGATGAAGGTCGCTCGCTTGGCCATGGGGTTTGTGGCCGCCCGTAAAGGCGCCAACAAACTGATGGCACAAGTCTATCCAGGAGGTTATGGAGTAGTACGGCAAGTGCATGAGCTAGGATCTGACGTTGGATTTGAGTACCAGCGGGAAGTAGTTGGCAAGGATCTTGTCGTCTCGCCCTCCAGCAGCCTGCACCGCGATGGTGTAGATGCTGAGGAACTCCGACGGATGCGACTTGCTATCGTACTTCTCTGGTACGTCTGGCTTGAAATTCTTCGTGCTGGGCCATTGGACTTGCCGCAGCTCACGGGTGAACGCAGGGCAGCCCACCGCGTACGGTAGGTCGCCTAGTTCCCCCGGTGCATGCATGTCAACAGAGGGCCCAGCGCGCTGGTCTGATTGACGCCGCGTTTCTCTCCGACGCTCGATGCGGGTACGAGCGTCCTCTTGCTCTCGCTCGTGAAGAACTTGGCGTTGATCGCGACGAGTTCGCGGATTCGACGACGCGGTGGAGTCGTTGTCGTGATGGTTCCGCGAGTCGGCGATCTTGGCCTTTGGGGCGGGGAGTGCACGGTGGTCGCGCCCCCACCGGTCTTGGCGCCATCGGTTCTCGCCTGGCCGACCTGCCGCGGCTGCGACGCACTATGCTGCCGCGGGGTGTCGCCGTTAGCGAAACCGATGAGGCTCTGTATCGTGTCCCTCCGGTCGTCGAGCTTGTCCGCCATTGGAGGGTAGTCTAGGAGCAGTTGAGCTCGCGCCAGAGCTTCTGCTGGAGTGGCGGGCAGCGGTGGCGAACGGCGTGTGGAGCGGGATGTGCTCGAACTTCTAACTACGTTAGAAGGAGCAACACCCGGACCAGGCAGCCGCGCCACGCTCGCGCCAGCACGTTCGTGTGAGTGCTGGACTTGAGCGCCCTGGGATCCGCCGGCTCGATCTGGGTCCAGCGAGCGTATGGTGCCGTGGGTGCCAAGACGCTGCTGGTCCCGTGCCTCCTGAGAGGGGCACGGTGCATGTTCGGACGCCGTGGCGCCATGAGCTGGCTCGACGACGCCCGTTCCGCCGCCGGTGCTGTCCCCACCACCCGTTTGCTCCAAGGGCGGTGGGTTAGACGCGGACGGACCGGCCACTTCCGGAGCCTTCTTCTTCGGTGGCATGTCGACGAAGATGATGGAGATCTAGCCCGTGCAGACGCCGGATCAGGTTCACACAACCTCGATGCACCCTACCTGGCGCGCCAAAGATGTCGGGGAAAATCTGCCTCCACGAACACCTATGGGGACCGAGCCCCTTTCTTGGTTCGGCGGGGGGCGGAGGTCGCGTGAAGAGCGGATCGAGGCGATGCACACAAGAGCGCCTCCTGGTGGCAAACGGAGGATGCGTAAAACCCTACTGCTGCTTTGTGGTTTTGTATTGTGTTCTTGCTCGGGAGCGTGTGGTGCTACAGTACACGCGAGCTGCTGGCGAGACCGAGCGTGAGTGGTCTCCTTCCCACCTCCTCTCCTCCGTTGCGCATGGGGCCTCCTTCTATATGTGCAAGGGGTTACCCACAGGTGGCAACGTAGGCGGGGGCAAAACTGGAAAACGCTGTGTTGGCTACAGCTGTTTGCACAGTGCTAACATAGCTAACTCTGACGGCAGGGGACAAGGGCATTAAATGCCCGTCCGCATCGCCCAGACGGTGCAGGAAAAGGACCATCAGGAGCGCCACCGTTTGCCACGATGGCTACTCTGTCAGCGTTGCCTTGCCACCGCATGCTCCTGGCTGCGCAGCCTCTCGACACGTACGCTTGGAGTGGCCCCAGAGCGACGCGTGGGTGGGTGAGCTGGAGCGCAGGCGCGGGGTGGTGACTTGTCGCGGCAAGCGCCTTGCCGCTATTGATGCCTTGTCGCGCCCGGGAGCTTGTCGCTCACCGGTCCTTGCCGGGACGCGGAGCGCGTCGCAGCAAGTCTCTTGTCGTGCCTTCCCGGCGAGCTCCTCTTGCCGGGGCCTTGTGCTTCGAGCGGTCGTGCCGGCAAGCTCCTCTTGCCGGGGCCTTGCTCTCTTCGGGTGGCCTTCCCGGCAGGCTCCTCCTGCCGGGGCCTTGGCTCAAATACTTTGTTCTTGGATGTCCCAAAAAGGGACCATGGAGAGTCTTGGCGATCACCTGGCAAGCCTTGCCACGGGGTGCTAAGACTGCCCGTGCACAAGTTCGGGGTACTAATGTACACCTACTTTAGTACACCGACAGTGTCATGACATGGCACCAACATGCTGCGGTAATTTATTGGGTCGAATTGGGACAAGCCTTGGTGTAAGCTTCTTGCAAACCGGAGCTGCCCTCAAGAAGGCTCGTGGTACCGAGGGGGAACGTGTCACCTCCGTGTGCCTTCTCCCGTCTTAATTTTTTTACACAGATAGATTAGACCAAAATAGAAGTATTGTGCTAAATTTTGGAATTATTCTAGGTTCGTTTGGCCTTTTTATACATTAATTGAGTTTCTGGTCATTTAATGTGCATAATTCAAATTTGAACTACACGCACATGCTCCAGTGCACCGAAGATGCTTGAAAATCACATGTGTGTCCTTGGGTGAATTTCTAGGTCCCATGCAAGAAATGGGAACGCAATTCAAACATCTGGGTGTCGTGGCTTGGCCGGAAAGCTTGAGAAACTTGGTTTCTTAATTCCTGTAAATCCAAAACACGCCTGCAAATCATGAAACTTGGCATGGTGTCATGACATGGCACCAACATGTTGTGGTAAATTTTTTGGCCGAATTGGGACAAGCTTTGGTGTAAGCTTCTTGCAAACCGGAGCTTCCCTTAAGAAGGCTCGTGGTTCCAAGATGGAACGTGTCACCTCCGTGTGTGAAATGGCATACGTACAATGCCTTCTCCTGCCTTAATTTGTTTACACATGCATATTAGACCAAAATAGAAGTATCGTGCTAAACTTTGGAATTATTTCGGGTTCGTTTGGCCTTTTTTATACATTAATTGAGTTTCTGGGCATTTAATGTGCATAATTAAAATTTGAACTACAAGCACATGCTCCAGTGCACCAAAGTTGGTCGAAAAATCACATGTGTGTTCTTGGGTCAATTTCTAGGTCCCATGCAAGAAATGGGAATGAAATTCAAACATCTGCGCGTCGTGGGTCGGCCAGAAAGATGAAGAAACTTTGTTTTTTAAATCCTGTAAATCCAAAACACGAGCGAAAATGAAACTTCGCATGGTGTCATGACAAGCACCAACATGGTGCGATAATTTTATTGGCCGAATTGGGACAAGCTTTGGTGTAAGCTTTTTGCAAACCGGAGTCGCCCTCAAGAAGGCTCATGGTTCCGAGGGGGAATGTGTCACCTCCGTTTGCGAAACGACATACGTACACTGCCTTCTCCCGCCTTAATCTTTTTACATAGGCAGCTTAGACCAAAATAGAAGTATCGTGCTAAAATTTGGAATTATTCTGGTTCCATTTGGCCTTTTTATGCATTAATTGAGTTTTTGGGCATTTAATGTGCATAATTCAAATTTGAACTACAAGCACATGCTCAAGTGCACCAAAGTATGTTGAAAAATCACCTCTTTGTCCTTGGGTGAATTTCTAGGTCCCATGCAAGAAATGGGAATGAAATTCAAACATCTAGGCATCATGGCTTGGCCGAAAAGTTTTTTAATTCCTGTAAATCCAAAACATGCCTGAAAATCATGAAACATGGCATGGTGTCATGACATGGCACCAACATGCTGCGGTAATTTTTTTGTCCGAATTGGGACAAGCTTTGGTGTAAGCTTCTTGAAACCGGAGCTTCCCTCAAGAAGGCTCCTGGTTCTGAGGGGGAACATGTCACCTCCGTCTTCGAAACGACATACGTACACTGCCTTCTAACGCCTTAATTTTTTTACATAGGCAGCTTAGACCAAAAAAGAAGTATCGTGCTAAATTTGGGAATTATTCGGGGTTCATTTCGCCTTTTTTATGCATTAATTGAGTTTCTGGGCATTTAATGTTCATAATTCAAATTTGAACTACAAGCACATGCTCCAGTGCACCAAAGTTGGTTGAAAAATCACATGTGTGTCCTTGGGTGAATTTCTAGGTCACATGCAGGAAATGGCAATGAAATTCAAACATCTGGGCGTCGTGGCTCGGCTGGAAAGATATAGAAACTTGTTTTTTTAATTCCTGTAAATCCAAAACACACCTAAAAATCATGAAACTTGGCATGGTGTCATGACATGGCACCAACATGCTGCGGTAATTTATTAGGTCGAATTGGGACAAGCCTTGGTGTAAGCTTCTTGCAAACCGGAGCTGCCCTCAAGAAGGCTCGTGGTTCCGAGGGGGAACGTGTCACCTCCGTGTGCAAAAACGACATACGTACACTGCCTTCTCCCGCCTTAATTTTTTTACACAGCCAGATTAGACCATAATAGAAGTATCGTGCTAAATTTTGGAATTATTCCTAGTTCGTTTGGCCTTTTTATACATTAATTGAGTTTCTGGGCATTTAATGTGCATAATTCAAATTTGAACTACACGCGCATGCTCCAGTGCACCGAAGTTGCTTGAAAATCACATGTGTGCCCTTGGGTGAATTTCTAGGTCCCATGCAAGAAATGGGAATGCAATTCAAACATCTGGGTGTCGTGGCTTGGCCAGAGAGATTGAGATACTTGGTTTATTAATTCCTGTAAATCCAAAACACGCCTGAAAATCATGAAACTTGGCCTGGTGTCATGACATGGCACCAACATGTTGCGGTGAATTTTTTGGCCGACTTAGGACAAGCTTTGGTGTAAGCTTCTTGCAAACTGGAGCTTCCCTTAAGAAGGCTCGTGGTTCCGAGAGGGAACATGTCACCTCCGTGTGTGAAACGATATACGTACAATGCCTTCTCCTACCTTAGTTTGTTTACACAGGCATATTAGACAAAAATAGAAGTATCATGCTAAACTTTGGAATTATTCCGGGTTCGATTGGCCTTTTTATACATTAATTGAGTTTCTGGGCATTTAATGTGCATAATTCAAATTTGAACTACACGCACATGCTCCAGTGCACCAAAGTTAGTTGAAAATCACATGTGTGTCCTTGGATGAATTTCTAGGTCCCATGCAAGAAATGGGAATGAAATTCAAACATCTGGGTGTCGTGGCTCGGCCGGAAAGATTGAGAAACTTGGTTTTTTAATTCCTGTAAATCCAAAACACGCCAGAAAATCATGAAACTTGGCATGGTGTGTCGGGGGAAATCGGCCTCCACGAGCACCTATGGGGACGGAGCCCCTTTTCGGTTCGGCGGGGGGCGGAGGTTGCACAAAGAGCAGATCGAGGCGACACACACACACAACGATTTTACCCAGCTTCGGGCCGCACGGATGCATAAAACCCTACTGCTGCTTGTCTGGTTGATTCGAGTTCTTGCTCTGGAGCGCAAGAAGCTACAGTAAGTTGGAGCTGGACGTAGACGAGGGTCTACTGGGTGTCCTCCTCCGGCCCCCCTTCTACGTGCGCATGGGCCTCCTTTTATATGCTAAGGGGTTTCCCACAGGTAGCGACGCAGGTGAGGGTAAATATGGCAAGGAACTGTGCGAACAGTGGCCGCACAGTGCTATCGCACCTAACTCTGACGGCGGGGGACAAAGGCATTAAATGCCCGTCTGGATCGCCCGAACAGTACCGAGGCGGACCGTTGGGGGCGCCTCCGCTTGCCACGGGGGCGACTCTGCCAACGTCGCATGCCACCGCGCGCCTCAGGTTGCGCGGCGCCCCGCCACGTGCCTCTGGGGAAGCTCCAGAGTGACGCGTGGTCAGGTGAGCTGGAGCGCAGGCCTGAGGTGGTGGTTTGCCGCGGCAAGTGGCTTGCCGCGGTGGTTGTCTTGCCGCACCTGAAAGCTTGCCGCTCGTCAGGCCTTGCCGGGGCGAGCGGCGCGCCGCGGCGGGCTTTTCTTGGGGTGCCTTGGCTCGGCCGTCCCGGCGAGCTCCTCCCGCCGGGGCCTTGGTGCTTCGGCTTAGTCATCCCGGCAAGCTCCTCTTGCCGGGGCCTTGTCGCCTTGGCCCGGCAAACTCCTCCTGCCGGACCTCGCCTCCTTGGCCCGGCAAGCTCCTCTTGCCGGGGCTTGGTCTTCTAGGCTCGATCACTTGGCCTTCGTCCGTCCCAGAAAGGGCCGTGGAGACTCTTGTCGCTCCCCTGGCAAGCCTTGCCGCGGGACGCTACTACTGCCCGTGCACAAGTTCGGGGTGCTAAGGTACCCCTACTTTAGTACACCGACAGGAGCCCCCGGGTCTGGGCCATACACGGTGCCGAGCGTTGTTGGGCCAGGCCCTAACAGTGCACGGGCACGCGTGGCCTGGGTTGCGCTGCTCCTTAACTCTGTGCCCGTCGCGCCCTCCCCAAGCGGCGTGCGCTTATCGCGGCGTCGTGGGGGGCGAGGCGTGCGAGGCGTGCGTGAGGTGGGTGGCGTGCGCGGGGCTTGAGGCCCACAGGTATGCGTCACGTCGGGCACGATTCCTTTATTTGGAAAGGCGAAACGCCCCCCCTCCCTCTATATAAGCGGAGGGGAACAGGGGCAGCTCGCCATTCCGCCGGTTGCTGTTCCTCGAAAATCTCCGCCACATCCTCCTTACTAGAGAAAGCGGCGATTCGCCCTCGCAGCCCCTGGCGCCGCCAACGCCGACAACTCCCCCTCCCCGTATCTGCCATGGCCCCGAAGAGCGACAAGGCGAAGGGGAAGGCCGTGAAGTCGGCCGAGGCACTGCGGCTGGAAGCGCTTCGGAAGGAGACAGCGACGTTCCCCCCTCAACTCGATGCGCTGGGGCTGAAGAACGGATACCGCCTCTTCTGGTCGACGGCGACGCGAGCGCATCCGCGCAAGCGAGTTCTTCCCGCCATCGCCCAGAAGCTGTACCCGACCGGGTACCCTTTCTTCGCCGTGTTCTTCTATTGCGGGCTCTGCCCGCCTTTTTCCGAGTTCTTCTGCGACATCATGCACACCTACAACCTCCACCTCCTTGATTTCACCCCCAACGCCGTTCTGACAATGGCGGTTTTCGCACATCTTTGCGAGAACTTTGTCGGAGTCCGCCCCAATGTAGCCCTCTTCGGCCACTTCTTTACTCCTCGGGTGGAGAAAGGAGAGCCGCTATCCGGCGGAGTCGCCTGGGTCTCCAGGACCAGCAAGAAAGAGGTCTACTCGGAGGGGGAACTCCATGGCAGATGGGAGGAGTGGAGGGCCGAGTGGTGCCTGATCGTCGAGGAAAATCCACCGCCGTTCACCGTCGTGCGCCGAACTCCAGTGGTGCGCGGCCGTGACTGGAGCGACCTAGCCCCGGACGACGCCAAGCTGAAGATTGCCATCACCCGAATCCTGCGCCTCAGGTTTGCCGGGCTCACCGTCGGCGCCGTCGGCGCGGATTTCCTTCGCCGGCGTATCGCCCCCCTGCAGGAGAGGGGGAAGCCGGCTTGGGAATTCCAAAACGCGGCGGACATCATGAGGCTGCGCCCGGGCCTTAACTACAACTTCACCGTTCTGGAGCTCGTCGCAGTGTTGAAGGAGCTGTTCAGGTACGACCCCGAACACCCAGAATGGTTCAGGTTGCCGCCGGGTGTCGTCCCCCTGTGCAACAACTCGGCGCTCAGCCGCATCCTCGCGATGATGCCGCTGTGCGACTCGCACGGGATCAACGCGACCTGGCAGGAGCCGGTGGACGACGTCGTGCAGGCCTTCTTCGACAACTTGGAGGAGGTGCCGGTCGACCCCGACGAGAAGAGGGGCCTCACGCGGGACACCACCCCCGAGGAGCTGGCTTACATCGCCTCCAGGATGGAGGAGGCGGTGGCCGCCGCGGCCGCGGGCGAGTCTGGCTTCACCCTGGCCGAAGCAGACGCGGCGGAGGCGGAGAGCCTCGCCGACCAAATGGAGTTCGCCGGCGTGGAGGAACTAGCCGAGCACGGTGGCGCGGGCAAGCCCGCCCAGGACGCGAGCGGCTTGCCGGAGGTTGACGCGCCCTCCTTGCAGCTCCCGGGCAGCTCGTCGCAGGCGGAGCCCCCTGCCCAGCCGAGGAGGCGTCTCCTCAGGGCCGGAGAGGTGGTGCGGCAGGCGGACCAGCAACCGCAGCCCCGCGTGACACGCGCCTCCGAAGCAGCGGGAGCGGGGTCCTCACGGGCCGCGGCTTCTGCTCCTGCCGCTCCCCGTACCGCGGCGGCAACGGGGCCGGGGTTGTCCACCGTCCCCGCCAAGCGGTCCCGGGAACCCACTCCCCTGTCTCCTCGCGCCTGGAGCAAGCCGGTTTTTGACTATTCCGCGCTTAGCTCCGACGACGAAGAGGAGGACGAAGAGTAAGTTCCTGGTAGAGCTTGTATCTTCTTGATTTCTGTTGCTTCGTCTTGTTTCGCAGCCCACTCATCCTCCCCCAAAACCGTTCCCATTCAGGAGCCTGGCCCAAAGGAGGGCGAAGAGGGCCAAGATCCCGCTGGTCGTCCTCGAGGGCGAATCTCCCCCGGCAACTGGGGAGGTGCCGGAGACGACCTTGCCGGACTTGGGAGCGGGTCCCCAGGGCAGCCCACAGCGCAGCCCCCAGGGTGAGTGCACGACTAGTTCTTGCTGTTTGGCGCGCGCGTGAGCTCCCCTTCTCTTTGTGGTTGACATGTGGCTGTTGTTGTTGGGTAGGAGCAGAGCAGCCCCAGCAGGCGACCCCGGGGGGCACTCCTGCCGTGCCGTCTGCGTCGACCACCCCGCCTAGGGAGAAATCTCCGGCAAGGGAGGAGCCCCCGGCAGGGGAGACCTCTCCGGCAAGGGAGGGATCTCCGGCGAGGGACGCGGCCAGCGATCCCCCGGCAGCGGAGGCCGCGGCCACGGACCCTGCCACCGGTAAGCCCCCCTGCACGGAAAACTTCCCCTGGTTATCTTTCCTTATGAGCCTTTTTGTCGGCTGTTCGGTTGACTCTTCTCCCCTCTTCCGGCCATCAGACCCGCCCACCGCGGACCCGATGGAGACCGAGGCCGTCGTCGGGGAGGGCGCGCGCGGCGACGCCGACGACGTCGTCGTCATCGAGGAGGCGGACGGCACCGATGACCCCAGAGGCGGCGGGGAGGCCGAAGCCGCCAAGGCCGCCGCGGCGGCAGACGGCAAGGGGACCGGCGACCGTGCCGACGGCCCCGGGGAGGCAGGGGCATCAAGCACTCCGCCGTCCGGTGATCCCGCTGCTGCCGCCGCGTCGGGCCCCGAGGAGCCCCCGGCGGGTGCCTACCTGAAGGCCGGCGATGGCGTCTTCATCAGGCTCCCCTAGGAGCCTAGCTCCAGGGCGTCAGTCGAAGGGGAGGACTTGGACGGAGAAGTGCTCGCCTCCGTCGGGCAGACAGTGGTCGACGCGCCAACCACCAGCAGCGGCGAGCCCGAGGAGGAGCGGCTGCTCCGGAAGCTTGTGTCGCTCTACCGCGCCCGGCAGGCTAAGGTGGAGCGCCAGGATGCACTCGTCGCGAGGGCTGCCGCGGACATGGAGAAGCCTGCCGGGGAGCTCCGGGAGCTCAACCAGGAGGCTCTCCGGTCTTTGGCGGAGGAGCGGAGGCTGCTCGACGAGGCGCGGACGGCCTTTCTCCTCGAGAAGGCAGAGGCCGAAGAGCAGCAGAGGCTTGCCGCTGCGGGGCTATCCGCCCGGGAAAGCGAACTGGTGCAGCAGAAGGCCAGCCTCGCCAGCCACGAGGAGGAGGTTGCCGCGCGCGAGCAGGCGCTTGGCGGGGCCCTCCAGAAAGCGCAGGACGCTGCCGCGGCCGCCGAGGTCGTCAAGGGGGAGCTGGAGACAAGGGTGGCGCAGCTCGTCAGTGACCTCAAGGCGAGCGGCGAAGAGCTTGCCGCGCTCAAATAGGAGCGCGAGAAGGGCGCTCACACCCTTGGCGAGCTGCAGGGCCGCTTCGCCGAGAAGATCCGGGAGCTCGACGCCGCCAAGTATTCCAAGGCCGACCTCGAGCTGAAGCTGGACACCCTGGCCAAGGCGCTGGAGAGTGCCAAGGGGCAGGAAGCGACCTTGCGGAAGGAGGTTGCTGACAACGAGGAGCTATTGAACCGCGCTGCCGTTACCCAGAACACCTTCCAGGAGATGGTGGAGCGATGGACCGAGGGCCTCGTCGACATCACCACCACCATCGACAAGGAGCTGAAGCTGCTGGGGATGGAGGGACACGAGTACCCCTCCGGCGAGAACGTCCCGCCGAGCGTCAAGCTCACTTCCTTCTTCAAGGGCTTGGTGGAGGTGCACCAGCATCTCCGGGAAACGATCCCAGAGCAGCTGGCCGAGGAGACGCGGGAAGCCGTCTTCGGGGCCCTCGAGAGGGTGCTGGTGAAGATCGTCTTCCGCAACCCCACCATCAGGCTTACCAACGTCCTCAGGCACCTGCCGGAAGACGCCGACCTGACGGAGATCAGGGCCCTCGTCACCCCAATTGTGGAAAGGGTGGTCGGGATCAGGAGGGTCGAGGGCGACCGCGCGGATTAGGCCGCCCACCTCTTTCTTTTCTTCTCTTGTCGCTGCTGAGCATGTCATAGAAACAGCTGATTAGAGCAGCGGCAAGTCATTTTGGAAGATAACTTTTATCTTAGGCAGTTCATTGCGCTGTTATCTCCCTCGTTCGACTTTGTGCTTCGTACGTTCGCGCCCTACGCTCCCAGGAACTTGTCGGCGCAAGCCTCCGCCTTGCCACGGGTGCCGAGTGTGGGACATCAGCAACCCGCTGGCGGTGTCTCCACCGGCAAGAAACCTTGCCGCGGCTGGCGCAACTCACTTAAAATGTTGAGCAGGCTCAGGGCGAGGTAAGCGTTGCGACTGCAGTCGCAGCACACTTAAGCTGCCGAGCAAGTTCGAAACAAAGTAAGGACGCCACTCTGGATGTAGCACACTTAAGTCGTTGAGCGGACTCGAAACGAAATAAGGGCGCAACCAGCCACGAGCCGGCCCCTCCGCGCACAGGTTTCCCATACGAAGCTCGGCCGTTCGAGGAAGATAACTTAAGGATAAAAAGGAGCTTAATTGCTCAAATTTTGGCAACTTAGCTTTTCTGTTGTTTGTAGTCCGGCAAGGCGCAGCTTCCTCGGGCGACGCCCAGCCTATCCTGTCATCCCCCTTCTCGAGGTAAGGGAATAACGAGGGCTCGGGGCTTCACGGCCTGCCATCGCTTGCCGGAGTCGAGTGCTGCACAATCGTGTCAAATAATGCATGTGCAAAGCAGAGAGGCGCGAAATCGACAAGATGTGCGGGGCACATAAGCTATGCTTGGGATCTGCGCTTGTCTCTGTACCAAGGATTACATGCAACTGCGGCAAGACTTGGACAGAGAGGATGGCCGACGGAACGGGTTCCGACTACCGCGCTGGCAAGGTCCCTCCCACGGTCGGCGTCGACTCGTTTGGATCTTGGCGGCCTGGGCGTGTCGAAGAACGAGGTCGCCTTTCCCGCAACTTCCGGCGCTAACTTCTACGGCTACGGGAGCGGCGCAGAGTTTGCTGGAGGCGAGAAACTCGCTCAGCGGCCGGAAGGCGGTCCTCCTCAAGGATCAGCTGCTCTTGCCCGGGATCTGCGTGAGTGGGTACTCGAGGAGGGCCGCGCATGAATCCGTGAGGAGGAATGCCTCCTCTCCGCGGGTTGGAGCAGAAAGGTACCTGGCCATACCTGAGCTTACCTGTGGTCGCCAAATCTTGTTCGCACAACCTCGACGCAGCCCCCTACCTGGCGCGCCAAAGATGTCGGGGGAAATCGGCCTCCACGAGCACCTATGGGGACGGAGACCCTTTTCGGTTCGGCGGGGGGCGGAGGTTGCACAAAGAGCAGATCGAGGAGACACACACACACAACGATTTTACCCAGCTTCGGGCCGCACGGATGCGTAAAACCCTACTGCTGCTTGTCTGGTTGATTCGAGTTCTTGCTCTAGAGCGCAAGAAGCTACAGTAAGTTGGAGCTGGACGTAGACGAGGGTCTACTGGGTGTCCTCCTCCGGCCCCCCTTCTACGTGCGCATGGGCCTCCTTTTATATGCTAAGGGGTTTCCCACAGGTAGCGACGCAGGTGAGGGTAAAAATGGCAAGGAACTGTGCGAACAGTGGCCGCACAGTGCTATCGCACCTAACTCTGACGGCAGGGGACAAAGGCATTAAATGCCCGTCTGGATCGCCCGAACAGTACCGAGGCGGACCGTTGGGGGCGCCTCCGCTTGCCACGGGGGCGACTCTGCCAACGTCGCATGCCACCGCGCGCCTCAGGTTGCGCGGCGCCCCGCCACGTGCCTCTGGGGAAGCTCCAGAGTGACGCATGGTCAGGTGAGCTCGAGCGCAGGACTGAGGTGGTGGTTTGCCGCGGCAAATGGCTTGCCGCGGTGGTTGTCTTGCCGCACCTGAAAGCTTGCCGCTCGTCAGGCCTTGCCGGGGCGAGCGGCGCGCCGCGGCGGGCTTTTCTTGGGGTGCCTTGGCTCGGCCGTCCCGGCGAGCTCCTCCCGCCGGGGCCTTGGTGCTTCGGCTTAGTCGTCCCGGCAAGCTCCCCTTGCCGGGGCCTTGTCGCCTTGGCCCGGCAAGCTCCTCCTGCCGGACCTCGCCTCCTTGGCCCGGCAAGCTCCTCTTGCCGGGGCTTGGTCTTCTAGGCTCGATCACTTGGCCTTCGTCCGGCCCAGAAAGGGCCGTGGAGACTATTGTCGCTCCCCTGGCAAGCCTTGCCGCGGTACGCTACTACTGCCCGTGCACAAGTTCGGGGTGCTAAGGTACCCCTACTTTAGTACACCGACATGGTGTCATGACATGGCACCCACATGTTGCGGTGAATTTTTTGGCCGAATTGGGACAAGCTTTGGTGTAAGCTTCTTGCAAACCGGAGCTACCCTCAAGAAGGCTCATGGTTCCGAGGGGGAACGTGTCACCTCTGTGTGCAAAAACGACATACGTACACTGCCTTCTCCAGCCTTAATTTTTTTACACAGATGGATTAGACCAAAATAGAAGTATCGTGCTAAATTTTGGAATTATTCTTGGTTCATTTCACCTTTTTATACATTAATTGAGTTTCTGGGCATTTAATGTGCACAATTCAAATTTGAACTACACGCACATGCTCCAGTGCACCGAAGTTGCTTGAAAATCACATGTGTGTCCATGGGTGAATTTCTAGGTCCCATGCAAGAAATGGGAATGAAATTCAAACATCTGGGCGTCGTGACTCAGCTGGAAAGATATAGAAACTTGGTTTTTTAATTCCTGTAAATACAAAACACGCCTGAAAATCATGAAACTTGGCATGGTGTCATGACATGGCACCAACATGCTGCGGTAATTTATTGGGTCGAATTGGCACAAGCCTTGGAGTAAGCTTCTTGCAAACCGGAGCTGCCCTCAAGAAGGCTCGTGGTACCGAGGGGGAACGTGTCACCTCCGTGTGCAAAAACGACATACTTACACTGCCTTCTCCTGTCATAATTTTTTTACACAGATAGATTAGACCAAAATAGAAGTATATATCGTGCTAAATTTTGGAATTATTCCAGGTTCGTTTGGCCTTTTTATACATTAATTGAGTTTCTGGTCATTTAATGTGCATAATTCAAATTTGAACTACACGCACATGCTCGAGTGCACCGAAGTTGCTTGAAAATCACATGTGTGTCCTTGGGTGAATTTCTAGGTCCCATGCAAGAAATGGGAATGCAATTCAAACATCTGGGTGTCGTGGCTTGGCCGGAAAGATTGAGAAACTTGGTTTCTTAATTCCTGTAAATCCAAAACACGCCTGAAAATCATGAAACTTGGCATGGTGTCATGACATGGCACCAACATGTTGTGGTGAATTTTTTGGCCGAATTGGGACAAGCTTTGGTGTAAGCTTCTTGCAAACCGGAGCTTCCCTTAAGAAGGCTCGTGGTTCTGAGAGGGAACGTGCCACCTCCGTGTGTGAAATGACATACGTACAATGCCTTCTCCTGCGTTAATTTGTTTACACATGCAGATTAGACCAAAACAGAAGTATCGTGCTAAACTTTGGAATTATTTTGGGTTCGTTTGGCCTTTTTTATACATTAATTGAGTTTCTGGGCATTTAATGTGCATAATTAAAATTTGAACTACAAGCACATGCTCTAGTGCACCAAAGTTGGTCGAAAAATCACATGTGTGTTCTTGGGTCAATTTCTAGGTCCCATGCAAGAAATGGGAATGAAATTCAAATATCTGCGCGTCGTGGGTCGGCCAGAAAGACGAAGAAACTTGGTTTTTTATATCCTGTCAATCCAAAACACGAGAGAAAATGAAACTTCGCATGGTGTCATGACAAGCACCAACATGGTGCGGTAATTTTATTGGCCGAATTGGGACAAGCTTTCGTGTAAGCTTTTTTCAAACCGGAGTCGCCCTCAAGAAGGCTCATGGTTCCGAGGGGGAACGTGTCACCTCCGTTTGCGAAACGACATACGTACACTGCCTTCTCCCGCCTTAATCTTTTTACATAGGCAGCTTAGACCAAAATAGAAGTATCGTGCTAAAATTTGGATTTATTCTGGTTCCATTTGGCCTTTTTATGCATTAATTGAGTTTTTGGGCATTTAATGTGCATAATTCAAATTTGAACTACAAGCACATGCTCCAGTGCACCAAAGTATGTTGAAAAATCACCTTTGTGTCCTTGGGTGAAGTTCTAGGTCCCATGCAAGAAATGGGAATGAAATTCAAACATCTGGGCATCATGGCTTGGCCAAAAAGATTAAGAAACTTGGTTTTTTAATTCCTGTAAATCCAAAACATGCCTGAAAATCATGAAACATGGCATGGTGTCATGACATGGCACCAACATGCTGCGGTATTTTTTTTTGTCCGAATTGGGACAAGCTTTGGTGTAAGCTTCTTGAAACCGGAGCTTCCCTCAAGAAGGATCCTGGTTCCGAGGGGGAACATGTCACCTCCGTCTTCGAAACGACATACGTACACTGCCTTCTCCCGCCTTAATTTTTTTACATAGGCAGCTTAGACCAAAATAGAAGTATCGTGCTAAATTTTGGAATTATTCGGGGTTCGTTTCCCCTTTATTTTGCATTAATTGAGTTTCTGTGCATTTAATGTTCATAATTCAAATTTGAACTACAAGCACATGCTCCAGTGCACCAAAGTTGGTTGAAAAATCACATGTGTGTCCTTGTGTCCATGCAAGAAATGGGAATGAAATTCAAACATCTGGGCGTCGTGGCTCGGCTGGAAAGATATAGAAACTTGTTTTTTTAATTCCTGTAAATCCAAAACACGCCTGAAAATCATGAAACTTGGCATGGTGTCATGACATGGCACCAACATGCTGCAGTAATTTATTGGGTCGAATTGGGACAAGCCTTGGTGTAAGCTTCTTGCAAACCGGAGCTGCCCTCAAGAAGGCTCGCGGTTCCGATGGGGAACATGTCACCTCCGTGTGCAAAAACCACATACGTACACTGCCTTCTCCCGCCTTAATTTTTTTACACAGACAGATTAGACGAAAATAGAAGTATCGTGCTAAATTTTGGAATTATTCCTGGTTTGTTTGGCCTTTTTATACATTAATTGAGTTTTTGGGCATTTAATGTGCATAATTCAAATTTGAACTACACGCACATGCTCCAGTGCACCGAAGTTGCTTGAAAATCACATGTGTGCCCTTGGGTGAATTTCTAGGTCGCATGCAAGATATGGGAATGCAATTCAAACATCTGGGTGTCGTGGCTTGGCCAGAAAGATTGAGATACTTGGTTTCTTAATTCCTGTAAATCCAAAACACGCCTGAAAATCATGAAACTTGGCATGGTGTCATGACATGGCACCAACATGTTGCGGCGAATTTTTTGGCCGAATTGGGACAAGCTTTGTGTCGGTGTACTAGAGTTGGGGTACCCTAGTATCCCGAACTTGTGCACGGGCAGTCGCAGCGTCCCGCGGCAAGGCTTGCCGGGTGACCGCCAAGGACCCCCGTGCTTCCTTTGGAGCCATTCAAGAACAATGTATTTAAGCCAAGGAGACAAGGCCCCGGCAAGAGGAGCTTGCCGGGAAGGCCACTCAACCCATAAGGCCTCGGCAAGACGAGCTTGCCGGGAAGGCCACTCAAGGCACAAAGCCCAGGCAAGAGGAGCTTGTCGGGAAGGCCAACCAAGGCATCTCAGGGAACTTGCCGCGACGTGCCACGCGTACCGGCAAGACCCGGCGAGCGACAATCTCTCGGACGCGACAAGACAACGGCAGCGGCAAGGCGTTTGCCGCGGCTAGCAACCACTCTGTACCCGCGCTCCAGTACACCCACCAACGTGTCGCTCTGAGACCCTTCCAGGCATACGTGGCGGGAGGCTGTGCAGCCAGGGGTGCACGGTGGCAAGCGGCGCTGACAAGATCGCCATCGTGGCGAGCGGTGGCGTCCCTGATGGTCCCTTTTCTGCATTGTTTGGGCGACGTAGACACGCATTTAATGCCCTTGTCCCCTGCTGTCAGGGTTAGGTATGATACACTATACAGGTAGTTGTACCAACCGCAGCACCTTTCCATTTTTACCCTTGTCTATGTTGCCACCTATTGGAGACCCCATGAGCATATAAAAGGAGGCCCATGCACAACATAGAAGGAGGGGACAACAGAACACTCACGCTCGGTCTCGTTAGCTGCTGGTGCGTACTGTAGCACTCAGCGCTCCCGAGCAAGAACTCAATACAAACCACAAAGCAGCAGTAGGAGTATTATCTCTCCGGAGAGCTCCGAAGCTGGGTAAACTGCTCGTGTGCCTCGCCTCGATCTACTCTTCGTGCGACCTCCGCCCCCCACCGAACCGAAAGGGGCTCCGTCCCCATAGGTGCTCGCGGATCAGTTTCCCCGACATCTTTGGCGCGCCAGGTAGGGGGCGTCGAGGTTGTGTGAACCTGATCCAGTGTTTACACGAGCTAGATTTTCATCATCTTCATCCACATGCCGCCGAAGAAGAAGGCTTCGGAGGCGGCTGCTCCGTCTGCAACAGACCCACCGCCGCCGGAGCAAACGGCTGGTGGGGAAGATGCCGGCGGAAGAACGGGCTTCGACGAGGGAGCCCACGGTGCCGCCAGGTCCAAGGACAAGGCTGCGCTGCCCATCGGTGGTGTAGCCAGCTCCCACGACGACCGAGCGTCCGTAGATGCACCGCGCCCATCTCAGGAGGCGCAGAACCGGCAGCGTCGTGGTACTCACGGTACCATACGCTCGCTGGACCCAGATTGAGCTGGCGGATCTCGGGATGCTCCAGGCAAAGCTTTCCGGCAAGGTTTCTTTTGGCCGACAGCCCTCCAGGATGCGACTGCACAAGTAACCCAAGTGTGAAGCGTGCCAGTTTCATTCCAAGAAGATACGCCAGCCAGCTCAAGCTCTCCAGACGATCCCTTTATCCTGGCCATTTTCGGTCTGGGGGCTCGACATCCTCGGCCCTTTCCCCCGAGCAGTCGGGGGCTTTCAGTACTTGTACGTCGCAATCGACAAGTTCACAAAGTGGCCGGAAGTGGAAGCAGTGAGGAAGGTGACAGCACAGTCAGCAGTCAAGTTCTTCAGGTCGATTGTTTGCCGCTTCGGGATCCCTAACAGGATCATCACCGACAACGGTACACAATTCACGAGCCGCACCTTCATGCAGTACGTCCAAGATCTTGGCGCCAAGGTCTGCTTCGCTTCTGTTGCTCACCCCAGGAGCAACGGTCAAGCGGAGAGGGAAAATGCTGAAGTGTTGCATGGACTCAAGACCAGGACTTTCGACAGGCTGCACGGTTGCGGAAGAAACTGGATCGAGGAGCTGCCGGTGGTTCTTTGGTCGATCAGGACGACGCCAAATCGAGCCACTGGCCAGACACCTTTTGCTCTAGTCTATGGAGCAGAGGCAGTTCTCCCCATGGAACTCGTATACGGGTCACCTTGAGTGCTCGCTTATGATGAGCTTGAGCAAGAGCAGCTGCGGGAAGATGACGTGCTGCTCCTTGAGGAGGACCATCTTCAGGCTGCTGTACGAGGAAGTTTTACCCGTAAGGCGCGGTTGCCGGACCCTGCTCCGGCAACCACCTTTTGTACAAGTCTTGCCGCTGTTGCATGTAATCCTTTGTACAAAGCCAGGCGCAGACCGTTTGCATAAATAAAGCTCATGTGCTCCGCACATCTTGTCAATTTCATGCTTTTTTATTTTTTGCATGAGTTATCTGACACTTTGTGCAGCGAACACCCCCGGTAAGCAATAACGAGCCATAAGGCTCCATATCATTATTTTCTCTACTTCCTTTTTTCTCAAGGAAATGAAGGTTCCTTCGCCCACAAGTTTTCCGTGGGGGAAGGGGAAGATAATGGTATGCACCAGGCGTCGTTCAAGAAAGTCTCGCCTTGCCGGGAAGCAAATGACAGAAAAGTTAAGTTGCCAAAGTTTGAGCAATCAGATCTTTTTAATTTTTTAAGTTATCTTCCTTAAACGACCATGCTTTGTATGGAAAACCTGTGCGCGAAGGAACCGGCTCATGGGTAGTTGTGCCCTTACTTTGTTTCGAGTTCGCTCAACAGTTTAAGTGTGCTGCGACTAGAGTCGCGCCCTTGCTTTGTTTCGAGTTCGCTCAACAACTTAAGCGAGCTTCGACTAGTTACGACAAGGTTTCTTGTCGGCAACGGCACTGCCAGCAGGCTGCTGACGTCCCGCACTCAGCACTCGCGGCGAGGGTGCCTGCGCCGGCAAGTTCCCTAAAAGCGTAGGGCAAAAACATACAAAGGAAAGAGTCAAGTAAAGGAAATAACATTGCAATCACTACCCAAAATAAGAGTTATATTACAAAATAGCTTGTCGCGGCTCTAATAGACTGTTTTCATAACACGATCAGCAGCGACAAGAAATGAAGGAAACGGACGGCCTAGTCCACGCCATCGCCCTCAACCCTCTTGATCCCGCTCACCTTGTCCACAATGGGTGCGACAAGGTCCTTGAGCGCCTCCAGATCAGCTTCCGCCGGCAGGGATCTGAGGACGTTGGTGAGGTTGAGGCCCGGGTTGCGGAAGGCTACCATCACCAACACCTTCTGAAGAGCTCCTGCGCAGATCTTGCGCGACTCATCGGCCAGCTGCTTTGGGATCCTCTACCGGAGTCGCTGGAGGGTTGTCGCCACGCCTTTGAAGAACAGAGTGAGCTTGGCGCTGGATGGGAGGGTCTCATCGGAGGGATACCGGAGATCCTCCATGCCCAGCTGCGCCAGCTCCTTGTGGATGTCTGCGGCAGCATTCACAAGACCCTCCGTCCACTGCTCCACAGTTTCTCTAAAATCGTTCTGGGTGGCGGCAATGCTCTCCAGCAGCGCCTTGTCGGCCTTGATCTCCTTCTTCAGGGCCGCCTCCTGCTCCCTGGCGCCGTCCAGCGTCTTTGTCAAAGCGGTCAGCTTCAACTCAAGATCGGCGTTGGAGTCCTTGGCGGCGGCAAGCTCTTTGATCTTCTCGGCGAGACGACCCTGTAGCTCGCCAAAGGTGTAGGCGTCCTTCTCGCGCTCGTGCTTGAGCGCGGCAAGCTCTTCACCGCTCGCCTTGAGATCAGTCTCCAGCTGCGCCACCTTCGTCTCCAGCTCCTTCTTGGCGGCCTCGGCAGCTGCGGCAGCGTCCTTTGCTTCCTTGAGAGCTCCGCTGAGTGTTTGCTCGCGCGCAGCAAGCTCCTCTTCATGGCTGTCCAGGCTGACGTTCAGCTGCGCCAACTCGCCCTCCCACGCAGATAGCTCCTCGGTGGCAAGCTGTTGTTGCTCTGCAACTTCTGCCTTCTCGAGGATGAAGGCCTTCTGCGCCTCATCGAGCTGCACACGTGGGGACCGGAGAGCTGCCTGGTTGAGACCTCGGAGCTCCTCCGCGCGCTTCTCCATGTCCACCCCCGCCTTCGCGACAAGCGCTTCGCGGGACTCTAGTTTGGCTTGTCGAGCGCGGTAGAGCGACACCAGCCTCCGGAGCAGCCGCTCCTCCTCAGACTCGCCGCTGCTGCTGCTAGGCGCATCAACCAACGTCAGCCCAGCAGAGGCGAGCACCTCTCCATCCAAGATTTCTCCTTCGACCGACGCCCTGGAGCTTGACTCCCAGGGAAGCTTGATGAAGACACCATCGCCGGCCTTCAAGTATACACCTGGCTGGGGCTCTTCGGATCCTGACGCTGCGGCAGCGGCGAGAGGATCGGCGGTCGGTGTAGCGCCTGTTGCTTCTGCGGCCTCAGGGTCGTCAGTGCGATTCGCCAGACCCCTCGTCAGCTGCTGCGGCGGCAGCCTTGGGGGCCTCTTCGCCGGCGGGATCATCAGTGTCGGCCGCTTCTTCGGTGGCGGCGGCATCATCAACAGCAACCTCGGTCTCCATCGGCTCCGCAGTAGATGGATCTGACGGCCGGAAAAGGAAGAAAAGTCAAGCAAATATCCGAAAAGAAGATCAAAAGAAGAAGGACCCAAGGGAAGTTTCGAAGCAAGAGATTTGCCTGCACCAGGCTCGGCAGTTGTGGTCTCCACCACCGGAGGACCGCTGGTGCTATCCCTTGCCGGAGACTCCTCCCTTGCCGGAGAGCTCCACCATGCCGGAGAGCTCCCCCTTGCCGGAGAGCTCTCCCTTGTCGGAGGATCCTCCCTTGCCGGGGAACTCTCCCTTGGCGGCATAGTCGAAGCTGATGTCATGTCAGGGGCGGCCTCTGGACGCTCCTGGTGAGGCTGCTCTGCTGCTACACAAGCCAACAGTCAGATATCAGCAAACAAAGAGTATCCATGCGCGCCTAACAGCGGGAAGCAAATCATATACTTACGCTGGGGGCTGCGTTGGGGGCTGCTCTAAAGAACAGCTGCCGGGTCCGGCAAGTTTGTCTCGGGCGCACCCCCTGCTGACACGGTGGGATCATCCTCGATGACAATCACCAGGACCTTGGCTCTCTTTGCCGCTCTCTGGGCCAGAGTCCTAAAAAGGAATAAGTTCAGAGTAAAGCAAATGAGATACAAGACAAGACAGCAAGTATTGAAGACATACAAGTACAACAAGAATCTTACTCTTCTTCTTCCTCGTCGGAGCTGAGCGCGGAGAAGTCAACGCCTGGCCCACCTCCGGCGCGAGGAGGCGCAGGAGTAGGATCCCTTGGCCGCTTGGCGGGAGCTGGAGCGGCGGACCGGGAGGACCCCGCTCCAGTTGCCGCTGCAGCGTGAGGTGCTTCCGCGGCAACAGAACTTGCCGCGGTGTAGCGTGTCGTGCGGCGCGGCGGGGGGTGACTCGTCCGCCGCTCCGCTACGTCCCCGGCCTTGTGAAGACGCCTTCTTGGTGGAGCCGGGGGCTCTGCTTGCGGCAAGCTGCCCGAAGACGAAGAGGAAGAGGAGCCGATCTCCAACGAGCCGCTCGTATCCTCGGCGAGCCCGCTCGGCCCAACGTCATGCCCGGCGGACTTCTCCTTGCCGGTAAGATCCTCTCGCTCGGCAAGGCTTGCCGCCTCTGCTGCCTCTGCCTCCTCCACGGTGAACCCAAACTCGCCCGCAACTGCGGTTGACGCCGCCTCTTCCAGCCTGGTGGCGATGCGCTTGAGCTCCTCGTCGGTGGTGTCCCGGGTGAGGCCCCTCTGCTCATCGGCGTCGATCGGCACTTCTACCAAGCCATCGAAGAACGCCCGCACGACATCATCTGCAGGCTCTATCCAGGCGGGGTCAATTCCATGCGAGTCGCACAGCGGCATCATTGCACGGATGCGGTCGAGCGAGGAGTTGTTGCACAGCGGAACGACGCCCCTCGGCAACCTGAACACTTCGGGATGCTGTGGGTCGTACTTGAACAGCTCCTGGAGCATCGCGTTGATCTCCCGGACAGTGAAGTTGAAGTTGAGGCCCGGCCGCAGCCTCATGATATCCACCGCGTTCTGGAACTCCCAGGCGGGTCTCCTCCTCTCCTACAGGGGGGCGATGCGGCGGCGAAGGAAATCTGCGCCAACCGCTCCTACAGTAAGCCCGGCAACCCTGAGGCGTAGGATCCGGGCGACGGCAATCTTCAGTCTGTCGTCTTCCGGCGCCAAGCTACTCCAATCACTGCCGCGCACTACTGGAGTTTGGCGCAGGGCGATAAACGGCTGCGGGTTCTCCTCGACAATCAGGCACCAGTCGGCCCTCCACTCCTCCCACTTGCTGCGGAACTCTCCATCCAGATAAGCATCCTTCTTGCCGGCTTTTGAGATCCAGGCGATTCCGCCGGATAAAGGCTCTCCTTTCTCAACTTGAGGCGAAAAGAAGTGGCGGAAAAGGGCTACGTTTGGATGGATTCCGACAAAATTTTCGCAGAGATGTGCAAAAACTACCATGGTCAGGACAGCACCGGGGGTGAAGTCAAGGAGGCGGAGCCCATAGGTGTTCATAACGTCACAGAAAAATTCAGAAAAGGGCGGGCAGAGCCCGCAGTAGAAGAACAAGGCGAAGAAAGGGTACCCAGTGGGAGCCTTTTTCCAAGCAGCGGCTGGGAGTACCTTCGTGCGCGGATGCGCTCGCGTCCCCGTCGACCAGAAGAGGTAGTAGTACTCCTTCAGCTCTTCCGCGGAAAGCCTAGGAGGGAAGATTGCCCGCTCCTTTCGCAGCGCCGCGAGCCGCTGCGCCTCGGCCGACTTCACCTTCTCGGCTTTCGGAGCCATGGCGGGAGTGGTGAGGGAGGACGATGGCGTTGGTGGTGCTGGTGGCGATGGGAGCGGGGCGCTGCTCTCCTTCGGCTTTGGGAAGAAGGGGAGTGGCGGAGATTGTCGGGGAAGGAACAGCAACGGGCAGATGGGCGAACTGCCCCTGTTTCCCCTGCTTATAAGGAGGAAGGGAGCGAACGTTCCGCCTTTCCGAATAAAGAAACCACCCACGATCTCTCCCACGACGCCGCAATCGACGCGTGCCGTTCGGGGAGGGCGCGGTGGATACGGAGTAAGATACGGCGTGATCCAGGCCGCGCGTGCCCGTGCCCTGTTTTGGGCCTGGCCCAACAGCGCTTGGCACCGTGTATGGCCCAGGCCCGGGGGCTCCTGTCGGTGTACTAGAGTAGGGGTACCCTAGTAGCCCGAACTTGTGCACGGGCAGTCGCACTGTCCCGCGGCAAGGCTTGCCGGGTGACCGCCAAGGACCCCCGTGGTTCCTTTGGAGCCATTCAAGAACAAAGTATTTAAGCCAAGGAGACAAGGCCCAGGCAAGAGGAGCTTGCCGGGAAGGCCACTCAAGACATAAGGCCCCGGCAAGAGGAGCTTGCCGGGAAGGCCACTCAAGGCACAAAGCCCCGGCAAGAGGAGCTTGTCGGGAAGGCCAACCAAGGCATCTCAAGGAACTTGCCGCGACGCGCCACGCGTCCCGGCAAGACCCGGCGAGCGACAAGCTCCCGGACGCGACAAGACAACAGCCGCGGCAAGGCGTTTGCCGCGGCTAGCAACCACTCTGTACCCGCGCTCCAGTACACCCACCAACGTGTCGCTCTGAGACCCTTCTAGGCGTACGTGGCGGGAGGCTGTGCAGCCAGGGGTGCGCTGTGGCAAGCGGCGCTGACAAGATCGCCATCGTGGCGAGCGGTGGCGTCCCTGACGGTCCCTTTTCTGCACTGCTTGGGCGACGTAGATAGGCATTTAATGCCCTTGTCCCCTGCCGTCAGGGTTAGGTATGATACACTGTACAGGTAGTTGTACCAACCGCAACACCTTTCCATTTTTACCCTTGTCTACGTTGCCACCTGTTGGAGACCCCTTGAGCATATAAAAGCAGGCCCATGCACAACGTAGAGGGAGGGGACAACAGAACACTCACGCTCGGTCTCGTTAGCTGCTGGTGCATACTGTAGCACTCAGCGCTCAAGAGCAAGAACTCAATACAAACCACAAAGCAGCAGTAGGAGTATTATCTCTCCGGAGAGCTCCGAAGCTGGGTAAACTGCTCGTGTGCCTCGCCTCGATCTGCTCTTCGTGCGACCTCCCCCCCCCCCCCCCCCCCCCGCCGAACCGAAAGGGGCTCCGTCCCCATAGATGCTCGCGGATCAGTTTCCCCGACACTTTGGTGTAAGCTTCTTGCAAACCGGAGCTTCCCTTAAGAAGGCTCGTGGTTCCGAGAGGGAACGTGTCACCTCCGTGTGTGAAACGACATACGTACAATGCCTTCTCCTACCTTAGTTTGTTTACACAGGCATATTAGACCAAAATAGAAGTATCGTGCTAAATTTTGGAATTATTCCGGGTTTGATTGGCCTTTTTATACATTAATTGAGTTTATGGGCATTTAATGTGCATAATTCAAATTTGAACTACACGCACATGCTCCAGTGCACCAAAGTTGGTTGAAATCACATGTGTGTCCTTGGATGAATTTCTAGGTCCCATGCAAGAAATGGGAATGAAATTCAAACATCTGGGTGTCGTGGCTCGGCTGGAAAGATTGAGAAACTTGGTTTTTTAATTCCTGTAAATCCAAAACATGACAGAAAATCATGAAACTTGGCATGGTGTCATGACATGGCACCCACATGTTGCGGTGAAGTTTTTGGCCGAATTGGGACAAGCTTTGGTGTAAGCTTCTTGCAAACCGGAGCTACCCTCAAGAAGGCTCGTGGTTCCAAGGGGGAACGTGTCACCTCCGTGTGCAAGAACGACATACATACACTGCCTTCTCCCGCCTTAATTTTTTTACACAGACAGATTAGACCAAAATAGAAGTATCGTGCTAAATTTTGAATTATTCCTGGTTCGTTTCGCCTTTTTATACATTAATTGAGTTTCTGGGCATTTAATGTGCATAATTCAAATTTGAACTACACGCACATGCTCCAGTGCACCGAAGTTGCTTGAAAATCACATGTGTGTCCTTGGGTGAATTTCTAGGTCCCATGCAAGAAATGGGAATGAAATTCAAACATCTGGGCGTCGTGACTCAGCTGGAAAGATGTAGAAACTTGGTTTTTTAATTCCTGCAAATCCAAAACACGAGCGAAAATGAAACTTCGCATGGTGTCATGACAAGCACCAACATGGTGCGGTAATTTTATTGGCCGAATTGGGACAAGCTGTGGTGTAAGCTTTTTGCCAACCGGAGTCGCCCTCAAGAAGGCTCATGGTTCCGAGGGGGAACGTGTCACCTCCGTTTGCGAAACGACATACGTACACTGCCTTCTCCCGCCTTAATCTTTTTTACATAGGCAGCTTAGACCAAAATAGAAGTACCGTGCTAAAATTTGGAATTATTCTGGTTCCGTTTGGCCTTTTTATGCATTAATTGAGTTTTTGGGCATTTAATGTGCACAATTCAAATTTAAACTACAAGCACATGCTCCAGTGCACCAAAGTATGTTGAAAAATCACCTATGTGTCATTGGGTGAATTTCTAGGTCCCATGCAAGAAATGGGAATGAAATTCAGACATCTGGGCATCATGGCTTGGCCGAAAAGATTAAGAAACTTGGTTTTTTAATTCCTGTAAATCCAAAACATGCCTGAAAATCATGAAACATGGCATGGTGTCATGACATGGCACCAACATGCTGCGGTAATTTTTTTGTCCGAATTGGGACAAGCTTTGGTGTAAGCTTCTTGAAACCAGAGCTTCCCTCAAGAAGGCTCCTGGTTCCGAGGGGTAACATGTCACCTCCGTCTTCGAAACGACATACGTACACTGCCTTCTCCCGCCTTAATTTATTTACACAGACAGATTAGACCGAAATAGAACTATCGTGCTAAATTTTGGAATTATTCCTGGTTCATTTGGCCTTTTTATACATTAATTGAGTTTCTGGGCATTTAATGTGCATAATTAAAATTTGAACTACACGCACATGCTCTAGTGCACCGATGTTGCTTGAAAATTACATGTGCGCCCTTCGGTGAATTTCTAGGTCCCATGCAAGAAATGGGAATGAAATTCAAACATCTGGGCGTCGTGGCTCAGCTGGAAAGATATAGAAACTTGGTTCTTTAATTCCTGTAAATCCAAAACACGAGCAAAAATGAAACTTCGCATGGTGTCATGACAAGCACCAACATGGTGCGGTAATTTTATTGGCCAAATTGGGACAATCTTTGGTGTAAGCTTTTTGCAAACCGGAGTCGCCCTCAAGAAGGCTCATGGTTCCGAGGGGGAACGTGTCACCTCCGTTTGCGAAACAACATACGTACACTGCCTTCTCCCGCCTTAATTTTTTTACATAGGCAGCTTAGACCAAAATAGAAGTATGGTGTTAAATTTTGGAATTATTCGGGGTTCGTTTTGCCTTTTTTATGCATTAATTGAGTTTCTGGGCATTTAATGTTCATAATTCAAATTTGAACTACAAGCACATGCTCCAGTGCACCAAAGTTGGTTGAAAAATCACATGTGTGTCCTTGGGTCAATTTCTATGTCCCATGCAAGAAATGGGAATGAAATTCAAACATCTGGGCGTCGTGGCTCGGCTGGAAAGATATAGAAACTTGTTTTTTTAATTCCTGTAAATCCAAAACACGCCTGAAAATCATGAAACTTGGCATGGTGTCATGACATGGCACCAACATGCTGCGGTAATTTATTGGGTCGAATTGGGACAAGCCTTGGTGTAAGCTTCTTGCAAACCGGAGCTGCCCTCAAGAAGGCTCGTGGTTCCGAGGGGAACTTGTCACCTCCGTGTGCAAAAACGACATACGTACACTGCCTTCTCCCGCCTTAATTTATTTACACAGACAGATTAGACCAAAATAGAAGTATCGTGCCAAATTTTGGAATTATTCCTGGTTCGTTTGTCCTTTTTATACATTAATTGAGTTTCTGGGCATTTAATGTGCATAATTAAAATTTGAACTACACGCACATGCTCTAGTGCATCGAAGTTGCTTGAAAATCACATGTGTGTCCTTCGGTGAGTTTCTAGGTCCCATGCAAGAAATGGGAATGAAATTCAAACATCTGGGCGTCGTGACTCAGCTGGAAAGATATAGAAACTTGGTTTTTTTAATTACTGTAAATCCAAAACACGCCTGAAAATCATGAAACATGGCATGGTGTCATGACATGGCACCAACATGGTGCGGTAATTTATTGAGTCGAATTGGGACAAGCCTTGGTGTAAGCTTCTTGCAAACCGGAGCTTCCCTCAAGAAGGCTCGTGGTACCGAGGGGGAACGTGTCACCTCCGTTTGCAAAAACGACATACGTACACTGCCTTCTCCCGCCTTAATTTTTTTACATAGGCAGCTTAGACCAAAATAGAAGTATCGTGCTAAATTTTGGAATTATTCGGGGTTCGTTTCGCCTTTTTATGCATTAATTGAGTTTCTGGGCATTTAATGTTCATAACTCAAATTTGAACTACAAGCACATGCTCCAGTGCACTAAAGTTGGTTGAAAAATCACATGTGTGTCCTTAGCTGAATTTCTAGGTCCCATGTAAGAAATGGGAATGAAATTCAAACATCTGGGCGTCGTGGCTCGACTAGAAAGATATAGAAACTTGTTTTTTCAATTCCTGTAAATCCAAAACACGCCTGAAAATCATGAAACTTGGCATGGTGTCATGACATGGCACCAAAATGTTGCGGTAATTTATTGGGTCGAATTGGGACAAGCCTTGGTGTAAGCTTCTTGCAAACCGGAGCTGCCCTCAAGAAGGCTCGTGGTTCCGAGGGGGAACGTGTCACCTCCGTGTGTGAAACAACATACGTACAATGCCTTCTCCTGCCTTAGTTTGTTTACACAGGCAGATTAGACCAAAATAGAAGTATCGTGCTAAACTTTGGAATTATTTCGGGTTCGTTTGGCCTTTTTTATACATTAATTGAGTTTTTGGGCATTTAATCTGCATAATTAAAATTTGAACTACAAGCACATCCTCCAGTGCACCGAAGCTGGTTGAAAAATCACATGCGTGTCCTTGGGTGAATTTCTAGGTCCCATGCAAGAAATGGGAATGAAACTCAAACATCTGCGCGTCGTGGCTCGGCCAGAAAGACAAAGAAACTTGGTTTTTGAAATCCTGTAAATCCAAAACACGAGAGAAAATCATGAAACTTCGCATGGTGTCATGACATGGCACCGGCATGCTGCGGTCATTTTATTGGCCGAATTGGGACAAGCTTTGGTGTAAGTTTCTTGCAAACCGGAGTCGCCCTCAGGAAGGCTCATGGTTCCGAGGGGGAACATGTCACGTCCGTGTGTGAAACGACATACGTACACTGCCTTCTCCCGCCTTAATTTTTTTACATAGGCAGCTTAGACCAAAATAAAAGTATCGTGCTAAATTTTGGAATTATTCCGGTTTCCTTTGTCCTTTTTATACATTAATTGAGTTTCTGGGCATTTAATGTGCATAATTCAAATTTGAACTACAAGCACATGCTCCGGTGCACCAAAGTATGTTGAAAAATCACGTCTGTGTGCGTGGATGAATTTCTAGGTCCCATGCAAGAAATGGGAATGAAATTCAAACATATGGGCATCATGGCTTGGCCCGAAAGATTAAGAAACTTGGTTTTTTAATTCCTGTAAATCCAAAACATGCCTAAAAATCATGAAACATGGCATGGTGTCATGACATGGCACCAACATGCTGCGGTAATTTTTTTGTCCGAATTGGGACAAGCTTTGGTGTAAGCTTCTTGAAACCGGAGCTTCCCTCAAGAAGGCTCCTGGTTCCGAGGGGGAACATGTCACCTCCGTCTTTGAAATGACATACGTACACTTCCTTCTCCTGCCTTAATATTTTTAAACAGGTAGATTATACCAAAATAGAAGTATCGTGCTAAATTTTGGAATTATTCAGGGTTCGTTTTGCCTTTTTTATGCATTAATTGAGTTTCTGGGCATTTAATGTTCATAATTCAAATTTGAACTACAAGTACATGCTCCAGTGCACCAAAGTTGGTTGAAAAATCACATGTGTGTCCTTGGGTAAATTTCTAGGTCCCATGCAAGAAATGGGAATGAAATTCAAACATCTGGGCGTCGTGGCTCGACTGGAAAGATATAGAAACTTGGTTTTTTAATTCCTGTAAATCCAAAACATGCCTGAAAATCATGAAACATGGCATGGTGTCATGACATGGCACCAACATGTTGCGGTGAATTTTTTGGCCGAATTGGGACAAGCTTTGGTGTAAGCTTCTTGCAAACCGGAGCTTCCCTTAAGAAGGCTCGTGGTTCCGAGAGGGAACGTGTCACCTCCGTGTGTGAAACGACATACGTACAATGCCTTCTCCTGCCTTAGTTTGTTTACACAGGCAGATTAGACCAAAATAGAAGTATCGTGCTAAATTTTGGAATTATTCCGGGTTCGATTGGCCTTTTTATGCATTAATTGAGTTTCTGGGCGTTTAATGTGCATAATTCAAATTTGAACTACACGCACATGCTCCAGTGCACCAAAGTTAGTGAAAATCACAAATGTGTCCTTGGATGAATTTGTAGGTCCCATGCAAGAAATGGGAATGAAATTCAAACATCTGGGCGTCGTGGCTCGGCTGGAAAGATTAAGAAACTTGGTTTTTTAATTCCTGTAAATACAAAACATGCCTGAAAATCATGAAACATGGCATGGTGTCATGACATGGCACCAACATGTTGCGGTGAATTTTTTGTCCGAATTGGGACAAGCTTTGGTGTAAGCTTCTTGCAAACCGGAGCTGCACTCAAGAAGGCTCGTGGTTCTGAGGGGGAACGTGTCACCTCCTTGTGCGAAACTACATACGTACACTGCCTTCTCCTTCCTTAATTTGTTTACACAGGCAGATTAGACCAAAATAGAAGTATCGTGCTAAACTTTGGAATTATTTCGGGTTCGTTTGGCCTTTTTTATACATTAATTAAGTTTCTAGGCATTTAATGTGCATAATTAAAATTTGAACTACAAGCACATCCTCCAGTGCACCAAAGTTGGTTGAAAAATCACATGTGTGTCCTTGGGTGAAGTTCTAGGTCCCATGCAAGAAATGGCAATGAAATTCAAACATGTGCGCGTCGTGGCTCGGCCGGAAAGACTAAGAAACTTGGTTTTTTAAATCCTGTAAATCCAAAACACGAGTGAAAATCATGAAACTTCGCATGGTGTCATGACATGGCACCGGCATGCTGCGGTCATTTTATTGGCCGAATTGGGACAAGCTTTGGTGTAAGTTTCTTGCAAACCGGAGTCGCCCTCAGGAAGGCTCATGGTTCCGAGGGGGAACATGTCACGTCCGTGTGTGAAACGACATACGTACACTGCCTTCTCCCGCCTTAATTTTTTTACATAGGCAGCTTAGACCAAAATAAAAGTATCGTGCTAAATTTTGGAATTATTCCGGTTTCCTTTGTCCTTTTTATACATTAATTGAGTTTCTGGGCATTTAATGTGCATAATTCAAATTTGAACTACAAGCACATGCTCCGGTGCACCGAAGTATGTTGAAAAATCACGTCTGTGTGCGTGGATGAATTTCTAGGTACCATGCAAGAAATGGGAATGAAATTCAAACATATGGGCATCATGGCTTGGCCCGAAAGATTAAGAAACTTGGTTTTTTAATTCCTGTAAATCCAAAACATGCCTAAAAATCATGAAACATGGCATGGTGTCATGACATGGCACCAACATGCTGCGGTAATTTTTTTGTCCGAATTGGGACAAGCTTTGGTGTAAGCTTCTTGAAACCGGAGCTTCCCTCAAGAAGGCTCCTGGTTCCGACGGTGTCGGGGCGGACTGGGTCCCCCGCGAGCACCTATGGGGCCGGAGCCCCTTTCGTTGTCCGACGAGGGGGGCGGAGGGAGCACGGAGAGCAGATCGAGGCGAGCACACGGGCGGTTTACCCAGGTTCAGGCCGCGATGGACGCGTAAAACCCTACTCCTGCTTGGTTGTATTGAATTGGGGAGCTCGGGAGCTTGGAGAGCTAGCTGCACCGAGCGTATGGCTGTCTGGATTCCCAATCTCCGAACCGCCGGATGTCCGAACCCCCTCTACGTTGCACACGGGCCTCCTTTTATAGCGCAAAGGGGTCACCGACTGGTGTCAACGTAAGAGAAAGGGGTAAAAGTGTAAAAGGGGTGGTAGTTGTAACAGTGCGGGAACAGTGGCGCTGCAGTGCGGCACAGTGTTATCATACCTACTTCTGACGGTAGGGGACAAGGGCATTAAATGCCCGTCACGGTCGCCTGGACAGCACCGAGGCGGACCGTTAGGTGCGCCACCGCTCGCCACGGTAGTGGCTGCATGCCACCGCATACCCCAGGCTGCGCGGTGCCCCGCCACGTGCCCTTGGGGGAAGCCCCGGAGCGACGCGTGGGCGGGCGAGCTGGAGCGCAGTCCTGAGGTGGCGATTTGCCGCGGCAAGTGGCTTGCCGCGGGGGTCGTCTTCCTGTGCCTGATAGCTTGCCGGCTATCAGGCCTTGCCGGGGCGCATGGCGCGCCGTGGCGGGCTTCTCTCGCGGTGCCTGGGTTCGGCCTTCCCGACAAGCTCCTCTTGTCGGGGTCTCGATCTTCTGTCTCTTATACTTTGTTCTTGGATGGTATTACATGGGCTCAGTCGTCCCGGCAAGCTCCTCTTGCCGGGGTCTTGTCTTCTTGGCCCGGCAAGCTCCTCTTGCCGGGGGCCTTGTCTTCTTGGCCCGGCAAGCTCCTTTTGCCGGGGGCCTTGTCTTGAATGCTTGGTCTTCTCTTGGCGCTTCCTGGGGCGGGCCCCGCCGCAGGGCGCTACAACTGCCCGTGCACAAGTCTGGGGTACTAAGGTACCCCTACTTTAGTACACCGACAGGAGCCCCCGGGCCTGGGCCACACACGGTGCCGAGCGTCGTTGGGCCAGGCCCTAACAGTGCACGGGCACGCGTGGCCTTGGTCGCGCTGCTCCTTAACTCCGCATCCGTCGCACCTTCCCCAGGCGGCGCGCGCTTACCGCGGCGTCGTGGGGGCGAAACGCCCGTTCCCTCTTTAAGTGGAGGGAGGTGCGGAGGCGCGGCTCGATAAATGAACGAGGGTGAGGCGCGGCTTTCGAGGCGTCCGTTCCCCATAATCACGGGATGGGGAGAGGTCGCCCCACCCGTCGCCTCGGTTCTGCGCGCCCACCGCGTGGTCCTCATGCACTCGAAGTCGCGGCGGCGGAGGCAGGGAGTCGGGCCGGCGCGGGTCGATGCAGTGGGTCGGCCCCAGTCGTCTGCCCTTCCTCCGCTTCTATTGGAGGAGCGAGGCGGCCGCGTCCCCACTCCGCCCCTTTATAAGGAGCGAAAGGGGGCAACGGAAATCCGCACTCCATTTCCTTCCTCCTTCTGCTTCTGGTTTCCTTCCCCATCTACGATGGAGGGGGGGAACCCTGGTTCTTCTTCGGTTGCCGCGAGGGTGTCTGCTAGGCAACGCGCCCCTCCTCCCCTTGCGCCCGCGGTGGCGGAGCCGGTCGTCAGGGGAAGAGGGAGAGGGCGAGGTCGCGGACGAGGTCGTGGACGGGGCCGAGGCGCTCGGGGCGGACGGATCGGTGCGCCGTCCTTGCCTTCGCCAGCGGCTCCGTTCCTTCCCGCGGTCCATCTCGGGGACGACCCCTGTGAGTTCGTTGTCAGGCTGCGCCGGGCGCCTCGTCGCCGCCTCCGGCTTCCCGCTCCATTCGCGAGCGTGTTGGAGGTGGAGCAGCCCGAGACGCTAAACCTGCGCATGAGGGGCTGCGGGATCAGCGAGACGCGAGTCCACGTCGAGTCCCGAGCCCCCGGCGAGGTGTGTCTGGGCCGCGGGTGGAAGACGTTCGCCCGGATCCACAGCTTGACGGAGGGGTTCACCCTCCACTTTAAGCTGGTGGGGGAGGACCTCCTCTCCGTCAAGGCCTTCTGGGGCTCCGGCATCCGGGCCCGGTGCTGCGAAGATAGCTCCTCCGACAGCGAAGGCTCCTCCTCGAGCGAGAGTGACGAGGAGGGGAGCGACAACGACGACGAGTGGAGCAGCCGCCGGGATGACGGGTCCGACTAGGCGTTGGTCGCAGCTCTGTGTGGCACCGGCGGCCCCATCGTCCGCGCCGGGCTCCGTGAACTCCCCGGGGTCGTCTCTTGGGCGGCTGGCGTAGGGGGGCTGCTGAGGAGGACAGAGGGCGGACATCGAAGGCCGCGAAGTCGGAGTACGGGCCGACTTCGACAGCTGGCTGACGCTCCGGTGCCTCGTGTCCCAGATGCGCCCCCGACGCCGTCATCACCCTTGCTCTCGGTGACGACCACCGGGGTCCTCTCTTCGGCCCGGCAAGCTCCTCTTGCCGGGGGCTTGATCTCCTCGGGCGGCCGGAGTGGCGAGGCTGGGGAAGAGGAAGAGGCTGGCGGCAAGGCCGCTGCCTCATCTTCCAGCTCTGCCTCCGGCGCCTCCGTCTTCTTCAGCCTCCGGAGACCCCCGGGGGGAGCCCCCGGATCTCCTCTTGGTGCCTTCTGCCACCCGTAGCTCGCCTAGGCGCCCCTTTCGCCCTCTTCGCCTACTTGCCCTACCTCCTGAGGAGAGAGACAAGAAAGGGATTACGGGCACCTTATCTCTTTTCAGCTTGTAAGCCTTCGGGCCTTAGTTGCGTTTAAGCCTTGTAATCCCTTCTTTCATGTTTTTCATTCTCTCTGAACTGTACCTGAGTGGAATGTTTTTAATGAAAAGGGGGTGTTTGCCGGATCATTTGTCTCACGGGTGGAAACCGCGGTAAGGAACGAATCCTTTACATCGTTAAGATAGACAGTTTCTTGCCCGGCAACAGGCCCAGCCGCTCCCCCGCACTGCTCGACCTTTCTCACGCCCTTGGCGGAGGCGGGGAGCAGGCGGGTTCCGGCCCCTCGCTTCCCTCCCTCTTGCTGCCGCGGCTGCTATCGAAACGGGCCCCAGGAACGCGCTCTGGGGCTGGCCGCTAAGAGAGCACGGTAGCTTTTCAGGAGGAAAGGAGGCCTTCAAATTCCACAGTCCATAAGAGAATGCATGATGAGGGATGCAAAAACTTATCTGAGGTCGCAGCCCCCGGCGACTCTGGCTCGCCGGGGCGTGGGTGTTGGCTCGTCCTTCTCCTCTTCCTTGTCCTTGAGCGGCCTGGCAAGGACATTCAATTCCTGCGAGCCAAAAGGGAAAGGACGGGAAAAAGACGCGGACTCGACCTCTAAGTTAGGGGTTAGCGACAGTTAGGAACTGACAACCCTAACCAAGGACGAGACTCTGACTCAGCATGCATGCTAAAATCTAGGGCGCCAGCGCTTCTTTATCTTCGGCCAGGGGCTTCGCCTGGCTTTGTACGAGGGCTTACATGCAACATCGGCAAGGCCTTTACAAACCGGTGGTTGCCGGAGCGGATCACGGCAACCGCGCCTTATGGGCGAAACTTGCGAAGATGCTCTATATTCCCAGGAGTTGCTCACTGGTAGGCCCTCTTCGGTCTTGAGGCGGACAGCGCCGGACCTCGCGACTCGCCTCACCCGATAAGGGCCTTCCTGCTTCGGCGTCGACTTGTTATAATTCTTGGCCGACTGAACGTGCCTAAGAACAAGGTCGCCTAACAGGGCAGCTTTATCTGGTGCCAGGGGCTTCGCCTGGCTTTGTACAAGGGGTTACATGCAACAGCGGCAAGGCCTGTACAAACTGATGGTTGCCGGAGCGGATCACGGCAACCGCGCCTTATGGGCGAAACTTGCGAAGATGCTCTATGTTCCCAGGAGTTGCTCACTGGTAGGCCCTCTTCGGTCTTGAGGCGGACAGCGCCGGGCCTCGCGACTCGTCTCACCCGATAAGGGCCTTCCTGCTTCGGCGTCGACTTGTTATAATTCTTGGCCGACTGAACGTGCCTAAGAACAAGGTCGCCTAACAGGGCAGCTTTATCTGGTGCCAGGGGCTTCGCCTGGCTTTGTACAAGGGGTTACATGCAACAGCGGCAAGGCCTGTACAAACCGATGGTTGCCGGAGCGGGTGACGGCAACCGCGCCTTATGGGTGAAACTTGCGAAGATGCTCTATGTTCCAGGAGTTGCTCACTGGTACGCCTTCTTCGGTCTCGAGGCGGACAGCGCCAGGCCTCGTGACTTGTCTCACCCGATAAGGTCCTTCCCACTTTGGCGTCAACTTGTTGGAATCCTTGGCCGACTGAGTGCGCCGGAGAACAAGGTCGCCTTCTTCGAGACTCCTGGCCTTGACCTTGCGGCTATGGTAGCGACGCAAGGCTTGCTGGTATCGAGCAGCTCGTACCGCAGCCTGGAGACGTCCTTCCTCAAGGAGCAGCGCGTCATCTTGGCGCAGCCGCTCTTGCTCGAGCTCATCATAAGCGAGCACCCGAGGAGATCCGTATACGAGTTCCGTGGGGATAACTGCTTCCGCTCCATAGACTAGAGCAAAGGGTGTCTGTCCGGTGGCTCGACTCGGTGTCGTTCTGATTGACCAAAGAGCCGCCGGCAGCTCCTCAATCCAATTTCTTCCGCACTTGTGCAGCCTGTCGAAGGTCCTGGTCTTGAGTCCGCGCAGCACTTCAGCGTTGGCCCTTTCTGCTTGACCGTTGCTCCTGGGGTGAGCAACCGAAGCGAAACAGACCTTGGTGCCGAGATCCTGGGCGTATTGCATGAAGGCGCGACTTGTGAATTGTGTCCCGTTGTCGGTGATGATTCTGTTGGGGATTCCGAAACGGCAGACGATCGACCGGAAGAACTTGATTGCTGACTGCGCGGTCACCTTCCTCACTGGCTCCACTTCTGGCCACTTCGTGAACTTGTCGATTGCAACGTACAAGTACTCGAAGCCCCCGACGGCTCGGGGGAAAGGGCCGAGGATATCGAGCCCCCAGACCGAGAAGGGCCAGGATAAAGGGATTGTTTGGAGAGCTTGAGCTGGCTGATGAATCTGTTTTGCATGGAACTGGCACGCTTCACACTTGGTTACTAGTGCAGTCGCATCTTGGAGGGCTTCTTGCCAGAAGAACCCTTGCCGGAAGGCTTTCCCGACAAGTGCTCTTGCGCCAATGTGATGGCCGCATATGCCTCCGTGTATCTCTGCCAACAGCTTCTGTCCGTCTTCCCTGGAGATGCACTTTAATCTGACACCGTTGAGTCCCCTTCTGTACAGCTCGTTGTCCACGAACTGGTACATACTTGACTGCCTGGTGATCTTCTCCATCTCTTCTGGGTCGTCGGGAAGTTCTCCAGTTTGCAGAAAACGGACGATCTGCTGCGCCCATGCCGGAGCCCGGGGCTCGACGGCAAGGACTAAAGGCATGAAGGCCGCTGCGGGGACCCCGGCTTCTACGGCAAGAACCTCTGGTTCCGCCGGAGCCGGTGATCCCCCGGCAAGCTTGCCGGGGCAAAGCTTGTCGGGAACCCCTGCTTCAACTGGACAGATCCTCGGATCTGCAGGAGCGGACTGTTCCTCAGCGCTCAGACTGCTGATCTGCTTGCCGGAGCAAGGCTTATCGGGGACACCTGCTTCGACTGGACGGATCCTGGGATCCGCAGGAGCGGGCTGTCCCCCGGTGTTCAGACTGCTGATCTGCTTGCCGGAGCAAGGCTTATCGGGGACGCCTGCTTCGACTGGACGGATCCTGGGATCCGCAGGAGCGGGCTGTCCCCCGGCGCTCTGGTTGTTGATCTTGGGGACTTTGGCGGCGGTCTCAGAAAGGCTCGCCTGCAAGTAGTCGCCGGAGACCAACTTCCTTTTCTTGGACTGCCCAACTGATGGTGTAACGGATGGTTGAGTCAGCTTGAGTAAGAAGGTCCCTGGTTCCACAGGTAACTTCAACGAAGCACACTTCGAAAGGCCGTCTGCTATCTCATTCTGAGCTCTCGAGACGTGCTCCATTTGCAGCCCTTCAAAGTGTTCTTCCAGCTTCCTCACTTCATCTACATAAGCTTCCATCAGAGGGCTCTGGTAGCTCTTGTTGACCTGCCGGACCACCAGTTGAGAATCTCCCCGCACAATCAGCTTTCTGATCCCAAGTTCGGCCGCAATCCTGAGGCCGGCGAGCAAGCCTTCATACTCAGCAGTATTGTTGGTTGCTTGCTCCCTTGGGAAGTGCATCTGGATAACATACTTGAGGTGCTCTCCGGTGGGCGCGATGAGTACCACGCCGGCACCGGCGCCTTGCAGCGAGAAGGCACCATCGAAGTACATTACCCACTCGCTTGTTGCTTCTTGTACGGGCGCGCTTGTTTCTTGGGCTTCTCCATCTGGCGTCGGGGTCCACTCAGCTATGAATTCTGCCAAAGCTCGGCTCTGTATGGTTGAAGTACTTTCAAACTTGAGTCCAAAGCTCGACAGCTCCAGTGCCCACTCGACGATCCTGCCTGTTGCCTCGGGATTATGCAATATCCTCTTCAGCGGAAAGCGAGTGACTACTGTTATCTCATGTGCTTGGAAGTAATGGCGCAGCTTTCTCGAGGCCATGAGGAGGCCAAAAAGCAATTTCTGCACCCCGGAGTATCTTGATCTAGCCCCCTGCAAGAGGGAACTCACAAAATACACCGGGCGCTGCACCATCTTCTTCCGCGGTCCATCCTGTTCCTGCGCAGGGTTGTCCTTGTCGGGGCCAGAGCTTGCCGGAGCTGCCCCCCGCTTGTCGCTGGATTCGCTTGCAGGTGGTATAGACTCCTCGTCGGCCTCCCTCTCCTCCACTAACGCAGCACTAACCACCTGGTTGGTTGCCGCTAGGTATAGCAACAACTTCTCCTGTGGTCTAGGTGCGACAAGTATTGGAGCGGAGGATAGGTACCTTTTCAAATCTTGCAGCGCCGCCTCCGCTTCTGGAGTCCACTGCATGGGGCCTGCCTTCTTCAAGATTTTAAAGAAGGGCAGGGCGCGTTCTGCAGACCTTGAAATGAACCGACTGAGGGCGGCCACACAACCTGCAAGCTTTCTGACGTCCTTGACGCGCTCTGGGGCTTCGATCTGCTCGATGGCTTTGATCTTGTCGGGATTAGCTTCAATCCCCCTCTGCGACACAAAGAACCCGAGAAGCTTGCCGGAGGGGACTCCGAAAACGCACTTCTCGGGGTTCAGCTTGAGCTGTATCTTGCGCAGGTTTTGAAATGTCTCTTCCAGATCTTGGACCAGGGTTTCCTTGCTCCTGCTCTTCACCACGATGTCATCCATGTAGGCCTCCACGTTCCTATGGATCTGTGGCTCGAAAGCAGTGTGCACTACCCTTGCAAACGTTGATCCCGCATTCTTCAGTCCAAACGGCATGCGTAGGAAGCAATAGGTGCCGCACGGAGTGATGAATGCGGTCTTCTCTTCATCTTCTTTGGCCATAAAGACTTGGTGGTAGCCTGAATATGCATCAAGAAAAGAGAGTAGCTCACATCCGGCAGTGGAGTCAACAATCTGGTCAATGCGCGGCAAGGGAAATGGATCCTTGGGACATGCTTTATTCACATCGGTGAAGTCTATGCACAGTCTCCACTTCCCATTGGCTTTGCGCACGACGACCGGATTGGCCAGCCACGTTGGATGGATCACACCTCTCACTAGGCCTGCTGCCTCTAGCTTCTTGATTTCTTCGCTGATGAATTCTTGGCGCTCCACGGCTTGCTTTCTCACTTTCTGCTTGACGGGTCGCGCGTGAGGACAGACAGCGAGCTTGTGCTCAATCACCCTCCTGGGAACACCGGGGATGTCGAACGGTTGCCATGCAAACACGTCGACATTCGCCCGCAGGAAGGCAACGAGCGCGCTTTCCTATTTGCTGTCAAGCGTGGCACTGATGGTGAAGGTACCGCCAGTGCCGTCCTCCTTGGCGGACACCTTCTTGGTTGCCGGAGGAGCGATCATTCCCTTCTTGTACTTGCCGGTGGAGCTCGATGGAACGTCCTCGACGGCGGCGCAGCACTCCGAAGAGGTGCGGTTGCCGGAGTGGGCCCCAGAGCACTTACCGGGCTTGGTCCTTGCCTTCTTCCCCCCGGGGGCTTCAGCGGCAAGTGTGTCCTTCTCTGCCGCGGCTGCTACATCCCGGTAGATCTTGTCGGCGCAGATAAGCGCGTCCTTTTTGTCGCCATGGACAGTGATGACGCTTATCGGCCCCGGCATCTTGAGTACGTTGTAGGCGTGGTGGGAAGCTGCCATGAACTTGGCGAGAGCGGGACGGCCGAGGATCCCATTGTATGGCAACGGGATATCAGCGACGTCGAACGTGATGCGCTCAGTCCTGAAGTTGAGCTCGCCGCCGAAGGTCACAGGCAGAGTAATCTTCCCCTTAGGTTTGCTCCTCCCCGGGTTGATTCCTTGGAAAGAACCGGTCTCTTCGAGCTCGCCGTCTGGGATCTGGAGTTTCTTGATCACAGCGGAGGAGATCAAGTTCAGCCCGGCCCCGCCGTCTACCAACATTTTGGTGACCTTGAGGTTGCGGATGGTGGGTGAGACCAGCATCGGCAAGCATCCGACCGCGGTTGTGCGGTCAGGGTGATCCTCAAGATCGAAAATGATGGGCGTGCTGGACCATCTGAGGAGCCTGCGCGACTCCACGGGCGGCTCTGCTGCGTTCACGTCTCGCGCCCACCGCTTAAGCTGGCGGTGGGAGGTGTGCAGAGAGGCGCCACCGTCAACGCATAGGACCTCCGTGGCCTTCTGGAACTCCTGCTCGTTGTTATCTTCGTCTTCCACGTCTTCGTCGTCGTCTTCTTCATCCTCGTCGCGGCCCCGGGGAGGCCGATCGCCTTGCCGCTGCTTGGCCTTGCCGCGGCGTCCTCCCCGGCCGATGGGCGGCCACTTCTTGCTTGGTTCGCCACCTCCACCCTGGGCCTTCCCCTTGTCGCGCCTCTCGTACTCAGCCTTCTGCTGCACGACGAGGTATTCGACGCTTTTGCAGTTGGAGAGATCGTGGCCCTTGGTGCGGTGGATCTTGCAGTATTGCTTGTCGGAGCCGTCCTGCTTGTCGGCTGCCGCCACGGGGGCAGGCTCCTTGCCGGAGCCGCCAGCCTGCGTTTGCTTGGCGGGAGCCTCCTTGCCGGACTCCTCGACGGCAAGCACCTCTTTCCTGTTCTTCCTCCTATTATTCCGTCGCTGGCTTCTCTTCGCCGGGGCGGTGTCGTCACTGTCGCTTTCTCCTGCGCCAGCATCCTCCCCGGGGAGTTTCCTCCCCTCCTCCGCGCGCGCGCACTTGTCAGCCAGGGCATATAGCTCGCTGACGTCCCGGATCTTGGTCATGGCCATCTCTTCACGCATGCGGCGGTTACGCACGTTCTGGTGGAACGCGCTGATAACCGCGGCAGGGTGAACGTCGGGGATGTTGCGATGCACGCGGCTGAAGCGCTGGATGTACTTGCGCAGGGGTTCTCCTTCCTTCTGGGCGAGGATGTGGAGGTCGCTATCCTGGCCATGAGGTTTGTGGCCGCCTGTGAAGGCGCCAACAAACTGATGGCAGAGATCCGCCCAGGAAGAAATGGAGCCTTCCGGCAAGTGCATAAGCCACGAACGAACGTTCGGCTTAAGCGCGAGCGGGAAGTAGTTCGCCAATATCCTCTCGTCGCGCCCCCCGGCAGCTTGCACAGCGATCGTGTAGATGCTGAGAAACTCTGAGGGGTGCGTCCTGCCGTCGTACTTCTCCGGTACGTCGGGCTTGAAGTTCTTCGTGCTGGGCCACCGGACGCGCCGCAGCTCACGGGTGAACGCAGGGCAACCTGCCGCGTACGGTAAGTCACCTGGTTCACCGGGCGCGTGCGCGTCGACAGCATTCCCAGCCCGCTGGTCTGATTGCCGCCGAGTTTCTCGGCGGCGCTCAATCCTTGTTCGAGCGTCTTCTTGCTGCCGCTCGTCGAGGACTCGGCGCTGGTCCCGGCGAGTCCGCGGGTCTGACGACGCTGTAGAGCCGTTGTCGGCGTTGCTCCAGCGGGGCGGCGTCTTCTGCTTCTGCGCCGGAGAGTGCATGGTGGTTGCACCCCCGGCGGTCTTATCGCCGTCGGCCTTCGTCTTCTCGACCTGCCGTGGCCGTGAGGTCGCCGGCTGCTGCGGCGTGTCGTTGTTGGCGAAGGCGATCAGGCTCTGGATGGTGGCCTTCCAGCCCTCGGCCTTGTCAGCCGCTGGAGGGTAGTCGAGGAGCAGTTGCGCTCTCGCGAGCGCTTCTGCCGGAGTGGAGGGGAACGGGGGCGAATGGCGCGAGGAGCGGGATACGCTCGGACTCCTAACAATGTTAGAAAGAGCGGGGTCCCTCCCCGGCGCCTTCGCCTTGCCCGTGTCCGGACGGGGGCCCGGGGCGTCCCGTGAACCTCCAGTTTGCCCTTGGTCCAGCAAGCGGATGCCACCTCCTGCGGCATGGCGCTGCTGGGTCGTCGTTTGTCGGAACGGATGCGACGCGCCCTCGGAGGCCGAGGCTCGGTCGTCCGCCCTGTTCTTTGATTTGGTGGCGCCGCGAGTGTTCTCGCCGGTGGCCACCCCTCCGACGGCGTCTCCCCCGCCCACTGCTGGCTCCGGTAGCGGTGGAAGAGACGCGGACGGGCCCGCGACCTCCGAAGCCTTCTTCTTCGGGGCCATGGTGTTGATGAAGCTAGCGAATTCGGAGAAGCTGACGAAGAGCGCGCTCGCGCGAACGCCGGATCTGATCCGCACAACCTCGACGCGCCCCCTACCTGGCGCGCCAAAGATGTCGGGGCGGACTGGGTCCCCCGCGAGCACCTATGGGGCCGGAGCCCCTTTCGTTGTCCGGCGAGGGGGGCGGAGGGAGCACGGAGAGCAGATCGAGGCGAGCACACGGGCGGTTTACCCAGGTTCGGGCCGCGATGGACGCGTAAAACCCTACTCCTGCTTGGTTGTATTGAACTGGGGAGCTCGGGAGCTTGGAGAGCTAGCTGCACCGAGCGTATGGCTGTCTGGATTCCCAATCTCCGAACCGCCGGATGTCCGAACCCCCTCTACGTTGCACACGGGCCTCCTTTTATAGCGCAAAGGGGTCATCGACAGGTGTCAACGTAAGAGAAAGGGGTAAAAGTGTAAAAGGGGTGGTAGTTGTAACAGTGCGGGAACAGTGGCGCTGCAGTGCGGCACAGTGTTATCATACCTACTTCTGACGAAAGGGGACAAGGGCATTAAATGCCCGTCACGGTCGCCTGGACAGCACCGAGGCGGACCGTTAGGTGCGCCACCGCTCGCCACGGTAGTGGCTGCATGCCACCGCATACCCCAGGCTGCGCGGTGCCCCGCCACGTGCCCTTGGGGGAAGCCCCGGAGCGACGCGTGGGCGGGCGAGCTGGAGCGCAGTCCTGAGGTGGCGATTTGCCGCGGCAAGTGGCTTGCCGCGGGGGTCGTCTTCCTGTGCCTGATAGCTTGCCGGCTATCAGGCCTTGCCGGGGCGCATGGCGCGCCGTGGCGGGCTTCTCTCGCGGTGCCTGGGTTCGGCCTTCCCGACAAGCTCCTCTTGTCGGGGTCTCGATCTTCTGTCTCTTATACTTTGTTCTTGGATGGTATTACATGGGCTCAGTCGTCCCGGCAAGCTCCTCTTGCCGGGGTCTTGTCTTCTTGGCCCGGCAAGCTCCTCTTGCCGGGGGCCTTGTCTTCTTGGCCCGGCAAGCTCCTCTTGCCGGGGGCCTTGTCTTGAATGCTTGGTCTTCTCTTGGCGCTTCCTGGGGCGGGCCCCGCCGCAGGGCGCTACAACTGCCCGTGCACAAGTCTGGGGTACTAAGGTACCCCTACTTTAGTACACCGACAGACGGGGAACATGTCACCTCCGTCTTCGAAACGACATACGTACACTCCCTTCTCCCGCCTTAATTTTTTTACTTAGGCAGCTTAGACCAAAATAGAAGTATCGTGCTAAATTTTGGAATTATTCAGGGTTCGTTTTGCCTTTTTTATGCATTAATTGAGTTTCTGGGCATTTAATGTTCATAATTCAAATTTGAACTACAAGCACATGCTCCAGTGCACCAAAGTTGGTTGAAAAATCACATGTGTGTCCTTGGGTGAATTTCTAGGTCCCATTCAAGAAATGGGAATGAAATTCAAACATCTGGGCATCGTGGCTCGGCTGGAAAGATATAGAAACTTGGTTTTTTAATTCCTGTAAATCCAAAACATGCCTGAAAATCATGAAACATGGCATGGTGTCATGACATGGCACCAACATGTTGTGGTGAATTTTTTGGCCGAATTGGGACAAGCTTTGGTGTAAGCTTCTTGCAAACCGGAGCTTCCCTTAAGAAGGCTCGTGGTTCCGAGAGGGTACGTGTCACCTCCGTGTGTGAAATGACATACGTACAATGCCTTCTCCTGCCTTAGTTTGTTTACACAGGCAGATTAGACCAAAATAGAAGTATCGTGCTAAATTTTGGAATTATTCCGGGTTCGATTGGCCTTTTTATACATTAATTGAGTTTCTGGGCATTCAATGTGCATAATTCAAATTTGAACTACACGCACATGCTCCAGTGCACCAAAGTTGGTTGAAAATCACATGTGTGTCCTTGGATGAATTTCTAGGTCCCATGCAAGAAATGGGAATGAAATTCAAACATCTGGGTGTCGTGGCTCGGCCGGAAAGATTGAGAAACTTGGTTTTTTAATTCCTATAAATCCAAACCACGCCAGAAAATCATGAAACTTGGCATGGTGTCATGACATGGCACCCACATGTTGCGGTGAATTTTTTGGCCGAATTGGGACAAGCTTTGGTGTAAGCTTCTTGCAAACCGGAGCTGCCCTCAAGAAGGCTCGTGGTTCCGAGGGGGAACGTGTCACCTCCTTGCGAAACTACATACGTACACTGCCTTCTCCTTCCTTATTTTGTTTACACAGGCAAATTAGACCAAAATAGAAGTATCGTGCTAAACTTTGGAATTATTTCGGGTTCGTTTGGCCTTTTTTATACATTAATTGAGTTTCTGGGCATTTAATGTGCATAATTAAAATTTGAACTACAAGCACATCCTCCAGTGCACCAAAGTTGGTTGAAAAATCACATGTGTGTCCTTGGGTGAATTTGTAGGTCCCATGCAAGAAATGGCAATGAAATTCAAACATCTGCGCGTCGTGGCTCGACCGAAAAGACTAAGAAACTTGGTTTTTTAAATCCTGTAAACCCAAAACACGAGCGAAAATCATGAAACTTCGCATGGTGTCATGACATGGCAACAACATGCTGCGTTAATTTTATTGGCCGAATTGGGACAAGCTTTGGTGTAAGCTTCTTGCAAACCGGAGTCGCCCTCAAGAAGGCTCATGGTTCCGAGGGGGAACGTGTCACCTCCGTGTGCGAAACGATATACGTACAATGCCTTCTCCCGCCTTAATTTTTTTACATAGGCAGCTTAGACCAAAATAGAAGTATCGTGCTAAACTTTGGAATTATTCCGGGTTCGTTGGGCCTTTTTATACATTAAATGAGTTTTTGGGTTTGATGTGCATAATTCAAATTTGAACTACAAGCACATGCTCCAGTGCATCAAAGTACGTTGAAAAATCATGTCTGTGTCCTTGGGTGAATTTCTAGGTCCCATGCAAGAAATGCGGATGAAATTCAAACATCTGGGCATCATGGTTGTCGGTGTACTAAAGTAGGGGTACCTTAGTACCCCGAACTTGTGCACGGGCAGTCGTAGCACCCTGCGGCAAGGCTTGCCAGGCGATCGCCAAGACTCTCCGTGGTCCCTTTTTGGGCCATCCAAGAACAAAGTATTTGAGCCAAGGCCCCGACAGGAGGAGCCTGCCGGGAAGGCCACCCGAAGAGAGCAAGGCCCCGGCAAGAGAAGCTTGCCGGGACGACCACTCGAAGCACAAGGCCCCGGCAAGAGGAGCTTGCCGGGAAGGTCGACCGAGGCACGACAAGGGACTTGCTGCGACGCGCTCCGCGTCCCGGCAAGGACCGGTGAGCGACAAGCTCCCAGGCGCGACAAGGCATCAACCGCGGCAAGGCGCTTGCTGCGGCAAGTCACCACCCCGCGCGTGCGCTCCAGCTCATCCACCCACGCGTCGCTCTGGGGCCGTTCCAGGCGTACGTGGCGAGAGGCTGCGCAGCCAGGGGCATGCGGTGGCGAAGCAATGCTGAGAGAGTAGCCATCGTGGCAAACGGTGGTGCTCCTGACGGTCCCCTTTCCTGCACCGTCTGGGCGATGCGTACGGGCATTTAATGCCCTTGTCCCCTGCCGTCAGAGTTAGGTATGTTAGCACTGTGCAAACAGCTGTACCCAACACAGCGTTTTCCAGTTTTGCCCCCGCCTACGTCGCCACCTGTGGGTAACCCCTTGCACATATAAAAGGAGGCCCCATGCGCAACGGAAGGGAGGGAGGGAGGCCATTCACGCTCTCTCTCGCCAGCAGCTCGCGTGTACTGTAGCACCACACGCTCCCGAGCAAGAACACAATACAAACCACAAAGCAGCAGTAGGGTTTTACGCATCCTTGCGGCCTGAAGCTGGGTAAATCCCTTGTGTGCATCGCCTCGATCCGATCTTCGCGCGACCTCCGCCCCCCGCCGAACCAAGAAAGGGGCTCGGTCCGCATAGGTGTTCGTGGAGGCAGATTTCCCCCGACATCTTTGGCGCGCCAGGTAGGGGGCGTCGAAGTTGTGTGAACCTGATCCAGCGTCTGCACAGGCTAGATCTCCATCATCTTCATCGACATGCCACCGAAGAAGAAGGCTCCGGAGGTGGCTGGTCCGTCCGCGTCGAACCCACCGCCCTTGGAGCAAACGGGTGGTGGGGACGGCATCGGCGGCGGAACGGGCGTCGTCGAGCCAGCTCATGGCGCCGCGGCGTCCGAACATGCACCGAGCTCATGGTTCCACGATGGCCGGACCTACGCTGACACCTCTCGGCGCAGGTAAGCCCTGGTATGACCAGGCAACCTTTCGCTCTATTCCATGGAGCGGAGGCAGTTAGCCCCACGGATCTCGCATACGGGCCACCTCGAGTGTTCGCTCACGCTGAGCTCAAGCGAGAGCAGCTGCGACGAGATGACGCGCTGCTCCTCGAGGAGGACCGTCTTCAGGCCGATGTGCGAGCTGCTCACTACCAGCAAGCTTTGCGCTACTTTTATAGCCGCAAAGTTAGTGCCAGAAGTTTCGAGGAAGTGGGAAGGCCCTTACCGGGTGAAACAAGTCGCTAGGCCTGGCGCTGTCCGCCTTGAGACCGAAGATACCACTCCGGTGAGCAATTCCGGGAACGTTGGGCATATTCGTAAGTTTCGCCCGTAAGGCGCTGTTGCCGGACCCCGTCCGGCAACCACCCTTCTGTACAAAGTCTTGCCGCTGTTGCATGTGATCCTTTGTACAAAGCCAGGCGCAGACCCTGTGCGCAGATTGAGTTCATGTGCTCCGCGCACCTTGTCGATCTCATGCTCTTTATTCTTTGCATGCATTATCTAACACTCTGTGCAGCACTGACCCCCGGTAAGCGACGGCGAGCCCCATGTTTCGCCTTGCCGGAAAGCGACCTTGCCGGGCAGCGAGCCACGGAAAAGCTAAGTTGCCAAAGTTTGAGCAATCGAGTTTTTAAAATTTTGAGGTTATCTTCCTCGAACGACCGCACTTTGTATGGAAAACCTGTGCGCGGAGGGACCGGATCGTGGCTAGTTGCGCCCTTACTTCATTTTCGAGTCCGCTCAATGACTTAAGTGTGCTACAACCAGAGTGGCATCCTTACTTTGTTTCGAGCTCGCTCGGCAGCTTAAGTGTGCTGCGACTGCAGTCGCAACACTTACTTTGTTTTGAGCCTGCTCAACAATTTAAGTGAGCTGCAGCTAGTCGCGGCAAGGTTTCTTGCCGGTAATAGCGCCGCTGGCGGGTTGCTGATGTCCCGCACTCAGAGCCCGCGGCAAGGCGGAGGCCTACGCCGGCAAGTCCCCAAAAGCGTAGGGCAAAAACATACAAAGCACGGAATCAAGTAGAGGAGATAACAGTGCAATCACTACCTAAGATAGAGTTATATTACAAAGATAAGCTTGTCGCAGCCCTAATGGATTGTTTTCATAACTCGGCCAGCGGCGGCAAGGAAAGAAAAGGGCAGGCGGCCTAATCCACGCGGTCGCCCTCGATCCTCTTGATCCCGGCCACCTTCTCCACAGTGGGCGCGACGAGGGACCTGATCTCCTCGAGGTCAGCGTCTGCCGGCAGGGATTTGAGGACGTTGGTGAGCCTGATGCCGGGGTTGCGTAAGGCGATCTTCACCGACACCTTCTCGAGGGCTCCGGCGATGGCATCGCGCGTCTCGCCGGCCAGCTGCTCTGGTATCGCGTTCCGGAGATGCTGAAGGGCCGCCACCACGCCTTTGAAGAACAAAGTGAGCTTGGCGCTGGGTGGGACATTTTCGCCAGAGGGATACTCGTGACCCTCCATCCCCAGCAGCGTCAGCTCCTTGTCGATGGCGGCGGCGATGTCCACGAGACCCTCAGTCCACTGCTCCACCGTCCCCCTTTATTCCGACGTGACGCATGCCTGCGGAGTTCGGCCCCGCGCACGCCGCCCACGTCACGCACGCCTCTCCCCACGATGCCGCGTTCGACACATGACGTTCGGGGAGGACGTGGTGGACGCAGAAGCAGATGCAGCGTGACCCAGGCCGCGCGTGCCCGTGCACTGTTTTGGGCCTGGCCCAACAGCGCTCGGCACCGTGTATGGCCCAGGCCCGGGGGCTCCTGTCGGTGTACTAAAGTAGGGGTACCTTAGTACCCCGAACTTGTGCACGGGCAGTCGTAGCACCCCGCGGCAAGGCTTGCCAGGCGATCGCCAAGACTCTCCGTGGTCCCTTTTTGGGCCATCCAAGAACAAAGTATTTGAGCCAAGGCCACGGCAGGAGGAGCCTGCCGGAAAGGCCACCCGAAGAGAGCAAGGCCCGGACAAGAGAAGCTTGCCGGGACGACCGCTCGAAGCACAAGGCCCCGGCAAGAGGAGCTTGCCGGGAAGGCCGACCGAGGCACGACAAGGGACTTGCTGCGACGCGCTCCGCGTCCCGGCAAGGACCGGTGAGCGACAAGCTCCCGGGCGCGACAAGGCATCAACCGCGGCAAGGCGCTTGTCGCGGCAAGTCACCACCCCGCGCCTGCGCTCCAGCTCAAACACCCACGCGTCGCTCTGGGGCCGTTCCAGGCGTACGTGGCGAGAGGCTGCGCAGCCAGGGGCATGAGGTGGCGAAGCAACGCTGACAGAGTAGCCATCATGGAAAACGGTGGCGCTCCTGACGGTCCCCTTTCCTGCACCGTCTGGGCGATGCGGACGGGCATTTAATGCCCTTGTCCCCTGCCGTCAGAGTTAGGTATGTTAGCACTGTGCAAACAGCTGTACCCAACACATCATTTTCCAGTTTTGCCCCCGCCTACGTTGCCACCTGTGGGTAACCCCTTGCACATATAAAAGGAGGCCCCATGCGCAACGGAAGGGAGGGAGGGAGGCCATTCACGCTCTCTCTCGCCAGCAGCTCGCGTGTACTGTAGCACCACACGCTCCGGAGCAAGAACACAATACAAACCACATAGTAGCCATAGGGTTTTACGCATCCTTGCGGCCCGAAGCTGGGTAAATCCCTTGTGTGCATCGCCTCGATCCGCTCTTCGCGCGACCTCCGCCCCCCGCCGAACCAATAAAGGGGCTCGGTCCCCATTGGTGTTCGTGGAGGCAGATTTCCCCCGACAATGGCTTGGCCGGAAAGATTAAGAAACTTGGTTTTTTAATTCCTGTAAATCCAAAATATGCCTGAAAATCATGAAACATGGCATGGTGTCATGACATGGCACCAACTTGCTGCGGTATTTTTTTGTCCGAATTGGGACAAGCTTTGGTGTAAGCTTCTTGAAACCGGAGCTTCCCTCAAGAAGGCTCCTGGTTCCGAGGGGGAACATGTCACCTCCGTCTTCGAAATGACATACGTACACTTCCTTCTCCTGCCTTAATATTTTTAAACAGGTAGATTATACCAAAATAGAAGTATCGTGCTAAATTTTGGAATTATTCAGGGTTCGTTTTGCCTTTTTTATGCATTAATTGAGTTTCTGGGCATTTAATGTTCATAATTCAAATTTGAACTACAAGCACATGCTCCAGTGCACCAAAGTTGGTTGAAAAATCACATGTGTGTCCTTGGGTGAATTTCTAGGTCCCATGCAAGAAATGGGAATGAAATTCAAACATCTGGGCATCGTGGCTTGGCTGGAAAGATATAGGAACTTGGTTTTTTAATTCCTGTAAATCCAAAACATGCCTGAAAATCATGAAACATGGCATGGTGTCATGACATGGCACCAACATGTTGCGGTGAATTTTTTGGCCGAATTGGGACAAGCTTTGGTGTAAGCTTCTTGCAAACCGGAGCTTCCCTTAAGAAGGCTCGTGGTTCCGAGAGGGAACGTGTCACCTCCGTGTGTGAAACGACATACGTACAATGCGTTCTCCTGCCTTAGTTTGTTTACACAGGCAGATTAGACCAAAATTGAAGTATCATGCTAAATTTTGGAATTATTCCGGGTTCGATTGGCCTTTTTATACATTAATTGAGTTTCTGGGCATTTAATGTGCATAATTCAAATTTGAACTACAAGCACATGCTCCAGGGCACCAAAGTTGGTTGAAAATCACATGTGTGTCCTTGGATGAATTTCTAGGTCCCATGCAAGAAATTAGAATGAAATTCAAACATCTGGGAGTCGTGGCTCAGCCGGAAAGATTGAGAAACTTGGTATTTTAATTCCTATAAATCCAAAACATGCCAGAAAATCATGAAACTTGGCATGGTGTCATGACATGGCACCCACAAGTTGCAGTGAATTTTTTGGCCGAATTGGGACAAGCTTTGGTGTAAGCTTCTTGCAAACCGTAGCTGCCCTCAAGAAGGCTCGTGGTTCTGAGGGGGAACGTGTCACCTCCTTGTGCGAAACTACATACGTACACTGCCTTCTCCTTCCTTAATTTGTTTACACAGGCAGATTAGACCAAAATAGAAGTATCGTGCTAAACTTTGGAATTATTTCGGGTTCGTTTGGCCTTTTTTATACATTAATTGAGTTTCTGGGCATTTAATGTGCATAATTAAAATTTGAACTACAAGCACGTCCTCCAGTGCACCAAAGTTGGTTGAAAAATCACATGTGTGTCCTTGGGTGAATTTCTAGGTCCCATGCAAGAAATGGCAATGAAATTCAAACATCTGCGCGTCGTGGCTCGGCCGGAAAGACTAAGAAACTTGGTTTTTTAAATCCTGTAAATCCAAAACACGAGCGAAAATCATGAAACTTCGCATGGTGTCATGACATGGCACCAACATGCTGCGTTAATTTTATTGGCCGAATTGGGGCAAGCTTTGGTGTAAGCTTATTGCAAACCGAAGTCGCCCTCAACAAGGCTCATGCTTCCGAGGGGGAACGTGTCATCTCCATGTGCGAAACGACATACGTACACTGCCTTCTCCCGCCTTAATTTTTTTACATAGGCAGCTTAGATCAAAATAGAAGTATCGTGCTAAATTTTGGAATTATTCCGGGTTCGTTTGGCCTTTTTATACATTAAATGAGTTTTTGGGTTTCATGTGCATAATTCAAATTTGAACTACGAGCACATGCTCCAGTGCACCAAAGTATGTTGAAAAATCACGTCTGTGTCCTTGGGTGAATTTCTAGGTCCCATGCAAGAAATGGGAATGAAATTGAAACATATGAGCGTCATGGCTCGGCCGGAAAGATTAAAAAACTTGGTTTTTTAATTCCTGTAAATCCAAAACATGCCTGAAAATCATGAAACATGGCATGGTGTCATGACATGGCAGCAACATGCTGCGGTAATTTTTTTTCCGAATTGGGACAAGCTTTGGTGTAAGCTTCCTGAAACAGGAGCTTCCCTCAAGAAGGCTCCTGGTTCCGAGGGGGAACATGTCACCTCCGTCTTCGAAACGACATACGTACACTGCCTTCTCCCGCCTTAATTTTTTTACATAAGCAGCTTAGACCAAAATAGAAGTATCGTGCTAAATTTTGGAATTATTCGGGGTTCGTTTCGCCTTTTTATGCATTAATTGAGTTTCTGGGCATTTAATGTTCATAATTCAAATTTGAACTACAAGCACATGCTCCAGTGCACCAAAGTTGGTTGAAAAATCACATGTGTGTCCTTGGGTGAATTTCTAGGTCCCATGCAAGAAATGGGAATGAAATTCAAACATCTGGGCGTCGTGGCTTGGCTGGAAAGATATAGAAACTTGTTTTTTTAATTCCTGTAAATCCAAAACACGCCTGAAAATCAAGAAACTTGGCATGGTGTCATGACATGGAACCAACATGTTGCGGTGAATTTTTTGGCCGAATTGGGACAAGCTTTGGTGTAAGCTTCTTGCAAACCGGAGCTTCCCTTAAGAAGGCTCGTGGTTCCGAGAGGGAACGTGTCACCTCCGTGTGTGAAACGACATACGTACAATGCCTTCTCCTGCCTTAGTTTGTTTACACAGGCAGATTAGACCAAAATAGAAGTATCGTGCTAAACTTTGGAATTATTTCGGGTTCGTTTGGCATTTTTTATACATTAATTGAGTTTCTGGGCATTTAGTGTGAATAATTAACATTTGGACTACAAGCACATCCTCCAGTGCACCAAAGTTGGTTGAAAAATCACATGTGTGTCCTTGGGTGAATTTCTAGGTCCCATGCAAGAAATGGGAATGAAATTCAAACATCTGCGCATCATGGCTCGGCCAGAAAGACCAAGAAACTTGGTTTTTTAAATCCTGTAAATCCAAAACACGAGCAAAAATCATGAAACTTCGCATGGTGTCATGACATGGCACCAACATGCTGCGGTAATTTTATTGGCCGAATTGGCACAAGCTTTGGGTAAGCTTGTTGCAAACCGGAGTCGCCCTCAAGAAGGCTCATGGTTCCGAGGGGGAACGTGTCACCTCCATGTGCGAAACGACATACGTACAGTGCCTTCTCCCGCCTTATTTTTTTTACATAGGCAGCTTAGAAAAAAATAGAAGTATCGTGCTAAATGTTGGAATTATTCGGGGTTCGTTTGGCCTTTTTATACATTAATTGAGTTTTTGGGCATTTAATGTGCATAATTCAAATTTGAACTACAAGCACATGCTCCAGTGTACCAAAGTATGTTGAAAAATCACCTCTGTGTCCTTGGGTGAATTTCTAGGTCCCATGCAAGAAATGGGGATGAAATTCAAACATCTGGGCATCATGGCTTGGCCGGAAAGATTAAGAAACTTGGTTTTTTAATTCCTGTAAATCCAAAACATGCCTGAAAATCATGAAATACGGAATGGTGTCATGACATGGCACCAACATGCTGCGGTAATTTTTTTGTCCGAATTGGAACAAGCTTTGGTGTAAGCTTCTTGAAACCGGAGCTTCCCTCAAGAAGGCTCCTGGTTCCGAGGGGGAACATGTCGCCTCCGTCTTCGAAATGACATACGTACACTTCCTTCTCCCGCCTTAATATTTTTAAACAGGTAGATTATACAAAAATAAAAGTATCGTGCTAAATTTTGGAATTATTCGGGGTTCGTTTTGCCTTTTTATGCATTAATTTAGTTTCTGGGCATTTAATGTTCATAAGTCAAATTTGAACTAAAAGCACATGCTCCAGTGCACCAAAGTTGGTTGAAAAATCACATGTGTGTCCTTGGGTGAATTTCTAGGTCCCATGCAAGAAATGGGAATGGAATTCAAACATCTGGGCGTCGTGGCTCGGCTGGAAAGATATAGAAACTTGGTTTTTTAATTCCTGTAAATCCAAAACACGCCTGAAAATCATTAAACTTGGCATGGTGCCATGACATGGCACCAACATGCTGCGGTAATTTATTGGGTCGAATTGGGACAAGCCTTCGTGTAAGCTTCTTGCAAACCGGAGCTGCCCTCAAGAAGGATCGTGGTTCCGAGGGGGAACGTGTCACCTCCGTGTGCAAAAACGACATACGTACACTGCCTTCTCCCTCCTTAATTTTTTTACACAGACAGATTAGACCAAATAAGAAGTATTGTGCTAAATTTTGGAATTATTCCAGGTTCGTTTGGCCTTTTTATACATTAACTGAGTTTTTGGGCATTTAATGTGCATAATTCAAATTTGAACTACACGCACATGCTCCAGTGCACCGAAGTTGCTTGAAAATCACATGTGTGTCCTTGGGTGAATTTCTAGGTCCCATGCAAGAAATGGGAATGCAATTCAAACATCCGGGTGTCGTGGATTGGCCGGAAAGATTGAGAAACTTGGTTTCTTAATTCCTGTAAATCCAAAACATGCCTGAAAATGATGAAACTTGGCATGGTGTCATGACATGGCACCAACATGTTGCGGTGAATTTTTTGGCCGAATTGGGACAAGCTTTGGTGTAAGCTTCATGCAAACCGGATATTCCCTTAAGAAGGCTCGTGGTTCCGAGAGGGAACGTGTCACCTCCGTGTGTGAAATGACATACGTACAATGCCTTCTCCTGCCTTAGTTTGTTTACACAGGCAGATTAGACCAAAATAGAAGTATCGTGCTAAACTTTGGAATTATTTCGGGTTTGTTTGGCCTTTTTTATACATTAATTGAGTTTCTAGGCATTTAATGTGCATAATTAAAATTTGAACTACAAGCACATCCTCCAGTGCACCAAAGTTGGTTGAAAAATCACATGTGTGTCCTTGGGTGAATTTCTATGTCCCATGCAAGAAATGAGAATGAAATTCAAACATCGGCGCGTCGTGGCTCGGCCAGAAAGACTAAGAAACTTGGTTTTTTAAATCCTGTAAATCCAAAACACGAGCAAAAATCATGAAACTTCACATGGTGTCCTGACATGGCACCAACATGTTGCGGTAATTTTATTGGCCGAATTGGGACAAGCTTTGGTGTAAGCCTTTTGCAAACCGGAGTCGCCCTCAAGAAGGCTCATGGTTCCGAGGGGGAACGTGTCACCTTCGTGTGTGAAACGACATACGTACACTGCCTTCTCCCGCCTTAATTTTTTTTACATAGGCAGCTTAGACAAAAATAGAAGTATCGTGCTAAATTTTGGAATTATTCCGGGTTCGTTTGGCCTTTTTATACATTAATTGAGTTTTTGGGCATTTAATGTGCATAATTCAAATTTGAACTACAAGCACATGCTCCAGTGCACCAAAGTATGTTGAAAAATCACCTCTGTGTCCTTGGGTGAATTTCTAGGTCCCATGCAAGAAATGGGGATTAAATTCAAACATCTGGGCGTCATGGCTTGGCCGGAAAGATTAAGAAACTTGGTTTTTTAATTCCTGTAAATCCAAAACATGCCTGAAAGTCATGAAACATGGAATGGTGTCATGACATGGTACCAACATGCTGCGGTAATTTTTTTGTCCGAATTGGAACAAACTTTGTTGGAAGCTTATTGAAACCGGAGCTTCCCTCAAGAAGGCTCCTGGTTCCGAGGGGGAACATGTCACCTCCGTCTTCGAAATGACATACATACACTTCCTTATCCTGCCTTAATATTTTTATACAGGTAGATTATACCAAAATAGAAGTATCGTGCTAAATTTTGGAATTATTCGGGGTTCGTTTCGCCTTTTTAAGCGTTAATTGAGTTTCTGGGCATTTAATGTTCATAATTCAAATTTGAACTACAAGCACATGCTCCAGTGCACCAAAGTTGGTTGAAAAATCACATGTGTGTCCTTGGGTGAATTTCTAGGTCCCATGCAAGAAACGTGAATGAAGCTCAAACATCTAGGCGTCGTGGCTCGGCTGGAAAGATATAGAAACTTGGTTTTTTTATTCCTGTAAATCCAAAACACGCCTGAAAATCATGAAACTTGGCATGGAGTCATGACATGGCACCAACATGCTGCGGTAATTTAATGGGTCGAATTGTGACAAGCCTTGGTGTAAGCTTCTTGCAAACCAGAGCTGCCCTCAAGAAGGCTCGTGGTTCCGAGGGGGAACGTGTCACCTCCCTGTGCAAAAACGACATACGTACACTGCCTTCTCCCGCCTTAAATTTTTTACACAGACAGATTAGACCAAAATAGAAGTATCGTGCTAAATTTTGGAATTATTCCAGGTTCGTTTGGCCTTTTTATACATTAAATGAGTTTCTGGTCATTTAATGTGCATAATTCAAATTAGAACTATACGCACAAGCTCCAGTGCACCGAAGTTGCTTGAAAATCACATGTGTGTCCTTGGGTGAATTTCTAGGTCCCATGCAAGAAATGGGAATGCAATTCAAACATCTGGGTGTCGTGGCTTGGCCGGAAAGATTGAGAAACTTGGTTTCTTAATTCCTGTAAATCCAAAACACGCCTGAAAATTGTGAAACTTGGCATGGTGTCATGATATGGGAACAACATGTTGTGGTGAATTTTTTGGCCGAATTGGGACAAGCTTTGGTGTAAGCTTCTTGCAAACCGGAGCTTCCCTTAAGACGGCTTGTGGTTCCAAGAGGGAACGTGTCACCTCCGTGTGTGAAACGACATACGTACAATGCCTTCTCCTGCCTTAATTTGTTTACACAGGTAGATTAGACCAAAATAGAAGTATCGTGCTAAACTTTGGAATTATTTCGCGTTCATTTAGCCTTTTTTATACATTAATTGAGTTTCTGGGCATTTAATGTGCATAATTAAAATTTGAACTATAAGCACATCCTCCAGTGCACCAAAGTTGGTTGAAAAATCAGATGTGTATCCTTGGGTGAATATCTAGGTCCCATGCAAGAAATGGGAATGAAATTCAAACATCTCGACGTCGTGGCTCGGCCGGAAAGATTGAGAAACTTGGTTTTTTAATTCCTGTAAATCCAAAGCACGCCTGAAAATCGTGAAACTTGGCATGGTCTCATGAAATGGCACCAACATGCTGCTGTAATTTTTTTGGCCGAATTGGAACAAGCTTTGGTGTAAGCTTCTTGCAAACCGGAGCTTCCCTCAAGAAGGCTCGTGGTTCCGAGGGGGAACGTGTCACCTCCATGTGCGAAACGACATACGTACATTGCCTTCTCCCGCCTTAATTTTTTTAGACATGCAGATTAGACAAAAATAGAAGTATTGTGCTAAATTTCAGAATTATTCCTGGTTCGTTTGGCCTTTTTATACATTAATTGAGTTTCTGGGCATTTAATGTGCATAATTCAAATTTGAACTACAAGCACAAGCTCTTGTGAACCAAAGTATGTTGAAAAATCACCTTTGTGTCCTTGGGTGAATTTCTAGGTCCCATGTAAGAAATGGGAATAAAATTCAATCATCTGGGCGTCGTGGCTTGGCCAGAAAGATTAAGAAACTTGGTTTTTTAATTCCTATAAATCCAAAACATGCCTGAAAATCATGAAACATGGCATGGTGTCATGACATGGCACCAACATGCTGCGGTAATTTTTTTGGCCGAATTGGGACAAGCTTTGGTGTAAGCTTCTTGAAACCGGAGCTTCCCTCAAGAAGGCTCTTGGTTCCAAGGGGGAACATGTCACCTCCATGTTCGAAATGACATACATACACTACCTTCTCCTGCCTTAATTTGTTTACATAGGCAGATTAGACCAAAATAGAAGTATCGTGCTAAATTTTGAATTATTCAGGGTTCGTTTTGGCTTTTTTATACATTAATTGAGTTTCTGGGCATTTATTATTCATAATTCAAATTTGAACTACAAGCACATGCTCCACTGCACCAAAGTTGGTTAAAAGATCACATGTGTGTCCTTGGGTGAATTTCTAGGTCCCATGCAAGAAATGGGAATGAAATTCAAACATCTGGGCGTCGTCGCTCGGGTGGAAAGATTGAGAAACTTGGTTTTTTAATTCCTATAAATCCAAAACACGCCTGAAAATCATGAAACTTGGCATGGTGTCATGACATGGCACCAACATGCTGCGGTAATTTATTGGGTCGAATTGGGACAAGCCTTGGTGTAAGCTTCTTGCAAGCCGGAGCTGCCCTCAAGAAGGCTCATGGTTCCGAGGGGGAACGTGTCACCTCCGTGTGCAAAAACAACATACGTACACTGCCTGCTCCCGCCTTAATTTTTTTTACACAGACAGATTAGACCAAAATAGAAGTATCGTCCTAAATTTTGGAATAATTCCTGGTTCGTTTGGCCTTTTTATACATTAATTGAGTGTCTGGGCATTTAATGTGCATAATTCAAATTTGAACTACAAGCACATGCTCCAGTGCACCAAAGTATGTTTAAAAATCACCTATGTGTCCTTGGGTGAATTTCTATGTCCCATGTAAGAAATGGGAATGAAATTCAATCATCTGGGCGTCGTGGCTTGGCCGGAAAGATTAAGAAACTTGGTTTTTTAATTCCTATAAATCCAAAACATGCCTGAAAATCATGAAACATGGCATGGTGTCATGACATGGCACCAACATGCTGCAGTAATTTTTTTGGCCGAATTGGGACAAGCTTTGGTGTAAGCTTCTTGAAACCAGAGCTTCCCTCAAGACAGCTCTTGGTTCCAAGGGGGAACATGTCACCTCCATGTTCGAAATGACATACATACACTGCCTTCTCCTGCCTTAATTTGTTTACATAGGCAGATTAGACCGAAATAGAAGTATCCTGCTAAATTTTGAATTATTCGGGGTTCGTTTTGCCTTTTTTATACATTAATTGAGTTTCTGGGCATTTAATATTCATAATTCAAATTTGAACCACAAGCACATGTTCTTGGGTGAATTTCTAGGTCCCATGCAAGAACTGGGACTGAAATTCCAACATCTGGGCGTCGTGGCTCGGCCGGAAAGGTTGAGAAACTTGGTTTTTTAATTCCTGTCAATCCAAAACACGCCTGACAATCATGAAACTTGGCTTGGTGTCATTACATGGCACCAACATGCTGTTGTAATTTATTGGGTAGAATTGGGACAAGCCTTGGTGTAAGCTTCTGGCAAACCGGAGCTGCCCTCAAGAAGGCTCGTGGTTCCGAGAGGGAACGTGTCACCTCCGTGTGCAAAAACGACATACGTACACTGCCTTCTCCCGCCTTAATTTTTTTACACAGACAGATTAGACCAAAATAGAAGTATCGTGCTAAAATTTGGAATTATTCCGGGTTCGTTTGACTTTTTTATGCATTAATTGAGTCTCTGGGCATTTAATGTGCATAATTCAAATTTGAACTACACGCACATGCTCAAGTGCACCAAAGTTGCTTGAAAATCACATGTGTGTCCTTGGGTGAATTTCTAGGTCCCATGCAAGAAATGGGAATGAAATTCAAACATCTGGGTGTCGTGGCTCGGCCGGAAAGATTGAGAAACTTGGTTTCTTAATTCCTGTAAATCTAAAACATGCCTAAAAATCGCGAAACTTGGCATGGTCTCATGACATGGCAAGAACATGTTGCGGTGAATTATTTGGCCGAATTGGGACAAGCTTTGTTGTAAGCTTCTTGCAAACGGAAGCTTCCCTTAAGAAGGCTCGTGGTTTCGAGAGGGAACGTGACACCTCCGTGTGTGCAACGACATACGTACAATGCCTTCTCCTGCCTTAATTTGTTTACACAGGTAGATTAGACCAAAATAGAAGTATCGTGCTAAACTTTGGAATTATTTCGGGTTCTTTTGGCCTTTTTTAAACATTAATCGAGTTTATGGGCATTTAATGTGCATAATTCAAATTTGAACTACAAGCACATGCTCTAGTGCACCAAAGTTGGTTGAAAAATCACATGGGTGTCCTTGGGTGAATTTTTAGGTCCCATGCAAGAAATGGGAATGAAATTCAAACATCTGGGCGTCGTGGCTCGGCCGGAAAGATTGAGAAACTTGGTTGTTAAATTCCTGTAAATCCAAAACACGCCTGAAAATCGTGAAACTTGGCATGGTCTCATGACATGGCACCAACATGATGTAGTAATTTTTTGGGCCGAATTGGAACAACCTTTAGTGTAAGCTTCTTGCACACTAGAGCTTCCCTCAAGAAGGCTCGTGGTTCCGAGGGGGAACGTGTCACCTCCGTGTGCGAAATGACATACGTGCACTGCCTTCTCCTGCCTTAATATTTTTACACAGGTAGATTAGACCAAAATAGAAGGATCGTGCTAAATTTTCGAATTATTCAGGGTTCGTATTGCCTTTTTTACATTAATTGATTTTCTGGTTATTTATTGTTCATAATTCAAATTTGAACTACAAGCACATGCTCCAGTGCACCAAAGTTGGTTGAAAAATCACATGTGTGTCCTTTGCTGAATTTCTAGGTACCATGCAAGAAATAGGAATGAAATTCAAACATCTGGGCGTCGTGGCTCAGCCAGAAAGATATGGAAACTTGTTTTTTAATTCCTGTAAATCCAAAACACGACTGAAAATCATGAAACTTGGCTTGGTGTCATGACATGGCACCAACATGCTGCGGTAATTTTTTGGGTCGAATTGGGACAAGCATTGGTGTAAGCTGCTTGAAAACCGGAGCTGCCCTCAAGAAGGCTCGTGGTTCCATGGGGGAACGTGTCACCTCCATGTGCAAAAACGACATACGTACACTGCTTTCTCCCGCCTTAATTTTTTTACACAGACAGATTAGAACAAAATAGAAGTATCGTGCTAAATTTTGGAATTATTCCGGGTTCGTTTGGCCTTTTTATACATTAATTGAGTTTCTAGGCATTTAATGTGCATAATTTAAATTTGAACTACACGCACATGCTCCAGTGCACCAAAGTAGGTTGAAAATCACATGTGTGTTCTTTGGTGAATTTCTAGGTCCCATGCAAGAAATGGGAATGAAATTCAAACATCTGGGTGTCGTGGCTCGGCCAGAAAGATTGAGAAACTTGGTTTTTTAATTCCTGTAAATGAAAAACACGCCTGAAAATCATGACACTTGGCATGGTGTCATGACATGGCACCCACATGTTGCGGTGAATTTTTTGTCCAAATTGGTACAAGCTTTGGTGTAAGCTTCTTGCAAACCGGAGTCGCCCTGAAGAAGGCTCATGGTTCTGAGGGGGAACGTGTCACCTCCGTGTGTGAAACGACATACGTACACTGCCTTCTCCTTCCTTAATTTGTTTACACAGGTAGATTAGACCAAAATAGAAGTATCGTGCTATACTTTGGAATTATTTCGGGTTCGTTTGGCCTTTTTTATACATTAATTGAGTTTCTGGGCATTTAATGTGCATAATTAAAATTAGAACTACAAGCACATGCTCCAGTGCACCAAAGTTGGTTCAAAAATCACATGTGTGTCCTTGGGTGAATTTCTAGGTCCCATGCAAGAAATGGGAATGAAATTCAAACATCTGGGCATCGTGGCTCGGCCGGAAAGATTGAGAAACTTGGTTTTTTAATTCCTGTAAATCGAAAACACGCCTGAAAATCGTGAAACTTGGCAGTGTCTCATGACATGGCACCAACATGCTGCGGTAATTTTTTTTGGCCGAATTGGGACAAGCTTTGGTGTAAGCTTCTTGAAACCGGAGCTTCCCCCTATAAGGCTCCTGGTTCTGAGGGGGAACGTGTCACCTCCGTGTGCGAAATGACATACGTACACTACCTTCTCCCGCCTTAATATTTCTACACAGGTAGATTAGACCAAAATAGAATGATCGTGCTAAATTTCGGAATTATTCAGGGTTCATTTTGCCTTTTTTATACATTAATTGAGTTTCTGGGCATTTAATGTTCATAATTCAAATATGAACTACAAGCACATGCTCCAGTGCACCAAAGTTGGTTGAAAAATCACATGTGTGTCCTTGGGTGAATTTCTAGGTCCCATGCAAGAAATGGGAATGAAATTCAAACATCTGGGCGTCATGGCTCAGCCGGAAAGATTGAGAAACTTGGTTTTTTAATTCCTGTAAATCCAAAGCATGCCTAAAAATTGTGAAACTTGGCATGGTCTCATGACATGGCACCAACATGCTGCGTGTATTTTTTGGGCCGAATTGGAACAAGCTTCGGTGTAAGCTTCTTGCAAACCGGAGTTTCCCTCAAGAAGGCTCGTGGTTCCGAGGGGGAACGTGTCACCTCCATGTGCGAAACAACATACGTACATTGCCTTCTCCCGCCTTAATTTTTTTACACGGGTAGATTAGAAAAAAATAGAAGTATCGTGCTAAATTTTTGAATTATTCCGGGTTCGTTTGGCCTTTTTTATACATTAATTGAGTTTCTGGGCATTTAATGTGCATAATTCATATTTGAACTACAAGCACATGCTCCAGTGCACCAAAGTTGGTTGAAAAATCACATGTGTGTGCTTGGGTGAATTTCTAGGTCCCATGCAAGAAATGGGAATGAAATTCAAACATCTGGGCGTCGTGGCTCGGCCGGAAAGATTCAGAAACTTGGTTTTTTAATTCCTGTAAATCCAAAACACGCCTGAAAATTATGAAACTTGGCATGGTGTCATGACATGGCACCAACATGCTGCGGTAATTGTTTTGGCCGAATTGGGACAAGCTTTGGTGTAAGCTTCTTGAAACCGGAGCTTCCCTCTATAAGGCTCCTGGTTCCAAGGGGGAACGTGTCACCTCCGTGTGCGAAATGACATACGTACACTGCCTTCTTCCGCCTTAATTTTTTTACATAGGCAGATTAGACCAAAATAGAAGGATCATGCTAAATTTTGGAATTATTCGGGGTTCATTTGGCCTTTTTTATACATTAGTTGAGTTTCTGGGCATTTAATGTGCATAATTCAAATTTGAACTACAAGCACATGCTCAAGTGCCCCAAAGTTGGTTGAAAAATCACATGTGTGTCCTTGGGTGAATTTCTAGGTCCCATGCAAGAAATACGAATGAAATTCAAACATCTGGGCGTTTTGGCTCGGCCAGAAAGATATGGAAACTTGGTTTTTTAATTCCTATAAATCCAAAACACGCCTGAAAATCATGAAACTTGGCATGGTGTCATGACATGGCACCAACATGCTGTGATAATTTTTTGGGTCGAATTGGGACAAGCATTGGTCTAAGCTTCTTTCAAACCGGAGTTGCCCTCGAGAAGGCTCGTGGTTCTGAGGGGGAACGTGTCACCTCCGTGTCCGAAATGACAGACGTACACTGCCTTCTCCCGCCTTAATATTTTTACATAGGTAGATTAGACCAAAATAGAAGGATCGTGCTAAAATATGAAATTATTTAGGGTTCGTATTGCGCATTTTATACATTAATTGAGTTTCTGGTTATTGAATGTGCATAATTAAAATTTGAACTATAAGCACATGCTCCAGTGCACCAAAGTTGGTTGAAAAATAACATGTGTGTCCTTGGGTGAATTTCTAGGTCCCATGCAAGAAATAGGAATGAAATTCAAACATCTGGGCGTCGTGGCTCGGCCAGAAAGGTATGGAAACTTGGTTTTTTAATTCTTGTAAATCCAAAACACGCCTGAAAATCATGAAACTTGGCATGGTGTCATGACATGGCACCAACATGCTGGGGTAATTTTTTGGGTCGAATTGGGACAAGCATTGGTGTAAGCTTCTTGCAAACCGGAGCTGCCCTCAAGAAGGCTCGTGGTTCCGAGGGGGAACGTGTCACCTCTGTGTGCAAAAACGACATACGTACACTGCTTTCTCCCGCCTTAATTTTTTACACAGACAGATTAGAACAAAATAGAAGTATCGTGCTAATTTTTGGACTTATTCCGGGTTCGTTTGGCCTTTTTATACATTAATTGAGTTTCTAGGCATTTAATGTGCATAATTTAAAATTTGAACTACACGCACATGCTCCAGTGCACCAAAGTTGGTTGAAAATCACATGTGTGTCCTTGGGTGAATTTATAGGACCCATGCAAGAAATGGGAATGAAATTCAAACATCTGGGTGTCGTGGCTCGGCCGGAAAGATAGAGAAACTTGGTTTTTTAATTCCTGTAAATCAAAAACATGCCTGAAAATCATGAAACTTGGCATGGTGTCATGACATGGCACCCACATGTTGCGGTGAATTTTTTGGCCGAATTGGGACAAGCTTTGGTGTAAGCTTCTTGCAAACCGGAGTCGCCCTCAAGATGGCTCATGGTTCCGAGGGGGAACGTGTCACCTCCGTGTGCGAAACGACATACGTACACTGCCATCTCCTTCCTTAATTTGTTTACACAGGCAGATTAGACCAAAATAGAAGTATCGTGCTAAATTTGGAATTATTTCGGGTTCGTTTGGCCTTTTTTATACATTAATTGAGTTTTTGGGCATTTAATGTGCATAATTAAAATTGGAACTACAAGCACATGCTCCAGTGCACCAAAGTTGGTTCAAAACTCACATGTGTTTCCTTGGGTGAATTTCTAGGTTCCATGCAAGAAATGGGAATGAAATTCAAACATCTGGGCGTAGTGGCTCGGCCGGAAAGATTGAGAAACTTGGTTTTTTAATTCCTGTAAATCCAAAACACGCCTGAAAATCGTGAAACTTGGCATGGTCTCATGACATGGCACCAACATGCTGCGGTAATTTTGTTGGCCGAATTGGGACAAGCTTTGGTGTAAGCTTCTTGAAACCGGAGCTTCCCTCTATAAGGCTCCTGGTTCCGAGGGGGAACGTGTCACCTCCGTGTGTGAAATGACATACGTACACTACCTTCTCCTGCCTTAATATTTTTACACAGGTAGATTAGACCAAAATAGAATGATCGTGCTAAATTTCGGAATTATTCGGGGTTCATTTTGCCTTTTTATACATTAATTGAGTTTCTGGGCATTTAATGTTCATAATTCAAATATGAACTACAAGCACATGCTCCAGTGCACCAAAGTTGGTTAAAAAAGTCACATGTGTGTCCTTGGGTGAATTTCTAGGTCCCATGCAAGAAATGGGAATGAAATTCAAACATCTCGGCGTCATGGCTCGGCCGGAAATATTGAGAAACTTGGTTTTTTAATTCCTGTAAATCCAAAGCATGTTTGGAAATCGTGAAACTTGGCATGGTCTCATGACATGGCACCAACATGCTGCAGTAATTTTTTGGGCCGAATTGGAACAAGCTTTGGTGTAAGCTTCCTGCAAACCGGAGCTTCCCTCAAGAAGGCTCGTGGTTCCGAGGGGGAACATGTCACCTCCGTGTGCGAAATGACATACGTACATTGCCTTCTCCCGCCTTAATTTTTTTACACGGGCAGATTAGAAAAATATAGAAGTATCGTGCTAAATTTTCGAATTATTCCGGGTTCGTTTGGCCTTTTTTATACATTAATTGAGTTTCTGGGCATTTAATGTGCATAATTCAAATTTGAAATACAAGCACATGCTCCAGTGCACCAAAGTTGGTTGGAAAATCACATGTGTGTCCTTGGGTGAATTTCTAGGTCCCACGCAAGAAATGGGAATGAAATTCAAACATCTGGGCGTCGTGGCTCGGCCGGAAAGATTTAGAAACTTGGTTTTTTAATTCCTGTAAATCCAAACACACCTGAAAATTATGAAACTTGGCATCGTGTCATGACATGGCACCAACATGGTGCGGTAAATGTTTTGGCCGAATTGGGACAAGCTTTGGTGTAAGCTTTTTGAAACCGGACCTTCCCTCTATAAGGCTCCTGGTTCCGAGGGGGAACGTGTCACCTCCGTGTGCGAAATGACATACGTACACTGCCTTCTTCCGCCTTAATTTTTTTACATAGGCAGATTAGACCAAAATTTTGGAATTATTCGAGGTTCGTTCGGCCTTTTTTATACATTAGTTGAGTTTCTGGGCATTTAATGTGCATAATTCAAATTTGAACTACAAGCACACGCTCAAGTGAACCAAAGTTGGTTGAAAAATCACATGTGTGTCCTTGGGTGAATTTCAAGGTCCCATGCAAGAAATGGGAATGAAATTCAAACATCTAGGCATTGTGGCCTGGCCGGAAAGATTGAGAAACTTGGTTTTTTAATTCCTGTAAATCAAAAACACGCCTGAAAATCATGAAACTTGGCATGGTGTCATGACATGGCACCAACATGCTGCGGTGAATTTTTTGGCCGAATTGGGACAAGCTTTGGTGTACGCTTCTTGCAAACCGGAGCTGCCCTCAAGAAGGCTCGTGGTTCCGAGGGGGAACGTGTCACCTCCTTGTCCGAAACTACATATGTACACTGCCTTCTCCTTGCTTAATTTGTTTACACAGGCAGATTAGACCAAAATAGAAGTATCGTGCTAAACTTTGGAATTATTTCGGGTTCGTTTGGCCTTTTTATACATTAATTCAGTTTCTGGGCATTTAATGTGCATAATTTAAATTTGAACTACAAGCACATGCTCAAGTGCACCAAAGTTGGTTGAAAAATCACATGTGTGTCCTTGGGTAAATTTCTAGGTCCCATGCAAGAAATGGGAATGAAATTCAAACATCTGGGCGTCATGGCTCGGCCAGAAAGATTAAGAAACTTGGTTTTCTAATTCCTATAAATCCAAAGCATGCCTGAAAATCGTGAAACCTGGCATGGTCTCATGACAAGGCACCAACATGCTACGGTAATTTTTTGGGCCGAATTCGAACAAGCTTGGGTGTAAGCTTCTGACAAACTGGAGCTGCCCTCAAGAAGGCTTGTGGTTCCGAGGGGGAACGTGTCACCTCCGTGTGCGAAACGACATACGTACATTGCCTTCTCCCGCCTTAATTTTTTTACACGGGCAGATTAGAAAAAAATAGAAGTATCGTGCTAAATTTTCGAATTATTCCGGGTTCGTTTGGCCTTTTTTATACATTAATTGAGTTTCTGGGCATTTAATGTGCATAATTCAAATTTAAACTACAAGCACATGCTCCAGTGCACCAAAGTTGGTTCACAAATCACATGTGTGTCCTTGGGTGAATTTCTAGGTCCCATGCAAGAAATGGGAATGAAATTCAAACATCTGGGCGTCATGGCTCGGCCGGAAAGATACAGAAACTTGGTTTTTTAATTCCTGTAAATCCAAAACACGCCTGAAAATTATGAAACTTGGCATGGTGTCATGACATGGCACCAACATGCTGCGGTAAATGTTTTGGCCGAATTGGGACAAGCTTTGGTGTAAGCTTCTTGAAACCGGAGCTTCCCTCTATAAGGCTCCTAGTTCCTAGGGAGAACGTGTCACCTCCGTGTGCGAAATGACATACATACACTGCCTTCTTCCGCCTTAATTTTTTTACATAGGTAGATTAGACCAAAATAGAAGTATCGTCCTAAATTTTGGAATTATTCGGGGTTCATTTGGCCTTTTTATACATTAGTTGAGTTTCTGGGCATTTAATGTGCATAATTCAAATTTGAACTACAAACACATGCTCCAGAGCACCAAAGTTGGTTGAAAAATCACATGTGTGTCCTTGGGTGAATTTCAAGGTCCCATGCAAGAAATGGGAATGAAATTCAAACATCTGGGTGTTGTGGCTCGACCGAAAAGATTGAGAAACTTGGTTTTTTAATTTCTGTAAATCCAAAACACGCGTGAAAATCATGAAACTTGGCATGGTGTCATGACATGGCACCAACATGGTGAGGTAATTTTTATGGCCGAATTGGGACAAGCTTTGGTGTAAGCTTCTTGCAAACCGGTGCTTCCCTCGAGAAGGCTCATCGTTCAGAGAGGGAACGTGTCACATCCGTGTGTGAAATGACATACGTACACTGCCTTCTTCCGCCTTAATATTTTTACACAGGCAGATAGACCAAAATAGAAGTACCATGCTAAATATTGGAATTATTTTGGGTTCGTTTGGCGTTTTTATACATCAATTGAGTTTCTGGGCATTTAATGTGCATAATTCAAATTTGAACTACAAGCACATGCTCCAGTGCACCAAAGTTGGTTGAAAAATCACATGTGTGACCTTGGGTGAATTTCTAGGTCCCATGCAAGAAATGAGAATGAAATTCACACATCTGGGCTTCATTTCTTGGTCGGAAAGATTGAGAAACTTGGTTTTTTAATTTCTGTAAATCCAAAACATGCGTGAAAATCATGAAACTTGGCATGGTGTTATGACATGGCACCAACATGCTGCGGTAATTTTTTGGCCGAATTGGGACGCTTTGGTGTAAGCTTCTTCCAAACCGGAGCTTCCCTCAAGAAGGCTCGTGGTTCCTAGAGGGAATGTGTCACGTCCGTGTGTCAAATGACATACGTACACTGCCTTCTTCCGTCTTAATTTTTTTACACAGGCAGATTAGACCAAAATAGAATTATCGTGCTAAATTTTGGAATTATTTCGGGTTCGTTTGGCCTTTTTTATAGATTAACTGAGTTTCTGGGTATTCACTGTGTATAATTCAAATTTGAACTACAAGCACATGCTCTAGTGAACCAAAGTTGGTTGAAAAATCACATGTGTGTCCTTGGGTGAATTTGTAGGTCCCATGCAAGAAATGGGAATGAAATTCAAACATCTGGGCGTCGAGGCTCGGCCGGAAAGATTGAGAAACTTTGTTTTTTAATTTCTGTAAATCCAAAACACGCCTGAAAATCATGAAATTTGGGATGGTGTCATGACATGGCACCAACATGCTGCGGTGAATTTTTTGGCTGAATTGTGACAAGCTTCGGTGTAAGCTTCTTTGAAACCGGAGCTTCCCTCAAGACGGCTCGTGGTTCCGAGAGGGAACATGTCACCTCCGTGTGCGAAATGACATAAGTACACAACCTTCTCCCGCCTTAATTTTTTTACACATGAAGATTAGACCAAATAGAAGTATCGTGCTAAATTTTGTAATTATTCCGGGTTTGTTTGGCCTTTTTTATACATTGATCGAGATTCTGGGCATTTGATGTGCATATTTCAAATTTGAACTATAAGCACATGCTCAAGTGCACCAAAGTTGGTTGAAAAATCACATGTGTGTCCTTGGGTGAATTTCAAGGTCCCATACAAGAAATGGGAATGAAATTCAAACATCTGGACGTCCAGGCTCGACCAGAAAGATTGAGAAACTTGGTTTTTTATTTCCTGTAAATCCAAAACATGCTTGAAAATCATAAAACTTGGCATGGTGTCATGACATGGCACCAACATGCTGCGGTAAGTTTTTTGCCCGAATTGGGACAAGCTTTGGTGTAAGCTTCTTGCAAACCGGAGCTGCCCTCAAGAAGGCTTGTGGTTCCGAGGGGGAACGGGTCACCTCCGTGTGCGAAACGACATACGTACACTGCCTTCTCCCGCCTTAATATTTTTACACAGGCAGATTAGACCAAAATAGAAGTATCATGCTAAATTTTGGAATTATTCTGGGTTCTTTTGGCCTTTTTATACATCAATTGAGTTTCTGGGCATTTAATGTGCATAATTCAAATTTGAACTACAAGCACATACTCTAGTGCACCAAAGTTGGTTGAAAAATCACATGTGTGTCCTTGGGTGAATTTCAAGGTCCCATGCAAGAAATGGGAATGAAATTCAACATTCTGGGTGTTGTGGCTCGGCCGAAAAGATTGAGAAACTTGGTTTTTTAATTTCTGTAAATCCAAAACACGCGTGAAAATCATGAAACTTGGCATGGTGTCATGACATGGCACCAACATGGTGCGGTAATTTTTATGGTCGAATTGGGACAAGCTTTGGTGTAAGCTTCTTGCAAACCGGTGCTTCCCTCGAGAAGGCTCATCGTTCAGAGAGGGAACGTGTCACATCCGTGTGTGAAATGACATACGTACACTGCCTTCTTCCGCCTTAATATTTTTACACAGGCAGATTAGACCAAAATAGAAGTACCATGCTAAATATTGGAATTATTCTGGGTTCGTTTGGCGTTTTTATACATCAATTGAGTTTCTGGGCATTTAATGTGCATAATTCAAATTTGAACTACAAGCACATGCTCCAGTGCACCAAAGTTGGTTGAAAAATCACATGTGTGACCTTGGGTGAATTTCTAGGTCCCATGCAAGAAATGAGAATGAAATTCACACATCTGGGCTTCATTTCTCGGTCGGAAAGATTGAGAAACTTGGTTTTTTAATTTCTGTAAATCCAAAACATGCGTGAAAATCATGAAACCTGGCATGGTGTTATGACATGGCACCAACATGCTGCGGTAATTTTTTGGCCGAATTGGGACGCTTTGGTGTAAGCTTCTTCCAAACCGGAGCTTCCCTCAAGAAGGCTCGTGGTTCCTAGAGGGAATGTGTCACGTCCGTGTGTCAAATGACATACGTACACTGCCTTCTTCCGCCTTAATTTTTTTACACAGGCAGATTAGACCAAAATAGAATTATCGTGCTAAATTTTGGAATTATTTCGGGTTCGTTTGGCCTTTTTTATAGATTAACTGAGTTTCTGGGTATTTACTGTGTATAATTCAAATTTGAACTACAAGCACATGCTCTAGTGAACCAAAGTTGGTTGAAAAATCACATGTGTGTCCCTGGGTGAATTTGTAGGTCCCATGCAAGAAATGGGAATGAAATTCAAACATCTGGGCGTCGAGGCTCGGCCGGAAAGATTGAGAAACTTTGTTTTTTAATTTCTGTAAATCCAAAACACGCCTGAAAATCATGAAATTTGGGATGGTGTCATGACATGGCACCAACATGCTGCGGTGAATTTTTTGGCTGAATTGTGACAAGCTTCGGTGTAAGCTTCTTTGAAACCGGAGCTTCCCTCAAGACGGCTCGTGGTTCCGAGAGGGAACATGTCACCTCCGTGTGCGAAATGACATAAGTACATAACCTTCTCCCGCCTTAATTTTTTTACACATGAAGATTAGACCAAATAGAAGTATCGTGCTAAATTTTGTAATTATTCCGGGTTTGTTTGGCCTTTTTTATACATTGATCGAGATTCTGGGCATTTGATGTGCATATTTCAAATTTGAACTATAAGCACATGCTCAAGTGCACCAAAGTTGGTTGAAAAATCACATGTGTGTCCTTGGGTGAATTTCAAGGTCCCATACAAGAAATGGGAATGAAATTCAAACATCTGGACGTCCAGGCTCGACCAGAAAGATTGAGAAACTTGGTTTTTTATTTCCTGTAAATCCAAAACATGCTTGAAAATCATAAAACTTGGCATGGTGTCATGACATGGCACCAACATGCTGCGGTAAGTTTTTTGCCCGAATTGGGACAAGCTTTGGTGTAAGCTTCTTGCAAACCGGAGCTGCCCTCAAGAAGGCTTGTGGTTCCGAGGGGGAACGGGTCACCTCCGTGTGCGAAACGACATACGTACACTGCCTTCTCCCGCCTTAATATTTTTACACAGGCATATTAGACCAAAATAGAAGTATCATGCTAAATTTTGGAATTATTCTGGGTTCTTTTGGCCTTTTTATACATCAATTGAGTTTCTGGGCATTTAATGTGCATAATTCAAATTTGAACTACAAGCACATACTCTAGTGCACCAAAGTTGGTTGAAAAATCACATGTGTGTCCTTGGGTGAATTTCAAGGTCCCATGCAAGAAATGGGAATGAAATTCAAACATCTGGGTGTTGTGGCTCGGCCGAAAAGATTGAGAAACTTGGTTTTTTAATTTCTGTAAATCCAAAACACGCGTGAAAATCATGAAACTTGGCATGGTGTCATGACATGGCACCAACATGGTGCGGTAATTTTTATGGTCGAATTGGGACAAGCTTTGGTGTAAGCTTCTTGCAAACCGGTGCTTCCCTCGAGAAGGCTCATCGTTCAGAGAGGGAACGTGTCACATCCGTGTGTGAAATGACATACGTACACTGCCTTCTTCCGCCTTAATATTTTTACACAGGCAGATTAGACCAAAATAGAAGTACCATGCTAAATATTGGAATTATTCTGGGTTCGTTTGGCGTTTTTATACATCAATTGAGTTTCTGGGCATTTAATGTGCATAATTCAAATTTGAACTACAAGCACATGCTCCAGTGCACCAAAGTTGGTTGAAAAATCACATGTGTGACCTTGGGTGAATTTCTAGGTCCCATGCAAGAAATGAGAATGAAATTCACACATCTGGGCTTCATTTCTCGGTCGGAAAGATTGAGAAACTTGGTTTTTTAATTTCTGTAAATCCAAAACATGCGTGAAAATCATGAAACATGGCATGGTGTTATGACATGGCACCAACATGCTGCGGTAATTTTTTGGCCGAATTGGGACGCTTTGGTGTAAGCTTCTTCCAAACCGGAGCTTCCCTCAAGAAGGCTCGTGGTTCCTAGAGGGAATGTGTCACGTCCGTGTGTCAAATGACATACGTACACTGCCTTCTTCCGCCTTAATTTTTTTACACTGGCAGATTAGACCAAAATAGAATTATCGTGCTAAATTTTGGAATTATTTCGGGTTCGTTTGGCCTTTTTTATAGATTAACTGAGTTTCTGGGTATTTACTGTGTATAATTCAAATTTGAACTACAAGCACATGCTCTAGTGAACCAAAGTTGGTTGAAAAATCACATGTGTGTCCTTGGGTGAATTTGTAGGTCCCATGCAAGAAATGGGAATGAAATTCAAACATCTGGGCGTCGAGGCTCGACCGGAAAGATTGAGAAACTTTGTTTTTTAATTTCTGTAAATCCAAAACACGCCTGAAAATCATGAAATTTGGGATGGTGTCATGACATGGCACCAACATGCTGCGGTGAATTTTTTGGCTGAATTGTGACAAGCTTCGGTGTAAGCTTCTTTGAAACCGGAGCTTCCCTCAAGACGGCTCGTGGTTCCGAGAGGGAACATGTCACCTCCGTGTGCGAAATGACATAAGTACACAACCTTCTCCCGCCTTAATTTTTTTACACATGAAGATTAGACCAAATAGAAGTATCGTGCTAAATTTTGTAATTATTCCGGGTTTGTTTGGCCTTTTTTATACATTGATCGAGATTCTGGGCATTTGATGTGCATATTTCAAATTTGAACTATAAGCACATGCTCAAGTGCACCAAAGTTGGTTGAAAAATCACATGTGTGTCCTTGGGTGAATTTCAAGGTCCCATACAAGAAATGGGAATGAAATTCAAACATCTGGACGTCCAGGCTCGACCAGAAAGATTGAGAAACTTGGTTTTTTATTTCCTGTAAATCCAAAACATGCTTGAAAATCATAAAACTTGGCATGGTGTCATGACATGGCACCAACATGCTGCGGTAAGTTTTTTGCCCGAATTGGGACAAGCTTTGGTGTAAGCTTCTTGCAAACCGGAGCTGCCCTCAAGAAGGCTTGTGGTTCCGAGGGGGAACGGGTCACCTCCGTGTGCGAAACGACATACGTACACTGCCTTCTCCCGCCTTAATATTTTTACACAGGCATATTAGACCAAAATAGAAGTATCATGCTAAATTTTGGAATTATTCTGGGTTCTTTTGGCCTTTTTATACATCAATTGAGTTTCTGGGCATTTAATGTGCATAATTCAAATTTGAACTACAAGCACATACTCTAGTGCACCAAAGTTGGTTGAAAAATCACATGTGTGTCCTTGGGTGAATTTCAAGGTCCCATGCAAGAAATGGGAATGAAATTCAAACATCTGGGTGTAGTGGCTCGGCCGAAAAGATTGAGAAACTTGGTTTTTTAATTTCTGTAAATCCAAAACACGCGTGAAAATCATGAAACTTGGCATGGTGTCATGACATGGCACCAACATGGTGCGGTAATTTTTATGGTCGAATTGGGACAAGCTTTGGTGTAAGCTTCTTGCAAACCGGTGCTTCCCTCGAGAAGGCTCATCGTTCAGAGAGGGAACGTGTCACATCCGTGTGTGAAATGACATACGTACACTGCCTTCTTCCGCCTTAATATTTTTACACAGGCAGATTAGACCAAAATAGAAGTACCATGCTAAATATTGGAATTATTCTGGGTTCGTTTGGCGTTTTTATACATCAATTGAGTTTCTGGGCATTTAATGTGCTGAAAGCACAAGTGCTCCCTGGGTGGTTTTGGTAATTAATGTCAACATATCTCTTGTTTAACTAACACTTTTACCTAGTATGTTTCAGATAAGTTCAACAATGCAGTGGCATGGACTAGAGGATGTGGAACCCCTTCAAGATGCTAAGGACAAAGGATTAGCTCAAGATTCAAGATCAAGACTCTACATTTTCTATTTTAGTGATCCAAGATCACATTGAGTCTATAGGAAAAGCCAATACTATCAAGAGGGGATGAGGTGTTGCTTAATGGCTTGCTTGCTCAAAGTGCTTAGTGATATGCTCCAAAACCATCAACTACCTTCCCACATCCACAAATGACCTAAACCAAAAGTCAAACTCGGCCCCACCGATTCTATCTATCCGGCGCCACCGAGTTTCAGATGTCATAGCCACTACCACAAACCCTAGCAAATCGGTTTCACCGGTAGGGATCTCTGTCTCACCGAGATAGGATTGTGATCTCTTTGTGTATGTCCATTACCAAAATCGGTCTCACCGAGTTTGAGCAATCGGTACTACCTAGATTACAATGCAAACTATCTGGATAGCTTATTACCAAAGTCGGTCCCATCGAGTTTGTGTAATCGGTCTCACTGAGTTTGCCTGACCACCTCTCTGGTTAGCTTATTACCAAAGTCGGTCCCACCGAGTTTGTGTAATCGGTCACACCGAGATTACGTTATGCCCTAACCCTAACCATATCGGTCCTACCGAGTTGCATCTCAGTCCCACCGAAAATCCTAACGGTCACTAGGTTTTCTGAATCGGTCCGACCGAGTTTAACCATTCGGTCCCACCGTGTTTGGCAAATTGTGTGTAACGGTTAGATTTTGTGTGGAGGCTATATATACCCCTCCACCCACTCTTTATTCGTGGAGAGAGCCATCAGAACATATCTACACTTCTAGTACACATTTTCTGAGAGAGAACCACCTACACTTGTGTTGAGGTCAAGATATTCCATTCCTACCATATGAATCTTGATCTCTAGCCTTCCCCAAGTTGCTTTCCACTCAAAACTTCTTTCCACCAAATCCAAATCCTGTGAGAGAGAGTTGAGTGTTGGGGAGACTATCATTAGAAGCACAAGAGCAAGGAGTTCATCATCAACACACCATTTGTTACTTCTTGGAGAGTGGTGTCTCCTAGATTATCTAGGTGTCACTTGGGAGCCTCCGACAAGATTGTGGAGTTGAACCAAGGAGTTTCTAAGGGCAAGGAGATCGCCTACTTCGTGAAGATCTACCGCTAGTGAGGCAAGTCCTTCGTGGGCGACGGCCATGATGGAATAGACAAGGTTGCTTCTTCGTGGACCCTTCGGGGGTGGAGACCTCCGTGGACTCGCGCAACCGTTACCCTCCGTGGGTTGAAGTCTCCACCAACGTGGATGTACGATAGCACCACCTATCGGAACCACGACAAAAACATCCATGTCTCCAATTGCGTTTGAATACTGCAAACCCTTCCCTTTACATTCTTCCAAGTTGCATGCTTTACTTTCCGCTGCTCATATACTCATTGCATGCTTGCTTGATATGTATTGTGTTTATTAAAATTGTGCTTAAGCTCCACTTAAACTTTAGAATATTAAAAACTGCATGTTTTGGCACTTAGTGTCTAATCACCCCCCTCTAGACACCTCTTCTCGATCCTTTCAATTGGTATCAGAGCTTTGGTCTCCATTGCCTTGGTTTAAACACCATTGGAGGAAGATGGATGTGTCTACTTTGGGGAGTCTTGGACATAGAGTGCCTATTCTTGATGGAGAGTATTTTCATGAGTGGAAAAATGAAATGCTTGAGATTTTCAATGAATATCATTTGAACAAGTACATTACTAGCCCTTGTGCACCTCATGTTGATCCTTTGCACCCTACCCTAGATGAAGATCTTGACATGATTCGCAATCTTAGAACCAGTAATGCTATCATAAGGGGATTGCCCAAAAATTTGATTGCTAGTTTGCCTACTCTTGATTGTGCCTACACCATATGGAGATTTCTTGAGGAACGATTTCCAAATTATTCCTTGAAAAATTTAGACGAAATTCTCCATAAATCTATTGCCTTGAGTAAGATGAAATCTAGTGATCCTAGCTTTGGTGATTGTCTATTTGAGCTTACCAATCTCATGCGTGCTAAAGGAAACGTTGGAATCATTAGCGATATCATATCCGAAGCTATTAGAATTCATAAAGGTAACCATTTTGATGATCATTTATCTAATGAATTACCCTCTCTTGGAATTGATCAATCACAAGATGATGTTGAACATGGATACTATGATGAGGATGATGATAGTGACTATGATCTCGATGATGCGATGAGACATTTTGGTCTTATGGCAAATCTTCGCAGCTACATGGCTGGAGGAAAGGAATGGGTCCTTGATAGTGGATGTACTGATCATATGACCGGGAATGAAGATATGTTCCATGAACTTGCTGAAAATAACGACCCTCGAAAATATGTCACTTTTGGTGATAATTCAAAGGGTAAGGTGGTTGGCCTTGGTAAGGTGGCCATCTCACATGATAGCTCCATAAAAAATGTCATGCTCGTTGAATCCCTTGGATACAATTTACTTTCAGTTTCTAGACTTGCGGATTTCGGTTTCAATGTCTTATTCACTGGAGTAGATTGCCAAGTGTTTCGTAGAGAGAATTACAAAATGGTCTTTAGCAGTATACGTAGAGGAGATCTTTACATTGTTGATTTCACTAAAAAGGCTCAACCTAAAACTTACTTAATTGCTAAATCTTCTAAAGGCTGGTTGTGGCATAGAAGACTAGGTCATGTTGTTATGCGAAATCTTGATAAGATTATTAAAGGTGATCATATCCTTGGAATAAAAGATGTCACAGTTGAGAAGGATAGACTTTGTAGTGCTTGTCAAGCAGGGAAACAAGTTGGAGGAAGTCACCGCGCGAAGAACATCATGACCACAAGAAGACCACTCGAGCTACTTCACATGGTTCTCTTTGGTCCAAATGCCTACAAGCGTCTCGGTGGTAACTCATTTGGTCTAGTCATAGTTGATGATTTTTCAAGATTTATGTCGGTGTACTAAAGTAGGGGTACCTTAGTACCCCAGACTTGTGCACGGGCAGTTGTAGCACCCCGCGGCGGGGCAGTTGTAGCACCCCGCGGCGAGGCCCGCCCAGGAAGCGCCAAGAGAAGACCAAGCATTCAAGACAAGGCCCCCGGCAAGAGGAGCTTGCCGGGCCAAGAAGACAAGGCCCCCGGCAAGAGGAGCTTGCCGGGCCAAGAAGACAAGACCCCGGCAAGAGGAGCTTGCCGGGACGACTAAGCCCATGTAATACCATCCAAGAACAAAGTATACGAGACAGAAGATCGAGACCCCGACAAGAGGAGCTTGTCGGGAAGGCCGAACCCAGGCACCACGAGAGAAGCCCGCCACAGCGCGCCATGTGCCCCGGCAAGGCCTGATAGCCGGCAAGCTATCAGGCACAGGAAGACGACCCCCGCGGCAAGCCACTTGCCGCGGCAAATCGCCACCTCAGGACTGCGCTCCAGCTCGCCCGCCCACGCGTCGCTCCGGGGCATCCCCCAAGGGCACGTGGCGGGGCACCGCGCAGCCTGGGGCATGCGGAGGCATGCAGCCACCATCGTGGCGAGCGGTGGCGCACCTAACGGTCCGCCTCGGTGCTGTCCAGGCGACCGTGACGGGCATTTAATGCCCTTGTCCCCTACCGTCAGAAGTAGGTATGATAACACTGTGCCGCGCTGCAGCGCCACTGTTCCCGCACTATTACAACCTCCACCCCTTTTACACTTTTACCCCTTTCTCTTACGTTGACACCTGTCGGTGACCCCTTTGCGCTATAAAAGGAGGCCCGTGTGCAACGTAGGGGGGGTTCGGGTCCGGAGGGGCTCGGTTCGGGTCCGGAGGGGCTCGGTTCGGAGATTGGGAATCCAGACAGCCATACGCTCGGTGTAGCTAGCTCTCCAAGCTCCCGAGCTCTCCACTTCAATACAACCAAGCAGGAGTAGGGTTTTACGCGTCCATCGCGGCCCGAACCTGGGTAAACCGCTCGTGTACTCGCCTCGATCTGCTCTCTGTGCTCCCTCCGCCCCCCTCACCGGACAACGAAAGGGGCTCCGGCCCCATAGGTGCTCGCGGGGGACGCCGTCCACCCCGACATCTTTGGCGCGCCAGGTAGGGGGCTTGCGTCGAGGTTGTGCGGATCTGATTCAGGCGGACACTGGTAAGTTCAGGTAAGAACAGGTACCTTTCCGCCCCGCTCCGCGGGGCGGAGGCATTCCTCCCTACGGAATCGTGCACGGCCCTCCTCGAGTACCCACTCACGCAGAGTTCGGGCAAGAAGCAGCTGCTCCTTGAGGAGGACCGCCTTCCGGCCGCTGGGCGAACCGCTCGCTTCCAGCGAATCCTGCGCCGCTCCTGTAGCCGCAGCGGTTAGCGCCGGAAGCCGCGAAAAAGGCGACCTCGTTCTTCGGCGCGCTTCGCCCGCCAAGATCCAAACGAGTCGACGCCAACCGTGGGAGGAGTTTCGCCAGCGCGGTTGCCGGAACCCGTTCCGTCAACCGACCTCCCTGCCCAAGTCTTGCCGCAGTTGCATGTGATCCTTGGCGCAGGGGCGGGCGCAGACCCCGCGCATCAGTGAAAGCTCCTATGCTTTGCGCTTTTTGCCTTTTACATGCTCCTCTCCGTTATTTGCATGTATTATTTGGCATCCTGCGTAACATGCATGCCCAGCAAGCATCAGCACACCGAAAGGCCATGTGCTTGCTTCCCTCTTTATTTTCCTTGCCTCTTAGACAGAGGGAGCGTTCCTCGCGTACAAAGTTTGCCGGGGGAAGGAGATGGGAGAGGAACCAAGTGCTGGAACCAAGTGCTGTCCGAGAAAAAGAAGCCTCGTCGAGGAACGAGCGTTATGCATAAGCTAAGTTATTAGAATTTGAGCAGTTCAGATTCTTAATTTTCGGTTGTCTTCCTTGAACAGTCACACTTTGTATGGGAAACCTGTGCGCGGAGGAACCTACCCGCGGCTAGCCGCACCCTCACCTTGTTTCGAGTACGCTCAACGATTTAAGTGAGCTGCGATGAGCGTCGCGCCCTTGTTTCGTTTCCGAGCTCACTCAACAAGCTGAGCGCGATTGCGACTGGCTGCGGCGAGGTTGCTTCCCGGTGAGGCCTTGGCCGGCAGGCTGCTATAAGCCCAAGGGCTCCTTGCCGGGAAGTTCCCCGGGAGCGTAGGGTGAAAAGCATACAAAGTAAAGGGCCCAGACAAGGAAGATAACAATGCACTGATTGGTTCAGATAAGGTAAAAACCTTACGTAACTTATCACAGTGACTAATGAGCTCATAACGCCGTGTGCAGCGACAAAAAGAGATAAGATAAAGGAGGCCTAGTCTACGCGGTCGCCCTCAATCCTGGAAATCTTGCCCACTCTGGCGATGATGTCGGCGACCTGCTCCTTCAGCGCCTCCATATCAGCGTCGGCCGGCAGGCTGCGAAGAACGTTGATGAGATTTATACCGGGATTGCGGTATACAATCTTCGTCAGCACACGCTCCAAGGTTCCCGTGCAGGCCCGGCGCGTCTCCTCGGCCAGTTGCGCGGGGATCTTCTTCCGAAGATCCGCAAGAGCCGGCGTGACCCCTCTGAAGAAGAGGCTGAGCTTGGCGCTGTGAGGGAGGTCCGGGTCCGGAGAGTAGATGAGGTGTTCCAACTTCAACGCCAGCAACTCCTGGTCGATGTTGGATGCAGAAGACACCAGGTCCTCGGTCCACACCGCGACGGTCCGACGGAAGTCCTCGGCCGCAGTGTTGGCGCTCTCCGCCAAGCTTCGCTCCTTGCGGAGCCCCTCCTCCAGCGCGGAGACTTTCAGCTCCAGGGCCTCGATGGAGTCCTTGGCGGCCTTCAGCTCGTCGCCCTGCTTGGAGAGACGCGCCCGGAGTTCGGAGTTGGCGTGGGCGTCCTTCTCCCGCTCCGCATTGAGCGCGCCGACCCTCTCCGCGCTCGCCCCGCCCCCACGGCGCCGCGATAAGCGCGCGCCGCCTGGGGAAGGTGCGACGGATGCGGAGTTAAGGAGCAGCGCGACCAAGGCCACGCGTGCCCGTGCACTGTTAGGGCCCGGCCCAACGACGCTCGGCACCGTGTGTGGCCCAGGCCCGGGGGCTCCTGTCGGTGTACTAAAGTAGGGGTACCTTAGTACCCCAGACTTGTGCACGGGCAGTTGTAGCACCCCGCGGCGGGGCAGTTGTAGCACCCCGCGGCGAGGCCCGCCCAGGAAGCGCCAAGAGAAGACCAAGCATTCAAGACAAGGCCCCCGGCAAGAGGAGCTTGCCGGGCCAAGAAGACAAGGCCCCCGGCAAGAGGAGCTTGCCGGGCCAAGAAGACAAGACCCCGGCAAAAGGAGCTTGCCGGGACGACTAAGCCCATGTAATACCATCCAAGAACAAAGTATACGAGACAGAAGATCGAGACCCCGACAAGAGGAGCTTGTCGGGAAGGCCGAACCCAGGCACCACGAGAGAAGCCCGCCACGGCGCGCCATGCGCCCCGGCAAGGCCTGATAGCCGGCAAGCTATCAGGCACAGGAAGACGACCCCCGCGGCAAGCCACTTGCCGCGGCAAATCGCCACCTCAGGACTGCGCTCCAGCTCGCCCGCCCACGCGTCGCTCCGGGGCATCCCCCAAGGGCACGTGGCGGGGCACCGCGCAGCCTGGGGCATGCGGAGGCATGCAGCCACCATCGTGGCGAGCGGTGGCGCACCTAACGGTCCGCCTCGGTGCTGTCCAGGCGACCGTGACGGGCATTTAATGCCCTTGTCCCCTACCGTCAGAAGTAGGTATGATAACACTATGCCGCGCTGCAGCGCCACTGTTCCCGCACTATTACAACCTCCACCCCTTTTACACTTTTACCCCTTTCTCTTACGTTGACACCTGTCGGTGACCCCTTTGCGCTATAAAAGGAGGCCCGTGTGCAACGTAGGGGGGGTTCGGGTCCGGAGGGGCTCGGTTCGGGTCCGGAGGGGCTCGGTTCGGAGATTGGGAATCCAGACAGCCATACGCTCGGTGTAGCTAGCTCTCCAAGCTCCCGAGCTCTCCAGTTCAATACAACCAAGCAGGAGTAGGGTTTTACGCGTCCATCGCGGCCCGAACCTGGGTAAACCGCTCGTGTACTCGCCTCGATCTGCTCTCTGTGCTCCCTCCGCCCCCCTCACCGGACAACGAAAGGGGCTCCGGCCCCATAGGTGCTCGCGGGGGACGCCGTCCACCCTGACAATTTACGTGGGTGTTCTTTCTTGATGACAAATCGCAGGTCCAAAAGATCTTCAAAAACTTCGCTAGGAAGGCCCAAAATCAGTTTGACGTGAAGATCAAGAAGGTTCGGAGCGACAACGGAATGGAGTTCAAGAACGCAAATGTGGACACCTTTCTTGACAAAGAAGAGATTTCACATGAGTTCTCGGCTACGTACACACCTTAACAAAATGGAGTTGTTGAGAGGAAGAACCAGACTCTTATCGAGATGGCAAGAACGATGCTTGATGAGTACAAAACGCCAAATCACTTTTGGGCGGAAGCGGTTGAGACAGCTTGTCATGCAACAAATCGCTTGTATCTTCACAAGCTACTCGGCAAGACGGCATACGAGCTCCTCACCGGTAACAAACCCCAAGTTGGATACTTTCGAGTATTCGGCTCAAAGTGCTACATTCTTGATAAGCATCATCGTTCTAAATTTGCTCCTAAATCTCATGAAGGTTTCCTACTTGGTTATGGCTCAAACTCTCACACTTACTGTGTCTACAAAAATTTCACCCGAAAGGTTGAAGAGACGGTAGATGTGAAGTTTGATGAATCTAACGGCTCGCAATTAGAGCAATTGCCAACTGATGTAGGAGACAAAGACCCTTCGGAAGCAATTCAAGACTTGTCCATTGGCAAGATTCGTCCAAAAGAAGTGAAGGAGAGTACCTCGTCCATCCAAGTGGAAGCTTCTACCTCACGACAAGTTGAACCAAGAGTTGATACGGAAGCATCCACAAGTGGGACACGCCAAGATGAAGAAAACAAGGAAGTACACAAAGATGAACATCAACAACCTCCTTCTCCACCACGACAAGAGAATGACAACATCAACAATGAAGAAGGCCAAGAAGAAGAACAAGATGAAGAGGATGTTCCACCCCGACCCAAGCAAAAGCTTTCACGAGTTCGAGCAAGAATTGCCAAAGATCATCCCGTCGAGCAAATCTACAATGATATCCAAACCGAGAGAATCACTCGCTCTAAAACTCATTTAGCTAACTTTTGTGAACATTACTCATTCATCTCTAGCATTGAACCTATGAAGGTAGAAGAAGCATTGGAGGATCCGGACTGGATAAACGCTATGCATGAAGAGCTACACAACTTTGAGAGAATCAAGTGTGGACATTGGTCGAGAAGCCCGACAACAACCACAACATGAGTCGTGCCAAATGGGTGTTTCGCAACAAGCAAGATGAAGATGGACAAGTGGTTCGAAACAAAGCATGTCTAGTCGCCCAAGGCTACACACAAGTTGAAGGTATGGACTATGGTGAGACCTATGCTCCCGTTGCTAGACTTGAGTCCATTCGCATCTTACTTGCTTATGCTAGTCACCATGATATCACCTTGTACCAAATGGAAATTAAAAGTGCTTTTCTAGATGGCGAAATTGAGGAGGAAGTTTATGTTAAGCAACCTCCAGGCTTCGTCAATCCTAAGAAACCTAATCATGTTTACAAACTTCACAAAGCCCTTTATGGTCTTAAACAAGCTCCTAGAGCATGGTATAAATGCTTGACCAAGTTCCTTATTGAAAAAGGCTTTGAAATTGGTAAAATTGATTCTACTCTTTTCAAGGGTTAATGGAGAACTATTTGTGTGCCAAATTTATGTTGATGATATCATATTTGGTTCAACTAACCATCGATTTAGTGAGAAGTTTGGAAAGCTAATGTCGGAGAAGTTTGAGATGTCTATGATGAGTGAACTCAAATTCTTTCTCGTTTGCAAATCAAGCAAACTAAGGAAGGTACCTTTGTCTCTCAAACGAAGTACACCAAGGACTTATTCAAGAAGTTCAATATGCAAGAATGCAAAGGTATGACTACACCCATGCCAACTAGTGGACATCTTGATTTGACCGAAGATGGTAAACCGGTTGATCAAAAGGTTTATCGCTCTATGATTGGTTCATTGTTATATCTATTTTCCTGACGTCCCGATATTATGCTAAGTGTGTGCATGTGTGCACGATATCAAGCTGCTCCTAAAGAATGTCATCTTAAGGCTGTGAAAAGGATAGTGAGATACCTAATCCATACACCAAATTTTGGCATTTGGTATCCTAAGAGGTCCTCTTTTGATCTTGTTGGCTACTCCGATTTGGACTATGCCGGAGACAAGGTTGATAGAAAGTCCACTTCGGGTACTTGTCAATTCCTTGGTAGATTTCTTCTGTCTTGGTCTTCCAAGAAACAAAACTCGGTATCCTTATCCACCGCCAAAGTGGAATACATTGCCGCTGGTTCATGTTGTGCTCAATTACTTTGGATGACCCAAACTCTTAAATATTATGGGATATATGTGAAACATGTTCCATTGCTATGTGAAAATGAAAGTGCTATTAAGATTGCTCACAATCACGTGCAACATTCTTGAACTAAGCATATTGAAGTTCGTCATCATTTCATTCGAGATCATGTTGCCAAAGGGGACATTAACCTTAAGCATGTTCACACCGATAAGCAATTGGCAGATATATTCACTAAACCACTTGATGAGAAAGTGTTTTGCAGGTTAAGAGGTGAATTGAACATCATTGATGCTTCAAACTTGGAGTAGGAACTCCATTTGATACATGCGGGGCATGAGCCTATGACTAATCCTCGATATTTCTCTTATGATGCTATTCATATGTCTTGGATATATTTGTACCTTGTATGATATCTAACCCGTGTAGGTACTTGGTTGAATATAAATCTATGAGATTGCGACTCACTCACATCTTGAGCAATTTCTATATCTCCAAGTCTCTACACAATGGTGGTTGAAGACAAGGAAGCACGAAATCATTCAAACATATCCTTTGACAAATTCTATGATTAAATCTTATAATTGTATTTTTGGATACACAAGTGCTCTTCCTTGCAAGACTAACCCATGTAGGTAGATGAACTCAAACTCCAAGTGGTGCTCCCAACTCTTGATGAACCACATCAACCTTGAGCAACCCACACAAGTTCAACTACATGATCAAGATCAACACCACCACCCAAGGTATGTTATTCCATATTAGAGAAGCTTTACTCCAAGTCATGAGCCAAAGCAACTCGACAAGATGTGAATACATCAAAAGGCTTAAACAAAAAATGGTAACCCCATTTTGAGCTTAAACGATGAGTATGACCTATGATCAAGTGCTCTCACTTGACTCCTAAGTCAATATACTCTAACATAGGTGACTTTGTCGCCGACCATCTCTAGATGAAGTTCTCTTGTGTTCTTTTCTGTGTTATTGCATTTGTCTCTTGCATATTTGTTTTCCCTTAAAAAAACAACTTCATCTAGATCTTTTAGTTTTTTTTCTTTGCTTTTTGTTCTGCATTTTCTGCATCCAATTCATTGCAAATCTTTCAGTTAATTCCTTGCAAATCCTTGTGAGAACCTACTTGTCTAGTGAGCTGAGGTGACGTCACACCGGTTTTTTTGTTTGGCTCAACCGAAACCTTTCGGTGCAACCCAAGCCCACAACTCGGAGTCACCGATTCCACCACAAGAAAACCAACTTGCCACTTATTCCTGATTTCTGTTTGCTCCAGCTCCACTCAATGATTCTTGTCCTCTACCAGCATCATATTAGACATGCTACTTTGCTCTGTGACTCAAGGACCAACCCATTTGTATCACATGTCCATAAGAGCCCTTCTTGGAAATTGATGTCAAAGGGGGAGAGAGAGATCACATCAAAGCTTAATCTTTCCTATAGAGGGAGAAAGAGAGAATACTCAGGGGGAAGAGAGTTTCTCAACAAGGAGAAAGCAATGTCATCAAAGACCCCAGATGCTTGGTGTTCAAGAGGAGAGATGTCACATGTCTTTAAGAGGGGAAAGACATGTTTGTTTGCTAGCTTTAGCTCAAGCTATGTTGTTTCTTTTCTGTTGCTCTGATTTTTTGTTCCCTATCTTCTCCCAATATCCCAATGCAGATTCAGGGGGAGCAAGACATCTAAGGGAAGGAAATATCTGATTTTATTGCATATATTTACCTTTGGGGACATGTATATATCCATGTCATCCCAGTCTTGGTTCTCTTGTGGTTTCTCTTGTTTGCTCTGGTCAGTAGGTGTATCTATGTTATTTAACCTTGTTTGCGTAGGTTCATCCCATCCTAAGCCAACTCAAGACCACAAGGTAATTCTATGCATCACAGTCATGTGAATGAGAAGTTCTTGCTGATGTACATACTATTTGCAAGAAGGACTCATGAGCATGAAGGTACATTTCTCATATTCACATCATTTTCTCTGATTCATATAGCCAAGATACATGTAACACATTGCTTACTCTGTCATGCTTATGCATTCACATGCTCCTATATTCCATATTCACATGTTTGCATACATGTAGGGGGAGCCTATGCTTGTTACATGTCTTTCCAAAGCTTTACTTTCAATTATCTATATGTTTATCTAAAGCTTTGATGTATGTTGTCATCAATTACCAAAAAGGGGGAGATTGAAAGCACAAGTCCTCCCTGGGTGGTTTTGGTAATTAATGTCAACATATCTATTGTTGGACTAACACTTTTACCTAGTATGTTCCAGATAAGTTCAACAATGGAGTGGCATGGACTAGAGGATGTGGAACCCCTTCAAGATGCTAAGGACAAAGGATTGGCTCAAGCTTCAAGATCAAGACTCTACATTTTCTATTCTAGTGATCCAAGATCATATTGAGTCTATAGGAAAAGCAGATACTATCAAGAGGGGATGAGGTGTTGCTTAATTGCTTGCTTCCTCAAAGTGCTTAGTGATATGCTCTAAAACCCTCAACTACCTTCCCACATCCACATATGACCTAAACCAAAAGTCAAACTCGGCCCCACCGATTCTATCTATCCGGCGCCACCGACTTTCAGATGTCATAGCCACTGCCACAAACCCTAGCAAATCGGTTTCACCAATAGGGATCTCGGTCTCACCGAGATGGGATTGTAATCTTTCTGTGTGTGTACATTACCAAAAATCGGTCTCACCGAGTTTGAGCAATCGGTACTACCGATATTACAATGCAAACTCTCTGGATAGTTTATTACCAAATCGGTCCCACCGAGTTTGTGTAATCGGTCTCATCGAGTTTTCCTGACCAACTCTCTTGTTAGCTTATTACCAAAATCGGTCCCATCGAGTTTGTGTAATCGGTTACACCGAGATTACGTTATGCCCTAACCCTAACCATATCGGTCCTACCGAGTTGCATCTCAGTCCCACCGAAAATCCTAACGGTCACTAGGTTTGCTGAATCGGTCCGACCGAGTTTAACCATTCGGTCCCACCGAGTTTGGCAAATTGTCTGTAACGGGTAGATTTTGTGTGGAGGCTATATATACCCCTCCACCCACTCTTCATTCATGGAGAGAGCCATCAGAACATATCTACACTTCCGATACACATTTTCTGAGAGAGAACCACCTACACTTGTGTTGAGGTCAAGATATTCCATTCCTACCATATGAATCTTGATCTCTAGCCTTACCCAAGTTGCTTTCCACTCAAATCTTCTTTCCACCAAATCCAAATCCTGTGAGAGAGAGTTGAGTGTTGGGGAGACTATCATTTGAAGCACAAGAGCAAGGAGTTCATCATCAACACACCATTTGTTACTTCTTGGAGAGTGGTGTCTCCTAGATTGGCTAGGTGTCACTTGGGAGCCTCCGACAAGATTGTAGAGTTGAACCAAGGAGTTTGTAAGGGCAAGGCGATCGCCTACTTCGTGAAGATCTACCACTAGTGAGGCAAGTCCTTCGTGGGCGACGACCATGATGGAATAGACAAGGTTGCTTCTTCGTGGACCCTTCGTGGGTGGAGCCCTCCGTGGACTCGCGCAACTATTACCCTCCGTGGGTTGAAGTCTCCATCAACGTGGATGTACAATAGCACCACCAATCGGAACCACGACAAAAACATCCGTGTCTCCAATTGCGTTTGAATACTCCAAACCCTTCCCTTTACATTCTTGCAAGGTGCATGCTTTACTTTCCGCTGCTCATATACTCATTGCATGCTTGCTTGATATGTATTCTGTTTGTTAAGCTTGTGCTTAAACTCCACTTAAACTTAAGAATATTAAAAACTGCAACTTTTGGCACTTAGTGTCTAATCACACCCCCCTCTAGATACCTCTTCTCGATCCTTTCATGTGCATAATTCAAATTTGAACTACAAGCACATGCTCCAGTGAACCAAAGTTGGTTGAAAAATCACATGTGTGTCCTTGGGTGAATTTCTAGGTCCCATGCAAGAAATGGGAATGAAATTAAAACATCTGGGTGTCGAGGCTCGGCCGGAAAGATTGATAAACTTGGATTTTTAATTCCTGTAAATCCAAAACACGCCTGAAAATTATGAAACTTGGCATGGTGTCATGACATGGCACCAACATGCTGCGGTGATTTTTTTGGCTGAATTGGGACAAGCTTCGGTGTAAGCTTCTTGCAAACCGGAGCTTCCCTCAAGAAGGCTCGTGGTTCCGAGAGGGAACATGTCACCTTCATGTGCGAAATGACATAAGTACACTGCCTTCTCCCACCTTAATTTTTTTACACAGGCAGATTAGACCAAATAGAAGTATCGTGCTAAATTTTGTAATTATTCCGGGTTTGTTTGGCCTTTTTTATAAATTAGTCGAGATTTTGGGCATTTAATGTGCATAATTAAAATTTGAACTATAAGGACATTGTCGGTGTACTAAAGTAGGGGTACCTTAGTACCCCAGACTTGTGCACGGGCAGTCGTAGCACCCTGCGGCAAGGCCCGCCCCGGAAGCGCCAAGAGAAGACCAAGCATTCAAGACAAGGCCCCCCGGCAAGAGGAGCTTGCCGGGCCAAGAAGACAAGGCCCCCGGCAAGAGGAGCTTGCCGGGCCAGGAAGACAAGACCCCGGCAAGAGGAGCTTGCCGGGACGACTGAGCCCATGTAAGGCCATCCAAGAACAAAGTATACGAGACAGAAGATCGAGCCCCCGACAAGAGGAGCTTGTCGGGAAGGCCGAACTCAGGCACCACAAGAGAAGCCAGCCGCGGCGCGCCAAGCGCCCCGGCAAGGCCTGATAGCTAGCACGCTATCAGGCACAGGAAGACGACCCCCGCGGCAAGCCACTTGCCGCGGCAAGATCGCCACCTCAAGACTGCGCTCCAGCTCGCCCGCCCACGCGTCGCTCTGGGGCTTCCCCCGAGGGCACGTGGCGAGGCACCGCGCAGCCTGGGGCATGCGGTGGCATGCAGCCGCCATCGTGGCGAACGGTGGCGCACCTAACGGTCCGCCTCGGTGCTGTCCGGGCGACCGTGACGGGCATTTAATGCCCTTGTCCCCTACCGTCAGAAGTAGGTATGATAACACTGTGCCGCACTGTAGCGCCACCGTTCCCACACTATTACAGCTACCACCCCTTTTACACTTTTACCCCTTTCTCTTACGTTGACACCTGTCGGTGACCCCTTTGCGCTATAAAAGGAGGCCCGTGTGCAACGTAGAGGGGGGGGGGTTCGGTTCGGTTCCGGAAGGGTTCCGAGGGTTCGGAGATTCGGCATCCAGACAGCCATACGCTCGGTGCAGCTAGCTCCCCAAGCTCCCGGGCTCCCCAGTTCAATACAACCAAGCAGGAGTAGGGTTTTACGCGTCCATCGCGGCCCGAACCTGGGTAAACCGCTCGTGTGCCCGCCTCGATCTGCTCTCTGTGCTCCCTCCGCCCCCCTCACCGGACAACGAAAGGGGCTCCGGCCCCATAGGTGCTCGCGGGGGGACGCCCGTCCGCCCCGACATCTTTGGCGCGCCAGGTAGGGGGGGTAAGCGCCGAGGGACAGCCCGCTCCTGCGGATCCCAGGATCCGTCCAGTCGAAGCAGATGTCCCCGGTCAGCCTTGCTCCGGTGAGCAGACCAGCAGTCTGAACGCCGAGGAACAGTCCGCTCCTGCAGATCCGAGGATCTGTCCAGTTGAAGCGGGGGTTCCCGACAAGCTGTGGCGTTCCTTCCCACGGGCTCGTGTGCGGCCCTCCTCGAGTATCCACTCGCGCAGAGACTGGGCAAGAAGCAGCTGCTCCTTGAGGAGGACCGCCTTCCGGCCGCTGGGCGAACGATTCGCCTCCAGCGAACTCTGCGCCGCTCCCGTAGCCGCGGAAGTTAGCGCCAGAAGTCACGAGAAAGGCGACCTCGTTCCCCGGCGCGCCTCGTCCGCCGGGGTGCCGAACGAGTTGACGCCGACCGTGGGAGGAATCTCGCCAGCGCGGTTGCCGGAACCCATTCCGCCAACCATCCCCTCTGCCCAAGTCTTGCCGCAGTTGCATGTGATCCTTGGCGCAGAGAGGGGCGCGGATCCCCAAGCATAGCTACGCCTAGCTCCGGAGGGTCGTGAGGCCCTGCCCCCTCACCTACCCCCAGGATGGGCTGGATGCTGCCCAAGGAGGTTTTACCCCACCGGGCGGCAAGCGATAAGAAAAGATAAGTTGCCGGAGCTCGAGCAATTGCTCCTTTAATTTTTAAGAGTTATTTCCCTCGAACGACCGAGCCTGGGTTGAGAGGCCTGAGCGCGGAAGGACCGGCACGAGACTGGTTGCGCCCTCGTTTCGTTTCGAGTCCGCTCAACGACTCGAGTGTGCTACACCCCGAGTAGCGTCCTCACTTTGTTTCGAGCTCGCCCGGCACCCTAAGCGTGCTGCGACCGCAGTCGCACCGTTTACTTTGCCTCGAGCCTGCTCAATAATCTGAGTGAGCGGCAACCAGCCGCGGCGAGGTTTCTTGCCGGTGGCGGCCCCGCCAGCGGGTCGCTGACGTCCCGCACTCGGCACCCGTGGCAAGGCGGAGGCCTACGCCGGCAAGTCCCCGAAAGCGTAGGGCGGAAACAAACAAGGCGCCGGTCGAGTAGAGGGGATGACAGTGCGATGCATAGCCTAAGATGAAAAGTTATATTACAAAATGCCTTACCGCTGCCCTAACCAGCCGTTTCCGTGGCATATTTAACAGCGGCAGGGAAAGGGAGATAAAAGAAAGGGGCAGGCGGCCTAATCTACGCGGTCGCCCTCGATCCTCTTGACCCGGGCCGCCTTCTTGACGATAGGGGCGATGAGGGCCCGGATCCCCGTCAGGTCTGCGTTCTCCGGCAAGGGCCTGAGGACGTTGGTAAGCCTGATGTCGGGATTGCGGAAAACGATCTTCACCAACACCCTCTCGAGGGCCCCGGAGATGGCCTCCCGCATCTCGTCGGCCCGCTCCTTCGGGAGCGACGTTCGGAGGTGCTGGAGCGCCTGCACCACCCCCTGGAAGAAGGAAGTGAGCTTGGCGCTGGGCGCGACATCCTCGTCGGTGAGGGACTGGTGGCCCTCGATCCCCAGCAGCGTCAGCTCCTTGTCGATGGTGGCGGCGATGTCGACGAGGCCCTCGGTCCACCGCTCCACTGTGTCCCTGAAGGTGTTCTGGGAAACGGCGGCGCGCCTCAGCAGCTCCTCGTTGCCGTCGACCTCCTTCCGTAAAGCCGCCTCCTGCTCCTTAGCGCTGTTCAGCGCCTTGCCGAGCGCCTCCAATTTCAGTCCCAGAGTGGAGTTGGAGTTCTTGGCGGCGTCGAGCTCCCGGATCTTCTCGGCGAAGCGACCCTGAAGCTCGCCAAGGGTGAGCACACCCTTCTCGCGCTCCTGCCGAAGCGCGGCGAGCTCCTCGCCCTTCGCCTTGAGGTCGGAATCGAGCTGCGCCACCCTCGCCTCCAGCCCCTTCTTGGTGATCTCAGCGGCTGCGGCAGCGTCCCGCGCCTTCTTCAGGTCTCCGCTGAGTGGCCGCTCGCGCGCGACAGCCTCCTCCTCGTGGTCGGCAAGACTGGCCGTCTTCAGCACCAGCTCGCCTTCCCGCGCGGATAACTCCGCGGCGGCAAGCCTCTGCTGCTCCTCGGCCTCCCCGTCGCCCACGGGGATATCAACGCCGTCCGCCTCCTGAGCGCCGGCAACGTCGTCGGCATCGCCACGCGCGCCCTCCTCGACGACGACCTCAGCCTTCATCGGATCCGAGGCGGGCGCCGCGCTCGCCGCGGCCAGGGGATCGTCGGCCGCGTCCCCCGCCGGAAGGTCCTCCCTTGCCGGGGATCTCTCCCTTGGCGGGGTGGCTGACTCGGTCGGCACGGCGGAGGCGCCCTCTGGACGCGCCCGCCGGAGCTGCTCCGCTCCTGCCCAAAAGCAACAACTTCGCATCAACAACAAGAAGAGGGAGGGCTCGCGTACGCGCCAAGCAGCAAGAGCGAGTCATGTGCTCACGCTGGGGGCTGCATTGCGAGCTGCCCTGAGGGTCCCCTGCCGGGTCCGGTAAGGGCGCCTCCGACACGACCTCGCTTGCCGGGGGAGATTCGTCATCAAGGATGACCCACGGGATCCTCGATCTCTTCGCTCTCCTCTGAGCCAGGGTCCTAAAAAGGGGACCGGGTCAGGGGAAGGGCGAACGAGCTGTCGAACAGGACGAACCATCAGGGAAAAAGATATGAGCTCCATGGGGAACTTACTCTCCGTCCTCCTCGTCGTCGGAGCTGAGCGCAGAATAGTCGAAAGCCGGCTCGGCCCTGACGCGGGGGGGCAGGGGAGTGGGCTCCCGAGGCCGCTTGGCGGGGGCAGTAGATGACTCCGCCCCCGTCGACGCCGCGGCACGGGGCGCAGCGGCAACCGAAGCCCCAGCCCGTGAAGACCCCGCTCCCGCTGCCGACCCGGCCCTGCGGAGGCGCCTCTTCGGCTGGGCCGGGGGCTCCGCCTGCGACGAGCCGCCCGGAGGCCGCAGAAAGGCGACGCCGACCTCCGGCAAGCCACTCGCGTCTTGGGCAGGCTCGTCCTCGCCGCCGTGCCCGGCTGGTTCCCCCTGGTCGACAAGTTCCATCGGGTCGGCGAGGCTCTCCGCCTCCGCCGCCTCCGCCTCGGCCACGGTGAACCCAGCTTCGCCCGCGGCCGCGGTGGCCGCCGCCTCCTCCATCCTGGAGGCAATGTAAGCCAGCTCCGCCGCGGTGGTGGCTCGGATGAGGCCATCCGTTTCGGCGGGATCGACTGGCTCCTCCTCCAGGCCGTCGAAGAAGGCCCGCACGACATCATCCGGCGGCTCTTGCCAGGTCGCGTTGACCCCGTGCGAGTCGCACAGTGGCATCATCGCAAGGATATGGCTGAGCGACGAGTTGTTGCACAAGGGAACGACGCCCGGCGGCAGCCGGAACCACTCCGGGTGGTCAGGGTCGTGCTTGAACAACTCCTTCAACATTGCGTCGTGCTCCAGCACGGTGAAGTGGAAATTGAGGCCCGGACGCAGCCTCATGATGTCCGCCGCATTCTGGAACTCCCAGGCCGGCTTCCCCCTCTCTTGCAGGGGGGCGATCCGGCGGCGAAGAAAATCCGCGCCCACGGCGCCGACGGTGAGGCCGGCGAGCCTGAGACGCAGCATCCGGGTGATGGCGATCTTCAATCTGGCATCGTCCGGGGACACCTCGCTCCAGCCATCGCCGCGCACCACCGGAGTTCGGCGCACGGCGGTGAACGGCTGCGGATGGTCCTCGACAATCAAGCACCATTCTGCCCTCCACTCCTCCCACCTGCCACGGAGGTCCCCGCCCAAGTAGGCCTCCTTCTTGCCGGACCGGGAAACCCAGGCGATCCCACCGGACAGCGGCTCTCCTTTCTCCACCCGAGGGACAAAGAAGTGCCGGAAGAGGGCCACGTTGGGACGAATTCCGACGAAGTTCTCGCAGAGGTGCGTGAAGACCGCCATTGTGAGAACGGCATTGGGGGTAAAGTCGAGGAGGTGGAGGCCATAGGTGCTCATGATTTCAGAAAAGAACTCCGAGTAAGGCGGGCAGAGCCCGCAGTAGAAGAAGACGACGAAGAAAGGATACCCGGTCGGGTACTGCTTCTGGGCTTCGGCGGGGAGCACCCGCGTGCGCGGATGCGCTCGCGTCTTCGTCGACCAGAAAAGGGAGTACTTGTCCCTCAGCTCCACCGCGCCGAGCTGGGGGGGGAACGTCGCCGCCCCCTTCCGAAGCACTTCGAGCCGTAGCGCCTCGGCCGATTTCGCAGGTTTCCCCTTCGCCTTGTCGCTCTTCGGGGCCATGGCGGGGGCGGGGGAGGGGGATCGTCGAAGCCGACGACGACGGGCGCTCCAAGAACGGATCGCTGCTGCCTCTGGGAGAAGGAGGTGGCAGAGGTTTTAGAGAGGTGGTAACCGAAGGAAAGGCGAACCGCCCCTGCTTTCCTCCGCTATAAGAGGAAGAGGTGGGGGGGGGGACGTTTCGCCTCTCCAAATCAAGAGATCGTGCGCGACGTGACGCGCGCCTGTGCGGTTCAGCCCCGCGCACTCCACCCACGTCACGCTCACCCCGCACGCCCCGCCCCCACGACGCCGCGGTAAGCGTGCGCCGCCTGGGGAAGGCGCGGCGGATGCGGAGTTAAGGAGCAGCGCGACCAAGGCCGTGCGTGCCCGTGCACCGTTAGGGCCTGGCCCAACAACGCTCGGCACCATGTGTGGCCCAGGCCCGGGGGCTCCTGTCGGTGTACTAAAGTAGGGGTACCTTAGTACCCCAGACTTGTGCACGGGCAGTCGTAGCACCCTGCGGCAAGGCCCGCCCCGGAAGCGCCAAGAGAAGACCAAGCATTCAAGACAAGGCCCCCCGGCAAGAGGAGCTTGCCGGGCCAAGAAGACAAGGCCCCCGGCAAGAGGAGCTTGCCGGGCCAGGAAGACAAGACCCCGGCAAGAGGAGCTTGCCGGGACGACTGAGCCCATGTAAGGCCATCCAAGAACAAAGTATACGAGACAGAAGATTGAGCCCCCGACAAGAGGAGCTTGTCGGGAAGGCCGAACTCAGGCACCACAAGAGAAGCCAGCCGCGGCGCGCCAAGCGCCCCGGCAAGGCCTGATAGCTAGCACGCTATCAGGCACAGGAAGACGACCCCCGCGGCAAGCCACTTGCCGCGGCAAGATCGCCACCTCAAGACTGCGCTCCCAGCTCGCCCGCCCACGCGTCGCTCTGGGGCTTCCCCCGAGGGCACGTGGCGAGGCACCGCGCAGCCTGGGGCATGCGGTGGCATGCAGCCGCCATCGTGGCGAACGGTGGCGCACCTAACGGTCCGCCTCGGTGCTGTCCGGGCGACCGTGACGGGCATTTAATGCCCTTGTCCCCTACCGTCAGAAGTAGGTATGATAACACTGTGCCGCACTGTAGCGCCACCGTTCCCACACTATTACAGCTACCACCCCTTTTACACTTTTACCCCTTTCTCTTACGTTGACACCTGTCGGTGACCCCTTTGCGCTATAAAAGGAGGCCCGTGTGCAACGTAGAGGGGGGTGGGGTTCGGTTCGGTTCCAGAAGGGTTCCGAGGGTTCGGAGATTCGGCATCCAGACAGCCATACGCTCGGTGCAGCTAGCTCCCCAAGCTCCCGGGCTCCCCAGTTCAATACAACCAAGCAGGAGTAGGGTTTTACGCGTCCATCGCGGCCCGAACCTGGGTAAACCGCTCGTGTGCCCGCCTCGATCTGCTCTCTGTGCTCCCTCCGCCCCCCTCACCGGACAACGAAAGGGGCTCCGGCCCCATAGGTGCTCGCGGGGGGACGCCCGTCCGCCCCGACAGACATGCTCAATTGCATCAAAGTTGGTTGAAAAATCACATGTGTGTCCTTGGATGAATTTCTAGGTCCCATGCAAGAAATGGGAATGAAATTCAAACATCTGGGCGTTGTGTCTCGGCCGGAAAGATTGAGAAACTTGGTTTTTTATATCCTGTAAATCCAAAACACGTTTGAAAATCATGAAACTTGGGATGGTGTCATGACATGGCACCAACATGCTGCGGTAATTTTTTTGCCCGAATTGGGACAACCTTTGGTGTAAGCTTCTTGCAAACCGGAGCTGCCCTCAAGAATGCTCGTGGTTCCGAGGGGGAACGTGTCACCTGCGTGTGCAAAACGACATACGTACACTACCTTCTCCCGCCTTAATATTTTTACACAGGCAGATTAGAGCAAAATAGAAGTATCTTGCTAAATTTTGGAATTATTCCGGCTTCGTTTGGCCTTTTATACATTAATTAAGTTGCTTGGCATTTAATGTGCATAATTCAAAATTGAACTACAAGCACATGCTCCAGTGCACCAAAGTTGGTTGAAAAATCACATGTGTGTCCTTGGGTGAATTTCTAGGTCCCATGCAAGAAATGGGAATGAAATTCAAACATCTGGGTGTCGAGGCTCGGCCGGAAAGATTGAGAAACTTGGATTTTTAATTCCTGTAAATCCAAAACACGCCTGAAAATTATGAAACTTGCCATGGTGTCATGACATGGCACCAACATGCTGCGGTGATTTTTTTGGCTGAATTGGGACAAGCTTCGGTGTAAGCTTCTTGCAAACCGGAGCTTCCCTCAAGAAGGCTCGTGGTTCCGAGAGGGAACATGTCACCTTCATGTGCGAAATGACATAAGTACACTGCCTTCTCCCGCCTTAATTTTTTTACACAGGCAGATTAGACCAAATAGAAGTATCGTGCTAAATTTTGTAATTATTCCGGGTTTGTTTGGCCTTTTTATAAATTAGTCGAGATTTTGGGCATTTAATGTGCATAATTAAAATTTGAACTATAAGGACATGCTCAATTGCACCAAAGTTGGTTGAAAAATCATATGTGTGTCCTTGGATGAATTTCTAGGTCCCATGCAAGAAATGGGAATGAAATTCAAACATCTGGGCGTTGTGTCTCGGCCGAAAAGATTGAGAAACTTGGTTTTTTATTTCCTATAAATCCAAAACACGTTTGAAAATCATGAAACTTGGGATGGTGTCATGACATGGCACCAACATGCTGCGGTAATTTTTTTGCCCGAATTGGGACAACCTTTGGTGTAAGCTTCTTGCAAACCGGAGCTGCCCTCAAGAATGCTCGTGGTTCCGAGGGGGAACGTGTCACCTGCGTGTGCAAAACGACATACGTACACTACCTTCTCCCGCCTTAATATTTTTACATAGACAGATTAGACCAAAATAGAAGTATCTTGCTAAATTTTGGAATTATTCCGGGTTCATTTGGCATTTTATACATTAATTAAGTTGCTTGGCATTTAATGTGCATAATTCAAAATTGAACTACAAGCACATGCTCCAGTGCACCAAAGTTGGTTGAAAAATCACATGTGTGATCTTGGGTGAATTTCTAGATCCCATGCAAGAAATGGGAATGGAATTCAAACATCTGGGCATCATGGCTCGGCCGCAATGATTGAGAAACTTGGTTTTTTTAATTTCTGTAAATCCAAAACACGCCTGAAAATCATGAAACTTGGCATGGTGTCATGACATGTCACCAACATGCTGCGGTAATTTTTTGGCCGAATTGGGACAAGCGTTGGTGTAAGCTTCTTGCAAACCGGAGCTTCCCTCAAGAAGGCTCGTCATTCCGAGAGGGAACGTGTCACCTCTGTGTGTGAAATGACATACGTACACTGCCTTCTTTCGCCTTAACTTTTTTGCACAGGCAGATTAGACAAATATAGAAGTATCATGCTAAATTTTGGAATTATTCTGGGTTCGTTTGGCCTTTTTCATACATTAGTTGAGTTTCTGGGCATTTAATGTGCATAATTCAAATTTGAACTACAAGCACATACTCCAGTGCACTAAAGTTGGTTGAAAAATCATATGTGTGCCTTGGGTGAATTTCTATGTGCCATACAAGAAATGGGAATGAAATTCAAACATCTGGGCGTCGTGGCTCGGCCGGAAAGATTGAGAAACTTGGTTTTTTAATTCCTGTAAATCTACAACATGCCTAAATATCATGAAACTTGGCATGGTGTCTTGACATGGAACCAACATGCTATGGTAATTTTTCTGTCCGATTTGTGAAGGCGCACACATTAATAATCAACAAAGTCATTTTGGAACATGTGATGTCACGTTACAAATTGGAAACACATGTATTATTAAAACCATGGGCGATCAGACCCCTGCGCATGCTAATCGGGAGGAGAGCCCTTTGACCTCTACCCGCCGCTCACCTCCCTCCCAACGTCTTCATTAATGGTGCCCGAGCCCCTGTTCTACGGCGTGGCTATATGTCTCACTGGACTGAGATTTAAGAGAGAAAAATGAAAATCTGAAAAGAAAGTTTTGCATGGATCTTGATGTAAGATCCGACGGACCTATATAGCATCGACTGCGACTTATGGCAAGGATGATGAATATAAGGACGATGACAGTGGATAATAACTGTCTTACATATTTAGGAACATAATTGAAAAAATCCAGATGCACAAGGGCAAAAGAAGAAGGAAGACAACGATCTGACTCGCTGATCTCTACTTTCTTGATGCATTACTGCAGGCCGCGGGAACTAGTCTCCACGGCGAGTGGCGATGAGCTCTTTCTTTTCCTCAAGATGTTGCTTGAGAGCATCCACGGATCCCTCCACCAGCCTTCTGTGCTTGATGTGCAGCATGGCATTCTCGTCCATAAGTTTCTTGACGATGACACCAGTCCTCTTCAACAAGGCAGTGGTGTCCTCCTGCTGCTCCGCACTTCCGATGATATTTTCCCTCAGCAGGTCGTGCACGGCCCGGAGCTTCGCATTGCTCTCAATTAGTTCCCGAATGACGCTGGTAGCCTTTTCAAAAGAGGATATCATGTGGTCCTACAACCTCGCCCTGCCGGAGATCTGATCATCTGGCTATGGACGACCGCATGCATGCGCCTACAAGAGTCCTCGCCTGCCCACGAGACATTTTCCCAGGCTGCCGCGACGCAGGAGGACATCTCTGCTACATTCACGATGCAGTGGGACATCTCTTCTGCTTCCGCATCATGGCCGGACCAGGCGGGACCTGCGTGATGCTTCGGCGGTGCGGCGGGACCACTGTGCTGCTACGGCCGCGCGACGGGACATGCCGACTGCGTTCGCGGCGAGGCGGGACACCTCGCGTGCTTCCTCTTCCATGCTCACATCTCCCTGGTGTCAATCTCTCGACCCAGAACTCATGCTGGCCATGGCAGACGCAAGGGAACGATGATGAATGGCTTTTTTGTTTTTTTGGATGAGGAGTTGAGGAGGAATGTGCAGTCATCTTGGAGTAGTAGTATTTATAATTGAGTAGTAATACGCTCCTAACTGGGAAATCGTTTAGGTTTGATCTGTGTGAACAGGTTTGCAATTTGGAACGGGACGCATGCTCAAAGTTTACTGATGGTTATAAGTGCGACACTATTCTCGGAAGGCGTAACGTCGGCACGTACGCCTTCTCGGCCGCGTACATGGCGTTTGCACCATAGGGTGCACCGCAATAGGCAATGTCAGCACACGTCTTGTTCCAACAACTGTGCACGCTCATTATTATCATCGCACACACTTCTTTTATTTAGAATGTGTGTGCTCGTCTAGCGCACACACATTGATTTGTCTAACTGTTTCAGTTTGTTGTGGCTAATCACAAACAGTTCATCCATGTGAAGTGTATGCCATCAATCACAGGCACTTTGATCTGGCTGACCCATATCTGTTCTGTTGCCTAATCGCAAACAGTTAATCCTTGTGAAGCGTATGCCCTCAATCGCGCACACCTTTATCTAGCTGCCCGTTTCTATTGTTCCTCCTCATCACAAACAGTTCATCCGAGTAAAGCGTATGCTATATATCGCACACGCCTTCATTTGGCTGCCCATTTCTTTTGTTCCACATCATCGCAAACAATTCATTGAACTGAACCGTATGCCCTGGATCGGACACGAAACTAAAATCTGAACCGTGTTTGATGGCTCCACCATCGCAAACGTTTTACACCTTTTTTGACGGTTCTTTTACACCACCGTTTGCGATTATTGCATCGCACAAAGTTTTGTCGAAGGGTCTCTAATTGTAGTGTCGCGTTAGCAGCATCCTGCAGTAGTGGTACCTCACAAGTAGAAAAGCTGGAGAGGCCTGTGATGAAGAGGAATGCAAATGGTGGCGAGGGAGGACGAAATACATGACATAGGCCAGAGCGAAAAAATACGAACCTCAGTTGGCACGAGCAGCTAATGGGCCGCCGACCACCGCCAACTACAAACAGAGTACAAATGCCGAGAAAGCTCGAAGTTGTGGAGAGTAGCAACAATGAGGAAGGTAAAGGATGATGAGTGAGAAGAAAATACACAACATTGCCAATTTGGAAACAAATACGAACCTCGGTTACCACGAGGAGTTAATGGTCTGTCGATCGTCGCTGACAACAAACAGGGTAGGAATGCCGAGAAAGCTAGAAAAAGCCAGTGATACATCTCTAATGTATCTATATTTTTTCTTGTTTCATGCAGTTATATTATCATTATTGTCTACTTTATATCCCATTTTATATAATTTTTATGGACAAACCTATTAACTTAGTTCCCCGTGCCAGTTCCTGTTTTTTGCCTATTTCTTTATTTTGCAGAAAAACCATACCAAACGAAGTACAAACATGATGAACCTTTACGATGATTTTTTCTCGACTACAAGAGACCGTAGAAGCTTCGGGAATAGACCCGATGACCCACAAGTATAGGGGATCAATCTAGTCCATTCGATAAGTAAGAGTGTCGAACCCAACGAGGAGCAAAAGTAGATGACAAGTGATTTTCTGTAAGGTAATTTCTGCAAGCACTAAAATTGTCGGTAACAGGTAGTTTGATAGCAAGATAGTTTGTAACAAGTAACAAGTAATAATAGTGACGAGAAGTACAGCAAGGTAGCCCAATCCTTTTGATGGCAAAGGACAGGTCGGTACTGTCTAAGATAATAAGTAAAACATTCTTAAGGGCACACGAGAATTTCATCTAGACATTTTCATCATGTTTATTTGATTTGTGTTCGCATGTGGGTGTACTAGTGCTTTCGTGCTGTTCTTACTTGAACAAGCCTCCCACTTATGATTAACCCCATTGCAAGCACCCGCAACTACGAAATAAGTATTAAGATAAAATCTAACCATAGCATTGAACATATGGATCCAAATTAGCCCTTTACGAAATAGCGCATAAACTAGGGTTTAAGCTTCTATCACTATAGCAACCCATCATCTAATAACTACTCCACAATGCATTCCCTTAGGCCCAAAGATGGTGAAGTGTCATGTAGTCGACGTTCACATAACACCACTAAGGGAATCACAACATACATATCATCAAAATACCGAACGAATACCAAATTCACATGATTACTTGCAACATGACTTCTCCCGTGGCCTCAAGAACAAAGGCAACTACTCACAAATAATATTCATGCTCAAGATCAGAGGGGTATTAAATAGCATAAGGGGTTGAACATATAATCTTCCACCAAATTTACCATATAGCATCAACTACAAGATGTAATCAACATTACTAGTCACCCACAGGTACCAATTTGAGTTTCTAGTACAAAGAATGAACACAAGAGATGAACTAGGGTTTGAGATGAGATCGTGTTGTTGAACACATTGATGAAGGTTGGCCTCCCAAAGATGAGAGGGTTGTTGGTGATGACGATGGCTTTCATTTACCCTCCAAGAGTGAAGTTCCCCCGGCGGAATCGCTCTGCCGAAGGGCAAAAGTGCTCCTGCCCTAGTTCCGCCTCGAGATGGCGGCGCTCCATCCCTAAAGTCCTCTTCTAGTTTTTTCTAGGTTAAAAGACCTTATGTACCAAAAGATAGGCACCAGAGGTGGGCTGGGTGGCCCACTACCCACCAGGGCGCACCTGGGGGGCTGGCGCGCCCTGGTGTCTTGTGGCCACCTCGCAGCCCCCTCTGGTAGTTCTTTTCTCCAATATTTATTATATATTCCAAAATAATTCTCCGTAAAATTTTAGCTCATTTGGAGATGTGCATAATAGGTATCACTTACATAGCTTTTTCAGGTCCAAAATTCCAGCTGTCGGTATTCCCCCTATTTGTGTAAAACTTGCATATTATGCGAGGAAAGGCATTAGAAATACTCCACAAAGTTTTATAGTACATAAAAACACTATAAATAACAGTAGTAAAACGTGATGCAAAATGGACGAATCAAGACCAGAAGACCCACGATACATACCCAACGTATCTATAATTTATGAAGTATTCATGCCATGTTTACAACAATTTTATATGGTTTTGGTATGATTTGATTAGAACTAACCTGGACTGACGCTATGTTCAGTAGAACTACCGTGGTGTTTTTTTGCAGAAATAGAAGTTCTTAGAATGGGCTGAACATTTACGGTGATTTCCATGAAGCTTCGAGGAAGAACCAGAAGCCTGACGAGGAAGCGACAAGCTTGGGAGGCACGACCACCCACCAGGGCGCATGGGGCAAGCTTGTCGCTCCCCCATGGTCTCCCTTGACGCGAAACAAATGCCTAAAATTTATATAAATACTAAACACCCAGAAAGAAACCTAGAACTTCCGCTCTATGGCTGAAAGCCTCTTTACTGAAGCGATCTCATCTGTAGCCCTGCTCTGGCACCATGTCGAAGGGGGAAATCATCACCAGAGGCCATCTTGATCATCACGGTGGCCACCATGACGAGGAGGGAGTCGTTCACCCTCGGGGCTTAGGGTATGTACCCGTAGCTATGTGTTTGACCTCTCTCTCTCTCATGTGTTCTTGATTTGGCATGATCTTGATGTACCATGAGCTTTGTTAATATAGTTGGATCATATGGTGTTTCTCCTCCTCTATCTTGTTGTGATGAATTGAGTTTTTACCTTTGAGGTTCCACTATTATCGGATTGAATACTTTTATGGATTTGAGAACACTTGATGTATGTCTTGCATATGAATACCCTGGTGACAATGGGATATTATATTTATTCACTTGATGTGTTTTGCACTCAAATCACGGATTCTCAAGGTGACATCAGGGTAATCTATGCATAGGGGTTCACGCACATTCTCATCCTACTTTCTCGGGTCGAAATCTTGGGGCACTCTTTGAAGTTTTTTGCGTTGGATTGAATATTATGATTCTGAAGTTGTTTGATGCATATCGAATAATCAATTCACGGATACTTGTGGTAACATTGGAGTATCTAGGTGGCATTAGAGTTGGTTGATGTGTATCATATGGTGCTATTTTAGTACGAACTCTAGGGCTGTTCGTGACACTTATAGGTATGGCTCAATAGGTTGATCGGAAAAGATAACTTTGAGTTGGTTTCGTACCCTACAGCAATTTCATCTTATGTTCTCCACTAGTTAAGAACTTTGGAGTATTCTTTGTCGCATGTTGAGGGATTGTTATATGATCCAATTATGTTAGCACTATTGAGAGATTGCACTAGTGAAAGTATGAACCCAAGGCCTTGTTTCCAAGCATTGCAACACTGTTTGTGCTCCGTCTTATCCCTTGCTACCTTGCAGTTGTTACATTTTCAAATTTCAAAAACCTATATCTCACTACTGCAAGATGCTGCTAACGCGACACTACGATCAGAGACCCTTTGGCGAAACTCCGTATGATGCATTAATCGCAAACAGCGATTTAAAAAAACCATCAAAAAAGATGCAAAATGTTTGCGATGAATGATACATCATACACGGTTCAGATTTTAGTTGCGTGTGCGATGATGGGCATACGGTTGATCTGTATGAACTGTTTGCGATGAGATAGAACAACAGAAACGGGCAACCAAATAAAGGTGTGTGCGATATATGGCATGCAGTTCACTCTGATGAACCGTTTGCGATGATTGAGGTGAACACAAACAATTTGGGGTAACAAGATGTGTGTCATACCCGGAAAATAGGTCGGTAATCAGAATTGTGTGCGATCATTTTAGATAGCCCATACGGTCTTTTTTTGTGAATTGTGTGCTCGTCAGGGCACACAGTTCAACAAAGCAACCTGTGGGCGATAATGTAGAAGATCTCTGTCAAATACATATTACTAACCATCAGCAATGAGATTGACAGGATAAACATAGATATATACAGTCTACTTAATTTAGTCCTTATTCTTGTTGTTATTGTTGTTGTTGGATGGCCCCCCGACATCGTATTGGCGAGGACGCTTCTTGCCGCTGACCGTTGGATTTTCATCGCCGCCCCCGTTGTCATCGTCATTGCTGTCGTCGTCATCCTCCTCCTTGTTCGACCATTCCTCCTCATGATCATCGTCGTCCTCTTTGTCGTCCTCCGATGGCTCCTCGTCCATCTGGTTGTCATCTGACGACTCCACAGGCGATGTTCCTTCCATGAATCAGATATAATCGAGGTCTGGGATCGACGCCAAACTCTTGGAAGACGAGCGGGATGATTCCGATGTTGACCTATCATCAGGCGCCAGACTGCTAGCCGAACTATCATCCTCGCTGTCGCTCAACATGGCTGCAGAGTGTGTGCCAGTGTGTAGGGCGGCCTGCCGAGGATGATGAAGATGGTGGAAACTTAAGCGCGGTATGGAGAGAAGAGGAATTGCCAATTGAAGCGGGTTTTTTTGCGCGGGGGGGGGGGGGTTGAAGCGGGGGTTGACGTATGATCTAACCACTGATATAATCAACCGCAATTATTTCTACCCAGTCGCTCCAAATTCTCGGGGTTGCGCAGGACTCCTATTGGCTATTTGGCTGGTTTCCTTTTTCAGGACAAAAATAAGGAACGAGTTTTGGAATTATGCACCGGTACCGGTACGAACGGAGCAGGACAGTTGGCAAGCAATACATTGAGCTCTTCTTATTGATAAAGCCAGTAATAATCAAACTAGAAAGGAAAAGAAGAAAGACAAAGAAAAATATCTGCACGTATCTTCGCGTGACATCAATGGCATAGGACCTAGATGTGCATTACTTAGAGAACATCTAGATGTGATTTAGCAATACTGTCAAACAAAAGCCCGAATCATCATTGGAAACAGTGCATAGAACATGGCCAATGAGACAACCACAACTACACATGCTAGTTCCTTCTTGTCTCTTGCTTTCATCTGTTGCCTGTGATTGATTCTTTCTTGCTTCATCGTACTGATTGTACATTCCAGATCAACCAGTTTCTTCTTCAGCTTTACGCTATCTTCTGCAAGCTTGGTGATAACACTCCGAGCCCTGCCATGCCATTCTTCATCCAGTCAGCTAACAAAGGCACAAGCCTCATATCCCTGCAAATTTTAAATAGTATTCAAGATGAGCGGTGGCATTAATTGAAGTAAAATGATGAACTTAATTAGCACTAACCTGTAAGGGGCAACTGAGAAACCGCCTGTCAATGTCAAATCCCTTCGTGCATACACGTTGAGCGGGACAACGACGGTAGGTATTTCCCCAAGTGAGGAAACCAAGGTTATCGAACCAGTAGGAGAACCAAGCAACACAACGTAAACATCACCGGCATAGAAATAACAACACCTCGCAACCGGACGTGTTAAAGTGGTTCTCAATCCCTTTCGGGTAACACTACCAGAAATTGGTAATAGATTGAAATGATAGATCGCAAATAAAATAAAGTGCAGCAAAGTATTTTTGTAATTTTGGTTTAATAGATCTAAATAAAAATGCAAAGGAAAAGTAGATTGCAAGGAAATATATGAGGAAGAAGACCCGGGGGCCGTAGGTTTCACCAGTGGCTTGTCTCGAGAAAGATAGCAAACGGTGGGTAAACAAATTACTGTTGGGAAATTGATAGAACCTAAAATAATTATGACGATATCCAGGCAATAATCATTACATAGGCATCACGTCCAAGATTAGTAGACCGACTCTTGCCTGCATCTACTAATATTACTCCACACATTGACCGCTATCCAGCAAGCATCTAGTGTATTAAGTTCATGGAAAAACTAGAGTAATGCAATAAGAACGATGACATGATGTAGACAAGATCCGTTTATCTATTGCGTAGGTATAGATCCCATCTTTTTATCCTTAGTAACAACGATACATACGTGTTGTTTCCCTTTCTATCACTGGGATCAAGCGCCGTAAGATCGAACCCACTACCAGGCACCTCTTCCCGTTGCAAGATAAATAGATCAAGTTGGCCAAACAAAACCCAAATATCGGAGAAGAAATACGAGGCTATAAGAGATCAAAGAAACTCAAATAACTTTCATGGATATAAAAAGATATGACTGATCATAAACTCAAAGTTCATCAGATCCCAACAAACACACCGCAAAAAGAGTTACATCATATGGATCTCCAAGCGAACATTGTATTGAGAATTCAGCGAGAGAGAGAAAGCCATCTAGCTACTAACTACGGACCCGAAGGTCTACAAAGAACTACTCACGCATCATCAGAGAGGCGCCAATGGAGGTGGTGAACCCCATCCGAGATAGTGTCTACATTGGATCTGGTGGTTCTGGACTCTGCGGCCGCTGGATGAATATTTCGTTGACTCCCCTAGGGTTCTGGTATTTTTGGGCTATTTATAGAGAAAAGAGGCAGCCTGGGGGCACCCGAGGTGGGCACAACCCACTAGGGCGCGCCTGGGCCTCTTGGCATGCCCTGGTGGGTTGTCCCCTCCTCAAGACTCCCCCCAGGTGAAACCTGGGCCCGTTGTGTTCCTTCTGGCCCATAAAAATTCTCCGTGGAGTTTCGTGGCATTTGGACTTCGTGTGATATTGATTCCCTGCAATGTAAAAAAACATGGAAAAACATCAAGTGGCATTTGGCACTATGTCAATAGGTTAGTACCAAAAAATGATATAAATGACTATAAAATAATTATAAAACATCCAAGATTGATAATAAAACAACATGAAACAATTTAAAATTATAGATACGTTGGACAGGTATCATCATTCAGGACGGATTCAGCAAGGAGCTATACTTTGGATATGCTAAAAAAGATCGGGATAGATTGGTACCTGACAGGACGATTCGGATCCATAGTACACCTGCCTTCTGATGACCTTAGGCAAGTGCTCGACAACGACCGCCGTCGTGTCGGTGATACGAGCAAGAGCAGCCGCACCAAAACCATCAGCACTACTCGTCTTCATTCCCCCAATGTCAGCGCCATGCGAGGGAATTTGGAGGCTATGTAGGGATTTGGGGGAAATGGGGAAAGTGTGCAGATAAGCTAATGGTCGGGAACTACTTATGGCACTATATGTTGTATACGGCACACTGTTCATATACATGTCGTTTGTGTTAGGTATTACAATGTCACACACGATTTCCACACCAAACCGTGTGAGAAAACAACGTAGGTTAGACATGGTTGCCGTTACATAACCATATGTGATGTAGTACCCTGTCCATATAATTGAGTTACTATGAGATACCATGTAAATAGCCGCTCTGCAGTTACCCTAAAAAAAATAGCCGCTCGGCATATAGAGATTGCGGCGGCGGCCTAGGCAGCGGCTACTGGAGAAGAGGTCAATCCTTGGACGATGGGCGGTGACGACATCATAGGAGGTCAATCCTCGGTCTGCGGTGGGAGATAGGACGAGCTCAACCATCGAGGTCGGTGGTGGCGTGATTCGAGCACATCCATCGCGGTCGATGGCAGGATAGTGGAGGTCGAACTTCAGGCGGCAGCCGCACTAAGCTTTGCTCCTCAACCCTACTGTCTCGGCGTGCCGCCGCATCACGCTTCTCTATCTGCTGGGTGGAGGTCGCCGCGTGGCTAATTAATTAAGGTATTCCTTTCATGAGTGGCTTAATTAAGGTATTCACTTCCTAAGGGTAGTGTTGTACTAGTACTTTGCGTGTAAATTGACTGGCCATTAATTTTTGTCATTGCATGTCTAGATAACAGCATGCAGCGCCCTTAGTAATTATGATAATAAAACCTTGTGATTTATGCACGCATCTTTGGGCAGCAGCTAATCCGTGTATTAATGTTGTTGTTTTGTTTTTAATTACCATTCATGTGCTGCAGATGGAACGATCTTGATGGATGAAGAATCGGAAAACCGGAGATTTTATCAATGGCGTGACAGAGTTCATTAATTTGGCTGAAAGTACAAAGAGGAGAATTGGTGATGCGGATTACATCCTGTGTCCATGTACTGATTGTGCCAACACAGAGTCACATGAAGTTGCATATGTCCAGATGCACTTAGTCTCTAGGGGATTGTAACATCCCAAATTTTCAATTTGGAATGTTATACATTAGATCATCATGCATATCATATTTTCATGCATTTTGCTCGATCTTAGAAATTTCACGCAACTCAAGGACCCGCGGAGAGAGTTGGAGATTTCGTTATTTTCATATTTGAGTTTTCTCAAATTTTGAAAAGAGGATCATTTGATCTTATTTATTTCATCTTCAATTATTTTCCAATAACAAAAATATGAGAAGGGAATAATATGACTTTCCCAAATTTAGGAAAAATAAAGATTTAATGAATAAATCAAATTTTGGATTCTTCGGAGTTTATTCGCGTTTTATTTGCATTAGGGAAAAATGCATGTTTTCAAAATATTGCATCTAGGCCCCGAGTAAAAGTTCATTTTGTTCGACTCATTTTTAGGAGTCGGGGAAAATTAACTTCGGAATTTTCGGAGCTCGTTTAAATTTTCTTTTCTTCGTTTTTCTGCGCGCGTAACTATTTTAAAAAAAATCCGCAGCGCCCGACTAGGCCAAGGGCCCAGCCGAGCCGGCCCACGCTGCCGCCCCTCTCCGCGCGCGCGCGCCCGCGCGCAGCCGCGCCGCCGCGCCGGCCGAATCTGAGGAGGATTCCTCCTCCTCCCCCCCTTGCATTGCCCCCTCCCCCAAGCCACCTCCCCTACCCTCCTATATAAATACCAGCCCCCCCTCTCCTCCCCACACCGCCCGCCGCCCCGCCGCCCGCAGCAGCAGCCGCCGCGGCCGCCGCTCGCGCCGCCCGCCGCCAGCGCCGACCGCCGCCCCCCCCCTCCCGCGCCTCGCCTCGCTGCCCCGCCAGAGCCGCCACCCCTCGCCGAGGTAGCCGCCGCGCCGCGCCGCCCCTCCCCTCGGTTCGGTTTTTTAAAACCGTTCCGGTTTATTTTCGTTTCGATGTTTCGTTTTTTTTTCTTTTTTTCGAAACCCTAGATCGGTTTTTCGTTTTTCTTCGGTTTAGTTGTTTAGCGAGCGTTCGCCGGACCGTTCGTCTTAACGAACGTGATCACCGGTTATTCTCGGCTAACGAACGTCCGTTCGTTCAACCGTTCGTCGTTTTTCTTTTCGTCGGATTTATTCCGCGATTTTCTGATCGCGATTTCAGATCCGATCTTCGTTCTAGTTTATCTTCTCGCTCGTTTATCGGAATCAGGTGATTCAAGCGCCTGGAGTTCGTTTCGAAACCGCCGTTCCGACTAATCAACTTAAACAAGTTTTTGCTACTGTAAAATTTGACCTAGTTTCAACTTGTTAGAACCGAATTGTTTTCTTCCGCCGTTTGTTTACCGTTACTTTGTTCGGTTCATTTTCTCTTTGCAACCGGAGTTCCTAAGTTAACTTTCTGGTTCGATCTCTTGTTCGAGTTTTACCTGTGCATTAGATGAGTACTTATTGTATGCTTGTTTGTTTGTCTGCGATAGATCACCCGGAGTGCGCCGCCTGTTACTTCGAATCTCTAGGTTTCGCGGATCATCAGCAAGGCAAGTAACACTTTGATCATACCTTCTCATTGCCCAGTTTTATTGCATTAGATCAATCCTCAAACATTGCATGATTAGGATCTAATTAAATTGTGGGATGGGAAGTAGTTGAGGTAGTACCTATTACCTGTTTTACTTATGAAACCTTTGGGAGTTACTTCTACGTTTGCTTATTATGCCATGCTATGCTAGTAGACGTGGATTGGGTGAGTGATATTCATGACAGATGTGAGTTGTGTTAATTAATGGTTTATCTAAGGTGGCAACTTAAATACACATCTGGGTGGATTGAGGCACCTGGTTTCTATCAGGACTTGCCTGTTTTTTTTGGACCGCCACCCAGGCTCAAAGGGATCATAAGATCATTCATGCTAGTAACTTCCGTGTGCAGCCACAAGCCATTATGGGCTCTGGCATAGTTGGTTAAGTCGTGCGAGCTCTTACAGGGTAGACTAGCAGATGTAGGGGAAAGTAGGTGTACCGGTCTATCCAACGTAAGGTGCTAGCGCTTCTGAAAGACTATGTCTTGGTCATCCGTTTCTCAAACACCATGTAGTGCGAGAAACCAAACGGAGGTGACCGAGTCTTGTGGGGAAAAGTGCGCAAATCTCTGCAGAGTGAACAATCTGATCATGATTAGCCGTGTCCCCGGTTATAGACAACTTGAGTATCTAGTACTTGAATATCATGTGAATCTCATCATGTTACTCTAATTAATATTGTTGGGTTTTTAATTGTTCACTTAATTGGGATCGGAATGCTCTCAACCATTCTCGATGTTTCAACCACCATGATAGTTAAATAAATTTATTCCTTTCCAGTAGGGAAAAATTGGCTTTACGCAAAATTGTAACCATAGAGCTTTCCACCAGCCATATATGCATGTAGTATAGGCTTATCATTCATTATTCTCTATGTGTTACATTGCCAGCATATTCCATGTGCTGACCCGTTTTCGGGCTGCAACTTTCATGTTGCAGACTTTTCAGACGACGAGTAAGGTGCTTTTAGGTCGTGGTTCTATACTCAGTGATGCCGTTGGAGTTGATGGACTCACTTATCTTCCAAGTCTTCCGATGTTATCGTTATTAAATGGCCTTAAGCCATATTTATTGTAATAAGCTCTCTTTGAGACACCGATGTAATAAGTGTGTGATTGCTACTCTGTTATAAATCCTTCGAAGTACTGTGTGGTGTCAGCATTACTGATCCAGGGATGACACCGGAGCACAGAGACTTGACCATCTAAGGTCGGGTCGTTACAGAGATGGTATCAAAGCACACGCTGACTGTAGGACACGATCACTAAGTTAAAGCCATAGATCACTATTCTCCTCTCATTTTCTAACTCCTCATCTTTTCTACTCTTTTAGGATGACGGACGCGAAGATCAAGTACGCTCAACCGGATGAAGGCACACCTTTTGGTTTTCACTTGAAGGAAGTCACCAAGTACCTGAACATTGGACTACCAAGCTTCATCGGGACCTTCAACGCCACTCTGCCTGAAGAGGAGTGCTGGAAGATTCAAGCTCATGTTCCGGGAAGGACATTCGCGCCAATCACGAAGCCATAGATAGTGTTTTCAGTGCACCAACCTGGAGTCTGGGAAAGAGCATGGCCGCTCATATCACCATGGGACGCATTGGAAAAGTTTATCAAGAAGACCTCAAGGACACTATCTACCAGATTTGCGGACGCCGAGACGAACAATGGGAGATAGTCAGCACCAAGAAGGATAGATCCATTGCAGCTTTCATCCAGGAGTTAAACCAGCACATTCGACGCCACGAGAACCAGATGTGCAACGATATGATAGAGTTGAAGAATGCGAAGGCAAGGATCATCGAGCTAGAAGGAGAACTGAAGGGTACACGCAAGGACTACATGGACGAGATCGTAGCTCTAGCAAGGCACAATGTCGATCTTAAGCAGGATATTGAAGAACTCAAGGGGAAATTAGCATCCAAGAAGGAAGACAAGTATGTCGCATGTCCGGACAACTACATCATCATCGACGACACCGATTCGGATCCAAGTGAACCCGACTTTGAAGACGAAGCTGGAGCAGACATCATGGAGTCTTCCACCGATTCAAATTTCTAGATGACCACCAAATATTAGTAGTATTTCCCCCATGTGTACATTATAGTTCGAGCACTTTTGCGATAGTTCTAGACCGTTTGTATGCCCTTGTTTGAATTGAATGAAGTGATTTTGTGTGCATTTGTCTCATGTGCATTTGGGTAGTGTTTTCTCCTTAGACCTCACTCTATTCTTAATTCTCATCTTTTCTAAACCCTCAGATGCCCCCGAGACGTGACAATGGATTTCCACCGGAACTCACTCAGTTGATCCAGCAGCAGAACCAATTGATGCAGTTGTTAGTCCAGAACCAGCAGAACAACAACAACAACAACAACAACAACAACAACAACAACAACAACAACAACAACAACAACCCTCCGCCGCCGCCACCTGTTGATCACCTAACCCGTTTCCTTAGGCTGAATCCGCCGGTGTTTTCTAGTAGCACCGAGCCAATAGTAGTAGACGATTGGCTCCGCAAGACAGGAAGGGAGTTGACCACTACAGGATGCACAGATGTTGAGAAAGTGAAGTTTGCCGCACATCAGCTTGACGGACCCGCGGCAGCATGGTGGGAGAATTACACAGCCACTTACCCAGTTGACACTGTCACATGGGATCAGTTTCAGCAAGCTTTCCGCACTGCCCATGTTTCAGCAGGAGCTATGACCATGAAGAAGCGTGAGTTTTGCAACTTACGCCAAGGAGGAAGGACAGTTGGCCAGTACGTTGACGACTTCAGCAAGTTAGCACGTTATGCTCCAGATGACGTTGCTACGGATGCAGCTAAGCAGGAGAAGTTTTTAGAAGGACTGAATGATGAGCTAAGCATGCAGTTGATGGTAGCAAGTTTCAACAACTACCAGGAGTTGGTAGATCGTGCCATCATGATTGAAGGGAAGCAACAGCAGATTGAGAACCGCAAGAGGAAGTATGGACAGGGGAAGTATGACTCTGGATCCCAGCAAAAGCCCCGTTTTACCCCTAAATCGGGAGTTCAGTTTCAGCACACCCATGGAGGAGGTAGTTCGCACAACCATAATGGCCACAAGAATGGTAATGGGAATGGACGAAGCAACTGTCAGAACTGTACCACCCCATCAACCCCAGCCAAGAGAGATCTGAGTCAAGTCACCTGTTTCAAGTGTTCCAAGACCGGACATTATGCCAATGAATGTCCCGAAGGCCAAAATGGAAATAGAAGCTCTGGAAAGAAGCCAAACCCTTTCAACAGGGGACAGGTGAACCACGTTAATGTGGAAGAGGTTGAAGCTCAGCCTGATGCAGTAATCGGTAAGTTTTTGGTTAAGTCATTTACTGCACTCGTTCTTTTTTATACTGGTGCATCGCATACATACATATCAAGGGGATTTGTGGAAAATTATAGCCTGCCCACTAAGATTCTTAAAACACCTATGCTAGTAAGCTCGCCAGGAGCAGAGTACATGGCCAGACAAGGATGTTTTCAAGTGCCATTAAGTATAGGAAGGCATGTTTTCCCAACGGATTTAATCATTCTGGAATCCCAAGGTCTGGATGTAATTCTCGGTATGGATTGGCTGTCGATGTATGGAGGCAACATCGATTGCACCAGTAAGACAATTTTGCTTTCAACGCCAGAAGGGAGAAGGATCAAGTATGTATCCCGACATACGCCAAACAGGTCACAAGTAAATTCTTTATCAGGAGTTGTACAGGAGGAAGTACCGGTAGTAAAGGATTTTCCCGACGTATTTCCCGAAGAGTTGCCAGGCATGCCACCGGATAGAGACATTAAGTTTTTGATTGAGCTTTTGCCAGGCACTGGGCCAATATCGAAGAGACCGTACAGGATGCCCGCACAAGATTTGGTAGAAATCAAGAAGCAGATTAAGGAGTTATTGGATAAAGGTTACATACGCCCAAGTTCTTCGCCTTGGGGATCACCCGTACTTCTAGTGGAGAAGAAGGATGGATCATTAAGGATGGTTGTTGATTACCGTGGATTGAATGAAGTAACCTGTAACGCCCTCGATGCGGCTATATCTCCCACGTGTCGAAGCACAATTTAGAGGCATAACCGCATTGAAAGCAATGTCGCAAGTGAGGCAATCTTCACACAACCCATGTAATACATAAGGGAAAGAGATACATAGTTGGCTTACAGTCGCCACTTCACACTATGCATAAATTAACATCCATCATCCAGATTACACTCAAGGTCCGACTACGGAACCAAAATGAAAGAAGACTACCCCAAATGCTACACAGATCCCCGATCGTTCCGACTGGGCTCCACTACTGATCATCAGGAAAAGACACATAGTAACGACCACGTTCCTCGTCGAACTCCCACTTGAGCTCGGTTGCGTCATCTGCACTGGCATCGTTGGCACCTGCAACTGTTTTGGTAGAATCTGTGAGTCACGGGGACTCAGCAATCTCACACCCGCGAGATCAAGACTATTTAAGCTTAAAGGTATGATAGGGTTGTGAGGTCGAGCTGCGGCAAGCGACTAGCATATATGGTGGCTACATTCGCAAAAGAGAGCGAGAAGAGAAGCAAAGCACATTCGTGAAGCTAGAAGTGATCAATAAGTGATCCTAGAACAACCTACGTCAGACATAACTCCAACACCGTGTTCACTTCCCGGACTCCGCCGAGAAGAGACCATCACGGTTACACACGCTGTTGATGTGTTTTAATTAAGGTCAACTTCGGGTTTTCTACAACCGGACATCAACAAATTCGCATCTGCCTCATAACCGCGGGCATGGCTTTCGAAAGATAATACCCTGCAGGGGTGTCCCAACTTAGCCCATTATAAGCTCTCACGGTCACGAAGGATATTCCTTCTACCGGGAAGACCCGATCAGCCTCGGAATCCCGGACTACAAGACATTTCGACAATGGTAAAACAAGACCAGCAAGACCACCCGACTGTGCCGACAAATCCCGATAGGAGCTGCACATATCTCGTTCTCAGGGCACACCGGATAAGCGAAGTGTACAGGTACCAACGTGACCCAAGTTGCCAAGGGATGGTCCCACACGGTGCTCTAGTTTGGACCAGCACTCAGAGGAGCACTGGCCCGGGGGTTAAAATAAACATGACCCTCGGGCTCGCGAAAACCCGGGGGAAAAAGGCTTAGGTGGAAAATGGTAAAACCAAGGTTGGGCCTTGCTGGAGGAGTCTTATTCAAAGCGAACTGTCAAGGGGGTCCCATAAATCACCCAACCGTGTAAGGAACGCAAAATCAAGGAACATAACACCGGTATGACGGAAACTAGGGTGGCAAGATTGGAACAAAACACCAGGCATAAGGCCGAGCCTTCCACCCTTTACCAAGTATATAGATGCATTAATTAAATAAGAGATATTGTGATATCCCAAAAATGATCATGTTCCAACATGGAACAAACTTCATCTTCACCTGCAACTAGCAACGCTATAAGAGGGGCTGAGCAAAGCGGTAACATAGCCAATCAACGGTTTGCTAGGAAAGGATGGTTAGGGGTTTGACATGGCAATATAGGTGGCATGATATAGCAAGTGGTAGGTATCGCAGCATAGGCATAGCAAAAGAGCGAGCATCTAGCAAGCAAAGATAGAAGTGATTTCGAGGGTATGGTCATCTTGCCTGCAAGGTTCTCAGAGTTGTCGAAGGCTTGATCCTCGTAAGTGTTCTCAACAGGTTCCTCGTTCACGTACTCGTCTCCCGGCTCTACCCAAAACAAGAACACAAGCAAAGGAACAACTATCAACCACGATGCAATGCGCAAGCAACATGATGCAAAACATGGCATGATATGCGAGAAGTGGTATGCAATGCATATGCGTGCTCCGGAAGGAAAAGATGAACAAGGAATAATCTTGGAAAACCAAGTATGCCACTGGAAAGGTGAGGTGATTTCGGTTGAAATCGATATAAAGATCACCGGAATCGGATGCACGGTTTGCAAATGACAAGCAAAACAAGAATGACATATTTCTGCGTTTAACAGCATGATGCCACTTAGCATGCAACAAGAAATTAAGCTACTGCAGAAAACTGGACATGTCAAAAACAGTTATCAAGTAGGCATGTTTACGAGCTCGATACACCCACTACAGAGCATTTCATGATAAAATAAGAATACACCCACCAAGAAGACATGGCATAGAAGCTAATAATGGCAAGAACGACATCATAGCATGCAAGGATCAACTACAACAAGCTTGGCAAAATCGAATAACATGTAAACAATCTGCCAGGAAACATTTTATAGCAAACGTAGAGCTCGATTGACTCAAGCTATTGCACTCCATAATTACAAACAAAGGCATGTACGGATAGAGCACATTCATATGTTCAAAACATCCTTACTGATCATGCTCAAAAGAGGCATAGATCTCTCTGTAACAACATGAGCACATAGCATAAAAATAACATAGGACATGACTTGGTGAAATTACCAAGTCCCTGAAATCAGCAACAATATGGTCCCTAGTTTGCATGCTTGTGCTAGTCACCACAAAGATCACAAAAATACATGGCATACTCCCCTGTAAAGATGGCATGGCATATTACAAAACACATGTAGGACTCCAGTTCATAGGATGCACACATCAATCATGGCAAAAATGACAAAAGTGCAAGTACTGAAACAGATCTGAAACTAACATCACATAGCCCTCTTCTAACATCATTTAGGGCATCAATATGAGCTCAAATGAAAATTACACAATGGAACAAAGTGAGGACCACAACCAGATGAACATTTCGATATATTATATGCATGATTCGGAGCAGTATGCAGATAGATATGGCATGTCAAAGTGGGCACCAGAATATAGGAAAACAGGGACTTAGAAGAATTTATACCCCGCGAAAACTGGATGGAGAAGACCCGGGACGGAGAGATCCGGGGACGGGGCAGGTGTTTGGTTCGGATCCCGGTGGATCTCGTACCACCTGGACGGATCTGACGGGATCCGACTCCAGCGAGGGCGGCGCGGATCCGGCGAGGAGCTCCGGCGAGGAGGAGGCGCGGGAGGTGGCCGGGGAGGTCGGGGACGACCGGATCCGATCCGGCCCGACCGGATCCGCGGCGAGGCGGAGCGGCGGCCGGCGACGACGGGCGGCGGCGGCTAGCGTGGACGGCGGCGCGGGTGGAGGCCCTGTGGCGGCGGCGCGCGGTGGCGGGGTCAGGTGGCGCTGCGGGCTCCTGCGCGGGGTGCCCGCGGGAGGCGGCGACGGCGGGATGGCGGCGGAGGGTGACCGCGGGCGGGGCGGTGCGCGGGAGGCGGAGCGGCGGCTACGGCGAGCGCCGCCGAAGTCGGCGGCGGCCGACAGCGTGGAGGGCAGCGGCGGACGCGGCGCGGACAAGCGGAGGCGGGCGGCGCGGCGACGGGCCTCGTGCGGCAAGCGCGCGGGCTCGCGCGGGCCCGGCGTGGGCTCGCGGGCTCGCGCGGGCCCAGCGCGGGCTCGCGGGCCGGCGGCGGCGGGGACGACGCGGGAGGCGACGTGGCGCTCTCTGGTTGGGCGTGGGCGGCGGCTGGAGCTGACGTGGCGGCCTCAGATTGGCCGGGCGACGTGGAGGCTGCGGTGGACACGTCCGGCGTGGCGTGGACGCGTCCGGCGACGCGGGGAGGAAGAGGACTAGGGTTAGGGTGGAACTGATTCTAAATTTTCGGGAGAGGGGTGTATTTATAGGTAGGAGGGGCTAGGAGGCTCCAAATTGAGCACGGTTTTCAGCCACGCGATCGCGATCGGACGACTTAGACGATGGGAGTGACTTAGATGGGTTATTGGGCTGTTTTGAAGGGGTTTTGGGCTGGAACCCAAAATAGGCCTTCGCGGTTACCCGGTTAACCGTTGGAGTATCAAAAAACCTCCAAATGACCCAAAACTTGACGAGCGGTCTACGGGTGCTATACCAAGGCCGCTTGGCAAACCTCGGTCCATTCCAAGACCGTTTAACACTCGCACATCGAAATAGGTAAAAGGGGGCGCCGGAGGACGTAGGAGTGCCGGATTGCAAAACAGACAACAAGGAAAAGGCTCGGTTGCATAAGACGAACACGTATGCGAATGCGATGCATATGATGACATGACATGAAATGCATGACAAGGACAAAATGCAAACTGAAGGGAACCCAACCACGGAGGGAATATCATATCACATTGCCGAAAATGGCAAGAGTTGGAGTTACAAATATGGCAAGTTACATCCGGGGTGTTACATAACCATCAAGAACAAGTACCCACTGCCAATGATTAATGATATGTTTGATCATTTGCAAGGAGCTAAAGTGTTTTCCAAGATCGATTTACGATCAGGGTACCATCAGTTGAAGATTCGGGAGCAGGACATACCCAAGACAGCTTTTACCACGAGATACGAATTGTACGAGTATACCGTTATGTCATTTGGTTTGACTAACGCACCTGCCTATTTTATGAACCTGATGAACAAGGTATTTATGGAGTTTTTGGATAAGTTCGTCGTAGTGTTCATTGATGACATTCTGATTTTCTCAAAGAATGAAGAGGAGCATAAGGAACATTTGCGTTTGGTTTTGGAGAAACTAAGGGAACATCAGTTATATGCCAAATTCAGCAAATGTGAGTTTTGGTTAAAGGAAGTTGGATTTCTTGGACATGTTATATCCGGAGAAGGGATAGCAGTTGACCCCACAAAGCTTGAGACCGTAACCGAATGGGAAGCACCAACGACAGTTGGAGAGATCCGGAGTTTTCTTGGACTCGCAGGATACTACCGGAGATTCATTGAGAATTTCTCAAGGATTGCAAAGCCTATGACTGGATTATTGAGGAAGGATACCAAGTTCAATTGGACTGAGGAATGTGAGGCCAGTTTTCAGGAGTTGAAGAAATGATTGGTTTCTTCACTAGTATTGATTCTGCTAGATCAGAACAAGGATTATGAGGTGTATTGCGACGCTTCACGTCGAGGACTTGGAGCAGTGCTTATGCAGGAAGGAAGAGTTGTTTCATATGCCTCACGACAACTGAAACCTCATGAAATAAATTATGCTACGCATGATTTGGAGTTAGCAGCTCTAGTGCATGCATTGAAAACTTGGAGACATTTTCTCATTGGGAATCATTGTGAAGTATATACGGATCACAAGAGTTTGAAGTATATTTTCACGCAGAAGGAGTTGAACCTCAGACAAAGGAGATGGTTGGAACTCATCAAGGATTATGATATGAGATTGCATTACCATCCAGGAAAGGCTAATGTTGTAGCTGACGCATTGAGCCGTAAGAGTCATGTCAATACACTAATGACGGGAGAAATACCAAGGGAGTTAGCAGAAAATCTTCGTGAGCTATGTTTGGAAGTAGTTCCGAAAGGCTATGTAGCAGCATTGGAAATTCAATCTACCTTGATGGATAAAATCAGAGAAGCTCAGAAAACTGACAAGGAGATTGCAGATATAAAAGAGAAAATGAGCGAAGGAAAAGCAAAGGGATTTCGTGAGGATGAGAACGATACCCTATGGTTTGAGGACCGTGTTTATGTGCCCAATGACCCGGAGATTAGGAAGTTGATTCTGCAAGAGGCACATGATTCACCCTATTCGATTCACCCAGGAAATACCAAGATGTATTTGGATTTGAAGGAAACATTCTGGTGGACCGGAATGAAGAAGGATATTGCAGCATATGTAGCAGTTTGTGATGTGTGTCATAGAGTAAAGGCAGAACATCAGAAGCCAGCCGGATTGTTACAACCATTGCCGATACCCGATGGAAGTGGGATAAGATAGGCATGGATTTTATCACAGGACTACCCAGGACAAAGGAAGGCTATGACTCGATATGGGTAGTAGTTGATCGTTTGACGAAGGTAGCACATTTCATCCCAGTTAAGACCACTTACACCAGTGCTAAGTTGGCAAAGATATACATGACTAGGATCATTTGTTTGCATGGAGTTCCGAGGAGTATCGTATCAGATAGAGGAACCCAATTTACCTCAAAGTTTTGGAATCAGTTGCATGAAACTTTAGGAACCAGACTAGAGTTCAGCACAGCCTTTCACCCACAGACGGATGGACAGACTGAGAGAGTCAATCAGATTTTGGAAGATATGCTGAGAGCCTGTGTACTAGATTATGGATCTAGTTGGGATGATAACTTGCCGTATGCGGAGTTTTCTTATAACAACAGTTACCAAACCAGTCTGAAGATGGCACCTTTCGAAGCTTTATACGGAAGGAGGTGCAGGACACCGTTGTCATGGGACGAAGTTGGAGACCGTCAGTTCTTTGGACCAGATCTGATTAAGGAGTCTGAACGGAAAGTTAAGTTGATTCGCGATAGGCTCAAGGTAGCCCAATCCAGGCAGAAGAGCTACGCAGATTCTAAACGCAAGGAGACAGTTTACGAAACTGGAGACAGAGTTTATCTTCGAGTATCCCCACTTCGAGGAGTTAAGCGCTTTGGAGTTCAGGGAAAATTAGCACCGCGTTTCGTTGGACCGTATAAGATCTTGCAACGTATGGGAGAAGTCGCTTATAAGTTGGAATTACCAAAGGGACTGTCAGGAGTTCATGATGTATTCCACGTTTCTCAGTTGAATAAGTGTCACGCGGAGATGGCTGACATACCTTTGAGAGACACAGTGCCATTGGAATCAATTCAGTTGGACAACAATTTGACCTATGAGGAGAAACCAGTCAAGATTCTCGATTATGCCAGCAGGGTTACCCGTAGCAAGGTTATCAAGTTTTGCAATGTTCAGTGGGACCACCACTCAGAGGATGAAGCCACCTGGGAGAGAGAAGAAGATTTGCTCAAGGACCACCTCACCTATTTTCTAGACAACCTGAATCTCGAGGACGAGATTCATCTTAAGGGGGGTAGGTTTGTAACATCCCAAATTTTCAATTTGGAATGTTATACATTAGATCATCATGCATATCATATTTTCATGCATTTTGCTCGATATTAGAAATTACACGCAACTCAAGGACCCTCGGAGAGAGTTGGAGATTTCGTTATTTTCATATTTGAGTTTTCTCAAATTTTGAAAAGAGGATCATTTGATCTTATTTATTTCATCTTCAATTATTTTCCAATAACAAAAATATGAGAAGGGAATAATATGACTTTCCCAAATTTAGGAAAAATAAAAATTTAATAAATAAATCAAATTTTGGATTCTCCGGAGTTTATTTGCATTTTATTTGCATTAGGGAAAAATGCGTGTTTTCAAAATATTGCATCTAGGCCCCGAGTAAAAGTTCATTTTGTTCGACTCATTTCTAGGAGTCGGGGAAAATTAACTTCGGAATTTTTGGAGCTCGTTTAGATTTTCTTTTCTTCGTTTTTCTGCGCACGAAACTATTTAAAAAAAATCTGCAGCGCCCGACTGGGCCAAGGGCCCAGCCGAGCCGGCCCACGCCGCCGCCCCTCTCCGCGCGCGCGCGCCCGCGCGCAACCGCGCCGCCGCGCCTGCAGAATCCGAGGAGGATTCCTCCTCCTCCCCCCCCCTTGCCTTGCCCCCTCCCCCAAGCCACCTCCCCTCCCCTCCTATATATATTCCAGCCCCCCCTCTCCTTCCCACACCGCCCGCCGCCCCGCCGCCCGCAGCAGCAGCAGCAGCAGCAGCCGCCGCCGCCGCCGCTCGCGCCGCCCACCGCCCGTCGCCGCCGCCTGCCGCACCCCCCCCCCCCCCCGCACCTCGCCTCGCTGCCCTACCGGAGCCGCCACCCCTCGCCTAGGTAGCCGCCGCGCCGCGCCGCCCCTCCCCTCGGTTCGGTTTTTTTAAAACCGTTCCGGTTTATTTTGGTTTCGATGTTTTGGTTTTTTTTCTTTTTTTCGAAACCCTAGATCGGGTTTTCGTTTTTTTTGGTGTAGTTGTTTAGCGAGCGTTCGCCGGACCGTTCGTCTTAACGAACGTGATCACCGGTTATTCTCGGCTAACGAACGTCCGTTCGTTCAACCGTTCGTCGTTTTTCTTTTCGTCGGATTTATTCCGCGATTTTCTGATCGCGATTTCAGATCCGATCTTCGTTCAAGTTTATCTTCTGGCTCGTTTATCGGAATCGAGTGATTCAAGTGCCTGGAGTTTGTTTCGAAACCGCCGTTCCGACTAATCAACTTAAACAAGTTTTTGCTACTGTAAAAATTTGACCTAGTTTCAACTTGCTAGAACCGAATTGTTTTCTTCCGCCGTTTGTTTTCCGTTACTTTGTTCGGTTCGTTTTCTCTTTGCAACCGGAGTTCTTAAGTTGAACTTTCTGGTTTGATCTCTTGTTCGAGTTTTACCTGTGCATTAGATGAGTACTTATTGTATGCTTGTTTGTTTGTCTGCGATAGATCACCCGGAGTGCGCCGCCTGTTACTTCGAATCTCTAGGTTTCGCGGATCATCAGCAAGGCAAGTAACACTTTGATCATACCTTCTCATTGCCCAGTTTTATTGCGTTAGATCAATCCTCAAACATTGCATGATTAGGATCTAATTAAATTGTGGGATGGGAAGTAGTTGAGGTAGTACCTATTACCTGTTTTACTTATGAAACCTTTGGGAGTTACTTCTACGTTTGCTTATTATGCCATGCTATGCTAGTAGACGTGGATTGGGTGAGTGATATTCATGACAGATGTGAGTTGTGGTAATTAATGGTTTACCTAAGGTGGCATCTTAAATACACATCTGGGTCGATTGAGGCACCTGGTTTCTATCAGGACTTGCCTGTTTTTTTTTGGACCGCCACCCAGGCTCAAAGGGATCATAAGATCATTCATGCTAGTAACTTCCGTGTGCAGCAACAAGCCATTATGGGCTCTGGCATAGTTGGGTAAGTCGTGCGAGCTCTTACAGGGTAGACTAGCAGATGTAGGGGAAAGTAGGTGTACCGGTCTATCCAACGTAAGGTGCTAGCGCTTCTGAAAGACTATGTATCGGTCATCCGTTTCTCAAACACCATGTAGTGCGAGAAATCAAACGGAGGCGATCGAGTCTTGTGGGGAAAAGTGCGCAAACCTCTGTAGAGTGTACAATCTGATCATGATTAGCCGTGTCCCAGGTTATGGACAACTTGAGTATCTAGTACTTGAATATCATGTGAATCTCATCATGTTACTCTAATTAATATTGTTGGGTTTTTAATTGTTCACTTAATTGGGATCGGAATGCTGTCAACCATTCTCGATGTTTCAACCACCATGATAGTTAAATAAATTTATTCCTTTGCAGTAGGGAAAAATTGGCTTTACGCAAAATTGTAACCATAGATCTTTCCACCAGCCATATATGCATGTAGTATAGGCTTATCATTCATTATTCTCTATGTGTTACATTGCCAGCATATTCCATGTGCTGACCCGTTTTCGTGCTGCAACTTTCATGTTGCAGACTTTTCAGACGACGAGTAAGGTGCTTTTAGGTCGTGGTTCTATACTCAGTGATGCCGTTGGAGTTGATGGACTCACTTATCTTCCAAGTCTTCCGCTGTTATCGTTATTAAATGGCCTTAAGCCATATTTATTGTAATAAGCTCTCTTTGAGACACTGATGTAATAAGTGTGTGATTGCTACTCTGTTATAAATCCTTCGAAGTACTGTGTGGTGTCAGCATTACTGATCCAGGGATGACACCGGAGCACAGAGACATGACCATCTAAGGTCGGGTCGCTACAGGGATTCATGGATGGATATACACGTTGGACCAGACACGGTGAAGAGGAGGTCATGGATGAAGATACCCAGGGCAACGAGATTCCAAACCTCGAGTAGTGTCACACGGATGTTGAATCTAACATCAGGGCAGAGGCGTCAAGCTACCAATGGAACACCAGAAAGCCGAAACGCCTACTGGAAAACCAAAACGTTGACCCAGATGACGTTGATCTTGATATGCGAGATTTTCCTGCTATGATTGCAGATTTCAAGGGCCTAAAAAAGGATATGATTGGGTACAAGGATTTGCCAACCATTGATGCGGACTCCAAGAAAGAATTGTATCCAGGTTGCAAAAAGAAATATTCCAAGTTGAGTGCCAGCCTAGCGCTTCTCAGATTTAAAGCAGCAAACGGTCTATCGAACAAGGGCTTTAGAGAGATGTTAGGTCTTTTCCAAGAAATTCTTACGAAAGATAATGTGCTCCCCAGAAGCATGAATGAAGCGAAAAAAATTATTTTCCCATTGGAACTTGAAGTACAGAAGATACACGCTTGTGTGAATGATTGTATATTGTACTGTGGTGAGTACAAAGATTTGCGTGCATGTCCCACATGCAAGCATGCACGATACAAGTGCAAGAGAGCAAAGGAATAGTACAAATTGGACGACGAGATCAAGACAGGAATCCCATTCAAGGTTGCGTGGTACTTGCCTTTAATTCCAAGGTTGAGGCGTTTGTTTGCAAACCCTAGAGAGGCAAAGAGGTTGGCATCATGATGAGCGAATTGCGGATAAGTTTATGAGGCACCCGAAAGATGGGGCTCAGTGGGAATTAATCGACAACAAGTTTGAAAAATCTCCCAAGGATCCTAGAAGTATAAGGCTCGGGGAGTGTACTGATGGGATGAATCCTTTTGGCGATATGAGCACCAATGACAGCAGATGGTCGGTGCTTCTGTGCATATATAACCTAGCTCCTTGATTGTGTATGAAGAAAAAATACATTATGATGTCAATGATTATCCAAGTCCCGAAGCAACCTCGAAATGACATCGACATTTACTTTCAGCTACTGGTAGAAGAATTGTTGACAGTGTGGATAGATGTGTCGGCTGTAAAATGTTATGATGCTTACAAAAAGGAGATTTTCGATCTACATGCGATGCCGGTGCACACCATTCAAGTATGCCGACATTAGGCAACTCATCCGAGCCTAAAACAAAGGGAGATGTAGGGTGTGTCACATGCATGGATAGGTCAGCTAGCAGAAGACTTCCCAACTCGCACAAAACCGCGTATTTGCGTCATCATAGGTTCTTACGGAAAACTCACCCATACCGAAAGATGAAAGGTGAATTTGATGGTACGGCAGAGGCAGGTGTGGGCCCAAGACCCTATGAAGGGGAGGTGGTCCACAACATGGCTAAAAAATTTAATGTTGTGCTTGGCAAGAACCACCCTTTGACGGTGAAACAAACACCCAAGGGTCAAGTGTTTAAGAAGAAATCGGTGTTCTGGAAACTACCTTACTGGGAGATTATACGTGTACGTCACTGCATCGATGTCATGCACGTAGAGAAGAATGTATGTGAAAGCATCCTTGGTACTCTACTCAAGATTAAAGGTAAAAGAAAGGATGGTGACGGTTCATGGCTCGATATGCTTGCTGATCAATCAAAACGCAAGAGTGAAGCAGAAGATGATGACAAATTCATCAAAGCTCGCCAGAGTTACCATTTCTGTACAAAAGAAGCAACAAAGTTCTTCACCTATTTGTTGTCAGTTAAGACACCCTCTTCCTACTGCGCAAACATCAGAAGTCTCATGGTTGTGAGCTCAGGTAAAATGAAGTTGGGACACATGAAGTCGCATGATTGCCATGTAATGTTGACACAAATCCTACCGGTGGCCATCAGGAATCTGATGGACAAAGATATAAGAAACACACTCATTGACCTCTATGATTTCTTCAACCAACTATGGCAGAAAGTTGTAGATCCTGAAGAGTTGGATCATATGCAAGATGATATTGCAAGAATATTATCCAACCTAGAGATGTTTTTCCCACCGTCATTCTTTGATGTCATGGTCCATCTCACTTTGCACCTTGTCAACGAGATAAAGTATTGTGGTCAAGTGTTTCTTCGCAACATGTATCCCTTCAAGTGGTTTGTGGGAATATTGAAGATCTTTTGTCGGAACCGAAACCATCCAGAGGCAAGCATCCTACAAGGTTATACCGCAGAGGAGGTGGTCGAGTTTGGCACCGAATACATGAAACAAAGACCTATAGGTTTGCCCCTCTCTCGCCACGAGGGAAGGCTGAAAGGTAAGCCGGTCCTTGCTGGCACGCAAATGGCTGCACCCGGAGAATTGGCAGAAAAAGCCCATTGGTCGGTACCGCTTAACAGCCCGGTTCTTAGCGCTTATGCCAAAGAACACTTGGCGGACATACGCCAAAGCTTCTTACCAATGGTGCCTTCATCATATGTGCAGATGAAGGAGCACACTAAGAACTACACCGAATGGCTGAAGAATCGTTTGGCATAAGGATCCATCGATGACATTGCTACGTGGTTGGCAGAAAATCCATCACCTACGGTGTTGATGTACCAAGCATATGAAATAAATGGATACACGTTCTACACTGAGGAACATGATCAGAAAACCTGATATCAGAACAGCTGTGTTTGAATAGGATGCATGACTGTAAATGAAGCTGATAAAAGGTATACTATGGAACCATCAAAGAGATTTGGGAGCTTGACTATGTGAAAGTTAAGGTGTCACTATTCAGGTGCGCATGGCTCCCTCTTGGTCAGGTAATGATTGATGAGTACAAGAAGACCTGTGTTAACAGGACAACGACGGCATATCACGTGGACCCATTCATTCTTGCCAGTGATGCTACCCAGATTTTCTTTGTGGATGACCCCTTGCATAAGAAGTTCCATTTAGTGATGCATGGGAAGAGAAGGGTACTGGGTGTCGACGATGTTGCCGATGAGGACGAGTATGATGAATTTGATGAGTTGCCAGCAAACGGATCATGCACCCGTGTAACAGAGAAGCGTAAAATCATCATAAAACCCAAGTTCATTTCGGGTCAACGTAATGATCTCAGTTCCCCCATGTACATGGTAATTAAGCCATAGGAAAGCGCGCTCATCGAGTTCATCCGTGAGAATCGGGACATTTTTGCATGGAAGCCTTCTGACATGCCAGGTGTGCCGAGGCAACTTACTGAGCACACTCTTAATGTGGATCCTAAATACAAACCGGTGAAACAGTTCCTCCGCCGGTTTAATGAAGAAAGGCGCAAAGCTATTGGAGAAGAGGTAGCCAGGCTTTTGGCAGCTGGCTTTATTGTTGAAGTTTTTCACCCTGAGTGGCTTGCTAATCTGGTGCTGGTCCTTAAGAAAAATGGCACCTGGCGTATGTGTGTGGATTACACAGACCTTAATAAGGCTTGTCCATCAGATCCTTTTGCCCTCCCCTCAAATCATTGATGATACGGCGGGTTGCGAGCGTTTGAGTTTTTTGGATGCATATTCTGGTTATCATCAGATCAAAATGGCGGTTAAGGACCAGGAGAAGACGGCGTTCATCACTCCCTTTGGAGCCTTCTGCTATGTGTCTATGCCTTTTGGGCTCAAGAGTGCCCAAGCAACCTATCAACGGTGTGTAAAAAATTGCCTTCACAAGCAGATTGGCCGTAATGTACATGCTTACGTGGATGATATTGTGGTTAAGTCAAGGAAGAAGGAGACTCTGTGTCAGTGTACAAAAAGAGGGGTACACTTTTTGTACCCCTATGAATGTGCACGGGCAGTCTGAGCCACGGGCGCCGCCGCACCGAGCCCGGCAAGGGAGGTAGAACCAAGGTAAGGCCGAAGCCAAAGAGGAGCAGAACGACGCCAAGACCAAGACCACAAAGAGCAAAGGGGATGAAGCGGGCCCCTCCAGCAAGATCCTTGCCGGGGGGCGGTTTTTGCAAACCCGGCAAGACCCTTGCCGTGGCAGCTCGCCCCACACCTACGGAGCGGGTCACCCTTGAGTCCACTGCCCCCATGGGGCAACGATTTGGGAGGCATCCCCGTGGTGGTATGCAGATCTTTGTGAAGACATTCAAGATCAGATGCACACTTTAGAAGATGATGGTCCTTGGCGGGATCCCAGCCAAGGAAAACCACAAGGCCCCCGGCAAGAGCCTTGCCGGGGATGGCAGCAGGCGCCACGGCAAGACCCTTGTCGGGACCCCGACAAGACCCTTGCCGGGGCCGCGGCCAGGCCCTTGCTAAGGACACCCGCGGGGCCACCATCGGACCCGTGCCAACCATGCCTCCACCACAGCTCGCATGCAGCTGCCGACCCAACCAGTTAGGCAGGCACTTGCGTGGCGGCATGCAGATCCTCGTGGAGACCCACCGCTGTGCCACCTCAGCTGTCTGCCCCGCCTACATGGTACCGCAGGCACCGCTAGCCAGGGCGCGTGTCGACGCGGGAGAGAGTGGTGACGGATGAGACAGGGCTCTCCCCCGCCCCCGATAAAGCAAGGACACCTAAGCAAGGCGCATTAAATGCACCTTGTCATGTAATGCGAGGGATAACCTCGCATCACTGTACCCTTTCCACCTCCTGTGTGCCACTGTGGCAGCCCCTTTCCCTATAAAAGGAGGCCCCAGGCGACCAGGAAGAGGATTCGGCTTTTTGGAGCTCCTCACGTCCCATAGCTAGCTCAAGAACACAAACATATAATCCACCAAAGCAGGAGTAGGGTTTTATGCATCTTCGCGGCCCGAACCTGGGTAAAGGAATCGTGTACTGCCTGCTCGATCCGCTCTTCTCACGGCCCCCGCGCCCCGCAACCGCAGAAAGGTATTCTCGTGATCCCATAGGTGTCGTTTCCCACCGACATCTTTGGCGCCAGGCAGGGGCTGCGCAGTTGTGAGAATCGTCTTTAGCAGTAAGTTCGACGCTTCTTCATCGTCATGGCGCCCAAGAAGAAGGCGACGGTGGCGGTTGGCCAGTCGGACGCCGGGCATCCCGTCCCGACACGGGCGAGCAGCGGATCGGTCGCTGAAAGGACCCGGGGCGCTGTTCGCGAACACCAACACCGTTCCAGCAGCCAGAGTTTGGGAGGCGGCGATGTTCGTGCGCCCGGTAACGGGCCGCACACCGCCAAATCCAAAGACGGAGCCGGGCCCTCCGCAGGTGGCGCCGGACCTTCCGAGGTCGCTGCTGCCCCGCCCGCTGGCGGCGCGAGGGCCGCCAGGACTCCCACTCCGGCGCCGACGGCGCGTTCCTCTCAAGAGGTGCGCGACGAGCGGCGTGATCACCCCGAAGACCCCGGGCGTCGCCGCGGGAAAAGCCCCGAGCGCCACTCCCGGGATGTAGAAGACCTGCCCGCTCGCCGAGGTGCTGGTGAAGACGGCGTGCGACCGCACGGTCGTGATAGAGCTCCTTCTGACATGGTCAGAAGTCGAAGCGCGTCGCGATCCGTGCAGGTTTCGCTGCCACCGACACCAGTAGAAGCCCTGGCGTGTGCGCAATTGCTCCTCGACTTTCCTCCCACTACGGGGAAACTCGACGAATGGAGAGCCACCATCCGAAGCCTTGTTGCGGTGGCCAACAAAGATGGTCCGACCCCGACGGAGCCCCCGGGTCTACGTTCCGACGGAGTCCCGCGTACCAGTGGTAGGAAGGCTGGCGGCGCTGCGACCACGGTGCACTCGCCTCCTCCTCGCCCGGTCCCACGGACACCTGCCCGTTGCGACGTTGCGGGCGACGAAATCTACATAGCGTCGTCCGACCCGCGGACCCACCAGGACCAACGCGAGGTCCTTCAGGATCGGGAACATGAAGACGCTCGGACCACCATCGAGCGCCGGCGCGGAGCGCGCCACCAGTCAGATAGGCGAGCGGGGCCCGTTGGGGACCACCCGGCACCGGATAGCCCTGGGGCCTGCCTTACGAGGTAGGCTGCCTGGCTTTTACCCGTGAGTTGCGGCAGTTCCAGTGGCCCACTCACCGCACTTTCAAACCTGACGTGGGCGAGAAGTATGGCGGCAAGACCCACCCATCCGTGTTCCTCAGCATCTACACCATCGCGATGCAGGCTGCCGGAGCTCGTGACGATAAGGTGCTTGCAAATTACTTCCCGTTGGCTCTTAAACCCAACGCCATGTCATGGTTGATGAACTTTCCGGTAGACTCCATTTCCTCCTGGTCGGATTTGTGCCATGAGTTCGTGGGCGCCTTCACTGGCGGTCACCAAGCTGATGGCCAAGCGAGTGATCTGCACGTCATTCCCCAGAAGGGAGGCGAGAGTCTCCGCAAGTACATACAGAGGTTCTGCCGGGTACAGTACAATATCCTAGATGTTCACCCCGCCGCCATCATCAGCGCGTTCCATCAGAACGTTCGGAACCTCAAGATGCACGAAGAGCTGGCGATGAACAAGGTGAAAGATGTCGCGGAGCTCTATGTTCTCGCGGACAAATGTGCCCGGGCTGAAGAGGGGAGGAAGTACCCCGGCGAATATGCCGGCGTGGAAACCGACTCCTCTGAAGAGGACACCGCCGCCCCGGCGAAGAAAGGCCGGCACCGCAACAGGAAGCGCAAAGGGAAAGTTGTGCTTGTCGTCGAGGGTCTGACGACACCGGCTCCACCAAGAAAACCAAGGCAGGTGACCCCGGCAAGGAAATTGCCGGATGTGTCGCCTGCTAGGCCTTGGCGGTTGCGAAGAAGCCAGGCAACTTCGACAAGCGATACTGCAAGATCCATCTCACCAAAGGCCATGCTCTCCAAGACTGCCGGCAGGTTGAGCTCCTCGCTGAGAAGCAGAGGGCTGAATACGAGAGGCGGGACAAGGAGAAGGGCCAAGACGGTGCTGAGGGATCCGGCAAGAAACGCGACGGCCAGGCGGGCCGTCGCGGCAAGGATAAGCAACAAGAGAGGCCCGCTCGGGGCCGTGATAGAAAGCCAGAAGATGACGATCACGAAGAGGACGACGAGTCCGGCGACCAGGAGTTTCAGAAAGCTACAGAGGCTATGTGCGTTGAAGGCGGCGCTTCGCTGCATGCCTCTCGGTGCCGTCTTAAACAGTGGGCGCGAGAAATTACAGCAGCAGAGCCATCGTTTGATGCCCAGAGGCTGCTGAAGTGGTCCAGCACACCTATCATTTTTTACTCTGAGGATCACCTTGATTGCACTACTGCGGTCGGGTGCTTGCTGTTGTTGGTTTCACCAACAATACGCATCCTCAAGGTGACAAAAATGTTAGTAGATGGCGGGACCGGTCTGAACTTGATCTCGCCTGCCTTGATCGAGAAGCTGCAGATCCCTGATGAGACCTCGAAGAAACGGGCACGTTCCAAGGAGTCAGCCCGGGGAGAAGCCAACCCAAGGGAAAGGTCACGTTGCCCGTAAGTTTCGGGAGCGACCTGAACTTCAGGACGGAGAGGATTGTGTTTGATGTTGCCAAGATCCCCTTGCCCTACAACGGGATCCTTGGCCGCCCAGCGCTGGCCAAGTTCATGGCGGCGTCGCACTACGCCTACAATACCCTGAAGATGCCAGGGCCCGTGACGATCATCACCATCCCCTCCGACAGAAGGATGCGCTGATTTGCGCTGATCAAGTGTACTAGCAAGCAGTCGCAGCAACTGCCGCCGCTGGGGCACTCGATCCTGCTGCCGGGACCCCAGGGGGGGAAGAAGAAGAAGGCCGGTGAGACCCCGGACACCCAGTCCGGCAAGCGCACCTCTTCGGAGTGTAGCGCTGCCGTCGAGGACGTGCCAGAGAGCTCCGCCGGCGGAAACAAGAAGTCTAGGGCCACGCCGCCGGAAACCAAGAAGGTTTCTGTCAACAAGGACGACACGGGAGGAGCTTTCACCATAAGCTCCATCCTTGACGGCAAATAGGAAGACGCGCTCGTCACCTTCCTGCGGGCGAATGTCGATGTGTTTGCATGGCAAGCTTCCGACATCCCCGGCGTTCCCAGGGAGGTGATTGAGCACCACCTTGCTGTCTGTCCTCATGCGCGGCCCGTCAAGCAGAAGGTCAGAAATCAAGCTTTGGAACGAGAAGAGTTTATCACAGAAGAAATCCGGAAACTGGAGGCAGCGGGTTTGGTAAGAGGAGTGATCCATCCGACGTGGTTGGCCAATCCGGTCGTAGTGCACAAGGCAAATGGGAAGTGGAGGCTGTGTATTGATTACACAGATATCAATAAGGCTTTTCCTAAAGACCCCTTCCCGTTGTCGCGCATCGACCAGATTGTTGACTCCACAGCTGGGTGTGATCTGTTGTCATTCCTCGATGCCTACTCCGGCTACCACCAGATCTTCATGACGAAAGAAGACGAAGAGAAAACAGCATTCATCACCCCATGTGGTACGTATTGTTTCATACGGATGCCTTTCGTGTTGAAGAGTGTTGGTTCGACATTTGCGAGGGCGGTCCAGATTGGTTTTGAGCCCCAGCTCCATAGAAATATGGAGGCTTATATGGACGACATAGTGGTCAAAACCAAGGAGAGGGCCACCCTCATATCAGATTTGCGGGAGACATTTGCAAATATGCACAACATCAAGCTCAAGCTGAACCCTGAGAAGTGCATCTTTGGTGTCCCGTCCGGCAAGCTTCTCGGGTTCTTTGTGTCGCAGCGGGGGATAGAGGCCAACCCGGACAAGATCAAGGCTATAGAGCAGATTGAAGCACCCAAGCGAATCAAGGATGTGCGTCGGCTTGCTGGTTGCGTCGCTGCCCTAGGCAGGTTCATATCCAAGTCCGCCGAGCGCGCCCTTCCCTTTTTCAAGATCCTGAAAAAGGCAGGCCCGGTGGAGTGGACACCAGAAGCCGAAGCGGCATTGCAAGATTTGAAGAAGTACCTCTCCTCCGCACCAACACTAGTTGCGCCCAGGCCCCAGGAGCCGTTGCTGCTATACTTAGCGGCAACGAACCAGGTGGTCAGCGCCGCACTAGTGGCGCAGAGGGGGGTTGACGACGAGGTAAAGGCAGCAACAGAGCCCGACGCCACCAGTGCGGAGGCGACACAGTTGGTCGAGGTGCCGCCAAAGAAGAAAGTGATGCAGCGCCCGGTCTACTTTGTTTGCTCCCTCTTGCAGGGGGCTAGGTTGAGGTACTCCGGTGTGCAGAAACTGCTCTTCGGCCTCCTCATGGCCTCGAGGAAGCTGCGTCACTACTTCCAGGAACACAAGATCACTGTCATCACTAGCCTCCCTCTACAGCGGATATTGCACAACCCAGATGCGACGGGGAGGATTGTGGAATGGGCACTGGAACTATCCAGCTCTGGCCTCATGTTTGAAAGTACTTCCACGATCCAGAGCCGAGTACTGGCGGAGTTCATTGCAGAATGGACCGCCACACCTGACGAAGAAGCCCAAGAGACTGCTCTCCCCGGCAAGGAGGCAAGTTGCGATTGGATTATGTACTTTGATGGGGCTTTCTCCCTCCAGGGTGCCGGGGCTGGAGTACTGCTCGTCGCCCCCACCGGAGAGCACCTCAAGTACGTGATCTAGATGCACTTCCCTAGGGAGGCGTCAACAAACAACACGGCGGAATACTAAGGGCCGCTTGCCGGTCTTAGGATCATGGCGGACCTCGGAATAAAAAAGCTCATCGTCAGGGGCGACTCGTAGCTTGTCGTCAAGCAAGTCAATAAGGATTACCAGAGCCCGTTGATGAAGGCCTACGTTGATGAAGTGAGAAAGCTGGAAGAGCGTTTCGACGACATCCAGGCTGAATACGTTCCCCGAACGGAGAACGATATCGCCGATTACCTGTCCAAGCGCGCTGCCCTCAAGCTACCTGTGGAACCAGGTACCTTTGTGCTTCAGCTAACTCAGCCATCCGTTGATCCATCAACAGAGCAGAACAAGAGAAGGAAATCAGGACCCGGCAAGTACTTTCCTGCCGAGCTCCCTGGAGCCGCCGGCAAGGATGTTGCCGAGGACACTGAACCCGCCACGGGACGGCTAGCTCCGGCAGGACGCCAAGCTCTTGTCGTCGAGACAGTCACCCCTATAGCGGAGGAAATGCCTTTAGTCCTCGCCGTCGAGCCTCAGGCTCCAGCGTGGGCACAACATACCGTCTGATTCCTCCAGACAGAGGAGCTTCCTGAGGAGCAGGAAGAAGCGGAAAAAGTAGCCCGTCGCTCTGCCATGTACCAGTTCGTCAATGACGTCCTGTACAGGAAGAGACCGAACGGTGTGAAATTGAAGTGCATCCCTCGAGAGGAAGGACTGGAGCTGTTGGCGGAGATACATGGAGGCATATGTGGATCCCACATTGGGTCGAGAGCCCTTGCCGGCAAGGCGTTCCGGCAAGGTTCCTTCTGGCCCACCGCCCTCCAGGATGCAACGACACTCGTCACCAGGTGTGAGGCGTGTCAGTTCCATTCAAGAAAGCTTCATCAACCAGCTCAAGCCCTTCAAACCATTCCTCTCTCCTGGCCCTTCTCGGTCTGGGGGCTCGACATACTGGGCCGCTGTCGGGGGCTTTGAGTACTTGTACGTAGCCATCGACAAGTTCACAAAGTGGCCAGAAGTGGAGGCAGTGAGGAAGGTCACAGCTCAGTCAGCCGTCAAGTTCTTCAAGGGGCTAGTGTGCCGTTACGGTGTACCCAACCGGATCATCACCGACAACGGTACGCAGTTCACAAGCCGCACCTTCATGCATTATACTCAGGACCTCTGCAGCAAAGTCTGTTTCGCTTCCGTTGCTCACCCACGGAGCAACGGGCAAGCTAAGAGGGCAAATGCTGAAGTGTTGCGAGGCTTAAGGACCAAGACCTTTGACAGACTGCACAAGAGCAGAAGGCTCTGGATTGATGAGTTGCCGAAGGTTCTTTGGTCAATCAGGACGACACCAAATCGAGCCACCGGCCAGACACCCTTTGCCCTGGTATACAGGGCAGAAGCAGTTATCCCCACTGAACTCATATACGGTCCACCTCGAGTGCTCGCTTATGATGAGCTTGAGCACGAGCAACTACGGCAAGACGACGCATTGCTCCTTGAGGAAGATCGTCTTCGGGCGGCTGTGAGAGCAGCACGCTACCAGCAAGCCTTGCGCCGCTACCATAGCCGCAAGGTTCATGCCCGGAGCCTTGAGGAAGGCGACCTTGTTCTTCGGCGCGTTCAATCGGCCAAGAATTCCAACAAGTTGACGCCGAAGTGGGAAGGCCCTTATCGGGTAATACGAGTCACCAGGCCCGGCGCAGTCCGTCTGGAGACCGAAGATGTTGTTCCGGTGAGCAACTCCTGGAACATCGAGCATCTTAGCAAGTTTTACCCATAAGGCGCGGCTTGTCGGGCCTCCCGGCAAGCCACCTTTTGTACAAGCATTGTCGATGATGCATGTAACCCTTTGTACAAAGCCAGGCGCAGACCCTGAGCATAAATCAAGCACTGGCACCCTAAGTTATAGCATGCATGCTAGATCGAGTCTCGTCCTTGGTTAGGGTTGATAGTGCTTAGCGGCGGCTAACCCCTAGCTTAGAGGTCGAGTGTGCGTCTCTTTGCCGTTCTTTTGTCTCCTTTGGTTCGCAGGGCTCGGATATCCTTGCCGGATCACTTGAGGATGAAAAAAAAGAGAAGAGGGACGGACCAGCATCTAGACCCTGGCAAGCCAGTGTTGCCGGGGGCTGCAAGTACAAAGATTCACCCACAGTGAACCAGAGTTGCCGAGGGCTGCAGTTCCAGATAAGTTCTTCATCCGTTATCATGCATTCTCTTATGGACTGTGTCGGCGTTCTGGGAACGGGGGTCCCCAGACTTGCCTGCCTGCGGCCTGCGGCGTGGCTTGAAAGGGGGCCCGGCGTGACCCATCTTCATCAACACAAGACCCAAGACCCTCGCGAGGGGCCATGCCTCACGGGGCGGACGACACGGCGCTTCCTCAGGCGCGACCTCATCAGGCTAGCTCACGAGGAGGCGGAGAGATCAAGGAGGGGTACCTCACGAGGTGCCCATGACGCAAGCCATGACGACCAAGGGCGCCAGGCGGGCGCCAGCCTGCGCAGTGTCCTCCCTTTCCTCTTTGGTGCAAAGGGGGCAAGCGCAGGCGAGAGGATCAAGCAAAGGCATCCATTTCGGTGCAACGAGACCAAGACCAGTCCAACAGTGGGAAGGAGGTCATCGTGGAGCCCAGAACGGCATCAGCACAGGGCCTTTGGCAGGCGAAGACCAACTTTAGTCAGGATAAGTGTACTGGATGTTCCCCTTCGAATTGGCCAATTGTTGGCGCCCTTCCCGCTCAATATTTGGGAAGAGGCCCAGGGCCTTTGCCTATAAATAGGACTTGCCACCCCTAGGGTAGAGGCAGATCGGGAAGTAGGTACCTAGAATCTGAGCAAGCAGAGGGCATGTGTGTGTGAGAGAGAGAAGGGCGGCTGAACTCCTCCTAGCAGTTCATCCCCCTAGCCAAGAACAGACCCTCGCGAGGCTGTTCTTCATGGTATTGTTCATCATCATCGGCCCAAGAGGCAATCCACCCACCACAAACTAATGTAGGGTATTACACCACAATGGTGGCCCGAACTAGTATAAACCCTGTGTCTCTTGTGTTGTTCTTTCATTAGTTAGATCTTTGTGAGACGGAGAGGTAGAGGGCATAATCTCCGCGCGCACCCCAGAGTTCGAACCTTAAGGGTCTGCCGGAACCCGAAATCCGACATTTGGTGCGCTAGGTAGGGGTGCGCCGGAATTTGTCTTCCACCGCTTCGTTCTCCTCCGACCGACGCGTCCATGTCCGACGCCCGTCGATCCCGCGTCGCCCAGGCGGCCCCCGTCGGTGGGCATCCTTGTCGTTCCCCGTCGCCCGCCACCAACGCTGCTACTGGCCCGGTGGGGAACGAGCATCAAGTGTCATCCCAGCATCTGCCTGTGCGACAAGGTGACCGCACCGCTACATCAACACCTCCGGTCATCGCGGCCCTCCTGGGCGGCTCGCAGGCGCTGCCCACAAGTCGCCACGTCAAGCCGTTTGTCCGCCGGGTCAGCGCCGTTTCCGCACGGCAGGGGGCTCCCACGGACCAGGTGGCCTGTGAGGTCGGTCTGACCTTATGCTCGGAGGACCACCCCGCCAACTTGGCTGGCTCGGGCGCGCTCCCCATGATGTGCACCCCCACCATCTGCCAGGTGGCCGTCACCAGAGCCCTCGTCGACGGCGGCGCCGGCCTCAGTGTGCTTTCGGTTGAGACCTTCAATCTCCTCTGCATACCCCTGGAGCGGCTGCAACCCAGTCGATTTTTCTTGGGCGTTGGGGGTGGGTCATCCAGCTCCTTGGGACAGATCCGGCTCCCAGTAACCTTCGGCACCATCGGCCTTCCTTACAACGCCATCCTCGGCTACCCAGCGCTGGCCCAGTTCATGGCCGCCACGCACCCGGCGTACAACCTCATGAAGATGCCCGGGAGCAGCGGTGTCCTCACCGTCCAGGGGACACTGAGGACGCCCTGCGGGTACTCAAGCTCACCTTCAAGACGGCGGCATCGGCACAGCCCACCGACGCAGGGACCCCCGAGCCCAAGGGGGCTGCGCCAGCCAAGAAGAAGCAGTTGTTCACCTAGGACAAGGCAGAAACCAAGCAGATACCTGTCGACGAAGATGGGTACTCCAGTGCCACTTTCACCATAGGCGCCAACCTCGAGCCTGAGCACCAGGAAGCTCTGATCAAGTTCCTCCGCGCAAATAAGAAGGTATTTGCTTGGGAGCCTGATCAGTTGGCAGGGATCCCCCGGAGCGTGATCGAGCATCACCTCAACGTGTGCCTAAACGTGTGCCCCGTGAAGCAGAAAGCCAGGCGGCAGTCCGCGGAGAAGCAGGCCTTCATTGTCCAAGAAACTCGCAAGTTAGAGGCCACTGGGGTCATTCGCGAGGTCCGATACCCGGATTGGTTGGCCAACCCTGTCGTTGTGCCCAAGAAGGGGGGAAAGGAACGCATGTGTGTCGACTTCACCAACCTCAAAAAGGCATGCCCGCAAGATACGTTTCCGCTCCCCCGCATCGACCAGATCGTCGATTCCACCGCGGAGTGCGACCAGCTCTGTTTCCTGGACGCCTTCTCTGGGTATCACCAGATCAAGATGGCGCTAGAAGACGTCGAGAAGACCGCCTTCTTAACCCCATGCGGGGTGTACTGCTATACATGCATGCCATTGGGGTTGCGTAACGCAGGGGCGACCTTTCAGCGGCTGATGCACATCACCTTGCGCCCGCAGCTCGGGAAGAATGTCGAAGCTTACGTTGACGACATTGTGGTGAAATCTCGGGAGGCCAAGACCCTGATACAAGACCTGGAGGAGACCTTCACGAGCCTCGACGCAGTGGACCTGCGGCTCAACCCAGAGAAGTGTGTGTTCGGGGTCCCCTCAGGCAAGCTCATGGGCTTTCTCGTGTCCCATCGAGGCATCGAGGCTAACCCGGAGAAGGTCAAGGCGGTCGAGGACATGAGCCCGCCGAAAACCCTCATAGAAATGCAGAAGCTCACCGGACGCGTGACCGCGCTAGGGCGCTTCATCTCCAAACTGGGGGAGCGAGCACTGCCTTTCTTCCAGCTGATGAAGAAGAAGGGGCCTTTTGAATGGACTGAAGAGGAAGATAAGGTGTTTCAAGATCTCAAGAGGTACCTAACCAGTCCCCCAGTCATGGTGGCTCCGCGCCCTCGAGAGCCCCTGCTGCTCTACCTCGCTGCCACTCCCTACTCTGCCAGCGCACCCCTGGTAGCGGTTAGGGAGGAGCGCCAAATCAGAGCCACATCAGCAGCCCGAGACAAGGCAAGGCAGGAACAAGGAAAGCCCACAGGAGATGTAACTACGGCTGAGGAAGATCAGCCGCCGAAGAGTGCACCGGAAGCAGGAGAGGCCACTCGCCTGGACGGTCAACCTCCCGAGGCCACGTCACCTCGCGAAGCGCCCTTGCCTCCGGAGGGCGCCGCGAACACTGATGCTCTCGGCCTTGTTGAGCACCCAGTCTACTTTGTCAGCACGGTGTTACGGGATGCGAGGGCACGGTACCCCATGCCTCAGAAGCTCCTCCTCGCACTATTGGTGGCCTCACGCAAGCTGCGTCACTACTTCCAAGGTCATCCCATCAAGGTCGTCTCGTCATACCCCTTGGAGAGGGTGCTCAGGAGCCCTAACTCAGCCGGACGGGTCGCCGAGTGGAACATAGAACTGCAGGCGTTCCAGCTCGAGTTCAGCACGACCAGGGTCATCAAAGGAGCAGTGTTAGTGGATTTCGTGGCAGAATGGACGGAGGCACCAGGCCTCAAGAATAACGAGGATCGGTCCCTCTCCCCAGGGAGCGAGGCGCCGAAAGGCTAGGTCGTGTACTTCGATGGGGCGTTCTCCAGGCACGGCGCTGGGGCAGGTGCGGTGCTGATATCGCCCACTCAGGACAAGCTCTACTACGCCGTACAGCTCTGTTTCCAGCAAGGCAAAAAGGTCTCCAACAACATAGCGGAATATGAGGGTCTGATAGCGGGGTTGAAGGCCGCAGCAGCTCTGGGGGTGAAGCGCCTCACCGTCAAGGGCGATTCACAGCTCGTTGTCAACTTCTCCAACAAGGTGTATGAGCCAAGGGATGAGCACATGGAGGCCTATCTAGCGGAGGTCCACAGGATGGTGAAGCAATTCTGGGGGTTGGAATTAAGGCATGTGCCCCATGGCACCAATCAGGAAGCCGATGACATCGCCAGACGGGCGTCGAGGCGATTGCCTTAGGAGCCTGGCGTCTTTGAAGAGCGGCTCTTCAAGCCCTCAGCCCAGCCATCATTATCAAACACTGCTCAACCTCGGGAGGAACTCCCCCAGCCACCTGCCTCAGGAGCCCCGGCCTGCGGCCCTGCCTCAGGGGCACGCCTGCTCCTGACTATGGAACCTCAGGAGGAATGCTGGATCACGGAACTCCGGAGTTATTTAACACAAGGGGCCCTGCCGGAGAAGGAGGAAGAAGCGGAGCGTGTGGCGCGGCAAGCCACGGCATACTGCATCAGGGACGGAGAGCTCTACCGGAAGCGGCCGAACGACGTATCCCTGCGCTGCATTTCCAGGGGGCAAGGGAAGGAACTATTGGAGGACATACACGGCGGGGACTATGGGCATCACTCGTCATCACGGACCCTCGTTGGCAAGGCATTCCGCAGTGGGTTCTATTGGCCCACCGCACTCAACGACACTGTCGAGCTGGTGAAGGCTTGTGAAGCCTGCCAATTTCACGCCAAACAGATCCATCAACTGGCGGGAGGCTTGCAGACTATACCCCTTTCGTGGCCATTCGCAGTTTGGGGGCTGGACATTCTGGGCCTGTTCCCTCGAGCGCCAGGGGGCTACCGCTATCTCTACGTCGCCATTGACAAATTCACCAAGTGGGCAGAAGGTGAGGCTGTCCGCACCATCCCCGTGGGTTCCGCGGTCAGGTTCATCAGGGGCATCGTGAGCCGGTTCGAGGTGCCAAACCGCATCATCACAGAGAACAGTTCGCAGTTCACCAGTAACCTCTTCAAAACATACTGTGCTAACCTTGGAACGCAGATATGCTACGCTTCGGTGGCGCACCCGCGAAGCAATGGCCAGGCCGAACGAGCCAACGCGGAGGTCCTGAAGGGCCTCAAGACAAGGACATTCAAGAAGAAGCTGGAGGCCTGCGGCAGAGGTTGGTACGATGAGCTCTAGTCCGTGTTGTGGTCCATCCGCACGACCGCGACTAAGCCAACCGGGGAGACCCCGTTCTTCCTGGTCTATGGAGCCGAAGCAGTCCTCCCTCACGAGGTCAGACATCGCTCCGCGCGGGTCCTAGCGTTCGATGAGGTGCAACAGGACGCCATGCGGGGGATGGACCTCGTGCTGGGGGAGGAACGCCGCCGACAAGCCACGTTGCGAGTGGCGGGGTACCAGCAAGCGCTACGACGATATCACTACCGTAACGTCCGCCCCAGGACTCTTGAGGTAGGAGACCTCGTGCTCAGGCGGGTCCTCTCTAGGGAGGGGCTGCACAAGCTCTCTCCCATGTGGGAGGGCCCGTTCATGGTTGCTCATGTTTCCAGGCCAGGCTCCGTGCGCTTGGAGACTCAGGAGGGGGAGCCGATCCAGAACGCGTGGAACATCCAGCACCTCCGAAGGTTCTACCCCTAAAAGGCCCACAACTTGTGAAGAAGGCAAATGCCTGTGAAGACCATCCCTTTTTGGAAAAGGCCCAGAGCCTGTGAAGAAGGCAAACGCCTGTGAAGACTATCCCTTTTTGGAAAAGGCCCAGAGCCTGTGAAGAAGGCAAACGCCTGTGAAGACTATCCCTTTTTGGAAAAGGCCCAGAGCCTGTGAAGAAGGCAAACGCCTGTGAAGACCATCCCTTCTTGGGAAAGGCCCAGGGCCTGTGAAGAAGGCAAGTGCCTGTGAAACTCATTACCCTTAAGGAGAAAGGCCCAGAGCCTGTGAAGAAGGCAAGTGCCTATGAAGCTCATTAACCTTAAGAAGAAAGGCCTGGAGCCCGTGAAGCTCGCCGCCCGTGACACTCTCACGTAATAATGAGTGGGGCTTCACACGCCCCGGAGTCTCAGGAGCGCCGGCCTCAGGCCCTGGGGCTCCCTCCCACGCCCAGTGGCAGCACTTAGCTCCGCGCTGGTGAGAAGACGTCGAAGACTAGATTAGGTGTCGGACGCGGCTTTTTCATTTGCTTTCCGCAGTTGGCTCGCTTTGTTTGCAGTTGAAGTTTTATTGAAATTATTGCCGTTATTGGTTTATATTTCGTTGATTTTCACTCCCCCGTCTTGATTCCTATTGCAAAAGGCCTCGCGAGGGAGGGCAGCCAAACGCCCTCGCGAGGGTCGCTGTTCTAATCGTTCTCTGGTTTCACGACCCGGGTCCATTACGGGAGCACCCCTCCAGTCAGTGCCCCTCGGGCACCGCGACACATACACAGGGCCTGGGTCGGTCGCCCCCCACGGCTGGGGCCGGGAACTATTTACGCGCAGATGCACAGCTGAAAAGCGCGAAAGCTAAATCAAGGTAATTGTTAACAGCAGTAATCCCCAACATGCCCCCACGGGGCTCCATGCGGTTGTTCTCTTTTACGCAAGAAACAAAAGGAAAAGAAAAGGACAAGCCCGGCGCGGCTCGCCTCGCTCCGGCCAACGGAGGCGACCAGGGATGCCTCTCGGGCTCAGGCGGACTCCCTCTCGCGCTTCACCGGGGCGCGGCGATGGGCGGACGAATCGCCGCCTCCCAAGTAAGCGCGACGGCGTGGGGCTGACTGCGGCCGCCGCTGGAGGAGTCGCCTGAAGAAGAGTTGATGAAGCTTGGGGAGCATCGGGCGCCGCCATCCGCGCGGGCGCTATCTCCTCCATGGTCGTCGGCGCGGGGCCCCCGGCCGCGGTCGTCGTCCTCGGGGCAACACCTAGCGCGGCGACCATCTTCCCCAAACACCCTCACATAGAGGGTGGCGTCGCCGTCGAACTTGAAGCGCAGGGTGCACCGCTGACTCAGGCCGCGCGCGCGGGCAAACGTTTGCCAGCCACGAGTCAGGGCCCCGTTTCCAGAAGGGGAGAGCTCAAGCAAAAACCAGGAGGCCCTGCTGCAACAACCATCAGCCTGGAGCCAGAAGCCGCACCGGACGCTGGCCGACAGCTCGCCAATGAAGAAGCAGGGGAGCTGGAGCTAGGTGTTGGTTGGGTCCGCCGACCACACGACGAACTCCGGCAGCACCTCCGCCGAGCGAAAGCGCGGCCTGGGGGGCCGCGTAGTCACGGCCTGCCTCCCCTTCGCAGCCGAGCGCTCACCACCACGCGGGGAACCACCCCTGTGGCCACGGGAAGCCGCAACGGGGACTGCGGGATGCTTGCGAGGATGACCTCGGCCGCGCTCGGCCGGGAAGGAGTCGGGGCCTGCCCGGCAGGCCCTTCCCTTCTCTGCGGCGGAGAACCTCTTCGGAGCCATGAGAGCGGCGAGCGGCCAAGGAGAAGAAGAAGAGAAGTAGGAAGGGGCGGACTGGCGGAGCTCACGCGGCCCCGTACTTATAGCCGGAGAAGACCAACCGCCGAGCACCACGATCGTAGGTAATCATGACCCATATCTATGCATGCAGGGACTAGTCAATTAATGCAGTTGCCAAGGCGTCGTGGGGAAGCGCAGACTCCTGTCGGATTTCGGGTTCCGGCAGACCCTTTAGGTTCGAACACTGGGGTGCGTGCAGAGATTATGCCCTCTACCTCTCCGTCTCGCCAAGATCTAACTACAGAAAGAACAACACCAAAGACACAGGGTTTATACTAGTTCGGGCCACCATTGTGGTGTAATACCCTAATCTAGTTTGTGGTGGATGGATTGCCTCTTGGGCTGGTGATGATGGATAGTACAAGGAAGAACAGCCTCGCAAGGGTCTGTTCTTGGCGAGGGGGATGAACTGTTAGGAGGAGTTCAACCGCCCTTCTGTCTCTTTCTCTTGCCCTCTACTTGCTCGGATTCTAGGTACCAGGTGTCTCTATCCTGGTGGTGGCTAGTCCTATTTATAGGCAAAGGCCCTGGGCCTCTTCCCAAATATTGAGCGAGAAGGGCGCCAACAATTGGCCAATTCGAAGGGGAACATCCAGTACACTTATCCTGACTAAAGTTGGTCTTCGCCTGCCAAAGGCCCTGTGGTGACACCGTTCTGGGCTCCACGATGACCTCCTCCCCACCGTTGGAGTGGTCTTGGTCTCGTTGCACCAAAATGGATGCCTTTGCTTGATCCTCTCGCCTGCGCTTGCCTCCATTGCACCAAAGAGGAAAGGGAGGACACCGCGCGGGCTGGCGCCCGCCTGGCGCCCTTGGTCGTCATGGCTTACTTCATGGGCACCTCGTGAGGTACCCGGCTTGATCTCTCCGCCTCCTCGTGAGCCAGCCTGATGAGGCCGCGCCTGAGGAAGCGCCGTGTCGTCCGCCCCGCGAGGCTTGGCCCCTCGCGAGGGTCTTGGGACTGGTGCTGATGAAAATGGGCCCTGCTGGGCCCCCTTTGAGCCACGCCGCAGGCCGCAGGCAGGCAAGTCTTGGGACCCCCATTCCCAGAACGCCGACAACGCCCACGTCCAATCAACCGCCACGTGGCGCCCAAGGCCGCAGGCTGTTAGGGCCCGCGGCGCTTCGCGCTTGCCCCTTCGCTTCTTTGCTAAGCCAAGCCCACGCGCGCCTGGGGCTGGGGGTCTACTGTCGGCGTTCTGGGAACGGGGGTCCCCAGACTTGCCTGCCTGCGGCGTGGCTTGAAAGGGGGCCCGTCGCAGCCCATCTTCATCAACACAAGACCCAAGACCCTCGTGAGGGGCCATGCCTCGCGGGGCGGACGACACGACGCTTCCTTAGGCGCGGCCTCATCAGGCTGGCTCACGAGGAGGCGGAGAGATCAACGCGGGGTACCTCACGAGGTGCCCATGATGCAAGCCATGATGACCAAGGGCGCCAGGCGGGCGCTAGCCTGCGCAGTTTCCTCCCTTTCCTCTTTGGTGCAAAGGGGGCTAGCGCAGGCGAGAGCATCAAGCAAAGGCATCCATTTCGGTGCAACGAGACCAAGACCAGTCCAACAATGGGAAGGAGGTCATCGTGGATCCTAGAACGGCGTCACCACAGGGCCTTTGGCAGGCAAAGACCAACTTTAGTCAGGATAAGTGTACTGGATGTTCCCCTTCGAATTGGCCAATTGTTGGCGCCCTTCCCGCTCAATATTTGGGAAGAGGCCCAGGGCCTTTTCCTATAAATAGGACTAGCCACCCCCAGGGTAGAGGCAGATCGGGAAGTAGGTACCTAGAATCTGAGCAAGCAGAGGGCAAGTGAGAGAGAGAGAGAAGGGCGGCTGAACTCCTCCTAGCAGTTCATCCCCCTAGCCAAGAACAGACCCTCGCGAGGCTGTTCTTCATTGTATTGTTCATCATCATCGGCCCAAGAGGCAATCCACCCACCACAAACTAGAGTAGGGTATTACACCACAATGGTAGCCCGATCTAGTATAAACCTTGTGTCTCTTGTGTTGTTCTTTCAGTAGTTAGATCTTTGCGAGACGGAGAGGTAGAGGGCATAATATCCGCGTGCACCCCAGAGTCGAACCTTAAGGGTCTGCCGGAATCCGAAATCCGACAGACTGAGGTATGCGAAAACCTCGTTTATTCCTAAAGCTACCCTGTTCCCTAACTCTAGGCCCTAGGGCTCGTTCCTGGGGCCAGGTTTGGTCGTAGTCACGGCAGCGAAGGGACAAAACGAGGAGCCTGAACCCGCCTCATCCCTGCCTCCGCCGAAAGCGTGAGAAAGGTCGAGCGACGTGGGAAGACGACAGGGCCTGCTGCCGGGCAAGGAAATGTCTATCTTAAAGATATCAAGGATTTACCCCTTGACGTGGGTTCCACCCTCAAGACAAGTGACCCGGCAAGCATCCCTTTTTCATTAAAAAACATTCCACTCAGGTACAGTTCATGGAGAATGAAAAACATGAACGATGGGATTACAAGCTTTAAATTCAGCTAAGGCCCGAAGGCTTACAAACTAAAAAGAGATAAGGTGCCCGTAATCCCTTTCTTGTCCCACTCTTCAGGAGGCAGGTCAAGGAGGAGAAAAGGGCAAAAGGGGCGCCTAGACGAGCTACAGGTGGCAGAAGACACCAAGAGAACATCTCGGTGGTCGTCCAAAGGCTGAATGGTGATGGCAGCGCCGGAGGCAGAGCTCGAAGACGAGGCGGCAGGACGTCCGCACGCGTCGAAGGCGTCGTGCCCACGTACTCCGAGTTGACAGCCTTGCTGCCCGCCCTCTTCCTCTTCTGCAGCCTCCCAACGCCAGCCGCCCAAGGAGACGACCCCGAGAAGTTCAAGGAGCCGGCGACACGGATGATGGGGTCGCCGGTGCCGCACGGAGCGGCGCCCGACACCTAGTCGGACTCGTCATCCTGCCTCCTGCTACCCTCGTCGTCGCTGCCACTGTCCTCCTCGTCACTCCCGCTCGAGGAGGAGTCTTCGCTATCGGAGGAGCTCTCCACGCAGCACCTTGCCCGAGTCCCGAAGCACCCGAAGACCTAGACGGAGAGGAGACCGCCCTCCATCAGCTTAAAATGGAGGGTGAGCCCCTCCGTCAGGCGGTGGATACGGGGAAACGTCTTCCACCCTCGACCAAGATACATCACATTAGGGGCTGGGAAGTCGACGCGGACTCGCGTACCGCTGATTCCACAGCCCGTCATGTGCAGCCTCAGGGTCTCAGGAGGGTCCAGCTCCATCTCGCTCGCGAATGGAGTCGGGAGACGAAGACAGCGGCGAGGCGGCCGGCGCAGCCTGACGAAGAACTCACAAGGGTCGTCCCCAACGTGGCCCTCCATGGGGAGAGGAACTGCTGCGGAGGCGAAGCCGGCGCGCCGCCCCGTCCTCCTCTTCCCGAGCACCTCGGCCTCGCCCACGGCCTCTCCCACGGCCTCGCCCTCTCCCCCTTCCCCTCGCGGCTGGCTCTGCCACCGCAGGTGCAGGAGGAGGAGGGACGCGTTGTCAAGCGGCGACCCTCGTCGCCACCGTCGAAGGACCAGGGTTCCTTTTGTCCATGGTGACTAAGAGGGAGGGGAGCAGAAGCTGAAGAAGTGAGATGGAGGAATGCAGGGCACCGACCCCCCTGGCTCTTTATAAAGGAGCGGGATGGGGGCTCGACCGCCCCGTTCCGCCAATGAGGACATGAATGGCGCAGGAGACCGGGGCTGATCCGCCGCCCCAGCCCGCGACGGCCCGGCTTCCCGCCTCCACCAACTGCCACCCCAGGCGCATGAGTGCCGCGTGGCGAACGTGCAGGACCGAGGCGACGGGTGAGGTGACTTCTCCCCTCCCCGTGATTAAAGGGAGTGGGCGCCTTGAAAGACCACGCCTCGGCCCCGTCCAGTAAATGGGCCGCGCCTCCACGCCTCCCTCCGTTTATGGGGAAGACGCGAGTCGCCCCCTTTTACTATGATGTGACACATGCATGCAGAGGTCAGCCTCACGCATGCCGCCCGCGTCATGCACGCCACCCCACGACGCGCCACGCGCGGGAAGCATGGGAGGCGCAGCGCGTGAAGAAATTTACTGCGGTAAAAACCGCCCTGCCTGCCCACGCACCGTTCTTGGGCCTGGCCCAACAACGTGTAGCGCTTATGTGTGGCCTAGGCCCGGGGGCTCCTGTCAGTGTACAAAAAGAGGGGTACACTTTTTGTACCCCTATGACTGTGCACGGGCAGTCTGAGCCACAAGCGCCACCGCACCGAGCCCGGCAAGGGAGGTAGAACCAATGTAAGGCCGAAGCCAAAGAGGAGCAGAACGACGCCAAGACCAAGACCACAAAGAGCAAAGGGGACGAAGCGGGCCCCCCCCGACAAGATCCTTGCCGGGGGGCGGTTTTTGCAAACCCGGTAAGACCCTTGCCGTGGCAGCTCGCCCCACACCTACGGAGCGGGTCACCCATGAGTCCACTGCCCCCATGGGGCAAGGATTCGGGAGGCATCCTCGTGGTGGTATGCAGATCTTTGTGAAGACATTCAAGATCAGATGCACACTTTAGAAGATGATGCTCCTTGGCGGGATCCCAGCCAAGGAAAACCACAAGGCCCCCGGCAAGAGCCTTGCCGGGGATGGCAGCAGGCGCCACGGCAAGACCCTTGTCGGGACTCCGACAAGACCCTTGCCGGGGCCGCGGCAAGGCCCTTGCCAAGGACACCCGCGGGGACACCATCGGACCAGCGCCAGTCACGCCTCCACCACCTTTCGCATGCAGCTGCCGACCCAACCAGCTAGGCAGGCACCTGCGTGGCGGCATGCAGATCCTCGTGGAGACCCACCGCTGCGCCACCTCAGCTGCCTGCCCGCCTACATGACATCACAGGCACCGCTGGCCAGGGCGCGTGTCGATGCGGGAGAGAGCAGCGACGGACGAGACAGGGCTCTCCCCCGCCCCCGATAAAGCAAGGACACCTAAACAAGGCACATTAAATGCACCTTGTCATGTAATGCGAGGGATAACCTCGCATCACTGTACCCTTTCCACCTCCTGTGTGCCACTATGGCAGCCCCTTTCCTTATAAAAGGAGGCCCCAGGCAACCAGGAAGAGGATTCGGCTTTTTGGAGCTCCTCACGCCCCATAGCTAGCTCAAGAACACAAACATATAATCCACCAAAGCAGGAGTAGGGTTTTAGGCATCTTCGCGGCCAGAACCTAGGTAAAGGAATCGTGTACTGCCTGCTCGATCCGCTCTTCTCACGGCTCCCGCGCCCCGCAACCGCAGAAAGGGATTCTCGTGATCCCATAGGTGTCGTTTCCCACCGACACTCTGATTGACGATTTGAAGGAAACCTTTGATAACCTGAGGACGTACAAGATGATGCTCTATCCGGCCAAATGTGTGTTTGGTGTACCGGCAGGCAAGTTATTGGGTTTTCTGGTGTCCAACAGGGGAATTGAGGCTAATCCGGAGAAGATCACAGCCATCACCTCCCTGGCTAAACCGAAGTGTATCAATGACGTTCAACGTTTGGCTGGCTGGATTGCCGCGTTGAGCCGGTTTATCAGCCGCCTTGGTGAGAAGGCAATTCCTTTGTATCAGATGTTGAAGAAGACAGATCAGTTCGTCTGGAGTTCCGCTGCTGATAAGGCATTTGAGGACTTAAAGCGGCAATTGGCCAATCCGCCTATGCTTGCCGCTCCCGTTGACAAGGAGCCGCTACTGCTATATGTTGCTGCTAACGCTCGCGTACTCAGTGTGGCTATTGTGGTGGAGCGGAAGGAGGCAGGCAAGGAGCATCCGGTTCAGCGTCCGGTTTACTATATCAGTGAGGTACTTATTGAATCCAAGCAAAGGTATCCACATTGGCAGAAGCTGGTATATGGAGTTTTCATGGCAAGCCGGAAGCTGAATCAGTATTTCCAAGGGCACCCCATCACAGTGGTCAGTTCTGCTCCCTTAGGTGATATCATCCAGAACCGGGAAGCGACTGGCCGGATTGCCAAGTGGGCGATAGAGCTTGGGCCGCACGGGTTGAAGTACGTGCCCCCAACGGCGGTGAAGTCTCAAGCACTTGTTGATTTCATCAATGATTGGACGGAGTTGCAAGCACCTGAAGAAAAGCCGGATCACACATATTGGACCATCCATTTTGACGGATCCAGGCAATTGGAGGGCTCGGGGGATGGAGTCGTATTAACTTCCCCACGAGGTGACAAGTTCTGTTACGTTCTCCGCTTAATGTTCCCTTGTACTAACAATGCAGCTGAGTATGAAGCCTTGCTCCATGGTCTCCGGATGGCTAAAGAGATGAATCCAAGCCGGGTTAAGTGCTTCGGTGACTCGGACCTAGTGGCTCAACAGGTGTCCGACACTTGGGATTCCAGGGACCCACTCATGGTGGCATATCGTCGTGAGGTAGATATTGTTGCAGGTCACTTCAAGGGTTATCAGGTGGACCACGTGGACCGTCGGAAGAATGAAGCGACGGACGCCTTAAGCCGGTTGGGCTCTCAACATAAACCGGTCCCACCTAATGTTTTTCTTAATGTGCTACACAACCCGTCGGTCAAGCTCCCTGGTGAAGCGGATTTAGCTATTCCTGATCCGGAGGCTCAATTGGTGGCAGCTCTACACGTCATTCCGGATTGGACGCTTCCTTATCTTGCGTACATGAACCGGGGCGAGCTACCAGAGGATGAAACCTTGGCCCAGCAGATAATCCGGTGATCCAAGTCTATGACTATTGTTAATGGCGAATTGCATCATTGCAGTGTGTCAGGGGCGTTTCAACGCTGTGTGCCTCCTGAGGAAGGCTGTGAAATTTTGCATGAGATCCATGAAGGAGATTGTGGTCATCACGCCGGTTCAAAATCTTTGGTGGCTAAAGCGTTCTGCCATGATTTTTATTGGTTAACTGCTCATGCTGATGCGGAGGATCTGGTCAGACGATGTGACAGTTGCCAAAAGTTTTCAAGACGCGCTCATGTGCCGGCTCAAGAACTGAGGATGATTCCGATCACTTGCACATTTGCAACTTGGGGGTTGGATATGGTTGGGCCTTTCAAAAGGTCCAAGGATAAGAAGACCCACCTCCTGGTGGCGGTTGACAAGTTTACAAAGTGGGTGGAGGCAGAACCTGTTAGCAAGTGTGATGCGGCCACGGCGGTTCAGTTCATCAAAAAGGTGATTTTCCGGTTTGGCTTTCCACATAGTATCATCACAGATAATGGTACCAATTTGTCCAAGGGGGCCATGAAGGAGTTCTGCGAACGTGCACAACTGGCTTGACGTTTCATCAATAGCCCACCACAGTCCAATGGTCAAGCAGAAAGAGCTAATCAAGACATCTTGAGAGGCATCAAACCCCGGCTTATGGTTCCTTTGCAGAGGACACCGGGTTGTTGGGTAGAAGAGCTACCATCTGTGTTATGGAGTATCAATACTACGCCCAACAAATCCACAGGATACACACCGTTCTTCATGGTCTACGGAGCGGAGGCGGTTCTTACCAGTGATATCCGTCATGACTCGCCTCGTGTGGCGGCTTATGTTGAAGCGGACAACGAGACGGCATGACAAGATGCTTTGGACCTGTTGGATGAGAAGCGTGACATAGCAGCTGACCGCTCGGCGATTAACCAACAGGATCTTCGTCGTTATCGTAGTCGCCGAGTCAGAACTAGAACCTTTCAAGAAGAAGATTTGGTGCTTCGGCTCATCCAAGATCAGACTGATATGCATAAGTTATCCCCACCTTGGGAGGGACCTTTCATGGTCAGCAAGAATCTGCACAACGGGTCATACTATCTGATCGATATTCGAGAGCATAAAGACTCACGTACATCAGAGGAGGAGACCAACAGGCCGTGGAACATAGCTCATCTTCGGCCTTACTATACCTGAGCTGTCGGCTCTATTTATGTACATATTATGACAAGTGTATATATTATGATTAATATAATAAACCGGAGCCTCGGCTAAAGCGGGTATCTGTTCTTTTACATCATGCGTGGTTACACGGAGTTGTTCTGTCTTAAAGCGGCCTCTGGTTTACCCCTTGAAAGTTTTATAAACATCACTTGGGGGCTTGGTCGTGTCCGAACCAATGCAACACCTTTTGATAGGCGAAAGCCACCAAATCACTTGGGGACATGGTCAAGTCTGAACCAGTCACGCCTCTTGATTGGCCTAAGGCCATAGAATCACTTGGGGGCTTGGTCGAACCCCAACCATTGCCACGCCTCTTGATCGGCATTATGCCACGATTTCATTTGGGGACCTGGCTGACTTGAACCATAGCTACACCTATCGGGAGCTTGGTCGTGTCCGACTATGGTAACACCATCTGATTGGCTCAATAAAGCCTCTTTTTGCAGACGGTTTTATCATTGCCTTTGCTTCAACATTTTTCTTAATAACTGTTGCTTTATTTTTTGTTGCGTCTTTTAAACCGGCAATGTTTTAAAACCGGTTCAAACTATCAATCGATGGAACACGGTTCATTTTTAATCCGGAGGTTATTTGCCCGGTTAGACCTTTTCTTTTAACATCCCATTATGGAGTAACAGGGTGTTTATCATAACCCGGCACGGTTTACATGGTAAACCGGAATTGTATACACAGGAGCTGTTTTCTCCTTTGAAGGTATCGGTTCATAAACCTCCGCTTCAAGATTGGCTAAGCCAACTTCATGCCCAGCGATGGCAGGTATTTTGTATCACAAAATTTGATCATATACCTCAATTTCATTGCATATATATATATATATATATATATATATATATATATATATATATATATATATATATATATATAAAGGTCATAAATCGGCTGGTGGTACAACCGCCGCGGCAGTTTAAGATTTTGCGATTGCAGGAAATATAGATTGAAGGTTTCACCCATTCAAACAAAAGTATTAGTACCTATGCACGAAGGCATCTAAGAAGCAGGAGTATTGACTAGCCTATTACAAGGCAACATGGTGCCCAGATAAGATCATTGTTTTCTTGGCGGAATATAACAAAGCAGCCATTTAAACCGGCCTCCGGTTCAAGCTTGGTCACCGCCCTAATCTGATGGTTGTGGGTCGTCTTGCGCCGCTTCAAACTCTCCTTCCCTACCCAGTGGCAGGAAGTCAACAGTGGTCCAATAGATTCCCATTAAGGCTTGAAAGACAGCTTCATCATGGATCAGTGACGACGGTTCAATATCAGGAGCGTAAGTATGCTTACGGATTGGAGGGATCAGATTCTCCGCTTCAGGAACTGGTGCAGCCACTCGTTTATTCTGGTTGTTATATTGAGCTTGATAATGTGACAAGTTTGCTTCTTCCACCAATTGGCAAGCTAGACGGTGCACCGCCCGGTTTATCGCTCTCAGGTCATCCTCATTGAACTCCGAACCATCTTCCTTCAAGCTGGGATAACCCTGAGCTGCCTCAACAGGATCGAAATCCGGCACCCACGCTTTTGCCCGGATTAAGGCATTGATAGCACTGGTTCGAGTGGCAGATTTCTTCAGCTCTTCAACCCGGGCAGGGAGCATAGACAATCTCTTAAGGGTGTCTTGGATCAAGGAAGGCGTCGGGTTGTTGTGGGATGCAGTTGATATGATACGATGTGCACCAGTATACAATTGTTCTATCAGTGTATAGGCAGCCTTCAATTTCATCCGAACATCTGACCCAAGTGACCAATGCGTGTACCTGCAACATTACAAAAAGTTCACAAACCGGACCTATCATGGGAAGGACAAATTATTACAGAAGTCAAAGGAAGCTTACCAAAGATGGCTGCAGTCATGGCATGCACTTGCCGCTTTACGCTGGTCAGCTCATCTACCACCAGTTTAAGGGCAGCTTCAGCAGTTCCAATTTTCTTGGTCAGAGCGGCCTTCTCAGTGGCCCAATCCGCCCGCTCTTTCTTGAAGCCCTCCTTAAGTTGTTCCATGACGCTTAAGGCGCTGGTTAACTCCTCTTTCGCCTTTGAGGTTTCAGCTTGTTGGGATTTCAAATTTCCTTGAAGATCGGCGAGTTGGCTTTCTTTGGTCTTCAGCTCAGCCTGCATACAGACAGTCATATGATTTAACAAACGGTACAAGAATTGAAGTACCAACCACATAACAAATTATGCACTTGGCACTTGGGGGCTAATGCATATTTGATCTTCATCTGTCAATTGATTGCAAAGTCCCAAGCTCAATACAAGTATTCAACTTGGCACTTGGGGGCTAATGTCTATTTGCTCAAATAAACTCTGATGCTTCCATGTTAAATTACTTAAGTCCCGGTTTAACTACATTAAGTTGAACCGGCCCTTGGGGGCTACATCAGTGAATTTCGAAGCATTCAGATTTATATTAATAAGTCCCGGTTTGAAAGAGGATTGCAAAACCGGCCCTTGGGGGCTAGGAGAGTTAACAAAATTGAAGAATCCAAGCAGGAAAAAGCACATGGAAGTTACCTCAAGTTTTTCTTTCATCATATTCACCAGACCGGCTTCATAGTCACGACTGGAATACAGCCGGTTCAAGTAGCCAGAATGAAGATCTTGGGCATTGAGAGCAGAGTAAGTCGCCAGATCAACATTCCACTTGCCTTTGCTCATAGTAGCGAATTCTTCTTTGGCAGTATGCGTGGATAAGGCGACCGGATTACTTGGTTCAGTACGGCCAATACCGGTAATCACAACATCATCATCCTTGGTATCGCCGGTTTGACCAGGGGCAGTTGGTGTGTCAGCAAGCCGGATTGGACTGGCGGATTTCTCAATCCGGATGGGGCTTCCGGGCTGGTCAGCAGGGCCTGAGGTATCAGCAGGCCTTTCTTCGGCAATAACATCATCATCTTGCAGTGGGGGGTCGTTGGGTATATCTTCATGAATGGCCGCTTCAGGATTTGGTGTTTTATCCGGTTCAGGAATGGCATCCTCCTCGGCCGATTAATCCAGGCAGGCCTTCTTGCTTGGCCTAGGCTTGGCCCTAAAAGGAGTAATCAAAATCAAATACAACATATGTTCCAACGTGACATATTAGAAACATTATGATAAGTATAGCTTACCCAACCACCATTTTGAGCGCTGGCAGCTGAGTAGCTGATGACTCGCCAGAGGATGAGTGGGAAGTAACCTGATAATCAAAGTCAGATGGATTAAGAGGTTGACGAAAACAGCCCGCTTTAGGACAAGCACTGACAAGCAAATTAGAGACCTCTGAATGGTGTTTCCGAACCAGACTGTTTGGTAAACTGGCGGAGGTAACTACCTGGCCGCTGTGCCGGGTTGTGCAGCGAGCTTCGTGCTGTTGGGTCTTCATAAGAAATTTGGGATCCAAGTAAGCAAGAGGATGAGAAAATTTAACTTTCCGGTTTGCCTGACGGATTTTTAGTGAGGCCGCAGGGTTCAAATCAGAAGAGAGAGTAATTACCTCTGCAGCATCAGCATGACTAGCTTCGGCATCATCCTGACAAATATTATCATCAATAAGGCGTGTGAAAAGTAAGCCAGTGAATCAAGTTCTACCTCAAGGTCTGGATTACCCACATCGTCATCAGTGGGCGGATCAGAGGATGCAGTGGTTTTCCTCTTATGAGCAGGCCTCTTAATGACTTTGGTTTTTGGCCGGGTTGGTCTTTCCGGTTTATCTGGTTTTTCTGGTTTCTCCTGAGAAAGCTTCTTGCTCCAAAACGGATCATCACCCTGTGTAAGCAGCAGTTGATATTAAAGAATATATAGAAATAGCAATGACATGTTCAGTAAAAAGTGCAGTCAAGAAGGGGAGCAGGCCGGTTCGAGCGCAGAGGTGTTCCGGTTCGTTCAACATTTTCTTCACAGCTTCTGTGACCTCGTCATTGGTGAGATGGATGTTAACATGTCGAAGTGGGTCATCGACACTACCGGTATACTCGCACATCAAACCGGAGCGCTGGCTGAGGGGCAATATGCTCCATGATATCCAACACCGTGCCAGATCAATTCCTGTTAAACCGTTGGCCATGAAGGCTCTGAGCTTGGATAGTTGAGGAGCGTATTTACTTCTCTCCTTGGCAGTCAACCTTTGCGGAAAGGGGTGTGTATTGCTAAGCCGCTCCGGGCGAAAGCCAGGCAAAGGATTTTCATTAGTAGGGGAGGTGTCTTTGCAATAAAACCATGATTGATTCCACTCCTTGGGGTGGCTGTGCAGTTTGGCATGAGGGTAAGTGACCTCCTTTCTTTTCTGAATCGCCACACCACCCAATTCCATATTGGAACCATCAGTGAATTCTGTGCGGCGGTTTTGGTGAAAGCAGTCTCTAAACAACTCAATTGTGGGTTCCTCTTGAAAGTATGCCTCACAGAGCACTTGGAAGTGACATATGTTGGTAACAGAGTTGGGGCCAGTGTCTTGCGGGCGGAGTTGAAAATTGGCTAAGACATCCCGGTAAAATTTGGAGCCGGGCGGGTTAAAACCCCGGGCTAAGTGATCTGCGAAGACGACAACCTCTCCCTCTTTAGGTATGGGAGGACATTCTTTACCAGGGACCCTCCAATGGATAGTATCTTTGCTGCTTAAAGCACCGGTCAAGACTAAGTTGTTCAGTTGAGTTTCTGTGACGCGAGAAGGAACCCAGTTGCACTCATATACTTGTTTGGCCATTGTGAAGTCTACAAAATAAGTGATTCGGGTTCAAGATTGTGTTGGGTAAAAGTATACACCGGTATGAACAATGTTAAACCAGAGGCAACTATATCTAAACCGGAGTTCTATGAAGCGGCATCATGTGGCTAACTAGTTCTGGCGGTTCAACAAGCAGACTAATGGTATATACCGGTTTATTAACTTTTTCTATATTAAGTTAAACCGCCTGATCAAAACATTGAAAGCAATTGAGGTTGCGGATGGCTATGTATGCAGAAACAGGTTTCACAAGGTCTTATTACAGCAATGGATCTGAAGCAAGTTCAGAAAAGAAGAAAAAATATTCAAAGACGTAAAGCAGAGCGGAAGTGAATCAATGGGCAGATATATAGATGAGATCTATGGACTCAAGCATGAAACTACAGGCGGATGTTAAAAGCCACTGCTAATCAGAGCAGGGTTTCACAGATCTATCTAGGAGTCTGGGTACGAGCATGAACAAGTGATGAACACGGGAAGAACACGAAACCCTAAAAACAGATCTATGTTAAGAAGAACAGAAGGCTTACCAGAATCGAGGAAGATGCGGAAATACCGCAGTATTCTGGTACGTTCAGGTTGATGCAGCGGCCCAAGACGATGCAGAGGTCAACGGCGGCGACGGAGCTCCGAGGCTGGTGACGCGAGGAAGACGAAGAGAAAGGGGACGAAGGGGAGAAAAGAAATGACCCTTCGGTCCTATTTATAAGGCAAGAGACACGTGTCAGGCGCGTGAATCAGGGAACCACAAATCTTGGAGACGGAGCTGCCGCCTCGGTTATTGCGGATTCATTAAACAAAGATGATATCATGAATGTTATCTTTATGATGACGTCATGCCGGTTTACAGCAACCAGAGAAGGTGACATCACGACGGTTCAACAAATACAAGAAGATGTTGAAGATGAAGATTTTTTTGCTAAGGATTAACATGAACCCGTTCAAATCAATCTAGGGCCTAATGTTGGGGATATTACTACTGGGCGTAAACCGGCCTACCAGGGCCGGATTAACTTCATCAGTAGTTCAAAGGTGTTAAAGACCAAAGAGGCAGATAAGGGCCCAAGGCCTATAGTCGGTTTAAGACCTGTAGCCTGAAACCGGCTTTATATGTAAACTTGTATTGTAAGTTAGGAATAAGGAGAGACCAACCCGGATACGAGTATGAACCGATGTTGGGACTCTGTGGACCGACGGGCGTCACCCGTGTAAATAAGGGGACGACCCGGCGGTGGTTCAAAGACAGACAACAACAACTCAAGACTTAGGCGAAGCTTGTTTGCTCCCTAGTCATCGAAACCCCATCAATTCCATCACAACTAGACGTAGGTTTTTACCTTCATCGAAGGGGCCGAACTAGTATAAAACTCTCTGCATCCCTGTGTCCGCTTTAACCCCTTCAAGCTAACCTGTCGCGATGGCTCCACGACTAAGTCCTTTCACTAGGACATCTGCCATGACAAAACCACGACAGTCATCGAGTGTGATTCCACCTTAACCACTTTTGATACGACTCTGTCGTGCAACCCCTCAAGTGTGAACCTCCAGGGTGGATCCTCTTATGTTCACCTTGATGATTACATCGAGTGGAATCCTCTGTGGGTGATTCCTCGGGTTTTCCCCTTAATGTTTGAACACAAGGTTACCTTGACTTTACTTGAGACCTTTGGGAAAGTCGAGCGGGCCCCGAGAGCACCCGCAAGATGGTTACGAGGCACGGTCAGGCAGGTAGGCCATCCCCGGGTGGGCTGGGCTAGCCCTTGCCGTATTTCCTCAAGACGGGGCGACGGGGTCACATTATCGTGAGTCTCTGCTTGTCTCTGGAAGCTAATGATACACTACGGTTTGGGTATTTGTTCTGAGTTGGCATTTGGCCTATATGCACTAACCACCACACGAGAATAGTTATGGGCATCGACGTTGCAGTATCAGCCGAAGCTTTGTCAGACGTCCGGTTCAGCATTGCAGCACGGCTGGGCCGGCACCATCCATGTAGAGGTGGAGCCTGGACCCGCCCTACATGTAATGACCCGGAGTGCTACGGGCGATGGACCCAGACCCCGGAGTGCTTAGGATGTAGACCGGCGGGGACCTCTCCGCTGAACCTAGGTAGGGTTACGACGTGTTGATCTTCTGAGTCCGTGCATTGACCCAGAAAAGTGTGTCCGGCCAGAGTGATCGAGCGTGTTGGAAAACGTGGTGCACCCCTGCAGGGAAGATTATTTATTAATAGCTGTGTCCACGATAATGGACGTTTAGACTTATATCCTGATCTTTTACAACTAGAAATGGATACTTGATATATGTGGCTCCGGGATTGCTTTTTCGCGGGGAGTTGAGGAAGGATCTCTGTGCTTTAATGCTACAACATGTTTGTTAAATATAAACTGCTATTCTTTACTCTTCTACATGCTGCAAGATGCTTGGAGCTGCTAGTCTTTGATAGGCCAGGCCTTCCCCTCTATTCTGGAATTCTACAGTCCAGTCCACAGATACAACCCTTTCATTTGATACCAATGCATACTTAGTATAGATATGATGCTTGCGAGTACTTTGGATGAGTACTCACGGTTGCTTTGCTCCCCCTTTCCCTCCTTCTTTCTTCTTTCTGGTTGTCGCAACCATATGGTGGATCCCAGGAGCTAGGTGCCACCCCAGTCGACTACTACTACCACCCCGAGGGAGCCTACTACTACGTGGAGCCCGCTGACGACCAGGAGTAGTTAGGAGGTCCCAGGCAGGAGGCCTTGCCTCTTCGATCGTTGGTGTTTGTGCTAGCCTTCTTAAGGCAAAACTTGTTTAACTTATGTCTGTACTCGGATATTGTAGCTTCCGCTGACTCGCTTATGTATCGAGCTTTTGTATTCGAGCCCTCGAGGCCCCTGGCTTGTAGTATGAAGCTTGTATTATTTGAATTTGTGTCTAGAGTTGCGTTGTGATATCTTCCCTTGAGTCCTTGATCTTGATCGTACATATTTGCGTGTATGATTAGTGTATGGTCGAATTGGGGGAGTCACAAGTTGGTATCAGAGCCGACTGCTTGTAGGATCCCCCTTTCCAACTCCTTGGCCGAAGTTGAGTCTAGTCTTTAAAAAACTGATTTACTAACATGGTTGTGTGGCTTATGGGCCCAAGTCGCCAATTGGGTGGTATTAGGATCTTTTACTCCTTGTCTATACTCTAGGGATCTAATATCTCTTCTATTCGGGTTAAATGATTTTGCAAAATCTAAAATTAGGTTCTCGAGATCACATCCACCCGGAGATTTGTACTATGGCTTTCTCGAATTGAGGGTCAAGTTCTGCTTTGCCTTATTCACTGACCTCAGGATCCTATTGTCAAGGGCACCCTGCATCATCACTTGCTAATCCCTTGCTCTAGTGGTTTTCTTGTACGTGGATGTAGCCTTTGCTATTTTCCATTGTTGCAGCCTTCCATCGCGTGCATGTGTGCCGCCTGGTATGTCTACAATGTTTCTCTTATCCGAACTCATACGACCAGCGTGCAATTGGATCTACATTTTTATATGTATGTCTTCAATGACTACGGCTTTGTACATACACCGCCTATGCTCGTTGTCCAAGATACGTCATGAATGACTCTATACACTTGCACCAATCCTTGCTGAACTACCCCCTGTTGCATTTAAGCAGGAAGATTGGACCCGCTGGATGTGGCCGTGGTCCCAACAATCCACCACCTCCAGAATACATGGCCGGAATGATACAAAAGTTTGATGTTGAATTGCCAGTTCATGGAAGGAGTCATGGCTTAGTTTCCTCGCCCCAAATATGAATCAACAACCACCCCCAGTGACTCTGCAAGACTTTGTGCGTCTCAACCCTGTCATCTACGGCAGCTTAGCTTAGCCCCTTGACATTGATGACTGGCTCCGTGACATCACTTTCAAGTTGGGGTCTGCTGATGTAGCCCCTACCAACTATGTCACCTTCGCGGCATATTACCTAAAGGGTCCCGCTGCTCAAAGGTGGGACATACACATGCATTCCTTACCTGTTGGAACCACCATCACTTGGCCGGAATTCCAAGCTGCATTCCGCGGGCCAATGTCGAACCACCATGGTTAGTCACAGCGACCCATTGAAATTGAAGGGCTGGAATTCCATGTTTTCCCCATTGTTTTGAAGTCATCCAATATTGACCTCGTTCAGGGAATGGTATGGTTGACAACACATACTGCTTCTATCATTTGTGCCACTAAAACCGTCCATCTACTACATCCCTCAGGTGTGATAGTAAGCTACCTTGTTCATCTCGTTCGAAATGCCGAAGCCCAGATTTATTCCTTGGATGCGTTAAACGCTTATCCTCTTGTAAGAACAGAAAACGCTCCAGTCATTTGGGAATTTCAAGATACCTTTCCAAAAGAATACCCAGTCCATAACCATGAACTTGTTGCAGTTAAATTTGCACTGAAGTTGTGGCGACATTTCCTTTTTGGTACTCGTTGCGAGATCTTCACCGATCATTAAAGTCTGAAGTAATAATTTACTCAGCTAGATCTGGATCTTCGTCAGCAGCGATGTATGGAAACAATCACAAATGTGACTATGATATTTATTATACCTCTAGCAAAGCTAATGTAATGGCCGATGCCCCGAGTCACAAGTCTTATTGCAACACAACATGGCTTATAAAGCTCAACCCCTGCAAGATGATCTCACTTACAGTGAGCATCCGATTCGCGTTCTCGTTCAAGCTGAACGTCGTGCCCATCAGAGGGCTATCAAATTTCTTAAAGTTTAGTGGTCAAATCATTCTAAAGATAAAGCCACTTGGGAACGCGAGGATCGTCTTCGTGATGAATACCTCACTTTTGTTTCCTTCTACGTCCTAAAATCTCAGGACGAGATTTCTTGTAGTGGAGGAGAATTGTAATGCCCAGATATTTAAGCTACAATAATCCTCTGCTAATGATGCCATGTCACCACTGTTACTATTGCTGATCTCGTTTAGATTCAAACCAGTTCAAATTTCAAATTGAAATTAAATTCCAAAACTCAAAGTTTTAAACACAAAAACTAAAATGCTCAAAGTGTGGAAAATATTCCATAACCAATTCTGGTGGTGACACAACATTTTGGTAAATTGTTTAAATGCCCTTAAATGAATAAAACAAGGGTCAAAACAATATTTTAAAGGACTTTTAAAGTTATAAAAATTCTAAGGCTTTTCAGATGATTCTCAAACTTCTTGAGGCAGTGCTAAATATTACATAATAATTATTGAGACAAGTTACACATTTTACAAAAGTCATTTGGAGCAAAAGGAAAATGCAAAATAGAAAAGACAAAGGGAAAACATAAAAGTTTTCTTTGAGAAAAGAAAAGGCCCATTGCCCCCCTCCCCCCGGGCCTTAGCCTACCCAGCTGGCCCAACGTCCCAGCCGGCCCACTTCCCGCTCGTGGTCGTCTTCTCGCTGTTCAACCGACCGCTCGGTCGTGGCCGCCACCCGACCAACTCGTCGGCATCGTCGGTGAGGAGATAAGATCCCCCGACGCCTCGAGCTCCCCTCGTCCCCTCCCACTTGCCCTCGCGCACCCCCTCATCCTCTCTCTCCCTTGCTACACCCCCTCCTACAGATCCAGCCGCACCCGACGCCGTCATGGCCATGGTTGCCCTTGCCGGTGTGCCTACCCTCCTTCCCGGCACCTGAGTACATGCCCCTCTACCCCGCCGTGGTCTTCTTCGTCGCCTAGACCATGAGACCAAGACAGAGAGCCCCACATCACGGGGATCGAGCTCTCCTTCCCACTTTGGACGTCGTCGTTTGCCCTCGACTCCAGCGCCGTCAATCCTCCCCGAGCCCACCTTTGCACCACTACAGGATCCCGGTGAGCCACTCGTCTAACCCCGCTGTACCTCCTTGTCATATGGACGCCGTAGGTTGCCCCCGCCGTCACACCCGAGCTCCCGAAGAGCTCGCGGTCACCGCACCCGCTGCCTTCGCCTGTGCCTCTCCGCTCCTGGCCACGCTCGACGTTTCCCTTCTGCTGAGCTCATCGCGGCCCCGCCGCCGTCTAGCCGCGTCCAGCTTGCCTCGCTACAGCTGCCCGCTTGCCTCACGCGCTGCTGCTCCCGCTCGCCGGCCTCGCGCCTGCGCGCCCGACCGCGCCAGCGCGTCCCCCTCCGTATGTTTAGTAATGTATCTGTCCAAAAATGCCAAACTTCAGGAAAACTTCCCCGAATGTTTCCACCCTTCCCCGGTATCGTGTAGCATTGCGTTAGAACATCCGTAACGCTGATTATTGTCATGTCATGCTTAGTAATGTATCTGTTTGCACTGTATTTACTGTTTCTTCCCCCTCTTCTCTCCGGTAGTCTCCGAGACCGATGCCGATGCACCTGTGACTGACTACGTCACCGATGACCCCTCCTTGTCTGAGCAACCAGGCAATCCCCCCTTTGATCATCCCGATATCTCCCATTCCATTCTCTCATGCTTGCATTAGATTTTGCTACTGTACTTGATTGCTCCTATTATGATGCATAGCCTACTTTTGTAACTTGTTGTTCTACCTTACCTGCTTATCCTAAACTGCTTAGTATAGGTTGGTTAGTGATCCATCAGTGACCCCCAATTCTCCTTGTTGCCCCTGCTTCATCATCGACGCCTCGATCAACATGATCGATGACCAGACCCCGACAACTCACATCACATCACGCCCCTTTTGTTGCTCTACTCTGTAGAGTTAAGTGCGGAGGGTGGAACCTCATACATCACTCCTGATGAGATCTCTATAGTGTAGCTATTCGGTCATGGTCATCGATTGTGATTCCACCTTAACCACTTTCGACACGACTGTGTCATGCAACCACTCAAGTGTGAACCTCGAGGGTGGATCCTCTTGCGTTCACCTTGATGATTACATCGAGTGGAATCCTACGTGGGTGATTCCTAGGGTTTTCCCCATGATGTTTGAACAAACGATTACCTTGACTTTACTTGAGACCTTTGGGAAAGTCGGGCGGGCCCGGAGAGCACCTGCAAGATGGTTACGAGGCACAGCCGGGCAGGCAGGCCGCCCCCGAGTGGGCTGGGCTAGCCCTTGTCGTATTTCCTCGAGAACGGGCGATGGGGTCACATTATCGTGAGTCTCTTCTCGTCTCCGCAAGCTAATAATACACTATGGTTTGGATATTTGTTCTGAGTTGGCCTTTGGCCTTTACGCACTAACCACCATGCGAGAATAGTTATGGGCCTCAATGTCGGATTATCAGCCGAAGCTTTGTCAGACGTCCAGTTCAGCATTGCGGCACGACTGGGCCGCCACCATCAATGTAGAGGTGGAGCCTGGACATGCCCTGCATGTAACGACCTGGAGTGCTACGGGCGATGGGCCCCCGGAGTGCTTAGGATGTAGATCGGCGGGGACCTCTCTGCTGAGCCTGGGTAGGGCTACGGCGTGTTGATCTTCCGAGGCCGGGCATTAACCCAGAAAAGTGTGTCCAGCCAGAGTGATCGAGTGTGTTAGAAAATGTGGTGCACCCCTACAGTGAAGATTATCTATTAATAGCTGTGTCCATGGTAACGGACGTTCGGACTTATATCCTGATCTTTTACAACTAGAAATGGATACTTGATATATGTGGCTCCGGGATTGCTTTCTCGCGGGGAGTCAAGGAAGGATCTCTGGGCTTTAATGCTACAACATGTTTGTTAAATATAAACTGATATTCTTTACTCTTCTACATGCTGCAAGATGCTTGGAGCTGCCATTCTTCGATAGGCTATGCCTTCCCCTCTATTCTCGCATTCTGTAGTTCAGTCCACAGATACAACCCTTCCATTTGATACCAATGCATACTTAGTATAGATCTGATGCTTGCGAGTACTTTGGATGAGTACTCACAGTTGCTTTGCTCCCCCTTCCCACCTTCTTTCTTCTTTCTGGTTGTCACAACCAGATGGTGGATCCCAAGAGCTAGATGCCACCCCATTCGACTACAACTACCACCCCGAGGGAGCCTACTACTACGTGGAGCCCACTGACGACCAGGAGTAGTTAGGAGGTCCCAGGCAGGAGGCCTTGCCTCTTGAATCGTTGATGTTTGTGCTAGCCTTCTTAAGGCAAAACTTGTTTAACTTATGTCTATACTCGGATATTGTTGCTTCCGGTGACTCGCTTATGTATCGAGCTTTTGTATTCAAGCCCTCGAGGCCCCTGACTTTTAGTATGAAGCTTGATTATTTGAATTTGTGTCTAGAGTTGTGTTGTGATATCTTCCCATGAGTCCCTGATCTTGATCGTACACATTTGCGGGTATGACTAGTGTACGGTCGAATCGGGGGCGTCACATGTGGGAAGGACACCCTATCACCCACACTCACTTGGCGATGGTCCCAAATGTCATCGCGGAAAGGGTTTAAAAACCGTTTGTAGAGCACCAACACGTACCAGTGTCTACTATCGATACTACACTCGTATCACCATCTCTACGCCAAACTAGTGCACCTATACAATTAACCATTGTATTGCGAGTGTTGGGGACACAAGACATTTCTTATATCTGATTTGAGGGTTGTTTAAGAGAGACCATCTCCATCCTACACCTCCCACAGATTGATAAACCTTAGGTCATCCACTTGAGGGAAAATTGCTACTGTCCTACAAAACTCTGTGCTTCGAGGCCCAACACGAGTCTACAAGAATAAGTTGTGTAGTAGACTTCAAGCTCTTTTTTGGCGTCGTTGCTGGGGAGGTGAGTGTTTGAAGGTATATCTTTAGATGTTGCAATTGAATCTTTTAGTTTCTTGTTTTATCACTAGTTTGGTTTATAAAAGAAAACTACAAAAATGGAATTGAGGTTGCCTCATATTATTGATCTTTATAATGTCTTTCTTGAAAATGATGGAGAGAAAATTGATAGAAGAAGAATTCAATAAAATGTTTGGCACAAAATCTTTGAATGGTGAGCATGATTGCAATGTTTTTATTATTAATTCAATGAATATCCAAAACACTAATGATGATTGCACTAGTAATGAAAAAAATATTTCTTACAAGCATGTCAATTTTTATGGAGTGCATAAAGTTTGTGAAGACATGCCTTATAGGGATGATATATTTTGTAAGAAGAATAAAGATGATAAAAACAATTGGTGGCTGAAAGTGATAAATGAATTTGCTACAAAATTATGCTCTCTTCATACCATTACTTGTGAACTTTGTAATAAAGTTGGTCATCTTAATTTTCAATGCATGCTTTTTCATGATCGAATCGTGTCCAAATATAGCAATAACTTGATCACCCTTGAAATTTATAATGAACTTTGTTTATTTTTGGGATGTGAAGGATTGTCACATAAAAATAGTTGGTTTGAAGCATTCATATGTATAGACCATGGTGAAACTAATTTGAAAGAAATCTATATGTTTTGCGTGGTAAATTGCGTTGAGAATACTTATATTGCCAACTATAGGAGGATGGTAAAACCAATAGAATATAAAAGGAACACTAATGAAAGGGTAAATATTTCCACTTTCCCTCTTATTTTCTCTCGTGATGAAATCGGTGACGAGAAAAAGCTTCCTATCCAACCAATCTCATCAATAAGAAGCTCGGAAAAATTAATTAAACCCACACATGATGTGGTGAAGAAGAAGAAAAGAAGAAAAGGTAGAGGTAAAAAGGAATATCAACAAAATAATTTTGCTCCCATTACTGTTGCACCTCATGAGAATGAACCAAAAATAATTGTGGAAGATGATACACTTAATGATGATATTTCTTCTTTGTCTTATGGCACCATGTCCGAAGGAACAATTGAAGATGATTTTATGATGCCTATTACTTGTTGTGATAATTATCATTGGGAAGACGGTGACACTTCTTATAATTTTGAGAATACTTTTGTCACCAACTTGAAAATTATGATAATGATTACTATACTATTGGTGCTATTCATACTATTAATGATAAGGGTGATTATGCTAATGATATGCAAAGCAACAAGCTTGGGGATGCTATGTTTGATGAGAATGACACATTTGATAATTTATTTGCTGCAATTAATGTTTGTCCCAAGCTTGGCGATGCTATGCTAAATGAAGATGATCTTTTTAGTCCCCCAAGTTTTGATGTGAAAATTTGTTATCATAATTGCATGCATCCTATTTATGATGATTGCAATATTTACGAAAGTGGGGTCGGAAGGGTATTAACTTTAGATAATAAATATCTCACTATCTTGTAGGGTGTATAATCTTATTATAATGATAAAAATGTATTAGGAGAGCTCATGAATTTATTTAGTAATGATTCCAATATTTCGGAGAGGCTATAATTGATTATGGTAACAAAGTTGCTATCTATGATGATTACTGTGATGACATGTATACTATAAATAATAATGATAACCTTGAAGCTTGTCATAATGATTTTAATGTTCAATTGGATTATGCCAATCAAGTATCACATGATAGTCATTTTGTTGAGTTTGCTCCCACAATTTTGAATTAGAAGAAATTTAGTAATGTGGAGAGTAATAAAATTTCAATGCTTATGGATCATGAAAATAATGCTTTATGTGATAGCTATATTGTTGAATTCATTCGTGATGCTACTAAAAATTATTACAAGCGAGGAACATATGATTCATGATGCCCCCATTATGTTTCAATTCTTTACTTTTATTTGAGCATAATTGAAATCATCATGCCTAGCTAAAAGGCATTAAAGAAAAGTGCTTATTGGGAGACAACCCAATACTTATGCCTATTGTTATTGTGTGTTCACATGATTAAGTTACTGTTGTAATCATGTTTATAGCTTTTGTTTCAATAAAGTGCCAAGCAAAGCCTTTGGGATAGTGTGGATGATAGTTGACTTGATTCTGTGCAAAAACAGAAACTTTTGCGCCCAGTTCTTAAATTACCATAATTCACTATGTGATAAAATTCTGAAACTTTTACACATGACTGATATACAAATTTACTACGTGTTCCTACATTTTCAGAATTTTTGGTGTCACATAAGTACGTTTGTTTTTCAGATCATTACAGATTGTTGTTTTTAACATATCCTATTTTCAATGCATTGTTTGCCTGCTTTATACTTTCCATGACTTATATTGGTCAATATAAGTTGTAGAAATGATAGGGTATAGTAGGCATTGTGTGAGAAGAATTATGAATCTTTCCTTGATAGTACCAAAGTGAATGATTTGCTCTTTATCATACGAACCTATCTCACAAAGTTACGTTAAGTTTTGTGTGAGTGAAGTTTTCAAGTTTTGGGTGAGATGTCGATATGAGGAGAATAAGGAATGGCAAGACCCTAAGCTTAGGGATTCCCAAGGCATCCCAAGGTAATATCTAAGGAAGACCCAAGCATCCAAGCTTGGGGTGCGCCGGAAAGCATCCCCTCTTTCGTCTTCAACATTATCGGTAACCTCACTTGGAGCTATATTTTTATTCGTCACATAATATGTGTTTTGCTTGGAGCATCATTTTCTTTTATTGGGATTTTCTTACTATTATTTAGAATAATGTTTTGTATCTTATATTTCAATAGAAGTGTCAAGTATAGCCTTTACCATACTTATTTTGCAAGTCTATATGTTATTGTTTGAAAACAGAAAGTTTTCAATCGTTGTCTGAATTCTTCAGAAAATTCAGAACATGATAAAATCTTGAATTTTTACAAATTAATCCATAAAATTTTTTCTATAGTGTGGTAATTTTTCCAAAATTTTGGTGTTAAAGAAGTATGAATCCTCTTGCATCCTTTACAGATTGTCCTGTTTAGACAGATTGCTGTTATGTTTGCATTGTTTGCATATATTTGCTTGTTTAATGATTCTATTTGAGGATAGGAGTATTAAATATGTAGAGGTATTATGAAATCTCAAATTATAGGTTTAGTGATTTTCTATAGTAGAAAATCATAAGGTTTTGCATTGATTTATACTAACTTATCTCACGAGTTCTTGTTGAGTTTTATGTGGATGAAGTTTTTGAGATTTAGGAAAACCGTGATATGGGAGGAATTAAGGAGACATAAGAGCTCAAGCTTGGGGATGCCCAAGGCATCCCAAGTTAATATCCCAAAAGGTTTCAAGCATCTAAGCTTGGGAATGCCCCGGTAGGCATCCCACCTTTCTTCATCAACAATCATCGGTTAACATCGGTTGAGCCTAAGTTTTTGCTTCTTCGATTAGATGTGCTTTTCTTGGAATGTCATTTTATTTTGTTTTGTTTGCTGTTTTAAAAAATACAAAGATCTGACATTTTTAAATGAGAGAGAGAGCCTTCACATAGCTACTTAATTATTTAACTACTCATTTGATCTTCACTTATATCTTTGTTTTTGAGTAGTTTGTTGTTTACTCTTGTGCTTCACTTATATTCTAAGAGTAAATTGTTCAATGAGTTGAATATCATAAAGTTGAAATTATATGTGCCTCATATACTTGTATCATACCTAGTAGTATTTTCACATTGGGTTTATAAAGTAAAATTTATTGAAGTTTGACAATCACAATATTGGTCATACAAGCAATTCATGAATGATTAGTTTATGGAAGAGAACTTTCATGCAACAAATATATTATCTTGGACATCATTTATGATTGTGAATACCCATTAATTATTTTCAAACTTGAGCAAATTATTCGACGTTGGACAAGGAAGACAACGTAATGAGTTATGGTTGGGTATATTTGCATCAAAGTTATATTGTTATGGATCCTCCAACATGTGGTGCTTGTTTAGAATATTTTGCTAGACAAAATCTCTATACTAAGCACGAATACTGCTTGTTCATCTGAAATCCTTGAGCCGCGTTTCTTCCATAAGTGTCCACCATACCTACCCATATGTGGTATAACTCTGTCGTTCCAAGTAAATTTGCATGTGCCACCTCTAATCATTCCAATAAGCATCTGTTTTGTGTGCCCGTACCGCTCATGGAGTGGCAGTGGATGTTCAGTATCTTTCATGCTAAGCGGGTTATTCTCATGATGGGTGTTTATTCACTTGTCATTGCACGAGAGAGGCTGGTAATTGGGATGCCCGGTCCTATGATTAATACAATAAATAATGAAAGAAACACCCTCGGAAAGTTGATTGTATGGAGGGCACACGAGGATTTGGCTAGCCATGGCTTGTGTTTGAATGGTTGAGCGGGAGTAAACTTTTACTTTCCGCTTGGTAACCACTTATAATGTGTTTAGCATGGAATATATTAAGAACTCTCGGTCATGACGTCGACAGGAAAGGCAAGCCTCCCAAAATTACATTCATCTCTGTTTTAAGCAGTGAGTACTGGCACCTCCCAAAATTTACTTTTTAGTTTTTATTTGCATGCAAGAGTCAATGGTATTCCTTCTCATTTCAACCTCAATTATTCTTTAGTTGGCAAGCATCTTGTGGTGGGGAAAGTTCCAGGTATATATGGCCATTCAAATATATTTGATCATGGTTTATATTGTTGACAATTATTTATATGATAAATGAGTTGGGAGGCAAAGCATTAAGCCCCTATCTTTCTCTGTGTTTGATGGATGCCATTTGTTCTAAAAATATGCTATGAGTACTAGCAATCATAGAACACTATATGATAATTGAGTATGTGGAGCTCTTACTTAGACTTTATTGAATAAGACATATTGAAATTGTTTCGCGACTAAGAACATAGGTTGTCAATGATACGTCCATTTTGCATCATGTTTTCCTACTATTATTTATGATTTTTTATGCATAATAATGCTTTTTGGAGTAATTCGAATGCCTTTTCTCTCATAATATGCAAGGTACGCACAAAGAGGAAGAATTCCGGTAGCTGGAAACCTGGACCTGGAAAAGCTACGTCAGGCTACCTGTTCTGCACAACTCCAACCAAGTTGAAACTTTACGAAGAATTTTTATGGAATATATGGGGAATATTGGAGCCAATAAGTACCAGCGGGGGCCACCATGGTGAGCACAAGATACCAGGGCGCGCCTGGGCCCCCAGGCGCGCCCTGGTGGGTTGTGCTCACCCAGGCCCACCTCTGGTGCCCAGCTTCTGGTATATAAGTCATTTTGACATGAAAAAAATAAGGACAGAGCTTTTGGAATGGAGCGGTGCCGTCTCGAGGCGAAACTTGGGCAGGAGCACTTTTGCCCTCCGGCGGTGCGATTCCTCCGGGGGAACTTCCCTCCCGTAGGGGGAAATCATCGTCATCATCATCACCAACAACTCTCCCATATCGTGGAGGGAAATCTCCATCAAAATCTTACACAACACCATCTCATCTCAAAACCTAGTTCATCTCTTGTATTCAATCTTGTTACCGGAACTATAGATTGGTGCTTGTGGGTGACTAGTAGTGTTGATTACATCTTGTAGTTGATTACTCAATGGTTTATTTTGTGGAAGATAATATGTTCAAATCCAATATGCTATTTAATACCCCTCTGATATTGAGCATGATTATCATTTGTGAGTAGTTACTTTTTTTCTTGAGGTCACGGGAGAAATCATGTTGCAAGTAATCATGTGAACTTGATATGTGTTCAATATTTTGATAGTATGTATGTTGTAATTCCCTTAGTGGTGTCTTGTGAACGTCGACTACATGACACTTCACCATATTTGGGCCTAAGGGAATTCATTGTGGAGTAGTAATTAGATTATGGGTTGCGATAGTGACAGAAGCTTAAACCCTAGTTTATGCGCTATTCCGTAAGGTACCAATTGGATCCAAAAATTTAATGCTATGGTTAGAATTTATTCTTAATACTTTTCTTGTAGTTGTGGATACTTGCGAGGGGGTTAATCATAAGTAGGAGGTTCGTTCAAGTAAGACCGAACACATCAAATTATCAAAGTGGCGAACACGAATCAAATCAACATTATGAAAGTGACTAGATGAAATTCCCGTGTACCCTCAAGAACACTTTGCCTATTATAAAAGACCGTTTTGGCCTATCATTTTCCTCAAAAGGATTGGGCTACCTTGCTGCACTTTTCCTACTATTATAGTTACTTGCTCCTTACAAATTATCTTGCTATCAAACTACTCTGTTACTTACAATTTCAGCACTTGCAGACATTACCTTGCTGAAAACCACTTGTCATTTCCTTCTGCTCCTCGTTGGGTTAGACACTCTTACTTATCGAAAAGAGCTATAATCGATCCCATATACTTGTGGGTCATCAGTCAACTTTCAAGAGAATGCATTGTTTGAACCATAACATGTGAATTGATTACTACTTTATCATGATGAGTTTTATGAGAATGAGTTTTTGTTATGATGCTAGGAAAAGTCATTGAAGTTATCATTGATCAAACTTATGCACTATGCTAGCATTCACACTTCATAAATTATTTCGTTTATCATTTACCTACTCGAGGACGACCAGGAATTAAGCTTGGGGATGCTGATACGTCTCCAACGTATCTATAATGCATGAAGTTTTTATGCCATGTTTACAACAATTTTATATGGTTTTGGTATGATTTGATTAGAACTAACCCGGACTGACGTTGTTTTCAGCAGAACTACCATGGTGTTGTTTTTTGTGCAGAAATAAAAGTTCTCGGAATGGGCTGAAAATCTACGGTGATTTTTTGTGGACCCGAAGCCTCACGAGGAAGCAACAAGCCGGGGAGGCGCGGCCACACCCTGGGGCGCACGGGGCAGGCTTGTCGCTCCCTCGTGGGCCCCTTTGACGTGAAACCAACGCCAAAAATTTCTATAAATACAAAAAACTCCAGAAAGAAACTTAAACCTTTGGCTCTGCTGCCGCAAACCACTGTACCGAAGCAATCTCATATGTAGCCCTATTTCGGCACCCTCTCGGAGGGGGAAATCATCACCGGAGGCCATTTTCATCATCCCGGTAGCCACCATGATGAGGAGGGATTAGTTCACCCTATGGGCTGAGGGTATGTACCAGTAGCTATGTGTTTGATCTCTCTCTCTCTCTCTCTTGTTCTTGATTTTGCATGATCTTGATGTACCGCGAGCTTTGTTAATATATTTGGATAATATGGTGTTTCTCCCTCTCTATGATCTTGTTGTGATTAATTGAGTTTTTTACCTTTGAGGTTTCACTATTATCAGATTGAATACTTTTATGGATTTGAGAACACTTGATGTACGTCTTTCATATGAATACCCGTGGTGACAATGGGGTATTATATTGATTCACTTGATGTATGTTTTGGCACTCAAGTCGTAGATTCCCAAGGTGACATTGGGGTAATCTATGAATAGGTGTTGATGCATGTTTTCGTCGTACTTTCACTTGATGTATGTTTTCGTCATCATCCTCCATCACCAATTTCTTCATGCTCACTGCCGTGCATGAGTAATTCCATCGTAAGCTTGCTGGATGGTGATGGGTTAGATGAGATTTGTCAGGTAATCGAGTTAGTTTTGTTAGGGTTCGATCCCTAGTATCCACTATGTTCTGAGATTGATGTTGCTATGACTTTGCTATGCTTAATGCTTGTCACTAGGGCCCGAGTGCCATGATTTCAGATCTGAACCTATTATGTTTTCATGAATATATTTGTGTTCTTGATCTGCATACCCCAAGGTGAAAATAATTGGGATTCTTTCCAGTGATTACTGTAATTTGAGGAGTTCATGTATTCACTAATTGCTAATGCTTTTGTCCGGTTCTCTATTAAAAGGAGGCCTTAATATCCCTTAGTTTCCATTAGGACCTTGCTACCACGGGAGGGTAGGACAAAAGATGTCATGCCAGTTTTTTTCCATAAGCACATATGACTATATTCGAAATACATGCCTACATTATATTGATGAATTGGAGCTAGTCCTGTGTCACTCTAGGTTATAACTGTTGCATGATGAATGCCATCCGACGTAATTATCCATCATTGATTCATTGCCTACGAGTTCATTTCATATTGATCTTTGCTAAGTAACTTAGCCGTTGCCACTGTTAAGATTGCTACAAAACTGCTACTATTACTTTTGCACCCGTTACCGTACTTCCATACTACTTTGCTACTAAATACTTTCCTTTAGATATTACGTCTTTCTGGTGTGGTTGAATTGACAACTCAGATGCTAATACTTGAGAATATTCTTTGGCTCCCCTTGTGTCGAATCAATAAATTTTTATTGAATACTCTACCATGGAAGATTGTTGCGATCCCCTATACTTGTGGGTTATCAAGACCTTTTTCTGGCACCACTGCCGGGGATCATAGCTTTATTCTTTGAGCCACTTGGGATTTATATCTGTTGATCACTATGAGGAATTTGAAAGATACTAGAACCAAGATCTATCCCTCTACTACGAGGGGAGGTAAGGAACTGCCATCTAGCTCTACACTTGATTCACCTTCTGTTTTGAGTAAGCTTACGACACCTACACCTGCTATTGATTCTGATATGTCACATGTTATTGATGACGCCACTTCTGCTATGAATGATGCTTATGATGGTACTACTTTGCTTGATAAAATTTTGCCACTGGTGAATTACTTGATGAGCATCTTGCTAGATATTGATTATGCTGAAGATGATGATATTTCTGAAACTGACGAAACTATTGAAACTAAAAATTATGATTCTCCCAGTAGATATGAATTGCCTAAGGTACCTGAGGGTTATATTATGGATGAAGAAACTGCTAGAGACTCTTTTTCTTGCAATCATAGAGATGATCTTAACAAACAGTTAGCTAAGCTGAAAAGAAAAATCTTTGAATGCTAGAATGCAATATGATCCTAAGTTTGCTACTTCCCCTATCTTTGTTACTGATAAGGATTATGAATTCTCTGTCGGTCCTGACTTAATTACTTTGGTAGAATCTGATCCTTTCCATGGTTATGAATCTGAAACTGTTGTGGCACATCTTACTAAATTGAATGATATAGCCACCCTATTTGCTCATGAGGAAAAAATTCATTATTACTATATTCTTAAATTGTTTCCTTTATCATTAAATGGTGATGCTAAGTTATGGTTTAATTCTCTTCCTCCTGGTTGTGTGCATAGTCCCTAGGATATGATTTATTACTTCTCTAAAAAATATTTCCCTGCTCATAAGAAACAAGCTGCTTTAAAGGAAATATTTAACTTTGTGCAAACTGAAGAAGAGAGCCTCCCACAAGTTTGGGGGACGCTTCTCCAATTACTTAACGCTTTGCCTGATCATCCTCACAATAAAAATGAAATACTTGATATCTTTTATATGGACTAACCGATGCTTCCAGGGACCCCCTAGATAGTTGTGTTGGTTGTGTTTTCAGGGAATGAACTGTTGAGCAATCAAAAGTGACCCCCGCGTCAACATCCGAGTCGACATCTGCCGGAGGAGGCGAAGAGGGCAGGGTTTGGGCACGCCTGGATGAGGAAGAGGTAGTTGTCTTCTTCCTCTCCGCGGCCTTCGTCAACCCCTTTGCCACCGAGGCCCTCGTGTGATGCCCGGACCCCTCCAGGGCTAATTGAGGCCGCGCAGCCCTGTCGGGCCGGACCGGCTCGCCGGAATCAGCTCGCCGCAGGACTCGCCCTCTTCCCATGGCTGGCGTCGAGCCGGCCGCCTCGGCCTCCTCCTCCGATGACTCGTCAGCCACGTCTTCAACAAGCGGGGCCCCGGTGTTGGCGCTGCCAACTCCCCCGGTGGCTGCCGCCCACCGGGCGAGCTCCTTCTCCTCCGCAACCGTTGCGGCCTTGTCCTCCACGCCCCCGGTGCTGCCGTCTTCCCTGGTGAGCTGTGCCTCCCTCGCCCTCGTGGCGATGTAGTCCAACTCTGCCTGGGTGGTGTCCATGACAAGACACCGCTCAGTGTTGGTGTCGACGAGTCTCTCGTGCAGGGTGTCGAAGAATTGCCGCACTTCGACATCCCCCGGTTCCTTCCAGCTCGGGTCGGGGCCGTGCGCGTTGCAGTCCGGCATCATGGCGATGATCTCGGACCGACGCGAATTATTCTACAACGGGATCACCCCTGCTGGCAGCTTGAACAATGGCCCCTTGAGGACCTTGCCAGCCTTTGCGGCAGCCCTCGCGACCTTGCCGGTCCGCACGACTTCTCCGTCGCGACCCACGCCAAGCTGAAAAAGTCGCTGGCAGAAGTGGGCATGCGCCATCACCGTGAAGTTGTGGTCGAGGCCAGGGCGGAGCCGCATGATATCAGCCGGGTTCATGAAGAGCCAGGCCGGCCTCCCCTTGTTATGCAGCGGGGCGATCCGGCAGCGAATGAAGTCCGCCCCAATCATTTCAAGGGTGAGTCCAGCCCGGGTGAGCCAGAGGATCCTGGTAGTGGCGACGTGAGCCTCCCGTCGGCAGCGTCAATGTCGCTCCAATCGTTGCCGCGAATCGGCGGCGCCCGACGAACCTTGAAGAATGCCAGCGGGTCCTCCTGTTCAATCCAACACCACCGGCCGCGCCATTCCTCCCACCTCTCCTTCATGGCGCCGTCCAGATCCAGGTGACGCAACCAGAGACGGCACCTCCCGGCTGGATCCGAGGGAAGAAATAATGGCGGAAAAGCACCGTATTGGGTTGCACCCCAGCAAAGCCCTCGCAAAGATGCGCAAAGAGAGCCATGCACGCCACCACATTCGGAGCAAAATCCAAGAGACGGAAACTGAAGGTGTGCATGATATCGCAGAAGAAATCGGAAAAAGGAGGACACAACCCGCAAGAGAGATAATCAACGAAGAAGGGATACCGATTTGGAGCAAGCTCGGCATAGGTGGCAGGGATGACGGTCGTGGCCGGGTGTCCCGAACCTTCTCCCCCCGTATTCACTCCCCATAGTGGTCTGAAGGAGGCCCGGAGTTCATGCACGTCGACTGGCGAGGGGAAGAAGAAGGCGGACTGCGTCTGCTGCCCCTACAGCACACTCTCCGGCGGCTCCACAGTCCCGGCATCCTTGGCCACCCCCTTGCCCTTGGTGGATTTGGGCGCCATGGAGGCTGAGAAGGTTAGGGGACTGAGGAAGGAGCGGCGGAGATGCAGCAACGGCGGGCGATGGCGGAAGCTTAGGAAGGAAGGAAGAGAGGGCGGCGGCTCTGAGATTGGAAAAGGCACAAGGAAGGGGGTGAAAGTGAGCGGCGCGCCCGCGGTTACTCCTTTTTTATGGGGAAAACACGGGCCGCCTCGTTTCACATTAACTACGACGTGACGCATGCGTGCAGAACCCAACCTCACGCATGCCGCCCACGTCACGCAAACCTCTCCACATCGCGTCGCGCGCGCGAGTCGTGGGAGGTGCAGCGCGCGAAGAATCTTACCGCGGTAAAAACCGCCCCGCCTGCCCGTGCACCGTTCTGGGCCTAGCCCAACAACGTGTTGCTTTATGTGTGGCCCAGGCCTGGGGGCTCCTGTCGGTGTACAAAAAGAGGGGTACACTTTTTGTACCCCTATAAACTGTGCCAGGGTAGACAGAGCCACGCCCACAGCCACACCAAGCAGGGCAGGGGAGGTAAGCCAGGGTAAGACCGAAGACCAGCGTAGATGGAACAACGCCAAGACCAAGACCACAAAGAGCGAAGGGACGAAGTGGGATCCTCGCCGGCCAGATCCTTGCCGGGGCAGCCTTAGCAGCCCCGGCAAGACCCTTGCCGCGGCAGCTCGCCCCACGCCCACGGAGCAAGTCACCCTTGAGTCCACGGCCCCCACCATGGTCCACTATGTTGGGGAAAGGGCTCGGGAGGCGCCTCCGTGGTGGCATGCAGATCTTTGTGAAAAACATTAAAGATCAGATGAGCACCAGAAGGCGACGACCCTTGGCGAGACCCCAGCCAAGGAAAACCACGAGGCCCCTGGCAAGCACCTTGCCGGGGACAACAGCGGGTGCCGCGGCAAGACCCTTGCCGGGGCCTCGGCAAGGCCCTTGCCGAGAGCATCTACAGGGCCACTGCCAGGCCCACATCGACCAAGCCTCCACCGCCATTCGCATGCAGCTGCCGACCCAACCAACTGGGCAGGCACGTGCGTGGCGGCATGCAGATCTTCGTCAAGACTCTGCCACCGCGCCACCTCAGCCGCCTGCCTGCCTACATGGCATCACACGCACCGCTGGCCAGGGCGTGTGTCGACACAAGGAAGATCGGCGACGGACGGGACGGGCTCCGCCCCCGTCCCCGGTAAAGCGAGAGGACACCTAAGCAGACGCATTAAATGCGCCTTGTCATATAATGCGAGGGATAAACTCGCAACACTGTGCCCTTTCCACCTCCTGTGTGCCACTGTGGCAACCCCTTTTTCCTATAAAAGGAGGCCCGAGGCAACAAGGAGAGGGATTCGGCTTTTTGGAGCTCCTCATGCCCCATAGCTAGTTCAAGAACACAAATATACATCCACCAAAGCAGGAGTAGGGTTTTACGTGTCCTCGCGGCCCGAACCTGGATAAACGAACCGTGTGCTATCTGTTTGATCTGCTCTTCTCTCAACCCCGCACCCCGCGACCGTAGTAGTGATTCTTGTGATCCCATAGGTGTCGTTTCCACCGACACAGCGACAACGGTCTCGGGGTCTACCGGAGAGAAGATGGGGAAGAAACAGTAAATACATAGCAAGCAAGAGCATAACAGGACAACAAGCAGTGCTAGACATGTTCTAACGCGGTGTTACACGACACCAGCGAAGGGGAATAACTTCCGAGAAAGTTTTCCCTGGAGTTTGGCATTTTCGGACAGATGAATCGGAGGGGGGGGGGGTTGCACACACCATTACTATGCCTAAAAGTCCGACATTACTATCTGACTTAGTAATGGCGCACCACATAGAAGTGCGCCATTACTAACAATTTTTTTCAAAAAAAAATTCAGATTTTTTTTTCGTTTTTTTCTTAATCTCGGGTCACTATGGCTTAATCTCGGGTCAATATGCTTAATCTCAAGTCAAATCGCACTCCATGGTCAAACTTCCCGAAAGGTCACCCATCCTCACACTACTCCAGCCCAAGCACGCTTAACTTCTTAGTTCTATCCAACCCCAGCACCAACTCACTTAACAGGCACTTCTTGATATATCTATCATATCAATCCTATTATACCTTGTTTATGTCTAGGACTTTGTTCATGTTCATGAGTGTGATGAAATTTGGAAAAAATATTTCAAACTTCTCGGTCATATTACGTATCATATTTTGAACATTTTTTCCAAAAAAAAATCGAAACCAATTTTTTTTCTGTTACTAGTGGCACACCTAGCAAATGGTGCGCCATTACTAAGTTTGAATTTTTTTTCCATTTTCCCCCTCTAGATCTTAAAAGCCATGTATCTTTTATTCTGTTAGGTTTTGGGGGATTCTAAAAATCTTCAACAAGGTTCCCCCAGTTTAATTCGGATGTAACTTTTCGAGTAGATGATTTTTCATACAAAAAACTTTTTAATCTGAATTCGTATGCAGAAGTTATGCCCAGTTTACTAAATTCCAGAGAGATTTTGCAATTAAAGTCGAAATTCATATTTGTAAATTTTCCCAACAACTAGACCACATATCACATGGGAAACTTATTTTGTTTTTTTGACATTTCCATCATTTTATTTTATTTTTTTTCAACTGAAAAGGCGGTCCAGGGGGGTGCATTTAGTAATGGCGCACCTTCACAAAGTGCGCCATTACTATGTGTATGACTTAGTCAAACCTTGGTCAAAGTTAGTAATGGCGCACTTTGTATAGGTGTGCCATTACTAAGTTTGACATAGTAATGGCGCACCTATGCAAAGTGCGCCATTACTAAGTTTGACCAAGGTTTGACCCAGTCATACACATAGTTATGGCGCACTTTGTAAAGGTGTGCCATTACTATGTCAACTTAGAAATGGCGCACCTATACAAAGTGCGCCATTACTATGTGTATGACTGGGTCAAACCTTGGTCAAACTTAGTAACGGCGCACTTTTCACCTGGTGCGCCATTACTGTTTTGGTTACTAATGGCGCACCTACACATGGTGCGCCATTACTATTTAGTAATGGCGCACCACATGTGTAGTGCGTCATTAGTGTCCATATTGGCTATAGCTGTTTTTCTATTAGTGGAAGGTTCGCTATGCTAGGGACGCATGGCAGATGAACGGGCTGTGTATTCAGATTCGTCTCGTTCTTCTGAGCAACTTTCATGCATACAACTTTTTCATCCGAGTTAAGGATTATTTTCTATGAATTTCCAAAGTTTTAACAGTTTTCTAGAATTCCTGAAATTCTACTGTCTTAGAATCTATTTAATGACTAGCCAATTTGTGAGGGCTATAATGGGTCATTCATAACTGTAGTGGGGATGACTCCTATAGATGATTTACTCTACTCCAAGAGTAGTACCAATCCATGCCATTTGATGGCATGAACAATGCACGTAGCTAGTACAAATAAAACCCCAAACTAGCTTAGTTAGTAATCTATTTCTTTAGTTTTATCCGTTAACAGAAGATGCACTTTTGTCATTGTTGTACCAATTAATCCATGCACCTAGTGAACTTGTTCCAGTGAGATGAAATGGAGTTGGTAAAGTGTAAAACTATTCCCATCATTTTTTTTGAAGTGATCTGCTATCTGTTTTGTTGATTTAAAAAGGGCTAGTCAGCAAGTAGTAGCAGTACAAAGCTAGTTACTGCTACAGTAACTAAATGTTACTATAGCAGTGCTGCACTAGGAGCAGCATGGGCAGCTAGCGGCAACCGCCGCTGGCAAAAGCAGCGCAGCGGTGGGCGAGCGGAGGGGGGAGCAGGGGGCGCGGTGCGGTGGCCAGTGGGCGGCGGCAGGGGCGAGAGGGGTGGAGATATTTTCGGTGAGAGGGGGAAGGGTTCGACACACCGGGGGGTCCTTATCCTCTCCAGCGTCGCCGGCGAGGCGGCTCGGTGGAACCGGAGCGTTCACCGACGCCCGGTCGGAGGAACAGGATCCGAAGGCGACCGGGTGGGGGGAGTTAGGCTGTCTTGGCCGGTTCGATGGCCAGGCCCATGGGGCAGGGGGAAGTCCTCCCCTTTTCTTTTTATTTCCCCTTCGTATTTTCTTTTTACAATTTTAGTTTTCTTTCATTTTTGAAAAGCAATTAGCTTTATCAAATATAGGACCAACATCTAAATTGGGTTTACTAATTATACCACTGCCACATTTAGTTTGAGGTTCAAATAAAATAGTCTAGTATTTTTATAATTTACAAAGCATTTAATATTTTTAGCTACTGTTATATTCACAAAAGGGCATTTAAATATTTTACAAAAATTTTGGGTCACCACCATAATTAGTTATGGAATATTTGCCAGACTTTGAACATTTTACTTTGCATGTTTGAGAAATTTGAATTTTGGACTTTAAATTGAATTTGAATTTGAATCATGATTTGGATCAAGTGAGGATTTAGCAATGGTAATGTGATGACATGGCGCCATTAGCGGGATATTACTGTAGCTTAATTATCCGTACGTTACAAATCTCCTCCACTACCAGAAATCTCATCCCGAGATTTAAGGGGTGGAGTAAGGGGAAAGACTCGGGAAGAACGGAGCTCAACACATGATAGGTACATGCGGTTTATCTTATTGAACATTGCATAGAGACATCTCTCGAGTTGAAATTCAAGAAAGTCATCGAGAGCAAGGTAAGAAGGTGCAATAAGAAGCTCCAAGCGGATGGACAATCGTTCGATGTCTGAAAGGAAGTGTGAAAGTGGTTGAGAGCATCAAGAATAAGTATTGCATCTGATACCAGAATAGATCACAAGAAGGTGGGTCGTGAATTACATATGAAGCCAAGCGTGAGGAACAATTTTAGAAGACAGGGATGTACATGAGTGTCAGGTTTCGATCCCGTGGAACTGTGGGTTATGTGCCCAGCATGTGGGTTAAAAGCAGGAAGGGTGCTAACATTTTGTACGGTCATGATAGCAAGGCAGGTCAGAGGATAGCCTGTCAATTATGTTGGCAAAAACGTTGGTACCAAGGGCGAGGGACGAAGAGAACCATTTTCCTGCTCGTTAAGACGAGGTGGACCAATAGGCAAAGTTCTCGTCCATCGGCAGCTACCGGAATGTCATCAACAATAGTAACAACGTCTTACTGACAGAGTTGTACCTCAAGGCATTTACATAACCAGCGAATTATCACTGCTAAGATATGTTACATTACAAGAAAGGATGAGTGTCTAACAACTCAAAACCCGTGGAAACATTGAATCGGCAAGAAATAATAGTTGATGACGAACTCATAAGAAGTTACGTAGTTCCGTCATATTCTCGAGATACCAGACTGTAATACTTGAGGGTAGAACATGATAGAGTTTGGACGGGTGAAAAGATTTGAAGAAGACAAGTACTTTACTTGTCCGCAAAATGGAGTCAAAGGAGAACAATCATTGTCGGAACCACGGTTGCAAAGGACCAATTATAGATACAAGATGAACTTCTCACAATGGGATTATTATTATAACAAGAAGCTTCCATGATAAGTTCCACATTGGGTCCGTGGGCATGAACACAAAGGTTCAAGGTTGACTCCCACTTAATCAATACATAACTTTCCATTTACTTCTTGCATTTGAAGAAGTTGTAGTGTTGAAATTTCACCTGACGGAAAGCCAGTAGAGTATAACCTGCATAACTTTCGTGTTCACGCAGATTTAGGGAAGACATAGATTCAACCCATCGGGGCATGTTAGGAGCATATACCACAAACTTCACGAGTAAATAACTCAAGCCCGGAAGCAGAGTATGGTTGACAAGATCGGGAGATAAAATTTACCAGGGCATTATGTATCAGAGGGAAGGCTCGCAAGGTTATTGAATATGAAGGATGCTATCAGATAAAATCCACAAAGGATCTGGTGGTCCATGAGGGATCTGATGTGAGCAACGGTACTCAACCAGAAGAAGAAATAATGCAAGGAGAACAGATTATAGAAACAACTAACTAATTCAAGGCTCAAATGCAAAGGAATTATGACTTCCAAATCGGGGGATTAGAAGCAGAGGCTCTGATCAAAGACAAGTAAGTTGAATAGACATAGATCGACAATCAATCAAGGTTTGATTTGTCGAACACCAGCTCATGTCTGGGGTGACGTTTGAGCCAAGGGAAAAATTCTAATTATGATTGATGATTGCAAACATTCACAAACATATCGAATCAAATGCTTGAAATTACGATGATAAAGGATGCAAGCATACAAGTATTTGCAGAGCAATAGTTGGAGAGGATTATCGGAAGATCTGGTAGTATTCCAAAGTATCTTGTTAATCACTTGATCAACTAGGAATGACCAAATCCTCGCTAAGTGTGAGGAATTATTCGTAGATGTAAACATGTGGCAAAGAATCGCTAGGCAGTGACACAGGAGATTCTTAAAAGTCAGAGAGTAATTCAATGTATCTTGTAGTAAAAAGAGCAACTGGAAACGAAGGTATGAACGACAATGTAGGTAGTTACTCATAAGGATTTATCGGTGGTAGGGATCGCAACGACAAAGGGCACAAGGGTGTCGGGAAAACATCGAAGAGTATCTTCAGAATCTTCTGGTGCACCAAGCAATCATCAGGAGTGAGGGGCTCTCTGGGAGAATTTATTTACGCGAACGTAGAGTTAGAGTTAACAAAATCATTTAACCCGAATATAAGAGAGGTTGGAGTCCCAGAGTATAGACGAGGAATAAAAGATCCTAATACCACCCAATCGCAACGTGGGCCCGTAAGCCACACAACCATGTTAGTAAATCCGTTTTTCAAAGACTAGACTCAACTTCAGCAAAGGAGTTGGAAAGGGGGTTCGTACAAGCAGTCGGCTCAGATACCAACTTGTGACGCCCCCAATTAGACCGTACGCTAATCATACCGCAAACGTGTATGATAAAATCAGGGACTCACGGGAAGATATCACAACACAACTTTAGACACAAATAAAATAATACAAGCTTTATATTACAAGCCAGGGGCCTCGAGGGCTCGAATCCATAGCTCGATAAACAAGAGTTAGCGAAAGCAACAATATCTGAGTACAGAAATAAGTTAAACAAGGATGCCTTAAGAAGGCAAGCAAAGAACAACAACGATCTAAGAGGCAAGGCCTCCTGCCTGGGACCTCCTAAACTACACCTGGTCGTTGACGGTCTCCAAGTAGCAGTATCGTTGGCGGTGGCATCTGGCTCCAGGGTTCCACCATCTGGTTGCAACAACTAGAAAGAAGGAAGAAGAGGGAAAAGGGGTAGCAAAGAAACCGTGAGTACTCATCCAAAGTAGTCGCAAGCATCAGATCTTTACTCAGTATGCATTGGTATCAATTGGAAGGGCTGTATGTGTGGACTGAACAGCCGAATGCCAAAATAGAGGGGAAAGCCTAGCCTATCGTAGACTAGCATCTTCAAGCAGCTCCAAGCATCTTGCAGCATGTAGAAGAGTAAAGAGTAGCAGTTTATAATTAAGAAGAATGTTGTAATAATAACGCCCAGAGATCTTTCCTCGTCTCCCTCAGAGAAAGCAATCTCGGAGCCACATATCCATCACATGTCTCAAGTAACTAGTTCTAGTTGTAATATATTAGGATAAAAGTCTGAACGTCCATTAACGTAGACACGGTATTTGAATATATATCTTCCCTGTAGGGGTGCACCACGTTTTCCAACACACTTTATTACTCTGGCCGGATACACTTTTATGGGTCAATGACCGGCCTCGGAAAATCAGCATGTGGTAGCCCCACCTAGGCTCAGCAGATAGGTCCCCGCCGGTCTACAACCTAAGCACTCCGGGGTCTGGGACCATCGCCCGTTACACGCCGGGTCATTGCGAGCAGGGCGGACCACGCTCCACGACTACAGGATGGTGTCGGCCCAGCCGTGCCGCAATGCTGAACTGGACGTCTGACAAAGCTTCCACTGATACCATGACGTCGAGGCCCTTATCTATTGTCGACTGGTGGTTAGTGCGTAAAGGCCAGAGGCTAACTCAGAAAAAATACCCAAACTTGTTAGTGCATTGAGGGCTCGCGGAGACGAGCAGAGACTCATGATAATGTGACCCCGTCGCCCCATCTCATGGACTTACGGCAAGGGCCCAGACTGCCCGGCCGTGCCACATATAACACTCGCGGGTGCTCCAGGGTCCGCCCGATTTCACATCAACTCGCTGGTACCCCTGAGGGCCGACCCGACTTCAACAATGGTCTCAAGTAAAGTCCAGATAACCATGTGTCCAAACATCAAGGGGAAAACCCGAGGAATAACCCCCGGTGGATTCCACTCGATGTAATCATCAAGGTGAACGTAAGAGGAACCACCCTCGAGGTTCACACTTGATGGGTTGCACGACAGAGTCGTATCGGGAGTGGTGAAGGAGGAACCACCCTTGTTGGCCATGACCGAATAGCTACACTACAGAGTTGTCATCAGGAGTGCGTATGGTGTTCCAAACTCGGCACTCAATGCTAACTCTGCAGAGTCGAGCAACAAAAAATGGGCGTGATGTGATGTGAGGGGTCGGGCTATGGTCGTCGATCATGTTGATCGAGTTGTCGATGCTGAAGCAGGGGCAACAAGGACAATGTGGGGGTCACTGATGGATCTCTAACCAACCTATACTAAGTAGTTTAGGATAAGCAGGTAAGGTACAATGAGCAGGTTACAAAAGTAGGCTATGCATCAGAATAGGAGCAAACAATATCAATAGCAAAATCTAATGCAAGAATGAGAGAATGGAATGGGCGATATCGGGATGATCAAAGGGAGGGGGATTGCCTGGAAGCTTCGATGAAAGGGGAGAAGGGTCGTCGTTGACGTAGTCGATCACAGCGGCAGAGGTCTCAGGGTCTACAGGAGAGAAGAGGGGGAAGAAATAGCAGATACATAGCAAGCAAGAGCATAATAGGACAATAGGCAGAGCTAGACGTGTTCTAACGCGGTGTTACACGACACCAGCGGAAGGGGAATAACATCCGGGAAAGTTTTCCCAGAGTTTGACATTTTCGGACAAATGAATCGGAGGGGGACAATTGCAGGCTCGCTATGCTAGGGACATGTGGAAGATGAACGGGCTGCGTATTCGGATTCGTCTTGTCGTTTTGAGAAACTTTCATTTATAAAACTTTTTCATCCGAGTTAAGGATTATTTTCCATGAATTTCCAAAGTTTTAACAGTTTTCTAGAATTCCTGAAATTCTACTCTCTTAGAATAGGTTTAATGACTAGCTAATTTGTGAGGGCTATAATGGGTTATTTATAGCTCTAGTGGGGATGACTCCATTAGATGATTTACTCTACTCCAAGAGTACTACCAATCCATGACATTTTATGGCATGAACAATGCATGTAGCTAGTCCAAATACAACCCTAAACTAGATTAGTTAGTAATATGTTTCTTTAGTTTTATCCGTTAACAGAAGATGTGAAAGGATCGAGAAGAGGTGTCTAGAGGGGGGTGATTAGACACTAAGTGCCAAAAGTTGCAGTTTTTAATATTCTTCAGTTTAGGTGGAGATTAAGCACAAGTTTAGCAAACACGATACATATTAAGCAAGCATGCAATGAGTATATGAGCAGTGGAAAGTAAGGCATGCAACTTGCAAGAATGTAAAGGGAAGGGTTTGGAGTATTCAAACGCAATTGGAGACACTGATGTTTTTGTCGTGGTTCCGATAGGTGGTGCTATCGTACATCCACGTTAATGGAGACTTCAACCCACGGAGGGTAACGGTTGCGCGAGTCCACGGAGGGCTCCACCCACGAAGGGTCAATGAAGAAGCAACCTTGTCTATTCCATCATGGTCGTCGCCCATGAAAGACTTGCCTCACTGGCGGTAGATCTTCACGAAGTAGGCGATCTCCTTGCCCTTACAAACTCCTTGTTCAACTCCACAATCTTGTCGAAGGCTCCCAAGTGACACCTAGCCAATCTAGGAGACACCACTCTCCAAGAAGTAACAAATGGTGTGTTGATGATGAACTCCTTGCTCTTGTGCTTCAAATGATAGTCTCCCCAACACTCAACTCTCTCTCACAGGATTTGGATTTGGTGGAAAGAAGATTTGAGTGGAAAGCAACTTGGGGAAGGCTAGAGATCAAGATTCATATGGTAGGAATGGAATATCTTGACCTCAACACAAGTGTAGGTGGTTCTCTCTCAGAACATGTGTATTGGAAGTGTAGATGTGTTCTGATGGCTTTCTCCATGAATGAAGAGTGGGTGGATGGGTATATATATCCTTCACACAAAATCCAACCGTTACACACAATTTGCCACACTCGGTGGAACCGAATGGTTAAACTCGGTTGGACTGATTTAGCAAACCTAGTGACCGTTAGGATTTTCGGTGAGACTGAGATGCAACTCGGTAGGACCGATATGGTTAGGGTTCAGGCATAACGTAATCTCGGTGTGACCGATTACACAAACTCGGTGGGACCGATTTTGGTAATAAGCTAACCAGAGAGTTGGTCAGGCAAACTCGGTGAGATCGATTACACAAACTCGGTGGAACCGATTTTGGTAATAAGCTAACCAGAGAATTTGCATTGTAATCTTGGTAGTACTGATTGCTAAAACTCGGTGAGACCGATTTTAGTTATGGACATACACAGAGAGATTACAATCCCATCTCGGTGAGACCGAGATCCCTATCGGTGAAACAGATGTGCTAGGGTTTGTGGCAGTGTTTCTGACATCTGAAACTCGGTGGCTCCGGACAGAAAGAATCGGTGGGGCCGATTTTGACTTTTGGTTTGGGTCATATGTGGATGTGGGGAAGTAGTTGAGGGTTTTGGAGCATATCACTAAGCATTGAAGAGCAAACAAGCCATTAAGAAACACCTCATCCCCTCTTGATAGTATTGGCTTTTCCTATAGACTCAATGTGATCTTGGATCACTAAAATAGAAAATGTAGAGTCTTGATCTTGAAGCTTAAGCCAATCCTTTTTCCTTAGCATCTTGAAGGGGTTCCACATCCTCTAGTCCATGCCACTCCACCGTTGAACTTATCTGAAACATACTAGATAAACGTGTTAGTCCAACAAGAGATATGTTGACATTAATTACCAAAACCACCCAGGGAGCACTTGTGCTTTCAATCTCCCCATTTTTGGTAATTGATGACAACATACATCAAAGCTTTAGATAAAGATATAGAGAATTGCAAGTAAAGCTTTGGAAAGACATGTAACATGCATAGGCTCCCCCTACATGTATGCAAACATGTGAATATGGAAAACAGGAGCATGTGAATGCATAAGCATGACAGAGTAAGCAATGTGTTACATGTATCTTGGTTGTATGCATCAGAGCAAATGATGTGAATATGAGAAATGTACCTTCATGCTGATGAGTCCTTCTTGCAAACAGTATGTACATCAGCAAGAACTTCTCATTCACATGTCTGTGATGCATATACTTACCTTGTGGTCTTGAGTTGGCTTAGGATGGGATGAACCTGCGCAAACAAGGTTAAATAACACAGATACACCTACTGACCAGAGCAAACAAGAGAAACCACAAGAGAACCAAGACTGGGATGACATGTAGAGTGAGTACTAAGTACCACATTGGATATAGACATGTCCCCAAAGGTAAATATATGCAATAAAATCAGAGATTTCCTTCCCTTAGATGTCTTGCTCCTGAATCTGCATGGGATATTGGGAGAAGATAGGGAACAGAAAATCAGAGCAATAAAAAAGAAACAACAGAGCTTGAGCTAAAGCAAGCAAACAAACATGTCTTTCCCCTCTTAAAGACATGTGGCATCTCTCCTCTTGAACACCAAGCATCTGGGGTCATTGATGATATTACTTTCTCCTTGTTGAGAAACTCTCTCCCCCCTGAGTATCCTCTTTTTCTCCCCCTATAGGAAAGATTAAGCTTTGATGTGATCTCTCTCTCCCCCTTTGACATCAATTTCCAAGAAGGGCTCTTCTAGACATGTGATACAAATGGGTTGGTCCTTGAGTCACAGAGCAAAGCAGCATGTCTAATATGATGCTGGTGGAGGACAAGAATCATTGAGTGGAGCTAGAGTAAACAGAAATCAGGAATAAGTGGCAAGTTGGTTTTCCTGTGGTGAAATCGGTGACTCCGAGTTGTGTGCTTCGGTTACACCGAAGGATTTCTGTTGAACCGAAGAAAACAAACCGGTGGGACCGAGTTCATCAGAGTGAAACCACTTTTCACCTCAGCTCACTAGACAAATAAGATCTCACAAGGATTTGCAACGAATTAACTAAAAGATTTGTAATGAATTGGATGCAGAACAAAAAGAAACTAAAAAGTCTTGATGAAGTTTTTTTTCGAAAGGGGAAACAAATATGCAAGAGACAAATGCAATAACACAGGAAAGATCACAAGAGAACTTCATCTAGAGTTGGGCGGTGACAAAGTCACCTATGTTAGAGTATATTGACTTAGGAGTCAAGTGAGATCACTTGATCATAGGTCATACTCATCGTTTAAGCTCAAAATGGGGTTACCATTTTTCGTTTAAGCCTTTTGATGTATTCACATCTTGTCGAGTTGCTTTGACTCATGACTTGGAGTAAAGCTTCTCTAAGATGGAATAACATACCTTGTGTGGTGGTGTTGATCTTGCTCATGTAGTTGAACTTGTGTGGGTTGCTCAAGGTTGATGTAGTTCATGAAGAGTTGGGAGCACCACTTGGAGTTTGAGTTCATCTACCTACATGGGTTAGTCTTGCAAGGAAGAGTACTTGTGTATCCAAAATGAAAATTATAAGATTTAAGCATAGAATTTGTCAAAGGATATGTTTGAATGGTTTCGTGCTTCCTTGTCTTCAACCACCATTGTGTATAGACTTGGTGATATATAAATTGCTCAAGATGTGAGTGAGTTGCAATCTCATAGATTTAGATTCAACCAAGTACCTACATGGGTTAGATAACATGCAAGGTACAAATGTATCCAAGACACATGAAAGGCATCATAAGAGAAACATCGAGGATTAGTCATAGGCTCATGCCCTGCATGTATCAATTGGAGTTCCTACTCCAAGTTTGAAGCATCAATGATGTTCAATTCACCTCTCAACCCGCAAAACACTTTCTCTTCAAGTGGTTTAGTGAATATATCCGCTAATTGCTTATCGGTGCGAACATGCTTAATGTCAATGTCCCCTTTTGCAACATGATCTCGAATGAAATGATGACGAACTTCAATATGCTTAGTCCGAGAGTGTTGCACGGGATATTGAGCAATCTTAATAGCAGGTTCATTGTCACATAGCAATGGAACATGTTTCACATATATCCCATAATCTTTAAGAGTTTGGGTCATCCAAAGTAATTGAGCACAACATGAACCAGTGGCAATGTATTCCGCTTCGGTGGTGGATAAGGATACCGAGTTTTGTTTCCTGGAAGACCAAGATACAATAGATATACCGAGGAATTGACAAGTACCCGAAGTGGACTTCCTATCAACCTTGTCTCCGACATAGTCCGAATCGGAGTAGCCGACAAGATCAAAACAGGACCTCTTAGGATACCAAATGCCAAAATTTGGTGTATGGATTAGGTATCTCACTATCCTTTTCACAGCCTTAAGATGACATTCTTTAGGTGTAGCTTGATATCGTGCACACATGCACACACTTAGCATAATATCGGGACGCGAGGCACATAGATATAACAATGAACCAATCATAGAGCGATAAACCTTTTGATCAACCGGTTCACCATCTTTGGTCAAATCAAGATGTCCACTAGTAGGCATGGGTGTAGTCATACCTTTGCATTCTTGCATATTGAACTTCTTGAATAAGTCTTTGGTGACTTCGTTTGAGAGACAAAGGTACCTTCCTTAGTTTGCTTGATTTGCAAACCGAGAAAGAATTTGAGTTCACTCATCATAGACATCTCAAACTTCTCCGATATTAGCTTTCCAAACTTATCACTAAATTGAGGGTTAGTTGAACCAAATATGATATCATCAACATAAATTTGGCACACAAATAGTTCTCCATTAACCCTTTTAATGAAAAGAGTAGAGTCAATTTTACCAATTTCAAAGCCTTTTTCAATAAGGAACTTGTTCAAGCATTTATACCATGCTCTAGGAGCTTGTTTAAGACCGTAAAGAGCTTTGTGAAGTTTGTAAACATGATTAGGTTTCTTAGGATTGACAAATCTGGGAGGTTGCTTAACATAAAATTCCTCCTCAACTTTGCCATTTAGAAAAGCACTTTTAATGTCCATTTGGTACAAAGTGACATCATGGTGATTATCATAGGAAAGTAAGATGCGAATGGACTCATGTCTAGCAACGGGAGCATATGTCTCACCATAGTCCATACCTTCAACTTATGTATATCCTTGGGCGACGAGACGTGCTTTGTTGCGAACCACTTGTCCATCTTCATCTTGCTTGTTGCGAAACACCCATTTGGTACCAATGATGTTGTGGTTGTTGTCGGGCTTCTCGACCAATGTCCACACTTGATTTCTCTCAAAGTTGTGTAGCTCTTCATGCATAGCGTTTATCCAATCCAGATCCTCCAATGCTTCTTCAACCTTCATAGGTTCAATGCTAGAGATGAATGAGTAATGTTCACAAAAGTTAGCTAAACGAGTTTTAGAGCGAGTGATTCTCCCGGTTTGGATATCTTTGTAGATTTGCTCGACAGGATGATCTTTGGCAATTCTTGATCGAACTCGTGAAAGCTTTTGCTTGGGTCGGGGTGGAACATCCTCTTCATCTTGTTCTTCTTCTTGGCCTTCTTCATTGTTGACGTTGTCGTTCTCTTGTCGTGGTGGAGAAGGAGGTTGTTGATGTTCATCTTGGTCTACTTCCTCGTTTCCTTCATCTTGGCGTGTTCCACTTGTGGATGCTTCCGTATCGATTCTTGGTTCATCTTGTCGTGAGGTAGAAGCTTCCACTTGGATGGACGAGGTACTCTCCTTCACTTCCGTTGGGCGAATCTTGCCAATGGACAAGTCTTGAATTGCTTCCGAAGGGTCTTTGTCTCCTACATCAATTGGCAATTACTCTACTTGCGAGCCATTAGATTCATCAAACTTCACATCTACCGTCTCTTCAACCTTTCGGGTGAAATTGTTGTAGACACGGTAAGTGTGAGAGTTTGAGCCATAACCAAGTAGGAAACCTTCATGAGATTTAGGAGCAAATTTAGAACGGCGATGCTTATCAAGAATGTAAAACTTTGAGCCGAATACTCGAAAGTATCCAACTTGGGGTTTGTTACCGGTGAGAAGCTCGTATGCCGTCTTGCTGAGTAGCTTGTGAAGATACAAGCGATTTGTTGCATGACAAGCTGTCTCAACCGCTTCCGCCCAAAAGTGCTTTGGCATTTTGTACTCGTCAAGCATCGTTCTTGCCATTTTGATAAGAGTCCGGTTCTTCCTCTCAACAACTCCATTTTGTTGAGGTGTGTACGTAGCCGAGAACTCGTGTGAAATCCCTTCTTCGTCAAGAAAGGTGCCCACATTTGCGTTCTTGAACTCCGTTCCATTGTCGCTCCGAACCTTCTTGATCTTCACGTCAAACTGATTTTGGGCCTTTCTAGCAAAGTTTTTGAGGATCTTTTGGACCTGCGATTTGTCATCAAGAAAGAACAACCACGTAAATCTTGAAAAATCATCAACTATGACTAGACCAAATGAATTACCACCGAGACTCTTGTAGGCATTTGGACCAAAGAGATCCATGTGAAGTAGCTCGAGTGGTCTCCTTGTGCTCATGATGTTCTTCGCGCGGTGACTTCCTCCAACTTGTTTTCCTGCTTGACAAGCACTACAAAGTATATCCTTGTCAAATATGACATCTTTTATTCCAAGCATATGATCAGCTTTAATAAGCTTGTCAAGATTTTGCATTCCAACATGACCTAGTCTTCTATGCCACAACCAGCCTTTAGAAGATTCAGCAATTAAGCAAGTTTTAGGTTGCGCCTTTTCTGTGAAATCAACAATGTAAAGATGTCCTCTATGTATACCGGTAAAGACCATTTTATAATTGTCTCTACGAAACACTTGGCAATCTGCTTTAGTGAATAAGACATTGAAACCGAAATCCGCAAGTCTAGAAACTGAAAGTAAATTGTATCCAAGGGATTCAACGAGCATGACATTTTGTATGGAGCTATCGTGTGAGATGGCCACCTTACCAAGACCAACCACCTTACCCTTTGAATTATCACCAAAGGTGAAATATTTTCGAGGGCCGTCGTTTTCAGCAAGCTCATTAAACATATCTTCATTTCCGGTCATATGATCAGTACATCCACTATCAAGGACCCATTCCTTTCCTCCAGCCATGTAGCCACGAAGATTTTCCATAAGACCAAAATGTCTCATTGCATCGAGATCATAGTCACTATCATCATCCTCATTATAGTATCCATGTTCAACTTCATCTTGTGATTGATCAATTCCTAGAGAGGGTAATTCATTAGGTAAATGATCATCAAAATGGTTATCTTTATGAATTCTAACAGTTTCGGATATGATATCGCTAATGATTCCAACGTTTCCTTTAGCACGCATGAGATTGGTAAGTTCAAATAGACAATCACCAAAGCTAGGATCACTAGAGTTCATCTTACTCAAGGCAATAGACTTATGGAGAATTTTGTCTAAGTTTTACAAGGAATAACTTGGAAATCGTTCCTCAAGAACTTTCCATATAGTATAGGCACAATCAAGAGTAGGCAAACTAGCAATCAAATTTTTGGGCAATCCTCTTATGATAAGATTGATGGTTCTAATATTGCGAATCATGTCAAGATCTTCATCTAGGGTATGGTGCAAAGGATCAACATGAGGTGCACAAGGGCTAGTAATGTACTTGTTCAAATGATATTCATTGAAAATCTCAAGCATTTCGTTTTTCCACTCATGAAAATACTCTCCATCAAGAATAGGCACTCTATGTCTAAGACTTCCCAAAGTAGACACATCCATCTTCCTCCAATGGTGTTTAAACCAAGGCAATGGAGTCCAAAGATCTGATACCAATTGAAAGGATCGAGAAGAGGTGTCTAGACGGGGGGCGATTAGACACTAAGTGCCAAAAGTTGCAGTTTTTAATATTCTTAAGTTTAGGTGGAGTTTAAGCATAAGTTTAGAAAACACGATACATATCAAGCAAGCATGCAATGAGTATATGAGAAGCGAAAAGTAAAGCATGCAACTTGCAAGAATGTAATGGGAAGGGTTTGGAGTATTCAAACGCAATTGGAGACACGGATGTTTTTGTCGTGGTTCCGATAGGTGGTGCTATCGTACGTCCATGTTGATGGATACTTCAACCCACGGAGGGTAACGGTTGCGCGAGTCCACGGAGGGCTCCACCCACAAAGGGTCCACGAAGAAGCAACCTTGTCTATTCCATCATGGCCGTCGCCCACGAAGGACATGCCTCACTAGCGGTAGATCTTCATGAAGTAGGCGATCTCCTTGCTCTTACAAACTCCTTGGTTCAACTCCACAATCTTGTGGGAGGCTCCCAAGTGACACCTAGCCAATCTAGGAGACACCACTCTCCAAGAAGTAACAAATGGTTTGTTGATGATGAACTCCTTGCTCATGTGCTTCAAATGATAGTCTCCCCAACACTCAACTCTCTCTCACAGGATTTGGATTTGGTGGAAAGAAGATTTCAGTGGAAAGCAACTTGGGGAAGGCTAGAGATCAAGATTCATATGGTAGGAATGAAATATCTTGACCTCAACACAAGTGTAGGTGGTTCTCTCTCAGAACATGTGTATTGGAAGTGTAGATGTGTTCTGATGGCTTTCTCCATGAATTTGCCAAACTCGATGGGTATATATAGCCTTCACACAAAATCCAACCGTTACACACAATTTGCCAAACTCGATGGAACCGAATGGTTAAACTCGGTCGGACCGATTCAGCAAACCTAGTGACCGTTAGAATTTTCGGTGAGACTGAGATGCAACTCGCTAGGACCGATATGGTTAGGGTTCAGGCATATCGTAATCTCGGTGTGACCGATTACACAAACTCGGTGGGACCGATTTTGGTAATAAGCTAACCAGAGAGTTTGCTTTGTAATCGCGGTAGTACCGATTGCTCAAACTCGGTGAGACCGATTTTGGTAATGGACATACACAGAGAGATTACAATCCCATCTCGGTGAGACCGAGATCCCTATCGGTGAAACCGATTTGCTAGGGTTTGTGGCTGTGGTTATGACATCTGAAACTCGGTGGCTCCTGATAGAAAGAATCGGTGGGGCCGAGTTTGACTTTTGGTTTGGGTCATATGTGGATGTGGGAAAGTAGTTGAGGGTTTTGGAGCATATCACTCAGCACTGAAGAGCAAACTAGCCATTAAGCAACACCTCATCCCCTCTTGATAGTATTGGCTTTTCCTATAGACTCAATGTGATATTGGATCACTAAAATAGAAAATGTAGAGTCTTGATCTTGAAGCTTGAGCCAATCCTTTGTCCTTACCATCTTGAAGGGGTTCCACATCCTCTAGTCCATGCCACTCCATTGTTGAACTTATCTGAAACATACTAGATAAAAGTGTTAGTCCAACAAGAGATATGTTGACATTAATTACCAAAACCACCCAGGGAGCACTTGTGCTTTCAAGATGCACTTTTGTCATTGTTGTAGCAATTAATCCATGCACCTAATGGACTTGTTCTAGTGAGATGAAATGGAATTTGTCGAGTGTAAAAACTATTCCCATCATTTTTATTTATTTTCGAAGTGATATTCTGTCTATTTTGTTGATGCAAAAAGGGCTAGTCAGTAAGCAACAACAATAAAAAGCTAGCAACACAACATGCAGCAGGCAACAAAGCAGCATGAGCAGCTAATGGCAGCGGCCACAGGCAAAAGCAGCGCAGCGGTGGGCAAGCGGAGGAGGGAGAAGGGGGAGCGGCGCGGTGGCTAGCGGGCGGCGGCAGGGCACGGCTGCCGACGAGCGGGAACGCGCAACCAGAGAGGCTCACGGGCACGACGCGGGCGTGCACACATTGCAGCAAAAGCAACAGGTAGCAGTAGTCCAGCGGCAACGGTTGCTCGCGGGAGCAGCGGCGGGCGGAAGGCCGCGAAGCACGGGCAACGCGGGACCCCGCCGGGAGCAGAGGTCCGGGCGCGTGACTGTGACAGCAAGCAGCAAGCAGCGCTGGGTGGTCGCGGGCGTGCGGCTGCTACAGCAGGGTGAGCGGGCGCGGGTGCGAGCGCAGTACCAAGGGGGACGCGGTGACGCGCGCGATGCCAAGGCACGATCACGCATACGCAACCGATGCCGGGGTACTGCCACGGACGTGGAGATCGCGGGGTCGTTGGAAATTGGCGCGAGGGGGCGCGGTGGCCTAAGGTGTTTCGGACAGGGGAAAAGGGAGGGATGGTTTGGACAGGGGCCTCACCGGACCTGTAGTTGTGCAAGAGCATGCTCGGGGAGGGGCCGGAGCACGGGACGAGGACGAACTTGAAGAAGAAGGCGGTGGTGCCCGAGGATGAGGATGGCGTCGATCAGCTCGATGCAGGGACACCCAGCTCGAGCCCGCCCTTGTAGATGTCGTAGGGGAGGTGGACGCGTCGCATAGGCTCAGGACGGTGGTGGCCGCGGCTACGTCGGCGTGGTGTCCATGGCGGAGCTCGAAAGAGGGGCAAGGGGATCTAGCTGAGGGGATAGGCGGAGGAGGAGAGAGGGGAGTGGGGTAGAGATATTTTGGGCGAGAGGGGGAAGGGTTCGAGGCGCCGGGGGGGTCCTTATCCTCTCCGGCGTCGCTGGCGAGGCGGCTCGATGGCGACGGAGCTTGCACCGACACTCGGTCGGAGGAACATGATCCTTAGGCGACCGGGTGGGGGGAGTTGGGCTGTCTTGGCTGGTTCGATGGCCAGGCCCAGGGGGCAGGGGGAAGTCCCCCTCCCTTTTCTTTTTATCTCCCCTTTGTATTTTCTTTTTACAATTTTAGTTTCCTTCTATTTTTGAAAAGTAATTAGCTTTATAAAATATAGGGACAACACCTAAATTGTTTTATTAAATATACCACTCCCACATTTAGTTTGAGGTTCAAATAAAATAGTCTAGTATTTTTATAATTTAAAAAGCATTTAATATTATTTTAGCCACTGTTATATTCACAAGAGGTCATTTAAATATTTTACAAAAATGTTGGGTCACGACCATAATTAGTTATGGAATATTTGCCACACTTTGAACATTTTACTTTGCATGTTTGAGAAATTTGAATTTTGGACTTTAAATTGAATTTGAATTTGAATCATGCGTTGGATCAAGTGAGGATTTAGCAACATTAATGTGATGACATGGCGCCATTAGCGGGATATTACTGTAGCTTAATTATCCAGGCGTTACTACCATCCAAGAAAAAGGATGATGAGGATTTTGAGCGCTTTGCTCAAATGATTAGACCTATCTTTCAACGTATGCGTTTGACTGATATGCTGAAAATCTCTCCTTATGCTAAGTATATGAAAGATATTGTTAGAAATAAAAGATACCGGAAGCTTAGATTTCCACAATGCTTGCTGATTACACTTTTAAGGGTGGAACACTAAAGAAACTAGGAGACCCAGGAATACCAACTATAATATGCTCCATTAAAAGAAACTATGTTAAAACTGCTTTATGTGATTTGGGAACCGGTGTTAGTGGTATGCCTTTCTCTTTATATCATAGACTTGAATTGAATAAGTTGACTCCTACTAAAATTTCTTTGCAAATGGCTGATAAATCAAATGCTATACCCATCGGTATTTGTGAGGATGTGCCTGTTGTGGTTGCAAACGTTACTATCTTAACGGACTTTGTTATTCTTAATATTCCCGAGGACGACAGTATGTCGACCATCCTTGGTAGACAATTTTTTAATACTGAAGGGGTTGTTATTGATTGCAATAAAGGCAATGTCAAATTTCATGTTAATGGTAATGAGCATACGATACACATTCCAAAGAAACACCCTCAAGTTCATAGTATCAATTCTATTGGAAAATTTTCAACTATTACTATTGAAGGTTTTGAATTCCCTCTTCCGACTGTCAAAAAGAAATATGATATTCTTATTGTTGGGGACATGCATATCCCTGTTGAGGTAAACTAGTGTTATTTGAAAATTCTCCGGTTACATGTCTTTCAGAAGAAGTTTGTTAATAAGACTTGATCAACCGTGTGGCGCCCCCGATTCAATCGTACACTACTCATGCATGCAAATGTGTACGATCAAGATCAGGGACTCACGGGAAGATATCACAACACAACTCCAAAAACATAAATAAGTCATACATGCATCATAATACAAGCCAGGGGCCTCGAGGGCTCGAATACAAGTGCTCGATCAGAGACGAGTCAGCGGAAGCAACAATATCTGAGTACAGACATAACTTAAACAAGGTGCCATAAGATGGCTAGCACAAACTGGGATACAGATCGAAAGAGGAGCAGGCCTCCTGCCTGAGATCCTCCTAAACTACTGCTAGTCGTCGGCGGCGGCCTTACCATAGTAGTAGGCACCCTCGGTGTAGTAGGGGTCGTTGTCGACGGTGGCGTCTGGCTCCTGGGCTCCAGCATCTGGTTGTGACAACCAGGTAGAATGGAAAGGGGGAAAAGAGGGAGAAAAGCAACCGTGGGTACTCATCCAAAGTACTCGCAAGCAAGGATCTACACTACATATGCATTGGTACCTGTGTAAAGGGGCAATATCGATGGACTAAACTACAGAATGCCAGAATAAGAGGGGGATAGCTAGTCCTGTCGAAGACTACGCTTCTGGCAGCCTCCATCTTGCAGCATGTAGAAGAGAGTAGATGGTAAGTTCACCAAGTATCATCGCATAGCACAATCCTACCCGGTGATCCTCCCCTTGTCGCCCCGTGTGAGAGCGATCGTCGGGTTATATCTGGCACTTGGAAGGGTGTGTTTTATTAACTATCCGGTTATAGTTGTCATAAGGTCAAGGTACAACTCTAAGTCATCCTGTTACCGAAGATCATGGCTATTCGAATAGACAAACTTCCCTACAGGGGTGCACCACATAACACAACACACTCGATCCCCTTTGGCCGGACACACTTTCTGGGGTCATGCCCGGCCTCGGAAGATCAACACGTCACAGCCTCACCTAGGCACAACGAAGAGGTCATCACACCGGTCTAAATCCTATGCGCGCAGGGGTCTGGGCCCATCGCCCATTGCACACCTGCACGTTGCGTACGTGGCCGGTGAGCAGACCTAGCCTCCCTTATACAAGAGCAGGCGTTCCAGTGCAACCCGGTGCGCGCCGTTCAGTCGCTGACATCACGAAGGGTTCGGCTCATACCACAACGTCGAGTGCCCATAACTGTTCCCGCGTAGTTGGTTAGTGCGTATAGGCCAGTGGCCAGACTCAGATCGAATACCAATATCTCGTTAAGCGTGTTATTTTAAATATCCATGAACGCCGACCAGGGCAAGGCCCACCTCTCTCCTAGGTGGCCTCAACATGCCCTGTCGCTCCGCCATAAAATAACACTCGAGGGCGGTCGAGAACCCAGGCCCACCTCTACCGGGATGGAGCCACCTGCCCCTTCGGCCCCCATCTCCGAACAGTATCATAAGTAATGTAACATTATAAAGTATATAGCATATCCCCATGATCACCTCCCGAGTGATCATGGCCCAGTAGTATAGCATGGTAGAAGGACAAGAATGTAGGGCCACTGATGGAATACTAGCATCCTATACAAAGCATTTAGGATTGCAGGTAAGGGTAACAACTGTAGCAACAATGACAGGCTATGCAGCAGAATAGGATTAAACGAAAGCAGTAACATGCTACACTACTCTAATGCAAGCAGTAGAGAGAAGGAATAGGCGATATCTGGTGATCAAAGGGGGGGGGGTTTAACTGGAAGCTCGGCCGAGAAGGAGGGGTCGTCAACACCGTAGTCGTAGTGGGTAGCGGCGGCATCGGTCTCGGTGTCTAACAAGAGAAAATGGGGAAGAAACAATAAATATAATGCAAAGATAAGCATGACGATGCATGACATGACAATGAGAGGTGCTAGGTGTGCCCTAACGCGGTAGGAGGCGATACTGGCGAAGGGGGAAAACATCCGGGAAAGTATCCCCGGTGTTTCGCGTTTTCGGATAGATGAACCGGAGGTGGAAATTTACGTGTTTGCTATGCTAGGGATGTGAGGAGGACGAACGGTCTGCATATCCGGATTCGTCTCGTCGTTCTGAGCAACTTTCATGTACAAAGTATTTTCATCCGAGTTACGGTTTATTTAATATTAATTTTCAAAGTTTTATTCAATTTGTGCATTTATTTATATTCAACATTTAATCAGTAAATAATTTTGTCATAGTGCAGTTCCAGCCATAGTGTATGATAGGTGGGGTTAGGGACAAAGTCAATAGTCTAATCAGCGGTTGACTGAGTCAACATTGAATTGTCAAACTGGCTGGTGGGACCCAGCTGTCATAGAGACAGTGTAAATTAACAGTTTAATTAATTTAACAGATTAGGTGGAGGGCCACATGTCACATGTACATAAACTAATCTATACATAAACTAATCTAACCACTAATATTATGTAGTCTAAACAAAGCAGGGGCTAGCCCCAACGGCCATGGCCAAGCCGGCCACTTGCATTGGGCACGCAGGCACTGGAGTCCAGGCAGTAGCAAAGAGCAACGGCGACAACAGGGCAGTGGCGGACCGGCTGCGGGCAGCAGCAGCAGAGCAGCAGAGTTGCAGCGGTGCTACCAGGCAGCAGGAACCAGGGACGGCAAGCAGGAGCGGCAGCAGGTAAGAGGAGCAGCAGCAAAACAAATAAAAAACATCAGCAAGAAGACGCAAGGAGCAACAGTGGCTCGGGCGAGGCCACATCCACGTGAGCGCATGCGAAGGAACGACCAAGCACGGGGGGGGGCAGAGGAGTGGCCGGGGCGAGGCGACCATGGGCGTGCGCAGACGCTAGTAGCAGGTGGCAGTGGCAGCAACAGCTGCGGGATGACGCCATGGCGCACAGCAGGGGCGCACGCGATAGGAGCGGCAGTGGGATGCGGACATGCACGGGCGGCCGGGCTGCTGCGGGCGCGGTGAGCACGTTCCAGGGTGAGGCAGGGCATGGCCTAGGCGCGCACGTGGGGGACGAGTGCGGTCGTGGCCCGGTGTGTGATGGCCGCGGCCGTGTGTACGAGGGCGGAGAGAGGAGGAGAGGCCGGGGGGCTCACCGGGGGGTCGTAGGGGATTGGCAGTGGGCTCGGGGAGGAGTCGAGGTCGCGTCTGGCGAGGAGGAGATGAGGACGGCGGGGCGGCGTCGCGGCGTCGGCGAGGCGCAAGATCCCGCCAGGTCTTGGCCGAGGACAGTGACGCAAGGACGGAGGTCGGGAGGTGCGGTGCTCGGCGCTGACTGGCGGCGACCTTCAGGCGCGGGCGCGTCGAGAGGAGTGGGATCGAATAGATGCGCCCCTCCCATGTGCGCCTCTGTGTGTGTCGTGGGTGGCGGCGCGAGGAGGGAACGAGGGGGAGTGGGGAGATCGTGCGGGGGAGAGTGGTTATCGCTAGGGTTTGGGTCAGGGTGGCCTTGCAGGCCAGAACAGGGGCCGAGTGGGCCGGCCGGTTGGCTAGCAGGGCCGGTTGGTCCAGCGTGGGGGGGGGGTGGTTGTTTCCTTTTTCTTTTTATTTAGTTTACCTTTTATGTTTTAGTTTTGTTTCCTAATATTTTAGTTTTAGTAAAGTATACACTCATCATCTAAATTAGTATTTCAACTTAGTCCATAGTCACAAAAGGTTTAGTCCTCAAATAAATCAGTTTGACATTTTTTTAATTACAGAATGTATTTAAATAGTTGTTTTTTCTGCTTTTTTATTCATCTTATAGTATTTAAACATTTTATAAAGGTGTGGTTTCTCCATCATAATTACCTATGCAATATTTGGTTCACCCCAAACATTTTAGTTTTAATATTTGAGAACTTTTATTGTTTGCTTGATTTTGAATTTGAATTTGAACCGGTTTCGAACTAACGCGAGATTAGCAATAGTAATCATACTAACGTTACATCATTAGCAGAGAACTACTGTAGCTTAATTATCCGGGCGTCACAATTCTCCTCCACTACAAGAAATCTCATCCCGAGATTTAGGACCGGGAGTAAGGGGGAAAGGATTTGGTTACGAAATTCTAATGGATCTTCTCGGTCTTGGTTGCTCTTCTCGAAGAGGTCACTCCATTACATTGATGCCTTCATTTTTATACTTCAGGTCATCATGATGAAGCCGACATCCTTTCTTCGAGAACTCCATCATAGGGTGGGTATTCTGGGAGAACGGACCTCGGCAAGGTTGATTATCTAGTCAACAACATCGAGGAAGGTGGCGGAAAGTAACTCTCGAATTGAAACTTAAGAAAATATCGAGAGTAAAGTAAGGAGCTATCCTGGGAAGTTTCAAGAGGGCAGACAATCGTTCGATGCCTTTTATAGGGCGTGAAAGGGTCAAAGCAACGGGAATAAGTATTGTGTCCGATATCAGACCTGAAGGTGGCTCGTGAATTACATACGAGGCCATGCGCGAGGAGTAACTTCGGAATCCAGGGGTGTACAGGAGAGTCAGGTTTCGATCCTTTGGAATTGTGGGTTATGGGCCCACTATACAGGATAAAGGTAGAAGGAGTGGTGACATCTTGCACGGTTATGATAGCAAGGCATGTCACAGGGTAGCCCGTCAGTTATGCCGGAAACAACGTCGGTACCAAGGGCGAGAGACGAAGAGAACCATTCTCCTGCTCGTTGAACGAGGCGGACCAATAGGCAAAGTTCTCGTCCATCGGTGGTTACTGGAATGTCATCAACAATAGTAATAGGGTCTTACCAACAAGATTGTACACCTTGGTGTTTACTTAAGAAGAAGAATATTACTGCTTAGATCATATAGATCACCAGAAAGGTTAAACAAAACAATGGAAAGGAAAAGGTGATCATTAGATTAAATAGAACAATGGAAAGGAAAATGAGTTTAAACACATTTTTCAGGGGTATATCCTTCCCAAGGACAAACAAAGCATGATATCCACGACAGGATATAATGTAGAAAACCCTTTAGGAAAGGGGAGAGAAATTTCATGACTTTACTCATACAGCGGTATTTGGACAATTGAGCAGGAAACATTTAGCATTCGGCTTCAAATGTTCTTGTTGAAAACCAGAGTACCATAGACATGCTTCGAGATAGCATTGACATGGTCAACAGGTGAAGATCAGACTTTGGTAACACAAAGGATCCATCAGGAATAACTTGTAGAATAAGTCTTACAATTTCCTCATGGAAGAATGGATAACCTTGATGAAAAGGAATCTATAACAATAGGGCCTCCAGCCAGGTGTGCTAACACGACATCACCTTACCGGGTCAAATAAAGAGCAATGTTATAACTCTTGGAAATATGTTCCAACCATCATATCTGACCGAGAGTCAGATATGACTGGTGTTTGGATACCCCAGTCTCAGGTGACTGAGAAGAAAAGGTACAACACCAATTGATGAGACGACATTGTAAGATTCTCGGGAAATGATCAATGGAAGCGATTTCCGAAACAAGAGTTCACCATTAAACCAAGGAGAGGATGAGGAGGTGGCTGATGGACTCAGTGACTCTTCATCGAGATTAACAAAAGATGGATTTCCATAATGATGTGAAAAAGGAGGTAACACTTGTCAGATTAAACGATATAATGATGTATGCTCGAGGAAAACATACACAATTAAACATTGGTTGGAAGGTGCACCCGAAATATGGGCTGGGTTGCACGACCAGCGTCGGATTGGTGATTCAATAATCAATAGCCTAAGAATGAACAGCCGACCATTAACTTGAAAGCAATAGGGTTGCTAGAAGGGCAGAATCCAATCAACACCGTTCACTGGTTGGTACCCCGGTTGGAATCAACACGAGGACCAAGAAAGAATGGTGATGGTGAGAAGTATCACTATACCAAGAATTCTTAAGAGGTGGAGCAATCCTCACAACATCCTTGTCATAAAATACATTAATACTTCAAGGTAGAACATCATAGAAGCTGGATAGCAAGTTGCATCCATAACATGAGCAAGTTTGTGTTGGGGGGAAGGCAAGAATGTTCTCGATGATAACACAATAATCGAGGGGCAAGGATGGTATTTCTCATCATGAATTTGATTGATATCCTGGAAGAGCTCAAAATGTTGATGATATCACGACACATTTGTCGAGAGATTTCATGAAGATGTAATCAACCAGCGATGACATCAAGTCAAAGGAATGATGAAGCGGAAGGTTTTTGGAACCATGGGTACGATATAAACTTGGAATCAAGCTTGCTGTTCGAGATGAACGATAAGACGAGGCATATCGACGTGAGCTTAGCTCATCATCGAAAGTTGTGCTCTGGGAATAAGGACCAGGTGGCACAGTTTAAAATTTAGCACAAGATGATAGCCGATCAGGCTAGTATTGACATGCTCGAGTACAAACTCATGAGTAAAGGAGATTACTAACAGTTGTTTAATCGTGGTGCCGACCCGATTTAGTTATCAGTGTCCTCGAGTGACTAACAACTCAGAACCAGGGAACATTGGAATCGGTGAGGAATAGTACTTGATGAAGGCTCATAATAAGCAACATGGTTCGGTGATATTATCGAGATACCAGAGGGTAATACTCAGAGGTAGAGCAAAATAGAACCAGGGAACATTGGAATCGGTGAGGAATAATACTTGATGAAGGCTCATAATAAGCAACATGGTTCAGTGATATTATCGAGATACCAGAGGGTAATACTCGGAGGTAGAGCAAAATAGAGGGTTGACAAGTGCATTGATCTGCAAAAGACAAGTACTTTAACTTGTCCGAGAAAGGAATCAAAGAAGGACAACATGGTCGCAACCATAGCTTCCAGTGATCCAATTTAAAGACACAGAAAGAATTATCCAAATGATTGAATATTTTGCAAGAAGCTTCCATGATAAGTTCCACATCGGGTCCATGGGCAGGAACACAAAGTTCAAGGTCGACTCCCACTCCTTTAATGCATGACCATTCACTCACCTCTCGTACTTCGGAAATGACATTAGTTGTTGAAAGTTTTACCTAGTGCAATACCAGATAAGTATGACCCATGAAATCTTTCGGGTTCACCCAGATTAGGGAAGGCGTTGGTTCAACCCATCAGGGCATCTCAGGAACAGATACCACAAACTTTAGAGTAAATAGTACAAGCTCGAAAGTAGAGTATGGTTATCAAAGCAGAGGATACAAATTGCAAAAGGCATTATATATCAGGGAAATAACTTCTTGAGGTTTTTGTATACGAAGGACACTGTCGGGTGATATTTCAACAAAGGATCCGATGGTCCATAGCGAAGCAGATGTGAGTATCGGCACACAACCAAAGTAATAAACAATGCGAAGGCATTGGATTATAGAAGCAACTGGCTAATTAAAAGCTCACATGTAAAGGAATCATGATTTCCAAATCGAAGGATCAGAAGCAAATGCTCGGATTAAGGACGGATAAGTTGAGTAGACCTAGGGATATAATCGACGTTAGCTTGATTGGTCGATATCCAGCTCATGTTTCAAATGACGTCTGAGCCGGAAGGATGAATTCTAGGATCTGATTGAGGATTGCGAGCATTCGCAACATATTGAATCAATGGACTCAAAATGATAATGACAAGGCCAATAAGAGTACCAGACTTATGGGATTAATCATAAAGCTAGCAAGCAAGAATTTCAAGAGGATTAGGTTCTGAGGATTTTCAGAAGAACGAATGGTATTTCTAATACTTTTGTTAAATACATGGCTCAACTGGGGATGAGCGGATATTCGATAGGTGCAAGAATTTATTCGTAGGGGTATTTAGGCAACCTAGAACTGCAAGGTGGTAGGCACAAAGTTTTATCGGGGTATCTTGTAATAACAAGATCGACTGGGTATAAAGTAAGAACGACAGGTGTAAGTATTTATCCATAGGGATACTGCAAAAGCAACGGGCACAAGGTCTCGAGAGAATATCGGAAGGTATCTTCAGAATCCTTTGGTGCAGCAGACGATCATCGGTAATAAGGTGCTCTCCGGGTGAAAGTGATCACGAGACCCTAATGTTAGATTTAGCAAAATTCATTTAACCCAAATAGAAGACAGATCATAGTCCCAGAGTATAGACGAGGAATAAAAGACCCTAATACCACCCAATGGCGACGTGGGCCCGTAAGCCGCACATCAATGTTAGTAAAAGTTTTTTTCAATGACTAGACTCGACTTCAGCCAAGGAGTTATAAAGGGGGATTCCTATAGGCAGTTGGCTCTGATACCAACTTGTGATGCTCCCGATACAATCGTACACTAATCATGCACGCAAACGTGTACGATCAAGATCAGGTACTCAAGGGAAGATATCACAACACAACTTTAAAAACATAAATAAGTCATACAAGCATCATAATACAAGCCAGGGGCCTCGAGGGCTCGAAAACAAGTGTTCGATCATAGACGAGTTAGCGGAAGCAACAATATCTGAGTACAGACATAAGTTAAACAAGGTACCATAAGATGGCTAGCACAAACTTGGATACATATCGAAAGAGTCGCAGGCCTCCTGCCTAGCATCCTCCTAAACTACTGCTGGTCGGCGGCGGCGTCCTGAACATAGTAGTAGGCACCATCGATGTAGTAGGGGTCATCGTCGACAGTGGCGTCTGGCTCCTGGGCTCCATCGTCTGGTTACGACACCCAGGTAGAATGGAAAGGGGGAAAAGAGGGAGAAATGCAACCATGAGTACTCATCCAAAGTACTCGCAAGCAAGGATCTACACTACATATGCATGGATATCTGTGTAAAGGGGCAATATCGGTGGACTGAACTTAGAATGCCAGAATAATAGGGGGATAGCTAGTCCTGTCGAAGACTACGCTTCTGGCAGCCTCCATCTTGCAGCTAGTAGAAGAGAGTAGATGGTTAGTTCACCAAGTATCATCGCATAGCATAATCCTACCCGGTGATCCTCCCCTCGTCTCCCTGTGTGAGAGCGATCGCCGGGTTATATCTGGCACTTGGAAGGGTGTGTTTTATTAAGTATCCGGTTCTAGTTGTCATAAGGTCAAGGAGCAACTCCAAGTCGTCCTGTTACCGAAGATCACGGCTATTCGAATAGATAAACTTCCGTGCAGGGGTGCACCACATTACCCAACACGCTTGATTCCTTTTGGCCGGACACACTTTCCGGGGTCAAACCCGACCTCGGAAGATCAACAAGTCGTAGGCCCACCTAAGCACAACAGAGAGGTCAGCACGCCAGTCTAAATACTATGCGCGTAGGTGTGTGGGCCCATCACCCATTGCACACTTGCACGTTGCGTACGCGACCGGTGAGCAAACCTAGCCTCCCTTATACAAGAGCAGGCGTTCCAGTCCAACCCGATGCATGCCGCTCAGTCACTGACGTCAGGATGGCTTCGACTGATACAACGACGTCGAGTGCCCATAACTGTTCCCGTGTAGTTGGTTAGTGCGTAAAGGCCAGTGGCCGGACTCAGATCAAATACCAAGATCTCGTTAAGCGTGTTATTTTAAATATCCGCGAACATCGACCAGGGCCAGGCCCACCTCTCTCCCAGGTAGCCTCAACCTGCCCTGTCGCTCCACCATAAAGTAATAGTCAGGGGCCGTCGGGAACCCAAGCCCACCTCTTGCGGGATGGAGCCACCTGCCCCTTCAGCCCCCATCTCCGAATAGTATCATAAGTAACATAACAGTATAAAGTATATATCATATGCCCATGATCGCCTCCCGAGTGATCACGGCCCAGTAGTATAGCATGGCAAACGGACAAGAATGTAGGGCCACTGATGGAATACTAGCATCCTATACTAAGCGTTTAGGATTGCAGGTAAGGGTAATAACTATAGCAACAATGACAGGCTATGCAGCAGAATAGGATTAACCGAAAGCAGTAACATGCTGCACTACTCTAATGCAACAGTAGAGAGAAGGAATATGCGATATCTGGTGATCAAGGGAGGGGGGCTTGCCTGGAAGCTCAGCCGAGAAGGAGGGGTCGTCAACACCGTAGTCGTACTAGGTAGCGGCGGCATCGGTCTCGGTGTCTAACAAGAGAAGAGGGGGAAGAAACAAGAAATATAATGCAAACATAAGCATGACGATGCATGACATGACAATGATAGGTGCTAGGTGTGCCCTAACGCGGTAGGAGGCAATACCGGCGAAGGGGGAAAACATCCGGGAAAGTATCCTCGGTGTTTTGTGTTTTCGGACAGATGAATCGGAGGGGGAAATTTACATGTTTTCTATGGTAGGGATGTGTGGCGGACGAACGAGCTGCGTATCTGGATTCATCTTGTCGTTCTGAGTAACTTTCATGTACAAAGTATTTTCATCAGAGTTACGATTTATTCTATATTAATTTTCAAAGTTTTATTCAATTTGTGCATTTATTTATATTCCACATTTAATCAGTAAATACTTTTGTCACATAGTGCAGTGCCAGCCATAGTGTATGACACGTGGGGTCAGGGTCAAAGTCAATAGTCCAATCAGCGGTTGACTGAGTCAACATTGACTGGTCAAACTGGGTTGTGGGACCCAACTGTCATAGAGACAACGTAAATTAACAGTTTAATTAATTTAATAGATTAGGTGGAGGGCCACATGTCATCTGTACATAGACTAATCTGTACATAAACTAATCTAACCACTAATATTATCTAGTCTAAACAATGCAGGGGCTAGCGCCAGCGGCCATGGCCAAGACGACCACTTGTATTGGGCACACACACTCTGGAGTCCAGGCAGTAGCAAAGAGCAACAACGGCAACAGGGCAGCGACGGACCGGCTGCGGGCAGCAGCGGCAGAGCAGCAGAGTTGCAGCATTGCTACCTGGCAGAAGGAGCTAGGAACGGCAAGCAGGAGCGGCAGCAGGTAAGAGGAGCAGCATCAAAACAAACAAAAAAAACATTAGCAAGCATACGCATGGAACAACAGCGGCTCGAGCGAGGCCACATGCACGCGAGCACACGCGGAGGCACGACCAAGCACAGGGGGGGCAGCGGAGTGGCCGGGGCGAGGTGACCACGGGCGTGGGTGGACGCTAGTAGTAGGTGGCAGTGGCAGCAACAACAGTGGGATGACGCCATGGCGCACAGCAGGGGCGCGTGCGATCTGAGCAGCAGCGGGACGCGGACATGCACGGGCGGCCGGGCGGCTGCGGGCGCGGAGAGCACATTCCAGGGGTGAGGCAGGGTGTGGCCTAGGCGCGCGCGGGGGACGAGTGCGGTCGCGGCCCAGGGTGTGATGGCCGCGACCGTGTGTACGAGGGCAGAGAGAGGAGGAGAGGTCGGGGGGCCTCACTGGGGGGTCGTAGGGGACTACCAGTGGGCTCGGGGAGGAGTCAAGGTCGCATCCAGCGAGGAGGAGACGAGGACGACGGGGCGGCATCGCGGCGTCGGTGAGGCGCGAGATCCCTCCAGGTCATGGCCGAGGAAAGCGATGCAAGGACGGAGGTCGGGAGGTGCGGTGCTCGGCGCTGACTGGCGGCGACCTTTAGGCACGGGCGCGTCGAGAGGAGGGGGATCGAATAGATGCGCCCCTCCCATGTGCGTCTGTGTGTGTGTGTGTCGTGGGTGGCGTCGCGAGGAGGGAACGAGGGGGAGTGGGGGGATCATGTGGGGAAGAGTGGTTATCGCTAGGGTTTGGGTCGGGGTGGCCTTGTAGGCCAGAACAGGGGCCGATTGGGCTGGCCGGTTGGCTAGCTGTGCCGGTTGGTCCAGCATGGGGGGGGGTTGTTTCCCTTTTCTTTTTATTTATTTTACCTTTTATGTTTTAGTTTTGTTTCCTAATATTTTAGTTTTAGTAAAATATATACTCATCATGTAAATTAGTATTTCAACTTAGTCCATAGTCAGAAAAAGTCTAGTCCTCAAATAAATTAGGTTGACATTTTATTAATTACAAAAGGTATTTAACTAGTTGTTTTTGCTGCTTTTTTATTCATCTTATAGTATTTAAACATTTTATAAAGGTGTGGTTTCTCCATCATAATTACCTATGCAATATTTGGTTCACTCCAAACATTTTAGTTTTAATATTTGAAAACTTTTATTGTTTGCTTGATTTTGAATTTGAATTTGAATTGGTTTCGAACTAATGCGAGATTAGCAATAGTAATCATTGTGACGTTACATCATTATCAGAGAATTACTGTAGCTTAATTATCCGGGTGTCACAAACCTTGTTAATGGATTCCTTTTGATGGGCATGATATGGATGAATTTAGAAAGCACAACTTTGTGTGCCCACTTTCTAAATTAAGAATAAATAAAGCAAAAATAGTATTTTCTGTCTGTTTTATGATTTATCTGTGCAATAAAAATGTCCCGAAAATAAAAGTTCTCCAAAAGCCCTGAAAATTTAGTATGATTTTTTATAGAGTATTTTAGAATTTCTGGCACTTAACATGCACTAGGGGCTGCACTAGTGGGCCACAAGGGTGGAGGGCGCGGCCTACCACCCTGGGCGCGCCCCCTGCCTTGTGGGTCCCATGTAGGCCCTCCTCACTTATTCCAGCACCCATCCACTTTGTCTTCCTCTAGAAAAAATCATCCCATTGCTCAAACCCGACTTCTTGCTTATCTTACTGCCATTTTCGAGCTCCATTTGCAAAACTGTTTTGGGGGATTGTTCGTCGGTATGTGACTCCTCCAATGTTCCAATTAGTTTTTGTTCTAGTGCTTTATTTATTGCAAATTTTTGCTGCTGTGGTGACCTTGTTCTTGATCTTGTATGTCAAATTTATATTTCCAAAGTAGTTGTGATGCATGATATAGCCTCTAGACACTTCTAGGAGTAGTTCCTATCTATCTCTTTGAGTTTGGTTCACTTCTATTATGAGTCACTAAATTTTTTAGAAAGTTTTGAGAGAAAGAACATGATGAGGAGATTGTTGAGAGGCTCTTTGAGCCGGGGTTTCAAGGAAAATGAAAATGAGGAGAAGAAAAAGCCCAAGTACAACCTTCCTCGCACCGCGGAGGTCCGGCCATGTGAATGGCCATGTGATGCATTCTTGATGGAGGACGGAATTTATGAGGATTTCTATTATGATGGCGGACCGACTTCCTCCACGATATGTGTGATTAGTACCTCCTACTCACTAATACCTTCATGCAAAAGTTTCACTTTCATGCTAGGAAATCATCACCCATGCTAGAATTTTATTTATATGATGAGCACAAGAGGTGACGCTTTATGACTTTTGTGAGGTTTGTAAATTACCTTATGAGGGCAGCGTCGATGAGCCACGTCCTAGAGATGTGGAAGATTCTATTGATGAAGTCACCGTTGGGGAAAGGAGAAAGGTGTCTGAAGCGAGAGTGGCTAGTTTACATTTTCCTGTTTTGTGCTACTACTCATTATTTGCTGGGAGATGTTTAATAGGTTGCGGGCAGGGAGGAGGCCTTAGTGCTCCTGACCTTGCTATTTTGCGCCATGCTTTACTTCGTGATAGAACTTTTAGTTTGGGTGCTATGGTTGCTCGACGATTGAGTTTAAACCATACGAAGGGACCTATCTTTGTAGGTATATATGCCTCCCGCCTCACTAAACACTTCGAGATACCCATTAGGCACGAGGAGAGAGAGAAGTTGCTACCCAATATATTCCTAGATTATGACAGTATGGTAGCACATGATTTTATTAGGAAAGACGATGACAAGAGACTCATCTATAACCTAGTATTTCGCGAGAAGACTTGTCAGATTATTACCTTGCTTGCACGTTCTTTGTTTGATATTCATTTAGGCAAGTACCTCATCATGCTCGCAGAAATTTATGCATACTGGGGCGGACGCGAAGCCCAGTTCACGAGCCAAAGCCATCACCTGATCCATATCAGGAGTCCGTTTATTAGTGGGAGCCGCAGGAGCTCGCTAACCAATGGAACCCCCAGGATCCTCCTCAGCACACCGGAGAGGGCTACTTTGATCCATGGGCTTAGACCAACTTAGGCCAAAATCCTAAGCTTGGGGGAGTACGTATTTCTCACCGGCATTACATTCATGTTCACACACTCATTCCAGTTGTCGGTGTTCATACTTTTTCACTATATTATCCATGCTTGTGTGTTAGAATTTTTTTTAAGAAAAACAAAAAAATAGTTGTAGTTTATTTCCTTTCCATGTTTACTTAGTAGTAGTATTAAAAAAAGCCAAAAAGACTTCTTGTTCTTCTTTTGCTTGTTGGGAGCTTTCCCGTGTAGATAGTTTTTCTCGTTCTTGTTTTACCTTCTTCAGAAAAACAAAAACTGCAAAAACATTCTAGTGTGTTTCTTTGAATTTCTTTTTATTTTCTTTGGGGTCGAGAGGAGAAGACCACGATGGAAATGTTGAGTGGCTCTCATATCCATTATTTTTGATCTAACAGAGAGCCCATAGTACCTTGTCTTCTCCTTTGAATAAATGTTTTCAGATTCCATAGTCCAATGCACGTGCATTATTATTATTATCCACACCATTCGGTCGTGCAAGTGAAAGGTAATAATGACGATATATGATGAAATGATTGAGACGAGGAAAAGCTGGTATGAACTCGACCTATCTTGTTTTTGTAAATATGATTAGTCCATCATTCTTGATTCAGTTCATTGTGAATGAAACATGTTTGCAATGACAATTGGAGATTATAGTTAGTCATGCCATGCTTAATTAGCTAGGAGTTTATAATGGTTTACCTTGTGTGCCAACATGCTTTTAAAATGATTGTGATGTAGTATGATAGGATGGTATCCTCCTTTGAATGATTCGAGTGGCTTGACTTGGCACATGTTCATGCATGTAGTTGAAACAAAATCAAAATAGCCTCCACGATATTTATGTTCATGGAGATTTATATCCTACTCATGCTTGCACTCAATGTTGGTTAGTCTCAATGCATGTTTATGACTTTTGTCGCTCTCTAGTTGGTCGCTCCTCAATCTCTTGCTAGCCTTCACTTGTACTAAGCGGTAATGCTGCTTGTGCATCCACTTCCATAAACCCAAAGTTGTTCCATATAAGTCCACCATACCTACCTATATGTGGTATTTAGCTACCGTTCCAAGTAAATTTGCATGTGCCAGACTCTAAACCTTCAAATAATAATTTGTTTTGTATGCCCGAATCACTCAAGTAGCGACTGGGGGCTATGAGTATCTTCCATGCTAGGTGGTTTATTCTCACGATGAGTGAACTCCGCTCATCATTCACAAGAAAATGGCTGGTAACTAGGATACCCAGTTCCATGCTCAAATCAAATCAAAATATAATTGCAAACAAAACTCCCCCAAGATTGTTGTTAGTTGGATGGTACCCGTTGTTTCGGACCAGCCGTGGAGTGTGCTTGTTGGTGGTGGGAGAGTATAAACTTTACCATTCTGTTTGGGAACCGCCTATAATGTATGTAGCATCAAAGATACCGAGATCTCTTGGTTGTTATGTTGACAATGAAAGCATACCGCTCAAAATATTATTCAATCTCTATTTTCAAAACTTGAGCTTTGGCACCTCTACAAATCCCTCCTTCCCTCTGTGAAGGGCCTATCTATTTACTTTTATTGTTGATTCATCATCCTCTTATAAAAAGCACCAGTTAGTGAGCACCACTGTCATTTGTATGCATTGTTATTAATTGATATTGAGTATGACTGTGACTAGATTTCCTTTACCACAAATTACAATGTCTAGTCAGTCCTTGATCTTCAGGGGTGCTCTGCATTTATGTTTTGCGATCTCAGAAAGGGCTAGAGAGATACCATTTTGTTATATCATATCATGATTGTTTTGAGAAAGTGTTGTCATCCGAGTTTTATTATTATTGCTCGCTAGTTGATTATGCCATTGATATGAGTTAATGTGAGACCTAAATGTTATTGTGAATATGGTTAGTTCATAATCTTTGCTGCCTGAATGTTGGCTTTACATATTATCAACAACAAGATCAAACAGAGTTTGTAAAAGTTTTTCTTTACCACTTTCAGTTTGTCAAGTGAATTGCTTGAGGACAAGCAATGAGTTAAGCTTGGGGGAGTTGATACGTCTCCATCGTATCTACTTTTCCAAACTCTTTTGCCCTTGTTTTGGACTCAGATTTGCATGATTTGAATGGAACTAACCCGGACTGATGCTATTTTCAGCAGAATTGCCTTGGTGTTATTTTTGTGCAGAAATAAAAGTTCTCGGAATAAGCTGAAACTTCACGGAGATTTTTTTTGAATATATAAAAAATATTGGCAAAAGAATCAACAGAGGGGGGCCACCTGCTGTCCACAAGGGTGGAGGGCGCGCCCATGCCCTGTGGGTGTTGGGGAATGTAGTATGTCAAAAACTTTCCTACGATCACGAAAATTTATCTAGGAGAAGCATAGCAACCAGCGGGGAGAGTGTGTCCACGTACCCTCGGAGACCGAAAGCGGAAGCGTTTAGTAACGCAGTTGATGTAGTTGAATGTCTTCGCGATCCAACTGATCCAAGTACCGAACGCACATCATCTCCGCGATCGGCACATGTTCAGCTCGGTGACGTCCCTTGAACTCTTGATCTAGTTGAGGCCGAGGGAGAGTTTCGTCAGCACGACGACATGGTGATGGTGATGATAAAATTACCGACGCAGGGCTTCACCTAAGCACTACGACAATATGACCGTGGTGGAAAACTATGGAGGGGGTCACTGCACACGGCTAAAGATCAACTTGTGTGTCTATTGGGCGCCCCCCTCACCCGTATATAAAGGAGGGGAGGAGGAGGAGGGCCGGCCACAAGGGGCGTGCCAAAGGGGGTGATTCCTACTCCTAGTAGGAGTAGGTTTCCCCTTTTCCAAGTCCAAGTAGGAGAAGAAGGAAGGAGAGGAAGAAGAGAAAGAAAGGGGGGACGCCCCCCTAGCCCTAGTCCAATTCGGACCAGCCCATGGGGGGCACGCGGCCTCTCCTAATGGCCCTTATCTCCTTTCCACTAAGGCCCATCAAGGCCCAATACTTCCCCCAGCGAATTCCCGTAACTCTCCCGTACTCCGAAAAATACCCGAACTACTCAGAACCTTTCCGATATCCGAATATAGCCTTCCAATATATCAATCTTTACATCTTGAACATTTCGAGAGTCCTCGTCATGTCAGTCATCTCATCCGGTACTCCAAACAAACTTCAGTCATCAAAGCACATAACTCATAATACAAATCGTTATCGAACGTTAAGCGTGCGGACCCTACAGGTTCGAGAACTATGTAGACATGACCGAGACATATCTCCGGTCTATAACCAATAGCGGAACCTGGATGCTCATATTGGCTCCTACATATTCTACGAAGATCTTTATCGGCCAAACCGCATAACAACATATGTTGTTCCCTTTGTCATAGGTGTGTTACTTTCCCGAGATTCGGTCGTCGGTATCATCATACCTAGTTCAATCTCGTTACCGGAAAGTCTTTTTACTCGTTCCGTAATGCATCATCCCGCAACTAAATCATTAGTCACATTCTTGCAAGGGTTATAGTGATGATCATTACCGAGAGGGCCCAGAGATACCTCTCCGATACACAGAGTGACTAATCCTAATCTTGACCTATGCCAACTCACTACTAGGGAAAAGCCTATACACAGAATCTTACCAGCAGCATGCTTTAAAATCAGGCGCTGCTGCTAAGTAGCAGTAGCGCTGGCTATAGAAACTCGCTGATGAAACAAGTTTATCAGTAGCGCGTGCACTCCAAGAAGCGCTAATGCTAAAATTCCCACGACGCCGCCGAGAGGCCAGTTATAGCAGCAGCGTGTTAAACTAAACAACGCTACTAGTACGTAACGTAGCAGTAGTGCATTCAGGCAATAATCGCTACTGCTAAATTAACTACAAAAAGTTAGTCCCACCTTGCTCCGTGAAGAGAGTTTTACCCACCTTTAATATGTTTCTTCTACAACTTTCACAAGCACTTGGTCTTCATTGAACTCTATGTGTAGGATCTGTGGCCGCAATAGGAATCCTCGCCAGGTCTTAAACCAGCTGGCGAGGATTCCTATTGACAAATCAGATTCTACACAAAAAGACCATTGATGATCAATGTATTTTTATGTCTATGTCTATTTTTACATACTGACACATAGCAGTGGCAGTTCACGCTGAAAGGCGCTACTGATAGGTCGTTTAGCAGTAGCGCATTTCCCTATAGTGCGCTACTGCTATGCCATTCCATCTCCCCCCACTCACTAGCCTCATACACAGATCACACTCTCACACACTCACTCGGTCTCCCCCTCACCCCCCACACCGCCGGTCATCCCCCGTCGCCCCTCCCCCGATCTGCGCCGCTGTCACCTCATCCTTCTCGCTGGACTCGGTACCGGCCTCCTCCTCCGTCCTCCCTCCACTCATCGCTGGCCGGCCCCTCCTGACTCCGCCTTCCTCCTCGATCCGTCCTCCCTCCACTCGCCGCCGACCGGCCCCTCCTCGCTCCGCCTTCCTCCTTCGTCCTACTATCTTCTCCCTCCTCGAGTCGCCCCTCCTTGTCGCTCCTCCCTGATACATTTTGATTTAGTAGGCTTTCATATGTAACATTTTGATTTAGTTGATATGATTCAGTTGATTTAGTAGGCTAGTTGATTTAGTTGATTTAGAACATTTTGATTTAATTTATTTAGTAGGCTAGTTGATTTAGTAGGCTAGTTGATTTAGAACATTCTGATTTAGTTGATTTAGTATGCTAGTGGATTTAGTATGCTAGTGGATTTAGTATGCTAGTTGATTTAGTTGATTTAGTATGCTCGATTTAGTTTTTTTGTAATAAGTTATTTTTTGGCAAAATGTAGGTGCCAATTTAGTTAAATTTGCCACTTGTTTGTTTAAACAATTATCTTAGGAAATAGGGGCCAAATTAGGATTATAATTGTCCATAAAATTGTTTCTCACGGAAGAACCAAAAATATCACATGCTATTGTTTTTCTTTCCTGTGAAGTGAATCGTTAATCCTTTGCTCATATTGCTTTAGGAAAATGGCGCCACCACCAGCACGACTATGTCGACTATGCAAGTCAAGGTGCGCCAGCAGCCTTGCAACTAGCAAGCTGTTCGGCATCTACTTCCATCCGAGTTTTCGTCATGCGGCAGTAAGAAATTAGATGAAATGTAACAACTATTTTATTTTTAGTGTTGGCATTACTGCATTGTGTCATTTTGCTTTTCTTACACATATCGTCCCATGCAATGTGAGGTTGAAATTCAATAAGCTGACAGGAGACACTGTGAAATTTGAGGCTCCTAGGGGGGCCGTAAACTATGGAGGTCGAGAAAGGACGCAATATGTCGCAGATTGGAGGAGATGGATGGGCCCGTTTCCTCGCTTGCATGCGTCTTACTAGTGGTGACTTGATCAGATTCTCCTTCAGAGCAGAAAGACCCAAGCTGGTTGTCATTTATATCAACCTGGTGGAAGATGATGAAGATGACAAAGATGATGAAGATAATGAGGACCCACTCAATGAAGATGATGAGAACCCACTTCATGAAGCCATCATAGCTCAAAAATGAGGTTGAGCGAGGAGGAGGTGTGCAACCTATGGGACATAATTCTGCCACGTGATGACTTTGTCGGGGTGCCATTCGTGACCCACCTGACAAGTACCATGGTCGATCGGCATGAAATGGTATGTTATAGGTACTGCATGTAGTAATTTGATGATATATATATATATGCTTTATTGGTATACTTACAAATGCAAATTATCCGATTATATGCTTAGTGAATCCGATGATATGCTTAGTGTAGAGTCCAATGATATGCTTTGTGGAATCTAGTCGATGATATACTTTAGTATAGAGTCTGATCACATGCTTATTAGTGTAGAATCCAAGGAAGTATTAATAGTGTAGATAATCCATATATACTTATTAGTAGAATTCATGATTAATTAGTACAAATGCGTAGTACTCTGTCTTTTGATAGTGTAGAAATCTAGACTTAATAGAAATATATTTGCAAGAGTATATGTGAGGCTATTTATTAATTGATATGTTTTTCTTATTCAGAGATTGCCAAAGAACCTATTTGTGAGTTGTGGTATCGAGCCTGATGAAGAAGGCTCAGTTGGACTACGCCTTACCGCAAGGGGCTCCGTCACCACCTGTACTTACCGCATGGACACAGATGGTCGCACACACTTGAACTCGGTTGGGTGGAAGAGATTCCTCGTTGGCAAGAACCTTCGCGTTGGACAGGCCATCCTAATTACTATCAGGAACACCCACCGCCCAGGCTTGAGGATGACGATCATCGTCGATATCATCTAGAACTACATATATGTGTGTGGCTATATCATCTAGAACTACATATGATGATCGTCGTCGATATCATGTAGAACTACATATGATGATCGTCGTCGATATCATCTAGAACTAAATATGATGATTGTCGTCGATGTCACCTTGTACTGCTTGAGGATGCATGTTGAGTATATATGAAGTTGTTATCTAGTACTCCATCGGTTCCAAATTACTCGTCGTTGTTTGAGTTCAAATTTGAACTAAAACCACGACGAGTAATTTCGAACCGAGGGAGTACTACCTAGTACCTATAATGCTTTATGAAATTGATATCTAGTAGTACCTAGTATCTGGAAATCGCAGTTTATCGAAGCTGGAATGGGGAAATGGTGAAAGATATAACAGTAGCGCGGGACCAGGAAGTCGCTACAGCTAACTAATAGCAACGCGTTCCTGAAAAGCGATGCTGCCATAGTCAATAGTAGTAGCGCGGGTACAGGCAGCGCTACTACTAAGAGTTAGCTGTAGCGCCTTATTGGTAGCGCGGGCACCCGCGCTGCTGATAGGCCTAAAACCCGCGCTGCCGCTAGCCTTTTCCCTAGTAGTGACTCAACAAACACCATCGGAGACACCTGTAGAGCATCTTTATAATCACCCAGTTATGTTGTGATGTTTGATAGCGCACAAGGTGTTTTTCCGGTATTCGGGAGTTGCATAATATCATAGTCAGAGGAACATGTATAAGTCACAAAGAAAGAAATAGCAATAAAACTAAACGATCATTATGCTAAGCTAACAGATGGGTCTTGTCCATCACATCATTCTCTAATGATGTGCTTGCGTTCATCAAATGACAACACATGTCTATGGCTAGGAAACTTAACCATCTTTGATTAATGAGCTAGTCAAGTAGAGGCATACCAGGGAAACTTTGTTTGTCTATGTATTCACACATGTACTAAGTTTCCGGTTAATACAATTCTAGCATGAATAATAAACATTTATCATGATATAAGGAAATATAAATAACAACTTTATTATTGCCTCTAGGGCATATTTCCTTCAGTCTCCCACTTGCACTAGAATCAATAATCTAGTTCACATCGTCATGTGATTTTCACCAATAGTTCACATCTTTATGTGATTAGTTCACATCTTCATGTGACTAATACCGAAAGGGTTTACTACAGTCAATAATCTAGTTCACATCTCTATGTGATTAACACCCAAAGAGTGATCATGTTTTGCTTGTGAGAGAAGTTTAGTCTACGGATCTGCAACATTCAAATCCATATGTATTTTGCAAATTTCTATGTCTACAATACTCTGCATGGAGGTACTCTAGCTAATTGCTCCCACTTTCAATATGTATCTATATCGAGACTTAGAGTCATCTAGATCGGTGTCATAAGCTTGCATTGACGTAACTCTTTACGACGAACTCTTTTATCACCTCCATAACCGAGAAATATTTCCTTAGTCCTCTAAGGACAATTTTGACCGTTGTCAGGTGATCTACTCCTAGATCACTATGTACTCCCTTGCCAAAATCATGCTAAGGTATACAATAGGTCTGGTAAACAACATAGGATACTTTATAGAACCTATGACTGAGGCATAGGGAATGACTTTTCATTCTCTTTCTATTTTCTGCCATGGTCGGGTTTTGAGTCTTTACTCAACTTCACACGTTGCAACACAGGCAAAAACTCTTTCTTTGACTATTCCATTTTGAACTACTTCAAAAACTTGTCAAGGTATGTACTCACTGAAAAATTTATCAAGCGACTTGGTGTATCTCTATAGATGTTGATGCCCAATATGTAAGCAACTTCACCGAGGTCTTTCATTGAAAAATGCTTATTCAAGTATCCTTTTATGCTACCCAAAAATTCAGTATCATTTTCGATCAGCAATATGTCATCTGCATATAATATCAGAAATGCTACAGAGCTCCCACTCACTATCTTCTAAATAAAGGCTTCTCCAAAAGTTTGTATAAAACTATATGCTTTGATCAACTCACCAAAGCGTATATTCCAACTCCGAGATGCTTGCACCAGTCCATAGATGGATCGCTGGAGCTCGCACACTTTGTTAGCACCTTTAGGATTGACAAAACCATCTGGTTTGCATCATATACAACTCTTTTTTATTAAATCTATTAAGGAATGTAGTTTTGATATCCATTTTCCAAATAAAATGCAGCAACTGCTAACATGATTAGGACAGACTTTTAAGCATCGATACGAGTGAGAAAATCTCATCATAGTCAACATCTTGAACTTGTCGAAAACCTTTTGTGACAATTCGAGTTTTATAGATAGCAACACTACTGTCAGCGTCCGTCTTCCTCTTAAAGATCCATTTATTCTGAATGGCTCACCGATCATCGAGCAAGTCAATCAAAGTCCATACTTTTTTTCTCATACATGGATCCCATCTTAGATTTCATGGCCTTAAGACATTTCGCGGAATCTGGGCTCATCATCACTTCCTCATAGTTCATAGGATCGTCATGGTCTAGAAACATGACTTCCAGAACAGGATTACCGTACCACTCTGGTGCAGACCGTACTCTGGTTACCTACGAGGTTCGGTAGTAACTTGATCTGAAGTTTCATGATCATCATCATTAGCTTCCTCACTAATTGGTGTAGGAATCACTGGAACTGATTTCTGTGATGAACTACTTTCCAATTCGGGAGAAGGTACAATTACCTCATCAAGTTTCACATTCCTCCCACTCACTTCCTTCGAGAGAAACTCCTTCTCTAGAAAGGATCTGTTCTTAGCAACGAATATCTTGACTTTGGATCTGTGATAGAAGGTGTACCCAACAGTGTCCTTTGGGTATCCTATGAAGATGTATTTCTCCGATTTGGGTTCGAGCTTATTAGGTTGAAGCTTTTTCACATAAGCATCGCAGTCCCAAACTTTAAGAAACGACAGCTTAGGTTTCTTGCCAAACCACAGTTCATACCGTGTCATCTCAACGGATTTAGATGGTGCCCTATTTAACGTGAATGCAGTTGTCTATAATGCATAAACCCAAAAGGATAGTGATAAATCGGTAAGAGACATCATAGATTGCACTATATCTAATAAAGTACGGTTATGACGTTTGGACACACCATTACGCTGTGGTGTTCCATGTGGTGTGAGTTGCGAAACTATTCCACATCATTTCAAATGAAGACCAAACTCGTAACTCAAATATTTGTCTCCGCGATCACATCGTAGAAACTTTATTTTTTTGTTACGATGGTTTTCCACTTCACTCTGAAATTATTTGAACTTTTCATATGTTTCAGACTTACGTTTCATCAAGTAGATATACCCATATCTGCTCAAATCATCTGTGAAGGTCAGAAAATAACGATACCCGCCGCGAGCCGCAACACTCATCGGATCGTATCCATCAATATGTATTATATCCAATAAGTGAGTTGATCGCTCCATTGTTTCGGAGAACGGAGTCTTATTCATCTTGCCCATGAGGCATGGTTCGCAAGCATCAAGTGATTCATAATCAAGTGATTCCAAAAGCCCATCAGCATGGAGTTTCTTCATGCGCTTTACACAAATATGTTGCACTATGATTATCAACTTTGCATCTTTTGGCATCAATATTATGAATATGTGTATCACTATGATCGAGATTCAATAAACCATCACCTTGGGTGTATGACTTCAGAAGGTTTTGTTCATGTAAACAGAATAACATTTATTCTGTGACTTAAATGAATAACCATATTGCAATAAACATGATCCAATCATATTATGGTCAACGCAAACATCAAATAACATTTATTTTAGGTTCAATACTTATCCCGAAGGTAAACGGAGTGCGCGATGGTGATCTTATGAACATTGGAATCACTTCCAACACACATTGTCACCTTGCCCTCAACTAGTCTTTGTTCATTTTGTAACTCCTGTTTTGAGCTATTAATCATAGCAACTGAACCAGTATCAAATAACCAGGGGCTACTATGAACACTAGTAAAGTACACATCAATAACATGTATATCATATATACTTTTGTTCACTTTTCCATCCTTCTTATCCGCTAAGTATTTGGGGAAGTTCCTCTTCCATTGACCATTTCCTTCGCAGTAGAAGCACTCAATTTCATGCTTGGGTCTAGCTTTGGGCTTCTTCATGGGAGTGTCAACTTGCTTGTCATTCTTCTTTAAGTTCCCTTTCTTTCCCTTGCCCTTTTACTTGAAACTAGTGGTCTTGTGAACCATCAACATTTGATGCTTTTCTTGATTTCTACCTTCATCGATTTCAGCATCGCGAAGAGCTCGGGAATCATTTTCGGCATCCCTTGGATATTATAGTTCATCACAAAGTTCCAGTAACTTGGTGATAGTGAATAGAGAACTCTGTCAATCACTATTTTATCTGGAAGATTAACTCCCACTTAATTCAAGCGATTGTAGTACTCAGACAATCTGAGCACATGCTCACTGGTTGAGCTATTCTCCTCCATCTTGTAGGCAAAATAATTGTCAGAGGTCTCATACCTCTCGACTCAGGCATGAGTCCGAAATACCAATTTCTGCTCTTGTAACATTTTATATGCTCTGTGGCGTTCAAAACATTTTTGAAGTCCTCGTTCTAAGCCATAAAGCATGGGGCACTAAACGATCAAGTAGTTACCATACCAAGCTTGCCAAACGTTCATAACGTCTGTATCTGCTCCTGCAATAGGTCTGTCACCTAGCGGTGCATCAAGAACATAATTCTTCTGTGCAACAATGAGGATAATCCTCAGATCATGGACCTAGTCCGCATAATTACTACTATCATCTTTCAATATAGTTTTTCTCTAGGACATATCAAAAATAAATGGGGAGCTACATCACGAGTTATTGATCTACAACATAGTTATGCAAATACTATGAGGACTAAGTTCATGATAAATTAAAGTTCAATTAATCATATTACTTAAGAACTCCCACTTAGATAGACATCCCTCTAGTCATCTAAATGATCATGTGATCCATATCAACTAAACGATGTCCGATCATCACGTGAGATGGGTTAGCTTTCAATGGTGAACATCACTATGTTGATCATATCTACTATATGATTCACGCTCGACCTTTCGGTCTCATTGTTTTGAGGCCATATCTGCATATGCTAGGATCGTCAAGTTTAACCCGAGTATTCTACATGTGCAAAACTGGCTTGCACCCGTTGTATGTGAACATAGAGCTTATCACACCCGATCATCACCACTACAAAAAAAAGACACATCCGTGACATTTTGGGCCTAACGAAAAAAAATTCTGTCATACTTATGACACTTCTATGACGATAATTGTGACAATACCCGGTATCATCATAGATGTGGTGGGCTCCTACTTTTATGACAAAAAATCATGACAGTAAATGGGCTTTTCGTCCTGGGCGGGCCGGAGACGCAGCTGCATGACATTCTTTGGGCTGTCCATGATGGAAAAAACCGTGGTAGAACCGAGGGCAAGGAACATATCGAGGTGTTCCTGGTTACGGTGGGTGGTCGGGGCCGAGCGATGCATGGAGGTTTGCGCGTTCCTCTCGTACACGCATGCGCGTGGGTGCGAGGCGTTGGGCTCTAACTGAACCCGAGCGAGGCGTTCGCCTACTGAACCTGAGCGATTGCACTGCAGGCTACGCGTTACTGAACCCGAGCGAGGCATTGGGCTCTAATTGAACCAGATCGAGCGATTCCTTTGCTACTACTGCTAACTGAAGCCGATCGATGCTGCCTCTGGATGAATAGTGAGTGTTGCTGGGGGGTTTGGATGAACAGTTCCCGGTGGGGGTAGATGAATAGGACTCCGTGGTGTTGCCTCCGGATGAACAGGACCATGATCGATCGAGCCGGTTGGGGCTGGATGAACAGGACCCCGTGGAGGGCAAGATGAACAGGACGACCACGTCGAGGGCTGGATGAGTAGTAGGTCGTGGAGGGGTGGTTGAACAGGAGCCTGTGGAGAGGGCTGGTTGAACAGTAGCCGGTGGAGTAGCGCGCAGTGGAGGCTGGATGAACAGGAGCCCGTGGATGAACGGTCGCAGGTGGAGGCTGGAGGAGGTCGACGGTGGATGAACAGTAGCCCGTGGAGGCTGGTGGGGGTCGACGGTGGAGATGAACAATATCTCGTGGAGTCCTGTTTTGCAGTATGCCACACCCCTCCCGATGAACAGGACCCCCATTTCGATCGTAGCGCTCCAACACAAGTCTGTTTCCTCTATTTTGCGGTAAGCCAGACCCCTCCCAATGAACATGATCCCATTTCGACCGTGGCCGGTCGAACACAAGGCCGTTTCCTCCGTTCTGCGGTACGCGAAGCCTCGTTTCCATCGGCTATTCCGTCCAAGACCTCCCGATGAACACAACGGCACATTCTGTTCCGACCCAGCTGGTTGGCTCCCCATGAACACGACAACGACGTTGTTTCCCAGTTCTGGCCCAGCCATGTACACGAGCCCTGGCCGTATGTATGCGCGAGTAGGCGTTCGAGACCCCGCCCGTATGTACGTATTTGGCCGTATTTTCTTTCTTGCACACTGGCCGATGTACGTATGTGTACATGCTACATGCGCGCCTTTACATCGACCAGTATGTACGTACACGCTAGCGACCATAACGAGAACGCTACGTACGCTTCGACCAGGTGGGTCCCGACTGTGAGGCACTTCCTTGCGTGCGAAGATGTAGCTGGTGGGTCCCATCAGTCAGGGGGGGTGAATCGTTTTTTTTTGCCCGGACGCACTTCCTTGCGTGCTAAGATGTAGCTGGTAGGTCCCAACAGTCAGGGGGAAACATTTTTTTGACGAAATATGGTTGCCCGTCTGGTGGGTCCCTGCTGTCACGTGAAAGAATCATTATTTTTTGCATAATAAGGAGTCACTTCCTTGCTGCAGCCGTGGACCCAGCTGTCAGCCTCTCCACATACATTCCATGTCCGATGGAAGCCGTTCCTTGACCACGTTGACCATGCCGCGCCGAGAGCACCAGGGCGGTGGACGACGGCGAGGCCTAGGAAGGGGACGACGCGGAGCCGGGGAAGACGCGGTAGTGGATGCCCACGCATAGAGGAGTATGAGGGTTCACTGGTTCGCTGCGATGTGAGGGTCCCGTGCCCGCAGAATAACAGGGGGTGTGGGTGAGCAGAGGGATTTCCTGGCCAGCGGTGGGAGTAGTAGGGGGCGGTGAGGCCTCCGCAGCATCGTAGCCGACCACAGGAGGCAGGAGCACGAGGCACCATCGGCGCTGGTTTGGGCGGCTGGAGCAACAACACCAGAGGTTGAAGAAGCACTACTACCGTTTGATGGACATCGTAGGGTCACTGGAGCTAGAATCATTCATATTGACTAAGTTGACAAAGCCCTCCGTCCCCGTCAACTTAGTTGGCGCACAAGTCAGCCTCCCACTATTGTGGGTCCCAGCTAGCAGGGGGTATACATTTTTTTGTGCGTAATAAGGAGGCACTTCCTGGTGTGTGAAGATATAGCTGGTGGGTCCGACCTGTTAGTGGTGGGAACATTTTTTTCACGAAATACAGAGGCCCTTCCGGTGGGTCCCAGCTGTCAGGTGGAGGAATCATTATTTTGTGGGTAATAAGGAGGCATTTCCTTGCGTGCGGCGGTGGACCCAACTGTTAGCCTCTCCATGCACAGTCTACTTCTGATGGTGTCATTCGTTGACCATGTTGACCACTCCGCGTCGAGCGCATCCAAGGTGGTGGACGACAGCGAGGCCCCGGACAGCAACGAGCCGGAGATGGGAAGACGCAGGAGTAGAGTCGCAGACAGAGAGGTGTATGAGGGTTACCTGGTTCTGGTGCGGCGTGGTTCGGCAGTCGGTGGAGAAGAACAGGAGGTGTGGAGGGGGTGGAGGGATGGCCTGGCCAACGGTGGAGTAGCGCTTCATAGCGAAAGCGTGCTAAGCAGAGCTGCTAGCCGCAGGAGGCGGGAGCAGGTAGTCCCGGCGGCGCTGGAGGAAGAAGACGAGAAATTGAAGATGGTTGTCGGTCGTTGGATGTAAATCCAACGGCTAACGATGTCAGAATCATTTGTGGACTAAGTTGACAACGACTTGCGTTGGCTTTGATCTATTGGCCCACATTTCAGCCTCCAAAAATGTGGCACGTATTCAACCCATTTTTCAGAGTGTACAGTCTTTTTTTGCGGGGTAGAATTTTCAGTCAATTTGATCTTTTTTTTGAATTACAGCCATTAGTTGGGTTAGCTGAACAAATAATGTAGCGTCCATGCGGCCCATTTATGTTTTTCCTAAAAAATTACAGGCCATTTGCACTTTCTCAAAATACACGATTTAGCTGGGATGATTCTAATTATAATGTTGGGGTGGGCGCAACAATGTTGTCAAAAAATAAACATGGGCTGAGCATTTTGTTATATATATATATATATATATATATATATATATATATATATATATAATAAAATAATAAGTGATTTATTATTACATTGGTCCTTTAATTTCACCAAGCTTTTGTACACAATCACGAGGGTTTTCGTTGCCAAAAAAATCCAGGATTTTATTGTTAAGAAATTATTTTTATAAGTTAATAAGATGTGGGATATTGTTTTCTTACATATGTAAGTATCTATTAAATATATGATGACAATAACAATAATATATAATAACATATAAAATAATTTAAATATATATAATATAGTTAGAAGGGAAACATAAGTTGGACCACGCGTTCCTATCTTATATAGAAAAATAGGACAGACCTCTGCGTTTTCTTCCAAAAAATACATAAATTGGGCTGCCGATGTTTCAGGAAAAATATAACCTCGGATGGGAGGTCCATAGGCCTGTCGATACATGACGGCCTCAAGAAAATACAAACAGGTCTATGGACCTCCCATCCAAGGTCGTGGGCTGTGCATGTTCAAAAAGAAAGCCTAGACAGGGCAGCCCAAAATCCAGCTGATACTTGCTACCCCAATGATAATAAAAGATACCTGCCAGCTCCCCGGCTTCGTTGTGAATTTATCTCCTATAGTAACTACATTGAAGCACCTAAAAATGTAACTATATTGACAAACCTATGGGCCCCAACGTCAGTATAGCATTAGGAGGAAGTATTTTTTTTGATGAGGCACTTGCTTGCGTACGGCCATAGATCTGGTGGGTCCCGACTGTCCACCTCTCTACGTACTGTCCTCTCCAGATTCCTCTTGTTTGTTCAGCATGTTCACAACGATAGATAGCGGCGTCGCAGCGAGCGCACAAAGGCGCAGGAGGAGATCCGACCACCTGAGGAAGTTCCTTATTAGTAACGAAACAACTGAACTAGCCTAGTGGCCGAGTGACACTACCCGACAACTGTTCCGCCCGGGTTCGATTCCACCTGTGCGGAGAAAATATCTCCAAATTTTTTGCCTTTGCCTTTATTGACATGTGGGTCCCAATTGTCATCTACGCACACCACGTCCAACACTTGGAAAAACTTTGTCCCTCGTTTTCTTTGTTTTTCGCACACTCGACATTGTGTGGGCATTTTGAAAATAGCATATATTTTTGACTATGCATCATATGAAGATGTGCTATGCATGAATGTTGATCAACATGATGTTAACTGGCTGGTAGTTCTAGTTTCGACCATGAATAAAACTTCCAACATGATTTTAACACTATTTGAAAAGGCCGTGTTAATATAAATGCTCTGCCTCTGAAAGTTGCAGTTTCTTATCTAAAACTGAACTTGGAGTTTCTTATCTGAAACTGAAATTTACAGTTTCTTCTCTAAGAATCACATTGTCTGCACTTTTATACTCCTATGAAACTATATTTTTTAAGTGCTAAAAATAGATCTCTAGAATTCATAAAATATTTCAGATGCTCAATACTGCAATTCTGAAATTCAAAAGACATTCATATCTGAAAGTACTCTCAAAATACACAATACAAAACACAATTCACAACCTGCAAATACTGACAAGCATAAGTTCCTCCTGACAATTCACAACCTGCCTGACTGTTGGGCTGGGGGGGACAGTACCTACTATTCCTCGGCGGCAGACAGCCGCCTCGTGAGACGATGTGAACGGCGAGGGAGATGATAGCGGGGAAGCGTTGTCGGGCCAACTATTTTTCTCATCTTGTAGTTAGGTTGGGTCGACGAAGACTCCACCGGCTCGCTCTGGCACGACACCCTCACAAACGGCACCCTATAGATGCTCGATCCTTCAATCTATGGTGGATGCTCCATCTGGGATTGATACTCCCACCACCGCTCCCTCATGATCGGATTCGGTGAATCTGTTTTCTCCATGGCCCACAGGGGCAGCTCTATGTACTCCCGCGTGACTCCATCCGGTAGTATCGCTGCCTTTTCGCTCTGTTGCAGATATTTAGCCATGGATGTCACCGTCACCGCTAGTTGGTCCATGTTGTCAGACCAAGACTGTATCTCCAACATCCTAGCTAGCTTCACAGGGTCGCCGTCTGCGATCCTCACGTATCGGTTTTATTCCTCCATCGATCTACTTCTCCACAGCACCTTCACTTGCCGGTGGTGGTTTTTGAATGGAAGAGGAGAGGAGCAGTGCTGGTTTTGGGTTAGAATGGGAGAGGAGCGACACTGGTTTTGGATTGGAACAGGAGAGGAGAGGCAATGGTTTTGAAATGGAAGAGGAGTGGAGCCGCGCTGGATTTAGATTGGAACAGGAGAAGAGCGGCGGTGGTTTAAGAGGAGAAGAGCGGAAGAGCGGCGCTGGTCTTGGAAGTACTTTTTTTGCATATTTTGGGTCAATGTTTGACCACGTACTGTATTTGACAAGCAAAATGTGAATGCATGTCACCAAAAATTGTATCGTTGGTTCGTATTTGAATGTACTTCCAAATTATATTATTTTTGCAACGTATAACATATATTTTATTTGCGAAAATCATGGTCAATTATGACCCAGAATAAAAGGGAGACTAGGTAATGTGGGGTCGCTTTCTTAATTGAAGGGTAAATTGATTTTTATTTTGATCCAGTCACAGCGCCGGCCCTCTCGTCCAATCCTAAATTGCTAACGCATGCTCCTCTCCCTCTTCTCCATTGCAAAACCACCTCCTCTTCTCTCCATCATCTCCATTCAAAAACCACCGTCTTGCCTCTCCCTCTTCTCCATTGCAAAACAACCTCCTCTCCTCTCCATCATCTCCATTCCAAAACCACCGTGTCGCCTCTCCCTCTTCTCCATTGCAAAACCTCCTCCTCTCCTCTCCATCATCTCCATTTCAAAATCGGCATCTCGCCTCGCCCTCTTCTCTATTGCAAGACCACTGTCTCTCCTCCCATCTTCCTAAGCTAGCACCAGACCACTCAGAAGGACATTTATGGAGAGGATGCAGCAACGAATCAGGCAGATCACCGGCGGCGACCAGGCAAAGTTAGCCAGGTTGAAGGAGATCCTTACTTGGTTTGAGAATGAGTGGGAGATTTTGAGGACGATGAGGGCCATGTGGTAATGTATGCGAAAGAGCGAGACAGCGGCGATGAGGGCGGCGATGTACATGTACTCCTCGGCGGCAGTCACGTTGGAGTCCTTCGAGTTCATTGAGTATCTTCTCTAGGTGATGGAGCAGACAGATTCGCCCGAGGCAAAAGTCAGGCGGAGGTGGTGGGCGTACAGGTCGAAAGTCGAGAACCCAGAGGATAACGGATCGATCGAGTACGGTGTGCCGTTCGTGAGGGTGTAGAGCCAGTCTCCACAATTCTCCCACCACAAGAGGAGGATGGATGGCGCGACGTCGCTTCCCCGCCGTTCTCCATGGTTCCCTCAACGCTCGCCTCGTTTCAACGGCGGCGGTAGGGTTTAAGGTAAGCTTCGCACTGACCTAATCTTCCACCTGCTCATGCTTACAATCAGTGTGACAGCTAATGAAAATCACGCTTACAATCAGTCTCCAAGTACTACGCCAATCACCCTTAATTAGCTCTGGACCTTTGGGTCAAAGTTGCGACACTGTGGGCATTAGGATTAACTATGACAACCGTTAAATACGACATTAGTTTAATGGTGCCATTGCTTCATTTTACCAGCAACATTACATTAACAGCTGCTACAGAGTCGGTATTTGGGCACGGGAGAGTAGGGGGACCAGGATAGTTGCATCTCTAACGAAAAGAGGCAACTTATCTTAATGGGAAATTTAGCAGGACATTAAAAAAGTGCCATTGATTCATATTACTGGAGGCATTACATTGAAAACAACATTGGTTTAACGTGTCCTTACTTTTAATAGTGCGACTGGTACATTTTACCAGTGGCATTACATAAGAGCGGCTCGGGGCAACAAAAATCAGAAGAGGATATCTAGGTGGGTCCCATTTTTGTTTGGTATATTGCCACCTTATACTATGTGAGGCTAGCAACTCTAGTGTTGGACTTACTCTGTTGACTCGTCCACCAGTCCCCACTTTCTTTCCTTTTTCAACCAATATATCATGTTTACATTGAGTTTGTACTGCGTTCCCTTTATTTCCCTATTAGACCTAGAGACCAGTTGGATAGCCAGTCTCTGCTACTTTTCGGCCCCATTATTTCCTCTTTCGACCAAGTCCTATATTCAGGTAACAAATATTCCCCCAGCCCACCCCCTTTCTTCCTTGTTTGAACCAAGTAGTACTAGATTCGAGTGCATGAACTAGTTTTACCTCTTAACAGTAAAAAATCATGTGGTTTTCGAACAGCCGATCGATCCTATCTAAGAGGGGGCCTGAGAAATAGTAAAAGATACAAATGCAGCAACGTCATGGGATCAGGAAGTAGAGTAAGGCCGGTTTCGAAGGAAGTTCTACCTGAGGGTCGCCAAGATGTCGCTAGGTGGGGGCGGGAGGCTGGATCTGCCCACACTATGACAACAGGGAAGAAGGGGTGGGAGGCCCTCCCTCGCCAGCGATGCTTGGGAGAGAACGGCAAGGCATGCTGATCGGGATGTTCCGGCAGTGGGTAAGAGCCGTCGCCGAGGACAACCGCGTGAACATTGCACCTTCTCACCTTCCCCGGCGGAGAGGATCCGGCTGGACCTGTGACCAGCGGTGAGCAGATTGAGAGTGTGTCGCCACTGCTATCGTGTTTAGATCTGGAGAGGACGAGACAGTGTGAAGAGAGCAACACTAGCAAGCAAGCGCGAAGGCTCCTGCCTATATAGTGGAGTACTAGTTTTCTTTTGTCTACTGGAGCTGGCTTGACCTCGGCAAAGATTGTCCAGAAGTCTTCATGCACGTGCCTCGGAGGCGCAGTTGTCGTCATTTTGATCTGAACCACCGGATTATAACATATAACACAAAAAATGCCACATGACAAGAAATCATAACCTCACTACCCAAATGAGACAAGATGAATCCCAACGGACAAACTAGACGAGGATCAAAGCTCAAAATAAAGATAAACTCGTAGAAAATGGGTCCGTCGATAGAAGCCCTATTTAACATAGCCGGCTTGACCTAGATGGCAGCCGAGTAGTCTTCGTGCATGTGGCCCCAATGACTGTCCCAACTCAGTTGTCGCTGTTTAACCCTCGTAGTGATCCGAAGCACATGACACCTAATTTTGCGAGATGACAAGAAACCTTTTTTTAGATTTCTCACCAGAACTACAGCCCTATACAACACAACCTGCACGATATGTAGACGATAGCCATTCCAAGCGTGTCTGCTTGAGTCTGGTCACATGCATGGACGAACTGATCTTCCGTGTCTTGCAGGGATCGTCCAGGTACCAACGTATGTACTCTTGCAACACTTCTCTAGTAGTACTATTGCTTGTCTCTCTCTTCTATTAACTCACCCGACTTGTAGGGTCGGGGAGTGTGCCTATGGTCGGTTCTCAATTGTGGTCCGACATATGTGTGCAAACGCAATATGATGCACGTTCCATTCGGAGAGCGGTGTGCCAGACCGACCGATCGTCTGGGGTGCGACGCGAACGCAACGGGCGTGTTGTACTATTTAAAAGTCGAGGGCGGGGCTTTTCCTGCACGTTAGGCGGGGCAGTTCCGGCTAGTCGGTTCGACAGAGATGCGAGAAGATGAGGGAGTAGGCTGCTGCAAACATAGGGCTGTGTGATTTGACAGCGAGTTACTGCTGGATAGGTGGGGCCCCGTGATTTGACTTGCCATTATCAGTTTAACTACGGCACTACGACCGGCGTGAGTCTCCCGATTCCTGACCACCTCCATACAGGTACCTCTCCCAATGCTACACCATGTAGAGGCTGGCTCTTGCATATGAGAGCCCACTCCTCCAATTTTTCCTTGCCTCTTTCCTCCACATATGCAGAAATACCGTGTAAAGCGGGCTTATGGCCCACTATTGTTCTCCCTCCCTTCCAAAATAGATGACTCAACTTTGTACTTGCTCCTACAGGTGCTAAGCTTGCCACATAGGCATAAAGTCTGATGTGGCAAGTTAATTAAGAAGAGAGAGACTAGTTTGGTGACCCAGGGAAGAAACGGTGCTAAGCATGTGTACCTAGGTGAAAAGACAATTTTGAGTCTATTGTTAATTAAATGAAGCAAACTTAGCAACAAAAAACTAAGCACCTATGCATTGGGGACTTGATTAATGCCCTTAGCAGCTCATGTAAGCACCATTTCATTGAAAGAGGCCACTCCTTGGAAAATTCAATATATACTACGAAGAAAGAGATAGAAAGAAGTAAAAAATACTCTTATAGCCAACCTTATAGCTCACCTTGTTGTAGCCCGAGTGACTAAGTGATGACTATGTATGACATGCCAACATCAGATAGCCTAACGCACCATGTTAAATTTCCAAGGGCGCGACCGCGCGAGCGAGGCGACGGCCGTGCTAGGCGGCGCGACCATCATATGGGCTCCTTGCAGCCCTTGAATCTGAGATCGAACGGTCACATGCTAAGTTGCTGAAAATTTGCAGAATAACCCTCCAGGATAGGATATTCACCATATGTCTAGAATCACGCCATGCAACCGTTCGATCTCAGATCCAAGGGCTCTCGGAAGCCCGTATCATGGGAGAATGGAAAGCTTCGTATCACCTGTAATTTTCCCGACGCTTGACATGACATCAAAAGCCATTTAATTGGGCGTCGAGTAGACATGACATCTAATCGGACCCCATAGCATTGTGCATGAATCCATTTATCGAGGAGGCAAGCCACTACCGTGCTGTTCACATGCCTCACTCAGCATTTTTACAATCAAAAAATCGCTGGCAGTTCGCTCCTACTCATCCCCAGACGTCCTTTAACATTATGGCAGTTCGCTCCTAGTCGTCCCGTCCTTTCACATTACGGCAGTTCCACTAATCCTAACCCTCCTCCCAAATTCATGGCATCCCAAATCTCCATGATCGGCAGTGAGTACAAGGTTAGAACCATCACCGGCGATGAGTTCGACATCATCTACACCCGTTCTTCCGCGATGGTGAAAGGATGCCTTGCTCGCTTCAGTCGCATGTTCAAAAACTCAAATGGTGAGTGGGTCGCTGGGCTAGATGTTGAGTACACCACAGTCCTGGGACAAGAGAAGGATCTAAACGAGGAAGAGAAGAAGAAGCCCGCCATGATCCAGGTTTGCGTGCATGACTTATGCTTGGTTTACCACATATGCCATGCCGACGTTGAGTGCGAGGAATTTAACAACTTCCTCAAGGGCGGCCTAGTCAAATTTTTTACTGTAGACTTTACGAATGACAAAAGAGTCCTGGGTCGAATAGGCCTCATTGTAGGCTGATACGTCTCCAACGTATCTATAATTTTCTTTTGCTCCGTGCTATATGATCTACTGTTTTGGGCAATATTGGGCTTTATTCTCCACTTTTATATTATTTTTGGGACTAACCTATTAACCGGAGGCCCAACCCAGATTTGTTGTTTTTTTGCCAATTTCAGTGTTTCGAAGAAAAGGAGTATCAAACGGAGTCAAAACGGAACGAAATCAACTGCAGAAGTTATTTTTGGAAGGAAAGCTACCGGATGGACTTGGACCCCACGTCAGGAGCCAAGGGAGGTGCTCACGAGGGTGGGGGGCGTGACCACCCCCCTAGGGCGCGCCCCCTGCCTCGTGGGGCCCCCGAAGCTCCACCGACGTAACTCCTGACCCATATATACCTACGTACCCTAAAACTTCTAGAACAGAGATTAGATCGGGAGTTCCGCCGCCGCAAGCCTCTGTAGCCACGAAAAGTCAATCGGGACCCTGTTTCGGCACCCTGCCAGAGGGGGGAACCCTCACCGGTGGCCATCTTCATCATCCAGGCGCTCTCCATGACGAGGAGGGAGTAGTTCACCCTCGGGGCTGAGGGTATCTACCAGTAGCTATGTGTTTGATCTCTCTCTCTCTCTCTCTCTCTCTCTCTCTCTCTCGTGTTCTTGATTTGGCACGATCTTGATGTATCACGAGCTTTGTTATTATAGTTGGATCTTATGTTTCTTCTCCCCATCTTCTCTCTTGTAATGGATTGAGTTTTCCCCTTGAAGTAATGTTATCGGATCGAGTCTTTAAAGATTTGAGAACACTTGATTTATGTCTTGCGTGGGATAACCGTGTTGACAATGGGTTATTCTATTGATCCACTTGATGTATGTTTTGGTGATCAACTTGCGGGTTTCGTGAAATTGGGAACCTATGCATAGGGGTTGGCACACGTTTTCGTCGTGATTCTCCGGTAGAAACTTTGGGGCACTCTTTGAGGTTCTATGTGTTGGTTTGAATAGATGAATTGAGATTGTGTGATGCATATCGTATAATCATGCCCACGGATACTTGAGGTGACATTGGAGTATCTAGGTGACATTAGGGTTTTGGTTGATTTGTATCTTAAGGTGTTATTCTAGTACGAACTCTAGGGATGTTTCTGACACTTATAGGAATAGCCCAATGGATTGGTTGGAAAGAATAACTTTGAGGTGGTTTCGTACCCTACCATAATCTCTTCGTTTGTTCTCTGCTATTAGTGTCTTCGGAGTGACTCTTTGTTGCATGTTGAGGGATAGTTATATGATCCAATTATGTTATTATTGTTGAGAGAACTTGCACTAGTGAAAGTATGAATCCTAGGCCTTGTTTCCTATCATGGCAATACCGTTTACGCTCACTTTTACCACTTGCTACCTTGCTGTTTTTATATTTTCAGTTTACAAAAACCTATATCTACCATCCATATTCCACTTGTAACACCATCCCTTTGCCGAACTAGTGCACCTATACAATCTACTATTTTATTCACTACTGGAATCAGCTACTTTGCCATCTACCAGCTCTTTGCCGTCTGCTAGTAGACGGCAAAGAAGCTCTTTGCCATCAGCTACAGAAAAGCAGACGACAAAGAAACGGCGGTCGACAAAACAGTCCTATACCATCGGCCAGCTCTTTGCCAGCAGACGGCAAATATTATTTGCCGTTAGCTCGCTGATGGCAAAGAGAGAGGTGGCCCCACCCCAAGCCCGTTTTAAAAAATATAACGGGCCACCTCTTTGCCGTCCGCTAGCGGACGGCAAAGAGACATAAAGGCGGACGGCAAAGATCGGCGGACGGCAAAGAGCAGACTAACTGCCGGCCCCCACCCCCCGACCATTACTCTCTCTGCTCTCCCTCTCTCCTCCCCGACGCCCACCAGATCCCCATGCCCCCGCCGCCCGGCGCCGCCCCCGCCGCCCGGCACCGCCGCCGCCCCCCGCCGCCGCAGCCACCCTTCCGCCCATGCCGCCCGGCGCCGCCCCCGCCCCCACACCCGCTTGGCCTGTCGCCCCTGTTGGGGAACGTAGTAATTTCAAAAAAATTCCTACGCACACGCAAGATCATGGTGATGCATAGCAACGAGAGGAGAGTATGATCTACGTACCCTTGTAGATTGCAACGGAAGCGTTTGACACAACGTAGAGGAAGTAGTCGTATGTCTTCTTCCCGGTCCGACCGATCCAAGCACCGTTACTCCGGCACCTCCGAGTTCTTAGCACACGTTCAGCTCGATGACGATCCCCGGGCTCCGATCCAGCAAAGCGTCGGGGAAGAGTTCCGTCAGCACGACGGTGTGGTGACGATCTTGATGTACTACTGACGCAGGGCTTCGCCTAAGCACTGCGACAATATGATCGAGGTGGAATTTGGTGGAAGGGGGCACCGCACACGGCTAAGGAACGATCTCAAGGATCAACTTGTGTGTCTATGGGGTGCCCCCTGCCTCCGTATATAAAGGATCCAAGGGGGAGGGGCTGGCCGGCCAAGGGTGGCGCGCCAGGAGAGTCCTACTCCATCCGGGAGTAGGATTCCCCCCCCCCACCCCAATCCTAGTTGGAATAGGATTCCTCAAAGGGGGAGAGAGAGAGAGGGGGCCGGCCACCTCTCCTAGTCCTAATAGGACTAGGGGAGGGGAGAGGCGTGCAGCCCATGAGGGCAGCCCTTTCACCTTTCCACCAAGGCCCATGTTGGCCCATTTGGCTCCCGGGGGGTTCCGGTAACCCTCCCGGTATTCCGGTAAAATCCTGATTTCACCTAGAACACTTCCGATGTCCAAACATAGGCTTCCAATATATCAATCTTTACGTCTCGACCATTTCGAGACTCCTCGTCATGTCTGTGATCACATCCGGGAGTCCAAACAACCTTCGGTACATCAAAATGCATAGACTCATAATAACTGTCATCGTAACGTTAAGCGTGCGGACCCTACGGTTCGAGAACAATGTAGATATGACCGAGACACATCTCCGGTCAATAACCAATAGCGGGACCTGGATGCCCATATTGGATCCTACATATTCTACGAAGATCTTTATCGGTCAGACCGCATAACAACATACGTTGTTCCCTTTGTCATCGGTATGTTACTTGCCCGAGATTCGATCGTCGGTATCCAATACCTAGTTCAATCTTGTTACCGGCAAGTCTCTTTACTCGTTCCATAATACATCATCTTGCAACTAACTCATTAGTTGTAATGCTTGCAAGGATTAAGTGATGTGCATTACCGAGAGGGCCCAGAGATACCTCTCCGACAATCGGAGTGACAAATCCTAATCTCGAAATACGCCAACCCAACATCTACCTTTGGTGACACCTGTAGTACTCCTTTATAATCACCTAGTTACGTTGTGACGTTTGGTAGCACCCAAAGTGTTCCTCCGGCAAACGGGAGTTGCATAATCTCATAGTCATAGGAACATGTATAAGTCATGAATAAAAGCAATAGCAACATACTAAACGATCGGGTGCTAAGCTAATGGAATGGGTCATGTCAATCAGATCATTCAACTAATGATGTGACCTTGTTAATCAAATAACAACTCTTTGTTCATGGTTAGGAAACATAACCATCTTTGATTAACGAGCTAGTCAGGTAGAGGCATACTAGTGACACTCTGTTTGTCTATGTATTCACACATGTATTATGTTTCCGGTTAATACAATTCTAGCATGAATAATAAACATTTATCATGATATGTAAGGAAATAAATAATAACTTTATTATTGCCTCTAGGGCATATTTCCTTCAGTCTCCCACTTGCACTAGAGTCAACAATCTAGTTCACATTGCCATGTGATTTACCAGCAATAGTTCACATCACCATGTGATTAACACCCATAGTTCACATCGATATGTGACCAACACCCAAAGGGTTTACTAGAGTCAGTAATCTAGTTCACATCGCTTATGTGATTAACACCCAAAGAGTACTAAGGTGTGATCATGTTTTGCTTGTGAGATAATTTTAGTCCACGGGTCTGTCACATTCAGATCCGTAAGTATTTTGCAAATTTCTATGTCAACAATACTCTGCGCGGAGCTACTCTAGCTAATTGATCCCACTTTCAATATGTATCCAGATTGAGACTTAGAGTCATCTAGATCAGTGTCAAAATTTGCATCGACGTAAACCTTTACGACGAACCTTTTGTCACCTCCATAATCGAGAAACATATCCTTATTCCACTAAGGATAATTTTGACCGCTGTCCAGTGATCTACTCCTAGATCACTATTGTACTCCCTTGCCAAACTCAGTGGTAGGGTATGCAATAGATCTGGTACACAGCATGGCATACTTTATAGAACCTATGGCTGAGGCATAGGGAATGACTTTTATTCTCTTTCTATCTTCTACCGTGGTCGGGCTTTGAGTCTTACTCAATTTCACACCTTGTAACACAGCCAAGAACTCTTTCTTTGACTGTTCCATTTTGAACTACTTCAAAATCTTGTCAAGGTATGTACTCATTGAAAAAACTTATCAAGCGTCTTGATCTATCTCTATAGATTTTGATTCTCAATATGTAAGCATCTTCATCGAGGTCTTTCTTTGAAAAACTCCTTTCAAACACTCCTTTATGCTTTGCAGAATAATTCTACATTATTTCCGATCAACAATATGTCATTCACATATACTTATCAGAAATGCTGTAGTGCTCCCACTCACTTTCTTGTAAATACAGGCTTCATCGCAAGTCTGTATAAAACTATATGCTTTGATCAACTTATCAAAGTGTATATTCCAACTCCGAGATGCTTGCACCAGTCCATACATGGATCGCTGGAGCTTGCATATTTTGTTAACACCTTTAGGATTGACAAAACATTCTCGTTGCATCATATACAACTCTTCTTTAAGACATCCATTAAGGATTGCAGTTTTGTTATCCATTTGCCAGATTTCAGAAAATGCGGCAATTGCTAACATGATTCGGACAGACTTAAGCATAGATACGAGTGAGAAACTCTCATCATAGTCAACACCTTGAACTTGTCGAAAACCTTTTGTGACAATTTTAGCTTTGTAGATAGTAACACTACTATCAGCGTCCGTCTTCCTCTTGAAGATCCATTTATTCTTAATTTCTTGCTGAACATCGGGCAAGTCAATCAAAGTCCAAACTTTGTTCTCATACATGGATCATATCTCAGATTTCATGGCCTCAAACCATTTCGCGGAATTTGGGCTCACCATCGCTTCTTCATAGTTCGCAAGTTCGTCATGGTCTAGTAACATAACTTCCAGAACAGGATTACCGTACCACTCTGGTGCGGATCTCACTCTGGTTTACCTACGAGATTCGGCAGTTACTTGATCTGAAGTTACATGATCATCATCATTAGCTTCCTCACTAATTGGTGTAGTAGTCACAAGAACAGATTTCTGTGATGAACCACTTTCCAATAAGGGAGAAGGTACAATTACCTTATCAAGTTTTCTTCTTTCCTCCCACTCACTTCTTTCGAGAGAAACTCCTTCTCTAGAAAGGATCCATTATAAGCAACGAATGTCTTGCCTTAGGATCTGTGATAGAAGGTGTACCCAACAGTCTCCGTTGGGTATCCTATGAAGATATAGTTCTCCGATTTGGGTTTGAGCTTATCAGGATGAAACTTTTTCATATAAGCATCATAATCCCAAACTTTAAGAAACGACAACTTTGGTTTCTTGCTAAACCACAGTTCAGATTGTGTCGTCTCAACGGACTTAGATGGTGCCCTTTTAAACGTGAATGCAGCTGTCTCTAATGCATGATCCCAAAACGATATTGGTAAATCGGTAAGAAACATCATAGATTGTACTATATCCAATAAAGTACGGTTATGACGTTCGGACACACCATTATGCTGTGGTGTTCCAGGTGGCATGAGTTTGTGAAACTATTCCACATTGTTTTAATTGAAAACTCGTAACTCAAATATTCTCCTCCACGATCATATCGCAGAAATTTTTATTTTCTTGTTATGATGATTCTCCACTTCACTCTGAAATTCTTTGAACTTTTCAAATGTTTCAGACTTATGTTTCATCAAGTAGATATACCCATATCTGCTCAAATCATCTGTGAAGGTCAGAAAATAATGATACTTGTCGCGAGCCTTAATATTCATCGGACCACATACATCAGTATGTATGATTTCCAACAAATCTGTTGCTCGCTCCATTGTTCCGGAGAACGGAGTCTTATTCATCTTTGCCCATGAGGCATGGTTCGCAAGCATCAAGTGATTCATAATCAAGTGATTCCAAAATCCCATCAGCATGGAGTTTCTTCATGCGCTTTACACCAATATGACCTAAACGGCAGTGCCACAAATAGGTTGCACTATCATTATTAACTTCGCATCTTTTGGTTTCAATATTATGAATATGTGTATCCCTACAATCGAGATCCAATGAACTATTTTCATTGGGTGTGTATGACCATAAAAGGTTCTATTCATGTAAACAGAACAACAATTGTTCTCTAACTTAAATGAATAATCGTATTGCAATAAACATGATCAAATCATATTTATGCTCAACGCAAACACCAAATAACACTTATTTAGGTTTATCACTAATCCCGAAAGTATAGGGAGTGTGCGATGATGATCATGTCAATCTTGGAACTACTTCCAACTTTCATCGTCACTTCACCCTTAACTAGTCTTTGTTCATTCTGCAACTCCCGTTTCGAGTTACTACTCTTAGCAACTGAACCAGTATCAAATACCGAGGGGTTGCTATGAACACTAGTAAAAAACACATCAATAATCTGTATATCAAATATACCTTTGTTCACTTCGCCATCCTTCTTATCCGCCAAATACTTGGGGCAGTTCCGCTTCCAGTGACCAGTCCCTTTGCAGTAAACGCACTCAGTCTCAGGCTTAGGTCCAGACTTGGGTTTCTTCTCTTGAGCAGCAACTTGTTTGCCGTTCTTCTTGAAGTTCCCCTTCTTTCCCTTTGCCCTTTTATTGAAACTAGTGATCTTGTCAACCATCAACACTTGATGTTTTTCTTTGATTTCTACCTTCGCCGATTTTGGCATCGCGAAGAGCTTGGGAATATTTTCCGTTATCCCTTGCATATTATAGTTCATCACAAAGTTCTACTAACTTGGTGATGGTGACTAGAGAATTCTGTCAATCACTATCTTATCTGGAAGATTAACTCCCACTTGATTCAAGCGATTGTAGTACCCAGACAATCTGAGCTCATGCTCACTAGTTGAGCGATTCTCCTCCATATTTTAGCTATAGAACTTGTTGAAGACTTCATATCTCTCAACTCGGGTATTTGCTTGAAATATTAACTTCAAATCCTGGAACATCTCATATGGTCCATGACGTTCAAAACGTCTTTGAAGTCCCGATTCTAAGCCGTTTAAGCATGGTGCACTAAACTATTAAGTAGTCATCATATTGAGCTAGCACAACGTTCATAACGTCTGCATCTGCTCCTGCAATAGGTCCGTCACCTAGCGGTGCATCAAGGACATAATTCTTCTGTGCAGCAATGAGGATAAACCTTAAATCACGGATCCAATCCGCATCATTACTACTAACATTTTTCAACACAATTTTCTCTAGGAACATATCAAAATAAACACAGGGAAGCAACAATGCGAGATATTGATCTACAACATAGATATGCTAATACTACCAGGACTAAGTTCATGATAAATTAAAGTTCAATTAATCATATTACTTAAGAACTCCCACTTAGATAGACATCCCTCTAATCTTCTAAGTGATCACGTGATCCAAATCAACTAAACCATAACCGATCATCACGTGATATGGAGTAGTTTTCAATGGTGAATATCGTTATGTTGATCATATCTACTATATGATTCACGCTCGACCTTTCGGTCTCTGTGTTCCGAGGTCATATCTTATATGCATAGCTCGTCAAGTATAACCTGAGTATTCCGCGTGTGCAACTGTTTTGCACCCATTGTATTTGAACGTAGAGCCTATCACACCCGATCATCACGTGGTGTCTCAGCACGAAGAACTTTTGCAACGGTGCATACTCAGGGAGAACACTTCTTGATAATTTAGTGAGAGATCATCTTATAATGCTACCGTCAATCAAAGCAAGATAAGATGCATAAAAAGATAAACATCACATGCAATCAATATAAGTGATATGATATGGCCATCATCATCTCGTGCTTGTGATCTCCATCTTCGAAGCACCGTCATGATCACCAACGTCACCGGCGTGACACCTTGATCTCCATCGTAGCATCGTTGTCGTCTCGCCAATCTTATGCTTCCACGACTATCACTACCGCTTAGTAATAAAGTAAAGCATTACATCGCGATTGCATTGCATACAATAAAGCGACAACCATATGGCTCCTGCCAGTTGCCGATAACTCGGTTACAAAACATGCTCATCTCATACAATAAAATTTAGCATCATGTCTTGACCATATCACATCACAACATGCCCTGCAAAAACAAGTTAGACGTCCTCTACTTTGCTGTTGCAAGTTTTACGTGGCTGCTACGGGCTTAAGCAAGAACTCATCTTACCTACGCATCAAAACCACAACGATAGTTTGTCAAATAGACTCCGTCTTAACCTTCTCAAGGACCGGGCGTAGCCACACTTGGTTCAACTAAAGTTGGAGAGACAGTCTTCCGCAAGCCATCTATGTGCAAAGCACGTCGAGGGAACCGGTCTCGCGTAAGAGTACGCGTAAGGTTGGTCCGGATCGTCTCGTCCAACAATACCGCTGAACCAAAGTATGACATGCTGGTAGGCAGTATGACTTGTATCGTCCACAACTCACTTGTGTTCTACTCGTGCAAATAACATCAAACCATAAAAACCTAGGCTCGGATGCCACTGTTGGGGAACGTAGTAATTTCAAAAAAATTCCTACGCACACGCAAGATCATGGTGATGCATAGCAACGAGAGGAGAGTATGATCTACGTACCCTTGTAGATTGCAACGGAAGCGTTTGACACAACGTAGAGGAAGTAGTCGTACATCTTCTTCCCGGTCCGACTGATCCAAGCACCGTTACTCCGGCACCTCCGAGTTCTTAGCACACGTTCAGCTCGATGACGATCCCCGGGCTCCGATCCAGCAAAGCGTCGGGGAAGAGTTCCGTCAGCACGACGGTGTGGTGACGATCTTGATGTACTACTGACGCAGGGCTTCGCCTAAGCACTGCGACAATATGATCGAGGTGGAATTTGGTGGAAGGGGGCACCGCACACGGCTAAGGAACGATCTCAAGGATCAACTTGTGTGTCTATGGGGTGCCCCCTGCCTCCGTATATAAAGGATCCAAGGGGGAGGGGCTGGCCGGCCAAGGGTGGCGCGCCAGGAGAGTCCTACTCCATCCGGGAGTAGGATTCCCCCCCCCCCCACCCCAATCCTAGTTGGAATAGGATTCCTCAAAGGGGGAGAGAGAGAGGGGGCCGGCCACCTCTCCTAGTCCTAATAGGACTAGGGGAGGGGAGAGGCGTGCAGCCCATGAGGGCAGCCCTTTCACCTTTCCACCAAGGCCCATGTTGGCCCATTTGGCTCCCGGGGGGTTCCGGTAACCCTCCCGGTATTCCGGTAAAATCCTGATTTCACCTGGAACACTTCCGATGTCCAAACATAGGCTTCCAATATATCAATCTTTATGTCTCGACCATTTCGAGACTCCTCGTCATGTTCGTGATCACATCCGGAACTCCGAACAACATTTGGTACATCAAAATGCATAAACTCATAATAACTGTCATCGTAACGTTAAGCGTGCGGACCCTACGGTTCGAGAACAATGTAGACATGACCAAGACACATCTCCGGTCAATAACCAATAGCGGGACCTGCATGCCCATATTGGCTCCTACATATTCTACGAAGATCTTTATCGGTCAGACCGCATAACGACATACGTTGTTCCCTTTGTCATCGGTATGTTACTTGCCCGAGATTCGATCGTCGGTATCCAATACCTAGTTCAATCTCGTTACCGGCAAGTCTCTTTACTCGTTCCATAATACATCATCTCGCAACTAACTCATTAGTTGCAATGCTTGCAAGGCTTAAGTGATGTGCATTACCGAGAGGGCCCAGAGATACCTCTCCGACAATCGGAGTGACAAATCCTAATCTCGAAATACGCCAACCCAACATCTACCTTTGGTGACACCTGTAGTACTCCTTTATAATCACCCAGTTACGTTGTGACGTTTCGTAGCACCCAAAGTGTTCCTCCGGCAAACGGGAGTTGCATAATCTCATAGTCATAGGAACATGTATAAGTCATGGATAAAAGCAATAGCAACATACTAAACGATCGGGTGCTAAGCTAATGGAATGGGTCATGTCAATCAGATCATTCAACTAATGATGTGACCTTGTTAATCAAATAACAACTCTTTGTTCATGGTTAGGAAACATAACCATCTTTGATTAACGAGCTAGTCAGGTAGAGGCATACTAGTGACACTCTGTTTGTCTATGTATTCACACATGTATTATGTTTCCGGTTAATACAATTCTAGCATGAATAATAAACATTTATCATGATATGTAAGGAAATAAATAATAACTTTATTATTGCCTCTAGGGCATATTTCCTTTAGCCCCACCACCCCTTCGCCCCCACCCACCCGCCGACCGCCGACCGGCGACGCCCCCGCCACCGCCCCCGCTAGCCCCGTCGCCCCACCACCCCTCTGGCCCCACCCCACCCGCTAACGCCCCGTCGCCCCGCCACCCACCACCCGGCGCCGCCCCAGCCGCCCGGCGCCGCCCCCGCTGCTCGGTGTCGCCCCGCCACCGCCCCTGTTGCCCGGTGCCCCCCGGCCACCGCCCCCGCCGACCGTCCCATTGCTCCGGTGAGGGACTACTTTTTTTCTTTCTGTTTTTTCATTTTTTTGCTGTTTAATTGTTAGTGCTAGATTGTGTTAGTGTTAGTGTTTGAAAAGAATTAGAAGAAGTAGAAGAAGTAGAAGTAGTAGATGAAATAGAAGAAGAAGAAAAGAAAAGAAGTAGAAAAAAGATGAAAAAAGAAAAATAAGAAAAGAAGTAGAAGAAGACGAAAGGAAGAAAATAAAAGAAGTAGAAAAAAGATGAAAAAAGAAGAAGAAGAAAAGAAGTAGCAGAAGTAGAAGAAGAAGAAAAGAAGAAAAAAGAAGTAAAAAGTACCCCGACCCCGACACGACAACCCGACCCCCGACCCCGAAATAGCATCCCGACCCCGACACGGCACCCCGACACCCGACCGCCTGACCCCCTGACCCCGACACGGCACCCCGACACCCGACCCCCTGACCCCGTGACACCGACACCCCGACCCTGACACCCCGACACCAAACTCCAACCACGACACGACACCCCGACACCCGACCCCCTGACCCCCCGACCCCGACACCCACCTCGACACCCCGACCCCGACACCACATCCCAACACCCGACCCCCTGACCCCGACACACCGAGCCCGACCCCCTGACCCCCTGACCCCGACACACCGACCCCGACATGACACCCTGACATGACACCTCGACAACTCGACCCGCTAACCCCCTAAACCCCCTGACCCCGACACCCCGACCCCGACACCATACCCCGAGACTCCGAACCCGACACAACACCCCGACCCCCCGACCCCGAAACAGCACCCCGACCCTCACACGGCACCCCGACACCCGACTCCCTGAACCCCTGACCCCCATGACCCCGACACCCCGACACCACACCCCGACCCCCTGACCCCCTGACCCCGACACCTCGACACCACACCACAACCCCGGCACGACACCCCGACACCAGACCCCCTGACACCCCGACCCTGACACCACACCCCGACACCGCGACCCCGACACCCCGACCCCGACACGACACCCCGACCCCCTGACCCCGACACCCCGACCCCGACATGACACCCTAACAACCCGACCCACTGACCCCCTGACCCCGAGACCCCTACCCCGACACCACACCCCGACACCCCGAACCCGACACCCCGACCTCGACACCACCCCCCGACACCCCGACCCCCTGACCCCGACACCCCGACCCCGACACGACACCCCGACCGATTACGTCAAGGTGGCGTTCCACATGTTGGTGCCACTGAACCCTGTGAGCCCGTCATTGATTATAGTGATGATGATGATTATTCATTTATTGATGATACTCATCCAGATAATTAGTAGTGTCAGATATTCAATTTTTTTATGTTTAACTTAATGATGATACACTTAAGTGATATACATATTATTATTCATGTTGGTATTTTTTTATGTTGTACTAATTTCGTTTACTCTTTGTCATGGCAGGTGTTGAAAGATGGTGGGCACTGGTCGGGAGCGCGCCGAGGCCCCTTCTTCGTCGGCGCGTGATGCGAGGCCTTCCATTCCACATGCACCTCTTCGTCGAGCGTTGCTGGACAGTATGGCGACACTGCCGGGCCCTTCTTCGTCGATCGCGGTGCCCAGCAGGGGACGAGGTAAGAAGAAGAGAGGAGCTGGAGCACGTGGTCGCAGGAGAGGAGGTAGGGTGACTGCTACGGCGCCTTCCTCGCCGCCACCCCCAGCTGTTTCACCCGAGCACGTGACTGCTAGTGTGGACTCGTCCGAGGAGGAGGCTACACGGACTCTAGTCCACGAGCCTCGGGTCGACGGGCCTTCGGCCCATGAGCTTCCGGTCGATGGGCCTTCGGCCCACGAGACCCCGGAGGAGCACACGTCTGGATGGGGTACCCTGCCAGATCAGCCTGAGGAGCCGAGTGGCCATGCTGATGATGGCGGGGAGCCGACTGATATTGACGAGGAGGGGGGCACCGTCTACCAACGTGGTTGTACACGGCACCCGTCCGTGCCGGCGACCCGCGAGCAGAGGTGGTTCACGTTTATTCAAATAACTAATGCGTTGGCCTTGTCATGCTGCAGGGGTTGGGACCACCATGAAAGTGTCCGCCGGCCCAACTCCGTCCTTGGAGTTCTTTGTCGGCAAAACTTCCCGGAGTTTGTCACGTTGCCTGCTGAGGGTCGGCTTCCAGAGCTTGGATTTAGTTGGGAGTACTACTTGGCTGCCCCGGCCCCATCGGGTGAGATTATCGACGGTGTCTTGTGCAAGACGAGGGCAGATGTGGTGATCAGAAAGTTCTGGGTAATTTCTCCTTTACACAATTAGAAATCTTCAACTAGCTAGTTATTAATTGTACTAATCAATATTGTCTCATTTGATTGCAGACATTCTACAAGTGTGAGGAGGGATACGAGGAGGAGGCGGCAGATGTTATCGACAAGGAGTGCATGCGCCTACTACAGCACTTACGGCATGAGGCTCGGGTGCAGGCTGTTCGAGACTACTACGCATCGCGTGGTATCAAGAAGCCCAAGTAGGCGTGCCGCGAGAAATTCTTGAGTAAGGAGCGGTACATGAAGGTAATTCTTAAGGCCTTGTACTTACTTCCTTCATTTAGTAATTCATAGCCGTAGCGCTCAAGTTTCTATTTGCTAACTTAGGCCCCTCCGAGATGGTGTGCGGATTGGATGGACTGTTGGGAGTTGTTGGTCAATGAGTGGTGATCAAAAGAATAGCGGGCCACCCACAACGAGGCCAAGGACAAACGTGCCGAAATGGAAGGTGTGCCACACCATCAAGGCAGCTCCAACTTATTTCAGTACGGGCAGAACTGGGTATGTGGTTTGCTTCATGATTCATGCAATTCATTCATCATGCTAGCTTTAGCCCTATAATTACTAATTTACTTTGTTTCCCTCTTTCAGGCACGCTACAATAAGGCGAATTAGATGCCAGAGGTGTACGACCTGTATGCCATGGCCCACACTGGCCCTTACAAGAAAGTCAAGGCATTCTCTGCGTGTGACCTCGATGATCCAAAGAACTTCACCAACATCTCCTCCCATGACAAGCTCATGCAATATAGAGATCAGGGGAAGGCGGGGAAAGGGGAGGACTTTAACCTGAGCCAGGGTCCCATTGATACAGAGCTGCTAATGATATCTGGTGGCGGGAGGTCCCATGGCTCCATAGCCATGGGAGATGGACTTATCCGTTGTCCTAGCACTCTCCCGAAGATCAAGGCGCCAGTCGAGCTCCGCTCCTGAGATAAGGCCTCGTGAACGGCTAGTCCAACTCGCCTTGATGGTTAGTTATACATACTCAGCTGTCTTTCTCCATTACATTGTGTGCGCTTCCATCAATGATTACAAATGGTCATGTGAGTGGTGTTGGAGGCTGCTATATAGAGTGAGACAGATAGAACGGAGAAACTTCTGGCGGAGGTGGCGGAGAGGCAACGGGAGTTGGAGGAGAAGACGACAAAGATGTTGGTGGAGGAGAGGGCATGGAATGACTTGCAGGCAAGGGCCATGTACGAGCTCCTTGTGGTAAGTTTCTTCTGCAGATTGCTTGCTAGTCTTAACATTTGAGTCTCATTACTAACTAGTATGACTGTAACTCCGCCTATGTTGTCTCAACATAGCCGGTCCCAAGCCCGGGTAAAGGAGGAGGGTTGTGATAGGCTTGGCGAGCCAACGTAAAAACTCAGCCATTCTTATGGAGATGAAACCCAAAAGATTTTCGTTGGGGTGTAACCCTCTCAGCACGCGCCACATCGGAACCCGGGTGTGGTGGAAAATGGGCAAGGGCCGGGCCATCACCCCCTAAGTGGTGCGCCGTATCTTGATCCGGATACGGTGGCAAGTGAGCAAGGATCGGGTCGTCGCATCCTTAGTGGCGCGCTACATCAGCGCCCGAATGTAGTAAAAAATGAGCAAGGGTCTTCGCATTTGACTCGACGAGTGCGAAGGGTAAGGAAGCTAGCCGAGCCTAGGAGGATTCGCTTAGGTAGCTGGAACGTAGGGTCTCTAACAGGGAAGTTTCGGGAGCTAGTTAATGCAGCGGCGAGGAGAGGTGTTGATATCCTTTGCGTCCAAGAAACCAAATGGAGAGGACAGAAGGCGAAGGAGGTGGAGGATACCGGCTTCAAGCTGTGGTACACGGGGACGGCTGCAAACAAAAATGGCGTAGGCATCTTGATCAACAAGAGCCTCAAGTATGGAGTGGTAGACGTCAAGAGACGTGGGGACCGGATTATCCTAGTCAAGCTGGTAGTTGAGGACTTGGGTCAATGTTATCAGCGCGTATGGCCCGCAAGTAGGCCAAAATGAGAACACCAAGAGGGAGTTCTGGGAAGGCCTGGAAGACATGGTTAGGAGTGTACCGATTGGTGAGAAACTCTTCATAGGAGGAGACCTCAATGGCCACGTGGGTACATCTAACACAGGTTTTGAAGGGGCGCATGGGGGCTTTGGCTATGGCATCAGGAATCAAGAAGGAGAAGATGTCTTAAGATTTGCTCTAACCTACAACATGATTGTAGCTAACACCCTCTTTAGAAAGAGAGAATCACATCTGGTGACTTTTAGTAGTGTCCAACACTCTAGCCAGATTGATTTCATCCTCTTGAGAAGAGAAGATAGGCGTGCGTGCCTAGACTGTAAGGTGATACCTGGAGAGAGTGTTGTACCCCAGCATAAGCTGGTGGTTGCTGACTTCCGCTTCCGGATTCGTGTCAAGCGGGATAAGCGTGCCAAAGTCACTAGAACGAAGTGGTGGAAGCTCAAGGGGGAGGTAGCTCAGGTGTTCAAGGAGAGGGTCATTAAGGAGGGCCCTTGGGAGGAAGGAGGGGATGCAGACAATGTGTGGATGAAGATGGCGACTTGCATTCGTAAGGTGGCCTCGGAGGAGTTTGGAGTGTCCAGGGGAAGGAGAAGCGAAGATAAGGATACCTGGTGGTGGAATGATGATGTCCAGAAGGCGATTAAAGAGAAGAAAGATTGCTTCAGACGCCTATACCTGGATAGGAGTGCAGACAACATAGAGAAGTACAAGATGGCGAAGAAGGCCGCAAAGCGAGATGTTGGTGAAGCAAGGGGTCGGGCATATGAGGACCTCTACCAATGGTTAGGCATGAAGGAAGGTGAAAGGGACATCTATAAGATGGCCAAGATCCGAGAGAGGAAGACGAGGGATATTGACCAAGTCAAATGCATCAAGGACGGAGCAGGCCAACTCTTGGTGAAGGACGAGGAGATTAAGCATAGATGGCGGGAGTATTTCGACAAGCTGTTCAATGGGGATAATGAGAGTTCTACCATTGAACTAGACGAGTCCTTTGACGAGACCAGCATGCATTTTGTGCAGCAAATCCAAGAGTCTGAGGTGAAGGAGGCTTTAAAAAGGGTGAAAGGAGGCAAGGCGATGGGCCCTGATTGTATCCCCATTGAGGTGTGGAAAGGTCTCGGGGACATAGCGATAGTATGGCTAACCAAGCTTTTCAACCTCATTTTTCGGGCAAACAAGATGCCAGAAGAATGGAGATAGAGTATATTAGTACCAATCTCCAATGATGGGCTTCCTCAAATTGCCCTAGGTCTTCGTGAGCAAGTGAGTTGGATGCACACCCACTTAGTTTCTTTTGTTGAGATTTCATATACTTGTAGCACTAGTGCATCCGTTGCATGGCAATCCCTACTCACTCACATTGATATCTATTGATGGACATCTCCATAGCCGTTGATACGCCTAGTTGATGTGAGACTATCTTCCCCTCTTTTTGTCTTCTCCACAACCACCATTCCATTCCGCATATAGTGCTATATCCATGGCTCATGCTCATGTATTGCGTGAAGATCGGAAAAGTTCTGAAAATGTCAAAAGTAAGAAACAATTGCTTGGCTTGTCATCGGGGTTGTGCATGATTTAAATACTTTGTGTGGTGAAGATAGAGCATAGCCAGACTATATGATTTTGTAGGGATAACTTTCTTTGGCCATGGTATTTTGAGAAGACATGATTGCTTTGTTAGTATGCTTGAGGTATTATTATTTTTATGTCAATATGAACTTTTGTCTTGAATCTTTGTCACGTATCTATAATTTTTGATTGCTCCATGCTATATTATCTACTGTTTTGGGCAATATTGGGCTTTATTATCCACTTTTATATTATTTTTGGGACTAACCTATTAACCGGAGGCCTAGCCCAGATTTGTTTTTTTTGCGATTTCAGTGTTTCAAAGAAAAGGAATATCGAACAGAGTAGAAACGGAACAAAATCAACTGAAGAAGTTATTTTGGAAGGAAAGCTACCGGATGGACTTGGACCCCATGTCAGGAGCCAAGGGAGGTGCTCACGAGGGTGGGGGGGGCGCCCCCCTGCCTCGTGGGGCCCTCGAAGCTCCACCGAGGTACCTCCTGCACCCATATATACCTACGTACCCTAAAACTTCCAGAACAGAGATTAGATGGGGAGTTCCGCTGCCGCAAGCCTCTGTACCCACTAAAAGTCAATCGGGACCCTAATCTAGCACCCTGCCGGAGGGGGAAACCCTCACCAGTGGCCATCTTCATCATCCCGGCACTCTCCATGACGAGGAGGGAGTAGTTCACCCTCAGGGCTGAGGGTATGTACCAGTAGCTATGTGCTTGATCTCTCTCTCTCTCTCTCTCTCTCTCTCTCTCTCTCGTGTTCTTGATTTGGCACGATCTTGATGTATCGCGAGCTTTGCTCTTATAGTTGGATCTTATGTTTCTTCTCCCCCTCTTCTCTCTTGTAATGGATTGAGTTTTCCCCTTGAAGTAATGTTATTGGATTGAGTATTTAAAGATTTGAGAACACTTGATGTATGTCTTGCATGGGGTAACCGTGGTGACAATGGGTTATTCTATTGATCCACTTGATGTATGTTTTGGTGATCAACTTGCGGGTTTCGTGACATTGGGAACCTATGCATAGGGGTTGGCACACGTTTTCGTTGTGATTCTCCGGTAGGAACTTTGGGGCACTCTTTGAGGTTCTATGTGTTTGTTTGAATAGATGAATTGAGATTGTGTGATGCATATCGTATAATCATGCCCACGGATACTTGAGGTGACATTGGAGCATCTAGGTGACATTAGGGTTTTGGTTGATTTGTATCTTAAGGTGTTATTCTAGTACGAACTCTAGGGCTATTTGTGACACTTATAGGAATAGCCCAATGGATTGATTGGAAAGAATAACTTTGAGGTGGTTTCGTACCCTACCATAATCTCTTCGTTTGCTCTCCGCTATTAGTGTCTTTGGAGTGACTCTTTGTTGCATGTTGAGGGATAGTTATATGATCCAATTATGTTATTATCGTTGAGAGAACTTGCACTAGTGAAAGTATGAACCCTAGGCCTTGTTTCCTATCATTTTAATACCGTTTACGCTCACTTTTACCACTTGCTACCTTGCTGTTTTTATATTTTCAGTTTACAAAAACCTATATCTACCATCCATATTGCACTTGTATCACCATCTCTTCGCCGAACTAGTGCACCTATACAATCTAATATTGTATTAGGTGTGATGGGGACACAAGAGACTCTTTGTTATTTGGTTGCAGGGTTGCTTGAGAGAGACCATCTTCATCCTACGCTTCCCACGGATTGATAAACCTTAGGTCATCCACTTGAGGGAAATTTGCACTTGGAGGCCCAACAACGTCTACAAAAGAAGGTTGTGTAGTAGACATCATAGGCAACCCCTTCGACCTCCAGAAGAATCGGCTACTGCCCTCCCGTGGTCAGCCTTCAATGCTGATCCTGGCAGGAGCCATGGTTCATCCTTCGTACGGTAAACTAGAGAAACCTCCGTACACGTTTCATCGTCATGCATGGCAGTGGAATGTGCTAGATATAGACCACATCCACTACGCTGCAATGGATTGCTACCTTTGTTTCCATATCTACAAGGGTTGGATGAAGAGCAAGAGCCAAGTGTACAGTTCAAGCAAAGAAGTATCGGCCAAGAGGAAGAGGGACAAGGACGAAGACGAGGATGTGGACGAGGACTCCGAGTAAGGTGGCAGTGTCGTTTCTCATGGTGGTTCTAATGTAGTGTCTACCAGATTAGTTGCATAGTTTAATTTTAGGTGTGCTTAGTTTAATTTGAGGGGTGTGTTGTGCTGAGCCCCCAGCAGAACTATGTTATGTTTCTTCTCATTATATTTCGTACATTTCATCTTTTAGTTGGTATAGTACTACCACTCGTTTCTTCATGTTATATACGTACAATATATATGGCCAACATCATATAGTCAGTAGTTTAGTTGTCAAAGAATTTCAGGGTGCTTAGTTTTGTCAAAGAATTCAAGGGTGTTTAGTTTTATTTGAGGGGTGTGTTGTGCTGGACACCATTAACTTATCATTGTGAGAATCGACTTATTTTTGTCATGTAACATGGTCAACGTGTTTGACGTGAAAATAACAATGTCTAATGGCATTTCTGACAAAACATCTAACTTAACGATGGCATTTTTTAGATATCTAATTGCATTTTTTGAGTAGTTGTAACTTCTAATCGCAAAACTGAGTAGTGATACACAACTAGTGGCATAAATAATAAGAACCCAAGAATTAAATACGTATGCTAATTTCTTTATTTCTTTATACCTTTGTGTGCGAAACAATATACGCCGCCTCCCCCCATATTTTCTTTACAGAGGCAACATAGAACTATATGAGTGCCCTATTAAATTTTGGAATTATTCTGGGTTCGTTTGGCCTTTTTATACATTAATTGAGTTTCTGATCTTTTAATGTGCATAATTCAAATTTGAACTACAAGCACATGCTCCCGTGCACCAGAGTTGATTGAAAAATCACATGTGTGTCCTCGGGTGCATTTCTAGGTCCCATGCGAGAAATGGTAATGATATTTAAACATCTGGGCATCATGGCCGCTTGGTTTTAAAATTCTTGTAAATCCAAAACACGCCTGAATATCATGAAACTTTGCATGGTGTCATGTCATCGTACTACCATGCTGTGGTAAAAAAAATTGCAGAATAGGAACAAGTTTTGGTATAAGTTTCTTGCAAAACGGAGCTTCTCTGAGGAAGGCTCGTGGTTCTGAGAGGGAACATGTCACCTTTGTGTGCATAATTCAAATTTTAAATACAAGCATATGCTCCAGTGCACCAAAGCTGGTTGAAAAATCACATGTGTGTCCTTGGGTAAATTTCTAGGTCCCAGGCCAGAAATGGGAATGAAATTCTAACATCTGGGTGTCATGGCTGTGCTGGAAACATTGAGAAACTTGGTTTTTTAATTCCTGTAAATCCTAAACACGCATGAAAATCATGAAACTTGGCTTGGTGTCATGACATGGCACCAACATGTTGTGGTAATTTTGCTGTCCGATTTGCGAAGGCGCACACATTAACAATCAACAAAGTCATTTTGGAACAAGTGTTGTCACATTACAATCAGAAACACAAGTATTATTGAAACCGTGGGTGTTCTGTTTACCATTTACCTGCCGCCACGCATCCCCTTTTTTATTAGCTAGGAGGCGCCGTGCAGGGTAGCTATTTGAGTACGGGAGGCATGCGATCAGACCCCTGCGTGTGCTTATCAGGAGGAGAGCCCTTTGGCCTCCATCTGCCGTCCACCTCTCTCCCAAGGTCTCCATTAATGGTGCCCGAGCCTCTGTTTAATGGCGTGGCAATGTCTCACTCGACTGAGATTTAAGAGAGAAAAAAGAGAATTTGAAAAGAAAATTTTGAACGGACCTTGATGTAAGATACGACGGACCTATATAGCATCTACTGCGACTTATAGCAAGATTGATGAATAGATATAAGGACGACGAGAGAGGATAACAATTGTGTTACATAATTAGGAAGATAATTAAAAAATTCACATGCGGCTACACATGAAATACACAAGGTCAAATGAAGAAGGAAGACACATACAACGATCTGGCTCGCTGATCTCTACTTTCTTTATGCGCAGCAGGTCGCGGAGACTAGTTCTCGCGGTGGGCGATGATCTCTTTCATCAGTTTCATGTCCTTAATACGATGCTTGGCAGCATCCATGGATTCCTCCACCAGCCTGTTGCGCTCGATGCGGAGCATGGCATTCTCGTCCATAAGATTCTCAATGATGATGCCCGTCCTCTACAACAAGGTAGCGGTCTCCTCCTCCTGCTTCGCCCTTCCAGCGATCTTCGCCCTCAGCAGGTCGTGCTCGCCCCGAAGCTTTGCATTTCCCTCCCATAGTTGCCGGATGACGCCGGTAGCCTCGTCCTGCAACCTCGCCCAGCCGGAGATCTGATCCATCTAGCTATGGTCCATCGCATGCATGCGCCAGTAAGAGTCCTTGCCTGCCCGCGAGAAATTTTCCCAGGCCGCCGCGGCGCTGCGGGACCTCCGTGTTGCTTCGGCGGTGCGGCGGGACATCTTTGCTGCTTCTGCAGTGTGGCCAGTCTAGTCTGCGACATCGACGGTGCGGCGGGACATTCATGCTGCTTCGGCAGCACGACGGGACCTCTATACTACTACTGTTGCGCGACTGGACATGTCGGCGGCTTTCGTGGCGAGGCGGGACATCTCTCGTGCTTCCTCTTCCATGCTCACCTCTCCCTGGTGGAAATCTCTCGACCCAGAACAGGCGCTGGCCATGGCTTGATTGACTTGATTGTTTTTTATGGATGAGGAGTTGAGGAGGAATGTGTAGTCATCTTAGCATAGTAGTATTTATAACCGAGTACTACTAATACGCTCCTAAGTGGGAAACCGTTTAGGTTGTGATCGGTGTGAACAGGTTTGCAATTAAATATAGCGTGGTAGTAGTAGTAATTTGGAATGTGACGAGATGCGCTCAAAATTTATTGACGGTTCTAGTTTCGAAGTGCGGCACTATTCCTGGATGGCGGAACGTCGGCACGTTTTCTCGGCCGTGGTGTAGCATATGCCATGGTACTAGTTCTTTTTCTACTACTGTGTACGTGCAAAAACTGGCACCGTCGGATACATATCTTACGCTTGGCGTTCGACAGGAATAGCCTCGTGGCGAGCTATAGACTAGTCTTTTTTCATACGCATTACACCTGTCTCTCGGGACTTCTCGCACGCACCATCACTGCTCCCTTGGTCGATGCCACCCACATACACTTGTACTCTTAGAAGAGGTGCACGCATGCACTCGTCCTTTCTCACACACACGCATCTATAGCTATGGATTGTAGTGTTCTCAACCATCCGATTGGCTCTATCATAGGTTTCACGTTGCTCCTTGGCCTTGAGATTGAGAAGTTTAAAACACGGAGGCTAAGACGGAGGCGCGAGATTTGGGTTAATGTGCGGGACGCACACGGCACCAACATGACACGAGCTTTGTCTGCCTGGTGCGCATGCAGTCGGGTGAGTTGTCCAAGTATAGACACAACCAGGCCCTCGTTGGTATCCGCCCTCGTCTTTGGCTGGTCATAGTGGAGAGTAACATAGACTAGTTACTAGTCTATTTTACTAGTACCTTCATAGTGGGTATTGTCATATAGTATATGCATAATTTGGCGCTCTCTATATGTACCACATTTTTCTTTAATTTCATCTTGTTCGTTTTGCTCCATGGCGCAATCCATCGATACTACTACTGTATAAATGTATACATTTTTAAAAGGCTAGAGGGCGGGGCAGTCTAGCTTGGTCCTTTTCACGAGAGGCGAGGGCCTTTGTGATTTGACGACTCATTACTGCCGGAATGCGGGGCCTTGTGATTTGACTGCTCGTATAAATGTGCTGACGGCCTGAGGAGGAGCGAAGTACCGTGCGGTATACTCAACTTTTCCGCTGGAGTAGTACTGCGAAGAAGGAGCACGAAACATGACAATCCAGTGCCATATGGCGATAAAAAATGATCTAATTTTCTAGTGATCTCCTTGTTAGAATTGTTCTATTCATACCTCGGAGAGAACATGACACGTGCGGCGAAAGATCCGAAGCAAAAGAAGAAACACAGGAGCAAAGAAGAAGTGAAATTATCACCCCAAATGATCTAATTCACTGCGGAGTCATAACTTATTCTTCATCGCCTCCACGACCTCCATCTCCTTGCGCATCTCCTTCGCCATCTCCTTCATTCTGTCCATGACGCGGGGTTTCTCGACGCGAGCCTTCATCATCTGTTCCACGACCGATTACATACCTTGACAGCAGTCGGGTGCTCGATGCGGAGCTTCGCCAACTCCGTCTTCTGTTCCATGACGAGGGCCTGTAGCATCTTCATCAAGGAACTACTACTCTCATGCAGCTTCTTCCAGCCGGCGTTCTTCTCCTTCAGCAGGCCGAGCTCGTGGCAGAGCTTCACCTTGTCCTCCTGAAGTTGCAGGATTTCGTCGGTCTCCTTCTTCTCCGAGGTAGTGCTCTTCTTCAGCAGCATTACCAAGCCGGGGGTCAACTCCCCCTGCTTATTGAGCTCAGTGGACATGTCGTCGAGGCTCTCCTTCGGCAGCTCCACCAAGTCGTGGATGAACTCCTTCTGCTTATTGAGGTCCTTATTGAGCTGATCAAGCATGTCGTCGAGGGATAACGACTCCAGCGCTGCCAGCTCGGCATGTTCGCCTCTGCGGCTAGGGCGCTCCTGGGAGCCATCGCCAGCCCGTGAGAGATCTTTCGAGGTCTCTGCGTGGCGGTGAGCCCTCTTTTTTCTGCAGCCTTGGTTGCCGCTCCCTTGTTACGAGTAGTTCTCGACCTAGAGCTCTCCGCACCGGACATGGCAAGGACGGCCGAAGAAGAAGCACTTATGAGGAATGGTAGAGTAATTTTCGGTTAGGTAGTTCCCCTTTTTATAACCTAAGTACTAGCAGTAGTACTAATACCTGCATAGTGGGAACACTTTCAGGTTTGTTACGTACTAGTAGGTGTGAGCAGGCTTGCACTTAATTGTAGCACTAGTACTTTCGAATGTGATGGGAACAAGGTAAAGATAAATTGATGGGTTTTGGTTTCGAGGCTCGAAACGGCTCCCGATGAGTTTACTGGAACATAAATTTCATGTAGACTAAACTGCTTAGATGCGTAAATATTATGTTACTTTCAAAATTTGGCACAAAATACGAAGGAGACCAATGGAAGTACTACCAGCAACCCATGATTTAACTAATCGCATGTGTGCAGTGGAGTAGTAATGTCTTTCTTCCGCCCTCACGTCCACTGAATTTGCATGCGCTGTATTAATTGACCATCAATGAAGTGAAAGAATTTACACGCGTCAAATTATCACATGGGGTGGATCTTGGTACGAAATTGCGTCCGCCCATGTACCCGCATGTGCGTGCAAGGGAATGAGTGCGTGCGTGGCCTGCGTGCACATCTTCGCTTCGTGCATTTACCGCCAGTGTGTCTCAGGGAGGAAGAGTACATTTTTCTGGAACCAACAACACGTCACTGTGATCAATTCACACAAGGATGTCGCGACAACGCCTCCACATGTGTCACGTGGCTTCATGAACTGTAAGAGAGACATTGTGTAGGGTGCCATTGTGTTTTGCACATACTCGAAGTAGTAGTAGGGTACACGTGCATTGCACGCATCAGATTTTTCAACCAAATTATGAATAAATACCACACTATAGCATGTAAGCTCTGAGTCATATATGCCTGATGTAGACCTTCGTTTAATTCTTATAGTTCATCTCATTCAAAATCAATTAGTTTTCGTAAAAAACCTAGGGCCTCTTTGATTCGTAGGAATTCCAAAACGCGGGAATAGGAAAAACATGGGATTAGAGTGGAATGTCGTCTTGAATCCTACATGATTGTACGAGTGTTTGATTGTGCATAGAAAAAGAGCAGAATTCTTTCAAAGAGGTTTGAGTGGATGAGATGTTTCCTACGAAATCTAGTGCAAATGAATCATATGGAAAAATTCCTATGGTTTACAATCCTACGAATCAAACAACCAAGATAGGAAAAATTCCTAAGGATTAGAATCCTCCAAAATTCCTTTGAGAATCCTTTGAATCAAAGAAGCCCTGAATCTATTTTATGATTCATGGAATTGTGCGTTCAAAGCATAAAGTAAAAAAAATTATGGCAATTCAACTAGAAAAAAAGTTTGGGTAGTTATGATGTGGAAGATTCTAGAACAAAGGTGAACCACTATTGTTTTGAGATTTGTGCATTATGCTTAAGTTCAACCATGGAGTCTGCTAGATTGTACATGTGGCAAAATCTGGTGGGGGCTAAAAGATGGTGCGAGGGTCCGATTGGAGGGAGACTATGAAGGAGTGCACAACTGTGAGATCGATGTTTAGAGCGAGGGGGAGAGAACGTGCACTGTTGCGCGCAGTGGCGGAGCCATGAAAAAAGTCCCATGAGCTAGGGGGCCAAGCGTTGCTAATCCTTTACGAGGAGGTCCAATTCATAAACTTAAACATTTTTTACCAGCAATTGTCTAATGAGCACATTCACATTACCCTTGATATATAGTGATGTTAGGGGCGGCAGGGCCCTTGCTGGCCCCTGTCTTTTCCATTGTGCGCGTCTCTGAGAGATGAAGCGGAAGGCATGGATGATGAGAGGGGGGGCGTTGGAGATATAATTAATGTGGGTGTATTAGCTATATATGTAATCCTATATAGAGAGGTATAGATTGATCGATGTGGACGTGGGAAAGAGGGTGAGACCTCACTAGATATATAGATTGATCGGTTTATGTGGAGAACTTTGAAAGACCTAGCTATATACACACACACACATAGAGGAACATCGATCGTTGTGCATGCACGCGACAGATAAAGAATGCCCGATATGATGGAGAGGGGGATGTGTGTGTGTGACTTCATGGGAGACCGACCTGAAGAAAAAAATTGCATGTGTGCGATGGATAATGCCGACTGGTAGTGTGTGTGCATGCATGCACGAGAGAAAGTTAGTGGTACAATTATAAAGAGAAGACTAATGTGTGGGTGAAAGACTAGGTGAGGTCATAATCAATGTAAAGTTGAATTCGGATATTTGAATAAGAGCTCATGATGTTTGACACCCATGCATGCATGAATATAACGGAGATCTACGCGGTGTGGTTTGGAAACGAGCATATTGTAATGTATACACATTGAACAAGGTCGGACTGGTTTGAATTTGAGATACTGGTGGCAGACATCGTTTGGCCACATTGCATCCGTGCATGGACACACTATTCTAATTGGAGATGATGGGTGGCTTTCGCATCACATATCTATATCTATACACCTATATATATATATATATATATATATATATATATATATATATATATATATTATATTATATTTTTATATAGTGTGCGGATAACTTTAACATTGAAAGATGGTCGTTGGATGAGGCTAATCCGATGGTGCAGAGGTGGCAAATTTGAGCACTACTGGCATTGGATATCATCTAGATTCCACCAGATTTTGCCACATGTACAATCTACAAGACTCTATGGTTGAACTTAAGAATAATGCACAAACCTCAAAACACAAGCAGTTCTTCTTTGTTCTAGAATCTTCCGTATCAGAATTGCCCAAATGTTTTTCTACATGATTTGTTTTTACTTTATGCCTTACAACGCACAATTCCATGAATCTTAAAATAGATTAGCTTTCTTATAAAAACTAGATGATTTTGAATGAAATAAACTATAAGAATTAAACGAACATCTACATCATGCATATATGACTCAAAGCTTACATGCTATAATCTGGTATTTATTCATAATTTGGTTGCGAAATCTCATGCGTGCAATGCATGTGTACCTTACTAGTCTACATTGTGTCTGTGTGTGTGTTGTGCATGTTAAACACATTGTACGTAGTATATCATACTAGTCTAAATTGTCTTTATTTGGGTACACGTTAAGCTTGTTCTCCCTAAATTTCAAGCCGCGCCTTATTATGCCGAAATTTCAAGCTAGCGTCTTTGTCTATCGTGCTGCGAAACTCCCGCGTCTTCAACCCGCGCCTTGTTAGCCCGGAATATTTAAGACATATCTTTGTCTCGTTGTGCTCTGACAACACCCTCCATCTCAACCCGCGCCTTGCTATTCCAAAATTACAACGCGTGCGAAAAGTCCCACCTCCTGTGAAATCCCGACACATGAAATGCCCGTGATACCCCTTAACCGAAAGAACCGCCTCAAATCGGTGGGGGTACTTTCATAACTTACCCCACATTGTGAACAAGTGCGTCCCTAAGCCATGCTTCCCCACTCCCATCCCATCCGCCCACCCATTCGTACACCGAGGCCGGGAAAACCCGTGAAGCGCCACACCCTCCTCCGTCCACCGCCCAGCCGGAGCCTCTTCCTCGACGACATCGTCCAGAGCAACACCTCGACGTCCCTCATCCACCGTACCTGATGAGGATCCATCGTCGATCTGGTCGTCCCGCCGGTTCAGCCACCCCGTCCCCCACCTCCAAGGAGCTGCCCCGACGTTCCCCTCGTATTTCACGCCACCTCCATTCGCACACTGCCATCTTCAACTGCACCACCGGAAGAGCAGCATCATCACCGTTTCCTCGGATGAAGCTGTGGCCTAATCAGCGCCACCAAAGAGGTTGTACGCTAATCACCGCATTTTCTTCTTGATTCGATCTCACGGTGCTGCCGGCTCTCGGTCCCGAGCCGACACGGCGCGGATCCATCCACGGCTGCATCGCCGACCTCTTCCTCCATAGCGTCGCTCCCTCGGCAGTGACATCCACATAAGTAGGAGCTGCTGCTGCTTTATCTCTCGCTCGCGCTGCTGCTCTGCTCTTGCTCTCGGTCCCCTGCCTGGTTTGCTCTTGCTCTTGCTGCTGCTCTCGCTCTTACCCTTGCTTGTGATGCTGCTCCGATTTAGCTACACTTCAGTCAACTGAATCGACTTTTGGGTCAGTCGATTTTCAGGGGGTGGGGGCTCGCCGGAGTTAAGGAAGAACCAACCGCAGCGAGGAGGGGGCTCGCTAGAGAGGTACCCCACTATCTATCTTAGGGTTCAGGGTGGGGGGGTGGTGTGGCGGTTTGCGTGGGGATCGCCGGAGAAAAAGCTCGGCATGGGGGGCCTAGAGGGATGGCCGGGGCGGCGGGGGACCAGCGGTGGGGAGTGTTTTCAGGGCGGGTGGGGCGGCTCACCGCCGGCAGCGGGCGGCGGGGGGCGGCTGTTTGGACGGTGGTGGCTAGCGGCTCAGGGGGGTAGAGGTTGAAGATGAACTGTAGGCCCTTGATTTTGCATCCGACGGCTGCAAAATTGACTGACCAGAGATGAAAAAGTCAGTCGACTGCCGTGTAGCCTCACCTCTAGTGCGTTTAGTTTCCACAGTAAAATTCAGTTTCGACAGCAAAATTCAGTTTCGACAGTTAAGTCCAGTTTCGACAGTTAAATTCAGTTTCGACAGTTAAGTTCAGAGATGAGTGGCTGATGTATTTTACATCTAGCACTTTGTGGTTATGTATTTTACGTCATCTATTGGAGATGCTATTAGAATTCCACCCAGGTTAACATTGTCTCTCTTGTCCTGCTTCAGCCTCGGCGTCGTACAACTCATCGGAGCTGCTCCAACGACGAAACCCTCCATCACAACGGAGCAGTACCTCGGGCTCCATCTCCAGACGCCTAAGATCTTCTTCCCCTCCTCCGACAGCCAAGTCAGCCGGAGCATTCTCACGGCCAACCCAATCACGCTGAGATCGACATGGCTTCGCCAAAGCGGTTGTACACTTGGTGCATCTCTTTTTTACTCTACATGTTATATATATATATATTGTCCACTGAGCACACAGAGTAACAGGAAGTACGATTATTTTATCCTACTATATTACAAGCAGTGAGGTACCAGGCAACTTAGCTATCCATGATGGGCTCTCTTGAACACCATCATTATTTATCTCTGCGTGTTTGAGTTGTGCATTTGTCGATGGCCCTGGGAGTTGAGCTAGTAGGGCAGTGGCCTGGGTCCAAAGTAATAGAAGTAGCACAAAAATATTTTTTTAGTGTAGGCTTTTCCTTGCTCAAGCCTGCCTACTAGAATCACCAGTGCTTGAAAGGAAACGTAAATGAAAAACATAGGAATTGGAAAGCTTCGTATGGTACTACTTTTCATGAATTTGGTGCAAAGGAATGGTGCAAAGGAAAATTGTAGGATTTGTTCCTTTAGTGTCTCCTTGAAAGAAAAACCATAGGAATTTTAATTTCCACTTGTCCTCCTTTTCAAATTCCTATTCATGAAGCACAAGACTAAGAGATAGTAGCACAATAGCATTATAACCGTACATTTTCTTGTGGTTTGACTTAATCTCACCATACTTCTTTGCATCCTATGATCTTCCAATTGTTGTGAACCAAACACCCAGATTGGCAGAAATCCTGTGTTTTTAAACTCTCTGTTTTGCACTTGCATTCCTATCCTATTCCTGTCTATTTTGTATCCCTGCATTGTTAGAATCCTCAAATTCAAACAAGCCCTTACACAATTACTTCTGTTACAGATATGTGTCAAAGAAAAGCTTGTGTGGTTTGTCCTGCTCCTGCGGTGCTGTGTTTCACCCCAGCTAAGCTACTCCAACGAAGGAAAGGTTCACCAAAGCAAGGATCCGCTCTCCAGACTGTCTTTCACCACCTCCGATCTTCTTCCCCGACGTCGGCAGCCACGACAACTGCATTACCATCATCAACTGAGCAGATGACCTTGAGGACTACACGGGTCCGCAAGAGAGGTCGCACTCCTCCGTGTCTGCTTACGCTATGCATCGCTTAATATGATGACAAGCTACTTTATCGTCGTGTTCACCTATTAGACTCGGAGTCAGGTCCAAACTTATGCAGAAACTTGAGTTTTTAAATGGTTGTGGGGTACATATTGGGGCAGCAATCAGTACTATCTGTCTACTATCTGGTTAATCTCGGGTGTCTACTATGAGTTTCATGTTGGGTGCAATCAAACATTAAAGGAGCCATTATCTGTATTTTTTAACTAAAGCTATTATCTGCCTGCTATCATTGGTTTTGGGTCTATCCACAGTTTGCTACCATCACTCTGGATTTGTGCATGCACTTCTTACATAATCTCACTATGTTTTATTCCTATTCATGTCAGTTATTGTACACAATGGAACTGAACATGTAGAGCAAAAGAGAGGAGCCTTGTGTGGCAATAAAATTTCATGCAAACGTCGCTCCATGGTGGGCGCAAAGGCAGCCCCCTCCACCCATATCGGATCATAATCAAGAGGAAGATAACTGTTCTGAGGGGGATTCAGAAGCAGAAGAGCACTCCTATTTACCCCATGAGGTCTTCGCTCTAACTTGGCATGCTGATGTTGGTAATATCATGCATATGGTGCCTTACATTGCTTACTGTATACATCGAAGATGTCATATGCTTAGTTTAGACATGCTTTGTGTCAATGCCATATGTTTAGTTTCTTTATCGTATATGTGAATCATTCAATGCCATGTTGTTTAGCCAGGCATCATATATGTGAATTTTGCAATGCCACCCTGGTTAGCCAGTCATCTTATATGTGAATTATATCATGACATCATTTTTTTATTACGTGTTAAATTTGTCAACAATTTTAGTACATTCAATTACTCTTCCTGTGCATCAGCCATTCGGCACGGTCATGGAAAAATATGGAGTGGAAACAAGGTCTTCAGAGCAGACAATGCTATCTAACGAAGCGCATGTCTTGCTGGTTACAGATAGCTCCTCAGAGGAGGATTCAGAAACAGATGACCAGTCCTATTTCCCTCCCCCCCCCCCGAGGTGCATGCTCTAACTTGGCAGGGTTATGTTTGTCATATCATGCGTATGGTATCTTGCATTGCTATGTCATTTTCTTAGTTTAGACATGCTTTGTGTGAATGCCACCTGTTTAGTGTCTAATTACCATATATGTGAATTATGCAATGCCATCTTGTTGCAAGACATTATATATGTGAATTATGCAATGCTACCTTGTTGCAAGGCATTATATATGTGAATTATGCAACGCCATGATGTTTAACCAAGCGTCATATATGTGAATTATGTCATGACATCCTTTTTTTGTATTTCTCATTGCTTTTGTTGACAATGTTTGTATATTCAACTGCTCTTCCAGTGCATCTGTCGGATCACGGGTTCCGGCAGACCCTTAAGGTTCGAACTCTGGGGTGCGCGCAGAGATCAAGCCCTCTACCTCTTCGTCTCGTAAGGATCTAACTACTGCAAGAACAACACAAGAGACACAAGATTTATACTGGTTCGGGCCACCATGGTGGTGTAATACCCTACTCCAGTGTGGTGGGTGGATTGCCTCTTGGGCTGATGAGGAAGAACAGTACAGGCGAACGACCTCACGAGGGCCTTTTCTTGGCTAGGGGATGAACTACTAAGGAGAGTTCAATCACCCTTCTCTCTCTCTGTGCGGGATTCTACCTTAAGTTCACGATGCCTAGATCTCTGGATGTCTAGCTGATGCCTCTACCCTGGGGGTGGCTGGCCCTATTTATAGGCAAAGGCCCTGGGCCTCTTCCCAAATATTGAGCGAGAAGGGCGCCAACAATTGGCCAATTTGAAGGGGAACATCGGGTACACTTATCCTGACTAAAGTTGGTCTTCGCCTGCCAAAGGTTCTGGTGATGACGCCGGCTTGGGCTCCACAGTGACTTCCTCCTTCTCGTGGAGCTGGTCTTGGTCTCGTTGCACCGAAATGGGTGCCTTTGCTTGATCCTCTCGCCTGCGCTTGCCCCCTTTGCACCAAAGAGGAAAGGGAGGACGCTGCGCGGGCTGGCGCCCGCCTGGCACCTTTGATCGTCATGGCTTGCGTCATGGGCACCTCGTGAGGTACCCACCTTGATCTCTCCGCCTCCTCGTGAGCCAGCCTAATGAGGCCGTGCCGGAGGAAGCGCCGTGTCGTCCGCCTCGCGAGGCTTGGCCCCTCGCGAGGGTCTTGAGCCTTGTGTTGATGAAGATGGGCTACATTGGGCCCCCACTCGAGCCACGCTGCAGGCCGCAGGCAGGCAAGTCTGGGGATCCCCGTTCCCAGAACGCCGACAGTAGCCCCCGGGCCCAAGGTGCGCATGGACTTGGCCGTGCCGAGAGGTGAAAGGGCAAGGGCAAAGCGCCGCGGGCCCTAATAGCCTACGGCCTTGGGCGCCGTGTGGCGGTTGATTGGACGTGGGCGCTTTTGCAACCGCACAGGATACTAAAGGCGTGGCATCTGCTCGGGCTTTGCTCCTCTCCTTCTTCATCCGCTGCTCAGATCCCCTTCCTCGCGCTTCTTCTTCCTTCCTCCAAGCTTCCAGATCTGCTCCTCCGCTGTCCCAGGTAGCCATGGCGCCTCGCCGGACCCGGGCTGAAGCTTGGTTCTCGCCCGCTTTGGATTCGCCCAACGTGTCGAAGGCGAGCTTCGCCCTACTGCACCGGATGGCCGCGGAGCAGGGCATTGACGGGGCGCAGATGTTTAAGGCCGGCTCGGATGTCCCTGAAGGCCAAGGGAGCACCTTCTATCCTTTCTTCGTGAGCTCCATTGCAGCGGGCCTGGTGCCTCCTTTCTCTGAGTTCTTCCTCGCCGTCCTCCGCCATTACAACTTGCAAGCTTTGCATCTCCACCCCAACTCCGTTCTTCTCCTGGCGATCTTCGCCTACTACTGCGAGGCGCATGTGGGGGTGCAGCCTTCAGTGGCCTTGCTGCGCCACTACTTCTACCTCCGGACCTCCAAGGGTTCTCCTTCTGCGTGCGCGGGCTTCGTCGCGTGCGGCAGCTCCATGGCCATCTCGAATCCAGGGAAGAGGATCGAGGGCTTCCGGAGAATGTCGGTATTGGTTGACGCCGGGTGCGTCGACCCTCGGTTGGCCCTTCCCATGGAGCCGGCCGTGAGCTCGGAAGACTGGAGCCGGGCGGAGCTCACGGATCCCCGCGCGAAGTCGGTGCTGGCGAAGATGGACGCCGATCTGAAGCCGGCCAACTTGGCGGCGGCGAAGCTGACCGGGGCGTCATTGCTGAGGGAGTTCCTGGAGCACCAACTGGCTCCGCTTCGGCGGTATTCTCCTCCGATGTGGAGGCCTCACCCGAGTCCCGCAGCCGTGGGCGAAGGGGATGTGACTGCGGTTCTCCAGTCCCTGGTCGGGGGCGAGGCAGCAATGCCGGAGGGCGCGCCTTCACCCTTGTTCCTCCGTGACGATTGGGAGCAAGTGGTGGAGTCCATGCCCGTCTTCGAAAGAGACGGGCTCGTGCCCGCGGTGGCTCCCGAGGATCTGGTGAATGTGTCTTCCGGCGAATCCAGCGGAGGTGGGGGCGATGAGGAGGAGGAGGCAGGCCCCGACTCCGAGGCGACCGACAGAGAGTCTAGGACTCCCTCGCTCCAGCGCAAGCCCCGTGCTCTCCGCCTTTCGCTGAGTGATGATGATGACGACGACGACGTGCTGGGCAGCGGGAGCTCGCCTCCGGTCCCGAAGAAGGGCAGGACCGGGTTGATTCCCCGCGGGTCCGCCCTGACTCCGGGGCGAACCGCGGACGCGCCTTCTGCTTCCGAGGTCGACCCCTCCAGCCGGATCTCCGGCTTCAAGTTTGGCAGGAGACCGCCGGAGCTTCCTGCCGACGACCTGTAAGCGCTTGATCCTTGATTCCTGGTTTCTTGTTCCGCTGACGAGGCTTGATGATCACTTCTCCTGAGCAGGCTGGCGCCCGCGACGAAGAAGCTGAAGGGGGCTCCTGAGGCCCCGGCTACGACGACACCTCCACCTGCAGGGGAGGGCGACCGCGACACACAGGCTCCCCCTGTCCACTCGCCCTTGCGGGGCTTGGCTGATCTGGCTGGGGCCGCAGCCCCCATGGCTCGGTCGACCCCAGAGGTGCCCTTGTCTGGTGCTGCTGCTACGACTGAGGAGGCGCAGCAGACTCCACCTCGGGATACCGCAGCCTCCCCGCTGCTACCTTCTCCTCCCGTTCCGCCGGCTGCTGGTTCCGGGACTCCTCCTGCTGCCCCGAAGCGCCCTGATGCTTCCCCGCCTTCTTCTTCCATCCTGGAACGAGCTGCTGCTGGACTGGACCAGCTGCGGCAGGATCTCCTAGGCGCCGACCCTCGCCTGGAGGCCGGGCGCCTGGAGCTGGCCTCGGGGTGGATTCGCTCCGACGCCTCGATCCGGGCAGTGCTGGTTCAGGCCTCGACGGCCTGTGACGAGGAGAAGGAGGCTACCCTCGAGGCGAAGGCAGCCCGTGACGCGGCCCTGGGAGAGGCAGTTAGACTCCGCGGCCGCTGCAAGGAGCTGGAGGACGAGTTGCAAGGCCTACGTGGTCAGCTTGCAGAGGGGACCCACCTTCGCCAAGAGCAGGAGAAGGAAGCGAAGGCTCGCGAGGCGGCGCTCGAGGACCAGGAGGCAAAGCTCAAGAAGCGCCGCAGCCACCTAGGTGCGCTGAAGAAGGAGCTGGAGACGACGAAGGCCGAGCTGGACGCCAAGGCCCAGGTCCTTGCCGAGGATCGCGTGGCCTTCGCGGACATGGAGAAGGATGCCCGCGCTTCGTTGAAGACGCTTTACGAGAGTGGCCTAGATTGCCCGCTGGCTGGCGACGGGGACGGCCCTGCCAAACTGCTTCCCTTCTTGGTGAAGGCTCTTGGAGATGTTGCCCTCGGACTCGTCCCCACGGTCGAAGCCGAGGCGCGTGTCCTGTCTTCCTCCGCGCTGACGCGGGTCTTCGCCCATGTCTACCTTCGCGACCCCAGCGCAGACCTTGACAGCCTGCTGGAGCCGGTGAGCGGCGAAGGCGCCGCTGCTGCTGTCGAGGCCGTGATGGGGCGCGCGGAGGCGCTGCTGGGGAAGTTCCGGGCTTTCAGCACCAAGCCGAAGCGAGGCGCTGCCGGCCCTACTACCCCGCAAGGTGAAGCCACTCCACGCGACTCCGCTGCCGACAATTGACTCCGCTATCGTTCCTGTTCTTCTTCTGATTCCTGCACATGCATGACGCCTCGAGACAAGATAGGGGCCACGTGACCAAAGGAATGAGGGGCCACGTGACAAGTTAGGCTCCTGAGTCGCGATGCTCAGGAGTCCCCCTTAGCGCACGAGCAACAAGTAGGGAAGCGCGATGTAGGTGCGTTTCCGTTCTACGTCTGCAGAGCCCGACCCCGCGCGTACCTCACCCAGCATAGCCTTTCGGAACTAAGGAGTGAGGGGCTACGGAGCCAGTTAGGCTCTTGAGTCGCGATGCTCAGGAGTCCCCCTTGACGCGCGAACAGCAGGTGGCGAGATGAAATGCAGGCGGGGCTACCGTTCTACGTCTGCAGAGCCCGACCCCGCGCGTACCTCACCCAGCATAGCCTTTCGGAACTAAGAAGTGAGGGGCTACGGAGCCAGTTAGGCTCCTGAGTCGCGATGCTCAGGAGTCCCCCTTGACACGCGAACGGCCTTCGTACCTTGGCTCCGCTCGGGGAGAGACGCGCGACGAACCAGGCCCGAGGGGCCTGGCTGGGGCGTACGGCTGGGCGTGACCCAATCGTAGCCCTCGTGCCCAGCCCCCTCGCGCGGCGCTCCCGGGGAGGAGGCGTTGCGATGAGGTCGGCCACTGAGCTCGGGGCTCCCTGAGGTTAACGCGGCCCGAAGGCCACCCTCAGTTGTTTATCACCAGCGCGGAGCATAGCGCTTCCGTATGTGTACGGGCATAGCCGCTCCTCGGCAGTGTCGTCAGCCAGCGCGGAGCATGGTGCTTCCACTGGTATGTGGGAGGGGGCTCCCCTCTGGGAGGAGCCCCTGGGGCGTGTACAACCCCGCCCTGACAGGTGGCTGGCACGGTAGAGCTAGGTGAGGTGTATCTGGGCACCCGTGAGCCAGCGCGGGACTCATGAGGCCCTACCTCTAGGCTGGTTGCGCCTGGCACTGGGCCGTATCTTGAGATGTGTTCCTGCAAAATCTGGTTAGATGTCGGCACTCTACGTCCTCGGGTCCCGGCCCTCGAGCTTGTCTCAGGCGTCGCTGGAATGCCAGGTCGCGATGCCGTGGACAAGGCCAGAGGGTGAGGGCTGGAGAGCCAGTAAGAGCCCTGAGTCGCGATGCTCAGGCACCCCCCCCTTTAACGTGCAAGTGTTCGACATGAAGAAGAAGGACACCGCAGACGACATCGAGTAATGATGCATAACTGGAAATAAACGCGGAAGGGATACACGCCGCTGGGTCTAACCCGAGCGGCCTGGGAATGATGCAGCCTGAGGGGAGCCCCCAGCAAAGCAAGCTAGCGACTGAAAAGATAAAAAGGGATACATGCCACAGGGACGGACCCACGCGGCCTGGGAAACTTAAAAGATGTCACCTGAAGATGTTATTGATGCAGTGGCGCTGGTGCGACAGACTCGGTAGGCTGCGGAAGCTGATCCTCACGAGCCCCCAGGCCCGGGGGCCTCAGGAGGCTCCGGAGGCACTGGCGGCTCCTCGTGAGCGGCCTCCATCTCCGCCAGGTGTAACACCCCGGATGTAACTTGCCATATTTTTAACTCCAACTCTTGCCATTTTCGGCAATGTGATATGATATTCCCTCCGTGGTTGGGTTTCCCTTCATTTTGCATTTTGTCCTTGTCATGCATTTCTTGTCATGTCATCATGTGCATCGCATTCGCATACGTGTTCGTCTTATGCATCCGAGCCTTTTCCCCGTTGTCCGTCTTGCAATCCGACGCTCCTACGTCCTTCGGCGCCCCCTTTTACCTATTTTCATGCGCGAGTGTTAAACGGTCTCGGAATGGACCGAGGTTTGCCAAGCGGCCTTGGTATAGCACCGGTAGGCCGCTTGTCAAGTTTCGGGTCATTTGGAGGTTGTTTGATACTCCAACGGTTAACTGGGTAACCGCGAAGGCCTCTTGTGGGTTGCATCCCAAAACCCCTCCAAAACAGCCCAATAACCCATCTAAGTCACTCCCATCCTCTAAGTCGTTCGATCATGATCGTGTGGGCGAAAACCACACTCCATTTGGAGCTTCCTAGCTCTCTCTATCTATATAAACTCCCTCTCCCCCGAAATTTCTGATCAAAACCACCCCTAACCCTAGCAGATTCGTCCCCGCCGCCACCGGACACGTCCGGCCGCCGCCACGTGGCGCGTCGCCACACGCCCGACGCGCTGCCCCGCCGCCGGCCCGGAGAGTCCGCCGCGGGCCCTCCCCGGCCCATCGCGGCGCCGCCGCCCACGCCTCCCCGACGCGCCGCCATGCGCCTCGCCTCCCGCTCCCGCGCCTCGCGCCGCCCGCCGCCGCCCGCCGGACCGCGCCTCCCGCGCCATGCGCCGCCGCCTCGCCGCGGATCCGGCGAGCCGCCGCCCGAATCCGGCCGTTCCGCGCTCCCTACGGCCTTCTCCGTTCTCTCCGGCATCTTCCCCATCAACTCCGGCCATCCTCGATTTCCGTGCAGATCCAAAGGTTGCCCCCGTTTTCACAGTCCTTGTTTATTTTGCATAATCATGCCATGTTCATCGCATCATAACTCTGTGTATGTAGCTCCGTTTCGTGCGTGTAATATTTCAAATTATTCGTCTAGACGAGTAATTCATTTCGTTACATTGCATCATGTTCATTTGAGTCCATCTTGATGCCCGAAATGCTGTTGGAAGAGTGCTAGTTTCTATTAGTTTCAGTTTCTTATCAGAACATGCACTTTTGTCATTTTTGCCATGATTGATGTGTGCATCCTATGATATTGAGCTCTACATGTGTATTGAGATACAACATTCCATCTTTGCTGTGGTGGAACCCATTTGTCATGATATGCCATGTATTGTTTGTTTCAAGCTTGCAAATTAGCTTACTCAATGTTGCTGATTTCAGAGACTTAGAATTTCACTAAGTCTTTGTCAGCTGTTATTTTGATGCCATGTATTCATGTTGCTACAGTGAGATCCATGCCTCTTTTGAGGATTAACAGTAATGATGTTTTGTAGATATGGTTATGCTCTATCCATCCGCGCCTTTGTTTGTAATTATGGAGTGCCATAGCTTGAGTCAATCGAGCTCCAGTTTTGCTACAAAATGTTACTGGCAGATTGTTTACATGTTATTCGATTTTGCCAAGCTTGTTGTAGTTGATCTTTGCATGCTATGATGTTGTTCTTGCCATGTCTAGCTTTTATGCCATGTCTTTTTGGGGGTTGTATGCTTAGTTTATCATGAAATGCTCTGTAGTGAGTGCATCGAGCTCGTAAACATGCCTACTTGCTATCTGTTTTTGACATGTCCAGTTTTCTGCAGTCTGAAAACTGTAACGAAAACTTGCTTAATTGACATGGGTGCTATTATATTTTCTGGTCCTTTTTGGCTCATGGTCAGTAAGGGTCTTTTGTTCTATGTTTTGAGTAGATTCATGTCATGCCTTGTTTAGCTATATTGTGTTCCTATAGCATGTTGTTTGCTTGCTCTAAACATGTCATCCTGATGTTAATTTCTGGTATGTTGTTGATTTCAGTAAGTCTGTGAACCTGTTATCTTTTGCACTTTTGCCATGCTTGTTTGAACCTTCTATTGTGCGATTTAGCCATAGCTCAGTGTTCATCTTTTGTCGAGCATCTTGAGTAGATCACTTCCATATTCTTTGCTGATATGTTTGGATGCAGTAGCTTAATTTCTTGTTGCATGCTAAGTGGCATCATGCTGTTAATCGCAGAAATATGGCATTCTTGTTTTGCTTGTCATTTGCAAACCGTGCATCCGATTCCGGTGATCTTTATATCGATTTCAACCGAAATCACCTCACCTTTCCAGTGGCATACTTGGTTTGCCAAGATTATACCTTGTTCATCTTTTTCCTTCCGGAGCACGCATATGCATTGCATACCACATCTCGCATATCATGCCATGTTTTGCATCATGTTGCTTGCGCATTGCATCATGGTTGATAGTTGTTCCTTTGATTGTGTTCTTGTTTTGGGTAGAGTTGGGAGACGAGTACGTGAACGAGGAACCTGTTGAGAAAACTTACGAGGATCAAGCCTTCGACAACTCTGAGAACCTTGCAAGCAAGATGACCATACCCTCGATATCACTTCTATCTTTGCTTGCTAGATGCTCGCTCTTTTGCTATGCCTATGCTGTGATACCTACCACTTGCTATATCATGCCACCCATATTGCCATGTCAAACCTCTAACCACCCTCCTAGCAAACCGTTGATTGGCTATGTTACCGCTTTGTTCAGCCCCTCTTATAGCGTTGCTAGTTGCAGGTGAAGATCAAGTTTGTTCCATGTTGGAACATGATTATGTTGGGATATCACAATATCTCTTATTTATTTAACACATCTATATACTTGGTAAAGGGTGGAAGGCTCGGCCTTATGCCTAGTGTTTTGTTCCACTCTTGCCGCCCTAGTTTCCGTCATATCGGTATTATGTTCCCGGATTTTGCGTCCCTAACGCGGTTGGGTGATTTATGGGACCCCCTTGACAGTTCGCTTTGAATAAGACTCCTCCAGCAAGGCCCAACATTGGTTTTACCATTTCCCTACCACCTATATCTTTCCCTTGGGAGTAATTAACCCGAGGGTCATCTTTATTTAGCCCCCCCGGGCCAATGCTTGTCTAAGTGTTGGTCCAAACTAGAGCCCCTTGCAGCGCCACCTCGGGGAAACTTGTGGTCTGGTTTTAGTTGTACGGACTGCTCATCCGGTCGTGGCCTGAGACGAGATACGCGCGGCTACTATCAGGGTGTCGACACACCGGGAGGTCTTGCTGGTCTTGTTTTATTACTGTTGAAATGTCTTGTAGCCGGGATTCCGAGACTGATCGGGTTTTCCCGGGGAGAAGGAATATCCTTCGTTGATCGCGAGAGCTTATCATGGGCTAAGTTGGGACACCCCTGCAGGGTTTGAACTTTCGACGTGCCCGCGGTTATGGGCAGATGGGAATTTGTTGATGTCCGATTGTAGTAAACTTAAAGTAAACTCTTCTAAAATACACCAACCGTGTGCGTAACCGTGAGTGTGTCTTTTCAGGGTTGATCGAGAGAAGAACACGGTTCCTGAGTTATGTTTGACGTAAGTAGGAGTTCAGGATCACTTCTTGATCATTACTAGTTGACGACCGTTTGCTTTGCTTCTCTTCTCGCTCTTATTTGCGTAAGTTAGCCACCATACATGCTTAGTCGCTGCTACAACCTCACCACTTTACCCCTTCCTTACCCATTAAGCTTTGCTAGTCTTGATACCCATGGTAATGGGATTGCTGAGTCCTCGTGGCTCACAGATTACTACACCACCAGTTGCAGGTACAGGTTATGTGATGATCATGACGCGAGAGTAATGTTTATTTGTGTTGGAGTTCTTCTTCTGCTTCTTCTTCGATTGAGGGATAGGTTCCTGGTCGGCAGCCTGGGCTAGCAGGGTGGATATTGTTTGAGTTTCTGTTTATGTTTCATCCGTAGTCGGATGTTGATCTTGTATGTTGTATTGTTGTATTCATGTGACTTTGTATGTATTGGATGTATCCCCTCTATTTATGTAATGTTGATGTAATGATATCCACCTTGCAAAAGAGTCTTCAAAATGCGCTTCTATCCTTGGTGGGACCTTCGAGTTCCTTTAGGATAGGGTCGCATCTTGGGCGTGACACCAGGGCTGCGGACCGCCTGCCTTCTTGCGCCTCCAAGATGCCCCTCATGATGCGCTGGTACGCCGCAGCCACGCTCGGCAGGCCATAAGGCATGCGAAAATAGCTGTGGGGTGGTCCTCCGCTGCACCCCACTTGTGAGGGCCAGAGGCGCTCCGTCGTGGCGATCTGATTGAGCCCTGGTATGTCGACGCAGACGCGCAGCCCACCATCCTCGCCTGGATTGGGAGCCACAGCTGGTGGGCGATGGCAACCCCTCATGATCCTTGGCTCCTGTAGTTCTTGTATGGCCTTGCTAACAAACTCCTGCTGGTCTGACCTTCCTTCCCTGGCTTCATTCCGAGGGAAGCGTGTTTCGAAACACGCCTCCACATGGTGCCCCAGCGCCTCCCTCGTGACCTTGGCGAGGTCGGTGGCTCTCTAGGTGAGAGCCCCCGAGCCTTGCCTGAGGAGGGCGTCGAGCGCGCTTCCCTATGCGATTGAAGGAGGGTCCCCCTGGGCAAACGCGGGCCTTGAAGGGCCTGCCTCTAGAGGGTCTGAGCCTGACGTCGTCGTCTTCTTCTTGGGGGTGGTCTCAGGAAGCCTCCTGCTTCCGCGATCTGGGTCTTCTAGTGACGCGGCCTGAAAGGCTCGCTCCAAGGCACACACTGCATCCTTCTCTTGACACATCACCATGATGACACCGCCCCTTCCTGGCATCTTGAGGACGTTGTAGCCATGGTGAGTCACGGCCATGAACTTGGCCAGCGCCGGGTACCCGAGGATGGCGTTGTACGACAGGCGGATGTGGGCGACGACAAAGTCGATCAGGTCGGTGCGGTAGTTGTCGTAGGTGCCGAAGGTGACTGGGAGGCGGACCTGCCCGATCGGGATCGTGGAACCGTCGGTGACTCCGGAGAAGGGCTTGGTTGGCTGAAGCTGGTCATAGGGCACTTCGAGGCTGTTCAACGTTTCCACGGACAAGACATTGAGCCCTACCCCTCCGTCGATGAGGGTCCTGGTGACCAGAACGTTGCTGATGACTGGGGAACAAAGCATTGGGAGGACTCCGGCTGTGGTTGCGCATTTGAGCTGGTCTGCTGAGCTGAACGTGATGGTGCAGGCCGACCACCTGAGGGGACGCGTTGCTTCAAGCTTGGGGAGGACTGCATTCACTTCGCGAGCAAACTGCTTGAAGATGCGTTGGGAGGCTGGGGCATGAGCTCCGCCCAGGATGCAGGCGATGGCGCGAGGCTCCTGGAAGCCCCCAGCCCCCTCGTCTTGGTGGCGGTCTTCATTCCTTCTCGGCTGAGGCGGCAACGGCAGCAGGGCTGGGTTGCCGTGGGGGCGATCCTCACGAGGTTGATCCCTCCAGTCCCCCTCACGAGGCGGTCGCACCAGCGGTCCTCGCGAGGTTGGTCGCGCCAGCCTGGACGTGGGCCGCGGTCTTCCCAGCGTCCCGGGTTCCTTCCTCCTCCTCGGCCGTAGCCCCGGTCAGCACGGTCAGGGCGTCGGCCGACTCTTCCTTCTCGCACGGCGTGGAGTTCTTGGCATTCATTGGTGTTGTGGGTGTGGAGGTCGTGGTACACACAGTACCGGCTGCCCCTGGAGGATTCAGGCAGTTCCTTGCCCCGCTTGGTGTCCGGTTCTGCCGCGAGCACGGCAGCCCCCTTGCGCTTCACGTCCTTGGCCTTGGGCTTCTTCTCTTCTGGGTCTGCGCCAGGCAGCTCGAGGAGGGAGAGGCGTCCCTCCTCAGCTCTGGCGCACTTGGTCGCCAGGTTGAACAGCTCCAGGGAGGTGCAGAGGTCTTCATGCATCGGCAGCTCCTCCTTCATCTTGACGTCGCGCACGCCATCAGAGAAGGCCGAAATGGTGGCTTCTTCGGACACCCTGGGGATCTTGAGGCGCGCGCTGTTGAAGCGCTGGATGTACTTCTGCAGGGTCTCTCCAGGTTGCTGCTTGACGCGGCGCATGTCGCTCATGGTGGGAGGCCGGTCGCGGGTACCTTGGAAGTTGGCGATGAAGCGGGTACGCATCTGGTCCCAGGAGGAGATCGTGCCTGGGGCCAGGTTCAGGAGCCAAGTGCGAGCACCTTCCTTCAGTGCCATGGGGAACCAGTTCGCCATGACCTTCTCGTCCCCGCTGGCAGCTTCGATTCCTAGCTCGTAGAGCTGGAGGAACTCCGTGGGATCAGTTGTGCCGTCTTAGCGAGGAGGCAGGTCCGGCTTGAACTTGCCGGGCCACGCGACGCTACGCAGCTCGGGGGTGTAGGCGCGGCAGCCAGCGGTGGCCGTGGGAGGTTTTGGTTGAGGGAGAGCTTGGCCTTGTGGGTCCCCTTGCGCCGCAACTGGGAGCAGCGCGGGGTCTTGACGTGCCGGTGCTGGAGCAGGGTCTCAGCGAGCCGGGGCCAGGAGCGCCCGGGCGACCTCTTGCGGTCGCGGGACTTCTTGGCAGCTCCGTTCCTGCTGGGCCGGCGCATGGCGGAGCGGGTTCCACCCAGGAGCTGCGCGCCTCGGGGCCATGGGATCTTCTTGGAAAGGTGGTGGCTGGAACGCCCCCGGGGCTTCATTGCCCATGCGGGGCGGAGTGCGGCGCAGTGGTGCGGAAGGCGCGGGAGAGCCCCCTGCGGCGCGGACGAGCTCGGCGACGCGGTCGAGCCACTCCTCGTAGACGTCGTCGACGGGGTGGTAGCAGGAGCTCGTTCGCCGCGATGGGCGCAGCTCGAGCCTCCAAGGGCGCGCGCAGCGCGTGCGACGAAGAACCGGCTGGGGTGAGCGACGGGGTGGCAGTGCGGCCATCCCGCCACACGGACGGGTGTTGAGAGGACGCTTGCTGCTCGTTCCCCGCCAGGCCGGTGGTGGCGTTGACGGCGGGCGACAGGGAACGACGAGGACGCCCTCCGACAGGGGCCGTCTGGACGGCGCGTGAAGTGATGGCGGCCCGGCGCTCGGCGCGGGCCCGACGAGCGACATGGATGCGATGGTCGGAGGAGAGCGAAGCGATGGAAGACAGATTCCGGCGCACCCCTACCTGGCGCGCCAAATGTCGGATCACGGGTTCCGGCAGACCCTTAAGGTTCGAACTCTGGGGTGCGCGCGGAGATCAGGCCCTCTACCTCTCCATCTCGTAAGGATCTAACTACTGCAAGAACAACACAAGACACACAAGATTTATACTAGTTCGGGCCACCATGGTGGTGTAATACCCTACTCCAGTGTGGTGGGTGGATTGCCTCTGGGGCTGATGAGGAAGAACAGTACAGGCGAACGGCCTCGCGAGGGCCTGTTCTTGGCTAGGGGATGAACTGCTAAGGAGAGTTCAATCACCCTTCTCTCTCTCTCTGTGCGGGATTCTACCTTAAGTTCACGATGCCTAGATCTCTGGATGTCTAGCTGATGCCTCTACCCTTGGGGTGGCTAGCCCTATTTATAGGCAAAGGCCCTGGGCCTCTTCCCAAATATTGAGCGGGAAGGGCGCCAACAATTGGCCAATTTGAAGGGGAACATTGGGTACACTTATGCTGAATAAAGTTGGTCTTCGCCTGCCAAAGGTTCTGGTGATGACGCCGGCTTGGGCTCCACAGTGACTTCCTCCTTGTCGTGGAGCTGGTCTTGGTCTTGTTGCACAGAAATGGGTGCCTTTGCTTGATCCTCTCGCCTGCGCTTGCCCCCTTTGCACCAAAGAGGAAAGGGAGGACGCTGCGCGGGCTGGCGCCCGCCTTGCACCTTTGATTGTCATGGCTTGCGTCATGGGCACCTCGTGAGGTACCCCACCTTGATCTCTCGGTCTCCTCGCGAGCCAGCCTAATGAGGCCGTGCCGGAGGAAGCGCCGTGTCGTCCGCCTCGCGAGGCTTGGCCCCTCGCGAGGGTCTTGAGCCTTGTGTTGATGATGATGGGCTACGTTGGTCCCCCACTCGAGCCATGCCACAGGCCGCTGGCAGGCAAGTCTGGGGACCCCCGTTCCCAGAACACCGACAGCATCAGCCATTTGAATTGGTGATGGAGAAATCTGGAGTGAAAACAAGGTCTTTAGAGCATACAATGCTACCTGCTGAAGCAGATATCTTGCTGGTTACAGATAGCTCTTCAGAGGAGGATTCAGAGGCAGATGACCAGTCCTATTATCCCCCTAAGGTGTGTGCTCAAACTTGGCAGGGTTATATTACTCATATCATGCAGATGTTGTATTGCAATGCTTAGTTTTTACATCATATACACGATATTGAATGCCATCTCCTTAGTTGACACATCATATATCTGATTGCCCTCTGCTCATTTCCTTATTATGTAAATCATATATTCGAATTATATCATGCCTTGATGTTTACATAGACAACATGTATCTGAATCATGGTATGTCATTCTATCCGTGAATTATATCATGCCATCATGTTTCCATCGACGACATGTTTGTGATTTATGGCATGCCAACCACTTTAATAGATACATCGTATAGTTATATCATGTCATCATGTTTACATAGTCATCATATTTTGAAGTATGTCATTCTATCCTGTTTAGTTAGTCATCATACATGTGAAATTGTGTCATGTTATCTTGTTAATTAGCCATCATATATGTGAAATTATGTCCTGCTATTCTGTTTGGTTAGACAACATAAATGTGAATTATTTCATGCCCTGTTTTCTTCCCTACTATCCATTGCACCTGTCTATCTTACAATGTCTGTACATTCAATTACTTTTCTTGTTTATCAGCCATTTCAATTGGAGGGGGTGATGGCAGTATCTGTGGGAGCAAAAACACGATCTTTAGAAAAGATCGTGCTACCTGTCGATGGAGATAGAACCACGGTTGTACTTGCCCAAGAACCAGCCCCGCCACAAATAAGCCAGACTCACGCAGATTGTACCCCTACTCAGTTGGACAGAGAACCAGCTACACCCCTTCTAACCCCAACCCTAGCAGATAGTAACCCAGTTCCCATTGACACAACACCGTCTCCACTACAGAGCACCCAAACATAAGCAGTTAGTAAGGCAACTGCAATGCCCAAAGGATGAGGACCACCACTCCGAACCCAAGTCAACGCTTAAAGCAGAAGAAGAATTGTTCTTAGGTCAGGTTCTGTAGCTATGGTTCATACTACTTTGCTCTTGCATCACTGTATTTACTCATACCAACTAATTTCAAATTTGAAGGATGCAATTGAAACTCCAATGGCGCAACAGGTATGTTTTAAACCTGTTTCTTTAACGTGTTTGCTGTTGTAACTTTCTCTATGTTGATTTCAGTTTCAATTGAATAAACAGTTATGTTCTCATGCCATGCATATTACAAGCGTTGTTATTGCTGTGTAGTTTCCCACACTTATATTCTGTCTATGCTACTTTGTCTAAAATAGATATGATTCGAACTGTATCTATCTTGATTTGGCAACATAAACTAGAATGATATAGACCATATAGTGACCATACTACATAGATATATGTTTGTTTCATGTTGTTATCCTGTCCACCTTACTACTGAACTGGTTTACCAAAATGAGTTTCATATACTACATTGTAAACATGTGATGTGTTTGTTTGTTTCTCTTTTAGAACGCGGATAAAATATTGGAGAAGAGTACCCCGTTATGCAATTGTAAAGGAAGTAATGCAGATAAGGTTCAAGATACTGAGACATCCTTGTTGGTCTCCAAGAAGGCTGATAAAAACTATATTGAACACACTGTGACAACCCCAAAGTCCTGTCTTGATGTAGTGTTCGAGTTACTGGCTACTACTGCTGGCACCAGCTCTTTGAACTCGCTGCCTGAATCAGTTCAGCTTCTTTAGTCTCAACTTCAAGTTGAAAGACATCGATCGGATGTTATGCGACAGGAAGCCGAAGGATTGAGGAAGTCCCTGCAGAATTCAGATGCATACTTTCTGGTGCAACAGCAAGTGCTGGAGGATTTAAGCGCCAAACAAGAGAGAGTTAATAAGCTTGCTAAGCATCTTGCAAGCATTGGGTACCCAGGATATTGTTTCTTGAGCTCTTCTGAAGTGGTTTCAGTTCTGGACTTGTTTCGTTGTGGCATTTATATGCTGCTTTGTTCCCTATATTTCCACCGGTGGCGAACTTTGATGCCCAGTGGATGTAATATGTGTAATAGCCGTGATAGCCTAGCGTAAGTTGCTTGCTTATTTATTTCCTTATTGTCTTGTTTATTTGTTTTCTTGTAGTCAGTGCAGTTCTTTTTCCGCAGTTGTCTAGTGGCCGCAATAACCTATTTTTTAAAACTAGGCCATAATAACCATGGGCTACATATTTACTGTTGTTAACATGGGCCTCCTACGGGCCGTAGAAACAATGCGCCTTCTAAGGGCCATAAAAATAATGGGCCGTCTGCGGCGTAGAAAGAATGGGCCTTATACTGGTCGTAGACACAATGGGCCTTCTACGGGCCGTATCATCGATGGGCCTTCTACGGGCCGTATGATCTGTTGGCCAAACATGGGCCAATAACAGACCACATTATGGCCGTAAATGGGCTAGAGTTGAAACTGCCCGTTCATGGGCCGACCATAACGGGTCATCGTTAATCGGCCATATTTGATGACGCTATGAAACTGGCCCAACGAATTAACAGGCCACAAACAGGCGGACTGTAACCACGGGCTGAATTTGGCCCACAAGAAGAAAATGAGAGTAATGGGTCGTACGTGAACGAATGTTGGAAATGAGCCCAAGAATAAATGGGCCCTGAGAAGGCTGAAAGATAACATGGGCTAGAAACGGCCCAACCGAATAATGGGCCGTTAATGGGTATAAAGTGATACACTGTTCATTACGGGCCAGTTTCTCCACGTGCCGTTAATGGGTATAAAGTGATACACTGTTCATTACGGGCTAGTTTTAACATGGGCCGTTAATGGGCCGAGAGTTATTAAGGGCCTCATATGGGCCGAGAGTTATTAAGGGCCTCATATGGGCCGAAAGACGTCATGGTCCATACATGGGGCGGAAGTTAAAATGGGGTGGAATTATATTGGACGGCCCAGATGACGCTACTGGGCCTAATTCGGATACGCCGTAAACGGGCCCTGGGTTAGCGGGTTGTAAATGGGCTATATGCGAACAGACCGTTAACAGGCTTGCCGTGGGCCACCCCACCACCTTTTGACCAAGTCCAACGGGCCGGACTTTTCACAGGAATGGGCCTTTGTTGGGCCATGCCACGTGTCGACGTATCATAGGCACTTTGGGTCCAATGAGTGGATGACATGTGTCCCAACGGTGAGCCGACACGTGTTTCCTCTAGCCAATGATGATTTTACACGTGGAAAATCCCCATTGGTCGGGGCTGTTAACGGGTTATCGGATCCAAAACTGGACCCGGTAGCTTAACGGCGTTCCGTTACGGTGGATACCACTTGTCGGTCACCCTTGACGAAAGCACTTCTGTGACGCGTGATTTATCGTCACGGAATTGGACACTTCCGTGATGATAAATTTGGTAATATCATGGAACACTTCTACGACAGCACAGGTATGACTATCTTGATTCTGTCATAAAATCGTCATGGATGTACATGCATGACAAAAATCGTGACCTACTGTGACAAACACGTATCATCACGGAAGTGTATTTTTTTGTAGTGCACGTGGTGTCTCAGCGCGAAGAACTATCGCAACGGTGCATACTCAGGGAGAACACTTATACCTTGAAATTTAGTGAGGGATCATTGTCGGTATCAAAACCAGTGAATCTCGGGTAGGGGCTCTCAAACTATGCATCTGAGGTCCAAGGTAACAGGAGACGGGGGACACAATGTTTACCCAGGTTCGGGCCCTCTCGATGGAGGTAATATACTACTTCCTGCTTGATTGATCTAGATGAATATGAGGATTACAATAGTTGATCTACCACAATATCGTAATGGCTAAACCCTAGATGGCTAGCATGTATGATTATGATTACCCCTACGGACTAAACCCTCCGGTTTATATAGACACCGGAGAGGACTAGGGTTGTACAAAGTCGGTTACAGAGAAAGGAATCTTCATATCCGAACGCCAAGCTTGCCATCCACTCAAAGGAGAGTCCTATCCGGATAGAGGAGAGAGTCTTCTGTCTTGTATCTTCACGGCACATCAGTCCGGCCCACATCACATAGGCCGGACGCCTGAGGACCCCTTAATCCAGGACTCCCTTAGTAGCCCCTAAACCAGGCTTCAATGACGATGTATCTGGTGCATAGATTGTCTTCGGCATTGCAAGGCGGGTTCCTCCTCCCAATACTCCAAGCAGCTCTCGAACACAGAGAACGTGTCCGGCTCTATAACAAACACCACATATCCGCAGAGAGTTTAATATTTTCACGAGTCCAATCTACTGACAACTTTCGTAGCCTGACATCAGGTCGCCGCCCCGTCATTATTTCGAACCGTTTTTAGCCTCCCTCTCCATGTTTCAATATGTGGTTTTATTGGCACGTGTTGTCTAAGTAGAGATTGTGTCCCCTTATTGCGGGATTCTCATCAATATGGGCGTGGGTAATCCAACCGTGCCTTCAGGACGGCTCTTGGGGAACAGGCTAGTTTTAAGGCGAGTGGGGACGCACTTGATATTCGCAGACTTTATAAAGGGATAAGGATTTCCACTTCTCACCCACACCCTCTTTCTCTCTGCCAATCCATTCTCGAGCTCCAGCGCCCAAGCTTCCATCCTTTCCACCTCAAAAAAGCAGTCCGACCATGTCTGGATCTGGAGCGCAGGGCAAGTGATGGTCTCCTCCGTCAAGGAGAAGGACATCACCAAGCTCTGGGAGGCTGGGTACTTAGCCTAGGAGACCGCACACTGGCTTCCCGCGACAGGGAAGATCATCCCCACCCCGAAGCCACATGAGAGGGTGGTATTCATCCCCCACTTCGTCGGTGGATTGGGATTCCCTCTCCACTCATTCGTCCGCCGACTCATGTTCTACTACGGGGTGGGTTTCCACGATCTGCCCCCAACTCCTTCCTCAACATCTCGGCATTCATTGTCATGTGCGAGGCCTTCCTCCGCATCCCACCCCACTTCGGATTGTGGCTAAAGATCTTCAATGTGAAGCCGAAGGTGGTGGGTGGCCAACATGCAGAGTGTGGAGGCGCCATGGTGAGCAAGATGCCCAATGTCACATTGCCCAAAGGTACCTTCGTGGAGACCGTCAAAGGGTGGCAAAAGGAGTGGTTCTATGTCACGGAGCCTCGCGAAGCCACCTGGGCCGCGGCTCCCGAATTCCAGTCCAGAGCTCCGATGCGGCTCACCTCCTGGCTAGAGAAGGGCCTGGACTAGTCTTCATCGGATGAGCCGACAGCTCTTCAGACGCGCGTTAGGAGCATGGTCGACAAGAACATCAAGCTCGTCAATGTGATCCATGTGATGCTAGTTCGCCGGATCTTTCCATGCCAAAGCCAGACTTGCCATTTGTGGGGGTTCGATCCGGCCAAGCACCAGACCTTGCAACAGTTCTTTGAAACTACGCACGAAGACATCTAGAAGGTGCTCTTCAAGGCCAGCGAGACGTGGCCGAAGATGACCGAGGACCGTGGGCATGACCTGGCCCATCCCGCCAGTCCGGTAAGTCTTTCGTATTTTAAGGTGTATCCTTTACTTGCTTACTCAAGGAAGATGTCTAAGCTTCCCTATTTGTTTTTTCAGGGCTGCACAAAGAAGGCGGAGCGGATTCAGTGTCTGGCTCCGCTTCCCGAGGAACCAGATATCTCACTTCTGACGAAGATGCTGGTTCCGGTGCCCTACCAGGCAGCGGAGAAAAAGCCCAAGGAGACCAGAAGTGGCCTCCGATGTAAGGGCACTTCGGACGTAACGTCCGAAGACACCGAGACCCACTCCTCCCCCACCGAGGATGATGACGAGGAGGAGGAAAGAAATTCTCCCCTTGAGGGGGGAAGGAAGAAAAGGCCAGCCTCCACGCGTCTGGAGGCAGAGGCGTCCAAGAAGGGGAAGGTCTCCCTCGCGGATAACTTCGCATGGAAAATCGATAGCAGCTCAGAGTGACGCCCCAGAGATAAGCCCCTGGCCAAATCGTGAGTACTCAAAGGCACTGACACATTCATATATCCAGCCTCTTTACTTCATAGTTTTAACATGTTGAATCATGCACTTGCAATCCATCTTGTTCTGAGCTCGAGCGATCCTCATCTTCGGGGAATTCGCTGGATCCGAAGGTGATGGACAGCGGGTCCCTTCTAGCGGCCTCCTCTCCTAAGACTACTGAGGATGCTGAAGTGATGTCCCGAAGGACACTCCTAGCTTAGGGGGAGGCACAGGAGGCCGTCATGGTGGCGCCATAGGATGATACCTCGGCCGCTAGACACATGGGGGAGCAGATCCCCATGGAAATTGGCGATGGGGGTCATATCCAATTCGGCCCCCAGCCGAATATGATCTCGGAGACCTATACGGCTCCGGAATCTGGCAAGCAGCCTCCTTCAAAAGAAGGAGGTGCACCAATTCCATCGGTGACCTCTGTCCATCCAGAGGCACCGGATACTCTACTGGAACCGCTGCAAAGCGCTTCCATTGTTGAGGAACACCGTATCCTTATGGATATGGTGATTGAGAGGGTTCAGTCCATTAAGAGCAGACTGACCGAAGCCTGCACCAGCATTCTAACAAGATTTGAGGTAAGCGACGCAATTGTATAAAAAGAATGTCATAGTATAGACAGTAGCCCCTGAGACTCTGTCCGGTGTTCGGAAAGAAAAGCCGGACAGAGGATCAAGTAATTTTTGCAGGAGACTAACAAAATATGCCTTATGTGAATAAGCATGCGTCATTGCTGGCTACAACCTCTCATTATGCCAAAGTCTGCAGACTGAAGCAGAGTCTGGAGCGGGCCGAGGAAGAGCTCGGTTGTGTAAAAAAGCAACTAGAAAACAAGCAAGGTATGCAATGACCTTTTGTAGATCTAGAAAGGATGAATGATTTGTGCTGACCATAGTGCCATGATATTTGTTAGGAGCGGAGACCAAGGTGGAGACCCTCAAGAAGGCGCTGGCCGAGGCTGAGGAGAGAGCGGCAAAGGAACAAGCCGCCCACGAAAAGCATGAGGCCAGGGTCGATGAGGTCCATTAGGAGTTCCAGGACGTCGTGAAGAAATGCAAGTCCTTGGAGCGCAACATTGCGGATCAAGAGTCTGAACTCGCCAAGGCCCGCCAAAGTGCACAAGATGCCTGGGTCGAAGCCCAGGGCGCCCTCCAGGAAATCCAGGAGGCCATGAAAATCGTAGCAGGTAAGACTTTTGTTATGCAGAGCAAGTATGTGAAGAAAAGGTACCTCTTACTGACCCGGATTTGGAGTTCTCCAGGGGCGTTTGCGGATCTGCCGTGCAGTGTTTCTGATGTTGTGGAGTTCTTCCGAGCCGAAGAGGGGAGCTCAATGGAGAAGCTGTTCTGGTCGCAATACCTTGCGCCAGAGCATCCAGTGCCCTTGAGTGATCAGCTGAAACAGCTGACCGAACTGCATCGCGTGGACGAACTGGCCATGAAGGATTTGATATTCCGTTTGTGGCCAGCCGAAGCCATACCTAGCACCTACTTCGGGCTCGTGAAGCGGCTGGTTAATGCCTACCCTCGGCTTGATGCCATCAAGTGGTCTTTCTGCATCGAAGGTGTGCGGATGGACTTCGCCCGTGTCAAGATACAGTGGGCGAAGATGGACGTTGTAAAGCTCGCGACTGAGGGACCGCCCACGGGCAAGGAGCACCGCACGCTCGAGTGGTATTTTGAGGATGTCCTGAAGGAATCCCGCACGCTCGAGTTAGTATTTAATCCAGAGTAGGGTGCTGTAAACACCTGATCCGATAGAGGCCGATTCATCCCATAATGCGGAAACAATCGCAAAAGATTTTTAACCTTCGAATAGCTAACCTGCTCTCGCCGCATCATGATAGTCAGTTTTCGGCTTTCTCTACTGAGGTATTTGCTCGGGTAAACCAGAAACACAATGGCAGTAGTTCTCCCTTTACTACCTTAGCCGATAGGACGGAACATAAGGTAGCAAGCACAGGAGCCGGGCAACCCAACTATTGACCAAAGACATGATTCAGAGCCGATGCATATAATGCTAAAATTCGGGGTGCCGAATTGTACTATAAGAAGTGTTCGGACTTTGTTGTCGTAGTATGGAGCACAATGAAGCCCCTAGCGAATTAAAGTGTACCAAAGTGTACGGGTGCAATCGATGAGAATAATAAGATGAAGTAATAAGCTAGTGCCATGTAAGTTGGGCCGCAAACTGTTTCCATTATAATTTGATTGATACGTCAAAGCGTATTTGTACAAATAGTGCGATAAGCAACCTGGCTATTTGACATGCCAAGACCAAGGGGGAGCTGCGTGCGGGTCCTGAAAATAGGTAGAACGATCGTCAAGAAGAGCATCTAGAGATTCCCCCACACGCCTGTACTGCTTGCCGCCTTGGTATATCTATCCTTCGAAAGGACCGATGATCAGGCCATCGAGAGGGGCCTGTGAAAGCGAGACCAAAAATGGTAAAAAGGAAAAGGAAAATTATGTGTGTGAGCCGTATGATGGGCCACAATAAAGTTACGCCTCCGTATATGCCCATGGTATTTTGAGTGTGTAGTTATGTACGCGCGGTACGTACGGTGCCATTTGGTCGGGACTGAGACGGAGGCCAAATTGCTAGTTGATCTATTGACGAGCTGGACTATCCTAATGCAGAGTAGTCTAGACTCGTTTGACAGTGTCCGGGAGCTTGGCCGCCGAATTAAGGTTCTACTTGATAAGGTCGCTCTGTACTTCTTCTGCCAGAGCTGCGGTGTGCTCCTCAGTACGGAGGGAGCGCTTCGTGTTTCCATTGACTGTTATGACACCGCGTGGTCCGGGCATCTTGAGTTTGAGATAAGCATAGTGTGGCACCTCATTGACTCGGGCAAATGCAGTTCGTCCAAGCAGTGCATGATAACCGTTGCGGAAGGGGACGATGTCGAAGATCAGTTCTTCACTTCGGAAGTTGTCCGGAGATCCGAAGACAACTTCCAATGTGATTGAACCCATGCAGCGGGCCTCTACCCCTGGTATTACTCCTTTAAAGGTAGTTTCTGTGGGCTTGATCCTAGATGGAACAATGCCCATTTTGCGGACTGCATCCTGATAGAGCAGGTTGAGGCTACTGCCGCAGTCCATGAGGACTCACGTGAGGTGGAATCCATCAATGATTGGGTCAAGGACCAGTGCGGCCGAACCGCCATGACGGATACTAGTCGGATGGTCCCTGCGATCGAAAGTGATCGAGCAGGAAGACCATGGGTTGGATTTTGGGGCGACTGGCTCTATCGCATTGACGTCCCTGAGCGCACGTTTGCGCTCCCTCTTGGCGATATGGGTAACGTATATCATGTTCACAATTATAACCTGGGGGGGACTTCTTCTGTCCCCCTGTGTTCGGTGGACGGGGCTCCTTGTCGTTGTCCTCACTCTGCAACCCCTTCTCCCTGTTCTTGGCGTTTAACTTGCCGGCCTATTTAAAGACCCAACAACTTCTGTTTGTATGATTGGCTGGTTTGTCGGGGGTGCCGTGGATCTAGCATGGACGATCAAGTATGTGGTCCAAGTTGGATGAGCCCGGATTGTTCGTTTTAAATGGCTTCTTCCGCTGGCCGGACTTAGAGCCGCTGAATCCGGCGTTGACCGCCGTGTCGTCGGTATTATCACCGTTGCTTCGATGCTTGTGTCTGTTGCGTTGGGGCTTGCCGTTGCTATTTCTGGCTTCAGAGGTGCCAGGTTCGCTCAAACTATTGTTGCTACGGGCTAGCCAGTTGTCTTCGCCCGGGCAATAGCGGGTCATGAGTGCCATGAGGGCTGCCATAGACTTCGTTTTTTCCTAGCCGAGGTGTTGGGCGAGCCATTCGTCGCGGATCCTGCGCTTAAAGGCCGCCAGGGCTTTAGCATCTGGACAGTCGACGATCTGGTTCTTTTTAGATAGGAACCTAGTCTACAATTTCCTAGCTGACTCTCCGGGCTGTTGAACTATGTGACTTAAGTCATCGGCATCCGGAGGTTGAACGTATGTACCTTGGAAGTTGTCGCGGAAGGTCTCTTACAAGTCCTCCCAGCTGCAAATGGAGTTTTCAGGCAGGCTGTTCAACTAGTGCCGAGCTGGCCCCTTGAGTTTTGGCGGGAGGTATTTGATGGCATGAAGATCAATACCGCGGGCCATATGAATATGGAGAAGAAAATCCTCAATCCATAACGCGGGATCTGTTGTTCCATCGTACAATTCGATATTCATGGTTTTAAACCCTTCTGGGAATTCGTGCTCCATTACTTCATCAGTGAAGCAGATGGGGTGTGCGGCGCCTCTATATTGGGCCAAGTCGCGATGCAGTTCGGATGGAGTCCGTCTGCGGTTTTTGGCCTGGGCGTGATTATGCTTGTCACGTCCTTCTAGATAGCCGTCTTCACGCATCGGATCGTGCCCCTGCGAAGCGTAGATCGATCTGGTCTAGCCTGCTCTACTGTCCAGGTCCTGCCGCAGGTCATATGTATATCCGCGAGCTGTTATATCTCTACCCTTACAGCGAGGTAGTATGGGCTGGTGTTTGACTCGATTTGCCACTTTGTCCCGGCCACAAGGTGGTCGGTCAGCCGCATTACGCGCTGATGGCGCGGGCTCGAGGACCTCGGTGTCAAATTGGGGTAGCAGTTTACACTTCGGGTAACTTTTGGTTGGGTGCTCGAGGCTGTATTCCTTGGCTGCTAGGACACCAGTCCACCTATCGTTGAGCAAATATTGATCATCTTGAAGCTATTGCTACTTCTTTTTCATGCTCATTGTAGTGGCTATTAGCTAGCGCTTAAAGCGCTCCTGCTCGAGAGGTTCCTCAGGCACGATAAAATCCTCGTTGCCGAGGCTCACCTCATCCTCGGAGAGCGGAAGATAATTATTGTCCTCCAAGTCTTCATTTACGTCCTATTCATCAGGGCTGACTTGCCCATCTTCCCGTTCGCCTTGTTCGGAAGTTGGCTCAACGGGGTCTTCATTGTCTTCGGCATCATCTGAAGTGTTGTTTTCTCCCGTGCCGGTATTGTTGTCTTTTCCATGGCATTACTTAGAGCGGCGCCGTTGACATCGGCGCTTTGGCTGTAACTCAGGAGGTTTATCCTCGAATGAATCTTCTTTGTCATCGCCGTTAGCTTCTTTGGGTGTATCCACCATGTACACGTCATACGAAGAGGTGGCCGTCCAGCGTCTGGTAAACGATGGGTTTTGGGCCTGCTCTTCTCCGACATCGTCGTCCATACCGTCGATGTCTTCGAATCATAATCGAGCATGCCAGTTAAGTCCTCGACAGTGGCTATAAAGTGGGTGGTGGGTGGGACATAAAATTCCCTGCTCTTAGCCCCTAGTCCGGGCTGGGCGTAGTTCGGATATTGCTCCTCTGTAATGTCAAGAGATCGCATTAAGTCTAGAGCCTCGCTTAAAGGCGAGGTTTGGCCAGGGAAAAGGGAGTCTATGGAGTACGGCATGGGGGAAACTCCTTGGCTGAACTCGCACAATGCTAACTTCGTGGGTTCAGAGCCAGTGTCCGGAGAAGGGTCCGGCTTCGTGATGGATTCCAGGGACACTACTTCCTCCGGCTCTCCCGAAATGGGCCTAGTGGCCATAGATAGTCTGACGAGCTCAGGAAGCCCGTCTTCGGACCTAGTGATATGCTTCGGATCTAAGGCCAGAGCGGAGGTTGGGGGCGCGAATCCTTGGAAGATCAAGTCTCCTCGGATATCAGCGACATAGTCCAGATTTCCAAAACTAATATGGTGACCTTGGGCGTAGCTGTCGATCTGCTCTAGATGGCCAAGCGAGTTGGCCCGCAGTGTGAAGCCGCCAGACACAAAGATCTGGCTGGGGAGAAAAACTTCCCCCGTGGCAGCATTGTTGTAGTTGATTGATGGAGCCATCGAACCTCTTGGCGACGATGCAGCGGAACTCTCAGTCAAAGCACCAATGTCGGTGTCAAAACCGGCGGATCTCGCGTAGGGGGTCCTGAATTATGCATCTGAGGTCGATGGTAATAGGAGATGGGGGCTGGACTAGCATCATGGGTCAATAAGGGGCTGGACTGGGGGCCGGCAAAAGACGTGCCCCTATTGCAAGGCCGCATCCGAGATCTCCTAGAAAGAGATATCAGTCTGGTCGTGGTGACGCGGGTTATGTTAATTCGCCGAGTCCTTCCTTGCAAACGTCGCCCTCTCCGTCTATGGGAGTTCAACCCGGAGGGACCGCGAGCTCTCCAACACTTTCTTGGCATGACGCCCGTGGAGATGTACAAATTGTTCTTTGGATCACAAGTAATGTGTCCGGATTCTACGGAGGATGTAGGACTAAGCTGCAATCGTCCAGATACTCAAGTAAGTAGCCCTGTTTCCGGACACACCATCCATTCATTCATCACAACATCACCCTTAAAAGAGTTGTCTTTGAAACTAGCGAAGGCGAAGTTAATCAGGTGTCCGGCCCCCCTTCCCGAGACCTCGCCGAATCTCGTGTTGACCAGGATCTTGGAGATCGTGCCTTTGGAAGAGAATGAGGAGGGGGACAAGGTAGATACCGCCTCCTCGAAGGAGTCTGTTGGGAATGGAGGAATCAAAAGTTCCACTACCCAGGGGAAGAAGAGGACAGCCTCTGAAGACCCGGAGACCATGGTCTCAAAGCGGGGGAAGAAATCTTCGCCAGAGGGTCATGCGCCGGGGGATACCTCGGCCGTACTGTGCCCCCAAGGGGATCAGCCCTCCACCGAACCGTAAGTAGAGAGGGGAGTTTAAAATGAGAAACACCCCTGTTTTATTCCTGAGGAAAATAACCGAATTTTTACCTTGTAGTTCGGATCTCTGCCCTTCTCAGCAGAGCTCATCTTCGGAGAATCTTCTTCCGGAGATGATGGAGAGCGGAACGCCTCCCCTTGCCGTACCACCTCACTAGGCGGGCGACCCCGAGGTGTCGTCACGGAGGGTTTCTCCAAATCCGGCAGGGCCGGAAGGCAGTCGCATGGCCCCAAAAGCCCTCCGTATCCGGCCTTTGAAAAAGTCCATCGGACGAGTCCGACACCGTCTGGTGCACGGCCGGAGGAGCTGCAGGATCTGCTCGGGCGAGCGTCTATCTCAGAAGAACACCGTACGTTGATGAGTACAGTGATTGAAAGGATTTCATCCATGGAGAGCGGGTTGCACAAGGCCGTCAGGAGTTTACTGACAGGTTTTGAGGTACGCGGAATGATGTATCTTTTGACAGTTCCGCATATGTAAGATGCGTCCTATGTAGATAGTAGCCCCTAAGACTCTGTGTGGTGTCAAAAGGGACGGCGCGCAGAGGATCATTATCCCAGGTACAATATGTCGCCTTTCCTGTGTAGGTGGCGAAGTGTCCGGCGGCTAGCCGGACTGATGAATTTGCCGAACTAAAGCGGCAACTCGACGTGGCAGATCCGGACATCGCGCTTGTCAACAAGCGGCTCGACGAGGCACAAGGTATGTAATCTCTCCGGGGGCACCTGGTAAGAGGAGCTTGACGCTAGTATCTTAGAGTGTCTGCACTTGATGCAGATGGGGCTGCCGCTGTGGAGGACCTTCGAGCAGAGCTTGCCCGAGCCAAGGAGCAAGCCAGGAAAAGCGATGTGGCTGCCCTAAAGGTGGTTGAGGAGTTGAAAGCCATACAAGCTGCTCATTGCCAAAGCAAAAAAGGAAATGGCCGAGATGGCTGCGAAGTTGAAGACCGCTGCTGACCGCTGTAAGATTTTTGAGAAAGAAGATCGGGCGGAGTAGACAGACCTGGAAAAGGCCATTATGGAGGCCAAGGATGCTCGTTCTGCGATGAGAGCGATTAAGGAGGAGCTGCGTCAGGCCGGAGATATCGCGGCTGGAAAGCCCTTTATGCTACGGATGAAGTTCGGGGATCCTAAATATGCTTCGTTGGACTGGATGTGGAGTTCGGTAGACACATATCTGGATTTAGCGGCGAGTGGCGCTGATGCAGTCGAACACTTGCGAGATCACGAGGGTCACAAAGTGGAAAAGCTTTTTTGGTCGCAGTTCCACAATCCGGAGCGTCCACTTTCATTACCCGATCGTTTGGCCGAATGGTCCGAGCTGAATAGGTTATCCGGACTCGCCATGAAGTATGTCGTGGATCATCTGTGGCCGAAAAGGCCAAAGCCGAACAGTTATTTTTGCTTGGTGCAGCAGTTTCTTGGTGCGATCCCGTATATGAATGCGATAAAGAGGTCAGCGTGTATGGAGGGTGCGCGGATGGCCCTTGCCCATGTCAAGACATACTGGGCGGAGATGGAGGCCACTGCTGTTGCAGCCCAAGATTCGTTCGAAAGCCGAATACCTGCCGAGCACTACTTTCAAGAAGTCCTGGAGGGCGCTCGTTTAATAGAGACGCAGTGCTCGAAGGATATTATGTTCGAATAACATGTATTTTTATTGAAAACAATATTTTGCTGAAATGTAGAAGCTTTCTATACTTGTGCTTACAAGAATTATAATGCCTCCTGTGCGGCCGTTTACGTATATGTATATATAACCTGAAAGATTGCAGTCTTTGGCTTCAGCCCCCACGCATATAATGTGGGGGTGTTCGCAAAAGGCGCATCATCACGATTTGATCCAACGTCTCGGTCCATTAAGGACGTGGTAGCGTAGCAAACTAGGCAACCAGACTATAATGCTTTATCACTTTCACTTAGCCATAGGAGTTTGACCGTGGAGCTACTATATGGTCCCTGGTGGCACTGCGCTTGCCGGAATTCGGGGCGCGTGTGTGCCTGGCCGGGAAACGACCCTTCGTTAACGCGGAGGAATCCTGAAGATTCCGATGGGTCCTCAAGTGGTTGACCAGTCTCACGCTATATCATGATAGACAGTTTTCAGCTTTCTCTACTGAGGAGCTCTCCTGGCTGAACCGGGGCACAATCGCAGTAGTTCTCCTGGTGCCGCCTTAGCCAATAGTGCGTAACGTAAGGCAGCAAAACACAGGAGCCGGGCAAACCCAACATTTGACGAAAGACATGATTCGGAGCTGATACATATAAGGCCAAACTTGCGACGCCGAACACTCCCTAGGGTATTCGGTCTTTATGAAAAACGGGCTGAGCAGTGCCCTTGATAATAAGCCCCTGGTGTCTAGGTACGCGCAAAATTCTAACGTGGCCACATGCCAAGACGCCAGCCTCCTCCTCGGCTATACTGAGAGTCCGGGGGATGTGTGTCAACAAGAGACAGTGAAAAAGGTTAACGCAGGGTCTTAATCTAAAAAGAATCCTTGGAACGGGTCCCTGCTGCACGTCTGCGCCTGTGTCTCTGTTGTGCCGTGTCCTGGACGGGTATAGCATGGTGTTCATCTGAAAAAGAGAGGAACTCAGTTGAAAAAGGTGGTGCAAAATGTAAGTTATACTAAATAAACAAAGTATAATTCAACATGGGTAAAAATTGAGCCTTATTGTCTCTTGTGTTACGTGCGCGCAGCCCGTTGTACAAGGGTATGCGGTTATTAAGCCTTTACCAATGGTATGTTTATGCCGGACTCGTCGAGCCGCGTCCGTGGTCTTAACGACCTGTTTAGGTGCTTTGATTGGTGATGCCGTGTTAATGTGCGACTGTCAAGGCAGCCGCATATTCTTCCGCGCGCGAGGAACACTCGATTTTTCCCTTTAGTGAGATGATGCCTCGTGGACCGGGCATATTGAGCGTAAGAGATGCATAATGCGGTATCGCGTTAAAGCGGGCGAAAGCCTCGCGCCCCAGTACTGCTTGATAGCTACTTGAAAATGGCGCGATGTGGAAGGTTAGATTTTCCCGGCGGAAGTTATCGGTAGAGCCGGACATAACTTCTAGCGGGATAGAACCCGTGCAACGGGCATCCGGGCCTGGCGTTACTCCTTGAAAGGAAGTGTTGCTATGGCGAATTTTTGTTGGGTCCAACCCCATTTTGCGGACTGTGTCCTGATATAGCAGGTATAGACCACTGTCGCCGTCCATCAGGACTTGTGTAAAGTGGAGTCCTTCGATTATTGGATCTAGCACTAAGGTAGTCCAACCTTCGTTCCTGATACTTCTAGAGTAATCCTGATTGTCGAAGGTGATCGGTTTTAACAACCGGTGGCGGGACTCCTTTGGGGTAGGCCGTATAGGCGCTACTCTATTTTTCCCTTTTGTCACGTGAAGTAAGTTTACTATTTTTGACATCGAGTGGGAAGTTCTTTTGTTTCCCCGTGCTCTACTTGTGGGGTTCGTCATCGTCCTCACTTGGTGTGTCGAGCCCCTTGTGTTCGGCGTTGAGTTGGCCGGATTGCTTAAACACCCAACATTCTCTGTGGGTATGGTTTGCAGGCTTCCCAGGGGTGCTGTGAATTTGACAAATCTTATCCAAGATTTTGTTTAGGTGAGATAGCTCATCCCTGTGATTCTTCAGGGGCAGCTTGTTCTGATTCTGCCAAGAGCTTTTGAATCCAACGTTGACTGTCGTGCTCTTCGAGCTGCTTTCCCTATTCCAGCGTTGTTCCTTACTGCGTCGTGGTTTCCCGTTTCCATCCCTCACTTCGGATGTACTTGGGTCGCGGGTGCTGCATCTTGCCAACCAGCTGTCCTCTCCCGCGCAAAAGCGGGTCATGAGGCTTGTTAATGCGACCATTGTTCTTGGCTTTTCTTGGCCGAGGTGTCTGGCGAGCCATTCGTCTCGGACGCTGTGTTTGAAAGCTGCTAAGGCTTCGGCGTCCGGACAGTCGACTATCTGGTTCTTTTTAGTAAGAAATCTGTTCCAGAGTTTTCGGGATGACTCTCCGGGCTGTTGAGTTATATGACTTAAATCGTCTGCATCAGGAGGTCGGGCATAGGTTCCTTGAAAATTTGCCCGAAAAGCCTCCTCGAGCTCTTCCCAACTTCCAATGGTGTTTTTGGGAAGGCCTTTAAGCCAATGTCGGGCTGGCCCTTTGAGCTTGAGGGGTAAGTATTTTATGGCTTGTAGGTCGTCTCCTCTGGCCATGTGTATGTGGAGGATACAATCCTCAATCCAGACTCCAGGGTCCGTTGTTCCGTCGTACGCCCCTATGTTTACAGGCTTAAATCCCGCTGGAAATTCATGGTCCAGCACATCATCGGTGAAACAGAGGGGTTGTGCGACACCCCTGTATTTGGGTGTGCCGTGTTGTTCGGATATTTGTTGCGTTCCATTGCTTACTGGATCTTGCTTTCTTGGCCCGTAGAGAGACCTGGTTAGGCCATCCTTTTTATGTGAATCCTTGGGTGGATCGCGTGTTGGTTTGTGTGCGGCGCCATATGTCGTTCTGTGTTGGCCATGGGGTCGTCTATCCGACCTGGTGGCTTCATTATTTTTTGATTTTGGGGGCTCTAGGGCCTCCTCGTCAAATTCGGGCAGTAGCTTTCGCGTCGGGTAGCTCTTTCTGTGGCGACTATCGCCGTATTTGTCTGCGGTGCTGAATACTTTGCTCCTTCTGATTCAGAGTGCGTCTTTCGCGGTTTTGAGCTTCCGCTTCTGCTTTTTCAGGCTATGCGTCGTCGCGGCGAGCCTTTCGTGGAGGTTTTCCTGTTCTAGGAGTTTGTCCGGTATGAGGTCGTCCGGACTGTTATCTTCGCCGAGGACGGGTTGTACGGTTTGTTTATCCAAGTTGTCTTGTTCGGACGGTTGCTCGATGGCATGTTCGTCCACCGCCGGTTCGCCCTGTTCTGTGGCTGGGTCCATATGGATGCTGTCTCTGTCGAGGCGGGGCTTGGAGCGGAGCTTACATCACCGCTTTGATTGTTTTTCGAGGGAACAATCCCTCGTGGCGTCCTTTTGATCCTCGTTTTCCCTTCCTTTAGGTGTGTCTACCATATATACATCGTGAGATGAGGTGGTTGTCCAGTGCCCTATAGGCGCTGGTTCCTTTTTGTCTTCTACAGCGTTGTCCATACCGTCGATGTCTTCGGAGTTGAAGTCCAGCATGTTGGTTAAATCGTCGACAGTGGTTACAAAGTGGGTGGTGGGTGGGCTTCGAATTTCTTTGTCGTACGCATCCCAATCCTGCCGGTCATAGTCCGGCCAGGACTCTCCTGACAAAGAGAGAGACCTTAGTGAATTCAGAATGCCGCCGAAGGGCGAGTGTTGAAAGATATCTATGGCGGTGAACTCCATGATCGGTGCCCAATCGAATTCGATAGGCAGGGGCGCGGGGGGTTCGGAATCCGAAGGGGAGTCCGGCACCTTGGAGTCACGAGCCTCGCAAAGGACAAGGCTGGTGTTCGTCTTGATCGCCGTAGAGATTGCAGCCCCCGAGGCGGGGTCCAGAAACCCATCCTCAATCGGCGCAGTCGGCTCCGAGCTAAGGGTCGGAGCGGACACGGGTGCGGCCTCCAGGGCACCGTTCGGCGGCAGAGCTAGATCATGCCCATCGTAACAGTGCGGCGCGCCCGGCTGCGGCTCGAATCCGTTGAAGATCAAGTCTCCATGGATGTCAGCCGTGTAGTTCAAGCTTCCGAATCGGACATGATGGCCTGGGGTGTAGCTTTCAATCTGCTCCAGATGGCTAACCGAATTGGCCCGCAGTGCAAAGCCGCCGAATACGAAGATCTGTCCGGGGACAAAAGTCTCACCCTGGACTGCATCGCCGTTGATGGTCGGAGGAGCCATCGGGCCTGAAGATGATGACACAGAGGAACTCTCAATGAAAGCACCAATGTCGGTGTCAAAACCGGCGGATCTCGGGTAGGGGGTTCTGAACTGGGCGTCTAGGCGGATGGTAACAGGAGACTAGGGACACGATGTTTTTACCCAGGTTTGGGCCATCTCGATGGAGGTAAAACCCAACTCCTGCTTGATTAATATTGATGATATGGGTAGTACAATAGTAGATCTACCACGAGATCAGAGAGGCTAAACCCTAGAAGCTAGCCTATGGTATGATTGTTGTTCGTCCTATGGACTAAAACCCTCCGATTTATATAGACACGGGAGAGGGCTAGGATTACACAGAGTTGGTTACAACGGAAGGAGATCTACATATCCGTATCGCCAAGCTTGCCTTCCACGCCAAGGAAAGTCCCATCCGGACACGGGACGAAGTCTTCAATCTTGTATCTTCATAGTCCAGGAGTCCAGCCAAAGGTTATAGTCCGGCTATCCAGACACCCCCTAATCCAGGACTCCCTCAGACCCCCTTGACAATTCGCCTTGAATAAAACTCCTCCAGCAAGGCCCAACCTTGGTTTTACCATTTGCCACTTAAGCCTTTTTCCCTTGGGTTCTACAGACTCAAGGTCATCTTTATTTTAAACCCCGGTCGAGTGCTCCTTTGAGTGTTGGTCCAAACTAGAGCATCGTGCGGGACCGTCCCTTGGCAACTTGGGTTACGTTGGTACCTGTACGCTTCGCTTATCCAATGTGCCCTGAGAACGAGATACGTGCGACTCCAATCGGGATTTGTCAGCACATCGGGCGGCTTTGCTGGTCTTGTTTTACCATTGTCGAAATGTCTTGTAACCGGGATTCCGAGACTGATCGGGTCTTCCCGGGAGAAGGAATATCCTTCGTTGACCATGAGGGCTTATAATGGGCTAAGTTGGGACACCCCTGAAGGGTATTATCTTTCGAAAGTCGTGCCCATTATGAGGCAGATGGGAATTTGTTAATGTCCCATTGTTGAGAACTTGACAGTTGACTTAATTGAAATACATCAACCGCGTGTGTAGCCGTGATGGTCTCTTCTCGGCGGAGTCCGGGAAGTGAACACGGTTCTTGTGTTATGCTTGAACGTAAGTAGTTTCAGGATCACTTCTTGATCACTTCTAGCTCCACGACTATTGTGTTTCTTCTCTTCTCGCTCTTATTTGCTTATGTTAGCCACCATACATGCTAGTGCTTGCTGCAGCTCCACCTCACTACCTTCTCCTACCCTTAAGCTTAAATAGTATTGATCTCGCGGGTGTGAGATTGCTGAGTCCTCGTGGCTCACATATTCTACCAAAACAGTTGCAGGTGCCGTCGATCCCAGTGCAGATGACGCAACCGAGCTCAAGTGGGAGCTTGATGAAGATGTGTTCGTTGTGTTGTTTCTTTTCCTGTTGATCAGTAGTGGAGCCCAGTTGGGACGATCGGGGATCTAGCAGTTGGGTTATCTTCCTTTTCATTTGTTTGTCCGTAGTCGGACTATGTGTGTACTCTGAATGATGTATGTGTAATTTATGTATTGTGTGAAGTGGCGATTGTAAGCCAACTCTCTTTATCCCATTCTTGTTCATTACATCGGATTGTGTGAAGATGACCCTTCTTGCGACAAAACCTACAATGCAGTTATGCCTCTAAGTCGTGCCTCGACACATGAGAGATATAGCCGCATCGTGGGTGTTACAATAGGTCTCTATCACCTTGTCTCTCGGGCATGCACACATCTCTTCCCTCACTCTCTAGGTCTCCCGCTATCTCTCTTACCCAAGCACACACACTATGTAGAGTGTATATTTCCCATACACACAAAATGTCGCCCCCAAATGTCTATCTCCCTAGTTATGTGGTTCTCGCGCACTCACCTCACACACCACCCCACTGCAAACAAGCACACTTTGTCTCCTTGTATACCACTCTCCTCTTTCTATCTCTCCCACATGCGGACCCGCCCCAGCTCCTTCCCTCTATACATATATGTCGTGACTCTTTGCATAGCTCCCTAATGTATAATCATTCTCGATTTCGCACATTGTTCTCTACACCATCTATTCTAGATCTCTCATGAAGTCCATGTCACACACACGATGACTCGCTTCCCTTGCGTCTCCATTCATAGGCCAATTTCGGACAACATCAACATTGTCTCCCTATCTACATGCCATTTCTGGACACAAACGACCCCTCTCACCCCCTATCTTCCCCTCTCTCTATCTCTCCGTCGCTAGCTCTCTCTTTCTCTCGCTCTCACACCCCTCTCTCACACACACACTCGATGTCTCTTCCAAATAGTCTGCTCCCCCCGCCCGCACCCGTGCTATCTCGCTACTACACATGTCACACCATTCCCCCTTCCCTTATACTAGGTTTACATCATCGGTGCTCTATCTACTCCACATACACTCTCTCCCTCTCACACACAAACGTGTGCACAAACACACACAGACACGCACAAACACCCATTTACCTGGATCCTCATCTCTCCTCATGTCCGCATGTGTATCTCACACACTCACTCTCTAATTATGTATACGTGTCTCCACGTTACACAACACAAAGCCCCATGTACATGTCTCTCTCTATCCTCCACACACATAGAAACAAAGAATCTATTATCATTGCCTCAGTCTCTAACATGTCACACACGCACACACTCTCTCTCTCTGTCTCTGTCTCTCTCTCTCTCACTCACTCTCTCTCTCTCTCTCTCTCTCTCTCTCTCTCTATCTCTCTCTCTCTCTCTCTCTCTCTCTCTCTCTCTCTCTCTCGCAAACATGCTCAACAAGGGTTTCCCGTGAATAACTTACCGTCTATTCATGAACAGTCGTGGCAGTACAGTGAACACGAGACGTGAAAAAGAATAAGTCTACACTTGCTTAGACCACCTAGTATGACTACTAGGACTAGAGCAAGCCAAAAAGCGCGCCGCCGTCACCCCCTCCTTGTCGGCGACGCGAAAACCTTCGTTTTACACAGTCGAGATGTCATTGTGCTAAGGCCCCACATGCCAAGGCGTTGAATAGAATGTAGATGCTAGTTTACGGAAGCAAGTATCGATAGTATGTTTGTATCTCCATACTTATATTTCTTCTCTTATAAAAAACGAAGTTGGTGATGAGGGTACGTGTGCCATCTTGCAATATAGACCGTCTGATCTATATCTGACGGATATAAATTAAACTAAAAGCTACCCGCACCCCTCTCCACATTTGCAGACAAGGCCTTCCCTCGTTCATCCTTATCTCCAACAAACCTCATTGTTGAGCAATTAAGAAAGGAAGCCTCTAGAAAAAACTGTCCTGGTGGCTGCTGCCGGCGTTGTCAATCCCCATGCCTCCGCTCAGTCCGACCACCAACCACCACCACACCCCACTCCTCTTCACCTTATATCATATTTCTCAAGATATCATTAGTTTTTACACATGGGATTACTCCCGCAAGGGTGAATCACTACAAGTGTTTTATAAAAACATGCATCTTGATGTTCCGTGCAATGCACGGATCTTGCTAGTACTCCTACACAAGACTAAGTTGGTGATGTTGGTGTGTCTGCCATCCGCCGTTTCTGACCATTAGATCTACATCTAACGATTGTGAGGTAAGTTGTTGCCTTTTCTCACCAACATCCCACTTGTCTACCAATTTGCAGAAAAACCCATAATTAGTATCTTAAAACCAACCACATCCCTCCCTGACCTCACCAAAACAGCCCAAGGAATATATTCTAATTGAAACATAATATATCTCTAGTGACAGATGTATATCAAAATTAGAGTGTTTTGTACCAAGTTTGTGAATAAGTATTATTCTAATTATGATTCGTTGCAACGGACATGAACATTGCCAGTATTTCCAACCATGCATTTCTTTTCCTAGTATTCCATAGTTTCGAGTTTTCCATCAAGATATTAGTCACTCATGGTTGATATTTACTTTCAATGATGTACACATATGCACTATGTAACTAGCCTTGCTTATTGACTTCCAAAGCTTAACTTTCACTCCTACTTACAATATGCAGAGTATTTAACAAAAACTACCACTTTCAACCAGCCCTAGGAGGAATCTATTGTACAAAAAATAGCAAAAACATACCCAAAATTTCTTAATCCACGCCAAAAACTACCTAGTACTCCTACCGATTAGGTTCATTTAAACCAATTTATGACAGGGTTGGCCCACATGTCCGTGCTGATGAGGCAGCTTAAACCAACACATTTTGTTTGACCGTTGACATGAGGGACCGACATCTGACCTTCTATCCTGTTATTCCCCCTCAAATCGTTATTTTTCCTGAACATTACTTCAAACAGTACTGATGTGTATTCGTCGGTGGCGTCGGTGATGAGCGAGTTGGCTGCCGCCCTGCCGGACGGGCCGGACGCCGCGCTGGCCTTCGCACGGGTTGTTAGGCTGGCCCGAGCGTGACTCACGAGCGAGCAAGCTGCCGCGCTGGCCTTCGCTCGAGCCAGATGGCTGGCCTTAGCGCGGCGCGTGTGAGCAAGCCCCCGCACTGCCGTGCCAATCTAGCTAGCAAACCTTACAGACAAGCAGTTGGATGAAGCTATCTTGGCTAGCTAGCGGCCGCGAGCGCCGGACGGAGCTGGCATCCGGGCTGCCGCAGCATGGGCTCCGCACCGCCGGCGGTTTTGACCTCGCCTTCTGCCGGCGGCGGTAGCTGCATCCCACGGCCGAGGATGACTAGGTGGATGGGCCGGAGGTAGGAGGTCACTCGAGAATTTTTGTTGGTAAGAGCATGTACAATGCTATATAAGGTAGTTTTATCTTAAGTCTGCCACGTATGCAAGTGGTAGTAGTTTCTTGGCATTTTAGTGGTTTCTTGCATTATTAGAGCAAGTACAATAGAGCTGAGTCAGCGAGTTATAAGAAATAAACTAATACTACATGTTGGCTATAAGATGGGTTGTAGATGACATGGCATTGGCTTATAGCCAGCAGCTGGCTATACTATTAACCATGCTCTTAGGGGTTTCTTGTAAGGAACAATGTACGTACTACTAGCGACAAAAGGCGATTCTAGGTTGCGTTGTACTCCAACGAGTACTACCAGTGGTCGCGGGAGTGTATACCTCGTTTTGTGGGTTCGATCCCGGCCGAATGCACGACGGCCTTTTTTTTTAATAGTATACTACTACACTTCGCTGCGAGCCAATATTTTACACGGGTAGTTTGAGTTTTGAAGTCAAACGGACGTGCGGCCCCACAATCTGGGTGCACTGGACAGCCTAGCCATGTGAATGGGTTTTCCTTCCCAGCATCCCGTGGCTCGCGTGCTCGCCCTAGCCGCACCTCACTTGCAGCTTCCAGCTAGTAGCATATTTAAACTAGCGCCTCCCAATTAAGCCCGAGGAGCCGGAAAAGCCTTGCGGGGCATTGGGAACTGTGCAATATGGCTCTATACATAAAGTGCTCTACTTCACTCCATTACCGGCCTTACTATAAAAGAAATTCCTCTTGACGTGTTTTTTTTTGAAACAGAGGCAAAAGCTTTGCTTCATCTCATTCATAAAGAAGGAACTACTACTCCCTCTGTCTAGGTGAGTAAGCCATCTTAGGTTGTGCACCGTGACAAAGGCAGAGGGGAAAACAAGAGAAGTTAATGTTAATTTGCTAATTAATAACATTGCATGCAATGAACTAACCACTGCATTTCGTGTTTGATAGCCTCAAGTCATTAAAAGCAGACACACCCCACATCTCTTATTGGTTGATTCCTTCATTTATGTCAAGAAACAAAAAACAAGGTGAGAGTTAATGCATCGCGCCTAAGTGTTTTGGGATTATTTGGTTTTCGTAAGATGACTTACTCACCTAGACGCAGGGAGTAAAAAATTTCGACGAGATCCATTACACCTCCACAAATGGAAGCGAAAAGCCTAGTCTCGTTGTATCAAATAACTCAAATGTTCTGCCCCCGCAGTAACCGTCGCTGATAAACAGGCTTCTAGTGTGTGCGTGAGAGGAGCGGCTGAGTAGGCCAGCTACGTGAGAGGAGGGGCTGAATAGAGCACCGAGAGTACCCACTAGGCCACTATGCTGGTGCACTTCCCCTGCATTGATAGTACATCGATGGTTCTAGAGAACAGTAGTACCCTCCACTTCCAATTGTAGCTCTTTGGCCCTGAGATTCAAGAGTTCAAAACTGGTGCACTATACAAGACTAGACTAGAAGTACAGTACATCGCACTACTAGTTGAGAAAAGTAGTACTAGTACTGCTACAGTACGAGTACGTACTCCTCCGTCACATAATGTACGACGTTTTTTGACACTAGTTGGCGTGTACAAAAAATGGCAAAAACATACCCAAAATTTCTTACACGCCAAAAATTACTACTACTAGTACCTAGTGCCAAAAATTTCTTACTAGTGCTATTATTTACACTATAATGCAATCTCATAACGTTCCATAATGCTAGTACTAGTACTCCATGGTACCAGAAACTACTAACGAGTGCCAAAAATTTCTTAATAGTGTTATTATTTACTAGTGCTATTATTTAGAGTAGTAAATAATAGCCTCACCCCTTCGCTAAGGAACGACCTACAGTTGGAAGGGACGAGGCCCTGTGGTTACTATGTTCTTATCTCCTCCTCGCCAGTTCCCCTCCCCCCGAAGAGAAGGTAGTTCGTCGCTGCTCCCATGGATTCGCCAGGCGGTTCTCCTCCTCGTCGGGGTTGGGAGACCTTGGACGATGATTCTCTCGGAGAAATCGCACGCCGCTCCGACGTCCTCGCCGCCGCAAGACTCGGTGCTTCCTGCACCAACTTTTTCAAGACGCTTCTTAAACAGGCTTGGGAAAAGGCCATGCTTGTTGGTCTTCCATGCGTCTTGGAGGAGAAGGTTCTTCTATGGGACAATTCTTCGAACAGTCCACCGCTCCCCAGCCATGGTTGCACATTGACTCCGCTAGAGTGGATGACGTTGAGAGATAGTCGGATTTTGTCCGATGAGCAGGTCAGTCATGGAGTTTGATCATGTAGTACTTAGTTATTCCATTTCCATCCCATAATTTCTCCGCTGCCCACCGTCTTATATATAGGTCTGGGTCGGTGCCAACAAAGATTGGCTTGCATACCTCTGGCCGGATACCACCATGATTTTGCACAACATCCACATCAGTGCGGCCATTCCGGTAGACCCCTTCTCCACCATCGGGATCAGCCTTCCGGACTGGCTGGGCAAGAATACATATGATGATGCCTACATGAGATTGAAGAAGATAGCAATTACGGACCTGCCGACAAAGCGACGCGGCTACGACGATTACTATCTCATTGCGGTGTTCGACATAAGGATTGCCATCAATGAAGGAGGCAGTAACGGCAGAGGCTGGCGCATGTTGGCGGCGGCAGATTTGTACCCCTACACGTTCGAAAACGGCGTGCGCCATCCAGGCCGCATCTTCCCGGTGACAAGCCAGGGGACTTGTTTCATCTGGTTGACATCCTATGGTACGGGAGATTACAAACGGAATGCACAAATCATCATTTGCATCCCTAACGGTACTCCATTATTTTGCAGGGACCACTCATCCCCTGATCAAAATAAGATCGCTGATCCTGGATGTGCATTTGCATCCGCGATTCGGTCTAACCTGGAACCTTGTAGCTAACTTTGGCATATTGGGATCAACTATCTTAGCATTCGTTACCCATGGTACCACTGATGTGCAACATGGTCACATAATCTACCATGATCGGACCGTCACCATCTATCCAGGTATTCCATTTTTTAACCCTCTCGCCTTCTCTTTCATTGTTGTACTAGTAGTATACTTTGTACTCCCTCCTTTCCGGTTTATAGGGCTTATCTTGAAATTTTATTTTTTCCATTTTATAAGGCTCAATTTGGTTGTTTCCCATCACATGTTCAGATTCCAAGGTGCATTAAATCGTTGCATGCAAGTATTAAGAGAAAATTGACCAATGCACGTAATTTATGCATGCATGCATTGCAATTAATGCATTGGTAAACATACTTTTTGAGGAAAACAAGAGCATTAATTGGGTGCTTTTGCAAACTACAAAAAGTATTCCACCATTCACCATCTACCTTGGTTGGTGAGATTTTTGAATTGAGCCTTATAAACCGGAAAGGAGGGAGTAGTACTAGTAGGAGTACTTTTTACCTTGGAGGACGCGTAAAGCTAGCTAGGCCCTTGAAGACTTGAACCCACTAGTTGCCACCATTTTTGTTTTTCCATGTCTTACTATCTCATCCATGTAGCCAAGAGTGGCTACATATAATATGTCGGTTATTTTACTTCCTCTATACCAGAGTAGTACTATTTGCTGCACAGTATTACTGACCGCCACATTTGAGCACAACATTATTATGCATGGACCTTGACTATGTACGTCACCATGTGTCCAGATCTGGGATGCCGCGTGTACCAGATGAACGGCGCCGAGTTCGACCCCCATGATGCTACATGGGTGCCGAGGAACACTCTTGGAGAGTACTCGCTTTTCATCGGGGACAGCTACCCCATTGTGAAGCGTATGCCACCTTCCGTGCGCGACACAGAAGGCCTGCCGTTCATGAAGCAAGGTTGTGTCTTTAGTGTGCACCGCCGGATGAATGACATGCCGGGACACGCTATCCCTGATTTATGCCGCTTCAGCTTGGATGAGTCTCCATCGTGTGGAACCGGACTAGAAAGCTGTGACAATGATTCCCGTTGCCCACCGCTATGGTTTGTGCCATCCATGAAGAACACCTGGGACTGGAACCTGGAGGAGGACATGTAGCCCATCTATAACGTGTAAGTGGAGTACGATAATTGTGAACGGTAGCACTGTGAATATATATAGAGTAGTCATGCACAAATTTATCACATGAGTTGGAGATGAACTTGTGTGGCATACTGGCATTTGCCCTTTAAAATTTACTACTAGTAAATGTGTTATGTGTACGTGCAACTTGTGTGGTTGTTGCACCGGCTCCAACACGCTCTTTGAGAAAAAAAGGTGGCACAGCTTTGGATATACGTGACGTCGCGACATCATACAGTAACATCGTTTGCTGTAGTTGTACTAGTACACTCCTACTAGGACGACAACTCCTATAAAACCTTGCGCTTGGCTCTTTGTCTCTTTGGGAGGTTCAACAGTTCGTACTCCTGTGAATCTTGCACTTGGATCTTCGCCTCTTCGGAAGGTCCAACAATGATGATACTACAGTACAATATGCTTTGGGAAATCTAACACCGATTGGACTGCTGCACGTCCACTGCGAAGGCGAGGGCGAGGGAGAGGGAGAGTGTTGGGGATATTACTACTGGGAGTAAACTGGCCTATCTGGGCCGGGTTAAATTAGCCAGTAGTCAAGTATGTTAAAGCCCGAGAAGGCAAGAAGAGGGCTCAAGGCCCATAGTCGGTTCAAGGCCTGTAGCCGTAAACCGGCGTTAGTATGTAACTTGTATTGTAAGTTAGGAATAAGTAGAGACCAAACCGGACACATCTATGAGCCGGTATTGGGACTCTGCAAACCGACGGGCGTCACCCATGTATATAAGGGGACGACCCGGCGGCGGTTCAAGGGACAACAACTCGAGACTTAGGTGAAGCATGTTTGCTCCCTAGTCATCAAAACCCCATCAATTCCATCACAACTAGACGTAGGCTTTTACCTTCATCGAAGGGGCCGAACTAGTATAAACTCTCTCGCGTCCCTGTGTCCTCTTAAACCCCTTCAAGCTAACCCATCGCGATGGCTCCACGACTAAGTCCTTCCATGAGGACATCTGTCGTGACAAAACCACGACAGTTGGCGCCCACCGTGGGGCTATCGCATGATGGTTTCAAGTTCTTGGAGGGCAACTTCGAAGGACTCAAGGGCTACGCTGTGAGCCGGATGACCAAGAGTCGTCGCAGCAAGCTCTACATCGACGATGCAGGATGGGGCCCCAAAGCCGGCTAAATCGAGTATGGGTACCGGGTCCCCTTTGGTGGCATACATGTCTTCATTGGCAAGATCGGTGAACCGGGCCCTGAGCCGGACATCTTCACCGACCTCGTCGAGACGGCTCAGCGTGCATGATCTGCCCAGGCTAAACCGGCCGTGAAGCATGCCTTCGTGGGAGTCATCTATGGAGGAAATCATGAGGATGGATCGGAATCTGGTGGTGAGACTGTCGTTTATTCCGGCGACGAGTCATCAACCGGAGAAACCGAATCTTTGTATTAGCTACAAGATGGGCGGATTGAGGGTTGTTCCGATGGCGACAGTATTCTGGATCCCCTTTCATCTGCCAAACCGGGTCAGAATATTCATGGCCGGGACACAAGCAGCGGTCCACTCTTCTACCGCAGCAGCAATGATCTCCGGATCAGGAGCGGCGACGGCAGCCGGGGCAGGAGGCCATGTGCACCCGCCGGCTCAGGTTTTATCTGATATGTTTGATACGTTGGCAACGCTCATGGCAGAGGCTAATCTGATAGAGGCGAGGGTGTCCCGATCTTTCGATGAGATGATAACTATCGATTTGGTGGAGAAGACTATAGCGATCCGACTACAAACATGCACGACGTTGCGCCTTAGCAATCGCTAAACCAACTCCGAGAGGTTATTGACCACGCCGGAGCACAATCAACCTGACCACGAAGGTCAATTCCTGCAAGCAATCGAAGAACAAGCAAGAATATGATAAAGCAATCTGATAATTGCGAATATATATGAAGTATTGATAATGGTGGGGATCCGTAAGCGGTCTTGGTCTGGTCGTTGGACACAAATGAAGTACACGAAGTTGCAATGGCTAACTTTTAACTAAACAAATCCCCAGGAAAAAGCTACTAGGTGGATCTACTTATATAGAAGCAAGGGGTGGCGGCCCAGGAGGTGGGAGGACGTCCCAAGGCATCCTAAAACCAACCCTAGGTCGTACAAGGCTCATGGGCCCAAGTGGAGGTGATGCAACACCTTTGGACTTGTTGTTTGACTCGGATTCTGCTGCAGCGTCAGATTATTTCGCCCATATCTCAATGCTCCGGACGAATTTAAAGGTGAATCCAATTGGAGTGGAAAGAGGACAAAATCTACTTTCCAACAAAAAAAGAATCACCCAATTCGGAGTCTGTATGAAAAAGTTCTTGCCGTTTTGAGTCAGGTATGTCTGTGCTGTCCGAATCTGAATCCAAAACGTGAGAGACTTGGACTCTATCTTCTCTTGGCCCAAAAGTGACGTGAAGGGACTTTTTGAACAGCACATAAACTTCTCTTTTTCCCTTATCTTCATATGTGGATTGTACAAATGTCCCATACACCTGCAATTAGACAAAACACAAAAGTGTGTGAAGTATTTTTGTTTTGGATAATATAAATAGATTATTGAATAGTTGACACTAGAAATCACCTGACAAATATGCATGTATGCAATATTTTTGGTCGTATCCAAGGTAGTCATGTCCTCATCATAATCTGTCGGATCAGAACGCCCACGACGCGGAAATTGCAAAAGTCAGGGATCAGATCACTCAAGCCAAGGCTGACCTAGCGGCTGAGAACGCCAGGATGACCGCAGAGTGGGCCGCTTTGGATGCGCAAGCCTATTGACTTATGCTGGATCAGAATGCGTCGCATGAAGTCCTAAAGCGGAAGCACCGGTCTCGCTTGCCCCTGGTTTTCGAAGCTAGAGATCTCTTCAACACTCCAGGAGCAGGAACCAGTAAACCGCCGGTGGTAAACCGGGCGGAACCACCAGGGACGGGTGTGCCGGTTCACCCTCGCTTGATAGATCCACCTCGCCAAAACGCTATTGTACCTCAGGCTGTCCCAACACCTCCAGGTCACTATTCCAACCCGATGGATAACCTTGTTGCTGCAGCTGCACGGCTGGAGGCCATCCCAATTGAAGGTGATTCGCCGTAGGCGGTGGAAATGCGCCGGGTTAAGGAGCTTCTTCGAACAGCTTTGATCCAGTAGGAAGCATACTCATACAGTCGTGACCAAATTCATTCCACCCCTCGTCCAAGCCGGAGCTATAGCTGGCGGATGGATGAACCGGCTGTATCAAGTAATGCACGAAACCGAGAAGTACCCCATGGTAACAACCCGGCGGGTGGTGTTGGTGATGCTCAGGAAGTGGTGGACCGGGCCCGAGCGCGCAGGGAGGCCGAGTTTGCAACACAGTACGAGGCTCGCCAGCTTACGCCCGTTCGTCCAACTACCTCGGTTGAGCCTGGTGTTTCTTCTAGCTCTTTAGGGGTGCCTTGTCTTGTCCCCGCTTTACGCAACATGCGCCTGCCCAAAAATTTCAAGGGCCCACGCAAAGTGCCGAATTACACTGCTGATCAGCCTCCAGAGACATGGATAGAGAGCTATGAGATGGCCATGGAGATGTTGTATGTGGGTGATGCGGCATGTGCAAAGTACTTCACCATGATGCTCGAAGGAACGACCCGTACTTGGTTAAAAAGTTTACCGGCCAACTCTATCAGTTCATGGGACCAATTGCGAGCCCGGTTTATCCAGAACTTCAAGGATACATGCAAGCAACCCATATCGATAGTGGACTTAGCAGCCTGTGTTCAAGAAGAAGGAGAATCAACGACTCGGTGGGTGCGCCGGGTCTCACAAATTTTGCATTCGTCAGACCGTATCAATGCCGACACTGCGGTTATAACCTTGGAAGGTAACTGCCGGTTTGGGCCTCTAAAGTTAAAATTGGGACGGATGAAGCGCCATTGCAATGATATAGGGACCCTCATGGCTGCGTTAGTGAAGTATGCTGACTCTGATAGTACCAAGGATCCCGAGTCTGATGATGACAGGGCAGGGAAGGGAAAGAAGAACAACAACTCCAAAGGACAGTAGCATAACCCGGCAAGTCATGGAAACGGAGGCAAGCGTAAAGTGGATGGCAACATGGACTTTGTGGCTAATATCAACGCGCAGGACAAGGGCCAGCGACGTAAGGGTAAAACACCAAATCGCAGTGGAGCGCCTAATCCTAATCCGGACTACCTGTCTTATCTGTTAAACCAGCCCTGTCCAAAGCATGGAATCAAGGAGGTGCCAGCCAATCACCTTTGGAAGGATTGTTACATCATGCAGGAGTTCAAGAACTCTAATGCCTTCCGGTATGACCACGGATCAGGATCCGGGCCGGGTTACGGCAGAGGAAATTCTGGTTTAGGGTTTAATGATAATCAGGGCGGACATAACCATCAAGGTCATCAGAATGGCCCAGGTGGTTACAACCAGCAGCAGCAGTAGCAGTCGGGTTACCAGAGTCGCCCGAAGCAGTTGAATAGTAGGCAATATAATGTTTTCACTACTAGCCTAGACAAGCGGGAGTAGAAGCTTCATAAGCGAGCAGTAAACTATGTTGAACCGGCCGTGCCCCGTTATCTACGCTGGTCTGAACAGCCAATCCTATGGAGCAGAGAAGATCACCCTCCCCGGGTTGATAATCCGGGTCAGCTAGCGTTGGTGGTGGCACCTCAGGTGGGAGGTTATAAGTTCACCAAGGTACTCATGGATGGAGGAAGCAGCATCAATATCTTATATTATGAGACCTTCCGTCGTATGGGATTAACAGATAAAAGTCTTAAACCATCCAATACGGTATTCCACGGTGTGGTACCTGGTAAGTCAGCATATCCAGCTGGCAAGATAGCTCTGGAAGTGGCCTTTGGAGATGATCATGATTCCAGATTAGAGACTTTGATTTTTGAGGTGGTAAAAATCCAGATCCCATATCACGCCCTGTTTGGGCGGCCGGCTTATGCCAAGTTTATGGCACGGCCCTGTTATGTATATTTGCAGCTCAAGATGCCGAGTCAAAAGGGGACAATAATGGTTCATGGAAGCCGTAAGATCGCTTTGGAATGTGAGGAAGGTGATGCTGCTTACGCAGAGTCGGTTTGTGTCATGAAGGAGCTGAAGTATTACAAGGACAATGTTGATCCGGCAGACATGACTCCGTTGAAGAAGCCAACTACGGAGCATGATCCGGCCCTGAAGTTCAAATCGGCCGCAGAGACTAAGCTTGTTGGCTTCGTACCTGGCTATTCGTCCAAGCAGTTCAACATCAGTACCAATTTGGATCCGAAATAGGAAAGCGCGCTCATCGAGTTCATCCGTGAGAATCGGGACATTTTTGCATGGAAGTCTTCTGACATGCCAGGTGTACCGAGGCAACTCGCTGAGCACACTCTTAATCTGGATCCTAAGTACAAACCGGTGAAGCAGTTCCTCCGCCGGTTTAATGAAGAAAGGCTCAAAGCTATTGGAGAAGAGGTGGCCAGGCTTTTAGCTGCTAGCTTTATTGTTGAAGTTTTCCATCGTGAATGGTTGGCTAATCCGGTGCTGGTCCTTAAGAAAAATGGCACCTGGCGCATGTGTGTGGATTACACAGATCTTAACAAGGCTTGTCCAGCAGATCCTTTTGCCCTCCCCCGTATTGATCAAATTATTGATGCTATGACGGGTTGTGAGCGTTTGAGTTTTCTGGATGCGTATTCTGGTTATGATCAGATCAAGATGGCGGTTAAGGACCAGGAGAAGACGGCATTCATAACTCTCTTTGGAGCCTTCTGCTATGTATCTATTCCCTCTGGGCTCAAGAGCGCCCAGGCAACTTACCAACGGTGTGCAGAATTGCCTTCAACAGATTGGCCATAATGTACATGCCTATGTGGATGATATTGTGGTTAAGTCAAGGGAGAAGGAGACTCTGGTGGACGATTTGAAGGAAACCTTTGATAACCTGAGGACATACAAGATGATGTTCAACCCGGCCAAGTGTGTCTTTGGTGTACCGGCTGGCAAGTTATTGGGTTTTCTGGTGTCCAATAGGGGAATTGAGGCTAATCTGGAGAAAATTACAGCGATCACCTCCCTGGCTAAACCGAATTGCATCAATGATGTTCAACACCTGGCAGGCCGGATTGCCGCGTTGAGCCGGTTTATCAGCCGACTTGGTGAGAAGGCCATCCCTTTGTATCAGATGCTAAAGAAGACAGATCAATTCATCTAGAGTTCTGTTGCTGATAAAGCATTGGAAGATTTAAAGCGGCAGTTGGCCAATCCGCCTGTACTCGCCGCTCCAATCAATAAGGAGCCGTTGCTGCTATATGTTGCCGCTAATGCTCGTGCAGTCAGTGTGGCCATTGTAGTAGAGCGAAAGGAGGCAGGCAAGGAGCAACCGGTTCAGCGTCCGGTTTACTATATCAGCGAGGTGCTTATTGAGTCCAAGCAAAGGTATCCGCATTGGCAGAAGCTGTTATATGGAGTTTTTATGGCAAGACGGAAGCTTAAGCAGTACTTCCAAGGACACCCCATCACAGTGGTCAGTTCTGCTCCCTTGGGAGATATAATCCAGAACCGGGAAGCGACTGGCCGGATTGCCAAGTGGGCTATAGAGCTTGGGCCGCACGGTTGAAATACATGCCTCAGACGGCGGTCAAGTCTCAAGCACTTGTCGATTTCATCAATGATTGGACAGAACTGCAAGCACCTGAAGAGAAGTCGGATCACACATATTGGACTATCCATTTTGATGGATCCAGGCAATTGGAGGGCTCGGGGGCTGGAGTCGTGTTAACTTCCCCACGAGGTGATAAGTTTTGTTATGTTCTCCGCTTAATTTTCCCTTGTACTAACAATGCAGCTGAGTATGAAGCCTTACTCCATGGTCTCCGGATGGCTAAGGAGATGAATATAAGCCGAGTTCAGTGCTTCGGTGACTCGGACCTGGTGGCTCAGCAGGTGTCTGGCACTTGGTATTCCAAGGACCCAATCATGGCAGCATACAGTCATGAGGTGCATATAGTTGCAGGTCACTTCTAGGGTTATCAGGTGGACCACGTGGACCGCCGAAAGAATGAAGCGGCGGATGCTTTAAGCCGGTTGGGCTCTCATCGCAAACCGTTCCCGCCCAATGTTTTCCTAGATGTGCTACACAACCCGTCGGTCAAGCTCCCTGGAGAGGAGGATTTGGCTATTCCTGATCCGGAGGCTCAATTGGTGGCAGCTCTTCACATTATCCCGGATTGGATGATTCCTTATCTTGCGTACTTGAACCGGGGCGAGTTATCAAAGGATGAGATTCTGGCCTGGCAGATAATCCGGCGGTCCAAGTCCATGACTATTGTCAATGGCGAGTTGCATCATTGCAGTGTGTCAGGGGCGTTTCAACACTGTGTGTCCCGTGAAGAAGGCTGTGAAATCTTGCGTGAGATCCACGAAGGAGATTGTGGTCACCACACTGGTTCAAAATCTTTGGTGGCTAAAGCGTTTCGCCACGGCTTCTATTGGTTGACTACTCATGCTGATGCGGAAGATCTGGTCAGATGATGTGACGGTTGCGAGAAGTTCTCAAGACGTGCTCATGTGCCGGCTCAAGAATTGAGGATGATTCCAATCACTTGGTCGTTCGCGACTTGGGGGCTGGATATGGTTGGGCCTTTCAAAAGGTCCAAGGACAAGAAGACCCACCTTTTTGTGGCGGTTGACAAGTTTACAAAGTGGGTGGAGGCAGAACCCGTTAGCAAATGTGATGCGGCCACAGCGGTTCAATTCATCAAAAAGGTGATTTTCCGGTTTGGCTTTCCACACAACATCATCACTGATAATGGTACCAACCTGTCCAAGGGTGCTATGAAGGAGTTCTTCCAACGTGAGCACATCCGGGTTGACGTTTCTTCAGTGGCTCACCCCCAGTCCAATGGTCAAGCAGAGAGGGCTAATCAGGAGATCTTGTGAGGCATCAAGCCCCGGCTTATGGTTCCTTTGCAACGAACGCCGGGTTGTTGGGTTGAAGAGTTACTGTCTGTATTATGGAGCATCAACACCACGCCCAACAGATTGACAGGATATACGCCGTTCTTCATGGTCTATGGAGCGGAGGCAGTTCTCCCAAGTGACATCCGTCATGATTCACCCCGTGTAGCGGCTTATGTTGAAGTGGACAACGAGGTAGCACGGCAAGATGCTCTGGACTTGTTCGATGAAGAGCGAGACATAGCGGCTGCCCGTTCAACGATTTACTAGCAAGAGCTCCGTCGCTATCACAGTCGCCGAGTTAGAACCAGAACCTTTCAAGAAGGAGATTAGGTACTCCGGCTCATCCAAGACAAAACTGATATGCACAAGTTATCCCCACCTTGGGAGGACCTTTCGTGGTCAGCAAGAATCTGCACAACGGGTCATACTATTTGATCGATATTCGAGAGCATAAAGACTCACGTACATCAGAGGAGGAGACCAACAGGCCGTGGAACATAGCTCATCTTCGGCCTTACTATACCTGAGCCATCGGCTCTGCTTATGTACATATTATGAGAATGTATATATTATAATTAATACAATAAACTGGAGCCTCCGCTAAAGCGGGGTCTCTGTTTCTTTTTACATCATGTGTGGTTACACGGAGTTGTTCTGTCTTAAAGCGGCCTCCGGTTTACCCCTTGCATTAGCTTTTCAAAGCTTCATGTTACATCACTTGGGGGCTTGGTCGTGTCCGAACCAATGCAACACCTTTTGATAGGCAAAATCCACCAGATCACTTGGGGATTTGGTCATGTCTGAACCAGTCACACCTCTTGATCGGCATAAGGCCACAGAATCACTTGGGGGCTTTTGGTCGAACCCGAACCATCGTCACCCCTCTTGATCGGTGTAATGCCAAATGCATCATTTGGGGACCTAGTTGACTAGATCCATAGCCACGCCTACTCGGGGCTTGGTCGTGTCCAACCTTGGTAATGCCACTTGATCGGCTTAAACAGCCTCTTTTTGCAAACGGTTTTATCATTGCCTTTGCTTGAAATTTTATTTTGATAAATATTTCTTTTGTTGCATTTTTAAACCGACAAATTCTAAAACCGGTTCAACTGTCAATCGACGGAACATTGTCCATTTTTTAATCCGGAGATTATTTACCCCGTTTGATTTTTCGTTAAACATCCTATTACGGAGTAACACAGTGTTTATCATAACCCGGCATGGTTTACATAGTAAACCGGCATTGTATGTATACAGAAGCTCCTGACTCCTCCAATAGTGTGGGTTTATAAACCTCCGCTTCAAGATTGGCCAAGCCAACTTTATGTCCAATGATGGCAGGTATTATGTATCACAAAGATTTGATCATATGCTTCAATTTCAGATATTTTGATTTCATATATGCAGACATCATAATCCGCCTGACGGTGCAACCGCGGTGGCACTTTAAGATATTTTATTGCAGAAAATACTTTGGAGATTGATCATCCAAAGGAAGCACAAGTTGCAGTAATTATGCACGAAGGCATATCAAAATCAAAAGTATTGGCTAGCCTATTACAAGGCAGCACGATGCCCAAATAAGATCATTGTTTTTTCGTAGAACATAAAGGAGAAGCAGTTTGAACCGGCTTCCGGTTCAAGCTTGGCCACCAGCCTGGCCTGATGGTTGTGGGTCATCCCACGCCGCTTCAACCTCTGCTTCTCTACCCAGCGGCTGGAAATCAACAGTTGTCCAGTCGATTCCCGTTAATGCTTGAAAGACAGCTTCATCATGGATCAGAAACGACGGTTCAATATCGGGATCGTAAGTATGCTTACGGATTGGAGGGATAAAATTTTCCGCTTCAGGAATTGGTGCAGCTACTCGCTTGTTTTGGTCATCATATTGGGCTTGATAATGAGACAAGTCTGCCTCTTCAACCAATTGACAAGCTAGAGGACGCACCTCCCGGTTTATTGCTCGCAGATCCGCTTGACTAAACTCTAACCCGTCTTCCTTCAAGCTAGGATAGCCCTGAGCCGCTTCAACAGGATCAAAATCTGGCACCCACGCTTTTGCCCAGATTAAGGCATTGATAGCGCCAGTTCGAGCAGTAGATTTCTTCAGCTCTTCAACCCGGGCAGAAAGCATCGACAGTCTCTTAAGAGTGTCCTGAATCAAAGTGGGTGCCGGATTGTTGTGGGATGCAGTACAAATGATCCGCTGCGCACCAGTGTACAATTGCTCGATCAATGTGTAGGCGGCCTTCAATTTCTTCCGCACGTCCAACCCCAAGTGACCAATGCGTGTTCCTGAAATATTAAAAAGAATTAACAAACTAGAAGCTACATAAGAAGGCCGAGTCACTCCAAAAGTCAAACCGGCTTACCGAAGATAGCAACGGTCATGGCATGCACTTGCCTCTTTATGATGGTTAGTTCATCCACTACCGGTTTCAGGGCAGCCTCAGCATTTTCTGCTCGCTTGGTTAAAATGGACTTCTCATCGGCCCAATCTGCCCGCTCCTTCTTGAAGCCCTCCTTCAGCTGTTCCACGGCGCTTAAAGCGCTGGTTAATTCCTCTTTGGCTTTGGAGGTTTCAGCTTGTTGGGACTTCAGATTTTCTTGCAGATCGGCAATTTGGTTTTCTCTTTTGCTTGTCTCGGCCTACGTCCAGACAGTAATATGATTCAAATGACGGTACAGAAGTAAAGTACCAACCACATAACAAGTTATGCCCTCAGTACTTGGGGGCTAATGCCTATTTGATCTTCGTCCTACAATTTTTATGAAGTCCGAAGCTCAATACAAGTATTCAACTTGGCACTTGGGGGCTAATGGCTATTTGTTCAATAAGTATTGATACTTTTTTCCTAAATTCCCGGTTTAACTATGTTAAGTTGAACCGGCCCTTGGGGGCTACATCAGCAAAATTCAGATATGTTAAAATTCACATTGAAAAGTCCCGGTTTAAGTTGATATCTTAAACCGTCACTTGGGGCTATTGGGGCTGGCAGATTACAAGCAGAGGAGTATATGGAAATTACCTCGTATTTGTCCTTCATCATATTAACCAGACCGACTTCATAGTCATGGTTGGTGTATAACCGGTTGAAATAGCCGGAATGGAGATCCTGAGGAGACAAAGCGGCATAGGTTGACATGTCGACATTCCATTTGCCCTTACCAATTGCGGCAAATTCTTCCTTGGCAATGTATTTTGATAAAACAACAGGATTGCCAGGCTCGGTACGACCAATGCCAGTAATAATAACATCATCATCTTTGCCTTCACCGGTTTGCATTGGAGTCGCCGGTGTATTAGCTTGCTTCGATGGGCTGGTTATTCTATCAATCCGGATTGGGCTTGTGGGTTGGTCAACAGGAACTGATGTGTCAACATGTGGTTCTTCAGCAACAAAATCATCATCTTGCGGAGGGGGGTCGTTTGGCACATCCTCGTGAAAAGCTGCTTCTGGTGTCTTCTCTGGTTCAGGAATAGTATCATCTTCGGCCGCTTTGTCCAGGCGAGCCTTCTTGCTTGTCCTAGGCTTGGCCCTGGAGGAAATAAAAAGGATCAATACAACATATGTTATAATGTAATACATCAGAAACATCATAAGACTCACCCAAGCACAGTTTTGAGTGGCGGCAGCTGGGTGGCGGCAGCACAAGTTAAGAGGTTGACGAAAACAGCCTGCTTTAGGACAAGTAAGGACAAGAGAGTTAGAGACCTCTGAACGGCGTTTCCGAACCGTATGGTTGGGTAAACCGGCGAAGGTAACTACCTGGCCGCTGTGCCGAGTTGTGCGGCGAACTTCATGCTGTTGTGTCTTCATAAGAAAGTTTGGGTCCAAGTAAGCAAGAGGATGAGAAAATTTAACTTTCCGGTTTGCCCGACGAATTTTTTGTGAAGGCAAAGGGTCTGAATCAGAGGAGAGAACAATTACCTCTACAGCTTCAGCGCGACTGACTTTGGTGTCATCCTGACAATAATCATTATCAATAAGGCATGTGAAAAATAAGCCAAGTGAATCAAGCTCTACCTCAAGGTCTAGATTACCCACATCATCATCAGCTGCCGGATCAGAAGACGCAGTGGTTTTCTTCCTGTTAGCTGGCCTTTTCACAACTCTGGTCTTGGGCCGTGTTGGTCTCTCCGGTTTCTCTGGCTTCTCCGGTTTCTCTTGCGGAGTTTTCTTGCTCCAAAACAGATCATCGGCCTGTTTGAAAAATATTGATATTAGTGAATTGATAAAGTGAGAAGACAGGATCAATAAAAAGAAAAAGGTATAAGTCTTACAGCTGGCGGTTTGTTGATGGCACAGAAGGGAGCCAGGCCGGTTTTGGTGCAAACAGATTCTGGTTCATTCAGTATTTTCTTCACAGCTTCTGTGACTTCGTCGTCTGTGAGCTGGATGTCAATATGTCGAAGAGGGCCTTTTTCACTCCCGGTGTATTCGCACATCAAACCGGAGCGCTAACTTAAAGGCAGTATACTCCATGATATCCAGCAGCGGGCAAGATCAACCCCTGTCAGCCCATTGTCCATGAAGGCCCTGAGTTTGGATAATTGAGGAGCATATTTGCTTCTCTCCTTAGCGGTCAGCCTTTGTGGGAAAGGATGTGTGTTGCTAAGCCGCTCTGGATGGTAACCCGGCAAAGGATTTTCGTCAGAAGGAGAGGTATCTTTGCAGTAGAACCATGTATGATTCCACTCTTTGGGGTGGCTGTGCAGTTTGGCATGAGGGTAAGTGACCTCTTTCCTCTTTTGAATCGCCATACCGTCTAACTCTGTGTTGGGACCGACAGTAAATTTAGTACGGCGGTTTAAATGGAAGCAATCTCTGAATAATTCAACTGTGGGCTCCTCTTGGAAGTACACCTCATAGAGTACTTGAAAATGACAGATGTTGGTCACAGAGTTTGGGCCTGTATCTTGCGGACGGAGTTGAAAATTGGCTAAGACATCCCGGTAAAATTTTGAAATGGGAGGATTGAAGCCCCGGCCTAGATGATCTGTGAAAACAACAACCTCTCCCTCTTGAGGCGTGGGAGGACATTCTGTACCGGGGACCCTCCAATGGATAACCTCTTTACTGCTCAAAGCGCCAGTTTTGACTAAATTATTCAACTGAGTCTTGGTCACGCGAGAGGGAACCCAGTTGCACTCATACACTTGTTTGGCCATGGTGCAGTCTACAAGGTAGTAATACCGGTTCTGGAACATGTTGGAAAAATATACCCTGGTGCATATGTTATTAAACTGGAGGCAGTTATTTATAAACCGGAGTTCTACAAAGCGGCAATGCCTAGCTAAGGAATTTCGGCGGTTCAACAAGCGGACTAATGGTATATACCGGTTTGGTAATTTTTCTATAAAGTTAAACCGCCTGATCTAAACATTGAGGCAGTTGAGATTGCGGATGGATAAGTATGCAGAAACAGATTTCACAAGATTCTACTACTGCGTTGGATCTGAAGCATGTTCATAAAAGGGATAAAAATTCAAGGCCTAGAAGGAGCAAGGCGGAATCAATGAAATGAAGTTATGGGTCAGATCTATGGTCCTAACATATGAAAGTGAAAACGGGGGATAAAAACTACTGCCACATATATAGAGCAAAGATTCACAGACTCATCTAAGAAATCTAGCCTACGAACAAGGAGCAGGCGAGGAACACTAGAAGAACATGGAAACCCTAGAACAGATCTGTATTGAAAAGAACAGAAGACTTACCGGAGCCGAGGAGGACGCGGAAGGTCGCCGCGGTCCTCTGGTGCGTTCAGGGTGATGCAGCGGCCAAGGTTGGTGCAGAAGTTGACGACGGCGGCGGAGCTCTGGAGCTGAGCGACGCGAGGAAGACGAAGCAGAGGGACACGAAAGGGAAAAAAGGTAATAACCTTTCAGTCCTATTTATAAAGCAAAAGGACATGTGTCAGGCGCGTGAATCAAGGGGCCACGAATTTCGGAAGCAGAGCTGTCGCCTTGGTTATTGCGGATCTATTAAAAAAGAAGATATCATGGATAAGTTTCTTTATAACAGGTGACGTCACGCTGGTTTACAATGAACAGGAAGGATGACATCACGGCGGTTCAACAAACTACAAGAAGATGTTGAAGACGAAGATTTTTTCTAAGGATTGGCATGAACCTGTTCAAATCAATATGGGGCCTAATGTTGGGGATATTACTACTGGGTGTAAACCGGCCTATCTGGGCCGGGTTAACTTAGCCAGTAGTCAAGTATGTTAAAGCCCAAGAATGCAAGATGAGGGCTCAAAGCCCATAGTCGGTTCAAGGCCTGTAGCCGTAAACCGGCGTTAGTATGTAACTTGTATTGTAAGTTAGGAATAAGTAGAGACCAAACCGGACACATCTATGAGCCGGTATTGGGACTCTGCAAACCGACGGGCGTCACCCATGTATATAAGGGGACGACCCAGCGGCGGTTCAAGGGACAACAACTCGAGACTTAGGCGAAGCTTGTTTGCTCCCTAGTCATCGAAACCCCATCAATTCCATCACAACTAGACGTAGGCTTTTACCTTCATCAAAGGGGCCAAACTAGTATAAACTCTCACGCGTCCCTGTGTCCGCTTTAACCCCTTCAAGCTAACCCGTCGCGATGGCTCCACGACTAAGTCCTTCCATGAGGACATCTGTCGTGACAAAACCACGACAGAGAGGGAGAGGGAGAGGGCGCTGTAGTCAAAACCCTCTCCTCGTCCTGCGAACCACCGCGCGCGTGGGCTAGGGAGAGGCGTAGTAAGAAAGCTTCTCCTTGTTCGGCGAGTTGACGGGACACATCAAAGCAGTACTTGTGCACCAACTTGTGCTGTAGGTATAGGCTACATGTCTATCCTTAATTACAGCATGCAACGGCCTTCATTTAATCTTCTTATCTCAATAGTCGCATGCACACATAAGTCTGCTACTTTTGGGCGTTAATTATGCCCTGGTCAATGTGTAAATCTCTAAATGTACAGTCTTTCATGGACGTAGGGAGTAGGTTGAGCACTTGAGCATGAGCGTGTGTGTTGCGTCGTGTGCTGTGTGCTGCATGGGTGCGTGAGTGTTGTGTGCGTCCATGTGTACGTGTGAGTGTTGCATGTTGCATGCATGCATGCATGGGGCTTACTCCCTCCCATTTACATGTTCATATTTCAAGCTTCCTCTGTTCCCTCCGTATGGTGATACTCCCTCTGTTCCCAAATAGTACGAAGTAAAAGCCTCCCTCTGTTCCCAAATATGGAGTATTTGTCTTTCTACAGATATCAACAAGTGACTAGGTACGGAGAAAAATGAGTGAAGTGAGCGTAGAGGCATAGGGATACGGTAGAAAGGAAGTCCTCGCGATCCATTTATTCCCCATCTCGGTATGAGAGAACTATTCAACTAGTCTTTGCAGTGAAGTGACAATACACGCTGCAGCAGATGGGACACGTAATTAATAAGCTGAACCAGCGTGTTGGTGTTACTAAATCAGCCTTACCCAGTACTGCCATCATGTTTGCCAGTAGAGCATGCTTCCGCAAATACACCTACGCACCTCTGTCCTCCATTAACTGACATATGGGCCCTGTTGTGGTAGACCCACATGTCATCGGTGTAACTATTTACATTCCAAAGGACGGTATATCCTGGTAGTAGTACTAGTAGAATTGAGATTGAATGCACTTTCTTCCCCATCTTCCACTCTTCTTCCTCCTCTCTTCTTCTTCCTCCACTCTTCCCCCTCGTCGGCCACACACCATTTACCCCCGCTCACTGCTCACCCGCCCGCGCCATCTTCCTTGGTAGCTCGCGCGTACCATATCCCCCCGCTCACTGCTCGGCCACACGAGGAGCAGCTTCCTCGCTCGCCCGACCGAATCCACTTCCCCGCTGGCTCGCAGGCACCGGAAACCCCAATGGCAGAACCGACTGACACGTAGAGCCGCGATTGGAATTGCCTCCCCGATGTTCTCTTGGAGCTGATCTGTAGTCATATGGACCTACTCAGCATCGTCCGTCTGGCCGCATGCTCGGTGTCTTTGTACCGTCTACTCGTCTGCAACCGGCCAGCTCTTTTCAAGACACCCTGCTTGCTGATGCCCGATCCTCACAGGTGGCCCAGACACCGACTTGACGATCCTACGGAGGTTGCCATGGTGCCCCTCAACATGCTACCACCACCCGTCCACCTGCCCTTCATTCGCGGCCACTACTGGGAGGGCATGAAGGCCAACTGGATCGTCCTCATCCACCAATCTAGTAGTCCATGGCGTCTCGTGGATATCTACACCCAGTGAGAGATCACCCTTCCATCTTTGGATACCGCCGCCATCGAGCCTCGCGGCCCGCCGGACACTCCTTCCTACTACGCACGAGACGTGTCAAGCTTTTGGCTCGACCTTTGTTTGCAGAAAGTTGTAATCCGCGAAGTACCCACACCATCAGAAGACTACATGGATTACAAGCTCATTGCCTTGTTCAACAAGGGATTAGTCTATCTGGAATCCGGTCGCCATACATGGTTGTGGATCATCATCAATCCTGTTGAGGAAACATTTCTTTCTGATGCTATAGTGCACGATGGCATCGTTTACGCGGTCGACACACAGATTGGCTACCTATATTGGTGGAATCTATCGTCGTGTAATTGCTCTATCTCATCTCATCTTTACCTTATGAATACGACTGCCTGTTCATTTGTTACAATTTAGAATGCATAGCATGTCTATAACCACATCATTGTTATATGTTCCTCTCATTTGCTAGATTTTTATAACCATACATGTTATTGTTAGAGTTGATATGAGAACAATTGGCATCTAATGATTGTTAGAACACATATTATGAGCATAACATCGTGATAGCTATATGTTACTCTCGTTTACAAGGTTTTTATAACAACGCATTTTATTGCTTAGAGTTGATACGAGTACAGTAGTAGTAAGTGCTATGGTGGAATATGAGTAGGCGCGGTTATAGCTGTTTTCCTCTCATTGTTACACGATGTTTGAATCATGACATATTGCTAGAATATGAAAGCCATTGGCTTTTTTTTAACTTGGGGTATGATTATGACCACGGCATTGCAATTCTCTGTCTATGATATGTGTCACTGTTATAATAATATTAATTCCACACATACTCTAAACATGATTGTTTATTTTTGTCCTTTTGGTCTCCAATTTGAATTGTTGCAGCAGACGCAAATGCGCTGGCCTTCATGATTCCAGGACCTGGAATCATACCAGCCAATGGGTGGTGGTTTATCGCTCGTTCAGCTGATGGCGGTCATTTGATGCTCATTCGCACGTACCAAATTGACCAAACCATTACACCAAACCACATGCAGTACAATGCATGGGGCGTTCATGACATTGATGGCTATGGCTGCTTCATGTTCGAGAAAGATCCCAGCTCCGTTGGGCCAGGCGTATTCAACTGGAGGCGGGTTTACAGCCTCGACAACCACTACTTGTTCCTCGGGCTCAATTATCCGATCATCCAACCAATCATCGATCATATCACCGCCGATGATTACTGTGCTATGCAACTTCCATTCGTGAGGGGGGTCTATGTTTACACATCATACCATGGGTTTCATGAATCACCATATCCAGAGATTCGTCGACACAGCTTGTAGCCAGATAATCTTCAGTGTGTGAAAGGCATCAAGCTTCCATGCGATGGATGGCTTTTGCAAACCCGACATGTGGCGATGTGGTTCATGCCAACAGCAAATATGCACAACTTGATTCATGTTGATATCTAGACTGAGCCATGTATTTTGCTGTTGTAGCACGACCCTCTTTTGTTGGATATTATGTACTGTTGTTAGTTTGAAGCACTCCCTGGTTTGAAGGATAGATACCTTCCTGGGATCAAGTGCATCCTAAGTGCCTGTTCGGCAGGCCTCCGCTCCGCAGCTCAGCTCCTGGAGCGGCTGAAGGAGCTGCGGAGTGGCACCGAACGTGCTGGCTCCATGCCTCTCCCAGAGCGGAGCGGGCGGCTTGTAGGCCATTTTCTCAGAGTTGCAAAAGTGCCACTCCGTGCGCTCCGCTTCTGGATGGAGCTGGGAGTTGGAAAGCAGGGAGTGGACGTCTGCCGAACAGGGCCTAACTCACCTGCGTAGGATGTAGTGATAATGATGATGGAGATGCTGTGCAGAAGCCATATATATATATCAGTTAGGCTTCAAGTGCGTACTTGTTAGTTCAACCTATGTATAAATTGTGACACTAAATACGACTAGTAAGTAGTACAGTAGTAGTACTAGTATACGTCGGTCAAATTACTCATCATGTCCACACATTGAATTGACGTGACAACACACTGCGCGTGAGGTGACACAAGAATCCCGGCGGCGTGTTCGGGTATTCTGGACATCAGATTTGGAGTACCACTTATCTGTCGAAATCTTTCATCATTCACTTAAAACAGTCGATTGATCATACATTGAGTACCATATAACTGGAATTACCGATGCAAGTCGAAGAAGGATTGGCCCATGCTGCCGGCTGGCGTCAATTTCGATCCCACGGATCAGGAGCTGATCGAGCACCTTGAGGCCAAACTGACTGCCGACAGCGCGAAATTTCAGTCTCTCATCGATTTTTTCATACCAACCATCGACAGCGAGCACGACATATGTTACACCCAACCCGATAAACTTCCAGGTAAGACACAGATCGGCCGTCTACTTGCACAAACATATTCCTTTATTTATAGCTTTATTTTTCTTTTTAGACGCAGACCTGGTGAAGCAATTACAATTTGACAGTTAGTAAAAAGTGAAACAAGTGACTGCAACATGCCAAAGATGCTATGAAAATGCCAACTAGGTACACTAAAACTTGTATTCCACAATACTGCAGGTATCACACTGAGTGGCCTAAGGAAGCATTTCTTCCAGCGCAATTCCAGGGCGTTCAAAAGGGGCGCGTGGACGCGTCTCAAGATACAGTCGGAGTGCGGCATGCACGCGATGTGGCACAAGACCGGCAATACCTTTCCCGTGATGGTCAACGGCCGGCAGACGGGCAGCAAAAAAGGTTCTGGTGCTACACACCAAAAAGAACTTCGACCAGCAGAGTACCAACTGGGTGATGCACCAGTACCACCTCGGGGACCTGGAGCAAGAGAAGGAGCGGGAGCTGGTCCTCTGCAAGATTTTCTACCAGATGAACACTAGAGCCAGGAGTAAAAAGATTATAAGTTAGTTTGGGATTGGTAGTTGTACTACCTTGTCGTACGCAAGTTGGTATTGCTGTTAACGAACTTTTGGTATGAACTTGCGTTTGCTTCCAACCATCATGCCGAGGGTCAACGTGGATATAAAGCTGAATCATTTGTTTCGAGACGAATTTTCAGGCACCTGATTTTTATTCGATGGGTACCATAAGCACCCGCCGTTCGAATTCCCAGTTCTTCATTTTTTTGAAACAAGTGCATGCACTTATTATCACGATAAAAAAACAATATCCGTGATGCATCCTAGTTATCAGTCTGTACTTGCAGAATTCTCTCGTTTATTGAGCACGTATATTGTTTTTTCAGGTCGAGCAAGTTTCATTTGGTTTGTAGATTACCCAGGGTTGTTTTGTTTTTAAGAGGCCCAGCCCATGACGTCAACGGGGCACAAAGATCCATCAGGTATCTACTGGCCTCTGGCCCGCCAGCGTTAGTTATATTTTGTCTTAAACATCCGCAGGCAGTTTTTTTACTGAATCAAACACACAGCCCAGTTCTATTTTCCTCTTGAAACGCATGTCCTACATCCGTTTTCTAATCTCTACCTATAGTTTTACTAGTTCATATACACGTATCATTATACTGAAAACACATAAAATTCAATTTTCATACTTACATCCTTATTTTTGTTTTTTTCCCATCGAGCGCAGATTTTTTTACCACTGGTTTTCCCTTAAACAAACTAAATGGTCCCACGTCTTATTTGCTTACAAAAAAAAATGATTTTTTGGGCAAATCAATAAGTTCTTAAAAAATGTATATCATTTCGGGACTACAACAGTTCGGACTCGACCGAAATATGAAAAAATAAGGTTGGACTTTTTGACCGTGGTCCTGGGCAGAAAATGGGATGTAATAAATTACTTAAGAATTAATAAATGGGCTGCGAATTATAAAAAATAGCAAATGGGCTTTATGTTGTCTGCCACAGATTTGGAGGCTGACTTGTGGGCCTACTAAGTTCATGCATACACAAGGTTTCTCAAAAAAGGAACTCAGTCAACAATCGACTCTACCAGCATCAGACCGTTAGATGTCAATCTAACGGCAATCATGCTTCTTCAGTCTCTAATCTTCCTGCCCCAGCCGCCCAAACCAGCGCCGTCGGAACCGCCTGCTCCCTCCTCTCGTGGCCGGCAGTGCTACCGGGAAGGCCTCACGGCCCCATCATACTCGCATCCCTGGCCTGTCTATCGCCTCTAGTCACCCACACCTCCTGTTATTTTCCGGCGATGGCAGCAGAACCAGTCAACCCTCGTACTCTCCATCGCGTGGGCAGCCACTGCCGTGTCTTCCCCGGCTCCATGTCGTTCCCTTCGTAGGCCTTGTCGTCGTCCACCGCCCTGGTGCTCTCGGCGTGGTGTGGTCAACGATGTCCATCCTACGGCCGTAGTGCTTCTTCAACCTCTGGTCTTCTTGCCCCAGCCGACCAAAGCAGCGTCGGTCGTGCCGCATGCTCCTGCCTCCTGTGGCCGGCTGTGCTGCCGCGGAGGCCTCACCGTCCCCATACTACTCCCACCGCTGGCTAGGCCGTCCCTCCACTCACCCACTCCCCCTGTTATTCTGCGGCGACGACAGCCTCACACCGCAGCCGAACCAGTGAACCCTCGTACTCCTATCCGCGTGGGCATCCACTACCGCGTCTTTCCCGGCTCCGCGTCGTCCCCTTCCTAGGCCTCGCCGTCGTCCACCGCCATGGTGCTCTCGGCGCGGCGTGACCAATGTGGTCAACGACCGACTTCCATCGGAAGAGTACTGTACGTGGTGAGGCTGATAGCTGGGTCCATGGCAGTTGCAAGGATGTGCCTCCTTATTACGCGCGAAATAATAATTCCTCCACCTGACATTAGGGACCCACCAGACGGGCCACCAGTATTTCGCGGAAAAAACGTTTCCCCCCTGACTGCTAGGACCCACCGGACGGGCCAGCATATTTTGCGAAAAAAATTTTTGCCCCTGACTGCTGGGACCCACCGGGCAGACCACCGTATTTCATGAAAAAATGTTCCCCCTACTGTCAGCTCGGACCCACCGGAAGTGCCTCCTTATTACGCACAGAAAAATGCATACTCCCCCTGCTAGCTGGGACCCACCATGGTGGGAGGCTGACTTGTGGGCCTACTAAGTTGACGAGGATGGAGGGCTTTGTCAACTTAGTCAATATGAACGATTCTAGCTCCAGTGACCGTACAATGTCCATCCAACGGCCGTAGTGCTTCTTCAACCTCTGGTCTTCTTGCTCCAGCTGCTTAAACCAGCGCCGATCATGCCTCGTGCTCCTGCCTCGCATGGCCGGCGGTGATGCGGCGCATGCCTCACCGCCCCCTGCTACTCCCACCGCTGGCCAGGCCATCCCTCTAGTCACCCACACCGCCTGTTAATCTACGATGACGGCAGCCTCACACCGCAGCGAACCAGTGAACCCTCGTACTCCTCTACGCACGGGCATCCACTGCCACGTCTTCCCCGGCTTCGCGTCGTCCCCTTCCTAGGCCTCGCCATTGTCCACCGCCTTGGTGCTCTCGGCGCGGCATGGTCAATGTGGTCAACGACCGACTTCCATCGGAAGAGTACTGTACGTGGAGAGGCCGACAGCTGTGTCCACGGCCACAACCCAGTTTTTTTGTGATTTGCCAAGTAAGTCGCTTTGTCAGGCCTGTTGGGCTGCAAATCTTTCAAGACGAGGAGAGCTTCATTCGGCTGGCCGAGAAAATGGCCCATCAGTAATGAGAAATGGGCTGTACATTTTTAAAACACATCAAACCGGCAATTAGTTTTAAATTTTTTTTCATTTCGAGATTTTAAATTACATTAATTTTTATGCGTTGAGAATTTGTTGGATTTTATATTGATATACATTTATTTTTAAAATCACTTTGAATGTGAGTCAAAATTTCGGGATTAAAAACAGTTCGGAATGTTAAAAAAAGAATATGGGCTCCCAAAAAAACTTAAGAATTAGCAAATGCGCTGTAAATTATTAGAATAATGGCAGATGGGCTGTATGCAGTTTTCCACATATTTGAGGCTTTCCTAAAAAAAGGTTGACGCACAAGCAGTGACTGTTGGATGTCCATCGAACGGCCGTCGTGCTTCTTCAATCTCTGCTCTTCCTGCTCCAGCCACTCAAACAAGCGCCAGCGGGACTGCCTGCTCCCTCCTCCCAGCGGCCGACCGTGCTGCTGCGCAGGCCTCACGGCCCCACCGTATTCCCGTCGCTGGCCTAGCCATCCCTCTACTCACCCACACCTGCTGTTATTCTCCGGCGACGGCAGACGAACCAGTAAACCCTTGTACAGTTGTACTCCCCTCCGAGTGGGAAACAACTGCCGAGTCTTCCCTGCCTCCGTGTCGTTCCCTTCCTAGGCCTCGCTGTCGTCCACCGCCCTAGTGCTCCCGACATGCATCTGAAGTGGACTGTACGTGGAGAGGCCGACAGCTGGGTCCATGGCCGCACGCAAGGAAATGCCTACTTATTACGCGCAAAATAATGATTCCTCCAACTGACATCAGGGACCCACCAAAAGGGCCTCTGTATTTCGCGAAAAAAACATTACCGCCGCTAACAGCTTGGACCCACCAGCTATATCTTTGCACGCAAGGAAGTGCCTCCTTATTATGCACAAAAAATGAATACTCCCCCTATTAGCTGGGACCCAGTATAGTGGCAGGCTGACTTGTGGGCATACTAAGTTGACGGGGACGGAGGGCTTTGTCAACTTAGTCAATATGCACGATTCTAGCTCCAGTGACCATACGATGTCCATCCAACGGCCGTAGTGCTTCTTCAACCTTTGGTCTTCTTGCTCCAGCCGCCCAAACCAGCGTCGGTCGTGCCTCGTGCTCCTGCCTCCCATGGCCGGCTGCGACGCGTTGGAGGCCTCACCGCCCCCTACTACTCCCACCGCTGGCCAGCCATCCCACGACTCACCCACACCCCCTAATACTCTGCGGCGACGGCAGCCTCACACCGTAGTGAACCAGTGCCCTCGTACTCCTATACGAGTGGGCATCCACTGTCGCGTCTTCCCTGGCTCCGCGTCGTCCCCTTCCTAGGCCTCGCAATCGTCCATTGCCCTGGTGCTCTCGGCGCAGCGTGGTCAACGTGGTCAAGGAATGGCTTCCATCGGACATGGACTGTACGTGGAGAGGCTGACAGCTTGGTCCACGGCCACAGCAAGGAAGTGCCTCCTTATTATGTGCAAAATAATTATTCCTCCACCTGACAGCAGGGACCCACCGGACGGGCCACTGTATTTGGCAAAAAAATGTTTGCCCCTGACTGCTGGGACCCACCAGCTACATCTTCGCATGCAAGGAAGTGCCTGATAGTCGGGACCCACCTGGTCGCAGCGTACGTAGCGTTGTCATTCTGGTCGCGAACGTGTACGTACATATATACTGGTGGATGTAGAGGCGCGCATGTGTCTTAGTAGAGGCGGCTAGGGTGCAAGAAAGAAAATACGGCCACGTATGTGTACATACGGTCGGGGTCTCAAACGCCTACTCACGCATACGTACGGCGAGGGCTCGTTGACATGGCTGGGTCGGAACGGAGAAACAGCGTCGTCGTCGTGTTCATGGGGAGGCAACGGAATGCGTCGTGTTCATGGGGAGGCAACAGAAAGCGTCGTGTTCATTGGGAGGCAACGGAACGCGTGGGAGCCAACCGGCTGGGTCAGAACGGAATGCGTTGTCGTGTTCATCAGGAGGGCTTGGACGGAACGGGCGATGGAAACGAGGCCTGGCGTACTGCACAACAGAGAAAACAGACCTCCTATGTTCGGAACGGGGTCCTGTTGATTGGGACTGGTCTGGCGTACCGCAAAACAGAGGAAACGGACCTCCTACGGTCGAAACGGGGGTCCTGTTGATCGCGAGGGGTGTGGCGTACCGCAAAACGGAGGAAACAGACTTGTGTTGGAGCGCTATGGTCAAAACGGGGGTCCTGTTCATCTGGAGGGGTGTGGCGTACCGCAAAACAGGACTCCACGGGATACTGTTCATCTCCACCGTCGACCCCCTCTGGCCTCCACGAGCTACTGTTCATCCGCCGCCGACCTCCTCCAGCCTCCACGGGCCCCTATTCATCCAGCCTCCACCGCGCGCTACTCCACCTGCTATAGTTCAACCACCCCTCCACCGTCTACTGTTCATCTAGCCCTCCACACCACGGGGTCCTGTTCAACCACCCCTTCACGGGCACCCCTCCACCGTCTACTGTTCATCCAGCCCTCCACACCACGGGGTCTTGTTCAACCACCCCTCCACGGGCACCCCTCCATCATCTACTATTCATCCAGCCCTCCACACCACGGGGTCCTGTTCATCCACCCCTCCACGGGCACCACTCCACCATCTAATGTTCATCCAGCCCTCCACCACACCACGGGGTCCTGTTCATCCAGAGGCAGCGCCACCGCTCACTGTTCATCCAAACCCCCCGCAACGCTCACTGTTCATCCCATCGATAGGCTTTAGTTAGCAGCGGTAGCGAAGGAATCGCTCGATTGGGTTCAGTTAACAGCCATCGATCGATCGCTCGGGTTCAGTAATGCGTAGCCTGCAGTGCAATCGCTCGGGTTCAGTTAGAGCCCAACGCCTGCTCGGGTTCAGTTAGAGCCAACGCCTCGCACACACGCGCATACTTGTACGAGAGAAACGCGCATGGCTCGGCCCTCGACCTCCCACCGTAACCGGGAACTCCCTGAAATTTCCCTCCCCCTCGCTTCTACCACGGTTTTTTCCGTCATGGACGGCCCAAAGAATGTCATGCAGCTGCGTCTCCAGCCCGCCCAGGACGAAAAGCCCATTTTCTGTCATGATTTTTTGTCATAGAAGTAGGAGCCCACCACATCTATGATGATATCGGGTTTTGTCACAATTATCATCATAGAAGTGTCATACGTATGACAGAAAAAAAAATTGTTCGGCCCAAAATGTCACGGATGTGTCTTTTTTTGTAGTGAGAGTCCTATCCGTACACAGGAGAGAGTCTTCTGTCTTGTATCTTCACCGCCCATCAGTCCGGCCCACGTCACAAAGGCCGAACGTCCGAGGATCCCTTAATCAAGGCTCCCTCAACCATCTTATAATGCTACCGCTGTACTAAGCAAAATAAGATGTATAAAGGATAAACATCACATGTAATCAATATAAGTGATATGATATGGCCATCATCATCTTGTGCCTTTGATCTCCATCTCCAAAGCACCGGCTTGACACCTTTATCTCCATTGAAGCATTGTTGTTGTCTCGCCAACTATTGCTTCTACGACTATTGCTACCGCTTAGTGATAAATTAAAGAAATTACATGGAGATTGCATTTCATACAATAAAGAGACAACCATATGGCTCCTGCCAGTTGTGGATAACTGTTACAAAACATGATCATCTCATACAACAAATTATATATCATCACATCTTGACCATATCACATCACAGCAAGCCCTGCAAAAACAAGTTAGACGTCCTCTACTTTGTTGTTGCAAGTTTTACGCGGCTGCTATAGGCTTCTAGCAAGAACCGTTCTTACCTACGCATCAAAACCACAACGATTTTTCTTCAAGTGTGCTGTTTTAACCTTCAACAAGGACCGGACGTAGTCACACTTGAATCAACTAAAGTTGGAGAAACAGACACCCACTAGCCACATGTGTGTGAAGCACGACGGTAGAACCAGTCTCATGAATGCGGTCATGTAATGTCAGTTGCTCAGGCTTAATGGGCAATTCTCATTTGCTCAGGCTTATAAAGTAATGATGGGAGTTAGAGTAGTGCCTCCGCAGTTTAACTGGATTTGGAATAGTTCTTGCCAGCCCAAACACAAGGTGTTTTTTTGGAGATTACTTCATGATAGGCTCAATACTAGGAACCTTCTACGCAGGAAAACCTTCCATTTGGAAAGTTACAGTTGTGCTGTCAATAACTATCCTCAGGAGGAAACCTTGCAACATCTCTTTTGGACATGCCCTTTTTCTTCCCAGTGCTGGGACCTTTTATGCCCTACAAGACAAGCTAATGTTTCTGTGCTTGAAGCTTTTGATGATCTCAGGCAGAAACTACATGTACCATTCTTCATGGAAATAATCATCCTAGCTTCTTGGGCCATCTGGATCTCAAGGAATAATCTCATCTTTCAAGCAATTCAACCTTCAGTTCAGAGATGGAAAGCAATCTTACTTGAAGAGCTTAATTTGCTCAGATTCAGAATTAAAAAGAGTTATGAAAGGGCTTTTTGTACTTGGCTTGACAGCTTTGTTCTGTAATCTTGTTTGTTTTAGATAGTTTTTCTTTCTTTTTAGGGCTTACCTCAAGCCTTTGTACTTTTGGACCCTTGCTCCTCCTTTTTAATTAATAAAAATGACAGTGGGGTTTTGCCCTACTGTGTATAGTCAAAAAAAAGGGGGGATTCCTACTCCTAGTAGGAGTAGGTTTCCCCTTTTCCTAGTCCAAGTAGGAGAAGAAGGAAGGGGAGGAAGAAGAGAAGGAAAGGTGGGGGCAGCCCCCCAGCCCTATTCCAATTTGGACCAGCCCATGGGGGGGCACGCGGCCTCCCCTTGTGGCCATTCTCTCCTTTCCACTAAGGCCCATGAAGGCCCAATACTTCCCGCGGCGAATTCCTGTAACTATCCGGTACTCCTAAACATAGCCGAACCACTCAGAACCTTTCCGATGTCCGAATATAAATCTTTATGTCTCGACCATTTTGAGACTCCTCGTCATGTCCGTGATCTCATCCGGGACTCCAAACAAACTTCGGTCATCAAATCACATAACTCATAATACAAATTGTCATCAAACATTAAGCGTGCGGACCCTACGGGTTCGAGAACTATGTAGACATGACTGAGATACATCTCCAGTCAATAACCAATAGCGGAACCTGGATGCTCATATTTGCTCCTACATATTCTACGAAGATCTTTATCGGTCAAACCACATAACAACATACGTTGTTCCCTTTGTCATCGGTGTGTTACTTCCCAGAGATTCGATCATCGGTATCATCATACCTAGTTTAATCTCGTTACCGGCAAGTCTCTTTACCCGTTCCGTAATGCATCATCCCACAGCTAACTCATTAGTCACATTGCTTGCAAGGCTTATAGTGATGAGCATTACCGAGAGGGCCCAGAGATACCTCTGCGATACATGGAGTAACAAATCCTAATCTTGATCTATGCCAACTCAACTAACAACATCGGAGACACCTGTAGAGCATCTTTATAATCACCCAGTGACGTTGTGACGTTTGATAGCACACAAGGTGTTCCTCCGGTATTCAGGAATTGCATAATCTCATAGTCAGAGGAACATGTATATGTCATGAAGAAAGCAATAGCTCTAAAACTAAACGATCATTATGCTAAGCTAATTGATGGGTCTTGTCCATCACATCATTCTCTAATGATGTGATCAGGTTCATCAAATGACAACACATGTCTATGGCAAGGAAACTTAACCATCTTTGATTAACGAGCTAGACAAGTAGAGGCATACTAGGGACACTTTGTTTGTCTATGTATTCACACATGTACTAAATTTTTGGTTAATACAATTCTAGCATTAATAATAAACATTTATCATGATATAAGGAAATATAAATAACAACTTTATTATTGCCTCTAGGCTATATTTCCTTCAGTCTCCCACTTGCACTAGAGTCAATAATCTAGTTCGCATCGTCATGTGATTTTACACCAATAGTTCACATATTTATGTGATTAGTTCAAATCTTCATGTGACCAATACCCAAAGGGTTTACTAGAGTCAATAATCTAGTTCACATCGTTATGTGATTAACACCCAAAGAGTGATCATGTTTTGCTTGTGCGAGAAGTTTAGTCTACGGGTCTGCAACATTCAGATCCGTATGTATTTTGCAAATTTTTATGTCTACAATACTATGCACGGAGCTACTCTAGCTAATTACTCCCACTTTCAATATGTATCTGTATCGAGACTTAGAGTCATCTAGATCGGTGTCAAAAGCATGCATCGACGTAACTCTTTACGACGAACTCTTTTATCACCTCCATAACCGGGAAATATTTCCTTAGTACTCTAAGGATAATTTTGATCGCTATCTAGTGATCTACTCCTAGATCACAATAGTAGATCACGATTGTACTCCCTTGCCAAAATCATGCAAAGGAATACAATAGGTCTGCTACATAGCATAGCATACTTTATAGAACCTATGACTGAGGCATAGGGAATGACTTTTCATTATCTTTCTATTTTCTGCCGTGGTCAGGTTTTGATTCTTTACTCAACTTCACACCTTGCAACACAGGCAAGAACTCTTTCTTTGACTGTTCCATTTTGAACTACTTCAAAAACTTGTCAAGGTATGTACTCATTGAAAAATTTATCAAGCGTCTTGATCTATCTCTATAGGTCTTGATGCCCAATATGTAAGCAACTTCATCGAGGTCTTCCATTGAAAAATGTTGATTTAAGTATCCTTTTATGCTCTCTAGAAATTCAATATCATTTCCTATCAACAATATGTAATCCACATATAATATCAGAAATGCTACAGAGCTCCCACTCACTTTCTTGTAAATACAGGCTTCTCCAAAAGTCTGTATAAAACTATATGATTTGATCAACTCATCAAAGCGTATATTCCAACTCCAAGATGCTTGCACCAGTCCATAGATGGATCGCTGGAGCTTGCTCACTTTGTTAGTAACTTTAGGATTGACAAAACCTTCTGGTTGCATCATATACAACTCTTTTTTAGTAATTCCATTAAGGAATGTAGTTTTGATATCCATTTTCCATATAAAATGCGGCAAACTGCTAACATGATTCAGACAGACTTTTAAGCACCGATATGACTGGGAAAATCTCATCGTGGTCAACATCTTGAAATTGTCGAAAACCTTTTGTGACAATTCGAGCTTTGTAGATAGTAACAGTACTATCAGCGTCCGTCTTCCTGTTGAAGATCCATTTATTTTGAATGGCTCACCGATCATCAGGCAAGTCAATCAAAGTCCATACTTTGTTCTCATACATGGATCCCATCTTAGATTTCATGGCCTTAAGCCATTTTGCGGATTCTGGGCTCATCATCGCTTCCTCATAGTTCATAGGTTCGTCATGGTCTAGTAACATGACTTCCAGAACAGGATTACCGTACCACTCTGGTGTGGACGTACTCTGGTTGACCTACGAGGTTCGGTAGTAACTTGATCTGAAGTTTCATGATCATCGTCATTAGCTTCCTCACTAATTGGTGTAGGAATCACTGGAACTGATTTCTGTGATGAACTACCTTCCAATTTGGGAGAAGATACAATTAACGCATCAAGTTTCACATTCCTCCCACTCACTTCTTTCGAGAGAAACTCCTTCTCTAGAAATGATCCATTCTTAGCAATGAATATCTTGCCTTTAGATATGTGATACAAGGTGTACCCAACAGTCTCCTTTGGGTATCCTATGAAGACGCATTTCTCCGATTTGGGTTCGAGCTTACCAGGTTGAAGCTTTTTCATATAAGCATCACAGTCCCAAACTTTAAGAAACGACAGCTTAGGTTTCTTACCAAACCATAGTTCATACAGTGTCGTCCCGATAGATTTAGATGGTGCCCTATTTAACGTGAATGCAGCTGTCTCTAATGCATAACCCAAAAACAATAGTGATAAATTGGTAAGAAACATTATAGATCACACCATATCCAATAATTACAGCTATGATGTTTGGACATGACATTACGCTGTGGTGTTCCAGGTGGCGTGAGTTGCGAAACTATTCCACATCATTTCAAATGGAGACCAAACTCGTAACTCAAATATTTGTCTCCGCGATCAGATCGTAGAAACTTTATTTTCTTGTTACAGTGATTTTCCACTTCACTCTGAAATTCTTTGGACTTTTCAAATGTTTTAGACTTATGTTTCATCAAGTAGATATACCCATATCTTCTCAAATCATATGTGAAGGTTAGAAAACAACTACACCCGCCGCGAGCCTCAACACTCACCGGATCGCATACATCAGTATGTATTATTTCCAATAAGTCAGTTGCTCACTCCATTGTTCCGAAGAACGGAGTCTTAGTCATATTGCCCATCAGGCATGGTTCGCAAGCATCAAGTGATTCATAATCAAGTGATTCCAAAAGCCCATCAGCATGGAGTTTCTTCATGCGCTTTACACAGATATGACCTAAACAGCAGTGCCACAAATATGATGCACTATAATTATCAACTTTGCATCTTTTGGCGTCAATATTATGAATATGTGTATCACTACGATCGAGATTAAATAAACCATTCACCTTGGGTGTATGACCTCAGAAGGTTTTATTCATGTAAACAGAATAACAATTAATCTTTGACTTAAATGAATAACTGTATTGCAATAAATATGATCCAATCATATTTTTCTCAAAGCAAACGCCAAATAACATTTATTTTCGGTTCAACACTAATCCCCAAGGTAAAGGAGTGTGCGATGGTGATCATATCAACCATGGGATCACTTCCAACACACATCGTCACCTTGTCCCACAAACGAAAAAAGACATATTCGTGACATTTTGGGCCGAACAATTTTTTTTCTGTCATACTTATGAAACTTCTATGATGATAATTGTGATAAAACCCAGTATCATCATAGATGTGGTGGGGTCCTGCTTCTATGACAAAAACTCATGAGAGAAAAATGGGCTTTTCGTCATGGGCGGGCCGGAGACGCAGCTGCATGACATTCTTTGGGCCGTCCATGACGGAAATAACCGTGGTAGAAGCAAGGGCGAGGAAAATATCGGGCGAGTTCCCGGTTTCGTGGGTGGTCGGGACCGAGCGATGCACGTTTTTCTTGTACGTACGCGCGTGTATGCGAGGCGTTAGGCTCTAACTGAACCTGAGTGAGGCATTGGGCTCTAACTGAACCCGAGTGATTGCACTAGCTACGTTACTGAACCCGAGTGATTCCTTCGCTACTGCTACTAACTGAAGCCGATTGAACGCTGCTGCCTCCTTCCCTTGATGAACAGTGAGCACTGTTGAGGGGGTTTGGATGAACAGTTACCGGTGGGGGGTTGGATGAACAGGAACCCGTGGTAGTAGAGGCCGTTGCCGCTGGATGAACAGTACCCCGATTGATCGAGCCAGTGGATGAACATGACCCCATGGAGGGATGGCTGAACAGTACCTTGTGGAGGGCTGGTTGAACAATAGCCGATGGAGGGCTGGTTGAACAATAGCCGGTGGAGGGCTAGATGAACAGTAGACCGTGGAGGGGTGGTTGAACAGGACCCCGTGGAGAGGGCTGGTTGAACAGTAGCCGATGGAGGATGATGTCTACTACACAACCTTCTTCTTGTAGACATTGTTGGGCCTCCAAATGCAGAGGTTTGTAGGACAATAGCAAATTTCCCTCAAATGGATGACCTAAGGTCTATCAATCTGTGGGAGGCGTAGGTTGAAGATGGTCTCACTCAAACAACCCAGCAACCAAATAACAAAGAGTCTCTTGTGTCCCCAACACACCCTGAGGGAGTCCTGGATTAGGGGGTGTTCGGATAGCCGAACTATATCTTCAGCCGGACTCCAGGACTATGAAGATACAAGATTGAAGACTTCGTCCCGTGTCCAGAAGGTTCTTTCCTTGGCGTGGAAGGCAAGCTAGGCGTGCGGATATTCAAGATCTCCTACCAATGTAACCGACTCTGTGTAACCCTAACCCTATCCGGTGCCTATATAGACCGGAGGGTTGTAGTCCGTAGGACGAACACATCATAACCATCATCATACCCATAGGCTAGCTTCTAGGGTTTAGCCTCCTTGATCTCGTGGTAGATCTACTCTTGTACTACCCATATCATCAACATTAATCTAGCAGGAGTAGGGTTTTACCTCCATCGAGAGGGCCCGAACCTGGGTAAAATAAAGTGTCCCTTGTCTCCTGTTACCATCCGACCTTGACGCACAGATCGGGACCCCCTACCCGAGATTCGCCGGTTTCGACACCGACATTGGTGCTTTCATTGAGAGTTCCTCTGTGTCGTCGCCTTTAGGCCCGACGGCTCCTTTGATCATCAACAACGATGAGGTCCAGGGTGAGACTTTTCTCCCCGGACAGATCTTCATCTTCGGCGGCTTCGCTCTGCGGGCCAACTCGCTTGGCCATCTGGAGCAAATCGAAAGCCACGCCCCTGGCCATCAAGCCAGATGGGGAAGCTTAAACTACACGGCAGATACCCTCGGAGACTTGATCTTCAACGGATTCAAGCCACAGCCAAGCGCGCCGCACTATCTCGAGGGGCATGATATAGCTCTGCCTCCGAACAGTGTCCTGGAGGCCGCATACGCTCTGGACCCGATCCACGATCCAGAGCCCGCCGCGTTCTTTGAGGATGAACGGTTGGACGTCACCTCGGGGGCTGCGATCTTAAAAGCCATTGAGCCAAACGCAAGCCCCGCACTCCGCATGGCACATGACTCCAAGGAGACGGACTCTTCTCCGAACTCCGAACCTCCCACGCCCCTGCCAATCGAATCAGATTGGGCGCCGGTAATGGAGTTCACCGCCGCGGAAATCTTTCAGTATTCGCCTTTCGGTGATATTCTGAAATCCCTCAAGTCTCTCTCTTTTTCAGGAGAGCCCAGGCCGAACTATGGCCTGCGAGGTTGGGATTCGGACGACGAAGAAATTCAAAGCCCGCCCACCACCCACTTAATAGCCACTGTCGACGATTTAACCGACATGCTTGACTTCGGCTCCGAAGAATTCGACGGTATGGACGACGAAGACGGAGACGAACGAGAACCAGCGCCCATAGGGCACTGGACCTCCACCCCACTTAATGACATATGCATGGTGGATACACCTGAAAAAACTCACAATGAGGAAGAAGGGGGCGAAAAGAAGGGTAAACCCTCCGAAAAGCACTCAAAGCGGCGACGTAAACGCCGAGCGAAGCCCCGCCTCGATCAAGACCCAGTCATAGAGCAGGATGAGCAAGCAGATGACGAACGCATCCCAGAACAGCCGTCCGAACAGGGTAACACGGGCAGAGAGGACGAACAGTCCTCCCCCGGTCATAACAGAACTCCGGACGATACCACACCGGATAAAATCATGGAGCAGAAGAATCTCAAAGAAAGGCTCGTCGCCACAGCACGAAGCCTGAAGAAGCAGAAGCAAAAGCTAAAGATGGCGGAAGATGCACTCAAAACAAGATGGAGCAATGTAATCAAGACCGCAGACAAATACGGTGGCAGCCGCCGCACCAAAAGCTATCCGAAGAGAAAGCTACTGCCCGAATTCGACCAGGAGGCCCTAGAGCCCCCAAACGTGAAAAACAAAAAGGCTACACGGTCGAATAAACGACCTCTCGGCCACTACAATACGGCAAACGGCGCCGCACTCAATGCGGCATGCGACACAATCAAAGACTCGCACCATGGCCCAGCCAGGTCCATTTACGGGCCAAGAAAGCAAGCTCTTGCAAGCAATGCAAAAAATCCACCATCAGAATCCGGCACACCCAAATATAGGGGTGCCGCACACCCTCTATGCTTCACCGATGAGGTCCTGGAATATGAATTCCCAGAGGGATTTAAACCGGTTAACATAGAGGCGTACGATGGAACAATAGACCCGGGAGTCTGGATCGAGGATTATATCCTCCACATACATATGGCTAGAGGAGATGATCTCCACGCAATAAAATAGTTACCCCTTAAGCTTAAAGGGCCAGCCCGGCACTGGCTTAAAAGCCTTCCCGAAAACACAATTGGAAGTTGGGAAGAGCTCGAGGACGCTTTCCGAGCAAATTTTCAAGGGACCTACGTCCGTCCCCCGGACGCAGACGACCTCAGCCAAATAACTCAGCAATCCGGAGAATCAGCTCGGCAATTCTGGAATAGATTCCTCACTAAAAAGAATCAAATAGTGGATTGTCCGGACGCCGAAGCCCTAGCGGCTTTCAGGCACAATGTCCGAGACGAATGGCTCGCCAGACACCTCGTCCAGGAAAAGCCAAGAACAATGGCCACACTCACAAGCCTCATGACCCGCTTTTGCGCAGGAGAGGACAGCTGGTTGGCACGATGCAGCCCCAGCGACCCAAGTACATCAGAAATCAGGGATGGAAACGGGAAACCACGGCGATACAAGGACCTTCGCCGAATCAAAAGAAAAAGTCCGAAGAGCATGACAGTCAATGCCAGATTCAAAGGCTCACGGCAAAATCAGACAAAATCACCCCCTCAGGATAATAGGGAAGATCCGTCCAGTCTAAAGAGAATCATGGACAGGATATGTCAGATACACAGTACTCCTGGAAAGCCTGCTAATCATACCCACAGAGACTGTTGGGTTTTCAAACAATCCGGAAGGCTTAACGCCGAACACAAGGGGCTCGACACACCAAGTGAGGAAGAGGACGAACCCCAAAAGCAGAACACCAGGAAGCAAAAGAACTTCCCGCAGGAAGTCAAAACAGTGAACTCACTTCACATAACAAGGCATGAGGCACCCATAAAGGTCCGCACATTCAAGCCTATCCCTCAGGAGTCTGGCCACTGGTCACTAAAACCAATCATTTTTTATCAGCTAGATTATTCTCGCAATATCAAACACGCAGGCCGGACTGCCCTGATACATAATCCAATAATAGACGGGTTCCAGTTTACCAACGTCCTTATGGACGGTGGCAGTGGACTAAATCTGATATATCAGGAAACAATTCACCGCATGGGCATAAACCCAACACAAATCCGTCACAGTAAAACGTCCTTTCAAGGAGTAGCACCAGGCCCGGACACCCACTGTATGGGTTTTCTCCGGCTTGTGGTCATATTTGGCTCTGCCAATAACTTTCGTCGCGAAAAGCTTATCTTCCACATAGTCCCGTTTTCAAGTCGCTATCAAGCACTAATGGGACGCGTAGCTTTCGCTCACTTTAACGCAATACCGCATTATGCATCCCTCACGCTAAAGATGCCCGGTCCTCGAGGCATCATCTCTTTAAAGGGAGCATACTAAACTACATCTCCTCCAAATGGAGGATTGTGCGGCTGCTTAAACGGCCGCCCAAAAAAATGGCCTCGCCAGCCAAAAGACTTTTTCGATGTAAGTCACAAAAGGCCGCGGACCCGGACTCAATGAGTTCGGCACAAGCCCATTTTTCGTTATAGGCTTGGTACGCCTCACCAGGGGCTGTACGCAGAGACAATAAAACTCGACCGTATCTATTTCTCACTTCACATTTTATTTATTCTTCTTTTTGATCCGCACGACCCATTTTTCAATTTAGTTCTTCCCTTTTGCAGATGAACGTCGTACGACGCCCGTCCAGGACACGGCACAGCGGAGACACAGGCGCAGACGTGCAGTAGGAACCCGCCCCAAAGGATTCTTCTTAGATTAAGACCCTGCGTAAACCTTTTTTACTGTCTCTTGCTGCTATACATCCCCTGGTTTACCTCACTATAACCATGGAGGAGACTGGCGTTTTGGCATGTGGCCACGCCAGAATTCTTGCTCGTACCTGGACACAAGGGGCTTTTTTCTTTTTCAAGGGTGTTGTTTCACACGCACCCACAAAGACCGAACACCTTAGGGAGTGTTCGGCGTCGCGAGTTCTGGCACTATATGCATCAGCTCCGAGTCATGATTTTGGTCACATGTTGGGTTACCCGGCTCCTGAGTTCGGCCACCTTACGTTCCGTTCTGTCGGCTAAGGTTGCACCAAGAGAACTACTGCGATTGTGCCCCGGTTCGGCTGGGTGAGCACCTTAGTAGAGAAAGCCGAAAACCGACTGTCATGATGTAGCGCGAGATTGGTCGCCACTCGATGACTTATAGGAATTTATCGAATTCCTCCGTTTTGACGAAGGGCCGCTTCCCGGTCAGGCAGATATGCGTACCGAATTCGGGTAAACGCAGTCGCCATTAAAGGGCTACCTAAAGAGTCCCACTGTCAAGCTCCTATGGCTAAGTGAAAGTGTTAAAGCATTATAGTCCGGTTGCCTAGCCCGCGGCGCTATCACCTCCTTTGTAGGACCAAGACGTTGGGTTAAGTGTGAAAATGCGTTCTCCGCGCGCACCCTCGCACTATGTGCGTGGGGGCTGAAGCCAACGACTGCAATCTTTCAGAATTTATATATCAAAACGGCCGCACAGGAGGTGTTATTAATACTTGAAGGCACAAGTCTAAATTATGCAATTACAATTTATAAAAATATTGATCTACGATTACATATGCTGTCATAAAACAGCATCTTTCGAACACCGCGTCTCTATTATACGAGCGCCCGCGAGGACTTCGTCAAAATAGTGCTCGGAAGGAATTCGGCTTTTATCCGAATCACGGGACGCAACAATGGTGGGCTCCATATCTGCCCAGTATGTCTTGACACGGGCAAGAGCCAGCCGCGCGCCCTCTGTGCAAGCGGATCTCTTTAGAGCTTCAATCCGAGGCACCACGTCAAGAAATTGCTGCACCAAACTGAAATAGCTTCTCGGCTTCGATCTCCCCGGACACAGGCGGTCCATGGCATACTTCATGGCGAGTCCGGACAACCTATTCAGCTCGGCCCATTGGGCCAGGCGATCATCCACTGATAGTGGACGCTCTGGATTAGTGAACTGCGACCAGAAGAGCTTTTCCACTTCATGATCTTTCTTATCTTGAAAGTACTTGGTCGCATCAGCGGCGCTAGCCAACAAATCCAGATAGGTGTCCTCCACGCTCCACGCTCGGTCCAACGGGGCGAACTTCGGATCAAACAATTTTCTCCGCAGCAGGAAGGGCTTTCCATCCGCAATTAGTCCGGCTTGACGCAGCTCTTCCCTTGACGCTCTCATACTAGAGCGGGCGTCCTTGGCGTCGGCGACGGCCTTCTCTAAATCCGTCTGCCGGGCTCGACCTTCCTCTTCAAGAAATTTGCAACGGTCAGTAGCACTTTTCAACTTTATGGCTATATCAGCGATCTCCTCCTTGCTTCGGCAATGGGAAGCATGTTCGGCTTTTAGCTCTTCACGGGCGCTTCCGGTAGCCGCATCGCTTTTTCTGGCTTGTTCCTTTGCTTTGGCGAGCTCGGCCCTAAGTCCTTCTACGGCCGCCGCACCATCTGCATCAAGCATACACAAGGTAAGATATTGACATAAAGCTCCTCTTACTAACAATCACCAAATAAACTCAATACCTTGAGCATCATCAAGCCGCTTGTTAACAAGCACGATGTCGCCTTCTGCCTCATCGAGTTGCCGTTCATTTCGGCAAATTCTCGAGTTCGGCTCGACTCCGGACAACCTGCCACCTACATGCAAAGGTGCCACTTAAAGGACCTGGGATTAAGATCCTCTGCGCGCCGCTAATCTTTGCGGCACACAGAGTCTCAGGGGCTACTATCTATACAAGGCGCATGTTATTATGCGCAATTAACACTAATGTTCGTTATTCAAAACGTACCTCAAGGCCCGCCAGTAAACTCTTGACGGCCTCGTTCAGTCCGCTTTCCGCGGATGAAATCATTTCAATCACCGTGTGCATCAACACACAATGCTCCTCTGAAATAGAGGCTCGGCCCAGCAGAACCTTCATCTCCTCCGACCGAACACCAGATGGTGCTGGACTCGTCCCATGGCCTTCTTCGGAGGCCGGACACGGAGAACCCCGGGGGGCCGCATGATCACCTTCTGCCTCTGGCAGATTCGGAGAAATCCTCTGTGACGACACTTCGGCGTCGCCCGCCTTGCTAGGCGATGAAGGAGGAGGCGTTCCGCTCAACATCATCTCCGGAAGAAGATCCCCCGATGACGAGCTCTGCTGGGAAGGGTCGAGGTCCGAACTACAAGGTAAGGTTTCGGTTAAAACTTCTCAGATATAAATTAAGGGTTTCTCTTAAAAGAATGACTCTCTTTCTACTTACGGCTCATTGGAGGGCTGCTCCTTTTGAGGATTTAGTTTGGCCGAGGGGCTCCCCGGCATCGGGTCCTCTGACGCGGATTCTTTCCCCCGCTTTGGAGCTACGGCTCCCGGGTCGTCAGAGGCGGCCCTTTTCTTCCCCTTTGGAGAGGAGTTGTCGATTCCCCCCTTTGGGATGGCCCCTTTCGAAGAGGCCACGGTTTCCTTGTCCGCCCCTTCATTTTCCTCCAGAGGCGCCACCTCCAACATCCTGACTAGCACAGGATCTAGCCTGGTCTCGGGGAGGGGAGCCGGACACCGGACCAGCTTCGCCTTCGCTATCCACTCATGCGTAAAAAGGAGAAGTACTGTTAAAAAATAAGTCAATTGTACGGATAGAAGGTCCGGGCGCAAGGTCACCTACTTCTGTATCCGGGCGGTTGCGGCTTAAACCAGCATCCTCGGTCGAATCCGGACTCACTCCTTGTGGTCCGTAGGCGTCATGCCCATGAAATTTCGGAGAACTCGCGACCCCTCTGGGTTGAACTCCCACAAGCGGAGGGGGAGACGTTGGCCAGGCAGTGTCCGGCGAATCAGCATAACTTGTGTCACCTTGACCAGGTTGAGGTCTCCTTTTAGTAGATCCTTTATGCGGCCCTGCAACAGAGGAACGTCATTGGGAAAGCCCCGATCTAACCCTGTGTTGATCCACGACGTTAAACGTGGTGGGGGGCCCGAGCGAAAGGCGGGAGGCGCTACCCAAGTGGTGCCCCGAGGAGAGGTGATGTAGAACCACTCCTGTTGCCATAAGCCGAGCTCCTCTTGAAAAGTGCCCTCAGGCCATGGAGCATCGGTATTCCTTTTTATAGCAGCACCTCCGCACTCTACGTGACGCCCCTCGATTATCTTCGGTTCTACCTTGAAGGTCTTGAGCCATAATCCGAAGTGAGGAGTGATATGGAGAAACGCTTCACACACAACAATGAAGGAGGAGATATGGAGGATGGACTCCGGAGCTAGGTCGTGGAATTCCAGCCCATAATAAAACATCAACCCCCTTACGAAAGGATCCGTTGGGAAGCCTAATCCCCGAAGGAAGTGGGAGATGAATACTACGCTATCACCGGGCTGAGGACTTGGGATCGCTTGTCCTTGAGCAGGCAACCTGTGCGGGATCTCGCTGGTCAGGAACCTAGCCTCCCTCAACCTTGATACGTCCTACTCCATAACGGAGGAGGGCATCCATTGGCCTTGAAGGCCGGAGCCGGACATTGTCGATGGTCCGGTGCGCCTAGAATCTAAAAGCCTGGGGTGTTGGAACTCGAGGCTATGGGCGAGCTTGTTTTGAGAACACAAGAGGGGAGAAAGGTCTCGGTCTCTTTATAAGAGGCAGAATATCAAGATCCCTCCACCTAACCGTCTTGGACTAGCCTTTAATCAAGGCAGGACGTGCTTAACGGGCACGGTTGGGTTACCCACGTCCGTATTAATGAGAATCCCATTAAAGGGGGCACACGATCTCTGCTTTGACAAGACGTGCCAAGGAAACCGCCTCGTTTAACGTACTGCGGTGGACCAACAAAAAATAATCCATACAGAAGGCTTGGTCGCAGTGTTATGACGCACTGCGGAATACGTCAGCAGATTTGATTTGTGTTTGTATTATTCTCTATATGGCAATACGTGGAAACTTGTTTTGCAGAGCCGGACACTGTTTTTTGGTGTTTATTATCTTCTTGAAGAATTTGGAGGAGGAACCCGCCTTGCAATGCCGAAGACAATTTGCGCGCCGGACTCGTCGTCATTGAAGCCTGGTTCAGGGGCTACTGAGGGAGTCCTGGATTAGGGGGTGTTCGGATAGCCGAACTATATCTTCAGCCGGACTCCAGGACTATGAAGATACAAGATTGAAGACTTCGTCCCGTGTCCGGAAGGTTCTTTCCTTGGCGTGCAAGGCAAGCTAGGCGTGCGGATATTCAAGATCTCCTACCAATGTAAGCGACTCTGTGTAACCCTAACCCTATCCGGTGCCTATATAAAACGGAGGGTTGTAGTCCGTAGGACGAACACATCATAACCATCATCATACCCATAGGCTAGCTTCTAGGGTTTAGCCTCCTTGATCTCGTGGTAGATCTACTCTTGTACTACCCATATCATCAATATTAATCTAGCAGGAGTAGGGTTTTACCTCCATCGAGAGGGCCCGAACCTGGGTAAAAAAAAGTGTCCCTTGTCTCCTGTTACCCTCCGACCTTGACGCACAGATCGGGACCCCCTACCCGAGATCCGCCGGTTTTGACACCGACACACCCAATACAATTGTAAATGGTATAGGTGCACTAGTACAGGTAAGAGATGGTGATACAAGTGCAATATGGATGGTAGATATAGGTTTTTGTAATATGAAAATATAAAAAGCAAGGTAACTAATGATAAAAGTGAGCATAAACGGTATTGCAATGCTACGAAACAAAGCCTGGGTTCATACTTCCACTAGTGCAAGTTCACTCAACAATAATAACATAATTGGATCATATAACTATCCCTCAACATGCAACAAAGAGTCACTCCAAAGTAACTAATAGCGGAGAACAAACGAAGAGATTATTGTAGGGTACAAAACCACCTCAAAGTTATTCTCTCTGATCGATCTATTCAAGAGTCCGTAGTAAAATAACATGAAGATATTCTTTCCGTTCGATCTATCCTAGAGTTCATACTAGAATAACACCTTAAGACACAAATCAACCAAAACCCTAATGTCACCTAGATACTCCAATGTCACCTCAAGTATCTGCGGGTATGATTATACGATATGCATCACACAATCTCAGATTCATCTATTCAACCAACACAAAGAACATCAAAGGGTGCCCCAAAGTTTCTACCGGAGAGTCAAGACGAAAACATGTGCCAACTCCTATGCATAAGTTCACAAGGTCACTAAACCTACAAGTTGATCACCAAAACATACATCAAGTAGATCACGTGAATATCACATTGTCACCACAGATAAGCACATCCTAGACATACATCAAGTGTTCTCAAATCCTTAAAGACTCAATCCGATAGATAACTTCAAAGGGAAAACTCAATCAATTACAAGAGAGTAGAGGGGGAGAAACATCATAAGATCCAGCTATAATAGCAAAGCTCGTGGTACATCTAGATCGTGCCAAATCAAGAACACGAGAGAGAGATCAAACACATAGCTACTAGTACATACCCTCAGCCCCGAGGGTGAACTACTCACTCCTCGTCATGGAGAGTGTCGGGATGATGAAGATGGCCACCGGTGAGGGATTCCCCCTCCGGCAGGGTCCGGAACAGGGTCCCGATTGGTTTTTGGTGGCTATAGAGGATTGCGGTGGTAGAACTCCCGATCTAGGTTTATTTCTGGGGGTTTCTGTATTCATAGGAATTTTGGCGTAGATCTCACGTCAAGGGGGTCTCCGAGTCGTTCACGAGATAGGGGCCCACGCCCAGGGGGGTAGGGTGCGCCCCCCACCCTCGTGGACAGCCTAGGACTCTTATGGCCCAACTCTTTTACTTCGGGGGCTTCTTTTGGTCCATAAAAAATCATCAAAAATTGGCACGTCAATTGGACTCCATTTGGTATTCCTTTTCTGTGATACTGAAAAACAAGGGAAAATAGAAACTCGCACTGGGCTCTAGGTTAATAGGTTAGTCCCAAAAATCATATAAAATAGCATATAAATGCATATAAAACATCTTAGATGGATAATATAATAGCATAGAACAATTAAAAATTATAGATACGTTGGAGACGTATCAAGCATCCCCAAGCTTAATTCCTCCTCGTCCTCGAGTAGGTAAATGATAAAAATAGAATTTTTGATGTGGAATGTTATGTAACATATTTATCAATGTAATCTTCTTTATTGTAGCAAGAATATTTATATTTAGATCCATAAGATTCAAGACAAAAGTTTAATATTGACATAAAAATAATAATACTTTAAGCATACTAATCAAGCAATTATGTCTTCTCAAAATAACATAGCCAAAGAAAGCTCATCCCTAAAAAATCATATAGTTTGGCCATCCTTCATTTTCGTCACACAAAATGCTCCCATCATGCACAACCCCGATGACAAGCCAAGCAATTGTTTCATACTTTAGTATTTTCAAAAAAAATTCAACTTTCACGAAATACATGAGCGCGAGACATGGACATAGCACTATGGGTGGAATAGAATATGATGATGGAGGTTGTGTGGAGAAGACAAAAAAGGAGAAACTCTCACATCAACGCGGCTAATCAACGGGTTGTGGAGATGCCCATCAATTGATGTCAATGCGAGGAGTAGGGATTGCCATGCAACGGATGCACTAGAGCTAAAAATGTATGAAAGCTCAACAAAAGAAACTAAGTGGGTGTGCATCCAACTTGCTTGCTCACGAAGACCTAGGGCATTTGAGGAAGCCCATTGTTGGAATATACAAGCCAAGTTCTATAATGGAAAATTCCCACTAGTATATGAAAGTGACAATATAATAAACTCTCTATCATGAAGATCATGGTGCTACTTTGAAGCACAAGTGTGGAAAAAGGATAGTAGCATTGTCCCTTTTATTTCTCATTTAATTTGGCCTTTTCTTTAATTGGACTTTTTTTTGCCTTTTTTTCTTTTTTTGGCCTTTCTCCTTTTTTTGGGACACTACTCTAATAATGATGATCATCACACTTCTATTTATTTATAACTCAAAGATTACAACTCGATACTAGAACAAAGTATGACTCTATATGAGTGCCTCCGGCGGTGTACCGGGATGGGCAATGAAACAAGAGTGACATGTATGAAAATATGCATGGTGGCTTTGCCACGAATACGATGTCAACTACATCATCATGCAAGGCAATATGACAATGATGAAGCGTGTCATGATAAACGGAACGGTGGAAAGTTGCATGGCAATATATCTCGGAATGGCTATGGAAATGCCATAATAGGTAGGTATGGTGGCTGTTTCGAGGAAGATATCAGGAGGTTTATTTGTGATAGAGCGTATCATATCACGGTGGTGTGGGGACCCCGACTCATAAGTCGTGATCACCGAATGCACGTGTACAGTGATCCCAGAGATCAATGCTCACTGAACACACAGAAGCTGAATAACAAGAGTATTACATCCATACATACCGTCTTACACAAATTATGACCATTATGGTCAAGTCTTACATAGATAAAGCCTTAGGGGCTGAACATCAAATGAAACACAAGCAGCAGAAATCTTCGTTGATAAGTAGAACCCATGCCATCTGCCTTAACCCTACAGGCATCTGACTGGGAAGCGTCCTAGTTTGCATGTTCGTCTCCAAAGGATTCTTCCTCGAACTCCTGTTCTTCCGTGCCTGGTCAATTAAATAATCAGTGGCAAGCCAATGATTACTTTGAATGTACTCGCAAGCAACCCATGTTTTGGTTCAAGGTACAATAATGCATGACATAGGTAAATTTTTGCGGAAAGCTAGTTTTGGGTGCAATGACATGTTCAACAACTTGTAAGACATGCATCAGGAGAATTTAAGTAAGCATGAGGACAGGTTACAGATATCAACATAGTTAGAGTGGGCACCAACCCAACTCAATCATGTCAAGTCCTTGACTTGACCCAAGTAATTCTTCCCATACACACCGGTTTGTAAACAAGTGGACGTAGTTTAAGCAGCACCGCCCAACTGTCCTTGACCAACGCAATCTCGAGCTCGGGCGGCTCTGGAGGCGAACTAGGGGTGCAGGGGGAGGTTTTGGTGGTGCAGAGAGCGAGTGGTGAGGGTGGAAGGGCTCGGGGAGGCCTTTATATAGGCGAACGGCGGTCCACCCTGGGTCCAATATTTTGATCATAACCATGTGTTGAAACTCATATATATGGGAAATATATGCCCATTGAGTCTCCCTATTTTTTCTCAAGTATTTTTAAAGCTTTTAAATAATTTTAACCTATTTAAGACCATTTCTGGCCTTAAGAAAAACTCTTTAAATAAAATAGGAAAATAACTTTCAAAATTATATTTTTGTGGTTTCTGGGTATCCTATATCTAATAGGAGTCAAATATATCTTTGGAAATATTTTTACTGCCCTTAATTAAGTATTCGCAGTGAAATCCTCAATCCAGGGGTTTTTGGAAAACTAATTCTTAAAAATACTTTTTGGCCAAATCATTTTTGTAAGAAAATACTATATTGCTCTATACACATGGCATGATCATTGGGCAGAAGTTTGGGACAAGAAGATGAAGTATAGAAGGTGGAGTAGTTGACTATTAAGAGCACTTGAAAAAACACTCAGAGAAAACCAACTTCAAAATAAAAGCCAAATCATGCAAAAGTTTTTGTTGGTCCAAATTTTCATGCTTTGCAAATGATATGTTACAAAATGCAGGGTGTGACAGGGGGTTGGATGCACCGGCGAAGTTTGCACCAACTCTCAAGGTGAGAAAGGGCAATGCACGGTACTGAAGATGCTAGCAATGATGGAAAGGTGAAAGTGTGTATAATCCATGGACTCAATATTAGTCATAAAGAACTCACATACTTATTGCAAAAATCTAAAAATCATCAAAAACCAAGCACTACGCTCATGCTCCTAGGGGGATAGATTGGTAGGAAAAGACCATCGCTCGTCCCCGACCGCCACTCATAAGGAAGACAATCAAAGAACACCTCATGCTTCAAACTTGTCACACAACGGTTACCATACGTGCATGCTACGGGACTTGCAAACCTCAACACAAGTATTTCTCAATTTCAAAATTACTCAACTAGCACGAATCTAATATCACCATCTTTATATCTCAAAACAATCATCAAGCATCAAACTTCACATAGTATTGAATGCACTTTATATGAAAGTTCTTGGATGCCTGTCATATTGTGACTAGTTTCATAGCCAAAGCAAATTACCATGCTGTTCTAAAACACTGTCAAATAATATAAGTGAAGCATTAGAGTTCATCTATTTCTTCAAAATAAAACCACCGCCGTGCTTTAAAAAGATATAAGTGAAGCACTAGAGCAAATGACAAACTACTCCGAAAGATATAAGTGAAGATCAATGAGTAGTCGAATAATTATGTAACTATGTGAAGACTCTCTAACATTTAGAATTTCAGATCTTGGTATGTTATTAAAACAACAAGCAAAACAAAGTAAAATAAGATGACGCTCCAAGCAAAACACATATCATGTGGTGAATAAAAATATAGCTCCAAGTAAAGTTACCGATGAACGAAGACGAAAGAGGGGATGCCCCAAGCTTAGGCTCTTGGTTAAACTTTAATATTACCATGGGGTGCCTTGGTAATCCCCAATCTTAGGCTCTTGCCACTCCTTATTCCATAGTCCATTGAATCTTTACCCAAAACATGAAAACTTCACAACACAAAACTCAACAGAAAACACGTAAGGTCCTTTAGTATAAGAAAATAAAACCACCACTTAGGTACTGTTGTGAACTCATTGTAAATTCATATTGGTGCAATATATACTGTATTACAACTTCTCTATAGTTTATACCCTCCGCTACTACTCATAGACTCATCAAAATAAGCAAACAACACAATGAAAACAGAATCTGTCAAAAACAGATCAGTCTGTAGTAATCTGTATCAAACGTATACTTCTGGAACAGCGAAAATTCTGAAATAAATTGGTGGACCTGAGGAATTTGTCTATTAATCATCTTCAAAAAGAATGAACCTAAAAGCACTTTCCAGTAAAAAATGGAAGCTAATCTCGTGAGCGCTAAAGTTTCTGTTTTTTTACAGCAAGATCATAAAGACTTCACCCAAGTCTTCCCAAAGGTTCTACTTGGCACAAACACTAATTAAAACAGAAAACACATCTAACCAGAGGCTAGATGAATTATTTATTACTAAACAGGAGCAAAAGGCAAAGAGCAAAAATAAAATTGGGTTGCCTCCCAACAAGCACTAACGTTTAATGCCCCTAGCTAGGCATGATGGTTTCAATGATGCTCACATAAAAGATAAGAACTGAAACATAAAGAGAGCATCATGAAGAATATGGCTAGCACATTTAAGTCTAACCCACTTCCTATGCATAGGGATTTTGTGATCAACCAATTTATGGGAACAAGAATCAACTAGCATAGGAAAGCAAAACAAGCATAGCTTCAAGATTTTCAACACATAGAGAGGAAACTTGATATTATTGCAATTCCTACAAGCATATATTTCTCCCTCATAATAATTTTCAGTAGCATAATGAATGAATTCAGCAATATAACCATCACATAAAGCATTATTTTCATGATCTAAAAGCATAGAATCTTTATTACTCTCCACATAAGCAAATTTCTTCTCATGAATACTAGTGGGAGTAAACTCAACAAAATAACTATCATGTGATTGAAAATTAAAATAAAGATGACAAGTTTCATGGTTATCATTGTTCTTCATAGAATACGTGGAATCACAATAATCATCAAATATAGGAGGCATGCTTTCATCGTAATAAATTTGCACATCAAAACTTGGGGGACTAAAAATATCATCTTCATCAAACATAGCATCCCCAAGCTTATGGCTTTGCATATCATTAGCATCATGGATATTCGAGGAATTCATACTAACAAAATTGCAATCATGCTCATCATTCAAATATTTAGTGCCAAACATTTTAATGCATTCTTTTTCTAACACTTGAGCACAATTATCGGAATCCTTATTTTGATGAAAGACATTAAAAAGATGCAGCATATGAGGCACCCTCAATTCCATTTTTTTTGTAGTTTTCATTATAAACTAAACTAGTGATAAAACAAGAAACAAAAAGATTTGATTGCAAGATCTAAAGATATACCTTCAAGCTCTAACCTCCCTGGCAACGGCGCCAGAAACTGCTTGATGTCTAATACACGACCTTCTTGTTGTAAACGTTGTTGGGCCTCCAACTGCAGAGGTTTGTAGGACAGTAGCTAATTTCCCTCAAATGGATGACCTAAGGTTTATCAATCCGTGGGAGGCTTAGGTTGAAGATGGTCTCTCTCAAACAACCCTCAACATGTATAGATGCACTAGTTCGGCGAAGAGATGGTGATACAAGTGCAATATGGATGGTAGATATAGGTTTTGGTAATATGAAAATATAAAAAAATAAGGTAACTAATGATAAAAGTGAGCGTAAACGGTATTGCAATGCTAGGATCATAATTGGATCATATAACTATCTCTCAACAATAATAACATAATTGGATCATATAACTATCCCTCAACAAGCAACAGAGAGTCACTCCAATGTCACTAATAGCGGAGAACAAACGAAGAGATAATTGTAGGGTACGAAACAACCTCATAGTTATTCTTTCTGATTGATCTATTCAAGAGTCCGTAGTAAAATAACACGAACCTACTCTTTCCGTTCGATCTATCCTAGAGTTCGTACTAGAATAACACCTTAAGACACAAATCAACCAAAACCCTAATGTCACCTAGATACTCCAATGTCACCTCAAGTATCCGTGGGTATGATTATATGATATGCATCACACAATCTCAGATTCATCTATTCAACCAACACAAAGAACTTCAAAGAGTGCCCCAAAGTTTCTACTAGAGAGTCAAGAAAAAAACGTGTGGCAACCCCTATGCATAAGTTCACAAGGTCACTGAACCTGCAAGTTGATCACCAAAACATACATCAAGTACATCACGTGAATATCCCATTGTCACCACAGATAAGCGCATGCAAGACATACATCAAGTGTTCTCAAATCCTTAAAGACTCGATCCGATAAGATAACTTCAAAGGGAAAACTCAATCCTTTACAAGAGAGTAGAGGGGGAGAAACATCATAAGATCCCACTATAATAGCAAAGCTCGCGGTACATCAAGATCATGCCAAATCAAGAACACGAGAGAGAGATCAAACACATAGCTACTAGTACATACCCTTAGCCCTGAGGGTGAACTACTCCCTCCTCGTCATCGAGAGTGTCGGGATGATGAACATGGCCACCGGAGAGGGATTCCCCCTACGGCAGGGTACCGGAACAGGGTCCCGATTGGTTTTTGGTGGCTATAGAGGCTTGCGGTGGCGGAACTCCCGATCTAGGTTTATTTCTGGGTTTTTTTGTGTTTATAGGAATTTTTGGCATAGGTCTCACGTCAAGGGGGTCTCCGAGCCTTCCACGAGATCAGGGCCCAGGCCCAGGGGGTAGGGCGCGCCCCCCACCCTCGTGGATGGCCCGGGACTCTTCTGGCCCAACTCTTTTACTCCGGGGGCTTCTTTTGGTCCATAAAAAATCATCAAAAATTGGCACGTCAATTGGACTCCGTTTGGTATTCTTTTTCTACGATACTCAAAAACTAGGAAAAACATAAGCTGACACTGGGCTCTAGGTTAATAGGTTGGTCCCAAAAATCATATAAAATAGCATATAAATGCATATAGAACATCCTAGATGGATACTATAATAGCATGGAACAATAAAAAATTATAGATACGTTCATGACATAAAACATAAACTGACACTGGGCTCTAGGTTAATAGGTTGCCACTCTTACTATATACTCCTCGATTAGTTTAATGTTTCCAACATCTTCTTGTGCAGTTCCACTAAAATATATGGTATCTTCAAAGAAGATCCCTGTTTGCACAAGTTTAGACAATTACATATTACATTAAGAGTGGCATCAAATCAGTGGCAAAACAATTGCTTGTTCCAGCCATAGCAATAAATGAAGATGAAAAACTATATCATTACTTGTGTCATCATAGTTCCTGTGCTTCATTATAGCACCGGGAGTTGATTTTTGTTTTTCTTCTGCTTGTTCTTCCCCTTCATCACTTGGTTCAATAACAGACAAGCTTCGCCTTCAATGTAAGATTTGGCATGTTAATTAGGGAGCACAAGTATAGCACTAAATAACAACATTAATTTTCTGATGAAAGTGGCAAAATACAGGACAACAGTTGTGAAATATCCTTATCTTACCTCAATGGGATATTACTGTGCACATACAGATTGGAAGTCTTCTCTTCATTTGTGTAGTTCACTAAAATCAAGCAAGATTACCGTACAAGTAGCACAACATATGAAAGCACACTGCACAATCATGTGAAAGAAACCTACTAATGACCTCTCATGATGCGGAATTCAAACAACTCAAAATACGAAGATCTGAACCAAATTTGCCAACACAGATAGGAAGTAAGATCTCCTCTTGTGCAGTTCCACTAAGATCAAGCAACCAAGCAACATTGTCGGTGTGACATTTTGGTTGAACTACACAAAACACTCTTAAAAGAAAAGTGTTTCATGCAGTTCAACAAAAGGTCACAATAGGAACGAGGTGGAGTGGATAACCATGTTTACACAGAGGTGCAAAGGAAACAACTAGTGGTCAATAACGGTGGATGACATAGAAGCCAAAAAAAGAAGCATCTAACTTATCAAAATGGGAAAGAAAGCAAGACAGTAGCATTTCTCAAATGCATTGATTAATATTAATAGAGAGATTATATTAACAATAAAATTCTTTAAACATGTAATTTGCTTTTAACTGTGGCATTGCATCAATTTTCCAGCGGCATTATTAGAGGGTGTCTGTTTACAGGGACTTTTTGGTGCAGGGACTAAAAAAAAGTCCATGTCAGTCCCATCTAAACCAAACAGGAGGGACTTTTAGGGACTAAAAGTGGGCATTTGGGACTAAATAAAAAAGATCCCGAGGGAGAGTCTTTTGGGGACTTTTCCAAACAGTTGCCGCTTCCCCGCATCACACCTTGTCTCTATTAGTTCAATACTAGGGGTAACATGGTCTTTTAGCATGTTATTTAATAACCTCTAGTACATGTTTAGCCCTAGAACCAAGGAGGTATGGACTAGGGACTTTTTAACAAAACAGGGCCTTAGATTAACAACAGCTAAAGAGGTGCATGGGACAGTGGATGCACCAGCACCATTTGCATCTACCGATGTATGAAGGGGTGATGCACAGTCTGTTGCAACAAAGAACAAACAACCAAGGATCATATTTATGTTGGTCCTAGTTTGGTTATCTTTAGAATCCTTTCCCTATGTGAGCGCAGAAAATCTAGTCATGCTCAAACTTTACAGCCTTGTCCCTCGAAACAAAAAGATCAGTTTGTTACAGATGTGCGTACTGCGTTTGTCATTGATTTCCCTTTTCGACCAACGTAGGTGCTGGATAGCCAGTATGTACTAGTACTTTCCCCCTTCCTTTCCTGTTTGAACCACGTCCTAGATTCATGCTATACAACTTTCCCACTACGTTCCCCCATTCCTTTCCTCTTTGAACCATGTCTTAGATTAATGCTATAAAACTTTCCCCACTACTTTCCCCCTTCCTTTCCTTTTTGAACCACATCCTAGATTCATGCTATACAACTTTCCCCACAACTTTAGCCCATTGTTTTCCTCTTTGAACCACGTCCTAGATTCATTCTATACAACTTTCCCCACTACTTTCATGTTTGATCCAACACCTAGATTCGAGTGCAGAAGCAGAAAAAGCCCACATGCAGCTAGAGCAATGCATCTGGAATAAGTAATTATACCTTAAGGTTCTTGGGGAGTGGTTCGGTGGGCGACCGGAGGCCGTTCGGCCCACACTACGTACGGCGGCGAGGAAGAAGGGTGTCGATGTCAAAATCGGTGGATCTCGGGTAGGGGGTCCAGAACTGTGCGTCTAAGGTCGATGGTAACAGGAGACAGGGGACATGATGTTTAACCAGGTTCGGGCCCTCTCTATGGAGGTAATACCCTACTTCCTGCTTGATTGATCTTGATGACTATGAGTATTACAAGAGTTGACCTACCTCGAGATCGTAATGGCTAAAACCCTAAAAGTCCAGCCTGTATGACTATGAGTATGATTCTTGCCTCTACAGAATAAGACCTCCGGTTTATATAGACACCGGAGGGGACTAGGGTTGCACAAGGTCGGTTACAGAGAAAGGAATCTTCATATCAGGACGCCAAGCTTGCCTTCCACGCCAAGGAGAGTCCCATACGGACACGTGAGACAGTCTTCGGTCTTGTATCTTTATGGCCCATCAGTCGGCCCATGTACCATAGTCCGGACGCTCGATGGCCCCCTAATCCAGGACTCTGCCAGTAGCCCCTGAACCAGGCTTCAATGACGAGGCCACCGGCACACAAATTGTCTTCGGCATTGCAAGACGGGTTCCTTCTCCGAATACTCCAACATAGTCTTTGGACCCAACGAACGTGTCCGGCTCTGTAAAACAAATTTCACACACAACCGCAGGGAGTATAATATGAGTCCAATCCGCTGACAACTTTTGGTAATGTGACACCACATCACCACCCGGTCATTATTTCGAACTGTTTTTCGGCCTGTCACTTCCGGATGTGGTCTCATAGGCACGTCTTGTCAAAGCAGAGATCGTGTCCCCTTATTGTGGGATTCTCATCAATACGGGTGTGGGTAATCCAACCATGTCGTTTGTACAGCCCTTGGGAACAGGCGAGTTTTAAGGCGAGTGGGGAGGCGCTTGATATTCACCGCCTTTATAAGGAGATAAGGATTCCCTTCTTTCACCCACACCTTTTCTCTCTCTGCCCTCCCATTCTGGAGCTCTAGCGCCCAAGTCCTTATCTTTTCCGCCTCAAGAAAGCACTCGACCATGTCCGGATCGCTAAAGGTTTAAAACCTCCGAAGAGCTGACCGACTCTCGCCGTATCATGATAGTCAGTTTTCGGCTTTCTCTTCTGAGGTGCTCATCCGGATAAACCAGGACACAATCGCAGTAGTTCTCCCTTTACTACCCTAGCCAATATTGTGGAACGTAAGGTAGTAAGCACAGAAGCCGGGCAACCCAACTATTGACGAAAGACATGATTCGGAGCCAATGTATATAATGCTAAATTCGAAGTGCCGAACTATATTGTAAAAAGTGTTCGGACTTTGGTGTCGTATTACGGGTCACGATGAAGCCCCTAGCAGATTAAAGCATACCAAAGTGTATGGGTGCAACTTGAGAAGATTATCAAAAAAGGAAAAAAGGGGGTAGTAAGCTAGTGCCGCAGAAATTGGGCCGCAAACTGTTTCCATTATGGTTTGATTAATACGTCAAAGCGTATTTGCACAAATGGTGCAATAAGCGACCTGGCTATTTGACATGCCACAACCAAGGGAGAGCTGCGTGCGGGTCCTGAAAATAGGTCGATTCATCGTTAAAGAGACCACCTAGAAATTCCCTTGTACGCCAGTGCTTCGCGCCATCTTGGTGTGTGACAGCCTGGTTTTCGCCCACTCTTATTTGCTTGATCTTCATTTGAAATTTTTCTAGAACTTGGAGTTTTTGAATCTTCTCATCTGGACATAAACACTTGGGCATCCTTGGCTTTCACCCAAGTGCTTCACTTCCCTCCTAAATCATTATTTCTTTTCTGATCCACCCCCAAAATAATCATTGGAATATTTTTCTTAAATGGAAAATATTCATTTTCTCTCTAAAACCCCAGCCAGATCAGCATGCTCCAAAGCAACCCTAATTTTTATGGCTCAGCAAAATATGAGATAATTCACAAATATTGTGTGAACCCTAGGGCACCTCCCTGAGCAAAAATATTTCATTACTTTTTGGAATATTTTTGCTACTAAAAATATTTTCTGTTCTGGACAGAAATGGTGGTTTCTACAGCAACTACCATTTTACTTGATCCATTTGGCCTGAACTTTCTTGTGCATCTTCACCTTAGTAACTCATGACTAGCCTCCAAAGCAGAGCCTCCAACTCTCAACCGTTTGACCACAGTAACTGCTCAAAGTTACTGATCAAAAACTTACCTGGCTTGTAAAAACCTCTCTACTGCACCTGGATCCAAACCAAACCATGGTAAACTTCAAAACCACCATGGACAAATTGCCAGACATGAATTTCGGACTTAGGATGGCCTGAGGAGAGAGTTCGCGCGGTGACCACGCGTGTCCATGATGCCAGGCATGTGTGTCGACGCGCTCCGGGTGCCGCCGAACACTCTATTCGCGCGTGATCGCTTCCCTCATCTGCCCGAGCATGCCAAACCACGCCACCATCTTCGTCTCAATGCCATTAACCGCCCTCTGGCGCTCGCCGACGCCGGACCTCGCCGCAGCGAGCACGGGGAAGGTCCGGCCAGCCTAACAGTGCGGAGCGCACTGTGCTCGTCACCGTCCGCGTGATCTTGTGCTCGTCTTCGTTCGCCCATAGTTGCCGTGTGAGCTGCGTCGCCTTCTCCGTCTCTCACTGACGCCACTCGTCGCCGGGCGCTGTGGATAGGTGTCCACCGGCGGAGCCCGAACCCCCCTCGCTGCTCGCCTACAAATGGAGCCATCCCCAACCTCCTCGAGCACCATCCATCACTCCGACACACTCCACAATCGCGTAGGAAGCCGTAGCCCGGCCGGGCAGGCCTCGGGCCGCCATCCCCGAGCTCGAGCTCGCCGGCGATCCCCTCTGCTCTTCTCGGTAGCTCCAGCCCCTCCCAGGCCTGGGCGACCCCTCCAGGGCCTCCGCCTCTCTCCGATGAGGCCGTCTCGCCCGCTTGGAGCCCCTGGAGTGGCCTCCGTTCACCGTCTTCCTCAACTCCGGCAACCATCATGTTCTGCCACCGCTTGCGAGGTTGATTCCGACGCCGTCCGACCACCCCTAGCCACGCCACGGTTACCATACGTGCATGCTACGAGACTTGCAAACCTCAACACAAGTATTTCTCAATTTCACAATTACTCAACTAGCACGACTCTAATATCACCATCTTTATATCTCAAAACAATCATCAAGCATCAAACTACAAATAGTATTCAATGCACTTTATATGAAAGTTTTTATCATACCCATCTTGGATGCCTATCATATTATGACTAGTTTCATAGCCAAAGAAAATTACCATGCTATTCTAAAACACTCTCAAATAATATAAGTGAAGCATGAGAGTTCATCTATTTCTTCAAAATAAAACCACTGCCGTGCTTTCAAAAGATATAAGTGAAGCACTAGAGCAAATGACAAACTACTCCGGAAGATATAATTGAAGATCAATGATTAATCAAATTATTATGAAACTATGTGAAGACTCTCTAACATTTAGAATTTCAGATCTTGGTATGTTATTAAAACAGAAAGCAAAACAAAATAAAATAAGATGACGCTCCAAGCAAAAGACATATCATGTGGTGAATAAAAATATAGCTCCAAGTAAAGTTACCGATGAACGAAGACGAAAGAGGGGATGCCTTCCGGGGCATCCCCAAGCTTAGACTATTGGTTGTACTTGAATATTACCTTGGGATGCCTTGTGCATACCCAAGCTTAGGCTCTTGCCACTCTTTATTCCATAGTCCATCGAATCTTTACCCAAAACTTGAAAAACTTCACAACACAAAACTCAACAGAAAACTCGTAAGCTCCTTTAGTATAAGGAAATAAAACCACCACTTAGGTACTGTTGTGAACTCATTCTAAATTCATATTGGTGCAATATATACTGCATTCCAACTTCTCCATGGTTTATGCACTCCGATACTACTCATAGATTCATCAAAATAAGCAAACAACACAATGAAAACAGAATCTGTCAGAAACAGAACTGTCTGTAGTAATCTGTATCAAACGTATACTTCTAGAACAGCGAAAATTCTGAAATAAATTGGTGGACCTGAGGAATTTTTCTATTAATCATCTTCAAAAAGAAACAACCTAAAAGAACTCTCTAGTAATAAATGGAAGTTAACCTCGTGAGCGCTAAAGTTTTTGTTTTTTTACAGCAAGATCATAAAGACTTCACCCATGTCTTCCCAAAGGTTCTACTTGGCACAAACACTAATTAAAACATAAAACCACATCTAACCAGAGGCTAGATGAATTATTTATTACTAAACAGGAGCAAAAGGCAAAGAACAAAAATAAAATTGGGTTGCCTCCCAACAAGCACTTACGTTTAACGCCCGTAGCTAGGCATGATGGTTTCAATGATGCTCACATAAAAGATAAGAATTGAAACATAAAGAGAGCATCATGAAGAATATGGCTAGAACATTTAATTCTAACCCAGTTCCTATGCATAGGGATTTTGAGATCAAACAATTTATGGGAACAAGAATCAACTAGCATAGGAAAGCAAAACAAGCATAGCTTCAAGATTTTCAACACATAGTGAGGAAACTTGATATTATTGCAATTCCTACAAGCATATATTTCTCCCTCATAATAATTATCAGTAGCATCATGAATGAATTCAGCAATATAACCATCACATAAAGCATTATTTTCATGATCTACAAGCATATAATTTTTATTACTCTCCACATACGCAAATTTCTTCTCATGAATAGTGGTGGGAGCAAACTCAACAAAATAACTATCATGTGATTGAAAATTAAAATCAAGATGAAAAGTTTCATGGTTATCATTGTTCTTCATAGCATACGTGTCATCACAATAATCATCATAGATAGGAGGCATGCTTTCATAGTAATAAATTTGCACATCAAAACTTGGGGGACTAAAAATATCATCTTCATAACACATAGCATCCCCAAGCTTCTGGCTTTGCATATCATTAGCATCATGGATATTCGAGGAATTCATACTAACAAAATTGCAATCATGCTCATCATTCAAATATTTAGTTCCAAACATTTTAATGCATTCTTTTTCTAACATTCTAGCACAGTTATCGGAATCCTTATTTTCGCGAAAGACATTAAAAAAATGCAGCATATGAGGCACCCTCAATTCCATTTTTTTGTAGTTTTCATTATAAACTAAACTAGTGATCAAACAAGAAACAAAAAGATTTGATTGCAAGATCTAAAGATATACCTTCAAGCTCTAACCTCCCTGGCAATGGCGCCAGAAACTGCTTGATGTCTACTACACGACCTTCTTCTTGTAGACGTTGTTGGGCCTCCAAGTGCAGAGGTTTGTAGGACAGTAGCAAATTTCCCTCAAATGGATGACCTAAGGTTTATCAATCCGTGGGAGGCGTAGGTTGAAGATGGTCTCTCTCAAACAACCCTGCAACCAAATAACATAGAGTCTCTTGTGTCCCTAACACACCCAATACAATGGTAGATTGTATAGGTGCACTAGTTCGGCGAAGAGATGGTGATACTAGTGCAATATGGATGGTAGATATAGGTTTTTGTAATATGAAAATATAAAAAAAACAAGGTAACTAATGATAAAAGTGAGCCTAAACGGTATTGCAATGCTAGGAAACAAGGCCTAGGGTTCATACTTTCACTAGTGCAAGTTCTCTCAACAATAATAACATAATTGGATCATATAACTATCCCTGAACATGCAACAAAGAGTCACTCCAAAGTCACTAATAGCGAAGAACAAATGAAGATATTATTGTAAGGTGCGAAACCACCTCAAAGTTATTCTTTCTGATTGATCTATTCAAGAGTCTGTAGTAAAATAACACGAAGCTACTCATTCCGTTCGATCTATCCTAGAGTTCATACTAGAATAACACCTTAACACACAAATCAACCAAAACCTTAATGTCACCTAGATACTCCAATGTCACCTCAAGTATACGTGGGTATGATTATATGATATGCATCACACAATCTCAGATTCATCTATTCAACCAACACAAAGAACTTCACAGAGTGCCCCAAAGTTTCTACCGGAGAGTCAAGTCAAAAACATGTGCCAACCCCTATGCATAAGTTCACAAGGTCACTGAACCTGCAAGTTGATCACCAAAACATACATCAAGTAGATCAAGTGAATATCCCATTGTCACCAGAGATAAGCACATGCAAGACATACATCAAGTGTTCTCAAATCCTTAAAGAATCAATCCGATAAGATAACTTCAAAGGGAAAAATCAATCCATTACAAGAGAGTAGAGGAGGAGAAAGATCATAAGATCCAAATATAATAGCAAAGCTCGTGGTACATCAAGATCGTGCCAAATCAAGAACACGAGAGAGAGATCAAACACATAGCTACTAGTACATACCCTCAGCCCCGAGGGTCAACTACTCCCTCCTCGTCATGGAGAGTGTCGGGATGATGAAGATGGCCACCGGTGAGGGATTCCCCGTCCGGCAGGGTACCAGAACGGGTTCCCGATTGGTTTTTGGTGGCTACAGAGGTTAGCGGTGGCGGAACTCCCGATCTAGGTTTATTTCTGGGGGGTTTTGTATTTATAGGAATTTTTGGCGTAGGTCTCATGTCAAGGGGGTCTCTGAGTCGTCCACGAGATAGGGGCCCACGCCCAGGGGGGTAGGGCACGCCCCCACCCTCGTGGATGGCCCGGGACTCTTCCGGCCCAACTCTTTTACTCCAGGGGCTTCTTGTACTCCATAAAAAATCATCAAAATTTGGTACGTCAATTGGACTCCGTTTGGTATTCCTTTTCTACGATACTCAAAAACAAGGAAAAACCATAAACTGACACTGGGCTCTCGGTTAATAGGTTAATCCCAAAAATCATATAAAATAGCATATAAATGCATATTAAACATCCTGGATGGATACTATAGTAGCATGTAACAATAAAAAAGTATAGATATGTTGGAGACGTATTAGAGGAGCGCGCGGTGGAGGCTGGATGAACAGGAGCCCGTGGATGCACAATCGCAGGTGGAGGCTGGAAGAGGTCGACAGTGGATGAATAGTATCTCGTGGAGGCAATCGACGCTGGATGAACAGTATCCCGTGGAGTCCCGTTTTGCGGTACGCCACACCCCTCCCGATGAACATGACCCCCGTTTCGACCGTAGTGCTCCAACACAAGTTCGTTTCCTCTGTTTTGCGGTACGCCACACCCCTCCCGATCAACAGGACACCGTTTCGACCATTTTGCGATACGCCAGACCCCTCCCGATGAACAGGATCCCGTTTCGACCATGGACAGTCGAACACAAGGCCGTTACATTTTCTCTGTTGTACGCCAGGCCTCTTTTCCATTGGCTGTTCCGTCCAAGCCAGTTAGCTCCCGATGTACACGATGACGCATTACGTTCCGACCCAGCCGGTTGCCTCCCCATGAACATGACAACGGCACAGCTTCTCCGTTCCGGCACAGTTATGTACACGAGCCCTGGCCGTACATATGCGCGAGTAGGCATTCGAGCCCCTGCCCGTATGTACGTACATGGCCGTATTTTCTTTCTTGCACCCTGGCCGCTTTACATACGTGTACATGCTACGTGCGCGCCTCTAGTACGACACGTGCGCGCCACTACATCGACCCGTATGAACGTACACGTTCGCGACCAGAATGACAACGCTACGTATGCTTTGACCAGGTGGGCCGCGACTATCAGGCACTTCCTTGCGTGCGAAGATGTAGCTGGTGGGTCCCAACAGTCAGCGAGCGAATCATTTTTTTGCCCGTAATATGGACGCACTTCCTTGCGTGCGAAGATGTAGCTGGTGGGTCCCAACAGTCAGGGGGGAAACTTTTTTTCATGAAATACGGTGGCCTGTCCAGTGGGTCCCTGCTGTCAGCTGGAGGAATCATTATTTTCCGCGTAATAAGGGGGCACTTCCTTGCTGCGGCCGTGGACCCAGCTGTCAGCCTCTCCACGTATAGTACTCTTCTGATCGAAATCGTACGTTGACCACATTGACCACGCCGTGCCGAGAGCACCAAGGCGGTTGACGACGGCGAGGCCTAGGAAGGGAACGACGCGGAGCTGGTTAAGATGCGGCAATGGATGCCCACGTGAAGGGGAGTACGAGGGTTCACTTGTTCGGTTGCTGTGTGAGGCTGTCATCGCCGCAGGGCCTGGCTAGCGGTGGGAGTAGTAGGGGGTTGTGAGGCCTCCGCGGCAGCACAGCCGGCCATGGGAGGCAGGAGCAGGCGGCACGACCGGCGCTGCTTAGGCTGCTGGAGCAAGAAGACTAGAAGTTAAAGAAGCACGAAGGTCGTTGGATGGACATCGTACGGTCACTAAAACTAGAATTGTTTATATTGACTAAGTTGAGAAAGCCCTTGGTACGTGTCAACTTAGTAGGCCCACAAGTCAGACTCCAAAATGGTGCGCCCCACATGTCAGGGGGAGGAATCATTTTTTCAGCGGGTGAAGCTAGAATATCGAAGATTGAAGAAGTAGCACGACATCCATTGGATGAACATCCAACGGCCACTGTTGCTAGAACCGTGTGTTGACTATAAGTTGATCAAGCCTTGCATAGGCATCAACTTATTTTTTTTGAGGGGACATGTCAACTTAGTAGGCCCACAAGTGTGTGGCAGAGAACTTATAGCCCATTTGAGATTTGTAAGAATGTACAACCCATTTTTGAATTCTAATGGAAATTACTATAGCCCGTTTACAGTTTGTTAAAAGTACTGCCCATTTTCTAGCTAGGACAACGATTAATAATTTCAACCAACCATTCAAAATAGAATTCAATAAAATTTCCCACATTTTGATGGGATCCGAAATATTTTTATCCCTAAATTTCTAGTCAGATTAAATTCAATTTCAATATAAATTTGTCTTACATAAAAGTCCAACGAAACTTTGCACGTGCAACAATTAATGAAATTAGAATTTTCAAAATCCAAAAATAATATTTGATATACTGAATACGTGTGTGGTGCATTTTTTATAGTTACAACCCAATTTCTAAAATTACATCCCATTTAATATTTCTTAAAGACCATTTTCTTGTTAAGCCTAATGCATCCCTCCTAGGAAAGATTTCCAGCCCAGCAGGGTGGAGAATAACAAGTTGACCTTGCCTGGGTATTCCTCAAAATCTTTCTCAAAGGAAAGGGTATTCGTAAAAAAAAAGTATAGTTGGGCTAGCCATTTTCAGCTTGAAAAAATTAATATCTTGGCTGGATATCTGGCCTGGGCTAGACGGGCCTCAGCCCCCCCAGTTAATACCCTGCTCTCCTCTGAACAACAACGAAAACATTGCTCTTGTCTAAAAAAATGAAAACATCGCTCAAGAAAAACTCTTAAGTGCTCACACCTCAAAAACACAAATACTGCTCGAGCTGCTTGGTCCCAGCTGTCGGCCGCTCCTTGCGCAATTCTCTCGTTTAGACCACATAGGTTGACAATGGTGTGGGACCGTGATGTCAGGAAACCAGGAGGACGCAATTTTTTACAGTTGTAGTATATAATAAGGAGGCACTTGCAGACGTGCGGCTATGGCCCTGGTGAGTCCCCACTGTCATCCTCTCCAAGTAAAGTCATCTCTTCATTCCTCATGTTTGTTGACCATGTTGACAACATGAGACGGCGGCGCCACGGCGAGCGCAACAACTCGAAGGACGACGAAGAGGGCCTCGCGGGCCCTATGGATGGTCTAATACAGGGCCTGCTTCCCATTCGGGAAGCCAGGATCATAGGGCCACATGTCTGCGACGACATTGTCGTTCGCTTGTTCACCGGTGCTCGTTGACGAGACGGAGGTTGCAGCACAGGTCCTCCTGTGCTGGTAGCTCTTCCGCCATTAGGGCTCCAAACTGCGGCCGCACCTGCTCTATGGTGAACACGACATGAACTAGCTTGGACAGTGGCACCGGCTCCTGGTCGGAAGCTACATCCATCGTCTGATTGTCATCGCTCAGCTTGGCGAGCTCGCTGGGAAGCCAGCATGCCGGCTGTTAGACCGACCCGCTGCCAAGCACGAGTGTGACTGCCCTGGCCCACCCAGACCGCCTCCCTCACCCGCGCGTGCTTTCCTCCCGAAACGGCCAGTGCTGCCCACCCCGCTTCCCGGTGCAGGCGATTGCTCCGCCTTCAAACGACACAAGTGTCGTCCGTCCATCCTTCTGCCGCCCACATTAATGATATGCGGTTGCCGAGGTGGCTACTCCAGCGCCACACGTCCGTCCCGTCGCCGCCCACCATTGCTATATAAACTGCTGCGCCGGCCATAGCCACAGTCATCCGCCTTTGTTCCCTTTCTCCTGCCCACACCACTACTGCCCACCATGGCTTCCATGCGTTCCAGCGCTCTTCGGGACGGGCGGACGACAGACCACAAGGAGATGGCAGCCATCGCTACCGACTGGCTAGCCGGCAGGCAGCCGGATAACATGGTAGTCGATGACCGGCGCCAACCCCCTCCTCCGTGCCATCCTCGCCGGTGCATTGCACCATGACCATCGGCGAGGCCCGTGCCCAATAGATGGACATGGTGAGGCAGAAGCGTGAGGACAAGTTCCGGGAGGCGCATGCCGACGCCGCCTGCAACCACCATCTCCTCCAGGAGCACCTGCAGGCGAAGGAGCAGATCGCCGCGGAGCGGGCGGAGCAGGAGGCGCTGCTCGACTCGTACCGCTCCGCCCGCGAGGGCCACCTCAAGCGCTGGCGGTACCACATGTGGGTGGCGGAGGCTGCGGCCGCCTACAAAGAGGGCGATGAAGCGGGCAAAGCATTGTTTGGCGAGACCGAGGATGAGGCAGAGGACAATGCTAGCTCTGACGAGTCCCCTCTCCGCTGGCGTCGATGAGGCCCTGCTCCGCCGAGGCCCCGCAGCACCAACAACAAGGCAGAGGACACCACCGGCTCCGCCGAGGCCCCACCCCGCCGGCACCGAGGCGGAGGCCCTACCGCCGAGACCCCACCACGCCAACAATAAGGAAGAGGACAATGCTGGCTCTGACGAGTCCCCGCTCCAGTGGCATCGACGAGGCCCTGCTCCGCCGAGGCCCTGCGGTGCCAACAACGAGGTAGAGGACACCGCCGGCTCCGCTGAGGCCCCACCCCGCCGGAACCGAGGCAGAGGCCCTACTCCACAGAGACCCCGCCCCACCAACAACGAGGCAGAGGACATCACCGGCTCAGTCGAGGCCCCACCCTGCCGGCAACGAGGGGAGGATTTCCCCCGCTCTGCCGAGGCGCCGCCCTGCCGGCAACGAGATAGAGGACATTGCCGGCTCCGTCGAAGCCCCGCCCTGCTGCCAACGAGGCCGCGCCACACAAAAAAACGAGGAAGAGTAGAACACGGTAGGTCGCCGCCGCTCGGGTCCAAGTAAGGCCACCGCTGCTACCCTCCGGTTGAAGCCAAGCTAGGCGGGTTGACCATTGACGGCCGATTAGCTTCTTGGCGGCAACGTGGAGTCCGAGAGCTATGTTGGAGAAGGACGTTGCTTCTACTTGTGCAGTTGGCTCACTGACATGTGGGCGCAACAAGCATCTGGGCCACATGTCAGTGACGCAACTGCACCTGCAGTTAAGTCACTGAAGCTCAGTCTGCTGGAGAAGAAGTTTCTGTTCGGCTCAGCAGGACACGGGTGGGTAGCTTCGGTTAATTCATTATACCTCCAGTGCACCCCTTTTTAGTTGAAGAATGTATGAAATGTAATGAAATCCGGCATGTTTATATGAAATCCGACCGAGCATGAATGAATTTAGTTCGATTAGTTCAAATTCTTGTATCACTGGCATTGAATGAACATGGAAAACAAAACATACTAGCATTATTCCCAGGGTAATCACCTCGTTTGCAGCAGTTTCACATGTACTCCCCCCGGTCCTTTTTAGTCTGCATACAAGTTTTGTCTGCAGTCAAAGTATCTCTACTTTGACCGGAGTACAAAGAGTTTGAGCAGCTATTTAGCGTTCCTCCACATTGCAATCAAACACACTGTCCTGGCAATTCATAGAGAACATTCAAAATGATCGATCATTATGCATCTCAACAATTCACATGATAGAGCCAATATTTACTTCACAACTAATGAATAAAGGAAAATAGATCAACGCTGCTGACAGCAAAGGGCGTCCCATTCGAAAATATCAAACGATGTCTTCTTGCAAACATGAATGAGCAAAATTTGACAAGGTTGTCCCATTCCAAAATATCAAATGCTTGTTGTTTTTGTGCATCAATGAGCAAATTTTGACAAGGTTTTCCCATTCCAAAATATCAAATGCGTACGATTGTGGAATGGGCAGGGTTTGCCATCAGTTCGGACATTGACATGGCACCTTGTGCTAAATAAACCAGCTGTTTTTTCTGTAGTTCCACCAAAATCAACCAAATTCACGCGTAGCGTGTATGATTTCCCCCTTATATGTTATAACGCCTTGAACATATCGGCACCTCCTTTCTTGTTGTGAAAATGAATGATTCGATGTATTCATAAACATTTTGTGCAATTCCCATTGAAATCAAGCTGAGCACCCATGTTTGCTCAAATACAAAAAAGTGATTAGTATAAAGCAAACTATACTATGAATTGACAGTTTAAACGGGCACCTACATGGTCCATGTAGAGCACACATATAAAAAAATGGAACTCACTGGAAAGAATCCTAGAACAACATTGCGCATCACAACAAAAAGATGGAGATATGTCAGTCCTTCTGAGCTGAAGTTAGTTTGTCTTGTGGGGAGTAATGTAACCATCCTTAAACCACTCCTTCTGATGAGAAGATAGACAGGGCTTCTTCATCCTGGCATAATTGGAACTAGTCACTTCACGTACTCCGTATTCGTCTTCAGAGGAAGATGATCCTGTTGTGCAAATACAACAGGACAACTAAATGCTAGCATCTCTGCTTGCTCGGAAAAAAGGAAAGGAAATATTTAAAACAGCACAGATGAAGCATTTCTCAAGGACAATACCACTTTCTCATGACAGTATCTAAACAATAGCACAACACCAATAGAGATGACAAGGCTCAATCATATGGATGAAATCCGTGGGCGAGTACCAACCTTTGTCAGGAGGCTTATTGTGTAGAGCATATAGATAAATCACTTCTCTGGAACCATCTGTTGTTATCTACTATGGTTTCCATGCTTAATATATACTCCTCGATTAGTTTAATGTTTACAACATCTTCTTGTGCAGTTCCACTAAAATATATGGTATCTTCAAAGAAGATCCCTGTTTGCACAAGTTTAGATAAATACATATTACATTAAGAGTGGCATCAAATCAGTGGCAAAACAATTGCTCGTTCCAGCCAGAGCAATAAATGAAGATGAAAAATTATATCATTACTTGTGTCATCACAGTTCCAGTGCTTCATTACAGCAGCGCGAGATGATATTTTTTTTTCTTCCGCTTGTTCTTCCCCTTCATCACTTGGTTCAATAACAGACAAGCTTCGCCTTCATGTAAGATTTGGCATGTTAATTAGGGAGCACAAGTATAGCACTAAACAACAACATTAATTTTTTGATGAAAGTGGCAAAATACAGGCCAATAGTTGTGAAATATCCTTATCTTACCTCAATGGGATATTACGGTGCACATACAGATTGGAAGTCTTGTCTTCATTTGTGCAGTTCACTATAATCAAGCAAGATTACCGTACAAGTAGCACAACATATGAAAGTACACTGCACAATCATGTGAAAGAAAGCTAGTACTGGCGCGGAATTCAAACAACTCGCAATACGAAGATCTGAACCAAATTTGCCAACACAGATAGGAAGTAAGATCTCCTCTTGTGCAGTTCCACTAAGATCAAGCAATCAAGCAACATTGTCGTTGTGACATTTTGGTTGAACTGCACAAAACACTCTTAAAAGAAAAGTGTTTCATGCAGTGCAACAAAAGGTCACAATAGCAACGAGGTGAAGTAGATAACCCTGTTTACAAAGAGGTGCAAAGGAAACAACTAGTGGTCAATAACGGTGGATGACACAGAAGCCAACAAAAAGAAACATCTAACTTATCAAAATGGGAAAGAAAGCAAGACGGTAGCATTTCTCAAATGGTGGCATTGATTAATATTAACAGAGATTATATTAACAATAAAATTCGTTAAACATGTAATTTGCTTTTAACTGTGGCATTGCATCAATTTTCCAGCGGCATTATTAGAGGGTGTCTGTTTACAGGTACTTTTTGGTGGAGGGACTAAAAAAAGTCCATGTCAGTCCCATCTAAACCAAACAGGAGGGACTTTGAGGGACTAAAAGTGGGCATTTGGGACTAAAGAAAGAAGGCCCCGAGGGAGAGTCTTTTGGGGACTTTTTCCAGCAGTTGCCGCTGCCCCGCATCACACCTTGTCTCTATTAGTTCATTACTAGGGGTAACATGGTCTTTTAGCATGTTATTTAATAACCTCTAGTCCATGTTTAGTCCCTGGAACCAAGCAGGTATGGACTAGGGACTTTTTAACAAAACAGGGCCTTAGCTTAACAATAGCTAAAGAGGTGCACGGGATAGTGGACGCACCAGCACCATGTGCATCTACCGATGTATGAAGGGGTGATGCACAGTCTGTTGCAACAAAGAACAAACAACCAAGGAGCATATTTATGTTGGTCCCCGTTTTGTTATCTTTAGAATCCTTTCCCTATGTGAGCACAGAAAATCTAGTCATGCTCAAACTCTACAACCTTGTCCCCTGAAACAAAAAGATCAGTTCGTTACAGATGTGCGTACTGCGTTTGTCATTGTTTTCCCTTTTCGACCAACGTAGGTGCTGGATAGCCTATCTGTACTAGTACTTTCCCCCATTCCTTTCCTCTTTGAACCATGTCTTAGATTCATGCTATAAAACTTTCCCCACTACTTTCCCCTTCCTTTCCTTTTTGAACCTCATCCTAGATTCATGCAATACAACTTTCCCCACAACTTTACCCCATTCTTTTCCAATTTGAACCACGTCCTAGATTCATCCTATACAACTTTCCCCACTACTTTCATGTTTTATCCAACACCTAGATTCGAGTGCAGAAGCGGAAAAAGCCCACATGCAGCTAGAGCAATGCTTGTGGAATAAGTAATTATGCCTTAAGGTTCTCGGGGTGTGGTTCGGTGGGCGACCGGAGGCCGTTCGGCCCACACTACATACGGCGGCGAGGAAGAAGGGTGTCGGTGTCAAAATCGGTGGATCACGGGTAGGGGGTCCAGAACTGTGCGTCTAAGGTCGATGGTAACAGGAGACAGGGGACACGATGTTTAACCAGGTTCGGGCCCTCTCTATGGAGGTAATACCCTACTTCCTGCTTGGTTGATCTTGATGAGTATGAGTATTACAAGAGCTGACCTACCTCGAGATCATAATGGCTAAAACCCTAAAAGTCCAGCCTGTCTGACTATGAGTATGAGTCTTACCTCTACAGAATAAGACCTCCGGTTTATATAGACACCGGAGGGCACTAGGGTTGTACAAGGTCGGTTACAGTGAAAGGAATCTTCGTATCAGGACACCAAGCTTGCCTTCGATGCGAAGGAGAGTCCCATCCGTACACGGGAGATAGTCTTTGGTCTTGTATCTTTACGGCCCATGTACCATAGTCCGGACGCTCGACGACCCCCTAATCTAGGACTCCCTCAGTAGCCCCTGAACCAGGCTTCAATGACGAGGTCACTGGCGCACAAATTGTCTTCGGCATTGCAAGGCAGGTTCCTTCTCCGAATACTCCAACATAGTCATTGGACGCAACGAACGTGTCCGGCTCTGTAAAACAAATTCCACACACAACCGCAGGGAGTATAATATTTCATGAGTCCAATCCGCTGACAACTTTTGGTAATGTGACACCACGTCACCACCCGGTCATTATTTCGAACCGTTTTTTCGGCCTGCCGCTTCCAGATGTGGTCTCATTGGCACGTCTTGTCAAAGCAGAGATGGTGTCCCTGTATTGCGGGATTCTCATCAATACGGGTGTGGGTAATCCAACCGTGCCATTTGCACAGCCCTTGGGAACAAGCGAGATTTAAGGCGAGTGGGGAGGCGCTTGATATTCACTGCCTTTATAAGGAGATAAGGATTCCCTTCTTTCACCCACACCTTTTCTCTCTCTCTGCCCTCCCATTCTGGAGCTCCAGCGCCCAAGTCCTCATATTTTCCGCCTTAGGAAAGCACTCGACCATGTCGGGATCGCTAAAGATTTAATACCTCCGAAGAGCTGACCGGCTCTCGCCGTATCATGACAGTCAGTTTTCGGATTTCTCTACTGAGGTGTTCATCTGGATAAACCAGGACACAATGGCAGTAGTGCTCCCTTTACTACCCTAGCCGATATTGCGAAACGTAAGGTAGTAAGCACAGGATCCAGGCAACCCAACTATTGACCAAAGACATGATTCGGAGCCAATGTATATAATGCTAAATTCGGAGTGCCGAACTATATTGTAAAATGTGTTCGGACTTTGGTGCCGTATTACGGGTCGCGATGAAGCCCCTAGAAGATTAAAGCGTACCAAAGTGTATGGGTGCAACTAGACAAGATTATCAAAAATGGGAAAAAAGGGGGTAGTAAGCTAGTGCCACAGAAATTGGGCCGCAAACTGCTTCCATTATGGTTTGATTAATACGTCAAAGCGTATTTGTACAAATGGTGCAATAAGCGACCGGGCTATTTGACATGCCACAACCAAGGGAGAGCTGCGTACGGGTCCTGAAAATAGGTAGATTCATCGTTAAAGAGACCACCTAGAAATTCCCTTATACGCCAGTTCTTCGCGCCATCTTGGTGTGCGACAGCCTGGTTTTCGCCCTCTCTTATTTGCTTGATCTTCATTTGAAATTTTTCCAAAACTTGGAGTTTTTTAATCTTTCCATCTGGACATAAAAACATGGGCATCCTTGGCTTTCACCCAAGTGCTTCACTTCCCTCCTAAATCATCTTTTCTTTTCTGATCCACCCCCAAAATAATCATTGGAATATTTTTCTTAAATGAAAAATATTCATTTTCTCTCTAAAACCCTAGCCAGATCAGCATGCTCCAAAGCACCCTAATTTTTATGGCTTAGAAAAATCTGAGATAATTCACAAATATTCTGTGAACCGTAGGGCACCTCCCTGAGCAAAAATACTTCATCACTTTTTGGAATATTTTTGCTACTAAAAATATTTTCTGTTCTGGACAGAAATGGTGGTTTCTACAGCAACTACCATTTTACTTGATCCATTTGGCCGTAACTTTCTTGTGCATCTTCCCCTTAGTAACTCATGACTAGCCTCCAAAGCAGAGCCTCCAACTCTCAACCGTTTGACCACAGTAACTGCTCAAAGTTACTGATCAGAAACTTACCTGGCTTGTAAAAACATCTCTACTTCATGTGGATCCAAACCAAACCATGGTAAACTTCAAAACCACCACGAACAAACTACCATACATGATTTTTGTACTTAGGCTGGCCAGAGGAGAGAGTTCGCGCGGTGATCACGCGTGTCCACGATGCCAGGCATGCGTGTCGACGCGCTCCGGGTGCCGCCGAACTCTCTGTTCGCGCGTGCCCGAGCGTGCCAAACCACGCCACCATCTTCGTCTCAAGGCAATTAACCGTCCTCTGGCGCTCGCCGATGCCAGAGCTCGCCGCAGCGAGCACGGGCAAAGTCCGGCCAGCCTAACAGTGCGGAGCACACTGTGCTCGTCGCCTTCCCCGCGATCTTGTGCTCGTCTTCGTTCGCCCACAGTTGCCGCGTGAGCTGCGTCGCCTTCTCCCTCTCTCACTGACGCCGCTCGTCGTCGGGCGCCGTGGACAGGTGTCCACCGGCGGAGCCCAAACCCCCCTCGCTCCTCGCCTACAAATGGAGCCACCCCCAACCTACTCGAGCACCATCCATCACTCCCACACGCTCCACAATCGCGTAGGAAGCCGTAGCCCGGCCGGGCAGGCCTCTGGCCTCCATCCCCGAGCTCGAGCTCGCCGGCGATCCCCTCTGCTCTTCTCGGTAGCTCCAGCCCCTCCCAGGCCTGGGCGACCCCTCCAGGGCCTCCGCCTCTCTCCGATGAGGCCGTCTCGCCCGCTTGGAGCCCTGGAGTGGCCTTCGTTTGCCGTCTTCCTCAACTCCGGCAACCATCATGTTCTGCCACCGCTTGCGAGGTTGATTCTGACGCCCTCCGACCACCCCTAGCCACGCTACAGTTACCATACGGCATGCTACGGGACTTGCGAACCTCAACACAAGTATTTCTCAATTTCACAATTACTCAACTAGCACGACTGTAATATAACCATCTTTATATCTCAAAACAACCATCAAGCATCAAACTTCACATAGTATTCAATGCACTTTATATGAAATTTTTATTATACCCATCTTGGATGCCTATCATATTATGACTAGTTTCATAGCCAAAGCAAATTACCATGCTGTTCTAAAACACTCTCAAATAATATAAGTGAAGCATGGGATTTCATCTATTTCTTCAAAATAAAACCACCGCCGTGCTTTAAAAAGATATAAGTGAAGCACTAGAGCAAATGACAAACTACTCCGAAAGATATAAGTTAAGACCAATGAGTAGTCGAATAATTATGTAACTACGTGAAGACTATCTAACATTTAGAATTTAGGATCTTGGTATGTTATTAAAACAGAAAGCAAAACAAAATAAAATAAGATGACTCTCCAAGCAAAACACATATCATGTGGTGAATAAATATATAGCTCCAAGTAAAGTTACCGATGAACGAAGATGAAAGAGGGGATGGCTTCCGGGGCATCCCCAAGATTAGGCTCTTGGTTGTACTTGAATATTACCTTGGGGGTGCCTTGCGCATACCCAAGCTTAGGCCCTTGCCACTCTTTAATACATAGTCCATCGAATCTTTACCCAGAACACGAAAACTTCACAACACAAAACTCAACAGAAAACTCGTAAGCTCCTTTAGTGTAAGAAAATAAAACCACCACTTAGGTATTGTTGTGAACTCATTTTAAATTCATATTGGTCCAATATATACTGTATTCCAACTTCTCTATGGTTTATACCATCGTATACTACTCATAGATTCATCAAAATAAGCAAACAACACAATGAAAACAGAATCTGTCAAAAACAGACCTATCTGTAGTAATCTGTATCAAACGTATGCTTCTAAAACAGCGAAAATTCTGAATTAAATTGGTGTACCTGAGGAATTTGTCTATTAATCATCTTCAAAAAGAATCAACATAAAAGCACTCTCCATTAAAGAATGGAAGCTAATCTCGTGAGCTCTAAAGTTTCTGTTTTTTTATAGCAAGATCATAAAGACTTCACCCAAGTCTTCCCAAAGGTTCTACTTGGCACAAACACTAATTAAAACATAAAACCACATCTAACCAGAGGCTAGATGAATTATTTATTACTAAACAGGATCAAAAGGCAAAGAAAAAAAATAAAATTGGGTTGCCTCCCAACAAGCACTGACGTTTAACGCCCCTAGCTAGGCATGATGGTTTCAATGATGCTCACATAAAAGATAAGAATTGAAACATAAAGAGAGCATCATGAAGAATATTACTAGCACATTTAAGTCTAACCCAGTTCCTATGCATAGCGATTTGGTGATGAAACAATTTATGGGAACAAGAATCAACTAGCATAGGAAAGCAAAACAAGCATAGCTTCAAGATTTACAACACATAGAGAGGAAACTTGATATTATTGCAATTCCTACAAGCATATATTTCTCCCTCGTAATAATTTTTAGTAGGATCATGAATGAATTCAGCAATATAACCATCACATAAAGCATTCTTTTCATTATCTACAAGCATAGAATTTTTATTACTCTCCACATAAGCAAATTTCTTCTCATGAATAGTGGTGGGAGCAAACTCAACAAAATAACTATCATGTGATTGAAAAGTAAAATCAAGATGACAAGTTTCATGGTTATCATTGTTCTTCATAGCATACGTGTCATCACAATAATCATTATAGATAGGAGGCATGCTTTCATCGTAATAAATTTGCACATCAAAACTTGGTGGACTAAAAATATTATCTTCATCAAACATAGCATCCCCAAGCTTCTGGCTTTGCATATTATTAGCATCATGGATATTCAAGGAATTCATACTAACAAAATTGCAATCATGCTCATCATTCAAATATTTAGTGCCAAACATTTTAATGCATTCTTTTTCTAACACTTGAGCACAATTATTTGAATCCTTATTTTCACGAAAGACATTAAAAAGATGCAGCATATGAGGCACCCTTAATTCCGTTTTTTTGTAGTTTTCATTATAAACTAAATTAGTGATAAAACAAGAAACAAAAAGATTTGATTGCAAGATCTAAAGATATACTTTCAAGCTCTAACCTCCCCGGCAACGGCGCCAGAAACTGCTTGATGTCTACTACACGACCTTCTTCTTGTAGACGTTGTTGGGCCTCCAAGTGCAGAGGTTTGTAGGACAGTAGCAAATTTCCCTCAAATGGATGACCTAAGGATTATCAATCCATGGGAGGCGTAGGTTGAAGATGGTCTCTCTCAAACAACCCTGCAACCAAATAACATAGAGTCTCTTGTGTCCCTAACACACCCAATACAATGGTAAATTGTATAGGTGCACTAGTTCGGCGAAGAGATGGTGATACTAGTGCAATATGGATGGTAGATATAGGTTTTTGTAGTATGAAAATGTAAAAAAAAGGTAACTAATGATAAAAGAGAGCGTAAACGGTATTGCAATGCTAGAAACAAGGCCTAGGGTTCATACTTTCGCTAGTGCAAGTTCTCTCAACGATAATAACATAATTGGATCAGATAACTATCCCTCAACATGCAACAAAGAGTCACTCCAAAGTCACCAATAGCGGAGAACAAACGAAGAGATTATTGTAAGGTACGAAGCCACCTCAAAGTTATTCTTTCTGATTAATCTATTCAAGAGTCCGTAGTAAAATAACGCGAAGCTACTCTTTCCGTTCGATCTATCCTAGAGTTCATACTAGAATAACACCTTAAGACACAAATCAACCAAAACCCTAATGTCACCTAGATACTCCAATGTCACCTCAAATATCCGTGGGTATGATTATATGATATGCATCTCACAATCTTAGATTCATCTATTCAACCAACACAAAGAACTTTAAAGAGTGCCCCAAAGTTTCTACCAGAGAGTCAAGACAAAAATGTGTGCCAACCCCTATGCATAAGTTCACAAGGTCACTGTACCTGCAAGTTGATCACCAAAACATACATCAAGTAGATCACGTGAATATCCCATTGTCACCACAGATAAGCACGTGCAAGACATACATCAAGTGTTCTCAAATCCTTAAAGACTCAATCCGATAAGATAATTTGAAAGGGAAAACTCAATCCATTACAAGAGAGTAGAGGCGGAGAAACATCATAAGATCCAACTATAATAACAAAGCTCGCGGTACATCAAGATCGTGCCAAATCAAGAACACGAGAGAGAGATCAAACACATAGCTACTAGTACATACCCTCAGCCCCGAGGGTGAACTACTCCCTCCTCGTCATGGAGAGTGTCGGGATGATGAAGATGGCCACAGGTGAGGGATTCCCCCTCCGGCCGGGTACCAGAATAGGGTCCCGATTGGTTTTTGGTGGCTACAGAGGTTTGCGGTGGCGGAACTCCCGATCTAGGTTTATTTCTGGGGGTTTTTGTATTTATAGGAATTTTTGGCGTAGGTCTCACGTCAAGGGGGTCTCCGAGTCATCCACGAGATAGGGGCCCACGCCCAGGGGGGTAGGGCGCGCCCCCACCCTCGTGGACGGCCCGGGACTCTTCTGGCCCAACTCTTTTACTCTAGGGGCTTCTTTTGGTCCATCAAAAATTGGCACGTCAATTGGACTCCGTTTGGTATTCCTTTTCTATGATACTCAAAAACAAGGAAAAAACATAAAATGACACTGGGCTCTAGGTTAATAGGTTAGTCCCAAAAATCATATAAAATAGCATATAAATGCATATAAAACATCCTAGATGGATACTATAATAGCATGTAACAATAAAAAATTATAGATATGTTGGAGACGTATTAGAGCAGCGCGCGATGGAGGCAGGATGAACAGGAGCCCGTGGATGCACAATCGGAGGTGGAGGCTGGAAGAGGTCGACAGTGGATGAATAGTATCCCGTGGAGGCAGTCGACGGTGGAGATGAAAAGTATCCCGTGGAGTCCCGTTTTGCGGTACGCCACACCCCTCCTGATGAATAGGACCCCCGTTTCGACCGTAGCGCTCCAACACAAGTCCGATTCCTCTGTTTTGCGGTATGCTACACCCCTCCCGATCAATAGGACCCTGTTTCGACCGTTTTGCGGTACACCAGACCCCTCCTAATGAACAAGATCCTGTTTCGACCATGGCCAGTCGAACACAAGGTCGTTTCCTCTGCTCTGCGATACGTCGGGCCTCTTTTCCATCGGTTGTTCTGTCCAAGCCGGTGAGCTCCCGATGAACACGACGGCGCATTCCGTTCCGACCCAGCCGGTTGCCTCCCCATGAACACGATGACGGTGTAGCTTCTCCGTTCGACACAGTCATGTACAGGAGCCCTGGCCGTACGTATGCGCGAGTAGGCGTTCGAGACCCCGCCCGTATGTACGTACATGGTTGTATTTTCTTTCTTGCACTCTGGCCGCTGTACATACGTGTACATGCTACATGCGTGCCTCTACTACGACATGTGCGCACCTCTACATCGACCAGTATGTACGTACATGTTCGCGACCAGAATGACAATGCTACATATGCTTCGACCAGGTGTGTCCCGACTGTCAGGCACTTCCTTGCATGCGAAGATGTAGCTGGTGGGTCCCCACAGTCAGGGGGGAAACGTTTTTTTTCGCAAAATACGGTTGCCCGTCCAGTGGGTCCCTGCTATCAGGTGGATGAATCATTATTTTCTGCGTAATGAGGAGGCACTTCCATGTTGCGGCTGTGGACCCAGCTGTCAGCCTCTCCATGTATAGTACTCTTCCGATGGAAGTCGTACGTTGACCACATTGACCACGCCATGTCGAGAGCACCAAGGCGGTGGACGAGGGCGAGGCCTAGGAAGGGAACGACCCGGAGGTGGAGAAAATGCGGCAGTGGATGCCCACACGGAGGGGAGTACGAGGGTTCACTTGTTCGGTTGCGGTGTGAGGCTGTCGTCGCCGCAGGGCCTGGCTAGCGGTGGGAGTAGTAGGGGGCTGTGAGGCCTCCACTGCAGCACAGCCGGCCACAGGAGGCAGGAGCAAGCGGCACGACCGGTGCTGCTTTGGCCGGCTGGAGCATGAAGACTAGAAGTTGAAGAAGCACGATGGTCGTTGGATGGACATCGTACAGTTACTGCAGCTAGAATCATTTATATTGACTAAGTTGACAAAGCCCTTGGTACGTGTCAACTTAGTAGGCCCACAAGTCAGTCTCCGAAACGGTACACCCCAGATGTCATGGGGAGGAATCATTATTTCGGCGGGTGAAGCTAGAATATGCAAGATTGAAGAAGAAGCATGACATCCATTGGATGGACATCCAACGGCCACTGTTGCTAGAACCGTGTGTTGACTATAAGTTGATAAAGCCTTGCATACGCGTCAACTTTTTTTTTTGAGGAGACGCGTCAACTTAGTAGGCCCACAAGTGTGTGGCAGAGAACTTATAGCCCATTTGAGATTTGTAAGAATGTACAACCCAATTTTGAATTCGAATGGAATTTACTATAGCCCATTTACAGTTTGTTAAAAGTACCGCCCATTTTCTAGCTAGGACAACGATTAATAATTTCAACCAACCATTCAAAACAGGATTCAATAAAATTTCCCACATTTTGATGGGATCCGAAATATTTTTATCCCTAAATTTCTAGTCAGATTAAATTCAATTTCAATATAAATTTGTCTTACGTAAAAATCCAACGAAACATTGCGCGCGCAACAATTAATGAAATTAAAATTTCAAAATCCAAAAATAACATTTTATATACAAAATACGCGTGTGGTGCATTTTTTTATAGTTGCAACCCAGTTTTTGAAATTACATCCCATTTATTATTTCTTAAAGCCCATTTCTTGTTAAGCCTAATGCATCCCTCCTAGGAAATATTTGCAGCCAAGTGGGGTGGAGAATAACAAGTTGACCTTGCCTGGGTATTCCTCAAAATCTTTCTCAAAAGAAAGGGTATTCATCAAAAAAAGTATAGCTGGGCTAGCCATTTTCAGCTTGAAAAGACTTAATATTTGGGCTGGATATCTGGCCTGGGCTAGACGGGCCACAGCCCGCCCAGTTAATACCCTGCTCTCCTTTGAACAACAACGGAAACATTGCTCTTGTCTAAAAAAATGAAAACATCGCTCAAGAAAAACTCTATAGTGCCCACACCTCAAAAACACAAATACTGCTCGAGCTGCTTGGTCCCAGCTGTCGGCCGCTCCTTGCGCAATTCTCTTGTTTATTGACTACATAGGTTGACAATGGTGTGGGACCGTGATGTCAGGAAACCAGGAGGATGCAAAAAAATTACAGTTGTAGTATATAATAAGGAGGCACTTGCGGACGTGCAGTTGTGGCCCTGGTGGGTCCCCACTGTCATCCTCTCCAAGTAAAGTCATCTCCTCATTCCTCATGTCTGTTGACCATGTTGACAACACGAGACGGCGGTGCCACAGCGAGCGTAACAACTCAAAGGACGACGAAGAGGGCCTCGCGAGCCCTATGGATGGTCTGATACAGGGCCTGCTGCCCATTCGGGAAGCCAGGATCATAGGGCCACATGTCCATGACGGCATTGTCGCTCGCCTGTTCACCGATGCTCATTGACGAGACGGAGGTTGCAGCACAGGTCCTCCTGTGCTAGTAGCTCTTCCGCCATTAGGGCTCCAAAGTGCGGCTGCACCTGCTGTATGGTGAACACGGCATGAACCGGCTTGGACAGTGGCACCGGCTCCTGGTCGGAAGCTACGTCCATCGTCTGATTGTCAGCGCTCAGCTTGGCAAGCGTGCTGGCGAGCCAGCATGTCCGGCTACTGGACCGACCCGCTGCCAAGCACGAGTGTGACTGCCCTGGCCCACCCAGACTGCCTCCCTCGCCTGCGCGTGCTTTCCGCCCGAAACGGCCAGTGCTGCCCACCCCGCTTCCCGGTGTAGGCGATTGCTCCGTCCTTCAAATGACACAAGTGTTGTTCGTCCGTCCTTCTGCCGCCCACATTAATGATATGCGGTTGCCAAGGTGGCTACTCCGGCGCCACATGTCCGTCCCGTCACCGCCCACCATTACTATATAAACTACTGCACCGGCCATAGCCACAGTCATCCGCCTTCGTTCACTTTCTCCTGCCCACACCACTACTGCCCACCATGGCTTCCTCGCGCTCCAGCGCTGTTCGGGACGGGCGGACGACAGACCACAAGGAGATGGCAGCCACCGCTGCCGGCTGCCTGGCCGGCAGGCAGCCGAAGAACATGGTAGTCGATGATCCGGTGCCAACACCCTCCTCCACGCCATCCTCGCTGGTGCATTGCACCATAACCATCAGCGAGGCCCGTGCCCAATAGATGGACATGGTGAGGCATAAGCATGAGGAGAAGTTCCGGGAGGCGCATGCTGACGTCACCTACAACCACCATCTCCTCCAGGAGCACCTGCAGGCGAAGGAGCACATCGCCACAGAGCGGGCGGAGCAGGAGGCGCTGCTCGACTAGTACCTCTCCGCCCGCGAGGGCTGCCTCTAGCGCTGGCGGTACCACATGCGGGTGGCGGAGGCGGCGGCCGCCTACAAAGAGGGTGATGAAGCGGGTGAAGCGCTGTTTGGCGAGACCGAGGATGAGGTAGAGGACAATGCCAGCTCCGACAAGTCCCCTCTCCGCCGGCGTTGAAGAGGCCCTGCTCCGCCGAGGCCCCGCCCAATCAGAACTGAGGCGGAGGCCCTACCGCCGAGACCCCGCCCCGCCAGCAACGATGTAGAGGACAATGCTGGCTCCAACGAGTCCCCGCTCCGGTGGCATTAATGAGGCCCTGCTCCGCCGAGGCCCCGCAGCGCCAAAAACGAGGCAGAGGACACCACCGGCTCCGCAGAGGCCCCACCCCGCCGGCACCGAGGCGGAGGCCCTACTCCACAGAGACCCTCACCTGCCAAAATTGAGGTAGAGGTCATCACCGGCTCAGTCGAGGCCCCACCCTGCCGGCAATGAGGGGGAGGATTTCCCCCGCTCTGCCGAGGCGCCGCCCCACCGGCAACGAGATAGAGGACATTGCCGGCTCCGTCGAGGCCCCGCCCTGCTGCCAATGAGGCCGCGCCACACAAAAAACGAGGAAGAGTAGAATACGGTAGGTCGCCGCCGCTCGGGTCCAAGTAAGGCCATCGCTTCTACCCTCTACTTGACGCCAAGCTAGGCGGGTTGACCATTGACGGCCGATTAGCTTCTTGGCGGCGACGTGGGGTCGGAGAGCTATGTTGGAGAAGGACGTTGCTTCTACTTATGCAGTTGGCTCACTGACACGTAGGCGCAACAAGCATCTAGGCCACATGTCAGTGACGCAACTGCACCTGCAGTTAAGTCACTGAAGCTCAGTCTGCTGCAGAAGAAGCTTCTGTTCGGCTCAGCAGGGCACATGTGGGTAGCTTCAGTTAATTCATTATACCTCCAGTGCACCCCTTTTTAGTTGAAGAATCTATGAAATGTAATGAAATCCGGCATGTTTATATGAAATCCGACCGAGCATGAATGAATTTAGTTCGATTAGTTCAAATTCTTTTATCACTAGCATTGGATGAACATGGAAAACAAAACGTACTACCATTATTCCCAGGGTGATCACCTCGTTTGCAGCAGTTTCACATGCACTGCCTCCGGTCCTTTTTAGTATGCATACAAGTTTTGTCTGTAGTCAAAGTATCTCTACTTTGACCGGAGTACAAAGAGTTTGAGCAGCTTTTTAGCGTTCCTGCACATTGCAATCAAACACACAGGCCTGACAATTCATAGAGAACATTCAAAACGATCAATGATTATGCATCTCAGCAATTCACATGTCAAAGCCAATATTTACTTCACAACTAAAGAATAAAGAAAATTAGATCGACGCTGCTGACAGCAAAGGGCGTCTCGTTCAAAAATATCAAACGATGTCTTCTTGCGAACATGAATGAGCAAAATTTGACAAGGTTGTCCCATTCCAAAATGTCAAATGCTTGTTGTTTTTGTGCATCAATGAGCAAATTTTGACAAGGTTTTCCCATTCCAAAATATCAAATGCCTAAGATTGTGGAATGGGCAGCGTTTGCCATCAGTTCAGACATTGACATCGTACCTCGTGCTAAATAAACCAGCTGTTTTTTTGTGTAGTTCCAACAAAATCAATCAAATTGACGCGTAGCGTGTACGATTTCGCCCTTATATGTTGCAACGCCTTGAACATATCAGCACCTCCTTTCTTGTGGTGGAAATGAATGATTTGATGTATTCATAAACATTTTGTGCAATCCCATTGAAATCAAGATGAGCACCCCTGTTTGCACAAATACAAAAAAGTGATTAGTATAAATCAAACTGTACTATGAATTAACAGTTTAAAAAGGCACCCACATGGTCCATGTAGAGCACACTTTAAAAAAAATTGAACTCACTGGAAAGAATCCTAGAACAACATTGCGCATCACAACAAAAAGATGGAGATATGTTAGTCCTTCTGAGATGAAGTTAGTTTGGTCTTGTGGGGAGTAATGTAACCATCCTTGAACTACTCCTTCTGATGAGATGATAGACATGGCTTCTTCATCCTGGCATAATTGGAACTAATCACTTCATGTACTCCGTATTCGTCTTCAGAGGAAGATGATCCTGTTGTGCAAATACAAGAGGACAACTAAATGCTAGCATCTTTGTTTGCTCGGAAAAAACGAAAGGAAATATTTAAAACAGCACAGATGAAGCATTTCTCGACGACAATACCACTTTCTCATGACAGTATCTAAACAATAGCACAACACCAATAGAGATGACAAAGCTCAATCATATTGTGTAGAGAATACAGATAAAGCACTTCTCTGGAACCATATGTTGTTATCTACTATGGTTGCCATGCTTACTATATAGACCTCGATTAGTTTACTGTTTCCAACATCTTCTTGTGCGGTTCCACTAAAATATGTGGTATCTTCAAAGAAGATCCCTGTTTGCACAAGTAGAGATAATTACATATTACATTAAGAGTGGCATCAAATCAGTGGCAAAACAATTGCTCGTTCCAGCCATAGCAATAAATGAAGATGCAAAACTATATCATTACTTGTGTCATCACAGTTCTGGTACTTCATTACAGCACCGGGAGTTGATTTTTGTTTTTCTTCGGCTTGTTCTTCCCCTTCATCACTTGGTTCAATAACAGACAAGCTTCGCCTTGAATGTAAGATTTGGCATGTTAATTAGGGGGCACAAGTATAGCACTAAACAACGACATTAATTTTCTGATGAAAGTGGCAAAATACAGGCCAACAGTTGTGAAATATCCTTATCTTATCTCAATGGGATATTACGGTGCACATGCAGATTGGAAGTGTTGTCTTCATTTGTGCAGTTCACTAAAATCAAGCAAGATTACCGTACAAGTAGCACAACATACGAAAGCACACTTCACAATCGTGAAAGAAAGCTAGTACTGGCCTCTCATGACGTGGAATTCAAACAACTCACAATAAGAAGATCTGAACCAAATTTGCCAACACGGATAGGAAGTAAGATCTCCTCTTGTGCAGTTCCACTAAGATCAAGCAATCAAGCAACATTGTCGGTGTGACATTTTGGTTGAACTGCAAAAAAAACTCTTAAAACAAAAGTGTTTCATGCAGTGCAACAAAAGGTCACAATAGCAACGAGGTGTAGTAGATAACCCTGTTTACATAGAGGTGCAAAGGAAATAACTAGTGGTCAATAACGGTGGATGACATAGAAGCCAACAAAAAGAAGCGTCTAACTTATATAACAGAGAGATTATATTAACAATAAAATTCGTTAAACATGTAATTTGCTTTTAACTATGGCATTGCATCAATTTTCCAGCGGCGTTATTAGAGGGTGTCTGTTTACAGGGACTTTTTGGTGTAGGGACTAAAAAAGTCCATGTCAGTCCCATCTAAACCAAACAGGAGGGGCTTTTAGGGACTAAAAGTGGGCATTTGGGACTAAAGAAAGAAGACCAAGAGGGAGAGTCTTTTGGAGACTTTTTCCAACAGTTGCCCCTGCCCCACATCACACCTTGTCTCTATGTTCACTACTAGGGGTAACATGGTCTTTTAGCATGTTATTTAATAACCTCTAGTCCATGTTTAGTCCCTGGAACCAAGCAGGTAGGGACTAGGGAATTTATAGCAAAACAGGGCCTTAGATTAACAACAGCTAAAGAGCTGCACGGGACAGTGGACACACCGGCACCATGTGCATCTACCGATGTATGAAGGGGTGATGCACAGTCTGTTGCAACAAAGAACAAAAAACCAAGGAGCATATTTGTGTTGGTCCCAGTTTTGTTATTTTTAGAATCCTTTCCCTATGTGAGCGCAGAAACTCTAGTCATGCTCAAACTCTACAGCCTTGTCCCCTGAAACAAAAAGATCAGTTCGTTACAGATGTGTGTACTGCGTTTGTCATTGTTTTCCCTTTTCGACCAATGTAGGTGATGGATAGCCAGTCTGTACTAGTACTTGCCCCCTTCCTTTCCTCTTTGAACCACGTCCTGGATTCATGCTATACAATTTTCCCCACTACGTTCCCCCATTCCTTTCCTCTTTGAACCACATCTTAGATTCATGCTATAAAACATTCCCCACTACTTTCCTTTTTGAACTACATCCTAGTTTCATGCTATACAACTTTCCCCACATCTTTACCCCATTCTTTTCCTCTTTGAACCACGTCCTAGATTCATGCTATATAACTTTCCCCACTACTTTCCTGTTTGATCCAACACCTAGATTCGAGTGTAGAAGTGGAAAAGGCCCACATGCAGCTAGAGAAATGCATGTGGAATAAGTAATTATACCTTATGGTTCTTGGGGTGTGGTTCTGTGGGCGACCGGAGGCCGTTTGGCCCACACTACGTACGGCGGCGAGGAAGAAGGGTGTCAGTGTCAAAATCGGTGGATCTCGGGTATGTGGTCCAGAACTGTGCCTCTAAGGTCGATGGTAACAAGAGACAGGGGACACGATGTTTAACCAGGTTCGGGCCCTCTCTATGGAGGTAATACCCTACTTCCTGAGGAAGACACCCAGCCAGAGTCAAAAGAACATAAGGCGCTTTGGGACGAGCTTGAACTGGCCTTGCGGGAAGACGCCGCGCCTGTCCCCGCTCCCATTCCGGCTCCCGTCGCCCTGACTACGCCAGCTCCCATCCCCGTGGCATTGGTGGGCTGGGAGCCGCACATTGTCGCCGAGCTTGATCCCACGGGGTTCCACGAGGTCCTCGCCGACTTCCACATGCCCGTGCACCTGCCAGCACATGCGCCTGCGCGTGCACTGATGCGCACGCCCATGCCGGTGCCCATGCACCTGCCAGCGCATGCGCCTGCACGTGCACTGACTTGCGTGCCCGTGCCGGTGCCCGTACACATGAATGTCTCCACCACGCCGTTGATAGGGCCTGTCCCCGCGCGGGTGCCTGTGCCCCCCTCAGCGGCATGGATGGTCGCAGTCGACCGCTTCCTTGCACCAACGCGAGTGGCCTCCTCCCGCCAGTTGACTCGCTCCAAAGTCCAGGAGTACGCCAACAACGGTGCAAGATGCCGCCGTCGCCGTCGGTTAGTGGCCCGATAAGACACAGAGGATGGCAGAGGAGCCGCTTCCCACCGCGAGACGCCCCCGCCGCCGCCGCGTAATCTAAATTTGCCATGAAAAACTTTCGGATTGCCATGCTTAAAATCCGAACATTTATCATTTCCGTTTATTTTATATCGGTCGTCGTATAATTTAATGTCGGAGTCAGACTGAACGAAATGTATGGTTTGATCGATTGAATGTTCTACTAGAGCCGTATCAAAATAAATATAAAACGTCATCAAGCCACATGTATTCCTTGTCATCCAACGACCTAGACTGCTTCAATGTCGAGCACTCAACACATTTAGCGTGCAGTTAATTTCATGCCAAAAATAGTGCTAATCACATGACAACACACAGATAATATCCTAGTAGTTAATATCTGCATGCAATTAATACACTTCCAAATTAATTTGCATTGCACGTACAAACTGACTAGCGCTGCTAGTACGTGAAACTGGTGTCGTGACTTGTGAACGCGTCCAGATATGGTCAACGGCAACATCCCCCACGAGTTCTTCCTGTTTGCCCATGTGTCTAAACGCAGAAGGGGAGGAGATAGAGAGCACACATGGAACCCACTAGTAAGTGAAGGCGAATGGTACTAAAAATAATATTACATGTTATCCATTAATTAGGCTGTGGTAATATAAAAACATTATGTGAACAAAGGGGGTACAACAAACATTGCTATTCTACTTATGTTGCCTACTCTTGACGTGCGGCTTGAAGGCCCGGTCGCATGTTCGATCCTTGTCCTTTATTTTTTAATTTGTATATGGGTCCAAATTTGTTTCATGACATGTGGGCCCCTCGGTGTGTAGTTTGTAGCACTTTAATTTGTGGGTCGAAATTTGTTCCATTCCAAGTGGACTATCTGTGTGTAGTTTTGTAGCTTATTTATAATAATTAAAGAGAACAACATAGTTTTTTCAATAATACCATGGTGCGATGTTGAAGGCGGGAAAGGACGGGGAGAGAGCGATGACCGAGCTAGAGGGAAATCAACTAGGGGAGTTGCGTGGGTTGCAACGGTGTTTGGAGTAGTTGTGGGACGAATGCAACGAAAATATAATCTAAATCGACCGGAATAAATGCCTACACAAATTAATCCAAGGTTGGAGTGCCCCTCGCAATGTAAATAGCTCCGGCTTTGCGAGGGATGGAGAGGTAGTAGCTTCAACGCTGGAAGATACAGTGTGAGAAAGCGAGGTCAATCGAGAGACATATAGATAGAGCGACAAAGTGAGTGTGGTCCGACATTCCTTGAACAAATATATATGCTCTAGAGAGATATTGTCCAATTGAGCTTTTTGGCAAGGGTGAGGGTTGTAATATAGAGCTTGAGAGATGATCCAGTCACAGACGTGTAGATATATTTTGTGCGTGGGAGGAAGCAAGGTCAACTGATCACATAGGGTCGTCATGCGATCGAAAGAGTGAGACGGGTTGGAGAGAGTGACCTAGATAGACGATGTGCGTGAGAGAGTATACAATGTGAATATGTCGAATTGGACTCAAACATGGTGATATATCATTTTTGTCCGAGAAAGAGCAAGGTCAATCAAGACATACGGAGAGAGAGAGAGAGATTGAGTGAGCATGGCCCACCATGAGGTCAAAAGAGTGGCGGCGACTTGGCTGGACTAACCTAGATAGACAATCTGCGTGAGAGAGTATAGAGTGTGTCTATCAAGGACCGAATAGGGAGATATATCATTTGTGTGTGAAAGAAAACGAGGTTAAACGAGACTCAGATAAAGAGAGCAAGATTGAGCGAGTGTGGCCCGCCGTGCGGATGAAAGAGTGAGACAGTCTTGAGGGAGTGACCTAGATATACAACGTGCGTGCATGCGCACGAGAGGTTCGGGGCTAGATAGGCAATGCATGTATTTAGCGCGAGAGGGTGAGAGGGAGAGGGGGGAGAGAGAGCTCGGCATGGGGTGCAATGGCGGGTGTGTGAGGTAAATACATTTGGTAACAGAGTGGAAAAAGGGGTTGTGTAGTTGACAGACTTAGAGATCGAAACATGGAGAGAAAGAATGAACGTGTGTTGGAAACCGATAGCTTCCTAAGGTGGTTAGGATAGGAAGATTGACCAATACAGGAAGTTTGTAGCGGTTCTGCGGGGGGGGGGGGGGGGGCTAAAAACAACATTTAAATGTACATAGTACGAGATTTAATATTGATGTTTCAATTTGGTGTATATTGTAAGATTTGAACCGAGGACCAGGCATACGGGTAATTATTTTGAATTCGTGCCATACTAAGTTTCAAAAAGTTGACATTGACTCAGTTTGTTGTGCTATTTTGTACGTCATATGTTTGAATCCATCCAAAAGTTTTCTCACTACCATTGTGTTCATCATATATATATGAATTTGTATTAAAAAAGTAGCATGGATACAGTGAAATGTGAAATCCACGTAATAATTGGAGATCGCTACGTGACGCACACTCTAATTCAAATAACTAACTACGTGACACACACTCTGATTCAAATAACTAATTATGTGACACACACTCTAATCCACGTTAGCGTGGGTATCATTTCGATTTTTTTTCACAGAACTCCTCATTAATTAATTTATAGTACTCCCTCTCTTCACTTTTATAAGACCTTGAAGACATTTCAGACAATGTGCAAAACAGTTCATTTTAAGTTGTTTGAAACGACTTACAAAAGTGAACGGATGGAGCATCTCGTTTCGAATGACTAATTATTGCAAGGAAAACACAGGCATGGTAATACATACAGATTCATTTGCAAATGAAAGAAGACTCATTTGCATTCTCAAATGTAGGCGCACCAGGCAGACCAGGGTCATGTCGGGGTGGACGCTGCTTCGGTGCCTTAAAGGCAACTGTCATTGGGTCACTAACATGTGGGCCAGCCACCTGTTGGGCCCACATGTCATGGACACAAAGGCAGGTACCTTAAGGCACCGAAGCATAGTCCCGTCGGGGTGGTCGCGTGTGTCAGACGGACGCGTAGCACCTAGCCACCCACCCACCCCCCCTCCAGCCCTGCAAAATCTCTCTTCTCCACCGTCCCCTTCCGCACTCAGATTGCTCAAATCCCTAACTCGCCGCCAACCCTCGAATCGCCCCTCGTCTCGTCTCTTTCCCCACCATTCCCCACCTTTGTGCTGGACGACGACGACGAAGACGACGGTCGCGCTTCACCACCGCACCGGAGCTACCTCATCTACGCCCTCGTCCACCACATCGGGTGGTCCACCAGCAACGTCGGCCGCCGCAACCGACGTGCCTCACAGACACCAAGTTCCACCACATCAGGTGCGCTTCACCGACGCCGTCTCCCAGCTCACCGGGGCTACTTCGCCGAGCACATCGTCGCACCTCCGCCCCCCCGAGGCTGTTGGGGCTTCACCAACGATCTCGTCCACCGCATCGTAGTGCTCCGCTGCCACTCAAGATCTGCATCCGTGCGCGGCCAGCCAACGCCAGCGCATCACCCTCAATGGCTCTGAAGTGACCCGCACTCTAGCTAGGCGAGCATGCCCAAACGCCGGCCCGAACTAGGTATCCACACATCACTCCCTTGTGCACTGTTCCAACGATGTTTGGATATCCTTTCATTGCTCTCTTAGCTTACACGCCTATGCAACTCTGACTTTAACTTTTATTTATTCTGGAGATATCATCTGAAACAAGCAAATCCATATTTTAGCGAAGCATGACGGCGCTACGGGATCTGGTACACATCCTGCACACCCGTATAACCTTGTAAGTATCTGTCCTCCGGTACAACATCAAGGTCGATTCCTCTTATTTGATCAACCATTCGCCGTGTCAAAAAAGCAAAGGGGGATGCAAGGAGCACAAGGCCTGCACATCCAAGCAAGTGGTAACATGGACTTGTACATGGAACATCCCAAGCGCAATCAGAGCTGCATTGAGCCTGTACAACGAGCTAGCGTAAGTCCCTGCATTTCATTTAATTCGTACTGGCATTCGTCTATGATTTGTGTGCAGTGGCTGATCCACGAATTCAAGTTACCAGGGGCGAAAATTTAACTTAAAAAATACGAAGGCACTTGCACTACAGAAATCAACATAACTTGAGAAATGTGAAGCTACATGCACTTTGAAAACCAGCTAATGATCCAAAGTAGTTCATATTATAAACACTAAATGATGCAAGCACCAAAAAACATAAAATGCAACATGGTGTACAAGGACTACAAACATGGTATGTACCTGCTTAAATTATTCGTTCTCTGGCTGAAAATATCGAAGTGTAATTGCACGTATAACCAGTGCACAAACTGCATATCAATATATCTATCCTGCACAAGTATGCCAATAGTTTCAAACAACAGATTAGAAAAGTATTTATGCTATGTTGTCATGATACGAGAACTTTCTGGTAGATGGCCTCGACGTTTCCTCAAGCTATGAAAATGCACTATAATTTGCTTATCATCAATGCCTGCAAATCTCTGTCTCTCTCAATATAGTACATCATCATTAGAAACTAATTCCTTCAATGATCTTGCAAAATGCTTGCATTAGATCCCTCATTAGACACTATATGTTCCTCACCAGGAGCATGTAAAATGTTTGCATCAAATCCTTCATTAGCAGTCTGTTCATTAGACACTTCAGGCTCAAGAACAACATGAGCTTGTATGTTTGCACCGAAAACATGATTAAATACATCAGATTTAGTCAGTTCAGTATTGATTGGGGGAGATATAAAATAAGTAGAAATTGGTTTCATTTTCTCATAGATTCCCTACATACAAGCAGTTTTACAACACCGTCAGGTTTATCTATTGGCCAGAAATTGAAGAGTTGAATTAGATATAATCAGGGATGTGATGTAGCTGCTCGTTGCGCATGCTACTCTTGCAAGCTGCGACCGTCCGTTTGCGCAAGCTCGATGCCATGCCCGTGTTGCCGCCACTGCCTCCCACGTAGGCTACACCCAGGGTTCGATCTTCATCTTCTTGTCCTTCCGTTCGCTTGAAGCCTGGGGACCACCCTCCAACGAGGGCGCGAGCAAGTGATTTGTCGGTCTGTCCAGCGGCGGCTAGGTTAGGAGCGAACCAGACTGGAGGCTGGAGCGAATGAATTGGGATTGTTCCTGCCGTCGATCGATATGGGAGGCGCTCGTTTGGTCCGCGAGCCTGCTATAGGGCCTTCCTTGCACTTATGTTATTGGCCCATCCAAATTGAAACATTTTTCTTCATTTTTTACATTGCCTGCTCGTGCGTTGGGACGAACAAAACTAGCATGGGCCAACCTGGACGACTCAAACTAGGTGCACACTTTCCAGCCACCTGAGGCGGCTGCCCATACCAGCCCCTATGGTGGCGTCGCCCCTTTTTGCGTCGATGATTGGATAGTGAAAAATATTCCAGTGGCGCTTTTGATTTACCCACAGGATGGTTGAATTGCTTGTTTCTACAAACTAAGTTCGCCAATAATGTGAAGGATGCCAGTCTTTTCATCCTATTGTAGATTGCTTAGATCTCCATATGCCAAAAGTAATCGCATGAAATATACAGTGAAAGCCAGTGTGATGTGTTTGGCTACAACTAGTCTGACTACAGGTCCTCATATAACATATCAAGGACGCACCATCTTACCATATTAACCATTCGACTTACCCATGCAGTGTGGGAAGAAGGAAGTACTGGGACTGCGTATCCAAGCAATTGATGCCATGGACTCCTTCGTACAACCTTGTAAGCGAAAAAGAAGTTGCAGTGTGCCTGTACAAATAACTACCGTAAGTTCAGTTACCGGCTTCTCGGAATTTTAGTTAGCCACTTATTGCAAAATTGTTCAATTACGTTGCTTGGCTTAATTTAGTTTGCTACTGATTACATAATGGCACGGCCTGTTAATCATATTGTAGACTGTGCCTATCTATGTGTTTGATACTTACTGTTAAGAATTACGTGTTTCCCTTAACTTAAATATCTACTTGTTTGTTTAACTGCTTTGCTGCTGCAATAGCGGGTTACAATGATGTTAATAACTACTTTTCAGCATCCAATTGAAACTCTTTAATTCCTTGTTTGTTTAACTGGTTTGCTGTTATAACTCCCAGTTGACATGTTTTGCTAACTTCAACTTTTCTGAATCCAATCGGAACTTTAATGGCAAAACAGGTTAGCTCAAGATCAAAGAGCGAGGTCCCCACGGACGTTGCATCATCCCACAGCAGTGGCACCGGCCCAATCGTGCATTATGAATTGCCAACTGCTGATGCTCTAGAGGCTAAACTAGTGGTAGAAAGAGATTCTGCTTCTGCACTTAGAGATGAAGTTGACATGTTGAGGAAGCAAACAACACAATCACAAGCAGTACTCAAGACAACCATTAAATATTTGGTGGATTTCAAAACGAAGCAAGCTGAGACTAACCAGATTGTTAAGGTCCTGAAAGAAAAAAGGAAATTAAATTCCTACTTGGTAAATCATAGGTGAAATGTTCTTTCCATAGTTGAATAACCTTTGTGTTTTCTGTTCATGTAATCAATCAAACCATTTGTTTTAGAGATCATGTAATAATTGTTTTTTTTGTTTTTTGGTTTGTAATTTTATTTGAGCACAAGTCTGTATTAAGTGATAAGACTCGGATACATTTCATTTGGATTGCTGTGCCAGACCTACAAATATGCCAATCGGGCTGAATGTGCATTCAACAATAGTAGTATAGATGGACCATAAGTGGCACCCATCGGAAAGGGCCAAGATGCTGGCTAAAAAAGGATGTTGTTGTAGCCAAAAAAAAGTACAGCGGCCTGGCTTATGTATGTTAGTTGATATTATTGATCCATATGCTCTATAAGTGTTTATTTGTCTGTTAGTTCTGTACATTCTTGGTTGATTGACTCGGTATTTGAATCTTGATGCATCGCTTGTGTACATATCTAAATGGGAGTACACATTATGCTGCGTGTGACATTTGAGTTGGACATGAAGTGTTCCAAATATTCGAATTCACCTTAAAATGGATTCTAGTTTCTGAATTTGAGTGTCGGCATTTGTAAACCATATTCATATATGACAGTGGAATACATCTTTGTCATCCTTTTGAAGATATGTAAAAACACATAGAATGATTTATAAAGATCCATATAGGAATACAAAATGGATTCGAATTTAGTTGCCAGGGTAAACGTGGATACTAATTGTCCCAAAATTCGAAAGAAATAGCAAAATGTCCACTCCCACATCGGCTGCCCGAAGCCAAGTGTTCGGGAGATGGAAATTATTGTCTACCCATTACACGGACAATCCATCGGCCCGATTTCCACTGCTCTAAATAGGGGTAGGTTAGTAACTTCAATTAGACGTGACACGACCGCCTCTGAGCCCATTAGGACACGGTGGGTGTCAAACATGGGCGGCAAAACTCATTTGATTCAAGCTCATTTGAAAGACCTCTGTTTCTCCCTCCATTCCCCATTCATACACGGTGGGCGGCAAAAAAACTCTCCTCATCCGAAATAGATGTAGGCTAATATTTTAAAGCGGGGCAGATGTGTAACTTCCATCAGACGTGACACAGCCGCCCTACCTGTCAGCCCCGTTCATACACCGTGGGCGCCAACCGTGGGCGGCAAAACACCCTCTCCTCGCCCGAAATAGTTACCTGCAAATATTTGGGAGATGCGAGATTACCGTCCTATCCCCAACCGACGAGACGTCCAAATTTGAAACGGGGGATAAGTTCGTAACTTTCCCATATTTCAGACAGGGGCGTCCCAAAAACATGGTTCCCCATACCTCTCCCTCCATCTCCCCATTCATACACCGTCCGCGCTAGAACACCCCATTCCCACACCAGCCTCCGTCTGCCACCCCATCCATCGCCGCCTTCCTCCACCACATCCATCGCCACCGTCCTCCACCATGCCGGAGCGCCTACCAAGACCGCTTCGTCCACTGCTAGAGATGGACGTTTCTCATCCACGGCGACGGATCAATAGCCTTGCATCGCGTCCTCTCGCTTCATCGGCGCCATCGTCCTCTTTGCCGGGGCCACTCACATGACCTTCTCTTCCACCGCAACGGGACTTATCCCCCGATGCACCCGTCTACCGTCGTAGATCTACTTCAACGCCACCGACAGCCATCGCACCCCCGATGCCTACACGGCGCCGCAAGAGAGGTGGTACTTCATATCTCCTCAACTTTTTGATCTCAACCAGAAAATAGATCTTAACTTGGTTACTCTACTTTCTTTTCAGCTCTTAGAATTTAGTTCTTAGTTTGAAGCGAACAATGGATGCTAAATATCATTGCTCCGGTTTGCAGTTTCAAATCTGCCATGGCACAGCCATAATATGGTTTAATTGATCATGCTTAGGGTTTAATTCATCATGTTGGTTCTATGGTGGTTTATTTAATAGAAATCGGAGGGGAAACCCTGTTTTGCTAAAACAATATGCTTAGAGTTTCCCCCTTTTATGATCACTATACGATTAGAATACGTGCTTCGTGTCATAATAACACTGCTCCACCCATCAAGCTAAACAAGCTTATTTGTTCAAATACGAATCTGATATTAGTAAAACAGAGTTGTTTAATTGGTCAGCTAAATGTTCCTAAATTAGTTTCGAAAATGCATGTTCGCCGCTCGCGTGTGTATCTCTGTGTGTGGTCTGGTCAGCACGGTTGGGGAGGTGAACTTTGCATATGCAGGGGTTTATAGGGAGACACTCTCCGAGTTGAATCCGCAATGCATTCCATTGATAATCTGACTACTTTTTATGTTTTCATGAATCTCAGATTCTGAACAGCATCATAATGATTATGAGCCTGTGCGCATGAAAAGAATAAAGCAGAACAATGCCATGGCTGTCAAACTTGGCATTAAGGGACTGAAACCAAGTCTGGATGCAATGCAATGCAAATGCTCTCCACCTACAGATTCATGCTCAGAATATGATCCTAACAGTGATTATGAGCTAGAGGGAGACCTAAGTAAATGTAGCTCCCTAGTGGAGGAGTCAGAGGAAGATGCCCTATCTTCGCCCATCAAGGTACTTGCTCCAACTTTCCAAGGTTACATTGGTCGCAGATATCTTGCAACTAATGCTTTGCATTGCTTCTACTTTGCTAAACTGCCATTAGCTTAGTTTACACATCGTGTATGTGAATACGCCCTGCCTATCCATTTTCATTACATATTCCATCTGTCATCATACCATATTTATCCATTCAAATGTTGTTCTTGTGTATGAGACAATCAAAAGGAAGACGACGATTGCTGATTGTGGAGGAGCACAAGCAAAGTATTTTGAAAAGGTAGTGGCACCTGATAAATCAAATAGCCCATTAGGTTTAGTTGCAATATCACCTGACCCACAAAATACCCCAACTCTAGCAGACTCTAGCCCTACTACACTGGTCATTTCTGATGCCCCAACTCAGCAGACCCCAACTGCAGCAAACAGTATGATTATGCCAGTTGACATAGCACCAGCTGTACGACACAAAACCCCCATTCCAGCAAAGAGTACACCAAATACAGTTGCCAAATCCCTTTTCGAACCAGAGAGAGCCCCAATTGCAGCAAATAGGACCCCTGTTCAATTTCTTCCCAGTTTAGAAGACGAAGCTTATGTTGTTGTCAGGAACTTTGTGCGCATCTTTCCTTCATGGAGAGATTATACCGTGGACACAGAACAATTTCCAGTCTTCCTCCGCAACTTACGCGTAAGTAATGTACTAATGTTATTCATGGTCATTACTGCATATGTTTCTGCTGATAGAAGACACAAGATTTCATTCTTTTAAATAGGCGAGGAGCAAACTGGATTGTAATGAAGAGCAAGGGTTGGTTGCGCTTTTCAAGCACTCACTGATGAAGTATCGTTCCTACTTGAGGCAAGCGCACTTCGATGGCAAGCCTCTGAACGAAATTTCTGTAAAGTCTCCGGTGCTACATTTATTCCACGGTGACTGGAATAATCTTGTTACACATTGGTCTTGGCTGCAGCGTAAGGTCCTGTCTATGATATCACATCACAATTTGAACTACATTTCTGCATTTGCCTTAATGTCTCACTTGTACGAAAACTGTTAGCAGAAGAACATTCATTCTCAAGGGACCATAGAATCTCACAACTATAATGCACACTGCATTGCTCTTGTGAGTACCTCTTGCCCTATATGACCATACTTACTTTCATAGTTGTTTGATTATGTAGCATTACTACACATGTTACCCTCGTAATCGTCCATTTGGTGGACATTATAAGATCCTTATGGACTCTTACATAAATTTAGAATCAACCCAATGCTTTTGAAGAGCTTTAGCTCTGCAGTCCTCTTGTAAGGACTGAACGCGGTCTATCACTGTACATACATTAACAGCTACGCCCTCCGTCCCATAATATAAGAATGTTTTGTACAGTACACCAGTGTTCAAAACACTCTTGTATTATGGTAAGAGGGATTGGTTCATTTTGTAGCATTCTGCATCTTATCTCCCTCGCCCACCATTTACTAAAAAAGATCATATCTATATTTAATCTTACCAACAAGTAGAATAGACAGACAATGCTAGTGCAGAAGTGTAGCCCATTGCTCTTGTCAGTACATTTTGTCCTGTAACGCTTGTACTTCCAGGGATTGGTAGTTGATTATGTAGCATCAATCTGCATCTTATCTTCATTATCCTCTACCCTTCTAGTATTATCATATCTATAATTACTCTCTACAAAATGTAGAGTACAGGCAATGCTTATGAAGGAGATTCTGTGCTAAAGTTCTTGAGTTATCCTTCCCTTGACATGGAGATGGGCATTGTAAAGTCGGTGTTAACTATTAATGTAAGTCAGTCCTTCTAAAGCCTTTATCCTCAACCGCTGTTTAATTTTCTCATACCCCCTATCATTTACTGTTGTTTAATTTGCTGTTTCTACCAAAAATGCATGTTCGTAAGAACTGTAAGTTCTAAGTTTTACTTGTAAAACAAACTTCCTTATTCATACCATGCACATTACTCCCTATATGTATGCATGTTTTGTGGATCTATAATCCAGTGTGTGGTGAAGCAGCCCACGTTTGCACCTTGTCATCTCCTGTTTTATCTTACTGATGTGGCTGATGATATGGACAACATGCCATGCACATTATCCAAAACAGATACAATGATTTTCTTTGCCCTTCATCTATGCTTGTTATGTTGACATGGTAATCCAGTAGTGTGGTGAAGCTCCCCGCATTATGAACAATGCCAAATTATGCTATTGATATTTTGAACACACTCTTTATTTTCTAATTTGAAATTGGATAGAATTGACAGAACAGTTATCATCTTTGTTTATACACTTGCAAAACCTGTCATCTCTCTACTTTTTTTCAGGGTGATATGCCTGATGGCATGCACAAGTCTGCTGAAGGCTGTGAGAGAAACCCAACATATATTGCAGCAAAGAAGGCAAAACATCTTGAAGATAGCGAGACAACCCCAAAGTCTTGTCTTGATGCAGTGTTCAAGTTACTTGAGACTAACAGTCAGACAAGCTCATAGAATTTGTTGTCTGAATCAGTTCGACTTCTTCAGTCCCAAGTTCTAGAAGAAAGGCATTCTACAACTCAACTTCGACTTGAAGTCCTATCTCTAAGAAAGATTGCGGAGAACGCCAATGAGAACCCCATCGCTAAACAACTACACCTGGAAGCTATGACCGACATGCTAGGCCGGTCTCACAGCCTTGCTCAGCAGCTTGCGCAGCAGTTCCCCCGCAAGGCTAACCTTTCTTGAACTGTCTTGGAAGTGGTCTCGGTTCAGTATTATTTTGTTACGCTGCAATGGTGCCTAGTGTTTGTAATCTGCTTCTTTGTTGCGCTTTATGATCACTGGTGGCGAATTTCGATGCCTAGTGGATGTAATATATGTTAAATCCTTTATTGTAAAGTGTAGGTTTATTCTTAGTTACTATGCCGTAATTTCTTTATTGTATAGAGTAGGATTGTTCTTAATTCCTACTAGTTATGCAGCAGCCCGAAATGAACCCCGGCCCATGATTGTGCAAATCAAATCACGGGCTTTTAACAGGCCAAAATTGTCTCGGTCCTTGTTTGGCCCAATCAGATATCGGCTGCGAGCAAGCCGGATGCAAACTGGGTCGTAGTTAGGCCCAACTATATGACAGGCTTTTAACAGGCCGAAATGTTAAATGGGCCCTTAATAGGCCAAAACTAATATCAGGCCGAACTACTAAGTGGGCCTTTAGCAAGTGGGCCCAAAAGCATAGTGTCTAGTTGACGGGCCGAATCTGATATGGGCCATAATTGAGCCCAAAGCCTCTTAAAGGAACGGACCTGATCTGGGCCGTAATTTAGCCCAAAACGTGGTAGGCTTTTAACGGGCCGGATCTCATATGGCCCACTATTAGGCCCGGAGCGTGGCAGGCCATTAATGGACCGGATCAAATATGGGCCGGCATTTGGCCCAAAACATGGCAGCCAGTTAATGGGACGGCCTACTAGGGTGCTCAAAATCTTGCGGGTCTATAGCTGGGTCGGCCCATTAATGTCGGTGAAATCTCGTGGGCCTTTAGCTGGGCCGGCCCATTATGACCCGCAAGAATCTTGTCGGCCTTTACCTGGGCCGACCCATTATGGCACACAAAAATCTTGTGGGCCTTTACTTGGGCCGGCCCATTATGGCCTACAAAATCTTGGGGGCCTTTAGCTGGGCCAGCCCATTATGGTCCGCAAAATATCGTGGGCCTTTAGCTTGGCCGGCCCATTATGGTCCACAAAATCTTGTGGGCCTTTAGTTGGGCTGGCCCATTTAAACTTGATGGGCCGGTCCACGTGTCAACATATCATAGGCACGTCTCGCCCATTGGATGAGTGACACCTGTGCCAACGCGGTCCTGACACGTGTCTCCTTCCAGCCAATGATGATTTTACACGTGGAAAATCCCCATTGGTCGGGGCTGTTAACGGGTTATCGGATCCAAAACCCGACCCGATAGCTTAACGGCGTTCCGTTACAGTGGATGCCATGTGGCGGTCACCCTTGACGAAAGCACTTCTGTGACGCGTGATTTATCGTCATGGAAGTGGACACTTCCGTGATGATAATTTTGGTAATGTCATGGAACACGTCTACGGCAGCACATGTATGACTATCTTGATTCTGTCATAAATTTTTCATGGATGTATATGCATGACAAAAAACGCGACCTACTGTGACAAACACTTATCATCACGGAAGTGTATTTTTTTGTAGTGGTGGGGCTAAAGTATTCTCTAAAATCGATTTACGGACCGGATATCATCAGCTCAAGATTAAAAAGGAGGATACTCCTAAGACCGCATTCACTACTCGGTACGGTCTTTACGAATATACCGTGATGTCCTTTGGTCTCACCAATGCCCCTGCTTTCTTCATGCATATGATGAACAAAGTATTCATGGACTTCCTCGACAAATTCATGGTAGTCTTCATCGATGACATCCTCGTTTACTCCAAGGGTGAAGAAGAGCACAAGGATCACCTCTGAGCAGTGCTGCAACGACTCCGCGAATATCAGCTATACGCCAAATTTAGTAAATGTGAATTTTGGCTCAAGCAAGTTGGATTTCTCGGACATGTACTATCCGTCGAAGGTATAGCCGTGGACCCGAGCAAAGTAAAGGATGTGCTCGATTGGGTGCCACCCACGACTGTGACGCAGATCTGGAGTTTTCTCGGATTGGGGGGATACTACCATCATTTTATTGAAGGGTTTTCCAAGATTGCTAAACCCATGACGGAGCTGCTCAAGAAGGATAAGATGTTTGAATGGACGGAGGACTGTGAGAAATTTTTTAACGAGTTAAAGACACGTCTGACAACCGCACCTGTATTGACTCTTCCAAACATTTACCGCATTTTAGATGTTTATTGTGACGCCTCCAGGCAAGGCATTGGTTGCATACTTATGCAAGACAGCAAGGTTGTGGCATATGCATCATGACAACTATGAACCCACGAGGGAAATTAACATACCCATGATTTGGAATTGGCTGTGGTGGTTCATGCGCTAAAAATTTGGAGACACTATCTCATTGGAAAAAGGTGCCAAATTTTTACCGACCACAAGAGTCTCAAATACATCTTTACTCAGCCAGACCTAAACCTCCGTTAGCGAAGATGGCTAGAGTTGGTCATGGATTATGACCTTGGAATAAATAACCACCCGGGTAAGGCCAACGTGGTTGCAGATGCACTCAGTTGAAAGCCCGTCAGCTTAAATGTCATATTGAAATCATTGCCTCCCGAACTCCAAGAGGAGATCGCTCAGCTCAACTTGATCATAGTGGATGCTAGCCTCGCTAATATTTTGGAAGTTACGCCCACACTTGAAATGGAGATCCGCAAGGCCCAGCCCACAGACGCCAAGCTACAAAGGCGTGCCAAGGGACAGATGGCAGAGCAGGCACCTGATTAATCCAAGGACAAATTCGGGACCCTCCGATTCCATGGACGAATTTTTGTGCCCAATCAACCGGACTTGAAGAAGAAAATCCTATCAGAAGCACATGAATCCTCATATTCCATTCACACGGGAGGTACGAAAAAGTACGAGGATCTTAGACAAATATTCTGGTGGGATGGAATGAAGAAAGACATTGCCTATTTCGTAGTCTGTTGCGACATATGCAACAAGGTGAAGGCAGAGCATCAGAAGCCAGCCGGACTCCTCCAACTGCTGCCGGTTTCACAGTGGAAATGGGATGACATTTGTATGGATTTTATTACGTGATTGCCTAAGACTCAGCGAGGCAAGGATGCAATCTGGATTATAGTGGATACGCTAACCAAGGTGGCTCACTTCATTCACATCAGCACCAGATACAGGCAAATGAACTTGCACAGTTGTATGTATCCAGAATAGTTAGTCTTCATGGAGTACCCGGAACTATCACTTCCGACTGAGGTTCCTTGTTTACCTCCACTTTTTGGTCCCGTATCAATCAAGCCTTGGGTACAGCGCTGAAACATAGTACTGCCTATCATCCTCAGACAGATGGGCAGACAGAGCGGGTAAATCAAATACTCGAAGATATGTTGCGAGCATGTGTGCTCGCCAAAGGAGCTAAATGGGAAGATTGCTTGCCATATGCCGAGTTTTCTTATAACAACAATTTCCAAACTAGTCTAAAGATGTCACCTTATGAAGAGTATGGCCGTAAGTGCCGCACTCCTTTAAATTGGTCTCAAACTGGAGATAGTCGTATCTTCGGAACGAATCTCATGATGGAAGCTGAGAGACAAGTTAAGGAAATCAGAGACAGATTGCAACTGGCCAAATCTCGACAAAAGAGTTATTATGATGCAAAGCACCGACAAGTCAGTTTTGAACACGGGGAACACGTACACCTCCGAGTCACTCCTATGAAAGGAGTCAAGAGATTTCAGACACGTGGAAAGCTGGCCCCCCGATTTATTGGTCCATTCCCAATGATGTCTCGAGTGGGTACTGAGGGAGTCCTGGATTAGGGGATATCCAGACAGCCAGATTATATCCTTTTGTCGGACTGTTGGACTATGAAGATACAAGATTGAAGACTTCGTCCCGTGTCTGGATGGGACTCTCCTTGGCGTGGAAGGCAAGCTTGGCAATACGAATATTTAGATCTCCTTCCTTGTCACCGACTCTGTGTAACCCTAGCCCCCTCCGGTGTCTATATAAAACAGATGGTTTAGTCCGTAGGACCAAGAACAACAATCATACCATAGGCTAGCTTCTAGGGTTTAGCCTCTTCAATCTCGTGGTAGATCATCTCTTGCAATACTCATATCATCAAGATCAATCAAGTAGGAGTAGGGTTTTACCTCCATCGAGAGGGCCCGAACCTGGGTAAAAACATCGTGTCCCCCGTCTCCTGTTACCATCCGCCTAGACGCACAGTTCGGGACCCCCTACCCGAGATCCGTCGGTTTTGACACCGACATTGGTGCTTTCATTGAGAGTTCCTCTGTGTCGTCATCGTTAGGCTTGATGGCCCCTTCGATCATCGATAGCGATGCAGGCCAGGGTGTGACTTTTCTCCCCGGATAGATCTTTGTATTCGGCGGCTCCATACTGCGGGCCAACTCGCTTGGCCATCTAGAGCAGATCGAGAGTTACACCCCTGGCCACCAGGTCAGGTTCGCAAGCTTAAACTACACGGGCGACATCCGCGGAGACTTGATCTTCGACGGATTCGAGCCCCTGACGAGTGGGCCGCACGGTCACGATGAGCATGATTTAGCTCTGCCATCGGACAGTGTTCAGAAGATCGCACCGGCAACCACTCCGACCCTCAATTCGGAACCAATTGTGCCATTCATGGACGGGTGGATAGACCCTGCCACGGAGGCCGCATTCTCAGCGGCGATCGAGCCAAATATCGACCTTACCCTTTGAGAGAGCCGTGATGCCAAACTGCCAGACTCTTCCCCGGCCATGGACTCCGAACTGCGTGCGCCCGTGCCTATCGAATCCGACTGGGCGCCGATCATGGAGTTCACCTCCGCGGATATCTTTTAGCACTCACCCTTCAGCGACATACTGAACTCATTAAGGTCTCTCTCCTTGTCAGGAGAGTCCTGGCGGAACTATGTCCGACAGGATTGGGATGCGGATGACGAAGAAATTCGCCGCCCACCCACCACCCACTTAGTAGCCACTGTCAATGATTTGACCGACATGCTCGACTTCGACTCCGAACACTTCGACGGCATGGACGACGATGCAGGAGACGAACAGGAACCACTGCCCACAAGGCACTGGACAGCCACCTCATCCCATGATGTATACATGGTGGACACACCCAACGAAAACGAAGACGAGGAATGGAAGGACGCAGCGAAGGATTATTCCCTCAAAAATCAGTCAAAGCGGCGGCATAAGGGCTGCTCCAAATCCCGCCTCGGCAGAAACAACGGTCATATAGACCCGGCGATAGAGCAGGGTGAGCCAGCGGACGACGAACACGGCATGGAACTACCGTCCGACCACGGCAACATGGAGAATCAAAGCAAACAACCCATCCCCGGTGAAGATAACAGTCCGGATGATATCACACCGGACAAGCACCTGGAGCAACAGAATCTCCATGAAAGGCTTGTCGCCACTGTGCGGAGTCTGAAAAAGCAGAAGCGAAAGCTCAAGGCTACGCAAGATACACTCAGAATTAGATGGAGTAAAGTACTCAACACAGCCGAAAAGTACGGCGACAGTCGCCACACAAAGAGCTACCCAAAGCGAAAGCTACTACCTGAATTCGATCATGAGGCCTTAGAGCCCCCGCAATCAAAAAACAAAACAGCCATCCGGTCGGATAGACGAACTCGTGGCCAACATAGAGCGGCAAACGTCGCCACACACAAGCCAGTACACGATCCACGTGAGGACTCACATCAAAAAGACGGTGCAACCAGATCCATCTACGGGCCAGGAAAGCGCGCTCCAGCACGCAATGCAACACATCAAAAATCCGAACACCACGGTACACCCAAATACAGGGGTGCCGCACACCCCCTATGTTTCACCGATGAGGTGCTGGACCATGAATTTCCAGAGGGATTCAAACCCGTAAACATAGAGGCATACGACGGAACGACAGACCCTGGGGTCTGGATTGAGGACTACATCCTTCATATCCACATGGCTCGAGGAGACGATCTCCATGCCATCAAGTACTTACCCCTCAAGCTCAAAGGGCCAGCTCGGCACTGGCTTAAAAGCCTCCCCGAAAACTCCATTGGAAGCTGGGAAGAGCTCGAGGACGCTTTTCGGGCAAATTTTCAAGGGACCCATGTCCGACCACCGGATGCAGACGATTTAAGTCATATAACTCAACAGCCCAGAGAGTCAGCCCGAAAGCTTTGGAACAGGTTTTCACTAAAAAGAACCAAATAGTCGACTGTCCATACACTGAAGCCTTAGCAGCTTTCAAGCACAGCGTTCGAGACGAATGGCTTGCCAGACACCTCGTCCAAGAAAAGCCGAGAACAATGGTAGCATTAACAAGGCTCATGACCAGCTTTTGCGCGAGCAAGGACAGTTGGTTAGCCCGATGTAGCACCAGTGACCCAAGTACGTCCAAAGTCAGGGACGGAAACGGGAAGCCACGACGCAGCAAAAACAAGCGCCGGAATAAAGAAGACAACCCAAAGAGCACGGCAGTAAACGCTGGATTCAGAAGCTCTCGGCCAGGTCAGCAAAAGCTGCCGTCCAAAGGCAACAGAGACGAACTGTCCAGCCTAAACAAAATTTTGGACAAACTATGTCAGATCCACAACACCCCCGATAAACCTGCAAATCATACCCATAGAGAATGTTGGGTCTTCAAGCAGTCCGGCCAGCTCAACACCGAACACAAGGGGCAGGATACACCAAGCGAAGTAGAGGACGAGCCTCGCAAGCAAAGCACTGGGGAATAGAAGAAATTCCCACCAGAAGTCAAAACAGTAAACATATTACACGTGATGAAGCGGAGAACCAAAGCGGCACTCCTAGAGACACATGCCCCAGGGCCTATCACCGCGGAGTTCTTTCACTGGTCGTCCCAACCGATCACCTTTGACCATCGGGATTACTCGGCAAGTATCCGGCATGTCGGATGGGCTGCCTTGGTGTTAGACCCGATATTTGATGGATACCACTTCACACGAGTCCTGATGGACGGCGGCAGTAGTTTAAACCTGATATATCAGGACACAGTCCGCAAAATGGGGATAAACCCAAAAAATATCAGCCATAGCAATACTACCTTTCAAGGAGTAACGCCAGGCCCAGAAGCCCATTGCACGGGCTCCATGCTACTAGAAGTTATATTCGGCTTCCCCGATAACTTCCGCAGCGAAAAGTTAACCTTCCACATCGCTCCGTTCCAAAGTGGCTATCAAGCACTACTCGGACGCGAAGCTTTCGCTCGCTTTAACGCAATACAGCATTACGCTTCTCTCATGCTTAAGATGCCCGGTCCACGTGGCATCATTATAGTAAATGGAAATATTGAGTGCTCCTTGCGCGCAAAAGACCGTGCGGCTGCCTTGGCAGCCACACACTAAACGGCCTCACCAACTAGAGCATCTGACAGGTCGCTAAGACCACGGACACTGTTAGACGAGTCCGGTGTAGCTATATATAATTGATACAGGTTTGATGGCTATACCCCTATAACAATACAAGGGGCTCAACGCGTGTAAACAAGTGACAATTAGGCTCAACTTTACTCATCTTGAACTGTACATGGTTTATTTAGTATAACCTACCTTTTGCACAACAACTTTTCAACTAAGTTCCTCTCTTTTACAGATGACCATCGTGCTACACCCGTCCAGGATATGGCACAACGGAGACACAGGCGCAGACGCGCAGCAGGGACCCGTTCCAAGGATTCTTTTTAGATTAAGACCCCGCGTAAACCTTTTTTACCGTCTCTTGTTGATACACATCCCCGGATTCTCAATACAACTAAGAAGGATGCTGACATATTGGCATGTGACCACGTCAGAATATTGCACGTACCTGGACACCAGGCGCTTATTACAAAGGGAACTATTTAGCCCGGTTTACATCATATAGACCGAATACCTTAGGGAGTGTTCGGCGTCGCGAGTTTGGCCTTATATGCATCAGCTCCGAATCATGTCTTTGGTCAAATGTTGGGTTTGCCCGGCTCCTGTGTTTTGCTGCCTTACGTTCCACTCTATCGGCTATGGTGGCACCAGGAGAACTACTGCGATTGTGCCCTAGTTCATCCGGACGAGCACCTCGGTAGAGAAAGCCGAAAACAGACTGTCATGATATAGCATGAGACTGGTCAACCACTCGATGACCTAGCGGAATCTTCGGGATTCCTTCGCCTTAACGAAGGGCCATTTCCCGTCCAGGCATGTACGCGCCCCGAATTTGGATGAGCGCGGAGCCACCAGGGGCTATATAGTAGCCCCACTGTCAAACTCCTCTGGCTAAGTGAAAGTGTTAAAGCATTATAGTCCGATTGCGTAGTTCGCTGCGCTATCACCTCCTTAATGGACCAAGACGTTGGATCAAGTGTGAACATGCGTCTTCCGCGAGCACCCCCGCATTATTAGTGTGGGGGCTGAAGCCGACGACTACCATCTTTTAGGTTATATACATATATACATAAACGGCCGCACAGGAGGTATTATAATTCTTTTAGGCACAACTATACAATAGCCTTTACAATTCAGCAAAACATTGTTTTTCAATGGGAATACATGTCATTAGAACATAATATTCTTCGAGCATTGCGCCTCTATTGAGCGAACACCCTCAAGAACTTCTCGAAAGTAGCGCTCGGCAGGTTCTCGGCTCTCGTCCGAATCTTGGGCTGCAATGGCGGTAGCCTCCATCTCCGCCCAGTATGTCTTCACACGGGCAAGGGCCATCCATGCAACCTCTACGCATGCCGACCTCTTCATCGCGTTGATGTGCGGCACTGCACCAAGGAACTGCTGCACCAAACTAAAATAACTGTTCGGCTTTGGCCTTTCTGGCCACAGATGATCCACAACAGACCTCATGGCGAGTCTGGACACTCTATTCAGCTCGGCCCATTCGGCCAACCGATCAGTCAATGGAAGCGGACGCTCTAGAACGTTAAATTGTGACCAGAACAGCTTTTCCACTTCGCGATCTTTTTGATCTCGGGAGTATTCGGCCGCACCGACAGCACTCGCCGCTAAGTCCAGATATGCATCCAGAGAACTCCACAGCCGGTCCAAAGGGGCGTACCTAGGATCTCCGAACTTCATCCGCAGCATAAAGGGCTTCCCAACCGCGATATCCCCGGCTGGACGCAGCTCCTTCTTCATTGCTCTCATTGCAGAGCAGGTGTCTTTGGTCGCCATCGTGGCCTTCTCCAGGTCTGTCCTCTTCGCTCGATCTTCCTTTTCAAGAAACTCGTAACGGTCAGCGGCATTCTTCAATTCCACAGCCATCCTGGTTATTTCCTCCTTGCTTTGGGAGTGAGCAGCCTGTTCGGCTTTCAGCTCCTCGATTGCCTTTAGGGCAGCCGCATCGCTTTTCCTGGCTTGTTCTTTGACTCGGGCAAGTTCCGCCCGAAGGTTCTCCACGGCCGCAGCTCCATCTGCATTCACACACATGTTATAGATACTGGCATCATGCTCCTCTTCCCATGTGTCACCGGAGGAATCACATACCCTGTGCCTCGTCAAGCCGTTTGTTGACAAGTACGATGTTGGCATCTGTCATGTCAAGCTGCCGCTTTAGCTCGGCAAACTCATCAGTCCGGCTAGCCATCAGACCCTCCGCCACCTGCATATGATCCTCTGTGCGCCGTCGTCTTCGACAGCACCCAGAGTCTCAGGGGCTACTATCTACACAGGGCACATCTAAAAATGTGCGGTACTGTAAAAAATGTACATAATTTTGCGTACCTCAAAACCCGTTAGTACACCCATATAGGCGTCATGCAACCCGCTTTCGGCGGACGAAATCCTTTCAATCACCGCACCCATCAACGTGCGGTGCTATTCTGAGATAGCCGCTCGCTCTAGCAGATCCCTCAGTACGTCCGACCGCACACCAGACGGTGTCAAACTCTTTCGATTGCTCTCTTCAAGAGCCAGATACAGAGGACTTTGGGTGGCCATATGGTTACCTTCAGGAGAAACCTTACGCGACGACACCTCGGGGTCGCCGGCCTCATGAGGCGGTATGGCAGGGGGAGGCGTTTCGCTCTCAATCATCTCTGGAAGAAGATCCCCTGAAGACGAGCTCTGCTGAGAAGGGCTAAGATCCGAACTACAATATAAATGCTTCGGTTATTTTCCTCAGAAGTAAAGCAAGGTATTTTCATTATTAAGTACCCTTTTACTTACAGCTCGGTGGAGGGCTGATCCCCTTGAGGGCATAGTGCGGCCAGGGTATCCCCCAGGGCAGGATCCTCAAGCGAAGATTTCTTCCCCCGTTTGGAGACCATTGTCTCCGGGTCCTCAGAGGCGGTCCTCTTCCTTCCCTGGGGAGAGGAAGTTTTGGTTCCTCCTCCCCGGTTAACCTCCGTCGCGGAGGCGCTGGCCTCCCTGTTCCCCCCTTTATCTTCTCCTGAGGACGCTTAATAAGGCGCGATCTCCAGCATCCTGGTTAGCACGGGATTTGGTGAGGTCTCAGGGAGGGGGCCGGACACCTGATCAACTTTTCCTTCGCTACCCAATCCTGGTCAAAGAGCGGCTTTTTTAGGGTGACGTTGTGATAAATAAACGGACAGTGTGTTCGGATGCGGGGCTACTTACTTGGATATCCGGGCGATTGCAGCTCAGATCTACATCCTCAGTGATGTCCGGACACGTTATTTGTGGTCTGAAGAACAATTTGTACACCTCCTCGGGCGTCATGCTAAGGAAGTGTTGAATAGCTCGCGGTCCCTCCGGGTTGAACACCCACATGCGGAGGGGACGACGTTTGCAGGTGAGGACTCGGCGAATTAACATGACTTGCATTACCATGATCAGACTGATATCTCTCTCAAGGAGATCTCGGATGCGGCTCTGCAACGTGGGCACACCCTTTACTGATTCCCAGTCCAGCCCCTTGTTGACCCATGACGTTAGTCGTGGCGGGGAACCCGAGCGAAAGGCAGAGGGAGCCACCCACTTGGTACCCCTGGGAGCTGTGATATAAAACCACTCTTGTTGCCATAAGCTGGACACCTCCTGGAAAGAGCCCTCGGGCCATGGGGCGCCGGCATTTTTGCTTATTACGTCGCCTCCGCACTCTGCGTGCCGCCCCTCGACCATCTTTTTTTTTGAATATAAACAGTAGGGTAAACACCCCACTGCAACTTTTATTAAGCTAACATAAAGAACAATAGTCTGTTGGGCTTGAGCTAAGCCCAACTAAGAAACAAAAGAAAAGAGAAGCTAAAAAAACAAAAAAAGAAAAAAAGAAAAGCTGTACAACAATTAGGCACAAGGAAAAAAGAAGAAACATCTAACCCTAACAAAGAAAATCAAAGAAAACTAAGCCTATTAAAGCACAGAATCCAGCCATGCAGAAAATTGCACTTCATATTTCTTCTTGATCCTGAATTTCAGAAGCTTGAGTTCCTCAGTAAAAATGTGCTTCCATCCCTGGAAAGAAGGAGTGATATTATCAAAGATTTTGTTGTTTCTAGATATCCAGATGGCCCATGATCCCAATATGATAATCTCCATAAAGAAGGGGTATCTGAGTTTGTCTTTGAGATCTTGAAATGCCTCCAGAACTGACAAATTAGGTGTTCTTGAGGGGCAAATAAAATCCCAGCATCTGGTGGCAAAAGGACATCCCCAAAAAAGATGATGCAGAGTTTCTTCATGCTGGCAATCCCTCACTGCACAATTGTAAACTTCCAATTCAAAGTTTTTCCTTCTTAGAAGATTCCTTGTGTTGACTCTGTCATGTAGTAGCATCCAGAAAAAGACTTTATGTTTAGGTTGACAAGAGCTTTTCCAAATCCATGAGAAATGTGGTGGGGTTTGTTTGTGCCCCATTAGCACTTTATATGCTTTAATTGAGGAATAGAATTCATTCCCCCAGATGTAACTCCAAGTATCCAGAGCATATAAATATTCAGATTGTCTCATGGAAATTCACATGTCCTCCATTTGTAAGAACTCCTCATATGCCTGTGTAGTTAGGGGCAGATGGAATAAGTCTTGGAGATACTCAGTATTGATTACTTGTTGAACACTTGTCTGGGGGTTTCTAACAAAGGAGTATAAGTGATCAAACTTGTGTTTGAGAATAAAATGATCCCACATATCATCCCAGAATAAAGCAGTTTTGCCATCTCCCACATTGCATCTTGCTATAGCTTTGAACTGATCAATGAGTGCAAGATTTTTCCCACATATCATCCTAGGAGTTGGCCATTGCTGTAGTATGTTTCCCAAATCAGATTGACCCAAGGAATGTCATGTCTATTGTAAAACTTGTGAAGGTTTTTCATGAGCAGAGTTTTATTTTGAGTAAATATGTCCAGAACACCCAAACCTCCCTGATTTTTAGGTCTGCAAACTGTGTGCCAAGCCACTAGTGTCGGCCTCCTATCTTCCAGGTCTGGGCTCCTCCAGAGACAGTGCCTTAAATATTTGATGATCTGGTGTTCGATAGTAAATGGGATGTCCAGACAACACATGAAGTAAACTACTAAGGAGGATAACATAGATTTGACCAATAAAATCTTCCTTGCCTGAGTCATGAATGTTGAAATGCCTGTAATCCTCTTAGCAATTCTATTGACCATGGGCAAACACTGCTCTACAGTTGGCTTATAAATGCTCATACGTAGCCCCAAATAAGTGAATGGAAAATTGCCTCTGGCACATTGCAAAGTGTTAGTGAAAATATCAACTCTGTCTTCTGCAATGTTTAATGGTACCATGATTGATTTCCCATAATTTACCCAGAGACCTGTGGCATCTGCAAAAGTGTTGAGAAGAGCTTTGAGGCATACAAGCTGTCTGGCGTTTGCTTGCATAATGGCAAGAGTGTCATCTGCATACTGGATAATGGGGAAGTCAGGGCATGATGTCACTTGTAGTGGAGGTGTTATTAGTTCCCTAGCCATGGCTTTATTGAGAATTGATTGAAGCAAGTCAGCTGCCAATATGAACAAAAGAGGTGAAAAAGGATCTCCTTGCCTAACTCCTCTTTTACAGTAAAATTTCTTCCCTGGCACCCCATTTAACATTACAGCAGAGGATGCAGAATTGAATAGCATGTGCATCCAGGTTATCCATCTTTCACCAAACCCCTTAGCCCTTAGGATGTCAATTATGGCCTGGTGCTCAATAGTGTCAAAAGCCTTTTCAAAGTGTAGTTTGATAACAAGCAGCTCTTCTTTAGACTTGTGACATTGGTGAATATATTCATAGGCCCAACCCAAACAGTCTTGAATTACTCTGCTCTTTAAAAATCCATACTGATTGATATGAACCATCATGAGAATGACTTTTTCTAATCTGTTGGCCTGCAGTTTAGTAATGATTTTGAGAACCCCATTGAGCAGTGAAATTGGCCTAAAGTCATTAGGGGATAAGGGTACCTCCTTTTTAGGAATGAGTGTGATATAAGAGGTGTTTATGCTCTCCAAATTCACATTTCCAGCATGGAAGGCAATGATAAGTTCAGTTATATCCACTTTGATAATGTCCCAGCAAGCTTTGAGGAACTCATTATTAAATCCATCAGGGCTTGGAGATTTGTCTATGGGTAAGTTTTTGACTACCTCTTCAATTTCTTCCTGGGAGAAAGGTTTCTCCACGTCTTGGAATATCTGTGGATCCACTCTGTTATCATACAGTTCCTATAAATTGAAGTGCATAGTATGGCCATTTGATTGTCCCAGTCTCTTCTTAAAGGCTTCCCAAAGAATTGCAGCCTTCCCTTCATGATCAGTAATTTCCACTTGGTCCTCATTCATGAGCATTGCAATTTTGTTATTCCTGTGATTTATTGAAGCCTTTGTGTGGAAGAATTTTGTGTTTTCATCACCAAATTTGACCCCCTTAATTTTACCTCTTTGTTTCCAATAAATCTTCTAATTACTGAGAACAGTTAGCAATTTTTCTTTGAAAAGCTCCCTACAGTTATGCTCTGATATAGTGAGATCTCTGTATTCCTCCAAGAAGTCCTATACATTCATTCAACTCATCAATCTTCTTTTTGAGACAAGAAAGATTTTTTGCCCAAAGTTTGAGAGCTCTCCTCAAATTCTTGAATTTAGCATTAATCTTCTTTGCTGGATCAGTATGACCAACTGGTATGTTCCAAGCAGATTGAACAATGTCTTTGAAAGAGCTATGCTTCAACCAATAGTTTTCAAATCTAAAAACCCTTGACTTAGGAATAGAAGTACCAATTTTAATAACACAAGGTAAATGGTCTGAAATTGGTTTTGCAAGGGGTAAAGCAGTTGTGTCAGGATAAGAAGTCATCCATGCAGCAGAAGTGAAAAACCAGTCTAGTTTTTCAAGAAGTGGAGTTTCTTGCATATTGCTCCAACTGAACTGTCTTCCTTTTAGAGGTAATTCAATTAACCCCAAATTACTAATGGCCTCATTGAATAATAACATCTGATTGACATCTCCACCAGGTCTATTCCTGTCTTCAGGTGACCTAATGAAGTTGAAGTCCCCCATAACTATCCAATCAACATCATCTGGCATTTGGATATTTGTAAACCAGTCAATAAATTCCAATTTTTCCTCAGGATTGCAAGGTCCATAAATGTTTGTGAGGATCCATGGTTTGTTTGTTGAAGTACAAGTGAACTGCATAGATAAGGAAAATTTATTCTGAAAGAGCAATTGCCCATTAAAAAGAGCCTCATTCCAAGCAGTCAAGATCCCTCCTGATGCCCCAATAGAAGGTAGGAATTCAAATTTATTGAACCTTTGTGGACAAAAATTATGGATATATGCCAGGTCAAAAACTTGTCTCTTAGTCTCTTGAAGGCACAAAATACCAGCTGCACTTTCCTCAATTTTTTGCCTAATGGCCAGCCATTTTTCAGGAAAATTTAAGCCCCTAATGTTCCAGTTCAAGATGTTCCAGGATCTGTTTCTACTCATGATAAACTAACTGAGTGGAAAAGTGTGTGATACCAGGCCCCATCTCCTGGTATGTAGCCAAACAAATGCAGAGCATATCAGTTGTGTGTATAAAGCCGAGTGTAGTTTTAGGTGTCTGAACCCAAGAATGACATATAAAACCCAACAGTCCTGCTAGAGAGCACAAAGCTTTAAAATCTTCATGGCATCCACAATTCCAGAATATATTCAAATATGTCAACATAGTAGTAGCCAAAAGCAGGTTCCAAGTTTTCAGTACAGACATTAAACATGTTCTGCTTACATCAATCATACCAAACTTCATACAAACCACTATCAAACTAGCCTTTCTCAAAATATTCCTGGGACTAAAAGTAACTTGACAGATCATGATGGACAATCTTATGGAGTTGTAGCACCAGTGACCTTGGAGACCTTGGCCACATCCTCCTGCTCCCTCTTCTTGGGCCTTTTGGAAAGCATGTCCTGTGCCTCATCCTCAGACACCTTGCAAAAAAAATTGTCAGATTTTTGACCACTTTATTATGCACAATGGGAGGAATAGCATTACAAGGTAAGCAAGAGCTAGTATCACATGATTTCCTCCTATACCCATTGTTGTCTTTCTTAACTCTATCACTCCTTCTCACCTGGGTCTCCACAAGTGGCTCTTTGCCCCTTCTTTTCCTTGAAACAACTTCACCAAGTGATAACTGTATGACTTTATTGGGGGACACTTGCTGAAGTGGACTGCCAGCTCCACTTGAAGAGTGAGCAGCAGGGCTTATACCCTCATTTTCCTTTCCCAGACCCAGCATGATTTCTTTACAGCTTGGAGCCTGTGAGGTAGCAGGTTTATTAGGTATATGGAATAAGATAGTCTCTTCAGAGTCACAGTTTGCAGTAAGCAGTTTCCACAGCTCAGATTTCAACAGATGCATCACCCAGCCAAATTTGTCAGGAGTGAGGAGGAGGTGTATAATGAAGTTAAACCAACTTACAGGTATATCAATTTTGAAGGTCTTTACTTCCCCCTGAGTTGTTGAAGCAAAGTGCTGAATCCATAGGTCCAAGCCTTCCTCAGAAATCAAATGGGTACCATCAATAATATCCAAGGTATGTTTTTGCACTAAATCATGAATCTCTTTTAAAGAAGGGGAATTATTTGGGTGAAAGTTATTCATACCTTTACTTTGCCCACCAGTGGAAGTACCAACCTGAACAATAGGGACATCTGCTTTGCCCTTTAAATCCATTTTGGGCTCTGAGCTTTTTGCAACTTGAATTCCCTGTGGCAAATCTTTAGTAGTCATAGAATCAGATGCAGCAGTCTCTGCAGTCACTTCAACCTGAGCATTGTTTGTATTAAGGGCAACCACAGACTAAGCAGGAGGCACCTCTGGTAGAAGATTTCCATCATCAGCAGCAGGAGGAACTGCAACCCCTAGATCCTCAGCATGATGATCAGCTTCCACATCATTAACAGCCAGTAGATTTCCTTGCACCACCTGCTATTCAATAATAGATAAGTTTGCAATGTTTTGTCCAAGATCCTCCTCTTCTCCATCTGCCTGGTAAGCATTAAGAATGTTCTGCAAACCCATGCCCAAATGATTGTTCTGAGCACCTTGATTAACCTCCTCACTGGCAGTGTGAGTGTTAGACCAGATGGCATCTGATAAGGAGACTGTAGTGGTAATGCTGATATTGGGAGCACCATCCTCATGTAGAACTGGCAGTTCCACCTGTTGTTGTGGTGGCTGGACCTGAGGGATGTTGGGCTGTGGGAATGCCCAATGTCCTTGCTCCTCTTGCTCTTCCCAATCATCCCAGTCTTCCTGTTGAGCAGGCTCATTTGGAGCTGGGTGGAAGCCAGGGAAATCATTGGCATGTTGTGGGATAAGGTGAGGGTCCACTCCAGGAGGTGGAATAGGATCTTCAACAGCTGGGCCACCACCCAACATTTCCTCAAGTAAAACCTCCACAGAACTAGTCCATGATTCCTCCTCAAAGCTCTCCCCTTCAGACCACCTAATGCTCTTAGGGATGTCAGTAAGATCAGTGACTCTTGCCTTCACCAGAATCATCCCTTTTAGTGCATCCTCACGCTCCCAACTAATAATTCTTCCCCACTTGGCAATGGCAGCTGCAATATCGTCAGTGTTGCAGTGGTCAAATGGGACACCCACAAACAACAGCCAAACGATCCTATTGAAGTGCAATCTGCGCCAGTTCCTGCCTTGATTGTGCTTGGTGAAAGAGATAAAAAAATCTCCAAATGGGTGAGGGCTCTACCTGATGAGACGATCTCTATCTCTAACATGTTTGAACTGAACATAGGCCTCGCCAAACGGAAAAGGCTGTATTTCTCTGAATCCCACTTCTTCAACCCCTTGAAAGAACTCCTCAAGAACTTCTCTAACGTTGGGAAAAAATACCTCATTGGGATGTGGCTGAATGGTGGCAATCGCCCAGTCCTCATGCCTCCGTGGACGATGCGGCAGAATAGCCCTCGAAACCCCAGTGCGGCCCTCCACCTCAAAAATCTGGAACCCATGAGGAACAAATGGAGTCGGATCACTGGGAATGTTGGCCATGGTCGGTGTCGAGGTTTCCGATGAACGGACCACCAATGCCCGCTCAGACGGCGGCGAAGCAGACGGCAAGCTTGCCGAGGTAGCGACAGTGGAATGGGCAGAGTTGGTAAGAACAGAGAAATGCGAGGAGGCAGCCTGCGGTCGCGGTTGGGAATTTGGAAATAGGTCCTTGACCAGCTCCGCAAATGACGAGACTTGCCTAATCGGTTGGGTTGGGCCGATGCATTTGAACCAGGCCTCTACCTCACCATCAGCCCAGGCCGCCTCGGGGGGGCGGCTCTCAAAAGAACCGAACTTTATAAAAGGCCAAAGCCCAGGTAGTCTTGGAGCCATGCAGTTACGTGCAAAGTGACCATGCCCCCCACATGCAAAACACACCACGTACGCGTGAGATGCAGAAAGTTGCGACAATTGTGGTTGATTATGTGACCCATTACCCTCAGAGTTAATGAGGGAGGAATTGAAAGCTTGCCGTTGATTGACTGTGGAAGGAATTGTTCCCGATAATCGCTCAAACACCGATCGGCCGTTACTGACCACCGTGTTGTAACTCCGACGATCGCTGGAGTTGTCAACGACAGCCTTGCCATTTCGACCCACCAAAGTCCATTCCGCATCTAGTTCTTTGTAGAAAGCTTGTTCTTCTCTAAACCAACTTGTCCCACCATAATTCCACAAACTAAAGACAGCCTCAAAATCTTGCTCAACAATACGACCGTTGTTGTAAATCTCAAAACCAACAGACTTAGAAGCCACCGAAAACTTGAAAGTTCTATCCCTCAAGTGACGAACCCTAAAACCTTGAGCATAACCTCCAAACATAGCCAGGAGAGAGACACTAACCGTGTGTACATCAAGCATGAAGGTGGCGCGACAGAAAGAAACCACCAAGGTAAATTCTTGTTGACGAAAGCCAGGAGAGAACACCACTGGATGGCCAAACTTGGTCCTCATATCTGCTTGGAACTTTCTGCCACGGTCAAAGTTGAGGACAAAAGGAGCCATGTTTGGATGTGGCTGTTGAGGCCGGAGTGGCTGCCAACAGGAGAGGTGGCCGCCGGGGCCGGAGTGGCCACCGGCGCAAGATCGTCTTGGAGTCGCCTAGGAGGAGCCTAGTCGCCTAGGAGTCAACAGAAGAAGCAGCAAGTCTTTCACCCTTATGATGTTTCTCGTCGGGCTGCTAGATGATGTGACTTATGTCAACGGCGTCTGGTGGCCGGACATATGTACCTTGGAAGTTATCGCAGAAGGCATCTTCCAAGTCCTCCCAGCTGCCAATGGAGTTTTGGGGCAGACTGATCCTCCTCGACCATCTTCGGCTCCACTTCGAAGGTCTTGAGCCACAATCCGAAATGAGGGGTAATACGGAGGAAAGCTTTGCACACGACGATGAACGATGAGATGTGGAGGATAGACTCCGGAGCTAAATCGTGGAAATCCAGCCCATAATAGAACATAAGCCCCCTCACGAAGGGATCTGGCACTAAGCCTAGCCCTCGGAGGAAGTGAGATACGAACACAATGCTCTCACCGGGCTTGGCAGTGGGAATAACCTGCCCTTGAGCAGGCAGCCTATGTGGGATTTCGCCGGTCAAGTATCTGGCCTCCCTTAGCTTTATTACGTCTTCCTCCATGACGAAGGAAGGCATCCACTGACCTTGAAGGTTGGATCTGGACATAATCGGAGGTCCGAAGCGCCTAAACCTGAGCTTTGGGTGTTGGAACTCGAGGTGGGAGGCAGATTCGATTAACATCAAGAGGAAAAAGAATAGGCCTTGGTCTCTTTATAAAGAGGTTGAATACCAAGTGACCTCCTCGCGACCGTTTGGGACTTCCCTTCAATCGAGGGTGAGGGAGTCCTAGATTAGGGGGTACCCGGACGGCCGGACTATAACCTTTGGCCGGACTGTTGGACTATGAAGATACAAGATTGAAGACTTCGTCCCGTTTCCGGATGGGACTCTCCTGAGCGTGGAAGACAAGCTTGGCAATACGGATATGTAGATCTCCTTCCTTGTAACCGACTCTGTGTAACCCTAGCCCCCTCCGGTGTCTATATAAACGGGAGCGTTTAGTCCATACAACAACAACAATCATACCATAGGCTAGCTTCTTGGGTTTAGCCTCTCCGATCTTGTGGTAGATCTACTCTTGTACTACCAATATCATCAATATTAATCAAGCAGGAGTATGGTTTTACCTCCATCGAGAGGGCCCGAACCTGGGTAAAAACATCGTGTCCCTTGTCTCCTATTACAATCCGCCTAGACGCACAGTTCGGGACCCCCTACCCGGGATCCGCCGATTTTGACACCGACATTGGTGCTTTCATTGAGAGTTCCACTGTGTTGTCGCCATTAGGAAGGATACCTCGTCTCGTCTTTAAAGATGGCACTATTGCTGAGGGAGCTTTGGTTGTCGGCCAAACTCTCCAGCTAGGTGGTTTCCTCATGACCGCCTGTTCGGCCGCTGCGCCAACAATGACTTCTCGGGTCATCGAAAGCAGTCTCTACGTCAACTCGGAATTCGCAAAGCAGTTAGATCCAATGGAGCTCTCTTCCCTAAACGAGCTCTTGGATCGCATCGCCGCCATGTGAGTCGCTACGGACTATGATCATATTGGGCCTAAACCCGATCTGAGAGAGATTAACTCTCCCTGGGTCACCCATCATGTTGCGGTGGTGGAGGAACAATGCGGTGATCCTTCCTCTATCTTGAGGAAGTTATGTACGGATTCCCGAGCTCTCCGAGCCGGATACCCGTTTGAGGGAGGACATCACCCAAGCCCTGAACCTAGAGTCAGGCAGCGGGCCAGATTCATCGGGCAACATCCAAGAACCCGAATTTCCAAGATTCGAAACTCCTTGGCCCTTGGATCTCCGATTTGGTGAGGTTTCGGATTCGATTACACCCACCCACCCAAGCATAAGCGATCTCTCCCACATCAGGCAAGAGCCCTAGGAAACAGTACATCATTATTGGGCAAGATTCCTCCTTGTAATGAACAAGGTCAAGGACTGCCACGAGGAAAACGCAATCTCATTATTTTGCACGCTTTGCCGACTTGGCGGCCATAGTACGGAAGTACTGTGCGATGGAAAGTGCCTGGAAAACCGAAATAAAATTTTGGGACAATCCGGCTCTAAGCACAAACCCAGTCCAAAATAAAAGGGTGCATTATCACAAGACACCCGGGTTAACTACCAAAAAGCAAAAACCCTCTACAGGGCATGGAACCGTACTGGAGGGATGGCCCAATGGACCCTGTAAAATTCATAGTATAGACGGCGCCATACCAACACATAGCCTTAGAGCATGTTGGATACTCCGGCAGGTGGCCAAAAGTGGCGAGGATCTTCTCATTCCAGAAGCCACAGGGCACCATCCCAAGGATAAAAATATGGTATTAACAGTCTTTGAGACCTTCGCATCAAATAATAGGCGAAAGCGAACACTCCGCAGCCTTGCCGAAATCCACCATGTGGCAACAATAAATCCATGGAGTGACACGGCAATTACTTTCAATGCCAGTGACGAAATTAAATTGCGAACAGCCCGAGCACCAGCCGCATTGGTCCTCAGTCCAATTGTGGACGGCTTTCGACTCACCAAGGTACTCATGGGCGGCGGCAGCGGATTAAACCTCATCTATGAGGAAACCCTTCAAAAAATGTAAATGGACTGGAACCGCATCGAGCGAAGCAGCACAACCTTTAGAGGACTAATCCCCAGTCGGGAAGCGCACTGTACAGGCAAAATCACGCTTGATGTGGTGTTCGGCATGCCGGAGAATTACATGTCCGAAGAGGTTACGTTCCAAGTGGCCCCGTTCAGCACTGGATACCACGCCCTTCTAGGGCGGGAGGCATTCACGGTCTTCCAAGCCATACCCAATTACGGGTACATGAAGCTCAAAATGCCCGGGCCCAATGGAATCATCACTCTTGTTAGTGATCCAAACATAGCACTCCGTGCCAAAAACAAGACAACCGCACTAGCCTTCGAGGCATTATCCGAAGCCCTAGCAGCCGAGGAGCTGACTGCGCTGCACTCCACGGTGAACAGGGACGATGTGATACTCGATAAGAGATCCAAGTCCACCTCCTTTAAACCAGCGGATGAAATAGTCAAATTCCAAGTCCATCCAACGGACCCAACAAAAACAGCCTCCATCGGGGCACAATTAAACCCCGCCGTAGACGCCGCACTACGAGAGTTCCTGCGCGAGAATTGGGACATTTTCGCCTGGCATCCGGCAAACATGCCAGGAATCCCACGCAGGCTGGCTGAACACAGCCTCAATATTTTAAAGGGGTTCAAGCCTGTCAATCAGGCTCTTCGGCATTTCTCGGAACCTAAGAGACAAGCCATGGGAGAGGAACTAGCCAAGCTATTGGAGGCCGGATTCATTAGAGAAATAAAACAACCGGAATGGCTAGAAAACGTGGTGATGGTACCAAAGAAGGACAAATCCTGGCGCCTGTGCGTCGATTTCAAGGACCTCAACAAGGCTTGCCCAAAGGATCCCTTCACCCTCCCCCGCATCGATCAAATTATCGATGCTACCGCAGGACATGATTCATTGTGTTTCCTCGACGCATACTCCGGCTACCACCAAATTAAGATGGCGGAGTCCGACCAAGCCGCAACGGCATCCATCACACCATACAGCCCCTTCTGCTTCAACACAATGCCCTTTGGGCTCAAAAATGCTGGAGCGACATATCAACGCTTGATTCAGACATGTCTCGCAAACCAGATCGGCAAAACAGTGGAGGCATACGTAGATGATGTGGTCGTCAAAACCAAGCATGTCGACTCTCTAGTAGACGACTTAAGGCTCACATTCGATAACCTCAGAACATATGACATCAAGCTCAACCCGGAAAAAATGTGTTTTTGCTGTACCAGCTTGAAAGCTCCTTGTCCAACGCTGCGTTGGGGTGTCAGCTCTTTGCAAACCAAAGCCATATGCCACCCACCGCCCTCCACACAATCCCCATTACCTGGCCCTTTGTGGTCTGGGGGATTGACATGGTTGGACCTCTTAAAGGAGGAACCCACAAGAAAAAATACTTGCTGGTCATGGTGGATAAATTCACCAAATGGATAGAAGCCAAACCTGTTAAAACGGCCGAATCCGGACCGATGATAGACCTCATATCCGGGGTTGTACACCATTATGGCGTCCCCCACAACATCATCACCGATAACGGCATGAACTTCACCGCCGATGAGGTAAAACTCTGGTGCAAAAACATGGGCATTAGGCTCGATTATGCTTCCGTCCATCACCCACAAACTAACGGTCAGGTCGAGCGAGCAAATGGTCTTATCATGAGCGGCATCAAACCCAGATTAGTGCGGTCCCTAAAGGAATCTAACACACACTGGGTAGAGGAGCTCGACTCCGTACTCTGGGGGCTACGGACCATGCCGAATCGTACTACCGGATACACAACCTTTTTATGGTGTACGGCGCAGAGGCGGTCCTACCCTGCAACATAATCCATGAATCACCTCGAGTGCGCATGTAGGAAGAAAGAGAAGCCAAGCTCGATCGGCAGGACAATCTAGACACCCTCGAGGAGGAGCCCGACGTGGCAAAAGCCCGTTCCGCATTCTATCAGCAACAGGCTCGAAGATAGCAAAGGAGAGAAGTACGGGCCAAAACTTATACTGTTGGTGAACTAGTTCTACGCCTGCCGGAGAAGAAAAAGACCAAACTCAAGCCCAAATGGGAGGGTCCATTCATCATTGACCAAGTTCTGACCAGCGGAGCGTACCATCTGCAGGATGCATCTAATAATCGGCTTGAGCCGAACCCATGGAACACAGGAAGGCTCCGAAGATTCTATGCTTAGCGCCGGACTCTGTGTTCGTATCCTTCCACTGTCCATTTTTTATACACATTATTTGTCCTTTATTTCTCTCTTTCTCCTCTTATTTTTTCCCAACGCCTTCAAAGGCTAACTTGTTCCTTGCTTTCACATCATGGACGCGCTAGCCGTGCTAATTATACCTGGGGGCTTCTTTCATAGAAGCTTACTTATTTATCCGGGCTGCATGCCCAGCACATGTGTCATCCTTCCTCATGTACCTTTTGTTCGCCATTATATGCATCGATATGACTTAAGTTTTGGCCAAGCTGGGTTGCCTGGCTCTTGTATTTATGCCTTACGTTCCCGTCAATTCGGCTAGGGCATAAGGGGAGCACCTCTGCGATTGTTACTGCCGGGTCAGCCGGATGTGTACCTAGGACTGGGTGAAGCCGAAAGCTAGCGTTCTGAAGGGAATATTCGGTCGGTGAACAAAAGATGATTCTTCACTTATTTATTTTTCATATGTGCCCCTAGATGCCTTTTCTCTCTGTGACTCTTTCCGCAGTCCGGACATGCACTTTAGGGCATGCATACCCAGGGAAAGGAACCCCTAACGGAACTATTCTCCCTGGAAGATGTTTCTTACTAACCATGTAATATAACATAACTACTTGGGCACTTGTCTGTTCAAGCACTAATGACCCCTACACCTAGTTTCCACGCATGCCCCGGTTTTTACCTAACCGATAGGGTATTCGGATTCACTCCGGACTATCGGGTCCAGAGGTTGAAGCGAAAAGGTCCGCCATGACAAACGATCTACAATCCGGCTAGAAGGCATTATAAATGTCACTTCAATTACATAGTCACTTTGACTAACTAAACTCTTCCTTTATACCATACAACTTACAATCTTGTTGGGAATACTTTGCGACCAATTCTACTTGTCCGTACACTAGACTAACAAGGATCTCTTTCCCGTCGGGCACCACAGGTCTAACCTCGGCCATGTGGTTTGGGTCAGCCTTGATATACCGCGTCTTCACCATGGCCCATGCTTCCCTGGCACCTTGACGGCAGGCCGATATATTCCATAATCGGAAGCGCTGCCGTGCTCCCTTCAGCTTCTCCGCAAGCCCTCCAAGGCCTTCGGGCACAGAGACGGATGGCCATAAGGCCTGGGCAATTCCTTGCATCACCTGCCAAACTTGTTCGTGCAGTTGTGAGAGCTCGGGCAGAAGAGCACCCGCAGAACCGGGCATTTCCTCTGCGGGACGACCTATTAACATACCTACAGACATAACTTGTTAGTCGACTTCTTCGCCGAACTCCTCTTAAAAGTTCGTTCAAGCACTTACTGAAATGTCGCGTCGAAGCCGCTGATTCTCCTTCACGGAGTCTGACAGCTGGGCATGGACATCCTTTAGTTCCACGCTCAGCTGGGTGTTGGCATCCTGGAGATCATTCTTCTCTTGCCTAACACTCGTAAGCACGCTCTCGTCGGCCTCTAGTCGGCGTAGGAGATGTTGCTCGTCCGGATTCCCTCCGGCGTCATCTGCAATTTTACTGTCAGATTTGCATATAGGCCACACTCTACATGATACCTATCATTCGACACATGTATTACCAGAGGGGGTCTTCTTGGACTCCTCTTGTGCGGCTAGTGCGGCCTGAAGTCGGGCTTTGCACTCTTCAAGCTCATGGGACAATTGGATATTCTTTTCTGAAAGAACCTGAATAACAGATGATCCTTAAATCAGTTATCCTAACTGCTTCAAGTCTCAGGGGCTACTACTATATATTCAAATTCTCTCACCAGTATATCCTTTACATATTGCTCCGTGGCTCTGGCTAGACCATTTTGAGCAGCACGGAGGTACGCGTCTCCCGAGTTGAAGGCGTCAAATGCCTCTTGGGAGAAGCAAGCGTCACGGAGAACGGCTCGGTGACGCCTGTGGTTCATGGCGCTCTCCACCTTGGAATTTGTGGCGGACATTCTGTCCGCATCCTCTGTCGGAGGAGCATCCGGCGTACGCCTCGTATTCGATTCCGCTTCCGTGTCTGGCCTTGGATCCCGACTGGTTGAGGCGTGATTGGCGACCTCTCCTGATATAGTCCGTCGAGCATTCTTCTTCCTAGTAAGCACGAGCGTTAATATGTCTTTGAAGACGATACCATGGAGTGAGGTGGCGCGCCATACCTTGTTGGAAATATGCCCTAGAGGCAACAATAAATAGGTTATTATTATATTTCCTTGTTCATGATAATCATTTATTATCCATGCTAGAATTGTATTGATAGGAAACTCAGATACATGTGTGGATACATAGACAACTCCATGTCCCTAGTAAGCCTCTAGTTGACTAGCTCGTTGATCAATAGATGGTTACGGTTTCCTGACCATGGACATTGGATGTCATTGATAACGGGATCACATCATTAGAAGAATGATGTGATGGATAAGACCCAATCCTAAGCCTAGCACAAGATCATGTAGTTCGTATGCTAAAGCTTTTCTAATGTCAAGTATCGTTTCCTTAGACCATGAGATTGTGCAACTCCCGAATACCGTAGGAGTGCTTTGGGTGTGCCAAACATCACAACGTAACTGGGTGGCTATAAAGGTACACTACAGGTATCTCCGAAAGTGTGTGTTGGGTTGGCATGAATCGAGACTGGGATTTGTCACTCCGTGTGACGGAGAGGTATCTCTGGGCCCACTCGGTAGGACATCATCATAATGTGCACAATGTGATCAAGGAGTTGATCACGGGATGATGTGTTGCGGAACGAGTAAAAGAGACTTGCCGGTAACGAGATTGAACAAGGTATCGGGATACCGACGATCGAATCTCGGGCAAGTATCGTACCGATAGACAAAGGGAATTGTATATGGGATTGATTAAGTCCTTGACATCGTGGTTCATCCGATGAGATCATCGTGGAACATGTGGGAGCCAACATGGGTATCCAGATCCCGCTGTTGGTTATTGACCGGAGAACATCTCGGTCATGTCTGCATGTCTCCCGAACCCGTAGGGTCTACACACTTAAGGTTCGATGATGCTAGGGTTATAAAGGAAGCTTGTATGTGGTTACCGAATGTTGTTCGGAGTCCCGGATGATATCCTGGACCTCACAAGGAGTTTCGGAATGGTCCGGAGGTAAAGATTTATATATGGGAAGTCTTATTTTGGTCGCCAGAAAAGTTTCGCACTTTATCGGTATTGTACCGGGAGTGCCGAAAGGGGTCCGGGGGTCCACCGGGGGGTCCACCTGCCCCGGGGGGCCACATGGGCTGTAAGGGGTGCGCCTTGGCCTATATGGGCCAAGAGCACCAGCCCCAAGAGGCCCATCGCCAAGATATAAAAAAAGGAGAGAGTCCTCAAAGGGGAAGGCACCTCCGAGGTGCCTTGGGGAGGATGGACTCCTCCCCCCCTTTGGCCGCACCCCTTCCTTGGAGGAAGGGGCAAGGCTGCGCCTCCCCCCTGTCCCTTGCCCCTATATATAGTGGAGGGGAGGGAGGGCAGCCACACCTGAAGCCCTGGTGCCTCCCTCCCTCCCGTGACACCTCCTCCTCTCCCGCAGGTGCTTGGCGAAGCCCTGCAGGATTGCCACGCTCCTCCACCACCACCACGCCGTTGTGCTGCTGCTGGATGGAGTCTTCCTCAACCTCTCCCTCTCTCCTTTCTGGATCAAGGCGTGGGAGACGTCATCGGGCTGTACGTGTGTTGAACGCGGAGGTGCTGTCCGTTCGGCACTAGGATCATCGGTGATCTGAATCACGACGAGTATGACTCCATCAACACCGTTCACTTGAACGCTTCCGCTTAGCGATCTACAAGGGTATGTAGATGCACTCTCCTTCCCCTCATTGCTGGTTTCTCCATAGATAGATCTTGGTGACACGTAGGAAAATTTTGAATTCATGCTATGTTCCCCAACAGTGGCATCATGAGCTAGGTCTATTGCGTAGATTCTTTGCACGAGTAGAACACAAAGTAGTTGTGGGCGTTGATTTTGTTCAATATGCTTACCGTTACTAATCAATCTTGATTCGGCGGCATTGTGGGATGAAGCGGCCCGGACCGACCTTACACGTACACTTACGTGAGACAGGTTCCACCGACTGACATGCACTAGTTGCATAAGGTGGCTAGCGGGTGCCAGTCTCTCCCACTTTAGTCGGATCGGATTCGATGAAAAGGGTCCTTATGAAGGGTAAATAGCAATTAACATATCACGTTGTGGTCTTGCGTAGGTAAGAAACGTTCTTGCTAGAAACCCATAGCAGCCACATAAAACATGCAAACAACAATTAGAGGACGTCTAACTTGTTTTTGTAGGGTATGCTATGTGATGTGATATGGCCAAAAGGATGTGATGTATGATATATGTGATGTATGAGATGATCATGTTCTTGTAATAGGAATCACGACTTGCATGTCGATGAGTATGACAACCGGCAGGAGCCATAGGAGTTGTCTTAATTTATTTATGACCTGCGTGTCAACATAAACGTCATGTAATTACTTTACTTTATTGCTAAAGCGTTAGCCATAGTAGTAGAAGTAATAGTTGACGTGACAACTTCATGAAGACACGATGATGGAGATCGTGATGATGGAGATCATGGTGTCATGCCGGTGACGACGATGATCATGGAGCCCCGAAGATGGAGATCAAAAGGAGCAAAGTGATGATGGCCATATCATGTCACTATTTGATTGCATGTGATGTTTATCATGTTTTTGCATCTTATTTGCTTAGAACGACGGTAGTAAATAAGATGATCCCTCATTAAAATTTCAAGAAAGTGTTCCCCCTAACTGTGCACCATTGCGAAAGTTCGTCGTTTCGAAGCACCACGTGATGATCGGGTGTGATAGATTCTTACGTTCACATACAACGGGTGTAAGCCAGATTTACACACGCGAAACACTTAGGTTGACTTGACGAGCCTAGCATGTACAGACATGGCCTCGGAACACAAGAGACCGAAAGGTCGAGCATGAGTCGTATGGTAGATACGATCAACATGAAGATGTTCACCGATGATGACTAGTCCGTCTCACGTGATGATCGGACACGGCCTAGTTGACTCGGATCATGTAATCACTTGGATGACTAGAGGGATGTCTATCTGAGTGGGAGTTCATAAGATGAACTTAAATATCCTGAACATAGTCAAAAGATCTTTGCAAATTATGTCGTAAGCTCGCGCTTTAGTTCTACTGTTTTAGATATGTTCCTAGAGAAAATATAGTTGAAAGTTGATAGTAGCAACTATGCGGACAATAGAAGGCTTATGTCCTTAATGCAACGCTCGGTTTGCTAGACCTCGAACATGGTCTGTGGATGTTGCGAACATCTGACATACACGTTTTGATGACTACATGATAGTTCGGTAATGATAAATGGTTTAGAATTGAGGCACCGAAAACATTTTTGAAATGTCGCGGAACATATGAGATGTTTCGAGGGCTGAAATTGGGATTTCAGGCTCATGCCCACTTCAAGAGGTATAAGACCTCCGACGATTTTCTTAGCCTGCAAACTAAGGGAGAAAAGCTCAATCGTTGAGCTTGTGCTCAAATTGTCTGAGTGCAACAATCACTTGAATCGAGTAGGAGTTGATCTTCCAGATAAGTGATGTTTCTCCAAAGTCATTGCCACCAAGCTGCTAGAGCTTCATAATGAACTATAACATATCAGGGATAGATATGATGATCCTTGAAATATTCGCGATGTTTAACACCGCGAAAGTAGAAATCAAGAAGGAGCATCAATTGTTGATGGTTAGTGAAACCACTAGTTTCAAGAAGGGAAAGGGCAAGAAGGGATACTTCATGAAACGGCAAATCAGCTACTGCTCTAGTGGAGAAACCCAAGGTTGAACCCAAACCCGAGACTGAGTGCTTCTGTAATAAGGGGAACAGCCACTGGAGCAGAATTACCCTAGATACTTGGTAGATGAGAAGGCTGTCGATAGAAGTATATTGGATATACATTATGTGAATGTGTACTTTAATAGTACTCCTAGTAGCATCAGGGTATTAGATACTGGTTCGGTTGCTAAGTGTTAGTAACTCGAAATAAAAGCTACGGAATAAACGGAGACTAGCTAAAGGTGAGCTGACGAGATGTGTTGGAAGTGTTTCCAAGGTTGATGTGATCAAGCATCGCACGCTCCCTCTACCATCGAGATTGGTGTTAAACCTAAATAATTGTTATTTGGTGTTTGCGTTGAGCATAGACATGATTGGATTATGTCTATCGCAATACGGTTATTCATTTAAGGAGAATAATGGTTACTCTATTTATTTGAATAATACCTTCAATGGTCTTGCACCTAAAATGAATGGTTTATTGAATCTCGATCGTAGTGATACACATGTTCATGCCAAAAGATATAAGATAGTAATGATAATACCACCTACTTGTGGCACTGCCATGTAAGTCATATTGGTATAAAACGCATGAAGAAGCTCCATGTTGATGGATCTTTGGACTCACTCATTTTTGGAAAAGGATTGAGTAATGTGAAGCATGTCTATTGGTATATACGCATGAAGAAACTCCATGCAGATGGACCGTTTGGACTCACTTGATTTTGAATCGCTTGAGACATGCAAATCATACCACATGGGCAAGATGACTGAAAGCTTCGGTTTCAGTAAAATGGAACAAGATAGCAACTTGTTGGAAGTAACACATTTTGATGTGTGCAGTCCAATGAGTGCTGAGGCACGCAGTGGATATCGTTATGCTCTTACTTCACAGATGATTTGAGTAGATACTGAGCATATTTACTTGATGAAACACAAGTCTGAATTATTGAATGGTTCAAGTAATTTCAGAATGAAGTTGAAGATCGTCGTGACAAGAGGATAAAATATCTATGATATGATCATAGAGATGAATATCTGAGTTGCGAGTTTGGTACACAATTGAGACATTGTGGAAATTGTTTCACGACTAGTACCACCTGGAACACCATAGTGTGATGGTGTGTCCGAACATCATAACTGCACCCTATTGGATATGATGCATACCATGATGTCTCTTATCGAATTACCACTATCGTTCATGGGTTAGGCATTAGAGACAACCACATTCACTTTAAATAGGGAACCACACAAATTCGTTGAGACGACACCGTATGAACTATGGTTTAGTGAAACCTAAGTTGTTTCTTAAAAGTTTGGGGCTATGACGCTTATGTGAAAAAGTTTCAGGCTGATAAGCTCGAACCCAAAGCGGATAAATACATCTTCATAGGACACCCAAAACAGTTGGGTATACCTCCTGTCTCAGATCCGAAAGCAATAGGGATTGTTTCTAGAATCGGGTCCTTTCTCGAGGAAAAGTTTCTCTCGAAAGAATTGAGTGGGAGGATGGTGGAGACTTGATGAGGTTATTGAACCGTCACTTCAACTAGTGTGTAGCAGGGCACAGGAGTTGTTCCTATGGCACCTACATCAATTGAAGTGGAAGCTTATGATAGTGATCATGAGACTTCGGATCAAGTCACTCCCAAACCTCGTAGGATGACAAGGATGTGTACTACTTCAGAGTGGTACGTAATCCTGTCTTGGAAGTCATGTTGCTAGACAACAATGAACCTACGAGCTATGGAGAAGCGATGGTGGGCCCGGATTCCGATGAATGGCTCGAGGCCATAAAATCCGAGAGAGGATCCATGTATGAAAACAAAGTGTAGACTTTGGCAGAACGGCTCGATGGTCGTAAGGCTGTTGAGTACAGATGTATTTTAAAAGGAAGACGGACAATGATGGTAAATGTCACCATTAAGAAAGCTCGACTTGTCATTAAGATGTTTTCCGACAAGTTCAAGGAGTTGACTGCGATGAGACTTTCTCACTCGTAGCGATGCTAAGAGTCCGTTGGAATTAGCAGGTACTGCATTATTTATGAAATCTTGCAGATAGGATGTCAAAACATTGTTTCCTCGACCATTTTCTTGAGGAAAGGTTGTATGTGATAAAACCAGAAGATTTTTGTCAATCCTGAAAGATGCCAACAAGTATGCAAAGCTCCAGCAATCCTTCTAAGGACTGGAGTAAGCATCTCGGAGTTGGAATGTGCTTTGATGAGATGATCAAAGATTTGGGTTTATACAAAGTTTATGACAAACTTGTATTTCCAAAGAAGTGAGTGGGAGCACTATAGAATTTCTGATGAGTATATGTTGTTGACATATTGTTGATCAGAAATGATGTAGAATTTCTGGAAAGCATATAGGGTTATTTGGAAAGTGTTTTCAATGGAAAACCTGGATTAAGCTACTTAAACATTAAACATCAAGATCTATAAGGATAGATCAAAATCGCTTAATAGTACTTTCAAACGAACACATACCATGACAAGATTTTGAAGGAGTTCAAAATAGATCAGCAAAGAAGGAGTTCTTGGCTGTGTTATAAGGTGTGAACATTGAGTAAGACTCGAAACCTGACCATGGCAGAATAGAGAGAAAGGACGAAGGTCGTCCCCTATGCTTTAGTCATAGGCTCTAAAGTATGCTATGTTGTGTACCGCACCTGTAGTGTGCCAAACCATGAGTCAGTCAAGGGGTACGAGTGTGATCTAGAAATCGATCACAGGACAACGGTCAAGGTTATCCTTAGTAGCTAGTGGACTAAGGAATTTTATCGATTATGGAGGTGGAAAAAGAGTTCGTCGTAAAGGGTTACGCCGATGCAAACTTTGACACTAATCCAGATTATTCTAAGTAGTAAATTGGATTCGTATAGTAGAACAATTATTTGGAATAGCTCCAAATAGAGCATGGTAACTGCATCTAGGAGATGACATAGAGATTTGTAAAGCACACACGGATCTGAAAGGTTCAGACCCGTTGACTATAACATCTCTCACAAGCATAACATGATCAAGCCCAGAACTCATTGAGTGTTAATCACATGGTAATGTGAACTAGATTGTTGACTCTAGTGAACTCTTTGGGTGTTAGTCACATGGGGATGTGACCTTGAGTGTTAATCACATAGCGATGTGAACTGGATTATTGACTCTAGTGCAAGTGGGAGACTGTTGGAAATATGCCCTAGAGGCAACAATAAATAGGTTATTATTATATTTCCTTGTTCATGATAATCGTTTATTATCCATGCTAGAATTGTATTGATAGGAAACTCAGATACATGTGTGGATACATAGACAACTCCATGTCCCTAGTAAGCCTCTAGTTGACTAGCTCGTTGATCAATAGATGGTTACGGTTTCCTGACCATGGACATTGGATGTCATTGATAATGGGATCACATCATTAGAAGAATGATGTGATGGATAAGACCCAATCCTAAGCCTAGCACAAGATCATGTAGTTCGTATGCTAAAGCTTTTCTAATGTCAAGTATCGTTTCCTTAGACCATGAGATTGTGCAACTCCCGGATACAGTAGGAGTGCTTTGGGTGTGCCAAACGTCACAACGTAACTGGGTGGCTATAAAGGTACACTACAGGTATCTCCGAAAGTGTCTGTTGGGTTGGCACGAATCGAGACTGGGATTTGTCACTCCGTGTGACGGAGAGGTATCTCTGGGCCCACTCGGTAGGACATCATCATAATGTGCACAATGTGATCAAGGAGTTGATCACGGGATGATGTGTTGCGGAACGAGTAAAAGAGACTTGCCGGTAACGAGATTGAACAAGGTATCGGGATACCGACGATCGAATCTCGGGCAAGTATCGTACCGATAGACAAAGGGAATTGTATACGGGATTGATTAAGTCCTTGACATCGTGGTTCATCCGATGAGATCATCGTGGAACATGTGGGGCCAACATGGGTATCCAGATCCCGCTGTTGGTTATTGACCAGAGAACATCTCGGTCATGTCTGCATGTCTCCCGAACCCGTAGGGTCTACACACTTAAGGTTCGATGACGCTAGGGTTATAAAGGAAGCTTGTATGTGGTTACCGAATGTTGTTCGGAGTCCCGGATGAGATCCTGGACGTCACGAGGAGTTTCGGAATGGTCCGGAGGTAAAGATTTATATATGGGAAGTCTTATTTTGGTCGCCAGAAAAGTTTCGCACTTTATCGGTATTGTACCGGGAGTGCCGAAAGGGGTCCGGGGGTCCACCGGGGGGGTCCACCTGCCCCGGGGGGCCACATGGGCTGTAGGGGGTGCGCCTTGGCCTATATGGGCCAAGGGCACCAGCCCCAAGAGGCCCATGCGCCAAGATATAAAAAAAGGAGAGAGTCCTCAAAGGGGAAGGCACCTCCGAGGTGCCTTGGGGAGGATGGACTCCTCCCCCCCTTTGGCCGCACCCCTTCCTTGGAGGAAGGGGCAAGGTTGCGCCTCCCCCCTCTCCCTTGCCCCTATATATAGTGGAGGGGAGGGAGGGCAGCCACACCTGAAGCCCTGGCGCCTCCCTCCCTCCCGTGACACCTCCTCCTCTCCCGCAGGTGCTTGGCGAAGCCCTGCAGGATTGCCACGCTCCTCCACCACCACCACGCCGTTGTGCTGCTGCTGGATGGAGTCTTCCTCAACCTCTCCCTCTCTCCTTGCTGGATCAAGGCGTGGGAGACGTCATCGGGCTGTACGTGTGTTGAACGCGGAGGTGCTGTCCGTTCGGCACTAGGATCATCGGTGATCTGAATCACGACGAGTACGACTCCATCAACACCGTTCACTTGAATGCTTCCGCTTAGCGATCTACAAGGGTATGTAGATGCACTCTCCTTCCCCTCGTTGTTGGTTTCTCCATAGATAGATCTTGGTGACACGTAGGAAAATTTTGAATTTATGCTACGTTCCCCAACATACCTCTGCGCCGGTGTTTCAGTCCGAACTGCGTTCCTTTTTAGCCTGCCCGGCCTTGGAGCCCCTTGTTGGCTAGTCGCCGCGGGCTCGACACTGTGTCCCAAGGGCAGCCGCCCCTGTAAAATACCATTGGTACACGGTGAGCAAAGTGCATAAGGACGAATCCTTTTTAAAATGTTGGGACTTTGGTCTCAGTCACCTGCGAGGCTGGGAGCAAACCAGGGTAATCGGCCGTAATGGCCACCAAGGCATCGTCACTACTTAATTGGTAAAATATCCTATTGATCAGCTCCACGGATATGTCCGAATCCTCTTTGAAGGCCGGGTCGAGGGACCGCTCAGGATCCTCTGGTTATGGAGGTTGGTTGTTGATCTCCCTAACTGCCTTACGCAGCTCCTGCATTGAATTCGCAAGGTAAAATATTTTACTGTGGGAATATGGAACGGATGGGCGCAAAAAGTGTTGACTTACCTAGCTTGGAGGATTGTACATGGAAAATCAGCCCTGTGGATTGACAGGAGGAATTCCTCCTGTTCTCCCTTGTATAAATCAGACAAGATTTTTGCTAGAGCGGCGGATGAGTCCGGCCCCTTGCGGCCACAGCGGGTGGCGTCATCCTTCCTGTTGAAATCCCACATGGGGTGGCCTCGATATTGAAGCGGCTGCACCCCCTGCATAATGCATATGGCCATGACGTTGATCATGGTCAGTCCTGATTGAGCCAATACCTTTATCCGGCCCATCAAGTAAAGGACGTCTCTGTCATCTTCCTCGTGGGGGCTTCATGGCCGCCAGCTCAGGTGCTTCTTCAAAGGAGCACCATCAAACTCGGGCAGGCCGATCCAAAAAGGATCCGGTAGAGGGACGTCTTCCACATAAAACCTCTCTCAAGGCCAGTCCTCGGGCGCCTTCTTTGGGGTTTCGGATAGGTATCCGGTCACGGCGATGCGCCATACTTCGGCTCCGCCCACCTGATATATCGACCCTTTGTGTGAGCGGGGCACCAGGAAGAACAACTTCTTCGACAGTGCGAAATGAGCCTCGCAGCCCAAAAACAGCTCCCAAAGGGCTACGTATCCAGCGATATGTAGTATGGAGGCAGGAGTAAGGCTGTGCAACTGGAGGCCGTAGAACTCCAGAAGCCCTTGGAGAAACGGATGAATTGGAAAACCGAGTCCCCTTATTAGATAAGGGACAAGGCATACCCGCTCCCCCTTAGAGGGGTTGGGAAAGCTCTCCGCTTGCTCTCCGCCATTATAGGTGGCGAGCCCGGCTCGAACCGGTACCATATACGCCGGGAGAGAAATCCCTGGGTCTGAAGCTTTACTAGTTGACTGTGCGGGACGGAACACATCTCCCAATCTCCGGGCTTGGGGCTGGAGGAATGAGAGGAGGAGCTGCGCTGACCTGCCATGACGGAATCGATTCTTACGGGTGCGCTCCGATGAATGCTCGCTGAGGGAGGATGGTGTGGTTTGGATCTGTATCCTCGTCTCTTTAATAGACATGTCATTTGCATAGCTAGGGGGGTAAATGTAAAAATACCCTGGATCCTCACATTCGCTCGACACATGGAAGGTGACCATTATTGGGCGTGGAAGACAAGGAGCGCAGCATTTCCAAGAAGCCGGACACTATTTAGCAGGTATTCAGAATTTGGCCAAGAACCCACCTTGCAATGCCGAAGACAATCTGCGCGCTGGACTCATCGTCATTGAAGCCTGGTTCGAGGGCTACTGAGGGAGTCCTGGATTAGGGGGTATCCGGACGGCCGGACTATAACCTTTGGCCAGACTGTTGGACTATGAAGATACAAGATTGAAGACTCCGTCCCGTGTCCGGATAGGACTCTCCTTGGCGTGGAAGCGAAGCTTGGCAATATGGATATGTAGATCTCCTTCCTTGTAACCGACTCTATGTAACCCTAGCCCCCTCCGGTGTCTATATAAACCGGAGGGTTTAGTCCATACAACAACATCAATCATACCATAGGCTAGCTTCTAGGGTTTAGCCTCTCCGATCTCGTGGTAGATCTACTCTTGTACTACCCATATCATCAATATTAATCAAGCAGGAGTAGGGTTTTACCTCCATCGAGAAGGCCCGAACCTGGGTAAAAACATCGTGTCCCTTGTCTCCTGTTACCATCCGCCTAGACGCATAGTTCGGGACCCCCTACTCGAGATCCGCCGGTTTTGACACCGACATAGGGGTCATACCAACGGGCATGATTGGGTTACCCATGTCCGTGTTGACGAGGATCCCGTAATAAAGGGAACACGATCTCTGCTTCGACAAGACATGCCAAGGAAACCGCCTCACAGAACACGCTGAGATTGGTTATGAAAAATGATTCGAATAAAGACTTGGTTGTGGTGTGATGTCACACTACGGGGTATGTCAGCAGATCAGATTTTTGGAAATATTATTCTCTCTATGGAAATATTAGATTTGTGGACACGATTCTCTTGTTCAAAATCTTCTATGAAGTATTCGGAGGAGGAACCCGCCTTGCAATGCCAAAGACAATCTGCGCACCGGACTCATTGTCATTGAAGCCTGGTTCAGGGGCTATTGAGGGAGTCCTGGATTAGGGGGTATCCGGATAGCCAGATTATATCCTTTGACCGGAATATTGGACTATGAAGATACAATATTGAAGACTTCGTCCCGTGTCCGGATGGGACTCTCCTTGGCGTGGAAGGCAAGCTTGGCAATACGGATATGTAGATCTCCTTCCTTGTAACCGACTCTGTGTAACCCTAGCCCCCTCCGGTGTCTATATAAACCAGAGGGTTTAGTCCGTAGGACCAAGAACAACTATCATACCATAGGCTAGCTTCTAGGGTTTTGCCTCTTCGATCTTGTGGTAGATTAACTCTTGTAACACTCATATCATCAAGATCAATCAAGAAGGAGTAGGGTTTCACCTCCATCGAGAGGGTCCGAACCTGGGTAAAAACATCGTGTCCCCCATCTCCTGTTACCATCCGCCTAGACGCACAGTTCGGGACCCCCTACCCGAGATCCGCCGGTTTTGACACCGATAGGTACTGTTGCATATCAACTGGAATTACCCCCTGAATTGGCAGACGTGCACAACGTGTTTCATGTTTCGCAATTGAGACGATGCATATCCCCGCCTGTGAAAAGGACTGCTATGGCTGAGATAGAGTTGGCAAAGATTTAACTTATGAAGACAGACCGTTTAAAATTTTGGTTCAGATGGAAAGGGTCACTCGCATTAAAGTCAGAAAATTTTACAAGGTTTAGTGGGAGCATCACACAAAATCAGAAGCGACCTGGGAGCGGGAAGAATTCCTTAGGGATCAATATCCAGAGTGGTTTTCCCAAGCAACCGAATCTCGAGGACGAGATTCATTCTAAGTGGGGGAGGTTTGTGACAGCCTGGTTTTTGCCCTCTCTTATTTGCTTGATCTTCATTTGAAATTTTTCTGAAACTTGGAGTTTTTGAATCTTTTCATCTGGACTTAAACACTTGGGCATCCTTGGCTTTCACCCAAGTGCTTCACTTCCCTCCTAATCATCATTACTTTTCGGATCACCCCCAAAATAACATTTGGAATATTTTTCTTAAATGAAAAATATTCATTTTCTCTCTAAAACCCTATCCAGATCAGCATGCTCCAAAGCAACCCTAATTTTTATTGCTCAGAAAAATCTGAGATAATTCAAAAATATTCTGTGAACCCTAGGGCACCTCCCTGAGCAAAAATATTTCATCACTTTTTGGAATATTTTTGCTATAGAAAATATTTTCTGTTCTGGACAGAAATGGTGGTTTCTATAACAACTACCATTTTACTTGCTCCATTTGGCCTGAACTTTCTTGTGCATCTTCACCTTAGGAACTCATGACTAGCCTCCAAAGCATAGCCTCCAACTCTCAGCCGTTTGACAACAGTAACTGCTCAATGTTACTGGTCAGAAACTTACCTGGCTTGTAAAAACCTCTCTACTTCACATGGATCCAAACCAAACCGTGGTAAACTTCAAAACCACCACGAACAAACTGCCAGACATGATTTTTGGAATTAGGCTAGCCTGACGAGAGAGTTCGTGCGGTGACCATGCGTGTCCATGATGCCAGGCATGTGTGTCGACACGCTCTGGGTGCCGCCGAATGCTCTGCTCGCGCATGCTCGCTTCCCTCGTCTTCCCAAGCGTGCCAAACCGCGCCACCATCTTCGTCTCAACGCCATTAACCTCCCTCTGGCGCTGGCCGACCCCGGAGCTCGCCGCAGCAAGCACGGGCAAGGTCCGGCCAGCCCAACAGTGCGGAGCGCACTGTGCTCGTCGCCTTCCCCTCGATCATGTGCTTGTCTTTGTTCGCCCACAGTTGCCGCGTGAGCTGCGTCGCCTTCTCCCTCTCTCACGGACGTCGCTCGTCGCCGGGCGTCGTGGACAGGTGTCCACCGGCGGAGCCCGAACCCCCCTCGCCGCTCGCCTATAAATGGAACCACCCCCAGCCTCCTCGAGCACCATCCAGCACTCCCACACACTCCACAATCGCGTAGGAAGTCGTAGCCCGACCGGGCAGGCCTCGGGCCGCCGTCCCCGAGCTCGAGCTCGCCGGCGATCCCCTCTGGTCGCCTTGGTAGCTCCAGCCCCTCCCAGGCCTGGGCGACCCCTCCAGGGCCTCCGCCTCTCCGGTGAGGCCGTCTCGCCCGCTTGGAGCCCCTAGAGTGGCCTCCGCTCGCCGTCTTCCTCAACTCCGGCAACCACCGTGTTCTGCCTCCGCTTGCGAGGTTGATTCCGACGTCGTCCGACCACCCCTAGCCACGCTACGGGTACGGGTAGGTGCGGCACCGCCCCCTCTCTAAATCCCTCCCTCTCGTTTTGGCCAAGAAGCCCTCGTTTCCCGCGAGAGCTCCGGCGAAGCCGCGGCCTCCTCTATTTCCTTCTCCCCCTCCCCCTCACCTGACTAGCAGGGCCCGCTAGTCAGCCAATCTGTACGTGTGAAGCGTTACGAGTGGTGGCTCCCCTGAGGTTTACGCCTTCGACGTCACCCCCCCCCCCCTCAGCTATTTATTTAAATTCAAAATCATTTAAATTTACAGAACACTTAAAACAGTTATAACTCTTCAACCATAAGTACAAATGAATTGATTCTTTTTGCGTTGTGTTCTTTGAAAAGAAATCTAGCAGCTCACCAGAGATGAGATTTTTCTGAGCTGTTTAGAATTTCTGGTGATTTTCAGAAGTGTTCTTGATATTTGCTTTTTGTGTTTAAATTTATTTTCAGAGGGTGAGGCTTGTCTTGAGGATCACCAGAAGGTTTGTGAACCTCATCTGCACTAAGGCAAGCCCCAGCAACATTTTCATGGTGTCATTTCAATATTTGTGATTTTCTTACTTGAATGAAATGATTAGTCCATGCATTTAAATAACTATTGTGTTATTTTTATTCTGTTAAATGTTTGTTAGTATTATACTTGATTTACAGAATGTTTTTTTTACCTGAAACTGTAGGTTATGGACCCCACAGCAATTATATTGCTCTCATAAAAAGGTTACATATGTACAGAACTTACAAGGTCCAAAAGACCCAAAAAGGGAAAAACAGAGAAAAACAATATAAACTCACCTCAAGGTGGCAAAAAGGAAATCCATCTAAGCAGATCCTCTTTGAACTTAGGCTTAATTCTATGAACCAAGCGGGAAATGTCTAGAATAAAAGAAGACCTCCATCTACAAAAAGAGGGTGTAATATTCCTAAAAACCCTATCATTCCTAACATTCCAGATGTTCCAGCATGCCAGGAAAACCACCTCAGAGAAGAAAGGTTTAGCAAAATCCCTTCTAGCATGATAGGCAAGGGCGACCATATCATCTCTAGCCATCCAGTTGATTTGAAGATAATTCCCGACCCTACAACTGAAATTACATTGAAAGAATAGGTCATCTCTATCCTCCTTGGTGTGTGTTGGACATAGTACACAAAGGTTTGAATCAGATACATTCCAGTGCCTTCTCTCCAGCATATCCTGAGTGTTCAGCCTATCCATAATCAACATCCAAGCAAAGAACTTGATTCTCATGGTGCAGCAGCTGGCCCACACCCAGGACAAGAGTGGGTTGGGCACAATATGTTTATGCAAGAAGGAATAGTATTTCTTGGCAGAATATCCCTTGCCATCCTCTTTCCATACCCATGTTTCATTGAGCTGAGGATTATGGTTTGAAAGCAAAAGCAGGTTTTGCAAAGACTGCAGCTCTCCAAAAGCTCTCTTAGAGAGGGGTAAATGGAATAAGGAAGTGAGCTCAGTCGATTCAAAAACCTCAGCAGCAGAGATAAGGGGATCAATGGCAAAAGAAAAAAGCCTAGCAAACCTTTGCTCAAGAGGAATATTAGTGTCCCCCAATGTCCAAGAGTCAGACCAAAATAGGACAGTGTCACCCCTATTAACATGCACTGCATTGACCATCCTGAACTTATCCATTAACTTGCATATATCTCTCCACCAGAAAGAGCCACAAACGATGGTAGCATGAGGAACCCTACCATGGTAGTAAGTATTCCAGATGAGTTTAACCCAGGGCACATCAACTTTATTGTAGAATTTGCTAGCACGTTTAAGTAGCAGAGCCTCATTCTGTAGCTTCAGATTCAAAATACCCAAACCACCTTTGTTCTTTGGTCTACAAACCAATCTCCAAGCAGCCAGTGACTGACCATAATAGTGCCCATACTTCCTCTAGAGACACTGCCTCTGAATTCTCTCTAGCTGCTTTAAAATAGCAGGAGGCAAGTCCAGACTACAGAGGAAAAAAATTGGCACATTGGAAAGGGCGGAGATCAGGTACTGCAGTCTTCGTCCGTGAGTAAGGAAAGAAGAGCTAACAGAAAGCTTCCTTTCCATACTATCAACCAGATGCATTAAGTCCAAGATCTTGGGTTTTGTAATTCCCACAGGAAGCCCAAGATAAGTAAAAGGAAGGGTGCCAACCACACAACCAAAAACAGTAGCAAGTCTAGCAATCTCCACTGAATCCACATTAATAGGAAGTATGGATTACTTATGATAGTTAACATGCCATCCAGTGGACTTAGAGAAAAGGAGGAGCATTTTCTTCAAGGAGAGTAATTGAGATTCCTCAGCAGGCATAATAATGAGGGTGTCATCAGCATACTGGATAATTGGATATTCCTTATCAGCTGTAAAAGACCTTTATGATGCATATCATGGACTACTGATTGCAACAGATCTGCAACAATGGAAAAAAAAAGTGGAGAAAGAGGGTCACCCTGCCTAACCCCCTTCTTGCAAGCAAATTGTTTCCCAGGAACTCCATTAAGCAGAGGTTCTGGAAGCCAAAAACTGCTTAACCCAGGAAATCCACTTATCATTAAAACCCTTGTGCCTCAAAATTTGGAAAATGGCCTCATGTTCAATAGAATCAAAAGCTTTCTCAAAATCCAGCTTGAGAATGACAATAGGCCTCTGTGACTGATGGCATTGGTGCAAATATTCCAAGGTCCAAGCAACACAGTCCTGAATGGTTCTGGATTTGATAAAACCATATTGGTTTTTATGCAAACATATTATGATATCTAGCTGTAGCCTGTTAGCAGCCATCTTAAAAAGAAATTTCACCCCCATACCAGAAAGAAAGATAGGCCTAAAATCATTAACAGACTCAGGAGATCTCTTCTTAGGGACCAGGGTGATATAAGAATAATTGATGTTCTCCAGATTCTGCCAAATAATTTGGTGCACTGGAGCATGTGCTTGTAGTTCAAATTTTAATTATGCACATTAGGTAAAAAAATTAATTATGCACATTAAATCCCCAGAAACTCAATTAATGTATAAAAAGGCCAAACAAACCCGAAATAATTCCAAAGTTTAGCACGATACTTCTATTTTGGTCTAATCTGCCTGTGTAAACAAATTATGGCAGGAGAAGGCATTGTACGTATGTCGTTTCACACACGGAGGTGACACGTTTCCTCTCAGAACCACGAGCCTTCTTAAGGGAAGCTCCGGTTTGCAAGAATCTTACACCAAAGCTTGTCCCAATTCGGCCAAAAAAATCACCGCAACATGTTGGTGCCATATCATGACACCATGCCAAGTTTCATGATTTTCAGGCGGGTTTTGGATTTACAGGAATTAAGAAACCAAGTTTCTCAATCTTTCCGGCCGAGCCACGACACCTAGATGTTTGAATTTCATTCCCATTTCTTGCATGGGACCTAAAAATTCACCCACGGACACACATGTGATTTTCAAGCAACTTTGGTGCACTGGAGCATGTGCGTGTAGTTCAAATTTGAATTATGCACATTAAATGCCCAGAAACTCAATTAATGTATAAAAAGGCTAAAAGAACCCAGAATAATTCCAAAATTTAGCACGATACTTCTATTTTGGTCTAAGCTGCCTATGTAAAAAATTAAGGCGGGAGAAGGCAGTGTATGTATGCCGTTTCGCACACGGAGGTGACACGTTCCCCCTCGGAACCATGAGCCTTCCTGAGGGCGACTCCGGTTTGCAAGAAGCTTACACCAAAGCTTGTCCCAATTCGGCCAATAAAATTACCACAGCATGTTGGTGCCATGTCATGACACCATGCGAAGTTTCATGATTTTCGCTCGTGTATTGGATTTACAGGATTTAAAAAACCAAGTTTCTCCGTCTTTCCGGCCGAGCCACGACGCGCAGATGTTTGAATTTCATTCCCATTTCTTGCATGGGACCTAGAAATTCACCCAAGGACACACATGTGATTTTTCAACCAAGCTTGGGCACTGGAGCATGTGCTTGTAGTTCAAATTTGAATTATGCACATTAAATGCCCAGAAACTCAACTAATGTATAAAAAGGCCAAACAAACCCAGAATAATTTCGAAATTTAGCACGATACTTCTATTTTCGTCTAATCTGCTTATGTAAACAAATTATGGCAACAGAAGGCTTTGTACGTATGTCATTTCACACACTGAGGTGACACATTCCCCCTCGGAACCATGAGCCTTCTTGAGGGAAGCTCCGGTTTGCAAGAAGCTTACACCAAAGCTTGTCCCAATTCGGCCAAAAAATTCACCGTAGCATGTTTGTGCCATGTCATGACACCATGCCAAGTTTCATGATTTTCAGGCGTGTTTTGGATTTACATGAATTAAAAAACCAAACTTCTCAATCTTTCCGTCCGAGCCACGACCCCCAGATGTTTGAATTTCATTCCCATTTCTTGTATGGGACCTAGAGATTCACCCAAGGACACACATGTGATTTTCAACCAACTTTTGTGCACTGGAGCATGTGCTTGTAGTTCAACTTTGAATTATGCACATTAAATGCCAAGAAACTCAATTATTGCATAAAAAGGGCCAAACGATCCCGGAATAATTCCAAATTTTAGCATGATACTTCTATTTTGGTCTAATCTGCCTGTGTAAAAAAATTAAAGGGGGTGAAGGCAGTGCACGTATGTCCTTTCGCACACGGGGGTTGTTGTGTAAGTGTCACGGCAGATGTCCTCTTGGAAAGACTTAGTTGTGGAGCCATTGCAATGAGGTTAGCTTAAAGGGGTTAAACGGGACAAAGGACACAAGGAGTTTGTACTGGTTCGGCCCCTTGCGGTGAAGGTAAAGGCCTAAACCAGTTTGAGGTGGTATTACTAGCGTTTCGATTACCAGGGAGCGAATACGCTTTGCTGGCTGTCGACTTGTCGTTTCTTGCCCTTAGGCGCTATCGGGTCGTCCCCTTATATACACGGGTTGATGCCCTGCGGCCTACAGAGTCCCGGCCGGCTCATACAACATGTCCAACTCGGTGACTTATCTCACATGCCTTGCAATACAAGCTTACATATACACGACAGTTTATACTTGTGGGCCTTAAGCCGCCTTCGGGTTTGGGCCCTATAATAGGCCTGTCTATGAACCGCCACTTGAATATACTCTTGGGCTTCATTAGATGAACTGCCGTAGGGATGACCCAACCCCTCCTGGGCGGGTCATATCTAATAGTCATATCCCCAACATTAGGCCCCAGGTTGATTTGAACATGTTCATGTCAATCTTCAACTCTTAGAAAAATCCTTCTTCATCTTACTGTAAAAATGTCATAACCCGCCATGACGTCATCTCCGGAAACTGTGGTAACCCGCCGTGACATCACCTGCGATTAATGCTTCACAGAACCCAAATCTTAATAAATCTCCTTCTTTACTGTCCCTCCGAAAATCGAGGCGCCCGCGCCGTCGCTTATCCATTTTTCTGCCTCCTCGATACTCGCACCTGACGTTTGTCCATCCAGCCCTATAAATAAGACCACATACTCTCCTCTCATTCTCCCCCTTTTCCTTCTCGCCTTCTTCTTCCTCGCGACGCACCAGCTCGCACGAGCTCTGCCGCCGTCGACCTTCGTCCCCTTCATCAACTCTAGCCGCTGCATCACACTGAACAGATCAGAAATGTTGCGGCACTTCTCCGCTGTCAGCTAGTACTAGTAAGTCTTCCCTTTTCCTCGCCATAGATCTTCCATTAGGATTTCAGTGTTCATCGGTGTTCGTCGCCGCCCTTCTTTTTTCTTACTTAGATCCATGGATTAGATCCAAGAGACCACATAAATCTTGTGTGGCAGTAATTTTAGCACATGTTTTTGATACTAGAGCATATCCTCATCACGACAGGTCTCCTCTGGGGCTCCTCCGCTTTCCTACCGCTACCTGTATAGGTTTATAATTTATTTCCTTTTTTTGAACGGTTGTAGATCAAAACTTATAGCTTTAATCTGTGAAAGATGTTTGTCAAACACTTAGTAGTAGTTTGTTCTTTGTCGGATTTTGAATACCTGTACGTGTCATGGCGGCTTACATGTCCGGCTTAGAATTAACCAACCATATGTCATTAGTCCTCACTTAAGCCGCCATTTTGAATGTATGCTGTAACTGTTAACTTGTGATTTCATCAGCTAACTTGAACCGGCACAATTTTCCTTTCCTTTAAGCTTTCTTTCTTTCACAATGCCGCCAAAGACTATCTATACATGCAATTGGGTCCCCTCCGTCGTCACCGAGGGCACATTTAAGGACTTTATCAAAATTGGGTATCTGCCAGCCAAGAATGTCATGCATTACCGTGCTCTTGACCGGGTGAAGAAAGACCTCAGCCAAACGATGATGAAGTCATCGTTTTTACTGAACGCATGAACCGGGGCTTCTCGCCGCCCGGCTTTAAATTTTTCCAGGACATTCTGCACTTTTTCAGCTCCATCCTCAAGACATTGGACCCAATTCTGTGTCAAATATCTGCAACTTTCAAGTCTTCTCTGAATTAGACCTTGATGTCTACTACACAACATTCTTCTTGTAGACGTTGTTGGGCCTCCAAGTGCGGAGGTTTGTAGGACAGTAGCAAATTTCCCTCAAGTGGATGACCTAAGGTTTATCAATCCGTGGGAGGCGTAGGATGAAGATGGTCTCTCTGAAACAAACCTGCAACCAAATAACAAAGAGTATCTTGTGTCCCCAACACACCCAATACAATGGTAAATTGTATAGGTGCACTAGTTCAGCGAAGAGATGGTTATACAAGTGCAATATGGATGGTAAATATAGATTTTTGTAAACTGAAAATATATAAAAAGCAAGGTAGCGAGCGGTAAAAGTGAACGTAAACGGTATTGCAATGATAGGAAACAAGGCCTAGGGTTCATACTTTCACTAGTGTAAGTCCTCTCAACAATAATAAAATAATTGGATCACATAACTATCCCTCAACATGCAACAAAGAGTCACTCCAAAGTCACTAATAGAGGAGAACAAACGAAGAGATTACGGTAGGGTACGAAACCACATCAAAGTTATTCTTTCCAATCAATCTGTTTGGGCTATTCCTATAAGTGTCACAAACAGACCTAGAGTTCGTACTAGAATAACACCTTAAAATACAAATCAACCAAAACCCTAATGTCACATAGATACTCCAATGTCACCTCAAGTATCCGTGGGTATGATTATACGATATGCATCACACAATCTCAGATTCATCTACTCAACCAACACATAGAACCTCAAAGAGTGCCCAAAGTTTCTACCGGAGAATCACGACGAAAACGTGTGCCAACCCCTATGCATAGGTTCATGGGCGGAACCCGCAAGTTGATCACCAAAACATACATCAAGTGAATAAATAGAATAACCCATTGTCACCACGATTATCCCACGCAAGACATACATCAAGTGTTCTCAAATCTTTAAAGAGTCAATCCGATAAGATAACTACAAAGGGAAAACTCAATCCATTACAAGAGAGTAGAGGGGGAGAAGAAACATAAGATCCAACTATAATAACAAAGCTCGTGATACATCAAGATCGTGCCAAATCAAGAACATGAGAGAGAGAGAGAGAGAGAGAGAGAGAGAGAGATCAAACACATAGCTACTGGTACATACCCTCAGCCTCGAGGGTGAACTACTCCCTCCTCGTCATGGAGAGCGCTGGGATGATGAAGATGGCCACCGATGAGAGTTCCCCCCCTCCGGCAGCGTGCCGGAACAGGGTCCCGATTGGTTTTTGGTGGCTACAGAAGCTTGCTGCGGCGGAACTCCAGAACTAATCTCTGTTCTGGAAGTTTTATGATACGTAGGTATATATGGGTGCAAGGGGTACGTCGGTGGAGCTGTGGGGGCCCCACGAGGCAGGGGGCGCGCCCTAGGGGGGTGGGCGCAACCCCACCCTCGTGGCCAGCTCCCGTATCTTCTGACGTAGAGTCCAAGTCTATCTGGTGGCTTTCCTTCCAAAAATAACTTCTCTAGTTGATTTCGTTCCGTTTTGAATCCGTTTGATATTCCCTTTCCTCGAAACACTGAAATAGGCATAAAACAGCAAATCTGGGTTGGGCCTCCGGTTAATAGGTTAGTCCCAAAAATAATATAAAAGTGGATAATAAAGCCCAATATTGCCTAAAACAGTAGATAATATAGCATGGAGCAATCAAAAATTATAGATACGTTTAAGACGTATCATACCTTCAAGATGACCCCAGTGTTGATCTCTTTAGAAAGTATTTTTACTTGAACCACCAGACTGGGTTCACAAACAGCCCTAGCTTGGAGCTCGGCGGGATATCAATTCAACATAGAAGAGATGACATCTTCCCTTATTCCTGCCTGCCGAGTCACCCAAAAGATTGGAACCAGACGTGGTTTTATTACAAAGATACTTCTCCGGCTGACGAGGATCCACTGCAGGGTTACCTTGCCGACTGCCTAGACCCACAACACAACCTTCCTGAAAAACTTACTGCTGTTGAACCGAAGAAAATTGCCCCTACCATTGTGAAAGTTAAGGCTCTGCTAGGAAATGGGCTAACTGGCGTTGATTTGCCACTGCGCCACACCGGCTTAAGTCACCGCACCGGCTTAATGTGCACATACACTAGTGGTGTAAAGGATCCACTGCGCCACATCTCTGCACCATTAACTGATGCAGCCCTAGATGAGATGGTTAAGTCCCTTCTGAATGAAGACCCAGAAGATTGCATTAAAGTGGGTCTGGCCCTGTTCTGCAAACTTAACCCGGCCCCAGATGTGAGTTTCTGAACTTTCTTACTTTTACCTCAATTGTTCCAAAACCTTATTAACTCAACCTTTGATGACCTTTACAGCCTAAATCTGACTTTTGGAAGACGGAGTATGATCATGAAGCTGCTAAGAAGGCAGGAGCTATCAAGAAAGCCGCCAAAAAACCGCCTAGAGGACCACCAAGAAGAAGAAAAAACCAAGCGCCTCTGATCTTCTTAAGCTGGATGATACCTCTGAGTCGGAGGTAGCCCTTGACTCTCTTGGCTCTTTTTTCAATCATCTCATTGACATTGACTATTATCAGGATGACACGGGAGCCAGCCAAGCAACTGAAGAAGAGGTAACTATTATTTCCTCCGGCTCGGAATCTTTGCCAAGACAGAAACTTCGACAAGTAACCCGGAAAGTAAGGTTTTCACACCCCTTGGCTTATTTAGATCCTTACTTTCTTTTGAAACAACAGCAACACGAGAACCGTCGTCAGACTCAGACCAGTGGAGGTGACGAGTTGTCCTCCGACTTACCGAACACCCCTGCTCCTCGGAAACGTCAAGACGAGGTGCTTCTTAACTTAAACTCCTTGTTACCCGCTGGCGGGTCTTATCTGTCTTCCTCCTAACTCTGTTGATTCGATTAACCAGGAGCTTGCCCGTTCTTCTTCTAGTGACTCATCACAAACTGAGTTGCCGGCTTTCAAGACTGCCCCTGGGTAATGACATTCACTTCTTATTCTGCACTTCATTATATTCTAGTAACTATACTGATTTGTTATACTCCGCCTGACGAATCCTAATAAAAAGGCGAAGGTGACCAAGCCAACTGCGGCACCTGAGGTTGCTGAGCCGGAACAGCAAATCTCTGCACCTGAAGCTTCTGACAAACAGCTAGACGAAACTGTCACTGACGCTCCGCCTGAGATTCCGGACCTCTGTGTTGCTGACACTACTGTTATTAATCCTTCAAATCCTGCATCATCCAGTTCACTTAAGCCGTTGGAGACTCATAATGATGACGTGTTGATTACTGGCACCGGCTTTATAAAGCCGGGAAATCCTATAGCCTTAGCTAAGCATGCTACCAAACAAGAGGTTATTGAAAGGAGGAAGGTGAAATTTGACATCTCCCACTATGCGCAACTGAGCAACAATGATATCCTCTCTGGTTATCTCAGCCAAGTACACTCCAGCCGCGATCTTGAAATTGATATGGTGAAACAAATGCACCAAAAGTATGAGGTATGACTTCTAGCTTTGAATAACTTATGTATATCCTTCCAACCCACAAGTCTACTGGTTATGACAAAATTGAATAGGTTGTAGACTTTACAAGAATCCGTAAACTTCTGTCCTAGAATCCCTCCTTGTCCGGTTTAAAGATAAACTGGATGTTTAAGCAGTTTAATTTTTGCATCGTAGTTCCCAAGGGCCGCTTAATCAGTATGAATGAACCAGTCCTATTTATCATTTGTAAGAAAAGAAAGCTTAGTCTGCATAGCCCCGATGAGTTGGTTGGGATTGTTTACAGTGCGTCTGGCTCATGATGAAGAAGATACAAGCGATATGCATTAGCCCCCAAGTGCCAAGTAGTCTTGCTTGCAAAGTGCTTGGGACTTTAGTTATAAAAACCTTTTCCTTGAAAAATTTCGTTGACAGACATTAGCCCCCAAGTGTCAAGTGTTGTTGCTTGCAAAAGACTTGGGACATATTCTTGTATCCTTGATATAAATGTTGATAATTCTGTATGTCATATAGACTGCTACTGCTGAACTGGAGTCTCAATTGAACGATGCAAAGACCCGGCTAGCGACTCGGGAAACTGAGACCCGGAAAGCTGAGTCCAAGTTCCAGTTTAGTGTGGCTGAATCGGAAAAGCTGAAGACCAGTCTTGAGGCGAAGAAAAAGACTTGGGCTGAAGAAAAGACTGCTTTAATGCAGTTGGCTGAGAAAGCTGAGGCCGTTCTTCAAGAAGTCACCACTGAACTCATGGATTTAAAATGTCGTGTATCTCAGATGGTTTCAGTTATCATTGGTAAGTCGCCTTTCTAACCGTCAGATGCCAGTCCTTTCTTCATAGTATAAGCCGCCACTAACGAACTTGTGATTTAATTCAGGTCTCAGGAGAAGCAGTCTGGACCAAGACATACTTGTAAAGCTGAAAGCCGTCTATACACTTGTTGAACAACTGTACACTGGAACTCAGCGTGCCCTAGCCAAAATCTCTCCAACTAATAAAGCTCCTAGGCTTTTGATAGATGTCTTACAAAAAGCTCTCTGTGCTACCTTCCAGGATCGATGAAATGAAGCTTTCACGCCCAAGATGTGACCCTATCCTAAAGGATTTCGAAGGTCCCACCAACAATAGAAGCGCATCTTGAAGATGCTTTTGCAAGGTGGATATCATTACATCAACATTACATAATAGTGGGGATACAACCAAGACATACAATGTCACAAGAATACAACAATACATCATATACAAGATCAACATCGGACTACAGATGAAACAGAAACAGAAACTCAAACAATATCCACCCTACTAGCCCAGGCTGCCGACCAGGAACCTAACCCAAGATCGATGAAGAAGAAGAAGAACTCCAACACAAGCAAACATCGCTCTCGCGTCATGATCATCGCAAAACCTGAACCTGCAACTATTGATGTAGTATTATGTGAGCCACAAGGACTCAGCAATCCCATTACCATGGGTATCAAGACTAGCAAAGCTTAATGGGCAAGGAAGGGGTAAAGTGGAGAGGTTGCAGCAGCGACTAAGCATGTATGGTGGCTAATTTACGGAAATAAGAGCGAGAAGAGAAGCAAAGAAATCGGTTGCCAACTAGTAATGATCAAGAAGTGATCCTGAACTCCTACTTACATCAAACATAACCCAAAAACCGTGTTCTCCTCTCGATCAACCCCGAAAAGAGACCATCACGGCTACACACACGGTTGGTGTATTTTAGAAGAGTTTACTTCAAGTTTACTACAATCGGATATTAACAAATTCCCATCTGCCACATAACTGCAGGCACGGCTTTCGAAAGTTCAAACCCTGCAGGGGTGTCCCAACTTAGCCCATTATAAGCTCTCACGATCAACGAAGGATATTCCTTCTCCCGGGAAGACCCGATCAGTCTCGGAATCCCGGTTACAAGAAATTTCGGCAATGGTAAAACAAGACCAGCAAGACCGCCCGATGTGCCGACAATCCCGATAGGCGCTGCACATATCTCGTTCTCAGGGCAACACCGGATGAGACATCCTACGAGTAAAACCAGCCCTCAAGTTTCCCCAAGGTGGCCCCGCAGTCTACTCGTTTTGGGCCAACACTTAAAGAAGCATTGGCCCGGGGGGCTAAAATAAAGATGACCCGTGAGAGAGCGACTCCCAAGGGAAAACTAGGTGGTGGTGAGGCAAATGGTAAAACCAAGGTTAGGCCTTGCTTGAGGAGTTTTATTCAAAGCAAACTGTCAAGGGGGTCCCATAAATAACAAAACCGCGTTAGGGACGCAAAATCCGGGAACATAATACCAATATGACGGAAACTAGGGCGGCAAGAGTGGAACAAAACACCAGGCATAAGGCCGAGCCTTCCACCCTTTACCAAGTATATAGATGCATTAATGATATATGAGATATTGTGATATCCCAACATGGAGCAATCTTCATCTTCACCTGCAACTAGCAATGCTATAAGAGGGGCTGAGCAAAAGTGGTAACATAGCCAAACAACGGTTTGCCAGGAAGGGTGACAAAGGTTAGGGGCTATCATGGCAATTTGGGGAGGCTTGATAAGCAAGTGGTAGGTAACGCGACAAAGCGATAGAACGAAGCAACTAGCATAACAATGATAGTAATGAGATCCAAGGTGACGGTCATCTTGCCTGAAATCCCGCAAGGAAGAAGAACAAGTCCATGAAGGAGATGAAGCCACGAAGACGAATCAAGCGTATTCGGACGAATCCTCATGATCGCAACGAAACGGGAACTATCGAGAAGAAGCACACAACATGGTAAACACACCACACATGAACAAGACATGATGCTCAACCAAGTATGATGCATTACAATGCTACATGAGGCTACGCATGGCAAGAGATGATGCATACAAGAACAACAACACATCAAAGCAAGTTTAAATGAGGCCGGAAACAACATATAACAATTCCGGTAAGTCCTCATATGCAAATTTCAAAAATGGTCCAGATCTGAATAAACTTTATGTTCAAATTGTTAAACAGCAAGTTAAGATGCACCAAGATGATCTACACGAAATTCTAATCAAGTTACAAATAAAGTTCATTACATTCGGAGCTACGGCCTAAAAGATATGAGCAAAACAAGTTAAACATGGCATTGATGCAAAATGCATTCAAACATGAAGCACACACCCCTAAACATGGATACGACAAGGTAACATGAAACTACATGCAAAACTAAGCAAGTTTCATATAGAGCACACTCAAAACGGAGCAACGGGTCAACACATACACAAGAAACAATGTTAAAGGACAAGCTGTCCAAAACAGCAACTAGGCATATTGTAAGTACCAAAACTACATGCTACAGCACGACAACATGAAAACAAAAGGCATGGACATGATGTACAGGTAACGCACGGAAAAACATGAACATTGAGCTAACTCCAGAAATCACTACAACATGCTCAAAAGGACATGGCAAGATTGCAAATAGTAACGGGTTCATAGACTTGGCAGAATTCACAGGACATGGCAGAAAAAAACATCAGGTTGCAATGTTTAGAACTATCAAAGAACAAGCTACAGGAACTTATCATGGCAACCAAAGGCATGGCGTGAATTTACTAGTTGCATAGAACAAAAGTCCTTTACTAACCATGAGCCAAAAAGGATTAGAAGATATGATGGAACCCATGTAAACATAGCAAGTTCCATAAACAGATTCAGACCGTGAAAATAAGAGCACATGGCAGAACAACGATAACTAGGCATATTGGTAAGCTTGAATCACTCACCACAAGGCATTTCATGACAATAAAAGCATTCCTACAGCAGTAAAACATGTTCATGAACCTAATAATGGAAAGAGAAAGTTCATAGCATATTTGGGTCACTAACAACAACCATGGCAAAATTGAATAACATGTAAACAATCTGTCGGGAACATTTTATAGCAAAAGTAGAGCAAGATTAAGACATTTTAGAACACTCCATAAATGCAAACAGAGGCAAGGATGGATAGAGCATAACATGTATAACAAAACATCCTTACTGAACATACTCAAAAGAGGCATGGATCTCACTGTAGCAACATGAATACATGGCATGAAAATAACAGCAGAACAAAGACAGTAAAATCCTAAGTCACTGAAATCAGCAACATCACGGGGGCTACTTTGCAAGGCTGTAACAATCAATACATGGCATATAATGAATAGTGGATTGCACCACAGCAAATATGTCATGTTGTAACTCATAACACATGTAGACTTCATGCTCAAAAGAGGATCACACAAGAAGATGCAAAAATGACAAATGAGCATGTTCTGATAAACTACAGCAGACAACATTACATAGCACTCTAGCAATGATGATTAAAGCATCAAGATGAACTCAAACAAGCATGACCCAATGTAACAAAATGAAGATCATCTCATGATGAACACTTTTATATATTATATGCATGAAACGGAGCAGCACACATGGAGTTATGGCATGGTGAACAGGGCATGAAAATGACACAGATTCGGGACTTGGCCAAATTTCTCACCCCGGGGAAAAGTCAACGGCGGACGAGGAGATCCCGCGACGGAAGGATCCGGGCACGGGGTGTGCCTTTGGATCGCGGCACGAGTCGGCGCCAGGATGGAGCCGTGCAGATCTGGCGCGGACCAAGTCAGCGCCGGCGACGACGACTTCTCCGGCAGCGACCGGCTGTGGGGAAAAGTCCGGCGAGGCCGGGAACGGGGCGCGACGTCGGATCCGGGGGCACCAGGCCCGGATCTAGCCGGAGCGGGGGCGGCCCCGACCATGGAGCTCGGGCGGCGGAGGTGAGGCGGGGTCGCGCGGGCTGCATGGCGGCTCCGGTGCGGTGCGGGACCGGTGAGGCGCGCGGTGGTGCGGGGCTGTGGCGTGGAGGCGGGAGGCGGAGGCGAGCGGCGCGGGGCTCCTCCGGGGAGGCGGACGCCGACGGGAGCCGCGGTTGACGGCGACCTACGGGAGGCGCGGGGCGCCAGGCGCGGCTGCGGGAGCCGGGCAGCTTCTGGGGCGCGCGGGCTCACGGCGGGGGAGGATGGGCCCGGCGCGGCCCGGTTCGGTGCGGGGCGGGCCGGATCTGGGCCCCGGGCGATGCAGCGAGGAGGGGGCTTGGGGAGGCGACGTGGAGGCTTGGGAATGGCCAGGGGCGTCGGATGGTGGTGGAAGGGCCAATCGGTGCGCACCAAGTGTCGCGGTGGAGGTGGAGGGCGCCGGTATCGAAGGAGAAGGTGGGAGGTGGCGGCGGCTTATGACTAGGATGGCGCAGAAAATGATGAGGGGCGGCGGCTAGAGGTAGGTGGAAGGCTAAGGGTGCCCAAAAATGGCAAGGAGGCTTCTTAAATAGGCAGGGGTATAGGGTTAGGGGTTTTCGGGGTTTTTCGGGCCCTCCAATCGTCATCGGATGGCTCCAGTCGAGAGGGGGGGCTGGGCCTAGGGGGTGTTAGTGGGCTGTGTAGAGGGGGTGTGGTCTGAGAAGACAGAAGAGAAGTGCAGCCCGACAACGGTTTTCGGAGACAGAAAACGTCCGACGAATAAACCGGCAACGGTGCCGCTACGGATAACGGTTGGGCAGTCAAACGGGCTCCGAATGCGACGAAACTTGAGAGGCGCTCTTCCTACATTATACTAAGACCGCACGCCAAGTTTCAATCCATTCCGAGAACATTTTTCGGCCACTTCTAAAATAATATTTCGGAGGTGCCGCGGGCGCGTGCGAGTGTGTCTAGGCTCGGAACGGACAACGGAAGGAGCAGGAAGACCAGGACGGATGCAAGTTTGCAAAACATGAGGATGCAATGTAGATGATGGCATGGCAAAGTGCAACACGCAAGCAAATGACATGGCAACAACAACGAATAGCTGGAAGACACCTGGCGCATCGAATGCGGGGCGTTACAACTCTCCTCCACTAACAAGAGATCTTGTCCCGAGATCTTAGGACCGACACAGAAGGGAAAATGGATGAGGTGAAACAAGAATGCAAGAGAAGAAGAAAAGAGTCGAGAGCACTCGGGAAGAAGAGAGGAACGACGATTATGACGGGAATCAAAAGCTCAACGAACTAGATAGACTCTGAAAGCACTCCATTTAGGACAAGCTAGAAAAACAATAAGGATGACGGAATTTTAGCAGCACTCCGGCTGAACATAGAAATATTACAGCACGAACTTGAGAAGATGGAATGAGACTTGACGAGATGAACAACACAATGCCTCCGGAAAACTTGAAAGAGTTGAAAGAAAAGAACGAAGAAGAAGACGACATCTTCTGCCACGACTGAAATAGAAAGCAACCTTAGAAGGAAGGATTGAATGGAGTTGTTGGAAATTCAACAACAAAAGAATTGCTTGTTGTGGACTTATAGATAACATCTCAAAATTATGAGGTGGTCACCGACCACAAGCGGAAAAAAATTGAATAGCTGAGAAGAATGAAGAAATGCAAAACTCCACTTCAAAAGAATGCGGAGAATTAATTGTACTTCGAGATGCAAGACGAAAAAGATACTAGAGCTCCTTCAACAAGAATCTTGATGAACACTTGAAGAATGAATTAAATCATGACAAACCACCGTGAGAAATCCGGTAACAAAAGAATGACAAGATAGAATAGAGGGATGCGAAGAATAAGGATTAAGCCTTGCTATGATTTAGATGGGGCTTCGCGTCGAGACAAGCGAGAAGCTTGGAACTCCGGGAGGGAAAAAGATGAACAACTTAGAGCCAAGAGATTATTCATCATGAACAATCTTTGAAAAGAAGAGATAAATCAACTTGATGACAGAAGAATAAGAATTATGTTATGCTTATCCTTCATCAATTAAATTAATGAGAAGCAATCAATTGCATACCACTTATTCGCGCTGGAAAGGATTAAGGGGGTGTCATACCCTATCTAGTCATGCATTAGAGTGCTGCATCATGTTTACCTTTCATCAGAAATTTGAAATGGGGAAGGCAGAACCCCCAGCACCCCCCTTGAAATCAGCTAGGATTTACTAAAAGCTTTTTCAATGAACCTGAAATGCCCTTCTAAAATGTTCACCCTCTTTGTCTTGGGTCAGAACCTCTGACAAAATAGATGCACAATTTTCTAGGTCAACAAAAGGTCACTGAATTAAATCATATGTATGCTGATTTTGGACATTTAAATGCTAATAAATATTTTAAGTTTTCAAATAATTATAGAAATAAGTCAGGGCTGTTAGGAATAATCCCAACAGAGCCCTCAATTATTTCGAGGATTTTAAAAAATGCCTAAGCATTTTTAATAATGCCACAAAGTTACAGAAAAACAGAAAAGGGAAAATAAAAGAGGAACTTACCTGGCGCCCCCCCCCCCCACCAGGCCCACCCGCCGGCCTAGGCCAGCCACCGCGCCAGCGAGCAGCTTGGCTTGGCCAGGCAGGCAGCCAGGTGCTCGACGGCGAGCTCAGCGCGCGCCATGCAGCTGGCCGCCGCCCTGCTTCCTCACCTCTCCGCTCCGCTGGCCTGGGCAGGCTCCATGTCGCGCCCCCGACCCCCTGGACACGCCCATTCGCCCCTGCCTCACTCCCTCGCACTCCCTCGCCATGGCCGATGCAGCCGTCGCCGTTCCGCCACCGTAGCCGCGTCCAACGCCGTTCCCACGTTGCACCACCGTGTCCACTCGCTCCGCCGTCGCCGACTGCTTGGAACAGGCCGAGCCCCGAGTGCTCGCATGCTCTGCATCACCTCCATCGTCCTCGCCTTCGTCAGCCACTGCCGGAGATCCCTTTCGACGTCGCCGCCGCACCAGCTCGTCCCCGACCATGCCGGCTAGCTCCACGTGACCACCGTGAGCTCAGCTACCTTGCCATTCTCCCCGTTTGCTTCCTCGTGCACTACAACGACTGCATGAAGCTCACCCGCACGCACCGCCGCGGAGCTCGTCGCCGTCGTGTCTCCGGTCAATCACCGGCGAAGCCACCTAGTCTACTAACCTCACTGCGTCCCCAGGAGCACAACACCCCACTCCACGTACCTCGCCGTGCCCCACAGCCTCTGGTTCGCCCTCACCCGACTCCGGCGACCGCCCAGCTCGTCGCCGGTGACGCCTCCGGCCACCCCGAGTTCAACCACCACCACCAAACGCTGCGGCTCGTTCCCAGCTACCCTTTGATGACCTCCGCCGTCCATTTGGTCGCCGGAATGCACTAACGCACTTCCACCGCCGCGTCTGGCCTCACCGGCGGCTAAACGCCGGCGAGTTTGACTGTTGACATTGACTGGTGGGCCCCAGTTTGACTCCCCTGAGTCACTGACAAGTGGGACCCCCCTCTGCTAACTAACTGGATTAGTTTTAACTAAAATTAATTAGTTTAACTAATTATTGACATGCGGGACCCACTGGTCAATTTGACCTGGACGACCCCGTTGACCTCTGACGTCACCCTGACGTAGTGCTGACGCAGTAATTTAATTACTGGAATTATTTTTATACAGGAAATTCCAGAAAATAGTTCAAACTTCAAAAATTCATAGAAATTAATCTGTAACTCCAAATGAAATAATTTATATATGAAAAATTATCAAAAAAATTCAATCTATCCATCTGTAATGGTTGCATGCATGACAAAACAAGTTTACCTTGCTGTTTAAGCAGAATAAGGAAATGCACTATTAAGGCCATGTCTAATGAGCTAATATTTGAATCTTTGATTAAAATGAGTTCATCCCTTTCTATTTTAGCTTGCATTAGGCCAGGACACATTCATATTGCCATGTCATAGCATGCATCATAATGTTGCATATCGTCATGTGTTGATTGTGTTTCGATGTGTTCTTCGTGGTAGGTCCTGCCTCCGAGGATATTCAAGAGTATCCAACTGCAGGGCAGTGTCCCACTACCACTCCATCAGGCAAGCAACCCATTGATCATTCCGATACAAACCCATGTTCTCGCTTCTTCTCTCGTTTACTGCATTAAGACAACGCGATTCAAACTACTATGTGTCTCGGTAGTTGAACCCACTTCCTTTGCACGACCTGTCATTGCCATAGTAACTAGATGAAACCCACTAGAATGTGTAGGAGTTGATTGAGCCATATGTGTGTGTGATCCTACCATGCTATGCTTGCTATGCTTAGAGTTGTGTTAGGTCTGGCTCATCGGGATGATGAACTAGAGTGAAAGGTTGTGACGTGGTCGAGAGTGTGAAAGTGTTGAACACGATTTGGTAAAGGAATCGATGGAAGGCCATGTAGGAGTACATGGTGGGTTGTTTCATTGAGGCCGTCCTTAAGAACTGAGATCTGTGTGTGTGATTTAAGACTCAGCTACTACCACGCGTTGGGCCCGAAACCAATGGACCCTATTAACCATACCTGTCCTCTGTCCGGGAGTTGCAAAGTAGTTTCTGGTGTTTGAAGTATGCTGGGGGCCGCATGCAGCGCTGACCATAGGGGTGGGCTGTGTTGCGGTAGGCATGTGGCACGGTGTACCGATTCGCCCGTTTGGTGTCTCGAGAACCCTGTTCACATCGTTCGGGGCCGTTAGCGGAAACCTCGGCCGGACTCCCTGCGGATGGAACCCGAATAGGCGATAAACCTGGACTAGGGACTTGTGTGTTTAGTCAGGTCGTGGCCGACACCCTCGCTGGGCTTCCGCTTGAAGGTTGCCGAGTACATGTCGTGTAAACGGCGATAAGTGGTTAGAGCGTGTGTGAAGTACACCCCTGCAGGGTAATAAACTATTCGAATAGCCGCGTCCGCGGTAAAGGACTACTTGGTCACCTATACAGTTCATAGACAAGTAAATGGATTCTACTAAAAATCTCAAGATAAGTGTGAGTACCGCGGATGGCCCTCTCGTAGGTTGCGAGAGAGGATCCACGGTGGAGTATTGTGTTGGTGATAGTGGACTCGTGTGCGACAAATGCTTTACAAGTTGTGTCTGTCGTAGGATAGCTTAGCCAAGAGTCAAAGCTGTCTTGCTGCAATAACTCCACTACCTTCTTGAGAATGTGCATGTACGATAGGATTCTGTTGTAAGACTTGCTGAGTACCTTCGTACTCATGTTGCTTTAATTAATGTTTTCAGACGACTACGCCAACCCCTCTGATGGGTTCTACGTAGACCTCGACGTTGACGAGTGACTTATCACCCAGGTGGTGATCCAAGACTTGTGAAGGGTCGATGTAGATAGACAGGCTTCGTCAAGCCTTCTTTCTTTCTAGTGTCTGTACTCAGACTACTTTGCTTCCGCATGTGCTTGTATGATTGTATGACTTGAGTTTCGGGTCATGTGACCCCTATCTGTATGGATGTTATGTAAGGCTCTTCGGAGCCTCTTAAATAAAGTACTTGAGTTGTAGAGTTTTGTTGTGATGCAATGTTGTATTTACTCATATCGGGCATATTGTGTGTATGATTGAAATGCTTGGTATGAGTGGGATCCGACTATCTAGTTGTTTATCCTTGGCAGTCTATCATATGAGGAAATTTAGTCTAGTGCTTCTGAGCGATAGTAGTCCGCTACAGCCCGGTTCACCGGAGTCCTGCTAGCCCAGCACTACTGCTCGGAACACATGACTAGCCGGCATTTGTTTCACTTTTTTCCTATGTCTGTCCCTTCGGGGAAATGTCACGCGGTGTTATGCAGAGTCCTCCCTAGCCTGCTACAGCCCGGGTTACCGTAGTCCTGTTAGCCCAGTGCTATAGCCCGGATTTATACGTTGTTGACCGACATGCTCGAGGTGATTCATGTATGTCTGTCCTCATGGGTTAGTGCCGCCTTGGGTTCACGACTAGCCATGTCGGCCCGGGTTCTCTGTCATATGGATGCTAGCGACACTATCATATACGTGAGCCAAAAGGCGCAAACGGTCCCGGGCCAGGTAAGGTGGCACCCATGGGAGTACCATGCGTGAGGCCGCAAAGTGATATGATGTGTTACATGTTGGATCGATGTGGCTTAGGATCGGGGTCCCGACAGCGTTGGCATCAGAGCCGTACTGCCTGTAGGTTCGCTAAGCCAAACTGGTCGATGTCGAGTCTAGAAATGCTTTAGTTATATGTAGGGGAATTGATTGTGGAAGGGAACATAAGGCTCTTTTACTCCTTTACCTTATGCCCTCTATCTTGAGTCATTCTCTTCTCGTTCTACGTGGGTTGAGGACTAGGCTCTCTTCTCTCTATCAGGTTCACGTGTTACTAATCTGTAGTAACTTATAGGATTGATGGTTACAACCCAGTTCAGTTTCTACTAAATTTTAGTATGTTGCCAGTTGAACCAGAACCTTGATATGATGTTGTTGAGTGGTTTTGCAAACTGTTGTGGATGTCTCATCTCCCTTTCTGAGCATTTACAGCCGTTATGCTGTCCAATTTCCCCTAGAAATTCTAATGCCTTTGCATCATTTTTTGTGCTTTCAGATGGCCACCCGTTCCCAGAACCAAGTGGTTCGTCTGACCCGTTGCATCGATGTGTGTGGTCACACAGCTATGTTGGTTCGAGTGATGGTCGAGACAAGTTACCGATGGTATCCTGAATATACCGTCGAGGAGCAGTTTAGAGACTTTAATCAAAGCCAATATCTGTGCACGGTCAGGATATATCCATCTTATCCCGGAGCTACTGAACCGCTCCATTGTTCTTATGGACTTGGGATCACTATGGGGATGTCCGTGCAGGATGCAGCCTACTCGATGATGACTATTATTCGAGCCAGAACTGCCTTCCTGAGCAACACTGATTTCCGCTACATGCCAGCATCCCTCCCTAGGGCGCATGGTTACCTTCAGGGTATGTATAGCGATGCATCCCATGAGAACTCACTTCTCCGCACCACTACCGAGATGTTGGAAGACAAGGACCGTGAAAACCGGGCCTTGCGTATGGAGCTCTTTAATGCTCGTTCTGATCACTGGGCCACTTTGACTCGGTTTGCCCCTGCGGTGCAAGCCGGATACATGGACATGAGGGACTTGTATCCTGTGCGTGCCAGTCTGCCAGATTTCATGGAGTGGCGTGAGGTGGGAGGCATCACTCCTCCTCGTGGACCTCGTCTGCCGCCGTTTGTTGGACCAAGGCCACACCCAAGTCCCTATGGTCCGCAAGCTCCTCAGGACCGTCTGTTCCCGGATGATCATGTTCCGCTTCCAGGCTTGGGTGGTGACTTCTATGAGGATTACTACGGAGCTGTCTGAGCTAGTAGTAGTTTTCGCTAGTATTGTAACAGTTGTATGTCCACCGTCCTGCGTGACTTGTGGAATATGACTTAGTGTGTATCCATTCCGGAGGCGTAGAAAAATAATGTATAGGAGCTTGGAATGCCTAAGATGAGATGTAACATCTTTCATCATAGTTGTACCTTAGCTTGGGCTTGTACTAAACTATGTATGGTGTGTATGACTGTTGGTTAATGTATGGCAGTTTCTGTATTACCATGTCATACGGATGAACATCTCTGCATTCCTTGTTATCCATTACATTTCGCACTTCCTTGCCCAGATTTGGCCATCTTGGTCTAAATCGTTGTTTTGTTTTTCCCTAGGATGGTCAACACCCGCAGCAACCCTGCTGCTCCGGAGCAGGGTGAAGCTAGCGCAGCTAGGGATGAGAATCTGCCTCAACCGCCATCCCTGGCCGAAGTGATGCTGGAGGCAGAACGAAACAAGCGTGAGACTAACCGCTTGCTGGAGCGGATTGAGCAGAATACTGCACGCCAGCAGAGAAACATTCCAGTGTCAATCAATGACTTTGTCAAGTTGTACCCACCAAAGTTTAACCACTCCATCGAACCTCTCGATGCGGATGACTGGCTTCGCAGCATCGCCCACAAGCTACGTTCTGCCAACGTAGCCGAAGATGATAAAGTTACCTTTGCTGCTTATCACCTCGAAGGACCTGCTAGCCTTTGGTGGGAAAATTATGAGGCTATGCGCCCAGTCGGCCAAATCACTACTTGGGCTGATTTCAGTGCGGCTTTCCGTGAGCATCACATTCCGGAAGGTCTCATGGATCGCAAGAGGGAGGAGTTCTGTAACTTCACCCAGGGTAGACTGACTGTGGATGCTTACAGTCGCGAGTTTGGGAAATTAGCACGTTATGCTCCCGAAGAGGTATCCACCGACGCCAAGAAACAGGCAAGGTTCCGCAAGGGACTTAGCCCTGAGCTTCACCGTGATCTTCGTCTGCACGAATGCACCTCTTTTCCGAAGCTAGTCAACAAGGCCATTAGTGCCGAGACAGGACAGACTGATTTTGAAGCTTCACGCAAGCTTTCCCGTGACTTTGGGTCTTCATCCGGCTCTGGATCTCTGAAGTGCCGGTCTGGATCCCAAACACTGTCATGCCATCCAGGTTCACTCCGAGGCCATCCTTTGAGGCGCCTCGCCCCAACCAGCAATATGTACCGCCCGTGACTTATGGTGGTCCCGCTGCTAATGCTGCTCCACGCCCCAATATGATAACCTGCTTCAAGTGTGGAGAGACGGGTCACTACATCCGCGAGTGTCCCCAGAACAACCCCAACCAGTTCGGAAAGTCTGTTGGCCGTGGTAAGCCAACAGCAAAAGTGCTCGTCGCCAAGTCGGCCACCACTGCTCGTGGCCATGTCAACTACGTCTCAGCTAAGGAGACTCAGGAGGACCCCAACGTTGTTCTCAGTATGCTCCTTGTTAATTGCCATCCGGCAACTGTTCTCTTTGATACTGGAGCATCTCATTCATTTATTTCTGAGAGCTATGCTCGTTTGCACCACACCACATTTTGTGACATGCCCACCTCCATGGTAATTCAAACCCCCGGTTCTAAGTGGCAAACCTCTAGAATCAGCCATGGAAATGAAATTCTTGTCGTCAGATTGGTCTTTCTCGCATCGCTAATAGCTCTCAAGTCCTTGGACATAAACATCATCTTGGGTATGGACTGGATGTCAGCCCATTACGCTAAGATTGATTACTCTACTAGAACCGTTCAACTCACCCATCCAGCGGGCAAGACAGTCCATGTTTTGACCCAAGTGTCGGAGCGTCAGCTCTACTCTCTAAATGCCAACCCCCTTCCAGACCTTGAAGATATTCCGGTAGTTCGTGACTTTCCGGATGTCTTTCCAGAGGAACTACCAGGTGTTCCACCTGACAGAGATGTCGAGTTCATGATAGACCTTGTTCCAGGAACCGTCCCAATCTCTAGAAGACCTTATAAGATGGCACCCCTAGAACTAGCCGAGCTCAAGAAACAACTCGATGAGTCCTTGCAAAAGGGTTTCATCCATCCTAGTTCTTCTCCATGGGCTTGCCCCGTCCTCTTCGTCAAGAAGAAGGATGGAACGGATCGGATGGTTGTAGATTACCGACCTGTCAATTTGGTCACTATCAAGAACAAGTATCCGCTCCCCAGGATCAACGACCTGTATGACCAGCTCGTTGGATCCTCAGTCTTTTCCAAGATGGATTTGAGGTTGGGCTACCATCAAATCAAAATCAAGAACGGGGACATTCCCAAAACGGCCTTTGTTACTTGTTATGGCCAATACGAGTACACCGTCATGTCCTTCGGTTTAACCAATGCTCCAGCCACTTTCTCTCGGTTAATGAACTCGATCTTCATGGAGTATTTGGATAAATTCGTCGTGGTTTACCTCGATGATATACTCATCTACTCCAAGAATGAGGAGGAACATGCCGAACATCTATGGCTAGTATTGACGAAACTTCGAGAGCATCGCCTTTATGCCAAATTCTCCAAGTGTGAATTTTGGTTGCCAGAAGTGACCTATCTGGTCCATGTAATCTCTGGTAAGGGCATTGTTGTCAATCCCGAGCGAGTTCAAGCCGTCCCTGACTGGACTCCACCTAAAACGGTCAAGCAAGTTCGGACTTTTCTTGGTTTAGCGAGCTATTGCTGCTGCTTCATCGAGAATTTCTCCAAAGTTGCCAAGGCTCTAACTGAACTCCTCAAGAAAGATGAAAAGTTCGAGTGGACCCCAAAGTGCGAGTTCAGCTTTCAGGAACTGAAAAGATGCCTGACATCTGCTCCCGTACTGGTGCCACCAGATTTTACCAAGGACTTGGTTATCTACTGCGACGCCTCGCGACAAGGACTAGGTTGCATTCTCATGCAAGATCGTCATGTGATTGCCTATGCTTCTCGACAGTTGCGTCCACATGAGGATAACTATCCCACACATGATCTAGAGCTTGCAGCTGTAGTCCATGCACTCAAAACCTGGCGACATTACCTTCTTGGTAATCGTTGCGAAATCTACACTGATCACCAAAGTTTAAAATACATCTTCACCCAACCGGATTTGAATCTCAGGCAAAGACGTTGGGTCGAGTTCATCTCAGATTACGACTTAGGAATAACTTACACCCTAGGCAAGGCCAATGTCATGGCTGATGCACTAAGTCGTAAGTCTTATTGTAACAACCTGATGTTACAACAAGGTCAACCACTTCTCCACGAGGAATTTCGTAAGCTTAACCTTCACATTGTTCCTCGAGGATTCCTTTCCACCCTGGTGGCGAAACCTACCCTTATGGATCAAATCATCAATGCACAGAAGGCGGATCCGGGAATCTCCCATATCAAGAGAAACATCAAGAAGGGAGTTGCAGATTGTTTCTCCATTGATGATCAAGGTGTCGTGTTCTTTGGGGACCGCCTAGTGGTTCCCAAAGTACGCAACCTGAGGCGATTGATCCTTAAGGAAGCTCATGAATCCCCTCTCACCATTCATCCCGGTAGTACTAAAATGTATCAAGACCTACGCCAGAGGTTTTGGTGGACTAGGATGAAGAGAGAAAATCGCTCAATACATTGCAAATTGCGACGTCTGTCGTCGCGTTAAAGCAGAGCATCAACGGCCTGCTGGCACCCTTCAACCATTGGAAGTTCCTGAATGGAAATGGGATAAAATCGGTATGGATTTCATCACCGGATTTCCCAGAACCAAAAGAAGGAATAATGCTATCTTCGTTGTTGTCGATCGTATTTCCAAAGTAGCCCACTTCTTACCTGTTCGTGAGAGTATAACCGCTAGCCAGCTAGCTGATTTGTACATCTCTCGAATAGTGTCTCTCCATGGTGTCCCTTTGGAAATTAATTCAGACCATGGAAGTCTTTTCACCTCGCGATTTTGGGAAAGTTTCCAAAATGCTATGGGAACTCGTCTTTCCTTTAGCACCGCCTTCCATACTCAGTCAAGTGGTCAAGTAGAACGAGTCAATCAAATTCTAGAGGATATGCTCCGAGCTTCTGTCATCTCTTTCGGTATGGATTGGGAGAAGTGCCTTCCGTTCGCCGAGTTCGCTTATAACAACAGTTATCAAGCTAGCTTGGGCAAAGCTCCTTTCGAAGTTCTCTATGGACGAAAATGTCGAACGCCTCTTAACTGGTCAGAAACCGGGGAAAGACAATTCTTTGGCTCGGATATCATTCAGGAAGCAGAAGAGCAGGTTTGCATTATTCGTGAGAAATTGAAAACAGCCCAATCTCGACAAAAGAGTCAGTATGACCGCAAGCATAAGCCGATGGCTTATGAAGTTGGTGAGATGGCTTATCTTCGGGTTACACCCTTAAAGGGAACCCATCGATTCGGTATCAAAGGCAAATTGGCTCCTCGTTACATTGGACCCTTTCGCATTCTCGCTAAACGAGGGGAAGTTGCCTACTAATTGGAACTACCTCTGCATCTCTCCAGAGTTCATGATGTCTTCCACGTTTCTCAACTCAGGCGTTGCTTCTCGGATCCTATCCGTGGAGTGGACCACGAAACGCTTGATCTCCAAGATAACCTCACATATCGAGAGTATCCCGTTCGGATCCTTGATCAAGCCGAGCGTACCACTCGACGCCAGAATATCAAGTTTCTCAAAGTTCAATGGTCACACCATTCCGAGCAAGAAGCTACTTGGGAAAGGGAGGATCGTCTTCGACTCGAGTACCCCACCTTCTTTCCGACGGATCCTAAATCTCGGGACGAGATTCTTTCGAGTGGGGGTGAGTTGTCACACCCTAGCTAGTCATGCATTAGAGTGCTGCATCATGTTTACCTTTCATCAGAAATTTGAAATGGGGAAGGCAGAACCCCCAGCACCCCCCTGAAATCAACTAGGGTTTACTAAAAGCTTTTTCGATGAACCTGAAATGCCCTTCTAAAATGTTCACCCTCTTTGTCTTGGGTCAGAACCTCTGACAAAATAGGTGCACAATTTTCTAGGTCAACAAAAGGTCACTGAATTAAATCATATGTATGCTGATTTTGGACATTTAAATGCTAATAAATATTTTAAGTGTTCAAATAATTCTGGAAATAAGTCAGGGCTGTTAGGAATAATCCCAACAGAGCCCTCAATTATTTCCAGGATTTTAAAAAATGCCTAAGTATTTTTAATAATGCCACAAAGTTACAGAAAAACAGAAAAAGGGAAAATAAAAGAGGAAATTACATGGCTCCCCCCACCCACGAGGCCCACCTGCCGGCCCAGCCCAGCCACCGCGCCAGCGAGCAGCTTGGCTTGGCCAGGGAGGCAGCCAGGTGCTCGACGGTGAGCTCAGCGCGCGCCACGCAGCTGGCGGCCGCCATGCTTCCTCCCCTCTCCGCTCCGCTGGCCTGGGCAGGCTCCACCTCGCGCCCCGACCCCCTGGACACGCCCATTCGCCCCCTGCCTCACTCCCTCGCACTCCCTCGCCATGGCCGACGCACCCGTCGCCGTTCCGCCACCGTAGCCGCGTCCAACGCCGTTCCCACGCTGCACCACCGTGTCCACTCGCTCTGCCGTCGCCGACTGCTTGGAACAGGCCGAGCCCCGAGTGCTCGCACGCTCTGCATCACCTCCATCATCCTCGCCTTCGTCAGCCACCACCGGAGATCCCTTTCGACGTCGCCGCCGCACCAGCTCGTCCCCGACCACGCCGGCTAGCTCCACGTGACCACCGTGAGCTCAGCTACCTCCCCATCCTCCCCGTTTGCTTCCTCGTGCACTACAGCGACTGCATGAAGCTCACCCACACGCACCGCCGCGGAGCTCGTCGCCGACGTGTCCCCGACTCCGGCGACCGCCCAGCTCGTCGCCGGTGACGCCTTCGGCCACCCCGAGTTCAACCACCACCACCAAACGCTGCGGCTCGTTCCCAGCTACCCTTTGATGACCTCCGCCGTCCATTTGGTCGCCGGAATGCACTAACGCACTTCCACCGCCGCGTCTGGCCTCACCGGCGGCTAAACGCCGGCGAGTTTGACTGTTGACGTTGACTGGTGGGCCCCAGTTTGACTCCCCTGAGTCACTGACAAGTGGGACCCCCCTCTTCTAACTAACTGGATTCGTTTTAACTAAAATTAATTAGTTTAACTAATTACTGACATGCGGGACCCACTGGTCAATTTGACCTGGACGACCCCGTTGACCTGTGACGTCATCCTGACGTAGTGCTGACGCAGTAATTTAATTACTGGAATTATTTTTATACAGGAAATTCCAGAAAATAGTTCAAACTTCAAAAATTCATAGAAATTAATCTGTAACTCCAAATAAAATAATTTATATATGAAAAATTATCAGAAAAATTCAATCTATCCATCTGTAATGGTTTCATGCATGAAAAAACAAGTTTACCTTGCTGTTTGAGAAGAATAAGGAAATGCACTATTAAGGCCATGTCTAATGAGCTAATATTTGGATCTTTGATTCAAATGAGTTCATCCCTTTCTATTTTAGCTTGCATTAGGCCAGGACACATTCATATTGCCATGTCATAGCATGCATCATAATGTTGCATATCGTCATGTGTTGATTGTGTTTTGATGTGTTCTTCGTGCTAGGTCCTGCCTCCGAGGATAATCCAGAGTATCCAACTGCAGGGCAGTGTCCCACTACCACTCCATCAGGCAAGAAACCCATTGATCATTCCGATACAAACCCATGTTCTCGCTTCTGCTCTCGTTTACTGCATTAAGACAACGCGATTCAAACTGCTGTGTGTCTCGGTAGTTGAACCCACTTCCTTTGCATGACCTTTTATTGCCACAGTAACTAGATGAAACCCACTAGCATGTGTAGGAGTTGATTGAGCCATATGTGTGTGTGATCCTACCATGCTATGCTTGCTATGCTTAGAGTTGTGTCAGGTCTGGCTCATCGGGATGATGAACTAGAGTGAAAGGTTGTGACGTGGTCGAGAGTGTGAAAGTGTTGAACACGATTTGGTAAAGGAATCGATGGAAGTCCATGTAGGAGTACATGGTGGGTTGTTTCATTGAGGCCGTCCTTAAGAACTGAGATCTGTGTGTGTGATTTAAGACTCAGCTACTACCACGCGTTGGGCCCGAAACCAATGGACCCTCTCGGCTTATTAACCATACTTGTCCTCTATCCGGGAGTTGCAAAGTAGTTTCTGGTGTTTGTAGTATGCTGGGGGCCGCACGCAGCGCTGACCATAGGGGTGGGCTGTGTTGCGATAGGCACGTGGCACGGTGTACCGATTCGCCCGTTTGGTGTCTCGGGAACCCTGTTCACATCGTTCGGGGCCGTTAGTGGAAACCTCGGCCGGACTCCCTGCGGATGGAACCCGAATAGGTGATAAACCTGGACTAGGGACTTGTGTGTTTAGTCAGGTCGTGGCCGACACCCTCGCTGGGCTTCCGCTTGAAGGTTGCCGAGTACATGTCGTGTAAACGGCGATAAGTGGAGAGAGCGTGTGTGAATAAGTACACCCCTGCAGTGTAATAAACTATTCGAATAGCCGCGTCCACGGTAAAGGACTACTTGGTCACCTATACACTTCATAGACAAGTAAATGGATTCTACTAAAAATCTCAAGATAAGTGTGAGTACCGCGGATGGCCCTCTCGTAGGTTGGCGAGAGAGGATCCATGGTGGAGTATTGTGTTGGTGATAGTGGACTCGTGTGCGACAAATGCTTTACAAGTTGTGTCTGTCGTAGGATAGCTTAGCCAAGAGTCAAAGCTGGCTTGCTGCAATAACTCCACTACCTTCTTGAGAATGTGCATGTATGATAGGATTCTGTTGTAAGACTTGCTGAGTACCTTCGTACTCATGTTGCTTTAATTAATGTTTTCAGACGACTACGCCAACCCCTCTGATGGGTTCTACGTAGACCTCGACGTTGACGAGTGACTTATCACCCAGGTGGTGATCCAAGACTTGTGAAGGGTCGATGTAGATAGACAGGCTTCGTCAAGCCTTCTTTCTTTCTAGTGTCTGTACTCAGACTACTTTGCTTCCGCATGTGCTTGTATGATTGTATGACTTGAGTTTCGGGTCATGTGACCCCTATCTGTATGGATGTTATGTAAGGCTCTTCGGAGCCTCTTAAATAAAGTACTTGAGTTGTAGAGTTTTGTTGTGATGCAATGTTGTATTTACTCATATCGGGCATATTGTGTGTATGATTGAAATGCTTGGTATGAGTGGGATCCGACTATCTAGTTGTTTATCCTTGGCAGTCTATCATATGAGGAAATGTAGTCTAGTGCTTCTGAGCAATAGTAGTCCGCTACAGCCCGGTTCACCGAAGTCCTGCTAGCCCAGCACTACTGCTCGGAACACATGACTGGCCGGCATGTGTTTCACTTTGTTCCTATGTCTGTCCCTTCGGGGAAATGTCATGTGGTGTTATCCGGAGTCCTGCCTAGCCTGCTACAGCCCGGGTTACCGGAGTCCTGTTAGCCCAGTGCTACAGCCCGGATTTATACGTTGTTGACCGACATGCTCGAGGTGGTTCATGTATGTCTGTCCTCATGGGTTAGTGCCGCCTTGGGTTCACGACTAGCCATGTCAGCCCGGGTTCTCTGTCATATGGATGCTAGCGACACTATCATATACGTGAGCCAAAAGGCGCAAACGGTCCCGGGCCAGGTAAGGTGGCACCCGTGGGAGTACCGTGCGTGAGGACGCAAAGTGATATGATGTGTTACATGCTCGATCGATGTGGCTTAGGATCGGTGTCCCGACAGGGGGAATATAGCGCGAAGTTTGAGAAGGTCTTCATGAAACACTGGTAGGATTGAAAATAACGAATGAATTGATATGATGTGAACGGAAAAGGAATCTTCAACGAACCACCGTGAAAATGAAAACGAACGAAGAGAAGGGAACGAATCACCGGAAAGAATTAGAAAATGAATGAAGATACTTGAGTAAAACAAGATGCACGAGAACGAAGAGATTGCGAACTGATTAAAGAAAGCTTGAACGAAGCACCAGAAGAATATTGAGACGAACAAAGGGACACGGATATAGAATAATGGAGAGAAAGAAGCTGAAAACTTAGAACGAAGAAATATTCCGAAAATATGGCCTCTGGATGATTGAGATGGAAAACAACTCTTGAAATACTCTGGATGATTTAAAAGAATTGCACACTGGAAACAATTTGATAGGGTAACATCAATCTAGCACCGCGAATCTCCGGGAGAATGGACACGATTTAAGAGAAATTCTTCTTCTGTCTTCAAATGTTGAGGATGACGACGAGAAACAGCACCAAAATTGTTGAGGTACTTCGGGAGAATGAAAAGAGGAAAGATTGACCCGAACATGAAAGAATTTGAAAACGATCTTGGAGAAGGCATCTGACTGATGGAATCCATACTTACGTCAAACTTCGAAAGAAAGGATTTGAGAAAAGCTCCGGAAAACTTAGAAGAGTCAAGTAAGATCCTAGGAAAAAACAAGTGGGTTAGGGCCCACCGAAAGGAAACACCGTTGGAAAGGATTGTTGAATGAGAAATGATGCACCGGAACGACTGAAGGATTTGAATGAGGTGACAGCCTCGAAATAGTTGAAAGCAACACTACTCTTCTGAGATGTCTTCATCACTCCGGAACGGTTAAAATGGCGAGAGGCGAACGAGCAAGGGGAAAGCACTTCGGTCAAGGAAAAGAATATGGTCAACACCGAAAACTTGAATTGAAACATCTGGAAGGAAAACGAGAAAAACGATGATTAACTAGACGAGAAATCACCGGTTGAGACAATTGAGGAAAGACTGAAGATACTCCGCACTAATGAAATTGATGCTCGAATAGAGGCTCAGACTCCGGGAATAAAAGGGTGGGAGGGCTGGAAAACATAGGGAACTAGAACGAGGAATCAACGAACAACTTGAAGAGAAAACACCGGTTGAAATAATCGAGGAAAGAAAGCAAAGGCTTCGCACGAGTAGGATGGATACTCGATTATCGACTCTGGTTCCGAGAAGCAGAAGGGAGGGCGGGTGGGAAAAACAAGGACAACTTCGAATGGGGAAAACAACGTCGATTGAAAAGAGCTGAGGATTGATCTCCCAAAAGACAAAGAGGTTCGAGTCGACTTGACGAGAAATGCACCGGACAAAAGAGGAAGGACAACGAACGAAAACTAACCGCGAGATCCTAAAGAAAAATTTGAAGGGGAAGAGGAGTACTTCAAAACACCTACGTCAAGATTCCTTACCAGAGCGACGAAGGGGCAGAGGAATAAAAGGAAATCCTACTCTCCGATATAACTAGACTCCAAAAAAGTTTTGTTCTAGACTCAACAACGGCCAAACTACACGATCAATCAAGGGGGCTCCTATGGTCGGTCGAGGCTCTGATACCAACTTGTCACGCCCAAGATGCGACCCTATACTAAAGGAACTCGAAGGTCCCACCAAGGATTGAAGCGCATCTTGAAGACGCTTTTGCAAGTTGGATATCATTACATCAACATTACATAATAGTGGGGATACAACCAAGACATACAATGTCACAAGAATACAACAATACATCATATACAAGATCAACATCCGACTACGGATGAAACAGAAACAGAAACTCAAACAATATCCACCCTGCTAGCCCAGGCTGCCGACCAGGAACCTAACCCAAGATCGACGAAGAAGAAGAAGAACTCCAACATAAGCAAACATCGCTCTCGCGTCATGGTCATCGCAAAACCTGAACCTGCAACTGTTGGTGTACTAATTTGTGAGCCACAAGGACTCAGCAATCCCATTACCATGGGTATCAAGACTAGCAAAGCTTAATGGGCAAGGAAGGGGTAAAGTGGTGAGGTTGCAGCAGCGACTAAGCATGTATGGTGGCTAATTTACCCAAATAACAGCTAGAAGAGAAGCAAAGAAAACGGTCGCCAACTAGTAATGATCAAGAAGTGATCCTGAACTCCTACTTACGTCAAACATAACCCAAAAACCGTGTTCTCCACTCGATCAACACCGAAAAGAGACCATCACGGTTACGCACACGGTTGGTGTATTTTAGAAGAGTTTACTTCAAGTTTACTACAACCGGATATTAACAAATTCCCATCTGCCACATAACCGCGGGCACGGCTTTCGAAAGTTCAAACCCTGCAGGGGTGTCCCAACTTAGCCCATTATAAGCTCTCGCGATTAATGAACGATATTCCTTCTCCCGGGAAGACCCGATCAGTCTCGGAATCCCGGTTACAAGACATTGCAGCAATGGTAAAACAAGACCAGCAAGACCACCTGATGTGCCGACAATCCCGATAGGAGCTGCACATATCTCATTCTCAGGGCAACACCGGATGAGACATCCTACGAGTAAAACCAGCCCTCAAGTTTCCCCAAGGTGGCCCCGCAGTCTACTCGTTTCGGGCCAACACTTAGAGAAGCATTGGCCCGGGGGGGCTAAAATAAAGATGACTCTCGAAAGAGCGACTGCCAAGGGAAAAGTAGGTGGTGGTGAGGCAAATGGTAAAACCAAGGTTGGGCCTTGATGGAGGAGTTTTATTCAAAGCGAACTGTCGAGGGGATCCCATAAATCACCCAACCGCATCAGGGACGCAAAATCCGGGAACATAATACCAATATGATGGAAACTAGGGTGGCAAGAGTGGAACAGAACACCAGGCATAAGGCCGAGCCTTCCACCCTTTACCAAGTATATAGATGCATTAATAGTATAAGGGATATTGTGATATCCCAACATGGAGCAATCTTCTTCTTCACCTCCAACTAGCAACGCTATAAGAGGGGCTGAGCAAAAGTGGTAACATAGCCAAACAACAGTTTGCTAGGAAGGGTGACAAAGGTTAGGGGCTATCATGGCAATTTGGGGAGGCTTGATAAGCAAGTGGTAGATAACGCGGCAAAGCGATAGAACTAAGCAACTAGCATAGCAATGATAGTAATGAGATCCAAGGTGACGGTCATCTTGCCTGAAATCCCGCAAGGAAGAAGAACGAGTCCATGAAGGAGATGAAGCCACAATGACGAATCAAGCGTAGTTGAACGAATCCTCACGATCGCAACGAAACGGGAACTATCGAGAAGAAGCACACATGGTAAACACACCACACATGAACAAGACATGATGCTCACCCAAGTATGATGCATTACAATGCTATATGAGGCTACGCATGGCAAGAGATGATGCATACAAGAACAACAACACATCAAAGCAAGTTTAAATGAGGCCGGAAATAACATATAACAATTCCGGTAAGTCCTCATATGCAAATTTCGAAAATGGTCCAGATCTGAATAAACTTTATGTTCAAATTGTTAAACAGCAAGTTAAGATTCACCAAGATGATCTACACGAAATTCTAGTCAAGTTACATATAAAGTTCATTACATTCGGAGCTACGGCCTAGAAGATATGAGCAAAACAAGTTAAACATGGTATTGATGCAAAATGCGTTCAAACATGAAACACACACCCCTAAACATGGATACAACAAGGTGACATGAAACTACATGCAAAACTAAGCAAGTTTCATATAGAGCACACTCAAAACGGAGCAACAGTTCAACACATACACAAGAAACAAGGTTAAAGGACAAGCTGTCCTAAACAACAACTAGGCATATTGCAAGCACCGAACCTACATGCTACAGCACAACAACATGAAAACAAAAGGCATGTACATGATGTACAGGTAACGCATGGCAAAACATGAACACTGAGCTAACTCCAGAAATCACTACAACATGCTCAAAAGGACATGGCAAGATAGCAAATAATAACAGGTTCATAGACTTGGCAGAATTCACATGACATGGCAGAAAAAAACATCAGGTTGCAATGTTTAGAGCTATCAAACAACAAGCTACAGGAACTTATCATGGCGACCAAATGCATGGCATGAATCTACTAGTTGCATAGAACAAAAGTCCTTTACTGACCATGATCCAAAAAGGATCAGAAGATATGATGGAACCCATGTAAACATAGCAAGTTTCATAAACAGATTCAACACATGGCGGAACAACGATAAGTAGGCATATTGGTGAGCTTGAATCACTCACCACAAGGCATTTCATGACAATACAAGCATTCCTACAGCAATAAAACATGTTCATGAAGCTAATAATGGAAAGAGAAAGTTCATAGCATGCTTGGGTCACTAACAACAACCATGGCAAAATTGAATAACATATAAACAATCTGCGAGGAACATTTTATAGCAAAAGTTGAGCATAACATGTATAATAAAACATCCTTACTGAACATACTCAAAAGAGGCACGGATCTCACTGTAGCAGCATGAATACATGGCATGAAAATAACACCAGAACAAAGACTTGGTAAAATCCCAAGTCACTGAAATCAGCAACATCACGGGGGCTACTTTGCAAGCTTGTAATAATGAATACATGGCATATATAGAAGAGTGGATTGCACCACAGCAAATATGGCATGTTGTAGCTCATAACACATCTAGACTTCATGCTCAAAAGAAGATCACACAAGAAGATACAAAAATGACAAATGAGCATGTTCTGATAAACTACAGCAGACAACATTACATAGCACTCTTGCAATGATGATTAAAGCATCAAGATGAACTCAAACAAGCATGACACAATGTAACAAAATGAACATCATCTCATGATGAACATTTTTATATATGATATGCATGAAACAGAGCAGCACACATGGAGTTATGGCATGGTGAACAGGGCATGAAAATGACACACATTCGAGATTCAGGACTTGGCCAAATTTCTCACCCTGGGGAAAAGTCAACGGCGGACGAGGAGATCCCGGGACGGAAGGATCCGGGCACGGGGCGTGCCTTTGGATCACGGGACAAGTCGGCGCCGGGATGGAGCCGTGCAGATCTGGCGCGGACCAAGTCAATGCCGGCGACGACGACTTCTCCGGCGGCGACCGGCTACAGGGAAAAGTCCGGCAAGGCCGGGAACGTGGCCCGAGGTCGGATTCGGGGGCGCCAGGCCCGGATCTGCCCGGAGCGGGGGCAGCGCCGGCCATGGAGCTCTGGCGGCGGAGGTGAGGCGGGGTCGCGCGGGCTGTGTGGCGGCTCTGGTGCGGTGCGGGACCGGCGAGGCGCACGGTGGTGCGGGGCTGTGGCGTGGAGGCAGGAGGCGGAGGCGGGAGGCGGAGGCGAGCGGCGTGGGGCTCCTCCAGCGAGGCGGACGCCGATGGGAGCCGCAGTTGATGGCGACCTACGGGAGGCGCGGGGCGCCAGGCGCGGCTGCGGGAGCCAAGCAGCTTCGGGGGCGCGCGGGCTCACGGCGGCAGAGGACGGGCCCTGTGCAGCCCGGTTCGGTCCGGGGCGGGCCGGATATGGGCCCCAGACGGCGCGATGAGGAGGGGGCTTGGGGAGACAACGTGGAGGCTAGGGAGTGGCCAGCGGCGCCGGATGGTGGTGGAAGGTCCAATCGGTGCGCACCAAGTGTCGCGGTGGAGGTGGAGGGCGCCGGAATCGAAGGAGAAGGTGGGAGGTGGCGGTGCCTTATGACTGGGACGGTGCCGATGGATAGAGCATAACATGTATAACAAAACATCCTTACTGAACATACTCGAAAGAGGCATGGATCTCACTATAGCAACATGAATACATGGAATGAAAATAATAGCAGAACAAAGACTTAGTAAAATCCTAAGTCACTGAAATCAACAACATCACGGGGGCTACTTTGCAAGCTTGTAACAATCAATACATGGCATAACATGAAGAGTGGATTGCACCACAACAAATATGGCATGTTGTAGCTCATAACACATGTAGACTTCATGCTCAAAAGAAGCAGCAACAACAACAACAACAACAACAACAACAACAACAAAGCCTTTAGTCCCAAACAAGTTGGGGTAGGCTAGAGGTGAAACCCATAAGATCTCGCAACCAACTCATGGCTCTGGCACATGGATAGCAAGCTTCCACGCACCCCTGTCCATAGCTAGCTCTTTGGTGATACGCCAATCCTTCAGGTCTCTCTTAACAGACTCCTCCCATGTCAAATTCGGTCTACCCCGCCCTCTCTTGACATTCTCCGCACGCTTTAGCCATGTTCTATGCACTGCAGCTTCTGGAGGCCTGTGCTGAATATGCCCAAACCATCTCAGACGATGTTGGACAAGCTTCTCCTCAATTGGTGCTACCCCAACTCTATCTCTTATATCATCATTTCGGACTCGATCCTTCCTCGTGTGGACACACATCCATCTCAACATACGCATATCCGCCACACCTAACTGTTGAACATGTCGCCTTTTAGTCGGCCAACACTCCGCGCCATACAACATTGCGGGTCGAACCGCCGTCCTGTAGAACTTGCCTTTTAGCTTTTGTGGCACTCTCTTGTCACAGAGAATGCCAGAAGCTTGGCGCCACTTCATCCATCCGGCTTTGATTCGATGGTTCACATCTTCATCAATACCCCCATCCTCCTGCAACATTGACCCCAAATATCGAAAGGTGTCGTTCCGAGGTACCACCTGGCCATCAAGGCTAACCTCCTCCTCCTCACACCTAGTAGTACTGAAACCGCACATCATGTACTCGGTTTTAGTTCTACTAAGCCTAAACCCTTTCGATTCCAAGGTTTGTCTCCATAACTATAACTTCCTATTTACCCCCATCTGACTATCGTCAACTAGCATCACATCATCCGCAAAGAGCATACACCATGGGATATCTCCTTGTATATCCCTTGTGACCTCAACCATCACCAATGCAAAAAGATAAGGGCTCAAAGCTGACCCCTGATGCAGTCCTATCTTAATCAGGAATTCATCAGTGTCGACATCACTTGTTCGAACACTTGTGACAACATTATCGTACATGTCCTTGATGAGGGTAATGTACTTTGCTGGGACTTTGTGTTTATCCAAGGCCCACCACATGACATTCTGCGGTATCTTATCATAGGCCTTCTCCAAGTCAATGAACACCATATGCAAGTCCTTCTTTTGCTCCCTATATCTCTCCATAAGTTGTCGTACCAAGAAAATGGCTTCCATGGTCGACCTCCCAGGCATGAAACCAAACTGATTTTTGGTCACGCTTGTCATTCTTCTTAAGCGGTGCTCAATGACTCTCTCCCATAGCTTCATTGTATGGCTCATCAGCTTAATTCCATGGTAATTAGTACAACTCTGAACATCCCCCTTGTTCTTGAAGATTGGTACTAATATACTCCATCTCCATTCTTCTGGCATCTTGTTTGCCCGAAAAATGAGGTTGAAAAGCTTGGTTAGCCATACTATCGCTATGTCCCCGAGACCTTTCCACACCTCAATGGGGATACAATCAGGGCCCATCGCCTTGCCTCCTTTCATCCTTTTAAAAGCCTCCTTCACCTCAGACTCCTAGATTCGCCGCACAAAATGCATGCTGGTCTCATCAAAGGAGTCGTCTAGTTCAATGGTAGAACTCTCATTCTCCCCATTGAACAGCTTGTCGAAATACTCCTGCCATCTATGCTTAATCTCCTTGTCCTTCACCAAGAGTTGGCCTGCTCCGTCCTTGATGCATTTGACTTGGCAAATATCTCTCGTCTTCCTCTCTCAGATCTTGGCCATCTTATAGATGTCCCTTTCACCTTCCTTCGTGCCTAACCGTTGGTAGAGGTCCTCATATGCCTGACCCCTTGCTTCACCAACAGCTTGCTTTGCGGCCTTCTTCGTCGTCTTGTACTTATCTATGTTGTCAACACTCCTATCCAGGTATAGGCGTCTGAAGCACTCTTTCTTCTCTTTAATCGCCTTCTGGACATCATCATTCCACCACCAGGCATCCTTATCTTCGCTTCTCCTTCCCTGGACACTCCAAACTCCTCCGAGGCCACCTTACGAATGCAAGTCACCATCTTCATCCACACATTGTCCGCATCCCCTCCTTCCTTCGAAGGGCCCTCCTTAATGACCCTCTCCTTGAACACCTAAGCTACCTCCCCCTTGAGGTTCCACCACTTCGTTCTAGTTACTTTGGCACGCTTATCCCGCTGGACACGAATCCAGAAGCGGAAGTCAGCAACCACCAGCTTATGTTGGGGTACAACACTCTCTCCAGGTATCACCTTACAGTCTAGGCACGCACGCCTATCTTCTCTTCTCGAGAGGATGAAATCAATCTGGCTAGAATGTTGGCCACTACTAAAAGTCACCAGATGTGATTCTCTCTTTCTAAAGAGGGTGTTAGCTACAATCATGTTGTAGGCTAGAGCAAAGCTTAAGACATCTTCTCCTTCTTGATTCCTGATGCCATAGCCAAAGCCTCCATGCGCCCCTTCAAAACCTGTGTTAGATGTACCCACGTGGCCATTGAGGTCTCCTCCTATGAAGAGTTTCTCACCAATCGGTACACTCCTAACCATGTCTTCCAGGCCTTCCCAGAACTCCCTCTTGGTGTTCTCATTATGGCCTACTTCCGGGGCATACGCGCTGATAACATTGAGAACCAAGTCCTCAACTACCAGCTTGACCAGGATAATCCGGTCCCCACGTCTCTTGACGTCTACCACTCCATACTTCAGGCTCTTGTTGATCAAGATGCCTGCGCCATTTCTGTTTGCAGCCGTCCCCGTGTACCACAGCTTGAAGCCGATATCCTCCACCTCCTTCGCCTTCTATCCTCTCCATTTGGTTTCTTGGACGCAAAGGATATCAACACCTCTCCTCACCGCTGCATCAACTAGCTCCTGAAGCTTCCTTGTCAGAGATCCTACGTTCCACCTACCTAAGCGAATTCTCCTAGGCTCAGCTAGCTTCCTTACCCTTCGCACTCGTCGAGTCAAATGCGAAGACCCTTGCTCATTTTTCACTACATCCGGGCGCCAATGTAGCGCGCCACTAAGGATGCGACGACCCGATCGTCACTCACTTGCCACCGTATCCGGATCAAGATACGCGCGCCACTTGGGGGGTGACGGCCCGGCCCTTGCCCATTTTCCACCACACCCGAGTTCCGATGTGGCGCATCGCTGAGAGGGTTACGCCCCAACGAAAATCTTTTGGGTTTCATCTCCATAAGAATGGCTGAGTTTTTACGTTGGCTCGCCAAGCCTATCACAACCCTCCTCCTTTACCCGGGCTTGGGACCGGCTATGTTGAGACAACATAGCCGGAGTTTTCATGCTCGAAAGAAGATCACACAAAAATATGCAAAAATGACAAATGAGCATGTTCTGATAAACTATAGCAGACAACAGTACATAGCACTCTTGCAACGATGATTAGAGCATCAAGATGAACTCAAACAAGCATGACACAATGTAACAAAACGAAGATCATCTCATGATGAACATTTATATATATTATATGCATGAAACGGAGCAGCACACATGGAGTTATGGCATGGTGAACAGGGCATGAAAATGACACAGATTCGAGATTCCGGACTTGGCCAAAGTTCTCACCCCGGGGAAAAGTCAACGGCGGACGAGGAGATCCCGGGACGGAAGGATCCAGGCACGGGGCGTGCGTTTCGATCGCGGGACGAGTCAGCGCCGGGATGGCGCCGTGCAGATCTGGTGCGGAGGAAGTCAACGCCGGCGATGACGACTTCTCCGGCAGCGACCGGCTGCGGGAAAAGTCCGGCGAGGCCGGGAACGGGGCGTGAGTTCGGATCCGGGGGCGCCAGGCCCGGATCTGGCCGGAGTGGGGGCGGCGCCGGCCATGGAGCTCGGGCGGCGGAGGCGAGGCATGGTCGAGCGGGCTACGCGGTGGCTCCGGTGCAGTGCGGGACCGGCGAGGTGCGCGGTGGTGCGGGGCTGTGGCGTGGAGGCGGGAGGCGAGCGGCACGGGGACCCTCCGGCGAGGCGGACGCTGACGGGAGCCACGGTTGACGGCGGCCTACGGGAGGCGCAGGGCGCCAGGCACGGCTGCGGGAGCCAGGCAGCTTCGGGGGCGCGCGGGCTCGCTGCGGCGGAGGACGGGCCCGACGCGGCCCGGTTCGGTCCGGGGCGGGCCGGATATGGGCCCCGGGCGGCGTGGCGAGGAGGGGGCTTGGGGAGGCGACGTGGAGGCCTGGGAGTGGCCAGGGGCGCCGGATGGTGGTGGAATGGCCAATCGGTGCGCACCAAGTGTCGCGGTGGAGGTGGAGGTGGAGGGCACCGGAATCGAAGGAGAAGGTGGGAGGTGGCGGCGGCTTATGACTAGCACTACAAAAAAAAGACACATTCATGACATTTTGGGCCGAACGAAAAAAAATTCTGTCATACATATGACACTTCTATGACGATAATTGTGACAAAACCTGGTATCATCATATATGTGGTGGGCTCCTACTTCTATGACAAAAAATCATGACAGAAAATGGGCTTTTCGTCCTGGGAGGGCCGGAGACGCAGCTGCATTACATTCTTTGGGCCGTCCATGACGGAAAAAACCGTGGTAGAAGCGAGGGGGAGGAAAATTTTGGGAAGTTCCCGGTTACGGTGGGAGGTCGGGGCCGAGCGATGCGTGTTTCTCTCGTACAAGTACGCGCGTGTGTGCGAGGCATTGGCTCTAACTGAACCCGAGCGAGGCGTTGGGCTCTAACTGAACTCGAGCGATTTCACTACAGGCTACGCGTTACTGAACCCGAGCGATCGATCGATGGCTGTTAACTGAACCAGATCGAGCGATTCCTTGGCTACTGCTGCTAACTGAAGCCGATCGATGGGATGAACAGTGAGTGTTGCGGGGGGTTTGGATGAACAGTGAGCGGTTGCGTTGCCTCTGGATGAACAGGACCCCGTGGTGTGGTGGAGGGCTGGATGAACAGTAGACGTTGGAGGGGTGCCCGTGGAGGGGTGGATGAACAGGACCCCGTGGTGTGGAGGGCAGGATGAACAGTAGATGGTCGAGGGGTGCCCGTGGAGGGGTGGTTGAACAGGACCCCGTGGTGTGGAGGGCTGGATGAACAGTAGACGGTGGAGGGGTGGTTGAACAGTGGCCGGTGGAGTAGCGCACGGTGGAGGCTGGATGAACAGGAGCCCGTGGAGGCTGGAGGAGGTCGACAGTGGATGAAGAGTACCTCGTGGAGGCCGGAGGGGGTCGACGGTGGAGATGAACAGTATCCCGTGGAGTCCCGTTTTGCGGTACGCCACAACCCTCCCGATGAACAGGACCCCCGTTTCGACCGTAGGAGGTCCGTTTCCTCCGTTTTGTGGTACGCCACACCCCTCCCGATCAACAGGACCCCCGTTTCGACCGTAGGAGGTCTGTTTCGTCCGTTTTGCGGTACGCCAGACCCCTCCCGATCAACAGGACCCTGTTCCGAACGTAGGAGGTCTGTTTCCTCCGTTGTGCGGTACGCTGGGCCTCGTTTGCATCGCCTGTTCCGTCCAAGCCCTCCCGACGAACACGACCACGCATTCCGTTTCCTCCCCATGAACACGACGACGACGTTGTTTCTCCGTTTCGACCCAGCCATGTACACGAGCCCTTGCCGTACGTATGCACGAGTAGGCGTTCGAGACCCCGCCCGTATGTACACATACGTGGCCGTATTTTCTTTCTTGCACCCTGGCCGCTGTACGTACGTGTACATGCTACGTGCGCGGCTCTACTATGACACGTGCGCGCCTCTACATCGACCAATATATATGTACGTACACGTTCGCGACCAGAATGACAACGCTACGTACGCTTCGACCAGGTGGGTCCCGACTGTCAGGCACTTCCTTGCGTGCGAAGATGTAGCTGGTGGGTCCCAGCAGTCAGGGGGCGAAATAAGGTGGCCCATCCAGTGGGTCCCCGCTGTCAGGTGGAGGAATAATTATTTTTCACGTTATAAGGAGGCACTTCCTTGCTGCGGCCGTGGACCCAGCTGTCAGCCTCTCCACGTACAGTCCACGTCCGATGGAAGCCGTTCCTTGACCATGTTGACCAGGCCGCGCCGAGAGCACCAGGACGGTAGACGACGGCGAGGCCTAGGAAGGAGACGATGTGGAGCCGGGGAAGACGCGGCAGTGGATGCCCACGCGTAGAGGAGTACGAGGGCACTGGTTCGCCGCGGTGTGAGGCTGTCGTCGCCGTAGAGTAACAGGGGGTGTGAGTGAGTAGAGGGATGGCCTGGCCAGCGGTGGGAGTAGTAGGGTGCGGTGAGGCCTCCGCAGCATCGTAGCCGACCACAGGAGGCAGGAGCATGAGGCACCATCGGCGCTGGTTTGGGCGGCTGGAGCAACAACACCAGAGGTTGAAGAAGCACTACGACCGTTTGATGGACATCGTACGGTCACTGGAGCTAGAATCATTCATATTGACTAAGTTGACAAAGCCCTCCGTCCCCGTCAACTTAGTTGGCCCACAAGTCAGCCTCCCACTATTGTGGGTCCCAGCTAGCAGGGGGTATACATTTTTTTGTGCCTAATAAGGAGTCACTTCCTGGTGTGCGAAGATATAGCTGGTGGGTCCGACCTGTCTGTGGTGGGAACGTTTTTTTCACGAAATACAGAGGCCCTTCCGGTGGGTCCCAGCTGTCAGGTGGAGGAATCATTATTTTGTGGATAATAAGGAGGCATTTCCTTGCGTGCGGCGGTGGACCCAACTGTTGGCCTCTCCACACATAGTCTACTTCTGATGGTGTCATTCGTTGACCATGTTGACCACTCCGCGCCGAGCGCATCCAAGGTGGTGGTCGACAGGGAGGCCCCGGACAGCAACGAGCCGGAGATGGGAAGATGCAGGAGTAGAGTCGCATACAGAGAGGTGTACGAGGGTTAACTGGTTCTGGTGCGGCGTGGTTCTGGTGAGGCCTCCGCCGCGTCGCAACCGGCCACGGGAGGCAGGAGCAAGAGGGATGACTGGCGCTGGTTTGGGCGGCTGGAGCAAGAAAACCAGAGATTGAAGAAGCACTACGGCCGTTGGATGGACATCATACGGTCACTTGAGCTAGAATCGTGCATATTGACTAGGTTGACAAAGCCCTCCGTCCCCGTCAACTTAGTAGGCCCACAAGTGAGCCTGCCACTATACTGGGTCCCAGCTAACAGGGGGAGTATTCATTTTTTTGTGCGTAATAAGGAGGCACTTCCTTGCGTGCGAAGATATAGCTGGTGGGTCCGAGCTGTCAGCGGCGGTAACGTTTTTTTGCCAAATACAGAGGCCCTTTCGGTGGGTCCCTGATGTCAAGTGGAGGAATCATTATTTTGCGTGTAATAAAGAGGCATTTCCTTGCATGCGGCCGTGGACCCAGCTGTCGGCCTCTCCACGTAAAGTCCACTTCAGATGCATGTCGGTCGTTGACCACGTTGACCGGGCCGCGCCGAGAGCATCAGGGCGGTGGACGACGGCGAGGCCTAGGAAGGGAATGACACGGAGGTAGGGAAGACTCGGCAGTTGTTTCCCACGCGGAGGGGAGTACGACTGTACGAGGGTTTACTGGTTCGTCTGCCGTCGCCGGAGAATAACAGCAGGTGTGGGTGAGTAGAGGGATGGCTAGCCCAGCGATGGGAGTACGGTGGGGCAGTGAGGCCTGCGCGGCAGCATATCCGGCCGCGGGGAGGAGGGAGCAGGCAGTCCCGCCAGCGCCTGTTTGAGCGGCTGGAGCAGGAAGAGCAGAGATTGAAGAAGCACGACGGCTGTTGGATGGCCATCCAACAGTCACTACTTGTGCGTCAACCTGTATTTTAGGAAAGCCTCAAATCTGTGGAAAAGAGCATACATCCCATCTGCCAATATTTCTAATAATTTACAGCCCATTTGCTAATTATTAAGGTTTTTTGATCCCATATACTTTTTGTTAGCATTACAGCCCATATTGTGGCCACGGTTAAAAAATTATACGAAATTTTGCATATTTCGGTGCGGTCCGAACTGTTTTTAATCCCGAAATTTCGACTCACATTCAAACTGATTTTAAAAATAAATGTATATCAATATAAAATCCAACAAATTATCCACACATAAAAATTAATGTAATTTCAAATCTCAAAATGAAAAAAAGATATTTGAAACTAATTGCCGGTTTGATGTGTTTTAAAATGTACAGCCCATTTCTCATTACTGATGGGTCATTTTCTCGGCCAGCCGAATGAAAGCTCTCCTCATCTTGAAAGATTTGCAGCCCAACAGGCCTGAAAAAGCGACTTACTTGGCAAATCACAAAAAAACTAGGTTGTGGCCGTGGACCCAGCTGCCAGCCTCTCCACGTACAGTACTCTTCCGATGGAATGTCGTTGACCATGTTGACCATGCCGCGCCTAGAGCACCAAGGTGATGGACGACGGTGAGGCCTAGGAAGGGGACGAAGCGGAGCCGGGGAAGACGCGGCAGTGGATGCCCACGCGGAGAGGAGTATGAGGGTTCACTGGTTCGGCTGCGCTGTGAGGCTGTCATCACCGCAGGGCCAGGCTAGCTGTGGGAGTAGTAGGGGGCGATGAGGCCTCATCGGCAACACAGCCGGCCACTGGAGGCAGGAGCAGGCAGTCTCCCCGGCGCTGGTTTGGGCGGCTGGTGCAAGAAGAGCAGCGATTGAAGAAGCAGTGGGACCGTTCGATTCAAATCCAATGGTTACTGCTGCTAGAATCGTTTGTTGACGAAGTTGACAAGCCCTGCGTACGCGTCAACTTAGTAGGCCCACAGGTCAGCCTCCCAACCGGTGCGCCCCAGATGTCAGTGGGAGGAATCATTTTTTTCACGTAGTAAGGAGGCAGTTGATTGCGTGCAGCCTGGCCAGTGGAGGGAGTAGGGTGGGCCAGGGAAGCCTGCGCGGCATCACAGTGGGCCACAAGAGGAGGGAGCAGGCAGTCCCGTCGGCGCTAGTTTAGACGGCTGGAGCAGGAAGATCAGAGATTAAAGAAGCACGTCAGCCGTTGGATGGACATCCAACACTAACTGCTGCTAGAATCGTGTGTTCACTGACAAAGCCTTGCGTAAACAAGTCAGCCTCGAAATTCATAGCATGCACAGCCCATTTGCTATTATTTTCATAATTTTTACTCATTTTCTAATTCATATGGAATTTATTGCAGCCCGTTTTCCATTTTTAGAATTGCTGGCCATTTTCTGGTTAGTAACAGGGTCAAAAAGTTAACTAAATATGTGGGAAATTTTGAAAATTCGCAAATTTTTGCTGGGGAACGAAATATTCTTAATCCCAAAATTAATAGCCATAGTAAAACAAATTTAAAAATAAATTAGTACTATGTCATGTTAAATCCAATGAAATATGTATAAGATGTCAGTGAAGAACAAAAACAAAAAAAGAAACTTATATCCCATTTGCTATATTTTTTTTGGAATTTTCAACCCCTTTTGGTATTACTTTTAACAGACATTGACCATACTCTTAAGCTAGGCCGGAATGCATCCCTCCTCGTCTTGAAAGATTTGCAGCCGTAATTCGGAGAAAACAAATAGGCCTAGCTTGGGTATTTTTCAAAAAGAAATACTGGGCTACCTATTTTCCCAAAGAACTGGTGCATGAGCATTTAGCTTTATTTATTTATTTATTTATTTACTTATCTATGTTTAGGGCCTTAGGGGACCATGAGCATGTACCTGGGCTGGATTGATGTGAGAGCCTCCCTTCCAGTTAATTATGGGCTTCTCTATTGGGCCTTCATTAGTGGGCTGCATGTTATCAACAAGTGGAAAATGTGTTCCGAGTTTCAAAAAAAGTGTGTTCCGTACGATAAATAGTATGCGCTACGTACGGTACGAGGCACTAAAGGATCAAACCATGCAACAACTTCCAAAACATTGTGTTTATCGTTCTAACAATACATTTATTAAACCAACAGATGAAATATACTACTGATTGTACATTGAAAACAGCAGCAGCATCAACCAGGCTGGGGGTACAACAGAAGCAGTAAGCAGGCCAGAAGAGTGAAGATGCCGCTCTCTCTTCCAAACCAAACATCAGCCATCATTACAAAAGGGCTACCAAAAAAGAACAAGTGTATGCATCAAACTAAATAAAAATCCTACTACACCAAGTGTACGCATCTAACTAACTGGCTCAATTAGACGTTACTATTTATTAAGCTGTGGAGATTGGCTGACGGCTTGAACCAGATGGGTGCCTGACGGGGGAAACTCCAGCCAGCAGGTCGAAGTCTGATACTTGTGACCCTCTCTCCTACTTTGGGCTGCAGAGCATGGCGGCACATATCAGGGTATGGTGCATGCAGAGACGCATGGTATGCTGTGTACACACAGTTTTGCCTGATGAACGAAACCGCGTTGCCATCATGATCCTTGTCGTCGGTTATCTCCTGGTTAATCGGATAATTCAGTCCGACAAACAAAGAGCGTGTACCAAGGCTACTTACCAGCCTCCAGTCAAAAATTCCTGAAGGCCCAGAGAAGCTGGGATCCTGCTCAAAGACCTTGCAGTGACTATGATTGTATTCCGCGAAATAACACGTCCGGTACATGCGAACGATCATCAATCTTTCGTCGTCGTGTGATCGAGCCAGGAACCACCTGCAACTGCCATGCTACTTTTCTTTGAAAGGTTCTGGGATTAGGAAGGGTAGGGATAGCAAGCGGCCTACAACATCATATCAAGTTGGAGTCAAATAAAAAGGGCTCTTGGTTTAGTTAATCTTAAGAACAGCATGTTATGAGCATGAATATTTTTTCAGCAAATGTTGACAGTAATATAAGCAAGCCATCATGATATCATAGGAAAGTAACATACTGTTGTAACAGCCGTTTGTAGCGATGACTGGAGTAGGCCAGCCTACGTCCAGCCATTGAAGGAGTCGACAGCGTAAATGAGGCCCTTGTGTTCAATGGCATCAGAGAACCATGGAGGATGTATGATCCTGCGATGGACGTGAAGATTTATCCACTTACTACAGTGACCTATCAGATAGGCGAGACCGCGGTTGAAGAACGCAATTAGCCTGAAGTCTTTATAATTCGTAGATCTTGTGGGCACTTGGCAGTTTACAACCTTGAGCAAATCAAACTTGGTATCATGTTGGCAACTGTAAGATTCTGAGTATTCTGGGCCGCGGTGCCAAAGCAGTGCAGTGTTAATCGAAGGAAGGGGGATCAATCGCCGGGTGTAGACCTCCACGAGCATCAAGCTGCCGCGACCATCGACGAGCACCATCCAAGACATGTTCATGCCGACCCAGTACATACCATTAATGTAGTTGAGGCTGGCGGGGATCGGATCGCAGTCAAGGGGGTTGATGCTCGCCACCCTACGATCGTTATGCTGCTGGACACGCCGTTTCTGAAGATGAGGCGGCATCAGCAAGCAAGGAGCTGGCTTAAAAAGCTCCGGCCTGAGGGCTTTGAGTAAACGGTACAGCCCCGACGAGCACGGGGCAAGCGGCATGGTACTGAGATTGTCCACACGCGAAACAATGAGCTTGATTACCTCTGTGGGGGGCGAATTCCAGCCACTCTTTTGGCGGACGCTGCTCGGTTCTGCCGTTGTTAGTGCTTGGGTTTCGAACGAGGGGGGAGGCGCCTTAGCGGGGATGCAAGATTGCACGAGATTATGTGCGGAAAAAGATGGAGAAGCGAATATGTGCTGCAGGAAGTGGACAGGTGATGATGACTACAACACGCCGCTTGACTTACGAGACACATACCAGCAGCGTAGGGTCATGTCGATGCCAGACAACTTTCTTGAGTGATCACAGTACTGGTACTCCCTATAGTTCTATGCCCTAACTTGCTTGAGTAGAGTAGTAGAGTAGGACTCTGCTCTACTACCAGCACCGCAGGAGTAGTATATTCTAATCTAAAATAGTTACAAACTTCAATGCCCGGGCACAGAACGAATACGAACCATGCTCAAAGACCGTGTCTACGTGGTGTTTGGACATGGGCGACAACCTCAACACCAACGGTGCTGCTCCCGTTGCACCGTATGTGTTTCTGTCCTTCCTGTTCGAGATCGTGGTAGAATTTATGTTTCTACTCTCTATCCTACTACTATGCTATTCCGCATTATTAGTTTCATCTCTGTTATAGCCGTCATGATTTATTTTGTTCTTATTCGGATTAAATCTCGTAGTAACTTGCTCATATATTCAACTGGCGCAACGTCCCCTACAGCCACTCTCGTTTCATGGACGGCCTGGTCGATGTTGGAATTTCGCTAGTAGGCGGTGAGCTCTTCTACCACTTGTATGAGCATGAGAAGAGGAGACCTACACGCGCACTCCTCCTCCTCGCTCGCCTCGCCACGCCACGCCTCGTCATGACGTGCCACGGGTTGCAGGATTGAGCCGAGCCGAGGACAAAGCTATACTCCCACGACCTACCCGGTCCGCACTATATAGTTTCTCACCACCGTTCCAGATCATTGTGCCGCCAAGCAAGTCTTCTCCATCCCTCCTTTCGATGTCCACCGGGAGAAGGGACAGTAGGCCTCCGGAACCCCGCCTCTCGTGATCCTGTACGGGAGAGGGGCGATCAAGTTTTTGTGGAGCGCACTCGCGTGACTGCTGGCAGCGATGACTTCGTGAACGACGGCTTCTTCCCCGACCTCGGCAACCTCATCATCGACGATATGGGCGACAACGTCAACACCGGCGGTGCTGCTCCTACTGCATCGTATGTGATTCTATCCTTCCTGTTCGAGATCATGGTAGAATTCATGTTTCTAGTATGTGATCTATTCATCTGCTATGCTAGTTCGCATGATTAGTTTAATCTCTGTCAATGCTGTCATGATCTATTTCCTATTTATTGGGATTAAATATCATAGTAATTTGCTCATATTTCCAACAATCCAAAAACCTGATAATAGGCCCTTCGTCCACTGCTATGAGTGCCCGATGTTGTTTTGTTGCTCGCATTGTCAAAGATTTGCTAATTAATAGCATTGCAGGCAATGAACTAACCACTGCATGTCGTGTTTGGTAGTCTCAAGTCATTAAAAGCATGCACACCCACATCTCCTATTGGTTGATATGTCAAGAAACAAGAAACGAGGTAGAAGTTAATGCACCGCGCCTAAGTGTTTTGGGAGTATTGAAGATATTGATATTTTTAGTATAAATTTGGTCGTGGGATTTCATTGATGCCTGTCAAAGCGTTGACAGGTCTGCTATGCATGACCTGAAGATGAAAGCGTTGAGCATCTCGAAGTTGATCAACAATCTTTAATTGTCAAAGATTAGCCGTTCGGCCAATAAGGTGGCACACTTAATCGCTAAGTATAGCTTTGACAATAGATTAGATTGTATTCTTGTAAATAATATACTGCCCTGTGTGGTGAATATTGTATCGAATGAGTGTACTAGTGTGGTTGGTCAATTAATATAAGGTGGTGTTAAAAAAAAAGTATAAATTTGGTCAAACACTTTGGAAACGGTTGACGGGAGTAAAAAGGACCAGAGGGAGTATCATGCATGCGAAGTAGGCAAAAAAATTGCTTGTCTAAAAAAAGGCAAAAAGATTGCTCATTTATAGCCGGTCGAAGTCTCCAAGGGCGCGACCGCGTGAGGGAGGCGAAGGTCGTGGGAGGCGCGACGTTTGACGGAATTAAGTGAAGTTACATCCACACGCCGGCATGGCGTGCAAACAGGCAGAAGCTACACCGTCAGGCCTACGATATGGGTCTAGTAGACATGACATCTAGTGGGTCCCACATAGTTCTCGAGAACTCTTTGGGGGCTTGCAGCCGTTTATCCATCGGGCAAGCCAGCAACCCCACGCCGTTCGCATGCCCTACTCGTCCCCGTCTTCTAACTTACAACAGTTCGCTCCCAGTCGTCCCATCCTTTCACATTAGTTCGCTCCGAGTTTTTTTTGCGGGGTACAACAGTTCAACTTCTCCTAACCCTCCTCCAAAATACATGGCCTCCCAAATATCCATGGTCGCCGCTGAGTACCAGGTTAGAGACATCACCGGCAATCAGTTCATCGTCATCTACACACGTGGATCCGAGACGGTGAAAGCATGGCTTGCTCGCTTCCAACGCATGTTCAATAGTTCAACTGATGAGTGGGTCGCTGGGCTAGATGTTGAGTACACCACAGTCCTGGGACGAGAGAAGGATCTAAAGGACGAAGAGAGGAAGAAGCCCGCCATGATCCAGGTTTGCGTACATAACATTTTCTTGGTCTACCACATATGCCATGCCGACGTTGAGTGCCAGGATTTTAAGAAATTCCTCAAGGACAAAAGAGTGAAATTCGTTACTGTAGGCTTTAAGAACGACAATGCGTCCTGCGTCGGATAGGTCTCGTTGTAGGCTAGCCCTTCGATCTCCAGAAGGCAAGCCTGGTGTCCTCCTCTCAACCTTCAATGCTGACCTGGCAGCAGCCATGATTGATCCTTCGTACGCTAAACTGAAGAAAACTCATCACGAGTTTCATCATGCATGGGAGTCAAAGACATTAAATGAAGATCACATCCTGTACGCAGCAATGGATGCCTACCTTTGTTTAAATATCTACAAGGGTTGGATGAAGAAGCAGAGCTTAGTGTCCGGTTCAACCAAAGAAGCGTCGGCGAAGAGGAAGAGGGACCAGGACGAAGTCGAGGACGTGGACTCGGACTCCAAGTAGGTGGCAGTCCCGTCGCTTATGCTGGTTATACTGCAGTGTCAAGCGGACTAGTTGCTTACTAGTTTATTTTCAAGGGTGTGTTGTGCTGAGGCCCCAACAGAACTATGTTTATGTTCTTTCTCGTTATTTGAACTCTTTAGTATGTACAGTAGTACTAGTACTATGTCTTACTACTGTTGTTCTTGCAGTTGGTACTACTGCTCGTATCTTCGTGTTCCTACTGTACTTAATACGTTCATACTAGTAGTATAATTTGGGTCAGTCGATTTGTGAAAGAAGTTCGACGGAGCGAAGGAAGAAGACTGCAGAAGAGGTGGAAGAAGCCCTTCTAGCCATCCATGTTGCATCAAACGGCTCACATGAGTCGACTGACCCAAATTGCTCCTTTAGATTGCAGGATCCATGTGGCATTCAAGGTCTCGAAGATAGATTCCGCGTCCGCACCCGGTTTGCGAGCACGACGCGCGCGCGACCTGCTTCCGCCGCAACAACCACCATGCGCGCCTCCTCCGCGCGGGCGGAGACGACAATGACACGCTAGTTCCTCCTCGCCGGCATGCTGGAGCACACGCTCGTCCTCCTCTTCATACGCTGCGTGCATAGACGCAGCTGCACCAGCTGCTCGCATGCTTGGCAGCGCGGCGGCATCGCGAGGAGGGACTGGAGATGACGTGAGCGGGCAAGCCTTTGGCTTCATGTCACAGGGATGGCGGCGACACGGCGGTGATGGGCGAGAAATTGTTGGCCGGAGCAGGCGGGCGCTGGCATGCGCAACGGTGGCGGCGACATATTGATGAGTCTGTGTGTGGGAGCTTACTTTAGTTTTAAATATAAGGTTGGTCAAACTTAAAACAAAACCATACTAGTACACGTAAACATTAGACATAGGCAGCGCTTTTATTAGTTAGTACCACAGCCACGATACGGAATCATGTGCAAGTGCGTGAACCGCGGCCGCGCCGTCGATCGAACGGTGCGTCACCGTGTCGCGCTCGAAGGACATCCACCGAACCTTTTTGTGTGTGTGAAAACAATCCTCGAGTATTACTCAACTTTTTTTCCTATGAAAGTTCTTGACGCTGCAATATTTCCATATATTTGAATTTACCTCTAGTTCGTGTTTATTTGGATTTGGACGTTTTAGGTGCGCCCTAGTTTTTTTAATACTGATTTTGTGTGTGTCACTGAGAGAGAACGTGTGTATGTGTCCATATGTGTGTTGTGGCAGAAGGGAAATGTGGAGACGGTGTGCGTGTCATACAGACATAGAGAGGTGTGAATGTGCAAATGATCATGCATGAGTGAGACATAGACAGATGCCGATACGTTGTGTATACATGAGAGAACGGTCTTCTAGTATACTTGTGTGTGTGTGTGTGAGAGAGAGAGAGAGGGAGAGAGAGACAGAGAGAGGAGCATCTGTAACATAACAACCATCTCTCTCGATTCGTCCGTCCCTCGCATGGTCGCATGCAACACATGCATCAACGCGCACATTTTGACACCCTCACCCGGCCCCTGTCCACCTCAAGGCCCGCACAATCTCTTCGTGAATACCCATTTCTCTCCTTAGGTTTGTTTTCTCTCAATATCTGACACACACACACATAGAGACACACGCAGCACAACACACACACACACACACACACACACACACACACACACACACAGACACACGAGCAAACAATTCATCCCCATCCAAGGTTATACGGCGACCACTCTCACTTGTGCTTCTTTGCACCCCAACAAGCACAACACCTCAATCTTCAAAGAGGGCAACAAGCAGATCGAAGACGACGACCACACCGCGCAAGAGAATGCGGGGTCATTTGGAAACAGGGTGATGTGACGACGTCTGACTGAATCCTCCCCCCACCCTCTCTCTCTCTCTTGCACAAAATTACCAATCCCTGTCTCCCCCGCACAAAATTGTCAATCCCTCAACCCACGAGATCCTTCCCCTCTCGTCCATGTTTTTCCTGCTCTCTCATCAAACATGTTGTCTCTTCTCCTTCCACGTATACAGAATCCACATGCACACGCATCTCATGTATATTACATGTATGCATATTTCTCACAGACCTAACTTCTTCCTCTCTCTTTCTCTATCTCTCTCTATCTCTCTCTCTCTATCTCTCTATCTCCGTCTCGTTAGGTTTGTCTCCTACTCTCTCGTCCACATACATACAATCTTTCCCGCCCTATCTGCTCCATCTTCAAAAGCCTCTCTGCACGTTTCATTCACACATTGGGATATGTCAAAATGCTGCTTCTACAATGGCTGATGTAGAGTTATGGCTGTTCTTGTTGCATCCTACAAAGTAATAACTATGAAATGCATTTAGATTCTCATTGGACTGGGATTCTGTGAGTTTGAGCATGTTGTGAAGTACTATAGACCTTGTATACATCTTGGGATTCGATAATGATTGTAACTATTGAATTGTATAGACCATTATATTCAAAGTCAATAGCCTAATATATTTATTTCACTATTTCAACAAATGATTATTTCGCTACAAACTAAAAAAACAAATGTGTACTCCCTCCATTTTTATTTAAGTCTGCGTATTAGCATTGGTCAAAGTCAAGTTTTGTAAACTCTCAGAAAGCTTATAACAAAAAATATTAACATATACAATAACAAATAAATACCATTAGATTCATTATTGAATGTGCTTAAATCATACATATTTGTTATTGTAAATGTTTATATTTTTATATAAACTTGGTCAAACTTTAGGAAGTTTGACTTCGGTCAAACCTAATATGCAGAGTTTACTACTACTACTCGCTAGTTGCTTAGCCGAATCACTCAACACGCCACACGGGGAGTCCAGTGTCACAAAATTTTGAGGTCGGCGGGAAAATCTCCCGCGACCCTAATTCGAGTAGTGGGAAGTTACCATCATAGCCTTCGGAACAGGCCTACGGATGACGCTTGGTAGGGGGCTGTTTTCGTAACTTCAGGTTCACCCTACCCAGCCAACCCCACCCTGGCACCTAGAGTAGTACACCTGAATACTCCCAAATTTCTATCCCCACCGCAAAATAGACTTCTCCACTGCACCGCAACCTTCATTCTCCTCCCCTTTACATCGGCGCACTCGTCCACCGCAGCGCATATGCCTCATCGACGACCTCGTACGCCGCACTGGAGCCGGTCCACCATCGTCGTCTTATGTGGAGCCTCTTCCCTGGCATCGTCTTCCACGGTCTCGGATCTGCTTCCCGGAAGCCGATGCCAAGCGCAGAAGTACCACCGTCGTGGCCAATGAACTGACTCCCGTTGCCGACCATGACTCACAGAGGCTGCCGCGACCGTCGTTTTCCTCCTTGATTTGTAATGTGTGTATTGAATCACTTAGCAGTACATGTGCTGTTCCAATTTGGTTCATACCTACCCTTCAAATTTCTTGGGTGCTATTGTTCCCGTAAAAGTAATTAGTTATAGCCTCCATTGTCCAACATAATATCAGCTTGTAATTGTGCGTCGCTCCTGTATCGCGTTGTGCTTGGGTAGGTTTTTCAACTGCAACCAGTAGTGTGGCAAATGATGGAAAGGTTTTTAGAACTAGCAAAATGCCCATGAGTTGCACGCATCAAGATGCATTTGTATGAGTAGTTTATCTTGTTGGAGATGCTCTAAATGGTAGACGAGTGCTTTAATGTTGCCCACAAGATGCACGAGTATTACTAGTAGTATATTTTTCTTGCCATGTTGAGATTTTGAAACCACGAGTGCGAACATACAGAGGAGCAATGAAGACCAAACACGGGATATTCGGACATCTTCAAGGAGCGTGGCAAGTTAAAGAGGAGCTGCACCGAACCTGTAAAATGAGCTTTCGTAAGTAACACCTTTTCAATTACTTTCGTGTAGCCTCGTGTTCTTGGATGTGTATATGTTGTAGTTTCTGTTTCTCTTAAGCGTGGTGTTCTTCGATGTGTAATAAGAGTCTTAATCGTCCTAATGCTTTCTTTTTAGCTTGATGTAGGAAGTGGGTGTTCTCACCTTGTAGTCTGTTTTTATTTATTTATTCCTTTTGAATTCACTTCTCTGAGTTCTGTTTATCTGGCTTCTACTAAATGGATCTAGGTTGCTCTGAGTATTGATCTAAAAAAGAAGTAACTTCGTGTCAGGATGCAGTTCCTGCGAGGAGGGAAGTATGGTCAACCTCGAGATCATGTTTCCAAAATGAGGCTGGATTACACACAAGGTGCCAGTTCCCTAATGATGTTGGATTAGACACAAGGTGCAAATTCCCAGATGATGCTGGATTACACACAAGCCAGGTGGAGTCGTCAGTTGTTCGTGTCCTTGTGGCATTAGTAAAGGCTGAAAGAAAGCGTGCAGCAGCCCTTGAGAATGTAGCTGAGTTCCTGAAGAAGCGAAAAGAGCAATCAGATGCTCTCTTCACCCAAGCAAAAGAAGAGATCGAAGAAGCCAGAAATAAGCTAGCAGAGGCAGAGCAGGCTAGGCGTCTCCTGCTATCTAAAACTGTTGTCAATACAAATTTTCCTTCATAATAGCTAAGTTCAAATGTTTATCCAGTCAGCATGCCTGTTGTGATGTCCGTGCATCTACTGATGTGGCACAAAATGTTTTTTCGGGTCATGTGATAACAGCAATTACTTTCCAAACAATAACAGACGAAGCATTGGACATGGTATAGTTCACGCGCAAGCCCGACAATCCAAGTTCAACTTCAACATCAAACGCATGTTCACAGATATCTGCACATTCATACATAATGTCCACAACCATGATTCACTTCAAAGCCAAAAAAATGTGAGGAGAGTTATAAATAAATAAAATCATCTACTAGTTCCTGCTACCAGTGCGAGCACAACAAGTCAAGACCATGCGTAAATTAATTATATTTTAGTCATTTTTTGTGTTCTAAAATGCCTGGCGGCTCGCGGAAGGACGTGGCGGGGCAGTCTTAAGCTGGTTGCACGCGGCGAGGAGGCGTGCTCAGCCGGGCCTGCAGCAAGTGCGGCCCTCTTGGCCGACGTGCCGGTCCAATGCCTGCGCTATGAGAGGTCGCGTCCGTGTCAGAGCAATCACTCCCTCTAGTCCTTTTTTGTTTGGGTATAACAAAATCTCGTTTTCCATTCACATTTTACAAGTAAAGTTCATGGACAAACTTTGACCCAAAGTACGATGGGGACTAGTAAACCAGAATGGAGGTAGTAATTTTTTAATCGAAGAAGGGTTTCCCCTTCCGATTTTCATTAGAGAAAACCAGCATCTAAATCTAAATCATAGTATTTGCCCTAGAACTACCAGGTTCAACATCTCACAACATAAACCCATACAACCTCCATCGAAAAAAAACAAACCATACAACCATACGCCAAGGAGGTACGCAGTACTATGAACTCCATTTTCGCCCCATACCAATCTTTCTAAAAACTACTTACTACTTATAACGCGCCATTGAAAATGGGAACTCTTAACCCCGCTAAAAAACGATATTTTAAACGTGGCTACTCGATGTGTGGCAACTGGCGAGCCACCGCGCTCCAAGTCGTCCACCTGTGGTCCTGACCATCAACTCCTACGGATCAAATTATCACGTGAGCTGACTATTCCTACAAAGGTGCTCCACCACGTACCCGATACCCGCGAATGCAGCAATAGTGCCCCTAGGGTTTTAGGGTTTATTTGTTAACGTCGCCTTTACGTAACACTCATGTGTGCGAGACAGTGAGGGGCCGACTACGTGCGTGCGCCTCTTCTCTTTGTATATGTACTGCACCGTTTGTCTGGTGTCCAAAAAATTATAATAACTACTAGCAATGTGCCAATGCATTGCCACACGATCAAAGTAGATTAATACAGTGGCGGAGCTAGATGCAGATTATGCCTGGGGCTGTGCTATGTTGAGTGATAAACTTCTATGATTTTCTATGCTTTGCATGAAGAAATTACAAAGGAAGTTGTTTCTAGGCCTGGGGCTATAGCCCTAGCTGCCCCAGGCCTGTCTCCGCCACTGGATTAATACATATTCACCGATTTGATAGAAAAAAAATTCTAGCTTTGAAATATGTATATCACTAAAAATATGTTATGTTTCACTCAAAATATATTCCTTTGGCGGTTTTGATGAGATAAGGGAGGAATGTTGTTGGTTTCAAGATTCAAGAAGTGGTATATGTCTAACTTCTACTCTTACTAGCAAGATGCCCGTGTGTTGCACGGAACATCAAGATCTTGTGGGATAAAAGGATGAACGAGGGAAGGCCTTATCTGCAAATGTGGTGAGAGTGCGGGTAAATTGCCATATTTTCCTTCCTATCCGTCAGATATAAATCACACGACCTACATTGCAGGATGGCAGGCCCACCATCATCACCAACTCTATTTTTTATCCCTACTCTCATAATAAGCATTGTCGATGATGATCGTGTGCCTGCCATCCTGCAATATAGGCCGTCTGATCTATATCTGAAGGATAGGAAGGAAACTATGGCAATTTTGCAAAAAGATACCCACACCCCTCTCCACATTTGCAAATAAGGCCTTCCCTCGTTCATCCTTTTCCCCCACAAGATAAACTACTCATACAAATGCATCTTGATGTTCCGTGCAACGCATGGGCATCTTGCTAGTTGTTGCAAAAATCCCATGTGTGTGTGAGAGAGAGGGCGAATGGAGGAGGACGGAGTGCATGTGTGACAAAGACACAAGGAGTGTGTGTGCGATAGGTATCAGCTTAAAATGAGGCGATAGTGTGTGTGTGCACGATCGAGAGGGCGTGTCTCAAGAAGGGAAGAAAAATCTACATAGATACAAGGAGCGGGAGAGAGACATGTATGCGATGGTGGAAGCACGAGTGTGCGGGTGTATAAACCTATCTAGAGGCTAGCTAGTTGATAAATGTTTGTGAGAGAAATACGAGTCGGGTGCGAAAGCGAGAGTTTTGTGTGTGTGAGAGAGAGACGGTAGTCGGGAAGGGGAGTGGAAGCAGGAGTTGTGTGTGTGTGTGTGTGTGTGTGTGTGTGTGTGTCTATGAGAGAGAGGAGACGGTAGTCGGGGTTGTCTGATTGGTAAACAAATGAATAATGTCAGTATGGGATGGAGACGAAAAGGAGACTGCAACAAATGTTGTGTCTACAGGAGAGATAGAGAGAGTAATTTTTGTGGTATAAGTCATATGTAGAGACATATAGGGTGTGTGAGAGAATCCCATAGAGAGAAAGACAAAGTGAAAGACGAGTGGAGACTGTGTGTTTGGCGGTGAAAAAGATAGCTTAGGTACCGAGTGATACCAGAGAACAGTAGAGACGTGAGAGATAATGAAAAGAGTGTAATGTATAATGATAGGGAGAGTGTGACACTTCTCAAGGGAGACGTCGAGAGACCATGTTTGCGAGGATAGGAGCAACATGAAGTGAGCGTGCAGGTGAGCTGGAGAAAAGAGAGTGATAGCTACCTGAAGGAGCATGCATGCGAGAGAGATGTGCGTGAAAGGAGTGAACAAAAAAGGGATTCAAATATTTGAATTCGAGATGATGATACATGTAATCCATACTCGAACCAAAATTGATCTATCAAGCATGCATACTCATATGAATTCATGCACATCTATGTTATTTAATATGTAGATATTACTGATCCATACATTTTAGTAGAACATAATTTGTTTAAATTTTTTTGAATTCAACCTTAAGATTTTGAGATCGTTGTATTTGTAAATCATATTATACATATAAAGGAGCAGAATTCTTTGTTGTGCTTTTGAAAGTATATAAAAAATGATGTATATAGAATGTAATTCCAATTGAAAATGGATCCCGCCCAAAAAAAAGAATACAAACGGGATTCGAATTGAGTTGGCCTGGTAAACGTGCACTCTGCAAAATTTGAACGAAGCGGGGAAAGTCGTAGTAACCGCCCGAAACCGAAATCTGCGAGATGGAAATCACTACTGCCTATCCCTCCCACGCAAAGCCTATATGCTGGATTTCTATAGGTTTTGATAGGGGTAGGTTTGTAATTTCACCCAAACGCGCCTCTCACCCGGATTCATACACGGTGGGTGCCAAAACATAGTGTGTCCTCGGCTGAAATCAACTCCCTCCCCGATTCATATTCATACACGATGGGCGGCAAAAACAAACTCTCGTCGGCAAATATTCGGTGTATGCGAGATTACCGTCCTATCCCCAACCGACTAGTGTTGCTGTGATGTAGTAGAAATTTGAAACGGGGGCTAAGTTTGTAAATTTCCTCGCATTTGAGACAAGTGTGCCCTAAATACATGGTTCCCCCCTTCCTCTCTACCTCCCTTTTCCCCATTCCTACTCCGTGGGCGCCAAAACACCCTCTCCACCCCACCCTCCTCCATCCGCCGCCGCCGTCTGCCACCCCATCCACCGCCGTCCTCCTCCACCATGCCGGAGTTGATATCTCGACGCCGCCATCCATTACAAGAGATCGACCTCTCTCATCCACGGCTTCGGACCGGGATACTTGCATCCCGTCCTCTCGCTTCATCCCCGCCGTCGTCCACCTTGCCGGCGCCGCTCCTACGACCGTCTCGTCCACCGCACCTTGCCGCCACCGTCTACCCTCCTAGATCTGCTTCCGCGCCGCCGACAGCCATCGCTACCGCAGCACCATCAAATTCTCAGCAGATGCATACGGCGCCACACCAGAGGCGGTACTCTTTTGTATCTGCTCAACTTATTTATCGCAGCAAGAATATAGATCGCCACTGCTTTACTCTGATTTCTTGTCTTGGTTGCGAAGTTGCCTTTGTCTGGTTTGCACCTTCAGATCCGCCATGGCACGCTCAACACCATACTCGCAATGCTCATGGTTTTCCCCTTTTATATTCCACACTAGTTAAATCACTGTAGACTAAATTTCAAAATTGGGTTAGTCAATTTTTCAGAGCTCGCCGGAGTTCGCCGGTGCGATCGAAGGGGCTCGGGTGGGGACGGTGGTTGTGGGGGCGGTGGTGGGGCCTCGTCGAACGAAGAAAACTCGACGCAGGTGGGGGCGGGGTGCGGGTGGGGTGGCGGAGGAACACAGGCGGTGGGACCGGTGGTTCGGCCGGCGGCCCGTGCGGTGTTCTGTATGGGAAGCACAGTATGTTCCTTGTCAGGAAGGGGAGCAGGGACATCTGCAGTCAACAGCTGATAGAGCTCGCCTATACCTGATCGATAGTCTTTCAATTACTAGCGGAAATACAACACCGTAATTTCCAGCCAGTTCCACTTTCCCGATTTATATATCCTGGTTATGGTGTGTGCTCTTGTTATCATGGTTTGGAAATATACCCTCTATACAATATATTATGAACCTATCATCTGCCAGCTATCCTTACTTTTTGAGCCTATTTTTTTGTGTACTTGTGCCAGATTATATAAATGCATGCACCATATTACAGCACACATGACCTCCCTCATCAGAATCCAGTGATAGCACACAAGTGTTTAAAGGGGCGCCCCTATATTAGAATATCATCTGCATTACAAAGATAATCTCACAACTATTTATGTTTTCATGGTTCTCAGATATCATACGCAATTATAGTGAATATCAGAATCCGCGCATCAGAAGAATATTGTGGAACACTGCAATGACTTACAAAATTGGCACCAAGGCATTAAGTGCCATTCTGGAAGCAATGAAACTCGTACGCTCCCCACCTGTTGATTCTTGTTCAGAATATCATCCTAATGACTATTCTAACCTCGAGGAGTCAAAGGCAGATGGCCTGTCCTGTTCACCCATCAAGGTGCCTGTTCTAATTTGGCAAGGTTTTATTGATTGCGCGTATCTTGCATATGTTGTCTTGCATTTCTTCTACATTGTTGCACCGCCATCTGCTTAGTTTACTCATCATACATGTCGAGATGCCATGCCCATCCATTATAAATACATATTCCATCTGTCATCATACCATGTTTTTCCACTCAAATGTTGTTCTTGTGCATCAGACATCAAAAAGGAAGAGGGTGATTGCCGAACCTAAAGGAGCACCAGCAAAGTCCTTGAAAAAAGTGGTGGTGCCGGGGAAATCAGACAGCACCCCACTTATATTGGTTGTACAACCAGTGACACAAAACGTAGGACCGACTCCAGCAGACTGTACCCATGCTTCACTGGCCACACCACTAGCCCCACCACATAGGACCTACACTCCAGCAAAAGGTATACCGATTTCATTTGCCATAGCACCAGCTGTACCACAGAAAAATCCCACTCCAGCAAAAAGTACAGCAAGTCCACCGCCGAAGACCTATCCCAACTGCAGAGACGGCCAATTCCTGCAGATTGGAACTCCATTCCATTTATTCCCAGTTTAAAAGACAATGCTTTCAATGTTGTTAGGGACTACGTGCATATATTCCCATCATGGGAAGATTATTGTGAAGACAAACACCATTTTCACATCTCCCTGTCCAACTTACGTGTAAGTGCTATTATTCATGGTTATTATTTTCCTGTTTTCTGCTGATTGAATACATCAATGATTTACATTACATTGTTGTAACTAGGCGAGGGTCAATCTGGATAGTCATGACGAGCAAAGCTTGCTTGTGCTTTTCAAGGAAGCATTGCAGCAGTATTGGTGTTACCTGAGGAAATCACACTTTGATGGCAAGTCTATAAATGAATTTCCGGTGAAGTCTCCTGTGCTAAATTTAGAAGACATTGAATGGAAAAACCTTGTTATGCACTGGTCTCATTCCTAGGATGAGGTACTGTCTATGAAATCACATGACAATTTGAACTTCCACTTTTCCGCATGTGCCTTACGGATCTTTTTTGCAGGAAATCTGCTCGAAGAAGAATTCCGGTTTGACAAGATCGACAGGATATTGCAAATATGCTGCTCGCTGCTTTGCTTGTGTTAGTACCTGTTGTCCTGTATCACTGTACTTGCATACATACCTGGTTCATTATGTGACAGCACTATGCATGATAGCTTGCTTATCAATTGTTCGCTCCAAATTATCTGATCTGTATGAATGGTTACATTACTGTAGAATATATCCAATGCCAATGTTTTATTAGATCTGCATTGTTCTTGTAAGTACATGATGTCCTTTATCAGTGTACTTATATGACAGGTAGTTGTTCATGTACCATCACTTTGCAGCTTATTTTCCTTTTCCTCCATTTTCTACACATCATATCTATATTTACTCTTACCATAAGGTTGGTACTGAAGAAGTTTAGCTGTGCATTCCTCTTGGCTGTACCTTTTTCCTGTATCGCTGCACTTACATTTATAGCTACTTGTTTATGTAGCATCACTCTTCATCTTATCTTAAATATTCTCCATTTTTTCGTATATTATCACATCTATATTTACTCTTAACAAAATGTAGAATAAAGGCAATGCTTTTGAAGAAGATTCTGTGGTAAACTTCTTGAATTACCCCCCATCAGCATGGACAAGGCCTTTATAGAGCCTGTCTTCACCAATAATGTAAGTTTGTCCATCTCAAGCCTTCAAACTTTGTTGTATATATTTGGTTAGGCATGACTGCAACAGCTGTTTATTTTTGGTGTTTGCATCAAATTGCTTGTTTAAAGTTTATTATATGTAGTTCATAAACAAAAGTTCGTCCTTTCTCAATTTAAGTTTTCAGTTGTACAACCAAGTTCCGTCTTCATATCATGTAAATTAAACTATACAGAGCAAGTGATCTTCTTTTGCACTGCATGTATGCTTCTGTTCTTCATCTGTAATCCAGTGGTGTGGTGAACCTACCCACTACAACACAATGTCATATTCTGCAATGCCTTAACTATGAACAATGTCATATCATTCTACTATTATTTAAACTGTCTCTTTATTTGCCAATCTGAAATGGTATAAATTGACAGCACACTAACCATTGATACTTATGAGTTCTTGATATGTAATCCAGTGGTGTCGTGAAGCTGCCAACTCCTTCACAATGTCATTTCTTGCCATGTCTTGACCTGAACAATACCATATTGTGTTAATGCAAATTTAAATTATGTCACTTTATTCGTCAGTAAGAAATGTGATGAATTGTCAGCACTGATACTTTTATGTGCAAAACTTGTCATCTGTCTGCTTGTTTATCTTTTAGAGTGAGGAAGATATAAGTGTTGAACTAGCGCAGTCTCATCATCTTGCTCAGCTGCTTGCGCTGCAGCTCCCCAGCAGGGCTAACCTTTCTTGAACTCTGTTGAAGTGTTGTCGGTTCTGTATATTATTTTGTCGGCGTGTTTATTTGCACTGGTGGCGATCTTTGATGCCCAGTGTATGTAATCTGCTGTCAACTTGTGCTTTATTATCATAGTGGCGAACTTTGATGCCCAGTGGATCTAATATGCCATAATTTCTTTATTGTATAGTCTAGGTTTTTTCTTATTCACGATGCTGCAGTTATTTTACTGTATATATATCCTGTCTTCGCAGTAAACCGGCCCAACCGTAAAATTACGGTACATAATCGGGCCGTCATGCAATCACAATGTAGGTTGGGCCTGAAACATGCCGATCAGCTCACGGGCCGGCAGCAGCCCGAAATGAACCCCGGACCATGATTGTGCGAATCAAATCACGGGCTTTTAACAGGCCGAAAAATTGTCTCGGTCCTTGTTTGGCCCAATCAGATATCGGCTGCGAGCAGGCCGGATGCAAACCGGGCCGTAGTTAGGCCCAACTATATGACGGGCTTTTAATAGGCTAAAATTAATATAGGGCCGAAATGTTAAACGGACCCTTAATAGGCCAAAACTAATATCAGGCCGAATTACTAAGTGGGCCTTTAGCAAGTGGGCCCAAAAGCATAGTGTCCAGTTGACGGACCGAATCTGATATGGGCCATAATTGAGCCCAAAGCCTCTTAAAGGGACGGACCTGATCTAGGCCGTAATTTGGCCCAAAACGTCGTAGGCCTTTAACGGGCCGGATCTCATATGGGCCACTATTAGGCGGAGCGTGGCAGGCCATTAATGGACCGGATCAAATATGGGCTGACATTTGGCCCAAAACATGGCAGGCAGTTAATGGGCCGGCCTACTAGGGTCTTCAAAATCTTGTGGGCCTACAGCTGGGCCGGCCCATTAATGTCGGCGAAATCTCGTGGGCCTTTAGCTGGGCCGTCCCATTATGATCCGCAAGAACCTTGTGGGCCTTTACCTGGGCCGGCCCATTACGGCACACAAAAATCTTGTGGGCCTTTACCTGGGCCGGCCCATTATGGCCCGCAAAATCTTGTGGGCCTTTAGCTGGGCCAGCCCATTATGGTGTGCAAAATCTTGTGGGCCTTTAGCTGGGCCGGCCCATTATGGTCCGCAAAATCTTGTGGGCCTTTAGTTGGGCCGGCCCATTTAAACTTGTTGGGTCGTGCCACGTGTCGACGTGTCATAGGCGCCTATCTGACCCACTGACGAGCTGACACGTGTTTCGTCCCGCTAATAAGAATTTTACACGTGGAAATTTCCCATTGGTCGGGGCTGTTAACGGGTTATCGGATCCAAAACCCGACCCGATAGCTTAACGGCATTTCGTTACGGTGGATGCCCCGTGTCGGTCACCCTTGACGAAAGCACTTCTGTGACGCGCGATTTATCGTCATGGAAGTGGACACTTCCGTGATGATAATTTTGGTAATGTCATGGAACATTTATATGACAGCAGAGGTATGACTATCATTATTCTGTCATAAATTTTTCATGGATGTACATGCATGACAAAAAAGCGACCTACTGTGACAAACACGTATCATCATGGAAGTGTTTTTTTTGTAGTGTGGGACGGCACAGAAAACGATGAGGGCGGCGGCTAGAGGTAGGTGGAAGGCTAGGGGTGCCCAAAAATGGCAAGGGGGCTTCTTAAATAGGCAGGGGTCTAGGTTTAGGGGTTTTGGGGGGTTTTCGGGCCCTCCGATCGTCATCGGATGGCTCCAGTCGAGAGGGGGGCTGGGCCTAGGGGGTGTTAGTGGGCTGTGTAGAGGGGGTGTGGGATGAGAAGAGAGAAGAGAAGTGCAGCCCGACAACGGTTTTCGGAGACCGAAAACGTCCGACGAATAAACCGGCAACGGTGACGCTACGGATAACGGTTGGGCAGTCAAACGGGCTCCGAATGCTACGAAACTTGACAGGCGCTCTTCCTACATTATACGAAGACCGCACACCAAGTTTCAACCCATTCCGACAACATTTTTCGGCCAGTTATAAATTAATATTTCGGAGGTGCTGCGGGGTGCGTGCGAGTGTGTCTGGGGTCGGAAAGGACAACGGAAGGAGCGGGAAGACCAGGACGGATGCAAGTTTTGCAAAACATGAGGATGCAATGCAGATGATGACATGGCAAAGTGCAACATGCAAGCAAATGACATGGCAATGACGACAAATATCTGGAAGACACCTGGCGCATCGAATCCGGGGCGTTACATAAGCGATCATCTGCCAGAGCCGGCGCCGTGACAGCCTTGAGCCGGGCTAAATCATGGGTACCGGAATTAGAGCCGGCTGATGTAGCCAGTAGATATCCAAGTTTAAAAGAGGATGTTACTCCTTTTGACCAAAATGACTTTGCAGCCTGCGTGAAGGAAATTCATCCAATCGCCACCCAGATTGCCAATGATTCACACATTTCAAAATACCATACGGCTTATGACAAGCTAAATCAGAAGATGCCTACACCGGCTCACAAAGTGATGGATCTGATCCCTCCAATCCGTAAGCATACTTTTGCCCTTGAAGTTGAACCATCTGATCTTATAGATGACGAAGCTGAATTTCAAGCCTTATCTGGCATCGATTGGTCATCACACAATTTTCAGACGGCGGAGGAGGACGAAGAACCGGAGAGGGATGATCTAGAAGCCTCCTATCAGTGAAGCCAAGAAGAGCAAACCGCCAGGCGGTTCATATATTAATCCTTCAAAACACTTGATATTATTTGACTCGTGGAGTCATGTAATAGGGTAGTAAAAACTTGGGCCTGTCGTGCCATCGCGCATGTTTCTGCTTTTGTGCAGTACTGTTGTTTGCCGGTTTAAAAAACCATCACCTTAAAGCCCTTTGCAGTTTTAGCTGTAATATTTTATCCTGCACACAAACAAATCATAGTTGCCCTGGCGACTAACCGCCGGGTGGGTCATGATACCCAATTGAAGCCATTGGGGACAAATAGTCCATAACCAGGGCCAATCTGACCGTAATGTTTAACATAAAAATATCATACCTATGGATGTATGCTTAGACTGCCGGTTGAGCAACCTTATGTTGTTAGAGGCGGTAGAGCAGTAATTGTAAACATAAAAGTATGATACTTTGGCGACTTACAGTCTGCCAGCCTGGTAGGTTATAGAGACCCGGAAGATGCTTCAAATATGAGCCATGAGTAGGGCAGCTGGGCCCGACTTGTAAAAAACTAGCAGTCAAAGAAAAAACTTCGAATATAAATGAAAAATCAACAGAAATTCGAGGCGTTTGTGGGCTGCCAAGCCAAAGTGTCTTCTTCAATGAAACTAGCCAGAGCCACTAGACTGTTCGTGCATTCTGTGAGCCTGACTCACAGTGTGCCCAATCGACATTTGAACCCTAGATAAAGTCTGGTCTTGCTCAAAGACTTATCAGGAGTACGCAGGGCCAGAGTAGCAGCACATCACAGGCTGATTTATCCAAGTTTCAAGGAAGGCGGCTTATGAAGCATGGATCTATCCTGACTAGCTGTAAACCATGCTCTCACATGACAAGCCGCCGTTTGAACCTTAACAAGCTCACATCTTGGTTGAATACGCCATAAGATTGATCGTTTAAGAGTTCGATGGGTCAATCAGGATTACCCGATGGAGTTGAAGCAGCTGGCTACAGGTAGGATGACCCGGAAAGGTTATGTCCTCTTTGGTCGAATACGCCTATGTTTGGACAAACCTGGTCAAGAGGGTAGTAACGTTGTGTTCTCTTCAGTCAAATACGCCTATGTTTGAACAGGAAGCCCCCAAATGACATACTGACAAGTGTGGCGTTTAGCTGGTCAAGAGGGTACCGACAGCTATGCTCAATGAGCAGGAAGCCCCCAAGTGACCATATAAGTCTTGGCATTGCGCCTATCAAGAGGGTACCGACAGCTATGCTCGATGAGCAAGAAGCCCCCAAGTGACCATATAAGTTTTGGCATTGCGCTGATCAAGAGGGTACTGACATCTATGCTCGATGAGCAGGAAGCCCCCAAATGACCATATTAAAATAAGTCGTACTTGTCAGGGACCTATGTTTGAGTTGTGCCATGCATCCAACCCTCTTTGGTCCCTGAAGTTGGGCATCAAGTCTCTTAAATGAATATTTAAGATGATGATAAAGACTTAGCTTCGAAGAAGTGAAATGGCAAAGGACCTAAATAATCAGGGATGCCGGCTTTATTATACTGCTTATAATATATAGATCATCGAACTATGTACATCATGAGAGCCGGTGGCTCAAGTATAGTAGGGCGGAAGATGAGCAATATTCCACGGCCGATGGGTCTCCTCCGACTTACGTGAATCCTTGTGTTCTCAAATGTCGATAAGATAATATGACCCGTTATGCAGATTCTTGCTGATCACAAAAGGTCCTTCCCAAGGTGGCAAAAGCTTATGCATGTCTGTTTGATCCTGGATGAGCCGGAGCACTAAGTCACCTTCCTGAAAGGTTCTGGTTTTGACCACGCGGCTGTGGTAACGACGTAGGTCTTGCTAATAAATCGCTGAACGAGGCGCCGCGAGATCCCGCTCTTCATCTAACAAGTCAAGTGCATCTTGACATGCCTTTTCATTGCCAGCTTCCATGTAAGCCGCCACCCGGGGTGAATCGTGATGGATGTCACTAGGGAGAACCACCTCCGCTCCATAAACCATGAAAAAGGGGGTATAACCCGTAGATCTTTGGGGGTCGTGTTGATGCTCCATAACACTGAAGGCAACTCCTCCACCCAACAACCTGGCGTCCTTTGCAAAGGGACCATATGCCGGGGCTTGATACCTCGCAAAATCTCTTGATTTGCTCGTTCCACCTGACCGTTGGACTGAGGGTGAGCCACAGATGAAACGTCAAGCCGGATATGCTCTCATTGGCAGAATTCTCTCAAGGCACATTTAGAAAGATTAGTGCCATTATCTGTTATAATGATCTCTGGAAAGCCAAAACGGAAGATCACCCTCTTCATGAATTGAACCGTCGTTGCTGCATCATACTTACTGACCGGCTCTGCCTCCACCCACTTAGTGAACTTGTCAACCGCCACCAAAAGGTGGGTCTTCTTATCCTTGGACCTTTTAAAAGGCCCAACCATGTCAAGCCCCCAAGTCGCAAACTGCCAAGTGATTGGCATAATCCTTAACTCCTGAGCCAGAACGTGAGCTCGTCGTGAAAACTTCTCACAACCATCACATTTACTAACCAAGTCCTCTACGTCAGCATGAGCCGTCAACCAATAGAAACCGTGATGAAAATCCTTGCCTATGAGAGATTTAGAACCGGCATGATGACCACGATCTCCTTCATGAATCTCCCGTAGAATCTCACAGCCTTCTTCAGGAGAGACGCAACGCTGAAACGCCCCTATGACACTACAATGATGCAACTCCCCATTGACAACTATCATTGACTTAGACCACCGGGTTATCTACCTGGCCAATATTTCATCCTCCGGCAACTCTCCCCGGGTCATGTAAGCCAAATATGGAACTATCCAATCGGGAATAGAATGAAGAGCCGCCACCAACTGCGCCTCTGGGTCAGCGACAGCAAGATCTTCCTTTGTAGGTAATTTGACAGAAGGGTTAAACAAAATATCCAGGAACATGTTAGGTGGCACCGGCTTACGCTGAGATCCTAGCCGGTTTAAAGTATCAGCCGCCTCATTCTTCCTGCGATCAATATGCTCAACTTGATAACCCTGGAAATGACCCGCAATAGCATCAACCTCTCAATGATAAGCTGCCATGAGCAGATATTTAGAATCCCATGTGCCAGAAACTTGCTGAGCCACCGGATCTGAATCGCCAAAGCACCTCACCCGGCTTAAATTCATCTCCTTAGCCATCCGAAGACCATGGAGCAAGGCCTCATACTCAGCTGCATTTTTAGTACAAGGGAACATGAGCCGGAGAACATAAGAAAATGTGTCACCTCGCAGGGAAGTCAAAACAACTCCAACCCCTGAGCCCTCTAACTGTCTAGAACCATCAAAGTGAATAGTCTATGTGTTATCCGGCTTCTCCTCGGGTGCCTGTAACTCTGTCCAATCATTGATGAAATCCTCAAGTGCTTGGGACTTCATGGCCGTATGTGGCACATATTTTAAGCCGTGAGGTCCAAGCTCAATGGCCCATTTGGCAACCCGACCTATGGCTTCCCTATTTTTGATGATGTCTCCTAAAGGAGCAGAACTAACCACAGTGATGGGATGACCCTGAAAGTATTGCTTAAGCTTCCGGCTTGTCATGAAAACCCCATACACAAGCTTCTGCCAATGTGGATACCTCTGTTTGGAATCGATAAGCACCTCACTGATGTAGTAAACCGGCCGTTGAACCGGGTACTCCTTGCCTGCCTCTTTCCTCTCCACCACGATGGCTACACTGACGGCCCGGCTATTAGCAGCCACATATAACAACAGAGGCTCTTTATCAATAGGGGCAGCAAGCACGAGCGACTTAGCCTACTGTTTCTTCAGATCCTCAAACGCTTGATTAGCAGCATCGCTCCAAACAAAGTGGTATGTCTTCTTCATCATTTGATAAAGAGGAATAGCCTTCTCACCTAGCCGGCTTATGAACCGGCTCAGTGCCGCAATACGACCCGCCAGACACATCATTAAGACACACCGGCTTAGCCAATGAAGTAATGGCCTTGATCTTCTCTAGGTTAGCTTCAATGCCTCTGTTAGAAACCAGGAAACCCAAGAGCTTGCCTACTGGAACACCAAAGACACACTTAATCGGGTTAAGCATCATCTTGTAGACCCGGAGATTGTTAAACGTCTCGTCCAAATCATCAATCAGGGTCTCCTTCTCTCTTGACTTCTGTGACGCCTGGATAATCATGTTACAGTAATCTCACATTAATGGTGCCACGTCACCTCTGTCACTTTAGTTAATCTCGGGTTAATTCAAAACCGTTTCAAAATTCAAATCCAAACTAATGTCAACAATAAAAGTTTTCAAAAGTTATAACAAAAATGTTCGGGTAGTGCCTAATATCACTTAGGTAGTTATAGTGAAGAGAACTCCTTTTTAGAAAATGCCTAAATACTAAAAATGGAATAAAACAGTAAAGAAATTAAAAAAAGAAAATGCAAAATAGAAAAAATAGAAAGCCCCCCCTCAACTGGGCCGACTGGCCCAGCTGGCCACCGCCCCCCCCCTTGGGCCTCAACCCACCGGGCCGCCAGGCCGGCCCACCCCGCCGCCATAACCTCCCCCACTCCCCCCACTAACGACCGACACCCCACTCCTTTCCCGCAAAATATCTCCTCCCCCGCTCTCCCCCGATTGGATCGGGATCGAGAGGAGGAGGCCACCGACGTTGTCGCCCGTCGCTGCCACGAGCCCACGCCGCCTCGCCGGACTTCCCCGTCGTCCTCGTCCTCCTCCCCGAGTCACTCCCCGCGCCCCACTGCCCCTTGCCCTACGAATCCCGGTGAGGACCCCCGCCGCTGCTTCCCACTTGCCGCGCCCAGGCGCTCCCCCATGCCAGCTCCGCTCGCCGCACCTATAGCCGCACGACCGCGCCACCCTCTCCTCGCCCGACTCCGTTGCTGACCGCGCCCAGCCGACGGCCTCGCCAGCGTCGTGGCTGCTGGAGCCACCCTGCCCATGTAGCCCCTGCCGGTGCTCGCGTCCCTAGTCGTCCGCCTGAGCGCCAGGTCGAGCCTCCCCCACGCGCGCGGGTACGCTGCTGCCGTAGCCGCTGCTCTACGACGCCCCCTCTCCGCCCGCCGCTGCCAGGGCTTCCTCCGGTCGTCACCGCACCGGCCTGACCCCCCCCCCCCCCCCCCCCCCGTGCCTCCCAGGCCGCCGGCGTCGTGGCCGCGCTCACCTCGCGCCCACTATCGCCGCTCTCGCCAGCCCTCACCGTCCCGCCTCCGGCCGCCCCAGCTACCAACCCTGCCACCGCATCCGCCACGGCCCGCTCCCTTCCATGGCCGGCGTCGTGCCCCGCCATGGCTGTCGGCAAGACAGCATGCCCGGGTACAGGTGACCCGGCGCCCGCAACCGCGCCCGTTCGGGCGACAACCATCGCCCCAGCGCCCAAAACCCATTAAGGCCCCCTGTGCCTATGACAGGGGGCCCCACGACCAGAACGTTTTTAACAAAAAAAGAAAAATAAATAATATAAGATGCTTTTGGTTAGAGTAGTGTAGCATGTTAATGCTTTTGGTTAATCCTATTCTACTGCACAGCCTGTCATTGTTGCTACAGTTGTTACCCTTACCTGCTATCCTACTTCTTAGTATAGGATGCTAGTGTTCCATCAGTGGCCCTACACTCTTGTCCGTCTGCCATGCTATACTACTGGGCCGTGATCACTTCGGGAGGTGATCACGGGCATATACTATATACTTTACACTGTTACATTACCTGTGATACTGTTCGGAGATGGGGGTTGAAGGGGCAGGCGGTTCCACCCAGGTAGTGGTGGACCTGGGTTCCTGACGGCCCCCGACTGTTACTTTGTGGCGGAGCGACAGGGCAGGTTGAGACCATCTAGGAGAGAGGTGGGCCTGGCCCTAGTCGGCATTCGCGAATACTTAACACGCTTAACGAGATCTTGGTATTTGATCTGAGTCTGGCCATTTGGTCGATACGCACTAACCAACTACGTGGGAAAGTTATGGGCACTCGACGTCGTGGTATCAGCCGAAGCCTTCGTGACGTCAGCGACTGAGCGACGCGCGCCGCATTGGACCGTAAGCTCTCCCTTGTATTAAGGGGGCTAGGTTTGCTTCCGGCCGCGTTCGCAACGTGCAGGTGTGCAATGGGCGATGGGCCCAGACCCCTGTGCCATAGGATTTAGACCGGCGTGTTGACTTCTCTGTTGTGCCTAGGTAGGGTTGTGACGTGTTGATCTTCCGCGGCCGGGCATGACCCAGAAAAGTGTGTCCGGCCAAATGGGATCGAGCGTCTTGGGTTATGTGGTGCACCCCTACAGGGAAGTTTATCTATTCGAATAGCCGTGATCTTCGGTAATAGGACGACTTGGAGTTGTACCATGACCGTATGACAACTAGAACAGGATACTTAATAAAACACGCCCTTCCAAGTGCCAGATACAACCCGGTGATCGCTCTCTAGCAAGGCGACAAGGAAGGGATCGCCGGGTAGGATTACTCTATGCGATGCTACTTGGAGGACTTCAGTCTTCTCTCTTCTACATGCTGCAAGACAGAGGCTGCCAGAAGCGTAGTCTTTGACAGGATTAGTTATCCCCCTCTTATTCTGGCATTCTTCAGTTCACTCCACTGATATGGCCCTTTACACATATACCCATGCATATGTAGTGTTGTTCCTTGCTTGCGAGTACTTTGGATGAGTACTCACGGTTGCTTTCTCCTTCTTTTCCCCCTATCCCTTCTACCTGTTTGTCGCAACCAGATGTTGGAGCCCAGGATCCATACACCACCGTTGACGACGACTCCTACTACCCCGGAGGTGCCTACTACTACGTGCAGCCCGCTGACGATGACCATGAGTAGTTAGGAGGATCCCAGGCAGGAGGCCTGAGCCTCTTTCGATCTGAATCCCAGTTTGTGCTAGCCATCTTAAGGCAAACTTGTTTAACTTATGTCTGTACTCAGATATTGTTGCTTCCGCTGACTCGTCTATGATCGTGCACTTGTACTCGAGCCCTCGAGGCCCCTGGCTTGTATTATGATGCTTGTATGACTTATTTATGTTTTTAGAGTTGTGTTGTGATATCTTCCTATGAGTCCCTGATCTTGATCATACACATTTGCGTGCATGATTAGTGTACAATTGAATCGGGGGCGTCACAAGTTGGTATCAGAGCCGACTGCCTGTAGGAATCCCCCTTTCCAACTCCTTGGCCGAAGTTGAGTCTAGCCTGAGAAAAATGTTTTACTAACTTGGCTATGTGGCTTACGGGCCCACGTCGCCATTGGGTGGTAGTAGGATCTTTTATTCCTCCACCTATACTCTGGGACTCTGACATCTCTTCTATTCGGGTTAAACGATATTACTAGCTCTGACTCTAGGTTCTCGAACATACTTTCTCCTGGAGCGCCTTAAATTCCAGATGATCGCCTGCTTTATCAGAAGACTCCGAAGATACTCTCTGATGTTCTACTGACAACTTGTGCTCATCGCTTTTGCAATTCCCCTTCCACCGTCAACCCTTATGGAAAACAACGTGCACTTGCCATTGATACAATCATTCGCCGTTGATCTTGTTATCACAAGATACCCCAAAAATTCTCTCTATTGTTCCGAGAATACTTTCTGCCTACTACCTTGCAATTCTTGCCACTTGAATACCCATAAGGATAATTTCTCGCCCTTATCGAGTATCTGTTCATTCCCAGTTGATTCATGTATGTCACAACAGTCTTCGAAATGCCATTCGATGTTTCGAGAATCCTCTATAGCTTATGGCTCTTGAAATGCTTGTCTGCCTGCATTATGGTTAATTCCAAATGACTAGCAATATTCATGGATCTCCTTTGCCTTTATCATTTTGGGTCCCTTGATTCAATATGTTGCGAATGTTGCAATACTTAATCAGATCCTAGAATTCATCCTTTCGGCTCAAACGTCATTTTTAACATGAGCTGGATCTCGACCAAACAAATTGCCATCGATTGTACCCCTAAGCCTACTCAACTTATCCACCCTTGATCACAGCATATGCTTCCAATCCTTCGATTTGGAATCATAATTCCTTTACATTTAAGCTTTGAATTATTCCGATGATTTCATAACTTGTTGCATTTGCATTCTTTCCTCTTCTGGTTGAGTACCGATACTCATATCAGTGACCTTCATGGACCATCAAGTCCTTTGTTGGATTGTTATCCGACAGTGACCTTCATATCTAATCACTGTGGAAGTTCTTTCCATGATACATAATGCCATTTGTAAATCATATTCTTTGGTTTGGCCAACCATGCTCTGCTTTCGAGCTGGTGGTATTTACTATTGAAGCTTGTGGTATATGTTTCCACGATACCTTGACGGGTTGAACCTATGCCTTCCTTAATATGTGTGAACTCGGAAGTTTTCATGAGTCATACTCATCAGGTATTTCACCAGGTAAAACTTTCAACACTAATGCCTTTGTCAAAGCGAGAAGTGAATGGAAGGTTATACATTGAAGAAGTGGGAGTCGACCTTGAACCTTGCGTTCATGCCCATGGACACGATGTATAACTTATCATGGAAGCTTCTCGTAAAAATAATTACCCCTAGATATAGTATCATCTCGTGGCTGTGAATTGATCCCTTTGCCATCGTGGTTCTGACCATATTTTCTCCTTAAAACCATTTCTCGGACAAGTTGAAGTACTTGTCTTCTGTAGATCATTGCACCTTTCTAACCTCTACTTGGATCTACCGTCGAGTATGATATCTTGAGAATATCATGGAACTGCATAACTTCTTATGGGTTCTTCATCAACCGTTATTTCTCACCGATTCCAATTTTCCTGGGTTCTGGGTTGTCGTCCACCGAGAACACCGATATGTGAACCGATTCCACATTCCGGTTCGATAACCCTAAGTAATTTTCATTGCTTATGAGCTTAATAATCCTTCAAGTCATTCCTATCCTGATCGGCTATATCATTATCGTGCTTATTTTAACCATACTACCTGGTCCTTATTCCTGGAGCATAATTTCCGACGATGAGCTAAGCTTACGTCGATCTTCCTCATCATATCATTTCGCCTTGAACAGCAAGCTTGGTTTCGAGTTTGTGTTGTACCCTTTCGCTTCACCATTCATTTGACTTGATGTCATCGCCGATCGATTACATCTTGAAATCTCTCGACATATGTGTCGTGATATCATCAACATTTTGAGCTCTTCCAGGATATCAATCAAATTCTTGATGAAAAATACCATCCTTTGCCCTCGATGATTTGGGTTATCATCGACAACATTATTGCATTCCCTCCAACTCAAAAATTGTACCTGTTTTCTGTTGTACCTTGAGTTCCTTGCTATCCAACTTATGTTAGGTTCTACCGCGGAGTATTACCATCTTTAATGTCAACAACGTTGTGAGGATTGCTCCACCTCTTAAGAATTCTTGCTATAATGATACTTCCCACCATCACCATTCTTTCTTGGTCCTCGTGTTGATTCCAACCGGGGTACCCACAAGTGATGGTGTTGTTTGGATTCTGCACTTCTAGCAACCCTATTTCTTTGAAGTTAATCATCGAGAATTCATTCTTAGCCTATCGGTTGCTGAACCACCATTCTAGCATTGATCATGCTACTATAAGCCCACATTTCGGGTGCACCTTTTCAACCAATATTTAATTGGGTATGTTTTCCTCGAGCATATCTCTTTATATCATTTTATCTGACAAATGTTTTCTCTTTGTTCACATGATTGTGGAAATCCATCTTTTGGAAATCTTGATGAATTGTCGTTTAGTTCATCAGCCACCCTCTCATCCTATCCTTGGTTTAATGATGAACTCTTTTTTCGGAACTCGCTTCCATAGATCGTTTCTGAGAATCTCGCAATGACATCTCGCCAAATTGTGTTGCACCTTTTCTTCTCAGGCATCCTGAGTCTGAGGTATCCTGACACCAATCAGATCTAAATCTCGGTCAGATATGATGGTTGGGACATATTTCCAAGAGTTATAACATTGGTCTCTACATAACCCGGTAAGGTGGTGTCTTTGCTTAGCACCCCTGGCCGTAGGACCTATTATTATAACTTTCCTTTTTGCAAGGTTAACCATTCTTCCATGAGGAAATTGAAAGACTTATTCTATATGTTGTTCCTGATGAATCTTTCTTGTATCCAAGTCTGACCTTTGCTTGAAGAGCATGGCAATGCTATCTCGAAGCATGTCTGTGGTACTCCGATTTTCAACAAGAACACTTATCCCAATGCTAACTATTTCTTGCTCAGTTATCCAAACACCGTTGTATGGGTAATGTCATGAAAATTTCTCTCCCCCTACCTAGAAGGTTTTCTACATTATATCGTGTCACGGATATAATACTATGTTTGTCCTTGGGAAAGATATACCCCTGGAATATGTGTTTAAACACATTTCCCTTTCCATTGTTCTGTTTAACATGATGATTACATTTTCCTTTTCATTGGTTTGTTTGAACTTTCTTGTGATCTATATAACCTAAGCAGTAAAGATTCACTACTTATGTAAGCACCTCGATGTACAATTCCGTCAGCAAGGCCCTGTTACAAGTGTTGATGATATTCCGGTAGCCGCCGATGGACGAGAACTTTACCTATTGGTCCGCCTCGTTCAATAAGCAGGAAAATGGTTCTCTTCGTCCCTCGCCCTTGGTATCGATGTTGTTGCCGACATAACTGATAGGCTATCCTCTGACATACCTTTCTTACATGGTCGTGCTAGACGTCCTCGCCTTCCTAGTTTTAACCCACATGGTGGGCACATAACCCACAGATCCACAGGATCGAAACCTGACTCTCCTGTACACCCTGTTGTCAAAGTTATTCCTCGAGCTTGACTTCGTATGTAATTCACGGGTCACATGCCTAGTAATCTATTCTGGTATCAGACGCAATACTTACTCTCGCCGCTCTGAACCCCTTTCTCACTCTAGTTCTAACATCGAGCAACTATTTATCCGTTGGGAACCTCTTATTGTACCTTCATACCTTACTCTTGATGTATCTTATATGTTCAACTCGAGAGATAATCTTATGCTCATTCATGGGTTAACCCCAGATTGTTTTCCCTCATAAGCATTTTGTCGTAGCCGAGCTGCCCCTTACCTATTCGTAAGTATGATGGAGTTCCCGAAGAAAGGATGCCGACTTCATCGTGATGGCTGGAAGCAGAGTAATGAAGACATGAATGTAATGGGTCGACATCTTCGAGAAGAGCAGCCAAGACCAACAAGATTCGTTAGAATTTCGTAACCAGACCTTTCCCCCTTATCCCACCTCTTAAATCTCAGGACGAAATTTCTTGTAGTGGAGGAGAATTGTGATGCCCGGATAATCATGCTACAGTAATCTCACATTAATGGTGCCACGTCACCTCTGTCACTGTAGTTAATCTTGGGTTAATTCGAAACCGTTTCAAAATTCAAATCCAAATTAATGTCAACAATAAAAATTTTCAAAAGTTATAACAAAAGTGTCCGGGTAGTGCCTAATATCACTTAGGTAGTTATAGTGAAGAGAACTCCTTTTTAGAAAATGCCTAAATACTTAAAATGGAATAAAACAATAAAAAATAAAGGAAAATACAAAACAGAAAAAAAAAGAGAAAGCCCCCCCCCCCTCAACTGGGCCGACTGGCCCAGCTAGCCACCGCCCCCCCTTGGGCCTCAACCCACCGGGCCACCAGGCCGGCCCACCCCGCCGCCATAACCTCCCCCACTCCCCCCAGTAGCCACCGACACCTCCTCTCCTCTCCCGCAGAATATCTCCTCCCCTCTCTCCCCCGATTGCATCGGGATCGAGAGGAGGAGGCCACCGAAGCCGTCGCCCGTCACCGCCACGAGCCCACGCCGGCTCTCCGGACTTTGCCGTCGTCCTCGTTGTCGGTGTCAAAACCGGCGGATCTCGGGTAGGGGGTCCCGAACTGTGCGTCTAGGCGGATGGTAACAGGAGACAAGGGACACGAAATTTTACCCAGGTTCGGGCCCTCTCGATGGAGGTAAAACCCTACGTCCTACTTGATTAATATTGATGATATGAGTAGTACAAGAGTAGATCTACCACAAGATCAAGGAGGCTAAACCCTAGAAGCTAGCCTATGGTATGATTGTTGTATGTTGTGTTGTCCTACGGACTAAAACCCTCCGGTTTATATAGACACCGGAGAGGGTTAGGTTACACAAAGTCGGTTACAATGGTAGGAGATCTGAATATCCGCATCGCCAAGCTTGCCTTCCACGCCAAGGAAAGTCCCATCCGGATACGGGACGAAGCCTTCAATCTTGTATCTTCATAGTCCAGGAGTCCGGCTACCCGGACACCCCCTAATCCAGGACTCCCTCAGTAGCCCCTGAACAAGGCTTCAATGACGACGAGTCCGGCGCGCAGATTGTCTTCGGCATTGCAAGGCGGGTTCCTCCTCCAAGTACTTCATAAAAGATTATTAACACTAAGGATAGTGTCCGGCTCTGCAAAATAAGTTTCCACATATTTCCATAGAGAGAATAATATTTACACAAATCTAATCTGCTGATGTATTCCGTAGTGTGACATCACACTACGGCCAAGCCTCTATTCGAATCGTTTTCACTTCCCCACCTCAGGGAATATTGCGAGGCGGTTTCCTTGGCACGCCTTGTCGAAGCAGAGATCGTGTCCCTCATTTACGGGATTCTCATCAATACGGACGTGGGTAACCCAACCGCGCCATTTATCACGGCGCTTGGGAGATAAGCGAGTTTTACCAGGCTGGTGGGGACGCATAGTCGCATCCGCCCATATAAGGGGATAAGGATCCACGTTTTTACCTACACCTTCTTCCTCCTTTGCCTATCCATCTTCCGCGCACTCGAGCTCCAGCGCCCAACCCCGCACTTCCCCCCTCAACCTTCTCCAGCCATGTCCGGAGCGGGTGGCAAGTGGATGGTCTCCTCCGTCATGGAGGGCCATATCAAAAAGCTGAGGAAGGCCGGATACTTGTCTAACGACATCGCGCACCGGCTTCCCGAAGAGGGGCAGCTCCTCCCCACCCCAAGGCCCCATGAGAGGGTAGTATTCCTTCCCCATTTCCTCCGCGGACTGGGTTTTCCTCTCCACCCGTTCGTCCGGGGGCTCATGTTCTACTATGGCCTGGATTTCCACGATCTGGCCCCGAACTTCGTCCTCTACATATCGGCGTTTATCGTCGTATGTGAGGCTTTCCTCCGTATCCGCCCCCATTTCGGCCTTTGGCTCAAGACCTTCAACGTCAAGCGGAAGGTTGTGCGCGGCAACCAGGTGGAGTGCGGAGGCGCCATGGCAGCCAAGATAGCCAACGTCCTATGGCTCGAGGGCTCCTTTGCGGAGACCTCGAAGGGGTGGCAATCGGGTTGGTTTTACATCACCGAGTTGCGCGACCTTGAGTGGGTCGCAGCCCCCGAGTTCCGATTTGGACCCCCTACGCGGCTCACGTCCTGGAAAGAGACGGGCCTATCATGGGGCAACGAGGAAGAGGTGACCAGACTGCAAACATGCATCCAATCCCTGGTGAACAAGCAGCTCAAGCTTGTCAATGTAGTCCAGGTTATGCTCGTCCGCCGGATACTCCCGTGTCAACAATGGGCCTTCAACCTGTGGGAGTTCGACCCGGCGCAGCACCAAGCTTGGAGTAGGCTTTTCGACACGACGTACGAAGATGCCTGGAAGGTGCTATTCAAGGGCGCCGAGGCTCCCGCATCCGCTTCCAAGGATCGCGGATTCAGCACACAGTGTCAAGCTAGTGCGGTGAGTTATCTTTTACCTTTTAGTTTCTCATAGTTTGACTCTATGCGGGATCTAAACTCCCTTACCTTTGACAAGAGTGGCAGGCGAAGTCCGGACAGATCGACTGTCCGGCCCCTTTGCCCGAAGACCCAGCCGACGCTCGCTTAGCGAAGCTGCTGGCCCCGGCACCTTACGTGATGCCGGAGAAGAAGGCCAAGAAGAGGGCCATGGGGACTCGAAAGAGTTCCAGGCGCCAGGAGGTGTCGGATTCTTCATCCGACGAATCCGAGATGCGCTCCTCCCGTGAAAACGAGGAGGAGGAAGAAGAAATCTCTCCCCCACCAGCGGGGGGAGGAAATAAGAGGAAGGCCGCCCCAACAAGGGAGGGCGAAGGGTCCAAGAAGGGAAAGACCCTCCCTCCGGACTACTCCACCGACGCCGACAAGGGCGAAGAGGAATGGCCGCACAGGGCCAGGCGCCTAGCGGCATCGTAAGTATTCGGACACTAGAGTAACTCTAGCATTCCTTTGTTGCACAACTTTTCCTTATGTCGAATATAATTATGCAGTCTGCCCAAGGCCGGGCTCGACGAGTCGTCGAGCGGCTCCCTGGATTTGTCGGACGTGAAATTAGTTCCGCCCGCTACATCCCCCCACACTACGGACGACGTCGAAGTGGCGTCGCAACAAGCTTCGGGCCAAGAGGAGGTGGTCCTTGAGGAGCCGCGAGGTGACTTCCCGGACTCCAGGAGTGAAGGGGACAAGACCCCCAAGGGCTCCAAGTCCGGCTTTGAGTTGGAATATAGCGACCAGACCTCTAACAGTCTGACCTCTGTGCTCAGGTGTCATCCCTGGATCAGTAATGCTGACACCACACAGTACTTCAAATGATTTATAGCAGAGTAGCAATCACACACTTATTACATCGATGTCTCAAAGAGAACTTAATACAATAAATATGGCTTAAGGCCATCTAATAACGATAACAGCGGAAGGCTTGGAAGATAAGTGAGTCCATCAACTCCAACGGCATCACTGAGTATAGAACCACGACCTAAAAGGCACGTTACTCGTCGTCTGAAAAGTCTGCAACATGAAACGTTGCAGCCCGAAATGGGTCAGCACATGGAATATGCTGGCAAGGTAACACATAGAGAGTAATGAATGATTAAGCCTATACTACATGCATATAGGGCTGGTGGAAAGCTCTATGGTTACAGTTTTGCGTAAAGCCAATTTTTCCCTACTGCAAAGGAATAAATTTATTTAACTATCATGGTGGTTGTTAAACATTGATAATGGTTGACAGCATCCTCAATCCCAATTAGAGTAATTATCAAATAAAACCCAACAACATTAATTTAGAGTAACATGATGAGATTCACATGATATCCCAGTACTAGATACTCAAAACATCCATAACCGGGGACACGGCTAACCATGATTAGTTTATACACTCTGCAGAGGTTTGCGCACTTTTTCCCACAAGACTCAATCGCCTCCGTTTGATTTCTCGCACTACATGGTGTTTGAGAAACGGATGACCGAGACACAGTCTTTCAGAAGCGCTAGCACCTTACGATGGATAGACCGGTACACCTACTTTCCCCTACATCTGCTAGTCTACCCTGTAAGAGTTCGCACGACTTGATCAACTATGCCAGAGCCCATAATGGCTTGTGGCTGCACACGTTAGTTTCTAGTTTGAATAATCTCATGATCCCTTTGAGCCTGGGTGGCGGTCCAAAAAGAAACAGGCAATCCTGGAATACCCAGGTGCCTCAATCCACCCAGATGTGTGTTTAAGTTTCCACCTTAGATAAACCATTAATTAACAATCTCACATCTGTCATGGATATCACTCACCCAATCCACGTCTACTAGCATAGCATGGCATATCAAGCAAACGTAGAAGTAACTCCCAAAGGTTTCATAATAAAGCAGGTAATAGGTACTACCTCAACTACTTCCCATCCACAATTTAATTAGATCCTAATCAGGCAATGTTTGAGGATTGATCTAATGCAATAAAACTGGGTAGTAAAAGAGGTATGATCAAAGTGTTACTTGCCTTGCTGATGATCCGCAAAACCTAGAGATTCGAAGTAACAGGCGGCGCACTCCTGGTGTTCTATCGCAGACAAACAAACAAGCATACAATAACTACTCATCTAATGCACAGGTAAAACTCAAATAAGAGATCAAACCAGAAAGTTCAACTTAAGAACTCCGGTTTGCAAAAAGAATCAAATCGAACGAAGCAACGAAAGTCAAACGGCGAAAGAAAACAACTTCGTTCTACTAATATGGACCTAAGTCAAATTTTGCAGTAGCAAAAACTTGTTTAAGTTGATTAATCGGAAAGAGGGTTTCGAGACGAAACTCCAGGCGCTTGAATCGCCTGATTCCGATAAACAAGCGAAAAGTTATACTAAAACGAAAATCGGATCAGAAATCGCGATCAGAAAATAACCGCGGAAAATCCGAGAAAAAGAAAAACGACGAACGGATTAGCGAACGAACGTTCGTTAATTAACCTAAACCGAAAATTAATAAAACCGATCTAATAAATAAAAAGAAAAATAAAAAAATAAAAATAAACCGACGGAAAAACCGGTCGGTTTTACTTAAAAAATCGGGCACGGATTACGAGGCGGCAAACCTCGGCGAGCGTGCGGCGGGGTGGCGGCTCCGGCGGGCTGCGGGGCGGCTGCGGCGGCGGCGTGCGGCGGCGCAGGTGGTGGCGGCGGCGGCGGCGCGGGGCGGCTGCGGGCGCGGGGCGGCTGGGGCTGGCTAGGGTTTCCCCGGGTGGGCTGCCCCGGCTTATAAAGGCTGGCGGGCCGGAGTCCTAGTCGGACACGGCCCGTAGGTCGGTTCGTTTTTTTTAATAATTGCGCTCGGAAGAAAAATCAAAAGAAATACTAAACGGACTCCAAAATCCCCGAAATAATTTTTCCCGGCTTCTAAAATCGAGCCCGACAAAGTGAACATTTATTTGGGCCCTAAATGCAATTTTGAAAAACACATATTTTTCCTAAATTCAAATAAAATAACGAAAAACTCCGAAATAAATCTTATTTGATTATATTATTAAATCCTCATTATTTCTTTATTTTGGGAAATTCATTTTATTCCCTCTCTCATATTTTTGTAATAGAAATAATTGATGATAAAATAAATAAAATCAAATGATCCTATTTTCAAAATTTGAGAAAACTCAAATATGAAAATAACAAAACCCCCAACTCTCTCCGTGGGTCCTTGAGTTGCTTCGGATTTTCTAGGATCAAAACCAAAAGCAAATAAAATATGATATGCATGATGATCTAATGTATAACATACCAAATTGAAATTTTGGGATGTTACACGGACACCGCGCCGGAATCTTCAACGGTTCCGGACTGCGGAAGGCGAACTCCTTCCAATAGGAGCAAGCCTTCTGAGCCGGTGGCCCCCGTCCAACTGGGGGCACCGGACAATCTGCTGGAGGTGCTTAACGGCGTCTCCATCGACGAGGAGCACCGTACTATTATGAGTACGGTGATCTAGAAGGTTCAGTTTGCCAAGAGCGGACTGACTGAAGCTTGTGCCAACCTTCTAACAGGCTTCGAGGTGAGTAAAAAATATGTAAAAGTATTACCGCACAGACAGTAGCCCCTGATGCTCTGTTTGGCGTTCGGAAAGAAAAGCCGAATAGAGGATCAAATAATTTCGCAGGAGTCTAACAAAAAATGACTCAATATGCGTGTGCAGGCTTCGCTGCTTGCGACTGCCGCACTGACTGCGGAGTTAGGCACCCTGAAACAGGGTCTCGAGCGATCCGAGCAAGAGCTCGGCCTTGCCAAGCGGCAGCTCGAGGAGAAAGAAGGTAAGAGATATCTTATAGAAAAATATATAAAAAGATGCAATTGCAAAAATGAAAGGATTGTGCTGCTTATTGCAGGGGCCACAACTGAGGTGGTGACCCTCAAGCAGGCGCTGTCCGAGGCCGAGAAGAGAGCGGCCTCGGAGCGCATCGAGCGAGAGAAATTTGAGCTGAAGGTCAGCGAGGCGCGGCAAGAGCTTCAGGTTCTCATGAAAAAACATGAGAGTTTGGAGCTTGACTCGAAGACGCAAGCGTTCGCGGCGGCCATCGAAACTGCCAAGTCTGCCAAGGCCGAATCCCAGAAGGCCCTTCAGGAGTTGGATGCGGTGAAAAAGATAGCGGCGGGTAAGGAATTCTTTATGCAAAGCAGACATATAAAAGTAAGCTACTTGTTACTTACCCGAATCCGGAGCTCTCTAGGGGCATTCGCAGATCTTCCCCGTAGCGTATCCGATGCCGCCGCGTTCTACCGAGCCGAGGAGGGCAGCTCGACGGAGAAGGTGTTCTGGTCTCAGTATGCTGAGGCCGGACACCCTGTGCCCTTGCGCGACCAGCTGAAGCAGCTGGTTGAGCTCCATAAGGCGGCCGAACAGGCCATGAAGGGCCTCATAGTTCGGCTGTGGCCTGGAGAGGCCCTGCCTGGGAGCTACTTCGGACCAGTTCAGCGACTGGTGGCGGCCTGTCCAAGGCTTGAAGTCATCAAGCGCTCCGTCTGCATCGAAGGTGCCCGGAGGGCCCTTGCCCGCGCTAAGGTGCACTAGGGCGAGCTGGACGGTGAGAAGCTTGTGAGGCACGGGCCGCCGCCGGGGAAGGAGCATCGCAAACCCAAGAACTATTACAAGGATGTTCTGAAGGGCGCCCGCCTTATGGCGGATGAATGTACCAAGGATGTAATTTTTGAATGAACTCGCTTGTGTTGTCCTGTGCGCTGAAAACTTGTTCATGTGCGCTAAGCAATGCTTTTGAATTTAAAATATTACTTTCTGTGCGGCTGTTTATCAAAAATTGAGAGATGGCCAGTCGTCGGCTTCTGCCCCCATGCCACTAGTGCTGGGGTGTTCGGGATAAACCTGAGCGCTCTTTTTCCCATGTTTGGGTCCTTCGAGGGAGGCGCTCAGCACAACGAACAAGGCAATCGGACTATAATGCTTGAACACTCTCACTTAGCCATAGAACTCTATAATTTTAAATTTCGGCGAAGCCCTTAGAATTCGGAAGACCGAGTTCGGGGCGCTATCCATGCCTTGGCCAGACAAAGCCGGTTCCTCGCTCTAAGCGACATAAGTATTTAGGGACTTGAAAAACCTCTCGAACAGCGACCGGTCTCTCGCTTCATCATGACAGTCAGTTTTAGCTTTCTCTACTGAGGTGCTCACCCCAGCTCAACTGGGGCACAATCGCAGTAGTTCTCCTAGTGCTACCTTAGCCGATATAGCGGAACGTAAGGCACCAAAACATAGGAGCCGGGCAAACCCAACTATTGACCCAAGACATGATTTGGAGCCGATGCATATAATGCTATAAGTTCGGGGTGCCGCACTTGTTAAAGTGTTCGGACTTCTCACACCATATTGAGGGGTACTGAAGCCCCTAGCGTATTTGTCGTACCACAGTGTAAGGGTGCAACATGTCATTAATGAACATATGTTTGGAAAAAAGGTCATGCAAAAAATAGATAAAGACTATGCATTGTTTTAAAAGAGCTGTGATCAAAGCAGAACGATACAAATAGCGCAATAAGCAAAAAGTTGGACTATTTAACATGTCCGGTCCAGGGGCGGGCCGCGGAACTTATATGCAAAATAGGTATACTGCTCGTGATAGAGACCACCTGGGAGTCCATAATGCGTCATGGCTTGTCTGTTTCCCTAGTTCTTGCATCTTTTGTGCGGCAGTTGAATTACCGAACAGGTCGTCCGAAGTATGGAGTCCTGAAAGTAAGAGAAGATAAAGAAAGAATTCGGCAGCCCCTAGTACGGTTTAAGCCGTGTTTTGGGCATGCAGTGATGGTGCCCCTTCCCCTGGGCCCATGGTATTTTGAGAGCGTAGTTATGTACGCGAAGCACTGGTTTTGCTATTTCGCGAGGGCTGGGGTTGGGGCCCCATTGCTACGCCTGCTCGGAACGTGCCAGGCGGTCTTGTTGTAGGTTACTCCGGGCGCGCTTGATAGTGTCCGGCCTTTTAACGGCAGGACTGGAGAACTTCCTATAGAGGCTGCTTTGTACTTCCGCTGCGAGGGCCGCCGTGTGCTCCTCCGTTCAGAGGGAGCGTTCGGTGTTTCCATTGACCGTGATTACTCCTCGAGGGCCTGGCATCTTGAGCTTGAGGTATGCGTAGTGCGGTACCGCATTGAACTTTGCAAATGCGGTTCGCCCGAGCAGTGCGTGATAGCCACTGCGGAATGGGACTATGTCGAAGATTAACTCTTTGCTTCGGAAATTATCTGGATATCCGAAGACCACTTCGAGTGTGACTGAGCCTGTGCAGTTGGCCTCTACACCTCGTATGACGCCTTTAAAGGTCGTTTTGGTAGGCTTAATCCTCGAGGGATCTATGCCCATTTTCCGCACAGTGTCCTGGTAAAGCAGGTTCAGGCTGCTACCGCCGTCCATAAGGACTCTAGTGAGATGAAATCCGTCAATAATTGGGTCTAGAATCAATGCAGCGAACCCGCCATGACGGATGCTAGTGGGGTGGTCCCTTCGATCAAAAGTGATCGGGCAGGAGGACCATGGGTTGAACTTTGGGGCGACTGGCTCTATCGCGTATACGTCCCGTAACGCATGCTTCCGTTCCCTCTTGGGGATGTGGGTTGCGTATATCATGTTCACCGTCCGCACTTGTGGGGGAAAACCCTTTTGTCCACTGCTATTCGGCGGCCAGGGCTCCTCCTCTTCGTCGCTACGTAGCCCCTTATCTCTATTTTCGGCATTTAACTTGCCTGCCTGCTTGAACACCCAACACTCCATGTTGGTGTGATTGGCTGGCTTTTCGGGGGTGCCATGTATCTGGCACAAGCGGTCGAGTATTCGGTCCAAACTGGACGGGCCCTGGGTATTTCTTTTGAATGGCTTTTTCTGCTGACCGGATGTGTAGCCTCTGAATCCAGCATTGACTGCCGTATCCTCGTTGCCGTCGCTGTTAACGCGGCGCTTTTGCTTGTTCCGACGCGACCTGCCACTTTTGTCCTTGGTATCCGAATTACCAAGCTTCTTGGGTAAGTTGTTGCTGCGAGCTAGCCAGCTGTCTTCTCCCGCGTAGAAGCGGGTCATGAGTGTCGTGAGGGCTGCCATAGATTTCGGCTTTTCTTGTCCAAGGTGCCGGCAAGCCACTCGTCACGGATATTATGCGTCCCGACAGTCGACTATTTGATTTTTCTTTGTTAGGAACCGTGTCCAGAATTGCGTGGCCGATTCCTCTGGCTGCTGAATTATGTGGCTTAGGTCATCAGTGTCTGGTGGTCGCACATAGGTACCCTGGAAATTGTCGAGGAATGCGGCCTCCAGGTCCTCCCAAGAACCGATTGAATCTGCTGGCAAGCTGTTAAGCCAATGCCGGGCCGGTCCCTTAAGTTTGAGCGGGAGGTATTTGATGGCGTGTAGATCATCGCAGCGGGCCATGTGGATATGAAGGAGATAATCCTCGATCCATAACGCAGGATCTATTGTGCCATCATATGATTCGATGTTCGCGGGTTTTGAAACCCTCCGGGATTTTATGATCCATCACTTCATCTGTGAAGCATAGTAGGTGTGCAGCGCCTCTATATTGGGCTATATCACGATGCAGCTCGAATGAGCTTTGTCTATTGTGTTCGGCCCAGCCGAATTTATTATGTCCGGAGTGACGATCCCCGTAACGTGCCGTGGGGCGCCCACGTGATCCGTAGATCGATCTTGTTTGTCTTGCCTTGTCCTCCAGTATCTCTCGAAGGTCTGGCGCATTTTCCCGTGCCTTAGTATATTTTGAGTGGCGCCGGGGACGGCTTGAGTGGATGGCCGAGAGGCCCCTCTGTCACGGCCACGAGGTGGCCGGTCGGCCATGTCATGCGCTCGTGATTTAGGTGCTTCCTCCTCTAATCGGGGTAGCAGCCTGCGCTCTGGGTAACTCTTGGAGGGGCGTTCAAGTTCATAGTCTTTGGCCGCAAGGAATTCAGTCCATCTGTCGGCTAGCAAATCTTGATCAGCTCTAAGTTGTTGCTGCTTTTTCTTGAGGCTACTTGCCGTGGCCATAAGCCTGCGTTTAAAATGCTCCTGTTCGGCTGGATCCTCTGGCACGACGAATTCATCATCGTCGAGGCTTGCCTCATCTTCGGAGGGAGGCATATAATTATCATCCTCAACCCCTCTGTCTGCCGCTCTCTTGTGAGGGCTGGCTTCTCCATCCTCCTGTGCTGAATCTTGCTGGAGGGGGTGTTCTTCGGCGCTATCCGGAGTATTATTATCTCTCGTGCCGGAATCACAGTTTTTGCTTTAGCGGGATTTAGAGCGGCGCCGCTGACGCCGGCACTTTGGTTGTTTCTTGGAGGTGTCATCCCCCGCTGTTCCATCGCCATCTCCATCTTTTGGAGTGTCAACCATATATATGTCGTACGACGAGTTGGCCTTCCAGTGCCCTATAGGTGCTGGTTCTTGGTCTTCTCCTGCATCGTCGTCCATGCCGTCGATGTCTTCGGAGTCGAAGTCGAGCATGTCGGTTAAGTCATCGACAGTGGCTATGAAGTGGGTGGTGGGTGGGCTTTGAATTTCTTCATCGTCCGTATCCCAACCTTGCTGACCGTAGTCCGGCCAGGGCTCTCCTGATAAAGAGAGAGACTTTAGTGACTTCAGGATGTCGCCGAAGGGCGAGTGCTGAAAGATGTCCGCAGCGGTGAACTATGATCGGCGCCCAATCGGATTCGATCGGCAGGCGCGCGGAGGGCTTGGAGTCCGAAGAAGAATCCGGACCCTCGGAGTCACGGGCCTTGCGGAGTGCGGGGCTCGTGTTCGGCTCAATCGCCTTTGAGATCGCAGCCCCCGAGGCGACATCTACCCGCTCATCCTCGATCGGCGCAGCCGGCTCCGAATTAAGGGTCGGAACCAAAGCGTGTGCGGCCTCCAAGGCACTGTTCGGCGGCACAGCTAGATCATGCCCATCGCGGCAGTGCGGCATGCTCGGCTGTGGCTCGAATCCGTCGAAGATCAAGTCCCCGCGGATGTCAGCCGTGTAATTTAAACTTCCAAATCTAACCTGATGGTCAGGGGCGTAGCTTTCGATCTGCTCCTGATGGCCAAGCGAATTAGCCCGCAGTGCGAAGCCGCCGAAAACGAAGATCTATCCGGGGAGGAAAGTCTCACCCTGGACAGCATCGTTGTTGATGATTGAAGGAGCCATCGGGCCTAAAAGCGACGACACAGAGGAACTCTCAATGAAAGCACCAATGTCGGTGTCAAAACCGGTGGATCTCGGGTAGGGGGTCTCGAACTGTGCGTCTAGGCGGATGGTAACAGGAGACAAGGGACACGAAGTTTTACCCAGGTTCGGGCCCTCTTGATGGAGGTAAAACCCTACGTCCTGCTTGATTAATATTGATGATATGGGTAGTACAAGAGTAGATCTACCACGAGATCAAGGAGGCTAAACCCTAGAAGCTAGCCTATGGTATGATTGTTGTATGTTGTGTTGTCCTACGGACTAAAACCCTCCGGTTTATATAGACACTAGAGAGGGTTAGGGTTACACAAAGTCGGTTACAATGGTAGGAGATCTGAATATCCACATCGCCAAGCTTGCCTTCCACGCCAAGGAAAGTCCCATCCGGATACGGGACGAAGTCTTCAATCTTGTATCTTCATAGTCCAGGAGTCCGGCTGAAGGTATAGTCCAGCTACCCGGACACACCCTAATCCAGGACTCCCTCACTCATCCTCCTCCCTGAGTCGCTCCCTGCGCCCCACTGCCCCTTGCCCTACGAATCCCGGTGAGGACCCCCGCCGCTGCTTCGCGCTTGCCGCGCCCGGGCGCGCCCCCACGCCAGCTCCGCTCGCTGCACCTACAGCCGCAGGACCGCGCCACCCTCTCCTCGCTCGACTCCGTTGCCGACTGCGCCCAGCCGACGGCCTCGCCAGCGCCGTGGCTGCTGGCGCCGCCCCGCCCGTGCAGCCCCTGCCGGCGCCCGCGTCCCTCGTTGTCCGCCTGCGCGCCAGGTCGAGCCTCCCCCCACGTGCATGGGTACGCTGTTGCCGCAGCCGCTGCTCTATGGTGCCCCCTCTCTGCCCACCACTGCCAGGGCTTTCTCTGGTCGTCGCCGCACCGGCCTGACCCCGTCCCCCCCCCCCCCCCGTGCCTCCCAGGCCGCCGGCACCGTGGCCGCGCTCACCTCGCGCCCACTATCGCCGCTCTCGCCAGCCCTCTCCGTCCCGCCTCCGGCCGCCCCAGCTACCACCCTTGCCGCCGCATCTGCTGCAGCCCGCTCCCTTCCATGGCCGGCGTCGTGCCCCGCCATGGCTGCCGGCAAGACAGCGCGCCCGGGTCCAGGCGACCAGGCACCCGCAACCGCGCCCGTTCGGGTGACAACCGTCGCCGCAGCGCCCAAAACCCGTTAAGGCCCCTTGTGCCTATGACAGGGGGACCCCATGACCAGAACGTTTTTAACAAAAAAAGAAAAATAAATAATAAATTTAATAATTAAAATGTTAATTAATTAATTAAAGCATTAATTAACTTAATTAAATCGGATTAGATTAACCTAATCATTTAGTTAAAGCTAATTAGCCCTGTTTAATTACTATGAGTCTATGACATGAGGAACCCACCGTCAGATTGACCGAGTCAACACCTGTTGACTGCTGACGTCAGCATGATATCATGATGCTGTCATAAAACCAGATTTCGAATTAAAATAATTAGATAAGTGCTAAAAATGATTTAAATCTTTTAAACTCAATATAAAATAAACCGTAGCTCGGATGGAAAAACTTTGTACATGAAAGTTGCTCAGAACGACGAGACGAATCTGAATACGCAGCCCGTTCATCCGCCACACATACCTAACCTATCAAACTTGCAACTTTCTCCCTCCGGTTCATCTATCCAAAAACGCGAAACACCGGGAATACTTTCCCGGATATTTCCCCCCTTCACCGGTATTGCCTACTACTGCGTTAGGTCACCCTAGCACCGCGTATTGCCATGTTATGCCTTGTGATGCTTTGATTGCTCTGTTATTTATTTTGTTCGCCCTTTGTTACTTCTTTCCAGTAGACTCCGAGACCGCTGTCGGTATCCATGTGATCAACTACATCGACGATGAACCCTTCCCTTGCCAGAGCAACGAGGCAAGCCCCCTGATCACCGGATATCGCCTATTCTTCTCTACTAGTTGAATTAGAGTAGTGTAACATGTTACTGCTTTCGGTTAATCCTATTCTACTGCATAGCATGTCATTGTTGCTATAGTTGTTACCCTTACCTGCTATCCTACTGCTTAGTATAGGATGCTAGTGTTCCATCAGTGGCCCTACACTCTTGTCCGTCTGCCATGCTATACTACTGGGCCGTGATCACTTCGGGAGGTGATCACGGGCATATACTATATACTTTACACTGTTACATTACCTATGATATTGTTCGTAGATGGGGGCTGAAGGGGTAGGTGGTTCCACCCAGGTAGTGGTGAGCTAGGGTTCCCGATGGCCCCCGACTATTACTTTGTGCCGGAGCGACAGGGTAGGTTTAGACCACCTAGGAGAGAGGTGGGCCTGGCCCTGGTCGGCATTCGCGGATACTTAACACGCTTAACGAGATCTTGGTATTTGCTCTGAGTCTAGCCATTTGGTCTATCCGCACTAACCAACTATGTGGGAAAGTTATGGGCACTCGACATCGTGGTATCAGCCGTATCCTTCGTGATGTACGCGACTGAGCAGCGCGCGCTGCATTGGACCGTAAGCTCGCACTTGTATTAAGGGGGCTAGGTCTGCATCCGGCCGCGTTCGCAATGTGAAGGTGTGCAATGGGCGATGGGCCCAGACCCCTGCGCCATAGGATTTAGACCGGCGTGCTGACCTCTCTGTTGTGCCTAGGTAGGGCTGCGACGTGTTGATCTTCCGCGGCCGGGCATGACATAGAAAAGTGTGTCCGGCCAAATGGGATCGAGCGTGTTGGGTTATGTGGTGCACCCCTACAGGGAAGTTTATCTATTCGAATAGCCGTGATCTTCGGTAACAGGACGACTTGGAGTTGTACCTTGACCTTATGACAACTAGAACCGGATACTTAATAAAACACACCCTTCCAAGTGCCAGATACAACCCGGTGATCGCTCTCTAACAGGGCGACGAGGAGGGGATCGCCGGGTAGGATTATGCTATGCGATGCTACTTGGAGGACTTCAGTCTACTCTCTTCTACATGCTGCAAGACGGAGGCTTCCAGAAGCGAAGTCTTCGACAGGATTAGTTATCCCCCTCTTATTCTATCATTCTGCAGTTCAATCCACCGATATGGCCCTTTACACATATATCCATGCATATGTAGTGTAGTTCCTTTCTTGCGAGTACTTTGGATGAGTACTCACGGTTGCTTTCTCATTCTTTTCCCCATATCCCTTCTACCTGGTTGTCGCAACTAGATGTTGGAGCCCAGGATCCAGACGCCACCGTTGACGGCGACTCCTACTACACCGGAGGTGCCTACTACTACGTGCAGCCCGCTGACGACGACCAGGAGTAGTTCGGAGGATCCCAGGCAGGAGGCCTGCGCCTCTTTCGATCTGTATCCTAGTTTGTGCTAGCCTTCTTAAGGCAAACATGTTTAACTTATGTCTGTACTCAGATATTGTTGCTTCCGCTGACTCGTCCATGATCGAGCACTTGTAATCGAGCCCTCGAGGCCCCTAGCTTGTATTATGATGCTTGTATGACTTATTTATGTTTTTAGAGTTGTGTTGTGATATCTTCCCGTGAGTCCCTGATCTTGATCGTACACATTTGCGTACATGATTAGTGTATGATTGAATCGGGGGCGTCACAACTTCACCATAGTGTCATCTACATAAGCATGAACATTGCGCCCAATCTGATTGCGAAGACAATTTTGTACACACCGTTGATAAGTCGCCTGGGAACTCTTGAGCCTAAAAGGCATGGACACATAGCAGAAGGCTCCGAACAGAGTAATGAAAGTTGTCTTCTCCTGGTCCTTAACTGCCATCTTGATCTGATGATAACCAGAGTAAGCACCCAAAAAACTCAAACCCTCACAACCCGCCGTAGCATCAATGATTTGATCGACACGAGGGAGAGCTAATGGATCAGCCGGACAAGCCTTGTTCAAGTCCGTGTAATCCACACACATCTGCCAAGTGTCGTTCTTCTTGAGTACCAACACCTTTGTTCGTACTTGCTGAAAGGCATCAACTCAAATCGTGTTAATTTCAGACTGTACTGCTGTACATAAGCTTGAACAAAACATTATGCATTATGCAAAGCAATACTGACATGTTTAAAAAAAGCAATACTGAAAATATTCACTATGAATATTCAAAAACAACACAGATTTCAGGCTAAGTCTTGTGGATGTACAAATATTATAACATCTGGATATTGTAGAGCTTTTAGAAACAACACAGAATTCCTACTCTTATCCTTTTCTACTCTGCACCGATATCCAGGTACGCAGCTCGACGTTGGCTGAATTAGAACAAAAAGTGAGGAAGTCAGGCAACCACTCGAAAAGATTAATAACTTAAGTATCACTGTTTTGCAGAGCTAACGAAGAAGACTGCATATGCACAAAACCTGAAAAACAACAATATAATGTGCAGAAACTAGCTTTTATGGAATACTATACTAGTATACAACGGTTCAAAAAGTTACTCAGAACATTTACATTTACTCCCAACAAGCTTCAGACCACGTTTTGTACACACCTACTGGCTGCTAACTGTTTTATTCAATGTTTCTATGAAGAAATCTGAACATTATTTCCATTTAACATGCAAAACAAGTTCAAGACCAAAAATATGTGTTTCTTGCTGTTTACTCAACTGAACCAGATTTGGGTTTTCTTCTAACAGCATACAGATTAAATTGAAGAGTTGGATTCATCTAAATCATGGACGGTTCAAAACCAGATTTGGGTTTTCTGCTAACAGCATATAGATTAAACTGAGTGTGAATACGTGTTTATAAAATGTTTTTATCCCAACAACTAATACTTGTACTTATATCAAACACAACAGTTCAGACAAACTCACAAGTCTTAACTGGAGCAGAGTAGCAGAGTGGCAGCAGTTTCAGTAAACTGTTTTTGGGACTAACAGTTTCAGTACACAAGCTAAATAGCACTCCATTAAAACAAAAATGCATCGACCAGTAGGAAGCTCGGGAGATGGAGATGAGTAGGCCTCTCTTCTAACAACACAGAGGGGGATCTCACTGAGCCAATCCAACGGAGGATCTGAGATCGATACCTTAAGGTTTGCGGGTCCCTGGCGGGGACGACAGGTGGCGCTCGTCCGCAGGCGGGGACGACCGGTGGCGCTCGTTCGCGCGCGGCGACGAGGGGTGGCGCTCCCTGACTCCCGCAGCGGTGCACGGTGGACTCGGCGGGGAGGCGGGGGCTCGATCTGGGCCTGGACGGGCGACTTCTTCACGGCTGGTCGCAGTCGCAGTTGCAGGAAAGGAGAGGGGAGAAGAAGACAGGGAAGGAGAGGCGGTGGCGTTGCCGACGGCGTGGAGGCACGGCGGACGGAGGGGGCGGAGCAAGGCGGGGCGGCGGCGTACGGTTGAGGCGGAGCAAGGCAAAGTTAGGTCGAGTGGCCGGGGGATCTTGTGAGGGAGGGAGAGAGGCCATAGAGGAATAGGTGGAGTGGGGGAGGGTTAGCAATGGCGCACCTCCCCCTAGTGCGCCATAAGTATGACGACAGCGATGGCGCACCCGTCTAGCGGTGCGCCATTAAAAATCATTTTTTATAAAAACAGTAATAAGTGTTGTTTAACAACAATTGTAGTCTACACTTTATTATTATTATTTTTTAGAAAATGAATATGAATATGAAACAGTAATAATTTTTTATAAAAACAGTAAATAATTTTTTTTTAAATATCATCAAATTTGTTATTTGAAAATATCATCGGCGGCGGCGGTGGAGCCGGGGAGGGTGCGGTGGGTCGTCCGCGGCGGTGGAGCGGGGGAGGGTGCGGGGGGTGCTCGTCGGTGGTGGTGGAGCGGGGGAGGGTGCGGGGGGCCGGTGCTCGTCGGCGGCGGTGGAGCGGGAGAGGGTGCAGTGGGTCGTCGGCGGCGGTGGAGCTAGCGGGAGAGGGTGCGGGGGGTGCTCGTCAGCGGCGGTGGAGCGGGGGAGGGTGCGGTGGGTCGTCGGCGGCGGTGGAGCTAGCAGGAGAGGGTGCGGGTGGGATCGAGATCGAGATGAAGGGGGGTAGCGATCGAGATGGAGGGGGGAATCGAAATCGAGATGGAGGGGGGAATCCTCATGTAAAGGGTATGACAGGAATGGCGCACTGTGAAACGATGCGCCATTAGTAGTTTTGTAAAAAAAAAGAATAAAAAAAATTTACAGTAATGGCGCACTGTCTGTTTGGTGCGCCATTACTAGTTAGAACAAGTAATGGCGCACTTCTACCTGATGCGCCATTAGTATGTATGGAATAATGGGGGAAAAATTGACACTAGTGGCGCACCCTGTTTCTGGTGCGCCATTACTAGTTAGAAAAAGTAATGGCGCACTTGTACCTGATGCGCCATTACTATGTATGGAAAAATGGAAAAAAAATTGACACTAGTGGTGCACCCTGTTTCTGGTGCGCCATTAGTGTCTTCCACACTAATGGCGTATCACCAACAGGTGCGCCATTAGTATATACTAGTGGCGCGCACTGCTTCCATGGTGCGCCATTAGTATCAATCCTATCTATAGCCCTTTTCCTAGTAGTGTAAGGATGGAAAACTTCAATGATAAACCCAGCCGCCAAGAGCCGGGTCACTTTCTCACCAACTGTCTTCCGCCTCTCCTCATTACATCAGCGAAGAAATTGCTTGACCGGCTTAAATTTCGGATCAATGTTAAGAGTGTGCTCAGCGAGTTCCCTCGGTACAGCCGACATGTCGGAAGTCTTCCATGCAAAGATGTCCCGGTTCGCATGGATGAACTCGATGAGCACGCTTTCCTATTTCGGATCCAGATTAGCACGGATGCTGAACTGCTTAGATGAGTCGCCAGGGACGAAGTCAACCAATTTAGTATCATTTGCTGACTTAAACTTTAATGAAGGATCATGCTCTGTGGTTGGCTTTTTCAAGTACGTCGTGTCTGCCGGGTCAACATTGTCCTTGTAAAATTTCAGCTCCACCATTGCACAAACCGATTCAGCATAAGCCGCATCGCCTTTCTCGCACTCCAAGGCCACCTTGCGACTCCCATGCACTATGATGGTGCCCTTATAACCCAGCATCTTAAGCTGCAAGTACATATAGCAAGGTCTCTCCATGAACTTAGCATAAGCCGGCCGCCCAAACAGAGCATGATAAGGGCTCTTGATTTTGACCACTTCGAAGGTTATAGTTTCAAACCTGGAATCATGCTCATCTCCAAAGGAAACTTCCAAAGATATCTTACCCATCGGGTAGGCTAACTTGCCCGGCACCACACCATGGTAGACGGTGTTTGACGGCTTAAAATTCTTATCTGTCAGTCCCATGTGACAGAAGGTCTCATAATAAAGGATGTTAATGCTGCTACCTCCATCCTTGAGCAACTTAGTAAACTTGTAGCCTCCAACCTGAGGTGCCACTACCAGAGCCAGGTGACCCAGATTGTCGACCCAGGGCGGGTGGTCCTCACGACTCCACATGATAGGCTGCTCTAACCACCGTAAATAACGCGGCACCACCGACTCAACAACATTGACTGCCCTCTTATGAAGCATCTGCTCCCGCTTACATAAGCCAGTGGTGAAGACATGATACTGTCCACTATTCTACTGCTTCGGGTTGCTCTGATAACCAGACTGTTGCTGCTGTTGATTCCCCTGATTACTCTGCTGATTATAACCACCCTGGTTGCCGTGGCCCTGAAACCCAGAATTTGAACCGCCGCCGCCATGACCCGGCCCATGAGAACCGGACCCTAATCCGCCGTTCAGGCCATGATGGCATTGGATAGACTCCCGAAAGCTTCGCATTATGCTGCAATCTTTCCATGAATGAGTAGCCGGCTTCTGATCCGTTCTGTGTTTCGCACACGGCTGATTCAACATTGCTTCAAGATCAAAGCTTGTCCTTGGAGCCGACTATCCCTTACGACGCTGGTTATAAGTGCGCGCACCGGTGTTAGCCACGAAATCATCAGCCTTGCACTTACCGTTGCCTCCCTGATTGTTAGGATTGTACTACTGTCCCTTCATGTCGCTACTCGTCTTCCCCTTTACCGATCTTCCATCCTCAGAGTCGGGGTCCTTGGTACCATCAGAGTCGGCATACTTAACCAGAGCCTCCATTAGAGTACCCATGTGGTTGCAATGACGCTTGAGCCGTCCAAGCTTCTGCTTGAGCGGAGTAAAACGGAAATTTTTCTCCAACATTAGAATCGCTGAACTGACGTTCATGTTATTTGAAGAGTGCATGATAGTCAAGACCCGTGATACCCAACTTGTCGTGGAATTTTCAGGTCAGATGTCCTCTTGCAAGGACTTAGTCGTGGAGCCATCGCAACTAGGAAGCTTAAAGGGGTTAACGAGACAAGGGACACGAGAGAGGTTTTATACTAGTTCGGCCCCTTACGGTGAAGGTAAGGCCTACGTCTAGTTAGGTTGGTATTGCTGAGGTTTTGATAACCAGGGAGCGAGATATGCTATGCCCGGCTCTCGATGAGATATTTCTTGCCCTAAACCGCCAGCGGGTCATCCCCTTATATACATGGGTTGACGTCTTGCGGCCTATAGAGTCCCGAGGCTGGCTCATAAACAGTGTCTGGCTCGGTGACTAGTTAATTCTACCTTATGATACAAGTCATGCCATTACGGCGGTTTATCACTATGGGCCTTAAGTCGCCTGTGGGCCTTAGACCCTTTATTGAACTGCCATCTTCATGATTGATCTTGGGCTTTGTATGATAATCCTCTTTGCGTAATTCGGCCCCTCTAGGGCGGCTTACACAATTTGTTATATGCCCGACATTAGGCCCCAGATTGATTTGAACCGGTTCACGTCAATCTTGAAATACCTTAAGAAACAAGCCTTTCTGTCTTCCGTTAGTGCAAAGGTTATAACCCGCCGTGATGTCATCTTCTGGATCTGTGATAACCCACCATGACGTCATCTTCCATTAAATTCCTATTTTATTCTGTCATATCTTGAATGGATCTTTGCCTTTACTGACCATTCCGAAAACCGAGGCGTCGGAGTCGCTAGATAATGATGTTGGGCCTCCTCGTTTCTCGCGCCTTCTTAGTCAGCCTCTCCTTATAAATAAGCACGACCTTGGTCTTTTTCATTTCTCCCCCTTCGGTCGTCTTCTTCATCTCGTCTTTCCTCTGCTGCTCGAGCTTCGCCGCCGCCGCCGCAGATCTCCTCGTCTTCTCCAACTTAGGCCGCTGCATCGACCTAACTTGACCAGAGAAAATGCGACGAACTTCCACAGCAGCTCTGCATCTGTAAGTCCCTTTCCTTCCCTGACTTAGATCTGCCTTACGGCTTCTCGAGTTCGTCGGCGTTCGTCGCCGTTACAAACCCTTGATAGATTTTACCTCCAACGCCCTTTTTTGATCGTCAAATAGTGTAGAACTACTGCGGTGGCTGTTTCGCACCCATTCCAAATGCAAATGGATCCCTTTTCCTTTGTTTAGAGGCATCCTTCTAGCATATGAACTTATCTGCACTAGTTTTAGGTCTAGAAATTTTCTTTCCAGAGCGGCCATTTGATCCAAAATAATAGCTGCAACTTGCGAAGCCTGTTTGTTCCATACATGTTCAAAAAACTGCATCTGTTAGATCTGTTTAACCACGGTAGTCCATGTAGCCGGCTTAAGAAAACAACATTGATTGTTAGCCTTGCTTGCTTCTGGCGATTTAAGATAACTTAGCTTCTTCTGATACCCGTAGCGGCTTAAATGTCAAAACACAATTAGCCATGTGTCATTAGGCCCCTTCTTAAGCTGCCATTTTGAAAAAATGTTCTCTTCCAAGTTAAAGTTGAACCGGAAATTCTTATTTTGTCATAGGTTTCCACTTGCATAATGGCACCCAAGGCTCCCAAAGCTCCTGTGACCTGTAACTGGGTCAAGTCCACTGTTACTAAGAGCACGTTATCTGAATTCGTGAAGACTGGCTATCTGCCCAAGAAGGAGGTCATGTCTTATCATGCCCCTAACCCGTCAGAGGAGAAACCTCAACCCAAGGAGGGGGAAGTGATCGTTTTTACTGATCATATGAGCCGGGGCTTTGCTCCGCCCGGTTCAAAATTCTTTAGGGATGTTTTGCAATTTTTTGACCTCAGACCTCAAGACATTGGTCCCAACTCCGTGTCAAATATTTGCAACTTCCAAGTCTTCTACGAAGTGTACCTTGGAGAGAGCCCAACTTACTTTTGTTCAGAGAGTTATTTTACTTAAACCGGCAGAATGAACGTGCCAACGGGCCCAGTCTGGAACTTGGCGGCATCTCAATTCAGCGGCGGAGAGAATGCCTTTTCCCATACGCTGAACTGCCAAGCCACCCAAAGGATTGGAACCAGACGTGGTTTTATTGCCAGGATACTTCTCCGGCTGATGAGAACCCGCTGCCCGGCTTCCCCGCTCTGCGTCTTGAATCTAACCACCCGCTGCCGGACAAATTATCTGCTGTTGAACGTCTTCCACTCGCTTTCACCATCAAGAAAATAAAATCTCTCTTGGGGAACGACTTAGATGGCATTGATTTGGTCCGGGTCTAGATCTCCTGGCGGGTGATTCCTTTAAGCCGCCGCCCTGGCTTAATGTGCACTTATTCAGGCGAAAGGATGATCCACTGCGTCATAGTCCTGATGACTTACCAAATGACATGATTGAAGCTATGACCCAATCTTTGTTGAAAGAGGGCTCAGTGGTCAGTAATGCTTTTGGCTTACTTCCTTTCTGCAACAAGAACCCGACTCCTGCAGTAAGTCATTCATCTCAACAATTATACCCTTATGTGCTATACCTTACTTTTACTCATAGCCCTTTATCATTATTCACAGACAAATGACAATTTTTGGAAGGTCCAATATGACCATGAGGCTACCAAACAAGCCAGAGCAGCCAAGAGAGCTGAAAGGAAAGCTGCCAAAACAGGGACCCAGAGGAAGAAGAAACCAAGTACTTCTGATTTACTCAAGCTGGATGACACTGATGATGATGAAGAAGAGGTAATCCTTAACTCCCCTGCCTCATTTACCATTACCTTACTGACCTTTAACGCCTTTCAGGAGGACACAGGAAACAGCTAAGCCATTGAGGAAGAGGTAACTATAATCTCCTCCGACTCCGAGCCTTTGCCATGGCAGAAAGTCCGAAGAGTGACCCGGGAAGTAAGATTTTCACATCCTTTAGCTTACCAAGATCCTCAATTTCTTTTGAAGCGGCAGATTTATGAGAGTCGGAGGCAGACCCGAACCAGCAAAGACGCGGAGCTCTCCTCCGGCTTACCTGACGTAACCAGGAAGTGCCGCGCTGAGGTCACCTCCAGTTTACGCTCTTCTTTATCTTTGGTGGGTTTAATTCGTCAACCCCTCAATTCATCTGACTCAAATTATGAGGATACTTCACCTACCTCTGGAGAGTCCATGCAATCCAACATGCCAGCTTTCAAGAATGCTCCCAGGTAATGTCAACTTATTTACCTTTATGCTTATCTTACTCATGTTTTTGTACTAATCCTTATGACCTTGTCCACAGCGTACAAGTGAAACCCAGCAAAAGGGTGAAGAAAAATAAGCCGGCCAAAGACCCTGTCGTGACTGAGCCGGAGCTTGGCACGGCTGCTCCTGACATTTCCACACATCAGCCGCCGTCTGAGCCGGCTTATAACACTCCAGCACCAACTTTTGACCCGCCTGCGGAAGAAACTCTTGACGGTTCTGATAAACCGGAGATTCCTAGCCCGGCCGAAACAGTTGATCCGGAAATCGAGATTCTTAAGACTCAATTTGTTGAACCGGGTCGGCCTACTATACTTGCCAAGTGCTCTACCAAAGAGGAACTTTTGGAACGCCGAAAAGCCAAGCTGGACGTCACTGATTATGCTCATTTGAGTATTGGAAAGATCGTCTCTGGCTATATAAATCAAGTACACAATAGCCGTGACCTGGAGATTGACATGGTGAAACAGATACAGCAAAAATCTGAGGTATGACTTTATTGCTTTCCCTTATTCATACTTACTATACCAGCCCCCAAGTCTATTTCTTATGAAAAAATATGTTGTAGACTTTAAAATCTACTTAGCACTGCTTGTCAGATGCCCGGCTTACCTTGGCTGTACTCGAAGGCCTTCTTTAAGAAAAAATAGTTAAACTGATGCAATATTAATACCTTGAACTTGCAATGCACATTAGCCCCCAAGTGCCAAGTATCTTTGTTTGCAAAGTGCTTGGGACTTAATTTCCATGAACCGCTATAGTGATTCAGAGTTCTTCAGCACACATTAGCCCCCAAGTGTCAAGCATCTTTGCTTGCAAGGTGCTTGGGACTTAATGTTATCTTATAATAATCCTGACTGTAACCCGACATTGATGCAGGCCACCATAAGCCAATGTGAGTCGGAGATTGCTTATCTGAAGAATCGCCTGGAAGCTCAAGAGGCTGAGATCCAAAAAGCCAACTCCAAGTTTGAGTTCGGTGTCTCTGAACAAGAGAAGTTGAAGAAAGGCTTTGAAGCGGATAAGAAAATATACGCTGATGAAAAGGCCTCTTTGGTCACCTGGGCGGAGAAAGCAGAGGCGTCGCTTGCAGACGCAACAGCCGAACTATCTGGCTTAAAGCGCCAAATATCTAAATTGGTCTCAGCAATCTTCGGTAAGCTACTTGTGCAAACATTAAACACTGCAAACCTCCTTTCGATGACTATTTCAATTGTTACCTCCTGCTCACCTGATGCTTGTTAACGCTGGCCCCAGGAGTTCAAATCTTAATCAGAGCGTATTGATCAAGCTAAAGGCGGTTTATACCTTGGTGGAACAACTTTACACCGGGTCACAACATGCTTTGGACATTGTGGCTTTGTCAAATGACGTTCCCTATCTCCTGGCTGATATGCTAAAGCGGCTCATTGTGCTACCTCAGCGGGTCCAAGAGCTAAGGCGGGCATCTGCAAGAGCCAGAGCTATAGCCGCATTGAGCCGGGCCAAGGCGTGGCTACCAGAGCCAGACCCGGCCGACATCGCCCTTGGATACCCAAGCTTGAAGGAGGATGGTACCTTTTTTGATGAGAAGGATTTCACCGCCTGCATGAGAGAAATACGCCCTATGGCCACTCTTATCGGGAATGACACTGATCTTACAAGTATCAGGCGGGTTATGACAGCGAGAACTGGAGACTCCCAACGCCTCACTACGATGCCGTCAACCTGATCCCTCCAATTCATAAGCATACCTTTGCCCCTGAAGTCGATCCAGCCGGGTTAATTGATGATGAGGCTAAATTTGAAGCTTAGAGTGGCATTGACTGGTCGTCATCAACCTTCCAGGACAGGGCAGCCGACGGAGGAGTGGAGAAGGATAACCCGAAAGCTTCGGGCCAGCAAAACGACTGAACCACCAGGCATCATATATTTATGTCTTGTGAAAAAAATAATGCTTCATTATCCAGACTCGGGGAGTCTTGTAATAGGGTAGGAAAACACTTGATTTTTGTCATGCCTTCGTGCATGTTTGTGGCGCTCAACACTTTCTTAAGTCGTCGTCATTATATGCTTCCGGTTTATATTGGCCTTCTGCTTCTTTTATGTCAAAAGAGATTGCTTGTATTGCCCTGCATACAGAACAAACACAAGTCCCATGACGACTTATCGCATCGGGGGTTACATAAGGTATTGATAACCCGGAGTGTGAACCAAAAAAATCATATAAAGGTCAACTTGCGATTATACCTATTAGACATAATCATAACAGCATACCTGTGATTCTTTTGGTAATCTCGCCGGCTTATGGGACCCAAACAATGAGGGTAAGTTTTAACTCCTGAAACTTGGCACATATGATGTTTGCAATGCGCTAACAACTTTATTTGATCAATATTAAACCTGGTGGAACAAAAACCACCCCATAAATGCTTTCAAGAGTATATCAAAAGCAGTCAAATAATTTATACTTACAAAGCATAATGAGTAATAAACAAAATTCAAAGGCTTCTGATTCGAATACGATCAGTGAACCATTCCAAAGGGGTTAAGCTAAGATTCGGATACGATCATATAGCCCCCAGTGGCTTTGGCAATGCCGATCAAGTGGGTATCGAAAGCTATGTTCTCTTTGGTTTGAATACGACCTATGTGTGAACAGGAAGCCCCCAAGTGACCATAAGAGTTGTTTAATGATGCTGATTCGAATACGATCCACGTCAGACTCAAAGGGGTTAAGCTATGATTCAGATATGATCAGGAAGCCCCCAAGTGAGTATGCCGATCAAGAGGGTATTGACAGCTATGTTCTCTTTGGTTCGAATACGACCTATGTTTGATCAGGAAGCCCCCAAGTGATCCTCACTAGATTCAGATATGATCATAAGCCGTATCAAGTGGAAAGCCGGATTCATATATGATCCGCTCCCTATTGGTTTTTTCCACATCATGACAAAGAAGACATGTAAATCTTTGAGGATGAAAAGGACAGAGGTCCTGCTTTATTGCTTTCATAATATATACATCGTCAAAATATGTACATCCTGAGAGTCGGTGGCTCAAGTATAGTAAGGCCGTAGATGAGCGATATTCCACGGCCGGCGGGTCTCCTCTTCCGACTTACGTGAGTCCTTGTGCTCTCAAACATCAATGAGGTAATATGACCCGTTGTTCAGGTTCTTCCTGACAACAAAGGGTCCTTCCCAAGGAGGGGATAGCTTGTGCATATCAGATTGATCCTGGATGAGCCAGAGCACCAAATCACGTTCCTGAAAGGTTCTGGACCTAACCCGGCGGCTGTGATAGCGGCGCAGGTCTTGCTGGTAAATCGCCGAGCGGGCTATTGCCAAGTCTCGCTCTTCATCCAATAAGTCAAGCGCACCCTGACGAGCTTGTTCATTATCAGCTTCAACGTAAGACGCCACTCGGGGTGAGTCATGATGGATGTCACTTGGCAGGACTGCCTCTGCTCCGTAAACCATGAAGAAAGCTGTATAACCCGTAGACCTGTTAGGTGTAGTGTTGATGCTCCAAATCACAGAGGGTAACTCCTCCACCCAACAACCCGGCGTCCGTTGTAAGGGGACCAAGAGCCGGGGTTTTATACCTTTCAAGATCTCCTGATTGGCTCTCTATGCTTGACCATTCGATTGAGGATGAGCTACTGCCGAAACGTTAAGCCGGATATGTTCTCGTTGACAGAATTCTTCCATAGCACCTTTGGAGAGATTGGTGCCATTATCAGTTATGATGCTGTGTGGAAAACCAAAACGAAAGATCACCTTTTTCATGAACTGAACCGCTGTGGCTGCATCACACTTACTGACCGGCTCTGCGTCAACCCACTTTATAAATTTATCAACCGCCACCAGGAGGTGTGTGTTTTTATCCTTAGACCTCTTGAAAGGTCCAACCATGTCAAGACCCCAGACTACAAACGGCCAAGTAATTGGAATCATCCTCAACTCTTGAGCCGGCACATGAGCTCTTCATGAGAACTTTTGACACCCGTCACATTTACTGACCAGATCCTCTGCATCAGCGTGAGCTATTAGCCAATAAAACCCATGACGGAAAGCCTTAGCCACAAGAGATTTTGAACTGGCATGATGACCGCAATCCCCTTCATGGATCTCATGAAGTATTTCCTGTCCTTCCGTAGGCAACACACAATGTTGAAACACCCCAGTGACACTGCGATGATGCAACTCACCGTGAACAATTGTCATGGACTTAGACCGCCGGATGATTTGTCTCGCCAAGGTCTCATCCTCAGGCAACTCTCCCCGGGTCATGTAAGCCAAATACGGCAATGTCCAATCTGGGATGACGTGAAGAGCCGCCACCAGCTGCGCCTCCAGATCTGGCACTGCTAGGTCTTCCTCTGTGGGTAACTTGACAGAAGGGTTATGCAAAACATCTAGGAAGGTGTTAGGCGGTACAGGCTTATGCTGAGATCCCAACCGGCTTAAAGCATCAGCCGCCTCATTCTTCCTTCGATCAATGTGCTCCACTGGATAACCCTTATAGTGCCTAGCTACAGTATCAACTTCACGACGGTAAGCCGCCATGAGGGGATCCTTGGAATCCCACTTGCCTGACACCTGTTGAGCCACGAGATCTGAGTCGCCCAAGCACCTTACTCGACTCAAATTCATCTCTTTGGTCATCCGAAGACCATGGAGTAAGGCCTCATATTCAGCTGCATTATTAGTACAAGGAAACATAAGCCAGAGCACATAACAAAATTTGTCACCTCGAGGGGAAGTTAAAACGACTCCAGCCCCCGAGCCTTCCAATTGCCTGGACCCATCAAAGTGAATAGTCCAATACGTGTTATCTGGCTTCTCCTCAGGTATCTGCAGCCCTGTCCAATCATTGATAAAGTCCACCAGGGCTTGAGACTTAATAGCAGTACGCGGTACATACGTCAAACCGTGAGGCCCAAGCTCGATGGCCCACTTGGCGACTCGTCCTGTGGCCTCTCTGTTCTGGATAATGTCTCCCAAGGGAGCAGAACTTACCACGGTGATAGGGTAACCCTGAAAATATTGCTTAAACTTCTGGCTTGCCATGAACACCCCATAAACAAGCTTCTGCCAATGTGGATACCTTTGCTTAGACTCAATGAGCACCTCACTGATGTAGTAAACTGGCCGTTGGACCGGATGCTCCTTGCCAGCCTCCTTGTGTTCCACCACAATTGCAACGCTGACGGCACGTGAGTTAGCGGCCATATATAACAGCAATGGTTCTCTATCAATGGGAGCAGCAAGGAGCGGCGGCTCAGATAGCTGTGTATTTATATCTTCAAAAGCAACATCAGCAGCTTCACTCCAGACAAAAGTGTCCATTTTCTTCAACATCTGATACAGCGGTATGGCCTTCTCACCCAACCGGCTTATAAACCGACTTAAAGCAGCGATACGACCCGCCAGTCGCTGAACATCGTTGATGCATGCCGGCTTAGCCAAAGAGGTAATCGCTTTGATCTTCTCCGGGTTAGCTTCAATGCCCCCGTTGGAAACTAGGAAACCCAAAAGCTTGCCTACTGGCACACCAAACATACATTTGGCCGGGTTAAGCATCATCTTATAGACCCAGAGATTGTCAAATGTTTCCTTCAGATCATCTATCAAAGTTTCCTTCTCTCTGGACTTCACCAGTATGTCATCCACATAAGCATGAACATTGCGTCCAATCTGATTATGGAGACAATTCTGTACACACCGCTGATAAGTCGCCTGGGCACTCTTGAGCCCCAAAGGCATAGAAACATAGCAGAAGGCTCCAAACGGAGTTACGAAAGCCGTCTTCTCCTGGTCCTTCACTGCCATTTTGATCTGATGATAGCCAGAATAAGCATCCAGAAAGCTCAAACGCTCACAACCCGCCGTAGCATCAATGATTTGATCAATACGGGGGAGAGCAAAAGGATTAGCCGGGCAGGCTTTATTTAAGTCCGTGTAATCTACACACATCCGCCAGGTGCCGTTCTTTTTAAGTATGAGCACCGGGTTAGCCAACCACTCCGGATGAAAAACTTGAACAATAAACCCGGCCGCCATGAGCCGGGCCACCTCCTCTCCGATGGCTTTCCATCTTTCCTCGTTAAACCACCGGAGAAATTGTCTGACCGGCTTATACTTTGGATCAATATTAGGAGTGTGCTCACCAAGTTCTCTCGGTACACTCGGCATGTCAGAAGGTTTCCATGCAAAGATGTCCCGATTCTCACAGATGAACTCGATGAGCGTGCTTTCCTATTTAGGATCCAGATTGGCACTGATGCTGAATTGTTTAGATGAGTCGCTTGGAGTAAAATCAACAAGTGGTTTCATCCGCTGATTTGAATTTCATCACCGGGTCATGCTCTGTGGTTGGCTTCTTTAGAGGTGTCATATCCACCCGGTCAACATTATCTTTATAAAACTTCAGTTCCTCTGTTGCACAAACAGATTCAGCATAAGCAGCATCGCCCTCCTCACATTCCAGGGCTATCTTCCGACTCCCATGCACAGTAATGATACCCTTGTGACCCGGCATCTTAAGCTGCAAATAAACATAACACGGCCATGCCATGAACTTGGTGTAAGCCGGCCGTCCAAACAAAGCATGATATGGGCTTTTGATCTTGACCACCTCAAAGGTTAATTTCTCAGCCCTAGAATCATATCATCTCCGAAGACCACCTCCAGCTCAATCTTGCCAACCGGGTATGCCGACTTACCAGGGACCCCTCCATGGAAAACTGTGTTGGACGTCTTTAAATTCTTATCCGTCAACCCCATACGTCGAAAGGTCTCATAATAGAGGATGTTGATGCTGCTACCTCCATCCATGAGTACCTTAGTGAATTTATATCCACCAACTTGAGGTGCTACCACCAAGGCTAACTGACCAGGATTATCAACCCGATGAGGGTGATCTTCCCTGCTCCATACAATGGGCTGTTCTGACCACCTCAAGTAACGGGGAACTGCCGGCTCAACGGAGTTTACCACCCTCTTATGAACCTTCTGGCCACGTTTGCATAAGCTAGTGGTGAACACATGATACTGTCCACTGTTCAGCTGCTTTGGATGGCTTTGATAACCCGACTACTGTTGTTGTCCTCCTTGACTAGACTGCTGCTGATTATAGTCGCCTTGACTTCCCTGAAAGCCGGAATTTGAACCACCGCCCGGGCCATGAAAACCGCCGGCACCTGAGCCGCCGCCCGACACATGATTGCCATAGAACGTGTTGGAATTCTTGAAAGCCTTCATGATCCCGCAATCCTTCCACAAGTGGGTGGCCGGTCGTTCCCGGGTGTCGTGTGTCGGGCAGGGCTCATTGAGCAGCTGCTCAAGAGATGGACCTGACCCACCAGATCGAGGGGGCGGCCTCCCCTTGTGCCTCTGATTATTACCCTGTGCATTAGCGTTAGCCACAAACTCCGGGTTGCCATCGGCTTTACGCTTGTTGCCTCCCTGATTTGTCGGGTTATGCTGCTGACCCTTTCCATTGCCGTTCTTCTTTCCCTTCCCCGTCTTTTCCTCATCAGACGTAGGATCCTTGGTACTATCAGAATCGGCATATTTGACTAAAGCCTCCATCAGCTGACCCATATCATTACAATCATGCTTGAGGCGCCCCAGCTTCTGCCTTAGTGGTTCAAATCTGCAATTCTTCTCCAACATGAGGACTGCAGAGCCGGCATCCATCTTGTCAGATGAATGTATTATCTCCTAGACCCGACGCACCCAATGAGTGGTAGATTCACCCTCCTCCTGCTTACAATTAGTTAGGTCCACAATCGACATAGATTGCTTGCAAGTGTCCTTGATGTTCTGAATGAACCGGTCCTTTAACTCTGTCCATGAGCTAATAGAATTGGGCGGCAAGCCATTTAACCATGTTCGGGCCGTTCCATCCAACATCATGGTGAAGTACTTAGCCATTGCTGTGTCACTGACCTCCAACAGTTCCATGGCCATCTCATAGCTTTCGATCCATGCCCCGGGCTATAAGTCGGCCGTATAATTTGGCACTTTTCGGGGTCCCTTGAAATCCTTAGGCAAACGCACATTGCATAAAGCTGGCACCAAACAAGGGACGCCGCCAGTTCTGGTGGCCACTCCTGCCTCAACAGAAGTCGTCGGTTAATCCGGAGAGTCCTGATGAGCCGTCTGTTGAGCAGCTAGCTGAGCCACCCGCTCGTCCTCCTGACGTATTCGGTCCTGCACCGGGTTATAACCGCCGGGCTGCTTACAGCGCTAGGCGTTGCTTGACAAAGCCTCTGACTCCATGTGCATGATGTAACTCGGGCTCCGGTTTGGACGAGATGGAGCTAACCAGGGCAGAGGAGTTGAATGAATCATGTCCCGGCTATAAGAATAAGTCTCTTGTTGAGCTAGAGCCGTTTGAACAAGTTCTCTAATCCTTCGTGTCTCCACCGCTGCTGGATCGTCACCGTCCATTGGGAGGGCCGCCAAACGTGCCGACGCTGCGACCAGGTTCTCCATGGGGTTAGAAAAGTGACCCGGTGGTATCGGTACATATCGGGGCGGGGCCATATTCCCATGAGGAGATACCATCACCCGGGGCTGGGCCGGTCCTCCGCCTCCGGATGTCATGAATTGATTTCCTTCTAGCGGGTTACTAGGGCCGGCTCAGGGTGTAGCGAAAAGGTTTCGAGGATCATAAACTGGAGGCAAACGGGATCGAGTTTTTTGGTGTCTCCTCCTCATCACCTCGTTAGACACGTTAAGGCTCATCGTAAGCTGGAAAGCCTCTGACTGGAGTTGTTGCGCCCGTGCATCCAAAGCCGCCTGTTCTGTGGCTAACCTAGTGCCCTCAACTGCTAAGGCCTCCTTGGCCCGAGCTATTTCCTCACGCACCTGTGCCACCTCTGCATTATGCTCATCTTGATTCGCAGGGATGACTGTAGTGCTTAACAGGGCTGTCTGCTTATCCATGAGATCCATCAGCACCTGAGCCGGCGGGCGCACAGGGCCTCCTGCCCCGGCCGCTCCTGACCTGAACGTTATTGCTACTGCGGCTGTAGAGTTTTGACTGGGTTGAGTACCAGCCATGAAGACGCCTACGTAGCTTGGCGGCTCAAAGGGGTCCGGAATACTACTGCCATCGGAACAGCCCTCGAGCCTGCCATCTTGCAGTTGATATAACGAATCCGTCTCACCAATGGACGAATTACCATCAGAGTGGATGGCCATCTCACCACCATCTACGGATCCTCCAGACAGTTCCCCTCCGTGGATGCAACCCACGAAAGCATGCTTCATGACGGGTTGAGCCCGGGCGGGTCTCACACGCTAAGCCGTCTCGACGAGGTCAGCGTAGCTGTCCGGCTTAGGGACCGGCTCACCAATCTGGCCGATGAAGACGTGGATTCCGCCGAATGGGACCCGGTACCTGTACTCCATTGAGCCGGCATCGGGGCCCCAACCTTCGTCGTCGATGTAGATCTTGCCGCGACGACTTTTGGTCATCCGGCCGACTGCGTATCCCTTGAGCCCTTCAAAGTTTCCCTTAAAGAAATCAAATCCACCGTGTGCTGGCCCCATGGTGGGTGCCAACTGACGTGGAATTGTCACGTCAGATGTCCTCTTGCAAGGACTTAGTCGTGGAGCCATTGCAACTAGGAAGCTTAAAGAGGTTAACGGGACAAGGGACACGAGAGAGGTTTTATACTAGTTCGGCCCCTTACGGTGAAGGTAAGGCCTACGTCTAGTTAGGTTGGTATTGCTGAGGTTACGATAACCAGGGAGCGAGATACGCTAAGCCCGGCTCTCGATGAGATGTTTCTTGCCCTAAACCGCCAGCGGGTCGTCCCCTTATATACATGGGTTGACGTCTTGCGGCCTATAGAGTCCTGAGGCTGGCTCATAAACAATGTCTGGCTCGGTGACTAGTTAATTCTACCTTATGATACAAGTCATGCCATTACGGCGGTTTATCACTATGGTCCTTAAGTCGCCCGCGGGCCTTAGACCCTTTATTGAACTGCCATCTTCATGATTGATCTTGGGCTTTGTATGATAATCCTCTTTGCGTAATTCGGCCCCTCTAGGGCGGCTTACACAATTTGTTATATCCCCGACACAACTGGTCCTTGACTCGCCCTCAGCTTGAACACAAGAAGCCAAATCCACAATTGACATGGGCTGCTTGCAAGTATCTCTAAAATTCTGGATGAACCGGGCCTTCAGCTCTGCCCATGACCCGATGGAGTTAGCCGGCAGCCCCTTCAACCAGGTACGAGTCGTCCCGTCCAGCATCATCGTAAAGTATTTGGTGTATGCAGCCTCACTAACATCCAGCATCTCCATAGCCATCTCATGACTCTCAACCCAGGCCTTAGAAGGCTGATTTGCTGTATAATTGGGCACCTTACGAGGGCCTTTGAAATCCTTGGGCAAGCGCTCGTTCCGTAGAGTCACCGTTAGACACGACACACCGAAAGTTCTGGAAGCTACACCCTCCTCAACTGAAGCCGCCGGGTAAACCGGCGCGTGCTGGTGAGCCGCCAGCTCAGCCTCCCGACGTGTTATGTCCTGGTTCACCATATCTTGTGCACCAGCACTGTTGCGCGCCGAGTCATGGCCATGAGGTTGGTGACGACGTCGCTCAGTACTTGAAACTGCTGGCGAGTCAATATGCCTACTGTACCTCCGGCTCGGACGAGGGGTTGAATGAATCCGGTCACGGCTATAGGAGTAAGCCTACTGTTGTACCAAAGCCGTTTGAAGAAGTTCTCTGGCCCTTCTGGTTTCAATCGTCACCGGGGTCTCGCCCTCGACCGGTAAAGCCGCCAATCGCGTAGCTGCAGCAATCATGTTATCTAGAGGGCTAGAGTAATGACCCGGCGGCGTCACTACACACTGAGGTGGGGTATTATCCATGTGTGGAGAACTGGCCATGCGCGGCTGACCCGGTACTCCGCCCCCTGGCGCCTCAATCGTCTGGTTTATCACCGGCGGATTACTAGCCCCCACTCAGTGTGTGTTTAAGAGGTCCCTCGACTCATAAACTGAGGGCAGACGACTCCAATGTTTCCTCCTCAAGACTTCGTTTGAAGCGTTCTGATCCACCAAAAGCCGGTATGAATCTGCTTGAATCCGCTGTGCTTGGGCGTCTCACCACCAGACTTAGAGCTTTCCAATTCAGCCCCATCGATAAATCTAGAAAAAGGCACGTTTCACGGCGGGTTGAACCCGGGCGGCTCGCGCACGCTGAGCCGTCTCGATGATGTCGGTGCAGATGTCCGACTCAGGGCCCGGTTCGCCGATCTTGCCGATGAAAACGTGGATTCCACCGAAGGGGACCCGGTACCCGTACTCAATTGAGACGGCCTGGGGGCCCCAGCCTGCATCGTCGATGTAGAGCTTGCCGCGACGACTCTTGGTCATCCGGCCCACGGCGTATCACTTGATCCCTTCAAAGCTGCCCTTTAAGAACTCAAAACCACCATGCGCTGGCCCCACGCCGGGCGCCAACTGTCGTGGAAGTGTCACGGCAGATGTCCTCATGGAAGGACTTAGTTGCAGAGCCATTGCAATGAGGTTAGCTTAAAGGGATTAAATGGGACAGAGGACACAAGGAGTTTATACTGGTTCGGCCCCTTGCGGTGAAGGTAAAGGCCAAATCCAGTTTGAGGTGGTATTGCTAGGGTTCCGATGACCAGGGAGCGAATACGCTTTGCTAGGCTCTCGACTTGTTGTTTCTTCCCCTAAGCCGCTGCCGGGTCATCCCGTTATATACACGGGTTGACGCCCTACGGTCTACAGAGTCCCGGCCAGCTCATACAACGTGTCCGATTGGGTGACTTATCTCACATGCCTTGCAATACAAGCTTACATATACACAGCGGTTTATACCGCTGGACCTTAAGCCGGCTTCGGGTTTGGGCCCTCTGATAGGCCTATCTATGAATCGCCACTTGAATATACTCTTGGGCTTCATTAGATGAACTGCCATAGGGATGACTCGGCCCCTCCTAGGTGGGTCATATCTAATAGTCATATCCCCAACAGAGGTGACACGTTCCCTCTCGGAACCACGAGCTTTCTTGAGCAAAGCTCCGGTTTGCAAGAAGCTTACACCGAAGCTTGTCCCAATTCAGCCGAAAAAATTACTGCGGCATGTTGTGCCATGTCATGACACCATGCCAAGTTTCATGATTTTCAAACGAGTTTTTGATTTACACGAATTAAAAAAACCATGTTTCTCAATCTTTCCGACCGAACCATGATGCCCAGATGTTTGAATTTCATTCCCATTTCTTGCATGGGACCTAGAAATTCACCCAAGGTCACACATGTGATTTTTCAACCAACTTCGGTGCACAGGAGCATGTGCTTGTAGTTCAAATTTGAATTATGCACATTAAATGCCTAGAATTTCAATTAATGTATAAAAAGGCCAAACGAACCCGGAATAATTCCAAAATTTAGTACGATACTTCTATTTTAGTCTAATATACATGTGTAAAAAATTAAGGCGGGAGAAGGCAGTGTACGTATGTCTATTTGCACACGGAGGTGGCACGTTCCCCCTCGGAACCAGGAGCCTTCTTGAGGGAAGCTCCGATTTGCAAGAAGCGTACACCAAAGCCTGTCCCAATTCGGCCAAAAAATTTACCGCAGCATGTTGGTGCCATGTCATCACACCATACCAAGTTTCATGATTTTCAGGAGTGTTTTGGATTTACAGGAATTAAAAAACCAAGTTTCTCAATCTTTCCGGCCGAGCCACGATGCCCAGATGTTTGAATTTCATTCCCATTTCTTGCATGGGACCTAGAAATTCACCCAAGGTCACACATGTGATTTTTCAACCAACTTTGGTGCACTGGAGCATGTGCTTGTCGTTCAAATTTGAATTATGCACATTAAATGCCGAGAAACTCAATTAATGTATAAAAAGGCCAAACGAACCAGGAATCATTCCAAAATTTAGCACGATACTTCTATTTTGCTCTAATCTGCCTATGTAAAAAAATTAAGGCGGGAGAAGGCAGTGTACGTATGTCGTTTCGCACACGGAGGTGACATGTTCCCCCTCGGAACCATGAGCCTTCTTGAGGGCGACTCCGGTTTGCAAGAAGCTTACACCAAAGCTTGTCCCAATTCGGCCAATGAAATTACCGCAGCATGTTGGTGCCATGTCATGACACCATGCCAAGTTTCATGATTTTTGGGCATGTTTTGGATTTACAGGATTTAAAAAACCAAGTTTCTCAATCTTCCCGGTCGAGCCACGACACACAGATGTTTGAATTTCATTCCCATTTCTTGCATGGGACCTAGAAATTCACCCAAGGACACACATGTGATTTTTCAACAGAGTTTGTGCAATGGAGCATGTGCTTGTAGTTCAAATTGAATTATGCACATTAAATGCCCAGAAACTCAACTAATGTATAAAAAGGCCAAACGAACCTGGAATAATTCCAAAATATAGCAGATACATCTATTTTGCTCTAATCTGCCTATGTCAAAAAATTAAGGCGGGAGAAGGCAGTGTACGTATGTCGTTCCGCACACGGAGGTGACATGTTCCCCCTCGGAACCATGAGCCTTCTTGAGGGCGACTCCGGTTTGCAAGAAGCTTACACCAAAGCTTGTCCCAATTCGGCCAATGAATTTACCGCAGCATGTTGGTGCCATGTCATGACACCATGCCAAGTTTCATGATTTTTGGGCATGTTTTGGATTTACAGGATTTAAAAAACCAAGTTTCTCAATCTTCCCGGTCGAGCCACGACACGTAGATGTTTGAATTTCATTCCCATTTCTTGCATGGGACCTAGAAATTCACCCAAGGTCACACATGTGATTTTTCAACCAACTTCGGTCCACAGGAGCATGTGCTTGTAGTTCAAATTTGAATTATGCACATTAAATGCCTAGAATTTCAATTAATGTATAAAAAGGCCAAACGAACCCGGAATAATTCCAAAATTTAGTATGATACTTCTATTTTAGTCTAATATACATGTGTAAAAAATTAAGGCGGGAGAAGGCAGTGTACGTATGTCGTTTTGCACACGGAGGTGGCACGTTCCCCCTCGGAACCAGGAGCCTTCTTGAGGGAAGCTCCGATTTGCAAGAAGCGTACACCAAAGCCTGTCCCAATTCGGCCAAAAAATTTACCGCAGCATGTTGGTGCCATGTCATCACACCATACCAAGTTTCATGATTTTCAGGAGTGTTTTGGATTTACAGGAATTAAAAAACCAAGTTTCTCAATCTTTCCGGCCGAGCCACGATGCCCAGATGTTTGAATTTCATTCCCATTTCTTGCATGGGACCTAGAAATTCACCCAAGGTCACACATGTGATTTTTCAACCAACTTTGGTGCACTGGAGCATGTGCTTGTCGTTCAAATTTGAATTATGCACATTAAATGCCGAGAAACTCAATTAATGTATAAAAAGGCCAAACGAACCAGGAATCATTCCAAAATTTAGCACGATACTTCTATTTTGCTCTAATCTGCCTATGTAAAAAAATTAAGGCGGGAGAAGGCAGTGTACGTATGTCGTTTCGCACACGGAGGTGACATGTTCCCCCTCGGAACCATGAGCCTTCTTGAGGGCGACTCCGGTTTGCAAGAAGCTTACACCAAAGCTTGTCCCAATTCGGCCAATGAAATTACCGCAGCATGTTGGTGCCATGTCATGACACCATGCCAAGTTTCATGATTTTTGGGCATGTTTTGGATTTACAGGATTTAAAAAACCAAGTTTCTCAATCTTCCCTGTCGAGCCACGACACGCAGATGTTTGAATTTCATTCCCATTTCTTGCATGGGACCTAGAAATTCACCCAAGGACACACATGTGATTTTTCAACAGAGTTTGTGCAATGGAGCATGTGCTTGTAGTTCAAATTGAATTATGCACATTAAATGCCCAGAAACTCAACTAATGTATAAAAATGCCAAACGAACCTGGAATAATTCCAAAATATAGCAGATACATCTATTTTGCTCTAATCTGCCTATGTCAAAAAATTAAGGCGGGAGAAGGCAGTGTACGTATGTCGTTCCGCACACGGAGGTGACATGTGCCCCCTCGGAACCATGAGCCTTCTTGAGGGCGACTCCGGTTTGCAAGAAGCTTACACCAAAGCTTGTCCCAATTCGGCCAATGAATTTACCGCAGCATGTTGGTGCCATGTCATGACACCATGCCAAGTTTCATGATTTTTGGGCATGTTTTGGATTTACAGGATTTAAAAAACCAAGTTTCTCAATCTTCCCGGTCGAGCCACGACACGTAGATGTTTGAATTTCATTCCCATTTCTTGCATGGGACCTAGAAATTCACCCAAGGTCACACATGTGATTTTTCAACAGAGTTTGTGCACTGGAGCATGTGCTTGTAGTTCAAATTTGAATTATGCACATTAAATGCCTAGAATTTCAATTAATGTATAAAAAGGCCAAACGAACCCGGAATAATTCCAAAATTTAGTATGATACTTCTATTTTAGTCTAATATACATGTGTAAAAAATTAAGGCGGGAGAAGGCAGTGTACGTATGTCGTTTTGCACACGGAGGTGGCACGTTCCCCCTCGGAACCAGGAGCCTTCTTGAGGGAAGCTCCGATTTGCAAGAAGCTTACACCAAAGCCTGTCCCAATTCGGCCAAAAAAATTACCGCAGCATGTTGGTGCCATGTCATCACACCATACCAAGTTTCATGATTTTCAGGAGTGTTTTGGATTTACAGGAATTAAAAAACCAAGTTTCTCAATCTTTCCGGCCGAGCCACGATGCCCAGATGTTTGAATTTCATTCCCATTTCTTGCATGGGACCTAGAAATTCACCCAAGGACACACATGTGATTTTTCAACCAACTTTGGTGCACTGGAGCATGTGCTTGTCGTTCAAATTTTAATTATGCACATTAAATGCCGAGAAACTCAATTAATGTATAAAAAGGCCAAACGAACCAGGAATAATTCCAAAATTTAGCACGATACTTCTATTTTGCTCTAATCTGCCTATGTAAAAAAATTAAGGCGGGAGAAGGCAGTGTACGTATGTCGTTTCGCACACGGAGGTGACATGTTCCCCCTCGGAACCATGAGCCTTCTTGAGGGCGACTCCGGTTTGCAAGAAGCTTACACCAAAGCTTGTCCCAATTCGGCCAATGAAATTACCGCAGCATGTTGGTGCCATGTCATGACACCATGCCAAGTTTCATGATTTTTGGGCATGTTTTGGATTTACAGGATTTAAAAAACCAAGTTTTCTCAATCTTCTCGGTCGAGCCACGACACGCAGATGTTTGAATTTCATTCCCATTTCTTGCATGGGACCTAGAAATTCACCCAAGGACACACATGTGATTTTTCAACAGAGTTTGTGCACTGGAGCATGTGCTTGTAGTTCAAATTTGAATTATGCACATTAAATGCCCAGAAACTCAACTAATGTATAAAAAGGCCAAACGAACCTGGAATAATTCCAAAATTTAGCAGATACTTCTATTTTGCTCTAATCTTCCTATGTAAAACAATTAAGGCGGGAGAAGGCAGTGTACGTATGTCGTTTTGCACACGGAGGTGACACGTTCCCCCTCAGAACCATGAGCCTTCTTGAGGGAAAGTCCTGTTTGAATGAAGCTTCCACCAAAGCTTGTCCCAATTCGGCCAAAAACATTACTGCAGCATGTTGGTGCCATGTCATGACACCATGCCAAGTTTCATGATTTTCAGGCGTGTTTTGGATTTACAGGAATTAAAAAACCAAGTTTCTCAATCTTTCCGGCCGAGCCTCGACGCCCAGATGTTTGAATTTCATTCCGATTTCTTGCATGGGACCTAGAAATTCACCCAAGGACACACATGTGATTTTTCAAACAACTATGGTGCACTGGAGCATGGGCTTGTAGTTCAAATTTGAATTATGCACATTAAATGCCCAGAAACTCAATTAATGTATAAAAAAGGCCAAACGAACCTGGAATAATTCCAAAATTTAGCATTATACTTGTATTTTGGTTTCATCCGCCTATGTAAAATAATTAAGGCGGGAGAAGCCAGTGTACGTATGTCATTTCGCACACGGAGGTGACACGTTCCCTCTCGGGACCACGAGCCTTCTTGAGGGAAGCTCCGGTTTGCAAGAAGCTTACACCAAAGCTTGTCCCAATTATGCCAAAAAAATACAACAGCATGTTGGTGCCATGTCATGACACCATGCCAAGTTTCATGATTTTCAGGCGTGTTTTGGATTTACAGGAATTAAAAAATCAAGTTTCTCAATCTTTCCGGCCGAGCCACGATGCCTAGATGTTTGAATTTCATTCCCATTTCTTGCATGGGACCTAGAAATTCACCCAAGGAAACACATGTGAGTTTTGAACCAACTTTGGTGCACTGGAGCATGTGCTTGTAGTTCAAATTTGAATTATGCACATTAAATGCCCATATACTTAATTAATATATAAAAAAGGCCAAACAAACCCGGAATAATTCCAAAATTTAGCATGATACTTCTATTTTGTCTAATCTGCCTGCGTATAAAAATTAAGGCAGGAGAAGGCAGGTTACGTATGTCGTTTTGCACACGGAGGTGACACGTTCCCTGTCGAAACCACGAGCCTTCTTGAGGGAAGCTGCGGTTTGCGAGAAGCTTACACCAAAGCTTGTCCCAATTCGGCCGAAAAAATTACCACAGCATGTTGGTGCCATGTCATGACACCATGCCGAGGTTTAATGATTTTTAGGCGTGTTTTGGATTTACAGGAATTAAAAAACCAAGTTTCTCAATTTTTCCGGCCGAGCCACGACGCCCGTAAGTCTGTGGTAAACTACTCACACTTTATCAGAAGGGCAGTAGGGTTGATGTACAAGCCCTCCATGATCGAATCCCCCTGCGACAGGGTGCCAGAAAAGGTCCCTAGATGGGATCTCACGGGTATAGAAGGTTGTGGTGGTGGAAAACTGTTTTTGTGGATGCCTTTGGTGGTTTGGGGATATATATGGGAATATATAGGCGAAAGAATTAGGTCAAGATGTGCACAAGGGGCCCACAAGGGTGGGGGCATGCCCTACCCCCCTAGGCGCGCCCTCCGTCCTTGTGGCCGCCTCGTGGCTCCTCCAACTTCATCTCCAAGTCTCCTGGTTGTCTTCTGGTCCAAGAAAAATCATCGCGAAGGTTTTATTCCATTTGGACTTGGTTTGGTATTCCTTTTCTGTGAAACTCAAAAATAGGGAAACAACAGGAATTGGCACTGGGCTCTAGGTTAATAGGTTAGTCCCAAAAATAATATAAAATAGCATATTAATGCATATAAAACATCCAAAACAGATAATATAATAGCATGGAACAATCAAAAATTATAGATACGTTGGAGACGTATCAGGATTTTCCCCAAGTTTAATTCTTGCTCGTCCTCGAGTAGGTAAATGATAAAAACAGAATTTTTGATGTAGAATGCTACCTAACATATTTATCCATGTAATTTCTTTATTGTGGCATGAATGTTCAGATCCGTAAGATTCAAAACAAAAGTTTAATATTGACATAAAAACAATAATACTTCAAGCATACTTACAAGGCAATTATGTCTTCTCAAAATAACATGGCCAAAGAAAGCTTATCCCTACAAAATCATATAGTCTGGCCATGCTCCATCTTCATCACACAAAATATTCAAATCATGCACAACCCCGATGACAAGCCAAGCAATTGTTTCATACTTTTGATGTTTTCAAACTTTTTCAACTTTCACACAATGCATGAGCGTGAGCCATGTACATAGCACTATAGGTGGAATATAAGGTGGTTGTGGAGAAGACAAAAAGAGGGAGATAGTCTCACATCAACTAGGCATATCAAGGGCTATGGAGATGCCCATTAATAGATATCAATGTGAGTAAGTAGGGATTGCCATGAAACGGATGCACTAGAGCTATAAGTTTATGAAAGCTCAAAAGAAAACTAAGCTGGTTTGCATCCAACTCGCTTGCTCACGAAGACCTAGGGCAAATTGAGGAAGCCCATCATTGGAATGTACAAGCTGATGTGGACATAGACCTAGGGTAGGGTAATAGGCCTGACCTATATGTCCTACCTAAAGTTCTTGTCCTAAGAACAAAGAAGTTCAAGAATCAGAAGAAGAGGTCCAGCAAAGGTGTCGAGCGAAGTCCACTCGACTTGTTAATCACTCGGAGACACCTCTTACCCAGGTCACTCGACCATAAAACCACTCGACATATTAGAAGACCTAAAGCTGCTCTGCGCAACAACGGTCGGGCATTTATTCACATACTTAATGATCGTTTGTAGCACTTTAATATAGGCGTTACCTGTAACGCCCCCTCTTAATGTACATTGAACCCTGTGTAATGGAGGGGAGTTGGGGTTCGGGCGTACTCTATATAAGCCACCCCCCTCCTCTGGGACAAGGGTTCGCACCCCCTGTAACTCACACGCACATAATCCAGTCGACCGCCTCCGGGCTCCGAGACGTAGGGTTGTTACTTCCTCCGAGAAGGGCCTGAACTCGTAAACCTTGCGTGTATAACTCCTCCATAGCTGAGATCTTGCCTCTACATTCCTACCCCCCTATTCTACTGTCGGACATAGAACCACGACAGTTGGCGCCAACCGTGGGGCAGGTGACTTAGCAACTTGTTGGAGAAGTTGCAATTTTTTCGATCCCCTTCATCATGGTTTGAGGTGGAGTTCTGGCTGAGGGCCACGAGATCCGTCTTGGCGCACTCGTGTTCGTCGCCGACGACTCCGCTTGGCTTCAGGACGCTCCACTCGACGTCGACACGCTCCCCATCCGCGGGGCAACGCACTTTCGCACGTGCATCCGTGGCGTCCTCTTGCGGCAGCCGTCGACCCAATATCGGTCGGCTCCTGTGGCGTCCTCCCTCCCTGTGGCCCGCCGACGCAAACGTTCCGGTCGGTCGAGGCTTCAGCGGTGGGTGAGGCACGCGGTGGCTCGTCAATTGGCCACCCCCCAAGTCGCGGCGATCGAGCCTGACGAATCTCTCTATGGCCTGTTCGACTAGCTCTGCAGAGACTGCATCCGAGTGCGACAGCAGTGATCCTGCAGTGGAGGTCTTGATGGTCGATGGACCACATAGTCCTCCCGGCTTTCCCAGTGCCGACGGTGGCAACGGCGAAGGCGATCTGTCGCATTCCCATGAAGAGTACCTCCCCGAGCCTCTCACTTTGCTGCAGCGGGAAGAACTTCGCCGCCGGAACATGGATGCGCTTCACACTCCTATCGTTGGAGAGACCCCTGAAGCCCGTGCCTTAGAAGACGCAGGCTTGGCTAATCTGGCTGAGCGCACTCGACTGAAGAACCTGCAGTGAGCACCCGACGAACGAGCGCGACAATGGGTTCCAGAATCCAGTCGACGTCAGCTCTTTCCACCTCCGACCCAGGTATATCGAACTCCGATCCAAAATCTTACAGCTGCGGCTCGAATAGCAGAGTCAATTCAGCCTTCCCAGTCAGAAGCCGGCAGAGGTCTAGTACAGAATCAGAGCTTTACTCCGAGCAACAGGAGAGCAGAATACAGTTGTGTCGCAGTCGCGGAATAGCATCCATAGTAGGTCCGTTGTTGCAGATACAGTCCAGTCGGCTCACGGTCCAAGATCGCCCCCGAGGCGTGAGGGACGTGGAGACCGGCGTGACCAGTACAGAAACCGTGAGCAGTATGATCACCGACTTGATCGTGACGATCGTCGTCGAGTGCCCACACCTCCTCCAAGGAGTGGATCATACGTGCCTCCGCAGCAGGATGACAGACGCCCTCACAGTGTTGGGCGAAGGATTCCAGTCGACCCCAGGGAACCAGGCTTTGATGCAAGATCCATTCTCGTTCAAGGTTTGGTCGACAGGAACAGGGCGCACAGAGAAGGCCCCGACAGAGATTTACCAGCAAGCAGCAGACAGCATGTCTCAAGACCAGAGTGCTTCAGCAGAGCCATCAGGGCCGCAGTGATTCCTCCCAACTTCAGGTTGGCAACTGGAGTCAGTAAGTTCACTAGGGAGTCCAAGCCTGACACTTGGCTCGAGGACTACCGAGTGGCTGTTCAGATTGGCGGCGGCAATGATGAAGTGGTCATGAAACACATGCCTCTGATGTTAGAGGGATCGGCTAGAGCATGGCTGAACCAATTAGCTCCCAGCAACATTTATACTTGGGAATATCTTGCTCGAGTGTTTGTCAGAACCTTCGAAGGAACATGCAAGCGACCAGCAGGGTTGACAGGGCTGCAGTCTTGTGTGCAGAAGCCGAATGAAACTTTGAGGGATTATATCCAAAGATGGATCACACTGCATCAGACGGTAGAGAACGTGTCCGATCATCAGGCAGTCTGTGCTTCCAAGGAAGGCATCAAGTATAGAGAGTTAAATCTGAAGTTCGGTCGGACCGAAGACATGTCTTTGAGTCGAATGATGGAGATTGCCACCAAGTATGCCAATGGTGAAGAAGAGGATCGACTCCGGAGTGGCAAGCACAAATCAGTCGCCCATGAAACCGGAGGAGGAAATTCCAGTCGGAAGCAGAAGCTCAAAGCCGAGCCAGTTGCTCCTGGAGAATCCTTGGCTGTGACTCAAGGAAAGTTTAAGGGAAAACCCAAAGGGCCTTGGAACCCCAAGAAAGTGAAAGACCAAGATGGAAATGATGTGTTGGATTTTCCGTGCCACATTCACACAAAGAAAGATGAAGAGGGTAAACTCATTTACCCGAAGCATACCACTCGACAGTGTCGGCTCTTGGTCCAGCAGTTCCAGGGGAAACAACCCAAAGATAAGGAAAAGGAGTCGGACAAAGTTGAGGACAAAGAAGATAGTGATGATGGATACCCCCAGGTTAATTCCACACTGATGATTTTTGCTGATGTTGAAAGCAAAAGTCGATTGGAAGTTATCAACAGAGAAGTGAGTATGGTTGCTCCGGCAACACCCGTTATCTAAAATGGTCTCGGACTGCCATCACATTCGACCAGTCCGATCACCCGACGCACATAGCCACCCCTGGGAGGCAAGCTTTGGTGGTCGACCCAGTTGTCGAAGGCACTCGACTGACTAAAGTTTTGATGGATGGTGGCAGTGGCCTGAATATACTGTATGCAGAGACGTAGAAAGGGATGGGCATTCCGATGTCCAGACTCGGTACCAGTAATATGAGTTTCCATGGAGCCATTCCAGGCAAGAAAGCTGAATCACTCGGCCACATTGCTCTTGATGTGGTTTTCGGTGATTCCAAGAATTACCGCAAAGAAAAGTTGACGTTTGAAGTTGTGGATTTTTAGAGCGCTTATCACGCTATTCTGGGCAGGCCAGCTTATGCGCGTTTCATGGTTCGACCATGCTATGTGTACCTCAAGTTGAAGATGCCTGGTCCCAGAGTTGTGATCACTGCTACTGGCAATCGGAAGAAGGTAGAAGAGTGCTTCCAGAAAGGCTCGAAGATCGCCGATGCTCACATGGCAGTGGTGGAATTGCAGGAGTATCAGAATAGTGCAGATCCGAGTGATTTGCTGCGAGCTAAGAAACCTGCAACCGATTCAGCATTTTAGTCGTCCAGAGAAACAAAACTGATTCATATCCACCCGACCGACTCCAACGCTGCTCCGACCCACATTTCGACGACACTCGACTCCAAATAGGAAGAAGCGCTCATCCAGTTCCTCCGTGAGAACTGGGACATCTTCGCATGGAAACCTTCTGACATGCCAGGTGTTCCCAGGGGACTGGATGAGCATCGTTTGCGAGTCGACCCAAAGGCAAAACCGGTCAAGGAACATCTTCGACGGTCCGCCGTACAGAAGAGAAAAGCAATCAGTGAAGAAGTGGCTTGACTCGTTGCAGCTAAGTTTATCCAAGAGATTTACCACTTTGAGTGGTTAGCTAATGTCGTCATGGTCCCTAAGAAGGACGATTCACTTCGCATGTGCATCGACTTCAAGCATATCAATCGGGCCTGCCCGAAAGATCACTTCCCTCTCCCCCGCATCGATCAAATAGTTGACTCGACTGCGGGGTGTGAGCGTTTGTCCTTTTTGGACGCTTATTCCGGGTATCACCAGATCCGTCTGTATGGACCCGATGAAATTAAAACTGCTTTCATCACCCCATTCGGGTGCTTCTGTTATGTCACTATGCCATTCGGCCTGAAGAATGCTGGAGCCACGTTCATGCGAATGATTCAGAAGTGTTTACTCACTCAAATCAGTCGAAATGTGGAGGCATACGTGGATGACATTGTGGTCAAGTCACATAAAGGTTCTGACCTACTGGCTGACCTTGCTGAAACCTTTGCGAACTTCCGAAGGTACGATATCAAGCCTAATCCATCAAAGTGCACATTCGGAGTCCCAGGAGGAAAATACTCGGTTTCCTCATTTCCGAACGAGGGATCGACGCTAATCCCGAGAAAGTTGGTACCATACTCCGGATGAAACGCCCCGTGCGTGTGCATGATGTCCAGAAGCTTACTGGTTGCTTGGCTGCCTTAAGTCGATTCATTTCCAGACTCAGTGAGAAGGCACTCCCCCTCTACTGACTGATGAAGAAGTCAGATAAGTTCGAGTGGACTCCCGAAGATGATGCAGCATTTGCAGAGCTAAAAGCCCTGCTTTCCACCCAGCCGGTGCTTGCTGCTCCAATCAACAAAGAGCCTTTGCCGCTTTATATTGCAGCCACTGGACAAGTCGTCAGTACAGTACTTACGGTCGAGCGAGAAGAAGAAGGAAAAGCCTATAAATTTCAGCGCCCAGTTTACTATGTTTCTGAAGTTTTGACTCCGTCAAAACAGAGATACCCGCACTATCAGAAGCTCGTTTATGGGATTTACATGACCACGAAAAAGGTTGCACACTATTTCTCTGACCACTTTATCACAGTCGTCAGCGATGCTCCATTATCGGAGATTCTGAACAACAGAGATGCAACTGGTCGAGTGGCAAAATGGGCAATTGAACTCCTTCCCTTAGATATCAAGTTTGAGGCAAAGAAAGCTATCAAGTCCCAAGCAATAGCTGATTTCCTCGCCGAGTGGATTGAACAGCAACTGCCGACCAAAGTTCACTCGGAGCACTGGACTATGTTCTTTGATGGTTCCAAGATGCTGAATGGTTCTGGTGCTGGGGTGGTACTTGTATCCCCCCGAGGAGACAAGCTCATATATGTACTCCAGATTCATTTTGATTCCTCCAATAATGAAGCAGAATATGAGGCACTCTTGTATGGGTTGCGCATGGCCATTTCACTCGGCGTTTGTCGCCTCATGGTCTATGGCGACTCAGATTTGGTGGTCAATCAAGTGATGAAAGAGTGGGATGTCAGAAGCCCAGCCATGACTGGTTACTGCAATGCAGTAAGAAAGCTAGAAAAGAAATTCGAGGGGTTAGAGCTTCATCATATACCCCGACTGAAAAATCAAGCAGCTGATGATTTGGCTAAAATAGGTTCCAAGAGAGAAGTCATTCCCAGTAATGTGTTTTTAGAACACATCCCCGCACCATCAGTTCAAGAGGATCCTTTCACCGAAGAAGCCCTGGAGCCAAAGAGTGCCACCGATCCGACTGAAGTTGAGGTTCCAGCAGTGGTCGACCTAGTCATGGAGTTTTTGGTCATCACTCCCGACTGGATGGTGCCCTACATCGCGTACATCCTGAGGAAAGAACCCCAGAGAATGAAGAAGAGGCTCGACAGATCGTCCGTCGATCCAAGGCCTTTACTGTGATAAAGGGACAGTTATATAGAGAAAGCGCGACTAGAGTCAGTCAGAAGTGTATAACACCAGAGGAAGGTCAAATAATTCTTGACGATATCCACTCGGGGACCTGTGGTCACCATGCGTCCTCTCGGACCATTGTGGCTAAAGCATACCGAGCGGGATTTTACTGGCCAAGAGCAAATGAGATGGCGAAAGAGATAGTTGATAAATGTGAAGGATGTCAGTTCTACTCCAATATGTCGCACAAACCCACGTCAGCCCTGAAGACCATTCCACTCGTCTGGCCCTTCGCTGTTTGGGGATTGGATATGGTTGGACCACTGAGAACTGGCAGCAGCGGTTTCACTCATGTGCTAGTGGCAGTCGACAAGTCTAAATGGATCGAAGCTAAGCCTATCAAGAATGTTGACACTTGCACTGCTATCAGCTTCATTAGAGAATTGATATTCAGATATGGAGTTCCGCATAGCATTATCACGGATAATGGGTCAAACTTCGACTCTGAAAAGTTCAGAGCCTTTTGCGCCTCTCAAGGCACATGAGTCGTGCTTCAGTCTCTCACCCCCAGTCGAATGGACAAGCAGAAAGAGCAAACATCCTAATTCTCAAAGGACTGAAGCCCCGATTGATGCGCGATCTCAAGCACGCAGCAGGTGCATGGGTCGACGAACTTCCATCAGTTCTTTGGGGATTGAGGACCACTCCCAATCGGTCAACTGGACGAACTCCATTCTCTCTAGTCTATGGAGCGAAAGCCGTTCTGCCAAGCGATTTGCTTCACAATGCACCCCGAGTCGAGCTCTACTCTAAAGATGAAGCAGAACAAGCCCGGAAGGACGCAGTCGACCTCCTAGAATAAGAAAGAGAGATGGCTATGATCCGGTCGACCATCTATCAGCAAGATTTGTGTCGATTCCACGCCAGAAATGTGAAGAGTCGAGCTTTCAAGAAGGAGACTTGGTCCTCCGAGTGGATCAACAAAAACCACACAAGCTCGCTCCTACTTGGGAAGGTCCCTTCATCGTCACCAGAGTTCTCCACTTGGAGCGTACCATCTTTACAATATCGATCTCCAGATTGATGAGCCACGAGCTTGGAATGCAGAGCTGCTCCGCCCCTTTTATTCTTAAGCTCTCATTCGGATGAGATGTAATAAGAAATACCTTTTTAGTTTATCGGTAACAAGAGCTTTGCAGTTTTTCTCTTTCAGAATAATTGTTGTCGCCTGTGTTAACATTTTGAAATCCCCCAGTGGGTGACTTAGCTGCGAATCCGTTTCGCCTAAGTTTTTGAAATCCTACCGGGTGAAGAGCCAGCCTCTCACTCGGAGCCTTGGATGCGAATCCGCTTCGCCTAAGTATAAAAAATCCTACCGAGTGGTGAGCCAGCCTCCTACTAGGGAGCTTAGCTGTAGTCCAAGTACTCGCCTAAGTTTAAAAAATCCTACCGAGTGGTGAGCCAGCCTCCCACTCGGGGGCTTAGTTGCAGTCCAAGCACTCGTTTAAAAACTCCTACCGAGTGGTGAGCCAGCCTCCCACTCGGGAGCTTAGATGCAGTCCAAGCACTCGCCTAAGTTTAAAAAATCCTAGTGACTGGTGAGCCAGCCTCCCACTCGGGGGCTTAGCTGCAGTACAAGTACTCGCCTAAGTTTAAAAAATCCTATCGAGTAGTGAGCCAGCCTCCCACTCGGGGGCTTAGCTGCAGTCCAAGTACTCGCCTAAGTTTAAAAAATCCTACCGAGTGGTGAGCCAGCCTCCTACTCGGGGGCTTAGCTGCAGTCCAAGGACTCGCCTAAGTTTAAAAAATCCTATCGAGTGGCGAGCGATCCTCCCACTCGGAGGCTTAGCTGCAATCCAAGTACTCGCCTAAGTTTAAAAAATCCTACCGAGTGGAGAGAAATCCTCTCACTCGGGGGCTTAGCTACAGTCCAAGCACTCGCCTAAGTTTAAAAAAATCCTACCGAGTGGAGAGCGATCCTCCCACTCGGAGGCTTAGCTGCAGTCCAAGTACTCGCCTAAGTTTAAAAAATCCTACCGAGTGGAGAGCAATCCTCCCACTCGGGGGCTTAGCTGCAGTCCAAGCACTCGCCTAAGTTAGAAAAACATCCATATCCACAAGGACGACGAGGTGCGGCTCGACTGCTACCTTTCTCCTTCGGAGCTACACCACAAACACAACGGGGGCTCTGTCCCCATCAGCAAGGATGAAGTACAGGTCGACTGTATTTTCCACCACAGAGCTGCATCCCAAGCACAAAGATTATTCCGAGTGAAAAACAAATTCCAGTCGAAAGCAAACACCGGCATATTCAGAAATAAACCAAGTTCGGATAAATCCCAAAGTTCCAGACGGCAGATCAAAAGTATTCGAGCATCTAGCCCGAAGAAGTTTAACGGTTACACAATCACTCGGCATTCCGAGGCAAATAGAAGTGAATCATAATGTTTTTCAGTCACGCATCAGGAGAAGGACTGGCTGGGTCGCAGAAACTGTCAAGGTCAATGTTGTCTGCAATGCGAGTGGCGGTGTCAAGGAAGGTGTCCATGAAAGACTAGAACGTGTGCCTCTTCGTGTTAGCAACCTTGAGCTCCGCCAGCTTGTCTTCTTTGATATCCTTGCAGTGCACTCGAACCAGAGACAGAGCAACGTCAGCACCACAGCGAGCAGATGACTTCTTCCATTCTTGCACGCACTCAGGGATTTGATTCAGTCGAGCCATCAAAGACTTGAGATCTTGAGACAGTTCCGCCTGAGGCCAAAGTCCAGCATCAACCCAAGTCATTGCAGCTTTCAAGCGGGCCAGATAAGCAACCGTGTTGTCCATGTGAGACTCCAACCGCAGCACATTCATTGCAACATCATCTTTGACTGGACAGTTGATGGGATCAAGACCCGTCTCGACCCGCCCGGTTTCTGCTTCAAAGTCTTGGCAAAATTCTGCACGGTCGATTGAATGATGAGTCGACGGCATCATTAGACTTGTCAGTCGACAGAAATAAGACAGAGTAGTCAATACCTTCAAGTTTCAAGACTAGCTTCATAGCTAGTTGGCCCAGATAAGACTCTAGCTCGCCATTCTTGGCCTTGAGGCTTCCAAGTTCATCGGACAGTTTCTCCTTGTCCTTCTTCAGCCGCTCGACCTCCTGATTGGCGTCAGATACATCAGTCTTCAGCTTGGAGTTTTCTTCTTCTAACTTGCCGACTGAAGCAAGCTTCTTGTCAGCAAGCGTTGTCTTCTCGCGCGCCTCCTTCTGTGTTGCGGCGAGATCCAGATCGTTCTTCTCCAAAGCTTGCGTCATTTTCTCTAAAGAAATAACATTCTTCAGACGGGCTTGGAGTTGGCGGTTTTCACTACATACATCTGCTCGAGTGAATCCACTCGGTTCAAAAATGGAAAGGAAAAATGCCAGCATTGGGATATAAAGTGGTCGATTGATTACCTCCCATGGAAGCTACTTCATCACGAGCGGTCTTGAGATTCTTCTTGGCCAGTTCCAGATCAAGGTTGAGACTGATTTGCTGTTTGTTCATGGGAGAAAGTTGAGCCCCAAGATCACAAGATTTCTGCAGTTACAGCCATATCAGTCGACACAGATAAAAGGTCATCCCAATGATAGTTATTCTAAGACTACCACCGAATCAAACATTCAACGGCAGTCTCGGAGACTACACCCAGTGGGTGCACTTAGCGTGCCCCACTGATTTTCAGACCACAGTCGACAGTCGACTGACTTTCACAGAAAAAGAGAGACAGATCCTATTCTCAGACCACAGTCGACTGCCCGCAGTCAACTATGGTCTCGGGGACTACACCCAGTGGGTGCACTCAGTGTGCCCCCACTAGTACAAAGAATCAGATCGAATTGACACAAAGAGATATACAATTTCCGAACAGCCACACCCCAATGGGTGATCAGACAAGAAAAACAGTCGATTGAAAAATCAACTAACCTGGACATTGGCTTGCATAGCAGCTCCGGCGTTGAAGGCCACCTGACTGGCCTCATGCACCACCTTCATCTGCCCCATCACAAGGTTCAGTTGAAGAAGAGCTTCTTTGGCAGCAGCCGGTGGATCGTCCGGGGTCTGATATGCAGTAAAAAGTGACGAAGGTAGAGCAATTGAAGCAGCCGCCGGATCTGAAGCATGGAGTGACATCGGTGCAGCAGGAGTCTGAGCAGCTGATCCCGAGGGACAATCAGTCGACAGAGGAACAGCGAAGGTGACATTGGTTCGAGTCGGATCTGTCGATCGCTCGACCATCGTCCCAGGCGTCCCAGTCGACCGAGGAACCTGGGCTTGAGACGCCGTCCTGCCCGGCTCCTTGTCTTTCCTCGTCCTTCCTCTCGGTGTTACTTCCTCTTCATCGTCTGGGAGCACAACAACGTCTCATGGGGCTGCAATAAACAAAGAGAGCCATAAAGACAACTGACAAACATTCTAGTCGACCAGACAAACTTTGAGTTGGGCAGACTTACTGGCTTTGGAGGGAACGGCATCATCAGCTTCCTCGTTGGAAGGGGTCTTGTCAACATCCATATCAGTCGCAGCTGAGGTCGGGCTATATAGGTTCATCATCCACTCAGTCAGAACAAGAAAATTGATCGGAACGAGAAAGTATGAGAAGAACATTTACCCAGAGGCAACAGGGACGTCCATCTTGATTCTAGGCAAGGTCTTTCGAGCCTTCGAAGGATTAGCTTTGGGCTGCTTGGGGATTGTCTAAGTCAGTTCTGGGGTCGGAGACCGAGCGCGCTTGTGAGATGGAGCACTCGACGCCACATCCTTGCCGCGCCGGTTCGCGGGATCATGCCGCTGCTTGGATCGACGTTCGGAGCGAGGCGGCAAGTCAGCTACTTCCTCATCGCCAAACTCATCACTCTCGTCGTCATCATCATCAGCTGGGGACTCCCACTTGCCGCTCTCCTCGGTGCTGTCCCCGCCCTCTTGGTCTTGCACCAGGGCTTGTTCACCATTGGGCATCGAATACATCTCCGTGTAGATCTGCAAAACAAGGAACCGATCATAAGTCAGTCGGAACCACAATCAGTCAGAAAATATGTTCAAAAATTCAGTTATGACGACCAGACCTTGTCTAGCAAGTTGGTGTCGCTGAAAGGGTCGACTCTCCTGGCACCCCTGGGGTTGTCTTTGTTCCCGGTAATACTCATCAACCACTCGGCCACGGTTTTGGCCTCCACCTCCTCCGGATGAACCCGAGCAGTGTCGCCAGCCCCGGAGTACATCCACATGGAATGATCGCGAGCTTGGAGGGGTTGGATCCGCCGAATGAGGAACACCTCATGCAGATCCATACCAGTGGCACCTTGATTTATTAGTTCGACTACTCTCTCAACTAGCATGCATGTCTCTGCCCTCTCAGCGGCGGTCACTTGCAAGGAAGATGGAGTTTGGACACGGTCAAAAGAAAAAGGGGGAAGTCTGGTCGACTGGCCTGGGGTCGCGATATCCTGGCAGTAGAACCAGGTCGACTGCCAACCCCTGACCGACTCAGGAAGACAATCGGAGGAAAAGAGCTCCTCTTCCTCTACTGAATGCCCAGGCCCCCACACATTTGGATAACGTGGGTTTTTTCGTCTTTTGAGTTTGCTTTCTTCACGGTTCGGGATCGGATGGTAAAGATGTGCTTGAAAAGGCCCCAGTGCGGTCGGCACCCCAAGAAATTCTCACACAAAGAGACGAACGCAGCAAGATACGTGATGGTATTGGGAGTAAAATGATGGAGTTGGGCGCCGAAAAAGTTTAAGAAACCCCGAAAGAAAGGATGTGGTGGAAGCGAGAAACCGCGGTCGACATGGGTGGCGAGCAAGACACACTCACCCGGTTGCGGCTGTGGCTCCGATTCTCCCCTCGGCACACGCGCGTACTTATGGACGATCGGCCCTAACTCAGCCATATCATCCAGATCCTCTTGCCGAAGCAAAGATCGGATCCAGTCTCCCTGGATCCAACCTGACGGCAGCCCCGAGCGCGATGAAGACCCCCGATTCATCTTCTTGTTCTTCGTCGCCCCCGTCGCCTTCTTCGCACGCTCTAACGCCGCCGTTTTGTCCTTCCCCATGGCGGCGGAACAGCGGAGTCGAGAGTGGTCGAGCTAGGCGAGGTGGAGACGTGAGAGGAAGAAGAAGGGGAATGAGCAAGTACAGTGCGAATGCCTCGGCCTCGCCGCTTTCAAAGGCCTACTTCCGAGTGGCTAATGCGTGGGCCCGAGCAATCCTGTCAAATCCCCCCAACAGTTGCGCATGTGATACGTGGCGAAAAAGGTGGCGCGGAAATTGAAACGTCCGATTTATCTACTCAACTTACCGTGGGACGCTCCGCCTGGCGCGCTTCCACCCAAATTTCGAATCCCGTGAGATCCGGGATCCTCTGCAACCGATCACGCCAAAGATTCCATATCAGAGATATCACTCGGCAGATGTCACAGGATAAACCAGTCGGTAAATTCTGAATCGATCAAGGCGACTGAAACGAAGTCAAAAGTTTTAGCAACTGGCCTCCACTTGGAGATGAAGACAAGGCAGATCAAGAGCAAAAGCAAGGTCAACTACCATCCTTCTTTTCCACTCAAACCTCGATCCATTCGGGGGCTAATGATGTGCACACAGACCTAGGGTAGGGTAATAGGCCTGACCTATACTTCCTACCTAAAGTTCTTGACCTAAGAACAAAGAAGTTCAAGAATCAGAAGAAGAGGTCCATCAAAGGTGTCGAGCGAAGTCCACTCGACCTGTCAATCACTCGGAGACACCTCTTACCCAGGTCACTCGACCATAAAACCACTCGACATATTAGAAGACCTAAAGCCGCTCTACGCAGCAACGGTCGGGCATTTATTCACATACTTAATGATCATTTGTAGCACTTTAATACAGACGTTACATGTAACGCCCCCTCTTAATGTACATTGAACCCTGTGTAACGGAGGGGAGCTGGGGTTCTGGCGTACTCTATATAAGCCACCCCCTCCTCTGGGACAAGGGTTCGCACCCCCTGTAACTCACACGCACAAAATCCAGTCGACCGCCTCCGGGCTCCGAGACGTAGGGCTGTTACTTCCTCTGAGAAGGGCCTAAACTCGTAAACCTTGCGTGTACAACTCCTCCATAGCTGAGATCTTGCCTCTACATTACTACCCCCCTATTCTACTGTCAGACTTAGAACCACGACACAAGCCAAATTCTATAGTGAAACATTCCCACTAGTATGTGAAAGTGACAACATAGGAGACTCTCTATCATGAAGATCATGGTGCTACTTTGAAGCAGAAGTGTGGTAAAAGGATAGTAACGTTGTCCCTTCTCTCTTTTCTCTCATTTTTTTATTTGGGCCTTCTCTCATTTTTTTGGCCTCTTTTGCCGTCCGGGGTCTCATCCCAACTTGTGGGGGAATCATAGTCTCCACCATCCTTTCCTCACATGGTACAATGCTCTAATAATGATGATCATCACACTTTTATTTACTTACAACTCAAGAATTACAACTATATACTTAGAACAAAATATGACTCTATATGAATGCCTCCAGTGGTGTACCGGATGTGCAATGAATCAAGAGTGACATGTATAAAAAATGATGAATGGTGTCTTTGCCACAAATACGATGTCAACTACATGATCATGCAAAGCAATATGACAATGATGGAGTATGTCATGATAAATGAAGCGATGGAAAGTTGCATGGCAATATATCTCGGAATGGCTATGGAAAAGCCATAATAGGTAGGTATGGTGGATGTTTTGAGGAAGGTATATGGTAGGTTCATGGTACCGGCGAAAGCTATGCGACACTAGAAAGCTGTGTGTATAATCCATGGACTCAACTTAGTCTTAAAGAACTCACATACTATTGCAAAAATATATTAGTTATCAAAACGAAGTACTACGCGCATGCTCCTAGGGGGATAGTTTGGTAGGAAAAGACCATGGCTCGTCCCCGACCGCCACTCATAAGGAAGACAATCAATAAATAAATCATGCTCCGACTTCATCACATAACGGTTCACCATACGTGCATGCTACAGGAATCACAAAATTTAACACAAGTATTTCTCAAATTCACAAGTACTCACTAGCATGAATCCAATATCACCATCTTCATATCTCAAAACAATGATAAGGAATCAAACTTCTCATAGTATTCAATGCACTTTATATGAAAGTTTTTACTATATCCCTCTTGGATGCTTATCATAATAGGACTAAATTTTATAACCAAAGCAAATTACCATGCTGTTTGAATACTCTCAAAACAATATAAGTGAAGCATGACATTTCACTAATTTCTATATAATAAAACCACCGCCGTGCTGTAAAAAGATATAAGTGAAGCACTAGAGCAAAATTGCCTAGCTTAAAAGATATAACTGAAGCACATAGAGTATTCTAATAAATCACGATTCATGCATGTCTCTCTCAAAAGGTGTGTACAGCAAGGATGGTTGTGGAAAACTAAAAATCAAACACTCAAATCATACAAGACGCTCCAAGCAAAACACATATCATGTGGTGAATAAAAATATAGCCTTAAGTAAAGTTACCGATAGACGAAGATGAAAGAGGGGATGCCTTCCAAGGCATACCCAAGCTTAGGCTCTTGGTTGTCCTTCAATATTACCTTGGGGTGCCTTGGGAATCCCCAAGCTTAGGCTCTTTCCACTCCTTATTCCATAGTCCATACAATCCTTACCCAAAACTTGACAACTTCACAACACAAAACTCAACAAAAAATCTCATAAGCTCCGTTAGTACAAGAAACTAAATCACCACTTTTGGTACTGTTGTGAACTCATTATTTATTTATATTGGTGTAATATCTACTGTATTCCAACTTTTCCATGGTTCAGACCCCCCGATACTATCCATAGAATCATCAAAATAAGCAAACGACACATAGAAAACAGAATCTATCAAAAACAGAACAGTCTCTAGTAATCTGGCTAGTTAGAATACTCTTGTAACTCCAAAAGTTCTGAACAATTAGGACAACCTAAGAAATTTGTTTATTAATCTTTTTAAAAAAGAATCAGTATTTTATCACGCTTCTATTAAAAATGAGAATTGTTTTCCTGAGCGCAAAAGTTTCTGTTCTTCAGCAAGATCAAATAAACTATCACCATAAGCTATCCCAAAGGTCTTGCTTGGAACAGACACTAATTAAAACATAAAACCACATCTAACCAGAGGCTAGATGAATTATTTATTGCAAAACAGAACCTAAAAAGAAAAAAAAGAAAATTGGGTTGCCTCCGAACAAGAGCTATTGTTTAACGCCCTTAGCTAGGCATAAAACACGGATAGATCTAGGTATTGTCATCTTTGGTATGCAATCCATACGTAGCTCTCATAATAGATGCATAAGGTAATATAATTTTCTTTCTAGGAAAGTGTTCCATGCCCTTCCTTAACAGAAATTGAAATCTAATGTTTCCTTCTTTCATACCAATAATTGCACCAATCGTTCTAAGGAAAGGTCTACCAAGAATAAGCATGAGGAGAATTCAAAATGGATTGCAACAAGGAAATACAATCTATTAAAGAACAATTATCATAAGTAAATTCCTTGAAATCCAAAAGAGTGGGTTCATTGCTACCTAAAGTTTTTACCTCTCTAATCCCACTTTTATCAATTTTTGCATCAAGATCTAAAAACTCTGAATCACTTGGACACATTTTAACTAAAGTTGACTCATCTCCAGTCCCATCTTTATCAAGATTTAAATTAGAAAACAAATATTCAATAGGAGTCACATCAATCACTTTAAGATCATCATCATTATTTTCACGGAAATTAGAAGAACACGTTTTTACAAACCAATCTCGTTTAGCATTCATCTTAGGGGTTCTTTCTTTGCACTCATCAATGGAAATTCTCATAGCTTTGAGAGACTCATTAATATCATGCTTGGGTGGAATAGATCTATGTTTCAAAGAATCAACATCAAGAGAAATTATATACACGTTCCTAACCAAATCATCAATCTTAAGCAGTTTTTCTTCAATCAAAGCGTTGAAATTCTTTTGCAAACTCGTAAATTCTTTAACACTATTCTCAAAATCAGAGGGCATCTTATTATCATTTCCATAAGAACTGTTGTAGGAATTACCATAATTATTCGAGGAATTACTAGGAAACGTCCTAGGATAGAATTACCTCTATACGCATTATTACCAAAACTGTTCCTACCAACAAAATTCACATCCATAGATTCTGTCGGGGGAAATCTGCCTCCACGAACACCTATGGGGACCGAGCCCCTTTCTGGTTCGGCGGGGGGCGGAGGTCGCGCGAAGAGAGGATCGAGACGATGCACACAAGGGGTTTACCCAGCTTCGGGTCGCACGGATGCGTAAAACCCTACTGCTGCTTTGTGGTTTGTATTGTGTTCTTGTTCGGGAGCGCTGAGTGCTACAGTACACTCAGGCAACTAATCAGACCGAGCGTGAGTGGCCTCCTTCTTCCTCCTCCCCTCACGTTGCGCATGGGGCCTCCTTTTATATGCGCAAGGGGTTACCCACAGGTGGCAACGTAGGCGGGGGTAAAACTGGAAAACGCTATGTTGGGTACAACTGTTTGCATAGTGCTATCATACCTAACTCTGACGGCAGGGGACAAGGGCATTAAATGCCCGTCTAGGTCGCCCAAACAGTGCAGAAAAGGGACCGTCAGGGGCGCCACCGTTTGCCACAACGGCTACCCTGTCAGCGTTGCTTCGCCACCGTATGCCCCTGGCTGCGCAGCCTCTCGCCACGTACGCCTGGAATGGCCCCAGAGCGACGCGTGGGTGGATGAGCTGGAACGCAGGCGCGGGGTGGTGAGTTGCCGCGGCAAGCGCCTTGCCGCGGTTGATGCCTTGTCGCGCCTGGGAGCTTGTTGCTCACCGTTCCTTGCCGGGACGCGTGGCGCGTCGCAGCAAGTCTCTTGTCGTGCCCTGGTCGGCCTTCCCGGCAAGCTCCTCTTGTCGGGGCCTTGTGCTTCGAGCGGCCGTCCTGGCAAGCTCCTCTTGCCGGGGCCTTGCTCTCTTCGGGTGGCCTTCCCGGCAAGCTCCTCCTGCCGGGGCCTTGGCTCAAATACTTTGTTCTTGGATGGCCCAAAAAGGGACCATGGAGAGTTTTGGCGATCGCCTGGCAAGCCTTGCCGCGGGGTGCTACGACTGCCCGTGCACAAGTTCGGGGTACTAAGGTACCCCTACTTTAGTACACCGACAGGAGCCCCCGGGCCTGGGCCATACATGGTGTCGAGCGCTGTTGGGCCAGGCCCAAAACAGTGCACGGGCACGCGCGGCCTGGGTCACGCTGCATCTTCTTCTGCATCCACCACGTCCTCCCCGAACGGCACGCGTCGAACGCGGCATCATGGGGAGAGGCGTGCGTGACATGGGCGGTGTGCGCGGGGCTGGGCCCCGCAGGCATGCGTCACGTTGCAATAAAGGGGGACGGTTCGCGCCATCTCCATAAGTGGAGGGAGGCGTGGAGGCGTGGCTCGTTTGCTGGACGGGGCCGAGGCACGGTTTCCGAGGCGTCCGCTCCCCACGATCACGGGGTGAGGGGAGGTCGCCTCATCCGTCGCCTCGGTCCCTCACGCCAGCCACGCGGCTTCCATGCACCAGGAGTCGCGGACGGTGGAGGCAGGAAACCGGGTCATCGCGGGTCGAGGCAGCAGGCCGGTCCCAGTCGCCTGCTCTTCCTGCGTCTTGATTGGCTGAGCGGGGCGGCCGATCCCCCACCCTGCTCCTTTATAAAGAGCAAGCGGGGGCGACAGAAACCCACACTCCTTCATCTTTGCTTCCCTTCAGCTTCCGATCCCCTCTCTCCATTCGCCATGGAGAAAGGGAACCCTGGTCCTTCATTGGTGGCGGCGAGGGTCGCCGCTAGGCAACGCGCCCCTCCTCCCCTTGCACCCGCGGTGGCAGAGCCAACCATAAGGGGAAGAGGGAGGGGGCGAGGTCATGGCCGAGGTCGTGGACGAGGCCGAGGCGCTCGGGGACGAGGCGGACGGGGCGACGCGCCGGCCTCGCCTCCGCCAGCGGCTCCTCTTCTCACGGCAGTCCACATCGGGGACGACCCTTGCGAGTTCTTCCTCAGGCTGCGCTGGGCGCCTCGTCGTCGCCTCCGTCTCCCGGCTCCCTTCGCAAGCGTGATGGAGGTGGAACAACCCGAGACGCTAAGACTGCGCATGAGGGGTTGCGGGATCAGCGGCACGCGGGTCCACGTTGAGTCCCCAATCCCCGACGTGATGTATCTTGGTCGAGGGTGGAAGACGTTCGCCCGTATCCACAGCTTGATGGAGGGGTTCACCCTCCATTTTAAGTTGATGGAGGGCGATCTCCTCTCCGTCAAGGTCTTCGGGTGCTACGGGACCCGGGCTCGGTGCTGCATGGATAGCTCCTCCGACAGCGAAGGCTCCTCCTCGAGCGAGAGTGACGAGGAGGGGAGCGACGGTGACGACGAGGGTATCGGTCGTCGGGATGACGGGTCCGACTAGGCGTCAGTCGCGGCTCCGCGTGGCACCGGCGACCCCATCATCCGTGTCGCCAGCTCCTTGAGCTTCCCGGGGTAGTCTCCTTAGCGGCTGGCGTAGGGAGGCTGCAGAAGAGGAAGAGGGCGGGCGGCAAGGCCGTCAACTCAGAGTACGAGGTCACGGCGCCCTCGACAGCGTGCTGACGTCCTGCCGCCTCGTCGAGCCCTGCTTCCGGCACCGCCGTCACCGTCCAGCTTTCAGACGGCCCCCGGGGTGTTCTCTTGGTGTCTTCTGCCACCCTTAGCTCGTCTAGGCGCCCCTTTTGCCCTTTTCGCCTCCTTGTCCTACCTCCTGAGGAGAGATACAAGAAAGGGATTACGGGCACCTTATCTCTTTTTAACTTGGAAGCCTTCGGGCTTTAGTTGCATTTAAAGCTTGTAATCCCATCTCTCATGTTTTTCATTCTCTCTAAACTGTACCTGAGCGGAATGTTTTTTTAATGAAAAGGGGATGTTTGCCGGGCCATTTGTCTCGCAGGTAAAACCCACGCCAAGGAGCGAATTCTTTATATCATTAAGATAGACACTTCTTTGCCCGGCAACAGGCCCTGTCGTCTTCCCGCGCCACTCGACCTTTCTCACGCCTTTGGCGAAGGCAGGGATGAGGCGGGTTCGGGCTCCTCACTCCGTCCCTTTGCCGCCGCGGTTACTACCAGAACTGGCCCCAGGAACGCGCTCTGGAGCCCAGAGTTAAGGGAGCACGGCAGCTTTTTAGGAAGAAACAAGGTTTTCGCATTCCTCAGTCCATAAGAGAATGCATGACAACGGATGAAAAACTTATCTGGGATTGCAGCCCCCGGCAACTTTGGCTTGCCGCGGGCGAATCTTTGTACTTGCAGCCCCCGGCAACACTGGTTTGCCGGGGACCAGATGCTGGTCCGCCCTTCTTCTCTTCTTCGTCCTTAAGCGGTCTGGCCAGGATATGCAAAACCCTGCGAACCAAGGGAAACGAAAGAACAGGAAAAAAAGGACGCAGACCCGACCTCTAAGCTAGGGGTTAGCAGCTGTTAGGCACTATCAACCCTAACCAAGGACGAGACTCGACTCAGCATGCATGCTAAAACTTAGGGCGTCAACGCTTCATTTACTGCTGCTCGGGGTCTGCGCCTGGCTTTGTACAAAGGTTTACATGCAACAGCGGCAAGACTTGTACAAAAGGGTGGTTGCCGGACGGGGTCCGACAACCGCGCCTTACGGGTAAAACTTACGAAGATGCTCAATATTCCAGGAGTTGCTCACCGGAGTGCCATCTTCGGTCTCAAGGCGGACAGCGCCGGGCCTCGTGACTCGTCTCACCCGGTAAGGGCCTTCCCACTTTGGCGTCAACTTGTTATGATTCTTGGCGGACGGAGCGCGCCGAAGAACAAGGTCGCCTTCCTCGAAGCTTCTGGCTTTAACTTTGTGGCTATGGTAGCGACGCAAAGCTTGCTGGTAGCGAGAGGCTCGCACAGCAGCCTGAAGACGATCTTCCTCAAGGAGCAGCGCGTCATCTTCACGCAGCCGCTCTTGCTCAAGCTCATCATAAGCGAGCACTCGAGGTGACCCGTATGCGAGTTCCGTGGGGGTAACTGCTTCTGCTCCATAGACTAGAGCAAATGGTGTCTGGCCAGTGGCTCGATTTGGCGTCGTTCTGATCGACCAAAGAGCCACCGGCAGCTCCTCGATCCAGTTTCTTCTGCACTTCTGCAGCCTGTCGAAAGTTCTGGTCTTGAGCCCGCGCAGCACTTCGGCATTGGCCCTCTCCGCTTGACCGTTGCTCCTGGGATGAGCAACAGAAGCGAAGCAGACCTTGGCGCCGAGATCTTGGAAGTATTGCATGAAGGCGCGGCTCGTGAATTGCGTACCGTTGTCGGTGATGATCCTGTTGGGGATCCCTAAGCGGCAAACAATCGACCTGAAGAACTTGACTGCTGACTGTGCTGTCACCTTCCTCACTGGTTCCACTTCCGGCCACTTTGTGAACTTGTCGATTGCGACGTACAAGTACTCAAAGCCCCCGACAGCTCGGGGGAAGGGGCCGAGGATGTCGAGCCCCCAGAACGAAAATGGCCAGGATAAAGGGATCGTCTGGAGAGCTTGAGCTAGTTGGTGTATCTGCTTGGAATGGAACTGGCACGGTTCACACTTGGTTACTTGTGCAGTTGCATCCTGGAGGGCTGTCGGCAGAAGAAACCTTACCGGAATGCTTTGCCGGCAAGTGCTCTTGCGCCAATGTGGTGACCACATATGCCTCCATGTATCTCTGCCAACAGCTTTTGTCCGTCTTCCCGGGGAATACACTTCAATTTCACGCCGTTGCGCCCTCTTCTGTACAGTGTGTTGTCGATGAACTGGTACATACTTGAGCGCCGGGCTACTCTTTCCGCTTCTTCTTGTTCTTCGGGAAGTTCTCCGTTCTGGAGGAAATGGACAGTCTGCTGCGCCCATGCTGGAGCCTGTGGCTCGACAACAAGGACTGAAGGCACATCTGCTGCTGCGGGAACGTTCACTTCTACGGCGAGGATCTGGGGCTCAGCCGGAGCTTGATGTTCCCCGGCAAGCTTGCCGGAGCAAAACTTGTCAGGAGCGCCTGCTTCTATGGAACAAACCCTGGGGTTTGCCGGAGCAGACTGCTCCTCAGCACTCTTGGCGTCGATCTTGGGGACCTTCTTGGCGGCGGCTCCGGGGAGCTCTGCCGGAAGATAGTCGCCGAAGACCAACTTCCTCTTCTTGCTCTGTACGGTTGATGGTGTTACGGATGGCTGAGTCAGCTTGAGCACAAAGGTTCCTGGTTCCACAGGTAACTTAAGTGCTGCGCACTTTGACAGGCCATCAGCAATGTCATTCTCAGCTCTTGGAACGTGTTCCATTTGCAGGCCGTCAAAGCGCTCTTCTAGCTTCCTCACTTCATCAACGTACGCTTCCATCAACGGACTCTGGTAATCTTTGTTCACTTGGCGGACGACAAGCTGCGAGTCACCCCTGACAATGAGCTTCTTGATCCCAAGTTCTGCCGCGATCCTGAGACCGGCGAGCAGACCTTCATACTCTGCAGTATTGTTGGTTGCTTGCTCCTTGGGGAAGTGCATCTGGACTATGTACTTGAGATGCTCTCCGGTGGGCGCGATAAGCAACGCGCCAGCATCGGCGCCTTGCAGCGAGAAAGCACCATCAAAATACATCAGCCACTCTTTGCTTGCTTCTTTGACGGGGATGCTCGTCTCTAGGATCTCTTCGTCTCGTGTCGGTGTCCACTCTGCTATGAAATCCGCCAATGCTCTGCTTTGGATAGTTGAAGTGCTCTCGAATTTGAGACCGAAGCTTGTCAGTTCTAGTGCCCACTCGACAATCCTGCCTGTTGCTTCTGGATTCTGCAGTATCCTCTTCAGCGGAAAGCAGGTGACAACTGTAATCTCATGTGCTTGGAATTAATGGCGCAGCTTTCTCGAGGCCATGAGAAGGCCGAAAAGCAATTTCTGCACACCAGAGTACCTTGACCTAGCCCCCTGCAGGAGGGAGCTGACAAAGTAAACTGGGCGCTGCACCATTCTCTTCTTCTGCACCTCCACTCGCTCCTGCGCAGATTCATCCTTGTCGGGGCCAGAGCTTGTCGGGGAAGCCTCCTGCTTGTCGCTGGACGCGCTTGCCACGGTTGCTAGCTCATCATCTGCCTCCCTCTCCGCTACTAACGCAGCACTAACCACTTGATTGGTCGCCGCCAGGTACAGCAGCAACTTCTCTTGTGGTTTAGGCGCGATAAGTATTGGAGCGGAGGACAGGTATTTCTTCAAGTCCTGCAGTGTAGCCTCCGGTTCCGGAGTCCATTTTACTGGACCCGCCTTTTTCAAAACTTTGAAAAATGGCAGGGCGCGTTCTGCAGACTTGGAAATAAACCTGCTGGGAGCCGCGACGCAGCCGGCAAGCCTTCGTACATCCTTGACGCGTGTTGGTGCTTCAATCTGCTCGATGGCCTTGATTTTGTCTGGATTGGCTTCGATTCCTCGCTGAGACACGAAGAACCTGAGAAGCTTGCCGGAAGGGACTCCAAACACGCACTTCTCGGGGTTGAGCTTGAGGCTGATCCTACGCAGGTTCGTAAAGGTCTCTTCTAAATCTTGAATCAGGGTTGCCCTGTTCCTGCTTTTGACCACTATGTCATCCATGTAGGCTTCCACATTTCTGTGGATTTGCGGCTCAAAAGCGGTATGGACAACCCTCGCGAATGTCGAACCATCATTCTTCAAACCGAAAGGCATCCATACGAAACAGTACGTGCCACATGGAGTGATGAATGCGATCTTTTCCTCATCTTCTTCAACCATGAAGATCTGATGGTATCCTGAGTATGCGTCAAGAAATGAAAGCAGGTCACATCCGGCCGTGGAGTCAACAATCTGGTCGATGCGCGGCAAGGGAAAGGATCTTTGGGACAAGCTTTGTTAACATCAGTAAAGTCGATGCAAAGCCTCCATTTCCCATTTGCTTTGCGCACGACAACAGGATTGGCCAACCACGTCGGATGGAGCACACCTCTGACAAGGCCTGCCGCTTCCAACTTCTTGATCTCTTCCGCGACGAACTCTTGGCGCTCCACCGCTTGCTTCCTGACTTCCTGCTTGACGGGCCGCGCATGAGGGCAGACGGCGAGGTGGTGCTCAATCACTTTCCTAGGAACGCCGGGGATGTCAGATGGTTGCCAGGCAAACACATCGACATTCGCCCGCAGGAAAGCAACGAGCGCGCTTTCCTATTTGGGGTCAAGAGTGGCACCGATGGTGAAGGTACCACCAGTGTCGTCCTCCTTGGCGGACACCTTCTTGGTCGTTGGCGGGGCTGCCATTGACTTCCTACTCTTGCCGGTGGAGCTCGATGGCGCGTCCTCGACGGTAGCGCAGCACTCCGAAGAGGTGCGCTTGCCGGAGTGGGCACCAGAGCACTTGCCGGGCTTGGTCTTCTTCTTCCCTCCGGGAGCTTCAGCGGCGAGTGGCTTGTGATCCGTCGCGGCTGCTGCTTCCCGGTAGATCTTGTCGGCACAGATAAGGGCATCCTTCTTGTCGCCGGGGACAGAGATGACGCTTATCGGGCCTGGCATCTTGAGCATGTTGTATGCATAGTGAGAGGCCGCCATGAACTTGGCAAGCGCCGGACGGCCGAGAATTCCATTGTAGGGCAATGGAAAATCGGCAACGTCAAAAGTGATCCTCTCTGTCCTGAAGTTTAGCTCGCTGCCAAATGTCACTGGCAACGTTATCTTCCCCTTCGGCTTGCTCCTTCCCGGGTTGATTCCTTGGAACGTGCCGGTCTCTTCGAGCTCGCTGTCGGGGACTTGGAGTTTCTGGAGCACAGTGGAGGAGATCAGGTTCAAGCCGGCCCCGCCGTCGACTAGCATCTTAGTGACCTTGAGGTTGCGGACTGTTGGTGAGACCAACATCGGCAAGCACCCGATCGCAATTGTGCGGTCAGGGTGGTCCTCAATATCGAAGATGATAGGCGTGCTGGACCATTTCAGAGGCTTGCGCGACTCGACGGGTGGTTCCGCTGCATTGACTTCCCGCGCCCACTGCTTGAGCTGGCGGTGAGAAGTATGCAGAGAAGCACCGCCGTCTAGGCACAAGACCTATGTGGCTTTCTGAAACTCCTGCTCACTGGTCTCGACATCATCCATGTCTTCGTCTTTGTCGTCGTCTTCGTTCTTGTCGCGGCCGCGGGGAGGTCTGTCTGCTTGCCGCTGCTTGTCCTTGTCGCGGCGTCCTCCCTGGCCGGGGCGCTTTGTGCCGGATCCTCCGCCACCTCCCCGGGCTCTCTCCTTGTCGCGTCGCTCGTACTCGGCCTTTTGCAGCTCGACGAGTCGCTCGACCTGCTTGCAGCTCTGGAGGTCATGGCCCTTGGTGCGGTGGATCTTGCAGTACTGTTTGTTGGTGCCGTCCCGCTTGTCGGCGACCGCCACAGCCTGGCAGTTGGCGCATCCGGCAACCTCCTTGCCGGAGCTACCAGCCTGGGCCTTCTTGGCGGCGCCTTCATCGCCGGACTGCTCAACAACCAGTACTTCTTGGCTCTTCTTCTTCCTGTTGCTCCGCCGCTGGTTCTTCCTTGCCGGGGCGGTATCCTCACTGTCAGATTCTCCTGCTCCAGTGTTCTCTCCGGGGAGTTTCCTTCCTTCCTCAGCACGTGCACACTTGTCGGCCAGGGCATATAGCTCGCTGACGTCTTTGATCTTGCACATCGCCATCTCTTCCCGCATCCTGCGGTTACGCACGTTCTGATGGAACGCGCTGATGACCGCGGCAGGGTGGACGTCTGGGATGTTGTAGTGTACGCGGCTGAATCTCTGGATGAACTTGCGCAAGGGTTCCCCTTCCTTCTGGACGAGCAGATGAAGGTCGCTCGCTTGGCCATGGGGTTTGTGGCCGCCTGTAAAGGCGCCAACAAACTGATGGCACAAGTCTGTCCAGGAGGTTATGGAGTTATCCGGCAAGTGCATGAGCCAGGATCTGACGTTGGATTTGAGTACCAGCGGGAAGTAGTTGGCAAGGATCTTGTCGTCTCGCCCTCCAGCAGCCTGCACCGCAATGGTGTAGATGCTGAGGAACTCTGACGGGTGCGACTTGCCGTCGTACTTCTCTGGTACGTCTGGCTCGAAATTCTTCGTGCTGGGCCACTGGACTTGTCGCAGCTCACGGGTGAACGCAGGGCAGCCTACCGTGTACGGCAGGTCGCCTGGTCCCTCCGGCGCATGCATGTCGACAGAGGGCCTAGCGCTCTAGTCTAATTGACGCTGCGCTTCTCTTCGACGCTCGATGCGAGTACGAGCGTCCTCTTGCTCTCGTTCGTGAAGAACTTGGCGTTGATCGCGACGAGTTCGCGGATTTGACGACGCGGTGGAGTCGTTGTCGTGATGGTTCCGGCGAGTCGGTGATCTTGGCCTTTGGGGCGGGGAATGCACGGTGGTCGCACCCCCACCGGTCTTGGCGCCATCGGTTCTCGCCTGGCCGACCTGCCGCAGCTGCGACGCACTATGCTGCCGCGGGGTGTCGCCGTTAGCGAAGCCGATGAGACTCTGTATCGTGGCCCTCCAGTCGTCGAGCTTGTCCGCCGTTGGAGGGTAGTCTAGGAGCAGTTGAGCTCGTGCTAGAGCTTCTGCTGGAGTGGCGGGCAGCGGTGGCGAACGGCGCGTGGAGCGGGATGTGCTTGAACTTCTAACTATGTTAGAAGGAGCAGCACCCGGGCCAGGCGGTCGCGCCACGCTTGCGCCAGCATGTTGGTGTGTATGCTGGCCTTGAGCACCCTGGGATCCGCCAGCTCGATCTGGGTCCAGCGAGCGTATGGTACCGTGAGTGCCAAGACGCTGCTGGTCCCGTGCCTCCTGAGAGGGGCGCGGTGCATGTTCGGACGCCATGGCACCATGAGCTGGCTCGGCGACGCCCGTTCCGCCACCGGTGCCGTCCCCACCAGCCGTTTGCTCCACGGGCGGTGGGTTCGACGCGGACGGACCAGCCACCTCCGGAGCCTTCTTCTTCGGTGGCATGTCGATGAAGATGATGGAGATCTAGCCTGTGCAGACGCGGGATCAGGTTCACACAACTTCGACGCCCCCTACCTGGCGCGCCAAAGGTGTCGGGGGAAATCTACCTCCACGAACACCTATGGGGACCGAGCCGCTTTCTAGATCGGCGGGGGGCGGAGGTCGCGCGAAGAGTGGATCGAGACGATGCACACAAGGGGTTTACCCAGCTTCGGGCCGCACGGATGCGTAAAACTCTACTGCTGCTTTGTGGTTTGTATTGTGTTCTTGTTCGGGAGCGCTGAGTGCTACAGTACACTGAGGCAACTAATCAGACCGAGCGTGAGTGGCCTCCTTCTTCCTCCTCCCCTCACGTTGCGCATGGGGCCTCCTTTTATATGCGCAAGGGGTTACCCACAGGTGGCAACGTAGGCGGGGGTAAAACTGGAAAACGCTGTGTTGGGTACAGCTGTTTGCACAGTGCTATCATACCTAACTCTGGGGCAGGGGACAAGGGCATTAAATGCCCGTCTAGGTCGCCCAAACAGTGCAGAAAAGGGACCGTCAGGGGCGCCACCATTTGCCACGACGGCTACCCTGTCAGCGTTGCTTCGCCACCGCATGCCCCTGGCTGCGCAGCCTCTCGCCACGTACGCCTGGAATGGCCCCAGAGCGACGCGTGGGTGGATGAGCTGGAACGCAGGCGCGTGGTGGTGACTTGCCGCGGCAAGCGCCTTGCCGCGGTTGATGCCTTGTCGCACCCGGGAGCTTGTTGCTCACCGGTCCATGCCGGGACGCGTGGCGCGTCGCAGCAAGTCTCTTGTCGTGCCCTGGTCGGCCTTCCCGGCAAGCTCCTCTTGCCGGGGCCTTGTGCTTCGAGCGGCCGTCCTGGCAAGCTCCTCTTGCCGGGGCCTTGCTCTCTTAGGGTGGCCTTCCCGGCAAGCTCCTCCTGCCGGGGCCTTGTCTCAAATACTTTGTTCTTGGATGGCACAAAAAGGGACCATGGAGAGTTTTGGCGATCGCCTGGCAAGCCTTTCCGCGGGGTGCTACGACTGCCCGTGCACAAGTTCGGTGTACTAAGGTACCCCTACTTTAGTACACCGACAGATTCATTATTATTTTCAATCAAAGTAGACAAAGGCATATCATAAGGATCAATAGATGCAATCTTGCTAGCAAATAATTTCATAAGCTCATCCATCTTTCCACCCAAAACATTAATCTCTTCAATCGCATGCACTTTTTTATTAGCGGAAGATCTTTCTATATGCCATTGAGAATAATTAACCATAATATTATCTAGGATTTTAGTAGCTTCTCCTAAATTAATTTCCATAAAAGTGCCTCCCGCGGCCGAATCTAGAAGCAAAATTCAATCCGGCATAAAAATTTTGTATAATGTAACATCCCAAAATTCTAAATTTTGGAATGTTATATTGAATAAATAGTTTTGATTGTTTGTTCGATTGATGTGTGAATGATTGAGTGAAATTTTAAACTTTTTGAAAGTTGAATGAGTGGGAATAAAAGGAATTTCCCAAAAGTTTCCATTTGAAATTATTTGAAACTTCATTTGAAAGTAATGCAAACTTCATGCCACTCAAGGACTTTCAAGAGAGGAGATGAAATGACTTCTCCAAAGTTTAAATGAAAGAGAGTGGGGAGTTAAACCAATTTTGAAATTCCATTTTGAATCCTTCCCATTTGAATAGTTTCAAATTCCTCTGACCCATTTCTAAGTAAAGAGAGGAGAAATATGACACTCCAAACAAGGGGCAAATTTGAAATATATTTGAATGAGGAAAAACAGAAAAGATTTGGATGTGGTTTGAATTTCAATTTCGAAACCATTTAGGAGTTATTTGGCTTTTAATCAAATTATTTTTCTCCTAAATATAAATAAGGGTAAAATGAATCCCTTCAATGTAAAATTAGGAGAAAATAATTTTGAAATCATTTTGGTATTTTAAAAATGATTTTTATTGGGTTTTATTGCAACAATAGCACTGTTTGCCTCATTTGTATTTTGGTTTATTTTATTTTGACCTTTAGAAAATGTTCTTCATTTAGGATTTCTTTTTATAAACTATTGGATATATAATATGTCTATATAATATCTTAATGTTTTTCCTTTATTTAGTTTTCTTGTCTGTGCTTATTTCAAAAAAGAATGGCCGAAGCCCTCTACTGTCAGCTGGCCCAGCTCAGTTTTAGCCCACGGCCGCACAGGCCTCTCTCTCTCTCTCTCTCTCTCTCTCTCTCTCTCTCTCTCTCTCTCTCTCTCTCTCTCGCCCTTAGACGCCGACAGGTGAGCCCCGCCCGTCAGCATCTTCTTCCCCACACCGTGGACAGAGGCCGCAGCTCGCATGCCTCTCCGGACGATTTTCTCATGAAGATTTGCCTCGCCCGCAGCCCCTTGCCCATGCAAGACCCCCTATAAATGCTGCCCTCCTCCTCCTCGTCCGATTTTCGCAAAAACATCGATCTCCTGAGCCCTACAGCTCCATCCCGATCTCATTGGAGCTCCTCCGCACCACCGCAGCTCTGCCACCTTACCCCGCCTCCCCACACCTCTGCCACCCACCACCGCTGTCTCCATCTGACACCACCACCATCATCTTCGCCGTCGTCTAATACACCACCCCGCGACTACCCTGAGATCGCTGACGCCATAACGCCGTCCTTGACCATACCCGGGCGCTGCCGTCGCCATTGCCTCGCCTCGCTCCATTCTTATGACCCCAAGCTCCACCACGACCTCCCCTGAGACGCCCTCGACGTGACGCACCCCATGGTGTCTTCTCCTGAGTCCAAGGACCGCTGGAGGATCCACCACCACCGACGCCCGACGATGTCGTGGTCATCTTCCCCGTCTCTGGCTTCGCAACCGCCGTGGTGAGCTCCACTTCTCCCGCTCAGCCGTCTGATTTCTTTTCAACGCCCTAGATTAGAATAAACGAAGGAGTATGGTTATTTTCTGTAAATCGGTTTTGTCTTGGTTTTTTCACGGTTTAGATCTAGTCGGTTTAACAGATCGGTTTTCTATAAAATAGCCCGTACGCATTTTAGTTAAATTTCGGCGGAGCGTCGTTTATTTCAGAACTCCCACCTGTTTAGCCCAGTAGCAATAGGCCACGTAGCTAGTGCCCGATTGTATTTTTTGTTATTTTCGTTTCTGTTTTAAAAACAGAAAAAGTTTCAATCTTAGATTGCTTGTATCTTTTAGACTACTTCATGTTTTTGAGTGATTCCAAGTGCTCTGTGTCACAATTTTTTTGATGTTTCTGTTAGTAACTTGAAATTTTGAATTTGGCTAGTTTAAATTTGAATTATTTCAAATATGCTTCAAACATTGTTTTGGCTCTAGTTTGAATTATAGAATAGATTTTTTATTGATTATTTTTGCTACGGTTTTGTTATTGTTTTTTATATCCAGTAGCATTATTTATTTATTTATAGTTTATTTTTAATTAGGTTTATTGCAAAAACAGCATTGTTTTGCTTAGGTAGTTATTTTAGTCATATAATTATTGTTTTTAATTATTCTTAGTTAATTCTTTTCATAACTTTTTACATGTTGTTATATGTTTCTGTTAGACTACAGTTGACGAGTTTTTGTATTTATTTATTAGTGTTTAGCTACCGTTTTTGTATTTGCATGTTTAGTTCATAGTGATAGTTAAAAAAATAGCTTTATTAGTTTTGAACGTAATTCTTTTGCCACTTCAATATATGTTATTTTTATTCCTATTATTTAGGAGTAAATTAGTTTTCATAATTATTTTAGTATTGTTTACTATTGTCTTAGTCTTTTGCTAGTTGTTATAGTTTTTCTAGTGTTAACTAGATAGTTATAATCGTTATTATATTAGTTCTTTTGCTAGTAAATGCTTTAGTAAATTATATTTTCTGTTGTTTCATTAGAATTATATTTTCTTTGCTGTAGAAAAGTTATTAGAGTAATTTAGTGTGTCATGAGAATTTTGACTGTCAATGTGTGAATTGTGTGAGTTGGAGTTTTCCTTGGAATTCTATTTGTTTTTCTTTGACTTCATTATTGTTTTAGTTATTGCTTTATGACTGTTATTTTGATTGCTAGTATTGTTTTCTAGGATTATTGCTTATGTGAATACAATGTTTGACTATACAGATTTTCTCGGAGTGACGAATAGTTTATCGAAGGTTCTGAGAGTGTTATTATCTTCATCAAGTAATACCACGCAAGTTCACTCTGACCATGTTTTTCATCACTATTTTTTATTTGCATGTAGTATTTATTGAATCTTGTAGTTGAGTATAATGCATGAGGTAGGAACCCATCTCCCTGTTATCAAGCGCGGGACGTTGTTTAGTTTCAATGCTACACTATAGTAGACGGGGTTGGCATGAGTGCTCGGGAGTGGTGTGAGAATGGAGGACTCTACGTCAATGACGACAACTTCATGATGGCATCGACAAGGACTGCATCTTCACGACCTCAAATCTTTAAGACCTCAAAATTTCGAGACTCGAGCCAAGAATTCAATACACGCTACTGGGTGAAGGACGGATTTGATGGGCACCCTGGAGCAACCAGTGGATGGCCGGGATGCATGGAGAAGCGCCATGACATCTTGTGGAAAGCTTTCATGCCCGGGAGCTTACCTGTGCAACCGCAAGTCACTATGGGCTCTAGGTTGGTTGACCCTAGTGGTGACTCTGGCTGGGACGGTGCTAGCAGATGTAGAACTATGGTAGGATTGGATGAGGACCGGACAGTGGCTAGAGGAACTCTTCGGAAGACCATGTTTTGATCGTCCTGTTCGCAAATGATCTAAAGTGCGAGGACAAAAAGGTAGGGATCGAATCTTGCGGGTAAAGTGTACAAACCTCTGCAGAGGGTTAAAACCTAATCGATTAGCCGTGTCCCCGGTTACGGACAACTTGAGCCTCTAGACATGGATCTATCTCGGAACTCTCAACACTGGACTAATAACTTAACTGTGGGCAACTTATGATGATTCAGGCTATGGGACATAGGTTGGTGGAACCATGTCATAATAGATAACTCCATAGTACAGACTCCTGATATTCCTTTGTTGTAGGGAAAATAAAATCAGCTTTTACACAAAAACCTCAGACACAGAGCAACAAAACCATATTGCATATAGAATAGTTTATCATCTGTTTTCTCCTATTGTGATCTTGCCGGTACATTTAATGTACTGACCTACACGGCTGCAACGTATCATGTTGCAGGATTATTTCCTATGACGAGTGAGTTCCGTTGTTAGGTTACGGTCTACACTCAACCTGCCAATGGCGTTGATGGGACTCCACACCCGATTGATTGTTTCCGCTGAGACTTGTGAGGTATATATCATTTTACGTTATTTAGACATGTGATTGCACTTTTATATGTACATTGATGTACTGTTTGTGCTAGCATACCAATCCAGTGATGGCACAGATACACAGAGGCTTGACAGTTTGAGGTTGGGTCGCTACAGATATGGTATCAGAGCACATGTTGACTAGAGGACGTAACCCTAGAAACTGGAAAGCTCTTAGGACATGATATCTCTAAAACATTATTTTCAAAAAGACCCTTACTTCTCATCTTTTCTAATTTTATCAAATAGTCCCTCTTATCTCAAATAGTTAGAATATACCCCTTTCCCTTTAGCCCACCTAGAGATCAATTGAAGCCACCCCAAGAAGGACAAGATATCAGACAACAGATGTCCACTTAAGAGTAAAGAGGATTTCACCATGCATTAGAAGAGTTGAAGCTGCAACAGTTGAAGTCCCCGAAGACTTGAAGAATCTGAAGAATTATTTGACCTTTAGAAGACCAAATCCGTGTTATATATTTACGTTAGATGCGACAATTTGTGAGTTGTCATTTTTTTGATGTTTTTCTGACAGCAAAAAAATAAAAACCATTTCCTCAAAACCTTTGTTTGTATTGTGTGTATATCCCTCCATTCTTCTCCCTATTTTCATCCCAAATCCCTTAAACCCAATAGATGATGAATGAAGTTGGACTGGTGTTCTCTGGACTGATGACTCGGTTGGAGACAGAGCTATGGATTCAAAACATGGAGGAACACTTCGGGAAAAATTTGATTGCAAGGAAGTATGAGGTTCAATACGCACTTCGGTAGTTTATAGAAAGTGTTGCAACCTGGTGGAAAATTCATCAAGCCATAGAAGGATGCAACGGAGCAAAAACTTGGAGGAATTCAAGAAGACTCTGTTGAGATCCCGTCTTATCTGGAAGCACTATGATAACCCGAAGAAGAAACCTTGTGTCTGCAAAATTTACGGAGAAATAGGACACACCAACAAAGAACACAAGGATGGATGCCCTCATTGTGAGGAGAATCACCCAGGCGAAGAATGCCTAACTAGGCAGGTGACTTGTTTCCTGTGTGAAGGAACTACACACTGTTAGATTTAATCTTGATGCATGTATCTGCATATTTAGTTTGCTTTTGTCATGCATGTAGGATAGGTTAGAGAGTAGCTAGTCCGGTGAAGCTTCAGCAGAGGCGCGCTAGAAGATGAGATGTCAAGCTGTCGTGCGACGCGGCGATCATGAGGAGATGTCGATGTTGTTGTGCGATACGGCAACGCCGTGTGATGCGGCAAGATGCGACCATGGCTGGAGCGTGATGAGCTACTCATTCAGGTTGAGCCAAGTGATTTGGCCAAGTCATAGTTAGTTAGAGTATGTGAGGTTGTAGCTACATGTGTGCGTGGTGCTAGCCGATTCAAGAGTCAGTACATGTGTGAGTTTGCTAGTGATTGACATGGACGTGCATGTAGCTAGTCAGTTGGCGCATGGGTTAGTGCGTGGAGGGTGTGTTGTTAGTGGCCGATTAAGGTGGCTGGTAGTGCGTGCGTGAGTCCAGCCCGTGATGTATATATACATGTTGCATATTGAGTAATGAAAGAAGGTCGAGAGGGATGAGCAGAAACATGTAGCCACTGTATTCACCAAGGACGGAGAGTAATGAAAGAAGGTCGAGAGGGCTGAGCAGAAACATGTAGCCACTGTATTCACCAAGGACGGAGCCTCTCGACAAAGCTAGCGGATGGTCTGTTCGTTGGTGTATGTGTGTGTGTGTGTGTAGTGTGCGTTCAGGTGTTCTTGAGAGAAACCATAGACTAAGATAAGAAGATAGAGAGAAAGCACAAGAGAGTTGTGTGAGGCAACAAGAGGAAGAAGAAGAGCGGCGTTGCGAGGAGGGGCAGGGCCAATAATTGGTATTCAGAGCCTTGTCGATCCGAGGCGACGGCGACGGCGCGGCGGACTGCATGAGAGTTGGAGGTCGGCACACGCAAGGTGGAGGCCGGCGACGGTGCGATGCCGCGGGTGGTCGGCTGCGGTGAGATACCGCAATTTGATGATGGTGTGGCGATCGGCGCCGCAAAGGCGTCCTCAACGTCAAGTGATGGCCGCTGCATGCGGCAGGAAGTCGTGGTACTCAACGCCGCGACGGCACCGTCCACGGCAAGACGGCGTGGGGATTGGCATTGTGAGGGCGTCATCCACGACGAGATGGTGCATGGAAACCAGCGCCATGACAACGTCGACAACGACAAGTGGCTGCGGCGCTGTGATGGCATCGGCAAGTGGTTGCGGGTGATCTGCATCGGAGATTCGAGAATGAAGATTAACGAGAAAAATGTTAGGTTTAATCTTGATGCATGAATCTGCATATTTAGTTTGCTTTTGTCATGCATGTAGTATAGGATAGAGAGTAGCTAGTCCGGTGAAGCTTCAGCGGAGGCACGCTAGAAGATGAGATGTCAAGCTGCCGTGCGACGCGGCGAGCATGAGGAGATGTCGATGTTGCTATGCGATACGGCAACGCCGTGTGATGCGGCAAGATGCGAACGTGGCTGGAGGGTGATGGGCTAATCATTCAGGTTGAACCAAGTGATTTGGCCAAGTCATAGTTAGTTAGAGTATGTGAGGTTGTAGCTGCATGTGTGTGTGGTGCTAGACGAGTCAAGAGTCAGTACATGCGTGAGTTTGCTAGTGATTGACATGGACGTGCATGTAGCTAGTCAGTTGGCGCATGGGTTAGTGCGTGGAGGGTGTGTTGTTAGTGGCCGGTTAAGGTGGTTGTTAGTGTGTGCGTGAGTCCATCCCCTGATGTATATATACATGTTGCATATTGAGTAATGAAAGAAGGTCGAGAGGGATGAGGAGAAACATGTAGCCACTGTATTCACCAAGGACGGAGCCTCTCGGAAAAGCTAGCGGATGGTCTGTTCGTTGGTGTATGTGTGTGTGTGTAGTGTGCGTTCAGGTGTTCTTGAGAGAAACCATAGACTAAGAGAAGAAGATAGAGAGAAACCACAAGAGAGTTGTGTGAGGCAACAAGAGGAAGAAGAAGAGTGGCGCTGCGAGGAGAGGCGGCGCCAACACGCGCTACCCTGCTCAATGTCAGATTTACCCCAAGGTACAAAAATTGTCAACCAGCGAAAAGAATCCCTCAGGGAAAGTTTAGAAGAATCCGTGATGAAGGAAGTTATTGAAGACCCGGATGGAGAAGGCCTAAACAGATTTTTTGCTCATTCTTGCTATTCATGTGGAGAAGAAGGACATTTTTCACGGTATTGCACAAAGGAAAGAGAAGAGTATCTGGTAGATTTCTCGATAGCAGAAGTGAAGTTTGACCCTCAGGAAATAGAAGCTCTGATCAGTATGGAGAAATCCAGGAAGAGAAAACGAAGGCATCCCAAGAACAACTCAATTTCTGTAGAGAAGGACCTGGGTCATATCACTTGTTACAGGTGCAAGGATTTAGGTCATTACGCTCATAAATATCTAGAAAATAAGCTAAAAATCCAAGGAGCATACATAATCACAAAGAAGCGCCGAGACATGTTGGAAGTCATTTATTTTCCCTCCAAGGGAGCAGGACATTTTGCTAGGGAATGTTCAGATCAGATGAAAGTTGGAGCTGAGTAGTTGAAATTTTGATACGGATAATAAGAGTAGTAGAAAGCAATTTTATTTTCATAAACTCGATGAGTTGAATTACGTAATGGAAGCCTTAGAGTTTGTAATGATTTCATGAATCAAAAAAATTGCTGTGTCATGATTTCATATGTTGAATTGTATGAGTTATTACTTTACGAACAAGATGTTGACCATTTTCGAGGATATGAGAAATATGGTCTATGGATGAAATTGTCCATTTCATTCTAAGGGTGTGGTAGTATCCTGTAAGAACACCAGACCAATGGAAAGGGAAATGTGTCCCACAGATTGGAGTTGGACAAAATGAGTTGGAGTTTTATCTTTGATGTGATGGCTATGAAGGAATGGAGTACTATTGGAATTAAAGGTGTGATGTTAGAATGTGGAAAAAGAGTAACTCCAAGGATGAGTTAAAAATGTACAAGAGTTGAAGTAGGTCATAACCAACAGGCCCAGGATTTGAAGATGAACAGACATAACCTTGATGAAGGAAGTGTTGGGGATCGTAGCAGAAATTAAAATTTTCCTACGCATCACCAAGATCTATCCATGGAGTATTCTAGCAACGAGGGGATAGGAGAGCATCTACGTACCACTTGTAGATCGCAACGGAAGCGTTCAAGAAGAACGTGGATGATGGAGTCGTACTCGTCGTGATCCGAATCACCGATGACCTAGTGCTGAACGGACAGCACCTCCGCGTTCAACACACGTATGGTCAGGATGACGTCTCCTCCTTCTTGATCCATCAAGGGGGAAGGAGAGGTTGATGAAGATCTAGCAGCACAATGGCGTGGTGGTGGATGCAGCAGAATTCCAGCAGGGCTTCGCCAAGCGTCTACGGAGAGAGGGAGAGGTGTAACAGGGGAGAGGGAGGCGCCAAGGCTGTAGGGTGCGGCTGCCCTCCCTCCCCCCCTTTATATAGGCTCCCTAGGGGGGCGGCCCTGGAGATGCATCTCCAGGGGGGGCGGCGGCCAAGGGGGGAGCCTTGCCCCCCAAGGCAAGTGGGGCACCCCCTGCCCTAGGGTTTCCAACCCTAGGCGCAGGGGGGAGGCCTATGAGGGGCGCACTAGCCCACTATGGGATGGTTACCTCCCCACTTCAGCCCACGGGGCCCTTCGGGATGGGTGGCCCCACCCGGTGGACCCCCGGTACCCATCAAGTGGTCCCGGTACAATACCGGTGACCCCCGAATCCTTACCGATGGCCGAAACGGCACTTCCTATATATAATTCTTTACCTCCGGACCATTCCGGAACCTCTCGTGACGTCCGGGATCTCATCCGGGACTCCGAACAACCTTCGGTTTGCTGCATACTAATATCTTTACAACCCTAGCGTCACCGAACCTTAAGTGTGTAGACCCTACGGGTTCGGGAGACATGCAGACATGACCGAGACGATCTCCGGTCAATAACCAACAGCGGGATCTGGATACCCATGTTGGCTCCCACATGATCCTCGATGATCTCATCGGATGAACCACGGTGTCGAGGACTTAATCAATCCCGTACTCAATTCCCTTCGTCTATCGATACGATACTTGCCCGAGATTCGATCGTCGGTATAACGATACCTTGTTCAATCTCGTTACCGGCAAGTCTCTTTACTCGTTCCCGTAACACATCACCCCGTGAACAACACCTTGATCACATTGAGCTCATTATGATGATGTCTTACTCAGTGGGCCCAGAGATACCTCTCTGTCATACGGAGTGACAAATCCCAGTCTCGATTCATGCCAACCCAACAAACACTTTCGGAGATACCTGTAGTGCACCTTTATAGTCACCCAGTTACGTTGTGACGTTTGATACACCCAAAGCACTCCTACGGCATCTGGGAGTTGCATAATCTCATGGTCTAAGGAATGATACTTGACATTCAGAAAAGCTCTAGCAAACGAACTATACGATCTTTTGTGCTATGCTTAGGTTTGGGTCTTGTCCATCACATCATTCTCCTAATGATGTGATCCCGTTATCAGTGACATCCCCATGTCCATAGTCAGTAAACCATGACTATCTATTGATCAACGAGCTAGTCAACTAGAGGCTTACTAGGGACACATTGTGGTTTATGTATTCACACATGTATTATGATTTCCGGACAATACAATTATAGCATGAACAATAGACGATTATCATGAACAAGGAAATATAATAATCCTTTTATTATTGCCTCTAGGGCATATTTCCAACAGTCTCCCACTTGCACTAGAGACAATAGTCTACTTACATTGTGATGAATCGCACACCCATGGAATTTTGGTGTTGATCATGTTTTGCTCTAGGGAGAGGTTTAGTCAACGGATCTGCCACATTCAGGTCCGTATGTACTTTACAAATCTCTATGTATCCATTTTGAACACTTTTAGGAATGGAGTTGAAGCGACGCTTGATATGCCTGGTCTTCCTGTGAAACCTGGGCTCCTTCGCAAGGGCAATTGCTCCAGTGTTGTCACAGAAGAGAGTCATCGGGTCCGACGCATTGGGTATGACTCCTAGGTCGGTAATGAACTCCTTCACCCAGACTGCTTCTAGTGCTGCCTCCGAGGCTGCCATATACTCTGCTTCACATGTAGATCCCGCCACGACGCTTTGCTTGCAACTGCACCAGCTTACTGCCCCTCCATTCAAAATATACATGTATCCGGTTTGTGACTTGGAGTCATCCAGATCTGTGTCGAAGCTGGCGTCGACGTAACCCTTTACGACGAGCTCTTCGGCACCTCCATAAACGAGAAACATATCCTTAGTCCTTTTCAGGTACTTCAGGATGTTTTTGACCGCTGTCCAGTGTTCCTTGCCGGGATTACTTTGGTACCTACCTACCAAACTTACGGCAAGGTTTACATCGGGTCTGGTACACAGCATGGCATACATAATAGACCCTATGGCTAAGGCATAGGGGATGACACTCATCTCTTCTATATCTTTTGCCGTGCTCGGGCATTGAGCCGTGCTCAATCGCACACCTTGCAATACAAGCAACAACCCCTTCTTGGACTGATCCATTTTGAACTTCTTCAAAATCTTGTCAAGGTACGTACTTTGTGAAAGACCGATGAGGCGTCTCGATCTATCTCTATAGATCTTGATGCCTAATATATAAGCAGCTTCTCCAAGGTCCTTCATTGAAAAACACTTGTTCAAATAGGCCTTTATGCTCTCCAAGAATTCTATATCATTTCCCATCAATAGTATGTCATCCACATATAATATGAGAAATGCTACGGAGCTCCCACTCACTTTCTTGTAAACGCAGGCTTCTCCATAAGTCTGCATAAACCCAAACGGTTTGATCATCTCATCAAAGCGAATGTTCCAACTCCGAGATGCTTGCACCAGCCCATAGATAGAGCGCTGGAGCTTGCATACTTTGTTAGCATTCTTAGGATCGACAAAAGCTTCCGGCTGCATCATATACAATTCTTCCTTAAGAAAGCCGTTAAGGAATGCCGTTTTGACGTCCATTTGCCATATCTCATAATCATAGAATGCGGCAATTGCTAACATGAGTCGGACGGACTTCAGCTTCGCTACGGGTGAGAAAGTCTCATCGTAGTCAACCCCTTGAACTTGTCGATAATCCTTAGTGACAAGTCAAGCCTTTTAGATGGTCACATTACCATCCGCGTCTGTCTTCTTCTTAAAGATCCATTTATTTTCTATGGCTCGCCGATCATCGGGCAAGTCATTCAAAGTCCATACTTTGTTTTCATACATGGATTCTATCTCGGATTTCATGGCTTCTAGCCATTTGTCGGAATCTGGGCCCGCCATCGCTTCTTCATAGTTCGAAGGTTCACCGTTGTCCAACAACATGATTTCCAGGACAGGGTTGCCGTACCACTCTGGTGCGGAACGTGTCCTTGTGGACCTACGAAGTTCAGTAGGAGCTTGATCAGAAGTATCTTGATCATCATCATTAACATCCTCTCGTATCGGTGCAGGCACCACAGGAACATTTTCCTGAGCTGTGCTACTCTGATTTTCAAGAGGTAGTACTTCATCAAGCTCTACTTTCCTCCCACTTACTTCTTTCGCGAGAAACTCTTTCTCTAGAAAGGACCCGTTCTTGGCAACAAAGATCTTGCCTTCGGATCTGAGGTAGAAGGTATACCCAACTGTTTCTTTGGGATATCCTATGAAGACGCATTTTTCCGATTTGGGTTCGAGCTTTTCAGGTTGAAGTTTGTTGACATAAGCATCGCAACCCCAAACTTTCAGAAATGACAGCTCGGGTTTCTTGCCAAACCATAATTCATACGGTGTCGTCTCAACGGATTTTGACGGAGCCCTATTTAAAGTGAATACGGCAGTCTCTAAAGCATAGCCCCAAAATGAGAGCGGTAGATCGGTAAGAGACATCATAGATCGCACCATATCCAATAGAGTGCGATTACGACGTTCGGACACACCGCTACGCTGAGGTGTTCCAGGCGGCGTGAGTTGTGAAACGATTCCGCATTTTCTTAAGTGTGTGCCAAATTCATGACTTAAATATTCTCCCCCACGATCTGATCGTAAGAACTTTATTTTTCTGTCACGTTGATTCTCGGCCTCACTCTGAAACTCCTTGAACTTTTCAAAGGTCTCATACTTGTGTTTCATTAAGTAGACATACCCATATCGACTCAAATCATCAGTGAGAGTGAGAACATAACGATAGCCTCCGCGAGCCTCAACGCTCATTGGACCACACACATCTGTATGTATGATTTCCAACAAGTTGGTTGCTCGCTCCATTGTCCCTGAGAATGGAGTCTAGGTCATTTTGCCCATGAGGCATGGTTCGCATGTGTCAAATGATTCATAATCGAGAGACTCTAAAAGTCCATCAGCATGGAGCTTCTTCATGCGCTTGACACCAATGTGACCAAGGCGGCACTGCCACAAGTATGTGGGACTATCGTTATTAACTTTACATATTTTGGTATTCACACTATGAATATGTGTATCATCACGTACGAGATTCATTAAGAATAAACCATTAACCATCGGAGCATGACCATAAAACATATCACTCATATAAATAGAACAACCATTATCTAGATTTAAATGAGTAGCCATCTCGAATTAATCGAGATCCAGATACAATGTTCATGCTCAAACTTGGCACTAAATAACAATTATTGAGGTTCAAAACTAATCCTGTAGGTAAATGTAGAGGTAGCGTGCCGACGGCGATCACATCGACCCTGGAACCATTCCCGACGCGCATCGTCACCTCGTCCTTCGCCAGTCTCCGTTTATTCCGCAGCTCCTGTTTTGAGTTACAAATATGAGCAACCGCACCGGTATCAAATACCCAGGAGCTACTATGAGTGCTAGTAAGGTACACATCAATAACATGTATATCACATATACCTTTGGTGTTGCCGGCCTTCTTATCCGTTAAGTACTTGGGGCAATTCCGCTTCCAGTGACCATTTCCCTTGCAATAAAAGCACTCAGTTTCAGGTTTGGGTCCATTCTTTGACTTCTTCCTGACAACTGATTTACCAGGCGCGGCAACCTCCTTGCCGTCCTTCTTGAAGTTCTTCTTACCCTTGCCTTTCTTGAACTTAGTGGTTTTATTCACCATCAACACTTGATGTTCCTTTTTTATCTCCACCTCCGCAGATTTCAGCATTGAATACAACTCGGGAATGGTCTTTTCCATCCCCTGCATATTGTAGTTCATCACGAAGCTCTTGTAGCTAGGCGGGAGCGACCGAAGGATTCTGTCAATGACCGCCTCATCCGGGAGATTAACTTCCAGCTGAGTCAAGCGGTTGTGCAACCCAGACATCTTGAGTATGTGTTCACTGACAGAGCTATTTTCCACCATCTTGCAGCTAAAGAACTTGTCGGAGACATCATATCTCTCGACCCGGGCATGAGCTTGGAAAATCAATTTCAGCTCCTTGAACATCTCATATGCTCCGTGTTGCTCAAAACGCTTTTGGAGCTCCGGTTCTAAACTGTAAAGCATGCCGCACTGAACGAGGGAGTAATCATCAGCACGTGACTGATGGGCGTTCATAACGTCCTGGTTTGCTGGGAATGGTGCATCACCTAGCGGTGCTTCTAGGACATAATGTTTCTTGGCAGCTATGAGGATGATCCTCAGGTTCCGGACCCAGTCTGCATAGTTGCTGCCATCATCTTTCAGCTTGGTTTTCTCTAGGAACGCGTTGAAGTTGAGGGTGACATTAGCGTGGGCCATTTGATATACAAGACATATTGTAAAGATTTAGACTAAGTTCATGATAATTAAGTTCATCTAATCAAATTAATGAATGAACTCCCACTCAGATTTGACATCCCTCTAGTCATCTAAGTGATACATGATCCGAGTCAACTAGGCCGTGTCCGATCATCACGTGAGACGGACTAGTTATCATTGGTGAACATCTCTATGTTGATCGTATCTTCTATACGACTCATGTTCGACCTTTCGGTCCTCCGTGTTCCGAGGCCATGTCTGTACATGCTAGGCTCGTCAATCCAACCTAAGTGTATTGCGTGTGTAAATCTGGCTTACACCCGTTGTATGCGAACGTAAGAACCTATCACACCCGATCATCACGTGGTGCTTCGGAACGACGAACCTTAGCAACGGTGCACAGTTAGGGAGAACACATTTTTGATATTTTAATGAGGGATCATCTTATTTATGCTACCGTCGTTCTAAGCAAATAAGATGTAAAAACATGATAAACATCACATGCAATCAAATAGTGACATGATATGGCCAACATCATTTCGCTCCTTTGATCTCCATCTTCGGGGCGCCATGTTCATCGTCGTCACCGGCATGACACCATGATCTCCATCATCATGATCTCCATCATCGTGTCTTCGTGAAGTTGTCACGGCAACTATTACTTCTACTACTATGGCTAACACTTTAGCAATAAAGTAAAGTAATTACATGACGATTTAAGTTGACACGCAGGTCATAAATAAATAAAGACAACTCCTATGGCTCCTGCCGGTTGTCATACTCATCGACATGCAAGTCGTGATTCCTATTACAATAACAAGATCATCTCATACATCACATACATGATTCATCACAACTTCTGGCCATATCACATCACAAAGCACTTGCTGCAAAAACAAGTTAGACGTCCTCTAATTGTTGTTGCAAGTTTTTACGTGGCTGTTATAGGTTGCTAGCAAGAACCTTTCTTACCTACGTTAAAACCACAACGTGAATTGTCAATCTCTATTTACCCTTCATAAGGACCCAGTTCATCGAATCCGATCCAACTAAAGTGGGAGAGACAGACACCCGCCAGCCACCTTATCCAACTAGTGCATGTCAGTCGGTGGAACCGGTCTCACGTAAGCGTACGTGTAAGGTTGGTACGGGCCGCTTCATCCCACAATACCGCTGAATCAAGATAGGACTAGTAACGCCAAGAAGAATTGACAATTCGACGCCCACAACTACTTTGTGTTCTACTCGTGCATAGAAACTACGCATAGACCTAGCTCTAATACCACTGTTGGGGATCGTAGCAGAAATTAAAATTTTCCTACGCATCACCATGATCTATCCATGGAGTATTCTAGCAACGAGGGGATAGGAGAGCATCTACATACCACTTGTAGATCGCAATGGAAGCGTTCAAGAAGAACGTGGATGATGGAGTCGTACTCGCCGTGATCCGAATCACCGATGACCTAGTGCCGAACGGACAGCACCTCCGCGTTCAACACACGTACGGTCGGGATGACGTCTCCTCCTTCTTGATCCAGCAAGGGGGAAGGAGAGGTTGATGAAGATCCAGCAGCACGACGGCGTGGTGGTGGATGCAGCAGAATTCCAGCAGGGCTTCGCCAAGCGTCTACGGAGAGAGGGAGAGGTGTAATAGGGGAGAGGGAGGCGCCAAGGCTGCAGGGTGCGGCTGACCTCCCTCCCCCCTTTATATAGGCCCCTAGGGGGGCGCCGGCCCTGGAGATGCATCTCCAGGGGGGCGGCCAAGGGGGGAGCCTTGCCCCCCAAGGCAAGTGGGGCGCCCCCTGCCCTAGGGTTTCCAACCCTAGGCGCAGGGGGGAGGCCCATGGGGGGGTGCACCATCCCACTATGGGCTGGTTCCCTCCCCACTTCAGCCCATGGGGCCCTCCGGGATGGGTGGCCCCACCCGGTGGACCCCCGGTACCCATCCGGTGGTCCCGGTACAATACCGGTGACCCTCGAATCCTTCCCGATGGCCGAAACGACACTTCCTATATATAATTCTTTACCTCTGGACCATTTCGGAACCTCTCGTGACGTCCGGGATCTCATCCGGGACTCCAAACAACCTTCAGTTTGCTACATACTAATATCTTTACAACCCTAGCGTCACCGAACCTTAAGTGTGTAGACCCTACGGGTTCGGGAGACATGCAGACATGACCGAGACGATCTCCAGTCAATAACCAACAGCGGGATCTAGATACCCATGTTGGCTCCCACATGCTCCTCGATGATCTCATCGGATGAACCACGATGTCGAGGACTTAATCAATCCCGTACTCAATTCCCTTCGTCTATCGGTACGATACTTGCCCGAGATTCGATCGTCGGTATACCGATACCTTGTTCAATCTCGTTACCGGCAAGTCTCTTTACTCGTTCCCGTAACACATCATCCCGTGAACAACACCTAGATCACATTGAGCTCATTATGATGATGTCTTACTCAGTGGGCCCAGAGATACCTCTCTGTCATACGGAGTGACAAATCCCAGTCTCGATTCATGCCAACCCAACAAACACTTTCGGAGATACCTGTAGTGCACCTTTATAGTCACCCAGTTACGTTGTGACGTTTGATACACCCAAAGCACTCCTACGGCATCCGGGAGTTGCATAATCTCATGGTCTAAGGAATGATACTTGACATTCAGAAAAGCTCTGGCAAACGAACTATACGATCTTTTGTGCTATGCTTAGGTTTGGGTGTTGTCCATCACATCATTCTCCTAATGATGTGATCCCGTTATCAGTGACATCCCCATGTCCATAGTCAGTAAACCATGACTATCTATTGATCAACGAGCTAGTCAACTAGAGGCTTACTAGGGACACATTGTGGTCTATGTATTCACACATGTATTATGATTTCCGGACAATACAATTATAGCATGAACAATAGACGATTATCATGAACAAGGAAATATAATAATCCTTTTATTGTTGCCTCTAGGGCATATTTCCAACAGGAAGAATTTGGGAAGAAGCTGTGTTTTTATCAGCACACGTTCCTTAGGAGGATAAGAAAACCCGAGTCTTGTGAAGAACGATAGATACTTTGTTCAGCTTGTAGAAACAATGGATTATCCGAACACAGTTCAACGACAAGAGAAATTTCTACAATGCTTGTGAGAATGCTCGAGTGTTAGAACTGCGAGATTCGATAAACCTTATACAGGGTAATGATCTGGGTGCGGAATGGATTGATCACCATACCGACTTACTCGTATCATTCACTCTTGCTATTTGGGATGGTAAACCTGAGTGACTTACCCATTGTAGAGAGACGACGATATCAAACCTTGTTTAAACCATAGAATGGTAGAACGATGGACCCCTGTACACGCAACCGTTGCCAATCGTAGGTTATACGGTGAGATTCAGCCAGGCCCATTTTCTTGCAGGAGAAACCAGAAATTTTTGACCACCATGAGATTTCAATAGTTGTTTAGTATTGGCGACAGACCTATCACCTGAGAAGACTCAGTCTCAGAAGTATCTTGTTTTGATGAAAGGACGCAAGATTTTGAAGAAAAAGGTTATGCCCTTACCGGGAGAGCACTAGTGAAAGAGTTATCCCGGGGGATATGAGAAGGCCGACACTGTTAACCCAAAGGAATGGAGTACGTGACTTTCAGGTCGGAACCATAACCATGCTTTTAAGTGTGGTAGCACACTATACCATATTGATCAATGGATTTGCTGGAAGACCCCCCAAACCTAGCCTTCTTGCTAGCCTCTTTGAATCTCGAGGATGAGATTCATTTTAAGTGTGGTAGGTTTGTGACATCCCAAAATTCTAAGTCTTGGAATGTTATATTAAATAAATAGTTTTGACTGTTTGTTCGATTGTTGTGTGAATGATTGAGTGAAATTTGAGTGCAATTTGAAACTTTTTGAAAGTTGAATGAGAGGGAATAAAAGGACTTTCCCAAAAGTGTTTCCATTTGAAATGATTTGGAACCTCATTTGAAAGTAATGTAAACTTCATGTCACTCAAGGCTTTCAAGAGATGAGATGAAATGACTTCACCAAAGTTTAAATGAAAGAGGGTGGGGAGTTAAACCACTTTTGAAATTCCATTTTGAATCCTTCCCATTTGAATAGTTTCAAATTCCTCTAACCCATTTCAAAATAAAGAGAGGAGCAATATGACACTACAAACCAGGGGCAAATTTGGAATATATTTGAATGAGGAAAAACAGAAAACATTTGAAAGTGGTTTGAATTTCAATTTCAAAATCATTTAGGAGTTATTTGGCTTTTAATCAAATTATTTTTCTCCTAAAAATAAATAAATGGAAATAGGGTAAAATGATTCCCTTTAATGGAAAATTAGGAGAAAATAATTTTGAAATAATTTTGGTATTTTAAAAATGATTTTTATTGGGTCTTATTGCAGCAGTAGCACTGTTTGCCTCATTTCAATTTTTGTGCATTTTATTTTGACCTTTAGAAAACGTTCATCATTTAGGATTTCTTTTTCTGAACTATTTGATATATAATATGTCTATATAAAGGTCTTAATTTTTTCCTTTTTTTAGTTTTCTTGTCTGTGCTTATTTCAAAAAAAATGGCTGAAGCCCTCAGCTGTCAGCTGGCCCAGCTCAGCTTCAGCCCACGGCCGCACGCGCATGCGTGTCACAGCCCCAGCTCAGCCCTTGCCTGACCTTGCTTGCTCATCATGTCATCATGTTAAATTTTCTCAGAAAGTTGAAATGGGGATTGCCTAAACCCTAGCATCAAAGGAATTCACTAGGTTCAACTAAAATATTCTCAGTGAATCCAAATGGCTTTTAAAAATCTTCATCATTTCTGGAAAATGCTAAAAACCAGAACCAAAGGTGTTGCACATTTTTCCATGACATATTTGGTCACTGAATTAAATCATACTTTATTTGCATTTGTGCATTTATATGCTATTAAATATTTTAGTTGCTCAAATAGTCATAAACTAAAAAGTTTACTCTTGGATATATTCTAAACAGTAGCCATGAGCAGTTTCTTGATTTTTGGGCTTGTTCTGGTATTTTAATTAAATCCCTAAAGCTACAAAAGAAATAGAAAACTAAAACACATAAAGGAGAGAGAGAGAGAGCGAAGGACTTACCTGGAAAAAGCTTACCTGGCGCCCACCAACAGGCCCAGTACTGTAGCTGGCGGCCCAGCCCACCAGCGCTGCCCCCTATCGTCTTCCTCCTTGCACAGAAGGACAGGGGCGCGTGCTCGCCGCCTGCTGGCCATGCGCAGGCCACCTCCACCCTGCCTGCTTCACTCCCCCGACGCCCTGAACACGCCACGCAACCCTGGTCACTCCCCCTCTCTCCCGTGTCTCTTCCTCGTCTGCCCCTCTCTCCCAAGCACCACCGAGCGGAGCTCCTCATCGCCGCTCGCTGCTGCCGCGGCTACTAGCAACCCCACGCCTCACCGACGCGCCCAGAAGCTCCGCCACTTCGTCCTCTACCTCCTCGACGAGCCACGAGGCCCCAGACGCGCTGCAACACCGCCACCGCCCTCTTCGTTCGGCCACCGAGATCGCCGGCGACCTCTCGTCACCACCAGCCCCTCCCCGAGCTCGCTGAGGCCTCCGTTCAACTCTATGTGAGCTACCGCTTCGAACCCCTCTCTTCCCCGCCTCGGTTGCGCCTTGTAGCCCTCGTTCTCACCGAAGCTGAAGCTCCCCGCCGCCGGCCATGTTGCCATCGTAGCTACGGCCGCGCAAGCTCGCGTTCGAGCTCACCGTTGCACTCACCGCACTACCGCGAGTCGAACACGGCCGTCCATGGCTCCTCTCGTGCCCCGCACCGCCCACACCGTTGTGCCCGAACTCCGGCCGCCGCCTAGCCGCTACCACCGTCGACTCAGGCCGTCCCAGCTGCTGCCGCTGCCACCACTAGATGCGCAAGAGCGTCAGAAAGCCGTAGCAACAAACCGCGTACAAAACGGAGCCCCATAGTGTTTTTCCGAAATGCTCCGCCGTCGTTTTGGTCGTCGCCGGCCGAACTCCGGCAAGGTGGACTTGTCCTGTCATTAGCCACTAATGACGCCACTAACTAACCCCATAGCTCACTGACGGATGGGCCCCATGCCCATAAGTAAACTTAGTTTATTTCCTGTTATGTTTAACTAACCACAGGGGCCCCACAGGTCGGTTTGAGCTGGCCACGTCACACGTTGACTGTCCCCACATGTCATGTTTACTTTGCTGACGTGGGCGTTGACCGGACCCACCTGACAGTGTCACTAACCAGCTCCAGTCACTGACCAGTGGACCCCATTGGTCAGGTTTGACCTGGAGGCGCCCAGTTGACCTGCAGACATCAGGGTGATGTCATGCTGACGCAATAACTCTTTTTCTGGAATAATTCTTATGCAGGAAATCCCAGAAATTAATGCAAACTTATAAAATTCATAGAAATTCAACCATAACTCCAAATCAAACAAATTATATATGAAAAATTATCAGAAAAATCCAATCTATCCATCTGTACCATTTTCATGCATGTTAGAACAACTTATAGCTACTGTTTAGGACAAATCATGTAAATGGCATTTGAATTTCCACATATGGAGTTTGAATTTGAACCTTTGGTTCAAACCAACTTCATTTAATCTGGTTGCTAGTTGCATTAGCTCAATCAACAGCATATTGCCATGTCACATTCATGCATCATATTGTTGCATGGCATTGATTGTGTTTCTCCATTGTTTGCCGGTGACTGTCCCCTCTCAGTAGACGACGCTCCGACGATTGTTCGATGACACCGATGAAGAACTATAATATCTTCAGAAGTGCCAGGCAAGCAAAACCCCCTTGTTCATTCTGATACAATCCCACTCTCTCGCTCCATCTCTCTTTTACTTCATTAGGACAACATCGATTCAACTGTTACATGATGCGGTAGCTGAACCCCTTTTCCTCTGCATGACCTGTCATTGCCACAGTAAATAGATGAAACCCACTAGCATGAGTAGGAGTTGTTTGAGCCCTGATGTGCCTACTCATTCATGCTTGTTTGTCATGCATGCTACTTCTTAGAGTTGAGTCAGGTCTGATTCATTGGGAATGAAGTGGGATGATGATGAACATGTCCTACTGTGTGTGAGCTAAGTGTGTGAACACGATTTGATAAAGGTAGCGGTGAGAGGCCATGTAGGAGTACATGGTGGGTTGTCTCACTGAAACCGTCGTCAGGAACTGAGTTCTGTGTTTGTGATCCATGAACAGCTACTACCACGCATTGGGCCCGAAACCAATGGACCATATCGACTTATTAACTGCCCTTGCCCTCTGTCCAAGAGTTGCAACTAGTTTCTGGAGTTTGTAGGATATGTGTTGAAGGCCGTGCGTAGTGCTAACTCTAGGGGTGGGCTATGATGCGGTAGATACACCATGGCCCGGTGTACCAAGCGCCCGTTTGGTGTCTCGGGAACCCTCCACACATCGTTTGGGGCTGTGAGCGAAACCCCGGCTAGATCTCCTCGCAGATAGAACCTGAATAGGCGATAAACCTGGACTAGAGACTTGTGTGGTTATTCAGGTCGTGGTCGACTCCCTCGCCAGGCTTCCGCTTGAAGGTTGCCGAGATACACGACATGTACATGGTGGTAAGTGGCGAGAGCGTGTGTGAAGAAGTACACCCCTGCAGGGTTATAAATGATCTATTCGAATAGCTGTGTCCGCGGTAAAGGACTTCTGGGTTGCCTATAACAGTTCATAGACAAGTGAAAGTGGATACTCTAAAACTCGTAAGATAAGCGTGAGTGCTATGGATGGCCTTCTCGTAAGGAGACGAAAGCGGATCCATAGTGGTGTATTGATATGGTGAATATGTGGACCCGTATGCGCCACCTCAAAAGAGTTACTTGTAGTCGTAGTTCAGGATAGCCACCGAGTCAAAGCTGGCTTGCTGCAGTTAAACTCCACCACCCCTTTGTTGATACTGATGCATATGTGGATAGTTCTGATGTAAGTCTTGCTGTGTACATTTGTACTCACGTTTGCTTATTTTATGTTTTATAGAGAGACATCAGTCTCGCTAGTAGTTCCGTGTGGACTTCGACGTTTAGCTTGATACCTCAGCTACGATCTTGTGCCCTCGGCAGGATCTGGTAGATAGTCAGGCTTCTCAGCCTTTTTCATTTGTAGATGTCTGTACTCAAACATGATAAGCTTCCGCATGTGCTTTGACTTGTATGCTCTGATTGTTGGGTCATGAGACCCATGTTTGTAATATCTTGGCTCCTCGGAGCCTAATGAATAAATACTTGAGTCGTAGAGTTATGTTGTGAGGCCATGTTGTATTTACACATATCGAGCATATTGTGTGTATGATTGAAATGCTTGGTATGTGTGGATCCGACAATCTAGTTGGTTATCCTTGGCAGCCTCTCTTATGGGGAAATGTAGTCTAGTGCTTCCATGAGCCATAGTAGTCTGCTACAGCCCGGTTCACCGGAGTCCTGCTAGCCCAGCACTACTGCTCAGGACACTTGATTGGCCGGCATGTGTTTCACTTCGTTCCTGTGTCTGTCCCTTCGGGGAAATGTCATGCCGTGACATCCGGAGTCCTGCCTAGCCTGCTACAGCCTGGGTTACCGGAGTCCTATTAGCCCAGTGCTACAGCCCGGATTCGCACGCTGCTGACCGAGATGCTCGAAGTTGATTCATGTATGCCTGTCCCCATGGGTTAGTGCCGCTTTGGGTTCACGACTAGCCATGTCGGCCCGGGTTCTCTGTAATATGGATGCTAGCGACACTATCATATACGTGAGCCAAAAGGTGCAAACGGTCCCAGACCATGGTAAGACGACACCCGTGGGAATACCATGCGTGAGGCCGCAAAGTGATATGAGGTGTTACCGGCTAGATCGATGTGACTTGGAATCGGGGTCCTGACAGCGTTGGTATCAGAGCCTGACTGCCTATAGGATTACCAAGCCAAACTGGTCGAAGTTGTGTCTAGAAATGCTTTTGTTATATAAGGGAATTGATTGTGGGATGGAACATAAGGCTCTTTTTACTCCTTATACCTCATGCCCTATGATCTGAGTCAACCTCTTCCTTTCTACGGGGATTAAGAACTAGGCCTTCTCATCTATCTATCAGGATGATGAGTTACTATGGTAGAGACTTATAGGATTGTTGAATTCAAGCCTCAGTTCAGTCTCTACTACTTTTAGTATGTTGTCAGCTGAACTAGAACCTTTATATGATGTTGTTAAGTGACTATGCAAATCCTTGTGAATGTCTCAAATCTTTTTCTGAGCAGTTACAGCCGTTATGTTGTCCGAGTTATCCCAGGTTTCTAATTAGTCTGATGCATTTGCAAATCCCTTCTTTCCATTCTCGGTGTTCCTTTGGGCCAGTTTAACCACACTAATCGGTGAGTTGAGGTACTCTATTGCCTTGACATATATGTTGGAGCTATTATTATGACCCTAGGTGTTATAGGGAGTCACCTAGTACCCTAGCCATGTTTTGTGTTCCCGGTGTGATGATTCTGGCCACCATTCTCGAAAGCATCCCGTGATGCCACTTAGTAGTAGGTATTCTACCCCTGGGTTTTCGAACACGAGATTCACCCTACTTACCTCATGCTGATAGTGCTGCTAGCTCCTTTAGGATATTAGTAACCTTTGCGATAGTCCTCGAGGTTCATGTTATAGCCTTCTTCCAAATATCATGAACTGCTTAAGACAGAAGTTCCTTGCGGAACCGAAGGATCACAACCAGAGTGCTCTTAACGAGTTCTCGATTTTATATTGTGACTCTGCCAATTCTACCTCTCTGCATGGATTATCCGAAAGAAACATGATGAACTTGGTTCGACATACTAATATATGCATCCACAACTCAAAAAAAATTATTATATGTTCCTTGAGTTATTCCTCTTCAGTTGTATCCCGACCGTCCTCTATTAGTTGATAGCCAAGAGTATGTGTGCATTTGTGTTCATCGATGCCTTTTATTCTTGTGGTCCATTAAGCCATTCTATTCCGGAATGACTAGGAGAAACAAAATCCAGTACCTCATACATATCCAGGATTGGGTCAAAGTAGTTGTGTTCTGTAGATCAAATGCCAATCCAGCTTTTGCCCTGTTCTACCCTGGAGTGTTACCCCCTTTGTGTCAGGATTGTCATGAGAACTGCACCATCTCTCATGAATTCTTGACGCAGTGATACTTCTTGCCATCATTTTTTATTCCTCGGTCCCGTGTTGTCGCAACCGGAATGCCAGCAAGTGAACCATGATGTGTGAAATCAATACTCCTAGCAACCATGTTGCTTGGTAGTTAATGGACACTGATATCATTCTTAGCGTGTTGGTTATCGAAACACTATTCTAGGATTGATCGTGCTACCTAGTCCTTATTTCCGGTGCACTCTTCGATCAAAGAGTCAGGATTATTCAATCCCTTGCTTATTTGATCATATCGTCTTGCTCTAGAAAGCAAGATTGTTCTTGAGCTTAGTAACATATCGGTGGTTCGTGATGTTCCGGATATCTTCTCGGATGTATTGCCAGGTTGTCACCTGACTGCTATATTGAGTTCGTGATCATGTTGGTTTTCCTCCAAACCACCCATTCTCCAAGAATCTGTGTTAGATACCCCTGCGCTAGTTGGTTAAACTAAACAACAACTTGGAGAGTTCGAAGATGAAAGCTTGTCTGACTTAGTTCATCACTAAGGGATATCTTTGTGTGTGTGTGTGTGTGTTTTTTTTGAAGAAAGATGATATCCCCATCAATTGGTCCTCGTGATCAGTTGTTGGATCTATTGCCTTGCCAAAACTTTGACTTGAGTATGGGCTATCGTCCAGTCAAATCAGAACCAACGATGTTCGTAATGTTGTCTTACCCGTGGTTGATCCCTCGAGCATACACCATTACATCTGTCGGCGTTCTGGGAACGGGGGTCCCCAGACTTTCCTGCCTGCGGCCTACGGCGTGGCTCGAGTGGGGGCCCAACGTGGCCCATCTTCATCAACACAAAGCTCAAGACCCTCGCGAGGGGCCAAGCCTCGCGAGGCGGACGACACGACGCTTCCTCCGGCACGACCTCCTTAGGCTGGCTCCCGAGGAGGCGGAGAGATCAAGGTGGGGTACCTCACGAGGTGCCCATGACGCAAGCCATGACGATCAAAGGTGCCAGGCGGGCGCCAGCCCGCGCAGCGTCCTCCCTTTCCTCTTTGGTGCAAAGGGGGCAAGCGCAGGCGAGAGGATCAAGCAAAGGCACCCATTTCGGTGCAACGAGACTAAGACCAGCTCCACGACAAGGAGGAAGTCACTGTGGAGCCCGAGCCAGCGTCATCACCAGAACCTTTAGCAGGCGAAAACCAACTTTAGTCAGGATAATTGTACCCGATGTTCCCCTTCAAATTGGCCAATTGTTGGCGCCCTTCCAACTCAATATTTCGGAAGAGGCCCAGGGCCTTTGCCTATAAATAGGGCCAGCCACCCCCAGGGTAGAGGGAATGGGCTAGACATCCGGAGACCTAGGCATCGTGAACTTAAGGTAGAACCCGCACAGAGAGAGAGAAGGGCGATTGAACTCTCCTTAGCAGTTCATCCCCTAGCCAAGAACAGGCCCTCGCAAGGCCGTTCGCCTGTACTGTTCTTCCTCATCAGCCCCAGAGGCAATCAACCCAACACACTGGAGTAGGGTATTACACCACCATGGTGGCCCGAACCAGTATAAATCTTGTGTCTCTTGTGTTGTTCTTGCAGTAGTTAGATCCTTACGAGACGGAGAGGCAGAGGGCCTGATCTCCGCGCGCACCCCAGAGTTCGAACCTTAAGGGTCTGCCGGAATCCGTGATCCGACATTTGGCGCGCCTGGTAGGGGTGCGCCGAAATCAGTCTTCCACCGCTTCGCTCTCCTCCGACCACCGCATCCATCTCTGATGCTCGTCGGGCCCGCGCCGAGCGCCGGGCCGCCATCGCTTCCCGCGCCGTCCAGACGGCCCCTGTCGGAGGGCGTCCTCGTCGTTCCCCGTTGCCCGCCGTAAACGCCGCCACCGGCCCGGCGGGGAACGAGCAGCAAGCGTCCTCTCAACACCCGTCCGTGCGGCGGGATGGCCGCACCGCCACTCCGTCACTCACCCCAGCCGGTTCTTCGTCGCACGCGCTGCGCGCGCCCTTGGAGGCTCAAGCTGCGCTCATCGCGGCGAACGAGCTCCTGCGCTACCGCCGCGTCGACGACGTCTACGAGGAGTGGCTCGATCGCGTCGCCAAGCTCGTTCGCGCCGCAGGGGGCTCTCCGGCGCCTTCCGCACCACTGCGCCGCACTCCGCCCCGCATGGGCAATGAAGCCCCGGGGGCGTTTCAGCCACCACCTTTCCAAGAAGATGCCATGGCCCCAAGGCGCGCAGCTCCTGGGCGGAACCCGCTCCGCCATGCGCCGGCCCAGCCGGAACGGAGCTGCCAAGAAGTCCCGCGACCGCAAGAGGCCGCCCGGGCGCTCCTGGCCCCGGCTTGCCTAGACCCTGCTCCAGCTCCGGCACGTCCAGACCCCGCGCTGCTCCCAGCTGCGGCGCAAGGGGACCCACAAGGCCAAGCTCTTCCTCAACCAAAACCTCCCACGCCCACCGCTGGCTGCCGCGCCTACACCCCCGAGTTGCGTAGCGTCGCGTGGCCCGGCAAGTTCAAGCCAGACCTGCCTCCTCGCTACGACGGCACAACTGATCCAACGGAGTTCCTCCAGCTCTACGAGCTGGGAATCGAAGCTGCCAGTGGGGACGAGAAGGTCATGGCAAACTGGTTCCCCATGGCACTAAAGGAAGGCGCTCGCACTTGGCTCCTGAACCTGGCCCCAGGCACGATCTCCTCCTGGGACCAGATGCGTACCCGCTTCATCGCCAACTTCCAAGGTACCCGCGACCGGCCTCCCGCCGTGAGTGACATGCGCCGCATCAAGCAGCAACCTGGAGAGACCCTGTAGAAGTACATCCAGTGCTTCAACAGCGTGCGCCTCAAGATCCCCAGGGTGTCCGAAGAAGCCATCATTTCGGCCTTCTCTGATGGCGTGCGCGACGTCAAGATGAAGGAGGAGCTGGCGATGCATGAAGACCTCTACACCTACCTGGAGCTGTTCAACCTGGCGACCAAGTGCGCCAGAGCTGAGGAGGGACGCCTCTCCCTCCTCGAGCTGCCTGCCACAGACCCAGAAGAGAAGAAGCCCAAGGCCAAGGACGTGAAGCGCAAGGGGGCTGCCGTGCTCGCGGCAGAACCAGACACCAAGCGGGGCAAGGATCTGCCTGAATCCTCCAGGGGCAGCCGATACTGTGTGTACCACGACCTCCACACCCACAACACCAACGAATGCCAAGAACTCCGCGCCGTGCGAGAAGGAAGAGTCGGCCGACGCCCTGACCGTGCTGACTGGGGCTACGGCCGAGGAGGAGGAAGGAACCCGGGACGCTGGGAAGACGGCGGCCCACATCCAGGCGGGCGCGACCAACCTCGCGAGGACCGCTGGCGTGACCCGCCTCGTGAGGGGGACTGGAGGGATCAGCCTCGTGAGGATCGCCCCCACGGCAACCCAGGCCTGTCGCCGTTGCCGCCTCAGCCGAGAAGGAATGAAGACCGCCACCAAGACGAGGGGGCTGGGGGCTTCCAGGAGCCTCGCGCCATCGCCTGCATCCTGGGCGGAGCTCAAGCCCCAGCCTCCCAACGCATCTTCAAGCAGTTTGCTCGCGAAGTGAATGCAGTCCTCCCCAAGCTTGAAGCAACGCGTCCCCTCAGGTGGTCGGCCTGCACCATCACGTTCAGCTCAGCAGACCAGCTCAAATGCGTAGCCATAGCCGGAGTCCTCCCAATGCTTTGTTCCCCAGTCATCAGCAACGTTCTGGTCACCAGGACCCTCATCGACGGAGGGGCAGGGCTTAATGTCTTGTCCGTGGAAACGTTCAACAGCCTCCAAGTGCCCTATGACCAGCTTCAGCCAACCAAGCCCTTCTCCGGAGTCACCGACGGTTCCACGATCCCGGTCGGGCAGGTCCGCCTCCCAGTCACCTTTGGCACCTACGACAACTACCGCACCGAACTCATCGACTTTGACATCGCCCACATCCGCCTGCCGTACAACGCCATCCTCGGGTACCCGGCGCTGGCCAAGTTCATGGCCGTGACTCACCATGGCTACAACGTCCTCAAGATGCCAGGAAGCGGCGGCGTCATCACGGTGCCATGTCAAGAGAAGGATGCAGTGTGTGCATTGGAGCGAGCCTTTCAGGCTGCGTCACTAGAAGACCCAGATCGCGGAAGCAGGAGGCTTCCTGAGACCACCCCCAAGAAGAAGAAGACAACGTCAGGCTCAGACCCTCTGGAGGCAGGCCCTTCAAGGCCCGCGGTTGCCCAGAGGGACCCTCCTTCAATCGCATAGGGAAGCGCGCCCGGCGCCCTCCTCAGGCAGGGCTCGGGGGCTATCACCTGGAGAGCCGCCGACCTCGCCAAGGTCACGAGGGAGGCGCTGGGGCACCATGTGGAGGCGTGTTTCGAAACACGCTTCCCTTGGAATGAAGCCATGGAAGGAAGGTCAGACCAGCAGGAGTTTGTTAGCAAGGCCATACAAGAACTACAGGAGTCAAGGATCATGAGGGGTTGCCGTCGCCCACCAGTTGTGGCTCCCCATCCAGGCGAGGATGGTGGGCTGCGCGTCTGCGTCGACATACCAGGGCTCAATCAGGTCGCCACGACGGAGCGCCTCTGGCCCTCACAAGTGGGGCGCTGCGGAGGACCACCCCACAGCTATGTTTGCATGCCTTATGGCCTGCCGAGCGTGGCTGCGGCGTACCAGCGCATCATGAGGGGCATCTTGGAGGCGCAAGAAGGCAGGCGGTCCACAGCCCTGGCGGAGATGGAGGCCGCTCACGAGGAGCCGCCAGTGCCTCCGAAGCCTCCCGAGGCCCCCGGGCCTGGGGGCTCGTGAGGATCAGCTTCCGCAGCCCACCGAGTCTGCTGCACCAGCGCCACTGCATCAACGACATCTTCAGGTGACATCTTTTAAGTTTCATTCTCAGCTGGGAGCGCCTTCCCAGGGTTGCGACGTTCCCAGGCCGCGTGGGTCCGTCCCTGTGGCATGTATCCCTTTTTAGCTTTTCAGTCGCTAGCTTGCTTTGCTGGGGGCGCCCCTTGGGCTGCATCATCCCCAGGTCACTCGGGTTAGACCCAGCGGCGTGTATCCCTTCGCGTTTATTTCCAGTTATGCATCATTACTCGATGCCGTCTGCGGCGCCCTTCTTCTTCATGTCGAACACTTGCGCGTTAAAGGGGGGTGACTGAGCATCGCGACTCAGGGCTCTTACTGGCTCTCCAGCCCTCACCCTCTGGCCTTGTCCACGGCATCGCGACCTGGCATACCAGCGACGGCTGAGACAAGCTCGAGGGCCGGGACCCAAGGACGTAGAGTGCCGACATCTAATCAGATTTTGCAGGAACACATCTCAAGATACGGCCCAGCGCCAGGCGCAACCCGCCTAGAGGTAGGGCCTCGTGAGTCCCGCGCTGGCTCACGGGTGCCCAGACACACCTCACCCGCTCCAACCGGCGAGCTCCCGAGCGACTAACAGTCAACTAATCGCTGCTATAGCAACCCCGTCCTCTTCTTGTGATGAATTTGTAGGATCCTTATAGGAGGCCTTGTTAGCCAAGGCCCTTGCGGCGTCTCCTTCACCCTCGCCCGCGTGAACCGCTTGCACGTTAAAGGGGGGGGGTGCCTTAGCATCGCGACTCAGGGCTCTTACCGGCTCTCCAGCCCTCACCCTCTGGCCTTGTCCATGGCATCGCGACCTGGCATACCAGCGACGGCTGAGACCAGCTCGAGGGCTGGGACCCGAGGACGTAGAGCAGAAAGGGGAGCGGAGGCGAGGGAGAAGGGGCACACGAGGACCTTCGTCAAGCAACTCCTTTCAGCTACCCCCCCCCCCCCCCCGGACCCGGCGGCACGCTACGGGCAATCTCCGATCCCAAAGATAAGTCACCATCCAAAGCGTTGGCTATCGTGGCACTACCCCCGCACCTAAGGCGACTCCGTACTGGCGACATTCCTTCTCTTTCTCACCAAGCGACGGCTGCTTGAGCGCCAAAGGGGACCTCCTGAGCATCGCGACTCAGGGGCTCTTACCGGACCCCGGGTCGCTCACCTCCTGGCCTTGACCACGGCATCGCGACCTGGCATACCAGCGACGGCTTATGCCGCCTTGGGACTGGGACCTATCGATGCAGAGCACAAAGGCCTCGCGAGGTGCGAAAGGGAGAACCAAACTATGACGGAATTCGCGATTCGCACAAATCCATAGCAAGGGTTACATATTAACAACAAGGATCACTGCCACCTTACAAGCCCCGGTGGGGCACCATGTGATTCCTCGCAGGGAACGGATCCTAAAGGGTGCTCACTACACGCGCCTTCGCAAAAGATGCCATCATCAACAGTCGGCCGGCAGGCACCGGCGCCAACCCCATCCAGATCAGGATCGACGGTGACCAAGCGAGCCTGCCCTACTCCGGGAGAGGCGTCGACTCGCGGGCTCGTAGCTGTCGTCGCTCGTCTCCGGCGTCGCGAAGACCTCACTGGGATCGCTGGATCCTCCGGCGCTCCCGTCGCTTGCGGAGCTGTCCTGGGGGAGATTGGCGGGCCCAGCCGTCGCCGTGGCAAGGTCCTGGCCGCCTCCCCCAGGGCAGCACTCCAGCCGGCGACCGTTCGCGTCGAAGACCTTGAAGAACATCACCGAAGCGCCGTCGTACTCCAGGTGGATCGTGAGGGAGCCCTTCGTTCTGCAGCACCGAGCGATTTCACCCCAGCCGCGAGTCATGAAGACCTCGCCCGGGGCGGTGATCGCTACCTCTTCCCCGGTCACGGGAGTGCTGCAGTCGGCGTGCTGCAGCCACAGCTCCAGGAGTCTCACCTGCTGGAAGGCGGAGGCGAAGAAGGGAGGAAGGCGGATCCAAGTCCGCGGAGGCATGGCGGCGTGGAGCACGAGCTCGCGGGAGGAGCCCTCGGTGTGGACTCCAGGAGGAACAACCAACACCTTCGTGACCCTCCGGCGCCGCCAACGGCGCTGGCTGAGGGGATATGTGTCTCCTCTTCCGGAGCCCTCGGCGTGGGCATACAAGGGGAGCGGGAACCCCGGCGGAGGCCGCTCGTACCAAGGCCTAGGTGCCACCAGACGATTCTCCTCGTCTCGGCCGCGCAAGGCAGGCCGTTTCTTCGGCGGGAGCGGGTCAGGTACCTCTTGAGGAGCCTTTCCCTTCTCCGCCGCGAAGAACCGGCGAATCGGAGCCATCTCACCAAGACGGAGCAAGAACCGAGGCGGGGAGGAAGCAAGAAGAGATGGACTAGAAGGGCACGCGCGGTGCCGTACTTATAGCCGCCGGAGGCCAACCGCCGGCCTCCACGATCACAGGTAATCATGACATGGTTTGCATGCAGGGACTTGCCCAATCTGCGCGGTCGTCGAGGCGTCGTGGGGAAGTGGAGACGCCCACGTCCAATCAACCGCCACGCGGCGCCCAAGGCCGCAGGCTGTTAGGGCCCGCGGCGCTTCGCCCTTGCCCTGTCGCCTCTCGGCACGGCCAAGTCCATGCGCACCTTGGGCCCGGGGGCTACTGTCGGCGTTCTGGGAACGGGGGTCCCCAGACTTGCCTGCCTGCGGCCTGCGGCGTGGCTCGAGTGGGGGCCCAACATGGCCCATCTTCATCAACACAAAGCTCAAGACCCTCGCGAGGGGCCAAGCCTCGCGAGGCGGACGACACGGCGCTTCCTCTGGCACGGCCTCCTTAGGCTGGCTCGCGAGGAGGCGGAGAGATCAAGGTGGGGTACCTCACGAGGTGCCCATGATGCAAGCCATGACGATCAAAGGTGCCAGGCGGGCGCCAGCCCACGCAGCGTCCTCCCTTTCCTCTTTGGGGCAAAGGGGGCAAGCGCAGGCGAGAGGATCAAGCAAAGGCACCCATTTCGGTGCAACGAGACCAAGACCAGCTCCACGACAAGGAGAAAGTGACTGTGGAGCCCGAGCCGGCGTCATTACCAGAACCTTTGGCAGGCGAAGACCAACTTTAGTCAGGATAAGTGTACCCGATGTTCCCCTTCAAATTGGCCAATTGTTGGCGCCTTTCCCGCTCAATATTTGGGAAGAGGCCCAGGGCCTTTGCCTATAAATAGGGCCATCCACCCCCAGGGTAGAGGGAATGGGCTAGACATCCGGAGACCTAGGCATCGTGAACTTAAGGTAGAATCCCGCACAGAGAGAGAGAGAGAGAGAGAGAAGGGTGATTGAACTCTCCTTAGCAGTTCATGCCCTAGCCAAGAACAGGCCCTCGCGAGGCCGTTCGCCTATACTGTTCTTCCTCATCAGCCCCAGAGGCAATCCACCCACCACACTGGAGTAGGGTATTACACCACCATGGTGGCCCGGACCAGTATAAATCTTGTGTCTCTTGTGTTGTTCTTGCAGTAGTTAGATCCTTACGAGACGGAGAGGCAGAGGGCCTGATCTCCGCGCGCACCCCAGAGTTCGAACCTTAAGGGTCTGCCGGAACCCGTGATCCGACAACATCTTTTGTTCTGACCAATGCTATCACCGTGTTCACATGATGGTGGAAGTCCAGTGATATGGGAATGAACCGCCCTCGATGCGGCTATATCTCCCATGTGTCGAAGCACGACTTAGAGGCATAACCGCATTGAAAGCAATGTCGCAAGTGAGGTAATCTTCACACAACCCATGTAATACATAAGGGAAAGAGATACATAGTTGGCTTACAATCGCCACTTCACACAAATACATGAATAAAACATTACATCATACAGTTACAATCAGGGCCCGACTACGGAGCCAAAATAAAAGAAGAAACCCCAAAAGCGACAAAGGTCCCCGATCGACCCCAACTGGGCTCCACTACTGATCGACTAGAATGAAACAACATAAAGGATAGGATCTTCATCGAACTCCTCCTTGAGCTCGGGTGCGTCACCTGCACGGATTCATCGGCACCTGCAAACTGGTTTTGGAAGTATCTGGTGAGTCACGAGGACTCAGCAATCTCACACCCGCGAGATCAAGACTATTTAAGCTTATAGGTAGGGTAAAAGGTATGAAGTGGAGCTGCAGCAAGCGACTAGCATATATGGTGGCTAACATACGCAAATGAGAGCGAGAAGAGAAGGCAAAGCACGATCAAACAACTATGATCAATAAGTGATCCTGAACTACTTACGTCAAACATAACTCCAACAACCGTGTTCACTTCCCGGACCCCGCCGAGAAGAGACCATCACGGTTACACACGCGGTTGGTGTATTTTAATTAAGATCAACTTCAGGTTTTCTACAACCGGACATTAACAATTCCCATCTGCCACATAACCGCGGGCACGGCTTTCGAAAGTTCAAAACCCTGCAGGGTTGTCCCAACTTAGCCCATTATAAGCTCTCGCGATCAACGAAGGATATTCCTTCTCCCCGGGAAGACCCGATCAGTCTCGGAATCCCGGCTACAAGACATTTCGACAGCAATAAAACAAGTCAAGCAAAGCCGCCCGATGCGCCGACATCCTGATACGAGTTGCACATATCTCGTTCTCAGGGCAACACCGGATAAGCTAAGCGTACAGGTACCAACATAACCCAAGTTGCCAAGGGACGGTCCCGCACGGTGCTCTAGTTTGGACCAACACTTAGACAAGCATTGGCCCGGGGGGCTAAATGAAGATGACCCTCAGGCTTATCAGACCCAAGGGAAAGGGATAGGTGGTAGGCAAATGGTAAAATCAAGGTTGGGCCTTGCTGGAAGAGTCTTATTTAAAGCGAACTGTCAAGGGGGTCCCATAAATCACCCGACCGCGTTAGGGACGCAAAATCCGGGAACATAACACCGATATGACGGAAACTAGGGCGGCAAGAGTGGAACAAAACACCAGGCATAAGGCCGAGCCTTCCACCCTTTACCAAGTATATAGATGCATTAATTAAATAAAAGGTATTGTGATATCCCAACAAGAAAACACGTTCCAACAAGGAACAACAAGTCCATGTTCCAACAAGGAACAAGCTTCATCTTCACCTGCAACTAACAATGCTATAAGAGGGGCTGAGCAGAGCGGTAACATAGCCAAACAACGTTTTGCTAGGACAAGGCGGGTTAGTGGCTTGGTTTAACAATATGGGAGGCATGATAAGCAAGTGGTAGGTATCTCAGCATAGGCATAGCAAAAGAGCGAGCAATCTAGCAAGCAAAGATAGAAATGATTTCGAGGGTATGGTCATCTTGCTGAGGTTCCGCAAGGAAGAAGAACGAGTCCATGAAGAAGACAAACGGACGTAGTCGAACGAATCCTCACAATCGCAACGTTATCGGAACTAACCCGAAGAAGCATCACCGGAAAGAAGCAAACAACAAAGTAAACAACCACCACTTATGTACACATGGCATGATATGCGAGATGTGATATGCAATGCATATGCATGCTTCAGAAGGAAAAATATGAACCAGGCATAATCTTGGCAAACCAAGTATGCCACTGAAAAGATGAGGTGATTTCGGTTGAAATCGATATAAAGATCACCGGAATCGGATGCACGGTTTGCAAATGACAACCAAAACAAGAATGACGAGAATCTGCCATTAACATTTTATAGCAAAAGTAGAGCTCAATTGACTCAAGCTATGTTACTCCATAATTACAAACAAAGGCATGGATGGATATAGCAAATCCATATTCTCAAAACACCCTTACTGATCATGCTCAAAAGAGGCATAGATCTCTCTGAAACAACATGAACACATGTCATAAAAATAACAGCAGGCAAGGACTTGGTGAAATGACTAAGTCTCTGAAATCAGCAACATTATGTACCCTAGTTTGCATGCTTGTGCTAGTCACCACATAGATCACAAAAATACATGGAATAAATCTCTGGAAAGATGGCATGGCATATTACAAAACACATGTAGAACTCAACTCCATAGGATGCACACATCAATCGTGGCAAAAATGACAAAAGTGCATGTTCTGATAAGAATCAGAAACTAACATCACATAGCCCTCTTCTAACAGCATTTCGGGCATCAAGATGAGCTCAAATGAAAATGATGCAATGAGATGAAATGATGTACTCATCGAGGCGAACAATTTGATATGCTATACGCCCAAAATGGAGCAGCGGATGCGAAGATATGGCATGATGAACATGCAACAAAAATATGTCAGAGAAATGACTTAGTGGAATATCAACCTCCGAAATATTTGGATCTAGGGTTCCGGCGCGGATCCCGAGGACCACCGGACCTCTCGCCGGAGTTGAGGGAGGAGACGGCCGGAGGAGCTCCGGCGGGGCGCGGCGCCGGCGAACGGAGAGCGCGGCGGCGGGAAAGGCGGAAGCGCGCGGGGGCGGCGAGCGGAGGCGGGTGCCGCGGCGGAGGCAGCGGCGCAGCGCGGTGGGGCGGCGCGGCGCGGGCATGGCGGCGGCGGCGCGCGGCGAGCGGCGGGGTACGGCGGCGTGGGCGGAGCAGGCGGCGGCGGCGGAGCGTGCGAGGAGGCGCGGGGCGGCGCTGGCTCGGGCTCGGGCGCAGGGGCAGCTCGCGGGCGGCGGCGGATCTCGGGCCCGCGCGGGCCGGCCTCGGGCCCCGCGGGCCGCGGCGGCGGAGGAGAGAGGAGGGGGCCGGGAAGGCCACGTGGCGCCTCCGGATTGGGCGCGGGAGGCGGTGAAGGTGATGTGGCAGCCTCTGATAGGTCGGAGTGAGGTGGCGGCGCGGGATGGACACGTTCGGCGAGGGAGCGGACGCGTCCGGCGGTGGAGAGGGAAGTTTGCTAGGGTTTCATATGCCCAAAAATCCGAGGGGAGCACATATTTATAGGTAGAGGGGGCTAGGAAGCTCCAAATGGAGTGCGGTTTTCGCCCACACGATCCTGATCCGACGACCGAGAGGATGGAGATGACTTAGATGGGTTTTGGGCCACTTTGAAATGGGTGTTGGGCTGCACTAGAAGAGGCCTTCACGGTTACCTCAAACGACCTCCGATTGACCCGAAACTTGACAGGCGGTCTACCGGTGCTAAACCAAGGCCGCTTGACAAACCTCGGTCCATTCCGAGAAGGTTTAATACCCGCTCACGGAAGAAGGTAAAAGGGGACGCCGGGGAACATAGGAGCGCCGGATTGCAAAACGGACAACGGGAAAAATGCTCGGATACATGAAACAAACACGTATGCGAATGCGATGCACATGATGACATGATATGAAAAGCAGATGATGACATGGCAAAGAGCGACACGCAAGCACATGACATGGCAACGACAGCGAATAACTAGCGGACACCTGGCGCATCAGATCCGGGGCGTTACAACACTCCACCACTACGAGAGGATCTCGTCCCGAGATCTAGAATGGCACCGGAGGGGAAAACGGAAGAGAAAGAGAAGAGGTAAAACAAAGTTGCTTCTTTGACAAACGAGTGAAACCAAAGAAACTTGAGAGGTTGAATCAAAATGAAAGAAAGAATACCATGGAGAAGAGGAGAATTGCAAACACTCCGTTATCAAAGAGGAACAAGGAACATTACAAGAACCTTGTGGGCTGAAAGACATGAAACAAGGGCTTAACGAACCAAAAGAATATGACCACACCGGTAGAAAAGAGAAACAAGGAACACCATGTGAACCTTGGAGTTTGCAAAGCTATGAATGACGAGAACAATGGACGAGAAGTACATGCAAACACTCCGGTTGAAACGAGATGTACAAAGAACGATAATGATCAATTACGATAACGCTCCGGTTGGAAAATGGAAGGGATCGAATATGAACTTGGCCAAATGAAAGCACTTGGATGAGACTCCGGTTAGAAGAGGAATGAATAGAACAATAACTTGACAATATGGAAAGATAGTTGACGAGAGCAACAACACAATGCCTCCGGAACAAAAGAACGAATAGAATGAAAAGAACGGAGAAGACAATAACATCTTCTACCTCAAATGAATTTGATATAGCATCCTTAAAAGAAGGATAGAACGGAGTTGTTGGAAAACCAACAACGAAAAGAATAAGCTTGTAGTGGACTTATGGAAACATCTCAACATTATGAGGTGATAAACGCCACTAACGGAAACAACTGCTTGCTTGAGATCAACGAAGAGATGAAAACTTCTCTCGCCGAGAGGATAGGAGAAAACTTGAATCATTGATAAGCACCACGAATAGCAACAATCCTTAGGGAAGGCTTTAGGTGAAATCTAATCCAAGATAACTCCAAGGAAGAAATTGATGGATTTAATATACCTCATTCTTGACAACATGTGAATCATGAGACGTGAACTCAAGTTATCAAGAATGACATAATACCACCTCGAATGATACAGTTGAAAGAATTGCACTTTAAAATGCAAGATAAAGAATACTCGAGCTCCTCTGAAAAGAATCTCGATGAGCACTTCGAGAAGGAATTAAATCCTTGATGAACCATCATGTAGAGCCTCCATGAAGAACTCCGGTAATAAAAACATGATAGAAAGAAAGAGAAGTTGAAAACACAAGGTGAAGCCTTGCGATGATTTAGATGGAGCTTCGCGACGAGATAATGCGGAAAACTTGGAACTCCGGAAATGAAAAAGATGAAGCATCTCGAACTGAGAAATGTGACATGATGAACAACTCTGGAAAGAAGAAACTAGATCACTTGGATAAAACAAGAACAAGAATTATGTTATGTGTATCCTTCACCAATTTAAGTTGATGACAAGCAACGGATTTGGCATACCACTTATTCTCATAGAAAGGATTAAGATAGATATAGCGTAAACTTGAGAAAAGTCTTCAACGAGCCACCGCTAGGATTAGGAAAGAACGAATGAATCTATATATTAACAAAGGAAGAAGGTTCTTGACGAACCACCGTAAGAATTGAAAATGAACGAAGATACTTGAGAGAATTTAGATACAAGTGAACGTAGAGGTCCCGAGCTGATTAGGGAAAACTTGAATGATGCACCGGTAAGATTTGGAAAACACGAGCTGAAAGCTGAGAATGAGGAATTATGAAATGATGGCCTTCGGAGAATCAAACTGCAAAGACTCCTGAAATGCTCCGGATGGGTGGAAATTATTCTCACAATCGAAAACAATTATGAGAGGATGGCATCAAGCTATAACAATGAATCTTGAAGAGAATGGGGCAAGATTTAAGAGAAACTCTTCTTCGGTCTTCAAAATCTGAGAATGACGACGAGAAACACCACCGCGAATTGTAGAGACACTCCGGAATGAAGAATAGAAAAGGTTGAACCAATAATGAAAAGAATTTGAAAGATCTTGGAGAAAGACATATGACTGATGAAAATTCATTCTTACGTCAAACTTTGAAAAGAATTTGGGAATAGCTCCGGGAAAATTAGAAGGGTCAGGTAAGATCCTGGGAAAAGACCTGTGGGTTAGGGCCCACTCAAAAGAAACACCGTTGATCAATTGCTGTAAAAGAGAGATTGCACCGGTTGAATTAAATGACTTGAATGAGATAGCATCCTCAAAAGAAATTGAGTGAATTGAGAATGGAAACTTGAATCTTCTGAGATATCTTCATCACTCCGGAACAAATGAATAGCGAGAGATGAACGATTAAGAGATACACCGACATTAGAAAACATTTGAAACAAGGAAAGATATGATCGACAAGCTTGAACTGAATCCACCGGAGAAAAAAGAACGAAGATTGATGAACTTGAAGCTCCGTTAGAATCTTCATGATAATCACCGGATAAGAACATTGAAGGAAAGAATGAAGAAACTTCCATCAATAAAAAGGATACTTGATTAAGAAATCCGAGTCCTTAAGGAAAGAGGGTGGGAGGGCGGGAAAATCAAAGACAATTTGGGACGGATGAAACAAGCAACGTTGGGAAAGACTGAGAGGTGATCTTGCGAATGTTGAAGTGATCGGGTCCACTTGAAGAGAGACACACCGGTTGAAAAAGAATTGGCATGATAATCTTGATGATCAACAAGGATTAGTATTCACATAGCAATATGAGAACACCGTTTAGGGAAGGTATGGATCAACACTTGACATCGAAGCAACTCGAATACCACAAATAAAACAAAACAAAGGATTGGCTTGCAAAATAAGCCGGAACAAACATATGATAGATCCCATATCGTACCATGTGTCTGTTGGAAAGATATCCTAAGAGATACTTGAATTCCCACTTATAAACTCCCGAAACTTTCTGGTTATGCAATCAGGTGTTGGGGATACAGGGGACACAGAATATATCACCCAAACTAACAATTCCTAGATCCAGCTCTATCCATCCTTCAACACATAACCAAGAAACCTTCGGAAATCGTCTACCTCAACCTTCGAAAAGCATCCGTTATACGAGTTATGGCAATACTCCCGCACTTGCCTCAGTACTGGGCTATCAGGGTTATCTCACCAACAACTGTACAAAAGAGTTTTTCGATGTCGGCATACTAAACTCAGGTATTCCAGAACTGCAACGATAAAATTATGACGACAACACCTTGGAGATCAACTCCCCGGGACACCTCCACTAAACCCCTGCTGACGGGAGGCAACCAAGACAATGTTGTCATCATAAAACCATCGAAACGATTCTAAGATACCCGCGTGATCCTAAAAAAAATTAGTGAAATTTGAGAAGAGAAGAGTCAAAACTCTACGTCAGGATGCCTTACCAGAGAGATGAGGAGACTGGGAAGTAAAAAGAATTCCTAAACTCTCCGATATATAATTCCTAAATGACTCAAAACATTTTTCTAGACACAACTCGGCCGCTAAAAACGATCAATCAGTGGGGGCTCCTAAGGTCGGGGAAGGCACTGATACCAACTTGAAACGCCCTCGATGCGGCTATATCTCCCACGTGTCGAAGCACGACTTAGAGGCATAACCGCATTGAAAGCAATGTCGCAAGTGAGGTAATCTTCACACAACCCATGTAATACATAAGGGAAAGAGATACATAGTTGGCTTACAATCACCACTTCACACAAATACATGAATAAAACATTACATCATACAGTTACAATCAGGGCCCGACTACGGAGCCAAAATAAAAGAAGAAACCCCAAAAGCGACAAAGGTCCCCGATCGACCCCAACTGGGCTCCACTACTGATCGACTAGAACGAAACAACATAAAGGATAGGATCTTCATCGAACTCCTCCTTGAGCTCGGGTGCGTCACCTGCACGGATTCATCGGCACCTGCAAACTGGTTTTGGAAGTATCTGGTGAGTCACGAGGACTCAGCAATCTCACACCCGCGAGATCAAGACTATTTAAGCTTATAGGTAGGGTAAAAGGTATGAAGTGGAGCTGCAGCAAACGACTAGCATATATGGTGGCTAACATACGCAAATGAGAGCGAGAAGAGAAGGCAAAGCACGATCGAACAACTATGATCAATAAGTGATCCTGAACTACTTACGTCAAACATAACTCCAACAACCGTGTTCACTTCCCGGACCCCGCCGAGAAGAGACCATCACGGTTACACACGCGGTTGGTGTATTTTAATTAAGATCAACTTCGGGTTTTCTACAACCGGACATTAACAAATTCCCATCTGCCACATAACCGCGGGCACGGCTTTCGAAAGTTCAAAACCCTGCAGGGTTGTCCCAACTTAGCCCATTATAAGCTCTCGCGATCAACGAAGGATATTCCTTCTCCCCGGGAAGACCCGATCAGTCTCGGAATCCCGGCTACAAGACATTTCGACAGCAATAAAACAAGTCAAGCAAAGCCGCCCGATGCGCCGACATCCTGATACGAGTTGCACATATCTCGTTCTCAGGGCAACACCGGATAAGCTAAGCGTACAGGTACCAACATAACCCAAGTTGCCAAGGGACGGTCCCGCACGGTGCTCTAGTTTGGACCAACACTTAGACAAGCATTGGCCCGGGGGGCTAAATGAAGATGACCCTCAGGCTTATCAGACCCAAGGGAAAGGGATAGGTGGTAGGCAAATGGTAAAACCAAGGTTGGGCCTTGCTGGAAGAGTCTTATTCAAAGCGAACTGTCAAGGGGGTCCCATAAATCACCCGACCGCGTTAGGGACGCAAAATCCGGGAACATAACACCGATATGACGGAAACTAGGGTGGCAAGAGTGGAACAAAACACCAGGCATAAGGCCGAGCCTTCCACCCTTTACCAAGTATATAGATGCATTAATTAAATAAAAGGTGTCGTGGAATTGTCACGGCAGATGTCCTTAGTGTCAGGACTTAGTCGCGAGGCCAACGCATCTATGTGGTAGCTTGAGAGGGGTTGAGTGGGATGAGAGACGCAGGGAGGATCAACACACAAGACAAGGGTTTAGACAGCTTCGGGCCCCGGGAAACATCTCCGGTAATAACCCTACATGCTGTTTGAGGCTAGATCTCATTATGCTCATGAGGGAATCGCCGGTTTACCAGCTCTTTGTGTCTAGCCCTAACATTGTTTCTTCTTGCTTGTATCTTCTAACTTGTCACTTTTCCCTCTTTGGGGAGCCCTGCCCCTCCTTATATATGTTGAAGGGGCGGTTTACATGTGGAGTCCTATTAGGATTAGGACTAGTCTATCTCTAATACAAACCGGATACAAGTCCAGGTCTTAACTCTTTATAAGACAAATATTCCTTTCCTCTTAAACCGGCCCACAATAGTTGAACCGGCCTTCTGGGCCTTGGGCCTTGTCATTCGTCTGATCCGCCCGCCGGGTTACCACTGAGTCATAACGACCAAGCGGGTTGCTTGTAAACCGCCAAGGTCAGGGCGGGTCTTCAGACAAACCGCCAAGTCCGGCCGGGTTAACTTCCGGCCGGTTTACACCGCGGGGTATATCCCCGACATTAGCCCCCAATTTTAGCTTGGATTCATCCATGGTAAACTTATGCTGCAAAATAAACACCAGAACAAATTTGACAGGTTGTGCTCCGGGTTAAGAATTCTTGTAGACTGGCACTGATCATCCTTAAGTCCTGGTTATTCCCTCCTTCTAAAAAATCCGGATCAATAACCAGCTTCATACTTTAAATTGCTGACGTTGGTTTCTCATAGAAAAATATTGTGAAGAATAATCCACTTGCATCGGCTTCCAAAGCGCCGGTTTAAGAAATGTTGGTCTTGAAATACTCATCTGATATTCAACCGGTTTGAAGATGCAGAACTTGCCGGTTTATCGCTGCCAAAAACTGTCGGGTTACAAAAACTGTTAATTCCGGGTCATGATTGTTGCAGATACCGGTTCATGATTGTTGCCAACACCGGTTTATGATTATTGATGACACCGGGTTGCAGCCATAGGGTCATAATGATTGGTGACGCCGGGTCAATCTAGTTTGCTCAAACAGAGAATTTGAAAATATTTCTTCGATAATAATATAATACCTGTAGCCCCCAAGTGCCGGGTTGTCATGCTTGCAACAACCTGGGACTTGTAATTGACTGATGCCCATAAAACTTCAACCAATGTAGCCCCCAAGGGCTGGGTCATTATGTAATAATCAGCAGGGACTTTGTAAATATAATCTTGTAAACTTTGAACAGCAACGTGTAGCCCCCAAGGGCCGGCTCAGTAAGATAATATTGAGCTGGGATTTTGATATATACTTTAATGAAAATAACACCATATGATGTAACCCCTCATCATGGGGCTTGAATCCACGTCCACAAGGTTAAGAGCCTTGTGCTTTACCAACTGAGCAGTAGACCCTTCAATATAATAGATAAAAAGCTTTGTACCTTGAATAGTTGACAGGAGCAATTGGTAGCCCCCAAGGGCCGGCTCATTATAATGTGATGAGTCGGGTCTTCAATAAGGTGAGCAAAACAATGACTTTGCATTAGCCCCCAAGTGTCATGGTGCATGCTTGCAACGACATGAGACTTGCATATTTGATGTAATCTCAACTTTGAATAATGTAGCCCCCAAGTGCCGGGTTGTAAGCCTGCAGCAACTCGGGACTATTCCTTCAATCGTAGAAAATGATAACCATTGCGCTAAAGCGACTTTGAAAAAACCTTAATCATAATATTAATAATAAAAATCCAGCCATGTTGGCTATTCAAGATAATATAATCTGGTATGAAAACCTTATTCATCCAATATCATAATGAAAATTCAGGCAAGTTTGGCTATTTGAATAATATAATCCAATAATTTATAAGCGCAAGATTCCAATGGCGCAATCCAAATATATACTGGTGACTTATAGTCCAAAGCCATACCGGTTTAATAAACATCGGATAATTTCTCATCATATATTGGCAACTTATCGTCTTAAAGCCAGGCCGGTTTAACAAACACCGGATAATTTATCATCATACTGGCGACTTATCGTCTTAAAGCCAGGCCGGCTTAATAAACACCGGACAATTTATAATCATGCTTTATTCAACCTGTTTCTGCATACAACAAGTTTTAAAGTGTCCTGGCGGTTTACCGCCGGACGGCTCATAATGCCCAACATATAACCTGGTTTTATAACCAAGGCTGCACTTAAAAATATGAAATATATCATACCTCTGACATTGAATCACATCATTGGTTTACCAACTTTTTGTAGTAAGAGTGATAACCCCAATCTTGAGTAATGATAACTCCTTCCATATTGTGCCGGTTTATGATAAAACCGTACCGGGCTGTGATAAACACCGGATTAACCATATATAATACTGGTGACTTGTAGTCAAACCAGACCGGGCTGATAATCTCCGGATTATAACTTGATCATGTACTCACAACTTGTAGTTGAAAGCCGAGCCGGGTTGATAAACACCGGTTTACTCCATAATAGGATGGTAACAGAAAATCAAACCGGGCAGATAATCTCCGGTCTAAAAATGGACCGTGTTCCGCCAATTTAGCTGTTTGAACCGGTACAAAATACTGTCGGTTTAAAAAACGCAAATAAAATAGCAACTTCTCAAGAAAGGCTATTAAAGCAAAAGCAATGGCAACAACTTTTTGCAAAAGAAGAGCTCTACTGAGCTTGGTCAGATGGAATTACCATGGTCAGACGCAACCAAGCCCCCCGAAGGCGTAGCGATGGTGCCAGTCAGCCAGGACCCCAAAATGACGCGTGGCGTTACGCCGGCCAAGTGGCATTGCTATGGTTCGGGTTCGACCAAGCCCCCAAATGACTCTAAGGCCCGTAGGCCGACCAAGAGGCGTGACCGGTTCAGACGTGACCGTGTCCCCAAATGATCTGGTGGCTTTCGCCGGCCAAGAGGTATTGCATCGGTTCGGACACGACCGAGCCCCCAAGTGACCTGGTGGCTTTCGCCGGCCAAGAGGCATTGCATCGGTTCAAAACATGACCAAGCCCCCAAATGACCTTATAAGGACGGCTATGTTCTCTTTGGTTCGAATACGACCTATGTTTGAACAGGAAGCCCCAAGTGATCCTGATAAGACTTGCAAGGGGTAAACCGGATGTTGTTTTAAAACAACTCCATGTAACCACACATGATATAAAAGAATAGATACCCCGCTTTATAAAGCGGGAGCCCCCATGTGATCAATAATATATTAGGCCAATAAGGCGGGATACCCATGTTTGAACCGCGCATCATGGCAGCAGGTCCTCTTTGGCACCCTTTAACTTTTTGCAAGAGATAAATCCTTCTTGAACCGGATGTTAACCCGGATAGTGAGAGCTTCAAAGCTTTGTGGGAGACATCTTTCTCTTGAACCGGATTGTAAACCGGATTCTTCATTTTCAGCCCGAAATTTTCTGACGGCCTTTCAACTCGAACTTGCGAGAAGTTAAAATTCCTTTTTGAACCGGAAATTTTTAAACCGGATTTGAGAGCTTCGCAAGAGATAGTTTCCTCTTAAATCGGATTGTAAACCGGATATTCGAGCTTCAGTGAGACTGACTTCCCTTGAGCCGGATTTTAAACCGGAATCCTTTCTGATGACCCGGATCTTCTTCATTGAGCCGGGATTTTGTAACTGTCATATACTTTCTAAACCGGAAATTTTGTGACGGCCTTTAAATTTTCATCAATATAACAGTAGCCTCCAGGACAAGTTATCTTTCCCTCCATCGTCCTGGGGTTCTTAAACCTGCTGAAACTAGCAAGATTTGTTGAGTCATGTCATCGTAGCCCCCAAGTCTCAAGGTGACTCGAGGAGTTGGCTTGAAACTCTCCATATTTGACCATGATATAAACCGGCATAACTTGTATATCATTGATGTTGATAGCACAATGTGAATCCACAGAAGGTTGAGGTGACTGCGGCGGGTTATAAATGATCCCGTATGAGCCGTGTCCGCAACTTGGCCAATGGTTCCTTCCAACTGGCGATTTGAGTTTAACCAAACTGTAGTGGCGGTGACTTGTGCATCTGCCCATTGAGCCATCTAGCACAGACGGCGTTTGATGATAATTTACCTCCAATTTGAAAGAAAACCGGGCTACCCAAGCTCTGACTTGTTCATACTCAACAAACAGCTCATGTAGACAAGTGTGGCCCGATGTGTTGATGTAGACCAGGTCGCGAGAGGCGGATGGTAAGGACGACTGCAATATCTGAAGCGGCATAGACAGATGAACCGGCCGTGGCGTTGTAAGCCGGTGCGGACGGGCAAGTTGTCCTCCTTGTTGTAAGCTGGCGCGGACACGTGAACCGCCGCGAGGGTGGACGGGCGAGTCGTCCGTGGCGTTGTCAGGCGGTGCGGACGGGCGAGTCAGCTGGCGCGTTTGATGTAAAGTGGACCGCGACACACGTGCCTGCGGAGCCACGCAGCACAGCCGAACGTGCATCCGCGATATAACACAACTCCTTTTTCTTTTAATAGTCATCCTGCATAAAAAATATTACGAGCCAGAGTAACCGTTCGCAGACAAATAACTGCAGATAGATTGAATAGATAGGATGGTTATCACCTGATGTATCACCCGGATGAGGTGACTGCACAACAATTCGACCAAATGGTGGTCTTCATATCCAAACAAATAACCATGCATCCCTTCAATTTTTACGTGAGTCATAGCCCTCAAGCAGTGCATCAAACCTGGGTGTCCCTGTCAATGTGTCCTTTATGTAAACAGTGCTCAATGGGTGTCCCTGTCACTTTGTAACTGATCCTTGGCGACTTGCAACGCCACACAGACGTCAGTAACTTGGCGAAATACGAAGCCGGCTACACTCAGAGTAGGGGCGACACCAGCGAAAGCAGCAGTTTGACACTAGCCACAGCAAGGTTGACGGCGAAGCAGGCTTACGGCAGAGTCGGCGCGCTGGTCGAGGTAGACCCTGGGCGACTTGTGGTTCTGAGGCCATGATGACGACTTGGCCGTGGAGTTGGGTGACAACGGACCAGAGCTAACCACGGCTGTTGAACTGTTTGGTGGCTGAGAGGCAATCAGACAGGTCTATGGAGGACTAACAGCAGAGGCGGCCGGCGGCTCTCCCCCATTGTACTTGAGGCGGAGACAACACGGCGGCTAAAACTCCATGGCGGCAATGCTAGTGCAGTTTGAATCTCGCTGTAGCATAGCAAGGCCGGTAACCGAGGCTGGTCTCAAAGAAAATCCGTGCGTGCAAATACATAGTAGTAATCTTTCTTCCATATTGACGCATCAACATGCATGGATTTGACTTTAGTCAAACTAGATCCTGACCACGACACCATGCGCATATCGGACAGGCCTGACCCGAGTCCTCTTCTTGTCGTGAGGACAATCCCTGCGCCCCGTCAGTCTATACTGACGGCTCTGGGACGACTCGGAGGCGGAGGCAGCGGCTCAGCGCGCCGATGATCCCATGGTGGCAAGGCTGCGGCAACAGAGGCGTGCGCTCGAGCGAGGTCGATGGTAGCAGCTAGGGGGCGCAGGCGGCTCAGAAGGACGGCCGACCACTTGACCAGGGCGGCTCGAAGGTGGCTCGACGGGGCGGCTCTCCGCGGCAGCTCGACGTGGGGGGGCCCGGAGGCTTTGAAACGGTTCGCCCATGGCGGCTCGGATAGCAAGGCAGCCCATGGCTATAGGGACAGGTGAACGGGAGCGGCGACTCGGGCCGGTGCGCCGGAGATGACACAGCCGAAGCGGCGATTTAATCCGCGGCGGCTCACCGCGAGGGCGGCCACGGCCGGGTCACGCCGAGGTGGCTCAGGAACGAAGATGACAGCGACTTGCGGATTGGGTCCGAGGCCGAAGCACAGTCCTTGGGCGACTCGGAGTGGAAGCGGCGACTCATGGCACCCAGGCGGACTCGAGGGCGAAGGCGTGGTTACCCACGGAGGCAGCGCTCGAATCCGTGGTCGAGGCGGTTTAGAAAACGAAGCGTGATCTCCATGGAGTCGATCCGGCGAAACGAAGGCAGGCCCGCTCGAGATGTGGCGGTTTAAAGTGAAACACGAGGAGCGCTCTCCTCAGACAGCTGTCGGCGGCGGAGGGCCCTTCTTATGAAGAGTCGGCGAGGTGCCGGCGGCTCACGGTGGAGGCGATTCATGGTAAAATCCAATCAGCAGAGGCCACCCACGGTGACGGCTTGGAACAACCTGGCCTTGTATCTGTTGATGATTGCACTCATCAATTTCGGTGAACCGACCGAACTTCTCGAAACCCTAGTTAAGATCCCTCCAAGAACTCAACACCACCGTGTGCAGGCCCCATGGTGGGCGCCAACTGTCGTGGAATTGTCACGGCAGATGTCCTTAGTGTCAGGACTTAGTCGCGAGGCCAACGCATCTATGTGGTAGCTTGAGAGGGGTTGAGTGGGATGAGAGACGCAAGGCGGATCAACACACAAGACAAGGGTTTAGACAGCTTCAGGCCCCGGGAAACATCATCCGGTAATAACCCTACATGATGTTTGAGGCTAGATCTCATTATGCTCATGAGGGAATCGCCGGTTTACCAGCTCTTTGTGTCTAGCCCTAACATTGTTTCTTCTTGCTTGTATCTTCTAACTTGTCACTTTTCCCTCTTTGGGGAGCCCTGCCCCTCCTTATATATGTTGAAGGGGCGGTTTACATGTGGAGTCCTATTAGGATTAGGACTAGTCTATCTCTAATACAAACCGGATACAAGTCCAGGTCTTAACTCTTTATAAGACAAATATTCCTTTCCTCTTAAACTGGCCCACAATAGTTGAACCGGCCTTCTGGGCCTTGGGCCTTGTCATCCGTCTGATCCGCCCGCCGGGTTACCATTGAGTCATAACGACCAAGCGGGTTGCTTGTAAACCGCCAAGGTCAGGGCGGGTCTTCAGACAAACTGCCAAGTCCGGCCGGGTTAACTTCCGGCCAGTTTACACCGCGGGGTATATCCCCGACAAAAGGTATTGTGATATCCCAACAAGAAAACACGTTCCAACAAGGAACAACAAGTCCATGTTCCAACAAGGAACAAGCTTCATCTTCACCTGCAACTAACAACGCTATAAGAGGGGCTGAGCAGAGCGGTAACATAGCCAAACAACGATTTGCTAGGACAAGGTGGGTTAGTGGCTTGGTTTAACAATATGGGAGGCATGATAAGCAAGTGGTAGGTATCGCAGCATAGGCATAGCAAAAGAGCGAGCAATCTAGCAAGCAAAGATAGAAATGATTTCGAGGGTATGGTCATCTTGCCTGAGGTCCCGCAAGGAAGAAGAACGAGTCCATGAAGAAGACAAACGGACGTAGTCGAGCGAATCCTCACAATCGCAATGTTATCGAAACTAACCCCAAGAAGCATCACCGGAAATAAGCAAACAACAAAGTAAACAACCACCACATACACATGGCATGATATGCGAGATGTGATATGCAATGCATATGCATGCTTCGGAAGGAAAAAGATGAACCAGGCATAATCTTGGCAAACCAAGTATGCCACTGAAAAGATGAGGTGATTTCGGTTGAAATCGATATAAAGATCACCGGAATCGGATGCACGGTTTGCAAATGACAACCAAAACAAGAATGACAAGAATGTGCCATTAACATTTTATAGCAAAAGTAGAGCTCGATTGACTCAAGCTATGGTACTCCATAATTACAAACAAAGGCATGGATGGATAGAGCAAATCCATATGCTCAAAACACCCTTATTGATCATGCTCAAAAGAGGCATAGATCTCTCTGAAACAACATGAACACATGGCATAAAAATAACAGCAGGCAAGGACTTCGTGAAAGGACTAAGTCTCTGAAATCAGCAACATTATGTACCCTAGTTTGCATGCTTGTGCTAGTCACCACATAGATCACAAAAATACATGGAATAAATCTCTGGAAAGATGGCATGGCATATTACAAAACACATGTAGAACTCAACTCCATATGATGCACACATCAATCGTGGCAAAAATGACAAAACTGTATGTTCTGATAAGAATCAGAAACTAACATCACATAGCCCTCTTCTAACAGCATTTCGGGCATCAAGATGAGCTCTAATGAAAATGAGCATTTCGAACAATTTGATATGCTATACGCCCAAAACGGAGCAGCGGATGCAGAGATATGGCATGATGAACATGCAACAAAAATATGTCAGAGAAATGACTTAGTGGAATATCAACCTCCGAAATATTTGGATCTAGGGTTCCGGCGCGGATCCCGAGGACCACCGGACCTCTCGCCGGAGTTGAGGGAGGAGACGGCCGGAGGAGCTCCGGCGGGGCGCGGCGCCGGCGAACGGAGAGCGCGGCGGCGGGGAAGGCGGAAGCGCGCGGGGGCGGCGAGCGGAGGCAGGTGCCGCGGCGGAGGCGGCGGCGCGGCGCGGTGGGGCGGCGCGGCGCGGGCATGGCCGCGGCGGCGCGCGGCGAGCGGCGGGGTAAGGCGGCGCGGGCGGAGCAGGCGGCGGCGGCGGAGCGCACGAGGAGGCGCGGGGCGGCGCTGGCTCGGGCTCGGGCGCGGGGTAGCTCGCGGGCGGCGGCGGATCTCGGGCCCGCACGGGCCGGCCTCGGGCCCCGCAGGTCGCGGCGACGGAGGAGAGAGGAGGGGGCCGGGAAGGCCACGTGGCGCCTCCGGATTGGGCGCGGGAGGCGGTGAAGGTGATGTGGCAGCCTCTGATAGGTCGGAGTGAGGTGGCGGCGCGGGATGGACACGTCCGGCGAGGGAGCGGACGCGTCCGGCGGCGAAGAGGGAAGTTTGCTAGGGTTTCATCTGCCCGAAAATTCGAGGGGAGCACATATTTATAGGTAGAGGGGGCTAGGAAGCTCCAAATGGAGTGCGGTTTTCGCCCACACGATCGTGATCCGACGACCGAGAGGATGGAGATGACTTAGATGGGTTTTGGGCCACTTTGAAAGGGGTGTTGGGCTGCACCAGAAGAGGCCTTCACGGTTACCCGGTTAACCGTTGGAGTATCAAACGACCTCCGATTGACCCGAAACTTGACACGCGGTCTACCGGTGCTAAACCAAGGCCGCTTGACAAACCTCGGTCCATTCCGAGAAGGTTTAATACCCGCTCACGGAAGAAGGTAAAAGGGGACGACGGGGAACATAGGAGCGCCGGATTGCAAAACGGACAACGGGAAAAATGCTCGGATACATGAAACGAACACGTATGCGAATGCGATGCACATGATGACTTGATATGAAAAGCAGATGATGACATGGCAAAGAGCGACACACAAGCACATGACATGGCAACGCCGGCGAATAACTGGCGGACACCTGGCGCATCAGATCCGGGGCGTTACAGGGAACTCCGATGAGTTGTTGTTGAGCCCATCGGCAGCATTTTGTCTCCCCCATGATTCATGTTCAGCATCAACCTAGTGTTGGAAACTTTGCAAGCATTGCCTTCATGTTCCACTCATGAGGTATAAGTTTGGATGGAGAAGTGACTTCCTCGAACTCACGTGCATCTGATGTAAGTTTCGCCGTGGATTCGAAAAAGATTGTTTTGCTTCCTCTGGAATCATCCCAAGTTAGTCACGCATATGTGTGAAGTACTCTATGGTTTGATAGGTTGGCCGCCTCCATTCTATATGTGTTCCTAGCACACCAAGCCGCTGACTGATTTGTTCAAGGAGAAGAAGTTCCTTCTTAAGAGTTAATCATGACTTATGCCAGGACTTCGATATCCGCAATGATGGTTCCCAACCTGAACTCGGTAGTATTTTATTATAAGACTGCCGCGTGGTCACGCTTGTCTAGGACAGTGTGTTCACAGGTGTGTAGCAAAATCTGCTCACGTTTTGGAGCTTGCTATCATAGTTCATGTCCTGAGGATCTTGCAACATCATCTTGTCGATTGTGTTGCAATCCTTTTTTTCGGACATGCTGGGTCTGAAGTATCTTGTTCCTAACCAGATCTGAATCTCAAGCAGATATGATGGCTGGAACATTCCCAACATTTTCATTTTGTTCCTAGCTTGCACCCACCTTTATGCCATTCTACTATGGTCTGCCTTCTTAGTAATTGGTATTCAGGGTCATCGTCAAAAGTGGGCTTACCATGAGTCCCATCCATTTCCGGTGATAAGCAAAATCATCCATCACGTTGTCTTCAACAAGGTAGTCCACATCATACATCCTAGTACGAGTATGCCATTTCTTCGAGCTCTTTCAAACGATCAATTGAAAATTGCTTTAAGCTGGTATGAAGAGTTTCAATGATCTATGGATCAAAAGTAACTCTTTTTGCCACCTAAGGGAACAGTTCAGCGAGTCACCTTTTCCAAGGTGCCCTGTTACGGGATCATGGCAATTATTTCCTCGCCACCTTGACACCATCCACCATCTTTCTAAGCGTGGAATTGTTGCCCACCAAATCAAACCCCGTCGTTTGTTCTTCCATCCCTCTCGATGTGTTTTGTGTCTCAACTCGAGATGTTTCAACATCTCATTCCGTGAGTTGATCTTGTATAGCTCGATCTTCGAAAAGATCAATCCTAGTAGAGTTTCTTTCCATTGTCATTGCGTGGATGAAGATCTCAAAGCGAGGATGTCAAGATCAACATATGCAACGAATCAACAACCTTATGAGGTGCAACCTGGATCGTGAAGATCGTGTTAGCTAGTGTCCCCTCTGTCTTCTTACCTCACGTCTTGAATCTCGGGACGAGATTCTTCTTTAGTGGGGGTGAGCTGTCACAGCCCCAGATCAGCCCTTGCCTGACCTTGCTTGCTCATCATGTCATCATGTTAAATTTTCTCAGAAAGTTGAAATGGGGATTGCCTAAACCCTAGCATCAAAGGAATTCACTAGATTCAACTAAAATATTCTCAGTGAATCCAAATGGCTTTTAAAAATGTTCATCATTTCTGGAAAATGCTAAAAACCAGAACCAGAGGTGTTGCACATTTTTCCACGACATATTTGGTCACTGAATTAAATCATACTTTATTTGCATTTGGGCATTTAAATGCTATTAATATTTTAAATGCTCAAATAGTCATAAACTCAAAAGTTTACTGTTGGATATAATCTAAACAGTAGCCATGAGCAGTTTCTTGATTTTTGGGCTTGTTCTGGTATTTTAATTAAATCCCTAAAGCTACAGAAGAAATAGAAAACTAAAACACATAAAGGAGAGAGAGAGAAGGACTTACCTGGCAAAAGCTTACCTGGCGCCCACCAACAGGCCCAGTACTGTAGTTGGCGGCCCAGCCCACCACCGCTGCCCCCTGTCGTCTTCCTCCTTGGACAGAAGGAGAGGGGCGCGTGCTCGCCGCCTGCTGGCCACGCGCAGGCCACCTCCACCCTGCCTGCTTCACTCCCCTGACGCCTTGAACACGCCACGCAACCCCTGGTCACTCCCCCTCTCTCCTATGTCTCTCCCTCGTCTGCCCCTCTCTCCCGAGCACCACCGAGCGGAGCTCGTCACCGCCGCTCGCTGCTGCCACGGCCACTAGCAACCCCACGCCTCACCGACGCGCCCAGAAGCTCCGCCACTTCGTCCTCTACCTCCTCGACGAGCCACGAGGCCCCGGACGCGCTACAACACCGCCACCGCCGCCGCCCTCTTCGTTCGGCCACCGAGATCGCCAGCGACCTCTCGTCACCACCAGCCCCTTCCCGAGCTTGCCGAGGCCTCCGTTCAACTCTATGTGAGCTACCGCTTCGAACCCATCTCTTCCCCGCCTCGATTGCGCCTTGTAGCCCTCGTTCTCACCGGAGCTGAAGCTCCCCGCCGCCGGCCATGTTGCCATCATAGCTCCTGCCGCGCAAGCTCGCGTTCGAGCTCACCGTTGTACTCACCACACTACCGCGAGTCGAACACGACCGTCCACGGCTCCTTTCGTGCCCCGCACTACCCACACCGTTGTGCCCGAACTCCGGCCGCCGCCTAGCCGCTGCCGCCGTCGACTCAGGCCGTCCCAGCTGCTGCCGCTGCCACCACTAGATGCGCAAGAGCGTCAGAAAGCCGTAGCAACAAACCGCGTACAAAATGGAGCCTCATAGTGTTTTTCCGAAACGCTCCGGCATCGTTTTGGTCATCGTCGGTCGAACTCCGGCGAGGTGGATGTGGCCTGTCATTAGCCACTAATGACGCCACTAACTAACCCCATAGCTCACTGACGGATGGGCCCCATGCCCATAAGTAAACTTAGTTTATTTCCTGTTATGTTTAACTAACCACAGGGGCCCCACAGGTCGGTTTGACCTGGCAACGTCACACGTTGACCGTCCCCACATGTCATGTTGACTTTGCTGACGTGGGCGTTGACCGGACCCACCTAACAGTGTCACTAACCAGCCTTAGTCACTGACCAGTGGACCCCACTGGTCAGGTTTGACCTGGAGGCGCCCAGTTGACCTGCTGACATCAGGGTGATGTCATGCTGACGCAATAACTCTTTTTCTAGAATTATTCTTATTCTGGAAATTCCAGAAATTAATGCAAACTTCTAAAATTCATAGAAATTAAACCATAACTCCAAATCAAACAAATTATATATGAAAAATGATCAAAAAAATCCAATATATCCATCTGTACCATTTTCATGCATGTTAGAACAACTTATAGCTACTGTTTAGGACAAATCATGTAAATGGCATTTAAATTTCCACATATGGAGTTTGAATTTGAACCTTTGGTTCAAACCAACTTCATTTAATCTGGTTGCTAGTTGCATTAGCTCAATCAACAGCATATTGCCATGTCACATTCATGCATCATATTGTTGCATGGCATTGATTGTGTTTCTCCTTTGTTTGCCGGTGACTGTCCCCTCTCCGTAGACGACGCTCCGACGGTTGTTCGATGACACCGATGAAGAACTATAATATCTTCAGAAGTGCCAGGCAAGCAAAACCCCCTTGTTCATACCGATACAATCCCACTCTCTCGCTCCTGCTCTCTTTTACTTCACTAGGACAACATCGATTCAACTATTACATGCTGCGGTAGCTGAACCCCTTTTCCTCTGCATGACTTGGCATTGCCACAGTAAATAGATGAAACCCACTAGCATGAGTAGGAGTTGTTTGAGCCCTGATGTGCCTACTCATTCATGCTTGTTTGTCATGCCTGCTACTGCTTAGAGTTGAGTCAGGTCTGATTCATCGGGAATGAATTGGGATGGTGATGAACATGTCCTACTGTGTGTGTGCTAAGTGTGTGAACACGATTTGGTAAAGGTAGCGGTGAGAGGCCATGTAGGAGTACATGGTGGGTTGTCTCATTGAAACCGTCCCCAGGAACTGATTTCTGTGTTTGTGATCCATGAACAGCTACTACCACGCATTGGGCCCGAAACCAATGGACCCTCTCGACTTATTAACTGCCCTTGCCCTCTGTCCAGGAGTTGCAACTAGTTTCTGGTGTTTGTAGGATATGTGTTGGAGGCCGTGCGTAGCACTGATCCTAGGGGTGGGCTATGATGCGGTAGATACACCGTGGTCTGGTGTACCGAGCGCCCGTTTGGTGTCTTGGGAACCCTGCACAGATCGTATGGAGCTGTGAGCGAAACCCCGGCCGGATCTCCTCGCGGATGGAACCCGAATTGGCGATAAACCTGGACTAGAGACTTGTGTGGTTAGTCAGGTCATGGCCGACTCCCTCGCCAGGCTTCCGCTTGAATGTTGCCGAGATACACTACGTGTACATGGTGGTAAGTGGCGAGAGCGTGTGCAAAGAAGTACACCCCTAAAGGGTTATAAATGATCTATTCGAATAGCCGTGTCCGAGGTAAAGGACTTCTGGGTTGCCTATAACAGTTCATAGACAAGTGAAAGTGGATACTCTAAAACTCGCAAGATAAGCGTGAGTGCTATGGATGGCCTTCTCGTAAGGAGACGGAAGCGGATCCATAGTGGTGTATTGATATGGTGAATATGTGGACTCGTGTGCGCCACCTCAAAAGAGTTACTTGCAGTCGTAGTTCAGGATAGCCACTGAGTCAAAGTTGGCTTGCTGCAGTTAAACTCCACCACCCCTTTGTTGATACCGATGCATATGTAGATAGTTCTGATGTAAGTCTTGCTGGGTACATTTGTACTCACGTTTGCTTATTTTATGTTTTGCAGAGAGACGTCAGTCTCGCTAGTAGTTCCGTGTGGACTTCGACGTTTAGCTTGATACCTCAGCTACGATCTTGTGCCCTCGGCAGGATCTGGTAGATAGTCAGGCTTCTCAGCCTTTTTCATTTGTAGATGTCTGTACTCAGACATAATAAGCTTCCGCATGTGCTTTGACTTGTATGCTCTGATTGTTGGGTCATGAGACCCATGTTTGTAATATCTTGGCTCCTCGGAGCCTAATGAATAAATACTTGAGTCGTAGAGTTATGTTGTGATGCCATGTTGTATTTACACATATCGAGCATATTGTGTGTATGATTGAAATGCTTGGTATGCGTGGGATCCGACAATCTAGTTGGTTATCCTTGGCAGCCTCTCTTATGGGGAAATGTAGTCTAGTGCTTCGATGAGCCATAGTAGTCTGCTACAGCCCGGTTCACCGGAGTCCTGCTAGCCCAGCACTATTGCTCAGGACACTTGACTAGCCGGCATGTGTTTCACTTCATTCCTGTGTCTGTCCCTTCGGGGAAATGTCACGCGGTGACATCCGGAGTCCTGCCTAGCCTGCTACAGCCCGGGTTACCGAAGTCCTGTTAGCCCAGTGCTACAGCCCGGATTCGCACGCTGCTGACCGACATGCTCGAAGTTGATTCATGTATGCCTGTCCCCATGGGTTAGTGCCGCTTTGGGTTCACGACTAGCCATGTTGGCCCAGGTTCTCTATCATATGGATGCTAGCGACACTATCATATACATGAGCCAAAAGGCGCAAACGGTCCCAGGCCATGGTAAGACGACACCCGTGGGAATACCGTGCGTGAGGCCGCAAAGTGATATGAGGTGTTACCGGCTAGATCGATGTGACTTGGAATCGGGGTCCTGACAATGCGAAGCCCCTTCGCTGCGACCGCCCGCACGCCTATCTCTCTCTCTCTCTCACCCTCAGACGCCAATAGGTGAGCCCCTCCCGTCAGCATCTTCTTCCCCACGCCATGGACAGAGGCCGCAGCTCGCATGCCTCTCCGGCCGATTTTCTCACGACGATTTGCCTCGCCCGCAGCCCCTTGCCCACGCAAGACCCCCTATAAATGCTGCCCTCTTCCTCCTCGTCAGATTTTCACAAAAACATCGATCTCCCGAGACCTACGGCTCCATCCCTATCTCATTGGAGTTCCTTCGCACCACTGCAGCTCTGCCACCTTACCCCGCCTCCCCACGCCTCTGCCACCCGCCATCGCTAACGCCATCTGCCACTGCCACCATCATCTTCACCGTCATCTACTACACCACCCCGCGATTACCCCGAGCTCGCAGATGCCGGAACGTCGTCCTCGACCATACCCAAGCGCTGCCATCACCATTGCCTCGCCTTGCTCCATTCTGATGACCCCAAGCTCCACCACGACCGCCCCTGAGACGCCCTCGACGTGACGCACCCCATGGTGTCTTCTCCTGAGTCCAAGGACCGCCAGAGGAGCCACCACCACTGATGTCCGATGATGCCGCGCTCGTCTTCCCCGTCTTCGGCTTCGCAACCGCCGCGGTGAGCTCCACTTCTCCCCCTCAGTCGTCTGATTTTTTTTCAATGCCCTAGATTAGAATAAACGAAGGGGTATGGTTATTTTCTGTAGATCGGTTTTGTCTCAGTTTGTTCGCGGTTTAGATCTAGTTATGACGTTATGATAGAAAAGCGCATAGTTATGACGTTATTCATGGCAATGATCATGTATATAGGTATCACATCCATGACAAGTAGACCGACTCCTCCCTGCATCTACTACTATTACTCCACCAATCAACTGACTCATGCCTGCATATATGGTATTAAGTTCATGACGCATAGAGTTACCCTTTAAGCAAGATGACATGATGTAGATAGAATAAAACCAGACAATATGATTAAACCCACTGTTTTACCCTTAATGGAAACAACACAATACGTGCCTCGCTACCCTTTCTGTCACTGGGTGAGGGACACCGCAAGATTGAACCCACTACAAAGTACCTCTAATGTTTACTACGCAACTTTATTCTTGTAGACTCGTGTTGGGCCTCCAAGCGCAGAGTTTTGTAGGACAGTAGCAATTTTCCCTCAAGTGAATGACCTAACGTTTATCAATCCATGGGAGGTGTAGGATGAAGATGGTCTCTCTCAAACAAGCCTGCAACCAAATACAAGAAATCTCTTGTGTCCCCAACACACCCAATACAATGGCAAATTGTATAGGTGCACTAGTTCGGCGAAGAGATGGTGATAAAAGTATAATGTTGATGGTAGAAATATATTTTTATAATCTGAATAAATAAAAACAGCAAGGTAGCAAATAGTAAACGGGCACAAAAACGGTATTGCAATACTTGAAAGTGAGGCCTAGGGTCCGTACTTTCGCTAGTGCAATCTCTCAACAATGCTAATATAATTGGATGATATAACCACCCCTCAAAGTGCAAAGAAGAATCACTCCAAAGTTCCTATCTAGTGGAGAACATAAGAAGAAATTGTTTGTAGGGTACGAAACCACCTCGAAGCTATTCTTTCCGATCGATCTATCCAAGAGTTCGTACTAAAATAACACCAAATAATTTCAGATTCATAATACTCAATCCAACACAAGGAACCTCAAAGAGCCTCAAGATTTCTACAGGAGAAACAAAGAAGAACATGCATCAACCCCTATGGGTAGATTACCCCAATGTCACCTCGGGAATCCGCGAGTTTAGTGCCAAAACACATATCAAGTGAATCAATATGATAACCCATTGTCACCACGAGTATTCATATGCAAGACATATATCAAGTGCTCTCAAATCCATAAAAGTATTCAATCCAATAAAACAAAATCTCAAAGGGAAAACTCAATTCATCACAACAAGATAGAGAGGGGAAAACACCATATGATCCGACTATATTAACAAAGCCCGCGATACATCAAGATCATGACATCTCCAGAACACGAGAGAGAGATTAAACACATAGCTACTGGTACAAACCCTCAGCCCTGAGGGTGGACTACTCCCTCCTCATCGTGGTGGCCGCCGGGAAGATGAAGATGGCCACCGTGGATGATCCCCCCTGGAAGGGTGCCAGAATGGGGTCTAGATTGGTTTTCGATGGCTACAAAGGCCTGCAGTGGCAGAACTTCGGATCTAGGTTAACCTCGAGGGTTTTTGGAATTTTTGGGAATTTATAGGGTAAAGAGGGGGTGCGGGAGGCCACCGAGGTGGGCACAACCCACCTGGGCATGCCTGGGCCCCCGGGCGTTCCCTGGGGGGTTGTGCCCCCTCGGGGCACCCCCAGGTGCTGCTCTGACCCATTGGTGGTCTTCTGGTCCATAAAAAATCCACAAAAAGTTTCGCGGTGTTTGGACTCCATTTGATATTGATTTCCTGCGATGTAAAAAGCAAGCAAACTGGGCACTGGGTAAATAGGTTAGTCCCAAAAAATGATATAAAGCTTCTACAAAATGATTGTAAAACATCCAGGAATGATAATATAACGGCATGATTACTTCATAAATTATAGATACGTTGGAGACGTATCAGCATCCCCAAGCTTAATTCCTACTCGTCCTCGAGTAGGTAAATGATAAAAGAAATAATTTGTGAAGTGTGAATTCTAGCAAAGTGCACAAGTTTGATCAATGAAAATTTCAATCACTTTTCCTAGCATCATGACAGCAATTCTTTCTCATAATATTTCTCACGTAAAGTAGCAACCAATTCACATGTTAAGGTTCAAACAATGAATTCTCTTGAAACTCAACAACCTATATTCTCAGTCACCAAGCAATTGCAATTCAACTTATTCAACAGAGTTTAAGTAAGAGCTCCACATACTCAACCATCATATAGTCTTCTATGATTGCTAACACTCACCACATACACATGAGAAAAATGTTTCAACCAGACACATAGAAAGATCGGGGCTTATTGTTTTGCCTCCCAACATATTCACCTCAAGGATGGTGTCAACAATAATAACTCATGCTACCCATATCCAACTGGATATATGTGCCTAGATCTTTCCTCACCACATGATGCTTGCCAAAAGAGAAAAATAAAAAGGAATAGAGAAGAAAAACTTTGACTCTTTGCATAAAAGTAAAAGATAGGTCCTTCACAGAGGGAAGCAAATGTTGCCATGTGCTTATTTATTTGTATGCTCAACCCCTTAGTGCAAAAGAACGTCACATTATATTGCCCCTTATGATAGCAACCTTTATTATGCAGTCTGCCGCTTTTATTCTTTGCCATCACAAGTACGTACACCACTCAATTTTCTCTTACACTAAATGATCTAACACTTTTAGAAGCAATTTTTATTGCCTTATTGCACCGATGACAACTTACTTGAAGGATCTTATTCAATCCTTAGGTAGGTATGGTGGACTCTTGAAAATAATATTTGGGTTTAAGGGTTTTTGGATGCACAAGTAGTATCTCTAGTTGGTGCAGAATCTTTGGCTAGCAAAGATGGGGGGCAAGCACCACATGTTGAAGTATCTATGACAGTATAACTTCTATGTGAATATGAAAAAACATAAAACATTACGTTGTCTTCCTTGTCCAACGTCATAAATTTTGGCATATAATATTTTGATGGGGGCTCAAAATCACAAAAGATTTCCAAGATAGTGTATTTGCATGTGAAAGTTCTCTTCCTTGTACTAATTATTCGTGAATTGCTTGTATGACCAATATTGTGATTGTCAAGCCTCAAAAGATTTCACTTTCTAAACCCAATGTGAAGCTACCACTAGGCATGATATGATTTCAACTCCATGACATTCAATTCATTCAACAATTTACTCATAGGATATAAGTGAAGCACAAGAGTAAATGACAAGCTACTCCAAAAACATATAAGTGAAGATCAAGCGAGTAGTTAAGTAAATAGATAGCTATGTGAGGACTCTCTCTTATTTAAAACTTTCAGATCTAAGCATTTTATTAAAACAACAGGCAAAAAATGACATTCCAAGAATAGCTCACATCATGTGAAGAAGCAAAAACTTAGGCTCAACCGGTACTAACCGATAATTATTGAAGAAGAAAGGTGGGATGCCTACCGGGGCATATCCAAGCATAGATGCTTGAGACTTCTTGAAATGTTATCTTGGGATGCCTTGGGCATCCCCAAGCTTGAGCTTTTGTGTCTCCTTAATTCTTCTCATATCACGGTTTTCCTAAATCTCAAAGGCTTCATCCACACAAAACTCAACAATAACTCGTTAGGTAAGTTAGTATGAACCAATGCAAAAACCTTATCATTCTCTACTGTAGAAAATCACTAAAATTATTATTCAACATTTCATGCTAAATGCCTCTACATATTTAATACTCCTATCCTCAAATAGGATCATTAAATAAGCAAACTTATGCAAACATAACATCAATCTGCCAAAACAGTACAGTCTGTAAAGAATGCACGAGTATCAATACTTCCCTAACTCCAAAAGTTATGAAAAATTCCCACAATGTATAAAATTTATCAGAGCTTATTTTTCAAAAAGTTTCAACATTTTATCACATTCTGGCTTTTCTAGGGAATTTTTGCAACAGCGGTAAATTTTCTGTTTGCAAACAGCAACATCTAGACTTGTAAAATAAGCATAGTAAAGGCTATCAATGCCACTTTTATTGAAATAAAGATGTAAAACATTATTATAAATAATAGAAAGCAAATCCTAACAAAATAAAATGATGCTCCAAGAAAAACACATATCATGTGATGAATGAAAACATAGCTCCAAGTGAGGTTACCGATAATGTTGGAGACGAAAGAGGGGATGCCTTCCAGGGCATCCCCAAGCTTACTTGCTTGGATATTCCTTGAATATTACCTTGGGGTGCCTTGGGCATCCCCGAGCTTAGGGTCTTGTCACTCCTTATTCTCCTCATATCAACATCTCACCCAAAACTTGAAAACTTCAATCGCACAAAATTTAATGGAACTTTGTGAGATAGATTAGTATGATAAAGAGCAAACCATTTCACTTTTGATACTGTCAAAGACAAGATTCATAATTGTCCTCACAGAATGCCTACTGTAGCATATCATTTCCACTATTTATATTGAGCAATATAAGCCATGGAAACTAGAAAACAAGCAAACTATGCATTGAAAACAGAATCTATCAAAAACAGAATAGTCTATAGTAATCTGTACTCCAACCATACTTCTGCTACTCCAAAAATCCTGAAAAAATAGGAAAACCTGGGAAAATTGTCTATTAATCTTCTGCAAAAATAATCAGCATTTTATCTCTCTTCTGTTAAGAATGAGAATTGTTTTTCTGAGCGTAAGAGTTTCTGTTTTTCAGCAAGATCAAATCGACTATCACCGTAAGACATCCCAAAGGTCTTACTTGGCACTTTATTGAAACAAAAGTAATAAAACATGATTACCACAGTATCCTAATCATGTGAACACACAAAAAACGTAGGTAAAATTGTTGGGTTGTCTCCCAACAAGCGATTTTTTTTAATGCCTTTTAGCTAGGCATGATGATTCCAATGATGCTCACATTTAAAACAAAACAGAAGCTAGCCAACTCGCTCGCAGGGCGCTCCCCCGATCGCGTTCTTCGTTGGCCCTTGGATGCTGGTCAACGAGGTCTTTTTTCGCTCCTGGCCGTTGGATGCTCGCTAGAAATCGTTCTGTGTCATTTTGACCATGCAGTGAATCGTGGACGAGGATGACTTGTGGGCTCGGGTGCGATCTGATTGGCTGGGTGCCAGATTTTTGGGTGAGCGGGCAGCCTCTCCTGCTGCGCCACGCGTGTGCGTCGCATGCGTCATGGCCGCTGCGTGGGCGCGGGTTGTTCGCTGCTCTCCGTTTGCAAACAGTTTCTGCACCCCCGCCTGTGTTTTGCTAATGATGAGTGGGCCATTGCTACCCCTGGTCCCGCTCATCAGCTGCCCTGGCTGCAAGTCTCACGGTGTAGGTCAGAGTTTTCTCGGTCAACCGTTTTTGGCTCCTCATGCGCGGTCCAGGTGATGCGACGGGAGTTGCTGTGTCCCGCGTCAGTTGCTGAGGGGTGGGCCGGAGCATATGCACCCGGCTTGTGCACCCGTGAACACGATGATGGGTGGGCCACCGATACTCCTGGTCCCGCTCATCGGATCCTCTATTGGTTGGGTTGCAGTTTCTCGGGTGAAGCACTCTTGACGCATCGCGTCACGCGCTGCCCGCGTCCTGCGTTGGAGACGGGGAGCAGTTGGCCGCGTCGTGCTTTGTGACGTTTGCGGAGGCGTGGGCAGGCCGTGCCCTCACCCAATCCCTGCTCGCACGCCGCACCCCTTCCCTTCCTCCTCGATCTCTCTCCTCGCCAGCCACCACAACACGAAGGCACAAATCCTAGCCCTCTCGCTTGCGTGTGCGTGCTCGTCACCGCCTTTCCTCCTGCTTCACCATCATTGTCGCGACGCCTCCACCGACTACAGTAGAATGATGGCCGATGGGAGTACAAGACAGGGAAGACGCCAGCGTTGGCCCGTCGCTTAGGCTGCTGGTGTCGCACGGGTTAGGTCTGGTCAGAAGGCCGGCCCCTGCGGGGGAAAGGAGCGGGGGTTGGTGCAGCGGCAAATGAGGACGGGGTCGGCCGTGGAGGGAGGCTCGCCGGCCGGAGCAGTCTGAGCAAGGAGGCAGGGTCGGCCATGGAGGGATTTTGCTTTGAGGTTGATTCAGTTCGCCGTTCTCTCCTGATCGAGCCGCTGCATCGTTCCACCTTTCGCTTTGAGGTTAGATCATGCATTTCCTACAAGATGTTCGATGAAATGCTTATATGATGTTCGATGAAATGACAGTTTGGTGACCCTTTTTCTGTGTAGTTTGTTGTCGCTGCCTTGGAGCCGCGCAGGGGGCCGCCGCCAATGACCTCCCCGAGATCCTCTATCGTGTCCTCCACGGCCCCCCGCGACGAGCGCAAGGACCAGGACGACGTCGCCGCGGCGGCCCCGGGGGCAAGAGCGGCAAGCGGCGCTGCGTTGGCGGCGGCAGGGCCGCCGCGGCTGAGGCCGCCAAGGCCCGGCGCGAGAAGGAGGCGGAGCACGCGCAGGCCGTGCTCGCGCGCTACGACTCTGACGAGGCCTTCTGCAACCTCTACGACGGTGTTGCCGACCTCTTCGCCAGGCTGCTCAAGTCGAGCCTGGAGCACCTGCGCGCGGACGACACGGCCAAGATCGGGTTCGCTGCCAAGTGAGGCCATCGCGCGCCGCGTCTTCCCGCGCGACTCGAGCCCCGAGTACGTCGCCATCCCCCACAAGCACTACGCCTGCCGCGTCCGCAACCGGCTCCTCTGCGAGGTACAGGTGCCTCTCCGCAAGGTGCTCGAGCTCTCCGAAGTCTACATGAGCGCCTGCAAGTGGGACGAGCTGCCCTACGCGCGCGTGGCGTCCACGGCCATACGCCAGTACAAGGAGGCGTCCTGGATGGTGCTTCTTTCTTCTGGTAATGCACTGCTCCTTAGCTTTTTTTCTTTGCATTTCTTACGAGTTTTGCATATGCTGCTGCCTCTGCAATTGATGGTATGTGCTTTCTTTTGCTTGGTATAATTTTAGTGTGTGTGTTTTCTGGCGATAGATCGTGGGGTCGGTGACGGCAGCCGGAAACCAGGAGGGCTGGCCGAGGAAGAGGGTGAGGACGTGGGGATTGAAGAGGGTATGTTCCTGGTTTCATCACCGCACTAATTAGTCACTTATCTACTGATATTTTATCATGTTTGTGTTGAGGATATCTTTACATGCAAATCACAGTTTCCCATAGTGAGCTATACTGTTTTCTCATGTTTTCTTTAGGTTCCTATGCATATTGTTCATTTCAAGGGTAAAGCATCGTCAGCACTGCATTGATGCCATCGTCAAGTCATGTAGACTAATTGCAGAACAAATCTATACTTTTGTTGGGACTAAAAGTGAAAACGATAATTGGGACCAAAACTATGCATTTCTTGGAAATAATAAATAAGCAAAAGGATTATCCACGGGATGGAGCAGAGGTCGGCGTGGGGCGCAAGGAGCGGTAGTGGCAGAATGGTGCTCGCTTGCCGGGCATTGGCCCTCGGATGAATTTGACGCCCGAGTCAAGCTGACGAGCCCCATGGTATCTCCTCCTACCTCCAGATCCACTATTGCTCATTCTCCTCCTCTCTCCATATTTATTTCTTCTTGCTTGAAAGTCTCTTCCATGTAGATCATTGCAAAGTAGCTTATGGCTCAGTAACTGCAGGTTCCCACCGTCCAAATTCAGTGTTTCTGTATTTTTGTTGATGCAAGCCTATTCTTCGACTATAAAATAGCAGGGATTTCTTTTCTTATCAATTCTAATCCCTTTGTGATGCATTGCAGGTTTGCTATCAATCTCTCAAAAAGGGAAAACAAGATTACTTTGTTATTGGGAGAAACTTCCTGTAGAGTCGCTACCTTGACAGAGATAAATATGCGATCAAGGATGTATTCAGTGGTTTTTTGAGGAAAAAACTTGGAGGATATTTTTGCAGGTTTATCGCTTGCCTTATTTCTTTATCATGGTGTATTCGTCCCTTCTTATCCAAGAAAGGGCCTTCTTCATGTTTGCAGATAGTTTGGTGCTCTCATGGTTATTTTGTCGAGATTCTCCTTCTGTTCATTATTTGGGAACCATCTCCTGCTGCTCAGCTACTGTCGAGCTGCTGCCCTTATGGTGAATGATTAATGGTGTATGTTTTCCTACTAGTTACTCTGTATGCCAATGTCTGCATTATAACTCGACGTTTTACATTTGTCCAGGCCTTGGATTCCCTGAGATGTGCTATTCGTAGGCATGCACTTTCTAATAAAATTATGGCAATCAATTTGAACAAGTAATATATCTAGCTACAACAACCTATTGTTTATGTTCCTTGCTTTCGCAAATAGTAGTTTATAGTGTATATCTGCCAAATATTTACACATTAGTTTAGCCACAAAGTAAGATGCCATACTTTAGTGGTGGGTTTGTTATTCTGCTATCGTTTCATGTTGGTTAGCCATGACAAATCTAATTTCTAGAGTAGTAGATGATTCATGTCAGGTTTCTTTTAGATATCGAAATATGGTCTGACTCTGAAATAAGTAGTATGGCGTCCAGTTCGGCATAGGTAGTAGAAAGAATACTAATCCCATTTACATACAATACAAAACTGAATGGCCATCTAAAGCTCTGAAACTACTATTTGTTGTGTAATATGTATCCCCTTTTCATACTTTGTATATGCTTTCTACTTAGTAGGCCAAAGTACATGAGAACGATGGCCTACAGGATGTGAATTGCACTAAAATATGTGTAGGTTTTGTGCCAGACTAACTATCACTATAGTATTTCAGGTGCTTCTTCTGTAACTTGATGGAAGCTAGGGAGGGCCGAGATGAGCATCCGGCTCCCTGGGTCTAAGCCATCGAGATGGTAGAGACGACGTTTCCATGTCATCTACTCTAGCAGCCGGAAACGGCATATAAAAACCATGGATCCTTGCTCCCCAGGCCGCAAAATGAACACAGTGATGTCTACGACCTCCTCCTAGATGTATTAATCTCAATCCCATGTTTGGTTTTCTTCCCTTTTCTCTTCTAATGATGTAATTTCTTTTACTTAGATAACACCATGTTTGTTGTAATGCCTTACTTGATGTAAGATCCCTTTTCTACTTTGAATGAATTTACTGCATATATTTCTTATTTAGTTTAGTTCATCATTCAGAGACGATGGAATATTTTTGTCCTTCACAGGTTAAATGAGCATTGCATAGTCCTTCACAGGTTAAATGAGCATTGCGTAAAAGTATGTCTAAGTTCTCTTTCTTAAAGTGCTTCAAGTAAATGAAATTGTTTATTTCGAATTCAATACTTTTTAATAATAATCATAATGAGAGAGGGGTATGCTTCTCTCTCTCTCTCTGGGCAAATGTTACTTTAGACAACATGTACTAAGAAATAAAAACTCTGGAAATGTGTTTGAATCGCACAAAAAGAGTTTGTAGTTCTTATTCATACTTGAAACACATGAGGCTCTGCAAATTAAACCATGTTTTTTTTCAAGGCGCATATGGATTTAGCAGACCACAACTAAACCGATAGTATATACATGGCCTGTCCTTAGTAAAGGAAACTATTTTCATCGCGAACATGGCTTTAGTTGAAGGTTCTTGCAGCATGAAACTACTTTCATCGATAACATGTATTCAGCAGGTCTCTGCGCCATTTGGCGCAACGGGTCAACTAGTAAAAGATAAGAATCAGATATAAAGAGAGCATCATGAAGCATATGACTAGCACAATTAAGCCTAACCCACTCCCTATGCATAGGTATTTTGTGAGAAAACCACTTATGGGAACAAGAATCAACTAGCATAGGAAGGCAAAACATGCATAACTTCAAAATTTTCAACACGTAGAGAGGAAACATGATATTATTGAGATATGTAAAAGCATATGTTCCCCTCTCATAATAATTTTCAATAGCATCATGAATGAATTCAACAATATAACTATCATATAAAGCATTCTTTTCAAGACGCAAAAGCATAGAAAACTTATTACTCTCCACATATGCAAATTTCTTCTCATCAATAGTAGTGGGAGCAAACGCAACAAATTAACTATCATGGGATTGAAAATTAAGATCATGGTGACAAGTTTCATGGTTATCATTATTCAAAATAGCATACATGTCATCACTATAATCATCATATATATAGCAACTTTGTTATCATAGTCAATTGAAGCATGCAATCATTATAACAAATTTGCACATCAAATCTTGGGGGACTAAAAATATCGTCTTCATCAAACATAGCATCCCTAGGCTTGCGGCTTTGCATATCATTAGCATCATGGCTATTCAGAGAATTCATACTAACAATATTGGAATCACGCTCATCATTCAAAGATTTTATGCCAAACATTTTATTGAATTCTTCTTATATCAATTGAGCACAATTTTCCTTTCGATCATTTTGACGAAAGACATTATAAAGATGAATAATACGATGCAACCTCAACTCCATTTTTTTGTAGTTTTATTTTATAGACCAAACTAGTGATAAAACAAGAAACTAAAAGGTTCGATTACAAAATCTAAAGATATACCTTCAAACACCCACCTCCCCGACAACGGCACCAGAAAAGAGCTTCGTTGACGGGATGTGAGTGCTGCTTTCGTAGCCTCCCTGGCAATGGCGCCAAAAAAGATCTTGATGTCTACTATGCAACTTTATTCTTGTAGACTCGTGTTGGGCCTCCAAGCGCAGTGTTTTGTAGGACAGTAGCAAATTTCCCTCAAGTGGATGACCTAAGGTTTATCAGTCCGTGGGAGGTGTAGGATGAAGATGGTCTCTCTCAAACAACCCTGCAACCAGATATGTCAGGGGTTGGGTGCGACATATGCCAATGGATGGCTTATCATGGTGGGAGCGAGTAGAACGTCGCCGGTGCCTGGAAGCGGGATGAGACGTAGACAAGAACGCCGGCGCACTTTACCCAGGTTCCGGGCTCTCCTAGGAGATAACACCCCTAGTCCTGCTCTGCGGGGTCTCCGCATGATCACTAAGGCACTAGTGAGTACAATGGTGCTCCTTGAGTTGTATGCTAGAGGTAGAAGAAGGCAGGGCTTGCCCTCCTCTTCCCCTAGGTGTGAGTCTAATTCTAACAGGTTGGAACCCTTTGCATTGGTGCCCTGGGGGTTTATATAGGCCTACCCCCAGGGGCACAATAGTAATCCGGACGAGTGTAGGACCCGGCTGTCAGTGTCTCTAGTCGCCGGCTCCTCCGCCGGCTGCTGGGTCCCGCCGACTGGTCTGGTATGGAGCCGACAGGCCGCTCCCGCCGCTCGCGGGTCTTGCCGCCTGCTGATTACTATAGCCGTGATGCTAATGACGCAGGCTTGGTCAGGGGAGCGTGGCTTCAGTCCCGCCGCCTGGTGGGAGATCACTGTAGCCACTCCGTGTCTCATCTGGTTAATGGTGCACGGGCCCCGAGGTAGGAACGAGCCGCCTGCTGGGAGCTGGCCTCCCTCGGGTCCGACTGGTGAAGCTCTCGCCGTCTTCCGGGCTCTCGCTGCCAGGTAGGACCCGCTGTCTTCAGGCTGTACCGACAGGCGGTCGTGGGAGCAGGGCTCCGCCTGACAGGAGTGACGTTAGGAGCGGAGTGGCAACAGTGCCGCGCCGAGCGGAGATCTCCGCATGTACGGAGCACTGTGGCCACGCCCGGCCCTGGATACGGGGGTGATGGGCTACACTATAACCTCACCCTGTCTCGTCTTCTCAATGGGGGTGCATACTTCGAAGGCGCCTCGGGCCGATTGCCAGGAGCCGGCCTCTCTGGAGGCCGCCTGCTAGGAGTCAGCCCGTCTTGGAGCCTCCTTCCTGAGCATGGCGGTCTTCTGGCAGTCGGCAATTCAGCCAGTCGGCCACCAGAAGGCACCGCTGCATCTTGGCGTCTTGAGGGGCACAGCCGTCCCCGATGTCTTGAAAGGTTCTGGGACTCGGGTAAGGCTACCCGTGGCCCATTACTCCGACAGTAGTCCCCGAAACTGGTGAGGTGCCACGGATGAGGAGCCGAGGAGCCTCAACAGTTTCCTCCTCCGGGTGCTCTGAAGGAAGCTTCATCCGACTCGTGGGAAGCCGGCCGGCAGGAGTCGGCCGCGCACAGTCGGATTTGTCTGAAACTTCGAACGTCACGGCGGGAACTAGGTGGCGTGCTAGCTAAGCTTCTCGGCCCGCCGCCCAGCGTGGGCGTGCCATGTGGCGCCAACCAGCCGGGCCAGCCTGCAAGCCCACACGCACGATGGGACGCGACTGCGGGCCGGGCCCGCCACCACCGGGCCTCGGCATGCGAGCGGATCCGCTGCGGCCGAGGCGAGCGGTTGCTTTTCCCACGGAGTTATTGCGCACAGTAACTCGCATGGTAAAGGTGGGGACGTGGGGTCGTTGGCACAGTTAATCCCACGATCCCACGCCTGCCCCCTCGGCTTCATAGCCCGTAGGCTATAAGTAGGGGGAGGAGAGGGGACGGCAGGGCACGCGCACCCCTCCATCCCGCTCTTGCCTCCTTCTCCTTCCTCACGCCGCAGCGCTCCCGAACCACGCCGGAGCGCCACCGCTGATCGCCTTCGCCGAGTCCGTCCGCCCCGAGCCCTCTTGGCCCTGCCCCCTTCTCATCTCCCCCGTCGCGCCATTTCCTCCGTCGAGCTCTTCAATGGCGCGCGAGCGGGGAGGAGACTTGGACGGCTCGAACGTCAACAAGGACCACGTCACCTTCCTCCGCGAGATGCGGCGGCTTCCCGGCGCAGGCTATGTGAAGGCGCGCGTGCCGCCGGAGGGGAAGGTCTCGCCAGCGCTGGGGGAGGGCGAGTGGTCGTCTTCCGCTCGCACTTCATCCGCGGTTTCGGCCTGCCGGCGAGCGGCTTTCTTCGCTCATTTCTTGAGTTTTATCACCTCCAATCTCACCACATCATGCCCAATACCGTGATGCTCCTAGTCGCCTTCATCACGATGTGCGAAGGATATCTCAGCATCCTCCCCACCATCGAGCTGTGGGGAGCATTCTTCTACACCAAGCAGGGCACCTCCGTCTGGGAGGTGGCTGCCCAGTGTGATGCCTTCATCGCGGTTCGCCGGCCGTCGCTGCAGAACGCCTTCCCCACCATCAAGTTGCCACAGTCGGTCAAGATGTGGCAGCAATCTTACTTCTATGTGGAGAACATGGACCCGGCCGTCGGCTTCCTCAACCTGCCAGGTTATGTAGCCGGCCCACCGGCCGAGCCTCGGGCCAGCTGGGGCTACAAGCCGAAGCCGGTATCAGCAGACGATGCCGCCGCCATCCAACGACTCCGGGAGCTGACCGAGACCGAAGGCCTCAAGGCATCCGACATGCTGGTTGCCTTTGTCGCGCGCCGGGTTCTCCCACTCCAAGGCCGGCCGCACCTGATCAGTCGGATGAGCGGGCATCGCGACCCGTGCCGGCTGAGCACCAAGGAGATGCCGGCTGCCGAAGTCACAAACTTGGTGAATGAGATCTCCGGCCTCAAGCTGGAGGGGTCTTGGAGCTTCGGCAAGCGGCCATATTCCCGCGCCGACCCACCGCCTGCGGTAAGTTTTCCAATTCTTTCTTCTCGACAATCGTCCTAGTCTTGATCTTGGTCTTGATCAGCCGGCCTCTCGTCATTTGAAACAGATCTATATGTCGGAAGTGACAGCCGCCATTGTAGGGGCGGGTGGTGACTACCAGCGAGACCGGGCGGTGAGCGACGTGGACGACCTCGACTTGGGGGCGGCCGCCTTGGAGGACACCGCGACAGGCGGCGTCTACGAAGCAGGTGGCTCCGAAGAAGGCGGGATCGAGACCTGGCCTGACGATGGTGAGGAGGAAGAAGAGCCGCGCCCTGCGAGGGGTGCCGGCAGGGCGGACGCGGGCCCCTCCATCGAGCCGACTGCCCGAGGCGGCACGCGTAAGCGTAAGCTAGGCGCCGTATTGTTCGGCAGCGCGCCGAAGAAGGCCAAGAATCCGACCGCCATGACCAGGCAGAAGGAGGCCGCCGCGAAGGCGGCCAAATACCCGAAGCTCCCGAAGGCGCCCCCTATGGTGTCGGCATAAGCATCTTTTTCCCGTGCTTTTCTTCCCTGTTGATTCTTTCTGAACTTCTTTTGCTTTATTTTCTTGATTTAGGGCTCCGCTCTCTCTCGATAAGTCGGCCGCCGCCTCCATCGTTGGGTCGGCGGAGACCTCCACCACCACCCGGCGAATCGATCCGGCCGCCGACCTCCGGGAGGCATCCGAGCGAAACGCGCGGGAGGTGCGCGAGGAGCAAGAAATCGCCCTCCTGGAGAAGGCGGAGGCGGACAAGGCGGAAGTCGGCGCTTTGAAGAAGCTGGCGGAGGCCGAGGACGATATCGCGGCGAAGAAATAGGCCGAGGAAGCCACGCGCCATCAGTTGGCGCTGTTCGTCGTCCCCCTGAACTCCGCGCCGCCACCGCCAGAATTTGTGGTGCCGACTGGAGGAGCCGGCGATGGGCACCCGATCATGGAGAGGGATAGTGGTGACATCGTCATGTCGGACGTAATCGTGCCCTCGCCATCACCTTCTGAGGAGGCGCGAGACAAGCAGCCGGCTGATCCGCCGGTGCCACCAGCCGGAGAGGAGAAGGTGACGCGCCCGACTCCCGAGGTTCGCACACCCTTACGCTGCCGGATTGCGAAGGCAGCCTCGGCGCCACGCCTGCTGGAGACCGGCGCCGCGAGCTCTTCGATCCCGGACCCCGAGGCGACTAGCGCCGCGGCCACTGAGTGGGTGCGGGGAGGCGGGACGGGCCCTCTGAACAAGGTGATCCTGGACGTCCAGGCCAAGCTCCGCGCCGAAGCCGACGCTCTCAAGCACTACAACAAGGTGTTCCTGGAGTCGCGACAAGCCGTCCGGGTATGCTTCTTGGGTCTTCATTTTTAATTCTTGTTATTTCTTATACTTCTCTGTGGGGGCGCGCCAGCGCACCCACTAGGTGTAGTCCCCGAGTTTTGGGCCGGCTGCTGAGCAGGCAGCTCGGAACTTTAACTGGCAAGCTCCGAGTAATAACATTGTTTGGTATCTTCACTGCATGATTATCATAACCTTCACGTAGCCGTCTTCAACTCCATGGTCCAGGAGCTGACTCAACGGACCGCCGACCTGTCGGCAAGCCGGAGTAAGTCTTTGTTTTCTTTCTTCGCGGGGGCGCGCTGGCGCACCCGAGGGCTGTAGTCCCCGAGATGCGGGCTGACTGCTGAGCAGTCGGGCCGCAGCAGTCGGGCCGGATCTCCCCGGCGACTGCTCTTCCTCTTGATAGCTAGTGATGATCTTCTTTCTCTGCAGGGGCGCGCTGGCGCACCCGCGGGCTGTAGTCCCCGATATTCGAGCCGACTGCTGAGCAGTCGGGCCGGATCTTCCCGGCGACTGTTCTTATCTTGTTGATTGTTGATGTCTTTTTCTTTGCGCCGCCAGCTTCTGACCAAGCCGGCTTCCTGTTTCTAACTTCGGCTCTTTTGCCTTCTGTTGGAGCAGACTTCTTCCCCGGCCACTCTGACGCCCCCAATCAGGCCATCGAGGCTGATCGCGAAGAGCGGAGGGCGGAGGGCGGAAGGCGCGCAGATTGCTGCCAACGCCCTCCGGACCCTCAGTGAACAGCTCCTCAGCATCCAGGCCCGCCTTCGGCTGGCTCATCGGATGTTGCACCGTCTTCAGCGTGTCGGTGCCTAGGCGATCACCACCCTATGGCCGGACACGCCGGCTCTGCGCACACCCAGCCGGACCACTGACTGGCTAGAGGTGGCGGCCGGCCACCTTGAGGCTTGGAAGGGCTCCTCGGCCCAGGCTAGAGCGCGTCGGGCCTTGGAATTCGTCAAGGCATGGTACCCTGTGCTAGATGTAGCCCAACTGGCCATGCTTCGACTGGAAGCCCGAGAGGGGTTTGCGGCGGTGGAGCGTGATCTGGTCTAGCGGGCCGCGGCGATCGCCAAGTACACAAACACCAGCGTCTTCATCCCGGAGCTAGCTGAGAGCGGTACCGAGGCGTCGCAGGAGTGGTTCGGGCTGAACCCGGAAGATGGCGAGGACTCGGCTGAAGTGATCGACTCTAGCGACGAGGGGGAAGGCGAGGAGGACGAGGAAAGTGAATAGGAGGCGCCAGAGGTCGGAGCGGACGGCCAGCCTCAGCTCGACCGCGCCTCCAGCAACGAGCCTCACCCGAGCGAGCCGGCTGCTGCTGAAGGCGACCAAGCGGAGGCCAACCAGCCGGACGCTCCACCAACCGGCACCATCAACTCCACCGCCCCGCCGAACCCGTCTGCTGCTCCCTAGGCTGCCAATTATTTTTTGTTCTTACCTGCTATCAGTCTCGACAAAACTTTGTTAGCTTCGCACAATTCCACCCGCAGGGTGTATTTCAACCTTCTGTTGGATGCTGGCCATGGGCCCTTTGGTATGTAAATATGTTTGTTGGGTTCTGTCTTTCCTTGCTTTTTTGCTCCTTGGCTTTCTTCTTTGCCGCCCTCCCTAGGCTATCGTCTGGCCAACCGAACAACCAATCTGCGGACTGTGGCTGGATTCAGTACTCGACTGCTTTGGGAGGGTAAGTACCTAGCCGTTTAGAGTTTTTTTTAGCAAATTAAGCAGAAGCCGGCCGGCCGGCTGCTCAGCAGCCGGTCGGTGAGGCGGGCAGCCGGCCCGAACTATGTGCATGCTTTGGGTCCTTAGCCATTTTTCATGCAGGCACCCTTTCTACCTTGACTCCTGCCCGCCGGATAGTTGCTCTGCAAGCTGTGGCTTCTGGCAGGAGAAGGCTTAAGTGCCAACACACTACTTGTCTGACTGCAGGAACCATTACATAGCACAAGGCGGCGAGTCCCCGGGTCGACTAGTCGAACCCGGTGCCAGGCTGACCAATGAAATAACACATCGGTAGACATAATACTTATCATATAGATAAAAGAGGGCAGTCCCCGAGCTCTTCTCGGGGGATCCGGAGTCTTCATACTTAATACAAAATTTGGCATGGTACATACTGCATCAACTGTAAAACCTTCGAAGGAGATTCGCGTTCCATGGTCGCTCCGTCTCCTTGCCGGAGTCGTCTCTTTTTTGTTCTCGAGGCTTCTGAGCGTCGATCAGGTAGTAGGATTCGTTGCTCAACACCTTGCTGATGATGAAGGGACCTTCCCAAGGTGCCGAGAGCTTGTGCTGGCCGGCTGTTTGCTGGATCAGCCGGAGCACAAGGTCTCCCTCTTGGAAGGACCTTCGCGTGACCTTCCGGTTGTAGTATTGGCGCAGGCTATGCTGGTAGATGGAGGACCGATTGAGTGCCAACAATCGGCCCTCTTCCAGCAGATTGATGTCGTCTTGTCATGCTTCTTCTACCTCCTCTTCGGTGTACATGGTGACTCGAGGGGAGTCAAATTCTATGTCCGTCGGGATGACAGCTTCGGCACCGTAGACGAGGAAGAAAGGCGTGAAGCTGGTTGACTTTTTCGGAGTTGTGCGCAGTCTCCAGAGGACGGTCGGTAGCTCGTTGAGCCAATAGCCGGCCGACCGCTCCAAAGGCTCGACCAGTCGGGGCTTGATGCTGGACAAAATGAGGCTGTTTGCTCGCTCCACCTGGCTGTTTGACTGCGGATGGGCAACAGACGCTAGGTGCAGTCGGATGCCCTGCATCGCGCAGAAACGGGCCAAAGCACCTTTGGCAAAGTTGGTGCCGTTGTCGGTGATGATGATGTGTGGTATGCTGTACCGGATGGTGATGTCGGAGATGAAAGTCACGGCAGTCGGTCCATTCACTTTTTTAATTGGCTTTGCTTCTATCCACTTGGTGAACTTGTCCACCGCAACAAGCAGATGAGACATGGCGCCGCGCGCTGTCTTGAATGGTCCCACCATGTCTAGGCCCCAGACGGCAAAGGGCCGGGCAATGGGGATGGTCTTGAGTGCAGAAGTCGGCTGATGCGGCTTTGAACGGAACTTCTGGCACCCTTTGCATTTCTGGACCAAGTCTTTGGGGTCTTCTTGAGCAGTCGGCCATAAAAAACCATGACGGAAAGCCTTGGCCACAAGTGCTCTTGAAGCCGCCTGGGGACCACACTCGCCTTGATGGATGTCTTTGAGGATTGCATGGCCTTCCTCTGACTCCACGTAGTGCTGGTAAACACCAGTGACGCTGCGCCTTACAAGTTCTCTGTTGACTATGGTGTATGCTGTTGCCCGGCGTTGCACTTGTCAGGCCAAGATCTCATCAGTCGGCAGCTCTTTGTTTACCAGAAAGTTGAGAATGGGCTGGGCCCTTGAAGGTGCTGCAATTTCTTCGACTGCTAGGACTGCTACTTGCACGAGGGCGGTTGGGCTGGGAGGTGGCGGGTTGGAGTCGGCCACCGCTTGCTGAGTCGATGATGTCCCCGGGATGACTGTTGCTGTCCCCGGGCCGGGTTCTGAAGTCCCCGAACCGGGTGCGGCTGCTGCTGTCCCTAGGCCGCCTGCCGAATTCCCCGGGCCGGCTGCTGGGGTCCTCAAGTCGGATCCGACTGCTTCAGGAGGGATCGGCACAAAGATGGAATCTGACTCTGGAGAAGGCTTGACAGATGACTTGAGGAGGCGCTGTAAAGCGACGCCGGCTGGTATTGCTTGCCAGGTGGAGCCGACTCGTGCCAAGGCATCTACTTGCTCATTGTCATTTCTTTGCACATGGAGGAACTCACATCCTTTAAAGTATCCACTGAGTTGCTGGACGAGGGAACGGTAGCTCGTCATGTTTGCGTCCTTGGCGTCCCAGTCGCCTAAGGACTGCAGGACCACCAAATCGGAATCATCATAGCACAGGATCCGGCGAATGCCGAGTTCCTTGGCAACCGGAGCTCGTGAATGAGTGCTTCATACTCGGCAACGTTGTTGGAGGCGGCAAAGTGGATTTGCAGCACATATCTGAGCTTGTCACCTTTGGGAGAGGTGAGGACGATGTCGGCTCCCAAACAGGTGCGCATCTTGGGACCATCAAAGTGCATCCGCCAATGGGTGGAGTCTGGCGCTGGCGGCAGGTACTGGGTCTCGGCCCAGTCGACGAGGAAGTTTTGCTTGGTAGTTTTGCTTGGAAGCGGACAACACTTCACTCAGGTAATACACCGGTCTCTGGACTGGTAGCGCCTTGCCTTCTTCTTTGCGTTCCACAACTATGACTGTGCTGACCACCCGGCTGGTGGTGGCGATGTAAAGGAGCACTAGCTCCTTAGGAGTTGGAGCCGCCAGGACAGGCGGAGTGGTCAACATCTTCTTGAGCTGGAGAAAAGCTCCATCCGCCTTGTCATTCCACTCGAAAAAAGTGGTCTTCTTCATGAGCTGGTACAGGGGAAGAGCCTTCTCGCCCAGCCGACTAATGAAACAGCTGATGGATGCCAAGCAGCTGGTGAATTTTTGCAAGTCCAGCAATCGGGTGGGCACCTCCATCCTCTCGATGACCTTTACCTTCACAGGGTTGCACTCTATGTCGCGCTCTGAGACCAGAAAGCCAAGAAGCTGGTCGGCTGGCCCCCCAAACACGCATTTCTCCGGGTTGAGCTTGATCTGAAATCGGCGCAAATTCTCAAAGGTCTCCTTGAGGTCCTCTAGCAGCGTTCCACGCTTCTCCGTCTCCACCACAACATCGTCCACATACACATGGGCATTTCTGCCGAGTTGCTTGAGGAGACACTTCTGCATGCAACACTGAAACGTGGCGCCGACATTTCTCAAGCCGGACGTCATGGTCAGGTAGCAGAAGGCTCCGAATGGCGTGATGAAGGCGGTCTTCAGCCTGTCGGCTGGGTTCAGCTAGATCTGATGATATCCTGAGTAGGCATCCAAAAAGCTCAACAGCTCGCATCCAGCTGTGGAGTCTATCACTTGGTCAATTCTTGGCAAGGCAAAGGGATCTTTGGGGCATGCTTTGTTGAGGCTGGTATAATCGATACACATGTGCCACTGCTTATTATTCTTCAGTACAAGGACTGGGTTGGCTAACCACTCTAGAAAGAACACTTCCATGATGAAGCCGGCTGCTAGAAGCCGGGCTATCTCTTCTCCGACAACTCTTCTCTTCTCTTCTGACAGACGATGCAAGGGTTGCCTGACTGGCTTGGCATTAGACCAGACATGTAGCTTGTGCTCGGCGAATTTCGTCGGAACACCCGGCATGACTTTGGGAGACCATGCAAAGATGTCCCGATTCTCACGGAGGAAATCAACGAGCTCACCTTTCTATTTGCTGTCAAGGTTTGCACCTATGACAGCGTGCCTCTCTAGGTGCTCCGGGTCCAAGGGTATCTTCTTCGTTTCTTTGGCTGGCTTGAACGAGCCCTCAGCTTCCGACTCCTTGGGGTTGGGTGACATTTCCGGCTGCTTGGCTGCCATTGCCACAACCCGGTCTAGGAGCCGCTTCTCAGCTGCGATCATGAGGGACTCGGCTAACCGGCTGCTCTCTGCTGCATAGGTAGATGACTTCTTGTAGTCTCCTACTATGGTTAGGATTCCCTTGGAGCTCGGCATCTTCATCTTGAGGTAAGCATAGTGGGGGATCGCCATGAACTTGGCCAGGGCAGGCCGGCCAAGTAGCGCATGGTAAGGGCTCTCAAGGTCCACCACTTCAAACCAGACTGGCTCTCGACGAAAGTGTTCTTTGTCTCCGAAGAGAACGTCGATCTGTGGCTTGCCGATTGGTGAGCAGGAAAGGCCAGGAACTATGCCATGGAAAACAGTCCGGCTGGGCTGAAGATGTCTCTGCTTGATTCCCAACTTCTCCATGGTATCTTTGTACAGGAGGTTGATGCTGCTGCCACCATCTATTAGAACTCGGGAGAAGTGAGCAGCTCGCCTCTCCGTGGCAAAGGTGGCATCCAACATCAGAGCATAAGAGCCGGGATTGGTCATTACTTCCGGGTGGTCGGCTCTGCTCCAGCAGATGGGCTTCTCAGACCAATGCATGAACTCGGGGGGTCTCTGATGCTACTGCATTTACTTCTTGTTGTTGCTGCTGTCTGTCGCGCCGGTCGTCAGCCACGCTGGTGAAAGCGACATAAGCTCCATGCTCCTCAGGGTATTCATCTTGTATGGCGCCAACTGGCCGGGCTGCCGGCTGCTGAGGAGGGGGAGGCGGCGGGCCGGCAGGCGGAGGAGGCTGGAGTCCATCGCCCTTAGTGATCCTGGTGAGCCAGTGGCACTTCCGAGTGGTATGATTGGACGGCTTCGCGTCGCTGTGCAACTTGCATGGTGCATCGAGAGTCTGCTCGTAGGCGGGCAGCCAGTTGGGCTTGCCGCCCTTCTGGCGCTTGGGAGGAGGTTGCCCTTCCGGCTGCTGATCTTCGACTGTTGCCACCTGCCAGCTCGTGGAAGCCGGCTGCATGGCCTTGCGCTTGTTGTCGTTTGGTTGCTGTCGCCGACTGGTGTCACCAGCTGGGGTCCGAGGAGCTTGAGGGGCCACCTTGCCTGATACGTTAACTTGGATCTCTATCTTCATGGAGGAGTCGGCCGTGGCGTATTTGTCCGCTATGATCAGCAGTTCATCGAGGGTCGCCGGCTCGTCGCAGAGAAGCTTGTGCTTGATGAGGGTGCCCTCTCGGCACCCGGCAATGAGGTACTCGATGGCCTGCACCTCATGCACGCCCTCGCAAGAGTTGCGCAACTCAGCCCAGCGCGTGAGATAGTCGCGAGTCGACTCATTGGGGCCTTGGACGCATAAGGAGAGTTGGCGAGGCTTGGGCGGCCACTTGTACATGTTGGCGAAGTTGCGGATGAATGCTTCAGCAAAATAACCCAGCTGTTGATGATGCGGGGCTTCAGGCTATTCAGCCATGTCCGGGCTGTGCCCTGGAGCATGAGCGGAACGTACTTCACGGCAACGCGCTTGTTGCCATTGGCGATGCTGACAACGGAGGAGTAGTCGACCAGCCAGTCCTCTGGCTTCACGGAGCCGGTGTACTTGGGCGTATCTCTCGGGAGAGTGAACCCTTTGGGGAAGGGCTCATCTCGGATGCGGGGGCCAAAACAAGGCGGACCCAGCTCATCTTCTTCTTCTAGTGCCAGGGATCGATTGAGGCGATCGATCCGGTGGCGGGCATCATTTTCTCCGATTCCTTCTCGGCGGCCATGGCGATCACCGAGTGATGGGTGATTAACAGGCGGCGGGGAGATGCGCCTCTCCCTGCGGGGAGGAGGAGGCGGACAGTCGTCTCGCCGCCGCACTGCTCTCGGGCAGCCGTCTTGGTCGCGCTCGATGGTGATGTGAGTCCGGCTGCGGCTGGCAGCCGGCTCCTTGTCTCTTCTATCGCGGACGCCACCAGTCGGCGTCCGGGATGTCACGCCTTGGTCTCGGCGAGGAGGCGGGTCATCATTTCACCGGTTGGGCGCTTCAGTGCGGCACCTGGCATCTTGCTGGTCAGCAGCCGCGTCGAGGAGCTGCTGGACTCGCTCCGTCATGAGGCGACGCTCGTCACCCTCGAGCTTGTGTAGCTCGTCTGCTGCCGCCTGGGTAGCTCGTATGTTCTCTGCAGGCATGGCGTAGACTGGACGATCTTTCCCGAATATGCTGGCGATGGTCGCGCCACGCTGCCGGACCAAGCGAATGTGGCTAGGCTCGCCAGGAGCCGGTGTGCCGCTGACAGCATGGTGGCGGCAATGCAAGACCTGTCCGTGCCTATCCCGGAAGACGCCGATGCTGAGATCCTTGAAGCACGCCGCGTCCAGCTCGTCGAGCGCGCCAAGTGACTGGCCAGCATGAGACGCCTTTCAGAGGCCTACCACCAGGAGCCCGCGTGCCACTGACAGCACGGTCCATCTCCCGCTAGTAGGCCTCCAAAAGGCGTCTCATGCTGGCCAGCCGGTTGGCGCGCTCGACGAGCTGGACGTGGCGTGCGTCAAGGATCTCAGCGTCGGCGTCTTCCGGGATAGGCGCGGCCAGGTCTTGCATTGCCGCCTGCAATGGATTCTGGCCACCTCCGCCAGAATGCTCGCCGTGGCTGATGATGAGCACCTCCGTGACGGTGCTGCCGCCGCTGTCAGCGCGAGGAAGCGGCTCGTCGTAGACCACCACGTTGGAGGGGAACTCTTGGTCATCCGTCCCACAGCATATCCCTTGATCCCTTCAAAGCTGCCCTTTAAGAACTCAAAACCACCATGCGCTGGCCCCACGCCGGGCGCCAACTGTCGTGGAAGTGTCACGGCAGATGTCCTCATGGAAGGACTTAGTTGCAGAGCCATTGCGACGAGGTTAGCTTAAAGGGGTTAAACGGGACAGAGGACACAAGGAGTTTATACTGGTTCGGCCCCTTGCGGTGAAGGTAAAGGCCAAATCCAGTTTGAGGTGGTATTGCTAGGGTTTCGATGACCAGGGAGCGAATACGCTTTGCCAGGCTCTCGACTTGTTGTTTCTTCCCCTAAGCCGTTGTCGCATCGTCCCCTTGTATACACGGGTTGACGCCCTACGGCCTACAGAGTCCCGGCCAGCACATACAACGTGTCTGGCTGGGTGACTTATCTCACATGCCTTGCAATACAAGCTTACATATACACATCGGTTTATACCGCTGGACCTTAAGCCGCCTTCGGGTTTGGGCCCTCTAATAGGCCTATCTATGAACCGCCACTTGAATATACTCTTGGGCTTCATGAGATGAACTGCCATAGGGATGACTCGGCCCCTCCTGGGTGGGTCATATCTAATAGTCATATCCCCAACAGAGGTGACACGTTCCCTCTCGGAACCACGAGCTTTCTTGAGGAAAGCTCCGGTTTGCAAGAAGCTTACACCGAAGCTTGTCCCAATTCAGCCGAAAAAATTACCGCGACATGTTGGTGCCATGTCATGACACCATGCCAAGTTTCATGATTTTCAGACGAGTTTTTGTTTTACAGGAATTAAAAAACCATGTTTCTCAATCTTTCCGACCGAACCACGATGCCCAGATGTTTGAATTTCATTCCCATTTCTTGCATGGGACCTAGAAATTCACCCAAGGTCACGCATGTGATTTTTCAACCAACTTCGGTGCACAGGAGCATGTGCTTGTAGTTCAAATTTGAATTATGCACATTAAATGCCCAGAATCTCAATTAATGTATAAAAAAAGGCCAAACGAACCCGGAATAATTCCAAAATTTAGTACGATACTTCTATTTTAGTCTAATATACATGTGTAAAAAATTAAGGCGGGAGAAGGTAGTGTACGTATGTCGTTTTGCACACGGAGGTGACACGTTCCCCCTCGGAACCAGGAGCCTTCTTGAGGGAAGCTCCGGTTTGCAAGAAGCTTACACGAAAGCTTGTCCCAATTCGGCCAAAAAAATTACCGCAGCATGTTGGTGCCATGTCATGACACCATACCAAGTTTCATGATTTTCAGGAGTGTTTTGGATTTACAGGAATTAAAAAACCAAGTTTCTCAATCTTCCCGGCCGAGCCACGATGCCCAGATGTTTGAATTTCATTCCCATTTCTTGCATGGGACCTAGAAATTCACCCAAGGACAGACATGTGATTTTTCAACCAACTTTGGTGCACTGGAGCATGTGCTTGTAGTTCAAATTTGAAATATGCACATTAAATGCCCAGAAACTCAATTAATGTATAAAAAGGCCAAACGAACCAGGAATAATTCCAAAATTTAGCTCGATACTTCTATTTTGCTCTAATCTTCCTATGTAAAAATATTAAGGCGGGAGAAGGCAGTGTACGTATGTTGTTTCGCACACGGAGGTGACACATTCCCCTCGGAACCATGAGCCTTCTTGAGGGCGACTCTGGTTTGCAAGAAGCTTACACCAAAGCTTGTCCCAATTCGGCCAATAAAATTACCGCAGCATGTTGGTGCCATGTCATGACACCATGCCAAGTTTCATGATTTTCGGGCATGTTTTGGATTTACAGGATTTAAAAAACCAAGTTTCTCAATCTTCCCGGTCGAGCCACGACACGCAGATGTTTGAATTTCATTCCCATTTCTTGCATGGGACCTAGAAATTCACCCAAGGACACACATGTGATTTTTCAACAAAGTTTGTGCACTGGAGCATGTGCTTGTAGTTCAAATTTGAATTATGCACATTAAATGCCTAGAAACTCAACTAATGTATAAAAAGGTCAAACGAACGATTCCAAAATTTAGCACGATACTTCTATTTTGCTCTAATCTACCTATGTAAAAAAATAAGGCGGGAGAAGGCAGTGTACGTATGTCGTTTTGCACACGGAGTTGACACGTTCCCCCTCAGAACCATGAGCCTTCTTGAGGGAAGCTCCTGTTTGAATGAAGCTTCCACCAAAGCTTGTCCCAATTCGGCCAAAAAAAATACTGCAGCATGTTGGTGCCATGTCATGACACCATGCCAAGTTTCATGATTTTCAGGCGTGTTTTGGATTTACGGGAATTAAAAAACCAGGTTTCTCAATCTTTCCGGCCGAGCCTCGACGCCCAGATGTTTGAATTTCATTCTGATTTCTTGCATGGGACCTAGAAATTAACCCAAGGACACACATGTGATTTTTCAAACAACTATGGTGCACTGGAGCATGGGCTTGTAGTTCAAATTTGAATTATGCACATTAAATGCCCAGAAACTCAATTAATGTATAAAAAAGGCCAAACGAACCTGGAATAACTCCAAAATTTAGCATTATACTTGTATTTTGGTTTAATCTGCCTGTGTAAAATAATTAAGGCGGGAGAATGCAGTGTACGAATGTCATTTCGCACACAGAGGTGACACGTTCCCTCTGGGGACCATGAGCCTTCTTGAGGGAAGCTCCAGTTTGCAAGAAGCTTACACCAAAGCTTTTCCCAATTATGCCAAAAAAATACAATAACATGTTGGTGCCATGTCATGACACCATGCCAAGTTTCATGATTTTCAGGCGTGTTTTGGATTTATAGGAATTAAAAAATCAAGTTTCTCAATCTTTCCGGTCGAGCCATGACGCCCAGATGTTTGAATTTCATTCCCATTTCTTGCATGGGACCTACATATTCACCCAAGGACACACATGTTATTTTTCAACCAACTTTGGTGCATTGGAGCATGTGCTTGTAGTTCAAATTTGAATTATGCACATTAAATGCCCATATACTCAATTAATGTATAAAAAAGGCCAAACGAACCCGGAATAATTCCAAAATTTAGCATGATACTTCTATTTGGTCTAATTTGCCTGCGTATAAAAATTAAGGCGGGAGAAGGCAGTGTACGTATGTCGTTTCGCACATGGAGGTGACACGTTCCCTGTCGAAACCACGAGCCTTCTTGAGGGAAGCTCCGGTTTGCAAGAAGCTTACACCAAAGCTTGTCCCAATTCGGCCCAAAAAATTACCACAGCATGTTGGTGCCATGTCATGAAACCATGCCGAGGTTTAATGATTTTTAGGCGTGTTTTGGATTTACAGGAATTAAAAAACCAAGTTTCTCAATTTTTCCGGCCGAGCCACGATGCCCGTAGGTCTGTGGTAGACTACTCACACTTTATCAGAAGGGCAGTAGGGTTGATGTACAAGCCCTCCATGATCGAATCCCCCTGCGACAGGGTGCGAGAAAAGGTCCCTAGATGGGATCTCACGGGTACAGAAGGTTGTGGCGGTGGAAAACTGTTTTTGTGGATGCCTTTGGTGGTTTGGGGATATATATGTGTTGGAAATATGCCCTAGAGGCAATAATAAAAGCATTATTATTATATTTCCTTGTTCATGATAATTGTCTTTATTCATGCTATAATTGTGTTATCCGGAAATCGTAATACATGTGTGAATACATAGACACCAATATGTCCCTAGTAAGCCTCTAGTTGGCTAGCTCGTTGATCAACTGATAGTCAAGGTTTCCTGACTATGGACATTGGATGTCATTGATAACGAGATCACATCATTAGGAGAATGATGTGATGGACAAGACCCAATCCTAAGCATAAGCACAAAGATCGTATGATTCGTTTGCTAGAGCTTTTCCAATGCCAAGTATCTTTTCCTTAGACCATGAGATCGTGTAACTCCCGGATATAGTAGGAGTGCTTTGGGTGTGCGAAACGTCACAATGTAACTGGGTGACTATAAAGGTATACTACGGGTATTTCCGAAAGTGTCTGTTGGGTTGACGCGGATCGAGACTGGGATTTCTCACTCCGCATGACGGATAGGTATCACCGGGCCCACTCAGTAATGCATCATCATAATGAGCTCAATGTGATCAAGGTGTTTGATCACGGGATCATGCATTACGGTACGAGTAAAGTGACTTGCCGGTAACGAGATTGAACGAGGTATTGGGATACCGACGATCGAATCTCGGGCAAGTAAAATACCGATTGACAAAGGTAATTGAATACGGGATTGATTGAATCCTCGACATCGTGGTTCATCCGATGAGATCATCGAGGAGTATATGGGATCCAACATGGGTATCTAGATCCCGCTATTGGTTATTGGCCAGAGAGGTGTCTCGGTCATGTCTGCATGTCTCCCGAACCCGTAGGGTCTACACACTTAAGGTTCGGTGACGCTAGGGTTGTAGAGATATGAGTATGCAGTAATCCGAAAGTTGTTCGGAGTCCCGGATGAGATCCCGGACGTCACGAGGAGTTCCAGAATGGTCCATAGGTGAAGAATTATATATAGGAAGTGCAGTTTCGGCCATCAGGAGTGATTCGGGGGTCACCGGTATTGTGCCGGGACCACCGAATGGGTCCCGGGGGTCCACCGGGTGGGGCCACCCATCGCGGAGGGCCCCATGGGCTGAAGTGGGAGGGGGAACCAGCCCTTAGTGGGATGGTGCGCCCCCCTAGGCCCACCCCCTGTTCCTAGGGTTGGAACCCTAGGGTGGGGGGGCGCCCCACTTGCCTTGGGGGCACTCCACCCCCCTGGCCGCCGCCCCCCTGGGAGATTGGATCTCCAGGGCCGGCGCCCCCCAGGGGCCTATATAAAGGGGGGGAGGGAGGGGCAGCCGGACCCTTGACCCCTGGCGCCTCCCTCTCCCCTATCACACCTCTACCTCTCGCGCAGACGCTCGGCGAAGCCCTGCTGCAGGTGACAACTGCATCCACCACCACGCCGTCGTGCTGCTAGATCTTCATTAACCTCTCCTTCCCCCTTGCTGGATCAAGAAGGAGGAGACGTCATCCGCTCCGTACGTGTGTTGAACGCGGAGGTGCCGTCTGTTCGGCACTCGGTCATCGGTGATTTGGATCACGGCGAGTACGACTCCATCATCCACGTTCTAGTGAACGCTTCCGCTCGCGATCTACAAAGGTATGTAGATGCAATCTTAATACTCGTTGCTAGATGAACTCATAGATGGATCTTGGTGAAACCATAGGAAATTTTTTGTTATCTGCAACGTTCCCCAACAGTGGCATCATGAGCTAGGTCTATGCGTAGTTCTTTTTGCACGAGTAGAACACAATTGTTGTGGGCGTAGATGTTGTCAACTTTCTTGCCGCTACTAGTCTTATTTTGCTTCAGCGGTATTGTGGGATGAAGGGTCCCGGACCAACCTTACACGTACGCTTACGTGAGACCGGTTCCACCGACTAACATTTACTAGTTGCATAAGGTGGCTGGCGGGTGTCTGTCTCTCCCACTTTAGTTGGAGCGGATTCGATGAAAAGGGTCCTTATGAAGGGTAAATAGAAGTTGAAAAATCATGTTGTGGCTTTCACGTAGGTAAGAAAACGTTCTTGCTAGAACCCTAATGCAGCCACGTAAAACTTGCAACAACAATTAGAGGACATCTAACTTGTTTTTGCAGCAAGTGCTTTGTGATATGATATGGCCAAAGTTGTGATGAATGATGAATGATATATATGTGATGTATGAGATCATGTTCATGTAATAGGAATCACGACTTGCATGTCGATGAGTATGACAACCAGCAGGAGCCATAGGAGTTGTCATTATTTTTATGACCTGCGTGTCACTGGAAACGCCATGTAAATTACTTTACTTTATTGCTAAACGTGTTAGCCTTAGTAGTAGAAGTAATAGTTGGCGAGCAACTTCATGGAGACACGATGATGGATATCATGATGATGGAGATCATGGTGTCGTGCCGGTGACAAGATGATCATGGAGCCCCAAGATGGAGATGAAAGGAGCTATATGATATTGGCCATATCATGTCACTATTATTATTTGATTGCATGTGATGTTTATCATGTTTTGCATCTTGTTTACTTAGAACGACGATAGTAAATAATATGATCCCTCATAATAAATTTCAAGAAAGTGTTCCCCCTAACTGTGCACCGTTGCGACAGTTCGTTGTTTCGAAGCACCACGTGATGATCGGGTGTGATAGATTCCAACGTTCACATACAACGGGTGTAAGACAGATTTACACATGCAAACACTTAGGTTGTCTTGACGAGCCTAGCATGTACATACATGGCCTCGGGACAAAGAGGACCGAAAGGTCGAGCATGAGTCGTATAGAAGATACGATCAACATGGAGATGTTCACCGATGATGACTAGTCCGTCTCACGTGATGATCGGACACGGCCTAGTCGAGTCGGATCATGTATTCACTTAGATGACTAGAGGGATGTCTAATCTGAGTGGGAGTTCATTAAATAATTTGATTAGATGAACTTAATTATCATGAACTTAGTCTAAATAAACTTTGCAATATGTCTTGTAGATCAAATGGCCCAAGCTAAATGTCAACATGAACTTCAACGCGTTCCTAGAGAAAACCAAGCTGAAAGATGATGGCAGCAACTATACGGACTGGGTCCGGAACCTGAGGATCATCCTCATAGCTGCCAGGAAACAATATGTCCTAGAAGCACCGCTAGGTGAAGCACCCATCCCAGAGAACCAAGACATTATGAATGATTGGCAGTCTCGTGCTGATGATTACTCCCTCGTTTAGTGCGGCATGCTTTACAGCTTAGAACCGAGGCTCCAAAAGCGTTTTGAGCATCACGGAGCATATGAGATGTTCGAGGAACTGAAACTGGTTTTCCAAGCTCATGCCCGGGTCGAGAGATATGAAGTCTCCAACCAGTTCTACAGTTGTAAGATGGAGGAAAATAGTTCTGTCAGTGAACACATACTCAAGATGTCTGGGTTGCACAACCGCTTGACTCAGCTGGTGATTAACCTCCCAGACGAGGCGGTCATTGACAGAATCCTTCAGTCGCTCCCACCTAGCTACAAGAGCTTTGTGATGAACTACAATATGCAGGGGATGGTAAATACCATTCCTGAGGTATTTGCTATGCTGAAATCAGCAGAGGTTGAAATCAAAAAGGAACATCAAGTGTTGATGGTCAATAAAACCACTAAGTTCAAGAAAGGCAAGGGTAAGAAGAACTTCAAGAAGGACGGCAAGGATGTTGCCGCGCCTGGTAAGCCAGATGCCGGGAAGAACTCAAAGCATGGACCCAAGCCTAAGACTAAGTGCTTTTATTGCAAAGGGAAGGGTCACTGGAAGCGGAACTGCCCCAAATACTTAGCAGACAAGAAGGCCGGGAACACTAAAGGTATATGTGATATACATGTAATTGATGTGTACCATACCAGTGCTCGTAGTAGCTCCTGGGTATTTGATACCGGTGCCGTTGCTCATATTTGTAACTCAAAACAGGAGCTGCGGAATAAGCGGAGACTGGCGAAGGACGAGGTGACGATGCGTGTCGGGAATGGTTCCAAGGTCGATGTGATCGCCGTCGGCATGCTACCTCTACATTTACCTACGGGATTAGTTTTAAACCTCAATAATTGTTATTTAGTGCCAAGTTTGAGCATGAACATTGTATTTGGATCTCGTTTAATGCGAGATGGCTACTCATTTAAATCCGAGAATAATGGATGTTCTATTTATATGAGTGATATGTTTTATGGTCATGCTCCGATGGTCAATGGTTTATTCTTAATGAATCTCGTGCGTGATAATACACATATTCATAGTGTGAATACCAAAAGGTGTAAAGTTGATAACGATAGTCCCCCATACTTGTGGCACTGCCGCCTTGGTCACATTGGTGTCAAGCGCATGAAGAAGCTCCATGCTGATGGACTTTTAGAGTCTCTCAATTATGAATCATTTGACACATGCGAACCATGCCTCATGGGCAAAATGGCCAAGACTCCGTTCTCCGGAACAATGGAGCGAGCAACCAACTTATTGGAAATCATACATACTGATGTGTGCGGTCCAATGAGTGTTGAGGCTCGCGGAGGATATCGTTATGTTCTCACTCTCACGGATGACTTGAGTAGATATGGGTATGTCTACTTGATGAAACACAAGTCTGAGACCTTTGAAAAGTTCAAGGAATTTCAGAATGAGGTAGAGAATCAACGTGACCGAAAAATAAAGTTCTTACGATCAGATCGTGGAGGAGAATATTTAAGTCACGAATTTGGCACACACTTAAGGAAATGTGGAATCATTTCACAACTCACGCCGCCTGGAACACCTCAACGTAATGGTGTGTCCGAACATCGTAATCGCACTCTATTGGATATGGTGCGATCTATGATGTCTCTTACAGATTTACCGCTATCTTTTTGGGGATACGCTCTAGAGACAGCTACATTCACTTTAAATAGGGCACCGTCTAAATCCATTGAGACGACACCGTATGAATTATGGTTTGGGAAGAAACCTAAGCTGTCGTTTCTAAAAGTTTGGGGATGCGATGCTTATGTCAAGAAACTTCAACCTTGAAAGCTCGAACCCAAGTCGGAAAAATGCGTCTTCATAGGATACCCTAAGGAAACTATTGGGTATACCTTCTACCTAAGATCCGAAGGCAAGATCTTTGTTGCCAAGAACGGATCCTTTCTGGAGAAAGAGTTTCTCTCGAAAGAAGTAAGTGGGAGGAAAGTGGAACTTGATGAAGTATTACCTCTTGAACCGGAGAGCAGCGCAGCTCAAGAAAATGTTTCTGTGGTGCCTTCACCGGTTAGAGAGGAGGTTAATGATGATGATCATGAAACTTCGGATCAAGTTACTACTGAACTTCGTAGGTCCACAAGGACACGTTCCGCACCAGAATGGTACGGCAACCCTGTCCTGGAAATCATGTTGTTACACAACGGTGAACCTTCGAACTATGAAGAAGCGATGGCGGGCCTAGATTCCAACAAATGGCTAGAAGCCATGCAATCCGAGATAGGATCCATGTATGAAAACAAAGTATGGACTTTGACAGACTTGCCCGATGATCGGTGAGCGATAGAAAACAAATGGATCTTTAAGAAGAAGACGGACGCAGATGGTAATGTTACCATCTATAAAGATCGACTTGTCGCTAAGGGTTATCGGCAAGTTCAAGGGGTTTACTACAATGAGACTTTCTCTCCCGTAGCGAAGCTGAAGTCCGTCCGAATCATGTTAGCAATTGCCGCATACTATGATTATGAGATATGGCAAATGGACGTCAAAACGGCATTCCTTAACGGTTATCTTAAGGAAGAACTGTATATGATGCAGCCGGAAGGTTTTGTCGACCCCAAGAATGCTAACAAGGTATGCAAGCTCCAGCGATCCATTTATGGGCTGGTGCAAGCATCTCGGAGTTGGAACATTCGCTTTGATGAGATGATCAAAGCGTGTGGGTTTACGCAGACTTATGGAGAAGCCTGTGTTTACAAGAAAGTGAGTGGGAGCTCTGTAGCATTTCTCATATTATATGTAGATGATATACTTTTGATGGGAAATGATATAAAACTTCTGGATAGCATAAAGGCCTATTTGAATAAGAGTTTTTCAATGAAGGACCTTGGAGAAGCTGCTTATATATTAGGCATCAAGATCTATAGAGATAGATCAAGACGCCTCATAGGTCTTTCACAAAGCACATACCTTGAAAAGATATTGAAGAAGTTCAATATGGATCAGTCCAAGAAAGGGTTCTTGCCTGTATTGCAAGGTGTGAAATTGAGCTCAGCTCAATGCCCGACCAGGGCAGAAGATATAGTAGAGATGAGTGTCATCCCCTATGCCTCGGCCATAGGGTCTATTATGTATGCCATGCTGTGTACCAGACCTGATGTAAACCTTGCCGTAAGTTTGGTAGGTAGGTATCAAAGTAATCCCGGCAAGGAACACTGGACAGCGGTCAAGAATATCCTGAAGTACCTGAAAAGGACTAAGGACATGTTTCTCGTTTATGGAGGTGACGAAGAGCTCGTCGTAAAGGGTTACGTCGACGCTAGCTTCGACACAGATCTGGATGACTCTAAGTCACAAACCGGATACATGTATATGTTGAATGGTGGAGCAGTAAGCTGGTGCAGCTGCAAGCAGAGCGTCGTGGCGTGATCTACATGTGAAGCGGAGTATATGGCAGCCTCGGAGGCAGCGAATGAAGCAATTTGGATGAAGGAGTTCATCACCGACCTAGGAGTCATACCCAATGCGTCGGGGCCGATCAAACTCTTCTGTGACAACACTGGAGCTATTGCACTCGCCAAGGAGCCCAAGTTTCACAAGAAGACCAGGCACATCAAGCGTCACTTCAACTCCATTCGTGAAAATGTTCACGATGGAGACCTAGAAATTTGTAAAGTGCATACGGATCTGAATGTCGCAGATCCGTTGACTAAACCTCTCCCTAGAGCAAAACATGATCACCACCAGAAATCTATGGGTGTTAGATTCATCACAATGTAACTAGATTATTGACTCTAGTGCAAGTGGGAGACTGTTGGAAATATGCCCTAGAGGCAATAATAAAAGCATTATTATTATATTTCCTTGTTCATGATAATTGTCTTTATTCATGCTATAATTGTGTTATCCGGAAATCGTAATACATGTGTGAATACATAGACACCAATATGTCCCTAGTAAGCCTCTGGTTGACTAGCTCGTTGATCAACTGATAGTCAAGGTTTCCTGACTATGGACATTGGATGTCATTGATAACGAGATCACATCATTAGGAGAATGATGTGATGGACAAGACCCAATCCTAAGCATAAGCACAAAGATCGTATGATTCGTTTGCTAGAGCTTTTCCAATGTCAAGTATCTTTTCCTTAGGCCATGAGATCGTGTAACTCCCGGATACCGTAGGAGTGCTTTGGGTGTGCCAAACATCACAACGTAACTGGGTGACTATAAAGGTATACTACGGGTATCTCTGAAAGTGTCTGTTGGGTTGACACGGATCGAGACTGGGATTTGTCACTCCGCATGACAGAGAGGTATCACCGGGCCCACTCAGTAATGCATCATCATAATGAGCTCAATGTGATCAAGGTGTTTGATCATGGGATCATGCATTATGGTACGAGTAAAGTGACTTGCCAGTAACGAGATTGAACGAGGTATTGGGATACCGACGATCGAATCTCGGGCGAGTAAAATACCGATTGACAAAGGGAATTGAATACAGGATTGATTGAATCCTCGACATCGTGGTTCATCCGATGAGATCATCGAGGAGTATGTGGGAGCCAACATGGGTATCCAGATCCCGCCGTTGGTTATTGGCCAGAGAGGTGTCTCGGTCATGTCTGCATGTCTCCCGAACCCGTAGGATCTACACACTTAAGGTTCGGTGACGCTAGGGTTGTAGAGATATGAGTATGCAGTAATCCAAAAGTTGTTCGGAGTCCCGGATGAGATCCCGGACGTCACGAGGAGTTCCGGAATGGTCCGGAGGTGAAGAATTATATATAGGAAGTGCAGTTTCGGCCATCGGGAGTGATTCGGGGGTCACCGGTATTGTATCGGGACCACCGAATGTGTCCCGGGGGGTCCACCGGGTGGGGCCACCCATCCCGGAGGGCCCCATGGGCTGAAGTGGGAGGGGGAACCAGCACTTCGTGGGCTGGTGCGCCCCCCTAGGCCCACCCCCTGCGCCTAGGGTTGGAACCCTAGGGTGGGGGGGCGCCCCACTTGCCTTGGGGGGCACTCCACCTCCCTTGCCGCCGCCTCCCTGGGAGATTGGATCTCCAGGGCTGGCGCCCCCCCAGGGGGCCTATATAAAGGGGGGAGGGAGGGGCAGCCGGACCCTTGACCCCTGGCGCCTCCCTCTCCCCTGTCACACCTCTCCCTCTCGCGCAGACGCTCGGCGAAGCCCTACTGCAGGTGACAACTGCATCCACCACCACGCCGTCGTGCTGCTGGATCTTCAGCAACATCTCCTTCCCCCTTGCTGGATCAAGAAGGAGGAGACGTCATCCGCTCCGTACGTGTGTTGAACGCGGAGGTGCCGTCTGTTCGGCACTCGGTCATCGGTGATTTGGATCACGGCGAGTACGACTCCATCATCCACGTTCTAGTGAACGCTTCCGCTCGCGATCTACAAAGGTATGTAGATGCAATCTGAATACTCGTTGATAGATGAACTCATAGATGGATCTTGGTGAAACCGTAGGAAAATTTTTGTTATCTGCAACGTTCCCCAACAATATGGGAATATATAGGCGAAAGAATTAGGTCAAGATGTGCACAAGGGGCCCACAAGGGTGGGGGCATGCCCCGCCCTCCGTCCTTGTGGCCGCCTCGTGGCTCCTCCAACTTCATCTCCAAGTCTCCTGGTTGTCTTCTGGTCCAAGAAAAATCATCGCGAAGGTTTTATTCCGTTTGGACTTGGTTTGGTATTCCTTTTCTGAAACTCAAAAATAGGGGAAAAATAGGAACTGGCACTGGGTTCTAGGTTAATAGGTTAGTCCCAAAATAATATAAAATAGCGTATTAACGCATATAAAACATCCAAAACAGATAATATAATAGCATGGAACAATAAAAAATTATAGATACGTTGGAGACGTATCAGGATTTTCCCCAAGCTTAATTCTTGCTCGTCCTCGAGTAGGTAAATGATAAAAACAGAATTTTTGATGTGGAATGCTACCTAACATATTTATCCATGTAATTTATTTATTGTGGCATGAATGTTCAGATCCGTAAGATTCAAAACAAAAGTTTAATATTGACATAAAAACAATAATACTTCAAGCATACTTACAAGGCAATTATGTCTTCTCAAAATAACATGGCCAAAGAAAGCTTATCCCTACAAAATCATATAGTCTGGCCATGCTCCATCTTCATCACACAAAATATTCAAATCATGCACAACCCCGATGACAAGCCAAGCAATTGTTTCATACTTTTGATGTTTTCAAACTTTTTCAACTTTCACACAATACATGAGCGTGAGCCATGTACATAGCACTATAGGTGTTATATAAGGTGGTTGTGGAGAAGACAAAAAGAGGGAGATAGTCTCACATCAACTAGCCGTATCAACGGGCTATGGAGATGCCCATTAATAGATATCAATGTGAGTGAGTAGGGATTGCCATGAAACGGATGCACTAGAGCTATAAGTTTATGAAAGCTCAAAAGAAAACTAAGTTGGTGTGCATCCAACTTGCTTGCTCACGAAGACCTAGGGCAAATTGAGGAAGCCCATCATTGGAATATACAAGCTGATGTGGACACAGACCTAGGGTAGGGTAATAGGCCTGACCTATACGTCCTACCTAAAGTTCTTGTCCTAAGAACAAAGAAGTTCAAGAATCAGAAGAAGAGGTCCAACAAAGGTGTCGAGCGAAGTCCACTCGACCTGTCAATCACTCGGAGACACCTCTTACCCAGGTCACTCGACCATAAAACCACTCGACATATTAGAAGACCTAAAGCCGCTCTGCGCAGCAACGCTCGGGCATTTATTCACATACTTAATGATCATTTGTAGCACTTTAATACATGCGTTACCTGTAACGCCCCCTCTTAATGTACATTGAACCCTGTGTAATGGAGGGGAGTTGGGGTTCTGGCGTACTCTATATAAGCCACTCCCTCCTCTGGGACAAGGGTCCGCACCCCCTGTAACTCACACGCACATAATCCAGTCGACCGCCTCCGGGCTCCGAGACGTAGGGCTGTTACTTCCTCCGAGAAGGGCCTGAACTCGTAAACCTTGCGTGTATAACTCCTCCATAGCTGAGATCTTGTCTCTACATTCCTACCCCCCTATTCTACTGTCAGACTTAGAACCACGACAGTTGGCGCCCACCGTGGGGCAGGTGTCTTAGCAACTCGTTGGAGAAGTTGCAATTTTTCCGATCCCCTTCATCATGGTTTTAGGTGGAGTTCTGGCTGAGGGCCGCGAGATCCGTCTCGGCGCGCTCATGTTCATCGCCGACGACTCCGCTTGGCTTCAGGACGCTCCACTCGACGTCGACGCGCTCCCCGTCCGCGGGGCAACACACTTTCGCACGTGCATCCGTGGCGTCCTCTTGCGGCAGCCGTCGACCCAATATCGGTCGGCTCATGTGGCGTCCTCCCTCCCTGTGGCCCGCCGACGCAAACGTGCCGGTCGGTCGAGGCTTCAGCGGTGGGTGAGGCATGAGGTGGCTCGTCAATCGGCCACCCCCCAAGTCACGGCGATCGAGCTCGACGAATCTCTCTATGGCCTGTTCGACTGGCTCCGCAGAGACTGCATCCGAGTGCGATAGTAGTGATCCCGCGGCGGAGGTCTTGATGGTCGATGGACCACGCAGTCCTCCCGGCTTTCCCCACGCCAATGGTGGCGACGCCGGAGGTGATCTGTCACATTCCCATGAAGAGTACCTCCCCGAGCCTCTCACTTCGCTGCAGCGGGAAGAACTTCGCCGCCGGAACATGGATGCGCTTCACACTCCTATCGTTGGAGAGACCCCTGAAGCCCGTGCCTTAGAAGACGCAGGCTTGGCCAATCTGGCTGAGCGCACTCGACTGAAGAACCTCCAGCGAGCACTCGACGAGCGAGCGCGACAACGGGTTCCAGAATCCAGTCGATGTCAGCTTTTTCCACCTCCGACCCAGGTATATTGAACTCCGATCCAAAATCTTACAGCTGCGGCTCGAATAGCAGAGTCAATTCAGCCTTCCCAGACAGAAGCCGGCAGAGGTCTAGTACAGATCAGAGCTTTACTCCGAGCAGCGGGAGAGCAGAATACAGTTGTGTCGCAGTTGTGGAATAGGATCCATAGTAGGTCCGTTGTTGCAGATAGAGTCCAGTCGGCTCACAGCCCAAGATCGCCCCCGAGGCGTGAGGGACGTGGAGACCGGCGTGACCAGTACAGAAACCGTGAGCCGTATGATAACCTACTCGATCGTCGTCGAGTGTCCACACCTCCTCCAAGGAGTGGATCATACGTGCCTCGGCAGCAGGATGACAGACGCCCTCACAGTGTTGGGCGAAGGATTCCAGTCGACCCCAGGGTTTGGTCGACAGGAACAGGGCGCACAGAGAAGGCCCCGATAGAGATTTACATGCAAGCAGCAGACTGCATGTCTCAGGACCAGAGTGCTTCAGCAGAGCCATCAGGGCCGCAGTGATTCCTCCCAACTTCAGCTTGGCAACTGGAGTCAGTAAGTTCACTAGGGAGTCCAAGCCTGACACTTGGCTCGAGGACTACCGAGTGGCTGTTCAGATTGGCGGCGGTAATGATGAAGTGGCCATGAAACACTTGCCTCTGATGTTAGAGGGCTCGACTAGAGCATGGCTTAACCAATTAGCTCCCAACAACATTTATACTTGGGAAGATCTTGCCCGAGTGTTTGTCAGAACCTTCAAAGGAACATGCAAGCGACCAGCAGGATTGACAAAGCTGCAGTCTTGTGTGCAGAAGCCGAATAATCTTTGAGGGATTATATCCAGAGATGGATCACACTGCATCACATGGTAGAGAACGTGTCCGATCATCAGGCAGTCTGTGCTTCAAAGGAAGGCGTCAAGTATAGAGAGTTAAATCTGAAGTTCGGTCGGACCGGAGACATGTCTCTGAGTCGAATGATGGAGATTGCCACCAAGTATGCCAATGGTGAAGAAGAGGATCGACTCCGGAGTGGCAAGCACAAATCAGTCTCCCATGAAACCGGAGGAGGAAATTCCAGTCTGAAGCAGAAGCGCAAAGCCGAGCCAGTTGCTCCTGGAGAATCCTTGGCCGTGACTCAAGGAAAGTTTAAGGGAAAAGCCAAAGGGCTTTGGAACCCCAAGTAAGTGAAAGACCAAGATGGAAATGATGTGTTGGATTTGCCGTGCCACATTCACACAAAGAAAGATGAAGAGGGTAAACTCATTTACCCGAAGCATACCACTTGACAGTGTCGGCTCTTGATCCAGCAGTTCTAGGGGAAACAACCCAAAGATAAGGAAAAGGAGTCGGACAAAGTTGAGGACAAAGAAGATAGTGATGATGGATACCCCCAGGTTAATTCCACACTGATGATTTTTGCTGGTGTTGAAAGCAAAAGTCGATTGAAAGTTATCAACAGAGAAGTGAATATGGTTGCTCCGGCGACACCCAGTTATCTGAAATGGTCTCAGACTGCCATCACATTCGACCAGTCCGATCACCCGACGCACATAGCCACCCCTGGGAGGCAAGCTTTGGTGGTCGACCAAGTTGTCAAAGGCACTCGACTGACTAAAGTTTTGATGGATGGTGGCAGTGGCCTGAATATACTATATGCAGAGACGTTGAAAGGGATGGGCATTCCGATGTCCAGACTCGGTACCAGTAACATGAGTTTCCATGGAGTCATTCTAGGCAAGAAAGCTGAATGACTCGGCCACATTGCTCTTGATGTGGTTTTCGGTGATTCCAAGAATTACCGCAAAGAAAAGTTGACGTTTGAAGTTGTGGATTTCCAGAGCGCTTATCACGCTATTCTGGGCAGGCCAGCTTATGCGCGTTTCATGGCCCGACCATGCTATGTGTACCTCAAGTTGAAGATGCCTGGTCCCAGAGGTGTGATCACTGTTACTGGCAATCGGAAGAAGGCAGAAGAGTGCTTCCAGAAAGGCTCGAAGATCGCCGATGCTCACATGGCAGTGGTGGAATTGCAGGAGTATCAGAAAAGTGCAGATCCGAGTGATTTGCTGCGAGCTAAGAAACCTGCAACCGTTTCAGCATTTCAGTCGTCCGGAGAAACAAAACCGATTCATATCCACCCGACCGACTCCAACGCTGCTCCGACCCACATTTCGTCGACACTCGACTCCAAATAGGAAGAAGCGCTCATCCAGTTCCTCCGTGAGAACTAGGACATCTTCGCATGGAAACCTTCTGACATGCCAGGTGTTCCCAGGGGACTGGCTGAGCATCGTTTGCGATTTGACCCAAAGGCAAAACCAGTCAAGGAACATCTTCGACGGTCCACCGTACAGAAGAGAAAAGCAATCAGTGAAGAAGTGGCTCGACTCCTTGCAGCTGAGTTTATCCGAGAGATTTACCACTTCGATTGGTTAGCTAATGTCGTCATGGTCCCTAAGAAGGACGATTCACTTCGCATGTGCATCGACTTCAAGCATATTAATCGGGCCTGCCCGAAGGATCACTTCCCTCTCCCCCGCATCGATCAAATAGTTGACTCGACTGCGGGGTGTGAGCATTTGTCCTTTTTGGACGCTTATTCCGGGTATCACCAGATCCGTCTGTATGGACCCGATGAAATTAAAACAGCTTTCATCACCCCATTCGGGTGCTTCTGTTATGTCACTATGCCATTCGGTCTGAAGAATGTTGGAGCCACGTTCATGCGAATGATTCATAAGTGTTTACTCACTCAAATCAGTCGAAATGTGGAGGCATACATGGATGACATTGTGGTCAAGTCACGTAAAGGTTCTGACCTACTGGCTGACCTTGCTGAAACCTTTGCCAACCTCCGAAGGTACGATATCAAGCTTAATCCATCAAAGTGCACATTCGGAGTCCCAGGAGGAAAATTACTCGGTTTCCTCGTTTCCGAACGAGGGATCGACGCTAATCCCGAGAAAGTTGGTACCATACTCCGGATGAAACGCCCCGTGCGTGTGCATGATGTCTAGAAGCTTACTGGTTGCTTGGCCGCCTTAAGTCGATTCATTTCCAGACTCGGTGAGAAGGCACTCCCCCTCTACTGACTGATGAAGAAGTCAGATAAGTTCCAGTGGACTCCCGAAGCTGATGCAGCATTTGCAGAGCTAAAAGCCCTGCTTTCCACCCAGCCGGTGCTTGCTGCTCCAATCAGCAAAGAGCCTTTGCTGCTTTATATTGCAGCCACTGGACAAGTCGTCAGTACAGTACTTACGGTCGAGCGAGAAGAAGAAGGAAAAGCCTATATAGTTTAGCGCCCAGTTTACTATGTTTCTGAAGTTTTGACTCCGTCAAAACAGAGATACCCGCACTATCAGAAGCTTGTTTATGGGATTTACATGACCACGAAAAAGGTTGCACACTATTTTTCTGACCACTCTATCACAATCGTCAGCGATGCTCCATTATCGGAGATTCTGCACAACAGAGATGCAACTGGTCGAGTGGCAAAATGGGCAATTGAACTCCTTCCCTTAGATATCAAGTTTGAGGCAAAGAAAGCTATCAAGTCCCAAGCAATAGCTGATTTGCTCGCCGAGTGGATTGAACAGCAACTGCCGACCCAAGTTCACTCAGAGCACTGGACTATGTTCTTTTACGGTTCCAAGATGCTGAATGGTTCTGGTGCTGGGGTGGTACTTGTATCCCCCCGAGGAGACAAGCTCAGATATGTACTCTAGATTCATTTTGATTCCTCCAATAATGAAGCAGAATATGAGGCACTCTTGTATGGGTTGCGCATGGCCATTTCACTCGGCGTCCGTCGCCTCATGGTCTATGGCGACTCAGATTTGGTGGTCAATCAAGTGATGAAAGAGTGGGATGTCAGAAGCCCAGCCATGACTAGTTACTGCAATGCAGTAAGAAAGCTAGAAAAGAAATTCGAGGGGTTAGAGCTTCATCATATACCCCGACTGAAAAATCAAGCAGCTGATGATTTGGCTAAATAGGTTCCAAGAGAGAAGCCATTCCCAGCAATGTGTTTTTAGAACACATCCACGCACCATCAGTTTAAGAGGATCCTTTCACCGAAGAAGCCCTACAGCCAAAGAGTGCCACCGATCCGACTGAAGTTGAGGTTCCAGCAGTGGTCGACCTGGTCATGGAAGTTTTGGTCATCACTCCCGACTGGACGGTGTCGTACATCACGTACATCATGAGGAAAGAACCCCCAGAGAATGAAGAAGAGGCTTGACAGATCGTCCGTCGATCCAAGGCCTTTACTGTGATAAAGGGACAGTTATACAGAGAAAGCGCGACTGGAGTCAGTCAGAAGTGTATAACGCCAGAGGAAGGTCAAATAATTCTTGATGATATCCACTCGGGGACCTGCGGTCACCATGCGTCCTCTCGGACCATTGTGGCTAAAGCATACCGAGCGGGATTTTACTGGCCAAGAGCAAATGAGATGGCGAAAGACATAGTTGATAAATGTGAAGGATGTCAGTTCTACTCCAATATGTCGCACAAACCCACGTCAGCCCTGAAGACCATTCCACTCGTCTGGCCCTTCGCTGTTTGGGGATTGGATATGGTTGGACCACTGAGAACTGGCAGCAGCGGTTTCACTCATGTGCTAGTGGCAGTCGACAAGTTTACTAAACAGATCGAAGCTAAGCCTATCAAGAATCTTGACACTTGCATTGCTATCAGCTTCATCCAAGAATTGATATTCAGATATGGAGTTCCGCATAGCATTATCATGGATTATGGGTCAAATTCGACTCTGACAAGTTCAGAGCCTTTTGCGCCTCTCAAGGCACACGAGTCGACTACGCTTCAGTTGCTCACCCCCAATCGAATGGACAAGCAGAAAGAGCAAACGGCCTAATTCTCAAAGGACTGAAGCCCCGACTGATGCACGATCTCAAGCACGCATCAGGTACATGGGTCGACGAACTTCCATCAGTTCTTTGGGGATTGAGGACCACTCCCAATCGGTCAACTAGACGAACTCCATTTTTCTAGTCTATGGAGCGGAAGCCGTTCTGCCGAGCGATTTGCTTCACAATGCACCCCGAGTCGATCTCTACTCTGAAGATGAAGCAGAACAAGCCCGGCAGGACGCAGTCGACCTCCTAGAATAAGAAAGAGAGATGGCCATGATCCGGTCGACTATCTATCAGCAAGATTTGCGTCGATTCCATGCCAGAAATGTGAAGAGTCGAGCTTTCCAAGAAGGAGACTTGGTCCTCCGAGTGGATAAACAGAAACCACACAAGCTCGCTCCTACTTGGTAAGGTCCCTTCATCGTCACCAGAGTTCTCCACAATGGAGCGTACCATCTTTACAATATCGATCTCCAGATTGATGAGCCACGAGCTTGGAATGCAGAGCTGCTCCGCCCCTTTTATTCTTAAGCACTCATTCGGATGAGATGTAATAAGAAATACATTTTAGTTTATTAGTAACAAGAGCTTTGTAGTTTTTCTCTTTCGGAATAATTGTTGTCGCATGTGTTAACATTTTGAAATCCCCTAGTGGGTTACTTAGCTGCGAATCCGTTTCGCCTAAGTTTTCGAAATCCTACCGAGTGCAGAGCCAGCCTCTCACTCGGAGGCTTAGATGCGAATCCGCTTCGCCTAAGTATAAAAAATCCTACCGAGTGGTGAGCCAGCCTCCTACTCGGGGGCTTAGCTGCAGCCCAAGTACTCGCCTAATTTTAAAAAATCCTACCGAGTGGTGAGCCAGCCTCCCACTCGGGGGCTTAGCTGCAGTCCAAGCACTCGCCTAAGTTTAAAAAATCCTACCAAGTGGTGAGCTAGCCTCCCACCCGGGGGACTAGATGCAGTCCAAGCACTCGCCTAAGTTTAAAAAATCCTACCGAGTGGTGAGCCAGCCTCCCACTCGGGGGCTTAGCTGTAGTCCAAGTACTCGCCTAAGTTTAAAAAATCCTACCAAGTAGTGAGCCAGCCTCCCACTCGGGGGCTTAGCTACAGTCCAAGTACTCGCCTAAGTTTAAAAAATCCTACCGAGTGGTGAGCCAACCTCCCACTCGGGGGCTTAGCTGCAGTCCAACCACTCGCCTAAGTTTAAAAAATCCTAACGAGTGGCGAGCGATCCTCCCACTCGGAGGCTTAGCTGCAATCCAAGTACTCGCCTAAGTTTAAAAAATCCTACCGAGTGGAGAGCAATCCTCTCACTCGGGGGCTTAGCTGCAGTCCAAGCACTCGCCTAAGTTTAAAAAAATCCTACCGAGTGGAGAGCGATCCTCCCACTCGGAGGCTTAGCTGCAGTCCAAGTACTCGCCTAAGTTTAAAAAATCCTACCGAGTGGAGAGCAATCCTCCCACTCGGGGGCATAGTTGCAGTCCAAGCTCTCGCCTAAGTTAGAAAAACATCCCGATCTGCAAGGACGACGAGGTGCGGGTCGACTGCTACCTTTCTCCTTCGGACTTACACCACAAATACAACAGGGGCTCCGTCCCCATCAGCAAGGATGAAGTACAGGTCGACTGTAATTTCCACCTCAGAGCTGCATCCGAAGCACAAAGATTATTCCGAGTGAAAAACAAATTCCAGTCGAAAGCAAACACCGGCATATTCGGAAATAAACCAAGTTCAGATAAATCCCAAAGTTCCAGACGGCAGATCAAAAGTATTCGAGCATCAAGCCTGAAGAAGTTTAACGGTTACACAATCACTCGGCATTCCGAGGCAAATATAAGTGAAGCATAATGTTTTTCAGTCACGCATCAGGAGAAGGACTGGCTGGGTCGCAGAAACTGTCAAGGTCAATGCTGTCTGCAATGCGAGTGGCGGCGTCAAGAAAGGTGTCCATGAAAGACTGGAACATGTTCCTCTTCGTGTTAGCAACCTTGAGCTCCGCCAGCTTGTCTTCTTTGACATCCTTGCAGTGCACTCGAACCAGAGATAGAGCGACGTCAGCACCACAACGAGCAGATGACTTCTTCCATTCTTGCACGCACTGAGGGATTTGATTCAGTCGAGCCATCAAAGACTCGAGATCTTGAGACAGTTCCGCCTGAGGCCAAAGTTCAGCATCAACCCGAGTCATTGCAGCTTTCAAGCGGGCCAGATAAGCAACCGCGCTGTCCATGCGAGACTCCAACCGCAGCACATTCATTGCAACATCATCTTTGACTGGACAGTTGATGGGATCAAGACCAGTCTCGGCCCGTCCGGTTTCTGCTTCAAAGTCTTGGCAAAATTCTGCACGGTCGAGTGAATGATGAGTCGACAGCATCATTAGACTTGTCAGTCGACAGAAATAAGACAGAGTAGTCAATACCTTCAAGTTTCAAGACTAGCTTCGTAGCTAGTTGGCCCAGATAAGACTCTAGCTCGCCATTCTTGGCCTTGAGGCTTCCAAGTTCGTCGGACAGTTTCTCCTTGTCCTTCTTCAGTCGCTCGACCTCCTGGTTGGCGTCAGATACACCAGTCTTCAGCTTGGAGTTTTCTTCTTCTAACTTGCCGACTGAAGCAAGCTTCTTGCCAACAAGCGATGTCTTCTCGCGCACCTCCTTCTGTGTTGCGGCAAGATCCAGATCCTTCTTCTCCAAATCTTGCGTCATTTTCTGTAAAGAAATAATATTCTTCAGACGGGCTTGGAGTTGGCGGTTTTCACTACATACATCTGCTCGAGTGAAGCCACTCAGTTGAAAAATGGAAAGGAAAAATGCCAGCGTTGGGATATAAAGTGGTCGATTGATTACCTCCCATGGCAGCTACTTCATCACGAGCGGTCTTGAGATTCTTTTGGCCAGTTCCAGATCAAGGTTGAGACTGATTTGCTGTTTGTTCATGGGAGAAAGTTGAGCCCCAAGATCACAAGATTTCTGCAGTTACAGCCATATCAGTCGACAGAGATAAAAAGTCATCACAATGATAGTTATTCTAAGACTACCACCGAATCAAACATTCAACGACAGTCTCGGAGACTACACCCAGTGGGTGCACTTAGCGTGCACCACTGATTTTCAGACCACAGCCGACAGTCGACTGACTTTCACAGTGGAATGATCGCGAGCTTGGAGGGGTTGGATCCGCCGAATGAGGAACACCTCGAGCAGATCCATACCAGTGACACCTTGATTGATTAGTTGGACTACTCTCTCAACTAGCATGCATGTCTCCGCCTTCTCAGCGGCAGTCACTTGCAAGGAAGATGGAGTTTGGACATGGTGAAAAGAAAAAGGGGGAAGTCCAGTCGACTGGCCTGGGGTCGCGATATCCTGGCAGTAGAACCAGGTCGACTGCCAGCCCCTGACCGACTCAAGAAGATTCATCGGAGGAAAAGAGCTCCTCTTCCTCTTCTGAATGCCCAGGCCCCACACATCTGGATAACGTGGGTTTTTTCATCTTTCGAGTTCGCTTTCTTCACGGTTCGGGATCGGATGGTAAAGATGTGCTTGAAAAGGCCCCAGTGCGGTCGGCACCCCAAGAAATTCCCACACATAGAGACGAACGCAGCAAGATACGTGATGGTATTGGGAGTAAAATGATGGAGTTGGGCGCCAAATTTTTTTAAGAAACCCCAAAAGAAAGGATGTGGTGGAAGTGAGAAACCGCGGTCGATATGGGTGGCGAGTAGGACACACTCACCCGGTTGTGGCTGCGGCTCCGATTCTCCCCTCGGCACGCGCGCGGACTTATGGACGATCAGCCCTAACTCGGCCATATCATCCAGATCCTCTTGCCGAAGCGAAGATCAGATCCATTCTCCCTGGATCCAACCTGACGGCAGCCCCGAGCGCGTTGAAGACCCCCGATCTCTAACACCGCCGTTTTGTCCTTCCCCATGGCGGCGGAACAGCGGAGTCGAGAGTGGTCGAGCTAGGCGAGGTGGAGACGCGAGAGTAAGAAGAAGGGGAATGAGCACGCACAGTGCGAATGCCTTGGCCTCACCGCTTTTAAAGGCCTACTTCCGAGTGGCTGACGCGTGGGCCCGAGCAATCCTGTCAAATCCCCCCAACAGTTGCGCACGTGATACGTGGCGAAAAAGGTGGCGCAGAAATCGAAACGTCCAATTTATCTACTCTACTTACCGCGGGACGCTCCGCCTGGCGCGCTTCCACCCAAATTTTGAATCCCGTGAGATCCGGGATCCTCTGCAACTGATCACGCCAAAGATTCCATATCAGAGATATCACTCGGCAGATGTCACAGGATAAACCAGTCGGTAAATTCTGAATCGATCAAGGCGTCTGAAACGAAGTCAAAAGTTTTAGCAACTGGCCTCCACTTGGAGATGAAGACAAGGCAGATCAAGAGCAAAAGCAAGGTCAACTACCATCCTTCTTTTCCACTCAAACCTCGATCCATTCGGGGGCTAATGATGTGGACACAGACCTAGGGTAGGGTAATAGGCCTGACCTATATGTCCTACCTAAAGTTCTTGTCCTAAGAACAAAGAAGTTCAAGAATCAGAAGAAGAGGTCCAGCAAAGGTGTCGAGCGAAGTCCACTCGACCTGTCAATCACTGGGAGACACCTCTTACCAAGGTCACTCGACCATAAAACCACTCGACATATTAGAAGACCTAAAGCCGCTCTGCGCAGCAACGGTCGGGCATTTATTCACATACTTAATGATCATTTGTAGCACTTTAATACAGGCGTTACTTGTAACGCCCCCTCTTAATGTACATTGAACCCTGTGTAACGGAGGGGAGCTGGGGTTCTAGCGTACTCTATATAAGCCACCCCTCCTCTGGGACAAGGGTTCGCACCCCCTGTAACTCACACGCACATAATCACGTCGACCGCCTCCGGGCTCCGAGACGTAGGGCTGTTACTTCCTCCGAGAAGGGCCTAAACTCGTAAACCTTGCATGTACAACTCCTGCATAGCTGAGATCTTGCCTGTACATTCCCACCCCCCTATTCTACTGTCAGACTTAGAACCACGACACAAGCCAAATTCTATAGTGAAACATTCCCACTAGTATGTGAAAGTGACAACATAGAAGACTCTCTATCATGAAGATCATGGTGCTACTTTGAAGCAGAAGTGTGGTAAAAGGATAGTAACGTTGTCCCTTCTCTCTTTTCTCTCATTTTTTTATTTGGGCCTTCTCTCATTTTTTTGGCTTCTTTTTCCGTCCGGGGGCTCATCTCGACTTGTGGGAGAATCATAGTCTCCACCATCCTTTCCTCACATGGTACAATGCTCTAATAATGATAATCATCACACTTTTATTTACTTACAACTCAAGAATTACAACTATATACTTAGAACAAAATATGACTCTATATGAATGCCTCCAGCGGTGTACCGGATGTGCAATGAATCAAGAGTGACATGTATAAAAAATGATGAATGGTGTCTTTGCCACAAATACGATGTCAACTACATGATCATGCAAAGCAATATGACAATGATGGAACGTGTCATAATAAACGGAACGGTGGAAAGTTGCATGGCAATATACCTCAGAATGGCTATGGAAATGCCATAATAGGTAGGTATGGTGGATGTTTTGAGGAAGGTATATGGTGGGTTCATGGTACCGGCGAAAGCTGTGCGACACTAGAGAGGCTAGCAATGGTGGAAGGGTGAGAGTGCGTATAATCCATGGACTCAACTTAGTCATAAAGAACTCACATACTTATTGCAACAATATATTAGTTATCAAAACGAAGTACTACGCGCATGCTCCTAGGGGGATAGATTGGTAGGAAAAGACCATGGCTCGTCCCCGACCGCCACTCATAAGGAAGACAATCAATAAATAAATCATGCTCTGACTTCATCACATAACGGTTCACCATACGTGCATGCTACAGGAATCGCAAAATTTAACACAAGTGTTTCTCAAATTCACAATTACTCACTAGCATGAATCCAATATCACCATCTTCATATCTCAAAACAATGATAAGGAATCAAACTTTTCATAGTATTCAATGCACTTTATATGAAAGTTTTTATTATATCCCTCTTGGATGCTTATCATATTAGGACTAAATTTTATAACCAAAGCAAATTACCATGCTGTTTGAATACTCTCAAAATAATATAAGTGAAGCATGAGATTTCATTAATTTCTATAAAATAAAACCACCGCTGTGCTCTAAAAAGATATAAGTGAAGCACTAGAGCAAAATTGCCTAGCTCAAAAGATATAACTGAAGCACATAGAGTATTCTAATAAATCACGATTCATGCATGTCTCTCTCAAAAGGTGTGTACAGCAAGGATGGTTGTGGCAAACTACAAAGCAAAGACTCAAATCATACAAGATGCTCCAAGCAAAACACATATCATGTGGGGAATAAAAATATAGCCTTAAGTAAAGTTACCGATAGACAAAGATTAAAGAGGGGATGCCTTCCGGGGCATACCCAAGCTTAGGCTCTTGGTTGCCCTTCAATATTACCTTGAGGTGCCTTGGGAATCCCCAAGCTTAGGCTCTTGCCACTCCTTATTCCATAGTCCATCAAATCCTTACCCAAAACATGACAACTTCACAACACAAAACTCAACAAAAAATCTCATAAGCTCCGTTAGTACAAGAAACTAAATCACCACTTTTGGTACTGTTGTGAACTCATTCTTTATTTATATTGGTGTAATATCTACTGTATTCCAACTTTTCCATGGTTCAGACCCCCCGATACTACCCATAGAATCATCAAAATAAGCAAACGACACATAGAAAACAGAATCTGCCAAAAACAGAACAGTCTCTAGTAATCTGGCTAGTTAGAATACTCTTGTAACTCCAAAAGTTCTGAACAATTAGGACAACCTAAGAAATTTGTTTAATAATCTTTTTAAAAAAGAATCTGTATTTTATCACGCTTCTACTAAAAATGAGAATTGTTTTCCTGAGCGCAAAAGTTTCTGTTTTTCAGCAAGATCAAATAAACTATCACCATAAGCTATCCCAAAGGTCTTGCTTGGCACAGACACTAATTAAAACATAAAACCACATCTAACTAGAGGCTAGATGAATTATTTATTGCAAAACAGAACCTAAAAATAAAAAAAAATTGGGTTGCCTCCGAACAAGAGCTATTGTTTAACGCCCTTAGCTAGGCATAAAACACGAATAGATCTAGGTATTGTCATCTTTGGTATGCAATCCATAAGTAGCTCTCATAATAGATGCATAAGGTAATTTAATTTTCTTTCTGGGAAAGTATTCCATGCCCTTCCTTAAGGGAAATTGAAATCTAATGTTTCCTTCTTTCATATCAATAATTGCACCAATCGTTCTAAGGAAAGGTCTACCAAGAATAATAGGACATGTAGGATTGTAATCTATATCAAGAACAATCAAATCTACGGGCACATAATTCCTATTTTCAACAATAAGAACATCATTAATCCTTCCCATAGGTTTCTTAATAGTGGAATCTGCAAGATGCAAATTTAAAGAACAATCATCAAATTCACGGAAACCTAGCACGTCACATAAAGTTTTTGGAATCATGGAAACTCTAGCACCAAAATCACACAAAGCATGGCACCCATAATCTTTAATATTAATCATAATAGTGTGTTCCCACTCATCATAAAGTTTTCTAGGGATAGAAACTTCCAATTCAAGCTTTTCTTCAAAAGATTGCAGCATAGCATCAACGATATGTTTAGTAAAAGCTTTGTTTTGATTATAAGCATGAGGAGAATTCAACATGGATTGCAACAAGGAAATACAATCTATTAAAGAACAATTATCATAAGTAAATTCCTTGAAATCCAAAAGAGTGGGTTCATTGCTACCTAAAGTTTTTACCTCTCTAATCCCACTTTTATCAATTTTTGCATCAAGATCTAAAAACTCTGAATCATTTGGACACATTTTAACTAAAGTTGACTCATCTCCAGTCCCATCTTTATCAAGATTTATATTGGAAAACAAAGATTCAATAGGATTCACATTAATCACTTTAAGATCATCATCATCATTTTCACGGAAACTAGAAGAACACGTTTTTACAAACCAATCTCGTTTAGCATTCATCTTAGCGGTTCTTTCTTTGCACTCATCAATGGAAATTCTCATAGCTTTGAGAGAATCATTAATATCATGCTTGGGTGGAATAGATCTAAGTTTCAAAGAATCAACATCAAGAGAAATTATATCCACGTTCCTAACCAAATCATCAATCTTAAGCCGTTTTTCTTCAATCAAAGCATTGAAATTCTTTTGCAAACTCGTAAATTCTTTAACACTATTCTCAAAATCAGAGGGCATCTTATTATCATTTCCATAAGAATTGTTGTAGGAATTACCATAATTATTCGAGGAATTACTAGGAAACGGCCTAGGATAGAATTACCTCTATACGCATTATTACCAAAATTGTTCCTACCAACAAAATTCACATCCATAGATTCATTATTATTTTCAATAAAAGTAGACAAACGCATATCATTAGGATCAATAGAAGCAATCTTGCTAGCAAATAATTTCATAGGCTCATCCATCTTTCCACTCAAAACATTAATCTCTTCAATCGCATGCACTTTTTTATTAGCGGAAGATCTTTCTATATGCCATTGAGAATAACTAACCATAATATTATCTAGGAGTTTAGTAGCTTCTCCTAAATTAATTTCCATAAAAGTGCCTCCCGCGGCCGAATCTAGAAGCAAAATTCAATCCAGCATAAAAATTTTGTATAATGTAACATCCCAAAGTTCTAAATTTTGGAATGTTATATTAAATAAATAGTTTTGATTGTTTGTCCGATTATTGTGTGAATGATTGAGTGAAATTTGAGTGCAATTTGAAACTTTTTGAAAGTTGAATGAGAGAGAATAAAAGGACTTTCCCAAAAGTTTCCATTTGTAATTATTTCAAACCTCATTTGAAAGTAATGCAAACTTCATGCCACTCAAGGACATTCAAGAGAGGAGATGAAATGACTTCTCCAAAGTTTAAATGAAAGAGAGTGGGGAGTTAGACCACTTTTCAAATTCCATTTTAAATCCTTCCCATTTGAATAGTTTCAAATTCCTCTGACCCATTTCAAAGTAAAGAGAGGAGAAATATGACACTCCAAACAAGGGGCAAATTTGAAATATATTTGAATGAGGAAAAACAGAAAAGATTTGGAAGTGGTTTGGATTTCAATTTCAAAACCATTTAGGAGTTATTTGGCTTTTAATCAAATTATTTTTCTCCTGAATATAAATAAGGGTAAAATGAATCCCTTCAATGAAAAATTAAGAGAAAATCATTTTGAAATCATTTTGGTATTTTAAAAATGATTTTTATTGGGTTTTATTGCAACAATAACACTGTTTGCCTCATTTGTATTTTGGTTTATTTTATTTTGACCTTTAGAAAATGTTCTTCATTTAGGATTTCTTTTTATAAACTATTGGATATATAATATGTCTATATAAAGATCTTAATGTTTTTCCTTTATTTAGTTTTCTTGTCTGTGCTTATTTAAAAAAAGAATGGCCGAAGCCCTCTACTGTCAGTTGGCCCAGCTCAGTTTTAGCCCACGGCCACACACGCCTCTCTCTCTCTCTCTCTCTCTCTCTCTCTCTCTCTCTCTCTCTCTCTCTCTCGCCCTCAGACACCGACAGGTGAGCCCCACCCGTCTGCATCTTCTTCCCCACGCCATGGACAGAGGCCGCAGCTCGCACGCCTCTCCGACCGATTTTCTCGCGAAGATTTGCCTCGCCCGCAGCCCCTTGCCCATGCAAGAGCCCCTATAAATGCTGCCCTCCTCCTCCTCGTCCGATTTTCGCAAAAACATCGATCTCCCGAGCCCTACAGCTCCATCCCGATCTCGTTGGAGTTCCTCCGCAGCATCGCAGCTCTGCCACCTTACCCCGCCTCCCCACACCTCTGCCACCCACCGCCGCTGTCGCCATCTGTCACTGCACCATCAGCTTCGCCGTCGTCTAATACACCACCCCGCGACTACCCTGAGATCGCTGACGCCAGAACGCCGTCCTTGACCATACCCGGGCGCTGTCGTCGCATTTGCCTCGCCTCGCTCCGTTCTTATGACCCCAAGCTCCACCACGACCGCCCCTGAGATGCCCTCGACGTGACGCACCCCATGGTGTCTTCTCCTGAGTCCAAGGACCGCTGGAGGAGCCATCACCACCGACGCCCGACGATGTCGTGGTCGTCTTCCCCATCTCTGGCTTCGCAACCGCCGTGGTGAGCTCCACTTCTCCCGCTCAGCCGTCTGATTTCTTTTCAACGCCCTAGATTAGAACAAACGAAGGGGTATGGTTATTTTCTGTAAATCGGTTTTGTCTTGGTTTTTTTTGCGGTTTAGATCTAGTCGGTTTAACAGATCGGTTTTATATAAAATAGCCCTTACGCGTTTTAGTTAAATTTCGGCGGAGCATCGTGTATTTCAGAAAGCCCACCTGTTTAGCCCAGTAGCAATAGGCCACGTAGCTAGTGCCCGATTGTATTTTTTGTTATTTTCGTTTCTGTTTTAAAAACAGAAAAAGTTTCAATCTTAGATTGCTTGTATCTTTTAGACTACTTCATGTTTTTGAGTGATTCCAAGTGCTCTGTGTCACAATTTTTTTTATGTTTCTGTTAGTAACTTCAAATTTTGAATTTGGGTAGTTTAAATTTGAATTATTTCAAATATGCTTCAAACATTGTTTTGGCTCTAGTTTGAATTCTAGAATAGATTTTTGATTGATTATTTTTGCTACGGTTTTGTTATTGTTTTTTATATACAGTAGCATTATTTATTTATTTTTAGTTTATTTTTAATTAGGTTTATTGCAAAAACAGTACTGTTTTGCTTAGGTAGTTATTTTAGTCATATAATTATTGTTTTTAATTATTCTTAGTTAATTCTTTTCGTAACTTTTTACATGTTGTTATATGTTTCTGTTAGACTACAGTAGATGAGTTTTTGTATTTATTTATTAGTGTTTAGCTAGCGTTTTTGTATTTGCATGTTTAGTTCATAGTGATAGTTAAAAAAATAGCTTTATTAGTTTTGAAAGTAATTCTTTTGCCACTTCAATATATGTTGTTTTTATTCCTGTTATTTAGGAGTAAATTAATTTTCGTAATTATTTTAGTATTGTTTACTATTGTCTTAGTCATTTGCTAGTTGTTATAGTTTTTCTAGTGTTAACTAGATAGTTATAATAGTTGTTATATTAGTTCTTTTGCTAGTAAATGCTTTAGTAAATTATATTTTCTGTTGTTTCATTAGAATTATATTTTCTTTGCTGTAGAAAAGTTATTAGAGTAATTTAGTGTGTTATGAGAGTTTTGACTGTCAATGTGTGAATTGTGTGAGTTGGAGTTTTCCTTGGAACTCTATTTGTTTTTCTTTGACTTCATTATTGTTTTAGTTATTGCTTTATGACTATTATTTTGATTGCTAGTATTGTTTTCTAGGATTATTGCTTATGTGAATACAATGTTTGACTATACAGATTTTCTCAGAGTGACGAATAGTTTATCGAAGGTTCTGAGAGCGTTATTATCTTCATCAAGTAATACCACGCAAGTTCACTCTGACCATGTTTTTCATCACTATGTTTTTATTTGCATGTAGTATTTATTGAATCTTGTAGTTGAGTATAATGCATGAGGTAGGAACCCATCTCCCTGTTATCAAGCTTGGGACGTTCTTTAGTTTCAATGCTACGCTATAGTAGACGGGGTTGGCATGAGTGCTCGGGAGTGGTGTGAGAATGGAGGACTCTACGTCAATGACGACAACTTCATGATGGCATCGGCAAGGACTGCATCTTCACGACCTCAAATCTTTAAGACCTCAAAATTTCGAGACTCGAGCCAAGAATTCAATACACACTACTGGGTGAAGGATGGATTTGATGGGCACCCTGGAGCAACCAGTGGATGGCCGGGATGCATGGAGAAGTGCCATGACATCTTGTGGAAAGCTTTCATGCCCGGGAGCTTACCTGTGCAACCGCAAGTCACTATGGGCTCTAGGTTGGTTGACCCTAGTGGTGACTCTGGCTGGGACGGTGCTAGCAGATGTAGAACTACGGGTAGGATTGGATGAGCAGCGGACAGTGGTTAGAGGAACTCTTCGGAAGACCATGTTTTGATCGTCCTGTTCGCAAATGATCTAAAGTGCGAGGACAAAAGGGAGGGATCAAATCTTGCGGGTAAAGTGTACAAACCTCTACAGAGGGTTAAAACCTAATCGATTAGCCGTGCACCCGGTTACGGACAACTTGAGCCTCTAGACATGGATCTATCTTGGAACTCTCAACACTGGACTAATAACTTAACTGTGGGCAACTTATGATGATTCGGGCTATGAGACATCGGTTGGTGGAACCATGTCATAATAGATAACTCCATAGTACAGACTCCTGATATTCCTTTGTTGTAGGGAAAATAAAATCAGCTATTATGCAAAAACCTCAGACACAGAGCAACAAAGCCATATTGCATATAGAATAGTTTATCATCTGTTTTCCTTATTGTGATCTTGCCGGTACATTTAATGTACTGACATACACGACTGCAATGTATCATGTTGCAGGATTATTTCCTATGACGAGTGAGTTCCGTTGTTAGGTTACGGTCTACACTCAACCTGCCAATGGCGTTGATGGGACTCCACACCCGATTGATTGTTTCCTCTGAGACTTATGAGGTATATATCATTTTACGTTATTTAGACATGTGATTGCACTTTTATATGTACATTGATGTAATGTTTGTGCCAGCATACCAATCCAGTGATGGCACAAATACACAGAGGCTTGACAGTTTGAGGTCAGGTCGCTATAGATATGGTATCAGAGCACATGTTGACTATAGGACGTAACCCTAGAAACTGGAAAGCCCTTAGGACATGATATCTCTAAAACATTATTTTCAAAAAGACCCTTACTTCTCATCTTTTCTAATTTCATCAAATAGTCCCTCTTATCTCAAATAGTTAGAATATACCCCTTTCCCTTTATCCCACCTGGAGATCAACTGAAGCCACCCCAAGAAGGACAAGATATCAGACAACAGATGGCCACTTAAGAGTAAAGAGGATTTCACCATGCATTAGAAGAGTTGAAGCTGCAACAGTTGAAGTCCCCGAAGACTTGAAGAATCTGAAGAATTATTTGACCTTTAGAAGACCAAATCCATGTTATATATTTACGTTACATGCGATGATTTGTGAGTTGTCATTTTTTTGATGTTTTTCTGACAGCAACAAAATAAAAACCATTTCCTCAAAACCGTTGTTTGTATTGTGTGTATATCCCTCCATTCTTCTCCCTATTTTCATCCCAAAACCCTTTAACCCAATAGATGATGAATGAAGTTGGACTGGTATTCTCTGGACTGATGACTCGGTTGGAGACAGAGCTATGGATTCAAAACATGGAGGAACACTTCGGGAAAAAATTGATTGCAAGGAAGTATGAGGTTCAATACGCACTTAAGTAATTTATAGAAAGTGTTGCAACCTGGTGGAAAATGCATCAAGCCATAGAAGGATGCAACGGAGCAAAAACTTGGGAGGAATTCAAGAAGACTTTGTTGAGATCCCGTCTTATCTGGAAGCACTATGATAACCCGAAGAAGAAACCTTGTGTCTGCAAAATTTACGGAGAAATAGGACACACCAACAAAGAACACAAGGATGGATGCCCTCATTGTGAGGAGAATCACCCAGCCGAAGAATGCCTAACTAGGCAGGTGACTTGTTTCTTGTGTGAAGGAACTACACACTGTTAGATTTAATCTTGATGCATGTATCTGCATATTTAGTTTGCTTTTGTCATGCATGTAGGATAGGTTAGAGAGTAGCTAGTCCGGTGAAGCTTCAGCAGAGGCGCGCTAGAAGATGAGATGTCAAGCTGCCGTGCGACGCGGCGATCATGAGGAGATGTCGATGTTGCTGTGCGATACGGCAACGCCGTGTGATGCGGCAAGATGCGACCATGGCTGGAGCGTGACAAGCTGCTCATTCAGGTTGAGCCAAGTGATTTGGCCAAGTCATAGTTAGTTAGAGTATGTGATGTTGTAGCTACATGTGTGCGTGGTGCTAGCCGATTCAAGAGTCAGTACATGTGTGAGTTTGCTAGTGATTGACATGGACGTGCATGTAGCTAGTCAGTTGGTGCATGGGTTAGTGCGTGGAGGGTGTGTTGTTAGTGACCGATTAAGGTGGCTGGTAGTGCGTGTGTGAGTCCAGCCCGTGATGTATATATACATGTTGCATATTGAGTAATGAAAGAAGGTCGGGAGGGCTGAGCAGAAACATGTAGCCACTTTATTCACCAAGGACGGAGAGTAATGAAAGAAGGTTGAGAGGGCTGAGCAGAAACATGTAGCCACTGTATTCACCAAGGACGGAGCCTCTCGACAAAGCTAGCGGATGGTCTGTTCGTTGGTGTATGTGTGTGTGTGTGTGTAGTGTGCGTTCAGGTGTTCTTGAGAGAAACCATATACTAAGAGAAGAAGATAGAGAGAAACCACAAGAGAGTTGTGTGAGGCAACGAGAGGAAGAAGAAGAGCGGCGCTGCGAGGAGAGGAAGCGCCAACAATTGGTATTTAGAGCCTTGTCGATCCGAGGCGACGGGGACGGCGCGGCGGACTCCATGAGAGTTGGAGGTCGGCGCGCGCGAGGTGGAGGCCGGCGACTGTGCGATGCCGTGGGTGGTCGGCTGCGGTGAGATACCGCAAGTTGACGATGGTGTGGCGATCGGCGCCGCGAAGGCGTCCTCAACGTCAAGAGATGGCCGCTGCATGCGGCAGGAAGTCGTGGTACTCAGCGCCGCGAGGGCGCCGTCCACGGCAAGACGGCGTGGGGATTGACATTGTGAGGGCGTCATCCACGACAAGATGGTCCATGGAAACCAGCGCCACGACAGCGTCGACAACGGCAAGTGGCTGCGGCACTGTGATGGCGTCGGCAAGTGGTTGCGGGTGATCTGCATCGGAGATTCGAGAATCAAGATTAACGTGAAAAATGTTAGGTTTAATCTTGATGCATGTATCTGCATATTTAGTTTGCTTTTGTCATGCATGTAGGATAGGTTAGAGAGTAGCTAGTCCGGTGAAGCTTCAGCAGAGGCGCGCTAGAAGATGAGATGTCAAGCTGCCGTGCGACGCAGCGAGCATGAGGAGATGTCGATGTTGCTATGCGATACGGCAACGCCGTGTGATGCGGCAAGATGCGAACGTGGCTGGAGCGTGATGGGCTAATCATTCAGGTTGAACCAAGTGATTTGGCTAAGTCATAGTTAGTTAGAGTATGTGAGGTTGTAGCTGCATGTGTGTGTGGTGCTAGCCGAGTCAAGAGTCAGTACATGCGTGAGTTTGCTAGTGATTGACATGGACGTGCATGTAGCTAGTCAGTTGGCGCATGGGTTAGTGCGTGGAGGGTGTGTTGTTAGTGGCCGGTTAAGGTGGCTGGTAGTGTGTGCGTGAGTCCATTCGCTGATGTATATATACATGTTGCATATTGAGTAATGAAAGAAGGTCGAGAGGGATGAGCAGAAACATGTAGCCACCGTATTCACCAAGGACGGAGCCTCTCGGCAAAGCTAGCGGATGGTCTGTTCGTTGGTGTATGTGTGTGTGTAGTGTGCGTTCAGGTGTTCTTGAGAGAAACCATAGACTAAGAGAAGAAGATAGAGAGAAACCACAAGAGAGTTGTGTGAGGCAACGAGAGGAAGAAGAAGAGCGGCGCTGCGAGGAGAGGCGGTGCCAACACGCGCTACCCTGCTCAATGTCATATTTACCCCAAGGTACAAAAATTACCAACCAGCGAAAAGAAGCCCTCAGGGAAAGTTTAGAAGAATCCGTGATGAAGGAAGTTATTGAAGACCCGGATGGAGAAGGCCTAAACAGATTTTTTGCTCATTCTTGCTATTCATGTGGAGAAGAAGGACATTTTTCACGGTATTGCACAAAGGAAAGAGAAGAGTATCTGGTAGATTTCTCGATAGCAGAAGTGAAGTTTGTCCCTCAGGAAATAGAAGCTCTGATCAGTATGGAGAAATCCAGGAAGAGAAAATGAAGGCATCCCCAGAACAACTCAATTTCTGTAGAGAAGGACCGGGGTCATATCACTTGTTACAGGTGCAAGGATTTAGGTCATTACGCTAATAAATATCTAGAAAATAAGCTAAAAATCCAAGGAGCCTACATAATCACAAAGAAGCGCCGAGACATGTCGGAAGTCATTTGTTTTCCCTCCAAGGGAGCAGGACATTTTGCTAGGGAATGTTCAGATCAGATGAAAGTTGGAGCTAAGTAGTTGAAATTTTGATACGGATAATAAGAGTAGTAGAAAGCAATTTTATTTTCAGAACTTCGATGAGTTGAATTACGTAATGGAAGCCTTAGAGTTTGTAATGACTTCATGAATCAATAAAATTACTGTGTCATGATTTCATATGTTGAATTGTATGAGTTATTACTTTACGAACAAGATGTTGACCATTTTCGAGGATATGAGAAATATGGTCTATGGATGAAATTGTCCATTTCATTCTAAGGGTGTGGTAGTACCCTGTAAGAACACCAGACCAATGGAAAGGGAAATGTGTCTCACAGATTGGAGTTGGACAAAATGAGTTGGAGTTTTATCTTTGATATGATGGCTATGAAGGAATGGAGTACTATTGGAATTAAAGGTGTGATGTTAGAATGTGGAACAAGAGTAACTCCAAGGATGAGTTAAAAATGTACAAGAGTTGAAGTGGGTCATAACCAACAGGCCCAGGATTTGAAGATGAACAGACATAACCTTGATGAAGGAAGAATTTGGGAAGAAGCTGTGTTTTCATCAGCACACGTTCCTTAGGAGGATAAGAAAACCCGAGTCTTGTGAAGAACGATAGATATTTTGTTCAGCTTGTAGAAACAATGGATTATCCGAACACAGTTCTACGACAAGAGAAATTTCTACAATGCTTGTGAGAATGCCCGAGTGTTAGAACTGCGAGATTCGATAAACCTTATACAGGGTAATGATCTGGGTGCGGAATGGATTGATCACCATACCGACTTACTCGTATCATTCACTCTTGCTATTTGGGATGGTAAACCTGAGTGACTTACCCATTGTAGAGAGGCGACGATATCAAACCTTGTTTAAACCATAGAATGGTAGAACGATGGACCCCTGTACACGCAACCGTTGCCATTCGTAGGTTATACGGTGAGATTCAGCCAGGCCCATTTTCTTGCAGGAGAAACCAGAAATTTTTGACCACCATGAGATTTCGATAGTTGTTTATTATTGGCGACATACCTATCACCTGAGAAGACCCAGTCTCAGAAATATCTTGTTTTGATGAAAGGACGCAAGATTTTGAAGAATGCCCTTACCGGGAGAGCACTAGTGAAAGAGTTATCCCGGGGGATATGAGAAGACCGACACTGTTAACCCAAAGGAATGGAGTACGTGACTTTTAGGTCGGAACCATAACCATGCTTTTAAGTGTGGTAGCACACTAGACCATATTGATCAATGGATTTGCTGTAAGACCCCCCCCCCCCAAACCTAGAATTCTTGCTAGCCTCTTCGAATCTCAAGGATGAGATTCATTTTAAGTGTGGTAGGTTTGTGACATCCCAAAATTCTAAATCTTGGAATGTTATATTAAATAAATAGTTTTGATTGTTTGTTCAATTGTTGTGTGAATGATTGAGTGAAATTTGAAACTTTTTGAAAGTTGAATGAGAGGGAATAAAAGGACTTTCCCAAAAGTGTTTCCATTTGAAATGATTTGGAACCTCATTTGAAAGTAATGCAAACTTCATGTCACTCAAGGCTTTCAAGAGAGGAGATGAAATGACTTCTCCAAAGTTTAAATGAAAGAGGGTGGGGAGTTAAACCACTTTTGAAATTACATTTTGAATCCTTCCCATTTGAATAGTTTCAAATTCCTCTGACCCATTTCAAAATAAAGAGAGAAGCAATATGACACTACAAACCAGGGGCAAATTTGAAATATATTTTAATGAGGAAAAACAGAAAAGATTTAAAAGTGGTTTGAATTTCGATTTCAAAACCATTTAGAGTTATTTGGCTTTTAATCAAATTATTTTTCTCCTAAAAATAAATAAATGGAAATAGGGTAAAATGATTCCCTTTAATGGAAAATTAGGAGAAAATAATTTTGAAATAATTTTGGTATTTTAAAAATGATTTTTATTGGGTCTTATTGCAGCAGTAGCACTGTTTGCCTCATTTCAATTTTTGTGCATTTTATTTTGACCTTTAGAAAAGTTCATCATTTAGGATTTTTTTTTCTTAACTATTTGATATATAATATGTCTATATAAAGGTCTTAATTTTTTTCCTTTTTTAGTTTTCTTGTCTGTGCTTATTTCAAAAAAATAGCCGAAGCCCTCAGCTGTCAGCTGGCCCAGCTCAGTTTCAGCCCACGGCCGCACGCGCGCGCGTGTCACAGCCCCAGATCAGCCCTTGCCTGACCTTGCTTGCTCATCATGTCATCATGTTAAATTTTCTCAGAAAGTTGAAATGGGGATTGCCTAAACCCTAGCATCAAAGGAATTCACTAGGTTCAACAAAAATATTCTCAGTGAATCCAAATGGCTTTAAAAAATGTTCATCATTTCTGGAAAATGCTAAAAACCAAAACCAGAGGTGTTGCACATTTTTCCATGACATATTTGGTCACTGAATTAAATCATACTTTATTTGCATTTGGGTATTTAAATGCTATTAAATATTTTAAATGCTCAAATAGTCATAAACTAAAAAGTTTATTGTTGGATATATTCTAAACAGTAGCCATGAACAGTTTCTTGATTTTTGGGATTGTTATGGTATTTTAATTAAATCCCTAAAGCTACAGAAGAAATAGAAAACTAAAACACATAAAGGAGAGAGAGAGAGAGAAGGACTTACCTGGCAAAAGCTTACCTGGCGCCCACCAACAGGCCCAGTATTGTAGCTGGCGGCCCCGCCCACCACCGCTGCCCCCTGTCGTCTTCCCCCCTGGACAAAAGGACAGGGGCGCGTGCTCGCCGCCTGCTGGCCACGCGCAGGCCACCTCCACCCTGCTTGCTTCATTCCCCCGACGCCTTGAACACGCCACGCAACCCCTGGTCACTCCCTCCTCTCTCCCGTGTCTCTCCCTCGTCTGCCCCTCTCTCCCGAGCACCATCGAGTGGAGCTCGTCGCCGCCGCTCTCTGCTGCCGCGGCCACTAGAAACCCCACGCCTCACCGACGCACCTAGAAGCTCCGCCACTTCGTCCTCTACCTCCTCGACGAGCCACGAGGCCCCAGACGCGCTGCAACACCGCCACCGCCGCCGCCCTCTTTGTTCGGCCACCGAGATCGCTGGCGACCTCTCGTCACCACCAGCCCCTTCCCGAGCTCGCCAAGGCCTCCGTTCAACTCTATGTGAGCTACCGCTTCGAACCCCTCTCTTCCCCGCCTCGATTGCGTCTTGTAGCCCTCGTTCTCACCGGAGCTGAAGCTCCCCGCCGCCGGCCATGTTGCCATCGTAGCTACGGTCGCGCAAGCTCGCGTTCGAGCTCACCGTTGCACTCACCGCACTACCGAGAGTCAAACACGGCCGTCCACGGCTCCTCCCGTGCCCCGCACCTCCCACACCGTTCTGCCCGAACTCCGGCCGCCGCCTAGCCGCTGCCGCCGTCGACTCAGGCCGTCCCAGCTGATGCCGCTGCCACCACTAGATGCACAGGAGCGTCAGAAAGCCGTAGCAACAAACCGCGTACAAAACAGAGCCCCGTAGCGTTTTTTCCAAAACGCTCCGCCGTCGTTTTGGTCGTCGCCGGCTGAACTCCGGCGAGGTGGACGTGGCCTGTCATTAGCCACAAATGAAGCCACTAACTAACCCCATAGCTCACTGACGGATGGGCCCCATGCCCATAAGTAAACTTAGTTTATTTCCTGTTATGTTTAACTAACCACAGGGGGCCCACATGTCGGTTTGACCTGGCCACGTCACACGTTGACTGTCCCCACGTTGACTTTGCTGACGTGGGCGTTGACCGGACCCACCTGACAGTGTCACAAAGCAGCCCCAGTCACTGACTAGTGGACCCCACTGGTCAGGTTTGACTTGGAGGCGCCCAGTTGACCTGCTGACATCAGGGTGATGTCATGCTGACGCAATAACTCTTTTTCTGGAATTATTCTTATTCAGGAAATTCCAGAAATTAATGCAAACTTCTAAAATTCATAGAAATTCAACCATAAATCCAAATCAAACAAATTATATATGAAAAATGATCAGAAAAATCCAATCTATCCATTTGTACCATTTTCGTGCATGTTAGAATAACTTATAGCTAATGTTTAGGACAAATCATGTAAATGGCATTTGAATTTCCACATATGGAGTTTGAATTTTAACCTTTGGTTCAAACCAACTTCATTTAATATGGTTGCTAGTTGCATTAGCTCAATCAACAGCATATTGCCATGTCACATTCATGCATCATATTGTTGCATGGCATTGATTGTGTTTCTCCTTTGTTTGCCGGTGCCTGTCCCCTCTCAGTAGACGACGCTCCGACGATTGTTCGATGACACCGATGAAGAACTATAATATCTTCAGAAGTGCCAGGCAGGCAAAACCCCCTTGTTCATTCCGATACAATCCCACTCTCTCGCTCCTGCTCTCTTTTACTGCATTAGGACAACATCGATTCAACTGTTACATGCTGCGGTAGCTGAACTCCTTTTCCTCTGCATGACCTGTCATTGCCACAGTAAATAGATGAAACCCACTAGCATGAGTAGGAGTTGTTTGAGCCCTGATTTGCCTACTCATTCATGCTTGTTTGTCATGCCTGCTACTGCTTAGAGTTGAGTCAGGTCTGATTCATCGGGAATGAATTGGGATGGTGATGAACATGTCCTACTATGTGTGAGCTAAGTGTGTGAACACGATTTGGTAAAGGTAGCGGTGAGAGCCCATGTAGGAGTACATGGTGGGTTGTCTCATTGAAACCGTCCTCAGGAACTGAGCTCTGTGTTTGTGATCCATGAACAGCTACTACCACGCATTGGGCTCGAAACCAATGGACCCTCTCGACTTATTAACTGCCCTTGCCCTCTGTCCAGGAGTTGCAACTAGTTTCTGGTGTTTCTAGGATATGTGTTGGAGGTCGTGCATAGCGCTGACCCTAGGGGTGGGCTATGATGCGGTAGATACACCGTGGCCCGGTGTACCGAGCGCCCGTTTGGTGTCTCGGGAACCCTGCACACATCATTTGGGGCTGTGAGCGAAACCCCGGCCGGATCACCTCGCGGATGGAACCCGAATAGGCAATAAACCTGGACTAGAGACTTGTGTGGTTAGTCAGGTCATGGCCGACTCCCTCGCCAGGCTTCCGCTTGAAGGTTGCCGAGATACACAACGTGTACATGGTGGTAAGTGGCGAGAGCGTGTGTGAAGAAGTAGACCCCTGCAGGGTTATAAATGATCTATTCGAATAGCCGTGTCCGCGGTAAAGGACTTCTGGGTTGCCTATAACAGTTCATAGACAAGTGAAAGTGGATACTCTAAAACTCGCAAGATAAGCGTGAGTGCTATGGATGGCCTTCTCGTAAGGAGACGGAAGCGGATCCATAGTGGTGTATTGATATGGTGAATATGTGGACTCGTGTGCGCCACCTCAAAAGAGTTACTTGCAGTCATAGTTCAGGATAGCCACCGAGTCAAAGCTGGCTTGCTGCAGTTAACCTCCACCACCCCTTTGTTGATACTGATGCATAAGTAGATAGTTCTAATGTAAGTCTTGTTGGGTACATTTGTACTCACATTTGCTTATTTTATGTTTTGCAGAGAGACGTCAGTCTCGCTAGTAGTTCCGTGTGGACTTCGACGTTTAGCTTGATACCTCAGCTACGATCTTGTGCCCTCGGCAGGATCTGGTAGATAGTCAGGCTTCTCAACCTTTTTCATTTGTAGATGTCTGTACTCAGACATGATAAGCTTCCGCATGTGCTTTGACTTGTATGCTCTGATTGTCGGGTCATGAGACCCATGTTTGTAATATCTTGGCTCCTCGGAGCCTAATGAATAAATACTTGAGTCGTAGAATTATGGTGTGATGCCATGTTGTATTTACACATATCGAGCATATTGTGTGTATGATTGAAATGCTTGGTATGTGTGGGATCCGACAATCTAGTTGGTTATCCTTGGCAGCCTCTCTTATGGGGAAATGTAGTCTAGTGCTTCCATGAGCCATAGTAGTCTGCTACAACCCGGTTCACCGGAGTCCTGCTAGCCCAGCACTACTGCTCAGGACACTTGATTGGCCGGCATGTGTTTCACTTCGTTCCTGTGTCTGTCCCTTCGGGGAAATGTCATGCGGTGACATCCGGAGTCCTGCCTAGCCTGCTACAGCCCGGGTTACCGGAGTCCTGTTAGCCCAGTGCTACAGCCCGGATTCGCACGCTGCTGACCGACATGCTCGAAGTTGATTCATGTATGCCTGTCCCCATGGGTTAGTGCCGCTTTGGGTTCACGACTAGCCATGTTGGCCCGGGTTCTCTATCATATGGATGCTAGCGACACTATCATATACGTGAGCCAAAAGGCGCAAACGGTCCCAGGCCATGGTAAGACGACACCCATGGGAATACCGTGCGTGAGGCCGCAAAGTGATATGAGGTGTTACCGGCTAGATCGATATGACTTGGAATCGGGGTCCTGACAGCGTTGGTATCAGAGCCTGACTGCCTGTAGGATAACCAAGCCAAACTGGTCGAAGTTGTGTATAGAAATGCTTTAGTTATATAAGGGAATTGATTGTGGGATGGAACACAAGGCTCTTTTTACTCCTTATACCTCATGCCCTCTGATCTGAGTCAACCTCTTCCTTTCTACGGGGATTAAGAACTAGGCCTTCTCATCTATCTATCAGGATGACGAGTTACTATGGTAGAGACTTATAGGATTGTTGAATTCAAGCCTCAGTTCAGTCTCTACTACTTTTAATATGTTGTCAGCTGAACCAGAACCTTTATATGATGTTGTTAAGTGACTATGCAAATCCTTGTGAATGTCTCAAATCTTTTTCTGAGCAGTTACAGCCGTTATGCTGTCCGAGTTATCCCAGGTTTCTAATTAGTCTGATGCATTTGCAAATCCCTTCTTTCCGTTCTCGGTGTTCCTTTGGGCCAGTTTAACCACACTAATCGGTGAGTTGAGGTACTCTATTGCCTTGACATATATGTTGGAGCTATTATTATGACCCTACGTGTTTTAGGGAGTCACCTAGTACCCTAGCCATGTTTTGTGTTCCCGGTGTGATGATTCTGGCCACCATTCTCGAAAGCATCCCGTGATGCCACTTAGTAGTAGGTATTCTACCCCTGGGTTTTCGAACCCGAGATTCACCCTACTTTCCTCATGTTGATAGTTCTGCTAGCTCCTTTAGGATATTAGTAACCTTTGCGATAGTCCTCGAGGTTCATGCTATAGCCTTCTTCCAAATATCATGAACTGCTTAAGACAGAAGTTCCTTGCGGAACCGAAGGATCACAACCAGAGTGCTCTTGACGAGTTCTCGATTTTATATTGTGACTCTGCCAATTCTACCTCTCTGCATGGATTATCCGGAAGAAACATGTTGAACTTGGTTCGACATACTAATCTATGCATCCACAACTCAAAAAAATTTATTATATGTTCCTTGAGTTGTTCCTCTTCAGTTGTATCCCGACCGTCCTCTATCAGTTGATAGCCAAGAGTATGTGTGCATTTGTGTTCATCGAAGCCTTTTATTCTTGTGGTCCGTTAAGCCATTCTATTCCGGAATGACTAGGAGAAACAAAATCCAGTACCTCATCCATATCCAGGATTGGGTCAAAGTAGTTGTGTTCTGCAGATCAAATGCAAATCCAGCTTTTGCTCTATTCTACCATGGAGTATTACCCCCTTTATGTCAGGATTGTCATGAGAATTGCACCATCTCTCATGAATTCTTGATGCAGTGATACTTCTTGCCATCATTTTTTATTCCTCGGTCCCGTGTTGTCGCAACCGGAATGCCAGCAAGTGAACCATGATGTGTGAAATCAATACTCCTAGCAAGCATGTTGCTTGGTAGTTAATGGACACTGATATCATTCTTAGCGTGTTGGTTATCGAAACACTATTCTAGGATTGATCGTGCTACCTAGTCCTTATTTCCGGTGCACTCTTTGATCAAAGAGTCAGGATTATTCAATCCCTTGCTTATTTGATCATATCGTCTTGCTCTGAAAAGCAAGATTGTTCTCGATCTTAGTAACATATCAGTGGTTCGTGATGTTCCGAATATCTTCTCGGATGTATTACCAGGTTGTCACCTGACCGCTATATTGAGTTTGTGATCATGTTGGTTTTCCTCCAAACCACCCATTCTCCAAGAATCTGTGTTAGATACCCCTGAGCTAGTTGGTTAAGCTAAACAACAACTTGGAGAGTTGGAAGATGAAAGCTTGTCCAACTTAGTTCATCACTAAGGGATATCTTTGTGTGTGTGTGTGTTGAAGAAAGATGATATCCCCATCAATTGGTCCTTGTGATCAGTTGTTGGATCTATTGCCTTGCCAAAACTTTGACTTGAGTATGGGCTATTGTCGGTGTACTAAAGTAGGGGTACCTTAGTATCCCGAACTTGTGCACGGGCAGTCGTAGCACCCCGCGGCAAGGCTTGCCAGGCGATCGCCAAGACTCTCCGTGGTCCCTTTTTGGGCCATCCAAGAACAAAGTATTTGAGCCAAGGCCCCGGCAGGAGGAGCCTGCCGGGAAGGCCACCCGAAGAGAGCCAGGCCCCGGCAAGAGGAGCTTGCCGGGACGACCGCTCGAAGCACAAGACCCCGGCAGAAGGAGCTTGCCGGGAAGGCCGACCGAGGCACGACAAGATACTTGCTGCGACGCGCTCCGCGTCCCGGCAAGGACCGGTGAGCGACAAGCTCCCGGGTGCGACAAGACATCAGCCGCGGCAAGGCGCTTGCCGCGGCAAGTCACCACCTGCGCCTGCGCTCCAGCTAATCCACCCACGCGTCGCTCTGGGGCCGTTCCAGGCGTACGTGGCGAGAGGCTGCGCAGCCAGGGGCATGCGGTGGCGAAGCGATGCTGACAGAGTAGCCATCGTGGCAAACGGTGGCGCTCCTGACGATCCCCTTTCCTGCACCGTCTGGGCGATGCGGACGGGCATTTAATGCCCTTGTCCCCTGCCGTCAGAGTTAGGTATGATAGCACTGTACAGCCACTATGCAGGCAGCTGTACCCACTACAGCATTCTCCCATTTTTGCCCCCACCTGCGCTGCCACCTGTGGGTAACCCCTTGAGCATATAAAAGGAGGCCCCATGTGCAGGTAGGAGAAAGGAGGACACCTATCGCTATGCTCGGCCTCGCCAGCAGCTCGCGTGTACTGTAGCACCACACGCTCCCGAGCAGGAACACAATACCAAACCACAAAGCAGTAGTAGGGTTTTACGCATCCTTGCGGCCCGAAGCTGGGTAAGATCCCTTGTGTGCATCGCCTCGATCCGCTCTTCGCGCGACCTCCGCCCCCCGCCGAACCAAGAAAGGGGCTCGGTCCCCATAGGTGTTCGTGGAGGCAGATTTCCCCCGACATCTTTGGCGCGCCAGGTAGAGGGCGTCGAAGTTGTGTGAACCTGATCCGGCGTCTGCACCAGCTAGATCTCCATCATCTTCGTCGACATGCCACCGAAGAAGAAGGGTCCGGAGGTGGCTGGTCCGTCCGCGTCGAACCCACCGCCCTTGGAGCAAACGGGTGGTGGGGACGGCACCGGCGGCGGGACGGGCGTCGTCGAGCCAGCTCATGGCGCCACGGCGTCCGAACATGCACCGCGCCCCTCTTAGGAGGCACGGGACCAGCAGCGTCTTGGCGCCCACGGTACCATACACTCGCTGGACCCAGATCGAACCGGCGGATCCCAGGGCGCTCAAGGCCAGCACTCACACCAGCGTGCTGGCGCGAGCGTGGCGCGGCTGCCTGGTCCGGGTGTTGCTCCTTCTAACGTAGTTAGAAGTTCGAGCGCATCCCGCTCCACGCGCCGTTCGCCACCACTGCCCGCCACTCCAGCAGCAGCTCTGGCACGAGCTCAACTGCTCCTAGACTACCCTCCAACGGCGGACAAGCTCGACGACTGGAGGGCCACGATACAGAGCCTCATCGGTTTCGCTAACGGCGACACCCCGTGGCAGCACAGTGCGTCGCAGCCGCGGCGGGACGGCCAGGCGAGAACCGATGGCGCCAAGACCGGCGGGGGTGCGACCACCGTGCACTCCCCGCCCCAAAGGCCAAGATTGCTGACTCGCCGGAACCATCACGACAACGACTCCACCGCGTCGTCGAATCCGCGAACTCGTCGCGATCAACGCCAAGTTCTTCACGAGCGAGAGCAAGAGGACGCTCGTACTCGCATCGAGCGTCGGAGAGAAGCGCGGCGTCAATCAGACCAGCGCGCTGGGCCCTCTGTCGACATGCATGCGCCGTGGGAACCAGGCGACCTGCCGTACGCGGTGGCCTGCCCTGCGTTCACCCGTGAGCTGCGGCAAGTCCAGTGGCCCAGCACGAAGAATTTCAAGCCAGACGTACCAGAGAAGTACGACGGCAAGTCGCATCCGTCGGAGTTCCTCAGCATCTACACCATCGCGGTGCGGGCTGCTGGAGGGCGAGACGACAAGATCCTTGCCAACTACTTCCCGCTGGTACTCAAATCCAACGTCAGATCCTGGCTCATGCACTTGCCGGACAACTCCATAACCTCATGGACAGACTTGTGCCATCAGTTTGTTGGCGCCTTTACGGCCGGCCACAAACCCCATGGCCAAGCGAGCGACCTTCATCTGCTCGTCCAGAAGGAAGGGGAACCCTTGCGCAAGTTCATCCAGAGATTCAGCCGTGTACACTACAACATCCCAGACGTCCACCCCGCCACGGTCATCAGCGCGTTCCATCAGAACGTGCGTAACCGCAAGATGCGGGAGGAGATGGAGATGTGCAAGATCAAAGACGTCAGCGAGCTATATGCCCTGGCCGACAAGTGTGCCCGTGCTGAGGAAGGGAGGAAACTCCCCGGAGAGAACACTGGAGCAGGAGAATCTGACAGTGAGGATACCGCCCCGGCAAGGAAGGGCCGGCGGCGGAGCAACAGGAAGAAGAAGAGCCAAGAAGTACTAGTTGTCGAGCAGTCCGGCGGTGAAGGCGCCACCAAGAAGGCCCAGGCTGGTAGCTCTGGCAAGGAGATTGCCGGATGCGCCCACTGCCAGGCTGTGGCGGTCGCCGACAAGCGGGACGGCACCAACAAACAGTACTGCAAGATCCACCGCACCAAGGGCCATGACCTCCAGAGCTGCAAGCAGGTCGAGCGCCTCGTCGAGCTGCAAAAGGCCGAGTACGAGCGGCGTGACAAGGAGAGAGCCCGGGGAGGTGGCGGAGGATCAGGCACGAAGCGCCCCGGCCAGGGAGGACGCCGCGACAAGGACAAGCAGCGGCAAGCGGACCGACCTCCCCGCGGCCGCGACAAGAACGAAGACGACGACGAAGACGAAGACATGGATGACGTCGAGACCAGTGAGCAGGAGTTTCAGAAAGCCACAGAAGTCTTGTGCGTAGACGGCGGTGCTTCCCTGCATACTTCTCACCGCCAGCTCAAGCAGTGGGCGCGGGAAGCCAATGCAGCGGAACCACCAGTCGAGTCGCACAAGCCTCTGAAATGGTCCAGCACGCCTATCATCTTCGATATTGAGGACCACCCTGAGCGCACAACTGCGATCGGGTGCTTGCCGATGTTGGTCTCACCAACAGTCCGCAACCTCAAGGTCACTAAGATGCTAGTTGACGGCGGGGCCGGCTTGAACCTGATCTCCTCCGCTGTGCTCCGGAAACTCCAAGTCCCCGACAGCGAGCTCGAAGAGACCGGCACGTTCCAAGGAATCAACCCGTGAAGGAGCAAGCCGAAGGGGAAGATAACATTGCCAGTGACATTTGGCAGCAAGCTGAACTTCAGGACAGAGAGGATCACTTTTGACGTTGCCGATTTTCCATTGCCCTACAATGGAATTCTCGGCCGTCCAGCGCTCGCCAAGTTCATGGCGGCCTCTCACTATGCCTACAACATGCTCAAGATGCCAGGCCCGATAAGCGTCATCTCTGTCCCCGGCGACAAGAAGGATGCCCTTATCTGTGCCGACAAGATCTACCGGGAAGCAGCAGCCGCAGCGGATCACAAGCCGCTTGCCGCTGAAGCTCCCGGAGGGAAGAAGAGGACCAAGCCCGGCAAGTGCTCTGGCGCCCACTCCGGCAAGCGCACCTCTTCGGAGTGCTACGCTACCGTCAAGGACGCGCCATCGAGCTCCACCGGCAAGAGTAAGAATACAATGGCGGCTCTGCCAACGACCAAGAAGGTGTCCGCCAAGTAGGACGGCACTGGTGGTACCTTCACCATCAGTGCCACACTCGACCCCAAATAGGATAGCGCGCTCATTGCCTTCCTGCGGGCGAATGTCGATGTGTTTGCCTGGCAACCATCTGACATCCCCGGCGTTCCCAGGAAAGTAATTGAGCACCACCTCGCCGTCTGTCCTCATGCGCAGCCCATCAAGCAGAGAGTCAGGAAGCAAGCGGTGGAGCGCCAAGAGTTCATCGCAGAAGAGATCAACAAGTTGGAAGCGGCAGGCCTCGTCAGAGGTGTGCTCCATCCGACGTGGTTGGCCAATCCTGTTGTCGTGCGCAAAGCAAATGGGAAATGGAGGCTTTGCATCGACTTCACTGATGTTAACAAAGCTTGTCCAAAGGATCCCTTTCCCTTGCCGCGCATTGACCAGATTGTTGACTCCACGGCCGGATGTGACCTGCTTTCATTTCTTGACGCCTACTCAGGATATCATCAGAACTTCATGGCTGAAGAAGATGAAGAAAAGACCGCGTTCATCACTCCATGTGGCACGTACTGCTTCGTGCGGATGCCTTTCGGACTGAAGAATGCTGGTTCAACATTTGCAAGGGTTGTCCACACCGCTTTTGAGCCACAAATCCACAGAAATGTGGAGGCCTACATGGATGACATAGTGGTCAAGAGCAGAGACAGGGCAACCCTGATCCAAGACTTAGAAGAGACCTTTGCGAACCTGCGCTGGATCAGCCTCAAGCTCAACCCCGAGAAGTGCGTGTTTGGAGTCCCTTCCGGCAAGCTTCTCGGGTTCTTCGTGTCTCAGCGAGGAATCGAAGCCAACCCAGACAAGATCAAGGCCATCGAGCAGATTGAAGCACCAACACGTGTCAAGGACGTACGAAGGCTTGCCGGCTGCGTCGCGGCTCTCAGCAGGTTTATTTCCAAGTCTGCGGAACGCGCCCTGCCGTTCTTCAAAATTTTGAAAAAGGCGGGTCCAGTAAAATGGACTCCGGAAGCGGAGGCTGCGCTGCGGGACTTGAAGAAATACCTATCCTCCACTCCAATACTTGTCGCGCCTAAACCACAAGAGAAGTTGCTGCTATACCTGGCGGCAACCAATCAAGTGGTTAGTGCTGCGTTAGTATCGGAGAGGGAGGCAGATGATGAGCCAGCAACCGCGGCAAGCACGTCCAACGACAAGCAGGGGGCTTCCCCAACAAGCTCTGGCCCCGACAAGGATGAATCTGCGCAGGAGCAAGTGGAGGTGCAGAAGAAGAAAATGGTGCAGCGCCCAGTTTACTTTGTTAGCTCCCTTTTGCAGGGGGCTAGGTCAAGGTACTCTGGTGTGCAGAAATTGCTTTTCGGCCTCCTTATGGCCTCGAGAAAGCTACGCCATTACTTCCAAGCACACGAGATTACAGTTGTCACCCGCTTTCCGCTGAAGAGGATACTACAGAATCCAGAAGCAACAGGCAGGATTGTAGAGTGGGCACTAGAACTGTCGAGCTTCGATCTCCAGTTTGAGAGCACCTCGACTATCCAGAGCAGAGCATTGGCGGAGTTCATAGCAGAGTGGACACCGACACCGGACAAAGATATCCCAGAGACGAGCATCCCCGACAAAGAAGCAAGCAAAGAGTGGCTGATGTACTTTGATGGTGCTTTCTCGCTGCAAGGCGCCGGTGCTGGCGCGTTACTTGTCGCGCCCACCGGAGAGCACCTCAAGTACGTAGTCCAGATGCACTTCCCCAAGGAGCAAGCGACCAACAATACTGCAGAGTATGAAGGTTTGCTGGCCGGTCTCAGGATCGCGGCAGAACTTGGGATCAAGAAGCTCATTGTCAGGGGTGACTCGCAGCTTGTCGTCCGCCAAGTGAACAAGGATTACTAGAGCCCGTTGATGGAAGCGTACGTTGATGAAGTGAGGAAGCTAGAAGAGCGCTTTGACGGCCTGCAAATGGAACACATTCCAAGAGCTGAGAACGACATTGCTGATGGCCTGTCAAAGTGCGCAGCATTTAAGTTACCTGTGGAACCAGGAACCTTTGTGCTCAAGCTGACTCAGCCATCCGTAACGCCATCAACCAGACAGAGCAAGAAGAGGAGGTTGGTCTCCGGCGACTATCTTACGGCAGAGCTCCCCGGAGCCGCCGCCAAGAAGGTCCCCAAGATTGACGCCAAGAGCGCTGAGGAGCCGTCTGCTCCGGAAAACCCCAGGGTTTGTTCCGTAGAAGCAGGCGCTCCCGACAAGTTTTGCTCCGGCAAGCTTGCCGGGGAACGTCAAGCTCCGGCTGAGCCCCATATCCTCGCCGTAGAAGCGGACGTTCCCGCAGCAGCAGATGTGCCTTCAGTCCTTGTTGTCGAGCCACAGGCTCCAGCATGGGCGCAGCAGACTGTCCATTTCCTCCAAAACGGAGAACTTCCCGAAGAGCAAGAAGAAGCGGAAAGAGTAGCCCGGCGCTCGAGTATGTACCAGTTCGTCGACAACACACTATACAGAAGAGGGCGCAACGGTGTGAAATTGAAGTGTATTTCCCGGGAAGACGGATAGCAGCTGTTGGCAGAGATACATGGAGGCATATGTGGTCACCACATTGGCGCAAGAGGACTTGCCGGCAAAGCGTTCTGGCAAGGTTTCTTTTGGCCGACAGCCCTCCAGGATGCAACTCCACAAGTAACCAAGTGTGAAGCGTGCCAGTTCCATTTCAAGCAGATACACCAGCCAGCTCAAGCTCTCCAGACGATCCCTTTATCCTGGCCATTTTTGGTCTGGGGGCTCGACATCCTCGGCCCCTTCCCCCGAGCTGTCGGGGGCTTTGAGTACTTGTACGTCGCAATCGACAAGTTCACAAAGTGGCCGGAAGTGGAACCAGTGAGGAAGGTGACAGCACAGTCAGCCATCAAGTTCTTCAGGTCGATTGTCTGCCGCTTCGGGATCCCCAACAGGAACATCACCGACAACGGTACACAATTCACGAGCCACGCCTTCATGCAATACGTCCAAGATCTCGGCGCCAAGGTCTGCTTCTCTTCTGTTGCTCATCCTAGGAGCAACGGTCAAGCTGAAAGGGCCAATGCCGAAGTACTGCGCGGGCTCAAGACCAGAACTTTCGACAGGCTGCACAAGTGCAGAAGAAACTGGATTGAGGAGCTGCCGGTGGCTCTTTGGTCGATCAGAACGACGCCAAATCGAGCCACTGGCCAGACACCATTTGCTCTAGTCTATGGAGCAGAAGCAGTTACGCCCATGGAACTCGTATACGGGTCACCTCGAGTGCTCGCTTATGATGAGCTTGAGCAAGAGCGGCTGCGTGAAGATGACGCGCTGCTCCTTGAGGAAGATCGTCTTCAGGCTGCTGTGCGAGCCTCTCGCTACCAGCAAGCTTTGCGTCGCTACCATAGCCGCAAAGTTAAAGCCAGAAGCTTCAAGGAAGGCGACCTTGTTCTTCGGCGCGCCCCGTCCGCCAAGAATCATAACAAGTTGACGCCGAAGTGGGAAGGCCCTTACCGGGTGAGACGAGTCACGAGGCCCGGCGCTGTCCGCCTCGAGACCGAAGATGGCACTCCGGTGAGCAACTCCTGGAATATTGAGCATCTTCGTAAGTTTTACCCGTAAGGCGCGGTTGTCGGGCCCCGCCCGGCAACCAACCTTTTGTACAAGTCTTGCCGCAGTTGCATGTAATCCTTTGTACAAAGCCAGGCGCAGACCCTGAGCAGCAGTAAATGAAGTGCTGGCGCCCTAAGTTTTAGCATGCATGCTGAGTCGAGTCTCGTCCTTGGTTAGGGTTGATAGTGCCTAACAGCTGCTAACCCCTAGCTTAGAGGTCGAGTCTGCGTCCTTTTTCCTGTTCCTTCGTTTCCTTTGGTTCGCAGGGTTTTGCATATCCTGGCCAGACCGCTTAAGGGCGAAGAAGAGAAGAAGGCGGGCCAGCATCTGGTCCCCGGCAAGCCAGTGTTGTCGGGGGCTGCAAGTACGAAGATTCGCCTGCGGCAAGCCAAAGTTGCCGGGGGCTGCAATCCCAAATAAGTTTTTGCATCCCTTGTCATGCATTCTCTTGTGAACTGTGGAATACGAAAGCCTTGTTTCCTCCTAAAAGCTACCGTGCTCCCTTAACGACAGGCCCCAGAGCGCGATCCTGGGGCCCGTTTTGGTAGTAGTCGCGGCGGCAAAGGGGCGGAACGAGGGGCCCGAACCCGCTTCATCCCTTCCTCCGCCAAAGGCGTGAGAGAGGTCGAGTGGCGCGGGAAGACGGCAGGGCCTGTTGCCGGGCAAAGAAGTGTCTATCTTAACGATACAAAGGATTCGCTCCTTGGCGTGGGTTTTACCCACGGAACAAATGGCCCGGCAAACATCCCCTTTTCATTAAAAACATTTCGCTCAGGTACAGTTCAGAGAGAATGAAAAACATGAAAGATGGGATTACAAGTTTTAAACACAGCTAAGGCCCGAGGGCTTACATATTGAAAAAAGATAAGATGCCCGTAATCCCTTTCTTGTCTCTCTCCTCAGGAGGTAGGACAAGGAGGCGAAAAGGGCAAAAGGGGTGCCTAGGCGAGTTACGGGTGGTAGAAGACACCAACAGAACGCCCAGAGGGCCGCCCGGGGGCTCCGGAGGCTGGATGGAGGCGGCGGCGCTGAAAATGGAGCTCGAAGATGAGGCAGCGGGACGTCAACACGCTGTCGGGGGCACCTAGCCCTCGTACTCCGAGTTGACCGCCTTGCCGCCAGTCCTCCTCCTCTTCCGCAGCCTCGCCACTCCAGCCGCCCGGGAAGACGACCCCAAGAAGCTCAAGGAGCCGGCGACACGGATGATGGGGTCGCCGGTGCCACACGGAGCTGCGACCGGCACCTAGTCGGACCCGTCATCCCGACGACCGCTGCCCTCGTCGTCGCTGTCGCTCCCCTCCTCGTCACTCTCGCTCGAGGAGGAGCCTTCGCTGTCGAAGGAGCTATCCACGCAGCACCGGGCCCGGGTCCCGAAGTCCCCGAAGGCCTTGACGGAGAGGAGATCGCCCTCCATCAACTTAAAATGGAGGGTGAACCCCTCCGTCAAGCTGTGGATACGGGCGAATGTCTTCCACCCTCGGCCTTGTCCACGCCCTCGTCCACGACCTCGCCCCCTCCCCCTCCCCTTACGGCTGGCTCCGCCACCGCGGGTGCAAGGGGAGGAGGGGCGCGCTACCTGGCGGCAACCCTCACCGCCACCGATGAAGGACGAGGATTCCCTTTCTCCATGGTGAATGGAGAGAGGGGGTCAGAGGATGAAGAGAAGAAGAGATGGAGGAGTGTGGGTTCCCGTCGCCCCCTCTTGCTCTTTAAAAAGGAGCAGGGTGGGGGCTCGACCGCCCCGCTCAGCCAATCAAGACGCAGGAAGGCCAGGCGACTGGGGCCGACCTGCTGCCCCGACCCGCGACGGCCCGGTTTCCTGCCTCCACCATCCGCAACCACGGGTGCATGGGAGCCGCGTGGCTGACGCGCGGGACCGAGGCGACAGATGAGGCGACCTCTCCCCACCCCGTGATCATGGGGAGTGGGCGCCTCGGAAACCGTGCCTCGGCCCCGTCCAGCGAACGAGCCACGCCTCCACGCCTCCCTCCACTTATGGAGCTAGCGCGAACCGTCCCCCTTTATTGCGACGTGACGCATGCCTGCAGGGTTCGGCCCCGCGCACGCCGCCCACGTCACGCACGCCTCTCCCCACGATGCCGCGTTCGACGCGCGCCGTTCGGGGAGGACGTGGTGGACGCATAAGCAGATGCAGCATGACCCAGGCCGCGCGTGCCCGTGCACTGTTTTGGGCCTGGCCCAACAGCGCTCGGCACCGTGTATGGCCCAGGCCTGGGGGCTCCTGTCGGTGTACTAAAGTAGGGGTACCTTAGTATCCCGAACTTGTGCACGGGCAGTCGTAGCACCCCGCGGCAAGGCTTGCCAGGCGATCGCCAAGACTCTCCGTGGTCCCTTTTTGGGCCATCCAAGAACAAAGTATTTAAGCCAAGGCCCCGGCAGGAGGAGCCTGCCAGGAAGGCCACCCGAAGAGAGCCAGGCCCCGGCAAGAGGAGCTTGCGGGGACGACCGCTCGAAGCACAAGACCCCGGCAGGAGGAGCTTGCCCGGAAGGCCGACCGAGGCACGACAAGATACTTGCTGCGACGCGCTCCGCGTCCCGGCAAGGACCAGTGAGCGACAAGCTCCCGGGCGCGACAAGACATCAGCCGCGGCAAGGCGCTTGCCGCGGCAAGTCACCACCCCGCGCCTGCGCTCCAGCTCATCCACCCACGCGTCGCTCTGGGGCCGTTCCAGGCGTACGTGGCGAGAGGCTGCGCAGCCAGGGGCATGCGATGGCGAAGCGACGCTGACAGAGTAGCCATCGTGGCAAACGGTGGCGCTCCTGACGGTCCCCTTTCCTGCACCGTCTGGGCGATGCGGACGGGCATTTAATGCCCTTGTCCACTGCCGTCAGAGTTAGGTATGATAGCACTGTACAGCCACTGTGCAGGCAGCTGTACCCACTACAGCATTCTCCCATTTTTGCCCCCACCTGCGCTGCCACCTGTGGGTAACCCCTTGAGCATATAAAAGGAGGCACCATGCGCAGGTAGGAGAAAGGAGGACACCCATCGCTACGCTCGGCCTCGCCAGCAGCTCGCGTGTACTGTAGCACCACACGCTCCCGAGCAAGAACACAATACCAAACCACAGAGCAGTAGTAGGGTTTTACGCATCCTTGCGGCCCGAAGCTGGGTAAAATCCCTTGTGTGCATCGCCTCGATCCACTCTTCGCGCGACCTCCGCCCCCCGCCGAACCAAGAAAGGGGCTCGGTCCCCATAGGTGTTCGTGGAGGCAGATTTCCCCCGACAGCTATCGTCAAGTCAAATCAGAACCAACGATGTTCGTAATGTTGTCTTACCCGTGGTTGATCCCTCGAGCATACACCATTACATCTTTTGGTCTGTCCAATGCTATCACGGTGTTCACATGATGGTGGAAGTCCAGTGATATGGGAACTCCGATGAGTTGTTGTTGAGCCCATCGGCAGCATTTTGTCTCCCCCATGATTCATGTTGAGCATCAACCTAGTGTTGGAAACTTTGCAAGCATTGCCTTCATGTTCCGTTCATGAGGTATAAGTTTGGATGGAGAAGTGACTTCCTCGAACTCACGTGCATCTAATGTAAGTTGTCGCCATGGATTCGAAAAAGACTGTTTTGCTTCCTCTGGAATCATCCCAAGTTAGTCACGCATATGTGTGAAGTACTCTATGGTTTGATAGGTTGGCCGCCTCCATTCTATATGTGTTCCTAGCACACCAAGCCACTGACTGATTTGTTCAAGGAGAAGAATTTCCTTCTTAAGAGCTAATCATGACTTATGCGAGGACTTCGATATCCGCAATGATGGTTCCCAACCTGAACTCGGTAGTATTTTATTATAAGACTGCCACGTGGTCACGCTTGTCTAGGACAGTGTGTTCACAGGTGTGTAGCAAAATCTGCTCACGTTTTGGAGCTTGCTATCGTAGTTCATATCCTGAGGATCTTGCAACATCATCTCGTCGATTGTGTTGCAATCCTTCTTTTCAGACATGCTGGGTCTGAAGTATCCTGTTCCTAACCAGATCTGAATCTCAGGCAGATATGATGGCTGGAACATTCCCAACATTAGCATTTTGTTCCTAGCTTGCACCCACCTTTATGCCATTCTACTATGGTCTGCCTTCTTAGTAATTGGTATTCAGGGTCATCCTCAAAAGTGGGCTTACCATGAGTCCCATCCATTTCCGGTGATAAGCAAAATCATCCATCGCGTTGTCTTCAACAAGGTAGTCCACATCATACATCCTAGTCCGAGTATGCCATTTCTTTGAGCTCTTTCAAACGATCAATTGAAACTTTCTTTAAGCTGGTGTGAAGAGTTTCAATGATCTATGGATCAAAAGTAACTCTTTTTGCCACCTAAGGGAACAGTTCAACGAGTCACCTTTTCCAAGGTGCCCTGTTACGGGATCATGCCAATTATTTCCTCGCCACCTTGACACCATCCACCATCTTTCTAAGCACGGAATTGTTGCCCACCAAATCAAACCCCCTCGTTTGTTCTTCCATCCCTCTTGATGTGTTTTGTGTCTCAACTTGAGATGGTTCAACATCTCATTCCGCGAGTTGATCTTGTATAGCTCGATCTTCGAAAAGATCAATCCTAGTAGAGTTTCTTTCCGTTGTCATTGCGTGGATGAAGATCTCAAAGCGAGGATGTCAAGATCAACGTATGCAACGAATCAACAACCTTATGAGGTGCAACCTGGATCGTGAAGATCGTGTTAGCTAGTGTCCCCTCTGTCTTCTTACCTCACGTCTTGAATCTTGGAACGAGATTCTTCTTTCGTGGGGGTGAGCTGTCACAGCCCCAGATCAGCCCTTGCCTGACCTTGCTTGCTCATCATGTCATCATGTTAAATTTTCTCAGAAAGTTGAAATGGGGATTGCCTAAACCCTAGCATCAAAGGAATTCACTAGATTCAACTAAAATATTCTCAGTGAATCCAAATGGCTTTTAAAAATGTTCATCATTTCTGGAAAATGCTAAAAACCAGAACCAGAGGTGTTGCACATTTTTCCACGACATATTTGGTCACTGAATTAAATCGTACTTTATTTGCGTTTGGGCATTTAAATGCTATTAAATATTTTAAATGCTCAAATAGTCATAAACTCAAAAGTTTACTGTTGGATATAATCTAAACAATAGCCATGAGCAGTTTCTTGATTTTTGGGCTTGTTCTGGTATTTTAATTAAATCCCTAAAGCTACAGAAGAAATACAAAACTAAAACACATAAAGGAGAGAGAGAGAGGACTTACCTGGCAAAAGCTTACCTGGCGCCCACCAACAGGCCCACTACCGTAGCTGGCGGCCCAGCCCACCATCGCTGCCCCCTGTCGTCTCCCTCCTTGGACAGAAGGACAGGGGTGCGTGCTCGCCGCCTGCTGGCCACGCGCAGGCCACCTCCACCCTGCCTGCTTCACTCCCCCGAAGCCCTGAACACGCCACGCAACCCCTGGTCACTCCCCCTTCTCTCCCGTGTCTCTCCCTCATCTGCCCCTCTCTCCCGAGCACCACCGAGCGGAGCTCGTCGCCGCCGCTCGCTGCTGCCGCGGCCACTAGCAACCCCACGCCTCACCGATGCACCCAGAAGCTCCGCCACTTTGTCCTCTACCTCCTCGACGAGCCACAAGGCCCTGGACGCGCCGCAACACCGCCGCCGCCCTCTTCGTTCGGCTACCGAGATCGCTGGCGACCTCTCGTCACCACCAGCCCCTCCCTGAGCTCGCCGAGGCCTCCGTTCAACTCTATGTGAGCTACCGCTTCGAACCCCTCTCTTCCCCGCCTCGATTGCGCCTTGTAGCCCTCGTTCTCACCAGAGCTGAAGCTCCCCGCCGCTGGCCATGTTGCCATCGTAGCTACGGCCGCGCAAGCTCGCGTTCGAGCTCACCGTTGCACTCACCACACTACCGCGAGTCGAACACGACCGTCCACGGCTCCTCCCGTGCCCCGCACTGCCCACACCGTTGTGCCCGAACTCCGGTCGCCGCCTAGCCACTGCAGCCGTCGACTCAGGTCGTCCCAGCTGCTGCCGCTGCCACCACTAGATGCGCAAGAGCGTCAGAAAGCCGTAGCAAGAAACCGCGTACAAAACGGAGCCCTGTAGGGTTTTTCCGAAACGCTCCGCTATTGTTTTGGTCGTCGCCGGCCGAACTCCGGCGAGGTGGACGTGGCCTGTCATTAGCCACTAATGACGCCACTAACTAACCCCATAGCTCACTGATGGATGGGCCCCACGCCCATAAGTAAACTTAGTTTATTTCCTGTTATGTTTAACTAACCACAGGGGCCCCACAGGTCGGTTTGACCTGGCCACGTCACACGTTGACTGTCCCCACATGTCATGTTGACTTTGCTGACGTGGGCGTTGACCGGACCCACCTGACAGTGTCACTAACCAGCCCCAGTCACTGACCAGTGGACCCCACTGGTCAGGTTTGACCTAGAGGCGCCCAGTTGACCTGCTGACATCAGGGTAATGTCATGCTGACGCAATTACTCTTTTTCTAGAATTATTCTTATTCAGGAAATTCCAGAAATTAATGCAAACTTCTAAAATTCATAGAAATTCAACCATAACTCCAAATCATACAAATTATATATGAAAAATGATCAGAAAATCCAATCTATCCATCTGTACCATTTTCATGCATGTTAGAACAACTTATAGCTACTATTTAGGACAAATCATGTAAATGGCATTTGAATTTCCACATATGGAGTTTGAATTTTAACCTTTGGTTCAAACCAACTTCATTTAATCTGGGTGCTAGTTGCATTAGCTCAATCAACAGCATATTGCCATGTCACATTCATGCATCATATTGTTGCATGGCATTGATTGTGTTTCTCCTTTGTTTGCCGGTGACTGTCCCCTCTCAGTAGACGATGCTCCGATGATTGTTCGATGACACCGATGAAGAACTATAATATCTTCAGAAGTGCCAGGCAAGCAAAACCCCCTTGTTCATTCTGATACAATCCCACTCTCTCGCTCCTGCTCTCTTTTACTGCATTAGGACAACATCGATTCAACTGTTACATGCTGCGGTAGCTGAACCCCTTTTCCTCTGCATGATCTGTCATTGCCACAGTAAATAGATGAAACCCACTAGCATGAGTAGGAGTTGTTTGAGACCTGATGTGCCTACTCATTCATGCTGATGAACATGTCCTACTGTGTGTGCGCTAGGTGTGTGAACACGATTTGGTAAAGGTAGCGGTGAGAGGCCATGTAGGAGTACATGGTGGGTTGTCTCATTGAAACCGTCCTCAGGAACTGAGTTCTGTGTTTGTGATCCATGAACAGCTACTACCATGCATTGGGCGCGAAACCAATGGACCCTCTCGACTTATTAACTGCCCTTGCCCTCTGTCCAAGAGTTGCAACTAGTTTCTGGTGTTTGTAGGATATGTGTTGGAGGTCGTGCGTAGCGCTGACCCTAGGGGTGGGCTATGATGCGGTAGATACACCGTGGCCCGGTGTACCGAGCGCTCGTTTGGTGTCTCGGCAACCCTGCACACATCATTTGGGGTTGTGAGCGAAACCCCGGCCAGATCTCCTCGCGAATGGAACCCGAATAGGCGATAAACCTGGACTAGAGACTTTTGTGGTTAGTCAGGTCGTGGCCGACTCCCTCGCCAGGCTTCCGTTTGAAGGTTGCCGAGATACACGACGTGTACATGGTGGTAAGTGGCGAGAGCGTGTGCGAAGAAGTACACCCCTGCAGGGTTATAAATGATCTATTCGAATTGTCGTGACCGCGGTAAAGGACTTCTGGGTTGCCTATAACAGTTCATAGACAAGTGAAAGTGGATACTCTAAAACTCGCAAGATAAGCGTGAGTGCTATGGATGGCCTTCTCGTAAGGAGACGGAAGCGGATCCATAGTGGTGTATTGATATGGTGAATATGCGGACTCGTGTGCGCCACCTCAAAAGAGTTACTTGCAGTCGTAGTTCAGGATAGCCACCGAGTCAAAGCTGGCTTGCTGCAGTTAAACTCCACCAACCCTTTGTTTATATTGATGCATATGTAGATAGTTCTGATGTAAGTCTTGTTGGGTACATTTGTACTCACGTTTGCTTATTTTATGTTTTGCAGAGAGACGTCAGTCTCGCTAGTAGTTCCATGTGGACTTCGACGTTTAGCTTGATACCTCAGCTACGATCTTGTGCCCTCGGCAGGATCTGGTAGATAGTCAAGCTTCTCAGCCTTTTTCATTTGTAGATGTCTGTACTCAGACTTGATAAGCTTCCGCATGTGCTTTGACTTGTATGCTCTGATTGTTGGGTCATGAGACCCATGTTTGTAATATCTTGGCTCCTTGGAGCCTAATGAATAAATACTTGAGTTGTAGAGTTATGTTGTGATGCCATGTTGTATTTACACATATCGAGCATATTGTGTGTATGATTGAAATGCTTGGTATGTGTGGGATCCGACAATCTAGTTGGTTATCCTTGGTAGCCTCTCTTATGGGGAAATGTAGTCTAGTGCTTCCATGAGCCATAGTAGTCTGCTACAGCCCGGTTCACTGGAGTCCTGCTAGCCCAGCACTACTGCTCAGGACACTTGATTGGCCGGCATGTGTTTCACTTCGTTCCTGTGTCTGTCCCTTCGGGGAAATGTCACGCGGTGACATCCAGAGTCCTGCCTAGCATGCTACAGCCCGGGTTACCGGAGTCCTGTTAGCCCGGTGCTACAGCCCGGATTCGCACGCTGCTGACCGACATGCTCGAAGTTGATTCATGTATGCCTGTCCCCATGGGTTAGTGTCGCTTTGGGTTCATGACTAGCCATGTCGGCCCGGGTTCTCTGTCATATGGATGCTAGTGACACTATCATATACGTGAGCCAAAAGGCGCAAACGGTCCCGGGCCATGGTAAGACGACACTCGTGGGAATACCGTGCGTGAGGCCGCAAAGTGATATGAGGTGTTACCGGCTAGATCGATGTGACTTGGAATCGGGATCCTGACAAGGCGAAGCCCCTTCGCTGCGACCGCCCGCACGCCTCTCTCTCTCTCTCTCTCTCTCTCTCCCTCTCTCTCTCTCGCCCTCAGACGCCAATAGGTGAGCCCCGCCCGTCAGCATCTTCTTCCCCACGCAGGCCGCAGCTCGCATGCCTCTCCGACCGATTTTCTCATGATGATTTGCCTCGCCCGCAGCCCCTTGCGCACGCAAGACCCCCTCTAAATGTTGCACTCTTCCTCCTCGTCTGATTTTCGCAAAAACGTTGATCTCCCGAGACCTACGGCTCCATCCCTATCTCGTTGGAGTTCATTCACACCACTGCAGCTCTGCCACCTTACCCCGCCTCCCCACGCCTCTGCCACCCACCATCGCTAACGCCATCTTCCACTGCCACCATCGTCTTCACCGTCGTCTACAACACCACCCCGCGACTACCCCGAGCTCGCAGACTCCGGAACGCCGTCCTCGACCATACCCAAGCGCTGCCATCGCCATTGCCCCACGTTGCTCCGTTCTGATGACCCCAAGCTCCACCACGACCACCCCTGAGACGCCCTCGACGTGACGCACCCCATGGTGTCTTCTCCTGACTCCACGGACCGCCAGAGGAGCCACCACCACTGACGTCCGATGATGCCGCGCTCGTCTTCCCTATCTTCGGCTTCGCAACCGCCGCGGTGAGCTCCACTTCTCCCCCTCAGTCGTCTGATTTCTTTTAAACGCCCTAGATTAGAACAAACGAAGGGGTATGGTTATTTTCTGTAGATCGGTTTTGTCTCAGTTTGTTCGCGGTTTAGATCTAGTTATGACGTTATGATAGAAAAGCGCATAGTTATGACGTTATTCATGGCAATGATCATGTATATAGGTATCACATCCATGACAAGTAGACCGACTCCTCCCTGCATCTACTACTATTACTCCACCAATCAACTGACTCATGCCTGCATATATGGTATTAAGTTCATGACGCACAGAGTTACCCTTTAAGCAAGATGACATGATGTAGATAGAATAAAACCAGACAATATGATTAAACCCATTGTTTTACCCTTAATGGCAACAACACAATACGTGCCTCACTACCCTTTCTGTCACTGGGTGAGGACACCGCAAGATTGAACCCACTACAAAGTACCTCTAATGTCTACTACGCAACTTTATTCTTGTAAACTCGTGTTGGGCCTCCAAGCGCAGAGTTTTGTAGGACAGTAGCAATTTTCCCTCAAGTGAATGACCTAACGTTTATCAATCCATGGGAGGTGTAGGATGAAGATGGTCTCTCTCAAAGAACCCTGCAACCAAATACAAGAAATCTCTTGTGTCCCCAACACACCCAATACAATGGCAAATTTTATAGGTGCACTAGTTCGGCGAAGAGATGGTGATAAAAGTATAATATTGATGGTAGAAATATATTTTTATAATCTGAATAAATAAAAACAGCAAGGTAGCAAATAGTAAACGGGCACAAAAACGGTATTGCAATACTTGAAAGTGAGGCCTAGGGTCCATACTTTCGCTAGTGCAATCTCTCAACAATGCTAATATAATTGGATCATATAACCACCCCTCAAAGTGCGAAGAAGAATCACTCCAAAGTTCCTATCTAGTGGAGAACATAAGAAGAAATTGTTTGTAGGGTACGAAACCACCTCGAAGCTATTCTTTCCGATCGATCTATCCAAGAGTTCGTACTAAAATAACACCAAATAATTTCAGATTCATAATACTCAATCCAACACAAGGAACCTCAAAGAGCCTAAGATTTCTACAGGGGAAACAAAGACAAGAACATGCATCAACCCCTATGGGTAGATTACCCCAATGTCACCTCGGGAATCCGCAAGTTTAGTGCCAAAACACATATCAAGTGAATCAATATGATAACCCATTGTCACCACGAGTATTCATATGCAAGACATATATCAAGTGCTCTCAAATCCATAAAAGTATTCAATCCAATAAAACAAAATCTCAAAGGGAAAACTCAATTCATCACAACAAGATAGAGAGGGGAAAACACCATATGATCCGACTATATTAACAAAGCCCGCGATACATCAAGATCATGACATCTCCAGAACACGAGAGAGAGATTAAACACATAGCTACTGGTACAAACCCTCAGCCCAGAGGGTGGACTACTCCCTCCTCATCGTGATGGCCGCCGGGAAGATGAAGATGGCCACCGGGAAAATATAGCTCCAAGTGAGGTTACCGATAATGTTTGAGACGAAAGAGGGGATGCCTTCCAGGGCATCCCCAAGCTTACTTACTTGGATATTCCTTGAATATTACCTTGGGATGCCTTGGGCAACCCCGAGCTTAGGGTCTTGTCACTCCTTATTCTCCTCATATCAACATCTCACCCAAAACTTGAAAACTTCAATCACACAAAATTTAATTGAACTTTGTGAGATAGATTAGTATGATAAAGAGCAAACCATTTCACTTTTGATACTGTCAAAGACAAGATTCATAATTGTCCTCACAGAATGCCTACTGTAGCATATCATTTCCACAATTTATATTGAGCAATATAAGCAATGGAAACTAGAAAACAAACAAACTATGCATTGAAAACAGAATCTGTCAAAAACAGAACAGTCTATAGTAATCTGTACTCCAACCATCCTTCTGCTACTCCAAAAATCCTGAAAAAATAGGAAAACCTGGGAAAATTGTCTATTAATCTTCTGCAAAAATAATCAGCATTTTATCTCGCTTCTGTTAAGAATGAGAATTGTTTTTCTGAGCGTAAAAGTTTCTGTTTTTCAGTAAGATCAAATCGACTATCACCGTAAGACATCCCAAAGGTCTTACTTGGCACTTTATTGAAACAAAAGTAATAAAACATGATTACTATAGTATCCTAATCATGTGAACACACAAAAACCGTAGGTAAAATTGTTGGGTTGTCTCCCAACAAGCGCTTTTCTTTAATGCCTTTTAGGTAGGCATGATGATTCCAATGATGCTCACATTTAAAACCAAACAGAAGCTAGCCAACTCGCTCCCAGGGCGCTCCCCTGATCGCATTCTTCGTTGGACCTTGGATGCTGGTCAACGAGGTCTTTTTTCGCTCCTGGCCGTTGGATGCTCGCTAGAAATCGTTTTGTGTCATTTTGACCATGCAGTGAATCGTGGACGAGGATGACTTGTGGGCTCGGGTGGGATCTGATTGGCTGGGTGCCAGATTTTTGGGTGAGCGGGCAGCCTCTCCTGCTGCGCCACGCGTGTGCGTCGCATGCGTCATGGCCGCTGCGTGGGCGCGGGTTGTGCGCTGCTCTCTATTTGCACACAGTTTCTGCACCCCCGCCTGTGTTTTGCTAATGATGAGTGGGCCGTTGCTACCCCTGGTCCCGCTCATCTGCTGCCCTGGCTGCAAGTCTCACGGTGTAGGTCAGAGTTTTCTCGGTCAACCTTTTTTGGCTCCTCATGCGCGGCCCGGGTGATGCGACGGGAGTTGATGTGTCCCGCGTCAGTTGCTGAGGGGTGGGCCGGAGCATATGCACCCGGCTTGTGCACCCGTGAACACGATGACGGGTGGGCCGCCGATACTCCTGGTCCCGCTCATCGGATCCTTTATTGGTTGGGTTGCAGTTTCTCGGGTGAAGCACTCTTGACGCATCGCGTCACGCGCTGCCCACGTCCTGCGTTGAAGGAGACAGTGAGTAGTTGGCCGCGTCGTGCGTTGTGACGTTTGCGGAGATGTGGGCAGGCCGTGCCCTCGCCCAGTCCATGCTCGCACGCCACACGCCGCACCCCTTCCCTTCCTCCTCGGTCTCTCTCCTCGCCAGCCACCACAACACGAAGGCATGAACCGTAGCCCTCTCGCTTGCGTCTGTGTGCTCGTCATCGCCTTTCCTCTTGCTTCCCCATCATTGTCGCGACGCCTCCATCGACTATCATAGAATGATGGCCGATGGGAGTACAAGACAGGGAAGACGCCAGCGTTGGCCCGTCGCTTAGGCTGCTGGTGTCGCACGGGTCAGGTCTGGGCAGAAGGCCGGCCCCTGCGGGGGGAAGGAGCGGGGGTTGGTGCAGCGGCAAATGAGGACGGGGTCGGCCGTGGAGGGAGGCTCGCCGGCCGGTGCAGTCTGAGCAAGGAGGCAGGGTCGGCCATGGAGGGATTTTGCTTTGAGGTTGATTCAGTTCGCCGTTCTCTCCTGATCAAGCCGCTGCATCGTTCCACCTTTCGCTTTGAGGTTAGATCATGCATTTCCTACAAGATGTTCGATGAAATGCGTATATGATATTCGATGAAATGACAGTTTTCTGACCCTTTTTCTATGTAGTTTGTTGTCGCTGCCTTGGAGCCGCGCAGGGGGCCGCCACCAATGACCTCCCCGAGATCCTCTATCGTGTCCTCCACGGCCCCCCGCGACGAGCGCAAGGACCAGGACGACGTCGCCGCGGCGGCCCCGGGGGCAAGAGCGGCAAGCGGCGCTGCGTCGGCGGCGGCAGGGCCGCCGCGGCTGAGGCCGCCAAGGCCCGGCGCGAGAAGGAGGTGGAGCACGCGCAGGCCGTGCCCGCGCGCTACGACCCTGACGAGGCCTTCCGCAACCTCTACGACGGCGTTGCCGACCTCTTCGCCGGGCTGCTCAAGTCGAGCCTGGAGCACCTGCACGCGGGCGACACGGCCAAGATCGGGTTTGCTGCCAAGTGAGGCCATCGCGCGCCGCGTCTTCCCGCGCGACTCGAGCCCCGAGTACCTCGCCATCCCCCACAAGCACTACGCCTGCCGCGTCCGCAACCGGCTCCTCTGCGAGGTACAGGTGCCTCTCCGCAAGGTGCTCGAGCTCCCCGAAGTCTACATGAGCGCCTGCAAGTGGGACGAGCTGCCCTACGCGCGCGTGGCGTCCACGGCCATGCGCCAGTACAAGGAGGCGTCCTGGATGGTGCTTCTTTCTTCTGGTAATGCACTGCTCCTTAGCTTTTTTTCTTTGCATTTCTTATGAGTTTTGCGTATGCTGCTGCCTCTGCAATTGATGGTATGTGCTTTCTTTTGCTTGGTATAATTTTAGTGTGTGTGTTTTCTGGCGATAGATCGTGGGGTCGGTGACGGCGGCCGGAAACCAGGAGGGCTTTCCCAGGAAGAGGGTGAGGACGTGGGGATTGAAGAGGGTATGTTCCTGGTTTCATCACCGCACTAATTAGTCACTTATCTACTGATATTTTATCATGTCTGTGTTGAGGATATCTTTACATGCAAATCACAGTTTCCCATACTGAGCTATACTGTTTTCTCATGTTTTCTTTAGGTTCCTATGCATATTGTTCATTTCAAGGGTAAAGCATCGTCAGCACTGCATTGATGCCATCGTCAAGTCATGTAGACTAATTGCAGAACAAATCTATAATTTTGTTGGGACTAAAAGTGAAAACGATAATTGGGACCAAAACTATGCATTTCTAGGAAATAATAAATAAGCAAAAGGATTATCCACGGGATGGAGCAGAGGTCGGCGTGGGGCGCAAGGAGCGGCAGTGGCAGAATGGTGCTCGCTTGCCGGGCATTGGCCCTCGGATGAATTTGACGCCCGAGTCGAGCTGACGAGCCCCATGGTATCTCCTCCTACCTCCAGATCCACTATTGCTCATTCTCCTCCTCTCTCTCCATATTTATTTCTTCTTGCTTGAAAGTCTCTTCCATGTAGATCATTGCAAAGTAGTTTATGGCTCAGTATATCACTGCAGGTTCCCACCGTCCAAATTCAGTGTTTCTGTATTTTTGTTGATGCAAGCCTATTCTTCGACTATAAAATAGTAGGGATTTCTTTTCTTATCAATTCTAATCCCTTTGTGATGCATTGCAGGTTTGCTATCAATCTCTCAAAAAGGGAAAACAACATTACTTTGTTATTGGGAGAAACTTCCTGTAGAGTCGCTACCTTGACAGAGATAAATATGCGATCAAGGATGTATTCAGTGGTTTTTTGAGGAAAAAACTTGGAGGATATTTTTGCAGGTTTATCGCTTGCCTTATTGCTTTATCATGGTGTATTCGTCCCTTCTTATCCAAGAAAGGGCCTTCTTCATGTTTGCAGATAGTTTGGTGCTCTCATGGTTATTTTGTCGAGATTCTCCTTCTGTTCATTATTTGGGAACCATCTCCTGCTTCTCAGCTACTGTCCAGCTGCTGCCCTTATGGTGATTGATCAATGGTGTATATTTTCCTATTAGTTACTCTGTATGCCAATGTCTGAATTATATCTCGACGCTTTACATTTCTCCAGGCCTTGGATTCCCTGAGATGTGCTATTCGTAGGCATGCACTTTCTAATAAAATTATGGCAATCAATTTGAACAAGTAATATATCTAGCTACAACAACCTATTGTTTATGTTCCTTGCTTTCGCAAATAGTAGTTTATAGTCTATATCTGCCAAATATTTACACATTTGTTTAGCCACAAAGTAAGATGCCATACTTTAGTGGTGGGTTTGTTATTCTGCTATCGTTTCATGTTGGTTAGCCATGATAAATCTAATTTCTAGAGTAGTAGATGATTCATGTCAGGTTTCTTTTAGAGATCGAAATATGGTCTGACTCTGAAATAAGTAGTACGGCGTCCAGTTCGGCATAGGTAGTAGAAAGAATACTAATCACATTTACATACAATACAAAACTGAATGGCCTTCTAAAGCTCTGAAACTACTATTTGTTTTGTAATATGTATCCCCTTCTCATACTTTGTATATGCTTTCTACTTAGTAGGCCAAAGTACATGAGAATGATGGCCTACAGGATGTGAATTGCACTAAAATATGTTTAGGTTTTGTGCCAGACTAACTGTCACTATAGTATTTCAGGTGCTTCTTCTGTAACTTGATGGAAGCTAGGGAGGGCCGAGATGAGCATCCGGCTCCCCGGGTCTAAGCCATCGAGATGGTAGAGACGACGTTTCCATGTCATCTACTCTAGCAGCCGGACACGGCATATAAAAACCATGGATCCTTGCTTCCCAGGCCGCAAAATGAACACAATGATGTCTACGGCCTCCTCCTAGATGTATTAATCTCAATCTCATGTTTGGTTTTCTTCCCTTTTCTCTTCTAATGATGTAATTTCTTTTACTAAGATAACACCATGGTTGTTGTAATGCCTTACTTGATGTAAGATCCCTTTTCTACTTTGAATGAATTTACTGCATATATTTCTTATTTAGTTTAGTTCATCATTCAGAGACGATGGAATATTTTTGTCCTTCAGAGGTTAAATGAGCATTGCATAGTCCTTCACAGGTTAAATGAGCATTGCATAAAAGTATGTCTAAGTTCTCTTTCTTCAAGTGCTTCAAGTAAATGAAATTGTTTATTTTGAATTCAATACTTTTTAATAATAATCATAATGAGAGAGGGGTATGCTTCTCTCTCTCTCTCTGGGCAAATGTTACTTTAGACAACATGTACTAAGAAATAAAAACTCTGGAAATGTGTTTGAATCGCACAAAAAGACTTCGTAGTTCTTATTCATACTTGAAACACATGAGGCTCTGCAAATTAAACCATGTTTTTTTTAAGGCGCATATGGATTTAGCAGACCACAACTAAACCGACAGTATATACATGGCCTGTCCTTAGTAAAGGAAACTATTTTCATCGCGAACATGGCTTTAGTTGAAGGTTCTTGCAGCATGAAACTACTTTCATCGACAACATGTATTCAGCAGGTCTCTGCGCCATTTGGCGCAACGGGTCAACTAGTAAAAGATAAGAATCAGATATAAAGAGAGCATCATGAAGCATATGACTAGCACATTTAAGCCTAACCCACTCCCTATGCATGGGTATTTTGTGAGAAAACCACTTATGGGAACAAGAATCAACTAGCATAGGAAGGCAAAACATGCATAACTTCAAAAGTTTCAACACATACAGAGGAAACATGATATTATTGAGATATGTAAAAGCATATGTTCCCCTCTCATAATAATTTTCAGTAGCATCATGAATGAATTCAACAATATAACTATCATATAAAGCATGCTTTTCAAGACACAAAAGCATAGAAAACTTATTACTCTCCACATATGCAAATTTCTTCTCATTAATAGTAGTGGGAGCAAACTCAACAAATTAACTATCATGGGATTGAAAATTAAGATCATGGTGACAAGTTTCATGGTTATCATTATTCAAAATAGCATACATGTCATCACCATAATCATCATATATATAGCAACTTTGTTATCATAGTCAATTGAAGCATGCAATCATTATAACAAATTTGCACATCAAATCTTGGGGGACTAAAAATATCGTCTTCATCAAACATAGCATCCCTAGGCTTCCGGCTTTGCATATCATTAGCATCATGGATATTCAGAGAGTTCATACTAACAATATTGGAATCATGCTCATCATTCAAAGATTTTATGCCAAACATTTTATTGAATTCTTCTTCTATCAATTGAGCACAATTTTCCTTTCCATCATTTTGACGAAAGACATTATAAAGATGAATAATACGATGCAACCTCAACTCCATTTTTTTGTAGTTTTATTTTATAGACCAAACTAGTGATAAAACAAGAAACTAAAATGTTCGATTACAAAATCTAAAGATATACCTTCAAGCACTCACCTCCCCGACAACGGCACCAGAAAAGAGCTTCGTTGATGGGATGTGAGTGCTGCTTTCCTAGCCTCCCTGGCAATGGCGCCAAAAAAGATCTTGATGTCTACTATGCATCTTTATTCTTGTAGACTCGTGTTGGGCCTCCAAGCACAGAGTTTTGTAGGACAGTAGCAAATTTCCCTCAAGTGGATGACCTAAGGTTTATCAATCCGTGGGAGGTGTAGGATGAAGATGGTCTCTCTCAAACAACCCTACAACCAAATATGTCGGGGGTTGGGTGTGACATATGCCAATGGATGGCTTATCATGGTGGGAGCGAGTAGAACGTCGTTGGTGCCTGGAAGCGGGATGAGACGTAGACACGAACGCCGGCGCACTTTACCCAGGTTCGGGGCTCTACTAGGAGATAACACCCCTAGTCCTGCTCTGCGGGGTCTCCGCATGATCACTAGGCACTAGTGAGTACAATGGTGCTCCTTGAGTTGTATGCTAGAGGTAGAAGAAGGCAGGGCTTGCTATCCTCTTCCCCTAGGTGTGAGTCTAATTCTAACAGGTTGGAGCCCTTTGCATGGGTGCCCTGGGGGTTTATATAGGCCTACCCCCCAGACGTACAATAGTAATTCGGACGAGTGTAGGACCCGGTTGTCAGTGTCTCTGGTCGCCGGCTCCTCCGCCGGCTGCTGGGTCCTGCCGACTGGTCTGGTATGGAGCCGACAGGCCGCTCCCGCCGCTCGCGGGTCTTGCCGGCTGCTGACTACTGTAGCCGTGATGCTAATGACGCAGGCTTGGTCAGGGGAGCGTGGCTACAGTCCCGCCGCCTGATGGGAGATCACTGTAGCCACTCCGTGTCTCATCTGGTTAATGGTGCACGGGCCCCGAGGTAGGAACGAGCCGCCTGCTGGGAGCCGGCCTCCCTCGGGTCTGACTGGTGACGCTCTCGCCGTCTTCCGGGCTCTCGCTGCCAGGTAGGGCCCGCCGTCTTCAGGCCGTACCGACAGGCGGTCGTGGGAGCAGGGCTCTGCCTGACAGGAGTGACGTTAGGAGCGGAGTGGCAAGAGTGCCGCGCCGGGTGGAGATCTCCGCCTGTACGGAGCACTGTGGCCACGCCCGGCCCTGGATACGGGGGAGATGGGCTACATTGTAACCTCACCCTGTCTCGCCTTCTTAATGGGGGCGCAGACTTCGAAGGCGCCTCGGGCCGACTGCCGGGAGCCGGCCTCTCTGGAGGCTGCATGCTAGGAGTCAGCCCGTCTTGGAGCCGCCTTCCTGAGCGTGGCGGTCTTCTAGCAGTCGGCAGTTCAGCCAGCCGGCCACCAGAAGGCGGCGCTGCATCTTGGCGTCTTGAGGGGCACAGCCGGCCCCGATGTCTTGAAAGGTTCTGGGACTCGGGTAAGGCTACCCGTGGCCCATTACTCTGACAGTAGTCCCCGAAGCTGGTGAGGTGCCACGGCTGAGGAGCCAAGGAGCCTCAACAGTTTCCTCCTCCGGGTGCTCTGAAGGAATCTTCATCCGACTCGTGGGAAGCCGGCCGGCAGGAGTCGGCCACGCACAGTCGGATTTGTCTGAAACTTCGAACGTCACGGCGGGAACTAGGTGGCGTGCTAGCTAAGCTTCTCGGCCCGCCGCCGAGCATGGGCGCGCCATGTGGCGCCAGCCAGCCGGGCCAGCCTGCAAGCCCACGCGCATGATGGGACGCGACTGCGGGCCGGGCCCACCACCACCGGGCCTCGGCACGCGAGCGGATCCGCTGCGGCCGAGGCGGGCGGTTGCGTTTTCCCACGGAGTTATTACGCAGTAACTCACGTGGTAAAGGTGGGGACGTGGGGTCGTTGGCACAGTTAATGCCACGAACCCACGCCCGCCCCCTCGGCTTCATAGCCGATAGGATATAAGTAGGGGGAGGAGAGGGGGCGGCAGGGCACGCGCACCCCTCCATCCCGCTCTTGCCTCCTTCTCCTTCCTCACACCGTAGCGCTCCCGAACCACGCCGGAGCGCCACCGCTGCTCGCCTCCGCCGAGTCCGTCCGCCCCGAGCCTTCTTGGCCCTGCCCCCTTCTCATCTCCCCCGTCGCGCCATTTCCTCCGTCGAGCTCTTCAATGGCGCGCGAGCGGGGAGGAGACTTGGACGGCTCGAACGTCAACGAGGACCACATCACCTTCCTCCGCGAGACACGGCGGCTTCCCAGCGCAGGCTACATGAAGGTGTGCGTGCCGCCGGAGGGGGAGATCTCGCCAGCGCTGGTGGAGGGCGAGTGGTCGTCTTCCGCTCGCACTTCATCCGCGGTTTCGGCCTGCCGGTGAGCGGCTTTCTTCGCTCATTTCTTGAGTTTTATCACCTCCAATATCACCATATCATGCCCAATATCGTGATGCTCCTAGTCGCCTTCGTCATGATGTGCGAAGGATATCTCAGCATCCTCCCCACCATCGAGCTGTGGGGAGCATTCTTCTACACCAAGCTGGGCACCTCCGTCCGGGAGGTGGCTGCCCAGTGTGGTGCCTTCATCGCGGTTCGCCGGCCGTCGCTGCAGAACGCCTTCCCCACCATCAAGTTGCCACTGTCGGTCAAGATGTGGCAGCAATCTTACTTCTATGTGGAGAACATGGACCCGGCCGTCGACTTCCTCAACCTGCCATCTTATGTAGCTGGCCCGCCGGCCGAGCCTCGGGCCAGCTGGGGCTACAAGCCGAAGCCGGTATCAGCAGACGGTGCCGCCGCCATCCAATGACTCCGGGAGCTGACCGAGACCGAAGGCCTCAAGGCATCCGACTTGCTGGTTGCCTTTGTCGCGCGCCGGGTTCTCCCACTCCAAGGCCGGCCGCACCTGATCGGTCGGATGAGCGGGCATCGCGACCCGTGCCGGCTGAGCACCAAGGAGATGCCGGCTGTGGAAGTCGCAAACTTGGTGAATGAGATCTCCGGCCTCAAGCTGGAGGGGTCTTGGAGCTTCGGCAAGCGGCCATATTCCCGCGCCGACCCGCCGCCTGCGGTAAATTTTCCAATTCTTTCTTTTCGACAATCGTCCTAGTCTTGATCTTGGTCTTGATCAGCCGGCCTCTCGTCATTTGAAACAAATCTATATGTCGGAAGCGACAGCCGCCATCGTAGGGGCAGGTGGTGACTACCAGCCGGACCGGGCGGTGAGCGACGTGGACGACCCTGACTTGGGGAGGCCGCCTTGGAGGACACTGCGACAGGCGGCGTCTACGAAGTAAGTGTCTCCGAAGAAGGTGGCATTGAGACCTGGCCTGACGATGGTGAGGAGGAAGAAGAGCCGCGCCCTGCGCGGGATGCCGGTAGGGCGGACGCAGGGCCCTACGTCGAGCCGACTGCCTCGAGGCGGCACGCGTAAGTGTAAGCAAGGTGTCGTCTTGTTCGGCAGTGCGCCGAAGAAGGCCAAGAATCCGACCGCCGCGACCGGGCGGAAGGAGGCCTCCGCGAAGGCGGCCAAATACCAAAAGCTCCCGAAGGCGCCCCCTATGGTGTCGGCGTAAGCATCTTTTTCCCGTCCTTTTCTTCCCTGTTGATTCTTTCTGAACTTCTTTTGCTTTATTTTCTTGATTTAGGGCTCCGCTCTCTCTCGATAAGTCGGCCGCCGCCTCCATCGTTGGGTCGGCGGAGACCTCCACCACCACCCGGCAAATCGATCCGGCCGCCGACCTCCGGGAGGCGTCTGAGCGAAAAGCGCGGGAGGTGCGCGAGGATCAAGAAACCGCCCGCCTGGAGAAGGCGGAGGCGGACAAGGCGGAAATTGCTGCTTTGAAGAAGCTGGCGGAGGCCGAGGCCGCTATCGCGTCAAAGAAAGAGGCCGAGGAAGCCGCACGCCATCAGTCGGCGATGTTCGTCGTCCCCCTGAACTCCGCGCCGCCACCGCCAGAATTTGTGGCGCCGACTGGAGGAGCCGGCGATGGGCACCCGATCATGGAGAGGGATAGCACAAGAATTCGTGCCCTCGCCATCACCTTCTGAGGAGGCGCGAGACAAGCAGCCGGCTGATCCGCCGGTGCCACCAGCCGGAGAGGAGATGGTGACGGGCCCGACTCCCGAGGTTCGCACTCCCTTTGTTACGCCCTCGATGCGGCTATATCTCCCACGTGTCAAAGCACGACTTAGAGGCATAACCGCATTGAAAGCAATGTCGCAAGTGAGGTAATCTTCACACAACCCATGTAATATATAAGGGAAAGAGATACATAGTTGGCTTACAATCGCCACTTCACACAATACATGAGTAAAGCATTACATCATACAGATACAATCAAGGTCCGACTACGGAACCAAAATAAAAGAAGACTACCCCAAATGCTACACAGATCCCCGATCGCCCCAACTGGGCTCCACTACTGATCAACTGAAATGAAACAACACAATGAACAAGATCTTCATCGAGCTCCTCCTTGAGCTCGGGTGCGTCACCTGCACGGTTTCATCGGCACCTGCAAACTGGTTTTGGAAGTATCTGTGAGTCACGGGGACTCAGCAATCTCACACCCGCGAGATCAAGACTATTTAAGCTTATGGGTAGGACAGGGTAGTGAGGTGGAACTGCAGCAAGCGACTAGCATATCTGGTGGCTAACATACGCAAATGAGAGTGAGAAGAGAAGGCAAAAGCACGGTCGAACAACTATGATCAAGAAGTGATCCTGAAACTACTTACGTCAAGCATAACTCCAACACCGTGTTCACTTCCCAGACTCCGCCGAGAAGAGACCATCACGGTTACACACGCGGTTGATGTATTTTAATTAAGATCAACTTCGGGTTTTCTACAACCGGACATTAACAAATTCCCATCTGCCACATAACCACGGGCACGGCTTTCGAAAGTTCAAACCCTGCAGGGGTGTCCCAACTTAGCCCATGATAAGCTCTCGCGATCAATGAAGGATATTCCTTCTCCCCGGGAAGATCCGATCAGTCTTGGAATCCCGTCTACAAGACATTTCGACAGTAATAAAACAAGACCAGCAAAGCCGCCCGATGCGCCGACATCACGATAGGAGCTGCACATATCTCGTTCTCAGGGCAACACCGGATGAGCAGTACGTACAACTAGAACTAGACCCCAAGTTTCCCTGAGGTGGCGCTGCAAGTGGCTCTAGTTTGGACCAACACTTAGACAAGCGTTGGCCCGGGGGGGCTAAAATAAAGATGACCCTCGGGATGCGCGACTCGCAAGGGAAAAAGGGCATAGGTGAGGCAAATGGTAAAACCAATGTTGGGCCTTGCTGGAGGAGTCTTATTCAAAGCGAACTGTCAAGGGGGTCCCATAAATCACCCGACCGCGTTAGGGACGCAAAATCCGGGAACATGACACCGGTATGACGGAAACTAGGGCGGCAAGAGTGGAACAAAACACCAGGCATAAGGCCGAGCCTTCCACCCTTTACCAAGTATATAGATGGATTAATAATATATAAGGTATTGTGATATCCCAACAAGTAAACATGTTCCAATCAAGGAACAACATCTCCATGTTCCAACAAGGAACAAACTTCATCTTCACCTGCAACTACCAACGCTATAAGAGGGGCTGAGCAAAGCGGTAACATAGCCAAACAACGGTTTGCTAGGACAAGGTGGGTTAGAGGCTTGGTTTGACAATATGGGAGGCATGATAAGCAAGTGGTAGGTATCGCAGCATAGGCATAGCAAAAGAGCGAGCAATCTAGCAAGCAAAGATAGAAGTGATTTCGAGGGTATGGTCATCTTGCCTGAAATCCCGCAAGGAAGAAGAACGAGTCCATGAAGAAGACAAACGGACGTAGACGAACGGATCCTCACAACTCCGGAACGAAACCGAAGCTAACGAGAGAAGCAACCCGGAAAGAAACAAACAACATAGTAAACAACCACCACAAAAACATGGCATGATATGCGAGATGTGGTATGCAATCCATATGCATGCTTCAAAAGGAAAAAAATGAACCAGGCATAATCTTGGAAAACCAAGTATGCCACTGGAAAGATGAGGTGATTTTGGTTGAGATCGATATAAAGATCACCGGAATCGGATGCACGGTTTGCAAATGGCAAGCAAATCAAGAATGACAAGATTCTGCCATTAACAACATGAGGCCACTTAGCACGCAACAAGAAATTAAGCTACTGCACCCAAACATACCAACAAAGCATATGGCAGTGATCTACTCAAGATGCTTGACAAAAGATGAACACTGAGATACGGCTAACTCACAACACAACAGGTTCAAACAAGCATGGCAAAAGTGCAAAAGATAACAGGTTCACAGACTTGGTGAAAATAACAACATGCCAGAAATTATCATCAGGATGACATGTTTAGAGCAAGGGAACAACATGCTACAGGAACACAATATAGCAAAACAAGGCACGGTGTGAATCTACTCAAAGCATAGAACAAAAGTCCCTTACTGACCATAAGCCAAAAGGGATCAGAAAATATAATAACACCCATGTCAATTAAGCAAGTTTCATTACAGGTTTCAGACTTAGCAGAAAACTGGACATGTCAAAAACAGATAACAAGTAGGCATGTTTACGAGCTCGATGCACTCACTACAGAGCATTGCATAATAAACTAAGCATATATTCATCAAGAAGACATGGCATAGAAGCTAGAAATGGCAAGAACAACATCATAGCATGCCAGGATCAACTACAACAAGCTTGGCAAAATCGAATAACATGTAAACAATCTGCCAGTAACATTTTATAGCAAAAGTAGAGCTCGATTGACTCAATCTACGGCACTCCATATTTACAAACAAAGGCATGGATGGATAGAGAAAATCCATATGTTCAAAACACCCTTACTGATCATGCTCCAAAGAGACATAGATCTCTCTGAAACAACATGAACACATGGCATAAAAATAACAGCAGGATATGACAGTGTAAATACCAAGTCTCTGAAATCAGCAACATTATGTACCCTAGTTTGCATGGTTGTGCTAGTCACCACAAAGAACACAAAAATACATGGCATACACCCCTGGAAAGATAGCATGGCATATTTCAAAACACATGTTGGACTCAACTTCATAGGGTGCACACATCAATCATGGAAAAAATGACAAAAGTGCATGTACTGAAACAGATCCCAAACTAACATCACATAGCCCTCTTCTAACAGCATTTCGGGTATCAAGATGAGCTCAAATAAAAACGATGCAATGAGACGAAAAGATGCACTCACCGAGGCGAACAATTCGACATATTACACGCATGAAACGGAGCAGTAGGCAGCAAGTTATGACATGATGAATAATGCACCAGAATGTAAGTATCCAGGGACTTGGAGAAAATCTCACCGCGAAGAAAATTGGACGGAGAGGTTCGGGGACGGGGCGGTGCAGGTGTGCCGTTTGGATCGAGGTACGGGGCGGTGCAGATCTGGGGCTGCAGTGCCGGATCCGGCCGGTGAGGTCGCCGGAGTCGACGAGGGGAGGCGGCGGCGCTGAGGAAGGCGGGCCAGGCGCGGGCGGCGCGGGGCGTTGAGGGCGCGGCGGCGTGGGGCGGCAGCGCAGCCGGGAGGCGGGGTCGGGCGGCGCGGCGTGCTTGGGCCGTGGCGGCGGCGGACCCGGGCGGGAGGCGGCGGCACGGGACCCGAGCGGCGGCGGCGGGGCGCTCGGGCCGAGCGTCGACGCGGGGGAGTGCGGGCGGCGACCGGAGCAAGGCGGCGGGGTCGCCGGAGTTCGCCGGCGCGGGCGCGGGAGACCCGCGGGCGGCGGTGGCGCGGATCTGGGCCGGGCGGGCCCCGGATCGGCTCCGCGGGCCGGCGCGGTGGAGGGAGGAGCCGGGGACGCGTGGCGCGACGCGGTTGGGCGGGGACGACGGCGCTGCTGACATGTCGCCTTGCCATTGGCCGGGCGACGTGGCGGCGGGGTGAACGCGTCCGGCGCGGGGTTGGACATGTCCGGCGCGGCGCGGAGGGAAGAGGCTAGGGTTTGATCTGCGCGAAAATCGGAGGGGGAGGTGTTTATATAGGTAGAGGGGGCTATGAAGCTCCAAATGGAGTGCGGTTTTCGCCCACACGATCGTGATCGAACGGCGATGGACATGGGGGTGACTTAGATGGGTTATTGGGCTGATTTGGAGGTGTTTTGGGCTGCAACCCAAAAGAGGCTTTCACGGTTACCCGGTTAACCGTTGGAGTATCAAACGACCTCCAAATGACCCGAAACTTGACAGGCGGTCTACCGGTGCTATACTAAGGCCGCTTGAAAAACCTCGGTCCATTCCGAGAAGGTTTAATACCTGCTCACGGAAAAAGGTAAAAGGGGACGCCGGGGAACATAGGAGCGCCGGATTGCAAAACGGACAACGGGGAAAATGTTCGGATGCAAGAGACGAACACGTATGCAAATGCGATGCACATGATGACATGATATGAAATGCAGATGATGACATGACAAAGTGCAACACGCAAGCACAAGACATGGCAAAGACGGCGAATAACTGGCGAACACCTGACACATCGAATCCGGGGCGTTACAACACTCCACCACTACGAGAGGATCTCGTCCCGAGATCTAGGATGGCACCGGAGGGAAAAACGGAAGATAAAGAGGAGAGGTAAAGCTAAGTTGCTTCTTTGACAAAAGAGTGAAACCAAAGAACCTTGAGAGGTTGAGCAAAATGAAAGAAAGAATACCATGGAGATAGACGAAATGAAATACTCCGTTGGACAAGGAACAAGGAATACGGCGAGAAAGAAGAGCTTAAGTGACAAGATAGACGTTGAAACCACTCCGGTTGAAACAAGATGTACAAGGAACGATAAAGAACAATTACAACAACACTCCGGTTGGAAATGGAAGGAATAGAATATGAACTTGGCAAATGAAAGCACTTGGATGAGACTCCGGTTAAAAGAGGAATGATAGACACAACACTCCGGTTAAATGTATAAGCAATAAAAGAACATTAGGATGAGTTGGGTCGAAGAGAGCAATATCACAATGCTTCCGGAAGAAAAATAGAAGATAGATCATAGGAATAAAGGAATGGAGAAGAAAATGACAACTTCTACCACAAATGAGTTTGGAAAGCACCCTTCCAAGAAGGTTAGAACGGAGTTGTTGGAAAAGCAACAACAACAAAAAGAGTAGGCTTGATGTGGGCTTATGGAAAACATCTCAAAACTATGAGGTGAGCTTCTGCCACCAACGTAAACAAATGATTGGATTCATATCAACAAGGAGACGAGAAACTTATTTCACCGGGAGGACACATGAAGAACTTGGGTCATTTATAAGCACCATAAATAGCAACAATCCTTAGGGAAAGCTTTAGGTGAAGTATAGCCCAAGATAACTCCAATGAAGAGATTGATGGATTTAAAATACCTCATTCTTAGCAATATGTGAATCATGAAAGGCGAACTCAAATTGTCAAGGATGACATAACACCACCTCAAATGATAAGGTAGAGCGAATTGCACTTTGAAATGCAAGATGATGAATGATTGAATCCTCAAAACAAGACATGTGATTAACACCAAGTTTAATTTAGAGTATAGCTTGGCGGATCTTAACTCCGAGAAAAATCTTGAAGAACAATTGAATAAAGAAAAGGATCCTTGACGAACCACCAAGTAGAGCCTCCATGAAGAACTCCGGTAATGAAAGGATGATAAAAAGAATGAGAAGTCGAAAAGAACTCCGGGAGGAGCCTTGAAATGATTAGATGAAGCTTTGAAATGATGTAATTGAAATAACTTGGAGCTCCGGAAAGAAAGAAAAAAATGAACAAATGAGATCAAGAATTTTGATGAATTTCCGGAATAAGAATTTGAATTTACTCGATGAAACAAGAATAAGAATTACATTATGCTCATACTTCACCAATTAAATTGATGACAAGCAATGGATTTGGCATACTACTTATTCTCGTAGAAGGGATTACAATAGATATAGCGCAAAACTTGGGAAGGTATTGATGGAACCACCGGTGGGATTTGGAAAACAAAGAATGAATTGATATGATAACCAAGAAAGAGAAGTCTTGAACGAACCACCGTAAGAACTGAAAATGAACGAAGAAAAGATAAAGAAACACCCGGAAGAATTAGAAAACGAATAAACATACTTGACAGAATTTAGATACAAATGAACGAATAGATCACAAGCTGATTAGAGAATACTTGAATGATGTACCGGTATGATTTGGAGAACAAGAGCTGAAAGCTGAGAATGAGGAATTATGAAATGATGGCCTTCGGGGAAAAGAAATGGAAACAACTCATGAAATGCTCCGGATGGGTAAAAAGAATTCTCACAATCAAAAACAATTATGAGAGGATGGCATCAAGCTAGAACAATGAATCTTGAAGAGAATGGAGCAAGATTTAAGAGAAACTCTTCTTCGGTCTTCAAATGTTGAGAATGACGATGAGAAACACCACCATGAGTTGTTGAGACACTCCGGAATGAAAATTGGAAAGGTTGAACCAACGATGAAAAGAATTTGAAAGATCTTGGAGAAAGACATTTGACTGATGATAATTCATTCTTACGTCAAACTTTGAAAAGAATTTTAGAAGCTCCGGGAAAATTAGAAGAGTCAGGTAAGATCCTGGGAAAAAGACCTGTGGGTTAGGGCCCACTCAAAAGAAACACCGTTGAACGGTTGCTTGAAAAGAGAGACTGCACCAGTTGACTTAAATGGTTTGAAAGAGATAGCATCCTCAAACGAACTTGAGTGAATTGAGAATGGAGACTTGAATCTTCTGAGATATCTTCAGCACTCCGGAACAAATGAATAGCGAGAGGTGAATGATTAAGAGATACACCGGCACTAGAAAACATTTGAAACAAGGAAAGATATGATCGACAAAGCTTGAATTGAGTCCACCGGAGTAGAAAAATAACAAAGAATGATGAACTTGAAGTTGTTGCGCATCTTCATAGAAAATCACCGGATAAGAACATGAAGGAGAAGAATGAAGAAACTTCCATCAATAAAAAGGATACTTGATTAAGAAATCTGTGTCCTTGAAGAAATAAGGGTGGGAGGGCGGGAAAAACAAAGACAACTTGGAACGGATGAAGCAAAACACCGTTGATAAGAACTGATAATTGATCTTGCGAATGTTGAAGTGATCGGATCCATTTGAAGAGGGACACACCGGTTGGAAAAGAATTGACATGATAATCTTGATGATCAAGAAGGATTAGTATTCCCATAGAAATATGAGAACACCGTTTAGGGAAGGTATGGATCAACACTTGACATCGAAGCAACTCGAATACCACAAATAAAACAAAACAAAGGATTTGGCTTGCAGAATAAGCCGGAAACAAACGTATGATAGATCCCATATCGTATCATGTGTCTGTTGGAAAGAATTCCTACGTGATACTTGAATTCCCACTTATAAACTCCCGAAACTTTCTGGTTATGCAATCAGGTGTTGGGGATACAGGGGACACAAAATATATCACCCAAACTAACAATACCTAGATCCAGCTGTATCCATCCTTCAACACATAACCAAGAAACCTTCGGAAATCGCTTACCTCAACCTTCGAAAATCATCCATTATACGAGTTATGGCAATACTCCCGCACTGGCCTCAGTACTGGGCTATCAGGGTTATCTCATCAACAACTGTACAAAAGAGATTTTCGATGTCGGCGTACTAAACTCAGGTATTCCAGAACTGCAACGATAAAATTATGACGACAACACCTCAGAGCTCAACTCCCCGGGACACTTCCACTAAACCCCTGCTGACAGGAGGCACCAAGACAATGTTGTCATCATAAAACCATTGGAACGATTCTAAGATACCCGCGTGATCCTAAAAATTTTTTAGTGAAATTTGAGAAGAGGAGAGTCAAAACTCTACGTCAGGATGCCTTACCAGAGCGATGAGGAGACTGGGAAGTAAAAAAGAATTCCTAAACTCTCCGATACATAAATCCTAAATGACTCAAAACATTTTTCTAGACACAACTCGGCCGCTAAAAACGATCAATCAGTGGGGGCTCCTAAGGTCGGGGAAGGCTCTGATTACCAACTTGTTACGCCCTCGATGCGGCTATATCTCCCACGTGTCGAAGCACGACTTAGAGGCATAACCGCATTGAAAGCAATGTCGCAAGTGAGGTAATCTTCACACAACCCATGTAATATATAAGGGAAAGAGATACATAGTTGGCTTACAATCGCCACTTCACACAATACATGAGTAAAGCATTACATCATACAGATACAATCAAGGTCCGACTACGGAACCAAAATAAAAGAAGACTACCCCAAATGCTACACAGATCCCCGATCGCCCCAACTGGGCTCCACTACTGATCAACTGAAATGAAACAACACAATGAACAAGATCTTCATCGAGCTCCTCCTTGAGCTCGGGTGCGTCACCTGCACGGTTTCATCGGCACCTGCAAACTGGTTTTGGAAGTATCTGTGAGTCACGGGGACTCAGCAATCTCACACCCGCGAGATCAAGACAATTTAAGCTTATGGGTAGGACAGGGTAGTGAGGTGGAACTGCAGCAAGCGACTAGCATATCTGGTGTCTAACATACGCAAATGAGAGTGAGAAGAGAAGGCAAAAGCACGGTCGAACAACTATGATCAAGAAGTGATCCTGAAACTACTTACGTCAAGCATAACTCCAACACCGTGTTCACTTCCCGGACTCCGCCGAGAAGAGACCATCACGGTTACACACGCGGTTGATGTATTTTAATTAAGATCAACTTCGGGTTTTCTACAACCGGACATTAACAAATTCCCATCTGCCACATAACCACGGGCACGGCTTTCAAAAGTTCAAACCCTGCAGGGGTGTCCCAACTTAGCCCATGATAAGCTCTCGCGATCAATGAAGGATATTCCTTCTCCCCGGGAAGATCCGATCAGTCTCGGAATCCCGTCTACAAGACATTTCGGCAGTAATAAAACAAGACCAGCAAAGCCGCCCGATGCGCCGACATCACGATAGGAGCTGCACATATCTCGTTCTCAGGGCAACACCGGATGAGCAGTACGTACAACTAGAACTAGACCCCAAGTTTCCCTGAGGTGGCGCTGCAAGTGGCTCTAGTTTGGACCAACACTTAGACAAGCGTTGGCCCGGGGGGGCTAAAATAAAGATGACCCTCGGGATGCGCGACTCGCAAGGGAAAAAGGGCATAGGTGAGGCAAATGGTAAAACCAATGTTGGGCCTTGCTGGAGGAGTCTTATTCAAAGCGAACTGTCAAGGGGGTCCCATAAATCACCCGACCGCGTTAGGGACGCAAAATCCGGGAACAGGGCGGCAAGAGTGGAACAAAACACCAGGCATAAGGCCGAGCCTTCCACCCTTTACCAAGTATATAGATGCATTAATAATATATAAGGTATTGTGATATCCCAACAAGTAAACATGTTCCAATCAAGGAACAACATCTCCATGTTCCAACAAGGAACAAACTTCATCTTCACCTGCAACTACCAACGCTATAAGAGGGGCTGAGCAAAGCGGTAACATAGCCAAACAACGGTTTGCTAGGACAAGGTGGGTTAGAGGCTTGGTTTGACAATATGGGAGGCATGATAAGCAAGTGGTAGGTATCGCAGCATAGGCATAGCAAAAGAGCGAGCAATCTAGCAAGCAAAGATAGAAGTGATTTCGAGGGTATGGTCATCTTGCCTGAAATCCCGCAAGGAAGAAGAACGAGTCCATGAAGAAGACAAACGGACGTAGACGAACGGATCCTCACAACTCCGGAACGAAACCGAAGCTAACGAGAGAAGCAACCCGGAAAGAAACAAACAACATAGTAAACAACCACCACAAAAACATGGCATGATATGCGAGATGTGGTATGCAATGCATATGCATGCTTCAAAAGGAAAAAAATGAACCAGGCATAATCTTGGAAAACCAAGTATGCCACTGGAAAGATGAGGTGATTTCGGTTGAGATCGATATAAAGATCACCAGAATCGGATGCACGGTTTGCAAATGGCAAGCAAATCAAGAATGACAAGATTCTGCCATTAACAACATGAGGCCACTTAGCACGCAACAAGAAATTAAGCTACTGCACCCAAACATACCAACAAAGCATATGGCAGTGATCTACTCAAGATGCTTGACAAAAGATGAACACTGAGATACGGCTAACTCACAACACAACAGGTTCAAACAAGCATGGCAAAAGTGCAAAAGATAACAGGTTCACAGACTTGGTGAAAATAACAACATGCCAGAAATTATCATCAGGATGACATGTTTAGAGCAAGGGAACAACATGCTACAGGAACACAATATAGCAAAACAAGGCACGGTGTGAATCTACTCAAAGCATAGAACAAAAGTCCCTTACTGACCATAAGCCAAAAGGGATCAGAAAATATAATAACACCCATGTCAATTAAGCAAGTTTCATTACAGGTTTCAGACTTAGCAGAAAACTGGACATGTCAAAAACAGATAACAAGTAGGCATGTTTACGAGCTCGATGCACTCACTACAGAGCATTGCATAATAAACTAAGCATACATTCATCAAGAAGACATGGCATAGAAGCTAGAAATGGCAAGAACAACATCATAGCATGCCAGGATCAACTACAACAAGCTTGGCAAAATCGAATAACATGTAAACAATCTGCCAGTAACATTTTATAGCAAAAGTAGAGCTCGATTGACTCAATCTACGGCACTCCATATTTACAAACAAAGGCATGGATGGATAGAGAAAATCCATATGTTCAAAACACCCTTACTGATCATGCTCCAAAGAGACATAGATCTCTCTGAAACAACATGAACACATGGCATAAAAATAACAGCAGGATATGACAGTGTAAATACCAAGTCTCTGAAATCAGCAACATTATGTACCCTAGTTTGCATGGTTGTGCTAGTCACCACAAAGAACACAAAAATACATGGCATACACCCCTGGAAAGATAGCATGGCATATTTCAAAACACATGTTGGACTCAACTTCATAGGGTGCACACATCAATCATGGAAAAAATGACAAAAGTGCATGTACTGAAACAGATCCCAAACTAACATCACATAGCCCTCTTCTAACAGCATTTCGGGTATCAAGATGAGCTCAAATAAAAACGATGCAATGAGACGAAAAGATGCACTCACCGAGGCGAACAATTCGACATATTACACGCATGAAACGGAGCAGTAGGCAGCAAGTTATGACATGATGAATAATGCACCAGAATGTAAGTATCCAGGGACTTGGAGAAAATCTCACCGCGAAGAAAATTGGACGGAGAGGTTCGGGGACGGGGCGGTGCAGGTGTGCCGTTTGGATCGAGGTACGGGGCGGTGCAGATCTGGGGCTGCAGTGCCGGATCCGGCCGGTGAGGTCGCCGGAGTCGACGAGGGGAGGCGGCGGCGCTGAGGAAGGCGGGCCAGGCGCGGGCGGCGCGGGGCGTTGAGGGCGCGGCGGCGTGGGGCGGCAGCGCAGCCGGGAGGCGGGGTCGGGCGGCGCGGCGTGCTTGGGCCGTGGCGGCGGCGGACCCGGGCGGGAGGCGGCGGCACGGGACCCGAGCGGCGGCGGCGGGGCGCTCGGGCCGAGCGTCGACGCGGGGGAGTGCGGGCGGCGACCGGAGCAAGGCGGCGGGGTCGCCGGAGTTCGCCGGCGCGGGCGCGGGAGACCCGCGGGCGGCGGTGGCGCGGATCTGGGCCGGGCGGGCCCCGGATGGGCTCCGCGGGCCGGCGCGGTGGAGGGAGGAGCCGGGGATGCGTGGCGCGACGCGGTTGGGCGGGGACGACGGCGCTGCTGACGTGTCGCCTTGCCATTGGCCGGGCGACGTGGCGGCGGGGTGGACGCGTCCGGCGCGGGGTTGGGCATGTCCGGCGCGGCGCGGAGGGAAGAGGCTAGGGTTTGATCTGTGCAAAAATCGGAGGGGGAGGTGTTTATATAGGTAGAGGGGGCTAGGAAGCTCCAAATGGAGTGCGGTTTTCGCCCACACGATCGTGATCGAACGGCGATGGACATCGGAGTGACTTAGATGGGTTATTGGGCTGATTTGGAAGGGTTTTGGGCTGCAACCCAAAAGAGGCTTTCACGGTTACCCGGTTAACCGTTGGAGTATCAAACGACCTCCGAATGACCCGAAACTTGACAGGCGGTCTACCGGTGCTATACCAAGGCCGCTTGACAAACCTCGGTCCATTCCGAGAAGGTTTAATACCCGCTCACGGAAAAAGGTAAAAGGGGACGCCGGGGAACATAGGAGCGCCGGATTGCAAAACGGACAACGGGGAAAATGTTCGGATGCAAGAGACGAACACGTATGCAAATGCGATGCACATGATGACATGATATGAAATGCAGATGATGACATGACAAAGTGCAACACGCAAGCACAAGACATGGCAAAGACGGCGAATAACTGGCGGACACCTGACGCATCGAATCCGGGGCGTTACACCCTTACGCTGCCGGATTGCGAAGGCAGCCTCGGTGCCACGCCCGCTGGAGACCGGCGCCGCGAGCTCTTCGATCCCGGACCCCGAGGCGACCAGCGCCGCGCCCACTGAGTGGGTGCGGGGAGGCGGGACAGGCCCTCTGAACAAGGCGATCCTGGACGTCCAGGCCAAGCTCCGCGCCGAAGCCGACGCTCTCAAGCACTGCAACAAGGTGTTCCTGGAGTCGCGAGAACTCGTCCGGGTATGCTTCTTGGGTCTTCATTTTTAATTCTTGTTATTTCCTATACTCCTCTGTGGGGGCGCGCCAGCGCACCCACTAGGTGTAGTCCCCGAGTTTCGGGTCGGCTGCTGAGCAGGCGGCTCAGAACTTTAACTGGCAAGCTCCAAGTACTAACATTGTCTGATATCTTCACTGCATGATTATCATAACCTTCACGCAGCGGCCTTCAACTCCAAGGTCCAGGAGCTGACTCAATGGACCGCCGACCTGTCGGCAAGCCGGAGTAAGTATTTGTTTTCTTTCTTCACGGGGGCGCGCTGGCGCACCCGAGGGCTGTAGTCCCTGAGATGCGGGCTGACTACTGAGCAGTCGGGCCGCAGCAGTCGGGCCGGATCTCCCCGGCGACTGCTCTTCCTCTTGATAGCTAGTGATGATCTTCTTTCTCTACAGGGCGCGCTGGCGCATCCGCGGGCTGTAGTCCCCGAGATTCGGGCCGACTACTGAGCAGTCGGGCCGGATCTTCCCGGCGAGTGTTCTTCTCTTGTTGATTGTTGATGTCTTTTTTTCTTCTACTTTCGAAGAGGCCAACGCCGATCTACAGCAGCAGCTGGGTGAAGCCAACACCATGTTGCATGCCAAGGAGGCGGACTGCAGCAAGCTGGCCGAAGAGCGTGACCGGCTGGTCACGCAACTGGCGGAGCAGGCAGAGCTCCTCAAGAAGACCCAGAAGGACGCGGAGGACAAGGAGGCCAGTCTCCTTGCTGAGTTTGAGACTGAATGCTCTGGCTGGACCGGTAAGGAGGCCTTGCTGACTGCCGGCTTCGGCAAAATTGAGGATATGGTTGACGGTGAGCTTCTCTCTTTACTCTTTCTTTGTGCTGCCGGCTTCTGACCAAGCCGGCTTCCTGTTTCTAACTTCGGCTCTTTTGCCTTCTGTTGGAGCAGACTTCTTCCCCGGCCACTCTGACGCCGCCAATCAGGCCATCGAGGCTGATCGCGATGAGCGGAGGGCGGAAGGCGGAAGGCGCGCAGATTGCTGCCAACGCCCTCCGGACCCTCAGTGAACAGCTCCTCAACATCCAGGCCCGCCTTCGGCCGACTCATTGGATGTTGCGCCGTCTTCAGCGTGTCGGCGCCTAGGCGATCACCACCCTGTGGCCGGACACGCCGGCTCCGCGCACACCCATCCGGACGACTGACTAGCTAGAGGTGGCAGCCGGCCGCCTTGAGGCTTGGAAGGGCTCCTCGGCCCAGGCTAGAGCGCGCCGGGCATTGGAATTCGTCAAGGCATGGTACCCTGTGCTAGATGTAGCCCAGCTGGCCATGCTTCGACTGGAAGCCCGAGAGGGGTTGGCGGCGGTGGAGCGTGATCTGGTCCAGCGGGCCGCGGCAATCGCCGAGTACACCAACACCAGCGTCTTCGTCCCGGAGCTAGCTGAGAGCGGTACCGAGGCGCCGCAGGAGTGGTTCGGGCTGAACCCGGAAGATGGCGAGGACTCGGCCGAAGTGATCGACTCTAGCGACGAGGGGGAAGGTGAGGAGGACGAGGAAAGTGAAGAGGAGGCGCCAGAGGTCGGAGCGGACGGCCAGCCTCAGCTCGACCGCGCCTCCAGCAACGAGCCTCGCCCGAGCGAGCCGGCTGCTGCTGAAGGCGACCAAGCGGAGGCCGACTAGTCGGCCGCTCCACCAACCGGCACCATCAACTCCACCGCCCCGCCGAACCTGTCTGCTGCTCCCTAGGCTGCCAATTATTTTTTGTTCTTACCTGCTATCAGTCTCGACAAAACTTTGTTAACTTCACACAATTCCACCCACGGGGTGTATTTCAAACTTCTGTTGGTTACTGGCCATGGGCCCTTTGGCATGTAAATATGTTTGTTGGGTTCTGTCTTTCCTTGCTTTTTTGCTCCTTGGCTTTCTTCTTTGCCGCCCTCCCTAGGCTGTCGTCTGGCCAACCGAACAGCCGCTCTGTGGACTTTGGCTGGGTTCAGTACTCGACTACTTTGGGAGGGTAAGTACCTAGCCGTTTAGAGTTTTTTTAGCAAATTAAGAAGAAGCCGGCCGGCCGGCTGCTCGGCAGCCTGTCGGTGAGGCGGGCAGCCGGCCCGAACTATGTGCATGCTTTGGGTCCTTAGCCATTTTTCATGCGGGCACCCTTTCTACCTTGACTCCTGCCCGCCGGATAGTTGCTCTGCGAGCTGTGGCTTCTGGCAGGAGAAGGCTTAAGTGCCAACACACTACTTGTCCGACTGCAGGAAGCATTACATAGCACAAGGCGGCGAGTCCCCGGGTCGACTAGTCGAACCCGGTGCCAGGCTGACCGATGAAATAACACATCGATAGACATAATACTTATCATATAGATAAAAGAGGGCAGTCCTCCAGCTCTTCTCGGGGGATCCGGAGTCTTCGTACTTAATACAAAAGTTGGCATGGTACATACTGCATCAACTGTAAAACCTTCGAAGGAGATTCGCGTTCCATGGTCGCTCCGTCTCCTTGCCGGAGTCGTCTCTTTTTTGTGCTCGAGGCTTCTAAGCGTCGATCAGGTAGTAGGATTCGTTGCTCAGCACCTTGCTGATGATCAAGGGACCTTCCCAAGGTGCCGAGAGCTTGTGCTGGCCGGCTGTTCGCTGGATCAGCCGGAGCACAAGGTCTCCCTCTTGGAAGGACCTTCGCTTGACCTTCCGGTTGTAGTATTGGCGCAGGCTCTGCTGGTAGATGGAGGACTGGTTGAGTGCCAACAGTCGGCCCTCTTCCAGCAGATTGATGACGTCTTTTCATGCTTCTTCTACCTCCTCTTCGGTGTACATGGTGACTTGAGGGGAGTCAAATTCTATGTCCATCGAGATGACGGCTTCGGCACCGTAGATGAGGAAGAAAGGCGTGAAGCTGGTTGACTTTTTCGGAGTTGTGCGCAGTCTCTAGAGGACGGTCGGTAGCTCGTTGAGCCAATAGCCGGCCGACCGCTCCAAAGGCTCGACCAGTCGGGGCTTGATGCCGGACAAAATGAGGTTGTTTGCTCGCTCCACCTGGCCGTTTGACTGCGGATGGGCAACAGACGCTAGGTCCAGTCGGATGCCCTGCAACACGCAGAAACGGGCCAAAGCGCCTTTGGCAAAGTTGGTGCTGTTGTCGGTGATGATGCTGTGTGGTATGCCGTACCGGATGGTGATGTCGGAGATGAAAGTCACGGCAGTCGGTCCATTCACTTTTTTAATTGGCTTTGCTTCTATCCACTTGGTGAACTTGTCCACCGCGACAAGCAGATGAGTCATGGCGCCGCGCGCTGTCTTGAATGGTCCCACCATGTCCAGGCCCCGGACGGCAAAGGGCCGGGCAATGGGGATGGTCTTAAGTGCAGAAGTCGGCTGATGTGGCTTTGAATGCAACTTCTGGCACCCTTTGCATTTCTGGACCAAGTCTTTGGGGTCTTCTAGAGCAGTCGGCCAGAAAAAACCATGACGGAAAGCCTTGGCCACAAGTGCTCTTGAAGCCGCCTGGGGACCACACTCGCCTTGATGGATGTCTTTGAGGATTGCATGGCCTTGCTCTGACTCCATGTAGCGCTGGTAAACACCAGTGACACTATGCCTTACAAGTTCTCTGTTGACTATGGTGTATGTTGTTGCCCGGCGTTGCACTTGTCAGGCCGAGATCTCATCAGTCGGCAGCTCTTTGTTTACCAGAAAGTTGAGAATGGGCTGGGCCCATGAAGGTGCTGCAATTTCTTCGACTGCTAGGACTGCTACTTGCACGAGGGCGGTTGGGCCGGGAGGTGGCGGGTTGGAGTCAGCCACCGCTTGCTGAGTCGATGAAGTCCCTGGGCTGACTGCTGCAGTCCCCGGGCCGGGTTCTGAAGTCCCCGAGCTGGGTGCGGCTGATGCAGTCCCTAGGCCACCTGCCGAATTCCCCGGGCCGGCTGCTGGGGTCCTCAAGTCGGATCCGACTGCTTCAAGAGGGATCGGCACAAAGATGGAATCCGACTCTGGAGAAGGCTTGACAGACGACTTGAGGAGGCGTTGTAAAGCGACGCGGGCTGGTATTGCTTGCCGGGTGGAGCCGACTTGTGCCAAGGCATCTACTTGCTCATTGTCATTTCTTGGCACATGGAGGAACTCACATCCTTTAAAGTATCCACTGAGTTGCTGGACGAGGGAACGGTAGCTCGCCATGTTTGCGTCCTTGGCGTCCCAGTCACCTAACGACTGCTGGACCACCAAATCGGAATCACCATAGCACAGGATCCGGCAAATGCCGAGTTCCTTGGCAAGCCGGAGCCCGTGAATGAGTGCTTCATAATCGGCAATGTTGTTGGAGGCGGCAAAGTTGATTTTCAGCACATATCTGAGCTTGTCGCCTTTGGGAGAGGTGAGGACGATGCCGGCTCCCAAGCCGGTGCGCATCTTGGGACCATCAAAGTGCATCCGCCAATGGGTGGAGTCTGGCGCTGGCGGCAGGTACTGGGTCTCAGCCCAGTCGACCAGGAAGTCGGCCAGCGCTTGTGACTTGATGGCGGTGCGAGGCTGGTAGTAGATGGTGTAGGGGGCCAAATCTATGGCCCATTTGGCCACTCAGCCTGAAGCATCTCGGCTTCCAATGATCTCGGCTAGTGGAGCTGTGCAGACCATAGTGATTGGATGCTCTTGAAAGTATGGCTTCAGTTTCTTGGCAGCAAAATGCACGCCATAGCACAAATTCTGGTAGTGGGGGTAGTTTTGCTTGGAGGCGGACAACACTTCACTCAGGTAATACACCGGTCTCCGGACTGGTAGTGCCTTGCCTTCTTCTTTGCGTTCCACAACTATGACCGTGTTGACCACCCGGCTGGTGGTGGCGATGTAAAGGAGCACCGGCTCCTTAGGAGTCGGAGCCGCCAGGACAGGCGGAGTGGTCAACATCTTCTTGAGCTGGAGAAAAGCTCAATCCGCCTTGTCATTCCACTCGAAAAAAGTGGTCTTCTTCATGAGATGGTACAGGGGAAGAGCCTTCTCGCCTAGCCGACTAATGAAACAGCTGATGGATGCCAAGCAGCCGGTGAATTTTTGCATGTCCAGTAGTCGGGTGGGCACCTCCATCCTCTCGATGGCCTTTACCTTCACAGGGTTGCACTCTATGTCGCGCTCTGAGACCAGAAAGCCAAGAAGCTGGCCGGCTGGCCCCCCAAAGACGCATTTCTCCGAGTTGAGCTTGATCTGAAATCGGCGCAAATTCTCAAAGGTCTCCTTGAGGTCCTCTAGCAGCATTCCACGCTTCTCCGTCTTCACCACAACATCGTCCACATAGACATGGGCATTTCTGCCGAGTTGCTTGAGGAGACACTTCTGCATGCAACACTGAAACGTGACGCCGGCATTTCTCAAGCCAAACGTCATGGTCAGGTAGCAGAAGGCTCCGAATGGCGTGATGAAGGCGGTCTTCAGCCTATCGGCTGGGTTCAGCTTGATCTGATGATATCCTGAGTAGGCATCCAAAAAGCTCAACAGCTCGCATCCGGCTGTGGAGTCTATCACTTGGTCAATTCTTGGCAAGGCAAAGGGATCTTTGGGGCATGCTTTGTTGAGGCTGGTATAATCGATACACATGCGCCACTGCTTATTATTCTTCAGTACAAGGACTGGGTTGGCTAACCACTCTGGAAAGAACACTTCCATGATGAAGCCGGCTGCTAGAAGCCGGGATATCTCTTCTCCAACAACTCTTCTCTTCTCTTCCGACAGACGATGCAAGGGCTGCCTGACTGGCTTGGCATTGGACCGGACATGTAGCTTGTGCTCGGCGAATTCCGTCGGAACACCCGGCATGACTTTGGGAGACCATGCAAAGATGTCCCGATTCTCACGGTGGAAATCGACGAGCTCACCTTTCTATTTGCTGTCAAGGTTTGCACCTATGAGAGCGTGCCTCTCTAGGTGCTCCGGGTCCAAGGGTATCTTCTTCGTTTCTTTGGCCGGCTTGAACAATCCCTCACCTTCTGACTCCTTGGGGTTGGGTGACATTTTCGGCTGCTTGGCTGCCATTGCCACAACCCGGTCTAGGAGCCGCTTCCCAGCTGCGATCACGAGGGACTCGGCTAACCGGCTGCTCTCTGCTGCGCAGGTAGATGACTTCTTGTAGTCTCCTACTATGGTCAGGATTCCCTTGGAGCTCGGCATCTTCATCTTGACGTAAGAATAGTGGGGGATCGCCATGAACTTGGCCAGGGCAGGCCGGCCAAGTAGCGCATGGTAAGGGCTCTCAAGGTCCACCACTTCAAACCAGACTGGCTCTCAGCGAAAGTGGTCTTTGCCTCCGAAGAGGACGTCGATCTGTGTCTTGCCGACTGGTGAGCAGGAAAGGCCAGGAACTATGCCATGGAAAACAGTCCGGCTGGGCTGAAGATGTCTCTGCTTGATTCCCAACTTCTCCATGGTATCTTTGTACAGGATGTTGATGTTGCTGCCACCATCTATTAGAACTCGGGAGAAGCGAGCAGCTCGCCTCTCCGTGGCAAAGGTGGCATCCAACACCAGAGCATAAGAGCCGGGATTGGTCATTACTTCCGGGTGGTCGGCTCTGCTCCAGCTGATGGGCTTCTCAAACCAATGCATGAACTCGGGGGGTCTCTGATGCTACTGCATTTACTTCTTGTTGTTGCTGCTATCTGTCGCGCATGTCGTCAGCCACGCTGGTGAAAGCGACACAAGCTCCATGCTCCTCAGGGTATTCATCTTGTATGGCGCCAACTGGCCGGGCCGCCGGCTGCTGAGGAGGGGGAGGCGGCGGACCGGCAGGCGGAGGAGGCCAGAGTCCGTCGCCCTTGGCGATCCTGGTGAGCCAGTGGCACTTCCGAGTGGTATGATTGGACGGCTTCGCGTCGCTGTGGAACTTGCATGGTGCATTGAGAGTCTGCTCGTACGAGAAGGCGGGCAGCCAGTTGGGCTTGCCGCCCTTCTGGCGCTTGGGAGGAGGTTGCCCTTCCGGCTGCTGATCTTCGACTATTGCCACCTGCCAGCTCGTGGAAGCCGGCTGCATGGCCTTGCGCTTGTTGTTGTTTGGTTGCTATCGCCGACTGGTGTCACCAGCCGGGGTCCGAGGAGCTTGAGAGGCCACCTTGCCCGATATGTTAACTTGGATCTCTGTCTTCATGGAGGAGTCGGCCGTGGCGTATTTGTCCGCTATGATCAGCAGTTCGTCGAGGGTCGCCGGCTCGTCGCAGAGAAGCTTGTGCTTGAGGAGGGTGCCCTCTCGGCACCCGGCAGTGAAGTACTCGATGGCCTGCACCTCATGCACGCCCTCGCAACAGTTACGCAACTCGGCCCGGCGCGTGAGATAGTCGCGAGTCGACTCATTGGGGCCTTGGACGCATAAGGAGAGTTGGCGAGGCTTGGGCGGCCACTTGTACGTGTTGGTGAAGTTGCGGATGAATGCTTTAGCAAAATAACCCAGCTGTTGATGATGCGGGGCTTCAGGCTGTTTAGCCATGTCCGGGCTGTGCCCTGGAGCATGAGCGGAACGTACTTCACGGCAACACGCTTGTTGCTGTTGGCGATGCTGGCAGCGGTGGAGTAGTCGACCAGCCAGTCCTCTGGCTTCATGGAGCCGGTGTACTTGGGCGTATCTCTCACGAGAGTGAACCCTTTGGGGAAGGGCTCATCTCGGATGCGGGGGCCAAAACAAGGCGGACCCAGCTCATCATCTTCTTCTAGTGCCAGGGATAGATTGAGGCGATCGATCCGGTGGCGGGCATCATTTTCTCCGATTCCTTCTCGGCGGCCAAGGCGATCACCGAGTGATGGGTGATTAACAGGCGGCGGGGAAATGCGCCTCTCCCTGCGGGGAGGAGGAGGCGGACAGTCGTCTCGCCGCCGCACTGCTCTCGGGCAGCCGTCTTGGTCGCGCTCGATGGTGATGTGAGTCCGGCTGCGGCTGGCAGCCGGCTCCTTGTCTCTTCTATTGCGGACGCCACCGATCGGCGTCCGGGATGTCGCGCCTTGGTCTCGGCGATGAGGCGGGTCATCGTTTCACCGGTTGGGCGCTTCAGTGCGGCACCTGGCATCTTGCTGGTCAGCAGCCGCGTCGAGTAGCTACTGGACTCGCTCCGTCATGTGGCAACACTCGTCGCCCTCGAGCTTGTCTAGCTCGTCTGCTGCCGCCTGGGCAGCTCGTATGTTCTCTGCAGGTGTGGCGTATACTGGACGATCTTTCCCGAATATGCTGGCGATGGTCGCGCCACGCTGCCGGACCAAGCCAATGTGGCTAGGCCCACCAGGAGTCGGTGTGCCGCTGACAGCATGGTGGCGGCAATGCAAGACCTGGCCGCGCCTATCCCGGAAGACGCCGACGTTGAGATCCTTGAAGCACGCCACGTCCAGCTCGTCGAGCGCCCCATTTGGCAGGCCAGCATGAGACGCCTTTCGGAGGCCTACCACCAGGAGCCGGCGTGCCGCCGACAGCACGGTCCATCTCCCGCTAGTAGGCCTCCAAAAGGCGTCTCATGCTGGCCAGCCGGTTGGCGCGCTCGACGAGCTGGACGTGGCGTGCTTCAAGGATCTCAGCGTCGGCGTCTTCCGGGATAGGCGCGGTCAGGTCTTGCTTTGCCGCCTGCAATGGATTCTGGCCACCTTCGCCAGAATGCTCGCCGTGGCTGATGACGAGCACCTCCGTGACGGTGCTGCCGCCGCTGTCCGCACGAGGAAGCGGCTCGTCGTAGACCACCACGTTGGAGGGGAACCCGTCAAGCGACGCCGTGTCGGAGTCGACCAGCAATGGGTAGGTGGAGCCAACCGACTCCAAGTCAGCAGCATGCTCACTGGCGACGTGGAGCTGATCGAGGAGACCCACGAGGCAGCTCTCTGGGCCATCGGTGCCCGCATCATACGTGGGCTCATCTGAGAGGCGAACCTCACCAACAAGATCGGCGAGGCAGCTCGCCGCGCAGGCAACCTCCGCGCCGTGCAGCGCGTCGGCGCAGACGCCGTCTGGCATGCCGGGTTGGCTGCGCTCGCCAGGAAGGAACAGGGTTCCCATCCAGAACAGGTCTCCAGGAGACGGTGCACCTCGCCCCACGGTGGGCGCCAAATGTCGGGGGCTGGGTGCGACATATGCCAATGGATGGCTTATCATGGTGGGAGCGAGTAGAACGTCGTTGGTGCTTGGAAGCGGGATGAGGCGTAGACACGAACGCCGGCGCACTTTACCCAGGTTCGGGGCTCTCCTACGAGATAACACCCCTAGTCCTCCTCTGCGGGGTCTCCGCATGATCACTAAGGCACTAGTGAGTACAATGGTGCTCCTTGACCTGTATGCTAGAGGTAGAAGAAGGCAGGGCTTGCTCTCCTCTTCCCCTAGGTGTGAGTCTAATTCTAACAGGTTGGAACCCTTTGCATGGGTGCCCTGGGGGGTATATATAGGCCTACCCCCAGGGATACAATAGTAATCCGGCCAAGTGTAGGACCCGGCTGTTAGTGTCTCTGGTCGTCGGCTCCTCCACCGGCTGCTGGGGCCCGCCGACTGGTCTGGTACGGAGCCGACAGGCCGCTCCCGCCACTCGCGGGTCTTGCCGGCTGTTGATTACTGTAGTCGTGATGCTAATGACGCAGGCTTGGTCAGGGGAGCGTGGCTACAGTCCCGCCGCCTGGTGGGAGATCACTGTAGCCACTCCGGGTCTCATCTAGTTAATGGTGCACGGGCCCTGAGGTAGGAACAAGCCGCCTGCTGGGAGCCGGCCTCCCTCGGCTCCGACTGGTGAAGCTATCGCCGTCTTCCGGGCTCTCGCTTCCAGGTGGGGCCCGCTGTCTTCAGGTCGTACCGGTAGGCGGTCGTGGGAGCAGGGCTACGCCTGACAGGAGTGACATCAAGAGCGGAGTGGCAACAGTGCCGCGCTGGGCGGAGATCTCCGCCTGTATGGAGCACTGTGGCCATGCCCGGCCCTGGATACGGGGGTGATGGGCTACACTGTAACCTCACCTTGTTTCGTCTTCTTAATGGGGGCGCAAACTTCAAGGGTGCCTCGGGCTGACTGCCGGGAGCCGGCCTCTTTGGAGGCCGCCTACTAGGAGTCAGTCCGTATTGGAGCCGCCTTCCTGAGTGTGGCCGTCTTCTGGCAGTCGGCCGTTCAGCCATCCAGCCACCAGAAGGCGGCGCTTCATCTTGGCGTCTTGAGGGGCGAAGCCGGCCATGATGTATTGAAAGGTTCCGGGACTCGAGTTAGGCTACTCGTGGCCCATTACTCTGACAAAATACAAGAAATCTCTTGTGTCCGCAACACACCCAATACAATGGCAAATTGTATAGATGCACTAGTTCGGCGGAGAGATGGTGATAAAAGTGTTGATGGTAGAAATATATTTTTATAATCTGAATAAATAAAAACAGCAAGGTAGCGAATAGTAAACGGGCACAAAGAGGGTATTGCAATACTTGAAAATGAGGCCTAGGGTCCTTACTTTCGCTAATGCAATCTCTCAACAGTGCTAATATAATTCGATCATATAACCACCCCTCAAAGTGCGATGAAGAATCACTCCAAAGTTCCTATCTTGCAGAGAACATAAGAAGAAATTGTTTGTAGGGTAGGAAACCACCTCGAAGCTATTCTTTCCGATCAACCTATCCAAGAGTTCGTACTAAAACAACACCAAATAATTTCAGATTCATAATACTCAACAACACAAGGAACCTCAAAGAGTGCCCCAAGATTTCTACCGGAGAAACAAAGACAAGAATGTGCATCAACCCCTATGCATAGATTACCCCAATGTCACCTCGGGGATCCGCGAGTTGAGTGCTAAAACACATATCAAGTGAATCAATATGATACCCCATTGTCACCACGAGTATTCATATGCAAGACATATATCAAGTGCTCTCAAATCCATAAATGTATTCAATCCAATAAAACGAAATATCAAAGGGAAAACTCAATTAATCACGACAAGATAGAGAGGGGAAAACACCATATGATCCGACTATATTAACAAAGCCCGCAATACATCAAGATCGTGACATCTCAAGAACACGAGAGAGAGAGAGAGAGAGAGAGAGAGAGAGATTAAACACATAGCTACTGGTACAAACCATCAGCCCCGAAGGTGGACTACTCCCTCCTCATCGTGGTGGTCGTCGGGATGATGAAGATGGCCACCGGAGATGATTCCCCCCTCCGGCAGGGTGCTGGAATAGGGTCTAGATTGGTTTTCCATGGCTACAGAGGCATGCGGCGGCAGAATTTCTGATCTAGGTTAACCCCGAGGGTTTTTGGAATTTTTGGGAATTTATAGGGTAAAGAGGGGGTGCAGGAGGCCACCGAGGTGGGCACAACCCACCTGGGCGCGCCTGGGCCCCCAGGCACACCCTGGTGGGTTGTGCCCCCCTCGCCCCCCAGGTGCTGCTCTGGCCCATTGGTGGTCTTCTGGTCCATAAAAATCCACAAAAAGTTTCGTGGTGTTTGGACTCCGTTTGATATGGATTTCCTACGATGTAAAAGACAAGCAAAAAACAACAACTGGCACCGGGCACTGGGTCAATAGGTTAGTCCCAAAAAATGATATAAAGTTGCTATAAAATGATTGTTTCCAAGAATGATAATATAAAAACATGAATACTTCATAAGTTATAGATACGTTGGAGACGTATCAACCTCTCCAATTGAAGATAAATCAATCTAGTTGGCCAAACCAAACAGATAGATCAGAGAGAAATACAAAGCTATAACGATAAGGCATAATGAAGTCCAGAAAAGACTCACTTACTTTGAATGAATAATCTGATCACAAACCCACAATTCATTGTCTGGGTACGACAATCTATGGGACCAGCGATGCCCCTTTGCAGTTCGGCCATGGAGATCAACGAGCACGAAGAACAAATCCAGAGGTTAACGCGTGAGGTGAAGCTACTATGCAAGAGTGAGCAAAGTGTCGACCCATGCCCAGGTAGCCATGGGCCTCCTTTTATGGACGAATAGGTGTCTGATAACCCATAAGTATAGGGGATCGCAACAGTTTTTGAGGGTAGAGTATTCAACCTAAATTAATAGATTCGACACAAGGGGAGCCAAAGAATATTTGTAAGTATTAGTAGTTGAGTTGTCAATTCAACCACACCTGGAGATTAAATATCTGCAACAAAGTGATCGGTAGCACAGTAGTATGATAGTTCGATAGTAGTAGTAATAATAGCAGTGGTAACGATAACAGTAGTAGAAGTTTTGTAGTAGTTGAAACAGTAGCAATAGCAATATTAACTCAGCAAGAACAATATGTGAAAACCTCGTAGGCATTGGATCGGTGATTTCGTTGGATGATATTCATCATATAACTGTCATAACCTAGGGCGATACAAAACTATCTCCAATTCATAAATATAATGTAGGCAAGTGTTCCGTAAATAGCCATACATGCTTATGGAAAAGAACTTGCATGACATCTTTTGTCCTACCCTCCCATGGTAGTGGGGTCCATAAGGAAACTAAGGGATATTAAGGCCTCCTTTTAATAGAGAACTGGAACAAAGCATTAACACATGGTGAATGCATGAACTCCTCAAACTACGATCATCACCGGAAAGTATCCCAATTATTGCCACCTTGGGGTTTACGGATCATAACACATAATAAGTGCATAGACCTTGCAAGATAGGATCAAGAACATAGATATAATGGTGAAAGCATAAAATTCAGATCTGAAATCATGGCACGCCGGCCCTAGTGGCAAGCATTAAGCATAGCAAAGTCATAGCAACATCAATCTCATAACATAGTGGATACTAGGGATCAAGCCCAAACAGAACTAACTCAATTGCATGATGAATCTCGTCCAACCCACCACCGTCCAGCAAGCCTACGAATGAATTACTCACTCCAGGCGGTGACCATCATGAAATTGGTGATGGAGGATGGTTGGTGACGACGAACATTGAAGATCCCCCTCTCTGGAGCCCCGAACGGGCTCCAAATCTGGCCTCCAGATGAAGAACAGGAGGTGGCAGTGGCTCCATATCGTAAAACATGATGAAACTTCCTCTCTGGTATTTTCTGGGAAAATAGGATTTTATAGCGTCAGAATTAGGGTCAGCAGAGCTTTGTGGGCCCCACTACCCACCAGGGCGCACCAGAGGGGGGTGGCGCGCCCTGGTGCCTAGTGGGCTGCTGGGTCCCCCTCTAGTGGGTCTTGCTTCCAGTATTTTTTATTTATTCCAAAATAATTCTCCAAAAAGTTTCATCCAATTCTGAGAACTTTTAGTTCTGCACAAAAACAACATCATGGTAGTTCTGCTGAAAATAGCGCCAGTCCGGTTTAGTTTCATTGAAATTTTTCAAAATAGAGTCCAAAACAAGAGCAAAACCGTTAGGAAAAGTAGATACAATGGATATGTATCAACTCCCCCAAGCCTAACCCATTGTTAGTCCTTAAGCAATTCAGTTGACAAACTGAAAGTGATAAAGAAAAACTTTTACGAACTCTTTTGTTCTTGTGTACATACACACACACACACACAGATATATATATATATATATATATATATATATATATATATATATATATATATATATATATATATTCAGCAAAGATCATGACTAACCATGCAAGCAATAACTCTTAGAAATTATATTCACGCATATCAATGGCATAATCAACTAGCAAGCAATAATAAAGTATTTCAAATGCCAACACTTTGTTAAAACAATCATGATATAATATGACAATAGTGGTATCTCGCTAGCCCTTTCTGAGACTGCAAAACATAAATGCAGAGCACCTTCAAAGTTCAAGCAGCGACTAAACATTGTAATTCATGGTAGAAGAGATCCAGTCATGATGCATTCAACATTAACTATACACAATGCATGAGGATGACAATAGTGCTCTCAGGACTGGCGAACATGATCCAGTCATGATGGTAGAAGGTGATGACTCAACATAAAAATAAATAACATGAAATTAAATAGATAGGCCCTTCGCAGATGGAAGAAGGGATTTGCAGCGGTGCCAGAGCTCGAAGCTTAAATCAGAGCTAAATAAAATTTTGGGAGGTATACCCTTCCTGTCAATGTTACGACCAAGAGTTTTCAATATCTTCCATGCTAAACAAATTAGCGGTGGTTCCCAAGCGCTAAGAGTAAAGTTTACTCCCCCTACACCAACAAACACAAGTCATGGCTAGCTGAATCCACGGGTGCCTTCCATACCAACTACAGTCCCGGGGAGTTTTGTTTAATTATTTGCACTTATTTATGGGATTGGGCTTCTCGTTACCGGCCACTCTCGTGCAAGGATGAGTGAATAAACACTCATCATGAGAATAACCCGCTTAGCATGGATGATACTGACCACCCCCTGTTGCTTCATGAGCGGTCCAGGAACAGAAAACAGATGTTCATTTCAAGTTTTAGGGTAATACCGCATATAGGTAGATATAGTGGACTCATCTGGAATGACCTTGGTTTAAGGATTTTGATGCACAAGAAGTATTCCCGCTTAGTATAGGCGAAGGCTAGCAAATAGGTTGAGAAGCGGCCACCTAGAGAGCGCTCATGAGCATGCACTATGAATAATTAACATTAAGTACTAGCATGAGTAGGATATAAACACCATGAACATAAATATCGTAGATGCTATGTTGGTTTTGATTCAACTACATGTGTGAACATGTGCCAAGTCAAGCCACTTGAAACATTCAGAGGAGGATACCATATCAGCATACTACATCACCATCATTTTAATGCATGTCGACATCTAAGATAAATCAGTATCCACTCCTAGCTACTTAAGCATGGCATGAGAAACTATAATCTCTAATTTTTTATTGCAAACATGTTTAATCATAATATGTTGAATCATGGATACTGAGTTAAATATATTTACAAAAACAAAAACAAGTCGAGTTCATACCCGCTTTTACCCGCCACAATCACTTCATCAAATATCATCATTATTTCCTTTCACTTGCACAACCGAATGATGTGAAAATAATAACAGTGCAAGAGTGTCGTAGACTAAGCTGGAATCTGCAACATTTTATTCAGAGAAGAAGACAAAACAATATGGGATCTTTGTTAGATCAACAATAATACATATGAGAGTCACTCAACATTTTCATCGTGGTCTTCTCCTTGGTACGACTCAACAAAACAAAAGAAAAGAATATCAGAGAAACACACTGAAATATTTTTGGAGTTTTTATTTTTTTTCTTGGAAGAAGCAAATTAAGGAAAGGAAAACGAAAACGAGGAAAACTATTTACAAGGGAAAGCTCCCAGCAAGCAAAAGAAGAACTGGTAAATCTTTTTGGGTTTTCTTTTAATACTACAACTAGTTAAACTAGAAAGAAAAACCAAAAATAAACAAGAAATATTTTGGGATTTTCTTAAAGTTTTTTCAAACACACAAGAAGAAAGCGAGAAGATTAATCTAGCATGGATAATACAATGAAAAAGTATTAACACCGATAACTGAAATGAAGTGTGTGAACATGAATGTAATGTCAGTGGAAATACGTACTCCCCCAAGCTTAGGCTTTTGGCCTAGCTTGGTAGTAGCCTTCCGGTCCGATGTGAAAGTTTTGTGGCGGTGGCACCTGAGCGTCCCACTCCTGGAGCTCCTCCTCTGCCTAGTTGTTCCGGTAGGCAATAATATCTGCTGGTAGGACGGTGTATCCGTTCCTGGCAATAGAATAAAACAAGGTAGGTGTAGGCAACAGGATAATATCATGAGTTTTCTCACTGAAAACCAAGTTGTAACGAATGTTGTTAAAAGAATCGGCAGCATTAGTAAATTGGTGAGCCACCATCACCTGGTGATCTAGATAAAATCAGGGCAAAGGTTAGTCATGGTGACGTATCTAAACATTAAAGTGACTCGCTAAGCAAGTGGCATAAATACCACCATGGATTTTGCCCTTAGTTCTGTTAAGGTGCAGACGTCGTGCATCAATAGCTCCTAGGTTAAATGTGTGATCATTGTGAAGTGCACAGCATAAAATGGCGAGGTCAGGAGCACTAAGTATAATGCCCTTCTCCCTAGCTGTCAAACACTTCGTGATAAATAACACAAAGTAATGCACAGAAGGAAATTGCAGACTAGTGGTGGTGGCTTTCGACACGCCTCTTTCCTCACCCACTGTCAAAGTGAGGAGGAAGTCCTCAAACTCTGCCGGTCTAGGCTCTCTTAATTTATCGTCAAAGGGAATTAAACATATCTCACAAAATTCAGTGAGCGGTATCTGACGGGTTTCAGAATATAAATTAAACCGCACCGCAGGAGGTTCATGCCTATTCGGAAAATAAAAAATTTTCACAAAGAAGTTCATGAGGGTGTGGTGTTGGTCACACTCATCTGCGAGGAAGTTGGTTAGCCCGGCATTTGCAATGAATTGGGCAAACTCTTGATGGAACCTGGCCTCGTCCATGAAGGCACGATGTGGCCATTCGCACGGCTGCACCTCCGTCGTTCTTGGTGTGTTGAGGTCATTGTGCGATGATTCCCCAATGACTCCCTTGACACTCTTTTTGGAGGAATACTTCCAGAAAATATTCATCTTTTTCTATGAACAAAAATTATGAAATTTTTGGGTCACAAATTTGTCAACAAAACTTCAGAAGATTGATAACAACTACTCATATGGATGCCTAGAGGCTATATCAAGCATTCAAACTACTTGGAACTCAAAGAATTCCACATGCAAGATCATTTATAGCAGCACCAAAAGTAGCTAATTACTCAAAATATAAACCACTAGAACAAAAACTAATTGGAGCAATGGAGGAGTCACATACCAAGTAGCAATCCCCCAAAACTGTTTCGGAAACGGAGCTTCGAGCAAAGAGATCAATATCCGCAGGTTTGGGAGCAAGAACACGAGAGGGAGGGAGGGAGAGAGAGAGAGCTAGTGTGATTTTATTGGAGGTAGGTGGTGAGATGAGCTAAAGAGATAAGTGAGCGGGGCCTTGTGGGGCCCACTACCCACCAGGGCGAGCCTGGGGTAGCTGGCGCGCCCTGGTGCCTAGTGGGCAGCCGGGGCACCCCCGGTGATGTTATTTGTATAAAAAATTCTCAAATATTCAGAAAAAATTCATGTCAAAATTTCAGGTCATTCTGAGCACTTTTATTTTGGGCCAATTCTTTATTGCACGTAAAACTCAGAAAACAGGAATAATCTAACATTTTATTTTATTTAACTAAGAGTAACACAAAAATAAAAGTAGGGACAAAAGGTGGTGCTTAGTAAATTCATCGACCACATGCCTCTCAAAAATAATCCATTAATAAGGTTGATCAAGTCTTATTAACAATCACTTCCAATTATCATGAACCCGAAGAACTTTCATAAAATACTAAATTACCTCAATGGGGATTTTACCAGTCATTTGTACCTCCTAATCTGCAGCTAGCACATAAATAATTCTTGAAGTGAAGAAGGGGAAAAATAGAGGAGATACATCACACACATACTACCATTACTCATCATGTCTCCTCTATGATAGAACAATGAGCAATAATTCAGTAATTAGAAGGTCATGTCATGCACAACAGATACAAGCAATGACTAATCCTAAAACACCCAACGCTCTATGAATCAAATCAACATTGACCAAAGAAGGGAATAGGAAGAGCTAGCATACCTGTAGATGTGCTAATCACGGTGAGGTCGCCCGCAAGTAGATGCAACTCTGGCCGAGGACACAGGCTCCCCCATGCTGCTGAGACATGGGAAACCACCGCTGATGGCTGCCTTCCTTGGGATCTGTCAGCAAGGTCCGAGGTCTGTCAGTCGCGATTGGAGAGAGGAGAGGAGGCGGTCGCTGAAGCCTTGCCGACGTCGATGCCCCTCTACCGGGTTGGCTGCAGCGGATACCAAAGGAGGAAATGGAGGTGATGTGAAGGCACGGTGGCGCAGAAGATATGGCAAGGCGAGGGCACGGGCGGAGGAAGGACATGAGTCGCGGCGCACGAGCACGCTACTCCTCAAATTTGCGGTGGTATCTTCTCTATTGCGCCATCTCCTTTGTTCTCCAATGGATGTGACCCTTCTCTTCAAGAAGAAGCCAACATGCAGGGGGATCCGGCAGGATTCGGTCGAAGAAGAGGAGGAGAGGCAGCACTAGGCAGAGGAGGAGCAGAAGGGGCGCGGCGGCGGTAGTCGTGAGCAGGAGAGGAGAGACGAGGCATGGGGGTGTGGGGATCGAGGATGGGAGGGGATTGGCAAATAGGTTTTCACCCGCTTCGACCGCGCACACAACATAAGGGACCCTAAGATTTCTTCCTGTTGCAACTGCAAAACGGGCCGCGAGGAAAGGAGCCCCACATGTCATCTGTTGTGGCATGAAAGAGCAATGTACAGAGAAACTAACAGCGAGATTTTTAACAGCACTGTAAAATCGAGCCAGCGAGGCAGATCGTGTGCGCGCCGCAGATGCCCCAAGTAAGCGGGTAGCATAGCGGCATTTATATGTTGGATAGGCAGATAGGTTTAGAGAGAGAGCAATCCATGACAAATATTATTGTTCAATTAATTGGAGAGAGAGAGAGCAATCCATGCCAAAGATTATTTTTTTTGAACGGTCACTGGGGCGGAGAGCTTCCCCACCTGAATATATTACCACTCAAAAGAGATGTCGAGAATTACAACAACAGTTCGGTTACAACGTCAGCTTTAGGGGATAGCTGAAGAGAGGAAGTTAAGCCATTGCGTAGCAAAGATATCGTCTTCTTTCTTTTTGAACCGGAAAACCCATAGAGAGAAATCTGCTACAATATTTCGTATCGTGGTTCTGTGGGAGTGATCCTCGTTTCTGAACACGAGAGCGTTTCTCGAGCCCCATAGTTTCCATGAGATAGTCAGAGTCACAGATGGCCAGATGTTGGGGTTGAGGCCCTGAAGCGCCGGGTGTTGGTGCAGAGCAGCAACGGAGGTTGGAGCCGGCAGACCCAAGGAGGACCAGACCTGTGTCGCGTAAGAACAGTTGGAGATGAGGTGGAGGGCATCCTCATTCGGGTCTTGACAACGCGGGCATGCAGCTGATTGGGTAATGTGCTTGTGAAACATGTTGGCCTTCGTGTTGAGCCGATCGCGGAGGAGGAGACATGCGAAGATCTTGACCTTGATCGGAACCTTGGAAGCCCAGACAAAGTCATGGTGAGGGTCGGTGTAATCTTCAGCAACAATGGAGGAGTAAGTGTTCTTGGCAGAGAACGGTAGTCCATGGGTGAGGGACCGTTCGTCGGAACAACAACAACAACAACAACAACAACAACAACAACAACAACAACAACAACAACAACAACAACAACAACAACAACAACAACAACAACAACAACAACAACAACAACAACAACAACAACAACAACAACAACAACAACAACAACAACAACAACAACAACAACAACAACAACAACAACAACAACAACAACAACAACAACAACAACAACAACAACAACAACAACAACAACAACAACAACAACAACAACAACAACAACAACAACAACAACAACAACAACAACAACAACAACAACAACAACAACAACAACAACAACAACAACAACAACAACAACAACAACAACAACAACAACAACAACAACAACAACAACAACAACAACAACAACAACAACAACAACAACAACAACAACAACAACAACAACAACAACAACAACAACAACAACAACAACAACAACAACAACAACAACAACAACAACAACAACAACAACAACAACAACAACAACAACAACAACAACAACAACAACAACAACAACAACAACAACAACAACAACAACAACAACAACAACAACAACAACAACAACAACAACAACAACAACAACAACAACAACAACAACAACAACAACAACAACAACAACAACAACAACAACAACAACAACAACAACAACAACAACAACAGCAACAGCGGCAACAGCAGCAACATCAGCAACAGCAATAGCAGCAACAACAGCAGCAACAACAGCAACAACAGCAACAACAACAACAACAACAACAACAACAACAACACCAACACCACCACCACCACCACCACCACCAACACCACCAACAACACCAATCCAACTCGTGAGCAGCAGCATTAGATAGACGGTTCCGCATGTTCGCCAATAAGCTGGTTTGCCAAACAGTAGCCACTAGAACCTTGTCATCAATGGAGTGTGAGAAGAGGTTCGGGAAAACTTTTTGGAGAGGCGACTGTAAAAGCCAATTATCAAGCCAGAAGAAGGTGGAGAGGCCATTGTAGGTGATCACAAATGAGTGCTCAATTAGCAGTGGCAAGTTTTTGTTGATAATTTTCCAAAGAAAGGAGGGCCTTGAAGTTTTTGCTGTGATGCCAAGAGGGTATTGGTGGTGATACCACTGTGTCCAAGGGACGTTTGGGTGCTGCAGAATTTTGGATGAGAATTTCATAAGCAAGCAGCGGTTCCGAATTTCTAGATTTTTAATGCCTAGACCACCAGTATCTTTAGGTTTGCCTCGTTGGACCAGAAGAACGCCCTCCGAATGGCGTCAAGTTTGGCTATGATCGACTTAGGTAATCAAAAGACGAACATGAAATAAACTGTTAAAGAGTCTAGGACCGTAGTCAGCAGGGTCAGGCGAGCACCACGTGAGAGTAGGTCGGCAACCCAACCGAAGAGGAATTTCCGAAAGCTGTCTATGATCGGGTCGAAAGCTGTGAGTGGCAGTTTGGTGGGGGAGAGGGGTAGACCTAGATAGATTAACGGAAAGGAGGATAAAGAACATCCAATAGCTGCAGCAATGTTGTTTTGAGTGGATGAGTCGGTGGCGATGGTGAGAAGAGCCGTTTTTGGAAGTTGGTGACCAGCCCCGTTGCAAGGGCGAAATTGTGTAGGGTTTTTTTGGGAGTTATGGTGGCGGCGTCGCTAGCAGCAGCAATTATCAGGGTATCATTAGTGTACTGAAGTGTCACGGGTGGTTCGTTTGGTCGTAGCGGGTGGCAAAGTACGTTCGTTTAGAAAGCGTTGGCGATCAGTCTTTCAAGAACGTCTGCAACGATGATGAACAAGTATGGCGAGAATGGGTCACCGTGGTGGAGGCCACATCTACATTGGATCCAGGACCCCGGAATGCCATTTAAGAGTATAGCCGTTTTCCCAGTGAGCAGGATGTTTTGGACCCATGAACAGAAGATGGGAGGAAACCCTCGAGCTTGTAGGGTTTCAATGAGGGAGGACCAGCATATGGAGTCAAAGGCTTTCCTAAAATCGAGCTTGAATACCATGGTCGGGGCTTTACGTGTGTGGCAAGCGCTTAGGATATCAGCAGCATAGATGAAATTTTCAGTAGTGTTGCGTCCATGTAGGAAGCCCGTTTGATCATAATGAATGAGCAGTGGGATGAGTGGTTTAACTCTATTTGTGAGAACTTTGGCAACTGCTTTTGGAGTGCAGTTTTGTAGAGAGATGGGTCTAAAAGCGTCTGGAGATGTTGGCGCCTGGGTTTTTGGAAGGAGTACCATGAAGGCACGCTTGAAGCGGTCGAGCGAAGCGGTCTGATCGTGGAAGGCAGAGAAGAATGGTAGGATGGATTGTTTGATATCATTCCAGAAATTTTCTAAAGAAGATGGGTCCAAAGCCGTCCGGTCCAGGGCTGGCGTTGGCGTTCATGGTGAGAAAGGCTTGGTGGATTTCGTCGTGGGAGAAAGGTTGTGCAAGATCACGGAGCTGGGGGAGAGGAGAGGGGTATAGCTGTAGCAGACTGAAGTTCCATGTAGCATTTTTTGTGGTCTCGATTAGTTGTTGGAAATAAGCTTTTAAGATGTCAGCTTTTTGTTCGTGCAGGAAAACTTCGGAAGTGTTGTGTATAAGCATGGGAATTTTGTTTGATCGAGATCGCTGTGTAGCAGAGGCACGGAAGAATCTAGTGTTCTCGTCGCCGTCAACGGCGACCCTGATCTTACCCCTCTGTTTCCAGGAGGCAATTTTTTGTTTGATGGCACGTTGTAGCAGGTTGGAAAGCGTAAGTCTAAGTTTCTGTTCGAGTGGGTAGAGAGGAGCGAATTCCTCGTTTAGGTCAAGAGCCTGGATTGCCAGTTTGCAATTTGTTTCCCGTTGGTAGATGGGTTGCAGCGTCTTGGCCCAAGATTTTAGGGCCGATCGTGTTCCTTTAATGTTTTGAGCGAGAGAAGCACCTAGATCTGCGGGAAGCCCATTGTGGCGCTGTGAATTGGGCTGCCAGCAGCCGCGCACTATGTTTGTACAGGCTGGGAATGAAGTCCAAAAGCGTTCAAATCGAAAAAGGCGGGAAGAAGGGACGAACGTGGATATAGTGACCAGGAGTGGAACGTGGTCAGAAACGAATCTAGTAAGAGAGGTGAGGTGCGAGTTGGGGAAAAGAGCATCCCAAGATAGGTTGATAAGCACCCTGTCTAGACGTATTAGCGTAGGAGACAGTCTTTTATTTGACCAAGTAAATTGTCTATCAAGAAGTGGGAGCTCTAAGAGAGCAAGTTGATCAATGGTGTCATTGAAGGCGTCTGCCTCCGATCGTCGGAAGTTGTTGTTGTTTCGTTCATTAGGGAATCGAGTAAGGTTAAAATCTCCGATTAGGAGCCAGGGGGATTGAGATGGTGGTTCGATATGTTTCAAGGAATACTAGCTTTAGATCTCTTTGCGAGGGGGCGTAGACGTTTGTGATGAAGATGTTGTGTGGCGAGGCAAGACGTGAGAGAGTTAAGGTAGATGTGAAACGCCTATGTTGACAATTGAGAAGCGAAAAGCAGCGTGAGTTAGTAGCCGAAAGAATTCCGCCCGCAGATCCGATTGCGTCGAGGTGGTTGTTAGAGTCTAGGAAGCGAGGCAAGATCGATATCTGGTTTTTGTAGTTTGGTTTCTTGAAGAAGGGCTATTGATGGGCGCAAGAGATTGATTTCAGAGAACACATTGGCACACTTGTCATTATCTCCTAACCCGCGAACATTCCAGGACACGATGGAGTAGGTTGCGTTTTTCATAATGGAAACTTAAACTGGCACCTTACATAGGGGTAGTGACCCGACATACAACCATTTTGGGTCAGGATACACTGAGACAAACTGACAGAAGTAGGCGTGAGCACCATTACAACTAGTTTCACCTTAACATAGCAACTACGGGGCGGTGCGAGACACCGGATACATGGCCAGCAATGGCCGCCACACGAGTGGCCGATGAGGAGAGAGCACATCATGGCGATCCCAGGCCACCGGAGCCCGATGCGATGTCCGCCAGATGCGATGTCCGCCACCATCTCTGGCGTGGCGCCGCAGGCAGCAGCAACGGCAACAAGGTCCTCAGGCGAGGCAGGACCGCGAGCAGAGCCGTCGATGAGCCCAGTGTCATCGCAGAGACAAGCGTGGATCAGAACGTCAGAGAGATCCTTCGAAGCAGTGGATAGATCGAGCTTGTTTGCCTTGGAGCGCATGGCCTTAGTGGTCATGGAAGAGTAGACAGGTGGCTCGATTTCAGCCAGCCGAGCGCTGCGCCTGGCCTTGATGCCAGAGTCGGCAGCCATCTTGGCACGCCTGCTAATGCGCCTGGCCATGACGAAGATTATTGTTCAATTAATTATATTTGTAAGATTAATTGCAGTTGATATTGTTTGAAGATGTCATCCGGTCTAGAATTAAAAGAGATAACATTTACAAGGAGTACTGTACTCCTTTTACTTTTGAAAAACATGCATCCATCATACGAATAGAGTATATGACATGCTCGGCTTGAATGAATAATAGAGTATGTATCTACAATACCTAATCAAACGACTAACTTTGGTTGGCTATGTGTCTTGAATAAATACCCAACCATTTTTTTACCAGGCAGAACCATATTTTGCTCCTATAAAAGTCTATATTACCCCAGAAACTCTTAAAGAAGAAAGTAGAACAAAAACAACCCAAAGGACCATGAAATAAGCCGATGTTGCCCAAGCCCACAGCCTAGGCCCCCCAAGCTCAGCACCAAATACTATGCGGCGGAGAACCAAAACTGTGATACAACCAAAAGATGTTGCGAAGAAGACCAGAAGTGAGAAGCTGAGACCAGCAGCATTGTCTATGTACAGTGGTTCCTGGTAGGCAAAGAAATTGTACACTGTGTTGATCAACCACGGAACACCAATGCCAACGTATATGTTCACTGAATTGCTGCAGCAAAGAAAGTAATCAGTCCCACTCCGCTCCAGCTTGAGGAATTAACAACAATAAAAAACTTCATGCCTCGAACTGGTTCAAGAGGATGTGTGTACAAACGAACCTGCAAGTGATGTTGGCAATTGCAGAGTCTGCAGTAACTTGACGCTCGGCAGCAATCTTGCTAGCGACTAGATCCGGCCATGAGGTTCCAGCAGCCAGCGCTGTGAATGCTATAACATATGGGTTTAGTCCTACACAGAAAGGTAGATTTTCCATCAGCATACAGGCAGTTACATCTAGATGAGCAGATGAAAATCAGACATATGCAAGAGCAGGTTACAACCTGTGACACAGCTTATCTGGTCTGTGATATTGGTGACCCCATAGGCAATACCACTTATGAAGATCAGAGAGAAAATAAAAGCAATCCATCCATGTGCGATTTGATACGGGGGCACAAAAGCAAACAACAATTTCCAAGGTGCGATGATTGAGTTCCAACATATTATGATAAATCTCAGGCAGACAGAATCCATTTTCTTTAGCTCAGGACTCTCCAGCTGCATATATCAACAAATCACTTAATATTCTAGAAGTTCTGAGACAGAAAACGTACTTCTTCTGTTTTAAGTCAGCTTTCCGTGTATACTCTGATGACTGAAACAATAAGTACGTTCTAGGTGTGTCAAAGCACACATATTGGAAACTATTAAAATAAAGATAACCCATATTGGTACACCGGAAATAGCAGAGGATGCAGGAGGTGTACGTGCAATCAATTTCAGTATGATAAGTAATTGATAAAGTTCTCTGAACAGTGTAAGTTTTCCAAGCACTTTATGTATGTATAGTTCCACTGGATAGGTACCTAGCAGTAAACTTATCAATTGTAGGCAGCCAAAAGTCTAGAACATGCTTCACATGCTTGTCATGCGCTCATTGGACAGACAAATAAATAGGACCAGTTCAGCTACATTATAATATAATAACCAAAATAAGTATTTTGACACGAGATTCAAGGTAAATGTAAACAAGGAGCCGCATCAACAAACTTGAAACTATGAGATACAAAATAACAGTAAATAAAAGTACCATTACAGCATCCACAAATTGTTCCCGCCAAACAGAAAGCCAGTAAGTATCCTCTTGTGTGTTCTTTACTACAAGCGTTGTTTTGGACGATTCTTCTATATCCTTTTCCGGAACATGATGATACCCTGCGGGTGTCCAACCATACAAAGAATTACTTCTGAGTTGTTTAACAAAACATTTTTAGCCAATGACAGCGGAGAAATATTATTGGATGGATTCAAGAAAAGGAGCCAGAGAGGCAAGTATCTCCCTCCCCTCCTTCCCGTGTCGCCCCCGCACGGCGGCCGGGAGGAAACCCTAGCCCGGCACCACCAGGGTACCCCAGCTCTCCTCCCCCCCCCCTCCCCCGCCGCCGCCACAGGGCTTGGCCGGGCAAAGCCCGCCCAGCGCCGGCGGCTGCGGGGCATTTTCGATTCCTCGCAGGAGGGGGCCGGCGTGGGGCTGTTCCTTCCGGCTGGGAAGCGGCGCTGGCGATACGCGACGTGGCGTGGTGGCGCCCTGCTGCGGTGGCGGGCGTCGCTGGGCATTAGGCGGCGCGGTGGCTGGCGGTGGCGGTGGCGGCGGCGGCAGCTGGGCTTCGACCAGGTCCGTCGGGCTTCTTCCGTCAAGGCGTGGGCCGGCATGGATCCGTCCTCCCGAATGGTATTGGTGGTGCGCGCGGGTCTGGGTGGTGCGGCCGGCTGCTGGGGGCTGGTTCCGATCCGCCCAGCTCGGTGATGTCGCGGGGCCGATCTGGTGGTGTGTGCCCGGCGGCTCGGGCGCTTGGAGCTCACCGGGCGACACGTGTAGGGTAGCGGCCAGGCGTGGCCGTTGCTCCGGCCGTGGGCGGCGGCATGGGGAGGTGCGGCGCATGGTGGCCTCCCGGTGTCTTGGCGGCTTCACAGCGGCTCGGCGGATCTGCCTGTGGCCGCGGTCGGCTTCTCCGGCGTCGGCTCGTCTGCGATCAAACCGTTTCGACCTTCGCCCCATCTCCTCGTCACTCGGGCGCTACTTCCATCGAAGGGCTGGCCCTCTCCCAGCTGCGGTCCATTGCTCGTGTCGCGCCCGGTGCAGCAGGACCGAGCTCGTCTCGCGCACAGTGCGGCCGGATCAAGCTCGTCTCGCGCACGGTGCAGCAGGACTGACCTCGTCCCCCTCATGGTGCTGCAGGACCGAGCTCGTCTCGCGCTCGGGGTTGCAGGACAGATCGATGGATGCCAGTGCTGGCCGGCCTATTGGGTCTCAACGCTGGGGTCGCCCAGGGGTGCGAAAGGAGGGACCTTTCCGCTCGTCTCTTTGGTTGGGGTAGCGGTGGGTCTCGGTTGAGGTGGTGTCAAGGTCTTGGATGCCGGGGCGGCGGCAGCGCAGTGCTCCTGGGCAGAGCCCGTGGCTTGGTGCTGCCCGGTGGCCATGGCCGTGTGGGCGGCGCGGTAGCCGAGGTGTGGCGTTCGGTGGCGGTGAGTGTTGGCCGGGGTGAAAACCTGTTCTATCTTCGGATGGACCGGCGGCGCGAAGCTCGTTCCCTTCTTGAAGGCGTCGTCGCGGCTCTTACTTCCCGTCGTGCGGCTCCAGGGGAAACTCTGATCCTCGGATCGGGCGGTGGCGGCGCTCCGGTGCCTATCCTTCCTGAAGGCGTCGCCTTGGAGTCCACGGTTCGTCGTATGCGGCTTCATCTCTTCGTGGTGGTAGTGCTAGGGGTGGTGTTGCTGCGCTCAGCGCCTATGTATCCTGCCTTGGGTGTGTGTGGTGGTGGCGTGCGTTTGTACCAGTTGATGTTGATCTTTGCTTTATATATAAAGCGGGGCGGTAGCCTTTTTGTGTATATTAATGGATAGTCAATCTGCATACACTACAAGTACCATCAAACATCCCCCGTGAAGAACAAATGTATTTGTAGTAGAGACAAATTAGTGTAACTGCAAAATGTAACATGAGTGCTAGAGTTGTAATTCACAAATTAACTCCCATGTAGTTTCAAACAGAAATGGGAAATCTGATGGAGACTGGATAAGTTAACTACTGATAGGCACTTAATCATTTATTGGACTACACATGTGAATGTGTATAAACTCTGGCTCTTCTGGTTACATACAAAGAATATAGGTTCATTAGAGGAAACAGTGCCCAATGTTCAGAAACTGTTTACCTGCATTGCTGTAAGAATGAATGGAGAATATATCCACAACATCATCATTCTCGCTGGGTAGTATGTCACTATTTTCATCACAATTTTTGTCATGGTGAAGTGAAGTATCTTCTGCTGGAACCCAATCTTCAGGTCTCTCACCTCTGACCCTGATTGCAACACATCAAATTGCAAACATCAGAAAAAATAAACGCATAATTAATTTCTCAATGACCAATTGGTGACATGCAATTTAGGTAAGAGAAATATCTTGAGGACTAGAACCATACAAAGGGATTGACACATATGGCCACCGCTTATCCTGCGCATACGCATGAACCAAAAGTAATCCATACTGCAAAACTGTTAGCAGGGCCTCCCAGAGGGTGATCACATTAGGTGTCCACACCTACACATAAGTGCAAAGTGTTCATTATTACCAACTGTACTCAGTAATTACAGTCAGATAGCAGTACAAGAGAATATGACTTTACCTCTAAAATTATATACAGCCAGATGTATGCCCAGAATGACCAAAACAGCTCAACTAACCAAACACCTAAATCGGAAATCTTTTTCATAGAGCCTGCCCTTGGCATAACCACACAGACAGCATGGATCGGGAACAGATCGAACGCAGCAGAACCCACAAGTGTACCTGGACCTAAACCTGCAACAGAAGTACTACTAAATTAGATACAATTAAATAAGATTTGTGTCAAAATATTTACGTCAATCAGTTAACTATACCTCCTGCTGTCAGTTGACCGAGATTACGGATTGCATCGATTGTTGCAAGGGAGATCTGGGGAAAGCTGGTACCAAAAGCAAGCAGAGCAATGTCCGCTATAGTGTAGTTCCAAACCTTCTCATGCTTCACGATAGGCGTATTTGTTTCTGTATCAATTGTAACTACCTCCTGAGAGTGGTTTGTGATGCTCTCCATCGACTTGAAGAACCGGGCAGTGATCGCGGATAAACCAATAAAACAGTACGCTAGGGCAACAGTACAAAGGAAAGCACGGACACCATTTGGAAGCAGTGTTTCGCCATTGAACAGCAGGTACGCATCGCATGATCGAGTGGTACTTCCCATTGTAGTGTTGGACATCAGAAGCGTGCCATAAGACAACTATATGATTTAGTTCTGGTTCCTGCTACAACCAATGTATATTTCATCAGGTACTACTACTAACATGAAGCAATATAATGCTCAGCTCAGGAAGCAGAAGATAAGCAATGACGAACATGGTATTGTATTTACAACCCACGCCCACATACATAATGAACTTAAGGACCTAGCTAAGTGGGTCGACAACAAACTTAACAACATTAAGAGTCTTTTGATGGAAAGCCTACACATGAGTGATCTGGCAAGCTACCAAACAGTTCTTGGACCTTCTGAAGCAAAATTAGCACTTCCTAACCACATGGAAACTCAGTTGTTCTTCCAGATAGTATTTACAGGTTGTTTAGGGAAAAGATAGCAACAAGAACAGACAGAAAGGAGCTTCCTTTGGCAGTATCAGGAGTTCAGGACCCATGGCGCAGTCAGAATATACTTATGCAATAAAGGTGTTTGCTCCCAAGTCCCAACCAGAATATCACTAGTGCTTCAACTCAAAAAAAAAAAAATCACTAGTGCAAACTATGCGAATTAATTAACAGGACTAAATCCCAATACAGTAGAAAAAATAAACAGTCTTGAGCCACTCACTTGCTAAAGAGAAAATAACTTCTTTGTCAACCCACTCATGTTTGCCCACGGATTGCTGCAGCCTTGCCGCTCCACCAGGATCTGGGCAGGACGAAACTAACTAATTCACAGGTCAAAGGGGGGAGATGAGATCCTCCCCGACTTCTTGAGAGAGAGAGAGAGAGAGAGAGAGAGAGAGAGAGAGAGAGAGAGAGAGAGAGAATAATGTTCCCCGATAATGGGAAAGCGAAGGTGCTCCGAGGAGAAGGGGAGAAGGACGGGCGGGCGTGGGTTACCGGGGTTGAGGAAGAAGATGTAGCTGGAGAAGCAGCGGCGATGTGGGCTCCCCGAGGCGGTGACGTGTGTGCATGCCACTCCTCTGATTGATTCGTCTTCCTCTGTTTCCGAATCTGGGGATTTGTTCCCCAAATCTTTTCTTTTGGTTTTTTTTTGAGAGAAGGCCATCATGGCTAGCTTTATTACGAATTAAAACGGAATTACATCATCCAGGAGTTTGGGTATCACACAATCAGGAGGATCCTTAGCCCAACTCGTACTAAGCTTATTACAACAACAATAATTTGCTAGCACATGAGCTGCCTGGTTCGTTTCACGACCACAATGCCTGAATTTAACCTTCCCAATCATCGATGCCACATCCACGCACTCGGCGAAAATGACAGCCGCAACATCTCACCATCTGTTTTGACCTGAGCATTGTTCAATCACCGTCATAGAGTCTGATTCAGCTTCAACTCTAGGGAAGCCCAAGGAATTTGCCAATACAAGTCCATCCCTCATCGCTTGAGCTTCAGAGGATACCACGTCCATAGCGTGCGGTAAAAAGGTGCATTGGGCTGCCAAGAACTTCCCCTTGTCATCTCTGATTACTGCAGCTGTTGCCCCTGCCTTTCATTCTCAAAGAATGCTGCATCAACATTCACCTTGACAAACTTCGGCTTCGGTTTTGTCCATCTCTGTATCTGGGGATCTTGGGATTTTTTATTTGCTTCATGAAAATTGTTAGCAATTGCCATAACCGACATAGCCCATCTGGAGATTAATGGAGGTGACCCGTTGTGTGTTATCTCACGGCGGATCCACCACAGATACCATCCCCCCACGGCAATGACTTGTTTAACATCTAAGCCTGGCTTAAGAGCAAGCGAGCGATCGTCCATCAACAGCAAATTTTCCAAGGCCACCGATCCTGATCGCTGCCCTTCCATAGCTTGTTCAACCGTGTCCAATATTCCCAAGTTTCTCCATAATTCCTTCGCATGGACGCAGCCGAATAGAAGATGTTTAATATCTTCAGCCCCTCCATGGCATATTGGGCATCCGCTTTCACTTCCAACATGGCGGTTAGCAAGAATAGAATTCAGGGGGATTATTCCATGCAAGGCCCGCCAACAAAAGATAGAAACTTTACATGGGATCTTAAACTTCCAAAGTTTACTCCAAATCTCCGGAGTTTGAGAGCCTGCTGGACGCCCTGTCCTATTTGCATGTGCCCGAAAAGATCGCTCCCATTGCACTTTGTACGCTGATCGAACAGTGAAAATGCCATTATGTTCAGGATGCCATGCAATGAAATCCTCAAAAGAGCTAGTGTTGGTTGGAATCTGTAATATCCTTTGAACATCTACCGGATTAAAGATCGATCTGATGAGATCTTCATCCCATGTTTCTGTATAAGGATCCAGTAGTTCATTAACTGAAGTTACAAGGGATTGGCCCCGGCTTGAGATTACCTTTCGGTCTGGACTTGCAGTATATCTGGCCATGGGCCGGGTCGGGCCGGGCTTGGGCCGGGCCTGAAAAAGCCCACGGCAGAAAACTGAGGCCCAGGCCCTCCCAGGCCCTACCACCGGGCCTACTTTTCAAGCCCAAGCCCGGCCCATCTGGTAAAAAGCCTTGAAAAGCCCTTAGGGCTTAGGGCCGTGGGCCGGGCCTCTTCCTTAAAATGCCAATATGCCAAGCCCAAGCCCGTCCAGGCCCTGCCGGTGGGCTCAAAACTCAGGCCCAAGCCCAGCCCACGAGCAAGCCCATCGGGCCTAGGCCCTGGATTTTAGGGCCGGGCCTGGGTGGGCCAACAGGGCCGGGCCTGAGATGGCCAGGACTACTTGCAGGTATCCATGGATCCTACCAAATGTTAACACTCTCTCCAGTTCCAATGCGCCAGATATATCCCAATTTGAAAGTCTCCAAACCCTTCATCACACTCTGCCATGTGAATGATGCACCGTTTTTTAGTGTTGCATGAAGTAAATCAACATTTGGGTAGTATTTGGCCTTCAACACTCGAGCACAAAGGGACTCAGGGTTAGTAATCAGGCGCCAACACTGTTTTGAGAGCATTGCCAAATTAAAAGAGTACAAGTCCCTGAACCCCATACCACCTTCAATTTTGGGGTAGCACATTTTCCACCACGTATACCAATGCTTTCTTTTATGATCTTCCTCATCTCCCCACCAGAAGTCCGCAATCATATCTGTGATCTCCTTGCAGATCCCTTCCGGAATACTAAATACTGACATTGCAAACACTGGAATTGCCTGAGCCACAGCTTTGATAAGTATTTCCTTACCTCCTGTGGATAGTTGTTTCTCAATCCATCCCTTTAACCTTTCCTTGATTCTTTCACAAAAGTGTCCGAAACAATCACTTCGATCTGCACCCACCATTGCTGGCAATCCAAGGTACTTATCTGATAAGGCTTCGGTATCAATATTAAGGATTTGACAAATCTCAGTCCTAGATACAGCTGAAGTGTTGGGGCTGAAGAACACACTTGATTCGTTCACACTCACCATTTGTCCTGAACTCTGGCAATAGGTTCCTAGAGCATGCTGTAAGGAAGCTGCATTTAAGGTATCTGCTGTCATAAGAATCAAAGAGTCATCAGCAAATAATAGATGTGATCCTGATGGTGCATTTCTACACACTCTGATTCCTTCAATGCCACCAGCTTCTTCTTCATACTGCAATAAACTAGAAAGACCTTCCGCACATAAGAGGAACAAATAAGGTGATATAGGATCTCCCTGCCTTACACCCTTTGTAGGAACAAGAACTTCTGTCTCTTGGGAGTTAAATCTTACTTTATACTTAACAGAGGTCACACATGCCATCATCATCTCTATCCAGTGTTCATGAAAACCCAAGGCAACCATCATATCATGTAAGAATGACCATTCAACCCTATCATAAGCTTTATGCATGTCCAATTTAACTGCACAAAGGCCATTACCAATTCTCTTATTTTTGATCTTATGCACACATTCATAAGCAATCAAAATGTTATCCGTAATCATCCTTCCTGGTACAAAAGCGCTTTGTGTGGGAGATATAATATCAGGCAGGATATTTTTTAACCGCAGGGCTAACATTTTGGAAATGATTTTATAAAGAACATTACAGAGGCTTATGGGGCGAAATTGACTGACCAGCTCCGGTGTTTCAACTTTTGGAATCATTACAATTACCGTATCATTCCACTCATTGGGTATTTTCCTGTAGTTGATTGCTTGCAACACCTCCATTGATATATCTTCTCCAATGACGTGCCAGAATTTCTTGAAGAAAATAGCATGGATACCATCTGGGCCAGGGGCTTTCAGATCCCCTATGCTAAACACTGCTTTTTTAACATCCTCTGCCGAGAAAGGGGCCATTAAGAAATCATTCATTTGTGTGTTGACCTTGGTCTGTACCTTTTGCAACAAGCTGGGATCTGTATGTTGCACTTCAGATGTTAATAGATTCGAGAAGTAATCATGAATATGAGAATTCAACTCTGGAATGCCCTCGATAAAACTACCTCCATCATCTTTCAGTTTCTTGACATAATTTCTTTTCCTTCTAGCAGAAGCAAAGGCTTGGAAAAACTTTGTATTTCGGTCACCGCAAGTGAGCCATGTTGCCCTTGAGCGCTACATGGTCTGTATTTCCTCAATTTCCAGTAGGTGTTCTATTAGCTCAGCTAACTCCTTTCTTTTGGTGTCAGACTCATCGTCCATCGGACCAGCCATCGCCTTCTCCAAGTCCCTTTGAGCTTGGCGTAATCTTTTCTTTGGCTTCTTTAACACACGCTGATCCCAGTCATGGAATTTAGCATGCATCAGCTTTAGCTTTGCAGCGATACCTGACACGCCCGTTGTTTCGCCCGCTTCTGCCCACGCTTCCGTGACCAGATTACAAAACTCTTTCTCGCAGAACCATCTCGCTTCAAATCTCTTAGGACATGCACTGCCACTACTATTCCCAAACCCATTGTAGTAGTCCGTGTTAACCAGGAGCGGCTTGTGATCAGAATGATTGTATTCCAGATTCTTTTGGTTTTCTTTTGGTTGGTTGTGAGCAAAGCAAAGAAGGCCTCGCTACTCTAGGTCCTCCTTGGGAGCCTTGCAAGAAGAGCATATATAACCATGATGTGCGGTCGTCCATAAAGTCATGTCTTTTTAATTAAAAAATTTTGGATCGACGGGTGTGATTGGTGGAATGAAGAGATAAAATTTATTTGGACACATGTGTGTGATTGGTGAGATGAAGACCTAAAAATAATAAAAGAATAAAGAAAGAGAACCGCACCTACATGGCGTATCGTCCGAATACGCCCGGGCTACCTTATATCCAACTCATATATGGGTCGAGTTAGTTTCTTTTAGTTCTCCCCTCCCGTGTCGCTCTCGCGAGCGACTAGGGAACCCTAAACACCGCGCCTCCGACACTCCCTCCTCTGCACTTCCCCTTCGTCGCCGGACAAAGCTCGACCGACGGTGGCTGCACGGTTGGCATGAGACGGCCGGTCGAGCGGTGGCGTAGGGCTGTGGCGGGGCCCCGCAATGAGGCGGCGCGCTCTCTGTTCGGCGGCAGGGAACTAGGTGGTGGCACGTAGGCGAGCAAGGCGAGGGGTTTGCGGTGCGGCAGCCGCGTGAGGTACCACTTCGGGCTGAGGCGTGCCGGCGCGAGTCCGGCCAGATCCACCCGGATCTGGCTCTTGGCTGGCAGCGGGGGGCACGAGGTGGTCGCAGGGGTCCGTTGGGGCCTTTGCGTTTGGTGGCCTGCAGAGGCGTGGCTGCGGCCACAGTGGCCGGTCGGGTCGTGTCGCAACCGGGAGGCAGCTCCGGCGTCGGCCTGTCGGTGGTGGGCTCGAGTGAGTATCTCTGGCTCATATCGGCGGTGACTAGGCGGGGTTGATCCGCCCCCTTGCCGTCATTGAGCTACTGGTTGGGCTTGCCCGTGCGGGTCAGGGCAGTGAGCCATGTAGGGGCCACATGGGGTGGCATGTGGACGGGTGGCGGGAGGGACGCGTGTAAGGATGGCAATGGGTAGGGTATGGGGCGAGTGGAGCAATACCATACCCATACCCATGTAGTCAATGGGTACAAAATTCTACCCATACCCGTACCTATGGGTATGAAACTTTACCCGTACCCATACCCGACGGGTACCCATACACATTGGGTACCCAACGGGTAGATCAAACAATACACAAGTTATTCATAGTTTTACATTCATCTATAGCACATCTGACGAAAAACATTGATCTCAACTCAACAACAGATAGATGAGTACATGACAATTATGTCAATTCAAATTGACAACTGGTGACAACTTTAACATAGGTTCACAAGCTCACAACACCACTTTAACATACGTACACTTGTGAATCACGAGTATGGTTCATATGCCAGTATAAGCGGGTAGGGCATGAGTATACCCATGGGTTAAGGCTATACATGTGCCCTACCCATGACTTAACGGGTAGGGTATGGGTACTACCCGTGGGTATAAAATTGTGCCCATACCTTGCCCATGCGGTTACGGTATCCCTGGGTTACCCATACCCATTGGTAAAATTGCCATGCTTAGACGCGTGGCTCCGATGAGGTCGGGCCACTCGTCGCTGGCGCAGGGAGATGTGGTCGTGGACAAGGTCCGCTCCCGCATGTTCACCCTCCCCTCCTCCTAGTTGCTCTCGGTCCATGATTGAGTGGCCAAGGCGGCTACTTTCTACTCTTCGGCGGTCGGGGTCCTGTCCATTGCTTCTCTCGTGGCCGTGGATGGGATCTAGGATGCTCGGTGCTGGTGAGAATGGCGGTATTCTTGGGTGGAACCCATGATTCAGGTGCGAGCTAGCTACCATGGCCGTGTGGGCGGCGTTGGGGCTGGGGTTGGCGGCCGGGACAGTGGTGCGGCAGACATCGTTCTTGACGCACCGTGGTCAAAGGTGAAGCGTTCTTGCTGGGGTGTCCACCCTGTCTGGCATTGGCCAGACCGTCGGGAGGCGGCGTCCGTGGACGTCCTCAACTTCTTGGAGTCTCCTACGTGGCTACTTCTGGACCTTCGTCATGCTTAGGGTGAAAATCTTGATTCTTTGGATCAGAAGGTGGCGGCACTCCAGTGTTGTAATCTTCCTAAAGACACCGCCTTGGCACTCTCGGTTCGCCGGCTAGAAACTTCGCCTCTTCGCTTCGTAGAGGGCTCCATCGACACCATAGTATTCCTTATTGTTCATCTTTCATCTTTGTGGTGGTGGATGGGGTGTTGTAGTTGTTCTCTGCCACCTATATATCTTGCTTCGGGTGTGTGGGTTGTGGTGTTGTGTTGGTGGGTTGCTTAGAGTTGTAAGTTGATCTTTCTTTATATATAAAGCGAGGCGGAAGCCTTTTTCGTCATATAGGGGCTAAGTTTGGGGGTTCACGGACAGGCCGGGCATATGAGGAGGATTTGAGGGGTCCAGTGGGTAGCATTCCCCCCTCTCACGTCTGGGCCTTGTCGGGATGTCTGTGCTGACATATGTGGTCAGTTTGAGTGGTCCGATTGTAGATGCTATAATTTTACACGCTTGTTAATTAAATTATGTAATCGTTTATTTTAACAGTCAATGAAAAAAGTATTTTACAAATGCTTTATTTCTGGTTGTAAAACTAGCGCTTGGATACAGGTCACTCATAGGCCTTGGTAATCCCCAAGTGCAAGGAATCATCATGGAAATTTTCAAAGGTGGAAGTGAGAAGTATGGAGTGTCGAACCCACAAGGAGCTAAAAATAAGATCAATATTCTCTCAAGTCATATATGCCACTGATACGACTCTACGTACACCGAACGCTTGCTTCCATCTAGAAACAAGAAATAAAACTACGTTCTAGGTATGAAGAGAATTACTTTGCATGATATCGGAGAACTAAAATATAAAAGTAGGTGCTGTTAACATAAAGTTAGAATATATTATAATACATTGGAAATAGCGAGTGTGGAATAATGATGGATCGGTGTGCAGAATTATCCTAGGCAATTGTTAACAAGATCGGTAGTCATTATCGCAATTTTATATGAGGGAGAGGCATAACACTACTGGAATCAGAAGATTTGCCGTCTGCCCCATCTTTGCCGTCAGCTAGCGGACGACAAAGAAAGGCTTTGCTATCAGCTAGCGGTAAGCCGACGGCAAAGAGGCAGCGGACGGCAAAGGAAGGCTTTGCCATCAGCCAACATTTTGCCGTCCGCTAGCTGACGACAAAGAGGGTGTTGGGCCCATGGTTGTTATGCCCTAACAACCCCCCTCTTTGCTGTCTGCCAGCGGACGGCAAAGCGTTCGTTGCCCTCAGATTGCGGACGACAAAGGTGACACGGACGGCAAAGCTTCAAAATAACTTAACGGCTCGCGCCCCCGCCGTCGCCCTATCTCTTTCTCCTCTCCTCTCCTCTCCTCTCCGCCCGACGAGTAGCGCCGCCGCCCCGTCGCCCCATGGCCCTGCCGCCCCACCACCTCTCCGTCGCCGCCCCGTCGCCGTCCCTCCCCCCGGTCGCCGCCCTCTCCCTGCCTCCCCACTCCCTCCCAAGCCTCCCCGCCGCCGCCTCCGTGCCGCAGCTGCCGCCTCCCTGCCGTAGCCACCGATGGACCGCCCCCGAGGAGCGCCGCCCGTCGCCGCCCCCTCCCCGCCCTATCGCCACCGTACCCTCCCCGACCCGATGCTGCCGCCCCCTCCCCCACGGTGAGCCCATGCCACCCATCTCCTGTTTTGTTTCTGTATTTGTTTCTTCCGTTTTTTAGTTTAGGTTTAGTTTAATTAGTTTAGGTTTAATTAGTTTATGCTTTTTAGTTTAGTTAGTTTAGGTTTAGGTTTAATTTTTTTAGGTTATTTAGTTTAATTAGTTTAGGTTGTTTAGTTTAGTTAGTTTAGGTTTAATTGGTTTAGGTTTTCTAGTTTAGTTAGTTTAGGTTTAATTAGTCTAGGTTATTTAGTTTAATTAGTTTAGGTAGTTTAGGTTTAATTAGTTTAGGTTATTTAGTTTAATTAGTTTAGGTAGTTTTTTTAAGAATAAACAAGGAAGATGAAAAAAGTAAAAGAAGAAGAGGTGTCGGGGTGTCGTGTCGAGGGTCGAGGGGTTGGGGTGTCGTGTCGAGTGTCAAGGGTCACCGAGGGGTCGAGGATTTGCCATCCCGACCACAACACCCTGACCTCCTGACCCCGACACCCCACCCCTCGACCCTCGACACGACACCCCGACCCCTCGACCCTTGACATGACACCACCGACACCCCGACCCCCGAGGGTTGCCGATGGTCGAGGGTTGCCGAGGGGCACCCCGGCCCCGACACAGCACCCCGACACAACACCACCGACAACCCGACCCCCGACACGACAACTCGAGATCCCGACACGGCACCCCTGACACCGACACCCCGATATTAATTAGTTAATGTTATTATGTATTTTTTATTATGTTCATGATGATGATACACACTAGTTTTTTTATTATGTTTATGTTGTACTAATTTCGTTTACTCTTTTGTCATTGCAGGTGTTGACAGATGGTGGGCTTGGGTCGAGAGCGCTCCGAGCCTCCTACCTCAGCGCGTGCGAGGGGTGTTGTTATTGCACCCCAGAAACTTCGGAGAGAGCTGGTAGACAACATGCATACACCCCCAGCACCTTCGGCAGGCGCTTCTTCTTCAGCCGAGAGAGGAGGTCGAGGGAAGAAGAGGGGTGGAAGTAGAGGTGGACGGGGAGTTGGGAGAGGTAGGAAGGTTGTTCTGCCTTCCTCGCCGCCACCCCCCGCTGAGTCTCCGGACCACCAGAGTGCTCCGTCTCAGGTGGACCCGTCTGACCTGGACCCGTGTCGGACTCCGGTCCACTAGCCTTGGGTCGACAAGCCTCTGGTCGTCGAGCCTCGGGTCGACGAGCCTCTAGTCGTCGAGCCTCGGGTCCTAGTGTCTTCCTCCCAGGAGACTCGGGTCCCACAGTCTTCCTCCCAGGGGACTCGGGCCCCACAGTCTTCTTCACACGTGACTCCTGAGACTAGCGACCATGGTGATGGTGTCGAGGAGACCTTATCTGAGGATAGCTACAGCGAGGGCGAGCTAGTTAAGGAGGGTGTCGGTGTCAAAACCGGCGGATCTCGGGTAGGGGGTCCCAAACTATGCGTCTAAGGCGGATGGTAACATGAGGCGGGGGACACAATGTTTACCCAGGTTTGGGCCCTCTCGATGGAGGTAATATCCTACTTCCTGCTTGATTGATCTTGATGATATGAGTATTACAAGAGTTGATCTACCATGAGATCGTAGAGGCTAAACCCTAGAAGCTAGCCTATGGTATGATTGTTGTTGTCTTACGGACTAAACCCTTCGGTTTATATAAACACCAGAGGGGACTAGGGTTACGTAGAGTCGGTTACAAAGAAGGAGATCTACATATCTGTATTGCCAAGCTTGCCTTCCACGCCAAGGAGAGTCCCATCCGGACACGGGACGAAGTCTTCAATCTTGGATCTTCATAGTCCAACAGTCCGGCCAAAGGATATAGTCCGGCTGTCCGGAGACCCCCTAATCCAGGATTCCCTTAGTAGCCCCGAACCAAGCTTCAATGACGATGAGTCCGGCGCGCAGATTGTCTTCGGCATTGCAAGGCGGGTTCTTCTCCAAATTCTGAATACCTGTTGAGTAGTGTCCGGCTCCCCATAAATGTTGCACTTCTTGGCTCCCGCGCCCAGTAATGGCTATCTTCCACGTGTCAAGCGAATGTGAAAAGACATGTCATTTTTGCATTTGCCACCCTAGCCATGTAAGTAAACTGTCTATTTAAAGAGAGGGGGATTCTTAGATTCAGATCGCGCCATCCTCCCACGGCGAGTATCCATCAGAGCGCGATCGGAAAAATCCATTCCAACATGGCCGACCATCGAAGCTCCTCCTCTCGCTCCCGCAGCCCTAAGCCCGGTGATTGGGAGAAGTGTTCCATCCCGCACAGTCAGAGTTACAGACCCAGGGATTTCTCCCTTCGGCGTATATGGTCCCCGTTCGAGCCGGGCTCGCCACCTATAATGGCGGGGAGCAAGCGGAGAGCTTCCCCAATCCTTCCAAGGGAGAGCGGGTATGCCTTGTCCCTTATTTATTAAGGGGACTTGGATTTCCAATCCACCCGTTCCTCCGCGGGCTCCTGGAGTTTATGGCCTCCAGTTGCATAATTTCGCCCCTGCTTCCATATTGCATATCGCTGGTTATGTGGCCCTCTGTGAGCTGTTTCTGGGCTGCGAAGCTCAGTTCAAGCTGTGGAAGAAGCTATTCTGCCTCGTGCCCCATACACAGAAGGGGTCAATATATCAAGTGGGCGGAGCCGAAATATAGCGCATCGCCGGGACCGCATACCTGTCCGGTACCCCGAAGAAGACATCCGAAGACTGGCCTTCGGAGTGGTTTTACATGGAGGAAGCCCCCTTCCAGATCCCATTCGGATGGGTCTTCCCGAGTTCAACAATGCCCCTTTGAAGAAACGCCTCAGCTGGCACCCACGGAGCCCTTAGGAGGAAGATAACGGAGAAGTACTTTACCTGATGGGCCGGATAGAGACACTGGCCAAATTAGGATTGACAATAACCGATGTTGTGTCCATATGTATAATGCGGGGGGTGCAGCCACTTCAATATCGGGGGCAACCCATGTGGCACTTCAATGGAGAAGATGACGCCACCCGTTGCGGCCGTAAGGGACCAGACTTAGTCACTGCTCTAGCAAAGATTCTGTCCGATCTGTTTAAAGGAGAAGAAGAGGAGTTCCTCCGCATCAAGCCACGGGATGGATTCTCCATGTACAACCCTCCAAGCTGGGTGAGCTGCTACTTTTCACTCCCAACCTTCCCGCATTCTTCGTCATGAGTATTCACCTTGCCATTCCATAGTAGGAAATGTGAAAAGCTGTAAGGGAGGTCCATAGCCCGCCTCCACAATCGGAGGACCCTGACCGGGCCCTCGACCACGGTCTTGAAGAAGATCCGGACACATTTGTGGAGCTTATTGACAGGACATTTTATCAATTAAGCTGTGACAGTGTCATGGTGGCTATCATAGCCGACTATCCAGGACTGCTCCCTGCATCGCATGTAAGTAAAGTCGGAGTCCTAACTTCCAAGAAGGATCCCTTTTTCCGCACTTCACCTACCATACACATATGCCGAACCCACAGTGACTCGCCAACAAGGGGCACCGAAGCCGGGTAGGCTTAAAAGGAAGACGGTCAGGACTGAGACGCTGTCGCAGAGGTACGAAAGAGAACCCCACTCCGTGGTAGTCGTCCTTTGAGAGTATAATGACGCCCATGTTTCTTAGTAGAAAAACGCTCACCGGACTATATCCGGAGAGGTTGCCAGCCACGCCTCCACCAGTCAGGCTCCCGAGCCGGTCATAGAGGCGGGCGCTCGCATGGGGCCAACGCCGGATGTTCCTCCTATAGAGGATGCGGATAGGCTATCCGCCACAAATTATGAAGTGGAGAGCGCCATGAATCACAGGCGTCGTCGGGCCGTACTTCGTGACGCTTGTTTCTCCCAGGAGGCGTTTGATGCCTTCAACTCGGGAGACGCGTACATCTGAGCTGCCCACAATGGTCTTGCCCGAGCTAAGGACCAGTATGTAAAGGATATATGGGTATCTAATAGTTATGTATATCAGTAGCCCTTGAGACTTGAAATAGTTAGCACAACTGATTTAAGGATCATTGTTCGCATAGGCTCTTACGGAGAAGAATGCCCAGTTGTCTCGAGAGTTGGAGGAATGTAGGGCCCACCTTCAGGCAGCAGGGGCCGCAGTGAAGGATCCGAGAAGGCCTGGTTGGGTAAGACTTGCTTTTACTGTAAAGAATGTCATGTACCAGGTAGTATGTGGTATGCGTGAAAATCTAATAATAGATTGTGCAGATAATCCCGGAGTGAGTCCGGATGAGCAACATGCCAAATGATAGCTGAAGGCTGGCGAGCGCGTGCTTACGAAAGTTAGGCGGGAGAAAATCGGTCTCCAAGACGCCAATATCTAGCTGAGCGTGGAACTGAAGGATGTTCGAGCCCATCTTGCGGACTCCGTGAAGGAGAATAGGCGGCTTCGGCGCGGCATTTTCAGTAAGTGCTTGAACGAACTTTTTGAAAGAGTTCGGGGAGGAAGTCGGCTAACAGAGTTATGTTTGCAGGTATGCTGACGGGTCGTCCCGCGGAGTAGATGCCCGGGTCTTTGGGTGATCTTCTACCAGAGCTCTCCCAACTGCACGAACAAGTTCAACAGGTGATGCAGGGTATTGCCCAGGCCTTGTGGCCATCCTCCTCCCCGCCAGGAGGCATGTGGGAGCTTGTCGAGAAGCTTAAGGTAGCATGGCAGCGCTTCCGATTATGGAAGATATCCGCCTACCGACAAGGTGCAAGGGAAGCCTGGGCTATGGTGAAGACGCGATATACCAAAGCTGACACAAACCACATGGCCGAGGTCAGACCTGTGGGGCCCGATGGGAAAGAAATCCCCGCCAGTTTGGTGTATGGCCAAGTAGAATTAGCCGCAAAGTATTCCCAACAGGATTGTAGGCTAGGCAGCCTATTGCATGGTATAGAAGAAGAATTTAGTCAGTCTAAGTGACTGTGTACTTCAAGTGACATATATTGTCCCTAGCTGGATTGTAAATCATTTGTCATGGCGGACCTTTTCGCTTCTACCTCTGGACCCGATAGTCCGGAGTGCTTCCGAATACCCGCTCAGTTATGTAAAAACCGGGGTAAGCGTGGAAACCAGGCGTAGGGGTCATAAGTGCTTGAATAGACAAGTACCCAACTAGCTATGTTATATTACATGGATAGTAAGAAACATCTTCCAGGGAGAATAGTTCCGTTAAGGGTTCCTTTCCCTGGGTACGCATGCCCTAATGTGCATGTCCGGACTGCGAAAAGAAACGCAGGCTCATAAACATCTGGGGGGCATGTATCAAAATAAATAAAAGTCATCTTTTGTTCACCGACCGAATATTCTCTTAAGAACGCTAGCTTTCGGCTTCACCCAGTCTGAGGTACACATCCGGCTAACCCGGCAGTAACAATCGCAGAGGTGCTCCCCTTATGCCCTAGCCGAATTAACGGGCATGTAGGGCATAAACAAAAGAGCCAGGCAACCCAGCTTGGCCAAAACTTAAGTCATATCGATGCATATAATGGCGAAAAAAGGTACATGTGGACGAATAACACATGTGTGGGGCATAAAGCCCAGAAAAATAGTTATATTAAGCATATAACGAGCGCGGTTTAGCGCATCAAGATTGTGTAGTCAACACACAAGTTAGCCTTTTAAGGCCTTAAGGCGAAGTAAAAGGAAGAAATAAAGAGAGAAAAGACAGATAACGGATATGCAAAAAATTTACGGGGGTAAAGAGACGAACATAGAGTCCGGCACTAGGCGTAGAATCTTCGGAGTTTGGCTGCGTTCCATGGGTTTGGCTCGAGTCGATTGTCCGACGCATCCCGCAGACGGTACGCTCCACAGGTCAGAACCTGGTCAATAATGAAGGGACCTTCCCATTTGGGCTTGAGCTTGTTCTTTTTCTTCTCCGGTAGGCGTAGAACTAGTTCGCCAACGTTATAAGTTATGGCCCGTACTTCTCTACTTTGATACCTTCTAGCCTGTTGCTGATAGAATGCGGAACGGGCTTTTGACACGTCACGCTCCTCCTCCAGGGCGTCCAAACTGTCCTGCCGATCGAGCTTGACCTCTTTTTCTTCATACATGCGCACTCGAGGTGAGTCATGAATTATATCGCAGGGCAGAATCGCCTCTGCGACGTACACCATAAAAAACGGTGTGTATCCTGTAGTTCGATTTGGCGTGGTCCGCAGCCCCCATAGTACGGAGTCGAGCTCCTCTACCCAGTGCGTGTTTGATTCCTTTAAGGACCGCACTTATCTGGGTTTGATGCCGCTCATGATAAGACCATTTGCTCACTTGACTTGATCGTTGGTTTGCGGGTGATAGACATAAGCATAATCGAGCTTGATGCCCATGTCGCTGCACCAAAGTTTTACCTCGTCGGCTATAAAGTTTGAGCCGTTGTCAGTGATAATGCTACGGGGGATGCCATAATGGTGTACAACCCCAGATATGAAGTCTATCACCGGTCTGGATTCAGCCGTTTTAATGGGTTTGGCTTCTATCCATTTGGTGAATTTATCCACCATGACCAGTAAGTATTTTTTCTTATGGGTTCCCCCTTTGAGGGGTCCGACCATATCAAGCCCCCAGACCGCAAAGGGCCAAGTAATGGGGATTGTTTGGAGAGCGGTAGGCGGCATATGGCTTTGGTTTGCAAAAAGCTGGCAACCGACGCAATGTTGAACAAGGTCCTGTGCGTCAGCTCGGGCCGTCGGCCAATAGAAACCTATACGGAAGGCCTTGCTTACAAGGGCCCGGGCTGCAGCGTGGTGGCCGCCGAGTCCAACATGGATTTCTGCAAAAGCTTCCGCCCTTCCTCTTTGGAGATGCACCTTTGAAGGACTCCGGTAATGCTTTTCTTATAAAGCTCTCCCTCGTGGACCTTGTAGGCTTTAGACCATCGCACAATGCAGCGTGCCTCGTTTTGGTCCTCAGGTAGTTCCAGCCTGGTTAGGTAGGCCAGGAATGGTTCCGTCCACGGGGCGATGACGGCCATTATTACGTGGGCTGACGGCGTTATTTCGATGGTAGAGCCTCCAATTGTGTCAGAGTGTTCGGTATCTGGTGTTGTGGACGGGTCCGGACTATTGTTACCGGTGTTCCCCTCTGAGGGAGTCCTGGATTAGGGGGTGTTCGGGTAGCCGGACTATACCTTCGCCGGACTCCTGGACTATGAAGATACAAGATTGAAGACTTCGTCCCGTGTCCGGATGGAACTTTCCTTGGCGTGGAAGGCAAGCTAGGCGATGCGGATACTCAAGATCTCCTACCATTGTAACCGACTCTGTGTAACCCTAACCCTATCCGGTGTCTATATAAACCGGAGGGTTGTAGTCCGTAGGACAGAAGAACAATCATCATACACAATCATACCATAGGCTAGCTTCTAGGGTTTAGCCTCCTTGATCTCGTGGTAGATCTACTCTTGTACTACCCATATCATCAATATTAATCAAGCAGGAGTAGGGTTTTACTTCCATCGAGAGGGCCCGAACCTGGGTAAACATCGTGTCCCCTGTCTCCTGTTACCATCCGACCTTGACGCACAGTTCGGGACCCCCTACCCGAGATCCGCCGGTTTTGACACCGACATTGGTGCTTTCATTGAGAGTTCCTCTGTGTCATTGCCTTTAGGCCCGATGGCTCCTTTGATCATCAACAACGATGAGGTCCAGGGAGAGACTTCTCTCCCCGGGCAGATCTTCGTCTTCGGCGGCTTCGCTCTGCGGGCCAACTCGCTTGGTCATCTGGAGCAGATCGAAAGCTACGCCCCTGGCCATCAAGTCAGGTTTGGAAGCTTAAACTACACGGCGGATATCCGTGGAGACTTGATCTTCGACGGATTCGAGCCACAGCCAAGCGCGCTGCACTATCTCGAGGGGCATGATCTAGCTCTGCCTCCGAACAGTGTCCTGGAGGCCGCACACGCACCGGTTCCGATCCTTAACTCGGAGCCTATTGCGCCAATTGAGGATGAGCAGTTGGGCGTCACCTCGGGGGCTGCGATCTCAAAGGCGATCGAGCCGAATGCCAGCCCCGCACTCCGCGTAACCCGTGATCCCGAAGGTCCGGACTCCTCCCCGGACTCCGAACACCCCGCGCCCCTGCCAGTTGAAGCCGATTGGGCGCCGATAATGGAGTTCACCGCCGCGGACATCTTTCAGCACTCGCCTTTTGGCGACATCCTGAATTCTTTCAAGTCTCTCTCTTTATCAGGAGAGCCCTAGCCGAATTACGGTCAGCGAGGATGGGATACGGACGATGAAGAAATTCAAAACCCACCCACCACCCACTTGGTAGCCACTGTCGACGATTACACCGACATGCTTGACTTCGGCTCCGAAGACTTCGACGGTATGGACGACGAGGTAGGAGACGAACAGGAACCGGCACCTGTAGGGCGCTGGACGGCCACCTCGTCATATGACGTATATATGGTGGATACTCCAAAGGATGGAGATGGCGATGGAACAGCGGGGGATGACACCTCCAAGAAACAGCCAAAGCGCCGACGTTAGCGGCGCCGCTCTAAATCCCGCCAAAGCAAAAACGGTGATTCCGGCACGGGAGATAATACTACCCCGGATAGCGCCGAAGAACACCCAACACAGCAAGATTCAGCGCAGGAAGATGGAGAAGCCAGCCCTCATGAGAGAGCGGCAGAATGAGAGGGTGAGGATGATAACTATATGCCTCCCTCCGAAGACGAGGCAAGCCTCGATGACGACGAATTCGTCGTACCATCAGACCCCGCCGAACAAGAGCGTTTCAAACGCACGCTTTTAGCCACGGCGAACAGCCTAAAGAAAAAGCAGCAACAACTTAGAGCTGATCAAGATTTGCTAGCGGATAGATGGACTGAAGTCCTTGCGGCGGAAGAGTACGAACTCGAGCGCCCCTCCAAGAATTATCCTAAGCGCAGGCCGCTACCCCGATCAGAGGAGGAAGCACCTACATCACCAGCGCACGACATGGCAGACCGGCCACCTCGCGGCCGCGACAGAGAGGCCTGTCGAACCTCCACCCAAGCCATGCCCCGACGCCACTCAACCAAGGCACGGGAAAATGCGCCAGACCTACGAGATGTACTGGAGGATAAAGCAAGGCAAACAAGATCGATCTACGGATCGCGCAAGCACACGACGACACGTGACGATGATCTTCACTCCGGACACAATAAATCCGACCGGGCCGAACACAACAGACATAGCTCTTCCGAGCTACGTCGTGACATAGCCCAGTACAGGGGCGCCGCACACCCACTATGCTTCACAGATGAAGTAATGGATCATAAAATCCCAGAGGGTTTCAAACCCGTAAACATCGAATCATACGATGGCACTACGGACCCGGCGGTATGGATCAAGGATTATCTCCTTCACATCCACATGGCACGTGGCGATGATCTACACGGCATCAAATACCTCCCTCTCAAACTCAAAGGACCGGCCCGGCTCTGGCTAAACAACCTGCCAGCGGACTCAATCGGTTCTTGGGAGGACCTGGAAGCCGCATTCCTCGACAACTTCCATGGCACTTATGTGTGACCACCGGATGCCGACGACCTAAGCCACATAATTCAGCAGCCAGAGGAATCGGCCAGGCAATTCTGGACACGGTTCCTAACAAAGAAAAACCAGATAGTCGACTGTCTGGACGCAGAGGCCCTAGCAGCCTTCAAGCATAACATCCGCGACGAGTGGCTTGCCCGGCACCTGGGACAGGAAAAGCCGAAATCTATGGCAGCCCTCATGACACTCATGACCCGCTTTTGCACAGGCGAACATAGCTGGCTAGCTCGCAGCAACAACTTATCAAAGAACCGTGGTAATTCGGATACCAAGGACAAAAGTGGCAGGACACATCGAAATAAGCAAAAGCGCCGCGGTAGCAGGGACAACAATGAAGATACGGCAGTCAACGCCGGATTCAGAAGCTATAAATCCGGTCAGCGGAAAAAGCCATTTAAAAAGAATACTCAGGGCCCGTCCAGTTTGGACCGAATACTCGATCGCTTGTGCCAGATCCATGGCACCCCCGAAAGGCCAGCCAATCACACCAACAGGGATTGTTGGGTGTTCAAGTAGGCAAGCAAGTTAAGAGCCGAAAACAAAGACAAGGGGCTGCATAGCGATGACGAGGAGGAGCCCAGGCTGACGAACAACAATGGACAGAAGGGGTTTCCCCCACAAGTGCGGACGGTGAACATGATATACGCAACCCACATTCCCAAGAAGGAGCGGAAGCGTGCGCTACGGGACGTATACGCGATGGAGCCAGTCGCCCCAAAGTTCAACCCATGGTCCTCTTGCCCGATCACTTTTGATCGAAGGGACCACCCCACTAGCATCCGTCATGGTAGCTTCGCCGCATTGGTTCTCGACCCAATCATCAACGGATTTCATCTCACAAGAGTCCTCATGGACGGCGGCAGTAGCCTGAACCTGCTTTATCAGGATACAGTGCGGAAAATGGGCATAGATCCATCAAGGATTATGCCCACAAGAACGACCTTTAAAGGCGTCATACCAGGTGTAGAAGCCAACTGTACAAGCTCCGTAACACTTGATGTGGTCTTCGGATCTCTGGATAACTTCCGAAGCAAAGAATTAATCTTCGACATAGTCCCGTTCCGCAGTGGCTATCATGCCCTGCTCGGACGAACCGCATTTGCCAAATTCAATGCGGTGCCGCACTACGCATACCTCAAGCTCAAGATGCTAGGTCCTCGAGGAGTAATCACGGTCAACGGAAACACCGAACGCTCCCTCCGTACGGAGGAGCACACGACGGCTCTCGCAGCGGAAGTACAAAGCAGCCTTTTTAGGCAACTCTCCAGTCCGGCTGTTAAAAAGCCAGACAATGCCAAGCGCGCCTGGAGTAACCCACAACAAGACCGCCTGGCACGTTCTGAGCAGGCGTAGCAATGCGGCCCCAACCCCAGCCATCGCGACATAGCGGAGCCAGTACCTCGCGTACATAATTATGCCCTTGAAATACCATGGGCACAGGGGAAGGGGCATGGTAACGGCACGTTCACAATACGGCTTAAAACGTACTAGGGGCTGCCGGATTCTTTTTATTACTTTCAGGACTCCACACTTTGGACGACCTGTTCGGCAATTCGACTGCCGCACAAACGATGGAAGACCCAGGGAAGGAGGCAAAGCTACGCCGCATTATGGAACTCTCAGGTGGTCTCTATTACCAGCGGTATATCTGTTTCGAACACAACTCCGCGACCTGCCCCTGGTCAGGACATGTTAAATAGTCTAATATCTTTTTGCTTATCGCACTACTTGTATCGTTCGGCTTTGATAAATAGCCTCTTTATAAACAATGCATAGCTTTTTACCTATTTTTTGCATTATTTTCTTTTAATATATATGTTTATTAAATAACATGATTGCACCCGTACACCATGGTACGGCACACACGCCAGGGGCTTCATTACCCTTCGATCTGGTGTGAGAAGTCCGTACACTTTCACAAGTGCGGCACCCCAAACTTATAGCACTATATGCATCGACTCCGAATCATGATTTGGGTCAATAGTTGGGTTTGCCCGGCTCCTATGTTTTGGTGCCTTACGTTCCGCTATATCGGCTAAGGTAGCACTAGGAGAACCACTGCGATTGTGCCCCGGTTCAGCTGGGTTAAGCACCTCAGTGGAGAAAGCTAAAACTGACTGTCATGATAAGGCGAGAGACCGGTCGCTGCTCGAGAGGTTTTTCGAGTCCTTAAAGGCTTATGCCGCTTCGAGCGAGGAGCTGGCTCTATCCGGCCAAAGGCGTGGATAGCGCCCCGAATTCGGTCTTCCGAACTAGGGGCTTCGCCGAAATTTAAAATTATAAAGTTCTATGGCTAAGTGAGAGTGTTCAAGCATTATAGTCCGATTGCCTGGTTCGTTGTGCTGAGCGCCTCCCTCGAAGGACCCAACTATGGGAAAAAGAGCGCTCAGGTTTATCCCGAACACCCCAGCACTAGCCGCACGGGGGCAGAAGCCGACGACTGGCCATCTCTCAATTTTTGATAAACGGCCGCATAGAAAATAATATTTTAAATTCCATAAGCATTGCTTAGCGCATATGAACAAGTTTTCAGCGCACAGGATAAACACAAGCGAGTTCATTCAAATATTACATCTCTAGTACATTCATCCGCAATAAGGCGGGCACGGGCAAGAACATCCATGTAGTAGTTCTCGGGCTTGCGATGCTCCTTCCCCTGCGGCGGCCCGTCCTTCACCAGCTTCTCTCCGTCAAGCTTACCCCAGTGCACCTTTGCATGGGCAAGGGCCCTCCGGGCACCTTCGATGCAGGCGGAACACTTGATGACCTCAAGCCGTGGACAGGCCACCACCAGCCGCCGCACCAGCCCGAAGTAGCTCCCAGGCAGGGCCTCTCCGGGCCACAGCCGAACTAGGAAGCCCTTCATGGCTTGTTCCGCCGCCTTGTGGAGCTCGACCAGCTGTTTCAGCTGATCGCTCAAAGGCACAGGGTGTCCGGCCTCAGAATACTGAGACCAGAACACACTCTCCGTGGAGCTGCCCTCTTCAGCTCGGTAGAATGCGGCGGCGTCAGATACGCTGCGGGGAAGATCTGCGAACGCCCCTGGAGAACTCCGGATTCGGGTAAGTGACAGGTAGTTTACTTTTATATTCCTACTTTGCATTAAGAATGCCTTACCCACTGCTATCTTTTTCATCTCCCCCAACTCTTGGAGGGCCTTTTGGGCTTCGGCCTTGTCACCCTTGGCGGACTCAAGGGCCGACGCGAGCTCGGATGCTTGCGCTTTTGACTCAAGCTCCAGGCTCTCATGTTTTTCCATGAGAGCCTGCAACTCTTGCTGCACCTCGCCAACCTGAGCCCCAAGCCTCTCTCGCTCGGTGCCCTCCTCGGCCGTTTTCTTTTCGGCCTCAGTGAGCGCCTGCTTGAGGGTCGCCACCTCATTTGTGGCCCCTACAATAAGCAGTGCGATCATGTTATTTTTTGCAATCACGCCTCTCTATAGGCACCTTTTTTCTTTATAGGGTATTTCTTACCTTCTTTTTCCTCGAGCTGCCGTTTGGCAAGGCCGAGCTCTTGTTCGGTCCGCCCGAGGTCCATCTTTAGGACTTCCACCTGTGCAGTCAGTGCGGCGGTGGATAGCAGCGAAGCCTGCATACGCATATTGACTCTTTATTGTTAGACTCCTGCGAAAATTAATAGATCCTCTATTCGGCTTTTCTTTTCGAACGCCGAATAGAGCATCAGGGGCTACTGTCTATGCGGTCATATTTTGACATATTTTCTACTTACCTCGAAGCCTGTCAGAAGGCTAGCGCAAGCTTCAGTCAGTCCGCTCTTGGCGGACTGAACCCTTCGAATCACCGTACTCATAATAGTACGGTGTTCCTCGCCGATGGAGGTGCCGTCAAGCACCTCCAGCAGATTGTTCGGCACCTCTAGTTGGACGGAGGCCGCCGGCTCAGAAGGCTTGCTCCTCTTGGAAGGAGTTCGCCTACCGTGGACCGGGACTGTTGAAGAGTCCGGTGCGGTGTCCGGCACAAAGCCGGACTCGGAGCCCTGGGGGGTCTTGTCCCCTTTATTCCTGGGGTCCGGGAGGTCACCTTTCGGCTCCTCCAGGACCACCTCCTCCTGCCCCGGAGCTCGTTGCGACGCCACTTCGGCGTCGTCTGCAGTGCGGGGGGAGACAGCGGGCGGAGCTGAGTTCACATCTGACGTATCCAGGGAGCCGCTCGATGAATCGTTGAGTTCGGCCCGGGGCGGGCTTCATAAATCACATTCGACATTAGGGAGAGCTGTGCATTAAAGTAATATCATGAGTCACTCTGGTATGTGAATACTTACGATTTCGCCGGACACTTGGCCCTGTCCGGCCACTCCTCTCCGCTCTCTGCGGCGTCGTGGGAGTAGTCCGGCGGAGGGGTCTTCCTCTTCCTAGACCCCTCGGCCTCCCCCGATGGGGCGGCCTTCTTCTTCTTTTCTCCCCCCACTGGGGGGAGAGCTTTCTTCTTCCTCCTCCTTGTTTTCACGAGAGGAGGGCGCCTCGGACTCGTCAGACGACGAGTCCGACACCACCAGGTTACGGGCACTCTTTCGAGTCCCGGTGGTCTTCTTCTTCTTGAGCTTCTTCTCCGGCACCACATAAGGTGCCGGAGTCAGTAGCTTCACTAGGAGAGCTGGGGCTGGGTCTTCGGACAGGGGAGCTGGACAGTTAATTGGTCCGGATATTGCCTGCCAAGCCTGTCAAAGGTAAGGGAGTTTAGATCCCGCATAGAGTTAATCTATGAAAAAGATCTTAATAATCCTGTCAAAGGCATAGATAGCTTAGCTCGCTAGCATGACGCTGCGTGCTGTATCCGCGGTCCTAGGAAGCGGATGCGGGGGCTTCGGCGCCTTTGATTAGCACCTTCCAGACGTCTTCATACGACGTGTCGAAGAGCCTGTTGAGGGTTCGGTGCTGCGCCGGGTCGAACTCCCACAAATTGAAGTCCCGTTGTTGGCACGGGAGGACCAGACGAACGAGCATGACCTGGACTACATTGACAAGCCGGATTGTCTTGTTCACTAGGGACTGGATGCAAGTTTGCAATCCGGTCACCTCTTCTTCGTTTCCCCACGACAGGCCCGTCTCTTTCTAGGACACAAGCCGCGTGGGGGTCCGGATCTGAATTCGGGGGCAGCGACCCATTCCGGATCGCGGGGCTCGGTGATGTAAAACCACCCAGCTTGCCACCCCTTTAGGGTCTCCACAAAGGAGCCCTCGAACCAGAGGACATTGGCTATCTTGCCAGCCATAGCACCTCCGCACTCCGCTTGGCTGCCGCGCACCACCTTGGGCTTGACGTTGAAGGTCTTGAGCCAAAGGCCGAAATGAGGGCGGACGCGGAGGAAAGCCTCACACACGACGATAAACGCCGAGATGTTGAGGATGAAGTTCGGGGCCAGATCATGGAAATCTAGGCCGTAGTAGAACATGAGTCCCCGGACGAATGGGTGAAGTGGAAAACCCAGTCCGCGGAGGAAGTGGGGAAGAAAAACTACCCTCTCATGGGGCCTTGGGGTGGGGAGAAGCTGCCCCTCCTCAGGAAGCCGGTGCGGGATGTCCTTGGACAGGTATCCGACTTTCCGTAGCTTTTTTACTTGAGCCTCCGTGACGGAGGAGACCATCCACTTGCCTCCCGCTCCAGACATTGCTGGAGAAGGTTGAGGTGGGAAGAGCGGGCTTGGGCGCTGGAGCTTGAGTGTGCGAGAGATGGATTGACAAAGGAGGAAGAAGGCGGAGGTGAAAAGGTGGACCCTTATCCCCTTATATGGGCGGATGTGGATATGCGTCCCCACCTACCTAATAAAACTCGCTTGCCGCCCAAGCGCCGTGGTAAATGGCGCGGTTGGGTTACCCACGTCCGTATTGATGAGAATCTCGTTAAAAGGGGCACACGATCTCTGCTTTGACAAGACGTGCCAAGGAAACCGCCTCGCTAAACGCGCTGAGGTGGAAAAGTGAAAACAATTTGTATAAAGAGCTTGGCCGCAGTGTGTTGACGCACTGCGGAATACGTCAGCAGATTTGATTTGTGTTAATATTATTCTCTCTATGGCATTATGTGGAAACTTATTTTGCAGAGCCGAACACTATTTTTGGTGTTTACAATCTTCTATGAAGGACTTGGAGGAGGAACCCGCCTTGCAATGCCGAAGACAATCTGCGTGCCGGACTCGTCGTCATTGAGGCCTGGTTCAGGGGCTACTGAGGGAGTCCTGGATTAGGGGGTGTTCGGGTAGCCGGACTATACCTTCGCCGGACTCCTGGACTATGAGGATACAAGATTGAAGACTTCGTCCCATGTCCGGATGGAACTTTCCTTGGCGTGGAAGGCAAGCTAGGCGATGCGGATACTCAAGATCTCCTACCATTGTAACCGACTCTGTGTAACCCTAACCCTATCTAGTGTCTATATAAACCGGAGGGTTGTAGTCCATAGGACAGAAGAACAATCATCATACACAATCATACCATAGGCTAGCTTCTAGGGTTTAGCCTCCTTGATCTCGTGGTAGATCTACTCTTGTACTACCCATATCATCAATATTAATCAAGCAGGAGTAGGGTTTTACCTCCATCGAGAGGGCCCGAACCTGGGTAAACATCGTGTCCCCTGTCTCCTGTTACCATCCGACCTTGACGCATAGTTCGGGACCCCCAAGCCGTTCGAACCGAGCTGACATTTTGAGGACGGCGTTGCGATAAGCCGCCATTTTCTGATCCTTGGCATCAAAGTCTCCATTTATTTGAGATATTGCAAGGTTCGACTCCCCACGCACCTCCAGGCGTCGAATGCCGATGGAAACTGCCATCCGGAGACCATGTAACGGGGCCTCGTATTCGGCTGCATTGTTAGAGTCTGTGTATAGTATTTGGAGTACGTATTGGACTGTATCTTTGGTGGGGGACGTGAGAATGACGCTAGCCCCAAGACCATCCAGTATTTTAGAGCCGCCGAAGTGCATGATCCAATTAGAGTACGCGCTATACTCTTTAGGGAGTTCGGCTTCTGTCCATTCGGCGACAAAATCGGCCAGTACTTGCGACTTAATGGCTCGTCGAGGTCTATATGTTATGTCGAACGGGAGGAGCTCAATAGCCCATTTCGAAATTCTGCCTGTGGCATCGCGGTTGTTTATTATGTCGTTGAGTGGTACTTCCGAGGCCATCGTAATTGAACACTCTTGAAAGTAGTGTCGTAATTTCTGGGATGCCATAAATACTGCGTATGCTATCTTTTGATAATGTGGGTACCATGATTTGCATGAAGTGAGGACAGTGGACACATAGTATACCAGCTTTTGAAGTGGGAATTTGTGTCCGTCCGTCTCTCGTTCGACGACGAGCACTGCGCTTACAACTTGGTGAGTTGCCGCTATATATAATAGCATTGGTTCGCTGACATTTGGCGCGGCCAGGAGTGGGTTGGTGGCCAAGATGGCTTTTATTTCTTCCAATCCGGCCGTGGCCGCGTCCGTCCACTCGAAGTGTTCGGTGCGCTGAAGAAGGCGATAAAGGGGTAGTGCCTTTTCTCCTAATCGGGAGATAAAGCGGCTTAAGGACGCCACGCATCCTGTTAACTTCTGGATTTGCTTGAGGTCAGTTGGGATGGCCAACTGTGACAAAGCTCGGATTTTAGCCGGGTTTGCTTCAATTCCTCTACTGGAGACTATGAAGCCCAGAAGCTTTCCGGCGGGCACGCCGAAAACGCATTTTCCGGATTGAGCTTGATTTCGTATGTTAGGAGATTGTCGAACATGAGCCTCAAGTCTTCTATTAAGGATTCGACGTGTCTAGTTTTAACTACCACATCGTCTACGTATGCCTCCACTGTTTTGCCGATATATTTTTCCAGGCATGTCTGAATCATTCGTTGATACGTTGCATCGGCATTTTTGAGCCCGAAGGGCATTGTGTTGAAACAGAAAGGGCCGTATGGAGTTATAAATGCCGTTGCAGCTTGATCGGACTCCGCCATCTTAATTTGGTGGTAACCAGAGTATGCGTCGAGGAAGCACAATGAGTTGTGTCCTGCAGTAGTGTCGATAATTTGATCGATGCAGGGGAGGGGGAAGGGATCCTTGGGGAAAGCCTTGTCAAGGTCCTTGAAATCGACACATAGGCGTCAGGATTTATCCTTCTTTGGTACCATCACCAGGTTTGCTAGCCAGTCCGGATGTTTTATTTCTCTAATGAATCCGGCCTCCAGTAACTTGGCTAGATCCTTTACCATGGCATGTCGCTTAGGTTCAGAGAAACGCCAAAGAGCCTGCTTGACCGGCTTGAATCCTTTTAGGATGTTAAGGCTATGTTCGGCCAGCCTGCGTGGGATTCCTGGCATGTCTGAAGGATGCCAGGCGAATATGTCCCAATTCTCGCGCAGGAACTCCCGTAGTGCAGCGTCTACAACGGGGTTTAACTATGCCCCGATGGATGCTATTTTTGTAGGGTCCGTTGGGTGGACTTGGAATTTGACTATTTTGTCCGCTGGTTTAAAAGAGGTAGACTTGGATCTTTTGTAGAGTATCACGTCGTCCCTGTCCACTGTTGAGCGCAGCATAGTTAATTCTTCCGCCGCGAGGGCTTCGGATAATGACTCGAGGGCCAGCGCGGCATTTTTGTTTTCAGCGCGGAGTGCTATGTCCGGATCACTAGCTAGAGTGATGATTACATTTGGCCCGGGCATTTTGAGCTTCATGTACCCGTAATGGGGTATGTCTTGGAAGATCGTGAATGCTTCCCTCCCTAGAAGGGTGTGGTCTCCGCTACTGAACGGGGCCACTTGGAATGTAATTTCTTCGGACCTATAATTCTCCGGAGTGCCGAATAACACATCTAGTGTGATTTTCCCAGCGCAACGTGCCTCCCGACTAGGGATGATTCCTCTGAAGGTCGTGCTGCTTTGCTCAATGCGGTTTCTGTCTATTTCCATTTTTTGAAGAGTCTCCTCATAAATGAGGTTTAATCCACTGCCGCCGTCCATGAGCACTTTAGTAAGCCAAAAGTCGTCCACAATTGGACTGAGGACCAAGGAAGCTGGTGCTTGGGTTGTTCAGAATTTAGGTTCGTCACTGGCATTGAAGGTGATAGCCGTGTCGCTCCATGGATTTATTGCTACCACGTGACAGACTTCGGGAAGGCTGCGGAGTGCTCGCTTACTCCTATTACTTGAGGCGAAGGTCTCGAAGTCTGTCAATACTGTATTGTTATCCATGGGTTGGTGCTCTGTGGTGTTTTTAATGAGGAGATCCTCACCGCTCTTGGCCACCTGCCGGAGTACCCAACATGCTCTAAGGCTGTGTGTTGGTATGGTGCCCGTTGTACTGTGAATTTTGCAGGGCCCATTAGGCCATCCCTCCAATACGGTTCCACGCCCTGTAGTGGGCTTTTGCTTCCTTGTAATTGAGTCGGGCGACTTATGAGAGTGCACCCTTTTTGTTCGGACTGGGGGTTTTGCCAGAGCTGGATTATCCCAAAATTTTGTTTGGGTTTTCCAGGCGCTTTCCATCGCACAGTATTTCCGTACTATGGCCACCAAGTCAGCGAAGCGTGCTTTGTCACGGCGACTTATGGCGTTGAGGATTCCCTTGTCCGTGCAATTATTGCAAAAGAATGAAATTGCGTCTTCCTCGTGACAGTCCTTGACATTGTTCATTACAAGGAGGAATCTGGCCCAATAGTGATGTACTGTCTCCTGGGGCTCTTGCCTAATGTGGGAAAGATTGTTTGTATCGGGGTGGGTGGGTGGATTTAAGTCCGGACCTTGACCCGATTTGAGACCCAGGGGCGGGAGAGTTTCCGATCGTGGAAGTTTGGGCTCCAGGATGTTGCCCAGTGGGTCTGGCCTGCTGCCTGATTCTAGGTTCAGGGTTTGGGCGATGTCCTCCCGTAGACGGGTATCCGGCTCGGAGAGCTCGGGAATCTGGACATAGTTTGTCCTCAAGATAGAGTAAGAATCGCCGCATTGCTCCTCCACCATCTGTAGGATCGAAAGTATGTCTAGAGGGGGGTGATTAGACTACTTGACCAAATAAAAATCTAGCCTTTTCCCAATTTTAGTTCTTGGCAGATTTTAGCTATCTTAACACAAGTCAAGCAATCTCCACACAATTCAAGCAAGCATGCAAAAGAGTATATGAGCAGCGGAAAGTAAAGCATGCAACTTGCAAGAATGTAAAGGGAAGGGATTGGAGAATTCAAACGCAATTGGAGACACAGATGTTTTTGTCATGGTTCTGATAGGTGGTGCTATCATACATCCACGTTGATGGAGACTTCAACCCACGGAGGGTAACGGTTGCGCGAGTCCACGGAGGGCTCCACCCACGAAGGGTCCACGAAGAAGCAACCTTGTCTATTCCATCACCGCCGTCGCCCACGAAGGACTTGCCTCACTAGCTGTAGATCTTCATGAAGTAGGCGATCTCCTTGCCCTTACAAACTCCTTGGTTCAACTCCACAATCTTGTCGGAGGCTCCCAAGTGACACCTAGCCAATCTAGGAGACACCACTCTCCAAGAAGTAACAAATGATGTGTTGATGATGAACTCCTTGCTCTTGTGCTTCAAATGATAGTCTCCCCAACACTCAACTCTCTCTCACAGGATTTGGATTTGGTGGAAAGAAGATTTGAGTGGAAAGCAACTTGGGAAGGCTAGAGATCAAGATTCATATGGTAGGAATGGAATATCTTGACCTCAACACAAGTGTAGGTGGTTCTCTCTCAGAAAATGTGTATTGGAAGTGTAGGTATGTTCTGATGGCTCTCTCCATGAATGAAGAGTGGGTGGAGGGGTATATATAGCCTCCACACAAAATCTAACAGTTACACACAACTTGCCAAACTCGGTGGGACCGAATGGTTAAACTCGGTCGGACCGATTCAGCGAACCTAATGACCGTTAGTATTTTCGGCGGGACTGAGATGCAACTCGGTAGGACCGATACGATTAGCGTTAGGGCATAACGTAATCTCGGTGTGACCAATTACACAAACTCAGTGGGACCGATTTTGGTAATAAGCTAACCAGAGAGTTGGTCAGGTAAACTCGGTGGGACCAATTCTCTCATCTCGGTGAGATTGAAATGTTACAAGAGGGAAACAGAGAGTTTACATTGCAATCTCGGTGGGACCGATCGCTCATCTCAGCAAGACCGAAACGTTACGAAGGGAAACAGAGAGATTACACACCCATCTCGGTGAGACCGAGATCCCTATCGGTGAGACTGATTTGCCTAGGGTTTGTGGCAGTGGCTATGACATTTGAAACTCGGTGGCTCCGGATAGAAAGAATCGGTGGGGCCGAGTTTGACTTTTGGTTTAGGTCATATGTGGATGTGGGAAGGTAGTTGAGGATTTTGGAGCATATCACTAAGCACTTTGTGCAAGTAAGCCATTAAGCAACACATCATCCCTCCTTGATAATATTGGCTTTTCCTATAGACTCGATGTGATCTTGGATCACTAAAACATAAAATGTAGAGTCCTGAGCTTTACGCTTGAGCCAAACTTTTGTCCTTAGAATTTTGAGGGATCCACTTTCCTCTTCCATGCCATGCCATTCATTGAGCTTTTCCTGAAATATTAATCTTGGAATAATGTTAGCTCAATTATTATATGTTGTTAGGAATTACCAAAACCACCCAGGGATAGTTGCACTTTCAATCTCCCCCTTTTTGGTAATTGATGACAACATATAGATCAAAGCTTCGACAAATGATAATAAGAGAAAGACATCGTCGCTTTGAGAAGTATGTGATAAGCAAGAGCTCCCCCTAAATTTGTGCATAGTTTAAGATTTGCTTTGGAATGCAAATGCACAATGAGTTAGGATCATGGGTTACTCTTCCATGTCACATACATCTTGGTGGAGCGCTCAAAATGATAAGAATTAAATACATGCACTCATCACCAAGCAAAGTGAATAATCAAATAGGGATAAAATGATAGTATCATCCAACAAGCATTAATGTAGCATATGATCAAACACACATGATCATCCAAGTATCACAAACAAGCATAAAGTATCTCAATCAAGCAAATAAAGTATCAACCACCAAAGCAAGAGAGAATAAAAAGCAACACTCTCTCTCGAAGCCTATGATCTATACATTTTTCTCCCCCTTCGGCAACAAGTTACCAAAAAGTTCATAGAAAATGCATAGCACTAAAACGACTCTCGGGCTTGATCTTCAGGTGGTGGAGTCCGGATAACGCCAAGGACGAAGGCTTCAGTTGATGTAGATGGAGCTGGTGCTGGTGTAGGTGCTGGAGCTAGTGGCACTGAAGTTGTAGCTGGTGCAGATGAAGTGACTCTGGCGTCTGATACTGGCACTTCAGATGATCTCTGAGCTCTAGGCACTCTGGCAAATGCATCAGTGGTTGTTCTGCGCTTCCTCTCCTGCATGTCATCCTGTAGCTGCTCCACAACTGGCTGAATCTCAGTTACTTTGACATCTAAATCATAGAATTTTTGTTCCATGATTCTTTCCAAGCTCTCTTGGTTTCGAGTCAGGGTGGCCAACCCCTTCTCAATCCTCAGAGTTGATGCTATCAAATAAGCAAGCTGGTCTTGCTTGCTCTTCAAAAAGTACTCAGATGCCTCCTCTTGAGTTGGCATCTTGGCAACCTTCTCCATCTTTGCTTGTGCTTGCACTAATGATGGTTCATTCTCATTCATCACAACTTGATTGTCCTCAAAGTCCGGATAGATAGGCAAGTGTTCCTTATCCAACAAGTATGTGCCCTTGCCCATCTTTGAGTTTATCAACTCCTGAATTTGTGGGGCATATCCACAACTTCTTTTCTGGTCAGCTACAGTCCTCTTGATAGTTTCAACTATAAGGCTCATGACCTTGAACTTCTGTGGCACATCAAATATATGTAGCAAGTTAATTGCATGGCCTCTGATCATGTTGTGGTCACCTGACTTGGGCAAAAGAGTGTGCCTTAGAATCCAGTTGATCGTTGGCAGTCCTGACAGTAGAAAATGGACTGACCCAAACTTGAAAGTCTCAAGAGCTTTGTCTGGGATCTCCTTGTACATGTTTGACATAGAATTGTGATCCATCTTTTTCTTGGCATAGACATCCAAGTCATCTTCTCTTTCCTTTGGGGCATTGATCAGATTGGCCCATTCCTCAATAGTTGAGTGGTACCTTGTACCTTCAGACATCCATACTATCCTGCCATCTGGATAGAAGTGTGCTGTGGAGTAGAATTGCATTATGAGCTCCTCATTCCACTTTGTGAGCTTCTGCCCAACAAAGTCTGCAACTCCACAAGCACTGAAGCTGTCATACACTCCAGGATAGTGTTCTTCATTCTCCTTCATGTAGGTCCAGTCGACCCACCTCATATCACACACTATAGGTTTCTTGTCCAGCAGCACTGTCTCATAGAAATCTTGCTGTTACTTTGTGTGGAACCTGTAATCAACATCAGTCCTTCTCCTGGTGGCATATGGATCTGAGTCTCTCCATTTCCTCAGTCCTGAGTCTCTTCTGAGCTTCATGTTCTCAGCCACAGGATGAGCATCATTGTGGTCTGGAATCTTGGGCTTCAACTTTCTCAGAACATGCACTTCATCATCTTCTTCTTCAACGGCAGCTGTCTCAGGCACTGGGGCCTTGTTCTTCTCCTCTGCAGGGATGTTTCTGGTGCTCCTCTTGGGTTTTGGCTTTGGAGCTGGAGCAGCAGACTTAGCAGTAGCTTTGGGCTAAGATGATGCAGCCCCTGTCCTGATAGCATCACCCATGAGTTTCTGGGCTTTAGGTGCTGGTGCAGCAACCTCTTCCTCTTCCTCTTCTTCTGAATCTCTCCTCATAGAGGGTTTGCCAAGAACTCTAGCAGTAGTAGTTCTGACTCTCTTTTTCTTTTTATCTTGGCCAACAACTTCCTCTTCTGACACAATGGTAAACTTCATGGTTTCTCCAGTGGCAACCTTCCTAGGTTTGGAAGTGGGAACTCTTCTTGCAGGTGCCTTCTTCTGCATACCTGGCTTTGTGGCTGCAGCTGAGCCATATTCCTTTTTGAGCAACTTTTTCTTTGATGTGGCTTCCTCCTCTGCCACATAATCTTCATCCTCAAACTCTGAAGTTCTTTTCTTGCTTGCTCTAGTGGCAGCTTTGGCAAATTGCTTGGGGTGCTTTTGCTACCCTCATCTGAGCTTCTAGAGGGACCGCGAACCCTTGGAAGATCAAGTCTCCTCGGATATCAGCGACATAATCCAGATTTCCAAAACTAATCTGGTGACCTGGGGCATAGCTGTCGATCTACTCTAGATGGCCAAGCGAGTTGGCCCGTAATGCGAAGCCGCCGAACACAAAGATCTAGCCGGGGAGAAAGATCTCCCTCAGCACAGCATTGCTGTAGATGACTGATGGAGCCATCGAACCTTCTGGCGACGACACAGCGGAACTCTCAATGAAAGCACCAATGTCGGTGTCAAAACCGGCGGATCACGGGTAGGGGGTCCTGAACTGTGCGTCTAAGGATCAAAGGTAACATGAGATAGGGACACAATGTTGACCCAGGTTCGGGCCCTCTTAATGGAGGTAATACCCTACTTGCTTGATTATCTTGGATGAATATGGGGTTACAAGAGTTGATCTACCTCGAGATCGTAATGGTTAAACCCTAGATGTCTAGCCTATATGATTATGATTATCATCGTCCATCTACGGACTAAACACTCCAGTTTATATAGACACCGAAGGGGGCTAGGTTTGTACAGAGTCGGTTTACAGAGAGAGGAATATTCATATCCGCACGCTAAGCTTGCCTTCCACGCCAAGGAGAGTCCCATCCGGACACGACGGAAGGCCTTCTATCTCGTATCTTCACGGCCCATCTATCCGGCCCACATCACGCAGCCCGGATACCCGAGGACCCCATAATCCAGGACTCCCTCAGCTCCGGCAAGCCACCTGAGCAGTGGCGGATGGATCCGCGGCGGCCGGCAAAAAGCAGCGCGGCCAGGGTGCAGAGCGCTTGCGGGGTGGGCCGCTGGTGCGGGGTTCAGGGGCGGTCAGCGCGTGCGGGCCAGCGGCGGTGGACGGAGGCAGGCGCTGCAGCGGTGGGTGAGGAGCACGGGGCGCGGTGGCTACATGAGCATAGGCGAGGCAAAGCAGCGGCGCATGCGAGGCCACACACAGCCGGCAACGGGCGCGACCGAGGCAAGCATGGTGCGGCCCGGGGCGGGGAAGGCGCGGCCGCCGTAGGCGGGCGCGAGACAGTAGCAGAAGCATGCACACGGGAGGGAGGCAATGCGCGGACGATGCATGCAGAGGCTGCCGGTGGTGCTAGCAGTGGCGGGTTGGCCGGAGGTGGCTTGTGGCAATGGCAGCGACAAGCAGAGCTGGGCCCAGAGCTCGGATGTGCGCGAGTGTGGTGCCCGGCTCAAATTCAGGCGAGCGAAGCAGCTAGGTGGCGTCTACGGACCACCACGAGCACACTTGTGTGCTCGATTTGGCCCAGGTCATGCGCTGTCCACGATGATGACATGGTCGGAGGCAGGGAACTTGCGGTCATGGCGGAGCTACACCCTAGAGGATGAAAGAGACGGCGAGTATACGAGGGAAAGGTGCGGGGGCTCACAATGGTTGCAGAGTAGGGGACAACGAGGCCGGGGATGACTTGGTCGCAGCGAATCGACGATGAGTAGCTCCAGGCACCAAGGACGAAGAAGGGATGACAGCGACGAGTTGGGGCAGCGAGGCGACGAACCCAAGGGGTGGAGAGGACTAGCGCGATGTGGCGGTTCTTCTGCTCATGCTAGCATGGAGAGGGGAGGCCGGTGGCCACGACAATGGCGAAGAGCTTGGCGGTGGATGTTCGGCCATGTATGCGGAAGAGGAAAGCGGTGCGAGGGGGAGAGGGAAAGAATGCTAGGGTTGGGTTGTCGGGGGCAGACCTGTAGGCGACGGGGAGGAGTGGATGGCCGGCATGTGGCCATCCATGGCCATGGACGTGTGAGGGGAAGCCACCCAGCCTCCTGTGACCCGGAGGTGGAAGATGAGAGGGGGAGTTGGGCTGGTTTCAATTAGATGGGCCAAGTGGAGTAGATTAGGTATGTTGTTTTGTTTCTCTTTTCTTTTATTCATGCTTTATACTGTTACATTTTATTTTCAATTTATTATTCTTTTATAAATATAAAATAGTTCCTAAAATAGTATTACTACTTATTCTAATGCCACAATAACTTGGGCACCCAAAAAAATTAGTTTAACATATTAGATATGATAAAAGGCATTTAATTATTGGTTTTAGCTTTTGTTTATTTACTTTAGAGCATTCAGCTATTTTATAAAAGTGTGGTTTCTCCACCAATATTTCCTATGGATTATTTGGCACCTTATGAACACTTTTGTTTTAATGTTTGAAATCTTTTACCATTTAACTCGATTTTGAATTTTGAATTCGAACATGATTTGTGTCAGAGTGAGTTTAGTAACAATAACAGTGGTGAAGTGGCATCATTAGTAGAGGGTTACTGTAGCTTAATTATCTGGGCGTCACAATTCTCCTCCACTACAAGAAATCTCGTCTCGAGTTTTAACGGGTGGAATTAGGGGGAGAAACTAGGTTACGAAATTTATAATCCCGATCTTGGTTGCTCTTCTCGAAGAGGTCGACCCACTATGTTGATGTCTTCATTTCTCTGCTCCAGTTCATCATGATGAGGCCGACATCCTATCTTCAGGATCTCCATCGTACTTATGAAAGGATAAGGGTAACATCAGAAGAACATACCTCTACAAGATTGCTTATCTGGTAGATAACATCAAGGAAGGTGGCGGAAAGTGACTCTCGAATTGAAACTTAAGAAATATCGAGAGCAAGATAAGAAGGTACCATGAAAGTTTCAAACAGATAGACAATCACTCACTGCCTGTAATAGAGCGTGAAAGGGTGTTCAGAGCAACGAGAATAAGTATTACGTCTGATACCAGAGTAGATTACTATGAAGATGACCCATGAATTACATATGAAATAAAGTGTGAGGAATAACTTTGGCAACATGGGTGTACAGGAGATTTAGGTTTTGATGCTGTGGAACTGTGGGTTATGGACCCACCATGTGGGTTAAAAGTAGGAGTGGTGACATCTTGCACAGTTATGATAGCAAGGCATGTAAGAGGGTAGCCTGCTAGTTATGTCGGCAACAACGTCGGTACCAAGGGCGAGGGACGAAGAGAACTGAGGGAGTCCTGGATTAGGGGGTGTTCGGATAGCCGAACTATACCTTCAGCCGGACTCCAGGACTATGAAGATACAAGATTGAAGACTTCGTCCCGTGTCCGGAAGGATCTTTTCTTGGCGTGGAAGGCAAGCTAGGCGTGCGGATATTTGAGATCTCCTACTATTGTAACTGACTCTGTGTAAACCCTAACCCTATCCGGTGTCTATATAAACCAGAGGGTTGTAGTCCGTAGGACAACCATCATCATACACAATCATACCATAGGCTAGCTTCTAGGGTTTAGCCTCCTTGATCTCGTGGTAGATCCACTCTTGTACTACCCATATCATCAATATTAATCTAGCAGGAGTAGGGTTTTACCTCCATCGAGAGGGCCCGAACCTGGGTAAAATAAAGTGTCCCTCGTCTCCTGTTACCATCCGACCTTGACGCACAGTTCGGGACCCCCTACCCGAGATCCGCCGGTTTTGACACCGACATTGGTGCTTTCATTGAGAGTTCCTCTGTGTCGTCGCTTTTAGGCCCGATGGCTCCTTTGATCATCAACAATGATGAGGTCCAGGGTGAGACTTTCCTCCCCGGACAAATCTTTGTCTTCGGCGGCTTCGCTCTGCGGGCCAATTCGCTTGGTCATCTGGAGCAGATCGAAAGCTACGCCCCTGGCCATCAAGTCAGGTTTGGAAGCTTAAACTACACGGCTGATATCCGTGGAGACTTGATCTTCGACGGGTTCGAGCCACAGCCAAGCGCGCCACGCTATTTCGAGGGGCATGATATAGCTCTGCCTCCGAATAGCACCCTGGAGGCCGCACACGCTCCGGCCCCGTTTTTGATTCGGAGCCCGCTACGTTCTCCGAGGATGAACGGTTGGACGTCACCTCGGGGGCTGCGATCTCAAAGGCGATCGAGCCGAACGCCAGCCCCATACTCCGCACGGCCCAGGACTCCAAGGAGCCGGGCTCTTCTCCGAACTCCGAGCCTTCCGCGCCCCCGCCGATCGAATCTGATTGGGCGCCTGTAATGGAGTTCACCGCCGCGGACATCTTTCAGTGCTCACCTTTCGGTGATATCCTGAATTCTCTCAAATCTCTCTCTTTATCAGGAGAGCCCAGGCCGGACTATGGTATGCGAGGTTGGGATTTGGACGACGAAGAAATTCAAAGCCCACCCACCGCCCAGTTAATAGCCACTGTCGACGATTTAACCGACATGCTTGACTTCGGATCCAAAGACTTCGACGGTATGGACGACGAAGGAGGAGATGAACAAGAACCAGCACCTGTAGGGCGCTGGACCGCCACCTCGTCATATGACATATATATGGTGGATGCTCCAAAGGATGCGGATGGCGATGGAACAGCGGAAGACAACAACTCGAAAAAACCGCAAAAATGCCGGCGCCAACGGCGCCGCTCTAAATCCCGCCACAGCAGAAATGGTGATTCCGGCACAGGAGATAATACTACCCCGGACAGCGTCGAAGAACACCAGAACCAGCAAGATTTGGCGCAGGAAGATGGAAAAGCCAACCCTCAGGAGAGAGCGGCAGAGCAAGAGGTTGAGGATGATAACTACATGCCTCCCTCCGAAGACGAGGCAAGCCTCGACGACGACGAATTCGTCGTACCATCAGACCCCGCCGAACAAGAGCGTTTTCAACGCAGGCTTCTAGCCACGGCCAACAGCCTAAAGAAAAAGTAGCAACAGCTTAGAGCTGATCAAGATCTGCTAGCTGATAGATGGACTAAAGTCCTTGCAGCCGAAGAGTATGAACTCGTGCGCCCCTCGAAAAATTATCCTAAGCGCAGGCCGCTACCCCAATAAGAGGGGGAAGCATATGACATGGCAGACCGGCCACCCCGTGGCCGCGACAGAGAGGCCTGTCTGGCACCTAAGCAAGCCATGCCCCGGTGCCGCTCGAATAAGGCATGGGAAAACGAGCCAGACCTGCGAGACGTACTGGAGGATAAAGCAAAGCAAACAAGGTCGATCTATGGATCGCGCGGACGCCCGACGACACGTGATGATCTTCACTCCGGACACAATAAATCCGGCCGGGCCGAACACAGCAGGCACAACTCTTCCGAACTGCGTCGCGACATAGCCCAGTACAGGGGCACCGCACACCCACTATGCTTCATAGACGAAGTAATGGATCATAAAATCCCAGAGGGTTTTAAACCCGTCAATATCGAGTCGTACGATGGTACGACAGATCCGGCAGTATGGATTGAGGATTATCTCCTTCACATCCACATGGCACGTGGCGATGATCTGCACGCCATCAAATACCTACCCCTCAAGCTTAAAGGACCAGCCCGGCACTGGCTTAACAGCCTACCAGCGGACTCAATCGGTTCTTGGGAGGACCTGGAAGCCGCATTCCTTGACAACCTTCAGGGGACCTATGTGCGGCCACCGGATAACGACGACCTAAGCCACATAATTCAGCAGCCAGAAGAATCGGCCAGGCAATTCTGGACACGGTTCCTAACAAAGAAAAATCAGATAGTCGATTTTCCGGACGCAGAGGCCCTAGCAGCCTTCAAACATAACATCCGTGACGAGTGGCTTGCCCGGCACCTGGGACAGGAAAAGCCGAAAACCATGGCAGCCCTCACGACACTCATGACCCGCTTTTGCGCGGGCGAAGATAGCTGGCTAGCTCGCAGCAACAACTTATCGAAGAAGCCTGGTAATTCGGATACCAAGGACAAAAGTGGCAGGTCAAGTCGAAATAATCAAAATCGCCGCGTTAGCAGCGACAACAATGAGGAGACGACAGTCAATGCCGAATTCAGAGGCTATAAATCCGGTCAGCAGAAAAAGCCATTTAAAAAGAATACCCAGGGCCCGTCCAGTTTGGATCGGATACTCGATCGCTCGTGCCAGATTCACGGCACCCCTGAAAGGCCAGCCAATCACACCAACATGGATTGTTGGGTGTTCAAGCAGGCAGGCAAGTTAAGAGCCAAACACAAGGACAAGGGGCTGAACAGCGACGACGAGGAGGAGCCCAGGCCGCCGAACAACAATGGACAGAAAGGGTTTCCCCCACAAGTGCGGACGGTGAACATGATATACGCGACCCACATTCCCAAGCAGGACAGGAAGCGTGCGCTACGGGACGTATACACGATGGAGCCAGTCGCCCCAAAGTTCAACCCATGGTCCTCCTGCCCGATCAGTTTCGATCGAAGGGACCACCCCACTAGCATCCGTCACGGCGGTTTTGCCGCACTGGTCCTCGACCCAATCGTGGACGGATTTCATCTCACAAGAGTCCTCATGGACAGCGGCAGTAGGCTGAACCTGCTTTATCAGTATACAGTGCGGAAAATGGGCATAGATCCATCAAGGATCAAGCCCACAAGGACGACCTTTAAAGGCATCATACCAGGTGTAGAGGCCAATTGCACAGGCTCGGTAACACTTGATGTGGTCTTCGGATCTCCGGATAACTTCCGAAGCGAAGAGTTAATCTTCGATATAGTGCCATTCCGCAGTGGCTATCATGCCCTGCTCGGACGAACCGCATTCGCTAAATTCAATGCGGTGCCGCACTACGCATATCTCAAGCTCAAGATGCCAGGCCCTCGAGGAGTAATTACGGTCAGCGGAAACACAGAACGCTCCATCCGTACGGAAGAGCACACGGCGGCCCTCGCAGCGGAAGTACAAAGCAGCCTTTCAAGGCAACTCTCTAGTCCGGCCGTTAAAAAACCGGACAATGCAAAGCGTGCCCGTAGTAACCTGCAACAAGACCACCTGGCCCGATCAGAGCAAGCGTAGCAATACGGCCCTGACCCCAGCCATCGCAACATAGCGGAGCAAGTACCTCGAGTACACAATTACGTCCTTAAAATTCCATGGGCACAGGGGGAGGGGCACATTAACGACATGCCTACAACACGGCGTCAAACGTACTAGGGGCTGCCGGATTTTTCTTTTTTACTTTCAGGACTCCATACTCTGGATAACCTGTTCGGCAATGATGCCGTACAGACGATGCAAGATCCAGGAAAGCAGACAAAGCTACGTCGCATTTCGGAATTCTCAGGTGGTCTCTATTTCGAGCGATATATCTGTTTCTAAATTCCGCGGCCTGTGCCTGGTCAGGACATGTTAGATAGTCTAATATCTTTTTTGCTTATCGCACTACTTGTATCGTTCGGCTTTGATAAATAGCCTCTTTATAAACAATGCATAGCTTTTTGTCTATTTTTTGCATTATCCCCTCTGAATATATGTGTTTATTACATAACATGATCACACCCGTACACCATGGTACGGCAAACCACGCCAGGGGCTTCATTACCCTTTTATCTGGTGTGAGAAGTCCGTACACTTTCACAAGTGCGGCATCCCGAACTTATAGCACTATATGCATCGGCTCCGAGTCATGATTTTGGTCACATGTTGGGTTTGCCCGGCTCCTATGTTTTGGTACCTTACGTTCCGCTCTATCGGCTAAGGTAGCACTAGGAGAACCACTGCGATTGTGCCCCAGATCAGGTGGGTTGAGCACCTTAGTGGAGAAAGCTAAAACAGACTGTCATGATAAGGCGTGAGACCGGTCGCTGTTCGAGAGGTTTTTCGAGTCCTTAAAGGCTTATGCCGCTTTGAGCGAGGAGCTGGCTATGTCCGGCCAAAGGCATGGACAGCGCCCCGAATTCGGCCTTCCGAACTAGGGGCTTCGCCGAAATTTAAAATTATAACGTTCTATGGCTAAGTGAGAGTGTTCAAGCATTATAGTCCGATTGCCTGGTTCGCTGTGCTGAGCGCCTCCCTCGAAGGACCCAACTATGGGAACAAGAGCCCTCAGGTTTATCCCGAACACCCCAGCACTAGTGGCATGGGGGCAGAAGCCGACGACTCGCCATCTCTCAATTTTTGATAAACGGCCGCACAAAAAATAATATTTTAAATTAAACAAGCATTGCTTTGCGCATATGAACAAGTTTTCAGCGCACAGGATACAAACGAGCAAGTTCACTCAAATATTACATCTTTAGCACATTCATCCGCGACAAGCCGGGCTCCGGCAAGAACGTCCTTATAGTAGTTCTCGGGCTTGCGATGCTGCTTCCCCTGCGGCGGCCCGTCCTTCACCAGCTTCTCTCCGTCTAGCTTACCCCAGTGTACCCTTACACGGGCAAAGGGCCCTCCGGGCACCTTCAATGCAGACGGAGCGCTTGATGACCTCAAGCCGTGAACAGGCCTCCACCAGCCGCCGCAGCAGCCCGAAATAGCTCCCTGGCAGGGCCTCTCCAGGCCACAACCAAACTAGTAAGCCCTTCATGGCCTGTTCGGCCGCCTTGTGGAGCTCGACCAGCTGTTTCAGCTGATCGCTTAAGGGCATAGTGTGTCCGGCCTCAGAATACTGAGACCAGAACACACTCTCCGTCGAGCTGCCCTCCTCAGCTCGGTAGAACGTGGCGGTGTCGGATACGCTGCGGGGAAGATCGGCGAACGCCCCTGGAGAACTCCGGATCCGGGAAAGTAATAGGTAGTTTACTTTTATATTCCTACTCTGCATTGAGAATGCCTTACCCGTTGCTATCTTTTTCACCTCCTCCAACTCTTGGAGGGCCTTCTGGGCTTCGGCCTTGGCACTCTTGGCGGTCTCGATGGCCGACGCGAGCTCGGATGCTTGCGCCTTCGCCTCAAGCTCCAAACCCTCATGTTTTTTCATGAGAGTTTGCAGCTCTTGCTGCACCTCGCCGACCTGAACCCCAAGCCTTTCTCGCTCGGCGCGCTCCTCGACCGTTTTCTTTTCGGCCTCAGCTAGCGCCTGCTTCAGGGTTGTCACCTCGGTTGTGGCCCCTACAATAAGCAATACAATCCTGTTATTTCCTTCTGCAATCAAGCCTCTCTATAGGCACCTTTTCTCTTATTTTCCTTTTTTAGGTATTTCTTACCTTCCTTCTCCTCGAGCTGCCGTTTGGCAAGGCCGAGCTCTTGCTCGGTCCGCCTGAGGTCCTGTTTCAGGACATCCACCTGCGCAGTCAGTGCGGCGGTGGACAGTAGTGAAGCCTGCATACGCATATTTGACCTTTTCTGTTAGACTCCTGCGAAAACTAATAGATCCTCTATCCGGCTTTTCTTTCCGAACACCGAGCAGATCATCAGGGGCTACTGTCTATGCGGTAAATAAATTGACATATTTTTACTTACCTCGAAGCCTATTAGAAGGCTAGCGCAAGCTTCATTCAGTCCGCTCTTGGCGGACTGAATCCTTTGGATAACCGTACTCACAATAGTACGGTGCTCCTCATCGATGGCGGCGCCCTTAAGCACCTCCAGCAGATTGTCCGGCGCCTCCGGTTGGACGGAGGCCGCCGGCTCAGATGGCTTACTCCTCTTGGAATGAGTTCGCCCACCGCGGACCGGGACTGTCGAGTCCGGCGCGGTGTCCGGCACAAAGCCGGACTTGGAGCCCTGGGGGGTTTCATCCCCTTTACTCCTAGGGTCCGGAGGATTGCCTTGTGGCTCCTCCAGGACCATCTCCTCCTGCCCGAAGCTTGGCGGGGCGCCACTTCGGCGTCGTCCGCCCCGCGGGGGGAGACCGCGGGCGGAACAGAGTTCACGTCCGACGAATCCAGGGAGCCGCTCGACGAATCGTCGAGTTCGGCCCGGGGCGGGCTCCATAAAATACGTGCGATATGAGGGAAAGCCGCACACTAAAAGAATATCATGAATCACCCTGGTATATAAATACTTATGATTTCACCGGACGCTTGGTTCTGTCCGGCCACTCCTCTCCGCCCTCTTCGGCGTCGTGGGAGTAGTCCGGCGGAGGGGTCTTCCTTTTCCTTGACCCCTCGGCCTCCCCCGTTGGGGTGGCCTTCTTTTTCTTTGCTCCCCTCGCTGGAGGGGGAGAGCTTCCTTGTTCCTCCTCCTCGTTTTCACGAGAGGAGGGCGTTGCGTACTCGCTGGATGACGAGTCCGACACCACCATGTTGCGGGAACTTTTTCGAGTCCCGGTGGTTTTCTTCTTCTTGGCCTTCCTCTCCGGCACCACGTAAGGTGCCGGAGCCATTAGCTTCACCAAGAGACCTGGGGCCGGGTCTTCGGGCAGAGGAGCCGGACAGTTAATCGGTCCGGATATCTCCTGCCAAGCCTGTCAAAGGTAAAAGGGAGTTTAGATCCCGCATAGAGATAATCTATGAAGAAGAGCTTAACGAACCTATCAAAGGTATAGATAGCTTACCTCGCCAGCGTTACGCTGCGAGCTGTATCCGTGATCCTTGGAGGCGGATGTGGGGGACTCGGCGCCTTTGGTCAGCACCTTCCAGACGTCTTCATACGTCGTATCGAAGAGCCTACTGAGGGTCTGGTGCTGCGCCGGGTCGAATTCCCACAAAGTAAAATCCCGTTCTTGGCACGGGAGGATCAGGCGAACGAGCATGACCTGGACTATGTTGGCAAGCCGGATTGGCTTGTTCACCAGGGACTGGATGCATGTTTGCCACCCAGTCACTTCTTCCTCGTTGCCCCACGACAGGCCTGACTCTTTCCAGGACATGACCCGCGTGGGGGGTCCGGATCTGAACTCAGGGGCCGTGACCCATTTTGGATCGCGGGGCTCGGTGATGTAAAACCACCCAGCCTGCCACCCCTTTAGGGACTCCATGAGGGAGCCATCGAACCAGAGGACGCCGGCTATCTTGCCAACCATAGCGCCTCCGCACTCCGCCTGGGTGCCGGACACCACCTTGGGCTTGACATTGAAGGTCTTGAGCCAGAGGCCGAAGTGGGGGCGGACGCGGAGAAAGGCCTCACACACGACGGTAAACGCCGAGATGTTGAGAACAAAGTTCGGGGCCAGATCGTGGAAATCCAGGTCGTAGTAGAACATGAGCCCCCGGACAAATGGGTGAAGTGGAAAGCCCAGTCCGCGGAGGAAGTGGGGAAGAAAAACTACCCTCTCATGGGGCCTTGGGGTAGGAAGAAGCTGCCCCTTATCAGGAAGCCGATGCGGGATGTCCTTGGACAAGTATCCGGCTTTCCTTAGCCTTTTTACTTGAGCCTCTGTAACGGAGGAGACATTCCACTTGCCTCCCGCTCCGGACATTGTTGGAGAAGGTTGAGGAAGAAGAGCGGACTTGGGCGCTGGAGCTTGAGTGCGCGAGAGATGGATTGGCAAAGGAGGAAGAAGGCGTAGGTTAAAAAGGTGAATCTTTATCCCTTTATATAAGCAGGTATGGTTAGGCGTCCTCACCTACCTAATAAAACTCACTTGCCTCCCAAACGCCGTGGTGAATGGCGTGGTTGGGTTACCCACGTCCGTATTAATGAGAATCTCGTTAAAGGGGGCACATGATCTCTGCTTCGACAAGACGTGCCAAGGAAACCACCTCGCTAAACGAGCTAAGGTGGAACAATGAAAACAATTTATATAAAGGGCTTGGCCGCAGTGTTATGACGCACTGCGGAATACGTCAGCAGATTCGATTTGTGTTAATATTATTCTCTACATGGCAATATGTGGAAACTTATTTTGCAGAGCCGGACACTATTTTGTGGTGTTTATAATCTTCTTGAAGAATTTGGAGGAGGAACCCGCCTTGCAATGCCGAAGACAATCTGCGCGCCGGACTCATCGTCATTGAAGCCTGGTTCAGGGGCTACTGAGGGAGTCCTGGATTAGGGGGTGTTCGGATAGCCGAACTATACCTTCAGCCGGACTCCAGGACTATGAAGATACAAGATTGAAGACTTCGTCCCGTGTCCGGAAGGATCTTTTCTTGGTGTGGAAGGCAAGCTAGGCGTGCGGATATTCGAGATCTCCCACTATTGTAACCGACTCTGTGTAAACCCTAACCCTATCCGGTGTCTATATAAACCAGAGGGTTGTAGTCCGTAGGACAACCATCATCATACACAATCATACCATAGGCTAGCTTCTAGGGTTTAGCCTCCTTGATCTCGTGGTAGATCCACTCTTGTACTACCCATATCATCAATATTAATCTAGCAGGAGTAGGGTTTTACCTCCATCGAGAGGGCCCGAACCTGGGTAAAATAAAGTGTCCCTCGTCTCCTGTTACCATCCGACCTTGACGCACAGTTTGGGACCCCCTACCCGAGATCCGCCGGTTTTGACACCGACATGAACCATTTTCCTGCTCGTTGAACAAGGCGGACCAATAGGCAAAGTTCTCATCCATTGGTGGCTACCAGAATTTCATCAACAATAGTAACAGGGTCTTGCTGACAGAGTTGTACACCGAGGTGTTTACATAAGCAGGAGAATATTATTGCTTAAATCAGATAGATCACAAGAAAGGTTAAACCAAACAATGGAAAGGAAAATATGATTATCATATTAAACAGAACAATGGAAAGGAAAATGTGTTTAAACACATATTTCAAGGGTATATCCTTACCAAGGACAAGCAGAGCATAATATCTGTGACAGGATATAATGTAGAAAACTCTTTATGTAAGGCGAGAGAAATTTCATGACATTACCCATACAACGGTTTTTGGATAATTAAGCAAGAAACATTTAGCATTGGGCTTCAAATGTTCTTGTTGAAAATCGAAGTACCACAGACATGCTTCGAGATAGCATTGACATGGTCTTCAAGCAAGGTTGGACTTTGGATACTCAAAGGATTCATCAGGAACAACTGATAGAATAAGTCCTACAATTTCCTCATGGAAGAACGGTTAACCTTGCTAAAAAGGAAACTATAACAATAGGGACTCCGGCTAGGTGTGCTAGGCGTGACAACACCTTATCGGGTCATATAGAGACTAATGTTATAACTCTTGGAAATATGTTCCAACCATCATATCTGACCGAGATTCAGATGCGTGAGAAGGAAGGGGTGCAACACAATTTGACGAGATGGAGTTGTAAGATCATCGGGAAATGAACTATGGAAGCAAGTTCCGAATCAGGAGTTCATCATTAAATCAAGGAGAGGATGAGGAGGTGGCTGATGAACTCAGCGACAATTCATTGAGAATTCCAAAAGATGGATTTCCTCAATTATGTGAACAAGGAGGTAACATTTGCCAAATCAAATGATATAATGAGGTATGCTCGAGGAAAACATACACAATTAAACATTGGATGGAAGGTGCACCTGAAATATGGGCTTAGGTAGCATGCTCAATTGTTAGAATGGTGATTCGATAACCAATGGTCTAAGAATGAAATATCGACCACTTACTTCAAAGCAATAGGGTTGCTAGAAGTTTTGAATTCGCACATCATAGTTCAATTGTCAGTTTTCCGGTTACAAACAACACGGGGACCAAGATATGAACGGAGATGGCAAGATGTATTACTATATCAAGAATTCTTAAGAGGTGGTGAAATTATCACAACATTCTTGACATAAAGGAAGGAAACACTCCAATGTAAAACATACCATAAGTTGGATAGGAAGGAGTTCCATTACATGAACAAGTTTGTGTTGGAGGGAAGGCAATAATGTTGTCGATGATAAAACAAATCAACGAGGGGAAAGGATGTTATTTATCATTATGAATTCGATTGATATCCTGGAAGATCTCAGAATGTTGATGATGATCATGACACATTTGTCGAGAGATTTCATGAAGATGTAATCGATCGGTGATGACATCAAGTCAAAGGAGTGATGAAGCGAAAGGTTATTAGAACTACATGTATGACACAAACTCGAAATCAAGCTTTCTGTTCAAGGCGAAATGATATGACAAGAAAGATTGACGTAGGTTTAGCTCATCGTCGAAAGTTATGCTCCGGGACTAAGGACAAGGTAGCATAGTTAAAATCGGCACGATAATGATATAGCCGAGCATGCTAGGAATGACGAGATCGAGTTCAAACTCGTAAGTAGTGAAGGTTACCAAGAGTTGTTTAATCATGCCGCGGACTCGATTGAGTTATCGGTGTCTTTGAGTGTTTAATAACTCAGAGCCCGTGAAAAAATTGTAATGAGTGATAATCTCGAGATACCAGGGGTAATACTCGACGACAGATCAAAGTAGAAGTTGCACTGGGGTATTGCTCTGCAGAAGACAAGTGCTTAAACTTGCACGAGAAATGATATTTAAAGGAGAACATGATCGGAACCACGATTGCAAATGATCAATTCACCGATACCAGATGATACTATCTCAAGGAAATAGTTATTATTACAATAAGCTTCCATGATAGGATCTACATCGTGTACATGGGCATGAACAAAAAGTTCAAGGTTGACTCCCACTTCTCTAATGCATAACCTTTCATTTACTTCTCACCCTCGACGAAGTTGTCATGTTGAAATTTTATCTGAGATGACACCAGTAGAGTATGTCCCGAGAAAACCGTCGGATTCATACAATTTTTAGGGAAGGTATAGGTTCAACCCAGCGGGGCATCTTGGAAACATATATCTCAAGATTTAAGAGAAAATATCACCAGCAGATCATGGGTGGCCAAATCAGAGCATGGTTGGCCAAATCGTAGAGTAGGATTTACCAATGGCATTATGTATCAAGGAAAGAACTCCAAGTTCTGAGAATACGCAAGAACGGTCGGATAATAATCCACCAAAGGACCTAATGTGAGTAATCATAATCAACCAGAAGAAGAAAGAATACAAGGGATCGGATTATAGAAACAACTGACTAATTCAAAGCTCAAATATAAAGGAATTATGATGTCCAAATCAAGGGCTCAGGAGCAAGGGCTCTGATTAAGGATGGATAAGTCGAGAAGGCTTAGGGGAATAATCGATGATAGTCGAGATCCAACTCATGTTTAAAATGACGTATGAGCTGGAAGGATGAATCCTAGGATCTGATTGAGGATTGCGAGCATTCGCAACATATTGAATCAACAGACTCAAAATAATAATGACAAGGGATGCCAATAATGATTACGAGACTTATGGTATTAACCCTGATGCAAGCAAGCAAGAATTTCGAGAGAAATATGCCACTCAGGATTTTCGGAAGATCGAATGGTATTTCAAAGACCTTTGTGAAACACATGAACAACTGGGAATGAGCGGACACTCAGTAAGTGCGGGGAATTATCCGTAGGGGTATTAATGCGGAAAAGAGCTGCAAAGCAGTAGACACAAACGATGCTCAGAATATCAGAGAATTTTTTAGGGTCAAGTAATAACAACGACAACTGGGTACAAAGGTATGAATAACAAGTGTAAGTAGTTATCCTTCAGGATTTATCGATGGTCGGGAATAGCAAAAGTGGTGGTCACAAAGTCTCGAGAGAACATCGGAGTGTATCTTCGGAATCTTCTGGTGCACCAAGTAATCATCTGGAGTGAGGGGCTCTCAGGGAGGAAGTAATTACAAGAACCTAGAGTCATAGTTAGTAAAATCATGTAACCCGAATAGAAAAGATATGAGAATCCCAGAGTATATACAAGGAATAAAAGATCCTAATACCACCCAATGGCGACGTGGGACCGTAAGCCACACATCCATGTTAGTAAAAGTTTTGCAATGAATAAAGTCCACTTCGGCCAAGGAGTTGGAAGGGGGATTCCTACATGCAGTCGGCTCTGATACCAACTTGTGACGCCCCCGATTTGACTGTACACTAATCATACACGCAAATGTGTACGATTAAGATCCGGGACTCACGGGAAGATACACAACACAACTCTAGACACAAATTGAAATAATACAAGCTTTATATTACAAGCCAGGGGCCTCGAGGGCTCGAATACATAAGCTCAAAGACACAAGAGTCAGCGGAAGCAAAAATATCTGAGCACAGACATAAGTTAAACAAGTTTGCCTTAAGAAGGCTATCACAAAAGTAGCAATGATCGAAAAGGCGAGGCCTCCTGCCTGGGACCTTGCTACCTCTTGAGCACTGCATTGGTTTTCCCTTGAAGAGGAAAGGGTGATGCAGCAAAGTAGCGTAAGTATTTCCCTTAGTTTTTGAGAACCAAGGTATCAATCAAGTTGGAGGCTACAAGCGAGTCCCTCGCACCTACAAAAAACAAATAAATCCTCGCAACCAATGTGATAAGGGGTTTTTAATCCCTACACGGTCACTTACGAGAGTGAGATCCGATAGATATGATGGATAATATTTTTTGTATTTTTATGATAAAGATGCAAAGTAAAATAAAAGCAAAGTAAAAAGCAAAGGAAATAACTAAGTGTTGGAAGATTAATATGATGAAGATAGACCCGGGGGCCATAGGTTTCACTAGTGGCTTCTCTCAAGAGCATAAGTATTTTACGGTGGGTGAACGAATTACTGTTGAGCAATTGAAAGAATTGAGCATAGTTATGAGAATATCTAGGTATGATCATATATATAGGCATCACGTCCGATACAAGTAGACCGACTCCTGCCTGCATGTACTACTATTACTCCACTCATCGACCGCTATCCAGCATGCATCTAAAGTATTAAGTTCATGAAAACAGAGTAACGCCTTAAGCAGGATGACATGATGTAGAGGGATAAATTCATGCAATATAATAAAAACCTCATCTTGTTATCCTCGATTGCAACAATACAATACGTGCCTTGCTGCCCCTACTGTCACTGGGAAAGGACACCGCAAGATTGAACCCAAAGCTAAGCACTTCTCCCATTGCAAGAAAGATCAATCTAGTAGGCCAAAGCAAATTGATAATTCGAAGAGACTTGCAAAGATAACCAATCATACATAAAAGAATTCAGAGAATATTCAAATATTGTTCATAGATAATCTTGATCATAAACCCACAATTCATCGGTCTCAACAAAAACACCGCAAAAAGAAGATTACATCGAATAGATCTCCACAAGAGAGGGGGAGAACATTGTATTGAGATCCAAAAAGAGAGAACAAGCCATCTAGCTACTAACTATGGACCCGAAGGTCTGAGGAAACTACTCACACTTCATCGGAGAGGCTATGGTGTTGGTGTAGAAGCCCTCCGTGATGGATGCCCCCTCGAGCGGAGCTCCGGAGCAGGCCCCAAGATGGGATCTCGTGGGTACAGAAGGTTGCGGCGGTGGAATTAGGTTTTTGGCTCCCTATCTGATGATTTGGGGGTACGTAGGTATATATAGGAGGAAGGAGTATGTCGGTAGAGCAACAGGGGGCCCACGAGGGTGGAGGGCGCGCCCTGGGGGGGGTGGGCGTGCCCTCTCTACCTCGTGGCCTCCTCTTTTGTTTCTTGACGTAGGGTCCAAGTCTCCTGGATCATAATCTTCCTAAAAATCACATTCCTGAAAGTTTCATTCCATTTGGACTCCGTTTGATATTCCTTTTCTGCGAAACTCTGAAATAGGCAAAAAAAACAGCAATTCTGGTCTGGGCCTCCAGTTAATAGGTTAGTCCCAAAAATAATATAAAAGTGAATAATAAAGCCAAATAATGTCCAAAACAGTAGATAATATAGCATGGAGCAATCAAAAATTATAGATACGTTGGAGACGTATCAAGCATCCCCAAGCTTAATTCCTGCTCGTCCTCGAGTAGGTAAATGATAAAAATAGAATTTTTGATGCGGAGTGCTACTTAGCATAATTTCAATATAATTCTTCTCATCGTGGCATGAATGTTCAGATTTGATATGATTCAAGACAAAAGTTTAATATTGACATAAAAATAATAATACTTCAAGTATACTAACTAAGCAATTATGTCTTACCAAAATAACATAGCCAAAGAAAGTTATCCCTACAAAATCATATAGTCTGGCTATGCTCCATCTTCCCCACACAAAATATTCATATCATGTACGACCCCGGTTTTGGCCAAGCAATTGGTTCATAATTTTAACGCGCTTCAGCCTTTTCAACTCTTACACAATACATGAGCGTAACCCATGGATATAGCACTATGGTGGAATAAGGTGTAATGGTAGGGGTTATGTGGGAAGACAAAAAAGGAGAAAGTCTCACATCAACGAGGCTAATCAACGGGCTATGGAGATGCCCATCAATTGATGTTAATGCGAGGAGTAGGGATTGCCATGCAACGGATGCACTAGAGCTATAAGTGCATGAAAGCTCAAAAAGAAACTAAGTGGGTGTGCATCCAACTTGCTTGCTCACGAAGACCTCGGGCATTTTGAGGAAGCCCATCATTGGAATATACAAGCCAAGTTCTATAATGAAATTTCCCACTAGTATACAAAAGTGACAAAATGAGAGACTCTCTATTATGAAGATCATGGTGCTACTCTGAAGCACAAGTGTAGTAAAAGGATAGTAACATTGTCCCTTCTCTCTTTTTCTCTCTCTTTTTTTATTTGGTCCTTTTCTCTTTTTTTAGGCCTATTTTTCTCTTTTCTTTTAGTTCGGAGTCTCATCCCGACTTGTGGGGGAATCATAGTCTCCATCATCCTTTCCTCACTTGGGACAATGCTCTAATAATGATGATCATCACACTTTTATTTACTTACAACTCAATACTTAGAACAAAATATGACTCCATATGAATGCCTCCGGCGGTGTACCGGGATATGCGATGAATCAAGAGCGACATGTATGAAAGAATTATGAATGGTGGCTTTGCCACAAATACAATGTCAACTACATGATCATGCAAAGCAATATGACAATGATGGAGTATGTCATGATAAATGAAGCGATGGAAAGTTGCATGGCAATATATCTCGGAATGGCTATGGAAATGTCGTGATAGGTAGGTATGGTGGCTGTTTTGAGGAATATATAAGGAGGTTTATGTGTGAAAGAGCGTATCATATCACGGGGTTTGGATGCACCCGCGAAGTTTGCACCAACTCTCAACGTGAGAAAGGGCAATGCGCGGTACCGAAGAGGCTAGAAAATTGCAGAAAGGTAGGTGTGCATATAATCCATGGACTCACATTAGTCATAAAGAACTCATATGCTTATTGCAAAAATTTATTAGCCCTCGAAGCAAAGTACTACTACGCATGCTCCTAGGGGAAGGGATGGCAAGGAGACAATTGATATCTTCAGACCGTGGCAGCATCTTTACCTCCAAGTTTTGGGATTCTTTTCAGACGGCCATGGGCACCAACATTCGCTTCAGCACAGCTTTCCACCCTCAGACTAGTGGACAAGTCGAGCGTGTCAACCAAATTCTTGAACTCAGAGCCTGTGTTATCTCTTTCGGCATGAAGTGGGAGGATTGCCTTCCTTACGCTGAATTCTCTTACAACAACAGTTTTCAAGCCAGCTCGGGCAAAGCCCCATTCGAGATTCTCTATGGCATAAAGTGCCGTACTCCTCTCAACTGGTCTGAAACCAGTGAACGTCAATTGCTCGGCAATGATTTGATCTCAGAGGGTGAGGCTATGTGCAAGGTCATTCCTGAGAACCTCAAAGCAGCGCAGTCGCGCCAGAAGAGCTATTACGACAGCAAACATCATGATGTGGCATTCGAGATCGGAGACCATGTTTACCTCCGTGTCTCGCCAATGAAAGGAACTCGTCGCTTCGGTATCAAGGGGAAACTTGCTCCGCGATACGTCGGTCCCTTCAAGATCATCGGGAAACGAGGCGATCTAGCCTATCAACTTGAGCTTCCCTCCAACTTTGCAAATGTGCACGATGTCTTCCACGTGTCACAGCTTCCCAAGTGCTTCAAGACGCCTGAGCGCACCATCAACTTCGAAGAGATTGATCTTCAAGAAGATTTGTCCTATCATGAGCATCCAGTTGCCATTCTTGAGACAACTGAGCGCAAGACTCGCAACAAGTCAATCAAATTCCTCAAAGTGAAATGGTCACATCATTCAGACCGAGAAGCCACCTGGGAGCGTGAAGACCACATACGTTCCGAGTATCCGGAGTTCTTTCAGTCCTAGATCTCGGGACGAGATCCTCTCGTAGTGGTGGTGTGTTGTAACGCCCCAGATGTAACTTGCCATATTTGTAATCCAACTCTTGCCATTTCCGGCTATGTGTTATGATATTTCATCCGTGTTGGGTTTCCCCTCGTTTTGCATTTTGGTCATGTCTTGCATTTCATATCATGTCATCATGTGCATCGCATCCGCATACATGTTCGTCTCATAAATCCGAGCATCTTTCCCGTTGTCCGTTTTGCAATCCGGCGCTCCTATGTCTCCCGGCGTCCCCTTTTACATTTCTTCATGAGCGGGTATTAAACATTCTCGGAATGGACCGAGGTTTGACATGTGGCCTCGGTATAGCACCGGTAGACCGCCTGTCAAGTTTCGGGTCAATCGGAGTTCGTTTGGTCACTTTTGTCATTTTTGCCATGATTGATGTGTACCTCCTATGAAGTTGAGTTCTACATGAGTTTTGAAATATGCCATGTTAACTTTCCATAGAATTTGGCCATGTATTTTTGCGATACTTGTGGTGACTAGCACAAGCATGCAAACTGGGTCACTTGATGTTGCTGATTTCAGAGACTTAGTAATTTCACAAAGTCCCTGACTGCTGTTATTTTCATGCCATGTATTCATGTTGTTTCTGAGAGATCTAGGAATAATTTGAGCATGATCAGTAAGGGAGTTTTGAACTTGAGTATTTGCTCTATCCATCAGTGCCTTTTTTTGCAATTATGGAGTGCCTTAGCTTGAGTCAATCGAGCTATACTTTTGCTTCAAAATGTTGCTGGCAGATTGTTTACATGTTATTCGATTTTGCCAAGCTTGGTGTAGTTGATCCTTGCATGTTATGATGTTATTATTGCCATGTCTAGTTGATATGCCATGTCTTCTTGATGTATGTATGCTTAGTCTATCATGCAATGCTCTGTAGTGAGTGCATCGAGCTCACGAACATGCCTAGTCGTTATCTGTTTTTGACATGTCCAGTTTTCTGCTAAGTCTGTAACCTGTAACGAAACTTGCTTATTTGACATGGGTGTAATCATATTTTCTGATCCTTTTTGGCTTATGGTCAGTAAGAGACTTTTGTCAAGTGATATGTGTAGATTCATGCCATGACTTACTTTGCTATGTTCTGAACATGTAGCATGTTGTTTCGTTGCTCTGAACATGTCATCCTGATGTTAGTTTCTGCTATGTTGATTATTTCACTAAGTCTGAGAACCTGTTATCTTGTGCACTTTTGCCATGCTTGTTTGGACCTGTTATGATGTGATTTAGCCATAGCTCAGTGTTCATCTTTTGTCAAGAATCTTGAGTAGTTTACTGTCATATGCTTTGTTGTCATGTTTGGGTGCAGTAGCTTAATTATTTGTTGCTTGCTAAGTAGCATCATGCTGTTAATGGCAGATTCGTGTCATTCTTGTATTGCTTGCCATTTGCAAACCGTGCATCCGATTCCGGTGATCTTTATATCGATTTCAACCGAAATCACCTCATCTATCCAGTGGCATGCTTGGTTTGCCAAGATTATGCCTTGTTCATCTTTGTCCTTCCGGAGCATGCATACGCATTGCATATCACCTCTCGCATATCATGCCATGTTTTGCATCATGTTGCTTGCGCATTGCATCGTGGTTGATTTTGGTTCCTTTGCTTGTTCTCTTGTCTTGGGTAGAGCCGGGAGACGAGTACGTGAACGAGGGTTCCGTTGAGAACGCTTACGAGGACCAAGCTTTCGACAACTCTAAGACTCTTGCAGGCAAGATGACCATACCCTCGAAATCACTTCTATCTTTGCTTGCTAGATTGCTCGCTCTTTTGCTATGCCTATGCTGCGATACCTACCACTTGCTATATCATGTCTCCTATATTGCCTTGTCAGCCCCTAACCATCCATGTCCTAGCAAACCGTTGATTGGCTATGTTACTGCTTTGCTCAGCCCCTCTTATAGCGTTGTTAGTTGCAGGTGAAGAGGAAGTTTGTTCCTTGTTGGAACATGGATTTGTTGTTCCTTGTTGGAACATGTTTACTTGTTGGGATATCACATTACCTCTTATTTAATTAATGCATCTATACACTTGGTAAAGGGTGGAAGGCTCGGCCTTATGCCTGGTGTTTTGTTCCACTCTTGCCACCCTAGTTTCCGTCATACCGGTGTTATGTTCCCGGAATTTGCGTTCCTTACACGGTTGGGTGATTTATGGGACCCCCTTGACAGTTCGCTTTAAATAAGACTTTTCCAGCAAGGCCCAACATTGGTTTTACCATTTGCAACCTAAGCCTTTTTCCCTTGGGTTCTGCAGACTCAAGGGTCATCTTTATTTTAAACCCCGGGCCAGTTCTCCTTCGATTGCTGGTCCAAACCGAGCGATGTCCGGCGCCCCTTGGGCAACCAGGGTCTATGCCAACCCGACGTCTGGCTCATCCGGTGTGCCCTGAGAACGAGATATGTGCAGCTCCTATCGGGATTTGTCGACACATCTGGGAGGTTTTGCTGGACTTGTTTTGTTGCTGTCGAAATGTCTTGTAGTCCAGGATTCCGAGATTGATCGGGTCTTCCCGGTAGAAGGAATATCCTTCGTTGACCGTGAGAGCTTATCATGGGCTAAGTTGGGACACCCCTGCAGGGTATTAACTTTCGAAAGCCGTGCCCGCGGTTATGAGGCAGATGTGAATTTGTTGATGTCCGGTTGTAGAAAACCCGAAGTTGACCTTAACTAAAACACATCAACCGCGTGTGTAACTGTGATGGTCTCTTCTCGGCGGGGTCCGAGAAGTGAACACGGTTGTTGGAGTTATGCCTGACGTAGGTTGTTTCAGGATCACTTCTTGATCACTTCTAGTTTCTCGTCCGTGCTTTGCCTTCTCTTCCCGCTCTCTTTTGCGCTGTAGCCACCATATGCTAGTCGCTTGCTGCAGCTCCACCTCACAAACCCCTTTCCCACCTTTAAGCTTAAATAGTCTTGATCTCGCGGGTGTGAGATTGCTGAGTCCCCCGTGACTCACAGATATTATCACCACAGTTGCAGGTACCAACGATGCCAGGGCAGATGACGCAACCGAGCTCACTTGGGAGTTTGACGAGGAACGTGGCCGTTACTATGTTTCTTTTCCAGATGATCAGTAGTGGAGCCCAGTTGGGTGATCCGGGGATCTGTTTAGCATTTGGGGTAGTCTTCTTTCATTTTGGTACCGTAGTCGGACCTTGAGTGTAATTTGTATGATGGATGTTATTTATGTACTTGTGTGAAGTGGCGATTGTAAGCCAACTATGTATCTTTCCCCTTTATTTATTACATGGATTGTGTGAAGATTACCTCACTTGCGACATTGCTTTCAATGCGGTTATGCCTCTAAGTCGTGCCTCGACACGTGGGAGATATAGCCGCATCGAGGGTGTTACAAGTTGCTCTGATACCAACTTGTAAAATAACAAAAGTGCATGTTCAGATAAGATCCAGCAACCAACATCAACTAGCCCTCTTCTAACAGCATTTAGGGCATCAAGATGACCTCAAATGAAAATGATGCAATAGAACAAAATGATGTACTCTTCGAGCCGAACAATTTGACGTATTATACATGCAAAACAAAACGAACTCCGATTGACCCGAAACTTGACAGGCGGTCTACCGGTGCTATACCGAGGCCACATGTCAAACCTCGGTCCATTCCGAGAATGTTTAATACCCGCTCACGAAGAAATGTAAAAGGGGACGCCGGGAGACATAGGAGCGCCGGATTGCAAAACGGACAACGGGAAAGATGCTCGGATTTATGAGACGAACACGTATGCGAATGCGATGCACATGATGACATGATATGAAATGCAAGACATGACCAAAATGCAAAACGAGGGGAAACCCAACACGGATGAAATATCATAACACATAGCCGGAAATGGCAAGAGTTGGATTACAAATATGGCAAGTTACATCTGGGGCGTTACAACACACCACCACTACGAGAGGATCTCGTCCCGAGATCTAGGACTGAAAGAACTCCGGATACTCAGAACGTAGGTGGTCTTCACGCTCCCAGGTGGCTTCTCGGTCTGAATGATGTGGCCATTTCACTTTGAGGAATTTAATTGACTTGTTGCGAGTCTTGCGCTCAGTTGTTTCAAGAATAGCAACTGGATGCTCATGATAGGACAAATCTTCTTGAAGATCAATCTCTTCGAAGTTGATGGTGCACTCAGGCGTCTTGAAGCACTTGCGAAGCTGTGACACGTGGAAGACATCGTGCACATTTGCAAAGTTGGAGGCAAGCTCAAGTTGATAGGCTAGATCGCCTAGTTTCCCGATGATCTTGAAGGGACCGACGTATCGCGGAGCAAGTTTCCCCTTGATACCGAAGCGACGAGTTCCTTTCATTGGCGAGACACGGAGGTAAACATGGTCTCCGATCTTGAATGCCACATCACGATGTTTGCTATCGTAATAGCTCTTCTGGCGCGATTGCGCGGCTTTGAGGTTCTCACGAATGACCTTGCACATAGCCTCAGCCTCTGAGATCAAATCATTGCCGAGCAATTGATGTTCACCGGTTTCAGACCAGTTGAGAGGGGTACGACACTTTCTGCCATAGAGAATCTCGAATGGGGCTTTGCCCGAGCTGGCTTGAAAACTGTTGTTGTAAGAGAATTCAGCGTAAGGAAGGCAATCCTCCCACTTCATGCCGAAAGAGATAACACAGGCTCTGAGCATATCTTCAAGAATTTGGTTGACACGCTCAACTTGTCCACTAGTCTGAGGGTGGAAAGCTGTGCTGAAGCGAATGTTGGTGCCCATGGCCATCTGAAAAGAATCCCAAAACTTGGAGGTAAAGATGCTGCCACGGTCTGAAGAAATCAATTGCGTAATGCCGTGCAAAGAGACAATTCTGGAGGTGTAGAGCTCTACCAGCTGCGCTGCTGTGATAGACTCTTTGATAGGAAGAAAATGAGCCACTTTGGTGAGCTTGTCGATGACGACGAAGATAGCATCATTTCCACGCTTGGACTTAGGAAAACCAGTCACGAAGTCCATTTCGATATGATCAAACTTCCATTCAGGAATAGCAAGAGGTTGGAGAAGCCCAGCTGGTCGTTGGTGTTCTGCTTTCACCCTTCTGCAGACATCACACTCGTTAACGAATTGAGCGATCTCACGCTTCATTCGAGTCCACCAATACGACTGCTTTAGGTCATGGTACATCTTCGAACTTCCAGGATGAATAGACAGGAGAGAATTGTGCGCTTCATTCATAATGACTTTACGAAGATCACCCTTTGGAACCACGATCCGGTCCTCGAAGAAAAGAGTATCTCTGTCATCAACTCGATAGCACTTGTATTTGGGGATGCTCTTTTCAATACCACGTTTCACCTTCTTCACCATGGTATCCAACAATTGTGCCTCACGAATCTGATCTTCCAAAGTAGGAGAGACGATGAGGTTGGCAAGAACACCTTGAGGAACAACTTGGAGATTCAACTTGCGAAAAGCCTCACAGAGATCCGGTTGAAATGGCTTGAGGATATAGCTGTTGCAGTAAGCCTTTCTGCTCAAAGCGTCTGCAATCACATTAGCCTTGCCTGGAGTGTATTCACTACTCGGATTATACTCTTGAATCATTTCGACCCATCGAGTTTGCCTGAGGTTGAGATGAGGCTGAGTGAAGATGTACTTGAGACTCTTGTGATCGGTGAAGATGTCCACTTTTCTTCCCAACAGGAGATGTCTCCATGTTATCAGTGCGTGGACAACTGCCGCCAACTCAAGATCGTGAGTGGGGTAGTTCCTTTCATTGGGCTTCAATTGGCGAGAGGTATAGGCAACAACCTTCTTCTCTTGCATTAAGACAGCACCGAGGCCCTGGAGAGAAGCATAAGAAAACTTCATAAGGCTTGGATTCGTCAGGAGGAGTCAAAACTGGAGCAGTGACGAGTTTCTCTTTGAGAGTGTTGAAAGCAACGTCACACTCAGGAGACCAGACATACTTCACATGCTTCTGGAGGAGGTTGGAAAGAGGCTTTGCAATCTTTGAGAAATTCTCAACGAATCTTCGGCAATAGCTTGCAAGTCCAAGAAAACTGCGAAGCTGCTTGACATTCTGAGGAGGTTGCCAATTCAAAACTGCAGACACCCTCTCTGGATTAATAGCAATGCCCTTGGCAGAGATGATATGACCAAGATAAAGAACTTCATCAAGCCAGAATTCACATTTGGAGAACTTCGCATATAATTGATACTCTCTGAGCTTGTCGAGTACCAATCGCAAATGTTTGGCATGATCCTTCTTATTCTTGGAGAAGACCAAAATATCATCGAGATAGACCAAGACAAATTCGTTGATGTAGGGGTTGAAGATGAAATTCATCAAGCGAGTGAAATACGGAGGAGCATTGACGAGGCCGAAAGACATGACAGTATATTCATAAGAACCAAAGCTTGTTCTGAATGCTGTCTTGGGAATATCTTCTTCACGAATGTGAATCTGGTGATAACCCATACGAAGGTCAAGCTTGGAGAACACTTTAGCACCTTTGAGTTGCTCGAAAAGCTCATTGATGTTGGGAAGTGGGTACTTGTTCTTGATAGTCTTCTTGTTCAATGGACGGTAATCGACGCAAAGTCGGTCCGTGCCATCCTTCTTCTTGACAAAAGAACACCACAACCCCACGGAGAAGAACTCGGTCTGATCAGACCCAGACGCTCTTGTTTATCGAGTTGAATCTTCAATTCCTTGAGCTCATCTGGTCCAAGCTTGTAAGGACGCTTGCAAACGGGTTCCCAACCACCCAACCCTGGCTATCAGAACAAGTCCTAGAATCAAGCTCCAAGGCCAAGTGCTCCTTACCATCGTCCGCTCTCAGAGGTGACTTGTAACAAATGCCAGCAGAAGGGTCACTATGCGAACAATAAGCCTGGCTTATTAGGGATGATAGACTACTCATATCAATAAGTAATTCCTTCTTTTCCGGGAGCCCATTCGGACAAAACACCAAAGTTAAGCATGCTCAGCTTGGAGTAGTGTCAGGATGGGTGACCGACCGGGAAGTTGCTCCCGGGTGCGCACGAGTGAGGACAAAGTGCGCAGAAAAGACTAGTATTGATCTGTGGGGCCAGTCTAGATCCCGCAAGGAGTAACGACCACCGACGGGTGTGTCCGGGGCGTTACAAGTTGGTATCAGAGCCGACCCTCACGGTTACACGGATGGTTGCAGACAGGTGCGTGGTCATGTTGTTCATGACGTTTGTGACCCGTCGTGGCACCCGGCATGGCACATGTACCGGACTGGAAGCACAGACGTTTGTGCCAAGAGGGAACGTTCCTGTGGCCCGACGAGGACGTCGGTTCCTCTGAGTGGGGGTGTATGTGATAGCCTGGCTTATTAGGGATGATAGACTACTCATATCAATAAGGAATTCCTTCTTTTCCGGGAGCCCATTCGGACAGAACTCCAAAGTTAAGCATGCTCAGCTTGGAGTAGTGTCAGGATGGGTGACCGATCGGGAAGTTGCTCCCGGGTGCGCACGGGTGAGGACAAAGTGCGCAGAAAAGACTAGTATTGATCTGTGGGGCCAGTCTAGATCCCGCAAGGAGTAACGACCACCGGCGGGTGTGTCCGGGGCGTTACAAAGGGTTGGTAGGAGTTAACCATCGCGCGATACCGACCGCCACACAAAGGAAGACAATCAACAAATACTTCATGCTCCGACTTCGTTACATAACAGTTCACCATGCGTGCATGCTACGGGAATCACAAACTCCAACACATGTATTTTTCAATTCCACAATTACTCAACTAGCACAACTATGATATTACCACCTTTATATCTCAAAACAATTATCAAGCATCAAATTTTCTCATGAAATTAATTAAAGAAAATTTCCATGCTATTTTAAGACTCTCAAAATAATCTAAGTGAACCATGAGAGGCCAATAGTTTCTATAAAACAAATCCACCACCGTGCTCTAAAAGATTTAAGTGAAGCACTAGAGCAAAACTATATAGCTCAAAAGATATAAGTGAAGCACATAGAGTATTCTAATAATTTCCGAATCATGTGTGACTCTCTCAAAAGGTGTGTACAGCAAGAATGATTGTGGTAAACTAAAAAATAAAGACTCAAATAATACAAGACGCTCCAAGCAAAACACATATCATGTGGTGAATAAAAATATAGCTCCAAGTAAAGTTACCGATGGAAGTAGACGAAAGAGGGGATGCCTTCCGGGGCATCCCTAAGCTTTGGCTTTATGGTGTCCTTAGATTATCTTGGGCTCCCATGGGCATCCCCAAGCTTAGGATATTGCCACTCCTTGTTCCATAATCCATCAAATCTCTCACCCAAAACTTGAAAACTTCACAACACAAAACTTAACAGAAATCTCGTGAGCTCCGTTAGCGAAAGAAAACAAAAGAGCACTTCAAGGTACTGTAATGAGCTCATTATTTATTTATATTGGTGTTATACCTACTGTATTCCAACTTCTCTATGGTTTATAAACTATTTTACTAGCCATAGATTCATCAAAATAAGCAAACAACACACGAAAAACAGAATTTGTCAAAAACAGAATAGTCTGTAGTAATCTGTAACTAACGCAAACTTACGGAACTCCAAAAAACCTACCAAAATAGGACGACCTAGACAATTTCTTTAGTGATCATAATAAATTGGAATCAGTATTTTATCATGTTCTGGTGATTTTTAACAATTGTTTTCGTGAACAGAAAGTTTCTGGAAATTTCTGCAAGATCAAATAACTATCATCCAAGAAGATCCTATAGGTTTAACTTGGCACAAACACTAATTAAAACATAAAAACACATCTAACCAGAGGCTAGAACAAATATTTATTCGTAAACAGAAGCAAAAAGCAAAAAACTAAAAAAATAAAATTGGGTTGCCTCCCAACAAGCGCTATCGTTTAACGCCCCTAGCTAGGCATAAAAGCAAGGATAGATCTAGGTATTGCCATCTTTGGTTGGTAATTTCTTAATGGAGTTGTGCTTGGTGATCCTTTGATCCAAAGTATACATACGCTTATTGCAAAGCGTAATCAAGTTATTCATGCGGTTGATATTCCCACCAATATTTTTAAGAGGTTCAACAATCTTTTGCAATTCACATAATTTCTCTAAGATTTGAGTTTCTTCTTTGGTAGGGGAGGATAATTTTTGTAGGGGGAGTGCTCCCACTATCCCCCCTATAATTTTGTAAGCTAAGCAAGGATCAATATCAACAAAACTACTCTTGGCAGCAAAATCGAGGAGTTGCCTATGGGGCAAAATTAGCCCAACATGAAAATTGCGTAGCAAGATTTTAAAATCTCCCTCTAAATTGCAACTACGATAAGATTCGAGCATCCTAAACCAAGCATCTTTTAAATTTTCCCCTGTCTTTTCTTGAAGTGGAGAACTTCAAAGTCTGGAGACGAAGGGACAAAGACTGAGCTAGCCATAACGACAAGAAAACGGAAGAGAAGCGAACGAAAAAGAGAGGGCGAATAAAGCGGCAAGGGTGAAGTGGGGGAGAGGAAAACGAGAGGCAAATGGCAAATAATGTAATTCGGAAGATAAGGGTTTGTGATAAGTACTTGGTATGTTGACTTTTCGTAGACCTCCCCGGCAACGGCGCCAGAAATTCTTCTTGCTACCTCTTGAGCACTGCGTTGGTTTTCCCTTGAAGAGGAAAGGGTGATGCAGCAAAGTAGCGTAAGTATTTCCCTCAGTTTTTGAGAACCAAGGTATCAATCCAGTAGGAGGCTACGCGCGAGTCCCTCGCACCTACACAAAACAAATAAATCCTCGCAACCAACGCGATAAGGGGTTGTCAATCTCTACACGGTCACTTACGAGAGTGAGATCTGATAGATATGATAGATAATATTTTTGGTATTTTTATGATAAAGATGCAAAGTAAAATAAAAGGAAATAACTAAGTGTTAGAAGATTAATATGATGAAGATAGACCCAGGGGCCATAGGTTTCACTAGTGGCTTCTCTGAAGAGCATAAGTATTTTACGGTGGGTGAACGAATTACTGTTGAGCAATTGACAAAATTGAGCATAATTATGAGAATATCTAGGTATGATCATGTATATAGGCATCACGTCTGAAACAAGTAGACCGACTCCTGCCTGCATCTACTACTATTACTCCACTCATCGACCGCTATCCAGCATGCATCTAGAGTATTAAGTTCATGAAAACAGAGTAACGCCTTAAGCAAGATGACATGATGCAGAGGGATAAATTCATGCAATATGATAAAAACCCCATCTTGTTATCCTCGATGGCAACAATACAATATGTGCCTTACTGCCCCTACTGTCACTGGGAAAGGACACCGCAAGATTGAACCCAAAGCTAAGCACTTATCCCACTGCAAGAAAGATCAATCTAGTAGGCAAACCAAACTGATAATTCGAAGAGACTTGCAAAGATAACCAATCATACATAAAAGAATTCAGAGAAGATTCAAATATTGTTCATAGATAATCTTGATCATAAACCCACAATTCATCGGTCCCAACAAACACACCGCAAAAGGAAGATTACATCGAATAGATCTCCACAAGAGAGGGGGGAGAACAATTTATTGAGATCCAAAAAGAGAGAAGAAGCCATCTAGCTACTAACTATGGACCCAAAGGTCTGAGGTAAACTACTCACACTTCATCGGAGAGGCTATGGTGTTGGTGTAGAAGCTCTCCGTGATGGATGCCCCCTCCGGCGGAGCTCCGGAATAGGCCTCAAGATGGGATCTCGTGGGTACAGAAGGTTGGGGCGGTGGAATTAGGTTTTTGGCTCCGTATCTGATTCTTTGGGGGTACGTAGGTATATATAGGAGGAATGAGTACGTCGGTGGAGCAACAGGGGACCCACGAGGGTGGAGGGCACGCCCTGGGGGTGGGCACGCCCCCTACCTCATGGCCTCCTCTTTTGTTTGCACACAGTTTCTAGGAATAAACCGTTTTGAAGAGAATATATACATCCCACATAGTCACTACAAGGAAAACGTTTGCGCAAGGTGGCGTAACGCAAACAGTTTTGAAGAGAATGTCATGTGTGATTGTTCATCGATCCAAGTATGATATAATTTCATTGCATAACTATTGACTTTCATGCTTGCATAGGGAATCACAAGCCTTAACACCAATATTCTTACTAAAGCATAATTACTCACCAACATGACTCGCATATCACTATCATCATATCTCAAAACTATTACAAAGAATCAAGTTTATTTTGTCCAACGATCTTCATGAAAGTTTTTATTACACCCCCTTGAATATTTATCACTTTGGGACTAATTTCATATGTTGCAATTGCTTTCGAATAGCTCAACAAATTTAAGTGAAGAACATGAGCATAAAATATTTCATCTCTCAAAATAATACAAGTGAAGCATGATATAATTTCTTAAAAAATTTACTAACTCTCAAATAAATCTAAGTGAAGCATGAGAGTATTTCTTAAAGCACACCCTACTCAAAAAGATATAAGTGAAGCACTAGAGAAATTCCAAAGTTCAATTTTTATCGAAGTGAAGCATAAAGAGCAATTTTAACAAATCATAGCATAATTTTGGCTCTCTCAAATAGATGTGTCCAGCAAGGCTAGGTGACACAAACTAAAAAGCAAAACAAGCAAAGACTCATAAAATACAAGATGCTCTAGGCAAAAATCATGATATGTGACGAATAAAAATATAGCTCAAACTAAAATTACCGATGGTCGTTAGAAGAAAGAGGGGATGCCTTCCGGGGCATCCCCAAGCTTAGTTGCATGGTTCTGCTTGAATATTAACCTGGGGTACCATGGTCATCCCCAATATTAGGCTCATTTCACTCCTTATTCCTTCATCCATCGTGATCTCACCCAAAACTTGAAAACTTCAATCACACAAAACTTAACAAAACCTTCGTGAGATCCGTTAGTATAATAAAGCAAATCACTACTCTAACACTGGTGCACGTCGGTCCTAAACAAACGGTTTTAACCCCTTTCTGAGACGGCATTCCGAAACATAGCCAAGTGAGTGTGGGCGATAGGGGGGTCCTTCCCACACGACCCAGAAACCGTTGGGGATATGCCCTCCTGGCACACACGCTCGGCAAAATGAGGTCGTGTGCGACCAGCGAGCACTCAAATATAGAAATACGTATGGTAGTGCTAAAAATACTATTATATAGGAGAAATCATTTCCGGTCGTAAGTACATCCCACATAGTCAGTCAGGACTAAACGATTCCATTCATATATACATCCCACACAGTCACTACAAGGAAAACGTTTGCACAAGGTGGCGTAACGCAAACAGTTTTGAAGAGAATGTCATGTGTGATTGTTCATTGATCCAACACGGTTTATTCCTAGAAAGTCATCGCCCACGGTGTTTTCTCATTAACTGTTTGCAATAGGAAAACCCAATTAGCGGGCTAATTGCCCTATTATTAATAATCCATTTACTAATCTAGTTGACATTCATATTAAGCACATAATATATTCCATTTCCATATTAAGGAAGCATGATTTCATAATTGAAATACATCGGAGTACAACATGATATTGCTTCAGCACTCAGCTACCCCATTACACAACTGCACTAGCAGCAAGTTTCACATGCAACATCTAGAACCTTTCGAAATTAGCATCATTGACGGTACATAGAGAGATGCATCTCATCTAGAAAACTGCTGAAGTGGAAGGCGAATATTGAGCCTTCATTCATGCTGAAGGTCTTTGCAACTTTAGGCCAGTGCCTGTGGATGATTGACCGTCCTTCCTTCGAGCTCTTCAGGAACACTTCAATATTGAACCGTGGTTGTTGTATGAAAACTTTCCTAGCCTCCTGACCACAGAGGTGGTTTGAGAGGTAATCATCAGTGAACCCTGAAAACAAGGATGTGCATAAATATCTTCTCTATATTGGAAACGGGGCAAAAGAATAAAAAAAGGCAAGGTATAATAGTTAGTACCATCTTGTAAACCTCAGTGCTTCCCATTGTTTCCCAACAACACATTTAAGGTAGTTAGTCGTCAGGTTAAGTAAGGTTCGCATGCTATGTTGATGAAAAATAAGCACATTGCAGATTCACCAGATTAATTCAAGCCACATGGAAAACCCATTTATCCAAAGCAAGCATGATTAAGAACTAGGAAATATAGCACTTGTATATGTTTCTCATGTATTAAGTGCAGCCAAATTCGATTTATTCCTCACATGGTATACATTAACAGAATGCAGCCACATCAACTGAACATCGCATTGCAGAATTGAACCAAGCAGTTAACTAAACACCACAACAAATGAACCAAACGTTAACTGAGCACTACATTGCACATTATAGCATACTCCTAATAGAAGATTAGACAGTTAACCAAACCAACCATGCTTAACAACTTGGAAATATAGCAATTGTATTTTTGTTTCTCATGTATTTAGTACAGCCAAATTCGACTTATTCCTCACATGGTATACAATAAAAAATGCAGCCACAACAACTGAACATTGCATTGCAGAATTGAACCAAGCAGTTAACTAAACACCATAACAAATGAACCAAACGTTAACTGAGCACCACATTGCACAATATAACATACTCCTAATAGAAGATCAGACAGTTAACCAAACCAAGCATGCTTAACAACTTGGAAATATACCAATTGTATTTGTTTCTCATGTATTTAGTACAACCAAATTCGATTTATTCCTCACATGGTATACAATAACAGAATGCAACCACAACAATTGAACATCACATTGCAGAATTGAACCAAGCAGGTAACTAAACACCACAACAAGTGAACCAAGCCACGACAAATGAACCAAGCAGTTAACTAAACACAAATTGAACAATATAATATACTCCCAATAGAAGATCAGACAGTTAACCAAACCAAGCATGCTTAACAACTTGGAAATATTATAACCTGAAGAATTGAACATCACATTTGCAGAATTGAACCAAACAGTTAATTGAACATCACATTGAACGACATATAGAGCATATACACTATAGCAGAAGATTGCATGGTAAAAGTAGATAGCACAATTCACTAGAATTTGTTAAGGAAAGACAGTAGCTAGCAAACTGAACATGGGTCCTTATAGTGAGCTAATAAGACAAGCTACTCCTCATTATCGGAGATATCAATGACGATTGGCTCCTTGGACATGGAAGAGGGCGAGGCCTCCGCATCGTGGGTGCCCTCGTTTTAGTGGTGAGTTGCCTCTGCCGCTCCGGGCACCAACCTGCTGGCTCTCGAGATGAGGTAAGCACGTGCACGCTGAGAAAACACCTCGTAGTCTTCGTCGAAGGCACCGACGGGTGGCCTTGAGGAAACGCCACGAATTGTCGTTTAAAGCAGCCAACCGCGTCACAGCATCGGTGCACGAGGCGTCAACGGTGGCCTCGACGGTGAGGTGCTCCTCCAAGATCTGGGGGTCGGCACGAATGGCAGCCATCGCGACCTCATCCGCGCGCGCGGCTGCGATTTGCTTCTCCACTTCCAAATGTTCCTTGAGGTCCTGGCTATACTACATGCACCATGCCTTAGGCTGGCGCATATTTGGTGGAGGGCTCGGTGATTTGGGTGGAAGGTGTCGCGCTCATGCCGGCGGTCGGGGCATGTGGGATGTGGAAGGAGGAGGAGGATCGGGGTCGGGTGTGGATTACCTGCCTGGATAGGCGAGGCTGAGCAGTGTGAAGGAGGGTCGCCGGTGAGGAGGCGCGGCGGTGCTGCAAGCTAGTAGTGAAGGTTTCAACTTGGAAAGGAAGGCGAAAACATGGGAAATGTGGCTTTTGGTAAGGGTGGGGGCGGGGAGGTAGATATTTCCACGAAAGCCGAAAATTCAGAATCGCTTTAGCCAAAAAACTGGTGTGCAAAGTGTCATCAGACACGGTCCCTTATTCAGAGCGGGTTGTAGACTATAGCCATCGCACCTTCTCACGGTGCTCTAAGATATTTTGTGCTGCATCTCACACGGTTGGTTATAATAAACTATGTGGGATCTACTTTATTTTTCGTCTAGATTTCAATTACATAATGGGGTCACAGCGGCCATGGACGGTGCTTGAATTGCTAGACCTTTTATCTGCAGTGATCATAAAATAATTGTAATTATTCAAGGTTCGTTTGGACATTTTATGCATTAAGTGAGTTTATAATGCATTTATGTGCATAATTCAAATTTGAACTACATGCACATGCTCAAGTGCATATAAATTGTTTGAAAAATTAAATCTTTGTCCTTGGGTGCATGATTAGGTTCCATGCAAGAAATGGGAATGAATGTCAAACACCCTGCCACCGTCACTCGGCCGCAAACATTGAGATACCTGGTTTTTAAATTCTAGTAATAAAAAACTCGTCTGAAATTCATGAAACTTGGCATGCTATCAAGGAGCGGCACCAACATGCCGTGGTAAAGTTTCTGTCCCATTTGGGGCAGGTTTGGGTATATGCTTCTCACAAACCAGAGCTTCTCACAACAAGCATGATGGTTTCGGTAGGGAACGACCCACCTTTGGGGACGAAACGATATCCATTGCCTCTTATTGGTTTCAAAAAATTTCTCGTGTCAACATAGAACAACAGGAGTGCTGTATTATTTTTTGTGATTTTCGGGGTTCGTTTGGACATTTTTATGCATTAAGTGAGTTTTCAATGCATTTATGTGCATAATGCAAATTTGAAGTACATGCACATGCTCCAGTGCATATAAATTGGAAAAATCAAATCTGTGTCCTTGGGTGCATGCTTAGGTCCCATGCAAGAAATGGGAATGAATTTCAAACACCAGGGCACCGCTGATTGCCGGAAAAACATTGAGATGCCTGGTTTTTAAATTCTAGTAAATCCAAAACTCGTCTGAAATTCATGAAACTTGGCATGCTATCATGCAGCGGCATCAACATGTCGTGGTAAAGTTTTTGTCCTATTTGGGGCAGGTTTGGGTATATGCTTCTCACAAACCAGAGCTTCTCACAACAAGCATGATGGTTTTGGTAGGGAACACCCCACCTTTGGGGAAAAAACGATATCCATTGCCTCTTATTGCTTTCAAATTTTTTCTCATGTCAACATAGAATAACATGAGTGTTGTGTTATTTTTTGTGATTTTTCGGGGTTCGTTTGGACATTTTCATGCATTAACTTAGTTTCCAATGCATTTATGTGCATAATTCAAATTTGAAGTACATGCACATGCTCCAGTGCATATAAATTGGTTGAAAAATCAAATATGTGTCCTTGGGTGCATGCTTAGGTCCCATGCAATATATGGGAATGAATTTCAAACACCGGGGCACCGTTGATTGCCGGCAAAACATTGAGATGCCTGGTTTTTAAATTCTAGTAAATCCAAAACTCGTTTGAAATTCATGAAACTTGGCATGCCATCATGGAGCGGCATCAACATGCCGTGATAAAGGTTTTGTCCCATTTGGGGCGGGTTTGGGTATATGCTTCTCACAAACCAGAGCTTCTCACAACAAGCATGATGGTTTCAGTAGGGAACGCCCCACCTTTGGGGACGAAACGGTATCCATTGCCTCTTATTGCTTTCAAAAATTTTCTCGTGTCAACATAGAACAACAGGAGTGCTGTGTTATTTTTGTGTTTTTTCGGGGTTCATTTGGATATTTTTATGCATTAAGTGATTTTTCAAGGCATTTATGTGCTTAATTCAAATTTGAACTACATGCACATGCTCCAGTGCATATAAATTGGGTGAAGAATCAAATATGTGTCCTTTTGTGCATGCTTAGGTCCCATGTAAGAAGTGCGAATGGATGTCAAACACCAAGGCACCGTTGATTGCCGGCAAAACGTTGAGGTGCCTTGTCTATGGAAACGACACCTATGGGATCGCTGGGATCCCTACAACGGTTGGCGGGCGCGGGGTTGTGCAAAGAGCAGGTCCAGAAGCCAGCACAAGGATCGTTTACCCAGGTTCGGGCCACGAGGATGCGTAAAACCCTAGTCCTGCTTTGGTGTATGTATTTGAGTGTTCTTAAGTTCTTGAACAAGCTATGGCGTGTCTCTAGTCCAAAAGATCTGAATCCTTCTCCTGGTCGCCTCGGGCCTCCGTTTATATACAAAAGGGGTTGCCACAGTGGCACACAGGAGGTGGAAAGGTGTACAGTGGATGAGTCTATCCTCTAGCACCATCGAACAAACGCATTTAATGCGCTGCTGACGTGCCCCTCTTGCTTTACTGGGGATGAGAAGGAAGCTCGTCCCAGCTATCGCTGCCTCGCCTGGGTGCGACGCGCGTCCGAGCTGACGAGGCGTTGTAGCACCATGTTGGCTGGCTCGGTGGTGGAGCCTTCACGAAGATCTGCATGCCGCCACACAGGTGCTAGCTGAGTTGGCGTAGAGGCCGCACGCTGCCACGCAGGTGCCTGCCTAGCTGGTTGAGCTAGCAGCTATATGGGAGCGGCGGTGTTGTCTTGGCAGACGCGGGCCTGGCCGCGGCCCCATAAGTTTCTTCGGCAAGAGCCTTACCGGGGCTCCGGCAAGGGTCTTGCCATGGCATCGTAGTCATCCCCGGCAAGCGCCTTGTTGGGGATTTCGTGGACTTCCTCGGCTAGGATGCCGCCGAGGATGGTCGTCTTCTGGTCCTCATCTGATCTCGTGTGTTTATGATCTTGATGAAGATCTGCATGCCACCACAGAGGCACCTCCCGAGCCTTGGTTCCAATGTGGATGGTTGGTGGTGTGGGAACTTGCGGGCTCAAGGGTGGCTTGCTCTGCTGTCGTCGGGCAAGTTTCCCTGGCAAGGCTCTTGCCGGGGCTGCAGAGGCTGCCCCGACAAGGGTCTTGCCGAGGGAGTCCACCTTGCCCTCTTGCTCTTTGTGGTCTCTGGTGTTGGCGTTGCCTCTGGTCGCCTTGTGCCTTCGGCTTCCCTCCTCTGCCCTGCTTAGTGTGGCCGTGGGCACAGCTCCGACTGGCCGTGCACAAGTAAAGGGGTAAAAAGGAGAGCCCCTACTTTTGTACACCGACAGGAGCCCCTGGGCCTGGGCCACACATAAGCGCAACGTGTTGTTGGGCCGGGCCCAGAATGGTGCGCGGGCAGGCGGGGCGGAATTTTACCGCGGTAAATTCTTCGCTTGCTTGCGCTTCCCCATGACCTGCGTTGAACGCGCGTCGTGGAGGGTCGTGCATGACGTGGGGGCCATGCGTGGGGCGGTTCCCGCACGCATGCGTCACATCGTGGTAAAGAGGTGGCTTGCGCCTTCCCCATAAAAAAAGGGAGACGCAGAGGCGCGACTCATTTACTGAGTGGACTCGGGTCGTGGTCTTCAAGGCGTCCGCGCCCCACGGTCACGGGGTGGGGAGTGGTCGCCTCACCCGCCAAAGATGTCAGTGGAAATGACACTTATGGGATCGCCTGGATCCCTTCTACGGTTGGCGGGCACGGGGTTGTGCAAAGAGCAAGTCCAGAAGCCAGCACAAGGATCGTTTACCCAGCTGGTTCGGGCCGCGAGGTTGTGTAAAACCTTAGTCCTGCTTTGGTGTATGTATTTGAGTGTCCTTGAGTTCTTGAACTAGCTACGGGATGTCTCTAGTCCAAAAGATCCGAATCCTTCTCCTGGTCGCCTCGCGCCTCCTTTTATAGACAAAAGGGGTTGCCACAGTGGCACACAGGAGGCGGAAAGGTGTACAGTGGATGAGTCTATCCTCTGGCACCGTCAGACAAACGCATTTAATGCCCTGCCGATGTGCCCCTCTTGTTTTATTGGGGACGGCAAGGAAGTTCATCCCAGCTGTTGCCGCCTCGCCTAGCTGCGACGCGCGTCCGGGCTGACGAGGCGTTGTAGCGCCACGTTGGCTGGTGATACGTCTCCAACGTATCTATAATTTTTGATTGCTCCATGCTATATTATCTTCTGTTTTGGACATTATTGGGATTTATTATTCACTTTTATATTATTTTTGGGACTAACCTATTAACCGGAGGCCCAGCCCAGAATTGCTGTTTTTTTTGTATATTTCAGAGTTTCGCAGAAAAAGAATATCAAACGGAGTCCAAACGGAATGAAACCTTCAGGAACGTGATTTTTTGAACGAACATGATCCAGGAGACTTGGACCCTACGTCAAGCAACCAACAGGGAAGACACGAGGTAGGGGGCACGCTTACCCCCCCAGGCGCGCCCTCCACCCTCGTGGGCCCCCTGTTGCTTCACCGACGTACTCCTTCCTCCTATATATACCTACGTACCCCAAACAATCAGATATGGAGCCAAAAACACAATTCCACCGCCGCAAACTTTTCTACCGATGAGATCCCATCTTGGGGCCTGTTCCGGAGCTCCGCCGGAAGGGGCATCGATCACGGAGGGCTTCTACATCAACACCATAGCCTCTCCAATGGTGTGTGAGTAGTTTACCTCAGACCTTTGGGTCCATAGTTATTAGCTAAATGGCTTCTTCTCACTTTTTGGATCTCTATACAATGTTCTCCCCCTCTCTCGTGGAAATCTATTCGATGTAATATTCTTTTGTGGTGTGTTTGTTGAGACCGATGAATTGTGGGTTTATGATCAAGTTTATCTATGAACAATATTTGAATCTTCTGAATTCTTTTATGTATGATTGGTTATCTTTGCAAGTCTCTTCGAATTATCAGTTTGGTTTGGCCTACTAGATTGATCTTTCTTGCAATGGGAGAAGTGCTTAGCTTTGGGTTCAATCTTGCGGTGTCCTTTCCCAATGAAAGTAGGGGCAGCAAGGCACGTATTGTATTGTTGCCATCGAGGATAACAAGATGGGTTTTTATCATATTGCATGAATTTATCCCTCTACATCATGTCATGTTGCTTAAGGCGTTACTCTGTTCTTGTGAACTTAATACTCTAGATGCATGCTGGATAGCGGTCGATGTCTGGAGTAATAGTAGTAGATGCAGGCATGAGTCGGTCTACTTGTCTCGGACGTGATGCCTATATACATGATCATACCTAGATATTCTCATAACTATGCTCAATTCTGTCAATTGCTCAACAACAATTTGTTCACCTACCATAAAATACTTATGCTCTTGAGAGAAGCCACTAGTGAAACCTATGCCCCCCGGGTCTATCTTCCATCATATTATCTTCCAACACTTAGCTATTTTCATTGCCTTTTATTTTAGTTTTCATCTTTATCATAAAAATACTAAAAATATTATCTTATCATATCTATCAGATCTCTCTCTCGTAAGTGACCGTGTAGGGATTGACAACCCCTTATCGCGTTGGTTGTGAGGATTTATTTGTTTTGTGTAGGTGCGAGGGACTCGCGCATAGGCTCCCACTGGACTGATACCTTGGTTCTCAAAAACTGAGGTAAATACTTACGCTACTTTGCCGCATCACCCTTTTCTCTTCAAGGGAAAACCAACGTAGTGCTCAAGAGGTAGCAAGAAGGATTTCTGGCGCCGTTGCCGGGGAGGTCTACGCAAAAGTCAACATACCAAGTACCCATCACAGACGCTTATCTCCCGCATTACATTATTTGCCATTTGCCTCTCGTTTTCCTCTCCCCCACTTCACCCTTGCCGTTTTATTCGCCCTCTCTTTTCCGTTCGCCTTTTTCGCTTGCTTCTTGTTTGCTCGTGTGATGGATTGCTTGTTTGTCACGATGGCTCAAGATAATTCCAAATTATGTGACTTTACAAATACCAACAATAATGATTTCCTTAGCACTCCGATTGCTCCTCTTACCGATACTTAATCTTGTGAAATCAATGCTCCTTTGTTGAATCTTGTCATGAAAGATCAATTCACCGGTCTTCCTAGTGAAGATGTCGCTACTCATCTAAATAGCTTCGTTGATTTCTGTGATCTGCAAAAGAAGAAAGATGTGGACAATGATATTGTTAAATTGAAGCTATTTCCTTTTTCGCTTAGAGATCGTGCTAAAGCTTGGTTTTCATCTTTGCCTAAAAATAGTATTGATTCTTCAAATAAGTGCAAAGATGCTTTTATCTCTAAGTATTTTCCTCCCGCCAAGATCATCTCTCTTAGAAATGATATTATGAATTTTAAGCAACTTCATCATGAACATGTTGCACAAGCTTGGAAGAGGATGAAATTAATGATACGTAATTACCCAACACATGGTTTGAATTTGTGGATGATTATACAAAAAAATTATGCCGGGTTGAATTTTTCTTCCAGAAATCTTTTAGATTCGGCCGTGGGAGGCACTTTTATGGAAATCACTTTAGGAGAATCTACTAAACTCCTAGATAATATTATGATTAATTATTCTCAATGGCACACTGAAAGATCTACTAATAAAAAAGTGCATGCGATAGAAGAAATTAATGTTTTGAGTGGAAAGTTGGATGAACTTATGAAATTATTTGCTACTAAGAGTGTTTCTTCTGATCCTAATGATATGCCTTTGTCTACTTTGATTGAGAATAATAATGAATCTATGGATGTGAATTTTGTTGGTAGGAATAATTTTGGTAACAACGCGTATAGAGGAAACTTTAATCCTAGGCCTTATCCTAGTAATTCCTCTAATAAGTATGGTAATTCCTACAACAATTCTTATGGAAATTTTAATAAGATGCCCTCTGAATTTGAGACTAGTGTTAAGGAATTTATGAATTCGCAAAAGAATTTCAATACTTTGCTTGAAGAGAAATTGCTTAAAGTTGATGATTTGGCTAGGAATGCGTGCTAAGAAAGATTGCTTTATGAAAGTGTGTTCCTCAAATTTCTATGAAAATAAAGATGAAGATCTAAAAGTTATTGATGTGTCCCCTATTAAATCTTTGTTTTGCAATATGAATTTTGATAATGATGGGACTGAATATGATCCACCTTTACCTAGAAGGCGTTCCAAAAATTCGGAGTTTTTAGATCTTGATGCTAAAATTGATAAAAGTGGGATTGAAGAGATCAAAACATTAGATATTAATGAACCTACTATTTTGGATTTCAAGGAATTTAATTATGATAGCTGCTCTTTGATAGATTGTATTTCCTTGTTGCAATCCGTGCTAAATTCTCCACATGCTTATAGTCAAAATAAAGCTTTTACCAAACATATCGTTGATGCTTTGATGCAATCTTATGAAGAAAAACTTGAGCTGGAAGTTTCTATCCCTAGAAAACTTTATGATGAGTGGGAACCTAATATTAAAATTAAATTTAAAGATCATGAATGTTATGCTTTGTGTGTTTTGGGTGCTAGTGTTTCCACGATTCCAAAGACTTTATGTGATTTGCTAGGTTTCCGTGATTTTGATGATTGCTCTCTAAACTTGCACCTTGCGGATTCCACTATTAAGAAACCTATGGGAAGATTTAATGATGTTCTTATTGTTGCAAAGAGGAATTATGTTATATTTTATCATTCTTGATATAGATTGCAATCCTTCATGTCATATTATTCTTGGTAGACCTTTCCTTAGAACAATTGGTGCAATTATTGATATGAAGGAAGGGAATATTAGATTCCAATTTCCGTTAAAGAAAGGCATGGAACACTTCCCTAGGAAGAAAATAAAATTACCTTATGAATCTATTATGAGATCCACTTATGGATTGCCTACCAAAGATGGCAATACCTAGATCTATCCTTGCTTTTATGCCTAGCTAGGGGCGTTAAACGATAGCGCTTGTTGGGAGGCAACTCAATTTTATTTTTAGTGTTTTTCTTTTTGCTTCTATTTAGGAATAAATATGTGTTCTAGCCTCTGGTTAGATGTGATTTTATGTTATAATTAGTGTTTGTGCCAAGTTAAACCTATAGGATCTCCATGGATGATACTTATTTGATCTTGCAGAAATTTCCAGAAACTTTCTGTTCACAAAAATAATTGTTAAAAATCACCAGAATGTGATAAAATATTGATTCCAATTACTGATGATCAAACAAATTGTCTAGGTCGTCCTATTTTGGTTGATTTTTTGGAGTTCCAGAAGTTTGCGTTAGTTACAGATTACTACAGACTGTTCTGTTTTTGACAGATTCTGTTCTTCATGTGTTGTTTGCTTATTTTGATGAATCTATGGCTAGTAAAATAGTTTATAAACCATAGAGAAGTTGGAATACAGTAGGTTTAACACCAATATAAATAAAGAATGAGTTAATTACAGTACCTTGAAGTGCTCTTTTGTTTTCTTTCGCTAACGGAGCTCACGAGATTTTCTGTTGAGTTTTGTGTTGTGAAGTTTTCAAGTTTTGGGTGAAAGATTTGATGGATTATGGAACAAGGAGTGGCAAGAGCCTAAGCTTGGGGATGCCCAAGGAACCCCCAAGATAATCTAAGGACACCAAAAAGCCAAAGCTTGGGGATGCCCCAGAAGGCATCCCCTCTTTCGTCTACTTCCATCAGTAACTTTACTTGGAGCTATATTTTTATTCACCACGTGATATGTGTTTTGCTTGGAGCGTCTTGTATGATTTGAGTCTTTGATTTTTAGTCTACCACAATCATCCTTGCTGTACACACCTTTTGAGAGAGACACACATGATTCAGAAATTATTAGAATACTCTATGTGCTTCACGTATATCTTTTGAGTTATATAATTTTGCTCTAGTACTTCACTTATATCTTTTAGAGCACGGTGGTGGATTTGTTTTGTAGAAACTATTGATCTCTCATGCTTCACTTATATTATTTTTAGAGTCTTAAATAGCATGGTAAATTGCTTAAATAATCCTAATATGCTAGGTATTCAAGATTAGTAAAAACTTTCTTATGAGTGTTTTGAATACTAAGAAAAGTTTGATACTTTATAATTGTTTTGAGATATAAAGATGGTATATTGGAGTCATGCTAGTTGAGTAGTTGTGAATTTGAGATATACTTGTGTTAAAGTTTGTGATTCCCGTAGCATGCACGTATGGTGAACCGTTATGTGATGAAGTTGGAGAATAATTTATTTATTGATTGTCTTATGAGTGGCGGTCGGGGACGAGCGATGGTCTTTTCCTACCAATCTATCCCCCTAGGAGCATGCATGTAATACTTTGCTTTGATAACCTGTAGATTTATGCAATAAGTATATGAGTTCTTTATGACTAATGTCGAGTCCATGGATTATACGCACTTTCTTCCTTCCACAATTGCTAGCCTCTCTAATACCGCACACTTTTTGCCGGTATCATATACCCACCATATACCTTCCTCAAAACAGCCACCATACCTACCTATCATGGCATTTCCATAGCCATTCCGAGATATATTGCCATGCAACTTACCACTGTTTTGTTTATTATGACACGCTCCATCATTGTCATATTGCTTTGCATGATCATGTAGTTGACATCGTATTTGTGGCAAAGCCACCGTTCATAATTATTTCATACATGTCACTCTTGATTCATTGCATATCCCGGTACACCGCCAGAGGCATTCATATAGAGTCATATTTTGTTCTAAGTATTGAGTTGTAATTCATGAGTTGTAAGTAAATAAAAGTGTGATGATCATCATTTTTTAGAGCATTGTCCCAAGTGAGGAAAGGATGTTGGAGACTATGATTCCCCCATAAGTCGGGATGAGACTCCGGACTAAAAAAAGAGGCCATAAAAAGGGAAAAAAGAGGCCCAAATAAAAAAATGAGAGAAAAAGAGAGAAGGGACAATGTTACTATCCTTTTACGACACTTGTGCTTCAAAGTAGCACCATGATCTTCATGATAGAGAGTCTCTCATTTTGTCACTTTCATATACTAGTGGGAATTTTTCATTATAGAACTTGGCATGTATATTCCAATGATGGGCTTCCTCAAAATGTCCTAGGTCTTCGTGAGCAAGCAAGTTGGGTGCACACCCACTTAGTTTCTTCTATTGAGCTTTTCATATACTTATAGATCTAGTGCATCCGTTGCATGACAATCCCTACTCACTCATATTGATATCTATTAATGGGCATCTCCATAGCCCGTTGATACGCCTAGTTGATGTGAGACTATCTTCTCCCTTCTTGTCCATGGCTCACGCTCATGTATTGACTGAAGATTGAAAAAGTATGAGAATACCAAAAGTATGAAACAATTGCTTGGCTTGTCATCGGGGTTGTGCATGATTTAAATACTTTGTGTGGTGAAGATAGAGCATAGCCAGACTATATGATTTTGTAGGGATAACTTTCTTTGGCCATGTTATTTTGAGAAGACATGATTGCTTAGTTAGTATGCTTGAAGTATTATTATTTTCTATGTCAATATTAAACTTTTGTCTTGAATCTTTCGGATCTGAATATTCATACCACAATTAATAAGAATTACATAGAAATTATGCCTAGTAGCATTCCACATCAAAAATTCTGTTTTTATCATTTACCTACTCGAGGACGAGCAAGAATTAAGCTTGGGGATGCTTGATACGTCTCCAACGTATCTATAATTTTTGATTGCTCAATGCTATATTATCTTCTGTTTTGGACATTATTGGGCTTTATTATTCACTTTTATATTATTTTTGGGACTAACCTATTAACCGGAGGCCCAGCCCAGAATTGCTGTTTTTTGCCTATTTCAGAGTTCCGCAGAAAAAGAATATCAAACGGAGTCCAAATGGAATGAAACCTTCGGGAACATGATTTTTGGAACGAACATGATCCAGGAGACTTGGAACCTATGTCAAGCAACCAACATGGATGCCATGAGGTAGGGGGCGCGCCCTCCACGCTCGTGGGCCCCCTGTTGCTCCATCGACATACTCCTTCCTCCTATATATACCTACGTACCCCCAAATGATCAGATACGGAGCCAAAAACCTAATTCCACCGCCGCAACCTTCTGTACCCACGAGATCCCATCTTGGGGCCTGTTCCAGAGCTCCGCTGGAAGGGGCATCGATCATGGAGGGCTTCTACATCAACACCATAGCCTCTCCGATGATGTGTGAGTAGTTTACCTCAGACCTTCGGGTCCATAGTTATTAGCTAGATGGCTTCTTCTCTGTTTTTGGATCTCAATACAATGTTCTCCCCCTCTCTCGTGGAGATCTGTTCGATGTAATCTTCTTTTGCGGTGTGTTTGTTGAGACCGATGAATTGTGGGTTTATGATCAAGTTTATCTATGAACAATATTTGAATCTTCTGAATTCTTTTATGTATGGTTGGTTATCTTTGCAAGTCTCTTCGAATTATCAGTTTGGTTTGGCCTACTAAATTGATCTTTCTTGCAATGGGGGAAGTGCTTAGCTTTGGGTTCAATCTTGTGGTGTCCTTTCCTAGTGACAGTAGGGGCAGCAAGGCACGTATTGTATTGTTGCCATCGAACATAACAAGATGGGTTTTTTATCATATTGAATGAATTTATCCCTCTACATCATGTCATCTTGCTTAAGGCGTTACTCTGTTCTTATGAACTTCATACTCTAGATGCATGCTGGATAGCGGTCGATGTGTGGAGTAATAGTAGTAGATGCATGCAGGAGTCGGTCTACTTGTCTCGGATGTGATGTTGTCGGATTTCGGGTTCCGGCAGACACTTAAGGTTCGAGCTCTGGGGTGCGCGCGGAGATAACGCTCTCTACCTCTCCGTCTCGCAAAGATCTAAACTATCAAGAACACAACACAAGAGACACAAGGTTTATACTGGTTCGGGCCACCGATGTGGTGTAATACCCTACTCCAGTGTGGTGGTGTGGTGGATTGCCTCTTGGGCTGATGATGAACAATATAAGGGAGAACAGCCTCGCGAGGGACTACTCTTGGCTGGGAGGATGAACTGCTAGGAGGAGTTGAGCCGCCCTTCTTTCTCTCTGTCTTTCTCTCCGGATTCTAGCTTGCTAGTTCTCGACCCCCTTTACCCTGGGGGTGGCTAGTCCTATTTATAGGCAAGGGCCCTAGGCCTCTTCCCCAAATATTGAGCGGGAAGGGCGCCAACAGTTGGCCATTTTGAAGGGGAACATCTGGTACATTTATCCATGGTGACCTCCTTCCCGCCGTTGGACTGGTCTTGGTCTTGTTGCACCGAAATGGATGCCTTTGCTTGATCCTCTCGCTTGCGCTTGCCCGCTTTGGCGCCCGTGGTCGTCATGGCTTACGTCATGGGCACCTTGTGAGGTACCTCGCCTTGATCTCTCCGCCCCCTCGTGAGCCAACCTGATGAGGCCGCGCCTCAGGAAGCTCTGCGTCGTCCGCCCCGCGAGGCTTGGCCCCTTGCGAGGGTCTTGGGTCTTATGTTGATGAAGATGGGCCGTGCTGGGCCTCCTTTGAGTCACGCCGCAGGCCGCAGGCAGGCAAGTCTGGGGACCCCCGTTCCCAGAACGCCGACAGTAGCCCCCGGGCCCAAGGCGCGCCCGGACTTGGCCGTGCCGAGAGGCGAAAGGGCAAGGGCAAAGCACCGTGGGCCCTAACAGCCTGCGGCCTTGGGCGCCGCGTGGTGGTTGATGGCACGCGGGCGTCTCCGCTTCCCCACGACGCCTCGGTGATCGCACGGATTGGACAAGTCCCTGCATGCAAATCGTGTCATGATTACCTGTGATTGTGGAGGTCGACGGTTGGTCTCCGCCGGCTATAAGTACGGAACTTCTCGTGCCCTTCCAGTCCATCCCTCCTTGCTTTTCAATCTTCTTCATGGCTCCGTCGAGGAAGTTCTCGGTTGCAGAGAAGGGCAAAGCCTGCCAGGTTGAGCCTGCCTCCCCTCGCTCAAGCGCGGCCGAGGACGCCCTCGGAAGCATCCCATGGCCGCCGCGGCTGCGTCCCGCGGTCGTGGAGGTGGTTCCCAGCGTGGTGACGGGCGAGCTGCTGCGGCCGGGGGACGCGCATTGGTCGCACGCTCCCCTAGGCTGCGCTTTCGCATCGCGGAGGTGCTACCGAAGTTCGTCGTATGGTCGGCAGAGCCGGCTAGCGCCCGGCACCAGCTTCCTCGCTTCCTCCTTGGTGAGCTCCCGGCCGGCGCCCCGGGTGGCCTCTGGCTTCAGCGGACGGCTGCTGCGGCCGGGCCTCATGGGCCGCACTGGAGGTCTCCGTTACTGGGAGCTTGGCCCTGACTCGCGGTTGGCAGACGTTCACCCGTGCCCGCGGCCTGGGGCGTCGGTGCACCCTGCACTTTAGGTTTGACGGTGATGCTACCCTCTACGTGAGGGTGTTTGGGGAAGATGGTCGCCGCGCAGGGTGCTGTCCTGAAGGCGACAACCGCGGTTGGGGACCCAGCCCGATGACGATGGAGGAGACAGCGCCTGCGCGGCTGGCGGCGCCCAAGGCTCCCCGAGCTACATCGACTCTTCTTCAAGCGACTCTTCCAGCGGTGGGTGCAGCCAGCCCCCTCGCCGTTGCGCCGGCTTAGGAGGAGGTAGCACGTTTGCCCGCCGTCACGCCCCGGTGAAGCACGAGGAGGAGTCCGCCTGAGCCCCAGAGGCAGCCCGAGTCTCCTCCGCAGGCGGGTGCGAGGCGAGCCGTGCCGGACTTGTCCTTTCTTTTCTTTTGTTTCCTGTGTAAAAGAAAACAGATGCGTGGAGCCCCGCGGGGGCGTGTTCGGGTTTATTGCTGTTAACCATTACCTTGATTCCGCTCTCGCGCCCTTTGGCTATGTGTCCGCGCGTAAATAGTTCCCGTCCCCAGCCGCGGGGGGAAACCGACCCAGGCCCTGTGCGTGTCCCGGTGCCCGAGGGGCACGGACCGGAGGGGTGCTCCTGTAACGGGCCCAGGTCGTGAAACCTTTGAATGACTAGGGTAGGAACACTCGCGAGGGCGCTCGGCTATCCCTCCTCGCGAGGCCTTGCTCAAGGGAAATCAAAGCGGGGGGGAGTAAAAATCGACGAACCACAAACCAACGACGGCAATAGTTTCAACAAGACTTCAAATGCGAACAAATAAGCCAACTGCGGAAAGAAAATGAAAAAGCCGCGTCCGGCACCTAATCTAGTCTTCGACGTCTTCTCACCAGCGCGGAGCTAAGTGCTGCCACTGGGCGTGGCAGGGAGCCCCAGGGCCTGAGGCCAGCGCTCCTGAGACTCCGGGGCGTGTACAGCCCCAACTCATTATTACGTGAGAGTGTCACGGGCGGCGAGCTTCGCAGGCGTTGGCCTTCTTCACAGGCTCTGGGCCTTTCTTCTTAAAAGCGTAATCTTCACAGGCGTTTGCCTTCTTCACAGGCTCTGGGCCTTTTCCAAAAAGCATAATCTTCACAGGCGTTCGCGTTCTTCACAGGCTCTGGGCCTTTTCGAAAAAGGATATCTTCACAGGCGTTCGCCTTCTTCAGAGGCTCTGGGCCTTTTCCAAAAAGGATATCTTCACAGGCGTTCGCCTTCTTCACAGGCTCTGGGCCTTTTCCAAAAAGGATATCTTCACAGGCGTGCGCCTTCTTCACAGGCTCTGGGCCTTTTCCAAAAAGGATATCTTCACAGGCGTCCGCCTTCTTCACAGGCTCTGGGCCTTTTCCAAAAAGGATATCTTCACAGGCGTTCGCCTTCTGCACAGGCTGTGGGCCTTTTAGGGGTAAAACCTCCGGAGGTGCTGGATGTTCCACGCATTCTGGATCGGCTCCCCCTCCTGAGTCTCCAAGCGTGCTGAGCCAGGCCTGGAAACATGAACAACCTTGAACGGGCCCTCCCACATGGGGGAGAGCTTGTGCAGCCCCTCCCTTGAGAGAACCCGCCTGAGCACGAGGTTTCCTACCTCGAGAGTCCTGGGGAGGATGTTGCAGCAGTGATATCGTCGCAGCGCCTATTGATACCTCGCCACTCGTAACGCGTCTTCTCGGCGGCGTTCCTCCCTCAGCACGAGGTCCGTCCCCCGCATGGCATCCTGCTGCGCCTCGTCGAACGCCAGGACCCGCGCGGAGCGATGTCTGACCTCGTGAGGGAGGACTGCTTCGGCTCCGTAGACCAGGAAGAACGGGGTCTCCCCAGTTGGCTTGGTCGCGGTTGTGCGGATGGACCACAACACGGACTGGAGCTCATCGTACCAACCTCTGCCGCAGGCATCCAGCTTCTTCTTGAACGCCGTGGTCTTGAGGCCCCTCAGGACCTCTGCATTGGCTTGTTCGGCCTGGCCGTTGCTCCGTGGGTGCGCCACCGAAGCGTAGCATATCTGCGTTCCAAGGTTAGCACAGTATGTTCTGAAAAGGTTACTGGTGAACTGCGAACCGTTGTCTGTGATGATGCGGTTCGGCACCCCGAACCGACTCACGATGCCTCTGATGAACTTGACCGCCGAACCCGCGGGGATGGTGCCGACGACCTCTACTTCTGCCCACTTGGTAAACTTGTCGATGGCGACATAGAGGTAGCGGTAGCCCCCTGGCGCCCGAGGGAACGGGCCCAGAATGTCCAGCCCCCAGACTGCGAATGGCCATGAAAGGGGGATAGTCTGCAGGCCTCCCGCCGGCTGATGGATCTGCTTGGCGTGAAATTGGCAGGCTTCACAAGCCTTTACCAGTTCGACAGCGTTGTTGAGCGCGGTGGGCCAGTAGAAACCACTGCGAAATGCCTTGCCAACGAGGGTCCGTGATGATGCATGATGCCCACAGTCCCCGCCGTGTATGTCCCCCAGTAGTTCCTTTCCTTGCTCCCTAGAGATGCAGCGCAACGATACATCGTTTGGTCGCTTCTGCTAGAGTTCTCCATCCCTGATGCAGTATGCCGTGGCCTACCGCGCCACGCGCTCCGCTTCCTCCTCCTTCTCCGGCAGGGTCCCTTGTGTTAAATAACTCCTAAGTTCCATGCTCCAGCACTCCTCCCGAGGCTCCATTTTCAGGAGCAGGCGGCTCCTGAGGCTGGGCCGCAGACCGGGGCTCCCGAGGCATGTGGCTGGGGGAGTTCCTCCCGAGGCTAAGCAGTGTTTGATAATGATGGCTGGGCTGAGGGCTTGAAGAGCCGCTCTTCAAAGACGCCATGTGCCTGAGGTAACCGCCGGGATGCCCGTCCGGCGATGTCATCGGCCTCCTGATTGGTGCCGCGGGGCACATGCTTCAACTCCAACCCCCAGAACTGTTTCTCCATTCTGCGGACCTCCGCTAGATAGGCTTCCATGTGCTCATCTTTTGGCTCATACACCTTGTTGGAGAAGTTGACAAGGAGCTGCGAATCGCCCTTGATGGTGAGGCGCTTCACCCCCAGGGTGGCTATGGCCTTCAAGCCCGCTATTAGACCTTCATACTCCGCTATGTTGTTGGAGACCTTTTCACCATGCTGGAAGCAGAGTTGTACATCGTAGTAGAGCTTGTCCTGAGTGGGTGATATCAGCACCGCACCAGCCCCAGCGCCGTGCCTGGAGAACGCTCCATCGAAGTACATGACCCAACCTTCCGGTGCCTCGCTCGCTGGGGAGAGGGACCGATCCTCGTCATCCTTAAGGCCTGGTGCCTCCGTCCATTCTGCCATGAAATCCGCTAATGCTGCTCCCTTGATGACCCTGGTCGTGCTGAACTCGAGCTGAAACGCCTGCAGTTCTATGTTCCATTGAGCGACCCTTTCGGCTGAGTTAGGGCCCCTGAGCACTCTTTCCAAGGGGTATGACGAGACGACCTTGATGGGGTGACCCTGGAAGTAGTGACGCAGCTTTCGCGAGGCCACCAGTAGCGCGAGGAGGAGCTTCTGAGGCATGGGATACCGTACCCTCGCGTCCCATAACACCGTGCTAACGAAGTACACTGGGTGTTCCACAAGGCTGAGTGCATCAGCGCTCGCGGCGCCCTCCGGAGGCAAGGGCACCTCGCGAGGCGACGAGGCCTCTGGAGGCAGACCATCCAGGTGAGTGACCTCTCCTGCTCCCGGCGCACTCTTTTGTGGCTGATCTTCCTCAATCGCGGTTGCGGCCTTCGGGGGCCTTCCCTGTTCCTGTTTTGCCTTGTCCCGAGTTGCTGCTGTGGTTCTGATTTGGCGCTCCTCCCTAACCGCCACTAGGGCTGCGCTGGCGGAGTAAGGAGTGGCGGCGAGGTAGAGCACCAGGGCCTCCTGAGGACGCGGAGCCACCATGACTGGAGGGCTGGTCAGGTATTTCTTGAGATCTTGAAACGCTTTGTCTGCCTCTTCAGTCCATTCAAAGGGCCCCTTTTTCTTCATTAGCTGGAAGAAAGGCAGCGCCCGTTCCCCTAGCCTGGAGATGAAGCGCCCTAGCGCGGTCACACATTCGGTGAGCTTCTGCATTTCTCTGAGGGCCTTTGGCGGGCTCATGTCCTCGACCGCCTTGACTTTTTCCGGGTTAGCCTCGATGCCTTGATGGGACACGAAGAAACCCAAGAGCTTGCCGGAGGGGACTCCGAACACACACTTCTCTGGGTTGAGCCGCAGGTTCACTGCGTCGAGGCTCGCGAAGGTTTCCTCCAGGTCTTGTATCAGGGTCTTGGCCTCCCGAGACTTCACCACAATGTCGTCAACGTAAGCTTCGACATTCTTCCCAAGCTGTGGGCCCAAGGTGATGTGCATCAGCCGCTGAAAGGTTGCCCCTACGTTACGCAGCCCAAACGGCATGCACGTATAGCAGTACACCCCGCAAGGGGTTAGGAAGGCGGTCTTCTCGACGTCTTCTACCGCCATCTTGATCTGATGATACCCAGAGAAGGCGTCCAGGAAGCATAGCAGGTCGCACTCTGCGATGGAATCGACGATCTGGTTGATGCGGGGAAGCAGGAACGGATCTTGCGGGCATGCCTTGTTGAGGTTGGTGAAGTCGACACACATGCGCTCCTTCCCTCCCTTCTTTGGCACCACGACAGGGTTTGCCAACCAATCCGGGTATCGAACCTCGCGAATGACCCCAGCGGCTTCTAACTTGCGGGTTTCTTGAACGATAAAGGCCTGCTTTTCTATGGACTACCGCCTTGCCTTCTGCTTTACAGGGCGCACGTTTGGGCACACGTTGAGGTGGTGCTCGATTACGCTCCTGGGAATCCCTGCTAACTGATCAGGCTCCCAAGCGAATACCTTTTTGTTCGCGCGCAGGAACCTGATCAGGGCCTCCTCCTGCTCAGGCTCGAGGTTGGCACCTATGGTGAAAGTGGCACTGGAGGTCCCGTCCTCGTCGACAGGTATCTGCTTAGTTTCCGCCTTGTCCTGGGTGAACAACTGCTTCTTCATGGCGGGCGCAGCCCCCTTGGGCTCGGGGGTCCCTGAGTCGGCGGGCTGTACCAATGCCGCAGTCCTGAAGGCGACCTCGAGCACCCGCAGCGCGTCCCCGGTGTCCCCGTGCACGGTGAGGACGCCGCTGCTCCTGGGCATCTTCATTAGGTTGTACGCCGGGTGCGTGGCGGCCATGAACTTGGCCAGCGTGGGGTACCCGAGGATGGTGTTGTAGGGGAGGCCGATGGGGGCGATGTCGAGGTCGACCATCTCCGTGCGGAAATTGTCATAGGTGCCGAAGGTTACTGGGAGCCAGATCTGTCCCAGGGAGCTGGATGACCCGCCCCCAACGCCCAAGAAGGGCCGACTGGGTTGCAGCCGTTCCAGGGGTATGCGAAGGAGATTGAAGGCCTCAACCGAAAGCACGCTGAGGCCTGCGCCACCATCGATGAGGGTTCTGGTGACGGCCACCTGGCAGATGGTGGGGGTGCACAACATGGGGAGCGCGCCCGAGCTAGCCGAGTTGGAGGGGTGGTCTTCCGAGCTGAAGGTCAGGCCGGCCTTGGGCGCCGCCCGATCCGGGGAAGCGGTGCTGACCTGGCGGACAAACGGCTTGACGTGGCGACTTGTGGGCGGCGCCTGCGAGCCGCCCAGGAGGGCCGCGATGACCGGGGGTGTTGGTGTAGCGGCGCGGCCGTCTCGCTGCACTAACGGATGCAGAGACGACGCTTGACGCCCGTTCCCCTCCAGGTCGAGGGCGGCGTTGACGGCGGGCGACGGGGAACGATGAGGACGCCCGCCGACGGGAGCCGTCTGGGTGACGCGGGAAGTGATGGCGGCCCGGCGCTCGGCGCGGGCCCGGCGAGCGTCGGACATGGACGCGACGGTCGGAGGAGAGCGGAGCTGTGGAAAACAAATTCCGGCGCACCCCTACCTGGCGCGCCAAATGTCGGATTTCGGGTTCCAGCAGACCCTTAAGGTTCGAACTCTGGGGTGCGCGCGGAGATTACGCTCTCTACCTCTCCGTCTCACAAAGATCTAAACTATCAAGAACACAACACAAGAGACACAGGGTTTATACTGGTTCGGGCCACCGATGTGGTGTAATGCCCTACTCCAGTGTGGTGGTGTGGTGGATTGCCTCTTGGGCTGATGATGAACAATACAAGGGAGAACAACCTCGCGAGGGCCTGCTCTTGGCTGGGAGGATGAACTGCTAGGAGGAGTTCAGCCGCCCTTCTTTCTCTCTGTCTTTCTCTCCGGATTCTAGCTTGCTAGTTCTCGACCCCCTTTACCCTGGGGGTGGCTAGTCCTATTTATAGGCAAGGGCCCTGGGCCTTTTCCCCAAATATTGAGCGGGAAGGGCGCCAACAGTTGGCCATTTTTAAGGGGAACATCTGGTACACTTATCCTGACTAAAGTCGGTCCTCGCCTGCCAAAAGGCTCTGTAGTGACGCCGTCCTGGGCTCCATGGTGGCCTCCTTCCCGCCGTTGGACTGGTCTTGGTCTTGTTGCACCGAAATGGACGCCTTTGCTTGATCCTCTCGCCTGCGCTTGCCCGCTTTGCACCAAAGAGGAAAGGAGGACACTGCGCGAGCTGGCGCCCGCCCGGCGCCGGTGGTCGTCATGGCTTACATCATGGGCACCTTGTGAGGTACCCCACCTTGATCTCTCCGCCCCCTCGTGAGCCAACCTGACGAGGCCGCGTCTGAGGAAGGTCTGTGTCGTCCGCCCCGCGAGGCTTGGCCCCTCACGAGGGTCTTGGGTCTTGTGTTGATGAAGATGGGCCGTGCTGGGCCTCCTTTGAGCCACGCCGCAGGCCGCAGGCAGGCAAGTCTGGGGACCCCCGTTCCCAGAACACCGACAGATGCCTATATACATGATCATACCTAGATATTCTCATAACTATGCTCAAATCTGTCAATTGCTCAACATTAATTTGTTCACCAACCGTAAAATACTTATGCTCTTGAGAGAAGCCACTAGTGAAATCTATGGCCCCCGGGTCTATCTTCCATCATATTAATCTTCCAACGCTTAGCTATTTTCACTGCCTTTTATTTTACTTTGCATCTTTATCATAAAAATATCATCTTATCATATCTATCAGATCTCACTCTTGTAAGTGACCATGTTGGGATTGACAACCCCATATCGCGTTGGTTGCGAGGATTTATTTGTTTTGTGTAGGTGCGAGAGACTCGCGCGTAGCCTCCTACTGGATTGATACCTTGGTTCTCAAAAACTGAGGGATATACTTATGCTACTTTGCTGCATCACGCTTTCCTCTTCAAGGGAAAACCAATGCAGTGCTCAAGAGGTAGCAGCTGGCTGCTGGGCTGGCGCGGTGGTGGAGCCTTCATGAAGATATGCATGCCGTTACGCTGGTGCTAGCTGAGTCGGTGTAGAGGCCGCATGCTGCCACGTAGGTGCCTGCCCGGCTGGTTGAGCTAGCAGCTGTATTGGAGTGGCGGTGTAGTCTTGGCAGACGTGGGCCTGGCCGCGGCCCCATAAGTATCTTCGGCAAGAGCCTTGCCGGGGCCCCGCCAAGGGTCTTGCCGTGGCATCGTAGTCATCGCCGGCAAGCGCCTTGCCAGAGATCTCGTGGACTTCCTCGGCTAGGATCCCGCCGAGGGTCATCGCCATCTGGTCCTCATCTGATCTCTTGTGTTTATGATCTTGACGAAGATCTGCATGCCACCACAGAGCCGCCTCCCGAGCCTTGGTTCCAATGTTTATGGTTGGTGGTGTGGTAACCTGCGGGCTGAAGGGTGGCTTGATCTGCTGGCGTCGGCCAAGTTGCCCTGGAAAGGCTCTTGCCGGGGCTGCGGAGGCTGCCCCGGCAAGGGTCTTGCCGGGGAGTCCACCTTGCCCTCTTGCTCTTTGTGGTATCTGGTCTTGGCGTTGCCTCTGGTCGTCTGGTGCCTTCAGCTTCCCTCCTCTACCCTGCTTAGTGTAGCCGTGGGCGCGGTTCCGACTGCCCGTGCACAAGTAAAGGGGTAAAAAGGAGAGCCCCTACTTTTGTACACCGACAGGAGCCCCCGGGCCTGGGCCACACATAAGCGCAACGCGTTGTTGGGCCAGGCCCAGAACGGTGCACGCGCAGGCGGGGTGAAATTTTACCGCGGTAACTTCTTCGCTCGCTTGCGCTTCCCCACGACCCGTGTTGAACGGGCATCGTGGAGGGTCGTGCGTGACATGGGGGTCATGCGCGGGGTGGTTCCCACATGCATGTGCCACATCGTGGTAAAGAGGCGTCCCGCACCTTCCCCATAAAAAGAGGGAGACGCAGAGCCACGCCTCATTTATTGAGTGGACTCGGGTCGTGGTCTTCAAGGCGTCCGCGCCCCATGATAACGGAGTGGGGAGCGGTCGCCTCACCCACAAAAGATGTCGGTGGAAACTAAACCTATGGGATCGCTGGGATCCCTTGTACGGTTGGCAGGCACGAGGTTGTGCAAAGAGCATGTCCAGAAGCCAGCACAAGGATCGTTTACCCAGGTTCGGGCCGCGAGGATTTGTAAAACTCTAGTCCTGCTTTGGTGTATGTATTTGAGTGTTCTTGAGTTCTTGAACTAGCTACGACGTGTCTCTAGTCCAAAAGATCCGAATCCTTCTCCTGGTCGCCTCGGGCCTCCTTTTATAGACAAAAGGGGTTGCCATAGTGGCACACAAGAGGTGGAAAGGTGTACAGTGGATGAGTCTATCCTCTGGCACCGTCGGAAAAACACATTTAATGCGCTGCCGATGTGCCCCTCTTGCTTTATTGGGGACGGTAAGGAAGCTCGTCCCAGCTATCGCCGCCTCGCCTGGCTGCGACGTGCGTTCGGGATGACGAGGCGTTGTAACGCCACGTTGGCTGGCTGCTGGGCTGGCGCGGTGGTGGAGCCTTCACGAAGATCTGCACGCAGCCACGCAGGTGCTAGATGAGTCAGCATAGAGGCCGCACGCTGCCACGCAGTTGCCTGCCTAGCTGGTTGAGCTAGCAGTTGTATGGGAGCGGTTGTGTAGTCTTGGCAGACGTGGGCCTGGCCGCGGCCCCATAAGTATCTTTGGCAAGAGCCTTGCCTGGGCCCCGGCAAGGGTCTTTCCCTGGCATCGTAGTCATCCCCGGCAAGCGCCTTGCCGGGGATCTCGTGGACTTCGTCGGCTAGGATCCCACCGATGGTCATCGTCTTCTGGTCCTCATCTGATCTCTTCTGTTTATGATCTTGACGAAGATCTATATGCCACCACAGAGGCGCCTCCCGAGCCTTGGTTCCAATGTTGATGGTTGGTGGTGTGGGAACCTGCTGGCTCAAGGGTGGCTTGCTCTCCTGGCGTCGGGCAAGTTGCCCTGGCAAGGCTCTTGCCGGGGCTGCGGAGGCTGCCCCGGCAAGGGTCTTGCCAAGGGAGTCCACCTTGCCCTCTTGCTCTTTGTGGTCTCTCGTCTTGGCGTTGCCTCTGGTCGCCTTGTGCCTTCTGCTTCCCTCCTCTTCCCTGCATAGCGTGGCCGTGGGCGCGGCTCCGAATGCTCGTGTAGAAGTAAAGGGGTAAAACGAAGAGCCCCTACTTTTGTACACCGACAGGAGACCCCGGGCCTGGGCCACACATAAGCGCAACGCGTTGTTGGGCCAGGCCCAGAACGGTGCGCGGGCAGGCGAGGCGGAATTTTACCGCGGTAACTTCTTCTCTCGCTTGCGCTTCCCCACGACCCGCGTTGAACGCGTGTTGTGGAGGGTCATGCGTGACGTGGGGGTCATGCGTGGGGCGGTTCCCACACGCATGTGTCACATCCTGGTAACGAGGCGTCTCGCGCCTTCCCCATAAAAAGAGGGAGACACAGAGGCGTGACTCATTTACTGAGTGGACTCGGGTCGTGGTCTTCAAGGCATCTGCGCCCCACGATCACGGGGTGGGGAGCGGTCGCCTCACCCGCCAAAGATGTCGGTGGAAACGACACCTATGGGATAGATGGGATCCCTTCTACGGTTGGCGGGCGCGGGGTTGTGCAAAGAGAAGGTCCAGAAGCCAGCACAAGGATCGTTTACCCAGGTTCGGGCCGCAAGGATGCGTAAAACCCTTGTCCTGTTTGGTGTATGTATTTGAGGGTTCTTGAGTTCTTGAACTAGCTATGGCGTGTCTCTAGTCCAAAAGATCCGAATCCTTCTCCTGGCCGCCTCGGGCCTCATTTTATAGACAAAAGGGGTTGCCACAGTGGCACACAGGAGATGGAAAGGTGTACACTGGATGAGTCTATCCTCTGGCACCGTCGGACAACCGCATTTAATGCGCAACCGACGTGCCCCTCTTGCTTTATTGGGGACGGCAAGGAAGCTCGTCCCAGCTGTCGCCGCCTTGCCTGGCTGCGACGCGCGTCCGGGCTAACAAGGCGTTGTAGCGCCACGTTGGCTGGCTGCTGGGCTGGCACGGTGGTGGATCTTTCACGAAGATCTGCATGCCTCCACGCAGGTGCTAGCTGAGTCGGCGTAGAGGCCGCACGCTTCCACGTAGGTGCCTACCCAGTTGGTTGATCTAGCAGCTGTACGGGAGCGGCGGTGTAGTCTTGGCAGACGTGGGCCTGGCCGCCGCCCCATAAGTGTCTTCGGCAAGAGCCTTGCTGGGGCCCCGACAAGGGTCTTGACGTGGCATCGTAGTCGTCCCCGGCAAGCGCCTTGCCAGGGATCTCGTGGATTTCCTCGGCTAGGATCCCGCCGAGGGTCATCGTCTTCTAGTCCTCATCTGATCTCTTGTGTTTATGATCTTGACGAAGATCTGGATGCCACCACAGAGGCGCCTTGAAAGGATCGAGAAGAGGTGTCTAGAGGGGGGGTGATTAGACACTAAGTGCAAAAAGTTGCAGCTTTTAATATTCTTAAGTTTAAGTGGAATTTAAGCAAAAGTTTAACAAGCACAATACATATCAAGCAAGCATGCAATGAGTATATGAGCAGCGGAAAGTAAAGCATGCAACTTGCAAGAATGTAAAGAGAAGGGTTTGGAGTATTCAAACGCAATTGGAGACACGGAATGTTTTTTCGTGGTTCCGATAGGTGGTGCTATCGTACATCCACGTTGATGGAGACTTCAACCCACGGAGGGTAATGGTTGCGCGAGTCCACGGAGGGCTCCACCCACGAAGGGTCCACGAAGAAGCAACCTTGTCTATTCCATCATGGCCGTCGCCCACGAAGGACTTGCCTCACTAGTGGTAGATCTTCACGAAGTAGGCGATCTCCTTGCCCTTACAAACACCTTGGTTCAACTCCACAATCTTGTTGGAGGCTCCCAAGTGACACCTAGCCAATCTAGGAGACACCACTCTCCAAGAAGTAACAAATGGTGTGTTGATGATGAACTCCTTGCTCTTGTGCTTCAAATGATAGTCTCCCCAACACTCAACTGTCTCTCACAAGATTTGGATTTGGTGGAAAGAAGATTGAGTGGAAAGCAACTTGGGAAAGGCTAGAGATCAAGATTCATATGGTTGGAATGGAATATATTGACCTCAACACATGAATAGGTAGTTCTCTCTTAGAAAATGTGTATTGGAAGTGTAGATATGTTCTGATGGCTCTCTCTACGAATGAAGAGTGGGTGGAGGGGTATATATAGCCTCCACACAAAATCTAACCGTTACACACAATTTGCCAAACTCGGTGGGACCGAATGGTTAAACTCGGTCGGACCGATTCAGCAAACCTAGTGACCGTTAGGATTTTCGGTGGGACTGAGATGCAACTCGGTAGGACCGATATGGTTAGGGTTAGGGCATAACGTAGTCTCGGTGTGACCGATTACACAAACTCGGTGGGAACGATTTTGGTAATAAGCTAACCTGAGGGTTTGCATTGTAATCTCGGTAGTACCGATTGCTCAAACTCGATGAGACCGATTTTGGTAATGGACATACATAGGGAGATTACAAACCCATCTCGGTGAGGCCGAGATCCCTATCGGTGAAACCGATTTGATAGGGTTTGTGGCAGTGCCTATGACATCTGAAACTCGGTGGCGCCGGATAGAAAGAATCGGTGGGGCTGAGTTTACTTTTTGGTTTAGGTCATATGTGGATGTGGGAAGGTAGTTGAGGGTTTTGGAGCATATCACTAAGCACTTTGAGCAAGCAAGCCATTAAGCAACACCTCATCCCCTCTTGATAGCATTGGCTTTTCCTATAGACTCAATGTGATCTTGGATCACTAAAATAGAAAATGTAGAGTCTTGATCTTGAATCTTGAGCCAATCCTTTGTCCTTAGCATCTTGAAGGGGTCCACATCCTCTAGTCCATGCCACTCCATTGTTGAACTTATCTGAAACATACTAGGTAAAAGTGTTAGTCCAACAAGAGATATGTTGACATTAATTACCAAAACCACCCAGGGAGCACTTGTGCTTTCAATCTCCCCCTTTTTGGTAATTGATGACAACATACATCAAAGCTTTAGATAAAGATCTAGAGAATTGCAAGTAAAGCTTTGGAAAGACATGTAACAAGCATAGGCTCCCCCTACATGTATGCAAACATGTGAATATGGAATATAGGAGCATGTGAATGCATAAACATGACAGAGTAAGCAATGTGTTACATGTATCTTGGCTATATGCATCAGAGCAAATGATGTGAATATGAGAAATGTACCTTCATGCTCATGAGTCCTTCTTGCAATCAGTATGTACATCAACAAGAACTTCTCATTCACATGACTGTGATGCATATACTTACCTTGTGGTCTTGAGTTGGCTTAGGATGGGATGAACCTGCGCAAACAAGGTTAAATAACACAGATACACCTACTGACCAGAGCAAACAAGAGAAACCACAAGAGAACCAAGACTGGGATGACATGTAGAGTGAGTACTAAGTACCACATTGGATATAGACATGTCCCCAAAGTTAAAGATATGCAATAAAATCAGAGATTTCCTTCCCTTAGATGTCTTGCTCCCCCTGAATCTGCATGGGATATTGGGAGAAGATAGGGAACAGAAAATCAGAGCAACAGAAAAGAAACAACAGAGCTTGAGATAAAGCAAGCAAACAAACATGTCTTTCCCCTCTTAAAGACATGTGACATCTCTCCTCTTGAACACCAAGCATCTGGGGTCTTTGACGATATTACTTACTCCTAGTTGAGAAACTCTCTCCCCCTGGGTATTCTCTCTTTCTCCCCCTATAGGAAAGATTAAGCTTTAATGTGATCTCTATCTCCCGCTTTGACATCAATTTCCAAGAAGGGATCTTATGGACATGTGATACAAATGGGTTGGTCCTTGAGTCACAGAGCAAAGCAGCATGTCTTATATGATGCTGGTAGAGGACAAGAATCATTGAGTGGAGCTAGAGCAAACATAAATCAGGAATAAGTGGCAAGTTGGTTTTCCTGTGGTGGAATCGGTGAATCCGAGTTATGTGCTTCGGTTGCACCGAAAGATTTCGGTTGGGCCGAAGAGAACAAACCGGTGTGACCGAGTTCATTAGAGTGAAACCACTTGTCACCTCAGCTCACTAGACAAGTAAGATCTCACAAGGATATGCAAGGAATTTACTGAAAGATTTGCAATGAATTGGATACAGAAAATGCAGAACAAAAAGCAAAGAAAAGAAACTAAAAGATCTAGATGAAGTTTTTTTTGAAAGGGGAAACAAATATGCAAGAGACAAAAGCACGGAGAGACACAAGAGAACTTCATCTAGAGATGGTCGGCGACAAAGTCACCAATGTTAGAGTATATTGACTTAGGAGTCAAGTGAGATCACTTGATCATAGGTCATACTCATCGTTTAAGCTCAAAATGGGGTTACCATTTTTTGTTTAAGCATCTTGATGTATTCACATCTTGTCGAGTTGCTTTGGCTCATGACTTGGAGTAAAGCTTCTCTAAGATGGAATAACATACCTTGGGTGGTGGTGTTGATCTTGATCATGTAGTTGAACTTGTGTGGGTTGCTCAAGGTTGATGTAGTTCATCAAGAGTTGGGAGCACCACTTGGATTTTGAGTTCATCTACCTACATGGGTTAGTCTTGCAAGGAAGAGCACTTATGTATCCAAAATGACAATTATAAGATTTAATCATAGAATTTGTCAAAGGATATGTTTGAGTGGTTTCGTGCTTCCTTGTCTTCAACCACCATTGTGTAGAGACTTGGTGATGTAGAGATTGCTCAAGATGTGAGTGAGTTGCAATCTCATAGATTTAGATTCAACCAAGTACCTACACGGGTTAGATAACATGCAAGGTACAAACATATCCAAGACATATGAATAGCATCATAAGAGAAATATCGATGATTAGTCATAGGCTCATGTCTCGCATGTATCAAATGGAGTTCCTACTCCAAGTTTGAAGCATCAATGATGTTCAATTCACCTCTCAACCTGCAAAACACTTTCTCATCAAGTGGTTTAGTGAATATATCCGCCAATTGCTTATCGGTGCGAACATGCTTAAGGTTAATGTCCCCTTTTGCAACATGATCTCGAATGAAATGATGACGAACTTCAATATGCTTAGTTCGAGAATGTTGCACGGGATTGTGAGCAATCTTAATAGCACTTTCATTGTCACATAGCAATGGAACATGTTTCACATATATCCCATAATCTTTAAGAGTTTGGGTCATCCAAAGTAACTGAGCACAACATGAACCAGCGGCAATGTATTCCGCTTCGACGGTGGATAAGGATACCGATTTTTGTTTCTTGGAAGACAAAGACACAAGAGATATACCAAGGAATTGACAAGTACCCGAAGTGGACTTTCTATCAACCTTGTCTCCGGCATAGTCCGAATCGGAGTAGCCAACAAGATCAAAAGAGGACCTCTTAGGATACCAAATGCCAAAATTTGGTGTATGGATTAGGTATCTCACTATCCTTTTCACAGCCTTAAGATGACATTCTTTAGGAGCAGCTTGATATCGTGCACACATGCACACACTTAGCATAATATCGGGACGTGAGGCACATAGATATAACAATGAACCAATCATAGAGCGATAAACCTTTTGATCAACCGGTTCACCATCTTTGGTCAAATCAAGATGTCCACTAGTAGGCATGGGTGTAGTCATACCTTTGCATTCTTGCATATTGAACTTCTTGAATAAGTCCTTAGTGTACTTCGTTTGAGAGACAAAGGTACCTTCCTTAGTTTGCTTGATTTGCAAACCGAGAAAGAATTTGAGTTCACTCATCATAGACATCTCAAACTTCTCCGACATTAGCTTTCCAAACTTCTCACTAAAATGAGGGTTAGTTGAACCAAATATGATATCATCAACATAAATTTGGCACACAAATAGTTCTCCATTAACCCTTTTAGTAAAAAGAGTAGAATCAATTTTACCAATTTCAAAGCCATTTTCAATAAGGAACTTGGTCAAGCATTTATACCATGCTCTAGGAGCTTGTTTAAGACCATAAAGGGCTTTGTGAAGTTTGTAAACATGGTTAGGTTTCTTAGGATTGACGGAGCCGGGAGGTTGCTTAACATAAACTTCCTCCTCAATTTCGCCATTTAGAAAAGCACTTTTAATTTCCATTTGGTACAAGGTGATATCATGGTGATTAGCATAAGCAAGTAAGATGCGAATGTACTCAAGTCTAGCAACGGGAGCATATGTCTCACCATAGTCCATACCTTCAACTTGTGTGTAGCCTTGGGCGACGAGACGTGCTTTGTTGCGAACTACTTGTCCATCTTCATCTTGCTTGTTGCGTGACACCCATTTGGTACCAATGATGTTGTGGTTGTTGTCGGGCTTCTCGACCAATGTACACACTTAATTTCTCTCAAAGTTGTGTAGCTCTTCATGCATAGCGTTTATCTAGTCCGGATCCTCCAATGCTTCTTCAACCTTCATAGGTTCAATGCTAGAGATGAATGAGTAATGTTCACAAAATTAGCTAAACGAGTTTTAGAGCGAGTGATTCTCCCGGTTTGGATATCATTGTAGATTTGCTCGATGGGATGATCTTTGGCAATTCTTACTCGAACTCGTGAAAGCTTTTGCTTGGGTCGGGGTGGAACATCCTCTTCATCTTGTGCTTCTTCTTCGCTTTCTTCATTGTTGACGTTGTCGTTCTCTTGTCGTGATGGAGAAGGAGGTTGTTGATGTTCATCTTGGTGCACTTCCTCGTTTTCTTCATCTTGGTGTGTCCCACTTGTGGATGCTTCCGTATCAACTCTTGGTTCACCTTGTCGTGAGGTAGAAGCTTCCACTTGAACGGACGAGGTACTCTCCTTCACTTACGTTGGACGAATCTTGCCAATGGACAAGTCTTGAATTGCTTCCGAAGGGTCTTTGTCTCCTACATCAATTGGCAATTGCTCTACTTGTGAGCCGTTAGATGCATCAAACTTCACATCTACCGTCTCTTCAACCTTTCGAGTGAAATTGTTGTAGACACGGTAAGTGTGAGAGTTTGAGCCATAACCAAGTAGGAAACCTTCAGAGATGAGCAAATTTAGAACGACGATGCTTATCAAGAATGTAGCACTTTGAGCCGAATACTCGAAAGTATCCACCTTGGGGTTTGTTACGGGTGAGGAGCTCGTATGCCGTCTTGCCGAGTAGCTTGTGAAGATACAAGCGATTTGTTGCATGACAAGCTGTCTCAACCGCTTCCGCCCAAAAGTGCTTTGGCGTTTTGTACTCATCAAGCATCGTTCTTGCCATCTCGATAAGAGTCCGGTTCTTTCTTTCAACAACTCCATTCTGTTGAGGTGTGTACGTAGCCGAGAACTCGTGTGAAATCCCTTCTTCGTCAAGAAAGGTGTCCACATTTGCGTTCTTGAACTCCGTTCTGTTGTCGCTAATGATCATCACAATGGTTACCTTTATGAATTCTAATAGCTTCGGATATGATATCGCTAATGATTCCAACATTTCCTTTAGCACGCATGAGATTGATAAGCTCAGATAGACAATCACCAAAGCTAGGATCACTAGAGTTCATCTTACTCAAGGCAGTAGACTTATGGAGAATTTCGTCTAAATTTTTCAAGGAATAATCTGGAAATCATTCCTCAAGAAATTTCCATATAGTATAGGCACAATCAAGAGTAGGCAAACTAGCAATCAAATTTTTGGGCAATCCTCTTATGATAAGATTGATGGTTCTAAGATTGCAAATCATGTCAAGATCTTCTTCGGGTGTGGCATGCAAGGGATCAATATGAGGTGCACAAGGACTAGCAATATACTTGTTCAAGTGATATTCATTATCAATCTCAAGCATTTCATTTTTCCACTCATGAAAATATTCTCCATCAAGAATAGGCACTCTATGTCTAAGACTCCCCAAAGTAGACACATCCATCTTCCTCCAAAGATGTTTAAACCAAGGCAATGGAGACCAAAGCTCTGATACTGTCGGGGAAACTGATCCACGAGCACCTATGGGGGCCGAGCCCCTTTCGGTTCGGCGGGGGGAGGAGGTCGCACGAAGAGCAGATCGAGGCGGAGCACACGAGCAGTTTACCCAGCTTCGGAGCTCTCCGCAGAGATAATACTCCTACTGCTTCTTTGTGGTTTGTATTGAGTTCTTGCTCGGGAGCGCTGAGTGCTACAGTACGCACCAGCAGCTAACGAGACCGAGCGTGAGTGTTCTATTGTCCCCCCTCTACGTTGTGCATGGGCCTCCTTTTATATGCTCAAGGGGTCTCCAACAGGTGGCAACGTAGACAAGGGTAAAAATGGAAAGGTGTTGCGGTTGGTACAACTACCTGCACAGTGTATCATACCTAACCCTGACGGCAGGGGACAAGGGCATTAAATGCCTATCTACGTCGCCCAAACAGTGCAGAAAAGGGACCGTTAGGGACGCCACCGCTCGCCATGATGGCGACCTTGTCAGCGCCGCTTGCCATAGTGCACCCCTGGCTGCACAGCCTCCCGCCACGTACGCCTGGAAGGGTCCCAGAGCGACACGTTGGTGGGTGTGCTGGAGCGCGGGTACAAAGTGGTTGCTAGCCTGCCGCGGCAAAGTGCCTTGCCGCGGTCATTGTCTTGTCGCGTCCGGAACCTTGCCGCTCGCCGGGTCTTGTCGGGGCGCGTGGCGCGTCGCGGCAAGTTCCTTGAGATGCCTTGGTTGGCCTCCCCGGCAAGCTCCTCTTGCCGGGGTCTTGTGTCTTGAGTGGCCTTCCCGGCAAGCTCCTCTTGCCGGGGCCTGGTCTCCTTGGCTTGAATACTTTGTTCTTGAATGGCTCAAAAGGAACCACAGAGGATATTGGCGGTCACCCGGCAAGCCTTGCCGCGGGATTCTGCGACTGCCCGTGCACAAGTTCGGGATACTAGGGTACCCCTATCCTAGTACACCGACAGGAGCCCCCGGGCCTGGGCCATACACGGTGCCGAGCGCTATTGGGCCAGGCCCAAAACAGGGCACGGGCACGCGCGGCCTGGATCATGCCGTATCTTACTCTGTATCCACCGCGCCCTCCCCGAACGGCACGCGTTGATTGCGGCGTTGTGGGAGAGGTCATGTGTAACACCCCGGATGTAACTTGCCATATTTGTACTCCAACTCTTTCCATTTTCGGCATTGTGATATAATATTTCCTCCGTGGTCGGGTTCCCGCCAGTTCGCATTTTGTTCATGTCATGCATTTCATATCATGTCATCATGTGCATCGCATTCGCATACGTGTTTGCCTCATGAATCCGAGCATTTTCCCCGTTGTCCGTTTTCCAATCCGGCGCTCCTATGTCCCCCGGCGTCCCCTTTTACCTTTTTCCATGCGCGGGTATTAAACTTTCTCGGAATGGACCGAGGTTTGTCAAGCGTCCTTGGTATAGCACCGGTAGACCGCCTGTCAAGTTTCGGGTCAATCGGAGGTCGTTTGGTACTCCAACGGTTAACTGGGTAACCGTAAAGGCCTCGTGTGTGATGCAGCCCAAAACCCCTACAAAACAGCCCAACAACCCATCTAAGTCACTCCCATGTCCACCGCCGTTCGATCACGATCGCGTGGCCGAAAACCGCACTCCATTTGGAGCTCCCTAGCTCCTTCTACCTATAAATATACCTCCCCCTCCTCCATTTGCGGATGAATCCACCCTAACCCTAGTCATTTCCATTTCCTCCCCCGCCGCCACCGGACACGTCCGACCTGGGTCGGACGCGTCCGCCGCCGCCTCCGCACCAACCGGCGCGCGCCACGTGGCCCCCGGCCGCCGCCCGCAGCCGTCGGCCCGCCGGCCCGTGCGGGGCCCTCCCGGCCCGCGAGCGCCGCGCCTCCGCCCGCTCCGCCCTCCTCCTCGCGCCGCCCGCCTCTCGCCCCCTTGCGCCGCCGCACCCGCCTCGCGCTCCGGCCGCCGCCGCCGCTGCGCGCCGCCACCGCTCGCCGACCCCGCCGCCGTCCCCGCTCCGGCGCCGCCCTCGCTGCCGCCTCGCCAGATCCGTCGCGCGCCGCCCTGGATCCGCCTCGCCGTCGCTCCTCCGACCGCCGCAGCCCCGTCTCTGGCGACCGCCTCGAAGTCCGCGCCAGATCTCAGATCCGGTTGACTTCTTCCCCCCCCCCCAAAATCTACCAAGTCCCGAAATTTTTGCTAAAATGTCGCATGTTCATCGCACCATAACTTGCTGTATGTTGCTCCGTTTTATGCGTATAATATGTCAAATTGTTCGCCACGATGAGTACATAATTTTATTCCATTGCATCTTGTTCATTTGAGGTCATCTTGATTCCCGAAATGCTGTTAGAAGAGGGCTATGAGATGTTAGTTTCTGAATCTTATCTGAACATGCACTTTTGTCATTTTTGCCATGATTGATGTGTACCTCCTATTAAGTTGAGTCCTACATGTGTTTTGTAATATGCCATGTTATCTTTCCTTAGAATTATGCCATGTATTTTTGTGGTCTTTGTGGTGACTAGCACAAGCATGCAAACTAGGGTACTTAATGTTGCTGTTTTCAGAGACAGTAATTTCACCAAGTCCCTGCCTTCTGTTATTTTTTATGCCATGTGTTCATGTTGTTTCAGAGAGATCTATGCCTCTTTTTAGCAAGATCAGTAAGAGTGTTTTGAACATATGGTTTTGCTCTATTCATCCATGCCTTTGTTTGTATTTATGGAGTGCCATAGCTTGAGTCAAACAAGCTCTACTTTTGCTATAAAATGTTGCTGGCAGATTGTTTACATGTTATTCGATTTTGCCAAGCTTGTTGTATTTGATCCTTGCATGCTATGATGTTGTTCTTGCCATGTATAGCTTCTATGCCATGTCTTCTTGATGTATGTGTGCTTAGTTTATCATGTAATGCTCTGTAGTGAGTGCATCGAGCTCACGAACATGCCTACTTGTTATCTGTTTTTGACATGTCCAGTTTTCTGCTGTCTGAAACCTGTAACGAAACTTGCTTAATTGACATGGGTGTTATCATATTTTCTGATCCTTTTTGGCTTATGGTCAGTAAGGGACTTTTGTCAAGTGCTATGTCCCGATCTTTTAGCATGTTGTTTCATTACTCTAAACATGTCATCCTGATGTTAGTTTCTGGCATGTTATTTTCACCAAGTCTGGGAACCTGTTATCTTTTGCACTTTTGCCATGCTTGTTTGAACCTGTTGTGTTGTGATTTAGCCGTAGCTCAGTGTTCATCTTTTGTCAAGCATCTTGAGTAGATTACTGTCATATGCTTTGTTGATATGTTTGGGTGCAGTAGCTTAATTTCTTGTTGCTTGCTAAGTAGCATCATGCTGTTAATGGCAGATTCTTGTCATTCTTGTTTTGCTTGTCATTTGCAAACCGTGCATCCGATTCCGGTGATCTTTATATCGATTTCAACCGAAATCACCTCACCTATCCAGTGGCATACTTGGTTTGCCAAGATTATGCCTTGTTCATCTTTTTCCTTCCAAAGCACGCATATGCATTACATATCCCATCTCGCATATCATGCCATGTTTTGCATCATGTTGCTTGCGCATTGCATCGTGATTGATATTTGTCCTCTTTGCTTGTGTTCTTGCTTTGGGTAGAGCCGGGAGACGATTACGTGAACGAGGAACCTGTTGAGAACGCTTACGAGGACCAAGCTTTCGTCAACCCTGAGAACCTTGCAGGCAAGATGACCATACCCTCGAAATCACTTCTATCTTTGCTTGCTAGATGCTCGCTCTTTTGCTATGCCTATGCTGCGATACCTACCACTTGCTATATCATGCCACCCATATTGCCATGTCAGACTCTAACCATCCATGTCCTAGCAAACCGTTGATTGGCTATGTTACCGCTTTGCTCAGCCCCTCTTATAGCGTTGGTAGTTGCAGGTGAAGATGAAGTTTGTTCCTTGTTGGAACATGGGCTTGTTGGGATATCACAATACCTCTTATTTAATTAATGCATCTATATACTTGGTAAAGGGTGGAAGGCTCGGCCTAATGCCTGGTGTTTTGTTCCACTCTTGCCACCCTAGTTTCCGTCATACCGGTGTTATGTTCCTTGTTTTTGCGTTCCTTACACGGTTGGGTGATTTATGGGACCCCCTTGACAGTTCGCTTTGAATAAGACTTTTCCAGCAAGGCCCAACATTGGTTTTACCATTTGCCACCTAAGCCTTTTTCCCTTGGGTTCTGCAGACTCAAGGGTCATCTTTATTTTAACCCCCCCGGGCCAGTTCTCCTTCGATTGCTGGTCCAAACTAGAGCCACTTGCGGTGCCGCCCCGAGGCAACTTGGGGTATCTTCGGTTGCCGTACGTAGTGTTCATCCGGATGTGCCCTGAGACCGAGATATGTGCAGCTCCTATCAGGATTTGTCGGCACAATCGGGAAGCTTTGCTGGACTTGTTTTATTACTGCCGAGATGTCTTGTAGTCCGGGATTCCGAGGCTGATCGGGTCTTCCCGGTAGAAGGAATATCCTTCGTTGACCGTGAGAGCTTATAATGGGCTAAGTTGGGACACCCCTGCAGGGTATTATCTTTCGAAAGCCGTGCCCGCGGTTATGAGGCAGATGGGAATTTGTTGATGTCCGGTTGTAGAAAACCCGAAGTTGACCTTAACTAAAACACATCAACCGCGTGTGTAACCGTGATGGTCTCTTCTCGGCGGGGTCCGGGAAGTGAACACGGTGTTGGAGTTATGTTTGATGTAGGTTGTTCTAGGATCACTTCTTGATCACTTCTAGCTTCACGACCGTGCTTTGCTTCTCTTCTCGCTCTCTTTTGCGTTGTAGCCACCATATATGCTAGTCGCTTGTTGCAGCTCCACCTCACAATCCTTTCGTACCTATAAGCTTAAATAGTCTTGATCTCGCGGGTGTGAGATTGCTGAGTCCCCGTGACTCACAGATTCTATCACAACAGTTGCAGGTGCCAACGATGCCAGTGCAGATGACGCGACCGAGCTCACTTGGGAGTTCGATGAGGAACGTGGCCATTACCATGTGTCTTTTCCAGATGATCAGTAGTGGAGTCCAGTTGGGGTGATCCAGGGATCTATGTAGCATTTGGGGTAGTCTTCTTTCATTTTGGTACCGTAGTCGGACCTTGAGTGTAACTTGAATGATGGATGTTTATTTATGTATTGTGTGAAGTGGCGACTGTAAGCCAACTATGTATCCTTTTCCCTTATGTATTATATGGGTTGTGTGAAGATTACCTCACTTGCGACATTGCTTTCAATGCGGTTATGCCTCTAAGTCGTGCCTCGACACGTGGGAGATATAGCCGCATCGAGGGCGTTACATCATGGGTGGTTTCTTTATTCGGAAAGGCGGAACGTCCTCCCCCTCCCTCCTTATAAGCAGGGGAAACAGGGGCAGTTCGCCCATCCGCCCGTTGCTATTCCTTCCTCGAGAATCTCTGCCACTCCCCTTCTTCCCAAAGTCAAAGGAGAGCAGTGCCCCGCCCTCAGCACCACCAGCACCACCAGCGCCGTCGTCCTCCCCCACCACTCCCGCCATGGCTCCGAAAGCCGAGAAGGTGAAGTCGGCCGAGGCACAGCGGCTCGCGGCGCTGCGAAAGGAGCGGGCAATCTTCCCCCCTAAGCTTGCCGCAGAGGAGCTGAAGGAGTACTACTACCTCTTCTGGTCGACGGGGACGCGAGCGCATACGCGCACGAAGGTACTCCCGGCCGCCGCTTGGGAAAAGGCTCCCACTGGGTACCCTTTCTTCGCCTTGTTCTTCTACTGCGGGCTCTGCCCGCCCTTTTCTGAATTCTTCTGTGACGTCATGAACACCTACGGGCTCCGCCTCCTTGACTTGACCCCCAATGATGTCCTGACCATGGCAGTTTTTGCACATCTCTGCGAAAACTTTGTCGGAATCCATCCAAACGTAGCCCTTTTCCGCCACTTCTTTCTGCCTCGAGTTGAGAAAGGAGAGCCTTTATCCGGCGGAATCGCCTGGATCTCAAAAGCCCGCAAGAAGGATGCTTATCTGGATGGAGAGTTCCGCAGCAAGTGGGAGGAGTGGAGGGCGGACTGGTGCCTGATTGTCGAGGAGAACCCGCAGCCGTTTACCACCCAGCGCCAAACTCCAGTAGTGCGCGGCAGTGATTGGAGTAGCTTGGCCCCGGAAGACGGCAGACTGAAGATTGCCGTCGCCCGGATCCAACGTCTCAGGCTTGCCGGGCTTACTGTGGGAGCGGTTGGCGCAGATTTCCTTCGCTGCCGCATCGCCCCCTGCAGGAGAGGAGGAGACCCGCCTGGGAGTTCCAGAATGCGGCGGATATCATGAGGCTGCGGCCGGGCCTCAACTTCAACTTCACTGTCCTGGAGCTCAACGCGATGCTCCAGGAGCTGTTCAAGTACGACCCACAGCATCCCGAAGTGTTCAGGTTGCCGAGGGGCGTCGTTCCGCTGTGCAACAACTTCTCGCTCGACCGCATCCGTGCAATGATGCCGCTGTGCGACTCGCATGGAACTGACCCAGCCTGGATAGAGCATACAGATGACGTCGTGCAGGCGTTCTTCTATGGCTTGGTAGAAGTGCCGATCGACGCCGATGAGTAGAGGGGCCTCACCCGGGACACCACCGACGAGGTGATCAAGCGCATCACCACCAGGCTGGAAGAGGCGGCAGCAGCTGCAGCCGCGGGCGAGTTTGGATTCACCGTGGAGGAGGCAGAGGCAGCAGAGGCGGCAAGCCTTGCCGAGCGAGAGGGGCTTGCCAGCGAGGAAGAGCCTGCCGGGCACGACGCCGAGCCGAGCGGACCCGCCGAGGATACGAGCGGCTCGTTGGAGATCGACTCCTCTTCCTCTTCGTCTTCGGGCAGCTTGCCGCAAGCAGAGCCCTCGGCTCCACAAGCAGAGCCCCCGGCTCCACCAAGAAGGCGTCTTCGCAAGGCCGGGGACGTAGTGGAGCGGCGGACGAGTCAACCCCCGCCGCGCCGCACGACACGCTCCACCGCGGCAAGTTCTGTTGCCGCGGAAGCACCTCATGCTGCAGCGGCAACTGGAGCGGGGTCCTCCCGGTCCGCCGCTCCAGTTCCCGCCAAGCGGCCAAGGGATCCTACTCCTCCGCCTCCTCGCGCCGGAGGTGGGCCAGGCTTTGACTTCTCCGCGCTCAGCTCCGACGAGGAAGAAGAAGAGTAAGATTCTTGTTGTACTTGTATGTCTTCAATACTTGTTGTCTTGTCTTGTATCTCATTTGCGTTACTCTGAACTTACCCCTTTTTAGGACTCTGGCCCAGAGAGCGGCAAAGAGAGCCAAGGTCCCGGTGATTGTCATCGAGGATGATCCCACCGTGTCAGCAGGGGGTGCGCCTGAGACAAACGTACCGGACCCGGCAGCTGTTCTTCAGAGCAGCCCCCAGCGCAGCCCCCAGCGTAAGTATATGGTTTGTTTCCCGCTGTTGGGCGCGCATGGATACTCTTTGTTTGCTGATATCTGACTATTTGGCTTGTGTAGGAGCAGAGTAGCCCCACCAGGAGTGTCCGGATGCCGCCCCTGACATGCCATCTGCTTCGACTACGCCGCCAAGCGAGAGTTCTCCGGCAAGGGAGAATCCTCCGACAAGGGAGAGCTCTCCAGCAAGGGAGAAGTCTCCGGCAAGGGACGGTAGCAGCGACCCCCCGGCAGCGGAGATCCCAACTACCGAGCCTGGTACAGGTACTTCTTGCTTCTAAACTTCCCTTGGGTTCTTCTTCGTTTGATCTTCTTTTTGGATATCTGCTTGACTTTTCTTCCTTTTTTGGCCATCAGATCCATCTACTGCGGAGCCGATGGAGACCGAGGTTGCTATTGATGATGCCGCCGACACCGAAGAAGCGACCGGCGCTGATGATCCCGCTGGCGAAAAGGCCGCCAAGGCTGCCGCCGCAGCAGCTGACGAGGGGTCTGGCGATTGCACTGATGGCCCTGAGGCCGCAGGAGCGTCAGGCGCTACGCCGACCGCCGACCCTCCCGCCGCTGCCACAGCGTTGGGCTCCGAAGGGCCCCAGCCAGGCGTCTACTTGAAGGCCGGCGATGGCGTCTTCATCAACCTCCCCTAGGCGTCAACGTCCAGGGCGCCAGTCGACGGAGAAAGCTTTAACGTGGAGGTGCTTGCCTCCGCTGGGCTGACGCTGGTCGACGCGCCAAGCAGCAGCAGCGATGAGCCTGAGGAGGAGCGACTGCTGCGGAAGCTGTTGTCGCTCTACCGCGCTCGGCAAGCCAAGCTGGAATCCCGTGAAGCGCTTGCCGCGAAGGCGGGAGTCGACATTGAGAAGCGCGCGGCGGAGCTCCGCGGCATCAATCAGGCAGCTCTCCGGTCCCTGGCGGAGGAGCGGGAGCAGCTCGAGGAGGCGCTGAAGGCCTTCCTACTCGAGAAGGCCGACGTCGAGGAGCAACAACGGCTTGCCGCTGAGAAGCTGTCGACGCAGGAGGGTGAACTGGCGCAGCGGAAGGTCAACCTCGATAGCCATGAGGAGGAGCTTGTCGCGCGTGAGCAAACACTTGGCGGAGCTATCAAGCAAGAGGAGGATACTGCCGCAGCCGCCGAGGCCGCCAAGAAGGAGCTGGAGATGAAGGTGGCGCAGCTGGAGGCCGACCTCAAGGCGAGCGGCGAGGAGCTCGTTGCGCTCAAGCGTAAGCGGGAGAAGGACGTCTACAGCTTTGCAGAGCTGCAGGTCCGTCTCTCCGAGAAGGGCAAGGAGCTCAGCGCCGCCAAGGACTCCAACGCAGATCTTGAGTTGAAGCTGACCACTTTGACCAAGACGCTGGACGGCACCAGGAAGCAGGAGGCGGCCTTGAAGAAGGAGATCCAGGCCGACAAGGCACTGCTGGAGAGTGTTGCCGCCACCCAGAACGCTTTTAGAGAAACCGTGGAGCAGTGGACGGAAGGTCTTGTGAATGCTGCCGCCAACATTGACAGGGAGCTGGCACAGCTGGGGATGGAGGATCTCGGGTATCCCTCCGACGAGAACCTCCAATCCAGCGCCAAGCTCACCTTCTTCTTCAAAGGCATGGCGACGGCCCTTAAGCAACTCCGGGAGAGGATCCCAAAGCAGCTGGCCGACGAGTCGCGCAAGATCTGCGCGGGAGCTCTTCAAAAAGTGTTGGTGAAGGTGGCCTTCCGCAACCCGGGTCTCAACCTCACCCACGTCCTCAGATCCCTGCCGGTGGAAGCTGATCTGGAGGCGCTCAAGGACCTTGTCGCACCCATTGTGGACAAGGTGAGCGGGATCAAGAGGGTTGAGGGCGATCGCGTGGACTAGGCCGCCCGTTTTCTTCTTTTCTTGTCGCTGCTGATCATGTTATGAAAACAGTCTATTAGAGCCGCGACAAGCTATTTTGTAATATAACTCTATTTTGGGCAGCGATTGCAATGTTATTTCCTTTACTTGATTCCTTCCTTTGTATGTTTTTGCCCTATGCTTTTAGGGAACTTGCCGGCGCAGGCACCCTCGCCGCAAGCGCTGAGTGCGGGACGTCTGCAGCCTGCTGGCAGTGCCATTGCCGACAAGAAACCTTTTCGTAACTAGTCGCAGCTCGCTTAAGTTGTTGAGCAAACTCGAAACAAAGTAAGGGCGCGACTCTAGTCGCAGCACACTTAAACTGTTGAGCGAACTCGAAACAAAGTAAGGGCGCAACTAGCCAGGAGCCGGTTCCTTCGCGCATAGGTTTTCCATACAAAGCATGGTCGTTTAAGGAAGATAACTTAAAATTTTAAAAACATCTGATTGCTCAAACTTTGGCAACTTAGCTTTTCTGTCTTTTGCTTCCCGGCAAGGCGAAACTTTCTTGAACGATGCCTGGTCCATACCATTATCTTGCCCTTCCCCCCCGACAAACTTGTGGGCGAAGGAACTTTCATTTCCTTGAGAAAAAAGGAAGTAGAAAAAATAATGATATGGAGCCTTATGGCTTGTTATTGCTTACCGGGGGTGTTCGCTGCACAAAGTGTCAGATAACTCATGCAAAAAATAAAAAGCATGAAATTGACAAGATGTGCGGAGCACATGAGCTTTATTTATGCACAGGGTTTGCGCCTGGCTTTGTACAAAGGATTACATGCAACAGCGGCAAGACTTGTACAAAAGATGGTTGCCGGAGCAGGGTCCGGCAACCGCGCCTTACGGGTAAAACTTACGAAGATGCTCAATGTTCCAGGAGTTGCTCACCGGAATGCCATCTTCGGTCTCAAGGCGGACAGCGCCAGGCCTAGTGACTCGTTTCACCCGGTAAGGGCCTTCCCACTTCGGCGTCAACTTGTTGGAATTCTTGGCGGACTGAACGCGCCGAAGAACAAGGTCGCCTTCCTCGAGACTTCTGGCGTTAACTTTGCGGCTATGGTAGCGGTGCAAAGCTTGCTGGTAACGAGCAGCTCATACAGCAGCCTGAAGACGGTCTTCCTCAAGGAGCAGCGCGTCATCTTGTCGCAGCTGCTCTTGCTCAAGCTCATCATAAGAGAGCACTCGAGGCGACCCGTATACGAGTTCCGTGGGGAGAACTGCCTCTGCTCCATAGACGAGAGCGAAAGGTGTCTGGCCAGTGGCTCGATTTGGCGTCGTCCTGATCGACCAAAGAACCACCGGCAGCTCCTCAATCCAGTTTCTTCCGCACCCGTGCAGCCTGTCGAAAGTCCTGGTCTTGAGTCCACGCAGCACTTCAGCATTTGCCCTCTCCGCTTGACCGTTGCTCCTGGGGTGAGCAACAGAAGCGAAGCAGACCTTGGCGCCAAGATCTTGGATGTAGTGCATGAAGGTGCTGCTCGTGAATTGCGTACCGTTGTCGGTGATGATCCTGTTAGGGATCCCGAAGCGGCAAACAATCGACCTGAAGAACTTGACTGCTGACTATGCTGTCACCTTCCTCACTGCTTCCACTTCCGGCCACTTTGTGAACTTGTCGATTGCGACGTACAAGTACTCAAAGCCCCCGACTGCTCGGGGGAAGGGGCCGAGGATGTCGAGCCCCCAGACCGAAAATGGCCAGGATAAAGGGATCGTCTGGAGAGCTTAAGCTGGTAGGCATATTTGCTTGGAATGGAACTGGCACGCTTCACACTTGGTTACTTGTGCAGTCGCATCCTGGAGGGCTGTCGGCCAAAAGAAACCTTGCCGGAAAGCTTTGCCGGCAAGCGCTCTTGCGCCAATGTGGTGACCACATATGCCTCCATGTATCTCTGCCAATAACTTTTATCGGTCTTCCTGGTTAATACACTTCAATTTCACCCCGTTGAGTCTTCTTCTGTACAGTGCGTTGTCGACAAACTGGTACATACTTGCCTGCCGGGCTACTCTTTCCGCTTCTTCTTGCTCTTCGGGAAGTTCTCCTGTCTGAAGGAAACGGACGATCTGCTGTGCCCATGCTGGAGCTTTTGGCTCGACAACAAGGACTAAAGGCACATCTGCTGCTGTGGGAACATCCGCTTCTACGGCGAGAAACTGTGGCTCAGCCGGAGCTTGACGTTCCCCGGCAAGCTTGCCGGAGCAAAACTTGTCGGGAGCGTCTGCTTCAATGGAACAAACCCTGAGGTTTGCCGGAGCAGACTGCTCCCCAACACTCTTGGTGTTGATCTTGGGGACCTTTTTGGCGGCGGCTTCGGGAAGCTCTGCCGGAAAATAGTCACCAGAAATTAACTTCCTCTTCTTGATCTGTCCAGTTGATGGTGTCACAGACGGTTGAGTCAGCTTGAGCACAAAGATCCCTGGTTCCACAGGTAACTTAAGTGCTGCGCACTTTGACAGGCCATCGGCAATGTCGTTCTGAGCTCTTGGAACATGTTCCATCTGTAGGCCGACAAAGTGCTCTTCTAGCTTCCTCACTTCATCAACGTAAGCTTCCATCAACGGACTCTGATAACTCTTATTCACTTGGCGGACGACAAGCTGCGAGTCACCCCTGACAATGAGCTTCTTGATCCCAAGGTCTACCGCGATCCTGAGACCGGCAAGCAATCCTTCATACTCTGCAGTATTCTTTGTTGCTTGCTCCTTGGGAAAGTGCATCTGGACTACGTACTTAAGGTGCTCTCCGGTGGGTGCGACAAGCAGTACGCCAGCACTGGCGCCTTGCAGCGAGAAAGCACCACCAAAGTACGTCAGCCACTCTTTGCTTGCTTCCTTGACGGGGATGCTCGTTTCTGGAATTTCTTCATCTGGTGTTGGCGTCCACTCTGCTATGAATTCTGCCAATGCTCTGCTTTGGATAGTTGAAGTGCTCTCAAACTTGAGGCCAAAGCTTGACAGTTCCAGTGCCCACTCAACAATCCTGCCTGTTGCTTCTGGATTCTGCAGTATCCTCTTCAGCGGAAAACGAGTGACAACTGTTATCTCATGTGCTTGGAAGTAATGGTGCAGCTTTCTCGAGGCCATGAGAAGGCCGAAAAGCAACTTCTGCACACCAGAATACCTTGACCTAGCCCCCTGCAGAAGGGAACTGACAAAGTAGACTAGGCGCTGCACCATTTTCTTCTGTATCTCCTCGGGCGCCTGCGCAGATCCATCTTTGCCGGGACCAGAGCTTGTCGGGGAAGCCCCCTGCTTGTCGCTGGATGCGCTCGCCGTGGTTGCTGGCTCATCATCTGCCTCCCTCTCTGCTACTAACGCAGCACTAACCACTTGATTGGTTGCCGCCAGATACAGCAGCAACTTCTCTTGTGGCTTAGGTGCGACAAGTATTGGAGTGGAGGACAGGTATCTCTTCAAGTCCTACAGCGCAGCCTCCGCTTCCGGAGTCCATTTCATTGGACCTGCCTTTTTCAAAATTTTGAAAAACGGCAGGGCACGCTCAGCAGACTTAGAGATAAACCTGCTGAGAGCCGCCACGCAGCCGGCAAGTCTCCGCACATCCTTGACGCGCTTCGGTGCTTCAATCTGCTCAATGGCCTTGATCTTGTCGGGATTGGCTTCAATTCCCCGCTGAGACACGAAGAACCTGAGAAGCTTGCCAGAAGGGACTCCAAACACGCACTTCTCGGGGTTGAGCTTGAGGCTGATCTTGCGCAGATTTGCGAAAGTCTTGTCTAAATCTTGAATCAGAGTTGCCTTATCCTTGCTCTTGACCACTATGTCGTCCATGTAGGCTTCCACATTTATGTGTATTTGCGGTTCAAAAGCAGTATGGACTACCCTTGCAAATGTTGAACCAGCATTCTTTAAACCGAAAGGCATCCGTATGAAACAGTACGTGCCACAGGGAGTGATGAATGCGGTTTTCTCCTCATCCTCTTCTGCCATGAAGATCTGATGGTATCCTGAGTATGCGTCAAGAAATTAAAGCAAGTCACATCCGGCCGTGGAGTCAACAATCTGGTCGATGCGCGGCAAGGGAAATGGGTCTTTGGGACAAGCTTTATTGACATCGGTAAAGTCGATACAAAGCCTCCATTTCCCGTTTGCCTTGCGCACGACTACAGGATTGGCCAACCACGTAGAATGGAGCACTCCTCTGACAAGGCCTACTGCTTCCAACTTCTTGATCTCTTCTGCGATGAATTCTTGGCGCTCCACTGCTTGCTTTCTAACTTTCTGCTTGACGGGCCGCGCATGAGGACAGACGGCAAGGTGGTGCTCAATCACTTTCCTGGGAACACCGGGGATGTCAGACGGTTGCCACGCAAACACATCGACATTCGCCCGCAGGAAAGCAATGAGCGCGCTTTCCTATTTAGGGTCGAGAGTGGCACTGATGGTGAAAGTACCACCAGTGTCGTCCTCCTTGGCGGACACCTTCTTGGTCGCTGGCGGAGCTGCCATTGTCTTCTTACACTTGCCGATGGAGCTCGATGGTGCGTCCTCGACGGTAGCGCAGCACTCCGAAGAGGTGCGCTTGCCGGAGTGAGCATCAGAACTCTTGCCCGACTTGGTCTTCTTCTTCCCCCCGGGAGCTTTGGCGGCAAGTGGCTTGCGATCTGTTGCGGCTGCTGCTTCCTGGTAGATTTTGTCGGCGCAGATAAGAGCATCCTTCTTGTCGCCAGGGACAGAGATGACACTTATCGGTCCTGGCATCTTCAGCATGTTATACGCACAGTGAGAGGCCGCCATGAACTTGGCGAGCGCCGGACGGCCAAGAATCCCATTGTAAGGCAATGGAAAATCGGCAACGTCAAAAGTGACCCTCTCAGTTCTGAAATTCAACTCGCTGCCAAATGTCACCGGCAACGTAATCTTCCCCTTCGGCTTGCTCCTTCCCGGGTTGATTCCTTGGAATGTGCCGGTTTCTTCGAGCTCGCTGTCAGGGACTTGGAGTTTCCTGAGCACAGCGGAGGAGATCAGGTTCAAGCCGGCCCCGCCCTCAACTAGCATCTTAGTGACCTTGAGGTTGCGGATAGTTGGTGAAACCAACATCGGCAAGCACCCAACAACAGTTGTGCGATCAGGGTGGTCCTCAATATCAAAGATGATAGGCGTGCTGGACCACTTCAGAAGCTTGCGTGACTCGACGGGTGGTTCTACCGCATTGACTTCCCGCACCCACTGCGTGAGTTGGCGGTGTGAAGTATGCAGAGAAGCACCACCGTCAACGCACAAGACCTCTGTGGCTTTCTGGAACTCCTGCTCACTGGTCTCGGCATCGTCCATGTCTTCGTCGTCATCGTCATCTTCATCCTTGTCGCGGCCGCGGGGAGGTCTGTCTCCTTGCCGCTGCTTGGCCTTGCCGCGGCGTCCTCCCCGGCCGAGGCGCTTCGTATCGAATCCTCCATCACCTCCTTGGGCTTTCTCCTTGTCGCCTCGCTCGTATTCGGCCTTTTGCAGCTCGACAAGCTGCTCGACCTTCTTGCAGCTCTGGAGGTCATGGCCCTTGGTGCGCTGGATCTTGCAGTACTGTTTGTTGGTGCCGTCCTGCTTGTCGGCGGCCGCCACAGCCTGGCAGTTGGTGCATGCGGCAACCTCCTTGCCAGAGCTACCAGCCTTGGCTTTCTTGGCGCCACCTTCGTTGCCGGAATGCTCAACAACTAGCACATCTTTGCCTTTCCTCTTCCTGTTGTTCCGCCGCCGGCTTTTCTTTGCCGGGGCAGCATCATCGTTCTTAGATCCTCCTGTTCCTGTATTTTCTCCGGGGAGTTTCCTCCCTTCCTCAGCACGTGCACACCTGTCGGCCAGGGCATACAGCTCACTGACGTCTCTGATCTTGCACATTGCCATCTCTTCCCGCATCCTGCGGTTATGCATGTTCTGATGGAACGCGCTGATGACTGCGGCAGGGTGGACATCTGGGATGTTGCGTTGCACATGGCTGAATCTCTGGATGTACTTGTGCAGGGGCTCTCCTTTCTGGGCAAGCAGATGAAGATCACTCTCCTGGCCATGAGGTTTGTGGCCGCCTGTAAAGGCGCCGACAAACTGATGGCATAGGTCTGCCCAGGAAGATATGGAGTTGTCCGGCAAGTGCATGAGCCAGGACCTGACGTTGGGCTTGAGCACCAGCGGGAAGTAGTTTGCAAGGATCTTGTCATCGCGCCCCCCAGCAGCTTGCACCGCGATGGTGTAGATGCTGAGGAACTCCGACAGATGCAACTTGCCGTCGTACTTCTTGGGTACGTCTGGCTTGAAATTCTTCGTGCTGGGCCACTGGACTTGCCGCAGCTCACGGGTAAATGCAGGGCAACCTACCGCGTACGGCAGGTCACCTGGTTCCCCTGGCGCACGCATGTCGACAGTGGGCCCAGCGCGCTGCTCTGACTGACGCCGCGCTTCTCTTCGGCGCTCGATGCGAGTACGAGCGTCTTCTTGCTGTCGTTCGTGAATAACTTGGCGTTGATCGCGACGAGCTCGTGGATCTGATGAAGCAGTGGAGTCGCTGTCGCGGTGGACCCGGCGATTCGGCGATCTTGGCCTTCGGGGCGGAGAGTGCATGGTGGTTGCACCCCCACCGGTCTTGTCGCCATCGGGTCGCGCCTGGTTGACTTGCCGCGGCTGCGACGTAGTCGGCTGCCGTGGAGTGTCGCCGTTGGTGAAGCCGATGAGACTCTGAATGGTGGCCCTCCAGTCGTCGATCTTGTATGGTGTTGGAGGGAAGTCTAGGAGCAATTGAGCTCGCGCCAAAGCTTCTGCTGGAGTGGCGGGTAGAGGTGGCGAACGGTGCGAGGAGCGGGATATGCTCGGACTTCTAATTGCGTTAGAAGGAGCAATATCCCGTCCAGGCGACCGTGCTTCGCTCGCGCCAGCACGTTGGCGTGCATGCTGGCCTGGAGCATCCCGAGATCCGCTAGCTCGATCTGGGTCCAGCAAGCGTATGGTACCGTGAGTACCACGACGCTGCCGGTCCTGCGCCTCCTGAGATGGGCGCGGTACATCTACGGACGCTCGGTCATCGTGGGAGCCGGCTACATCGCTGATGGGCAGCGCAACCTTGTCCTTGGACCAGGCGACACCGTGGGCTCCCTCGTCGACGCCCGTTCTTCCGTCGGCGTCTTCCCCACCAGCCGTTTGCTCCGGCGGCGGCGGGTCTGTTGCGGACGGAGCAGCCGCCTCTGAAGCCTTCTTCTTCGGCGGCATGTCGATGTAGATGATGAAGATCTAGCTCGTGTGAACGCCGGTTCAGGTTCACACAACCTCGACGCCCCCTACCTGGCGCGCCAAAGATGTCGGGGAAACTGATCCACGAGCACCTATGGGGACCGAGCCCCTTTCGGTTCGGCGGGGGGCGGAGGTCGCACGAAGAGCAGATCGAGGCGGAGCACACGAGCAGTTTACCCAGCTTCGGAGCTCTCCGGAGATATAATACTCCTGCTGCTTTGTGGTTTGTATTGAGTTCTTGCTCGGGAGCGCTGAGTGCTACAGTACGCACCAGCAGCTAACGAGACCGAGCGTGAGTGTTCTACTGTCCCCCCTCTACGTTGTGCATGGGCCTCCTTTTATATGCTCAAGGGGTCTCCAACAGGTGGCAACGTAGACAAGGGTACAAATGGAAAGGTGTTGCGGTTGGTACAGCTACCTGCACAGTGTATCATACCTAACCCTGACGGCAGGGGACAAGGGCATTAAATGCCTATCTATGTCTCCCAAACAGTGCAGAAAAGGGACCGTCAGGGACGCCACCGCTCGCCACGATGGCGACCTTGTCAGCGCCGCTTGCCACAGTGCACCCCTGGCTGCACAGCCTCCCGCCACGTACGCCTGGAAGGGTCCCAGAGCGACACGTTGGTGGGTGTGCTGGAGCGCGGGTACAAAGTGGTTGCTAGCCTGCCGCGGCAAAGTGCCTTGCCGCGGTCGTTGTCTTGTCGCGTCCGGAAGCTTGCCGCTCGCCGGGTCTTGCCGGGGCGCGTGGCGCGTCGCGGCAAGTTCCTTGAGATGCCTTGGTTGGCCTCCCCGGCAAGCTCCTCTTGCCGGGGTCTTGTGTCTTGAGTGGCCTTCCCGGCAAGCTCCTTTTGCCGGGGCCTGGTCTCCTTGGCTTGAATACTTTGTTCTTGAATGGCTCAAAAGGAACCACAGAGGATATTGGCGGTCACCCGACAAGCCTTGCCGCGGGATGCTGCGACTGCCAGTGCACAAGTTCGGGATACTAGGGTACCCCTATCCTAGTACACCGACAGATACCAATTGAAAGGATCGAGAAGAGGTGTCTAGAGGGGGGGGGGGTGATTAGACACTAAGTGCCAAAAGTTGCAGTTTTTAATATTCTTAAGTTTAAGTGGAGTTTAAGCAAAAGTTTAACAAACACAATACATATCAAGCAAGCATGCAATGAGTATATGAGCAGCGGAAAGTAAAGCATGCAACTTGCAAGAATGTAAAGAGAAGGGTTTGGAGTATTCAAACGCAATTGGAGACACGGATGTTTTTTTCGTGGTTCCGATAGGTGGTGCTATCATACATCCACGTTGATGGAGACTTCAACCCACGGAGGGTAATGGTTGCGCGAGTCCACGGAGGGCTCCACCCACGAAGGGTCCACGAAGAAGCAACCTTGTCTATTCCATCATGGCCGTCGCCCACGAAGGACTTGCCTCACTAGTGGTAGATCTTCACGAAGTAGGCGATCTCCTTGCCCTTACAAACACCTTGGTTCAACTCCACAATCTTGTTGGAGGCTCCCAAGTGACACCTAGCCAATCTAGGAGACACCACTCTCCAAGAAGTAACAAATGGTGTGTTGATGATGAACTCCTTGCTCTTGTGCTTCAAATGATAGTCTCCCCAACACTCAACTCTCTCTCACAGGATTTGGATTTGGTGGAAAGAATATTTGAGTGGAAAGCAACTTGGGAAAGGCTAGAGATCAAGATTCATATGGTTGGAATGGAATATCTTGACCTCAACACATTAGTAGGTAGTTCTCTCTCAGAAAATGTGTATTGGAAGTGTAGATCTATTCTGATGGCTCTCTCTACGAATGAAGAGTGGGTGGAGGGGTATATATAGCCTCCACACAAAATCTAACCGTTACACACAATTTGCCAAACTCGGTGGGACCAAATGGTTAAACTCGGTCGGACCAATTCAGCAAACCTAGTGACCGTTAGGATTTTGGGTGGGACTGAGATGCAACTCGGTAGGACCGATATGGTTAGGGTTAGGGCATAACGTAGTCTCGGTGTGACCGATTACACAAACTTGGTGGGACCAATTTTGGTAATAAGCTAACCAGAGAGTTGGTCAGGCATACTCGGTGAGACTGATTACGCAAACTTGGTGGGACCGATTTTGGTAATAAGCTAACCAGAGGGTTTGCATTGTAATCTCGGTAGTACCGATTGCTCAAACTCGGTGAGACCGATTTTGGTAATGGACATACACAGAGAGATTACAATCCCATCTCGGTGAGACCAAGATCCCTATCAGTGAAACCGATTTGCTAGGGTTTGTGGCAGTGGCTATGACATCTGAAACTCGGTGGTGCCGGATTGAAAGAATCGGTGGGGCCGAGTTGACTTTTTGGTTTAGGTCATATGTGGATGTGGGAAGGTAGTTGAGGGTTTTGGAGCATATCACTAAGCACTTTGAGCAAGCAAGCCATTAAGCAACACCTCATCCCCTCTTGATAGTATTGGCTTTTCCTATAGACTCAATGTGATCTTGGATCACTAAAATAGAAAATGAAGAGTCTTGATCTTGAAGCTTGAGCCAATCCTTTGTCCTTAGCATCTTGAAGGGGTTCCACATCCTCTAGTCCATGCCACTCCATTGTTGAACTTATCTGAAACATACTAGGTAAAAGTGTTAGTCCAACAAGAGATATGTTGGCATTAATTACCAAAACCACCCAGGGAGCACTTGTGCTTTCATGCCTCCCGAGCCTTGGTTCCAATGTTGATGGTTGGTGGTGTGGGATCCTGCGGGCTCAAGGGTGGCTTGCTCTGCTGGCGTCGGGCAAGTTGCCCTGGCTAGGCTCTTGCCAGGGCTGTGGAGGCTGCCCCGGCAAGGGTCTTGCCGAGCAATTCCACGTTGCCCTCTTGCTCTTTGTGGTCTCCTGGCTTGGCGTTGCCTTTGGTCGCCTTGTGACTTCGGCTTCCCTCCTTTGCCCTGCTTAGTGTGCCCGTGGGCGCGGCTCTAACTGCCCGTGCACAAGTAAAGGGGTAAAAAGGAGAGCCCCTACTTTTGTACACCGACAGGAGCCCCAGGTCCCGGGCCACACATAAGCGCAACGCGTTGTTGGGTCGAGCCCAGAACGGTGCGCGGGCAGGCGGGGCGGAATTTTACCGCGGTAACTTCTTCGCTCGCTTGCGCTTCCCCATGACCCGCGTTGAACGCGCATCGTGGAGGGTCGTGCGTGACGTGGGGGTCGTGCGTGGGGCGGTTCCCGCACGCATGCGTCACATTGTGGCAAAGAGGTTGCTCATGCCTTCCCCATAAAAAGAGGGAGACATAGAGGCGCGGATCATTTACTGAGTGGACTCGGGTCGTGGTCTTCAAGGTGTCCGCGCCCCACGATCACGGGGTGGGGAGTGGTCGCCTCACCCGTCCCCTCGATTCTGCTTGCTCACCACGTGTCCCCCATGCAGGTGGCAGGTGGTGGAGGCAGGAAACTAGACCGTCGCTGATTGGGGCAGCGGGTCGGTCTTGATTCCCTATGCCCCAGATGGCCGGATTGGTTGAGTGGGGTGGTCGAGCCCCGACCCCGCTCCTTTATAAGAAGGGGGAGGCGGATGTCATCCCACATTCTTACATCATCCATCACCTTCCCCTTCCGCTCCTTTCTTTCATCTGCCATGGTGAGAGGGGGGCGACGGCCCTTCAACTGTGGCGGCGAGGGTCGCTGCTCGACAGCGTGTCCCTCCTTCCCAGGAGCTCGCGGCGGCGGAGCCGGCCACGAGAGGAAGGGGAGGGGGCGAGGCCGAGGTCGCCGTGGCACTCGGGGAAGAGGGGGGCGGGGCGGCTCACCGGCCTCGCCTCCACCAGCGATGCCTCCCCCGATGGTGGGCCACGTCGGGGACCAGCCATGCGAGTTCTTCATCAGGCCGCGCCGGCCACCGCATCGTCGTCTTCGTCTCCCTAGCCCATTTGCTCGGGAGATGGAGCTCGATCCACCCCAGACCCTTTGGTTGCACATGAGGGGCTGCGGGAACGGCGGCACGCGGGTCGACATCGACTTCCCCGCTCCTCACGTCATGTACCTCCGTCGCGGATGGAAGACGTTCGCTTGTGTACACAACCTGACGGCGGGGCTCGTCCTCTACTTCAAGTTAATGGAGGACGGCCTGCTCTCCGTCAAGGTCTTTGGAGATCTTGGAACTCGCCTAAAATGCTGCGTGGAGAGCTCGTCCGACGATAAAGATTCCTCCTCAAGTGGGAGTGACGAGGAGGACAGCAACAACGACAATGAGGGCGTCGAGCGGCGGGACGCCGACCTCGACTCTGACTGACCGCGTTGCCCCTCCCTCGGCCACGCGCCCTGCCGAGGGCCTTCCTCGTCAAGCTCTCCATCAGCGCGTTCCCCTTCACCACCTTGGGCGGATGGCGTAGGAGGGTCGGAGAAGGCGAAGAAGGCGGGTGGCGGCCATCAAGTCGGAGTACGCGGGCACCGACGCCTTTGTCGCGTATTGTCGGCCCGCTGCCTCATCTTCTAGCTCCCCTCCCGGCACCGGGATGTTCTCTGGGTGCCTTCTGCTCCTCGTACCTCGCCTAGGCGCTCTTTTTGCCCTCCTGCTACCTTGTTCCACCTTCTGGAGGGAGGGACAAGAAAGGGATTACGGGCATCTTACTTTTTAGTTTGTAAGCCTGCGGGCACTTGTTAATCTTAAGACTTGTAATCCCCTTGCTCATGTTTTTCATTCCTTATGAACTATACCTGTATGGGATGTTTTTAATGAAAAAGGGTGTTTGCCGGGTTCTTTGTGCGCGGGCGAGGCCCATCCAAGGAGTGAATCCTTGTTATTTTTAAGATAAACACCATCGCCCGGCAACAGGCTTTGTCGTACCCTTACTTCTTTCGACCATTCTCACGCTCTTGGCGGAGGTAGGGCGAAGTAGAGTTAGGCCCTTCGTTTATTTCCTCGCCACCGCGACTACGACCCGGTTCCGACCCAGGGACTTGGGTACAGGAAAAAGGGGGAGCATGGTGGTCTAGGAGGAAAACGAGGTTCCATATGCCCCAACTTCATACGGAAATGCACAATAGAGGATAAAATACTTATCTAAATCCGCAGCCCCGGCCAGCCTTGGCTTGCTGTGGTTGGATTCTTGCATTTGTAGCCCCCGGAACCCTTGGCTTGCCAAGGCCGGAGCGCCGGCTCGTTCTCTTTCTTCCAAACAGCTCAGTAGAAACGTTCATGTACCCTGCCAACCAAAGAGGACGGAAAGGAACAGAGAAACGCACACTCGACCTCTATGCTAGGGGTTAGTCGCCACTAAGCACTATCAACCCTAACCGAGGGTGAGACTTAACCTAGCATGCATGCTAAACTTAGGGCGGCAGCGCTTCATTTATTTATGCTCAGGGTCTGCGCCTGGCTTTGTACAGAGGCTTACATGCCTTGCCGGCAAGGCTTGTACAAAAGGTGGTTTGCCGGGGGGGCTGGCAATAGTGCCTTATGGGCAAAACTTGCGAAGATGTTCAATGTTCCAGGAGTTGCTCACCGGAATAGCATCTTTGGTCTCCAGGTAGACTACGCCGGGCCTAGTGACTCGTATTACCCGATAAGGGCCTTCCCACTTCGGCGTCAACTAGTTGGAATTCTTGGCCGACTGAACACACCGAAGAATGATAGGTCTCCAACGTTCTATAATTTTTTATTGTTCCATGCTATATTATATTCTATTTTGGATGTTAATGGGCTTTATTATACACTTTTATATTATTTTTGGAACTAACCTATTAACCGGAGGCCCAACCCAGAATTGCTATTTTTTGACTATATCAGAGTTTCGCAGAAAAAGAATATCAAACGGAGTCCAAACGGAATGAAACCTTCGGGAACGTAATTTTTGGAACGAACATGATCCAGAGGACTTGGACCCTACGTTAAGAAATCAATCGGGAGGGCACGAGGTAGGGGGGCGCGCCTACCCCCCTGGGCGCGCCCTCCACCCTCGTGGGGCCCATGTTGCTCCACCGACGTAATTCTTCCTCCTATATATACCTACGTACCCCCAAACTACCAGATACGGAGCCAAAAACCTAATTCCACCGCCGCAACCTTCTGTACCCGTGAGATCTCATCTTGGGGCCTTTTCCGGAGCTCCGCCGGAGGGGGCATCGATCACGGAGGGCTTCTACATCAACACCATAGCCTCTCCGATGATGTGTGAGTAGTTTACCTCAGACCTTCGGATCCGTAGTTATTAGCTAGATGGTGTGACGCCCCCAATTCAATCATACACTAATCATACACGCAAACGTGTACGATCAAGATCAGGGACTCACGGGAAGATATCACAACACAACTCTAAAATAAAAAAAGTCATACAAGCATCATAATACAAGCCAGGGGCCTCGAGGGCTCTAATACAAGTGCTCAATCATAGACGAGTCAGCGGAAGCAACAATATCTGAGTACAAACATAAGCTAAACAAGTTTGCCTTAAGAATGCTAGCACAAATTGGGATACAGATCGAAAGAGGCACATGCCTCCTCCCTGGGATCCTCCTAAACTACTCCTGGTCGTCGTCAGCGGCCTGCACGTAGTAGTAGGCACCTCCGGTGTAGTAGGAGTCATCATCGACGGTGGTGTCTGGCTCCTGGGCTCCAGCATATGGTTGCAACAACCAGGTAGAATGGAAAGGGGGAAAAGGGGGAGAAGGGCAACCGTGAGTACTCATCCAAAGTACTCGCAAGCAAGGAGCTACACTACATATGCATGGGTATATGTTTAAAGGGCCATATCAGTGGACTGAACTGTAGAATGCCAGAATAAGAGGGGGATAGCTAACCCTGTTGAATACTACACTTCGGGCCACCTCCATCTTGCAGCATGTAGAAGAGAGTAGATGGTAAGTTCACCAAGTAGCATCGCATAGCATAAACCTACCCGGCGATCCCCTCCTCGTCGCCCTCTTAGAGAGCGATCACCGAGTTATATTTGGCACTTGGAAGGGTGTGTTTTATTAAGTATCTGGTTCTAGTTGTCATAAGGTCAAGGTACAACTCCAAGTCATCCTGTTACCAAAGGTCACGGCTATTCGAATAGATAAACTTCCATGCAGGGGTGCACCACATAACCCAACACGCTCGATCCCATTTGGCTGGACACACTTTCCTGGGTCATGCGGAGCCTCGGAAGGTCAACACATCGCAGCCCTACCTAGGCACAACAGAGAGGTCAGCACGCCGGTTTGAATCCTATGGTGCAGGGGTTTGGGCCCATCGCCCATTGCACACCTGCACGTTGCGAACGCGGCCGGAAGGAGACCTAACCTAGCCGGCGTTCTAGTCCAATCCGGCGCGCGCTACTCAGTCGCTGACGTCACGAAGGCTTCGGCTGATACCATGACGCCGAGTGCCCATAACTGTTCCCGCGTAGTTGGTTAGTGCATATAGGCCAGTGCCCAGACTCAGATCAAATACCAAGATCTCGTTAAGCGTGTTAATTTAAGTATCCGCGAACGCCGACCAGGGCCAGGCCCACCTCTCTCCTAGGTGGTCTCAACCTGCCCTGTCGCTCTGCAACAAGGTAACAGTCGGGGGCCGTCGGGAATCCAGGCCCACCTCTACCGGGATGGAGCCACCTGCCCCTTCAGCCCCCTTCTCCGAACAGTATCATAAGTAATGTAACAATATAAAGTATATAGCATATGCCCGTGATCACCACCCGAGTGATCACGGCCCAGTAGTATAGCATGGCAGACGGACAAGAGTGTAGGTCCACTGATGGAACACTGGCATCCTATACTAAGAAGTAGGATAGCCGGTAAGGGTAACAACTATAGCAACAATGACAGGCTATGCATCAGAATAGGATTAACCGAAAGCAGTAACATGCTACACTACTCTAATGCAAGCAGTATAGAGAAGGAATAGGCGATATCTGGTGATCAAGGGGGGGCTTGCCTGGTTGCTCTGGCAAGAAGAAGGGGTCGTCGTCGATGTAGCCGATCACAGGGGTATCGGCAACGGTCTCGGAGCCTACCGGAAAGAAGTAACGAAGGGGGAACACAATAAATAACAGAGCAATCAAATGTAACACAAAGCAAGACGCGGCAATATGTTGTGCTAGGGGTGACGTAGCGCATGGATATGTGATACCAGCGAAGAGGGGAAACATCCGGGAAAGTATCCCCGGTGTTTTGCGTTTCCGGGCAAATGAACCGGAGGGGGAAAGTTGCGTGTTCGCTATGCTAGGGATGTGTGGCGGATGAATGGACTGCGTATTTGGATTCGTCTCGTCGTTCTGAGCAACTTTCATGTACCAAGTATTTTCATTCGAGTTACGGATTATTTTATATTAAAATTTAAAGATTTAAAATAATTTCTAATTTCTGGATTTAATTTAAATCGAAATTAAATTTGTATTTAAATGCTATGGGTACACAGGAAGTGTACCCAGCAGTGCATGTGTGTGTATGCCAGTGGGACCTGTTGACTGCTGAGTCAACAGTCAACACTCAACAGTCATAGTTTACCGGTCCAACTGACATGTGGGGGGGCCACATGTCATAGACTAGAGTTACTTAGGTTTATTTAGTTTAGTTTAATTAGGACGTGGGGCCACCAGTCAGTGTCACATTTTAAGTGAACGTTTATTTATAGTTGGGATCCGGTGCCAGCGTTATTTGGGTAAAATAGGTTGCTGTTAATTAGCGCTTAGGACTTAATTAAACTTGGCGGGCCCACACGTCAATGAAGCAGCTCGCTGGTTTAAGCGTGCGTGGGTGTGCTTTGCACGCCGGCGAGTCATAGGGGACGGTGGAGGTGCTCGGGAGCACACCTCTGGCGACGGTTTGGCGTGCGGGAGGGCGCGATGGAGGGCCCTTGGAGCGGCACGTCCTGCAGTGGCAGTGGCTTGTCCTGAGACAGTCGGAGAAGTTGTCGGTGTTGAGCGTAGTGGCGGCCGGCTGCAGCGAGTAGGAGAACAGCAGCAGGCGCAGGCGGCGGCTCGGCGGGCGAACGCACGAGCAGGCAAAAGGGGCAAGGCGCGACGGCGGTGGCAGCCAGAGGCGTGCGCGCGGGGCATGGCCCCAGGCGACGTGCGCGAGAGAAGGGGAGGTGGGCGCGTGCACGGGACGGCAGTGGCAAACACAAGCAGGCGCGTGGAGCCGAACGACGAATGCGAGCGGTGCTCGGGGGCGCGGGGAGCGCGCGCTCACCGCGAGCGTGGGCGCGGCTAGATTCGGCAACGGGACCAGAGGGGGAGAGGAGAGGGGAGCCGCTAACGTGCGAGGAGGGAAGGGTCGGCGAGACTCGGTGATGCGAGTCAGGGAGGTGGACGAGGAAGGCGTGCGGTCTGGGCGGGGAGCCCGGCGAGGTCCAGGCGGCAGCGAACGATGACGAGGAGGCGATGTACGGCGGCCTCCTCCTCTCGATCCCGATCCAATCGGGAGAGAGGAGGGGGGAGATATTTCGGGGGGAGTGTGGGGGTTGTCCGTGGGTGAGTGGGGGGAGGTTATGGGGTGCGGGGTGGGCCGGCCAGGTGGTTTGGCCCAATGGTCTGCTGGGCCGGAGCCCGGCTGGGTTTTCTTTCCTCTTTTATTTGTTTGTTTTCTCTTTTGTATTTTCTTTCTTTTATTTATTTTATTTTCTATTTTATTTTAATTTAAATAATTTAGGCATTTTATTAAAATGTGTTTATTTCACCATATTTACATATGCAATTTTTAGTACAAACCGAACATTTTTATTTTAATGTTTGGAAACTTTTATTATTTACCAAACTTTGAATTTGAATTTTGGACCGGTTTTGATCTAGCGCGAGATTAGCAATAGTAACCAAGCAGACTTGGCGACATTAACGTGGGATTACTGTAGCCTAATTATCCAGGCATCACAGATGGCTTCTTCTCTCTCTTTGGATCTCAATACAAAGTTCTCCACGATTCTCGTCGAGATCTATTCGATGTAACCTTCGTTTGCGGTGTGTTTGTTGAGACCGATGAATTGTGGGTTTATGATCAAGTTATCTATGAACAATATTTGAATCTTCTCTGAATTCTTTTATGTATGATTGGTTATCTTTGCAAGTCTCTTTGAATTATTAGTTTGGTTTGGCCTACTAGATTGATCTTTCTTGCAATGGGAGAAGTGCTTAGCTTTGGGTTCAATCTTGCGGTGTCCTTTCTCAGTGACAGCAGGGGCAGCAAGGCACGTATTGTATTGTTGCCATCGATGATAACAAGATGGGGTTATATCATATTGCATGAGTTTATCCCTCCACATCATGTCATCTTGCTTAAAGCGTTACTCTGTTCTTATGAACTTAATACTTTAGATGCATGCTGGATAGCGGTCGACGTGTGGAGTAATAGTAGTAGATGCAGGCTGGAGTCGGTCTACTTGTCACGGACGTGATGCCTATATACATGTTCATACCTAGATATTCTCATAACTATGCTCAATTCTATCAATTGCTCAACAGTAATTTGTTTACCCACCGTAATACTTATGCTCTCGAGAGAAGCCACTAGTGAAACCTATGGCCCCTGGGTCTATTTTCCATCATATTAATCTCCCGTCAACAAGCTATTTCTGGTGCCGTTTATTTTGCTTTATTTACTTTTTAGTCTTTATCATAAAAATACCAAAAATATTATCTTATCATATCTATCAGATCTGACTGTCGTAAGTGACCGTGATGGGATTGACAACCCCTTATCGCGTTGGTTGCGAGGTTTATTTGTTTTGTGTAGGTGCGAGGGACTCGCGTGTGGCCTCCTACTGGATTGATACCTTGGTTCTCAAAAACAGAGGGAAATACTTACGCTACTTTGCTGCATCACCCTTACCTCTTCAAGGGAAAACCAACGCAGTGCTCAAGAGGTAGCAATAAGGATTTCTGGCACCGTTGCCGGGGAGTCTACGCAAAATTCAACATACCAAGTACCCATCACAAACTCTTATCTCCCGCATTACATTATTTGTCATTTGCCTCTCGTTTTCCTCTCCCCCACTTCACCCTTGCCGTTTTATTCGCCCTCTCTTTCCGTCTATCCTTCTGTTTGCTCGTGTTACCATGTACCTTCTTTTTGCTTGCATCTTCACTTGCTAAGAGTTTATGGATCCTCATCCACTTTCTAATCTCTTTAAGAGATCCAATTATGATGAACCTATTGCTAGTGAGTTGAGTGCACTAGATTATCTTTATGAGGTTTTGCTTGCAATTTGTGAATCTGAAAATTGTGATGAAGTACTTTATGGAGCAATTCATGATGGATCTTTGAATAAAAAGCATGATTGAAATGATTTTATTATAAATTCTATTGATGTAAATTATGCTAATAATATGCAATGCTAGTTTTTCTATGTCCTCTATTTGTTGCAATAAACATGATTGGGGTGATTCTTCTTGTGATCTTGAAAATTTATTTAAGCCCCATGATGAATATGAGATTGATAGTAGTGTTTGCAATATGATTGAAAGTGGGTTTGGAGGAGTGTCAACTTCAGATCCCACATATTTGGATAAGGTTCAATCTTATGAAGTTTTTCATAAAAGTGGGTTTGGAGAGGTCATGACTTTAGTTAATGTTAATCCCACTATTTTGGAAGAGTGTCAACTTCGCATGTATGTGGATCATGTTAAGAATATGTTTTGTGATAGATATATTGTTGAATTTGCTTACGATCCTACATGTAATTATTATGAGAGAGGAAAATATGGTTATAGAAACTTTCATGTTGCTAAATTACCTCTCGTTATGTTGAGATTGCTATTGTTTCTTTCCCCTTCCTTGCATATTCTAGTTTGTGCTTGCTATGATAATTTGTTTGCCTATAAGATGCCTATGCATAGGAAGTATGTTATACTTAGATGTGTTTGTCACATGTTTCATGATGCTCACTTTGTGTTTCAATTCCTTTCTTGTGAGCATCATTGAAATCTCAATGCCTAGCTAGGGGCGTTAAACGATAGCGCTTGTTGGGAGGCAACCCAATTTTATTTTTATTTTTTTTATTTTTGCTTCTGTTTAGGAATAAATATTTGATCTAGCCTCTGGTTATTTTTTTTAGTTTTTAATTAGTGTTTGTGCCAAGTTAAACCTATAGGATCTTCTTTGATTATAGTTACTTGATCTTGCTGACAATTCCAGAAACTTTCTGTTCACGAAAACAATTGTTAAAAATCACCAGAACGTGATAAAATATTGATTCCAATTGCAGAATATCAATAAACAAATTGTCTAGGTCTTACTATTTTTGTAGATGTTTTGGAGTTCCAGAAGTTTGCGTTAGTTACGAATTACTACAGACTGTTCTGTTTTCGACAGATTCTGTTTTTCGTGTATTGTTTGCTTATTTTGATTAATCTATGGCTAATAAAATAGTTCATAAACCATATAGAAGTTGGAATACAGTAGGTTTAACACCAATATATATAAAGAATGAGTTCATTACAGTACCTTGAAGTGGTGTTTTGTTTTCTTTCGCTAACGGAGCTCACGAGTTTTTCTGCTAAGTTTTGTGTTGTGAAGTTTTCAAGTTTTGGGTTAAAGATTTGATGGATTATGGAACAAGGAGTGGCAACAACATAAGCTTGCGGATGCCCATGGCACCCCGAGATAATCTAAGGACACCAAAAATCCAAAGTTTGGGGATGCCCCGGAAGGTATCCCCTCTTTCGTCTACTTCCATCTGTAACTTTACTTGGAGCTATATTTTTATTCACCACATGATATGTGTTTTGCTTGGAGCGTCTTGTATTATTTGAGTCTTTATTTGTTAGTTTGCCACAATCATCCTTGCTGTACACATCTTTTGAGAGAGTCACACATAAATTGGAATTTATTAGAATACTCTATGTGCTTCACTTATATCTTTTGAGCCTTATAGTTTTTGCTCTAGTGCTTCACTTATATCTTTTAGAGCATGGTGGTGGATTTGTTTTATAGAAACTATTGTTATCTCACACTTCACTTAGATTACTTTGAGACTCTTACAAAACAGCATGCTAATTTTCTTAAATTGAGAAATTTGTCCTAAGGTAATAGGCATCCAAGATTAGTAAAATTTTTCTTATGAGTGTGTTGAATACTATGAGAAGTTTGATTGCTTGATAATTGTTTTCAGATATAAAGATGGTGATATTAGAGTCATGCTAGTTGAGTAGTTGTGGATTTGAGGAATACTTGTGTTAAAGTTTGTGATTCCCGTAGCATGCACGTATGGTGAACCGTTATGTGATGAAGTCGGAGCCTAATTTATTTATTGATTGTCTTCCTTATGAGTGGCGGTCAGGGATGAGCGATGGTCTTTTCCTACCAATCTGTCCCCCTAGGAGCAGGCACGTCATACTTTGCTTTGATAACTTGTAGATTTTTGCAATAAATATATGAGTTCTTTATGACTAATGTTGATTCCATGGATCATACACACTCTCTTCCTTCCACCATTGCTAGCCTCTCTAATACCGCACACTTTTCGCCGGTATCATACATCCACCATATACCTTCCTCAAAAAAGCCACCATACCTACCTATCATGGCATTTCCATAGCCATTCTGTGATATATTGCCATGCAACTTACCACCTTTCGTTTATTATGACACGCTCCATCATTGTCATATTGCTTTGCATGATCATGTAGTTGACATTGTATTTGTGGCAAAGCCACCGTTCATAATTCTTTCATACATGTCGCTCTTGATTCATTGCATATCCGAGTACACCGCCGGAGGCATTCACATAGAGTCATATTTTGTTCTAAGTATTGAGTTGTAATTGTTGAGTTGTAAGTACATAGAAGTGTGATGATCATCATTATTAGAGCATTGTCCCAAGTGAGGAAAGGGTGATGGAGACTATGATTCCCCCACAAGACGGGATGAGACTCCGGACTAAATAAAAAAAGGAGGCCATAAAAAAAAGAGAAAAGGCCCAAATAAAAAAAGAGAGAAAAAGAGAGAAGGGACAATGTTACTATCCTTTTACCAAACTTGTGCTTCAAAATAGCACCATGATCTTCATGATAGAGAGTCTCCTATGATATCACTTTCATATGCTAGTGGGAATTTTTCATTATAGAACTTGGCTTGTATATTCCAATGATGGGCTTCCTCAAAAAGCCCTAGGTCTTCGTGAGCAAGCGAGTTGGATGCACACCCACTTAGTTTCTTTTGTTGAGCTTTCATATACTTATAGCTCTAGTGCATCCATTGCATGGCAATCCCTACTCACTCACATTGATATCTATTGATGGGCATCTCGATAGCCCGTTGATACGCCTAGTTGATGTGAGACTATCTTCTCCCTTTTTGTCTTCTCCACAACCACCATTCTATTCCACATATAGTGCTATGTCCATGGCTCATGCTCATGTATTGCGTGAAGATTGAAAAAGTTTGAGAACAACAAAAGTATGAAACAATTGCTTGGCTTGTCATCGGGGTTGTGCATAATTTATATACTTTGTGTGGTGAATATAGAGCATAGCCAGACTATATGACTTTGTAGGGATAACTCTCTTTGGCCATGTTATTTTGAGAAGACATAATTGCTTAGTTAGTATGCTTGAAGTATTATTTTTTTATGTTAATATTGAACTTTTTTCTTGAATCTTTCAGATCTGAACATCCATACCACAATTAAGAGAATTACACTGAGAATTATGCGAAGTAGCATTCCACATCAAAAATTATATTTTTATCATTTACCTACTCGAGGACGAGCAAGAATTAAGCTTGGGGATGCTTGATACGTCTCCAACGTATCTATAATTTTTTATTGTTCCATGCTATATTATATTCTGTTTTGGATGTTAATGGGCTTTATTATACACTTTTATATTATTTTTGGGACTAACCTATTGACCGGAGGGCCAGCCCAGAATTGCTGTTTTTTGCCTATTTCCGGAACGAACGTCATCCAGAGGACTTGGACCCTACGTCAAGAAAACAAATCAGGAGAGCACGAGGTAGGGGACGCGCCTACCCCCCTGGGCGCACCCTCCACCCTCGTGGGGCCCATGTTGCTCCACCGGCGTACTTCTTCCTCCTATATATACCTACGTACCCCCAAACTACCAGATATGGAGCCAAAAACCTAATTCCACCACCGCAACCTTCTGTACCTGTGAGATCCCATCTTGGGGCCTTTTCTGGAGCTCCGCCGGAGGGGGCATCGATCATGGAGGGCTTCTACATCAACACCATAGCCTCTCCGATGATGTGTGAGTAGTTTACCTCAGACCTTTGGGTCCACAATTATTAGCTAGATGGCTTCTTCTCTCTCTTTGGATCTCAATACAAAGTTCTCCATGATTCTCGTGGAGATCTATTCGATATAATCTTCTTTTGCGGTGTGTTTGTTGAGACCGATGAATTGTGGGTTTATGATCAAGTTTATCTATGAACAATATTTGAATCTTCTCTGAATTCTTTTATGTATGATTGGTTATCTTTGCAAGTCTCTTTGAATTATCAGTTTAGTTTGGCCTACTAGGTTGATCTTTCTTGCAATGGGAGAAGTGCTTAGCTTTGGGGTCAATCTTGCGGTGTCCTTTCCCAGTGACAGCAGGGGCAACAAGGCACGTATTGTATTGTTGCCAGTGAGGATAACAAGATGGGGTTTAAATCATATTGCATGAGTTTATCCCTCTACATCATGTCATCTTTCTTAAAGCGTTACTCTGTTCTTATGAACTTAATACTCTAGATGCATGCTGGATAGCGGTCGATGTGTGGAGTAATAGTAGTAGATGCAGGCAGGAGTCGGTCTACTTGTCACGGACGTGATTCCTATATACATGATCATACCTAGATATTCTCATAACTATGCTCAATTCTATCAATTGCTCAAGAGTAATTTGTTTACCCACCGTAATACTTATGCTCTCGAGAGAAGTCACTAGTGAAACCTATGGCCCCCGGGTCAATTTTCCATCATATTAATCTCCCATCAACAAGCTATTTCCGGTGCCGTTTATTTTGCTTTATTTACTTTTTAGTCTTTATCATAAAAATACCAAACATATTATCTTATCATATCTATCAGATCTCACTTTCGTAAGTGACCGTGAAGGGATTGACAACCCATTTATTGCGTTGGTTGCGAGGATCTTATTTGTTTGTGTAGGTGCGAGGGACTCGTGCGTGGCCTCGTACTGGATTGATACCTTGGTTCTCAAAAACTGAGGGAAATACTTACACTACTTTGCTGCATCACCCTTTCCTCTTCAAGGGAAAACCAACGCAGTGCTCAAGAGGCAGCAAAGAGCAAGGTCGCCTTCCTCAAAGCTTCGGGCATGAACCTTGTGGTTATGGTAGCGGCGCAAGGCTTGCTAGTAGCCCGCTGCTCTCATAGCCGCCCGAAGACGATCTTCCTCGAGGAGCGTTGCGTCATCTTACCGCAATTGCTCTTGCTCAAACTCATCATAAGCGAGCACTCGAGGTGACCCGTATGTGAGTTCCGTGGGGAGAACTGCTTCTGCCCCGTATACCAGGGCAAAGGGTGTCTGGCCGGTGGCTCGATTTGGTGTTGTTCTGATTGACCAAAGAACCACTGGCAACTCATCAATCCAGCACCTTCCACTCTTGTTTAGTTTGCCAAAAGTGTTTGTTCTCAGGCCTCGCGGTACTTCAGCATTTTCCCTCTCCGCCTGGCCGTTGCTACGTGGGTGTGCCACGGAAGCAAAACATACCTTGCTGCCGAGGTCCTGGATGTATTGCATGAAGGTGTGGCTTGTGAACTGCATGCCATTGTCGGTGATGACCCTGTTTGGCACACCAAAACGACAGACTAGCCCCTTGAAGAACTTGAAGGCTGACTGTTCTGTCACCTTCCTCACTGCCTCCACTTCCGGCCGCCTTGTGAACTTGTCGATTGTAACATACAAGTACTCAAAGCCCCGACAGCTTGGGCAAAGGGCCCAGTATGTCGAGCCCCCAGACCGTAAATGGCCAGGAGAGAGGAATTGTTTGAAGGGCTTGAGCTGGTTGATGAAGCTTCTTCGAATGGAATTGGCACACTTCACACCTGGTTACTAGTGCCATTGCATCCTGGAGGACAGTGGGCCAGAAGAAACCTTGCCGGAATGCCTTGCCGGCAAGGGCTCTCGACCCTATGTGGGAGCCACAAATGCCTCCATGTATCTATGCCAATAGCTCTAGTCCTTCCTCTCGGGGATGCACTTCAATTTCTCACCGTTTGGTCTTTTCCTGTACAGGACATCGTCGACGAACTGATACATGGCAGACCGACGGGCTACTTTATCCGCTTCTTCCCGCTCCTCAGGAAGTTCCTCTGTCTGGTGGAAACGGATGGTATGTTGTGCCCATGCTGGAGCCTGGGGGTCGACGACAAGGACTAAAGGCATTTCCTCCGCCATGCGAGCGGTTGTCTCTACGGCCAGGGCTTGACGCCCTGCCGGAGTCAGTTGCTCCACGGCAGGCTCAGTGTCCACGGCAGCATCCTTGCCGGTGGCTCCTGGGAGCTCGATGGGAAAGTACTTGCCGGGGCCTGATTTCCTCCACTTGTTCTGCTCTGTTGATGGTTCAACGGATGGTTGAGTTAACCGAAGCACAAAAGTACCTGGTTCCATTGGTAGTTTGAAGGCAGCGCGCTTCGACAGGTAATTGGCGATGTCGTTCTCTGCTCGGGGAATGTGCTCTGCTTGTATACCGTCAAAGCACTCTTCCAGCTTCCTCAGCTCATCTACGTAGGCCTCCATCAACGGGCTCTGATAGTATATGTTGACTTGCCTAACGGCAAGCTGTGAATCACCCCTGACGATGAGCTTCTTAACCCCAAGGTCTGCTGCGATCCTGAGACCGGCAAGCAACCCCTCGTATTCAGCAGTGTTGTTTGTGGACATCTCCCTGGGAAAGTGCATCTGGATTACATACTTGAGGTGCTCTCCAGTGGGGCGACGAGTAGCACACCAGCACCGGCGCCTTGAAGTGAGAAAGCCCCGTCAAAGTACATGATCCAGTTGTGACTTGCTTCCTTGCCGGGGAGAGTGGTCTCCTGGATTTCTTCGTCAGGCGTTGGGGTCCATTTCACAATGAACTCTGCCAAAACTCTGCTCTGGATCGTCAAAGTACTTTCAAACTTCAAACCAAAGCTTGACAGCTCCAAGGCCCACTCCACAATCCTCCCGGTTGCGTCTGGGTTATGCAATATCCGTTGCAACGGGAGGCGGGTGATGACGATGATTTCGTGTGCTTGGAAGTAATGACGCAGCTTCCTCGAGGCCATACGGAGACCGAAGAGCAATTTCTGCACACCGGAGTACCTTGACATAGTTCTTTGCAAGAGGGAGCTGACGAAGTAAACCGGGTGCTGCATCATTTTCTACTTCTACACCACTTCATTTGGTTGCGCCGGCCCCGTCCTGATGGCGTCAGGCTCTGCCGGGGGCCTTGCCTTGCCGACACCAGGCCTAGCCGGGGGGGGGGGGGCTGGCTCGTCATATGCCAGTCCTGCCGTTTCCACTGCCTCTTCATCGACCTCCCTCTGTGCCACTAGCAGGCTGCTGACCACTTTATTCGTTGCCGCTTGGTACAACAGCAACGACTCTTGTGGTTTAGGCGCAACAAGTATCGGCATAGAGGAGAGGTATTTCTTCAAATCCTGTAGCGCTGCTTCGGCCTCTGGGGTCCATTCCATTGGTCCCGCCTTTTTAAAGATTTTGAAAAAGGGAAGGGCGTGCTCGGTAGACTTGGAGATGAATCAGCTCATGGCGGCAACGCAGACGATGAGCCGACGCACATCCTTGATCCGCGTGTGTCGTGGTATTCTCACAGGGGGTGCAGGACGACATATGCCACAAGGTGGCTTCGTGTGAGGGCAAGACTGCTGCCGGAATATCCAGGGACGGGTATGCGAGTAGCACGCGCTAGTTTACCCAGGTTCGGGGCTCTCCGAAGAGATAACACCCCTACTCCTGCATGTCTAAGTATATCTGGTATATCTGGTACAGAGTGCTCCTGGAGCTGTATCTGAGATCAGTGACATAGGCATCTGGCCTCGTATATGCATATGAGCACAAGTGAGAGAGTGGCTAGCTAGTGGCCGAATGGAGTGGCCGTGGTGGTGCTAGTGTACTCATGCGTGAGTGAGTGTGCATGGATGGATGGGTGTGTGCCTTATATAGGCATGGCTAGCTTAGCATGTAAGCTATGTGGTGCTATGGGAGCAAGGGGGTATGGTGGGGTGTCATCCTTGTCCCCTGGGTCACTTCATAAATAGTGCCCAGGGACAAGGGACAATGTACATGATGGCTGGGGTGACACAAGAACAGTGTCGGGTACGGCCATCACGTCGGGGTCGCGTCAGGCTGCAGTTGACTTTGGGCAGCCCGCTAGTTAGAGTAGTCGGCAGCCAGCAGCCGGCCTGGTGGAGCAGTCGGCAGCCAGCAGCCGGCCTGGTGGAGCAATCGGCAGCCAGCAGCCGGCCTGGTGGAGCAGTCAGCAGTCAGTAGTCGGCCTGGTGGAGCAGTCAGCAGTCGGCCTGGTGGAGCAGTCAGCAGCTAGCAGCCAGTAGCCGACCGGGTAGTTGGACTGAGGGGCTTTGCTAGCCCTGATGTCTTGAATTATTGTCTCGCCGTCTTCGGGGTACCCGTGGCCAATTACTCCGACAGTAGCCCCCAAGCCTCCGGGCAACTTGGCAAAGTTTGGCGGAGGTTTTTTGGCAGGTGTTCACGGAAATGACCATGCAAAAGATAAAGTTAGTCCACATCGATATATCAAATGATTGCTTTTAGTATTGCAAGTTTTATACGGAGGGTGCCAACTCAGTTTCGTCCGAGCCCCCTTAATGTTTTCGTGTTCCCTCCGCTCTTTGGCTTGTGCTCTTGCTTGCCGGGCATCCGCTCTGCGGTCTGTGGGTAAGTGTGGGACGCGAAGTGGAGTGTACAGTACTCAGAGTCTGGGAGCAGATTCGACCGAGCAGATACTTGTAAAGCAAACGACCGGGTCGCCCGAACCATTTTTCTTCCCAGATGTTTTTCGAGTGGGTGGCCTCCAGCGTTCACTCTTGCCAACCGGACAGCCACTCTACGGTCTTTGACTGAGAGTGGGCCTTTGGTACCGCGCAAGCTACTAAGCCGTCTGCGGGAACTAACGTCTCAGGCCAAGCGGCCAGCCCCGGGCCAACTTTGGTTGGCACCAGTGCGAACAGTGATGACACTGTAATAAAATGCGGAGATAGCCCCCGAGCATCGCTCAAGGCTATCCGTGCTTTCGCGGTGCAAAAATATGCAGGTGAGGAGCTCACATTGATTTTCGTGTAGCCGAGGCGGAGTTTGCCGAAGACAGCCGGCGCAACTCAACGCTTGCTGAGTGCGCCGGCGCACCCGCTGGGTGTAGCCTTCGGGCCTTCGGGTGCTCGAAGAGGGGCGCCGAGGCGTCTTGCAGCGCCCTTTTTCTTCTTTTTCTCTTCTGCCGGCTGCTGGCAGCCGGACAAAACTCTACTCTTGTTTGCAATCTTCCGTGGGCGCGCGCCAGCGCACCCACTTGGTGTAGTCCCCGATATTCGGGCCGACTGCTGAGCAGTCGGGCAGGATCTCACGGCGACTAATCTGTCTTCTTCTTCGCGGGGGCGCGTCAGCGCGCCCGCTGGGTGTAGTCCCCGAGATTCGGGCGGACTGCTGAGCAGTCGGGCCGGATCTCCCGGCAACTAATTTGTCTTCTTTTTCTTCTTCAGCTGGCTGGTCAGGCGGACCCGGACACAGTAGTCGGGCTCTTTGTAGCCGGCCAGGTAGTCAGCGGTCGGACACACATTTCTTTTTTTTTCTCTTCTTTTTTTAGGTGCCGGCCACTTCTCAGCCGGATTGGGCACTCGGCCTCTTTTATTTTCCGCGAGCACCCGACCTCATTTTGCTTTTCTTTTTCTTTTCTTCTTCGGGCACCCGACCGCAGCAGGCGGCCTCAGTGGGTGCGCAGCACCCGGCCTCTTCTTTTTTTCTCTAGCCGGATGAGCACCCGACCCCCTTTCTTTCTTCTGCTTCTTTTTTTTCAGGTGCCGGCAACAACAGACGGCCAGAGCGGGGAGCCGGCGGGGCACAGCCGGCCACGGCGCTCGCGGCGGGAGCTGTAGCCGGCGAGGCGAGGCCGGGTAGCGGCTAGGCGGGGTCGAGTGGCGGAGCCGGTAGGGGGCGGGTCGCGGGCGCACCGAGCCGAGCGCGCGAGGCATAGCCGGGCGGAGGCGAAGCCGGGAGGAGTGGAGGTGGCGAGCCGGCCACCCGGAGCCGGCCTGGGCCGGGCATGGGGAGGCGACCCGGAGCAGCCGGCCAGCGGGCGCACGGCGACCCGGCCGAGTGTGGGAGGCACGGCACACGGGAGGTGGAGTCGGCGAGGGAAGCAGCCGGCACTAGCCGTGAGCGGAGGGAACCCGGCGCGGGCGTGCGTGGACGGAGCCGGCTGGCGGCCCGTAGGGGTTGGAGGACCCGACGCGGGTCCAGCAGCCGGCGGGGCGGAGGCCGGACCCGGCACGGGAGGCCAGCAGCCGGCATGGGATGGCCAGCCGGCGCGGGAGGGAATTGATACGTCTCCAAAGTATCTATAATTTTTGATTGCTCCAAGCTATATTATCTACTGTTTTGGACAATATTGGGCTTTATTATCCACTTTTATATTATTTTTGGGACAAACATATTAACCGGAGGCCCGGCCCAGAATTGTTGTTTTTTTTTTGCCTATTTCAATGTTTTGAAGAAAAGGCATATAAAGACGGAGTCGAAACGGAACGAAATCAACTGGAGAAGTTATGTTTGGAAGGAAAGCTACCAGAAAAGCTTGGAGTGCATGTCAGGAAAGAAGGGAGGTGCTCACGAGGGTGGAGGGTGCCCCCCTAGGGCGCGGTCCTTGCCTCGTGGCCCCCCCTTCAGTCCACCGACGTACTTCTTTCATCCATATATACCTACGTACCCTAAAACTTCCAGAACAGAGAATAGACTGGGAGTTCCGCCGCCGCAAGCTTCTGTAGCCACCAAAACCCAATCGGGACCCTGTTCCGGCACCCTGCCGGAGGGGGGAACCCTCACCGGTGTCCATCTTCATCATCTCAGCGCTCTCCATGACGAGGAGGTACTAGTTCACCCTCGGGGCTGAGGGTATGTACCAGTAGCTATGTGTTTGATCTCTCTCTCTCGTGTTCTTGATTTGGCATGATCTTGATGTATCGCGATCTTTGCTATTATAATTGGATATTATGTTGCTTCTCCCCCTCTATTCTCTTGTAATGAATTGAGTTTTCCCTTTGAAGTAATCTTATCGGATTGAGTCTTTAATGATTTGAGAACACTTGATGTATGTCTTGTAGTGCGTATCTGTGGTGACAATGGGATATCACGTCCCACTTGATGTATATTTTGGTGATCAACTTGCGGGTTCCGCCCATGAACCTATGCATAGGGGTTGGCACAAGTTTTCGTCTTGATTCTCCGGTAGAAACTTTGGGCACTCTTTGAGGTTCTATGTGTTTGTTGAATAGATGAATCTGAGATTGTGTGATGCATATCGTATAATCATACCCACGGATACTTGAGGTGACATTGGAGTATCTAGGTGACATTAGGGTTTTGGTTGATTTGTGTCTTAAGGTGTTATTCTAGTACGAATTCTAGGGCTGTTTGTGACACTTATAGGAATAGCCCAACGATTGATTGGAAAGAATAACTTTGAGGTGGTTTCATACCCTACCATAATCTCTTCGTTTGTTCTCTGCTATTAGTGTCTTTGGAGTGACTCTTTGTTGCATGTTGAGGGATAGTTATATGATCCAATTATGTTATTATTCTTGAGAGAACTTGCACTAGTGAAAGTATGAACCCTAGGACTTGTTTCCTATCATTGCAATACCGTTTACGCTCACTTTTATCGCTTGCTACCTTCCTGTTTTTATATTTTCAGATTACAAAAACCTATATCTACCATCCATATTGCATTTGTAACACCATCTCTTCGCTGAACTAGTGCACCTATACAATTTACCATTGTATTGAGTGTGTTGGGGACACAAGAGACTCTTTGTTATTTGGTTGTAGTGTTGCTTGAGAGAGACCGTCTTCATCCTATTCCTCCCACGGATTGATAAACCTTATGTCATCCACTTGAGGGAAATTTGCTACTATCCTACAAACCTCTGCACTTGGAGGCCCAACAACGTCTACCAGAAGAAGGTTGTGTAGTAGACATCAAGCTCTTTTCTGGCGCCGTTGCCGGGGAGGTTAGTGCTTGAAGGTATATCTTTAGATCTTACAATCGTATATTTTTGTTTCTTGTTTTAGCACTAGTTTAGTTTATAAAAGAAAACTAAAAAAATGGAATTGAGTTTGTCTCATACGCTTCATCTTTTTAATATCTCTCGTGAGAATTATGGAAAGGAAAATTGTGCTCAAGTGATAGAAGAAGAATTACATAGAATGCTTGGCATAAAATATGTGAATGATGAGCATGATTGCAATGTTGTTAGTATGAATTCCTTGAATATCCATGATGCTAATGATATGCAACGCCACAAGCTTGGGGAAGCTATGTTTGATGAAGATGATATGTTTTGTACCCCAAGCTTTCATGAGAAAATTTACTATGATGAAAGCATGCCTCCTATCTATGATGATTATTGTGATGACACGTATGCTTTAAAGAATAGTGATAACCATGAAACTTGTCATCTTGATCTTAATTCTCAATCATATGATAGTTATTTTGTTGATTTTGCTCCCACTACTATTCATGAGAAAAAAATGCTTATGTGGAGAGTAATAAAAATTATATGCTTGTAGATCATGAAAATAAAGCTTTAGGGGCTGGTTATATTGTTGAATTCATTCATGATGCTACTGAAAATTAATATGAGGGAGGAACATATGCTTGTAGGAATTGCAACAATATCAAGTTTCCTCTCTATGTGCTTAAAGTTTTGAAGTTATGCTTGTTTTACCTTCCTATGCAAGTTGATTCTTGTTCCCATAAGTTGTTTTCTCACAAAATACCTATGCATAGGAAGTGGGTTAGACTTAAATGTGCTAGTCATATTCTTCATGATGCTCTGTTTATGTTTCAATTCCTATCTTTTATGTGAGCATCATTGAAATCATCATGCCTAGCTAGGGGCGTTAAACGATAGCGCTTGTTGGGAGGCAACCCAATTTTATTTTAGTTCTTTGCTTTTTGGTTCTGTTTAGGAATAAATAATCCATCTAGCTTCTGTTTATATGTGGTTTTATGTTTTAATTAGTGTTTGTGCCAAGTAGAACCATTGGGAAGACTTGGGTGAAGTCTTTATGATCATGCTGTAAAAAAACGAAACTTTAGCCCTCACAAGATTAGCTTACACTTTTTACTGAAGAGTGCTATTTAGTTGATTATTTTTTTAAATGATTACTAGACAAATTCCTCAGGTCCACCAATTTATTTTAAATTTTTTGGAGTTGCAGAAGTATACGTTTGATACAGATTACTACAGACTGTTCTATTTTTGATAGATTATGTTTTCATTGTGTTGCTTGCTTATTTTGATGAATCTATGGCTAGTAAAATAGTTTATAAACCATAGATAAGTTGGAATACAGTAGGTTTAACACCAATATAAATCAATAATTAGTTCATTACAGTACCTTGAAGTGGTGTTTTGTTTTCTTTCGCTAACGGAGCTCACGAGTTTTCTGTTAAGTTTTGTGTTGTGAAGTTTTCAAGTTTTGGGTAAAGATTCGATGGACTATGGAATAAGGAGTGGCAAGAGCCTAACTTGGGGATGCCCAAGGCACCCCAAGGTAATATTCAAGGATAACCAAGCGTCTAAGCTTGGGGATGCCCCGGAAGGCATCCCCTCTTTCGTCTTCGTTCATCGGTAACTTTACTTGGAGCTATATTTTTATTCACCACATGATATGTGTTTTGCTTGGAGCGTCATTTTATTTTATTTTGTTTTGCTTGCTGTTTGGATAATGTACCAATATCTTAAATTCTTAAATGTTAGAGAGTCTTCACATAGTTGCATAATTATTCGACTACTCATTGATCTTCACTTATATCTTTCAGAGTAGTTTGTTGTTGCTCTAGTGCTTCACTTATATCTTTTAGAGCACGGCGGCGGTTTTATTTTGTAAAAATTATTGAACTCTCATGCTTCACTTATATTATTTTGAGATTCTTAAATAGCATGGTAATTTTCTTAAATAATCCTAATATGCTAGGTATTCAAGAATAGTAAAAACTTTCTTATGAGTGTTTTGAATACTAAGAGAAGTTTGATGCTTGATGATTGTTTTGAGATAGGGAGGTAATAATATAAAAGTCGTGCTAGTTGAGTAGTTGTGAATTTGAGAAATACTTGTGTTGAAGTTTGCAAGTCCCGTAACATGCATGTATGGTAAATGTTATGTAACAAATTTGAAACATGAGGTGTTATTTGATTGTCCTCCTTATGAGTGGCGGTCGGGGACAAGCGATGGTCTTTTCCTACCAATCTATCCCCCTAGGAGCATGTGCGTAGTGCTTTGGTTTTTTATGGCTTGTAGATTTTTGCAATAAGTATATGAGTTCTTTATGACCAATGTTGAGTCCATGGATTATACGCACTCTCACCCTTCCATCATTGCTAGCCTCTTTGGTACCGTGCATTGCCCTTTCTCACATCGAGAGTTGGTGCAAACTTCGCAGGTGCATCCAAACCCCGTGATATGATACGCACTTTCACACGTAAACCTCCTTATATCTTCCTCAAAACAGCCACCATACCTACCAATCATGGCATTTCCATAGCCATTCCGAGATATGTTGCCATGCAACTTTCCACCATTCCGTTTCTCATGACACATTCATCATTGTCATATTGCTAGCATGATCATGTAGTTGACATAGTATTCGTGGCAAAGACACCGTTCATAATTCTTTCATACATGTCACTCTTGATTCATTGCATATCCCGGTACACCGCCGGAGGCATTCATATAGAGTCATACCTTGTTCTAGTATCGAGTTGTAATCATTGAGTTGTAAATAAATAGAAGTGTGATGATCATCATTTTCTAGAGCATTGTCCCAAGTGAGGAATAAATAAATAAATAAAATAAAAAAGGATAAAGGCTTGTAAGTTTGAGATTACTAGAGTATGAAGCAATTGCTTGGCTTGTCATTTGGGTTGTGCAAGATGAGAGCATTCTTGTGTGACGAAAATGGAGCATGACTAAACTATATGATTTTGTAGGGATGAACTTTCTTTGGCCATGTTATTTTGAGAGGACATAATTGCTTAGTTAGTATGCTTGAAGTATTATTATTTTTATGTCAATATGAACTTTTGTCTTGAATCTTTCAGATCTGAATATTCATACCACAATTACGAAGAATTACATTGAGAATTATGCCAACTAGCATTCCACATCAAAAATTATCTTTTTTATCATTTACCTACTCGAGGACGAGCAGGAATTAAGCTTGGGGATGCTTGATACGTCTCCATCGTATCTATAATTTTTTATTGCTCCATGCTATATTATCTACTGTTTTGGACAATATTGGGCTTTATTATCCACTTTTATATTATTTTTGGGACTAACCTATTAACCGGAGGCCCAGCCCAGAATTGCCGTTTTTTGCCTATTTCAGTGTTTTGAAGAAAAGGAATATCAGACGGAGTCGAAACGGAACGAAATCAACTGGAGAAGTTATTTTTGGAAGGAAAGCTACCGGAAAAGCTTGGAGTGCACGTCAGGAAAGAAGGGAGGTGATCACGAGGGTGGAGGGCGCCCCCCTAGGGCGCGCCCCCCTGCCTCGTGCCCCCCCTACGGTCTACCGACGTACTTCTTTCATCCATATATATCTACGTACCCTAAAACTTCCAGAACTAAGAATAGATTGGGAGTTCCGCCGCCGCAAGCTTCTGTAGCCACCAAAACACAATCGGGCCCCTGTTCCGGCACCCTGTCGGAGGGGGGAACCCTCACCGGTGGCCATCTTCATCATCTCAGCGCTCTCCATGACGAGGAGGGAGTAGTTCACCCTCGGGGCTGAGGGTATGTACCAGTATCTATGTGTTTGATCTCTCTCTCGTGTTCTTGATTTGGCACGATCTTGATGTATCACGATCTTTGTTATTATAGTTGGATCTTATGTTGCTTCTCCCCCTCTACTCTCTTGTAATGTATTGAGTTTTCCCTTTAAAGTAATCTTATCGGATTGAGTCTTTAATGATTTGAGAACACTTGATGTATGTCTTGCTGTGTGTATCTGTGGTGACAATAGGATATCACGTGCCACTTGATGTATGTTTTGGTGATCAACTTGCGGGTTCCGCCCATGAACCTATGCATAGGGGTTGGCACAAGTTTTCGTCTTGATTCTCTGGTAGAAACTTTGGGCCCTCTTTGAGGTTCCATGTGTTGGTTGAATAGATGAATCTGAGATTGTGTGATGCATATCGTATAATCATACCCACGGATACTTGAGGTGACATTGGAGTATCTAGGTGATATTAGGGTTTTGGTTGATTTGTGTCTTAAGGTGTTATTCTAGTACTAACTCTAGGGCTATTTGTGACACTTATAGGAATAGCCCAACGGATTGATTGGAAAGAATAACTTTGAGGTGGTTTCGTACCCTACCATAATCTCTTCATTTGAACTCCGCTATTAGTGTCTTTGGAGTGACTCTTTGTTGCATGTTGAGGGATAGTTATATGATCCAATTATGTTATTATTGTTGAGAGAACTTGCACTAGTGAAAGTATGAACCCTAGGCCTTGTTTCCTATCATTGCAATACCGTTTACGCTCACTTTTATCGCTTGCTACCTTGCTGTTTTTATATTTTCAGATTACAAAAACCTATATCTACCATCCATATTGCACTTGTATCACCATCTCGTCGCCGAACTAGTCCACTTATACAATTTACCATTGTATTGGGTGTATTGGGGACACAAGAGACTCTTTGTTATTTGGTTGCAGGATTGCTTGACAGAGACCATCTTCATCCTACGCCTCCCACAGATTGATAAACCTTAGGTCATCTACTTGAGGGAAATTTGCTACTATCCTACAAACCTCTACACTTGGAGGCCCAACAATGTCTACAAGAAGAAGGTTGTGTAGTAGACATCAGGAACCCGACATGGGCGGCAGTTTGTCGGGCCGGGATGGGGCTGCGGTCGGTGCGGATGCGCATGCCAGGCGCAGTTAGAGATGAGGCGAGGCGGTGGCCGGAGCAGCGACGCGGAGCCGGCGCGGGCGAACGCGCGGACGCGTACGCGCTGCGGGATACAGAGGCCGAGCAAGCCGCGCGTGGATGATGCAGGTGATAGCGGTCGCAGAGTGGAGGAGGCAGCACGGGAGGCCGGGGTCGGCTCTTCGAGCGCAGAGGAGGATGGCCCGGGGCTGGAGCAGTGCGAGGCCGTGGCTAGAAACAACGGAGCAGCCGCGGGAGGCTTGGGGCAGAGCAGAGCGTGGCTCAGTGGGCAGGTGCGGCGACGGGGCTGTGCAGCGACGAGGAGCAGCTCGGGGCTGAGTTCGCGCGGAGCAGCTGACCAATGTGCATCCGCGTGGAAGTCTTGCATCCAGCCAATGTACAGATAGTGCACATGGCCATTGTATGGGTAGTGTTTGACCATGGTTGACCTGCATTTTGCTAGCTTGCAAGAAGATGCAAGTGAGTGGGACAAGCGTGAGCGGGCCTAGTGGTGTCGAGCCCGACAACGCGGACGCGTTGTCCCGTGCGGCTGCCCCGGGGCGTGTCGATGCCGAGCCCCCGAGTGCTGCAGGAAGGACGACGGCGACGCCTCGGTGACGACGGCGAGAGAGGCGAGGCCGATGATGAGGACACGCTGTCCCGTGCGGCCGCCCGGGAGCGTGTTGATGTCGAGCCCCCGAGCACTACCGGAGAGACTGCGCGACACCGCGGTGACGATGATGAAAAGGGTCCTGCCCGGACTGCAAAACTAGTAGCAGCACGGTAGCATAGTACCGCCCCATGGTGGGCGCCAAATGTTGTGGTATTCTCACGGGGGGTGCAGGATGACATATGCCACAAGGTGGCTTCGTGTGAGGGCAAGACTGCTGCCGGAATATCCAGGGAGGGGTATGCGAGTAGCACGCGCTAATTTACCCAGGTTTGGGGTTCTTCGGAGAGATAATACCCCTACTCCTGCATGTCTAAGTATATCTGGTATATCTGGTACAGAGTGCTCCTTGAGCTGTATCTGAGGTCAGTGCCGTAGGCATCTTGCCTCATATATGCATATGAGCACAAGTGAGAGAGTGGCTAGCTAGTGGCCGAATGGAGTGGCCGTGGTGGTGCTAGTGTGCTCATGCGTGAGTGAGTGTGGATGGATGGATGGGTGTGTGCCTTACATAGGCATGGCTAGCTTAGCATGTAAGCTATGTGGTGGTATGGGAGCAAGGGGGTATGGTGGGGTGTCGTCCTTGTCCCCTGGGTCACTTCATAAATAGTGCCCAGGGACAAGGGACACTGTACATGATGGCTAGGGTGACACATGAACAGTGCCGGGTACGGCCGTCACGTCGGGGTCGCGTCAGGCTGCAGTTGACTTCGGGCAGCCCGCTGGTTATAGCAGTCGGCAGCCAGCAGCCAGCAGCCGGCCTGGTGGAGCAGTCGGCAGCCAGCAGCCGTCCTGGTGGAGCAGTCAGCAGCCAACAGCCGGCCTGGTGGAGCAGTCAGTAGTCAGCTGTCGGCCTGGTGGAGCAGTCAGCAGCCAGCAGCCAACAGCCGGCTAGGTAGTTGGACTGAGGGGCTTTGCTAGCCCCGATGTCTTGAATTATTGTCTCTCCGTCTTCGGGGTACCCGTGGCCAATTACTCTGACAGCTTGGGCGCCTCAATCTGCACGATAGCCTTGATCTTGACTGGGTCCGCCTCGATCCCACGATGTGACACAAAAAACCCGAGAAGTTTGCTAGACAGAACTCCGAAGACACACTTCTCATGGTTCAACTTGAGGTTAATCTTGCGCAAATTTGCGACCGTCTCTTCCAGATCTTGTACAAGTGTTGCCCTGTCTTTGGTTTTGAGCACTATGTCATCTGTATATGCTTCCATATTTCTATGTAGCTGGGGCTCAAAACCAATTTGTACTGCTCTTTCTAATGTTGAGCCAGCACTCTTCAACCCGAAAGGCATCCGTAAAAAGCAATACATACCACATGGGGTGATGAATGCTGTCTTTTCTTCGTCTTCTCTTGTCATGAAGATCTGGTGGTATCCTGAGTAGGCATCAAGGAATGATAACATATCACACCCGACCGTGGAGTCAACAATCTGGTCGGTGCGCGGCAACCGGAAAGGGTCCTTGGGACAAGCCTTATTGATATCTGTGTAGTTAATACACAACATCCACTTCCCATTCGCCTTGCGCACCACCACTGGATTGGCCAACCACGTCGGATGGAGTACTCCTCTCACCAAGCCTGCCGCTTCCAACTTCCTGATCTCCTGTGTGATAAACTCTTGCCTTTCCAAAGCCTGCTTCCTGACCTTCTGCTTGACGGGCCGCGCATGGGGACATACAACAAGGTGGTGCTCAATCACCTCCCTCGTAACGCCGGAGATGTCAGATTCTTGCCACGCAAACATGTCGACATTGGCCCGCAGGAAGGTGACGAGTGTGCCTTCCTATTTGCTGTCGAGGGTGGAGCTTATGTGTTAGGACCCCGATCCTAAGTCACACCGATCTAGCATGTAACACATCATATCACCTTGCGGCCTCACACACGGTATTCCCACGGGTGCCACCTTACCTGGCCCAAGACTTACATCAGAACTAGCTACATATGCATCAGTATCAATAAAGGGGGGGTGGTGGAGTTTAACTGCAGCAAGCCAGCTTTGACTAAGTGGCTAACCTGAACTACAACTGCAAGTAACTCTTTTGAGGTGGCGCACACGAGTCCACATATTCACCATATCAATACACCACTATGGATCTGATCCCGTCTCCCTACGAGAACGCCATCCATAGCACTCACGCTTATCTTGCGCATTTTAGAGTATCCACTTTCAGTTGTCTATGAACTATGCAAGGGGTCCAAGTTTCCATATCCGAGGAATCCAGCTATTCGAATAGATAATGATAACCCTACAGGGGTGTACTTCTTCACACACGCTCTCGCCACTTACCACCATGTACACGTCATGTACCTCGGCAACCTTCAAGCGGAAGCCTGGCGAGGGAGTCGGCCACAACCTGACTAACCACACAAGTCTCTAGTCCTGGTTTATCGCCTATTCGGGTTCCATCCACAAGGAGATCCTGCCGGGGTGTCGCTCACGGCCCCAAACGATGTGAGCAGGGTTCCCAGGCCCACCAACCGGGTGCCACTTGGTACACCATGCCACTGTGCCTAGTCTGTCCCAAGCCCACCTGTACCAGGTGCCACTTGGTAGACTACTAACACTAACTATAAACACCAGAAACTAGTTGCAACTCATGGACAGAGATCAAGTTCATTAATAAGTCGAGAGGGGTCGAGTTACCGGAACCCAATGTGTGGTAGTAATTGTTCATGGATCACAAACACATAACTCAGTTCCTGAGGACGGCTGCAATGAGACAATCCACCATGTACTCCTACATGGCCTCTCACCGCTACCTTTACCAAATCGTGTTCACACACTTAGCTCACAGCAGTTGGACATGTTCACCACATTCCAATTCATCCCTGATGAATCAGACCTGACTCAACTCTAAGCAGTAGCAGGCATGACAAACAAGCATGAATGAGTAGGCACATCAGGGCTCAAACAACTCCTACTCATGCTAGTGGGTTTCATCTATTTATTGTGGCAATGACAGGTCATGCAGAGGATAGGGGGTTCAACTACCGCAGCATGTAACGGTTGAATCGATGTTGTCCTAATGCAGTAAAAGAGAGCAGGAGCGAGAGAGTGGGATTGTATCGGAATGAACAAGGGGTTTTTGCTTGCCTGGCACTTCTGAAGATAGTATAGTTCTTCATCGGTGTCATCGATCTCATCGTCGAAACCACGTCTATCGAGAGGGGACAAATACCGGCAACATAGAGAAAGAAACACAATCAATGCAATGCACAATATGATGCATGATCATGACATGGTAAAATGAGTGTGTTGGGCTAATGCAACTACAACCAGAAGGTTTTGAGCTTATTTGAATCAAGGATTCAATTACAAGCCTAAACTATGAACTCATATAAGTGCATTATCATGTTTCATCTAAACAGCAAAGTTATCTCTAACATGCATGAAACGAGTACAGATTGATAGATTGGATTTTTCTGATCATTTTTCATATATAAATTATTTCATTGTGAGCTATAGATTATTTTCTATGATTTTTTGCAGTTTTGCTAATTTCTGGAATTTCCTGGATTATTTTAAATCTAGAAAACAGTTAACTGCGTCAGCAATGTGTAAGCATGACGTCAGCGGGTCAAAGGGGCTGGTCCAAGTCAAACCTGACAGTGGGGCCCATGTCAACGCTGACGTGGCGGGGTCAAAGCATTAGCTTAATATAAGTAGGGAAATAACCCTGCGGTTAATTATGGGGTGGGGCCCGGCTGTCAATGTAACTAGGGGGTTGGTTAGTGGCGTCATTAGCCACTAATGGCAGCGCCACGTCGGCACGGCCGGAGTTAAGCCGCCGGCGACGTCCAGAGATGGCGGCGCTGCTCGGGTCTTGCTTTCCGGCGACCATATGGACGGCAAAGTGCGTCAACACGACGAGGAGGCTCGTCCGCGTCGGGTGGTGCACGCAGCAGCAGCTCCGGTGGCCTAGGTCGACGGCGGCGGCAACTTGCACGGCGGCCGGAGTCCGGTGAAGATGGACAGAGCGCTACGGTGCACGGGAGGAAGAGTGGCTAGGTGCTCTGGGTTCCTGGGAACGCGCTGAGGACGACAGCGTGCTCGGACGCGACGTGTGTGGGCTCTAGCCATGATGACCTCGTGGCCGGCGGCGATGAGCTCTCGGGCTTGACGGAGCCCGCGGTTAGAGGAAGAAATCGGCATCGGGGAGAGGGAGGTGCAGTGCGGAGGCTCACAGCGAGTCCAACGTGCGCGAGGGCGAGGTCCTGAATCGACGGCGAGGATCCACGGCGACCGACGAGGAGAACGATGGTGTTGGCGGCGTCCAAGGCTTCAGGCACCATGTGGCTTGGTTAGGAGGAAGAGGGGAACGAGGCGGAGCTTCTTGGAGCGTCGGCGAGGCGTGGGGTGGCCGGTGGCCGCAGTGGAGGTCGTCGGCGCGCTGCGAGGCGCTCGACAGAAGCGGGAGAAGGGGAGCAGTGGAGAAGAGAGGCACGGGAGAGGACGAGGCGGTCCAGGGGAAAACGTGGCGTCGTCCAGGGCGTTGAGGCAGCGACGGGTAGCAGGAGGTGGCCTGGCGTGTGGCCAGCGCGTGACGAGCACGCGCCCAGCGTCCTTCTGGCGCTGGGTTGAAGACGACTGGCACTGGTGGTGGCTGGGCCAGCTCCTGGCTGCACAATGCTGGGCCTCTGGGCTGCACAGGATCTGGGTAGCCGGGTAAGGCCCAGATAAGTCCCTCTTTTATTTGTTTCTGTTTTCTATTTATTTCCTCTGTTTTTATTTAGTTTTGAAACTAAACCATTTTTGTTGCTTCTGTAAATTATTGTATGGACTAGAGATATTACTCTAGAGCCCCACAATAATTTCCAAAATTATTGGACATGTATTTCTTTTATAACCGAAATAAAGCCAATTCAAATACATTATGGTTTAATTCAAAATGCCCAAATTAATTACCCTTAATGCCCTAAAATATTGGTTTGGATTTTTACCTCTTGCCAATATTTTCAGGGATTAAAGTGAACATTTTCTTGGGCTCATTTGAAGAAATTTTTAACTTGCTCATTTTCAAAAGATTTCTGAGGCTTTGGAATTCCCTCAATTCAATTTTCCTTGAATTTAAACATGATGCAACAACCAAGATAGTCCAAGGCCAAGGTAAAGCTAGGGATGTGACAACTCACCCCTACTAAACAAGAATCTCGTCCCGAGATTCAAGTCGTGAGGCAAGAAGACCGAGGACACAAGCTAACACAATCTTCACGATCCAGATGTCTTTCTCGAGGATGTTGATTCATTGCATCACCTTGACCTCGACGTATTGCTTTGAGAACTACATCCAACATGATAATGAGTAGAAAGGGAGAATTTAAGAAGAATCGATCTCCCTAAGGTTCGAGCAACTTAGGATCATCTTAATGATCACAAGACCGACTCATGGAACGAGACATAGAAACATCTCTGGAGCTGAGGGGCAAAACATGCATTAGGAGGGACGGAAGAAACAATTTGACGAGGGTTTTCAAAGTAGCGAGGAAAAATTGCCATGATTCCATAATGGGGCACCTCAGGAAAGGTGAATCGTGGAATTATTCCCTTAAGTGGCAAAAAGAATTACTTTTGGTACATAGATCATTGAAACTCTTTATACCAGCCTAAGGCAATCACAATCGATCGTTTGGCGAAGTTCGAATGGATGATGTGGACTACCTTGTTGAAGACAACACAATGGATGATTTTTGCTTGTCATCGAAAATGGATGGGACCCATGGTAGGACCACTTTGGAAGATGATCCTGGACAGCAACTGCTAAGCCCATGGGAAATTTGCACAATGGCGGTGCAAGCTAGGAACAAAATGCAACTATTGGGAATATTCCAAAATGCATCATATCTGCCCGAGATTCAGATCTGGTTGGTAACAGGATATTTCAGACAACATGTCTCGAAAGAAAGTTTGCAACACAAACCGTCGAGATGGCGTTGGGAGATTCTCGGGAAATAAACTATGATAGCAAGCTCCAAAACATGAGCTGGTTCTGCTACACACCTGTGAACATGTTGTCCAAGACAAGCATGACCACAACGTAGTCTTACAATAAAACACTACCAAAGTTCAGGTGAGGAACCATCATCGAGGATATCGAAGTCCTTACACAAGTCCGGATTAGCTCTTGGGAAGGAACTTCTTCTCCTTGAACAAATCAATCAGTGGCTTGGTGTGCTAGGGATTCATATAGAATGAAGGTTGCAAGTCTCCAGACCACAGGATACTTCGCACATATGCATGAATGACTTGGGATGATTCCAGAGGAAGCAAAAACAAACTTTCTCGAATTCACGGCGGCAACTTGCATCGATTGCACGTGAACTTAGAGGAAGTCACTACTTTCATCCAGACAGATACTTCATGAACGGGCATGAATAAAATGCTAACACAAGTTACCAACACTAGCTGGATGTTCAACACGAATCATGGAGGAGAAAAAATGCTGCTGATGGGCTCAACAACAACTCATTGGAATTTCCATATCACTGGACTTCCACCATCATGTGAACACGATGATAGCATTGGTCAGACCAAAAGATGTAATGGTGTATGCTCGAGGGATCAACCACGAGTAAGATAACATTACAGACATTGTTGGTACTGATTTGATTTGACAATAGCCCACACTCAAATCAAAGGATTGATAAGACAATAGCGCCGACAATTGATCACGTGGATCAATCGATGAAGATATCATCTTTCTTCAACACAGATACTTGGAGAAAGGGGTGGCTACAAGAAACCAACTTGATCACGAACTCAACATAGCGGTCAGGTGACAACCTGGTAACACTTCCGAGAAGATATTCGGAAACTCACGAACCATCGATATGTTACTAAGCTCGAGAACAATCTTGCTTTTCAGGGCAAGGTGATATGATCAAATAAGCAAGGATAGACACAATCCCAACTCTTGATCGAAGAGTGCACCAGGAGAATGGACTAGGTAGCACGATCAGTCTTAGAAGGTTAATTCAATAACCAACATGCTAAGAATAAGAATATTGTCCATTTACTACCAAGCAACGAGTTGCTCGGAGTATTGATTTCACACATCACAATTCACTTGTCGGCATTCCGGTTACAATAACATGGGAGCCGAGGAATGAACAATGATGGCAAGAAGTATCACTGCATCAAAAATTCATAAGAGATGGTGCAATTCCTATGATATTCTTGACATGAATAGGGTAATACTCCAAGGTAGAATAGAACAAAAGCTAGATTGGCATTTGATCTGCGGAGTACAACTACTTTGACCCAATCCTGGATATGGATGAGGTACTGGAGTTTGTTTCTCCTAGTCATTCTGGAATAGAATGGCTTGACGGACCACAAGAATAATAGAATTTGATGAACGAATGCAATGATATACCCTCGACTATCAATTGATAGACGAAGGTCAGAAACAACTAAGGAGGGACAACTCAAGGAACATACGATTTTCTGAGTTGCGGATGCATAGATTAGTATGTCGAGCGAAGCTCAACATTTCTTCCGGATAACCCATGCGGAAAGGTAGAACTGGCAGATTCACAATGTAAAACGAAGAACTCATCAAGAGTACTGTGGTTGTGATCTTTTGGTTCAAAAGAACTTCTGCCATAAGCAGTTCATGGTATTTGGAAGAACGATATACAATGGACCTCGAGGACTATCACAAGGTTACTAATATCTTAAGGGAACTAGCAGATACTAACAACAAGACGTAGGGTAAATCTCGGGTTCAAAACCCAGGAGTAGAATACCTACTACTAAATGGCATCACGAGATGCTTTCAAGAATGATGGCCAGAATCATCACACTGGGGATACGAAAGCATTGCTAAATTCTTGAGGACACCTAGGGTCATAATACTAACTCCGACATACACGTCAAGGCAACGGCGTACCTCAACACACCGATTGGTGTGCTTAATCTGGCCCAAAAATGCAACGGGAACATGGAAGAAATACTTGCAAGTGCATCAGACTATTTAGAAACCTGGGATGACTCAGACAACATAACGACTGTAAATGCTAAAAATGATTTTAGACATCCTGCAAAAATGGTGGCATAACCACTTAGAAGCACAATATCAAGGTTCAGAGACCAACTATGAACACACAGAAGTAGTAGAAACTGAACTGGGGCATAAATCCATCAATCCTAGGCAACTATGGTTTAGTAACACGTCATCCTGAGAGATAGAAGAGAAGCCTAGTTCTTAACCCCGTAGCAAAGATAAGATGACTCAGATCAGAAGGTCATGAGGATAAGGAGCAAAAAGAGCCTTACGTTCCCATCCACAATCAATTCCCTTATTTAACTAAAGCATTTCTAGACACAACTTCGACCAGTTTGCTTGGTAATCCTACAGGCAGTCAGGCTCTGATACCAAAGGTGTCAGGACCCCGATCCTAAGTCACACCGATCTAGCATGTAACACATCATATCACCTTGCGGCCTCACGTACGGTATTCCCACGGGTGCCACCTTACCTGGCCCGGGACCGTTTGCGCCTTTTGGCTCACGTATATGATAGTGTCGCTAGCATCCATATGACAAAGAACCTGGGCTGACATGGCTAGTCGTGAAACCAAAGCGGCACTAACCCATGGGGACAGGCATACATGAATCAACTTCGAGCATGTCGGTCTATAGCGTGTGAATCCGGGCTGTAGCACTGGGCTAACAGGACTCCGGTAACCCGGGCTGTAGCAGGCTAGGCAGGACTACGGATGTCACCGCGTGACATTTCCTCGAAGGGACAGACACTGGAACGAAGTGAAGCACATGCCAGCCAGTCAAGTGTCCTGAGCAGTAGTGCTGGGCTAGCAGGACTCCGGTGAACTGGGCTGTAGTGGACTACTATGGCTCAAGGAAGCACTAGACTACATTTCCCCATAAGAGAGGCTGCCAAGGATAAACAACTAGATTGTCGGATCCCACACATACGAAGCATTTCAATCATACACACAATATGCCTGATATGTGTAAATACAACATGGCATCACAACATAACTCTATGACTCAAGCATTTATTCATTAGGCTCCGAGGAGCAAGATATTACAAACATGGGTCTCATGACCTGTAAAGCCCTCGATGCGGCTATATCTCCCACGTGTCGAAGCACGACTTAGAGGCATAACCGCATTGAAAGCAATGTCGCAAATGAGGTAATCTTCACACAACCCATGTAATACATAAGGGAAAGAGATACATAGTTGGCTTACAATCGCCACTTCACACAATTACATGAATGAAACATTACATCAACCAAGTACAATCAGGGCCCGACTACGGAGCCAAAATAAAAGAAGAACCCCAAAAGAGACAAAGGTCCCCGATCGACCCCAACTGGGCTCCACTATTGATCGACTAGAACGAAACAACATAAAGGATAGGATCTTCATCGAACTCCTCCTTGAGCTCGGGGGCGTCACCTCCACAGTTTCATCGGCACCTGCAATGGTTTTGGAAGTATCTGTGAGTCACGGGGACTCAGCAATCTCACACCCGCGAGATCAAGACTATTTAAGCTTAAAGGTAGGACAGGGTAGTGAGGTGGAGCTGCAGCAAGCGACTAGCATATATGGTGGATAACATACGCAAATGAGAGCGAGAAGAGAAAAGCAAAGCACGGTCGAACAAATATGATCAAGAAGTGATCCTGAAACTACTTACGTCAAGCATAACTCCAACAACCGTGTTCACTTCCCGGACACCGCCGAGAAGAGACCATCACGGTTACACACGCGGTTGGTGTATTTTAATTAGGATCAACTTCGGGTTTTCTACAACCGGACATTAACAAATTCCCATCTGCCACATAACCGCGGGCACGGCTTCCGAAAGTTCAAACCTTGCAGGGGTGTCCCAACTTAGCCCATGATAAGCTCTCGCGATCAACGAAGGATATTCCTTCTCCCCGGGAAGACCCGATCAGCCTCGGAATCCCGGCTACAAGACATTTCGACAGCAATAAAACAAGTCCAGCAAAGCCGCCCGATGTGCCGACATCCTGATAGGAGCTGCACATATCTCGTTCTCAGGGCAACACCGGATGAGCAGTCCGTACAACTAAAACCAGACCTCAAGTTTCCTTGAGGGGGCGCTGCAAAGCGCTCTAGTTCGGGCCAACACTTAGACAAGCATTGGCCCGGGGGGGGGGCTGAATAAAGATGACCCTCGGGCTGATCAAACCCAAGGGAAAGGGATAGGTGGTAGGCAAATGGTAAAACCAAGGTTGGGCCTTGCTGGAAGAGTCTTATTCAAAGCGAACTGTCAAGGGGGTCCCATAAATCACCCGACCGCGTTAGGGACGCAAAATCCGGGAACATAACACCGATATGACGGAAACTAGGGCGGCAAGAGTGGAACAAAACACCAGGCATAAGGCCGAGCCTTCCACCCTTTACCAAGTATATAGATGCATTAATTAAATACAAGTTATTGTGATATCCCAACAAGAAAACACGTTCCAACAAGGAACAACATCTCCATGTTCCAACAAGGAACAAACTTCATCTTCACCTGCAACTAACAACGCTATAAGAGGGGCTGAGCAAAGCGGTAACATAGCCAAACAACGGTTAGCTAGGACAAGGTGGGTTAGAGGCTTGGGTTAACAATAAGGGAGGCATGATAAGCAAGTGGTAGGTATTGCAGCATAGGCATAACAAAAGAACGAGCAACTAGCAAGCAAAAATAAAAGTGATTTCGAGGGTATGGTCATCTTGCCTGAAATCCCGCAAGGAAGAAGAACGAGTCCATGAAGAAGACAAACGGATGTAGACGGACGGATCCTCACAATCGCAACGTTATCAGAACTAACCCGAAGAAGCAACACCGGAAAGAAGCAAACAACAAAGTAAACAACCACCACATAAACATGGCATGATATGCGAGATGTGGTATGCAATGCATATGCATGCGCGGGAAGGGAAAAGATGAACAAGGCATAATCTTGGCAAACCAAGTATGCCACTGGAAAGGTGAGGTGATTTCGGTTGACATCGATATAAAGATCACCGGAATCGGATGCACGGTTTGCACATGACAAGCAAAACAAGAAACACAATAATCTGCCATTAACAGCATGATGCTACTTAGCAAGCAACAAGAAATTAAGCTACTGCATCCAACATATCAAGAAAGAATATGACAGTAATCTACTCAAGATGCTTGACAAAAGATGAACACTGAGCTACGGCTAAATCACACCACAACAGGTTCAAACAAGCATGGCAAAAGTGCAAAAGATAACAGGTTCACAGACTTAGTGAAAATACTAACATGTCAGAAATTAACATCAGGATGACATGTTTAGAGCAATGAAACAGCATTCTACAAGATCAGGAAATAGCAAAATAAGGTATGGAATGAATCTACTAAAAGCACGTAACAAAAGTCCCTTACTGACCATAAGCCAAAAGGGATCAGAAAATATAATAACACCCATGTCAATTAAGCAAATTTCGTTACAGGTTGCAGACTTGACAGAAAACTGGACATGTAAAAAACAGATAATAAGTAGGCATGTTTACGGGCTCGATGCACTAACTAAAGAGCATTGCATGTTAAACTAAGCATACATCCATCAAGAAGACATGGCATAGAAGCTAGGCGTGGCAAGAATAACATCATAGCATGCAGGAAACAACTACAACAAGCTTGGCAAAATCGAATAACATGTAAACAATCTGCCAGTAATATTTTATAGCAAAAGTAGAGCTCGATTGACTCAAGCTATGGCACTCCATAATTACAAACAAAGGCATGGATGAATAGATCAAAACCATATGCTCAAAACACTCTTAGTGATCATGCTTAGAAGAGGCATAGATTTCTCTGAAACAACATGAACACATGGCATAAAAATAACAGCAGGCAGGGACTGAAATTACTGTCTCTGAAATCAGCAACATTAAGTACCCTAGTTTGCATGCTTGTGCTAGTCACCACAAAGACCAAAAAAATACAAGGTATAAACCTCTGGAAATATGGCATGGCATATTACAAAACACATGTAGAGCTCAACTCCATAGGATGCACACATCAATCATGGCAAAAATGGCAAAAGTGCATGTTCTGATAAGAATCAGAAACTAACATCACATAGCCCACTTCTAACAGCATTTCGGGCATCAAGATGAGCTCAAATGAAAAAGATGCAATGAGATTAAATGATGCACTCATAGAGACGAACAATTTGACATATTATACGCCCAAGACGGAGCTATATGCATAGAGTTATGATGCGATGAACATGGCAACATGAATCTGGAAACTTCGGGGACTTGGTCAAAATTATACCACGAGGGAAAAGTCAACGCGGCGAGGTGGCGGCGGATCTCGCCGGAGACGACGAAGACGGCGACTGGAGCTTGGGGAAGCTCGCCGGTGGACAGGGGAGACCGGATCCGGCGCCGGCAAGGCGGGATCCACGGCGAGGAGGCGCGAAGAGGCGGGCCGCGGCGCGCGGGTCCGGCGAGCGGCGGCGACCGGGCCGGCGGCTGCGGCGCGCGGTGGAGGCGGAGGGCGGCGGCGCATGCGGCGCTAGGCGGCGGCGAAGATGGCGGAGGTGGCCGGCGGCGAAGGGCGGCGATGGCGACGCGCGCGAGGCGGCGGCGCGCGCCGGCGATGGCGCGGGGCGGCTCCGGCGAGGAGCGGGCGCGGGCGGCTCGGGGCACCGGGCGGCGGAGCAGGCGGGGGCAGGCGCGGGCCGGCGGGACGGGCGGTGGCGCGGGACGGGCCCCGCGGGCCGGCCTCGATCCCCACGGGCCGCGGGCGGCGGAGGAGAGAGGAGGGCCGGCGGAGGCCACATGGCGCCCTGGATTGGCCGGGCGGTGGCGATTGCTTAAGTGGCGCGCCCTGATTGGCCGGGGTGAGGTGGCGGTTGGACGCGCCCGGCGCGGACGGACGTGTCCGGCGGCGCGAGGGGAGCGGGTTAGGGTTTCATCTGCGCTAAAATCCGGGGGGAGCACATATATATAGGTAGAGGGGGCTAGGAAGCTCCAAATGGAGTGCGGTTTTCGGGCACGCGGTCGTGATCCGATGACCGAGAGGATGGAGAAGACTTAGATGGGTTTTGGGCCACTTTGAAGGGGGTGTTGGGCTGCACACCAAAGAGGCCTTCACGGTTACCCGGTTAACCGTTGGAGTATCAAACGGACTCCGATTGACCCGAAACTTGACAGGCGGTCTATCGGTGCTATACCAAGGCCGCTTGGCAAACCTCGGTTCATTCCGAGACCGTTTAACACCCGCACACGAAAATAGGTAAAAGGGGACGCCGGGGAACATCGGAGCGCCGGATTGCAAAACGGACAACGGGGAAAATGCTCGGATTCATGAAACGAACATGTATGCGAATGCGATGCACATGATGACATGATATGAAATGCAGATGATGACATGGCAAAGTGCAACACGCAAGCACATGACATGGCAACGACGGTGAATAACTGACAAACACCTGGCGCATCAGATCCGGGGCGTTACATGACCCAACATTCAGAGCATACAAATCAAAGCACATGCGGAAGTTTAATATGTCTGAGTACAGACATCTACAAATGAAAAAGGCTGAGAAGCCTGACTATCTACCAGATCCTGCCGAGGGCACAAGATCGTAGCTGAGGTAACAAGCTAAACGTCGAAGTCCACGCGGAACTACTAGCGAGACTGACGTCTCTCTGCAAAACATAAAATGGGCAAACGTGAGTACAAATGTACCCAGCAAGACTTACATCAGAACTAGCTACATATGCATCAGTATCAATAAAGGGGTGGTGGTGGAGTTTAACTGCAGCAAGCCAGCTTTGACTCAGTGGCTAACCTGAACTACGACTGCAAGTAACTCTTTTGAGGTGACGCACACGAGTCCGCATATTCACCATATCAATACACCACTATGGGCCTGATCCCGTCTCCCTACGAGAACGCCATCCATAGCACTCACGCTTATCTTGCGCATTTTAGAGTATCCACTTTCAGTTGTCTATGAACTATGCAAGGGGTCCAAGTTTCCATATCCAAGGAATCCGGCTATTCGAATAGATAATGATAACCCTGCAGAGGTGTACTTCTTCACACACGCTCTCGCCACTTACCACCATGTACACGTCATGTACCTCGGCAACCTTCAAGCGGAAGCCTGGCGAGGGAGTCGGCCACAAGCTGACTAACCACACAAGTCTCTAGTCCAGGTTTATCACCTATTCGGGTTCCATCCGCAAGGAGATCCGGCCGGGGTGTCGCTCACGGCCCCAAACGATGTGAGCAGGGTTCCCAAGCCCACCAACCGGGTGCCACTTGGTACACCATGCCACTGTGCCTAGTCTGTCCCAAGCCCACCTGTACCGGGTGCCACTTGGTAGACTACTAGCACTACCTATAAACACCAGAAACTAGTTGCAACTCCTGGACAGAGATCAAGTTGATTAATAAGTCGAGAGAGGTCAAGCTACCGGAACCCAATGTGTGGTAGTAACTGTTCATGGATCACAAACACAGAACTCAGTTCCTGAGGACGGCTGCAATGAGACAATCCACCATGTACTCCTACATGGCCTCTCACCGCTACCTTTACCAAATCGTGTTCACACACTTAGCTCACAACAGTAGGACATGTTCACCACATTCCAATTCATCCCTGATGAATCAGACCTGACTCAACTCTAAGCAGTAGCAGGCATGACAAACAACCATGAATGAGTAGGCACATCAGGGCTCAAACAACTCCTACTCATGCTAGTGGGTTTCATCTATTTACTGTGGCAATGATAGGTCATGCAGAGGATAGAGGGTTCAACTACCGCAGCATGTAACAGTTGAATCGATGTTGTCCTAATGCAGTAAAAGAGAGCAGGAGCGAGAGAGTGGGATTGTATCGGAATGAACAAGGGGGTTTTGCTTGCCTGGCACTTCTGAAGATAGTATAGTTCTTCATCGGTGTCATCGATCTCATCGTCGAACCCACGTCTATCGAGAGGGGACAAATACCGGCAACATAGAGAAAGAAACACAATCAATGCAATGCACAATATGATGCATGATCATGACATGGTAAAATGACTGTGTTGGGCTAATGCAACTACAACCAGAAGGTTTTGAGCTTATTTGAATCAAGGATTCAATTACAAGCCTAAACTATGAACTCATATAAGTGCATTATCGTGTTTCATCTAAAGAGAAAGGTTAGGTTGATCTAACATGCATGAAACCAGTACAGATGGATATATTGGATTTTTCTGATCATTTTTCATATATAAATTATTTCATTCTGAGCTATAGATTATTTTCTATGATTTTTTGAAGTTTTGCTAATTTCTGGAATTTCCTGGATTATTTTAAATCCAGAAAACGGTTAACTGCGTCAGCAATGTGTAAGCATGACATAAGCGGGTCAAAGGGGCTGGTCCAAGTCAAACCTGACAGTGGGGCCCATGTCAACGCTGAAGTGGCGGGGTCAAAGCATTAGCTTAATATAAGTAGGGAAATAACCCTGCGGTTAATTATGGGGTGGGGCCCGGCTGTCAATGTAACTAGGGGGTTGGTTAGTGGCGTCATTATCCACTAATGGCAGAGCCACGTCGGCACGGCCAGAGTTAAGCCGCCGGCGACGTCCAGAGACGGCGGTGCTGCTCGGGTCTTGCTTTTCGGCGACCATATGGATGGCAAAGTGCGTCAAAGCAACGAGGAGGCTCGTCCGCGTCGGGTGGTGCACGCAGCAGCAGCTCCGGTGGCCTAGGTCGACGGTGGCGGCAACTTGTGCGGCGGTCGGAGTCCGGTGAAGATGGACAGAGTGCTACGGTGCACGGGAGGAAGAGTGGGTAGGTGCTCTGGGTTCCTGGGAACGCGCTGAGGACGACAGCGTGCTCGGATGCGACGTGTGTGGTCTCTAGCCACGGTGACCTCGTGGCCGGCGGCGATGAGCTCTCGGGCTCTACGAATCCCACGGTTAGAGGAAGAAATCGACATCGGGGAGAGGGAGGTTCGGTGCGAAGGCTCACAGCAAGTCCAACGAGCGCGAGGGCGAGGTCGGGGACGCCCGGTAGCTCCCGAATCGACGGCGAGGATCCACGGCGACCGACGAGGGGAACGGCGGTGTTGGCGGCGTTCAGGGCTTCAGGCACCATGTGGCTTGGTTAGGAGGAAGAGGGGAACGAGGCGGAGCTTCTTGGAGCGTCGGCGAGGCGTGGGGTGGCTGGTGGCCGCAGTGGAGGTCATCGGCGCGCTGCGAGGCGCTCGGCAGCAGCGGGAGAAGGAGAGCAGAGGAGAAGAGAGGCACGGGAGAGGACGAGGCGGTCCAGGGGAAAACGTGGCATCGTCCAGGGCGTTGAGGCTGCGACGGGTAGCAGGAGGTGGCCTGCGCGTGGCCAGTGCGCGACGAGCACGCGCCCAACGTCCTTCTGGCGCTGGGTTGAAGACGACTGGCACTGGTGGTGGCTGGGCCAGCTCCTGGCTGCACAGTGCTGGGCCTCTGGGGTGCACAGGATCTGGGTCAGCCGGGTAAGGCCCACATAAGTCCCTCTCTCTTTTATTTGTTTCTGTTTTCTATTTATTTCCTCTGTTTTGATTTAGTTTTGAAACTAAGCCATTTTTGTTGCTTCTGTAAATTATTGTATGGACTAGAGATATTACTCTAGAGCCCCACAATAATTTCCAAAATTATTGGACATGTATTTCTTTTATAACAGAAATAAAGACAATTCAAATACATTATGGTTTAATTCAAAATGCCCAAATTAATTACCCTTAATGGGCTAAAATATTGGTTTGGATTTTTACCTCTTGCCAATATTTTCAGGGATTAAAGTGAACATTTTCTTGGGCTCATTTGAGGAAATTTTTAACTTGCTCATTTTCAAAAGATTTCTGAGGCTTTGGAATTCCCTCAATTCAATTTTCCTTGAATTTAAACATGATGCAACAACCAAGATAGTCCAAGGGCAAGGTAAAGCTAGGGATGTGACATTATGGTGAAAGCCCCTCCCATGCCATCCTCCTTGACGGACACCTTCTTGGTCTCTGGCGGTGCAGCTCTGGATTTCTTGCTCTTGCCGGTGGAGCTCTGTGGCACGTCCTTGATGGTAGCGCAACACTCCAAAGAGGTGCGCTTGACGGAGTGGGTGCAAGAGGTCTTGCCGGTCTTCTTCTTCCCTCCTGGGGCTTCAGCGGCAGGAGCAAGTGCCTTGGCGGCAGTCGCTGCAACTGCTTCCTGATAGAGTTGGTCGGCGCAGTTCAGCGCATCCTTCTTGTCGCAGGGGACGGTGATGATGGTCATCGGCCCAGGCATTTTCAGCGTGTTGTAGGCGTAATTTGACGCCGCCATGAACTTGGCTAGTGTCGGGTGGCCGAGGATCCCGTTGTGGGGCAAGGGGATCTCAGCAACATCAAAGACAATCCTCTCCGTCCTGTAGTTCAACTCGCCTCCAAACGTCACAGGCAACGTGACTTTACCCTTTGGCTGACTGATCCCCGGTTTGACCCCTTGAAACATGCCCGTCTCCTTGAGGTCTGCATCAGGGATCTGCAGCCTTTCGATCACAACAGGGGAGATCAAGTTTAGACCGGCCCCGCCGTCAACTAGCATCTTTGTCACCTTGTGGTTGCGTATCATTGGTGAATCTTGCAATACAACTTGTCAGAGACCCCTGGCTTGTCAGCATCCGCCTATTCCCAGCAAGTGGCACACCCGGCAATCTCCTTGTCGGGGTCGTCTGCCTTGGCCTTCTTGGCGGTGCCGGTGTCGTCGGATCCCTCGACGGCAAGCACGGCCTTGCCCTTATGCTTCCTGTTGCAGTGCCGACCCTTTTTGTCGAGGCGGCGGTGTCTTCGCCCGTAGAGTCGGTTTCCGCGTCGGCGTCCTCGCCGGGGTACATCCTTCCCTCTTCAGCTCGGGCGCATCTATCGGCCAGAACATAAAGTTCGGCCACATCTTTAACCTTGTTCATTGCCAGCTCTTCACACATCTTGCGGTTGCGCACATTCTAATGGAACGCGCTGATCACGGTGGCGGGACGAACATCTGGGATGTTGTATTGCACCCGGCTGAACCTCTGTATGTACTTGCGCAGGGTTTCACCTTCCTTCTAGGGAATGATATGCAAATCACTCACCTGGCCATGAGCTTGGTGGCCTCCAGTGAGGGCACCAACGAACTCATGACACAGATCTGACCAAGAAGAAATGGAATCCGCCGGCAAGTGCATCAACCAAGACATGACATTGGGCTTTAGCACCAATGGGAAGTAATTGGCAAGCACCTTGTCATCGCGAGCTCAAGCGGCTTGCATCGCGATGGTGTAGATGCTGAGGAACTCCGACGGGTGGGTCTTGCCATTGTACTTCTCGCTGACGTCGGGCTTGAACATGCGGTGGGACGGCCACTAGAACTGCCACAACTCATGGGTAAAGGCCGGGCAACCCACCTCGCAGGGTAGGCCACCGGAGCCTCCCGACGCTTGGTGGTCCATAGTAGGCCCTGCCCGACTATCTGACTAGTGGCGCGCATCGCGCCGACGCTCGATGGTAGTTTGAGCGTCTTCATGGGCTCGCTCTCGAAGAACTTGGCGCTAATCATGGTGGGTCCGTAGGTCGGACGAAGCTATGGATATGTTATCACAAGCGTCATCATGGCGGTCCGGCACCCGCGGGAACTGGCGTGGGGGAGGAGAGTACACCATGGCTGCAGCACCTCCGGTCCTTCCACCGCTGGCATGTGGTGGCTCGACAGAGCGTCGTCCGGAGGGCCCCGCTGGTCGCGGTTCATCTTTGTTGGCGACACCGAGGAGGCTCCGAATGGTGGCTCTCCACTCGTCGAGCTTTGCCGCGGCAGGAGGGAAGTCGAGGAGTAGCTGCACGCGCGGCAAAGCTTCTGCTGGCGTGGGTGGCGGCGAAAGCTGCATGGACCGTGATGCGCTCCGACTTCTAACCACGTTAGAAGTAGCTCTATCACGGCCTGGCGGCTGTGCGCCATTTTCGCCAGCACTTCGGCGGGCATGCTGGCCTCCTTCGTCCCGTGAATGATGCACATGACTCTTCCCACGGCGGCGTCCGGGGTCACCAGTGTGGTAACGCTGCTCGTCGTGCACACCCTAGGAAGAGCGCGTCGTGGGCGCCAGCGTAGGCGCCTTGGAGGTTGCTGCACCACCCGTAGGTGGCACGGTGCCACCCTGTAGGGCCCTGCGCCCCCTGGGGGGGGGCAGCTCTGTCTTTGGATTTGGCGGCATGCGGCCCGTTGTCTCGCGCACGAACGCTGCCACTTGCCAGGCTTTGGCTGCCAGAGCGATGTTGGCGCTTGCGGGCCGTGGCTCGGGTTCTGTCCGCGACTGGCACACTGCTCGCCGACATTGGTACGGGTCGTTCGGCTCCCGACGAGCCGATCGTCGTGATCGTCTTCTTCTTGGGAGCCATGGCGATGAAAAACTGCTAAACTAACTGCTAGACCAGATTCTCACAACCGCACCCCCTACCTGGCGCGCCAAAGATGTCGGTGGAAACGACACCTATGGGATCGCTGGGATCCCTTCTACGGGCGCGGGGTTGTGCAAAGAGCAGGTCCATAAGCCAGCACAAGGATCGTTTAGCCAGGTTTGGGCCGCGAGGATGCGTAAAACCCTAGTCCTGCTTTAGTGTATGTATTTGAGTGTTCTTGAGTTCTTGAACTAGCTACGGCGTGTCTCTAGTCCAAAAGATCTGAATCTTTCTCCTAGTCGCCTCGGGCCACCTTTTATAGACAAAAGGGGTTGCCACAGTGGCACACAGGAGGTGGAAAGGTGTACAGTGGATTAGTCTGTCCTCTGGCACCGTCGGACAAACGCATTTAATGCGCTGCCGACGTGCCCCTCTTGCTTTATTGGGGACGGCAAGAAAGCTCATCCCAGCTGTCGCCACCTCGCCTGGTTGCGACGCGCGTCCGGGATGACGAGGCGTTGTAGCGCCACGTTGGCTGGCTGCTGGGCTGGCGTGGTGGTGGAGCCTTCACGAAGATCTGCATGCCGCCACGCAGGTGCTAGCTGAGTCGGCATAGAGGCCGCACGCTGCCACGCAGGTGCCTGCCCAGCTGGTTGAGCTAGCAGCTGTATGGGAGCGGCGTTGTAGTCTTGGCAGAAGTGGGTCTGGCCGCAGCCTCATAGGTGTCTTTAGCAAGAGCCTTGCCGGGGCCCCGACAAGGGTCTTGCCGTGGCATCGTAGTCATCCCCGGCAAGTGCCTTGCCGGGAATCTCGTGGACTTCCTCGGCTAGGATCCCACCGAGGGTCGTCGTCTTCTGGTCCTCATCTGATTTCGTGTGTTTATGATCTTGACGAAGATCTGCATGTCACCACAAAGGCGCCTCCTGAGCCTTGGTTCCAATGTGGATGGTTGGTGGTGTGGGAACCTACGGGCTCAAGGGTGGCTTGCTCCGCTAGCATCGGGAAAGTTGCCCCGGCAAGGGTCTTGTCGTGGGAGTCCACCTTGCCCTCTTGCTCTTTGTGGTCTCTGGTCGCCTTATGCCTTCGCCTTCCCTCCTCTGCCATGCTTAGTGTGGCCGTGGGCGCGGCTCCGACTACCCGTGCACAAGTAAAGGGGTAACAATGAGAGCCCCTACTTTTGTACACCGATATGCCGATTTTTTAAATTCTACTAAATCCAAAACTCATCTGAAATTCATGAAACTTGGCATGCTATCATGGAGTGGCATCAACTTCCGTGGTAATTTTTTTGTTCCATTTGGGGCAGGTTTAGGTATATGCTTCTCAGAAAGCAGAGCTTCTCACAACAAGCATGATGGTTTCGGTAGGGAACGCCCCACCTTTGGGGACGAAACGATATCCATTGCCTCTAATTGCTTTCAAAAAAATTCTCGTGTCAACATAGAACAACAGGAGTGTTGTGTTATTTTTTATGATTTTTCAGGGTTTGTTTGGACATTTTTATGCATTAAGTGAGTTTTCAATGCATTTATGTGCATAATTCAAATTTAAACTACATGCACGTGCTGCACTTCATATAAATTGGTTGAAAAATCAAATCTGTATCCTTGGGTGCATGCTTAGGTGCCATGCAAGAAATGGGAATGAATTTCAAACACCAGGGCATCGTTGATTGCCGGCAAAACATTGAGATGCTGGTCTTTAAATTCTAGTAAATCCAAAACTCGTCTGAGATTCATGAAATTTGGCATGCTATCATGGAGCGGCATCAACATGCCGTAGTAAAGTTTTTGACCCATTTAGGGCGGGTTTGGGTATATGCTTCTCACAAACCAGAGCTTCTCACAACAAGCATGATGGTTTCGGTAGGGAATGCCCCACCTTTGGGGACGAAACGATATCTATTGCCTCTTGTTGCTTTCAAATTTTTTCTCATGTCAACATAGGACAACAAGAGTGTTGTGTTATTTTTTGTGATTTTTCGGGGTTTGTTTGGACATTTTTATGCATTAAGTGAGCTTTCAATGCATTTATGTGCATACTTCAAATTTGAACTACATGCACATGCTCCAGTGCATATAAATTGGTTGAAAAATCAAATTTGTGTCCTTGGGTGCATGCTTAGGTCCCATGCAAGAAATGGGAATGAATTTCAAACACCAGGGCACCGTTGATTGCCGGCAAAACCTTGAGATGCCTGGTTTTTAAATTCTAGTAAATCCAAAACCCGTCTTAAATTCATGAAACTTGGCATGCTATCATGGAGCGGAATCAACATGCTATGGTCAATTTTTTGTCCCATCTAGGGCAGGTTCGGGTACATTCGTCTCACAAACCAGAGCTTCTCAGAACAAGCATGATGGTTTCGGTAGGGAATGCCCCACCTTTGGGGACGAAACGATATCTATTGCCTCTTGTTGCTTTCAAATTTTTTCTCATGTCAACATAGAACAACAGGAGTGTTGTGTTATTTTTTGTGATTTTTCAGGGTTTGTTTGGACATTTTATGGATTAAGTGAGTTTTCAATGCATTTATGTGCATAATTCAAATTTGAACTACATGCACATGCTCCAGTGCATGTAAATTGGTTGAAAAATCAAATCTGTGTCCTTGGGTGCATGCTTAGGTCCCATGCAAGAAATGGGAATGGATTTCAAACACTAGGGCACCGTTGATTGCCCGCAAAACATTGAGATGCCTTGTTTTTAAATTCTAGTAAATCCAAAACTCGTCTGTAATTCATGAAACTTGGCATGCTATCATGGAGCGGTATCAACATGCCATGGTCAATTTTTTATCCCATCCGGGGCAGGTTTGGGTATATGTTTCTCACAAACCAGAGCTTCTCACAACAAGCATGATGGTTTCAGTAGGGAATTCCCCACCTTTGGGGACGAATCGATATCCATTGCCTCTTGTTTCTTTCAAAAAGTTTCTCGTGTCAACATAGAACAACACGAGTGTTCTACTATTTTTCGTGATTCTTCGGGGTTCGTTTGGACATTTTTATGCATTAAGTGAGTTTTCAATGCATTTATGTGCATAATTCAAAATTGAACTAAATGCACATGCTCCCGTTCATACAAATTGATTGAAAAATCAAATATGTGTCCTTGGGTGCATGCTTCGGTCCCATGCAAGAAATGGGATGAATTTCAGACACCAGGGCACCGTTGATTGCCGGAAAAACATTGAGATTCCTGGTTTTTTAAAGTCTAGTAAATCCAAAACTCGTCCGAAATTCATGAAACTTGGCATGCTATCATGGAGTGGCATCAACATGTCATGGTAAATTTTTTGTCCCATTTGGGGCAGGTTTGGGTATATGCTTCTAAAAAACCAGAGCTTCTCACAACAAGCATGATGGTTTCGGTAGGGAACGCCCCACCACTAAAAAAATACACTTCCGTGATGATACATATTTGTCACAGTAGGTCGTTTTTTTTGTCATGCATGTACATCCATCACAAATTTATGACAGAATCAAGATAGTCATACCTGTGCTGTCGTAGAAGTGTTCCATGACATTACCAAAATTATCATCATGGAAGTGTCCACTTCCATGACGATAAATCGCGCGTCACAGAAATGCTTTCGTCAAGGGTGACCGACACATGGCATCCACCGTAACGGAACGCCGTTAAGCTATCGGGTCGGATTTTGGATCCGATAACCCGTTAACAGCCCCGACCAATGGGAAATTTCCACGTGTAAAATTATTATTGGCCGGACGAAACACGTGTCAGCTCGTCAGTGGGTCAGATAGGCGCCTTTGATACGTCGACACGTGGCATGGCCCAAAAGAGGCCCATTCCTGTGAAAAGGCCAGCCCGTTTGACTTGGTCAAAAGGTGGCGGGCCGGCCCATGGAAAGCCTATTAATGGCCTATTTGCATATAACCCATTTACAGCCAACTAACCCAAGGCCCGTTACGCCCTATCCGAATTAGGCCCAGTAGCGTCATTTGGGCCATCCAATATGATTCCAGCCCGTTTTCACTTCTGGCCCATGTATGGCCCATGACGTCTTTCGGCCCATATGAGGCCCTATGTAACTCTTCGCCTACTAACGGCCCGTGGTGAAACTGGCCCGTAATGAACAGTGTATCACTTTACACCCATTAACGGCCTGTGGTGAAACTGGCCTGTAATGAACAGTGTACCACTTTATACCCATTAACGCCCGTTACTCCGTTGGGTCGTTTCCTGCCCATGTTATCTTTTGGCCTTCTCAGAGCCCATTTATTCTTGGGTTCATTTCCAGCATTCGTTTACTTACGGCCCGTTACTGTCATTTTCTGCTTGTGGGCCAAATTCAGCCCGTGGTTACAGTCGGCCCGTTTGTGGTCCATTAATACGTTGGGCCGATTTCATAGCGTCATCAAATACGACCTATTAACGATGGCCCGTTATGGTCAGCCCATGAACGGACGATTCCAATTCTAGCCCGTTTACGGCCATAATGCGGTCTGTTTGGCCCATGTTTGGCCAAATGATTATACGGCCCGCAGAAGGCCCATTGTTTCTACGGCCCGTAGAAGGCCCATTGTTTCTATGACCCGTAGAAGGCCCACTGTTTCTACGGCCAGTAGGAGGCCTAGTGTCACTACAGTAAATATTAGCCCATGGTTATTGTGGCCTAGTTTAAAAAAATAGGTTATTGCAGCCACTAGCTAACCGTAGAAAAAGAACTGCAATGACTACAAGCAAACAAATAAACAAGACAACAAGGAAATAAATAAGCAAGCAACTAACGCTAGGCTATCACGGCTATTACACATATTACATCCACTGGGCATCAAAGTTCGCCACCAGTGCAAATATAGGGAACAAAGCAGCATATCATATACACTGGTTGTCAAAGTTGGCGACCAGCGCAAATAAATGCCGCAGCAAAACAAATCCAGAACTGAAACCACTTTAGAAGATCTCAAGAAACAATATCCTGGGTACCCATAATGGTGGCAAGATGCTTAGCAAGCTTATTAACTTTCTCTTGTTTGGCGCTTAAATCCTCCAGCGCTTGTTGTTGCACCAGAAAATATGCATCTGAATTCTGCAGGGATTTCCTCAGTCCTTCAGCTTCTTGTTGCAGCACATCTGATCGATGCCTTTCAACTTGAATTTGAGACTCAAGAAGACGAACTGATTCAGGCAGCGAGTTCGAAGAGCTTGTGCCAGCAGTAGTGGCCAGTAACTCAAACACTACATCAAGACATGACTTTTGGGTTCCCTCACTGTCGTCAAGATAGTTTTTATCAGCTTTCTTGGAGACCAACAGGGATGTCTCGCTATCTTGAACCTTATCTGCATTACTTCCTTTACCATTGGATAACGCGGTACTGTTCTCCAATATTTTGTCCGCATTCTAAAAGAGAAACAAGCAGACACATCACATGTTTACCATGTTGTATATGAAACTCATTTGGGTAAATGAGTTCAGTAGTAAAGTGGACAGGATAACAGCATGATACAAACATATATATATGTACCATGGCCACTTTATGGTCTATATCATTCTAGTTTTTGTTGCCAAATCAAGATAGAGACACATTTCAAATAATATTTGTTCAAGACAAAGCAGAATAGATAGAATATAAGTGTGGGTAACTATAGAGCAATAACAACACTTGTAATGTGCATGACATGAGAACATAACTGTTTATTCAATTGAAACTAAAATCAACATAGAGCAGGTTACAACAGCAAACCAGTTAAAGAAACAGGTTTAAAACATACCTGTTGTGCCATTGGAGTTTCAATTCCATCATTCAAATTTGAAAATAGTTGGTATGAGTAAATACAGTCATGCAAGAGCAAAGGAGTATGAACCATAGCTACAGAAGCTGGCCTGAGAACAAATCTTCTTCTCCTTTAAGCGTTGAGTTCGGATTCAGAGTGGTGGTCCTCGTGCTTTGGGCACTGCAGTTCCCTTACTAACTGCTCGTGTTTGGGTGCTCTGTGGTGGAGACGGTGCCGTGTCAACTGGAACTGGGTTACTATCTCCCGGGGTTGGGGTTAGAAGGGGTGTAGCTGGTTCTCTGTCCAACTGGGTAGGGGTACAATCTGCGAGAGTCTGGGTTATGTGTGGTGGATCTGGTCCTTGGGAAAGCACAACCGTGGTTCTATCTGCATCAACGGGTAGCACTATCTTTTCTGAAGACCGTGTTGCTACTCCCTTAGATACTTCCATCACGCTCTCCAATTCAAATGGCTGATAAACAAGAAAAGTAATAGAAAGTATAGACATTGTATGATAGACAGGTGCAATGGATAGTGGGGAATAAAAGAGGGCATGAAATAATTCATATTTATGTTGCCTAACCAAACAGGATAGCATGACACAATTTCACATATATGATGGCTAACTAAACAGGATAGCATGACACAATTTCACATTATGATGGCTAACTAAAAAAGATGGAAAGACATAGTTCAAAATATGAGACTATGTAAACAGGATGACATGACATAACTATATAATGTGTTTATTAAATAGGTTGGCATGCCATAATTCACATACATTCACGGATAGAATGCCATAATTCAAAATATGATGACTGTAAACACTAAACAGGATAAGATGATCTAACTATATGATGTCTTTATTAAATGGGTTGCCATGCCATAATTCAGATAGATGATGTGTATGTACTATGTAGACATGATGGCATGATATAATTCAAATATATGATTTATATAGTAAGCAAGTAAGCAGATGGCAATCCATATATGATGTAAAAACTAAGCAATACAAGACAACATGCATGACATGGGTAATATAACCCTGCCAAGTTTGAGCATAGACCTTAGGGGGAAAATAGGACTTGTCATCAGTCTCTGAATCCTCCTATGAGGAGCTCTCTGTAACCAGCAAGATGTCTACTTCAGCAGGTAGCATTGTCTGCTCTAAATACCTTCTTTTCACTCGAGATACTTCCATCACCGCTTCAAATGGCTGATGCACAGGAAGAGTAGATGAATATACAAATGTTGTCGACAAATGGAACACGTAATACAAAAAAATGATATCATGATATAACTCACATACATGATGATTGGCTAAACAGCATGGCATTGCAGAATTCACATATACAATGCCTTTGCAACAAGATAGCATTGTATAATTCACATATATAATGTCTTGCAACAAGATGGCAATGCATAATTCACATATATGGTAATTAGACACTGAACAGGTGGCATTCACACAAAGCATGTCTAAACTAATCAAATGACATAGCAATGCGAGACACCATACGCACGATATGAGCAACATAACCCTGCCAAGTTAGAGCATACACCTCGGGGGGAATAGGACTGGTCATCTGTCTCTGAATCCTCCTCTGAGGAGCTATCCGTAACCAGTGAGATATGTGCTTCGTCAGATAGCATAGTCTGCTCTGAAGACCTTGTTTTCACTCCAGAATTTGCCATCACCGTGTCAAATGGCTGATGCACACGAAGAGCAGTTGAATGTAATAACATTGTTGACAAATGTAATATGTAACGAAAAAAAGGATGGCCTGATATAATTTACATATAAGATGACTGGCTAAGCAGGATGGCATTGCAAAATTCACATATATGATGCCTGGATAAACAAGATGGCGTTGCATAATTCACATAAACGAAGAATAAACTAAACAGATGGCATTCACACAAAGGATGTCTAAACTAAGCAGATGACATATTTGATGTATAAAGTAAGCAATGCAAGACACCATATGCATGATATAACCAACATCAGCATGCCAAGTTAGAGCGAAGACCTCAGGGGGTAAATAGGAGTTGTCTTCTCCTTCTGAATCCCCCTCAGAACATATATCTTCCTCTTGATTACAATCCGAAATGCGTGGAGGGGGGGCTGCCTTTGCGCCTACCATGGAGCGACGTTTGCATGAAATTTTATTGCCACGAAAGGCTCGTCTCTTTTGCTCTACATGTTCAGTTCCATTGTTTACAATAACTATCATGCATAGGAATAAAACATAGTGAGATTATGTAAGGAGTGCATGCAGAAATTCAGAGTGATGGTAGCAACCTGTGGATAGACCCAAAACCAATAATAGCAGGCAGATAATGGCTTCAGTTAAAAAATACAGATAATGGCTTCTTTACTGTTTGTTTCCCACCCAACATGAAACTCATAGTAGACACCAGAGATTAACCAGATAGTAGATAGATACTATTGATTGCGGCCCCGATATGTACCCCACAACCATTTAAAAACTCAAGTTTGACCATTAGTTTGGAGCTGACTTAGAGTCTAATCGGTGAACAAGATGATAAAGTAGCATGTAATATTAAGCGATGCATAACGTAAGCAGACACGAAAGAGTGCGACCTCTCTTGCGGACCCGTGTAGTCCTCGAGGTCATCTGCTTGGTTGATGATGGTAGTGCAGTTTTCACGGCTGCCAGCGGCGGGGAAGATCTAAGGCGGCGAAAGACAGTTTGGAGGCCGGATCCCTGCTGTGTTGGACCCTTCTGTCGTTGGAGCAGCTGAGCTGGGGTGGACGATGGCGCAGCAGGAGCGGGACAAACTACGCAAGGTTTTCTTTGACAACTATCTGTAAGAGAAGTAATTCTGTAAGGGATCGTTTGAATTGGAGGATTCCAACAATGCAGGGATAGGAAATAGACAGGAATAGGATAGGAATGCACGTGCAAAACAGAGAACTTAAAAACACAGGATTTCTGCCAATCTGGGTGTTTGATTCACAACAATTGGAAGATCACAGGACGCAAAGAAAGCATGATGAGATTAAGTCAAACCACAAGAAAATGTACGGTCATAATGCTATTATCCTACTATCTCTTAGTCTTGTGCTTCATGAATAGGAATTTGAAAACGAGGACAAGTGAAACTTAAAATTCCTACATTTTTTCTTTCAAGGAGACACTAAACGAACAAATCCGAGTGCTCAATGGACAATATATATAACATGTAGAGTAAAAAAGAGATGCAACAAGTGTACAACCTCTTTGGTGAAGCCATGTCGATATCAGCTTGATTGGGTTGGCCGGTGAGGATGCTCCGGCTGACTTGGCTGTCGGAGGAGGGGAAGAAGATCTTAGGCGTCTGGAGATGGAGCCCGAGGTAATGCTCCACTGTGATGGAGGGTTTCGTCATTGGAGTAGCTCCGGTGAGTTGTACGACGCCGAGGCTGAAGCAGGGCAAGAGAGACAACGAACAACGTTAACCTGAGTGGAATTCTAATAGCATCTCCAATACATGACGTAAAATACATAAGCACAAAGTGCTAGATGTAAAATACATCAGCCGCTCATCTCTGAACTTAACTGTCGAAACTGAATTTAACTGTCGAAACTGAACTTAACTGTCGAAACTGAATTTTGCTGTCGAAACTGAACGCACTAGCAAGGTGAGGCTACACGTCGGTCGACTGACTTTTTCACCTCTGGTCAGTCGATTTTGCAGCCGTTGGATATGAAATCAATGGCCTGCGGTTCATCTTCAACCTCCACCCCCCTGAGCCGGCTAAATAGCAGCCCCCCGCCGCCCGCGGCCGGCGGTGCGCCGCCCCGCCCGCCCCGAAAACACTCCCCACCGCCGGTCCGCCGCTGCCCCGGCCATCCCTCTAGGCCCCCCTGTCCGTGCCGAGCTTTTTCTCAGGCGATCCCCACGCCACCGCCCCGCCAACACCCCGCCACCGCCGGCGACCACCGCCCCCATCCTGAACCCTAATATAGATAGTGGGGTACCTCTCCGGCGAGCCCCCCTCCCCGCTGCGGCGGGTTCTTCCTTCACCCCGGCGAGCCCCCCCCCCCCACCCCTTGAAAATTGACTGACCCAAAAGTCGATTCAGTCGACTGAAGTGTAGCTAAATCGGAGCAGCATCGCAAGCATGAGCAAGAGCGAGAGTAGCAGTGCGAGCAAGAGCAATAGCAAGAGCAGACTGGGCAGGGGATCGGGAGCAAGAGCAGAGCAGCAGCGCGAGCGAGAGCTAAAGCAGCAGCAGGTCCTACTGATGTGGACATCGCCGCCAAGGGAGCAACGCCGTGGAGGAAGTGGCCGGCAACGCTGCTATGGATGGCGCCGCGCCGTGTCGGCTCGGGACCGAGCGCCGGCAGCACCGTGAGATCGAATCAAGAAGAAAATGCGGAGATTAGTGTGCAGCCTCTTTGGTGGCGCCGATTAGGCCGCAACTTCATCCGAGGAAACGGTGATGATGCTCTTCCGGTGGTGCAGGTGAAGACGGCGGTGTGGGAATGGAGGTGGCGTGAAAGACGAGGGGAACGTCGGGGCAGCTCCTTGGAGGTGGAGGACGGGTTGGCTGAACCGGCGGGACAATGAGATCGATGACGGATCCTCATCCGGTACGGTGGATGAGGGACGTCGAGGTGTTGCTGTGGACGACGTCGTCGGGGAAGAGGCTCCGGCTGGGTGGCGGATGGAGCAGGGTGTGGGGTTTCGTCGCGGGTTTTTGCGGCCTCGGTGTACGCATGGGTGGGCGTATGGGATGGCAGTGGGGAACCATGGCTTAGAGACGCGCTTGTCCAAAATGTGGGGTAAGTTACGAAAGTACCCGCACCGATTTGAGGCAGTTCTTTCGGTTCAGGGGTACCACGGGCATTTCGCGTGTCGGGATTTCACAGGAGGTGGGAGTTTTCACGCGCGTTATAATTTCGGAATAGCAAGGCGCCGGTTGAGATGGAGGGAGTTGTCGGAGCACAACAAGACAAAGATATATCTTAAATATTTCGGGCTAACAAGGCGCGGGTTGAAATTTCTGGACAAGCCTAACGTGTACTGTCCCAAATCAATGCGCCCTACAAATGTCATTCAAAACTTTGAATTCATTTTATGTTCAATTAAAATATTTCGCTACGTGTATAATGCATGCAACCTACTACTCAAATGAACGTTTTAGTGCATTCCAAACGTATATACTACCGCTTCAATATGAACTAAATTTGAATTTGTTTATCTATTTGAATAAGATCTACAGTAATGACTGTTGTGAAGTCAAAGCATTTGAATTCGTTTCTTTGTTTTAATAAGATCTACAATCATCATTATTGTCAAGTTAAACCATCGTTTGTGTATTATCTTCACAGCACACCACATGATTAGTCTCGATTTACATATGAACGATGTGTACTATATGAACTCGGATTAGATTTTTTGAATCCACTTTATTTTGATTTCAAATCACATTACATTTCTAGCTCTAGCTAGATCTTCATAATCTAAACCATGTCTCATATGTATAATGTGTTTATCACATTATGTATGGTGCCCCGCCCCCGGCGCCTAGAAGTATTTAGATGTGAGTTGCAAACACCACACACATTACCACAAATTCAAATAAATTGTGAGAATGTTCGATATATAGTATTGTTTAGATTGTTCGATATTTAGTTCTAAGCTGCAAACGCCACACATTATCACAAATTCAAATAAAATGTGAGATTGTTTGATGTATAGTATGGTTTAGATTGTTCGACATTTAGCTGTGAGTTGCAAACGCCATGCATTATCACATTATGGTATAAGATGTGCACATCACGTGTATCACCGTTATATTCATGCATGCAATGTTTAAAACACTATGATCTCCTATTCAAATATATGAATCCGCTTTCATATAAAATTATGATCTTTGTTAGTCTCTTACACCCACACAATCCTCTAACCTTTGTAGCTACCACTAGCTTTCTCTCGTGCATGCACACGCCCTCCTCGCCCTCCCCCTCCCTCGGCATTCTATCCACCGGGCACATTCATTTTTTTCTTTAGGTCGTTCTCCCAGAGTCTCCACAACTCCTTTCCAACACACACCGACCGATAAACCTCTCCAGCGATGCCTGCCTACAACATACAAACGCACCTTCTTCAATCTCCTCCTTTATGTGTCCTTGCCTCGTGTCTCTCTTACGGTCAGACACACGTGTAAACTCTCGCCCCTCTTTTCATCGCTCTCACAACCGCACACTCCTCCCCCTATCTAGCTAGTAGTTGGGCCTCTCGCACCACCTCCTAGCTCCATTCTCTCTGTCTATCCGTCTCGCTGGGCCTTATTTGCCTCTAACAAATGGACGTACACCGACCGATCTCTCGCTACACATATAGCTAGCTAGGTCCTTATAACTCGCTTTTACCCACACGTCAATCGATCTACCTCATTAGTTGCGTCTCTCCCTTCCTCCGACAAACAACAATTGATCTACCGATCTAGTTAGGTTTGCTTACCAAACACATGGTTCCCCTTCATCATCCATGGATGCGTCCCGATAGATCTATCATGCACAGGCACACACAGAAACACATCCCCACTCTTATTGATAACATTGCAGTTCCACCCTCAGTTTGTCTAGTAGGCCTCTCCCACCATCTTCGAGAAGCAACTCCATCACCCATCCAACACTCTACCACTCTCCCTCCCTCTCCCTCCCTCTCCCTCCCTCTCTCTATCCTCTCTCTCTTTGTTCCATCATATTTCCCGTCCTTCAGTTATGTATGGATGTCGACCGATCTCCCTCAAGACATAGCTAGGTCTCTCCTTCTCAACACATATACGAGTAATTCTACCTCTATAGTTAGGCCTCTGCCTATCTCTCCCACCACCCCCTCCCCCCCCCCACACACACCGATACATCGAGCGCTCTAGTCATGTCTCCTTGCCACACACAAACTTGACGTGTGCCCTCTAACGTTCCGGTAGGCCAGTCGCCCTATATCTTTGACTTGTACACACACACAATTTTGATGGCTCTCTTCATCGATCTCGCACCCACCCACTTGATCCTCTCTTCGACTGTATCGATAGCTATGACCCCTCCCTCTCTTCTCGTGGATTGCCCGACCCTCTATGTATGATATAGATAGGCCTCCATTTCACACACATTGCATTCAAAAATTTGTTTGAGATGTCATCGACACATATTCCCACAAATAATTCACGAAATCAACCCCCACCCCACCCCCACCCCAAAACAAAAAACACTCACGAACGCGGTTTGTATCTCTCACACACACCCACGTAGGTGGGGGACATGCACGAAGAGAAGAGGTGCATGCACGGCGCACATACTCCCGTCTCTTTCCCAACAACACCCGCGCGGGTACACGGTGGAGCTCATTTCTGTACGAAAAAGGCAGCCCACGTGGTAATTTGGCACGTGTACTGGTTGTCCACTTGGTGGAGGGAGGATCGTCTACCATTGTGAACAAACAAATTGCGACTTGACGAGTTATGTTAAATTAAAAAAAGAGGCAAACCGTGTGGGGCCTACCTAGCTTAGAGGCAAGGTTCTATACACTTGAGTACTTTTGATGTGTCCCGTCAACTCGCAGAACAAGGATAAGCTTTCTTAGTACGCCGTCTCCCCCACCCACGGGCACGCTGGCTCGCAGGATGAGGTGAAGCTTGCTTACTACGCCTTACGCCCGCTCCCTCGCCCATGCGCGCGGTGGCTCATAGGACGAGGAGAAAAATTTACAGTTTTGCTAAAGCACATGTAGATGTGCCATAAGTATTGCACATCTAAGTCCTATGTCATTGATCTTACGTTGAGATTCGTGTGCATATTTTCTTATTCTTTTTTCTTTTACTCTATACACTTGATTCACTCACTTAGATGTGCAATAACTATAGCACATCTAGATGTGCCCTAGACACACCCAAAAATTTACTACTCCCTCCGTTTACTCCTCGTCCCTACTACCTTGGTTATAGAGATTATACTATCATATTGTTTGGAATATATATGTCCTTTAGTAGATTTCAATATGAACTACTAGTACATACTCCAAACACTGATGTATATAGACGTATTTTAGAGTGTAGATTCACTCATTTTGCTCCGTATGTAGCACTCTCCCTCGCCCCTCGACCCTCGCCCACGTGGTGGACGTGTAGCAATTCATTCGGTCTCATATAGCCAGAACGATATATACTGCACTACCATTATTGCTCGACTTCCCGAAGAGGCGAAGAGCCAATCGCAAGATTAATATTTTGGAGATGCCAAGCACAAGGTTATAGGAGAACGAGTAGTAGGTGCCGAGTCATTTATAAATAAAGTTTTTTTTTCTTTAGTGGCGCGTACGCAATATGTTAGGTTCATATGGAGAGAAAAGGAAACCGCTCCACTATATACATAGTCAGGATGGGCCAGCCTACACGGTTGCTTGTTGGGGTTGCTCTCTTCACACTCTCTCGCACAAAACGACTGTGGCCTCATCTCTAACATCCTGGCGGATCACATCCGCTTGGGGAAGGGGTGGATGCTTAGTGTAGATGCGGTGGCTGTCGCCGACGGCGAAAACCCACTGTCGGCACGTCCCGATCAGGGGTCCCCACCGTTCTCTCTCACAAAGCCGGTGAGGTTGCCTTCGTCCCTTGCTCATTGCCGCGACGTGGGCAGTTGCCGCCTCCCGCCGTCCTCCTCAAGGTTGAGCTACGTCCCTCAGGTACAACTCCCTTTACAGCCTGCTTGCACCACTGCTCCAGCTGCCCACATCACTCCCTGTGGATATTTCTCTATACTTCTTTGCCCCGCACATACCTCTACTGGCTTCTACGTACTGTATTTGTGATGAGTTTATGTCTCATCAACTAGTCCCAGTAATCTTATTCTAATCACGCTTGTTCAATTTCTTTGCCACAGGGATGCTCATCTCGATTTTGGTGAAACTGCACAAAATGATTCGATGGTCAAAAGGTTGCAAACTTCATTTATTAGGAAGCTCGAACGTTGCCAGAAAATTGAAGCCTGGTCAGGGTTCACGGTTCAAGGGCTAGGGACTGCATGGATCCTTTTTTTCTTTAGCTGCCTCTGTTCCAAAATAAGTGTCAACTTTAGTAGTAGTACAACTTTGTATACTAAAGTTTGCACAAAGTTGAGAAACTTATTTTGGAACGGAGGGAGTACATATTTGCTATGATCTGTCAATCATTGAGATGCAATGGCATGCATGTTAGTCTCCTTTGTATTTGATGAAATGCTGCAACTGGCAACCTTGGATGCAAGATACATGTAACAGAAGCTGGAAGCTTCATAGCATTGTACAAATTTATCTCGCTGATAAATTACAGTACGTACTATACTAGTACTTCCTCTGTTCCTAAATATAAGTCTTTGTATAGATTTCACCATGAACCACATGCGGATGTATATAGATGCATTTTAAGTGTAGATTCATTCATTTTGTTCCGTATGTAGTGGAATCTCTACAAAGACTTACTATCTACTAGTAATAGCTAGCCCCCACTACTAGGAATTCTCTATCCTCTCCTTGAGCCACGTCATCAAAATTGATGTAGCCGTTAGATGAAGTAAATCAGTCCATAATAGTCGTCTGATCTAGACGTTGAGAGGCTCCGCACTAAGCCACATGCAAGCATGCAGAAATACCGTGCCACATGCATGTGAGTGGTTTTTAAATCACATCAACATGTCTGCATGCAAGCATGCAACGATAGCATGCATGTAAGTGAGCTTTTAAGTCCCATTAACATCTCAAAAAGAAAATTATAATCCCATTATGCAGTAGGAGTTGGCTGATCTTTTTTCCTTACGTGGGATGATCTAAATTATCATGGGAGTTTATTTAGTTTGGCTACCACATTTGTCATGCGGTTATAGAGTTTTTTTTTGTTCTATGAAATCAATAATTTTGCGCAGAGAGATATACCACTGTTCCGTGCCAACGCGCGGGGACTCATCTAGTAATAATATTTAGGAACAGAGGGAGTACTATGTAAAGAGTTAGGTGTCGCACGGTGATAGTGTGAGGTGGGCCATGTAATCACTGAGCCTGCATGTTTTCACTGCTCTTGCACGCCTCCGCTGTAAGAATGGAGAAAATTGTAATCTAGTACTCCTTTCGCCGAAAGCGTGGGACATCCAGCAGTCCTACCACCTCAGTAATAAAGACCAATGAGCCGTCAAATCACATAGACCCAGCAGTAAGTTGGACAGACGAAGCAACCATCACTCTTGCGCCAGTGAGAGGTCGCGTCCGCTCTGCCCGGGCATGAATGTGGCAACAATTCTTTGGAGCGGCGCTGACCGTTTTGGGCGGGAAGCGCGCGCGATGGAGGGGCTTTGGGTGGGCCAGGATGGTCAGGAGCGGGCGTGGCAGCTGTCCGCATGTCCCTACCGGACACGCCCGGAAACGAGAGGATGCACCGACTCTCGCGGCTAAAATCATTCACTACACAACATCTCTCTGTAGGATTAGGTCGATCTGTCGCTCTCTCTAACACACACATGGTGTTAAACACACACACACGCGCGCGTGCACGCGTGCACACGCACGCACCTTTGTCCCGTTGCACCTTCTAACGTGACTTATTACACCTAGACGGAGGGAGTAGTAAGTATACGAGATACGGTGGCACACTGACTTAAGTCAAATACAAGTGCCCAAAATTTGTGTGCATGTTATAATAAGGATTCAGGAATGTATAAACGGTTATTTCCCTCTCATTGAACATAACGGGAGGGTTGTGTAGCTGTTAGCCTGTTCGCTCATCAAACTTGAGGTCTCGGGTTCGATAACTACACTTGAGCATAATTTGTGCCAGGAGTATTCTTTGACTGGTCAAAATGTTTTCTAGGGTTTGCACGCTTCACACTCTCTCTCTCTAGTATATATATACACGCTGGAGCCTCAGCGCTTGTAGTTGCTCTCTTCACACTCTCTCGCCCTCTCCCGCTGGAGCCTCAGCGCTTGTAGTTGCTCTCTTCACACTCTCTCGCCCTCTCCAGATCTAAACAAGAGTTCGTTGGCCTCTCTCTGCCCTCACTGCTGCTCATAGAGCTGGCAGGATCCGTCCGTCGGGAAGGGAAGGAGGCTTAACGATGTCGCCGTCGGCGAGGGACTACCGGCGCAGCTGTTCACTTTCCACCCAGCGGCGGCGCGGGAGGGCCTCCGACCCCTTCTTCTTCACCGCCGTCCCGTCGCCCGCCAAACCACGCCCCAAGAACCTTAAGGTATAATTTACTTACTCCATATGCATTTCTCTAGCTGCATGTATACCATGAATCTAGGACGTGGTTCAAAGAGGAAAGGAGTGGGAAATGTTGTATATTGCATGAATCTAGGACGTGGTTCAAAGAGGAAATGAAGGGGGAAAGTTGTATAGCATTAATCTAGGACATGGTTCAAAGAGGAAAGGAATGGGGGAAAGTAGTGGGGAAAGTTGTATCACATAAATCTAAGACGTGGTTCAAAGAGGAAAGGAAGGGGCGAAAGTACTAGTTCAAAAAGGAAAGCAAGGGACAAGGCTGTAGAGTTTGAGCAGGACTAGATTTGCTACGCTCACATAGGGAAAGGCGTCTAAAGATAACAAAACTGGGACCAACACAAATATTCTCCTGGTTGTTTGTTCTTTGTTGCAACAGACTGTGCACGACCACAGTACATCGGTAGATGCACATGGTGCTGATGCGTCCACTGTCCCGTGCAACTCATTAGCTGTTGTTAATCTAAGGCCCTGTTTGGTTTAAACTCCCTAGTCCCTACCTTCTTGGTTCCAAGGACTGAACATGGACTAGAGGTTATTAAATGACATGCTAAAATACCATGTTACCCCTAGTAATGAACTAATAGAGACAAGGTGTGATGCGTGGCAGGGGCAACTGTTGGAAAAAGTCCCAAAAAGACTCCCTCGGGGTCTTCTTTCTTTAGTCCCAAATGCCCACTTTTAGTCCCTAAAAGTCCCTCATGTTTGGTTTAGATGGGACTGACACGGAGTTTTTTTAGTCCCCACACCAAAATGTCCCTGTAAACAAACACCCTCTAATAATGCTGCTGGAAAATTGATGCAATGCCACAGTTAAAAGAAAATTACATGTTTAATGAATTTTATTGTTAATATAATCTCTATGTTAATATTAATCAATGCCACCATTTGAGAAATGCTACTGTCTTGCTTTCTTTCCATTTAGATAAGGTAGATGCTTCTTTTTGTTGGCTTCTATGTCATCCACCGTTATTGACCACTAATTGTTTCCTTTGCACCTCTGTGTAAACAGGGTTATCTGCTTTACCTCGTTGCCATTGTGACCTTTTGTTGCACTTCACAAAACACTTTTGTTTTAAGAGTGTTTTGTGAAGTTCAACCAAAATGTCACAATGACAACGTTGCTTGATTGCTTGATCTTAGTGGAACTGCACAAGAGGAGATCTTACTTCCCATCCGTTAAGGCGAATTTGGTTCAGATCTTCTTTTTGTGAGTTGTTTGAATTCCGCATCATGAGAGGTCAGTACTAGCCTTCTTTCACATGATCATCTTCCTCTGAAGAAGAATATGGAGTACGTGAAGTGACTGGTTTCGATTATGCTAGGATGAAGAAGCCCTGTCTATCTTATCATCAGAAGGAGCGGTTGAAGGATGGTTACTTTACTCCCCACAATACCAAACTAACTTCAGCTCAGAAGGACTGACAAAATCTCCATTTTTTGCTGTGATGCGCGAGTACAATGTTGTTCTAGGATTCTTTCTGGTGAGTTCCATTTTTCTAAAAGTGTGCTCTACATGGACCATGCATGTGCCTGTTGAAACTGTCAGTTCATAGTACAGTTTGCTCTATACTAATCACTTTTTTGGATTTGTGCAAACAGGGGTGCTCAACTTGATTTCAATGGGAACTGCACAAAATGTTCATGAATACATCGAATCATTCATTTCCACCACAAGAAAGGAGGTGCTGATAAGTTCAAGGCGTTGCAACATATAAGGGTGAAATCATACAAGCTACGCGTGAATTTTGTTGATTTTGGTGGAACTGCACAAAAAGAACAGCCGGTTTATTTAGCACGAGGTGCCATGTCAATGTCCGAACAGATGGCAAACCCTGCCCATTCGACAATCGTAGGCATTTGACATTTTGGAATAGGACAACCTTGTCAAATTTTGCTCATTTATTTTAGCAAGACATGCGTTTGATATTTTCGAATGGGACGCCCTTTGCTGTCAGCAGCATCGATCAATTTTTTTCTTTATTCTTCAGTTGTGAAGTAAATATTGCCTCTGACATGTGAGCCACTGAGATGCATAATCATCGATTGTTTTGAATGTTCTCTATGAATTGCCAGGCCTGTGTGTTTGATTGCAATGTACAGAAATGCTAAAAAGCTGCTCAAACTATTTTAACTCCTTCTGTTCCTTTTTACTTCGCACATTGTGAAAGTACATACTTTTTTGTATAAGATTGGTCAAAGTAGAGATACTTTGACTGTAGGCAAAACTTGTATGAAGACTAGAAAGGACCGGAGGGAGTACATGTGAAACTGCTGCAAACGAGGTGATCACCCTGGGAATAATGCTAGTATGTATTGTTTTGCATGTTCATCCAATGCCAGTGATACAGGAATTCGAACTAATCGAAATAAATTCATTCATACATGATCGGGTTTCATATAAACATGCCAGATTTCATTACATTTCATACATTCTTCAACTAAAAAGGGGTGCGCTGGAGGTATAATTAATTAACCGAAGCTACCCACCTGTGTCCCGCCGAGCCGAACAGAAGCTTCAGTGACTTAACTGCAGGTGCAGTTGCGTAACTGACATGTGGCATGTTGGGCCCACGAGTCAGTCAGCCAACTGCACCAGCAGTTAAGTAGAAGCAGCGTTGTTCTCTAGCAGAACTCCCCGACTCCACATCGCCACCAAGAAGCTAACCGGCCGTCAATGGACAACCCGCCTAGCTTGGCTTCAACAGGAGGGTTGCAGCGGTGGCCTTACTTGGACCCGAGCGGCGGCGAAATACCGTGTTCTACTCTTCCTCGTTTTCTGTGTGGCGCGGCCTCGTTGGCAGCGGGGCGGGGCCTCGGTGGAGCTGGCGATGTCCTCTGTCTCGTTGCCGGCGGGCAGCGCCTCAGCGGAGCGGTGGAAATCCTCCCCCGCGTTGTCGGCAGGGTGGGTCCTCGGCTGAGGCGGCGATGTCCTCTGCCTCATTGTTGGCGGGGCGGGGCCTCGGCGGAGCCGGCGGTGTCCTCTACCTCATTGTTGGCGCCTCGGGGCCTCGGCGGAGCAGGGCCTCGTCGACGCCAGCGGAGCAGGGACTCGTCGGAGCCGGCATTGTCCTCTACCTCATCCTTGGTCTCGCCAAACAGCGCCTCGCCCACTTCATCGCCCTCTTTGCTAGCCTCTTTGTACGCGGCCGCAGCCTCCGCCACCCTCATGCGGTACCGCCAGCGCTCGAGGCGGCCCTTGCGGGCGGAGCAGTACGAGTCGAGCAGCGCCTCCTGCTCCACCCGCTCCTTGGCGATCTGCTCCTCTGCCTGTAGGTGCTCCTGGAGGAGATGGTGGTTGTAGGCGGTGTCGGCCTGCGCCTCCCGGAACTGCTCCTGACGCATCTTCCTCACACTGTCCATATATTGGGCACGGGCCTCGCCGATGGTCATGGTCCAATGCACCGACGAGGATGGCGCGGAGGAGGGGGTTGGCGCCGGATCGTCGACTACCATGTTCTCCATTGGGACGTCGTCGTCCTCCGGCTGCCTGACGGCCAGCCGGTCAGCAGCAATGGCTGCCATCTCCTTGTGGTCCGTCGTCTGCCCGTCCTGAAGTGTGCTGGAGCGCGAGGAAGCCATGGTGGGCAGTAGTGGTGTGGACAGGAGAAAGGGAACGGATGCGAATGACTGACGCTATGGCCGGCGCAGCAGTTTATATAGCAATGGTGGGCGGGCGGAGAGACGGACGTGTGGCGCCGGAGTAGCCGCCTCGGCAACCGCGTATCATTAATGTGGGCGGCAGATGGACGGACGGACGGCACTTGTCTCGTTTGAAGGCAGAGCAATCGCCTGCACCGGGAAGCGGGGCGGGCGGCGCTGACTGTTCCGTGTGGAAAGCGCGCGCGGGCGAGGATATGACTTTACTTGGAGAGGATGACAATGGGGACCCACCAGGTCCATAGCCTGACGTACGCAAGTGCCTCCTTATATATATATATATATATATATATATGTGTGTGTGTGTGTGTGTGTGTGTGTGTGCGTGTGTGTGTGTGTGTATAAAACTATACTCCCTCCGTCTAGGTGAATAAGTCGTATTAGAAGGTGCATCACGACCTAGGTGCAAGCAGATTGGTGGAAAAGAAGAATATTTCTCTCTTCTAAACACAACATTTAATCACAGCAGTTAAGAGGATGCCTTATTAGCTACCCATGCAGGCCATCGTAATTCATACTCGCATGCAAAGTGCTTTTATTTCTTTCCAAATAACCGCATGGACGTGTTGCATGCATTGGTCCTTGCCCAAGCAAAAAAAAGGGAGGAAAGGGGTTTCCATGGGAGAAAACGAGGCAGAGGTGGAAGCGCTCGCTGGAGTAATTTATTTTGCTTCCCCCTGCTTTCCTGACATCACGGTCCCACACCATTGTCAACCTATGTACTCCCTCCTTTTCGGTTTATAGGGCTTATCTCAAAATTTAGTTTTTCCATTTTATAAGGCTCAATTTGGTTGTTTTCCATCACATGTTCAGATTCCAAGGTGCATTAAATCATTGCATGCAAGTATTAAGAGAAAATTGACCAATGCATGTACTTTATGCATGCATGCATTGCAATTTATGCATTGATAAACATAATTTTTTGAGGAAAACAAGTGCATTAATTAGGTGCTTTTGCAAACTACAAAAAGTATTCCACCATTCAACATCTACCTTGGTTGGTGAGATTTTTTAATTGAGCCCTATAAACCGAAAAGGAGGGAGTAGTAGTCAGTAAACAAGAGAATTGCACAAGAAGCGGCCGACAGCTGGGACCAAGCAGCTCGAGCAGTATTTATGTTTTTGAGGTGTGAGCACTGCAGAGTTTTTCGATGTTTAGCCCAGATATTAATTTTTCTCCTCTAAACAACAACGAAAACATCGTTGCAGGTATTAACTGGGCGGGCTGTGGCCCGTCTAGCCCAGGCCAGATATCCAGCCCAGATATAAATTTTTTTCAAGCTGAAAATAGCTAGCCCAGCTATGCTTTTTTTAGGAATACCCAGGCAAGGTCAAGTTGTTATTCTCCGTCCCGCTGGGCTGCAAATCTTTCCTACGAGGGATGCATTAGGCTTAACAAGAAAATGGGCTTTAAGAAACAATAAATGGGATGTAATTATAAAAACTAGGCAGTAACTATTAAAATAAGCACCAAACACATGATTACTTTATAAAATATTATTTTTGGATATTGAAAATTTTAATTTCATTAATTGTTGTGAGCGCAATGTTTCGTTGGATTTTTACGTAATAATTTTATATTGAAATTTTATTTAATCTAACTAGAAATTTCGGGATAGAAATATTTCGGATCCCATCAAAATGTGGGAAATTTTATTGAATTCTGTTTTGAACGGTTGGTTGAAATGGGCTGTACTTTTGACAAACTATAAATGGGCTGTAGTAAATTCCATTAGAATTCAAAAATGGGCTACACATTCTTACAAATCTCAAATGGGCTATAAATTCTCTGCCACACACTTCTGGCCTTACTAAGGTGACGCGTCCCATAAAAAACAGAGTTGACGCATATGCAAGGCTTTGTCAACTTATAGTCAACACACGGTTCTAGCAGCAGTGGCCGTTGGATGTCCATCCAACGGATGCCGTGCTTCTTCTTCAATCTCGGATATTCTAGCTTCACCGCCCAAAAAATGATTCCTCCCCCTGACATCTGGGGCGCACCATTTCGGAAGCTGACCTGTGGGCCTACTAAGTTGACGTACCAAGGGCTTTGTCACCTTAGTCAATATAAACGATTCTAGCTGCAGTCACCGTACGATGTCCATCCAACGGCTGTAGTGCTTCTTCAACCTCTGGTCTTCTTGCTCCAGCCGCCCAAAGCAGCGCCGGTCGTGCCGCCTGCTCCTGCCTCACGTGGCCGGCTGTGCTGCCTCGAAGGCCCCACCGCCCCCTACTATTCCCACCGCTGGCCAGGCCCTGCGGCGACGGCAGCCTCGCACCGCAGCCGAACGAGTGAACCCTCATACTCCTATCCGCGTGGGCATCCACTGCCGCATCATCACCGGCTCAGCGTTGTCCCCTTCCTAGGCCTCGCCGTCGTCCACCGCCCTGGTGCTCTCGGCGCGGCGTGGTCAACGTGGTCAAGGAACGACTTCCATCGGATGTGGACTGTACGTGGAGAGGCTGACAGCTGGGTCCACGACAGCAGCAAGGAAGTGCCTCCTTATTACACGGAAAATAATGATTCCTCCACCTGACAGCAGGGACCCACTCGGCGGGCCACCTTATTTCGCGAAAAAAACATTTCCCCCTGACTCCTCGGACCCACCGGACGGGCCAGCGTATTTCGCGAAAAAAATGTTCCCCCCGCTGTCAGCTCGGACCCACCGGAAGTGCCTCCTTATTACGCACAAAAAAATGAATACTCCCCCTGCTAGCTAGGACCCACCATGGTGGGAGGCTGACTTGTGGGCCTACTAAGTTGACTGGGACGGGGGCCTTTGTCAACTTTAGTCAATATGAACGATTCTAGCTCAAGTGACCGTACGATGTCCATCCAACGGCCGTAGTGCTTCTTTAACCTCTGGTCTTCTTGCTCCAGCCGCCCAAAGCAGCGCCGGTCGTGCCGCATGCTCCTGCCTCCCGTGGCCGGCTGTACTGCTGCGGATGCCTCACCGCCCCCTACTATTCCCACCGCTGGCCAGGCCGTGCGGCGACGGTAGCCTCACACCACAGCCAAACCAGTGAACCCTCGTACTCCTCTCCGCGTGGGCTTCCACTGCCGTGTCTTCCCCGGCTCCCCGTCATCCCCTTCCTAGGCCTCGCCGTCGTCCACCGCCCTGGTGTTCTCGGCGCGGCGTGGTCAACGTGGTCAAGGAACGACTTCCATCGAACGTGGACTGTACGTGGAGAGGCTGACAGCTGGGTCCATGGCCGCAGCAAGGAAGTGCCTCCTTATTACGTGCAAAATAAGTATTCCTCCACCTGACAGCGGGGACCCACCGGACGGGCCACCATATTTCGCCCCCTGACTGCTGGGACCCAAGGAAGTGCCTGACAGTCGGGACCCACCTGGTTGAAGCATACGTAGCGTTGTCATTCTGGTCGCGAACGTGTACGTACATATATACTGGTCGATGTAGAGGCGCGCGCGTGTCGTAGTAGAGGCGCGCAAGTAGCATCTACATGTACGTACAGCGGCCAGGGTGCAAGAAAGAAAATACGGCCACGTATGTGTACATACGGGCGGGGTCTCGAACGCCTACTCGCGCAAACGTATGGCGAGGGCTCGTGTACATGGCTGGGTCGGATCGGAGAAACAGCGTCATCGTCGTGTTCATGGGGAGGCAACGAAATGCATGGTCGTGTTCATAGGGAGGGCTTGGACGGAACAGGCGATGGAAACGAGGCCTGGCATACCGCACAACGGAGAAAACAGACCTCCTATGTTCGGAACGGGGTCCTGTTGATCGGGAGGGGTCTGGCGTACCGCAAAACGGAGGAAACAGACCTCCTACGGTCGAAACGGGGGTCCTGTTCATCGGGAGGGGTGTGACTTGTCGCAAAACAACGCGTAGCCTGCAGTGCAATCGCTCGGGTTCAGTTAGAGCCCAACGCCTCGCTCGGGTTCAGTTAGAGCCAATGCCTCGCACACACGAGCGTACGTGTACGAGAGAAACGCGCATCGCTTGGCCCCGACCTCCCATCGTAACCGGGAACTCCCCGAAATTTTCCTCCCCCTCGCTTCTACCATGGTTTTTCCCGTCATGGACGGCCCAAAGAATGTCATGCAACTGCATCTCCGGCCCGCCCAGGACGAAAAGCCCATTTTCTGTCACGATTTTTTGTCATAGAAGTAGGAGCCCACCACATCTATGATGATACCGGGTTTTGTCACAATTATCGTCATAGAAGTGTCATATGTATGACAGAAAAAAATTCCGTTCGGCCCAAAATGTCACGGATGTGTCTTTTTTTGTAGTTCACCTTTGGGGACAAAACGACATCAATTGCCTCTTATTGCTTTCAAAAAATTTCTCGTGTCAACATAGAACAACAGGAGTGTTGTGTTATTTTCTGTGATTTTTCAGGGTTTGTTTGGACATATGCATTAAGGGAGTTTTCAATGCATTTATGTGCATAATTCAAATTTGAACTACATGCACATGCTCCAGTGCATGTAAATTGGTTCAAAAATCAAATCTGTGTCCTTGTGTGCATGCTTAGGTCCCATGCAAGAAATGGGAATGGATTTCAAACACTAGGGCACCATTGATTGTCGGCAAAACATTGCGATGCATTGTTTTTAAATTCTAGTAAATCCAAAACTCGTGCGTAATTCATGAAACTTGGCATGCTATCATGGAAGGGCACCCAACATGATGTGGTATTTTTCGTGTCCATTTTGAGAGAAGGCGCACTCGAATAATGTCAGCCAACAAAGGCATTTTGAAAATAATAGCTACCACTTTAATATCTCAAACGTTTGTATAATAACAACTGGGTGCGTTCGTTTAACCATTCACGTGACGCCACGTCTCTTGGTTTTAATCGCTATAGGAGGTGCCGTGTGGACAACTGCTTGACTGAACGGGAGGCGTGCGAGCGCAGTCCGGTGTGCAGGCTCACCGGGAAGTGTACAAGCTGGTCAACGCAGGATCTGTGCATCTCTTCAACGCAAAAGGTTCAGATTACGGTAAGCAAATTAAAGCCAGACTTCGGCGCTAAGCCAAGAGACATTGCGATTTGTCAAAATATGCAGCTAAAAATCAATAGCACTATCTATTTTTTGCAACTAAAATTCAGTAATTAAGCATAGATTTCATTCATAATAGAGATTAAGCAGTCGTTCTCACCGAGAAGTGAGACAACCTTGGACTACCGCCTGCCTCGCTCCCACTGGTCTATATTAGGGATGGCAATGGGTACCCATTACCCACGTACCCTGTGGGTAAAAACCCTATTAGGGTAAGGGTATGGGACAAAAAGTTACCCATGGGTATGTAAATAGGGAAATCTCAAACCCATCGGGTAGAGCGGGTATGGGTATGAGATCATATAACCCATACCCTTATACCCATGTACCCTTATAAAATCTAACAAGTATGGAAAAAATACCTCTACCCTTTGTCATGAGTTTGTGAACTGAAAAATGTATGACTATGTACCGTTGTTTATGACTGTGTTGATGCTTGGATGTGTTGTTGTTTGCAAGAAAGTGTTGGTGTTTATAAAATGTGGTGTGTTTATGATGTGTTGTTGTTTATAAGTATGTATTGATGTTATTATGTGTTGTTGTTTATAAATTATGATTGTATCTCGTTGCTTATGACTATGTGTCGCTCAAATTGATGTTATGCAAACATGAGTATTTTAACCCGCGGGTACCCATTTACCCTGTCGGGTGACGGGTATGGGGAAATTTTGTACCCAGTAGTGGGTATGGGTACGGGTGATGGGTAAGCTTAAATGGGACGGGTAAGGGTATGGGATGGCTCCACCCGTACCCAAACCCTGCGGGTGCCATCCCTAGTCTATATTAGTGGCGCCGCCGAGCGGCCACACCCCCCCATCCTCGCCACACACACAATTCCTCTCTCTCAGCCTGCATCCTCGACGCCGCTCTGAGTCCTCAAAGCCGTCAGTGTACGAGGATGCCGCCGAAGTGCCCCATCGGAGGGAGTGGCGACGCCGGGGCTGCCGAAGCACCGGAGCATGGCATGAATATGGAGGCAAAGATTTCCGTCCCCGCCGACGAGGTGGAGAACGGGGCTGCCAACAAGCGGAGGCGGGTCGAGAAAGAACCACAAGCGACTCCAGCAGGCCTAGACTTCATCAACAACCTCCCCGATGAGATGTTGATAGTCATCATATCCCTCCTCCCAATCAAATATCTAGCGAGGACAGCTGCCATTTCCCGACGGTGGCGCACCCTGTCGGTGTACTAGAGTAGGGGTACCCTAGTATCCCGAACTTGTGCACGGGCAGTCACAGCACCCCGCGGCAAGGCTTGCCAGGTGATCACCAAGGCCCTCTATGGTTCCTTTGGAGCCATTCAAGAACAAAGTATTTAAGCCAAGGAGACAAGTCCCCGGCAAGAGGAGCTTGTCGGGAAGGCCACTCGAGGCACAAGACACCGGCAAGAGGAGCTTGCCAGGAAGGCAAACAAGAGCATCTCAAAGAACTTGCCGCGACGCGCCACGCTTCCCGGCAGGACCTGGCGAGCGACAAGCTCCCGGACGCGGCAAGACAACAGCCGCGACAAGGCATTTGCCGCGGCAAGCAACCACTCTGTGCCTGCGCTCCAGCTCACCCACCCACGTGTCGCTCTGGGACACTTCCAGGCATACGTGGCGGGAGGCTGTGTAGCCAGAGGTACACTGTGGCATGCAGCTGACAAGATCGCCATCGTGGCGAGCGGTGGCGCCCCTGACGGTCCCTTTTCTGCACCGTCTGGGCGACGTAGATAGGCATTTAATGCCTTTGTCCCCTGCCGTCAGGGTTAGGTATGATTCACTGTGTAGGTAGCTGTGCCTAGCGCAGCACCTTTCCATTTTTGCCCTTGCCTACGTCGCCACCTGTTGGAGACCCCTTGAGCATATAAAAGGAGGCCCATGCACAACGTAGGAGGGGATGGCCCCCAGGAGGACGAACAGTAGAACACTCACGCTCGGTCTCGTTAGCTGCTGGTGTGTACTGTAGCACTCAGCGCTCCCGAGCAAGAACTCAATACAATCCACAAAGCAGCAGTAGGAGTATTATCTCTCCGGAGAGCTCCGAAGGTAGGTAAAACCCCTCGCGTGCCTCGCCTCGATCCGCTCTTTGCGCGACCTCCGCCCCCCGCCGAACCGAGAAGGGGCTCCGTCCCCATAGGTGCTCGAGGAGCCAAATTTCCCCGACATCTTTGGCGCGCCAGGGATGCCGGGGGCGTCGAGGTTGTGTGAACCCGATCCGGCGTTCGCACGCGCTAGATCTTCATTGATTTCATCGACATGCCGCCGAAGAAGAAGGCTTCGGGGGCGGCTGCTCCGTCCGCTTCGAACCCACTGCCGCTAGAGCAAACGGCTGGTGGGGAAGACGCGGGCGGAAGAACGGGCGTCGATGAAGAAGCCCACGGTGCCACCAGGTCCAAGGACAACGCTGCGCTGCCCGTCGGCGGTGTAGCAGGATCCCACGACGACCAGGCATCGATGGATGCTCCGCGCCCATCTCAGGAAGCGCGGGACCGGCAGCGTTGTGGTACTCACGGTACCATACGTTTGCTGGACCCAAATCAAGCTGGCGGATCTCGAGATGCTCAAGGCTAGCATGCACGCTAACGTGCATGCGCAAGCGAGGCACGGTCGCCTGGACGGAATACTGCTCCTTCTAACGTCGTTGGAAGTTCGAGCATATCCCGCTCCTCGCACCGTTCGCCACCGCTACCCGCCACTCCAGCAGAAGCTTTGGCGCGAGCTCAACTGCTCCTAGACTTCCCTCCAACGCCAGATAAGATCGACGACTGGAGGGCCACCATCCAGAGCCTCATCGGCTTCGCCAACGGCGACACTCCGCGGCAGCCAACCACATCGCAGCCGCGGCAAACCAGCAAGGTGCGAGCCGATGGCGACAAGACCAGTGGGGGTGCGACCACCGTGCACTCCCCGCCCCAAAGGCCAAGATCGCTGACTCATCGGGTCCACCGCGACAGCGACTCCACCGCTTCATCAGATCCGCGAACTCGTCGCGATCAGCACCACGTTCTTCATGAATGACAGCAAGAAGACGCTCGTACCCGCATCGAGCGCCGAAGAGAAATGCGGCGTCAATCAGACCGGCGCGCTGGGCCCACTGTCGACATGCATGCGCCAGGGGAACCAGGCGACCTGCTGTACGCGATAGGTTGCCCTGCGTTTACTCGCGAGCTGCGGCAAGTTCAGTGGCCCAGCACGAAGAATTTCAAGCCAGACGTACCCGAGAAGTACGACGGCAGGTTGCATCCGTCAGAGTTCCTCAGCATCTACACCATCGCGGTGCAGGCTGCCGGGGGGCGAGACGACAAGATCCTTGCCAACTACTTCCCGCTGGTACTCAAGCCCAACGTCATATCCTGGCTCATGCACTTGCCGGAAAACTCCATATCTTCCTGGGCAGACCTGTGCCATCAATTTGTTGGCGCCTTTACGGGCGGCCACAAACCCCATGGCGAGGAGAGTGACCTTCAGCTGCTTGCCCAGAAAGAAGGAGAGCCCTTGCGCAAGTACATCCAGAGATTCAGCCAAGTGCAACGCAACATCCCAGATGTCCAACCTGCTGCGGTCATCAGCGCGTTCCATCAGAACGTGCGTAACCGCAGGATGCAGGAGGAGATGGCGATGTGCAAGATCAGAGACGTCAACGAGCTGTATGCTCTGGTCGACAGGTGTGCACGTGCTGAGGAAGGGAGGAAACTCCCCGGAGAGAATACAGGAATAGGAGGATCTGACAGCGAGGATGCCGCCCCGGCAAATAAAAACCGGTGGCGGAACAACAGGAAGAGGAAGGGCAAAGATGTGCTAGTTGTTGAGCAGTCCGGCAGCGACGGTGGTGCCAAGAAAGCCAAAGATGGCAGCTCCGGCAAGGAGGTTGCCGCATGCGCCAACTGCCAGGCTATGGCGGCCGCCGACAAGCAGGACGGCACCAACAAACAGTACTGCAAGATCCACCGCATCAAGGGCCATGACCTCCAGAGCTGCAAGAAGGTTGAGCAGCTTGTCGAGCTGCAAAAGGCCGAGTACGAGCGACGCGACAAGGAGAAAGCCCAAGCAGGTGCTGGAGGATTCGGTGCGAAGCGCACCGGCCGGGGAGGACGCCGCGGCAAGGCCAATCAGCGGCAAGGAGACATGCCTCCCCGCGGCCGTGACAAGGATGAAGACGACGACGACGAAGACATGGATGATGACGAGACCAGCGAGCAGGAGTTTCAGAAAGCCACAGAGGTCTTGTGCGTTGACGATGGTGCTTCTCTGCATACTTCGCACTTCCAACTCAAACAGTGGGTGCGGGAAGTCAATGCGGCAGAACCACCCGTCGAATCACGCAAGCTTCTTAAATGGTCCAACACGCCTATCATCTTTGATATTGAGGACCACCCTGATCGCACAACTGCGGTCGGGTGCTTGCCGATGTTGGTCTCACCAACTATCCGCAACCTCAAGGTCACTAAGATGCTAGTTGACGGCGGGGCCGGCTTGAACCTGATCTCCTCCGTTGTGCTCCGAAAACTCCAGGTCCCTGACAGCGAGCTCGAAGAGACCGGTACATTCCAAGGAATCAACCCGGGAAGGAGCAAGCCAAAGGGGAAGATCACGCTGCCGGTGACATTTGGCAGCGAGCTGAACTTCAGGACTGAGAGGATCACTTTTGACGTTGCCGATTTTCCATTGCCTTACAATGGAATTCTTGGCCGTCCAGCGCTCGCCAAGTTCATGGCGGCCTCTCATTACGCGTACAACATGCTGAAGATGCCAGGCCCGATAAGTGTCATCTCTGTACGTGGCGACAAGAAAGACGCTCTTATCTGTGCCGACAAGATCTACCGGGAAGCAGCAGCCGCAGCAGATCGCGAGACACTTGCCGCTGAAGCTCCCGTGGGGAAGAAGAAGACCAAGTCCGGCAAGAGTTCTGATGCCCACTCCGGCAAGCGCACCTCTTCGGAGTGCTGCGCTACCGTTGAGGACGCACCATCGAGCTCCACCGGCAAGTATAAGAAGACGATGGCAGCTCCGCCAGCGACCAAGAAGGTGTCCACCAAGGAGGACGGCACTGGTGGTACCTTCACCATCAGTGCCACTCTCGACCCTAAATAGGAAAGCGCGCTCGTTGCTTTCCTGCGGGCGAATGTCGATGTGTTTGCGTGGCAACCGTCCGACATCCCCGGCGTTCCCAGGAAAGTAATTGAGCAGCACCTTGCCGTCTGTCCTCATGCGCGGCCCGTCAAGCAGAGAGTCAGGAAACAAGTAGTGGAGCGCCAAGAATTCATCGCAGAAGAGATCAAGAAGTTGGAAGCAGCAGGCCTTGTCAGAGGAGTGCTCCATCCTACGTGGTTGGCCAATCATGTAGTCGTGCGCAAGGCAAACGGGAAGTGGAGGCTTTGTATCGACTTCACCGATGTTAACAAAGCTTGTCCCAAAGATCCATTTCCCTTGCCGCGCATTGACCAGATTGTTGACTCCACGGCTGGATGTGACTTGCTTTCATTTCTTGATGCATACTCGGGATACGATCAGATCTTCATGGCAGAAGAGGATGAGGAGAAAACCACATTCATCACTCCATGTGGCACGTACTGTTTCGTACGAATGCCTTTCGGTTTGAAGAATGCTGGTTCAACATTTGCAAGGGTAGTCCATACTGCTTTTGAACCGCAAATACACAGAAATGTGGAAGCCTACATGGATGACATAGTGGTCAAGAGCAGGGACAAAGCAACTCTGATTCAAGATCTAGAAGAGACTTTTGCAAATCTGCGCAAGATCAGCCTCAAGCTCAACCCCGAGAAGTGCGTGATTGGAGTGCCGTCCGGATAGCTTCTCGGGTTCTTCATGTCTCAGAGAGGAATCGAAGCCAATCCCGACAAGATCAAGGCCATTGAGCAGATCGAAGCACCGAAGCGCGTCAAGGATGTGCGGAAACTTGCCGGCTGCGTGGCGGCTCTCAGCAGGTTTATCTCTAAGTCTGCTGAGCGCGCCCTGCCGTTTTTGAAAATCTTGAAAAAGGCAGGTCCAATGAAATGGACTCCGGAAGCGGAGGCTGCGCTGCAAGACCTGAAGAGATACCTATCCTCCACTCCAATACTTGTCGCACCTAAGCCGCAAGAGAAGTTGCTGCTGTATCTGGCGGCAAACAATCAAGTGGTTAGTGCTGCGTTAGTAGTGGAGAGAGAGGCAGATGATGAGCCAGCAACCGTGGCAAGCACATCCAGCGACAAGCAGGGGGCTTCCCCGACAAGCTCTGGTCCCGACAAAGATGGATCTGCGCAGATGTGCGAAGGGATACAGCAGAAGAAAATGGTGCAGCGCCCAGTCTAGTTTGTCAGTTCCCTTATGCAGGGGGCTAGGTCAAGGTACTCTGGTGTGTAGAAATTGCTTTTCGGCCTTCTCATGGCCTCGAGAAAGCTGCGCCATTACTTCCAAGCACATGAGATAACAGTTGTCACTCGCTTTCCACTGAAGAGGATACTGCAGAATCCAAAAGCAACAGGCAGGATTGTTGAGTGGGCACTGGAACTGTCAAGCTTTGGCCTCAAGTTTGAGAGCACTTCAACTATCCAGAGCAGAGCATTGGCAGAATTCATAGCAGAGTGGACGCCGACACTAGACGAAGAAATTCCAGAGACGAGCATCCCCGTCAAGGAAACAAACAAAGAGTGGCTGATGTACTTTGATGGTGCTTTCTCGCTGCAAGGCGCCGGTGCTAGCGTGCTTCTTGTCGCACCCACCGGGGAGCACCTCAAGTACGTGGTCCAGATGCACTTTCCCAAGGAGCAAGCAACCAACAATACTGCAGACTATGAGGGATTGCTTGCCGGTCTCAGGATCGCGGCAGACCTTGGGATCAAGCAGCTCATTGTCAGGGGTGACTCGCAGCTTGTCGTCCGCCAAGTGAACAAGAATTATCAGAGTCCGTTGATGGAAGCTTACGTTGATGAAGCAAGGAAGCTAGAAGAGCGCTTTGTCGGCCTACAGATGGAACATGTTCCAAGAGCTCAGAACGACATTGCTGACGGCCTGTCAAAGTGTGCAACACTTAAGTTACCTGTGGAACTAGGGATCTTCGTGCTCAAGCTGACTCAACCGTCTGTGATGCCATGAACTGGACGGAGCAAGAAGAGGAAGTTGATTTCTGGTGACTATCTTCCGGCAGAGCTTCCCGAAGCCGCCTCCAAGAAGGTCCCCAAGGTCAATGCCAAGAGTGCTGAGGAGCAGTCTGCTCCGACAAGCCCCAGGGCTTGTTTCGTTGTAGCAGACGCTCCCGACAAGTTTTGCTCCAGCAAGCTTGCCGGGGATCATCAAGCTCCGGCCGAGCCGCAGGTTCTCGCCGTAAAAGCGGATGTTCCTGCAGCAGCAGATATGCCTTTAGTCCTTGTTGTCGAGCCACCGGCTCCAGCATGGGCACAGCAGATCGTCCGTTTCCTCCAGACAGGAGAACTTCCCGAAGAGCCAGAAGAAGCGGAAAGAGTAGCCCGACAGTCAAGTATGTACCAGTTCGTCGACAACGCACTGTACAGAAGAAGACTCAACGGAGTGAAATTAAAGTGTATTCCCTGGGAAGATGGACAGAAGTTGTTGGCAGAGATACATGGAGGCATATGTGGTCACCACATTGGCGCAAGAGCACTTGCCGGCAAAGCTTTCCGGCAAGGTTTCTTTTGGCCGACAACCCTACAGGATGCAACTGCACAAGTAACCAAGTGTGAAGCGTGCCAGTTCCATTCCAAGCAGATACACCAGCCAGCTCAAGCTCTCCAAACGATCCCTTTATCCTGTCCATTTTCAGTCTGGGGGCTCGACATCCTCGACCCCTTCCCCCGAGCAGTCGGGGGCTTTGAGTACTTGTACGTCGCAATCGACAAGTTCACAAAGTGCCCGGAAGTGGAACCAGTGAGGAAGGTGACAGCACAGTCAGCAGTCAAGTCCTTCAGGTCGATTGTTTGCCGCTTCGGGATCCCTAACAGGATCATCACCGACAACGGTACGCAATTCACGAGCCGCACCTTCATGAAGTACGTCCAAGATCTTGGCGCCAAGGTCTGCTTCACTTCTGTCGCTCACCCCAGGAGCAACGGTCAAGCGGAAAGGGAAAATGCTGAAGTGCTGCGTGGGCTCAAGACCAGGACTTTCGACAGGCTGCACAAGTGCGGAAGAAACTGGATCGAGGAGCTGTCGGTGGTTCTTTGGTCGATCAGGACGACGCCAAATCGAGCCACTGGCCAGACACCTTTCGTTCTAGTCTATGGAGCAGAGGCAGTTATCCCCACGGAACTCGTATACGGGTCACCTCGAGTGCTCGCTTATTGTAACGCCCTCGATGTGGCTATATCTCCCACGTGTCGAAGCATGACTTAGAGGCATAACCGCATTGAAAGCAATGTCGCAAGTGAGGTAATCTTCACACAACTGATGTAATACATAAGGGAAAGAGATACATAGTTGGCTTACAATCGCCACTTCACACAATACATGAGTAAAGCATTACATCATACATATACAATCAAGGTCCGACTACGGAACCAAAATAAAATAAAACTACCCCAAATGCTACACAGATCCCCGATCGTCCCGACTGGGCTCCACTACTGATCAACTGAAAAGAAACAACACAACGAACACGATCTTCATCAAGCTCCTCCTTGAACTCGGGTGCGTCACCTGCACGGTTTCATCGGCACCTGCAAACTGGTTTTGGAAGTATCTGTGAGTCACGGGGACTCAGCAATCTCACACCCACGAGATCAAGACTATTTAAGCTTAAAGGTAGGACAGTGTAGTGAGGTGGAGCTGCAGCAAGCGACTAGCATATATGGTGGCTAACATACGCAAATGAGAGCGAGAAGAGAAGGCAAAAGCACGGGCGTGAAGCTAGAAGCGATCAAGAAGTGATCCTCAAACTACTTACGTCAAGCATAACTCCAACACCGTGTTCACTTCCCGGACTCCGCCGAGAAGAGACCATCACGGTTACACACGCGGATGGTGTATTCTAATTAAGATCAACTTCGGGTTTTCTACAACCGGACATTAACAAATTCCCATCTGCCACATAACCGCGGGCACGGCTTTCGAAAGTACAAACCCTGCAGGGGTGTCCCAACTTAGCCCATTATAAGCTCTCGCGATCAACGAAGGATATTCCTTCTCCCCGGGAAGACCCGATCAGTCTCGGAATCCCGGCTACAAGACAATTCGACAGTAATAAAAGAAGACCAGCAAAGCCGCCCGGATGTGCCGACAAATCCTGATAGGAGCTGCACATATCTCGGTCTCAGGGCACACCGGATTGTCCAAACTTCCGGTAGGCGAACCCAGAGTTGCCCCTGGTGGCCACCGGCGGCTGACGGTTGGGACCAGCACTCGAAGGAGAACTGGCCCGGGGGGGCTAAAATAAAGATGACCCTCGGTCTCCGGAAACACAAGGGAAATAAAAGGGCATAGGTGAGGCAAATGGTAAAACCAATGTTGGGCCTTGCTGGAGGAGTCTTATTCAAAGCGAACTGTCAAGGGGGTCCCATAAATCACCCAACCGCGTTAGGGACGCAAAATCCGGGAACATAATACCGATATGACGGAAACTAGGGCGGTAAGAGTGGAACAAAACACCAGGCATAAGGCCGAGCCTTCCACCCTTTACCAAGTATATAGATGCATTAATTAAATAAGATATATTGTGATATCCCAACAAGTAAACATGTTCCAATCAAGGAACAACATCTCCATGTTCCAACAAGGAACAAACTTCATCTTCACCTGCAACTAACAACGCTATAAGAGGGGCTGAGCAAAGCGGTAACATAGCCAAACAACGGTTTGCTAGGACAAGGTGGGTTAGAGGCTTGGTTTGACAATATGGAAGGCATGATAACCAAGTGGTAGGTATCGCAGCATAGGCATAGCGAAAGAGCGAGCAACTACCAAGCAAAGATAGAAGTGATTTCGAGGGTATGGTCATCTTGCCTGCAAAGTTCTCAGGGTTGTCGATGGCTTGATCCTTGTAAGTGTTCTCAACAGGTTCCTCGTTCACGTACTCGTCTCCTGGCTCTACCCAAACAAGAACACAAGCAAAGGAACAACTATCAACCACGATGCAATGCGCAATCAACATGATGCAAAACATGGCATGATATGCGAGATGTGGTATGCAATGCATATGCGTGCTCCGGAAGGAAAAGATGAACAGGGCATAATCTTGGCAAACCAAGTATGCCACTGGAAAGGTGAGGTGATTTCGGTTGAAATCGATATAAAGATCACCGGAATTGGATGCACGGTTTGCAAATGACAAGCAAAACAAGAATGACAAGATTCTGTCATTAACAGCATGATGCTACTTAGCAAGCAACAAGAAATTAAGCTACTGCACCCAAACGTACCAACAAAGCATATGACAGTGAACTACTCAAGATGCTTGACAAAAGATGAACACTGAGCTACGGTTAAATCACACCACAACAGGTACAAACAAGGATGGCAAAAGTGCAAAAGATAACAGGTTCACAGACTTTGTGAAAATAACAACATGCCAGAAATTAACATCAGGATGACATGTTTAGAGCAAGCAAACAACATTCTACAGGAATAGGACATAGCAATATATGGCAAGGAATGAATCTACTCAAAGCATTGAACAAAAGTCCCTTACTGACCGTGAGCCAAAAAGGACCAGAAAGTATAATAGCACCCATGTCAATTAAGCAAGTTTCGTTACAGTTTTCAGACTTAGCAGAAAACTGGACATGTCTAAAACAGATAACAAGTAGGCATGTTTACGAGCTCGATGCACTCACTACAGAGCATTTCATGATAAACTAAGCATACACCCACCAAGAAGACATGGCATAGAAGCTAATTATGGCAAGAACAACATCATAGCATTCAAGGATCGACTACAACAAGCTTGGCAAAATCGAATAACATGTAAACAATCTGCCAGTAACATTTTATAGCAAAAGTAGAGCTCGATTGACTCAAGCTATGGCACTCCATAATTACAAACAAAGGCATGGATGGATAGGGCAAATCCATATGTTCAAAAAACACTGACTGATCATGCTCAAAATGGGCATAAATCTCTCTGTGACAACATGAACACATGGCATAAAAATAACAGCAGGGAATAAATTAGTGAAATCAGCAACATTATGATCCCTAGATTTCATGCTTGTGCTAGTCACCACAAAGATCACAAAAATACATGGCATACACCCCTGGAAAGATAGCATGGCATATTACAGAACAAATGTAGGACTCCAGTTCATAGGATGCACACATCAATCATGGCAAAAATGACAAATTTGCATCTACTGAAACAGATCTGAAACTAACATCACATAGCCCTCTTCTAACAGCATTTCGGGCATCAAGATGAGGTCAAATGAAAATGATGCAATGGGATGAAATGATGTACTCACCGAGGCAAACAATTAGATATGCTATACGCCCAAAACGGAGCCACGGGTGCAAAGTTATGATGCAATGAACATGGCATGATTATGCAACATATCTCTGGACTTAGGGAAAAATCGGGGCAACCTCGCAAATCTAGGGTTCCGGGCACGGAAACCGAGGATGGCCGGAGTTCACCGGAGATGGGCGTGGGGACGCCGGAGATGGCGGATCCGGAGCTCCTCCGGCCGGATCTCGCCGGATCCGGTCCGGGTCGAGGCGGAGGAGGTGGCGGGGAGGCGCGGACCGGCGGCGGGCGACGGTGCGGGGCCGCGCCGGTGCGGTGGCGGGGCGGCGCCGGCGGGATACGGTGGCGGCGAGGCAGAGGAGCGGCGAGGCGGCGCCGGCGAACGGGCGGCGGGGCGGCGCAAGGGCGGCGGGGCACGCGGGCAGAGGCGCGCGGGGCGCGCGGGCGGATCTAAGCCGCGGGGGCCGACGGCGGGCTGCGCGGGCCGGCGCGGAGGACGGCGGCGGCAGTCCACGTGGCAGGCGCCGGTTGGACGGGGCGGCGGTTGGACGCGTCCGGCCCGGGGACGGACATGTCCGGCGCGCGGAGGAGGGATGGATCTAGGGTTAGGGGGGTTTGGACCCGGGATTTCGGAGGGGGAGGTGCATTTATAGGTAGGAGGGGCTAGGAGGCTCCAAATTGAGCACGGTTTGCGGCCACACGATCGTGATCGAACGGCGATGGACATGGGAGTGACTTAGATGGGTTATTGGGCTGATTTGGAGGGGTTTTGGGCTGCAACCCAAAAGAGGCCTTCACAGTTACCCGGTTAACCGTTGGAGTATCAAACGACCTCCGAAAGACCCGAAACTTGACAGGCGGTCTACCGGTGCAATACCAAGGCCGCTTGTCAAACCTCGGTCCGTTCCGAGAAAGTTTAATACCCGCTCACGGAAAAAAGGTAAAAGGGGACGCCGGGGAACATAGGAGCGCCGGATTGCAAAACGGACAACGGGGAAAATGCTCGGATTCATGAAACGAACACGTATGCGAATGCGATGCACATGATGACATGATATGAAATGTATGGCATGAACAAAATGCAAAAGAAGGAAAACCCGACCACGGAGGGAATATCATATCGCATCTCCGGAAAAGGCAAGAGTTGAAGTTACGAATATGGAAAGTTGTATCCGGGGCGTTACAATACTCCACCACTACGAGAGGATCTCGTCCCGAGATCTAGGATGGCACCGGAGGGAAAACGGGGGAAGAAGAGGAAGAGGTAAAACTAAGTTGCTTCTTGACAAAAGAGTGAAACCAAAGAACCTTGAGAGGTTGCAAAGCTTGAAGAAATGACACGAAGGAGGTGAACAAAATTTAAAACACTCCGTTAGATAAGAGGAACATGGGATACGACGAGAACCAAGAGGTTAAGTGACAAGGTAGATATTGAAACCACTCCGGTTAAAACAAGATAGAGAAGGAATAAGAATGACATGATTTGGGCAGCACTCCGAGTGAAAATGGAAGGGATTTGAACATGATCTTGACAATATGAGAGGATACTTGCTGAAATTAACAACACACTGCCTCCGGAACTATTAAAAGAATGGCACAAGGGTAAGAAAGATTTCAGACAGCACTCCGGTTGAGAAGAGATGCAAGACTTGATAAGATGAAAAGAACTTGAAAGAGATCACAACACTCCGGTTAAATGGGTATGCATGAAAAGAACACGATCCTCACAATTTGAGATGATGTGCGAAGAGAGCAACATCACAATGCCTCCGGAAGAAGAAATAGAAGTTAGATCATTAGAATAAAGGAATGGAGAAGAAAATGACAACTTCTACCACAAATGAGTTTGGAAAGCACCCTTAAAAGAAGAATAGAACGGAGTTGTTGGAAAAACTAGCAACGAAAAGAATAAGTTTGTAGTGGGCTTATAGAAACATCTCAAAATTATGAGGTGAGCTTCTGCCACCAACGGAAACAAATGATTGGATTGATATCAACAAGGAGACGAGAAACTTATTTCACCCGGAGAACAAACGAAGAACTTGGGTCATTTATAAGCACCATAAAAAGCAACAATCCTTAGGGAAAGCTTTAGGTGAAATATAACCCAAGATAACTCCAATGAAGAGATTGATGGATTTAAATACCTCATTCTTGACAACATGTGAATCATGAAGCACGAGAAGAAATTGCCAAGGATGACATAACACCATCTCAAAAGATAAGGTAGAAAGAATTGCACTTAGAAGTGCAAGATGAAGAATACTTGAACTCCTCAAAATAAAACATGTGTTGGAACACTATGTTTATTTTAGAGTATAACTTGGTGGATCTTAACTCCGAGAGAAATCTTGAAAAACAATTGAATAATGAAAAGGGTCCCTGATAAACCATCATGTGAACCTTCCATGAAGAACTCCGGTGAAACAAGGATGATAGAAAGAGAGAGAAGTTGAAAAACACAAGGTGAAGCCTTGCGATAATGAAGCTTCGCGATGAGATAATGCGAAAAACTTGGAACTCCGGAAAAGAAAAGATGAAGGATCTTGAACCGAGAATGTGACATGATGAACAACTCTGGAAAGAAGCAATTAGATCACTTGGGTGAGACAACAATAAGAATTACGTTATGCGTATCCTTCACCAATTTATATTGATGACAAGCAGCGGATTTGACATACTACTTATTTCTCGTAGAAAGGATTACGATATAAATGGCGCAAACTTGGAAAAGGTATTGATGGAACCACCGGTTGGATTTCGAAACAACGAATGAATTGATATGATAACCAAGAAAAGAGAACTCTTGAACGAACCACCGTAAGAATTGAAAATGAATAAACAAAATATAAAGAAACACCAGGAAGAATTAGCAAATGAACGAAGATGCTTGCTAGAATTTAGATACATGAGAACGAATAGATCATGAACTGATTAGAGTATATTTGAACGATGCACCGGTAAGATTTGGAAAACAAGAGCTGAAAGCTGAGAATGAGGAATTATGAAATGATGGCCTTCGGGGAAAAGAAATGGAAACAACTCATGAAATTCTCCGTATGGGTATGAAAAGAATTCTCACAATCGAAACAATTATGAGAGAATGGCATCAATCTAGAAGCACACATCTTCAAGAGAATGGACAAGATTTAAGGGAAACTCTTCTTCGGTCTTCAAATGTTGAGAATGACGATGAGAAACACCACCATGAATTGTTGAGGCACTCCGGAATGAAAATTAGAAAGGTTGAACCAACGATGAAAAGAATTTGAAAGATCTTGGAGAAAGACAATTGACTGATGATAATTCATTCCTACGTCAAACTTGGAAAAGAATTTGAGAATAACTCCGGGAAAATTAGAAGATTCAGGTAAGATCCTGGGAGAAGACCTGTGGGTTAGGGACCATTCAAAAGAAAAACACCTTCGAATGATTACTTGAAAGGGAGATTGCACCGGTTGATTTTAATGGCTTGAATGAGATAACAATCTCGAAATAACTTGAACGGATTAAGAATGGAAACACAAATCTTCTGAGTTATCTTCGGCACTCCGGAACAATTGAATAGCGAGAAGTGGATGATTAAGAGGTGCACCGGCATAAGAAAGCATTTGAAACGAGGAAAAGAATACGATCAACACTGAAAGCTTGACTTGAGTCCACCAGAGAAGAAAAGAACGAAGAATAATAGACTTGAAGCTTCCTTAGCATCTTCATGAGAATCACCAGGTAAGAACATGGAGGAAAAGAATGAAGAGACTTCACATCAATAAAATGGATGCTTGATTAAGATATATGAGTCCTTGAAGAAAGAGGGTGGGAGGGCGGGAAAAACAAAGACAACTTGGGACGAATGGAACAAACACCGTTGAGAATACTTAGTGTTGATCTTGCGGATGTTGAAAATGATCGGATTTACTTGGAGAAACGCACACCGGTTGGAAAGGATTGAAAAGACAACCTTGATGAACAAGAAGGATTAGCATCCACATAGAAATATGAGAACATCGCTTAGAATAAGGTATGGAATGAACACTTGGCATTGAAGCAACTAGAATACCACAAAATGGAACAAAAACAAAGGATTTGGCTTGCAGAATAAACCGGAACAAATACACATGATAGAGATTTACCCAATCCCATATCATGCATCTGTCGGAAAGATATTCTAGGAGCTACTTGAATTCCCACTTATAAACTCCCGAAACTTTCTGGTTATGCAATCAGGTGTTGGGGATACAGGGGACACAAAATATATCACCCAAACTAACAATACCTAGATCCAGCTGTATCCATCCTTCAACACATAACCAAGAAACCTTCGGAAATCGTGTACCTCAACCTTCGAAAAGCATCCGTTATACAAGTTATGGCAATACTCCCGCACTCGCCTTAGTACTGGGCTATCAGGGTTATCTCACCAACAACTGTACAAAAGAGATTTTTGATGTCGGCGTACTAAACTCAGGTCTTCCAGAACTGCAACGATAAAATTATGACGACAACACCTCAGAGCTCAACTCCCCGGGACACTTCCACTAAACCCCTGCTGACAGCAGGCACCAAGACAATGTTGTCATCACAAAACCATCGGAACGATTCTAAGATACCCGCGTGATCCTAAATTTTTTTTAGTGAAATTTGAGAAGAGAAGAGTCAAAACTCTACGTCAGGATGCCTTACCAGAGCGATGAGGAGACTGGGAAGTAAAAAGAATTCCTAAACTCTCCGATATCTAATTCCTAAATGACTCAAAACATTTTTCTAGACACAACTCGGCCGCTAAAAAAACGATCAATCATTGGGGGCTCCTAAGGTCGGGGAAGGCTCTGATTACCAACTTGTAACGCCCTCGATGCGGCTATACTTCCCACATGTCGAAGCACGACTTAGAGGCATAACCGCATTGAAAGCAATGTCGCAAGTGTGAGGTAATCTTCACACAACCCATGTAATACATAAGGGAAAGAGATACATAGTTGGCTTACAATTGCCACTTCACACAATACATGAGTAAAGCATTACATCATACAGATACAATCAAGGTCCGACTACGGAACCAAAATAAAATAAAACTACCCCAAATGCTACACAGATCCCTGATCGTCCCGACTGGGCTCCACTACTGATCAACTGAAAAGAAACAACACAACGAACACAATCTTCATCAAGCTCCTCCTACAACTAGGGTGCGTCACTTGCACGGTTTCATCCGCACCTGCAAACTGGTTTTGGAAGTATCTATGAGTCACGGGGACTCAGCAATCTCACACCCGCGAGATCAAGACTATTTAAGCTTAAAGGTAGGACAGTGTAGTGAGGTGGAGCTGCAGCAAGCGACTAGCATATATGGTGGCTAACATACGCAAATGAGAGCGAGAAAAGAAGGCAAAAGCACGGGCGTGAAGCTAGAAGCGATCAAGAAGTGATCCTGAAACTACTTACATCAAGCATAAATCCACCATCGTGTTCACTTCCCGGACTCCGCCGAGAAGAGACCATCACGGTTACACACGCGGTTGGTGTATTTTAATTAAGATCAACTTCGGGTTTTCTACAACCGGACATTAACAAATTCCCATCTGCCACATAACCGCGGGCACGGCTTTCGAAAGTTCAAACCCTGCAGGGGTGTCCCAACTCAGCCCATTATAAGCTCTCGCGATCAACGAAGGATATTCCTTCTCCCCGGGAAGACCCGATCAGTCTCGGAATCCCGGCTACAAGACATTTCGACAGTAATAAAACAAGACCAGCAAAGCCGCCTGGATGTGCCGACAAATCCTGATAGGAGCTGCACATATCTCGGTCTCCGGGCACACCGGATTGTTCAAACTTCTGATAGGCGAACCCAGAGTTGCCCCTGGTGGCCACCGGCGGCTGACGGTTTGGACCAGCACTCGAAGGAGAACTGGCCCGGGGGGGGCTAAAATAAAGATGACCCTCGGGCTCCGGAAACCCAAGGGAAATAAAAGGGCATAGGTGAGGCAAATGGTAAAACCAATGTTGGGCCTTGCTGGAGGAGTCTTATTCAAAGCGGACTGTCAAGGGGGTCCCATAAATCACCCAACCGCGTTAGGGACGCAAAATCCGGGAACATAATACCGATATGACGGAAACTAGGGCGGCAAGAGTGGAACAAAACACCAGGCATAAGGCCGAGCCTTCCACCCTTTACCAAGTATATAGATGCATTAATTAAATAAGATATATTGTGATATCCCAACAAGTAAACATGTTCCAATCAAGGAACAACATCTCCATGTTCCAACAAGGAACAAACTTCATCTTCACCTGCAACTAACAACGCTATAAGAGGGGCTGAGCAAAGCGGTAACATAGCCAAACAACGGTTTGCTAGGACAAGGTGGGTTAGAGGCTTGGTTTGACAATATGGAAGGCATGATAAGCAAGTGGTAGGTATCGCAGCATAGGCATAGCGAAAGAGCGAGCAACTATCAAGCAAAGATAGAAGTGATTTCGAGGGTATGGTCATCTTGCCTGCAAAGTTCTCAGGGTTGTCGATGGCTTGATCCTTGTAAGTGTTCTCAACAGGTTCCTCGTTCACGTACTCGTCTCCTGGCTCTACCCAAACAAGAACACAAGCAAAGGAACAACTATCAACCACGATGCAATGCGCAATCAACATGATGCAAAACATGGCATGATATGCGAGATGTGGTATGCAATGCATATGCGTGCTCCGGAAGGAAAAGATGAACAGGGCATAATCTTGGCAAACCAAGTATGCCACTGGAAAGGTGAGGTGATTTCGGTTGAAATCGATATAAAGATCACCGGAATCGGATGCACGGTTTGCAAATGACAAGCAAAACAAGAATGACAAGATTCTGTCATTAACAGCATGATGCTACTTAGCAAGCAACAAGAAATTAAGCTACTGCACCCAAACATACCAACAAAGCATATGACAGTGAACTACTCAAGATGGTTGACAAAAGATGAACACTGAGCTACGGCTAAATCACAACACAACAGGATCAAACAAGGACGGCAAAAGTGCAAAAGATAACAGGTTCACAGACTTGGTGAAAATAACAACATGCCAGAAATTAACATCAGGATGACATGTTTAGAGCAAGCAAACAACATGTTACAAGATCAGGACATAGAAAAGTATGGCCTGGCATGAATCTACTCAAAGCATTGAACAAAAATCCCTTAGTGGACATGAGCCAAAAAGGACCAGAAAATATAATAGCACCCATGTCAATTAAGCAAGTTTCGTTACAGTTTTCAGGCTTGGCAGAAAACTGGACATGTCAAAAACAGATAACAAGTAGGCATGTTTACGAGCTCGATGCACTCACTACAGAGCCTTTCATGATAAACTAATCATACAACCACCAAGAAGACATGGCATAGAAGCTAGACATGGCAAGAATAGCATCATAGCATGTAAGGATCAACTACAACAAGCTTGGTAAAATCGAATAACATGTAAACAATCTGCCAGTAACATTTTATAGCAAAAGTAGAGCTTGATTGAGTCAAGCTACGGTACTCCATAATTACAAACAAAGGCATGGAAAGATAGACCAAATCCATATGTTCAAAACATCCTTACTTATCATGCTCAAAATAGAAATAGATCTCTCTGAAACAACATGAACACATAGCATAGAAATAATAGCAGGACATGACTTGGTAAAATTACTAAGTCTCTGAAATCAGCAACATTATGATCCCTAGTTTGCATGTTTGTGCTAGTCACCACAGAGATCACAAAAATACATGGCATACACCCCTGGAAAGATAGCATGGCATATTACAAGACACATGTAGGACTCAACTTCATAGGGTGCACACATCAATCATGGCAAAAATGACAAAAGTGCATCTACTGAAACAGATCTGAAACTAAGATCACATAGCCCTCTTCTAACAGCATTTCTGGCGTCAAGATGAGATCAAATGAAAATGATGCAATGGGATCAAATGATCTACTCATCGGGGCGAACAATCCGATATGCTATACGTCCAAAACGGAGCCACAGGTGCAAAGTTATGATGCGATGAACATGACATGATTATGCAACATATCTCGGGACTTGGGGAAAAATCGGGGCAACCTCGCAGATCTAGGGTTCCGGGCACGGGAACCGAGGATGGTCGGAGTTCGCCGGAGATGGGCGTGGGGACGCCGAAGATGGCGGATCCGGAGCTCCTTCGGCCGGATCTCGCCGGATCCGGTCCGGGTTGAGGAAGAGGAGGCGGCGGGGAGGCGCGGACCGGCGGGCGACGGCGCGGGGCCGCGCCGGCGCGGTGGCGGGGCGGTGCCGGCGGGATACGGTGGCGGCGAGGCGGAGGAGCGGTGAGGCGGAGGAAAGGCGAGGCGGCGCCGGCGAACGGGCGGCGGGGCGGCGCAAGGGCGGCGGGGCACGCGGGCGGAGGCGCGCGAGGCGCGCGGGCGGATTTGGGCCGCGGGGGCCGACGGCGGGCTGCGCGGGCCGGCGCGGAGGACGGCGGCGGCGGGCCACATGGCAGGCGCCGGTTGGACGGGGCGGCGGTTGGACGCGTCCGGCGCGGGGACGGACATGTCCGGCGCGCGGAGGAGGGATGGATCTAGGTTTAGGGGGGGTTTGGACCCGGGATTTCGGAGGGGGAGGTGTATTTATAGGTAGGAGGGGCTAGGGGGCTCCAAATTGAGCATGGTTTGCGGCCACACGATCATGATCGAACGGCGATGGACATGGGAGTGACTTAGATGGGTTATTTGGCTGATTTGGAGGGGTTTTGGGCTGCAACCCAAAAGAGGCCTTCACAGTTACCTGGTTAACCGTTGGAGTATCAAACGACCTCCGAAAGACCCGAAACTTGACAGGCGGTCTACCGGTGCTATACCAAGGCCGCTTGTCAAACCTCGGTCCGTTCCGAGAAAGTTTAATAGCCGCTCACGGAAAAAAGGTAAAAGGGGACGCCGGGGAACATTGGAGCGCCGGATTGCAAAACGGACAACGGGGAAAATGCTCGGATTCATGAAACGAACACGTATGCGAATGCGATGCACATGATGACATGATATGAAATGTATGGCATGAACAAAATGCAAAAGAAGGAAAACCCGACCATGGAGGGAATATCATATCGCATCTCTGGAAAAGGCAAGAGTTGAAGTTACGAATATGGAAAGTTGTATCCGGGGCGTTACACTTAGGATGAGCTTGAGCAAGAGCAGCTGCGACAAGATGACGCGCTGCTCCTTGAGGAAGGTCGTCTTCAGGCTGTTGTACGAGCTGCTCGATACCAGCAAGCTTTGCGCCGCTACCATAGCCGCAAAGTTAAAGCCAGAAGTCTCGAGGAAGGCGACTTTGTTCTTCGGCGCGTTCATTCCGCCAAGAATTCCAACAAGTTGACGCCGAAGTAGGAAGGCCCTTACCGGGTGAAACGAGTCACTAGGCCTGGCGCTGTCCGCCTTGAGACCGAAGATGGCTTTCCGGTGAGAAACTCCTGGAACATCGAGCATCTTCGTAAGTTTTACCCGTAAGGCGCGGTTGTCGGACCCTGTCCGGCAACCACCATTTTGTACAAGTCTTGCCACTGTTGCATGTAATCCTTTGTACAAAGCCAGGCGCAGACCCTGTGCATAAATAAAGCTCACGTGCTCCGCACACCTTGTCAATTTCATTCTCTTTTGCATGAATTATCTGACACTTTGTGCAGCGAACACCCCCGGTAAGCAATAACGAGCCATAAGGCTCCATTATTATTTTCTCTACTTTCTTTCTTTTGTCTATCTGGGAAATGAAGGATCCTTCGCCCACAAGTTTGCCGGGAGGGAAGGGGAAGATAATGGTATGGGCCAGGAGTCGTTCAAGAAAGTTTCGCCTTGCCGGGAAGCGAACAACAGAAAAGCTAAGTACCAAAGTTTGAGCAATCAGATTTTTAATTTTAAGTTATTTTCCTTGAACGACCATGCTTTGTATGGAAAACCTGTGCGCGAAGGAACTGGCTCGTGGCTAGTTGCGCCCTTACTTTGTTTCGAGTTCGCTGAACAGTTTAAGTGTGCTGCGACTAGAGTTGCACCCTTACTTTGTTTCGAGCCCGCTCAACAACTTAAGCGAGCTGCGACTAGTTGCGACAAGGTTTCTTGTCGGCAACAGCACTGCCAGCAGGCTGCTGACGTCCCGCACTCAGCGCTCGCGGCAAAAGTGCCTACGCCGGCAAGTTCCCTAAGAGCGTAGGGCAAAAACATACAAAGGAGGGAATCCAGTAAAGGAAATAACATTGCAATAGCTACCCAAAACAAAGTTATATATTACAAGATAGCTTGTCGCGGTTCTAATAGACTGCTTTCATAACATGATTAGCAGCGACAAGAAAAAAAGAAAACGGGCGGCCTAGTCCACGCGATCGCCCTCAACCCTCTTGATCCCGCTCACCTTGTCCACAATGGGTGCGACAAGGTCCTTGAGCGCCTCCAGATCAGCTTCCGCCGGCAGGAACCTAAGGACATTGGTGAGGTTGAGGCCCGGGTTGCGGAAGGCTACCTTCACCAACACCTTCTGAAGAGCTCCCGCGCAGATCTTGCGCGACTCGTCGGCCAGCTGCTTTGGGATCCTTTCCCTGAGTCGCTGAAGGGCCGTCGCCACGCCTTTGAAGAATAGAGTGAGCTTGGCGCTGGATGGGAGGGTCTCATCGGAGGGATACCCGAGATCCCCCATCCCAGCTGCTTCAGCTCCTTGTCGATGTCTGCGGCAGCATTCACAAGACCCTCCGTCCACTGCTCCACAGTCTCTCTAAAATCATTCTGGGTGGAGGCAATGCTCTCCAGCAGCGCCTTGTCAGCCTTGATCTCCTTCTTCAAGGACGCCTCCTGCTCAATGGCGCCATCCAGCGTCTTGGTCAAGGCAGCCAGCTTCAGCTCAAGATCGGCGTTGGAATCCTTGGCGCGCTATGGTCCTTGACCTTCTCGGCGAGACGACCCTGCAGCTCACCAAAAGTGTAGGCGTCCTTATCGCGCTCATGCTTGAGCGCGGCAAGCGCTTCACCGCTCGCCTTAAGATTAGCCTCCAGCTGCGCCACCTTCGTCTCTAGCTCCTTCTTGGCGGCCTCGGCAGCTGCGGCGGCGTCCTTTGTTTCCTTGAGAGCTCCGCTGAGTGTTTGCTCGCGCGCAACAAGCTCCTCTTCGTGACTGTTCAGGCTGGCTTTCAGCTGCACCAATTCGCCCTCCCGCGCAGATATCTCCTCGGCGGCAAGCCGCTGTTGCTCCGCAATTTCTGCCTTCTCGAGGATGAAGGCCTTCTGTGCCTCATCAAGCTGCACACGCTCTGCCACCAGCGACTGGAGAGCTGCCTGGTTGAAACCCCGGAGCTCCTCCGCGCGCTTCTCCATGTCCACCCCCGCCTTCGCGACAAGCGCTTCGCGGGACTCCAGTTTGGCTTGTCGGGCGCGGTAGAGCGACACCAGCTTCCGCAGCAGTCGCTCTTCCTCAGGCTCATCGCTGCTACTGCCCGGCGCGTCGACCAGCGTCAGCCCAGCGGAGGCGAGCACCTCCACATCAAAGCTTTCTCCCTCGACCGGCGCCCAGGATGTTGACGCCCAGGGGAGGTTGATGAAGACGCCGTCGCCGGCCTTCAAGTAGATGCCTGGCTGGGGCTCTTCGGAGCCTGGCGCTGCAGCAGCGGCGGGAGGATCGGCGGTCGGTGTAGCGCCTGTCGCTCCTGCGGCCTCAGGGTCGTCAGTGCGATCGCCGGACCCCTCGTCGGCTGCTGCGGCGGCAGCCCTGACGGCCTCTTCACCGACGGGATCATCAGCGTCGGCCGCTTCTTCGGTGGCGGCGGCATCGTCAACAGCGACCTCGGTCTCCATCGGCTCCACAATAGATGGATCTGACAGCCGGAAAAGGAAGAAAAGTCAAGCAAATACCCAAAAAGAAAAACCCAAGGGAAGTTTAATAGCAAGGAGTACCTGTACCAGGCTCGGTAGTTGGGATCTCCGCTGCCGGGGGGTCGCTGGTACTGTCCCTTGCCGGAGACTTCTCCCTTGCCGTGGAGCTCTCGCTCGTCGGAGACTTCTCCCTTGCCGGGGAGCTCTCCCCTGTCGGAGGATTCTCCTTTGCCGGAGAACTCTCCCTTGGCGGCGTAGTCGAAGCAGATGGCATGTCAGGGGCGGCGTCCGGACGCTCCTGGTGGGGCTGCTCTGCTCCTACACAAGCCAACAGTCAGATATCAGCAAGCAAAGAGTATCCATGCGCGCCTAACAGTGGGAAGTAAACCATATACTTACGCTGGGGGCTGCGCTAGGTGCTGCTCTGAAGAACAGCTGTTGGGTCCGGCAAGTTTGTCTCGGGCGCACCCCCTGCTGGCACGGTGGGATCATCCTCGATGACAATCACCGGGACCTTGGCTCTCTTTGCCATTCTCTGGGCCAGAGTCCTAAAAAGGAATAAGTTCAGAGTAAAGCAAATGAGATACAAGACAAGACAACAAGTATTGAAGACATGCAAGTACAACAAGGATCTTACTCTTCTTCTTCCTCGTCGGAGCTGAGCGCGGAGAAGTCAAAGCCTGGCCCACCTTCGGCGCGAGGAGGCAGAGGAGTAGGATCCCTTGGCCGCTTGGCGGGAGCTGGAGCTGCGGATCGGGAGGACCCCGCTCCAGTTGCCGCTGCAGCGTGAGGTGCTTCCGCGGCGACGGAACTTGCCGCGGTGGAGCGTGTCATGCGGCGCGGCGGGGGTTGGCTCGTCAGCCGCTCCGCTACGTCCCCGGCCTTGCGAAGACGCCTTCTTGGAGCCGGGGGCTCTGTTGGCGGAACCGAGGGCTCTGCTTGTGGAGCCGGGGGCTCCGCTTGCGGCAAGCTGTCCGAAGACGAAGAGGAAGAGGAGCCGATCTCCAACGAGCCGCTCGTATCCTCGGCGGGCCTGCTCGGCCCGACGTCATGCCCGGCGGACCTCTTCTCGCCGACAAGCTCCTCTCGATCGGCAAGGCTTGCCGCCTCCGCTGCATCTGCCTCCTCGACGGTGAACCCGAACTCGCCCGCAGCTGCGGATGCCGCCGCCTCTTCCAGCCTGGTGGCGATGCGTTTGACCTCATCTTCGGTAGTGTCCCGGGTGAGGCCCCTCTTCTCATCGGCGTCAACCGGCACTTCTATCAAGTTATCGAAGAACGCCCGCACGACATCATCTGCAGGCTCTATCCAGGCTGGATCAATTCCGTGCGAGTCGCACAGCGGCATCATTGCACGGATGCGGTCGAGCGCGGAGTTGTTGCACAGCGGAACGACACCCCTCGGCAACCTGAACACTTCGGGGTGCTGTGGGTCGTGCTTGAACAGCTCCTGGAGCATCGCGTTGAGCTCCAGGACAGTGAAGTTGAAGTTGAGGCCCGGCCGCAACCTCATGATATCCGCCGCGTTCTGGAACTCCTAGGCGGGTCTCCTCCTCTCCTGCAGGGGGGCGATGCGGCGGCGGAGGAAATCTGCGCCAACCGCTCCTAGAGTGAGCCCGGCAAGCCTGAGCCGTAGGATCCGGGCGACGGCAATCTTCAGTCTGTCGTCTTCCGGGGCCAGGCTACTCCAATCACTGCCGCACACTACTGGGGTTTCGCGCAGAGCAGTAAACGGTTGCGGATTCTCCTCGACAATCAGGCACCAGTCCGCCCTCCACTCCTCCCACTTGCTGCGGAACTCTCCTTCCAGATAAGCATCCTTCTTGTCGGCTTTTGCGATCCAGGCGATTCCGCCGGATAAAGGCTCTCCTTTCTCAACCCGAGGCGAAAAGAAATGGCGGAAAAGGGCTACGTTTGGATGGATCCCGACAAAGTTTTCGCAGAGATGAGCGAAAACTGCCATGGTCAGGACAACATTGGGGGTGAAGTCAAGGAGGTGGAGCCCGTAGGTGTTCATGATGTCACAAAAGAATTCAGAAAAGGGCGGGCAGAGCCCGCAGTAGAAGAACAAGGCGAAGAAGGGATACCCAGTGGGATACTTATCCCAAGCAGTGGCTGGGAGTACCTTCGTGCGCGGATGCGCTCGCGTCCCCGTCGACCAGAAGAGGTAGAAGTCCTCCTTCAGCTCCGCCGCCTCGAGCCTCGGAGGGAAGATTGCCCGCTCCTTTCGCAGCGCCGCGAGCCGCTGCGCCTCGGCCGACTTCGCCTTCTCGGCCTTCGGAGCCATGGAGGGAATGGTGAGGGAGGACGACGGCGTTCGTGGTGCTGGTGGTGATGAGGGCGGGGTGCTGCTATCCTTCGGCTTTGGGAAGAAGGGGAGTGGCGGAGATTCTCGAGGAGGGAATAGCAACGGGCAGATGGGCGAACCGCCCCTGTCCCCCCCCCCCCCCGCTTATAAGGAGGGAGGGGGCGGACGGTCCGTCTTTCCGAATAAAGAACCACCCACGACCTCTCCCACGACGCCGCAATCGACGCGTGTCGTTCGGGGAGGGCGCGGTGGATGCGGAGTAAGGTACGACGTGACCCAAGCCGCGCGTGCCCGTGCCCTGTTTTGGGCCTGGCCCAACAGCGCTCGGCACCGTGTATGGCCCAGGCGCGGGGGCTCCTGTCGGTGTACTAGAGTAGGGGTACCCTAGTATCCCGAACTTGTGCACGGGCAGTTGCAGCACCCCGCGGCAAGGCTTGCCAGGTGATCACCAAGGCCCTCTATGGTTCCTTTGGAGACATTCAAGAACAAAGTATTTAAGCCAAGGAGACAAGTCCCCGGCAGGGGGAGCTTGTCGGGAAGGCCACTCGAGGCACAAGACCCCAGCAAGAGGAGCTTGCCGGGAAGGCCAAGCAGAGCATCTCAAAGAACTTGCCGCGACACGCCACGCGTCCCGGCAGGACCCGGCGAGCGACAAGCTCCCGGACGCGGCAAGACAACAGCCGCGGCAAGGCATTTGCCACGGAAAGCAACCACTCTGTGCCTACGCTCCAGCTCACCCACCCACGTGTCGCTCTGGGAACCTTCCAGGCATACGTGGCGGGAAGTTGTGCAGCCAGAGGTACACTGTGGCATGCAGCGCTGACAAGATCGCCATCGTGGCGAGAGGTGGCGCCCCTGACGGTCCCTTTTCTGCACCGTCTGGGCGACGTAGATAGGCATTTAATGCCTTTGTCCCCTGCCGTCAGGGTTAGGTATGATTCACTGTGTAGGTAGCTGTACCTACCGCAGCACCTTTCCATTTTTGCCCTTGCCTACGTTGCCACCTGTTGGAGACCCCTTGAGCATATAAAAGGAGGCCCATGCACAACGTAGGAGGGGATGGTCCCCATGAGGACGAACAGTAGAACACTCACGCTCAGTCTCGTTAGCTGCTGGTGTGTACTGTAGCACTCAGCGCTCCCGAGCAAGAACTCAATACAGTCCACAAAGCAGTAGTAGGAGTATTATCTCTCCGGAGAGCTCCAAAGCTGGGTAAAACCCCTCGCGTTCCTCGCCTCCATCCGCTCTTTGCGCGACCTCCGGCCCCCGCCGAACCGAGAAGGGGCTCCGTCCCCATAGGTGCTCGAGTAGCCAGATTTCCCCGGCACACCCTATGGCTCCGCACCTCTATCAACCTCCTCGACGCCCATAAGCTCTACCATGGCTATCACCAAAGCTTGGATGCATTCTCCCAGATCCTCAGCAGTCACGATGGCCCAATTAAAGGCCTTATCATGGGCAAGTTCCGTTCCAATGGCAAGGACCGAGCCAAGCTTGACGAGTGGTTCTGATCCTGCGCCATAGATCAGCTCAAGAAGCTAGGTTATAATGATGGGCATATGCACTTGCTGCAAACGTCCGCACTCCGCTTTGCGTCCATGCTACGCCTCACCAAGTTCATGAACTGCCATCCCCCTTAATGACGCGCCCGCCCTTTTTCTACCATGACTAAATCACCTCAAGCTCATCGCCGTCCGCATCCCAAAGGATGACATGGATCGCCTGCTCCGTGGCTGTACTGCACTCGAGTTCCTTCGTCTCCAGGCGATGAATTGGTCGAGTACCTTGCACATCACCACCAGGACTCTCCGGACTATTTATGTATGTTGCTGCTGCTGCGACGAGAGATCACAAAAGGTGGACCAGAATATGGTCATCCAGGACACACCTTCACTTGAGAGATTACTTGTAGTTGATCAACAAGGTACAACAAGAATCAATGTCATTTCTGTGCCAAAATTGAAAGTGGTGGGCTACTCGTCTGTCAAATACTTCAACTTTTAGGTACAACAGTCTCCTTATATACCTCTCCTTCTTGATATCAACGTTATTTCTAGTTTTGAAGACGTATGTTCGTCTGTCATCCAGCGAAGCTTCACCCAGACTCTGGGCACAGTGAAGGTCTTGGCACTAGAATCTGTCGGCCCCGACCTGGACCAAGTTGTTAGTTGCCTGAGATGCTTTCCGTGCCTGAAGAAGTTGTATATCGAGGTGATGTTCCTTTCCTGTTAAATGTTAACCATAAGGGAGTTCAATTTTTTGCACCTTTTCCAAAGTTTACGATGACAATGCACTATGATTTATGAAGGAATTTTGGAGGATTTTAGGACATACACCCCCACCCCATATTGGTTTCTTCATTCATATGGTTACAATCATCCATAAGCATTTCTCCTTTGGATTCATCTGTACTTAGTTTTTTTATGGAAGTTTTCATCCAATCCAACCTCTTGTCAAGAAGGCTACATGTTTCTACTCCCTCCGTCCCATAATGTAAGAGATTTTTTAACACTAGTGTAGTGTCAAAAAATGTCTTACATTACGGGACGGAGGGAGTAGATTGTAATCAAATGCCCATGTTAATCATGCCAGATCAAAGATGGCACGTTGGTGCATTTTACAAATCCTGCAAACCAAATGGGCGTGTAGCAGTGTTCAAAACTACATGCAGGCACTAACACGTTCTCTTCTTTTGCAGTGCATATTAGGCCCGGAGGTGGATCATGTTTATAACGACCATCTTGAATGCCTGGATCTGCATCTCTCAAATATTACTTTGAACTCCTACCAAGGGACCCCATCGGAGATTACACTCGCCAGGTTCTTTCTTGCCAGAGCAAAGGTGCTGAGGGTACTGAGGTTGAGCACGCATTTAATTAGGAATTATAAATGGTATGATTATCAGAGCTGGCTGGTACTGTGGAATGGAAGTGCCTCCAAAAATGCCTAACTTCATATAGGTTGAGCATATGACGAAGCAATTGGAAGTTATTGTGTCAAACCCATACATGACTTGTCAGCGGCTGATCCCTTTTCAGAAATGACTCATCTTGCAATGTTTGCATTTGGGCGTTGTAATCTTTGAATTTGAACCTTGCAATATTTATGGTATTTGTTATATTAAACCATTTCTGTTCTCTTGTCTCAACGCAAACAGTTCATCCGATTGAACCGCATGTCGTACATCACACACACCTTGATCTGGCTGACCGTTTCTTTTGTGTTGCCTAATCACAAACAGTTCATCCGAGTGAACTGTATGTTGTACATCACACACACCTTGATCTGGCTGACCATTTCTTTTGTGTTACCTAATCACAAACATTTCATCCGACTGAACCATATGTTGTACATCGCACACACCTTCATCTGGCTGCCCGTTTCTTTTGTTCCTCCTCATCGAAAGCGGTTAAATGAACTGAACCTTATGCCTTGAATCGCACACGCAACTAAAATCGGAACCGTGTTTGATGCATCCATCATCGCAAATGTTTTGCGCCTTTTGTTTGATGGTTTTTTACACCACGTTTTGCGGTTATTGCATTGCACACAGTTTCATCGAAGGGTCTCTTATCGTAGTGTCGCGTTAGCAGCATCCTGCAGTAGTTTAAGTACTATTGCAAACCCATTCATATTTTATTATTGCATTATATCTACTATATTCCAACTTTACCATGGCTTATACCACCAGATACAATCCATAGATTCATCAAAATAAGCACACGATGCAAAGAAAACATAATATATCGAAAACAGAACAGTGAGAAGTAATCTGGACTTTGTCCATACTTATGTAACTCCAAAAATTCTGAAAAATTAGGACAACATAGGCAATTTGTATATGAACCTTATGTAAAAGATTCAGGATTTTATCATGCTTCTATAAATGTAAACAATTATGTTACTGGACGCAAAAGTTTTGTTTTTCAACAAGCTCAAAGCAACTATCACCCAACATGATCCCAAAGGATTTGGTTGGCAAAAACACTAATTTAAACATAAAAAACAAAATCATAATAGTAGCATAATTTTTAAAACACTCAAGAACAGAAAGAAAAAGGCAAAAACTGAATTTTATTCATTGGGTTGCCTCCCAACAGGCGCTATCATTTTACGCCCCTAGCTAGGCATAATGCATAGATTCAAGTATTGTCATCTTTGGTTTCTGATCCATAGGATGAACTCATGATTAATTCATATCATGACTTAATTCTTGTTCTAGTAAAGTGTTCCATGCCCTTTCTTAATGGAAACTGAAATTTAATATTGCCTTCTTTCATATCAATCACGACACCAATAGTGCGTTAAAACGGTCTACCAAGTATGATAGGACAAGATGGATTGCAATCAATATCAAGAACAATGAAATCTATGGGCACATAATTCCTATTTGCAAGGATAAGAACATCATTAATTCTTCCCAGAGGCTTTTTAATAGTAGAATCCACCAAGTGCAAATTAAGAGAACATTCTTCAATATCGGTAAGACCAAGCACATCACATAAAGATTTCAGAAATTGTGGAAACACTAGATCCCAAATCACATAAAGAAAAACATTCATTATTTTTAATCTTGAATTTAATGGTAGGTTCCCACCCATCTTATAATTTTCTAGGAATTGAGATCTCTAATTCCAACTTTTCTTCTAAAGCTTTCATCATAGCATCTACGGCATGTTTAATAAAAGCTTTATTTTGTTCATAGGAATGAGGTGAATTTATCATGGTTTGCAACAAATAAATTCATCAATCAAATAGCAACTATAATCACTAAATTCATTGTAATCCGAAAGAGTGGGCACATCACTAGTTAAAGTTCTCACCTCTCCAAACCCACTTTTAGCAATTTTATCATCAAGATTTTCACTCTCCAAATTACCGGGATGCCTTGTAGCTAAAGTTGACTATTATTCAGTCCCCTTATCATCAACGTTAATCCTAGTAATCAAGGAATCAATAGAAGAAACACCAATCATCTTAAGATCTTCATCATTTTTATGAAAGGAATCAGTAGAAAATGTTCTTTCTAAAATTTCTCATTTAGCTCTAAACATGGCGGTTCTTTTCTTACTTTCATCCATAGAAACGTATAAATCCTTAAGTGATTCATTGATACCAACTTTGGGTGAAAAAAAAATTAATCTTGCGATTTTCTACATCATGTGTAAGTCTATCAATGCTTCTAGAAATATCATCAAGTTTACTCAATTTTTCTTCTATTGTAGTATTGAAAGTTTTTTAGCACTAATAAATTGTTTAATATTATTGTCAAGATCAGAGGGGTCCCTATTATTATTATAAGAAGAATTACCATAGGAATGACCGTCATTATTAGAGGAATTTCCAGGAAAAGGCCTAGGATGAAAATTACCTATATAAGCATTGTTATTCAAATTGTTTCGCAAGACAAAATTCACATCTACGGGATCACTATTTTTCTCAATCAAAGTAGACAAAAGGCACATCATTAGGATCAACAAAAACACTTCTACTAGCAACCAATTTCAAAACAGCATCAACTTTTTCAATGAAAGTACTAATTTCTTCAACCGGATTAACATTTTTACTAGTAGGTGCTGTTCCGGATGCCATTGTGAATAATTTGCCATAACACTATCAAGAAATTTAGCAGCTTCACCAAAAGTAATTTCCATAGAAGTACCACCCGCGGCGGAATCTAAAAGATTTCAAGAAACAAAATTCAATCCCGCATAATTTTTTTATAATCGTCCACAGATTTAAACCATGAGTAGGATAATTTTTTAGCATTAATTTCATTCTTTCCCAAGATTGTGCAACATGTTCATGCTCAAGTTTCTTAAAATTCTTGATTTGAGTTATAAGGGAAATACTTTTGGCGGGTACTTAGTGATAAAAGCATCTTTACACTTATTTCCAAGAATCGATACTATTGCGAGGCAAAAAAGAAAACCAAATTTTTGCACGATCCCTCAAAGAGATAGCAAATAATTTCAAATTCATAATGTCATTGTCCACATCTTGTTTCTTTTGCATATCATACAATTCTACGAATGTGTTTATATGGGACACGACATCCACATTAGGAGTACGGGAAAATTAATATTTCATCACAAGATTCAACAAAACGACATTAATATCACAAGATTCCGCACTACTGCCTGGAGGAGCAATCAGAGTGCTAATAAAATCACTATTATTCGTATTGGAAAAATCACACAATTTGGTATTTTCTTGAGAATCGTAGCTACGCAAACAATAACGCCAACAAAAAGATAGGTCTGATGAGAAAACGGTGAAGAAAAAGAGGGCGAATAAAAAGGCAAACTTTTGTGAAGTGGGGCGAGATGAAAATGAGTGGAAAATGGCAAAGAATTTAAATTGCAAGGAGATGAGATTTGTGATTAGGAACCTGATAGATGTTGATGATGTCTCCCCGACAACGGCGCCATAAATTCCTTTTGATGTCCCTTGAAACTGCGTTGGTATTTCCCCAAGGAGGAAGGGATGATGCAGTACAGCTACGGTAGGTATTTTTCTCAGTTGTGAAACCAAGGTATCAATCATGTAGGAGAACGAAGCAACACTATGTAAACGGTACCTGCACGCAAATAACAAATACTTGCAACCAGACGTGTCAGAAGGGTTGTCAATCTGTAACACCCCGTATGTAACTTGCCATATTTGTAACTCCAACTCTTGCCATTTTCGGCAATGTGATATGATATTCCTTCCGTGGTTGGGTTTCCCTTCTTTTTGCATTTTGTCCTTGTCATGCATTTCTTGTCATGTCATCATGTGCATCGCATTCGCATACGTGTTCGTTTCATGAATCCGAGCATTTTCCCCGTTGTCCGTTTTGCAATCCGGCGCTCCTATGTCCTCCGACGTCCCCTTTTACCTTTTTCCGTGAGCGTGTATTAAACTTTCTCGGAATGGACCGAGGTTTGTCAAGCGGCCTTGGTATAGCACCGGTAGACCGCCTGTCAAGTTTCGGGTCATTCGGAGGTCGTTTGATACTCCAACGGTTAACCGGGTAACCGTGAAAGCCTCTTTTGGGTTGCAGCCCAAAACCCCTCCAAATCAGCCCAATAACCCATCTAAGTCACTCCCACGTCCATCGCCGTTCGATCACGATCGCGTGGCCGCAAATCGTGCTCAATTTGGAGCCTTCTAGCCCCTCCTACCTATAAATATAGCCCCTCCTCCGAAATCCCGGATCAAATCCACCCTAACCCTAGACGAACTCCTCTCCCGCCGCCACCGGACGTGTCTGCACGGGGCCGGACACCCGCGCCGCCGCCGCCCAGCCAACCGGAGCCTGCCACGTGTCTCCCGCGCCGCCGGCCCGGCGAGCCCCGGATCGGGCCCCCCCGAGCCCATCTGCCCCCGCGCGCCCCCGCGGATCAACGCCGCCACCCCCCGCCGCCGCCGGCCCGCGAGCCCGTTCGCCGTCGCCCGCGCCTCTGCTCGCCTCTCGCCGTTGCCTTCGCTCGCGCGCCATCGCAGCCTCGCCTGCTCCGGCCGCCGCGCTCGCCGCCGTCCATCCGCGCCGCCGCCCGGTCCCGCGGCCATCTCCGCGCCCGCGCCGCCAGGTCGCCGTCCTCGCCACCCGGCGCGCCGCCCTCGTCGTCCGCGCCCGGATCCGGCGAGATCCGGCCGGATCCGCCCCGGAGTACCTCGCTAGCGACTTCTCCGTCTTCTCCGGCGACAACCTCCGGCCGTCCTCGATCTACGTGCAAACCCTAGATCTGTCCGGAGGGGTATATTTTCTCCAAGTCCCGAAATCTGTTGCATAATCATGCCATGTTCATCGCATCATAACTTGCTGCATACTACTCCGTTTCATGCTTGTGATATGTCAAATTGTTCGCCTCGATGATTACATCATTTCATCTCATGGCCTCATTTTCATTTGAGCTCATCTTGATGCCCGAAATGCTGTTGGAAGAGGGCTATGTGATGTTAGTTTCAGATCTGTTTCAGTAGATGCACTTTTGTCATTTTTGCCATGATTGATGTGTGCACCCTATGAAGTTGAGTCCTACATGTGTCTTGTAATATGTCATGCTATCTTTCCAGGGGTGTATGCCATGTATTTTGGTGATCTCTGTGGTGACTAGCACAAGCATGCAAACTAGGGATCATAATGTTGCTGATTTGAGAGACTTAGTAATTTTACTAAGTCATGTCCTGCTGTTATTTTTATGCTATGTGTTCATGTTGTTTCAGAGAGATCTGCACCTCTTTTGAGCATGATCATTAAGGATGTTTTGAACATATCGATTTGCTTTATCAATCCATGCCTTTTTTTGTAATTATGGAGTACCATAGCGTGAGTCAATCGAGCTCTACTTTTGCAATAAAATGTTACTGGCAGATTGTTTACATGTTATTCGATTTTGCCAAGCTTGTTGTAGTTGATCCTTACATGCTATGATGTTACTCTTCCCATTTCTAGCTTCAATGCCATGTATTCTTGGTGGTTGTATGCTTAGTTTATCATGAAAGGATCTGTAGTGAGTGCATCGAGCTCGTAAACATGCCTACTTGTTATCTGTTTTTGACATGTCCAGTTTTCTGCTAAGTCTGAAAACTGTAACGAAACTTGCTTAATTGACATGGGTGCTATTATATTTTCTGGTCCTTTTTGGCTCATGTCCACTAAGGGATTTTTGTTCAATGCTTTGAGTAGATTCATGCCAGGCCATACTTTTCTATGTCCTGATCTTGTAACATGTTGTTTGCTTGCTCTAAACATGTCATCCTGATGTTAATTTCTGGCATGTTGTTATTTTCACCAAGTCTGTGAACCTGTTATCTTTTGCACTTTTGCCGTCCTTGTTTGATCCTGTTGTGTTGTGATTTAGCCGTAGCTCAGTGTTCATCTTTTGTCAAGCATCTTGAGCAGTTCACTGTCATATGCTTTGTTGGTACGTTTGGGTGCAGTAACTTAATTTCTTGTTGCTTGCTAAGTAGTATCATGCTGTTAATGACAGAATCTTGTCATTCTTGTTTTGCTTGTCATTTGCAAACCGTGCATCCGATTCCGGTGATCTTTATATCGATTTCAACCGAAATCACCTCACCTTTCCAGTGGCATACTTGGTTTGCCAAGATTATGCCCTGTTCATCTTTTCCTTCCGGAGCACGCATATGCATTGCATACCACATCTCGCATATCATGCCATGTTTTGCATCATGTTGATTGCGCATTGCATCGTGGTTGATAGTTGTTCCTTTGCTTGTGTTCTTGTTTGGGTAGAGCCGGGAGACGAGTACGTGAACGAGGAACCTGTTGAGAACACTTACGAGGATCAAGCTTTCAACAACTCTGAGAACCTTGCAGGCAAGATGACCATACCCTCGAAATCACTTCTATCTTTGCTTGCTAGTTGCTCGCTCTTTTGCTATGCCTATACTGCGATACCTACCACTTGCTTATCATGCCTCCCATATTGTCAAACCAAGCCTCTAAACCACCTTGTCCTAGCAAACCGTTGTTTGGCTATGTTACCGCTTTGCTCAGCCCCTCTTATAGCGTTGTTAGTTGCAGGTGAAGATGAAGTTTGTTCCTTGTTGGAACATGATTATTTGGGGATATCACAATATATCTTATTTAATTAATGCATCTATATACTTGGTAAAGGGTGGAAGGCTCGGCCTTATGTCTGGCGTTTTGTTCCACTCTTGCCACCCTAGTTTCCGTCATACCGGTGTTATGTTCCTTGAGTTTGCATTCCTTACACGGTTGGGTGATTTATGGGACCGCCTTGACAGTTTGCTTTGAATAAGAGTCCTCCAGCAAGGCCCAACTTTGGTTTTACCATTTGCCACCTAAGCCTTTTTCCCTTGGGTTTTCGCGAGCCCGAGGGTCATCTTTATTTTAACCCCCCCCCCCCCCCCCGCCCCGGGCCAGTGCTCCTTCGAGTGTTGGCCCGAACCGAGCAGCCTGCGGGGCCACCGCGGGGAAACTCGAGGCTTGGTTTTACTCGTAGCTTGACTTATCCGGATGTGCCCTGAGACCGAGATATGTGCAGCTCCTATCAGGATTTGTCGGCACAATCGGGCGGCTTTGTTGGTCTTGTTTTATTACTGTCGAAATGTCTTGTAGTACGGGATTCCGAGACTGATCGGGTCTTCCCGGTAGAAGGAATATCCTTCGTTGACCGTGAGAGCTTATAATGGGCTAAGTTGGGACACCCCTGCAGGGTATTATCTTTCGAAAGCCGTGCCCGCGGTTATGAGGCAGATGGGAATTTGTTAATGTACGGTTGTAGAAAACCCGAAGTTGATCTCAAATAAAACACATCAACCACGTGTGTAACCGTGATGGTCTCTTCTCGGCGGGGTCCGGGAAGTGAACACGGTGTTGGAGTTATGTTTGACGTAGGTTGTTCTAGGATCACTTCTTGATCACTTCTAGCTTCACGACCGTGCTTTTCTTCTCTTCTCGCTCTCTTTTGCGAATGTAGCCACCATATATGCTAGTCGCTTGCCGCAGCTCCACCTCACAACCCTATCCTACCTTTAAGCTTAAATAGTTTTGATCTCGCGGGTGTGAGATTGCTGAGTCCCCGTGACTCATAGATTCTACCAAAATAGTTGCAGGTGCCAACGATGCCAGTGCAGATGACGCTTCCGAGCTCAAGTGGGAGTTCGACGAGGAACGTGGTCGTTACTATGTGTCTTTTCCTGATGATCAGTAGTGGAGCCCAGTTGGGACGATCGGGGATCTGTGTAGCATTTGGGGTAGTCTTCTTTTATTTTGGTTCCGTAGTCGGACCTTGAGTTTAATCTGGATGATGGATGTTTAATTATGTATTGTGTGAAGTGGCGACTGTAATCCAACTATGTATCTCTTTCCCTTATGTATTACATGGGTTGTGTGAAGATTACCTCACTTGCGACATTGCTTTCAATGCGGTTATGCCTCTAAGTCGTGCTTCGACACGCGGGAGTTATAGCCGCATCGAGGGCGTTACAAGTTGGTAATCAGAGCCTTCCCCGACCTTAGGAGCCCCCACTGATTGATCGTTTTTAGCGGCCGAGTTGTGTCTAGAAAAATGTTTTGAGTCATTTAGGAATTATGTATCGGAGAGTTTAGGAATTCTTTTTACTTCCCAGTCTCCTCATCGCTCTGGTAAGGCATCCTGACGTAGAGTTTTGACTCTTCTCTTCTCAAATTTCACTAAAAAAAATTTTAGGATCACGCGGGTATCTTAGAATCGTTCCGATGGTTTTGTGATGACAACATTGTCTTGGTGCCTCCTGTCAGCAGGGGTTTAGTGGAAGTGTCCCGGGGAGTTGAGCTCTAAGGTGTTGTCGTCATAATTTTATCGTTGCAGTTCTGGAATACCTGAGTTTAGTACGCCGACATCGAAAATCTCTTTTGTACAGTTGTTGGTGAGATAACCCTGATAGCCCAGTACTGAGGCGAGTGCGGGAGTATTGCCATAACTCGTATAACGGATGTTTTTTCGAAGGTTGAGGTAGACGATTTCCGAAGGTTTCTTGGTTATGTGTTGAAGGATGGATACAGCTGGATCTAGGTATTGTTAGTTTGGGTGATATATTTTGTGTCCCCTGTATCCCCAACACCGGATTGCATAACCAGAAAGTTTCGGGAGTTTATAAGTGGGAATTAAAGTAGCTCCTAGAATATCTTTCCAACAGACACATGATACGATATGGGATCTATCATATGTTTGTTCCGTCTTATTCTACAAGCCAATCCTTTGTTTTGTTTTCAGTTGTGATATTCGAGTTGTTTCGAGGCAGATGGTGATTCCATACCTTTTATCTAAATGGCTTCTCAGCTTATGGAAGTGTGATGCTTTACTTTGGAATTTATTCATTCATTCTTGTTCGAATGTTTATTGTGAAGACTATATGTTGCAATTTCGATCCTTTGATTCAGCTTGAATATATGTCTTTCAAGATGCTAATGGATGTCACCCTCTTCAGGATGGCTCCGCCAACGCGTCAGAATCCGGAACGCAATGAAGGAAGTCAGGCTAACCCTCCGCCACCACCTCCGCCTCCGGAGGCATGGCAAGCCTTGATGACAGCCACCAATGCCAACGCTTAGATTCTAATTCAGCTCTTGCAAGATCGCAACCAAGGGCAAGGTAATCAGGGAAATCAAGGCCAAGGCAACAATGAGCCGCATTTTGCTACCCTCAATCAGTTCCTTGCAAATCAGCCAAAGACTTTCAGCTACTGTGTGGAGGCCACAGACGCCGATGATTGGCTCGTGGACATCTACAAGCACTTCGAATGTAGCAATGTCAGACCTGAGGATTTTGTCAAGTTTGCCTCTTTTCAACTCAAGGATCAAGCTGCTGAATGGTTCCAACAATACAAAGATTCCAGAGGAGGTCGTGTGATTACCTGGGATGATTTCCACCGTGACTTCAAAGCTCATCACATTCCAGAAAGTGTTGTTGAGAGTAAGCATGAGGAGTTCCGCAATCTCAAGCAAGGCAACATGTCTGTGTATCAATACAACACTCAGTTCCAGAAGCTCTCTCGTTTTGCGAAGCAAGACATCCCTGATGAGAAGAGCATGATTTACCAATTCAGGCGTGGCCTCAGAGAAGATCTGCAACTAGCTCTCGTGCTTTTTGAGCCGTTAAAGTATGATGAATTCTACAACATGGCACTGAAACAAGAAGCTTCTCAGCTCAAGTGTGAGGCATCTAAGAAGAGAGTCAGGGACGCAGTTCAGTCCTCTTCTTCCTCACTAGTGGCGGCCAAGCAACAGAAGTTCTGGTTGCCTCCTCCTCCTCCATTCCGTCAGCCTTATCAGCAGAAGAACTCAGGTGGTCGTGGATCTTCCCACCCACCCAACCCTGGCTATCAGAACAAGTCTCAGAACCAAGCTCCAAGGCCAAATGCTCCTTATCACCGTCCGCTCTCAGAGGTGACTTGCAACAAATGTCAGCAAAAGGGTCACTATGCGAACAAGTGCTTCAACCAAAGGCGCCTTCCGCCTCCTCCTCCTGTGAGATCGTCCAGCAATGCAGTGGTCAAGCATAATCCTAAGCATGCCAAGGTGAACATGATGAACGCGGCTCAGGCAGAGGATTCTTCAGAAGTGATCATGGGTAACCTTCCTGTTAATGATATTCCGGCAAAAGTCTTATTTGATACTGGTGCATCGCATTGTTTCATGTCAAGACCATTTTTTGCCAAGCATGAGTTCACTTCTTCAAATTTGGGTAAACCCATGGATATCGTTTCTCCGGGCAAGAGTTTGAGCTCTAGTTTGGTGGTTCCGGATGTTTCCATCAAGATGGGCGACTATAGATTTCTAGCTAAACCAATTGTTCTTGGTGACTCTGATATTGATCTAATTCTCGGCATGGACTGGCTTTCTAAGCACAAGGCTCAACTTGATTGTGCTGCCAGGGAAATTCAATTGACTCACTCTTCTGATGATGTGATCATCTATGCTGCTCGTGATGAAACCATTCGGTTGTTTTCTCTCGATGAGAAGGGCGAATTGTATGCTATCTCTCAGATTCCAGTCGTTTGTGAGTACCAAGATGTCTTTCCAGAAGAGCTTCCGGGTATGCCTCCTCACCGGCCAGTTGAATTCATTATTGATCTTGAGCCTGGCACGGAATCCATTTGCAAGCGTCCTTACAAGCTTGGGCAAAAAGAGTTGAAGGAATTGAAGAAACAACTCGATGAACAAGTGCGTCTGGTCTGATCAGACCAAGTTCATCTCCTTGGGGTTGTGGTGTTCTTTTTGTCCAGAAGAAGGATGGCACGGACCGACTTTGCGTCGATTACCGTCCATTGAACAAGAACACTATCAAGAACAAGTACCCACTTCCCAACATCAATGAGCTATTCGAGCAACTTAAAGGTGCTAAAGTGTTCTCCAAGCTTGACCTTCGTATGGGTTATCATCAGATTCGCATTCGTGAAGAAGATATTCCCAAGACAGCATTCAGAACAAGCATTGGTTCTTATGAATATACTGTCATGTCTTTCGGCCTTGTCAATGCTCCTCCAACTTTCTCTCGCATGATGAACTTCATCTTTAACCCCTACACCAATGAATTCGTCTTGGTCTATCTCGATGATATATTGGTCTTCTCCAAGAATAAGAAGGATCATGCCAAGCATTTGCGATTGGTGCTCGACAAGCTCAGAGAGTATCAATTCTATGTGAAGTTCTCCAAATGTGAATTCTGGCTTGATGAAGTTCTTTATCTTGGGCATATCATCTCTGCCAAGGGCATTGCTATTAATCCCGAGAGGGTGTCTGCAGTTTTGAATTGGGAACCTCCTCAGAATGTCAAGCAGCTTCGCATTTTTCTTGGACTTGCAAGCTATTGTCGAAGATTCGTTCAGAATTTCTCAAAGATTGCAAAGCCTCTTTCCAACCTCCTCCAGAAGCATGTGAAGTATGTCTGGTCTCCTGAGTGTGATGTTGCTTTCAACACTATCAAAGAGAAACTCGTCACTGCTCCAGTTTTGACTCCTCCTGACGAATCCAAGCCTTATGAAGTTTTCTATGATGCTTCTCTTCAAGTTCTCGGTGCTGTGTTAATGCAAGAGAAGAAGGTTGTGGCCTATACCTCTCGTGAGTTGAAGCCCAACGAAAAGAACTACCCCACTCACGATCTTGAGTTGGCGGCAGTTGTCCATGCGTTGATAACATGGAGACATCTCTTGTTGGGAAGAAAAGTGGACATTTTCACCGATCACAAGAGTCTCAAGTACATCTTCACTCAGCCCAACCTCAACCTCAGGCAAACTCGATGGGTCGAAATGATTCAAGAGTATAATCCGAGTATTGAATATACTCCAGGCAAGGCTAATGTGATTGCAGATGCTTTGAGCAGGAAGGCTTATTGCAACAGCTTAATCCTCAAGCCCTTTCAACCGGATCTTTGTGAAGCTTTCCTCAAGTTGAATCTCCAAGTTGTCCCTTAAGGTTTTCTTGCCAACCTCATAGTCTCTCCTACTTTGGAAGATCAAATTCGTGAGGCACAACTGCTGGATACCATGGTGAAGAAGATGAAACGTGGTATTGACAAGGGCATTTCCAAATACAAGTGCTATCGCGTTGATGACAGAGATACTCTTTTCTTCGAGGACCGGATTGTGGTTCCTAAGGGTGATCTTCGTAAAGTCATTATGAACGAGGCTCACAATTCACTCCTATCCATTCATCCTGGAAGTACGAAGATGTACCATGACCTCAAGCAGTCGTATTGGTGGACTCGAATGAAGCGAGAAATTGCTCAATTCGTGAATGAATGTGATGTCTGCAGAAGGGTGAAAGCAGAACACCAACGACCAGCTGGTCTACTCCAACCTCTTGCTATTCCAGAATGGAAGTTTGATCATATCGAAATGGACTTCGTGACTGGTTTTCCAAAGTCCAAGCGTGGAAATGATGCTATCTTCGTCGTCATCGACAAGCTCACTAAAGTGGCTCATTTTCTTCCTATCAAAGAATCTATCACAGCAGCGCAGCTGGCAGAGCTCTACACCTCCAGAATTGTCTCCTTGCATGGCATTCCACAATTGATCTCTTCAGGCCGTGGCAGCATCTTTACCTCCAAGTTTTGGGATTCCTTTCAGAAGGCCATGGGCACAAACATTCGCTTCAGCACAGCTTTCCATCCTCAAACTAGGGACAAGTCGAGCGTGTCAACCAAATTCTTGAAGATATGCTCAGGGCTTGTGTCATCTCTTTCGGCATGAAGTGGGAGGATTGTCTTCCATATGCTGAGTTCTCTTACAACAACATCTTTCAAGCGAGCTCGGGCAAAGCCCCATTCGAGATTCTCTGTGGCAGAAAGTGTCGTACTCCTCTCAATTGGTCTGAGACGGGCGAACGCCAACTTCTTGGCAACGACTTGATCACAGAGGCTGAAGATATGTGTAAAGTCATTCGTGAGAATCTCAAAGCCACCCAGTCACGCCAGAAGAGCTATTATGATAGCAAACACCGTGATTTGGCATTCGAGACCGGAGACCATGTCTACCTCCGCGTCTCTCCAATGAAAGGCACTCGTCGCTTCGGTATCAAAGGGAAGCTTGCCCCTAGATACGTCAGTCCTTTCAAGATTCTCGGCAAAAGAGGCGATCTCGCCTATCAACTTGAGCTTCCCCCCAACTTTGCAAATGTGCACGATGTGTTCCACGTGTCACAGCTTTGCAAGTGCTTCAAGACGCCTGAGCGCACCCTCAACTTCAAAGAGATTGATCTTCAAGAAGATTTGTCGTATCATGAGCATCCCGTTGCTATTCTTGAAGAAACTGAGCGCAAGACTCGCAACAAGTCCATCAAATTCCTGAAAGTGAAGTGGTCTCACCATTCAGACCGAGAAGCCACCTGGGAGCGTGAAGACCACCTCCGTTCCGAATATCCGGAGTTCTTTTAGTCCTAGATCTCAGGACGAGATCCTCTCGTAGTGGTGGAGTGTTGTAACACCCCGGATGTAACTTGCCATATTTGTAACTCCAACTCTTGCCATTTTCGGCAATGTGATATGATATTCCTTCCGTGGTTGGGTTTCCCTTCTTTTTGCATTTTGTCCTTGTCATGCATTTCTTGTCATGTCATCATGTGCATCGCATTCGCATACGTGTTCGTTTCATGAATCCGAGCATTTTCCCCGTTGTCCGTTTTGCAATCCGGCGCTCCTATGTCCTCCGGCGTCCCCTTTTACCTTTTTCCGTGAGCGTGTATTAAACTTTCTCGGAATGGACCGAGGTTTGTCAAGCGGCCTTGGTATAGCACCGGTAGACCGCCTGTCAAGTTTCGGGTCATTCGGAGGTCGTTTGATACTCCAACGGTTAACCGGGTAACCGTGAAAGCCTCTTTTGGGTTGCAGCCCAAAACCCCTCCAAATCAGCCCAATAACCCATCTAAGTCACTCCCACGTCCATCGCCGTTCGATCACGATCACGTGGCCGCAAACCGTGCTCAATTTGAAGCCTCCTAGCCCCTCCTACCTATAAATATAGCCCCTCCTCTGAAATACCGGACCAAATCCACCCTAACCCTAGACGAACTCCTCTCCCGCCGCCACCGGACGTGTCCGCACGGGGCCGGACACCCGCGCCGCCGCCGCCCGGCCAACCGGAGCCTGCCACGTGTCTCCCGCGCTGCCGCCCCGCGCCGCCGGCCCGGCGAGGCACGGATCGGGCCCCCCCCCCCGAGCCCATCTGCCCCCGCGCGCCCCCGCGGTTCAACGCCGCCACCCCCCGCCGCCGCCGGCCCGCGAGCCCGTGAGGGGCCCGCGAGCCCGTTCGCCGTCGCTCGCGCCTCCCGCGCGCCTCTGCTCGCCTCTCCCCGCCGCCTTCGCCCGCGAGCCGCCGCCGCGCTCGCCGCCGTCCATCCGCGCCGTCGCCCGGCCCCGCGGCCATCTTCGCGCCCGCGCCGCCACGTCGCCGTCCTCGCCACCCGGCGCGCCGCCCTCGTCGTCCGCGCCCGGATCCGGCGAGATCCGGCCGGATCCGCCCCGGAGTTCCTCGCCGGCGACTTCTCCGTCTTCTCCGGCGACAACCTCCGGCCGTTCTCGATCTATGTGCAAACCCTAGATCTGTCCGGAGGGGTATATTTTCTCTAAGTCCCGAAATCTGTTGCATAATCATGCCATGTTCATCGCATCATAACTTGCTGCATACTGCTCCGTTTCATGCGTGTAATATGTCAAATTGTTCGCCTCGATGAGTACATCATTTCATTTCATGGCATCATTTTCATTTGAGCTCACCTTGATGCCCGAAATGCTGTTGGAAGAGGGCTATGTGATGTTAGTTTCAGATCTGTTTCAGTAGATGCACTTTTGTCATTTTTGCCATGATTGATGTGTGCACCCTATGAAGTCGAGTCCTACATGTGTCTTGTAATATGCCATGCTATCTTTCCAGGGGTGTATGCCATGTATTTTTGTGATCTCTGTGGTGACTAGCACAAGCATGCAAACTAGGGATCATAATGTTGCTGATTTCAGAGACTTAGTAATTTTACTAAGTCATGTCCTGCTGTTATTTTTATGCTATGTGTTCATGTTGTTTCAGAGAGATCTATGCCTCTTTTGAGCATGATCAGTAAGGATATTTTGAACATATGGATTTGCTCTATGTACTGGCAGATTGTTTACATGTTATTCGATTTTGCCAAGCTTGTTGTAGTTGATCCTTACATGCTATGATGCTATTCTTGCCATGTCTAGCTTCTATGCCATGTCTTCTTGGTGGTTGTATGCTTAGTTTATCCTGAAAGGCTCTGTAGTGAGTGCATCGAGCTCGTAAACATGCCTACTTGTTATCTGTTTTTGACATGTCCAGTTTTCTGCAAGTCTGAAAACTGTAACGAAACTTGCTTAATTGACATGGGTGCTATTATATTTTCTGTTCCTTTTTGGCTCATGGTCAGTAAGGGACTTTTGTCCAATGCTTTGAGTAGATTCATTCCATGCCATATTTATGCCCATTTTGAGCATGATCAGTCAGTGTTTTTTGAACATATGGATTTGCCCTATCCATCCATGCCTTTGTTTGTAATTATGGAGTGCCATAGCTTGAGTCAATCGAGCTCTACTTTTGCTATAAAATGTTACTGGCAGATTGTTTACATGTTATTCGATTTTGCCAAGCTTGTTGTAGTCGATCCTTGAATGCTATGATGTTGTTCTTGCCATAATTAGCTTCTATGCCATGTCTTCTTGGTGGGTGTATGCTTAGTTTATCATGAAATGCTCTGTAGTGAGTGCATCGAGCTCGTAAACATGCCTACTTGTTATCTGTTTTAGACATGTCCAGTTTTCTGCTAAGTCTGAAAACTGTAACGAAACTTGCTTAATTGACATGGGTGCTATTATACTTTCTGGTCCTTTTTGGCTCACGGTCAGTAAGGGATTTTTGTTCAATGCTTTGAGTAGATTCATTCCTTGCCATATATTGCTATGTCCTATTCCTGTAGAATGTTGTTTGCTTGCTCTAAACATGTCATCCTGATGTTAATTTCTGGCATGTTGTTATTTTCACAAAGTCTGTGAACCTGTTATCTTTTGCACTTTTGTCATGCTTGTTTGAACCTGTTGTGGTGTGATTTATCCGTAGCTCAGTGTTCATCTTTTGTCAAGCATCTTGAGTAGATCAATGACATATGCTTTGCTTATATGTTTGGGTGCAGTAGCTTAATTTCTTGTTGCAAGCTAAGTGGCATCATGCTGTTAAACGCAGAAATACGTCATTCTTGTTTTTCTTGTCATTTGCAAACCGTGCATCCGATTCCGGTGATCTTTATATCGATTTCAACCGAAATCACCTCACCTTTCTAGTGGCATACTTGGTTTGCCAAGATTATGCCTTGTTCATCTTTTTCCTTCCGGAGCACGCATATGCATTGCATATCACATCTCGCATATCATGCCATATTTTGCATCATGTTGCTTGCGCATTGCATCGTGGTTGATAGTTGTTCCTTTGCTTGTGTTCTTGTTTGGGTAGAGCCGGGAGACGAGTACATGAACGAGGAACCTGTTGAGAACACTTACGAGGATCAAGCTTTCGACAACTCTGAGAACCTTGCAGGCAAGATGACCATACCGTCAAAATCACTTCTATCTTTGCTTGCTAGATGCTCGCTATTTTGCTATGTCTATGCTGCGATACCTACCACTTGCTATATCATGCCACCCGTATTGCCATGTCAAACCTCTAACCATCCTCTCCTAGCAAACCGTTGATTGGCTATGTTACCGCTTTGCTCAGCCCCTCTTATAGCGTTGCTAGTTGCAGGTGAAGATGAAGTTTGTTCCATGTTGGAACATGATTATTTTGGGATATCACAATATCTCTTATTTAATTAATGCATCTATATACTTGGTAAAGGGTGGAAGTCTCGGCCTTATGTCTGGCGTTTTGTTCCACTCTTGCCACCCTAGTTTCCGTCATACCGGTGTTATGTTCCTTGAGTTTGCGTTCCTTACACGGTTCGGTGATTTATGGGACCCCCTTGACAGTTCGCTTTGAATAAGACTCCTCCAGCAAGGCCCAACTTTGGTTTTACCATTTGCCACCTAAGCCTTTTCCCCCGGGTTTTCGCGAGCCCGAGGGTCATCTTTATTTACCATGCACTAGGCAAATCATTGAGTAATGAGGGCAAGGAACTCATATGTTTCAAAATACATATTGCCATCGTCTTTGAAATGCGCTACTCGTTTGGATAATGAAGTTTTTTTAAATTGTGTAATTCTTGCTCCAAAATGTATGCAATTGTGGAGAAACACATTTCAAATATGTATGCAATTGTGTGTAGCAACCCCCACATCATCGTTTCTACAGAAAGAAATCCCGTGCAAAGCAATCAACAATAATATAATAAACCGGCAATAGAAATAAATCACTTGCAAGCAAACAATAATCTGAATTGCATCATATCTTTTTCTTACATTTCCCTACGAATTCCCTTCCTTAAATTTGTTAATTCCACAGAACATTAGTGTTTGTATATGTATTTTAACTTACGTGCGATATGTTTGTATGTATAAATGTTTTCTAAGCCACGGAAATTGGTTGTGTTGACGTATAATGTGTTGTCTAGTCTCTTCCATCAGATCGGTCTTTTGGTTGCATTGGCTAGAGCATGCACTTCTACATGGTATCATAGCCAAGAGGTCTTGAGCAAGCTGGCTTTTGCTCCCTCACTACTCCTTGCAAGCTTGCTATAATGGTTGTGGTGAACAACTAGGCTCTGTACTGAACCAAGATGGTCTCCACAGCCTGCAATAGCACCCCCGATGAAGGCCAGGAGAGCCCTTTGTGCACTCGACATGTTTGGTGCGTGATGAAAAAAGCCAAAGCCCCTTCACTGAGTACTCTAATAAGTTTCCCCCCTTTTCAGACTATTTGCTTCTCGCTGCAGCTAGAGCACTTTTAGGCATTCTGCCATAAGACTTAATTTTTTTTCTTCTTCACCTTCAGATGTAAGGGCACTTGTTTTTTTGTTACTGAATGCTAGATTTCATTTATATGGATAGAACCGGGGACATGATCCCTTTCCTTCTAAAAAGAAATAAAGATATAGGCTTTTCTAATTTTGTCGGTAGTTTGACCAATATTAGGAGCAATTTTTTTAGCACTTTATGAATATGAGCTGCATTAATGGATAAGAGAGTGTTTCTTCTACACCCACTCTCGGTGCACCCACGGTGCACCCACGCAAGAAAACATATCAAAACATTTTGAAAAAATCTGAAACTTTGTGGAAATGATCATCAACAAATGTTATGGGGGCTTGCAAAATTTGGTGGTCAAATAACATTCGAGGAGCTCTCTACAAAAAAGACAAAATCACTGAAAATTAGTCAAAATGTAAGTGCACTGTTTGAGCAGATTTTGCAATTTTGTCTTTTTTGTAGAGCTCTTCTCGAATGTTATTTGACCACCAAACTTTGCAAGCCCTCATAACATTTGTTGATAATCATTTTCACGAAGTTTCAGATTTTTTCGAAATGTTTTAATATGTTTTCTTGCGTGGGTGCAACGTGGGTGCACCGAAAGTGGGTGCAGCCACTACTTTCCCTAATGGATAAATACTCTAATCACCATAAGACTTTGTTGGGAATATTATAAGAAAGTAAATTCAGCACTGTCATAGTTATACACCATAGCTTGAGCAGCACGTACAAACTTTGCTACATTTTTTACTAAACACACTGACTGCATTAGTTTTTTTTCAAAGAACACAGATGCAGATTCTCATGCATACACACATACACTCCATAGTCGTCGTTAACGTGTCCTCCCATCGAATAACATCACCGAAAAGATTATAATAGTTTTTTGGGCCATCGAAGATGTAAAAACGTCCGTCTACCAACCTGAAGAAGTGACTAGACTAGCTGTTGTGCTGGTCACTACGGCAATGGTGAACCATGCTCATGGGGCATTCACATGTGACGAGCTGCCTCCTCCTCTACGCACCAAGTGCACATGTTGCTTCACATAGTAGAGCCAAATGACGTGTTCCGTGCACCTCATTTGGCTCCATTACACAATGTAATAAGGGAGCTGGTGGTGCCCAAAAAGAGCAATGAGTGACAGCTGTATCATGGAAACACGACAAGATGGCGAAGGGATCCTCCTTCCACCATCTCTTTTGAGACAGGCGCCAAGACCGCACGCTCCTAGATGTTAAGCATCAAGGCCACGGTGACATTCAAATATGACAATGGAGTGGGTCTGGGAAGGTTGAAAGAGAATGAGCTAACTGGTCATGGAGGCGGTCATCTATTCGGCCATGTCGATGTGGAGGGATGTGGAGGCTCTGAGGATAGAGTATGAGTTTTTTGGTCATGGCGAGGGTGTTCTTATAGCCGTGGGCCGCGGGCGCTGGGAGGGAAAAAGTGGCGGCAAAAGTTGGCGGGCGGTGGGGAAAAGTGGCGTCAATGGCTGATGGTAGTTGGCACGCACCGGCCGCCATCGATTGACATACTGCGGCATTGAAACGTAGCGCCTGCCTTCATTGGGCGACGAGTTGAGCCGCCCTGACCGATAGACTTTGCTAGACATCACATAAGTAAACAAGTACTAGTAGTTTCATCAATAACTAGTCAATGCAGTACTGGCAATGTAGTATGTACTGCATTCAAGGCACAGGAAGCACACATTTTTTGCACATTTTAAATTAAATAGTGTAGGGGTCCACCAAAAAATTTCAGGAATACTATCATAAGTAGATTAACTACTCAGAAAATATCTACGTAGACTTTCAACACTAGATTAGTCAGCTTAAAAAAGAATTAGTTATTTTTCTTATTATATTTCAAGACATTGGACTGCTTAACATTTTCTGTGGCACTTTGAATTGTCCCAGAAAATGGACATGCCTAGGGACGCCCAAAAGTGTCACTGAAAATCACGCGAGAACGTCGCCAAAGTTGCAAAGAGTGCTGCCCCGGGAGGAAAACACCTCGTGACGGTGGATTGTCACAGAAAATGATTTTAGGCGATGTTTCCTATTTCGTCACTACGGTTTTTGCCGCTGAATAGAGAAATTTTTATAGTGGTACTAAATAGAAAAAAATCAATATATCACACAGATACATACGCATATATATGCACTCACCACACCAGAGTAATGGAAAAAACATATTTTAATAAACATGAAATAAACACATAGGTCATGAACACTCGCCCGACATAGCACTAAATGGCTTGTAAACCCCACACAGGACCAACTCTATAATGTCAACCCAGTGGCCCACATGCTTGGCCAGACTCATATGTACATCTACCACGACAGCCAATGGGACACAAAGCACCTGTAAGCCACACTGCCGCACACCACCGTTTTAACAATAAGGGTTTGTGTGGTCCAGCCACCCAGGAACCTGCCGAAACGTCTATCTACATTTAATGAAGTAGATGATGGGGCATGACACAACACGACAACACTAGTACAGGCTGGGGAAGTATCACATGATACCACTCCTTACATGCTACCATGATACCAACTTATAAAATGCAAATTCAGACATGTCAAAAAAAATTGAAAAAAATCATGAAGGTTCACAACACATATGTCGACAACCCCTAAAAAATTTAGATCAAAATTCGACATACAAAAAGAGAACCAAAAAAGACAAATCCATCATGAATAGTGTCAAAAGAAGACAAAAGCAGAAATGGCACTATTCACACCTGAATTTGTCATTTTTGTTTCTCCTTGAGTATTTTGAATTCCGATTTGAATTTTTTAGGGGTTGTCGACATATGTGTTGTGAACCTCCATGATTTTTTTCAAAAAAAATTGTCATGTTTAATTTTGAATTTTATAAGTTGGTATCATGGTAGCATCTAAGGAGTGGTATGATGTCATACTTTCCCAGCACACGCTGTCATTTCGACCAAGTAAGCCCCCAATCGCAAGATTCACACCTTGTACCGAGATTGGTAGGCCCTGACCCGGGCAGGCCAAACGACAGCGACGAGACCACAGAACAACCAAAGTTGACCGATCAGCTATCCTCATGGAGGGCCCTAACCCAGGCAGGCCAAATGACAACAACGAGACCAGTTCACGGCAAAGTTGACCGATCAACTATCTGTAGGGGAACGTAGTAATTTCAAAAAAAAAAATCCTACGCACACGCAAGATCATGGTGATGCATAGCAACAAGAGGGGAGAGTGTGTCCACGTACCCTCATAGACCAAAGCGGAGGCGTTAGCACAACGCGGTTGATGTAGGCGTACGTCTTCACGATTCGACCGATCAAGTATCGAATGCACGACACCTCCGAGTTCTGCACACGTTCAACTCGATGACGTCCCTCGAACTCCGATCTAGCCGAGCTTTGAGGGAGTGTTCCGTCAGCACGACGGCATGGTGAAGATGTTGATGTTCTACCGTCACAGGGCTTCGCCTAAGCACCGCTACGATATTATCGAGGTGGACTATGGTGGAGAGGGGCACCGCACACGGCTAAAAGATCCAAGAAATCAATTGTTGTGTCCATGGGGTGCCCCTCTCCTCCGTATATAAAGGGGTGGAGGAGAGGGCCGGCCAAGGGGAGGAGGCGCGCCCAAGGGGGGAGTCCTACTCCCATCGGGAGTAGGGCTCCTCCTTTTTCCTATTTGGAGAGGGAGAGGGAAGGAAGAGGAAGGAGGGTGGAAGGAAAGGGGGGCGATGATACGTCTCCAACGTATCTATAATTTTTGATTGCTCCATGCTATATTATCTACTGTTTTGGACTATATTGGGATTTATTCCCACTTTTATATTATTTTTGGGACTAACCTATTAACTGGAGGCCCAGCCCAGAATTGTTGTTTTTTTGCCAATTTTAGAGTTTCGGAGAAATAGAATATCAAACGGAGTCCAAACGGAATAAAACCTTCGGGAACGTGATTTTCTCACCGAACGTGATCCAGGAGACTTGGACCCTACTCCAAGGGATAAGAGAGGCGGTCATGAGGGTGGGGGGCACACCCTCCTAGGGCGCGCCCCCTGCCTCGTGGGCCTCCTGTTGCTCCACCGACGTACTCCTGCCTCCTATATATACCTACGTACCCCCAAACGATCAGATACAGAGCCAAAAACCTAATTCCACCGCCGCAACCTTCTGTACCCACAAGATCCCATCTTGGGGCCTGTTCCGGAGCTCCGCCGGAGAGGGCCATCGTCATGGAGGGCTTCTACATCATCCTAGCCCCTCCGATGAAGTGTGAGTAGTTTACCTCAGACCTTTGGGCCAATAGTTATTATCTAGTTGGCTTCTTCTCTCTTTTTGGATCACAATACAATGTTCTCCCCCTCTCTTGTGGAGATCTATTCGATGTAATCTTCTTTTTGCGGTGTGTTTGTTGAGACCGATGAATTGTGGGTTTATGATCAAGTCTATCTATGAATAATATTTGAATCTTCTCTGAATTCTTTTATGTATGATTGGTTATATTTGCAAGTCTCTTCGAATTATCAGTTTGGTTTGGCCTACTAGATTGGTTTTTCTTGCCATGGGAGAAGTGCTTAGCTTTGGGTTCAATCTTGCGGTGTCCTTTCCCAGTGACAGAAGGGGTAGCAAGGCACGTATTGTATTGTTGCCATCGAGGATAACAAGATGGGGTTTTTATCATATTGCATGAAACTATCCCTCTACATCATGTCATCTTGCTTAAGGCGTTACTCTGTTTTTAACTTAATACTCTAGATGCATGCTGGATAGTGGTCGATGAGTGGAGTAATAGTAGTAGATGCAGGCAGGAGTCGGTCTACTTGTCCCGGACGTGATGCCTATATACATGATCATACCTAAATATTCTCATAACTATGCTCAATTCTGTCAATTGGTCAACAGTAATTTGTTCAGCCATCGTAGAATACTTATGCTCTTGAGAGAAGCCACTAGTCAAACCTATGGCCCCCGGGTCTATTCTCATCATATCAATCTCCATCACTTTAATCTTGCTTTGCTTTTTTTACTTTCCTTTACATTTTGCTTTGCATCTCTATACCAAAAATATCATCTCTATCAGATCTCACTCTCGTAAGTGACCGTGAAGGGATTGACAACCCCTAATCGTGTTGGTTGCGAGTAGCTATCGTTTTGTGCAAGTATGACGGACTTGAGCGTAGCCTCCTACTGGATTGATACCTTGGTTCTCAAAAACTAAGGGAAATACTTATGCTACTTTGCTGCATCATCCTCTCCTCTTTCGGGAAATCCAACGCAGTGCTCAAGAGGTAGCAAGAAGAACTTCTGGCGCCGTTGCCGGGGAGGCTTACGCAAAAGTCAAGTCAAGATTTGGACTCCCGACAACAAGCCATTTCTGGTGCCGTTGCCGGGGAGTCTGAGCAAAAAGTCAACATACCAAGTACCCATCACAATCCCTATCTTTCGCATTACATTAGTTGCCATTTGTCTCTCGCTTTCCTCTCCCCCACTTAACCCTTGCCGTTTTATTCGCCCTTCCTCCGTTCAGTCTTGTGTTACCATGTGCCTTCTTTTTGCTTGCATCTTCGCTTGCTAAAAGTTTATGGATCCTCATCCACTTGCTAATCTCTTTAAGAGATCCAATTATGATGAACCTATTGTTAGTGAATTGAATGCACTAGATTATCTTTATGAGGTTTTGCCTGAAATTCGTGAATCTAAAAATTGTGATGAAGTGCTTTATGAAGCGATTCATGATAGATCTTTGAATAAAAAGCATGATTCCAATGATTTTACTATAAATTCTATTGATGTAAATTGTGCTAAAAATATGCAAAACCCTAAGCTTGGGGATGCTAGTTTTGCTATGTCCTCTACTTGTTGCAATGATCATGATTGGGGTGATAGTTCTTCTTATGATCTTGAAAATTTATTTAAGCCCCATGATGAATATGAGATTGATAATAGTGTTTGCAATATTATTGAAAGTGGGTTCGGAGGAGTGTCAACTTTAGATCCCACATATTTGGAGAATGTTCAATCTTATGATTTTTTTTATTAAAGTGGGTTTGGAGAGGTCATAACTTTAGTTAATGATAATCTCACTATTTTGGAAGAGTGTCAACTTTGCATGCATGTGGATCATTTTGAAAATATTTTATGTGATAGCTATTTTGTTGAATTTGCTTATGATCCTACATGTAATTATTATGAGAGAGGAAAATATGGTTGCAGAAATTTTCATGTTACTAAATTACCTCTCGTTATGTTGAGATTGCTATTGTTTCTTTCCACTTCCTTGCATATGCTAGTTTTTTCTTGCTATTATAATTTGTTTGCCTATAAGATGCCTATGAATAGGAAGTATGTTAGACTTAGATGTGTTTGTCACGTGTTTTGTGATGCTCTCTTTGTGCTTCAAATCTTGTCTTTCATGTGAGCATCGTTGAAATATTATGCCTAGCTAGGGGCGTTAAACGATAGCGCTTGTTGGGAGGCAACACAATTTTATTTTAGTTTTTTTTGTTTTTGCTTCTGTTTAGGAATAAATAACCCATCTAACTTCTGTTTAGATGTGGTTTTGTGTTTTAATTGGTGTCTGTGCCAAGTTAAACCTATAGGATCTTCCTGGATGATAGTTATTTGATCTTGCTGTAATTTCTAGAAACTTTCTGTTCACGAAAACAATTGTTAAAACTCACCAGAACGTGATCAAATACTGATTCCAATTGCCGATGATCAATAAACAAATTGTATAGGTCTTCCTATTTTAGTAGATTTTTTGGAGTTCCATAAGTGTGCGTTAGTTACAAATTACTACAGACTGTTCTGTTTTTGACAGATTCTGTTTTTCGTGTGTTGTTTGCTTATTTTGATGAATCTATGGCTAGTAAAATAGTTTATAATCCATATAGAAGTTGGAATACAGTAGTTTTAACACCAATATAAATAAATAATGAGTTCATTACAGTACCTTGAAGTGATTTTTTGTTTTCTTTCTCTAACGGAGCTCACGAGATTTCTATTGAGTTTTGTGTTGTGAAGCTTTCAAGTTTTGGGTAAATTCTTTTGTTGGATTATGGAACAAGGAGTGGCAAGAGCCTAAGCTTGGGGATGCCCGTGGCACCCCCAAGATAGTCTAAGGACACCAAAAAGTAAAAGCTTGGGGATTCCCCGGAAGGCATCCCCTCTTTCGTCTACTTCCATCGGTAATTTTACTTGGAGCTATATTTTTATTCACCACATGATATGTGTTTTGCTTGGAGCGTCTTGTATTATTTGTGTATTTGTTTGTTAGTGTGCCACAATCATCCTTGCTGTACACACCTTTTTAGAGAGCCATATACGAATTAAAATTTGATAGAATACTCTCTGTGCTTCACTTATATCTTTTGAGCTATGTAGTTTTGCTCTATGTGCTTCACTTATATCTTTTGAGCTATGTAGTTTTGCTCTATGTGCTTCACTTATATCTTTTGAGCATTATAATTTTGCTCTATGTGCTTCACTTAGATCTTTTAGAGCATGGTGGTGGATTTGTTTTAAAGAAACTATTGATCTCTCATGCTTCATTTAGATCATTTTGAGAGTCTTAATAGCATGGTAAATTGCTTAATAATAATATGCTTGGTATTCAAGATTTGTGAAACTTTCTTTTGAGTGCGTTGAATACTAAGAAAAGATTGAAGCATGATAATTGTTTTGAGATATGAAGAAGGTTATATTAGAGTCATGCTAGTTGAGTAGTTGTGAATTTAAAGAATACTTGCGTTGAAGTTTGTGATTCCCGTAGCATGCACGTATGGTGAATCGTTATGTGATGAAGTCGGAGCATGATTTATTTATTGATTGCCTTCCTTATGAGTGGCGGTCGGGGACGAGCGATGGTCTTTTCCTACCAATCTATCCCCCTAGGAGCATGCACGTAATACTTTGCTTTGATAACTTCTAAATTTTTGCAATAAGTATATGAGTTCTTTATGACTAATGTTGAGTCCATGGATTATATGCACTTTTTCCCATCCTTCCACCATTGCTAGCCTCTCTAATACCACACACTTTTTGCCGGTATCATACACCCACCATATACCTTCCTCAAAACAGCCACCATACCTACCTATCATGGCATTCCCATAGTCATTCCGAGATATATTGCCATGCAACTTTCCACTTTTCCGTTTATTATGACACGCTCCATCATTGTCATATTGCTAGCATGATCATGTAGTTGACATCGTATTTGTGGCAAAGCCACCATTCATAATTCTTTCATACATGTCACTCTTGATTCATTGCATATCCCGGTACACCACCGGAGGCATTCATATAGAGTCATATTTTGTTCTAAGTATCGAGTTGTACTTGTTGAGTTGTAAGAAAAATAAAAGTGTGATGATCATCATTTTTAGAGCATTGTCCCAAGTGAGGAAAGGATGATGGAGACTATGATTCCCCCACAAGTCGGGATGAGACTCCGGACGAAAAAAAAGAGGCCATAAAAAAGGCCCAAATAAAAAAATGAGAGAAAAAGAGAGAAGGGACAATGTTACTATCCTTTTACAACACTTGTGCTTCAAAGTAGCACCATGATCTTCATGATAGAGTGTCTCCTATGATATCACTTTCATATACTAGTGGGAATTTTCATTATAGAACTTGGCTTGTATATTCCAATGATGAGCTTCCACAAATTGCCCTAGGTCTTCATGAGAAAGCGAGTTGGATGCACACCCACTTAGTTTCTTTTGTTGAGCTTTCATATACTTATAGATCTAGTGCATCCGTTGCATGGCAATCCCTACTCACTCACATTGATATCTATTAATGGGCATCTCCATAGCCCGTTTATACGCCTAGTTGATGTGAGACTATCTTCCCCTCTTTTTGTCTTCTCCACAACCACCACTCTATTCCACATATAGTGCTATATCCATGGCTCACGCTCATGTATTGCATGAAGATTGAAAAGGTTTTGGAAATGTTAAAGTATGAAACAATTGCTTAGCTTGTCATCGGGGTTGTGCATGATTTAAATACTTTGTGTGGTGAAGATAGAGCATAGCCAGACTATATGATTTTGTAGGGATAACTTTCCTTGGCCATGTTATTTTGAGAAGACATGATTGCTTTGTTAGTATGCTTGAAGTATTATTATTTTTATGTCAACATAAACTTTTGTCTTGAATCTTTTGGATCTGAATATTCATACCACAATTAAGAAGATTTACATTGAAATTATGCCAAGTAGCACTCTGCATCAACATTCTCTTTTTATCATTTACCTACTCAAGGACGACCAGGAATTAAGCTTGGGGATACCTGATACATCTCCAACGTATCTATAATTTTTTATTGCTCCATGCTATATTATCTACTGTTTTGGACTATATTGAGCTTTATTTTCCACATATATTATTTTTGGGACTAACCTATTAACCGGAGGCCCAGCCCAGAATCGTTGTTTTTTCCTATTTCAGAGTTTCGGAGAAACAGATTATCAAACGGAGTCCAAACGGAATAAAACCTTCGGGAACGTGATTTTCTCATCGAACGTGATCCAGGGGACTTGGACCCTACTCCAAGGGACAAGAGAGGCGGTCAAGAGGGTGGGGGGCGCGCCCCCCTCCTAGGGTGCGCCCCCTGCCTCGTGGGCCCCCTGTTGCTCCACCGACGCACTCCTTCCTCCTATATATACCTACGTACCCCCAAACGATCAGATACAGAGCCACAAACCTAATTCCACCGCCGCAACCTTCTGTACCCACGAGATCCCATCTTGGGGCCTGTTCCGGAGCTCCGCCAGAGAGGGCCATCATCACGGAGGGCTTCTACATCATCCTAGCCCCTCCGATGAAGTGTGAGTAGTTTACCTCAGACCTTCGGGTCCATAGTTATTAGCTAGTTGGCTTCTTCTCTCTTTTTTGATCTCTGTCGGTGTTAAAACCAGCGGATCTCGGATAGGGGGTCCCGAACTGTGCGTCTAGGCCGGATGGTAATAGGAGACAAGGGACACGAAGTTTACCCAGGTTCGGGCCCTCTCCATGGAGGTAAAACCCTACTCCTGCTTGATTAATATTGATGATATGGGTAGTACAAGAGTAGATCTACCACGAGATCAAGGAGGCTAAACCCTAGAAGCTAGCCTATGGTATGATTGTTGTATGATGAAGTTGTCCTATGGACTAGAACCCTCCGGTTTATATAGACACCGGATAGGGTTAGGGTTACACAAAGTCGGTTACAATGGTAGGAGATCTTGAATATCCGCATCGCCAAGCTTGCCTTCCACGCCAAGGAAAGTCCCTTCCGGACACGGGACGAAGTCTTCAATCTTGTATCTTCATAGTCCTGGAGTCCGGCTGAAGGTATAGTCCGCCTATCCGAACACCCCTAATCCAGGGCTCCCTCAGTAGCCCCTGAACCAGGCTTCAATGACGACGAGTCCGGCGCGCAAATTGTCTTCGACATTGCAAGGCGGGTTCCTCCTCCAAGCTCTTCATAAAAGATTTGTAAACGCCAAGAGTAGTGTCCGACTCTGCAAAATAAGTTTCCACATATTGCCATAGAGAGAATAATATTAACACAAATCTAATCTGCTGACGTATTCCGCAGCATGACATCACACTACAGCCAAGTCCTTTACTCGAATTGTTTTTACTTATCCACCTCAGCACGTTTTGCGAGGCAGTTTCCTTGGCACGTCTTGTCAAAGCATAGATCGTGTGCCCCTTTTTACGGGATTCTCATCAATACGGACGTGGGTAACCCAATCGTGCCCGTTAGCACGTTTCCTCGATTAAAGGTGAGTCCCAAACGGTTACGGGGGGGCTCTTGGTATTCAACCTCTTATAAAGAGACCAAGGCCTTACTTATTTTTTCAACCTCAAACGAGTTCGCCCGTCGCCTCGAGTTCCAACACCCTAGGCTCCAGATTCCAGGCGCTTCGGACCTTCGACCATGTCCGGTTTTGACCTTCAAGGCCTATGGACGCCCTCCTCCGTCACGGAAGAGGACGTGCTAAAGTTGAAAGAGGCTAAGTTCCTGACCGGCGAAATTTCGCATAGGTTGACTGTTCAAGGGCAGGCCATTCCCAGTCCCCAGCCCAGTGAGAGCGTGGTGTTCATGTCTCACTTCCTTCGAGGGTTAGGCTACCCAATGGATCCCTTTGTGAGGGGCTGCTATTTTATTACGGGCTGGAATTCCACGACTTAGCTCCGGAGTCCATCCTCCACATTTCCTCATTCATCATCATGTGTGAAGCGTTCCTCCGTGTTACCCCTCACTTCGGATTATGGCTCAAGACTTTTAAAGTGGAGCCGAAGATGATCGAGGTACGGCACGCAGAGTGTGGAGGTGCTGTTATAAGCAAGAATGTTGATGATCCATGGCCCGAGGGCTCTTTTCAAGAGGAGCTCGGTTTGTGGCAACGAGAGTGGTTCTATATCACCGCTCCCAGGGGCACTAAGTGGGTGACGCCTCCTGCCTTTCGGTCGGGTCCCCCACCACGGCTAACGTCATGGGTCAGCAGAGGGTTAGATTGGGGGTTACCCAAAGACGTGCCCTTGTTGCAGGGCCGCATTAGGGATCTCTTAGAAGGAGACCTCAGCCTGGTCAAGGTGACGCAAGTCATGTTGATTCGCCGGATATTGCCCGGCAAACATCGCTCCCTTCGCCTGTGGGAGTTTAATCCGGAGGGACCGCGGGCTCTCCAGAATTTCATGGGCGCAACGCCCGCGGAGATGTATAACCTGTTCTTCGGATCACAAGCGATGTGTCCGGATTTGACCGAGGACGCAGGCCTAAGCTACAATCGCCCGGATACTCAAGTAAGTAACCTTGTGCCCGGACACGCTATCTGAAAGCACAAGTGCTCCCCATGTGGTTTTGGTAATTAATGTCAACATATCTCTTGTTGGACTAACACTTTTATCTAGTATGTTTCAGATAAGTTCAACAATGGAGTGGCATGGACTAAAGGATGTGGGAACTCCTTCAAGATGCTAAGGACAAAGGATTGGCTAAAGCTTCAAGCTCAAGACTCTTCATTTTACATTTTAGTGATCCAAGATCACATTGAGTCTATAGGAAAGCCAATACTATCAAGGAGGGATGAGGTGTTGCTGAATGAGCCTCTTGCTTCATGTGCTTAGTGATATGCTCCAAAACCCTCAACTACTTTCCCACTTCCACATATGACCTAAACCTAAAGTCAAACTCCGACCTACCGATTCTTTCTATCCGGCGCCACCGAGTTTCACATGTCATAGCCACTGCCAAACCCTAGCAAATCGGTTCTACCAATAGGGATCTCGGTTTCACCGAGTTGGGATTGTAATCTCTCTGTGTATGTCCATTACCAAAATCGGTCTCACCGAGTATAGGCAATCGGTACTACCAAGATTACAATGCAAACTCCCTGGTTAACTTATTACCAAGATTGGTCCAACCGAGATTAGTAATCGGTACCACCGAGTTTGCCTGACCAACTCTCTGGTTAGCTAATTACCAAAATTGGTCCCACCGAGTTTGTGTAATCGGTCACACCGAGATTACGTTATGCCCTAACCCTAACCATATCGGTCCTACCGAGTTGCATCTCAGTCCCACCGAAAATCCTAACGGTCACTAGGTTTGCTGAATTGGTCTGACCGAGTTTGTTGATTCGGTCCCATAGAGATTGGTAAATTGTGTGTAACAGTTGGATTTTGTGTGGAGGCTATATATACCCCTCCACCTCCTCTTCATTCATGGAGATAGCCATCAGAACACATCTACACTTCCAACTCATTTGTTCTAAGAGAGACCCACCTACCCTTGAGTTGAGGCCAAGATATTCCATTCCTACCATATGAATCTTGATCTCTAGCCTTCCCCAAGTTGCTTTCCACTCAAATCTTCTTTCCACCAAATCCAAATCCTGTGAGAGAGAGTTGAGAGTTGGTGAGACTATCATTTGAAGCACAAGAGCAAGGAGTTCATCATCAACACACCATTTATTACTTCTTGGAAAGTGGTGTCTCCTAGATTGGCTAGGTGTCACTTGGGAGCCTCCGACAAGATTGTGGAGTTGAACCAAGGAGTTTGTAAGGGCAAGGAGATCGCCTACTTCGTGAAGATCTACCGCTAGTGAGGCAAGTCCTTCGTGGGCGATGGCCATGATGGGATAGACAAGGTTCCTTCTTCGTGGACCCTTCATGGGTGGAGCCCTCCGTGGACTCGGGCAACCGTTACCCTCCGTGGGTTGAAGTCTCCATCAACGTGGATGTAGGATAGCACCACCTATCCGAACCATGACAAAAACATCCTTGTCTCCAATTGCGTTTGAATTCTCCAAACCCTTCCCTTTACATTCTTGCAAGTTGCTTGCTTTACTTTCTGCTGCTCATATACTCTTTGCATGCTTGCTTGATATGTATTGTGTATGTTGAAATTGTGCCTAAACTCCACTTAAACCGAAAAAGTTTAAAAAACTGCAACTTTAGCACTAAGTGTCTAATCACCCCCCCCCCCTCTAGACACATCTTCTCAAGATCCCACAAGTGGTATCAGAGCTTTGGTCTCCATTGCCTTGGTTTAATCACCATTGGAGGAAGATGCATGAGTCTACTTTGGGGAGTCTTAGACATAGAGTGCCTATTCTTGATGGAGAGTATTTTCATGAGTGGAAAAATGAGATGCTTGTAATTTTCAATCAATATCATTTGAACAAGTACATTGCTAGTCCTTGTGCGCCTCATGTTGATCCTATGCATCCCACCCTAGATGAAGATATTGACATGATTCGCAATCTTCGAACTGTTGAGCTCATCATTAGAGGATTTCCTAAAAATCTAATTGCTAGCTTGCCTACTCTTAATTGTGCCTATACTATATGGAAATTTCTTGAGCAACGATTTCCTGATTATTCCTTGAGAAGTCTAGATGAAATTCTCCATAAATCTATTGCCTTGAGTAAGATGAACTCTAGTGATCCTAGTTTTGGTGATTGTCTATTTGAGCTTACCAATCTCATGCGTGCTAAAGGAAATGTTGGAATCATTAGTGATATCATACCCGAAGCTATTAGAATTCATAAAGGTAACCACTTTGATGATCATTTATCTAATGAATTACCCTCTCTAGGATATGATCAATCACAAGATGATGTTGAACATGGATACTATGATGAAGATGATGATAGTGACTTCGATCTTGATGATGCGATGAGACATTTTGGTCATATTTCAAATCTTCGGGGATATGTGTCAGGAGGAAAGGAATGGGTTCTTGACTGTGGATGTACTGATCATATGACTGGATATGAAGAGATGTTCCGTGAGCTTGCTGAAAATGACGGCCCTCGAAAATATGTCACCTTTGGTGATAATTCAAAGGGTAAGGTGTTTGGCCTTGGTAAGGTGGCCATCTCACACGATAGCTCCATACAAAATGTCATGCTCGTTGAATCTTTTGGATACAACTTACTTTCAGTATCTAGACTTGCTGATTTCAGTTTGAATGTCCTATTTACTGAGGTAGATTGCCAAGTGTTTCGTCGAGACAATCATAAAATGGTCTTTACCAGTATACGTAGAGGTGATCTTTACATTGTCGATTTCTCTAAAAAGGCACAACCTAAAACTTGCTTTATCGCTAAACCCTCAAAAGGTTGGTTGTGGCATAGACGACTAGCTCACGTTGGCATGAGAAACCTCGACAAGCTTATTAAAGGAAATCATATCCTTGGAGTTAACGATGTCATACTTGATAAGGATAGACTTTGCAGTGCTTGTCAAGCAGGTAAACAGGTTGGAGGAAGGCATCCCATGAAGAACATCATGACCACAAGGAGGCCACTCGAGCTACTTCATATGGATCTTTTTGGTCCCAACGCCTACAAGAGTCTCGGTGGAAATTCTTTTGGTCTAGTTATAGTTGATGATTTTTCAAGATTTACGTGGGTGTTCTTTCTTGATGACAAATCGCAGGTCCAAAAGATCTTCAAAAACTTCGCTAGGAAGGCCCAAAATCAATTTGAAGTGAAGATCAAGAAGGTTCGCAGTGACAACGGAACAAAGTTCAAGAACGCAAATGTGGACACCTTTCTTGACGAAGAAGAGATTTCACACGAGTTCTCGGCTACGTACACACCTCAACAAAATGGAGTTGTTGAGAGGAAGAACCGGACGCTCATCGAAATGGCGAGAACGATGCTTGATGAGTACAAGACGCCGAAGCACTTTTGGGCAGAAGCGGTTGAGACAGCTTGTCATGCAACAAATCGTTTGTATCTTCACAAGCTACTCGGCAAGACGACATACGAGATCCTCACCGGCAACAAACCCCAAGTTGGATACTTTCAAGTATTCGGCTCAAAGTGCTACATTCTTGATAAGCATCGTCGTTCTAAGTTTGCTCCTAAATCTCATGAAGGTTTCCTACTTGGTTATGGCTCAAACTCTCACACTTACCGTGTCTACAACAATTTCACCCGAAAGGTTGAAGAGACGGTAGATGTGAAGTTTGATGAATCTAACGGCTCGCAAGTAGAGCAATTGCCAATTGATGTAGGAGACAAAGGCCCTTCAGAAGCAATCCAAGACTTGTCTATTGGCAAAATTCATCCAACGGAGGTGAAGGAGAGTACCTCGTCCGTCCAAGTGGAAGCTTCTACTTCACGACAAGGTGAACCAAGAATCGACACGGATGCATCCACAAGTGGGACACACCAAGATGAAGAAGACGAGGAAATACATCAAGATGAACGCCAACAACCTCCTTCTCCACCACAACAAGAGAATGACAATGCCAACAATGAAGAAGAAGAACAACAAGATGAAGAAGATGTTCAACGAAGACCCAAGCAAAAGCTCTTACGAGTTCGAGCAAGAATTTCTAAGGACCATCCCGTCGAGCAAATCTACAACGATATTCAAACCGGGAGAATCACTCGCTCAAAAACTCGTTTAGCTAACTTTTGTGAAAACTATTCATTCATCTCTAGCATTGAACCTATGAAGGTTGAAGAAGCATTGGAAGATCCGGACTGGATAAAAGCTATGCATGAAGAGCTACACAACTTTGAGAGAAACCAAGTTTGGACATTGGTTGAGAAGCCCGACAACAACCACAACATCATTGGTACCAAATGGGTGTTTCACAACAAGCAAGATGAAGATGGACAAGTGGTTCGCAACAAAGCACGTCTCGTCGCCCAAGGGTAAACACAAGTCGAAGGTATGGACTATGGTGAGACATATGCTCCTGTTGCTAGACTTGAGTCCATTCGCATCTTACTTGCCTATGCTAATCACCATAATATAACCTTGTACCAAATGGACATTAAAAGTGCTTTTCTAAATGGTGAAATAGAGGAGGAAGTTTATGTCAAACAACCTCCCGGCTTTGTCAATCCTAAGAAACCAAATCATGTTTACAAACTTCATAAAGCCCTTTATGGTCTTAAACAAGCTCCTAGAGCATGGTATAAATGCTTGACCAAGTTCCTTATTGCAAGTGGTTTTGAAATTGGAAAAATTGATTCCACACTTTTTACTAAAAGAGTTAATGGAGAACTATTTGTATGCCAAATTTATGTTGATGATATCATATTTGGTTCAACTAACCCTCTTTTTAGTGAAAAGTTTGGAAAGTTAATGTCGAAGAAGTTTGAGATGTCTATGATGAGTGAACTCAAGTTATTTCTCGGTTTTCAAATCAAGCAAACTAAGGAAGGTACATTTGTCTCTCAAACAAAGTACACCAAAGACTTATTCAAGAAGTTCAATATGCAAGAATGCAAAGGTATGCCTACACCCATGCCTACTAGTGGACATAATGATTTGACCAAAGATGGTGAACCGGTTGATCAAAAGGTTTATCGCTCTATGATTGGTTCATTATTATACCTATGTGCCTCACGTCCCGATATTATGCTAAGTGTGTGCATGTGTGCACGATATCAAGATGCTCCTAAAGAATGTCATCTTAAGGCCGTGAAAAGGATAGTGAGATACTTAATTCATACACCAAATTTTGGCATTTGGTATCCTAAGAGGTCTTCTTTTGATCTTGTTGGGTATTCCGACTCGGATTATGCCGGAGACAAGGTTGATAGAAAGTCCACTTCGGGTACTTGTCAATTTCTTGGTAGATCTCTTGTGTCTTGGTCCTCCAAGAAACAAAACTCGGTATCCTTATCCACCGCCGAAGCGGAATACATTGCCGCTGGTTCATGTTGTGCTCAGTTACTTTGGATGACCCAAACTCTTAAAGATTATGGGATCTATGTGAAACATGTTCCATTGCTTTGTGACAATGAAAGTGCTATCAAAATTGGTCATAATCATGTACAACATTCTCGATCTAAGCATATTGAAGTTCGTCATCATTTCATTCGAGATCATGTTGCTAAGGGTGACATTAATCTTAAGCATGTTCGCACCGATAAGCAATTAGCAGATATATTCACTAAACCACTTGATGAGAAAGTGTTTTGCAGGTTGAGAGGTGAATTGAACATCATTGATGCTTCAAACTTGGAGTAGGAACTCCATTGGATACATGCAAGACATGAGCTTATGACTAATCCATAATATTTCTCTTAAGATGCTATTCATATGTCTTGGATATATTTGCACCTTGCATGTTATCTAACCCATGTAGGTACTTGGTGAATCTAATTCTATGAGATTGCAACTCACTCACATCTTGAGCAATCTCTACGTCACCAAGTCTCTACACAATGGTGGTTGAAGACAAGGAAGCACAAAACCATTCAAACATATCCTTTGACAAATTCTATGTTGAGCTTCATGATTGTCATTTTTGGATACACAAGTGCTCTTCCTTGCAATACTAACCCGTGTAGGTAGATGAACTCAAACTCCAAGTGGTGCTCCCAACTCTTGATGAACTACATCAACCTTGAGCACCCACACAAGTTCAACCACATGAGCAAGATCCACACCACCACCCAAGGTATGTTATTCCATCTTAGAGAAGCTTTACTCCAAGTCATGAGTCAAAGCAACTCAATAAGATGTGAATACATCAAGATGCTTAAACGAAAAAGGTAACCCCATTTTGAGCTTAAACGATGAGTATGACCTTTGATCAAGTGTTCTCACTTGACTCCTAAGTCAATATACTCTAACATAGGTGACTATGTCACCGCCCAACTTTAGATGAAGTTCTCTTGTGTTCTTTTCTGTGTTATTGCATTTGTCCCTTGCATATTTGTTTACTTCATCTAGAACTTTCATTCTTTTCTGTTTGTTTTTGTTCTGCATTTTCTGCATCCAATTCTTTGCAAATCTTTCAGATAATTCATTGCAAATCTCTGTGAGATCTTACTTGTCTAGTGAGCTGAGGTGACAAGTGTTTTTCTGTGTGATGAACTCGGTTTCACCGAGTTGTAGTTTTCGGTCCAACCGAATCCTTTCGGTACCACCGAAACATGCCACTCGGTGCCACCAATTTCACAACAGGAAAAACAGTTTGCCACTTGTTCTATATTTCTTCTGATCCAGCTCCACTCAACGAATCTTGTCCTCTACAAGCATCACAGTTTTATCCATTGCTTTGTGCTGAGTCTCAAGGACCAAACCCATTCGACAGATTCCAGAAAGCCCTTCTTGGAAATTGATGTCAAAGGGGGAGAGAGAGATCACATCAAAGCTTATCACCTACAAGGAAGAAAGTATTAAGGGGGAGAAAGAAAGCTCCAGGGGGAGAGAACACTCAAGGATCCCAGATGCTTGATGTTCAAGAGGAGAGACGCCACATGTCTTTTTGGGGGAAAGACATGTTCATATGTGCTTATTTGCATTAAGCTCTATCCATTTGTATCTTTCAGCTCTGATTTTCTATTCCCTATCTTCTCCCAATATCCCATACCAGATTCAGGGGGAGCAAGACATCTAAGGGAAAGAAGTCATTCAAATTCATTGCATATTTTACTCTTGGGGACATGTCTAATCCAATGTAGTACCTTGTACTCACTCTCTACGTGTTATCCCAGTCTTGGTATTCTTGTGGTTTCTTTTGTTTGCTCCGGCTAGTGGATGTATCTGTGTTACCTAACCTTGTTTGTGCAGGTTCATTCCATCCTAAGCCAACTCAAGACTACAAGGTAAGTATATGCATCAGAATCATGAGTATGAGGAATTCTTGCTTATGCACATACCGTTTGCAAGAAGGACTCGTGAGCATGAAGGTATTTTCCTTAATAAACTCTTGCTCTGATGCATATGGCCAAGATACATGTAACACATTGCCTACTCTGTCATGGTTATGCTCTCACATGCTTCTATACTTCATATTCACATGATTGCATACATGTAGGGGGAGCCTATGTTTGTTACATGTCCTTCCAAAGCTTTACTTGCTATTCCTTATATCTTTATCTAAAGCTTTGATGTATGTTGCCATCAATTACCAAAAAGGGGGAGATTAAAAGCACAAGTTCTCCCCAGGTGGTTTTGGTAATTAATTTCAACATATCTCTTGTTGGACTAACACTTTTATCTAGTATGTTTCAGATAAGTTCAACAATGGAGTGGCATGGACTAAAGGATGTGGGAACTCCTTCAAGATGCTAAGGACAAAGGATTGGCTAAAGCTTCAAGCTCAAGACTCTTCATTTTACATTTTAGTGATCCAAGATCACATTGAGTCTATAGGAAAGCCAATACTATCAAGGAGGGATGAGGTGTTGCTTAATGAGCCTCTTGCTTCATGTGCTTAGTGATATGCTCGAAAACCCTCAACTACTTTCCCACTTCCACATATGACCTAAACCTAAAGTCAAACACGGACCTACCGATTCTTTCTATCCGGCGCCACCGAGTTTCACATGTCATAATCACTGCCAAACCCTAGCAAATTGGTTCTACTGATAGGGATCTCGGTTTCACCGAGATGGGATTGTAATCTCTCTGTGTATGTCCATTACCAAAGACTATAGGCAATTGGTACTACCGAGATTACAATGCAAACTCTCTGGTTAACTTATTACCAAGATCGGTCCAACCGAGAATAGTAATCTGTACCACCGAGTTTGCCTGACCAACTCTCTGGTTAGCTAATTACCAAAATCGGTCCCACCAAGTTTGTGTAATCGGTCACACCGAGATTACGTTATGCCCTAACCCTAACCATATCGGTCCTACCGAGTTGCATCTCAGTTCCACCGAAAATCCTAACGGTCACTAGGTTTGCTGAATCGGTCTGACCGATTTTGTTGATTCGGTCCCACCGAGATTGGTAAATTGTGTGTAACGGTTGGATTTTGTGTGGAGGCTATATATACCCCTCCACCTCCTCTTCATTCGTGGAGAGAGCCATCAGAACACATCTACACTTCCAACTCATATGTTCTGAGAGAGAACCACCTACCCTTGTGTTGAGGCCAAGATATTCCATTGCTACCATATGAATCATGATCTCTAGCCTTCCCCAAGTTGCTTTCCACTCAAATCTTCTTTCCACCAAATCCAAATCCTGTGAGAGAGAGTTGAGTGTTTGGGAGACTATCATTTGAAGAACAAGAGCAAGGAGTTCATCATCAACACACCATTTGTTACTTCTTGGAGAGTGGTGTCTCCTAGATTGGCTAGGTGTCACTTGGAAGCCTCCGACAAGATTGTGGAGTTGAACCAAGGAGTTTGTAAGGGCAAGGAGATCGCCTACTTCGTGAAGATCTACCGCTAGTGAGGCAAGTCCTTCGTGGGCGATGGCCATGATGGGATAGACAAGGTTGCTTCTTCATGGACCCTTCGTGGGTGGAGCCCTCCGTGGACTCGCGCAACCGTTACCCTCCGTGGGTTGAAGTCTCCATCAACTTGGATGTAGGATAGCACCACCTATCCGAACCACGACAAAAACATCCTTGTCTCCAATTGCGTTTGAATTCTCCAAACCCTTCCCTTTACATTCTTGCAAGTTGCTTGCTTTACTTTCCGCTGCTCATATACTCTTTGCATGCTTGCTTGATATGTATTGTGTATGTTGAAATTGTGCCTAAACTCCACTTAAACCGAAAAAGTTTAAAAACTGCAACTTTAGCACTAAGTGTCTAATCACCCCCCCCCCCTCTAGACACATCTTCTCAAGATCCCACACTATCCGTATAATTGTCATGAACTTGCCCCTAAAAGATCTGTCCTTTTAAACAGGAGTGGATAGCGAAGGCAAAGCTGATCAGGTGTCCGGATCCCCTTCCCGAAACCAGGCCGGATCCCGTACTTGTCAGGATGTTGAAGATAATGCCTTTGGAGGGAAGTGAGGGGAAGAACAAGGGAACTATGGCCTCCTCGAAGGAGGCTGCTTCGGAGGGAGGAACCGAAAATTCCTCTCCTAAGGGGAAGAAGAGGGCCGCCTCTGACGACCCGGAGACCACGGCCTCGAAGCGGGGGAAAAATCCTTGTCAAAGGGTCCGACTCCGAGGAGTTACTCGGCCGAACTACGCCCTCAAAGGGATCATCCCTCCAGCGAGCCGTAAGTAGAGAAAGGTTTCCCTTTTGAGGGATGAGAGAAATCCTTGATTTATATCTGAGAAGATTAACTGAAATTTTACCTTGTAGCTCGGACCTCAGTCCTTCTTAGCAGAGCTCGTCTTCGAGGGATCTTCTTCCGGAGATGATGGAGAGTGGACGCCTCCCCCTGCCGTACCGCCTAGCGAGGCGGGCGATGCTGAGGTGTCGTCGCGGAGGGTTCCTCCGAATCTGGCAGTGGCGGAAGATAGCCATATGGCCCCCCAAGATTCTCCGCGTCCGGCCTTCGAAAAAGGCCATAGGACAAGTCCGGCACCGTCTGGTGTTCGGCCGGAGGAGCTAAAGATTCTGCTGGGGCGAGCTTCTATCTCAGAGGAGCACCGTGCATTGATGGGCATGGTGATTGAAAGGATTTCATCCGCAGAAAGCGGATTGTATGAAGCCGTCAAAAGTTTACTGGCGGGTTTTGAGGTACGTTAGATAATGTACACTTTTGTCAGTTGCGCATAAGTAAGTTGCGCCCTGTGTAGAAGTAGCCCCTGAGACTCTGCGTGCTGTCAAGAAATGATGGCACGCAGAGGATCATAATCCCAGGTCTAAGGTGTCGCCTTTGAATGTAGGTGGCGAGGTGTCCGGAATCGAGCCGAACTGATGATTTTGGCGAACTAAAGCGGCAACTCGACGTGGCCGATGCTGACATCGCGCTTGTCAACAAGCGGCTTGATGAGGCTCAAGGTATGTAATTCCTCGGGCAGCATCAGGTAAGAGGTGTTTTATGCCATTGTCTTACAGTTTATGTGCTTGACGCAGATGGTACGGCCGACGTGGAGAATCTTAGGGCAGAACTTGCCCGAGCTAAAAAACAAGCCCAAAAGAGCGATGCGGCTGCCCAGAAATCTCTTGAAGAGCTGAGAGCCGAACAGGCTGCTCATTGCCGCAGCAAGGAGGAGATGGCCGAGATGACCGTGAAGTTAGAGCGCGCTGCTGATCGTTGCAAGCTTCTTGAAGAAGAAGAACGGGCAAGGCAGACGGACTTGGAGAAGGCCGTTGCTGATGCCAAGGACGCTCACTCTGCAATGAGAGCCTTTTATGCTGCGGAGGAAGTTTTGTAATCCGAAGTTTGCTCCGTTAGACCGGATGTGGAGTGTGGAGGACACCTATCTGGATTTGGCAGCAAGTGCTGTTGATGCGACCGAACACTTTCGAGATCTAAAAGATCGTGAAGTGGAAAAGCTTTTCTGGTCGCAGTTCCACAATCCAGAACGTCCACTAGCAGTGGACGATCTTCTGGCTCAATGGGCCGAACTGAATAGGTTGTCCGCACTTGCCATGAAGTACGTCATGGGTCATCTGTGGCCGGGGAGATCGGAGCCGAAGAGTTATTTCAGCTTGGTGCAGCAATTCCTTGACACGGTGTCGCGTATTAATGCGATGAAGAGGTCAGCATGCATAGAGGGCGCACGGATGGCTCTTGCCCGTGTCAAGACATACTGGGCAGAGATGGAGACCACCGTTGTTGCGTCTCGAGATTCGGACAAAAGCCGAGTACCCTCCGAGCACTATTTTCAGGAAGTCCTTGAGGGCGCTCGTGTAATAGAGACACAGTGCTCGAAGGATGCTATGTTATGATAGCATATGTAATTATAAAGCAATATTTTGATAAATTGTAGTGGCCTCTTATACTTGTGCCTTCAAGTATTGGGAACACCTCCTGTGCGGCCGTTTTAAAGATGGCAGTCGTTGGCTTCAGCCCCCACGCACATAGTGTGGGGGTGCTCACAGAAGACGCATTTTCACACTTAATCCAACGTCTTGGTCCTACAAAGGAGGTGATAGCGCAGCGGGCCAGGCAACCGGACTATAATGCTTTAACACTTTCACTTAGCCATAGGAGCTTGACAGGGGGACTATTGAGGTAGCCCCTTGGTGGCGACTGCGCTCGCCCGAGTTCGGGGCGCGTATGTGCCTGGTCGGGAAACGGCCCTTCGTTAAAGCGGAGGAATCCTATAGATTCCGGTAGGTCATCGAGTGGCTGACCAGTCTCACGCTACATCATGACAGTCAGTTTTCGGCTTTCTCTACTGAGGTGCTCGCCCGGCCTAACCGGGGCACAATCACAGTAGTTCTCCTGGTGCTACCTTAGCCGATAGAGCGGAACGTAAGGTAGCCGAACTCAGGAGCCGGGCAACCCAACATTTGACCAAAGACATGATTCAGAGCTGATGCATATAATGCCAAAACTCGCGGCGCCGAACACTCCCTAAGGTGTTCGGTCTTTATAAGTGCGGGCAAAACAGCACTCCTTATTAAAAAGCCCCTAGTGTCCAGGTACGCACAAAAATTCTGACGTGGCCACATGCCAAGACGCCAGCCTCCTCCTTGGTTATGGCAGAGAAAACCAGGGGATATGTAGCAACAAGAGACAGTAAAAAAAGGTTTACGCAGGGTCTCAATCTAAAAAGAATCCTTAGGACGGGTCCCTACTGCACGTTTGCGCTTGTGTCTCCGTTGTGCCGTATCCTGGACGTGCGCCGCACGACGTTCATCTATAAAAGAGAGGAACTGAGTTGAAAATGGGTCGTGCTGAACAAGATTTTAAAATAAACAAAGTATAAAGTAAAATATATATAATTGAGCTTTATTGTCTCTTATTGTCTATGTACGGAGCTCCTAGTGCGGAGGTATATGGCCACCAAGCCTGCATCAATGATAATTTTGTACCGAACTCGTCTATCCGCGCTCGTGGTCTTTTAAGGACCTATTCCGAAGTTTTTGGCCAGTGAAGCCATTTTACTGTGGGGCTGTCAAAGCGGCCGCACAGTCCTCCTGTTGGGGGAGGCGCACCTTAATGCGTCCCCTTTAAAGAGCTGATGCCTCGTGGACCAGGCATTTTAAGCGTTAGAGATGCATAATGCGGTATTGCGTTAAAGCGGGCGAAAGCTTCGCGTCCTAGTAGTGCTTGATAGCGACTTGAGAATGGTACGATGTGGAAAATTAGCTTTTCGCGACGGAAGTTATCAGGGTAGCCAAATGTAACTTGAAGCCGGAGGAAACCCATGCATCGGGTGTCCGGACCTGGCGTTACCCCTTGAAAGGAGGTTTTGCTATGACGGATTCTTGTTGGGTCTATCCCCATGCGACGGATTGTGTCCTGATATATCAGGTTTAGTCCACTGCCGCCGTCCATAAGGACATTTGAAAACTTGAGTCCGCCGATTATTGGGTCGAGTACCAAGGCAGACCAACCTGCGTTCCTAATACTTCTAGAATAGTCTCGTTGATCGAAGATGATTGGTTTTGACAACCAGTGGCGGGACCCCTTTGGGATAGGTCGTGTGGTGCGTACCTTTATGGGCGCCGCACGTTTTGTTATGTGAAGTAAGTTTACTGTCTTTACTTCTTATGAGAAGTTCTTTTGTTTCCTGGTGCTCTGCTTTTGGGGTTCGTCTTCGTCCTCACTTGGTGTTTCGAGCCCCTTGTGTTCGGCGTTGAGTCTGCCAGATTGTTTGAAAACCCAACAATCTCTGTGGGTATGGTTAGCAGGCCTCCCGGGAGTAATGTGTATTTGACATGTCTTGTCCAGGATTTTGTTTAAGTTGGATGGATCATCCCTGTTATCCTGGAGGGTCGGCTTTGTCTGATTCTTTCATGAGCTTTTGAATCCGGCGTTGATTGTCATGCTCTTCGGACTTTTTTCCTTAGTCCAGCGACGGTCCTTGTTGCGTTGCGGTTTTCCATTTCCATCCCTAGTTTCGGATGTACTTGGGTCGCTGGGGCTGTATCTTGCCAACCAGCTATCCTCTCCTGCACAAAAGCGGGTCATGAGGCTTGTTAGTGCGGCCATTGTTCTTGGCTTCTCTTGGCCGAGGTGTCTGGCGAGCCATTCGTCTTGGACGTTATGCTTGAAAGCTGCTAAGGCTTCGGCGTCCGGACAGTCGACTATCTGATTCTTTTTAGTGAGGAACCTATTCCAGAATTGCCGAGCTGATTCTCCGGGCTGTTGTGTTATGTGACTGAGGTCGTCAGCATCCGGAGGGCGGACATAAGTCCCTAGAAAATTTGCTCGGAAAGCGTCCTCGAGCTTTTCCCAGCTTCCAATTGTATTTTCAGGGAGGCTTTTGAGCCAATGCCGGGCTGGTCCTTTGAGCTTTAGTGGTAAATATTTGATGGCGTGGAGATCATCTCCTCTAGCCATGTGTATGTGGAGGATATAATCCTCTATCCAGACTCCAAGGTCTGTTGTTCCATCATATGCCTCTATGTTTATGGGTTTGAATCCCGCTGGAAATTCATAATCCAGGACCTCATCGGTGAAGCATAGGGGATGTGCGGCGCCCCTGTATTTGGGTGTGCCGGATTCTGATGATGGTTTGATTGCATTGCTTACGAGAGCTTGCTTTCTTGGCCCATAAATGGACATGGCTGGGCCATCTTTTTGATGCGAATCCGTAAGTGGGTCGCGTGCCGGCTCAAGTGCGGCGCCATTTGCCGTTTTATGCTGGCTATGGGGTCGTCTATCCGACCGTGTGGCTTTCTTGTTTTTTGAATGCGATGGCTCTATGGCCTCTTCGTCGAATTCGGGCAGTAGCTTTCTCTTTGGATAGCTTTTAGTGCGGCGACTATCGCCGTATTTATCTACAGTATTGATTACTTTGCTCCATATGATCCTGAGTGTATCTTCCGCCGTTTTTAGCTTCCGCTTCTGCTTCTTCAGGCTGCGTGCTGTTGCCACGAGCCTCTTGTGGAGATTCTTCTGCTTCATGTGTTTGTCCGACGTAAGGTCGTCCGGAGTGTCGTTTTCGCCGGGGGAGGGATGTTCGGTTTCTCTATCCGTGTTGCCCTGTTCGGACGGTTGCTCTAAGGCCTGCTCGTCGTCTACCGGCTCATCCTGCTCTATGGCTGGGTCTTTATCGAGGCGGGGCTTGGGTCGGTGTTTACGCCGACGCTTTGATTGCTTTTCGAGGGATCGGTCCCTCGTTCCATCCCCTTTTTCCTCGTTGTTGTTTCCTTTAGGGGTGTCCACCATGTACACATTGTGAGATGGGGTGGCTGTCCAATGCCCTATGGGCGTTGGCTCATCTGTATCTCCTGCATCGTCGTCCATACCGTCGATGTCTTCGGAGTCGAAGTTGAGCACGTCGTTTAAATTGTCGACAATGGCTACCAAGTGGGTGGTGGGTGGGCTTTGAATTTCTTCATCGTCCGTATCCCATCCTTGCTGGCCATAGTCCGGCCAGGGCTCTCCCGATAAAGAGAGAGACTTTAGTGAGTTCAGGATGTCGCCGAAGGGCGAGTGCTGAAAGATGTCCGCGGCGGTGAACTCCATGATCGGCGCCCAATCGGGTTTGATTGGCAGGGGCATGGGGGGTTCGGAGTCTGGACGGGGATCCGGATCCTCGGAGTCACGGGTAATGCCGAGTGCAGGGGTGGCGTTCGGCTCGATCGCCTTTGAGATTGCAGCCTCCGGGTGACGCCCAACCGCTCTCCCTCGATCAGCGCCGCAGGTTCCGAATTAAGGGTCGGAACCGACGCGCGTGCGGGCTCCAGGGCAGTGTCCGGCGGCAGAGCTAGATCATGCCCATCGAGACAGTGCGGCGTGGTTGGCTGTGGCTCAAATCCGTTGAAGATCAAGTCCCCGTGGATGTCAGCCATGTAGTTCAAACTTCCAAACCTGACCTGATGGCCAGGGGCGTAGCTTTCGATCTGCTCGAGGCGGCCAAACGAATTGGCCGGCAGTGCGAAGCCGCCGAAGACGAAGATATGTCCGGGGAGAAAAGTCTCACCCTGGACTGCATCGTCGTTGAAGATCAAAGGAGCCATCGGGCCTAAAAGCGACGACACAGAGGAACTCTCAATGAAAGCACCAATGTCGGTGTCAAAACCGGCGGATCTCGGGTAGGGGGTCCCGAACTGTGCGTCTAGGCCGGATGGTAACAGGAGACAAGGGACACGAAGTTTACCCAGGTTCGGGCCCTCTCGATGGAGGTAAAACCCTACTCCTGCTTGATTAATATTGATGATATGGGTAGTACAAGATTAGATCTACCACGAGATCAAGGAGGCTAAACCCTAGAAGCTAGCCTATGGTATGATTGTTGTATGATGAAGTTGTCTTACGGACTAGAACCCTCCGGTTTATATAGACACCGGATAGGGTTAGGGTTACACAAAGTCGGTTACAATGGTAGGAGATCTTGAATATCCGCATCGCCAAGCTTGCCTTCCACGCCAAGGAAAGTCCCTTCCGGACACGGGACGAAGTCTTCAATCTTGTATCTTCATAGTCCTGGAGTCCGGCTGAAGGTATAGTCCGGCTATCCGAACACCCCCTAATCCAGGACTCCCTCAATCTCAATACAATGTTCTCCCCCTCTCTTCTCGAGATATATTCGATGTAATCTTCTTTTTGCGGTTTGTTTGTTGAGACCGATGAATTGTGGGTTTATGATCAAGTCTACGTATGAATAATATTTGAATCTTCTCTGAATTCTTTTATGTATGATTGGTTATCTTTGCAAGTCTCTTCGAATTATCAGTTTGGTTTGGCCTACTAGATTGGTTTTTCTTGCCATGGAAGAAGTGCTTAGCTTTGGGTTCAATCTTGTGGTGTCCTTTCCCAGTGACAGAAGGGGCAGTAAGGCACGTATTGTATTGTTGCCATCGAGGATAACAAGATGGGGTTTTTATCATATTGCATGAAACTATCCCTCTACATCATGTCATCTTGCTTAATGTGTTACTCTGTTTTTCACTTAATACTCTAGATGCATGCTGGATAGCGGTCGATGAGTGGAGTAATAGTATTAGATGCAGGCAGGAGTCGGTCTACTTGTCTCGGACATGATCCCTATATACATGATCATACCTAGATATTCTCATAACTATGCTCAATTCTGACAATTGCTCAACAGTAATTTGTTCACCCACCGTAGAATACTTATGCTCTTGAGAGAAGCCACTAGTGAAACCTATGGCCCCGGGGTCTATTCTCATCATATCAATCTCCATCACTTTAATCTTGCTTTGCTTTTTTACTTTTTTACTTTGCATCTCTATACCAAAAATACCAAAAATATCATCTCTATCAGATCTCACTCTCGTAAGTGACCGTGAAGGTATTGACAACCCTTAATCGCGTTGGTTGCGAGTAGCTATCATTTTGTGCAGGTACGAGGGACTTGAGCGTAGCCTCCTACTGGATTGATACCTTGGTTCTCAAAAACCGAGGGAAATACTTACGCTACTTTGCTGCATCATCCTCTCCTCTACGGGGAAATCCAACGCAGTGCTCAAGAGGTAGCAGGCGGCCCCCTCCCAATTCGGTTTGGGCATGGGGGGGCGCCCCCTCCCTTGCGCCTTTCCCCTCCTTCCACTAAAGCCCATTAAGGCCCATATACCTCCCGGGGGTCTCTGTTAACCTCCCGGTGCTCCGGCATTATCCCGATCTCACCCGGAACCATTCCGGTATCCAAATATAGTCGTCCAATATATCGATCGTTATGTCTCGACCATTTTGAGACTCCTCGTCATATCCGTGATCACATCCGGGACTCCGAACTACCTTCTGTACATCAAATTAGATGAACTCATAATATAATCGTCATCGAACTTTAAGCGTGCGGATCCTACAGGTTCGAGAACTATATAGACATGACCGAGACACGTCTCCGATCAATAACAAATAGCAGAACATGGATGCTCATATTGGCTCCTACATATTCTACGAAGATCTTTATCGGTCAAACCGCATAACAACATACGTTGTTCCCTTTGTCATCAGTATGTTACTTGCCCGAGATTCGATCGTCGGTATCTCAATACATAGTTTAATATCGTTACCGGCAAGTCTCTTTACTCGTTTCGTAATACATCATCACGCAACTAACTCATTAGTTGCAATGCTTGCAAGGTTTAAGTGATGTGCATTACCGAGTGGGCCCAGAGATACCTCTCCCACAATCGGAGTGACAAATCCTAATCTCGAAATACGCCAACCCAACAAGTACCATTGGAGACACCTGTAGAGCACCTTTATAATCACCCAGTTACATCGTGACATTTGGTAGCACACAAAGTGTTCCTCCGGTAAACGGGAGTTGCATAATCGCATAGTCATAGGAACATGTATAAGTCATGAAGAAAGCAATAGCAACATACTAAACGATCAAGTGCTAAGCTAACGGAATGGTTCAAGTCAATCACATCAATCTCTAATGATGTGATCCCGTTAATAAAATGACAACTCATGTCTATGGCTAGGAAACTTAACCATCTTTGATTCAACGAGCTAGTCAGGTAGAGGCATACTAGTGACACTCTATTTGTCTATGTATTCACACATGTACTAAGTTTCCGGTTAATACACTTCTAGCATGAATAATAAACATTTATCATGAAATAAGGAAATAAATAATAACTTTATTATTGCCTCTAGGGCATATTTCCTTCAGCTTCCCACTTGCATTAGAGTAAATAATCTAGTTCACATCGCCATGTGATTTAACACCAATAGTTCACATCACCATGTGATGAACACCCATAGTTCACATCGTCATGTGACCAACACCCAAAAGGGTTTACTAGAGTCAATAATCTAGTTCACATTGCTATGTGATTAACACCCAAAGAGTACTAAGGTGTGATCATGTTTTGCTTGTGAGAGAAGTTTAGTCAACGGGTCTGTCACATTCAGATCCGTATGTATTTTGCAAATTTCTATGTCAAAAATGCTCTGCACGGAGACTCTAGCTAATTTCTCCCACTTTCGATATGTATCCCAATTGAGACTTAGAGTCATCTGGATAAGTGTCAAAACTTGCATCGACGTAACCCTTTACAATGAACCTTTTGTCACCTCCATAATCGAGAAACATATCCTTATTCCACTAAGGATAATTTTGACCATCATCCAGTGATCTACTCCTAGATCACTATGGTACTTCCTTGCTAAACTCAGTGTAGGGTACACAATATATCTGGTACACAGCATGGCATACTTTATAGAACCTATGGCTGAGGCATAGGGAATGACTTTCATTCTCTTTCTATCTTCTGCCGTGGTCGGGTTTTGAGTGTTACTCAATTTCACACCTTGTAACACAAGCAAGAACTCTTTCTTTGGCTGGTCCATTTTGAACTACTTCAAAATCTTGTCAAGGTATGTACTCATTGAAAAAACTTATCAAGCGTCTTGATCTATCTCTATAGATCTTGATGATTAATATGTAAGTAGCTTCACCGAGGTCTTTCTTCGAAAAAAAATCCTTTCAAATACTCATTTATGCTTTCCAGAAAATTCTACATTGTTTCCGATCAACAATCTGTCATTCACATATACTTATCAGAAATGTTGTAGTGCTCCCACTCACTTTCTTATAAATACAGGCTTCACCGCAAGTTTGTATGAAACTATATGCTTTGATCATACTATCAAAAGTGTACATTCCAATTCCGAGATGCTTTCACCAGTCCATAAATGGATCACTGGTGCTTACACACTTTGTTAGCATCTTTTGGATTGACAAAACCTTCTGGTTGCATCATATACAACTCTTCTTCCAGAAATCCATTCAGGAATGCAGTTTTTACATCCATTGGTAAAAAAATTCATAATCATAAAATGCGGCAATTGCTAACATGATTCAGACAGACTTAAGCATCGCTACGGGTGAGAGGGTCTCATCGTAGTCAATCCCTTGAACTTGTTGAAAACCTTTTGCAACAAGTCGAGCTTTATAGACAGTAACATTGCCGTCAGCGTCAATCTTCCTCTTGAAGATCCATTTATTTTCTATGGCTTGTCGATCATCGGGAAAATCCATCAAAGTCCATACTTTGTTCTCATACATGGATCATATCTCAGATTTCATGGCCTCAAACCATTTCACGGAATCTAGGATCATCATCGCTTCCTCATAGTTCGCAGGTTCGTCATGGTCTAGTAACATGACCTCCAGAATAGGATTACTGTACCACTCTGGTGCGGATCTTACTCTGGTTGACCTACGAGGTTCGGTAGTAACTTGATCTGAAGTTTCATGATCATCATCATTAACTTCCTCACTAATTCGTGTAGGCATCACCGGAACTGATTTCAGTGATGAGCTACTTTTCAATTCGAGAGAAGGTACAGTTACCTCATTAAGTTCTACTTTCCTCCCAGTCACTTCTTTCGAGAGAAACTCCTTCTCCAGAAAGGATCCATTCTCAGCAACGAATTTGCCTTCGGATCTGTGATAGAAGGTGTACCCAACAATTTCGTTTGGGTATCCTATGAAGATGCACTTCTCCGATTTGGGTTCGAGCTTATCAGTTTGAAATTTTTTTCACATAAGCATCGCCGCTCCAAACTTTAAGAAACGACAGCTTAGGTTTCTTGTTAAACCACAGTTCATACAGTGTCGTCTCAACGGATTTATATGGTGCCATTTTTAACGTGAATGCAGCTGTCTCTAATGCATAACCCAAAAAAGATAGCGGTGTATGACCGTAGAAGGTTTTATTCATGTAAGCAGAACTACCGTTATTCTCTAATTTAAATGAATAATCATATTACAACAAACATGATCAAATCATATTCATGCTCAATGCAAACACCAAATAACACTTATTTAGTTTCAACACTAATCCCGAAAGTATAGGGAGTGTGCGATGATGATCATATCAATCTTGGAACTACTTCCAACACACATCGTCACCTCGCCCTTTACTAGTTTCTGTTTATTCTAAAACTCCCATTTCGAGTTACTACTCTTAGCAACTGAACCAGTATCAAATGCCGAGGGGTTGCTATAAACACTAGTAAAGTACACATCAATAACATGTATATCCAATATACCTTTGTTCACTTTTCCATCCTTCTTATCCGCCAAATACTTGGGGCAGTTCCGCTTCCAGTGACCAGTCCCTTTGCAGTAGAAGCACTTAGTCTCAGGATTAGGACCAGACTTGGGCTTCTTCACTTGTGTCGGGGATATAAATATTTGTGTAAGCCGCCCAGAAGGGGTCGGGTTACGCCAAGGGAGGCTCATCAGAAGCCCAAGACCCAGGCATGCAGATGGCGGTTCAATAAAGGGTCTAAGGCCCACAGGTGGCTTAAGGCCCATAGTGATAAACCTCCGTGATGGCATGACTTGTAACATAAGGTAGAATTAACTAATGACCGAGCCAGACACTGTCTATGAGCCGGCCGGGACTCTGTAGGCCGCAGGGCGTCAACCTGCATATATAAGGGGACGACCCGCCGGCGGCTTAGGGCAAGAAACAACTCACCGAGAACCGGGCATAGCGTATCTCGCTCCCTGGTCATCGAAACATCAAGCAATACCAACCCAACTAGACGTAGGCCTTCCTTCACCGCAAGGGGCTGAACTAGTATAAACCTCGCGTGTCTTTGTCCCGATTAACCACTTTAAGCTTCCTCGTTGCGATGGCTCCACGACTAAGTCCTTGCAAGAGGACATCTGCCATGACAATTCCACGACAGTTGGCGCCCACCGTGGGGCCAGCACATGGTGGATTTGAGTTCTTGAAGGGCAGCTTCGAAGGGCTCAAGGGATACGCAGTCGGCCGGATGACCAAGAGTCGTCGTGGCAAGATCTAAATCGACGACGAAGGCTAGGGCTCCGACGTCGGCTCAATTGAGTACGGGTACCGGGTCCCCTTTGGCGGAATTCACGTCTTCATCGGCCGGATTGGTGAGCCGGGCCCTGAGCCGGATAACTACACCGACCTCGTCGAGACGGCTCAGCGTGCGAGACCCGCCCGGGTTCAACCCGTCCTGAAGTGTGCCTTCGTGGGTTGCATCCACGGAGGCGAGCTTTCTGAAGGATCTGAAGGTGATGGTGAGCCGGCCGTCCTCTCGGACGGTGATTCATCCGCCGGCTCAACGGATTCGCTGTACCAAGTTCAAGATGGTGTGCTTGGGGGCTGTTTCGATGGCAGCACTATTTCGGACCCGTCAGAGTCAGCAAATTGGGCAGGAGTCTTTATGGCTGGTACTCAACCCGGCCAAAATTCTACGGCCTCAGCAGCGATAACGTCCGGGTTAGGAGCAGCCGGGGCAGGAGGCCCTGTGCGCTCATCGGCTCAGGTGCTGGTGGATCTCATGGATAAACTTACGACCCCGTTAACCGCTACAGTCATCCCTACGAATCAATTTGAGCATGAGGCAGAGGTGGCACAGGTTCGTGAGGAGATCGCCAAGGCCAAGGAAACCTTAGCAGCTGAAGATACTAAATTAGCCGCAGAGCGGGCGGCTTTGGATGTACATGCACAGCAACTTCAGGCAGAGGCTTTTCATCTCACGATGAGTCTGAACGCATCTAATGAGGTAATGAGGAGGAGACATCAGAAAACTCAGTCCTGTTTACCTCCGACTTATGATCCTCGGAATCTCTTCACTACACCCGGAGCTGGCCCAAGTAACCCGCCAGGTGCAAATCTGTTTATGACATCCGGAGCGGGGGGGGGGGGCGGTTCAGCCTCAGGTGACGGCGCCTCTTCACGGCAATATGGCACCGCCCCGTTACATACCAATACCACCGGGTCACTTCTCCAACCCCATGGAGAATTTAATCGCAGCATCAGCGTGTTTGGCGGCTCTCCCAGTGGACGGTGATGATCCGACAGCGGTGGAGACCTGGAGTATCGGAGAACTTGTCCAGACAGCTTTGGCTCAGCAAGAGACTTACTCCTACAGCCGAGACAGGATTCATTCAACTCATCCGCCCTGGTTAGCTCCGCATCGTCAAAACCGGAGCCCGAGTTATAGCAGACACATGGAGTCAGAGGCCCTGTCAAGCAATGCTCAGCGCCGGAACCAGCCTGGCGGGTATAACCCGGTTCAGGATCGGATACGTCAGGAGGACGAGCGGGCGGCTCAGCTAGCGGCCCAACAGGACTTACCGGCTTACCCGACGACTTCTGTTGAGGCGCGTGTTGCTACTAGAACCGGAGGTGTTCCTTGTCTGGTGCCGGCTCTACGTAATGTACGTCTGCCCAAGGATTTCAAGGGGCCTCGAAAGGTGCCGAATTATACGGCCGATTTACAGCCTGGGGCGTGGATCGAAAGTTATGAGATGGCCATGGAGCTGCTAGAGGTTAGTGACGCAGCGATGGCTAAATACTTCACCATGATGTTGGACGGAACGACCCACTCTTGGTTAAAGAGCTTGCCACCCAATTCCATTAGTTCATGGGCAGAGTTAAAGGCTCGTTTTATCCAGAACTTCAAAGATACTTGCAAGCAGTCTATGTCGATTGTGGACTTGACAAATTGTAAGCAGGAGGAAGGTGAATCCACGACTCATTGTGTGTGCCGGGTCAAAGATATAATACATTCGTCTGACAAGATGGATGCCGGCAGCAGTTCTCATGCTGGAAAAGAATTGTCGCTTTGAGCCTCTGACACATAAGCTGGGGCCCCTTAAGCGTGATTGCAATGGTATGGGGATGCTGATGGCGGCTTTAGTCAAGTATGCCGATTCTTATAGTACCAAGGATCCCGCGTCTGACGAGGAAAAGACACGGAAGGGAAAGAAGAATGGTAATGGAAAGGGTCAGCAGAATAACCCGGCGAATCAAGGAGGCAATAAGCGTAAGGCGGACGGTAATCCGGAATTTGTGGCCAATGCACAGGGTAACAATCAGAAGCGCAAAGGAAAGCCACCCCCTCAGTTTGGTGGGTCAGGTCCATCTCTTGAACAACTACTCAATGAGCCCTTCCTAAAACACGACACCCGGGAACGGCCAGCGACTCATTTATGGAAGGATTGCGCAATCATGAAGGCTTTCAAGAATTCTAATACGTTTGATGGCAATCAAGGCCCGGGTGGTGGCTCAGGAGCCGGCGGTTCAGGTTCTGGTTTTCAGGGAAGCCAGGGCGGTTATAACCAACAGCAGCCCGGCCAAGGAGGATAGCAGCAGCAGCAGTCGGGTTACCAGAGCCATCCAATGCAGCTAAAAAGTGGGCAGTATCACGTGTTTACTACTAGTTTGTGCAAACGTGATCAGAAAATTCATAAGAGTGTTGTGAACTCTATTGAGCTGGCAGTCCCGCGTTACTTAAGGTGGTCGGAACAGCCCATTATCTGGAGTAGGGAGGATCACCCTCCCCGGGTTGATAATCCGGGTCAACTGGCACTGGTAGTGGCACCGCGGGCGGTGGTTATAAATTCACTAAGGTGCTCATGGATGGAGGTAGCAGCATCAACATCCTCTACTACGAGACCTTTCGGCGCATGGGCTTCACTGACAAGAATTTAAAGACATCTATGGAGTGGTGCCTGGTAAGTCGGCTTACCCCGTCGGTAAGATTGAGCTGGAGGTGGCCTTTGGAGACGAACATGATTCCAAGGCTGAGAAGTTAACCTTTGAGGTGGTCAAAATCAAGAGACCGTATCATGCTTTGTTTGGACGGCCGGCTTATGCCAAGTTTATGGCGCGGCCGTGTTATGCTTACTTGCAGCTCAAGATGCCGGGTTACAAGGGTACCATCACTGTGCATGGAAGTCGACATGTGGCCCTGGAATGCGAAGAAGGTGACGCGGCTTATGCTGAGTCTGTCTGTGCAGCAGAGGAGCTCAAATTTTACCAAGATAATGTTGACCCGGCGGATATGACCTCCCTCAAAAAGCCAACCATGGAACATGACCTGGCCATGAAGTTTAAGTCGGCTGCAGAGACCAAGCTTGTTGATTTTACTCCAGGCGATTCATCTAAGCAGTTCAGCATCAGTGCCAACTTGGATCCTAAATAGGAAAGCGCGCTCATCGAGTTCATCCATGAGAACCGGGACATCTTTGCATGGAAGCCTTCTGACATGCCGGATGTACCGAGAGGACTCGCTGAGCACACTCTTAATATTGATCCGAAGTATAAGCCGGTCAGGCAGTTCCTGCGGCGATTCAATGAAGAACGACGAAAGGCTATCGGAGAGGAGGTCGCCCGGCTCTTGGCGGCTGGGTTCATTATTGAATTTTTTTCACCCGAAGTGGTTGGCTAACCCGGTGCTCGTACTCAAGAAGAAAGGCACCTGGCGGATGTGTGTGGATTACACAGATAAAGCTTGTCCGGCTGATCCTTTCGCTCTCCCCCGTATTGATCAAATTATTGATGCTACGGCGGGTTGTGCGCGTTTGAGTTTTTTGGATGCTTACTCTCGTTATCATCAGATTAAGATGGCAGTTAAGGACCAGGAGAAGACGGCTTTCATCACTCCGTTTGGAGCCCTCTGCTATGTGTCTATGCCTTTTGGGCTCAAGAGTGCACAGGCGACTTATCAGCGGTGTGTACATAATTGTCTCCACAATCAGATTGGGCGCAACGTTCATGCTTATGTGGATGATATAGTGGTGAAGTCCAGAGAGACGGAAACCTTGATATCTGATCTTAGATAAACCTTTGAGAACCTCTGGGTTTACAAGATGATGCTTAACCCGGAGAAGTGTGTGTTTGGTGTACCTGCAGGCAAGCTTTTGGGATTCTTGGTCTCAAACAGGGGCATCGAAGCTAATCCGGAGAAGATCAAGGCAATCACTTCTTTGGCTATACCGGCGTGTATTAATGATGTTCAGCGACTGGCGGGCCGTGTTGCTGCCTTAAGCCGGTTCATAAGCCGGTTGGGCGAGAAGGTCCTTCCGCTGTATCAGATGATGAAGAAAGCAGACAGCTTTGTCTGGAGATGCTGCTAATACTGCTTTTGAGGATTTAAAGAGGCAGTTGTCTGAGCCGCCGGTCCTTGCAGCTCCAATTGATAAAGAGCCTTTGTTGTTATATGTGGCTGCTAATTCACGAGTCGTCAGTGTTGCAATTGTGGTAGAATGCAAGGAGGCTGGTAAGGAGCATCCAGTTCAACGGCCGGTTTATTATGTCAGTGAGGTGCTCATCGAGTCGAAGCAGAGGTACCCTCATTGGCAGAAACTTGTGTACGGGGTGTTTATGGCAAGCCGGAAGCTGAAGCAATACTTCCAAGGTCACCCTATCACTGTGGTGAGTTCTGCCCCCTTGGGAGACATTATCCAGAATAGAGAGGCCACAGGACGAGTCGCGAAGTGGGCTATTGAGCTTGGGCCTCATGGTCTGAAGTATATGCCACATACTGCCATTAAGTCTCAAGTCTTGGTGGATTTTATCAATGACTGGACAGAGCTACAGGCACCTGAGGAGAAGCCCGATAACACATATTGGACTATTCACATTGATGGGTCCAGACAGTTGGAAGGCTCGGGGGCTGGAGTCGTATTAACTTCCCCTCGAGGTGACAAATTTTGTTATGTGCTCCGGCTTATGTTTCCTTGCACTAACAATGCAGCTGAGTAGGAGGCCTTACTCCATGGTCTCCGGATGGCCAAAGAGATGAACTTGAGCCGGATAAGGTGCTTAGGAGACTCAGACCTTGTGGCTCAACAGGTGTCAGGCAAGTGGGACTCCAAAGATCCCCTTATGGCGGCTTACCGTCGTGAAGTTGATGATGTAGCTGGGCACTTCAAGGGTCATGTGGTGGAACATATTGATCGAAGGAAGAATGAGGCGACTGGTGCCTTAAGCTAGCTGGGATCTCAGCGTAAGTCGGTACCGCCTGAAACCTTTCTTGATGTTTTGCATAATCCTTCTGTCAAGTTACCTACAGAAGAAGATCTGGCAGTGCCAGACCAGGAGGCACAACTGGTAGCGGCTCTCCACATTATCCCGGATTGGATAGCGCCTTATTTGGCTTATATGACCCGGGGAGAGTTTCCTAAAGACGAGACCTTGGCAAGACAAATCGCCCGACGGTCCAAGTCCATGACAGTTGTTAATGGTGAGTTACATCACTACAACGTCACGGGAGCGTTTCAACGATGCGTGTCACCTGCGGAGGGTCAGGAGATACTCCGTGAGATCCATGAAGGCGATTGTGGTCATCATGCCGGCTCAAAATCTCTAGTGGCCAAAGCTTTTCGTCATGGGTTTTATTGGCCGACGGCTCATGCTGATGCAGAAGATCTGGTCAGTAAATGTGACGGATGTCAGAAGTTCTCATGACGAGCCCATGTGCCGGCTCAAGAATTGAGGATGATTACAATTACTTGGTCGTTCGCAGTCTGGGGGCTTGACATGGTCGGGCCTTTCAAAAGGTCTAAGGATAAAAAGACGCACCTATTGGTAGCGGTTGACAAGTTTACAAAGTGGGTTGAGGCGGGGCCAGTCAGTAAGTGTGATGCAACCACGGCGGTCCAGTTCATGAAAGAGGTGATTTTTCGTCTTGGTTTCCCACACAGCATCATAACTGATAATGGCACTAACCTTTCCAAAGGAGCTATGGAAGAGTTCAGTCAACGAGAACATATCCGACTTGACGTTTCGGCTGTGCCTCATCCCCAATCCAATGGTCAAGCAGAATGAGCTAATCAAGAGATCTTGAAGGGTATCAAGCCCCACTCCTGGTCCCTTTGCAGTGGACAGTGGGTTGTTGGGTGGAGGAATTACCCTCTGTACTTTGGAGCATCAATATTACACCTAACAGATCTACGGGTTACACACCATTCTTTATGGTGTATGGAGCAGAGGCGGTCCTGCCAAGTGACATCCGTCATGACTCGCCCCGTGTGGCGGCTTACGTTGAGTCGGACAACGAAAAAGCTCGTCAAGATGCACTTGATTTCTTGGATGAAGAGCGAGACTTGGCAATAGCCCGCTCGGCGATTTATCAACAAGACCTGCGCCGCTACCACAGCCGCCGGGTTAGGTCCAGTACCTTTCAAGAAGGCAACTTAGTGCTCCGACTCATCCAGGATCAATCTGACATGCACAAGCTATCCCCTCCTTGGGAAGGACCTTTTGTGGTCAGTAAGAATCTGAACAACGGGTCATATTACCTTATCGACGTTCGAGAGCACAAATACTCACGTAAGTCGGAGGAGGAGACCCGCCGGCCATGGAATATCGCTCATCTTCGGCCTTACTATACTTGAGCCACCGGCTCTAATGTGTATATATTTATACAATGTATATATTATATAAAGCAATAAAGCAGGACCTCTGTCCTTTTTTCCACCCCAAAAAAGGTTTATGTGTTTTCTTTGTCAGGTGGTGGAGATAACCAAGAGGGAGAGGGTCATATCTGAATCCGGCTTTTCCTTTGGTCCGGCTTATGATCATATCAGAATCTAGCCATGATCACTTGGGGGCTTCCTGTTCAAACATAGGTCGTATCCAAACCAAAGAGAACATAGCTGTCGGTACCCACTTGATCGGCATACTGCCAAACCCACTTGCGGGCTTCTTGATCATATTTGAATCATAGCTTAACCCCTTTGGGTCTGACGTGGATCGTATTCGAATTAGCGTCATTAAACAACTCTTATCGTCATTTGGGGGCTTCCTGTACAAACATAGGTCGTATTCGAACCAAAGAGAATGTACCTGTCGATACCCACTTGATCGGCATCGCCACAGCCACTGGGGGCTATATGATCGCATCCGAATCTTAGCTTAACCCCTTTGGAACGGTTCACTGATCATATTCGAATCAGAAGCCTTTGAAATTTGTTTATTATTCATCATATTTTATAAGTATCAACGTTTGGTTATATTGAGATCCTTTTCAAAATACCATAGAGTGGATCACAACCCTTCGGGTGAATATTGGTTACTCTGGTTTACTAAATACCAGGTGAACCTTTATATATCAATTTTCAGGAGTTAAATTTACCCTCAGAGGTTGGGTCATACAAGACGGAGAGATAACTGCAAGCATCATAGGCATGCCATTGTGATTATGTCTACTAAGTCTAATCGTAAGTTGTCTTTCCTAAGATTGTTTGGTGTACACTCCGGGTTATCAAAACATTATATGACCCCCAATGCGGTAAGTCGCCAAGGGTTTCTGTTTGTCTTATGTGCAGGGCGATACAAGTAAGATTCTGTGAAAACATAACAGATTTAAACAGTGAGTGCATAATAATGGCGGCTTATGCAAGTATCACGCGCCATACGCATGCGCGAAGGCATAACAAAAATTGAGTTTTTCTACTCTATTACAAGACTCCCCGAGTCTGAATAATTAAGCATTGTTTTCACAAAGGCTCAAATATAAGGACACCAGATGTCTTTACTCCTGTGGCTGGCTTGATGACTCAGGGTTATCCTTCTCCGCCTCTCTCTCTGCTGCTCTGTCCTGGAAGGTCGATGAGGTCCAGTCAATGCCACTCAAGGCCTCAAACTCAGCTTCATCATCCATTAAACTGGTTGGATCGACTTCAGGGGCAAAGGTATGCTTACGAATTGGAGGGATCAGGCTGACATCATCATAATGAGGTGTAGGATTCCTCCGGTTCTCGCTGTCATAACCCGACTGGTACTTGGTAAGATCAGTGTCGTTTCCAATGAGCGTAGCCACAGGGCGTATGTCTTTTACACAGGCGATGAAGTCCGCCTCATCAAATAAGGTTCCATCTTCCTTCAGACTCGGGTATCCAAGACTGAGGTCGGCCGGGTCTAGCTCTGGAATCCATGCCATGGCCCGGCTCAAGGCAGCTATAGCTCCGACTCTAGCAGATGCCCGTCTAAGTTCTTGGACCCACTGAGGCAGCACGGCAAGCCGTTTTAGCACATCTTGCAGGAGATGGGGGACATCGTTTGATAAAGCCACAACGGCCAAAGCACATTGTGACCCGGTGTACAATTGCTCCACCAGCGTATAGACTGCTTTCAGTTTGATCACCATGTCCTGCTTGAGAGTTGTACTCCTGGGGCCTGTGTTATTAAACAAAGGGTAAGCCGGAGGCAATAATTATCTTAGTCATCAAAGCAAAGGATGGAAATATTTGAGGTTCATATAAAGTAACTTACTGAAGATTTCTGAGACCATTCGAGATATCTGACGCTTCAAACCGGACAGCTTGGTGTTTGCTTTTGCAAGGGATGCTTCGGCTGTCTTGGCCCGAGTCACCAGAGAGGCCTTCTCGTCAGCCCAGGTTTTCTTCTCCGATTCAAAGTTCTTCTTCAACTTCTCTTGTTCAGAGACGCTGAATTCAAACTTGGAGTTGGCCTTTTGCATTTCAAGTTCCTGGGCTGCCAGGCGGCTCTTCACGTCCGCAATCTCCGATTCAGATTGACTTATGGTGGTCTGCATTGGTACCAGGTCATAGTCAGGATTATGATACAAATAAAGTTAAGTCTCAAGCACTTTGCAAGCAAAGATACTTGACACTTGGGGGCTAATGTATGCTAAAGAATTCTAAACTACTACGCCGGCTTATACAGACTAAAGTCCCAAGCGCTTTGCAAGCAAAGATACTTGGCACTTGGGGGCTAATGCGTATCGCAAGTTCAAGGTATCAGACTACAAACCGGGTTAAGTATTTCCTCTTTAAACCGGATAAAGACAGTTTTTCCTAAGTCTACAGCATATTTACTCATAAGCAATAGACTTGGGACTGATACAGTAAGTATGATTGACAGTAAGGAAGCATAAGTCATACCTCAGATTTTTGCTGCATTTGCTTCACCATGTCAACTTCCAGATCACGACTTCAATGCACCTGGTTGATATAGCCTGAGACGATCTCTCCAATACTCAAATGAGTATAATCAGTAATGTCCGTCTTGGCTCTACAGCGTTCTAGTAGTTCCTCCTTAGCAGAGCACTTGGCAAGAACAGTGGGCCGGTCTGGCTCAACAAACTGAGTCTTGAGAATCTCCACTTCTGGGTCAATTGTCTTGGCCGGGCTACGTGCTTCCAGGTTAACAAAATCATCAAGAATGTCCTCAGTAGGCGGGTCAGAAGTTGGTGCCGGAAGATCTTGAGCCGGTCCCTGTGGCGGTTGATGTGTGGAAGAGTCGGGAGCAGCTGTGCCCCATTCTGATTCAGTCACCACAGGGTCTTGGGCCGGTTTATCTTTCTTTGTATTCTTTCTGGGCTTGACTTGCACGCTATGGACAAAACAGAAGAATGAGTACAGAAACATGAGGAAGAAAAAACATAAGGCAAACAAATTGATATTACCCAGGAGCAGTCTTAAAAGCCAGCATGTTTGACTGCATGGACTCGCCGGATGAAGGAGAGGTATCCTGGTAATTGGAGTCAGATGAATTGAGAGGTTGACGAATTAAACCTGGCAAAGGTGAAGCAGAGCGTAAGCCGGAAATAACCTCGTTCTGACGCTTCCTGGTCACGTCAGGCAAGCCGGAGGAGAGCTCTGCGTCTTTGCTGGTCCGGGTCTGCCTCCGGCTTTCAATTTGCTGTTCCTTCAAAAGAAAGTCAGGGTCTTGGTAACCCAAAGGATGTGAAAATCTTACTTTCTGGGTTACTCTTCGAATTTTCTGACGCGGCAGAGGCTCGGAGTCGGAGGAGATTATAGTTACCTCTTCTTCGACGAGTTGGCTGTTTCCCGTGTCTTCCCGAAAGATAAATCATGTTAGTAAAATGATGATAAAAGAGTCAGAGAAGTTTAAAAGTTACCTCTTCTTCATTGTCATCAGAATCATCAAGTTGAAGCAACTCTGAGGCGCTTGGTTTCCTTTTCTTGGAAGTGGTAGGCTTGGCGGCCTTTCTATCGGCTTTCTTAGCCGCCCTGGCTTGTTTTGCCACCTCATGGTCATAATGGACCTTCCAGAAGCTGTCATTTTCCTGTGAGAAATAATAAATGGTTGTAAGTAAAAGCAAGGTATAACATAGTAAAAGGTAATCACTGAGACTTACTGCAGGGGCCTGGTTCTTCTTGCAGAAGGGCAGTAAGCCGAAGGTGTTACTGGTTACGGTACCCTCCTTCAACAAAGACTGAGTGGTAGCCTCCACTACGTCATCGGGTAAGTCGTCAGGGCTATGACGTTGAGGATCATCTTTCTCACCTGAGTAGTTACACATTAAGCCGGGGCGGTGGCTTAACGGAATTATTCTCCAAGCAACCCAGACTCGGACCAGGTCGATGCCATCTAAGTCGTTCCCCAAAAGGGCTTTGATTTTCTTGATAATGGGGGTGAGTGGAAGACGTTCAATAGCAGTCAACTTATCAGGCAGCGGGTGAGTCCATTCAAGTCGCAATGCACGGAAGCCGGGCAGCGGGTTTTCACCAGCCGGAGAAGTATCCTGGCAGTAGAACCATGTCTGGTTCAAGTCCTTTGGATGGCTCGGCAATTCAGCATAAGGGAACAGGCAGTCTCTCCGCCTATGAATCGATATGCCACCAAGTTCCAGACTGGGCCTGTTGGCGCGCTCATTCTGCCGGTTCAAATAGAACAATTCTCTGAACAGAAGTAGGCTGGGCTCTTCTCCAAGGTAGACCTCACAGAGAACTTGGAAGTTGCAGATATTTGACACGGAATTGGGCCCGATGTCTTGAGGTCTTAAGTCAAAGAAGTGCAAAACGTCTCTAAAGAATTTTGAACTGGGTGGAGCGAATCCCCGGCTCATATGATTTGTAAAAACTACTACCTCCCCTTCTTTGGGATGAGGTTTCTCCTCAGACGGGTCAGGAGCACGATAAGACATGACCTCCTTCTTGGGCAGATAGCCAGACTTCACAAATTCAAACAATTTGCTTTCCGTGACAACGGATGGGACCCAATTGCAGGTCACCGGAGGTTTGGCAGCTTTGGGTGCCATTGCGTAAATAGAAGCCTACAACAAGATAGAAGATATTTTTTTCCAACAAGATAGAAGAATAACTCACAAGAATTTTGAATGTGAAGGATACTATCGGATAATAACCCAGTAATGGGCCAACCGGTCCAAAATAGAGCTGATGTGAGTATCGGTACTCAATCAAAGGAAGAAAGAATGCAAAGGCATCGAATTATAGAACATCTGAATAATTCGATGCTTAGATAACAAAGGAATTGTGATTTCCAAAACGAAGGATCAGAAGCAGACGCTCTGATCAAGGATGGATAAGTAGGATAGACCTAGGGCCACAATCAATGTCAAATAGATTAGTCGAGAACCAGCTCATGTTCAAAATGACGTCTGAGCCGGAAAATAATTTAGAAGGATCAACTGATGATTGCGTGCTTTCACACACATGTTGAATCGATAGGATCAAAATGATGGTGTCAAAGGATACTAATGAATATTGCTACACATATGGAAAGCATCCATAATGCAGGCAGACAAGTATTTGCAGAGCAATAGTTTCAAGAGGATTCTCGGAAGATCGGGTAGTATTTCCAAGTATTTTGAAAAGCATATGAACAACTGGGGATGAACGGGTTCAGTGAATTATCCATAGCGCAAAAAGAAGCCGCAAAGCAGAAGCACAAGGATTCTCGGAACAACGAATAGTATTGGGGTAACTTGTAATCATCAAGAGCGATTGGGAATGGTTGTATGAACGACACGCGTAAGTCATTATCCATATGAATATAACGGTGGTGGGGAATTGCAAAGGCAGAGGTCACAAGGGTCTCGGGAAAACATCGGAGAGTAACTGCAGAATCTTCTTGTGCAGTAAGCGGTCATCAGTAATGTAGGGGCTCTCCGGGAGGAAGTGGGTCCGAGAACCTAAGTGTCGGCGTTAGTAAATCCATTTTAACCCGAATAGGAGAGAGATCAGAATCCCAGAGTATGGTCGAGGAATAAAAGATCCTAATACCACCCAATTGGCGACGTGGGCCCGTAAGCCACACAGCCAATTTAGTAAACGGTTTCCGGTTTCTAGACTCAACTTCGGCTAAGGAGTTGGAAAGGGGGATCCTAAAGGCAGTCGGCTCTGATACCAACTTGTGACGCCCTCGATTCAATCGTACACTAATCATACACGCACATGTGTACGATCAAGATCAAGGACTCACGGGAAGATATCACAACACAACTCTAGACACAAATTAAAATAATACAAGCTTTATATTACAAGCCAGGGGCCTCGAGGGCTCGAATACATAAGCTCGAATACACAAGAGTCAACGGAAGCAACTATATCTGAGTACAGACATAAGTTAGACAAGGGTGCCTTAAGAAGGCTAGCACAAAAGCAACATCGATCGAAAAGGCAAGGCCTCCTGCCTGGGAGCCTCCTAACTACTCCTGGTCGTTGACGGTCTCCACGTAGTAGTATGCATCGGCGGTGGCATCTGGCTCCTGGGCTCCGACATCTGGTTGCATCAACCGGAAAGAAGAAGAAAGGGGGAAAAGGGGGAGCAAAGCAACCGTGAGTACTCATCCAAAGTACTCGCAAGCAAGGATCTACACTACATATGCATCAGTATTAATGAAATGGGTTGTATGTGGACTAAGCTGCAGAAAAGCCAGAATAGAGGGGAGAACCTAGTCCTATCGAAGACTAGCATCTTCTGGAAACCACCATCTTGCAGCAACAGGAGGGAGTAGAGTAGCATAAAGTAAAGTAGTAGTAGTGTCGTCAACCTCGGCGAGAGATCCTTTCTCGACTCCCTGCGAGAAAGCAATCCCAGAGCCATACTATCCAGTTATCATCACAATCCAATTCTCATCACCATCCAGTTCTCATCACAAGTATCCAGTTCTAGTTGTATCGATCGGGATACAACTCCAAGTGTCCGTTACCGTAGGACAGGCTATCGATAGATGTTTTCTTCCCTGCAGGGGTGCACCAACTTACCCACCACGCTCGATTAACTCCGGCCGAACACACTTTCCTGGGTCATGCCCGGCCTCGGCCAAACAATACGCCGCAACCCGACCTAGGCTTAATAGAGAGGCCAGCACGCCGGACTAAACCTATGCCCCCAGGGGTCATGGGCCATCTCCCCGGGAACTCCTGCACGTTGCGAGGGCGGCCGGTGAGCAGACCTAGCTACCTCCTTCAATAAGGCAGGCGCTTACGCAGTCCAACCCGGCGCGCGCCGCTCAGTCGCTGACGTCTATTAAGCTTCGGCTGATGTATACGACGCAGAACGCCCATACTATGCCCACGTGATGGTTAGTGCTATCAGGCCAGAGGCCCCTTGGATCAAATATCCAAATCGTAGTGGATTAGGAACGCGCGGTAACAAGCAGAGACTCACGAAAGATGTGACCCCGTTGCCCCGTCTCGAGGACTTGCGGCAAGGGCTAGGAATGCCCGGCCACGCCTCGTATTTATATCCCGGGCACCTTCCAGGTCCGCCCGACTCCACATCACTCGCCATTAAGCTCGCGCGGGTACCCCTCAGGGCCAACCCGTCTTTAGTAACAGGGTCCAGTGCAAAGCCATAGTAACCATAGTAACCGTGTGTCCAAACATCAAGGGGAAGGCCCGAGGAATCACCCCCGATGAATTCCACTCAATGTAATCATCAAGGTGAACGTAAGAGGATCCACCCTCGAGGTTCACACTTGAGGGGTTGCACGACAGAGTCGTATCAGAAGTGGTTAAGGAGGAAATCACCCTCGATGACCACGACCGAATGACTACACTACAGGTTTAACATCAGAAGTGCTGAAGAGGTTCACCCTCGGTACTCGATAGTAACCCAGTAGTGTCGAGCAACTAAGGGGAAGTGATGTGCGGTGTCAGGACCTGGTCTTCGATCACGTAGATCGAGTCGGCGATGATGAAGCAGGGGCAACAAGGACAAGTGGGGGGGTCTCTGACGGATCACTAACCAACCTATACTAAGCAGTTTAGGATAAGCAGATAAGGTACAGCAGCAGATACAAAAGCAGGCTATGCATTAGAATAGGAGCAAACAATAACAGTAGCAAAATCTAATGCAAGCATGAGAGAATGGAATGGGTGATATCGGGATGATCAAAGGGGGGGCGTGCCTGGTTGCTCTGGCAAGGAGGGGTCGTCGTCGACGTAGTCGATCACAGGGGCAACATCGGTCTCGGGGTCTACCAGAGAGAAGACGGAGAAGAAACAGTAAATACAGAGTAAACAAGTGTAACACTAAGCATGACAAGACGATATGCAGAACTAGGGTCGACCTAACGTAGCGCTGCACGAAATAGGTGAAGGGGGAAAACAACCGGGAATGTTTTCCCGGTTCTGGACCTGTGTCAGACAAATGACCGGAGGGGGAATGTTCCATGTTCAACATGCTAGGGGCATGTGACAGCTGAACGGACCGCGTAATCGGATTCGTCTCGTTTTTCTGAGCAACTTTCATGTAGAAAACATTTTCATCCGAGCTACGGTTTATTTTCTATGAATTTCTAAAGGTTTAAACATTTTTAGAATCTATTTAAAATAACAGAAAAGGAATATTGCATCAGCATGACGTCATAGCGACGTCAACAGTCAACAGGACGGCTGACCGGTCAAAACAGACATGGGGGACCCACCTGTCATAGACAATGGGTTAAACAGAGTTTAAACTAATCTAAATTTAGTTATTAAAACTATTGGGCACACCTGTCAATTTCTAATTAACTAAACTAATTAGTTTTAATGAATAAACTGTTTTAGTTAGAGGATTAAGCGGTGGGACCCGCACGTCAGTGGCTGGGGCCTGCCCAGTCAGCATGGTTGACCAGGCCAACTGGTCAACCGGGGGCCAGGGGCCCCACTAGCAGTGACCCATGGGGTGGTCCCAGGTGTGCCAGCTCAGCGGGCCGGCGGCTGAACGCCGGCGAGCACGAAAATGCGGCGGAGGGCACCCGGCCTCATCGGGATTCACCTACAGGGGGTCTCCGGGGCTGGGGTTAGGCGCATTCGAACGAGTGAGCAACGCCGCATCCAACTCGGGTGGCCACACGAGCTGCGATGGCCGGAGCCGCCGCCGGCAACAGGGATGGCGGAGACCCGAAGCACGACGAACTCGCGCGCGATGAAACGGAGGCCAAAACGGGTGGCGCGCTACTCCTATGGCGACTACTCGAAGCCACGAACGTGTTGGTGAGCTCAGTGGACCGGGACGAGCCCTACCGTCATGGCTGCGAGCTCGATAGCAAAGCCAGGGCGCGGCAATGGCGGCGCATCGCGCACAGCTTGCTACGGCGCGGAAACGGAGCAAGGGCGGGGACAGGAAGGGCGGAGCTCACCGAGCGGCTCAGGAAAGGCCTGTGGAGGAACGGGAGCGCAGAGGCGAGGTGGAATTGACGGCAATCTCCGGCGCGTCCGGAGGTGGAAGACGACGGTGGAGGGGATGTTGCGGTGACTCTCGTCTCGGTCTAGGGGCGTTGGAGGTCTAGCGGCTGGCGACGTTCTTCCTGGCACGGTGGCGCGGCTTGGGGACAACTGTGGCCGCGGTCAGCTCGATGGTGAGGCCATGGACGCGTACGGGAGAAGGAATCTGGCGAGGGGGAAAGGCGGAGAGGAGACGGCGTGGGGACGAGTGGGCGAGTGGATGAGAGCGGGGGGGCAGCTCGAGGGGGGTCGATGCTGGCATCCTTATCCTCCCCGCGGCGCCTGTAGCAGCGTGACCGGCGAGGTGGGTTCAGCGGCGACGGCGGGCGTGCCTCGGTCGCTTGAACAGAGAACAGGGGGAGGAGGAGGAGGCCGTGGTGGGCTGGGCTCCAGGCACTGTGCACTTAGGCCCAGTCTCCAGCAGTACTCTAGGCCCTTTTGCTATTTTTATCTCTGCTTTATTCCCAGAGATAGTTTTGCAATAACCTGAGCCATCAAATGACTTAGTAAAAATGTGAACCTTGGTCACATAAATACTATGGTATATTCCTCATAGCCACAAAATGTTTGGGAATTTTTGGAATCCTTTGGCATTTTTCAAAAATGAATTTAGACATTTATAGTGTTGTTTTGGCACTGATTTGAATGCTTTGGCCCACTTTGACTTGATGGTGAGGTTGTTTCCTTAACAATAAGTTGTTTTGGAATATTTGCTAAATGGTGAACATTTTTCCAGCATCTTTTGTGCAACTTCAAATTCCACTTGAATTTGAATTGACTGAAATTTCAAATGGGATATTGAACAAAGGGTGATTAAGCACTGTTTAAAAAATGATTAGTTTAAACATAGAGGGTTATTGTTGCATGACACTGGGGGTGTTACAAATCTCCTCCACTACAAGAAATCTCGTCCCGAGATTTAAGAGGTGGAGTAATGGGGAAGACTCGGGATGGATGGAGTTCAAAACAAGATAGGTACCTGGGGACTATCTCGGTGAACGTGGCATAGAGGCATCTCTCGAGTTGAAATTCAAGAAAGTCATCGAGAGCAAGGTAAGAAAGAGCAATAAGAAGCTTCAACCGTGTAGGCAATCGTTCGTTGCCTGAAACAGAGGGTGAAAGGGGTTCAGAGCAATGGGAATAAGTATTGCGTATGATACCAGAATAGATCGCCTCTCGGAAGGCGGCTCGGGATTTTCATATGAAACCAAGCGTGAGAAATAATCTTAGAAATAAGGGTGTACAGGAGAATCAGGTTTCGATCCTGTGGAACTGTGGGTTATGGGCCCACTATGTGGTTTAAAAGTAGAAAGGGGGCCGATAGCAAGGCATGTCAGATGATAGACTGTCAGTTATGTTGCCAACAACATTGGTACCAAGGGCGAGGGACGGAGAGAATTATTTTCCTGCTGGTTGAACGAGGCCGACCAATAGGCAAAGTTCTCGTCCATTGGTGATACCGAAATGTCAGCAACATTAGTAACAGGGTCTCACTGACAAGGTTGTACATCGGGGTGTTTTATAAGCAGGGATTTATTTCTGCTTATATCATATATATCAGAAGAAAGTTTAAACAAACCAATGGAAAGGAAAAATGTGTTTCACACAAGAATTGGGAGTATATCCTTCCCAAAGAAAAGCGGAGCATGATATACATGATAGGACATTAAGTGCAAAAGAATTTAAATAAGGGGCGAGCGAAGAATTAGGATATTACCCATACAACGGTGTTTGGATAATAGATCAAGAAGCATTTACATTTCGCTTCGAATGTTCGTGTTGATATTCGGAATATCATAGTCATGCTTCGAGATAGCACCGAGATGGTGTTTCAATTAAGGATAGGGTCTGTAGATCATAAGAGATTCAAAGGATCATTTCCAAGATTATCTCGGAACGTAAGGTATAACCAAACAAAATCAGGTCTATGTTGGCAGGGAGTCAAGGGCGTTGTCGATGATAACGGAATCATCGAGGGGGAAGGATGGTATTCCTCATCATGAATCCGATTGATAGCCTGAGACAAGTCAGTATATTGATGGGGATCACGACAGATTTTGTCGAGGTACTATGAAGAGGCCATCGAACAGCGACGACATCAAGCAAAAGGAATGATGAAGCGAAAGGTTATTGGAACCACGGATGAGACACAAGCTTGAAATCAAGCTTTTTGTTTAAGGTGACATGATAAGATGAGGAAGATTGATGTAAGTTTAGCTCGTCGTCAGGAATTGTGCTCCGGGAAGAAGGACCGGGTAGCACAGTTAAAATTAGCTCGATAATGATATAGTCGTTCAGGCTATGAATGATGTGATGGAGTATCATTCCAATGATAATTCACAAGAGGTATTGCAATGACACAATATCCTCGAGATAACAGGGGGCAATACTCGCGGTAGATCAAAATAGAGGTTGGACAGATGAAATGATCTGCAGAAGACAAGTATGTTAACTTGTCTGGGAAATGGAATCAAGAAGAAAATATGGTCGGAACCACGATTGCAAAGAATCAATTTACAGATGCAAGATGAGCTTATACCAAGGGAACATTTGATTATAAGAGAAGCTTCCATGATAAGATCTACATCATGTCTATGGCCATGAACACAAAGTTCAAGGTCGACTCCCACTTCTTCAATGCATAACCTTTCATTCACTCCTCGTTTCGAAGAATTTGTAGTGCGAAAGATTTGTTTGGTGAAGCACTAGAAGAGTATGACTCACATCTCTTTCGAGTTCAGACGGATTAGGGAAGGCATAGGTTCAACCCATTGGGGTATCTTAGGAACATCTACCACAAACTTAAAAAGTAAATTATACAAGCTTGAAAGTAGAGCAAGGTTGAGAAGGAAGATGATACGATTTACCAAAGGCATTACGTATCATGGGAATAACTCACAAGAATTTTGAATGTGAAGTATACTATCGGATAATAACCCAGCAATGGGCCTGCCGGTCCAAAATGGAGCTGATGTGAGTAACAGTACTCAATCAAAGGAAGAAAGAATGCAAAGGCATCGAATTATAGAACATTTGAATAATTCGATGCTTAGATAACAAAGGAATTGTGATTTCCAAAACGAAGGATCAGAAGTAGACGCTCTAATCAAGGATGGATAAGTAGGATAGACCTAGGGGCATAATCAATGTCAAATAGATTAGTCGAGAACCAGCTCATGTTCAAAATGACGTCTGAGCTGGAAAATAATTTAGAAGGATCAACTGATGATTGTGTGCTTTCACACACATGTTGAATCGATAGGATCAAAATGATGGTGTCAAAGGATACTAATGAATATTGCTACACATATGGAAAGCATCCATAATGCAGGCAGACAAGTATTTGCATAGCAATAGTTTCAAGAGGATTCTCGGAAGATCGGGTAGTATTTCCAAGTATTTTGAAAAGCATATGAACAACTGGGGATGAACGGGTTCAGTGAATTATCCATAGCGCAAAAAGAAGCCGCAAAGCAGAAGCACAAGGATTCTCGGAACAACGAATAGTATTGGGGTAACTTGTAATCATCAAGAGCGATTGGGAATGGTTGTATGAACGACACGCGTAAGTCATTATCCATATGAATATAACGATGGTGGGGAATTGCAAAGGCAGAGGTCACAAGGGTCTCGGGAAAACATCGGAGAGTAACTGCAGAATCTTCTTGTGCAGTAAGCGGTCATCAGTAATGTTGGGGCTCTCCGGGAGGAAGTGGGTCCGAGAACCTAAGTGTCGGTGTTAGTAAATCCATTTTAACCCGAATAGGAGAGAGATCAGAATCCCAGAGTATGGTCGAGGAATAAAAGATCCTAATACCACCCAATTGGCGACGTGGGCCCGTAAGCCACACAGCCAATTTAGTAAACGGTTTCCGGTTTCTAGACTCAACTTCGGCTAAGGAGTTGGAAAGGGGGATCCTACAGGCAGTCGGCTCTGATACCAACTTGTGACGCCCTCAATTCAATCATACACTAATCATACACGCACATGTGTACGATCAAGATCAAGGACTCACGGGAAGATATCACAACACAACTCTAGACACAAATTAAAATAATACAAGCTTTATATTACAAGCCAAGGGCCTCGAGGCCTCGAATACATAAGCTCGAATACACAAGAGTCAGCGGAAGCAACAATATCTGAGTACGGACATAAGTTAGACAAGGGTGCCTTAAGAAGGCTAGCACAAAAGCAACGTCGATCGAAAAGGCAAGGCCTCCTGCCTGGGAGCCTCCTAACTACTCCTGGTCGTCGACGGTCTCCACGTAGTAGTATGCATCGGCGGTGGCATCTGGCTCCTGGGCTCCGACATCTGGTTGCATGAACCGGAAAGAAGAAGAAAGGGGGAAAAGGGGGAGCAAAGCAAGCGTGAGTACTCATCCAAAGTACTCGCAAGCAAGGATCTACACTACATATGCATCGGTATCAATGAAATGGGTTGTATGTGGACTGAGCTGCAGAAAAGCCAGAATAGAGGGGAGAACCTAGTCCTATCGAAGACTAGTATCTTCTGGAAACCACCATCTTGCAGCAACAGGAGGGAGTAGAGTAGCATAAAGTAAAGTAGTAGTAGTGTTATCAACCTCGGCCAGAGATCCTTTCTCGACTCCCTGCGAGAAAGCAATCCCAGAGCCATACTATCCAGTTATCATCACAATCCAATTCTCATCACCATCCAGTTCTCATCACAAGTATCCAGTTCTAGTTGTATCGATCGGGATACAACTCCAAGTGTCCGTTATTGTAGGACAGGCTATCGATAGATGTTTTCTTCCCTGCAGGGGTGCACCAACTTACCCACCACGCTCGATTAACTCCGGCCGGACACACTTTCCTGGGTCATGCCCGGCCTCGGCCAAACAATACGCCGCAACCCGACCTAGGCTTAATAGAGAGGCCAGCATGCCGGACTAAACCTATGCCCCCAGGGGTCATGGGCCATCTCCCCGGGAACTCCTGCACGTTGCGAGGGCGGACGGTGAGCAGACCTAGCTACCTCCTTCAACAAGGCAGGCGCTTACGCAGTCCAACCCGGCGCGCGCCGCTCAGTCGCTGACGTCTATTAAGCTTCGGCTGATGTATACGACGCAGAACGCCCAAACTATGCACACGTGATGGTTAGTGCTATCAGTCCAGAGGCCCCTTGGATCAAATATCCAAATCGTAGTGGATTAGGAACGCGCGGTAACAAGCAGATACTCACGAAAGATGTGCCTCGTTGCCCCATCTCGAGGACTTGCGGCAAGGGCTAGGAATGCCCGGCCACGCCTCGTAATTATCTCGCGGGCACCATCCAGGTCCGCTTGACTCCACATCACTCGCAATTAAGCTCGCGCGGGTACCCCTCAGGGCCAACCCGTCTTTAGTAACAGGGTCCAGTGCAAAGCCATAGTAACCATAGTAACCATGTGTCTAAACATCAAGGGGAAGGCCCAAGGAATCACCCTCGGTGAATTACACTCAATGTAATCATCAAGGTGAACGTAAGAGGATCCACCCTCGAGGTTCACACTTGAGGGGTTGCACGACAGAGTCGTATCGGAAGTGGTTAAGGAGGAAATCACCCTCGATGACCACGACCGAATGACTACACTACAGGGGTAACATCAGAAGTGCTGAAGAGGTTCACCCTCGATACTCGATAGTAACCCAGTAGTGTCGAGCAACTAAGGGGAAGTGATGTGCGGTGTCGGGACCTGGTCTTCGATCACATAGATCGAGTCGGCGATGATGAAGCAGGGGCAACAAGGACAAGTGGTGGGTCTCTGATGGATCACGAACCAACCTATACAAAAAGTTTAGGATAAGCAGATTAGGTACAACAGCAGATACAAAAGCAGGCTATGCATCAGAATAGGAGCAAACAATAATAGTAGCAAAATCTAATGCAAGCATGAGAGAATGGAATTGGCGATATCGGGATGATCAAAGGGGGGGCTTGCCTGGTTGCTCTAGCAAGGAGGGGTCGTCGTCGACGTAGTCGATCAAAGGGGCAACATTGGTCTCGGGGTCTACCGGAGAGAAGAGGGAGAAGAAACAGTAAATACAGAGTAAACAAGTGTAACACTAAGCATGACAAGACGATATGCAGAACTAGGGTCGACCTAACGTAGCGCTACACGAAATAGGTGAAGGGGAAAACAACCGGGAATGTTTTCCCGGTTCTGGACCTGTGTCAGACTGGTCAACCGGGGGCCAGGGGTCCCACTGGCAGTGACCCAGGGGGTGGTCCCAGGTGTGCCAGCTCAGCGGGCCGGCGGTTGAACGCCGGCGAGCACGAAAATGCGACGGAGGGCACCCGGCCTCATCGGGATTCACCTATAGGGGGTCTCCGGGGCTGGGGTTAGCCGCATTCGAACGAGTGAGCTGCGATGGCCGGAGCCGCCGGCGGCGACAGGGACGGCGGAGACCCGAAGCACGGCGAACTCGCGCGCAATGAAACGGAGGCCAAAACGGGTGCCGTGCTACTCCTATGGCGACTACTCGAAGCCAGGAACGTGCTGGTGAGCTCGGCGGACCGGGACGAGCCCTACCATGATGGCTGCGAGCTCGATAGCGGAGCCAGGGCGCGGCAATGGCGGCGCATCGCGCACAGCTTGCTACGGCGCGGAAACGGAGCAAGGGCGAGGACAGGAAGGGCGGAGCTCACCGAGCGGCTCACGAAAGGCATGTGGGCGAACGGGAGCGCAGAGGCGAGGTGGAATCGACGGCAATCTCCGGCGCGTCCGGAGGTGGAAGACGACGGTGGAGGGGACGCTGCGGTGACTCCCGTCTCAGTCTAGGGGCGCGGGAGGTCGTAGCGGCTGGCGACGTCCTTCCTGGCACGGTGGCGCAGCTTGGGGACGACGGTGGCCGCGGTCAGCTCGGTGGTGAGGCCATGGACGCGTACCGGAGAAGGGATCTGGCGAGGGGGCAAGGCGGAGAGGAGACGGCATGGGGACGAGTGGGCGAGTGGATGAGATCGGGGGGAAGCTCGAGGGGGGTCCGCGCTGGCATCCTTATCCTCCCCGCGGCGCCTGTAGCAGCGTGGCCGGCGAGGTGGGTTCGGCGGCGACGGTGGGCGTGCCTCGGTCCCTTGAACAGAGAACAGGGGGTAGGAGGAGGAGGCCGTGGTGGGCTGGGCTCCAGGCACTGTGCACTTAGGCCCAGTCTCCAGCAGTACTCTAGGCCCTTTTGCTATTTCTATCTCTGCTTTATTTCCAGAGATAGTTTTGCAATAACCTGAGCCATCAAATGACTTAGTAAAAATGTGAACCTTGGTCACATAAATACTATGGTATATTCCTCATAGCCACAGAATGTTTGGGAAATTTTGGAATCCTTTGGCATTTTTCAAAAATGAATTTAGACATTCATAGTGTTGTTTTGGCACTGATTTGAATGCTTTGGCCCACTTTGACTTGATGGTGAGGTTGTTTCCTTAACAAGAAGTTGTTTTGGAATATTTGCTAAATGGTGAACATTTTTCCAGCATCTTTTGTGCAACTTCAAATTCCACTTGAATTTGAATTAACTGAAATTTCAAATGGGATATTGAACAAAGGGTGATTAAGCACTGTTTAAAAAATGTTTAGATTAAACATAGAGGGTTATTGTTGCATGACACTGGGGGTGTTACAGAAGTTCATATACTCCAGGAGGGCTGCCAAAATAAGGGAAATGAGATCTGTTCTGATACAGAATAAGCAAAAACATCCTCCACAGCAGTTTCTATGTTGTTTTTATGATCTGAGCAAGGTATTAGAGGTAAGAACTAATGGAGGTTGCGCCAGGCGGCGATGAACATCGACGAACTCAAGGCAGTACTAATGCAGAAGAGCTACGGAGGGTTGCCGTCATTTTCTGATCAAGAAACAAGGTGATGCAGCGGCCTGAGTCGGTGATGAGGGTTCCGACGGTGGCGGCGGCGGAGCTCGAGCGGTAGAGAAGGGAGTGCAAGGAGGAAGACGACCGGAGGAAATGAAAAAGACCTAGGTCGCATCTATTTATAAGGAGGGGCCGACTGAGACGGCGCGAGAAATGAGGAGACAAAGACATCATTATTGAGCGGCCCCGACGCCTGGACTTTCGGGAGGGTCAGCAAAGGCAGAGATCCGTTGAGGATACGACGAAATAAAATATGAGTTTTATTGAAGATGACGTCACGATGATTTAACCCGGATCCAGATGATGACATCACGGCGGGTTAAAACTTTCGCACAAGACAGAAGATTAAAGGCCAGTTCATAAGGTTTTCAAAGATTAACATGAACCGGTTCAAATCAATATGGGCCCTAATGTCGGGGATATAACTATTTGTGTAAGCCTCCCAGAAGGGGTCGGGTTATGCAACGGGAGGCTCATCAGAAGCCCAAGACCCAGGCATGCAGATGGCGGTTCAATAAAGGGTCCAAGGCCCACAGGCGGCTTAAGGCCCATAGTGATAAACCGCCGTGATGGCATGACTTGTAATATAAGGTAGAATTAACTAATCACCGAGCCGGACACTGTCTATGAGCCGGCCGGGACTCTGTAGGCCGCAGGGCGTCAACCTGCATATATAAGGGGACGACCCGCCGGCGGCTTAGGGCAAGAAAAAACTCATCGATAACCGGGCATAGCGTATCTCGCTCCCTGGTCATCGAAACATCAAGCAATACCAACCCAACTAGACATAGGCTTCCTTCACCGCAAGGGGCTGAACTAGTATAAACCTCGCGTGTCTTTGTCCCGATTAACCCCTTTAAGCTTCCTAGTTGCGATGGCTCCACGACTAAGTCCTTGCAAGAGGACATCTGCCGTGACAATTCCACGACAACTTGAGCAGCAACTTGCTTGCTATTCTTCTTGATGTTCCCCTTCTTCCCTTTGCCCTTTTCTTGAAACTAGTGGTCTTGTCAACCATCAACACTTGATGTTTTTCTTGATTTCTATCTTCGTCGATTTCAGCATCACGAAGAGCTTGGGAATTGTTTCCCTTATCCTTTGCATATTATAGTTCATCACCAAGTTCTACTAACTTGGTGATGGTGGCTAGAGAATTCTGTCAATCACTATCTTATCTGGAAGATTAACTCCCACTTGATTCAAGCGATTGTAGGACCCAGACAATCTGAGTACATGTTCACTGCTTGAGCTATTCTCCTCCATCTTTTAGCTATAGAACTTGTTGGAGACTTCATATCTCTCAACTCGGGTATTTGCTTGAAATATTAACTTCAGCTCCTGGAACATCTCATATGGTCCATGACATTCAAAACGTCTTTGAAGTCCCGATTCTAAGCCGTTAAGCATGGCGCACTAAACTATCAAGTAGTCATCATATTGAGCTAGCCAAACGTTCATAACATCTGCATCTGCTCCTGCAATAGGTCTGTCACCTAGCGGTGCGTCAAGGACATAATTCTTCTGTGCAGCAATGAGGATAATCCTCAAGTTACGGACCCAGTCCGTGTAATTGCTACCATCATCTCTCAACTTAGTTTTCTCTAGGAACATATATGAAACATAGGGAAGCAACAACGCGAGCTATTGATCTATAACATTATTTGCAAAATACTATCAGGACTAAGTTCATGATAAATTAACGTTCAATTAATCATATTACTTAAGAACTCCCACTTAGATAGACATCCCTCTAATCATCTAAGTGATCACGTGATCCAAATCAACTAAACCGTAACCGATCATCATGTGAAATGGAGTAGTTTTCAATGGCGAACATCACTATGTTGATCATATCTACTATATGATTCAAGCTCGACCTTTTGGTCTTAGTGTTCCGAGGCCATATCTGCATGTGCTAGGCTCGTCAAGTTTAACCTGAGTATTCTGCATGTGCAAAACTGGCTTGCACCCGTTGTAGATGGACGTAGAGCTTATCACACCCTCTCATCACGTGGTGTCTGGGAACGACGAACTTTGGCAACGGTGCATACTCAGGGAGAACACTTTTATCTTGAAATTTAGTGAGAGATCATCTTATAGTGCTATCCTCAATCAAAGCAAAATAAGATGCATAAAGATAAACATCACATGCAATCAATATAAGTGATATGATATGGCCATCATCATCTTGTGCTTGTGATCTCCATCTCCGAAGCACCGTCATGATCACCATCGTCACCGGCGCGACACCTTGATCTCCATCGTAGCATCGTTATCGTCTCGCCAACTATTGCTTCTACGACTATCACTATCGCTTAGTGATAAAGTAAAGCAATTACAGGGCGATTGCATTGCATACAATAAAGCGACAACCATATGGCTCCTACCAGTTGCTGATAACTCGGTTACAAAACATGATCATCTCATACAATAAAATATAGCATCATGTCTTGACCATATCACATCACAACATGCCCTGCAAAAACAAGTTAGACGTCCTCTACTTTGTTGTTGCAAGTTTTACGTGGCTGCTACAGGCTGAGCAAGAACTGTTCTTACCTACGCATCAAAACCACAATGATAGTTCGTCAAGTTAGTGTTGTTTTAACCTTCTCAAGGACCGGGCATAGCCACACTTGGTTCACCTAAAGTTGGAGAAACTGACATGTAACGCCCCAGATGTAACTTGCCATATTTGTAATCCAACTCTTTCCATTTCCGGCTATGTGTTATGATATTCCCTCCGTGGTTGGGTTCTCTCCGTTTTGCATTTTGGTCATGTCATGCATTTCATATCATGTCATGATGTGCATCGCATTCGCATACGTGTTCGTCTCATAAATCCGAGCATCTTTCCCGTTGTCCGTTTTGCAATCCGGCACTCCTATGTCTCCCGGCGTCCCCTTTTACATTTCTTCATGAGCGGGTATTAAACATTCTCGGAATGGACCGAGGTTTGACATGTGGCCTCGGTATAGCACCGGTAGACCGCCTGTCAAGTTTCGGGTCAATCGGAGTTCGTTTGGTACTCCAACGGTTAACCGGGTAACCGTGAAGGCCTCGTGTGTGTTGCAGCCCAACACCCCTTCAAAACAGCCCAATAACCCATCTAAGTCACTCCCATGTCCTCCGCCGTTCGATCACGATCGCGTGGGCGAAAACCGCACTCCGTTTGGAGCCTCCTAGCTCCTCCTATCTATAAAAAGGCCTCCCCCTCCTCAAATCACGGGCAAAACCACCCTAACCCTAGTCTATTTCCTCCCCCGCCGCCGCCGGACGAAAACCCACCGGCCGGACGTGTCCGGGTCGCCACCGTCGCCACGTGGCGCTTCCCCATTGGCCACCGCCGCCGTCCCGCGCGCCGGCCCGGCGAGCCCGCCGCGGGCCCGCCCGGCCCGAGCCGCCCCGCCTCCGCGCCCCGCGCCCAGCGCGCCCGCGCCCGAGCTCCCGCTCCGCCGCCGCCGCCCGGAGCCGCCCGCCGCCGCCGCAGCTCGCCGCCCGGAGCCGCCCGCAGCCGCCGCACCTCCGCGCGCGCTCCGCGCCGCCACACCACCGCGCCGCCGCCGCCTGCGTGCGCCGCGCGCCGCCCTGGCGCCTCTTCCCCGCGCCGCTCCGCTCGGCCCCACCTCGCCGGAGCTCCACCGGAGCCACCGGAGTCGCCGGATCTGAGATCCACCTCGGGGTTGACTTTTCCCTCACCCCCCTCGTTTTTCTTCTAAGTCCCAGTTTTTCATCATTATCATCACAGCTTCATCATGCCATAACTTTGCAGCCATAGCTCCGTTTCGCGCGTATAATATGTCAAATTGTTCGACTCGAAGAGTACATCATTCCGTTCCATTGCATAATTTTCATTTGAAGTCATCTTGTTGCCCGAAATGCTGTTAGAAGAGGGCTAGTTGATGTTAGTTGCTGGATCTTATCTGAACATGCACTTTTGTCATTTTTGCCATGATTGATGTGTACCTCCTATGAAGTTGAGTCCTACATGAGTTTTGTAAAATGCTATGTTACATTTCCAGAGTATTTTGCCATGTATTTTTGTGATACTTGTGGTGACTAGTACAAGCATGCAAACTAGGTCACTTGATGTTGCTGATTTCAGAGACTTAGTGATTTCACCAAGTCCCTGACTGCTGTTATTTTATGCCATGTGTTCAAGTTGTTTCCGAGAGATATATGCATAATTTGAGAATTATCAGTAAGGGAGTTTTGAACTTGAGTATTTTCTCTATCCATCCGTGCTTTTGTTTGCAATTATGGAGTGCCATAGCTTGAGTCAATCAAGCTCTATTTTTGCTTCAAAATGTTGCTGACAGATTGTTTACATGTTATTCGATTTTCCCAAGCTTGGTGTAGTCGATCCTTACATGATATGATGTTGTTCTTGCCATGTATTGTTACTATGTCATGTCTTCTTGATGTATGTATGCTTACTTTATCATGCAATGCTCTGTAGTGAGTGCATCGAGCTCACGAACATGCCTAGTCGTTATCTGTTTTGACATGTCCAGTTTTCTGCTAAGTCCGAAACCTGTAATGAAACTTGCTTATTTGACATGGGTGTAATCATATTTTCTGATCCTTTTTGACTTATGGTCAGTAAGGGACTTTTGTCAAGTGCCTTGAGTAGATTCATGCAATGCCTTACTTTGCTATGTTCTGAACCTGTAGCATGTTGTTTCATTGCTCTGAACATGCCATCCTGATGTTAGTTTTCTGCTATGTTGTTAATTTCACTAACTCTGAGAACCCGTTATCGTTTGAACTTTTTCCATGATTGTTTGGACCTGTTATGATGTGATTTAGCCATAGCTCAGTGTTAATCTTTTGTCGTGCATCTTGTGTAGATTACTGTCATATGCTTTGTTGCCATGTTTGGGTGCAGTAGCTTAATTATTTGTTGCTTGCTAAGTAGCATCATGCTGTTTATGGCAGTTTCATGTCATTCTTGTTTTGCTTGCCATTTGCAAACTGTGCATCCGATTCCGGTGAACTTTATATCGATTTCAACCGAAATCACCTCATCTATCCAGTGGCATGCTTGGTTTGCCAAGATTATGCCCTGTTCATCCTTGTCCTTCCGGAGCATGCATACGCATTGCATATCACCTCTCACATGTCATGCCATGTTTTGCATCATATTGCTTGCGCATTGCATCGTGGTTGATTTTGGTTCCTTTGCTTGTTCTCTTGTCTTGGGTAGAGCCGGGAGACGAGTACGTGACCGAGGATTCCGTTGAGAACGCTTACGAGGACCAAGCTTTCGACAACTCTGAGAACCTTGCAGGCAAGATGACCATACCCTCGAAATCACTTCTATCTTTGCTTGCTAGATTGCTCGCTCTTTTGCTATGCCTATGCTGCGATACCTACCACTTGCTATATCATGCCTCCTATATTGCCATGTCAGCCCCTAACCATCCATGTCCTAGCAAACCATTGTTTGGCTATGTTACCGCTTTTGCTCAGCCCCTCTTATAGCGTTGCTAGTTGCAGGTGAAGATGAAGTTTGTTCCTTGTTGGAACATGATCTTGTTGTTCCTTGTTTGGAACATGTTTACTTGTTGGGATATCACAATACCTCTTATTTAATTAATGCATCTATATACTTGGTAAAGGGTGGAAGGCTCGGCCTTATGCCTGGTGTTTTGTTCCACTCTTGCCGCCCTAGTTTCCGTCATACCGGTGTTATGTTCCCGGAGTTTGCGTTCCTTACACGGTTGGGTGATTTATGGGACCCCCTTGACAGTTCGCTTTGAATGAGACTTTTCCAGCAAGGCCCAACATTGGTTTTACCATTTGCCACCTAAGCCTTTTTCCCTTGGGTTCTGCAGACTCAAGGGTCATCTTTATTTTAAACCCCCGGGCCAGTTCTCCTTCGATTGCTGGTCCAAACCGAGCGATGTCCGGCGCCCCTTGGGCAACCAGGGTCTATGCCAACCCGACGTCTTGCTCATCCGGTGTGCCCTGAGAACGAGATATGTTCATCTCCTATCGGGATTTGTCGGCACATCTGGGAGGTTTTGCTGGACTTGTTTTGTTACTGCCGAGATGTCTTGTAGTCCGGGATTCCGAGACTGATCGGGTCTTCCCGGTAGAAGGAATATCCTTCGTTGACCGTGAGAGCTTATAATGGGCTAAGTTGGGACACCCCTGCAGGGTATTATCTTTCGAAAGCCGTGCCCGCGGTTATGAGGCAGATGGGAATTTGTTGATGTCCGGTTGTAGAAAACCCGAAGTTGACCTTAACTAAAACACATCAACCGCGTGTGTAACCGTGATGGTCTCTTCTCGGCGGGGTCCGGGAATTGAACACGGTTGTTGGAGTTATGTCTGACGTAGGTCGTTTCAGGATCACTTCTTGATCACTTCTAGCTTCACGACCGTGCTTTGCCTTCTCTTCTCGCTCTCTTTTGCGCTATAGCCACCATATGCTAGTCGCTTGCTGCAGCTCCACCTCACAAACCCCTTTCCCACCTTTAAGCTTAAATAGTCTTGATCTCGCGGGTGTGAGATTGCTGAGTCCCCGTGACTCACAGATATTATCCCCATAGTTGCAGGTACCAACAATGTCAGTGCAGATGACGCGACCGAGCTCACTTGGGAGTTCGACGAGGAACGTGGCCGTTACTATGTTTCTTTTCCAGATGATCAGTAGTGGAGCCCAGTTGGGTGATCCGGGGATCTGTTTAGCATTTGGGGTAGTCTTCTTTCATTTTCGTACCGTAGTCGGACCTTGAGTGTAATCTGTTTGATGGATGTTATTTATGTACTTGTGTGAAGTGGCGATTGTAAGCCAACTATGTATCTTTTCCCTTATTTATTACATGGATTGTGTGAAGATTACCTCACTTGCGACATTGCTTTCAATGCGGTTATGCCTCTAAGTCGTGCCTCGACACGTGGGAGATATAGCCGCATCGAGGGCGTTACATGACACCCGCTAGCTACATGTGTGCAAAGCACGTCGGTAGAACCAGTCTCACGTAAGCGTACGCATAATGTCAGTCCGGGTCGCTTCATCCAACAATACCGCCGAAGCAAAGTATGACATTCTGGTAAACAGTATGACTTGTATCGCCCACAACTCACTTGTGTTCTACTCGTGCATATAACATCAACGCATAAAACCTGGCTCGGATGCCACTGTTGGGGAACGTAGTAATTTCAAACAATTTCCTACGCACACGCAAGATCATGGTGATGCATAGCAATGAGAGGGGAGAGTGTGTCCACGTACCCTTGTAGACCGAAAGTGGAAGCCTTAGCACAACGCGGTTTATGTAGTCGTACGTCTTCATGATCCGACCGATCAAGTATTAAACGCACGGCACCTCCGAGTTCTGCACACGTTCAACTCGATGATGTCCCTCGAACTCCGATCCAGCCGAGCTTTGAGGGAGAGTTCTTTCAGCACGACAGCGTGGTGACGATGTTGATGTTCTACCATCACAGGGCTTCGCCTAAGCACCGCTACGATATTATCGAGGTGGACTATGGTGGACAGGGTCACCGCACACGGCTAAAAGATCCAAGAGATCAATTGTTGTGTCTATGGGGTGCCCCTCTCCTCCGTATATAAAGGGGTGGAGGAGAGGGCCGGCCAAGGGGAGGAGGCGCGCCCAAGGGGGGAGTCCTACTCCCATCGGCAGTAGGACTCCTCCTTTTCCTATTTGGAGAGGGAGAGCGAGGGAAGAGGAAGGACGGAGGAAGGAAAGGGGGCGGCCCCCTCCCAATTCGGATTGGGCTTGGGGGGCGCCCCTCCCTTGCTCCTTTCCCCTCCTTTCCAGTAAAGCCCATTAAGGCCCATATACCTCCCGGGGGGTTCCGATAACCTCCCGGTGCTCCGGTATTATCCCGATCTCACCCGGAACCATTCCGGTATCCAAATATAGTCGTCCAATATATCGATCTTTACGTCTCGACCATTTTGAGACTCCTCGTCATGACCTTGATCACATCCGGGACTCCGAACTACCTTCGGTACTTCAAAACACATAAACTCATAATATAACCACCATCGAACTTTAAGAGTGCGGACCCTACAAGTTCGAGAACTATGTAGACATGACCAAGACACGTCTTCGGTCAATAACCAATAGCGGAACCTGGATGCCCATATTGGCTCCTACATATTCTACGAAGATCTTTATCGGTCAAACCGCATAACAATATATGTTGTTCCCTTTGTCATCGGTTCGTCGGTATCTCAATACCTAGTTCAATCTCGTTACCGGCAAGTCTCTTTACTCGTTCCGTAATACATCATCCCGCAACTAATTCATTAGTTGCAATGCTTGCAAGGCTTAAGTGATGTGCATTATCGAGTGGGCCCAGAGATACCTCTCCGACAATCGGAGTGACAAATCCTAATCTCGAATTATGCCAACCCAGCAAGTACCTTTGGAGACACCTGTAGAGCACCTTTATAATCACCCAGTTACGTTGTGAAGTTTGGTAGCACACAAAGTGTTCCTCCGCTAAAGGGGAGTTGCATAATCGCATAGTCATAGGAACATGTAGAAGTCATGAAGAAAGCAATAGCAACATACTAAACGATCAAGTGCTAAGCTAACGGAATGGGTCAAGTCAATCACATCATTCTCTAATGATGGGATCCCGTTAATCAAATGAAAACTCATGTCTATGGCTAGGAAACTTAACCATCTTTGATTCAACGAGCTAGTCAAGTAGAGGCATACTAGTGACAATCTGTTTGTCTATGTATTCACACATGTACTAAGTTTCCCGTTAATACAATTCTAGCATGAATAATAAACATTTATCATGAAATAAGGAAATAAATAATAACTTTATTATTGCCTCTAGGGCATATTTCCTTCACTATCCTTAGAGTGATGCACTACAAGAAACAAAGCAACTTGCGACCATCAATATTGGTCATCGAATGGTCATTGTTTTTCATTTGCGACCTTTTTGTGACAAAAAATAGTTGGTCACAAGCTGACCGTCTTTAATGAAACTTAACGACCTTCTTTGGGATAAGGTCGTGGAAGGTTACGACCAAAATAAAAGGTCATTGGTTCTACGACCAATTGTTTTGGTCAGTGGCAGCCTGCCCAGGCCACCCTGCCCGTGCAATCTAACGTGGCAAAATTGCGACCAATTGAATTGGTCGTTAATTAGAATCAGCCCGGTCCAATTCGGTATTCTACGTGGGCCTAGCCCAGTAATTCAGCCTTTTTAATTATCATTTTTGTTGTCATTCTGGTCAGCTACATGGGCCTAGCCCAATATTTCAACCTTTCTGTTTTTGGTCGGAGGCCTTTCTAGCTCAACGGTTCAGATTTTTTTCCAAAAGATGGGTCCAGTACTCAAATGGTCCCGATTGTGAGGTTCTAGTATGTGGGTCCATGTTTTCATCTCACTAGTAAATAAATAACAATATCCAAATTACAACAAACAGAAAGCACACATAATACTTCAAATAACAGCCAAAATAAGTTTGTTACATCATATAACTTAGATACAATGGTAATCACAGCCACAACCCTACAAGTGTAATCATAGCCACAAGGTCTACAAGTGTAATCACGTCCACAAGCTCTCTACAAGTGTAATCACAGTCACAAGCTCTACAAGTGCCCTTTGATAGTTTCCAGTGGCCCCTCGATTTGTATCAGTTTCGATTTGAGGAACACACCAGGCTTCAGGGTCTTCTCCATAGTGCCGACCAAGATCTCACCCTTCATGGGCATTAGAGTGATGCAACTGAACGTGGCAGGGAAAAGGATTACCTGCCAAAAGCCAAATTTATACAAGATATCAGCCTTTCAGTGATGCAGAATATCATAGAGACACGTTCTTCAGCATTATAGGGCATGGAAATTAAAATTCATTTTTTTACAATGGGCGTACGATTGCAAATTTACTATCCACAAAATTGTCCATGGAAATGTCAAATGTATTTTTTTTACAAAGGGAGACAATTGCATATTTGTTTGAGAAAAAATAAATAAAACAATGAAGTGTAAAAGATGTCAGCCTTAGTGTTTCTACTGCCTACAAATGACTGAGACCATGCCGTTTCAACCTTTTGTAAACACTATAGTATAACAATATATATTGAGCATGCTACTGAAGAAGCTTGAATTTATGATTTCTATACTTCTACATTATACATCCTCGGTAATGTAGACCTATTTCCTACATACTATACATGGCAATACAAGCAAAATTGTAATAAATTCATTAGAGGCTTGCCAATAAAAATGATAAGTTACCTACACACGAGGGAAATGCCTATCAACTACATCATATATATATATATAGGAGTAGGATTTTCTACAAGTGCTTGCCATAGAACTAGTTAAGGGTTTCAACGGTGCAAAAGTTCTCAAAAATTCTAAAAACAATACTAAACCAACACACCTATAATATAACATGATCCAACGGAGGGATTAAAAAAATACGACTGTATGTGCCCTGGACAAAAAAACAAATAGTTCAGTATATATTTATGTCATAGTGAGCTGAAATTCTTATTATTTTTGTCGAGGACCCATAGATGCATATTTTCACAATCCCTCCGTTGGATCATCTTATTACATTAGAGAGATGCTCCCATATTTATTTCATATTTTTTGATAACTTTTAAACTGTTAAAAGTTTTGAGACCCTTAACTAGTTTTGTGACAAGCTATGGTAGACACAGTTTTACCTATATATATATATATATATGCATTAAAAAACAAGGCCATATGGACCAATGCATCATAATTATCAGTTTTAAACACTACAGCACCAGAAAGTAGGTGCTGCTTCAAATTTAAAGACTCAACCATTCATCATTAAGAGTAGCAATTTAATCTTACTAAACATAGGGGCATGTACACCGTGAGATCACACTACAACCAGAACTTAAATGCAAAGATCCTAGAAATTTATGCACAACAACAACTGATTATATATATGAACAGAATCAAATAACCCATAACTAACAATACCAGAATGGTTGTAGATACAACTGATCATAGAAAAATAATTCAATAATATGTTAGTGGTTTAATATCCTCAGATATGTAGGTAAAGCAACATGTTTGAGTCATTGATAGGGATGCAAAATCAAAATAAAAAATACAAAATCTAGAATAAAGAACCACCTGCCCTCATTAGCATCTCAGAATCAGGATACAATGTTCAGGGTATTGCACACAAATTGATACGGCAAAAATATGCAACCATGATATTTCCCATGAGATGCTTTCAGAAAAGTAATATCTATGATATTACATAACTTACCTTGTTGAATCTAGTCACTTACTACCGTAGACGATACATCATCCTCAACAACATTAATGTGCACCTGCATCAACGAGTAGCACTAAACTGAGATTGCATCATGGAAACTAGAATTGGCAATCTATTGTTCCAGCAAAGTAATATAAGCCCAGATGCTTGAGATATAACTACAGGTCTACAATAGCTTAAAGCGATAGGAGCTAAAAAACAAGCATTGTTCAAATACAAACGACAACATGGGGACAAAAAAATAAAATTATGAAGGAGTTGCGAGGGATAAAAGGATGGTTACGGGCATCAGGTGTTATAATTTTGTCCCTTTAAGATTTGAAAAGAAACATTAATAACTAGCACTCACTGCTATCTTCAAATTAGCTAACATTACATTTGCCAGAAAGCATGTACAAATAGGACTAGAATATAAAGTAACAAATATGTACTTGACATTTGTCCACAATATTTATCTCAATTCAAGCAAAAGATCTAGCGCATGATTGTGCCACTTGGCATGCTCGACCAATATGTAAACTAATATGTAAACTAATAATGTGATGTACGGTGCGGTTCCCCCTTCACAATCATGCTTACTGCTGAAAGCACCTACTTTATTTCAGTTTCAATGTAGGCAGGACATAAAGCCGGTTGTTGGAATTTTAGAAAGCTATCTACAAATAGTAGAAGTAGAATGTGATTGAGGAATAGTTAGATTTCTTCCCTACCAAAATGAACTAGAACTTTAATAGTCATAATCAAAAGCCAACCCAAATAATCGTGTGTTAATGAACATCAACATTGAAAGGCATCACTGCATAAACTGCTGCGTACATAGATGAGTCAAAATGACCATACAAAAAAGCTAATAACAAACTCCAACTGTATGTACCTTGATTATTAGCACTAAGAAGAAGACACCAACCTTGTTATGCTGCCCTCCTAACCCTAGACGAGCAATACAAAGGCAGGACTCATCATGAGATACGAATTAGGGGTGACAAGCGGGGAGCTCGAGGCGGAGGGACAGCAGTAGCGATGGCGGCGAGTCAGAGTCCAGCGATGGGGTTTGTCTCCTTCGTCGGGAGTGTGCTCTTTGCCTCTATCTTCCTCCTCTCTGCCTCGCAGGAGTACAAGATCGCGCACCCCCCTCGTCCCTCTCGCCTCACCAGATCTTGTCGGTGTCACACTCCGGCCGCCTCCCAGGGATGGACGCATCGCTCATGTGGCTCTATGGGGAGCCAGGTCCCTAGATCCTCATCGTCAATGCGACGCCCAAGGGTCAGATCTGCGAGGGAGGCGGCATGAGGTGAGGAAGAGAGGGAGGGATGTCACGAGGAGGAGTGGAGAGCCTCACCTAAGTCACTGAAGCCACGACGGCGACATGCTAGCCACAACCCTAGCCGTTGGGCAGGGTTGAGCTTGGCCGCCGGAGGACGCGCGCGCCTTATCTGGCTCGATGGGAGGAAGGAGCGTTGGGAGGAGGTCATGGTGGTGTGTTGGGCGCCACCGGAGGATGCCGAAATCATGCAGGATCTGGGGGAATCTGGTCCGTCGGTGGTGGTGGCGGCGAGAAGTGGTGCGAGGCTGTGGGTTGGACCTTAGGGGAGAGAGGAGTGCAGGGCTATGGGTCGGGGGGAGAGGTGTGACAGGGGGTGAGGGCAACCGTTGGATCCGGGAGCATCCAATGATGTTTGATGCATGATCCGTGTGAGATGGTATGGCCCAATCAGAATGCAGTACGCGTGTACGACGTTATGACCATCTAAAATTGGTCCTAATCGCATAAAAATAAAGTGCAAAGTCATGTCAGCATTTTATTTACATTTTTTTGAGTATCCAAAATGATTTTTTTGTGAAGAAGCTACCAAATATTTGCACAAGGGTGCATCTTGGAATGACAAACAATGTTGCCTAAGAAATTTTTCATTTTCTCCACACGGAAAACTCATTTTCCATTTTCTGAGTGCCGAAAATGAGCTTTTTTTGAAGTACCTACCAAATATTTGTTCCAAAATTGGACCAAATTAATTTTCTAAAATATTAGATCATATTTAATGTGTAGTTGACCAAATTATTGGGTGCCAAAAGCTTTTCGTCCACCTCTCGTGAAAAAGACAAATTTCCGCCGATCTAGTTGGAAGCGGTTCAAATTTGAACTACAACTGCCTCATAGTTTGCTCTTTACTTTTTTACAAAAATCATTTCTAGGTACATAAGTATCTATTTAATCGGAGATACTCCAAATTTTTGACAAGATTCCACCCATTGCTACGAACGGTCATGCCCGTCGTTTTGACCACATTTTGAAATAGGAATAAGAAATTCAGAAAAATGAGAAAATGAGAACTTTCGCATTGTGTCATCATATGTGACCTAGTTTCCAGGAAAAATAACAAAGTTGGACTACGGCAAATTTATTGAAAAAGTGTTTTCAGAAACAAGCTATCATGTATGAAAATCTATGGCTTTCAAGGTGAATGGCCGGTGTTATGGCAACATTCATGGCATAGTTTGTTCAAATGACATTACATTTTGCACAAGTTTGCATCTTGGAATGATAAACAATGTTGCTTCAGGAAATTTTCATTTTCTTTGCACGGAAATTGAATTTTCCAATTTTTGAGTGCCCAAAATGAGTTTTTTTTTGTGAAGGACCTACTATATATTTGTTGAAAAATTATACCAAATCAATTTTCTAAAATATTAGGCCATATTTAATGTACAATTGACCAAATGTGTGTCAAAAGATTTGATCCGCCTCTCGTGAAAAGACAAATTTCCGCCGATTCAGTAGGAAGTGGGTCAAGTTTGAACTACAGCTGCCTCATAGTTTTCTCTTTATTTTTTCCAAAAATAATTTCTAGGTACATAAGTATCTATTTAATCAGAGAAACACCAAATATTTTCTAAGATTCAACCACTAGCTAGGATCGGACGTGCCCTCCGTTTTGACCGCATTTTGAAATGGGCATGAAAAATTCAAAAAAAATGGAAAACCTTCTCATTTTGTCATTATATGTGACCAAGTTACCAGGAAAAATAATGAACTTGTAATACGGTAATTATTTTTAAAAGTGTTCTCAGAAATGAGCTATCATGCGTGAAGATTCATGGCTTTCAAGCGAAATGATCAATCTTATGGCCACATTCATGGCATAGTTTGTTCAAATGATCTCATATTGTGCAGAAGGGTGCATCTTGGAATGGCAAACAATGTTTCCCAAGGAAGTTTTCAATTTCTTTTCAAGAAAAAATAATTTACCATTTTTCAAGTGCTCGGAATGAGTTTTTTTGTGAAGGACCTACCTTATATTTGTAGCAAAATTGGACAAAATCATTTTTCTAAAATATTATGTCATATTTAATGTACAATTGACCAAATGGTTGCGTGTCAAAAGCTTTGATCCACCTCTCGTGAAAAAGACAAATTACCGCCGATTTAGTAGGAAGTGGGTCAAGTTTGAACTACATCTGCCTCATAGTTTGCTCTCTTTTTTCCGAAAATCTTTTCTAGGTACATAAGTATCTATTTAATAACGGAAACACCAAAAGTTTTCGCTGGTACAACGAGGTGCTATACAAACGGTTTTTAAGCCCTTTCAGCGACGACATTTTAAATCGTCGCCCAATGAGTGTGGGCGATAGGGGGTCCTTCCCACACGACCCAAAAACCGTCGTGGATAGGGAGTAGGAATGCATACGTTTTCCAGAACAAATTGTATGTGATGCCTGCACCTATCCCAAACGCGATTCTTCACACAACTGTTTGGGAAATATCTAATATCCCAAATGCTCAATCCTTGCTACTCGTGTGAGTTGGTATTACCATCGCAGTCGGTATTCTGAGGTGCTTGATGTCTACTACACAACCTTCTTCTTGTAGACGTTGTTGGGCCTCCAAGTGCAGAGGTTTGTACGATAGTAGCAAATTTCCCTCAAGTGGATGATCTAAGGTTTATCAATCCGTGGGAGGCGTAGGATGAAGATGGTCTCTCTCAAACAACCCTGCAACGAAATAACAAAGAGTCTGTTGTGTCCCCAACACACCCAATACAATGGTACATTGTATAGGTGCACTAGTTCGGCGAAGAGATGGTGATACAAGTGCAATATGGCTGGTAGATATGGGTTTTTGTAATATGAACATATAAAAACAACAAGGTAACTAATGATAAAAGCGAGCACTAATGGTATTGCAATGCTTCGAAATGGGTTCATACTTTCACTAGTGCAAGTTCTCTCAAGAAGGATAACATAATTAGATCATATAAAAATCCCTCAACATGCAACAAAGAGTCACTCCAAAGTCACTAATAGCGGAGAACAAACGAAGATATTATTGTAGGGTACGAAACCACCTCAAAGTTATCCTTTCGGATCGATCTATTCAAGAGTCCGTAGTAAAATAACACGAAGCTATTCTTTCTGTTCGATCTATCCTATAGTTCGTACTAGAATAACACCTTAAGACACACATCAACCAAAACCCTAATGTCACCTAGATACTCCAATGTCACCACAAGTATCCGTGTGTATGATTATATGATATGCATCACACAATCTTAGATTCATCTATTCAAACCAACACAAAGTACTTCAAAGAGTGCCCCAAAGTTTCTACCGGAGAGTCAATACGAAAACGTGTGCCAACCCCTATGCATAAGTTCACAAGGTCACTGAACCCGCAAGTTGATCACCAAAACATACATCAAGTAGATCACGTGAATATCCCATTGTCCCACAGATAAGCACATGCAAGACATACATCAAGTTTTCTCAAATCCTTAAAGACTCAATTCGATAAGATAACTTCAAAGGGAAAACTCAATCCATTACAAGAGAGTAGAGGGGGAGAAAAATCATAAGTGTCGGATTCCGGGGTTCCGGCAGACCCTTAAGGTTCGAACTCTGGGGTGCGCGCGAAGATCGAACCCTCTACCTCTCCGTCTCGTAGGGATCTAAACTACTGCAAGAACAACACAAGTGACACAGGGTTTATACTGGTTCGGGCCACCATTGTGGTGTAATACCCTACTCCAGTGTGGTGGGTGGATTGCCTCTTGGGCTGATGAGGAAGAGCAGTACATGGGGGAACGGCCTCGCGAAGGCCTGTTCTTGGCTAGGGGATGAACTGCTAGGGGGAGTTCGATCGCCCTTCTCTCTCTCTCTAGATGCTGGATTCTACCTCAAGTTCTAGATAGATGCCTCTCTAGATGCTGGATTCTCGATGCCTCTACCCTGGGGGTGGCTGGCCCTATTATAGGCAAAGGCCCTGGGCCTCTTCCCAAATATTGAGCGGGAAGGGCGCCAACAATTGGCCAATTTGAAGGGGAACATCTGGTACACTTATCCTGACTAAAGTTGGTCTTCGCCTGCCAAAGGCTCTGGTGATGACGCGAGCTTGGGCTCCACAGTGACTTCCTCCTTGTCGTGGAGCTGGTCTTGGTCTCGTTGCACCGAAATGGGTGCCTTTGCTTGAACCTCTCGCCTGCGCTTGCCCCCTTTGCACCAAAGAGGAAAGGGAGGACACTGTGCGGGCTGGCACCCGCCTGGCACCCTTGGTCGTCATGGCTTGCGTCATGGGCACCTCGTGAGGTACCCGCCTTGATCTCTCCGCCTCCTCGCGAGCCAGCCTAAGGAGGTCGTGCTTGAGGAAGCGCCGTGTCGTCCGCCTCGCGAGGCTTGGCCCCTCGCGAGGGTCTTGAGCCTTGTGTTGATGAAGATGGGCCACGTTGGGCCCCCACTCGAGCCACGCCGCAGGCCGCAAGCAGGCAAGTCTGGGGACCCCCGTTCCCAGAACGCCGACAGTAGCCCCCAGGCCCAAGGCGCGCACGGACTTGGCCGTGCCGAGAGGCAAAAGGGCAAGGGCGAAGTGCCGCGGGCCCTAGCAGCCTGCGGCCTCGAGCGCCGCGTGGCGGTCGATTGGACGTGGGTGCTTTTGCAACTGTGCAGGATACTAAAGGCGTGCCATCTGCTCGGGTTTTGTTCCTCTCCTTCTTCATCCGCTGCTCAGATCCCCTTTCTTGCGCTCCTTCTCCCTTCCTCCAAGCTTCCAGATCTGCTCTTCCCGCTCGTCCTAGGTAGCCATGGCGCCTCGCCGGACCCCGACCGAAGCTTGGTTCTCGCCTGCTTTGGATTCGCCCAACATGTCGAGGGCGAGCCTCGCCCTACTACACCAGATGGCGGCGGCGCAGGGCATTGACGGGGCGCAGATGTTCAAGGTCGGCTCCGATGCCCCTGAAGGCCAAGGGAGCACCTTCTATCCTTTCTTCGTGAGCTCCATTGCAGCGGGCCTGGTACCTCCTTTTTCTGAGTTCTTCCTCGCCATCCTCCGCCATTACAACTTGCAAGCTTTGCATCTCCACCCCAACTCCGTCCTTCTCTTGGCGATCTTCGCCTACTACTGCGAGGCGCATGTGGGGGTGCAACCTTCAGTGGCCTTGCTGCGCCACTACTTCTACCTCCGGACCTCCAAAGGTTCTCCTTCTGCGTGCGCGGGCTTCGTCGCGTGCGGCAGCTCCATGGCCATCTCGAATCCAGGGAAGAGGATCGAGGGCTTCCGGAGCAAGTGGGTGTTGGTTGACGCCGGGTGCGTCGACCCTCGGTTGGCCCTTCCTACGGAGCCGACCGTGAGCTCGGAAGACTGGTGCCGGGCGGAGCTCATGGATCCCCGCGCAAAGTCGGTGCTGGCGAAGATGGACGCTGATCTGAAGCCGGCCAACTTGGCGACGGCGAAGCTAACCGGGGCGTCGTTGCTGAGGGAGTTCCTGGAGCACCAACTGGCTCCGCTTCGGCAGTATTCTCCTCCGATGTGGAGGCTTTACCCGAGTCCCGCAGCCGTGGGCGAAGGGGACATGACTGCAGTTCTCCAGTCCCTGGTCGGGGGCGAGGCAACAATGCCGGAGGGCGCGCCTTCGCCCTTGTTCCTCCGCGGCGATTGGGAGCAAGTGGTGGAGTCCATGCCGTCTTCAACGGGGACGGGCTTGTGCCCGCGGTGGCTCCCGAGGATCTGGTGAATGTGTCTTCCCGCGACTCCAGCGGAGATGGGGGCGAGGAGGAGCAGGGGGCAGGCCCCGACTCCGAGGCGACCGACGGAGAGTCTAGGACTCCCTCGCTCCAGCGCAAGCCCCGTGCTCTCCGCCTTTCGCTGAGTGATGATGATGATGACGACGACGTGCTGGGCAGCGGGAGCTCGCCTCCGGTCCCGAAGAAGGGTAGGACTGGGTTGATTCCCCGCGGGTCCGCCCTGACTCCGGGGCGAACCGCGGACGCGCCTTCTGCTTCCGAGGTCGACCCCTCCAGCCGGCTCTCCGGCTTCAAGTTTGGCAGGAGACCACCGGAGCTTTCTGCCGATGACCTGTAAGTGCTTGATCCTTGATTCCTGGTTTCTTGTTCCGCTGACGAGGCTTGACAATTACTTCTCCTGAGCAGGCTGGCGCCCGCGACGAAGAAGCTGAAGGGGGCTCCTGAGGCCCCGGCTGCGACGACACCTCCACCTGTAGGGGAGGGCGACCGCGACGCACAGGCTCCCCCTGCCCACTCGCCCTTGCGGGGCTTGCCTGATCTGGCTGGGGCCGCAGCCCCCATGGCTCGGTCGACCCCAGAGGTGCCCTTGCCTGGTGCTGCTGCTACAGCTGGGGAGGCGCAGCAGACTCTGCCTCGGGATACTACAGCCTCGCCGCCGCTACCTTCTCCTCCCGTTCCGCCGGTGCTGGTTCCGGGACTCCTCCTGCTGCCCCGAAGCGCCCTGATGCTTCCCCGCCTTCTTCTTCCATCCTGGGGCGAGCTGTTGCTGGACTGGACCGGCTGCGGCAGGATCTTCTAGGCGCCGACCCTCGCCTAGCGGCCGGGCGCCTGGAGCTGGCCTCGGGGTGGATTTGCTCTGATGCCTCGATCCGGGCAGCGCTGGTTCAGGCCTCGACGGCCCGTGACGAGGAGAAGGAGGCTACCCTCGAGGCGAAGGCTGCCCGTGACGCGGCCCTGGGAGAGGCGGTTGGTATCCGCGGCCGCTGCAAGGAGCTGGAGGACGAGTTGCAAGGCCTGCGTGGTCAGCTTGCAGAGGAGACCCGCCTTCGCCAAGAGCAGGAGAAGGAGGTAAAGGCTCGCGAGGCGGCGCTCGAGGACCGGGAGGCGAAGCTCAAGAAGCGCCGCAGCCACCTAGGTGCGCTGAATAAGGAGCTGGAGAGACGCGCGACGAACCAGGCCCGAGGGGCCTGGCTAGGGCGTACGGCTGGGCGTGACCCAGTCGTAGCCCCGTGCCCAGCCCCCTCGCGCGGCGCTCCCGGGGGGAGGCGTTGCGATGAGGCCGGGCACTGAGCTCGGGGCTCCCTGAGGTTAACGCGGCCCGGAGGCCACCCTCAGTTGTTTATCACCAGCGCGGAGCATAGCGCTTCCGTATGTGTACGAGCATAGCCGCTCCTCGGCAGTGTCGTCAGCCAACGCGGAGCATGGTGCTTCCACTGGTACGTGGGAGGGGGCTCCCCTTCGGGAGGAGCCCCCGGGGCGTGTACAGCCCCGCCCTAACACGTGGCTGGCACGGTAGAGCTAGGTGAGGTGTATCTGGGCACCCGTGAGCCAACACGGGACTCACGAGGCCCTACCTCTAGGCGGGTTGCGCCTGGCGCTGGGTCATATCTTGAGATGTGTTCCTGCAAAATCTGGTTAGATGCCGGCACTCTACGTCCTTGGGTCCCGGCCCTCGAGCCTGCCAGGTCACGATGCCGTGGACAAGGCCAGAGGGTGAGGGCTGGAGAGCCAGTAAGAGCCCTGAGTCGCGATGCTCAGGCACCCCCCTTTAACGTGCAAGTGGTCGACATGAAGAAGAAGAGGTGCGCCGCAGACGGCATCGAGTAATGATGCATAACTGGAAATAAACGCGGAAGGGATACACGCCGCTGGGTCTAACCCGAGCGGCCTGGGGATGACGCAGCCCGAGGGGCGCCCCCAGCAAAGCAAGCTAGCGACTGAGAAGATAAAAGGGATACATGCCACAGGGACGGACCCACGCGGCCTGGGAGTGATGCAACCCTGGGAGGGCACTCCCAGCTGGGAATGAAACTTGAAAGATGTCACCTGAAGATGTCGTCGGTGCAGTGGCGTTGGTGCAGCAGACTCGGTGGGCTGCGGAAGCCAATCCTCACGAGCCCCCAGGCCCAGGGGCCTCGGGAGGCTCCGGAGGCACTGGTGGCTCCTCGCGAGCAGCCTCCATCTCCGCCAGGGCTGCGGAACGCCTGTCTTCTTGCGCCTCCAAGATGCTCCTCATGATGCACTGGTACGCCGCAGCCACGCTCGGCAGGCCATAAGGCATGCGAACATAGCTGTGGGGTGGTCCTCCGCAGCGCCCCACTTGTGAGGGCCAGAGGCGCTCCGTCGTGGCGATCTGATTGAGCCCTGGTACGTCGACGCAGACGCGCAGCCCACCATCCTCGTCTGGATGGGGAGCCACAGGTGGTGGGCGACGGCAACCTCTCATGATCCTCGACTCCTGTAGTTCTTGAATGGCCTTGCTAACAAACTCCTGCTGGTCTGACCTTCCTCCCCTGGCTTCCTTCCGAGGGAAATGTGCTTCGAAACATGCCTCCACATGGTGCCCCAGCGCCTCCCTCGTGACCTTGGCGAGGTCGGTGGCCCTCCAGGTGAGAGCCCCCGAGCCCTGCCTGAGGAGGGCGCCGGGCGCGCTTCCCTATGCGATTGAAGGAGGGTCCCCCTGGGCTGACGCGGGCCTTGAAGGGCCTGCCTCCTGAGGGTCTGAGCCTGACGTTGTCTTCTTGTTCTTGGGGGTGGTCTCAGGAAGCCTCCTGCTTCCGCGATCTGGGTCTTCTAGTGACGCGGCCTGGAAGGCTCGCTCCAGGGCACACACTGCATCCTTATCTTGACATGGCACCGTGATGATGCCGCCGCTTCCTGGCATCTTGAGGACGTTGTAGCCATGGTGAGTCACGGCCATGAACTTGGCCAGCGTCGGGTACCCGAGGATGGCGTTGTACGGCAGGCGGATGTGGGCGACGTCAAAGTCGATGAGCTCGGTGCGGTAGTTGTCGTAGGTGCCGAAGGTGACTGGGAGGCGGACCTGCCCGATCGGGACTGTGGAACCGTCGGTGACTCCGGAGAAGGGCTTGGTTGGCTGAAGCTGGTCATAGGGCACTTGGAGGCTGTTGAACGTTTCCACGGACAAGACATTGAGCCCTGCCCCTCCGTCGATGAGGGTCCTGGTGACCAGAACGTTGCTGATGACTGGGGAACAAAGCATTGGGAGGACTCCGGCTGTGGCTACACACTTGAGCTGGTCTGCTGAGCTGAACGTGATGGTGCAGGCCGACCACCTGAGGGGACGCGTTGCTTCGAGCTTGGGGAGAATTGCATTCACTTCGCGAGCGAACTGCTTGAAGATACGTTGAGAGGCTAGGGCTTGAGCTCCGCCCAGGATGCAGGCGATGGCGCGAGGCTCCTGGAAGCCCCCAGCCCCCTCGTCTTGGTGGCGGTCTTCATTCCTTCTCGGCTGAGGCGGCACCGGCGGCAGGCCTGGGTTGCCATGAGGGCGATCCTCACGAGGCTGATCCCTCCAGTCCCCCTCGCGAGGCGGGTCATGCCAGCGGTCCTCGCGAGGTTGGTCACGCCAGCCTGGACGTGGGCCGCGGTCTTCCCAGCGTCTCGGGTTCCTTCCTCCTCCTCGGCCGTAGCCCCGGTCAGCACGGTCAGGGTGTCGGCCGACTCTTCCTTCTCGCATGGCGCGGAGTTCTTGGCATTCATTGGTGTTGTGGGTGTGGAGGTCGTGGTACACACAGTACCGGCTGCCCCTGGAGGATTCAGGCAGATCCTTGCCCCGCTTGGTGTCCGGTTCTGCCACGAGCACGGCAGCCCCCTTGCTCTTCACGTCCTTGGCCTTGGGCTTCGTCTCTTCTGGGTGTGCGGCAGGCAGCTCGAGGAGGGAGAGGCGTCCCTCCTCAGCTCTGGCGCACTTGGTCGCCAGGTTGAATAGCTCCAGGGAGGTGCAGAGGTCTTCATGCATCGCCAGCTCCTCCTTCATCTTGACGTCGCGCACGCCATCGGAGAAGGCCGAAATGATGGCTTCTTCAGACACCCTGGGGATCTTGAGGCGCGCACTGTTGAAGCGCTGGATGTACTTTTGCAGGGTCTCTCCAGGTTGCTGCTTGATGCGGCGCATGTTGCTCACGGCGGGAGGCCGGTCGCGGGTACCTTGGAAGTTGGCGATGAAGCGAGTACGCATCTGGTCCCAGGAGGAGATCGTGCCTGGGGCCAGGTTCCGGAGCCAAGTGCGAGCACCTTCCTTCAGCGCCATGGGGAACCAGTTTGCCATGACCTTCTCGTCCCCACTGGCAGCTTCGATTCCCAGCTCGTAGAGCTGGAGGAACTCCGTGGGATCAGTTGTGCCGTCGTAGCGAGGAGGCAGGTCCGGCTTGAACTTGCCGGGCCACGCGACGCTACGCAGATCGGGGGTGTAGGTGCGGCAGCCAGCGGTGGCCGCGGGAGGTTTTGGTTGAGGGAGAGCTTGGCCTTGTGGGTCCCCTTGCGCCACAGCTGGGAGCAGCGCGGGGTCTTGACGTGCCGGAGCTGGAGCAGGTTCTCGGCAAGCCGGGGCCGGGAGCGCCCGGGCGGCCTCTTGCGGTCGCGGGACTTCTTGGCAGCTCCGTTCCTGCTGGGCCGGCGCATGACGGAGCGGGTTCCGCCCAGGAGCTGCGCGCCTTGGGGCCATGGCATCTTCTTGGAAGGGAGGCGGCTGGAACGTCCTCGGGGATTCATTGCCCATGCGGGGCGGAGTGCGGCGCAGTGGTGCGGAAGGCGCGGGGGTGCCCCCTGCGGCGCGGACGAGCTCGGCGACGCGGTCGAGCCGCTCCTCGTAGACGTCGTCGACGGGGCGGTAGGGCAGGAGCTCGTTCGCCGCGAGGAGCGCTGCCGGAGCCTCCAAGGGCGCGTGAAGCACGTGCGATGAAGAACCGGCTGGGGTGAGCGACGGAGTGGCGGTGCGGCCATCCCGCCGCACGGACGGGTGCTGAGATGATGCTTGCTGCTCGTTCCCCGCCGGGCCGGTGGCGGTGTTGACGGCGGGCGATGGGGAACGACGAGGACGCCCACCGACGGGGGCCGTCTGGATGGCGCGGTAAGTGATGGCGGCCAGGCACTCGGCGCAGGCCTGACGAGCGTCAGACATGGATGCGACGGTCGGAGGAGAGCGGAGCGGTGGAAGACTGATTCCGGCGCACCCCTACCTGGCGCGCCCAATGTCGGATTCCGGGGTTCTGGCAGACCCTTAAGGTTCGAACTCTGGGGTGCGCGCGAAGATGGAACCCTCTACCTCTCCGTCTCGTAGGGATCTAAACTACTGCAAGAACAACACAAGTGACACAGGGTTTATACTGGTTCAGGCCACCATTGTGGTGTAATTACCTACTCCAGTGTGGTGGGTGGATTGCCTCTTGGGCTGATGAGGAACAGCAGTACAGGGGGGAACGGCCTCGCGAAGGCCTGTTCTTGGCTAGGGGATGAACTGCTAGGGGGAGTTCGATCGCCCTTCTCTCTCTCTCTAGATGCTAGATTCTACCTCAGGTTCTAGATAGATGCCTCTCTAGATGCTGGATTCTCGATGCCTCTACCCTGGGGGTGGCTGGCCCTATTTATAGGCAAAGGCCCTGGGCCTCTTCCCAAATATTGAGCGGGAAGGGCGCCAACAATTGGCCAATTTGAAGGGGAACATCTGGTACACTTATCCTGACTAAAGTTGGTCTTCGCCTGCCAAAGGCTCTGGTGATGACGCCAGCTTGGGCTCCATAGTGACTTCCTCCTTGTCGTGGAGCTGGTCTTGGTCTCGTTGCACCGAAATGGGTGCCTTTGCTTGATCCTCTCGCCTGCGCTTGCCCCTTTGCACCAAAGAGGAAAGGGAGGACACTGCGCGGGCTGGCGCCCGCCTGGTACCCTTGGTCGTCATGGCTTGCGTCATGGGCACCTCGTGAGGTACCCGCCTTGATCTCTCCGCCTCCTCGCGAGCCAGCCTAAGGAGGTCGTGCTTGAGGAAGCGCCGTGTCGTCCGCCTCGTGAGGCTTGGCCCCTCGCGAGGATCTTGAGCCTTATGTTGATGAAGATGGGCCACGTTGGGCCCCCACTCGAGCCACGCCGCAGGCCGCAGGCAGGCAAGTCTGGGGACCCCCGTTCCCAGAACGCCGACAATAAGATCCAACTATAATAGCAAGACCAGCCTGCGGCCTGCGGCGTGGCTCAAAGGAGGCCCAGCATGGCCCATCTTCATCAACACAAGACCCAAGACCCTCGCGAGGGGCCAAGCCTCACGGGGTGGACGACGCAGAGCTTCCTCAGGCACGGCCTCATCAGGCTAGCTCACGAGGAGGCAGAGAGATCAAGGCGGGGTAGCTCACGAGGTGCCCATGACGTAAGCCATGACGACCAAGGGCGCCAGGCGGGCGCCAGCCTGCACAGTGTCCTCCCTTTCCTCTTTGGTGCTAAGGGGGCAAGCGCAGGCAAGAGGATCAAGCAAAGGCATCCATTTAGGTGCAACGAGACCAGGACCAGCTCCGCGACAAGGAGGAGGTCATCGTGGAGCCCAAGCCAGCGTCATGACCAGAGCCTTTGGCAGGCGAGGACCAACTTTAGTCAGGATAAGTGTACTAGATGTTCCCCTGCAAAATGGCCAACTGTTGGCGCCCTTCCCGCTCAATATTTGGGAAGAGGACCAGGGCCTTTGCCTATAAATAGGACTAGCCAACCCAAGGTAGGGGGGAGGAAGAAAAGACACCAAGAAGGAGAGAGGGATCGACGAATCAAAGTAGAGGCAATCAGACAGAGAGAGAGAGAGAAGGGCGGCTGAACTGCTCCTACCAGTTCATCGCCCCAGCTAAGAACAGACCCTCGCGAGGCTGTTCTTCCTTGTATTGTTCATCCTCGTCAGCCCAAGAGGCAATCCACCACACCACACTGGAGTAGGGTATTACACCACGTCGGTGGCCTGAACCAGTATAAACCTTGTGTCTCTTGTGTTGTTCTTTCAGTAGTTTAGATCTTTGTGGGACGGAGCGGTAGAGAGCGTAATCTCTGCGCGCACCCCAGAGTTCGAACCTCAAGGGTCTGCCAGAACCCGAAATCCGACATTTGGCGCGCCTGGTAGGGGTGCGCCGGAATCCACCTTTCTACCAATTCGCGTCCTGTCGCATCGTCCCCACCATGTCCGGCGACCAGACGGGCAATCAAGATCCATGGGCGGCGTGGCTCGCCCGCGCAGAGCTGCTCGCCTCGGGCGACCCCGTGCCCCAGGCAGCTCGTGGTCTGCAGGGCGCTGCGGGCCGCGGGCGGCGCGGACAGGCTTCAACAACCCTCATGCCGCGGCAAGCACGGTCGGCAGCAAGGGCCTCCAATCACGTCGCAACCACGACACCGTACACCCGCCGGGAGCAGGCGAACTCGAGGGCCGCGCTCACGGTGGCGCGAGAGCTGCGGCAGTGCAGGCTGCTGGAGGGCGGCCGCGATGTGCTGCTGGAGCGGGTCGCCGAGCTCCTGGGCCTTGCCGCCTCGGGGGCTCACCCCTTCTGCATCCGGCTCCCTTCTCAAGCCCAGGGCGGCACGCGCGGGGGCCCTATGCGCACCCACAGGCCCCAAGACTACCCCAACGCCAGTGAAGCCGCCGGCGCCGGACTAGCGGTGGCGCTACCCCTGCCCCCGGCACGTGAAGGAGAGGGACTCGGCGCGGCCCTCGGCTCCAGCGGGCAGCCGCGCTACCACCCCACGGTGGGCACGTCAAGCAGAGCAGCCTGGCACATGGAGCACTACGACGTAGCCTTCGGGATGACAGCGCCAGAAGAATACGTGCCACACATGATGGACCAAGGACCCGCTCGCGAGGGCGAGCGAGGCTCGCTCCTCAGCCCGAGCTGGGAGGACGAGACACCAGAAGCTGAGCTCTTCCAGGAGCACCGGGATGGCCCCGCCGGCCGCACTGGGGACGACGATTACCGGGTACCGCTAATTTCTTAGGAGCAGGCGTACGCTAATCATGGATCACAGGAAGTGCAGGTCGCCACAGCGAGCAGCTGCCCCGCTCCCACGGTCTCCTACCCCTTGGGAGGAGGGTGCAGGGGGCTGCAGGAGAGGGGCGGAGATCCGACATCACCACCACAGCGTTCGGAGCAAGGCATCCTCAGGAGGTAGGCCCTTCGCTGGGGAGGCGCCTAAGGGCCTGCCCCTGGCGGAGGACCCGTGGTCGTCGGGGGAACCGCTGGCGACCGCTCTACCCCACCGGCGCGTCTTAGTTTCCGGTGGTCGTTGGTGGCTCTAGAGTGTGGCGCAAGGTGGGGCCCTCATCTGGCGATATGAAGCAAGGCCGGTACCTGTGAAGAAGGCCCAGTGCATGTGAAGCTCGCCGCCCCGTGACACTCTCACGTAATATTGATTGGGGCTGTACACGCCCCGGAGTCTCAGGGGTGCCGGCCTCATGCCCTAGGGCTCCCTCCCACGCCCAGTGGATAGCACTTAGCTCTGCGCTGGTGAGAAGACGTCCAAGACTAGATTAGGTGTCGGACGCGGCCTTGTCTGCTTTCATTGCCTTTTCCTTTGGTTGTCACTTTTCCCTCGCTGGATTTAAGTTGGATTCGAATTTGAGATTTGCGTGTGTTCGGGGAAGGGGTGCTTAGTCTCGTTCGAACCATTTCTCGCGTTCTGGTTACCGCCTCACCACAGCTGCCTCCCCTCGCGAGCCCCCCGCGAGACGGGTCAGGCCCGGCTTGTGCGTGACCCGAACTGCCGCTGTCGCTCCCTCTCAGGAGGATTTTCCGGTGCCTGCGGAGGTTGTCCTTTTAAGGAAAGGCCCGGAGCCTATGAAGAAGGCGAATGCCTGTGAAGCTGTCGCGTTTCGGAAAAGGCCCGGAGCCTGTGAAGAAGGCGAATGCCTGTGAAGCTGTCGTCTCTCAGAAAAGGCCCGGAGCCTGTGAAGAAGGCAAATGCCTGTGAAGCTGTCGCGTCTCGGAAAAGGCCCGGAGCCTGTGAAGAAGGCAAATGCCTGTGAAGTTGTCGCGTCTCGGAAAAGGCCCGGAGCCTGTGAAGGCAAATGCATGTGAAGCTGTCGCGTCTCAGAAAAGGCCCGGAGCCTTTGAAGAAGGCGAATGCCTGTGAAACTATCGCGTTCGGGAAAAGGCCCGGAGCCTGTGAAGAAGGCCAACGCCTGTGAAGCTCCCCGTGAGCGACGCTCTCGTGTCCTACGGATTCAGCCAAAGAACGCCCAAGGTGACTCGCCCTCCCACGGGCTGCCTCGGGAGCCCGCGCAAAACAAAGGTAAACCAGCCGACTACCGGGCGCAGGCGCACGTGCAATGTAACAACTACTGAAACAACGAGCACAGATTTTACATAAGGGGCACCCCCTCCCAAAATGCTCTCACAGCCATCAGGCCAAAACCTGAGTTCTATTCATGCAGTGTAAAAAGACAGGAGCGACATATACTTAGTCGGACAAATCCCCCAATGCGTCCTCAGGAGCGCCTCCGAGCCGTCGCTGAACTCGCCATCACCGTCTGCGTCGCCACCAGCGTCGTCAAGGCCATTGACCACGCCGCCCTCGTCAGCGGCCGCGATCACGTCATCGTCATCCGAAGCGAAGGCCCTGACAAGAGCGTCCATGTTGTATTCAACCCAGTGCGCCAGGTGGTCTCGGACGGCCTGGGGAACTGGGGCGATGGCGGCATCGAAGTCGAAGTTGGGATCCATGTTCCGGAGATGGCTGAAGACACGGGAAAAGGTGCGCCCGAGCAGGGCGCGACTCCTCTCCTCCACCAACCTGTCGGCCCTGACCGACCGCGCCTCCAGCTATGTCACCACGGCGGTGAAGAACTGAAGGTTGCCAGCATAATTGATCGTGTGCGGCTCGCCAACAGCCGCCTCGCAGATGTTCTCCAAGGTCGTGTTAGCTCTCTCCCGGAGCGTGGCGAGCATGGGAGCGTGCACGTGCTCCAGGACCTGATGCTGGCGTATCTCGTCCGCGTTCTGGCGCGCGACGGCCTCAGCCTCCTCCACCCGCTGGCGAAGATGGAGCATCTCGGCCTGAGAGGCGACTAGCTCCCCTTGCGCAGCCTCAAGGGCAGCCTGAGAGGCATCGGCCCGCCGCACTGCCTCCTCCTGCTTGGCCCTCAAGGCTGCGGTCCTTCCTTCCGCCTCGACCCGGACCAACTCCAGTCTCCTATCGAGCTCGAGCTCGAGGTCTTGGCGCGCCATCGCCACTCGACGTCCAACCTCCTCCAGGACGCGGGCCTCCCATGCGGCGACATCCTCCTCCGCCCGCATTACCAGTCGCTCACTCGTCTCCAGCCGCTCGTACTCACGGGTGCGTTCGGCGGCCTCCAGCGTCAACGCTTCCTCACGCTTCTGTAGCTCAGCCGAGTCGCCTGAGGCCACCTTCATCGACGCAAGGGCTACCTCTCGCAGCTCCACTTGCTCCTCCAGTAAGTGGCACCGGGCCAGGAGCTCCCGAGCCCGCTCCTCCGCCATTTCTCGCCGTCGGTCAGCTTCCCGGGCCTCCTCAGTGGCCTGGGATCGGGCCACCCGGGAGGCCTCCAGTGACGCCTTCGCCTCTTCATCATCAAGGTCGCGCTGATGGCGTGCGAGGGCGATGGCGGCCTCCAACTCGCACCTGCCTGCGGTCAGGCGAAGACCCTCGGCCTCCAGGCGCGCGTCTTCGTCGGCGAGCTCCTCCCCGAGCAGGTCCACCGCGTCGGTCGCCCTTCGAAGAAAGCCTTGGCGGTGAGCGCGACGCTCCTGGGCGCGCTCGAGCATGTCTTCCACGTCACCATCTGCCCCAAGCAAGCGTCGGGGGCCACAAATCATCGTTCCCCCTCCGGGCAGGGGGCTGGAGGCTGGCGCCCTTGCGACGGCCTGGCGCGCCGCGCCAGAAGCCCGGCCTAGAGCCAGCTCGCCTCCAGATGAAGGGCGCGGGGGCGCCTCAGCCAATCACAGTCCACGACGAGACGAGAAGCCCACGGCAGACTGGCTATGCCACGAGAGGGCCCGCGAAGGAAGATCTCTGGGAGTGAAGGGCAGCAGCGCGCCTCGGGACGGTCCGCCCCTTCGATCGCCCTCACCACAAGAGCAGTGCTGGTCGGGGCACTAGGGGGCGGTGGAGGAGGCGAAGCCAAAGGAGGCAGCACCTCAGCCGCTTCTGCGAGCTCAGCCGGAAGAGGCCTGCGGGGCAAGGGTCAGTAAAAGCAACAAGAGGGTCAAAGGCAGGAAAAGGAGAAAACTTACTCATCGATGGCGAAGTATTTTCTGCGCTTCAGCAGGCGACAAGGGAAGTCTTCACCCAGGGCCTCCCTTTTCCTCCGGAGGGCCTCAAAGTCCACGCGGAAATGACCCAAGAGAGGAGCGCAGGGATCAACCTGCGACGAAGACGGAGTGTCGAGGCGATCCACGTCCAGGGTGCCTGCCTGGCGCGTGCTGCCAATCGCCTCGCCAGAAGTCACGCCTGAGGCCTCGGGAGCCTTAGCCCCAGGCGCCAGGGGCGGCTGCTGGCCACCCTCAGCCTCAGCGGCATGGGCCCCGGGAGCCGCTTCTTCGAGAGCATCGCCCGGTGCTGCCACCTCATCAGGAGCCCCCTCGGCCTCTGGCTCCTCATGCCTCCCCGCTCCACCACTTGAGGAAGAGCCGCCTTGGCCGACTGCAAGGGCAGTCATCATCACTGGGTTCTCGCGAGGCCCCTAGAGGCCAACAGGGCGCAGCCCCCACTCATCGAAGATAGGCATCTGCTTCACAAAGTCATCCTTGTTCTTGCAAAGGTAAAGCAGGGCCCCTCCCCGCTGAACGCTGCCCGGGTTGGGGTCACCAGTCAAGACCAAGAGCACCTTCCTCAGCACTTCAGGCGTCAAATCCTCTTCCTGGATCCTCATATGATCACCACGCCCGCTGAAGGTCCACATTCGACGGGAGTGGCGCTGGAGAGGAGCAATACGGTGTAATAGGTACTCCTTCACCACCCTGGGCGCAGTCACGCCGTTCGATTTCAAGAACGTGAACCGACGCCAGACAAAGGCGAGACGGGGGCTCTCGAGCGTCTCCTGGCCCCAGCCTGAATTGGGGACAGCAGGCGAGGTTTGCTTCGACAGCAGGGGGCTGGGCACCCCAACGTCTACATACAGCCACCGCTCGCGGAACCCAGCCGAAGGCGAAGGGAGACCGAAGTCTATCCCAGAGGCCGCTGTCTTGGGCGTGGCGACAAAGCTCACACACGCCGAGCACTGGGTAGAGTCGACGAGGCGCTGGGAGAAGAAGTGGCGCAGCAAGGCAACTGACGGAGCGATACCCATCATTGCTTCGCCAACAAAAGCAAAGACGGAGAGAAGGGCGATGGATTCGGGACCCAGATGCATCATATGGATCTGGTAATGGGAAAGCACGGCCCTGAAGAAATCAGAGAAGGGGGGAACCAGACCCGCCCACAGGGCATCAGCGAAGTAATGGACCTCGGTGATTATCCTATCAGTGGGGAAGTGAGACGTGGGCCAGGCCGTCGTCCTCCCGCACTCATTGAAGGTAGTAGCCAGAGCCGAGCTGACCTTGTCCAGGCCCTCCCGATTAAGTATGATTGACCGGCTGACGGCGGGGGCCACCGACAGCGGAGGCGTGGGTTGCTTCCCTCTTCCTTTCTTCGTCGGAGCCATGGCGATGGGAAGATGGAGAGATGGTTTGAGATTGGGTCGAGAGCAGGAGCTGGAGTTCAAGCGGAGGAAGGACAGAGGGTGCACGAGCAAAGGGAAGAAAGCAGCTGTGTACAACTATGGGTCCGCCTAGCACGGCGCGGAATAAGGGGGCGTGGGGGAACAGTACCACCCACGTCCAATCAACCACCATGCGGCGCCCAAGGCCGCAGGCTATTAGGTCCCGCGGCACTTCGCCCTTGTCCTTTCGCCTCCCTGCACGGCCAAGCCCGGGCGCGCCTTGGGCCCGGGGGCTACTGTCGGCGTTCTGGGAACGGGGGTCCCCAGACTTGCCTGCCTGCGGCCTGCGGCGTGGCTCATCAACACAAGACCCAAGACCCTCGCGAGGGGCCAAGCCTCGCGGGGCGGACGATGCAGAGCTTCCTCAGGCGCGGCCTCATCAGGCTGGCTCACGAGGAGGCGGAGAGATCAAGGCGGGGTACCTCACGATGTGCCCATGACGTAAGCCATGACGACCAAGGGCGCCAGCCTACACAGTGTCCTCCCTTTCCTCTTTGGTGCTAAGGGGGCAAGCGCAGGCGAGAGGATCAAGCAAAGGCATCCATTTCGGTGCAACGAGACCAAGACCAGCTCCGCGACAAGGAGGAGGTCATCGTGGATCCTAAGCCAGCGTCATGACCAGAGCCTTTGGCAGGCGAGGACCAACTTTAGTCAGGATAAGTGTACTAGATGTTCCCCTTCAAAATGGCCAACTGTTGGCGCCCTTCCCGCTCAATATTTGGGAAGAGGCCGAGGGCCTTTGCCTATAAATAGGACTAGCCAACCCAAGGTAGGGGGTAGGAAGAAAAGAAACCAAGAAGGAGAGAGGGATCGACGAATCAAAGTAGAGGCAATCAGACAGAGAGAGAGACCCAGCTAAGAATAGACCCTCGCGAGGCTGTTCTTCCTTGTATTGTTCATCCTCGTCAGCCCAAGAGGCAATCCACCACACCACACTGGAGTAGGGTATTATACCATGTCGATGGCCCGAACCAGTATAAACCTTGTGGCTCTTGTGTTGTTCTTTCAGTAGTTTAGATCTTTGCGAGACAGAGCGGTAGAGAGCGTAATCTCCGTGCGCACCCCAGAGTTCGAAATCTTAGTTTTAGTTTCCCACAGAAATCATTTCGGATCTACCGATTTTTAAACTCGGTGATACCGAAGCAGTTTTGGAACCTAAACTAGTGAACTCGGTCAGACCGAGTCACAGTTCGGTGGCACCGAGACTGTTAGGGTTTCACAAAGTTCCAAAATCGGTCACACCGATTAGTAATTCTCGGTCAGACCGAGTCTCACTTGTGCAATGGCATGAGCCAAATTGGTGGGACCGAGTTTTTCAACTCGGTGGGTCCGAGATGGTTTCGGCGGAAACCTATCCCTAAAATTTTCGAATCAAACCTATTCTACGAATTGCATTGACTGGATAGGAGTGTTTCAATCGTGGCTAGAATCAATAAGATCACAATGTGCTAGGAATCAAATGGGGAATAGCACAAAGATCGAGTCCATACCCTAGTTCGGCGGAGACTCGCTACGGCGGCAGCGGCGGGGTTGAATTCCGTTGACGGTGATGGAGACCAGCGACTGGAGGCGGCTGGCGGCGAGCAGACGATCCGGAGACCACGTAGGCAGAGCGAGCTATCGCGCGGGCGAAAGAGTTTGGAGAAATTTCCAATTTTTTGCCCGTGTCTATATATAGCCCGACCCTGTCGGTGTGACCAAGTGGAACAACTCGGTGTGACCGAATGGTTCAAATCGGTTGCACCGAGATCGAAAACATAGATCGACTTGATGATCTCGGTAAGACCGAAAAGAAGATATCGGTCAGACTGAGAATCACAAAGAAGTTTTGGAAGTTTAAGTCTATGACGAATCGGGGACTCCGAGTGCTCCTCACACAGAGTGGTTCGAATCTGACTTGATCAAATTTTGTGATGTAGCATGAATAGAGTTTGAGAGAAGAAAAGCATAGATAGCTAGAGGAGGTTCTTAGGCATTCTTGTCCATCCACTTTGCAAGAGAAAAGAAATCCAATCAATCAAAACAAAAAGTGGATGTCCTCGAATGAGTAAAATATGCAACCAACATGCTCACACAATAAAATGGCAATTGAAATATGTGGCAAAGCATGCACAACCAATTCTAGCATCTATCAAGCAATTTTCGATGACTAGGTCATCTATATATATGAGTATATTGACATAGGAGTCAAATGAGAACATTTGATCATAGGTCATACTCATCGTTTAAGCACAAGTGGGGTTACCACTTTTACATAAAGCATTGTTGTGTTCACATCATTAGAGTTGCTTTAGCTCAAGTCTTAGTGTCCGTGTCAAAACCGGTGGATCTCGGGTAGGGGGTCCCGATCTGTGCGTCAAGGTCGGATGGTAACAGGAGACAAGGGACACTTTATTTTACCCAGGTTCGGGCCCTCTCGATGGAGGTAAAACCCTACTCCTGCTAGATTAATATTGATGATATGGGTAGTACAAGAGTAGATCTACCACGAGATCAAGGAGGTTAAACCCTAGAAGCTAGCCTATAAGTATGATGATGGTTATGATGTGTTCGTCCTATGGAGTACAACCCTCCGGTTTATATAGGCACCGGATAGGGTTAGGGTTACACAGAGTCGGTTACATTGGTAGGAGATCTTGAATATCCGCACGCCTAGCTTGCCTTCCACGCCAAGGAAAGAACCTTCCGGACACGGGACGAAGTCTTCAATCTTGTATCTTCATAGTCCTGGAGTCCGGCTGAAGATATAGTTCGGCTATCCGAACACCCCCTAATCCAGGACTCCCTCAGTAGCCCCTGAACCAAGCTTTAATGACGATGAGTCCGGCGCGCAGATTGTCTTCGGCATTGCAAGGCGGATTCCTCCTCCAAGTTCTTCAAGAAGATTATAAACACCACAGAATAGTGTCCGGCTCTGCAAAATAAGTTTCCACATATTGCCATACAGAGAATAATATTAACACAAATCAAATCTGCCGACGTATCCCACAGTGTGTCATAACACTGCGGCCAAGCCTTCTATAAATTGTTTTCATCGTTCCACCTCAGCCCGTATAGCGAGGCGGTTTCCTTGGCACGTCTTGTCGAAGCGGAGATCGTGTGCCCCCCTCTAACGGGATTCTCATTAATACGGATGTGGGTAACCCAACCGTGCCATTTATCACGGCTCTTGGGAGGCAAGCGAGTTTTACTAGGCCAGTGGGGACGCATAGCCGCATCTGCCCATATAAGGGGATAAGGATCCACCTTTTTACCTACGCCTTCTTCCTCCTTTGCCTACCCATCTTCTTTGCACCCAAGCTCCAGCGCCCGACCGCTTCCCAGCTCTAACGTCGGAATGTATCCGAGCTCCAACGCCGAACCATGTCTGAGGTATCGTAAATCACCTTTGTTCAAAGAAGTTTGAAGGAGTTTTAGCCGAGCTCAATGCCGGAAATGCCCTCTATGGAGCCAGCCACTAGCACCCGAGCTCTATGCCGGACTCCTTTCAAGGTGGTGCACCATCCCGAATGTGGGCCGATTTTTGTCAATATTTTTGATCGGTGCAATTTATTCTCTGTCGAGATATATAGCCAGTAGCCCTCAAGGTGGGTATCGGTCTAAAACCCGAGATGCACATGAAGGATGACATAAGACCGCTGATTCCCGTAGCCGTTGAGACTCAGGTTGATTTGCAAAATCGGTCTGAGGATCAAGTCCTAGCTCGGCAGAATACTTCGGGATACAAAAATCGGCGTGCTCAGTCCTCGAGACTCAGGTTGGGTGCGGCCGACCAACCTGAGGATCAAAATCTCCTTGGAAACTATATTGCACATAAAATTTTCTGCATTGGACAAGCAATGCAGTAGCCCCCGAGACACTGGTCGGGTGGCAACACCAGATCAGGGGATCAATGTGTCCCTTTAATATGTTTAAATAATAAGCCCGAAGCCCAGTAGCCCCCGAGCCTTAATGCGGGCACGGGTGGCCTAATTAAGGATCAATATCCATAGTAAAATCGCAAATTATGTGTAGTGACTCTATGTATCTAAGTACTTTACGTCATTAATGCTCGGATCCGCATTGTACAAAACTTTGTTGACCGGCCATCGGCTTCCACCTCCTTGGCCAGTAGCCGAGGAGTGTTTGTCTTACTTTATAAAGCCTTTATGAGGGCAAAGATTTATGACAAACAAGGCGATCTGGCCATACGGTTTTATAAACAAAGGTACGCGGAGAGATATGTTATATTACTGTTTTAATAGAAGAAATGTCTTCCAAAGAAAATAGTCCCGCTATCGGTTCCGTTCTTTAGGTTGTCATGCTAAGCATGATCATAAAACCTCAGCTCCAATGTAAGAGCAAAATATCGAGGATTTAGTTTGGGAGGCTAGTTAATAGCCCACGGTAGTGTTCGGCGTCAGTCGAGGTCAAACCGTAAACACTTCGGCCAATGTTATGAACGGCCTGTTATTTAACATAGTTATCGGATCGCTGACCAGTTTACGCTTATTGTGACAGTCAGTTTTCGGCTTTCTCCACTGAGGTGCTTAACCATGTGAGCTGGAAGCACAATCGCAGTGGTTCTCCCTTTGCACGCCTAGCCGAAAAAAATGGAACATAGGAAGCAAGTGCAGGAGCCGGGCAACCCAACTATTGACCGAAGACACAATTCGAAACCAATGCATATATAGCAATATCCGAGAATGTTTTTGCTGAATCTCTAAAGGAGTCCGGCACTGCACTACGAGACTTGTGCTGAAAACACACAAATAGTTTAAAAGTGCCAAAAAGCTTGGAAAACCAAGAAACGTCAGTAAAAACATGACGTCCGAACAATATCAAGTGTTCGGTGCCAACCCGAAAATTGGTCTTAGAAAAAAGAAGTGCTTCTGTCGTGCTTTAACATGATACATCCTATCTCAAGACTTCGAGCGGGTCAGCCTACGGCTTCAACCTCCTATCCCGAGGGCGGAGTACTTCTCATCAGGCCAATTTAGCAAACTAAACAATAGCGGCTTTTGAGAGAGAAATTAGGCTCCCCGGCTAGTGACCGCACACTCGTGTCGAAAAAAGGAGTGATAAATAATAATAACTTTGCAACGACTAAGAAGAAAAACACTTAGTATGAAAGGACTCAAATAAACATAAGAGCCCCCAAGTGACTTGGGTAAAAGTTGACTATATAATGTAAGGTGACATATAGAATGCCTTCTAGCCGGATTGCAGATCATTTGTCGTTGCCGACCTTTTTGCTTCAACCTCGGGACATGACGGTCCGGAGTGTGTCTGAATACCATAATGGTTATATAAGAAACGAGGTATGCATGGAGACCAGGCGTAGGGGTCATTAGTGCTTTATCAGACAAGTGCCCAACTAGTTATGTTATATTACATGGTTAGTAAGAAACATCTTCCAGAGAGAATAGTTCCGTTAAGGGTTCCTTTCGCTGGGGTGGCGTGCCCTGAAGTGCACGTCTGGACTGCAAATGCAGGAAAACATCTGGGGGCATGTATAAGAAAAAAAGGTTCATCTTTAGTTCACCGACCGAATATTCCCTTAAGATCGCTAGCTTTCGGCTTCACCCAGTCTGAGGTACACATCCAGCTTATCCGGCAGTAGCAATCACAAAGGTGCTCCCTTTACCGCCTAGCCGAACAATCGGGAACGTAGGGGTAAGCACAGGAGCCAGGCAACCCAGCTTGGCCAAAACTTAAGTCATATCGATGCATATAATGGTGAATAAAAGGTACATGCGGAAGTGTGACACATGTGTTGGGCATAAAGCCCGTATTAATAAGCTTCTGTTAAAGAAGCCCCCAGGTATAATGAGCGCGGGTAGCGCGTCAAGTATGTGTGAACAAAGTTTGGAAAAAAAAGTACAAGCAACTTTTTTTTTCGAAAAAGTATAACGCTTGGTCGAACCGAACACAAGTTAGAAATTAAAGCTTTGAGCATGAAAGCGACTTAGCTAGTTAATGTGTTCGCAGTCCGAGCTTGATGCGGGACAAGGTTCTATCCCCCAAGCTGGTCCCGAGGTGGCGGAGCGGAGAGCTCGACACGCCGAAGTGGTGACATAGCACGGTCGATGCAGACCGGCAGAGTGACGCCTAAGTCCCCGCATCATTTTCCTGTGCACAAAAAATAGTGCAAACGGGAGATAATAGTAATAATGATAAATAAAAAATCATTGCATAATGAATAATTTATGCAAAGTGAGTAATAAAAGAAATATGGCCTGGCGCCGAAGTCGATGTCGATGTAGGGCGTCGGCGTGATGCGGTAAAGGCGTAGCTAAGCCTGAATTCACAGGTCGGTCTGCGCTCCGTATGCGGCGTTCGCCGGACTATGTACGGAGACTGACCGAACCAGCATGCGACCGTCGTTTATGCGGCCACCATTTGATAGACCTGTGAACATATCATGGACAAACCAGAGTAATAATTCTTTGGAAAAAATGAACCCAAACATGCAAAAAATATTAGGATTAATAGCACCTGGTTTATTTGTTGTAGTAATCCAAAGGAAGATGATGCTGGCAAAGGTTGGCTCGCCGAGGCAAAGCCCTCGGTCCAGCCAATCATGACGAAGCTGGTCGGCTAGTGACGCCGAAGTGTCCGGAGTAGGTTGATGAAGAGATGATGAATCCTCCGGTCCAGCCGAGATGTCGAAGCCTCGAGGCCAGTCGATGAGTCGAAGTAGTCCGGCGTGATGGACACCGGCTTGAAGGGGCAACAGTGCGGCCATGCCGATGCAGGTCGTGACGTGGTAGATGCCGGCTTGATGAAGCGACCGTGCGGTGATGCCGGTATGCCCGCTCCGTGTAATCCGTGGGGCGGCGATGTTGGTGATGATTTGTCCTTCGCGATGCCGGACTCTTGTTCGGCTTGCCGAGATGATGATCCGAAGAAGTTGAGCTCGGCTCAACAAAGTGACGATGTGTCTAGCACAGGTCGGCAGCCATGGAGCAATATTGTCGGACTGGTTTGACACCAGCAATGATGTTGAAGATCATGTTCAAAAGATCTTAAAGTTAGTGGGATGTGTTCGGGAACAATACACAATATCCCATACAAAACTTCCTTCAAAAAGGATGTCCGAAATCCCGTTCATAAAAAAGATGAATTCGAGTCGGATTCGTTCTCGCGCAAAAAACAGATCCGAAAAGTGATGCGCTAATCGGAAGGTTCCCGGAGTTTGGACGGTCGGATCGAGCTGAAATTTGGAGGGGTGGTAGATATAGTAATTCCGCAGCCGATCAACGGTTGGATCTTCCAAAGGACGCCCGAGCTAGAAGCTGGACGCCACGCCCTAAACTCGTCCAGATTCCCGTCCAGATTTGTCAGGGCTCCGGTATATTATGGATTGCCGGAGATTCCTCCATCGGAACTCGACGAAATTTTCCAGGGTTGTTGTAGACTCAATTCCGCATAATTCCACCAAAGCGATCGTCAAAACGATACTCAAGGAGGTGGTGGCAGCAGATACGAGTTCGTTGTACAGAAAAACAGCACGGTTGCTTGAGGGCAATGTTGACGTTGTGCCCCCGAGCTTCATGGATGATTCCTCCGTGATCTTGATAGAGATCGGAGTTGATGTTTGATGAAGGACCTCGTCCGAACATGGTGATCCAAACACGGGGCGCAATTCTTGGTCGAACCAAGGTGACCAGTCGAGCTGGTGACGAAGATGCCGAAGTCGCAGTTGATCTGCAGGCGAGCCATCGATCCTTTTGTCGATCACACAGCGGAACTCTCAATGAAAGCACCAATGTCGGTGTCAAAACCGGTGGATCTCGGGTAGGGGGTCCCGATCTGTGCGTCAAGGTCGGATGGTAACAGGAGACAAGGGACACTTTATTTTACCCAGGTTCGGGCCCTCTCGATGGAGGTAAAACCCTACTCCTGCTAGATTAATATTGATGATATGGGTAGTACAAGAGTAGATCTACCACGAGATCAAGGAGGCTAAACCCTAGAAGCGAGCCTATGGGTATGATGATGGTTATGATGTGTTCGTCCTACGGACTACAACCCTCCGGTTTATATAGGCACCGGATAGGGTTAGGGTTACACAGAGTCGGTTACATTGGTAGGAGATCTTGAATATCCGCACGCCTAGCTTGCCTTCCACGCCAAGGAAAGAACCTTCCGGACACGGGACGAAGTCTTCAATCTTGTATCTTCATAGTCATGGAGTCCGGCTGAAGATATAGTTCGGCTATCCGAACACCCCCTAATCCAGGACTCCCTCACTTAGAGTAAAGCTCCCCCTAGATGTGATATCCCCCCTAAGAGGGATGAACTAACCTTGGGTTTTTTCGATGATGACTTCATGTAGATGTTGAAGATGTGAATGCTCAATGTTGATGTAGAACAATTGGAGCTATCCATTGGAGTGAATTGCACTTTCAATACCTACATGGGTTAGTCCCACAAGGAACAAACAAGAATATCCATAGACATAGAGTGATTCACACACAAGATGATGTCCATGAAAGCTGTTAGGTTACATTGTCCCTTGACTTACCAACAACAGGGTTTGTGACTCCTTGAACTAGTGCAAGATGTGGAAGTTGATTGCACTTGTTCTTGCCAAAATGATAAGAGTGAAGTATGTTGGCGGAGTCACCCTCAAGAACTCCCTAGTTCTTCTTCTTTTGGATCCACACCATCTTGATGGGAATCCTTGGAGTTGTAGTCGTACTTGATGAAGTGGAACTTGAAGTAGACTTGGGAATCCACTTGACTAAGGTCTTAGGAGCTTCTTCAAATGCATCAATTTCCTCTTGAAGCTTGTCCTTGCCTTTTTGCTTGTAGTCTTGTGGTGGAAGATCATCTTGAGCTTGTGTCCCCTTGAAGGAAGTAGGATCATACTTCTCTTGTTGAGGAACAAACTTCGTCTTGGGATATTGATCTTCTTCCCACTCAACTTCATTGGCGTTGAACTTTCGTTCAAAACCAACACCTTGATTCTTCCGGTGCCTTCCTTGCTTGCGTACAATTTCCTTGAATTGCTTACTTCCGGCAAGGCTCTTGTAGACTCCTTTCTCTATAATTCCCTTCAATAAGCTATTTTCTTGCTCAAGTGTAACTTGGCTAAGAGAATCATTAGTGGAATCAAGAGAACTACTAGAAGAAACAATATTGGATTTAGTATGATCATTGTTACTACTAGAGGAAGAATCTTTCTTGTTATTGTTACTAGATTTGACTTGAGGCATGTAAGTGGATAAGAGTAAACGCTTGGCAATGTAAGAAGATTTTTTCTTGCGGAGATCATCATTGATTGCCTTTAAAAACTCATGCTCTTGCTCAAGATTGAGCTTTTCAAAGCGTAACTTCTCATGAGCTCTTAAAAGTTCTCGATGATCTTCGAAGATAGTTTCATGAGCTAACTTAAGAGTGTTTAGTTCTTTAGTTAGAGCCTCAATCTTCTACTTATCATTGTCATTTGTTTTATCTTGATTAGCATGATTAATTGACGTTTCATCATAGTATTCATCACTAGAGTTGTCAATAAGTAAATCATCATCACCTAACAAGTCATCTTCATCACTATTGAAATCAACATACTTGGGGTGTGTTACCTTAGGACCTTTGGCCATGAAGCATCTTCCAATTCCTTCATTTGGTGACTCAAATATGTCGTAGGAGTTGGTTGAACCAAGTGCTAGACCAGCAACACCTTCATCTTGAGTATATTCGGAATTGGAGTGATAACTTCTCTCGGAGTGGTTGTCGGAGTCTGAGCCGGATACCCATTCACCAACATGAGCTTGATGTCTTCGTTTTGTGTAGCTCCTTGATGACTTTTCCTTTCTTTCCGAATCCTTGCTTCTCCGTGAGTATCTTCGTTCATAACGATCATCTCTACTCCTTCTCTCTCTTGGTGGTGATTCTTCTCTTTTGCTTCTTCTTTTGGGAGAGTCTTCTCTTCTCTTGTAGGGAGACGTACACTCATTGGAATAGTGTCCGGGTCTTCCACAATTGTAGCAGTTTCGCTCTTGTCGGTGTACTAAAATAGGGGTACCTTAGTACCCCGAACTTGTGCACGGGCAGTCGTAGCACCCCGCGGCAAGGCTTGCCAGGCGATCGGCGAAACTCTCCATGGTCCCTTTTTGGGCCATCCAAGAACAAAGTATTCGAGCCAAGGCCCCGGCAGGAGGAGCTTGCCGGGAAGGCCACCCGAAGAGAGCAAGGCCCCGGCAAGAGGAGGTTGCCGGGACGGCCGCTCGAAGCACAAGGCCCCGGCAAGAGGAGCTTGCCGGGAAGGCCAACCAAGGCACGACAAGAGACTTGCTGCGACGCGCCACGCGTCCCGGCAAGGACCGGTGAGCAAGAAGCTCCCGGGCGCGACAAGGCATCAACCGCGGCAAGGCGCTTGCCGCGGCAAGTCACCACCCCGCGCCTGCGTTCCAGCTCATCCACCCACGCGTCGCTCTAGGGCCATTCCAGGCGTACGTGGCGAGAGGCTGCGCAGCCGGGGGCATGCGGTGGCGAAGCAACGCTGACAGGGTAGCCGTTGTGGCAAACGGTGGCGCCCCTGACGGTCCCTTTTCTGCACTGTTTGGGTGACCCAGACGGGCATTTAATGCCCTTGTCCCCTGCCGTCAGAGTTAGGTATGATAGCACTGTGCAAACAGCTGTACCCAACACAGCGTTTTCCAGTTTTACCCCCGCCTACGTTGCCACCTGTGGGTAACCCCTTGCGCATATAAAAGGAGGCCCCATGCGCAACGTAAGAAGGAGGAAGGAGGGGGGAGGAAGAAGGCCACTCATGCTCGGTCTGATTAGTTGCCTGAGTGTACTGTAGCACTCAGCGCTCCCGAACAAGAACACAATACAAACCACAAAGCAGCAGTAGGGTTTTACGCATCCGTGCGGCCCGAAGCTGGGTAAACCCCTTGTGTGCATCGCCTCGATCCGCTCTTCGCGCAACCTCCGCCCCCCGCCGAACCAGAAAGGGGCTCGGTCCACATAGGTGTTCGAGGAGGCAGATTTCCCCCGACATCTTTGGCGCGCAGGTAGGGGGCGTCGAGGTTGTGTGAACCTGATCCGGCGTCTGCATAGGCTAGATCTCCATCATCTTCATCGACATGCCACCAAAGAAGAAGGCTCCGGAGGTGGCTGGTCCGTCCGCGTCGAACCCACCGCCCCTGGAGCAAACGGGTGGTGGGGACGGCACCGACGGCGGAACGGGCGTCGCCGAACCAGCTAATGGTGCCACGGCGTCCGAACATGCACCGCGCCCCTCTCAGGAGGCACGGGACCAGCAGCGTGTTGGCACTCACGGTACCATACGCTCGTTGGACCCAGATCGAGCTGGCGGATCCCAGGGTGCTCAAGTCCAGCATACACACCAACGTGCTGGCGCGAGCGTGGCGCGACTGCCTCGTCCGGGTGTTGCTCCTTCTAACGTAGTTAGAAGTTCGAGCACATCCCGCTCCACGCGCCGCTCGCCACCGCTGCCCGCCACTCCAGCAAAAGCTCTGGCACGAGCTCAACTGCTCCTAGACTACCCACCAACGGCGGACAAGCTCGACGACTGGAGGGCCACGATACAGAGTCTCATCGGCTTCGCTAACGGCGACACCCCGCGGCAGCACAGTGCGTCGCAGCCGCGACAGGTCGGCCAGGCGAGAACCGATGGCGCCAAGACCGGTGGGGGTGCGACCACCGTGCATTCCCCGCCCCAAAGGCCAAGATCGCCGACTCACCGGAGCCATCACGACAACGACTCTACCGCGTCGTCAAATCCGCGAACTCGTCGCGACCAACGCCAAGTTCTTCACGAACGAGAGCAAGAGGACCCTCGTACGCGCATCGAGCGTCGGAGAGAAGCGCGGCGTCAATCAGACCAGCGCGCTGGGCCCTCTATCGACATGCATGTGCCGGGGGGACCAGGCGACCTGCCGTACGCGGTAGGCTGCCCTGCGTTCACCCGTGAGCTGCGGCAAGTCCAGTGGCCCAGCACGAACAATTTCAAGCCAGACGTACCAAAGAAGTACGACGGCAAGTCGCATCCGTCGGAGTTCCTCAGCATCTACACCATTGCAGTGCAGGCTGCTGGAGGGCGAGACGACAAGATTCTTGCCAACTACTTCCCGCTGGTACTCAAATCCAACGTCAGATCCTGGCTCATGCACTTGCCGGATAACTCCATAACCTCCTGGGCAGACTTGTGCCATCAGTTTGTTGGCGCCTTTATAGGCGGCCACAAACCCCATGGCCAAGCGAGCGAACTTCATCTGCTCGTCCAGAAGGAAGGGGAATCCTTGCGCAAGTTCATCCAGAGATTCAGCCGCGTACACTACAACATCCCAGACGTCCACCCTGCCACGGTCATCAGCGCGTTCCATCAGAACGTGCGTAACCTCAGGATGCGGGAGGAGATGGCGATGTGCAAGATCAAAGACGTCAGCGAGCTATATGCCCTGGCCGACAAGTGTGCACGTGCTGAGGAAGGAAGGAAACTACCCGGAGAGAACACTGGAGCAGGAGAATCTGACACTGAGGATACCACCCCAGCAAGGAAGAACCGGCGGCGGAGCAACAGGAAGAAGAAGAGCCAAGAAGTACTGGTTGTTGAGCAGTCCGGCGATGAAGGCGCCGCCAAGAAGGCCCAGGCTGGTAGCTCCGGCAAGGAGGTTGCCGGATGCGCCAACTGCCAGGCTGTGGCGGTCGCCGACAAGCGGGACGGCACCAACAAACAGTACTGCAAGATCCACCGCACCAAGGGCCATGACCTCCAGAGCTGCAAGCAGGTCGAGCGGCTCGTCGAGCTACAAAAGGCCGAGTACGAGCGGCGCGACAAGGAGAGATCCCGGGGATGTGGCGGGGGAGAAGGCACGAAGCGCCCCGGCCAGGGAAGACGCCGCGACAAGGACAAGCAGCGGCAAGCAGACAGACCTCCCCACGGCCGCGACAAGAACGAAGACGACGACGAAGACGAAGACATGGATGATGTCGAGACCAGTGAGCAGGAGTTTCAGAAAGCCACAGAGGTCTTGTGCGTAGACGGCGGTGCTTCTCTGCATACTTCTCACCGCCAGCTCAAGCAGTGGGCGCGGGAAGTCAATGCAGTGGAACCACCCGTCAAGTCGCGCAAGCCTCTGAAATGGTCCAGCACGCCTATCATCTTCGATATTGAGGACCACCCTGACCGCACAACTGCGATCGGGTGCTTGCCGATGTTGGTCTCACCAATAGTCCGCAACCTCAAGGTCACTAAGATGCTAGTCGACGGCGGGGCCAGCTTGAACCTGATCTCCTCCGCTGTGCTCGACGGCGGGTCCAGAAACTCCAAGTCCCCGACAGCGAGCTCGAAGAGACCAGCACGTTCCAAGGAATCAACCCGGGAAGGAGCAAGCCGAAGGGGAAGATAACGTTGCCAGTGACATTTGGCAGCGAGCTGAACTTCAGGACAGAGAGGATCACTTTTGACGTTGCCGATTTTCCATTGCCCTACAATGGAATTCTCGGTCGTCCGGCGCTCGCCAAGTTCATGGCGGCCTCTCACTACGCATACAACATGCTCAAGATGCCAGGCCCGATAAGCGTCATCTCTGTCCCTGGCGACAAGAAGGATGCCCTTATCTGTGCCGACAAGATCTACCGGGAAGCAGCAGCCGCGACGGAGCACAAGCCACTTGCCGCTGAAGCTCCCGGAGGGAAGAAGAAGACCAAGCCCGGCAAGTGCTCTGGTGCCCACTCCGACAAGCGCACCTCTTCGGAGTGCTGCGCTACCGTCGAGGACGCGCCATCGAGCTCCACCGGCAAGAGTAAGAAGTCAATGGAGGCCTCGCCAACGACCAAGAAGGTGTCCGCCAAGGAGGACGGCACTGGTGGTACCTTCACCATCAGTGCCACTCTCGACCCCAAATAGGAAAGCGCGCTCGTTGCTTTCCTGCGGGCGAATGTCGATGTGTTTGCCTGGCAACCATCTGACATCCCCGGCGTTCCCAGGAAAGTGATTGAGCACCACCTCGCCGTCTGTCCTCATGCGCGGCCCGTCAAGCAGAGAGTCAGGAAGCAAGCGGTAGAGCGCCAAGAGTTCATCGCAGAAGAGATCAAGAAGTTGGAAGCGGCAGGCCTTGTCAGAGGTGTGCTCCATCCGACGTGGTTGGCCAATCCTGTTGTCGTGCGCAAAGCAAATGGGAAATGGAGGCTTTGCATCGAATTTACAGATGTTAACAAAGCTTGTCCAAAAGATCCCTTTCCCTTGCCGCGCATTGACCAGATTGTTGACTCCACGGCCGGATGTGACCTGCTTTCATTTCTTGACGCATACTCAGGGTACCATCAGATCTTCATGGCTGAAGAAGACGAGGAAAAGACCGCATTCATCACTCCATGTGGCACGTACTGTTTCGTACGGATGCCTTTCGGATTGAAGAATGCCGGTTCGACGTTTGCGAGGGTTGTCCATACCGCTTTGAGCCGCAAATCCACAGAAATGTGGAAGCCTACATGGATGACATAGTGGTCAAAAGTAGGAACAGGGCAACCCTGATTCAAGATTTAGAAGAGACCTTTGCGAACCTGCGCAGGATCAGCCTCAAGCTCAACCCCGAGAAGTGCGTGTTTGGAGTCCCTTCCGGCAAGCTTCTCGGGTTCTTCGTGTCTCAGCGAGGAATCGAAGCCAATCCAGACAAAATCAAGGCCATCGAGCAGATTGAAGCACCAACACGCGTCAAGGATGTACGAAGGCTTGCCGGCTGCGTCGCGGCTCTCAGCAGGTTTATTTCCAAGTCTGCAGAACGCGCCCTCCATTTTTCAAAGTCTTGAAAAAGGCGGGTCCAGTAAAATGGACTCCGGAAGCAGAGGCTGCGCTGCAGGACTTGAAGAAATACATGTCCTCCGCTCCAATACTTGTCGCGCCTAAACCACAAGAGAAGTTGCTGCTGTACCTGGCTGCAACCAATCAAGTAGTTAGTGTTGCGTTAGTAGCGGTGAGGGAGGCAGATGATGAGCTAGCAACCGCGGCAAGCGCGTCCAGCGACAAGCAAGAGGCTTCCCCGACAAGCTCTGGCCCCGACAAGGATGAATCTGCGCAGGAGCGAGTGGAGGTGCAGAAGAAGAGAATGGTGCAGCGCCCAGTTTACTTTGTCAGCTCCCTTCTGCAGGGGGCTAGGTCAAGGTACTCTAGTGTGCAGAAATTGCTTTTCGGCCTTCTCATGGCCTCGAGAAAGCTGCGCCATTACTTCCGAGCACATGAGATTACAGTTGTCACCCGCTTTCCGCTGAAGAGGATACTGCAGAATCCAGAAGCAAGAGGCAGGATTGTCGAGTGGGCACTGGAACTGTCAAGCTTCGGTCTCAAATTCGAGAGCACTTCAACTATCCAAAGCAGAGCATTGGCGAAGATCATAGCAGAGTGGACACCGACACCAGACGAAGAGATCCCAGAGACGAGCATCCCCGTCAAAGAGGCAAGCAAAGAGTGGATGATGTATTTTGATGGTGCTTTCTCGCTGCAAGGCGCCGGTGCTGGCGCATTGCTTATCGCGCCCACCGGAGAGCATCTCAAGTACATAGTCCAGATGCACTTCCCCAAGGAGCAAGCAACCAACAATACTGCAGAGTATGAAGGTTTGCTCGCTGGTCTCAGGATCGCGGCAGAACTTGGGATCAAGAAGCTCATTGTCAGGGGTGACTCGCAGCTTGTCGTCCGCCAAGTGAACAAAGATTACCAGAGTCCGTTGATGGAAGCGTACGTTGATGAAGTGAGGAAGCTAGAAGAGCGCTTTGACGGCCTACAAATGGAACACGTTCCAAGAGCTGAGAACGACATTGCTGATGGCCTGTCAAAGTGCGCAGCACATAAGTTACCTGTGGAACCAGAAACCTTTGTGCTCAAGCTGACTCAGCCATCCGTGACACCATCAACCGGACAGAGCAAGAAGAGGAAGTTGGTCTCCGGCGACTATCTTCCGGCAGAGCTCCCCGGAGCCGCCGCCAAGAAGGTCCCCAAGATCGACGCCAAGAGCGCTGAGGAGCCGTCTGCTCCGGCAAACCCCAGGGTTTGTTCCGTAGAAGCAGGCGCTCCCGACAAGTTTTGCCCCGGCAAGCTTGCCGGGGAACGTCAAGCTCCGGCTGAGCCCCATATCCTCGCCGTAGAAGCAGACGTTCCCGCAGCAGCAGATGTGCCTTCAGTCCTTGTTGTCGAGCCACAGGCTCCAGCATGGGCGCAGCAGACTGTCCATTACCTCCAGAACGAAGAACTTCCCGAAGAACAAGAAGAAGCGGAAAGAGTAGCCCGATGCTCGAGTATGTACCAGTTCGTCGACAACACGCTGTACAGAAGAGGGCGCAACGGTGTGAAATTGAAGTGTATTTCCCGGGAAGACGGACAAAAGCTGTTGGCAGAGATACATGGAGGCATATGTGGTCACCACATCGGCGCCAGAGCACTTGCCGGCAAAGCGTTCCGGCAAGGTTCCTTCTGGCCGACAGCCCTCCAGGATGCAACTGCACAAGTAACCAAGTGTGAATCATGTCAGTTCCATTCCAAGCAGATACACCAGCCAACTCAAGCTCTCCAGACGATCCCTTTATCCTGGCCATTTTCGGTCTGGGGGCTCGACATCCTCGGCCCCTTCCCCCGAGCTGTCGGGGGCTTTGAGTACTTGTACGTCGCAATCGACAAGTTCACAAAGTGGCCGGAAGTGGAACCAGTGAGGAAGGTGACAGCACAGTCAGCAGTCAAGTTCTTCAGGTCGATTTTTTGCAGCGTTGGGATCCCCAACAGGATCATCACCAACAACGGTACGCAATTCACGAGCCGCGCCTTCATGCAATACGTCCAAGATCTCGGCGCCAAGGTCTGCTTCGCTTCTGTTGCTCATCCCAGGAGCAACGGTCAAGCGGAAAGGGCCAATGCCGAAGTGCTGCGCGGGCTCAAGACCAGAACTTTCGACAGGCTACACAAGTGCGGAAGAAACTGGATCGAGGAGCTGCCAGTGGCTCTTTGGTCGATCAGAACGACGCCAAATCGAGCCACTGGCCAGACACCATTTGCTCTAGTCTATGGAGCAGAAGCAGTTACCCCCACGGAACTCGTATACGGGTCACCTCAAGTGCTCGCTTATGATGAGCTTGAGCAAGAGCGGCTGCGTGAAGATGACGCGCTGCTCCTTGAGGAAGATCGTCTTCAGGCTGCTGTGCGAGCCTCTCGCTACCAGCAAGCTTTGCATCGCTACCCTAGTCGCAAAGTTAAAGCCAGAAGCTTCGAGGAAGGCGACCTTGTTCTTCGGCGTGCTCCGTCCGCCAAGAATCATAACAAGTTGACGCCGAAGTGGGAAGGCCCTTACCGGGTGAGACGAGTCACGAGGCCCGGCGCTGTCCGCCTTGAGACCGAACATGGCACTCCGGTGAGCAACTCCTGGAATATTGAGCATCTTCGTAAGTTTTACCCGTAAGGCGCAGCTGTCGGACCCCGTCCGGCAACCACCCTTTTGTAAAAATCTTGCCGCTGTTGCATGTAATCCTTTGTACAAAGCCAGGCGCAAACCCTGAGCAGCAGTAAATGAAGCGCTGGCGCCCTAAGTTTTAGCATGCATGCTGAGTCGAGTCTCGTCCTTGGTTAGGGTTGATAGTGCCTAACAGCTGCTAACCCCTAGCTTAGAGGTCGGGTCTGCGTCCTTTTTCCTGTTCTTTCGTTTCCTTTGGTTCGCAGGGTTTTGCATATCCTGGCCAGACCGCTTAAGGACGAAGAAGAGAAGAAGGGCAGACCAGCATCTGGTCCCCGGCAAATCAGTGTTGCCGGGGGCTACAAGTACAAAGATTCGCCCGCGGCAAGCCAAAGTAGCCGGGGGCTGCAATCCTAGATAAGTTTTTCATCACTTATCATGCATTCTCTTATGGACTGAGGAATGCGAAAACCTTGTTTCTTCCTAAAAAGCTGTCATGCTCCCTTAACTCTGGGCCCCGGAGCGCGTTCCTGGGGCCAGTTTTGGTAGTAGCCGCGGCGGCAAAGGAACGGAATGAGGAGCCCGAACCCGCCTCATCCCTACCTCCGCCAAAGGCGTGGGGAAGGTCGAGTGGCGCGGGAAGACGGCAGGGCCTGTTGCCGGGCAAAGAAGTGTCTATCTTAACGATATAAAGGATTCGCTCCTTGGCGTGGGTTTTACCCGCGAGACAAATGGCCCGGCAAATATCCCCTTTTCATTAAAAACATTCCGCTCAGGTACAGTTCAGAGAGAATGAAAAACATGAGAGATGGAATTTCAAGCTTTAAATGCAACTAAAGCCCGAAGGCTTACAAGTTAAAAAGAAATAAGGTGCCCGTAACCCCTTTCTTGTCTCTCTCCTCAGGAGGTAGGACAAGGAGGCGAAAAGGGCAAAAGGGGCGCCTAGATAAGCTACGGGTGGCAGAAGACACCAACAGAACGCCCCGGGGACCGTCTGAAGGCTAGGTGGTGGTGGCGGCTCCGGAAGCAGGGCTCGACGGGGCAGCAGGACGTCAGCACGCTATCGAGGGCACCTCACCCTCGTACTCCGACTTGACGGCCTTGCCGCCAGCCCTCTTCCTCTTCCGCAGCCTCGCCATGCCAGCCGCCAAGGAGACGACCCCGGGAAGCTCAAAGAGCCGGCGACACGGATGATGGGGTCGCCGGTGCCACGCGGAGCCGCGATCGACGCCTAGTCAGACCCGTCATCCCGACGACCGCTACCCTCGTCGTCGCTGTCGGTCCCCTCCTCGTCACTCTCGCTCGAGGAGGAGCTTTCGCTGTCGGAGGAGCTATCCACGCAGCACCGGGCCCGGATCCCGAAGCACCCGAAGACCTTGACGGAGAGGAGATCGCCCTATATCAACTTAAAATGGAGGGTGAACCCCTCCATCAAGTTGTGGATACGGGCGAACATCTTCCACCCTCGACTAAGATACATCACGGCGGGGGCTGGGGACTCAACGTGGACCCGCGTGCCGCTGTCCCACAGCCCCTCATGCGCAATCTTAGCGTCTCGGGTTGTTCCATCTCCATCGCGCTTGCGAAGGGAGCCGGGAGACGGAGGCGACGACGAGGCGCCCCGCGCAGCCTGACGAAGAACTCGCAAGGGTCATCCCCGATGTGGACTGCCGTGAGAGGAGGAGCCGCTGGCGGAGGCGAAGCCGGCGCGTCGCCCCGTCCGCCTCGTCCCCGAACGCCTCGGCCTCGTCCACGACCTCGCCCCCTCCCCCTTACCCTTACGGTTGGCTCTGCCACCGCGGGTGTAGGAGGAGGAGGGGCGCGTTGCCTAGCGGCGACCCTCGCCGCCACCGATGAAGGACCAGGATTCCCTTTCTCCATGGCGAATGGAGAGAGGGGATCAGAAGCTGAAGAGAAGCAAAGATGGAGGAGTGTGGGTTTTCGTCGCCCCCCCCCTCTTGCTCTTTATAAAGGAGCAGGGTGGGGGCTCGACCGCCCCGCTCAGCCAATCAAGATGCAGGAAGAGCAGGCGACTGGGACCGGCCTGCTGCCTCGGCCCGGTTTCCTGCCTCCACCGTCCGCGACCCAAGTTGCATGGAAGCCGCGTGGCTGGCGTGCAGGACCGAGGCGACGGATGAGGCGACCTCCCCTCGCCCCGTGATCGTGGGGAGCGGGCGCCTCGGAAACCGTGCCTCGTCCCCGTCCAGCAATCAAGCCGCGCCTCCACGCCTCCCTCCACTTATGGAGATAGCGCGAACCGTCCCCCTTTATTGCGACGTGACGCATGCCTGCGGGGCTCAGCCCCGCGCACGCCGCCCACGTCACGCACGCCTCTCCCCACGATGCCGCGTTCGACGCGTGCCGTCCGGGGAGGACGTGGTGGATGCAGAAGAAGATGCAGCGTGACCCAGGCCGCGCGTGCCCGTGCACTGTTTTGGGCCTGGCCCAACAGCGCTCGGCACCGTGTATGGCCCAGGCCCTGGGGCTCCTGTCGGTGTACTAAAATAGGGGTACCTTAGTACCCCGAACTTGTGCACGGGCAGTCGTAGCACCCCGCGGCAAGGCTTGCCAGGCGATCAGCGAAACTCTCCATGGTCCCTTTTTGGGCCATCCAAGAACAAAGTATTCGAGCCAAGGCCCCGGCAGGAGGAGCTTGCCGGGAAGGCCACCCGAAGAGAGCAAGGCCCCGGCAAGAGGAGCTTGCCGGGACGGCCGCTCGAAGCACAAGGCCCCGGCAAGAGGAGCTTGCCGGTTAGGCCGACCAAGGCACGACAAGAGACTTGCTACGACGCGCCACGCGTCCCGGCAAGGACCGGTGAGCAACAAGCTCCCGGGCGCGACAAGGCATCAACCGCGGCAAGGCGCTTGCCGCGGCAAGTTACCACCCCGCGCCTGCGTTCCAGCTCATCCACCCAGGCGTCGCTCTGGGGCCATTCCAGGCGTACGTGGCGAGAGGCTGTGCAGCTGGGGGCATGCGGTGGCGAAGCAACGCTGACAGGGTAGCCGTCGTGGCAAACGGTGGCGCCCCTGACGGTCCCTTTTCTACACTGTTTGGGCGACCCAGACGGGAATTTAATGCCCTTGTCCCCTGCCGTCAGAGTTAGGTATGATAGCACTGTGCAAATAGCTGTACCCAACACATCGTTTTCCAGTTTTACCCCCGCCTACGTTGCCACCTGTGGGTAACCCCTTGCGCATATAAAAGGAGTCCCCATGCGCAACGTAAGAAGGAGGAAGGAGGGGGGAGGAAGAAGGCCACTCACGCTCGGTCTGATTAGTTGCCTGAGTGTACTGTAGCACTCAGCGCTCCCAAACAAGAACACAATACAAACCACAAAGCAGCAGTAGGGTTTTACGCATCCGTGCGGCCTGAAGCTGGGTAAACCCCTTGTGTGCATCGCCTCGATCCGCTCTTCGCGCGACCCCCGCCCCCCGCCGAACCAGAAAGGGGCTCGGTCCCCATAGGTGTTCGAGGAGGCAGATTTCCCTCGACAACTCTCGACTAGAAGATCTTTTGTCATTGTAGGACCTTGACTTGGAGCTTCTATCTTTGCTTCTACTCTTGAAGAACTTGTTGGAGTTCTTCACCATTAAGCTCAATTCTTCATTGAAGGTTTGTTTCTCACTTGATGATGTGGGGGCTTCACATGAGGCTTTATAAGCTCCACTTGATTTGTTGTGAAGTTCCTCTTTATCCTTGAGTGACATCTCATGAGCAACAATTCTTCCAATGACCTCCGTTGGCTTGAGATCTTTGTAATTGGGCATCATTTGGATCAATGTGTACACGGTATCATATTTTCCATTCAAGGCTCTTAGGATATTCTTGATGATGAATCCATCGGTCATCTCTTCACTCCCTAAGTCGGCAATCTCATTTGTGATGAGAGCAAGCCTAGAGTACATTTCAGCGACACCTTCACCATCCTTCATTTTGAACTTGTCAAGTTGACTTTGAAGCACATCCAATTTGGATTCCTTGACGGAGTCGGTACCTTCGTGCATATCAATCAAAGTATCCCAAATTTCCTTTGCATTCTCAAGACGGCTGATTTTGTTGAGTTCTTCGGGGCACAATCCGTTGAAGAGAATATCACAAGCTTGAGCGTTGTATTGAAGCATCTTCAACTCTTCCGCGATAGCTTCACGGTTTGGTTCTTTCCCATCAAAGAAGTCACCTTGCAAACCAACACACACAATAGCCCAAACGGCGGGGTTATGTCCGAGAATATGCATTTTCATCTTATGCTTCCAACTAGCAAAATTAGTACCATCAAAGTAAGGACCTCTACGGTGATAATTTACCTCGCTAGACGCCATACTCTCCTAGGTTGTGAAACCAAGGCTATGACCACCAAAAGCTATGGAAATCAAAGCAAATGGAGACCAAAGCTCTGATACCACTTGTAGGACTTTGAAGTATGTCTAGAGGGGGGTGATTAGACTACTTGACCAATAAAAACATAACCTTTTCCCAATTTTAGAGTTTGGCAGATTTTAGCTACTTTAGGACAAGTCAAGCAATCATCACACAATTCAAGCAAGCATGCAAAGAGTATATAGGCAGCGGAAAGTAAAGCATGCAACTTGCAAGAATGTAAAGGGAAGGGTTTGGAGAATTCAAACGCAATTGGAGACACGGATGTGTTTGGTGTGGTTCGGATAGGTGGTGCTATCCTACATCCACGTTGATGGAGACTTCAACCCACGAAGGGTAACGGTTGCGCGAGTCCACGGAGGGCTCCACCCACGAAGGGTCCACGAAGAAGCAACCTTGTATATCCCACCATGGCCGTCGCCCACGAAGGACTTGCCTCACTAGCGGTAGATCTTCACGAAGTAAGCGATCTCCTTGCCCTTACAAACTCCTTGGTTCAACTCCACAATCTTGTCGGAGGCTCCCAAGTGACACCTAGCCAATCTAGGAGACACCACTCTCCAAGAAGTAACAAATGGTGTGTTGATGATGAACTCCTTGCTCTTGTGCTTCAAATGATAGTCTCCCCAACACTCAACTCTCTCTCATAGGATTTGGATCTGGTGGAAAGAAGATTTGAGTGGAAAGCAACTTGGGGAGGGATAGAGATCAAGATTCATATGGTAGGAATGGAATATCTTGAGCTCAACACAAGGGTAGGTGGTTCTCTCTCAGAACATGTGAGTTGGAAGTGTAGATGTGTTCTGATGGCTCTCTCCACGTATGAAGAGGAGGTGGAGGGGTATATATAGCCTCCACACAAAATCTAACTGTTACACACAATTTACCAATCTCGGTGGGACCGAATCAGCAAACTCGGTCGGACCGATTTAGTAAACCTAGTGACCGTTAGTGATTTTCGGTGGGGCTGACATGCAACTCCGTAGGACCGATATGGTTAGGGTTAGGGCATAACGTAATCTCGGTGAGACCGATTACACAAACTTGGTGAGACCGATTTGGTAATAAGCTAACCAGAGAGTTGGTCAGGTAAACTGGATGGGACCAATTTGCTCTTTCGGTGAGACCGAAATGTTACAAAAACGAAACAGAGAGTTTACATTGCAATCTCGGTGGGACCGATCTGCTCTTTCGGTGAGACGAAAAGTTACGAAAAGGAAACAGAGATATTACAATCCCATCTCGGTGAGACCGAGATCCCTATCGGTAGAACCGATTTGCTTAGGGTTTGGCAGTGGCTATGACATGTGAAACTCAGTGGCGCCGGATTGAAAGAATCGGTAGGTCCGAGTTTGGCTTTGGGTTTAGGTCAAGTGTGGATATAGGAAAGTAGCTGAGGGTTTTGGAGCATATCACTAAGCACATGAAGCAAGAGGCTCATAAAGCAACACCTCATCCCTCCTTGATAGTATTGGCTTTTCCTAAAGACTCAATGTGATCTTGGATCACTAAAATATAAAATGGAGAGTCTTGAGCTTTTGAGCTTGAGCCAATCCTTTGTCCTTAGCATTTTGAGGGATCCACTTTCATCATCCATGCCATGCCAATCATTGAGCTTTCCTGAAATAATCATCTTGGAATAGCATTAGCTCAATGAGCTATATGTTATTATGAATTACCAAAACCACCTAGGGATAGTTGCACTTCCGAGTCGTCCACTAAGCAGGGGACGCGCCCAGGGGGTAGGGCGCACCCTCCACCCTCGTGGACGGCTCGGGACTCTTCTGGCCCAACTATTTTACTCCTGAGGCTTCTTTTGGTCCATAAAAAATCATCAAAAATTGGCACGTCAATTGGACTCCGTTTGGTATTCCTTTTCTGTAAAACTCAAAAAACAAGGAAAAAACAAAAAACTGGCACTGGGCTCTAGGTTAATAGGTTAGTCCCAAAAATCATATAAAATAGCATATAAATGCATATAAAACATCCTACATGGATAATATAATAGCATGGAACAATAAAAAATTATAGATACGTTGGAGACGTATCAAGCATCCCCAAGCTTAATTCCCGCTTGTCCTCGAGTAGGTAAATGATAAAAACAGAATCTTTGATGTGGAATGCTACCTAACATATTTATCAATATAATTTTCTTTATTGTGGCAAGAATATTTAGATCCATAAAATTCAAGACAAAAGTTTAATATTGAGATAAAAATAATAATACTTCAAGCATACTAAAAAAGTAATCATGTCATCTCAAAATAACATGGCCAAAGAAAGTTCATCCCTACAAAATCATATAGTTTGGCTATGCTCCATCTTCGTCACACAAAATATTCAAATCATGCACAACCCCGATGACAAGCCAAGCAATTGTATCATACTTTAGAATTTTCAAACTTTTTCTACTTTCACACAATACATGAACGTGAGCCATGGGCATAGCACTATAGGTCTCACATCAACTAGGCGTATTAATGGGCTACGGAGATGCCCATCAATAGATATCAATGTGAGGGAGTAGGCATTGCCATGCAACGGATGCACTAGAGCTATAAATGTATGGAAGCTGAACAAAAGAAACTAAGTGGGTGTGCATACAACTTGCTTGCTCACGAAGAGCTAGGGCATTTTTAGGAAGCCCATTGTTGGAATATACAAGCCAAGTTCTATAAGAAAAATTCCCACTAGTATATGAAAGTGACAAAATAAGAGACTCTCTATCATGAAGATCATGGTGCTACTTTGAAGCACAAGATATTTAATAGCAGCATGATCAGTGTGAATAGTTACCTTAGAACCAACAATATAAGGTTTGAACTTATCACAAGCAAATACAACTCCTAAGAATTCCTTTTCAGTAGTAGCATAATTTCTTTGAGCATTGTCTAGAGTTTTACTAGCATATTGAATAACATTTAATTTCTTATCAACTCGTTGCCCTAGAACAGCACCTATAGCATAATCACTAGCATCACACATAATTTCAAAAGGTAAATTCCAATCAGGTGGCTGAACAATAGGTGTGGATATCAATGATTTCTTAAGTATTTCAAATTCTTCTACACAATCATCATCAAAGACAAATGGTATATCTTTTTGTAATAAATTAGTAAGAGGCTGAGAAATTTTTGAGAAGTCCTTAATGAACCTCCTATAAAAACCGGCATGACCAAGGAAACTTCTTATACCTTTGATGTCCTTGGGAGATGGCATCTTTTCAATAGCATCAACCTTGGCTTTATCAACTTCAGTAACTCTTTCAGAAACTTTATGCCCCAAGACAATACCTTCATTAACCATAAAGTGGCACTTTTCCCAATTCAAGACAAGATTAGTTTCTTCACATCTCTGCAAAACTCGATCAAGGTTGCTCAAGCAATCATCAAAAGAGGATCCATAACCGGAGAAATCGTCCATGAAAACCTCACAAATATTTTCACAAAAGTCAGATGATGGCCAAACGAATTGGCCCGCAATGCAGTCCAGGGCGTAGCTTACAATCTGCTCCAGATGGCCAAACGAATTGGCCCACAATGGAAAGCCGCCGAATACAAAGATCTGTCCGGGGAGAAAAGTCTCACCCTGGACTGCATCGCCAATGATGGTCGAAGGAGCCATCAAGCCTAACGATGACGACACAGAGGAACTCTCAATGAAAGCACCAATGTCGGTGTCAAAACCGGCGGATCTCGGGTAGGGGGTCCCGAAATGTGCGTCTAGGCGGATGGTAACAGGAGACAAGGGACACGATGTTTTTACCCAGGTTTGGGCCCTCTCGATGGAGGTAAAACCCTACTCCTGCTTGATTAATATTGATGATATGGGTAGTACAAGAGTAGATCTACCACGAGATCAGAGAGGCTAAACCCTAGAATCTAGCCTATGGTATGATTGTTGTTCCTCCTATGGACTAAAGCCCTCCAGTTTATATAGACACTAGAGAGGGCTAGGGTTTACACAGAGTCAGTTACAATGGAAGGAGATCTACATATCTGTATTGCCAAGCTTGCCTTCCACGCCAAGGAAAGTCCCATCCGGACATGGGACGAAGTCTTCAATCTTGTATCTTCATAGTCCAAGAGTCCGGCCAAAGGTTATAGTCTGGCTATCCGGACACCCCCTAATCCAGGACTCCCTCAGTAGCCCCTGAACCAGGCTTCAATGACGATGAGTCCGGCGCGCAGATTGTCTTCGGCATTGCAAGGCGGGTTCCCCCTCCAAATACTTCAGAGAAGATTTTGAACACAAGGATAGTGTCCGGCTCTGCAAAATAAGTTCCACATACCACCGTAGAGAGAATAATATTTACACCAATATAATCTGCTGACGTAATCTGTAGTATGACATCACACCACAGCCAAGCCTTTATTCAAATCGTTTTTACTGTCCCACCTCAGTCTGTTTTGAGAGCCGGTTTCCTTGGCACATCTTATCGAGGCAGAGATCGTGTCCCCTTATTCCGGGATTCTCATCAATAACCCAACCGCGCCATTGATTATGGAGCTTGGGACATAAGCGAGTTTTACCAGGCTGGTGGGGACACATAGTTTCATCTGCCCATATAAGGGGATAAGGATCCGCCTTTTCACCCACGCCTTCTTCCTCCTTTGCTCATCCATTTTCGCATACTCGAGCTCCAGCTCCCAAGTCCGCATTTTCTTCCTCGACCTTCTCCAACCATGTATGGAGCAGGAGGCAAGTGGATGGTCTCCTTCGTCACGGAGGGTGACGTCAAAAAGCTGAGGAGAGCCTGATACCTGCCCGACGACATCGCGCACCGGCTCCCAGATGAGGGACAACTCATCCCCACCCCCAGGCCCCATGAGAGGGTCGTGTTCCTTACCCATTTCCTCCGCGGACTGGGATTCCCTCTCCACTCATTCGTCCGGGGGATCATGTTCTACTACGGCCTGGACTTCCATGATCTGGCCCCAAAATTCATCCTCAACATCTCGGCGTTTATCATCGTGTGCGAGTCCTTCCTCTGCATCCGGCCCCACTTCGGCTTATGGCTGAATACCTTCAATGTCAAACCAAAGGTAGTGGGCAGCCGCCAGGCGGAGTGCGGAGGCGCCATGGTGGGCAAGATGCCCAACGTCCTATGGCTCGAAGGCTCCTTCGTCGAAACCATAAAGGGGTGGCAATCGGGGTGGTTCTACATCACCGAGCCGCGTGACCCCAAATGAGTCGCAGCCCCCGAATTCCAATCCGGAGCCCCTACGCGCCTCACCTCTTGGAAAGAGAAGGGCCTGCTGTGGGGTAGTTCGGAAGAGCTGACCGGACTCCAAACATGCGTCCAAAACCTGGTGAGCAAGGAGCTCAAACTCGTCAATGTGGTCCAGGTCATGCTCATCCGCCGGATCCTCCCCTGCCAACAACGGGCTTTCAACTTATGCGAGTTCGACCCGGCCCAGCACCGGACTCTGAGCAGGCTCTTCGACACAACGTACGAAGATGCCTGGAAGGTGCTATTCAAGGGCGCCGAGGCACCAGCTTCCGCCATCGAGGATCGCGGATTTTGCACGCAGCGCCAAGCCAACGCGGTAAGCTATTTTACCTCTTACATGATACTTGTCTTTCATAGTTTGACTCTATGCGGGATCTAAGCCCCCATGCCTTTGACAGGACTGGCAGAGGACGGCCGGACAAATGAACTGTCCGACTCCTTTGCCCGAAGACCTAGCAGCTGCCCGCCTAGAGGAGCTGCTGGTCCCGGCACCTTACGTGGTGCCGGAGAAAAAGGCCAAGAAGAAGGCCCCGGGAACCCGGAAGAGTTCCCGGCGCCCGGTGGAGTCGGACTCATCGTCTGATGACTCCGATGCGCACTCCTCCCCTGGAGAGGAGGAGGAGGAAAGAGAGGTTTCTTCCCCAGCAGGGGGAGAAAAGAAAAGGAAAGCCGCCCCAACTAGGGAGGCCGGAGGGTCCAAGACGGGGAGGACCCTTCCTCCGGACTACTCCACCAACGCCGCCGACAGCGAGGAGGAGTGGCCGCCCAGGGGCCAAGCCCCTGGCGAAGTCGTAATTATTCAGACACCAGAGTGACTCATAGTGTTCCTTTATTGCACAGCTTTCCCTAACACCGAATATAATCATGCAGTCCGGCCCGAGCCCGGCTCGACGTATCGTCGAGCGGCTCCTTGGATTCGTCGGATGTGAATAGCTTTTCACTTCCGACCGCTTCCACCCCTCACCCTATGGACAACGCCCAGGTGTTGTCCCAAAAGGTTCCAAGCCAAGGGGAGGTGGTCCTGGAGGCACCGCAAGGAGACCTTCCGGACTACAGACAAAAAGGGAGCAAGGCTCCTAAGGGCTCCATGTCCGGCCCCAGGCCGAACACAGCACCGGACCCATCAGCGGTTCCGGAGTCCAGCAGGCGGCCCCCCGCCAAGAAGGGCAAGCCTACCGCGCCGGTGACCTCCGTCCAACCGGAGGCACCGGATAACTTGTTGGAGGTGCTTAACGGCGCCTCCATCGACGAGGAGCACCACATTATCATGAGTGCGGTGATCCAGAAGGTTCAGTCCGCCAAAAGCAGGCTGACTGAAGCCTGTGCCAGCCTGTTAACAGGTTTTGAGGTATGTAGAGAATATATAAAAATATTACCGCATAGATAGTAGCCCCTGATGCTCTGTTTGGTGTTCACAAGGAAAAGCAGAATAGAGGATCTAATAATATTCGTAGGAGTCTAACATAATTATCTCGATATGCGTATGCAGGCTTCGCTGCTGGCCTCTGCCGCACTGACTGCAGAGGTGGACACGCTGAAGCAGAACCTCGAGCGGTCTGAGAAAGAGCTCGGCCTTGCCAAGAGGCAGCTCGAGGAGAGCCAAGGTACATAATGCCTTCTGTAATTATATAAAAGATGCAGTTGCAAAAAATGATAAGATTGTTATTGGTGTCTTAGGGGCCACGACTGAGGTGGCGACCCTGAAGAAAGCGCTTTCCGAGGCCGAAAATAAGGCGGCCACGGAGCACACTGAGCGGGAGAAGCATGAGGCGCGAGTTGGCGAGGTACAGCAAGAGCTCCAGGCTCTCGTGAAAAAACACGAGAGTTTGGATCTTGACTCAAAGACGCGAGAGTCCGAGCTCGCGACGGCCCTTGAGAGCGCCAAGTCTGCCAAGGCCGAAGCCCAGAAAGCCCTCCAAGAAGTTGAGGCGATGAAGAAGATAGCGGTGGGTAAGGCATTCTTTATGCAAAGCAAGCACGTGAAAGTGAATTACTTGTTACTTACCCGAGTCCAGAGCTCTCCAGGAGCATTCGCAGATTTGCCCCGCAGCGTGTCAGATGCTACCGCCTTCTACCAGGCCGAGGAGGGGAGCTCGACGGAGAAGGTGTTCTGGTCTCAGTATGATGAGACCGGACACCCAGTGCCCTTGAGCGACCAGCTGAAGCAGCTGGTCGAGCTCCATAAGGTGGCCGAACAGGTCATGAAGAGTCTCATAGTCCGGCTGTGGCCCGGAGAGGCCATGCCTGGGAGCTACTTCGGGCTGGTGAGGCGGCTGGTGGATGCCTGTCCACGGCTTGATGTCATCAAGCGCTTCGTCTGCATCGAGGGTGCCCGTAGGGCACTTGCCCGTGCTAAAGTGCACTGGGCAAGATGGATGCTGAGAAGCTTGTGAAGGACGGGCCGCCGCCAGGCAAGGAGCATCGCCACCCCGAGATGTATTACGAGGGCGTCCTGAAGGGTGCCCGCCTTGTGGCGGATGAATGTTCCAAGGATGTAATATTTTAGTAAACTTGTTTGTTTTATCCTGTGTGCTGAAGACTTGATCATATGGGCTATGCAACGCTTGTTTTAATTTAAAATATTACCTTCTATGCGGTCGTTTATTAAATCTGAGAGATGGTGAGTCGTCAGCTTCTGCCCCCACGCCACTAGTGCTGGGGTGTTCGGGGATAAACCTGAGCACTCTATTTCCCATTGTTGGGTCCTTCGAGGGAGGTGCTCAGCCTGGCGAACAAGGCCATCGGACTATAGTGCGTTATCACTCTCACTTAGCGAGAGAATTCTATAATTTTAAGTTTCGGCGAAGCCCCTAGTGTTCGGAAGACCTAGCTCGGGGCGCTATACACGCCTTGGGCCGGACAAAGCCGACTCCTCGCTCTAAGCGGCATAAGTCTTTAAGGACTCGAAACCTCTTGAACAGCGACCAGCTCTCGCCCTATCATGACAGTCAGTTTTAGCTTTCTCTGCTAAGGTGCTTAGCCCAGCTCAACTGGGGAACAATCGCAGTAGTTCTCCCAGCGCTACCTTAGCCGATATAACGGAACGTAAGGTACCAAAACATCGGAGCCGGACAAACCCAACTATTGACCCAAGACATCATTCGGAGCTCATGCATATAATGCTATAAGTTCGGGGTGCCGCACTTGTGAAAGTGTTCGGACTTCTTACACCGTATTATGGGGTGCTTATGCCCCTGCGTATTAGCCGTACCAAAGTGTACGGATGCTAAATGTCATAACTGAACATATATATGAATAAGGAATGAATAGAGAATGCAATAATAAGCTGAAGCTAAGCATTGTTTATTCCCAAAGGCTGCGCTGAAAGCAGAACGATACAAATAGTGTGATAAGCAAGAGATGGGACTATTTGGCATGTCCCCTTCCAGGGGCGGGCTGCGGGAGGGTATGTAAGACACGTATTTTGCTCGTTATAGAGACCACCTGGGAATTCGATGTAGCTTTCTGCCTCCTTGGTTGTTGCATCGTGTGTTCGACGATTGTACTGCCAGACAGGTCTTCCAGAGAGTAACTTCCTGAAAGTAAGAAAAATGATAGAATCGGTGGCCCCTAGTACGGTTGAGCCATGTGTTGGGGCGTGCCACGGTCATGCCCCTCCCCCTGTGCCCATGGTATTTTCAGAGTGTAATTATGTATGCGTGGTACTGATTTCGCAGTTTCGTGAGGGCTGGGGTTGGGGCCGCATTGCTACGCTTGCTCGGAACTTGCAAGGCGGTCTTGTTGTAGGTTACTCCAAGCGCGCTTGACGGTGTCCCGACGTATTATTGCCGGACTGGAGAATTGCCTTGAGAGGATGCTTTGTACTTCTGCTGCGAGGGCCGCCGTATGCTCCTTTGTTCGGAGAGAGCATTCGGTGTTTCCGTTGACCGTAATGACTCCCCGAGGTCCTGGCATCTTGATCTTGAGGTATGCGTAGTGCGGCACCGCACTGAACTTTGCAAATGCGGTTCGCCCGAGCAGCGCGTGATAGCCACTGCGGAACGGGACTATATCGAAGATTAACTCCTCGCTTCGGAAATTATCCGGGGATCCAAAGACTACTTCAAGTGTGACTGAGCCCGTGCAATGGGCCTCTACACCTGGTATGACACCTTTAAAGGTAGTCTTTGTGGGTTTGATCCTTGAGGGATCTATGCCCATTTTGCTCACCGTGTCCTGATAAAGCAGGTTTAGGCTGTTGCCGCCGTCCATAAGGACTCGAGTGTTCAATGATTGGGTCGAGAACCAATGCGGCAAATTCGCCATGGCAGATACTAGTGGGGTGGTCCCTTCGATCGAAAGTGATCGGGCAGGAGGACCACGGGTTGAACTTTGGGGCGACTGGCTCCAACGCGTATACGTCCCTTAGCGCACGCTTCTGTTCCCTCTTGGGGATGTGGGTTGCGTATATCATGTTCACCGTCCACACTTGTGGAGGGAAACCCTTCTGTCCACTATTGTTCGGCGGCCGGGGCTCCTCCTCGTTGTCGCTATGCAGCCCCTTGTCTCGGCATTTATCTTGCCGGCCTGCTTGAACACCCAACAATCCCTGTTGGTGTGATTGGCTGGTTTTTCGGGGGTGCCATGTATCTGGCACGAGCGATCGAGTATACGGTCCAAACTGGACGGGCCCGGAGTGTTTCTTTTGAATGGCTTTTTCCACTGACCAGGTTTAGAGCCTTTGAATCCAGCATTAACTACCGTATCTTCGTCGTTGTCGCTATTAATGCGGCGCGTGTGCTTGTTGCGACGCGACCTGCCATTGCTGTCCTTGGTATCCGAATTACCACGGCTCTTGGTCATGTTATTGCTACGAGCCAGCCAGCTGTCTTCTCCCGCGCAAAAGCGGGTCATGAGTGTCGTGAGGGATGCCATAGATTTCGGCTTTTCCTGTCCAAGGTGCCGGGCAAGCCACTCGTCATGAATGTTATGCTTGAAGGCTTCTAGAGCCTCTGCGTCCGGACAGTCGATGATTTGATTTTTCTTGGTTAGGAACCATGTCCAGAATTGTCTGGCAGATTCTTCTGGCTGCTGGATTATGTGGCTCAGGTCATCAGTGTCTGGTGGTCGCACATACGTGCCCTGGAAATTGTCGAGGAATGCGGCTTCCAGATTCTCCCAACAACCAATTGATTCTGCTGGCAAGCTGTTAAGCCAATGCCGAGCTGGTCCTTTAAGCTTGAGTGGGAGGTATTTGATGGCGTGTAGGTCGTCGCCACGGGCCATGTGGATATGAAGGAGATAGTCCTCGATCCATACCGCAGGATCTGTTGTGCCATCATATGATTCAATGTTTACGGGTTTGAAACCCTCTGGGATTTGATGATCCATTACTTCATCTCTGAAGCATAGTGGGTGTGCGGCACCTCTGTACTAGGCTATATCACGACGTAGCTCAAATGAGCTTTGTCTGCTGTGTTCGGCCCGGCCGGATTTACTGTATCCCGCGTGACGATTATCGTCTCGTGACGTGGGGCGCCCGCGTGATCCGTAGATCGATCTTGTTTGCCTTGCCTTGTCCTCCAACATATCTCGCAGGTCTGGCACGTTTCCCCGTGTCTTGGTATTTTTTGAACGACGCTGGGGTGTGGCTTGAGTGGAGGGCCGGGAGGCCTCTCTGTCGCGGCCGCGAGGTGGCCGGTCAGCCGCATCATGCGCTGGTGATGTAGGTTTAAGTGCTTCCTCCTCTATCGGGGTAGCAACTTGCGCTTTGGGTAGCTCTTGGAGGGGCGTTCAAGTTCGTACTCCTCGGCCGCAAGGACTTCAGTCTGTCTTTCGGCTAGCAAGTCTTGATCAGCTCTAAGTTGTTGCTGCTTTTTCTTAAGGCTATTTGTCGTGGCCATAAGCCTGCGCTTGAAGCGCTCTTGTTCGACGGGATCCTCAGGCATGACAAATTCGTCGTCGCCGAGGCTTGCCTCGTCTTCGGAGGGAGGCATGTAATTGTCATCCTCCTCCTCTCTGTCTGCCGCTCTCTCAGGGGGGCTGGCTTCTCCATCCTCCTGTGTTGAATCTTGCTGGAGGGAGTTTTCTTCGGCACTGTCCGGGGTGTTATTATCTCCCGTGCCGGTATCACCGTTTTTGTTTTGGCGGGATTTAGAGCGGCGCCGCTGACGCCGGCGCTTGGGTTTCTTTTTGGAGGGGTCGTCCCCCGTGTCGCCATTGCTTTCTTTGGGTGTATCCACCATACATATGTCATATGACGAGCTGGCTTTCCAGTGCCCTATAGGCGCTGGTTCCTGTTCGTCTCCTACATCGTCGTCCATACCGTCGATGTCTTCGGAGTCGAAGTCTAGCATGTCGGTTAAATCATCGAAATGTGGCTATGAAGTGGGTGGTGGATGGGCGTCGAATTTCTTCGTCGTCCGCATCCCAATCCTGCCGGTCATAATCCGGCCTGGACTCTCCTAACAAAGAGAGAGATCTTAGTGAATTTAGAATGTCGCCGAAGGGCGAGTGCTGAAAGATATCTGCGGCGGTGAATTCCATGATAGGCGCCCAATCGGATTCGATTGGCAGTGGTGCGGAGGGTTCGGAGTCCGGAGAAGAGTTCGGCACTTTGGAGTCACGGGCTTCGCAGAGGATAAGGCTGGTGTCCAGCTCGATCGCCGTTGAGACTGCAGCCCCCGCGGCGGGGTCTAGCCACCCGTCCTCGGTTGGCGCAGTGGGCTCCGAGCTAAGGGTCGGAGCGGATGCGGGCGCAGCCTTCAGGGCACTGTTTGGCGGCAGAGTTAAATCATGCCCATCGTGACAGTGCGGCGCGCCCGGCTGCGGCTCAAATCCGTCGAAGATCAAGTCTTCGCGGATGTCAGCCGTGTAGTTCAAACTTCCAAATCTGACCTGATGGCCAGGGGCGTAGCTTTCAATCTGCTCCAGATGGCCAAATGAATTGGCCCGCAATGCAAAGCCGCCGAATACAAAGATCTGTCCGGGGAGAAAAGTCTCACCCTGGACTGCATCGCCAATGATGGTCGAAGGAGCCATCAAGCCTAACGATGACGACACAGAGGAACTCTCAATGAAAGCACCAATGTCGGTGTCAAAACCGGCGGATCTCGTGTAGGGGGTCCCGAAATGTGCGTCTAGGCGGATGGTAACAGGAGACAAGGGACACGATGTTTTTACCCAGGTTCGGGCCCTCTCGATGGAGGTAAAACCCTACTCCTGCTTGATTAATATTGATGATATGGGTAGTACAAGAGTAGATCTACCACGAGATCAGAGAGGCAAAACCCTAGAAGCTAGCCTATGGTATGATTGTTGTTCGTCCTATGGACTAAAGCCCTCCGGTTTATATAGACACCGGAGAGGGCTAGGGTTTACACAGAGTCGGTTATAATGGAAGGAGATCTACATATCCATATTTCCAAGCTTGCCTTCCACGCCAAGGAAAGTCCCATCCGGACACGGGACGAAGTCTTGAATCTTGTATCTTCATAGTCCAAGAGTCCATCCAAAGGTTATAGTCCGACTATCCGGACACCCCTCATCCAGGACTCCCTCAGTTAGCACTAATAATAACAGGATATATCTTTTTCCCATCAAGATAAGCATATTTAAGAGTATCAGGCAAAGTTTTAAGCTCAAACACGGGATCACCCTTGGGTGAAGGAGGATCCCCTAGGATTTCAACAGGCAAATTGTGTTTCAGGATGGGTTCCTGTTTAATGAACACTTCATCTATTTCCCTTCTTTCATTCATAAACATATCATTTTCATGGTCTAGCAAATATTATTATAAAGGATCACTAGGAGGTACGGCAATAGAAGCAAGACCAATAATTTCATCTTTACAAGGCAATTCCTCTTCACGGTGTTGTCTACGAAATTTAGAAAAGTTAAACTCATGAGACATATCACCTAGACCAATTAATAGTAACAACATCCTTTTCGCAGTCTATCCTAGCATTAACTGTATTCAAGAAGGGTCTACCAGATATAATAGGACAAAAGCTATCTTGTGGGGAACCAAGAACAAGAAAATTAGCAGGATATTTAGTTTTCCCACACAAGACTTCAACATCTCTAACAATTCCCATTGGTGAAATAGTATCTCTATTGGCAAGTTTAATTGTGACATCAATATCTTCTAACTCAGTAGGTGCAATATCATGCTTAATTTCTTTCTATAAGTCAATAGATATTGCACTAGCACTAGCACCCATATCACACAAGCCATGATAACAATGATCTCCTATTTTAACAGAAATAACAGGCATGCCTACCACAGGTCTATGTTTATCTTTAGCACAAGGTCTGGCAATTCTAGCAGTTTCATCACAGAAATGAATAACATGCCCATCAATATTATCAGACAAGAGATCTTTAACAATAGCAATATTAGGTTCAACTTTAATTTGCTCAGGATGTGTATAAGTTCTAATATTGCTTTTATGAACCACGGTTGAAGCTTTAGCATGATCCTTTATCCTAACAGGGAAAGGTGGTTTCTCAACATAAGAAGTAGGAACAATAGGATCATTATAAGTGATAGTCTTTTCTTCAACTTTAATAGGTGCAGCTACTTTTACTTCTATGAGAGGATGATATTTAAACCACTTCTCCTTAGGGAGATCAATATGAGCAGCAAAAGATTCACAGAAAGAGGCTACTATCTCAGAGTCAAGTCCATATTTAGTGCTAAATTTACGGAAAACATCAGTATCCATAAAAGATTCAACACAATCAAACTTAGGTGTCATATCTGACTCCTTACCTTCGTCGAGATCCCAATCTTCAGAGTTGCATTTAATTCTTTCCAATAAATCCCATTTGAATTCAATAGTCTTCATAGTAAAAGAGCCAACACAAGAAGTATCGAGCATGGTGCAATTCTTATCACAAAGCCGAGCATAAAAATTTTGAATAATCATTTATCTTGAGAGATCATGATTGGGGCATGAATAACATTGATTTAAGCCACCCCCAAGCTTGAGCGATGCTTTCTCCTTTGCGAGGCCAAAAATTATATATATAATTGCGATCACGATGAACAAGATGCATAGGATAAAACTTGTGATGAAATTCCAATTTCAATCGTTCGTAGTTCCATGACCCCGTATCATCACGTAGCCTATACCATGTCGATGCATCTCCCTTCAAAGATAAAGGGAAGACCTTCTTCTTAATAACATCTCCGGGCACACTTGCAAGCTTAAATAATCCACAAACTTCATCCACATATATTAGGTGCTCATCAGGATGCTTTGTTCCATCTCCTGCAAAAGGATTAGCTAGCTGTTTTTCTAACATACCCGAAGGAATCTCAAAGTAGACATTTTCATCTTCAGTAGGTTGAGGAGCAACTCTTTTCTCTACTGGTCGGGGTGAAGATACCCCTAACAAGCCCCTCATAGGATTACTTTCCATAGTAACTAGTGACAGTAAATTTCAGCACACTATATAAATTTTTTCTTACCAAATTCCACCTACCAAAGGCGCTTCACTCCCTGGCAACGGCGCCAGAAAAGAGTCTTGATGACCCACAAGTATAGGGGATTTATCGTAGTCCTTTCGATAAGTAAGTGTGTCGAACCCAACGAGGAGCAGAAGGAAATGATAAGCGGTTATCAGCAAGGTATTTCTGCAAGCACAGAAATAATAGGTAACAGATAGTTTTGTGATAAGATAATTGGTAACGAGCAACAAGTAACAAAAGTAAATAGTGCAGCAAGATGGCCCAATCCTTTTTGTTGCAAAGGACAAGCCTGGACAAACTTTTATATAGAGAAAAGCGCTCCCGAGGACACATGGGAATTATCGTCAAGCTAGTTTTCATCACGTTCATATGATTCGCGTTCGGTACTTTGATAATTTGCTATGTGGGTGGACCGGTGCTTGGGTGCTGCCCTTACTTGGACAAGCATCCCACTAATGATTAACCTCTATTGCAAGCATCCGCAACTACAACAAAAGTATTAAGGTAAACCTAACCATAGCATGAAACATGTGGATCCAAATCAGCCCCTTACGAAGCAACGCATAAACTAGGGTTTAAGCTTCTGTCACTCTAGCAACCCATCATCTACTTATTACTTCCCAATGCCTTCCTGTAGGCCCAAATAATGGTGAAGTGTCATGTAGTCGACGTTCGCATAACACCACTAGAGGAGAGACAACATACATCTCATCAAAATATCGAACGAATACCAAATTCACATGACTACTAATAGCAAGACTTCTCCCATGTCCTCAGGAACAAAGGTAACTACTCACAAAGCATATTCATGTTCATAATCAGAGGAGTATTAATATGCATAAAGGATCTGAACATATGATCTTCCACCAAATAAACCAACTAGCATCAACTACAAGGAGTAATCAACACTACTAGCAACCTACAGGTACCAATCCCGGACATGGAGACAAGAATTGGATACAAGAGATGAACTAGGGTTTTGAGAGGAGATGGTGCTGGTGAAGATGTTGATGGAGATTGCCCTCTCCCGATGAGAGGAGCGTTGGTGATGACGATGGCGATAATTTCCCCCTCCCGGAGGGAAGTGTCACCGGCAGAACAGCTCTGCCGGAGCCCTAGATTGGTTCCGCCAAGGTTCTGCCTCGTGGCGGCGGAGTCTCATCCCGAAAGGTTGCTTCTGATTTTTCTTTGGACGAAAGACTTCATATAGCAGAAGATGGCCACCGGAGAGCCAATAGGGGGCCCATGAGGCAGGGGCGCGCCCAGGGGGGTAGAGCGCGCCCCCACCCTGGTGGACAGGTGGAGGCCCCCTGACGTATTTCTTCCGCTTAGTATTTTTTATTATTTGCAAAAATAACTTTCGTGGAGTTTCAGGACTTTTGGAGTTGTGCAGAATGGGTCTCTAATATTTGCTCCTTTTCCAGCCCAGAATTCCAGCTGCCGGCATTCTCCCTCCTTATGCAAACCTTGTAAAATAAGAGAGAATAGGCATAAGTATTGTGACATAACGTGTAATAACAACCCATAATGCAATAAATATTAATATAAAACCATGATGCAAAATGGACGTATCAGGGAGGCATAGGATGAAGATGGTCTCTCTCAAACAACCCTGCAACCAAATAACAAAGAGTCTCTTGTGTCCCCAACACACCCAATACAATGGTAAATTGTATAGGTGCACTAGTTGGGCGAAGAGATGGTGATACAAGTGCAACATGGATGGTAGATATAGGTTTTTGTAATCTGAAAATATAAAAACAGCAAGGTAACTAATGATATAAGTGAGCACAAACGACATTCCAATGCTTCGAAACAAGGCCTAGGGTTCATACTTTCACTAGTGCAAGTTCTCTCAACAAGGATAACATAATTAGATCATATAACAATCCCTCAACATGCAACAAAGAGTCACTCCAAAGTTACTAATACCAGAGAACAAATGAAGAGATTATTGTAGGGTACGAAACCACCTCAAAGTTATCCTTTCTGATCGATCTATTCAAGAGTCCGTAGTAAAATAACACGAAGCTATTCTTTCCGTTTGATCAATCCTAGAGTTCGTACTAGAATAACACCTTAAGACACACATCAACCAAAACCCTAATGTCACCTAGATACTCCAATGTCACCACAAGTATCCGTGGGTATGATTATACGATATGCATCACACAATCTCAGCTTCATCTATTCAAACCAACACAAAGTACTTGAAAGAGTGCCCCAAAGTTTCTACCGGAGAGTCAAGACAAAAACATGTGCCATCCGCTATGTATAAGTTCACAAGGTCACTGAACCCGCAAGTTGATCACCAAAACATACATCAAGTAGATCACGTGAATACCCCATTGTCACCACAGATAAGCACATGCAAGACATACATCAAGTGTTCTCAAATCCTTAAAGACCCAATCCGATAAGATAACTTCAAAGGGAAACTCAGTCCATTACAAGAGAGTAGAGGGGGAGAAACATCATAAGATCCAACTATAATAGCAAAGCTCGTGGTACATCAAGATTATGCCGAATCAAGAACACGAGAGAGAGAGACCAAACACATACCTACTGGTACATACCTTCAGCCCTGAGGGAGAACTACTCCCTTCTCGTCATGGAGAGCGCCGGGATGATGAAGATAGCCACCGGTGATGATTCCCCCCTTCGGTAGGGTGCCGGAATAGTTTCCCGATTGGTTTTTGGTGGCTACAGAGGCTCGCGGCAGCGGAACTCCCAATCTAGTTTTCTTTCTGGGGGTTTCTGTATTTATAGGAATTTTTGGCGTCGGTCTCACGTCAGGGGGGTCTCCGAGTCGTCCACGAGGCAGGGGGACACGCACAGGGGGGTAGGCGCGCCCTCCACCCTCGTGGACGGCTCAGGACTCTTCTGGCCCAACTATTTTACTCTGGGGGCTTCTTTTGGTCCATAAAAAAACATCGAAAATTGGCACGTCAATTGGACTCCGTTTGGTATTCCTTTTGTGTAAAACTCAAAACAAGGAAAAAACAGAAACTGGCACTGGGCTCTAGGTTAATAGGTTAGTCCGAAAAATCACATAAAATAGCATACAAATGCATATAAAACATCCTAGATGGATAATATAATAGCATGGAACAATAAAAAATTATAGATACGTTGGAGACGTATCAGTGCTAAGTTTACGATGCACGGCCCATCACAAAAAGTTCATGATTATAGAATGTGTCTGATAAGCAGTCAATCACACACATTCACTTTTCCCGAACCATATGACATAACTAATTAAGAAGATTAGCTAATCATCGTATGAGGGTCGGATAGGATTACAAAACATTGTAATAGTGTTCTACATGATAACTATCGCACACGCTATTCTGTGGTGCAACGTTTATGATGCGTACCACATTAGAAACAATTCATGATTGTAAATCATGTACGATAAAGAAACTATCACAAACAGTTAGTTTTCTCGCACCGTTTGTGATATCGTCCGACATTACACACGCTTTGCAAACGGCAACTGTGTGCATGCTCGTACACGTTTCCCCTCTGTGAACCGTGTCATATTATGGTGTATATCACACACATCTGTGTTTTACCGACCGTGTGTGCCATAACGATGTGCAGAGCGTAATTTCACCCTAATTTAATTGCTGCTATTTAAAATTGTACCCAATTTGAATTCGAAATTATGCTATAGCTTTATTCATATCCATCAGGTTCAAACAACCAGTGCATTATCCGGTTCACAGGTACAAATGTTCAAGAATTACATAGGTACCAAATAAAGAATGATGAACCACAGTTGTATACTTGTACTATTAAAGTCGGTAAAACTATTGCAGGATGCTGCTAACGTGGCACTACGATCAGAGACCCTTCGACGAAACTGTGTGCGATGCAATAATCGCAAACAATGGTGTGAAAAAACCGTCAAAAAAGGTGCAAAATGTTTGCGATGGAGGATGCATCAAACACGGTTCAGATTTTAGTTGTGTGTGCGATGCAGGGCATACGATTGAGTTCAATGAACTGCTTGCGATGAGGAGGAACAAAGGAAACGGGCAGCCAGATGAAGGTGTGTGCGATGTACAGCATACGGTTCACTCAGATGAACTGTTTGTGATTAGGGAACACAAAAGAAACGGTCAGCCAGATCAAGGTGTGTGCGATATACGTCATGCGGTTCACTCGGATGATCTATTTGTGTTGAGACAAGAGAACTTAAACGGTTCAATATAACAAGATGTGTGTGATACGCGACAAACAGGTCTGTAATCATAAATGTGTGCGAAGACTGATAATAACACAGACAGTTGCTGCTAATAAGACGTGTGTGTTGTGCCATGGGATTGCATACAGAACAACAACATATATGTATATATATATATACACACTTATAAGGACATGGTTACATAACCAAATTAAACATCCACTTACATAGGTGGCTACTACAACCATGGCATTTGCACACACCAAAGTAAACTATTACATGCATAATTACACAGGTGGCTACTACACACGTGACATTTCCACACACCAATAAAGTAAACTATATATTACATGCATGATTAACTAGCATAAACGATCAGCTGATAATCATCTACTTCTTGTGACGCTTGCTCTGCTTGTGGCCACCTGTTGTTGTACTGTATATATGTTGTTGGTCATAGCGTACCTGGTCATAGACAGTCGGGACCCACCTGGTCATAGCGTACGTAGCGTTGTCATTCTGGTTGCGAACATGTACATACATACGATCGGTCTGTCTACAGGCTGCAGTGATGAACCGTGGCCGTGTGAGAAAGGGCACGTGTCATAGTATAGGCATGCACGTGTCGTAGTAGAGGCACGCACGTAGCATGTACACGTACGTATAGCCAGGGTGCAAGAAAGAAAATACGGCCATGTACGTACATACGAAATGGGTCTCGAACGCCTACTCGCGCATACGTACGGCCAGGGATCGAGTACATGGCTGGGGCGGAACGGAGAAACTGCGTCGTCATCGTGTTCATGGGGAGGCAACCGGCTGGGTCGGAACAGAATGCGTCGTCGTGTTCATCAGGAGCCAATCGGCTTGGACGGAACAGCCGATCGAAACGGGTCCTAACATACCGCAGAACAGAGGAAACAGCCTTGTGTTCGACCGGCCATGGTCGAAACGGGATCTTGTTCATCGGGAGGGGTCTGGCATACGGCAAAGCGGAGGAGACGAACTTCTCTTGGACCCCTATGGTCGAAACGGGGTCCTGTTGATCGGGAGGGGTGTGGCGTACCGCAAAACGGAGGAAACGGACTTGCATTGGAGCGCTACGGTCGAAACGGGGGTCCTGTTCATCGGGAGGGGTGTGGCATACCGCAAAACGGGACTCCACGGGATACTGTTCATCTCCACCGCTGACCTCCTCTAGCCTCCACGAGCTACTTTTCATCCACCGTCGACCTCCTCCAGCCTCCACCTGCGACTGTTCATCCACAGGCTCCTGTTCATCCAGCCTCCACCGCTCCTCCACCGGCTACTGTTGAACCAGCCCTCTCCACGGGGTCCTATTCAACCACCCCTCCACGGGCTACTGTTCATCCATCCCTCCACTGGCTACTGTTCAACCAGCCCTCCACAGGGTCGTCCTATTCATCCAGCCCTCCACGGGGTCCTATTCATCCACCCCAACCGGCTCGATCGGGGTCATGTTCATCCAGCGGCAATGGCCTCGACTACCACAGGGTCCCGTTCATCCACCCCCACCGGGAACTGTTCATCTAACCCCCCCCCCCAACAACACTCACTATTCATCAAGAGGCAGCATGTTCGATCGGGTTCAGTTAGCAGCACTAGCGAAGGAATCACTCGATCGGGTTCTGTTAACAGCCATCGATCGATCGCTCAGGTTCAATAATGCGTAGCCTGCAATGCAATCGCTCGGGTTCAGTTAGAGCCCAATGCCTCGCTCAGGTTCAGTTAGAGCGGAACCCTCGCACACGCACGTACGTGTATGAGATAAACACGCATCGCTCGGCCCCCGACCACCCACCGTAACTGGGAACTCCCCGATATTTTCCTCGCCCTCGCTTCTACCATGGTTTTTTTCGTCATGGACGGCCCAAAGAATGTCATGCAGCTGCGTCTCTAGCCCGCCTAGGACGAAAAACCCATTTTCTGCCATGATTTTTTGTCATAGAAGTAGGAGCCCACCACATCTATGATGATACCGGGTTTTGTCACAATTATCATCATAGAAGTGTCATAAGCATGACAGAAAAATAAATCGTTCGGCCCAAAATGTCATGGATGTGTCTTTTTTGTAGTGCCACCTTCGGGGCGCACCGGCGGAGTGGGCGATGGCCCTGGCTTTTGACGGTGGTGTGGCGGCAACGACGGTGGGCAACAACTGCCGACGGGCACCGGCGGCGGAGCGTGTGGTGGGTGTTCCACGCACACCCAACAGGGACGCCACATGCACTACACTACGCCGGGTACTGTGCCGCCGCCGCGGTGTAGCCTCCCAGTTGGAGCTGTTCTCTGATGACGGTGGAGTGGCTAAGCGACAATGACCGATCGGTGCCATTGGCGATTGTGGGAGAAGCAGATGAGATAAGCTACAGGGAGGGAGGGGAAATGCGACGCAAGACTCACCGGCCGTGAGGGTTTATATAGCAGGTCGGTAAGCATTGGGATTTTGGGTGATTTCACCGAGTCGGGTGGGAAGCTTGCGCGGGAACCTGCGAGGTTGCGCGGGAACGGGCTCACCGACGATTCATTGGCGCCACTTCGAGCCACCATTTGGCCAAAAGAACGCCCCCGCAAGGAATGTTATGAATGTTAAGACTAGCAAGTAATGTCCATTCAAATTAAACTCACCGTGCTCCCAGGAGCAATCACTGGCATCGGCGGAGCGGTCTGACCGGACTTCTCGCACACAGACTGCACATTTGGTTTTCACAACAGAGTCATACTAGTTAGTAATGAGACTCAAATGTTAAGATTAGCAAGTAATCTACAGAAGAAACTTACCACAAGGAGCTCGTACATGGCCCTTGCCTGCATGTCATTCCGTGCCCTCTCCTCCTCCAACATCTTTGCCGTCCTCTCCTCCAACTCCCGCTGCCTCTCCGCCGCCTCCGCCAGAAGTTTCTCCGTTCTATCTCTCTCACTCTGTATAGCAGCCTGCAACACCACTCACATGACCATTTGTAATCATTGATGGAAGCGCACACAATGTAATGGAGAAAGATAGCTGAGTACGTATAACTAACCTTGAAGGCGAGTTGGACTGGCCGTTCACGAGGCCTTATATCAGGAGCGGAGCTCGACTGGCGCGCCTTGATCTCCGGGAGAGTGCTAGGACAATGGATAAGTCCATCTCCCATGGCTATGGAGCCATGGGACCTCCCTCCACCAGATATCATCAACAGCTCTGTATCAATGGGACCCTGGCTCGGGTTAAAGTCCTCCCCTTTCCTCGCCTTCCCCTGATCTCTATATTGCAGAGCTTGTCGTGGGCGGAGATGTTGGTGAAGTTCTTTGGATCATCGAGGTCAGACGCAGAGAATGCCTTGACTTTCTTGTAAGGGCCAGTGTGGGCCATGGCATACAGGTCGTACACCTCTGGCACCTTATCCGCCTTATTGTAGCGTGCCTGAAAGAGAGAAACAAAGTAAATTAGTAATTAAAGGGCTAAAGCTAGCATGATGAATGAATTGCATGAATCATGAAGCAAACCACATACCCAGTTCCGCCCGTACTGAAATAAGTTGGAGCTACCTTGGTGGTGTGGCACACCTTCCATTTGGGCACGTTTGTCCTTGGCCTCTTTATGGGTGGCCAGCCATTCTTTTGAGCACCACGCATTGACCAACACCTGCCAACAATCCATCCGATCCGCACACCATCTCGGAGGGGCCTAAGTTAGCAAATAGAAACTTGAGCGCTACGGCTATGAATTACTAAATGAAGGAAGTAAGTACAAGGCCTTAAGAATTACCTTCATGTACTGCTCCTTACTCAAGAACTTATCGCGGCACTCCTGCTTGGGCTTCTTGATACCACGCCCGGCGTAGTAGTCTCGAACAGCCTGGACCCGAACCTCATGCCGTAAGTTCTGAAGTAGGCGCTTGCACTCCTTGTGGATAACATTTGCCGCATCCTCCTCGTATCCCTCCTCACACCTGTAGATGTCCGCAATCAAATGAGACAATATTGATTAGTATAATTAATAACTAGCTAGTTGAAGATTTTTAATTGTGTAAAGGAGCAATTACCCAGAACATTCTGATCACCACGTCTGCCCTCGTCTTGCACAATACACCGTCGATAATCTCACCCGGCGGGGCCGGGGCAGCCAAGTAGTGCTCCCAAGTCAATCCAACCTCTGGAAGCCGACCCTCACCAGGCAACGTGACAAACCCCGGGAAGTTTTGCCGAATCAGAACTCCAAGAACAGAGTTGGGCCGGCGGACACTTTCATGGTGGTCCCAACCCCTGCAGCATGACAAGGCCAACACATCAGTTATTTGAAGAAACGTGAATGCAGAAGGTACAAAAAGATTAAATGCACTTACCTCTCCCCATCAGGGAAAATCAACCACCTCTGCTCGCGGGTCGCCCGCACGGACGGGAGCCGTGTAGCACCATGCTGGTAGACGTTGCCCCCCTCCTCCCCCTCCTCCTCAAAATCAGTCGGCTCCCCGCCATCATCAGCATGGCCACTCGGCTCCTCAGGCTGACCCGACCAGTTACCCCATCCAGACGTGTGCTCCTCCGGGGTCTCGTGGGCCCAAGTATGGTGGGCCGAAGGCCCGTTGACCCGAAGCTCGTGGGCCGAAGACCCGTGGACCGGAGGCTCATGGACTGGAGTCCGTGCAGCCTCCTCCTCAGACGAGTCCACCCTAGCAGTCACGTGCTCGGGTGAAACAGCTGGGGGCAGCGGCGAGGAAGGCGCCGTAAGAGTCACCCTACCTCCTCTCCCGCGACCACGTGCTCCACCTCCTTTCTTCTTCTTACCTCGTCCCCTGCTGGGCACCACGGTCGACGAAGAAGGGCCCGGCGGTGTCGCCATACTGTCCAGCAACGCTCGGCGGAGAGGTGCGTGTGGAATGGAAGACCCCGCACCACGCGCCGACGAAGAAGGGGCCTCAGCGCGCTCCCGACCAGCGCCCACCATCTTTCAACACCTGCCATGACAAAGAATAAACAAAATTAGTACAACATAAAAAAAAGTACCGACATGAATAATAATATGTATATCACTTAAGTGTATCATCATCAAGTACAACATAAAAAATTGAATACCTGACACTACTAATAATCTCGATCAGTATCATCAATAAATGCATAATCATCATCATCACTATAATCAATGATGGGCTCATAGGGTTCATTGGCATCAAAATGTGCAAGGCCACCTTGACGTAATCGGTCAAGCATTGACAGGTCATCCGCAGCAGTAACCTCTTCTTGTTCCGGCTCTTCTTGTTCCTCCTCTGGGGTGATGTCCGATTCATTGTCGCTGTCTACTTCAATGTTTTGGGGTGAAGTATAGCGGTTCTTGAAACGCTTTTTGGAAAGACGTGTCTCTTGGAAGAATTCTCCTTCATATGTGTCTGGGTTAATGTGAGGTTCATAATCCTCTTCCTTTGGGGGAGAAAGTCTAGCACGTGGCGGCACTTCATAAACGACATCCCAACCTTTCAGATTTGGATTAGTTTGGCAGGCCCACGGTAGATAGAATACTTGGGTCGCCTGTTGAGCCGTAATATAGATATCAGGAACATCTAAATGGGTGCTTTGGTTGATTTCAACTAGCCCTATATGTTCATGAGTCCTTCTAGTCTCCTTCGGCTGAAACCAATAACATTTGAAGACTACGACATTCGGTGGGTTTTCACCATAGAACAAAAGTTCATAAATTGCTTCAACTCTCCCATAATACTCGGTACCTCCTTCGCCGATAGCAGATACACAACAATTTGTAGACTTTCGGTCGGCCATACATAGCTCTTTGCCATAGGTACGAAAGCGATACCCGTTGATGTCGTACTTGTCAAATGAACGGACCTTATAGTGAAAACCATTAGTGACTTGTCTCAATTTGGCATCCATAGACTCTGAATTAGCCTACAAGTTTAATATGAAAGGATTGTTGCATTACGCACAAATTAGCGAATGAAATGAAATTGCCTAATAGAAATTACCGTTTGTTTGAACCAAGAGATGAAACCGGGATAGCCGCCTCCTTGCTTTGCGAGAAGCTCATACTCTTCGACGGAATCCTTTTGGATCTCCGCTCCATACGAGAATATGGCGATGTATCGACTGTATGACATATCCAGGAATAAGAGCAGTTCAAAGGAAATAGAAGTTGCGAAACAATGTACCGAGAACTTACTCGATGTGCGGTCGCACTTCTATCAGGTTGTTGAAGATATACAACGAAATGGTCCGCCATTCTTCGTTATCCAAAGATACTGGATGTGAAACACTAGCTGGTGCGAGATTCTCTTTGAATAGGCTGAGGTTGCATCCACCCTTTTTAGGGTCGCCAGCATTGTACCGAGGCTTCGGATTATGCAAATGACGATTTTTGGCTTCGTAGTGTGTTGTTACGAAGTTTGCCGCCTCCTCTGTGATGAATGCCTCAGCCATCGATGCTTCAATTCTACGTTTATTTTTACATTTTTGTCGAAGCGTCTTCTTCATCCTCTTAGTTGGGTAGCACCAACGATTTTGCACGCCCCCCCCCCCCCAATCTTGCCTCGGTCGGGAGATGCAAAATCAAATGCTTCATTGGATTAAACAAGCCCGGTGGAAAGATCTTCTCTAACTTGCGGAGAAAGTACACACATCGGATGATAGTACACACATCGGATGGTGTTGCGTGGAAAAAGTTTGATGAATTACATGCTGACAAAGCGGCAGATCCGAGGCATCCTCGAGTCGGCATCAGCACGGATGGGTTCAGTGTGTTTGGTATGACGACAGCCCAATACAGTTGTTGGCCCGTATTTGTCGTTCCACTCAATCTCCCCCCCGGACAGATTATGCAAAGAAAGAACATTTTCCTGACGTTGATAATTCCAGGGCCCAACTATCCGGGGAAAAATATGAATGTGTACATGCAGTCGCTTAAGGACGAATTGCAAGAAGCCTGGGATAATGGGTTCAAGACATACGATGCCTATAGCAAACAGAACTTCATAATGCGTGTCTGGCACATGTACTCGACGCATGACTTGCCGGCGTATGCGCTATTCGTTGGCTGGTGTGTGCATGGAAGGTTCCCGTGCCCCACATGCAAGGGAGCTCTTGAGTTTCGTTGGCTTCAGGCCGGTCACAAGTTTTCTTGCTTCGACATGCATAGACAGTTCCTGGATCCTCGCCATAAGTTCAGGAAAGACAAGAAGAACTTCATCAGGGGTAGAGTTGTCAAAAACTCTGCACCACCTGCATTGACAGGCCAACAGACCCTGGATCAGTTAAACGCTCTCGAGCCAGATCCACAGCATCCAGGGTACTTCAAGTGGTATAATACTAAGCACGTGTGGACTCACAAAACATGCTTATGGGATCTGCCTTACTTCAAAGACCTCCTTTGCCCACACAACATCGACGTGATGCACACTGAGAAGAATATCGCCGAGGCACTTTTTGGTACATTGTTTGGCATAGATGGGAAGTCAAAGGATAATACTAAGGCTAGAGTCGATCTGGAGGCGCTATGTGATAGGCCGTTACAAAACATGAAAGAACCGAAAGGAAAGCAGAACTGGACGAAGCCAAAGGCATGGTTCAATCTTGGAAGGCCAGCTATGAGGGAAATTATCTTGTGGGTGCAACAGCAGTTGATGTTCCCCGATGGGTATGCAGCGAATCTAAAGAGGGGGGCGAATCTTAATAAATTGAAGATATTTGGTCTCAAGAGTCATGATTGGCACATATGGATTGAGCGGGTAATGTCGGTGATGTTGCGTGGCTTCATCCCTGAGGATGAATGGCTAGTACTGGCAGAACTCAGCTATTTCTTCCGTGTTCTTTGTGCGAAAGAACTATCGCCTGGCGTGCTAGAAGAAATGGAAGAGTTGGCGCCGGAGTTGATCCGCAAGTTAGAGAAGATCTTTCCACCGGGCTTCTTTAATCCAATGCAGCATTTGATTTTGCATCTCCCGACCGAGGCAAGATTGGGGGGGGCCCGTGCAAAATCGTTGGTGCTACCCAACTGAGAGGATGCAGAAGACGCTTCGACAAAAATGTAAAAATAAACGTAGAATTGAAGCATCGATGGCTGAGGCATTCATCACAGAGGAGGCGGCAAACTTCATAACAGCACACTACGAAGCCAAAAATCGTCATTTGCATAATCCGAAGCCTTGGTACAATGCCGACGACCCTAAAAAGGGTGGATGCAACCTCAGCCTATTCAAAGAGAATCTCGCACCAGCTAGTGTTTCACATCCAGTATCTTTGGATAACGAAGAATGGCGGACCATTTCGTTGTATATCTTCAACAACCTGATAGAAGTGCGACCGCACATCGAGTAAGTTCTCGGTACATTGTTTCGCAACTTCTATTTCCTTTGAACTGCTCTTATTCCTGGATATGTCATACAGTCGATACATCGCCATATTCTCGTATGGAGCGGAGATCCAAAAGGATTCCGTCAAAGAGTATGAGCTTCTCGCAAAGCAAGGAGGCGGCTATCCCGGTTTCATCTCTTGGTTCAAACAAACGGTAATTTCTATTAGGCAATTTCATTTCATTCGCTAATTTGTGCGTAATGCAACAATCCTTTCATATTAAACTTGTAGGCTAATTCAGAGTCTATGGATGCCAAATTGAGACAAGTCACTAATGGTTTTCACTATAAGGTCCGTTCATTTGACAAGTACGACATCAACGGGTATCGCTTTCGTACCTATGGCAAAGAGCTATGTATGGCCGACCAAAAGTCTACAAATTGTTGTGTATCTGCTATCGGCGAAGGAGGTACCGAGTATTATGGGAGAGTTGAAGCAATTTATGAACTTTTGTTCTATGGTGAAAACCCACCGAATGTCGTAGTCTTCAAGTGTTATTGGTTTCAGCCGAAGGAGACTAGAAGGAATCATGAACATATAGGGCTAGTTGAAATCAACCAAAGCACCCATTTAGATGTTCCTGATGTCTATATTACGGCTCAACAGGCGACCCAAGTATTCTATCTACCGTGGGCCTGCCAAACTAATCCAAATCTGAAAGGTTGGGATGTCGTTTATGAAGTGCCGCCGCGTGCTAGACTTTCTCCCCCAAAGGAAGAGGATTATGAACCTCACATTAACCCAGACACATATGAAGGAGAATTCTTCCAAGAGACACGTCTTTCCAAAAAGCGTTTCAAGAACCGCTATACTTCACCCCAAAACATTGAAGTAGACAGCGACAATGAATCGGACATCACCCCAGAGGAGGAACAAGAAGAGCCGGAACAAGAAGAGGTTACTGCTGCGGATGACCTGTCAATGCTTGACCGATTACGTCAAGGTGGCCTTGCACATGTTGATGCCAATGAACCCTATGAGCCCATCATTGATTATAGTGATGATGATGATTATGCATTTATTGATGATACTGACCGAGATTATTAGTAGTGTCAGGTATCCAATTTTTTATGTTGTACTTGATGATGATACACTTAAGTGATATACATATTACTATTCATGTCGGTACTTTTTTTTATGTTGTACTAATTTTGTTTATTCTTTGTCATGGCAGGTGTTGAAAGATGGTGGGCGCTGGTCGGGAGCGCGCTGAGGCCCCTTCTTCGTCGGCGCGTGGTGCGAGGTCTTCCATTCCACACGCACCTCTCCGCCGAGCGTTGCTGGACAGTATGGCGACACCGCCGGGCTCTTCTTCGTCGACCGTGGTGCCCAGCAGGGGACGAGGTAAGAAGAAGAAAGGAGGTGGAGCACGTGGTCACGGGAGAGGAGGTAGGGTGACTCTTACAACGCCTTCCTCGCCGCCGCCCCCAGCTGTTTCACCCGAGCACGTGACTGCTAGGGTGGACTCGTCTGAGGAGGAGGCTGCACGGACTCCAGTCCATGAGCCTCCGGTCCACGGGTCTTCGGCCCACGAGCTTCGGGTCAACGGGCCTTCGGCCCACCATACTTGGGCCCACGAGACCCCGGAGGAGCACACGTCTGGATGGGGTAACTGGTCGGGTCATCCTGAGGAGCCGAGTGGCCATGCTGATGATGGCGGGGAGCCGACTGATTTTGAGGAGGAGGGGGAGGAGGGGGGCAACGTCTACCAGCGTGGTGCTACACGGCTCCCGTCCGTGCCGGCGACCCGCGAGCAGAGGTGGTTGATTTTCCCTGATGGGGAGAGGTAAGTGCATTTAATCTTTTTGTACCTTTTGCATTCACGTTTCTTCAAATAACTGATGTGTTGGCCTTGTCATGCTGCAGGGGTTGGGACCACCATGAAAGTGTCCGCCGGCCCAACTCTGTTCTTGGAGTTCTGATTCGGCAAAACTTCCCGGGGTTTGTCACGTTGCCTGGTGAGGGTCGGCTTCCAGAGGTTGGATTGACTTGGGAGCACTACTTGGCTGCCCCGGCCCCGCCGGGTGAGATTATCGACGGTGTATTGTGCAAGACGAGGGCAGACGTGGTGATCAGAAAGTTCTGGGTAATTGCTCCTTTACACAGTTAAAAATCTTCAACTAGCTAGTTATTAATTGTACTAATCAATATTGTCTCATTTGATTGCGGACATTCTACAGGTGTGAGGAGGGATACGAGGAGGATGCGGCAAATGTTATCCACAAGGAGTGCAAGCGCCTACTTCAGAACTTACGGCATGAGGTTCGGGTGCAGGCTGTTCGAGACTACTACGCCGGGCGTGGTATCAAGAAGCCCAAGCAGGAGTGCCGCGATAAGTTCTTGAGTAAGGAGCAGTACATGAAGGTAATTCTTAAGGCCTTGTACTTACTTCCTTCATTTAGTAATTCATAGCCGTAGCGCTCAAGTTTCTATTTGCTAACTTAGGCCCCTCCGAGATGGTGTGTGGATCGGATGGATTGTTGGCAGGTGTTGGTCAATGCGTGGTGCTCAAAAGAATGGCTGGCCACCCATAAAGAGGCCAAGGACAAACGTGCCCAAATGGAAGGTGTGCCACACCACCAAGGTAGCTCCAACTTATTTCAGTACGGGCAGAACTGGGTATGTGGTTTGCTTCATGATTCATGCAATTCATTCATCATGCTAGCTTTAGCCCTTTAATTACTAATTTACTTTGTTTCTCTCTTTCAGGCACGCTACAATAAGGCGGATAAGGTGCCAGAGGTGTACGACCTGTATGCCATGGCCCACACTGGCCCTTACAAGAAAGTCAAGGCATTCTCTGCGTCTGACCTCGATGATCCAAAGAACTTCACCAACATCTCCGCCCACGACAAGCTCTGCAATATAGAGATCAGGGGAAGGCGAGGAAAGGGGAGGACTTTAACCCGAGCCAGGGTCCCATTGATACAGAGCTGCTGATGATATCTGGTGGAGGGAGGTCCCATGGCTCCATAGCCATGGGAGATGGACTTATCCATTGTCCTAGCACTCTCCCGGAGATCAAGGCGCGCCAGTCGAGCTCCGCTCCTGATATAAGGCCTCGTGAACGGCCAGTCCAACTCGCCTTCAAGGTTAGTTATACATACTCAGCTATCTTTCTCCATTACATTGTGTGCGCTTCCATCAATGATTACAAATGGTCATGTGAGTGGTGTTGCAGGCTGCTATACAGAGTGAGAGAGATAGAACGGAGAAACTTCTGGCGGAGGCGGCGGAGAGGCAGCGGGAGTTGGAGGAGAGGACGACAAAGATGTTGGAGGAGGAGAGGGCACGGAATGACATGCAGGCAAGGGCCATGTACGAGCTCCTTGTGGTAAGTTTCTTCTGTAGATTACTTGCTAATCTTAACATTTGAGTCTCATTACTAACTAGTATGACTCTGTTGTGAAAACCAAATGTGCAGTCTGTGTGCGAGAAGTCCGGTCAGACCGCTCCGCCGATGCCAGTGATTGCTCCTGGGAGCACGGTGAGTTTAATTTGAATGGACATTACTTGCTAGTCTTAACATTCATAACATTCCTTGCGGGGGCGTTCTTTTGGCCAAATGGTGGCTCGAAGTGGCGCCAATGAATCGTCGGTGAGCCCGTTCCCGCGCAACCTCGCAGGTTCCCGCGCAAGCTTCCCACCCGACTCGGTGAAATCACCCAAAATCCCAATGCTTACCGACCTGCTATATAAACCCTCACGGCCGGTGAGTCTTGCGTCGCATTTCCCCTCCCTCCCTGTAGCTTATCTCATCTGCTTCTCCCACAATCGCCAATGGCACCGATCGGTCATTGTCGCTTAGCCACTCCACCGTCATCAGAGAACAGCTCCAGCTGGGAGGCTACACCGCGGCGGCGGCACAGTACCCGGCGTAGTGTAGTGCATGTGGCGTCCCTGTTGGGTGTGCGTGGAACACCCACCACACGCTCCGCCGCCGGTGCCCGTCGGCAGTTGTTGCCCACCGTCGTTGCCGCCACACCACCGTCAAAAGCCAGGGCCATCGCCCACTCCGCCGGTGCGCCCTGAAGGTGGCACTACAAAAAAGACACATCCATGACATTTTGGGCCGAACGATTTATTTTTCTGTCATGCTTATGACACTTCTATGATGATAATTGTGACAAAACCCGGTATCATCATAGATGTGGTGGGCTCCTACTTCTATGACAAAAAATCATGGCAGAAAATGGGTTTTTCGTCCTAGGCGGGCTAGAGACGCAGCTGCATGACATTCTTTGGGCCGTCCATGACGAAAAAAACCATGGTAGAAGCGAGGGCGAGGAAAATATCGGGGAGTTCCCGGTTACGGTGGGTGGTCGGGGGCCGAGCGATGCGTGTTTATCTCATACACGTACGTGCGTGTGCGAGGGTTCCGCTCTAACTGAACCTGAGCGAGGCATTGGGCTCTAACTGAACCCGAGCGATTGCATTGCAGGCTACGCATTATTGAACCTGAGCGATCGATCGATGGCTGTTAACAGAACCCGATCGAGTGATTCCTTCGCTAGTGCTGCTAACTGAACCCGATCGAACATGCTGCCTCTTGATGAATAGTGAGTGTTGTTGGGGGGGGGGTTAGATGAACAGTTCCCGGTGGGGGTGGATGAACGGGACCCTGTGGTAGTCGAGGCCATTGCCGCTGGATGAACATGATCCCGATTGAGCCGGTTGGGGTGGATGAATAGGACCCCGTGGAGGGCTGGATGAATAGGACGACCCTGTGGAGGGCTGGTTGAACAGTAGCTAGTGGAGGGATGGATGAACAGTAGCCCGTGGAGGGGTGGTTGAATAGGACCCCGTGGAGAGGGCTGGTTCAACAGTAGCCGGTGGAGGAGTGGTGGAGGCTGGATGAACAGGAGCCTGTGGATGAACAGTCGCAGGTGGAGGCTGGAGGAGGTCGACGGTGGATGAACAGTAGCTCGTGGAGGCTAGAGGAGGTCAGCGGTGGAGATGAACAGTATCCCGTGGAGTCCCGTTTTGCGGTATGCCACACCCCTCCCGATGAACAGGACCCCCGTTTCGACCGTAGCGCTCCAATGCAAGTCCGTTTCCTCCGTTTTGCGGTACGCCACACCCCTCCCGATCAACAGGACCCCGTTTCGACCGTAGGGGTCCAAGAGAAGTTCGTCTCCTCCGCTTTGCCGTATGCCAGACCCCTCCCTATGAACAAGATCCCGTTTCGACCATGGCCGGTCGAACACAAGGCTGTTTCCTCTGTTCTGCGGTATGCTAGGACCCGTTTCGATCGGCTGTTCCGTCCAAGCCGATTGGCTCCCGATGAACACGACGACGCATTCCGTTCCGACCCAGCCGGTTGCCTCCCCATGAACACGATGACGACGCAGTTTCTCCGTTCCGCCCCAGCCATGTACTCGATCCCTGGCCGTATGTATGCGCGAGTAGGCGTTCGAGACCCATTTCGTATGTACGTACATGGCCGTATTTTCTTTCTTGCACCCTGGCTATACGTACGTGTACATGCTACGTGCGTGCCTCTACTACGACACGTGCATGCCTATACTATGACACGTGCCCTTTCTCACACGGCCACGGTTCATCACTGCAGCCTGTAGACAGACCGATCGTATGTACGTACATGTTCGCAACCAGAATGACAACGCTACGTACGCTATGACCAGGTGGGTCCCGACTGTCAGGCACTTCCTTGCGTGCGAAGATGTAGATGGTGGGTCCCAGCAGTCAGGGGGCGAATCATTTTTTTCCCCGTAATATGGACGCACTTCCTTGCGTGCGAAGATGTAGCTGGTGGGTCCCAGCAATCAGGGGGAAATGGTTTTTTCACGAAATAAGCTGGCCCATCCGGTGGGTCCCTGCTGTCAGGTGGAGGAATCATTATTTTCCATGTAATAAGGAGGCACTTCCATGCTGCGGTTGTGGACCCAGCTGTCAGCCTCTCCATGTATAGTACTCTTCCGATGGAAGTCGTTCGTTGACGACAAGGACCACGCCGTGCCAAGAGCACCTAGGCGGTGGACGACGGTGAGGCCTAGGAGGGGGACGACGCGGAGCCGGGGAAGATGCGGCAGTGGATGCCCACGCGGAGAGGAGTATGAGGGTTCACTGGTTCGACTGTGGTGTGAGGCTGTCGTCGCCGCAGAATAACAGGGGGTGTGGGTGAGTAGAGGGATGGCCTAGCCAGCGTTGGGAGTAGTGGGGGCAGTGAGGCCTCCGCGGCAACACAATCGGCCACAGGAGGCAGGAGCAGGCGGCACGACCGGCGCTGCTTTGTGCAGCTGGAGCAAGAAGACGAGAGGTTGAAGAAGCACTACAGCCGTTGGATGGACATTGTACGGTCATTGGAGAAAGAATCATTCATATTGACTAAGTTGACAAAGCCCTCCGTCCCCGTCAACTTAGTAGGCCCACATGTCAGCCTGCCACTATGCTGGGTCCCAGCTAGCAGGGGGAGTATTCATCTTTTTGTGCGTAATAAGGAGGCACTTCCTTGCGTGCGAAGATACAGCTGGTGGGTCCGACCTGTCAGCGGGGGGAACATTTTTTCACGAAATACAGAGGCCCTTCCGGTGGTTCCCAGATGCCAGGTGGAGGAATCATTATTTTGCGCGTAATAAGGAGGCATTTCCTTGTGTGCAGCCGTGGACCCAGCTGTCAGCCTCTCCATGTACAGTCCACGTCCGATGGATGTCGTTCGTTGACCACGTTGACCACGGCGCGCCGAGAGCACCAGGGCGGTGGACGACAGCGAGGCCTAGGAAGGGAACGACGCGGAGCCGGGGAAGACTCGGCAGTGGTTGAGTATGAGAGTTTACTGGTCTGGCTCCTATCGCCGGAAAATAACAGGAGGTGTGGGTGAGTAGAGGAATGGCCTGGCCAGCAATGGAGTAGGGCGGGGCGGTGCGGCCTGTGCGGCAGCATAGCCAGGCATGGGAGGCAGGAGTAGGCAGTTCCACCGCCGCTGGTTTGGGCGGCTGGAGCAAGAAGATCAGATATTGAAGAAGAAACACGGCCGTTGGATTAACATCCAACGGTCACTGCTGCTAGAATCGTTTGTGGACTAAGTTGACAAAGCCTTTCGTACACGTCAACCTAGTAGACCCACAAGTCAGCCTCCACATCTGTCCCAAACAGCATACAACCTGAAATTTCTAGCCAGATTCAAATAAATTTTAAAACTAACCATACCTTAATTAAATCCAATGAAATTTAAAAGAATGAAATTTAAAATATCAAAGTCCGAAAGAAAAAATTATTTCGGAACTAATTGCTTGTTTGTTGTAGTTTTAATTTTATAGCCCATTTATTATTACTTATAGCCCATTTTCTTTTAATTATAGCCCATTTTCTGGGCGAAATGCATCCCTCCTTGTCTTGAAAGATTTCCGGCCCAACAGGGCATAGAATAGCAAGTAGGCCTACGTTGGTTATTCTGCAAAAAACAAAATAGCTGGGCTAGCCATTTTCAGAAAGGCAAAAAAACTGGGCTGGTCATGTGCTAAACATATGAAATCAAAGTCTGGGCTAGACGGGCCATAGCTTCCGAACAACCCAGTTGATACCCTTCTCCGTCCCGAAAAAACAAAATTACTACGCGCGCTGCTGGGTCCCTACTGTCATCCTCACCATGTACAGTCATCTCCTTATTCCTCTCGGTTGTTTACCATGTTGACAACATCGGAGGGCGGCGCCACGGCGAGCGAACCAAGGCGGAGGACGATGGTGAGGCCTTGGACGGTAACGAACAGGAGCCGGGGAAGATGCACAGAGTTTTAGGGTGTGATGTGGCCACAATGCGTGCGCGGCAGCACAGCCAGCCGTGGGAGGCGGGAGAAGGCGTCCCGCCGGCACTGTTTTGGCTTTGGCAGCTAGAGGAAGAAGAGACTGAAGAAACACGACAGACGTCGAATGTCAATCCAACAGTCAAGGTTGGCACAATCGTTTGTTGACTAAGCTGACACCAAGTATCATACTTTTTTATATATAGGAAGAAAAGAAAAACTGGGCTCATTCGCGTGATAACATTCCCGAAACTGCGACAGTTCGATCTTGCGTCGAAACTAAAACTGCAAGGAAAATGCGTTCTTCTGCCGTCCTCCTCCCAGGGAACGTTCGCCACATAAGTGACTAGCACCCTTGGTTTTCAACCGAGAGGTCTTGGGTTCGAGTCCCAGGAACTCTCAATTTTGTCCTCCTTCCTTCCTCGCAAAAAAAGAAAGAAAGTCAAAGACTTGAGAAGGCATATAGAACAATCTAGTGTACCAGTAAAGAGACGTTGCTGAGTTTTAGAAAAAAGAGAGACATGCTCCTATAGCTGGTTCGAATCCAAACCTCTACTATGATTATATATGGTGCTGTGCTACTCTACAAGTAATGGAACTGACATATCCAACATTCACTTCTCCTCTTATCTACTTACTCTGCCTAGCATCAGAAGCTCTGGCCCCAGCAACCATGTCTGTTGGCTGCTCGTCCACCTGCTCTTCAGCAGGCAACAACCATATATGCACCAAGTCGCCACCCGTACCATCGCATGTGGGTTTCATCACACCCCCGCCGACACACGCACCGCGGCCAGTTGCTCATCACAACCCGCTGCCGTTGGTGTGGTGCCACTACTTCAAATCACATAGAATCATCCGTCGTGTCTCAACCACAATTCTCAACCCTGGCCGACTCTTCTACAAATGCCTGAATCATGGGGTAATAATATGTTTAAGTGTTGTTCTGCTGCTTTCAGTTGCTGTTTTTTTAATAGTTTGGTTGATGATCTTCCAATTTGATTCGTGTAGAAAAGGGAACATTCGTGTGATTTGTATTTCTGGGAAGTTGCTGATGTGGGGGAATGCAACTACACTGATTATTTGGTTAGCTGAGGAATCCCAATACCAGCAGGTTGGGGTGTTGGACAAGTAACTGAAAGAACGAAAAAAGATGGAGATGAAGAGCAGAAGGTTAAAGATGCAGTTCCTCTGATCATGGCCAAGCAACAACTGCTGAACGGCCTTGACATGAATGAGGAGATGAAAGAGCTTGTGAAGATAATGGGCAAAATCGATGTGCTCTGTAAGATGATTGTCTCTTTATTTGAAGTATATGTAGCACTCGTGATGTATTCAGTGGCTATGACATGAGCACTTTGCTGAAACTAGTAATGAATGAAACATGTGTAGCAGGCTGGGCATAGTGTTGTGAACATCTAATGATTTCTATTAAAAGAAATCGAGGGGTATCCCCTTTTGCTCATAATTAAATAAATAGCAGAGGCCCTTTTGGTAATAAATAAATAAATTAGCAGAGGCCCTGTCGGGTCAGCTTTGTTCCCATTCGAAGACGTCGAGCAAATTGCAGTCCAACAGCAAACTATGTCATCATATTCAAGTTTCACAGCCAAATATGAGTACAACTAAACAACAATGTCATCATGTTTTAGTCGTCATACAATCACCAAACACAGATGAACATACATAACAAGTGATGTTCTCATAGCAAAATACTAAACAACACGTTAATCAGGTTTCAGTTGTCATAGCAAACACAATTTCACATAGTAGATAAAAAACGTCTTCTAACAGGAAAATACGACAAAAGCAATCTAATCATCATCCATAGCAACAGCGTCAACATCTTCGCCATGTGTATCAGTCTGAATCGTAATTCCCCGGAGTGTCATCTTCTTCTTCATCCTCAATGTCCTCAAACATTGGCTTCTTCTTGATCAACTCTTGTATGTCCACAGCACAACAAGCAATCTTTTCGCCAACGTCATTGACGTGATGGCTCTCAAAGATATTAGGAACATCTGTGGAATCTTGTACATCAGGAGCAGTGTAAGCATCATCTTGTTGTGCAACTTCATTAAACAAATTCCTCTGCTCAAACCTTTGCAATACTCTCCAGTCATCGCTACATGCAAATGTGTCTTCCAAGAAAAATATATGTGTTGCTTGATTTGCCAAAATAAAAGGCTCGTTGGTTTGGTACGCCGCCTTGACATTGATGGATTTGAAATAATCATCACCTCTCGGTTTTGCGATCCTGGAAAACAGGTTATACCAATGAAAACACAATAGAACCACACACCGATGATCCTCAAAACTGGAGATATACTGCAACTAAACAATGTCTGTTATGTTAGCATACACTTCATTTATCTCTCTGTCGTACGTATCCGTGCTCATGATGGCACTGTTTTGTGTCTTCCTGCCTTCGTCGCGTGCATGGGTGTTGTAGCGCACATCTCCAACAACGCAAGATTCATAATGTCTTACTCGAGTATCAGGACCCATTGCTAGTGCATAAAGGGCATAATCAACTGCCTGCCCATCCTCCTGCATCTTCTTAACCTATGGTTAGAAAATAGACAAGTTGATCATCTTATTGTAACACCCCGAGAATCATGCTACAGTAATCTCGCCCTAATGGTGGCCATGTCATCATGACTACTATACTAATTGCCACTTGTCTGAAAATCAATTCTAATCTAATTTAAAAAAACAAGTCAAATATTTAATCTTCAAACATGCAAAAAAAATAGTTCATAATTTTTTTGATAATCCCTAAGTAATTATATCAAGGGAAACAACATCAGTAAAAGTCCCAAAATGCCCCTGAAAATAATTTAAATAAACCAACAGCAAATAACTTGGCCTTTTCAAATTCCAAAAATGTCTAAACATTTTTCCTAATGCCCCGAGACTTTTTGTAGAGCACCACATTATTGCATTGGAATTATGTTCTAAGTTTCAGCCCTGGCAAAATTCATTTAGTACACAAACTAAACGCAAAGCTAAGGCAAATGTAAAACCAAGAAAAATTAAAATAAAACAAAATTGAAACTAACCTATGATGCACTCTAGGCCCAAGTGCATAGAACTTGGCCCAAACCACCTGGGTCATCTCCTACCTCCTGCTACAGGAGGCAGGGAGGCCGTGGCGGGCATCCATGGCACCCCGGCCACGTGCCGGCCATCCCCGACTTCCCCGACGCCCCTAAAAGGAACCCCCCCCCCCCCCCCCGCGACCCCTGGCAAACCCTAACGCCCATTTCCCTTCATTCCCATCTCTACTTCTCGATTTCGTCCGCCCCGAAGCTCATGCTCACCGTTGTCGCGTCGGTCCCGCGGCCATCGACCTCCCCTCGTCACGCCAAGATGCCCAAAAGCTCCGCCATCGTCGTCTCCTTCTCCCTCGCCTATGTGCACGAGCTAGGAGGCCCCGTACGCACGGCATCGCCATCGTCCTCAACATCCGGTCACCGCGGCGCCATGGACAAATCTGTCGCCTTCACCGCATTCCCGGCCACCTCGAGCTCCTCTTCCGACTCGCGGTGAGCTGCGCTACATTTCCCCTTCCTAACTGCTCTCGATCCATAGTTATAGTCCCGTCGTCGTCTTCGTTTCCTCCGGCCAAAACGCGTCGCCGCTATGGTGCTCCCCGCCGTGGCTACAGGCCGTCCCGGGGCCAGCTAGGCACACGGGGGTGTTCCCGTGCCCATGTAGATGCAGACTAGCCTCTAGGTTCGCTCGATTTTGAGCTATAGCGTCGCGCCCGATCAAACCTGTGTTCGTCGTCGCCGCGTCCGGCGCTTTGTGCTCGCGAGCCCCTGACCACACCCAGTCCCACGTCCACCCGCGCACGTGTGCCACCACAGCCCTGCGTCCGTCGCACCTCGCCGCTGCACCACGCCCTCCTACGCGCGTCCGATGCTCCCGGCACTCGCCGTCGCCCGCCCTGGCTGCGTCCAAGGCGCGACCCCGCAGCCGCCAGCGGCCCCTGCTTCTGCGTGCCGCTTCAGCTCCTGCTATTGCTGCTCTGCTTACTACTGCTGCTACTATGTGCTGCCGATGCTCTCTGCTCCGCTGCCTTGGCCGCCCGTGTTCCCCAGGTGTGCTGCTACTAGTTGATGCCCCTGCTACCTGTTGCTGCTGCTACACAAGGTCACCGGGCGCCCTCCTGTGCAAGCGTGCAGCCTAGCCAAAAGGCTGACTAGCTCTCTGGAGATGTGGCCGGCCCTATCCAAATTGCTTAGTGCTAATTAGCTTAGTTAGGTTTAGTCCAGCCTAACCTGTCCATGACAGGTGGTCTCACGCACTAAAATCCTTTTAGTTGAAAGGCCACTCAATGACATGTGGGACCTTGTTACTTTAATCCCTAGTTACTAATGTTCCTATTACATGTGGGCCACAAACCCTCTGTTGACCAGTCAAATTGACTGGGTCAAACCCAACCTATGGCCCCACTGCCATACACACCGTCTAGTAAAGCCCCTTGTGACAAAAGATTTTCTATTTAAATTTTCGAATTAAATAATTCCAGAATATTGTTAAAACTTTGAAAATTAATATAAAATAAACCGTAACTCGGATGAAAATACTTTATACATGAAAATTGCTCAGAACGACGAGACGAATCCGAATACGCAGCCCGTTTGTCCGCCACACATAGCATAGCAAACACATAACTTTTCCCCTCCGGTTCATCTGTCCGAAAACGCGAAACACCGGGGATACTTTCCCGGATGTCTTCACTCTTCGCCGATATCATCTAGTACTACGTTAGGGCACACCTAGCTCCGTGTATTGCCATGTATGCCTTGTCTTGCTTTGGTTGCTCTATTATTTATTGTGTTCCCCCTCCGTTACTTCTTTCCGGTAGACCCCGAGACTGCCAGCGACCCCAGTTCGACTATGGTGTTGACGACCCCTCCTTCTTGCCAGAGCAACCAGGCAAGCCCCCCCCCTCTTGATCACCAGATATCTCCTACTCTTCTCTATATTGCTTGCATTAGAATAGTGTACCATGTTACTGCTTTCGGTTAATCCTATTCTGATGCATAGCCTGTCCTTGCTACTACTGTTGTTACCTTTACCTGCAATCCTACATGCCTAGTATAGGATGCTAGTTTTTCATCAGTGGCCCTACATTCTTGTCCGTCTGCTGTGCTATACTATCGGGCCGTGATCACTCGGGAGTTGATCACGGGTATATACTATACTTTATACATGATACATTTGGTGACTAAAGTCGGGTCGGCTCGAGGAGTACCCGCGAGTGATTCACGGATTGGGGGCTGAAAGGACCTTTGTCCCAACGGCCCTCAGTGTGGATCTTTGTGGCGGAGCGACAGGGCAGGTTGGGACTACCTAGGTGAGAGGTGGGCCTGGCCCTGTCGGCGTTCGCGGATACTTAACACGCTTAACGAGACCTTGGTATTTGATCTGAGTCTGGCTACTGGCCTATACGCACTAACCAACTACGTGGGAAAGTTATGGACACTCGACGTCGTGGTATCAGCCGAAGCACTTCATGACGTCAGCGACTGAGTGGAGCGCGCCAAATTGGGCCGCGTAACGTGACTTCCGTTGTACTGGAGGTTGCTAGGTCTGCTTCCGGCCGCCCACGCAACGTGCAGGTGTGCTCAGGGCGATGGGCCCAGACCCCTGCGCGCTTAGGTTTAGACCGGCGTGCTGACCTCTTTGTTGTGCCTAGGTGGGGCTGCGACGTGTTGATCTTCCGAGGCCGGGCATGACCCAGAAAAGTGTGTCCGGCCAAATGGGATCAAGCGTGTTGGGTTATGTGGTGCACCCCTGCAGGGAAGTTAATCTATTCGGATAGCCGTGATCTTCGGTATCAGGACGACTTGGAGTTGTACCTTGACCTTATGACAACTAGAACCGGATACTTAATAAAACACACCCTTCCAAGTGTTAGATACAACCCGGTGATCGCTCTCTAACAGGGCATTGAGGAGGGGATTGCCGGGTAGGATTATGCTATGCGATGCTACTTGGAGGACTTCAGTCTACTCTCTTCTATATGCTGCAAGACGAATGCTGCCAGAAGCGTAGTCTTCGACAGGATTAGATATCCCCCTCTTATTCTGGCATTCTGCAGTTCAGTCCACTGATATGGCCCTTTACACATATATCCATGCATATGTAGTGTAGCTCCTTGCTTGCGAGTACTTTGGATGAGTACTCATGGTTGCCTTGTTTTCCCCTTTCCCCTTTCTCTGCCCGATTGTTGCGATCAGACAATAGAGCCCAGGATCCAGACGCCACCGTCAACGACGACTCCTTCTACACTGGAGGTGCCTACTACTACGTGCAGCCCGCTGACGACGTCCAGGAGTAGTTAGGAGGATCCCAGGCAGGAGGCCTGCGCCTCTTTCGATCTGTATCCTAGTTTGTGCTAGCCTTCTTAAGGCAAACTTGTTTACTTATGTCTGTACTCAGATATTGTTGCTTCCACTGACTCGTCTATGATCGAGCACTTGTATTCGAGCCCTCGAGGCCCCTGGCTAGTATTATGATGCTTGTATGACTTATTTATGTTTTAGAGTTGTGTTGTGATATCTTCCCGTGAGTCCCTGATCTTGATCGTACACATTTGCATGCATGATTAGTGTACGATTGAATCGGGGGCGTCACAAGTTGGTATCAGAGCCGACTGCCTGTAGGAATCCCCCTTTCACACTCCTTGGCCGAAGTTGAGTCTAGACAGTGCAAAAACTTTTACTAACATGGATGTGTGTCTTACCGGCCCACGTCTCCATTTGGGTGGTATTAGGATCTTTTACTCCTCGTCTATACTCTGGGACTCTAATCTCTCTTCTCTTTGGGTTAAATGAATTTTCTAAAACTCTAACATTAGGTTCTCGTAACAACTTTCTCCCGGAGAGCCCCTTATTACAGATGATCGCCTGCTGCACCAGAAGATTCTGAAGTTACTCTACGATGTTCTCTCGAGACCTTGTGCCTTCGCATTTGCGATTTCCTTCCACCGTCAACCTATATGGAAAGCTGCATACACTTGCCATTCATACAATCATTTCCCGTCGGTCTCGTTATTACAAGATGCCCCGAAATACTCTCTGTTGTCCCGAGAATCCTTTGAATTTACTGCCTCGCAATTCTTTACCACATGGATACCCCCTACGGATAATTTCTCGCACTTATCGAGTATTTGTTCATCCCCGGTTGTTCGTATGCTTCATAAGATACACTGAAATACTATCCGATCTTCCATGAATCCTCTTCAAACTATTGCTCTGCAAATACTTGTCTGCTTGCATCATGGATGCTTCCCATATGTCTAGCGATATTCATTAGTATCCTTTGACACCGTCATTTTGATCCTATTGATTCAACATGTGAGCGAATGTGCACAAACATCAATTTATCCTTTTAAATTATCTTTCTGGCTCAGATGTCATTTTGAACATGAGCTGGTTCTCGACCAAACAAATTGTCGTCGATTGTGCCCCTAAGTCTACTCGACTTATCCATCCTTACTCAGAGCGTTTGTTTCTGAGCCCTTAATTTGGAAATCATAACTCCTTTGCATTTGAGCTTGGATTAGTCAGTTGTTTCGATAATCCGATCTCTTTGCTTTCTTTCTTCTTCTGGTTGAGTACCGGTGCTCACATCAGATCCCTTATGGAGCACCAGATCCTTATTGGATTTTATCCGACGACGTCCTTCATATTCAAATAACCTTGTGAGCCTTTCCACAGATATATAAAGCCTTTGGTAAATTGTATCCTCTGCTTTCTCAACCATGCTCTGTTTTCGAGCTGGTGGTATTTACTATTGAAGCTTGTGGTATATGTTTCCACGATACCCTGACGGGTTGAACCTATGCCTTCCTTAATATGTGTGAACTCGAAAGTTTTGCGAGTCATACTCTTCTGGTATTTTGCTAGATAAAATTTCAACACTACAACTTCTCGAAAGTGAGAGGTGAATGGAAGGTTATACATTGAAGAAGTGGGAGTCGACCTTGAACTTGTGTTCATGCCCATGGAAACAATGTAGATCTTATCATTAAAGATTCTCTTAAAACTATTTACCCCTTTGGTATAAGTTTATCTTATATCCGGGATTTGGTCCTTTGCAACCGTGGTTCCGATCATGATTGTTCTTCTTTGATCCCATTTCCCGGACAATTTGAAGTACTTGTCCTCTGCAGATCAATATACCTACCCAACCTCTATTCTGCTCTACCTTCGAGTATACCCCCTGGTATCTCGCGGATATCATGCCATTGCACTACATCTTATGAATTGGTGCTGGAGTAATACCTTTCCCTGTCATAGTCACTCCACGGGTTCTGGGTTGTTGTCAACCGAGAACACCGATTTGTGAATCGAATCGACACTGAGATTCAGTACTCCCAGTACTTTGTTGTTGAGAAGTTTAATACTCCATCACGTCACTCCTAGCCTGATCGGCTACATCATTATCGTGCCAATTTTATCTATGCTACCTGGTCCTTAATCCTAGAGCACAACTTTTGATGATGAGCTAAACTTACATCGATCTTCCTCGTCATATCATTTCGCCTTGAACATCAAGCTTGATTTCGAGTTCATGTCGTACCCTTGGTTCCAATAACCTTTTGCTTCATAATTCTTTTGGCTTGATGTCATCGCCGATCGATTACATCTTCATGAAAGCTCTCAACAAATGTGTCGTGATCATCATCAACATTCTGAGCTCTTCCAGGATATCAGTTAAATTCATGATGAGAAACACCATCCTTGCCCACGATGATTTGTGTTATCATCGACAACATTATTGCATTCTGTCCAACACAAAACTTGTTCCTGTTTTGTGTTGTACCTTGAGTTCCTTGCTATCCAACTTATGTTATGTTCTACCTTGAAGTATTACCATCTTTTATGTCAAGAATGTTGTTAGAGTTTCACCACCTCTTAAGAAATTCTTGATATAGTAATACTTATCGCCATCTCCATTCATTTCTTGGTCTCCGTGTTGTTTCTAACCGGAATATCAACAAATGGACTATGAGGTGTAAAATTCAAAAACCACCATTCTAACATTGATCATGCTACTTAAGCCCATATTCCGGGTGCACCTTCCAACCAATGTTTAATTGTGTATGTTTTCCTAGAGCATACATCATTATATCATTTGATCTGACAAATGATATCTCCGTGTTCACGCAATTGTGGAAATCCCTCTTTTTGGAAGTCTCGATGAATTATCATTGAGTTCATCATCCACCTCCTCATCCTCTCCTTGGTTTAATGATGAACTCCTCTTCTGGAACTCGCTTCCATAGTTCCTCTCCCGAGAATCTTACAATATCATCTCATTTAATTTGCGTTGCTCCTTTTCTTCTTAGGCTTCCTAAGTCTGAGGTATCCTGACACCAATCAGATCGGAATCTCGGTCAGATATGATGGTTGGAACATATTCCCAAGAGTTATAACATTGGTCTTTATATGACCCGGTAAGGTGATGTCATGCCTAGCACACATGGCCGGAGGCTCTATTGTTATAGTTTTCCTTTTTAGCCAGGTTAAGCACTCTTCCATGAGGAAATTGTAAGACTTATTCTACCAGTTGTTCCTGATGAATCCTTCGTGTATCCAAAGACTGACCTTTGCCTGAAGACCATGTCAATGCTATCTCGAAGCATGTCTGTGCTACTCTGATCATCAATACGAGCATTTGAAGCACAATGCTAAATTCTCTTTATCAATTATCCAAACACTGTTGTATGATAATGACAAGAAATTTCTCTCCCCTTTCCTAAAGGGTTTTCTACGTTATATCATGTCATGGATATCATGCTTTGTTTGTCCTTGGGAAGGATATACCCCTGAAATTTGTGTTTAAACACATTTTCCTTTCCATTGTTCTGTTTAATATCAAGATCACCTTTTCCTTTCCATTGTTTTGCTTAACCTTTCTGGTGATCTATATGATCTAAGCAGTAATATTCTTCTGCTTATGTGCACACCATATTACAACCGTGTTAGTAAGACCCTGTTGCTTTTGTTGATAGCATTCTGGTAACCACCGATAGATGGGAACCTTGCCTATTGGTCTGCCTCGTTCAACGAGCAGGAAAATGGTTCTCTTCGTCCCTTGCCCTTGGTACCAATGGTTGTTGCCGACATAATCGATAGTCTATCCTCTGACATGCCTTGCTTACATGATCATGCAAGACGTCATCCCCCTTCCTACTTTTAACCCACATGGTGGGCCCATAACCCACAGTTCCACATGATCGAAACCTGACTCTTCAGTACACCCTGTTGTCAAAGTTATTCCTCACGCTTGACTTCGTATGTAATTCACGGGCCACCTGCCTAGTGATATATTCTGGTACCAGACGCAATATTAATTCTCGTTGCTCTGAACCCCTTCACCTTCTGATTAGGCCATTGAACGATTGCCTATCCTCTTGAAACTGCTGATTGCACCTTCTTATTATCCTTTCGATGACTTTCTTGAATTTCAACTCAAGAGATGCCTCTATGCCTCGTTGACTGAGATAGCCCCTAGGTACCTAACATGTGTCGAGCTTCGACCTTCCCGAGTTCCCCCCTTAATCTTTTTCGTAAGTACGATGAAGACTCCAAAGAAAGGATGACGACTTCATCATGATGGCCTGAAACAGAGGAATGAAGATGTCAATGTAATGGATCGACCTCTTCGAGAAGAGCAACAAAGACTGAGAAGATTCATTAGAATTTCGTAACTAATCATTTTCCCCTAACTCCACCTCTTAAATCTCGGGACGAGATTTTTTGAGGTGGAGGAGATTTGTAACACCCCAAGAATCATGCTACAGTAATCTCTTCCTAATGGTGGCCATGTTATCATGACTACTATACTAATTGCCACTTGTCTGAAAATCAATTCTAATCTAATTTAAAAAAACAAGTCAAATATTTAATCTTCAAACATGAAAAAAAATAGTTCATAATTTTTTTGATAATCCCTAAGTAATTATATCAAGGGAAACAACATCAGTAAAAGTCCCAAAATGCCCCTGAAAATAATTTAAATAAACCAACAGCAAATAACTTGGCCTTTTCAAATTCCAAAAATGTCTAAACATTTTTCCTAATGCCCCGAGACTTTTTGTAGAGCACCACATTATTGCATTGGAATTATGTTCTAAGTTTCAGCCCTGGCAAAATTCATTTAGTACACAAACTAAACGCAAAGCTAAGGCAAATGTAAAACCAAGAAAAATTAAAATAAAACAAAATTGAAACTAACCTATGATGCACTCTAGGCCCAAGTGCATAGAACTTGGCCCAAACCACCTGGGTCATCTCCTACCTCCTGCTACAGGAGGCAGGGAGGCCGTGGCGGGCATCCATGGCACCCCGGCCACGTGCCGGCCATCCCCGACTTCCCCGACGCCCCTAAAAGGAACCCCCCCCCCCCGCGACCCCTGGCAAACCCTAACGCCCATTTCCCTTCATTCCCATCTCTACTTCTCGATTTCGTCCGCCCCGAAGCTCATGCTCACCGTTGTCGCGTCGGTCCCGCGGCCATCGACCTCCCCTCGTCACGCCAAGATGCCCAAAAGCTCCGCCATCGTCGTCTCCTTCTCCCTCGCCTATGTGCACGAGCTAGGAGGCCCCGTACGCACGGCATCGCCATCGTCCTCAACATCCGGTCACCGCGGCGCCATGGACAAATCCGTCGCCTTCACCGCATTCCCGGCCACCTCGAGCTCCTCTTCCGACTCGCGGTGAGCTGCGCTACATTTCCCCTTCCTAACTGCTCTCGATCCATAGTTATAGTCCCGTCGTCGTCTTCGTTTCCTCCGGCCAAAACGCGTCGCCGCTATGGTGCTCCCCGCCGTGGCTACAGGCCGTCCCGGGGCCAGCTAGGCACACGGGGGTGTTCCCGTGCCCATGTAGATGCAGACTAGCCTGTAGGTTCGCTCGATTTTGAGCTATAGCGTCGCGCCCGATCAAACCTGTGTTCGTCGTCGCCGCGTCCGGCGCTTTGTGCTCGCGAGCCCCTGACCACACCCAGTCCCACGTCCACCCGCGCACGTGTGCCACCACAGCCCTGCGTCCGTCGCACCTCGCCGCTGCACCACGCCCTCCTGCGCGCTTCCGCTGCTCCCGGCACTCGCCGTCGCCCGCCCTGGCTGCGTCCAAGGCGCGACCCCGCAGCCGCCAGCGGCCCCTGCTTCTGCGTGCCGCAGCAGCTCCTGCTATTGCTGCTCTGCTTACTACTGCTGCTACTATGTGCTGCCGATGCTCTCTGCTCCGCTGCCTTGGCCGCCCGTGTTCCCCTGCTGCGCTGCTACTGGTTGATGCCCCTGCTACCTGTTGTTGCTGCTACACAAGGCCACCGGGCGCCCTCCTGTGCAAGCGTGCAGCCTAGCCAAAAGGCTGACTAGCTCTCTGGAGATGTGGCCGGCCCTATCCAAATTGCTTAGTGCTAATTAGCTTAGTTAGGTTTAGTCCAGCCTAACCTGTCCATGATAGGTGGTCTCACGCACTAAAATCCTTTTAGTTGAAAGGCCACTCAATGACATGTGGGACCTTGTTACTTTAATCCCTAGTTACTAATGTTCCTATTACATGTGGGCCACAAACCCTCTGTTGACCAGTCAAATTGACTGGGTCAAACCCAACCTATGGCCCCACTGCCATACACACCGTCTAGTAGAGCCCCTTGTGACAAAAGATTTTCTATTTAAATTTTCGAATTAAATAATTCCAGAATATTGTTAAAACTTTGAAAATTAATATAAAATAAACCGTAACTCGGATGAAAATACTTTATACATGAAAATTGCTCAGAACGACGAGACGAATCCGAATACGCAGTCCGTTTGTCCGCCACACATCCCTATCATAGCAAACACGTAACTTTTCCCCTCCGGTTCATTTGTCCGAAAACGCGAAACAACGGGGATACTTTCCCGAATGTCTTCCCTCTTTGCCGGTATCATCTAGTACTGCGTTAGGGCACACCTAGCACCGCGTATTGCCATGTATGCCTTGTCTTGCTTTGATTGCTCTATTATTTATTATGTTCCCCCTCCGTTACTTCTTTCCGGTAGACCCCGAGACTGCCGGCGACCCCAGTTTGACTACGGTGTTGACGACCCCTCCTTCTTGCCAGAGCAACCAGGCAAGCCCCCCCCCCCTGATCACCAGATATCGCCTACTCTTCTCTATACTGCTTGCATTAGAATAGTGTACCATGTTACTGCTTTCGGTTAATCCTATTCTGATGCATAGCCTGTCCTTGCTACTACTGTTGTTACCTTTACCTGCAATCCTACATGCCTAGTATAGGATGCTAGTTTTCCATCAGTGGCCCTACATTCTTGTCCGTCTGCTGTGCTATACTATCGGGCCGTGATCACTCGGGAGTTGATCACGGGTATATACTATACTTTATACATGATACATGTGGTGACTAAAGTCGGGTCGGCTCGAGGAGTACCCGCGAGTGATTCACGGATTGGGGGCTGAAAGGACCTTTGTCCCAACGGCCCTCTGTGTGGATCTTTGTGGCGGAGCGACAGGGCAGGTTGAGACTACCTAGGTGAGAGGTGGGCCTAGCCCTGTCGGTGTTCGCGGATACTTAACACGCTTAACGAGACCTTGGTATTTGATCTGAGTCTGGCTACTGGCCTATACGCACTAACCAACTACGTGGGAAAGTTATGGGCACTCGACATCGTGGTATCAACCGAAGCACTTCGTGACGTCAGCGACTGAGCGGCGCACGCCAGATTGGGTCGCTTAACGTGACTTCCGTTGTACTGGAGGTTGCTAGGTCTGCTTCCGTGTAAGGACCCCGATCCTAAGTCACACCGATCTAGCATGTAACACATCATATCACTTTGCGGCCTCACGCACGGTATTCCCACGGGTGCCACCTTACCTGGCCCGGGACCGTTTGCGCCTTTTGGCTCATGTATATGATAGTGTCGCTAGCATCCATATGACAAAGAACCCGAGCCGACATGGCTAGTCGTGAACCCAAAGCGGCACTAACCCATGGGGACAGGCATACATGAATCTACTTCGAGCATGTCGGTCAACAGCGTGTGAATCCGGGCTGTAGCACTGGGCTAACAGGACTCCGCTAACCCGGGCTGTAGCAGGCTAGGCAGGACTCCGGATGTCACCGCGTGACATTTCCCCGAAGGGACAGACACAGGAACGAAGTGAAACACATGCCGGCCAGTCAAGTGTCCTGAGCAGTAGTGATGGGCTAGCAGGACTCCGGTGAACCCGGCTGTAGCGGACTACTATGGATCATGGAAGCACTAGACTACATTTCCCCATAAGAGAGGCTGCCAAGGATAAACAACTAGATTGTCGGATCCCACACATACCAAGCATTTCAATCATACACACAATATACTCAATATGTGTAAATACAACATGGCATCACAACATAACTCTACGACTCAAAGTATTTATTCATTAGGCTCCGAGGAGCGAGATATTACAAACATGGGTCTCATGACCCCACAGTCAGAGCATACAAGTCAAAGCACATGCGGAAGCTTAACATGTCTGAGTACAGACATCTACAAATGAAAAAGGCTGAGAAGCCTGACTATCTACCAGATCCTGCCGAGGGCACAAGATCGTAGCTGAGGTATCAAGCTAAACGTCGAAGTCCACACGGAACTACTAGCGAGACTGACGTCTCTCTGCAAAACATAAAATAGGCAAACGTGAGTACAAATGTACCCAGCAAGACTTACATCAGAACTAGCTACATATGCATCGGTATCAATAAAGGGGGTGGTGGAGTTTAACTGCAGCAAGCCAGCTTTGACTCGGTGGCTCCTGAACTACGACTGCAAATAACTCTTTTGAGGTGGCGCACACGAGTCCACATATTCACCATATCAATACACCACTATGTATCCGCTCCCGTCTCCCCACGAGAAGGCCATCCATAGCACTGACGCTTATCTTGCGCATTTTAGAGTATCCACTTTCACTTGTCTATGAACTATGCAAGGGGTCCAAGTTTCCATATCCTAGGAATCCGGCTATTCAAATAGATAATGATAACCCTGCAGGAGTGTACTTCTTCACACACGCTCTCGCCACTTATCGCCCTGTACACGTCATGTCCCTCGGCAACCTTCAAGCGGAAGACGGGCGAGGGAGTCGGCCACGACCTGACTAACCACACAAGTCTCTAGTCCAGGTTTATCGCCTATTCGGGTTCCATCCGCAAGAAGATCCGGCCGGGGTGTCGCTCCCGGCCCCAAACAATGTGTGCAGGGTTCCCAAGCCCACCTCGACGGATGGATCTACGCTTGGTACACCGTGCCATAGTGCCTAGTCTATCCCAAGACCACCTATACCGGGTACCACTTGGTAGACTACTAACACTACCTACAAACACCAGAAACTAGTTGCAACTCCTGGACAGAGACCATGTTGATTAATAAGTCGAGAGGGCTTGGAGCGCCCGGAGCCCAATGTGTGGTAGTAACTGTTCATGGATCACAAACACAGAACTCAGTTCCTGAGGACGGCTGCAATGAGACAACCCACCATGTACTCCTACATGGCCTCTCACCGCTACCTTTACCAAATCGTGTTCACACACTTAGCTCTCAACAGCAGGACATGTTCACCACATTCCAATTCATTCCCGATGAATCAGACCAGACTCAACTCTAAGAAGTAGCAGGCATGACAAACAAGCATGAATGAGTAGGCACATCAGGGCTCAAACAACTCCTATTCATGCTAGTGGGTTTCATCTATTTACTGTGGCAATGACAGGTCATGCAGAGGAAAAGGGGTTCAACTACCGCAGCATGTAACAGTTGAATCATTGTTGTCCTAATGCAGTAAAAGAGAGCAGGAGCGAGAGAGTAGGATTGTATCGGAATGAACAAGGGGGTTTTGCTTGCCTGGCACTTCTGAAGATAATGTAGTTCTTCATCGGTGTCATCGATCTCATCGTCGAAACCACGTCTAACGAGAGGGGACAATTACCGGCAACAGAGAAAGAACCCAATCAATGCAATGCGACAATATGATGCATGGTCATGACATGGCAAAATGAATGTGTTTGAGCTAATGCAACTAGCAGAAGTTTAAATGAAGTTGGTTTGAACACTAGGTTCAATTTCAAACTCCATATGTGAGAGTTTAAATGCCATTTATATGATTTGGCCTAAACAGCAGCTATAAGTTGTTCTAACATGCATGAAAATGGTACAGATGGATAGATTGGATTTTTCTGATAATTTTACATATATAATTTGTTTGATTTGGAGCTACGGTTGATTTACTATGAATTTTAGAAGTTTAGGCAATTTTCTGGATTTTCCTGATTAAAAATAAATCCAGAAAATGTAATACTGCGTCAGCATGACATCGGGGTGACGTCAGCAGGTCAAAGGCGCCAGCCCAGGTCAAACCTGACGGCTGGGGCCCACATGTCGGTGTGACAACTAACTAACAGGGTTAGTTAGTGTTAGGTTAGCACTAACCAAGGTTAATTAGGCCCTGGGCCCACATGTTAGTGAATTAGTGGGTTAACTAAAAGTTAATTAGTGCTAAGCTAAAACTAGCAGGGCTCTGGGCCCACTTTCGTTGACCCAGGGGAGTCAAAACCCAGGTCCAACGAGGTCAACTCGCCGGCGGTTTGACGCCAGCGACGACGGACGCGGCGGAGGGCTTCGGGAAACGCCCACAGGGCTCGGTTTTGGACGCGGTTTGCGGCTACGGAAAGCTGAGAGTCTCGCGCATCAAACGGAGGTAACAACCCGCACCGGAGTGGACTAAATCAACGACGGCGGCAACTTTTGCGGCGGCCGGAGTTCGGGAAACAACGGTGTGGGCGGTGCGGGGCACGGGAAGAGCCGTGGACGGTCGTGTTCGACTTGCGGGAGTGCGGCGAGTGCAGCGGTGAGCTCGGGCGCGTGCTTGCACGGCCGTAGTCGCGGTGGCAACATGACCGGCGGCAAGGAGCTGTCGGCTCCGACAGCCACGGTGGTTAGAAGGCGTGGACGGCACGGGAAGAGAGAGGAAATGGATAGGGGCTCACGTTGAGTTCGAAGAGCAGGTCGGCGTGCTCGGGGAGACGGCGGAGAGGGCGAATCGGACGGCGGCATCCGGCGGCCGTGGTCGGGGAAGAAGGCCTCAAGCATCGTCTTGGGGCCGTCCTGGCTAGAGTAGCTCGGAGAGGAGGGAGAAGAGGTTGCGGCGGAGCTTCTGATCTGCTCGAGGGGACGAGGGAGAGGCGATGGCCGCGGTGGTGTTCATCGGCGGCGGCGGTAGTGCTCGGTGGTAGCGTGCGAGAGAGCCAGAGGAGGAGAGGTGCTCGGGGAGAGGCTGAGAGGGCTTGAGGGGGCGCGTGGCGTCTCCAGGGCGACGTCGGGGAGGCGGCAGCAAGCAGGAGGTGGCCAGGCGCAACGTCGGCGCTCGCCACCGAACTGCTTCATTGTAATGCCCCGGATGTAACTTGCCATATTTGTAATCCAACTCTTGCCATTTTCGACATTGTGATATGATTTTTCCTCCGTGGTTGGGTTTCCCTTCGTTTTGCATTTTGTTCATGTCATGCATTTCATATCATGTCATCATGTGCATCGCATTCGCATACGTGTTCGTCTCATAAATCCGAGCATTTTCCCCGTAGTCCGTTTTGCAATCCGGCGCTCCTATGTTCCCCGGCGTCCCCTTTTACATTTCTTCATGAGCGGGTATTAAACTTTCTCGGATTGGACCGAGGTTTGCCATGCGGCCCTGGTATAGCACCGGTAGACCGCCTGTCAAGTTTCGGGTCAATCGGAGTTCGTCTGGTACTCCAACGGTTAACCGGGTAACCGTGAAGGCCTCTTGTGTGTTGCAGTCCAACACCCCTTCAAAACAGCCCAATAACCCATCTAAGACACTCCCATGTCCTCCGCCGTTCGATCACGATCACGTGGCCGAAAACCGCTCTCCATTTGGAGCTTCCTAGCTCCTCCTATCTATAAATATGTGCACCCCTCCTCCAAATCCGGGTCCAAAACCCTAGCCTCGTTCCTCTCCGTGCGGGCGGACACGTCCGCCGCCGCCGGACGAGCCGCCGCCGCCGCCCGCAGCCAGTGGCCGCCTGCCACATGGCACGCCGCCGCCGAGGCCCGCGCAGGCCCGCGCTCGGCCCTCCCGGCCCGCGTGCTCCCGCGCCCCGCGCCGAGCTCCTCCGCCGCCCGAGCGCCCGCCGACGCCCCTCTCCACCTCCCGCGCCGAGCCGCCCGGCTCCGCCGCGCCCGCGCCGCCGCCTCGCGCGCTGCCGGCCGCCGTCGCCCCGCGCTCCCACCGCCGCCTCTCGCCGCGCCACCGCGAGATCCGGTCGCGGGAAGTCAGATCTCGGCCGGATCCACCGTCTCCGCCGCCCACCGACCTCGCCGGAGCTCCTCGGTTCGCGCGCCGCTACAGTAAACCCTAGATCCGGAGGTCTTCGTTTTCTTCTAAGTCCTCATAATTTCACATTATCATGCCTTGTTCATCGTGCCGTAACTTCGCATCCGTAGCCCCGTTTTGTGCCTATAATATGTCGAATTGTTCGACTCGAAGAGTACATCATTTCATTCCAGTGCGTCATTTTCATTTGAGGTCATCTGGATGCCCGAAATGCTGTTAGAAGAGGGCTAGTTGATGTTAGTTGCTGGATCTTATCTGATCTTGCACTTTTGTTATTTTTGCCATGATTGATGTGTACCTCCTATGAAGTTGAGTCCTACATGAGTTTTGTAATATACCATGTTACCTTTCTAGAGAATTATGCCATGTATTTTTTGTGATGTTTGTGGTGACTAGCACAAGCATGCAAACTAGGGTACTTGATGTTGCTGATTTCAGAGACTTACTAATTTCACCAAGTCCCTGACTGCTGTTATTTTTATGCCATGTGTTCATGTTGTTTCCGAGAGATCTATGCATATTTTGAGCATAATCAGTAAGAGTGTTTTGAACTTGAGTATTTGCTCTATCCATCCATGCCTTTGTTTGTATTTATGGCGTACCATAGCTTGAGTCAATTGAGCTCTACTTTTGCTTCAAAATGTTGCTGGCAGATTGTTTACATGTTATTCGATTTTGCCAAACTTGGTGTAGTTGATCCTTGCATGATATGATGTTGTTCTTGCTATGTATAGTTACTATGCCATGTCTTCTTGATGGATGTATGCTTAGTTTATCATGCAATGCTCTGTACTGAGTGCACCGAGCTCGCAAACATGCCTACATGTTATCTGTTTTTGACATGTCCAGTTTTCTGCCAAGTCTGAAACCTGTAACGAGACTTGCTTAATTGACATGGGTGTAATTATGTTTTCTGATCCTTTTTGGCTTATGGTCAGTAAGGGACTTTTATCAAGTGCTTTGAGTATATTCATGCCGTGCCTTATTTTGCTATGTCCTGTTCCTGTAGCGTGTTGTTTCATTGCTCTGAACCTGCCATCCTGATGTGAGTTTTCTGCTATGTTGCTATTTCACCAAGTCTGAGAACCTGTTATCTTTTGCACTTTTGCCATGCTTGTTTGAACCTGTTATGTTGAGATTTAGCCGTAGCTCAGTGTTCATCTTTTGTCAAGCATCTTGAGTAGATTACTGTCATATGCTTTGTTGATATGTTTGGGTGCAGTAGATTATTTTCTTGTTGCTTGCTAAGTAGCATCATGCTGTTAATGGCAGATTATTGTCATTCTTGTTTTGCTCGTCATTTGCAAACCGTGCATCCGATTCCGGTGATCTCTATATCGATTTCAACCGAAATCACCTCATCTATCCAGTGGCATACTTGGTTTGCCAAGATTATGCCTTGTTCATCTTTTCCTTCCGGAGCATGCATATGCATTGCATATCACATCTCGCATATCATGCCTTGTTTTGCATCATGTTGTTTGCGCATTGCATCATGGTTGATATTTGCTCCTTTGCTTGTTTACTTGTCTTGGGTAGAGCCGGGAGACGAGTACGTGAACGAGGAACCTGTTGAGAACGCTTTCGAGGACCAAGCTTTCGACAACTCTGAGAACCTCGCAGGCAAGATGACCATACCTTCGAAATCACTTCTATCTTTGCTTGCTAGATGCTCGCTCTTTTGCTATGCCTATGCTGCGATACCTACCACTTGCTATATCATGCCACCCATATTGCCATGTCAGCCCCTAACCATCCATGTCCTAGCAAACCGTTGATTGGCTATGTTACCGCTTTTGCTCAGCCCCTCTTATAGCGTTGCTAGTTGCAGGTGAAGATGAAGTTTGTTCCTTGTTGGAACATGGACTTGTTGTTCCTTATTGGAACATGTTTACTTGTTGGGATATCACAATACCTCTTAGTTATTTAATGCATCTATATACTTGGTAAAGGGTGGAATGCTCGGCCTTTTGCCTGGTGTTTTGTTCCACTCTTGCCACCCTAGTTTCCGTCATACCGGTGTTATGTTCCCGGATTTTGCGTTCCTCACACGGTTGGGCGATTTATGGGACCCCCTTGACAGTTCGCTTTGAATAAGACTTTTTCGGCATGGCCCAACATTGGTTTTACCATTTGCCACCACCTACTCCTTTTTTTCCCCCGGGTTTTCGCAAGCCCGAGGGTCATCTTTATTTTAGCCCCCCCGGACCAGTGCTTCTCTAAGTGCTGGCCCGAACCGAGCAACCTGCGGGGCCACCTCGTGGCAACTCGAGGCCTGGTTTTTACTCGTAGGTTGGCTTATCCGGATGTGCCCTGAGACCGAGATATGTGCAGCTCCTATCAGGATTTGTCGGCACAATCGGGCGGCTTTGCTGGACTTGTTTTATTACTGCCGAGATGTCTTGTAGTCCGGGATTCCGAGACTGATCGGGTCTTCCCGGTAGAAGGAATATCCTTCGTTGACCGTGAGAGCTTATAATGGGCTAAGTTGGGACACCCCTGCAGGGTATTATCTTTCGAAAGCCGTGCCCGCGGTTATGAGGCAGATGGGAATTTGTTGATGTCCGGTTGTAGAAAACCCGAAGTTGACCTTAACTAAAACACATCAACCGCGTGTGTAACCGTGATGGTCTCTTCTCGGCGGGGTCCGGGAAGTGAACACGGTGTTGGAGTTATGTTTGACGTAGGTTGTTTCAGGATCACTTCTTGATCACTTCTAGCTTCATGACCGTGCTTTGCCTTCTCTTCTCGCTCTCTTTTGCGTTGCAGCCACCATATATGCTAGTCGCTTGCTGCAGCTCCACCTTACAATCCTTTCCTACCTATAAGCTTAAATAGTCTTGATCTCGCGGGTGTGAGATTGCTGAGTCCCCGTGACTCACAGATTCTACTAGAACAGTTGCAGGTACCAATGATGCCAGTGCAGATGACGCGCCGGAGCGGTGGCGGGGCGGCGCCGGCGGGATCCGGTGGCGGCGAGGTCGCCGGCGAGGCGCGCCGGGCGGCGGAGGCGCGGCGGGGCGGCGGAGCGGCTGGCGAGGCACGGGGCTCCTCTGGCCCGAGCGGGTCGGCGGGGCGGGCCGGCGGCGGCGGGGAAGTGGGCACGGGCGGCGGCCACTAGACGGAGGACACATGGCGGCGGACGGGGAGGTCAAACAATGTCCGGCGAAGGTGGGGACTTCGTCCGGCGGCGCGGATCTGAGAATTTTTAGGGTTAGGGGAAGAATGAACCGTGAATTTCGGGGGAGGGTATATTTATAGGTAGGAGGAGCTAGGAGGCTCCAAATTGAGCACGGTTTTCGCCCACACGATCGTGATCGAACGGGGATGGACATGGGAGTGGCTTAGATGGGTTATTGGGCTGTTTTGGAGGGGTTTTGGGCTGCAACCCAAAATAGGCTTTCACGGTTACCCGGTTAACCGTTGGAGCATCAAATGACCTCCGATTGACCCGAAACTTGACAGGCGGTCTACCGGTGCTATACCAAGGCCGCTTGGCAAACCTCGGTCCATTCCGAGAAAGTTTAATACACGCTCACGGAAAAAGGTAAAAGAGGACGCCGAGGAACATAGGAGCGCCGGATTGCAAAACGGACAACGGGGAAAATGCTCGGATTCATGAAACGAACACGTATGGAAATGCGATGCACATGATGACATGATATGAAATGCATGACATGGACAAAATGCAAAATGACGGGAAACCCAACCACGGAGGGAATATCATATCACATTGCCGAAAATGGCAAGAGTTGGAGTTACAAATATGGCAAGTTACATCCGGGGTGTTACACCTGGCTAGAGTAGCTCGGAGAGGAGGGAGAAGAGGTTGCAGCGGAGCTTCTGGTCTGCTCGAGGGGACGAGGGAGAGGCGATGGCCGCGGTGGTGTTCGTTGGCGGCGGCGGTAGTGCTCGGTGGTAGCGTGCGAGAGATCCAGAGGAGGAGAGGAGCTCGGGGAGAGGCTGAGAGGGCTTGAGGGGGCGTGTGGCGTCTCCAGGGCGACGTCGGGGAGGCGGCAGCAAGCAGGAGGTGGCCAGGCGCAACGTCGGCGCTCGCCACCGAGCTGCTTCGTGCGCTGGCGAGGGGAAGAAGACAGGCGTGCCCCTGGTGGGCTGGGCCAGTTGGCTGGGCCGGCCAGCTGCGGTGCTGGGCCGCACAGGTAGGTGGGCTGCTCAGGTGAGGCCAGGTAAGCTCTAACCCTTTCTATTTTGTTCTGTTTTCTAATTATTTTGATCTGTTTTGAATTAGTAAAAATACTAATCCATTTTGTAAAATCCTGAAAATAATGTTGGGCAGTGTTTGGATTATTTCCAACAACCCAAACCAGTTTTAGAATTATTAGAGCATTTAAAATATTTATAGGATTTAAATGCCCCAATTCAAATACAATATGAGTTAATTCAATAATCCAAATGTCATGGAAAAATGTGCAATATCTCTGGTTACTGTTTCCAGCATTTCCCAAAAATGGTGAACATTTTTTAAGGCCATTTGGGTTCATTGGAAAATATTTTCTTGGTTGAACCTATTTGAATTGCTTTAGTGCTAGGGCTTGGTCATCCCCACTTCAAAATTTCCTTTGAAATCAAACATGATGCATGGATGCAGATGCCACTAACTACAAACAATTCTGGGGCTGTGACACTCACCCCCACTAAACAAGAATCTCGCCCCGAGATTCAAGACGTGAGGTAAGAAGACAAAAGGGGCACTAAGCATCACAAACTTCATGATCCAGGTTGCACTTCATAAGAACGTTGACACGATCACCATCTTTGTCTTGATGTCTTGCTCTGAGTACTCCAACTATCATGACAACGAGAGGAAAAGGATAACTCTAGAAGGATTGATCTTTCTGAAGATCGAACACTGACGATCAACTCATGGAATGAGACGTTGAACATTTCTCGAGCTGAGACATGAAACATACATCCCGAGGGATGAAGTGTAACAGATGACGAAGGTTCACTACGTAGATACATTTCCACACATAGGAGGGTGGTGAACGGTTGTCAATGTAGCAAGGAGTTGAGTTGCCATGCTACCATAAGGAACATCTTAAGGAAGGTGACTCGCAGAAATATTCCCTTAAGTGGCAAAAAGAATTACTTTTGATTCAGAGATCATTGAAACTCTTTATACTAGCCTAAGGCAATCACCATCGATCGTTTGGCGAAGTTCAAAGGAATGGCATATCCAGATTTGAATGGATGATGTGGACTACCTTGTTGAAGACAAAGCAATGGATGATTTTCACCTATCATCGGAAATGGATGGGACCCATTGCAGGACCACTTTTGAAGACGATCCTGGACAGCAACTGCTGAGAAGGACAGCCCATGGAAAATTGGCACGATGGGGTGCAAGCTGGGAACAAAATGCAAATGTTGGGAATGTTCCAACCATCATATCTGCCTGAGATTCAGATCTGGTTGGTGTTAGGATATTCCAGACTCATCGAGTCTAGAAAGAAAATGATAGTTTGCAACACCAATCGACGAGATGACGTTGCGAGATTCTCGGGAAATGAACTACGATAGCAAGCTCCAAAACATGAGCGGGTTCCGCTACAAACATGTGAACACGCTGTCCAAGACAAGCATGACCGCGAAGTAGTCTTATAATAAAACACTACCGAGTTCAGGAGGGAACCATCAATGAGGATATCGAAGTCCTTGCATAAGTCTAGCTCTTAAGAAGAAACTTCTTCTCCTTGAACAAACCAATCAGTGGCTTGGTGTCCTAGGGACACATATGGAGTGGAGGTAATTAATCTACCAAACCATAGAATACTTCGCACGTATGCATGACTGATTTGGGATGATTCCAAGGAAAACAAAAACAAGATTTCTCGTATTCACGGCGGCAACTTTCATCAAATGCACGTGAATTAGAGGAAGTCACTCCTTTCATCCAAGCATAAGCTTCATGAACGGAACATGAAGACATTGCTTAAAGTTTTCAACACTAGGTTGATGTTCAACATGAATCATGGGGGAGACAAAATGCTGCTGATGGGCTCAACAACAACTCATCGGAATTTCCATATCACTGGACTTCCACCATCATGTGAACACGGTGATAGCATTGGTCAGACCAAAGGATGTAATGGTGTATGCTCGAGGGATCAACCACGAGTAAGACAACATTACGAACATCGTTGGTTCTGATTTGATTTGACGATAGCCCACACTCAAATCAAAGGATTGATAAGACAATAGCGCCGACAATTGATCACGTGGATCAATCGATGAAGATATTATCTTTCTTCAACACAGATACAAGATATCCCCTAGGGATGAGCGTGGTAGGACAAGCTTTTATCTTCCAACTCTACAAGTTGTTGTTAAGCTTAACCAACTAGCTCAGGGGTATCCAACACAGATTCTTGGAGAAGAGTGGTTTATTGGAAAACCAACTTGATCACGAACTCGACATATCGGTCAGGGGACGACCTGGTGATACTCCCATGAAGATATCCGGAAAATAACGAACCACCGATATGTCTCTAAGCTCGAGAACAATCTTGCTTTTCAAGGCAAGACGACATGATCAGAAGAGTAAGGGATTGAATAATCCAAACTCATCGATCGAAGAGTGCACCGGAAATAAGGACTAGGTAGCACGATCAATCTTAGGATGATGATTTAATAACCAACAAGCTAAGAATGAGAATATTGTCCAATTACTACCAAGCAACGAGCTGCTCGGAGCATTGATTTCACACATCACAATTCACTTGTCGGCATTTTGGTTACAACAGCACGAGGGCCGAGGAATGAATGATGATGGTGAGAAGTATCACTTCATCAAGAATTCATAAGAGATGGTGCAATTCCTATAATATTCTTGACATAAATATGGTAACACTTCAAGGTAGAACATAGCAAAAGCTGGATTGGCATTTTTATCTGCGGAATACAACTGCTTTGACCCAATCCTAGAAATGGACAACGTACTGGAGTTTGTTTCTCCTAGTCATTTCGGAATAGAATGGCTTGACGGACCACAAGAATAATAGGCGTCGATAACACGAATGCACAACTATTCTGAACCAAGAATTGATAAAAGAGGCTCAGAATACAACTAAAAAGGGACAACTCAGAGGAACATATAATTTCTTAAGTTGTAGATGCATCGGTTAGCATGTTGAATAAATTCAACATGTTTCTTCTGGATAACCCATGCAGACAGGTAGGACTGGCAGGTTCACAATATAGGACCGAGATCTCATCAAGAGCACTCCTATTGTGATCTTTTGGTTCAAAGAACTTCTGCCACATTGATCCATGGTATTTGAAAGAATGATATACCACGGACCTCGAGGACTATCACAAGGTTACTAATATCCTAAAGGAACTAGCAAACACTATCGATATGAGGTAGGTAGGGTGAAGCTCGGGTTCAAAAACCCAGGAGTAGAATGCCTACTAACTAATAACATCACGGGATTCTTTTGAGAAAGATGGCCAGAATCATCACGCTGGGAACACAAAATATGGCTAGATTACTAGGTGACTCCCTAAAACACCTAGTGTCATAATAATAGTTCCAACATATATGTCGAGGCAATAGAGTACCTCAACTGACCAGTTAGTGTGCTTATTCTGACCAAAAGGACATCGGGAACGGAAAGAAAGGATTTGCAAATGCATCAGACTATTTAGAAACCTGGGATGACTCGGACAGCATAACGGCTGTAAATGCTCAGAAAAAGTTTTGAGACATTCACAAGGATTTGCATAGTCACTTGACAACATCATATGAAGGTTCTGAGGCCAGCTATGAACATATGGAAGTAGTAGGAACTGAACTGAGGCTTGAACTCAACAATCCTAGGCAACTACGGTTTAGTAACACGTCATCCTGAGAGATAGAAAAGAAGCCTAGTTCTTAACCCCGTGGAAAAGATAAGATGACTCAGATCAGAGGGCATGGGGTATAAGGAGTAAAAAGAGCCTTACTTTCCCTTCCACAATCAATTCCCTTATATAACTAAAGCATTTCTAGACACAACTTCGACCAGTTTGTCTTGGTAATCCTACAGGCAGTCAGGCTCTGATACCAACGCTGTCAGGACCCCGATCCTAAGTCACACCGATCTAGCATGTAACACATCATATCAGTTTGCGGCCTCACGCACGGTATTCCCACGGGTGCCACCTTACCTGGCCCGGGACCGTTTGCGCCTTTTGGCTCACGTATATGATAGTGTCGCTAGCATCCATATGACAAAGAACCCGGGCCGACATGGCTAGTCGTGAACCCAAAGCGGCACTAACCCATGGGGACAGGCATACATCAATCAACTTCGAGCATGTCGGTCAACAGCGTGTGAATCCGGGCTGTAGCACTGGGCTAATAGGACTCCGGTAACCCGCGCTGTAGCAGGCTAGGGAGGACTTCGGATGTCACCGCGTGACATTTCCCCGAAGGGACAGACACAGGAACGAAGTGAAACACATGCCGGCCAGTCAAGTGTCCTGAGCAGTAGTGATGGGCTAGCAGGACTCCGGTGAACCCGGCTGTAGCGGACTACTATGGCTCATGGAAGCACTAGACTACATTTCCCCATAAGAGAGGCTGCCAAGGATAAACAACTAGATTGTCGAATCCCACACATACCAAGCATTTCAATCATACACACAATATGCTCAATATGTGTAAATACAACATGGCATCACAACATAACTCTATGACTCAAAGTATTTATTCATTAGGCTCCGAGGAGCGAGATATTACAAACATGGGTCTCATGACCCCACATTCAGAGCATACAAGTCAAAGCACACGCGGAAGCTTAACATGTCTAAGTACAAACATCTACAAATGAAAAAGGCTGAGAAGCCTGACTATCTACCAGATCCTGCCGAGGGCACAAGATCGTAGCTGAGGTATCATGATAAACGTCGAAGTCCACATGGAACTACTAGCGAGACTGACGTCTCTCTGCAAAAACATAAAATAGGCAAACGTGAGTACAAATGTACCCAGCAAGACTTACATCAGAACTAGCTACATATGCATCGGTATCAATAAAGGGGGTGGTGGAGTTTAACTGCAGCAAGCGAGCTTTGACTCGGTGGCTATCCTGAACTACGACTGCAAGTAACTCTTTTGAGGTGGCGCACATGAGTCCACATATTCAAAATATCAATACACCACTATGGATCCGCTCCCGTCTCCCCACGAGAAGGCCATCCATAGCACTCACGCTTATCTTGCGCATTTTAGAGTATCCACTTTCACTTGTCTATGAACTATGCAAGGGGTCCAAGTTTCCATATCCGAGGAATCCGGCTATTCGAATAGATAATGATAACCCTGCAGGGGTGTACTTCTTCACACACGCTCTCGCCACTTATCACCCTGTACACGTCATGTACCTCGGCAACCTTCAAGCGGAAGCCGGGCGAGGAAGTCGGCCACGACCTGACTAACCACACAAGTCTCTAGTCCAGGTTTATCGCCTATTCGGGTTCCATCCGCAAGAAGATCCGGCCGGGGTGTCGCTCCCGGCCCCAAACGATGTGTGCAGGGTTCCCAAGCCCACCTCGACGGATGGATCTACGCTTGGTACACCGTGCCACAGTGCCTAGTCTGTCCCAAGCCCACCTGTACCGGGTACCACTTGGTAGACTACTAACACTACCTACAAACACCAGAAACTAGTTGCAACTCCTGGACAGAGATCATGTTGATTAATAAGTCGAGAGGGCTTCGAGCGCCCGGAGCCCAATGTGTGGTAGTAACTGTTCATGGATCACAAACACAGAACTCAGTTCCTGAGGACGGCTGCAATGAGACAACCCACCATGTACTCCTACATGGCCTCTCACCGCTACCTTTACCAAATCGTGTTCACACACTTAGCTCTCAACAACAGGACATGTTCACCACATTCCAATTCATTCCTGATGAATCAGACTAGACTCAACTCTAAGAAGTAGCAGGCATGACAAACAAGCATGAATGAGTAGGCACATCAGGGCTCAAACAACTCCTATTCATGCTAGTGGGTTTCATCTATTTACTGTGGCAATGACAGGTCATGCAGAGGAAAAGGGGTTCAACTACCGCAGCATGTAACAGTTGAATCGTTGTTGTCCTAATGCCGTAAAAGAGAGCAGGAGCGAGAGAGTAGGATTGTATCGGAATGAACAAGGGGGTTTTGCTTGCCTGGCACTTCTGAAGATAATGTAGTTCTTCATGGGTGTCATCGATCTCATGGTCGAAACCACGTCTAACGAGAGGGGACAATTACCGGCAACAGAGAAAGAATACAATCAATGCAATGCGACAATATGATGCATCGTCATGACATGGCAAAATGAATGTGTTTGAGCTAATGCAACTAGTAGCAGTTTAAATGAAGTTGGTTTGAACACTAGGTTCAATTTCAAACTCCATATGTGAGAGTTTAAATGCCATTTATATGATTTGGCCTAAACAGCAGCTATAAGTTGTTCTAACATGCATGAAAATGGTACAGATGGATATATTGGATTTTTCTGATAATTTTACATATATAATTTGTTTGATTTGGAGCTACTGTTGATTTACTATGAATTTTAGAAGTTTAGGCAATTTTCTGGATTTTCCTGATTAAAAATAAATCCAGAAAATGTAATACTGCGTCAGCATGACGTCGGGGTGACGTCAGCAGGTCAAAGGCGGCAGCCCAGGTCAAACCTGACGGCTGGGACCCACATGTCGGTGTAACAACTAACTAACAGGGTTAGTTAGTGTTAGGTTAGCACTAACCTAGGTTAATTAGGGCTGGGCCCACATGTTAGTGAATTAGTGGGTTAACTAAAAGTTAATTAGTGCTAAGCTAAAACTAGCAGGGCTCTGGGCCCACTTTCGTTGACCCAGGGAGTCAAACCCCAGGTCCAACAAGGTCAACTCGCCGGCGGTTTGACGCCGGCGACGACGGACGCGGCGGAGGGCTTCGGAAAACGCCCACAGGGCTCGGTTTTGGAAGCGGTTTGCGGCTACGGAAAGCTGAGAGTCTCGAGCATCCAACGGAGGTAACAACCCACGCCGGAGTGGACTAAATCGACGACGGCGGCAACTTTTGCGGCGGCCGGAGTTCGGGCAACAACGGTGTGGGCGGTGCGGGGCACGGGAAGAGCCGTGGACGGTCGTGTTCGACTCGCGGGAGTGCGGCGAGTGCAGCGGTGAGCTCGGGCGCGTGCTTGCACGGCCGTAATCGCGGTGGCGACATGACCGGCGGCGAGGAGCTGTCGGCTCCGACAACCATGGTGGTTAGAAGGCGTGGACGGCACGGGGAGAGAGAAAGGAAATGGACAGGGGCTCACGTTGAGTTCGAAGAGCTTGATCCTTGAGTTGAAAAGAGGCAAACTTGACAAAGTCCTCAGGTCTGACATTACTGCACTCGAAATGCTTGCTGATGTCCACGAGCTAATCATCGGCGTCTGTGGCCTCGACACAGTAGCTGAAAGTCTTTGGCTGATTTGCAAGGAACTGATTGAGGGTAGCAAAATGTGGCTGATTGTTGCCTTGGCCTTGATTTCCCTGATTACCTTCCCTTGGTTGCGATCTTGCAAGAGCTGAATCAGAATCTGAGCGTTGGCATTGGTGGCTGTCATCAAGGCTTGTCATGCCTCCGGAGGCGGAGGTGGTGGCGGAGGGTTAGCCTGACTTCCTTCATTGCGTTCCGGATTCTGACGCGTTGGCGGAGCCATCCTGAAGAGGGTGACATCCATTAGCATCTTGAAAGACATATATTCAAGCTGAATCAAAGGATCGAAATTGCAACATATAGTCTTCACAATAAACATTCGAACAAGAATGAACGAATGAATTCCAAAGTAAAGCATCACACTTCCATAAGCTGAGAAGCCATTTAGATAAAAGGTATGGAATCACCATCTGCCTCGAAACAACTCGAATATCACAACTGAAAACAAAACAAAGGATTGACTTGCAGAATAAGCCGGAACAAACATATGATAGATCCCATATCGTATCATGTGTCTGTTGGAAAGATATTCTAGGAGCTACTTGAATTCCCACTTATAAACTCCCGAAACTTTCTGGTTATGCAATCAGGTGTTGGGGATACAGGGGACACAAAATATATCACCCAAACTAACAATACCTAGATCCAGTTGTATCCATCCTTCAACACATAACCAAGAAACCTTCGGAAATCGTCTACCTCAACCTTCGAAAAGCATCCGTTATATGAGTTATGGCAATACTCCCGCACTCGCCTCAGTACTGGGCTATCAGGGTTATCTCACCAACAACTATACAAAAGAGATTTTCGATGTCGGCGTACTAAACTCAGGTATTCCAGAACTGCAACGATAAAATTATGACGAGAACACCTCAGAGCTCAACTCCCCGGGACACCTCCACTAAACCCCTGCTGACATGAGGCACCAAGACAATGTTGTCATCACAAAACCATCGGAACGATTCTAAGATACCCGCGTGATTCTAAAAAAAATTAGTGAAATTTGAGAAGAGAAGAGTCACAACTCTACGTCAGGATGCCTTACCAGAGCGATGAGGAGACTGGCAAGTAAAAAGAATTCCTGAACTCTCCGATACATAATTCCTAAATGACTCAAAATATTTTTCTAGACACAACTCGGCCGCTAAAAACGATAAATCAGTGGGGGCTCCTAAGGTCGGGGAAGGCTCTGAATACCAACTTGTAACGCCCTCGATGCGGCTATATCTCCCACGTGTCGGAGCACGACTTAGAGGCATAACCGCATTGAAAGCAATGTCGCAAGTGAGGTAATCTTCACACAACCCATGCAATACATAAGGGAAAGAGATACATAGTTGGCTTACAGTCGCCACTTCACACAATACATAAATAAACATCCATCATACAGATTACACTCAAGGTCCGACTACGGAACCAAAATGAAAGAAGACTACCCCAAATGCTACACAAATCCCCGATCGACCCAACTGGGCTCCACTACTGATCATCAGGAAAAGACACATAGTAACGACCACGTTCCTCGTGAACTCCCACTTGAGCTCGGATGCGTCATCTGCACTGGCATCGTCGGCACCTGCAACTGTTTTGGTAGAATCTGTAACTCATGGGGACTCAGCAATCTCACACCCGCGAGATCAAGACTATTTAAGCTCAAAGGTAGGATAGGGTTGTGAGGTGGAGCTGCAACAAGCGACTAGCATATATGGTGGCTAACAACGCAAAAGAGAGCGAGAAGAGAAGCAAAGCACGGTCGTGAAGCTAGAAGTGATCAAGAAGTGATCCTAGAACAACCTACGTCAAACATAACTCCAACACCGTGTTCACTTCCCGGACTCCACCGAGAAGAGACCATCATGGTTACACACGTGGTTGATGTGTTTTAATTGAGATCCACTTCGGGTTTTCTACAGCCGGACATCAACAAATTCCCATCTGCCTCATAACCGCGGACATGGCTTTCGAAAGATAATACCCTGCAGGGGTGTCCCAACTTAGCCCATTATAAGCTCTCACGGTCAACGAAGGATATTCCTTCTACCGGAAAGACCCGATCAGTCTCGGAATCCCGGACTACAAGACATTTCGACATTAATAAAACAAGTCCAGCAAAGCCGCCCGATTGTGCCGACAAATCCCGATAGGAGCTGCACATATCTCGTTCTCAGGGCACATCCGGATGAGACATCCTACGAGTAAAACCAAGCCTCGGGTTGCCCCGAGGTGGCCCCGCAGTCTACTCGGTTCGAACCAGCGCTTAGAGGAGCACTGGCCCGGGGGGGTTAAATAAAGATGACCCTCGGGCTCGCGAAAACCCGGGGGAAAAGGCTTAGGTGGCAAATGGTAAAACCAAAGTTGGGCCTTGCTGGAGGAGTCTTATTCAAAGCGAACTATCAAGGGGGTCCCATAAATCACCCAACCGTGTAAGGAACGCAAAATCAAGGAACATAACACCGGTATGACAGAAACTAGGGTGGCAAGAGTGGAACAAAACACCAGGCATAAGGCCGAGCCTTCCACCCTTTAACAAGTATATACATGCATTAATTAAAATAAGAGATATTGTGATATCCCAACATAATCATGTTCCAACATGGAACAAACTTCATCTTCACCTGCAACTAGCAACGCTATAAGAGGGGCTGAGCAAAGCGGTAACATAGCCAATCAACGGTTTGCTAGGAAAGGATGGTTAGAGGTTTGACATGGCAATATGGGTGGCATGATGTAGCAAGTGGTAGGTATTGCAGCATAGGCATAGCAAAAGAGCGAGCATCTAGCAAGCAAAGATAGAAGTGATTTCGAGGGTATGGTCATCTTGCCTGCAAGGTTCTCAGAGTTGTCGAAAGCTTGATCCTCGTAAGTGTTCTCAACAGGTTCCTCGTTCACGTACTCGTCTTCCACCCAAGGCAAGAACACAAGCAAAGGAGCAACTATCAACCACGATGCAATGCGCAACCAACATGATGCAAAACATGGCATGATATGCGAGATGTAGGTATGCAATGCATATGCGTGCGCCGGAAGGAAAAAAGATGAACAAGGCATAATCTTGGCAAACCAAGTATGCCACTGGAAAGGTGAGGTGATTTCGGTTGAATCGATATAAAGATCACCGGAATCGGATGCACGGTTTGCAAATGGCAAGCAAAACAAGAATGACATATTTCTGCGTTTAACAGCATGATGCCACTTAGCATGCAACAAGAAATTAAGCTACTGCACCCAAACATATCAGCAAAGCATATGTCAGTGATCTACTCAAGATGCTCGACAAAAGATGAACACTGAGCTACGGCTAAATCACACCATAACAGGTCCAAACAAGCATGGAAAAAATGCAAAAGATAACAGGTTCACAGATTTAGTGAAAATACTATCATGCCAGAAATTAACATCAGGATGACATGTTTAGAGCAAGGAAACAACATGCTACAGGAACAGGACATAGCAGAATATGGCATGGCATGAATCTATTCAAAACATAGAACAAAAGTCCCTTTCTGACCATGAGCCAAAAAGGACCAGAAAATATAATAGCACCCATGTCAATTAAGCAAGTTTCGTTACAGTTTTCGGACTTGGCAGAAAACTGGACATGTCAAGAACAGATAACAAGTAGGCATGTTTACGAGCTCGATGCACTCACTACAGAGTTTTGCATGATAAACTAATCATACATTCATTAAGAATACATGGCATAGAAGCTATACATGGCAAGAATAACATCATAGCACGCAAGGATCAACTACAACAAGCTTGGCAAAATCGAATAACATGTAAACAATCTGCCAGTAACATTTTATAGCAAAAGTAGAGCTCGATTGACTCAAGCTATGGCACTCCATAATTACAAACAAAGGCATGGATGGATAGAGAAAATCCATATGTTCAAAACACCCTTACTGATCATGCTCAAAATAGGCATAGATCTCTCTGAAACAATATGAACACATGGCATAAAAATAATAGCAGGGAATAACTTAGTGAAATTACTAAGTCCCTGAAATCAGCAACAATATGATCCCTAGTTTGCATGCTTGTGCTAGTCACCAGAAAGATCACAAAAATACATGGCATACACCCCTGTAAAGATGGAATGGCATATTACAAAACACATGTAGGACTCAAGTTCATAGGAAGCACACATCAATCATGGAAAAAATGACAAAAGTGCATGTACTGAAACAGATCTGAAACTAACATCACATAGCCCTCTTCTAACAGCATTTCGGGCGTCAAGATGAGCTTAAATGGAAATGGTGCAATGAGATGAAATGATGTACTCATCGAGGCGAACAATATAACATATTACACAGACGAAACGGAGCAGTATGCAGCAAGTTATGAAGCGATGAACATGGCATGATAATGCAAAATATAAAAGAGTTAGGGAAAAATCGGGGTCAACCCTAGGGTTCGCTGGATCCAGATCCAGATCCGGGGCGCACGGGGCCCGAGGTGGCGGCGGCGGCACGGATCTGGGGCGGCGGCGAGGCGCGTCAGGCGGAGCGGCGCGGGTCCGGCGAGGCGCGCCGGCCGGAGAGCGCGGCGGCGCGGCGGAGGCGGCGGGCGCGGGCGCCGCGGGACGACGCGGGGCCGCGCCGGAGCGGTGGCGGGGCGGCGCCGGCGGGATCCGGTGGCGGTGAGGTCGCCGGCGAGGCGCGCTGGTCGGCGGAGGCGCGGCGGGGCGGCGGAGCGGCTGGCGAGGCACGGGGCTCCTCTGGCCCGAGGGGGTCGGCGGGGCGGGCCGGCGGCGGCGGGGAAGTGGGCACGGGCGGCGGCCACTAGACGGAGGACACGTGGCGGCGGACGGGGAGGTCGAACAATGTCCGGCGAAGGTGGGGACTTCGTCCGGCGGCGCGGATCTGAGAATTTTTAGGGTTAGGGGAAGAATGAACCGTGAATTTCGGGGGAGGGGGTATATTTATAGGTAGGAGGAGCTAGGAGGCTCCAAATTGAGCACGGTTTTCGCCCACACGATCGTGATCGAACGGGGATGGACATGGGAGTGGCTTAGATGGGTTATTGGGATGTTTTGGAGGGGTTTTGGGCTGCAACCCAAAATAGGCTTTCACGGTTACCCGATTAACCGTTGGAGCATCAGACGACCTCCGATTGACCCGAAACTTGACAGGCGGTCTACCGGTGCTATACCAAGGCCGCTTGGCAAACCTCGGTCCATGTCGAGAAAGTTTAATACACGCTCACGGAAAAAGGTAAAAGAGGACGCCGGGGAACATAGGAGCGCCGGATTGCAAAACGGACAACGGGGAAAATGATCGGATTCATGAAACGAACACGTATGCGAATGCGATGCACATGATGACATGATATGAAATGCATGACATGGACAAAATGCAAAATGACGGGAAACCCAACCACAGAGGGAATATCATATCACATTGCCGAAAATGGCAAGAGTTGGAGTTACAAATATGGCAAGTTACATCCGGGGTGTTACACCTGGCTAGAGTAGCTCGGAGAGGAGGGAGAAGAGGTTGCAGCGGAGCTTCTGGTCTGCTCGAGGGGACGAGGGAGAGGCGATGGCCGCGGTGGTGTTCGTTGGCGGTGGCGGTAGTGCTCGGTGGTAGCGTGCGAGAGATCCAGAGGAGGAGAGGAGCTCGGGGAGAGGTTGAGAGGGCTTGAGGGGGCGCGTGGCGTCTCCAGGGCGACGTCGGGGAGGCGGCGGCAAGCAGGAGATGGCCAGGCGCAACGACGGCGCTCGCCACCGAGCTGCTTCGTGCGCTGGCGAGGGGAAGAAGACAGGCGTGCCCCTGGTGGGCTGGGCCAGTTGGCTGGGCCGGCCAGCTGCGGTGCTGGGCCGCACAGGTAGGTGGGCTGCTCAGGTGAGGCCAGGTAAGCTCTAACCCTTTCTATTTTGTTCTGTTTTCTAATTATTTTGATCTGTTTTGAATTAGTAAAAATACTAATCCATTTTGTAAAATCCTGAAAATAATGTTGGGCAGTGTTTGGATTATTTCCAACAACCCAAACCAGTTTCAGAATTATTAAAGCATTTAAAATATTTATAGGATTTAAATGCCCCAATTCAAATACAATATGAGTTAATTCAATAATCCAAATGTCATGGAAAAATGTGCAATATCTCTGGTTACTGTTTCCAGCATTTCCCAAAAATGGTGAACATTTTTTAAGGCCATTTGGGTTCATTGGAAAATATTTTCTTGGTTGAACCTATTTGAATTGCTTTAGTGCTAGGGTTTGGTCATCCCCACTTCAAAATTTCCTTTGAAATCAAACATGATGCATGGATGCAGATGCCACTAACTACAAACAATTCTGGGGCTGTGACACTCACCCCCACTAAACAAGAATCTCGCCCCGAGATTCAAGACGTGAGGTAAGAAGACAAAAGGGGCACTAAGCATCACAAACTTCATGATCCAGGTTGCACTTCATAAGAACGTTGACACGATCACCATCTTTGTCTTGATGTCTTGCTCTGAGTACTCCAACTATCATGACAACAAGAGGAAGAGGATAACTCTAGAAGGATTGATCTTTCTGAAGATCGAGCACTGACGATCAACTCATGGAATGAGACGTTGAACATTTCTCGAGCTGAGACATGAAACATACATCCCGAGGGATGAAGTGTAATAGATGACGAAGGTTCACTACGTAGATACATTTCCACACTTAGGAGGGTGGTGAACGGTTGTCAATGTAGCGAGGAGTTGAGTTGCCATGCTACCATAGGGAACATCTTAAGGAAGGTGACTCGTAGAAATATTCCCTTAAGTGGCAAAAAGAATTACTTTTGATTCAGAGATCATTGAAACTCTTTATACCAGCCTAAGGCAATCACCATCGATCGTTTGGCGGAGTTCAAAGGAATGGCATATCCAGATTTGAATGGATGATGTGGACTACCTTGTTGAAGACAAAGCAATGGATGATTTTCACCTATCATCGGAAATGGATGGGACCCATGGCAGGACCACTTTTGAAGACGATCCTGGACAGCAACTGCTGAGAAGGACAGCCCATGGAAAATTGGCACGATGGGGTGCAAGCTGGGAACAAAATGCAAATGTTGGGAATGTTCCAACCATCATATCTGCCTGAGATTCAGATCTGGTTGGTGTTAGGATATTCCAGACTCATCGAGTCTAGAAAGAAAATGATAGTTTGCAACACCAATCGACGAGATGACGTTGCGAGATTCTCGGGAAATGAACTACGATAGCAAGCTCCAAAACATGAGCGGGTTCCGCTACAAACATGTGAACACGCTGTCCAAGACAAGCATGACCGCGTAGTAGTCTTATAATAAAACACTACCGAGTTCAGGAGGGAACCATCAACGAGGATATCGAAGTCCTTGCATAAGTCTAGCTCTTAAGAAGAAACTTCTTCTCCTTGAACAAACCAATCAGTGGCTTGGTGTGCTAGGGACACATATGGAGTGCAGGTAATTAATCTACCAAACCATAGAATACTTCGCACGTATGCATGACTGATTTGGGATGATTCCAAGGAAAACAAAAACAAGATTTCTCGAATTCACGTCGGCAACTTTCATCAAATGCACGTGAATTAGAGGAAGTCACTCCATTCATCCAAGCATAAGCTTCATGAACGGAACACAAAGACATTGCTTACAAAGTTTTCAACACTAGGTTGATGTTCAACATGAATCATGGGGGAGACAAAATGCTGCTGATGGGCTCAACAACAACTCATCGGAATTTCCATATCACTGGACTTCCACCATCATGTGAACACGATGATAGCATTGGTCAGACCAAAGGATGTAATGGTGTATGCTCGAGGGATCAACCACGAGTAAGACAACATTACGAACATCGTTGGTTCTGATTTGATTTGACGATAGCCCACACTCAAATCAAAGGATTGATAAGACAATAGCGCCGACAATTGATCACGTGGATCAATCAATGAAGATATTATCTTTCTTCAACACAGATGCAAGATATCCCCTAGGGATGAGCGTGGTAGGACAAGCTTTTATCTTCCAACTCTCCAAGTTGTTGTTAAGCTTAACCAACTAGCTCAGGGGTATCCAACACAGATTCTTGGAGAAGAGTGGTTTATTGGAAAACCAACTTGATCACGAACTCGACATATCGGTCAGGGGACGACCTGGTGATACTCCCATGAAGATATCTGGAAAATCACGAACCACCGATATGTATCTAAGCTCGAGAACAATCTTTCAAGGCAAGACGACATGATCAGAAGAGTAAGGGATTGAATAATCCTAACTCATTGATCGAAGAGTGCACCAGAAATAAGGACTAGGTAGCACGATCAATCTTAGGATGATGATTTAATAACCAACAAGCTAAGAATGAGAATATTGTCCAATTACTACCAAGCAACAAGATGCTCGGAGCATAGATTTCACACATCACAATTCACTTGTCGGCATTTTGGTTACAACAGCACGAGGACCGAGGAATGAATGATGATGGTGAGAAGTATCACTGCATCAAGAATTCATAAGAGATGGTGCAATTCCTATAATATTCTTGGCATAAATATGGTAACACTTCAAGGTAGAACAGAGCAAAAGCTGGATTGGCATTTTTATCTGCGGAATACAACTGCTTTGACCCAATCCTAGAAATGGACAAGGTACTGTAGTTTGTTTCTCCTAGTCATTCCGGAATAGAATGGCTTGACGGACCACAAGAATAATAGGCGTTGATAACACGAATGCACAACTATTCTTAACCAACAATTGATACAAGAGGGTCAGAATACAACTAAAAAGGGACAACTCAGAGGAACATATAATTTCTTAAGTTGTAGATGCATCGGTTAGCATGTTGAATAAATTCAACATGTTTCTTCCGGATAACCCATGCAGACAGGTAGGACTGGCAGGTTCACAATATAGGATCGAGATCTCATCAAGAGCACTCCTATTGTGATCTTTTGGTTCAAAGAACTTCTGCCACATTGATCCATGGTATTTGAAAGAATGATATACCACGGACCTCGAGGACTATCACAAGGTTACTAATATCCTAAAGGAACTAGCAAACACTATCGACATGAGGTAGGTAGGGTGAAGCTCGGGTTCAAAAACCCAGGAGTAGAATGCCTACTAACTAATAACATCACGGGATTCTTTTGAGAAAGATGGCCAGAATCATCACGCTGGGAACACAAAATATGGCTAGATTACTAGGTGACTCCCTAAAACACCTAGTGTCATAATAATAGTTCCAACATATATGTCGAGGCAATAGAATACCTCAACTGACCAGTTAGTGTGCTTATTCTGACCAAAAGGACATCGGGAACGGAAAGAAAGGATTTGCAAATGCATCAGACTATTTAGAAACCTGGGATGACTCGGACATCATAACGGCTGTAAATGCTCAGAAAAAGTTTTGAGACATTCACAAGGATTTGCATAGTCACTTGACAACATCATATGAAGGTTCTAAGGCCAGCTATGAACATATGGAAGTAGTAGGAACTGAACTGAGGCTGGAACTCAACAATCCTAGGCAACTACGGTTTAGTAACACGTCATCCTGAGAGATAGAAAAGAAGCCTAGTTCTTAACCCCGTGGAAAAGATAAGATGACTCAGATCAGAGGGCATGGGGTATAAGGAGTAAAAAGAGCCTTACGTTCCCTTCCACAATCAATTCCCTTATATAACTAAAGCATTTCTAGACACAACTTCGACCAGTTTGTCTTGGTAATCCTACAGGCAGTCAGGCTCTGATACCAACGCTGTCAGGACCCCGATCCTAAGTCACACCGATCTAGCATGTAACACATCATATCAGTTTGCGGCCTCACGTACGGTATTCCCACGGGTGCCACCTTACCTGGCCCGGGACCGTTTGCGCCTTTTGGCTCACGTATATGATAGTGTCGCTAGCATCCATATGACAAAGAACCCGGGCCGACATGGCTAGTCGTGAACCCAAAGCGGCACTAACCCATGGGGACGGGCATACATCAATCAACTTCGAGCATGTCGGTCAACAGCGTGTGAATCCGGGCTGTAGCACTGGGCTAACAGGACTCCGGTAACCCGGGCTGTAGCAGGCTAGGCAGGACTCCGGATGTCACCGCGTGACATTTCCCCGAAGGGACAGACACAGGAACGAAGTGAAACACATGCCGGCTAGTCAAGTGTCCTGAGCAGTAGTGCTGGGCTAGCAGGACTCCGGTGAACCGAGCGGTAGCGAACTACTATGGCTCATGGAAGCACTAGACTACATTTCCCCATAAGAGAGGTTGCCAAGGATAAACAACTCGATTGTCGGATCCCATACATACCAAGCATTTCAATCATACACACAATATACTCAATATGTGTAAATACAACATGGCATCACAACATAACTCTACGACTCAAAGTATTTATTCATTAGGCTCCGAGGAGCGAGATATTACAAACATGGGTCTCATGACCCCACATTCAGAGCATACAAGTCAAAGCACATGCGGAAGCTTAACATGTCTAAGTACAAACATCTACAAATGAAAAAGGCTGAGAAGCCTGACTATCTACCAGATCCTGCCGAGGGCACAAGATCGTATCTGAGGTATCAAGCTAAACATCGAAGTCCACACGGAACTACTAGCAAGACTGACGTCTCTCTGCAAAAACATAAAATAGGCAAACGTGAGTACAAATGTACCCAGCAAGACTTACATCAGAACTAGCTACATATGCATCGGTATCAATAAAGGGGGTGGGGGAGTTTAACTGCAGCAAGCCAGCTTTGACTCGGTGGCTATCCTGAACTACGACTGCAAGTAACTCTTTTGAGGTGGCGCACACGAGTCCACATATTCACCATATCAATACACCACTATGGATCCGCTCCCGTCTCCCCACGAGAAGGCCATCCATAACACTCACACTTATCTTGCGCATTTTAGAGTATCCGCTTTCACTTGTCTATGAACTATGCAAGGGGTCCAAGTTTCCATATCCGAGGAATCCGGCTATTCGAATAGATAATGATAACCCTGCAGGGGTGTACTTCTTCACACACGCTCTCGCCACTTATCGCCCTGTACACGTCATGTACCTCGGCAACCTTCAAGCGGAAGGCGGGCGAGGGAGTTGGCCACGACCTGACTAACCACACAAGTCTCTAGTCCAGGTTTATCGCCTATTCGGGTTCCATCCGCAAGGAGATCCGGCTGGGCTGTCGCTCACGGCCCCAAACGATGTGTGCAGGGTTCCCAAGCCCACCTCAACGAATGGATCTACGCTTGGTACACCGTGCCACAGTGCCTAGTCTGTCCCAAGCCCACCTGTACCGGGTACCACTTGGTAGACTACTAACACTACCTACAAACACCAGAAACTAGTTGCAACTCCTGGACAGAGATCATGTTGATTAATAAGTCGAGAGGGCTTGGAGCGCCCGGAGCCCAATGTGTGGTAGTAACTGTTCAATGATCACAAACACAGAACTCAGTTCCTGAGGATGGCTGCAATGAGACAACCCACCATGTACTCCTACATGGCCTCTCACCGCTACCTTTACCAAATAGTGTTCACACACTTAGCTCTCAACAGTAGGACATGTTCACCATATTCCAATTCATTCCCGATGAATCAGACCAGACTCAACTCTAAGCAGTAGCAGGCATGACAAACAAGCATGAATGAGTAGGCACATCAGGGCTCAACCAACTCATACTCATGCTAGTGAGTTTCATCTATTTACTGTGGCAATGACATGTCATGCAGAGGAAAAGGGGTTCAACTACCGCAGCATGTAACAGTTGAATCGTTGTTGTCCTAATGCAGTAAAAGAGAGCAGGAGCGAGAGAGTAGGATTGTATCGGAATGAACAAGGGGGTTTTGCTTGCCTGGCACTTTTGAAGATAATGTAGTTCTTCATCGGTGTCATCGATCTCATCGTCGAAACCACGTCTATCGAGAGGGGACAATTACCGGCAACAGAGAAAGAACACAATCAATGCAATGCGACAATATGATGCATGGTCATGACATGGCAAAATGAATGTGTTTGAGCTAATGCAACTAGCAGCAGTTTAAATGAAGTTGGTTTGAACACTAGGTTCAATTTCAAACTCCATATGTGAGAGTTTAAATGCCATTTATATGATTTGGCCTAAACAGCAGCTATAAGTTGTTCTAACATGCATGAAAATGGTACAGATGGATAGATTGGATTTTTCTGATAATTTTACATATAATTTGTTTGATTTGGAGCTACGGTTGATTTACTATGAATTTTAGAAGTTTAGGCAATTTTCTGGATTTTCCTGATTAAAAATAAATCCAGAAAATGTAATACTGCGTCAGCATGACGTCGGGGTGTCGTCAGCAGGTCAAAGGCGGCAGCCCAGGTCAAACCTGACGGCTGGGACCCATATGTCGGTGTAACAACTAACTAACAGGGTTAGTTAGTGTTAGGTTTGCACTAACCTAGGTTAATTAGGGCCTGGGCCCACATGTCAGTGAATTAGTGGGTTAACTAAAAGTTAATTAGTGCTAAGCTAAAACTAGCAGGGCTCTGGGCCCACTTTCATTGACCCAGGGGAGTCAAACCCTAGGTCCAACAAGGTCAACTCGCCGGCGGTTTGACGCCGGCGACGACGGACACGGCGGAGGGCTTCGGAAAACGCCCACAGGGCTCGGTTTTGGAAGCGGTTTGCGGCTACGGAAAGCTGAGAGTCTCGTGCATCCAACGGAGGTAACAACCTGCGCCGGAGTGGACTAAATTGACGACGGCGGCAACATTTGCGGCTGCCGGAGTTCGGGCAACAACGGTGTGGGCGGTGCAGGGCACGGGAAGAGCCGTGGACGGTCGTGTTCGACTCGCAGGAGTGCGGCGAGTGCAGCGGTGAGCTCGGGCGCGTGTTTGCACGGCCGTAGTCGCGGTGGCGACATGACCGGCGGCGAGGAGCTGTCGGCTCCGACAACCATGGTCGTTAGAAGGCGTGGATGGCATGGGGAGAGAGAGGAAATGGACAGGGGCTCATGTTGAGTTCGAAGAGCAGGTCGGCGTGCTCGGGGAGACGGCGGAGAGGGCGAATCGGACGGCGGCATCCGGCGGTCGTGGTCGGGGAAGAAGGCCTCAAGCGTCGTCTTGGGGCCGTCCTGGCTAGAGTAGCTCGGAGAGGAGGGAGAAGAGGTTGCGGCGGAGCTTCTGGTCTGCTCAAGGGGACGAGGGAGAGGCGATGGCCGCGGTGGTGTTCGTCGGCGGCGGTGGTAGTGCTCGGTGGTAGCGTGCGAGAGAGCCAGAGGAGGAGAGGAGCTCGGGGAGAGGCTGAGAGGGCTTGAGGGGGCGCGTGGCGTCTCCAGGGCGACGTCTCCTGGTTCCTAGAATGCCACAGTACATCCTCTCTTCTTTCAACAACATGAAACAACCTCTGCAATCTTGGTATAATTGGATAATGTCTCAAAACATTATGAGGAATCCTCTTCTCAGCATCGCCGTCTTTCCATCTTAATGATTTGCATTTCGGGCATTCACTTAAGTTGGCATAATCCTTCCGGAACAGAACACAATTATTCTTACAAACATGGATCATATCATACCCAATTCCAAATGCATGAAGGAAATTCTTCATTTTACTGTAGGTGTGTGGCAGCTTAGACGCATCTGGGAAAGCTTTGCTGAAGCCAGCCAACATCGCATCGAATGATTTGTTGGTCATCCGCTAAGATGTATTCACCTGAAGAAAGGTGACCATAGCTGAGAATACTGACATCTTATTTCCTGGGGTGATAGCCACGTTGCATTGTTCCAATATGTGGGCCCACCATTTTTCTTCTGTAGGTGAAAGTTCACGAAATGCACGAGCATTTCGTAGCATTGTTTCAATGTTGGTCAAACTCACTAGCTCCGCCAACACCACCTCGTCCCCCTCTTCCACCTGAGTATCAGGCACATCAAGATGGTGATCTGCTGCTTCCAAGTAGTTAGTAACATTGACGTTCACAGCTTCAGCATGATGAACCCACCTAGTATATGTGACCAACATCCCATACAAGTGTAGATGATTTTGCATAGTTGACTGGGGTCTTGTAACTGAATTCATACAACTGCTACACGGGCAGAGCACATCTGATTTCGGACCACCATACTCAGCTCTGATAAAGTTCATGAAGATTTCAAGCCCCTCGACATATGCAGCGGAGAATCTTTGAGCAGAAGTTATCCAAGTCATGTCCATCTGTTAGACATACAAATTAGTTCTTATACTAGATATTATAAGAAAAACATATATGCTTTTTTATGAAGTCTAGAACAAAAATACCTAGGTCGATGTCTAAAGCTATGGCAAGATATTTGGACGAGCAGATCTAAGTAACAAAATATATTTAAAGCTAATTCAGCAAACAGATTTGAGTGCTAAATTATGGCACGATGTTTCAGCAGTCAATGAGGCCGAGCACACAACCATCAAACTATCGAAGGCCATCGCAACAACAAAGATCGAGTATAAAACGGTGTAGAGCTATTTCACCTAACAAATTGGCTACTGGACCATGGAAATCTACGTCACAATAAATATATGGCAGGATATATTAGTAACTAATCGGGCTTGGCATGCCATCTCAGCTAAGCAGATTGAGTGAAAACAAGGGCAAGGAAGCTTCTTAAGCAGAGCATATTGACTGTAAACTACTTCGGTAAACAGTGAGATTAACAGCATCTATTAGCTAACATTCAGCGCTATACCGACATGCATGGGGCCTCGGTCTAGAATGTGCGTACCGTGGGAGAAGCTGGCCGCTGTGCGTCTCCACACGAATGTCGCCAGCGGTGGTAGCGTTGCGCCGTGCGCCTCCACAAGAACATCGACAGCAGTGGCGGCGCAGCTAGAGGATGGCAGTCTATGAGAGTGTACTGTGGGAGCGAGAGGATCGCCGTGCGTCCCCTCGACGAACCACAGCGCCAACGTATCGGCACGGCGAGGAGGGCGGCTTTGGCAGAGCGAATGGAGTGGTGGGGGCGGGGAGAGGGGGTTTGGGGAATATTATTGGCTAGTTGGACGAAGGGGGTTGAATTTGGGATTTGGGGGCAATTTGGGGGGGGGGGGGTTCGCGCGGTGGGCGGGGGGAGTATGGCGCATGGTCGGTTTCTCCAAGTGCAGTCCCACGTGTTAGTGAAGAGGCAAGCCAAAGCGCGTTCCGTTTGCGTGAGCCGTGTGCAGGACCAAACGTGTGTGAGGTGTAATGCGACCGTGACAGGGGTGCTGTGAGTGTACCGCCTTTTTCCTTTTAAACTAGGTGCTTGGCCCCCTCAAAAAAAACTTGGTGCTTCGCACGATCCATCAATACTACTACTAGTAATCCGGTAATCCCGACTAAAACGGCATGGCCGGGACTTTTCCCGCGCGATATGCTGGGAGGTTGGCTTAGTTGGGTTTTTTAGGATGAGTAATGCTACACCTACGTAATCCAATTATGTATTTAATGTAATGTGAAACGTGCGAGTTGTTGATTGTAGTTTGGGGGGAGCGAGGGGCCCACCACCACAAAAATCAGGGCGGAGAGAGAGAGGCATTTTACGTTAACCCTTTCATAGGTTCCCGTAGATGTAGAAAGATGTGAAATGCGTGAATGTGTAGTGAACGTACTATTGGAGTGCCTAAGATAAATTGTGTATGCAGACCCTATGTGTTTATTTACTTCGCATGTTATCTTTGTCCGATTCAATGAAAAGCAGAGTTGGTGATGATGGTGTGCCTTCCATCCTACAATATAGGTCGTATGATCTATATCTAACGGATAGGAAGGAAACTATGACAATTTACCCGCACTCCTCTCCAGATTTGCAGATAAGGACTTCCCTCGTTCATCCTTTTCTCCCACAAGATCTTGATGTTTCGTGCAATGCACGGGCATCTTGCTAGTACTCCTACCATATACTATATTATTGTGAAAGTTCATATACACCGGCCGAGATTAATGCAAACACAGCAGATTTTCATTACATTTCAAACTTTTATAGGACAGAAAAATAAAAGAAACCCGACCCTAAACCTATTCTACGACTATGACCGACCTCCTCCATCTGCGATCTCCATGTACGGGGGCGGGGTTCAAGACGAAGATGCGGTCTCCGGCGAGGAAGAGTAGAACATAGGAGACTGACCGGCTAGCTGGCACACCATGCCCTGCCGCCTCCCATGCCCTACTCATCCTCGGAGGAGCCCCCGACCTCGTCGGTGCCGGACTTTGGACAGCGGGAAGTAGGACGCGTGGTTGATGGTGCTCCTATCGTCGACCGCCAGTATGTCCACCGCTTGTGTAGTCGCATCCGTGTCCGGCTACACCACTATTGCATCACGAGGGGCGACTTGAGCGAGGGCGGCGACCTCGAGCTTGATCTCCGAAGACAAGCTCTCCCATAGAGCGTTCACGCTCGCGGTCATGGCGGATGTGGTGCCAGGTAGCAGGACAATGCACTATGGTGTGGAGGTTAGCTGGGCGTTGCGTCATTAAGTCGTCGGACGGACGACATTAAGTCATTAATGTCATTAATGCGGTGAGGCCAAGCGTTCGGGCGCATCATTAAGTCGCCGGAGTTATTTTCTCGGGCATCGAGCCTCTTAACGATGGCATACCGACGGACGGCATGAATGTGGGTAGCTGGCACCGGCTGGGAATGCACCGTGCAACGGCGCGAGGGACGAAGGTTTTTGGTGTGCTAGGGTAGTCAGCTGCGGTCGTGGCAACGTTGGAGATGCCCTTTGCTCACATGCGACCCCATGTGTCATTGAAAAAGCAAGACGACCTGACATGGTCTCAGGTCCTGGGGATGCAGTTGGTCATGCTACATCACTTCACGGACGTGTCACGGCGCGTGCGCACTTCGGCGCCCCATGCATCCTCGATGAGCCGGGTGTTGATCTGCTGGTCATGCCACAGCGCTAACGCCACACTTGGCACACTGAAACTAACCTTGTCCAACGACGATAAGCGTGTCGCTCACCGCGGTCGCCCTGTCCAAAGGCAGTGCTAGAGCTGCGCCACGTTGCTGGCCCCCACGACCCACATGAACGGTTGCCGGTCGTGACGAGGTCGTGGGCCAGCTCCTCCATTGGACTAGTCTGCACCACGTCGTCCCGATAGGTGTGCCTCACATGTCGGTTTCCTTGTTTTCCGGGCCATATTCGAGCGTCAGTGCTCCGTGCTGTGCATTAGGCGCAGAACAGGTGGTTTTTGTGCCCTGGTTTAAATGTGGTACAGTACCAAGTTGTTACCATATCCCCAAGTGTGGTGGTTTTGGGTATGGTACCACCCTTTTCCTTTTTAAGTAGTGAAGCGTAACACTTGATTAAGTAGCCAGATGGTGTGCTAAATGTAGGTGTCTGACTGTTTGAAAGAATAATTGAGGTGTGTCCGGTCCGTGCCCGCATTTAGGGGTCCAACTTACCATGTTCTGGCAGTAGTAACTATACTAGTCCCTACATACTCCCTTTGTTTTTATTTACTACACATTTTAGCTTTGGTCAAAGTCAAACTTTGTAAACTTTGACAAAGTTCATAGACAGAAATAATAGCATATACAATAACAAATCAATACCATTAGATTTATTATTGAATATACTTTCACATCATATAGATTCTCTATTGTAAATGTTCATATTTCTACTCTTACTAGCAAGATGCCTGTGCGTTGCACATAACATCAAGATGCATTTGTATGAATAGTTTATCTTGTGAGAGAAAAGGATGAACGAGGGAAGTCCTTATTTGCAAATGTGGAGAGGTGTGTGGGTACCTTGTTGCAAAATTGCCATAGTTGCCTTCCTATCCGTCGGATATAAATAGGACGGCCAATATTGCAGGATGGCAGGCACACCATCATCAACAACTTTGTTTTTTATAAGAGTCCGGTTGATTTATATCTGACGGATAGGAAGGAAACTATGGCAATTTTGCAAAAAGATACCCACACCCCTCTCCACATTTGCAAATAAGGCCTTCCCTCATTCATCCTTTTCTCTCACAAGATAAACTACTCATACAAATGCATCTTGATGTTCCGTGCAACGCACGGGCATCTTGCTAGTGTAGATAAAAAGCAGAGTTGGTGATGATGGTGTGCCTGCCATCCTGCAATATAGGTCGTCCGATCTATATCTAATGGATAGGAAGGAAACTATGACAATTTACCCGCACTCCTCTCCACATTTGCAGATAAGGCCTTCCCTCGTCCATCCTTTTCTCCCACAAGATCTTGATGTTCTGTGCAAGGCACAGGCATCTTGCTAGTTTTCTATAAATTTGGTCAAATTTTATGAAGTTTGACTTCAGTCAAACTTAATATGCGGAGTAAATAAAAACAGAGGGAGTATCTTACTCCATGACCAAGACGGAAGGGAAAACGAGGCAACTTATTATTTATTTGAGCCGCTCAAGTATAATCATGTGGCATTGCTTATTTCTCGTTCCTCTCCAACCCTCTTCTCCATCGATCATGCCGCCCTCCGGTCGAGTCCATCGTCTCGCATGCCTCATTTGAACATTCCGCCGAGTATCATTCGCATGTGGGCCTAGACCATGCTTGTATTTCCAATGTTGTAATTTGTCCGACATGCATACAAACAAACGGTTCGTTTAAAGTTTCACTTTGCCTCCACTACATGTCGCTTCCCGTCTTAGTTTTGATATCCCATTCGGTTCATGCCCCGACACATCTTGATGAGATCGGTTGATGTTGAGAGATCAATTGCGTGTCATGCAAGGAGATAAAGGTTTGGTCTGTTTCTATGATAGAAATGACCCGCGGGGGGGTGTTCTATGGGGATCGCAGGGAGTATATTGTCCGTTCAGAAGCGAAACGAACATATTGTACCCACCCTAGTCCTCTTTCAATCGATCTCCAGACTCCGAGATGAAATCGAGAGAAAACGAGTGGGTGCATGTGTGATATCTAAGGTGGATTCAAAATTTTGAAGATGTGATCATAGCATCTGCAAATCATATATAAAGGTTATTCAATGTTTGCTTTTGAACATACAACATACTCCCTCCGATCCTTTCTAGTTTACATATAAGTTTTATGTGTAGTCAAAGTATCTCTACTTTGATCAAACTTACAGAAAAAAGTATCAACATTGAACAATGCCCAATCAATATTGTTAGATTCGTACGTACTCCTAGATATGTATTCAAACAAAGATGGTTTCCAATTTGTTTTCAACCACGTGAATGTGCTTGTTCTCGCGCATGCTCTTCCTACTAGGATTTCGCCACATATAGCCAGTCCAATAGTAACTTTTTTAAGCTCCCTGTCCAATAGTACTAGGGGAGTACTGACAACATCTGTAGTAGAGCATGCAATGCTCACAATACTCCCTCCTTCCATTTATATAGGGCCTAAGAGCAAGTCTAATAAGGCCTTGTCAGCAGGCTATAAGACTTGTCATGTCATTAAAATCCTACTTGGAGGAGTGAGAAGAGAGGAGAGAGAGTGAAGCGAGTTGTTATTCTACATAGATCAAGAAAAAATAGTATGCATGCAACTCTCTTCCAATCATAAACCTTGCTCATGCAAATATTAAATGCTTAGAGCCAACCTAATAGCCATTCTAAGAGCCAACTTACATGGCACTTTTGCCTATGTGGAGGAGAGATATGTGAAAAAGTAAGGGGAGTGAGCTCTCATACAAGAGCCTATCTATATACGCATTCCTAGGTAAATACAATAAATATGAAGAAAGAGATAGAGAGGATATGGAAAAAAGTACTAATACAATAGCCAACCTTATATTTTTTGCGGGAAATAGCCAAGCTTATAGCCCACACTATTGTATGAGTGCATATAGATGATGGCTATAGATGACATGGCAGTTCCTTATAGCCATCGACTGGCTATATTATTAACCATGCTCTAATGCATTTTTCAAAACCGCCTTTGACTATTGACAAGATTAATAGTACATGAGATGTATAATGTGAAAATTATATCATTGGAAGCTCCTTTCACATACGAATTTGACTGTATGATTTGTGTAAGTTGCATGTCATATATTATTACTCTAACATTTGGTCAGAGTTAGCCTCAAAAAACGCATTAGGCCCTATATGGTAGATGGAAGGAGGGAGTAGTAGTGGAAGTGGATTCTCTGATGTAGGTATCCCTGCCTTACCCTCCCTTTCGGTCACTAACTGGCAGACCCCATGCTTGCTAGGCCCCGCATGTCAGTTACTCAATGGGTTCGGCCACGTCAGGGGATCCTTGTCCGTAGTATACTCCCTCTGTTTTTATTTACCCCGCATAAAATGGAGGGAGTGGTAGTAAAAATGACGCAGGCGGGGGAGGGGAGGGACGTCGGTTTGCTCTCAACTGCGGTCCCACAAGTGAGCGAAAACGCAAGACGAAGCGCGGTCCATTCGGTGAGCAACATGGAGGGTCCAGCGTGTTGGACTGCAAAGAAAACGCGACAAGAGAGAGGTACAGTCAAAACTGATTGACCGGTCATCACCGGAACTACTATTCACACCAGAACCTTTGCTGCTCGGCCTACGCCAGCCACTGCCCCAAAACCACACCTCTATCGAGCCCATTCCCCCACCTTCCGATCACCTAGCCCGCATCAAGCGTCCCCTTGTTCGCTGGAAAGCCATGGTGCGTTGCAAGATCACGTACTACAAGATGCTGATGCTGGAGCGCCACGCAGAAATCACGGCAGCGGTTGGCGCCACAGACCTCCGTTCCCAAGCTTGCTTTGTGGCCGGTCAATCCCGGAGTTCGCTAGATCCAAGCTACGAGGAGGAGGAAGCCGATCCAATGTTCATGGCGGAGGTCGTAGCACAGAAGGCCCTCGATGGGTATGAGACGATGGACGTTGACTTCGTGCCGGCGTCCGGGTCCCCCATTGTGTAGGCGGACCAGCGGTTCAACCTGGCGATACTAAAGGAGGATAGGGAGGTAGAGGATCAACTCGACGCGGAGCGTGCGCATGCCGCTGCCATCGAAGCTCTCCTGCAGGCGAAACCGGATGTCATGGATGTGAACCGGGCAGCGGAGGCTCAACTTGACACGGAGCGCGCGGATGCCTCTACCATCAAGGACCTCCTGCAGGCGGAACCGGATGTCCTGGACTTGAACTGGGCGGCGGAGGATCAACTCGACACGGAGCGCGCGGATGTCACTGCCATCGAGGCCCTCCTGCAGGCGGAACCGGACGTCCTGGACTTGAACCGAGTGGTGCTCTCGTCCGTGCAGAGCGCCCGCACGTTCCACATGAACGAGTAGCTAGAGGCCAAGGACAACCACGGTGCGGAGACACACGTGGGCAGCTACGGCTGGTTTGCACCGGCAGCCAAAGATGACGAGGCCGCCTCGTTCCACGAGCAGTGATAGTTTTTCTTTACGTTGTTACGCAAGTCGCCTGACTTTCATCATTTGGGTCAGTCTCCTAACCCTTCTTCCTCACCTCTTCTTCTTCCCCAACAGACCACCGCACGGGCCGTACGGGTCCTCCCCAACATGCGGTTGGATAAACATACTGTATGAACGAATATTATGTGTCAGAGGTAGGATGGCTGAGTTTGGTTTGTTCACATGCGGTAGCACGTGTCAGTGAGGGTGCGTTCCCTTGGTTGAGTTTGCGGCGTGCAGGAGCGACTGTGTGAGGGTGCGGTGTGACCGCGGTGTGCAGGAGCGACTGTGTGAGGGTGAGGTGCGACCGCGACAACCGTGCGCAAGTGTACCTCCTTTTCATTTTGAAAACTTTAGGCAAGCTTGGCAAAAATATGTGGCGAAGTATGGCAATGCAAGGCCTAGATCCAACCAGGATACAAGTACGTATGTACTTGGAGTACTAGTGTTAAAAAAGAAAGGCGGGGTTTTCCTTCACGGGATTAATCGATACAAATCCTTGTTTGACGTGTTAATTAATGCGTAGTTTCTTCTGGAAAGCCCAAAGAGCTAACCATCTCACTCCTCATCGCTTGATTAATGCAGCACCATGCAAACCAACATTCTCACTTCCGCATGCATGCAAGGGTATATTGATGTCCTTGGTTGCTAGTACGAGGCAAACCCCATCAATTTTGCCTCGATTAGTGTTAGTGGCCTTTTGCAAATTTTAATTTTGATATACTGGCCTTGTGTACAAAAATTGGAGGTAGTAACCATTTGACTTCCTTCCCCATTGCGGTGACGTCGACGATATCTCGAACGTTGTGGTTTGGCAAAGTGCGTTCGACGGAGAACACCATTGAGGGAGACCACGGTAAGTCATTCACAAGTGCCGTCTGCAAGCCGAGACAACCCCCTTATTTGCATCCAGGAAGTCCGTTGAACCAAAGGACGCGTAGATGTACTAGTACTACTAGTACACAATAGCGTCATCCGTCCAGCTTAGTGCGGTGAGGTGGTTTCTCGAAGAAGACGATGGAGAAGAGGAGTTAGCAAAGAGTGAAATGATGGTTCCTTCGTCCGTGCTTTGTGATTTGACGCCTCAATGCTTTGTCATTTGTGATAGAAGGGACAAGGGAGTAGACTATGTGCTCTATATTGTACATGCGTCCAAGCATGGGAGAAAAAGGAGAGACGTTGCATTTTTTATTCCTTCAATCAATCAATCAGGGAGCTTCGGTTCCATATCTTTGGCTTTGCCAGCACCGTCCACAATGGTTCCCATCGATGCCGTAAGCTATTTTCACATTTGGCTACACATTGTGGATGCCCTTAACCGTACCACTTGGTTTTGCTCCTGTGTGCTATCTATACAAATGTCAATTATATTGATCTAAAAAGTTATAGAATCAAGATTAGTAAAAAGAAGGTGATTTTGCCGCGCGGATGGCGGGGGAGTTTCTTGTTTTTAGAGGACGTTGGCCTAGTGGTTTGCGAACATGTGGTCCCACATCTCAGTGCTTTACCAAGCCGATCGGCGTCCCACATGAGGCAGAACAACGGCAGAAGCAACACGTGGTTAACTTGAAGAAGATGAGGGAGAAGCGGATTCAGCAATGAGTGAAATGATGGTTGCTCCGTCCCTCCAACTTCTTTTTTTAGCATTATTACTTCGTCCCTCCAACTTAACTACGGGAAAGGTGCAACTTTGTGATTTGACGCCTCATTGCTCATTACTATGTCGGCGCCATGACTGGGGTGCTTCACCCTTGCTGCTCTGCACTGTATTTCGGTATGGCACATGGACCCGGTAGCTTGTTGTCCCACATGTCGGCGAAAGGGACTAGAACATTTATGAAAGCGAGCGCTCCACTCTTACAACGGAGGAGTACACGACACGGCGGCCCAGTGAACTTTTACTTGTACTGTATAGTACTATAGTTGTGTTGTTTAGCACGATCCATCGATACAAACTCGATTAAACAGGAAAGGGCGGGATTTTTCCCGCGCGGTAGATGATTCTGGCCATACATTTCCAAGGCAATTTTAATGTATGCATACTGAATAATTAAGTAACAATATTATATCTAGTATAACTAAAAACACATATTTTTTTATTGTGTTAGAGTGTAGTAGTAGTGTTGTATTGCATAGTTGTTATATGTACCATGCGAGAACGTGTAGAGATGTAGTTTTGGAGGGCCTACAGAGAGAAAAGCGTAATACGGTCATCGGACTTCAGAATACGCTCATTACGGTCACTTTATACATTTTGCAGTGATTATACGGTCACTTGCTCACAGTTCAGCATCGGGTTGCACTCTGTTGACCTACCAAATAGTCTGCGTGGCACCATGTTGATAAGTTAAATTGACCATGTTCCTTGTGGGTCCCACTTGTCAATTCGCATAGGAAAAAGGTCAGATAAACACAATTTTACGCAGGTGCGACAAGACTCCAACCTGTGCGCGGGAACCACCTGGTTGTGTATGTGTCTGTCAGGGCCTGATGTGTGCGCATGCACGTGTAGGTTGAGCACTTGAGCGTGAGAGTGTGGTGTGTGCATGCATGCATGCGTGTGTGCGTCTGAGTGTTGTGTGCATGCGTGGTTGCATGTGTACATGTGAGTGTTGCGTGCGTGCGTGGCTGCATGTGTTCGTGTGAGTGTTGCGTGCATGCAGTTCGTGTGCATGCGTGCGTGTGTGTATAATTCTCACACCAGCTCATGTGTGTTAAAACAGATAGCTCAGCATACCAATACAAGGCCACCTCGTCCGCTGTGCCCACGGTCATGACTTCGAACCACCGTCCAATATTTTTTTGCCGTTTGTTTTCATTATTACTAGCAAGATGCCCGTGCGTTGCACGTAACATCAAGATGCATTTGTATGACTAGTTTATCTTGTGAGAGAAAAGGATGAACGAGGGAAGGCCTTATTTGCAAATGTGGAGAGGTGTGTGGGTACCTTTTTGCAAAATTGCCATAGTTTCCTTCCTATCCGTCAGATATAAATCGGACAACCTATATTGCAGGATGGCAGGCACACCATCATCACCAACTCTGTTTTTTATAAGAGTGTAGAGTAGATACAAGCCGACAGGTGGGCCCTATGGTAGTGAGATAATGTGATGGAACACTAGAGGTGCCACGTGGAGTGTTTAACTGGTCAACTAGTCATGTCTTGAGCAAATACATAGCTGTACGGTGAGCTCGTGACTGTGTAATAACCACAAAACTTAAATGGTGACCGTAATGAGTGGATTCTGAAGTCCAATGTACGTATCGTGCTTTCGCTTCAAATACAATGATCATCATTGTATATATCACGAGAGAAAGATGAAACATGCGTGAATGTGTTGGGGGCGTACTTTTAGAGGACCTGGAGATAGTTTGTGTGCGTACGTGAAAGGGGTGTAGAGGGGGTGTATGCGATGGAGAGAGATATGCTCTTCATTTCTCTTTATTATGACTAACTTTATATATAGTATAAAAATATAAAAATTCACTGTGTGGAATAAATATTAATGTGGGCACCATGCAATGCAAATTTACGTTCATACTCCTCCATATAACTTTGTAATGTTGTATATATGTAAAAATTCTAAAATATATTTTTGGCCACACTTTATTCAAAAGGAATGTTGTATGCGAAATAAACATGAAGAGAGGGCTTTTTAGATCAATGGGGTACGTGATGTAACATGTGTTAATGTGTAGTTGATGTATTTGGCAGGGCCTAGAGAGGTATGTGTGTGTATTACGTATTCGAGAGAGGCATGGATAGAGGGGCCGGAGGGGGGAGGGGCGTGGGAGAGATAGCACGACAAATGAGAGAGGTCTAGAGAGAGAGAGAGAGAGATGAATATGATGTCATGGCGAGAGATTCCCTTGAGTGTTGTCTGTGTTGGGATAGAGGCACACATATGCAAGGGGGGGATAGAGGCACGAGGAGATTTTTTGTGTGGTGTCTGTGTTGGTATGTGTGGGTGTGAGAAGATAACGAGACCTGGGGGCAGAGGGTGTATCACCGCGTGAGGTCCATTGGGCCGTGGTGAGGCCCTTGGTTCGGTTCCGCCCTGCGCCACATTGGTCGGCCCGTGACGCATTTAGGGAGACCCATGGATGACTAGTCGTACAAGACAAAGATAGAAGAATCATGAAGAACTCTGTGTCTACTGACAAAGCCGGCTAGGATTTGTAACCCTAGGTCCTCGAACTAAGGTAACCCCTTATCTATAATATTACTATTCATCCAACCTAACTTTAAGGTGCATCCTACATAATGCTCTGCTAGAATCATACTCGTCGATTAGGAAGAGAGGTGTGAGACAATGCGTGAGAGACAGGCCTAAAGTTAATGTGCATACAGGAGACACATAGGCAGGTCTATGTATATAGAAATGGGTCAATGGGGATTGTGCGTGTGTATCCTTGTGAGAGGAAGAGTGCTTGTGATAAAGTTTAGTGAAAACAGTCATAAATGGTTACGAGAGGGAGGGAGGGTTATATCGAGAGCATGTCTGCGAGAAAGACACCTCGGGAGAGAGTGTGTGAGCATGTGTGAGAAGCCACCGATGGAGAGTGAAACTACAAGTAAAAGACTGATGTACACATTGATTAAAGATATAAATTGTATCCAAATATTAGGATGGGATCATGATATTTGCAATTCACGTAATTAAGGAACAGTCACTGATCCATCGGACATCTAGAATCTATCGAATTTGAGCATGTCTATGTTATTATTCGACATAATTGATCCACATAGTATTTTGAACTCCAGACAATGATCGCTTTAGCAATCGAATATAAACTTGAGTATAGTTCATGTTGTGTGTGTTAAGCACATTATACATACGGAAGTTGCACAATGAACATTATAAATAGCTACTCACTCCATTCCAAAATAGATGACTCAATTTTGTACTAACTTTAGTACAAAGTTGGGTCATCTATTTAGGAATGGAGGGAGTAACTATGAAAAATTCTAATTCAACATGAAGTCCATTCAATTATTTGAATTCGATATCATGGCATTTGTAAATCATACCTAAATTGTGGGGGCACCAATCTTTGCTCTGCTTTTGTACATAATAGCTTATATAGTCGTGTACAAAATAGTTTCAAATTTAGCTCCTAGATTCGAAAATAATCATAGTTATAGGATTTTCAAGTGTCAAAATTTCAAAAAGAAGCGGATAATTTAATGAGGTTTTCAAACATACAAGGTCAAATTTAACGTTGTCTATTTAGGTCAATCCTCAAAGTTCAAGAGTACTCTAAACGTGAATGCTTCTGTTTAAAAAATTTGAACGAAGCGCCAAAAGAGCCTCTAATCGCCTAAAACCGCGCGAGACCAATGTTTGGTAGAAGGAAATTACTTTTCTAACTCCGACCTGTGAAACCCACTGGCCCTACGTCCAAAGGTCTAAACTGGGGTAGGTTTGTAGCTTCTTCTAGACGCCACGCAACCGCCTCCTAAAAACATTCATACACAATGGTCGCCTAAGCACACATGTGCGCGGCCAAAACACTCCCGCCCACTATTTGGCACACCTAGTATTACCATCCTACTCCCAACCCGCAGTAGGTCTGTTGGGGATATGACTATTTGAGTAAGCCGGCCAGGAGGGGCCGAGTTATGCAAGGAAGACTCGTCGTTAACGAAGCTCAAGACCCAATGTGAGGATGGTGGTTCACAGAGTTTAAAGCCCATGGGCAGCTTAAGGCACATAGTGACAAACCGCCATAATGGCATGACTTGTAACATAAGGTAGAGATAACTAGTCACCGAGCCGGACACTATTTATGAGTCGGCCGGGATTCTGTAGGCCGCAGGGCGTCAACCCGTGTATATAAGGGGACGACCCGCCAGCGGCTTAAGGGCAAGAAACAACCAATCGAGAGCCGGGCATAGCGTATCTCGCTCCCTGGTCATCGAAATCCCAAGCAATACCAACCCAACTAGACGTAGGCCTTCCTTCACCGCAAGGGGCTAAAGTAGTATAAACCTCGCGTGTCTTTTGTCCCGATTAACCCCTTTAAGCTTCCTAGTTGCGATGGCTCCACGATTAAGTCCTTGCAAGAGGACATCTGCCGTGACAATTCCACGACAGTTGGCGCCCACCGTGGGGCCAGCGCACGGTGGATTTGAGTTCTTGAAGGGCAACTTCGAAGGGCTCAAAGGATACGCAGTCGGCCGGATGACCAAGAGTCGTCACGGCAAGATCTACATCGACGATGAAGGCTGGGGCCCCGACGCCGGCTCAATTGAGTACGGGTACCGGGTCCCCTTTGGCGAAATCCACGTCTTCATCGGACGGATTGGTGAGCCGGGCCCTGGGACGGACAACTGCACCAACCTCGTCGAGATGGCTCAGCGTGCGAAACCCGCCCGAGCTCAACCCATCGTGAAGTGTGCCTTCGTGGGTTGCATCCATGGAGGTGAACTCTCTGAAGGATCTAAAAATGATGGTGAGACGGACGTCCTCTCTGACGGTGATTCGTCCGCCGGCTCAGTAGATTCGCTGTATCAAGTTCAAGACGGTGTGCTTGGGGGCTGTTAGGATGGCAGCACTATTCCAGACCCCTCTGGGTCACCAAACTGGGCAGGAGTCTTCATGGCTGGTACTCAACCCGGCCAAAACTCTATGGCCTCGACAGCGATAACGTCCGGGCTAGGAGCAGCAGGGACAGGTGGTCCTGTGCGCCCACCGGCTCAGGTACCAATGGATCTTATGGATAAGCTTACGGCCTTGTTGACCGCCATAGTCATCCCTGCAAATCAAGATGAGCATGAAGCAGAGGTGGCATGGGTTCGTGAAGAGATCGCTCGGGCCAAGGAGGCCTTAGCAGCTGAGGATACTAGATTGGCCATGAGCGGGCGGCTTTGGATGCACGGGCACAGCAACTTCAGGCAGAGGCTTTCCAGCTCACAATGAGTTTAAACGCATCTAACGAGGTAATGAGGAGGAGACATCAGAAAACTCAGTCTCGTTTTCCTCCGAGTTATGATCCTCGGAATCTTTTTGCTACACCCGGAGCCGGCCCAAGTAACCCGCCAGGCCCAAATCAGTTTATGACGTCCGGAGCGGGGGCCCGGTTCAGCCTCAGGTGACAGCACCGCTTCATGGGAATATGCCATGCCGGGGTTTTCTGGCTCCCCGAGCACCTATGGGGACGGAGCCCCTTCTCGGTTCAGCGGGGGGCGGAGGTCGCGCGAAGAGCGGATCGAGGTGAGGCACGCGGGGGGGGGGGGGGTTACCCAGCTTCGGAGCTCTCCGGAGAGATAATACTCCTACTGCTACTTTGTGGATTGTATTGAGTTCTTGCTCGGGAGCGCTGAGTGCTACAGTACACTCAAGCAGCTAACGAGACCGAGCGTTCTTCTGTTTTCCTCTCAGAGATCGCTCTCCGAGGTCCGATCCCTTCCTACGTTGTGCATGGGACTCCTTTTATATGTTCAAGGGGTCTCCAACAGGTGGCAACGTAGGTAAGGGCAAAAATGGAAATATGATGTGGTAGGTACAGCTACCTACACAGTGTATCATACCTAACCCTGACGGCAGGGGACAAAGGCATTAAATGCCTCTCTACATCACTCAGACGGTGCAGAAAAGGGACCGTCAGGGGTGCCACCGCTTGCCACGATGGCGATCTTGTCAGCGCTGCATGCCACAGTGTACCCCTGGCTGCACAGCCTCCCGCCACGTACGCCAGGAAGGGTCCCGGAGCGACACGTAGGTGGGTGAGCTGGAGCGCGGGTACAGAGTGGTTGCCTGCCGCGGCAAGTGCCTTGCCGCGGCCGTTGTCTTGCCGCGTCCGGGAGCTTGCCGCTCGCCGAGTCCTGCCGGGACGCGCGGCGCGTCGCGGCGGGTTCTTTGAGATGCTCTGGTTGGCCTTCCCGGCAAGCTCCTCTTGCCGGGGTCTTGTGCCTCGAGCGGCCTTCCCGGCAAGCTCCTCTTGCCGGGGACTTGTCTCCTTGGCTTAAATACTTTGTTCTCAAATGGCTCCAAAGGAACTGTAGAGAGCCTTGGCGATCACCTGGCGGGCCTTGCCGCGGGGTGCTGCGACTGCCCGTGCACAAGTTCGGGATACTAGGGTACCCCTACTTTAGTACACCGACAGGAGCCCCCGGGCCTGGGCCACACACGGTGCCGAGCGCTGTTGGGCCAGGCCCAAAACAGGGCACGGGCACGCATGGCCTGGGTCACGTCGCACCTTGCTCCGCATCCACCACGCCCTCCCCAAACGGCACGCGTCGATTGCGGCGTCGTGGGAGAGGTCGTGGGTGGTTTCTTTATTCAGAAAGGCGAAACGCCCGCCTCCTGGCGGTTCGTATCTTCCTCATAAACGGAGGGAGGCGTGGAGGCGTGGTCTTCGAGGCGTCCACCCCCCCACCCCCCCCCCACGATCACGGGGTGGGGAGAGGTCGCCTCATCCGCCGCCTCACCTCTGCCCTCCTGCCACGCGGCCTCCATGCGCTTGGAGTGGCGAACGGTGGAGGCAGGAAACCGGGTCACCACGGGTCGAGGCAGCAGGTCGGGCCCAGTTCCCTGCACCTTCTGCGTCTTGATTGGCTGAGCAGGGCGGCCGAGCCCCCACCCCGCTCCTTTATGAGGAGCAGGATAGGGGGGACGGAAGCCCGCATTCTCTCATCTCCTCCTTTCTTCAGCTTCTGCTCCTCTCTCTCTCATTCGCCATGGAGAAAGGGAACCCTGGTCCTTCGATGGTGGCGACGAGGGTTGCCGCTAGGCAACGCGTCCCTCCTCCCCCCGCACCCATGGTGGCAGAGCCAGCTGCAAGGGGAAGAGGGAGGGGCCGAGGCCGCGGGCGAGGTCGAGGGCGAGGCCGAGGCGGTCGGGGAAGAGGTGGGCGAGGCAGTCCGCCGGCCTCGCCTCCGCCAGCAGATCCTCTCCCTATGGCGGACCATATCGGGGACGACCCTTGCGAGTTCTTCGTCAGGCTGCGTCGGCCGCCTCGTCGTCGCCTTCGTCTCCCGACTCCGTTTGCGAGCGAGATGGAGTTGGATCCGCCCGAGACACTGAGGTTGCACATGAGGGGTTGTGGAATCAGCGGTACGCGAGTCCGCGTTGATTTCCCGGCCCCTAATGTGATGTATCTTGGTCTAGGGTGGAAGACGTTCACCCGCATCCACAGCTTGACGGCGGGGCTCACCCTCCATTTTAAGTTGATGGAGGGCGGTCTCCTCTCCGTCAAGGTCTTCGGGGGCTTCGGGACTCGGGCACGGTGCTGCGTGGAGAGCTCCTCCGATAGCGAAGGCTCCTCCTCGGGCGGGAGTGACGAGGAGGACAGCGACAGCGACGACGAGGGCGGCGGGCGGCGGGATGACGGGTCCGACTAGGTGTCGGGTGCCGCTCCACGTGGCACCGGCGACCCCATCATCCGCGTCGCTGGCTCCTGGAGCTTCTCGGGGTCGTCTCCTTGGGCGGCTGGCGTAGGGAGGCTGCGGAAGAGGAAGAGGGCAGGCGGCAAGGCCGTCAACTCGGAGTACGAGGGCACGACGCCCTCGACAGCGTGCTGACGTCCTGCCGCCTCGTCTTCGAGCTCTGCCTCCGGCGCCGCCATCACCATGCCGCCGAGACGTTCCCTTGGTTTCTTCTGCCACCCGTAGCTCGTCTAGGCGCCCCTTTTGCCCTTTTCGCCTCCTTGACCTGCCTCCTGAAGAGAGGGACAAGAGATGGATTACGGGCACCTTATATCTTTTTAATTTGTAAGCCCTCGGGCCTTAGTTGCATTTAAAGCTTGTAATCCCATTATTCATGTTTTTCATCCTCGTATGAACTGTACCTGAGTGGGATGCTCTTTAATGAAAAGGGGATGCTTGCCGGGTCACTTGTCTCGTGGGTGGAACCCAGGTTAAGGAGCGAATCCTTTATATCTTTAAGATAGACACTTCCTTTCCCGGCAGCAGGCCCTGCCTTCTTCCCACGTCGCTCGCCCTTTCTCACGCTTCTGGCGGAGGCAGGGAGGAGGCGGGTTCAGGCTCCTCGCTTCGTCCCTTTGCTGCCGCGACTACGACCAAATCTGGCCCCGGGAACGAGCCCGAGGGCCTAGTGTTAAGGGAGCCCGGTAGCTTCTAGGGAGAAACGAGGTTTCGCATACCCCAGACCATAAGAAAATGCATGATATGGGATGAAAAACTTATCTGAGATCGCAGCCCCCGGCAACTTCGGTTCGCCGTGGGCTAATCTTTGCACTTGCAGCCCCCGGCAATGCTGGCTTGCCGGGGTGTTGCAGCCCCCGGCAACATTGGCTTGCCGGGGTCCGGGCGTTGGTTCGTCCGTCTTCTTCTTTTCGTCCTTAAGTGGTCCGGTCAGGGTGCGCGAGTCATGCGAACCAAGGGAAACGGAAGAACGACAAAAGGACGCACACTCGACCTCTAAGTTAGGGGTTAGCCACTGCTAAGCACTGTCAACCCTAACCAAGGACGAGACTCGACTCAGCATGCATGCTAAAACTCAGGGCGCCAGCGCTTTATCTTCACTCAGGGTCTGCGCCTGGCTATGTACAAAGGATTACATGCAACAACGGCAAGACTTGTACAAAATGGTGGTTTCCGAACAGGGTCCAACAACCGCGCCTTACGGGTAAAACTTACGAAGATGCTCGATGTTCCAGGAGTTGCTCACCAGAAAGCCATCCTCGGTCTCAAGGCGGACAGCGCCTGTCCTAGTGACTCGTTTCACTCGGTAAGGGCCTTCCCACTTCGGCGTCAACTTGTTGGAATTCTTGGCGGAAAGAACGCGTCGAAGAACAAGGTCGCCTTCCTCGAGACTTCTGGCTTTAACTTTGCGGCTATGGTAGCGGCGCAAAGCTTGCTGGTATCGAGCAGCTCGTACAGCAGCCTGAAGACGGTCTTCCTCAAGGAGCAGCGCGTCATCTTGTCGCAGCTGCTCTTGCTCAAGCTCATCATAAGCGAGCACTCGAGGTGACCCGTATACGAGTTCCGTGGGGATAACTGCCTCTGCTCCATAGACTAGAGCGAAAGGTGTCTGGCCAGTGGCTCGATTTGGCGTCGTCCTGATCGACCAAAGAACCACCGGCAGCTCCTCAATCCAGTTTCTTCCGCACTTGTGCAGCCTGTCGAAAGTCCGGGTCTTGAGCCCACGCAGCACTTCAGCATTTGCCCTCTCTGCTTGACCGTTGCTCCTGGGGTGAGCAACAGAAGCAAAGCAGACCTTGGCGCCAAGGTCTTGGACGTACTGCATGAAGGTGCGACTCGTAAATTGTGTACCGTTGTCGGTGATGATCCTGTTAGGGATTCCGAAGCGGCAAACAATCGACCTGAAGAACTTGACTGCTGACTGTGCTGTCACCTTCCTCACTGATTTCACTTCCGGCCACTTTGTGAACTTGTCGATTGCAACGTACAAGTACTCAAAGCCCCCGACTGCTCGGGGGAAGGGGCCGAGGATGTCGAGCCCCCAGACCAAAAAGGGCCAGGATAAAGGGATCGTCTTGAGAGCTTGAGCTGGCTGGTGTATCTGCTTGGAATGGAACTGGCACGCTTCACACTTGGTTACTTGTGCAGTTGCATCCTGGAGGGCTGTCGGCCAAAAGAAGCCCTGCCGGAATGCTTTGCCGGAAAGCGCTCTTGCGCCAATGTGGTGACCACAAATGCCTCCATGTATCTCTGCCAACAGCTTCTGTCCATCTTCCCGGGGGATACACTTCAATTTCACTCCGTTGAGTCTTCTTCTGTGCAGTGCGTTGTCAACGAACTGGTACATACTAGACTGCCGGGCTACTCTTTCCGCTTCTTCTGGCTCTTCGGGAAGTTCTCCTGACTGGAGGAAACGGACGATCTGCTGTGCCCATGCTGGAGCCTGTGGCTCGACAACAAGGACTAAAGGCATATCTGCTGCTGCGGGAGCATCCGCTTCTACGGCGAGAACCTGCGGTTCAGCCGGAGCTTGATGATCCCCCTGTTCCTACGTTCTCTCCGGGGAGTTTCCTCCCTTCCTCAGCACGTGCACATCTGTCGGCCAGGGCATACAGCTCACTGACGTCTCAGATCTTGCACATCGCCATCTCCTCCCACATCCTGCGGTTACGCACGTTCTGGTGGAACGCACTGATGACCGCGGCAGGGTGGATGTCTGGGATGTTGCGTTGCACTTGGCTGAATCTCTGGATGTACTTGCTTAGAGGCTCCCCTTCCTTCTGGGCAAGCAGGTGAAGATCACTCTCCTGGCCATGAGGTTTGTGGCCGCCTGTAAAGGCGCCGACAAACTGATGGCATAGGTCTACCCAAGAAGATATGGAGTTTCCGGCAAGTGCATGAGCCAGGACCTGACGTTGGGCTTGAGCACTAGAGGGAAGTAATTGGCGAGGATCTTGTCGTCTCGCCCCCCGGCAGCCTGCACCGCGATGGTGTAGATGCTGAGGAACTCCGACGGATGCAACCTCCCGTCGTACTTCTCTGGTACGTCTGGCTTGAAATTCTTCGTGCTGGGCCACTGGACTTGCCGCAGCTCAGGAGTAAACGCAGGGCAACCTACCGCGTACGGCAGGTCACCTGGTTCCCCTGGCGCTTGCACGTCGATAGCGGGGCCAGCGCGTCGGTCTGATTGACGCCGCGTTTCTCTTCGGCGCTCGATGCGGGTACGAGCGTCCTCTTGCTGCCGTTCGTGAAGAACGTGGCGCTGATCGCGACGAGTTTGCGGATCTGAGGAAGCAGTGGAGTCGCTGTCGTGGCGGACCCGGCGAGTCGGCGATCTTGGCCTTTGGGGCGGAGAGTGCACGGTGGTTGCACCCCCACCGGTTTTGTCGCCATCGGCTCGCACTTGGCTGGCCTGCCGCGGCTGCGATGTGGTCGCCGGCCGTGGAGTGTCGCCGTTGGCGAAGCCGATGAGACTCTGAATGGTGGCCCTCCAGTCGTCGATCTTGTCTGGCGTTGGAGGGAAGTCTAGGAGTAGTTGAGCCCGGGCCAAAGCTTCTGCTGGAGTGGCGGGTAGCGGTGGCGAACGGTGCGAGGAGCGGGATATGCTCGGACTTCCAACGATGTTAGAAGGAGCAGTATTCCGTCCAGGCGACCGTGCCTCGCTCGCACCAGCACGTTGGCGTGCATGCTGGCCTTGAGCATCCCGGGATCTGCCAGCTCGATTTGGGTCCAACGAGCGTATGGTACCGTGAGTACCACGGCGCTGCCGGTCCTGCGCCTCTTCAGATGGGCGCGGGGCGTCTACGGACGCCCGGTCGTCGTGGGAGCCGACTACGCCGCCGACGGGCAGCGCGGTCTTGTCCTTGGACTTGGTGGCACCGTGGGCTCCCTCGTCGACGCCCGTTCTTACGCCGGCGTCCTCCCCACCGGCCGCTTGCTGCGGCGGCGGTGGATTCGACGCGAACTGTGCAGCCGCCTCCGAAGCCTTCTTCTTCGGCGGCATGTCGATGAAGTCGATGAAGATTTAGCTCGCGTAAATGCCGGATCAGGTTCACACAACCTCGACTCCCCCTACCTGGCGCGCCAAAGATGTCGGGGTTTTCTGGCTCCCCGAGCACCTATGGGGACGGAGCCCCTTCTCGGTTCGGCGGGGGGCGGAGGTCGCGCGAAGAGCGGATTGAGGCGAGGCACGCGGGGGGGGGGGGGGTTACCCAGCTTCGGAGCTCTCCGGAGAGATAATACTCCTACTACTGCTTTGTGGATTGTATTGAGTTCTTGCTCGGGAGCGCTGAGTGCTACAGTACACTCAAGCAGCTAACGAGACCGAGCGTTCTTCTGTTTTCCTCTCAGAGATCGCTCTCCGGGGTCCGATCCCTTCCTACGTTGTGCATGGGCCTCCTTTTATATGTTTAAGGGGTCTCCAACAGGTGGCAACGTATGTAAGGGCAAAAATGGAAATATGTTGTGGTAGGTACAACTACCTACACAGTGTATCATACCTAACCCTGACGGCAGGGGACAAAGGCATTAAATGCCTATCTACGTCGCCCAGACGGTGCAAAAAAGGGACCGTCAGGGGCGCCACCGCTTGCCACGATGGCGATCTTGTCAGCGCTGCATGCCATAATGTACCCCTGGCTGCACAGCCTCCCGCCACGTACGCCAGGAAGGGTCCCGGAGCGACACGTAGGTGGGTGAGCTGGAGCGCGGGTATAGAGTGGTTGCCCACCGCGGCAAGTGCCTTGCCGCGGCCGTTGTCTTGCCGCGTCCGGGAGCTTGTCGCTCGCCGAGTCCTGCCGGGACGCGCGGCGCATCGCGACGGGTTCTTTGAGATGCTCTGGTTGGCCTTCCCGGCAAGCTCCTCTTGTCGGGGTCTTGTGCCTCGAGCGGCCTTCCCGGCAAGCTCCTCTTGCCGGGGACTTGTCTCCTTGGCTTAAATACTTTGTTCTCGAATGGCTCCAAAGGAACCGTAGAGAGCCTTGGCGATCACCTGGCGGGCCTTGCCGCGGGGTGCTGCGACTGCCCGTGCACAAGTTCGGGATACTAGGGTACCCCTACTTTAGTACACCGACATGCCATCGCCCCGTTATGTGCCAATACCGCCGGGTCACTTCTCTAACCCTATGGAGAACTTAATCGCAGCATTAGCACGTTTGGCGGCTCTCCCAGTGGACGGTGATGATCCAATAGCGGTGGAGACCCGGAGGATCAGAGAACTTGTCCAGACAGCTTTGGCTCAGCAAGAGACTTATTCTTACAGCCGGGACAGGATCCATTCAACTCCTCCGCCCTGGTTAGCTCCACCTCGTCCAAACCGGAGCCCGAGTTACAGCAGACACATGGAGTCAGAGGCCTTGTCAAGCAACGCCCAGCGCCGAAACCAGCCTAGTGGGTATAACCCAGTGCAAGATCGGATACGTCAGGAGGACGAATGGGCAGCTCAGCTAGAGGCTCAGCTAGCCGCTCAACAGGACTTGCCGGCTTACCTGACGACTTCCGTTGAGGCGGGAGTAGCTACTAGAACCGGCGGTGTTCCTTGTCTAGTACCGGCTCTGCTTAATGTACGTCTGCCCAAGGACTTCAAGGGACCTCGAAAGGTGCCTAATTACACGGCCGACTTATAGCCCAGGGCATGGATTGAAAGTTACGAGATGGCCATGGAACTGTTAGAAGTCAGTGACGCAGCAATGGCTAAGTATTTCACCATGATGTTGGATGGAACAACCCGGTCTTGGTTAAAGGGTTTACCTCCCAATTCCATTAGTTCATGGGCAGAGCTAAAGGCCCGGTTCATCCAGAATTTCAAGGACACTTGCAAGCAATCTATGTCAATTATGGACTTGACAAATTGTAAGCAAGAGGAGGGTGAATCCACAACACATTAGGTGCGCCGGGTCAACGAGATTATACATTCATCTGACAAGATGGATGCCGATTCTGCGGTTCTCATGTTGGAGAAGAATTGCCACTTTGAGCCGCTGTGATAGAAGCTGGGGCGCCTCAAGCGTGATTGCAATGATATGGGCACACTGATGGCGGCTTTAGTCAAGTATGCCGATTCTGATAGTACCAAGGACCCCGCGTCTGATGAGTAAAAGACAAGGAAGGGAAAGAAGAACGGCAATGGAAAGGGTCAGCAGCATAACCCGATGAATCAAGGAGGCAATAAGCGTAAGGCGGAGGGTAACCCGAAGTTCGTAGCCAACGCCAACGCGTAGGGTAATAACCAGAGACGTAAGGGAAAACCGCCCCCTCGATCTGGCGGGTCAGGTCCATCCCTTGAGCAGCTACTCAATGAGCCCTACCCGAGACACGGCACTCGGGAACGACCCGCCACTTACTTGTGGAAAGATTGTGCGATTATGAAGGCTTTCAAGAGCTCCAATATGTTTGACGGCAATCATGGTCCGGGTGGCGGCTCAGGAGCCGGTGGCTTTCATGGCCCGGGTGGCGGCTCAAATTCCGGCTTTCAGGGGAATCAAGGCAGCTATAATCAATAGCAGTCTGGTCAAGGAGGACAGCAGCAGCAGCAATCGGGTTATCAAAGCCATCCGAAGCAGTTGAACAGTGGGCAGTATCACGTGTTCACCACTAGCTTGTGCAAACGTGATCGGAAAATCCATAAGAGGGCTATAAATTCTGTTGAGTCAGCAGTCCCTCGTTACTTGAGGTGGTCAGAACAGCCCATTGTCTGGAGCAGGGAGGATCACCCTCCCCGGGTTGATAATCCGGGTCAACTAGCCTTGGTGGTGGCGCCGCAAGTCGGTGGATATAAATTTACGAAGGTGCTCATGGACGGAGGCAGCAGAATCAACATCCTCTATTATGAGACCTTTCGGCGCATGGGCTTAACTGACAAAAACTTAAGGACATCCAACACCGTTTTCCACGGAGTGGTTCCTGGTAAGTCGGCGTATCCCGTCGGTAAGATTGAGCTGGAGATGGCCTTTGGAGACGAGCATGATTCTAGGGCTGAGAAGTTGACCTTTGAGGTGGTCAAAATTAAGAGTCCATATCACGTTTTGTTCGGGCGGCCGGCTTATGCCAAGTTCATGGCGCGGCCGTGTTATGTTTATTTACAGCTCAAAATGCCGGGTTACAAGGGCACCATCACTATGCATGGAAGTCGAAAGGTGGCCCTGGAGTGCGAGGAAGGCGACGCGTCTTATGCCGAATCTGTCTGCGCAGCGGAGGAACTCAAATTTTATCAGGATAACATTGACTCGGCGGATATGACTTCCCTCAAGAAGCTGACCACAGAGCATGACCCGGCGACGAAGTTTAAATCGGCTGTTGAGACCAAGCTTGTTGATTTTACTCCAGGCGATTCATCTAAGCAGTTCAGCATCAGCGCCAATTTGGATCCTAAATAGGAAAGCGCGCTCATCGAGTTCATCCGTGAGAACCGGGACATCTTTGCATGGAAACCCTCTGACATGCCGGGTGTACCGAGAGGACTCGCTGAGCACACTCTTAACATTGATCCAAAGTATAAGCCGGTCAGACAGTTTCTTCGGCGATTCAACAAAGAAAGACGGAAAGCTATTGGAGAGGAGGTCGCACGGCTCTTAGCGGCCGGATTCATCGTTGAAGTTTTTCACCCATAGTGGTTTTCTAACCCGATGCTCGTACTCAAGAAGAACGGCACCTGGCAGATGTGTGTGTTGGGGAACGTAGTAATTTCAAAAAAATTCCTACGCACACGCAAGATCATGGTGATGCATAGCAACGAGAGGGGAGAGTGTTATCTACGTACCCTCGTAGACCGAAGCGGAAGCGTTGACGCAACATAGAGGAAGTAGTCGTACGTCTTCCCGGTCCAACCGATCCAAGCGTCGTTACTCCGGCACCTCCGAGTTCTTGGCACACGTTCAGCTCGATGACGCTCCCCGGGCTCCGATCCAGCAAAGCTTCGGGGAGGAATTCCGTCAGCACGACGGCGTGTTGACGATCTTGATGTTCAACTGTCGCAGGGCTTCGCCTAAGCACCGCTGCAATATGACCGAGGTGTAATATCGTGGAGGGGGGCACCGCACACGGCTAAGGAACGATCGCGAAGATCAACTTGTGTGTTCTAGGGTGCCCCCTGCCCCCGTATATAAAGGAGCCAAGGGGAGGGGGCAGCCGGCGAAGGAGGGACGCGCCAGGGGGGAGTCCTACTCCCACCGGGAGTAGGACTCCCTTCTTTCCTAGTTGGAGAAGGAGAAGGGGGGAAAGAGGAGGAAGAGGAGAAGGAAAGGGGGGCGTCGCCCCCCTTCCCTTGTCCTATTCGGACTAGGAAGGGGAGGGGCGCGCGGCCACCTCTTGCCTCCTTCTCTCTTCTCCCTCAAGGCCCATGTAGGCCCAATAACCCCCGGGGGGGTTCCGGTAACACCCGGTACTCCGGTAAAATGCCGATTTCACCCGAAACGATTCCGATGTCCAAATATAGGCTTCCAATAAATCGATCTTTATGTCTCGACCATTTCGAGACACCTCGTCATGTCCATGATCACATCCGAGACTCCGAACAACCTTTGGTACATCAAAATATATAAACTCATAAAGAAACTGTCATCGTAACTTTAAGCATGCGGACCCTACGGTTCGAGAACAATGTAGACATGACCGAGACACGTCTCCGGTCAATAACCAATAGCGGGACCTGGATGCCCATATTAGTTCCTACATATTCTATGAAGATCGTTATCGGTCAGACCGCATAACAACATACGTTGTTCCCATTGTCATCGGTATGTTACTTGCCCGAGATTCGATCGTCGGTATCCAATACCTAGTTCAATCTCGTTACCGGCAAGTCTCTTTACTCGTTCCGTAATACATCATCCCGCAACTAACTCATTAGTTGCAATGCTTGCAAGGCTTAAGTGATGTGCATTACCGAGAGGGCCCAGAGATACCTTTCCGACATTCGGAGTGACAAATCCTAATCTCGAAATACGCCAACCCAACAAGTACCTTCGGAGACACCTGTAGAGCACCTTTATAATCACCCAGTTACGTTGTGACGTTTGGTAGCACACAAAGTGTTCCTCCGGTAAACGGGAGTTGCATAATCTCATAGTCATAGGAACATGTATAAGTCATGGAGAAAGCAATAGCAACAAACTAAACGATCAAGTGCTAAGCTAATGGAATGGGTCATGTTAATCAGATCATTCAACTAATGATGTGATCCCGTTAATCAAATAACAACTCTTTGTCCATGGTTAGGAAACATAACCATCTTTGATTAACAAGCTAGTCAAGTAGAGGCATACTAGTGACACTCTGTTTGTCTATGTATTCACACATGTATTATGTTTCCGGTTAATACAATTCTAGCATGAATAATAAACATTTGTCATGATATAAGGAAATAAATAATAACATTATTATTGCCTCTAGGGCATATTTCCTTCAGTCTCCCACTTGCACTAGAGTCAATAATCTAGATTACACAGTAATGATTCTGACACCCATGGAGTCTTGGTGCTGATCATGTTTTGCTCGTGGAAGAGGCTTAGTCAACGGGTCTGCAACATTCAGATCCGTATGTATCTTGCAAATCTCTATGTCTCCCACCTGGACTAGATCCCAGATGGAATTGAAGCGTCTCTTGATGTGCTCGGTTCTCTTGTGAAATCTGGATTCCTTTGCTAAGGCAATTGCTCCAGTATCGTCACAAAAGATTTTCATTGGACCTGATGCACTAGGTATAACACCTAGATCGGAAATGAACTCCTTCATCCAGACTCCTTCATTTGCTGCTTCTGAAGCAGCTATGTATTCCGTTTCACACGTAGATCCCACCACGACGCTTTGTTTAGAACTGCACCAACTGACAGCTCCACCGTTTAATGTAAACACGTATCCGGTTTACGATTTAGAATCGTCCGGATCAGTGTCAAAGCTTGCATCAACGTAACCATTTACGATGAGCTCTTTGTCACCTACATATATGAGAAACATATCCTTAGTCCTTTTCAGGTACTTCAGGATGTTCTTGTCCGCTGTCCAGTGATCCACTCCTGGATTACTTTGGTACCTCCCTGCTAGACTTATAGCAAGGCACACATCAGGTCTGGTACATAGCATTGCATACATGATAGAGCCTATGGCTGAAGCATAGGGAACATCTTTCATTTTCTCTCTATCTTCTGCAGTGGTCGGGCATTGAGTCTTACTCAACTTCACACCTTGCAATACAGGCAAGAACCCTTTCTTTGCTTGATCCATTTTGAACTTCTTCAAAACTTTGTCAAGGTATGTGCTTTGTGAAAGTCCAATTAAGCGTTTTGATCTATCTCTATAGATCTTAATGCCCAATATGTAGGCAGCTTCACCAAGGTCTTTCATTGAAAAACTCTTATTCAAGTATCCCTTTATGCTATCCAGAAATTCTATATCATTTCCAATCAATAATATGTCATCCACATATAGTATTAGAAATGCTATAGAGCTCCCACTCACTTTCTTGTAAATACAGGCTTCTCCAAAAGTCTGTATAAACCCAAATGCTTTGATCACACTATCGAAGCGTTTATTCCAACTCCGAGAGGCTTGCGCCAGTCCATAAATGGATCGCTGGAGCTTGCATACTTTGTTAGCTCCCTTTGGATCGATAAAACCTTCTGGTTGCATCATATACAACTCTTCCTCCAGAAACCCATTCAGGAATGCAGTTTTTACATCAATTTGCCAAATTTCATAATCATAAAATGCGGCAATTGCTAACATGATTCGGACAGACTTAAGCATCGCTACGGGTGAGAAGGTCTCATCGTAGTCAATCCCTTGAACTTGTCGAAAACCTTTTGCAACAGGTCGAGCTTTGTAGACAGTAACATTACCGTCAGCGTCAGTCTTCTTCTTGAAGATCCATTTATTCTCAATTGCTTGCCGACCATCGGGCAAGTCAACCAAAGTCCATACTTTGTTCTCATACATGGATCCCATCTCAGATTTCATGGCTTCAAGCCATTTTGCGGAATCTGGGCTTACCATCGCTTCTTCATAGTTCGTAGGTTCATCATGATCTAGTAGCATGACTTCCAGAATAGGATTACTGTACCACTCTGGTGCGGATCTTACTCTGTTTCACCTACGAGGTTCTGTAGCAACTTGATCTGAAGTTCTATGATCATCATCATCAACTTCCTCACTAGTTGGTTTTGACGTCACAGAAACCGGTTCCTGTGATGTATTATTTTCCAACAAGGGAGCAGGTACAGTTACCTCATCAAGTTCTACTTTCCTCCTACTCACTTCTTTCGAGAGAAACTCCTTCTCTAGAAAGGATCCATTCTTAGCAACGAACGTCTTGCCTTCGGATCTGTGATAGAAGGTGTACCCAACAGTCTCCTTTGGGTATCCTATGAAGACACATTTCTCCGATTTGGGTTCGAGCTTATCAGGTTGAAGCTTTTTCACATAAGCATCGCAGCCCCAAACTTTAAGAAACGACAACTTTGGTTTATTGCCAAACCACAGTTCATAAGGTGTCGTCTCAACGGATTTTGATGGTGCCCTATTTAATGTGAATGTAGCCGTCTCTAAAGCATAACCCCAAAATGATAGCGGTAAATCTGTAAGAGACATCATAGATCACACCATATCAAGTAAAGTACGATTACGACGTTCGGACACACCATTACGCTGTGGTGTTCCGGGTGGCGTGAGTTGCAAAACTATTCCGCATTGTTTCAAATGTAGACCAAACTCGTAACTCAAATATTCTCCTCCACGATCAGATCGTAGAAACTTTATTTTCTTGTTACGATGATTTTCAACTTCACTCTGAAATTCTTTGAACTTTTCAAATGTTTCAGATATATGCTTCATTAAGTAGATATACCCATATCTGCTTAAATCATCTGTGAAGGTGAGAAAATAACGATATCCGCCACGAGCCTCAACATTCATTGGACCACATACATCTGTATGTATGATTTCCAACAAATCTGTTGCTCTCTCCATAGTACCGGAGAACGGCGTTTTAGTCATCTTCCCATGAGGCACGGTTCGCAAGTACCAAGTGATTCATAATCAAGTGGTTCCAAAAGTCCATCAGTATGGAGTTTCTTCATGCGCTTTACACCGATATGACATAAACGGCAGTGCCACAAATAAGTTGCACTATCATTATCAACTCTGCATCTTTTGGCTTCAACATTATGAATATGTGTATCACTACTATCGAGATTCATCAAAAATAGACCACTCTTCAAGGGTGCATGACCATAAAAGATATTACTCATATAAATAGAACGACCATTATTCTCTGATTTAAATGAATAACCGTCTCGCATCAAACAAGATCCAGATATAATGTTCATGCTCAACGCTGGCACCAAATAACAATTATTTAGGTCTAATACTAATCCCGAAGGTAGATGTAGAGGTAGCGTGCCGACCGCGATCACATCGACTTTGGAACCATTTCCCACGTGCATCGTCACCTCGTCCTTTGCCAGTGTTCGCTTAATCCGTAGTCCCTGTTTCGAGTTGCAAATATTAGCAATAGAACCAGTATCAAATACCCAGGTGCTACTGCGAGCTCTAGTAAGGTACACATCAATAACATGTATATCACATATACCTTTGTTCACCTTGCCATCCTTCTTATCCGCCAAATACTTGGGGCAGTTTCGCTTCCAGTGACCAGTCTGCTTGCAGTAGAAGCACTCAGTTTCAGGCTTAGGTCCAGACTTGGGTTTCTTCTCTTGAGCAGCAACTTGCTTGTTGTTCTTCTTGAAGTTCCCCTTCTTCTTCCCTTTGCCCTTTTTCTTGAAACTAGTGGTCTTGTTGACCATCAACACTTGATGCTCCTTCTTGATTTCTACCTCCGCAGCCTTTGGCATTGCGAAGAGCTCGGGAATTGTCTTATCCATCCCTTGCATATTATAGTTCATCACGAAGCTCTTGTAGCTTGGTGGAAGTGATTGGAGAATTCTGTCAATGACGCTATCATCCGGAAGAGTAACTCCCAGTTGAATTAAGTGATTACAATACCCAGACATCTTGAGTATATGCTCACTGACAGAACTATTCTGCTCCATCTTGCAGCTATAGAACTTATTGGAGACTTCATATCTCTCAATCCGGGCATTCTTCTGGAATATCAACTTCAACTCCTGGAACATCTCATATGCTCCATGACGTTCAAAACGTCATTGAAGTCCCGGTTCTAAGCCGTAAAGCATGGCACATTGAACTATCGAGTAGTCATCAGCTTTGCTCTGCCAGACGTTCTTAACGTCGTCAGTTGCATCAGCAACAGGTTTGGCACCCAGCGGTGCTTCCAGGGCGTAACTTTTCTGTGCAGCAATGAGGATAATCCTCAAGTTACGGACCCAGTCTGCGTAGTTGCTACCATCATCTTTCAACTTTGCTTTCTCAAGGAACGCATTAAAATTCAACGGAACAACAGCACGGGCCATCTATCTACAATCAACATAGACAAGCAAGATACTATCAGGTACTAAGTTCATGATAAATTTAAGTTCAATTAATCATATTACTTAAGAACTCCCACTTAGATAGACATCCCTCTAATCCTCTAAGTGATCACGTGATCCAAATCAACCAAACCATAACCGATCGTCACGTGAAATAGATTAGTTTTCAATGGTGAACATCATTATGTTGATCATATCTACTATATGATTCACGCTCGACCTTTCGGTCTCCGTGTTCCGAGGCCATATCTGCATATGCTAGGCTCGTCAAGTTTAACCTGAGTATTCTGCGTGTGCAAAACTGGTTTGCACCCATTGTAGATGGACGTAGAGCTTATCACACCCGATCATCACGTGGTGTCTGGGCACGACGAACTTTGGCAACGGTGCATACTCAGGGAGAACACTTCTTGATAATTAGTGAGAGATCATCTTAAAATGCTACCGTCAATCAAAGCAAGATAAGATGCATAAAAGATAAACATCACATACAATCAATATAAGTGATATGATATGGCCATCATCATCTTGTGATTTTGATCTCCATCTCCGAAGAACTGTCATGATCACCATCGTCACCGGCGCGACACCTTGATCTCCATCGTAGCATCGTTGCGTCTCGCCAATCTTATGCTTCTACGACTATCGCTACCGCTTAGTGATAAAGTACAGCACTACAGGGTGATTGCATTGCATACAATAAAGCGACAACCATATGGCTCCTGCCAATTGCCGATAACTTGGTTACAAAACATGATCATCTCATACAATAAAATTTAGCATCATGTCTTGACCATATCACATCACATCATGCCCTGCAAAAAAAAGTTAGACGTCCTCTACTTTGTTGTTGCAAGTTTTATGTGGCTGCTACGGGCTTAAGCAAGAACCAATCTCACCTACGCATCAAAACCACAACAATAGTTTGTCAAGTTGGTGCTGTTTTAACCTTCGCAAGGACCGGGCGTAGCCACACTCGGTTCAACTAAAGTTGGAGAAACTGACACCCGCCAGCCACCTGTGTGCAAAGCACGGAGGTAGAACCAGTTTCGCGTAAGCGTACGCATAATGTCGGTCCGGGCCGCTTCATCCAACAATACCGCAGAACCAAAGTATGACATGCTGGTAAGCAGTATGACTTATATCACCCACAACTCACTTGTGTTCTACTCGTGCATATAACATCAAACCATAAAACCTAGGCTCTGATGCCACTGTTGGGGAACGTAGTAATTTCAAAAAAATTCCTATGCACACGCAAGATCATGGTGATGCATAGCAATGAGAGGGGAGAGTGTTATCTACGTACCCTCGTAAACCGAAGCGGAAGCGTTGACGCAACATAGAGGAAGTAGTCGTACGTCTTCCCGGTCCAACCGATCCAAGCGTCGTTACTCCGGCACCTCTGAGTTCTTGGCACACGTTCAGCTCGATGACGCTCCCCGGGCTCCGATCCAGCAAAGCTTCAGGGAGGAGTTCCGTCAGCACGACGGCGTGGTGACGATCTTGATGTTCAACTATCGCAGGGCTTCGCCTAAGCACCGCTACAATATGACCGAGGTGTAATATCGTGGAGGGGGCACCGCACACGGCAAAGGAACGATCATGAAGATCAACTTGTGTGTTCTAGGGTGCCCCCCTGCCCCCGTATATAAAGGAGCCAAGGGGAGGGGGCGGCCGGGAGTAGGACTCCCTTCTTTCCTAGTTGGAGAAGGAGAAGGGGGGAAAGAGGAGGAAGAGGAGAAGGAAAGGGGGGCGACGCCCCCCTTCCCTTGTCCTATTCGGACTAGGAAGGGGAGAGGGGCGCGGCCACCTCCTGCCTCCTTCTCTCTTCTCCCTCAAGGCCCATGTAGGCCCAATAACCCCCGGGGGGTTCCGGTAACCCCCGGTACTCCGGTAAAATGCCGATTTCACCCGGAACGATTCCGATGTCCAAATATAGGCTTCCAATATATCGATCTTTATGTCTCGACCATTTTGAGACTCCTCGTCATGTCCATGATCATATCCGGGACTCCGAACAACCTTCGGTACATACAAATATATAAACTCATAAAGAAACTGTCATCGTAACTTTAAGCGTGCGGACCCTATGGTTCGAGAACAATGTAGACATGACCGAGACACGTCTCCGGTCAATAACCAATAGCGGGACCTGGATGCCCATATTGGTTCTTACATATTCTACGAAGATCTTTATCGGTCAGACCGCATAACAACATACGTTGTTCCCTTTGTCATCGGTCTGTTACTTGCCCGAGATTCGATCGTCGGTATCCAATACCTAGTTAAATCTCGTTACCGGCAAGTCTCTTTACTCGTTTCGTAATACATCATCCCGCAACATAACCATCTTTGATTAACAAGCTAGTCAAGTAGAGGCATACTAGTGACACTCTGTTTGTCTATGTATTCACACATGTATAATGTTTCCGGTTAATACAATTCTAGCATGAATAATAAACATTTATCATGATATAAGGAAATAAATAATAACTTTATTATTGCCTCTAGGGCATATTTCCTTCAGTGTGTGGATTACACGGACTTAAATAAGGCTTGTCCGGCTGATCCTTTCGCTCTCCCCCGTATTGATCAAATCATTGATGCTACGGCGGGTTGTGCGCGTTTGAGTTTTTTTGGATGCTTACTCTGGTTATCATCAGATCAAGATGGCAGTTAAGGACCAGGAGAAGACCGCCTTCATCACTCCATTTGGAGCCTTCTGCTATGTGTCTATGCCTTTTGGGCTCAAGAGTACCCAGGCGATTTATCAGCGGTGTGTACAGAACTGTCTCCACAATCAGATTGGGCACAATGTTCATGCTTATGTGGATGACATAGTGGTGAAGTCCAGAGAGAAGGAAACCTTGATATCCGACTTAAAGGAAACCTTTGATAATCTCTGGGTTTATAAACTGATGCTCAACCCGGAGAAGTGTGTATTTGGTGTACCTGCAGGTAAGCTTTTGGGATTGCTGGTCTCGAACAGGGGCATTGAAGCTAATCCAGAGAAGATCAAGGCAATTACCTCTTTGGCTAAGCCGACGTGCATCAATGATGTTCAGCGACTGGCCGGTCGTGTTGCTGCTTTAAGCCGGTTCATAAGCCGGTTAGGTGAGAAGACCCTACCGCTGTATCAGATGATGAAGAAGGCAGACACCTTTATCTGGAGTGATGCTGCTAATGCTGCTTTTGAGGATTTGAAGAGACAGTTGTCTGAGCCGCCGGTCCTTGCAGCTCCCATTGACAAAGAGCCTTTACTGTTATATGTGGCTGCTAATTCACGAGCCGTCAGCGTTGCAATAGTGGTGGAGCGCAAGGAGGCTGGTAAGGAGCATCCGGTTCAACGGCCGGTTTATTACGTCGGTGAGGTGCTCATCGGATCGAAGCAAAGGTACCCTCATTGGCAGAAGCTTGTTTACGGGGTGTTCATGGCAAGCCGGAAGCTGAAGCAATACTTCCAAGGTCACCCTATCACTGTGGTAAGTTCTGCCCCCTTGGGAGACATCATCCAGAACAGAGAGGCCACAGGACGAGTCGCCAAGTGGGCCATTGAGCTCGGGCCTCATGGTCTGAAGTACGTGCCACTCACGGCCATAAAGTCTCAAGCCTTGGTGGATTTTATCAATGACTGGACAGAGCTACAGGCACCTGAAGAGAAGCATGATAACACATATTGGACTATTCATTTTGATGGGTCCAGGCAGTTGGAAGGCTCGGGGGCTGGAGTCGTGTTAACTTCCCCTCGAGGTGACAAATTCTGCTATGTGCTCCGGCTTATGTTTCCTTGTACTAACAATGCAGCTGAGTACGAGGCCTTACTCCATGGTCTCCGGATGGCCAAGGAGATGAACTTAAGCCGGGTAAGGTGCTTAGGAGACTCAGATCTTGTGGCTCAACAGGTGTCAGGCAAGTGGTACTCCGAAGATCCCCTTATGGCGGCTTACCACCGTGAGGTTGATGTTGTGGCTGGGTACTTCAAGGGTTATGTGGTGGAACACATTGATCGAAGAAAGAATGAGGCGGCTGATGCCTTAAGCCGGCTGGGATCTCAGCGTATACCGGTACTGCCTAACACCTTTCTTGACATTTTGCATAATCCTTCTGTCAAGTTACCTACAGAAGAAGATATAGCAGTGCCAGACCCGGAGGCACAGCTGGTAGCGGCTCTTCACGTTATCCCGGATTGGACAGTGCCTTATTTGGCTTATATGACCCGAGGAGAGTTACCTGAAGATGAGACCTTGGCTAGACAAATCGTCCGGCGATCCAAATCCATGACAGTCGTTAATGGCGAGTTACATCACTGCAGCGTCACTAGAGCGTTTCAGCATTGCGTGTCACCTGCGGAGGGTCAGGACATACTCCGTGAGATTCACAAAGGCGATTGTGGTTGAGGAAGTCCTGCGTTAGGGGGTGTTCAGATAGCCGAACTATACCTTCAGCCGGACTCCAGGACTATGAAGATACAAAGTTGAAGACTTCGTCCCATGTCCGGAAGGATCTTTTCTTGGCGTAGAAGGCAAGCTAGGTGTGCGGATATTCGAGATCTCCTACCATTGTAACCGACTCCGTGTAACCCTAACCCTATCCGGTGTCTATATAAACCGGAGGGTTGTAGTCCGTAGGACAATCATCATCATACACAATCATACCATAGGCTAGCTTCTAGGGTTTAGCCTCCTTGATCTCGTGGTAGATCTACTCTTGTACTACCCATATCATCAATATTAATCAAGCAGGAGTAGGGTTTTACCTCCATCGAGAGGGCCTGAACCTGGGTAAAATAAAGTGTCCCTTGTCTCTTGTTACCATCCGACCTTGACGCACAGTTCGGGACCCCCTACCCGAGATCCGCCGGTTTTGACACCGACATTGGTGCTTTCATCGAGAGTTCCTCTGTGCCGTCGCGATCAGGAAGGATGCCTCTTCCCGTCTTTAAAGACGGTGCCATTACGAAAGGAGCCTTGGCTGTCGGCCAAACTCTCCAGCTAGGTGGTTTTCTCGCAACCGCCTGTTCGGCTGTTGCGCCGACGGTGACCTCCCGGGTCATCGAAAGCAACCTCCACATCAGCTCAGAACTCGCCGAGCAATTGGATCCGATGGAGCTCTCTTCGGTTAACGAGCTCCTGGATCGTATCGCCGCACTGGGCGTCGCCACAAATTACGACCAGGTTGGGCTTAAACCCGATCTGAGAGAAATTAACTCTCCCCGGGTCACCCACCACGTTGCAGTGGTGGAGACACAATGCGGCGACCCTTCATATATCTTAAGGACTAGCTACGTCCGAATCCCCGAACCCTCCATGCCGGATATCCGCGGAAGGGAATATACAATCCAAGACCTGAGCATAAAATCAGGCAACGGGCTAGACTCATCGGATAACATCCAATACTCCGGATCTCAGGATTCGGATGTTCTTCGGCCTCCGAACAATAAATTGGGTGAGGTCTCAAACTCAACGACACCCGCCCGCCCGATCATAAGCCATCTTTCCCAAATTAGGCAAATGCCCGAAGAAACAGTACATCATTACTGGGCCAGATTCCTCCTGGTTATGAACAGGATAAAGGACTGCCGCGAGGGAGACGCAATCTCAATCTTTTGCAGTAACTGCACGGACGAGGGAATACTTAACACCGTAAGTCATCGCAATATTACACGCTTTGCCGACTTGGCGTCCATAGTACAAAAATACTGTGCGATGGAAAGTGCTCGGAAAACCAAAATAAAATTTTGGGACAATCCGGCCCTGAATAGCAATCCCGTCCGAACTAAGAGGGTGCACCACAGTAAAGCATCCGGACTAAATACCAAAAAGTCAAAACCCTCCAGAGGGCATGGAACCGTACTGGAAAAGTGGCTAGATGGACCCTGCAAGATTCATAGTGCAGAGGACGCCACCCCAACTCACAGCCTCAGGGCATGTTGGATAATCCGGCAGGTGGCCAAAATTGGCGAGGACCTCCTAATTCCAGAGGTCGAAGGAAACCAACCCAAGAATTTCAGTTCCGTTCTCACAGTCTTTGAGACTTTCGCATCGAATAACATGTGAAAAAGAACACTCCGCAGCCTCACAGAAGTCTACCACGTGGTGACAATAAACCCATGGAGTAATACTGCTATCACCTTCAACGCGAGTGACGAACCTAAAATTGGAACAGCCAGAGCACCAGCCTCATTGGTCCTCAGTCCCATAGTGGACGGCTGTCGTCTCGCAAAGGTACTCATGGATGGAGGCAGCGGACTGAACCTCATTTACGAGGAAACCCTTCAAAAGATGGGAATAGACTGGAACCGCGTGGAGCGAAGCAGCACAACCTTTAGAGGAATAATTCCCAGTCAGGAAGCGCGCTGCACCAGAAAAATCACACTAGATGTGGTATTCGGCACGCCGGATAATTATAGGTCCGAACAAATCACCTTTCAGGTGGCCCCGTTCAAAAGAGAATATCACGCTATATTAGGACGGGAGGCATTCACAGTTTTCCAAGCTATACCCCATTACGGGTACATGAAGCTCAAGATGCCTGGGCCAAACGGAATTATCACTCTCGCTAGTGATCCGGACATAGCACTCCGCGCCGAAAACAAGACAGCCGCATTGGCCTTCGAGGCACTATCCGAAACCTTAGCGGCAGAAGAACTGACTGCGCTGCGATCCACGGTCAATAGGGATGATGTGATACTTGATAAGAGATCCAAATCCACATCCTTCAAACCAGCGGACGAAATAGTCAAATTCCAGGTCCACCCAACGGACCCCAGTAAAACAGCCTCCATCGGGGCAAGACTAAACCCTGACGTAGACGCCGCACTGCGAGAGTTCCTACGAGAGAACTGGGACATCTTCGCTTGGCACCCCTCAGATATGCCATGAATCCCACGCAGGCTGGCAGAACACAGCTTAAACATCCAGAAAGGATTCAAACCTGTCAAACAAGCCCTCCAGCGTTTCTCCGAACCAAAGAGACAGGCCATGGGAGAGGAGCTAGCCAAGTTATTGGAGGTCGGATTCATTAGAGACATAAAACATCCGGACTAGCTAGCAAACCTAGTGATGGTACCAAAGAAGGACAAATCCTGGCGCCTGTGTGTCGACTTCAAAGACCTTAATAAGGCTTGCCCAAAGGATCCGTTTCCCCTCCCTCGAATAGATCAAATTATCGATGCCACTGCAGGGCACGATTCGCTGTGCTTCCTCGACGCATACTCCGGTTACCATCAAATAAAGACGGCAGAGTCAGACCAAGCTGCAACGGCATTCATCACACCATACGGCCCATTCTGCTTCAACACAATGCCCTTTGGGCTAAAAAAACGCCGGTGCAACATATCAGCGCATGATTCAAACATGCCTGACAAACCAGATCGACAAAACAGTTAAGGCGTACATAGATGATGTGGTCGTCAAATCAAGACCTGTCGAATCTCTAGTAGACGACTTGAGGCTTACATTCGACAACCTCCGAAAATACGACATTAAGCTCAATCCAGAAAAATGTGTTTTCGGTGTTCCAGCCGGAAAGCTCCTGGGCTTCATTGTATCCGGTAGACGAATTGAAGCAAATCCAGCTAAAATCCAAGCTTTGTCACAATTGGACATCCCAAAAGACCTCAAACAAATACAGAAACTCACCTAATGCGCGGCGGCTTTAAGCTGCTTTATCTCCCGTTTGGGAGAGAAGGCATTGCCCCTTTATCGCCTCCTTAGGCGCACCGAACACTTCGAGTGGACGGACGCTGCAACGGCCGAACTCGAGGAAATAAAGGCCATCTTGGCAACAAATCCCGTCCTGGCCGCGCCAAATACTGGCGAACCCATTCTATTGTACATTGCCGCAACTCATCAAGTTGTTAGCGCAGTACTCGTCGTCGAACGGGTAACGGACGGACACAAACTCCCCCTTCAAAGGCCGGTTTACTATGTGTCCACTGTCCTCACACCATGCAAATCACGGTACCCGCATTACCAAAAGATTGCATACGCAGTGTTCATGGCATCCCGGAAGCTACAACACTACTTTCAAGAGTGTTCTATAACAGTAGCCTCGGAAGTACCACTCAACGATATTATTAACACCCGCGACGCAACGGGCCAGATAGCAAAATGGGCCATAGAGCTCCTACCGTTCGACATAACCTACAAACCACGACGAGCCATCAAATCGCAAGTCCTAGCCGACTTCGTCGCCGAATGGACAGAGGCCGAACTCCCTAAAGAGTACGGCACATACTCAAACTGGATCATACATTTCGACGGCTCCAAAATGTTGGCCGGACTGGGGGCTGGCGTCGTTTTGACGTCCCCTACAGGAGACACAGTCCAATATGTACTCCAAATTATGTACACGGACTCCGACAATGCAGCCGAATATGAGGCCCTTCTACACGGTCTCCGGATGGCAGTTTCCATGGGCATTCAACGCCTGGAAGTACGTGGGGATTCAAACCTCGCGATATCCCAGATAAATGGTGACTTCGACGCCAAAGACCCAAAAATGGCAGCCTACCGCAACGTCGTACTAAAAATGTCAGCTCGGTACGAGGGACTAGAGTTTCACCATATAGCCCGAGAAAATAATCAGGCAGCGGATGTCCTGGCACGCATCGGAGCAAAACGAGATGCCGTCCCCCCCCCAACATTTTCCTAGAAAGATTATTCAAACCATCTGTAGCATGGGAGGGGGAACCCTCGGATAACAGTCCGGACACAACCGCACAACCAGACGCCGAGCAATCTGACATAATCGGAGGCCCCGCCACCGAAATCACGCCCTCAGCCCACGTAATAATGGCGGTCATCGCCCCGTGGACAGAACCATTCCTAGCCTACCTCATTAGGCAGGAACTCCCTGAGGACCAAAATGAGGCACGCTGCATAGTGCGGCGATCTAAAACCTATAAAGTCCACGAGGGAGAGCTATATAAGAGAAGTACTACAGGAGTCCTTCAAAGGTGTATCTCCGAAGAGGAAGGGCGGAGTCTATTGGCCGAAATTCATGCCGGACTCGGTGGCCACCACGCTGCAGCTCGGTCCCTCGTAAGCAAGGCTTTCCGTACATGCATTTATTGGCCGACGGCCCGAGCGGACGCCCATGACCTAGTCAAACGATGCGTCGGTTGCCAGCTTTTTGCCAACCAAAGTCATATGCCACCCAACGCCCTCCGAACTATCCCCATCACTTGGCCTTTTGCGGTCTGGGGACTTGATATGGTGGGACCCCTTAAAGGTGGAACCCACAAGAAAAAATACCTACTGGTCATGGTGGATAAATTCACCAAATGGATAGAAGCCAAGCCTGTCAATACGGCCGAATCCGGACCTGCGATAGATTTCATATCCGGGGTCGTACACCGTTACGGTGTCCCCCACAGCATTATCACCGATAATGGCACAAACTTCACCTCGGAGGAAGTAAAACTGTGGTGCAAAAACATGGGCATTAAGCTCGATTATGCTTCCGTCTATCACCCACAAACCAACGGTCAGGTCGAACGCGCAAATGGTCTCATCATGAGCGGCATCAAACCCAGACTAGTGCGGTCCCTCAAGGAATCTAATACGCACTGGGTAGAGGAGCTCAACTCCGTGGTCTGGGGGCTGCGAACCATGCCAAATCGTACCACCGGATTCACACCATTCTTTATGGTGTACGGCGCAGAGGCAGTCCTGCCCTGCGACATAATTCATGACTCACCTCAAGTGCGCATGTACGAAGAAAGAGAAGCTGAGCTTGATCGGCAGGACAACCCGGACGCCTTAGAGGAGGAACGCGACGTGGCTAAAGCCCGTTCCGCATTTTATCAACAGCAGGCTCGAAGATATCAAAGTAGAGAAGTACGGGCCAAAAATTACAACGTTGGCGAACTAGTTCTACGCCTGCCGGATAAGAAAAAGGACAAACTCAAGCCCATATGGGAAGGTCCCTTCATAATTGACCAAGTCCTGACTGGTGGAGCGTACTGCCTGCGAGATGCGTCGGATAACCGACTCGAGCCGAACCCATGGAACGCCACACGTCTCCGAAGATTTTATGCCTAGCGCCGAACTCGGGGTTTGTCTTCTTCCTCTGTCCATTTTTATATTTTTCTGTTTTTATCTCCTCCCACTCTTTCCTCTTATAGCCCTTAAAGGCTCATCATGCGACGCGCTACCCGCGCTCCGTAAACCTGGGGGCTTCTTTAACAGAAGCTTGTTTATATGGGTTTCACGCCCAACGCATGCGTCAGACTTCCGCATGCACCTTTTCTTCACCATTATATGCATCGATATGACTTAAGTTTTGGCCAAGCTGGGTTGCCTGGCTCCTGAGCTTACCCCTACGTTCTCGATTGTCCGGCTAGGTGGTAAAGGGAGCACCTCTGCGATTGTTACTGCCGGATAAGCCGGATGTGTACCTCAGACTGGGTGAAGCCGAAAGCTAGCGTTCTTAAGGGAATATTCGGTCGGTGAACTAAAGACGAACCTTTTTTACTTATACATGCCCCCAGATGTTTTCCTGCACTTACAGTCCGGACGTGCACTTCAGGGCATGCCACCCCAGCGAAAGGAACCCTTAACGGAACTATTCTCTCTAGAAGATGTTTCTTACTAACCATGTAATATAACATAACTAGTTGGGCACTTGTCTGATAAAGCACTAATGACCCCTACGCCTGGTCTCCACGCATACCTCGGTTCTTATATATCCGTTATGTTATTCGGACACACTCCGGACCGTCAGGTCCCGAGGTCGAAGCGAAAAGGTCGGCAACGACAAACGATCTACAATCCAACTAGAAGGCATTACACATGTCAAATATAAATTACATAGTCATCAAGACTGATTGTATTCCTCTTCTATACCATCTAACAGGCTGTCTAATTTACAGTCCTGCTGGGAATACTTTGCGGCCAATTCTACTTGGCCATATACTAAGCTCACGGGGATCTCCTTCCCGTCAGGCCCCACCAGTCCAACTTCGGCCATATGATTGGGGTCAGACTTCGTAAAGCGGGTCTTCACCATGGCCCAAGCCTCCCTAGCGCCCTGCCGGTAGGCCGATATCTTCCACAACCGTAAGCGCCGCCGAGCTCCCTTCAACTTCTCCGCAAGTTCTCCAAGGCCCTCGGGTATGGAGTAGGCAGGCCACAAGGCTTGGGCAATACCTCGCATCGCCTGCCGAATTCGTTCGTGCAGTTGCAAGAGTTCGGGAAGAAGATCGCCCGTTGAACTGGGCATCTCCTCTGCAGGACGACCTGTAAGCATACCTACAGACATAACTCTGTTAGTCGTCTTCCTCGCCGAACTCCTTTTTCAAGAGTTCGCTTAAGCACTTACTAAAAATACCGCGTCGAAGTCGCTGATTCTCCTTATTGGAGTCCGACAGCTGGCCACGAACTGTTGGAAATATGCCCCAGAGGTAATAATAAAAGCATTATTATTATATTTCCTTGTTCATGATAATTGTCTTTATTCATGCTATAATTGTGTTATCCGGAAATCGTAATACATGTGTGAATAATAGACACCAACATGTCCCTAGTAAGCCTCTAGTTGACTAGCTTGTTGATCAACAGATAGTCATGGTTTCCTGACTATGGACATTGGATGTCATTGATAACGAGATCACATCATTAGGAGAATGATGTGATGGACAAGACCCAATCCTAAACATAGCACAAGATCGTATAGTTCGTTTGCTAGAGTTTTCCAATGTCAAGTATCCTTTCCTTAGACCATGAGATCGTGTAACTCCCGGATACCGTAGGAGTGCTTTGGGTATACCAAACGTCACAACGTAACTGGGTGACTATAAAGGTAGACTACGGGTATCTCCGAAAGTGTCTGTTGGGTTGACATGGATCAAGACTGGGATTTGTCACTCCGCTTGACGGAGAGGTATCACCGGGCCCACTCGGTAATGCATCATCATAATGAGCTCAATGTGATCAAAGTGTTTGATCACGGGATCATGCATTACGGTACGAGTAAAGTGACTTGCCGGTAACGAGATTGAACGAGGTATTGGGATACCGACGATCGAATCTCGGGCAAGTAAAATACCGTTTGACAAAGGGAATTGTATACGGGATTAATTGAATCCTCGACATCGTGGTTCATCCGATGAGATCATCGTGGAGCATGTAGGGGCCAACATGGGTATCCAGATCCCGCTGTTGGTTATTGCCCGAGAGCCGTCTCGGTCATGTCTGCATGTCTCCCGAACCCGTAGGGTCTACACACTTAAGGTTCGGTGATGCTAGGGTTGTGAAGATATGTATATGCAATAACCCGAATGTTGTTCGGAGTCCCGGATGAGATCCCGGACGTCACGAGGAGTTTCGGAATAGTCCGGAGGTGAAGAATTATATATAGGAAGTGCAGTTTCGGCCATCGGGAGTGATCTGGGGGTCACCGGTATTGTACCGGGACCACCAGATGGGTCCCGGGGGTCCGCCGGGTGGGGCCACCCATCCCGGAGGGCCCCATGGGCTGAAGTGGGAGGGGGGACCAGCCCTTAGTGGGTTGGTGCGCCCCCTAAGGCCTACCCCCTGCGCCTAGGGTTGGAACCCTAGGGTGGGGGCGCCCACTTGCCTTGGGGGGCACTCCACCCCCCTTGGCCGCCGCCCCCTTGGAGATTGGATCTCCCAAGGGCCGGCGCCCCCCAGGGGGCCTATATAAAGGGGGGGAGGGAGGGGTATCCGCACCCTTGACCCTGGCGCCTCCCTCTCTCCCTGCTACACCTCTCCCTCTCGCAGTGCACGGCGAAGCCCTGCTGCTGTGACGCCCTGCATCCACCACCACGCCGTCGTGCTGCTGGATCTTCATCAACCTCTCCTTCCCCCTTGCTGGATCAAGAAGGAGGAGACGTCACGCTGACCGTACGTGTGTTGAACGCGGAGGTTCCGTCCGTTCCGTGCTAGGATCTCCGGTGATTTGGATCACGTCGTGTACGACTACTTCATCCCCGTTCTCTGAACGCTTCCGCTCGCGATCTACAAAGGTATGTAGATGCATCTGATCACTCGTTGATAGATGAACTCATAGATGGATCTTGGTGAAACCGTACGAAAATTTTTGTTTTCTACAACGTTCCCCAACAGTGGCATCATGAGCTAGGTCTATGCGTAGTTCTTCTTGCGCGAGTAGAACACAATTTGTTGTGGGCGTAGATTTGTCAACTTTGTTGCCGCTACTAGTCTTATCTTGCTTCAGCGGTACTGTGGGATGAAGCGGCCCGGAACAACCTTACACGTACGCTTACGTGAGACCGGTTCCACCGACTAACATGCACTAGTTGCATAAGGTGGCTGGCGGGTGTCTGTCTCTCCCACTTTAGTTGGAGCGGATTCGATGAAAAGGGTCCTTATGAAGGGGAAATAGAAGTTGACAAATCACGTTGTGGCTTTCACGTAGGTAAGAAAACGTTCTTGCTAGAACCCTAATTCAGCCACGTAAAACTTGCAACAACAATTAGAGGACGTCTAACTTGTTTTGGCAGCAAGTGCTTTGTGATATGATATGGCCAAAGTTGTGATGAATGATGAATGATCTATATGTGATGTATGAGATGTTCATGCTATTGTAATAGGAATCACGACTTGCATGTCGATGAGTATGACAACCGGCAGGAGCCATAGGAGTTGTCTTTATTTTGTATGACCTGCGTGTCATTGAGAAACGCCATGTAAATTACTTTACTTTATTGCTAAACGCGTTAGCCATAGTAGTAGAAGTAATAGTTGGCGAGCAACTTCATGGAGACACGATGATGGAGATCATCATGATGGAGATCATGGTGTCAAGCCGGTGACAAAGATGATCATGGAGCCCCAAGATGGAGATCAAAGGAGCTATGTGATACTAGCCATATCATGTCACGTTTTTTATTTGATTGCATGTGATGTTTATCATGTTTTGCATCTTGTTTACTTAGAACGACGGTAGTAAATAAGATGATCCCTCATAATAATTTCAAGAAGTGTTCCCCCTAACTGTGCGCCGTTGCGACAGTTCGTTGTTTCGAAGCACCACGTGATGCTCGGGTGTGATAGATTCTAACGTTCACATACAACGGGTGTAAGACAGATTTACACATGCAAACACTTAGGTTGACTTGACGAGCCTAGCATGTACAGACATGGCCTCGGAACACAGAAGACCGAAAGGTCGAGCATGAGTCGTATAGAAGATACGATCAACATGAAGATGTTCACCGATGTTGACTAGTCCGTCTCACGTGATGATCGGACACGGCCTAGTTGACTCGGATCATGTTATACTTAGATGACTAGAAGAGGGATGTCTATCTAAGTGGGAGTTCATTAAATAATTTGATTAGATGAACTTTATTATCATGAACTTAGTCTAAAATATTTACAATATGTCTTGTAGATCAAATGGCCAACGTAGACCTCAACTTCAACGCGTTCCTAGAGAAAACCAAGTTGAAAGACGATGGCAGCAACTATACGGACTGGGTCCGGAACCTGAGGATCATCCTCATAGCTGCCAAGAAAGATTATGTCCTACGAGCACCGCTGGGTGACGCACATGTTCTCCCTGCAGAACAAGACGTTATGAACGCATGGCAGGCACGTACCGATGACTACTCCCTCGTTCAGTGCGGCATGCTTTACAGCTTAGAGCCGGGGCTCCAAAAGCGTTTTGAGAGACACGGAGCATATGAGATGTTCGAAGAGCTGAAAATGGTTTTCCAAGCTCATGCCCTGGTCGAGAGATATGAAGTCTCCGACAAATTCTTCAGTTGTAAGATGGAGGAAAATAGTTCTGTCAGTGAGCACATACTCACTATGTCTGGGTTACATAACCGCTTGACTCAGCTGGGAGTTAATCTCCCGGACTACGCGGTCATTGACAGAATCCTCCAGTCGCTTCCACCAAGCTACAAGAGCTTTGTGATGAACTTCAATATGCAGGGGATGGAAAAGACCATTCCTGAAGTATTTGCTATGCTGAAATCAGCAGAGGTAGAAGTCAAGAAGGAACATCAAGTGTTGATGGTGAATAAAACCACTAAGTTCAAGAAGGGCAAGGGTAAAAAGAACTTCAAGAAGGACGGCAAGGAAGTTGCCGCGCCCGGCAAGCAAGCTGCCGGGAAGAAGCCAAAGAATGGACCCAAGCCCGAGACTGAGTGCTTTTATTGCAAGGGAAGTGGTCACTGGAAGCGGAACTGCCCCAAATACTTAGCGGACAAGAAGGCCGGCAAAACAAAAGGTATATGTGATATACATGTAATTGATGTGTACCTTACCAGTACTCGTAGTAGCTCTTGGGTATTTGGTACCGGTGCAGTTGCTCACATTTGTAACTCAAAGCAGGAGCTGCGGAATAAGCGGAGACTGGCGAAGGACGAGGTGACGATGCGCGTCGGGAATGGTTCCAAGGTCGATGTGATCGCCGTCGGCACGCTACCTCTACATTTACCTACGGGATTAGTTTTAAACCTCAATAATTGTTATTTAGTGCCAAGTTTGAGCATGAACATTGTGTCTGGATCTCGTTTAATTCGAGATGGCTACTCATTTAAATCCGAGAATAATGGTTGTTCTATTTATATGAGTGATATGTTTTATGGTCATGCTCTGATGGTTAATGGTTTATTCTTAATGAATCTCGTACGTGATGATACACATATTCATAGCGTGAATACCAAAAGAGTTAAAGTTGATAACAATAGTCCCACATACTTGTGGCACTGCCGCCTTGGTCACATAGGTGTCAAACGCATGAAGAACCTCCATGCAGATGGACTTTTAGAGTCTCTTGATTATGAATCATTTGACACGTGTGAACCATGCCTCATGGGTAAAATGACCAAGACTCCGTTCTCGGGAACAATGGAGCGAGCAACCAACTTATTGTAAATCATACATACTGATGTGTGCGGTCCAATGAGTGTTGAGGCTCGCGGTGGCTATCGTTATGTTCTCACCCTCACTGATGACTTGAGTAGATATGGGTATATCTACTTAATGAAACACAAGTCTGAGACCTTTGAAAAGTTCAAGGAATTTCAGAGTGAGGTTGAAAATCAACGTGACAGAAAAATCAAGTTTCTACGATCAGATCGTGGAGGAGAATACTTGAGTCACGAATTTGGCACACACTTAAGAAAATGTGGAATAGTTTCACAACTCACGCCGCCTGGAACGCCTCAGTGTAATGGTGTGTCCGAACGTCATAATCGCACTCTATTAGATATGGTGCGATCTATGATGTCTCTTACCGATTTACCGCTATCTTTTTGGGGCTATGCTTTAGAGACTTCCGCATTCACTTTAAATAGGGCTCCGTCGAAATCCGTTGAGATGACACCGTATGAATTATGGTTTGGGAAGAAAGCTAAGTTGTCGTTTCTAAAAGTTTGGGGATGCGATGCTTATGTCAAGAAACTTCAACCTGAAAAGCTCGAACCCAAGTCAGAAAAATGCGTCTTCATAGGATACCCTAAAGAAACTATTGGGTATACCTTCTACCTCAGATCCGAAGGAAAGATCTTTGTTGCCAAGAATGGATCCTTTCTAGAGAAGGAGTTTCTCTCGAAAGAAGTAAGTGGGAGGAAAGTAGAACTTGATGAAGTGTAACCTCTTGAACCGGAAAATGGCGCAACTCAAGAAAACGTTCCTGAGGTGCCTGCACCGACTAGAGAGGAAATTAATGATGATGATCAAGATACTTATGATCAAGCTCCAACTGAAATACGTAGGTCCACAAGGACACGTTCCGCACCAGAGTGGTACGGCAACCCTGTCATGGAAATCATGTTGTTAGACAGCAGTGAACCTTCGAACTATGAAGAAGCAATGGCGGGCCCGGATTCCGACAAATGGCTGGAAGCCATGAAATCCGAGATAGCATCCATGTATGAAAATGAAGTATGGACTTTGACTGACTTGCCCGTTGAGCGGCGAGCCATAGAAAATAAATGGATCTTTAAGAAGAAGACAGACGCGGATGGTAATGTGACCATCTATAAAGCTCGGCTTGTCGCTAAGGGTTATCGACAAGTTCAAGGGGTTGACTACGATGAGACTTTCTCACCGGTTGCGAAGCTGAAGTCCGTCCGAATCATGTTAGCAATTGCCGCATTCTACGATTATGAAATATGGCAAATGGACGTCAAAACGGCATTCCTTAATGGTTTCCTTAAGGAAGAATTGTATATGATGCAGCCGGAAGGTTTTGTCGATCCTAAGAATGCTGACAAGGTGTGCAAGCTCCAACGCTCGATTTATGGGTTGGTGCAAGCATCTCGGAGTTGGAACATTCGCTTTGATGAGATGATCAAAGCGTTTGGGTTTACACAGACTTATGGAGAAGCCTGCGTTTACAAGAAAGTGAGTGGGAGCTCTGTAGCATTTCTCATATTATATGTAGATGACCTACTTTTGATGGGAAATGATATAGAACTCTTGGACAGCATTAGGGCCTACTTGAATAAGAGTTTTTCAATGAAGGACCTTGGAGAAGCTGCTTATATATTAGGCATCAAGATCTATAGAGATAGATCAAGACGCCTCATAGGTCTTTCACAAAGCACATACCTTGATAAGATATTGAAGAAGTTCAATATGGATCAATCTAAGAAGGGGTCCTTACCTGTGTTACAAGGTGTGAAATTGAGCTCAGCTCAATGTCCGACCACGGCAGAAGATATAGAAGAGATGAGTGTCATCCCCTATGCCTCAGCCATAGGTTCTATTATGTATGCTATGTTGTGTACCAGACCTGATGTAAACCTTGCCGTAAGTTTGGTAGGAAGGTACCAAAGTAATCCCGGCAAGGAACACTGGACAGCGGTCAAGAATATCCTGAAGTACCTGAAAAGGACTAAGGAAATGTTTCTCGTTTATGGAGGTGACGAAGAGCTCGTCGTAAAGGGTTACGTCGACGCTAGCTTCGACACAGATCTGGATGACTCTAAGTCACAAACCGGATACGTGTATATTTTGAATGGTGGGGCAGTAAGTTGGTGCAGTTGCAAGCAGAGCGTCGTGGCGGGATCTACATGTGAAGCGGAGTACATGGCAGCCTCGGAGGCAGCACATGAAGCAATTTGGGTGAAGGAGTTCATCACCGACCTCGGAGTCATACCCAATGCGTCGGGGCCAATCAAACTCTTTTGTGACAACACTGGAGCGATTGCACTTGCCAAGGAGCCCAGATTTCACAAGAAGACGAGGCACATCAAGCGTCGCTTCAACTCCATTCGTGAAAATGTTCAAGATGGAGACATAGATATTTGTAAAGTGCATACGGACCTGAATGTAGCAGATCCGTTGACTAAACCTCTCCCTAGAGCAAAACATGATCAACACCAGAATTCCATGGGTGTTCGATTCATCACAATGTAACTAGATTATTGACTCTAGTGCAAGTGGGAGACTGTTGGAAATATGCCCTAGAGGCAATAATAAAAGCATTATTATTATATTTCCTTGTTCATGATAATTGTCTTTATTCATGCTATAATTGTGTTATCCGGAAATCGTAATACATGTGTGAATAATAGACACCAACATGTCCCTAGTAAGCCTCTAGTTGACTAGCTCGTTGATCAACAGATAGTCATGGTTTCCTGACTATGGACATTGGATGTCATTGATAACGAGATCACATCATTAGGAGAATGATGTGATGGACAAGACCCAATCCTAAACATAGCACAAGATCGTATAGTTCGTTTGCTAGAGTTTTCCAATGTCAAGTATCCTTTCCTTAGACCATGAGATCGTGTAACTCCCGGATACCGTAGGAGTGCTTTGGGTATACCAAACATCACAACGTAACTGGGTGACTATAAAGGTAGACTACGGGTATCTCCGAAAGTGTCTGTTGGGTTGACATGGATCGAGACTGGGATTTGTCACTCCGCTTGACGGAGAGGTATCACCGGGCCCACTCGGTAATGGATCATCATAATGAGCTCAATGTGATCAAAGTGTTTGATCACGGGATCATGCATTACGGTACGAGTAAAGTGACTTGCCGGTAACGAGATTGAACGAGGTATTGGGATACCGACGATCGAATCTCGGGCAAGTAAAATACCGTTTGACAAAGGGAATTGTATACGGGATTTATTGAATCCTCGACATCGTGGTTCATCCGATGAGATCATCGTGGAGCATGTAGGAGCCAACATGGGTATCCAGATCCCGCTGTTGGTTATTGCCCGAGAGCCGTCTCGGTCATGTCTGCATGTCTCCCGAACCCGTAGGGTCTACACACTTAAGGTTCGGTGACGCTAGGGTTGTGAAGATATGTATATGCAGTAAACCGAATGTTGTTCGGAGTCCTGGATGAGATCCTGTACGTCACGAGGAGTTTCGGAATAGTCCGGAGGTGAAGAATTATATATAGGAAGTGCAGTTTCGGCCATCGGGAGTGATCTGGGGGTCATCGGTATTGTACCGGGACCACCAGATGGGTCCCGGGGGTCCGCTGGGTGGGGCCACCCATCCCGGAGGGCCCCATGGGCTGAAGTGGGAGGGGGGACCAGCCCTTAGTGGGCTGGTGCGCCCCCCAAGGCCCACCCCCTGCGCCTAGGGTTGGAACCCTAGGGTGGGGGGCGCCCACTTGCCTTGGGGGGCACTCCACCCCCCTTGGCCGCCGCCCCCTTGGAGATTGGATCTCCCAATGGCCGGCCCCCCCAGGGGGCCTATATAAAGGGGGGAGGGAGGGGAAGCCGCACCCTTGACCCTGGCGCCTCCCTCTCTCCCTGCTGCACCTCTCCCTCTCGCAGTGCACGGCGAAGCCCTGCTGCTGTGACGCCCTGCATCCACCACCACGCCGTCGTGCTGCTGGATCTTCATCAACCTCTCCTTCCCCCTTGCTGGATCAAGAAGGAGGAGACGTCACACTGACCGTACGTGTGTTGAACGCAGAGGTGCCGTCCGTTCGGTGCTAGGATCTCCAGTGATTTGGATCACGTCGTGTACGACTACTTCATCCCCGTTCTCTGAACGCTTCCGCTCGCGATCTACAAAGGTATGTAGATGCATCCGATCACTCGTTGCTAGATGAACTCATAGATGGATCTTGGTGAAACCGTAGGAAAATTTTTGTTTTCTGCAACGTTCCCCAACACGAACATCTTTTAGTTCAACATCCAGCTTGGTGTTGGCATCCTGGAGATCATTCTTCTCCCGCCTCACCTTTGTTAGCAAGCTTTCACCAGACTCTAACCGGTGTAGAAGTTGTTGCCTGTCCGGATCGAGTTTGGCGCCATCTACAATACAATTTGTCAGATTGGCACTTAAATCCATACAATCCTAATTATTCTAGAGTATTTTTTACCTGCAGGGGTCTCTTTAGACCCTCCTGCTGCCGATCGTGCGGCCTCTAGTTGGGCCCTGCACCTTTCCAGCTCCTGGGACAGCGCGGTATTCTTCTCGGTAAGAAACTGCATGATATATGATCCTCGAATCAGTTATTTCCACTGCTTCAAGTCTCGGGGGCTACTGGCATATCTATATTTACCAAAAAATCCTTACCCGCATGTCTTTTACATACTGCTCCATGGCTCTGGCTAAACCATTTTGAGCGGCACAGAGGTACGCGTCTCCTGAATTAAAGGCATTTAAAGCCTCCTGGGAGAAACAAGCGTCGCGAAGAACTGTCCGGCGACGCCTGTGGTTCATAGCACTCTCCACCTCGGAATTGGTGGCAGATAGCCTATCCGCATCCTCTGATAGAGGAGCATCCGGTGCGTGCCTTGTGCTGACCTCCGCCTCCAGGCCGGGCGTTGGAGTCTGGCTGGTGGAGGCCCGATTGGCAACCTCTCCGGGTATAGTCCGGCAAGGTCTCTTCGTCCTGAAGATAGCACGAATGTTAATATACCCTGGAGGAGTAGAACACCAGGGAAAAAGAGAGGGTACGCCATACCTTTGTTCTGGCACCTCAGGCCGGACTACGTTCCTTTTTGCCCCACGGGGCCCTGCGGCCCCCCGTCGGCTAGCTGCAGCAGGGTCGGCTTCCCCCCTCGGGAATCTCCCCTACAAAGCACGGTTGTTGTCAGAACAACCAGGCCCATGAAAATGGAACCCCTCTTAAGGGAGTAAAGCTTCGGTGTTCGTCACCTGGGAGGCCGGAATCAACCCTGGGTAATCAGCTATAATAGCTACCAAGGTATCATCCTTGCTTAGCTGATGGAACACTCCGTCAATGAAGTCCACTGCTAAGTCTGGATCTTCTTCAGAGTCTGGATCAAGGGGCCGGTCTGGGTCCTCTGGCTGTGGAGGACGGTTGTTTATGTTTTTTACCTCCTGACGCATGTCCTACATTGAAGTCGTTGACCGCCTATTTAATCATGGGAATGTAAAATGAACAGAGAAGTACGACTGTCCGCTTACCCAATTCGGAGGATTGTACATGGAAAATCCGCCCTGCGAATCAACGCGGAGAAATTCCTCTTCTTCTCCCTTGTACAAAGAGGATAAGATCTTCATCAGAGCGGCAGGCGAGTCCGGCCCCTTGCGGCCGTAACGGGTGGCGTCATCCTCCCCGTTAAAATCCCACATGGGGTGGCTTCTGTATTGGAGCGGCTGCACCCCTCGCATAATGCATATGGCCATGACTTTAACCATGGTCAGTCCAGAATGAGCCAGTAGCTTAATCCGGCCCATCAAGTAAAGGACGTCCCTGTCATTCTCTCTCTGAAGGTTCTGAGGGCGCCAGCTTAGGCGTTTCTTCAGGGGAGCGTTGTCGAACTCAGGGAGACCGGCCCGGACAGGGTCCGGCAGGGGGACGTCGTCTATATAGAACCATTCTGAAGGCCAGTCCTCGGACGCCTTCTTCGGGGTTCCGGACGGGTATCCGGTCCCGGCGATACGCCATACTTTGGCTCCGCCCACTTGATATATAGACCCCTTTTGCAAACGGGGCACCAGGCAGAATATCTTCTTCCACAGCGCAAACTGATCCTCGACGCCTAAAAATAGCTCGCAAAGAGCTACGAAGCCCGCAATGTGTAACATGGAACCGGGAGTAAGGTGGTGCAGCTGGAGGCCATAGAACTCCAAAAGCCCGCGGAGAAAGAGACGAATTGGAAATCCCAGGCCCCTTATTAGATAAGGGACCAGACACACCCGTTCCCCTTTAGAGGGACTAGGTGAGTCCTCCGCTTGTTTTCCGCCTTGATAAGTGGCGAGTCCGGCTCGGACCGAGACCATGTAGGCTTGAGGGAGGAATCCCTTGGCTTGAAGCGACACCAACTCGCTGTGTGGGATGGTGCATCTCTCCCAATCTCCGGGTTTAGGACTGGAGGGGCGAGGGGAGGAGCTGCGGCGGCTGGCCATGTTGGAATGGACCTTTGCTGGAGACGCTCTGATGATAACTCGCAGAGAGGAGAAGATGTGGTTTGGATCTAGATCCCCATCTCGTTAAATAGATGGCTTGATTATATAACTAAGGGTGTGGATGTAAAAAACACCCCAAGCTCTTCGCATTCGTTCAGCGCGTGGAAAAAGGCCATTATTGGGCACTGAAGCCGAGGAGTGCTACATTACAAAAAGCGGACATTATTCGTACAGGTACACGAGATTCGGAGGAGGAACCCGCCTTGCCATGCCGGAGACGACTTGCGCGCCGGACTCATCGTCATTGAAGCCTGGTTCGGGGGCTACTGAGGGAGTCCTGGGTTAGGGGGTGTTCGGATAGCCGAACTATACCTTCAGCCGGACTCCAGGACTATGAAGATACAAAGTTGAAGACTTCGTCCCGTGTCCGGAAGGATCTTTTCTTGGCGTAGAAGGCAAGCTAGGTGTGCGGATATTCGAGATCTCCTACCATTGTAAACGACTCCGTGTAACCCTAACCCTATCCGGTGTCTATATAAACCGGAGGGTTGTAGTCCGTAGGACAATCATCATCATACACAATCATACCATAGGCTAGCTTCTAGGGTTTAGCCTCCTTGATCTCGTGGTAGATCTACTCTTGTACTACCCATATCATCAATATTAATCTAGCAGGAGTAGGGTTTTACCTCCATCAAGAGGGCCTGAACCTGGGTAAAATAAAGTGTCCCTTGTCTCCTGTTACCATCCGACCTTGACGCACAGTTCGGGACCCCCTACCCGAGATCCGCCGGTTTTGACACCGACGGTGGTCATCACGCCGGCTCAAAATCTCTTGTGGCCAAGGCTTTCCGTCTTGGGTTTTATTGGTTGACGGCTCATGCTGATGCGGAAGAACTGGTCAGTAAATGTGAGGATGTCAGAAGTTCTCACGACGAGCCCATGTGCCGGCTCAAGAATTACGGATGATTCCAATTACTTGCCCGTTCGCAGTCTGGGGGCTTGATATGGTCGGGCCTTTCAAAAGGTCTAAGGATAAAAAGACACACCTCTTGGTGGCGGTTGACAAGTTTACAAAGTGGGTCAAGGCGGAGCCAGTCAGTAAGTGTGATGCAGCCACGGCGGTCCAGTTCATGAAAAAGGTGATTTTTCGTTTTGGCTTTCCACACAGCATCATAACTGATAATGGCACTAACCTCTCCAAAGGAGCTATGGAAGAGTTCCGTCAACGAGAGTGTATCCGGCTTGACATTTAGGCTGTGGCTCATCCTCAATCCAATGGACAAGCAGAAAGAGCTAATCAAGAAATCTTGAAGGGTATCAAGCCCCGGCTCTTGGTCCCCTTGCAGAGGACGCCGGGTTGTTGGGTGGAGGAGTTACCTTCTGTACTTTGGAGCATCAATACTACACCTAACAGATCTACGGGTTACACACCTTTCTTTATGGTATATGGAGCAGAGGCGGTCCTGCCAAGTGACACCCGTCATGACTCACCCCATGTGGCGGCTTATGTTGGGGCGGACAACGAAAAAGCTCTTCAAGATGCACTTGACCTATTGGACGAAGAGCGAGACTTGGCAATAGCCCGCTCGACGATTTATCAGCAAGACCTGCGCCGCTACCACAGCCGCCGGGTTAGGTCTAGAACCTTTCAAGAAGGCGACTTAGTGCTCCGACTCATCCAGGATCAATCTGACATGCACAAGTTATCCCCTCCTTGGGAAGGACCCTTTGTGGTCAGTAAGAATCTGAACAACGGGTCATATTACCTTATTGATGTTCGAGAGCACAAAGACTCACGTAAGTCGGAGGAGGAGACCCGCCGGCCGTGGAATATCGCTCATCTTCGGCCTTACTATACTTGAGCCACCGGCTCTAATATGTATATATTTATACTATGTATATATTACATAAAGAAATAAAGCAGGACCTCTGTCCTTTTTTCCACCCCAAAAAGGTTTTAGGTGTCTTATTTGTTATGTGGTGGAGATAACCAAGAGGGAGCGGGTCACATCTGAATCTGGCTTTTCCTTTGGTCCGGTTTATGATCATATCTGAATCTAGCCGGGATCACTTGGGGGCTTCCTATTCAAACATAGGTCGTATTCGAACCAAAGAGAACATAGCTGTCGATACCCACTTGATCGGCATACTGCCAAACCCACTTGGGGGCTTCTTGATCATATTTGAATCATAGCTTAACCCCTTTGGGTCTGACGTGGATCGTATTCGAATCAGCGTCATTAAACAACTCTTATGGTCACTTGGGGGCTTCCTGTTCAAACATAGGTCGTATTCGAACCAAAGAGAACATAGCTGTCGATACCCACTTGATCGGCATCGCCACAGCCACTGGGGGCTATATGATCGTATCCGAATCTTAGCTTAACCCCTTTGGAACGGTTCACTGATCGTATTCGAATCAGAAGCCTTTAAATTTTGTTTACTATTCATCATATTTTACGAGTGTCAATATTCGGTTATATTGAGATCCTCTTCAAAGTACAATAGTGTGGATCACAATCCTCCAGGTTAATATTGGTTGCCTCGGGTTACTAAGTATCAGGTGAATCTTTATATATCAATTTTCAGGAGTTAAATTTACCCTCAGGGTTGGGTTATATAAACCGGAGAGATAACCACAGGCATCATAGGTATGTCATTATGGTTATGTCTACTAAGTCTAATTGTACATTGTTTTTTTTTCTTAAGATTGTTTGGTGTACACTTGGGGTTATCCAAACATTATATGACCCCCAATGCGGTAAGTCGCCAAGGGATTTCTGTTTTGTCTTACGCGCAGGGCGATACAGGTAAGTTTCTATAAAGGCATAGCAGAGTAATATAAAACTGCGAGCGCATAGTGATGACGGCTTATACAAGTATCAACCGCCATCAGTATGCGTGAAGGCATAACAATAATTGAGTTTTTTCTACTCTATTACAAGACTCCCCGAGTCTGAATAGTGAGGCATTTTCTTGGCAAGAACATAAACATATAACACCTGACGTCTTTACTCTTCTGGTTGGCTTGATGATTACGGGTTATCCTTCTCCGCCTCTCCATCGGTTGCCCTGTCCTGGAAGGTTGATGAGGCTCAGTCAATGCCAGTCAAGGCTTCAAACTCAGCTTCACCATTGATTAAACCAGTTGGGTTGACGTCAGGGGCGAAAGTGTGCTTACGAGTTGGAGGAATCAGGCTGACTTCATGGTAATGAGGAGTTGGAATCCTCCGGTTCTCACTATCATAACCCGGTTGATACTTGGTCAGATCAGTGTCATTCCCAATAAGAGTAGCCACAGGGCCTATGTCTTTCACACATGCGGTGAAGTCTGCCTCATTAAATAAGGTGCCATCTTCCTTCAGACTCGGATATCCAAGAGCAATGTCGGTCGGCTCTAGTTCTGGAATCCATGCTTTAGCCCGGCTCAACGCGGATATGGCCCCGACTGTTGCGGATGCCCGCCTTAGCTCTTGAACCCGCTGAGGGAGAACAACAAGCCATTTCAGCATGTCTTGAAGGAGATAAGGAACGTCATTAGATAAAGCCACAATGGCCAGAGCACGTTGTGACCCGGCGTAAAGTTGTTCCACCAGAGTGTGCACTGCCTTCAGCTTGATCAACATATTCTGCTTGAGGTTAGTGCTCCGGGGCCTATATTGTTAAAAACATAAGGTTAGCCGGAGGTAAAAATTAAGATATTCATCAACCAAAGGTTTGCAGTATTTAAGTTTTTATATGTATTGTCACTTACCAAAGATGGCTGAGACCATTTGAGATATTTGGCGCTTTAAGCCGAACAGCTCGGTGTTTACTTCTGCAAGTGAGGCTTCTGCTGTCTCGGCCCGGGTCACCAGTAAGGCCTTTTCATCAGCCCAGCTTTTCTTCTCCACCTCGAAATTCTTCTTCAACTTCTCTTGTTCAGAGACGCTGAATTCAAACTTGGAGTTGGTTTTTTGAATTTAAACCTCCTGGGCTGACAGGCAGCTCTTCAGGTCAGCAATCTCCGACTCAAATTGACTTATGGTAGCCTGCGTTGATACTGAATAACAATCAAGATCATGATAAATAATATTAAGTCCCAAGCACTTTGCAAGCAAAGATACTTGGTACTTGGGGGCTAATGTATACCGAAGCTTTCTAAAGTATAAGCCAGGCCTGGATGTTAAGTCCCAAGCACTTTGCAAGCAAAGATACTTGGCACTTGGGGGCTAATGTGTATCACAAGTTAAAGGTATTGTGTTACAGCAGGTTTAAATATTTTCTCTTTCAGCCGGGCAGGCGGCTCTAACAATTTTTCTAAGTCTACAACATATTTACTCATAAGCAATAGACTTGGGGGCTGCTATAGTAAGTATGCTTGAAAGTAAGGAAGCATAAGTCATACCTCATATTTTTGCTGTATTTGTTTCACCATGTCAATTTCCAGGTCACGACTGTTCTGCACCTGATTGATATAGCCCGAGACGATCTCTCCAGTACTCAAATGAGTATAGTTGGTGACATCCATCTTGGCCTTACGGCGTTCTAGCAACTCCTCTTTAGCAGAACATTTGGCGAGGATTGTGGGCCGGGCCGGTTCAACGAACTGGGCCTTGAGTATTTCCACTTCTGAGTTAGTTGTCTTGGCCGGGCTAGGCGCTTCCGGGTTAATGGAACCATCAAGAACATCTTCAGCAGGCGGATCAAAAGTTGGTGCTGGAATATCTTGAGCCGGTTCAGGCGGCGGCTGATGTGTGGAAGAGCCGGGGGCAGCTGCGTCTGTCTGCTCTGGTTCAGTCATAATAGGGTCTTGGGCCGGCGTGTCTTTCTTTGTTTTCTTCCTGGGTTTAACTTGCATGCTATGGACAAAACAGTAGAATGAGTACAGAAACATGAAGAAGGGAAAACATAGGGTAAATAAATTGATATTACCCAGGGGCAGTTTTAAAAGCCGGCATGTTTGACTGCATGCACTCGCTGGATGAAGGAGAAGTATCCTGGTAATTGGAATCAGATAAGTTGAGAGGTTGACGAATTATAGCCGCCAAAGGTGAAAAAGGGGATGGGTCGGAGATAACCTCAGACCGACGTTTCCGGGTTATGTCAGGCAAGCCGGAGGAAAGTTCAGCATCCTTGCTAGTCCGGGTCTGCCTCCGGCTTTCAAATTGCTGTTGCTTCAAAAGAAAGTCAGGATCTTGGTAAGCCAAAGGGTGTGAAAATCTTACTTTCCGGGTTACTCTTTGAATTTTCTGATGCGGCCGAAGCTCGGAGTCGGAGGAGATTATAGTTACCTCTTCCTCGACGGGTGGGCTGTTGCCTGTGTCTTCCTGAAAGGGGGATAATGTTAGTAAGATAATGATAAAGGAGTAAGGGAAGTTGAAAAGTTACCTCTTCCTCATTGTCATCAGAGTCATCAAGTTGGAACAACTCAGAAGCGCTTGGCTTCCTTTTCCTTGAAGTGGTAGGCTTGGCGGTTTTTCTTTCGGCTCTCTTGGCCGCCCTAGCTTGCTTGGTCGCCTCATGATCATACTGGACTTTCCAGAAGCTGTCATTGGCCTATAAAGGATTATAGAGGGTTATGAGTAAGAATAAAGTATAACATAGTAAAAAGTAATCATTGAGACTTACTGCAGGAGCCGGGTTCTTCTTGCAGAAGGGCAGTAAGCCGAAGGCGTTACTGGTTACTGTACCCTCCTTCAACAAAGACTGAGTGGTAGCCTCCACTACGTCATCGGGTAAGTCGTCAGGACTATGATGTTGAGGATCATCTTTCACGCCTGAGTAGTTACACATTAAGCCGGGGCGGCGGCTTAATGGAATCATTCTCCAAGCAACCCAGACTCAGACCAGGTCGATGCCATCTAAGTCGTTCCCCAAAAGGGCTTTGATTTTCTTGATAGTGGGGGTGAGTGGCAGATGTTCAATAGCAGTCAACTTGTCCGGCAGCGGGTGAGTAGATTCAAGGCGCAGTGCACAAAAGTCGGGCAGTGGATTTTCGCCAGCTGGAGAAGTGTCTTCACAGTAGAACCATGTCTGGTTCCAATCTTTGGGGTGACTCAGCAGTTCAGCGTAAGGGAACATGCAGTCTCTCCGCCTCTGAATTGATATGCCACCAAGTTCCAGACTGGGCCCGTTGGCACGTTCATTCTGCCGGTTCAAATAGAAAAGTTCCCTGAACAAAGGCAGCCTAGGCTCTTCTCCAAGGTAAAATTCACAGAAGACTTGGAAGTTGCATATGTTTGACACGGAATTGGGTTCGATATCTTGAGGCCTTATATCAAAAAATTCAGAACATCCCTAAAGAATTTTGAACCGGGAGGAGCGAATCCCCGGCTCATATGATCAGTAAAAATGATCACCTCCCCTTCCTTGGGTTGAGGTTTCTCCTCAGACGGGTTAGGGGCACGATAAGACATAACATCCTTCTTGGGCAGATGGCCAGACTTCACAAAATCGGACAGTTTGCTCTCTGTGATAATGGACGGGACCCAGTTGCAGGTCACCGGAGGTTTGGGAGCTTTGGGTGCCATTGCATAAATCGAAGCCTACAACAAGATAAAAGAATTTTTCCGGTTCAATTATAGCCCGGACGAGAGCACTGTTGATTTATTCCAGGTGGCGACTGAAGAAGGGGCCTAATGACATATAGGTGACTATGCGATGATGTTTAAAATGATGCAGGTATCAAAGGCAATTAAGATTTTCTTAAGTCACCAGAAGCAAGCGGTGCTGACAGCCGGTGTTATTTTAAACCGGTCACATGAACTATTATGGCCGAAACAGAGTCAACAGATGCAGTTTTTTGGCTAAGTGTGGAACAAACAGGTTTCACAAGTTGCAATCATTATTTTGGATCAAACGATGCTCTGGAAAGGAAAATATTCCTAGACCTAAAACAGCACAGAGAAGTTCATATACTCGCGGAGGGCTTCTAAAACAAGGGAAATGAGATCTGTTCTCATACAGGATAAGCACAAACATTTTCCGCAACAGTTCTATGTCGTTTTTATAATCTAAGCCAGGCATTGGAGGTGGGATTAATGGAGGTTTGCGTCGGGCGGCGATGAACGCCGATGAACTCAAAACAGTTTCAATGCAGATCTGAGAAAGGGGAAAAGAGGAACTCACAGATGCGGAAGAGCTGTGGAGGGTCGCCGTCATTTTCTGGTCAGAGTCAGGGTGATGCGGCGGCCTAAGTCGGTGAAGACGAGGGGTTCGACGGCTGCGGCGGCGGAGCTTGAGCAGCAAAGAAGGAGGTGCGAGGGGGAAGATGACTGAAGGAAATGAAAAAGACCTAGGTCGCATATATTTATAAGGAGGGGCCGACCAAGATGGCGTGAGAAACGAGGAGACGGAATATCATTTTCCAACGACCCCGACGCCTCGATTTTCAGGATGTTCAGTTAAGGCAAAGATCCGTTGAAGATATGATGAAATAAGATAGGGAGGATTTAATTAAAAGATGATGTCACGGTGGGTTAACCCGGACCCAGAAGATGACGTCACAACGGGTTATGACCTTTTTCATGGACAGAAGATAGAAGGACTGATTCTTAAGGTATTTGAAGATTGACATGAACCGTCTAAATCAATCTGGGGCCTAATGTTGGGGATATGACTATATGAGTAAGCCGGCCAGGAGGGGCCGGGTTACGCAAGGAAGACTCATCATTAACGAAGCTCAAGACCCAACGTGAGGATGGTGTCGGCGTTCTGGGAACGGGGGTCCCCAGACTTGCTTGCCTGCGGCCTGCGGCGTGGCTCGAGTGGGGGCCCAACATGGCCCATCTTCATCAACACAAGACTCAAGGCCCTCGCGAGGGGACAAGCCTCGCGAGGTGGACGACATGGCGCTTCCTCCAGCACGGCCTCCTTAGGCTGGCTCACGAGGAGGCGGAGAGATCAAGGCGGGTACCTCACGAGGTGCCCGTGACGCAAGCCATGACGACCAAGGGTGCCAGGAGGGCGCCAGCCCGCGCAGCGTCCTCCCTTTCCTCTTTGGTGCAAAGGGGACAAGCGCAGGCGAGAGGATCAAGCAAAGGCGCCCATTTCGGTGCAGCGAGACCAAGGCCAGCTCGACGACAAGGAAGAAGTCACTATGGAGCCCAAGCCGGCGTCATCACCAGAACCTTTGGCAGGGGAAGACCAACTTTAGTCAGGATAAGTGTACCCGATGTTCCCCTTCAAATTGGCCAATTGTTGGCGCCCTTCCCGCTCAATATTTGGGAAGAGGCCCAGGGCCTTTGCCTATAAATAGGACTAGCCACCCCCAGGGAAGAGGCATCTGATTCAGTATCTAGAACAAGTAGAGAGAGAGAGAAAGAGAAGGGCGATCGAACTCCCCCTAGCAATTCATCCCCTAGCCAAGAACAGGCCCTCGCGAGGCTGTTCACCTGTACTGTTCTTCCTCATCAGCTCAAGAGGCAATCCACCCACCACAAACTAGAGTAGGGTATTACACCACAATGGTGGCCCGAACTAGTATAAATCTTGTGTCTCTTGTGTTGTTCTTGCAGTAGTCAGAACCTTGCGAGACGGAGAGGTAGGAGGGCATGATCTCCGCGCGCACCCCAGAGTTCGAACCTTAAGGGTCTGCCGGAACCCGTGATCCGACATTTGGCGCGCCAGGTAGGGGTGCGCCGGAATCTGCCTTCCCATCGCTCCGTCTCCTGTTACGTCGTCGTCATCATGTTCGTCGACAAGGCGGGCAACCAAGGCCCATGGGCGGCGTGGCCCATCTGCGCGGAGCCTCCCGCTCCGGGCGACCCCGCGCCGCAGGCAGCTCGCGGTCCGCAGGGCGCTGCGGGCCGCGGGCGACGCGGGCAAGCTTCTGCGACCCTCACACCGCGACAGGCGCGATCGGCGGCGAGGGCCTCCAACCACGCCGCGGCTACGACACCGTACACTCGCCGAGAGCAGGCAAACTCAAGGGACGCGCTCACGGTAGCACGAGAGCTGTTGCAGTGCAGGCTACTGGAAGGCGGTCGCGATGTGTTGCCGGAGCGGGTCGCCGAGCTCCTGGGCTTCGCCGTTTCGGGGGCTCACCCCTTCTGCGTCCAGCTTCCGCCTCAAGTTCAGGGCGGCACACGAGGGGGCCCCGCGCACCCGCGCGGGCCTCAAGACTACCCCAACACCGGGGAATCCGCCGGCACCAGACTGGGGGTGGCGCTACCCCCGCCCCCGGCGCGTGAAGGAGAGGGGCTCAGTGCGGCCCACGGCGCCAGCGGCCAACCGTGCTACCACCCCGCGGTGGGCATGACAAGCAACGTCGCATGGCGCATGGAGCACTACAGCGCGGCATTCAGGGTGGCGGCGCCAGAGGAGTACGTGCCCCACATGATGGACCAAGGACACGCTCACGAGGGCGAACAGGGATCACTCTTCAGCCCCAGCTGGGAGGATGAGACACCAGAGGTCGAGCCCCTCCCGGAACCCCGGGACGGCTCCGTCGGTCACACTGGAGGCAACGACTATCGGGTACCATTAATTCCTCAAGAGCAGGCGTACGCTAATCATGGGTCACAGGAGATGCAGGTCGCCGCAACAAGCAGCTGCCCCGCCCCTGCGGTCTCCTACCCCTCGGGAGGAGGACGCAGGGGGCTGCAGGAAAGGGGCAGAGATCCTACCTCATCACCGCGGCGTTCGGAGCAAGGCGTTCTTAGAAGATAGGCCCTTCGCTGGGGAGGCGCCCGAGGGCCTGCCCCTGGCGGAGGACCCGTGGTCGTCGGGGGAACCGCTGGCGACCGCTCTACCCCACCGGCGGCGTCCTGGTTTCCGGTCGTCGTTGGTGGCACTAGAGTGTGGCGCAAGGCGGGGCCCTCGTCTGGCGATATGAAGCAAGGCCGGTTCCTGTGAAGAAGGCCCAGTGCCTGTGAAGCTCGCCGCCCCGTGACACTCTCACGTAATAATGAGTGGGGTTATACACGCCCCGGAGTCTCAGGGGTGCCGGCCTCAGGCCCTGGGGCTCCCTCCCACGACGAGTGGACAGCACTTAGCTCCGCGCTGGTGAGAAGACGTCGAAGACTAGATTAGGTGTCGGACACGGCCTTTTTGTTTGCTTTCATTGCTTTCTTCCTTTGGTTGTAACCTTTTTCCCCCGCTGGATTTAAGTTGAATTCGAATCTGAGCTTTGCGTGCGTTCGGGGAAGGGGTGCTTGGTCTTGTTTGAATCGTTTTCCGTGTTCTGGTCACCATCTCATTACAGCTGCCTCCCCTCGCGAGCCCCTCGCGAGCCGGGCCAGGCCTAGCTTAAGCACGGCCCAGATTGCCGCTGCCGCCCCCTCGCGAGGTGACCATTGGTGCCTGCGGAGATCGTTTTTCTCATGAAGGCCCGGAGCCTGTGAAGAAGGCAAACGCCTGTGAAGACATCCCTCTCGGGAGAAGGCCCAGAGCTTGTGAAGAAGGCGAACGCCTGTGAAGACATCCCTCTCGGGAGAAGGCCCAGAGCCTGTGAAGAAGGCAAACGCCTGTGAAGACATCCCTCTCGGGAGAAGGCCCAGATCCTGTGAAGAAGGCGAACGCCTGTGAAGACATCCCTCTCGGGAGAAGGCCCAGAGCCTGTGAAGAAGGCGAACGCCTGTGAAGACATCCCTCTCGGGAGAAGGCCCAGAGCCTGTGAAGAAGGCGAACGCCTGTGAAGACATCCCTCTCGGGAGAAGGCTCAGAGCCTGTGAAGAAGGCGAACGCCTGTGAAGACATCCCTCTCGGGAGAAGGCCCAGAGCCTGTGAAGAGGGCAAACGCCTGTGAAGACGTCTCGCTCGAGAAAGGGCCCGGAGCCTGCGAAGACGGCCCAAGCCTGCGGGGTTTCCTGTCAGTAACGACCCCGCCTCCCGAGGTTTCAACTACCCAGCGCCCGGGGCGTGGCGCCCTCCAGAAGGCAGCTCCGGAGCCAGCAAGGAACAAGGGCAAACCGGCCTACCGTTGGACGTGCGTATGATTTAATCACTGCAGATACATTAGATACAAGTTCATACATGAGGGGCTTCCCCTCCCAAAATGCTCTCACAATCGTCGGGCCAAACGCCTGGATTCTATCTATGCAGGGTAAAAAGACGAGGATAGTACATGGTCAATCTGACAAATCCCCCAATGTGTCCTCGGAGACGCCTCCCGAGCTGTCGCTGGCGTCGCTGAACTCATCTTCGTTGCCTGCGCCCCCATCAGCGGCATTGGGGTCTTCCACCACGCCACCTTCGTCAGCGCCCACGATCACGCCGTCGTTGTCCGAAGTGAAGGCCCGGACGAGCACATCTACGTTGCTCTCCACCCATTCAGCCAGGTCGCCTTGAACAGCTTGGGGAACTGGGGCGATGGCGGCGTCGAAGTCGAAATGAGGATCCATGTTTCGAAGATGGCTGAAGACACAGGAGAAGGCGCGCCCGAGCAAGGCGCGGCTCCTCTCCTCCACCAACCTATCGGCTCTGGCCGACCGTGCCTCCAGCTGTGTCACCATGGTGATGAAGAACTGCAGGTTGCCGCCGTAGTTAATCGTGTGCCGCTCGCCCACGGCAGCCTCACAGATGTTGCCCAGGGCAATGTTGGCCCTATCTCGGAGCTTGGTGAGCATGGGGCCGTGCTGGTGCTCCAAGACTTGCCGCTGGCATATCTCGTTCGCATTCTGACGCTCGACGGCCACGGCCTCTTACACACGCTGGCATAGGCGGAGCACCTCGGCCTGGGAGGAGGCCAGCTCTTTCTGCGCTGCCTCAAGGGCGACCCGGGAGGCGTCCGCTCGTCGTGTTGCCTCATCGCACTAGGCCCTCAAGGCGGCGGTTCTACCCTCAGCTTCGACTCGGATCATCCCCAGCTTCCCCTCGAACTCGCGCTCGAGGCCTTGGCGTGCTGTCGCCACCCGACGGCAAACCTCCTCCAGGACACGCGTTTCCCGTGCGGCGACATCGTTTTCCGCCTGCGTCACCAGGCGCTCCCTCGTCTCCAGCTACTCGAGCTCGCGAGCACGTTCGGCGGCCTCCAGCACCAACGCTTCCTCGCGCTTCCGAAGCTCAGCCAGGTCGCCAAAAGCCACCTCCATCGATGCAAGGGCTGCCTCGCGCAGCTCCGCTTGCTCCTCCAGCGAGCGACGCCAGGCCAAGAGCTCCCGAGCCTGTTCTTCTGCTGCTCCTCGCCGTCGGTCTGCTCCTCAGGCCTCCTCAACGGCCTGAGACCGAGCCGCCAGAGAAGCCTCCAGCAACGCCTTCGCCTCTTCATCGTCAAGGACGCGCTGACGACGCGCGAGGGCAGCGGCTGCCTCCAGCTCGCGCCGCTCGGCGGCCAGGCGCAAGCCCTCAGCTTCCAGGCACGCGTCTTCCTCAGCGAGCTCCTGCCCAAGCAGGTCCGCCACCCGCCCTCCGAAGGAATTCGTGACGATGGGCACGGCGCTCCCGAGCATGCTCAAGCACGTTTGTCGCGCCATCATCCGCCTCAAGCAGACGTCAAGGACCTCGGATCATCGCTCCGGCCGCGGGCAGGGGGCTGGGGGCTGGCGCCTTCACGACGGTCGGCCGCGCCGCATCAGAAGCCCGACCTGAGTCCAACCTGACCTCGGGAGAAGGGCCCCTGACCAGACGGGAAGCCCACGGCAGGCTGCCTATGTCGAGGGAAGGCCCGCGGAAGGAGATCGCAGGGGCGGGAGAGTCGCCGCGCGCTACGCGGCGGTCAGCGTCGTCACCTGCCCAAACCACAAGGGCAATGCTGCTTGAGACACCCAGGGGTGGCGGAGGAGACGGAGTCAAGTAGGGCGTCGGCCCGACGGCTTCATCGAGCTCAGTAGGCAGAGGCCTGCAGAGCAAGGATCAGCGGATGCGGCAAGCAGGATAAGGAACAGAAAAGGAGAAGACTTACTCGTCGACGGCAAAGTACTTCCGGCGCTTCAGCAAATGGCAGGGGAAGTCGTCACCCAAGGCCTCCCTTTTTCTCCGGAGGGCCTCAAAGTCCACACGGAAACGGCCCAGGAGAGATGCACAGGAACCAGCCTGCGAAGAGGACGGAGCTCCAAGGCCACTCGCGTCGAGGGCGCATGCCTGGAACGCACGGGCAGTTACCTCGTCAGAGATTCCGGCCGGGGGCTTAGGAGCCTCGGCCTCAAGCACCGGAGGCGGCGGCACCTCACCCATGGCCTCGGGAGCGCGGACCTCGTGAGCTGCCCCGTCAAGAGCATCGCCAGGTGCGGTCACATCGTCCGCGGCTCCCTCGACCCCCGTTGTCTCCTGCCTCCCTGCGCCACCACTCGAGGAGGATTCACCCAGGCCGACCGGAAGGGAAATCACCACCACAGGGTTCTCGCGAGGCCCCTGGAGGCCGACAGGGCGTAGCCCCCACTCGTCGAAAGGGGGCATCTGCCTCACGAAGTCATCCCTATTGTGGCAGAGGTACAGCAAGGCTCCCCCCTGCCGGACACCCCCGGGGTTGGGATCGCCTGTCAGGACCAAGAGCACCCTCCTCAGCACCTCGGGCGTCAGGTCTTCTCCCTGAAGCCTCATGCGGTCACCATGCCCGCTGAAGGCCCACATTCTACGAGAATGGCGTTGGAGAGGGGCAATGCGGCGCAATAGGAACTCCTTCACCACTTTGGGCGCCGTTACGCCAAGCTTCTTCAAGGACATGAAGCGATGCCAGACGAAGGCGAGCCAGGGACTTACGAGCGTCTCCTGGCCCCATCCCGAATTAGGCACAGCAGGCGATGTCGGCTTCGCGAGCCGGGGGCTGGGCACCCCGACATCAATGTACAACCACCGCTCGTGGAACTCGGCTGAAGGCGGAGGGAGGTTGAAGTCGATACCAGAGGCTGCGGTCTAGGACGAAGCCACGAAGCTCACGCATGCCGAGCATTGCGTGGGGTCGACAAGATGCAAGGAGAAGAAGTGGCGCAGCAGGGCAACAGAAGGAGGGATGCCTACCATCGCCTCACAAACAAAAGCGAAGACAGAAAGAAGAGCTATGGACTCAGGACCCATATGCATCATGTGGATCTGATAATGATCAAGGACGGCGTTGAAGAAATCGAAGAAGGGAGGCACCAGACCCGCCCACAAGGCATCGGCAAAGTAATGGACCTCGGTGATTATCCTATCAGTGGGGAGGTGACACGTAGGCCACGCCGTCGTCCTCCCGCACTCGTTGAAGGTGGTGGCCAGAGCCGGATTAAGCTTGCCCAGGCACTCCAGGTTGAGTATGATTCAGCGGCCGATGGCAGGCGCCACCGGCGGTAGCGGGCGAGATGGAGCCGCAGGCTTCTTCCCCTTCTCTTTCCTTGGAGCCATGGCAGCGGGCGGAAGAGAGGAGATGCGAGATGGGATTGGAAGCGAGGGTCAGAGTTCGGAGGGAGGAAGAGCAGGAGACGGTCAAGCAACAGGGAAAAGGGCGGCTGCGTACAACTGCGGGGCAACCTAGCGCGGCGCAGAATAAGGGAGCATGGGTAAACAGTGCCGCCCACATCCAATCAACCGCCACGCAGCGCCCGAGGCCGCAGGCTGTTAGGGCCCGCGGCGCTTCGCCCTTGCCCTTCGCCTCTCGGCACGGCCAAGTCCATGCGCACCTTGGGCCCGAGGGCTACTGTCGGCGTTCTAGGAACGGGGGTCCCCAGACTTGCCTGCCTGCGGCCTGCGGCGTGGCTCGAGTGGGGGCCCAACGTGGCCCATCTTCATCAACACAAGACTCAAGGCCCTCGCGAGGGGCCAAGCCTCGCGAGGCGGACGACACGGCGCTTCCTCCAGCACGGCATCCTTAGGCTGGCTCACGAGGAGGCGGAGAGATCAAGGCGGGTACCTCACGAGGTGCCCGTGACGCAAGCCATGACGACCAAGGGTGCCAGGCGGGCGCCAGCCCGCGCAGCGTCCTCCCTTTCCTCTTTGGTGCAAAGGGGACAAGCGCAGGCGAGAGGATCAAGCAAAGGCGCCCATTTCGGTGCAGCGAGACCAAGACCAGCTCCACGACAAGGAAGAAGCCACTGTGGAGCCCAAGCCGGCGTCATCACCAGAACCTTTGGCAGGGGAAGACCAACTTTAGTCAGGATAAGTGTACCCGATGTTCCCCTTCAAATTGGCCAATTGTTGGCGCCCTTCCCGCTCAATATTTTGGAAGAGGCCCAGGGCCTTTGCCTATAAATAGGACTAGCCACCCCCAGGGAAGAGGCATCTGATTCCGTATCTAGAACAAGTAGAGAGAGAGAGAAAGAGAAGGGCGATCGAACTCCCCCTAGCAGTTCATCCCCTAGCCAAGAACAGGCCCTCGCGAGGCCGTTCACCTGTATTGTTCTTCCTCATCAGCCCAAGAGGCAATCCACCCACCACAAACTATAGTAGGGTATTACACCACAACGGTGGCCCGAACTAGTATAAATCTTGTGTCTCTTGTGTTGTTCTTGCAGTAGTCAGATCCTTGCGAGACGGAGAGGTAGGAGGGCACGATCTCCGCGCGCACCCCAGAGTTCGAACCTTAAGGGTCTGCCGGAACCCGTGATCCGACAGATGGTGGTTCATAGAGTTTAAAGCCCACGAGCAGCTTAAGGCCCATAGTGACAAACCGCCATAACGGCATGACTTGTAACATAAGGTAGAGATAACTAATCACCGAGCCGGACACTGTTTATGAGCCGGCCGAGACTCTATAGGCAGCAGGGCGTCAACCCGTGTATATAAGGGGACGACCCGCCAGCGGCTTAAGGGCAAGAAACAACCAATCGAGAGCCGGGCATAGCGTATCTCACTCCCTGGTCATCGAAACCCCAAGCAATACCAACCCAACTAGACGTAGGACTTCCTTCACCGCAAGGGGCTGAACTAGTATAAACCTCGCGTGTCTTTTGTCCCGATTAACCCCTTTAATCTTCCTAGTTGCGATGGCTCCATGATGAAGTCCTTGCAAGAGGACATCTGCCGTGACAATTCCACGACAAGGTCCGAAATTTAAGAGGGGGCAAAGTTTGTACTTTCCCCATATTTCAAACAAGCGCATCCCATCTGTTCAAAAAAGCTAAAAACAAGCGCGTCCTAGACCAAAACATGGTTCTCCCTTAGCTCCCCCTGCCCCCTCCGATTCTCCATTCGTACTTCGTGGGCGCCAAAACTACCTCTCCACCAGCCGTGAAACCCCGGCGTCCTCTGTCCGCTACCCCATCCCACCCATCAACCGCCGCCCTCCTCCATTACGCCGGAGCCGATACCCCGACGTCGTCGTCCACCGCAACCTCGACTGCAATGCCCTTCACGGCTAGTAGTTGAAGCCGAGGCCGAGCTATCCGTACCTGAGCCAGTTCAACCACACCGTCCTGCGCCTCACCGCCGCCGCTCCAACTTCGCCACCATCCACCGCACCGGAGTTGCTCCTTCTACGATGTCCTTCGCCGCCTCGGATCTGCTTCCCCTCCACCGACATACAGCCACGGCAACACAGTCAACAATTTGGCCATGGGTTCGTCCAACGCTGCACCCTCCTCCAAAACATCGGTTCCCCCAGCAAAAAGAAGAACATCGCCGCGAATTATGAAGGACACAACACTGGCAACCGGAAATGGTACTCCTCTTCCCTTATTCGTGCAAATCTTACGTGTCTGCTTGCATGGTATTTGTCCCACAGAAGACACTAGTTGACCACTTCTTCTTGATACTAGATGTTCCTAGTAACTAGTGATGCACAAGGATTCTCCTCATATACTATTTCACCTTACCTAGAGGTCTGTTGCCCCTGGATTTCAATTCCTGTTCAGTTGATTCCTAATTAACGGAAGCATTCCCCGGCGTAACAGGCACTAGTCCGCCTATTACGCCGGGGAAGCAGCACCTCGGTGTTTATCTTAGGGGCATGTGGGGCCTAGAGCTGCTGGCGCCGGATCTGGAGGTCGGCCGGGATTAAAGGGATGGCCTGGGGGCGCTGCCAAGCACGGCGGTGGTGTGAGGTCAAGGGGAGGGTGGAGCGGCGGAGGCAGGGATCTATGCCCGTGGTCGCTAGTGGTTCGAGAAAGATCGTCAACAGTGACTGGCGGGAGGTACACAAAGGACATCTGCCCGTTCCTTATAGATCGGATGGTTCATAAAAAAATTGAGTGACCTATTTATTTTCAGTTGACTGTTATTTTGATAGGACCACATGTGGTGGACTGTTGGAGGAGTACCCGCATTTCCCAGCCATCCCTGTGCTCATATATTACAAAATCATACGGAGTAGAATCTAATTTTGTTTGCCATGCAATGTTGTAGAGCTGTCATATGTCTCCTGTCATTTATTTTTCAGCCACCAGCTATCTGCTACTTTTACAGTGCACTAGTTCTGCACACACTTCACCCATACTCTCACTATTGTGTTTTTATCCAAGGGTATTTTAGACTCTTCTGCCTGGACAGAAGCAGAAAAGAAAAGAGAGAAGTCGCTTCAGTGTGGTACGCGGCTAGGCCAGACACGTTTCATCCTTATAAAGGGTGCAGTGTCAGCAGATGGATACGGTAAACATAGCTCAGGAGTTGTTGACCTCGCTCGCGATGAACCACCATCCCAGGTGCTTGCTTTAACTTCTCAGTGTCATATGTGGTTGCATGTTGCATATGGTGTCTAGCTTGTATTCGAAAGGCCGAAGTCGGTCTTTATTAAGATAAGGAAATATATTTTTTACATGAACCACCATCCCGGGAGCACCAGAAGACAAAGTAGCTAGTCAGGGTACTGGCTGAGCCAGTGACAAGCCCAACACAGACATGCATCACCTGGAAGCCAACTAAAAAGCCACGATGGTGGCGAAGCTGCCCGCCTCCCACTAGGCTCTCAGGTCCTCGATGATCATACTCACCACTCCAGTCGGATGTCTAGCTTGTGTTGCTTCCAATTTGGTTAAATTGCATCTTCTTAGCTTACACATTATACCTTTGAATATGATATGCCTTCCTATTTTTGGTATATACTAGTACATTTGTCTATTAACCATGTTCTTACATCAAAGTAATGTTCTTGTGTATCCCTCATCGATCACTTATGACGAGACAGTCACCCCAGTCGGTTACTTTGAGAAAAGATCCTCTTTTGAAGAATGCAGTGTCAGCCTCCCCACATGATTCACAAGAAATAGCAAGGCTAGATGAAGATAGTGAACGTAGCTTTGTAGATGATGGCCGCATTTCCCCTACACCAGCATCGCAGGTGCTTTCTCTAACTTGGCAGCGTGATATGTGGTTGCATGTTGCATATGGTGTCTAGACTGTAATTCTTTCAATCTGGTTAAATTGCATGTGCTATTCTGCTTAGTTTATACATTATACCTGTTAATGTGACATGCCTTCCTATTTTTAGTACATAGTACATCTGTCTATTAAGCATGTCCTTACATAAAAAAAATTGTATCCAGCATGAATCAATATGACGAGACACCTTTAGTATATGCAGTGTAATATTAGTTGCATCTTTCATATGATTTATAGCATGCGCTGCTTCTAATTTGTTGAAACGCCATTTATGATGGGACGCTTTTAACTTGGCAGAGTCATATTGGTTGCATCTTTCATACGGTGTCTAGCTTGCATTGCTTCTTATTTGTTGAAATGGCTTCTGCTTAGTTTACACAAACAGTTGTGAATATGCCATGTCGTCCTGTTTTTCATACATATTCCATCCTGGTATCATGTGTTTGCCTTAAATCAAAGTAGTGATTGTCAATACCATGCACGAATGAGTTCTAAAGAGTGAATTTTATTGCTTTTTCTTGTCGGTTTTACTTGACAATTCAAAATCAATAAAACAGAAGGAAAGTAGCAGGGTAGCGGATATAGGTGCTCCTTCCAAACAGAGGGCCTCTACAGATTCTACTCTGCCACCCCCAAGAAGTTTGCAAGACAACACATGCATAGACACTCAACGTAGCAGTGTTGATGATGAGCACGTCTCCCCTAGTGCACCATCACAGGTGCTCCCCCTAACTTGGCACTATTATATGTGGTTGCATGTTATGTATGATGTCTAGCTTGTATTGCTTCTAATTTTGTTGAATTTCATCTACTTACTTTACACATTATACTTGTGAGTAAGACGCGTGTTCCTGTTTCTAGAACATACAATATCTGTATATCACACCATGTTCTTACGTCAAAGTACTATTGTTGTGTAACCTGCAACAATCACTTATCATAAGACACATTTGACTTGGGAGTGTGATATAGGTTACATCTCACATTCTTTTCTAGCTTGTACTACTTCTAATTTGTTGAAATGGCACTTATGACGAGACAATTTTAACTTGGTAGAGTGATATTCGTTGCTTCTTTCATATGGTGTCTAGCTTTCACTGCTTCTAATTTGTTTAAATGCCCTCTCCTTAGTTTACACATCATAAGCTGTGAATATGCAATGGCACTAATGACGAGAGACCTTTAAATTGGTAGTGTCATGTTGTTTGCATCTTGCATATGATTTATTTCTTGTACTGCTTCACATTTGTTTAAACACCATTTATGATGAAACACTGTTAACTTGGCAGAGCGATATTTGTAGCATCTTTCATATGGTGTATACCTTCCATTGCATTGCCTCTAATTTAGTGAAATGTCTTCTGCTTAGTTTACACATCATAGTTCTGGCTATGTCATGTCGTCGTGCTTTTCGTACATATTACATCCTCCTATCATGTGGTTGTCTAACATCAAAGTTCAGTTCATCTGTATCACGCATAAATTTGTTTCGAAAAACTAAATTGTTATTCGTTTTTCTTATCGGCTTGACTTAACATGGCACGGAGAAAGACGAAGGAACAGAGAATGACAGGGAAAAGGAAGCGTAAGAATCCTGCAGATTCTGCTGGTACTGATGGTGCAATAGAAGGTCAAAGTCCAACGGAAAACTATACAAATAGGGTATCACATGCTACGCGAGCTGCAGAACAAGCCAAACAGAAACCAATAACTACCACCAAACAAGCAGAGACAGCCCTAGTTGTTGCAACACCTTCCACAGTACCACCAGCTGCATGAATTACTCGTTAGTCAACCCAGCTAGCAGCATGTTCCCAAGCTCCCTTGCCACCTGACACTACTTCTGAAGCACTCTTGACACAAGACGAGTTGGCAAGATTAGATGAACTTTGTGAGCTTCAACAGCAAGAAGGTAGTTGTTGGAGTCAAGTTACAGTTGCATGCTTCTTTATATGTAGTCTCAAAGTTTGATGTACACTAACACTTCCTATATTCCTTGTTGGACTAGCACCTAGGCGCAAGAGGAAACAAACATCAAGGATAATGCTCGATAGGTTAACTAAATTTAGAGGAGGAAGAATGGAGATCCGTTTTGAGGCAGCTTTAAAAAGGCCACGTGATGCTACAGAGTCAGCCAAGTTAGTATCAGAGGCAGCGGTTGCCATTAGGTGTCATGTACTATCCTCCCAACATGGATTCAGTATAGTAATGACAAAGACAAAACCCAATTCAACACCTTCCTCGACCATTTATCCGTAAGTATGGTTATGTATGGAAACTAGTAATATCGTCTTGCTCTGTCCCATACTTTGTAGGTTGCTGATAATGAGACTCCCATAATTTTCAATAGATGAGGTTCAAGTTGGATAGCCAAGATGATGCAACCAGACAGTATCGGTATAACTTGAGGAAAACTAACTTTGAAGGCAAGGCTACAGTGAACTTGCCCAAACATCTCTAGTGGAAAATATATCGAATGAAGACTGGAGAGGCCTCGTTAAACACTGGTCTGATCCAAAGTACCAGGTACATTATATGTGTGTGTGTGTGTGTGTGTGTGTGTGTGTGTGTGTGTGATCAGATCACATGTTGAAGTCCTATTTTCGCATGTGCCTCACAAATCTATCTTCTTTTAGGTGAACCATTCAAAGAACAAGGCCAACCGTACATAAGTGAAATTCCAAAATACGACGGGATCTCATATCTATATTGCACACTGTGAGGCTCTTGTAATTAGCTGTTGTTTCACTCTTTTCGCTCTACCATATTATCAGATCTATATTGACTTGCTCCAAATGCAGAGGAAAGTTCGCAGGGACCAAAAAGTACTTGAACCAAATGTTGTGGATATCTTCAAGGACTATCACACCAGCAAGACAAAGGGCATGACTACACCAGTCAAAGCCGATGTTGTAAGTCCTTGATCCTCATGCCTTTTAACTACTACTTACTCTGACTTGTGCCTTGAACTGCATGGTTTGTAGCCAATGTCTATTGCTCTTTTCAATTTTATACACAATTGTCTTAGCTTATCATTGCACCTTACAAGGTTTAAAAGAGAGGAGTGATGTTCCTTTGATCTGATCTGTAATCTAGTTCCGTGCTAGACTTGCCCACACAATGTTACAATTACATGTTTGTCTGTTCTCAGTTGTTTTGTGATATGAATGATGTCATACTATGCTTACCGTATTATAAACTTTGTCTATTTATCCTTAGCTGTTAATACAATGTGAAGAAATAGACAATACATTATCCATGATACATGGTCATATGTTTGGAACCTAGTTTTATTATGTACTTTGCAGTAAAATACAACTAATATTTTACATGGGTTCACCAGAATAAGTTATGTATATAGACCAAAGCTATTTTGTTTGGTTTCGTTGCCTCCTTAATATCTTCTGTTCTAGTACTACTAATGTAAAAAACTCAATTTTTCAGCAAGTTATGGAAAAAATGGTGGAACGCCACCTTCTGAAGGTGGCGAGGCAACTATAACCGCAATGTTAGATCTTGCTGCAATGGTCAGTACCTGTCCACTAACAGTGCCAAAAACACGTTCCTGCGTAATACCGGGTTGGTTGTTGAGGCAATCTCGTCCAAGCTGCCTCATGATCAAGATATGCAAGCTCAAAACAATGTTATATCTGCGCTCCAGACACAAGTCCATTCCCTAACAGAAACCCTTTGTGAAACAAGGACAAACATTGTTCGATGTCGTCAAGATATGCATGGTTTTGAAACCAGACTATCAGACATTTGCTATGTTGTTCAAGAGCCTAGGAGAAATGAAGGCAAAGGTTATGGTGCTCCATTGGACAATACAGCATGAAAATGTAACAATCAGGTCAACTGAACTGAGCTTCTGAACTTCTGGTGGTGCATTTATCTGCCAGACTGTTAACTTTTATGCCAGCCTTTTGTTTTATAGTTGTAATTTGTTTTGTTGTGATATAAAATTTGTTCTTAACGGGCAGCCACCGGCTGAAGAAAACAGCAAGCCATTTTTGTATAGTGTAGGGTGTTCCCTATATTTGCATTGGTGGCGATCTTTGATGCCCAGCGGATGTAATCTGCGCAATCTCCTTAATAGCCTAGCATTAGTTTCAGGCTTATTTATTTCCTAGTCTTGTTTTTCCCTGGTTTTCTAGTGCCCCCAAAAACCATGGGCCATATACGGACCGTGGTAACCTTGACCCTGCTACAGGCCGTAGGATCCATGGGCCTCCTACGGGCCGTCAATAAATGGGCCTACATGGGCCATAAACGGGCGTAATTGGTGTCGGCCCAGCATGGTAACAGGCCATTAACAGGCCGGACGACATCAAAGGCTTAATTCTGTCACAGGCATAACGGGTCGTTAATGGGCCATAATATAGGATGGGCTGGAAACGGTGGAACGGGTTAACAGGCCACAAACGGGCTGACTCTGGACACGGGCCGAATTTGGCCCATTAGGGTAACAGGCCAGTAATGGGACGGAAGTAATCGAGGGATGAAAGGAGCCCAACAACGTATGGGCCGTCTGTAGGCCGAAAGCTAACACGGGCTGGAAACGGCCCATGTGAATCATGGGGCGTTAATGGGTACAAAGAAATTTACTGTTCAATATGGGCTAGAGTCACCGTGGGCCTCTAGAGGGCCTAAAGATACCAAAGTCCTCATATGGGCCAAAATACGCCGTGGGCCATACATCGGCCGAAAGTGAAACGGGCTGGTGTTATATTCGACGGCCCACATGACGTTGTTGGGCCGATTTCAGGTAGGCCCTAATGGGCCGTGAGTTACCGGGCCATAAAATGGGCTATTTGCGAAGAGACCGTTAACAGGCTTTTCATGCCCCCCCCCCCGCGAACTTTTGACCAAGTCAAAACGGCCGGCCTTTGTAATCTAAATGAGCAAGTGGTGGGCCGTCGCACGTGTCGACATATCATAGGCGCCTATCTGACCCACTGACGAGCTGACACGGTATTCCTCCAGCCAATCAGAATTTTACATGTGGAAAATTCCCATTGGTCCGAGCTGTTAACGGGTTATTGGATCCTAAACCGGACCCCATAGCTTAACGGCGACCCATTACGGTGGATGCCACGTGTCAGTCACCCTTGACGAAAGCACTTCTGTGATGCGCGATTTATCGTCATGGAAGTGGACACTTCCGTGATGATAATTTTGGTAATGTCATGGAACACTTCTACGATAGCACAGGTATGACTATCTTGATTCTGTCATAAAATCATCATGGATGTACATGCATGACCGAAAACGTGACATACTGTGACAAACACGTACGTATCATCACGGAAGTGTATTTTTTTGTACTGCGGGAGGTGGCCGACGTGGCTGCCACCCTACTGTCAGCAATCACCCGCTCCGCCACCGCAGCCCGAAGGCGGGAGGTGGCCATCGTGGCCGCCACCCCACTGTCGGCCATCACGCGCTCCACCACCGCGGCCGAGGGCGGGAGGTGGCCGTCGTGGCCGCCACCCCATCATCGGTCGTCGTGGCCGCCAGCTCACCGTTGACCGCTGGGATCATCACCCGCTCCGCCACCACCTCCCAAAGGAGGGAGGCGGAGGTGGAGGCCTGCACGTGCGTCAGCGACCTTGCGTGCTACATCGACTTCCTACGCGAGGAGGAGGAGCGCCTCGTCGAGCATGCAAAGAGCCTTACCACTGCCGTGGCCACAGCACACACCAACGCAGAGGCGAGGAATCAGGAGATATATGAGCAGTCCGGCCGCTTCGAGAGGGGTCGTATGGAGCGACAGTGGGCGTTCGAGCTATCGAGCGCCACTGAACATGCAGCAGCAGCAGACACCATATTGCAGTTGTCCAGCTCCTCGGTAGGCTCCTCCTCCTCTGCCTCTTACTAAGCGTGCTCGGCAGAGGAGAGGCTGCCGGAAGTAGCACAAAGCCCCTCCGTAGTAGTAGTATTTAGGGGCTATTTTGTTCAGTTCATCTGACTATAGCTGTGGTGGAACTGTACAATGCACTTAAAATTAGCTGGTATATATTGTTGAACTAGCTATTTCACTACGTGGTTGGCAACAATTAGGGAAAAGTTTGGTCGGTTCACCTGTAAAGTTGCACTGTTTGTCTAAATTAAGAACGATTTCTTAATCTATGAATAAAATCTATGCTTAATTACTGAATTTTAGTTGCAAAAATTAGATAGTGCTAGTGATTTTTAGCTGCATATTTGACAAATCGCAGTGTTACAAGGATTGACAAATGGCAATGTTACTAGATCAACAAATGTCAATCTTTCCGGTTTGACAAATGGCAACATACCCAATATGACAGATGCAAATCTTACCAAATTGTTTGTACGTGGTTGCACACGGGTCATCCAAAACAACCATTTGCATTGAAGGGATGCACAAATCATGCGCTGCGAATTTTCCCATGACTCTCACTTTGCATACGGGTGTTCTATCTAAAATGTTTGTGATCAAGAGCTGCAGAAATCCTACTTGGCACATTTTCTCTTGGCTTCTTGGGGAACCTGTCAGTTTGCATACGGGTGTTCTAACTAAAACATTTGCGATCAAGAGTTGCACAAATCCTGCTCGGCACATTTTCCCTTGGCTTCCGGGGGAAGTTGTCGGTTTGCATACGGGTGTTCTAACTAAAACGTTTGCGATGAGTGTTTTATATTTAAAAACCATATTAAACTGCGGCTTGGGCGCCATTAATGGAGAGGATGTAAGCAAGGCGGGCGGGCATGGAAGTCAAAGGGCACGCTTCCCGGTGAGCCTGCGTGGCATACAACTTGCATGCTTCCCGGTGAGCCTCCGCGTTGGAGTACCGCTCGCACGCCTCCCGTTTAGTCAAGCACCTCTCTGCACAGCACCTCCTAGCCATTAAAAGAGTGAGGTGCGGCGTCACGTGAATGGTTAACAGAATGCACACGATTTAAATTATACGAAATGTTCGAGACGTTACAGTGGTAGCTATTTGTTTCAAAATGTCTTTGTTGGATGTTATTCGAGTGCGCCTTCTCTCAAAATGGACATGAAAAATACCACAGCATGTCGGGTGCCATTCCATGATAGCATGCCAAGTTTCATGAATTTTATACGAGTTTTGGATTTACTAGAATTTAAAAACAAAGTGTCTCAATGTTTTGCCGCCAATCAATAGTGCTATGGTGTTTGAAATTCATTCCCATTTCTTGCATGGGACCTAAGCATGCACCGAAGGACACGGATCTGATTTTTCAACCAATTTATATGCATTGGAGCATGTGCATGTAGTTCAAATTTGAATTATGCACATAAAATGCCTAGAAAACCTAGTTAATGTATAAAAATGTCCAAATGAACCCCAAAAACTCCAAAATTAAACACAACACTTCCGTTGTTTTATGTTGACACTAGAAAATTTATGAAAGCAATAAGAGGCAACGGATATCATTTCATCCCCAAAGGTGGCACGTTCCCTATCGAAACCATCACGCTTGTTGTGAGAAGCTCTGGTTTGTGAGAAGCTTATACCCAAACCTGCCCCAAATGGGACAAAAATTTTACCACCGGCATGTTGATGCCGCTCCATGATAGCATGCCAAGTTTCATGAATTTCAGACGAGTTTTGTATTTACTAGAATTTAAAAACCAGGTATCTCAATGTTTGCGGCCGAGTGACGGTACCCTATTGTTTGAAATTCATTCCCATTTCTTGCATGGGACCTAAGCATGCACCGAAGGACACATATTTGATTTTTCAACCAATTTATATGCACTGGAGCATGTGCATGTAGTTAAAATTTGAATTATGCACATAAAATGCATAGAAACCCCAGTTAATGTACAAAAATGTCCAAACGAACCCTAGAAAATTCCAAAATTAAACACAACACTCATGTTGTTCTATGTTGACACTAGAAATTTTTTGAAAACAATAAGAGGCAACGGATATCGTTTCGTCCCCAAAGGTGTGATACGTATCCGTTGTATCTATAATTTTTTATTGTTTCATGCCAATATTATACAACTTTTATACACTTCTGGCAACTAACCTATTGATCCAGTGCCCATTGTCAGTTCCTATTTTTTGCATGTTTTTTGTATCGCAGAAAATCCGTATCAAACGAAGTCCAAATGCAATAAAATTTTACGGAGAATTATTTTGGAATATATGTGATTTTTGGGAGTTGGAATTACCGCAAACGGAGGCCCACACAGCCCAAAAGACACTAGGGCGTGCCCCAAGCCCCTGGCGCGTGGTGGTGGGTTGTGCCCTCCTCTAATGTCGGTTGGAGCTCTACTTTCGGCGCAACGAAGCTTATATTCGGAAAAGAATCGTGTTAAAATCTCAGCTCGATCGGAGTTGCGTATCTTCCGGAATATAAGAAACGGTTTTCGGCCAGATCTGGGGAACATGAAACAGAAGAGAACAGAGAGGGAGATCCAATTTCGGAGGGGCTCCCGCCCCTCCGCCGCCATGGAGGCCATGGACCAGAGGGGGAACTCTCCTCCCATCTAGGGGGAGGCTAAGGAAGAAGAAGAAGAAGAAGAAGGAGGGGGTTCTCCCCTCTCTCTCTCTCGGTGGCGCCGGAACGCCGCCGGGGCAAGGATCGGGATGGCGATCTACATCAACAATCTTGTTACCATCATCACCAACTTTCTCCCCCTCTATGCAGCGGTGTAACACCTCTTTCCCCCGCTGTAATCTCTACTTAGACATGGTGCTCAACTCCATATATTATTTCCCAATGATCTATGGTTATCCTATGATGTTTGAGTAGATCCGTTTTGTCCTATGGGTTCATCGTGATCTTGGTTGGTATGATTTTTATATTTTATTTATGGTGCTGTCCTACGGTGCCCTCCGTCTCGCACAAACATGAGGGGCCCCCGCTGTAGGGTGTTGCAATATGTTCATGGATTTCTTATTGTCGGTGTTGCGGGGGTGACAGCAGCCTAAACGTGGATAAGTGGGTTATGGCGTATGGGAGTAAAGAGGAGTTTATACTTAATGCTATGGTTGGGTTTCACGACCTTAACAATCTAGTTGCGGATGCTTGCTAGAGTTCCAACCATAAGTGCATATGATCCAAGTAGAGAAATTATGTTAGCTCATGCCTCTCCCTCATAAAATTGCAAGAATGATTACCGGTACTTGTTATCGATTGCCTAGGGACAAATGACTTTCTTGTTGACAAAAGCTATCCACTTTTACTACCTTGCAATTTATTCATAGTCTTATTCTCGCAAAATACTCGTAGTTTTATTCTCGCAAAATAGTTTCATACTTGTTTTCGGTAAAGCAAACGTCAAGTGTGCGTAGAGTTGTATCGGTGGTCGATAGAACTTGAGGGAATACTTGTTCTTCCTTTAGCTCCTCGTTGGGTTCGACACTCTTATATATCGATGAAGTCTACAAATGATCCCCTACAATTGTGGGTTATCAAGACCTTTTTCTGGTGCCGTTGCCGGGGAGCAATAGCGTGGGGTGAATATTCTCGTGTGTGCTTGTTTGCTTTATCACTAAGTAGATTTTATTTTCTGTTATAAGTTGTTCTCTATCTTTAGTTATGGATATGGAACACGAAACACCAAAAAATTTAGTGGTACTTTCTACTCATGGAGATGGGGAACCTCCTAAAACCCTCGATGCTCGTTATGTCAAAAATATCATGCAGTACTTTGATAATCCTGAGAAAACCCCATTCAACTTGATAATGGGAGTAACGTTGGATCAATGTGAATACTTTAGGGATTATCGCTTGACACAAAAAGGGAAATTTTTATGGGATCAAATTCATATATTGAAGTGGTATGCTTGGAATCTATGCTTGAGATATGATTGTACTTGTTGCTCTAGGATGAACGCTCCACATCTTCCCTTTTCATGCAAATTTAATGATAATGAAACCTTAGCTTCTTATGCTAATGGTATATATGATTACTATGATGTGGAACGAATAGAAGAATTTGTTTCTTTTAAGGGTGCATATGAAATTGAATCTTTGTTTGAAAAGTTTGAAGATTTTGATGATTCAATTTATAGACTTGAAAATCTTGCCATCCTTAAATATTGTTATGATAATTATAAATATAATTACGATATTGATGTATTTATTGAGAATAACTCTGCTGTCCAAGAAGAGACTAGTATTTTGCAGGAATCAATGGAAGAAGAAATTGATGAAACTGCAAGCTCATTGGATGAAAAAGATGATGAGGAGAGCGAAGAACAAATGGAGGAAGATCGGATTAGCTACCCGTGCCCACCTTCTAATGATGGTAACTCTTTAACTCATACATTTTTAATGCCCTTCATTCTTACCAAAGGATTAATGCTATGATAATTGCCATGATCTCGTTGATTCATTTGAAATATCCCTTTTTGATGAAACTGATGCTTGCTATGCTTGTGGCCAAGATGCCAATATGAATTATGCTTATGGAGATGAACTTGCTATAGTCCCTTATGTTGAGAATGAAACTATTGCTATTGCACCCACAGATGATAGTCCTATTATCTTTTTGAATTCTCCCGACTACACTATATCGGAGAAGTTTGCACTTATTAAGGATTATATTGATGGGTTGCCTTTTACCGTTGCACATGATAATTTTGATGAATATAATATGCATGTGCTTGCTGCTCCTACTTGCAATTATTATGAGAGAGGAACTACATCTCCGCCTCTTTATGTTACCAACACGATAAAATTGCAAGAAAATGCCTATGCTATGTATTGGCCTTTACTTGATGTGCATGAATTGTTCTTGTATGACATGCCTATGCATAGGAAGAGAGTTAGACTTCGTTGTTACATGAGACACATCACTTTGTGCTCACTACTAAATGCAAATCATTGCTAATTCAAATTGGCTTTGATATACCTTGGGATCCGGGTGGATCCATTACTTGAACACTTTTATGCCTAACTTAATGGCTTTAAAGAAAGCGCTACTAGGGAGGCAACTCAAAAGTTTTAGAGAGTAATTTATTTCTGTTAATTTTTTTTATAAAGTTTAAAAACCAAAAAAATATAGAGGGGAACTTAAAACTTCACAAAAAGAAGAGCAAAAGTGAGAGAGATGAGCATTCTGAAAGTGGGGGACGTCCTTGAACTTTATTCATGACCATGGAAACTTTATGAATCTTGAATTGCCAAAACTTTTCAACAAAAATAATTATCCCCTTGTACAATTCCATTGTATTATAAAAATAATGTGCCAAGGTTTGCCTTTAGGATGATTAAATTGCTTGTTGGTTTGTGCAATGCAAAACAAAAACTTTGGCTGTAGTGCGCGACTTAACATTTTTTACTAGAACGTCAAACGATTCTGAAACATTTTGTACTATCTTTCTATACAAATTGTTTTTTTCCTAGTTTTTCATAATTTTTAGAGTTACAGAAGCATGGTGGATGTTCAAATCTTTACAGACTGTCCTGTTTTCACAGATTACTGTTATAGCTTCATTATTTGCGTATGTTTGAATTCTTGTTGAAGCCTCCTTGACTTGGGGCCATAGAACGCATACAGTGGGTAATGTTTGTTTATAATTATACAATAATGTTACAGCAGTACATGATGGGATTTCATTGCCATATTCACTAACCCCACCACTAAAAGTTCGATTAAGTTTTGTGTGGATGAAGTGTTCGAAGATTGAGGAGGTCTCGATATGAGGAGAAGCAGGAGAGGCAAGAGCTCAAGCTTGGGGATGCCCAAGGCACCCCAAGTAATATTCAAGGAGACTCAAGCATCCAAGCTTGGCGATGCCCCAGAAGACATCCCATCTTTCTTCAACAAGTATCAATATGTTTTCGGATTCGTTTCGTTCATGTGATATGTGCAAATCTTGGAGCGTCTTTTGTGTTTATTTTTTATTTTTCTTTTATGCACCATGCTAGTATGAGATAGTCCATGGTTGATTTATAGAAGGCCCATTGCACTTCACTTATATCTTTTGAGTATGGCTTTATAGAATGCTTCATGTGCTTCACTTATATCATTTGAAGTTTGATTGCCTGTTTCTCTTCACATAGAAAACCGTTGTTTGTAGAATGCTCTTTTGCTTCACTTATATTTATTAGAGCATGGTCTTTGGTAGAAAGAATTAAACTCTCATGCCTCACTTATATCTATTTAGAGAGTCAACAAGAATTGGTCAATTGCATGGTTAGTCATAAAATCCTACATAAAACTTATGGATCACTGAATATGATATGTTTGATTCATTGCAATAGTTTTGCGATATAGAGATGGAATACGTGGGAGGTACTAGTAAATGGTTGTGTTTATTAGGAATATTGGTGTTAAGGTTTGTGATTCCCGAAGCATGCACGTATAGTATCTCGTATTGCTATGAAGTTGGAGCATGATTTATAGTTGATTGTCTTCCTTATGAGTGGCGGACGGGGACGAGTGATACATCTCCAACGTATCTATAATTTTTGATTGTTCCATGCTATTATATTATCTGTTTTGGCTGTTTAATGGGCCTTAATATGCTCTTTTATACTATTTTTGGGACTAACCTATTAACCAAAGGCCCAGTGCAAATTGCTATTTTTTGCCTATTTCAGTATTTCGCAGAAAAGGAATATCAAACAGAATCCAAATGGAATGAAACCTTCGCGAGGATATTTTTTTGGAACAAACGCAATCTAGGAGACTTGGAGTGGAAGTCAAGGAAGCAACAAGGCGGCCACGAGGCAGGAGGGCGCGCCCAGGGGGTAGGCCCGCCCCCCACCCTTGTGGGCCCCTCGTAGCTCCACCGACCTACTTCTTTCGCATATATATACTCTTATACCCTGAAAACATCCAAGGGAGCCACGAAACCACTTTTCCACCGTTGCAACCTTCTGTACCCGTGAGATCCCATCTTGGGGCCTTTTCCGGTGATCTGCCGGAGGGGGCTTCGATCACGGAGGGATTGTACGTCAACACCATAGCCTCCCCGATGATGTGTGAGTAGTTTACCATAGACCTTCGAGTCCATAGTTATTATCTAGATGGCTTCTTATCTCTCTTTGGATCTCAATACAAAGTTCTCCTTGGTCTTCTTGGAGATCTATTCGATGTAATTCTTTTTGCGGTGTGTTTGCCAAGATCCGATGAATTGTGGGTTTATGAACTTGATTATCTATGAATATAATTTGATTCTTCTCTGAATTCTTATATGCATGATTTGATATCCTTGCAAGTCTCTTCGAATTATCGGTTTAGTTTGGCATACTAGATTGATCTTTCTTGCAATGGGAGAAGTGCTTAGCTTTGGGTTCAATCTTGTGGTGCTCGATCCCAGTGACAGAAAGGGAAACGACATGTATTGTATTGTTGCCATCGAGGATAAAAAGATGGGGTTTATATCATATTGCTTGAGTTTATCCCTCTACATCATGTCATCTTGCCTAATGCGTTACTCCGTTCTTATGAACTTAATACTCTAGATGCATGCTGGATAGCGGTTGATGTGTGGAGTAATAGTAGTAGATGAAGAATCGTTTCGGTCTACTTGTCACGGATGTGATGCCTATATTCATGATCATTGCCTTAGATATCAACATAACTATGCACTATTCTATCAATTGCTCGACAGTTATTTGTTCACCCTAATATATGCTATCTTGAGAGAAGGCACTAGTGAAACCTATGGCCCCCGGGTCTACTTTGCGTCATATAAGTTTCCGGTCTATAATTCTAGTTTATTATTTTGCAATCTTTATTTACCAATCTATACAACAAAAATACCAAAAATATTTATCTTATTATCTTTATCAGATCTCACTTTTGCAAGTGGCCGTGAAGGGACTGACAACCCCTTTATTGCGCTGGTTGCAAGGTTCTTGATTGTTTGTGCAGGTACTAGGCTATTTGCGTGTAGTCTCCTACTGGATTGATACCTTGGTTCTCAAAAACTAAGGGAAATACTTACGCTACTTTGTTGCATCACCCTTTCCTCTTCAAGGGAAAACCAACGCATGCTCAAGAGGTAGCAAGAAGGATTTTTGGCGCCGTTGCCGGGGAGATCTACACTCAAGTCAAGACATACCAAGTACCCATCACAAACTCTTATCCCTCGCGTTACATTATTTTCCAGTTGCCTCTCGTTTTCCTCTCCCCCACTTCACCTTTGCCGTTTTATTCGCCCCTTTTTCTGTTCGTCTCTTTTCACTTGCCTCTTGTGTGTTCGTGTGTTAGTTCATTTATTTCGCTTCCATGGCTAGCTCTTTCTCCCTTCCTTCGTCTGTTGATTTTGAAGTCCTCCACTTCAAACAAATACAAGGAGAAAATTTAAAAGATGCTTGGTATAGGATGGTAGAATCTTATCGTAGTTGCACTATAGAGGGAGATTTCAAGATTTTACTTCGCGATTTTTATGTTGGGCTAACCATATCCCATAGACGACTCCTTGATTTTGCCACCAAAGGGAATTTATTGAAGTTGATCCTAGTATTGCTTATGAAATTATAGAGGGGATAGTAGGAGTACTTCCCCCACAAAAGGGACTTCACCTTACTCAAGAAGGAACCCAAATCTTAGAGAAATTATGCGAATTGAAAAAATCTATTGAACCTCTTAAAAATGTTGGTGGGAATCTTAACCGCATGAATACGTTGATTACACTTTGCAATAAGCAGTTGGATGCTCTAGATCTAAAGATCTCTGAGCATGAAGGAAAATGTAAGGAACCTCCCGAATCCGAGCATAACTCCATTAAAAATATAAATACCAAAGATGACAATACCTAGATCTATTCTTATTTTTATGCCTAGCTAGGGGCGTTAAACGATAGCGCTTGTTGGGAGGCAACCCAATTTTATTTTTGTTTCTTGTTTTTTGTTTCTGTTTAGTAATAAATAATTCATCTAGCCTCTGTTTATATGTGTTTTTATGTTTTAATTAGTGTTCGTGCCAAGTAGAACCAATAGGACCTTCTTGGGCGATAGTTGTTTGATCTTGCTGAAAAAGACAGGCACTTTATGCTCACGAAAATAATTGTTAAAATTCACCAGAACGTGATAAAATACCAACTCTTTTTGAAGTAGATAAATTTACAAATTATCCAGGTTTTCCTAGTTTTTCAAAAAAATTGGAGTTCCATAAGTATTCGAACAAATCATATTGCTACAGACTGTTCTATTTTTGACAGATTCTGTTTTTTCGTTTGTTGTTTGCTTATTTTGATGAATCTATGGCTAGTATCAGGGGGTATGAACCATAGAGAAGTTGGAATATAGTAGGTTTAACATTAATATAAATAAAGAGTGAGTTCATTATAGTACATTAAAGTTGTGGTTGGTTTTCTTACACTAACGCTGCTCATGAGATTTTCTGTTGAGTTTTGTGTTGTGGAGTTTTCAAGTTTTTGGGTAAAGATTTGATGGATTGCGGAACAAGGAGTGGCAAGAGCCTAGGCTTGGGGATGCCCAAGGCACCCCAAGGTAAAATTCAAGGACAACCAAAAGTCTAAGCTTGGGGATGCCCCGGAAGGCATCCCCTCTTTCGTCTTCATCTATCGGTAACTTTACTTGAGGCTATATTTTTATTCACCACATGATATGTGTTTTGCTTGGAGCGTCTTGTATGATTTGAGTCTTTTATTTTTAGTTTACCACAATCATCCTTCCTGTACACACCTTTTGGGAGAGACACACATGAATCGGAATTTATTAGAATACTCTATGTGCTTCACTTATATCTTTTGAGCTAGATAATTTTGCAATAGTGCTTCACTTATACCATTTTAGAGCACGATGGTGGTTTTATTTTATAGAAATTATTGATCTCTCATGCTTCACTTATATTATTTTGAGAGTCTTTTAGAACAGTACGGTAATTTGCTTTGGCTATAAAATTAGTCCTAATATGATAGGCATCCAAGATGGGTATAATAAAAACTTTTTATATAGAGTGCATTGAATACTATGATAAGTTTGATACTTGATAGTTGTTTCGAGATATAAAGGTGGTAATGTTAGAGTCATGTTAGTTGGGTAATTGTGCAACTGAGAAATACTTGTGTTGAGGATTGCAAGTCCCGTAGCATGCACATATGGTAAACATTGTGTGACAAATTTGAAGCATGGGGTGTTCTTTGATTGCTTTCCTCATGAGTGGCGGTCGGGGACGAGGGATGGTCTTTTCCTACCAATCTATCCCTCTAGGAGCATGCACGTAGTGCTTAGTTTTGATGAATTGTAGATTTTTGCAATAAGTATGTGAGTTCTTTATGACTAATGTTGAGTCCATGGATTATATGCGCTCTCACCCTTCCATCATTGCTAGCCTCTTCGGTACCGTGCATTGCCCTTTCTCACCTCGAGAGTTGGTGCAAACTTCGTCGGTGCATCCAAACCCCGTGATATGATACGCTCTATCACACATAAGCCTCCTTATATCTTCCTCAAAACAGCCACCATACCTACTTATTATGGCATTTCCATAGCCATTCCGAGATATATTGCCATGCAACTTTCCACCGTTCCATTTATTATGACACGCTCCATCATGGTCATATTGCTTTGCATGATCATGTAGTTGACATCGTATTTGTGGCAAAGCCACCTTCATAATTCTTTCATACATGTTGCTCTTGATTCATTGCATATCCCAGTACACCGCCGTAGGCATTCACAAAGAGTCATATTTTGTTCTAAGTATCGAGTTGTAATTCTTGAGTTGTAAATAAATAGAAGTGTGATGATTTTCATTATTAGAGCATTGTCCCATGTGAGGAAATGATGATGGAGACTATGATTCCCCCACAAGTCGGGATGAGACTCTAGATGAAAAAAAGAGAGGCCAAAGAAGCCCAAATAAAAAAAGAGGCCAAATAAGCCCAAAAAATGAGAGAAAAAGAGAGAAGGTACAGTGTTAATATCGTTTTTCCACACTTGTGCTTCAAAATAGCACCATGATCTTCATGATAGAGAGTTTCGTATTTTATCACTTTCGTATACTAGTGGGAATTTTTCATTATAGAACTTGGCTTGTATATTCCAATGATGGGCTTCCTCAAAATGTCCTAGATCTTCATGAGCAAGTAAGTTGGATGCACACCCACTTAGTTTCTTTTGATGATCTTTCATATATTTATAGCTCTAGTGCATCTATTGCGTGGCAATCCCTACTCCTCGCATTGACATCAATTGATGGGAATCTCCTTAGCCCATTGATTAGCCGTGTCAATGTGAGACTTTTTCCCTTTTGGTCTTCTCACATAAGCCCCATCATCATATGCTATTCCACCCATAGTGCTATGTCCATGGCTTGCACCCATATATTGCGGAAAAGTTGAAAGAGTTTGAAAAGGCTAAGTATGAAACAATTGCTTGGCTTGTCATCGGGGTTGTGCATGATGGGAGCATTTCGTGTGACGAAAATAAAGCATGGCCAAACTATATGATTTTGTAGGGATAAGCTTTCTTTGGCTATGTTATTTTGATAAGACATAATTGCTTGGTTAGCATGCTTGAAGTATTACTATTTTTATGTCAATATTAAAACTTTTGTCTAGAATCTTTTGGATCTAAACATTCATGCCACAATAAAGAGAACTACATTGAAAATTTATGTTAGGTAGCATTCCACATTAAAAATTCTGTTTTATCATTTACCTACTCGAGGACGACCAGGAATTAAGCTTGGGGATGCTTGATACGTCTCCAACGTATCTATAATTTCTGATTGTTCCATGCTATTATATTATCAGTTTTGGATGTTTAATGGGCTTTAATATGCTCTTTTATATTATTTTTGGGACTAACCTATTAACCGAAGGCCCAGTGCAAATTGTTGTTTTTTTTTGCCTATTTCAGTGTTCAACAGAAAAGAAATATCAAACGGAATCCAAACAGAACGAAACCTTCGCGAGGATCTTTTTTGGAACAAATGCAATCCAGGAGACTTGGAGTGGGAGTCAAGGAAGCAACGAGGAGGCCACGAGGCAGGAGGGCGCGCCCAGGGGGGTAGGCGCGCCCCCCACCCTCATGGGCCCCTCGTAGCTCCACCGGCCTACTTCTTTCGCCTATATATACTCTTATAACCTGAAAACATCCAAGGGAGCCACGAAACCACTTTTTCACCGCCGCAACCTTCTGTACCCGTGAGATCCCATCTTGGGGCCTTTTTCGGTGATCTGCCGGAGGGGGATTCGACCACGGAGGGCTTCTACATCAACACCATAGCCTCTCCGATGATGTGTGAGTAGTTTACCACAGACCTTCGGGTCCATAGTTATTAGCTAGATGGCTTCTTCTCTCTCTTTGGATCTCAATACAAAGTTCTCCTCGATCTTCTTGGAGATCTATTCGATGTAATTCTTTTTGCGGTGTGTTTGCCGAGATCTGTTGAATTGTGGGTTTATGAACTTGATTATCTATGAATATTTTTTGATTCTTCTCTGAATTCTTATATGCATGATTTGATATCTTTGCAAGTCTCTTCGAATTATCAGTTTAGTTTGGTCTACTAGATTGATCTTTCTTGCAATGGGAGAAGTGCTTACTTTAGGTTCAATCTTGCGGTGCTCGATCCCAGTGACAGAAAGGGAAATGACATGTATTGTATTGTTGCCATCGAGGATAAAAAAATGGGGTTTATATCTTATTGCTTGAGTTTATCCCTCTACATCATGTTATCTGGCCTAATGTGTTACTCTGTTCTTATGAACTTAATACTCTAGATGCATGCTGGATAGCGGTCGATGTGTGGAGTAATAGTAGTAGATGCAGAATCGTTTCGATCTACTTGTCACGGACGTGATGCCTATATTCATGATCATTGCCTTAGATATCATCATAACTATGCACTATTCTATCAATTGCTCGGCAGTAATTTGTTCACCCATCGTAATATATGCTATCTTGAGAGAAGGCACTAGTGAAACCTATGACCCCCGGGTCTACTTTACATCATATAAGTTTCTGATCTATAATTCTAGTTTATTATTTTTCAATCTTTATTTACCAATCTATACAACAAAAATACCAAAAATATTTATCTTATTATCTTTATCAGATCTCACTTTTGCAAGTTGCCGTGAAGGGAATGACAACCCCTTTATTGGGTTGGTTGCAAGGTTCTTGATTGTTTGTGAAGGTACTAGGCAATTTGTGTGTTGTCTCCTACTTGATTGATACCTTGGTTCTCGAAAACTGAGGGAAATACCTACGCTACTTATCTGCATCACCCTTTCCTCTTCAAGGGAAAACCAACGCATGCTCAAGAGGTAGCAACGAGCGATGGTCTTTTCGTACCAATCTATCCCCCTATGGGCATGCTTAGTAGTACTTTGCTTCGAGGGCTAATAAACTTTTGCAACAAGTATATGAGTTCTTTGTGACTAATGTGAGTCCATGGATTATACACACTCTTACCTTTCCGCAATTTTCTATCCTCTATGGTACCGTGCATTGCCCTTTCTCACATCGAGACGTGGTGCAAACTTCGCAGGTGCATCCATACCCCATGATATGATACACTCTATCACACATAAGCCTTATTATATCTTCCTCAAAACAGCCGCCATACCTACCTATTATGGCTTTTCCATGGCCATTCCGAGATATATTGCCATGCAACTTCCACCGCTTCCGTTTGATGACTTGAGCATTCATTGTCATATTGCTTTGTATGATCATATAGCTGACATAGTATTTGTAGCTCAGCCACCATTCATCATTGTCGGGGGATATCGGCCTCCACGAGCACCTATGGGGACGGAGCCCCTTGTCGATTCGGCGGGGGGCGGAGGTTGCACAAAGAGCAGATCGAGGCGACACACACACACACAACGATTTTACCCAGCTTCGGGCCGCATGGATGTGTAAAACCCTACTGCTGCTTGTCTGGTTGATTCGAGTTCTTGCTCTGGAGCGCAAGAAGCTACAACAAGTTGGAGCTGGACGTAGACGAGGGTCTACTGGGCGTCCTTCTTCCGGTCTGGATCCCCTCTATCCTTTTCGTCCCACCACTACGTGCGCATGCGCCTCCTTTTATATGCTAAAGGGGTTTTCCACAGGTAGCGACGCAGGTGAGGGTAAAAATGGCAAGGAACTGTGCGAACAGTGGCCGCACAGTGCTATCGCACCTAACTCTGACGGCGGGGGACAAAGGCATTAAATGCCCGTCTGGATCGCCTGAACAGTGCCGAGGCGGACCGTTAGGGGCGCCTCCACTTGCCACGGGGGCGACTCCGCCAACGTCGCATGCCACGCGCGCGCCCCAGGCTGCGCGGCGCCCCGCCACGTGTCTCTGGGGAAGCTCCAGAGTGACGCATGGGCAGGTGAGCTGGAGCGCACGCCTGAGGTGGTGGTTCGCCGCGGCAAGTGGCTTGCCGCGGTGGTTGTCTTGCCGCACCTAAGAGCTTGCCGCTCGACAGGCCTTGCCGGGGCGCGCGGCCCGCCGCGGCGGGCTTCTCTTGGGGTGCCTTGGTTTGGCCGTCCCGGCGAGCTCCTCCCGCCGGGGCCTTGGTGCTTCGGCTTAGTCGTCCCGGCAAGCTCCTCTTGTCGGGGCCTTGTCGCCTTGGCCCGGCAAGCTCCTCTTGTCGGACCTCGCCTTCTTGGCCCGGCAAGCTCCTCTTGCCGGGGCTTGGTCTTCTAGGCTCGATCACTCGGCCTCCGTCCGGCCCAGAAAGGGCCGTGGAGACTCTTGTCGCTCCCCTGGCGAGCCTTGCCGCGGGACGCTATTACTGCCCGTGCACAAGTTCGGGGTACTAAGGTACCCCTACTTTAGTACACCGACAGGAGCCCCCGGGTCTGGGCCATACACGGTGTCGAGCGTTGTTGGGCCAGGCCCTAACAGTGCACGGGCACGCGTGGCCTGGGTTGCGCTGCTCCTTAACTCCGTGCCCGTCGCGCCCTCCCCAAGTGGCGCGCGCTTATCGCGGCGTCGTGGGGGGCGAGGCGTGCGAGACGTGCGTGACGTGGGTGGCTTGCGCGGGGCTTGAGGCCCGCAGGCATGCGTCACGTCGGGCACGATTCCTTTATTTGGAAAGGCGAAACGTCCGCCCCCACTTTCGAAGTGGGGGGGGAGAGGTCGCCTCATCTGTCGCCTCGGCCCTGCTCGCCCGCCACGCGTCCTCCATGCGCTTGGGGTTGCGGTGGTGGAGGCAGGAAGCCGGGCCGACGCGGGTCGAAGTAGAGGGTCGGCCCCGTCGCCTGCCCTTCCTCTGCTTTGATTGGTCGGGCGGGGCGGCCGAGCCCCCATTCCGGCCCTTTATAAGGAGTGGAAGGGGATGATGAGGGTCCGCACTCCTTCCTTCTTCCTTCTCTTAGATCCCTGGTCCCCTCTCCCCAACCGTCATGGAGAAAGGGAACCCTGGTCCTTCTTCGGTGGCGGCAAGGGTTGCCGCCAGGCAGCGCGCCCCTCCTCCCCTTGCACCCGCAGCGGTGGAGCCAACCATAAGGGGAAGGGGGAGGGGGCGAGGTCGTGGACGAGGCCGAGGCGCTCGAGGCGGGCGGGGCGGCGCGCCGGCCTCGCCTCCGCCGGCGGCTCCGTTTCCCTCGGCGGTTCATCTCGGGGACGACCCCTGCGAGTTCATCATCAGGCTGCGTCGGGCGCCTCGCCGTCGCCTCCGCCTCCCGGCTCCCTTCGCGGACGTCCTGGAAGCGGAGCAACACGAGACGCTGAGACTGCGCATGAGGGGCTGCGGGATCAGTGGTATGCGAGTCCACGTCGAATCCCGAGCCCCCGGCGTGATGTGTCTTGGCCGAGGGTGGAAGTCGTTCGCCCGGATCCACAGCTTGATGGAGGGGTTCACCCTCCATTTTAAGCTGATGGAGGGTGATCTCCTCTCCGTCAAGGCCTTCGGGGACCTCGGCACCCGGGCCCGATGCTGCGTGGATAGCTCCTCCGACAGCGAAGGCTCCTCCTCGAGCGAGAGTGACGAGGAGGGGAGCGACAGCGATGACGAGGGGAGCGGCCGCCGGGATGACGGGTCCGACTAGGTGCCGGTCGCAGCTCCGCGTGGCACCGGCGGCCCCCATCGTCCGCGTCGCTGGCGCCGTGAACTCCCCGGGGTCGTCTCCTTGGGCGGCTGGCGTAGGGAGGCTGCGGAAGAGGAAGAGGGCGGGCGGCAAGGCCGCTGCCTCGTCTTCCAACTTCTCCCCAGACGCCGTCATCACCCCTGCTCGCGGTGACGACCACCGGGGTCTTCTCTCCGGCCCGGCAAGCTCCTCTTGCCGGGGCTTCGTCTTCTCGGGCGGCCGGAGTGGCGAGGCTGCGGAAGAGGCTGGCGGCAAGGCCATCAACTCGGAGTACGAGGGCTAGATGCCCTCGACAGCGTGTTGACGTCCCGCAGCCTCCTTCTCGAGCTCCGCTTCCGGCGTCGCCGTCTCCATCCAGCCTCCGGAGCCCCGGGGCGGAGCCTCGGATGCTCTCTTGGCGTCTTCTGCCACCCGTAGCTCGTCTAGGCGCCCCTTTTGCCCTTCTCGCCTCCTTGCCCTACCTCCTGAGGAGAGAGACAAGAAAGGGATTACGGGCACCTTATCTCTTTTTACCTTGTAAGCCCTCGGGCCTTAATTGTGTTTAAATCTTGTAATCCCATCTTTCATGTTTTTCATTCTCTCTGAGCTGTACCTGAGTGGAATGTTTTTAATGAAAAGGGAGTGTTTGCCGGACCATTTGTCTCGCGGGTACATCCCGCGGCAAGGAGCGAACCCTTTGCATCGTTAAGATAGACACTTCACCGCCCGGTAACGGACCCTGCCGTCTCCCCGCGCCCCTTGGCCCTCCTCACGCTCTTGGCGGAGGCAGGGAGAAGGCGGGTTCTGGCCCCTTGCTTCCTCCTCTTGCCGCCCCGGCTACTATCAGAAGCGGGCCCCGGGAACGCGCTCCGGGGTTTGTCGCTTAAGAGAGCACGGCAGCTTTTAGGAGGAAGCAAGGTTTTCGCATTCCGCAGCTCACGAGAGAATGCATGATAAGGGATGTAAAGACTTATCTGAGGTTGCCGCCCCCGGCAACTCTGGCATGCCGGGGCGCGGGTGCTGGCTCGCCCTTCTCCCCTTCTTCGTCCTTGAGCGGCTCGGCAAGGGTACGCAACTCCTGCGAGCCAAAGGGAAAGGACGGGAAAAAGACGCGGACTCGACCTCTAAGTTAGGGGTTAGCGACTGTTAGGCACTATCAACCCTAACCAAGGACGAGACTCGACTCAGCATGCATGCTAAAACTTGGGGGCGCCAGCGCTTCATTGCTGCCAGGGTCTGCGCCTGGCTTTGTACAAAGGATTACATGCAACTGCGGCAAGACTTTTGTACAAAGAGTTGGTTGCCGGACGGGGTCCGACAACCGCGCCTTACGGGTAAAACTTGCGAAGATGCTCAATGTTCCAGGAATTGCTCACCGGAGTACCATCTTCGGTCTCGAGGCGGACGGCGCCGGGCCTCATGACTCGTTTCACCCGGTAAGGGCCTTCCCACTTCGGCGTCAACTTGTTGTGTATCTTGGCCGACTGAACGCGCCGAAGAACAAGGTCGCCTTCCTCGAGGCTCCTGGCTTTAACTTTGCGGCTATGATAGCGACGCAGAGCTTGCTGGTAGCGAGCGGATCGCACAGCAGCCTGGAGACGATCCTCCTCGAGGAGCAGTGCGTCATCTTCACGCGACCGCTCTTGCTCAAGCTCATCATAAGCGAGCACTCGAGGTGACCCATATACGAGTTCCGTGGGGGTAACTGCTTCTGCTCCATAGACTAGAGCAAATGGTGTCTGGCCGCTGGCTCGATTTGGCGTCGTTCTGACCGACCAAAGAACCGCCGGCAGCTCCTCGATCCAGTTCCGTCCGCGCTTGAGCAGCTTGTCAAAGCTTCTGGTCTTGAGCCCGCGCAGTACCTCGGCGTTGGCCCTTTCCGCTTGACCGTTGCTCCGGGGATGAGCAACAGAAGCGAAGCAGACCTTGGTGCCGAGGTTTTGGGTGTACTGCATGAAAGCGTGGCTTGTGAACTGCGTACCGTTGTCGGTGATGATCCTGTTGGGGATCCTGAAGCGGCAAACAATCGACCTGAAGAATTTGATCGCGGACTGGGCAGTCACCTTCCTCACCGGTTCCACTTCTGGCCACTTTGTGAACTTGTCGATGGCAACGAACAAGTACTCAAAGCCCCCGACGGATCGGGGGAAGGGGCCGAGGATATCGAGCCCCCAGACCGAGAAGGGCCAGGACAAAGGGATCATCTGGAGAGCTTGAGCTGGCTGGTGTATCTTCTTGGAATGGAACTGGCACGCTTCACACTTGGTTACTTGTGCAGTTGCATCCTGGAGGGCTGTGGGCCAGAAGAAACCTTGCCGGAACGCTTTGCCGGCAAGTGCTCTGGCGCCAATGTGGCGTCCACATATGCCTCCGTGTATCTCCGCCAACAGCTCCTGTCCGTCTTCCCGGTGAATGCACTTCAATTTCACCCCATTGCGTCCTCTTCTGTACAGTGCGCCGTCGACGAACTGGTACATACTGGACTGCCGGGCTACTCTTTCCGCTTCTTCTTGTTCTTCGGGAAGTTCTCCTGTCTGGAGGAAACGGACGATCTGCTGTGCCCACGTCGGAGCCTGCGGCTCGACGACGAGGACCAAAGGCATGTCGACGGCTGCGGGAACATCAGCTTCTACGGCGAGGACTTGGGGCTCAGCCGGAGCTTGACGTTCCCCGGCAAGCTTGCCGGGGCATGACTTGCCGGGAGCGCCTGCTTCGTCGGGACAAACCCTTGGCTTGCTGGAGCGGGCAGCTCCTCAGCACTCTTGGCGTCGGTCTTGGGGACTCTCTTGGCGGCGGCTTCGGGAAGCTCTGCCGGGAGATAGTCACCGGAGACCAATTTTCTCTTCTTGCTTCGCCCAGTCGATGGTGTCACGGATGGCTGAGTCAGCTTGAGCACAAAAGTCCCTGGTTCCACAGGTAGCTTTAGTGCGGCGCATTTTGACAGGCCGTCGGCGATGTCGTTCTCTGCTCTTGGAACATATTCCATTTGCAGGCCGTCAAAGCGCTCTTCCAGCTTCCTCACTTCATCAACGTAAGCCTCCATCAACGGGCACTGGTAATCCTTGTTCACTTGGCGGACGACGAGCTGCGAGTCACCCCTGACAATGAGCTTCTTGATCCCAAGTTCCGCCGCGATCCTGAGACCGGCGAGCAAACCTTCATACTCTGCCGTATTGTTGGTTGCTTGCTCCTTGGGAAAGTGCATTTGGACGATGTACTTGAGGTGCTCTCCGGTGGGCGCGATGAGCAGCACGCCGGCACCGGCGCCTTCCAGCGAAAAGGCACCATCAAAGTACATCAGCCACTCTTTGGTTGCTTCCTTGCCGGGGATGCTCGTCTCTGGAATTTCTTCGTCCGGTGTCGGCGTCCACTCCGCTATGAACTCTGCCAATGCTCTGCTCTGGATGGTCGATGTGCTCTCGAACTTAAGGCCAAAGCTTGACAGTTCTAGTGCCCACTCGACAATCCTGCCTGTTGCTTCGGGATTCTGCAGTATCCTCTTAAGCGGAAAGCGAGTGACCACTGTGATCTCGTGTGCTTGGAAGTAATGGCGCAGCTTCCTCGAGGCCATGAGAAGGCCGAAGAGCAATTTCTACACACCAGAGTACCTCGACCTAGCCCCCTGCAGGAGGGAACTGACAAAGTAAAGTGGGCGCTGCACCATCCTCTTCTTCTGCACTTCCCCTTGCGCTTGCACGGATTCACCTTTGCCGGGGCCAGAGCTTGTCAGGGAAGCCCCCTGCTTGTCGCCGGACGCGCTTGCCGTGGTTGCGGGCTCGTCATCAGCTTCCCTCTCCGCTACTAACGCAGCACTAACCACTTGATTGGTTGCCGCTAGGTAGAGCAGCAACTTCTCTTGCGGTCTAGGCGCGACAAGTATAGGAGCGGAGGACAGGTATTTCTTTAAGTCTTGCAGCGCAGCCTCTGCTTCCGGAGTCCATTTTACTGGACCTGCCTTTTTCAAGATTTTGAAAAACAGCAGGGCGCGTTCCGCAGACCTGGAAATAAACCTGCTGAGAGCCGCCACGCAGTCGGCAAGTCTTCGCACGTCCTTGACACGCGTTGGTGCTTCAATCTGCTCGATGGCCTTGATCTTGTCGGGGTTGGCTTCGATCCCACACTGAGACACGAGGAACCCGAGAAGCTTGCCGGAGGGAACTCCGAACACGCACTTCTCGGGGTTGAGCTTGAGGCTGATCTTGCGCAAGTTCGCAAAGGTCTCTTCCAAGTCTTGAACCAAGGTTGCCTTGTCTCTGCTCTTGACCACAATGTCGTCCATGTAGGCCTCCACATTTCTGTGGATCTGTGGCTCGAAAGCAGTGTGGACAACCCTCGCAAATGCCGAACCTGCGTTCTTCAGTCCAAAAGGCATCCGCATAAAACAGTACGTGCCGCATGGAGTGATGAACGCAGTCTTCTCTTCGTCTTCTTCAGCCATGAAGACCTGGTGGTACCCGGAGTAGGCGTCAAGGAATGAAAGCAGGTCGCATCCGGCCGTGGAGTCAACAATCTGGTCGATGCGCGGCAAGGGAAATGGATCTTTAGGGCAAGCTCTGTTGACATCGGTGAAATCGATGCAAAGCCTCCACTTCCCGTTTGCTTTGCGCACGACAACAGGATTGGCCAACCACACGGATGGAGCACGCCTCTGATGAGGCCTGCCGCTTCCAACTTCCTGATCTCCTCCGCGATAAACTCTTGGTGCTCCACCGCTTGTTTCCTGACTTTTTGCTTGACGGGCCGCGCATGGGGACAGACGGCGAGGTGGTGCTCAATCACTTCCCTGGGAACGCCGGGGATGTCAGATGGTTGCCAGGAAAACACATCGACATTCGCCCGCAGGAAAGCAACGAGCGCGCCTTCCTATTTGGGGTCGAGAGTGGCACTGATGGTGAAGGTACCACCAGTGCCGTCCTCCTTGGCGGGCACCTTCTTGGTCGCTGGTGGAGCAGCCGTCGTCTCCTTGTGTTTACCGGCGGGGCTCGATGGTGCGTCCTCAACGGCAGCGCAGCGCTCCGAAGAGGCGCGCTTGCCAGAGTGGGCACCAGAGCATTCGCCGGGCTTGGCCTTCTTGCCGGCGGGGCTCGATGGCACGTCCTCGACGGCAGCGCAGCACTCCGAAGAGGCGCGCTTGCCGGAGTGTGCGCCAGAGCATTCGCCGGACTTGGTCTTCATGCCGGCGGGGCTCGATGGCACGTCCTCGACGGCAGCGCAGCACTTCGAAGAGGCGCGCTTGCCGGAGTGTGCGCCAGAGCATTCGCCGGACTTGGTCTTCATGCCGGCGGGGCTCGATGGCATGTCCTCGACGGCAGCGCAGCACTCCGAAGAGGCGCGCTTGCCGGAGTGGGCGCCAGAGCATTCGCCGGACTTGGTCTTCATGCCGGCGGGGCTCGATGGCACGTCCTCGACGGCAGCGCAGCACTCCGAAGAGGCACGCTTGCCGGAGTGGGCGCCGGAGCACTTGCCGGACTTCTTCTTTCCCCCGGAAGCTCCAGCGGCAGGTGGGCTGCGGGCCGTTGCTGCTATTGCGTCCCGGTATATTTGGTCGGCGCAGATAAGGGCATCCTTCTTGTCGCCGGGGACAGAAATGACGCTTATCGGGCCAGGCATCTTGAGCATGTTATACGCGTAGTGAGAGGCTGCCATGAACTTGGCGAGCGCTGGTCGGTCGAGGATCCCGTTGTAAGGCAACGGAAAGTCGGCGACGTCAAAGGTGACCTTCTCAGTCCTGAAATTCAGCTCGCTGCCAAATGTTACCGGCAGCGTGATCTTTCCCTTCGGCTTGCTCCTTCCCGGGTTGATTCCTTGGAATGTGCCGGTTTCTTCGAGCTCGCTGTCGGGAACTTGGAGTCTCCGGAGAACAGCAGAGCAGATCAGATTCAAGCCGGCCCCGCCGTCAACTAGCATCTTAGTGACCTTGAGGTTGCGGATCGTTGGGGAAACCAACATCGGCAAGCACCCGACCGCGGTTGTGCGATCAGGGTGGTCCTCAATGTCGAAGATGATAGGCGTGCTGGACCATCTTAGGGGTCTGCGTGACTCGACGGGTGGCTCCGCTGCATTGACCTCCCGCACCCACCGTTTAAGCTGGTGGTGGGAAGCGTGCAGGGAGGCACCGCCGTCCACACACAAGACCTCAGTGGCTTTCTGAAACTCCTGCTCGCTGGTCTCGGGGTCTTCCATGTCTTCATCGTCGTCATCGTCTTCGCTCTTGTCGCGTCCCCGGGGAGGTCTGTCTGCTTGCCGCTGCTTGTCCTTGCCGCGGCGCTCCCCCGGGCCGGGACGCTTCATGTCGGATCCCCCGCCGCCTGCTTGGGCTCTCTCCTTGTCGCGTCGTGCGTACTCGGCCTTCTGCAGGTCGACGAGTCGCTCGACTTGCTTGCAACTCTGGAGGTCGTGGCCCTGGTACGGTGGATCTTGCAGTACTTCTTGTCGGTGCCGTCTCGCTTATCGGCAGCAGCCACCGCCCGGCAGTTGGCGCACCCGACAACCTCCTTGCCAGGGCCTCCCGCCTGGGCTTTCTTGGCGGAGCCCTCGCTGCCGGACTTCTCGACAACCAGTACCTCTGGGTTTTTCTTCTTTTTGCCGTTCCGCCGCCGGCCTCTCCTTGCCGGGGCGGTACCTTCACTGTCGGATTCTCCTTCTCCAACACTTTCTCCGGGGAGCTTCCTCCCCTCCTCAGCGCGTGCACACTTGTCGGCCAGGGCGTAAAGCTCGCTAACCTCCTTGATTTTGCACATCGCCATCTCCTCCCGCATCCTGCGGTTGCGCATGTTCTGATGGAACGCGCTGATCACCGCGGCGGGGTGGACGTCTGGGATGTTGTAGTGCACACGGCTGACTCTGGATGAACTTGCGCAAAGGCTCCCCCTCCTTCTGAACAAGCAGATGAAGATCGCTTGCCTGGCCATGGGGTTTGTGGCCGCCCGTGAAGGCGCCAACGAACTGATGGCATAGATCTGGCCAGGAGGAGATGGAGCCGTCCGGCAAGTGCATGAGCCAGGATCTGACGTTGGGCTTGAGTACCAGCGGGAAGTAGTTGGCAAGGATCTTATCGTCCCGTCCCTCGGCAGCCTGCACCGCAATGGTGTAGATGCTGAGGAACTCAGACGGATGCGACTTGCCGTCGTACTTCTCGGGCACGTCGGGCTTGAAGTTCTTTGTGCTGGGCCACTGGACTTGCCGCAGCTCGGGGTGAACGCGGGGCAGCCTACTGAATACGGCAGTTCGCCTGGTTCCCCCGGTGCGTGCATGTTTCCAGAGGGCTCAACGCGCTGGTCTGATTGACGCCGCGCCTCTCTTCTGCTCTCGATGCGGGTTCGAGCATCTTCTTCCCTTCGTTCGTGAAGGACTTGGCGTTGGTCGCGGCGAGTTCGCGGGTTCGACGACGCGGTGGAGTCGTTGTCGAGGTGAGCCCGGCGAGTCGGCGACCGCGGCTTCGGGGGCGGGGAGTGCACGGTGGTCGCACCCCCGCCATTCTTGGCGCCATCGGTTCTCGCCTGGGTGACTGGCCGCGGCTGCGACGCGCTGTGCTGCCGCGGAGTGTCGCCGTTGGCGAAACCGATGAGGCTCTGGATGGTTGCCCTCCAGTCATCGAGCTTGTCCGCCGTCGGAGGGTAGTCTAGGAGTAGCTGAGCTCGCGCGAGAGCTTCCGCTGGGGTGGCGGGCAGAGGCGGCGAACGGCGCGAGGAGCGGGATGTGCTCGAACTCCTAACCATGTTAGGAGGAGCAGCACCCAGTCCAGGCAGCCGCGCGACGCTCGTTCCGGCACGCTGGATCGCATGCTGGTCCTGAGCGCCTTGGGACCCACCAGCACGGTCTGGGTCCAGCGAGCGTATGGTACCATGGGTACCATGACGCTGCTGGTTTCGCGCCTCCTGAGAGGGGCGTGGGGCGAGCTCGGACGTCGCGAGACCAAGAACTGGTTCGACGGCGCCCGTTCCTCCGCCGGCGTCCTCCCCACCACCCGTCCGCTCCATGGGCGGTGGGTTCGACGCTGACGGACCGGTCACCTCCGGAGCTTTCTTCTTTGGTGCCATGCCGGTGCAAACAATGAGAGTCTGGCTCGCGCGGACGCCGGATCTGGTTCACACAACCTCGACGCACCCCCTACCTGGCGCGCCAAAGATGTCGGGGGATATCGGCCTCCACGAGCACCTATGGGGACGGAGCCCCTTGTCGGTTCGGCGGGGGGCGGAGGTTGCACAAAGAGCAGATCGAGGCGACACACACACACACACAACGATTTTACCCAGCTTCGGGCCGCATGGATGCGTAAAACCCTACTGCTGCTTGTCTGGTTGATTCGAGTTCTTGCTCTGGAGCGCAAGAAGCTACAACAAGTTGGAGCTGGACGTAGACGAGGGTCTACTGGGCGTCCTTCTTCCGGTCTGGATCCCCTCTATCCTTTTCGTCCCCCCCACTACGTGCGCATGGGCCTCCTTTTATATGCTAAAGGGGTTTTCCACAGGTAGCGACGCAGGTGAGGGTAAAATGTCAAGGAACTGTGCGAACAGTGGCCGCACAGTGCTATCGCACCTAACTCTGACGGCGGGGGACAAAGGCATTAAATGCCCGTCTGGATCGCCTGAACAGTGCCGAGGCGGACCGTTAGGGGCGCCTCCGCTTGCCACGGGGGCGACTCCGCCAACGTCGCATGCCACGCGCGCGCCCCAGGCTGCACGGCGCCCCGCCACGTGTCTCTGGGGAAGCTCCAGAGTGACGCGTGGGCAGGTGAGCTGGAGCGCACGCCTGAGGTGGTGGTTCGCCGCGGCAAGTGGCTTGCCGCGGTGGTTGTCTTGCCGCACCTGAGAGCTTGCCGCTCGTCAGGCCTTGCCGGGGCGCGCGGCGCGTCGCGGCGGGCTTCTCTTGGGGTGCCTTGGTTTGGCCGTCCCAGCGAGCTCCTCCCGCCGAGGCCTTGGTGCTTCGGCTTAGTCGTCCTGGCAAGCTCCTCTTGCTGGGGCCTTGTCGCCTTGGCCCGGCAAGCTCCTCTTGCCGGACCTCGCCTTCTTGGCCCGGTAAGCTCCTCTTGCCGGGGCTTGGTCTTCTAGGCTCGATCACTCGGCCTCCGTCCGGCCCAGAAAGGGCCGTGGAGACTCTTGTCGCTCCCCTGGCGAGCCTTGCCGCGGGACGCTACTACTGCCCGTGCACAAGTTCGGGGTACTAAGGTACCCCTACTTTAGTACACCGACAATCATTTTTTTATACATGTTATGCTAGATCATTGCACATCCTAGTACATTGCCAGAGGCATTCATATAAACTCATACTTTGTCATAGGTATCGAGTTGTAATTTTCATTTATTTGAGTTATAAGTAAATAGAAGTGTGATGATCATCATTATTCATTTTTAGAGCAGTGCCCCAGTGAGAAAAGGATGATGGAGACTATGATTCCCCCACAAGTTGGGATGAGACTCCGGACATTGAGAAAAAAAAGAAAAGAAAAGAAAGAAAGAAATAAAAAAGGAAAAATAAACAAAGAGAGAAGGGTCATTGTTAGTATCATGTACCACACTTGTGCTTCAAAGTAGCACCATGTTTTTCATATGGAGAGTCTCCTATGTTTTCACTTTCATATACTAGTGGGAATTTCTCATTATAGGATTAGATGCACACCCACTTAGTTTCCATATTGATCTTTCATACACTTATAGCTCTTAGTGCATTCGTTGCAAGGCAATCTCTACTCCTCGCATTGATATTGATTGATGGGCATCTCCATAGCCCGTTGGTTAGCCGCGTCGATGTGAGACTTTCTTACTTTTTGTCTTCTCTATATTTACCCCTATCATCATACTCTATTCCCCCCATAGTGTTATTTCTATGGCTTGTGCTCATGTATTGTGTGAGGGTTGAAACAGCTAAAGCGCGTTCAAAAGTATGAACCAATTGCGCGGCTTGTCATCGGGGTTGTGCATGATAAATACTTTGTGTTAAGAAGACAGAGCATGACAAGATTATATGATTTTGTAGGTATAGCTTTCTTTAGCATTGATATTTTGAAAGACATGATTGTTTGTTGGGATGCCTGAGTATTGATGTCTTTATGTCAAATTATAGACTATTACTTTGAATCACTTATGTCTTAATATTCATGCCATGATTAGATATATGATCATGTTTATGCTAGGTAGCAATCCACATCAAAAATTATCTTTTTTACCATTTACCTATTCGAGGACGAGAAGGAGTTAACCTGCTAATACGTCTCCGTCGTATCTATATTTTTTTTATTGTTTCATGCCAATACTATACAACTTTTACACACTTTTGGCAATTTTATATATGATTTATTGGACTAATCTATTGATCCAGTGCCCAGTGCTAGTTCCTGTTTTTTGCATGTTTTTTGTATCACAGAAAATCCATATCAAACGAAGTCCAAATGCAATAAAATTTACAGAGAATTATTTTGGAATATATGTGATTTTTGGGAGTTGGAATTACCGCAAACGGAGTCCCACACAGCGCACAAGACACCAGGGTGCGCCCTAGGCCCCTGGCACGTGGTGGTGGGTTGTGCCCTCCTCAAACGTTGGTTGGAGCTCTACTTCGGGCACAAGGAAGCTTATATCCGGAAAACAATTCGTGTTAAAATCTCAGCGCGATCGGAGTTACGGATCTCCCGAAATATAAGAAACGGTTTTCGCTCAGATCTGGGGAACGCGAAATAGAAGAGAACAGAGAGGGACATCCAATCTCGGAGGGGCTCCCACCCCTCCGCCTCCATGAAGGCCATGGAGCAGAGGGGTAACTCTCCTCCCATCTAGGGGGGAGGCCAAGGAAGAAGAAGGAGGAGGGGGCTCTCTCCCCCTCTCTCCCGGTGGCACCGGAACGCCACCGGGGCAAGGATCGGGATGGCGATCTACATCAACAATCTTGTTACCGTCATCACCAACTTTCTCCCCCTCTATATTGTGGTGTAACACCTCTTCCCCCACTGTAATCTCTACTTAAACATGGTGCTCAACTGCATATATTATTTCCCGATGATCTATGGTTATCCTATGATGTTTGAGTAGATCCGTTTTGTCCTATGGGTTAATCATGATGTTGGTTGGTATGATTTGTATATTTTATTTATGGTGTTGTCCTACGGTGCCCTCCGTCTCGCGCAAACGTGAGGGGCCCCCGCTGTAGGGTGTTGCAATATGTTCATGGTTGCTTATTGTCAGTGTTGCGGGGGTGATAGCAGCCTAAACGTGAATAAATGGGTTATGGCGTATGGGACTAAAGAGGACTTGATATTAATGCTATGGTTGGCTTTCACAAGCTTAATGATCTTTAGTATCTGCGGATGCTTGCTAGAATTCAAATCATAAGTGCATATGATCCAAGTAGAGAAAGTATGTTAGCTCATGCCTCTCCCTCATATAAAGTTGCAAGAATGATTACCGGTACTTGTTATCGATTGCCTAGGGACAAATGACTTTCTTGTTGACAAAAGCTATCCACTTTTACTACGTTGCAATTTATTCGTAGTCATATTCTCGCAAAGTACTCGTAGTTTTATTCTCGCAAAATAGTTTCATGCTTGTTCCTGGTAAAGCAAATGTCAAGTGCGCGTAGAGTTGTATCATTGGTCGATAGAACTTGAGGGAATATTTGTTCTGCCTTTAGCTCCTCGTTGGGTTCGGCACTATTATTTATCGAAGACGGCTACAAACGATCCCCTATACTTGTGCGTTATCAAGGTGGCACGTTCCCTACCGAAACCGTCACGCTTGTTGTGAGAAGCTCTAGTTTGTTAGAAGCTTATACCCAAACCTGCCCCAAATGGGACACACATTTTACCACGACATGTTGATGTCGCGCCATGATAGCATGCCAAGTTTCATGAATTTCAGAAGAGTTTTGGATTTACTAGAATTTAAAACCAGGTATCTCAACGTTTGCGGCCGAGTGACGGTGGCAGGATGTTTGACATTCATTTCCATTTCTTGCATGGGACCTAAGCATGCAACCAAGGACACATATTTGATTTTTCAACCAATTTATATGCACTGGAGCATGTGCATGTAGTTCAACTTTGAATTATGCACATTAAATGCCTAGAAACCCAGTTAATGTATAAAAGTTTCCAAACGAACCCCAAAAAAATTCCAAAATTAAACACAACACTCCTGTTTTTCTATGTTGACACTAGAATTTTTTTTGAATGCAATAAGAGGCAACAGATATCGTTTTGTCCCCAAAGGTGTCATGTTCCCTACCGAAACCATCGTGCTTGTTGTGAGAAACTCTGGTTTGTGAGAAGCTTATACCCAAACCTGCCCCAAATGGGACACAAATTTTACCAGGCCATGTTGATGCTGCTCCATGATAGCATGCCAAGTTTCATGAATTTCACATGAGTTTTGGATTTACTAGAATTTAAAAACCAGGTATCTCAATGTTTACGGCTGAGTGACAGTGGTAGGGTGTTTGACATTCATTCCCACTTCTTGCATGGGACCTAAGCATGCAATCAAGGACACAGATTTGATTTTTCAACCCTTTTATATGCACTGGAGCATGTGCATGTAGTTCAAATTTGAATTATGTACCTGAAATGCCTACAAAACCAAGTTAACGTATAAAAATGTCCAAACGAGCCCTGAATAATTTCGATTTTTTTGACGACACACCTATAGTTGCATGTTCACTGCAGATAAAAGTTCTAGCGATTCAAACACCGGCCTTTGCAGCTGTGAGTCCATTATGTAATTCAAATCAGGACGAAAAATCAAGTAGATCGCACACATTTTATTATCACCAACCGTGTGAGATGCGCACAAAATATCTTGGAGCACCGTTGGAGTGTCAAGCACACTAGCCCGCTCCTCAAATATCATTTCACTGTTCAATCGTCACCAGTGAAAGATGGGGATCTGGACCCGCGTCGTGAGGGCAACTTCGGCGGCCCACTCCGGCGAGAGCGCAGCCGCAGCCGCCAGGCGCGTGCTAACAAGCTTCGTGAGGGCGACCGCAATCTTCGTCCAGGCGGCCAAGGCAGCCCAAACGGCTGTTGTTGCTTCTCAAGCGGCGGCAGCAACATCTGCCTTGGGGATAGCAACTGGCGAGAGCGGCACATCAGTTGTTCTTCGCAGCGGCGACCTTAGCCCTGATGGAGGCAGCCCACAACCATGTCGAGGCCGTCCACGCCCAGCTCGTGGCGGCCACCGCACAAATCGAACGAAGCTTCTCCGACAACGGTCAGCAACCCACGGCCGAAGAGTTGGAAATCATCGAGAGCGTTCGAGCAGCCGTCCATTCCTGCGCAGCATACCTTGCCACGACAGAGCCTGCCAAAGCCTAGATCGCGGCCACCCACGCCCAGCTCGTGGTGGCCTATTCCAAAGATTTGGCGGACGCAGATGGCGAGATGCTTGCCGAGTATGGTGCGATTGATGCCATGGAGCTCCTTTCCCAGGAGATCGTCGGGCGCTAGCTGGATATGGAGGCGGCGGCGGAGATCGACGAGCACCGGCCGTATTAGTACTCTTTGTTTTTAGTTTAAGAGTGCCAGTCTTTAATTTGTTAGAGTAATGTTTAGGTCAGCTAGCTCTATTTAATTGCTGAACATGCTCGATTAAGAAGTGTGGGTGTGCTGTAGTCTCCTTTGTGTACCCAAATTATGCAATGACGTGGATGACACTGTAACCAGGGAAATTTGAACCAAAATTTTTGGCGTTCAAACTCATCACACACGGGTTAAGCTATCTGAACCGTTTGTGATGTTCACATATCGTACACAGTTCTGAATAAGGGACCGTGTCTGATGACACTTTGCACGCCAGTATTTTCGCTGAAGCGGTTCCAAATTTTTGGCTTGTGCGGAAATATCTACCTCCCAGACCTCTCCCCCTTACCAAAAGCCTCATTTCCCCCATTTCCGCCTTCCTTTCCAAGTTGAAACCTTCACTCCTTGCCCGCAGCGCCGCCTCCTCGCCAGCGACTCTCCTCCACGCTGCTTGGCCTCGTCTATCCAGGAAGGTAATCCACACTCGACCATGATACGTCTCCGTCGTATCTACTTTTCCAAACACTTTTGCCCTTGTTTTGGACTCTAACTTGTATGATTTGAATGGAACTAACCCGGACTGACGCTGTTTTCAACAGAATTGCCATGATGTTGTTTTATGTGCAGAAAACAAAAGTTCTCGGAATGACCTGAAACTCCACGGAATATCTTATAAAAAATAATAAAAAATCCTCGCCAAAGATGAAGACCAGGGGGCCCACACCCTGTCCACGAGGGTGGGGGCGCCCCCCCCCCCCCCAGGGCGCGCCCCCTACCTCGTGGGCCCCCTGGAGACCTTCCGAGGCCAACTCCAACTCTATATATTTGCTTTCGGGGAGAAAAAAATAGAGGAGAAGAAATAATTGCGTCTTATGATACGGAGCCGCCGCCAAGCCCTAAAACCTCTTGGGAGGGCTGATCTGGAGTCCGTTCGGGGCTCCGGAGAGGGGGATTCATCGTCGTCGTCATCATCAACCATCCTCCATCACCAATTTCATGATGCTCACCGCCGTGCGTGAGTAATTCCATCGTAGGCTTGCTGGACGGTGATGGGTTGGATGAGATCTATCATGTAATCGAGTTAGTTTTGTTAGGGTTTGATCCCTAGTATCCATTATGTTCTGAGATTGATGTTGCTATGACTTTGCTATGCTTAATGCTTGTCACTAGGGCCTGAGTGCCATGATTTCAGATCTGAACCTATTATGTTTTCATGAATATATGTGTGTTCTTGATCCTATCTTGCAAGTCTATAGTCACCTACTATGTGTTATGATCCGGCAACCCCGAAGTGACAATAATCTGGACCACTCCCGGTGATGACCATAGTTTGAGGAGTTCATGTATTCACTATGTGCTAATGCTTTGTTCCGGCTCTCTATTAAAAGGAGGCCTTAATATCCCTTAGTTTCCAATAGGACCCCGCTGCCACGGGAGGGTAGGACAAAAGATGTCATGCAAGTTCTTTTCCATAAGCACGTATGACTATATTCGGAATACATGCCTACATTACATTGATGAATTGGAGCTAGTTCTGTGTCACCCTATGTTATGACTGTTACATGATGAACCGCATCCGACATAATTATCCATCACCGGTCCAATGCCTACGAGCTTTCCATATACTGGTTTACGCTTATTTACTTTCCCGTTGCTACTGTTACAATCACTACTACAAAATACCAAAAATATTACTTTTGCTTTCATTACTCTTTTGTTACCGTTGCCACCACTATTGTATTATTTTGCTACTAAACACTTTGCTGCAGATACTAAGTTCCCAGGTGTGGTTGAATTGGCAACTCACCTGCTAATACTTGAGAATATTCTTTGGCTCCCCTTGTGTCGAATCAATAAATTTGGGGATAATACTCCACCCTCGAAAGCTGTTGCGATCCCCTATACTTGTGGGTTATCAAGACTAATTTTTGGCACCGTTGCCGGGGAGCATAGCTCTATTCTTTGAGTCACTTGGGATTTATATCTGTTGGACACTATGAAGAACTTGAAAGACACAAAAACAAAAATTTATCCCTCAACTACGAGGGGAGGTAAGGAACTGCCATCTAGCTCTGCACTTGATTCACCTTCTGTTATGAGTAAGCTTGCGACACCTAAACCTGCTTCTACTATTCGTTCTGATATGTCGCATGTTATTGATGATGCCACTTCTGCTATGCATGATACTTATGATGAAACTACTTCTATGCCTGATACTACTGTGCCCCTTAGTGAATTTCTTGATGAACAAATTGCTAGGGCTAGAGAGAAAGAAATTATTGAATCTGATTATATTGATGAAAGTGATGATGAAGATAGGCATGTTATTCCCGAGGGTTATGTTTTTGATATGGAATCTCCTGCCACTATTTTAGCCTGCAGAGATAGAAACGAGCTTAAAAGGCTTTAGTTAAATGGAACAAAGAAACTCTTAAAGATAAAATGAAACCTGACCCTGCTTTTGCTACTTCGCCTATTTGTGTTCCCGATAAGGATTATGAATTCTCTGTTGATCCTGATATAATTACTTTGGTTGAATCTGATCCTTTCCATGGTTATGAATCTGAAACTGTTGTGGCACATCTTACTAAATTAAATGATCTAGCCACCCTGTTCACTAATGATGAGAGATCTCGCTACTTTTATATCCTCAAAATATTTCCGTTCTCATTAAAGGGTGATGCTAAGATATGGTTTAATTCTCTTGATCCTGGTTGTGTGCGTAGTCCCCAAGATATGATTTATTATTTCTCTGCTAAATATTTCCCTGCTCATAAGAAACAAGCTACTTTAAAGGAAATATACAACTTTGCGCAAATTGAAGAAGAGAGTCTCCCACAAGCTTGGCGGAGGCTTCTCAAGTTACTTAATGCTTTGCCTAATCATCCTCTTAAGAAAAATGAAATACTTGGTATCTTTTATAATGGACTAATCGATGCTTCCAGAGATTACCTGGATAGTTGTGTTGGTTCTCTTTGCATGGAAAGAACACCGGATGAAGCTGAAATTCTATTGAATAATATGTTGACAAATGAAAATAATTGGGCACCTCCCAAGCCAGCTCCTGCTCCAATTAATGATTCTATTCCTAAACCAACTCCGAAGAAGAGAGGTGTTCTATTTCTCAGTCCCGAAGATATGCAAGAGGCAAAGAAATCTATGAAAGAAAAAGGTATTAAAGCTGAAGATGTTAAGAATTTACCTCCTATTGAAGAAATACATGGTCTTAATTTACCGCCTGTTGAAGAAACTTATGATCTTGATCCATTACCTATTGAAGAACCTCCTGATCTTGATAACCCGACACAGGTAGTAAAGGTAAATTCTCTCTATAGATATGATAAAGCTGAAATCCCTCCTACTAAGATTGCTAGTCAGTGCTTGGATGAGTTCTATAACTTTATGTTTAAGCAAGAAGATTTCAATGCTTATTTTGGTAGACAATTAAAATAGAATACTTATATGATTAAGCACTTGGGTGATTATATGGCTAATATTAGAGGTGAACTTAAACTTGTTAGCAAACATGCTTCTATGGTTACCACTCAAGTAGAACAAGTACTTAAGGCTAAAAAAGAATTGCTCGATGAAATGAATAGTAAGAAAAATGATTATGCTGTTAGAGTGGCTACTAGAACTGGTAGAATGACTCAGGAACCTTTGTATCCTGAAGGCCACCCTAAGAGAATTGAGCAAGATTCTCAGAGAAATAATATTGATGCACCTAGTTCTTCTAAAAAGAAGAAGAAGAAAAATGATAGGACTTTACAAACTTCTAGTGCACCTATTGCTAAACCACCTGATAATCCAAACGATATATCTATGTCTGATGCTGAAACACAATCTGGTAATGAACATGAACCTAATGAAAATGTTAATGATGATGTTCATGATGATGCTCAACCTAGTAATGATAATGATGTAGAAGTTGAACCTGTTGTTGATCTGGATAACCCACAATTAAAGAATCAACGTTATGATAAGAGAGACTTTGTTGCTAGGAAACATGGTAAAGAAAGAGAACCTTGGGTTCAGAAACCCATGCCTTTTCCTCCGAAACAATCCAAGAAAAAGGATGATGAGGATTTTGAGCGCTTTGCTGAAATGATTAGACCTAACTTTTTGCGTATGCGATTGACTGATATGCTCAAAATGAATCCTTATGCTAAGTATATGAAAGATATTGTCACTAATAAAAGAAAGATATCGGAAGCTGAAATTTCCACCATGCTTGCTAATTATACTTTTAAGGGTGGAATACCAAAGAAACTTGGAGATCCAGGAGTACCTACTATACCATGCTCCATTAAAAGAAATTATGTTAAAACTGCTTTATGTGATCTTGGAGCCGGTGTTAGTGTTATGCCTCTCTCTTGATATCGTAGACTTGATCTGAATAAGTTGACACCTACTGAAATATCTTTGCAAATGGCTGATAAATCAACTGCTATACCTGTCGGTATTTGTGAGGATGTGCCTGTTGTGGTTGCAAACATTACTATTTTAACAGACTTTGTTATTCTTGATATTCCTGAGGACGATAGTATGTCTATTATTCTTGGAAGACCTTTTCTTAATACTGCAGGGGCTATTATTGATTGCAACAAAGGCAATGTCACTTTTCATGTTAATGGTAATGAGCATATGGTACACTTTCCGAGGAAACAACCTCAAGTTCATAGTATCAACTCTATTGGAAAAATTCCATCAATTATATTTGGAGGTTTTGAATTTTCTCTTTCTACTGTCAAAAAGAAATATGATATTCTTATTATTGGGGATGTGCATATCCCCGTTGAGGTAACATAGTGTTATTCGAAATTTCTCCGGTTTCATGTTAATCGGAATGAGTTTGTTAACAAGACTTCATCAACCTTGTTGGTGGATTCCTTTTGATGAGCATGAGATGGATGAAACTAGAAGGCACAACCTTCTGTACCCTCTTTATACTTTCTGTTATTTAGTTGAAATAAAGTAAAAAATAGTATTTTTCTGTCTGTTTCCTGATTTATCCATGCAATATAAAAATATCCCAAAAATAAAAGTCCTCAGAATGCCATGCCAATTTAATATGATTTTTTCGGGAATATTTTAGGATTTATGGTGCAAAAATCACCGCAGGGGGAGCTGCCACCTGGCCACGAGGGTGGAGGGCGCGCCCTACCCCCCTGGGCGCGCCCCCTGCCTCGTGGGCCCACGGTGGCCCTCCTCCACTTATTCCTGCACCCATCCTCTTCTTCTTCCTCCCACAAACACGAATAACCAGCTCAAGCACGAGTTCTAGCTCACTTTGTTGTGATTTTTGATCTCCTTGCTCAAAGCACCTCTCACAAAACTACTTGGGGAGATTGTTCCTTGGTATGTGAATCCTCCATTGGTCCAATTAGTTTTTGTTATAGTGCTTTATTCTTTGCAAATTTGTGCTGCATAGGTAACCATGTTCTTGAGCTTGCATGTCAAATTTATATGGTTCCAAGTAGTTCTAATGCTTTATATAGGCTCTAGACACTTGTAGGAGTTGTTGCTATCAATTTTGTTGAGCTTTGTTCACTTTTGTTTGAAGTTACTAAAAATTTCAGAAATTTTTCAGAGAAAAGCAATATGTTTAGGAAGATGTTCCAGGGTGGTTCTTCAAGGAAGCAAGGCCCCAGGCTTGCAATGCGTGATGCTGATGAGGAGCCCCCAAGGGACGCTCCCATGAGGCCCTGTGAATGGCCTTCAGAAAATTTTATGGATCGAGCGGGAATCAAAGAGGAACTCAACGCATATTTGCGTAACACCGATCTTGTGGACTTTGAGGCAAACAAATGCCCCTAGTATCACGATCTCACAAGTTCATTTGTGAGGAGGTTTGAGTTTTCATCTTCGCGTAATTCTCCTTCAGTCATGTTTGATCTTTATGACAAATCTTATACCACGGACTTAGAGGATTTTACTTTTGCCTGCAAACTCCCACAATGGGGTAGTACTATCGATCCCCGTAAATCTGAATTTAGAAACTTCCTTGCTAGTATAACTGTAGGGGAATCTAGAGATATAACGCAAGCTACCATAGGGAGCATTCATTTTCCTGCTATACATTATTTTGCTCTCTTCATAGGTAGGTGCATAAATACTAAGGATGAAGCATGTCACATGTGTGTCCCTGACCTTAGCATTCTCAGGAGTGCTGTGTTAGGAGACCAATCTTATCATATGGGAGCCATTGTAGCTCGTAGGTTGCATCATAATAGATATAATGGAGATTTCTTTGGAGGAATTTATGCAACCCGCTTAGCTAATTTTCTTGAGATAGACGTTCGTGAGGGTGACATGGAGTTGCCCCCTACTTATTTAGATTTTGATTCTATGGCTTCCCACCAGTTTGTCGAGAGGACCGAATCACCTCTCCAGTATCGACTAATCTTTAACAAACGGCATGTTGTCTGTATTACTCTCCCTGCTCCTGCCTTCTTTGATTCTCAGACAAAAGGAAGATATACCATTACCAGAGAGGAGGCAGATGAGTACGAGAGGGGAGCAGAGGCAGCCCGACTCCACGCTGCAGCTCAGGAGGCAATAGCCGCTGCATCACAGTATGGCCCCAGCTATTCTTCGCCGCAGTACGACCCCAGCTACACCTACGGGTATCCGCCAGGCTATCCCTAGTAATAAACCAACTTAGGCCAGAAGCCTAAGCTTGGGGGAGTACGTATTTCTCACCGACATTACATTTATGTTCACACACTCATTGCTAGATGTCGGTGCTCATACTCTTTCACTGTAATATCCATGCTAGTTTATTTTCTTTTTCCTGCTTTCTTCTTGTGTGTTTGATAAACCTTAAGAAAAACAAAAAAATAGAAGTAGTTTACTTTCTTGCTGTAGTAGTAATTAAAAAGAAAACCCAAAAATATTTCCCGTTCTTCTTTTGCTTGTTGGGAGCTTTCCCGGGTAAATAGTTTTTATTTCTTTTCTTTTCTTTGGGGGTCAGTAGGAGAAGACCATGATTAAATTGTTGAAGTGGCTCTTATATGCATTAATGTTGATTTAACCAAGAGCCCATATTGCCTTGTCTTCTCCTGTTTATTGAATGCTCGCAGATTCCAACTTAGTCCAATGCACATGCACTCTTATTATTATTCACATCGTCCGGTCGTGCAAGTGAAAGGCAATTATGATGATATATGATGGACTGACTGAGATGAGAAAAGCTGGTATGAACTCGACCTCTTTTGTTTTTGCAAATATGATGAGTTCGTCGTTCTTGATTCAGCTTATTATGAATAAACATGTTTTCAATGACAATTAGAGATCATAGTTGCTTATGCCATGCTTGATTAGCTATGAGTTATAATGGTTTACCTTGTGTGCCAACATGCTATTGAGATGCTTATGATGTGGTATAGTGGGTGCTATCCTCCTTTGAATGATTTAAGTGACTTGACTTGGCACATGTTCACGCATGTAGTTGAAACAAAATCAACATAGCCTTCACGATATTTATGTTCATGGTGGATTATATCCTACTCATGCTTGTATCCAATGTTTATTAATTTTAATGCATTTACATGGCTGTTGTCGCTCTCTAGTTGGTCGCTTCCCAGTCTTTTGCTAGCCTTCACTTATACTAAGTGGGAATACTGCTTGTGCATCCAATCCCTTTAAACCCCAAAGTTATTCCAGGTGAGTCCACTATACCTTCCTATATGCGGTATCTACCTGCCGTTCCAAGTAAATTTGTATGTGCCAAACTCTAAACCTTCAAATAAACATTTTGTTTTGTATGCTCGAATAGCTCATGTATCAACTAGGGCTGCCCTTATCTTCCATGTTAGGCGGGTTATTCTCAAGAGGAGTGGACTCCGCTCCTCACTCACGAGAAAATGGCTGGTCACCGGGATGCCTAGTCCCATGCTTTATGCAAACTAAATCAAAATTAATTGCAAACAAAACTCCCCCTGGGACCTGTTGCTAGTTGGAGACACTCGTTGTTTCGAGCAAGTCATGGATTGATTCTTGTTGGTGGAGGGGGAGAATAAACTTTACCATTCTGTTTGGGAACCGCCTATAATGTGTGTGACATGGAAGATATCACCATCTCTTGGTTGCTATGTTGACAATGAAAGTATACAGCTCAAAATATTATTTATCTCTATTTCAAAACCGAGCTCTGGCACCTCTACAAATCCCTACTTCCCTCTGCGAAGAGCCTCTCTATTTACTTTTATGTTGAGTCATCACCCTCTTATTAAAGAGCACTAGCTGGAGAGCACAGCTGTCATTTGCATTCATCACTATCAATCTATATTGGGTGTGACTATGATTGGATCTCTTTTACCATGAATTACAATGTCTAGTCAGTCCTTGATCTTTAAAGGTGCTCTGCATTTATGTTTTGCGGTCTCAGAAAGGGCTAGCGAGATACCATCCTGTTATATCATATTATGATTGTTTCGAGAAAGTGTTGTCATCCGTGATTTATTATTATGGCTCGCTAGTTGATTATGCTATTGATATGAGTAATTATGAGACCTGAGAATTATTGCAAATGTGGTTAGTTATAGTATTTGCTGAAAACTTGAATGCTGGCTTGACATATTTACAACAACAATAGCAAACAGAGTTTGTAAAAGTTTTTCTTTTTCTCTTTCAGTTTGTCAACTGAATTGCTTGAGGACAAGCAAGGGTTTAAGCTTGGGGGAGTTGATACGTCTCCGTCGTATCTACTTTAACAAACACTTTTGCCCTTGTTTTGGACTCTAACTTGTATGATTTGAATGGAACTAACCCGGACTGACGCCGTTTTTAGCAGAATTGCCATGATGTTGTTTTATGTGCAGAAAACAAAAATTCTCGGAATGACCTGAAACTCCATGGAATATCTTATAAAAAATAATAAAAAAATCCTCGCCAAAGATGAAGACCAGGGGGCCCACACCCTGTCCACAAGGGTGGGGACGCGCCCCCTACCTCGTGGGCCCCCTGGAGACCTTCCGACGCCAACTCCAACTCTATATATTTGCTTTTCGGGAGAAAAAAAAAAGAGGAGAAGAAATAATCGCGTTTTACGATATGGAGCTGCCGCGAAGCCCTAAAACCTCTCAGGAGGGCTGATCTGGAGTCCGTTCGAGGCTCCGGAGAGGGGGATTCGTCGTTGTCATCATCATCAACCATCCTCCATCACCAATTTCATGATGCTCACCGCCGTGCGTGAGTAATTCCATCGTAGGCTTGCTGGACGGTGATGGGTTGGATGAGATCTATCATGTAATCGAGTTAGTTTTGTTAGGGTTTGATCCCTAGTATCCATTATGTTCTGAGATTGATGTTGCTATGACTTTGCTATGCTTAATGCTTGTCACTAGGGCCCGAGTGCCATGATTTCAGATCTGAACCTATTATGTTTTCATGAATATATGTGTGTTCTTGATCCTATCTTGCAAGTCTATAGTCACCTACTATGTGTTATGATCCGGCAACCCCGAAGTGACAATAATTGGGACCACTCCCGGTGATGACCATAGTTTGAGGAGTTCATGTATTCACTATGTGCTAATGCTTTGTTCCGGCTCTCTATTAAAAGGAGGCCTTAATATCCCTTAGTTTCCAATAGGACCCCGCTGCCACGGAAGGGTAGGACAAAAGATGTCATGCAAGTTCTTTTCCATAAGCACGTATGACTATATTCAGAATACATGCCTATATTACATTGATGAATTGGAGCTAGTTCTGTGTCACCCTATGTTATGACTGTTACATGATGAACCGCATCCGGCATAATTATCCATCACCGGTCCAATGCCTACGAGCTTTCCATATACTGGTTTACGCTTATTTACTTTCCCGTTGCTACTGTTACAATCACTACTACAAAATACCAAAAATATTACTTTTGCTTTCATTACTCTTTTGTTACCGTTGCCACCACTATCGTATTATTTTGCTACTAAACACTTTGCTGCAGATACTAAGTTCCCAGGTGTGGTTGAATTGGCAACTCACCTGCTAATACTTGAGAATATTCTTTGGCTCCCGTTGTGTCGAATCAATAAATTTGGGGATAATACTCCACCCTCGAAAGCTGTTGCGATCCCCTATACTTGTGGGTTATCAGACCCCCATCCTCCTCCTCCTTCCACATCCCACATGCCCCGACCGCCGGCGCGACACCTTCCACTCAAATCACCGACCCCTCCACCAAATAAGCGCCGCCCTAAGCCATGGTGCACATAGTACAGCCAAGATCTCAAGGAGCATTTGGCAGCAGAGAAGCAAATCATAGCCGCACGCGCGGATGAGGTCGCGGTGGCTGCCATTTGTGTCGACCCCCAGATCTTGGAGGAGCACCTCACCATCGAGGCCACCGTCAACGCCTCGCACGCCGACGACGCGACGCGGTGGGCTGTTTGGTTCAATTTTGCAATGCGATGTTCAATTTTTTTGGATGCATTCTGTTATTGTATACCATGTGAGAAATAAACCGAATTTGGTTGTACTAAATACATGAGAAACAAATACAATTGCTATATTTCCAAGTTGTTAAGCATGCTTGGTTTGGTTAACTGTGTGATCTTCTATTAGGAGTATGTTATATTGTGCAATGTGGTGCTCATTTAAAGTTTAGTTCATTTGTTGTGGTGTTTAGTTAACTATTTGGTTAATTACTGCAATGCGATGTTCAATTGTTGTGGGTGCATTCTGTTATTGTATACCATGTGAGGAATAAATTGAATTTGGCTGTACTAAATACATGAGACACAAATACAATTGCTATATTTCCAAGTTGTTAAGCATGCTTGGTTTGGTTAACTATCTGATCTTCTATTAGGAGTATGTTATATTGTGCAATGTGGTGCTCAGTTAATGTTTGGTTCATTTGTTGTGGCGTTTAGTTAACTGCTTGGTTCAATTCTGCACTGAGATGTCTAATTGTCGTGGGTAGAATTTTGTATTGTTGTGCATGTGAGGAATAAATCAAATTTGGCTGCACTTAATATATGAGAAACATATACAAGTGCCATATTTAATAGTTCTTAATCATGCTTGGTTTGGATAAATGGTTTTTCCATGTGGCTTGAATTAATCTGATGAATCTGCTATGTGCTTATTTTTCATCAACATATTTTGCTGATAGCATGCGAACCCTCACTTAACCTGATGACTAACTACCTTATATGTGTTGTCGGGAAACAATGAGAAGCACTGAGGTTTATAATCGAGGTTTGCACATGCATGGTCCTTTGTCTAATAGCACATTATTGTGCAACAGCAGGAACCATTCTAATATTTAGGTTTTTAACTATTTGGTCTTGCACATGTAGGTCCTGCTGTCGGAGGTTTTGACCCACTGTTCGACCCTTTTTTCATATGGAGAAATGAGTTGTCCATGAATATCAGTCAAGTCAAGAAACTCGAAAAGATTGTTAGGATAAAGAAATTAGTGACAAAAAACAACAAGATCTTTGTCTGCACAATGAAGAAGACATCAATTCGCTACAGGATGATACTAACTATTATACCTTGCCTTTTTTATTCCTTTGCCCCATTTCCAATATATAGAAGATATTTATGCACATCCTTGTTTTTAGGCTTTTCCAAAGCAGTTCATTGATGATTACCTCTCAAACCACCTGTATGGTCAGGAGTGCGAGGAAGGAATTCATACAACACCCACGGTTCAATATTGAAGTGTCCCTGAAGAGGACGAAGGATGGACGGTCAATCATCCACAGGCACTGGCCTAAAGTTGCAAAGACCTTCAACATTAATGAAGGCTCAATATTCGCCTTCTGCTTTAGCAGTTTTGCAGATGAGATACATCTGTCTATGTACCATCTATGATGCTAATTTCTAAAGGTTATAGATGTTGCATGTGAAACTTGGTGCTGGTGCAGTTGTGTAATGGGGTAGCTGAGTGCTGAAGCTATATGATGTTGTACTCTGATGTATTTCAATTATGAAAATGAAATATATTGTGTGCTTAATATGAAATGTCAATTAGATTAATAAATGGGTTATTACTAATAGGATAATTAGTCTGCTAATTGGTTTTTTCTATTGCACACGGTTATTGCGAAAACACCGTGTATGATGCATTCAATAACGCACACAATTTCTAGGAATAAACCGTGTTAGACTAATGAACAATCACACACGACATCCTCTTGAAAAGTGTTTGCGTTAGGCCACCTGGCGCAAACATTTACCACATAAAAATTGTGTGTGATGGATAGCCTTGCCACACAGTTTCTTCTACGCACCGTGTGTGATGCATTCAATAACGCAAACGATAAAATTGTTAGTACCGTGTGCAATGGAAACGTTATCACAAACGATTTAACGGGGAAAATTGTGTGTGATGTACCTGCGAGCATAAATGTTTTCCTTTGAGCAACTATGTGGGATGTATATACGAACGGAAACATTTAGCGGGGACTGACTGTGTGGGATGTACTTACGACTGGAAATGATTTTGCCTGTATAATTGTATTTTTTAGCACTACTGTACGTATAACCGTATTTGGTCGCTCGTCGGTCGCACACGACCTCATTTTTCTGAGCGTGTGTGCCAGGAGGGCATATCCCTGACGGTTTCTGGGTCGCGTGGGAAGGACCCCCCTATCGCCCACACTCACTAGGTGACGGTTCCAAATGCCGCCGCGGAAGGGGTTAAAAATCGTTTGTATAGCACCTCACTGTACTAGTGTAAAGAAAGAGGCGAAATACATTCTGGTTGCTGAACAAGGTGAAGCGGAATGCCCATATTGGCCCTCCTCCATGCAGAAGGCACGCAGGACTCTAGTCCAACCCCTTGTGATGGCCAACCGCCCATCCTTCATTGTCTTCATGAACACATCTAAATAGTCATCGTTTTCTGATAAAAAATACTTTAACCTTTGCATGCCCACCAATCATGTAGTTGGAGAGGTAATCTTGAGTAATGTGCTTTGGGACCCACTATAAAGGAAAAAAGATTCACACATTGTCATCTAACACAACTCATTATGAGCAGTAAAAAAAGGCTGCAGAGTTCTTTCTTACCATACTGCAGTTCGTTGTTGTCTTGGATAAAGTGTAAACAAATAGTTTAATTGCTATCTTTTGACCCATTTTACTAACAATCTTTATCAGCTTCCTCACTTGATGCTGGTTCATCAATATCTCATTGACCCATACGCAGAAAGGGTCGAAGCACGGATCTTTAACAATGACATATGTACCTAAAAGCACCAAGTTAATATTAGAAGCTAAACACCAATTGCACAATGATGTAGTACAACACTCCCTCCGTCCCACTATATAATATCTTATAACATCCAATATACTCACATATTGGAATAATTAACATCGTATATTATGGGCCAGAGGGAGTTTTTTGAATTTTTACAAATTATCGACTGATTAACTGCTCTTGTGTTGTTTTTGTTGTTGTTGTTGTTGTTGTTGTTGCTGCTGCTGCTGCTGATCTTCTACGTATATCTAGACAACATCGGAACATTAAGGTAACACTCTTCCTTGTTGCTATGTAGCCTAGGATTGCATATTTAGAAATTCAATATAGTGCATCTTCTATCTAGCCTCAGATATATTACATATGACCCTAGTTAACCTGCTAATAAATGGGTTACAGATATATTCAGTTAAAAGTCCGATTCACCGATTAGTCCCTTATCAACCCCCGGCCTATATGGTACCAGCTACCGGTTTCCTGAACATTGAGTATATATAAGCCATGGGATGAAACTAACCTCGATGGAAAATAGCAGTCGTTCCCAAAATTGTCCTGTGTAAGTACATCGAGAGGCATGTTAAGCACAACAAGCTAAACATCAACCAAAAATATCCATGGCAGACAAAATAATCTCCAAATGATAGCTTAAATGTGTAGGTTTAAGCATGCTAGATTAGCAAAACAAGAAGCGGAAAGGTTTGTTAACTGCAATAGGCCTAACATTTAACAACAAGCAAATATAGTCATTCAAACTGGTATTGTGTCGGTCTATGTACACTGGTTATTGTTAAATAAAAATGGAAAGGCGTGTTAACTACAACATTCTTAGCATCAACCAAATGTAGTCATTCATATTGGTATTGTTGAAACTAGTATTAATGAAATTGAAGTGCACAATTCATACTTGCATGTATAGAACATCATGTTGTGAATGACTGGAATAAACAAGCATACTACCAACAACCAAAGATAGCATTTGAAACTGGACATATGCTAACTACAAACAACTGAACAACCAAAAAACTTTAAAAGAGGCATATGCTAGCTATAACAGGCTTAACAACAAGCAAATATATGCATACCTATCGGTATGTTTAAAACTGATATTGATGAAAATGTACTGCACAGTAAATAGTTGCACATATAGAGCATCACATTCTGAACAAACGAAATAAGCAAGGCATACTGCAAACAACCAAATATAGCAATTAAAACTGGACATATTCTCACTACACTACAAAAGGGACTCAACAAAACAAATCATGTGTCCCCCCCCCCCCCAAGTGAAGAGGCACGAGAAAACAATTTATGGGTTTCCTCACTTGTCACAGATGGGCTCGTTCCCGTGAGAAGAGCACGGGCCCTGGGTGCGCTCCACATTGTCGCAGATGGGCTCCTTCCCCCTGGAAGAGCACAACTGTAGGGTGCCCTCCCTGATGTTGCAGATGGGCTCTTTCCCCTTGGCAGAGCCGGAGAGGGTACCCTCCTCGTGGTCGCCGTCGATGAGGTCTAACTTGGCAGTTGTGGATCCCAAGCCAACATCGCTGAACGTGTCCGTCAGAAATGACAAAAGGGGCTCGATGGCGATATAGGATGGCAAATCTTGACAACGAGTGACGTGGCTAGAGACTGCGTCGGTATTTCCCCAAAGAGGAACGGCTGATGCAACATAGCTACGGTAAGTATTTCCCTTAGTTGTGAAACCAAGGTCTCAATCCAGTAGGAGAACCAAGGAACACCATGTAAATAGTACCTGCACACAAAGAACAAATACTTGCAACCCTGACGCACAAGAGGGGTTGTAAATCCCTCCTCCGTAAAAAGATATATAAATTTGTATGAGTTTGGATAAATAGATCTGAATAAAACACGAAATAAAATAAGTAAAGAAAAAGTGCAGCAAGGTATTGATGTCTACTATGCAAGATAAATTGATGCCTCCAAGCGCAGAGTTTTGTAGGACAGCAACAATTTTCCCTCAAGTGGATGACCTAAGGTTTATGAATACGTGGGAGGCGTAGGATGAAGATGGTCTCTCTCAAACAACCCTGCAACCAAATAATAAAAAGTTGCTTGTGTTCCCAAGACACAAAATACAATGAATTTGTAGGTGCACTAGTTCGGCAAAGAGATGGTGATACAAGTGTAATATGGATAGTAGATATTGATTTTTATAATAAGAACAATAAAAAAAGCATGGTAGCAATTGATAAAACGGAGCACAAACGATATTGCAATGCTTGAAAATGAGGCCTAGGGTCCGTAATCTCACTAGTGCAATCTCCCAACAATGCTAATATAATTGGATCACATAACCACCCCTCAACGTGCAATGAAGAATCACTCCAAAGTTCTTATCTAGCGGAGAACATAAGAAGAAAATGTTTGTAGGGTACGAATCGAAGCTATTCTTTCCGATCGATCTATCCAAGAGTTCGTACTAAAATAAACCAAATAGTTTCAAATTCATAATACTCAATCCAACACAAAGAACCTCAAAGAGTGCCTGTCGGTGTCAAAACCGGCGGATCTCGGGTAGGGGGTCCCGAACTGTGCGTCTAGGCGGATGGTAACAGGAGACAAGGGACACGATGTTTTTACCCAGGTTCGGGCCCTCTCGACGGAGGTAAAACCCTACTCCTGCTTGATTAATATTGATGATATGGGTAGTACAAGAGTAGATCTACCACGAGATCGGAGAGGCTAAACCCTAGAAGCTAGCCTATGGTATGATTGTTGTTCGTCCTATGGACTAATACCCTCCAGTTTATGTAGACGCCGGAGAGGGTTAGGGTTACACAGAGTCGGTTACAACGGAAGGAGATCTATATATCTGTATCGCCAAGCTTGCCCTCCACGCCAAGGAAAGTCCCATCCGGACACGGGACGAAGTCTTCAATCTTGTATCTTCATAGTCCAGGAGTCCGGCCGAAGGTCATAGTCCGGCTACCCGGACACCCCCTAATCCAGGACTCCCTCAGTAGCCCCCAAACCAGGCTTCAATGACGACGAGTCCGGCGCGCAAGTTGTCTTCGGCATTGCAAGGCGGGTTCTTCTCCAAATTCCGTGTACTTGTTGAATAGTGTTCGGCTTCTTGTGAATATTGCGCTTCTTGGCTTCCACGCCCAATAATGGCCTTCTTCCACGTGTCAAATGAATGCGAAAAGTCAGGGTGTTTTTACATTTAGCCCCCTAGCTGCGTAAATGGGTCGCCTATTAAAGAGGCGAGGATTTAGATCCAAACCACACCATCTTCCCTCCGCGAGCGTTCATCGGAGCGTATTCGACAGAGATCCATTCCATCATGGCTGGTCGTTGCAGCTCCTCCTCTCGCCTTCCCAGCCCTCAACCTGGAGATTGGGAGAGATGTTCCATCCCGCACAGCGAGCTAGTGACGCTTCAAACCAAAGGGTTTCTTCCCCCAGCCTATATGGTCCCGGTTCGAGCCGGGCTTGCCACCTGTAATGGCGGAAAGCAAGCGGAGAGCGTCCCCAATCCCTCCAAAGGAGAATGGGTATGCCTTGTCTCTTACTTAATAAGAGGGCTCGGATTTCCAATTCATCCGTTTCTCCGCGGGCTGCTGGAGTTCTATGGCCTCCAGCTGCAAAATCTTACGCTTGCCTCCATATTGCATATCGCGGGCTTCATAGCCCTTTGCGAGCTGTTTTTGGGCTGTGAAGCTCATTTTGCTTTGTGGAAGAAGCTGTTCTGCCTCGTGCCCCGTTCTCAGGAGGGGTCGATATATCAAGTGGGCGAAGCCGAAGTATGGCGCATCGCTGGGACCGGATATCTATCCGGAACCCCAAAGAAGGCGTCCGAAGACTGGCCTTCAGAATGGTTTTATATAGAAGATGTCCCCCTACCGGATCCTATTCGGATCGGCCTCCCAGAGTTCGATAATGCTCCCTTAAAGAAGCGCCTAAGTTGGCATCCACGGAGCCCTCAGAAGGAGAATGACAAGGACGTCCTTTATCTGATGGGCCGAATAAGGTTATTGGCTCATTCCGGACTGACCATGATTGAGGTCATGGCCACATGCATTATGCGGGGGGTGCAGCCCGCTTCAGTATAGGGGCCACCCCATGTGGGATTTCAACGGGGAGGACGATGCCACCCGCTGCGGCTGTAAAGGGCCGGAATCAGCTGTCACTCTGACGAAGATCTTGTCCGCATTATACAAGGGAGAAGAGGAGGAATTTCTCCACGTCAATCCACAGGGCGGATTTTCCATGTACGATCCTCCAAACTGGGTAAGCGGACACTTATTTTTGCCCATCCGTTCCATACTTCCATAGTTAAGTGTCTCATTTTGTGATTTCGATGCAGGAACTGCGCCAGGCCATAAAGGAGATAAACAGCCCTCCTCCACAACCCAAGGATCCAGAACGGTACCTCGACCCGGCCTCCCAAGAGGATCCGGACATATCTGTGGAGCTGATCGACGGGGTATTTTACCAACTGAGCATCGACAATGCCTTGGTGGCCATTACGGCCGATTATCCTAGACTGATCCCCGCCTCACAGGTAATTGAGACCGAAGTCCCAATATCTCGAAAATGATCCGTTTGTGCTTATTTTTGACCATTGTATACCAATGGTGTTTCGCAGGGGAGGATCCCGAGGCAGAACACCGAGCCCGCGGCGACTAGCCAACAAGGGACCGCGAGGGCGGGCAGGCCGAAAAGACCCACAGTCCAGATCGAGACACCGGTGCAGCAGTAAGGCGCGCCGTTTTTATACCAATGTATTGTCCTTACGATGCATGTTAACGCCCGTGTTCTTTTTAGGAAAAAGAGGACTCGCCGGACTATATCCGGAGAGATTGCCAATCGCGCTTCCACTAGCCAGGCTCCAAAGCCAGGCCTAGAAGAAGAGGCGAACATGAGGCGCGCATCAGATGTTCCTCGAACAGAAGATGCGGACAGGCTGTCTGCCACCAATTCCGAGGTGGAGAGTGCCATGAACCACAGGCGTCGCCGAACAAATCTTTGCGACGCTTGTCTATCCCGTGAGGCATTGGAGGCCTTTAACTTGGGAGACGCGTATCTCCGTGCCGCTCAAGATGGTTTAACCAGAGCCGCGGAGCAGTATGTAAAGGACATACGGGTAAGAAAATTTTGGTGACTATATATATACCAGTAGCCCCCGAGACTTGAAACAGTTAGAATAACTGATTTAAGGATCATTTGTTTATGCAGGTTCTTATAGGGAAGGATACCCTGCTGTCCCAGGAGCTGGAAGAGTGCAAGGCCCAACTTCAGGCCACACTAGCCGTAGCCGGGGAGCCCAAGAAGACCCCTTGTGGTATGATATGCCTCAATTGAGAAGTATCATGTAGAGTGCGGAGTGTATACAAGTCTGACAATAAAATTGCAGATGGCGCCGGACTAGATCCGGATAAGCAACAACTCCTATGTCAGCTAAAGGCTGGTGAGAGCCTACTTACGAAGGTGAGGCAGGAGAAGAATGATCTCCAAGATGCCAACACCCAGCTGGGCGTGGAACTAAAGGATGTTTGTGCCCAGCTGTCGGACTCCGTGAAGGAGAATCGGCGGCTTCGACGCGGCATATTTAGTAAGTGCTTGAACGAACTTTGAAAAAGAGTTCGGCGAGGAAGTCGATTAACAGAGTTATGTCTGTAGGTATGCTAACAGGTCGTCCTGTGGAGGAAATGCCCGGTTCTATGGGTGACCTTCTTCCCGAGCTCTTGCAATTGCATGAAAGAGTTCGGCAGGTGATGCACGGCGTCGCCCAGGCCTTGTGGCCCTCCGTCTCCATGCCCGAAGGCCTTGGAGAGCTTGCAGAAAAGCTGAAGGGAGCGCGTCGGCGCTTCCGATTATGGAAGATATCGGCCTGCCGTCAAGGCGCCAGGGAGGCCTGGGCTATGGTGAAGACGTGGTACACGAAGGCTGACCCGAACCACATGGCCGAGGTCAGACCTATGGGGCCCGATGGGAAGGAGATCCCTGTTAGCTTAGTGTACGGCCAGGTAGAGTTGGCCTCCAAATATTCCCAACAGGACTGTAAACTAGACAGCCTGTTGGATGGTATTGAAGAGGAATTTACCCAGTCAAATTGACTATGTAATTTAAGATGAGATGTAAAATGCCTTCTAGCCGGATTGTAGATCGTTTGTCATGGTGGACCTTTTCGCTTCAACCTCGGGACCCGATAGTCTGGAGTGTGTCCGAATACCCTCTCGGTTATGTAAGAACCAGGGCATGCATGGAGACCAGGCGTATGGGTCATTAGTGCTTGAATAGACAAGTGCCCAACTAGTTATGTTATATTACATGGTTAGTAAGAAACATCTTCCAGGGAGAATAGTTCCGTTAGGGGTTCCTTTCCCTGGGAGGCATGCCCTAAAGTGCATGTCCGGACTGTGAAAAAAGTAGAAAAGCATCTGGGGGCAGATAAATAAACAAGTGGAAAATCGTCTTTTAGTTCACCGACCGAATATTCCCTTAAGAACGCTACCTTTCGGCTTCACCCAGTCTGAGGTACACATCCGGCTGACCCGGCAGTAACAATCGCAGAGGTGCTCCCTTTACCTCCTAGCCGGACAATCGGGAACGTAGGGGTAAGCACAGGAGCCAGGCAACCCAGCTTGGCCAAAACTTAAGTCATATCGATGCATATAATGGTGAATAAAAGGTACATGCGGAAGTGTGACACATGTGTTGGGCATGAAGCCCGTATAAATAAGCTTCTGTTAAAGAAGCCCCCAGGTATAATGAGCGCGGATAGCGCGTGAATTATGTGCAAACAAGGCACGAACGAGCCCTTAAGGGCTATAAGAAAAAGAGAGGGGAGAAGGAGAGAAATATAAGATAGCTAGTGTATAAAAAATGGACAGAGGAAGGAAACGAACACAGAGTCCGGCGCTAGGCGTAGAACCTTCGAAGACGGGCTGCGTTCCATGGGTTCGGCTCGAGTCGGTTATCCGATGCGTCTCGCAGACGGTACGCTCCACCAGTCAGGACCTGGTCGATAATAAAGGGACCTTCCCATTTGGGCTTGAGCTTGTCCTTTTTCTTGTCCGGTAGGCGTAGACCTAACTCGCCAACATTGTAGGTTTTGGCCCGTACTTCTCTGCTTTGGTATCTTCGAGCCTGCTGTTGATAGAACGCGGGATGGGCTTTTGCCACGTCACGCTCCTCCTCCAAGGCGTCCAAACTGTCCTGCCGATCGAGTTCAGCTTCTCTTTCTTCGTACATGCGCACGCGAGGTGATTCATGAATTATGTCGCAGGGCAGAACCGCCTCTACGCCGTATACCATAAAGAATGGTGTGTATCCGGTGGTGCGATTCGGCGTGGTCCGCAGCCCCCATAGTACGGAGTCAAGCTCCTCTACCCAGTGCGTGTTAGATTCCTTGAGGGACCGCACTAATCTGGGTTTGATGCCGCTCATGATTAGACCATTTGCTCGTTCGACTTGACCGTTAGTTTGTGGGTGACAGACTGAAGCATAGTCGAGCTTGATGCCCATGTTTTTGCACCAGAGTTTGACCTCGTCGGCCGTGAAGTTCGTGCTGTTATCAGTGATGATGCTGTGGGGGACGCCGTAACGGTGTACGACCCTAGATATGAAGTCTATCACCGGTCCGGATTCGGCCATTTTAATAGGCTTGGCCTCTATCCATTTGGTGAACTTGTCCACCATGACCAGTAGGTATTTTTGCTTGTGGGTTCCTCCTTTAAGGGGGCCAACCATGTTAAGCCCCCAGACCGCGAAGGGCCGGGTGATGGGTATAGTTTGGAGGGCGGTGGGTGGCATATGGCTTTGGTTAGCAAAGAGCTGGCAACCAACGCATCGTTGGACTAAGTCCTGGACATCTGCCCGGGCCGTTGGCCAATAAAATCCTGTACGGAAGGCCTTGCTTACGAGGGCCCGGGCTGCAGCGTGGTGCCCGCCGAGTCCGGCATGAATTTCAGCCAGAAGATTCCGCCCTTCCTCTTCGAAGATGCACCTTGAAGGACTCCGGTGGTGCTTTTCTTATAAAGCTCTCCCTCATGGACTTTAGAGGCTTTAGATCGCCGTACAATGCAGCGTGCCTCGTTTTGGTCCTCGGGAAGTTCCTGCCTGGTTAGGTAGGCTAGGAATGGTTCTATCCACGGGGCAATGACTGCCATTAGTACGTGGGCCGAGGATGTTACTTCGTTGGCAGAGCCTCCAATTGTGTCAGAGTGTTCGGTGTCGGGCAGTGCGGTTGGGTCCGGGCTATTATTTCCGGGTTCCCCTTCCCATACTACGGATGGCTTGAACAGCCTTTCCAAGAAGATGTTGGGAGGGACGGCATCGCGCTTTGCGCCAATGCGTGCCAGGACGTCTGCTGCCTGGTTGTTTCCCGGGCTATATGGTGAAATTCGAGCCCCTCGAACTGAGCTGGCATTTTTAGGACGGCGTTGCGATAAGCTGCCATTTTCGGATCCTTGGCATCAAAGTCTCCATTTATTTGGGATATCGCGAGGTTCGAATCCCCGCGCACCTCTAGGCGTTGAATGCCCATGAATACTGCAATCCGGAGACCATGTAAAAGGGCCTCATATTCGGCTGCATTGTTGGAGTCTGTATACATTATCTGGAGTACGTATTGAACTGTATCTCCTGTTGGGGACGTCAGAACAACGCCAGCCCCCAGACCAGCCAACATTTTGGAGCCGTCAAAGTGCATGATCCAGTTGGAATATGTGTCGTACTCTTTAGGGAGTTCGGCTTCAGTCCATTCGGCGACGAAGTCGGCCAAAACTTGCGACTTAAGAGCTCTTCATGGCTTGTATGTTATGTCAAACGGGAGGAGCTCAATGGCCCATTTGGCAATCCGGCCCGTCGCGTCATGGTTGTTCATAATATCGTTAAGTGGCACTTACGAGGCTACTATTATCAAACACTCTTGAAAGTAGTGTCGCATCTTTCGGGACGCCATGAATACTGCGTATGCTATCTTTTGATAATGCGGGTACCGTGACTTGCATGGAGTGAGGACCATGGACACATAGTAAACCGGCTTTTGAAGGGGGAATTTGTGTCCGTCCGTTTCTCGTTCAACGACGAGTACTGCGCTTACAACTTGGTGAGTTGCCGCAATGTACAATAGCATTGGTTCGCCAACATTTGGCGTGGCCAGGACCGGGTTTGTTGCCAATATGGCTTTTATTTCGTCGAGTCTGGCCGTGGCGACATCCGTCCACTCGAAGTGTTCGGTGCGCCGGAGGAGGCGATAAAGGGGTAATGCCTTTTCTCCTAAGCGGGAGATAAAGCGGCTTAGAGCCGCCACACATCCGGTCAATTTTTGTATTTGTTTGAGGTCCTTTGGGATATCCAATTGTGATAGAGCTCGGATCTTGGCTGGATTTGCTTCAATTCCTCTACCGGATACAATGAAGCCCAAGAGCTTTCCGGCCGGTACGCCGAAAACACATTTTTCCGGGTTGAGCTTGATGTCCTATGTTCGAAGGCTATCGAATGTGAGCCTCAAGTCGTCTACTAGAGATTCGACATGCTTGGTTTTGACGACCACGTCATCTACGTATGCCTCCACTGTTTTGTCGATCTGGTTTGCCAAACATGTCTGAATCATACGCTGATATGTTGCGCCGGCATTTTTGAGCCCGAAGGGCATTGTGTTGAAGCAGAATGGGCCGTATGGTGTGATGAATGCCGTGGCGGCTTGATCTGACTGTGCCATCTTAATTTGATGGTAGCTGGAATATGCCTCGAGGAAACACAACGAATCGTGTCCTGCGGTAGCGTCGATAATTTGATCGATGCGGGGGAGAGGGAAATGATCCTTTGGGCAAGCTTTGTTGAGGTCCTTAAAATCGACACACAAGCGCCAGGATTTATCCTTCTTTGGTACCATCACCAGGTTTGCTAGCCAGTCCGGATGTTTTATGTCTCTAATGAATCCGGCCTCCAATAGCTTGGCTAGTTCCTCTCCCATGGCTTGTCTCTTAGGTTCGGAGAAACACCGAAGAGCCTGTTTGACTGGCTTGAATCCTTTTAGGGTATTTAGGCTATGCTCGGCCAGCCTGCGTGGGATTCCTGGCATGTCTGAAGGGTGCCAGGCAAAAATGTCCCAGTTCTCGCGTAAGAACTCTTGCAGTGCGGCGTCTACATCAGGGTTTAATTGTGCCCCGATGGAAGCTGTTTTTGTAGGGTCCGTTGGATGGACTTGGAATTTGACTATTTCGTCCGCTGGTTTAAAGGAGGTGGACTTGGATCTTTTGTCGAGTATCACGTCGTCCCTGTTCACCATGGAGCGCGGCGCAGTCAGTTCCTCAACCGCTAGGGCTTCGGATAGTGCCTCGAGGGCTAGTGTGGCTGTCTTATTTTTGGCGCGGAGTGTTGTGTCCGGATCACTAGTGAGATTGATGATTCCGTTAGGCCCGGGCATTTTGAGCTTCATGTACCCATAATGGGGTATGGCTTGGAAGATTGTAAACGCCTCCCGCCCTAATAGGGTGTGGTATCCGCTGCTAAACGGGGCCACTTGGAATGTGACCTCTTCGGACCTATAGTTGTCCGGCGTGCCAAACACCACATCCAGTGTGATTTTTCCTGTACAGCGCGCTTCCCGATTGGGGATTATTCCTCTAAAGGTTGTGCTTCTTCGCTCAATGCGGTTCCAGTCTATTTCCATTTTTTGAAGGGTTTCCTCATAAATGAGGTTCAGTCCGCTGCCGCCGTCCATGAGTACCTTGGTGAGTCGAAAGCCATCCACAATTGGACTGAGGACCAATGCGGCTGGTGCTCGGGCTGTTCAGAATTTAGGTTCATCACTGGCATTGAAAGTAATAGCCGTGTCACTCCATGGGTTTATTGTGGCCACATGGTAGACTTCAGCGAGGCTGCGGAGTGTTCGTTTTCGCATATTGTTTGATGCGAAAGTCTCGAAGACTGTTAATACCGTGCTGGTATCTTTTGGCTGGTGCTCTGTGGCTTCTGGGATTAGAAGATCTTCGCCACTTTTGGCCACCTGCCGGAGTATCCAACATGCTCTAAGGCTATGAGTTGGTGTGGCGCCCTCTGTACTGTGAATTTTACATGGTCCATTGAGCCACCCCTCCAGCACGGTTCCATGCCCTGTAGTGAGTTTTTGCTTTTTGGTGTTTAACCCGGGTGTATGGCGATAATGCACCCTTTTATTTCGGACTGGGTTTGTATTCAGGGCCGGATTGTCCCAAAATTTTATTTTGGTTTTCCAGGCGCTTTCCATGGCACAGTACTTTCGTACTATGGACGCCAAGTCAGCGAAGCGTGTAATTTCACGGTGACTTATGGCGTTGAGGATTCCCTTGTCCGTGCAATTGTTGCAGAAGAACGAAACTGCGTCCTCCTCGTGGCAGTCCTTTATCCTGTTCATGACCAGGAGGAATCTGGCCCAGTAATGGTGTACTGTTTCTTCGGGCTCTTGCCGAATTTGGGATAGATCGCTTATGTTTGGGTGGGTGGGTGGAATTAAATTCGGAACCTCACCCAATCTGAGACTCAGGGGCCAAGGAGTTTCCGAACTCAGAAGCTTGGGTTCTTGGATGTTGTCCAATGAATCTAGCCCGCTGCCTGACTTTAGGTTCAGGGCCTGAGTGACGTCCTCCCCTCCGCGGGTATCCGGCTTGGAGGGATCGGGAATCCGGACATAACTAGTCCTTAAGATAGATGAAGGGTCGCCGCATTGTTCCTCCACCACTGCAACGTGATGGGTGACCTGGGGAGAGTTAATCTCTCTCAGATCGGGTTTAAGCCCAATCTGATCGTTGTCTGTAGCGACTCCCAGGGCGGCGATGCGATCCAAGAGCTTGTTTAGGGAAGAGAGCTCCATCGGATCTAACTGCTCGGCAAGTTCCGAGTTGACGTGAAGATCGCTTTCGATGACCCGAGAAGTCATCGTCGGTGCGGCGGCCGAACAGGCGGTCATAAGGAAACCACCTAGCGGAGAGTTTGGCCGATAGCCAAAGCTCCTTTAGCAACAGTGCCGTTTTTAAAAAACAGGATGCGACATCCTTCCTGATGGCGACAGCACAGAGGAACTCTCAATGAAAGCACCAATGTCGATGTCAAAACCGGCGGATCTTGGGTAGGGGGTCCCGAACTGTGCGTCTAGGCGGATGGTAACAGGAGACAAGGGACACGATGTTTTTACCCAGGTTCGGGCCCTCTCAACGGAGGTGAAACCCTACTCCTGCTTGATTAATATTGATGATATGGGTAGTACAAGAGTAGATCTACCACGAGATCGGAGAGGCTAAACCCTACAAGCTAGCCTATGGTATGATTGTTGTTCGTCCTACGGACTAAAACCCTTCGGTTTATATAGACACCGGAGAGGGTTAGGGTTACACAGAGTCGGTTACAACGGAAGGAGATCTATATATCCGTATCAACAAGCTTGCCCTCCACGCCAAGGAAAGTCCCATCCGGACACGAGACGAAGTCTTCAATCTTGTATCTTCATAGTCCAGGAGTCCGACCGAAGGTCATAGTCCGGCTACCCGGACACCCCCTAATCCAGGACTCCCTCAGTGCCCCTAGATTTCTACCGGAGAAACAAAGACAAGAATGTGCATCAACCCCTATGCGTAGATTACCCTAATGTCACCTCGGGAATCCACGAGTTGAGTGCTAAAACATATATCAAGTGAATCAAAATAATACCCCATTGTCACCACGAGTATTCATTTGCAAGACATACATAAAGTGTTCTCAAATCCATAAAAGTATTCAATCCGACAAGAACGAAATCTCAAAGGGAAAACTCAATTCATCACAACAACATAGAGAGGGGGAAACACCATATGATCCAACTATATTAACAAAGCCCGTGATACATCAAGATCGTGACATCTCAAGAACACAAGAGAGAGATTAAACACATAGCTACTGGTACAAACCCTCAGCCTTGAGGGTGGACTACTCCCTCCTCATCGTGGTTCCCGCCGGGGTGATAAAGATGGCAATCGGTGATGATTTCCCCCTCCGGCGAAGTGCCGAAACAGGGTCTAGATTGGTTTTCGGTGGCTACAGAGGCCTGTGGCGGCAGAACTTCTGATCTAGGTTTATGCCGAGGGTTTTTGGAATATTTGATGACTTATTGGGTGAAGAAGGGGTGCGGGAGGCCACCAAGGTGGGCACAACCCACCTGGGTGCACCTGGGCCCCGAGGCGCGCCCTGGTGGGTTGTGCCCCCCTTGAGGCACCCCCAGGTGCCGCTCTGGCCCATTGGAAGTGTTCTGGTCCATAAAAAATCCACAAAAAGTTCCGCGGTGTTTAGACTCTGTTTGATATTTATTTCCTGCGATGTAAAAACAAAGCAAAAAAACAAGTGGCACTGGGTACTGGATCAATAGGTTAGTCTCAAAAAATGATATAAAGTTTCTATAAAATGATTGTAAAGCATCCAAGAATGATAATATAACTGCATGAATCTTTACCTAATATTAAAAGACAGATGCTTTCATAGTTCTCTATACGTCAGACTTTTATATCCGTTGATTTTATGTTAACCATCAAGATTGACGGCTAAGATTTAAGAAAGTACTGGTTCTACATAAAAGGTTCGTTTGTTCATAGATCCTTCTATGTCCAAGTCGATCGTACATAACTAAAAAAAGCCTACCTGTTAGAGAGAAATCGCGGCTCCTCAGTGCAGAACCATCGTCTCCCAAGACATCTCCGCCGCTGTCGTTGTGTCCGTCGTCACCTCCGAGGTCGAGGTCTTCTAAATCATCTTGTAAGTCAACCGCTGGTATGGCCTTCTGAACTTTCAACTCATTGTGAGGTGAATTGATCAACGCAGCAGCAAGCCATCTTCTGAACTGTGTTATGTCATCCTGCATAGGAGGTAGACGTTAGGACCCTTTGTATATGTGAAAGTTAAGTTAGATAGGGAAGATGTTGGTACCTGGTTGAATATTGCCGACAATCTCACTCCAGTCCAATATTGGATGTATTTCAACACCCAGAGAGCACAGGAACAGCCATCTGTTTGCTGTGGCACTTCATAGTCTTTGATAGGCCATGAAGCCACTTGAGTGTCCGGCCATCTACTTCCTTGCATTCCATTTTCCATCACTGCACAAGTACAGTAGACAAGGTACATGACATTTCTTAAAAACTTCACCTTCTTCTTCTTCTTCTTCTTCACCTTCTTCTTCTTCTTCTTCTTCTTCTTCTTCTTCTTCTTCTTCTTCTTCTTCTTCTTCACCTTCTCCTTCTCCTCCTTCTCCTCCTTCTCCTCCTTCTCCTCCTCCTCCTCCTCCTCCTCCTCCTCCTCCTCCTCCTCCTCCTCCTCCTCCTCCTCCTCCTCCTCCTCCTCCTCCTCCTCCTCCTCCTCCTCCTCCTCCTCCTCCTCCTCCTCCTCCTCCTCTCCTTCTCCTTCTCCTTCTCCTTCTCCTTCTCCTTCTCCTTCTCCTTCTCCTTCTCCTTCTCCTTCTCCTTCTCCTTCTCCTTCTCCTTCTCCTTCTCCTTCTTCTTCTTCTCCTCCTCCTCCTCCTCCTCCTCCTCCTCCTCCTCGCTTCATTCTCCTATTCAGGTGCACATGAAGGGCCTGTTCGGATCTCCTCTGGCTTCTCAAAACTTCACATATCCAGCTTATCCTCCTCGCTTCTAACTTCACGTAGCGATAGCAGGACCGTTCGGCTGCATTGGGCAGCTTCTCGTAGAGCTGCAGCCCAACTTGGAGGGCTCTGGCCCGTTTGGCACTGATTGGGCCGGCTGGGGGCAGCCTTGGGCCCAGTGCACCGATACGAGGGAGGGAGAGGAGTATCGATTGGTTGGGGATCGCTGGTTTCTTTCTATCGAGCGGGGGGCAGCGAACCGTTTTCTTTGGCGGTGGCAGCTTCCTGTAAATTGGGCGAACTTCTGTTTCTTCGATCGGTGGAGCTGGGCCGCTCGAGCTTCACATTTTTGCACTGCGAGTTGGATCAGCTTCGAGAAGTTAGCTTCTTGGAGCCCAAACGTTCGGGACAAAATTATTTGAGAAGTTGGTGAAGTTAGAAGCTGGAGGAGATCAGAACAGACCCAAAGCCTCGAGTTTAGAGACTCACTTCTCTGATTGCTCAACATCCCTAGGAAATACCTTTCCTTGTTATATGCTACAGACCACTTCTCTCAGCTCGTACATCCTGTGAATCCATGCATCTTTCTTTTTCCTTGTGATTCTGAATCTCTTCTTATAAGCCAACCAGCGTCTCTCAAACTCATGAACCTCCATGGCATAGTAAATAAATTTCCTAAATTCCTTAAGCTTTTCCTTTCGGAGGTGAAGCACCATATTCTGCTCGATATGCCAGCTGCACAGATGGTGATATGTGCTAGGCCAGACTGATGATATGGCTTTGGCCATTGAAGCGTCGCCGTCTGTGATCGCTGAAATGGGATGCTTCTGGTGCATTGCCTCCAAAAAAACCTGAAGCAGCCACTCATATGAGTCAGCCGACTCGTCGGATACAAGACCAACCCCAAACACGACTGTGCTGCGGTGATGGTTCAGCCCCACAAATGGAACAAACGGCAACCTATATTTGTTTGACCGGTATGTGCTGTCAAACACCACCACACCACCAAAAGCAACATAGTCCAAGCGAGATTGGGCGTCTGCTCAGAATATGTTCTGCAGATGCCCATCACTGTCCGTGGTGTATCTGTAAAAAAAATCTGGGTCTTTCATTTGTTGTGCTGTCATGTAGTTCAGCATAAACTGAGCATCGCTACCTTCTATCTTTTTCTTCTTCTCCAACGCGACATGGTTATACAGATCGCGAGATATAAATCCAGCCTTGCAGAAACCACCAGCCTGCTTCTCCATCACATCCATTATCTGATGTGTGCGAAGTCCACCAACCGAGTACTCAATGACATCCGCCTTCTGTGGATCGTTCAGGCCACGATGAGACCACAAGAAAGGTGACAACTCAGGATTTATGAATGGATGGCTATGTTGGTCAACAAAATTCTTTACAAACCACAACCCAGTGCTTGCTTGAAGCTCAACCTGCAAAAGAGCAGGACAACCACACCGAGAGAGTGCCCTTGGCTTCCTTTTCTTGTCGGTTTCATCAAAGTGCTTTACGTCACGATATCCTTGTTTGCAGCACACAAACGTCCTCCGGTATGCATTTTCCTTATTTCCCTTATATTTCAGATCGCCCTTTCTAACACCAAACCCTTTGCTCTTCGCATACGCTAAGTAGAACTTGTACGCTTCGTTCTCACTTTTAAATGTCTGCCTAACCATCGAGTCGTACTCCATAAATTCATCTATCGAGATGCCTTCACCAGCCATGCCGATATCTTGCAATAAGAAACAGCAAAACCTGTTACATATTTACATGAAAGAAAATACGCTGGAACTAAAACATATTAATTATACATTGTCAACGATTATCATCTGTAACTGAACCAATAATCTCTGACATCCTTACTAATTTTCTGAGAAGCCAAGAATCCTACTGGCCATAGTAATTTTTAACCCATCGTCTTCATGTTCCAAGAAATTTGTATTATGTTCTTCTAAGAAGGAACATGCATCCCACAATATCAAACACATAATCTGACAACATTTTACTCACAGTACAAGAACTAGAAACCTCACACACACTACTAATTCAGCATCCACACGCACAGAAAACCCAGCAGCCATTTTTGAATTGGTATTGCGTGCACAGAGGCAACGTACCTATGCGAGGGATCTCAATCACGACGCGCGGAGGAACCGATCTCGGGCACCGTCAGAAGATCCTGCGACAGAGAGAGAGGGCCGCCGGGCGGCGCGGGCCGGCTGCGCCGTTGAAGATGCAAAGAGAGAGAGAGGGCCGCCGGGTGGCGCGGCCCGGCTGCGCCGTTGAAGATCTTGGGGGCCGTCCAAGATCTTGCGGCGGCGACCGCAGGGCGGGAGACGGAGCGGCCGCCCAAGTGCGACTCAGGCAACGGCGGCCGATGGGAGGGGGAAGGAGAGGCGGCTTGTGTGCGACGGAGCGATCCGCAGGGCGGGAGAAGGAGAGGCGGCCCCTGTGCGACGGCTGCCGGGCAGATAAGCGGTGGCAGGCGGCGGCACAAAAGTGAAGAATGCACGAGAAGTGAAACCTATGAACTAAGATACGGCAATTCTATTCCAGCTGTGATTACTTACGATTCTATTCCAGCTGTGATTACTTACGTTATTAATCACTGCAATTACCCATATTATTAATTAGTAACATTATCATTAAGAAAGGACTAATCTACCCTTACATCCAATTACTAAAATGTCCTCAAGAGAAAAAAACAGGGATCAATAATGACCATTGGATCACCTATATACTACCCAGTATTTAGAGGAGTATGATGCACCGTAAAATGTCTCTATATAAGCAGGTGGCACTGGAGCAATCATACAGTGCCTTTAGAACTGGAGGGCGCCCAATTCTTTTTGTTAATCAATGTATTAAATGAAGCACTAGATTCTAGAGTAAAGAACTGATGAAAATATTTTACGCCAGTCCAAATGCATCTGTTTCTAACCACAATGCATGAGTTTCTCTGAGCGCTTCATATCTGGATTACTGCGTGCTATTAATAGATTACTGCATGCAGAACTGTTAACAGAGGCTAGTCTCAGTAATGCCCCGACTCTTCAATAGATTACTGCATGCTATTGCCTGTTTGCTTATCTTTTCTGAAGTTATACAGTCAACCAGTGTTTTTTTTTTTGAAAAACTGCCCTGACTGAAAAATAAAACGATTGTCTTTTTTCACACATAGGGCCTACTTTTGATTTGCACAGGGCCTCTGATTCGCCTGGTACAGCCCTGTGTAGCAGGCTATATGAACCGAAGCTATACATGTGTGTGGTGAGTTTGCTTCAATCCATTTAATTGTGTGCGTCCAACGTCTAGCTTTCATTCGACATCCTCCTTTCTTCAAGTATACCACAGCCTCTATTTTGCTGGCTGCAGCACACTTGTCACCATCGCCCTATCCTTTGCCGTCCGGCGGTCACCTACTGGCGCTCATTGAGACCAAGAGTCGTAGACTTCTTGTGCAGTGATGCCTTAAAGTTGAAGTGGAGAGGATTAATGAGTTGTTTAGTTTCTTCAAAGTTCTTAGGAAATTTAGCTAGATTGGCAGTATCTGTAAATACAGAGAAAGGGGAAATAAGTAGGTATCTTGATATATATATTTATTCAGATTTTTCTGAACATAAATCATCATTTGGAGTACACATCTGGATTTGATCAACGTATTCATGATCTAGATCTGGATAACTATATCATAATCCAGAATTTATTGTGCAATTTCTGCTTTGGAAATAAAAACAACTTTGCTTAGAAGATATTGAAAAGTACTCCCTCTGTCCCATAATATAAGATTGTTTCACAAACTCCTTTTTTTGCGGGAGTTCACAAACTCTTTTAGCTTGCGGGAGTTCACAAATAAGTAATTTTGAGGGTATCACAAATAAGTAATGGCCAGGTCTCATTTACTTCCTAGAGGCCATCATGTTGACAAGTAGCAGAAAACAAAAAGCAAGTTGCTGCTGATTCTATTTCAACAAGCAGAAAAATGCAGTTCTATTTGAGAAAGTAAATGTGGGACTTTTTGGGTGCATAACAACAGTTTCTTGCATGTTAGAAGCAATGAAAGTTGTAAAACCAAATCAACATTTGTTATGGTTCTTATAAGAGATGTGCTAACCTTTTCCTGCATCAAAGTATGACCTAAATTTCGATTGTCGTAGGTTTTGATGCAAACCTGTGTTGGCCATTAATGTTTATCTATGGCACTAAAACTGTAACTCAAGTACGTAAACATATATTTTTTGGTTTCCGTCACTTCAAGTACATAGACATATATTTCTTTGTTCAAACTCAGTGATGCTACAGCCTCTATTTTGCAGATATGTCATCAAGCTTTGCACCGGATTAGGTCTGCTATGTCAGACCAATTTGTTCCACTATCAACACCAGGTGATAGCAAGTCTGCCAATTTCACCAGTCGGTGTGCCATATGTGCAGAAATTGCCTCATAGGGCCACTCCTAATACGGTGTGTGTTTCCTCTAAGCACCAATATATCAATTCAGGTTACTGCCTGTGTAGGTTCGTTTCAATCGATTGTAAGACCTATTTTGATTCCTTATTTATTATCATGCTTATATCATCATGTTAACTTTGATGTATCTCAACCAAGGAAAATATGCAGAAAATTGATATTCACTTAGGCCATATTATTTCCGTAAATTAGTAGATATGAAAGGCAACTACTTGACCTCATCCCCATCGTTTGGAGTATATGAATAATCTGTTGTATACTGAATTCATATTAGAGTGGAATGTTTGGAATGCTTTTTTCCTTTGTCCCCGAAAAAAGTAGTGGATGCAAATTATTTTTGATACATCTTTTCCGCTAGCTCCTCGACTTGGATGACACGACCATCGATCAAGTCTACTCGGCCATTGTGTCATGCCATTGTTCGTAAAGAAAAAAATCTTTCTGAGAAGATTATTCCAATTCCATGAGAATAATGTACCAGGTTCAAGAATAATTAATTATCCATGTCAATTTCAAAATATAATATGCGTGTTTGGATGATGATTGCTCAAGGTAGCTGAATAAAACTTGCAATCAGTATGTGCAGCTTTTACATGGCGTTAGTAGTTTGTTGGATATCAGAGTAGCAATTTTCACTTACCCGGTAGAAAGTAACTAGAATGAGAAATCTATCGTCAAATATGCTTTTTGTGCTAAAGAGAGAAAGTGGAAGATATTGCTATATTACTTCCATGCAAGGCTTATTTGTTGGCTTGATTCCCTTCCGGTTCAAGTCAATTTGGACAAGAACTTCCCCAAGCCTCTTAGGGCGTGTTTGGTTCCCTGGGCACACCTAGGCTGCATCGCATGCACGAGCTTGGCTGGGACCAGCCTGGTTGAGCTGGTGCAAGAATGAGTTAAGATGTGTGTTTGGTGTATTGCATGATATGGCCCAGGCTCGCCTCAGATTTTGTTTGGTAGGCTGCATAAGACCAAACAATATGACAAATGTGTAATTTGAACATAGATGCTTCTGCGTGCATGTTGAAACGGTGACAGTCATCTTTGAAGCAGTGGGAGTATCTTCAGAACTTTGTTGGGTAAATTTAGCAAAGAATATAAGCAATGGTGTCGCACCTATTTACATAAAAATGATGTAGAAATTATTTGTGAAGAAACAGATCACACAAATCTCAGCTTAAATGCTAATCACCAGCCATCTCTAATCCTAGGGAAAGATGAGCTTGGGACATATCGCAGCCTAATCCATGCTGATAAATAGCCATGTAATATATAAACAACCCAAATCCATAGGAGGAAATGAGGCTGGGGACAGATCTCAGACTAAATAAAAAAAGAAGAGTGGAGGCTACGGGATAAGCAATCATCCCGTCCGTGGACCTTCCCAGGCATGCGAACCTGCTGTCTTGCCTTCCTTCTCATCCCTGGACGGAAGGCCGCCGCTCCAATCTGCTCACGCATCTGAGTAGCGCGAGCGCCAGAGAGCTGGGGATGGGAGGGGAAAGCGAAGGATGCTGACAGATGGTGGAGGGAGAGGAGGAGATCTCTACATCCGCCGGAGATGAGGATGCGCGCCAGCGATGCGGACAAAGGCGAAGGGGCGGCGAGATCCAGAGTCGCGGGAGAGACGAGATGAGTGAGGACAGCGCCGCGAATGGAGGCGGCTGACAGACAAGCCCGAGCCCTTTGCTCGCGTGGGTGCAGCCGCAGATGCAGGCTCGCGGAAACGCCCGAAACCTGCGTTTCCACTCGGCCTGGCTGGGGGCCTCTTTTTGCATCCGCCGGGCCTGGCCCAGGGTGGCATGCAGCGTACCAAACAGCGAGGAAAATGCATGGTGGGTACGAGTCAGGTGCGAGCCACGAAACCAAACACGCCCTTAGAAGCCCCATAAATCCTCTCCCACCCGGGGACTACAAGGATCCTTGCTTGGTGTACCACAAGACCCTAACCTCCCCATGTATTTTTTGTATTCTCTAGACTAGGGTGCATCCTGTTGGTACTGCTACACTACTATTGGAAGACATCATTGCACTACTATTGGAAGACGTCGAGGGTGTGTCTCACATCGCAGTGGTGGGCATGAAGTGGAGGCCGCAGCGCATGCTCTATGTCATGTCAAAGGATTCACATGGGCTACAAGGATGCGGTCTTGTCAAAGGATTCACATGGGTTATAAGGATGCAGTGGTGTTGTTGGTGGACTAGGGTGGTTTGCACACAAGTGATGACCATGTCATGAGATGGGTAATAGATGGACTAATGATATTATTTTTCTCCCGCAACGCACAGGCATATTTACTAGTACTTCTTAAATTATAGATACGTTGGAGACGTATTAACACCTCCAAGCTTAATTCCTACTCATCCTCGAATAGTAAATTATAGAAGAAATAATTTATGAAGTGTGAATGCTAGCAAAGTGTACAAGTTTGATCAATGGCAATTTCAATTACTTTTCCTAGCGTCATAACAACAATTCTTTCTCATAAAATTTCTCATGTTAAAGTGATAACCAATTCACATGTTAAGGTTCAAACAATGAATTGTCTTGAAACTGAACAACCTATGTTCTCAGGCATCAAGCAATTGCAATTCAACTTATTCAACAGAGTTTGAGTAAGAGCTCCACATACTCAACCATCATATAGTCTTCTATGATTGCTAACACTCACCTTATACACATGCGCAAAACGTTTCAACCAGACACATAGAAAGATAGAGGCTTATTGTTTTGCCTCACAACGTATTCACCTCAAGGGTGATGTCAACAATAATAACTCATGCTACCCATACCTAACTGCATATATGTGCCTAGATCTTTCCTCACCACATGATGCTTGCCAAAAGAGAAAAATAAAAAGGAATAGAGAGAAAAACTTTGACTCTTTGCATAAAAGTAAATATTGAAAAGTAAAAGATAGGCCCTTCGCAGAGAAAAGCAGAGGTTGCCATGTGCTTTTTGTTTGTATGCTCAATCCCTTAGTGCAAACGAAAGTCACATTATATTGCCCCTTATGATAGCAACCTTTACTATGCAGTCTGTCGCTTTTATTCTTTGCCATCACAAGTTCGTACAACGCTCAATTTTCTCTTACACTAAATGATCTAACACTTTTAGAAGCAATTTTTATTGCCTTATTGCACCGATGAAAACTCACTTGAGGGATCTTGTTCAATCCTTAGGTAGCACTACTAGGGAAAAGCCTAGCAGTAGCATGGGTTTTTGGCCTACCAGTAGCGCGGGTGGCAGCGCTACTAGTAAGGCGTTACAGCTAAAGGTTAGCAGTACCGTGGGTTTACCCACGCTACTGCTATATCCACTTAGTAGTAGTGCTTCCTAGAAAGGGCGCTACTGGTAATTACTAGTAGTGCTTCTCACAGCCCACGCTACTACTATTATTCTGTATTATATTTCTTTTTTATTTCATATTGTATTCATGCACCTTTATACAAGTTTTCATACGACATAAATTTAGAGATTGTTTTTACATCATAATGAGTTATTACATCACTGGGTGAAAGAACCGTGGACTAGTTTCAAGTGGATGGACATCCACTTGAAACTAATCCGCGGTTCTTTCACCCAATGATATAATAAATATCATCATCATCATATCAATAACAACTTATCATCATAATACATCATTGTCATATAACACCTCCTCATGATCATCATTTTCATCAATGAGACATCATATAGCAAGTTGGTCACTAGTCATAATCACAACTCCTCCTCATCATCAACTCTAACACATTGTACCACATAATAACACATTGTACCTAGGACCTACTTCTCTCTCATAGGACGTACTACTTTCTCTTAGGTAAAATAGCATAAAACAAGATATGCCCTGACTCTCCATTATGGAGAATGGAAATTATCCTGTCTCCAATTCTTGCACTTCGCACAATGTTGCTTCCAAGTAGCTCCCTATGATTGCCATACATATTTTCCAATCTTTGATTGTCATGTCTTCATCGGTTTTAGAAATCCGATATGGACAGGAGTGATTCGTAGGATGACCTGGCCATATGTTCATAACATCAAGGCGACCTTTCTAAAACATCAGATGAGGCACACAATCCTTCGGGATTTTCTGTTGAAAAACATCATAATAACTTTGCAGTTAGCAATGTAGTTCAGTTTTAGAAGAAGCAAAAGATGCACGGATGGCGTAATAGTAAAAAATCTTACCATGGCATCTCCATGGATGTTACCGTAGTTCAACACGTGCACTAGTGGCACATATTTACCATAATGTGGAGGAGTTTTATAATAGATATTGTAATTCTCAAGATCAGTAATAAATGAGATCAGATGATTTTTCTCCTGATAAGTTAATTTTGAGCCATCGGTGTAGTAGTGTAGGTGAGGACGACACCTACGGGATCACGTGAATCCCTTATACGGTTTGACAGGGAAGAGGGGTGGTGCAAAGAGCAAATCTAATGATCAACACGATGTATTTTTACCCAGGTTTTACCCAGGTTCGGGCCGCTGAGCAGCGTAAAACCCTAGTCCTGCTTGAGTGTATATTATGTGTTCTTGAGCTTCAGCTAGCTGCTACGCATGCAAGCTGGGCCGAGAGGTTCAAAAGTCCGAATCCTCCTCCAGTACGCGGTGGGCCTCCTTTTATATGTCAAAGGGGTTGCCACAGTGGCGCACAGGAGGTGTAAAGTAGCTACAGTGCCTATGTTTATCACAAGCGTCTTAGGACAAAACGCATTAAATGCGTTGCTTACATGCCCTTCAGCTTTATCGGGGATGGGAGGAGAACCCGTCTCATCCGTTGCCGCCCCGCTCCATCTTGACACGCATCCATGCCGACGAGCCATGCAGTGCCAAGTTGGCTGGCCAGCTGCTGCACTGGAGGGGTGGCAGGATCTTCACGAAGATCTGCATGCCACCACGCAGGCGCTTGCCAGGCTGGTAGGTCGGCCATTTCGCTGGAGTGGTGACGGGGTAGCGGAGCCTTGCCGCGGTCTTTCCGATGTCCCCGGCAAGGATCTTGCCGGGGCCTCACAGACGTCCTCAACAAGGATCTTGCTAGGTACTTCGTATTCTGGCCTTCACAAAGATCTGCACGCCACTACGCGCGCACACCCCGGGTCTGGGCATTAACATTGTCGATGGTGTCAGAGCTCTCAACCACAAGGGTGGTTCCTTTGTTAGTGATATGCAAATCATCCCGACAAGGATCTTGCCGGGGTCTCGCAAGCCCTCCCGGCAAGGATCTTGCCAGGGGTCCAGCTCGTCCTCTGTCCTCTGGCTTGGTTGCTTCTCTTCGCCTTGTTCTTGTTTTTATCCCTGGTTGCCCTCTTCATGCCTTGTCGCGCATGGGGCTATGACTGCCCGTGCACAAGTATGGGGTGCTAAAAGGGCCCAAACTTAAGTACACCGACAGGAGCCTCCGGGCCTGGGCCACACACAAGCGCGAAGCTCGTTGGGCCAGGCCCAAACAGTGCACGGGCACGCGTGGCAGGGGATAACTGCTATAATCTTCTCGTCTGTTGTGCTTCCCCATGCCCTATATTGAGTGCGTGGCGCGGGGGTCGTGCGTGGAACGGTTGCAACACGCTTGTGCCTGTGCCAATGCCTTCACATCGAACAGTAAAGAGGCAACCCCGCGCCTTCCCCATAAAAAGAGGAATCCGCAGGGGCGCTGCTCATTTACCCCTTTCGCCCATTCCAATCTAGGAAACCTCCGTTTCCTTCTTCTTCCTCGAGCCCAATCCAGAGCCTCCTTCTCCACCCATTGCCGCCGCGCCCTCACTACTTTCGGTCCCCCCATCCTTCGTCGGCTGCTATGGCACCCAAAAACAAGGGCAAGAGAGCACTCAAGGCGAGCGAGGGGGAGGAGGTGCCGCAGGGCGAGCTGGTGACGATGCAGGGGGAGCACGTCGTCTTCGCTCCTAGGCTCGATGCGCGCGCTCAAGGATCGGTAGCAGTTCATGTGGGGGAGGTATACGATGGGGCATCCTGCCACCCGTGTCATCCCTAGTCCCAACGGTGCGCTAGGTCCAGATAGATTCCCTTTTTTCGTTGATTATCTCTACTACGGGCTCTGCCCCCATTCTCGGATTTCTTCATCGACATCATGTATTCCTTCGGCTTCCATCTTTTGGATTTCACGCCGAACGCCATGGCGTGTATGGCCATCTTTGCCCACCTTTGCAGAATTTCGTCGGGGTGGGGTTCCCAACACGGCGCTCTTCCGCCACTATTGCATCCATGTAAGCTTCCATATTTCTATGGAGCCCGGGCTCAAAACCAATCTGAACCGCTCTTGCAAATGTCGAACCAACACTTTTCAACCCGAAAGGCATTCGTATAAAACAATACGTACCACATGGGGTGATAAAGGCGGTCTTCTCTTTGTCTTCCTTTGTCATAAAGATTTGGTGGTATCCCGAATAGGTGTCAAGGAACGACAACAGGTCGCACCCGGCAGTGGAGTCCACGATCTGGTCAATGCGCGGCAAAGGGAAAGGATCCTTTGGGCAGGATTTATTGATATCAGTATAATCAATGCAGAGCCTCCACTTTCCATTCGCCTTGCGCACCACCACCAGATTGGCCAACCATGTTGGGTGGAGCACTCCTCTAACCAAGCCTGCAGCTTCCAACTTCCTAATCTCCTCGATGATGAATTCTTGCCACTCCAAAGCTTTCTTCCTGACCTTCTACTTGATGGGCCGCGCATGAGGACAGACAGCAAGGTGGTGCTCAATCACCTCCCTGGGAACACCGGCGATGTCAGATGCTTACCATGCAAACACATCGACATTTGCCCCGCAGGAAGGCGACGAGCGTGCTTTCCTATTTGCCGTCAAGGGTGGAGCTTATAGTGAAAGCTCCGCCCGTGCCATCCTCCTTGACGGGCACCTTCTTGGTCTCCGGTGGTGCAGGCTTGGATTTCTTGCTCTTGCCGATGGAGCTCTCTGGCACGTCCTCAATGGGAACGCAACACTCCGAGGAGGCGCGGTTGCCGGAGTGGGTGCAAGAGGCTTGGCAGGGGCTAGAAGCCTTGACGACGATCGAGGTCTTGTCGGTGGCTAAGGTCTTGCGGTCCTCTTCCCCGCAGGGGCTCCAGTGGCAGGAGCAAGTGCCTTGGCGGCAGGTGCCACCACCGCCTCCCGGTAGAGCTGGTCGGCACAGATGAGCGCATCCTTCTTGTCGGAGCCGACAGTGATGATGCTCATCGGGCCGGGCATCTTCATCATGTTGTAGGCGTAGTGTGATGCTCCCATAAACATGGCCAGGGCTGGACGGCCAAGGATCCCGTTGTATGGCAATGGGATCTTGGCTACATAAAAAACGATCTTCTCTGTCATGTAGTTCAGCTCGCCACCAAATGTAACTGGTAGTGTGATCTTACCCTTGGGTTGGCTTCTCCCCGGATTGATCCCTTGAAACGTGCCCATCTCCTCGAGATCTCCCTTGGGGATTTGCAACCTCTTAATAACTTGTGGCGAGATCAAGTTCAGACCAGCCCCACCGTCCAGTAGCATTTTCGTCACCTTGATGTTGCGAATTGTTGGAGAGACCAACAACAGCAAGCACCCGACCACGGTTGTGCGATCAGGGTGATCCTCGGCGTCGAAAATGATAGGTGTGTTGGACAATTTCAGTGGCTTCTGGGCGTTGATCGATGGCTCTGTCGCATTGATCTCGTGCGTCCACTGTTTAAGCTGACGGTGAGAAGAATGCAGCGAGGTGCCACCATCGAGGCACATGGCTTCTTTGGCCTTTTGAAATTCTTGGTCACTGGACTCGTCATCCTCTTCGTGGTCATCATCTCCCTCTTTCTTGTCACGGCCTTGAGCAGGCCTCTCCTGTTGCTTTTCCTTTCCGCGATGCCCCCTCGGCCACCGTGCTTCTTGTCGGACCCCTCAGCACCATCCTGGCCCTTCTCCTTGTCCCGCCTTTCATACTCAGCTTTCTACCACTCCACAAGCTGCTCAACTTGCCGACAGTTTTGGAGGTCATGGCCCTTGGTGTGATGGATCTTACAATATTGCTTGTCGGAGCCCTCCGGCTTGTTGGCAGCCGCCAAGTCCTGGCAGGCGGCACACCCGGCAACTTCCTTGCCGGGGTTGTCAACCTTGGCCTTCTTGGCGGTGCCGGGGTTGCCGGATTCCTCGACTGCAAGCATGATCTTGTCCCTACGCTTCCTATTGCGCCGTCGACCCTTCTTTGCCGGGGCGACGGCGTCTTCATCTCCAGAATCGCTTCCCGTGCCGGCATCTTCGCCGGGGTACTTCCTCCCTTCTTCAGCACGAGCACATCTGTCGGCCAGAACATACAGTTCGGCAACATCCCTAACCTTGTTCATGGCCAGCTCTTCACGCATCTTGCGGTTGTGCATGTTCTGATGGAACGTGCTGATGACAGCGGCAGGATGAACATCTGGGATGTTGTATTGCACACGGCTGAATCTCTGTATGTACTTGCGCAATTATTCGCCATCCTTCTGGGGATGAGAGGCAAATCACTTGCCTGGCCACGAGCTTGATCGCCTTCGGTAAAGGCGCCAACAAACTCGTGGCACAGGTCCGGCTAAGAGGAGATGGAATCTACTGGCAGGTACATCAACCACGACCTGACATTGGGTTTGAGCACCAACGGGAAGTAGTTGGTGAGCACCTTGCCGTCTCGAGCCCCAACAACTTGCATCGCAATGGTGTATAAGCTCAGGAACTCGGACGGATGGTTCTTGCTGTCATACTTTTTTGGGACTTCAGGTTTGAACATGCGGGTAGTGGGCCACTGGAACTGCTGCAGCTCACGGGTAGAAGCTGGACAACCCACCTCGTAAGGAAGGTCACCAGAATCCCCCAGCATAGGCACGTACGCAGTGGGCCCTGCACGCCTATCAAAATGATGGCGTGCTTCCCGTCGCTGCTCGATGGTAGTTCGAGTGTCCTCTTTAACCCGCTCCTGATGAACTTGACGTTTGTCGCGATGAGCTCGCAGATCAGACGAAGCTGTGGATCCATCATAACGGGCATCGACCCACCGAGCTGGCGACCGTTGCTGCCGTGGTAGAGGGGAGTGCACCGTGGTTGCGGCGCCTCCGGCCCTTCTGCCGTCGGCACGCGCCGGCTCGGTGGACCGACGCCGCGAGGGGCCTGCCTCCTGGTATTGATCTTTAGTGGCGTGGCCAATAAGGCTCTGGATAACAACCCTCCACTCTTCTTACTTCTCCGCAGCAGGAGGGAAGGCGAGGAGTAGCTGTACTCGCGCTAATGCTTCTGCTGGCGTTGGTGGCAGCGACAAGCACGAGGAACGAGAGGTGCTCGGACTTCTAACCATGTTAGAAGGAGCGCCGCCACAGTTCCGCGGTCGTGCGCCATTTTGACCAGCATCTTGGCGTGCATGTTGGCCCTGTGCATCTCGAGAATGATGCAGAGGGCTCTTCCCGCGGCGGCGCCCGGGGTCACCAACATTGCGGCGCTGCTCGTCACGCACGACCTGAGAGGATCGTGGCGCGGGCGCTGGCGGGGGTGTCTTGGATGTCGCCACGCCACCCGTAGGCAGTACGGCTCCGCCCTTGGAGGTCCCCGCGTCGCCCGTAGGTGGCATGACTCCATTATTGGACGCAGCGGCGTGCTGCTCATCGTCTTGGGCACGAACGACGCCGCTCGCCTGGCTTTGGTTGCCGGAGTGTCGTGGATGGTCGTGATCCGCGCCTCCGCCACCATTCGCGGCTACCCCGTCGCCTGTCCTCGTTGGCACGTGCGGTTCGGCCCCAGAAGAACCGATCGCTGTGATCCCCTTCTTCTTGGGAGCCATGGTGATCGAGGAAACGACGCGCTAACCGCTAGATCAGGTTCGCAGAACTCTTTTGCCCCTTCCTGGCGTGCCAAAGATGTCGGTGAGGATGACACCTACGGGATCACGTGGATCCCTTCTACGGTTTGGCAGGGAAGAGGGGTGGTGCATGAAGGAAATATGCCCTAGAGGCAATAATAAAGTTATTATTTATTTCCTTACATATCATGATAAATGTTTATTATTCATGCTAGAATTGTATTAACCGGAAACATAATACATGTGTGGATACATAGACAAACAGAGTGTCACTAGTATGCCTCTACTTGACTAGCTTGTTAATCAAAGATGGTTAAGTTTCCTAACCATAGACAAAAGGAGTTGTCATTTGATTAACAAGGTCACATCATTAGTTGAATGATCTGATTGACATGACCCATTCCATTAGCATAGCACCCGATCGTTTAGTATGTTGTTGTTGCTTTTATCCATGACTTATACATGTTCCTTTGACTATGAGATTATGCAACTCCCGTTTGCCGGAGGAACACTTTGGGTGCTACCAAACGTCACAACGTAACTGGGTGATTATAAAGGAGTACTACAGGTGTCACCAAAGGTAGATGTTGGGTTGGCGTATTTCGAGATTAGGATTTGTCACTCCAATTGTGGGAGAGGTATCTCTGGGCCCTCTCGGTAATGCACATCACTTAAGCCTTGCAAGCATTGCAACTAATGAGTTAGTTGCGGGATGATGTATTACGGAACGAGTAAAGAGACTTGCCGGTAACGAGATTGAACTAGGTATTGGATACCGACGATCGAATCTCGGGCAAGTAACATACCGATGGACAAAGGGAACAACGTATGTTGTTATGCGGTCTGACCGATAAAGATCTTCGTAGAATATGTAGGAGCCAATATGGGCATCCAGGTCCCGCTATTGGTTATTGACCGGAGATGTGTCTCGGTCATGTCTACATTGTTCTCGAACCGTAGGGTCCGCACGCTTAAGGTTATGATGACAGTTATTATGAGTTTATGAGTTTTGATGTACCGAAGGAGTTCGGAGTCCCGGATGAGATCGGGGACATGACGAGGAGTCTCGAAATGGTCGAGACGTAAAGATCGATATATTGGACGACTATATTCGGACATCGGAAGGGTTCTGAGTGGTTCGGGTATTTTCGGAGGTACCGGGGAGTTACGGGAATACGAGGAAGAAGCAATGGGCCTTGATGGGCCTTAGTGGGAAGGACCAGGAGGTGGCGCGCGCCCCTCCCAAGCCTAGTCCGAATTGGACAAGGGGTTTGGGGCGCGGCCCCTCTCTCCCTTCCTTCCCCTCTTCCCCTCTTTCCCCCCTTGACCTAGTTGGACTAGGAAAGGTGGAATCCTACTCCCGGTGGGAGTAGGACTCCCCTGGCGCGCCCAAACCTAGGGCTGGCCTCCTCCCTCCCTTGCTCCTTTATATACGGGTGCAGGGGGCACCCCATGGACACACAAGTTGATCTTCGTGATCGTTCCTTAGCCGTGTGCGGTGCCCCCCTCCACCATATTCCACCTCGGTCATATCGTTGCAGTGCTTAGGCGAAGCCCTGCGCCGGTAGTACATCAAGATCGTCACCACGCCGTCGTGCTGACGGAACTCCTCCTCGAAGCTTTGCTGGATCGGAGCCCGGGGATCGTCATCGAGCTGAACGTGTGCCAAGAACTCGGAGGTGCCGGAGTAACGGTGCTTGGATCGGTCGGATCGTGAAGACGTACGACTACATCAACCGCGTTGATATAACGCTTCCGCTTTCGGTCTACGAGGGTACGTAGACAACACTCTCCCTCTCGTTGCTATGCATCACCATGATCTTGCGTGTGCGTAGGAAATTTTTTGAAATTACTACGTTCCCCAACAGTGGCATCCGAGCGAGGTTTTTATGGTTTGATGTTATTTGCACGAGTAGAACACAAGTGAGTTGTGGACGATACAAGTCATACTGCCTACCAGCATGTCATACTTTGGGTCAGCGGTATTGTTGGATGAGACGACCCGGACCAACCTTACGCGTACGCTTACGCGAGACCGGTTCCCTCGACGTGCTTTGCACACAGATGGCTAGCGGGAGACTGTCTCACCAACTTTAGTTGAACCGAGTATGGCTACGCCCGGTCCTTGAGAAGGTTAAAACGGAGTCTATTTGACAAACTATCGTTGTGGTTTTGATGCGTAGGTGAGATTGGTTCTTGCTTAAGCCCGTAGCAGCCACGTAAAATTTGCAACAAACAAAGTAGAGGACGTCTAACTTGTTTTTGCAGGGCATGTTGTGATGTGATATGGTCAAGACATGATGCTAAATTTTATTATATGAGATGATCATGTTTTGTAACCGAGTTATCGGCAACCGGCAGGAGCCGTATGGTTGTCGCTTTATTGTATGCAATGCAATCGCCCTGTAATGCTTTACTTTATCACTAAGCGGTAGCGATAGTCGTAGAAGCATAAGATTGGCGAGACGACAACGATGCTACGATGGAGATCAAGGTGTCGCGCCGGTGACGATGGTGATCATGACAGTGCTGCGGAGATGGAGATCTCAAGCACAAGATGATGATGGCCATATCATATCACTTATATTGATTGCATGTGATGTTTATCTTTTATGCATCTTATCTTGCTTTGATTGACGGTAGCATTATAAGATGATCTCTCACTAATTATCAAGAAGTGTTCTCCCTGAGTATGCACCGTTGCGAAAGTTCTTCGTGCTGAGACACCACGTGATGATCGGGTGTGATAGGCTCTACGTTCAAATACAACGGGTGCAAAACAGTTGCACACGCGGAATACTCAGGTTATACTTGACGAGCTATGCATATAAGATATGACCTCGGAACACGGAGACCGAAAGGTCGAGCGTGAATCATATAGTAGATATGATCAACATGATGATGTTCACCATTGAAAACTAATCCATTTCACGTGATGATCGGTTATGGTTTAGTTTGATTTGGATCACGTGATCACTTAGAGGATTAGAGGGATATCTATCTAAGTGGGAGTTCTTAAGTAATATGATTAATTGAACTTTAATTTATCATGAACTTAGTCCTAGTAGTATTAGCATATCTATGTTGTAGATCAATAGCTCGCGTTGTTGCTTCCCTATGTTTATTTTGATATGTTCCTAGAGAAAATTGTGTTGAAAAATATTAGTAGCAATGATGCGGATTGGATCCGTGATTTGAGGTTTATCCTCATTGCTGCACAGAAGAATTATGTCCTTAATGCACCGCTAGGTGACAGACCTATTGCAGGAGCAGATGCAGACGTTATGAACGTTTGGCTAGCTCAATATGATGACTACTTGATAGTTTAGTGCACCATGCTTAACGGCTTAGAATCGGGACTTCAAAGACGTTTTGAACGTCATGGACCATATGAGATCTTCCAGTAGTTGAAGTTAATATTTCAAGCAACTACCCGAGTTGAGGGATATGAAGTCTCCAACAAGTTCTATAGCTAAAAGATGGAGGAGAATCGCTCAACTAGTGAGCATGTGCTCAGATTGTCTGGGTACTACAATCGCTTGAATCAAGTGGGAGTTAATCTTCCAGATAAGATAGTGATTGACAGAATTCTCTAGTCACCATCACCAAGTTAGTAGAACTTCGTGATGAACTATAGTATGCAAGGGATGACGAAAACGACTCCCGAACTTTTTCATAATGATGAAATCGATGGAGGTAGAAATCAAGAAAGAGCATCAAGCGTTGATGGTTGACAAGATCACTAGTTTCAAGTAAAGGGCAAAGGGAAGAAGGGGAACTTCAAGAAGAACGGCAGGCAAGTTGCTGCTCAAGTGAAGAAGCCCAAGTCTGGACCTAAGCCTGAGACTGAGTGCGTTTACTGCAAAGGGACTGGTCACTGGAAGCGGAACTGCCCCAAGTATTTGGCGGATAAGAAGGATGGCGAAGTGAGCAAAGGTATATTTGATATACAGATTATTGATATGTATTTTACTAGTGTTCATAGCAACCCCTCGGTATTTGATACTGGTTCAGTTGCTAAGAGTAGTAACTCGAAACGGGAGTTGCAGAATGAACAGAGACTAGTTAAGGGTGAAGTGACGATGTGTGTTGGAAGTAGTTCCAAGGTTGATATGATCATCATCGCAATCTCCCTATACTTTCGGGATTAGTGTTGAAACTAAATAAGTGTTATTTGGTGTCTGCGTTGAGCATAAATATGATTTGATCATGTTTATTGCAATACGGTTATTCATTTAAGTTAGAGAACAATTGTTGTTCTGTTTACATGAATAAAACCTTCTATGGTCATACACACCAACAAAAATGGTTTGTTGGATCTCGATCGTAGTGATACACATATTCATAATATTGAAACCAAAAAGATGAGAAGTTAATAATGATAGTGCAATCTATTTGTGGCACTGCCGTTTAAGTCATATTGGTGTAAAGCGCATGAAGAAACTCCATGCTGATGGGCTTTTGGAATCACTTGATTATGAATCACTTGATGCTTGCGAACCATGCCTCTTGGGCAAGATGACTAAAACGCCGTTCTCCGGAACAATGGAGCAAGCAACAGATTTGTTGGAAATCATACATACTGATGTATGTGGTCCGATGAATATTAAGGCTCGCGACAAATATCATTATTTTCTAACCTTCACAGATGATTTGAGCAGATATGGGTATATCTACTTGATGAAACATAAGTCTGAAACGTTTGAAAAGTTCAAAGAATTTCAGAGTGAAGTAGAGAATCATCGTAACAAGAAAATAAAAGTTACTACGATATGATCGCAGAGGTAAAATATTTGAGTTACGAGTTTGGTCTTCAATTAAAACAATGTGGAATAGTTTCACAAATTCATGCCACCTGGAACACCACAGCATAATGGTGTGTCGGAACGTCATAACCGTACTTTATTGGATATAGTACAATCTATGATGTTTCTTACCGATTTACCAATATCGTTTTGGGATCATGCATTAGAGACAGCTGCATTCACGTTAAAAGGGGCACCATCTAAGTCCATTGAGACGACACAATATGAACTATGGTTTGGCAAGAAACCAAAGTTGTCGTTTCTTAAAGTTTGGGGCTGTGATGCTTATGTGAAAAAGCTTCAACCTGATAAGCTCAAACCCAAATCGGAAAAATGTGTCTTCATAGGATATCCAAAAGAAACTGTTGGATACACCTTCTATCACAGATCCGAAGGCAAGACTTTTGTTGCTAAATTCGGAGTCTTTCTAGAAAAGGAGTTTCTCTCGAAAGAAGTGAGTGGGAGGAAAGTAGAACTTGATGAGGTAACTGTACCTGCTCCCTCATTGGAAAATAGTTCATCACATAAATCTGTTCTTGTGACTGCTACACCAATTAGTGAGGAAGCTAATGATGATGATCATGTAACTTCAGATCAAGTAACTACCGAATCTCGTAGGTAAACTAGAGTGAGATCCGCACCAGAGTGGTACGGTAATCCTGTTCTGAAAGTCATGTTACTAGACCATGACGAACTTGCGAACTATGAAGAAGCGATGGTGAGCCCAGATTCCGCGAAATGGCTTGAAGCCATGAAATCTGAGATGGGATCCATGTATGAGAACAAAGTATGGACTTTGGTTGACTTGCCCAATGATCGGCAAGCAATTGAGAATAAATGGATCTTCAAGAGGAAGACGGACGCTGATAGTAGTGTTACTATCTACAAAGCTAGAATTGTCGCAAAAGGTTTTTCGACAAGTTCAAGGTGTTGACTACGATGAGAGTTTCTCAATCGTATCTATGCTTAAGTCTGTCCGAATCATGTTAACAATTGCCGCATTTTATGAAATCTGGCAAACGGATAAAACAAAACTGCATTCCTTAATGGATTTATTAAAGAAGAGTTGTATATGATGCAACCAGAAGGTTTTGTCAATCCTAAAGGTGTTAACAAAATATGCAAGCTCCAGCGATCCATCTATGGATTGGTGCAAGCATCTCAGAGTTGGAATACACGCTTTGATCAAAGCATATAGTTTTATACAGACTTGCGGTGAAGCCTGTATTTACAAGAAAATGAGTGGGAGCACTACAGCATTTCTGATAAGTATATGTGAATGACACATTGTTGATCAGAAATAATGTATAATTATTCTGCAAATCATAAAGGAGTGTTTAAAAGGAGTTTTTCAAAGAAAGACCTCGGTGAAGCTGCTGACATATTGAGCATTAAGATCTATAGAGATAGATCAAGACGCTTGATAAGTTTTTTCAATGAGTACATACCTTGACAAGATTTTGAAGTAGTTCAAAATGGAACAGTCAAAGAAAGAGTTCTTGCCTGTTTAACAAGGTGTGAAATTGAGTAAGACTCAAAACCCGACCACGGCAGAAGATAGAAAGAGAGTGAAAGTCATTCCCTATGCCTCAGCCATAGGTTCTATAAAATATGCCATGCTGTGTACCAGATCTATTACATACCCTACCACTGAGTTTGGCAAAGGAGTACAATAGTGATCTAGGAGTAGATCACTGGACAACGGTCAAAATTATCCTTAGTGGAATAAGGATATGTTTCTCGATTATGGAAGTGACAAAAGGTTCGTCGTAAAGGGTTACGTCGATGCAAGTTTTGACACCGATCTGGATGACTCTAAGTCTCGATCTAGATACATATTGAAAGTGGGAGCAATTAGCTAGAGTAGCTCCGTGCAGAGCATTGTAGACATAGAAAATTGCAAAATACATAACGGATCTGAATGTGGCAGACCCGTTGACTAAACTTCTCTCACAAGCAAAACATGATCACACCGTAGTACTCTTTGGGTGTTAATCACATAGCGATGTGAACTAGATTACTGAATCTAGCAAACCCTTTGGGTGTTGGTCACATGGCGATGTGAACTATGGGTGTTAATCACATGATGATGTGAACTATCGATATTAATCACATGGTGATGTGAGTTAATCACATGGTGATGTGACCTAGATTATTGACTCTAGTGCAAGTGGGAGACTGAAGGAAATATGCCCTAGAGGCAATAATAAAGTTATTATTTATTTCCTTACATATCATGATAAATGTTTATTATTCATGCTAGAATTGTATTAACCGGAAACATAATACATGTGTGGATACATAGACAAACAGAGTGTCACTAGTATGCCTCTACTTGACTAGCTTGTTAATCAAAGATGGTTAAGTTTCCTAACCATAGACAAAAGGAGTTGTCATTTGATTAACAAGGTCACATCATTAGTTGAATGATCTGATTGACATGACCCATTCCATTAGCATAGCACCCGATCGTTTAGTATGTTGTTGTTGCTTTTATCCATGACTTATACATGTTCCTTTGACTATGAGATTATGCAACTCCCGTTTGCCGGAGGAACACTTTGGGTGCTACCAAACGTCACAACGTAACTGGGTGATTATAAAGGAGTACTACAGGTGTCACCAAAGGTAGATGTTGGGTTGGCGTATTTCGAGATTAGGATTTGTCACTCCAATTGTGGGAGAGGTATCTCTGGGCCCTCTCGGTAATGCACATCACTTAAGCCTTGCAAGCATTGCAACTAATGAGTTAGTTGCGGGATGATGTATTACGGAACGAGTAAAGAGACTTGCCGGTAACGAGATTGAACTAGGTATTGGATACCGACGATCGAATCTCGGGCAAGTAACATACCGATGGACAAAGGGAACAACGTATGTTGTTATGCGGTCTGACCGATAAAGATCTTCGTAGAATATGTAGGAGCCAATATGGGCATCCAGGTCCCGCTATTGGTTATTGACCGGAGATGTGTCTCGGTCATGTCTACATTGTTCTCGAACCGTAGGGTCCGCACGCTTAAGGTTATGATGACAGTTATTATGAGTTTATGAGTTTTGATGTACCGAAGGAGTTCGGAGTCCCGGATGAGATCGGGGACATGACGAGGAGTCTCGAAATGGTCGAGACGTAAAGATCGATATATTGGACGACTATATTCGGACATCGGAAGGGTTCTGAGTGGTTCGGGTATTTTCGGAGGTACCGGGGAGTTACGGGAATACGAGGAAGAAGCAATGGGCCTTGATGGGCCTTAGTGGGAAGGACCAGGAGGTGGCGCGCGCCCCTCCCAAGCCTAGTCCGAATTGGACAAGGGGTTTGGGGCGCGGCCCCTCTCTCCCTTCCTTCCCCTCTTCCCCTCTTTCCCCCCTTGACCTAGTTGGACTAGGAAAGGTGGAATCCTATTCCCGGTGGGAGTAGGACTCCCCTGGCGCGCCCAAACCTAGGGCCGGCCTCCTCCCTCCCTTGCTCCTTTATATACGGGTGCAGGGGGCACCCCATGGACACACAAGTTGATCTTCGTGATCGTTCCTTAGCCGTGTGCGGTGCCCCCCTCCATCATATTCCACCTCGGTCATATCGTTGCAGTGCTTAGGCGAAGCCCTGCGCTGGTAGTACATCAAGATCGTCACCACGCCGTCGTGCTGACGGAACTCCTCCTCGAAGCTTTGCTGGATCGGAGCCCGGGGATCGTCATCGAGCTGAACGTGTGCCAAGAACTCGGAGGTGCCGGAGTAAAGGTGCTTGGATCGGTCGGATCGTGAAGACGTACGACTACATCAACCGCGTTGATATAACGCTTCCGCTTTCGGTCTACGAGGGTACGTAGACAACACTCTCCCTCTCGTTGCTATGCATCACCATGATCTTGCGTGTGCGTAGGAATTTTTTTGAAATTACTACGTTCCCCAATAGTGCAAAGAGCGGATGTAATGATCAACACGACGGATTTTTACCCAGGTTCGGGCCGTCGAGCAGTGTAAAACCCTAGTCCTGCTTGAGTGTATATTATGTGTTCTTGAGCTTCGGCTAGTTGCTACGCATGCAAGCTGGGCCGAGAGGTTCAAAAGTCCGAACCCTTCTCCAGTACATTGTGGGCCTCCTTTTATATGTCAAATGGGTTGCCACAGTGGCACACAGGAGGTGTAAAGTAGCTACAGTGCCTATGTTTATCACCAGCGTCTTAGGACAAAACACATTAAATGCGTTGCTTACGTGCCCTTCAGCTTTATCGAGGACGGAGGAGAACCCGTCTCGTCCGTTGCTGCCCCGCTCCGTCTTGACACGCGTCCATGCCGGCGAGGCATGCAGTGCCAAGTTGGCTGGCCAGCTGCTGCGCTGGAGGGGTGGTAGGATCTTCACGAAGATCTACCTGCCACCACGCAGGCGCTTGCCAGGCTGGTAGGTCGGCCATTGCGCTGGAGTGGTGACGGGGTGGCGGAGCCTTGCCGCGGTCTTGCCGATGTCCTCGGCAAGGATCTTGTCGAGGCCTCGCAGACGTCCTCGACACGGATCTTGCTAGGTACTTTGTCTACTGGGCTTCACAAAGATCTGCACGCCACTATGCGCGCACCCCCGGGTCTTGGCCTTAACGTTGTCGATGGTTTCAGAGCTCTCAACCACAAGGGTGGTGCCTTTGTTAGTGATATGCAAATCGTCCCGACAAGGATCTTGCCGGGGTCTCGCAAGCGGTCCTGGAAAGGATCTTGCCGGGGTCCAGCTCGTCCTCTGTCCTCTGGCCGCTGGCTCGGCTGCTTCTCTTTTCCTTGTTCTTGTTTTTATCCCTGGTTGCCCTCTTCATGCCTTGTCGCGCATGGTGCTATGACTGCTCGTGCACAAGTATGGGGGTGCTAAAAGGGCCCAAACGTTAGTACATCGACAACTAGGTTCTGTCTACCATCTTCTGCACATTCTTTGAAGAATGAAAATAAGTTGTCAATGGAAATAAGCTGTCAACTATTTTGAAATAAACAATATAAATTACTTAATAACTATGTTTGAGAAACTCACATAGCGGTAGAATTGGAAGCGTATCAAGGACCCAAATGTCCATATTGTCTTGGGAGATATCAAGATCACCAAGATCCATGGTGACAAGCATACCCTCATAAAAACCATACATCTTACAAGATGCTTCCCAATTCGTGCAAACAAAATGGGTTACACTCTCAGAATTGTACAGATTTACTTCAAAATCCATACCATGATGGGTCCTCAGGTGATTTTTCTTTGTTTCCATACTTTCCTGATCTTCAAAACCATCCTCTCCAAGACATAGCGTCTCGCATGTCATGGGATAAGCCAGTCGAATTGTAAAAGACAAAAATTACACGTTGAAGTAGTTGAAGTCGTGCTTAATTACGAAAAAAACACTTGTCGTCGTTGCGTACCATTTCAACATCGAAGGTCTCCTGGAGCTTAATGCTGAAGCGCCGACCTTCGTCCAGGTGAGGCCTGTCGCACAGACCTCGCTCGTCGTTGCACTAGTCGCACTCCCCCAGGAGACTTTCATCGTCCGATGACGACATTTCCTATGTTCATAATTCAAAAATTAAACTTGTACAATTAAATATATGTATTACAAAAACTAAATTAGATCATTATTATTCATCATGGGCGGACTATCAGTCTACCGACTCTTTTCTTGAAAACTCTCAGCTCACGTGGTGTATATATTCAACCGTCGGTGATGGTCGCTCCTCCCTTCGTCCCCGAGTGCATTACACCAAAATGTCTAGCACACGAGAACTAAGGAGAAGCGACCCCCACGACAACAGCCGGGATTCTTCTTCCTCTCATATATGGTGGAGACTCTCCCTCACTGATTCCTCTCTGACATTTGCGATCGTCGGTGATGGTCATTACTCCTTCTTCCCCTAGTGCATAACAAAGGTCTAGCACAAGGAGAAGAAGGAGAAACGATGCCCACGACAACAATCGGGATTCTTCGTCCTCTCTCATATATGGTGGACACACTCCCTCACTAATTTATCGACCGTCGGTGATGGTCATTATTCCTCCTTCCCCTAGTGCATAACAACGGTCTAGCACAAGGAGAAGAAGGAAAAACGACCCCCACGACAACAGTTGGAATTCTTCTTCTCTCATATATGGTGCATACTTTCTCCCTCACTCATTTGTCGACTGCCATGTATGGAGCCTCGACAGACTTAAAGTCAACCTGAAATGTCGTTTAATTATCTTTCTGGAAAATCTAGGCCATTCGATATTTCCTACATAAATTGGAAAACCTGCCCTTCAACGCAACCATGTAGCAACGGACATGCTCGTCCTCCTCGCTGACATGCTGACGTACCACCTCCGCGAAGTCCTCAAGACTCCGCACCGTCACTGGCCCACGCGACCGCCACCAAAGAAGTTTTGGGTCAACGACGGGATGGCTCCTCACCAAGCTGCGCCCCCGAAAGGTAGACCCTCCCAGTACCAGCCCCGCCGAGCCCAGTCCCGGACATGGCCCCTCTGATCAAGCAGGTGTCCTTCGCCGAGTCGACGATGAGGATGCAGGATAGGCATCGTCGACGTCGATGCAGGAATAATTGCTTTAACAAAAAATAAAAACAAATGTGACATGTTCAAAATATGACATGTCCACTTCTAAACGGATCAACCTAGAATACTCTTAAATACACATAAAAATAAACTAGTCTATTCTATTTATATTAAAAAGTAATTGACGGGTTAACCACAAAAAAGATAATTACGCTGAAAATTACCACAAAAATTAGAAACATCCGTCCATCAATTAGTTTCGGTGATTAATTATAGCCGATAGATTACCTTTTCATTCTCCACCACGCAGACCAAGGTAACACCAGAGACAAAACGTAACAAATCTCAACAATGAAAAAGAGATAGACGTAACATGCGCCCTAGACTAGATTAGTTTTTCCAACTTCCTCAAAAAAAAGGATTAGTTTTTCCAACGATCAATTAATTTATTCCAGCGATCAATTAGTTAGGACCAACCGATTTTCATAACGTGATCCCACGTTTCCACCTCTGGGCTATCATAGAGAAAACGGAAGTACCTCTCAAAAGAAAAGAAAAAACAGAATACATAGCATATCTCTTTTTTTTGTTGGGTAAAAGGAGTATATTACTCAAGAGCAGACAAGCTCATCCCTACACAGACTAGGGATGTTATCAGGATCGGAACGGATCCATACCACAGTTCGATCCTCCGTCCTTCCGAAGTTTGCTAACATATGACTTACATTATTCTGCTCTCTAGAGATATGAGTAACACAACACTCCCTTAGACCCATGAGACGCCTCACCTCAGAAATTACCATGGTGTACTGAGATCGATCTTTGCCTGGGGCATTGATCATCTGTACTGCTTGCAGACTGTCACTCTCGATGATGATCGGCAGCTCCGTCCATTGTTGAGCAAGGGCTAGGCCTTCCATGCAACCGGCGAGCTCCGCGTGCAAAGGGTCCGGACACGACCACAGGGACCTACACGCAGAGAAGAGAATGGCCCCATCATGGCCACGTAACACCATATCTGACCCTGCACTCCCGTCCTCATGTGAGTATGAGCCATCGACGTTGAGTTTAGCCCATCCGGCCGGTGGAGGGCTCCATCTGCGTACATTTTTCACACCAGCCTCCACATGTGATATAGGCTGCTCCGCTCCTTCCTGTTGTACCACCATCTTCCCTTTGTCCCAGTTCCCTGACGGAAATTGCTGGATACCCAACAGTGAGGTAACGTAGCTCTGCAGGAACCTCTGAGAAACTTCCAACGGTGGCGCCGGCTTCTGATGTTGGATTTCGTTGCGCACGAACCAACATCTCCAGAACAGCATAAGAACTCGGAGCCGGTCGCCCTCGTTACAGTCCACAATGAGGTTCAGGAACCACTCCGGTCCAGTGTTGCGGACTGCTTCGATGTCTAGAATTCACCATACTTGCGCCATGGCTCGCCATAGATCCACGGCTCTCGGACACCTACAAAACACATGGAATGTGTCCTCGCGCTCGAGACCACACAACAGGCATATGTCAGTTAATTCTATATGGCGATCAACTTTATTAGCCCATGTCGCTAGAGAATTCGTAGCCAACCGCCATCCGAAAACACGCACCTTTGGAGGAGCAGGGCACCTCCATAATAATGCCCAGACGGCACGTCGCCCGTCCGGTGCCCTGCTCGCTGCGACTGAAGAGGGACGCATCTTGTCCTCGAGCGCCAGCCGGTACGCGCTGCGTACAGTGAAGACGCATGTACGTTCAGGCCCCCATGCGAGGAAGTCATCGCCAAGCCGTGGGGAGGCCTAAATCTTCATGATCTCTTGGACGTCAACAGGCAAGAAGAATTGGCGTAGTAGGTTCCCCCGCCACGCCCCATGTTCATTAAGGAGCTCACTGACTCGGCGAAGTCGGCATCACCCTTGCTGCGAGATGGGTGGCCGACCTGTAGGATGTGGTATCCATGAGTCTCGCCATATTCTGACTGAATGCCTGTTTCCTATTCGCCATACAAGGCCTTTTTTAACAGATTGAAGCCATGCACTATGGATTGCCAAGTTTATGATGCATTGGCTGAGAATACTGTGTCCTCTAGACGACCATTTGGGAAATAGCATGCCTTCAAAATTTGTGCACACAAGGTCTCAGGATTCACCAATAAATGCCATGCTTGTCTCGCCAGCATAGCTTGGTTGAACATTCGGAAATCCGTGAACCACATACCACCACATGATTTAGGTTTCAGCAGATAATCCCACGCCTTCCAGTGCGTCTTCCGCTTCCCTCTATAAGCGCCCCACCAGTAACTACGAATCATGCGTGAGAGATCATCACAACTACTTCTCGGGAGCTTGAAAATACTCATAAGGAAGGTCGGAAGAGCTTGCGCAATTGCCTTGATGAGCACCTCCCTTCCAGCTTGGGACATCAGCTCCCCCCACAGAATGATTCTCTTAGTTAGTTGTTGTTGGAGGTTTTGCACTTTTCCTCTAGAAAAGCGACCACTTGGGGTCGGAAAGCCTAAGTACTTCTCCTCAAAGCTAGCATTTGCCACCTCCAGAGTGTGCATCACGTCCTGTTTATTGGCCTCAGAGCATCTTGGGCCAAATAAAATTGAGCACTTGTTTGGGTTAATAATCTGTCCAGTAGCTCGAGCATACCTTCCAAGTGCTAATTTCACTTGGTTCGCTTCAGCCTCATTAGCACGGAAGAAAAGTAAAGTATCATCCGCGAACAAAAGGTGAGAAATGCCCGGTGCCTGAGCGCACACGCGTATAGGGGAAATCTGATGCTCCGTGACGTCCTGTTTTAAAATAGCATCCAAGCCATCAGCAACAAAAAGGAACAGAAAAGGCGAAAGAGGGTCTCCCTGCCGTAGCCCGCGGGACGGTGCGAATGAATTCGAGAGGGTTCCATTAACTTTAACATTATATCTCACCGAGGTGACACACCTCATTATCCAATTCACCCATCGATGAGAGAAACCCAACTGTTGCATCACTCGCTCCAGAAACACCCAGTCCACCCTGTCATAAGCCTTCGACAAATCCAGTTTATATGCACAGAAACTCAGCTCGGAGTCCTTTTCTTGTTTAATAGCATGGAAGCACTCGAAAGCAATTAAGGCGTTATCAGTTATTAACCTTCCTGGCACAAACGCACTCTGTTCCGGGGACACCAATTCATCTAGGATAGGGCGAAGTCTGTTCACTAGACATTTGGCAATAACCTTGTAGATGACGTTGCAGAGGCTGACGGGCCGGAAGTCGGTGAGCCAAGTTGGTGTGTCAATCTTAGGAATCAACACAATAGTGGTACTGTTCACTCCTTCCGGCATCTCTCCAGTCGCAAAAAATAACTTAACTGCATTTATAATGTCAACTTTTAGCACTGACCAATGTCGCTGAAAGAACCTCGCTGGAAACCCATCCGGTCCCGACGCCTTCAAGGGCCCTATTTGGAACATTACGTTGGAGATCTCCTCCTTTGTGAACTCCTTGCACAACTCAACATTCATATCCAAAGAGACCTTAGGTTGGATCAGCTGTAACACGTCTCCTGGATCAAGAAGTGGGTCAGCTATAAATAAATTCTGGAAATAATTATTAACCATTTGCAGCATCAAGTGCTGTTCAGTATGGACAACTCCCTGCTCATCTGTCAGACCCTTGATCCTGTTTTTCCTAGCCCTCCAAACAGCCTTACGATGGAACATTTTAGTGTTCCGATCGCCTTCTTTAAGCCAGTCAATTCTCGACCTCTGGAGCCAGATCATCTCCTCCCTATAGAGTAATTCGTTCATTTTGTCCATCTCCATTCTTATCTCTCTCCGGTCTGCATTCATATTGGTTAACTCCTCTAACCGGGAGCGAGACTTTCCCAATTCTCGTGTGACATTACCAAACGTTTTATTGCTCCAAGAGTGCAGATCAGCCATTATAGTAGCTAGAGCCTTCCGAACATCACCCAAGTTTCTTTTCGTACCTTTGCTGGTCCAGGAATTAGCAATGATGGTCTCCAACGCCGGCGATCTTTCCCACATCAGTTCGTATCTCCGACCACTCGAAGGCATCCGATCTTGTTCCAGTGAGCACTTGAGAAGAAGAGGGCAATGGTCCGACGCCGGTGAGACCAAATGAGACACGGAAGCGTGTACAAACATGTCCCTCCATTCGTTGGAGGCCACCGCTCTGTCCAAACGCACTTGGACATTTGCTCGGCCGCTCCGCCTGTTATCATATGTGAACGGATGACCTGAAAAACCAAGATCAGTGAGACCACAAGCTTCTAATGAATCCCGAAAATTCAACATCTGCCCAAGAGATCTAGGAGTCTCAGATTGATGCTCAAAATCCCACATAGCCTCGTTAAAATCGCCCAGAATAATGCAAGCTTCTGAGCTTGTCCCACATGCGGTGCCTATTTTCCACCCGAGGTTCTCTGTACACAAAAGTGGCTCTCCAAAGTGGTGCATCCGCCGAGACACGCAAGTACACATCGATCAATCTATCATTGGCTTCCTGAACATCTACGTACATGGACTCATGCTAGAATAAAGCTAAACCTCCACTACGACCATTGCAACTAACACCTTCAAAACCAGATAAACCTAGCCTATTTCTTAAACGATACATTTTCTCTTTATTTTGCCTAGTTTCGCAAAGAAAAACAAGACTTGAGGAATGCGTCCTGACGAGCGACGCAATATCTAGAACTGTCGAGGGGTTTCCCGCACCCCGGCAGTTCCAACTTATCCAATTCATTGCTCCTGACGGGGCGGCACCGCCTTCCCCGTCAGTTTACCGGCGGCCCCGTGGCCGGTTGCCTCCAAGCCTTCCATGCTATCCAGCACCTCCCTTTCCTCTTCTTGATCCGGGCCGTCGCTGTTCAGGACCTTCCCTTTCTTTTGTAAGTTGCCTATAATTTCCTTGGAGTGCAGTACAATCGCCCCTTGGTCAACTCCAGTGCCACCTTCCACGGGGGCCCGGAAGAACCTCTTTCCAAGCACCGAGTCCGCCTCCTGCATATTCTGGTCAGAATCCGCGGACGAGAACCCAGAACTAGCAGACAAGTTGCACAAGGCTGGAATCATCTCAGAACTTCCCAAGTTGTTGTTGTAGTTTATTGCTGGCCCAGGGGACCTGACTGACAGAGGAATGGGTGAAGCCACCCTCCCTCCTGAGAACCCAAAGTTAGGGGGTTCAGAGGTAGCACGCCCAGCTCGGTGATTGCTGGCCTCGCCTTTCTGCTCCGCTAAGTGCATACGCATGGCCATGACACGTGATTATAAGTCTGCATCAACTCCTGGGGCACCAGTACGCTCCCGGTCCTCAAAACCATTGCGAGCATCTACCCGCTCTGGGATCTCCCTTGCCTGCTGCTGCGTTTGGTTCCGCTTGCCCCGCCAGCTGTCCCGAGGCCGTCCGAGCACCTCTGCCGGCGCGTTACTCGCAAAATTGAGGCCCCGTCTTGCTGCTGGTTGAACTCCAGGGGCAACAAAAGCCGATCTATTCTCATATTTCCGGTACGGCGAGCATCGCAGGCCCTCATCATATGCTTTGGTAGGAACTCCCATCCTCTTTTTTTCACATTGATTATCATCATGTCCAATGAAACCACACCAGAAACACTAGTGTGGGACTCTTTCATACCTTAGCGGGTACACCATCTGCTTTGTTGGATCCCGGCCAATGGTGATCTTAGTCTGTAGCCGGCGGTTCAGAGGTAGCTCCACACGAATACGCAGAAACTCACGGACCCTGCTACCATCCACCTCGGCGTCCACTTCCTTGACCGTGCCCAACAGACCACCAAGAAAATTGCCGTACGCCACAGTCTGCTTGTCCCATGGAACGTTGAAGACACGCACCCACACCGGAACAGCTTTCAGAGAAGCTTCAGAGGGCTGGGATTCGCCACTAAAGGGGCCAACAATGAGTGCGTTCCCCTTGTATATCCAGGGGCCTCCACGAGGCCACGAAATTGTAGTCCCCTTCCGAGAAGGAGGTCACCGCGTACCAGTTGTTCTTGATCCTCACAATGTCCAGGCCTGACCTAATCTTCCAAACCTCACTGAAGTGCTCCGTCATAGCTTCCACGTTTGGGCGCCAAAGATTGACATAGCGGCCCATCAACCTCCAACGCGGCGGCGCCTCCACCGGTTCATGCACTTTTAATAAGTGATATCACAAAAATGTTACACCTAAATTATATAATGCATTCCAGTTAGGCACGTTTGGGTTTATGATTATTTAAGCATGGACAGAAAAAAATTATTATAATACTGATGTGAATCCAGACAATCAATAATAACAAGATAGGATTAGGAAAGGAGAATGAAACTTCAAGACAACAAAAAGAGACAACGTTCGATCATACATGGAGATGTGCCAGACTGCACAAATATGCGAACCACGTGTGATAAGCAAATCATCACAAAGGTATTCTTATGTGTATTATCATCCACTATCTTAACTTACTGTTCTTAATTCAATTGCTAAACTTCCCTTACATGTTGCATGACTGTAGTACAGTATACTGGAAGCAACATTATAGCTGCTTCTTCTTTGCGCATCAATTGTGATATCTATGTGTTCCATTCCTTCCAAGTCCTATATTAAGGGCCTGTTCAGCTCTCCACCAGCTCTGCGAAATTACGGAATCTGTGGAGCACCTACTTTTCAACTCCGCGATTTTAGCATGCAGCTCCGTCAGCTCCGCGGAGCTGAGTCCGGAGCAGAGGGACTCCGAACACCACCTAAATCACAAAAACATGTTGCATTTGTTCCTGATCGTACATATGAGCTTTTAAAAGAAACATGAAAACACATTTCCATGCAACATGGCTTAATCAAGACGGAGGCAAAATCAGCATTGTTGAATTACCACAGGGAACCATATCATGTACAGATGTAAATCATGTGCATTGACTGAGGCAAAATCAGCATTGTCGAATTGCCACAGGAAAGCATTGGCTGGTAAAACTACAAGGTAAGTAGCAAGAAAATTCAATCAAGATCTACAATTTGGACATTCGTGAACCTGGTAATTCTGTTAAGCGTGTGTACATGACTAAAAGTAACACAAGGTGTACAATAGAAAAATCAAGGGCGGAAAAACTAGATATGTCAGTTCTATTAAGTGTGTTGTATTAGTAAGAAAAAAAGAACATACTAATATTCAAATTGATGCTAAATTCAGAAACTTAAACATGACATCGAAAAGGACAGATATTGAAATTTTGGAACTTCGGAAGTCCAAGACACAAGTGTGAATGGTGTGGTGCAATTTTTTGGTATGAAGAAAGAGCAACTTGAGAAGGGTCTTGTGACATGCACACAAGGCGAGAAGAACCTCAACGAAAGAGCAACTTCAGAAGTTCCACGAGGATGCCCTTGCATGCATTTTGTAGTACAGACTAGACTGGATAAAAAACATCAAGGAAACATAAGAGCAGAATTATATGCTTCGTTGCAGGACACAACATAAAGAGGAGATACAAGGGCTGACGAGGTAGGAAGGAGAATACTACTGCCATCCAGCTTCACCGATAACCTCAGATACAAGCACAAAACTAGCAAGATGCTATAGCAAGATGTCGATGGGCTTGATACACAGACCTATTTGTGGCATTCACATGCAACACAGCTTGGCTGGATATTCAATCTATGCTTATGGAAGTAGGCCAAACAACATCACAGAAACCTGATATTGTTGATCGAATGTTCCACATAAAGCTCAATGAGTTCATGAGGGACAAGAAAAAGGAGATACTTTGGGAAAACACTTGCCAGTAATAGCCTACTAACTTGATCATACCTGTTATTTTATTTTCTATAGCAAATGAACTAACAACAAGGATGATGTGGTCAAGAACATAGTCTACACAGAAATAATCTAAAGGTAGGAACAAAAACAAACTTCCATATGCTACTAGCCTTTTAGATAAACATAAGTAGATGGGAAAATAGTACACTACAAAACTGTCTTCAACATAAAAACTGACTTTTCTATGCTAGCATTATATGGCAGAATGGATATGATCTACTACTCCTAGAAGTATTGGAAACATGCATCAACATTTGATGAAAATAGCTGGATAATACCAAATGTCGACACTTTGTGTTATCTAATATTTTAAGCTTATTCTATAGTACTTCCTCCGTCCCATAATGTAAGACGTTTTTTGACACTAGTGGGAGTACAAGCCAGTAGTGACAACATCCACGCATCATTTTAGTTCATATGTAGGATGCAATCGCCCCTATTTTCCTATAAACTTTATCTTTGGTCTAACCACGAATACACTAATTACTTACTAAATTTGTTGAATATGAACGGGGCAAGGGGGCATAAGCAGATATACATCCTAACAAGCAATACCTTAATTGCATTATATTGGTTTACCCATACACATGCAGAAAAAGGATAAGAAACAAAAACATGAGAGGGGCAGGAAAAGAGAGAAGGGGACCTGCAAGTGGAAGAATGAGCTGCCGAAATCAGGCTGCCAGTCCAGGATTAAGGTGACCTGTCGGGCTGCCTCGCTCGGGGGCAGCCACGATGCGATCGAAAACAACGCCGTCAGCATCTCAAAATCAAGGTGGATCTAAGCTGGCTGCGGGAGACAAGATCCACACCCACATCACCTGGATGGACGCCGACGGCAACGGGGCCGTCGAGATCGACAAGCTCGCTTCCTCCCTAGAGCCGCTTCTCCTTGGGCCCTGCTAACACTCCGTCGCCGTTGACCGGTCTGAAAGATCGACGAGGCGTATAGGAGCCAAACCAAGCGCCGTAGACAGCCACCCCATGGCCGCACCAGTGAGTTGAGCTGCAGGTGTGCGTGCAAGTGAGTACGAGCAAGGTCGCGGCAGGGAATCAAGAGAGAAAACTGAGGTGCTGTTGGGATTGAATCCGCAACACCAATTACTAGCTGGATAATACGCATAGAATGTTTTTAAAAAACATAGGCATAAAATAAGATTACTTATAGTATACACGCACTATGATGATAGAGTTCACGATGTGGGTTGAAACCTAAATCATAGTATAATTTTCTCTCAGAATATTCTAAACAAATGAATGCAAAAAGAATTATATTACATGATCATAAAAATATGTCTATCCGGTACCAATCATTTATATTTAGACTATGCATATGGAACTACCATTTTCATGTCAAACTGCCACACACGACGAACATCAATTCATTGGTAATGAAAAGGGCACAGGACTTTAAAAGAATTTATAAGATCCATCTGAGCGGTCGCATCAAGAAAACCCACGGGTTGGAGCAACTCACTCCCGAAGATTTTGATGAGAACGTTAGTGACCAATCTCTATCTCTACCTAATATTAAAGGGAGGATTGTTTCTCCACCTTTTTTCGTGCATCACGAATTTTTCGTATGTTTCGTTCTGTTTCCCATACGTCCGGTTCGTTGGACAGTGTCAAATAAAAAAAGAAACCTACGCTAGGTATGCTTTGGGCCTTGGCCCATCACCCGCTCCATACACCCTTCAGATCGCTTGCCTCGCATCTCTCCAGATCGCTCACCTTGCACCTCTCGCTTCTCTCGCCTCTCAGATCGTCTCCCGAGGCCGCCCTCAGCAGTCAGCAACAGCTCTAGATCGCCCTCAGCAGCAGCTCCAGCTCGCTCCAGATTGCCCTCAGCAGCAAGCCAGCAACTCGCCTGCCGGAGGAAGAGCCTCTTCTCCGAGCAAGGCCAGCTCCTCCTCGGCGCCTCGATTCATCCTCTGCCTCTAAGCAAGATCCAAAACTCGCGGCAACAACTCCGCTTCAGTCTCCTCCGCGCCAGTGATGGATGCCTCATCTTCTTACTCCTCTGCCTCTGTATCAAGTGTTGCGCCATCTTCTTCTTCCTCCTCTTGCCACTGGATCTCCAAGTGCAGCACAAATCTTCTTCCTCCTCAGCCTACGGATCAGCTGCACAAGATACATTGGAAATATGCCCTAGAGGCAATAATAAAATGATTAGTATTATATTTCCTTGTTCATGATAATTGTCTATTGTTCATGCTATAATTGTGTTATCTGGAAATCATAATACATGTGTGAATACATAGACCACAACATGTCCCTAGTGAGCCTCTAGTTGACTAGCTCGTTGATCAACAGATAGTCATGGTTTTCTGACTATGGACATTAGATGTCATTGACAACAGGATCACATCATTAGGAGAATGATGTGATGGACAAGACCCAATCCTAAGCCTAACACAAGATCGTGTGGTTCATTTGCTAAAGCTTTTCCAATGTTAAGTATCATTTCCTTAGACCATGAGATCGTGTAACTCCCGGATGCCGTAGGAGTGCTTTGGGTGTGCCAAACGTCACAACGTAACTGGGTGACCATAAAGGTATACTACAGGTATCCCCGAAAGTATCTATTGGGTTGACACGGATCGAGACTGGGATTTGTCACTCCGTATGACGGAGAGGTATCTCTGGGCCTACTCAGTAATGCATCATCATAATGAGCTCAATGTGACCAAGTGTTTGGTCACGGGATCATGCATTACGGTACGAGTAAAGTGACTTGCCGGTAACGAGATTGAACGAGGTATTGGGATACCGACGATCGAATCTCGGGCAAGTAACGTACCGATTGACAAAGGGAATTGTATACGGGATTACTTGAATCCTCGACATCGTGGTTCATCCGATGAGATCATCGAGGAGCATGTGGGAGCCAACATGGGTATCCAGATCCCGCTGTTGGTTATTGACCGGAGAGTCGTCTCGGTCATGTCTGCATGTCTCCCGAACCCGTAGGGTCTACACACTTAAGGTTCGGTGACGCTAGGGTTATAGAGATATTAATATGCAGTAACCCGAAAGTTGTTCGGAGTCCCGGATGAGATCCAGGATGTCATGAGGAGTTCCGGAGTAGTCCGGAGGTAAAGATTTATATATAGGAAGTCAAGTTTCGGCCATCAGGAAGGTTTCGGGGGTAATCGGCATTGTACCGGGACCACCGGAAGGGTCCTGGGGGTCCACCGGGTGGGGCCACCTATCCCGAAGGGCCCCATGGGCTGAAGTGGGAGGGGAACCAGCCCGTGGTGGGCTGGTGCGCCCCCCCTTAGGCCTCCCCTGCGCCTAGAGTTGGGAAACCCTAGGGGTGGGGGCGCCCCACTTGGCTTGGGGGCAAGCCACCCTCCTTGGCCGCCGCCCCCCTTGGAGATGCATCTCCTAGGGCCGGCGCCCTCCCTAGGGGCCTACATAAAGAGGGGGGAGGGAGGGCAGCCGCACCTAAGCCTTGGCGCTTCCCTCTCCCTCCCGTAACACCTCTATCTCTCTCGCTGTGCTTGGCGAAGCCCTGCCGAGATCCTCGCTGCATCCACCACCACGCCGTCGTGCTGCTAGATCTCCATCAACCTCTCATTCCCCTTGCTGGATCAAGAAAGAGGAGACGTCTTCCCCAACCATACGTGTGTTGAACGCGGAGGTGCCGTCCGTTCAGCACTTGGTCATCGGTGATTTGGATCACGGCGAGTACGACTCCATCATCCCCGTTCTCTTGAACGCTTCCACTCGTGATCTACAAGGGTATGTAGATGCACTCCTCTCTCTCGTTGCTAGATGACTCGATAGATTGATCTTGGTGAAGCGTAGAAAAATTTTATTTTCTGCAACGTTCCCCAACAAGATATACATCCAGTTTGTAAAGAGAGCCTAATGAATTCAAACTATAGCGTAAAGTGGACTAAGAATTCAAACTGGATAAAATAGACTTGTGCCATGTGGGAATAGAAAACATGAAAGACTTGTGTTGAGAATGTCGGGACCAGAGAGGAGTTTTGCAATCAGCTTAGAGGCTAGATGTGGGTCCGAGCTTGGAGGCAAGCCCGCCTCCAAGCACTGTGGATGGCCTAAGAGGAGTACCCAAACTAGCAATACTCAAACATATAGTCCACAATAAACTTGAGAGTTCACCAGGTTGGACCATATTTGCAAAGCATGCTCCACAATCAAAGTGAGAGTTCAAACTTACGGAAAAAACATTTGTAACAGTATATAGATTTCTTTGCCTTGCATACTAGAGATGCATAGAGCAATGTTATCGGGAATTCAGTACATGGTAGTATAGAAAAGGAATTTCTTTAGTTGATTCATTCACAGCCTTCCGTGGTTCAGTTCTTGATATGGGAAGAACTACGTACATTATCAATTATGGAGTCAGACATAAAGATCGACTATAAAAACAACTGCACCATACAGGACCAAGGACCAATACAGAAGGAGTGTAATCTATAGATAGCCTTCTCGTGAAAAAAAAAACTATAACCGCTTAATCAAAGAAAGGGAGGTTGCTTAGAAAATATTAGCAATTATTTGGGTAAAACAAATTGCTTCTTGTTTGTAAAGTAGATTAAGAATTTTGAGGAAAGCAAGTGGGAGAGACAGAGAAAAAGTGAATAGCACATGAGCATCTTAAGCCATACCAGATTATCAGAAAGAGAAAGACCTAAAGAGCACAAGGTCAAATCATGCCACACAAGATTTTCGTGATACTGCTACTTGCCTTAAGTAGTTTGCAAACACCAGTTCTTTCTAATAAGCATATACTCCATGAATTACTTACATCCCATTTTGTAGCATCAGCGACAAATTCACTCCCTCCCATCTCAAAAGCATAGGCCAAATACTGAAATCAACTGATGCAAACTTGACAATTCCAAGTTCAGTAGCAACATAAAGCTTACCAGCTATACTTTGGGCAGAAACAACCCCAAGTTCATTCTTATCATTTGAAAGTTAGTGTGCCCTTGCATCACCAAGAGAGAGCTTTATACTATTTTAGGTTTGCAATCTCAGTTGCACGGACATCTTGCTGCCTATAACAAACAGGAGAGCAGTGCATGAGCAATAATTAGTGAAACAATAATAAGCAAGTTTACAAATCATGTATGTAGAAAAGTAGGGGTATAGAGAAAAGGTTGTTCCTTTTCCTGCAGATTCCTTATTTTTCATATTGTTGCATCATCAACTAGAGCAGCATGACATTTTCTCTGCCCACAAGATAGATTTGATGTAAAACTAGAGCAGAATGAAAATTTCAAATTATACTCCGGCTACAAGTTCTTTACAGTCCGACTAAACTGACTGCAGTGAGTAAGCAAGCACATCCAGAGGGGGGAGAGGATGCTAACCATGTCTGTGCGGAGGGCGTCCCCGAACCCCTGCTCCTGCTCTACCAACTCGTTGGCCGAACCGCAACCCATGAAATCACTGGAGGGGCTTCTCCTCGGCGCTATCCATCCCAACACGACCCCTGCTCCTCCGCAAGAGAACACTGAACATTGGGACGCAAGAAATATGAATAAATGCACCACATGTATGAATAAAGGCAAGCGTGTTGATCAAAAATAAACTGGCTATTGTTCTCTACTCCATTACTTGACAAACACAAGCATGCCATTAGTCCTTCTGCTATTAGTCGCAACAATACATCCTATCTATTCCATTTTTTCCACTAGACAGCAAGATCATGACACATGCAAACAAACATGAAACCATCAAAATAGCATCAGAGCATCATCTGAAATTTTATACTCGAACCAATGCTCCAAGAAACATGAGAACATGGAATTTAGGACCAGGAAACATGCAAAAACTTGTTCAGGCCAAAGATATGATCAAGGCACCAGGACACATCATCTGTATTACAATTAAGTACTCCAGCATTGGTACTCCTATGATCAGCAGAAGCAAACACTGAATAAATGGAGAGATGCATCACTGGAAAGCAAGATAAGCATCGGAACAATGGATTGGAAAGGAGAAAGAAAAATCGAACTTTGGATGTGAAGGTCAAGATGGTGGGTGAGACCCTGCCTTGTCGGCCTCGGCCTCCTCACGGCAGCGGTTGCGTGCGCGGGGGGCTGGGATCTAGATCGGCGAAGAAAATCGGGACGGTCAGCAGCGTAGGACCCTGGTCGGCTCTCCCCTCCGCCGGCCAACACGCGGGCAGCGGAGCTCGACGGGTCGCCGCGCACGTACAACCGATGCACGCACACGCCGGCATCGTGTCGTGGTTCGCGGGGCGATGTGGTTCCTGGGCGTGAGGCGGAGGGGCCGGAGCTGCGGCGACCGGCGAGATGCGTCGGGAGAGAGAAAGAAAGGGGATGGAGGAGATATTTGGGGAGTCTGGTGGTTGACTGGTGGAGTGCGGTGGTCTCAGGATAAGGGTGGACTGCGGATTGAAGGTGAAAAAACTCGAGGGCTTGTTTGCAAAATAGTGCCATTAAATTAATGCAAACTTTCAATGTAATACACCAAATGGAAGTGGATAATCAGGTACACTAGCTAACTCAGATTCTCAACCGCTTTTCAAAATTGTATTTTAGATGTGCTTTGTAATGCCAAAAAGATCATAATAAAATTCCGTGCATACATTTCACAAAAGTATGTCCACGACACAAAGTTTTGTAAAAAAAGTCATTTTATTTTGTCTCCATAAAAAAGACAATTTTTAGTGCTTCTAAAAAGCATTCTGCGACACAGTGTTTTTTTTCTGCACAGGCCACAAAAAAGTTATTTTTCTGTGAAACTTCCTACACGTACATACAAAATGCATCATGAAGGTGTGCATGAGGGGAGTGACTAACTATTAACAGTTCATCATGAAGGTGTGCATCATGTAAAAGGTACACGCGGTTTGACTAACTGTTGATAGTTCATCATGAAGGTGTGCATGAGGGGAGTCGGATGAGGAAAGAGATGTTGAAGGCGATGGCGGCACATGGATGATGGTGCTAGACTGGGAGAGTATTATGATGTTGATGCTCAATGCCAAGTGTCTCGTGTCCTGTCCAAGCTCATCAGCTTGGGCGTGCATAACTATATTCGAACATATTACAATCAGATACACACTGCAACCACTAGAGTGAGAAAGAGTATAAGTTGTGACACAGGTGAGATGCCATGCTGAAATATGGGACGTAGGTCAGCAGAACATCTTGAGAAATGCTTTTTATAATAAAAACATATGGCATTTTTTCTACTGTCGCAACACACGGGCATATGTCCTAGTATTTCCTAAAACATGGAAGGAAAATTCTCTTACAGGGAAAACCACCAAGGATATGTATAAAGGTAAAATCGTGTTTACAACCGCCACTGGCGAACAACTGACAAAAATAACCAATATTTACTTGCTTCCGTTACTATTTTTTTAAAGTACTAGCCTGTGCAAATAAATCAATGTTTAAAGTGAAAAAATGCTAGAAAAATTATACAAAACATGAATTGGCCAGCGGGATTCATCATGAAAATACATTTACTACGACATGCATACTAGGCATGTAAATGATAAATGAATTATATATATATATATATATATATATATATATATATATATATATATAACTATGTTCGCAAAAGTACTATATTTCAAATGTAATCATATTTGGTCCCAATTTTTCAATACAAATAACATACTCTCATTATTAAACTTTCTAAAGATCTAGCCCGCGCATCGAGCAGGCCACTTTGCTAGTTATATTAATTTTCTTACTAAAAATAAACTAGTTCTATAGTAAAATTTCAATTAGACTAGTTCTATTAATTCAACTAGTTCAACTAAGCACTTACTATAAATAAAAATAAACTTGTTCTTACTAAAAATAAACTAGTTCTATTAATTTTCTTACTAATTCTATTAAACACTTACTAAAAACAGTAAAAAACTACATTATACAATAGTAAAAAAACTACAGTAAAAAATAAAAAAAATAGAGATGGATGGAGGAGGGGGTGGGAGGAGGGAGGAGAGGGGAGGAGGTCGGTGGGATCGGAGGAGGGAGGAGAGAGGAAGGGGAGGGCGGCCGGAGAAGGAGGAGGGAGGGGCGATGGGAGGAGGTCTGCCGGCAGAGGAGGGAGGAGGGATGAGGGGGCAGCCGGAGGAAGAGGGAGGAGGGGGCGGCCGGAAGAGAAGGGGGGAGGAGGGAGGAGGGAGGAGGGAGGAGGAGGGATGGAGGGAGTACCTCGGTGGAGGAGCAGCGCGGCGGCGGCGAACGATGGCGGAGGCGGACGACGGGTATCGGCGCGGGCGAGAGTGACTGAGAGGGAGAGTGAGTGAGAGGGTCGGCCACGTGGGGAGGATAAGGTATGGTTAGTAGTAGCGCGTGTTCGTGAAAAGCGCTACTGCTACGGAGCATAGCAGTGGCGCTGGGTACGGATACGCGCTACTGCTAAGTGGGGCTAGCCATGTGCGCCCAATTCAAACATAGCAGCAGCGCGTTTTGCTACTACGCGCTACTGCTAAAATGATAGGTAGCGCGGTTTATTTACACACGCTACTACTAAGTAGCAGTAGCGCATAATTTTGTTCAGCGCTACTGCTAAGATGTTGTGTATAAGGTTTTCCCTAGTAGTGTAGGTATGATGGACTCTTGAAGATAAGATTTGGGTTTAAGGGTTTTTGTATGCACAAGTAGTATCTCTACTTGGTGCGGAACTTTTGGCTAGCAAAGATGGGGGCAAGCACCACATGTTGAAGGATCTATGACAATATGACTTCTATGTGAATATGAACAAACATAAATCATTACATTGTCTTCCTTGTCCAACGTCAACAATTTTGGCATATAATATTTTGATGGGGCTCACAATCACAAAAGAATTCCAAGATAGTGTATTTGCATGTGAAAGTTCTCTTCCTTCTACTAATCATTCATGAATTGCTTGTATGACCAATATTGTGATTGTCAGACTTCAAAAGATTTCACTTTCTAAATCCAATGTGAAGCTACTACTAGGCATGATATGAACATATAATTTCAACTTCATGGTATTCAATTTATTCAACAATTTACTCATAGGATATAAGTGAAGCACAAGAGTAAATGACAAGCTACTCCAAAAAGATATAAGTGAAGATCAAACGAGTAGTTAAGTACATGGGTAGCTATTTGAGGACTCTCTCTTATTTAAAAACATTCAGATCTAAGTATTTTATTAAAACAACAAGCAAAACAAAATAAAATGACATTCCAACAATAGCACACATCATGTGAAGAAGCAAAAACTTAGGATCAACCGATATTAACCGATAATTATTGAAGAAGAACGGTGGGATGCCTACCGGGGCATCCCCAAGCTTAGATGCTTGAGACTTCTTGAAATATTATCTTGGGATGCCTTGGGCATCCCCAAGCTTGAGCTTTTGCGTCTCCTTAATTCCTTTTATATCATGGTTTCCCTATATCTAAAAAACTTCACACACATAAAACTAAACAAGAACTTGTGAGATAAGTTAGTATAAACCAATGCAAAAACTTTATCATTCTCTACTGTAGCAAATCACTAAAATTATTATTCAACATTGCATACTAAATTCCTCTGCATATTTAATACTCCTATCCTCAAATAGAATCATTAAACAAGCAAACTTATGCAAACATAACAACAATCTGCCAAAATAGTACAGTCTGTAAAGAATGTAAGAGTATCAATACTTATTTAACTCCAAAAATTATGAAAATTTAATACACCATAGAAATTTTATCAGAGCTTCTTGTGCAAAAAAAATTCAACATTTTATCACATTCTACCTTTTGTCGGGAATCTTTGCAACAGCGATAAACTTTCTATTTTCAAAAAGCAACATAGAGAACAAGATGTGTGCTTTTTGAAAACAGAAAGTTTATCGCTATGATTGCAACTAGAAAACAAGCAGATTATGCATTGAAAACAGAATCTGTCAAAAACAGAACAGTATGTAGTAATCTATACTCCAACCATATTTATGCTACTCCAAAAATTCTGAAAAATTACGACAACGTAGAGAATTTGTATATATATCACCTGTAAGAAATTAAGAATTTTTCCACGTTCCAGTAAAATATAACAATCTTTGCACTGGACACAAAAGTTCCTATTTTTGCACAGAATCAAGTCAACTATCATCCACACTATCCCAGAGGCTTTACTTGGCACTTTATTGAAAAAAAAACTATGAAACATGGTTACTACAGTATCATAAACATGTGAACACACAAAAACAGTAGGTAAAAGTGTTGGGTTGTCTTCCAATAGGCGATTTTCTTTAATGCCTTTTAGCTAGGCATGATGATTTCAATGATGCTCGCATAAAAGATAATATTTGAAACATAAAGAGAGCATCATGAATCATAAGTTCTTCTCTCATAGCATTTTTTAGTAGCATCATGAATAGATTCATCAATATAACCATCACATAAAGCATACTTTTCATGATCCAAAAGCATAGAAAATTTATTACTCTCCATATAAGCAATTTTACTCTCATTCATAATAGTGGGAGTGTCATAGGAAACTCGAATACTATAAATTGTTCCCATATTAAAAGAGTAATGTTCAGTACAAGGATATTAAAAATTATGACAATAATTATCACTACTTTTTATAACATAAGTATCATCATAAGTGGCAACTTTGTTCTCATCATAGATAGGAGGCATGCAATCATCATAGCAAATTTGATCATTCAAAGTAGGGGGACTAAAAACATCATCTTCATTAAACATAGCATCCCCAAGCTTGGGACTAACATAAATTGCAGCAAATAAATCCTCAAACATGTCATTCTCATCAAACATAGCATCCCCAAGCTTGTGGCTTGGCATATCATAAGCATAATCACTCTCATCATAAATAGTATGAATAGCACCAATGGTATAACAATTAATATCATCCTAATTTCCCAAGTTGGTGCCAAAAAGATTTCCAAGGTTATAAGAAGTATCATTATCTTCCCAATCATAATCATCACAACAAGCAATATGCATAACAAAAACATCATCAATAATGCTCTCGGACATTGTGCCATAAGACATAGAAGCAATATCATCATCAAGTTCATCATCTTACACAATTATTTTTTGATTCATTTTCATGAGGCACGACAATAATAGGAGCAACACTATTTGGGAGAGATGCCTTTTTACCTCTATTCTTTCTTCTTATTTTCTTTTTCTTCACCACATCATGTGTGGGTTTAATTAATTTTTTCAAGCTTCTTGTTGAAGAGATTGATTGGATAGGAAGCTCGTTACCTATTTCATCATGAGAGAAAATAGGAGGGAAAGTAGAAATCTTTACCCTTTCATTAGTATTCCTTCTATATTCTATTGGTTTCCCCATCTTTCTATAGTTGGCAATATAAGCATTCTCATTGCAATTTATGCAAACATATAGATATTTTTTAGTTTAGTTTCATTGTTGACCGTGAGAATGAATACTTCAAACCAACTATTTTTATATGTCAATTCTTCACTCCCCCAAAATAGACAAAGCTCATTTTAAAGTTCAAGGGTGATCAAGTTATTGCAATATTTGGACACGATTCGATCATGAAAAAGCATGCATTGGAAATTAAGGTGACCAACTTTATTGCAAAGATCACAAGTAATAGGACAAAGAGACCATAATTTTGTAGTGAATTAATCTATCACTTTGAGCAAAGAATTGGTTCTATCATGTTTATGCTTCTTACAAAAAGCTATCTTCCCTATAAGGCACGTCTTCACAAACTTTATGCACTCAACAAAAATTGACATGCTTATAAGAAACACTTTTCTCATGACTAGTGCAATAATCATTAGCATTTTGGATATTCAGAGAATTCATACTAAAAACATTGCAATCATGCTCATCATTCAAATATTTTGTGCCAAACATTTTATTGACTTCTTCTTCTAACAATTGAGCACAATTTTCCGAACCATCATTTTCAAGAAAGATATTATAAAGATGATCAATAATAAGATGCAACCTCAATTCCATTTTTATTGTAGTTTTCTTTTATAAACCAAACTAGTGATAGAACAAGAAACTAAAAGATTCAATTGCAAGATCTAAAGATTTACCTTCATGCACTCACCTCCCCGGCAACGGCGCCAGAAAAGAGCTTGATGTCTACTACGCAACTTTATTCTTGTAGACACGTGTTGGCCTCCAAGCGCAGAGTTTTGTAGGACAGTAGCAATTTTTCCTCAAGTGGATGACCTAAGGTTTATCAATCCGTGGGAGGCGTAGGATGAAGATAGTCTCTCTCAAACAACCCTGAAACCAAATAATAAAAAGTCACTTGTGTCCCCAACACACCAAATACAATTATAATTTGTATAGGTGCACTAGTTCGACAAAGAGATGGTGATACAAGTGTAATATGGATAGGAGATATTGATTTTTATAATAAGAACAATAAAAACAGCTAGGTAGCAATTGATAAAACAAAGTACAAACAGTATTGCAATGCTTGAAAATGAGGCCTAAGGTCTGTAATTTCACTAGTGAAATCTCCCAACAATGCTAATATAATTGGATCACATTGATACATCTCCAACGTATCTATAATTTTTGATTGTTCCATGCTATTATATTACCTGTTTTGGATGTTCTATATGCATTAATATGCTATTTTACATGATTTTTGGGACTAACCTATTAACCTAGAGCCCAGTGTCAGTTCCTGTTTTATCTTTGTTTTAGAGTTTCGCAGAAAAGGAATACCAAACGGATTCCAAATGGAATGAAACTTTCGCGATGATTTTTCTTGGACAAAAAGACATCTAGAGGGCTTGAAGTGCATGTCGGGAAAGCCATGAGGCGACCACAAGGTCGGGAGGCATGCCTAGGGGGGTAGGGCGCGCCCCCACCCTTGTGGGCCCCTCATGACTCCACCGACCAATTTCTTCCGCCTATATATTCTCAAATATCCCAAAACCTTCCAGGAGAGCCACGAAACCATTTTTCCACCGCTGCAACCTTCTGTACCCGTGAGATCCCATCTAGGGGCCTTTTCCGGCGTCCTGCCGGAGGGGGATTCAATGACACATGGCTTCTACGTCAACACCATTGCCTCTCTGATGAAGCGTGAGTAGTTTACGACAGACCTACGGGTCCATAGCTAGTAGCTAGATGGCCTTTTCTCTCTCTTTGATTCTCAATACAAAGTTCTCCTCGATGTTCTTGGATATCTATTCGATGTAATACTCTTTTTCGACGTGTTTACCGAGATCTGATGAATTGTGGATTTATGCTCAGCTTATCTATGAATATTATTTGTATCTCCTTTGAATTCTTATATGCATGATTTGATATCTTTGCAAGTCTCTTCGAACTATCGATTTGGTTTGGCCAACTATATTGGTTTTCTATCAATGGGAGAAGTGCTTAGCTTTGGGTTCAATCTTGCGGTGCTCGATCCTAGTGATAGAAGGGGAACCGACACGTATTGTATTGTTGCCATCAAGGATAACAAGATAGGGTTTTCGTCATATTGCTTGAGTTTATCCTGCTACATCATGTCATCTTACTTAAAAGCGTTACTCTGTTCTTATGAACTTAATACTCTAGATTCAGGCAGGAGTCGGTCCATGTGTGGAGTAATAGTAGTAGATGCAGTCAGGAGTCGGTCTACTTGACATGGACATGATGCCTATATTCATGATCATTGCCTTAGATATCGTCATAACTTTGCGCTTTTCTATCAATTGCTCGGCAGTAATTTGTCCACCCACTGTAATATTTTCTATCTTGAGAGAAGCTTCTAGTGAAACCTATGGCCCCCGGATCTACTTTCCATCATATAAAGTTTCCGATCTACAATTTTAGTTTCCTATTTAATTTCTTTGCAATCTTGTACTTTCCGTTCCATAAACCGAAAATACCAAAAAATATTACTTTACCATTTATCCATCTATATCAGATCTCACTTTGCAAATAACCGTGAAGGGATTCACAACCCCTTTATCGTGTTGGGTGCAAGTTGGTGTTGTTTGTGCAGGTATTCGGTGGCTTGAGCGTTGTCTCCTACTGGATTGATACCTTGGTTCTCAAAACTGAGGGAAATATTTACTCTACTCTGCTGCATCACCCTTTCCTTTTCAAGGAAAAAATCAACGCAAGCTCAAGAGGTAGCACACATAACCACCCCTCAACGTGCAACGAAGAATCACTCCAAAGTTCTTATCTAGCGGAGAACATAAGAAGAAATCATTTTTAGGGTATGAAACCACCTCGAAGCTATTCTTTCTGATTGATCTATCCAAGAGTTCATACTAAAATAACACCAAATAATTTCATATTCATAATATTCAATCCAACACAAATAACCTCGAAGAGCGCCCCAAGATTTCTATCGGAGAAATAAAGACAAGAACGTGCATCAACTCCTATGCGCAGACTACCCCAATGTCACCTCGGGAATCCGCAAGTTGAGTGCCAAAACATATATCAAGTGAATCAAAATAATACCCCATTGTCAACACGAGTATACATTTGTAAGACATACATCAAGTGTTCTCAAATCCATAAAAGTATTCAATCCGACAAGAATGAAATCTCAAAGGGAAAACTCAATTCATCACAACAAGATAGAGAGGGGAAAACACCATATGATCTAACTATTTTAACAAAGCCCGCGATACATCAAGACTGTGACTTCTCAAGGACATGAGAGAGAGAGATTAAACACATAGATATTGCTAACCCTCATTCCCAAGGGTGGACTACTCCCTCCTCATCGTGGTGGCCGCCGGGGTGATGAAGATGGATACTGGTGATGATTTCCCCCTCCGGCGGAGTGCCAGAACGGGGTCTAGATTGGTTTTCGGTGGCTACAGAGGCCTGCGGCGACGGAACTTCTGATCTAGGTTTACCCCGCGGGTTTTTGGAATATTTGAGGATTTATAGGGTGAAGAAGGGGTGCGGGAGGCCACCGAGGTGGGCACAACCCACCTGGGTGTGCCTGGGCACCCAGGCTTGCCCTGGTGTGTTGTGCGCCCCTCGAGGCACCCCCAGGTGCTGCTTTGGCCCATTGGAAGTGTCCTGGTCCATAAAAAATCCACAAAAAGTTTCACGGTGTTTGGACTCCATTTGATATTGATTTCCTGCGATGTAAAAACAAGCAAAAAACAACAATTGGCACTGGGCACTGGGTTAATAGGTTAGTCCCAAAAAATGATATAAAGTTGCTATAAAATTGAAAGTGCGTTATATCGACTAGAGGGGGGGTGAATAGGCGATTTTTATGAATTCTTCACTGAGGAATTTGCGGGTGAGGAAATTCCTGAGTGAAGAACTACTTGCAGCGGAATAAGTACTCAGATGTAAACATAACAGAAGACAAGCATGGCCATCATGAAGAAATGAAGACAAGCACAGAGTACAGAAAGTGTAAACACAGGATAACACAGGATGAAGACAGACAGACTGAAGAAATTGAACTGAGGAAATTGAGAAAGTCTTCAGTCAAAGTCTTCAAAACAGATATGAACAAGTGCACAACACAGTAATGAGGAAATGGAAGAGTTGAGGAAATAGAACCAGTAGGCTTGGTGAAGACAATGATTTGGTAGACCAGTTCCAACTGCTGTGACAGTTGTACGTCTGGTTGGAGCGGCTAGGTATTTAAACCTGAGAACACACAGTCCCGGACACACAGTCCTCACCGTATTCTCCTTGAGTTAAGGTCACACAGAACTCGCCCAATCACTCTTGGTAAGTCTTCATGTGACTTCCAAACCTTCACAAACTCGATCACTCGGCGATCCATAATTTCCTCTTGGATGCTCTAGACCATGACGCCTAACCGTCTGGAAGATGCACAGTCTTCAAAGGTAACAAGCGTCGGATCCATGTAGGATCAATCTCTTTAGTGATGCTCAATCACTTTGGGTTTGTAGTTGTTTGGGTTTGGGTTTTCCTCACTTGATGATTTTCACTCAAAGTCCGCGGAGGATGGGATGCTCTCAAATGACAAGTGTTAGTTTCTCTCGGAGCATCCAACCAGCTAGTGGTTGTAGGGGGCGGCTATTTATAGCCTAGGGAGCAGCCTGACATGATAAGACATAAATGCCCTTCAATGATATGACCGTTAGGTGGGTAGATATTTTGGGACAACTGGCGCATATCACAACAACGGTCGGAATTTTGAGGCTCAATTTCCTCAGGGCTATCATGTTCTTCACTGTGTAGGCAATCCGCACTAACGAATTCCTAACTCCTTAGTCAGGACAAATTCCTCAGAGACCAGAATAACTTCGTCTCTGTCACTAAAGAAATTGACTGAACTGTAAGAGATTTCCAATGGCTTCACTCGAAGGGATTGGTAGGTGTAGGATTTTGAGTTGAGCATCACATGGAAAATTTTCCTTAGTATTTCCTCGACCCCCTTTAACAGTACGTTGTTTCCTATGACTCAATAAAGATAAAATGAAACTACAAAAACAAAAGTCTTCACACTTCATGTTCCTCGTACGAATACCAAGTCTTCAAGGTCACACCAATTTCTTCACTTTCAAAGTCTTCAGAAAACCAAAATCTTTAGTCGAAGATATTCATTTTTAGGGGTCGACTTTCTCTGTAAATATCTAACTCCTCATATACTTATAGACCTGTGTACATTGATAAACAAATTAGTCCCTTAACCTATATGTCTTCAATACACCAAAATCACTAAGGGGCACTAGATGCACTTACAATCTACCCCTTTTTGGTGATTGATGACAATATAGGTTAAGTTTTCAACGGGGATAATCATATGAAGTGTAAATACTGATATTGAGGAATTTGATTCTAAGATATAGAAGAACTCCCCCTAAAGATGTGCATAGTGAGGAATTTTCTTTTGAAGCAATGCACACTTGAAGATTAGAATCATGGAGATCTCCCCCTATATCTTATAATTCATACACACATTTGACATATAATATGAAGAATTTGAAATGCATGATGAAATATGGTGACTGATGTAATTCAGCATGCGTGCATTCATATTGACAAGGAATAAGCATGCAGAAAATCTCAGCGAAAGTATCAGACCACCATAGAGTTTAAGTTCACGACTCGATCCAGCAAAGTCTTCAAAAGAACGAGAGTTGTAACTTAGCAAAAAAACGCCCATATAGGTAGACCCGCTTGAAGACTAACTCAAATTTCTCCCCCTTTATCATCGAATGACCAGAAGGATCGAAAATGAGGACTAACGCCCCTGAAGAATATCAAGTTGATGGAGGAGCGCCAGCGTTGCTGGGGTCATTTGTTGTTGTAGGGCCTGCCGCGTGTCGTCCAAGTCTTCATGCTCGTCGGTGTCGCGTGATGAAGAATAGGAGCTGGCCACCAAGGAAGGAACCTTGACCTTCTTGTATTTCTTCGGTGGAGGTGCAGACCAGTCAAAATCCTCCTTGAGACCCATTTGCTTCAGATCTTCTTCACCATATAGATGTGATAGAATAGCCCAGGTGCGACCGAAGACTTCATGGAGGTAGTAATGGTTTTTCTTCATTGCATTATGTGTAGCAGTCAAGTTGTGAAGAATAGAACCAAACTGACGCTTAACCCATTTATGGTTTCGATCCACCTTCTGGTGAAGAATGAGGAGAAGCTCACGGTCAGTCATCACTCTTGGAGCTGTGGCTTGAGGATTTGGATTGGATGCATTAGCAGCAGAATCATGAGTAGCAGAGTCATCATTGGTGCAATAAGATGCAGCTTTGCGAAACTGACCATCCAATGGATGAATGCCTTCATCTATAACAGCAAAGGCCTTGCCCTTTTCATCAGTCGAGGAAAATGTCCTTTTGAGGACTTCAATGGGGGGCAAGTAGCTGCAATGGTTGAGAGTGTCAGCCTTGTAGTTGAGCGAAGACCTTGTTCTAATGAATCTCATAATCCAAGGTGCGTAAGGCTTCAACTCAAACGGAGAGAGTGCAACATTTGCCAGAGTCGTCATGAAGAAATCATGATAATTGGCAGGAATGCCATGAATGATGTTGAATAGCGGATTCTTCATGATGCCAACAATTTTCTCATCAGTTGAGTCGTGGACTTTGATTGGACTCATAGTCTTCGTCAGAATGCGATAGACTGTTCTTGGTACATACAACAATTCCTTCACGAGGAATTTGGTCCTTGGAGCTTGACCGGGCTTCAGAGGCTTCATAAGCACTTGCATGTAATGAGCAGTGAGTTCAGGCTCCTGGTACAGGCAGCGAGCTCCTTCAATGGGTGAACTGATGGGCAGGGCGTGAAGTAATTCAGAGGCCGGTGCCTTATAATGAGTGTTTTCGGTCATCTAGTCCAACACGCAAGAGTTGATATCATCAGCATCGCTTGTGATGTGTAGGGTTGCATAGAATTGAAGAATGAGCTCTTCATTCCAATCGCAAATATCCGTGTAGAACTTGAGCAATCCTGCATCATGAAGCACACTGAGGACTGGGGTAAAGGAAGACATTGATTCCATGTTGACGTGAGGAATATGCTCATGGTCGAAGACTTTGTCCTTGTTGAAGAGCAGTGAAGAATAAAAGTTTTCTTGGCTGGCAGTCCAGAAAAGCTTCCTTCTAAGACGAGCAGAGTCATATGGGTTGAAGTCAGTGAAGAAAACATGCTCGCTGAAGAAGTCATCAGCCTTGAATTTCTGCTTCTTCGAGAAGGGATCCTTTGGCTTGGGCTGAGGAGTATCAGTCAATTGCATCACCACCTCAGGAATCGCAATCTCAGGCTCCACAGGCTGAGGAATTTCAGGTTCTTCTTCAGTGACAACCTGGGTCTTAAATTCTTCATTAATATTTTCATCAGCACTAGCGGCTGGAATCTCTTCATGGACAGACGGGGTTGCACGAGGTTCTTCAGATCCCATTTGTACTTTAGTATGGACACGGGACTGAGGAATTTGTTGCAGAGGTGTGAACAGAGGAGAGTTGGGGTGCTGACTTTCCCAAAAGTCACCATTCAGCACTGGTTTTGTACACCCAATGTCCACATCTTCTTCTTCACTCTTTTCCTGAACACCGGCCTCTTCAGCAGTGAAATGAGGCATGGGCGATGAGACTGTTTGGGTTGAAGGGATTGCATCCGCTTCAATTTCTTCATCCAATTGCTCTGACGAAGCAACAGAAGGAATTTCTTCATCTGATTCACTAGGAATCACATATTCTTCATCAAAAGGAACAAGTTCCTTTGATGGCATTGATGAGACCGGAATAGCATCATTTGGATTTGCAAAAGAGCTGGTCAATGGCTTCATCTTCTTCGGAGCTGAAGAGTCTAATGAAGTTGATGCTTTCCTTTTCTTCACTGCTGCATGTCTGCAGCATTGGTTTTCTTCACGTCTGATGCAGACGGATGGATAGGAGTTGGGGTAGGTGCAGGAGGAGGAGAGGAATTTGGTTCAATTACTTCAGGCACAACTGATGCATTTGCCCCGACTTCTTCAGTTTCTTCAGCGGCTGGAATGCAGTCATCAGCCCTGGTACTCTGAGTTTCTTCAGCAGCCTGAATGTCATCAACGGTGCTGGCATGTTCTTTAGTTGGCTGAGCAGAAGCCTCAGCCTGAGGATTTTCTTGTTGCGTTGGGGCTGCAAGATTGGAAGTGAACTTCTCAGTCAAATTCACAAATCTGACTTTGGCTCCAAGCCAGTCAGCACGGTTTACATCAAATTCATCACTGAGCTTCTTGATCTCAGATTGAATAGTGACAAGTTCTTCAGTTGTCATAGAGACAACATTTTCCTTCAGGAAGTGCTCCTTCTTGTACTACGCTTTCTTCAATTGCCTGGCCTTTTCAAATTTCCATTTTTTTTCTTGAATGAAGGCAGTCAACATATGACTCTGGCCAGGAGTCAGCTTGAAATCAGGCATAGGAGTGTTGGGGTCCTTGTGCCAGAGATCAATGTAATCAAGGATCCATTTTGGATCCAAAAGTAGAGGCACATTTGTGCCTTTGGCTCTAGCGGCCTTGAGCTTCCTGTCTCTAATGATTTCCGCAAGTTCTTCATCACCACCTTCGTCTTCAACAGACGACACTTGAAAGGTGACCTGCTTCTTGTGAGGACTTGGTCGAGTGCCTTGTCCAGCAGTGGCCTTTTTCTTTAGCAGAGAGGGGCCAGTTGAAGAATTTGGTGGAGCTGAAGAACTAGCAGAAGCTCCTGAGGCAATAGAGATGCCTGTTGTCCTTTGGCACGTGGCGAGATCCATAGGAGCTGAGGATTTTGCTGGAGGAGCTGAAGACTTTGGCGGAGGAGCTGGAGCAGCTTGAGGAGTTGGTCGTGAGGGCTTTGAAGAATCTGGCCGTCAGGGCATTGCTGAGGAACTTGGCCATGAGGGCATTGAGGATTAATCACTTGGCTTATGAGCAGGCTTCTTTGCCATGGCCTTCTTCGGCTTGACAGCAGTGGCCTCAGCAGTGGTAGCAGCAGCAGCAGCAACAGAGTCTTCATTAAACTTCCTCACAACTTCCTTAGCTATTTTAGCTAGCTTGGCCTGGCGCTTGGCCCATTCATCAGGATAGTCCTCACCATGCTTGAGGCTGGTGGGATCAGCTTCTTGGCCAGGTGCCAATGGAGGTCTTGAGCATGGAGGATTTAGACCAAATTTCTTCATATACTTGGGAGTAACATATCTGTACTCCCTCCATTCCCGTGCCCATCTCCTCTCAATCTTTTGAATGTGCACCTTGCGCTGATTTTTATCATCCTCAGGGGGTGTGCAGTACCCAGCATAGATGTCATAAGGGATCTCAAACGCTGTGTTGACCTCAGGCCTTTTTCCTCCTTTCCGTGGCTTCTTACTGTTAGCCATTTTCTTCAGTTGAGGAATATGAACAACTTAATTTTCTGAAGAGGTGTGTAAATTTTCTTCGAGGAACGCTGCAAATGAGTTAAGTTGATGAGAACCTAGTGATTCAGCAGCGGACATGAGTACCTGTGAACAGAGTATAGTTGCGAGGAATTTGGAGAGGTCATATGCGTTCTCAGAAGGTTTTAAAAAAAAGTTTGAGGAATTTGACCAGATGTGTCTTGAAGAATTTCACTAAGCGTTCTTTGTCTTAGGTTCCAGAGTTGTACAGATCGAAAATCCACACAATTGAGGAATCTTGAAAAATGTTGCTTAGAGAAACAGCTCAAGAACAGATGACATGTGAGGTGTTTAGTGTTGTGAATTTGAAGAATAAAGACCTTTGAAGATTTTGTAGTAAACATTTGAATCAAAGAGGGCAGTAAAAGTAACTTTTAATTACCCTGGATGAAGAACACGATGAACTGGGAAGTGTAGATGTGAAGTTCGCCAGTTTAGATCTTCCACGCCCTAACTCGGCAGAGGAAGACAGCTACGGCGGTGGCGGAGTGAAGAAATGCGCAGCCGACGCGAGTACGACAACGACGAGGTCGAGGCAGTGAAGCTCTTCCTCACCGGAGACGATGAAGTAGCGGCGGCACTAGGTTTTGGGAAGCTCGAGCAGGAGAGAGGTCGAGCGGAGTAAAAGTGAAGAGAGGAAGGGGAGGGGTATTTATACACAGAGTGAAAAACTGTTCGCCCGAAGAAATTGGACGAATGTGCCCCTGACCCTTCTCATTCTCTTGACATGTGTCACCCACGTACTGAGAGGTGGCGATCATGTGAGATCGTGGGTGAATAGATAAACATTTCACTGAATGCGGAACGTTTTGAGCGGCAAATCCGAAAATTTAGATAAGATAAGTTTTAAAGTTCTGTTCACAAATTCTTCAGCTGACAAGGACATAGTGAAGATTTTGAACGAGTTTCAAATAGAACGCACATTAAGAATTTGTGAATAGACTGGGTTGAGTTTGGCATAGAGGGGGAAGGGTCCGATCACATTTACTTAGCAGAAAAAACAACTTGAAGAATTAGCAATAAGTGAATGCTGTAGAGGACATAACTCAATATATATATATAGATTTTCCCTATATATATATATATATATATATATATATATATATATATATATATATATATATATATATATATATATATATATATATATAGCCAATGAAGAAAAAGGACGGAAATGGTGAAGACAATGCAAAGTTGAAGAAAATGAACAACTGAGGAATTTCAAAAACTGAGGAAACTCAATTGAAGATTTTCAACTTTTGGTGGTGGCGTAAACCACCGTGTAAGAATGATGATTTCAGACACCGCGTACAATTATCGTAGGGCTCTAAGAATCAAATTCTTCATTAATTTCTTCACACTTAGAGTGTTAGTCTTCATTGATTGAAGAAAAACATTTTTTGTGTGTTGCACATCTAAGTCGTCAATTTTGCATAAGTGTTAGGATATGTGTCCTTTTCAAAGAACATTCAAAGATTCTAAGATATTTAGCTCACACCTCAACTTGCTAAATCTCTTTTCATCCAAGGGCTTAGTGAAGATATCGGCTAACTGTTCTTCAGTCCATACATGTTCAATAGAGATGTCGCCCTTCCACACATGGTCACGAAGAAAATGATGACGAATTTGAATGTGCTTAGTCTTTGAGTGCTGAACTGGGTTGTGAGCAATCTTGATTGCACTCTCATTGTCACAGTAGAGAGGCACATTCTTCATGTTGATGCCACAGTCCTTGAGAGTTTGCTTCATCCATAGCAATTGAGCACAGCAAGAACCAGCAACAATGTACTCAGCTTCAGCAGTAGGCAGTGATACGCAGTTCTGTTTCTTCGAGGACCAACAGACCAAAGATCGTCCGAGGAAATGGCATGTGCCTGATGTTGTTGCGGTCCACACGATCACCAGCATAGTCAGAGTCTGAATATCCAATTAGATCAAAAGCCGAGCCCTTGGGGTACCATAATCCCAGTGTTGGTGTGTGAGCTAGATATCAAAGAATATGCTTCACAGCCTTATGGTGTGATTCCTTCGGTGTAGCTTGAAATCGGGCACACAAACACTAAGAATAATATCTGGCCTAGAAGCACATAAATACAATAAATAACCAATCATGGAGTGGTATACCTTTTGATCAAAGTCAATACCATTTTCATCAGTGCATAGATGGCCATTTGTGGGCATTGGAATTTTGACCCTTTTGCAATCTTGCATGCCAAATTTCCTCAGTACATCCTTGAGGTATTTCTCCTGAGATATGAATATGCCATTGCACTGTTGACGAATTTGAAGACCTAAGAAGAATTTCAATTCTCCCATCATAGACATTTGATATTCTTCACTCATCATATAGGCAAATTCATCACTATAATGCTGGTCAGTACAGCCAAAGATAATATCATCAACATAAATTTGGCACACAAACAATTCACCATCATAAGATTTAGTGAAAAGAGTAGGATAAAGTGAACCGGGTTTGAAGCCTTTCTTCATGAGGAATTCCTTCAAAGTATCATACCACGCCCGAGGGGCCTGCTTGAGGCCATAGAGGGCCTTATTGAGTCTGAAGACTTTGCCAGAATGCTTTGGATCTTCAAAACCTGGGGGTTGAGCAACATATACTTCTTCCTCAAGCTTACCATTGAGGAATGCACTTTTCACATCCATTTGATATAAAGTGATATCATGATGGTTAGCATAAGCAAGTAATATGCGAATAGCCTCAAGTCTAGCAACATGTGCAAAAGTTTCATCAAAATCAATTCCTTCAACCTGTGTGTAGCCTTGAGCTACAAGCCGTGCCTTATTCCTCACCACAAGGCCATTTTCATCTTGCTTGTTGTGGTAGATCCACTTTGTGCCAATGATATCATGCTTGCGAGGATCTGGGCGATTAACTAGTTCCCAGACATTGTTCAGCTTGAACTGATGTAATTCTTCTTGCATAGCTTGAATCCACTCAGGCTCCAGAAATGCTTCATCTACCTTAGTGGGCTCTGTGATAGAGACGAAAGCAAAGTGCCCACAAAAGTTAGACAAATGTGAAGCTTTTGAGCATGTGAGAGGACCTGGAATGTTGATGTCGCTGATGATTTTCTCAATCTGCACTTCGTTTGCAACGCGAGGATGAGCGGGTTGTCTTCGAGGAATTTGATCAGCATTTTCTTCAGCACCATTTTCTTCAGGTGCATTAGCATGATGTTCTTCACGTTCTGGAATGATTTCTTCAACAGATTCTTCGGTAGGAATGACATCCTCAGTAGCTTTGAACTTGATAGATTTCTCAGGTGACTGTTCATCTAACACAGAAGGTAGGTGCTCTCTTTGCGAGCCAAAGTTTCATCGAACCGCACAACTACAGTTTCAACAACTTTGTGAAGAACGTTGTTGAAGACTCTGTAGGAGTGCGAGTCCTTTCCGTAACCAAGCATAAAACCTTTATGTTCTTTCGGTGCAAATTTTGAGTTGTGATAAGGATCTCTAATCCAACATTTAGCACCGAAGACTTTGAAATAACTCACATTGGGTTTCTTGTCAGTGAGGACTTCATAAGCAGTCTTCTTGAAGAATTTGTGAAGATATACCCTGTTGATGATGTGGCACGCAGTATCAATTGCCTCAATCCAGAAACGACGAGGCGTCTTGTATTCATCAAGCATAGTGCAAGCCATCTCAACAAGAGACCCGTTCTTGCGCTCCATGACGCCATTCTACTGAGGAGTACAAGGAGCAGATAACTCATGAGTAATACGAGTTCATCAAGATAGTCATCAAGACTAGGATTCTTGAACTCAGTTCCATTTTCGCTTCTGATGTGCTTGATCTTCACACCAAAGTTGGTTGAAGCCCTCGAAGAAAATCGTTTGAAGACTTGCACCCATGTTTGTAAGTGACAATATGCACCCATGTGTAACGGGAGTAATCATCAACAATAACAAAGCCATATAGAGATGCATCATTTGTAACTACAGAATAATGATTATGACCAAAAAGATCCATGTGAAGCAATTCAAATGGTCGAGTGGTAGTCATGATTGTCTTCGCTGGATGCTTGGCCTTGGTCATCTTTCCAGCTTCACAGGCTCCACACAAGTGATCCTTGAGGAATTTGACATTCTCAATGCCAATGACATGCTTCTTCTTCTTCGCGAGTGTGTGCAGATTCCTCATGCCAGGATGGCCAAGTCGTCGATGCCATAGCCAGCCTTCTGAAGCTTTTGCAAGTAGACATACAGCTGGTTGAGGTCCTGTAGAGAAATCAACAATATACAAGTCTCCTCTCCTAAAGCCTTCGAAGACTACGGAATTGTCAGCTTCCATGATCACAACACAACGATACTTGCCAAAGATAACAACCATATCAAGATCACAAAGCATTGAGAAAGACATGAGGTTGTATCCTAAGGACTCGACAAGCATGACTTTGTCCATGTGTCGATCCTTTGAGATCGCAACCTTACCTAGACCCAATACCTGACTTTTGCCTTTGTCAGCAAAGATGATATGCTTCAGATGTGATGGAGATAAGGGAACATCCATCAATAGATTCTTGTCACCAGTCATGTGATTTGTACATCCACTATCGAGGACCCACTCATTTGCTTTGGGTTGATCATCTTGCAGATGAATTAGTGCATCTTACGAACTCATATACTTCATCAGTGAAGAATATGACATCAATTCATCATATCAATCTCATCAACCAATAGAACAGATAAAATAGTATGAGGATGTGAGAAATGAGGGTTCATTTCTTCATGATTAGCCTGCATCCTTTCAGGCAATTTCAGGTCTCCAGCAAATTCTTCAGACGGTTAAGCACGCCTGGAGACCTGACCCTGTAGAAGAGATTAGTTCTTTTTCTTCACCACCCACATCTGAAGGAGTGGCCAAGAGTTCATCACTCTACGAGCTCCATATGAGAAAGGTGGCATAGAAGCTAGTCCATTTCTTTTCACATAAGAGGAGTTAGGATAAGCATATGAATAAGCAGAGAAATTCTTCGAGGACTTATGAACATAATGATTAGAAGAATAATGCTCATAGCCCTTAGCTCTTCCCTGCGAAATAGTGGTGTTAGCATGATGATATTCATATGAGGACTTTGATCCTTTTGAGGAATTTGATCCACGTGAGGAGTTTGGTCCGTATGAGGACCTGGATCCATATGAAGAATTTGATCTATGTCGGTGTACAAAAGTAGGGGCGCACCTTTATACCCCTTTACTTGTGCATGGGCAGTCAGAGCCACGCGCCACGGCCACATGTAGCAGGGCAAGGGAGGGAAGCCGGAGAGAAGCCGAAGCCCAACACAAGACGATCAAGGCAACACCAAGGCCAAGAACACAAAGAAGAAGAGGGATGGAGCAGTTTCCCCCGGCAAGATCCTTGTTGGGGGCAGCCTCAGCAGCCCCGACAAGACCCTTGCCGGGGCAGCACGCCCAAACACCAACAGAGTGAGCCGCCCTTGAGCGACAGGTTCCAACCCAACCGGCTACGATTGGACCAGTGCTCAGGAGGCACCTATGGTGGTGGCATTCAGATCTTTGTCAAGACCATTGATATATGAGATCAAGATGAGGACCAGAAGATGGCGACTCTCGGCGGGATCTGAGGGAGTCCTAGATTAGGGGGTGTTCGGATAGCCGAACAATATCTCCAGCCGGACTCCAGGACTATGAAGATACAAGATTGAAGACTTCGTTCCGTGTCCGGAAGGTTCTTTCCTTGGCGTGGAAGGCAAGCTAGGCGTGCGGATATTCAAGATCTCCTACCAATGTAACCGACTCTGTGTAACCCTAACCCTATCCGGTGCCTATATAAACCGGAGGGTCGTAGTCCGTAGGACGAACACATCATAACCATCATCATACCCATAGGCTAGCTTCTAGGGTTTAGCCTCCTTGATCTTGTGGTAGATCTACTCTTGTACTACCCATATCATCAATATTAATCTAGCAGGAGTAGGGTTTTACCTCCATCGAGAGGGCCCGAAGCTGGGTAAAATAAAGTGTCCCTTGTCTCCTGTTACCATCTGACCTTGACGCACAGATCGGGACCCCCTACCCGAGATCCGCCGGTTTTGACACCGACATTGGTGCTTTCAATGAGAGTTCCTCTGTGCCGTCGCGATCAGGAAGGATGCCTTTTCCCGTCTTTAAAGACGACGCCGTCACTGAGGGAGCTTTGGCTATCGGCCAACCCCTCCGGCTGGGTGGTTTTCTCATGACCGCCCCTTTGGCCATTACGCCGACGGTGACCTCTCGGGTCATCGAAAACAATCTCCGCGTCAGCTCGGAATTGGCCGAGCAGCTAGATCCGGTGGAGCTCTCCTCCATAAACGAGCTCCTGGATCGCATCGCCGCCTTGGGGGTCGCTACAAACTACGACCAGGTTGGGCCTAAACCCGATCTAAGGGAAATCAACTCTCCCCAAGCCACCCATCATGTTGCTGTGGTGGAAACACAATGCGGTGATCCTTCATCAATCTTAAGGACCAGTTACGTCCGAATTCTGGAACCCTCCATGCCGGATATCCACGGAGGGGAGGATACAACCCTAGAACTGGGCTTGGAACCAGGCAAACCGGAAAACATACAGGACTCCGGATCTCGGAATCCGGAGGTCGTTCGGCCTCCGAACAGCAAACCGGGTAAAGTATCAGATCTAATGAATCCCGCCCGTCCGATCTTAAGCGATCTCTCCCAAATCAAGCAGATGCCCGAAGAAACAGTACATCATTACTTGGCCAGATTCCTCCTGCTTATGAACAGGATAAAGGACTGCCACGAGGGAGACGCGATTTCAATCTTCTGCCGTAACTGCACGGACAAGGGGATACTCAACGCCATAAGTCGTCGTAATATTACGCGCTTTGTTGACTTGGCGTCCATAGTACAAAAATACTGTGCGATGGAAAGTGCTCGGAAAACCGAAATTAAATTTTGGGATAATCCGGCCTTGAATAGCAATCCCGTCCGAATCAAAAGGGCGCACTACAGCAAAGCGCCCGGATTAAATAAAAAATCAAAACCCTCTAGGGGGCACGGAACCGTGCTAGAAAGGTGGCTCGATGGACCCTGCAAGATTCATAGTACAGAGGATGCCACCCCAATTCACAGCCTCAGGGCATGTTGGATACTCCGGCAGGTGGCCAAAATTGGCGAGGACCTCCTAAATCCAGAGGTCGAAGGAAACCAGCCCGAGAATTTCAGTACCGTTCTCACAATCTCCGAGACTTTCGCATCAAATAACATGCGAAAAAGAACACTTCGCAGCCTCGCCGAAGTCTACCAAGTAGCGACCATAAATCCATGGAGCAATACTGCCATCCCCTTCAATGCGAGCGACGAACCTAAATTCCGAACAGCCAGAGCGCCAGCCGCATTGGTTCTCAGTCCCATAGTGGACGGTTGTTGCCTCGCAAAGGTACTTATGGACGGAGGCAGCAGATTGAACCTCATCTACAAGGAAACCCTCCAAAAGATGGAAATAGACTGGAACCGCATTGAGCGAAGCAGCACAACCTTTAGAGGAATAATCCCCAGTCAGGAAGCGCGCTGCACCGGAAATATCACACTAGATGTGGTATTCAGCACGCCGGATAATTACAGGTGCGAACAAATCACGTTCCAGGTGGCCCCGTTCAGAAGCGGATATCACGCTATATTAGGACGAGAGGCACTCACAGTTTTCCAAGCCATACCCCATTACGGGTACATGAAGCTTAAGATGCCTGGGCCAAACGGAATTATCACTCTCGCTAGTGATCCGGACATATCACTCCGCGCCGAAAACAAGACAGCCGCATTGGCCCTCGAGGCACTATCTGAAGCCTTAGCGGCCGAAGAGCTGACGGCGCTGCGATCCACGGTTAGCAGGGATGATGTGATACTCGATAAGAGATCCAAATCCACATCCTTCAAACCAGCGAACGAAATAGTCAAATTCCAGGTCCACCCAACGGACCCGAATAAAACACCTTCCATCGGGGCACAATTGAGCCCTGATGTAAACGCCGCACTGCGCGAGTTTCTACGAGAGAACTGGGATATTTTCGCTTGGCACCCCTCAGATATGCCAGGAATCCCACGCAGGCTGGCCGAGCACAGCTTAAATATCCAGAAAGGATTCAAACCTGTCAAACAAACCCTTCGGCGTTTCTCCGAACCAAAGAGACATGCCATGGGAGAGGAGCTAGCCAAATTATTGGAGGCCGGATTCATTAGAGATATCAAACACCCGGACTGGCTAGCAAACCTGGTAATGGTACCAAAGAAGGACAAATCCTGGCGCCTGTGTGTCGACTTCAAAGACCTTAATAAGGCCTGCCCAAAGGATCCCTTTCCCCTCCCTCGAATTGATCAAATCATCGATGCCACCGCAGGACACAATTCCCTGTGTTTCCTTGACGCATACTCCGGTTACCATCAAATAAAGATGGCAGAATCCGACCAAGCTGCAACAGCATTCATCACGCCATACGGCCCATTCTGCTTCAACACAATGCCCTTTGGGCTCAAAAACGCCGGCGCGACATATCAGCGCATGATTCAAACATGTTTGGCAAACCAGATCGGCAAAACAGTGGAGGCGTACGTAGATGATGTGGTCGTTAAATCAAGACACGTCGAATCTCTAGTAGACGACTTGAGACTTACATTCGACAACCTGCGAAAATACGACATCAAGCTCAATCCGGAAAAATGTGTTTTCGGCGTCCCAGCCGGAAAGCTCCTGGGCTTCATTGTATCCAGCAGAGGAATTGAAGCAAATCCAGCTAAAATCCGAGCTCTGCCACAATTGGATGTCCCAAAAGATCTCAAGCAAATTCAGAAACTCGCCGGATGCGTGGCGGCCTTAAGCCGCTTCATCTCCCGCTTGGGAGAAAAGGCACTACCCCTTTACCGCCTCCTTAGGCGCACCGAACACTTCGAGTGGACGGACGCTGCCACGGCCGGACTCGAGGAAATAAAGGCCATCTTGCAACAAACCCCGTCCTGGCCGCGCCGAATACCGGCGAACCCATGCTATTGTACATTGCCGCAACCCATCAAGTTGTTAGCGCAGTACTCGTCGTCGAACGGATAACGGACGGACATAAATTACCCCTTCAAATGCCGGTTTACTACGTGTCCACTGTCCTCACACCATGCAAATCACGGTACCCGCATTATCAAAAAATGGCATACGCGGTATTCATGGCATCCCGGAAGCTACAACACTACTTTCAAGAGTGTTCTATTACAGTAGCCTCGGAAGTACCACTCAACGATATTATCAACAACCACGATGCAACAGGCCGGATAGCAAAATGGGCCATAGAGCTCCTCCCGTTCGATATAACCTACAAGCCACGGCGAGCAATTAAATCGCAAGTCCTAGCCGACTTCGTCGCCGAATGGACAGAGGCCGAACTCCCTAAAGAGTACGGCACGTACTCAAACTGGATCATGCATTTCGACGGCTCCAAAATGCTGGCCGGACTGGGGGCTGGCGTTGTTTTGACGTCCCCTACAGGAGATACAGTCCAATATGTACTCCAAATTATGTACACGGACTCCAACAATGCAGCCGAATATGAAGCCCTTCTACATGGCCTCCGGATGGCGGTATCCATGGGCATTCAACGCCTGGAAGTACGCGGGGACTCAAACCTCGCGATATCCCAAATAAATGGCGACTTCGACGCCAAAGACCCAAAAATGGCAGCTTATCGCAATGCTGTACTAAAAATGTCAGCTCGTTTCGAGGGACTGGAGTTCCATCACATAGCCCGAGAAAATAACCAGGCAGCGGACGTCCTGGCATGCATTGGAGCAAAACGAGATGCAGTCCCCCCAACATCTTCTTAGAAAGATTATTCAAACCATCCGTAACATGGGAGGGGGGACCCTCGGATAATAGCCCGGGCATAACCGCACAACCCAATGCCGAACAATCAGAAATAATCGGCGGCCCCGCCACCGAAATTACACCCTCAGCCCACGCAATAATGGCGGTCATCGCCCCGTGGACGGAACCATTCCTAGCCTACCTTACTAGGCAGGAACTCCCCGAGGACTAAAACGAGGCACGCTGCATAGTGCGGCGATCTAAAGCCTATAAAGTCCACGAGGGAGAGCTATATAAGAAAAGCACTACAGGAGTCCTTCAAAGGTGTATCTCCGAAGAGGAAGGGCGGAGTCTGTTGGCTGAAATTCATGCCGGACTCGGTGGCCATCACGCCGCGGCTCGGTCCCTTGTAAGCAAGGCCTTCCATACTGGCTTCTATTGGCCGACGGCTAGAGCAGACGCTCAGGACCTAGTCAAACGGTGCGTCGGTTGCCAGCTCTTTGCCAACCAAAGCCATATGCCACCCAACGCCCTTCGAACTATTCCCATCACTTGGCCTTTCGCGGTCTGGGGGCTCGATATGGTGGGACCCCTTAAAGGCGGAACCCACAAGAAAAAATACTTATTGGTCATGGTGGATAAATTCACCAAATGGATAGAAGCCAAGCCTGTCAAGACGGCTGAATCCGGACCTGTGATAGACTTCGTATCTGGGGTCGTACACCGTTATGGTGTCCCCCACAGCATTATCACCGATAACGGCACCAACTTCACCTCTGATGAAGTAAAGTTGTGGTGCAAAAACATGGGCATTAAGCTCAACTACGCTTCTGTCTATCACCCACAAACTAACGGTCAGGTCGAACGTGCAAATGGTCTCATCATGAGCGGCATCAAACCCAGACTAGTGCGGTCCCTCAAGGAATCTGATATGCACTGGGTAGAGGAGCTCGACTCCGTACTCTGGGGGCTGCGAACCACGCCAAATCGTACCACCGGATTCACGCCATTCTTTATGGTGTACGGCGCTGAGGCGATTCTGCCTTGCGACATAATTCATGACTCACCTCGAGTGCGCATGTAGGAAGAAAGAGAAGCCGAGCTTGATCGGCAGGACAACCTAGACGCCTTAGAGGAAGAGCGTGACGTGGCTAAGGCCCGTTCCGCATTCTATCAACAGCAAGCTCGAAGATATCAAAGCAGAGAAGTACGGGCCAAAAATTACAACGTTGGTGAACTAGTTCTGCGCCTGCCGGATAAGCAAAAGAACGAACTCAAGCCCAAATGGGAAGGTCCATTCATAATCGACCAAGTCCTAACTGGTGGAGCGTACCGCCTGCGAGATGCGTAGGATAACCGACTCGAGCCGAACCCATGGAACGCCACACGTCTCCGAAGATTCTATGCCTAGCGCCGGACTCTGTGTTTGTCTCCTTCCTCTGTCCATTATTTACATTTATACCTTTTTTTTACTTTGTCTCCTACTCTTTTCTTTTCTAGCCCTTAAAAGGCTCATTATGTGACGCGCTATCCGCGCTCCTTAAACCTGGGGGCTTCTTTAACAGAAGCTTGTCTATATGGGTTTCACACCCAACGCATGCGTCAGACTTCCGCATGCACCTTTTTCTTCGCCATTATATGCATCGATATGACTTAAGTTTTGGCCAAGCTGGGTTGCCTGGCTCCTGTGCTTACCCCTACGTTCCCGATTGTTCGGCTAGGCGGTAAAGGGAGCACCTCCGCGATTGTTACTGCCGGATAAGCCGGATGCGTACCTCAGACTGGGTGAAGCCGAAAGCTAGCGTTCTTAAGGGAATATTCGGTCGGTGAACTAAAGATGAACCTTTTTATTTTATACATGCCCCCAGATGATCTTCTGCATTTGCAGTCCGGACGTGCACTTTAGGGCACGCCACCCCAGCGAAAGGAACCCTTAACGGAACTATTCTCTCTGGAAGATGTTTCTTGCTAACCATGTAATATAACATAACTAGTCGGGCACTTGTCTGATAAAGCACTAATGACCCCTACGCCTGGTCTCCATGCATACCCCGGCTTTTATATAGCCGTTATGGTATTCGGACACACTCCGGACCGTCAGGTCCCGAGGTTGAAGCGAAAAGGTCGACAACGACAAATGATCTACAATCCGGCTAGAAGGCATTACACATGTCAATTATAAATTACATAGTCATCTTGACTGATCGTATTCCTCCTGTATACCATCTAACAGGCTGTCTAATTTACAGTCCTGCTGGGAATACTTTGCGGCCAGCTCTACCTGGCCATACACCAAGCTCACAGGGATCTCCTTCCCATCAGGCCCCACTGGTCCGACCTCGGCCATGTGATTGGGGTCAGACTTCGTAAAGCGGGTCTTCACCATGGCCCAGGCCTCCCTCGCGCCTTGTCGGCAGGCTGATATCTTCCACAACCGGATGCGCCGCCGAGCTCCCGTGAGCTTCACTGCAAGCTCTCCAAGGCCCTCGGGCGTGGAGTGGGCAGGCCATAAGGCCCGGGCAACCCCTTGCATTGCCCGCCGAATTCGTTCGTGCAGTTGCAGGAGTTCGGGGAGAAGGTCACCCGTAGAACCGGGCATCTCCTTTGCAGGACGACCTGTGAGCGTACCTACAGACATAATTCTGTTATTCGTCTTCCTCGCCGAACTCCTTTTTTTTTCCAAGAGTTCGCTCAAGCACTTACTAAATATGCCGCGTCGAAGACGCTGATTCTCCTTCATGGAGTCAGATAGCTGGCCACGAACGTCTTTCAGTTCAACATCCAGCTTGGTGTTGGCATCCTGAAGATCATTCTTCTCTCGCCTCACCCTTGTCAACGTACTCTCGCCAGCCTTTAACTGGCGTAAGAGTTGTTGCCTCTCCGGCTCTAGTCTGGCACCATCTGTAACATTATTGTCAGATTCGCACATAAGCCGCACAATACTAATCTCTCAAAGTATATCATACCTGAGGGGGTCCCTTTGGGCTCCCCTGTTACGGCTAGTGCGGCCTCTAGTTGGGCCTTGCACTTTTCCAGCTCCTGGGACAACACGGTGTTCTTCTCAGTAAGAACCTACATATTATATGATCCTTAAGTCAGTTAGTTTAACTGTTTCAAGTCTCGGGGGCTACTTGTATATATATATATTTAAATTTTCTTACCCGTATGTCTTTCACATACTGCTCCGTGGCTCTGGCTAAACCATCTTGAGCAGCACGAAGGTACGCATCTCCCGAATTAAAGGCGTCTAAGGCCTCTCGGGAGAAACAAGCGTCGCGTAGAACTGTCCGGCGACGCCTATGGTTCATGGCGCTCTCCACTTCTGAATTTGTGGCAGATAGCCGGTCCGCGTCCTCTGTTGGAGGAGCGTCCGGCGCAAGCCTGGTGTTTGTCCCCGCCTCTGGACCAGACGTTGGGGCCTGGCTGGTAGAGGCGCGATTGGCGGCCCCTCCGGGTATAGTCCGGCGAGGCCTCTTCGTCCTGGAAACAGTACGGATGTTAACATGCCCTGACAGAATAACGCCAGGAAGACAGAGGGCGCGTTATACCTTTGTGCCGAACTCTCAGTCCAGACTTCATCCCTTTTTACCCCACGGGGCCCGGCGGCTCCTCGTTGGCTAGCCGCCGCAGGTTTGGCCTCCCTCCTCGGAAATCTCCCCTGTAAAATACGGTTGTCGTCAGAAACACCGGGATATGTAAGGACGGAATCTCTCTTGCGGGAATAAACACTCCGGTTTCTGTCACCTGGGAGGCCGGGATTAACCCAGGATAATCAGCCGTAATGGCCACCAAGGTATTATCTTTGCTTAACTGGTGGAACACCCCGTCGATGAGCTCCACCGATATGTCCGGATCCTCTTCGGAGTCCAGATCGAGGGACCGTTCTGGGTCCTCAGGCTATGGAGGGCAGCTATTGATATCCTTTACCTCCTGTCGAAGCTCCTGCATTGAAATCACCAGATTACGTATCTAGTCATGGGAGCATTAAATAAGCGGGCAAGTGCAATTGTTCACTTACCCAACTTGGAGGTTCATACATAGTGAATCTGGCCCGCGGGTTGACGCGGAGGAAGTCCTCCTTTCCTCCCTTGTACAAAGATGTTAGAATCTTTACTAGAGCGGCAGCTGTGTCTGGCCCCTTGCGGCCGTAACGGGTGGCGTCACCCTCCCCGTTGAAATCCCACATGGGGTGGCTCCTATATTGAAGCGGCTGCACCCCCCGCATAATACATGCGGCCATGACTCCAATCATGGTTAGTCCGGAATGAGCCAACAGTCTTATCCGGCCCATCAGGTAAAGAACGTCTCTGTTGCTTTCTCTCTGAGAGCTCCGCGGACGCCAACTTAAGCGTTTCTTTAAGGGAGCCATGCTGAACTCAGGGAGGCCGACCCGGACAGGGTCCGGCAGCGGGACGTCGTCTATGTAGAACCATTCTGAAGGCCAGTCCTCGGACGCCTTCTTTGGGGTTCCGGATAGGTATTCGGTCCCGGCGATGCGCCATATTTCGGCTCCGCCCACTTGGTATATAGACCCCTCCTGAGAACGGGGCACCAAGCAGAACAACCTCTTCCAAAGCACAAAATGAGCCTCGACGCCTAAAAATAGCTCGCAAAGGGCAATGAAGCCTGCAATATGTAGCACGAAGCCAGGCGTGAGGTTGTGCAGCTGGAGGCCGTAGAACTCTAGAAGCCCGCGGAGGAATGGATGAATTGGAAATCCCAGACCCCTTAATAAATAAGGGACGAGGCACACCCGCTCTCCTTTAGAAGGATTGGGGGTGCTCTCCGCTTGCTTGCCGCCGTTATAGGTGGCGAGTCCGGCTCGGACCGGGACCATATATGCTTGGGGAAGAAATCCCTTGGCCTGCAGTGACACTAGCTCGTTGTGTGGGATGGTGCAACTCTCCCAGTCTCCGGATTTGGGGCTGGAGGGGCGAGGGGAGGAGCTACGATGGCTGGCCATGTTGGAATGGACCTTTGCTGGAGACGCTCTGATGATAACTTGCGGGGAGAAGAAGATGTGGTTTGGATCTAGATCCCCATCCCGTTAAATAGGCGGCTCGTTTATATGACCAAGGGTGTGAATATAAAAACGCCCCCGGGCTTTTCGCATTCGTTCAACACGTGGAAGACGGCAATTATTGGGCACCGAGACCGAGGAGCGCCACGGACATTATTCATATAGGTACACAAGATTCGGAGGGGGAACCCGCCTTGCAATGCCGAAGACAAATTTGCGCGCTGGACTCGACGTCATTGAAGCCTGGTTCGGGGGCTACTGAGGGAGTCCTAGATTAGCGGGTGTTCGGATAGCCGAACTATATCTCCAGCCGGACTCCAGGACTATGAAGATACAAGATTGAAGACTTCGTCCCGTGTCCGGAAGGTTCTTTCCTTGGCGTGGAAGGCAAGCTAGGCGTGCGGATATTCAAGATCTCCTACCAATGTAACTGACTCTGTGTAACCCTAACCCTATCCGGTGCCTATATAAACCGGAGGGTCGTAGTCCGTAGGACGAACACATCATAACCATCATCATACACATAGGCTAGCTTCTAGGGTTTAGCCTCCTTGATCTCGTGGTAGATCTACTCTTGTACTACCCATATAATCAATATTAATCTAGCAGGAGTAGGGTTTTACCTCCATCGAGAGGGCCCGAACCTGGGTAAAATAAAGTGTCCCTTGTCTCCTGTTACCATCCGACCTTGACGCACAGATCGGGACCCCCTACCCGAGATCCGCCGGTTTTGACACCGACAGGATCCTTGCCGAGGAAAGCCACAAGACCCCCGGCAAGATCCTTGCCGGGGACGACTGCATGTCGCGGCAAGACCCTTGCTAGGCCACCCGGCAAGACCCTTGACAAAAACGCCAGCAGGGCCACCACCAGGACCGCACCAGCCAAGCTTCCACTGTTGTTCGCATGTAGCTGCCAGCCCAACCAGCTGGGCTGGCACCTGCGTGGCAACATGTAGCTTCCAGACCAGGTCAGCAAGCACCTGCATGGCGGCATGCAGGTCTTTGTGAAGACCCTACCACCGCGCCACCTCAGCTGCTTGCCTGCCTACATGGCGTCGCATGCACCGCTGGCCAGGGCGCGTGTCCAAGCGAGGGGGAGCGGCGACGGACGGGACGAGCCTCGCCCCCGTCCCCGATAAAGCTAGGGGACACCTAAGCAACACATTAAATGCGTCTTGTCCTGTAATACGAGCGATAAGCTTGCAGTACTGTATGCCTTTCCACCTCCTGTGTGCCACTGTGGTAGCCCCTTTCGACTATAAAAGGAGGCCCATGGCGTATTGGAGAAGGATTTGGCTCTTGGGAACTACTCAGCCATCGTAGCTAGTTCAAGGGCTCAAGAACACTCAATATATCCACCAAAGCAGGACTAGGGTTTTACGCATCCTCGCGGCCCGAACCTGGGTAAATGATCCTTGTGCTAACTGCTAATCCTGCTCTTCTCGCAACCATGCGCCCCGGCAACCGTAGTAGGGATTCTTGTGATCCCATAGGTGTCGTTTCCCACCGACATCCATGGCGAGCCAGGTAGGGGGCGCAATTGTGAGAATCTGGTCTAGCAGTTAGCCTAGCAATGTCTGCATCGCCATTGCTTCTAAAAGAAGAAGATGGCCGGGAGAAAACGGCGCCGCCTGCGAGCGTGAAGGACGCCAGCGCAGCAACCAAGCAGGAAAGCTAAGTCATTCAGATCCTTGAGCTATTTCCTTTTGTATACAAGGTTGCCATCCTCGGAGATCCTGCCTATGTATGGGAAACCTGCACGCAAAGGGGCCCTCCCGCGATTGGCAACACCCTTGTTCTGTTTCAAGTCCGCTCAACAGCTCAAGCGGCCGCGTCGAGAGTGACAGGGTAGCCTTCCACACCTGGCAACACTCTCGATTCTTACTCGAGTCAAGCTCGACAGTTCGGGCGGCCGCGTTAAGGGCGGTAAGGTGGTTCGCCCGGCAGCAAGCACACCCGGCAGTCCAATGGGGATCCGTCCTCAAGACGTCGCCCTGGGTTTACGCGCCGGCAAACCTACCCGATAAACGTAGGGTGGACATACAGAGAGAGGTCGAACAGGGGAATAACATGCATAATATCAAAGTACTGCAGAGTTATGTTACATAAAATTGTTGCTGTGGTTCTAACTAAAGATAGAAATTGTCTTGGTCATGAACCTGGAGCGGCGATAAGAAACGGGGTGCCTAGTCCCGGCGCTAGCCCTCCACCCTTTGAATTCCGTCGATGAGGTTGATGATGGGCTTGATATGCTCCCTGAGCGGCGCGAGGTCAGTACCCTCCGGCAAGTTGTCCAGCGCGGCGTCGAAGTCAAGGGTGGGGTTCCATTACGCCACCTTGGTGAGGACCTTGGTCATGGCACCCCGGCAGAGCCTCCGATTCTCGTCGTCCAGTGAAGCCGCCCTGTTGGAGTGGAACTGCTCCAGGGCCCCGTGAACACCCTCGAAGAACAAGGTCAGCTTGGCGTTGGGGGTCCCGCTACGCTCTGGGGCATACCTCACATTTGGCATCCCCATGGCGGCCAGCTACATGGTGATCCTGCCGGCAACATCCTCGAGGCGGCCGATCCAGCGATTCTCGCCCTCCATGAAGTCCTTGTGGCTGGCCGCTTCGTTCCTCCGCTGCAGCTTATCGACCTCCAGATCCTTGGCCAGGGTCTCCTCCTGAGCCTTGGCCTCTGAGAGCATCTCCTCGAGGCCCTCCAGCTTCAGCTTGAGGTCTTTGATGGAGTTGTTGGCCTCGGAGAGCTCCTCGGCCCTGCCGATGGCCGCGCCCTGCGCCTCCGTCAGGGCGCCGTTTAGCGTGTCCTTCTCCTGTGACAGCTTCAGGGCCTGCTCCTTCAAGCCGTCCCGCTCCACCTCCAGCTCCTTCACCTTGCCGGAGTGAACCAGAGCCTGGGCATCGAGCGCCTCCCTGTGGCTCTACTCCAGCTCTTGGGTCCGCTGCAAGACAAGCTTCCCCACCTCTTCATCCTTGCCGTGAAGCGTGACGGCAAGCTTCTCCTTGCATGCGGCAAGGTCCTCCTCCTGGGAGTTAAGTGCGGCCTCGTGGTGGGTCCGGGCGGCCTCGGCGGCGGCGACCAAGGTCTCCACCATCTCTTGGGCCTTCTCAACGCCGGCCAGCTTCATGGTGAGTTCCACGTCATGGTTTGGCCAGCTCGCCCTGGGCGGCCTTCAGCTCGTCGCGAGCCTGGCGGAACCAGTCCTGCGTCTCGGTGACGCGCTTCTGGAGGTCCGCCTCCGCCTTCTCCGCCACCGCCATCCTAGACCTAGCTTTGTCCAGGCGGGCATGGTGAAGCGCCTGGAGCCTCCGGAAGCTGGCACCCATGGCCTGTAGCAGCCGCTCCTCCTGGGAGCCATCGCCACCAACGCTCGGCTCGTCGAAGACCTCGAGTCCGGCGGCGGCGAGCACTTTGATAATCCCAAGTGCAAGGAATCATCGTAGCACTTTCTAAAGGTGGAAGTGATAAGTATGGAGTGTCGAACCCACAAGGAGCTAAAGGTAAGATCAATATTCTCTCAATCCCTATCTGCCACTGATACGACTCTACGTGCACCGGACGTTTACTTCCAACTAGAAACAAGAAATAAAACTACGTTGTGGGTATGAAGAGGATAACTTTGCATGATGCTGGAGAGCTAAAACATAAAAGTAGGTGCTGTTATCATAAAGTTAGAATATATTACTAAATATTGTAAATAGCGAGTGTGGAATAATGGTGGATCGGTGTGCGGAATTGTCCTAGGCAATTGTTAACAAGACCGGTAATCACTATGGTAGTTTCATATGAGGGAGAGGCATAAGCTAACATACTTTCTCTACTTGGATCATATGCACTTATGATTGGAACTCTAGCAAGCATCCACAACTACTAAAGATCATTAAGGTAAAACCCAACCATAGCATTAACGCATCAAGTCCTATTTATTCCCATACGCAACAATCCCTCTTACTCGGGTTTGTGTTTCAGTCACTCACCAACCCACTATAAGCTAATCATGAACGTATTGCAACACCCTACAGCGGTAAACCCTCACGCTTGCGCGACACGGAGGGCACCATAGGACATCACCAAAGTAAAACATACAACTCATACCAATCTAGATCATCAATCAACCCAAAGACAAAAGATATCTACTCAAAACATCATAGGATGGCAACACATCATTGGATCATAATACGTGGCATAAAGCACCATGTTCAAGTAGGGATTACAACGGGGTGCGGGAGAGTGGACCGCGTAAAAGACATGAGGATGGTGATGATGATGGTGATGTTGATGAAGACGATCACCGTGGGGATGATTCCCCTCCCGATGGCACTTCGGCGCCACCGAAAGGGAGGAGGAGAGGTTCTCCCCCTTGTGCTTCCTCCTCCATGGCTCCACCCTCTGGTCCTTGGCCTTCATGGTGATGATGGCCCCTCCAGGATACTCCTCCATGGCCACCGGTGATGATGGCCCCCTCCGGCAGGGTGCCGGAGAGGGCCTAGATTGACTTCTCGTGGCTACAGAGGCTTGCGGCGGCGGAACTTCCGATCTAGGTTTCTTTCTGGAAGTTTGGATATATATAGAAGAGTTTTGCGTTGATTTCACGTAAGGGGGTCTCCGGGCTATCCATGAGGTAGGGGGGCGCGCCCTAGGGGGTGGGCGCGCCCCCCACCCTCGTGGGCAGCCCGGGACTCTTCTGGCCTGCTTCTGGTACTCCGTGGGCTTCTTCTGGTCCAAAAATGATCTCCGTCAAGTGGCACGTCAATTGGACTCCGTTTAGTTTTCCTTTTCTGTGATACTCTAAAACAAGAAGAAAACAGAAACAGGCACTGGGCTCTAGGTAAATAGGTTAGTCCCAAAAATCATATAAAATATCATATAAATGCATATAAAACATCCTAGAAGGATAGTATAATAGCATGAATACTTCATAAATTATAGATACGTTGGAGATGTATCAGCATCCCCAAGCTTAATTCCTGCTCGTCCTTGAGTAGGTAAATGATAAAAGAAATAATTTATGAAGTGTGAATGCTAGCAAGTGCATAAGTTTGATCAATCATAATTCCAATCACTTTTTCTAGCATCAGTATATGTCATAACAATAGCTCATCTCATAAAACTTTTCATGATCAAGTAACAAGCAAGTCACATGTTTAAAGTATAGATCATAAACTTTCTTGAAAACTAACAAACAATATTCTCAGTCATCAATCAATTGCAATTCATCTTATTTTCAGGAAGAGTCTAAGTCAGAGATTTGATTTAGCAAACTCCACATACTCAACTATCGTTTAATCTTTCACAATTGCTAACACTGACGCAATACTTGTGGTTATGGAGTTTTAATCAGACACAGAGAAAGATAGGGGCTTATAGTTTTGCCTCCCAACCTTTTAACTCAAGGGTAATGTCAACAATAATAGCTCATGCTAACTTACATCCAATTTTATATATATATATATATATATATATATATATATATATATATATATATATCAGGATCCTTGCAACATCCTATGCTTTCCAAAGGATAAAATGTAAAAAGGAAAGGTGAAGATCACCATGACTCTTGCATAAGGTAGAAGATAAAAGTAAAAGATAGGTCCTTCACAGAGGGAAGCAGAGGTTGCCATGCGCTTTCAAGGTTGGATGCACAAAACCTTATGCGAAAGAACGTCACTTTATATTGCCACTTGTGATATGAACCTTTATTATGCAGTCCGTCGCTTTTATTTCTTCCACATCACAAGATCGTATAAAGCTTATTTCCTCCACACCAATCAATCATACATATTTAGAGAGCAATTTTTATTGCTTGCACCATTGACAACTTACTCGAAGGATCTTACTCAATCCATAGGTAGATATGGTGGACTCTCATGGCAAAACTTGGTTTAAGGATATTTGGAAGCACAAGTAGTATCTCTACTTAGTGCAAAGAATTTGGCTAGCATGAGGGGGGAAGGCAAGCTCAACATGTTGGATGATCCATGACAATATACTTTATTTCAGATATAAGAAAACATAACCCATTACGTTGTCTTCCTTGTCCAACATCAACTCTTTAGCATGTCATATTTTAATGAGTGCTCCTAATCATAAAAGATGTCCAAGATAGTGTATTTATATGTGAAACCTCTCTTCCTTCAATATTCTGTCATGAATTGTTCAAGTGACCAATTCTATGTTTGCTAACTTTCAATAAGTTTACTACCTATACTTATTATGTGTGAAGTCATTACTCCCCATGTTATAAGCATACGAAACATATATAAATTCAGATTTATGGCATTCAATTTATTCAACCATTTACTCATAGGATATACATGAAGCACATGAGCAAATGACAAACTACTCCAAAAGATATGAGTGAAGAACACTGAGTAGTCAAATAATTAACTAGCCATGGGAGGATTCTTTTTCATTCAGTATTTCAGATCCAATGATTTTATTCAAACAGCAAGTAAAATTGAAAGTACGCTCCAAGCAAAATGCATATCATGTGACGAATAAAAATATAGCTCCGAGTAAGGTATACCGATAGTTTTGAAGACGAAAGAGGGGATGCCATCCGGGGCATCCCCAAGCTTAGGTACTTGAGTCTACCTTGTATGTTGTCTTGGGGTGCCTTGGGAATCCCCAAGCTTAGGGTCTTTCCACTCCTTCTTCTCCTCATATCGATATCTCACCCAAAACTTGAAAACTTCAATCACACAAAACTTAACCAAACTTCGTGAGATAGGTTAGTATGATAAAGAGCAAACCATTCACTTGGGTACTGTCAAAGACAAGGTTCATAATTGTTCTAAAACAATGCCTACTGTACCATATAATTTCTATAATTTATATTGAGGAATATAAGTGATAGAAACTAGAAAACAAGCAAACTATGCAATGAAAACAGAATCTGTCAGAAACAGAACAATCTGTAATGATCTGAACATAAACCATACTTATGCTACTCCAAACATTATGAAATAAATTGGTGGATGTGAGGAATTTGTATATTAATCTTCTGCAAAAATAATAAACTCAAAAGCACTCTTCTGTAAAAAATGACATCTATTCTCGTGAGCGCAAAGTTTCTGTTTTTTACAGCAAGATCACATTAACTTTCACCCAAGTCTTCCCAAAGGTCTTACTTGGCACTTTATTGAAACAAAAGATATAAAACATGATTACTACAGTATCTTAATCATGTAAACACACAAAAACAGTAAGGGTAAATATTGGGTTGTCTCCCAACAAGCGCTTTTCTTTAATGCCTTTTAGCTAGGCATGATGATTTCAATGATGCTCACATAAAAGATAGGAATTGAAGCACAAAGAGAGCATCTTGAAGAATATGACTAGCACACTTAAATATAACTTACTTCATATGCCTAGGGATTTTGTGAGAACACAATTTATAAGAGCAACAATCAACTAGCATAGGAAGGCAAAACAAGTATAACTTCAAAACTTTAAGCACATAGAGATGAAACTTGATATTATTGCAACTCCTACAAGCATGTATTCCTCCCTCATAATAATTTTTAGTAGCATCATGGATAGCATCTTTGTTCTCATACTCAATTGGAACCTCTTCCTAAATAGTGGAGTCATTACTAGCTAAAGTTGACACTCCTCCAAATCCACTTTCATAAATATCACACTAAGATTCAACAACCTCCAAAATAGTGGGATCACTAATTCCTAAAGTTGACACTCTTCCAAACCCACTTTAAATTATATTATTATTCATACTCCAAAATATATAAGTGAAGTTCATGGAGCATTCTACAATTAATATAGACTAACCAATATCCAAGCTCAAAATGTATAAGTGAAGCACATGAAGCATTCTATAAAACCATACTCAAAAGATTTAAGTGAAGCACAAAGAGCAATTCTATAAGATCATACTTAAAAGATTTAAGTGAATCACATGAAGTATTATATAAATCAATGAAGGGCTATCTCATGATAGCATGGTTCTTAAAGGAAAAACAAAAACACAAAGGACACAAATCATGTGAACAAAGCAAAAACCGAGGTATACCGATATTTGTTGAAGAAGAAAGATGGGATGCCAACCGGGGCATCCCCAAGCTTCGATGCTTGAGTAACCTTTGAAATATTTACTTGGGGTGCCTTGGGCATCCTCAATCTTGAACTCTTGCCTCTCTTTATTCTTCTCATATTGATAGCTCCTCGACCTTCGGACACTTCATCCACACAAAACTTTAACAAAAACTTGTGAGATCCGTTAGTGTAATAAAGCAAATCACTACCTTTAGGTACTGTAATGAAATCATTCTTTATTTTTATTAGTGTTAAACCTACTTTATTCCAACTTCTCTATGGTTCATACCCTCCGATACTAGCCACAGATTCATCAAAATAAGCAAACAACGCACGCAAAACAGAATCTGTTAAAAACAGAAGAGTCTGTAGTAATCTGGAAGTTTGGTAAACTTATGTAAATCCTAAAATTATGAAATAAATTTAAAAATTTGAAAACTTTGTACATAAGTAATGTGAAAAAAGTTTCAGACCCATTTGACTCTCCAGTAAAAAATGTAAATTCACACACTACAGCCAAAGTTTCTGTTTTGTTCTGCACATAGTAAACAAGCAATCTAATCATCCTAAAACGAAAGCTTGGCACATTATTTTTATAATACAATGGATATGTACAAGGGGATAATTATTTACAGAGAAAATTCCATGAAAAACTCTACATTGTTTCCGTGAGCATGAACACAAGTGCTCAAGGTCGACCCTCACTTCTTCAATGCATAACTTTCCAATCACTTCTCTTTTTGAAAAACTTTTTAGGCATGAGAGGCAAGTAATATTTTTTTGTATTCTCATTCTTTAATTTTTTTGTATGTTTCACCCACAACTAAACAGAAACAAAAAGGAAAAACAAAATGTACTTAGTGAAGAAAGCAAACAAGCACACACGAGAATATCAACCCCACGCTATTGCTCCCCGACAACGGCGCCAGAAAAGAGCTTGATAATCCCCAAGTGCAAGGAATCATCGTAGCAATTTCCAAAGGTGGAAGTGATAAGTATGGAGTGTTGAACCCACAAGGAGCTAAAGTTAAGATCAATATTCCCTCAAGCCCTATCTGCCACTGATACGACTCTACGTGCACCGAACGTTTACTTCCAACTAGAAACGAGAAATAAAACTACGTTGTGGGTATGAAGAGGATAACTTTGCATGATGCCGGAGAGCTAAAACATAAAAGAAGGTGCTGCTATCATAAAGTTAGAATATATTACTAAATATTATAAATAGCGAGTGTGGAATAATGGTGGATCGGTGTGCGGAATTGTCCTAGGCAATTGTTAACAAGACCGGTAATCACTATTGTAGTTTCATATGAGGGAGAGGCATAAGCTAACATACTTTCTCTACTTGGATCATATCCACTTATGATTGGAACTCTAGCAAGCATCCACAACTACTAAAGATCATTAAGGTAAAGCCCAACCATAGCATTAAAGCATCAAGTCCTCTTTATTCCCATATGCAACAATCCCTCTTACTCGGGTTTGTGCTTCAGTCACTCACCAACCCACTATAAGCTAATCATGAACGTATTGCAACACCCTACAACGGTAATCCCTCACGCTTGCGCAACACGGAGGGCACCATAGGACATCACCAAAGTAAAACATACAACTCATACCAATCTAGATCATCAATCAACCCAAAGACAAAAGATATGTACTCAAAACATCATAGGATGGCAACACATCATTGGATCATAATATGTGGCATAAAGCACCATGTTCAAGTAGGGATTACAACGGGGTGCGGGAGAGTGGACCGCATAAAAGATATGAGGATGGTGATGATGATGTGATGTTGATGAAGACGATCACCGTGGCGATGATTCCCCTCTCGACGGCACTCCGGCGCCACCGAAAGACAGGAGGAGAGGTTCTCCCCATTGTGCTTCCTCCTCCATGGTCTCCACCCTCTGGTCCTTGGCCTTCATGGTGATGATGGCCCCTCCGGGATACTCCTCCATGGCCACCGGTGATGATGGCCCCCTCCGGCAGGGTGCCGGAGAGGGCCTAGATTGACTTCTCGTGGCTACAGAGGCTTGCGGCGGCGGAACTTCCGATCTAGGTTTCTTTCTGGAAGTTTGGATATATATAGAAGAGTTTTGCATTGATTTCACGTCGGGGGGGTCTTCGGGCTGTCCACGAGGTAGGGGGGCGCGCCCCCACCCTCGTGGGCAGCCCGGGACTCTTCTGGCCTGCTTCTGGTACTCCGTGGGCTTCTTCTGGTACAAAAATGATCTCCGTCAAGTGGCACGTCAATTGGACTCCGTTTAGTTTTCCTTTTCTGCGATACTCTAAAACAAGAAGAAAACAAAATCTGGCACTTGGCTCTAGGTAAATAGTGAAAGCACAAGTGCTATCGAGGTGGTTTTGGTAATTAATGTCAACATATCTCTTGTTGGACTAATACTTTTATCTAGTATATTTCAGATAAGTTCAACAATGGAGTGGCATGGACTAAAGGTTGTGGGAACTCCTTCAAGATGCTAAGGACAAAGGATTGGCTAAAGCTTCAAGCTCAAGACTCTTCATTTTACACTTTTAGTGACCCAAGATCACATTGAGTCCATAGGAAAAGCCAATACTATCAAGGAGGGATGAGGTGTTGCTTAATGAGCCTTTTGCTCCATGTGCTTGATGATATGCTCCAAAACACTCAGCTACTTTCCCACTTCCACATATGACCTAAACCCAAAGTCAAACTCGGACCTACCGATTCTTTCTATCCGGCGCCACCGAGTTTCACATGTCATGAGCCACTGCCAAACCCTAGCAAATCGGTTCTACCGATAGGGATCTCGGTCTCACCGAGATGGGATTGCAATCTCACTGTGTATGTCCATTGTCAAAATCGGTCTCACCAAGTTTAGGCAATCGGTACTACCGAGATTACAATGCAAACTCTCTGGTTAACTCATTACCAAAATCGGTCCCACTGAGTTTAGTAATCGGTCCCACCGAGTTTGCCTGACCAACTCTCTGGTTAGCTTATTACCAAAATCGGTCTCACCGAGATTACGTTATGCCCTAACCCTAACCATATCGGTCCTACCGAGTTGCATGTCAGTCCCACCGAAAATCTCTAACGGTCACTAGGTTTACTATTTCGGTCCGACCGAGTTTGTTAATTCGGTCCCACCGAGATTGGTAAATTGTGTGTAACGGTTGGATTTTGTGTGGAGGCTATATATACCCCTCCACCTCCTCTTCATTCGTGGAGAGAGCCATCAGAACACATCTACACTTCCAACTCATATGTTCTGAGAAAGAACTTCCTACCCTTGTGTTGAGGCCAAGATATTCCATTCCTACCATATGAATCTTGATCTCTAGCCTTCCCCAAGTTGCTTTCCACTCAAATCTTCTTTCCACCAAATCCAAATCCTGTGAGAGAGAGTTGAGTGTTGGGGAGACTATCATTTGAAGCACAAGAGCAAGGAGTTCATCATCAACACACCATTTGTTACTTCTTGGAGAGTGGTGTCTCCTAGATTGGCTAGGTGTCACTTGGGAGCCTCTGACAAGATTGTGGAGTTGAACCAAGGAGTTTGTAAGGGCAAGGAGATCGCCTACTTCGTGAAGATCTACCGCTAGTGAGGCAAGTCCTTCGTGGGCGATGGCCATGGTGGGATAGACAAGGTTGCTTCTTCGTGGACCCTTCGTGGGTGGAGCCCTCCGTGGACTCGCGCAACCGTTACCCTTCGTGGGTTGAAGTCTCCATCAACGTGGATGTAGGATAGCACCACCTATCCGAACCACGGGAAAAACATCCGTGTCTCCAATTGCGTTTGAATTCTCCAAACCCTTCCCTTTACATTCTTGCAAGTTGCATGCTTTACATTCCGCTGCTCATATACTCTTTGCATGCTTGCTTGATATGTATTGTGTATGTTGAAATTGTGCCTAAAACTCCACTCAAACCGAAAAATCTTAAAAATTGCAACTTTAGCATTAAGTGTCTAATCACCCCCCCTCTAGACACACCTACTTCTAGATCCTACAAATAGGTTAGTCCCAAAAATCATATAAAATATCATATAAATGCATATAAAACATCCTAGAAGGATAGTATAATAGCATGAATACTTCATAAATTATAGATACGTTGGAGACGTATCACACTTCATCGTCAAACACCTCTCCCTCGACGGGGGCCCTGGTGCTCGACGCGCCGGGGAGGTGGACGAAGAGGTCGTCGCTCACCTTCAGGTACCTGCCAGAGCCAGAGGCACCAGAGGAGGAAGGTTGGTCATCGACCACCTCCTCCTCGGAGGTGGCCTTGCCGGTCTCTCCGGCAGGCCCCTTGCTGGCCTCCTCGGCAGTAGCCTTGCCCGGCTCCCCGGCAGGCCCTTTGGCGGTGTCCTCCGCAGCACCACTGGTGTTTTCCTTGGCGGCGATCTTCTCAGCCTCCGCCGCGGCATCCTTGGCCACGTCTTCGATGACGGTGTCCAGGTCCTCCCGGTCCGCCGAGAGAGGATCTGGATATCAAGAAGAGGGTGAGGTAGAGCCAAGACCCAATATTCAAAAGAAAGAGAAAGAGAAGGCACGGAAGGCCAGAGACTTACCAGTGCCAGGCTGGGAAGCAGAAGTCCCCTCCCTGGCAACATTTGGCGCCGAGGCGAAGCCACCAATGCCCAAGTTCTCCTCCTCCTCCTCCTCCTCCATGTGCGTGGGCTCGGTGCTTGGCGCCCTTGCCGGGGGCGCCCCTCGGGGCGGTGTGGTTGATGGGGGCGGCGTGTTGAGAGTGGCCCTCTGTGACTCTTCCTGCTGCTGCTCTCCTCTTGCATACGCGGCAAGGTCAGCACCAAAGTATCATACCCCTGACACATGTCGACGAGGGGTGAGTGGTGAACTTACGCTGGGGGGCTGCATCGAGGGCTGTTGTCCGGGCTGCTCAACACCACCAGTGTCGCCCTTGAAGCACCAGCCGGTGGCTGGCCGCCCTCCAAGGCCTTGTCCCTCTTTACCCTCTGGGCCAGCATGTCCGCGTCCCTGCAAGGATGAAAACAAGTCAAGACATGCGGCACGGACTGAGGAAACAGAGATGGCGAAGAAGAGCAAGTTGCTTACTCGACGTTCATCTCCTCCTCTGTTGCCTTCCTCTTCCTCCTTGGGCTGAGGGACCCATAGTCGAAGTCAACCTCCGTGCCGACGTCTGCCGGAGGGGGGAATAAGGTGGAGTCAAGCTACGCCTGGTCGAAGAGGAGGTAGTTGCCTTCTTCTTCGCCACTGCGGCCTTCGCCAGCTTCCTCCCCGCCGCACCCCGGGTTTGGCGTGCGGACCCTTCCTGGGCCCGCTGCGATGGGACAACCTTGCCAGGCTGGACCAGCTCACTAGAGATGGCCCGCTGCAGGACTCGCCCGCTTCCTGTGGACGGAGGGTCGACGGCAATGACCTCCCCCTCATCGGCCTCCTCTCCCAACGACTCGCCAACCATGTCTTCGATGAGAGGAGCCCCGACGCCATCGTTGTTGGCCTCCCGAGCGGCCTCCCCCCACTGGGTGAGCTCCTTCTCCTACGCTTTCGCCGCGGCCTTGTGCTCCATGCTGCCGGTGCTGCTGGCCTCCTCGGCAAGCTTCGCCTCCGCCGCCCGGGCGGCGATGTAATCCAGTTCCACCTAGGTGGTGTCCTGGATGAGCCGCGGCTCATCGGTAATGTACCCCTCGTGCAAGGAGTCGAAGAACTGCTGCACCTGGATGTCTTCCGGCTCGACCCAGCTCGGGTCAGGGCCATGCACGTTGCAGAGCGGCATCATGGCGATGATGTCGGTCCAGCGCGAGTTGTTGCTCAGCGGGACCACTCCTGCCGGAAACCAGAATAAAGGCCCCTTGGCGATCTTGCCGGCCTTCGCGGCGGCCCTCGCAGCCCTGCCGGTCCGTTTGATCTAGCCGCCGTGGCCCACGTCAAGCTGAAAGAGCCGCTGGCAAAAGTGAGCATGCCCCATCACCGTGAAGTTGTGGTCGAGGCCGGGGCGAAGCCTCATGATGTCGGCGGCGCTCGTGAAGAGCCAGGCCGGCCGCCCCTTGTCATGCAGCGGAGCGATGCGGCTGTGGATGAAGTCCGTCCCGATCATCTCGAGGGTGAGCCTAGCCTCGGTGAGCCGAAGGATCCTGATGGTGGCCATCGTGAGCTTCTCGTCGTCGGCGTCGATGTCGCTCCAATCGCTTCTGCGGACCGGCGGCACCCGGCGAACCTCGCAAAATGCTGGCGGGTCTTTCTCCTTGATCCAGCACCACCGGCCCCGCCATTCTTCCCACCTCTCCTTCATGGCACCCTTCGGGTATGCCCCCTTGGACCTTGGGATCCAGGTGATGCAACCAGAGATGGCGCCCCTCGGTTGGATCCGAGGGGAGAAATAGTGGCGGAAGAGCGTCGTGTTGGGATGCACCCCGGCGAAGCCCTCGCAGAGGTGCGCGAAAAGAGCCATGCACGCCATGGCGTTTGGAGTAAACTCCAAAAGGTGGAAGCCGTAGGTGTGCATGACGGCGCTGAAGAAATCAGAGAAGGGAGGACAGAGCCCGCATGAAAAGTAGTCGACGAAGAAAGGGTACCGGTTTGGGGTGGCCTCGGTGCAATTGGCAGGGATGACGCGCGTAGCTGGATGCCCCGTCTTCTCTCCCCCCGTCTTCACCCCCCACAGGGGTTTGAAGGCCTCCCGGAGCTCGAACATGTCGACCATCAAAAGGAAGTAGGCGAGTTGCGTCCTCTGCACCACCAGCGCGCTCTCCGGTGGCTCCGCCGCTCCGGCATCCTTGGCCACTCCCTTGCCCTTGGTGGATTTGGGCGCCATGGCGGCTAGGGGGAGCAAGAGACAAAAGGCGGCCGATACGCAGCAGCGGCGAGCAAGAACGAAGCTTAGGGAGGAAGGAGAAGGGGGCGGTGGCTCTAAGATTGGAGAAGGCACAGGGGGGTGAAATGAGCAGCGCACCCGCAGTTATTCCCTTTTACGAGGAAGGTGCAGGCCGCCTCTTTTCTCCATTAACCACGATGTGACGCATGCATGTGGGAACCGCCCCACGCATACCGCCCACGTCACGCGCACCCCTCCACGTCGTGAATTCAACACGGGTCGTGGGGAAGCGCAATGGACGAAGGATTACCGCGGTAAAATCCACCCCTCCTGCCTGCACACCGTTCTGGGCCTGGCCCAACAACGTGTCACGCTTATGTGCAGCCCAGGCCCGGGGGCTCCTGTCGGTGTACAAAAGTAGGGGCGCACCTTTGTACCCCTTTACTTGTGCACGGGAAGTCAGAGCCATGCGCCACAGCCACACGTAGGAGGGCAAGGGAGGGAAGCCGGAGAGAAGCCGAAGCCCAACACAAGACGATCAAGGCAACGCCAAGGCCAAGAACACAAAGAAGCAGAGGGACGGAGTAGTTTACCCCGGCAAGACCCTTGCCGGGGGCAGCCTCAGCAGCCTCGGCAAGACCCTTGCCGGGGCAGCACGCCCAAACACCAACAGAGCGAGCCGCCCTTCAGCCACAAGTTCCAACCCAACCGGCTACGACTGGACCAGGGCTCGGGAGGCACCTCTGGTGGTGGCATGTAGATCTTTGTCAAGACCATAGATATATGAGATCAAGATGAGGACCAGAAGACGGCGACTCTCGGCGGGATCCTTGCCGAGGAAGGCCACAAGACCCCCGGCAAGATCCTTGCCGTGGACAAATGCGCGTCGTGGCAAGACCCTTGCTGGGCCACCCGGCAAGACCCTTGCCAAAAACGCTAGCAGGGCCACCGCCAGGACCGCACCAGCCAAGCTTCCACCGCCGTTCGCATGCAGCTGCCAGCCCAACCAGCTGGGCTGGCACTTGCGTGGCAACATGCAGCTTCTAGACCAGATCAGCAAGCACCTGCGTGGCAGCATGCAGGTCTTCGTGAAGACCCTACCACCGTGCCACCTCAGCTGCTTGCCTGCCTACATGGCGCCACATGCACCACTGGCCGAGGTGCGTGTCGAAGCGAGGGGGAGAGGCGACGGACGGGACGGGCCTCGCCCCCGTCCCCGATAAAGCTAGGGGACACCTAAGCAACACATTAAATGCGTCTTGTCCTGTAATACGAGCGATAAGCTCGCAGTACTGTATGCCTTTCCACCTCTTGTGTGCCACTGTGGCAGCCCCTTTCGACTATAAAAGGAGGCCCATGGCGTACTGGAGAAGGATTCGGCTCTTGGGAACTACTCAGCCACCGTAGCTAGTTCAAGGGCTCAAGAACACTCAATACATCCACCAAAGCAGGACTAGGGTTTTACGCATCCTCGCAGCATGAACCTGGGTAAATGATCCTTGTGCTGACTGCTAATCCTGCTCTTCTCGCAACCCTGCGCCCAGACAACCGTAGTAGGGATTCTTGTGATCCCATAGGTGTCGTTTCCCACCGACAATCTGGGGTTCCTTTTCTTCACAGGTGGTGTCATGATGACATTCACCTGAAGATTTTCAAGGTACCTTTTGGGAACCCAGATTTTCTTCATAGGGGAGCCGTTCCTACAGTTAGTGCCAAACATATGTAGCAAATACTTCACCATTCTGATTTTTGAACAGTTTATAGTTGGAGTCAAATGAATCATCAGCAGAGTGAGGAGAATCATATGTAAAGCCAGATAGATTAGATGGATCTACTGGAGGTCCCTTTGCAGCAACCCATGAGGTTTTGGGGTACTGCTCAGGCTTCCAATATGTTCCATCAGCATTGATTTTCCTCTCGAAGGCAATACCCTCTTTCCTAGGGTTCCTGTTGAGGATTTGCTTTTTAAGCACATCACAAAGAGTCTGATGCCCTTTGAGGCTTTTGTACATGCCTGTGATGTACAATTCCTTCAGCCCTGCATCATCAGTGATACTAGCAATGTCCTCATATGAGGAATTAGTGATAGCAGAGACAGGTGAATAATTTGTAGCATTAGAAGCATTTGAACATTTAGGTGAAGAATTCGCAGATTCACGTTCAATGCACTTCAAACATGAAGGAACAAATTCTTCCTGAACAACGCTGATTTGTTGAGTAAGTAATGAATCGCGCTCCTTCTGAAGATCTTCATAACTCACCCTTAGCTTTTCAAGATCTTGCTTTCTTTGAACAAATTCATAAGAAAGCTTCTCATGATCAGATAAGAGAGTGTTATGATGACCTTGAATGTTGTCAAACCTAGACTTAAGTTTCTGAAGATATTCAGTCAAGTTTTTAGTGCGATCCATTTCTTCACCCAACATATCATCACTTTTTTCTAGCATGTTTTGAACTTTTTCAAAAGCCTTTTGTTATTTCACAGCAATCTTAGCAAGTTTAGAATAGCTGGGCTTGAGGTTTTCATCAGATTCATCCTCACTTGATTTAGAGGAGGTATATTTGAGTACCTTGGCACCCTTTGCCATGAAGCAATAGGTGGGAGCGTAGTCATCATTGCCTTCATCAGCCTTGTTGGTGAAGCCATTTTCTTCAGAGTTGAAGATAGACTTGCTAATGAATGCAATAGCGAGAGCTAGACTTTCCACACCTGACTCGGACTCCTCAGATGCCTCCTCTTCCTCATGTTCCTCAGATTCAGCCTCAGAGTCCATTTCCTTGTCAATGAATGCCCGAGCCTTCTTGGAGCTGCTCTTCTTGTGAGATGAAGACTTTGAGGATTAACCTAGTATTCAAACCAACTCCATTTAACTTGTTGCTAGTTGCATTAGTCCAATCAACAGCATATGGCCATGTCACATTATCATGCATCATAATTGTTGCATTGCATTGATTGTGTTCCTCTTTGTTTTGCTGGTATTTGTCCCCTCTCGATAGACGTGGTTCCGACGATGAGTTCGATGACACCGATGAAGAGCTATATTATCTTCAAGAGTGCCAGGCAAGCAAAACCCCCTTGTTCATTCCGATACAATACCACTCTCTCGCTCCTGCTCTCTTTTACTGCATTAGGACAACAACGATTCATCTGTTACTTGCTGCGGTAGCTGAACCCCTTTATCCTTTGCATGACCTGTCATTGCCACAGTAAATAGATGAAACCCACTAGCATGAGTAGGAGTTGTTTGAGCCCTGATGTGCCTACTCATTCATGCTTGTTTGTCATGCCTGCTACTGCTTAGAGTTGGGTCAGGTCTGATTCATCAGGGATGAATTGGTATGTGGTGAACATGTCCTACTGTTGTGAGCTAAGCGTGTGAACACGATTTGGTAAAGGTAGCGGTGAGAGGCCATGTAGGAGTACATGGTGGGTTGTCTCATTACAGCCGTCCTCAGGAACTGAGTTTTGTGTTTGTGATCCATGAACAGTTACTACCACACATTGGGCTCCGGGCACTCCAAGCTCTCTCGACTTATTAATCAACCTGATCTCTGTCCAGGAGTTGCAACTAGTTTTTGGTGTTTGTAGGTAGTGTTAGTAGTCTACCAAGTGGCACCCGGTACAGGTGGGCTTGGGACAGACTAGGCACCGTGGCCGGGTAGACCAAGCGCCGCCCGTTTGGTGGGCTTGGAACCCTGTACACATCATTTGGGGCCGTGAGCGACACCCCGGCCGGATCTCCTTGCGGATGGAACCCTAATAGGCGATAAACCTGGACTAGAGACTTGTGTGGTTAGTCAGGTCGTGGCCGACTCCCTCGCCCGGCTTCCGCTTGAAGGTTGCCGAGGTACATGACGTGTACAGGGCGATAAGTGGCGAGAGCGTGTGTGAAGAAGTACACCCCTGTAGGGTTATCATTATCTATTCGAATAGCCGGATTCCTCGGATATGGAAACTTGGACCCCTTGCATAGTTCATAGACAAGTGAAAGTGGATACTCTAAAATGCGCAAGATAAGCGTGAGTGCTATGGATGGCTGTCGGTGTCAAAACCGGCGGATCTCGGGTCAGGGGTCCCGAACTGTGCGTCAAGGTCGGATGGTAACAGGAGACAAGGGACACTTTATTTTACCCAGGTTCGGGCCCTCTCGATGGAGGTAAAACCCTACTCCTGCTAGATTAATATTGATGATATGGGTAGTACAAGAGTAGATCTACCAAGAGATCAAGGAGGCTAAACCCTAGAAGCTAGCCTATGGTATGATTGTGTATGATGATGGTTGTCCTACGGACTACAACCCTCCGGTTTATATAGACACCGGATAGGGTTAGGGTTACACGGAGTCGGTTACAATGGTAGGAGATCTCGAATATCCGCACACCTAGCTTGCCTTCTACGCCAAGAAAAGATCCTTCCGGACACGGAACGAAGTCTTCAACTTTGTATCTTCATAGTCCTGGAGTCCGGCTGAAGGTATAGTTCGGCTATCCGAACACCCCCTAACCCAGGACTCCCTCAGTAGCCCCCGAACCAGGCTTCAATGACGATGAGTCCGGCGCGCAAGTCGTCTCCGGCATTGAAAGGCGGGTTCCTCCTCAGAATCTTGTGTACCTGTACGAATAATGTCCGCTTTTTGTAATGTAGCACTCCTCGGCTTTAGTGCCCAATAATGGCCTTTTTCCATGCGTTGAACGAATGCGAAGAGCTTGGGGTGTTTTTTTACATCCACAGCCTTAGTTATATAATCAAGCCGTCTATTTAACGAGATGGGGATCTAGATCCAAACCACATCTTCTCCTCTTTGCGAGTTATCATCAGAGCGTCTCCAGCAAAGGTCCATTCCAACATGGCCAGCCGCCGCAGCTCCTCCCCTCGCCCCTCCAGTCCTAAACCTGGAGATTGGGAGAGATGCACCATCCCACACAGCGAGTTGGTGTCGCTTCAAGCCAAGGGATTACTCCCTCAAGCCTACATGGTCTCGGTCCGAGCCGGACTCGCCACTAATCAAGGCGGAAAACAAGCGGAGAACTCACCTAGTCCCTCTAAAGGGGAACGGGTGTGTCTGGTCCCTTATCTAATAAGGGGCCTGGGATTTCCAATTCATCCCTTTCTCCGCGGGCTTTTGGAGTTATATGGCCTCCAGCTGCACCACCTTACTCCCGATTCCATGTTACACATTGCGGGCTTCGTAGCTCTTTGCGAGCTATTTTTAGGCGTCGAGGCTCATTTTGCGCTGTGGAAGAAGATATTCTGCCTGGTGCCCTGTTCGCAAAAGGGGTCTATATATCAAGTGGGTGGAGCCGAAGTATGGCGTATCGCCGGGACCGGATACCCGTGCGGAACCCCGAAGAAGGCGTCCGAGGACTGGCCTTCAGAATGGTTCTATATAGACGACGTCCCCCTGCCGGACCCTGTTCGGGCCGGTCTCCTTGAGTTCGACAATGCTCCCCTGAAGAAACGCCTAAGCTGGCGCCCTCGGAACCTTCAGAGAGAGAATGACAGGGACGTCCTTTACTTGATGGGCCGGATTAAGCTACTGGCTCATTCCAGACTGACCATGATTAAAGTCATGGCCATATGCATTATGCGAGGGGTGCAGCCGCTCCAATACAGAAGCCACCCCATGTGGGATTTTAACGGGGAGGATGACGCCACCCGTTACGGCCGCAAGGGGCCGGACTCGCCTGCCGCTCTGATGAAGATCTTATCCTCTTTGTACAAGGGAGAAGAAGAGGAATTTCTCCGCGTTGATTCGCAGGGCGGATTTTCCATGTACAATCCTCCGAATTGGGTAAGCGGACAGTCGTACTTCTCTGTTCATTTTACATTCTCATGATTAAATAGGCGGTCAACGACTTCAATGCAGGACCTGTGTCAGGAGGTAAAAAACATAAACAACCGCCCTCCACAGCCAGAGGACCCAGACCGGCCCCTCGATCCGGACTCCGAAGAAGATCCAGACTTAGCAGTGGACTTCATTGACGGAGTGTTCCATCAGCTAAGAAAGGATGATACCTTGGTAGCTATTATAGCTAATTACCCAGGGTTGATTCCGGCCTCCCAGGTGACAAACACCGAAGCTTTACTCCCTTAAGAGGGGTTCCGTTTTCATGGGCCTGGTTGTTCTGACAACAACCGTGCTTTGTAGGGGAGATTCCCGAGGGGGGAAGCCGACCCTGATGCAGCTAGCCGACGGGGGGCCGCAGGGCCCCGTGGGGCAAAAAGGAACGTAGTCCGGCCTGAGGTGCCAGAACAAAGGTATGGTGTACCCTCTCTTTTTCCCTGGTGTTCTACTCCTCCAAGTTATATTAACATTCATGCTATCTTCAGGACAAAGAGACCTCGCCGGACTATACCCGGAGAGGTTGCCAATCGGGCCTCCACCAGCCAGACTCCAACGCCTGGCCCGGAGGCGGAGGTCAGCACAAGGCATGCACCGGATGCTCCTCTATCATAGGATGCGGATAGGTTGTCTGCCACCAATTCTGAGGTGGAGAGTGCTATGAACCACAGGCGTCGCCGGACAGTTCTTCGCGACACTTGTTTCTCCCAGGAGGCTTTAAATGCCTTTAATTCAGGAGACGCGTACCTCCGTGCCGCTCAAAATGGTTTAGCCAGAGCCACGGAGCAGTATGTAAAAGACATACGGGTAAGAAATTTTTGGTAAATATAGATATGCCAGTAGCCCCCGAGACTTGAAGCAGTGGAAATAACTGATTCGAGGATCATATATCATGCAGTTTCTTACCGAGAAGAATACCGCGCTGTCCCAGGAGCTGGAAAGGTGCAGGGCCCAACTAGAGGCCGCACGATCGGCAGCAGGAGGGTCTAAAGAGACCCCTGCAGGTAAACAATACTCTAGAATAATTAGGATTGTACGGATTTAAGTGCCAATCTGACAAATTGTATTGTAGATGGCGCCGAACTCGATCCGGACAGGCAACAGCTTCTACACTGGTTAGAGTCTGGTGAAAGCGTGCTAACAAATGTGAGGCGGGAGAAGAATGATCTCCAGGATGCCAACACCAAGCTGGATGTTGAACTAAAAGATGTTCGTGGCCAGCTGTCGGACTCCAATAAGGAGAATCAGCGACTTCGACACGGCGTTTTTAGTAAGTGCTGAAGCGAACTCTTGAAAAAGGAGTTCGGCGAGGAAGACAACTAACAGATTTATGTCTTTAGGTATGCTTACAGGTCGTCCTGCAGAGGAGATGCCCAGTTCAACGGGCGATCTTCTTCCCGAACTCTTGCAACTGCACGAACGAATTCGGCAGGCGATGCGAGGTATTGCCCAAGCCTTGTGGCCTGCCCACTCCATACCCGAGGGCCTTGGAGAACTTGCGGAGAAGTTGAAGGGAGCTCGGCGGCGCTTCCGGTTGTGGAAGATATCGGCCTGCCGGCAGGGTGCTAGGGAGGCTTGGGCCATGGTGAAGACCTGCTTTATGAAGTCTGACCCCAATCATATGGCCGAAGTTGGACCGGTGGGGCCTGACGGGAAGGAGATCCCTGTGAGCTTAGTATATGGCCAAGTAGAATTGGCCGCAAAGTATTCCCAGCAGGACTGTAAATTAGACAGCCTGTTAGATGGTATAGAAGAGGAATACAATCAGTCTTGATGACTATGTAATTTATACTTGACATGTGTAATGCCTTCTAGCTGGATTGTAGATCGTTTGTCGTTGCCGACCTTTTCGCTTCGACCTCGGGACCTGACGGTCCGGAGTGTGTCCGAATACCATAACGGATATATAAGAACCGAGGTATGTGTGGAGACCAGGCGTAGGGGTCATTAGTGCTTTAGCAGACAAGTGCCCAACTAGTTATGTTATATTACATGGTTAGTAAGAAACATCTTCCAGAGAGAATAGTTCCGTTAAGGGTTCCTTTCGCTGGGGTGGCGTGCCCTGAAGTGCACGTCCGGACTGCAAGTGCAGGAAAACATCTGGGGGCATGTATAAGTAAAAAAGGTTCGTCTTTAGTTCACTGACCGAATATTCCCTTAAGAACGCTAGCTTTCGGCTTCACCCAGTCTGAGGTACACATCCGACTTATCCGGCAGTAACAATCGCAGAGGTGCTCCCTTTACCACCTAGCCGAACAATCGGGAACGTAGGGGTAAGCACAGGAGCCAGGCAACCCAGCTTGGCCAAAACTTAAGTCATATCGATGCATATAATGGTGAAGAAAAGGTGCATGCGAAAGTCTGACGCATGCGTTGGGCGTGAAACCCATATAAACAAGCTTCTGTTAAAGAAGCCCCTAGGTTTACGGAGCGCGGGTAGCGCGTCGCATGATGAGCCTTTAAGGGCTATAAGAGGAAAGAGTGGGAGGAGATAAAAATAGAAAAATATAAAAATGGACAGAGGAAGAAGACAAACCCCGAGTTCGGCGCTAGGCATAAAATCTTCGGAGACGTGTGGCGTTCCATGGGTTCGGCCCGAGTCGGTTATCCGACGCATCTCGCAGGCAGTACGCTCCACCAGTCAGGACTTGGTCAATTATGAAGGGACCTTCCCATCTAGGCTTGAGTTTGTCCTTTTTCTTATCCGGCAGGCGTAGAACTAGTTCGCCAAGGTTGTAAGTTTTGGCCCGTACTTCTCTGCTTTGATATCTTCGAGCCTGCTGTTGATAAAATGCGGAACGGGCTTTAGCCATGTCGCGTTCCTCCTCTAAGGCGTCCAGGTTGTCCTGCCGATCAAGCTCGGCTTCTCTTTCTTTGTACATGCGCACTCGAGGTGAGTCATGAATTATGTCGCAGGGCAGGACTGCCTCTGCACCGTACACCATAAAGAATGGTGTGAATCTGGTGGTACGATTTGGCGTGGTTCGCAGCCCCCAAAGCATGGAGTCGAGCTCCTCTACCCAGTGCGTATTAGATTCCTTGAGGGACCACACTAGTCTGGGTTTGATGTCGCTCATGATGAGACCATTTGCATGTTCGACCTGACCGTTGGTTTGTGGGTGATAGACGGAAGCATAATCGAGCTTAATGCCCATGTTTTTGCACCACAGCTTTACTTCCTCCGAGGTGAAGTTTGTGCCGTTATCGGTGATAATGCTGTGGGGGACACCATAACGGTGTACGACCCCGGATATGAAATCTATCACAGGTCCGGATTCGGCCGTCTTGACAGGCTTGGCTTCTATCCATTTGGTGAATTTATCCACCATGACCAGTAGGTATTTTTTCTTGTGGGTTCCACCTTTAAGGGGTCCCACCATATCAAGTCCCCAGACCGCAAAAGGCCAAGTGATGGGGATAGTTCGGAGGGCGTTGGGTGGCATATGACTTTGGTTGGAAAAAAGCTGGCAACCGACGCATCGTTTGACTAGGTCATGGGCGTCCGCTCGGGCCGTCGGCCAATAAAAGCCTGTACGGAAAGCCTTGCTTACGAGGGACCGAGCTGCAGCGTGGTGGCCACCGAGTCCGGCATGAATTTCGGCCAATAGACTCCGCCCTTCCTCTTCGGAGATACACCTTTGAAGGACTCCTGTAGTACTTCTCTTATATAGCTCTCCCTCGTGGACTTTATAGGCTTTAGATCGCCGCACTATGCAGCGTGCCTCATTTTGATCCTCAGGGAGTTCCTGCCTAATGAGGTAGGCTAGGAATGGTTCTGTCCACGGGGGGATGACCGCCATTATTACGTGGGCTGAGGGCGTGATTTCGGTGGCGGGGCCTCCGATTATGTCAGATTGCTCGGCGTCTGGTTGTGCGGTTGTGTCCGGGCTGTTATCCGAGGGTTCCCCCTCCCATGCTACAGATGGTTTGAATAATCTTTCTAGGAAGATGTTGGGGGGGGGGGGATGGCATCTCGTTTTGCTCCGATGCGTGCCAGGACGTCCGCTGCCTGATTATTTTCTCGGGCTATATGGTGAAACTCTAGTCCCTCGAACCGATCTGACATTTTTAGTACGACGTTGCGGTAGGCTGCCATTTTTGGGTCTTTGGCGTTGAAGTCGCCATTTATCTGGGATATCGCGAGGTTTGAATCCCCACGTACTTCCAGGCATTGAATGCCCATGGAAACTGCCATCCGGAGACCGTGTAGAAGGGCCTCATATTCGGCTGCATTGTTGGAGTCCGTGTACATAATTTGGAGTACAGATTGGACTGTGTCTCCTGTAGGGGACGTCAAAACGACGCCAGCCCCCAGTCCGGCCAACATTTTGGAGCCGTCGAAATGCATGATCCAGTTTGAGTATGTGCCGTACTCTTTAGGGAGTTCGGCCTCTGTCCATTCGGCGACGAAGTCGGCTAGGACTTGCGATTTGATGGCTCGTCGTGGTTTGTAGGTTATGTCGAACGGTAGGAGCTCTATGGCCCATTTTGCTATCCGGCCCGTTGCGTCACGGTTGTTGATAATATCATTGAGTGGTACTTCCGAGGCTACTATTATAGAACACTCTTGAAAGTAGTGTCGTAGCTTCCGGGATGCCATGAACACTGCGTATGCAATCTTTTGGTAATGCGGGTACCGTGATTTGCATGGTGTGAGGACAGTGGACACGTAGTAAACCGGCCTTTGAAGGGGGAGTTTGTGTCCGTCCGTTACCCGTTCGACGACGAGTACTGCGCTAACAACTTGATGAGTTGCGGCAATGTACAATAGCATGGGTTCGCCAGTATTTGGCGCGGCCAGGACGGGATTTGTTGCCAAGATGGCCTTTATTTCCTCGAGTCCGGCCGTTGTAGCGTCCGTCCACTCGAAGTGTTCGGTGCGCCTAAGGAGGCGATAAAGGGGCAATGCCTTCTCTCCCAAACGGGAGATAAAGCGGCTTAAAGCCGCCACGCATCCGGTGAGTTTCTGTATTTGTTTGAGGTCTTTTGGGATGTCCAATTGTGACAAAGCTCAGATTTTAGCTGGATTTGCTTCAATTCCTCTACCGGATACAATGAAGCCCAGGAGCTTTCCGGCTGGAACACCGAAAACACATTTTTCTGGATTGAGCTTAATGTCGTATTTTCGGAGGTTGTCGAATGTAAGCCTCAAGTCGTCTACTAGAGATTCGACATGTCTTGATTTGACGACCACATCATCTACGTACGCCTCAACTGTTTTGCCGATCTGGTTTGTCAGGCATGTTTGAATCATGCGCTGATATGTTGCGCCGACGTTTTTTAGCCCAAAGGGCATTGTGTTGAAGCAGAATGGGCCGTATGGTGTGATGAATGCCGTTGCGGCTTGGTCTGACTCTGCCATCTTTATTTGATGGTAACCGGAGTATGCGTCGAGGAAGCACAGCGAATCGTGCCCTGCAGTGGCATCGATAATTTGATCTATTCGAGGGAGGGGAAACGGATCCTTTGGGCAAGCCTTATTAAGGTCTTTGAAGTCGACACACATGCGCCAGGATTTGTCCTTCTTTGGTACCATCACTAGGTTTGCTAGCCAGTCCGGATGTTTTATGTCTCTAATGAATCCGGCCTCCAATAACTTGGCTAGCTCCTCTCCCATGTCCTGTCTCTTTGGTTCGGAGAAACGCCGGAGGGCTTGTTTGACAGGTTTGAATCCTTTCTGGATGTTTAAGCTGTGTTCTGCCAGCCTGCGTGGGATTCCTGGCATATCTGAGGGGTGCCAAGCGAAGATGTCCCAGTTCTCTCGTAGGAACTCTCGCAGTGCGGCGTCTACGTCAGGGTTTAGTCTTGCCCCGATGGAGGCTGTTTTACTGGGGTCCGTTGGGTGGACCTGGAATTTGACTATTTCGTCTGCTGGTTTGAAGGATGTGGATTTGGATCTCTTATCGAGTATCACATCATCCCTATTGACCGTGGATCGCAGCGCAGTCAGTTCTTCTGCCGCTAAGGTTTTGGATAGTGCCTCGAGGGCCAATGCGGTTGTCTTGTTTTCGGTGCGGAGTGCTATGTCCGGATCACTAGCGAGAGTGATAATTCCGTTTGGCCCAGGCATCTTGAGCTTCATGTACCCGTAATGGGGTATAGCTTGGAAAACTGTGAATGCCTCCCGTCCTAATATAGCGTGATATCCGCTTTTGAACGGGGCCACCTGAAAGGTGATTTGTTCGGACCTATAATTATCCGGCGTGCCGAATACCACATCTAGTGTGATTTTTCCGGTGCAGCGCGCTTCCTGACTGGGAATTATTCCTCTAAAGGTTGTGCTGCTTCGCTCCACGCGGTTCCAGTCTATTTCCATCTTTTGAAGGGTTTCCTCGTAAATGAGGTTCAGTCCGCTACCTCCATCCATGAGTACCTTTGCGAGACGACAGCCATCCACTATGGGACTGAGGACCAATGCGGCTGGTGCTCTGGCTGTTCGAATTTTAGGTTCATCACTCGCGTTGAAGGTGATAGCAGTATTACTCCATGGGTTTATTGTCGCCACGTGGTAGACTTCTGTGAGGCTGTGGAGTGTTCTTTTTCGCATGTTATTCGATGCGAAAGTCTCAAAGACTGGGAGAACGGAACTGAAATTCCCGGGCTGGTTTCCTTCGACCTCTGGAATTAGGAGGTCCTCGCCAATTTTGGCCACGTGCCGGATTATCCAACATGCCCTGAGGCTGTGAGTTGGGGTGGCGTCCTCTGCACTATGAATCTTGCAGGGTCCATCTAGCCACTTTTCCAGTACGGTTCCATGCCCTCTGGAGGGTTTTGACTTTTTGGTATTTAGTCCGGGTGCTTTACTGTGGTGCACCCTCTTAGTTCGGACGGGATTGCTATTCAGGGCCGGATTGTCCCAAAATTTTATTTCGGATTTCTGAGCACTTTCCATCGCACAGTATTTTTGTACTATGGACGGCCAGTCGGCAAAGCGTGTAATATTGCGACGACTTACGGTGTTAAGTATTCCCTCGTCCGTGCAGTTACTGCAAAAGATTGAGATTGCGTCTCCCTCGCGGCAGTCCTTTATCGTGTTCATAACCAGGAGGAATCTGGCCCAGTAATGATGTACTGTTTCTTCGGGGATTTGCCTGATTTGGGAAAGATCGCTTATGATCGGGCGGGCGGGTGTCGTTGAGTTTGAGACCTCACCCAATTTATTGTTCGGAGGCCGAAGAACATCCGAATCCTGAGATCCGGAGTCTTGGATGTTATCCGATGAGTCTAGCCCGTTGCTTGATTTTATGTTCAGGTCTTGGATTGTATATTCCCTTCCACTGATATCCGGCATGGAGGGTTCGGGGATTCGGACGTAGCTAGTCCTTAAGATAGATGAAGGGTCGCCGCATTGTGTCTCCACCATTGCAACATGGTGGGTGACCTGGGGAGAGTTAATTTCTCTCAGATCGGGTTTAAGCCCAACCTGGTCGTAATTTGTGGCGACGCCCAGTGCGGCGATACGATCCAGGAGCTCGTTAACCGAAGAGAGATCCATCGGATCCAATTGCTCGGCGAGTTCTGAGCTGATGTGGAGGTTGCTTTCGATGACCCGGGGGGTCACCGTCCGCACAACAGCCGAACAGGCGGTTGCGAGAAAACCACCTAGCCGGAGAGTTTGGCCAACAGCCAAGGCTCCTTTCGTAATGGCACCGTCTTTAAAGACGGGAAGAGGCATCCTTCCTGATCGCGACGGCACAGAGGAACTCTCAATGAAAGCACCAATGTCGGTGTCAAAACCGGCGGATCTCGGGTAGGGGGTCCCGAACTGTGCGTCAAGGTCGGATGGTAACAGGAGACAAGGGACACTTTATTTTACCCAGGTTCGGGCCCTCTCGATGGAGGTAAAACCCTACTCCTTCTAGATTAATATTGATGATATGGGTAGTACAAGAGTAGATCTACCACGAGATGAAGGAGGCTAAACCCTAGAAGCTAGCCTATGGTATGATTGTGTATGATGATGGTTGTCCTACGGACTACAACCCTCCGGTTTATATAGACACCGGATAGGGTTAGGGTTACACGGAGTCGGTTACAATGGTAGGAGATCTCGAATATCCGCACACCTATCTTGCCTTATACGCCAAGAAAAGATCCTTCCGGACACGGGACGAAGTCTTCAACTTTGTATCTTCATAGTCCTGGAGTCCGGCTGAAGGTATAGTTCGGCTATCCGAACACCCCCTAATCCAGGACTCCCTCAATGGCGTTCTCGTAGGAAGACGGGAGCAGATCCATAGAGGTGTATTGATATGGTGAATATGTGGACTCGTGTGCGCCACCTCAAAAGAGTTACTTGCAGTCGTAGTTCAGGTTAGCCACTGAGTCAAAGCTGGCTTGCTGCAGTCAAACTCCACCACCCCCTTTATTGATACCGATGCATATGTAGCTAGTTCTGATGTAAGTCTTGCTGGGTACATTTGTACTCACGTTTGCCTATTTTATGTTTTGCAGAGAGACTTCAGTCTCGCTAGTAGTTCCGCGTGGACTTCGACGTTTAGCTTGTTACCTCAGCTACGATCTTGTGCCCTCGGCAGGATCTAGTAGATAGTCAGGCTTCTCAGCCTTTTTCATTTGTAGATGTCTGTACTCAGACATGTTAAGCTTCCGCTTGTGCTTTGACTTGCATGCTCTGAATGTTGGGTCATGAGACCCATGTTTGTAATATCTCGCTCCTCGGAGCCTAATGAATAAATACTTTGAGTCGTAGAGTTATGTTGTGATGCCATGTTGTATTTACATATATCGAACATATTGTGTGTATGATTGAAATGCTTGGTATGTGTGGGATCCGACAATCTAGTTGTTTATCCTTGGCAGCCTCTTTTATGGGGAAATGTAGTCTAGTGCTTCCTTGAGCCATAGTAGTCCGGGCTGTCAGGACCCCGATCCTAAGTCACACCGATCTAGCATGCAACACATCATATCACTTTGCGGCCTCACGCATGGTATTCCCACGGGTGCCACCTTACCTGGCCCGGGACCGTTTGCGTCTTTTGGCTCACGTATATGATAGTGTCGCTAGCATCCATATGACAAAGAACCCGGGCCGACATGGCTAGTCGTGAACCCAATGCGGCACTAACCCATGAGGACAGGCATACATGAATCACATCGAGCATGTCGGTCAACAACGTATAAATCCGGGCTGTAGCACTGGGCTAACAGGACTCCGGTAACCCGGGCTGTAGTAGGCTAGGCAGGACTCCGGATAACACCACGTGACATTTCCCCGAAGGGACAGACAGAGGAACGACGTGAATCACATGCCGGCCAGTCAAGTGTTCCAAGCAGTAGTGCTGGGCTAGCAGGACTCCGGTGAACCGGGCTGTAGCGGACTACTATCGCCCAGGAAGCACTAGACTACATTTCCCCATAAGAGAGGCTGCCAAGGATAAACAACTAGATAGTCGGATCCCACACATAGCAAGCATTTAAATCATACACACAATATGCTCGATATGTGTAAATACAACATGGCATCACAACAAGACTCTACGACTCAAGTATTTATTCATTAGGCTCCGAGGAGCGAGATATTACAAACATGGGTCTCATGACCCAACATTCAGAGCATACAAGTCAAAGCACATATGGAACATTAACATGTCTGAGTACAGACATCTACAAATGAAAAAGACTGAGAAGCCTGACTATCTACCAGATCCTGCCGAGGGCACGAGATCGTAGCTGAGGTATCAAGCTAAACGTCGAGTCCAACGCAGCCTCTAGATAGCTTCTTCGTGCACTGGAACCATGCGGCCACACATGCCCGAACTCCGGCGGCCGCAAAAGAGCTCGCCGCCGTCAGCTCCGGCCACCCCAGGCCCGGCTACTGCCACCGGGCGACGCGCTGCAACGCCAGCTACCCGTAGAGACCAACCGCGACTCAAACCGCGGCCTGTACGCGAAACCCGAGCAACTCCGGCGAGCTGCCGCCACGGTTTTGGTCGCCGCCGACTTAACTCCGGCCGTGCCGACGTGGCACCATTATTAGTGGCTAATGACGCCACTAAACTAACCCCTAGCTCACTGACGTGTGGGCCCCAAGCCACTAATGACCCTAACACGCGGGACCCACATGTTAGAGTTGACCTGGACCATGCCTTTGACCTGCTGACGTCACCCCGACGTCATGCTGACGCAGTAATGCCTTTTCTGGATTTATTCTAATTCAAGAAATTCCAGAAAATGTTGCAAACTTCTAAAATTCATAGTAAATCAACCGTAGCTCCAAATCAAACAAATTATATATGAAAAATTATCAAACAAATCCAGTCTATCCATCTGTACTTGTTTCATGCATGTTAGAACACAATAACCTTGCTGTTTAGGTGAAACAAGTTAATGCACTAATATGACTTCATAAAATGGGTTTGCATTTGAATCTTTGGTTCAAATGGACTCATTTCAATCTGTTCTAGCTTGCATTAGCCCAAAACACATTCATATTGCCATGTCATAGCATGCATCATATTGCTGCATATCGCCATGTGTTGATTGTGTTCTTTCTGTGTTTGCCGGTGGTTGTTCCCCCTCGGTAGACGTATGTTCCGACGATGAGTTCGATGACACCGATGAAGAGTTATATTATCTTCAGAAGTGCCAGGCAAGCAAAACCCCCTTGTTCATTCCGATACAATCCCACTCTCTCGCTCCTGCTCTCTTTTACTGCATTAGGACAACAACGATTCATCTGTTACTTGCTGCGGTAGCTGAACCCCTTTATCCTTTGCATGACCTGTCATTGCCACAGTAAATAGATGAAACCCACTAGTATGAGTAGGAGTTGTTTGAGCCATGATGTGCCTACTCATTCATGATTGTTTGTCATGCCTGCTACTGCTTAGAGTTGAGTCAGGTCTGGTTCATCGGAAATGAATTGGAATGGTGATGAACATGTCCTATTGTGTGTGAGCTAAGTGTGTGAACACGATTTGGTAAAGGTATTGGTGAGAGGCCATGTAGGAGTACATGGTGGGTTGTCTCATTGAAGCCGTCCTCAGGAACTGAGTTCTGTGTTTGTGATCCATGAAACAGTTACTACCATGCATTGGGCCCGAAACCAATGGACCCTCTCGGCTTCTTGATCACCCTTGTTCTTTGTCCAGGAGTTGCAAGTAGTTTCTGGTGTTTGTAGTATGCTGGGGGCCGCATGCAGCGCTGACCGTCAGGGTGGGCTGTGTTGCGGTAGGCACGTGGCACGGTGTACCGGGCGCCCGTTTGGTGTCTTGGGAACCCTGCTCACATCGTTCGGGGCCGTATGTGGAAACCTCGGCCGGACTCCCTGCGGATGGAACCTGAATAGGCGATAAACCTGGACTAGAGACTTGAGTGTTTAGGTAGGCTGTGGCCGACACCCTCGCTGGGCTTCCGCTTGAAGGTTGCCGAGTACATGTCGTGTAAACGACGATAAGTGGTGAGAGCGTGTGTGAAGAAGTACACCCCTGCAGGGTTAACATCATCTATTAGAATAGCCATGTCCGCGGTAATGGACTTCTTGTCACAGCCCTAGCTTTAGCTTTGCTTGTGGCTAGTCTTGGTTGCTGGATCATGTTTAAATTTTGCTTAAATTTGAAATGGGGGCTGATAAACCCTAGCAGCAAATGAAATTCAACTAGGGTCCAGATAAAATCATTTTCACTGAACCCAAAATGCCCTTCTAAAATGTTCATCGTCTTTGCCTTGGTCTAGAACCTCTGACAAAAGTGGTTCACATTTTTGTAGGACAACATTGGGTCACTGAACTAAATCTTATGCTATTTGCATTTGGGCATTTAAATGCTAAATAATATTTTAAATGTCCAAATATTCATGAACTAAAATGCTTACTGTTGGAATTATTCCAAACAGTAGCCTTGAGCAGTTTCATGAATTTTGAGATTGTTTGGGTATTTTTAATAAAGCCCTAAAGTTACAGGATAATTAGAAAACAGAAACATAATTAGAAAGAGAGGGAGAAAGCACTTACCTGTCGCTCCCCTGGCTGCCCATCTGGCTGGCCCAGCCCACCACCGCAGCCCTCTGTCACCTTCCTGCTCGCGCCAGTAGGCAGGGGCGCGTGCCCGGCGCGCACAGCCACACGCCGGCCACCTCCTCCCTGCCTGGCTGCCTCCTCCTTCCCCTGGACGTCTCTCGCAGCGCCACGCGCCCCCTAGAACCCCCTCACTCTCCCCCGTGCTTTCCCCCTCCTCTGTCTCGCTCTCCTACCCACAGCCGAGCGCTGCCGTCGCCACCGACGTCGTTCGCCGCGGCCACAGCCACCGCCTGACCTCCCTGATGCCTCCCAAAGCTCTGCCTCGACCTACTCTTCCCCTTCACCGCGCCAAACGACGCCGGGAGCCCTGAAGTGACGCCCTCGCCATCGTCTTCTTCCTCCGGACGCCGGAGATCGGCGTCGTCGTTTTGCCCGCACCAGACCGCCCCCGAGCCCGCTTAGGCGTCCCCTGCACTCGATGCGAGCTCCGCCGCCTTTCCCCCTCCTCCCCGAGCTCGTTCCTGTCTTCTAGCCGTGCCAGCCGCCATACCCGAGCACCGCCGTCCGCCATGGTCGTTGCTCCCGCAGCCACCGTGCACCTCCACTCGAACTTGTGCCTCCGGCGTGTTCCTGGAGCAACGTCGAGTCCAACGCAGCCTCTAGATAGCTTCTTCGTGCACTAGAACCATGCGGCCACACATGCCCGAACTCCGGCGGCCCCAAAAGAGCTCGCCGCCGTCAGCTCCGGCCACCCCAGGCCCGGCTACTGCCACCCGGCGACGCGCTGCAATGCCAGCTACCTGTAGAGACCAACCACGGCTCAAACCGCGGCCTGTACGCGAAACCCGAGCAACTCCGGCGAGCTGCCGCCATGGTTTTGGTCGCCGCCAGCTTAACTCCGGCCGTGCCGACGTGGCACCATTATTAGTGGCTAATGACGCCACTAAACTAACCCCTAGCTCACTGACGTGTGGGCCCCAGGCCACTAATGACCCTAACACGCGGGACCCACATGTTAGAGTTGACCTGGACCATGCCTTTGACCTGCCAACGTCACCCCGACGTCATGCTGACGCAGTAATGCCTTTTCTGGATTTATTCTAATTCAGGAAATTCCAGAAAATGTTGCAAATTTCTAAAATTCATAGTAAATCAACCGTAGCTCCAAATCAAACAAATTATATATGAAAAAATATCAGAAAAATCCAATCTACCCATTTGTACTGGTTTCATGCATGTTAGAACACAATAACCTTGCTGTTTAGGTGAAACAAGTTAATGCACTAATATGACTTCATAAAATGGGTTTGCATTTGAATCTTTGGTTCAAATGAACTCATTTCAATCTGTTCTAGCTTGCATTAGCCCAAAACACATTCATATTGCCATGTCATAGCATGCATCATATTGCTGCATATCGCCATGTGTTGATTGTGTTCTTTTTGTGTTTGCCGGTGGTTGTTCCCCCTCGGTAGACGTATGTTCTGATGATGAGTTCGATGACACCGATGAAGAGCTATATTATCTTCAGAAGTGCCAGGCAAGCAAAACCCCCTTGTTCATTCCGATACAATCCCACTCTCTCGCTCCTGCTCTCTTTTACTGCATTAGGACAACAACGATTCATCTGTTACTTGCTGCGGTAGCTGAACCCCTTTATCCTTTGCATGATCTGTCATTGCCACAGTAAATTGATGAAACCCACTAGTATGAGTAGGAGTTGTTTGAGCCATGATGTGCCTACTCATTCATGCTTGTTTGTCATGCCTGCTACTGCTTAGAGTTGAGTCAGGTCTGATTCATCGGGAATGAATTGGAATGGTGATGAACATGTCCTATTGTGTGTGAGCTAAGTGTGTGAACACGATTTGGTAAAGGTAGCGGTGAGAGGCCATGTAGGAGTACATGGTGGGTTGTCTCATTGAAGCCGTCCTCAGGAACTGAGTTCTGTGTTTGTGATCTATGAAACAGTTACTACCACGCATTAGGCCCGAAACCAATGGACCCTCTCGGCTTCTTGATCACCCTTGTCCTCTGTCCAGGAGTTGCAAAGTAGTTTCTAGTGTTTGTAGTATGTTGGGGGCCGCACGCAGCGCTGACCGTAGGGATGGGCTTTGTTGCGGTAGGCACGTGGCACGGTGTACCGGGCGCCCGTTTGGTGTCTCGGGAACCCTGCACACATCGTTCGGGGCCGTATGTGGAAACCTCGGCCGGACTCCCTGCGGATGGAACCTGAATAGGCGATAAACCTGGACTAGAGACTTGAGTGTTTAGGTAGGCCGTGGCCGACACCCTCGCTGGGCTTCCGCTTGACGGTTGCCGAGTAAATGTGGTGTAAACAGCGATAAGTGGTGAGAGCGTGTGTGAAGGAGTACACCCCTGCAGGGTTAACATCATCTATTCGAATAGCCGTGTCCGCGGTAATGGACCTCTGGGTTGCCTATAGCAGTTCATAGACAAGTTTAAGTGGATACTCTAAAATACGCAAGATAAGCGTGAGTGCTATGGATGGCCTTCTCGTAGGGAGACGGAAGTGGATCCATAGTGGTGTATTGATATGGTGAATATGTGGACTCGTGTGCGCCACCTCAAAGAGTTACTTGCAGTCATAGTTTAGGTTAGCCACTGAGTCAAAGCTGGCTTGCTGCAGTTAAACTCCACCACCCCCTTTGTTGATACATATGCATATGTAGTTAGTTTTTATGTAAGTCTTGCTGTGTACATTTGTACTCACGTTTGCCTATTTTATGTTTTTGCAGAGAGACGTCAGTCTCGCTAGTAGTTCCGTGTGGACTTCGACGTTTAGCTTGATACCTCAGCTACGATCTTGTGCCCTCGGCAGGATCTGGTAGATAGTCAGGCTTCTCAGCCTTTTTCATTTGTAGATGTCTGTACTCAGACATGTTAATGTTCCGTATGTGCTTTGACTTGTATGCTCTGAATGTTGGGTCATGAGACCCATGTTTGTAATATCTCGCTCCTTAGAGCCTAATGAATAAATACTTGAGTCGTAGAGTCTTGTTGTGATGCCATGCTGTATTTACACATATCGAGCATATTGTGTGTATGATTTAAATGCTTACTATGTGTGGGATCCGACTATCTAGTTGTTTATCCTTGGCAGCCTCTCTTATGGGGAAATGTAGTCTAGTGCTTCCTGAGCGATAGTAGTCCGCTATAGCCCGGTTCACCGGAGTCCTGCTAGCCCAACACTACTGCTTGGAACACTTGACTGGCCGGCATGTGATTCACGTCGTTCCTGTGTCTGTCCCTTCGGGGAAATGTCACGCGGTGTTATCCGGAGTCCTGCCTAGCCTGCTACAGCCCGGGTTACCGGAGTCCTGTTAGCCCAGTGCTACAGCCCGAATTTATACATTGTTGACCGACATGCTCGATGTGATTCATGTATGCTTGTCCTCATGGGTTAGTGCCGCCTTGGGTTCACGACTAGCCATGTCGGCCCGGGTTCTTTGTCATATGGATGCTAGCGACACTATCATATACGTGAGCCAAAAGACGCAAACGGTCCCGGGCCAGGTAAGGTGGCACCCATGGGAATACCGTGCGTGAGGCCGCAAAGTGATATGATGTGTTACATGCTAGATCGGTGTGACTTAGGATCAGGGTCCTGACAGCGGTGGTATCAGAGCCTGACTGCCTGTAGGATTACCAAGCCAAACTGGTCGAAGTTGAGTCTAGAAATGCTTTAGTTATATAAGGGAATTGATTGTGGAAGGGAACGTAAGGCTCTTTTTACTCCTTATACCTCATGGACTTCTAATCTGAGTCATCCTCTTCTCTTCTACGGGGTTTAAGAACTAGGCCTTCTCATCTATCTATCAGGATGACGAGTTACTATGATAGAGTCTTATAGGATTGTTGGATTCGAGCCTCTGCTCAGTTTCTACTACTTCCATGTGTTCTTAGTTGATCTTGGAACCTTGATACAATGTTGTTGAGTGGTTATGCCACCATTTTGCATGATGTCTCAAATCATTTTGCGCATTTACAGCCGTTATGCTGTCCGAGTCATCCCAGGTCTCTAAATAGTCTGATGCATTTGCAAATCCTTTCTCTCCGTTCCCGATGTCCTTTTTGGTCAGAATAAGCACACTAATCGGTCTGTTGAGGTACTCCGTTGCCTTGACGTATATGTTGGAGCTACTATTATGACCCTAGGTGTCTTATGAAACCATCTAGTAATCTGTCCATGTTTTGTGTTCCCAGTGTGATGAATCTGGCCACCATTCTCGAAAGCATCCCGTGATGCCATTTAGTAGTAGGTATTCTACTCTTGGGCTCTTGACCCAAGATTCACTCTACTTACCTCGTGTTGATAGTGTCGCTCGTACCTTTAGAATATTAGTAACCTTTGCATTAGTCCTTGAGGTCCGTGGTAGTTCCTTCTTCCAAATACTACGAACCGCTTATGGCAGAAGTTCTATGAACCAAAAGATCCCAACCAGAGTGCTCTTGAGGAGTACTCCATTCTTATTGTGATTCTGCCAGTTCTTCCTTTCTGCATGGGTTATTCGGAAGAAATATGTTGAACTCGTTCGACATGCTAATCTAGGCATCCACAACTCAGAAAGTTATATGTTCCTTGAGTTGTCCCTCTTTAGTTGTTTTCTGACCTTCGTCTAGCAATTGAGAGTCAAGAGTATGTGTGCATTCGTGTTCATCGATGCCTATTGTTCTTGTAGTCCGTCAAGTCGTTCTATTCCGGAATGACTAGGAGAAACAAACTCCAGTACCTCATCCATATCCAGGATTGGGTCAAAGCAGTTGTATTCCGTAGATCAAAATGCCAATCCAGCTTTTGCTCTGTTCTACCGTGGGGTGTCACCCTCTTTCTTATCAAGAATGTCAAGAGAATTGCACCACCTCTTATGAATTCTTGATTTAGTGATACTCCTTGCCATCATTGTTCATTCCTCGGTTCCGTGTTGTTGCAACCGGTATACCGACAAATGAATTGTGATGTGTGAAATCAATACTCCTAGCAACTCGTTGCTTTGTAGTAAATGGACAATATTCTCATTCTTAGCGTGTTGGTTACTAAATCATCATCCTAAGATTGATCATGCTACCTAGTCCTTATTTCTGGTGCACTCGTCGATCAATGAGTTAGGATTTTGTCAAACCCTTGCTTATTTGATCATATCGTCTCGCTCTGAAAGGCAAGATTGTTCTCGAGCTTAGAAACATATCGGTGGTTCGTGATTTTCCGAAGATCTTCTCGGAAGTATTACCAGGTTGTCCCCTGACTGTTATGTTGAGCTCGTGATCAAGTTGGTTTCCTCTAGACCAGCCATTCTCCAAGAGTATGTGTTGGTTATCCCTGAGCTAGTTGGTTAAGCTAAACAACTACTTGGAGAGTTGGAAGATAAAAGCTTGTCTGACTCAGTTCATGTTAGGGGATATCTTTGTGTGTGTGTGTGTGTGTGTGTGTGTGTGTGTTGAAGAAAGATGATATCTCCATCGATTGGTCCTCGTGATCAGTTGTTGGGTCTATTGTCTTGTCAAAATTTTGACTTGAGTATGGGCTATCGTCAAGTCAAACCAGAGCCAACGATGTTCATAATGTTGTCTTACTCGTGGTTGATCCCTCGAGCATACATCATTATATCTTTGGTCAGACCAATGCTATCATCGTGTTCACATGATGGTGGAAGTCCAGTGATATGGAAATTCCGATGAGTTGTTGTTGAGCCCATCAGCAGCATCCTGTCTCCTCCATGATTCGTGTTGAACATTAAGCTAGTGTTGGAAACTTTGTAAACGATGCCTTCATGTTCCGTTCATGAAGCATATGTTTGGATGAAAGGAGTGACTTCCTCTAATTCACGTGCATTTGATGAAAGTTGCCGCCGTGAATTTGAGAAAGCTTGTTTTTGCTTCCTTCGGAACCATCCCAAGTCAGTAATGCATACGTGCGAAGTATTCTGTGGTCTGGAGACTTGCAACCTTCATTCTATATGAATCCCTAGCACACCAAGCCACTGATTGATTTGTTCAAGGAGAAGAAGTTTCTTCTTAAGAGCTAGACTTATGCAAGGACTTCGATATCCTCGATGATGGGTCCCCACCTGAACTCGGTAGTGTTTTGTTGTAAGACTACCATGTGGTCATGCTTGTCTGGGACAGCGTGTTCACATGCGTTTAGCAGAACCAGCTCATGTTTTGGAGCTTACTATCGTAGTTCATTTCCCGAGAATCTCGCAACGTCATCTCGTCGATTGTGTTGCAAACTTTCTTTTCAGACATGTTGAGTATGAAGTATCCTATCACCAATCAGATCTGAATCTCAGGCAGATATGATGGTTGGAACATTCCCAACAGTTGCATTTTGTTCCCAGTTTGCATCGCCATTGTGCCAATTTCCATGGGCTGCCCCTCTCAGCCATTGTTGTTCAGGATCATCTTCAGAGGTGGTCCTACCATGGGTTCCATCCATTTCCGATGATAAGAAAAATCATCCATTGCGTTGTCTTTAGCAAGGTAGTCCACATCATCCATTCTAGTCTGAGTATGTCATTCCTCCGAACTCCTTCTAATGATTGATTGTGATTGCCCTAGGCTGGTATAAAGAGTCTCAATGATCTCTATATCAAAAGTAATTCTTTTTACCACTTAAGGGAAATTTTCTGCGGGTCACCTCCCTTAAGATGTCTCGTTATGGTATCATGGCAACTCAACTCCTCGTTACATGGACAACCGTTCACCACCCTCTTAAGGCGGGATTGTTGTCTACCTAGTGAACCTTCGCCATCTGTTCCACTCCATCTCTCTAGATGTATGCTTCGTGTCTCAGCTCGAGAGATGTTTCAATGTCTCACTCCGTGAGTTGATCCTGAGTTGTTCGATCCTCGAGAAGATCGATCCTTCTAGAGTCTCCTTCTCCTCTCATTGTCATAATAGCTGGAGTTCTCAGAACAAGACGTCGAGACAAAGATGGTGATCGAATCAACGTTCTTATGAAGTGCACCCTGGATCATGAAGATTGTGTTGGACTGCGTATTCCCCCTTCATCTTACCCAACGCTTGAATCTCGGGACGAGATTCTTGTTTTAGTGGGGGTGAGCTGTCACAGCCCTAGCTTTAGCTTTGCTTGTGGCTAGTCTTGGTTGCTGCATCATGTTTAAATTTTGCTTAAATTTGAAATGGGGGCTGATAAACCCTAGCAGCAAATGAAATTCAACTAGGGTCCAGATAAAATCATTTTCACTGAACCCAAAATGCCCTTCTAAAATATTCATCATCTTTGCCTTGGTCTAGAACCTCTGACAAAAATGGTTCACATTTTTGTAGGACAACATTGGGCCACTGATTTAAATCTTATGCTATTTGCATTTGGGCATTTAAATGCTAAATAATATTTTAAATGTCCAAATATTCATGAACTAAAATGCTTACTGTTGGAATTATTCCAAACAGTAGCCTTGAGCAGTTTCATGAATTTTGAGATTGTTTGGGTATTTTTAATAAAGCCCTAAAGTTACAGGATAATTAGAAAACAGAAACATAATTAGAAAGAGAGGGAGAAAGCACTTACCTGGCGCTCACCTGGCAGCCCATCTGGCTGGCCCAGCCCACCACCGCAGCCCTCTGTCGCCTTCCTCCTCGCGCCAGTAGGCAGGGGCGCGTGCCCGGCGCACGCAGCCACACACCGACCACCTCCTCCCTGCCTGGTTGCCTCCTCCTTCCCCTGGACGTCTCTCGCAGCGCCACGCGCCCCCTGGAACCCTCTCACTCTCCCCCGTGCTTTCCCCCTCCTCTGTCTCGCTTTCCTCCCCATAGCCGAGCGCTGCCGTCGCCACCGACGCCGTTCGTCGCGGCCACAGCCACCGCCTGACCTCCCCAATGCCTCCCAAAGCTCTACCTCGACCTACTCTTCCCCTTCACCGCGCTAAACGACGCCGGGAGCCCTGAAGTGACGCCCTCGCCATCATCTTCTTCCTCCGGACGCCGGAGATAGGCTTCGTCGTTTCGCCCGCACCAGACCGCCCCCGAGCCCGCTTCGGCGTCCCCTGCACTCGATGTGAGCTCCGTCGCCTTTCCCCCTCCTCCCCGAGCTCATTCCTGTCTTCTAGTCGTGCCAGCCGCCATACCCGAGCGCCGCCGTCCGCCATGGTCGTTGCTCCCGCAGCCACCGTGCACCTCCACTCGAACTTGTGCCTCCGGCGTGCTCCTGGAGCAACGTCGAGTCCAACGCAGCCTCTAGATAGCTTCTTCGTGCACTGGAACCATGCGGCCACACATGCCCGAACTCCGGCGGCCGCAAAAGAGCTCGCCGCCGTCAGCTCCGGCCACCCCAGGCCCGGCTACTGCCACCGGGCGACGCGCTGCAACGCCAGCTACCCGTAGAGACCAATCGCGGCTCAAACCGCAGCCTGTACGCGAAACCCGAGCAACTCCGGCGAGCTGCCGCCACGGTTTTGGTCGCCGCCAGCTTAACTCCGGCCGTGCCGACGTGGCACCATTATTAGTGGCTAATGACGCCACTAAACTAACCCCTAGCTCACTGACGTGTGGGCCCCAGGCCACTAATGACCCTGACACGCGGGACCCACATGTTAGAGTGGACCTGGACCGTGCCTTTGACCTGCTGACGTCACCCCGACGTCATGCTGACGCAGTAATGCCTTTTCTGGATTTATTCTAATTCAGGAAATTCCAGAAAATGTTGCAAACTTCTAAAATTCATAGTAAATCAACCGTAGCTCCAAATCAAACAAATTATATATGAAAAATTATCAGAAAAATCCAATCTACCCATCTGCACTAGTTTCATGCATGTTAGAACAAAATAACCTTGCTGTTTAGGTGAAACAAGTTAATGCACTAATATGAGTTCATAAAATGGGTTTGCATTTGAATCTTTGGTTAAAATGGACTCATTTCAATCTGTTCTAGCTTGCATTAGCCCAAAACACATTCATATTGCCATGTCATAGCATGCATCATATTGCTGCATATCGCCATGTGTTGATTGTGTTCTTTCTGTGTTTGCCAGTGGTTGTTCCCCCTCGGTAGACGTATGTTCTGACGATGAGTTCGATGACACCGATGAAGAGCTATATTATCTTCAGAAGTGCCAGGCAAGCAAAACCCCCTTGTTCATTCCGATACAATCCCACTCTCTCGCTCCTGCTCTCTTTTACTGCATTAGGACAACAACGATTCATCTGTTACTTGCTGCGGTAGCTGAACCCCTTTATCCTTTGCATGACCTGTCATTGCCACAGTAAATAGATGAAACCCACAAGTATGAGTAGGAGTTGTTTGAGCCATGATGTGCCTACTCATTCATGCTTGTTTGTCATGCCTGCTACTGCTTAGAGTTGAGTCAGGTCTGATTCATCGGGAATGAATTGGAATGATGATGAACATGTCCTATTGTGTGTGAGCTAAGTGTGTGAACACGATTTGGTAAAGGTAGCGGTGAGAGGCCATGTAGGAGTACATGGTGGGTTGTCTCATTGAAGCCGTCCTCAGGAACTAAGTTCTGTGTTTGTGATCCATGAAACAGTTACTACCACGCATTGGGCCCGAAACCAATGGACCCTCTCGGCTTCTTGATCACCCTTGTCCTCTGTCCAGGAGTTGCAAAGTAGTTTCTGGTGTTTGTAGTATGCTGGGGGTCGCACGCAGCGCTGACCGTAGGGATGGGCTGTGTTGCGGTAGGCACGTGGCATGGTGTACCGGGCGCCCGTTTGGTGTCTCGGGAACCCTGCACACATCGTTCGGGGCCGTATGTGGAAACCTCGGCCGGACTCCCTGCGGATGGAACCTGAATAGGCGATAAACCTGGACTAGAGACTTGAGTGTTTAGGTAGGCCGTGGCCGACACCCTCGCCGGGCTTCCGCTTGAAGGTTGCCGAGTACATGTCGTGTAAACGGCGATAAGTGGTGAGAGCGTGTGTGAAGGAGTACACCCCTGCAGGGTTAACATCATCTATTCAAGTAGCCGTGTCCGCGATAATGGACCTCTGGGTTGCCTATAACAGTTCATAGACAAGTGAAAGTGGATACTCTAAAATACGCAAGATAAGCGTGAGTGCTATGGATGGCCTTCTCGTAGGGAGACGGAAGTGGATCCATTGTGGTGTATTGATATGGTGAATATGTGGACTCGTGTGCGCCACCTCAAAGAGTTACTTGCAGTCATAGTTTAGGTTAGCCACTGAGTCAAAGCTGGCTTGCTGTAGTTAAACTCCACCACCCCCTTTGTTGATACCGATGCATATGTAGTTAGTTCTGATGTAAGTCTTGCTGGGTACATTTGTACTCACGTTTGCCTATTTTATGTTTTTGCAGAGAGACATCAGTCTCGCTAGTAGTTCCGTGTGGACTTCGACATTTAGCTTGATACCTCAGCTACGATCTTGTGCCCTCGGCAAGATCTGGTAGATAGTCAGGCTTCTCAGCCTTTTTCATTTGTAGATGTCTGTACTCAGACATGTTAATCTTCCGTATGTGCTTTGACTTGTATGCTCTGAATGTTGGGTCATGAGACCCATGTTTGTAATATCTCGCTCCTCGGAGCCTAATGAATAAATACTTGAGTCGTAGAGTCTTGTTGTGATGCCATGTTGTATTTACACATATCGAGCATATTGTGTGTATGATTTAAATGCTTGCTATGTGTGGGATCCGACTATCTAGTTGTTTATCCTTGGCAGCCTCTCTTATGGGGAAATGTAGTCTAGTGCTTCCTGAGCGATAGTAGTCCGCTACAGCCCGGTTCACCGGAGTCCTGCTAGCCCAGCACTACTGCTTGGAACACTTGACTGGCCGGCATGTGATTCACGTCGTTCCTGTGTCTGTCCCTTCGGGGAAATGTCACGCGGTGTTATCCGGAGTCCTGCCTAGCCTGCTACAGCCCGGGTTACCGGAGTCCTGTTAGCCCAGTGCTACAGCCTGGATTTATACGTTGTTGACCGACTTGCTCGATGTGATTCATGTATGCCTGTCCTCATGGGTTAGTGCCGCCTTGGGTTCACGACTAGCCATGTCGGCCCAGGTTCTTTGTCATATGGATGCTAGCGACACTATCATATACGTGAGCCAAAAGACGCAAACGGTCCCGGGCCAGGTAAGGTGGCACCCGTGGGAATACCGTGCGTGAGGCCGCAAAGTGATATGATGTGTTACATGCTAGATCGGTGTGACTTAGGATCGGGGTCCTGACATTGATGATGAAGACTTTGAAGATCTCTTCTTCTTCTTCGCATCATCAGAACTGTAATCCTTGTATTTCTTCTTCTTTGATTCCTTTTCCCACTGAGAACAATCTTGAATGTAGTGACCAGGTTTCTTGCATTTGTGGCACAACTTCTTCTTGTAGTCACTGGATGAGGAATCATTTCTCCTTGAGGATTTTACAAAGCGACCACGTCTTGAGAACTTCTAAAATTTCTTCACGAGCAGTGCTAGTTCCTGGCTTAGTTCTTGGGGATCACCAAGGCTGCTGCCATAATCTTCATCATCAGACTCAGAAACTGCCTTCGCCTTCAGGGCACGTGCTCTGCCATAGCTCGGACCATCGAGATCTCTCTTCTCAGCAAGCTGGAACTCATGAGTGTTTAGCCTCTCGAGGATATCAGCGGGATCAAGTGACTTGTAATTTCCACATTCTTGTATAATCAGTGCCAGAGTATCAAATGAGGAATCAAGCGATCTCAGCAGTTTCTTCACCACCTCATGGTCGGTGATGTCAGTGGCACCAAGTGCTTGAAGCTCATTTGAGATGTCAGTGAGGCGATCGAAGGTTTGTTGAACATTTTCATTGTCGAGTCTTTTGAAGCATTGAAGAGATTGAGAAGAACGTCAACTCGAGAGTCATGCTGTGTTGAGACTCCTTCATTGACTCTAGATAGCCTATCCCAGATAAGCTTAGCAGTTTCCAAAGCACTCACTCTACCATACTCTCCTTTGCTCAGATGGCTACATACGATGTTCTTCGCTTGGGAATCGAGTTGCTTGAATCTCTTCACATCAGTAGCATTCAGGGAAGGTGTGACTGAGGGAACACCATTTTCCACAACATACCAGAGATAGTTATCAATTGCCTCAAGATGCATTCACATCTTATTCTTCCAGTAGGGGTAGTACGTCCCATCGAAGGTAGGACACCCAGCAGAGACCTTGATCATACCTGCAGTCGACATAACTAAAACTCTAGGCGTTTAAACCAAAATCACACAGAACAAGGGAGTACCTTGATCTGATACCAATTGAAAGTGTGTTATATCAACTAGAGGGGGGTGAATAGGTGATTTTTATGAATTCTTCACTGATGAATTTGCGGGTGAGGAAATTCCTGAGTGAAGACTACTTGCAGCGGAATAAGTACTCAGATGTAAACATAACAGAACACAAGCATGGTCATCATAAAGAAATGAAGACAAGCACAGAGTATAGAAAGCGTAAACACAAGATAACACAGGATGAAGACAGACTGACTGAAGAAATTGAACCGAGGAAATTGAGAAAGTCTTCAGTCAAAGTCTTCAAGAGAGATATGAACAAGTGCACAACACAGTAATGAGGAAACGGAAGAGTTGAGGAAATAGAACCAGTAGGCTTGGTGAAGACAATGATTTGGTAGACCAGTTCCAACTACTGTGACAGTTGTATGTCTGGTTGGAGCGGGTAGGTATTTAAACCTGAGGACACACAGTCCTGGATACACTGTCCTCACGGTATTCTCCTTGAGCTAAGGTCACACAGACCTCGCCCAATCACTCGTGGTAAGTCTTTAGGTGACTTCCAAACCTTCACAAACTCGGTCACTCGGTGATCCACAATTTCCTCTTGGATGCTCTAGACCATGACGCCTAACCGTCTGGAAGATGCACAGTCTTCAAAGGTAACAAGCTTCGGATCCACGCAGGATCAATCTCTTCAGTGATGCTCAATCACTTTCGGTATGTAGGTGTTTGGGTTTTCCTCACTTGATGATTTTCGCTCAAAGTCCTCGGAGGACGGGATGCTCTCAAATGACAAGTGTCAGTTTCTCTAGGAGCAGCCAACCAGCTAGTGGTTGTAGGGGGCAGCTATTTATAGCCTAGGGAGTAGCCCGACATGATAAGACATAAATGCCCTTCAATGATATGACAGTTAGGTGGGTAGATATTTTGGGACAACTGGCGCATAGCACAGCAACGGTGGGAATTTTGAGGCTCAATTTCCTCAGGGCTATCATGTTCCTCACTGTGTAGGAAATCCGCACTAGCAAATTCCTAACTCCTCAGTCAGAACAAATTCCTCAGAGACCAAAAGAACTTCGTCTCTGTCACTAAAGAAATTGACTGAACTGTAAGAGATTTCCAATGGCTTCACTCGAAGGGATTGGTAGTTGTAGGATCTTGAGTTGAGAATCACATGGAATTTTTTCCTTAGTATTTCCTCGACCCCTTTAACAGTACGGTGTTTCCTATGACTCAAGAAAGAGAAAATTAAACTACGAAAATAAAAGTCTTCACGCTTCATGTTCCTCGTATGAATACCAAGTCTCCAAGGTCACACCAATTTCTTCACTTTCAAAGTCTTCAGAAAGTCTTCAGAAAACCAAAATCTTCAGTCGAAGATATTCATTTTTAGGGGTCGACTTTCTCTGTAAATATCAAACTCCTCATAGACTTATAGACCTGTGTACACTCATAAACACATTAGTCCCTTAACCTATAAGTCTTCAATACACCAAAATCACTAAGGGGCACTAGATGCACTTACAAAAATGATTGTAGAACATCCAAGAATGATAATATAATGGCATGAATACTTCATAAATTATAGATATGTTGGAGACGTATCAGGTATTTTGGGTTTTTGGAAAAATAGATCTGAAAACAAATACAACAAAAGATAGATCGAAAAGCAAATATGATAAAAGATAGACCCGGGGGCCGTAGATTTCACTAGTGGCTTCTCCCGAGAAAATAGAACATGGTGGGTAAACAAATTACTGTTGGGCAATTGATAGAAGAACAAACAATTATGTCGATATCCAAGGCAATGATTATGAATATAGGGATCATGTCTAAAATTAGTAGACCGACTCCTGCCAACATCTACTACTATTACTCCACACATCGACAACTATCCAACATGCATCTAGTGTATTAAGTTCATGGACAAGTAGAATAATGCAATAAGAATGATGACGTGATGTAGACAAGATCTATTCATGTAGAAATAGGTCCCATCTTTTTATCCTTCATAGCAACGATACATGTGTGCCTTGCTACCCTTTCTATCACTGGATGAGGACACGACAAGATCGAACCCATCACAAAGCACCTCTTCCCATTGCAAGAAAAATCAATCTAGTTGGCCTAACTAAACAAAAGATTCGGAGAAGAAATACGAGGCTATAAATAATCATTCATATAAGAGATCAAAGAATACTCAAATAATATTCATGGATAAAAAATCTGATCATAAACTCGATTTTCATCGGATCCCATCAAACACACTGAAAAAAGTCATTACATATAGATCTCCAAGAGACCATTGTAATGAGAATCAAAAATATACAAGAAGCCATCTAGCTATTGCCTACAGACCCGTAGGTCTATGGTGAACTACTCACGCATCATCAAAGGAGCACCAATCACTACAGGAATCAGCTACTTTGCCGTCTGCCATGGCGGACGGCAAAGGCATGAACAGCGGACGGCAAAGGCCTTTGCCGTCAGCCGCGGACGGCAAAAGGCTCCGGCAACGTAGGCTACGGTAAACAGCTACTTTGCCGTCTGCCACTGATGGCAAAGTCTTTGCCGTCCGCCGCAGACGGCAAAGAGAGCGCGGCAGACGGCAAAGAGAGCGGACGACAATAATTGCGTTGTCAGTCCGTTAAGTGGCTAACGGCAGGCCTTTGCCGTCCGCCACTGTCTTTGCCGTCCGCCACTGTCTTTGCCGTCCGCCACTGTCTTTGCCGTCTGCCACTGATGGCAAAGTCTTTGCCGTCTGCCACTGATGGCAAAGTCTTTGTCGTCTGCCACTGTAGGCAAACTGGCCAAATGGGTCAGCTCCCAGGAAGCACAGCTGGATGCCACGTGTCTTCTTTGCCGTCCGCGGCGGACGGCAAAGAGGCCGTTGCCGTCGGTGGCAGACGGCAAAGAGCCTGCATATTGGCTCTTTTATCTGTTTTTTATTAAATCCAGCAATTTTCATCACAAATATATATGACATATATAGATATATTTCAAAAGGCCATTACAGAGCAAACATATAAGATATCCAACACATAACTTCATCATCCAACCATATATATTACATGCATAGTTCCACCATACATAACAAGTTCAACATAGAGGCATCCAACCATTTATATTACAATAGTTTCATCCAACGATACATGCATAGTTCAATGATACAAAAGAAACAGAGAAAGGGATAAGGAGCACTCCATCTATGCAAGCTTTCGTCAAGTGAATGAAATCTGCAAAATGAAAAATAAGAAAGTTAGAACAAGAAGAGTAGAACAAGAAGAAAAGTAGAACAAGAAGAAGACTAGAACAAGAAGAGTAGAACAAGAAGAGTAGAACAAGAAGAGTAGAACAAGAAGAGGACTAGAACAAGAAGAGTATGTCATTTATGAGCTAACTTAGGTGAAATGGATCATTTATGAGCTAACTTAGTTGAAATGGATCGGCTTTGAGCTAACTTAGGTGAAATGGATCATTTATGAGCTAATTTAGTTGAAATAGATCTTTTTGAGCTAACTTAGGTGAAATGGATCATTTAAGAGCTAATTTAGGTGAAATGGATCGTTTTTTAGCTAACTTGGTGAAATGGATCGATTATGAGCTAAATTAGTTGAAATGGATCGTTTATGAGATAACCTAGGTAAGATGGGTCATTTTGGAGTTAACCTAGGTGAAATGGGTCATTTTAAAGCTAACGTAGGTAAAATGGATCATTTAGGAGCTAATCTAGGTAAAATGGGTCATTTTTTGAGCTAACTTGGATGAACTGGATCATTTATAAGCTAACCTAGGTAAAATGGGTCATTTTAGAGCTAACTTAGGTAAAATGGATCGTCTATGAGATAACTAAGCTAATTATGCAATTTTTGACATAAGTAAGCTAAGTACAGATCGTTTTAGAGCTAACTTAGGTAAAATGGATGGTTTTGGAGGTCAGTAAGCTTATTAAGTCATTTTGGAGGAGAAGAAGCTAAGTCTAGGTCATTATGGTAAGCATTGGAGGAAATAAAGCTAAGTCTAGGTCTTTATGCATGTGTTAAGCAAAACACTAGATAAACTTACCAAGATCCAGGAGGTGTAGGAGCGTGGTGGCTCGTGTCGGTAGCTGGAGAAGGATCGTGCGATGCTTGTCTGGAGTTACGCTGCACCAAAGATCATTTCCAATGTCTTGTTAGCATGATGACACTCAAATGTTAAGACTAGCAAGTAATGTCCTTTCAAATAAAACTCACCGTGGTCCCAGGAGCAATCACTGGCATCGGCGGAGCGGTCTGACCTGCCTTCTCGCACACAGACTGCACATTTGGTTTTGACGACTCAGTCATACTAGTTAGTAATGAGACAAACACTACATGAATGTTTTGGCTAATCTGCAGAAGAAACTTACCACAAGGAGATCGTACATGGCCCTTGCCTGCATGTCATTCCGTGCCCTCTCCTCCTCCATCATCTTTGCCGTCCTCTCCTCCAACTCCCGCTGCCTCTCCGCCGCCTCCGCCAGAAGTTTCTCTGTTCTATCTCTCTCACTCTGTATAGCAGCCTGCAACACCACTCACATGACCATTTGTAATCATTGATGGAAGCGCACACAATGTAATGGAGAAAGATAACTGAGTACGTATCACTAACCTTGATGGCGAGTTGCACTGGCCGTTCACGAGGCCTTATCTCAGGAGCGGAGCTCGACTGACGCGCCTTGATCTCCGGGAGAGTGCTAGGACAACGGATAAGTCCATCTCCAATGGCTATGGAGCCATGGGACCTCCCGCCACCAGATATCATCAACAGCTCTGGATCAATGGGACCCTGGCTTGGGTTAAAGTCCTCCCCTTTCCTCGCCTTCCCCTCATCTCTATATCTCACGAGCTTGTTGTGGGAGGAGATGTTGGTGAAGTTGTTTTCATCATCGAGGTCAGACTGAGAGAAAGCCTTGACTTTCTTGAAAGAGGCAGTGTGGGCCATGGCATACAGGTCGTACACCTCTGGCACCTTATCCGCCTTATTGTAGCGTGCCTGAAAGAGAGAAACAATGAAAATTAGTAATTAAAGGGCTCAAGCTAGCATGATGAATGAATTGCATGAATCATGAAGCAAACCACATACCCAGTTGCGCCCGAACTGATATAAGTTGGAGCTGCCTTGATGGTGTGGCACACCTTCCATTTGGGCACGTTTGTCCTTGGCCTCCTTGTGGAGGGCTAGCCATCGTTGTGAGCACCACTCATCGACCAACACCTCCCAACAATCCATCCGATCCGCACACCATCTCGGAGGCGCCTAAGTTAGCAAATAGAAACTTGAGCGCTACGGCTAAGAATTACTAAATTAAGGAACTTAAGTAGAGAAGGCCTTAAGAATTACCTTCATGTACTGCTCCTTACTCAGGAACTTATCGCGGCACGCCGGCTTGGTCTTCTTGATACCACGCAAGGCGTAGTAGTCTCGAACAGCCTGCACCCGAGCCTCGTGCCGTAAGTTCTGGAGTAGGCACTTGCAGACGTTCTCGATAACATGTGCCGCGTCCTCCTCGTATCCCTCCTCACACCTGTAGAATGTCTGCGATCAAATGAGACAATATTGATTAGTACAATTAATAACTAGCTAGTTGAAGATTTTTAAATGTGTAAAGGAGAAATTACCCAGAACTTTCTGATCACCATGTCTGCCCTCGTGTCGCACACGACACCATCGATAATCTCATCCGGCGGGGCCGGGGCAGCCACGTAGTGCTCCCAGCTCAATCCAAGCTCTGGAAGCCGACCCTCACCAGGCAACATGACAAACCCCGGGAAGTTTTGCCGGCAAAGAACTCCAAGGACGGAGTTGGGCCGACGGACACTATGATGGTGGTCCCAACCCCTGCAGCATGACAAGGCCAACGCATTAGTTATTTGAAAAAACGTGAATGCACAAGGTACAAAAATATTAAATGCACTTACGTACCTCTCCCCATCAGGGAAAATCAACCACCTCTGCTCGCGGGTCACCGGCACGGACGGGAGCCGTGTAGCACCACGCTGGTAGACGGTGCCCCCCTCCTCCTCAAGATCAGTCGGCTCCCCGCCATCATCAGCACGGCCACTCGGCTCCTCGGGCTGATCCGGCCAGGTACCCCATCCGGACGTGTGCTCCTCCGGGGTCACGTGGGCCGAACTCTCGGGGGCCGAAGGCCAGTCGACCCGAGGCTCGTGGGCCCAAGACCCGTGGACCGGAGGCTCGTGGACCGGAGTCCGTGTAGCCTCCTCCTTGGACGAGTCCACCCTAGCAGTCACGTGCTCGGGTGAAACGGCTGGGGGTGGCGGCGAGGAAGGCGCCGTAGCAGTCACCCTACTTCCTCTCCCACGACCACGTGCCCCACCTCCTCTCTTCCTACCTCGTCCCCTGCTGGGCACCGCGGTCGACGAAGAAGGGCCCGGCGGTGTGGCCATACTGTCCAGCAACGCTCGACGGAGAGGTGCGTCTGGAATGGAAGACCTCAGACCACGCTCCCGACCAGCGCCCACCATCTTTCAACACCTGCCATGACAAACAGTAAACGAAATTAGTACAACATAAAAAAAGACCGACATGAATAATAATATACTGGATATACAACGAAATGGTCCACCATTCTTCGTTATCCAAAGATACTTGATGTGAAACACTAGCTGGTGCGAGATTCCCTTTGAATAGGCTGAGGTTGGATCCACCTTTTTTAGGCTCGTCAGCATTGTACCGAGGCTTCGGATTATGCAAATGACGATTTTTGGCTTCGTAGTGCGCTGCTACGAAGTTTGCCGCCTCCTCTGTGATGAATGCCTCACCCATCGATGCTTCAATTCTACGTTTATTTTTACATTTTTCTCGAAGCGTCTTCTGCATCCTCTCAGTTGGGTAGCACCAACGATTTTGCACGGGCCCGCCCAATCTTGCGTCGGTCGGGAGATGCAAAATCAAATGCTGCATTGGATTAAAGAAGCCCGGTGGAAAGATCTTCTCTAACTTGCAGATCAACTCCGGCGCCAACTCTTCCATTTCTTCTAGCACGCCAGGCGATAGTTCTTTCGCACAAAGAACACGGAAGAAATAGCTGAGTTCTGCCAGTACTAGCCATTCATCCTCAGGGATGAAGCCACGCAACATCACCGGCATTACCCTCTCAATCCATATGTGCCAATCATGACTCTTGAGACCAAATATCTTCAGTTTATCAAGATTCGCTCCCCTCTTTAGATTCGCTGCATACCCATCGGGGAACATCAACTGTTGTTGCACCCACAAGAGAATTTCCCTCATAGCTGGCCTTCCAAGATTGAACCATGCCTTTGGCTTTGTCCAGTTCTACTTTCCTTTCGGTTCTTTCATGTTTTGTAACGGCCTATCACATAGCGCCTCCAGATCCACTCTAGCCTTAGTATTATCCTTTGACTTCCCATCTATGCCGAACAATGTACCAAAAAGTGCCTCAGCGATATTCTTCTCAGTGTGCATCACGTCGATGTTGTGTGGGCAAAGGATGTCTTTGAAGTAAGGCAGATCCCATAAGCATGTTTTGTGAGTCCACGCGTGCTTAGTATTATACCCCTTGAAGTACCCTGGACGTTGTGGATCTGGCTCGAGAGCGTTTAACTGATCCAGGGTCTGTTGGCCTGTCAATGCAGGTGGTGCAGAGTTTTTGACAACTCTACCCCTGATGAAGTTCTTCTTGTCTTTCCTGAACTTATGGCGAGGATCCAGGAACTGTCTATGCATGTTGAAGCAAGAAAACTTGCGACCGGCCTGAAGCCAACGAAACTCAAGAGCTCCCTTGCATGTGGGGCACGGGAACCTTCCATGCACACACCAGCCAACGAATAGCGCATACGCCGGCAAGTCATGCGTCGAGTACATGTACCAGACACGCATTATGAAGTTCCGTTTGCTAAAGGCGTCGTATGTCTTGAACCCATTATCCCAGGCTTCTTGCAATTCGTCCTTAAGCGGCTGCATGTACACATTCATATTTTTGCCCGGATAGTTGGGTCCTGGAATTATCAACGTCAGGAAAATGTTGTTTCTTTGCATAATCTGTCCGGGGGGGAGATTGAGTGGAAAGACAAATACGGGCCAACAACTGTATTGGGCTGCCGTCATACCAAACACAGTGAACCCATCTGTGCTGATGCCGACTCAAGGATGCCTCGGATCTGCCGCTTTGTCAGCATGTAATTCATCAAACTTTTTCCATGCAACACCATCCGATGTGTGTACCATCATCAGATTCCCATCTGCATCTAGTTCGGTTCTTTTGCCTGTTTTGTGCCATGTCATCTGTCTGGCCGTCTCTTCGACCATGAAAAGACGTTGAAGTCTTGGTATGATTGGCATATACCGAAGAACACTAACGGGGATTTTGGTCTGTGTCTTCTCACCCATACCGTTGTCTACCACAATATACCTGGAAGACTTGCAAATGGGACAATAGTTCAAGTCCGCATAGCCAAGCCTAAATAAGGCACATCCTTTCTCACAGGCATGTATCTTCTCATAGGGCATCTTCAGTGCACGGAGGATTTTGTCCGACTGGTACAGGTTTGCAGGCATTACATGGCCTTTGGGTAGAAAGCGTCCAAATATTGTCATAATTGCGTCATAGCATTCTCTGCCCAAGTTGAACTGAGCCTTCAGAGCCATTACTTGTGAGATGGCATCCAACTGACAAAGCTTAGTGTGCTCGTGTAGCGGACGTTTCGAAGACTCCAACATTTCATTGAAGGCCTTTGCAGATTCCTCCATCTCCTCGTCCGAATCCCGAGCATCATCATAGCCTTGCACCATGTTTTCCATCCCGGTACCATGCTCGTCAGTGCGACGACGATCCACCTCAGCTCGGTCACGTTGGGCAGACTCACCATGAAATGTCCACACCGTATAATCGGGCGTAAAACCACTCTTCTGCAGGTGTTTGCCCATTTTTAGCCTCTGTCTTCTTTTCCCAATTGCCGCACCGGAAACAGGGGCACCAGGTTTTCTTTTGGCCATTTGCAAATGCGGCTTGCACAAACCCCTTAGTTTTTGTGAACCATTAAGGGCTCCATTTGTTCTGACCAGTGTGACCGGTATACATCCAAGCACGGTCACTCATCTTGACTTTCAGAGCTACTGGACACACAACAATTATATATGTAATTCACCATGTATATATTCATCAGTTGATCTACTTTGTCAATTTTATTACGTCCATGCAACCTACACTCTAATAGGTAATGATAGGTCCTAATCCCACCCGTGTATGTGTAGATTGGGTTCATTTTCCCATGCTATGCTCCGGATCCGACGCAAAATTTCGGCAGCACCTCCCCGCTGTTCTCCTGATACACGTCTCTGCAATAAACAGAGAGGATGTGTACCCGGAGAACAACAGGGGAGGCACTGACGAAATTTATGCGTCGGATCCGGAGCAAAGCATATGGGAAAACGAACCCAATCTACACATACTCGGGCTGTCCATGGATAGCGTTGGACAATTCGAAAGAATCAAGGTTATAAATATGCAAATGCATGCATATTTATAACTATGACGCTTTCGAACGGGAGGCACATATTGGTTACGCATATTGATGATTCAAGACACATATATAGCTAGCTATCAAGTTTCATCGAAATAGATCAAATAATTAATGGGGGGGGGGAGGACTTGTCATTTGTGCTCACCCACGAACGAAGGGGCAGAGCTCGTCAAACGCACGGCGAGGTCGTCGAACACCAAACCTCGCAGCGATGAAACAACTGCACATTTGAAACTACACGATCAACACAATTATATATGATGTTTTTCATAACAAAATCGAAAAATATATGACCTAACTAATAATTCACAAATATATGACCCCGTCGGCCTCTAGAAGGCCAAAGAACACCTTTTCGGGAGGTGTCGGTGGTCGGGGTGTCCTGTCGGTGTCAGGGGTGCCGTGTTGGGGTCGGGGTGCTGTTTCGGGGTCGGGGGGTCGGGGTGTCGTGTCGAAGTCGAGGTAGTGCCGTGTCGGTGTCGGGGTCGGGGTGCCGTGTCGGTGTCGGGGTAAGGGTGGGTGTGGTGTCAGGGTGTCGGTGTCGGGGTGTCGTGTCGGTGTCGGGGTCGGGGTCTCAGGGTCGGGGTGTCGGGTCGGGGTGCCGGGTCGGGGTCGGGGTCGGGGTGCCATGTCGGTTTTTTCCTCTTTTTTCCTTTTCTTCTTCTTCCTATTCTTCCTTTTCTTCCTTTTTTTCCTTCTTCTTCTTCTTCGGCCTCCTTTCCTTTTCCTCTTCTTCTTCTCCTCTCCTCTTTTTTCTTCTTCTTCTTCCTCTTCTTCTTTTTTCTTCTCTTCTTCTTCTTCCTTTCCTTTTTCCTCTTCTTCTTCTCCACCTCTCCTCTTTTTCTCTTATTCTTCTTCTTTCCTCAAACTAAACTAAACCTAAAACTAAAACTAAAACTAAACTAAACATAAACCTAAAACTAATAAAACAGAAAAAAAGGAAAAAACTAAATCTAAACCTAAAACTAAACTAAAACTAAACCTAAAACTAAAACTAAAACTAAATCTAAACTAAAACTAAAAAGGAAAAAAACAGAAAAAAAAGAAAAAAAAGGAGGGGGCTCACCTTGGGCAGGGCCGGTGGAGGAGGGGGGCGGAGCGGTGGAGGAGGCCCCCGGTGGAGGAGCTGGCCGGGGCGCGGGGGCGGCCTGGGGCGGCGGGGGGCCGGGCCCGGGGCGGAGGGGCGCGGGGCGGCAGGGGGCCGGGGCGCGGGGGGGCCGGGGCGCCGGGGCGGCGGGGGGGGGGGGCGACGGGGCGGTGCGGCGGCGGGGGGCCGGGGCGATGGGGCGACGGGGCGGCGGGGGCGACGGGTGGTGGGGCGACGGCGCCGGGCGGCAGTGGCGACGGGGCGGGGGGCCGGTGGGGCGGCGGGTGGTGGGGCGACCTGGCGGCGGCGAGTGGTGGGGGCGGAGGCGCGCGGCGAGCGGCGGCGGCGGCGATGGGGTGGGAAGTGGTGGCGGGGCGCGTTGGCGAGAGGACGAATGAACAAAGGAGTAATGGGCGGGGTACGGGCCGTTAGGTAGCGTCCTCTTTGCCGTCTGCCTCTCTTTGCCGTCCGCCCTTTTGCCTCTTTGCCGTCTGCTGGCGGACGGCAAAGAGGTGGGCCGTTAGGTTTTTTCCAAACGGGCGGGGGGTGGGGCCGCCTCTCTCTTTGCCGTCTGCAAGCGGACGACAAAGATTCTTTGTCGTCCGCTGGCAGACGGCAAAGAGCTGGCGGACGGCAAAGAGCTTCTTTGTCGTCTGCCCTTTCTTTGCCGTCCGCTTTTGGATAGCTGATGGAAAAGAGCTTCTTTGCCGTCAGCTAGCAGATGGCAAAGAGCTGGCAGATGGCAAATTAGCTGATTCCAGTAGTGAATGAGGATGATGAACCCCTCTATGACCGTGTTCCCCTCTGGCAAGGTGCAGGAATAGGGCTCTAGACTGGATCTCGTGGTTCTGGAATTTGCGATGGCTGGAACTGTGTTTCATTGACTCCCCTAGGGTTTCTGGAATATTTGGGTATTTATAGAGCTGAGAGGCGATGGAGGAGACCCCCGTGGGCCCCACTATCCATCAGGGTGCGGCAGGAGCCTCTGGCGCGCCCTGGTGTCTTCTGGGCCTCACGGGCGTGCTTCCTTGGCTCCCAAGTTGTCTTATGGTCCAAAAATATCCAAAAAGTTTTACTGTGTTTGGACTCCGTTTGATAGGGATATTCTGCGAAGTAAAAAAACAAGCAAAAAAACAACTGGCACTGGGCACCATGTCAATAGGTTAGTCCAAAAAACGATATAAAGTTGCTATAAAATGATTGTAAAACATCCAAGAATGATAATATAACAACATGGGACAATAATTTTTTTTAGATATGTTGGAGACCTATCAGCATCCCGAAGCTTAATTCTTGCTCTTCCTCAAGTAGGTAAATGATAAAAATAGAATTTTTTATGTGGAATGCTGCCTACCATGTTCATCACATATTCTTTTCTTCTGTAGCATGGACATTTGTAATTTTAGATTATTCAAAGCAATAGTCTATATTTGACATGAAGACTTCAATACTCAAGCATATCAACAAGTAACCATGTCTTTCATAGTATCAACACCAAAGAAAGTTATCCCTAGCCCATCATGCTCAATCATTGATCCATTCACGAGACACACTCGAATATTAGCTACATCCAATGCTCAAGTATGATCATAGTGCTTCCTCATTGGTGCTTTATAAGAGAAGATGGAGACCCAAGTAAAATAAAAATTGCATGAAAGTAAATAGATAGGACCTTCACAGAGGGAAGCAGAGATTTGTAGACGTGCTAGAACTCAAAGCTTAAATTGAGAGATAATTATTTTGGGGGGCATACTTTTCCCGTCAATGAAAACGGCCTAGTAGTTCCCAATACTTTCCATGCTAGATACATCATAGGCGGTCCCAAATAATAAAATAAAGTTTACTCCTTTTTCCACCATTCTTTCACAATCCATGGCTAGCCTTATCCATGGGTGCCTTCCATACCAACACTTTCCAAGGAATTTATTATTTGACAACATAAAGTAAATTTTTTTCATTTAGAGACCGGGCATCCCTATTACCGCCGTACTCTCGTGCAATGACAAGTGAATAAACACTACTGCAGGATGCTGCTAACGCGACACTATGATCAGAGACCCTTCGATGAAACTATGTGCGATGCCATAATCGCAAACGGTGGTGTAAAATAACCGTAAAAAAGGTGCAAAACGTTTGCGATGGAGGATGCATCAAACACGCTTCAGATTTTAGTTGCGTGTGTGATGCAGGGCATACGGTTCGGCTCAATTAACTATTTGCGATAAGGAGGAACAAAAGAAACGGGTAGACAGATGAAGTTGTGTGTGATGTACATCATACGGTTCACTCGGATGAACTGTTTGTGATTAGGCAACATAAAAGAAACGGTCAGCAAGATCAAAGGTGTGTGCGATATACGGCATGCGGTTCACTCAGATGAACTGTTTGCGTTGAGACATGAGAACCGAAACGGTTCAAATGAACAAGATGTGTGTGATACGAGGCAAACAGGTATGTAATCGGAAACGTGTGCGAAGACCAATGAGAACACAGACGATTACTGCTAACAAGCCATGTGTGTTGTGAGCAAACGATTCCTGGTATACAATTGTGAGTGATTGATGAAAACATCACCGACGGGTTCCATTGTTTAGTCCGTGTGCGATGTGATTTTCTTTGTCTGCACACCATCTATGCTCTGTCTACAGAGCATCAACATATATACTTAAAAAGACAGCATCGCGTAACCAAATTAAGCATACAATTACACAAGTGACTACACACATAACATTTGCACACACCAAAGTAAGCAATTACATGCATACTAAAGTAGGAGAAACGAGGATCTAATCATCTACTTATTGTTGCGATGATGCTTGCCATTGCTCTACTTCCGGCTGGATCCCTGGCCGTTTTGGGGAAGGAGGCACTTCCTCATGTCAACGATCCGCATGTACATGTCGTAGCTCGTGTACGCCTTATTGGCCGCGTACACGAGATGAGCTTTGTCGAGTTCTCCATCCAGGCCGAGTGCTAGGCACGCTTGTCCTCGTTACACGAATCCTTCATGTCTCTGTAGTAAGGGTTGATGATGGCATCGGTGAGGTGAACCAGTGAGTCCTTCTCATGCTCCTTGCTGCCCTAGATCTTGTATTGGCCCTGGATGTCAACAAGATTCTGGCAGGCGATGCCTAAACTCTCGAGCGCCTTTACATTGTTGGTGATGTCCACCGTAGCGAACATGTAGTGGGGGTTGTTGACAAACCTGGCGAAACGCTCGCAAGGCCTTGTGGTCAAGCAGTAGTGGTAGACGAGGACGTGGTGGCACATGCACATCTAGGCGACAACGACCTTGGGACGAGACCCAGCATGAGCGCGGGTGTACTCGAGGTCGAACCCGACCACCTTGTACTTGTCCTCGGCAAGCAACAACTCCATGATGTGGACGGAGTGCTCCACCCAGACCGAATGGTTGGTGTACACCACCGAGAGGTCCATGAACCTTATGTGGGTGTCCACCATGGCACGCATGGTGAACTGCTGCTCGTCGTCGGTAACCGCTCGGAGCGCCATTGGAGCCACGCAGGATACCCTCTAAGAATTTCTCGCGGTGGGCGTGCTTCTTGCAATGGTGGGGCGCAATCGAAAGGTTGAAGAGACACAAGGGTAGGTTAAGTGGCCGCTGTAACAAATGGGGGCCGGCCGGCTTGTAATCGTCACGTCTTGTCACGGTGTTCATAGCGGAGGATTCCAGAATCCAGTGCACGCTTGACAACACCGCACCCCAGGCATGGGCTCGAAGAGGCGCCAAATGTATCATCAGTGAGCCTGTTCCCATGCTACCGCGTTGTTTACCACGCAAGCTTCGCGCCCGGCTAGTTTGGCCACGCGTCGGCTATAGGAGGGGCAAATTGTAGGTGTTTATTGGCAAAAAGCTTTGTAAAAACGAAGTGTGTGGAATGACTTTGATCATAAGTTTACCCTTGGGTGATGAGGTCAAAGTTACACAGAAGGTTGATGACGGATACTCTAGTGTGATAATTAATTATGCGCTCTACAGTGCACACGGTGGAAGAAACCAACTATGTGCAATAATGTCGAAGATCTTAGTCGAGTTAGCTATACAGATCGTGTGCTGTGAGATCGATAAGGTAAACTGATTCGAGAACGGTTAATAAAATATAAGACCATTGCATATTAAGGTCAATATAGTGCTAGCAATATACGAGTCTCATACGATGCCATTTCAATGATTGTACCACAAAAGCTCGAAATGTTACAAGGTTCAAATTCCAGAGTTATATGGCACAAATTCGAAGATTACAAGGTTCAAACTGATATTAGAAATGAAATTCAGCTCATCAGCTGCAAACGCTCGCGCTGATGCGCTGAACATGGATATCATAGAGGTTCGAACTAATATCACCGCTTCTAAGTCTCGCTATGAAACCTCACAATTTTTGCAAAGGGGTCAGCCACTGAGAAGTCATGTATGGGGTTGACCCGATGACTTCCGATTACTCTGTCATATGAAGTTCCAAAATGAAATTCAACATTTTTGGAGCCTACTCCATTCTGCCGCAGGCGCCGACGCTGATTAACAGACCATTCATTTTTGCGAAATAAATGTAGGGCAAACCTCATTTCCTTCAGCACCCTTGCTCTGAGAACAAAGAACCTAGCGAATATAATCTCCGGTAAGGTCTCTCGGTAGGAGTTCAAAGTAATTTCTGAGAGATGCAGATCTAGGCATTCGACGTGATTGTTATATTGTATCACATTATCCACCACTGGGCCTAATCTTATCTCCAAAAGAAGAAAACATGTTAGTGCCTACATGTAGTTTTGAACATTACTACATGCCTAGCTATTTGGTTTGCAGGATTTGTAAAATGCACTAACATGCCATCTTCGATCTAACATGATTTACATGGGCCTTTGATTACATTCTAGAAAAATGTAGCCTTCTTCACAAGAGGTTGGAGTGGATGAGAAGTTTCCTAAGAAAACTAGTACAGATGAATCCAAAGGATAAATGCTTATTGATTGTAACCATATGGATCAAACAACCAATATGGGGGGGGGCATGTATGTACTGAAATCCTCCAAAAGAACCTTCAGAAATCGTAGTACATTGTCATTGTAAACTTGGAAAAAGGTGTCACAAATTTAACTCCCTTATGGTTAACGTTTAACAAGAAAGGAACATCACCTCGATGTATATCTTCTCCATTCACGGAAAGCATCTCAGGAAACTGACAACTTGCTCCAGGTCGGGCCGGATAGATTCTAGTGCTAAGACCTTCACTGTGGGCAGTTTCGGGCTCAAGCTTGTTGGAATCATTTTTTGAATGACAAACAAACAAACACCTTCAAAATTAGAAATAATGTTAATTTGTAGAAGGAGAGGTAGAAGGCGGCTGTTGTACCTGAACTGGCGTGGATCCAATAACAAGTTTGGAGTATTTGTCAGACGAGTAGCCCACCACTATCAATGTCGGCGTAGAAATGACATTGATTCTTGTTGGACCTTCTTGATCAACTACAAGTTATCTCAAGTGCAGGTCTGTCCTGGATGGCCATACCGTGGTCCACCTTTTGTGATGACTTCCTGCCGCACCAGCAACACACATAAATAGTCCGAAGAGTCATGGAGGTGATGTGTAAGGTACTCAACCCATTGATCGCCTGAAGACGAAGGTACTCGATTGCAGTACAGCCACGGAGCATGCGCTCCATGTCACCCTTTGAGAGGCGGACGGTGATGAGCTCGAGGTGCTTCAGTCATGGTAGAATAAGAGCGGGCGCATCATTAAGGGGCGGTAAATGGTAGTTCCTGCACTTGGCGATGCGCAGTGTGGGCACGAGGCGGAGTGCGGACGTTGGCAGTGACCGCATATGCTCATCATCAAAAGTGAGCTCTCGAGCTGATCTAGGGAGGGGGATCGGAACCAGTCGTCAAGCTTGGCTCGCTCCTTGCCGTTGGAACGGAACTTGCCCATTGTAAGGCCTTTGGTTGGGCCAAGGTGACTACCAAGGATCTTGGAGAACGCAACCAAGCTTTTGCGATAGCCATGGCAAAGCTCGTGGGTGTCGATGAGGTCGAGAGGGCTGGAGTTCCATAGGGGGCGCCACCGCCGGGAAAGGAGGGTTGTCTGCGCCCCATATTTGATTGGGAGGAGGGAGATGATGACTCTCAACATATCATCGGGGAGGCTACTGATTACGTCTAGGCCTGCTGGAGTCGCTTGCGGTTCTAGCTCGCCCCACCTCTGCTTGTTGGCAGCCCCGTTCCTATGGAGTCTCCTTGTCAGCGGCGCTTTCTGATAGAGATGGGAGTAAAGGGAATATTTAGTTAAAACAGGGCAATAGAAAAGTGTATTGGTAACTAGAAGTTATTAGGTAGGAATATAGTAAGAAAAGGGAATAACAATTGGTTGCTTAAATACTACACAATTCATTTGACATTGCTGGGTAAGTCAACATATGCAGATAGTTGAAAAGAAAACTTACATCAAACAAAGTTTGGACGGATGATTTTGTCGAGGAAGTTAGCATATATCTCATGACCAGGCCCTTCAATGTGCAGTGCAATTTTAGTGCCAGCTTTCAGTACATAAAACTTTGCAATTTCATTCCAAAAGCCAGTGCCAAAATAGGAGTCACCACGTTCATCAAGCCTTACAGTAGCAAAGATTGTAAATCCATGGTTTGTGTGCAGTATGACATTCGTGGAGCCTTGATGTATGTAAAGGGAAAAATTGTGCACTACATAATCTGTTGCATAGCGACGGATGTCCTGCAAAAAATGGTAGGATTGTTAAAGAAAATATGGTAACATGCAAATATGGGCCCAAATTGAAAGAACTGTACATCAGTTGAAATCAAAGGGCAAAAGTCTATAATTAAACAGATAGGGTAAACATGATGTCATGGAAATATGAGAGTAATCAAAAGAACAATACATCATTAATTTGCCTAATATAGAAAGAAGAGAGGAAAATCCCCTTTGACATATATGGTGCATGTGGAACCTTTTATGCAAATGTAGCAATATTTAGAATATGTTCGGGAAAGTTGGCCATGCCAACCGATTTAGGGTGAGACTGAACATACCGCGCGCGTCCTCAAGTTATCTAGTACGATGAGATGGAATCTCTGGGGGCGGTCGCCAAGTCCTGAAGTGCTGGCGCACTGTACATTCTATGAATGAAAGAAAACCCTCAAATCATCTCGAATAAAAATGAATTCACGGCGATTTCCGCTGGGTGATTAAAGGAGGCAGATGAACTGGGATAAGAGATGAGATAATATCTCATTAAATTAGTTACCTTGTCGTCAATGAGAAAGAACCCTTAGTACGGCAGATTCCCCAACCGAGCGGAGCTGGGTCGACCGCGAGCAGCGTCGATAAAGTCGTTGGCGATAGGCGGCGGCATGCGGAAGTGGCAAAATGCGGTGGGCTTTGCCGGCAGCCTGGAGGCGGCGGCAGGTGTCGAGTAGTGTTTACCGCTGCGATAGGCAGTGCCATGGCATAGACGCAAAGGAGCTTGTGCAGGTGTGAATGGGGAACGTACCGGAGGGCCCGAGTGGGTGGTGGGCGGGGTGAGGGTTTTTGTGACGTGGGGATGGTGATGGTTTTCTTTCTTCTTTTTGAATTGGGTGGTGAGGGTTTTTTGTTCCACAAAGAATTTTGGGGGCAACGGTTTGCTAGAGCGAACCGTGTGTGATTGACGCAACAGGAAAAATGAAAGTCATTGCACACGCTTCCAATTTGGGAACCGTGTGTGATTGACGTACTACCTCCGTCCTGGTTTATTGGTCCCCCGTTGTAGTTTTTACCAAAATTTGGTGAAATATTTAACATACTCAGACATAGATAATAAGCGTACACGGACATAAGCAAAGTTCAACCATAAGTACATAGTTCAACCATCATTAAGCATACTCAAGCGTACATAGTTCGATCCATCCCACATCTCATCTCACATGCAGCCGGCATGATCCTGAAGCTTCTCCAGGTACTCGGCGTACGCGCCGTGCGCCACCCTGCGAGAATACTTCTACTTGAAGGAGCCAACGACCCGTCCTCTTGCATGCACCAAAACACTTACATACGCGTCATGAATCTTGTGGTTGCAAAATGGGCATCCATAGCTGTCGTTCCAGGTCCTAATATGCCTGTTATATGCATTCCCGCATAAAGCTCCCTTACGATTCGCCTCTTGTACCTCTGCTGGGCATCTTCATTCTCGCTGTCCACATCGTCAGACAACACCTATACAAATAGTAAAACAAATTTGGCATCAAATCACTGATTACATGCCGTGAAGTAGGATTAGGAATTTATGGCTATTTATTTATACATATCCAGAGATTATGGTTCGATTTTTAAGCACAGTAGTCTATGTATAGACCAATCTTGAAGAAAATAATGGCACAAACATATGTAGGTCATTCAAAATCAATTGTCAAGTCCTGGCTAGGAATTATTAGCATGAACACTAACCCTAGTCGGATTATTGCACAGATGAAACAACTAATCACTTATCACATGTACCATTCAAACAATCAATACACTACACAAGTCTAATGAAAGTTACTCAGATTTCATGGATTGGGAGAACATAACCACATGATTTCTATTCCAAAAAGTGGGAGGCAGGAGTAATTAGAGAAACCCTATGATCTATTTAAAACATAAATGGGTATAGATGACTAATCAGCTGTCCGTCGTTGTCAGAGTCGTCGCCGGAGTGGTCGTCCGAGTCGCCGCCAGAGTCGTAGTCATCGCTGGAGTGGTCGTCGGAGTCGGTGTGGAACTCCGCCTCCGGCTGTGGAAGCTCGACGCCGTCGACGATGTCAGGGTGCAGCGATAACTCACCGGCGGTGACGACAACTTCTGTCTCCATCTCCACGCCGTGCTCCGGTGCTTTAGCAGCCCCGATGTCGCCACTCCCTTTGATGGGGCGCTTCGGCGGCATCGTCATACACTGATAGCCTTGAGGACTAAGAGCGGCATCGAGGATGCAAGCGGAGAGAGAGGATTGTGCGTGCGTAGCGAGGATGGGGGTGCGGCCGCTCGGGCGCACCATTAATATGGAGTACTGGGAGTTGTGGGAGAGAGGCGGGCGACGGTCAAACCGATGGCTTGCCTCCCGGTGAGCGTGCACACTGGATTGCTAGCATGCCTACCAAAGTTTCACATAGCTACTCACACGCCTCCCGATGACACTGTGCAGTGAGCATGCCTCCGTCAATTCACACACCTGCACGCACGCCTCCCCGTCTACCTGCGCGGCGGACTTCTCGCATGCGTCACATCAACTCACGCCTGCTCGCACGCCACACGGGTCACGTGGCGGCACACATATTGTTTTTCTATTTGGATGATTAATGCTGCCGCTTTATTGCTTAACCGAAGCATGCACGTATCCATTGTTGGTCTAAAGCGCATAGTTTGAATAAATAATCCGTTTGGTATATTGGTTCCCAATTATTAATAATCTCCCGTCTATAATTAGATAAAGATTACATCAAAACTGCTCTCAAATTTGACAAAAAGTACAATGCCACTTTGTATTGGTGTCCATATGACAACACGATAAGTTTCATGAACTTCAAATAAGTTTTGGATATACTAAAATTTAAAATCAAGATTCTCAATGTTTGAAATTTGTTGCACGGGGAGTAAACATGCACCCAATGAGACACATGTGTTTTTGCAATCCATTTAGGTGCACTGTCACATGTGCATGTAGCTCAAATTTGATTTTTGCGCATTGTACCCATAGAAAATCAATCAGTCAATGTACTAAAACGTCTTAATGATCTCTGTGATTTTTTTAGAAATTAAGACATCCCTCCTTTGGTAACATGTATGTTCACCGTGGGATAATTAATTTAACATGCATTATAGTTGCGGTGGATTCGCGGTGTGTGTGGGTGTGTGCGTCCGTGGGTGTGGGGTGTCTCGCAGTACACTACGAGTTGTGAGCCACCGTGTGGGCTGGCCGTTTTGTTAGGCAGACTGGTGCCACATCAGAGTCGTGAAATCGTTATTTAAAACATTACACAACACTTTCATACATACATGTTTTGGCCACATGCAGTCGATGGTTGTCCTACACGACACTCGATACTCGCATGTGACGCTTTCTATGGGCCCGCGAGGTATCGGGAATTTTTGGTTACCGAGGCATGTGCCACATCAAAATTGTGAAATTGGTTATTCAGACATCACACAACACCTTTTTGGGCCACATGCATATATATCCTAGCTAGGACACTCAGGTGTGACGCTTCCATCTATAGGCCCACGAGGCCATCGTTGATGCATGCATCACTTTGACCTACACCGGGAGAGATTAATTAATTTCACCATCGATGAGGATTCTTTTGGGTTGTACATATATTACGGTAGGAGCATATAGTATGCGGTGAAGAGGGGGGAAGGGGACCATCATATGTAGTACGCTTGATATGAATCTCGCTCTGTGTGGGTGCATGGTTTATGGTTTTTGAGGCATGCGGCACATCAAAGTTGTGCATTTTGGGTATTCAACATATATGTTTGGCCCACATGCAAAGTGGTGGTGGTTGTCCTCTCGCACCCACTTAAGCGGTTATCATCGATATCGATGCTTTCCATCTGTGGGCCCGCTTGGTCCATCACTTCTTTTTGCCTGACAATAAGAGAGGTTAATTTGACTTAGGAGGGGATTATTATTTTTGCTCTGGGTGACATGCATGATACACTTTGAGCGCACACACATGCGTGTGTACGCATGAATCCCTCCCATCGAGTCAAAGTGGCTAGTACAGCGACACCATCATGAACCGATCTCGCTCTGTGTGAGGAGCTAGTGTACGATTTTTGACACACGCGCCAGCTCAATGTTGTGTATTCAAACATGCATGCACGCATCACCTCCATACATATGCATGTAGTGGTTGCCTTCGAACGATACAATCCCTCGCGTGGTTATCGGAGACAAGCCTATATATTCGTGGGCCCGCGTGGACATCCATGATCACCTTGACCAACAACAAGATAGGTTACCATGGCGGATTCTTCATTTGGTTCGTGTTATCATTGTATAGGTCATGGTGAGATTCAGACCTAATTAAGTTTGAGCACATATACTATGCACGCATGCATGCATATATGAATCCCCGTCGTTGGCTTGAAGTGTGGTGTAACATACATATGCATCATCAACCTAACCCTCACTCAGTGTGGGGATTTCTAGTTCGAAATCATGGTGCCACATCAAAGTTGTTCCATTGTTACTCAAAAACACACCTCTCCATACATATGTTTGGGCCACACGCATGCAGTGGTTGTCTTCAGGGACTAGCTACTTGCGTGATTATTGGCGAGCTAGCCCATCTCTGGGGTCGCATGGACGGCCATCACTTTGACCAACAACAAGGGAGAGGTTGTACAACCAAGGTGGATTATTCTTGGTCCGTTTTACGATCCATCTTGGTGAGATATATGCCTCTCTGGCCCGCCGACTGAAAGTGTGTGTGTGTGGGGGGGGGGTGCGCACTTTGCTAGGTGAACCTCGGTTGGGGGGCATGCATTCATAGCTTAATTAGGATTCCCTTCGTGGCAACACGAGGGGGGGGGCTGCTAGCTACTTCACACTTTGCTAGGTGAACCTCGGTTGGGGGGGAGGGGGGCATGCTCATAGCTTAGGATTCCATTCACGCCGACACGAGGGGGGCTGCTAGCTACTTTGCACTTTGCTAGGTGAACCTCGGTTGGGGGGCATGTGTATTCATAGCTTAGGATTCCCTTCATACCGACACGAGGGAGGGGTGGCTGCTAGCTACTTCACACTTTGCTAGGGTGAGCCTCGGTTGGGGGGAGGGCATGCATTCATAGCTTAGCTAGGATTCGCTTCGTGCCGACACGAGGGAGGGGGGCTGCTAGCTACTTCGTACTTTGCTAGGTGAACCTCGGTTGGGGGGGAGGGCATGCATTCATAGCTTAGGATTCCATTCGTGCCGAGACGAGGGAGGGGGTCTGCTACCTACTTCGCACTTTGCTAGGTGAACCTCGGTTGGGGGGGGGGCATGTGCATTCATAGCTTAGGATTCCCTTCGTGCCAACATGAGGGAGGGGTGGCTGCTAGCTACTTCGCACTTTGCTAGGGTGAACCTCGGTTGGGGGGAGGGCATGCATTCATAGCTTAGCTAGGATTCCCTTCATGCCGACACGAGGGAGGGGGCTGCTAGCTACTTCACACTTTGCTAGGTGAAGGTTGGGGGGGGGGGAAGCATTCATAGCTTAGTAATCCCTTCGTGCTGGCACGAGGGAGGGGGGCTGCTAGCTCTACTTTACACTTTGCTAGGTGAACCTCGGTTGGGGGGCATGCATTCATAGCTTAGGATTCCCTTCGTGCCGACACGAGGGAGGGGGGCTTCTAGCTACTTCACACTTTTCTATGGTGAACTTCGGTTGGGGGGCATGCATTCATAGCTTAGGGTTCCCTTCGTGCCGACACGAGGGAGGAGGGGGGCTACTAGCTACTTCGCATTTTGCTAGGTGAACCTCAGTTCAGGGGGAGGGGCATGCATTCATAGCATAGGATTCCCTTCGCGCCGACACGAGGGGGGTGGGGGCAAGCAATACCGCGTGCTTTGCGAGAGAGGTGCCACATCGAAGTTGCATTTGGTATTTGAAAATCAAACCACCCTTTTGATACATAAATTTGGTCCACATGCAAGTGTGTTCGTGTTCTAACCCTCTCCCACGTCATTTTTCACTCGAACTAACCGTGTCACATGCCAGTGCACCTGTCATGCACACGTCCGCATAGTACATTGGGCTCCACGAGGCTCCCCCTCTCAAAAATATCTGCCCGCCTCGAGGGGTTTTCTACTTCATAACACACATTTGTTATCTCCGGATCGTGTGTGATGTTTCTTGTTCCCAATCCCGCCTGCATCGAAAATGTCTGCCCGCCTCGAGGGTTTTTCTGTTTCATAAAACACGGTTGTTATCTCTGGACCATGTGTGATGCACTATCATCAAAAATTTTAATTGCCCGGCATTTCACTCCCGCGTTTGACTCTCACCTAGTAAAATTTTCAGTACCCGTGTCATTTCCTCAAACACCCCGCCCCCCTCCACACACACACACACACCAAAACCTCCTCGGGCGTGCACACCCACACCCACCCTCCCTCGCTCGAAACCCTAGCAAAGTCCTTGCTGCCGCTGCCGCCGCCGCGGCCGCCACAAGGCCTCCATTATCAACATCTGCCGGTTTGCCCGTGCAGCTTACCCACCGATCTCCATACCCAGGCCGCCCTGAATTTCTTAGACGACGACTGCCAAACGGCCCTTTCCCACAGATCCCCATTCCCATCCCCATCCCCCACTCCAGAGCATTGCAGCCTAAGCCCGACTACGCTTCCCGTGGAGCTAGAGCAACTGACCCAAAAGAGGTGTATAGCGGTCTCTTTGCCCGACGTCGCCGAGGAAGCTGACGACCATTACTGGCAGCAGGCACTCTAGCAGTGGGCTAGAGTATGCGGGCATGTCTTGTCCGCCAGCTACGACATCGAGGATATCGACAGTGTCGCCCCGAGGCGGGTTGTGTCATAGGTTAAGTGGCCCAACCCCAACCCCTCGGGTTCAACCGCCGTCGATCTCATCCATGGCTCCGCCGCTGATGTCCTCTGGCTCGCTGTCAAAAATTTGCCATTCTACATCACCATAGAGCCCCTTTTTTCATTTATGAATGACACGTTCTGCGACGCTCGCTTGGGATCCACAGCTTCCAAGTCAGACCTCATCGACAGCGACCACGAGGAGGGCACCCTCTCCGGCTCTTCCATGGGGAAAGATCCCATCTGCTCTTCCAAGGGGAAAGCGCCCATCTGCGACATCAGGGAGGGCACCCTATGTAACATCCCAAATTGTCAATTTGGAATGTTATACATTAGATCATCATGCATATCATATTTTATTTTGCTTTTGGTTTTGATCCTAGAAAATCCTAAGCAACTCAAGGACCCACAGAGAGAGTTGGGGATTTCATTATTTTCATATTTGAGTTTTCTCAAATTTTGAAAATAGGATCACGTGATTTTATTTATTTTATCGTCAATTATTTCTATTACAAAAATATGAGAGAGGGAATAAAATGACTTTCCCAAAATATAGAAATATTGAGGATTTAATAACAAAATCAAATAAGATTTATTTCGGAGTTTTTCGGTATTTTTTTTGAATTTAGGAAAAATACGCGTTTTTCAAAATTTTATTTTGGGACCAAATAAATGTCCACTTTATCGGGCTAGATTTTAGAAACCCGGGAAAATTTATTTCACGATTTTTGGAGTCCGTTTGGTACTCTTTTTCATTTTTTCGAGCGTATTTAAAAAAAACGGAACCGACCTTGGGCCGTACCCGAGCGGGACTCCGCCCGGGGGGAGCCTTTATATACCGAGCGCCCGAGCCCCCAGAGCACCCCAGCCCACCCGAGCCCGCCGCCACCGCCGCCCGCCGCCGCCGAGGTTCGTCGCCGCCTCGAATTCCGTACCAAATTTTTTTTTTAAAAAATATATTTTTCGTCGAAATTATTTTCGGTTTTTTTATTACTTTTTTTGTTATTATTTTAATTATTTTTTTAAAATTTTTTTGACTTTTTTATTTTTTCTATTATTATTTTTTTATTTTTTTTTTAAAAAATTATTTTCGGATTAAGTTAATTAACGATGAATCTGTTCGTCGTTTTTCTTTTTCGTCGGATTTTCCGCGGTTATTTTCTGATCGCGATTTCTGATCCGATTTTCGTTTTAGTATAACTTTTCGCTCGTTTATCGGAATCAGGCGATTCAAGCGCCTGGAGTTTCGTCTCGAAACCCTCTTTCCGAATAATCAACTTAAACAAGTTTTTGCTACTGTAAAATTTGACTTAGATCCAGATTACTAGAACGAAGTTGAATTCTTTTGCCGTTTGATTTTCTTTGCCTTGTTCGATTCAATTCTTTTTGCAAACCAGGGTTCTTAAGTTGAACTTTCTGGTTAGATCTCTATTTGAGTTTTACCTGTGCATTAGATGAGTACTTATTGTATGCTTGTTTGTTTGTCTGCGATAGAATACCCGGAGTGCGCCGCCTGTTACTTCGAATCTCTAGGTTTCGCGGATCATCAGCAAGGCAAGTAACACTTTGATCATACTTTTTCTACTACCCAGTTTTATTGCATTAGATCAATCCTCAAACACTGCATGATTAAGATCTAATTAAATTGAGGGATGGGAAGTAGATGAGGTAGTACCTATTACCTGTTTTATTATGAAACCCTTGGGAGTTACTCTACGTTACTTATTATGCCATGCTATGCTAGTAGACATGGATTGGGTGAGTGATATCCATGATAGATGTGAGTTTGTTAATTTTAATGGTTTACTTAAGGTGGCAACTTAAACACACATCTGGGTGGATTGAGGCACCTGGTTTCTATCAGGACTTGCCTGTTTTTCTTTTGGACCGCCACCCAGGCTCAAAGGGATCATAAGATTATTCATGCTAGAAACTTCCGTGTGCAGCCACAAGTCATTATGGGCTCTGGCATAGTTGACTAAGTCGTGCGAACTCTTACAGTGGTAGACTAGGTGATGTAGGGGTTGTAGGTTGGTACGGTCTATCACAACGTAAGGTGCTAGCGCTTCTGAAAGACTATGTCTCGGTCATCCGTTTCTGAAACGCCATATAGTGCGAGAAACCAAACGGAGGCGATCGAGTCTTATGGGGAAAAGTGCGCAAACCTCTGCAGAGTGTACAATCTAATCATGGTTAGCCGTGTCCCCGGTTATGGACGTTTTAAGTATCTAGTACTTGGATATCATGTGAATCTCATCATGTTACTTCTAAATTAATATTGTTGGGTTATTGATGATTACTTTTAATTGGCATTGAGGATGCTGTCAACCATTCTCAATGTTTAACAACCACCATGATAGTTAAATAAATTTATTCCTTTGCAGTAGGGAAAAATTGGCTTTACGCAAAACTGTAACCATAGAGCTTTCCACCAACCATACATGCATATAGTATAGCTCATTACTGTTCATTACTCTCTATGTGTTACATTGCCAGCATATTCCATGTGCTGACCCGTTTTCGGGCTGCAACTTTCATGTTGCAGACTTTTCAGACGACGAGTAAGGTGCCTTTAGGTCGTGGTTCTATACTCAGTGATGCCGTTGGAGTTGATGGACTCACTTATCTTCCAAGCCTTCCACTGTTATCGATATTAGATGGCCTTAAGCCATACTTATTGTAATAAGTTCTCTTTGAGACATCGATGTAATAAGTGTGTGATTGCTACTCTATTATAAATCCTTCGAAGTACTGTGTGGTGTCAGCATTACTGATCTAGGGATGACACCTGAGCACAGAGACTTGACCATCTGAGGTCGGGTCGCTACAGAGATGGTATCAGAGCACACGCTGACTGTAGGACACGACCACTAAGTTAAAGCCATAGATCACTATTCTCTTCTCATTTTCTAACTCCTCATCTTTTCTACTCTTTTAGGATGACGGACGCGAAGATCAAGTACACTCAACCGGATGAAGGCACACCTTTTGGATTTCACTTGAAGGAAGTCACCAAGTACCTGAACATTGGACTACCAAGTTTCACCGGGACCTTCAACGCCACTCTGCCTGAAGAGGAGCGCTGGAAGATTCAAGCTCATGTTCCGGGAAGGACATTCGCGCCAATCACGAAGCCCATAGATAGTGTTTTCAGTGCACCGACCTGAAGACTGGGAAAGAGCATGGCAGCTCATATCACCATGGGACGCATTGGAGAAGTTTATCAAGAAGAACTCAAGGACACTATCTACCAGATTTGCGGACGCCGAGATGAACAATGGGAGATAGTCAGCACCAAGAAGGATAGATCCATTGCAGCTTTCATCCAGGAGTTAAACCAGCACATTCGATGCCACGAGAACCAGATGTGCAATGATATGATAGAGTTGAAGAATGCGAAGGCAAGGATCATCGAGCTAGAAGGAGAATTGAAGACTACACGCAAGGACTACATGGACGAGATCGTAGCTCTAGCAAGGCACAATGGCGATCTTAAGCAGAAGATTGAAGAACTCAAGGGGAAATTAGCATCCAAGAAGGAAGACAAGTACGTCGCATGTCCGGACAACTACATCATCATCGACGACACCGATTCGGCTCCAAGTGAACCCGACTTTGAAGACGAAGATGGAGCAGACATCATGGAGTCTTCCACCGATTCAAATTTCTAGATGACCACCAAATATTAGTAGTATTTCCCCCATGTATATATTATAGTTCGATCACTTTTGCGAGAGTTCTAGACCGTTTGTGTGCCCTTGTTTGAATTGAATGAAGTGATTTTATGTGCATTTGCTCATGTGCATTGGGGTAGTGTTTTCTCTTTAGACCTCACTCTATTCTTAATTCTCGTCTTTTCTAAACCCTCAGATGACTCCGAGACGTGACAATGGATTTCCACCGGAGCTCACTCAGTTGATCCAGCAGCAGAATCAATTGATGCAGTTCTTAGTCCAGAACCAGCAGAACAACAGCAACAACAACAACCCTCTGCCGCCACCTGTTGATCACCTAACCCGTTTCCTTAGGCTGAATCCGCCGGTGTTTTCCAGTAGCACCGAGCCAATAGTAGCAGACGATGGGCTCTGCAAGACAGGAAGGGAGTTGACCACTGCAGGATGCACAGATGGTGAAAAAGTGAAGTTTGCCGCACATCAGCTTAACGGACCCGCGACAGCATGGTGGGAGAATTTCACAGCCACTTACCCAGTTGACACTGTCACATGGGATCAGTTTCAGCAAGCTTTCCGCGCTGCCCATGTTTCAGCAGGAGCTATGGCCATGAAGAAGCGTGAGTTTCGCAACTTACGCCAAGGAGGAAGGACAGTTGACCAGTACGTTGACGACTTCAGCAAGTTAGCATGTTATGCCCCAGATGACGTTGCTACGGATGCAGCTAAGCAGGAGAAGTTTCTGGAAGGACTGAATGATGAGCTAAGCATGCAATTGATGGTAGCAAGTTTCAACAACTACCAGGAGTTGGTAGATCGTGCCATCATGATTGAAGGGAAGCAACAACAGATTGAGAACCGCAAGAGGAAGTATGGACAGGGGAAGTATAACTCTGGAGCCCAGCAGAAGCCCCATTTTACCCCTAAACCGGGAGTTCAGTTTCAGCATACCCATGGAGGAGGTAGTTCGCACAACCATAATGGCCACAAGAATGGTAATGGGAATGGAGGAAGCAACAGCCAGAACCGTACCACCCCATCAACCCCAGCCAAGAGAGATCTGAGTCAAGTCACCTGTTTCAAGTGTTCGAAGACCGGACATTATGCCAATGAATGTCCTGAAGGCCAGAATGGAAATGGCAATGGAAGCTCTGGGAAGAAGTCGAACCCTTTCAATAGGGGACAAGTGAACCACGTTAGCGTGGAGGAGGTTGAAGCTCAGCCTGATGCAGTAATCGGTAAGTTTTTGGTTAAGTCATTTACTGCACTTGTTCTTTTTGATACTGGAGCATCGCATTCATACATATCAAGGGGATTTGTGGATAAATATAACCTGCCAACCCAAGCCCTTAGGTCACCCATGTTAGTAAGCTCACCAGGAGCGGAGTATATGGCTAGACGATGGTGTGATCGGTTACCATTAAGGATTGGTAACTATATATTTCCCTCAGACCTAATAGTATTGGAATCTCAAGGATTGGATGTGATATTAGGCATGGATTGGTTATCAAAGTATGAAGGGAACATTGAATGCGCTAGTAAGACAATCTTACTCACGACGCCAGAAGGAAGAAGGATCAAGTATGTATCACGACATGGATCAAATAGGAATCAAGTGAATTCTTTATCAGGAGTTGTGCAGGAAGAAGTACCAGTGGTGAAGGATTACCCTGATGTATTCCCTGAGGAATTGCCAGGAATGCCACCTGATAGAGATATCGAGTTCTTAATTGAGCTTTTGCCAGGTATAGGCTCAATATTGAAGCGACCATACCGGATGCCAGCAAAGTATTTGGTAGAAATCAAGAAGCAGATTAAGGAGTTATTGGATAAAGGTTACATACGCCCAAGTTCTTCGCCTTGGGGATCACCCGTACTTCTAGTGGAGAAGAAGGACGGATCATTAAGGATGGTTGTTGATTACCGTGGATTGAATGAAGTAACCATCAAGAACAAGTACCCACTACCAATGATTAATGATCTGTTTGATCATTTGCATGGAGCTAAAGTGTTTTCCAAGATCGATTTACGATCAGGGTACCATCAGTTGAAGATTCGGGAGCAGGACATACCCAAGACAACTTTTACCATGAGATACGGATTGTACGAGTATACCGTTATGTCATTTGGTTTGACTAACGCACCTTCCTATTTTATGAACCTGATGAACAGGGTATTTATGGAGTTTTTGGATAAGTTCGTCGTAGTGTTCATTGATGACATTCTGATTTTATCAAAGAACGAAGAGGAGCATAAGGAACATTTGCGTTTGGTTTTGGAGAAACTAAGGGAACATCAGTTATATGCCAAGTTCAGCAAATGTGAGTTTTGGTTGAAGGAAGTAGGATTCCTCGGACATGTTATATCCGGAGAAGGTATAGCAGTTGATCCCACAAAGGTTGAGACCGTAACCGAATGGGAAGCACCAACGACAGTTGGAGAGATCCGGAGTTTTCTTGGACTCGCAGGATACTACCGGAGATTCATTGAGAATTTCTCAAGGATTGCCAAGCCTATGACTAAATTGTTGAAGAAGGATACCAAGTTCAATTGGACTGAGGAATGTGAGGCCAGTTTTCAGGAGTAGAAGAAACGATTGGTTTGTTCACCAGTATTGATTCTGCCAGATCAGAACAAGGATTATGAGGTGTATTGCGACGCTTCACGTCGAGGACTTGGAACAGTGCTTATGCAGGAGGGAAGAGTTGTTTCGTATGCTTCACGACAACTGAAGCCTCACGAATTGAATTATGCCACACATGATTTGGAGTTAGCAGCCGTAGTGCATGCATTGAAGACATGGAGACATTTCCTCATTGGAAATCATTGTGAGGTGTACACGGATCACAAGAGTTTGAAGTACATTTTCACGCAGAAGGAGTTGAACCTCAGACAAAGGAGATGGTTGGAGCTCATCAAGGATTATGATATGAGATTGCATTACCATCCCGGAAAAGCTAATGTAGTAGCTGACGCATTGAGCCGTAAGAGCCATGTCAATACACTGATGATGGGAGAAATACCAAAGGAGTTAGCAGAAGATCTTCGTGAGCTATGTTTGGAAATAGTTCCGAAAGGCTATGTAGCAGCATTGGAAATTCAATCTACCTTGATGGATAAAATCAGAGAAGCTCAGAAAACTGACAAGGAGATTGCAGATATAAAGAAGAAAATGAGCGAAGGAAAAGCAAAGGGATTTCGTGAGGACGAGCACGATACCCTATGGTTTGAGGACCGTGTTTATGTGCCCAATGACCCGGAGATCAGGAAGTTGATTCTGCAAGAGGCACATGATTCACCCTATTCGATTCACCCAGGAAATACCAAGATGTGTTTGGATTTGAAGGAAACATTCTGGTGGACCGGAATGAAGAAGGATATTGCAGCATATGTAGCACTTTGTGATGTGTGTCATAGAGTGAAGGCAGAACATCAGAAGCCAGCCGGATTGTTACAACCATTGCCGATACCCGAATGGAAGTGGGATAAGATAGGCATGGATATTATCACAGGACTACCCAGGACGAAGGCAGGCTATGACTCGATATGGGTAGTAGTTGATCGTTTGACGAAGGTAGCACATTTCATCCCAGTTAAGACCACTTACACCAGTGCTAAGTTGGCAAAGATATACATGACCAGGATCATTTGTTTGCATGGAGTTCCGAGGAGTATCGTATCAGATAGAGGAACCCAATTTACCTCAAAGTTTTGGAATCAGTTGCATGAAACTTTGGGAACCAGACTAGAGTTCAGCACAGCTTTTCACCCACAGACGGATGGACAGACTGAGAGAGTCAATCAGATTTTGGAAGATATGCTGAGAGCTTGTGCGCTAGATTACGGATCTAGTTGGGACGATAACTTGCCGTATGCGGAGTTTTCTTATAACAACAGTTACCAAACCAGTCTGAAGATGGCACCTTTCGAAGCTTTATACGGAAGGAGGTGCAGGACACCGTTGTCATGGGACGAAGTTGGAGATCGTCAGTTCTTTGGACCAGATCTGATTAAGGAGTCTGAACGGAAAGTTAAGTTGATTCGCGATAGGCTCAAGGTAGCCCAGTCCAGGCAGAAGAGCTACGCAGATTCTAAACGCAAGGAGACAGTTTACGAAACCGGAGACAGAGTTTATCTTCGAGTATCCCCACTTCGAGGAGTTAAGCGCTTTGGAGTTAATGGAAAATTAGCACCGCGTTTCGTTGGACCGTATACGATCTTGCAACGTATGGGAGAAGTCGCTTATAAGTTGGAATTACCAGAGGGACTGTCAGGAGTTCATGATGTATTCCATGTTTCTCAGCTGAAGAAATGTCACGCCGAGATGGCGGAGGTACCGCTAAGAGATACAGTGCCGCTTGAAGCGATTCAGTTGAAGAATGACTTAACGTATGAGGAGAAACCAGTCAAGATTCTTGATTATGCCAGCAGAGTTACCCGCAGCAAGGTTATCAAGTTTTGCAAAGTTCAGTGGAACCACCACTCAGAGGATGAAGCCACCTGGGAGAGAGAAAAAGATTTGCTCAAGCACCACCCTCACCTATTTTCTGGCCAACCCGAATCTCGAGGGCGAGATTCATCTTAAGGGGGGTAGGTTTGTAACATCCCAAATTTTCAATTTGGAATGTTATACATTAGATCATCATGCATATCATATTTTATTTTGCTTTTGGTTTTGATCCTAGAAAATCCTAAGCAAATCAAGGACCCACGGAGAGAGTTGGGGATTTCGTTATTTTCATATTTGAGTTTTCTCAAATTTTGAAAATAGGATCACGTGATTTTATTTATTTTATCGTCAATTATTTCTATTACAAAAATATGAGAGAGGGAATAAAATGACTTTCCCAAAATATAGAAATATTGAGGATTTAATAAGAAAATCAAATAAGATTTATTTCGGAGTTTTTCGGTATTTTTTTGAATTTAGGAAAAATACACGTTTTTCAAAATTTTATTTTGGGCCCAAATAAATGTCCACTTTATCGGGCTCGATTTTAGAAACCCGGGAAAATTTATTTCACGATTTTTGGAGTCCGTTTGGTACTCTTTTCATTTTTTTCTGAGCGTATTTAAAAAAAAACGGAACCGACCTTGGGCCGTACCCGAGCGGGACTCCGCCCGGGGGGCGCCTTTATATACCGAGCGCCCGAGCCCCCAGAGCACCCCAGCCCACCCGAGCCCGCCGCCGCTGCCACCGCCCGCCGCCGCCGCCGAGGTTCGCCGCCGCCTCGAATTCCGTGCCAAAAAAAATATTTTTTTTAAGAAATATATTTTTCGTCGTAATTATTTTTGATTTTTTTATTACTTTTTATTATTATTCTACTATTTTAATTATTTTTGTTAAAAAATAATTTTTGATTTTTTGATTTATTATTATTATTATTATTATTATTATTTCTAAAATTATTTTTGGACTAAGTTAATTAACGATTAATCTGTTCGTCGTTTTTCTTTTTCGTCGGATTTTCCGCGGTTATTTTCTGATCGCGATTTCTGATCCGATTTTCGTTTTAGTATAACTTTTCGCTCGTTTATCGGAATCAGGCGATTCAAGCGCCTGGAGTTTCGTCTCGAAACCCTCTTTCCGAATAATCAACTTAAACAAGTCTTTGCTACTGTAAAATTTGACTTAGATCCAGATTACTAGAACGAAGTTGAATTCTTTCGCCGTTTGATTTTCTTTGCCTTGTTCGATTCAATTCTTTTTGCAAACCAGGGTTCTTAAGTTGAACTTTCTGGTTAGATCTCTATTTGAGTTTTACCTGTGCATTAGATGAGTACTTATTGTATGCTTGTTTGTTTGTCTGCGATAGAATACCCGGAGTGCGCCGCCTGTTACTTCGAATCTCTAGGTTTCGCGGATCATCAGCAAGGCAAGTAACACTTTGATCATACTTTTTCTACTACCCAGTTTTATTGCATTAGATCAATCCTCAAACACTGCATGATTAGGATCTAATTAAATTGAGGGATGGGAAGTAGATGAGGTAGTACCTATTACCTGTTTTATTATGAAACCCTTGGGAGTTACTCTACGTTGCTTATTATGCCATGCTATGCTAGTAGACGTGGATTGGGTGAGTGATATCCATGACAGATGTGAGTTTGTTAATTTTAATGGTTTACTTAAGGTGACAACTTAAACACACATCTGGGTGGATTGAGGCACCTGGTTTCTATCAGGACTTGCCTGTTTTTCTTTTGGACCGCCACCCAGGCTCAAAGGGATCATAAGATTATTCATGCTAGAAACTTCCATGTGCAGCCACAAGCCATTATGGGCTCTGGCATAGTTGACTAAGTCGTGCGAACTCTTACAGTGGTAGACTAGGTGATGTAGGGGTTGTAGGTTGGTACGGTCTATCACAACGTAAGGTGCTAGCGCTTCTGAAAGACTATGTCTCGGTCATCCGTTTCTCAAACACCATATAGTGCGAGAAACCAAACGGAGGCGATCGAGTCTTGTGGGGAAAAGTGTGCAAACCTCTGCAGAGTGTACAATCTAATCATGGTTAGCCGTGTCCCCGGTTATGGACGTTTTGAGTATCTAGTACTTGGATATCATGTGAATCTCATCATGTTACTTCTAAATTAATATTGTTGGGTTATTGATGATTACTTTTAATTGGGATTGAGGATGCTGTCAACGATTCTCAATGTTTAACAACCACCATGATAGTTAAATAAATTTATTCCTTTGCAGTAGGGAAAAATTGGCTTTACGCAAAACTGTAACCATAGAGCTTTCCACCAACCATACATGCATATAGTATAGCTCATTACTGTTCATTACTCTCTATGTGTTACATTGCCAGCATATTCCATGTGCTGACCCGTTTTCGGGCTGCAACTTTCATGTTGCAGACTTTTCAGACGACGAGTAAGGTGCCTTTAGGTCGTGGTTCTATACTCAGTGATGCCGTTGGAGTTGATGGACTCACTTATCTTCTAAGCCTTCCGCTGTTATCGATATTAGATGGCCTTAAGCCATACTTATTGTAATAATTTCTCTTTGAGACATCGATGTAATAAGTGTGTGATTGCTACTCTGTTATAAATCCTTCGAAGTACTGTGTGGTGTCAGCATTACTGATCTAGGGATGACACCTGAGCACAGAGACTTGACCATCTGAGGTCGGGTCGCTACACCCTACAACCGTGCTCTTCCAAGGGGAAGGAACCCATCTGCGACAACACGGAGCACATCCAGGGTCCGTGCTCTTCCCACAGGAACGAGCCCATCCGTGACAAGTGAGGAGACCCATGATTTATTTTGCCATGCCTCTTCACAGGGGGAAACCCAGGATTTGTTTTGTCGAGTCCCTTTTGTAGTGTAGTGAGAATATGTCCAGTTTTAATTGCTATATCTGGTTGTTTGAAGTATGCCTTGTTTATTTCAGTTGTTCACAATGTCATGCTCTATATATTTGCTTGCTGTTAAGCCTGTTATAGCTAGCATATGCCTCTTTTAAAGTTTTTTGATTGTTTGGTTGTTTGTAGTTAGCATATGTTCAGTTTCAAATGCTATATTTGGTTTATCCTAGTATGCCTTGTTTATTCCAGTTATTCACAATGTAATGTTCTATATGTGCAAGTATGAACTGTGCAGTTCAATTTCATCAGTACGAGTTTCAACAATACCACTATGAACGACTACATTTGGTTGCTGCATCTTGTAGTTAACACGCCTTTCCATTTTTATTTAACCATAACCAGTGTACTTAGACTGGCACAATACCAGTTTGAATGACCATGTTTGCTTGTTATTAAATGTTAGGCCTGTTGTAGTTAGCACACCTTTCCACTTGTTTTTCTTTACTAGTGTGCTTAAACCTGCACACTAAAGCTATCTTTTGGAGATTATTTTGTCTGCCATATGTAATTTTGGTTGATGTTTAGCCTGTTGTGCTTAACATGCTTCTTGGTGTACCTACACAGGACAATTTTGGGAACAATTGCTGTTTTCCATCGAGGTTAGTTTCATCCCATGGCTTATATCTGCTCACTATTCAGTCGGTAGCTGGTACCATATAGGCTGGCGGCTGATAAGGGACTAATCGGTGAATCGGACTATTAACTAAATATATCTGCAACCCATTTTTCCTTAGGTTAACTAGGGCCATATGTAATATATCTGAGGCTACATAGCAACATGCACTGTACTTAATGTCTAACTATGCAATCCTAGGCTACATAGCAACAAGGAAGAGTGTTACATTAATGTTCTAATGATGTATAGATATACGTAGAAGAGCAACACCAATAACAGCAACAGCACAACCCTGTTTGGATACTCAACTTAGCTAGAGGTTAGAGTTAGTTTCTAGCTCATTACTAACCCTAAACTAACTCCATCCAAAGAGTTGTTTAGATGGCAGGGTTAGATTGACAATAAATGCACTAGGAGAACTAGCTCCAATTAGCTCCTCTTGGATTGGATACTAGTTTTTTTGGGTGGGTTATAGATGCAACTAGCTCAAACTAGCCCTTATGTTTAGATATACTTTAGGGCTATTTGAGCCCGAACTAGCTCAAACTAACTGTAACCCGTGGATACAACAACAGATAATTTGTAAGAATGAACTAAACTCCTTCCGGCCCATAATATAAGATGTTAATTCATCTAACATGTTGACGGTGGGAACAACACCTACGGGATCACAGGAATCCCTACTACGGTTGCGGGGCGCGGGGTCGTGAGAAGAGTGGGTTAAACAGATAGCACACGGTTCCTTTACCCAGGTTTGGGCCGCAAGGATGCGTAAAACCCTACTCCTGCTTTGGTGGATTGTATATCTGTGTTCTTGAGCTAGCTATGGGGCGTGAGGAGCTCCAAAAAGCCGAATCCTCCTCCTGGTCGCCTTGGGCCTCCTTTTATAGGGAAAGGGGTTGCCACAGTGGCACACAGGAGGTGGAAAGGGTACAGCGATGCGAGGTTATCCCTCGCATTACATGACAAGGCACATTTATGCGTCTTGCTTAGGTGTCTTTGCTTTACCGGGGACGGGCGAGAGCCCTGTCTTGTCCGTCGCCGCTCCCTCTCGCGTCGACACGCGCCCTGGCCAGCAGTGCCCGCGGTGCCATGTAGGCAGGCAGGCAGCTGAGGTGGCGCAGTGGTGGGTCGCCACGGAGATCTGCATGCCGCCACGCAGGTGCCTGCCCAGATGGTTGGGTCGGCAGCTGCATGCGAACGGTGGTGGAGGTGTGACTGGCGTGGGCCTGATGGTGGCCCTACGGGTGTTCATGGCAAGGGCCTTGCCGGGGCCCCGACAAGGGTCTTGCCGTGGCGCCTGCTGTCATCCCCGGCAAGGCTCTTGCCGGGGGCCATGTGGTCCTCCTTGGCTGGGATCCCACCAAGGATCATCATCTTCTGAAGTGTGCATCTGATCTTGAATGTCTTCACAAAGATCTGCATGCCACCACGGGGATTCCTCCCGAATCCTTGCCCCATGGGGGCAGTGGACTCAAGGGTGACCCGCTCCATAGGTGTGGGGCGAGCTGCCTCGGCAAGCGTCTTGCCGGGTTTGCTAAAACCGTCTCCCAGCAAGGATCTTGCCGGGGAGGGTCTGCTTCATCCCCTTTGCTCCTCGTGGTCTTGGTCTTGGCGTCGTTCTGCTTCTCTCGAGCTTCGGCCTTACCTTGGCTCACCTCCCTTGCCTTGCTCAGTGTGGTGGTGCCCGTGGCTCAGACTGCCCATGCACAGTTATAGGGGTACAAAAAAGTGCACCCCTCTTTTTGTACACCGACAGGAGCCCCCGTGCCTGGGCCACACATAAGCGCAATGTGTTGTTGTGCCAGGCCCAAAAACGGTGCGCGGGCAGGCGGGGCGGTTTTTACCGCGGTAAGTTCCTTCGCGCGCTGTGCCTCCCATGCTTCCCGCGCGTGGCGCGGCGTGGGGAGGCGTGTGTGACGTGGGCGGCATGTGTGGGGTTGCTTCCCGCGGGCATGCGTCACATCACAGTTAATGTGAAAGGAGGCGGCCCGCGTTTCCCCCCATACGAAGGAATAACTGTGGGCGCACCGCTCACTTTCTCCTCTTCCCTCGTGCCTTTTCCAATCTCAGAGCCGTCGTTCCCTCTTTTCCTTCCTCCCTAAGCTTTCGTCGTCGCCCGCCGCCGCTGCTTTGCCACCCCTTCCTCAACCCTCTAGACTTCTCGGCCGCCATGGCGCCCAAATCCGCCAAGGGCAAGGGGGTGGCTAAGGGCTCCGGGACCGTGGAACCACCAGAGAGCATGCTGTTGGGGGACCGGACGAAGTCCGCCTTCTTCTTCCCCTCGAGGTTGATGTTCATGAGCTCCGGGCCTCCTTTAAGCCCCTGTGGGGAGTGAAGACGGGGGGAGAGAATTCGGGACACCCGGCGACGCGCGTCATTCCTGCCGCTTGTGCTGATCCTGCCCCAAATTGGTACCCCTTCTTCGTTGATTACTTTTCTTGTGGGTTATGCCCCCTTTCTCCGATTTGTTCTGCGACATTATGCACACCTTCGGTTTTCGCCTCTTGGATTTTACTCCGAATGCGGTGGCGTGCATGTCTTTCTTTGTGCATCTCTGCGAGGGCTTCGCCGGGGTGCAGCCCAACACGGCGCTCTTCCGCCATTATTTCTATCCTCGAATCCAGCCGGGAGGTGCCGTCTCTGGTTGCGTCACCTGGATCCCGAGATCCAAAGGGGCGTACCCGGACGGTGCCGTGAAGGAGAGGTGGGATGAACGGCGTGACCGGTGGTGTTGGATTGAGGACGAAGACCCGCCGGCATTTTGCAAGGTCCGCCGAGTGCCGCCGGCCCGCGGTAGCGATTGGGGTGATGTCGACGCCGCCGACGGGAGGCTTACTATTGCCACCACCAGGATTCTTCGGCTGACCTGGGCTGGGCTCACCCTGGAGATGATCGGAGCGGACTTCATTTGCCGCCGGATCACCCTGTTGCACAATAAGGGGAGGCCATCCTGGCTTTTTACGAATCCAACCGACATTATGCGGCTCCGCCCTGGCCTCGATAACAACTTCATGGTGCTGGCGCATGCCCACTTCTGCCAGCGGCTCTTCCAGCTGGATGTGGGTCGCGACAGCGAGGTCGAGCTGACCGGCAAGGCTGCAAGGGCTGCCGGCAAGGCCGTCAAGGGGTCGTTCTTCAAGTTGCCCGCGGGGGTGGTCCCGTTGTGCAATAATTCACGCCGTTCCAAGATCATCGCCATGATGCTGGACTGCAACGCGCACGGCCCCGTCCCGAGCTGGAGGGAGCCGACGGACGCAGATGTGCAGCAATTATTCAACACCTTGATTGAGGTGTACGTCAATGCTGACGCCGAGCGATGGCTTGTCATGGACACCACCCAGGCAGAGCTGGACTACATCACCACGAGGGCGAGGGAGGTACAGCTCGCCATGGAGGCCGGCAGCGCCGGGGGCGTGGAGGACAAGGCCGCAACGGCTGCGGAGGAGGAGCAGCTCACCCTGTGGGCGGCGGCCACCGAGGGGGCTAGCAGCGTCGACACCGGAGTTCCGCTTGTCGAGGACGCAGCCGACGAGTCATCGGAGGAGGAGGGCGTGGTGGCGGGCTCGACGCCAACCAAGGGAAGAGGGCGAGTCCTGCGGCGGTCTGGCTCCGGTGAGAGCAGCACGCTACCAGCAAGCCTTGCGCCGCTACCATAGCCGCAAGGTTCATGCCCGAAGCCTTGAGGAAGGCGACCTTGTCCTTCGGCGCGTTCAATTGGCCAAGAATTCCAACAAGATGACGCCAAAGTGGGAAGGCCCTAGGTCTGGCCCGGCAGGGCTACACGGCCTCAATTGACCCTGGAGGGGTCCGGGCGTCACACGAGGGCCTCGACAGTGAAGAAGCTGATGAAGGCCGCTGAGAAGAAGAAGGGGACAGCCCCTTCCTCATCTGGGCGCGCACAAACCCCGCCGCCTTCTTCGTCTCCTCCGGCAGGCGTCGACTCGGATGATGATGTGGAGCTCCCTTTTGATCTCGGGCCTCTCAGCCCAGAGAGGAAAAGGAAACTGGCGGAGGAGGAGGAGACGGATGACGAGTAAGTACTCCATTCCTTACTGTCATTTTCATTCCCCCAAATTGGGTCGCTTGTCTTGATCCATTTTTGCTTTTGCAGGGAGGCAGAGACTTTGGCCCAGAGGGTGAAGAGGGCGAGGACCTCGGCGAGTAGCCAGCCCCCGGCTGGGGCTTCAAAGACACCACTGGTGGTGCTGAGCAGCCCAGACATCAGCCCCCAGCGTAAGTTCGTCACCCTCCTCTTACTCGACATGTGGTAGGCGCTCGATGCCACGATGCTGACCTTGCCGGGTTTGCAGGAGGGGAGCGGCAGCAGGGGGGCCCACAGAGGGCTACTCCTAACACACCACCCCCATTGACTACGCCGCTGCGGGGGGCGTCCCCGGCAAGGGCATCAGGCACGGAGTCCACACCCATGGAGGAAGAGGGGAACTTGGGCGCTGGTGGCTCTGCCACGGCGCCAAATGCTGGTGGAGAGGGGACTTTTGCTTCACAGCCTGGCACTGGTGAGTCGCCTGTCCTTCGTCTCTGTTTTTCCCTTATCCTTTTCTTGGCTTCATTGCTCCCGTTGCTGCCCAGGCCCTCCTCCAACAGACATGGAGGACGTGGACACTGTTATCGGAGACATTGCTAAGGAGGCCGCGACGGAGGACAGCAGGATTGCCGCCGAAGAGGCCGCCAAAGATGCTGACGATGCCGCCGCTGACGAAGCCGCCGAGGGTGCCGCTGAGGACGCTGCTGCGGGGGCCGCCAAGGCGACCGGCGAGGGTTCTGCCGAGGGCGCCAGCGGTGGTCCTGCCGGAGAGGCCGGCAAGGCCTCCGCCGAGGAAGAGGTGATGGATGATCAGCCTCCCTCCTCCTCAACCTCGGGCCCCGGCAGATTCCTGAAGGTGGGCGATGATCTTTTCGTCCACCTCCCAGGGGCATCAAGCCGAGCCCCGCCAAAGGGGAAGTTTTTGTCGGCGAGGTGCTTGCCGCCACCGGGCTCGAGGTGGTCGATACGCCAAGTGCTGGTGGCGACGGTTCCCCGAAAGAGCAGCTCTTCCGCGCCATGGGGGACAATTTCCGGAAGCTCCAAGTGCTCTACCGTGCCCGCCTGGACAAGGTCAAGTCCAGGATGGCAACGGTGGACAACGCGGAGGTGGTCTTCAAGGCGCACGTTGCCGAGACGCAAGCCTGGTTCCACCAGACTCGCGAGGAGCAGAGGGCCTTTTAGGAGAAATTGGTCCGGCGTGATGTGGAGCTCACCATGAAGATGGCCGACATCAAGAAGGCCCAGGAGAAGGCGGCGAACTTGGCTGCCGCGGCTGAAGCCGCCCGGAACCAGCATCAAGCCGCCTTGGACTCCCAGGAGGAGCACCTCTCCGCGCGTGAGGCGAAGCTTGCCGCAACGCTCCGCGGCAAGGATGAGGAGCTCGAGGCCCTTGTCGTGCGACGGACTCGTGAGCTGGAGCAAAGGCACAAAGAGGCACTCGATGCCCAAGCTATGGCCCATGCCGGCAAGGTGAAGGAGCTGGAAGCAGAGCGGGACGAGCTGAAGGAGCAGGCCCTCAAGCTGTCCGGCGAGAAGAGCACGCTCAACCGCGCCTTGGTAGAGGCGCAAGGAGCAGTCATCAGCAGGATTGGGGAGCTCTCCGAGGCGCAGAACTCCATCAGAGACCTCAAGCTGAAGCTGGAGGATGTCGAGAAGCTGTCGTCGGAGAGCAGGGCTCAGGAGGAGACCTTGACCAGGAGCCTGGAGGAGGAGAAGCAGCTGCGCGCGAACGAGGCCGCCTCCCACCAGGAATATGTGGCGGGTGAGAACAGGTGGATCAACCATCTGGAGGTCATCGCCGGCAGGGTTACCTCGCAATTGGCCACCATGGGGTTGCCAAACATGAGGTACGCCCCCGAGCGCAGCGGGACCGTCAACGCCAAGCTGACCCAGTTCTTCGAGGGCGTCCTCGGAGCCTTGGCCTATCTCCACTCCAACAGGACGGCCACGCTGGCCAAGGAGGCCCGGCGACTTTGCCGGAGGGTCGTGACCAAGGTCCTCACCAAGGTGGCGCACTGGAATCCCGACCTTGACTTCGCGGCCGCGAGCTTGCCGGATGGTGTAGATCTCACGGTGCTCAAGGAGCGCATCAAGCCCATCACCGACTGCATCGACGAAATCAAGAGGGTGGAAGGCCAGCGCCGGGACTAGGCATCCCGTTCTTCTTCGCCGCTGCGGGTTCCCGACCAAGACAAATTTTATCTCTAATTAGAACCGCAGCTATGATGTGATCTAATATAACTCTGAAATATTCTTAATTTCCATGCATGTTATTTCCCCGTTCAATTCCCCTTTGTATGTGTGCCCTACGTCGATCGGGAAGCCTTGCCGGCGCAGAAGCCCCAAGCGGCGTCTTGGGGACGGATCCCCATGGCCTGCCGGGTACGTGTGCTGCCGGGCGAGCCACCTTCCCGTTCCGAACGCGGTCGCTCAAACTGTCAAGCTTGACTCGAGTCAGAATCGAAGGCGTTGTTGATCGTGGAAGGCTACTCTGCCACTCTCGACGCAGCCGCTTGAGCTGTGGAGCGAACTCGAAACAGGGTAAGGGCGTTGCCGATCGTGGTAGAGCCCCCTGGCGTGCAGGTTTTTCATACAAAGCAAACATCTCCGGGGGGAATAATCTCAAATAAGAAAGGTAGCACAAATAAGGGTTTAGTGCAACTTAGCTTCTGTTTGCGATCGCTCGAGTGTCGATCTTCTGGCCTCCTTTCTTCTTCAAGGGTCATGAAGATGAAGGAGTGCCGGGCTAACTGCTAGAGCCAATTCTCACAACTGCGCCCCCTACCTGGCGCGCCAAAGATGTCGGTGGGAACGACACCTATGGGATCACAGGAATCCCTACTACGGTTGCGGGGCGCGGGGTCATGAGAAGAGCGGATCAAACAGATAGCACACGATTCCTTTACCCAGGTTCGGGCCGCAAGGATGCGTAAAACCCTACTCCTGCTTAGGTGGATTGTATATCTGTGTTCTTGAGCTAGCTATGGGGCGTGAGGAGCTCCAAAAAGCCGAATCCTCCTCCTGGTCGCCTTGGGCCTCCTTTTATAGGGAAAGGGGTTGCCACAGTGGCACACAGGAGGTGGAAAGGGTACAGCGATGCGAGGTTATCCCTCGCATTACATGACAAGGCGCATTTAATGCGTCTTGCTTAGGTGTCTTTGCTTTACCGAGGATGGGGGAGAGCCCTGTCTCGTCCGTCGCCGCTCCCTCTCGCGTCGACACGCGCCCTGGCCAGCGGTGCCCGCGGTGCCATGTAGGCAGACAGGCAGCTGAGGTGGCTATATGGTGGGTCGCCACGGAGATCTGCATGCCGCCACACAGGTGCCTGCCCAGCTGGTTGGGTCGGCAGCTGCATGCGAACGGTGGTGGAGGTGTGACTGGCGTGGGCCTGATGGTGGCCCTACGGGTGTTCATGGCAAGGGCCTTGCCGGGGCCCCGGCAAGGGTCTTGCCGTGGCGCCTGCTGTCATCCCCGGCAAGGCTCTTGCCGGGGGCCTTGTGGTTCTCCTTGGCTGGGATCCTGCCAAGGATCATCATCTTCTGAAGTGTGCATATGATCTTTAATGTCTTCACAAAGATCTGCATGCCACCACGGGGATTCCTCCCGAATCCTTGCCCCATGGGGGCGGTGGACTCAAGGGTGACCCGCTCCATAGGTGTGGGGCGAGCTGCCTCGGCAAGGATCTTGCCGGGTTTGCTAAAACTGCCTCCCGGCAAGGATCTTGCCGGGGGGGGGGGGGTCCGCTTCGTCCCCTTTGCTCCTTGTGGTCTTGGTCTTGGCATCGTTCTGCTTCTCTCGAGCTTCGGCCTTACTTCAGCTCACCTCCCTTGCCTTGCTCAGTGTGGTGGTGCCTGTGGCTCAGACTGCCCGTGCACAGTTATAGGGGTACAAAAAAGTGCACCCCTCTTTTTATACACCGACACATGTGAATATATTGGATGTTATAAGATACTCCCTCCATTCCTAAATATTTGTCTTTTTAGAGATTTCAAATGGACTACCACATACGGATGAATATAGACATATTATAAAAGAGTGTTGTACTACATCATTGTGCAATTGCTGTTTAGCTTCTAATATTAACTTGGTGCTTTTAGGTACATATGTCATTGCTAAAGATCCGCGTTTCGACCCTTTCTGCATATGGGGCAATGAGATATCGATGAACCAGCATCAAGTGAGGAAGCTGATAAAGATTGTTAGGAAAATGGGTCCAAAGATGGCAATTAAACTATTTGTTTACACTTTATCCAAGACAACAACGAACTGCAGGATGGTAAGTAAGAACTCTGCAGCCTTCTTTTTACTGCCCATAATGAGTTGTGTTAGATGACAATGTCTCAATCTTTTTCCTTTGCAGTGGTTGCTAAAGCAGTTTACTCAAGATTACCTCTCAAACTACATGATTGGTGGGCATGCAAAGGTGAAAGTATTTCTACCAGAACACGATGATTATCTAGATATTTTCATGAAGACCGTGAAGGATGGGCGGTCGGCCATCACAAGGGGTTGGAATAGAGTCGTGCGTGCCTTCTGCATGGAGGAGGGCACAATATGGGCATTCCGCTTCACCTTGTTCAACAACCAGAATATATTTCGCCTCTTTCTTTACCGTCTTTAATAGTACAAGTATAAACTGTGGTTCATCATTCTTTATTTGGTTCTTATGTAATTCTTGAACATATTTACCTATGAATCGAATAATGCATTGGTTATTTGAACCTGATGGATATGAATAAAGATGTAGCATACATTCAAATTCAAATCCAAATTCGGCACAATTTGGAAAAGCAGCAATTAAATTACGGTAAAATTACGCTCTCCAAGTTGCTATGTACACATGGTTGGTAAAACACAAACGTTTGCGATATGCACCTTAATCGGAGACGGTTCACAGAGAGGAAATGTGTGCAAGCATGCACACAGTTGCCGTTTGCAAAGCGTGTGCATTGTCAGACAATATCACAAACGGTGCGGGCAAACTAAACGTTTGTGTTAGTTGCCTTATCGTACATGATTCGCAACCATGATCTGTTTCTGATGAAGTATGCATCATAAACGTTGCACCACAGAATAGCGTGTGTGATAGTTGTCGTGTACGACGATGTTACGACGGTCCGACATTTCGTAATCCTGTCCGACACTCGTACGATGATTAGCTAATCTTCTTAACAGTGAACCGTTTGTGATGGGCCATGCATCATACACGTTCCATAATAGTGAACCGTTTGTGATGGGCCACTCATCGTAAACGTAGCACCAAAGAATACCGACTGCAGTGGCAATGCGAGCAGAAACGAGTAGGAGTACTATAGGGGCCCTATCCCCGACGGTTTTTGGGTCATGTGGGAAGGACCCTGCTACCTCTTGAGCATGTGTTGGTTTTCCCTTGAAGAGGAAAGGGTGATGCAACAATGTAGCGTAAGTATTTCCCTCAGTTTTTGAGAACCAAGGTATCAATCCAGTAGGAGACTACACGCAAGTCCCTCGTACCTGCACAAGCTGTAACGTCCCAAATTTTCAATTTGGAATTTTACACATAGATCATTCTTGCATATCATATTTTATTGCATTTCGTTTCACGATCCTCGAAATCCTAAGCAACTCAAGGACCCTCGGAGAGAGTTGGGGATTTCCCGGTTTTTCATATTTGACTTTTATCAAATATTGAAACAAGGATAATTGATTTTAATTATTTTTCTCTCTCCAAAAATATTTCATATTAAAATATATGAGAGGAGATAATATGACTTCTCCAAAATAATTGAAATATTGGAGGAAAAACATTAAAATCAAATATTTGATTTTATTCGGACTTTATCGCAATTTTATTTGCATTAGAAAAATTGCACGTTTTTCAAAATTTCATTTTAGGGCCAAGAAAATGTTCATCTTGTTCTAAATATTTTATTTAGACGGTGAAAATTCGTTTTGGAATTTTTAGATTTTTATTTTATTTTCTAGGATTTATTTTCTGTTCGGTGGAATTGTTTAAAAAAAAGAGATCCAACGCCCGATTGGGCCGAGGCCCAGCAGAGCCGGCCCATCTTCCCCGCGCCACCGTCTCCCACCTGGAGACCGCGCGCTGCCGCCGCCGACTCGGACCGGAGTCCGAGCCGCACTCCTCCACCGCCGCCTTGCCCCTCCTCCAAGTCGCCCCCCTCTTTAAATACCCCCGGACCGCCCCGCCACCACCACCAACCCCGCCGCCCGCAGCCCCGTCACCGCAGCGCCGCCGCCTCCTTCGTCGTGCCTCGCCGCCGCCCCTCGCCGCGTCGCGCCGCCGTCGCCCCGCCTCCGCAGCCCCGTCTTGCCGGAGCTTCGCGGGAGGTTACGCCGACATTTTCCATCGCCCTTTTTTAAAACCACTTCGGTTAAGAAAAAACCCTAGTTCGTTTTTTCTCAGATCGGTTCACCGGTTTTTCCCGGTTTAACTGTTTAGCGGATGTTCGTCCGTACATTCATTTTAACGAACGGTTTTCGCTCGATAGTTCCGGACAACGAACATTCGTTCGTTAGTCTGTTCGTCAGTTTTCTTTTTCTCGGATTTGTTCGATATTACTTTCAATCGTGATTTCTGATCCGATTTTCGTTTCAGCTTATCTTTTCGCTCGTTTATCGGAATCAGGCGATTGAAGCGCCTAGATTTTCGTCTCGAAACCCTCTTTCTGTTTAATCAACTTGAACAAGATTTTGGTACTGTAAAATTTGACTTTAGTTCAGATTAGTAAACGGATCTTGTTTCTTTCGCCGTTTGAGTTTTGTTGTTCTGTTTGATTTGATTCTTTTTGCAAACCGGAGTTCTTAAGTAGAACTTTCTGGTCTATTCTTCTTATTTGAGTTTTGACCATGCATCTTGGCTTGATTTCTTATGTATGCTATTGTTTGTTTGCAATAGAATTCCGGGAGTGCGGAGCGTGCTACTACGAGTCCCTAGGTTTCGCGGATCGTCAGCAAGGCAAGTAACACATTGATCATACTCTTTCCATACCTAGTTTTTATGCATTAGTTTCAATCCTCAAACATTGCATGGTTAGGATGTCATTAGCATGTGGGTTCAGAAGTAGTTGATGAGGTAGAACCTATTGCCCTGTTACATTAAAACCTCTGGGAGTTACTTCTACGTGTTGCTTATATTGTTCTGCTATGCTGGTAGACGTGGTTTGGGTGAGTGAAATCCATGACAGATTGTGATATTGTTAATTAATGGTTCAACTTAAGGTGGCAACTTAAATACACATCTGGGTGGATTGAGGCACCTGGAGAATCCAGTGTTGCCTGTATTTTTGGAAATCCTGGGGTTCCGTGTGATCTTCCTATGGACCGCCACCAGGCTCAAAGGGAACTGAGGTAATTTCATGCTAGAAACTTCCGTGTGCAGCCACAAGCTATTATGGGCTCTAGCATAGTTGAGTAAGTTACGTGAAGCTCTTGAAGAGGTGGATCAGCAGGTAGAGGGTTGTAGGTTTGGTATGGTCTGCCCGGAGTAGAGAGTTAATGTTTCTGAAAGACTGTGTCTCGGTCATCCGTTTCTCAAACACCATGTAGTGCGAGAAATCCAACGAAGGCGATCGAGTCTTGTGGGGAAAAGTGGGCAAACCTCTCCAGAGTGTACAATCTAATCATGGTTAGCCGTGTCCCCGGTTATGGAAAATCTTGAGTATCTAGTACTTGGAGTATCTTAAGTATCTCATCACTCTAAATTAATATTGTTGGGCTGATACTTACTTTAATTGGGATTGAGTTGGAGGAACCTTCTCAATGATGTTTCAACTACCATGATAGTTAAATTAAAGTCTATTCCTTTGTTGTAGGGAAAATTGGCTTTTCGCAAAAACTATAACCATAGAGCTTTCCACCAGCCAAATATGCATGTAGTGATAGCATTATTCTGTTCTTGCTCTACTGTGTTATATTGTCAACATATTCCATGTGCTGACCCATTTTCGGGCTGCAACGTATTATGTTGCAGACTTTTCAGACGAGGAGTAAGATTCGTTAGGTCGTTGTCGTGCAGCTCAGTTGTGCCATTGGAGTTGATGGACTCACTTTATCTTCCAAGCCTTCCACTGTTATCGTATTAGATGGCCTTAAGCCATATTTATTGTAATAAGTTCTCTTTTGAGACATTCGATGTAATAAGTGTGTGATTGCTACTCTATTATTAATCCTTCGAGTACTGTGTGTGTCAGAATTACCGATCCAGGGATGACACTGAAGCACAAAGACTTGACCGTTTGAGGTCATGTCGCTACAAGATGATATTAGGGCACACACTGAGTGTAGGACACGACCCTAAGATAAACCCTAGGTCACTCTTCTCTACTCATTTCTGACTCCTCTCCATGTTCCACTCTTTAGGATGGCGGAGTTGAAGAACAAGTTTGCACAGCCGGATGAAGACACACCCTTTGGACGCCACTTGATGGAAGTCACTAGGTACTTGAACATTGGAATACCAAGCTTCACCGGGACGTATAACGCCACCTTACCAGAAGAGGGGCTGGATGATTCAAGTACAAGTTCCAGGAAGGACGTTCTCGCCAACCTCTAAGCCCATAGAATTTTCTTTTGAAGCACCCACCTGGAGTCTAGGCAAGAGCATGGCATCCCACGTTACCATGGGACGCATTGGAGATGTCTACAACAAGGATCTTAAGGATACTATCTACCAGATATGTGGGCGCCGAGACGAGCAATGGGAGATGATCAAAACCAAGAAGGACAAATCCATTGCAGCTTTCATCCAGGAGTTAAACCAGCACATTCGCCGCCAGGAGAATCAGATGTGCGCAGACATGATAGATTTGAAGAAGGCAAAGACTAGGATCATCGAGCTAGAAGAAGAACTCAAGTTTACACGCGATGGATATGAGGAGGAAATTGCGACACTATTAGAGAAGAATGACGACCTGATTAAGAAGATCGGAGTATTCATGGGCGATCCAGTGCCGAGAGGAGAAGACGATGATTCCACTTGCCCGGAGAACTACATCATTATCGACGACACCGACTCCGACCCTAGTGATGATGACTTTGAAGACGAAGCTGGAGCAGACATCATGGAGTCTTCCACCGATCAAAATTTCTTGATGACCACCCAATAATTAGTAGTATTCCCCATGTATATAGTAGTAGTTGAGCACTTTTACGATAGGTCTATATGCCCTTGCTTGATTGATTGAGTGAAATGTTTGTGTTTGTCTCATGTGCATATGGGTAGTGTTTTCTCATTAGACCCCTTTCTATTCTGATCTCTTCCCTCTAAACCCACCAGATGCCTCAGAGACGTGACACCGGATTTGCCTTCCCGCCGGAGCTCACTCAGTTGATCCAGCAGTAGAATGCCTTGATGCAATTGTTAGTCCAGAACAAAGGAAACAACAACAACAACAACAACAACAACAACAACAACAACAACAACAACAACAACAACAACAACAACAACAACAACCCGCCTCCAGCTGACAACTTAGCTCGCTTTCTAAGGTTACAGCCGCCGGTGTTTTCCACTAGCATCGAGCCTATAGTTGCTGATGATTTGCTACGCCGTATTAGAAGGGAGTTGACCACCGCAAGTTGCACAGATGCTGAGAAGGTGTGCTTTGCCGCACACCAATTGGATGGACCATTAGCCTCATGGTGGGAGAATTACACGACCACTTTCGCCATAGCCAATGTCACTTGGGATCAGTTTCAGCAAGCTTTCCGCACGGCCCATGTCTCAACTGGAGCCATGAATATGAAGAAGCATGAGTTTCGCAACTTATGTCAGGGGAACCGTACTGTGGCCCAGTACGTGGACGAGTTTAGCAAGTTATCATGCTATGCCCCTGATGATGTGGCCACAGATGCCGCAAAGCAGCAGAAGTTTATGGAAGGGCTGAATGATGAGATGAGCATGCAGTTGATGGTGGCAACCTTCAACAACTACCAGGAGTTTGTAGATAAGGCTCTTATGATTGAAGGGAAGCAACAGCAGATTGAGAGCCGTAAGAGGAAGTATGGACAAGGGAGGTATAACTCAGGAGCTCAGCAGAAGCCTCGCCTAACCCTGAACTCGGGAGTACTTGTTCATAACCATGGAGGTCATAACCACACCGGAGGAGGTTCGAATAACAACAATGGTACTAAGAATGGAAATGGGAATGAAACAAACAGCAACCAGAACCGCCCCAATCCAGCCACACCCGCTTTTGGTGTCAAAATCGACGGATCTCGGGTAGGGTGTCCCGAACTGTGCGTCTAAGGCGGATGGTAACAGGAGGCAAGGGACACAATGTTTACCCAGGTTTGGGCCCTCACGATGGAGGTAATACCCTACTTCCTGCTTGATTGATCTTGATGATATGAGTAGTACAAGAGTTGATCTATCACGAGATCGAAAGGCTAAACCCTAGAAGCTAGCATATGGTATGATTGTTGTTGTCCTATGGACTAAACCCTCCGGTTTATATAGATACCGGAGGGGGCTAGGGTTACAGAAAGTCGGTTACAATGGGAGGAGATCTACATATCCGTATTGCCAATCTTGCCTTCCACGCCAAGGAGAGTCCCATCCGGACACGAGACGAAGTCTTCAATCTTGTATCTTCATAGTCCAACAGTCCGGCCAAGGATATAGTCCGACTGTCCGGATACCCCCTAATCTAGGACTCCCTTAGTAGCCCCTGAACCAGGCTTCAATGACGATGAGTCCGGCACGCAGATTGTCTTCGGCATTGCAAGACGGGTTCCTCCTCCGAATACTCTGTAGAAGATCTTGAACACAAGGATAGTGTCCGGCTCTGCAAAACAAGTTTCACATACCACCGTAGAGAGAATAATATTTCCACCAATCTAATCTGCTGACCCACTTAATTTCATGGCATCACACCATGGCTCGGTCATTATTCAAACCATTTTTCTCAACCAGCCTTGGTGCTCATCGCGAGGCGGCATCTTTGGCACGTCTTCTCGAAGCAGAGATTGTGTCCCCTTATCGCGGGATTATCGTTAATACAGGTGTGGGTAACCCAACCGCTCCATCCACTATGGCGTTTGGGGAATAAAAGGTTTTACCAGATAGGTGGGGAGGTGCATCGCCCCTTCTGCCCTTATTAGAGGACAAGAATTCATTCTATTCACCCACACCTTCCTCCTGACTCATTCCCTTCCGCTCAAGCTCCAACGCTCCAACGTTCTTCTTTCCTGTCCACAAAAGGTCCTCCGAAGATGTCTAGATCCAGAGCGGGAGGCAAATGGATGGCCTCTACCGTCCAAGATAAGGATATTAAAAAGCTTCGGAAGGCCGGGTACTTGGCCAAGAAAATCAACCATCATCTTCCGACGGCGGGACAAATCGTCCCTACTCCGGAACCCCACGAGAGGGTTGTATTCCTCCCTCACTTTGTCCACGGGCTAGGGTTTCCCCTCCACCCGTTCGTTCGTGGCATCATGTACTATTACTGGATCGATTTTCACGATCTGGCCCCCAATTCCTTCCTCAACATCTCGGCGTTTATTGTCGTGTGCGAGGCTTTTCTCCATTTTCACCGCACTTCGGCTTATGGCTGAAGATTTTTAGTGTGAAGCCCAAGGTGGTGGGCGGCGAGCATGCCGAATTGTTGGTGCTCCAGACGTGCGTTGAAGATATGGGAGACAAGAACATTGAGTTTGTCAATGTGGTCCAGGTGATGTTGATTCGCCGGATCCTGCCTTGTCAGCACCGGACTTGCAGTTTGTGGGAATTCGATCCGGCTCAGCACCAAACCTTGCAGGAGCTTTTCGGCTCCTCGCACAAAGACATCTGGAGGGTGCTTTTCAAGTCCGGCAAATCGTGGTCAGACTCCGCCGAAGATCGTGGGTACCAACTGTCCCACCCGGCAAGTTCGGTGAGTTATCGAACCTTCTCATTCGCGTAACCCAAAAGAAATGCTTAACGTGTTTTATTCAACTCTCCCAGGGCTGGACGAAGAAGGCGGAGTGGATCCATTGTCCGGCCCCGTTGCCCGAAGAACCGGTCATCCCGCTTCTGATGAAGATGTTGATCCCGACACCTTACAAGGTGCCGCAGAAGACGGCCGAGGAGGAGGCAAAAAAGACCCGGGATGGCCCCCGTCGTCGCGGCACTTCGTACATAGTATCCAAAGGCCCCAATGCCCATTTTGTCTCCGAAGGGGATGAGGAGGAGGAGGAAGATGAATCCCCTGCGAGGGGAAGAAAGAAGAGGACGGCCTCTGTGCACTTGGAGGCTGAGCTGCCCAAAAGGGGAAAGGCTCCTCTTCCGGAGGAGTCCACTGTCGCTGCCGATAGTGGCACGACATGGGATCCCAGGGCCCAGCCCCTGGCGAACTTGTAAGTGTATAAAATTCGAGTACGTTTTAGGCGTCCGGACTCATCGTGGCTTAGCATTTTAACCCAAGCCATATATTTTTTGGTAGCCTGGCGGGATCTCATGCCAAACAATCCTCATCAGAGGACTCGCTGAGCTCAAGTGCTATGGAGAGCGGGACGCCCCCGAAGGCTCCTTCCTCAAAACAGGTGTACAACACCGAGGCTTCATCCCAGAACGACCCCGGCCAAGGAGGGAAGAACCGTGAAGGCGGCGCCTGGAGGTCAAACCTCAGGGGACAAACACATGGGGGAAAAGATTCCCATGGGGGCTGATGGCAGGAGCGATATTGAGTTCGGCTCCCCGCCGGACGTGATTCCCAGGACCTATACGGCTCCAGGATCAAGCAGGCAGCCTCCTTTGGCTGGAGGGGGAGTGCCTGTTCCATCAGCGACCTCTGTCTATCCAGGAGTGTTGGATGCTTTGTTAGTGGCAGTGAAGGACACCTCCCTTGTTGACGAACACCGTGCCCTTATGGGTGCGGTGATTGAGAAAATTCAGCTAACTGAGGGTGGCCTGAACGAAGCCTGTATCAGCCTTATAAGAGGCTTTGAGGTATGTTTGTCGAAGAGTGTCATGGTATGGATAGTAGCCCCTGATAGACTGTTCGGAGAAGAAAACCGGACAGAGGATCAAATATATATTTGCAGGAAGACTCACTAAATGACAGTTATTTCTCTTCTGTTATAAGCAGACGTTTGTAGCGGCTGCTTCCTCCCATGCTGCGGAAATCTCTGGACTGAATCAAAGTTTGGAGCGGGCCAAGGAAGAACTTGACCAATTGAAAATGCAGTTGAGGGATAAACAGGGTTTGCACAATTCTTGTTCGCATTTATTGCGAATGAATTTTCAGTATGAACTGAGTTTTATGACATTGCGCTAGGAATTATGACCGAAGTCGAAGCCCTCAAGAAGGCTGTGGCCAGAGCCGAGAAAACGACAGCCACTGAGCAGGCTTTTCGTGAGAAACACGAGGCCTGGGTTATTAAAGCTGAACAGGAGCTGCAAGAGGCCGTGGATAAATGCGAGACTTTGGAGCAGAGTTTAACGAAGAAGGAGCCTGAACTCGCCAAAGCTCATCAAGCCATGAGCGATGTCCGGGGGAAAACCCGAAGCGCCCTGCAGGAGATCCAAGAAGCAAAAAATATTGCGGCTGGTAAGGCGTTTTCCCCGTGGACTAAGTATTGGGGGGGGGGGAGGGGGCTTATAGTTCTAATTTTGAATCCAGATTTCTCAGGGGTATTTGCCGAGCTACCTCGTAGCATATCAGATGCCGCTCAATTCTACCGAGCCGAAGGAAGGAGTACTGTGGATAAGCTCTTCTGGTCGCAGTATTTGGCACCGAATTATCCGGTGCCTTTTGCCGATCAACTGAAACAGCTGATCGAACTACAGAAGGCAGCAGAACTAGCCATGAAGGATTTAATTATCCGGCTATGGCCTGCTGAGCCGATCCCAACTAGCTATTTCGGGCTCGTGAAGCGGTTTGCGGGTGCCTGTCCTCGACTTGACGTCATCAAGCGGTCGATCTGTATAGAGGGTGCATGAATGGCCTTCGACCGCGCAAAGGTGCACTGGGGGAAGATGGACGTTGAAAAGCTGATGACCAAAGGACCGCCGGAGGGGAAGGAGCACCGCAAACCTGAGTTATATTATGAGAATGTCCTGAAAGGATCCTACCTTGCCGCAGAGTTATGCCCGAAGGACGTTATATTTCCATGAATGTACATCATGATGTCCTTTCTAATGTTAAAACGAGGTTGGTTATATCAGTTACCGCCTGTTATATGAAAGTTTACCCTCCTGTGCGGCCGTTTTATATGTTAAATCTGAGAGTTGGCCAGTCGTCGGCTTCTGCCCCCACGTATGAAGTACGGGGGTGTTCGGGATAAACCTGAGCATGCTTTATCCTAGTTTTGGGTCCTCCAAAGGAGGTGCTCAGCACAACAAACCAGGCAATTGGACTATACGGCTTTATCACTCTCACTTAGCCATAGGATCTTTAGTATGGTCGGCACAGCCCCTGGTGTTCGGAAGACCGTACTAGGGGCTCTATAAGCGCCTGATCGGAGAAAATAACCGATCCATCGCACGCTGCATTGTTTATGGCATTGTGCGGGAGAAATCCTTAAAGATTTTGCAACCTCTCGAACAGCTGACCAGCTCTCACCTTATCATGACAGTCAGTTTTAGCTTTCTCTACTGAGGTGTTCGTCCGGAAGAACCGAGACACAATCGCAGTAGTTCTCCCAGTGCTACCTTAGCCGATACAGCGGAACGTAAGGCACCAAAACATGGGAGCCGGGCAAACCCAACATTTGACCAAAGACATGATTCGGAGCTGATGCATATAATGCTATAAGTTCGGGGTGTCGAACTTCCATGAAGGTGTTCGGACTTTACTCCCGTATTATGGGTAAAGCGTAGCCCCTGGCATATTTCAAGGCGTATCGCTATTTGCGGATGCCACTTTAACAGAAGAATTTCAATAAGAAATAATCAGCAGATAGGTGTCATATAAATCCTCATGTTGTATTTAGGTGGTACGTCTATGCGTATAGGTACAAATAATGTGATATATAAAAGAAAGGAATATGACTGCAGTACCTGCTGAAACCAGGCAGAAAAGGCTGAGTGCGTATCCGTAGTATAACCGGATGCTCGTTGTGGGGAATGTTGAAGGATTCCCTTACGCGTTCAAGCTGCTTTCATATAGTCCATCCTGGTCGGCACAACGGTTAACCTGTGAGGGAAATGTTAGAAATATTTATGTGCCGCAGGGCGCTTAAGCCGCCGAGTGCGACCTGTAGTGGACTTTTCCAGAGTGTTTAATTGAGCCCTGAACGGACCAGGCTATCCTTTCGTGAGGTAGGTAGGAGTCCCTTGATGTTGTCTGTGAGCTCGGACGTTTGCTCGAGGTTCGGCTGCCAGGTGCTGCTCGTAGTCTCTGCTGCTAAGGCAGTCGTGTATATGTGGGCGCCGAGGGAAAGTTCGGCCTTGCCATTGACCGGGATGACGCCGCGTGGACCGAGCATCTTGAGCTTACGGTAAGCATAATGTGGCACCGCATTAAATCGAGCGAATACGGTTCGTCCGAGCAGTGCTTGATAACTACTGCGGAAAGGGACGATTTCGAAGTTTAACTCTTCGATACGGTAATTTTCTGGTGAACCGAAGACTACCTCAAGGGTAATTGAACCTGTACAGCGAGCCTCCTCACCTGGTATAACGCCTCTGAGAGTGGCTTTAGTGGGTTTGATCGCCGAATGATCGATGCCCATCTTGCGCACTGTGTCTTGGTAAAGCAGATTTAAACTGCTACCGCCGTCCATAAGGACTCGAGTGAGGTGGAACCCATATATTATTGGGTCCAGGACTAGTGCGACTGGATTGTCCTGATTGGCATTGACCGGACGATCCGTGCGGTTGAAGGTGACTGGCCCCAGTTTATATTGTGGGACGACAAGTTTTGTTGAGTCACCATCCCTAAGGATGTATATCCTGTCCGGGTTGGTAAATTGGGTGGTATGTACCACGTTCACTGAATGGATATGTGGGGGAAATTTCTTTTGCCCTCCCGTGTTCGATGGTCTGGGCTCTTTGTCGCTATCGTCGCTTTGAGACCCCCTTTGTCTCTGGCGCCTGTCCTGCCAGTTTGTTTGAAGATCCAGCATTCTCTGTTGGTATGGGTGGCTGGCTTTTCTGGGGTGCCATGAATTTGGCATTGGCGATCAAGTATGCGGTCCAAACTCGAAGGACCCGGATTTTTATTTTTGGGTGTCCCATTCCGCTTACAGGACTTTGAGCCCCTGAACCCGACATTAACTGCCGTGTTTTCGGCATTTTCACCATATCTGTGGCGCATATGTTTGTTGTATCGTGGTTTGCCATTGCTATCTCTGGCTTCTGATGTGCTAGGTTTGCTTGTTGTTTTGGTACTACGAGCCAACCAGCTATCTTCGCCCGCACAGAAGCGGGTCATAAGTGTTGTGAGGGCTGCCATGGATTTTGGCTTCTCTTGGCCGAGATGCCGGGCGAGCCAGTCGTCATGGATATTATGTTTGAATGCTGCTAAGGCCTCTGCATCCGTACAGTCTACTATTTGGTTCTTCTTGGTTAGGAACCGGGTCCAGAATTTCCTGGCCGATTCCCCTGGCTGCTGGGTTATATGACTTAAATCATCAGCATGCGGTGGTCGCACATAAGTGCCCTGGAAGTTGTCAAAGAATGCGTCTTCCAAATCCTCCCAACTACCGACGGAGTCTGCTGGCAAGCTATTAAGCCAACGCCGAGCTGGTCCTTTGAGTTTTAGTGGGAGGTACTTGATGGCGTGTAGGCCATCGCCACGGGCCATGTGGATGTGGAGGAGGAAGTCCTCAATCCATACCGCCGGGTCTGTTGTGCCATCGTATGGTTCAATATTTATAGGTTTAAAACCCTCTGGGAATTCGTGATCCATAACTACATCAGTGAAGCATAGGGGGTGTGCGGCGCCTCTGTGCCGGGCTATATCACGACGCGGTTCGTATGAATCTTGTCTGTCGTGTTTGGCTCGGCCGGATTTGCACTTATTGTATCCGGCGGGGCGGTCATCGTTGTATGTAGGCGCGCGCCTTCGTGATCCGTAGATTGATCTTACGTGTTTTGCCCTGTCTTCCAATACGTCCCGCAGGTCTCGCGTGTTGCCCCATGCCTTGGTATTTTTTGAGTGGCGGCGGGGTGCGGGCTGATTTTCAGGCCAGATTGCCTCTCTATCTCGGCCATGAGGTGGCCGATCAGCCACATCGTACGCTGGTGATGTAGGTTTCCATGCTTCCTCCTCAAGTCAGGGTAGCAGCCTGCGCTTTGGGTAACACTTGGAAGGGCGTTCGAGTTCATATTCCTCGGCCGCAAGGACTTCAGTCCATCTATCTGCTAGCAGATCCTGATCAACTCGAAGCTGTTGCTGCTTTTTCTTCAGGCTATTTGCTGTGGCTATAAGCCGGCGCTTAAAGCGCTCCTGCTCGACAGGATCCTCAGGCACGACAAATTCTTCATCGTCGAGGCTCGCTTCGTCTTCGGAGAGAGGCATATAGTTGTCGTCCTCCGTTTCTTCCTCTGCCGCTCTCTTAGGAGGGCTGGCTTGTTCATCCTCCGACTCTAGATCGTCCTGGAGGGGATTGTCATCATCTTCGGCCCTGTCCAGAGTACCTTTATCTCCTGTGCCGGTATCACCACTTTTGCTGTGGCGAGACTTAGAGCAGCGCCACTGACGTCGGCGCCGGGGTTGCTTCTTGGAGGGGTCGTCCTCCGTTGTCTTGTTGCCATTGCCTTCTTTGGGTTTGTCCACCATATATATATCATATGATGAGGTGGCGGTCCAATGCCCCATGGGCCGTGGTTCTTGTTCGTCTCCTTCATCGTTGTCCATGCCATCGATGTCTTCAGAGTCGAAGTCGAGCATGTCGGTTAAGCCGTTGACAGTGGCTACTAAGTGGGTGGTGGGTGGGGAGTGAATTTCTTCGTCATCCGCATCCCACTCTAGCCAGACATAGTTCGGCCAAGGTTCTTCAGACAGGGAGAGAGATTTTAACGAGTTCAGTATGTCGCCGAAGGGTGAGTGCTGAAAGATATCCGCGGAGGTGAACTCCATGATCGGCGCCCAATCGGATTCGATAGGTATGGGCGCGGGCGGTTCGGAGTCCGTGGCCGGGGGCGAGTCCAGCGGTCCGGCGTCACGGCTCTCGTGAGGGGTAAGGTCTGTATTCGGCTCTATCGCCACTGAGGGTGTAGCCTCCAAGGCGGGGGCTATCCACCGGTCCTCGGATGGCGCAATATGTTCCGGACTGAAGGCCGAAGTGGTTGCTGGCGTGACCTCCCGAACACTCTCCGACACCAGAGCTATATCCTGCCGTCGTGATCGTGCGGCACACCTGGCATGGGCCCAAATCCGTCGAAGATCAAGTCCCCGCGGATATCGGCAGTGTAATTCAAGTTTCCAAACCTGACCTGATGGCCAGGGGCGTAGCTCTCGATCTGCTCCAGATGGCCAAACGAGTTGGCCCGCAGTGCGAAGCCGCCGAATATAAAGATCTGTCTGGGGAGGAAGACCTCACCCTGGACCGCATCGTTGTCGATGATCGAAGGGGCCATCGATCCTTACGGCGACGGCAGAGTGGAACTCTTAGTGAAAGCACCAATGTCGGTGTCAAAACCAGCGGATCTTGGGTAGGGGGTCTCGAACTGTGCGTCTAAGGTGGATGGTAACAGGAGGCAAGGGACACAATGTTTACCTAGGTTCGGGCCCTCACGATGGAGGTAATACCCTACTTCCTGCTTGATTGATCTTGATGATATGACTAGTACAAGAGTTGATCTACCACGAGATCGTAGAGGCTAAACCCTAGAAGCTAGCCTATGGTATGATTGTTGTTGTCCTATGGACTAAACCCTCCGGTTTATATAGATACCAGAGGGGGCTAGGGTTACATAGAGTCTGTTACAATGGGAGGAGATCTACATATCCGTATTGCCAAGCTTGCCTTCCACGCCAAGGAGAGTCCCAAACGAGACAAAGTCTTCAATCTTGTATCTTCATAGTCCAACAGTCTGGCCAAAGGATATAGTCTGGCTGTCCGGATACCCCCTAATCCAGGACTCCCTCACCCGCCAAAAGAGATCTAAGTCACATTACTTGCTTTAAGTGCGGGAAGACTGGACACTATGCCATAGAGTGCCCTGAAGCGAAGAATGGAAACATAAATGGGAGCGCTGGGAAGAAGCCCAATCCATTCAACAAAGGGCAAGTGAACCACGTTAACGTGGAGGAGGTTGAAGAGCAGCCAGACGCGGTTATAGGTATGTTTTTGGTTAAGTCATTTACCGCTCTTGTTCTTTTTGATACTGGGCATCGCATTCATACATATCAAGGGGATTCGTGGATAAGTGTAGACTACCAACCCAAACCCTTAGGACCCCACTGTTAGTAAGTTCAGCTGGAGTAGAATACATGGCTAGTCGATGGTGCGACCAGGTACCCCTAACCATTGGCAACCATGTTTTTCCGTCCGACCTAATAATCTTGGACTCACAAGGATTGGATGTGATATTAGGCATGGACTGGATGTCAAAGTATGGAGGAAGCATTGACTGTGCTAGTAAGTCGATTTATCTCACCACCCCGGAGGGAAAAAGGATCAAGTATGTATCTAGGCATGTGCCTAGGAGGAGCCAAGTGAATACCCTCACGAGAGTTGTTCTGGAAGAAGTGCCTGTAGTGAAGGATTACCCGGATGTTTTCCCAGAGGAGTTACCAGGCATGCCACCGGATCGAGACATCAAGTTTTTGATAGAGCTATTGCCAGGTACAGGGCCAATATCCAAGAGACCCTATTGGATGCCCGAATATGATCTGGAGGAGATTAAGAAACAGATCAAGGAGTTATTGGAGAAAGGTTACATTCGAAGGAGTTCATCACCATGGGGAGCCCCAGTGCTTTTGGTTGAGAAGAAGGATAAGTCTCTAAGAATGGTTGTTGATTATTGGGCCTTGAATGAGGTGACGATCAAGAACAAATACCCACTGCCGATGATCAATGATTTGTTTAACCAGCTGCAAGGAGCTAAAGTGTTTTTGAAGATCGATCTGTGATCAGGATACCACCAGTTGAAGATTCGAGAGAAGGATATACCAAAGACAACATTCACCACACGGTACGGGTTGTATGAATGGTATACTCGAAGAATGAAGAGGACCATAAGGAGCATCTGCGTTTAGTTCTCGAGAAACTCAGGGAACATCAGTTGTATGCCAAGTTCAGCAAATGCGAGTTTTGGTTGAAGGAAGTCGGATTCAGTCGGCGTTCTGGGAACGGGGGTCCCCAGACTTGCCTGCCTGCGGCCTGCGGCGTGGCTCGAGTGGGGGCCCAATGTGGCCCATCTTCATCAACACAAAGCTCAAGACCCTCGCGAGGGGCCATGCCTCGCGAGGCGGACGACACAGCGCTTCCTCCGGCACGGCCTCCTTAGGCTGGCTCGCGAGGAGGCGGAGAGATCAAGGTGGGGAACCTCACGAGGTGCCCATGACGCAAGCCATGACGATCAAAGGTGCCAGGCGGGCGCCAGCCCGCGCAGCGTCCTCCCTTTCCTCTTTGGTGCAAAGGGGGCAAGCGCAGGCAAGAGGATCAAGCAAAGGCACCCATTTCAGTGCAACGAGACCAAGACCAGCTCCACGACAAGGAGGAAGTCACTGTGGAGCCCAAGCCGGCGTCATCACCAGAACCTTTGGCAGGGGAGGACCAACTTTAGTCAGGATAAGTGTACCCGATGTTCCCCTTCAAATCGGCCAATTGTTGGCGCCCTTCCCGCTCAATATTTGGGAAGAGGCCCAGGGCCTTTGCCTATAAATAGGACTAGCCACCCCCAGGGTAGAGGGGAATCCAATCTGATTCAGGACCTAGAGCAAGTAGAGAGAGAGAGAGAGAGAGGGAGAGAAGGGCGATCGAACTCCCCCCAGCAGTTCATCCCCTAGCCAAGAACAGACCCTCGCGAGGTCGTTCCCCTTTGTACTGTTCTTCCTCATCAGCCCTAGAGGCAATCCACCGCACCACACTGGAGTAGGGTATTACACCACAATGGTGGCCCGAACCAGTATAAACCCTGTGTCTCTTGTGTTGTTCTTGCAGTAGTTTAGATCCTAACGAGACGGAGAGGTAGAGGGCTTGATCTCCGCGCGCACCCCAGAGTTCGAACCTTAAGGGTCTGCCGGAACCCGTGATCCGACATTTGGCGCGCCAGGTAGGGGTGCGCCGGAATCAGCCTTCCACCGCTTCGCTCTCCTCCGACCACCGCATCCATGTCTGACGCTCGTCCGGCCCGCGCCGAGCGCCGGGCCGCCATCGCTTCCCGCGCCATCCAAACGGCCCCCGTCGGCGGGCGTCCTCGTCGTTCCCCGTCGCCCGCCATCAACGCCGCCACCGGCTCGGCGGGGAACGAGCAGCAAGCGTCCTCTCAACACCCGTCCGTACGGCGGGATGGCCGCACCGCCACTCCGTCGCTCGTGAGGATCAGCTTCTGCAGCCCACCGAGTCTGCTGCACCAGCGCCACTGCATCAACGACATCTTCAGGTGACATCTTTTAAGTTTCATTCTCAGCTGGGAGCGCCCAACCAGGGTTCCGTCATTCCCAGGCCGCGTGGTTCCGTCACTGTGGCATGTATCCCTTTTTAGCTTTTCAGTCGTTAGCTTGCTTTGCTGGGGGCGCCCCTCGGGCTGCATCATCCCCAGGTCGCTCGGGTTAGACCCAGTGGTGTGTATCCCTTCCGCATTTATTTTCAGTTATGCATCATTACTCAATGCCGTCTGCGGCGCCCTTCTTCTTCATGTCGAACACTTGCACGTTAAAGGGGGGGGGGGTGCCTGAGCATCGCGACTCAGGGCTCTTACTGGCTCTCTAGCCCTCACCCTCTGGCCTTGTCCACGGCATCGCGACCTGGCATACCAGCGACGGCTGAGACAAGTTCGAGGGCCGGGACCCGAGGACGTAGAGTGCCGACATCTAACCAGATTTTGCAGGAACACATCTCAAGATACAACCCAGTGCCAGGCGCAACCCGCCTAGAGGTAGGGCCTCGTGAGTCCCGCGCTGGCTCACGGGTGCCCAGATACACCTCACCTAGCTCTACGGTGCCAGCCACATGTCAGGGCCGGGCTGTACACGCCCCGGGGGCTCCTCCCGGAGGGGAGCCCCCTCCCACGTACCAGTGGAAGCACCATGCTCCGCGCTGGCTGACGACACTGCTGAGGAGCGGCTATGCCCGTACGCATTCGGAAGCGCTATGCTCCGCGCTGGTGATAAACAACTGAGGGTGGCCTCCGGGCCGCGTTAACCTCAGGGAGCCCCGAGCTCAGTGGCCGGCCTCATCGCAACGCCTCCCCCCGGGAGCGCCGCGCGAGGGGGCTGGGCACGGGGGCTACGACTGGGTCACGCCCAGCCGTACGCCCCAGCCAGGCCCCTCGGGCCTGGTTCGTCGCGCGTCTCTCCCCGAGCGGAGCCAAGGTACGAAGGCCGTTTGCGCGTCAAGGGGGACTCCTGAGCATCGCGACTCAGGAGCCTAACTGGCTCCGTAGCCCCTCACTCCTTAGTTCCGAAAGGCTATGCTGGGTGAGGTACGCGCGGGGTCGGGCTCTGCAGACGTAGAATGGTAGCCCCGCCTACGTTTCATCTCGCCACCTGCTGTTCGCGCGTCAAGGGGGACTTCTGAGCATTGCGACTCAGGAGCCTAACTGGCTCCGTAGCCCCTCACTCCTTAGTTCCAAAAGGCTATGCTGGGTGAGGTACGCGCGGGGTCGGGCTCTGCAGACGTAGAACGGAAACGCACCTACATCGCGCTTCCCTACTTGTTGCTCGTGAGCTAAGGGGGGCTCCTGAGCATCGCGACTCAGGAGCCTAACTTGTCACGTGGCCCCTCATTCCTTTGGTCCCGTCCTGGTTTCCGGTCGGGGCTGATGCTGGGTGAGGCATGCGCGTGGCCGGGCTCTGCCGGCGTAGAGCATAAGCAAGTAGGGAAGAGGAACATAAAATTCAAGGAACTTAAAAACGAATATTACAACCCATAATGTCGCCTTGGTTCCAAACGCAAATTTAAATGCCTCCTCGAGGCGTCGTGCATGTGCAGGAATCGAAAGAAGAACAGGAACGATAGCAGAGTCACTTGGCGGCAGCGGAGTCGCGTGGAGTGGCTTCACCTTGCAGGGTAGTAGGGTCGGCAGCGCCTCGCTTCGGCTTGGTGCTGAAAGCCCGGAACTTCCCCAGCAGCGCCTCCGCGCGCCCCTTCACGACCTCGACGGTAGCAGCGGCGCCTTCGCCGCTCACCGGCTCCAGTAGGCTATCAAGGTCGGCGCTGGGGTCGCGAAGGTAGACATGGGCGAAGACCCGCGTCAGCGCGGCGGAAGACAGGACACGCGCCTCGGCTTCGACCGTGGGGACGAGTCCGAGGGCGACATCTCCAAGAGCCTTCACCAAGAAGGGAAGCAGTTTGGCAGGGCCGTCCCCGTCGCCAGCCAGCGGGCAATCCAGGCCACTCTCGTAAAGCGTCTTCAACGAAGCGCGGGCATCCTTCTGCATGTCCGTGAAGGCCACGCGATCCTCAGCAAGGACCCGGGCCTTGGCGTCCAGCTCGGCCTTCGTCGTCTCCAGCTCCTTCTTTAGCACACCTAGGTGGTTGCGACGCTTCTTGAGCTTCGCCTCCTGGTCCTCGAGCGCCGCCTCGCGAGCCTTCGCTTCCTTCTCCTGCTCTTGGCGAAGGCGGGTCTCCTCTGCAAGCTGACCACGCAGGCCCTGCAACTCGTCCTCCAGCTCCTTGCAGCGGCCGCGAAGTCTAACCGCCTCTCCCAGGGCCCTGTCACGGGCAGCCTTCGCCTTGATGGTAGCCTCCTTCTCCTTGTCGCAGGCCGTCGAGGCCTGAACCAGCGCTGCCCGGATTGATGGCGTCGGAGCGAATCCACCCCGAGGCCAACTCCAGGCGCCCGGCCACCAGGCGAGGGTCGGCGCCTAGAAGATCCTGCCGCAGCCGGTCCAGTCCAGTAGCAGCTCGCTCCAGGACGGAAGAAGAAGGCGGGGAAGTGTCAGGGCGCTTCGGGGCAGCAGGAGGAGTCCCGGAACCAGCAGCCGGCGGAACAGGAGGAGAAGGTAGCGGCGGCGAGGCTGCAGTATCCCGAGGCGGAGTGTGCTGCACCTCCCCAGCCGTAGTAGCAGCACTAGACAAGGGCACCTCTGGGGTCGACCGAGCCATGGGGGCTGCGGCCCCAGCCTGATCAGCCAAGCCCCGCAAGGGCGAGTGGGCAGGGGGAGCCTGTGCGTCGCGGCCGCCCTCCCGTGCAGGTGGAGGTGTCGTCGCAGCCGGGGCCTCAGGAGCCCCCTTCAACTTCTTCGTCGCGGGCGCCAGCCTGCTTAGGAGAAGTGATCGTCAAGCCTCGTCAGCAGAACAAGAAACCAGGAATCAAGGATCAAGCGCTTAGAGGTCGTCGGCAGAAAGCTCCGGCGGTCTCCTGCCAAACTTGAAGCCGGAGAGCCGGCTGGAGGGGTCGACCTCGGAAGCAGAAGGCGCGTTCGCAGTTCGCCCCGGGGTCGGGGCGGACCCGCGGGGAATCAACCCAGTCCTGCCCTTCTTCGGGACCGGAGGCGAGCTCCCGCTGCCCAGCACATCGTCGTTGTCATCATCATCACTCAGCGAGAGGCGGAGAGCACGGGGCTTGCGCTGGAGCGAGGGAGTCCTAGACTCTCCGTCGGTCGCCTCGGAGTCGGGGCCTGCCTCCTCCTCCTCCTCGCCCCCACCTCCGCTGGAGTCGCCGGAAGACACATTCACCAGATCCTCGGGAGCCACCGCGGGCACGAGCCCGTCTCCGTCGAAGATGGGCATGGACTCCACCACTTGCTCCCAATCGTCGCAGAGGAACAAGGGCGAAGGCGCGCCCTCCGGCATTGCTGCCTCGCCCCCGACCAGGGACTGGAGAATCGCAGTCACATCCCCTTCGCCCACGGTCGCGGGACTCGGGTGAGGCCTCCACATCGGAGGAGAATACCGCCGAAGCGGAGCCAGTTGGTGCTCCAGGAACTCCCTCAGCAATGACGCCCCGGTTAGCTTCGCCGCCGCCAAGTTGGCCGGCTTCAGATCGACGTCCATCTTCGCCAGCACCGACTTCGCGCGGGCATCCGTGAGCTCCGCCCGGCTCCAGTCTTCCGAGCTCACGGTCGGCTCCGTGGGAAGGGCCAACCGAGGATCGATGCACCCGGCGTCAACCAATACCCACTTGCTCCGGAAGCCCTCGATCCTCTTCCCTGGATTTGAGATGGCCATGGAGCTGCCGCATGCGACGAAGCCCGCGCACGCAGAAGGAGAACCCTTGGAGGTCCGGAGGTAGAAGTAGTGGCGCCGCAAGGCCACTGAAGGCTGCACCCCCACGTGCGCCTCGCAGTAGTAGGCGAAGATCGCCAAGAGAAGAACAGAGTTGGGGTGGAGATACAAAGCTTGCAAGTTGTAATGGCGGAGGACGACGAGGAAGAACTCAGAGAAAGGAAGCACCAGGCCCGCTGCAATGGAGCTCACGAAGAAGGGATAGAAGGTGCTCCCTTGCCCTTTAGGGACATCGGAGCCGGCCATGAACATCTGCGCCCCGTCAATGCCCTGCGCCGCGGCCATCCGGTCCAGTAAGGTGAAGCTCGCCTTCGACACGTTGGGCGAATCGAAAGCGGGCGAGAACCAAGCTTCAGCCGGGGTCCGGCGAGGCGCCATGGCTACCTGGGGTGAGCGGAGGAGCAGATCTGGAAGCTTGGAGGAAGGAAGAAGAAGCGCGAGGAAGGGGATCTGAGCAGCGGGTGAAGAAGGAGAGGAATAAAGCCTGAGCAGATGCCACGCCTTTAGTATCCTGTGCGTTTGCAAAAGCACCCATGTCCAATCAACCGCCATGCAGCGCCCGAGGCCGCAGGCTGTTAGGGCCCGCGGCGCTTCGCCCTTGCCCTTTGCCTCTCGGCACGGCCAAGTCCATGCGCACCTTGGGCCCGGGGGCTACTGTCGGCGTTCTAGGAACTGGGGTCCCCAGACTTGCCTGCCTGCGGCCTGCGGCGTGGCTCGAGTGGGGTCCCAACGTGGCCCATCTTCATCAACACAAAGCTCAAGACCCTCGCGAGGGGCCAAGCCTCGCGAGGCGGACGACACGGCGCTTCCTCCGGCACGGCCTCCTTAGGCTGGCCCGCGAGGAGGCGGAGAGATCAAGGTGGGGTACCTCACGAGGTGCCCATGACGCAAGCCATGACGATCAAAGGTGCCAGGCGGGCGCCAGCCCGCGCAGCATCCTCCCTTTCCTCTTTGGTGCAAAGAGGGCAAGCGCAGGCGAGAGGATCAAGCAAAGGCACCCATTTCTGTGCAACGAGACCAAGACCAGCTCCACGACAAGGAGGAAGTCACTGTGGAGCCCAAGCCGGCGTCATCACCAGAACCTTTGGCAGGGGAGGACCAACTTTAGTCAGGATAAGTGTACCCGATGTTCCCCTTCAAATCGGCCAATTGTTGGCGCCCTTCTCACTCAATATTTGGGAAGAGGCCCAGGGCCTTTGCCTATAAATAGGACTAGCCACCCCCAGGGTAGAGGGGAATCCAATCTGATTCAGGACCTAGAGCAAGTAGAGAGAGAGAGAGAGAGAGAGGGAGAGAAGGGCGATCAAACTCCCCCCAGCAGTTCATCCCCTAGCCAAGAACAGATCCTCGCGAGGTCGTTCCCCTTTGTACTGTTCTTCCTCATCAGCCCTAGAGGCAATCCACCGCACCACACTGGAGTAGGGTATTACACCACAATGGTGGCCCGAACCAGTATAAACCCTGTGTCTCTTGTGTTGTTCTTGCAGTAGTTTAGATCCTAACGAGACGGAGAGGTAGAGGGCTTGATCTCCGCGCGCACCCCAGAGTTCGAACCTTAAGGGTCTGCCGGAACCCGTGATCCGACAGATTCCTTGTACATGTTATATCGGGAGAAGCTATAGCAGTAGACCCCACCAAGGTTCAATCAGTCACTGAATGGTTGGCACCCACTTCAGTTAGCGAGATCAGCAGTTTTCCTGGACTCGCAGGATACTATCAGAGATTCATTGAGAATTTTTCCAAGATTGCGAAGCCAATGACAGAGTTATTGAAGAAGGATACCAAGTTTAAATGGACGGAAGATTGCGAGGCAAGTTTCCAGGAGTTAAAGAAACGTTTGACTACAGCCCCCGTGCTGACACTGCCAGATATACGTAAGGATTTCCAAGTGTATTGCGACGCCATTCGCTTAGGACTTGGAAGTCTGCTTATGCAGGATTGAAGAGTTGTTTCGTATGCCTCACGACAACTAAAACCGCACGAGTTGAATTATGCCACACATGATTTGGAGCTAGCAGCCGTAGTGCATGCGTTGAAAACTTGGAGACATTACCTTATTGGAAACCGTTGTGATGTGTACACGGATCATAAGAGTTCGAAGTACATCTTCACACAGAAGGAGTTGAACCTTAGGCAGAGGAGATGGTTGGAGCTTATAAAGGATTTTGACATGAAGCTGCACTATCATCCAGGAAAGGCCAATGTCGTAGCAGACGCTTTGAGCCGGAAGAGTTATGCTAATACCCTAGAGAGTACGGGATTACCAAAGGAGTTAGCACAGGATCTCAGGGAACTTCGATTGGAGATTGTTCCTATAGGTTTTGTTGCAACAATGGAGGTTCAGTCTACATTGTTAGGAAAGATTCGAGAAGCTCAGAAGGATGACAAAGAGATTGCCGAGATAAAAGAGAGAGTGAGCAAAGGAAAGGCCAAAGGTTTTCGTGAGGATGAGCATGATACCTTATGGTTTGAGGACCGTGTTTATGTGCCCAATAACACAGAGATCAGGAAGTTAATACTTCAGGAGGCTCATGACTCACCATACTCGATACACCCCAGAAACACCAAAATGTATTTGGATTTGAAGGAGCGTTTCTGGTGGACTCGTATGAAGAAGGATATTGCGGAGTATGTAGCCGTATGTGATGTATGTTAGAGAGTGAAGGCAGAGCATCAAAAGCCAGCAGGATTGTTACAACCTATGCCAATACCCGAATGGAACTGGGATAAACTTGGCATGGATTTTATCACCGGATTCCCCAGGACCAAATCAGGATATGATTGTATATGGGTAGTAGTTGACCGCTTGACCAAAGTGGCACACTTTATCATAGTGAAAACAACTTATACAAGTGCGAAGTTGGCCAAGATATATATGACCAGGATCGTATGTCTCCATGGAGTTCCGAGGACCATGGTATCAGATAGAGGAACATAGTTTACCTCAAAGTTTTGGCATCAGCCGCACCAGACTTTGGGAACGAGATTGGAGTTCATTACAACATTTCACCCGCAGAAGGATGGACAGACCGAGAGAGTCAACCAGATTCTGGAGGACATGTTGAGGGCCTGTGCGCTAGATTATGGATCAAGTTGGGATGAGAATTTGCCTTACGCAGAGTTCTCATACAACAATAGCTACCAAGCCAGTTTGAAGATGGCACCGTTCGAAGCCCTGTATGGATGAAGGTGCAGAACGCCGCTGATGTGGGATGAAGTTGGAGACCGACAGTTGTTTGGACCAGACTTGATCAAGGAGTCTGAAGAGAAAGTTAAGTTAATTCGAGATAGACAGAAGGTAGCTTAGTCCAGGCAGAAGAGTTATGCAGATTCGAAACGCAAGGAGGTAACCAACGAAATTGGAGACAGAGCATACTTACGAGTATCACCCTTGCGAGGAGTGAAACATTTTGGAGTTAATGGAAAGTTAGCCCCGAGATTTGTAGGACCATCGTGTTTTGGAACGTATGGGAGAAGTTGCCTACAAGTTGGAGTTACCTAAAGGACTGTCAGGAGTTCATGATGTGTTTCACGTTTCACAGTTGAAGAAGTGTCATGCTGAAATGGCCGATATACCGTTAAGAGATACAGTACCCTTGGAGGCGATTCAGTTGGACAGTGATTTGACGTATGAGGAGAAGCCTGTCAAGATTCTTGAGTTTGCCAGTCGAGTCACCCGCAGCAAGGTTATCAAGTTTTGCAAAGTTCAGTGGAGCCACCATACCGAGGATGAAGCCACCTGGGAATGAGAGGATGATCTTCGCAAAGACAACCCACACCTATTTTCTAGCCAACCGGAATCTCGAGCGCGAGATTCATCTTAAGGGGGGTAGGTTTGTAACATCCGAAATTTTCAATTTGGAATGTTATACATAGATCATTCTTGCATACCATATTTTATTGCATTTCGTTTCGCGATCCTCGAAATCCTAAGAAACTCAAGGACCCTCGAGAGAGTTGGGGATTTCCCGGTTTTTCATATTTGACTTTTATCAAATATTGAAACAAGGATCATTGATTTTAAATATTTTTCTCTCTCCGAAAATATTTCATATTAAAATATATGAGAGGAGATAATATGACTTCTCCAAAATAATTGAAATATTGGAGGAAAAATATTAAAATCAAATATTTTATTTTATTCGGACTTTATCGCAATTTTATTTGCATTAGAAAGAATGCACGTTTTTCAAAATTTCATTTTAGGGCCAAGAAAATGTTCATCTCGTTCTAAATATTTTATTTAGACGGTGAAAATTTGTTTTGGCAATTTTAGATTTCTATTTTATTTTCTAGATTTTATTTTCTGTTCGGCAGAATTGTTTAAAAAAATAAAGAGATCCAGCGCCCGACTGGGCCGAGGCCCAGCCGAGCCGGCCCATATTCCCCGTGCCGCCGTCTCCCACCTGGAGACCGCTCGCCGCCGCCGCTGACTCGGACCGGAGTCCGAGCCGGACTCCTCCTCCGCCGCCGCCTTGCCACCTCCTCCAAGTCACCCCCTCCCCTATTTAAATACCCTCGGACTGCCCCGCCACCACCACCAACCCCGCCGCCCGCAGCCCCGCCACCGCAGCGCCGCCGCCTCCTTCGCCGCGCCTCGCCGCCCCCACTCGCCGCGCCGCGCCGCCGTCGCCCCGCCTCCGCAGGCCGCCGCCCCGCCGCCGAAGCCCCGCCTCGCCGGAGCTTCGCCAGAGGTAACGCCGACGTTTGCCGCCGCTGTTTTTTTTGAAAACCGCTTCGGTTTTAAAAATAAAAACCCTAGTTCATTTTTTTCTCAGATCGGTTCGTCGATTTTTCCCGGTTTAACTGTTTAGCAGACGTTCGTCCGTACGTTCGTTTTAACGAACGGTTTTCTCTCGATAGTTCCAGACAACGAACGCTCGTTTGTTAGTCTGTTCGTCTGTTTTCTTTTTCTTGGATTTGTTCGTGATTATTTTCAATCGCGATTTCTGATCCGATTTTCATTTTGGCTTATCTTTTCGCTCGTTTATCGGAATCAGGCGATTCAAGCGCCTAGATCTTCATATCGAAACCCTCTTTCTGTTTAATCAACTTGAACAAGATTTTGGTACAGTAAAATTTGAGTTTAGTTCAGATTAGTAAACGGGTCTTGTTTCTTTTGCCGTTTGAGTTTCATTGCTCCGTTTGATTTGATTCTTTTTGCAAACTGGAGTTCTTAATTTGAACTTTCTGGTCAATTCTTCTTATTTGAGTTTTGCCCATGCATCTTTTCTTGATTGCTTATGTATGCTATTGTTTGTTTGCAATAGAATTCCCAGAGTGTGAAGCGTGCTACTACGAGTCCCTAGGTTTCGCGGATCGTCAGCAAGGCAAGTAACACATTGATCATACTCTTTCCATACCCAGTTTTTATGCATTACTTTCAATCCTCAAACATTGCATGGTTAGGATGTCATTAACATGTGGGTTGGGAAGTAGTTGATGAGGTAGAACCTATTGCCCTGTTACATTCAAACCTTTGGGAGTTACTTCTACGTTTTGCTTATATTGCTATGCTATGCTCATAGACGTGGTTTGGGTGAGTGAAATCCATGACAGATGTGAGATTGTTAATTAATAGTTCAACTTAAGGTGGCAACTTAAATACACATCTGGGTGGATTGAGGCACCTGGAGAATCCAGTGTTGCCTGTATTTTTGGAAATCCCGGGGTTCCATGTGATCTTCCTATGGACCGCCACCAGGCTCAAAGGGAACTGAGGTAATTTCATGCTAGAAACTTCCGTGTGCAGCCACAAGCTATTATGGACTCTAGCATAGTTGAGTAAGTTACGTGAAGCTCTTGAAGAGGTGGATCAGCAGGTAGAGGGTTGTAGGTTTGTATGGTCTGCCCGGAGTACAGAGTTAATATTTCTGAAAGACTGTGTCTCGGTCATCCGTTTCTCAAACACCATGTAGTGCGAGAAATCCAACGGAGGCGATCGAGTCTTGTGGGGAAAAGTGCGCAAACCTCTGCAGAGTGTACAATCTAATCATGGTTAGCCGTGTCCCCGGTTATGGACAATCTTGAGTATCTAGTACTTGGAGTATCTTAAGTATCTCATCACTCTAAATTAATATTGTTGGGCTGATACTTACTTTAATTGGGATTGAGTTGGAGGAACCTTCTCAATGATGTTTCAACTACCATGATATTTATATTAAAATCTATTCCTTTGTTGTAGGAAAAAATTGGCTTTTCGCAAAACTATAAACATAGAGCTTTCCACCAGCCAAATATGCATGTAGTGATAGCATTATTCCGTTCTTGCTCTACTGTGTTATATTGCCAGCATATTCCATGTGCTGACCCATTTTCGGGCTGCAACATATTATGTTGCATACTTCTCAAACGAGGAGTAAGGTTCGTTAGGTCGTTGCCGTGCAGCTCAGCTATGCCGTTGGAGTTGATGGACTCACTTTATCTTCCAAGCCTTCCGTTGTTATCGTATTAGATGGCCTTAAGCCATATTTATTGTAATGAGTTCTCTTTTGAGACATTCGATGTAATAAGTGTGTGATTGCTACTCTGTTATAAATCCTTCGAGTACTGTGTGTGTGTCAGCATTACCGATCCAGGGATGACACTGAAGCACAGAGACTTGACCGTTTGAGGTCGGGTCGCTACACAAGCAATCAAGAACCTTGCAACCAACGCAATATAGGGGTTGTCAATCCCTTCACGGCCACTTGCAAAAGTGAGATCTGATAAAGATAATAAGATAAATATTTATGGTATTTTTGTTGTATAGATTGAAAAGTAAAGAATGCAAAATAAATGACGACAAAAATAGCATGTTGGTGGGAGATAAATATGATGGAAGATAGACCCGGGGGCCATAGGTTTCACTAGTGGCTTCTCTCAAGATAGCAAATTCTACGGTGGGTGAACAAATTATTGTCGAGCAATTGATAGAAAAGCGCATAGTTATGAGAATATCTAGGCATAATCATGTATATAGGCATCACGTCCGCGACAAGTAGACTGAAATGATTCTGCATCTACTACTATTACTCCACACATCGACCGCTATCCAGCATGCATCTAGAGTATTAAGTTCATAAGAACAGAGTAACGCATTAGGCAAGATGACATGATGTAGAGGGATAAACTCAAGAAAAATGATATAAACCCCATCAACAATACAATACGTGCTTTGCTGCCCCTGCTGTCACTGGGAAAGGACACCACAAGATTGAACCCAAAACTACGCACTTCTCCCATTGCAAGAAAGATCAATCTAGTAGGCCGAACCAAACTGATAATTCGATGAGACTTGCAAAGATATTAAATCATGCATATAAGAATTCAGAGAAGAATCAAATAGTCTTCATAGATAATCTTGATCATAAACCCACAATTCATCGGATCGCGGCAAACACAACACAAAAAGAATTACATCGAATAGATCTCCAAGAGAATCGAGGAGAACTTTGTATTGAGATCCAAACAGAGAGAAGAAGCCATCTAGCTAATAACTATGGACCCGAAGGTCTGAGGTAAACTACTAAAACATCATCGGAGAGGCTATGGTGTTGATGTAGAAGCCCTCCATGATCGATGCCCCCTCAGGCGGAGTGCCTGAAAAGGCCCCAAGATGGGATCTCACGGGTATAGAAGGTTGCGGTGGTGGAAATAGCACTACAAAAAATACACTTCCGTGATGATACGTGTTTGTCATAGTAGGTCGCGTTTTTTGTCATGCATGTACATCCATGACAAATTTATGACAGAATCAAGATAGTCATACCTGTGCTGTCGTAGAAGTGTTCCATGACATTACCAAAATTATCATCACGGAAGTGTCCACTTCCATGATGATAAATCGCGCGTCACAGAAGTGCTTTCGTCAAGGGTGACCGACACGTGGCATCCACCGTAACGGAACGCCGTTAAGCTATCGGGTCGGGTTTTGGATCCAATAACCCATTAACAGCCCCGACCAATGGGGATTTTCCACGTGTAAAATCATCATTGGCTGGAGGAAACACATGTCGGCTCATCGTTGGGACAGATGTCAACCACTCATTAGGCGGAAGGCGCCTATGATACGTCGACACGTGGCACGACCCAACAGAGGCCCATTCCTGTGAAAAGGCCGACCTATTTGACTTGGTCAAAAGCTGGCGGGCCGGCCCATGGAAAGCCTGTTAACGGCCTGTTCGAATATAGCCCATTTACAGCCCGCTAACCCAAGGCCCGTTACGCCCTATCTGAATTAGGCCCAGTAGCGTCATCTGGGCCATCCAATATGATTCCAGCCCATTTTCACTTCTGGCCCATGTATGGCCCATGACGTATTTCGGCCCATATGAGGCCCTATGTAAGTCTTGGCCTATTAACGGCCCTTGGTGAAACTGGCCCGTAATGAACAGTGTATCACTTTACACCCATCAATGGCCCATGGTGAAACTGGCCCGTAATGAATAGTGTATAACTTTATACCCATTAACGGCCCGTTATTCTGTTGGGCCGTTTCCAGCCCATGTTATCTTTCGGCCTTCTCAGAGCCCATTTATTCTTGGGCTCATTTCCAGCATTCGTTTACTTACGGCCCGTTACTGTCATTTTCTGCTTGTGGGCCAAATTCAGCCCGTGGTTACAGTCGGCCCGTTTGTGGTCTGTTAATTCGTTGGGTCATTTTCATAGCGTCATCAAATACGGCCTATTAACGATGGCCCGTTATTGTCAGCCGATGAACTGACGATTCCAACTCTAGCCCGTTTACGACCATAATGTTGTTATTGGCCCATGTTTGGCCAATCGATCACACGGCCCGTATAAGGCCCATTGATGATACGGCCCATAGAAGGCCCATTGTTTCTATGGTCCGTAGAAGGCCTACTGTTTCTACGGCCCGAAGAAGGCCCACTGTTTCTACGACCCGCAGGAGGCCCAGTGTCACTACAGTAAATATTAGCCCATGGTTATTGTGGCCTAGTTTTAAAAAATAGGTTATTGCAACCACTAGAAAACCGCGGAAAAAGAACGGCACTGACTACAAGCAAACAAATAAACAAGACAACAAGGAAATAAATAAGCAAGCAACTTATGCTAGGCTATCACGACTATTACACGTATTACATCCACTGGGCATCAAAGTTCGCCACCAGTGCAAATATAGGGAACACAACAGCATATAAACGCCGCAGCAAAACAAGTCCAGAACCGAAACCACTTCAGAAGAGCTCAAGAAACAATATCCTGGGTACCCATAATGCTGGCAAGATGCTGAGCAAGCTTATTAACTTTCTCTTGTTTGGCGCTTAAATCTTCCAGCGCTTGCTGTTGCACAAGAAAGTATGCATCTGAATTCTGCAGGGACTTCCTCAGTCCTTCGGCTTCTTGCCGCAGCACAGTTGACTGATGCCTTTCAACTTGTAGCTGAGACTGAAGAAGCCGAAGTGATTCAGGCAGCGAGTTCGAAGAGCTTGTGCCAACGGTACTGGCCAGTAACTCGAACACTACATCAACGCATGACTGTGGGGTTTTCTCACTGTCTACAAGATTGTTTTCATCACCTTTCTTGGAGACTAATACGGTTGTCTCACTATCTTGAACCTTATCTGCATTACTTTCTCTACCATTGCATAGTGGGGTGCTCTTCTCCAATATTCTGTTTGCATACTACAAGAGAAACAAGCAGACACATCACAGGTTTAGCTTGTAGTATACGAAACTCATTTTGGTAAACCTGTTGAGTAGTAAGGTGGACAGGATAACAACATGAAACAAACATATATCTATGTACTATGGTCACTATATTGTCCATATCATTCTAGTTTATGTTCCCTAATCAAGATAGAGACACAGTTCAACTCATATATTTTTAAGACACAACAGCATAGACAAAATATAAGTGTGAGAAACTACACAGCATTGGCAGCACTTGTAATGTGCATCACATGAGAACATAACTGTTTATGCAACTTAAACTGAAATCAACATAGAGCAAGAAGTTAGAATAGCAATCCAGTTAAAGAAATAGGTTTAAAACATACTTGTTACGCCATCGGAGTTTCAACTGGATCCTTCAAATTCGAAAGTAGTTGGTATGAGTAAATACAGTGGTGATGCAACAACAAAGGAGTATGGACCATAGCTACAGAATCTGACCTGAGAACAGTTGCTCTTCTTCTTTAAACATGGAGTTTGGGTTAGCTATGGTGGTCTTCATGCTTTGGGCACTGCAGTAGCTTTACAAACTGCTCGTGTGGGGGTACTCTGTGGTGGACATGGTGCTTTGTCAACTATAAGTGGGTTACTATTTGCTGGGGTTGCGGTTAGATGGGTTGTAGCTGGTTCTCTGCCCAACGGTGTAAGTGTCCAATTTGGAAGAGTCTCGATTATATGTGGTGGGGCTAGCTTGTGGGCCAGTACAACCATGGTTCTATCTGCATCAACGGGTAGCACTGTCTTTTATGAAGAACGGGTTTTTGCTCCCTTAGATACTACCATCACCCCCTCCAATTCAAATGGCTGATAAACAAGAAAAGAAATTGAACGTACAGACATTGTATGATAGACATATGTGGTAATTCACATGTATGTTGTCTAACCAAACAGGACAGCATGACACAATTTCACATATATGATGCCTAACTAAACAGGATAGCATGACACAGTTTCAGATATATGATGGATAACTTAACATGATATATTAGCATAATTCAACATATGATGAGTACCTAAATAGGATGACATGACAAAACTATATGATGTCTTTCTAAAATAGGTTGGGATGAAATAATTCACATACATGTTGTCTAAGTATACATGATGGCATGATATAATTGACATAATTGGTTCATATACTAAGCAGCTGGCACTCACATGTATGATCTCTAAACTAAGCAGATAGAATTCAATAGTGTGCATATGATGTCTAAACTAAGAAATGCAAGACACCATATGCATCATATGAGAAATATAAACATTGCAACTTAGAGCATACACCTCAGGTGGGATATAGGACTGGTCATCTGTCTCTGAATCCTCCTCTGAGGAGCTCCCTGTAACCATCGAGATATATGCTTCAACAGGTACCATTGCCTGCTCTGAAGACCTTGTTTTCACTCCAGGTTTTTCCATAACCGGCTCAAATGGCTGATACACATGAAGAGTAGTTCAATATACACAGATTGTCGACAAATGGAATACGTAATGGAAAAAAAGATGGCATGAGATAATTCACATATATGATGCCTGGCTCCATGGCGGTGCATAATTCACATATATGATAACTGGCGGAAAAACATGGCGTTGCATAATTCACATATCTGATATAGAAAGCAAACAGGAGGCATTCACACAAAGCATGTCTAATCTAAGTAGATGGCATGGAAATGCAAGACACCATATGCATGATATGAGCAATATAACCTAGCCAAGTTAGAGCATGCACCTCGGGGGGGGGGGAATATGACTGGTCATCTCTCTCTGAATCCTCCTCTGAGGAGCTATCTGTAACCAGCAAGAAATCTGCATCGACACGTAGCACTGACTGCTCAGAAGACCTTGTTTTCACTCCAGATTTTCCCATGTCCGACTCAAATGGCTGATGTACAGGAAGAGTAGATGAATGTATAAACATTGTTGACAAATGGAATACATTATGGCACGATACAATTCACATATACCATGACTGGCTAAACAGGATGGCATTGCATAATTCACGTATATGATGCCTGGCTAAAGAAGATGGCATTGCATAATTCCCATATACCCCCTCCGTTCCTAAATATTTGTCTTTTTAGAGATTTCAAATGGGCTACCACATACGGATGTATAAAGACATATTTTAGAGTGTAGATTCACTCATTTTGTTCCGTATGTAGTCACTTGTTGAAATATGTAAAAAGACAAATATTTAGGAATGGTGGGAGTATGATATAGAAACCAAAAAGGTGGCATTCACACAACGCAAATCTAAACTAAGCTGATGACATATAAGATGTATAATGTAAGCAATGCAAGGCTCCATATGCATGATATGACCAACATCAGCATGCCAGGTTAGAGCAAACACCTCAGGTGGTAAATCTCCATCTGAACAGTTATATTCCTCTGGAATACAATCTGGAAATGCAGGAGGGCGGGGGCACTTTGCCCACCATGGAGCGGCGTCTGCATGACATTATATTCGCACGCAACGGTATTCTCTTTTTCTCCACATGTTCAGTACGATTGTGTACAATATCTGAAATGCATAATAAAAAAATAGTTAGATTTCATAAGGCCTAAGGGGTGCATGCAAAAATCAAGACTGATGGTAGCAAACGAGTGGATGGATCCAAAACTAATGATAGCAGGTAGATTATAGCTTCAGTTTAAAAAGATAGACAATGGATCATCTATTGTTTTGTTGCCCACCCAACATGAACCACATAGAAGACCCCAGATGAACCAGATAGTAGACAGATACTATTCGTTGCTGGCTCGATAAGAGACCCATGGGCAATTCAAAACTCAAGATTGAACGATAAAGTAGCAGGTATAATAACTGATGTATAACGTAAGCAAACTCGAAAGACTGCGACCTCTCTTCCAGAACTATGTAGTCCTCAGGTTCATCTGCTCAATCGATGATGGTAATGCAGTTGGCGTGGCTGCCGGCAACGGGGAAGATGATCTGAGGCGGCGAAAGGAAGTCTGCAGGGGGGATCTCTGCTGCAGTGGACGCTTTTGTCGATGGTGCACCTCAGGTGGGGTGGATGACGGCACGGTAGGAGCAGGACATAACACACAGAGTTTTCTTTGATGCCTATCTGAAAATGAAGTAAATCTATAAGGGGGAGGATTCTATAAACGCAGGGACAGGAAAAACACAGGAATAGGATAGGAATGCACGTGCAAAACAGAGCATTTGGAAACATAGGATTTTAGTCAACCTGGGTGTTTGGCTCACATGAATTGGAAGAACAGAGGAATGGAGAAACAATGTGATGCAACGAGTGCACAACCTCTTTGGCATAGCCTTGTGGACCTCAGCATCATTGGGTTGGACGTGGAGGATGGTGATGATGCTGGTGTGAATGTCGGAGGCGGGGAGAAGATCCGAGGACTCTAGAAATGGTGCCGAGGGTACTGCTCCGCTATGATGGATGGTTTCATCGTTGGAGCAGCTCCGCTAAGGTGTACGGCGACGAGGCTGAAGCATGACAAGACAAACAACGTTAATCTGAAGTGGGACCCTAATATCATCTGCAATAGATGATGTAAAATACATCACCAAAAAGTGCTAGATGTAAAACGCATCAGCCGCGCCACGGCCGGTCTGACAGATGCTGTAAGTACTGTTCACTCTGAACTTAACTGAAGAAAATGAACTTCACAGTCGAAACTGAATTTTACTGTCGAAACTGATTGAACTAGTAAAAGAGCATTGCAATAGATGTTTAGGGCGTTCGAGCACTAGTAGCAGAGAAGCAGTGACCTAAATCAGCAGACGCTCGAGCAGGGAACGCACTAGCAGAGAGCAAGTCGTGCAGTAGCACCGCAAGCGAGTGCTAAAGCAGCAACTCCTGTAGCTGCCGGAGGTCATGCAGCAGCAGCGCAAGCTAAAGCAAGAGCAGAGCAGTAGGACAAACGAAAGAAGGAGCAGTGCAACAACGCGACCGACAGCAAGAACAGAGCCGCAGCGCGAGCGAGAGCCGGAGCAGCTGCAGCTAGTGCCGTTGTGGAAGTCGCTGCCGAGGAAGCAACGACATGGGGGAGAGACGCCATGGATGATGTGTCCGGCGACGGCGCCGTCGATGGAGACACGCCATGTCTACTCGGTATCGAGCACCGGCAGCCCCGTGAGATCGAATAAAAGATAAAATGCAGCGGTGAGTGCAGAACCTCCTTGGTGGCGCCGAGTTGGCCTCGGCTTCATCGGAGGAATTGGTGAGGGTGTTGCAGTTCCGGTGGGGCAGGTCAAGACGACACTGTGGGGATTGAGGTGGCGCGATAGACGAGGTGAACGTTGGGGCAGCTCCTTGGAGGTGGAGGACGGGGCGGGTGATCCGGCGGGACGACGAGATCGACAACAGATCCTCATCCGGTGCGGTGGATGAGGGACGGCGAGCTGTTGCGGTGGACGACGTAGTCGGGGAAGAGTCTCAGGCTGCGCGGCGGTCGGGAGGCCGACGAAGGAGCGTGGGGTTTCACGGGTTTTGGCGGCCTCGGTGTATGAATGGGGGGCAAAGGGGGAGGGGGGAGCCAAGCTTAGGGACGCGCTTGTCCGAAATGTAGGGTAAGTTACCAGCGTACCCCGACCGGTTTTGACACCGCGACGTGGAGCTTCATTTCCGGCTGAGGGGTAGAAGGGGGATTTCGCGTGTCTGGGCTGTGGGAGCGATTTCGGATGAGGGGGGAGTTCTCGCGTGCGTCGAAATTTTGGGATAACAAGGCACGACGCGGGTTGAAGAAGAGGGAGTTTCAAAGCAGGTGAGACAAAAGATACTCGAGCTTGAAAATTTTGGGATAACAAGGTGCGGATTCCTTGTTCGGCAGAACAAACTTAACGTGTAAAAAAACAATTCATACAAGACACAAGAGAGTCATGTCCCCTTTTACTATATTGCTATAGATGCCATTGAAAAAACTACAAGAAAAATGTAAAAAAAATCGGGAGAACAAGATTACCCTGCACAATACCAAATCGATTCGCACTTCCCTCAACAACAACAAAAAACAAATCAATTCCCACCAAAGAAAGAGTAATGTCCCTTTTTATATGATTACATATGCCATGATCTTGAATTTCAAATTTTGAATCCACGTTATGTTGAATTCGAATATATCGTTAGGTGACCTTGCGGTTTATAATTGATGTAGTCGTACTTTTTGATCTTCCATCATAAATGAACATTTTACTCCACCATGTGAACATATATATTGTCGTCTACCATATGGACTAAATTTGAACCAATTTTCCTTATTTGAATAGGATTGTTGTCAAGTTATACAATAATTTAAATATTATCTTGATAACAAAAAACATACATATATAGCAGTAATCATATTTCACTATGAACTACATGTACCATACGCTCTCCAATTCAAATATTTGTATCCATTTTATGTTGAATTCAAATCATAGTACATTATTGGTCTAGGTAGTGAGATGTTTGGGATAATCTAAATCCTGTTTTCATACGTATAATTTTTGGCTGAATTGGGAGAAGTTTTGGTATAAGCCTCTTGCAAAACCGGAGATTCTCTCAACAAGCCTCGTGGTTCCAAGAGGGAATGTGTCACCTTTGTGTGCGAAACAATATACGCTGCCTCCCCCTGATTTTATTTACAGAGGCAACATAGAACAATATGAGTGCCTGTTAAAATTTGGAATTATTTCGGGTTCATTTGGCCTTTTTATACATTAATTGAGTTTCCGGACTTTTAATGTGCATAATCTAAATGTTAATTGCATGCACATGCTCCGGTGCACCAAACTGGGTTGAAAAATCACATGTGTGTCCTTGGTTGAATTTCTAGGTCCCATGGAAGAAATGAGAGTGAAATTCAAACATCTGGGCGTCATGACTCGGCCGAGAACATCGAGAAACTTTGATTTTAAATTCATGTAAATCCAAAACTTGCCTGGAAATCATGAAACTTGGCATGGTGTCATGTCATGGCACTAACATGTTGTGGTAAAAAATTGGGCCGATTTGGAAGCTCGTGGTTCTAAGAGGGAACGTGCCACCTTTGAGTGTGAAACGATATACACTAGCCCACCCCCCTTGAGTTTCTTAACAAACGCAACATTGAACTACATTAGTGCCCTGTTAAATTTTGGAATTATTTCGGGTTCGTTTGTCGTTTTTTATACATTAATTGAGTTTCTAGTCATTTAATGTGCATAAGTCAAATTTGAACTACAAGCACATGCTCTCGTGCACCAAAGTTGGTTGAAAAATCACATTTGTGTCCTCGGGTGAATTTCTAGGTCCCGGGCAAGAAATGAGAATAAAATTAAAACATCTGGGCATCATGGCTCGGCCGAGAACATTGAGAAACTTGGTTTTAAAATTCTTGTAAATCCAAAACATGTCTGAAAATCATGAAACTTGGCATGGATGTCATGTCATGGTACTACCTAGTTGTGGTAAAAAAATTGGCCGAATAGGAACATATTTTGGTATAAGCTTCTTGCAAACGCAAGCTTCTCTCAAGAAGGCTCCTGGTTCTGAGAGGGAACGTGCCACCTGTCGTGGTACTAATTCTGACAGTGATGTAGGGGGGTAAGTATGGAGAGGCTAGATCTTAGCTATGAAGAAGTTGTAAGAACATAGGGTTTACGAGTTCAGGCCCTTCTCGGAGGAAGTAATAGCCCTACGTCTCGGTGCCCGGAGGCGGTCGATTGGATTATGCGTGTGAGGATAACAGGGATGCGAACCCTTGATACTGAGGAGGGGGGGTGGCTTATATAGAGTTCGCCAGTCCCCTCCCGCCCTCAGTAATGCTAGGTTTAAAGTACATTAAGGTTAGGCATTACTGGTAACGCCCCTAATAAGTGCTATAATGACCATAAGAGCTATTTAATGCCCGACCGTTTGCGTGCGGAGTGGCTGTAGAACTCCTTGCGGTCGAGTGCTTTGCTTGGTGGTCGAGTGATAGCGTCATGGTCGAGTGTCTTGAATCCGTCGAGTGGGATACCTCCAAGTCGATTGAAAGGCGACTTCTTCTAGGGATGTCCTTGGGTGGGGCACTTTGGACAGGTCCATGCCCCTACCCTAGGTACATAGCTTCATCATTAGCCCCCGAATGGATCGAGGTTTGAATGGGAAGGAGTTGAGGACCCTTCCGACCGGTTCTCTGTGTTACATGAGTGCCTTGTTTTGGATCAATCGTCACGGATGACATCGTCAACCTCTTTCAGTCGCCTTGATCCATTCCAGGTCTTCCGTCGAGTGAATTTTCTTATTTGTGAAGATCCGAGCGATGGTGGGAAAGGAATCTTCTGTCTGACGAATCGTTCCGCAACTCGCGGATTTTGCGGGATTTGAATATTGGGAAGCGCGCGGGACGGGGGTGGCCGCGGTAATCTGATGTGATATGGTGGAAGCTCCTCGATTTCCGGGCCACCTTTTTCGCCACGTACTGCGCGCGCGTCTGCTGCGGGATTTGACGGGATAGCCCAGGCCTACCAGTCAGCCACTCGGAAGCAGCCTCTTATAAGACGCAGACTCGGGGCTCCCCAACAGTGCGCTCTCTCTTTTCCTTCTCCCTGCACAGAGTCTTCCGCCTCCTCCGCTCTCACCCTAGCGCCGTAGGTCCGTTCGAGCTCCGCCGGCGACGATGGTGAAGGACAAGACATCCGCTCTGGAGCGCGCGAAGAAGGCGGCGGTGCAGGGGAAAGGGAAGAAGTCCGCTCGGGGTGGATCTTCCTCAAGGACTGCTCTGCCCAAAGGCTGGATCCAGGGCGACTGGATGCCGTCGGTGATTCGGCAGGAGGATCTCGACGATATGGTCGAGGGGGGAGTTATTCTTCACGAAGCCGCGCGTCTCTCGGGGGGAGAAGTCGAACCTCAACCTCTGGATGGTGAGTGCGTCCTCCTTGCCACCCATATCGATCGCGGGTTCTCTCTGCCTCCTCATCCTTTTTTCTGGAGCTTTCTGAACTTCTTCGGAGCGCAGCTCCATCATTGCACTCCCAACTCCATTGTGTATCTTGCTGCTTTCGTTTCTTTGTGTGAGTGTTTCCTGGGTTGTCGCCCCCACTGGGGGCTCTTTAAGCATATCTTCACTTGTCTCTCCCAATCGGTCAAGAAGGCCAAGTCGAGTACCGAAACGACGCAGGTGATCCAACTGTGCGGGGGTCTGGCAATTCAGACGAGGGGAAAAAGTTCTTTTCCATCTATCACTTTCCCTGAGTCGGTCCGTGGTTGGCAGTCGACCTGGTTTTACTGTAAAGACCAGGCGACCCCAGGACAGTCGACTGGGCTTCCTCCTTTCTCTCTGGACCGCGCCCAAAAACCTGCTTCTGTGAAAGTGGCGCCGGAAGAAAAGGCGCAAGTCAAAGTGCTGGTGGGTCGAGTGGTTCAGCTTGTCCGCGAGGGCGTGATCGGCATGGATCTGTTGGAGTTCTTCCTTCGGAGGCGCATCCAACTGCTTCAGGCTCGTGACCACCCGATGTGGCTGTATGTGGGTCTTGAAGACACCACTCGGGTTCACCCAGAGGAGGTCACTTATGAGATGCTGGAAGGGTGGCTGTCCAGTATCACAGGGAACAAGGACAACCCCCGAGGGGCCAGGAGGGTTCCTCCACTCGACAACACATACGAAGTGGATTAGGTCTGACCTTATGTTCCTGACTGAGATCTTGTTTTCTTTATTGGTCTTCTTTGAATCGGTCGATTGACTTTTGTCTTGTCTGTTGTTCCCCAGGCAACTACTGAGATGTATTCGACACCCAATGGAGCACAGGAGCAGGTTGAGGAAGGGGAGGCGAGCGGAGGCGAAAGTGGAGACGAACACGCCGAGTGGGAATCTGACGGTGAAGGAGAGGGAGACGACGATGTCGACTCCAGCGAAGAGGAGGAGGAGGAAGTTGAACCCCCCCCCCCCCCGCTCGGAGAGGCGATCCAAGCTTACGCACGATCCTGCGCGGGAACGTGGTAAGGCGACTGCTCCTGTTGGGCAGTTGTGGAAATGCCCTCGGACCTCTTCTCCTTCGCCGACTGAGAAGGCTCCCAAACACCCACGCGCGACACCGTCCAAGCCGCCCAAGGCCCTGCCCAGGATGAAGATGGTTGTCCCCACCATTTCCGGGTAATAATACGACTTGTTTTCCTTTGTCGACTGTGAACAGATCTTTGGTCGATTCATTGAGCCATCTGACTGACTTTCGAAATTTGCAGCGCTGCTACTTCTGAGATCTCCTCCAAGGAGGATGATCAAGAGATGGAGGATGCTGTTACTTCCAACCCTGGTACGATCACTGATGTTCTGGCTTGAGTCGACTGGATATTTCTTGTAACTTTGGTCGATTGACTTTTCTCACAGCTCCTCCTCACGTTATAAACCTACCGGATGACGAAGACGAGGTGCCTCTGAGAGTGAGAAGGAACAGGAGGGCGCCGGCTGGCAAGACCCCCCAATATGCTCCGGTGCCTGAGGTTGTGGCCCGGGACGGTGGTGATACGACTCAGACCTCCGTGACTTTCGTTGTTCCTCTGACGAGCGTGCAACCTTCGACGTTGACTGCAAATCCGCCTTCGCTTTTTGCCACATACCCTGTCCCTGAGGATCAAGTGGGTGCCGCAAAAGAGGCAATACGCCAGGCGGGCATCATGATGGAGCAAGTGAAAGTGGTTCGGGACGCCAGCCAAGCGGCCTATGACGCGAGTTCAGCTCTGCAGAGCAAGGTCCAGGTCAGTCGACTCAACACTTGGTTTGTTTTGATATGCTGTTTGAAGAATCTCTTTTCTGAAGATCTTTATGTCTGTACACCCACTGGGTGTGTCTTCCAACTTTTGGACGAGTGGGGGCACGCTAAGTGCACCCACTGGGTGTAGTCCCCGAGACTATGGTGGACTGCTGGCAGTCGACTGTAGTCTTTATATTGTGTTGTTGTGGTTGTACTTCTTCACTCGGTCTGGTCAGGCCATGTTGAATGGAATTGTATTCGGTCGACTGCGGGCAGTCGTCTTTTTTTTTGAACCAGTGGGGGCACGCTGAGTGCACCCACTAGGTGTAGTCCCCGAGACGGCTGTCCAATGATTTTGATTCGGCTGTAGTCTTAGAAACGCCATCATTGTGTCTTGATTACTCGGAAGTAACCTATCCTTGACGTTTGTCGACTGGTTTTTCGCAGAAATCCTGTGAACTTGCGGCTCGCTTAACTGAGTTGAAGGACTAGCAGATCCAGCTCAACCTCGACTTAAAACTTGCTCAAGAGAACTTGCAGAAGGCTCGAGAAGAGGCAAAAGGTATGGCTGGTGAGGTCCTCCATTCTTGACGAGTGACTTTTTCTTTTTTGTCTATTCTTGATGTTGATCGCACTCGACGTGCCGCAGATAAACTGGAGGAAGCACTGAAGAAGAAGGATCAAGATCTTGCCGAAGCGCAGAAGGAGGCCTTGAACAATACAAAGCTTGCTGAAGAAAAGCTAGCTTCAGTCTATACTCTTGAACAGGAGAACTCCAGACTGAAAGCTGCTCTTGACACAGCTAATAAGGAGGTCAGCCGACTGAAGAACGACAAGATTGCTCTGAATGACAAGGCAGGCGAGCTGGCGGGGAAGAAGAACGATCTTGAGGTTTATCTCGGGGGACTCGCCAAGAAGTTGTTCATCATGCTTGAAGGTAACAATTTTCACCCGACTGGCTTGCAGTAACCAAACTCGTGTAGAGCCGCTGCCTTATTCTTGAATTGTTATCTGTAGAATTCTGCCAGAACTTTGAAGAGGAGACCAGTCGACTGGAGCCAAGCTTGGATCCTGCCAATTCACTCGTGAAGGACGAGGCTGCTATGAATGTGCTCCGCCTGGAGTCTCGCATCGCCAGCTTGGTTGATTATTTGGCTCGACTGAAGGTTGCAGTGTCGCGGATCGACACGTCTCTCTGGCCCTGGGCGACGCTTTCGAATGATCTCGAGTCTCTGATGACTCGACTGAATGACGTCCCTGGTCGAGTGACGGAATGGAAGAAATCCTCTGCAAGGTGTGGTGCTGATGTCGCTCTGTCCCTGGTTCGCGTCCATTGCAAAGATGTGCGAGAAGACAAGCTGGCTGCCATTCAGGTTGACAATACTAAGAAGCTCAGCTTTCAGGACTTCATGGAGATTTTCATCGCTGCTGCCACCCGTATTGCAGACGGGATCGATTTGGACGAGTTCGTCGCCCCTTCCAGTCCTCCGCCTTAGGAATGAAAAACTTTAATGCTTCACTTTCAATTTGCCTCGGAATGCCGAGTGGATTTGTAACCATTGAAACTCTATCAAGCCGAGGGCTCGATTACTTTGATCTGAGGTCTCGGACCTTTGGATCTTATCTGAACTTGATTTATCGTCGAATATCTTCATGGATTATCGGTCTAGTGGAACTTGACCTTTACTCGAAATAACCTCGTATTTGTATTGCAGCTCCGAAGGAGAAGGTAACAGTCGATTCGCACCTTGCCGTCCTTGTGGATCGGGATCTGCTCCGTACTTAGGCGAGCGTGGGGCTGCAGCTAAGCCTCCGAGTGGGAGGTTTGCTCTCCACTCGGTAGGATTTTAAACACTTAGGCGAGCACTGGGCTGCAGCTAAGCCCCCGAGTGGGAGGTTTGCTCTCCACTCGGTAGGATTTTAAACACTTAGGCGAGCACTGGGCTGCAGCTAAGCCCCCGAGTGGGAGGTTCGCTCTCCACTCGATAGGATTTTTTACACTTAGGCGAGCACTGGGCTGCAGCTAAGCCCCCGAGTGGGAGGTTTGCTCTCCACTCGGTAGGATTTTTTGACACTTAGGCGAGCACTAGGCTGCAGCTAAGCCTCCGAGTGGGAGGTTTGCTCTCCACTCGGTAGGATTTTAAACACTTAGGCGAGCACTGGGCTGCAGCTAAGCTCCCGAGTGGGAGGTTTTCTCTCCACTCGGTAGGATTTTTTGACACTTAGGCGAGCACTGGGCTGCAGCTAAGCCCTCGAGTGGGAGGTTTGCTCTCCACTCGGTAGGATTTTTTGACACTTAGGCGAGCACTGGGCTGCAGCTAAGCCCCCGAGTGGGAGGTTTGCTCTCAATTCGGTAGGATTTTTAAACACTTAGGCGAGCACTGGGCTGCAGCTAAGCCTTCGAGTGGGAGGTTTGGCTCACCACTCGGTAGGGTTTTTAAACACTTAGGCGAGTACTTGGACTGCAGCTAAGCCCCTGAGTGGGAGTTTGGCTCACCACTCGGTAGGATTTTTAAACACTTAGGCGAGCACTGGGCTGCAGCTAAGCCCCCGAGTGGGAGGTTTGCTCTCCACTCGGTAGGATTTTTTCAAACTTAGGCGAGTACTTGGACTGCAGCTAAGCCTCCGAGTGGGAGGTTTGCTCTCCACTCGGTAGGATTTTTTCAAACTTAGGCGAGTACTTGCACTGCAGCTAAGCCCCCGAGTGGGAGTCTGGCTCACCACTCGGTAGGGTTTTTAAACACTTAGGCGAGCACTGGGCTGCAGCTAAGCCTCCAAGTGGGAGGTTTGCTCTCCACTCGGTAGGATTTTTTCAAACTTAGGCGAGTACTTGGACTTCAGCTAAGCCCCCGAGTGGGAGTCTGGCTCACCACTCGGTAGGGTTTTTAAACACTTAGGCGAGTACTTGGACTGCAGCTAAGCCCCCGAGTGGGAGTCTGGCTCACCACTCTATAGGATTTTTAAACACTTAGGCGAGCACTGGGCTGCAGCTAAGCCCCCGAGTGGGAATCTGGATCACCACTCGGTAGGATTTTTTTTGCAAACTTAGGCGAAACGGATTCGCGGCTAAGTCACCCACTGGGGGATTTCATACGCAAACAAAAGTGACAGCAATTACAGGAGAAATTGGAACACTCTTGTCTTTGATAAAAATAAACTACAGAAGTTTTTCTTATTACATCTCATCCGATTGAGAATTCAAGTGTAAAATGGGCGGAGTAGTTCCGCATTCCAAGCTCGTGGCTCGTCGATCTAGCGATCGACATTGTAGAGGTGATATGCTCCATTGTGGAGGACTCTGGTGACGATGAAGGGACCTTCCCAAGTAGGGGCAAGTTTGTGTGGTTTCTGTTGATCCACTCGGAGGACCAAATCTCCTTCTTGGAAGGCTCGACTCTTCACACCTCTGGCATGGAATCGACGCAAGTCTTGCTGATAAATGGTCGATCTAATCATAGCCATTTCTCTCTCCTCCTCTAGGAGGTCGACTGCGTCTTGCCGGGCTTGCTCTGCTTCATCTTCGGTATAAAGCTCGACTCGGGGTGCGTTGTAAAGTAGATCACTCGGCAGAACCGCTTCGGCTCCGTAAACCAGAAAGAACGGAGTTCTTCCAGTCGACCGGTTCGGGGTGGTCCTCAATCCCCACAGAACTGATGGAAGCTCGTCGACCCAAGCGCCTGCTGCGTGCTTGAGATCGCGCATCAGTCGAGGTTTTAGTCCTTTGAGAATCAGACCGTTTGCCCTTTCAGCTTGTCCATTCGACTGAGGATGTGCGACCGACGCGTAGTCGACTCGTGTGCCTTGAGAGGCGCAAAAAGCTCTGAACCTGTCTGAATCGAAGTTTGACCCGTTGTCAGTGATGATGCTATGCGGGACTCCATATCTGAATGTTAACTCCCTAATGAAACTGATAGCAGTGCTAGCATCCAGATTCTTGATAGGCTTAGCTTCAACCCATTTGGTAAACTTGTCGACTGCCACGAGCACGTGTGTGAAACTGCTCCTGCCCGTTCTTAGCGGACCAACCATATCCAGGCTCCATACAACAAAGGGCCAGACGAGTGGAATGGTCTTCAAGGCTGATGCTGGCTTGTGCGACATGTTGGAGTAGAACTGGCAGCCTTCGCACTTGTCGACTATCTCTTTCGCCATTTCATTTGCTCTGGGCCAGTAAAAACCCGCTTGGTATGCTTTAGCCACAATGGTCCGAGAGGACGCATGGTGACCACAAGTCCCCGAGTGGATATCATCAAGGATTATCTGACCTTCTTTTGGCGTTATACACTTCTGATCGATTCCAGTTGCGGTTTCTCTATACAATTGTCCCTTTATGACTGTGAAGGCTTTGGATCGACGGACGATCTGTTGAGCCTCCTCTTCGTCTTCTGGGAATTCTTTCCTCAAGATGTATGCGATGTACGGTATCATCCAGTCAGGAGTGATTGCCAAGACTTCCATGATTAGGTTGACCACAGCAGGAACTTCGACTTTAGTCGGATCTGTGGTGCTTTTCGGCTGCGGGGCTTCTTCTGTAAAAGGATACTCTTGGACTGACGGCGAGTGAATATGCTCCAAAAACACATTGCTGGGAATGGCTTCCCTCTTGGAGCCTATCTTTGCCAGATCATCAGCTGCTTGATTTTTCAGTCGGGGGATGTGATGAAGCTCTAACCCCTCGAATTTCTTTTCCAACTTTCTTACTGCGTTGCACTAAGCAGTCATAGCTGGACTTCTGACGTCCCGCTCCTTCATCACCTGATTAACCACCAAATCTGAGTCGCCATAAACCATGAGGCGACGGACGCCGAGTGAAATGGCCATGCGCAACCCATACAAAAGTGCTTCATATTCTGCTTCATTGTTGGAGGAATCGAAGTGAATCTGGAGAACGTAGTTGAGCTTATCTCCTCGGGGGGAGACCAGTACTACCCCAGCACCAGAACCGTTCAGCATCTTAGATCCATCGAAGAACATGGTCCAGTGCTCCGAGTGAACTTGGGTCGGAAGCTGCTGTTCAATCCACTCGGCGACGAAATCTGCAATTGCTTGGGACTTGATAGCCTTCTTTGCTTCAAATTTGATATCTAAGGGAAGGAGTTCAATCGCCGACTTTGCCACTCGACCAGTTGCATCTCTATTGTGCAGAATCTCTGACAGTGGGGCGTCGCTGACGACTGTAATGGAGTGGTCAGAGAAGTAATGCGCAACCTTCTTCGTGGTCATATAAATCCCATATACAAGCTTCTGGTAATGAGGATATCTTTGCTTTGAAGGAGTCAAAACTTCAGACACATAATATACTGGGCGCTGAACTCTGAAGGCCTTTCCTTCTTCTTCTCGCTCGACCGTGAGTACAGTACTGACAACTTGTCCCGTGGCTGCAATGTAAAGCAGCAGAGTCTCCTTACTGATTGGACCAGCAAGCACCGACTGGGTGGAAAGCAGAGCTTTGAGGTCTGCAAACGCTGCATCAGCTTCTGGAGTCCACTCGAACTTGTCAGATTTCTTCATCAGTCGGTAAAGAGGCAACGCCTTTTCACCGAGACGAGAAATGAATTGACTTAGAGCGGCCAAGCACCCTGTGAGCTTCTGGACATCATGCACACGTACAGGACACTTCATCCGGAGAATGGTGCCAACTTTTTTGGGATTGGCATCGATTCCTCGTTCGGAAACGAGGAAACCGAGTAACTTTCCACCTGGAACTCCGAATGTGCATTTTGATGGATTGAGCTTGATATCATACCTCCTGAGATTAGCAAAGGTTTCAGCAAGGTCAGCCAGTAGGTCGGAACCTTTCCGTGACTTGACCACAATATCATCCATGTATGCTTCCACGTTCCGACTGATCTGAGTGAGCAGACACTTTTGAATCATCCTCATGAACGTGGCTCCAGCATTCTTGAGGCCGAAGGGCATGGTGACATAACATAAGCACCCGAATGGAGTGATGAAAGCCGTTTTGACCTCGTCGGGTCCATACAGACGGATCTGGTGGTACCCTGAATAGGCATCCAGAAAGGACAAACGCTCACACCCCGCAGTCGAGTTGACTATTTGGTCGATGCGGGGGAGAGGGAAATGATCTTTCGGACAGGCCCGATTGATATGTTTAAAGTCGATGCACATGCGAAGTGACTTGTCCTTCTTGGGGACCATGACAACATTGGCGAGCCACTCGGAGTGGTAAATCTCTCCGATGAATTCTGCTGCTAGGAGTCGAGCTACCTCTTCGCCGATGGCTTTCCTCTTCTGGACGGCAGACCGTCGAAGATGTTCCTTCACCGACTTAACGTTCGGGTCGACTCGTAGACGGTGCTCAGCCAGTCCCTTGGGAACTCCAGGCATGTCAGAAGGCTTCCATGCGAAGATGTCCCAGTTCTCACGGAGGAACTGGATGAGTGCTTCTTCCTATTTGGAATCGAGCATCGTTGAAATGTGAGTCGGAGCTGCATTGGGATCGGTCGGGTGAATGTGGACTGGCTTCGTTTCACCGGACGACTGAAATGCTGACTCTGAAGCAGGCTTCTTGGCTCGCAGTAATTCACTCGGATCTGCAGTTTTCTGGCACTCTTGCAACTCGACCACTGCCATCTGGGCGTCAGCAATTTTTGAGCCCTTCTGAAAACACTCCTCTGCTTTCTTCCGATTGCCCGTAACAGTGATCACACCTCTGGGGCCAGGCATCTTCAATTTGCGATACACATAACACGGTCGAGCCATGAAGCGTGCATAGGCTGGCCTGCACAAGATAGCATGATACGCACTTTGGAAGTCCACAACCTCGAATGTCAACTTTTCCTTGCGGTAATTCTTCGAATCACCGAAAACCACGTCCAGAGCAATCTGGCCGAGTGACTCGACTTTCTTTTCGGGAATGACTCCATGGAAGCTCATGTTGCTGGTACTGAGCCTGGACATCAGAATGCCCATCCCTTTCAGCGTTTCTGCATACAGAATGTTCAGGCCGCTGCCACCATCCATCAGGACTTTGGTCAGTCGAGTGCCTTCGACAACTGGGTCGACCACCAAAGCTTGCCTCCCAGGGGTGGCAATGTGCGTAGGGTGGTTGGACTGGTCGAATGTGATGGCAGTTTGAGACCACTTCAGGTAACTGGGTGTTGCCGGGGCAACCATATTCACCTCATGGTTGATGACTTTCAGTCGACTTTTGCTTTCTACATCAGCAAAAATCATGAAGGTGGAATTGACCTAAGGGTATCCGTCGTCACTATCTTCCTTGTCCTCAACTTTGTCCGACTCTTTTTCCTTGTCTTTGGACTGCTTGCCCTGAAACTGTTGGATCAGGAGCCGACACTGTCGAGTGGTATGCTTCGGGTAAATGAGCTTACCCTCCTCATCTTTCTTGGTGTGAATGTGGCAAGGCAGATCCAAAACATCATTTCCATCTTGATCCTTGACTTTCTTGGGGTTCCAGGGCCCCTTGGGTTTTCCCTTGAATTTTCCCTGAGTTACGGCCAGGGCCTCTCCAGGGGCGGCCGGCTCGGCCTTTCGCTTCTGTTTCCGACTGGAATTGCCTCCGGTTTCCTGGGCGACTGCCTTCTGCTTGCCACTCCGAAGTCGATCCTCATCTTCTCCGTTAGCGTATTTGGTGGCAATCTCCATCATCCGATTCAGAGACATTTCTCCGGTCCGACCGAACTTCAGATTCAATTCTCTGTTCTTAACGCCTTCTTTAAAGGCACAAACTGCTTGATGATCTGGTACATTCTCAACTGTATGATGCAAAGTGATCCACCTCTGGATGTAATCCCTCAAAGTTTCATTCGGTTTTTGCACGCAAGACCGCAACTCTGTGAGGCCGGCCGGTCGTTTGCATGTTCCTTCAAAGGTGGTGACAAACACTCGGGAGAGGTCCTCCCAAGTGTAGATGCTGCTGGGCTCTAGCTGATTCAGCCACGCTCTGGCTGAGCCCTCTAACAGAAGAGGCAAATGCTTCATAGCCACCTCATCGTTGCCACCGCCAATCAGGACAGCCACTCGGTAATCTTCGAGCCAAGTGTCAGGCTTAGACTCACCAGTGAACTTGCTGACTCCAGTCGCCAATCTGAAATTGGGAGTAATCACTGCAGCCCTGATGGCTCGACTGAAACACTCTGGCCCTGAAACATGCACCCTGCTGCTTGTAGGCGCATCTCTGTCGTGGCCTTACCGGTGGGCTCTGTTCCTGTCAACCAAGCTTTGAACGAGGATAGATCTCGCGTCAAAGCCTGGTTCCATGGGGTCGGCTGGAATCCTCCGCCCACCACTGTGAGGGCGTCTGTCATCCTGCTGTCGAGGCGCATAAGACCCACTCCTCGGGGGAGGGGTTGGCACTCGACGCCGATCATCACGATCGAATTGGTGATCATACTGCTCATTTCTTCTGTACTGATCGGGTCGGTCTCCACGCCCTTCACGCCGCGGGGGCAATCTTGGGCTGTGAGCCGACTGCATTGTATCTGCTGCAACGGACCGACTGTGGATCCTGTTCCGCGACTGAGAAACAGCGGAATTCTGGTTTCCCGCTGCCCACAGCAATGCCCTGATTTGCAACAAGCCCCGGCCAGCCTCTGACTGGGAGGGCTGAATTGATTGTGCTATTCGGGTCGCGGCTGCCAAATTCTGAACTGGAGTTCGATATACCTGCATTGGCGGGAAGAGCTAACGTCGACTGGACTCAGGACCCCGCTGACGCGCTCTCTCGTCGAGTGCTCGCTGAAGATTCTCCAGTCGAGTGCGCTCGGCCAAGTTAGCCAAGCGCGCGTCCTCCAAGGCTCGGGCCTCGGGGGTTTCTCTAACGATAGGAGTGTGGAGTGCATCCATGTTCCGGCGGCGGAGTTCCTCTCGCTGCAGCGACTTGAGAGGCTCGGGGAGATACTATTCGTGGGGATGCGCCGGGTCGCCCCCACCCGCGCCTCCATTGGTACGGGGAAAACCGGGAGGGCTGCGTGTCCCATCAATCGCCAGAACCTCTGCCGCAGGGTCACTGCTGTCGCATTCGGATGCGGTCTCTGCGGAGCCAGTCGACAGATCGAACATGCCGTAGAGAGATTCGTCGGGCTCGATCGCCGCGACTTGTGGGGTGGCCGACTGGCGAGCCACCGCATGCCTCACCCACCTCTGAAGTCTCGATCGACCGAAGCGCTTGCGCCGGCGAGAGGCAAGGTGGGGAGATGACACGGGAGCCGTCCAATACTGGGTCAACGGCTGTCGCAAGAGGACACCACGAACACATGCACGGAAGTGCGTCGCCCCGTGGACGGGGAGCGCGTCGATGTCGAGTGGCACCTCCTGAAGCCAAGCGGAGTCGTTGGCGATGAACGTGAGCGCGCCAAGACGGATCTCGCGGCCCTCCACCAAAGCTCCGCCCGAAACCATGATCAAGGAGATCGGAAAAATCGCAACTCCTACAATCAAGCGCTAAGATACCAGCCCCACGGTGGGTGCCAACTGTCGTGGTACTAAGTCTGACAGTGATGTAGGGGGTAAGTATGGAGAGGCTAGATCTTAGCTATGTAGAAGTTGTAAGAACACATGGTTTACGAGTTCAGGCCCTTCTCGGAGGAAGTAATAGCCCTACGTCTTGGTGCCCGGAGGCGGTCGATTGGATTATGCGTGTGAGGATAACAGGGATGCGAACCCTTGATACTGAGGAGGGGGGTGGCTTACATAGAGTTCGCCAAGCCCCTCCTGCCCTCAGTAATGCTAGGTTTAAAGTACATTAAGGTTAGGCATTACTGGTAACGCCCCTAATAAGTGCTATAATGACCATAAGAGCTATTTAATGCCCGACCGTTTGCGTGCGGAGTGGCTGTAGAACTCCTTGAGGTCGAGTGCTTTGCTTGGTGGTCGAGTGATAGCGTCATGGTCGAGTGTCTTGAATTCGTCGAGTGGGATACCTCCAATTTGATTGAAAGGCGACTTCTTCTAGGGATGTCCTTGGGTGGGGCACTTTGGACAGGTCCATGCCCCTACCCTAGGTACATAGCTTCATCACCACCTTTGAGTGCGAAACGATATACGTTGTCCCCCTTGAGTTTATTTACAAAGGCAACATAGAACTACATGAGTGCCCTGTTAAATTTTGGAATTATTCCGGCTTCGTTTGGCCTTATTTACACATTAATTGAGTTTTTGGTCATTTAAGGTGCATAATTCAAATTTGAACTACAAGCACATGCTCCCGTGCACCAAAGTTGGTTGAAAAATCACATTTGTGTCCTCGGGTGAATTTCTACTCCCTCCTTCCATCTATATAGTTCCTAATGCGTTTTTCGAAGCTAACTTTGACCACACGTTAGAGCAATAATATATGGCATGCAACTTACACAAAGCATACCTTCAAATTTGTATGTCAAACGAGCTTCCAATAATATAATTTTCATAGTATGCATCTCATGTGCTATTAATCTTGTCAATAGTCAAAGGCTGTCTTGAAAAACACATTAGGCCCTATATAGATGGAAGGAGGGAGTAGGTCCCATGCAAAAAATGAGAATAAAATTCAAACATCTGGGAATCGTGGCTCGGTCGAGAACATTGAGAAACTTGGTTTTAAAATCATGAAACTTGGCATGGTGTCATGTCATGGTAGAACCATGCCGTGGTAAAAAAAATGGACGAATAGGAACAAATTTTGGTATAAGCTTCTTGCAAATCGGAGCTTCTCTCAAGAAGGCTCGTGGTTCTGGGAGGGAACGTGTCACCTTTGTGTGCATAATTCAAATTTGAAATACAAGCACATGTTCCAGTGCACCAAAGTTGGTTGAAAAATCACATGTGTGTCCTTGGGTAAATTTCTAGGTTCCATGCAAGAAATGGGAATGAAATTCAAAATGCTGGGCGTCGTGGCTGGGTTGGAAACATTGAGAAACTTAGTTTTTTAATTCCTATAAATCCAAAACACGCATGAAAATAATGAAACTTGGCTTGGTGCCATGACATGGCACCAACATGCTGTGGTAAATTTGCAGTCCAATTTGCGAAGGAGCACACATTAACAATCAACAAAGTCATTTTGGAACAAGTGTTGTCACGTTACAATCGGAAACACAAGTATTGTTGAAACCGTGGCGTTCTACTTACTAGTACCATTTACGTGCCGCCACGCGTCCCCATTTTTTATTAGCTAGGAGGCGCCGTGCAGGGTAGCTATTTGAGTACAAAAGGCGTGTGATCAGACCCCTGCGCGTGCTTATCGGGAGGAGAGCCCTTTGACCTCCATTTGCCGTCCACCTCTCTCCCAAGGTCTCCATTAATGGTGCCCGAGCCTCTGTTTAATGGCGTGACTATGTCTCACTCGACTGAGATTTAAGTGAGAAAAAAGAAAATCTGAAAGCACGGATCTTGATGTAAGATCCGATGGACCTATATAGCATCTACTGCGACTTATAGCAAGACTCATGAATATATAAGGATGATTAAAAAAAAGTTGATCAAAGAAGGGCTTGTCCCTTCTGATTTTCATTACTAAAAACCACCACAATTCACAAGAAGTTCAACACAACTCCAGCCTAACACAAAGGACTAAAAGCTACCAGATAGAAATCACAACATCCCAAGAGGCCAACAAAGGCCAAACATCCGTGCTAGAACCCAACATTTCACAACCGACGACACAATCCACGCCCTAAACCAATTATTACATCAAAAGAAACCAGGAAACTGAAGGAAGCCCAGCAGCAACTAGTCTCTGCGGCGAGTGGCGATGAGCTCTTTCGTGTCCTCAAGACGCTGCTTGAGAACATCCACGGATTCCTCCACCAGCCTTTGGCGCTCGTTGCGGAGCATGTCATTCTCGTCCATAAGTTTCTTGACGATGATGCCTGTCCTCTTTAACAAGGCACTGGTCTCCTCCTGCTGGTCAGCACTTCGGACGATCTTCTCCCTTAGCAGGTCGCACTCAGCCCGGAGCCTCTCATTGCCCTCCCTTAGTGCGCCGATAGCCTGTTCAAACGAGGCTTTCATGTCGTCCTGCAACCTCGCCCAGTGGGAGATCTGATCCATCTGGCTATGGACGACCGCATGCATGCGCCTGTAACGGTCGTCGCCTGCTCGTGAGAAATTTTCCTAGGCCGCCGCGGCGTGGCGGGACATCTCTGCTGCATTCGTGGCACGGAGGGACATCTCTACTGCTTCCGCGGCGCGGCCGGACCAGTCAGCTGCATCAACGGCACGGCGGGACCTCCGTGCTGCTTCAGCGGCGCGGCGGGACCTCTGTGCTGCTACTTTCGCGCGGCAGGACATGTCGGCTGCTCTCGCAGCGAGGCTGGACATCTCTCGTGCTTCCGCTTCCATGCTCACCTCTCCCTAGTGGCAATCTCTCGACCCAGAACTCACGCTGGCCATGGAAAACGCAAGGGAAGGATGCTGAATGACTTGTTTGTTTTTGTGGATGAGGAGTGGAGGAGGAATGCGCAGTCATCTTGGCATACTAGTATTTATAACCGAGTACTAATATGCTCCTAAGTGGGAAACCGTTTAGGTTGTGATCGGTGTGAACAGGTTTGCAATTCAATATAGCGTGGAGTAATTTGGAATGTGACGAGACGCGAGCTCAAAATTTATTGACGGTTCAAGTTTCGAAGTGTGGCACTATTCCCGAATGGAGTACTTCTTTTTCTACTCCCTCCATTCCGGTTTTATAGGGCTTATCTCAAAATTTTAGTTTTTCCATTTTATAAGTCTCAATTTGGTTGTTCCCCAACACATGTTCAGATTCCAAGGTGCATTAAATCATTGCATGCAAGTATTAAGAGAAAATTGACCAATGCATGTACTTTATGCATGCATGCATTGCAATTAATGCATTGATAAACATAATTTTTTATTGCCACCAAAACCCACCATTTCTTAAGCTAAATTAGAGCAAGGTAATCCCTATATTAGCATATTACTAAGATAAACAGAAGGCACTATAGAAACATTTAGGACGTGAGCTTGTCAATCTGAATGTGGAGGGACACAAGCTTAGCCCCGGCCAGCAGCTTGGGCGGAACTGTCAAGAAGGTCAGCTCCTGCACGTCAACGTCGCTGGGATCCTTGCTGCTTGTAACCTCCATTTCCACCTCGACGGCATCGGTCATGCCTTCGGGCTCCCCCGGCGGGCCGTTCGCCCACAGCTTGGCCGCGTAGTGCGCCAGTGGGGACGCCCCCGCTCTGATGCAGATGAGCGACACGGTGATAGGCGCGCCGATGTCGAGCATGTCGACGACCAAGAAAAACGCGCGGCAGTCCTCCTCCGTGAACAGCAAGAGCCGTGGCTCTGACAGTGGCACTTGCAGCTGGAGCACCTTGCCGTACTGGATCCTGTGCACGGGCATGGGATGCGCGGTGCTGATGTGGTGGTAGAGCACCGGCGACGGGCCTTCGTAGCTGCAGACGGGCACAGGGCATTTGCAGGGCGTGAGCGGACATACGCTCTGGTGACCGACGAGCTTGTGGTAAGTGAGGTAGAGCCCACAGCCTTCGTGCGGGCACTCCACCCTCACCGACGAAAGGACGGAGTCCACCACCGTGTTCCGCTCGTCGAAGCCACCGCCGCTCTCGCACTTCTGGCACTGCCGCTGGTTCCCGGGGCGCTCGACGCGGCAGTCTGCGCAGGCCAGGTGCCCTCCCTTGCACTATAGAAATCAATCGAACAACACATCAATCAAGAAACCTGCACCTTGCTCAATCAGCCGAACGGACGAGGTGTATTCGAACCTCATACACTAGAGGCGTCAAGGGGCGGAGGCACAAGGGGCAGTGGAGCACGGTGAGGTCCATCGAGACCTTAGAGAGCTCCATCGTCGGGTCATGTTCGGTCTGCATGATCTCGCCCTCCTCGTGCACAACCATCTCTCGACTTGGGCCGGGGTATTACAAAGCTTTACCGTCACATAGTTTATACTACTTCAAGGTACATTAAATCAACACATGCAAGTATCAAAAGGAGAGTCACGGCATGCATGCATGCGTTATAATTAATGCATCGGTAAACGCAAATTATTGAAATATATCGAGTGCAGTGCTTTGATATGTCGCGTCAACTCGTACATCAATGAGAAGTTTGATTATCCTCTCCCTCGCGGACTTAACTGCACCTGCCTTTGGTTGTATGACAGGTTGGCCACACACCTATCGGGCCCACCTGTCATACATGCAAAGGCAGGAGTGTCCCTCCCTCGCCCATGAGCGTGGTGGCTGCAAGACTGGGAGAAGCTTTCGCTACACGCTCTCCCTCCCGCACGCGGTGGACATGCAGTGGTTCAATCAGTGTCTGTCGGCGTTCTGGGAATGGGGGTCCCCAGACTTGCCTGCCTGCGGCCTGCGGCGTGGCTCAAATGGGGGCCCAGCGTGGCCCATCTTCATCAACACAAAGCTCAAGACCCTCGCGAGGGGCCAAGCCTCGCGAGGCGGACGATGCGGCGCTTCCTCAAGCACGGCCTCCTTAGGCTGGCTCGCGAGGAGGCGGAGAGATCAAGGCGGGTACCTCACGAGGTGCCCATGACGCAAGCCATGACGACCAAGGGTGCCAGGCGGGCACCAGCCCACGCAGCGTCTCCCTTTCCTCTTTGGTGCAAAGGGGGTAAGCGCAGGCGAGAGGATCAAGCAAAGGCACCCATTTCGGTGCAACGAGACCAAGACCAGTCCAGCGGTGGGAAGGAGGTCACCATGGAGCCCAGGACGGCGTCACCACAGGGCCTTTGGCAGGCGAAGACCGACTTTAGTCAGGATAAGTGTACCAGATGTTCCCCTTCAAAATGGCCAATTGTTGGCGCCCTTCCCGCTCAATATTTGGGAAGAGGCCCAGGGCCTTTGCCTATAAATAGGACTAGCCACTCCCCGGGTAGAGGCATCTGATCCAGCATCTAGAGAGAGAGAGAGAGAAGGTCGGTCGAACTCCCCTAGCAGTTCATCCCCTAGCCAAGAACAGACCCTCGCGAGGCTGTTCTTCCTTGTACTGTTCTTCATCATCAGCCCAAGAGGCAATCCACCCACCACAAACTAGAGTAGGGTATTACACCACAACGGTGGCCTGAACTAGTATAAACTCGGTGTCTCTTGTGTTGTTCTGGCAGTAGTTAGATCCTTACGAGACGGAGAGGTAGAGGGCACGATCTCTGCGCGCACCCCAGAGTTCAAACCTTAAGGGTCTGCCGGAACCCGTGATCCGACATTTGGCGCGCCAGGTAGGGGTGCGCCAGAGTCTGCCTTCCGCCGCTCTGTCCTCCTCCGGCTGCCGCATCCATGTACGGCGCCCATCGAGCTCGCGTCACGCCAGCGGCCCTCGCAGGAGCGCGTCCTCGCCGTCCCCCGTCGCACGCCGTCAACACCACCACAGGCCCAGCGGGAGGCGAGCAGCAAGCACCACCCCAGCACCTGCCTATGCGACAGGGTGACCGCACCGCGACATCGACGCTTCCGGTCGTTGCGGCCCTCCTGGGCGGCTCGTAGGCGCCACCCACAAGCCGCCACATCAAGCCATTTGCCCGCCAGATCGGCGCCGTTTCCGCGCGGCGGGGGGCTCCCCCGGACCGGGCGGCGCGCGAGGTTGGTCTGACCTTCAGCTCGGAGGACCACCCCGCTAACTTGGTCGGCTCGGGCGCGCTCCCCCTATTGTGCACCCCACCATCTGCCAGGTGGTCGTCACTAGAACCCTCGTCGATGGCGGCGCGAGCCTCAGCGTGCTCTCGGTCGAGACCTTCAACCTCCTCTGCATACCCCGGGAGCGGCTGCAACCCAGCCGATCCTTTTCGGGCGTCGGGGGCGGGTCGTCCGACTCCTTGGGACAGATCCGGCTCCCGGTAACCTTCGGTACCTACGACAACTTCCGCACGGAGATGGTCTACTTAGACATCGCCCCCATCGGCCTCCCTTACAACGCCATCCTCGGCTACCCGGCACTGGCTCAGTTCATGGCCGCCACGCACCCGGCGTACAACCTCATAAAGATGCCCGGGAGCAACGGTACCCTCACCGTGCACGCCCTGTGAGTACTCAAGCTCGCCTTCAAGACGGCGGCATCGGCACAGCCCGCCGACGCGGGGACCCCTGAGCCCAAGGGGGCTGCGCCCACCAAGAAGAAGCAGTTGTTCACCCAGGAAAAGGCAGAAACCAAGCAGATACCCGTCGACAAGGACGGGTCCTCCAGCGCCACTTTCACCATTGGCACCAACTTGGGGCCTGAGCAGGAGGAGGCCCTGGTCAAGTTCCTGCGTGCAAACAAGAAAGTGTTTGCTTGGGATCCCGATCAGTTGGCAGGGATCCCCAGGGACGTCATCGAGCACCACCTCAACGTGTGCCCAAATGTGCACCCAGTGAAGCAGAAGGCCAGGCGGCAGTCCACAGAGAAGCAGGCCTTCATCGTCCAAGAGACGCACAAGTTAGAAGCTGCTGGAGTCATTCGTGAGGTCCGGTACCCAGATTGGTTGGCCAACCCTGTCGTTGTGCCCAAGAAAGGGGGGAAGGAACGCATGTGTGTCGACTTCACCAAGCTCAACAAGGCATGCCCGCAAGATCCGTTCCCGCTCCCTCGCATCGACCAGATCGTCGATTCCAATGCCGAGTGCGACCTGCTATGCTTTTTGGATGCCTTCTCCGGATATCACCAGATCAAGATGGCGATAGAAGACGTTGAGAAGACCGCCTTCTTGACCCCATGCGGGATATACTGCTATACATGCATGCCATTTGGACTGCGCAACGCAGGGGCAACTTTTCAGCGGCTGATGCACATCACCTTGGGCCCGCAGCTCGGGAAGAATGTTGAAGCATACGTTGATGAGATTGTGGTGAAATCTCGAGAGGCCAGGACCCTGATACAAGACCTGGAGGAGACCTTCGCGAGCCTCGACGCAGTGAACCTGCGGCTCAACCCGGAGAAATGTGTGTTTGGCGTTCCCTCGGGCAAGCTTTTGGGATTCCTCATATCTCACCATGGCATCGAGGCCAACCCCGAGAAGGTCAAGGCGGTTGAGGACATGAGCCCGCCAAAGACCCTCAAAGAAATGCAGAAGCTTACTGGGCGTGTGACCGCACTAGGGCGCTTCATCTCCAAATTGGGGGAACGAGCGCTGCCTTTCTTTCAGCTGATGAAGAAAAAGGGGCCCTTTGAATGGACTAAAGAGGCAGATAAGGCGTTTCGGGATCTCAAGAGGTACCTAACCAGTCCCCCAATCATGGTGGCTCCGCGTCCTCAAGAGCCCCTGCTGCTCTACCTCGCTGCCACCCCCTACTCTGCCAGCGCGGCCTTGGTGGCAGTTAGGGAGGAGCGCCAGGTTAAGACCGCAGCGGCAGCCCGAGGCAAGGCGAAAAGGGAACAAGGAAAGCCCGAGGAAGCCAAAACCACCGATGAGGAGGATCAACCGCCAAGGAACGCACCAGAGACAGGAGAGGCCGCACGCCCGGATGGTCCACCTCCCGAGGTCACGTTGTCCTGTGAGGTGCCCCCACCTCCCGAGGGCGCCGCGACCCAAGATGCTCTCAGCCTTGTTGAGCACCCGGTCTACTTCGTTAGCACGGTGCTATGGGACACGAGGGCACGATACTCGATGCCTCAGAAGCTCCTCCTCGCGCTGCTAGTGGCCTCGCGCAAGCTGCGTCACTACTTCCAAGCTCACCCGATCAAGGTCGTCTCATCATACTCCCTGGAGAGGGTGCTCAGGAGCCCTAACTCGGCCGGAAGGGTCGCTGAATGGAACATAGAGTTGCAGGCGTTTCAGCTCGAGTTCAGCACAACTAGGGTCATCAAAGGAGCCGCATTGGCAGATTTCATGGCGGAATGGACAGAGGCGCCAGGCCTCAAGGACAACGAGGATCGTTCCCTCTCCCCAGGGAGCGAGGCGCCAGAAGGCTGGGTCATGTACTTCGACGGGGCATTCTCCAGGCACGGCGCGGGGGCTGGTGCGGTGCTGATATCACCCACTCAGGATAAGCTTTACTATGCAGTACAGCTCTGTTTCCAGCAAGGAGAAAAGGTTTCCAACAACATAGCAGAATATGAGGGACTGATAGCCGGGCTGAAGGCCGCAGCGGCCTTGGGAGTGAAGCGCCTCACCGTCAAAGGCGACTCGCAGCTCCTGGTCAACTTCTCCAATAAGGTGTACGAGCCGAAGGACGAGCATATGGAGGCCTACCTGGCGGAGGTCCGCAGGATTGAAAAGCAGTTCTGGGGGCTGGAGCTGAAGCACGTGCCCCGTGGCACCAACTAGGAAGCTGACGACATAGCCGGACGGGCGTCCAGGCGGTTGCCGCAGGAGCCCGGCGTCTTCGAAGAGCGGCTCTTCAAGCCTTCAGCGCAGCCAACGCTATCAAGCACAGCTCAGCCTCGAGAGGAGCTCCCTCAGCCGCCAGCCTCGGGAGCCCAGGCCTGCGGACCGCCCTCTGGAGCACGTTTGCTCCTGACGATGGAACCTCAGGAGGAGTGCTGGATCACAGAGCTCCGGAATTACCTGACACATGGGGCCCTGCCAGAGAAGGAGGAGGAAGCAGAACGTGTGGCGCGGCAGGCCACGGCATACTGCATCAGAGACGGAGAAATCTACCGGAAGCGACCCAACGACGTATCTCTGCGCTGCATCTCCAGGGAGCAAGGAAGGGAACTACTGGGGGACATACACGGCGAAGACTGCGGACACCACTCATCATCACGGACCCTCGTCGGCAAAGCATTCTGTAGTGGGTTCTATTGGCCCACCGCGCTCAACGACGCAATCGAATTAGTAAAGTCTTATGAGGCCTGCCAGTTCCATTCCAAGCAGATCCATCAACCAGCGGGGAGCCTGCAGACTATACCCCTCTCGTGGCCATTCGCAGTTTGGGGGTTGGATATTCTGGGCCCGTTCCCTCGAGCGCCAAGGGGCTACCGTTACCTCTACGTCGCCATCGACAAGTTCACCAAGTGGGCAGAGGTGGAGGGTGTGTACCATCCCCGCGGGCTCCGCGGTCAAGTTCATCAGGGGTAGCGTGAGCCGGTTCGGGGTGTTGAACCGCATCATCACAGACAACGGTTTGCAGTTCACCAGTAATCTCTTCAAAACATACTGTGCTAACCTTGGAATGCAGATATGCTACGCTTCGGTGGCACACCCGCGAAGCAATGGGCAAGCCGAATGAGCCAACGCTGAGGTCCTGAGAGGCCTCAGGACCAGAACGTTCAAGAAGAAGTTGGAGGCCTGCGGCAGGGGTTGGTACGACGAGCTCCAATCGGTGCTGTGGTCCATCCGCACAACCGCGACCAAACCAACCGGGGAAACCCCGTTCTTCCTGGTCTACGGAGCCGAAGCAGTCCTTCCTCACGAGGTCAGGCGTCGCTCCGCGCGGGTCCTGGCGTTCGACGAGGCGCAGCAGGACGCCATGCGGGGGATGGACCTCGTGCTGGGGGAGGAACGCCGCCGGGAAGCCGCGCTGCGAGCGGCGAGATACCAACAGGCGCTACGACGATATCACTGCCGCAACATCCGCCCCAGGACCCTCGAGGTAGGAGACCTCGTACTCAGGCGGGTCCTCTCCAGGGAAGGGCTGCACAAGCTCTCTCCCATGTGGGAGGGCCCATTCAAGGTTGTTCATGTTTCCAGGCCTGGCTCCGTGCGCTTGGAAACTCAAGAGGGGGAGCCGATCCAGAACGCGTGGAACATCCAGCACCTCCGGAGGTTCTACCCCTAAAAGGCCCTGAGCCTGTGAAGAAGGCGAACGCCTGTGAAGATCATCTCTTTTTGGAAAAGGCCCCGAGCCTGTGAAGAAGGCGAACGCCTGTGAAGATCGTCTCTTTTTGGAAAAGGCCCTGAGCCTGTGAAGAAGGCGAACGCCTGTGAAGATCGTCTCTTTTTGGAAAAGGCCTTGAGCCTGTGAAGAAGGCGAACGCCTGTGAAGATCGTCTCTTTTTGGAAAAGGCCCTGAGCCTGTGAAGAAGGCGAACGCCTGTGAAGATCATCTCTTTTTGGAAAAGGCCCAGAGCCTGTGAAGAAGGCGAATGCCTGTGAAGCTTATTACCTCTAAGGAGAAAGGCCCGGATCCTGTGAAGAAGGCGAATGCCTGTGAAGCTTATTACCTCTAAGGAGAAAGGCCCGGAACCTGTGAAGAAGGCCAATGCCTGTGAAGCTCGCCGCCCCGTGACACTCTCACGTAATAATGAGTGGGGTTGTACACGCCTCGGAGTCTTAGGAGCGCCGGCCTCAGGCCCTGGGGCTCCCTCCCACGCCCAGTGGCAGCACTTAGCTCTGCGCTGGTGAGAAGACGTCGAAGACTAGACTAGGTGCCGGACGCGGCTTTTTCATTTGCTTTCCGTATTTGACGTGTTTTACTTGCATCTGAAGTCTTATCGAAACTATCGCCGTTGTTGATTTGTGGTTTACCGATTTTCGCTCCTCGTTTTGATTTTCTCTCATGAAAATCCTCGCGAGGGATGGGACTCGAACGCCCTCACGAGCGTTTCTGCTCTAGCCGCTTAAAGGTTTCACGGCCCGGGCTCTCTACAGGAGCACCCCTCTGGTCCATGCCCCTCGGGCACCGCGACATACACACAGGGCCTGGGTCGGTCGCCCCCCGGCTGGGGCCGCAAACTACCTATGCGAGGGCAAATAGTTGAGAAGCGCAATAACAAAATCAAGGTAACGGCTACAACGGCGATGATTCTCAACACGCCCCCACGGGGCTCCATGCAGCTGTCTTATCTTACACAGGGAGCAAAAGGAAAAGGAAAGGGCGAGCCCGGCGCGACCCGCCTCACGTCGGCTTGTAGAGGCGACACCGGATGCCTTCGGAGCTCAGGCGGACTCCCTCTCACACTTCACCGGGGTGCGGTGACGGGCGGATGAACAGCCACCCCCCAAGCAAGTGCGGCGGCGACGGGGCTGGCTGCGGCCACCGCTGGAGGAGCCGCCCGAAGAAGAGTTGGTGGAGCTTGGGGAGCATCGGCCGCCGCCATCAGAGTGGGCGCTGTCTCCTCCATCGTCGTCGGGGCAAGGCCCCTGGCCGCGGTCGTCGTCCTCGGGGCAGCACCCTGCGCGACGACCATCTTCCCCAAACACCCTCACATAGAGGGTGCCGTTGCCGTCGAACTTGAAGTGCAGGGTGCACTGATGGCCCAGGCCGTGCGCGCGGGCAGACGTTTGCCAGCCGCGGGTCAGGGCCCCATTCCCAGAAGGGGAAACCTCGAGCGAAACCCAGGAGGCCCTACTGCAACAACCGTCAGCCTAAAGCCAGAAGCCGCACCGGGCGCTGGCCGGCAGCTCGCTGATGAAGAAGCAAGGGAGCTGGAGCCAGGTGTTGGTCGGTTCCGCCGACCACACGACGAACTCCGGCAGCACCTCCGCCGAGCGAAAGCGCGGCCTAGGGGGCTGCGCAGCCACAACCTGCCTCCCCTTGGCAGCCGAGCGCTCACCACCACGCGGAGAACCACCCCTGCATGCACGGGGAGCCACAGCAGGGACCGCGGGATGCTTGCGGGGACGACCCCGGCCGCGCTTGGCCGGAGGGGAGTCGGGCCCCGCCCGACTGGCCTTCCCCTTCTCCGCGGCTGAGAACCTCTTCGGAGCCATGCGAGCGGCGGCGGCGAAGGAGAGGAAGAAGAAGGGAAGCAGGAAGGGGTGGCCTGGCAGAGCCTGTGCGGCCTCGCACTTATAGCCGGAAGAGGCCAACCGTCGAGCACCACGATCGCAGGTAATAATGACCCGTATCTACACATCCAGGGACTAGTCAAGTCACGCAGTTGCCAAGGCGTCGTGGGGAAGTGGAGACACCCACGTCCTGTCAAACCGCCACGCGGCGCCCAAGGCCGCAGGCTGTTAGGGCCCGCGGCGCTTCGCCCTTGCCCTTTCGCCTCTCGGCACGGCCAAGTCCATGCGCGCCTTGGGCCCGGGGGCTACTGTCGGCGTTCTGGGAACGGGGGTCCCCAGACTTGCCTGCCTGCGGCCTGCGGCGTGGCTCAAATGGGGGCCCAGCGTGGCCCATCTTCATCAACACAAAGCTCAAGACCCTCGCGAGGGGCCAAGCCTCGCGAGGCGGACGACGCGGCGCTTCCTCAAGCACGGCCTCCTTAGGCTGGCTCGTGAGGAGGCGGAGAGATCAAGGCGGGTACCTCACGAGGTGCCCATGACGCAAGCCATGACGACCAAGGGTGCCAGGCGGGCGCCAGCCCGCGCAGCGTCTCCCTTTCCTCTTTGGTGCAAAGGGGGCAAGCGCAGGCGAGAGGATCAAGCAAAGGCACCCATTTCGGTGCAACGAGACCAAGACCAGTCCAACGGTGGGAAGGAGGTCACCATGGAGCCCAGGACGGCGTCACCACAGGGCCTTTGGCAGGCGAAGACCGACTTTAGTCAGGATAAGTGTACCAGATGTTCCCCTTCAAAATGGCCAATTGTTGGCGCCCTTCCCGCTCAATATTTGGGAAGAGGCCCAGGGCCTTTGCCTATAAATAGGACTAGCCACTCCCCGGGTAGAGGCATCTGATCCAGCATCTAGAGAGAGAGAGAAGGTCGATCGAACTCCCCTAGCAGTTCATCCCCTAGCCAAGAACAGACCCTCGCGAGGCTGTTCTTCCTTGTATTGTTCTTCATCATCAGCCCAAGAGGCAATCCACCCACCACAAACTAGAGTAGGGTATTAGACCACAACGGTGGCCCGAACTAGTATAAACTCGGTGTCTCTTGTGTTGTTCTGGCAGTAGTCAGATCCTTACGAGACGGAGAGGTAGAGGGCACGATATCCGCGCGCACCCCAGAGTTCGAACCTTAAGGGTCTGCCGGAACCCGTGATCCGACAGTGTCAGATGGCCAGAAGCGTACTGTAGTACTCCTCCAGTGCAGTATTACTCCATCATTGTTCGACTTCCCGAAGAGGCGAAGAGCCAAGCACAGCCCGGACGCTCGTGTGGCAGTTTCATGTGTAGAGTAGTCTAGGATAGCGTGTACCGTGCCTGTAAGCTTAAAATTGTTGGGTTCGACTCCATGCTATGTGGCCGTCTCGAAGTTTTTTTAAAATTAAAATATTCTTCTGGCCCTACCTGACACCCTGGTGATTGTAGTTTGCACGCTCATCTGGTCAAGACAGGAATATATTTTTTAATTTGTTTTTTTTTCGAAAAGGGGGGACTCCCCGGCCTCTGCATCAGGACGATGCATACGGCCACATATGTTTTAATTTGTGGTGGGTAAATGTTAGAGGTTGTAGCAAATATATTGTACACTGCGGGTCTTTCAGCCAAGTTTAGAGGCAAGCATGTGGGGCCAATGCTATGATGTGTCGCGTCAACTCGTACAACGAGGAGAAGCTTGATTTTACTACACGCCTTCTCCCTCACCCATGCGGGCGGTTGCTCGCAAACAAGGACAGGCTTTTGCTTACTAGTACTTCTACAACAAGCTATCCGTCCCGCCCGCTCCCTCACCCACTGTTCTTGCCTCCTGTAACCAGCACTGCATCGCCTCGTGGCTTTAATGTTTTTTTAGTATAGTACTCCCTCCGTTCTCAAATATAAGTCTTTCTGAAGATTCCAGCAAGTGACTACTACATATGGAGCAAAATGAGTGAATCTACACTCTAAACTATGTCTACATACACTTGTATGTTGTATTCCATTTGAAATAGTATCTAAAAGGGCTTATATTTATGAACGGAGGGAGTATATGGCATTTTTATTCCAGTCGTAACGTTTTCACTGTGAGGTGGGGCCGCAGTTGAGCAAACCCACCCCGCCCACCGGGCGTCGGCCGAGTTAAAAATTAGAAGAGAGAAACAAGGGAGGAGAGCTAGCTGTAGCACGGACGCTGTTCTCAGATGGGACTCGTGTTTATATAATAGGAGTACTGAGCACTCGTGCCTCTTTTTTTTTTGAGGGAAAAATTAGTCGTATGTCTAGTACCACTAGTTGGGTGCGTGCGACCTATAGCTGTCATCACTTTAGGTCTCCTTTTCGAACCGCGGCTACGCTTCACAGTACATATTATTTCACGCATTTATCCTCCTATATGTACTCCTAGGCTATTTCCACGTGCTCCCATTCGCCGACATGTGGGACATAGAGCATCTGGGTCGTAGTGCATGCACGGCTCGGAGCATATGTCGGGGTACTTTACATTTCAGACCTCACGAATTACATGCAAACCCCCAGAAGAAGAATAAATAAATGAATGAATTACTACATGAAACCGGATTATTTTCGTGGAAACTAGAGCACGTTCATTAAATTTTTGACATAACACGTTTATAAAAAATGACCGGACCGAAACCAGTCTAAGGGCCTCTTTGATTTTTCCCACAAAAAAGGGGCCTCTTTGATTCGCAGGATACTGAAAACACAGGAATGGGGAAAGTATGATGGCGATGAACCGAGACGAGGAGAACTCTTACTCAGTTAGAGGTTAGAGTTAGATTCTAACCCTGAACTAACTCTAAACCAAAGAGGTGTATGGATGGCAGGGTTAGATTGACAATAAATGCTCTATCTCAATCATTTGACTACTTTGGACCCTATTTCCTGCCGGATTTGGAGGGTGCTTGGATACGTTTTATTTCCATGACTAAAAGTAGTGAGACTAAAACTTGCTAGCCTCACCCATGCTTGGATCCAAATACTAAAGAGGCTAAAATCAAGTTAATGAGCATTTATTATCCTCCAAACCCTCCAATCCAGAACTCGCCTATGTTAAAGGAGAGGAGTTAAATGAGGAGGGAGATGACTAATCCACATTTTAGTAGGGGTACCCCTGACTAAAAATTTTTTAGTCTCAAGACTAGTTTTAGCCCCTCTTTAGTCAGGGGTGCTTGAAACTTTTAGCCTCTTAAAGAGACTATTTTTAGTCAGACTAAAATACGTCCCTTGGATCCAAGCACCCTCTTGGTGTGGCTGGCTCTTCGGTGGCCTCCTCCCGCTCACAATTGACATAAACGAACCATCTATACAAATCAAGAATGCAAAACATGATAATTTTTACTTTGTCCATACAAATGAGATATCCCACTTAAACATACAAGTCGTCAATCAAGCTTCACAAAATAAAAAAACACTTCATGAAACAAAGAATGAGCTAACTCATCACAGAAGTCATTCACGATAGGGAGGGAGCACGGAGCCCCTCACGCACCGAGGGAGGAGCTCGCCATTGTCGCTCTGGAGGAAGGCTCTATAGAGCCCAAGCCCCGGGAACCCCTCCGACGCCGGCCCTTGTGAGTTGAGGTCGACACCAGCATGGGTAGCAGGGCCGCTTGCCGCCGACTGGGAACTTAATCTTTGGGCCTCTAGAAATAATGCAAGCCTGTAACTAAAATACCTAGAAAGGTGAACTGAATCTTTAGGCCTCTAGAAATAATGCAAGCCTCAAACTGAAATACCTAGAAATGTGAACTAAATCTTTGGGCCCCTCGAAATAATGCAAGCCTGAAATTGAAATACCTAGAGAGGTGAACTAAATCTTTGGGCCTCTGGAAATAATGCAAGCCTGAAATTGAAATACTAAGAAAGGTGACCTGAATCTTTGGGCCTCTAGAAAGATTTATTACCTCCTCAAGCAGCATCAAACAATTCCATGCGTGCACCACAAATCTATACCATGTTTGCTCAGGATCTACTTTTCCAAATCAGAATCAGCGCTAGAGCAAGCAAGATCACTATTATGGCCGTGAGACAGAGAAGGAACGAACAAACTCACCCCTCTCGCGACCTCCCTGGTAGATGCGCCGCCGCCGCGCACGGAAGAGGGAGAAAAACGACTGTGAAGGGGGAGCGGGGCGACATTCGAAGGCCGGAGGGAGAGGGCGGCCGGAGTAGGGCGACGGAGGCTGGAAGGAGAGAGCGGCCGGAGGAGAGAGAGGGCGAGCGGCCCTATGGGGAATAGAGAGGAGTCGTGCGATAGATGAGGGGAGCGATCTGGTGCGGGTTGGGGAGATTTTTTTAGTTCTCTTCTAGTGGGCCCGAGGATAACTAACCCAATTAGAACCTCTCCACCGGGCTAGTTTTTTTAGCTGGGTTAGAGCAAACTAGCTCGAACTAACCCCTCTTGTTTCGATAATTTGAGGCTATTTCAACCCAAACTAGCTCTAACTTAGGGATCCAAACAAAGAGGAGTGTTACTGTACTTGCTACAGTGTGGACCGTAGCACATTGTTTTTTTATGGCCATATCACCACATTGTTTTCTACTGCTGGTTCACTGGGCTACCGTGGTTCACACTGCTGGTTCACTGAACTTCCGTGGTTCGCACTCCTCCGACCTGAGTAGTACTCCCTCTGTTCCTAAATATAAGTCTTCGTAGATATTTCACTGTGGACCACATACGGATGTATATAGATGCATTTTATGTGTAGATTCACTCATTTTTCTCCGTATGTGGTCCATAGTGAAATATCTCCAAAGACTTATATTTTGGAAGGGAGGGAGTAGTATAGTACTAGTATATACCGCATCATTCTTTGCTCCTTCTTACTACTCCGACATGTGGGAGAGCCAGCATCCGGGTCGATGTGTCATGCACCGGCTTGAGCGCGGAAAGGAAGGGGGGCATCACCCCGGTCGGAGCGCCAGTATTTCATGACTATATTGAGTGGTCATATCACAAGTCTTTCCAGCAGTAACGCACCGTCAAATCGCATAGCCCCACTCGCTCACCCTCCTCGCCTCTCTGTCAAACCGCTTACCCAAAAACTGCCGCGCTTAGTGCCCAGGAAAAGCCCCGCCGTCAACTTTTAACTACGCGAAAATAGTTCGAGCTTGTTCGTTCTATATAAATACAGTAAGTACTATATGTTTATTCACCCGTGGGGTTGTTCAATGAATGGAGGGGTGGGGAGCACAAGTGAACAATACTGTAGTACTACTAGTAGTAAGTAGGAGTCATACAGTAGTCACCTTAAATAGAGAGTTTCTTTTCTTTAATGCCACATACACAAATTGGAATGCTTGTTGTGGAGAGAAAAAAGATAATCACTCCACTATATATGGATGCAGGGGCCTGAGCGCTTGCTTTACTAGGGTTGCTCTCTTCATTCTCTCATCCTCTCCAGATATAAACAAGACAACAGTAGCGACATTTTCTCTCTGCTCACCGCTGGTCACAAATCCGGCCGGATCCCTTCGGCCGGTGTGTGTAGAGGACTAAAAGGTGCATCGTTCACGCGGTCATCGCCGCCGAGGGAGGAAACCCACAGCTGCCGGAGGGGCCCAATCCTCTGCCAGTGCCGTTCTCTCTGACACAGCGCCGGCTTGGGAGGTCCTCCGATCCTTCTTCCTCCCTGCCGTATTGTCCGCAGATCCGACCTGCCGCCGCCGACATCCCGGCGACCCTCAAGTATAAGTTCTTCTAAAGCGGCCTTGCTCTACTGCCCCAGCTCCCCACGTGTCTGCATGTGCATCTTTTTCTACTCCGATCAGCTCGTCCAAAGCCACCTAAATTTTTAGCATTATTAGAGGTAAAGCTACTTCATGCATTCGAATCTAGGGCTTTGTTCAAACAACGAAGAAAGGGGGGAAAGTTGTAGCATGAATCTAGGACTTGATTCAAAGAGGAAATAATATGGTGAAAGTAGTAGAGACCGGATACCCAACCGGTCTCTTGGTTGTAAATGGAAATAATGGCAAAACACAGTACAAACTGGATAAGGAACAGATCTATTATTGGTTGAAAAAAGGATAGAAAGTGGCGGCTGGTGGACAGGTCAACAGAGTATGCCCAGGATTAGATTTGATTCCATCACATAGTAAAAGGTCTCCAGGATTAGATTTGCCGCCCTCACATAGTAAAAGGTCTCAGGATTAGATTTGCTTCCCTCACATAGTAAAAGGTCTCAGGATTAGATTTGCTGCCCTCACATAGTAAAAGGTCTCCAGGATTAGATTTGCTGCCCTCACATAGTAAAAGGTCTCCAGGATTAGATTTGCTGCCCTCACATAGTACAGGGTCTCCAGGATTAGGTTCGCTGCCCTCACATAGCATGAACAAACTCGGCACCACCACTTTATGCCTCCTTGTAGGTACATTGTGCTGATGCGTCCACTGTCGCATGTCCTTATACCAACCTTTTGCTATTGTTAATGTAAGGGCGCATGTAAAATGAAGCGATCACACTGTTACCTTCGGGACATGTCTAACCAGTGTTATTGTTAATCTATCGGATTTCGGGTTCCGGCAGACCCTTAAGGTTCGAACTCTGGGGTGCGCGCGGAGATTACGCTCTCTACCTCTCCGTCTCGCAAAGATCTAAACTATCAAGAACACAGCACAAGAGACACAGGGTTTATACTGGTTCGGGCCACCGATGTGGTGTAATACCCTACTCCAGTGTGGTGGTGTGGTGGATTGCCTCTTGGGCTGATGATGAACAATACAAGGGAGAACAGCCTCGCGAGGGCCTGCTCTTGGCTGGGAGGATGAACTGCTAGAAGGAGTTCAGCCGCCCTTCTTTCTCTCTGTCTTTCTCTCCGGATTCTAGCTTGCTAGTTCTCGACCCCCTTTACCCTGGGGGTGGCTAGTCCTATTTATAGGCAAGGGCCCTGGGCCTCTTCCCCAAATATTGAGCGGGAAGGGCGCCAACAGTTGGCCATTTTGAAGGGGAACATCTCGTACACTTATCCTGACTAAAGTCGGTCCTCGCCTGCCAAAAGGCTCTGTAGTGACGCCGTCCTGGGCTCCATGGTGACCTCCTTCCCGCCGTTGGACTGGTCTTGGTCTTGTTGCACCGAAATGGATGCCTTTGCTTGATCCTCTCGCCTCCGCTTGCCCGCTTTGGACCAAAGAGGAAAGGAGGACGCTGCGCGGGCTGGCGTCCGCCCGGCGCCCGTGGTCGTCATGGCTTACGTCATGGGCACCTTGTGCGGTACCCCGCCTTGATCTCTCCGCCCCCTCATGAGCCAGCCTGATGAGGCCGCGCCTAAGGAAGCTCTGCGTCGTCCGCCCCGCGAGGCTTGGCCCCTCACGAGGGTCTTGGGTCTTGTGTTGATGAAGATGGGCCGTGATGGGCCTCCTTTGAGCCACGCCGCAGGCTGCAGGCAGGCAAGTCTGGGGACCCCCGTTCCCAGAACACCGACATAATGTCACATCCCACCTAGCTCATGCATTAGAGTGTGCATCATGTTTACTTTTGACAGAAATTTGAAGTGGGGAAGGCAGAACCCCCAGCACCCCTCCTGAAATCAACTAGGGTTTGCTAAAAATATTTTCAATGAACCTGAAATGCCCTTCTAAAATGTTCACCCTCTTTGTCTTGGTTTAAAACCTCTGGCAAAAATGGTGCATATTTTTCTAGGTCAACAGAAGGTCATTGAATTAATGCATTAGTATTTGAATTTGGGCATTTAAAATTTATAAAATATTTCAAATGCTCAAATATTTCCAAACCAATATGTTCCTTGCTGGAAATATTCCAACTAAGGACCAGGTGCAGTTTGGTGATTTTTGGAGTTGCTCTAGTATTTTTAATAAGTCCACAAAGTTGCAGAAAAATAGAAAAGGAAAATAAAAAGGAAAACTTACCTGGCGCCTGCCAACCGGCCCACCTGCCAGCCCAGCCCAGCTGCCGCGCCAGCGAGCTGCTTGGCTCGGCTAGGCAGGCACGCAGGTGCTCGACGCCGGCACCAGCGAGCGCCACGCAGCTCCCCGCCGCCCTGCTTCACCTCCTCGCCGCCCTGCTGCCCTGGACGCGCTCCACGTCGTCGCCCCGAGCCCCTGGACACGCCATTCGCCTCTGCCTCGCCTCCCTCGCTCCCCTTCGCCATGGCCGACGCCACCGCCGCCGCACCTACGCCGTAGGCGCGCTCTCCGTCGTCCCCGCGCCACCCGACCGTGTCCACGAGCTCCGCCACCCTCTTCTTCTTCGAGCAAGACGAGCCTCGAGCGCTCGCGTGCCCTGAAGCCACCGCACCGACCCCGCCCGAGTCCACCGTCGCCGGAGATCCCCTTCAACGCCGTCGCCGCACCAGCTCGTCCCCGACCACGCCGTCTGGCTCTGCGAGTTCGCTGTGAGCATAGCCACCTCCCCATCCTCTCCGTTCTTCTTCCCGTGCCCTACAACGTGCGCACGAAGCTTGCCCGCACGCGCCGCCGCGGAGCTCGTCGCCGACGAGGCTCCGGCCACCCAACGGCCGCACCACCTTGTCCACTAGCCTCACCGCACACCCAGGGGCCCAACACATCACTCCACGCGCCTCGCCGTGCCCTGTAGCCCCAGTTTCACTTTCACCCGAGCCCCGGCGCCGCCAAACTCGTCGCCGGCGCCAACTCCGGCCACCCCGACCCCAACCAACTCCACCAAGAGTTGCGGGTCAGCTCCAGCTTCACGTAGATGCCCTCCGCGCCCCATTTGGTGGCCGGAACGGCCAAATCCACTTGCTCCGCCGCGTCTGGCCTCGCCGGCGGCTAGACGCCGGCGAGTTGACCCTTGACCGTTGACAGGTGGGCCCTCGTTGACTCCCCTGAGTCAATGACAGGTGGGCCCCCCTGTTAACTTTTTGGATTAGTTCTAATTAAAATTAATTAGTTAAACTAACTACTGACATGCGGGTCCCACTGGTCAGTTTGACCTGGACGACCCCGTTGACCCCTGACATCACGCTGACCTCATGCTGACGCAATTAATTAATTACTGGATTTATTCTTATATAGGAAAATCCAGAAAATAGTTCAAACTTCAAAAATTCATAGAAAATTATCTGTAACTCCAAATGCAAAGTTCTATATATGAAAAATGATCAGAAAAATCCAAGCTATCCATTGGTGCTGGTTTCATGCATGTCAGAACAAGTTAAACCCAATGTTTAGGCATTACAAGATGATACACTAATATGATCTTAATAAATGAGTTTCCATTTGAATCTTTGGTTCAAATGGGTTCATTCCCTTCTGGTTTAACTTACACTAGGTCAGGACACATTCATATTGCCATGTCATAGCATGCATCATATTGTTGCATATCGCCATGTATTGATTGTGTTCCGATGTGTTCATCGTGGTAGGTTCTGCCTCCGAGGATATCTCCGCGTATCCAACTGAAGGGCAGTATCCCACGACCACTCCATCAGGCAAGCAACCCATTGAACATTCCGATACAAACCCATGTTCTCGCTTCTGCTCTCGTTTACTGCATTAAGACAACGCGTTTCAAACTGCTGTGTGTTGCGGTAGTTGAACCCACTTCTTTTGCATGACCTGTCATTGCCATAGTAACTAGATGAAACCCACTAGCATGTGTAGGAGTTGATTGAGCCATTACATGTGTGTGTGTGTTCCTACCATGCTATGCTTGCTATGCTTAGAGTTGTGTCAGGTCTGGCTCATCGGGATGATGATCCGGAGTGAAAAGTTGTATCGTTGTCAATGGTGTGGAAGTGTTGAACACGATTTGGTAAAGGAATCGATGGAAGGCCATGTAGGAGTACATGGTGGGTTGTTTCATTGAGGCCGTCCTTAAGAACTGAGATCTGTGTGTGTGATTTAAGACTCAGCTACTACCACGCATTGGGCCCGAAACCAATGGACCCTCTCGGCTTCTTGATCACGCTTGTCCTCTGTCCAGGAGTTGCAAAGTAGTTTCTGGTGTTTGTAGCATGCTGGGAGCCGCACGCGGCGCTGACCATCAGGGTGGGCTGTGTTGCGGTAGGCACGTGGCCGGGTCAGCCGGGCGCCCGTTTGGTGTCTCGGAACCCTGTTCACATCGTTCGGGGCCGTTAGTGGAAACCTCGGCCGGACTCCCTGCGGATGGAACCCGAATAGGCGATAAACCTGGACTAGAGACTTGAGTGTTTAGGTAGGCCGTGGCCGACACCCTCGCTGGGCTTCCGCTTGAAGGTTGCCGAGTACATGTCGTGTAAACGGCGATAAGTGGTGAGAGCGTGTGTGAAGAAGTACACCCCTGCAGGGTATAAATCTATTCGAATAGCCGCGTCCGCGGTAAAGGACTACTTGGTCACCTATACAGTTCATAGATAAATTAAATGGATACTACTAAAAATCTCAAGATAAGTGTGAGTACCGCGGATGGCCCTCTCGTAGGATGGCGAGAGAGGATCCTCGGTGGAGTATTGTGTTGGTGATAGTGGACTCGTGTGCGACAAATGATTTACAAGTGGTGTCTATCGTAGGATAGCTTAGCCAAGAGTCAAAGCTGGCTTGCTGCAATAACCCCACTACCTTCTTGAGAATGTGCATGTATAGTAGGTTCCTGTTGTAAGACTTGCTGAGTACCTTCGTACTCATGTTGCTTTAATCATGTTTTTCAGACGACTGCACCAACCCCTCTGATGGGTTCTATGTAGACCTCGACGTTGACGAGTGACTTATCACCCAGGTGGTGATCCAAGACTTGTGAAGGATCGTTGTAGATAGACAGGCTTCGTCAAGCCTTCTTTCTTTCTAGTGTCTGTACTCAGACTACTTCGCTTCCGCATGTGCTTGTATGTTTGTATGACTTGAGTGTTGGGTCATGTGACCCCTATCTGTATGGATGATATGTATGGCTCTTCGGAGCCTTCTAAATAAAGTACTTGAGTCGTAGAGTACTGTTGTGATGCCATGTTGTATTTACTCATATCGGGCATATTGTGTGTATGATTGAAATGCTTGGTATGAGTGGGATCTGACTATCTAGTTGTTTATCCTTGGCAGCCTTTCATATGGGGAAATGTAGTCTAGTGCTTCTGAGCGATAGTAGTCCGCTACAGCCCGGTTCACTGGAGTCCTGCTAGCCCAGCACTACTGCTTGGACACCTGACTGGCCGGCATGTGTTTCACGTCGTTCCTATGTCTGTCCCTTCGGGGAAATGTCACGCGCTGATATTCGGAGTCCTGCCTAGCCTGCTACAGCCCGGGTTACCGGAGTCCTGTTAGCCCAGTGCTACAGCCTGAATAATTACGTTGATGACCGACATGCTCGATGTGATTCATGTATGCCTGTCCTCATAGGTTAGCGCCGCTTTGGGTTCACGACTAGCCATGTCGGCCTGGGTTCTCTGTCATATGGATGCTAGCGACACTATCATATACGTGAGCCAAAAGGCGCAAACGGTCCCGGGCCAGGTAAGGTGGCACCCGTGGGAGTACCGTGCGTGAGGCCGCAAGGTGATATGATGTGTTACACGCTGGATCGATGTGGCTTAGGATCGGGGTCCTGACAGCGTTGGCATCAGAGCCGGACTGCCTGTAGGTTCGCTAAGCCAAACTGGTCGATGTCGAGTCTAGAAATGCTTTAGTTATATGTAGGGGAATTGATTGTGGGAGGGAACGTAAGGCTCTTTTACTCCTTTACCTTATGCCCTCTGTTCTGAGTCATTCTCTTCTCATTCTACGTGGGTTAAGGACTACGCTCTTTCTCCCTATCAGGTTCACGTGTTACTAAATCCATAGTAACTTATAGGATTGTTGGATACAACCCAGTTCAGTTCTACTAAAAGTTTAGTATGTTGCCAATTGAACCAGAACCTTGATATGATGTTGTTGAGTGGTTTCGCAAACTATTGTGGATGTCTCAAGTCTTTTTCTGAGCATTTACAGCCGTTATGCTGTCCAATTTCATCCAGAAATTCTAATGCCTTTGCACTATTTTGTGCTTTCAGATGGCTACCCGTCCCCAGAACCAAGTGGTTCGTCTGACCCGTTGCATTGGTATATGTGGTCATACCGCCATGTTGGTTCGAGTGATGGTTGAGGCAGGTTACCGATGGTACCCTGAATACACCGTCGAAGAGCAGTTTAGAGATTTTAACCAGAGCCAATATCTGTGCACGGTCAGGATATATCCATCTTATCCCGGAGCCACGGAACCACTCCACTGTTCTTATGGACTCGGGATCACTATTGGGATGTCCGTTCAAGATGCAGCCTACTCGATGATGACCATTATGCGAGCTAGAACTGCCTTGTTGAGCAACACTGAATTTCGCTACATGCCAGCATCCCTCCCTGGGGCGCATGGTTACCTTCAGGGCATGTACAGTGATGCATCCCATGAGGACTCACTCCTTTGCACCACTACTGAGATGTTGGAAGATAAGGACCGTGAAAACCGGGCCTTGCGTATGGAGCTCTTTAATGCTCGTGCTGATCATTGGGCCACCTTGACGAGGTTTGCACCTGCTGTGCAAGCCGGATACATGGACACGAGAGACTTGTACCCTGTGCGGGCTAGTCTGCCAGACTTCATGGAATGGCGTGAGGTGGGAGGCATCACCCCTCCTCGTGGGCCTCTTCTGCCGCCATCTGTTGGACCGAGGCCGCACCCAAGTCCCTATGGTCCACAAGCACCGCAGGACCGTCTGTTCCCAGATGACCATGTTCCGCTTCCAGGTCTGGGTGGTGACTTCTATGAGGACTTCTACGGAGCCGTCTGAGCTAGTAGTAGTCTCGCTAGTACTGTAATAGTTGTATGTCCACCGTCCTGCGTGATTGTGGAATATAACTTAGTTTGTATCAATTCCGGGGGTGTAGAAAAATAATGTATAGGAGCTTGGAATGCCTCCGATGAGATGTAACGTCTGTCGTCTTAGTTGTACTTCAGCTTGAGCTTGTACTAAACTATGTATGATGTGTATGACCGTTGGTATATATATGGCAGTTTCTATATTACCATGTCATACGGATGATCATCTCTGCATTCCTTGTTATCCATTACATTCCGCACTTCCTTGGCCAGATTTTGCCATCCTGGTTTAAATCGTTGTTTTGTTTTCCTAGGATGGTCAACACCCGCAGCAACCCTGCTGCTCCGGAGCAGGGAGAAGCTAGTGCACCTAGAGAGGAAAGTCTGCCTCAACCACCTTCTCTGGCCGAAGTGATGCTGGAGGCAGAGCGCAACAGGCGCGACACCAACCGCTTGTTAGAGCGGATTGAGCAGAACACTGCACGCCAGCAGAGGATCAATTCGGTGTCCATCAATGACTTTGTCAAGCTGTACCCGCCAAAGTTCAATCATTCCATCGAACCTCTCGATGCGGATGACTGGCTCCGCAGCATCGCCCACAAGCTACGTTCTGCCAACGTGGCTGAAGATGATAAAGTCACCTTTGCTGCCTATCACCTCGAAGGCCCTGCCAGCCTTTGGTGGGAGAATTATGAAGCTATGCGTCCGGTCGGCCAACTCACTACTTGGGCTGATTTCAGTGCCGCTTTTCGTGAGCATCATATCCCGGAAGGCCTCATGGATCGCAAGAGGGAGGAGTTCTGTAACTTCACCCAGGGGAAGCTGACTGTGGATGCATACAGTCGCGAGTTTGGGAAGCTTGCACGCTATGCTCCCGAAGAGGTATCCACCGACGCCAAAAAGCAGGCAAGGTTCCGCAAGGGACTTAGCCCTGAGCTCCGTCGTGACCTTCGTCTGCATGAATGCACCTCTTTTCCGAAGCTAGTCAATAAGGCCATCAGTGCCGAGACAGGGCAGAATGATTTTGAAGCTTCACGCAAACACTCCCGTGACTATGGTTCTTCATCCGGCTCTGGATCTCAGAAGCGCCGGGTCTGGATCCCAAATTCTGCTATGCCACCCAGGTATACTCCGAGGCCATCCTTTGAGGCGCCTCGTCCCAACCAGCAGTATGTGCCGCCCAAGACTTTTGGTGGCCCCACTGCCAATGCTGCTCCACGCCCCAATTCGATAACTTGCTTCAAGTGTGGTGAGCCGGGCCACTACATCCGTGAGTGTCCTCAGAACAACCCCAGTCAGTTCGGAAAGTCTGTTGGCCGTGGTAAGTCAACAGCAAAGGTGCTTGTCGCCAAGCCAGCCACCACTGCTCGTGGCCATGTCAACTACGTTTCAGCTGAAGAGACTCAGGAGAACCCCAACGTCGTTCTCGGTACGCTCCTTGTTATTTGCCACCCGGCAACTGTTCTCTTTGATACTGGAGCATCTCATTCATTTATTTCTGAGAGCTATGCTCGATTGCACAACACTACCTTTAGTGACATGCCCACCTCCATGGAAATTCAAACTCCCGGTTCTAGATGGCAAACCTCTAGGATCAGCCATGGAAATGAAATTCTGGTCGACAGATTGGTTTTTCTCGCGTCACTAATAGCTCTCAAGTCTTCGGACATAAACATCATCTTGGGTATGGACTGGATGTCAGCTCATTACGCCAAGATTGATTGCTCAACTAGAACTATCCAACTTACCCATCCATCGGGCAAGACAGTCAACGTTTTGACCCGAGTGTCGGAACGTCAGCTCTATTCTCTAAATGCCAACCCCCTTCCAGACCTTGAAGATATTCCGGTAGTCCGTGACTTCCCGGATGTCTTTCCAGAGGAACTGCCAGGTGTTCCACCTGACAGAGATGTCGAGTTCGTGATAGACCTTGTTCCAGGAACCGTCCCAATCTCTAGGAGACCTTATAAGATGGCACCCCTAGAACTAGCTGAGCTTAAGAAACAACTCGATGAGTCCTTGCAAAAGGGTTTCATCCGTCCTAGTTCATCTCCATGGGCTTGCCCCGTCCTCTTCGTCAAGAAGAAGGATGGAACGGATCGGATGGTTGTGGATTATCGACCTGTCAATTTGGTCACTATCAAGAACAAGTATCCGCTCCCCAGGATCAACGACCTGTATGACCAGCTCGCTGGATCCTCAGTCTTTTCCAAGATGGATTTGAGGTTGGGCTACCATCAAATCAAAATCAAGAACAGGGACATTCCCAAAACGGCTTTCGTTACTCGTTACGGCCAATACGAGTACACCGTCATGTCCTTCGGTTTAACCAATGCTCCAGCCACCTTCTCTCGGTTAATGAACTCGATCTTCATGGAGTACTTGGACAAATTCGTCGTGGTATACCTCGATGATATACTCATCTACTCCAAGAATGAGGAAGAACATGCCGAACATCTAAGGCTAGTATTGATGAAACTTCGAGAGCATCGCCTTTATGCCAAATTCTCCAAGTGCGAATTCTGGTTGCCAGAAGTGACGTATCTGGGCCATGTAATCTCTGGCAAGGGCATTGCTGTCAATCCCAAGCGAGTTCAAGCTGTCCTTGACTGGACTCCACCTGAAACGGTCAAGCAAGTCCGGAGTTTTCTTGGTTTGGCGAGCTATTGCCGCCGCTTCGTCGAGAATTTCTCCAAGGTTGCTAAGCCTCTAACTAAACTCCTCAAGAAAGATAAAAAGTTCGAGTGGACCCCACAGTGCGAGTTCAGCTTTCGGGAACTGAAAAGACGCCTGACATCTGCTCCCGTACTGGTACCACCAGATTTCTCTAAGGACTTTGTTATCTATTGCGACGCCTCGCGACAAGGACTAGGTTGCATACTCATGCAAGATCGTCATGTGATTGCCTACGCATCTCGACAGTTGCGTCCACATGAGGATAATTATCCCACTCATGATCTAGAGCTTGCAGCAGTAGTCCATGCACTCAAAACCTGGCGACACTACCTTCTGGGTAATCGTTGCGAAATTTACACTGATCACCAAAGTTTGAAATATATCTTCACCCAACCGGATTTGAATCTCAGGCAAAGACGTTGGGTCGAGTTGATCTCGGATTACGACTTAGGAATAACTTACACCCCAGGCAAAGCCAATGTCATGGCTGATGCACTAAGTCGTAAATCTTATTGTAACAACTTGATGTTACAACAAGGTCAACCACTTCTCCACGAGGAATTTCATAAGCTTAACCTTCACATTGTTCCTCGAGGATTCCTTTCCACCCTGGTGGCGAAACCTAACCTTACGGATCAGATCATCAAGGCACAAAAGGTCGATCCGGGAATTTCCCGTATCAAGAGAAACATCAAGAAGGGAGTTGCAGATTGTTTCTCCATTGATGATCAAGGTGTTGTGTTCTTTGGAAACCGTCTAGTGGTTCCCAAGGTACGCAACTTGAGGCGATTGATCCTTAAGGAAGCTCATGAATCCCCTCTCACCATTCATCCCGGTAGTACTAAGATGTATCAAGACCTACGCCAGAGGTTTTGGTGGACTAGGATGAAGAGAGAAATCACTCAATACATTGCAACTTGCGACGTCTGTTGTCGTGTTAAAGCAGAGCATCAACGGCCTGCTGGCACCCTTCAACCATTGGAGATTCCTGAATGGAAATGGGATAAAAATCGGTATGGATTTCATCACCGGGTTTCCCAGAACCAAAAGAGGGAATAATGCTGTCTTCGTTGTTGTCGATCGTCTTTCCAAAGTAGCCCACTTCTTACCTGTTCGCGAGAGCATAATCGCTAGCCAGCTAGCTGAATTGTACATCTCTCGAATAGTGTCTCTCCATGGTGTCCCATTGGAAATTAACTCAGACCGTGGAAGTCTTTTCACCTCTCGATTTTGGGAAAGTTTCCAAAATGCTATGGGGACTCGTCTCTCCTTTAGCACCGCCTTCCATCCTCAGTCAAGTGGTCAAGTAGAACGAGTCAATCAAATTCTGGAGGATATGCTCCGAGCTTCTGTCATCTCTTTCGGTATGAATTGGGAGAAGTGCCTTCCATTCGCCGAGTTCGCTTATAACAACAGTTATCAAGCTAGCTTGGGTAAAGCTCCTTTCGAAGTTCTTTATGGACGAAAATGTCGAACGCCTCTTAACTGGTCAGAAACCGGCGAGAGACAACTCTTTGGCCCGGACATGATCCAGGATGCAGAAGAGCAGGTTCGCATTATTCGTGAGAAGTTGAAAACCGCCCAGTCTCGACAAAAGAGTCAGTATGACCGCAAGCATAAGCCCATGGTTTATGAAGTCGGCGGGATGGCTTACCTCCGGGTTACACCTTTAAAGGGGACCCATCGATTCGGTATCAAAGGCAAATTGGCTCCTCGTTACATTGGACCCTTTCGCATCCTTGCCAAACGAGGGGAAGCTGCCTACCAACTGGAACTACCTCCGCATCTCTCCAGAGTCCATGATGTCTTCCACGTCTCTCAACTCAGGCGTTGCTTCTCGGATCCTATCCGTGGAGTGGACCACGAAACGCTTGATCTCCAAGATAACCTCACTTATCGAGAATACCCCGTTCGTATCCTTGATCAAGCCGAGCGTACCACTCGACGCCAAAATATCAAGTTTCTCAAGGTTCAATGGTCACACCATTCCGAGCAAGAAGCTACATGGGAAAGGGAGGATCGTCTTCGACTTGAGTACCCCACCTTCTTTCCGACAGATCCTAAATCTCGGGACGAGATTCTTTTGAGTGGGGGTGATTTGTCACATCCCACCTAGCTCATGCATTAGAGTGTGCATCATGTTTACTTTTGACAGAAATTTGAAGTGGGGAAGGCAGAACCCCTAGCACCCCTCCTGAAATCAACTAGGGTTTGCTAAAAATATTTTCAATGAACCTGAAATGCCCTTCTAAAATGTTCACCCTCTTTGTCTTGGTTTAAAACCTCTGGCAAAAATGGTGCATATTTTTCTAGGTCAACAGAAGGTCATTGAATTAATGCATTAGTATTTGAATTTGGGCATTTAAAATTTATAAAATATTTCAAATGCTCAAATATTTCCAAACCAATATGTTCCTTGCTGGAAATATTCCAACTAAGGACCAGGTGCAGTTTGGTGATTTTTGGAGTTGCTCTAGTATTTTTAATAAGTACACAAAGTTGCAGAAAAATAGAAAAGGAAAATAAAAAGGAAAACTTACCTGGCGCCTGCCAACCGGCCCACCTGCCGGCCCAGCCCAGCTGCCGCGCCAGCGAGCTGCTTGGCTCGGCCAGGCAGGCACGCAGGTGCTCGACGCCGGCACCAGCGAGCGCCACGCAGCTCCCCGCCGCCCTGCTTCACCTCCTCGCCGCCCTGCTGCCCTGGACACGCTCCACGTCGTCGCCCCGAGCCCCTGGACACGCCATTCGCCTCTGCCTCGCCTCCCTCGCTCCCCTTCGCCATGGCCGACGCCACCGCCGCCGCACCTACGCCGTAGGCGCGCTCTCCGTCGTCCCCGCGCCACCCGACCGTGTCCACGAGTTCCGCCACCCTCTTCTTCTTCGAGCAAGACGAGCCCCGAGCGCTCGCGTGCCCCGAAGCCACCGCACCGACACCGCCCGAGTCCACCGTCGCCGGAGATCCCCTTCAACGCCGTCGCCGCACCAGCTCGTCCCCGACCACGCCGTCTGGCTCTGCGAGTTCGCTGTGAGCATAGCCACCTCCCCATCCTCTCCGTTCTTCTTCCCGTGCCCTACAACGTGCGCACGAAGCTCGCCTGCACGCGCCGCCGCGGAGCTCGTCGCCGACGAGGCTCCGGCCACCCAACGGCCGCACCACCTTGTCCACTAGCCTCACCGCACACCCAGGGGCCCAACGCATCACTCCACGCGCCTCGCCGTGCCCCGTAGCCCCGGTTTCACTTTCACCCGAGCCCCGGCGCCGCCAAACTCGTCGCCGGCGCCAACTCCGGCCACCCCGACCCCAACCAACTCCACCAAGAGTTGCGGGTCAGCTCCAGCTTCACGTAGATGCCCTCCGCGCCCCATTTGGTGGCCGGAACGGCCAAATCCACTTGCTCCGCCGCGTCTGGCCTCGCCGGCGGCTAGACGCCGGCGAGTTGACCCTTGACCGTTGACAGGTGGGCCCTCGTTGACTCCCCTGAGTCAATGACAGGTGGGCCCCCCTGTTAACTTTTTGGATTAGTTCTAATTAAAATTAATTAGTTAAACTAACTACTGACATGCGGGTCCCACTGGTCAGTTTGACCTGGACGACCCCGTTGACCCCTGACGTCACGCTGACCTCATGCTGACGCAATTAATTAATTACTGGATTTATTCTTATATAGGAAAATCCAGAAAATAGTTCAAACTTCAAAAATTCATAGAAAATTATCTGTAACTCCAAATGCAAAGTTCTATATATGAAAAATGATCAGAAAAATCCAAGCTATCCATTGGTGCTGGTTTCAAGCATGTCAGAACAAGTTAAACCCACTGTTTAGGCATTACAAGATGATACACTAATATGATCTTAATAAATGAGTTTCCATTTGAATCTTTGGTTCAAATGGGTTCATTCCCTTCTGGTTTAACTTACACTAGGTCAGGACACATTCATATTGCCATGTCATAGCATGCATCATATTGTTGCATATCGCCATGTATTGATTGTGTTCCGATGTGTTCATCGTGGTAGGTTCTGCCTCCGAGGATATCTCCGCGTAGCCAACTGAAGGGCAGTATCCCACGACCACTCCATCAGGCAAGCAACCCATTGAACATTCCGATACAAACCCATGTTCTCGCTTCTGCTCTCGTTTACTGCATTAAGACAACGCGTTTCAAACTGCTGTGTGTTGCGGTAGTTGAACCCACTTCCTTTGCATGACCTGTCATTGCCACAGTAACTAGATGAAACCCACTAGCATGTGTAGGAGTTGATTGAGCCATTACATGTGTGTGTGTGTTCCTACCATGCTATGCTTAGAGTTGTGTCAGGTCTGGCTCATCGGGATGATGATCCGGAGTGAAAAGTTGTATCGTTGTCAATGGTGTGGAAGTGTTGAACACGATTTGGTAAAGGAATCGATGGAAGGCCATGTAGGAGTACATGGTGGGTTGTTTCATTGAGGCCGTCCTTAAGAACTGAGATCTGTGTGTGTGATTTAAGACTCAGCTACTACCACGCATTGGGCCCGAAACCAATGGACCCTCTCGGCTTCTTGATCACGCTTGTCCTCTGTCCAGGAGTTGCAAAGTAGTTTCTGGTGTTTGTAGCATGCTGGGGGCCGCACGCGGCGCTGACCATCAGGGTGGGCTGTGTTGCGGTAGGCACGTGGCCGGGTCAGCCGGGCGCCCGTTTAGTGTCTCGGAACCCTGTTCACATCGTTCGGGGCCGTTAGTGGAAACCTCGGCCGGACTCCCTGCGGATGGAACCCGAATAGGCGATAAACCTGGACTAGAGACTTGAGTGTTTAGGTAGGCCGTGGCCGACACCCTCGCTGGGCTTCCGCTTGAAGGTTGCCGAGTACATGTCGTGTAAACGGCGATAAGTGGTGAGAGCGTGTGTGAAGAAGTACACCCCTGCAGGGTATAAATCTATTCGAATAGCCGCATCCGCGGTAAAGGACTACTTGGTCACCTATACAGTTCATAGATAAATTAAATGGATACTACTAAAAATCTCAAGATAAGTGTGAGTACCGCGGATGGCCCTCTCGTAGGATGGCGAGAGAGGATCCTCGGTGGAGTATTGTGTTGGTGATAGTGGACTCATGTGCGACAAATGATTTACAAGTGGTGTCTATCGTAGGATAGCTTAGCCAAGAGTCAAAGCTGGCTTGCTGCAATAACCCCACTACCTTCTTGAGAATGTGCATGTATAGTAGGTTCCTGTTGTAAGACTTGCTGAGTACCTTCGTACTCATGTTGCTTTAATCATGTTTTTCAGACGACTGCACCAACCCCTCTGATGGGTTCTATGTAGACCTCGACGTTGACGAGTGACTTATCACCCAGGTGGTGATCCAAGACTTGTGAAGGATCGTTGTAGATAGATAGGCTTCGTCAAGCCTTCTTTCTTTCTAGTGTCTGTACTCAGACTACTTCGCTTCCGCATGTGCTTGTATGTTTGTATGATTTGAGTGTTGGGTCATGTGACCCCTATCTGTATGGATGATATGTATGGCTCTTCGGAGCCTTCTAAATAAAGTACTTGAGTCGTAGAGTACTGTTGTGATGCCATGTTGTATTTACTCATATCGGGCATATTGTGTGTATGATTGAAATGCTTGGTATGAGTGGGATCCGACTATCTAGTTGTTTATCCTTGGCAGCCTTTCATATGGGGAAATGTAGTCTAGTGCTTCTGAGCGATAGTAGTCCGCTACAGCCCGGTTCACCGGAGTCCTGCTAGCCCAGCACTACTGCTTGGACACCTGACTGGCCGGCATGTGTTTCACGTCGTTCCTATGTCTGTCCCTTCGGGGAAATGTCACGCGCTGATATTCGGAGTTCTGCCTAGCCTGCTACAGCCCGGGTTACCGGAGTCCTGTTAGCCCAGTGCTACAGCCTGAATAATTACGTTGATGACCGACATACTCGATGTGATTCATGTATGCCTGTCCTCATAGGTTAGCGCCGCTTTGGGTTCACGACTAGCCATGTCGGCCCGGGTTCTCTGTCATATGGATGCTAGCGACACTATCATATACGTGAGCCAAAAGGCGCAAACGGTCCCGGGCCAGGTAAGGTGGCACCCGTGGGAGTACCGTGCGTGAGGCCGCAAGGTGATATGATGTGTTACACGCTGGATCGATGTGGCTTAGGATCGGGGTCCTGACACATAATCTAATGCCTCCAGTGATAAGATGCAATTAAACTGTGTTACAAATGGCACTCCTGCTGTTTTCCCTAGTGTGATAAGTAAGTTGCTCCTTTACGCTGCTGAGTGTCCTGGTGTCCCGACGGTCCCATGCCCTTAAACCAGCTCTTTAGCTGTTGTTGATTTACTGTGTATGGTAAACAAGCAATGCCACCATTAAAGTAATCCCATATTTGAGGAATCTCATTGTTGATCGTAATGCTTCTGGTAACATGAAGCATTGCTGACGTTTTAAAATTTCTACTGTCCTTGCGTGATTGCCATGAACATAATTAAGATGCTTCTTTTCATTTTGTATATGTTTCATATATTCTTATTGACCAGCAACTGTTTACTTTCTATCTTTTTGTGCAGATAGTGATATCCATTTCACCTTGTTGCTATTGTGACCTTTTGGTGAACTGCACAAAACACTTCTTTTTGGAATGAGTGTCTTGTGCAGTTCAACTAAAATGTCACGTGGGCAACATCTCTCAATTTTGGTGGAACTGCACAAAATGGTGATTGGAGTTTCCAAAATCTCCGTCAAGTTCTGCTGGTAATCTCGTGCAACATTTTATTAGCCTTTGCAAGTTGAGTCGTCACTGTCACCACAATAGCACTTTATTTTAGTGGAACTGCACAAAAGGATAACAAAATTATAGTTGCACCTTACATGAGCCGGACAGCCAACCTTAATGTTCCTCAATTTTAGTGCAACTACTAAAGAAGAACCTACCAGCTCACGAGAGTAAGTACTTCTTGCTAGCTGAATGATGCAATCTTTGCTTCATTTCTGGTGAACTGCAGAAAAAGGCGCATGAATTGAATCATGGAACTCAAGGTAGGCTTCATCCGAGTGGAGGTGCAGGTTGAGTAAAGGAGGCCACTATTAAAGTGAAATCATGCTCTCCTGGTTTGTGCTATGCAAACAGGAATACTCAACAACAGATGTTGTGACGGTCAAGAGCATTCGCCAAGTTCTTCGATTGTATGACATGGCTAGCCAAGATGGATTTAATCCCGATATTCACTTTATCAAAAGGCTCTAATGGGTTGGTTCTGAATCTTGCAAGCTGGGAATCAGTGAGATATGTAGGCATCTTTGTTGTACTTATTATTTGAATCTTATTTGCTGGTTCTGAATCTTGCAAGCTGGGAATCAATGAGATGTGTAGGCATCTTTGTTGTACTTATTATTTGGATCTTATTTGTTGGTTCTGAATCTTGCAAGCTGGGAAACACGGCATGATGATGCAGAGGACAACAACCATAACAAACAGTTCAAACTTGGTAGTATTATCTTTGTGAAAGTGCGACAAATGTGTTGATCGTGTGCGTCCTGAGAATAATAATTCTAATTGTTGTGCATGTTGATCCTGTGGCACTGATAGAACGAGCGAATGCATTGCTTGTTTTAACTATAAATTTATATTAAAGCTAATTAAATTTAAGTAAAGTGACCACTAACTCCTATTATTACAGTACCAATACAGACCCGCTCGTGAACCGACGTGTGGCCGAGGGCGCATCTTCTGTCGGGCGTGCAGCGGACGAGGGAGGGGTAGTAACTGTTGTCGCCTGTACACACTCAGCTTACTGTTGAATCCAGTTCCCCAGGAGCTAAAAAACGAACTGTTGCCGCCGCCTACACACTCGTTCACTCGAAGAGACTCCAATGGCGATCCGAGGGGTGAGCCTGCTGGATATGGACTTCAGCAAGGAGTTCCCCTTTGAGTTTGCCATTCAGTCCTATGGCTGCACCAAGTTGAATGTGATGTACACCAATGATACAGACTCGGTGAAGCTCTGCCTCGCCTCGGTCCTATGGCCACACCAGGTTCTGGAGCATTCGCCCGTTTCATCGGCAGCGCCGACTGCACCTTCGTTACGGTGGAGAGAAGGAAGAACGCGACGATTCGGCCATCTGGTGCAAGAAGCTTGTCGACATCTAGGAGTTCAGCCGCCCTTCTTTCTCTCTGTCTTTCTCTCCGGATTCTAACTTGCTAGTTCTCGACCCCCTTTACCCTGGGGGTGGCTAGTCCTATTTATAGGCAAGGGCCCTGGGCCTCTTCCCCAAATATTGAGCGGGAAGGGCGCCAACAGTTGGCCATTTTGAAGGGGGAACATCTGGTACACTTATCCTGACTAAAGTCGGTCCTCGCCTGCCAAAAGGCTCTGTAGTGACGCCGTCCTGGGCTCCATGGTGACCTCCTTCCCGTCGTTGGACTAGTCTTGGTCTTGTTGCACCGAAATGGATGCCTTTGCTTGATCCTCTCCCCTGCGCTTGCCCGCTTTGCACCAAAGAGGAAAGGAGGACACTGCGCGGGCTGGCGCCCGCCCGACGCCCGTGGTCATCATGGCTTACATCATGGGCACCTTGTGAGGTACCCCGCCTTGATCTCTCCGCCCCCTCATGAGTCAGCCTGATGAGGCCGCGCCTGAGGAAGCTCTGCATCGTCCGCCCCGCGAGGCTTGGCCCCTCGCGAGGGTCTTGGGTCTTGTGTTGATGAAGATGGGCCGTGCTGGTCCTCCTTTGAGCCACGCCGTAGGCCGCAGGCAGGCAAGTCTGGGGACCCCCGTTCCCAGAACGCTGACAGTAGCCCCCGGGCCCAAGGCGCGCCCGGACTTGGCCGTGCCGAGAGGCGAAAGGGCAAGGGCGAAGCGCCGCGGGCCCTAACAGCCTGCGGCCTTGGGCGCCGCGTGGCAGTTGATGGGACGTGGGCGTCTCCGCTTCCCACGACGCCTCGGCTATCGCGCGGATTGGACAAGTCCCTGCATGCAAATCGTGTCATGATTACCTGTGATTGTGGAGGTCGACGGTTGGTCTTCGCCGGCTATAAGTACGGAACTGCTCGTGCCCTTCCAGTCCATCCCTCCTTGCTTTTCCTTCTTCTTCATGGCTCCATCGAGGAAGTTCTCAGTTGCAGAGAAGGGGAAAGGCCGCCGGGTTGAGCCTGCCTCCCCCCCCCCCCCCCGCTCAAGCGCGGCCGAGGACGCCCTCGGAAGCATCCCATGGCCGCCGCGGCTGCGTCCTGCGGTCGTGGAGGTGGTTCCCAGCGTGGTGACTGGCGAGCTGCTGCGGCCGGGGGACGCGCATTGGTCGTGCGCTCCCCTAGGCCGCGCTTTCGCATCGCGGAGGTGCTGCCGAAGTTCGTCGTATGGTCGGCGGAGCCGGCTAGCGCCCGGCTCCAGCTTCCTCGCTTCCTCCTTGGTGAGCTCCCGGCCGGCGCCCCGGGTGGCCTCTGGCTTCAGGCGGACGGCTGCTGCGGCCGGGCCTCATGGGCCGCACTGGAGGTCTCCGTTACTGGGAGCTTGGCCCTGACTCGCGGTTGGCAGGCGTTCGCCCGTGCCTGCGGCCTGGGGTGCCGGTGCACCATGCACTTTAGGTTTGATGGCGATGCTACCCTCTACGTGAGGGTGTTTGGGGAAGATGGTCACCGCGCAGGGTGCTGCCCTGAAGGCGACAACCGCGGCCGGGGACCCAGCCCCGACGACGATGGAGGAGACAGCGCCTGCGCGGCTGGCGGCGCCCGAGGCTCCCCGAGCTACATCGACTCTTCTTCAAGCGACTCTTCCAGCGGTGGGCGCAGCCAGCCCCCTCGCCGTTGCGCCGGCTTAGGAGGCCATAGCACGTTCGCCCGCCGTCGCGCCCCGGTGAAGCGCGAGGAGGAGTCCGCTTGAGCCCCGGAGGCAGCCCGAGTCTCCTCCGCAGGTGGGTGCGAGGCGAGCTGCGCCGGACTTGTCCTTTCTTTCCTTTTGTTTCCCGTGTAAAAGAAAACAGATGCGTGGAGCCCCGCGGGGGCGTGTTCGGGTTTATTGCTGTTAACCATTACCTTGATTCCGCTCTCGCGCCCTTTGGCTATGTGTCCGCGCGTAAATAGTTCCCGGCCCCAGCCGCGAGGGGCGACCGACCCAGGCCCTGTGCGTGTCGCGGTGCCCGAGGGGCACGGACCGGAGGGGAGCTCCTGTAACGGGCCCAGGTCGTGAAACCTTCGAATGACTAGGGCAGGAACACTCACGAGGGCGCTCGGCTATCCCCCCTCGCGAGGCCTTGCTCAAGGGAAATCAAAGCGGGGGGAGTAAAAATCAACGAACCACAAACCAATGACGGCAATAGTTTCAACAAGACTTCAAATGCGAAAAAATAAGCCAACTGCGGAAAGCAAATAAAAAAGCCGCGTCCGGCACCTAATCTAGTCTTCAACGTCTTCTCACCAGCGCGGAGCTAAGTGCTGCCACTGGGCATGGGAGGAAGCCCCAGGGCCTGAGGCCGGCGCTCCTGAGACTCCGGGGCGTGTACAGCCCCAACTCATTATTACGTGAGAGTGTCACGGGCGGCGAGCTTCACAGGCGTTGGCCTTCTTCACAGGCTCCGGGCCTTTCTTCTTAAAAGCGTAATCTTCATAGGCGTTCGCCTTCTTCACAGGCTCTGGGCCTTTTCCAAAAAGGATAATCTTCACAGGCGTTCGCCTTCTTCACAGGCTCTGGGCCTTTTCCAAAAAGGATATCTTCACAGGCGTTCGCCTTCTTCACAGGCTCTGGGCCTTTTCCAAAAAGGATATCTTCACAGGCGTTCGCCTTCTTCACAGGCTCTGGGCCTTTTCCAAAAAGGATATCTTCACAGGCGTTCGCCTTCTTCACAGGCTCTGGGCCTTTTCCAAAAAGGATATCTTCACAGGTGTTCGCCTTCTTCACAGGCTCTGGGCCTTTTCCAAAAAGGATATCTTCACAGGCGTTCGCCTTCTTCACAGACTCTGGGCCTTTTAGGGGTAAAACCTCTGGAGGTGCTGGAAGTTCCACGCGTTCTGGATCGGCTCCCCCTCCTGAGTCTCCAAGCGTGCTGAGCCAGGCCTGGAAACATGAACAACCTTGAACGGGCCCTCCCACATGGGGGAGAGCTTGTGCAGCCCCTCCCTGGAGAGAACCCGCCTGAGCACGAGGTCTCCTACCTCGAGAGTCCTGGGGCGGATGATGCGGCAGTGATATCGTCGTAGCGCCTGTTGGTACCTCGCCGCTCGTAACGCGGCTTCTCGGCGGCGTTCCTCCCCCAGCACGAGGTCCGTCCCCCGCATGGCGTCCTGCTGCGCCTCGTCGAACGCCAGGACCCGCGCGGAGCGACGTCTGACCTCGTGAGAATGGGGTCTCCCCAGTTGGCTTGGTCGCAGTTGTGCGGATGGACCACAACATGGACCGGAGCTCATCGTACCAACCTCTGCCGCAGGCATCCAGCTTCTTCTTGAACGTCCTAGTCCTGAGGCCCCTCAGGACCTCTGCGTTGGCTCGTTCGGCCTGGCCGTTGCTCCGTGGGTGCGCCACCGAAGCGTAGCATATCTGCATTCCAAGGTTAGCACGGTATGTTCTGAAAAGGTTACTGGTGAACTGCGAACCGTTGTCTGTGATGATGTGGTTCGGCACCCCGAACCGACTCACGATGCCTCTGATGAACTTGACCGCCCAACCCGCGGGGATGGTGCAGACGGCCTCTACTTCTGCCCACTCGGTAAACTTGTCGATGTCGACGTAGAGGTAGCGGTAGCCCCCTGGCGCCTGAGGGAACGGGCCCAGAATGTCCAGCCCCCAGACTGCGAATGGCCATGAAAGGGGGATAGTCTGCAGGCCTCCCGCCGGCTGATGGATCTGCTTGGCGTGAAATTAGCAGGCTTCACAAGCCTTTACCAGTTCGACAGCGTCGTTGAGCGCGGTGGGCCAGTAGAACCCACTGCGAAATGCCTTGCGAACGAGGGTCTGTGGTGATGCATGATGCCCACAGTCCCCGCCGTGTATGTCCCCCAGCAGTTCCTTTCCTTACTCCCTGGAGATGCAGCGCAGCGATACGTCGTTTGGTCGCTTCCGGTAGAGTTCTCCATCCCTGATGCAGTATGCCGTGGCCTGCCGCGCCACGCGCTCCGCTTCCTCCTCCTTCTCCGGCAGGGTCCCTTGTGTTAAATAACTCCTAAGTTCCGTGCTCCAGCACTCCTCCTGGGGCTCCATTGTCAGGAGCAGGCGTGCTCCTGAGGCCGGGCCGCAGACCGGGGCTCCCGAGGCAGGTGGCTGGGGGAGTTCCTCCAGAGGCTGAGCAGTGTTTGATAATGACGGCTGGGCTGAGGGCTTGAAGAGCCGCTCTTCGACGACGCCAGGTGCCTGAGGTAACCGTCGGGACGCCCGTCCGGCGATGTCATCGGCCTCCTGATTGGTGCCGCGGGGCACATGCTTCAACTCCAACCCCCAGAACTGTTTCTCCATTCTGCGGACCTCCGCTAGATAGGCTTCCATGTGCTCATCTTTTGGCTCATACACCTTGTTGGAGAAGTTGACAAGGAGCTACGAATCGCCCTTGACGGTGAGGCGCTTCACCCCTAGGGCGGCTGCGGCCTTCAAGCCCGCTATTAGACCTTCATACTCCGCTATGTTGTTGGAGACCTTTTCACCATGCTGGAAGCAGAGTTGTACAGCGTAGTAGAGCTTGTCCTGAGTGGGTGATATCAGCACCGCACCAGCCCCAGCGCAATGCCTGGAGAACGCTCCATCGAAGTACATGACCCAACCTTCCGGTGCCTCGCTCCCTGGGGAGAGGGACCGATCCTCGTCGTCCTTAAGGCCTGGTGCCTCCGTCCATTCTGCCACGAAATCCGCTAATGCTGCTCCCTTGATGACCCTGGTCGTTCTGAACTCGAGCTGAAACGCCTGAAGTTCTATGTTCCATTCAGCGACCCTTCCGGCTGAGTTAGGGCTCCTGAGCACTCTTTCCAAGGGGTATGACGATACGACCTTGATGGGGTGACCTTGGAAGTAGTGACGCAGCTTTTGCGAGGCCACCAGTAGCAAACCCTCGACGCCCCATGCAAGTTCCACAGCGGCGCGAAGCCGTCCAATCACACAACCCGAAAGTGCCACTGGCTCACCCGAATCTCCAAAGGCGAATGGCTCGCACCGCCTCCACCTGCTGGTCCGCCGCCTCCGGCTCCACAGCAGCCGGCCGCTCGGCCAGTAGTTGGAGCCGTGCCCGACGAGTTCCCCGACGAGCATGCCACCTATGTCGTCTTCACCAGCCAGCCTGAAGACCGGCGCAGCAGGCGCCGCAAGCACCAAGAAGTCAACGTGGTTGCCTCCAATCCCTCCGAGCACATGCACTTGTCTGAAAAACCCATCAGCTGGAGCCGGGCCGACCACCCAGAGGTGATGCCATCTCCCGGCTCTTATGCGCTGGTTCTGGATGCCACCCTTGCAACAGACAAACGCGTAGCCCGTTTCTCCCGCGTGTTGATAGACGGCGGGAGCAGCATCAACATCCTGTACCTCGACACCCTGAAGAAGCTCAACGTCAGGACGAAGCAGCTCACGCCTACCCGGACTGTGTTCCACGGCATCGTACCCGGCCTGTCCTGCTCCCCCGTTGGCAAGATCAAGATTGATGTCCTCTTTAGGGACAAGGATCATTTCCGCATGGAGGCCGTCTGGTTTGAAGTGGTGGACCTTGAGAGCTCTTACCATGCACTGCTTGGCCGACCTACCTTGGCCAAGTTCATGGTTGTTCCCCACTATGCTTACCTCAAGATGAAGATGCCGAGCACCAAGGGCATCATCAGCATAGTCGGCGACTACAAGAAATCAGCCGAGTGCGCAGCGGCCAGTAGCCGGCTGGCCGAGTCCCTGGTGATTGCCGAAGAGAAGAAGAAGTTGGACCGGATCGTGGCCATGGCTGGCAAGCAGCCGGCCCTGTCCCCCGATCCCAAAGAGTGTGATGCCCAAGGTTCCTTCCAGCCGGCCAAGGAAACAAAGAAGATACCTCTTGACCCCGAGCACCCGGAAAGGTTTGCCGTCATTGGGGCAAACCTAAACAGCAAATAGGAAGGCGAGCTCGCCGATTTCCTCCGTGAGAATCGGACATCTTCGCATGGTCCCCCAAGGACATGCCGGGTGTTCCGAAGGATTTCGCCGAGCACAAATTACATGTTCGAGAAGGTGCAAAGCCGGTCAAGCAACCCCTCCGCCGACTGTCGGAGGAAAAGAGAAGGATTGTAGGAGAAGAGATAGCCCAGCTTCTGGCTGCCGGCTTCATCATGGAGGTGTTCTTTCCGGAGTGGCTTGCCAACCCGGTCCTCGTGCTGAAGAAGAACAACAAGTGGCGCATGTGCATAGACAACACGAGCCTCAACAAGGCCTGCCCCAAAGATCCTTTTGCCCTGCTAAGGATAGATCAAGTGATAGACTCCACAGCCGGATGCGAGCTGCTGAGTTTTTTGGATGCTTACTCCGGGCACCATCAGATAAAGTTGGACCCGGACGACCGCCTGAAGACCGCCTTCATCACGCCATTCAGAGCCTTCTGCTACCTGACTATGACATTCGGCTTGAGAAATGCCGATGCCACTTTTCAGCGTTGCATGCAGAAGTGCCTCCTCAAGCAACCCGGCAGAAATGCCCACGTCTACGTAGACGACATCGTGGTGAAGACGGAGAAGCGTGGCACCTTGCTAGAAGACCTCAAGGAAACATTCGAGAACCTGTGCCGGTTTCGGATCAAGCTCAACCCCGAGAAATGCGTGTTCGGAGTACCAGCCGGCCAGCTCCTAGGATTCCTGGTCTCCGAACGCGGCATCGAGTGCAACCCAGTGAAGATCAAGGCCATTGAGAGAATGGTGATTCCCACCAAGCTGCGAGACGTCCAGAAGTTCACCGGATGCTTGGCTTCCCTGAACTGCTTCTTCAGCCGGCTCGGAGAGAAGGCTCTCCCCCTCTACCACCTCATGAAGAAGACCACTCACTTCGAGTGGAATGACCAAGCCGACCAAGCTTTTCACGAGCTGAAGAAGATGCTGACCACGCCGCCTGTCTTGGCCGCGCCGACTGAGAAGGAGCCCATGCTCCTCTACATTGCTGCAACCAGCCGGGTGGTCCGCACCGTCATCGTAGTCCAGCGCCCAGAGGAGGGCCGAGCCCAGCCGGTCCAGAGGCCGGTGTACTATTTGAGAGAGGTGCTGTCTACCTTGAAGCAGAACTACCCGCACTACCAAAAGATGTGCTACGGCGTGTACTTTGCCGCCAAGAAACTGAAGCCCTGCTTCCAAGAGCACCCCATCACGGTCGTATGCACCGCCCCGCTCGCCGAGATCATAGGCAGCCGGGACGCATCCGGCCGGGTGGCGAAATGGGCCATCGAGCTGGCCCCTTACACGATCTTCTACGAGCCTCGCACCGCCATCAAGTCCCAAGCACTGGCCGACTTCCTCATCGACTGGGCCGAGACCCAGTACCTGCCGCCGGCTCCGGACTCCACTCACTGGCGCCTGCACTTCGACGGGTCCAAGATGCTCACCGGCTTGAGAGCCGGCGTCATCCTCACCTCTCCCAAAGGCGACAAACTCAGATACACGCTGCAAATTCACTTCGCCGCCTCCAACAACGTGGCCGAGTATGAGGCGCTCGTACACGGGCTCCGGCTTGCCAAAGAGCTCGGCATACGCCGGATCCTGTGTTACGGCGACTCAGACTTGATAGTCCAGCAGTCATCCGGCGATTGGGACGCCAAGGACGCAAACATGGCGAGCTACCGCTTCCTCGTCCAGCAGATCAGCGGGTACTTTGAAGGATGCGAGTTCCTTCACGTACCATGAGCCAACAACGGGCCAGCAGATGCCCTGGCCCGACTAGGCTCCACTCGGCAGGCAATTCCAACAGGCGTCTCTCTGCAATGCCTCCTCAAGCCGTCTATCAAGCCATCTCCAGAGTCCGATTCCATCTTCGTGCCGCCTAGCCCCGATGCAGCCGGATCCGGCTTGAAGAGCCAAGCAGGCGGCCCGGGGACTTCGATAGGCGGCGTGGGGACTTCAGCAGGCGGCTCGGGGACTTCCGTAGTCGCACCCAACCTGGGGACTTCTGAACCCGGCTCGGGGACTGCGGCAGTCGGCCCGGGGACTGCACCAGCACCACAGGCGGCGGCCGACCCCAGCATTTCACAACCCAGCCCGCCCACCCTGGTTGCAGTAGCCGCGTTGGTAACGGCGTCGACCTGCTGGAAGAAAGTCGGCTGTTAGCCCTCAGCCGGTCCGCCATCTACCAGCAAGGTCTGCGTCGCTACCACAGACGAAAGGTCAAGCCAAGATCTTTCCAAGAGGGCGACCTTGTGCTCCGGCTGATCCAGCGAACAGCCGGCCAGCATAAGCTCTCGGCCCCTTGGGAAGGCCCCTTCGTCATCAGCAGAGTGCTAGGAAACGACTCCTACTACCTGATCGACGCACAGAAGCCAAAGGCACGAAAGAGAGACGACTCCGGCAAGGAGTCGGAACGACCATGGAACGCCAACCTCCTCCGAAGATTTTACAGTTGAAATGCAGTATGTATCACGCTAACCTTTGTACTAAGTACGAGACAATAGGCCCCTCGAGGAGAACTCGGGGACTGCCATCTTTCATCTATGAATGAAGAGTACCATGCTTATGATTATGTCATTTCATTTACTTCTCTCGTCCGGCACCGGGTTCGACTAGTCGGCCCGGGGACTGGCCGCCTTAAGTTATATTAGAAGTCCTACCCGTGGTCAGACAAGTAGTGTGCAGGCTCCAAAGCCCTCTGCCAAAAGTCGCAGTTCGAAGAATCGGCTGTCCGGCTGGCAAGAGCCAAAGGCAAGAAAGGACGCCCACACGAAAAACGGCTAGGGACTAATGGACTAATATAACAAAAGCCGGTTTTTTCCCACCGCCGACCGACTACAAGAGAAGCCGGCTGGCCGGTTTCCATTCACTTCGCTACAATCTAAGAAAGCTCGAGTACTTGCCTTCCCAAAAAAAGATAGCCGAGTTCTTCCTTAGCCACAGACTGCAGAGCAGTTGCCGGCTGGGAAGGCAGCAATCAGGGGAAGGCGGCAAAGGAAACAGCCTAAGGATAAAAAGCATACGAGAATGGAAACCAAACACATGCATGAGTATATTTACACAAAAGGCCTTGAAAAGGCCAACATTCAACATAGTTTGAATACACCCCCAGTGGGTGGAACTGCGCGAGCTTAATAAAAATTGTTCAAAGAGTAACAAGCAGGAAAAACAAAGACGGCAGATCAAGCCAAGGGAGCGACTGGCGTGTCGGGCAGGTCGGCGGAGACAGCAGCGCCGGCTGGAGGAGTGGCCGGCTGATGAACCTCGGCATGATCACCGCCTCCCGCAGAGGGCGCGCTAACCCGCGCCTCGTTGCTGGAGGCATGGTCATGCTGAGGCTGGCTGGTCGCTTCACCGGCCGGCTCGACGTCTTCGCCCTCCTCCCCTTCTTCGTCTTCGCCCTCATCGCTGGAGGCGACTTCCTCCGCTGAGTCTTCACCCTCCGCCGGGTTCAGCCCGAACCACTCCTCCGGCTGGGCGACGCCGTTGTCGTCCACCGCAGGAGCGAAGACGCTGGTGTCAGTAAACTCGGCAAAATCCGAAGCACGCTGGATGATAGCCGGCCGCACCTCCACCAGCTCTTCGTCAGCCTCCGCCCGCCAAGTCCTCAGCTGTTCCAAATTCAGCCCGGGGTACCAGGCCCGGACGAACTCCAGCGCCCGCCTGGCGCCAGATCGGGCAGCGGAGGCCTTCCAGGCCTCGAAGCGGCCGACTGCCACCTCCAGCCAGTCAGCAGTCCGGCTCAGGGTGCGGGGAATCGCCTCGTCTGGCCAGAGGGCGGGCAGCACCTGCGCTCCGGCACGCTGGAGACAGCGGAGCGTGCGGTGTGCCGGCTACAGCCGGGCTTGGATCGCTAGAAGCTGCTCCTCGAGTGTCCGGCTCGCGTTCGGTGCAATCTCAACTCCTGCCTGACGGCGTGCCTCGCAGTGGGCCTCGATGGCCTGAGTGGCCGCAACGGAGTGGCGGGGAAACTAGTCTGCACAGAAAACAAAGAAGCACAAATCAGAAGACGAATCAGAGGGCAAGGGGGCAAGCAAGGAGTAAGGGACGCGGCTTACCATCGATTAGGTCCTCAATCCAGCTGTAACCCTCGCTGAGCGCCTGCTTCGCCTCAGCCCAGCTCGCTGCTTCGGTCTCAAACTTGGCTTTGAGGGCGGCCTCGCTCTCCTGTGCCTTCTTCAGGGCCGCCTTGTGGCCCTCCTCCTGGTCGGCCAACTTCTTGGCCAGGCGGTCGCGCTCCTGGACTAAGGCATTGAGCTCGGCCTCCTTGGCGCGAAGGGCGGTCTGGGCCCCGCCGAGCTGCTCCCTCAAGTCAGCGTTGGCCCCTGCAAGCATGAAGATGAAGGAAGAAGCAATAAGGAAGAAGTCGTCGGGGAAGATCCGACCCGACTGCTCTGCAGTCGGCCCGGATCTCGAGGACTACACCCAGTGGGTGCGCTGACGCGCCCCCACAGGATACGAAGGAAACGAAGCACGTACTCCGGCTGTTGGTCAGATCTTCGCTCTTCTGACACAGCTCCCGAGCCTGGGAGTCGAAGGCGGCAGCACTCCGGTTATCGTACTCCTGGAAGATCAGACAAGACGCGAGAATAAGATAACTATCAGGACCTAGTAAGTTTCGAGCCGCCTGCTCAGCAGCCGACTCGGAACTCGGGGACTACACCCAGTGGGTGCACTGACGCGCCCCCACGGAAGAAATCAAAAAGCTAAAGCAGCCAAGACCAGAAGACTCACCCGAACGACGGCCCACGTCGCAAGGAAATCGCGAGTGTATCGCTGCAGCGCGGTGGCATGGACCTGAAGCCGGTTCCGGACCTCCTGGGCTGACGCGTTCAGTTCGCGTGTCTCCTCGTTGGGCGCCCACTCGGACGTGCTGGAGCTGGCCGCCTCCAAGGCCTCCGCCGTCTGACGGGCGGTCGCGGCTCTGTCCGGCTCCGGCACGGGGGCAGCTTCCCCTGCACGCGGGCGTGATGATGGCTGCACCACCAGGCCCGCTCCTGCTGCCGGCTCGCTCCCGGCCGGCTGCACCGGCGCCGCAGCCGGCTGGCCGCCCTGGCCCGCTCCAGTCGGTGCCATCCGCGGCACCTCCTCCAAGACGACCACATCATCCTCCCTCCGCTCTGTCGCCGCCTGGCCGTGGTCGGCTTCCTCAGACGTAGGCACGGGGGCATTGGGAGCCACACTCCGCAGGGGATGACAAGATATGGAGGCCGGTTGCGCGAGGCCTCCTCCTCCCTCTCCGCAGCCGTCGCCTCCGCCTGGGCCTTGGCCGCCGCGTCGTCCTGCTCCTTCACCGCATGGGCGGCTCTCCGCTCCGACGCTTCCCGCTCCTCCCGCGCGTTCCGCGTCATGGCTTCCATGAGGTCGTCGCGGGGGTCCACGCGGCGGGAGCTCGAAGACCCTCCGGCTGAGTCAATCACGGAGCTGGCAGGACCCCGTTCAAGGGAAAGCGGCGCCCTGGCCGGTCGACCAAGAAAGGATTGATAAAAGAACTTCAATCAAAAAGCACGACGAGAATGCAAGACAATGGACACTTACGCCGAAACCGCCTGCGGCCGCTTCACGACCTTCTGGAAGCGGGCCGCCTTCGCGGCCGCCTCGTCCCGCTTGGTTGCTGCGGCGGTGCCCGTGGGCTTCTTCGGCTGGCTGCCGAAGTAGGTCGACGCGGCCCGGCGCTTCGGTGCAGCGCCACGGGCGGCCGGCGCGGCAGAAGAGCCCGCGCCATGAGGATCCGGCGCCGACTGGCGATGTAGGACGGTTTCGACCTCGTCGTCGTCCGCCCAGTCCTGGAGGCCGGCTCCAAGCCCGGCGCCGCCTGCCTCGCCGCCTCCCCCCTCGGCGGCGTCCTCCATGGCGGCCGCTCCAATGTCCGGGTTGTCGACGTCATCTACCATGTGGTCGGGGAGAAACGGGAACTCCGCCCCTACGGTCCCGGCCGCCGGCGGAAGAAGAGGATTCTGCGGAAGACAAGCCAGCTAGTCAGAGGCCGGCTACCAAGCGACCATCTACAAAAAGAAAAGGAAATAAGAAATACTTACGGAAGGCGGAGGTCTGGCGCAAGAGTACGGCTCCTTGTCGAATCACCAGTCCTCGGCGAGCTTGCAGTTGGCGATGTAGTTCACCAGGTATGACACCTCGGCATGAGGCATCTCCCTGGTGCTCAGCCGGCACGGGTCGAAGCGGCCGCTCATTTGACAGATCATGTGCGGCCGGCCTTGGAGCGGGAGAACCCGGCGCTCCACGATGGCGGCCACAAGGTCGGATCCGACCAGGCCCTCCGACTGCACCATCACCCGGAGTCGGGCGACGGCGGCGTTCCCGGCCTGGGACAGCGTCCTGGCCTGGTAGCTCCATGAGGCCGGCCTAGAGGCCGGCGGGCCGGCTACATAAGGCGGCAGATTGACGAAGTCGCCTTGCGGGGCGACGTTCTTCACGTAGAAGTACGACTTCTGCCAGATCTTCACCGACTGGATCAGCGGGATGGAGGGGAACGGATTGTTCTCACCTGTCCGCCTCATGGCGATGTAGGCCCCTCAGGGGGCGGGCACGCCGGCGACGACGGTGCCGAGCTTGCTCTGGAAGAACTCCCCGCAGATCTCTATGGTGGGGAGGACGCCTAGGAAACCCTCGCAGAGGGTGACGAAGGCCGACAACAGCATCACGGTGTTGGGGGTGAGGTGATGCGGCTGAAGATGGTAAAACTCGAGGAACGAGCAGAGGAATCCGCTCGCCGGGAGGCCGAAGCCGCGTATGCAGTGCGAGCGGAAAATCACCCGCTCGCCCTCCTCCGGCGCCGGCGAAATCTCCTCCTCCGGCGCGCGTCGGACCCGCACGTAGTTCTCGCCGGGAAGACGCCGCGTCCGGCGGAGGAACTCGACGTGCTCGTCGAGGACGTTGGAGCCGTCCCACGAGCTCGACAGCGCCATTGGAGCGGCGCGGTGAGAAGCAAGGCGCGGGGGCGGCGGAACGGCGCGGCGAAGAGGTGCTGCAGCAGTGGAGAGAGGAGAAGAAAGAAGACGAGGGAGGGTGGAGCGAGGGAGAGCGTGCGAGCCTCTGCCGCTCCCTCTCCTCCCCCTACTTATAGGCTCTCGCGGCGGAGCCGAGGAGGTGTGGTGTGGGGGACGTGGGATTAACTGCGCCCACTCCCCCATGTCCCGCTATTATTGTGCCTTGACAGCGTGGTGAAACCGCCGCGGGAAGGCAAACCGTCCACCCTGGGCCGCAGAAGATCCGCGCCTGGGCCAAGGCCAGGCGTGGCGGGCCCGGGCCTGCGGCGCCGTCCCGTCGCGCACGCGCCATGGCAGGCCTTTCCTGCCACGTGACACGCGGGAGGGCGCGTAGTCAGCGCGCGGGTTGGCTCACTTTCCCGTTGACAAGACCACGGCACCCATCCAAGGCGGCACGCTTAAGCCGAGCCGGCTCCTAGCTGCCGGCTCCTCAAGATGGGAAGCTGACCGAGCTTCTCGTTCCGCTTGCCGACCTCGAAGCGCGACCAGCTTCGGGGACTACTGTCGGGGTAAATGACCACGGGTAGCCTAGCCGGCTCCCTTTGGCACTTCAGAAAAATTACAAACCAATCCAGCCTCCAAGAAACCAAGACGTGGGGCCGCCTTCCCTCTGCCGGCTGCCTCTCAGGCCGACTGTCGGAAGGCGGCCCGGCCTTCACCTTCATGAAGAAAGCCGCGGGAGGGCCGGCTCCGAGAAGCCGGCCTCGAGAAGGCCGACTCCAAGAAGCCGGCTCCCACGGCACGGTCAAGATCGTACCCTCGAGGTCCGCAACCACATAACGGCGATGGGACGGGGCGTGGCTACAATGAAGCCTGCCACCCCCGAAACCCGGAGCACGCCTGGCACAGTGCGCCGTACGGGGTAGCCCTGTCCCGTCCGGCGCGGCACTGTTGCCATGATGCCTATGGCGCCATCCACGGCGGGCTGTCAGGGAGACACCCGAAGGCGGCCAGCCCCCCCCCCCCAGTCGGCCAAGACGTGGCCGGCTTCCCCAAAGCCAGCTTGCTCCTTCCCTCGAAGGAGGCGCCCCATTAAGAAGACAAGACGATGTGAGGCTACAGTGATCGCCCGCCAGGCGGCGGCACTATAGCCACGCTTACCTCGATAAAGCCCTCATCATCAGGATTGAGGCAACAGTAATCGGCCGCCGACAGGGCCCTAGGCAGTAGGGCCTGCCTGTCGGCCAAGATGCCAGCAGCCGACGGGACCCACCAGCCGGCGGGCCCCGGCAGTCAGCGCAGAAGCCGACGAGCGTAGACGCTGACGGCTGGGACCCGCTCCCAGCCGGATTCCCATTGTACCCCCAGGGGTAGGCCTATATAAACCCCCGGGGCACCCATGCAAAGGGTTGATCTCATCTAGTTTATCACATACATAGAGAGAGGAGTAGAGCTAGCCTTGCCCTTCTTCTTCCTCTTGCCAAACAACTCAAGGAGCGCTTTGTAGTTACTTGTTCACTGAGTGATCATGCGGAGACCCCGCAGAGCAGCAGTAGGGGTGTTATCTCCACGGAGAGCCCCGAAGCTGGGTAAGATTCGCCGGTGTGCATGTCTTCGCCTTATCCCGCTTCCAGGCACCAGCGACGTCTTATTGGCTCCCACACAGATAAGCCACCCGTTGGCATATGTCGCACCTACCACCCGACAATGTCCATCCAACGGCCGTAGTGCTTCTTCAACCTCTGGTCTTCTTGCTCCATCCGCCCAAACCAGCGCCGGTCGTGCCTCGTGCTCCTGCCTCCCGTCGCCGGCTGCGATGCGGCGGAGGCCTCACCACCCCTACTACTCCCACCGCTGGCCAGGCCATCCCTCTACTCACCCACACCCCCTGTTATTCTACGGCGACGGCAGCCTCACACCGCAGCGAACCAGTGAACCTTCGTACTCCTCTACGCGTGGGCATCCACTGCCGCGTCTTCCCCAGCTCCGCGTCGTCCCCTTCCTAGGCCTCGCCGTCGTCCACCGCCCAGGTGCTCTCGGCACGGCGTGGTCAACGTGGTCAAGGAACGGCTTCCATCGGACGTGGACTGTATGTGGAGAGGCTGACAGCTGGGTCCATGGCCGCAGCAAGGAAGTGTCTCCTTATTACGTGCAAAATAATTATTCCTCCACCTGACAGCAGGGACCCACCGTACGAGCCACCGTATTTCGTGAAAAAATGTTTGCCCCTGACTGCTGGGACCCACCAGCTACATCTTCGCACGCAAGGAAGTGCGTCCGGGCCAAAAAAAACGATTCACCCCCCTGACTGCTGGGACCCACCAGCTACATCTTCGCAGGCAAGGAAGTGCCTGACAGTCGGGACCCACCTGGTCGAAGCGTACGTAGCGTTGTCATTCTAGTTGCGAACGTGTACGTACATATATACTGGTGGATGTAGAGGCGCGCACATGTCGTAGTAGAGGCGCGTACGTGTCGTAGTAGAAGCGCGCGCGTAGCATGTACACGTACGTACAACGGCCAGGGTGCAAGAAAGAAAATACGGCCACGTATGTGTACATACGGGCGGGGTCTCGAACGCCTACTCGCGCATACGTACAACCAGGGCTCGTGTACATGGCTGGGTCGGAACAGAGAAACAGCATCGTCGTCGTGTTCATGGGGAGGCAATGGAATGCGTCGTGTTCATGGGGAGGCAACGGAATGCGTCGTGTTCATCGGGAGGCAACGGAACGCGTGGGAGCCAACCAGCTGGGTCAGAACGGAATGTGTGGTCGTGTTCATCGGGAGGGCTTGGACGGAACAGGCGATTGAAACGAGGCCTGGCGTACCGCACAACGGAGGAAACGGACCTCCTACATTCAGAACGGGGTCCTGTTGATCGGGAGGGGTGTGGCGTACCGCAAAATGGAGGAAACGGACCTCCTACGGTCGAAACGGGGGTCCTGTTGATCGGGAGGGGTGTGGCGTACTGCAAAACGGAGGAAACAAACTTGTGTTGGAGCGCTATGGTCGAAACAGGGGTCCTGTTCATCGGGAGGGGTGTGGCTTACCGCAAAACGGGACTCCACGGGATACTGTTCATCTCCACCGTCGACCCCCTCCAGCCTCCATGGGTTACTGTTCATCCACCGTCGACCTCCTCCAGCCTCCACCTGCGACTGTTCATCCACGGGCTCCTGTTCATCCAGCCTCCACCGCGCGCTACTCCACCGGCTACTGTTCAACCACCCCTCCACTGTCTACTGTTTATCCATCCCTCCACACCACGGGGTCCTGTTCAACCACCCCTCCACGGGCACCCCTCCACCGTCTACTGTTCATCCAGCCCTCCACACCACGGGGTCCTGTTCAACCACCCCTCCACGGGCATCCCTCCATCATCTACTGTTCATCCAGCCCTCCACACCACGGGGTCATGTTCATCCACCCCTCCACGGGCACCCCTCCACCGTCTACTGTTCATCCAGCCCTCCACACCACGGGGTCCTGTTTATCCACCCCTCCACGGGCACCCCTCCACCGTCTACTGTTCATCCAGCCCTCTACCACACCATGGGGTCCTGTTCATCCAGAGTCAACGCCACCGCTCACTGTTCATCCACCCCCCCCCCACAACGCTCACTGTTCATCCCAGAGGCAGCATCGATCGGCTTTAGTTAGCAGCGATCGATCGCTCGGATTCAGTAATGCGTAGCCTGTAGTGCAATCGCTCGGGTTCAGTTAGAGCCCAACGCCTCGCTCAGGTTCAGTTAGAGCCAACGCCTCGCACACACACGCGTACGTGTACGAGAGAAACACGCATCGCTCGGCCCCGACCTCCCACCGTAACCAGGAACTCCCCGAAATTTTCCTCCCCCTCGCTTCTACCACGGTTTTTTCCGTCATGGACGGCCCAAAGAATGTCATGCAGCCGCGTCTCCGGCCCGCCCAGGACGAAAAGCCCATTTTCTGTCATGATTTTTTGTCATAGAAGTAGGAGCCCACCACATCTATGATGATACCGGGTTTTGTCACAATTACCGTCATAGAAGTGTCATATGTATAACATAAATTTTATTCGTTCGGCCCAAAATGTCACGGTTGTGTCTTTTTTTTGTAGTGTAGGGTTTCGTGGTGCTCCTGGATGTTTTCAGCGTATATGAGTATATATAGGTGAAGAAATAGGTCGGTGGAGCCACGAGGGGCCCACGAGGGTGGGGGCGCGCCTACCCCCTGGGCGCGCCTCCCTACCTCGTGCCCGCCTCATTGCTTCCTTGACGTCCACTCCAAGTCTCCTGGATTGCGTTTGTTCCAAAAACGATCCTCGCGAAGGTTCCATTCCGTTTGGATTCCGTTTGATATTCCTTTTCTGCGAAACACTGAAATAGGCAAAAAAACAGCAATTTGCACTGGGCCTTCGGTTAATAGGTTAGTCCCAAAAATAATATAATAGTGCATAAAAAGCCCATTAAACATCCAAAACAGATAATATAATAGCATGGAACAATAAAAAATTATTGATACGTTGGTGACGTATCGGACCCCCCTATCTCCCACACTCACTTGGCGACGGTTCCAAATGCAGTCACGGAAAGGGGTTAAAAACCGTTTGTTTAGGACCGACGCGCACCAGTGAAACACTCATCTTGAGAATAACACATCTAGCTTGGAAAAATATTGGCCACCCCTTGCCGCTTCATGAGCGGTATGGGCACACAAAAAGGAAATTCATTTTGAAAATTACGGATGGCACATACAAATCTACTTAGAACGACACGGAAATACCACATATAGGTAGGTATGGTGGACACATATGGCAAAACTGGGTTTAAAGATTTTGGATGCACAAGTAGTATTCCCACTTAGTACAAATGGAGGCTAGCAAATAGATTGAGAAGCAACCAAACAAGAAACAAAAATTCACATAAACGAGCATTGAGCATAACTAACACCGAATAATGCACCATAAGTAGGATGTCATTGCATAACTATTGACTTTCATGCTTGCATAGGGAGTCACAAACCTTAACACCACTATTCTTACTAAAGCATAATTACTCACCAACATGAATCACATATTACTAGCGTCATATCTCAAAACTATTACAAAGAATCAAGTTTATTTTGTTCCAATGATCCTCATGGAAGTTTTTATTATGTCCCTCCTGAATATATACCACTTTGGGACTAACTTCATCTGTTGCAATTGCTTTTTATAAGCTCAAAGAAATTTAAGTGAAGAACATGAGCATAAAAAATTTCATCTTTCAAAATAATTTAAGTGAAGCATGAGATAATTTCTTCAAAAATTTACTAACTCTCAAATAAATCTGAGTGAAGCATGAGAGTATTTCTTTAAAAATATTAAAGCACACCATGCTCAAAAAGATATAAGTGAAGCACTAGAGAAATTCCATAGGTCAAAAAAATTAAGTGAAGCAGATAGAGCAATTCTAACAAATCATAGCATAATTTTGGCTCTCTCAAATAGGTGTGTCCAGCAAGGATAATTGTGAAAAACTAAAAATTAAATATAGCAAAGATTCATATAATAAAAGAAGCTCCAAGCAAAACTCATGATATGTGACGAACAAAAATATAGCTCCAAGTAAAATTACCGACGGTTGTTTGAAGAAAGAGGGGATGCCTTCCGGGGCATCCCGAAGCTTAGTTGCTTGGTTCTCCTTGAATATTAACTTGGGGTGCCATGGGAATCCCCAAGCTTAGGCTCTTTTCACTCATTATTCCTTCATCCATCCAGATCTCACCCAAAACTTGAAAACTTCAATAAACATAACAAAACCTTCGTGAGATTCGTTTGTATAATAAAACCAATATTTGCTTTAACTACTATTGAAAACCCATTCATATTTTGTTTTTGCATTACACCTAATGTATTCTCAGTTTACCATGGCTTATACCCCATGATAAAATCCATAGATTCATCAAAATAAGCACAGAATGCAAAGAAAACAGAATTTGTCAAAAAAAGAACAGTCTGTAAAGATGCGAATTTTACTCATACTTCTGTCACTCCGAAAATTCTAAAAAATTAGGAAAACGGGGGCAGTTTGTATATCAATCATGTGTAAAATAGTAAGAATTTTTCCTCGCTTCTGTGAATTTAAACAATTCTGTTACTGGACACAAAAGTTTATGTTTTTCAACAGGGTCAAATCTACTATCACCCAAAGCTATTCCAAAGGCTTTACTTGGCACAAACACTAACTAAAACATAAAAAACACAATCATAATAGAGGCATAATTGCGCAGACACTCAAGAACAGAAATAAAAAGACAAAAATAAATTTTATTCATTGGGTGCCACCCAATAAGCGCTATCGTTTTATGCCCCTAGCTAGGGATAAAGCATAGATTTAAGTATTGTCATCTTTAGTTTTATTTTCCATAGATGTGTTTTTTGTCACGAGGTTTTGCAAATATAACTTGAAATACATTATCCATAGAAATTTTAGCATTCTCAAGTTGTCCATCTACGTATCCCCTTTGATTTCTGGCCACGATCCAAGAATATTGTTGATTAACATCATTGAAAACTTGTTGGCTCACATCTAAAACGGGGATTTCCTTTTTTAGGTTCTCATAAAAAATTTCATTATTCCCAAGCAAATGTCTCAACATATAGTCACTATTGTAAAGGATATCATGTATTACCGGTTTTCGCGGCTCATACCATCAAAATTTTCCCTAGCTTCCCATACTATGTGATCAAATTCATTCATAAGAACAAGGGTAGCTAACTTTTTAGCTTTAGGATCCTTTATAATGGCTAGCATAAAACAATATTTGCAAGGTAGGATGAGTACGGATAAATCTATTTTCAAGTTTCAGAACTAGTGCTCAAATAGCTTCTGCATAAGTTTTAGTTCTTTTAAGTATAGGAGCATCATCAAAAGTCAAAGTTCCAACACAATTGAAGAATTCTTGGATAGTTTCTTTTCCTATAATATTCCCTTGCCCCAAAAAAAGTTTTAGCATCCAGATTGCCATATCGTCCAATTTTAGGAGTTTGACCATCATTTGTTTCTGCCATCCACAAGTCAGTCATGATGATGTGTTCAAGCAAACAAGAGATCTGACGAGAAAAAGGCGGACAAAAAAGAGGGCAAATAAAAAGGCAGATTTTGGTGAAGTGAGGGAGATGAAAATGAGAGGCAAATGGCAAATAATGTAAATTGCTAGGAGATGAGATATGTGATTAGGAACTTGATAGATGTTGATGAAGTCTCCCTGGAAACGGCACAAGAAATTCCTTTGACATGGCTTGAGACTGCGTTGGTATTTCCCCAAAGAGAAACGGATGATGCAGCACAGCTACAATAACTATTTCCCTCAGTTGTGAAATCAATGTATCAATCCAGTAGGAGAACCAAGCAACACTATGTAAATGGTACCGTCACACAAAGAACAAATACTTGCAACACGACGCATAAGAGGGGTTGTCAATCCCTCCTTGGTAAAAAGATAGATAAATTTGTATGAGTTTAGATAAATAGATTTGAATAAAACACAAAATAAAATAAGTAAATAAAAAGTGCAAAAAGGTATTTTTGGGTTTTTGGAATAATAAATCTGTAAACGAATATGGCAAAAGATAGATCGGAAAGCAAATATGACAAACAATAGACCTGGGGGCCATAGATTTCACTAGTTGCTTCTCCCGAGAAAATAGCACACGGTGGGTAAACAATTATTGTTGGGCAATTGATAGAACTTCAAATAATCATGATGATATCCAAGTCAATGGTCATGAATATATACATCACGTCCAAGATTAGTACACCAACTCCTGCCTGCATCTACTACTATTACTCCACACATCGACTGCCATACAACATGAATTTGGTGTATTAAGTTCATGGAGAAACAGAGTAATGCAATAAGAACGATGGCATGCTATAGACAAGATCTATTCATGTAGTAATAGATCCCATCTTTTTTATCCTTAATAGCAACGATACATGCGTGCCTCGCTACCCTTTCTGTCACTGGGTGAGGACACCGCAAGATCGAACCCATCACAAAGCACCTATTCCCATTGCAAGAAAAATCAATCTAGTTGGCCCAAATATTCAGAGAAGAAATAAAAGGATATAAATAATCATGCATATAAGATATCGAAGATGACCCAAATAATATTCATGGATAAAAGTCTGATCATAAACTCAAACTTCATCAGATCCCAACAAACACACTGCAAAAAGTTATTACATCAAATAGATTTCCAAGAGACCACTATACTAAGAATCAAAAAGAGACAAGAAGCCATCTAGCTACTGCCTACAAACCTATAGGTCTATGGTGAAATACTCACACATCATTGAACTCTGTTTGATAGAGATATTCCATGAAGTAAAAAACAAGCAAAAACAACAACTAGCACTGGGCACTATGTCAATAGTTTAGTCCCAAAAAATGATATAAATTTGCTTTAAAATGATTGTAAAACATACAAGAATGATAATATAATAGCATGGAACAATAAAAAATATAGATACATTGGAGATGTATCAATGAGCTAGAGGAGATTAGCGGCAGGGTCGTGGATGAGATCGACGACGGTTGAACCCGATGGATTGGGGGTGGGCCCCTTAACCTGTAGCATAGCCCACGTCAAGCAGTTGTTGTCGACGACCTCGATGTCGTAGACGATGTCCGCAAAATACCTGCATTCTCTAGTCCGCTGATTGAGAGCATGCGACCAGTAATGGTCGTCAGCTTCCTCGGCGGCCACGTCGGCGACGTCGGCGAAAGAGGCCGTGATACAACTCTTTTGGGCCAGTCGCCGCTTGAGCTCCACGGGAAGCGTAGCTAGGTTTAGGCCGTGACACTCTGGAGTGGGGGATGGGGATTTGGATCTGTGGGAAAGGGGGCATTTGGGAGGTGTCATCTAAGAAACTCAGGGGGGCTAGGGTATGGAGATCGATGGGTAGGCTGCACAGGCAAACCGGCAGATGTTGACAATGGAGGCCTTGCAGCGGCGGCGACCTTGCTAGGGTTTCGAGTGAGGGAGGGGTTGTGGTGGGTGTGTGAGTTTGTGTGTGTGTGTGTGTATGTGGGCACGCGTGAGAGAGAGAGAGAGAGAGAGGAGATCTTGGTGTGTGTGGGGGGCAGGGGTTTAGGAAATGACGTGGCTACTGAAAATTTTACTACGCGGGAGTAAAATGTCGGGGCTATTGAAAATTTGGATGATGCATCTCATACGGTCCCGAGATAACAACCGTGTGTTATCAAACAAAAAAACCCTCCAGTCGGGCAGATATTTTCGAGGGATGCAGGCGGGAGCGGGAACAACAAACATCACACACGGTCGAAACATAATAACCATGTGTTATCAAACAAAAAAACCCTGCAGGCGGGTAGATATTTTTGAGATTGCAAGGGAAGCCTCATGGAGCCCAATGTACTATGCTGATGTGAGTGATAGGGGCACTGGCATGGCACACGGGTAGTGTGAGTGAACCGTGTCTGTTGCGTCATCCGACTTGTCTAATGTTTATAGATTTGGCGAAAACAAAGCGGGAAAGGATTAGAACACGAACACACTTGCATGTGGACCAAAAATATGAATGAAAATGGTGGTTTGATGATCAAATACCAAATGCACAACTTCAATGTGGCACCTGCCACGCAAAGCGCATGGTATTGCTTGCCCCCCTCGTGTTGGCAGGAGGGGAGTCCTAGCTATGAATGCATGGCCCCAAATTGCTAGGTCTAACATATCACCCTACCGTCACACTAAACCTATGGGAGTCCATCATGGTCAAACCACGCCCCCCTTTCGTTTCTAGTGGAAGGTGAGAAATGTGTGCTTCTAGCGCGAGATGGGGTGAGACCACATACGAACCACCTACGGGTAGCCTAACTATATGTATGAAAAAGGTGGTGTGATATTTAAATACCCAATTCACAACTTTGATGGGGCACATGACTGGCAAATTAACCGGACATACCCGACCCCACGGAGGTTCACCTATCAAAGTGCGAAGTAGCAGTCCTCCCCCTTCAAACACACAAACACACACACACACAAACACACACATGCGCGCACACACACACACACTTTTAGTTGGCGGGAGAGGGCATCTCAAAAATATGTATCGTAAAATGGACCAAGAAGAATCCACCTTGGTCGTACAACATCTCTCTTGTTTTCACTCAAAGTGATGGACGTCCACGCGACCCCAGAGATGGGCTAGGTCACCAATAATCACGCAAGTAGCTAGTGCCCGAAGACAACCACTGCCTGCATGTGACCCAAACATATGTCTGGATCAGTGTTGATGTTTGAATGCCAAATGGAACAAAACTTTAATGTGGCACCGTGCTTTGGAACCATAAATCTCCACACGGAGCGAGGATTAGTTGACGACGCGTTGTATATATGTATGTCACACCACACATAAAGTTGATGACGGCGATTCATATGCATGCATATCTACGTATGCACTCAAACTTAGGTATGGAATCTCACCATGACCTACTACGATAACACGAACCAAAGAAGAAGAATCCACCATGCATGGTAACCTATCTTATTGTCGGTCAAAGTGATCATGGATCTCCACACGGGCCCATGAATATATAGGCTTGCCGCCGATAACCACGTGAGGGACAGTACCGTTCGAAGACAACCACTACATGCATATGGTATGTATGGAGGTGATGCGTGCATGATGTTTCATGCCATGCACAACATTGATTGGCGCGTTGCATCGAAAATCGTACAGTCCCCACACAGAGCGAGATCGGATCATGACATGTCGTGGTGCGCTGCCCCTCCCCCCGCTACCCACTTTGACTCGGTGAGAGGGATTCATGCGTACACATGCATATGTGCTCAAACTATATCATGTCATCCCAGAGCATGACCTATATACCGTAATAAAAACCAAAATATTATTCCCCTCCAAAGTCAAATTAACCTCTTGCTATCGATCAAAGTAGTGATGGACCAAGCGGGCCCACAAATAGATGGAAAGCATCGACATCGCTGGTAACCACGTGAATGGGTGCCAGAGGACAACAACCATCATTGTGATGTTTCAATACCCAAAATGCACAACTTTGATGTGGCACATGCCTCGAAAATCGTAAAGTCCCCACACAGAGCAAGGTTCATGAAGCGTAGTATATATGATGGTCCCCTCGCCCCTCTTCGACGCATACTATATGCTCCTACCATAATACAAACCAAAAAGAACCCTCCTTGATGGTGAAATTAATTAACATCTCCCAATCGATGTAGGTTCAAAGTGATACATGCATATGGACGACGACCTCGCGGGCTCATAGATGGAAGCATCACACATGATTGTCCTAGGATAACCACCGCCTGCACATGCATGTGGCCCAAAGAGGTGTTGTGTGATGTTTGAATGGCCAATGCACAACTTTGATGTGGCATGTGCCTCTGAAACCGAAAATTCCGCACACTGAGTGAGGTGTGTTCATGGATGCATATGTAGTATATATATGTTGGTCCCCTCCCACCTCTTCAACGTGTAGTATATATATACTCCCACCGTAACACAAAAAAAATCAACCTTGCTGGTGAAACTAACCTCTCTGCCGGCTGTAGGTATACATGATGGATGACGACCTCATGGGCCCACAGAAAGCGTCACACGCGAGTGAATGTCGTGTAGGACAAGCACCGACTGCATGCTGCCCAAACATGTATGTATGAAAGGGTTGTGTAATAATGTTTTAAATAGCGAATTGATGACTTTGATGTGGCACATTGATGTCTACTATGCAACCTTCTTCTTGTAGACTCTTTTTGGGCCTCCAAGCGTAGAGTTTTGTAGGACAGTAGCAATTTTCCCTCAAGTGGATGACCTAAGGTTTATCAATCCGTGGGAGGCGTAGGATGAAGATGGCCTCTCTCAAACAACCCTGCAACCAAATAGTCTCTTGTGTTCCCAACACACCAAATACAATGGTAAATTGTATAGGTGCACTAGTTCGGCGAAGAGATGGTGATACAAGTGTAATATTGATGGTATAGGTTTTTGTAATATGAAAATATAAAAACAACAAGGTAACTAGAAACAAAAGTGAGCAAAAACGGTATTTTAATGCTTGAAAACAAGGCACATGGTTCATGCTTTCACTAGTGCAAATTCTGTCAACAACGGTAGCATAATTGGATCTTATAACAATCCCTCAACGTGTAACAGAGAATCACTCCAAAGTTTCTATAGGAGAACGTAGGACGAAAACATGCATCAACCCCTATGCATAGATTACCCCAATGTCACCTCGGGAATCCGCGAGTTGAATGCCAAAACATACATCAAGTGAGTCAATAGAACATCCCATTGTGACCACAGATATCCCATCGCAAGCCATACATCTAGTGTTCTCAAGTCCAATACTCAATCCAACATAATGAAACCTCAAAGAGCAAGACTCAATTCATCACAAGAAGGTAGAGGGACTATATTAACAAAGCCCGCGATACATCAAGATCGTGCCAAATCAAGAACACGAGACACACACACACACACACACAGAGAGAGAGAGAGAGAGAGAGAGAGAGAGAGAGAGATCAAACGCATAAATACTGGTACATACCCTCAACCCCGAGGGTGAACTACTCCCTCCTCATCATGGTGACCGCCGTGATGATGAAGATGGCCTCTGGTGATGATTTCCCCCTCTGGTAGGGTGCCATAATAGGGTCCCGATTGGTTTTTCATGGCTATAGTGGCTTGCGGTGGCGGAACTTCTGACCTAGGTTTCTTTTCGGAGGTTTGGGTATTTATAAGAATTTTTGGCGTCGGCCTCACGTCAAGGGGTTGCCCGATGGGCCCACAAGCCAGGAGCTAGCGCCTTGGGGGGTAGGGCGAGCCCCCTGGCTTGTGGCCTCCTCGGTCACCTCCTGGTCCAGCTCTGGTGCTTCGGGGGTCACTTTTGGTCCATAAAAAAATACCGTAAATTTTCAGCCCATTCCAAGAACTTTTATTTCTACACAAAAACGACACGACGGTAGTTCTGCTGAAAATAGCAATCCGGGTTAGTTCTAATCAAATCATACCAAAACCATATAAAATTGTTGTAAACATGGCATGAATACTTCATAAATTATAGATACGTTGGAGAGGTATCACACATGCCTCACAAAACGGCCAAATCCCACACGATGGCTCACAACTCTTAGTGTACCGCCAGACAACCCCCAGATGCACACACACTACTACTATGCATGTCAAAACTTTCCGCGGTGAACATATGTTACCAAAGGAGGGACGTTTTAATTTTGAAAAAACAGAGATCATTAAGATTTTTTGGTACATTGATGGATTTTATATGGGTATAATGTGCAAAAATCAAATTTGAGCTACATGCACACCTAACAGTGCACCTAAATGGATTGGAAAAACACATGTGTGTCACTAGGTGCATGTTTACTCCCCATGAAAGAAATTTCAAACATTGAGAATCTTGTTTTTTTAATCTAGTAGTACATCCAAAACTTAATTGAAATTCATGAAACTTATCGTGTTGTCATATCGACAACAACACACAGTGGTATTGTACTTTTTTGTCAACTTTGATGAGACAAGTTTTGATGTAATTTTTATCTTCTTACAGATGGGAGATTATTAATAATTGGGAACCAATATTGCAAACGGATTATTTATTCGAACCGTGGGCATTAGACCAATAGTGGATACGTGCCATGCTTCAATTAAGCAATAAAGTGGCATCACTAATCATCAAAATAGACAAAATATACGTGCCGCCGCGCGTCCCATGTGCCGTGCGAGCAGGCATGAGTGGACGGGGCGCATGCGAGTAGTGCGCCACACAGGCAGACCGGGAGGCGTGCGTGCATGTGTGTGAATTAACGGGAGGCGTGCTCACTGTGCAGTGTCATCAGGAGGTGTGCGAGTAGTTGTTCGAAATGACGGTAAGCATGCCAGCAGCCCACTGTGCAGGCTCACTCGGAGCCGAGCCAGCGGTTTGACCGCCGCCCACCTCTCTCCCACTACTCCATATTAATGGCGCGCCCGAGCGGCCACATCGCCCATCCTCACCACAAGCACAATCCTCTCTCCCCGCCTGTATCCTCGACACTGCTCTCAGTCCTCAAAGTCGTCAGTGTATGAGGATGTCATGGAAGCGCCACATTGGAGGGAGTGGCGATGCCGGGGCTTCTGAAGCACCAGAGCACGGTGTGAAGATGGAGACAGAGGTTGTCGTTGCCGTCGTTGAGGTATCACTGCACCTTGACATCTTTGACTGTGTAGTGCTTCCACAGTAGGAGCCGGAGGTCCACACCGACTCTGGTGACGACTCGGGCGACGACTATGACAATGACGGAGAACTAGTTAGTCATCTGTACCCATTTATGTGTCAAATACATCCTAGGGTTTCTCTGGTTACTCCTGCCTCCCCCTTTTTGGTATAGAAATCCTATAGTTATGTTCTCTCAATTCATGAAATCTGAGTAAGTTTAGTTAGATCAATGTAGTGTATTGATTATTTGAATGGTACAAATGATAAGTTATTAGTTGTTTCATATGTGCAAATGATTTCTTCTAATAATCCTTCTAGGGTTGGTGTTCCTGCTTATAGTTCCTATCCAGGTCTTGACAATTGATTTTGAATGACCTACATATATGTCTGTGCCATTTTGTTTTGAAGTTTGGTCTATACATAGATGATTGTACGTAAAAATCGAACTATAATCTTTGGATATGTCTAAAAAAATAGCCATAAATTCCTAATCCTACTTTACGACATGTAAAAATTGATTTGATGCCAAATTTTGGCAACTGCTATATGTTTGCTAGAGATTAGTTTGTATTCCAAATTTGACGCCACATTTTTTACTATCTGTATATAGGTGCTATCTGACAATCTCGACAACGAGGATGAAGATGGCCAGAGGAGGTACATGAGGCAAATCCTCAGGGGGCTTTATGCGGGAATGCATAACAAGCGTATTAGGACCTGGAGCTAGGGCTTTCGATGCCCATTTTGCAACCAAAAGCTTCATGATGCGTATGAAAGTGTTCTGGCGCATGCAAGAGGACGTGCCGTTGGCTCCTTCATGCAGAAGTAGTCTTGCAGGTTGGCGCATGCCACGTACACTGAGTACCTAGAGAAGCTTGAAGATCATGTCGACAGATGAGCTGAGATGTGGGATTGAACTATGTATGGCTATGTAGTGTCTTAATTATAAATGTGCTTGAGTATGTTTAATGATGGTTGAACTATATATGGTTGAACTATGCTTGTGTATGACTTATTATCTATGCCCGAGTATGTTTAATCTATGTTTACATATGTCTAAATGTGGGATATGGATGCACTTAGTTCGGTTGATGGAATTTTGTGCATATTAGGGTGAATGTTTAGCGTGGGTAAAACTTTCAGATTCAGCCTTCGAAGGAAAAGTGGAACAACCCTGAAACATGGTTGTTTTCCCAAATTGAAATCATGTGCAATGACTTTCATTTCCCAGTTACGTCAATCACACACGGTTGTCTCTAGAAAACCGTTGTCTCTGAAACTCTTTGTGGGACAAAAAACCCACCACCCAATTCAAAAAGGAAAAAAGAAAACCCTCACCATCCAATTCAAAAAGGAAAAAAGAAAAGCCTCACCATACCCACGCCACAAAAATCCATCACCCCGCCCGCTGCCCCCTCCGGTCACCATTCACACCTGCACAAGCTCCTCCATGACTCTGCAAGGCACTGTCTAACTCCGCGGCAACAACTTAGCTCGATGTATGTCGCCGCCGCCAGGCTGCCGACAGAACCCGCCGCATTTTGCCACTTCCTCTTGCCGCCGGCTATCACCATCGAATTTCTCGACGCTGCTCACCATCGACCCATCTCCACCTGATTGGGGAATCCGCGGTACTGAGGTTTTTTTCTCATGGACAACAAGGCAACTAATTTAATGAGATATTCTCTCATCTCTTATCCTAGTTCATCTGCCTCCTTTAATCACCCGGCCAAAAATCACCGTGAATTCATGTTTATTCGAGCTGATTTGATGGTTTTCTTTCATTCATAGAGCATACAGTGTGTGGACACATTAGGACTTTGCGGCTTCGGCCAAACATGCATGGAGTTCCATCTCACCGTACCAAATGACTTAAGGATGCGCACGGTATGTTCAATCTCACCCTACATCGGTTGGCATGGCCTACTTTCATGATCATATACTATATATTGCCACATTTGGATAAAAAGGAGCCACATGCAGCATATACGTCAAAGGGGATATTTTTCCTCTTCTTTCTATATTAGGCAAATTAATGATGTATTGGTCTTTCGATTACTCTCATATTCCATGACATCATGGTTACACTATATGTTTAATTATAGATTTTTGTCCTTTGATTTCAACTGTTGTACAGTTCTTTCAATTTCGCCCATATTTGCATGTTACCATATTCTTTAAGAATCCTACCATTTTCTGCAGCACGTCCCTTGCTATGCAACAACATTTGTAGTACACAATCTTGCCCTTTACATAACTCAAGACGGGATGTTATACTGAACTCAAACCATGGATTTACAATCGTTGCTTCTATAAGACATGATGAATGTGGTCACTCCTATTTTGGCACGGGCCTTTGGACAGAAGTTTATAAGTTTTATGTACCGAAAGCTGGCACTAAAATTGGACTGCACATAAAAGAGCCTGGTCATGAGATATATGCTAACTTCCCCGACGATATCATACATCCAGACTTTGTTCGAAGTAAGTGTTCTTTTCAAGTATCTGCATGTTGACTTACCTAACAATATCAGAGGAATTGTGTAGTATTTAAGCAACCAATTGTTATTACATTTTCTTACTCTATTCCTACCTACTAACTTCTAGTTACCAACATACTTTTCTTTTGCCCTGTTGAGGGAGTCCTGGATTAGGGGGTGTTCGGATGGCCAAACTATACCTTCAGCCGGACTCCTGGACTATGAAGATACAAGATTGAAGACTTCGTCCCATGTCCGGATGGGACTTTCCTTGGCGTGGAAGGCAAGCTTGGCAATGCGGATATTTAGATCTCCTACCATTGTAACCGACTTTGTGTAACCCTAAACCCTCTCCGGTGTCTATATATACCGGAGGGTTTTAGTCCGTAGGACAACACAACATACAACAATCATACCATAGGCTAGCTTCTAGGGTTTAGCCTCCTTGATCTCGTGGTAGATCAACTCTTGTACTACCCATATCATCAATATTAATTGAGCAGGACGTAGGGTTTTACCTCCATCGAGAGGGCCCGAACCTGGGTAAAACTTCGTGGCCCTTGCCTCCTGTTACCATCCGCCTAGACGCACAGTTCGGGCCCGCCTACCCGAGATCCGCCGGTTTTGACTCCGACATTGGTGCTTTCATTGAGAGTTCCTATGTGTCGTCGCTTTTAGGCCCGATGGCTCCTTCAATCACCAACAACGATGCTGTCCAGGGTGAGACTTTTCTCCCCGGACAGATCTTCGTTTTCGGCGGCTTCGCACTGCGGGCTAATTCGCTTGGCCATCTGGAGCAGATCGAAAGCTACGCCCCTGGCCATCAGGTCAGATTTGGAAGTTTAAATTACACGGCTGACATCCGCGGGGACTTGATCTTTGACGGATTCGAGCCACAGCCGAGCGTGCCGTACTGTCTTGATGGGCATGATCTAGCTCTGCCGCCGAACAGCGCCCTAGAGGCCGCACACGCTTCGGTTCCGACCCTTAATTCGGAGCCGGCTGTGCCGATCGAGGATGAGCGAGTAGACGCCGCCTCGGGGGCTGCGATCTCAAAGGCGATTGAGCCGAACACCAGCCCCGCACTCCGCAAGGTCCGTGACTCCGAGGGGCCGGATTCTTCTCCGGACTCCACGCCCTCCGCGCGCCTGCCGATCGAATCCGATTGGGCACTGATCATGGAGTTCACCGCTGCGGACATCTTCCAGCACTCGCCCTTCAGCGACATTCTGAAGTCACTAAAGTCTCTCTCTTTATCAGGAGAGCCCTGGCCGGACTACGGTCAGCAAGGTTGGGATACGGACGATGAAAAAATTCAAAGCCCACCCACCACCCACTTAATAGCCACTGTCGATAATTTAAACGACGTGCTCAATTTCGACTCCGAAGACATCGACGGTGTGGACGACGATGCAGGAGACACATATGAACCAACACCTATAGGGCATTGGACAGCCACCTCATCTCATGATGTGTACATGGTGGATACACCTAAAGGAAGCGACAACGAGGAACACGGGGATGCAACGAGGGATCGATCTCTCGAAAAGCACTCAAAGCGGCGGCGCAAATGCCGCCCCAAGCCCCTCCTCGACACAGACCCAGCCATAGAGCAGGATGAGCAGGCAGACGACGAGCATGCCTCAGAGCAAACGTCTGAACAGGGCAACTCGGATAAAGAAACTGAACAACCCGTCCCCGGCGAAAACGGCATTCCGGACGACCTTACGCTGGATAAGGCCACAGAGCAGAGGAACCTCCACAAAAGGCTCGTTGCAACCGCACTTAGCCTAAAAAAGCAGAAGTGGAAGCTAAAAACTGCGGAAGATGCACTCAGAATCAGATGGAGCAAAGTAAGCAATACCGCAGACAAATACGGCGACAGTCGCTGCACTAAAAGCTATCCGAAGCGAAAGCTACTGCCTGAATTCAACGAAGAGGCCTTAGAGCCCTCGCATTCAAAAAGTAAGAAAGCCACCCGGTTGGATAGACGACCCCATGGCCAGCATAAAACGGCAAGCGGCGCCGCACTCAAGCCGGCATGCGACCCACTCAAGGACTCGCATCAAAAAGATGGCCCAGCCAGGTCTATTTACGGGCCAAGAAAGCAAGCTCTCGTAAGCAATGCAACAACACCAGTATCCGAACGCCACGGCACACCCAAATACAGGGGTGCCGCACGCCCCCTATGTTTCACCGATGAGGTCCTGGATTATGAATTTCCAGCGGGATGTAAACCCGTAAACATAGAGACGTACGATGGAACAACAGACCCTAGAGTCTGGATCGAGGATTATATGCTCCACATACATATGGCCAGAGGAGATGACCTCCACGCCATAAAATACTTACCCCTCAAGCTTAGAGGGCCAGCCCGGCATTGGCTTAAAAGCCTTCCTGAAAACACAATTGGAAGCTGAGAAGAGCTCGAGGACGCTTTCCGAGCAAATTTTCAAGGGACCTATGTCCGCCCTCCGGATGCAGACGATCTAAATCACATAACTCAACAGCCCGGAGAGTCAGCTCGGCAATTCTGGAACAGATTTCTTACTAAAAAGAATCAGATAGTCGACTGTCCGGACGCCGAAGCCCTAGCAGCTTTTAGGCATAACGTTCGAGACGAATGGCTAGCCAGACACCTCGGCCAAGAAAAGCCAAGAACAATGGCCGCATTAACAAGCCTCGTGAACCGCTTTTGCGCAGGAGAGGACAGCTGGTTGGCAAGATGTAGCACCAGCGACCCAAGTGCATCCGAAACTAGGGATGGAAACGGAAAACCGCGACGCAACAAGGATCGTTGCCGGACTAAAGAAAACAGTCCGAAGAGCATGGCAGTCAACCCTGGATTCAAAAGCTCATGACAAAATCAGAAAAAGCCGCCCCTTCATGATAACAGGGTCGAGCTATCCAACCTAAACAAAATCTTGGACAGGGTATGTCAAATACACAGTACTCCCGGGAAGCCTGCTAACCATACCCACAGAGATAGTTGGGTCTTCAAACAATCTGGCAGACTCAATGCCGAACACAAGGGGCTCGACACACCAAGCGAAGACGATGGCGAACCCCAAAAGCAGAGCACCAGGAAACAAAAGAATTTTCCACAAGAAGTAAAAACAGTAAACTTACTTCACATAACAAAACGTGCGGCGCCCATAAAGGTACGCGCCATACGGCCTATCTCAAAGGAGTCCCACCACTGGTTGACAAAACCAATCGTCTTCGATCACCGGGATTACTCTAGAAGTATCAGGAGCGCAGGCTGGACTACCTTGGTACTCGATCCAATAATTGGAGGACTCCAGTTTACAAATGTCCTGATGGACGGCGGCAGTGGTCTAAACCTGATATATCAGGACACAATCCGCCACATGGGGATAGACCCAACAAGAATTCGCCATAGCAAAACCTCCTTTCAAGGGTAGCTCCAGGTCCGGATACCCATTGCATGGGCTTTCTTCGGCTTGAAGTCATATTCGGCTTCCCCGATAACTTCCGCCGCGAAAAGCTAACTTTCCACATCGTCCCATTCTCAAGTCGCTATCAAGCACTGCTGGGACGCGAAGCTTTCGCCCGCTTTAACGCAATACCACATTACGCATCTCTTACGCTCAAGATGCCCGGTCCACGAGGCATCATCTCTTTAAAGGGAAAACATTGAGTGCGCCCCCTGCGGAGGATCGTGCGGCTGCCTTAACAGCCCCACAATAACACGGCTTCATCAGCCAGAAACATCCAAAACAGGTCGTTAAGACCACGGACACGGCTGGATGAGTTCGGCGTAAACATATCATTAATAATGGCTTAATATCCATATACCCCTGCACTAGGGGCTCCGCGCATGTACAGTATGAGACAATCAGGCTCAATTTTACCCATTTAATCTATACCTTGATCACTTAGTATAAATTTTGTTCGGCACGACCCCTTTTTTTCTTTTTCAACTAAGTTCCTCTCTTTTACAGATGAACATCGTGTTGCGCCCGTCCAGGATACGGCACAACGGAGACAAAGGCACAGACGTGCAGCAAGGACCCGTTCCAAGGATTCTTTTCATATTAAGACTCTACGTAAACCTTTTTTACTGTCTCTTGTTGATACACATCCTCCGGTTTTTCGTTATAATCAAGGAGGGGACTGACGTCTTGGCATGTGACCACGTCAGGAATTTTGCGTGTACCTAGACACTAGGGGCTTATAACCAAGGGTGTTGTCCCGCCCGTACTCATAAAGACCGAATACCTTAGGGAGTGTTCGGCGTCGCGAGTTTGGCCTTATATGCATCAGCTCTGAATCATGTCTTTGGTCAAATGTTGGGTTGCCCGGCTCCTGTGTTTGGCTGCCTTACGTTCCGTACTATCGGCTAAGGCGGCACCAGGAGAACTACTGCGATTGTGCCCCGGTTCGGCCAGGCGAGCACCTCAGTAGAGAAAGCCGAAAACTGACTGTCATGATATAGCGTGAGACTGGTCAACCACTTGATGACTTACCAGAATCTATAGGATTCCTCCGCATTAATGAAGGGTTGTTTCCCGGCCAGGCACATATGTGCCCCGACTTCGGGCGAGCGCAGGCGCCACCAGGGGCTATTTAAGTAGCCTCACTGTCAAGCTCCTATGGCTAAGTGAAAGTTTTAAAGCATTATAGTCCGGTTGCCTAGCTCACTGCGCTATCACCTCCTTTGTAGGACCAAGACGTTGGATTAAGTGTGAAAATGCGCCTTCTGCGAGCACCCCCGCACTATGTGCGTGGGGGCTGAAGCCAACGACTGCCATCTTTCAGATTATATATATATATATATATATATATATATATATATATATATATATATATATATATATATATATATATATATCTTAAAACGGCCGCACAAGAGGTGTTTCAAATACTTGAAGGCACAACTATAAAAGGCTGCTACAATTTATCAAAATATTGCTTTACAATTAAATATGCTATCAGAACATAGCATCCTTCGAGCACTGCGTCTCTATTACACGAGCGCCTTCAAGGACTTCCTGAAAATAGTGCTCGGAGGGTACTCGGCTTTTGTCCGAATCTCGGGACGCAACAACGGTGGTCTCCATCTCCGCCCAGTATGTCTTGACACGGGAAAGAGCCATTCGTGCGCCCTCTATACATGCTGACCTCTTCATTGCATTGATATGTGGCACCGCACCAAGGAATTGCTGCACCAAGCTGAAATAACTCTTCGGCTCCGATCTCCCCGGCTACAGATGACTCATGACGCACTTCATGGCGAGTCCAGACAACCTATTCAGCTCGTCCCATTCGGCCAGACGACCGGCCACGGATAGTGGACGTTCTGGATTGTGGAACTGCGACCAAAAGAGTTTTTCCACTTCACGATCTCCTTGATCTCAAAAGTGTTCGGTCGCATCAGCCGCACTTGCCGCCAAATCCAGATAGGTGTCCGTCGTACTCCACAGCCGGTCCAATGGAGCATACTTAGGATCACAAAACTTCCTCCGCAGCATAAAGGGCTTTCCATCCTCGATCTCTCCGGCTTCACGAAGCTCCTCCCTCGCAGCTCTCATCGCAGAGCAAGCATCCTTGGCATCGGCAACGGCCTTCTTCAAGTCTGTGTGTTCCGCCCGATCTTCTTTTTCCAGAAGCTTGCAATGGTCGGCAGCGCTCTTTAGCTTCACGGCCATCTCGTCCATCTCTTTCTTGCTTTGGCAGTGAGCAGCCTGTTCGGCTCTCAGCCTTCAAGGGCCTTCTCGGCAGCCGCATCACTTTTTCTGGCTTGTTCTTTATCTCAGGCAAGTTCCGCCCGAAGACTCTCCACGGCGGCCGCACCATCTGCGTCAAGCACACACATTGTAAGATACTGGCAAAAAGCTCCTCTTACCAGGTGCTGCCCAAGGAATTACATACCTTGAGCCTCATCAAGCCCCTTGTTGACGAGCGCGATGTCGGCATTTGCCATGTCAAGTTGCCGCTTTAGCTCGGCAAAATCATCAGTCCGGCTGGATTCCGGACACTTCGCCACCTACATACAAAGGCGACATTTTAGACCTGGGATTATGATCCTCTGCGTGCCGTCACTTTTGACAACGCGCAGAGTCTCAGGGGCTACTATCTACACAGGGCGCATCTTATTTATGCGCAACTGTCAGAAAATGTACATTATTTCACGTACCTCAAAACCTGTCAGTAAACTTCTGACAGCCTCGTGCAATCCGCTTTCCGCGCACGAAATCCTTTCAATCACCGTGCCCATCAACGCACGGTGCTCCTCTGAGATAAAAGCTCACCCTAGCAGATTCTTCAGCTCCTCCGACCTAGCACCAGACGGTGCCGGATTCGTCCTATGGCCTCTTTCGAAGGCCGGACGCGGAGAACCTTGGGGGGCCATATGGCTACCTTCCGCCCCTGCCGGATTCGGAGAAGCCCTCCGCGACGACACCTTAGGGTCGCCCGCCTCGCTAGGTGGTACGGCAGGGGGAGGCATCCCGCTCTCCATCATCTCCGGAAGAAGGTCCCCCGAAGACGAGCTCTATTGAAAAGGGCTGAGGTCCGAGCTACAAGGTAAAATTTCGGTTAATCTTCTCAGATATAAAGCAAGGATTTCTCTCTCAAAAATATAATATGTCTCTACTTACAGCTCGCTGGAGGGCTGGTCCCCTTGAGGGCATAGTTCGGCCGAGGTATCCCCCGGCGTAGGACCCTCTGACAAGGATTTTCCCCCCGCTTTGAGGCCATAGTCTCCGGGTTTTCAGAGGCAGTCCTCTTCTTCCCCTGAGGAGAGGAATTTTTTGTTCCTCCCTTCCGAACAACCTCCTTCGAGGAGGCCATAGTTTCCTTGTTCCCTCCCTCACTTTCCCCCAAAGGCACAATCTTCAGCATCCTGACTAGCACGGGATCCGGCCTGGTCTCGGGGAGGGGAGCCGGACACCTGATCAGCTTTGCTTTCGCTATCCACTCCTGTTTAAAAGAACAACTCTTTTAGGGGCAAGTTTATGACAAATATACGGAGTAGGCACAAGGCTACTTACTTGAGTATCCGGGCGATTGCAGCTCAAACCTGTGTCCTCGGTCAAATCCGGACACATTGCTTGTGATCCGAAGAACAATTTATACATCTCCGTGGGCATTGCGCCCATAAAATGCAGGAGAGCTCGTGGTCCCTCCGGATTAAACTCCCACAAACGAAGGGAGCGACGTTTGTCGTGAAGTGTTCGGCGGATCAACATGACTTGCGTCACTTTGAGTAAGCTGAGACCTCTTTCTAAGAGATCCCTGATACGGCCCTGCAACAAAGACACGTCCTGGGGTGGCCCCCAATCTAGGCCTTTATTGACCCACGACCCTAGCTGCTTTGGGGGACCCGAGCGAAAGGCAGGCGGCGCCACCCACTTGGTGCCCCTGGGAGCGGTGATGTAGAACCACTCTCGTTGCCACAAGACGAGCTCCTCTTGAAAAGGGCCCTCGGGCCATGGAGAATCATCCTTCTTGCTTATAACAGCGCCTCCGCACTCTGCGTGCCGGACCTCAATCATCTTCGGCTCTACCTCAAAGGTCTTGAGCCATAATCCGAAGTGAGGAGTAACACGGAGGAATGCTTCGCACACGACGATGAATGAGGAAACATGGAGGATGGACTCCGGAGCTAAGTCGTGAAATTCCAGCCCATAGTAGAACATCAGCCCCCTCACAAAGGGATCCATGGGGAAGCCTAACCCCCGATGGAAGTGAGACACGAAAACTACGCTCTCACCGGGCTGGGGACTGGGAATAGCCTACCCTTGAGCAGGCAGCCTATGCGAAATTTCGCCGGTCAAGAACTTGGCCTCTCTCAACTTTAGCACGTCCTCCTCCGTGACGGAGGAGGGCATCCATCGGCCTTGAAGGTCGGAACCGGACATTGTCGAAGGTCCGAAGCGCCTGAAATCTAGAGCCTAGGGTGTTGGAACTCGAGGCAGCGGGCGAACTCGTTTGAGATTGAAAGAAAGGGGTAAGGCCTTGGTCTCTTTATAAGAGGTGGAATACCAAGGGCCCTCCCCATAACCATTTGGGACTCGCCTTTAATCGAGATAACATGCTAACGGGCACGATTGGGTTACCCACGTCCGTATTGATGAGAATCCCGTAAATAAAGGGGACACGATCTCTGCTTCGACAAGACGTGCCAAGGAAACCGCCTCGCAAAATGCGCTGAGGTGGGGAAGTGAAACTATTCGAGTAGAGGCTTGGTCGTAGTGTGATGTCATGCTACGAAATACGTCAGCAAATTAGATTTGTGTAAATATTATTCTCTCTATGGCAATATGTGGAAACTTATTTTGAAGAGCCGGACACTATCCTTAGTGATAACAATCTTTTATGAAGTACTTGGAGGAGGAACCCGCCTTGCAATGCTGAAGACAATCTGCGCGCCGGACTCGTCGACATTGAAGCCTGGTCCAGGGGCTACTGAGGGAGTCCTGGATTAGGGGGTGTTCGGATGGCCGGACTATACCTTCATCCGGACTCCTGGACTATGAAGATACAAGATTGAAGACTTCGTCCCGTGTCCGGATGAGACTTTCCTTGGCGTGGAAGGCAAGCTTGGCGATGCGGATATTTAGATCTCCTACCATTGTAACCGACTTTGTGTAACCCTAAACCCTCTCCGGTGTCTATATAAACCGGAGGGTTTTAGTCCGTAGGACAACACAACATACAACAATCATACCATAGGCTAGCTTCTAGGGTTTAGCCTCCTTGATCTCGTGGTAGATCAACTCTTGTACTACCCATATCATCAATATTAATCGAGCAGGACATAGGGTTTTAGCTCCATCGAGAGGGCCCGAACCTGGGTAAAACTTCGTGTCCCTTGCCTCCTGTTACCATCCGCCTAGACGCACAGTTCGGGACCCCCTACCCGAGATCCGCCGGTTTTGACACCGACACCTGTTTTAACTAAATATTCCCTATACTCCCACTTCTATCAAAAAGCGCCGCTATTGAGGAGACTCTGGAGGTGGAGAACGAGGCTGCCAACAAGCGGAGGCAGGTCAAGCAAGAACCACAAGCGACTCCAGCAGGCCTAGACTTCACCAGCAGCCTCCATGATGATATGTTGTTAGTCATCATCTCCCTCCTCCCAATCAAATATGGGGCACGGACAACCGTCCTTTCCCAGTAGTGGCGCCCACTATGGCACTCCAACCCTCTCGGCCTCATGGATGCCCACGAGCTCTGCCATGGCTATCGCAAAAGCTTGGATGCGTTCTCCTAGATCCTCGGCAGTCACCATGGCCCAACCAGAGGCCTTAGGATGGGAAAATTCCATTCCAACGGCAAGGACTGAGCAAGATTGACGAGTGGTTCCTATCCCTGCCCTAGATCAGCTCGAGGAGCTCACTTTTAATGATGGGCATATGCGCTCGCTGCCAACGTCCATGCTTCGCCTCGCGCACATGCTGCGCATCGCCAAGTTCATGAACTGCCATCCCCCCTTAATGATGCGCCCGCTCTTATTCTACCACGACTGAAGCACATCGAGCTCATCATCGTCTTCCTCCCAAAGGATGACATGGAGCGCCCGCTCCGCGGTTGTACTGCACTCGAGTACCTTCATCTTCAGGCGATCAATGAGTTGAGTAGCTTCCACATCACCTCCATGACTCTCTGGACTATTTATGTGTGTTGCTGGTGCTGCAAGAAGACATCACAAAAGGTGTACCATAGTATGGTCATTAAGGACACACCTTTACTTGAGAGATTACTTGTAGTTGATCAAGAAGGTCCAGCAAGAATCAATGTCATTTCTGCGCCGAAATTGACAGTGTTGGGCTACTCGTTTGACAAATACTACAAACTTGTTCTTGGATCCACACCCGTTTAGGTACAACAGTCGCCTTCTACCCCTCCTTCTTGAAATTAAAATTATTTCTATTTTGAAGATGTATGTTCGTCTTTCATCCAGAAAATGATTCCGACAAACTTGACCATGAATCTACGCACAGTGAAGGTCTTGGCACTAGAATCTATTGGCCCCAACCTGGACCATGTTGTCAGTTTCCTGAGATGATTTCCATGCCTGGAGAAGCTATATATCGAGGTGATGTTCCTTTCCTGTTAAATGTTAACCATAAGGGAGTTCAATTTTTTACACCTTTTCCCAAGTTTACAATTACAATGTACTACGATTTCTGAAGGAATTTTGGAGGATTTCGGTACATACATGTTTTCCCCCCATATTGGTTGCTTGATTCATATGGTTATAATCCATCAGCATTTCTCTTTTGGATTCATCTGTACTAGTTTTCTTAGGGAATTTTTCATCCACTCCAACCTCTTGTGAAGAAGGCTACATTTTTCTAGATTATAATGAAATGCCCATGTTAATCATGTTGGATCGAAGATGGCACGTTAGTGCATTTTACAGATCCTGCAAACCAAATAGGCATGTAGTAGTGTTCAAAACTTCATGTAGGCACGGACACGTTTTCTTCTTTTGCAGATAAGATTAGGCCTGGTGGTGGATAATGTGATACAATATAACAATCACATCAAATGCGTAGACCTGCATCTCTCAGAAATTACTTTGAACTCATACCGACGGACCTTACTGGAGATTATATTCACCAGGTTCTTTGTTGTTAGAGCAAGGGTGCTGAAGGTAATGAGGTTTTCCCTACATTTATTTGCAAAAATGAATGGTTTGTTGATCAATGCCAGCGGCTGCGCAGCATGGAAAGGCTCCAAAAAAGCTGAATTTGATTTTGGAACTTTAGCTGACAGAGTAATCGGAAGTCATTGTGTCAACCCCATACATGACTTCTCAGTGGCTGATCCCTTCGCAAAAATGATGAGGTTTTGAAACCAGCCTTACGAGTGGTAATATTAGGCTGAACCTCTCTTATATCCATGTCCAGCTGATCAGTGTGGGTGTTTGCAGCTGAATGAGCTGAATTACATTTCTAATATCAGTTTGAACCTTGTAATCTTCAAATTTGAGTTATATAACAATGGATTTTGAACCTTGTAATATTTGAGCTTTTGTGGTACAATCGTTGAAATGGCATCGTATGAGACTCGTATATTGGTAGTACTATTTTGACCTTAATATGCAATGGACTTAGATTTTATTAACCATTCTCGAATGTGTTCCCCTTGTCGTTCTCATCGCAAATGATCTGTATAGCTAAATCGATTGCAATCTTCAACATTATTGCACACAGTTGGTTTCTTCAACCATGTGCCATGTAGAGCACATAATTAATTATCGCACTCGAGTGTCCATCATCACCCTTCTGTGTAACTTTGACCTCATCACCCCTGGGTAAAGTTATGATCGAAGTCATTCCACACACCTCGTTTTTACAAAGCTTTTTGCCAATAAACGTGCCTGATTTTCCCCTCTTCTAGCCTACACGTGGCCATACTAGCCAGGTGGGAAGCTTGCGCAGTAAACTGCATAGTTTCGCAGGAACAGGCTCACCAACGATACATTTGGTGCCTCTTCGAGCCCACACGTGGTCAAACGAAACACGTGCGGGGTTCTCAAGCGTGCACTAGAATCCTCCGCTATGAACGTCGTGACAAGACGTGACGATTAGAGGCCGGTCGGGCCCCATTTATTACAGCGGCCATTTAACCCTTGTGCCTCTTCAACCTGTCGATCATGCCCCAGTATTGTAAGAAGCACACCCACCACGACAAATTCTTAGAGGCTATCCTACACGGCTCCAATGATGCTCCGAGCGGTTGCCGATGATGAGCAGTAGTTCACCATGCATGCCATGGTGGACACCCACAGAATGTTCATGGAGCTCTAGGTGGTGTACACAAAGAACCCTGTCTAGGTGGAACACTCCATCCACATCATGGAGTTGTTGCTTGCTAAGGAGAAGTACAAGGTGATCGGGTTCGACCTCGAGTACACCCACGATCATGCCAGGTCTCGTCCCAAGGTAGTCGTCGCCCAGATGTGCGTGCACAATCACGTCCTCGTCTACCACTACTACCTGGCCACAAGGCCTTGTGAGTGTTTCGCCAGGTTTGTCAACAGCCCCCACTACATGTGTTCTATGGTGGACATCACCAACGATGTAAAGGTGCTCAAGAATTCGGGCATCGCCTGCCAAAATCTTGTCGACATCCAGGGCCAATACAAGATCTGGGGCAGCAAGAAGCATGACAAGGACTCACTGGTTTACCTCATTGAGGCCATCATCGACCCCTACTACAGAGACATGAAGGATTCCTGCAATAAGGACAAGCGTGTCTAGCACTCGTCCTGGATGGAGAAACTCGAAATCCTCACGTCGTGTACACGGCCAAGGAGGCGTACATGAGCTACGAGATGTACAGGCGGATCATTGACATGAGGAAGTGCCTCCTTCCCCAAAACGGCCAGGGATCCAGCCGGAAGTAGAGCAATGGCAACTGTCGTGGAATTGTCACGGCAGATGTCCTCTTGTAAGGACTTAGTCATGGAGCCATCGCAACTAGGAAGCTTAAAGGGGTTAACAGGACAAGAGACACGAGAGAGGTTTTATACTAGTTCAGCCCCTTACGGTGAAGGTAAATCCTACGTCTAGTTGGGTTGGTATTGCAGAGGTTTCGATAACCAGGGAGCGAGATACGCTATGCTCGGCTCTCGATGAGATGTTTCTTGCCCTAAGCCGCCAGCGGGTCGTCCCCTTATATACACGGGTTAACGGCTGGTGGCCTACAGAGTCCCAGCCGGCTCATAAACATTGTCTGGCTCGATGACTAGTTAATTCCGCCTTATCGTACAAGTCATGCCATTATGGTGGTTTATCACTACGGGCCTTAAGTCGCCTGTGGGCTTAAGCCCTTTATTGAACCGCCATCTTCATGCTTGATCTTAGGCTTCATATGATGAATATTCCTTGCGTAACCCGGCCCCTCCCGGGCGGCTTACACAAATAGTCATATCCCCAACATTAGGCCCCAGATTGATTTGAACTGGTTCATGTCAATCTTAAAAGACCTTAAAAAAAGCCTTCTGTCTTCTATCTATGCAAAGGTTATAACTCTCCATGATGTTATCTTCGGGATCCATGATAACCCGCCGTGACATCATCTTCCATTAAACTCCTATTTTATTCTGTCATATCTTCAACGGATCTTTATCTTTACTGGCCATTGCAAAAACCGAGGCGTCGGAGTCCTTGGATAATGATACTCAGCCTCCTCGTTTCTCGTGCCATCTCAGTCAGCCTTTCCTTATAAATAGGCACGACCTAGGTCTTTTCCATTCTCCCCCTTCGGCCGTCTTCCTCCTCTTGTTGTTTCTCTGCCGCTCGAGCTCCACCGCCGCCGCTGCAGATCTCCTCGTCTTCTCCAACTCAGGCTGCTGCATCGACCTGACTTGACCAGAGAAACACGATGAATCTCCGCAGTAGATCCACAAATGTAAGTCCCCTCTTTCCTGCATCTCAGATCCGCATTAAAAAATTTCGAGCTCGTCGGTGTTCATCGCCGTCCGTCATGAACCCTTGGTAGATTTCACCTCTAACGACCTTTTCTGATCTTAGGATGATATAAAACTGTTGCGGTAACTGTTTCGCATCCATTTCAAATGCAAATGGATATCTTTTCTTTGTATAGAGGCTTCATTCGAGCTTATGGACTTATCTGTGCTAGCTTTAGGTCTAGAATTTTTCTTTTCAGAACGACCGTTTGATCCAAAATAATAACTGCAACTTGCGAAACCTGTTTGTTCCATACTTAGTCAAAAATTGCATCTGCTAGATCTATATAACCACGGCAGTCCGTATGGCCGGTTTAAGAAGACCACAATGATCGCCCGCCCTGCTTGCTCCTGGCGGCTTTAAAATACCTTAACTGATTCTGATACCCGCAGCGGCTTAAATACCAAAACACAATTAGCCATATATCATTAGACCCCTTCATAAGCTGCTCTTTTGAATAGAATTTAAACTGTTCTCATCCGGTTTAAACTGAGCCGGAACAATACTATTTTGTCATAGGCTTCCATCCGTGTTATGGCACCCAAGGCTCCCAAAGCTCCTGTGACCTGTAACTGGGTCAAGTCCGTTGTCACTAAAAGCACATTGTCTGAATTTGTGAAGACTGGCTATGTGCCCAAGAAGGAGGTCATGTCTTATCGTGCTCCTAACCCGTCAGAGGAGAAACCTCAACCCAAGGAGGGGGAAGTGATCGTTTTTACTGATCATATGAGTCAGGGCTTCGCTCCACCCGGTTCAAAATTCTTCCGGGATGTTTTGCAATTTTTTGACCTCAGACCTCAAGACATTGGCCCAACTTCGTGTCAAATATTTGCAACTTCCAAGTCCTCTGTGAGGTGTACCTTGGAGAAGAACCCAACTTACTTTTGTTCAGAGAGTTATTTTACCTAAATCGCCAGAATGAGCGCACCAATGGGCCTAGCCTGGAACTTGGTGGCATCTCCATTCAGCGATGGAGGGACTGCCTTTTCCCATACACTGAGCCGCCAATACACCCTAAAGACTGGAACCATACGTGGTTCTATTGCCAGGACACTTCTCCGGCTGATGAGAACCCCCTGCCCGGCTTTCGTGCCCTGCGCCTTGAATCCAGCCACCCTCTGCTGGACAAGTTATCTGTTGTTGAACGTCTACCGCTCACCCCCACCATAAAGAGAATCAAGGCTCTCTTGGGGAACGGCTTAGACGACATTGATTTAGTCCGAGTCTGGATCTCCTGGCGGGTGATTCCGTTAAGCCGCTGCCCTGGCTTAATGTGCACTTATTCAGGCGAAAAGGATGACCCATTGCGTCATAGTCCTGATGACCTCCCTGATGATATGATTGAAGCTATGACCCAATCTCTGTTGAAAGAGGGCTCAGTGGTGAGTAATGCCTTTGCTTACTTCCATTCTGCAAGAATAACCCGGCTCCTGCAGTAAGTCCTCAACCTCAACAATTACACCCTTATTATGGAATGACTTGCTTTTACTCATAGTCTTTTAACATTATTCACAGGCAAATGACGATTTCTGGAAGGTCAAATATGACCATGAGGCTGCCAAACGAGCTAGAGCGGCCAAGAGAACCGAGAGAAAGGCCGCCAAAACAGGGACCCAGAGGAAGAAGAAGCCAAGTACTTCTGATTTACTTAAGCTGGATGACACCATAGATGATGAATAAGAGGTAATCCTTAACTCCCCTGACTCCTTTACCCTTACCTTACTGACATTAATTCCTTTTAGGAGGACACGGGAAACAGCCAAGTAGTTGAGGAAGAGGTAACTATAATTTCCTCCGACTCCGAGCCTTTGCCGCAGCGGAAATTCCGAAGAGTGACCCGGAAAGTAAGATTTTCACATCCTTTAGCTTACCAAGATCCTCAATTTCTTTTGAAGCGACAGATTCATGAGAGCCTGAGGCAGACCCAGACCAGCAAAGACGCGGACCTCTCCTTCGGCTTACCTGATGTAACAAGGAAGTCCCGTGCTGAGGTTATCTTCGGTTTACGCTCTTCTTTACCTTTGGCAGGTTTACTTCGTCAACCCCTCAATTCATCTGACTCAAACTATCAGGATACTTCACCTACCTCTGGAGAATCCATGCAATCCAACATGCCGGCTTTCAAGACTGCTCCACGGTAATGTCAACTTATTTACCTTTATGCTTATCTTACTCATGTTTTTGTACTAACCCTTCTGACTTGTCCACAGCGTACAAGTGAAGCCTAGTAAGAGGGCAAAGAAAAATAAGTTGTCCAAAGAGCCGGTTGTAACTGAGCCGGAGCTCGGAATGGTTGCTCCTGATGTCTCTGCTCACAAGCCGTCATCTAAACCATCTCACGATGTTCCAGCTCCTACCTGTGACCCGCCTGCTGAACAAGCTCTCGATGGCTCTGACAACCCGGAGATTCCCAGACCGGCCAAGGCAGATGACCCGGAAGTTGAGATCGCCAAGACTTAGTTTATTGAACTGATAAGACCCACTGTACTGGCCAAATGCTCTGCCAAGGAAGAATTCTTGGAACGCCGCAAAGCCAAACTGGACGTCACATATTATACTCAGCTGAGCATTGGAGAGATTGTCTCTGGCTACATAAGTCAAGTGCACAACAGCCATGATCTGGAAATTGACATGGTGAAGCAGATACAGCAAAAATCTGAGGTATGACTTTGTTGTTTTTCCTTATTCATACTTACTATACCAGCCCCCAAGTCTATTGCTTATGGAAAAAAATATGTTGTAGACTTAGAATCCGTTTAATACTGCTTGCCAGACACCGGCTTATCTTGTAACACTTCAAAGGCCGGCCCAAAAAATAGCATACTTGAACCGGTGTAATATAATACTTTGAACTGTAATAAAGATTAGCCCCCAAGTGCCAAGTATCTTTGCTTTGCAAAGTGCTTGGGACTTAATTTCCGTGAACCGCCGCAGTAAGTTAGAATTCTTTAGTATATATTAGCCCCCAAGTGTCAAGTAGCTTTGCCTGCAAAGTGCTTGGGACTTAATGTTATCTTATAATATTCCTGACTGTAACCCGGCATTTATACAGGCCACCATAAGTCAACTTGAGTCGGAGATTGCTGATCTGAAGAATCGCCTGGAAGCTCAAGAAGCTGAAACCCAAAAATCCAACTCCAAGTTTGAGTTCAGCGTATCTGAACAAGAGAAGTTGAAGAAAGGCTTTGAAGCTGATAAGAAAGCATGGGCTAATGACAAGGCCTCCTTGGTCACCCGGGCAGAGAAAGCAGAGGCGTCGCTTGCAGAAGCAACTGCCGAGCTATCCGGCTTAAAACGCCATATTTCTCAGATGGTCTCAACAATCTTTGGTAAGTTATTTCTGCAAATGTTAAATACTCCAAACATTTTTTTGATGAGTAGCTCAATTGTCATATCTGGCTTACCTGATGTTTATTCATGCAGGCCCCAGGAGCACAAACCTTAACCAGAGCACGCTGATCAAGCTAAAGGCAGTTTACACCCTGGTGGAACAACTCTACACCGGGTCACAACATGCCTTGGCCTCTGTGGCTTTGTCAAATGAAGTTCCCCATTTCCTGGCAGATGTGCTAAGGAGGCTCGTTGTGCTACCTCAACGGGTTCAAGAGCTAAGGGGGGCATCCGCGAGAGCCGGAGCCATAGCCGCATTGAGCCGGGCTAAGGCATGGTTACCAGAGCTGGACCCAGCCGATATCGCCCTTGGTTACCCAAGCTTGAAAGAGGATGGCACCCTGTTTGATGAGAAGGACTTCACTGCCTGTGTGAAGGAAATACGTCCTGTGGCCACTCTAATTGGGAATGATACAGACCTCACCAAGTACCAGCCGGGTTATGACAGCCAAAATCATATGATCGCAACGCCACATTACGATGTAGTCAGCTTGATCCCTCCAATTCGTAAGCATACCTTCGCCCCCGAAGTCGATCCGGCCGGGTTAATTGATGATGAAGCTGAATTCGAAGCTTTGAGTGGCATTGACTGGTCATCATCAACTTTCCAGGACCGGGAAGCTGATGGAGGAGCGGAGAAGGATAACCCGGAAGCTTCACGTCAACAGAATGAGTGACCCTGCAGGCGTCTTACTTTTATGCTTCATGAAAAACAATGCTTCTTTATCCAGACTCGGGGAGTCTTGTAATAGGGTAGAAAAACGCTTAATTTTGTCGTGCCTTCGCGCATGTTCGGGGAGCTTAATAGTTTCTTAAGCCGTCGTCGTTATACGCTTCCGGTTTATACTGGTCTTTTGCTTCCTTTATGTCAAAAGAAATTGCTTGCATTGCCCTGCATATAGCACAAACACAAGTCCCTTGGCGGCTTATCGCATTGGGGGTCATCTGAGGTACTGATAACCTGGAGTGTGAGCCAAAAAAATCATATAAAGGCCGGTTTGCAATTATACCTGTTAGACATAATCATAACATCATACTTGTGATCCTTTTGGTGACCTTGCCAGCTTATATGACCCAAATAATGAGGGTAAGCTTTAACTCCTGAAACTTGGCACATACGATGTTTGTTATGTGCTAACAACTTTATTTGATCAATATTAAACCGGTGGAACAAAGACCACCCAATAAGTGCTTTTAAAAGGATCTCAAAAGCAGTCAAATAATTATAGTTACAAAGTATCATGAGAAATAAACAAAATTCAAAGGCTTCTAATTCGAATACGATCAGTGAACCGTTCCAAAGGGGTTAAGCTAAGATTCGGATATGATCATATAGCCCCCAGGGGCTTTGGCGATGCCGATCAAGTGGGTATCGACAACTATGTTCTCTTTGGTTAGAATACGACCTATGTTTGAACAAGAAGCCCCCAAGTGACCATAAGAGTTGTTTAATGATGCTGATTTGAATACGATCCATGTGAGACCCAAAGGGGTTAAGCTATGATTCAGATATGATCAGGAAGCCCCCAAGTGGGTTTGGCAGTATGCCGATCAAAAGGGTATCGGCAACTATGTTCTCTTTGGTTCGAATACGACCTATGTTTGAACAGGAAGCCCCCAAGTGATCATGGCTAGATTCAGATATGATCATAAGCCGGACCAAAGGGAAAGCCGGATTCAAATATGATCCGCTCCCTGTTGGTTGTTTCAACAACATGATAAAGAAGGTATGTAAACTTTTGAGGATGAAAAGGACAGAGGTCCTTCTTTATTGCTTTTCATAATATATACATCATCAAAATATATACATCCTGAGAGCCGATGGCTCAAGGGTAGTAAGGCCGAAGATGAGCGATATTCCACAACCGGCGGGTCTCCTCCTCCAACTTACGTGAGTCTTTGTGTTCTCGAACATCGATGAGGTAGTATGACCCGTTGTTCAGGTTCTTGCTGACCACAAAGGGTCCTTCCCAAGGGGGTGATAGCTTGTGCATATCAGACTGATCCTGGATGAGCTGGAGCACTAAATCACCTTCTTGAAAGGCTCTGGACCTAACCTAACGGCTGTGGTAGCGGCGCAGATCTTGCTGGTAAATCGCCGAGCGGGCTATTGCCAAGTCTCGCTCTTCATCCAACAAGTCAAGTGCATCCTGACGAGCTTGTTGATTATCAGCTTCAACGTAAGCCGCCACTCGGGGCGAGTCATGACGGATGTCACTTGGCAGGACCGCCTCTGCTCTGTAAACCATGAAGAAAGGTGTATAACCCGTGGACCTGTTAGGTGTAGTGTTCATGCTCAAAATCACAGAGGGTAACTCCTCCACCCAACAACCCAGCGTCCGCTGTAAGGGGACCAAGAGCCGGGGTTTTATACCTTTCAAGATCTCCTGATTGGCTCTCTCTGCTTGACCATTGGATTGAGGATGAGCTACTGCCGAAACGTCAAGCCGGATATGTTCTCGTTGACAGAACTCTTCCATAGCACCTTCGGAAAGATTAGTGCCGTTATCAGTTATGATGCTGTGTGGAAACCAAAATGAGAGATCACCTTTTTCATGAACTGAACCGCAGTGGCTGCATCACACTTACTGACCGGCTCTGCCTCAACCCACTTTGTAAATTTATCAACCGCCACCAGGAGGTGTGTCTTTTTATCCTTAGACCTCTTAAAAGGTCCAACCATGTCAAGCCCCCAGACCGCAAACGGCCAAGTAATTGGAATCATCCTCAACTCTTGAGCCGGCACATGAGCTCGTCGTGAGAATTTTTGACACCTGTCACATTTACTGACCAGATCTTCCGCATCAGCATGAGCCGTTAGCCAATAAAACCCATGATGGAAGGCTTTGGCCACAAGAGATTTTGAGCCGGCATGATGACCGCAATCCCCTTCATCGATCTCACGAAGTATTTCCTGTCCTTCCATAGGCGACACACAACGTTGAAACGCCCCAGTGACACTGCAATGATGCAACTCACCGTGAATAATTGTCATGGATTTAGACCGCCGGATGATTTGTCTTGCCAAGGTCTCATCCTCAGGCAACTCTCCTCGGGTCATGTAAGCCAAATATGGCACTGTCCAATCCGGGATGACGTGAAGAGCCGCCACCAGCTGCGCCTCCGGGTCTGGCACCGCTAGGTCTTCCTCTATGGGTAACTTGACAGAAGGGTTATGCAAAACATCTAGAAAGGTGTTAGGTGGTACCGGCTTACGCTGAGATCCCAGCCGGCTTAGAGCATCAGCCGCCTCATTCTTCCTTAGATCAATGTGCTCCACTTGATAACCCTTGAAGTACCCAGCCACGGCATCAACTTCACGATGATAAGCCGCCATGAGGGGATCCTTGGAGTCCCACTTGCCTGGCACTTGCTGAGCCACGAGATCTGAGTCGCCCAAGCACCTTACCCGGATCAAATTCATCTCTTTGGCCATCCGAAGACCATGGAGCAAAGCCTTGTATTCAGCTGCATTATTAGTACACGGAAACATGAGCCGGAGCACATAACAGAATTTGTCACCTCGAGGGGAAGTTAAAACAACTCCAGCCCCCGCACCTTCCAACTGCCTGGATCCATCAAAATGAATAGTCCAATACGTGTGATCCGGCTTCTCCTCAGGTGTCTGCAGCTCTGTCCAATCATTGATGAAGTCCACCAGGGCTTGAGACTTAATAGCAGTACGTGGCATATACTTCAAACCATGAGGCCCAAGCTCGATGGCCCACTTGGCGACTCGTCCTATGGCCTCTCTGTTTTGGATAATGTCTCCCAAGGGAGCAGAACTTACCACGGTGATAGGGTGACCCTGAAAATATTGCTTAAGCTTCCGGCTTGCCATGAACACCCCGTAAACAAGCTTCTGCCAATGTGGATACCTTTGCTTAGACTCAATGAGCACCTCACTGATGTAGTAAACCGGCCGTTGCACCGGATGCTCCTTGCCAGCCTCCTTGCATTCCACCACAATTGCAACACCGACAGCACATGAGTTAGCGGCCACGTATAACAGCAGGGGCTCTTTATCAATTGGAGCCGCAAGGAGCGGTGGCTTAGACAGCTGCCTCTTTAAATCTTCAAAAGCAGCATCAGCAGCATCACTCCAGACAAAAGTGTCTGTTTTCTTCAACATCTGATATAGTGGTATGGCCTTCTCACCCAAACGGCTTATAAACCGGCTTAAAGCAGCGATACGACCCGCCAGTCGCTGAACATCGTTGATGCATGCTGGCTTAGCCAAAGAGGTAATTGCCTTGATCTTCTCTGGGTTAGCTTCAATGCCCCTATTGGAAACTAGGAAACCCAAAAGCTTGCCTGCTGGCACACCAAACACACATTTGGATGGGTTAAGCATCATCTTATAGACTCGGAGATTATCAAAGGTTTCCTTCAGATCATCTATCAAGGTTTCCTTCTCTCTGGACTTCACCACTATGTCATCCACATAAGCATGAACATTGCGTCCAATCTGATTATGGAGACAATTCTGTACACACCGCTGGTAAGTCGCCAGGGCACTCTTGAGCCCGAAAGGCATAGAAACATAGCAGAAGGCTCCAAACGGAGTAATGAAAGACGTCTTCTCCTGGTCCTTAACTGCCATTTTGATCTGATGATAGCCAGAATAAGCATCCAAAAAGCTCAAATGCTCACAACCCGCCGTAGCATCAATGATTTGATCAATACGGGGGAGAGCAAAAGGATCAGCCGGACAAGCTTTGTTTAAGTCCGTGTAATCCACACACATCCGCCAGGTGCCGTTCTTTTTAAGCACGAGCACCGGGTTAGCCAACCACTCAGGATGAAAAACTTCAACAATAAACCCGGCCGCTAAGAGCCGGGCCACCCCCTCTCCGATGGCTTTCCGTCTTTCCTCATTAAACCGCCGGAGAAATTGTCTGACCGGTTTATACTTTGGATCAATATTAAGAGTGTGCTCAGCGAGTTCCCTCGGTACACCTGGGATGTCAGAAGGTTTCCAAGCAAAGATGTCCCGATTCTCACGGATGAACCCGATGAGCGCGCTTTCCTATTTAGGATCCAGATTGGCACTGATGCTGAACTTTTTAGATGAGTCGCCTGGAGTAAAATCAACAAGCTTGGTTTCATCCGCTGATCTAAACTTCATCACCGGGTCATGCTCCGTGGTTGGCTTCTTCAAAGGTGTCATGTCCGCCGGGTCAACATTATCCTTATAGAACCTCAATTCCTTTGCTACACAAACAGACTCAACATAAGCAACTTCGCCCTCCTCACATTCCAGGGCTATCTTCCGACTCCCATGCACAGTGATGGTGTCCTTGTGACCCGGCATCTTGAGCTGCAAATAAACATAACATGGTCGTGCCATGAACCTGGCATAAGCCGGCCGTCCAAACAGAGCGTGATATGGGCTTTTGATCTTGACCACCTCAAAGGTTAATTGCTCAGCCCGAGAATCGTATTCATCTCCGAAGGCTACCTCCAGCTCAATCTTGCCAACTGGGTATGCCGACTTACCAGGCACCACTCCATGAAAAATAGTGTTGGACATCTTCAAATTTTTATCAGTCAACCCCATACGTCGGAAGGTCTCATAATAGAGGATATTAATGCTGCTACCTCCATCCATGAGTACCTTAGTGAATTTATATCCACCAACTTGAGGTGCTACCACCAAGGCTAACTGACCCGGATTATCAACCCAGGGAGGGTGATCTTCCCTGCTCCACACAATAGGCTCCTCTGGCCACCTCAAGTAACGGGGGGCTGCCGGCTCAACAGAGTTCACCGCCCTCTTATGAATCTTCTGGTCACGTTTGCATAAGCTAGTGGTGAAGACATGATATTGTACACTATTCAGCTGCTTTGGATTGCTTTGATAACCCGACTACTACTAACCCCCTTGACCAGGTTGCCGCTGGTTATAGTCGCCTTGATTTCCCTGAAAGCCGAAATTTGAACCGCCACCCGGGCCATGAAAGCCGCCGGCACCTGAGCCGCCACCCGACCCGTGATTGCCGTCGAACATGTTGGAATTCTTAAAAGCCTTCATGATCGCGCAATCCTTCCATAAGTGAATGGCCGGCCTTTCCCGGGTGCCGTGTCTCGGACAGGGCTCATTGAGTAGCTGCTCAAGAGATGGACCTGACCCGCCAGACCGAGGGGGTGGCCTCCCCTTGCGCCTCTGATTGTTACCTTGTGCATTAGCATTAGCCACAAACTCCGGGTTGCCCTCGGCTTTACGCTTGTTGCCTCCCTAATTTGTCGGGTTATGCTGCAGACCATTTCCATTGCTGTTCTTCTTTCCCTTCCCCATCTTTTCCTCATCAGACGCAGGATCCTTGGTACTATCAGAATCGGCATATTTGACTAAAGCCACCATCAGCTAACCCATATCATTACAATCACGCTTGAGGCGCACCAGTTTCTGCCTCAGCGGTTCAAATTGGCTATTCTTCTCCAACATGAGGACTGCAGAGTCGGCATCCATCTTGTCAGACGAATGTATTATCTCCTTGACCCGGCGCACCCAATGAGTGGTAGATTCACCCTCCTCTTGCTTACAATTAGTTAAGTCGACAATCGACATAGATTGCTAGCAAGTATCTTTGAAATTCTGAATGAACCGGGCCTTTAACTCCGCCCGTGGGCTAATAGAATTGGGCGGCAAGCCCTTTAACCACGTCCGGGCCGTTCCATCCAACATCATGGTGAAGTACTTAGCCATTGCTGCGTCACTGACCTCCAACAGTTCCATGGCCATCTCATAGCTTTCGATCCACGTCCCGGGTTGTAAGTCGGCCGTATAATTTGGCACCTTTCGGGGTCCCTTGAAATCCTTAGGCAAACGCACATTGCGTAAAGCCGACACCAAACAAGGAACGCAGCCGGTTCTGGTGGCCACTCCTGCCTCAAAGTAGTCGACGGGTAATCTGGAAAATCCTGATGAGCCGCCAGCTGAGCCGCCCGCTCGTCCTCCTGACGTATCCGGTCCTGCACCGGGTTATAACCACCGGTCTGGTTATGGTGCTAGGCGTTGCTTGACAAAGCCTCTGACTCCAAGTGCCTGCTGTAACTCGGGCTCCGGTTTGGACGAGACGGAGCTAAGCAGGGCGAGGAGTTTAATGAATCATGTCCCGGCTATAGGAATAAGTCTCTTGCTGAGCCATAGCCGTTTGGACGAGTTCTCTAATCCTTCGCATCTCCACCGCTGTTGGATCGTCACCGTCCACTAGGAGAGCCGCCAAACGTGCCGATGCTACGATCAGGTTCTCCATGGGGTTAGAAAAGTGACCCGGTGGCATCGGTACGTAGCGGGGTGGGGCCATATTCCCATGAGGAGGTGCCATTACCCGAGGCTGAGCCGGTCCTCCTACTCCGGATGTCATGAATTGATTTGCCTCTGGCGGGTTACTAGGGCCGGCTTCGGGTGTAGCGAAAAGGTTTTGAGGATCATAAACTGGAGGCAAACGGGATTGAGTTTTCTGGTGTCTCCTCCTCATCACCTCGTTGGATGCATTCAGGCTCATCGTAAGCTGGAAAGCCTCAGACTGGAGCTGTTGCGCCTGTGCAACTATAATCTGAACTGTGTTTGATGTCTCTGCCATCGCAAAAGTTTTGTATCATTTTTTATGGTTTTACTACATTTTTGTTTGCGATTAATGCATCACACACAGTTTCATCGAAGGGCCTATGATTGTAGTGTCGCGTTAGCAGCATCCAGCAGTAGTGTTTCCAAGATTCAACCACTAGCTAGGAACGATCATGCCCTCCTTTTTTATCGCATTTTGAAATGGGCATGAAAAATAAAAAAAATAAAAAAATTGGAAAACCTTCGCATTGTGTCATTATATGTGACCAAGTTACCAGGAAAAATAATAAACTTGTAATACGGCAATTATTTTAAAAAGTGTTCTCAGAAATGAGCTATCATGCGTGAAGATTCATGGCTTTCAAGCCAAATGATCAATCTTATGGCCACATTCATGACATAATTTGTTCAAATGATCTCATATTGTGCACAAGGGTGCATCTTGGAATGTCAAACAATGTTGCAGAAGGAAGTTCTCATTTTCTTTTCACAAAAAAATCATTTTCCATTTTTTGAGTGCCCAAAATGAGTTTTTTTCTGAAGGACCTACCATATATTTGTTGCAAAATTGGACCAAATAAATTCTCTAAAATATCGGGCCATATTTAGTGTATAATTGACCAAATGGTTGCGTGCCAAAAGCTTTCATCCACCTCTCGTGAAAAAGACAATTTCCACCGATTCAGTAGGAAGTGGGTCAAGTTTGAACTACAGTTGCCTCATAGTTTGCTCTTTATTTTTTCCAAAAGTAATTTCTAGGTACACAAGTATCTATTTAATCAGAGAAACGCCATATTTTTCCAATATTCAACAACTAGCTGGGAACGGTCATGCCCTTCGTTTTGACCTCATTTTGAAATGGGCATGAAAAATTCAAAAAAATCAAAAAATTGGAAAACATTCGCATTGTGTCATTACATGTGACCAAGTTACCAGGAAAAATAATAAATTTGTAATACGACAATTATTTTTAAATATGTTCTCAGAAATGAGCTATCATTTGTGAAGATTCATGGCTTTCAAGCTAAATGATCAATCTTATGGCCACATTCATGGCATATTTTGTTCACATGATCTCATATTCTGCACAAAGGTGCAATTTGGAATGGCAAACAATGTTGCCTAAGGAAGTTTTCATTTTATTTTCACAAAAAATCATTTTTCATTTTTCGTGTACCAAAATGGTTTTTTTGTGAAGGCACTACTGCAGGATGCTGCTAACGCGACACTATGATCAGAGACCCTTCGAGAAACTGTGTGTGATGCAATGATCACAAATGGTGTTGTATGAAAACCGTCAGAAATGTATAAAACTTTGCGATGACGAATGCATCAAACATGGTTCAGGTTTTAGTTGCGTGTGCGATGAAGGGCATACGGTTCAGTTCAATTAACTGTTTGCGATGAGGAGGAACAAAAGAAATGGGCAACCAGATGAAGGCATGTGCGGTACACAGCATACGGTTCACTCGGATGAACTGTTTGTGATTAGTAAACACAAAAGAAACGGTCAACCAGATGAAGGTGTGTGCGATATACAACATACGGTTCACTCGGATGAACTGTTTGTGATTAGGCAACACAAAAGAAATGGTCAATCAGATCAAGGTGTGTGTGATATACGCATGCGGTTCACTCGGCCCTTGTCGTTAGTGTGTGACCTCTGTGGCAACCATTCGCTCCCCAGGCGCCCCTTCGTGTACCGTGGAAACCGTCCACCGCCTCTCCGCCTTTCCCTCTCAATTTGGAACTACTATCGCACGCTCTTCCTCCCTCCTCCATTCGCCTTCACCCTTTCTTCTGCCATTGTTCGATCATCTTCTCCATGGAGGGAACAGGCCGGAAACGACCGTGTTATTCTTGCCTTGATCTGAATGATGACGCGGTGGAGGAACTCATTAATCCGTGTGACATCATCACCTCGGCTAGCATGGAAGGTTCGTTCAAGACCATTCTCGACTCAACTAATAACGTCATTACAAGGAACCCAAGGGTCTAGGAGTGGTTTGATCTCCCCTATCTTCTTTGCCGTGACCCTGCTGACTGGCGCGGGGACGAGGGAAGCCTCGCCTTGTGCATGTTGATGCCACTTGATAATGATACGTATGATGTTAAGATGCCATCGCTTGAGGGCAAGGCTTGGGCATGCACAAATGGCGATTGGGTTGTTGACATTGGGTACAACTGCGAGTGGGAACTTGTGAATGTGTACACTCGTCACCGGGTTCCACTTCCAAAAATCTCAGACGACTGCCCAGAGGTTGAGTACATCGGTATTCTACGTGAGTTCAAATATGATCATGGTGGCTGTCATCTATGAAAAATAGAATTTGTCGGTTCCCCAGCTGCTATTGGGATTACTCAAACTATGAAGTTATTGCTATCTTCGACAAGCTTGTTGCCTTCCTTACTTCCACGCCTCGATGGATATTGCTCAAAAATCAATTTCTGTACACAGATGAGTACTGTGATGCAATTCAATACGAGGGTTTTGTGTTTGCTGCCACCACTCGTGGCACTGATTTTGCATGGAATCATCATGCTTCCGGTACGTTTGTCTTCCACTATAATTATAATTGTTTCATCCACATACATGCGGGTTAGCTAGTTTCCCTTTACTAATTAATTAACCTTCTTGTGTTTCCAAGGTCCTGTGAACATTCCACCACCTATAATTTTAAATTTTTCTAACCAAGGGGGAGATGACGATGCTGATGATCGCGAGCATGAGGACGAGCTGGCCCCATATACTCAGCGGCGCTTGGCAACTTATTCCGATGGATCACCTCTTCTTCTTGTCTGTATACAGGGCACTGCTGATGTTACTAAGGAAGCAGGTGTTGTCTCGCATGGTCGCACTCTCCGGTCCTATTCCAACATTCGTTGCAAGGTATTTGGGATGGATACTAGTGTACTAGCGCCAACACATTCTCCCTGGTTCAGTATTGAAAGTCTTGGAAGAAACTCGCTCTTCCTTGGACAAAACTATCCAATGATGGTGGAAGGCGATCCAGCTGCTGTTGACACAATGTTACTACCATTTATGAGAAGCAGCTGTATCTATACCTCAAACTTTGATATGCTTCCCTACTGTCCCAATATGGGTCCTGACATAGGCCGCTTTAGCCTGGATGATCAGTCCTGCGTTGGTCTCGAGATTGACAGTAGCTGGCCTTCCCAGAGAATCACTTCTGGTTCAAACAAGCATTTCCAACGCCGACGAGTGGTTGAGCTGAAGTTCATTTCATCGCTTTGTTATTTGTTGTGTGAGAAATAATTTACTAGAATGTTTTGTTGGAAATGATCTATAATCCAACGTGTATCCTCGTTGTCGTTGTGGGCTGATCACTTGTTGTATGTAATCAATGGTACATTTGCATATGCGTCCATCAACTCACGCCTGCTAGTGGTGTCCATATGAACAGTGCTAGTGATTTTAGTTGCAACAATTATAGTGCTAGTGATTTTTAGCTGCATATTTTGACAAATCGCAGTGTTACAATGTTGACAAATGGCAATGTTACTAGATAAACAACTGTCAATCTTTCTAGTTTGACAAACGGCAACATACCCAAAATAACAGATATGCAAATCTTACCCAATTGTTTGTACGTGTTTGCACACGGGTCATGCAAAAGAACCGTTTGCATTGAAGGGATGCAGAAATCCTGCTCGGCACATTTTCCCTTGGCTTCCTCGGGAAGTTGTCGGTTTGCATCCGGGTGTTCTAACTAAAACGTTTGCGATGAGTGTTTTATATCTAAAAACTATTCACGTTTTTTTCAAAAGAAAATCGTTTGATAAGTTTGTACATTAAGAGAGAAAAGCGCAAGTTCGTTCCAAGCATATCTTTCATTCAATCACACTGCAAATTCATATTCATATGATCGAGAATTCGAGATACAGTATTAAACCCCAAAAAAACTATTTCCGGCGGCGATGGAGGCGGCGTGCCGCGCCGTCATTGTCGTTGTCGTCCTCCGGGACGCCATTGTTGAAGTCTTCAAGGCACCACAAAATGTTCTTCACTTGTAAATCAAACATCATGTCGTCGCGCGATCGATGGGCAGGGTGCGGGAGGACGGAAACTAGCATCGCTGAGAGGTAGCAGTCGACGGCAGCGTCCCATGCCGCTGAGGGGGGGCGCGCGCACGGGCGCGGCGGGTGCAGCCAAACGCACAAGGGCCGGCGCCACGATGGGTGGAGGGGCACGCACGGGCACAGGCACTGGCATGTACACGAGCTCGCGCGGGTCCACGAAGACATCGTTGACGCCCGCGGCTTCCAGCTCTGCGATAGTGCTTGGCTGTCGGATTTCGGGTTCCGGCAGACCCTTGAGGTTCGAACTCTGGGGTGCGCGTGGAGATTACGCTTTCTACCTACCCGTACCCCTCCGCCTTGCAAGGATCTAAGCTACCAGAAGAACAACACAAGAGACACAGAGTTTATACTGGTTCGGGCCACCGATGTGGTGTAATACCCTACTCTAGTGTGGTGGTGTGGTGGATTGCCTCTTGGGCTGATGATGAACAATACATGGAAGAACAGCCCCGCGAGGGTCTGTTCTTGGCTGGGGCGATGAACTGCTAGAGGGGTTCAGTCACCCTTGTCTCTCTCTCTCTCTGATTCTTGATCTCTAGATGCCTGAATCTCTGGAAGCTGCCTCTAGCTAGGTCGATGGATGGATCGATGCATGCCTCTACCCGGGGCTGGCTAGTCCTATTTATAGGAAAGGCCCTGGGCCTCCTCCCAAATATTGAGCGGGAAGGGCGCCAACAATTGGCCATTTTGAAGGGGAACATCTGGTACACTTATCCTGACTAAAGTTGGTCCTCGCCTGCCAAAGGCTCTGGTGATGACGCTGGCTTGGGATCCACAATGACTTCTTCCTTGTCGCGGAGTTGGTCTTGGTCTCGTTGCACCGAAATGGGTGCCTTTGCTTGATCCTCTCGCCTGCGCTTGCTCCCTTTGCACCAAAGAGGAAAGGGAGGACACTGCGCGGGCTGGCGCCCGCCTGGCGCCCTCGGTCGTCATGGCTTGCGTCATGGGCACCTCGTGAGGTACCCCGCCTTGATCTCTCCGCCTCCTCGCGAGCCAGCCTGATGAGGCCGTGCCTGAGGAAGCTCCGTGTCGTCCGCCCCGCGAGGCTTGGCCCCTCGCGAGGGTCTTGAGTCTGCGTTGAAGAAGATGGGCCGTGCTGGGGCCCCCTTTGAGCCACGCCGCAAGCCGCAGGCAGGCAAGTCTGGGGACCCCCGTTCCCAGAACGCCGACAGTAGCCCCCGGGCCCAAGGCGCGCCCGGACTTGGCCGTGCAGGGAGGCGAAAGGGCAAGGGCGAAGCACCGCGGGCCCTAACAGCCTGCGGCCTTGGGCGCCGCGTGGCGGTTGATTGGACGTGGGCGTCCCCATAACCGCGCGAGTTGATAAGGGAGCGGCATCCGCCCTGGTTTTGCTCTTTCTGCTTTCTCCGGTTGCTGCTCAGATCCCCTTTCTTGCGCCTCTCCTTCCTTCCTCCAAATCTCCAGATCTGCTTCGACCGCGTGATCCAGAAGCCATGGCGCCTCGTCAGTCCCCGGCTGGAGCTTGGTACTCGTCTGCCTTGGTGTCGCCAAACGTGTCAGAGGCGAGCCTCGCCCGGTTGCGTCGGATGGCGACGGCGCAGGGCATCGACGGGGCGAGGGTGTTCAAGGCCGGCTCCGCCACCCCTGAGGGTCGAGGGAGCACCTTTTATCCGCTCTTCGTAAGCTCCATTGTTGCTGGCCAGGTGCCTCCCTTCTCCGAGTTCTTCTTCTCTGTCCTCCGCTATTACAACTTACAAGCTCTGCATCTCCATCCCAACTCCGTCCTTCTCCTGGCGATCTTCGCCTATTACTGCGAGGCTCACATAGGGGTGCAGCCCTCAGTGGCCTTGCTGCGCCACTACTTCTCCCTCCGGGTCTCTTGCGGTTCTCCTTCCGCATGCGCGAGCTTCATTGCGTACAATGGCGCCATTGCCATTTCGAAGCCCGGGAAGAGGATTGAGGGCTTTAGGAGCAAGTGGGTCTTGGATGATGCTGGGCGCATTCACCCTCGGCTGATTTTGCCCACGGAGCTACCCACGAGCTCCGGTGATTGGGGTCGACCGGAACTCACGGACCCCCGCGCGAAGCCGGTGTTGGAGAAGATGGACGCAGATCTGAGGCCGGCCAGCATGGCGGCGGCGAAGCTGACCGGCGCGTCGCTGCTGAGGGAATTCCTGGAGCACCAGCTGGCTCCGCTTCGGCAGTACTCACCTCCGATGTGGAGGCCTCATCCGAGCCCCGCGGCCTTGGGTGACGAAGATCTGGCCGCGGTGCTCCAATCTCTTGTCGGGGGCGACGTGGCGAGGTTGGAGGGCGCTCCCACGCCCTTGTTCCTCTACGACGATTGGGAGCAGGTAGTGGAGTCCATGCCCGTCTTCAACGGGGACGAGCCCTTGCCCGCAGAAGCCCTCGAGGAACCAGTGGACGTGTCCTCCGACGACTCCAGCGAAGAGGAGGACAGAGGGGAGCGGGGGAAGGGGCCTGACTCCGAGGCGACTGACGGAGAGTCGAGGGCTCCCCTCTCCCGGCGCGGGCCCCGTGCTCTCCACCTCTCTCCGAGCAATGACGACGAGGATGATGACATGCTGGGCAGAGGGAGCTCGTCCCCGATCCCGAAGAAGGACAGGACCGGGTTGATCCCCCGCGGGTCTGCCCCAGCCCCGGGGCGTTCCGCGGACGCGCCTTCTGCTTCCGAGGTTGATCCCTCCAGCCGGCTTTCAGGCTTCAAGTTTGGCCGGAGGCAGCTCGAGCTCGCCGGCGACGACCCGTAAGTGCTTGACTCTTGTCTTTGTTTCTTGTTCTGCTGCTGAGGCTTGATGTCCGCGTCTCTTTGATAGGCTGGCGCCCGCGACGAAGAAGCCAAGGGGGCTCCTGAGGTTCCATCCGCGGCAGTGCCTCTGCCAGCGGAGGAAGGTGCTCGCGACGCACGGGCCTCTTCTGCCCGGTCGTCCTCGCGAGGTCTGGCCGAGCTGGCTGGGGCAAACCCAGCCCCCACGGCCCAAGTGACTCTCGAGGTGCCTTTGCCTGCCGCTGCCACCACAGTCGTCGAGACACAGCAGACCCCACCTCAGGGTGCTGCGATCGTGCCGTCGCCTTCTCCTCCTACTCCACCAACTGCTGTCTCTCCGACTCCTCCCGCCGTTCTGGATCGTGTTGCTGCCGAGCTAGACCAGCTCCGACAGGACCTTCTTGGCGCCGACCCTCACTTGGTGGCCGGGCGCTTGAAGCTGGCTTCAGGATGGATTCGCTCTGACGCTTCAGTTCGGGCGGCGCTGGTCCAGGCCTCAACGGCTTGTGATGAGCAGAGGCAGGCCGCCCTTGAGGCGAAGGCTTCTCGTGACGCGGCCCAGGGGGAGGTGGCCGACGTCCGTGGTCGCTGCAAGGTGCTGGAGGGCGAGCTGCAAGGCCTGCGGGGCCAGCTCGCGAAAGAGGCCCGCCTTTGCCAAGAGCAAGAAGAGGGCATGAAGGCTCGCGAGGTGGCCGTCAAGGTCCGAGAGGCCAAGCTCAAGAAACGCCGCGACCGCCTGCGCGCGCTGGAGCAGGAGTTGGGGGCGAGGAAGGTCGAGCTGGACGGCAAGGCTCGGGTTCTTGCCGAGGACCGTGTGGCCTTCGCAGACATGGAGGAGAAGGCCCGGGCCTCGCTGAAGATGCTCTACGCCAGCGGCCTAGAGAGCCCGCTAGCTGGCGCCGAGGACGGCCCCGCCAAGCTGCTCCCCTTCCTGGTTCGTGCTCTTGAGGATGTCGCCCTTGGCCTTGGCCCCACGGCCGAGGCCAAGGCGCGTGTCCTGTCTTCTGTAGCGCTGATGCGGGTCTTCACCCACATCCACCTTCGCGACCCCAACATCAACCTCGACAGCCTGCTGGAGCCAGTGAGCGGCGAGTGTGCTGCTGCCGCTGTCGACGCCATGAAGGGTCGCGCGGAGGCTCTGCTGGGGAAGTTCCGGGCCTTCATCACCAAGCCGAAGCCAGGCGCTGCTGACCCTGCTGCTCCATGAGGTGAAGCCACTCCGCGCTGCTCCACCGTCGTTTGGCGATTCCGTCGTGGCTCCCGTCCTATTTTCAATTCTTGCGCATGTATCATGCCTCGGGGAGGCGTTTAAACTTGCGTTTGGCGTCGAGATAACAGTATGGACTGTAATATTTGCTTCTGAATTCTTTGAATTTTACGCTATTCCTTCCTACTTGCTCGTGTTCTACGCCGGCAGAGCCCGGCCCCGCGCGTACCTCACCCAGCATTAGCCCCGACCGGAAACCAGGACGGGACCAAAGGAGTGAGGGGCTACAGGACAAGTTAGGCTCCTGAGTCGCGATGCTCAGGAGTCCCCCTTGGCGCACGAATAGCAAGTAGGGAGGCGATCCTTGAAGTTTACGCTTTTCCTTCCTACTTGCTTAGGTTCTACGCCGGCAGAGCCCGGCCCCGCGCGTACCTTACCCAGCAATAGCCTTTCGGAACTAAGGAGTGAGGGGCTACAGGACCAGTTAGGCCCCTGAGTCGCGATGCTCAGGGGTCCCCCTTGGCGCTCGAACAGCAAGTAGGGAGGTGAGATGTGGGTGGATCTACCGTTCTACGTCTGCAGAGCCCAGCCCCGCGCGTACCTCACCCAGCGTTAGCCTTTCGGAACTAAGGAGTGAGGGGCTACGGGACCAGTTAGGCTCCTGAGTCGCGATGCTCAGGAGTCCCCCTTGACGCTCAAACGGCCTTCGTACCTTGGCTCCGCTCGGGGAGAGACGCGCGACGAACCAGGCCCGGGGGGGCCTGGCTGGGTGGCGTCTTTCTGGGCGTGACCCAGGCGCAGCCCCCGTGCCCAGCCCCCTCGCGCGGCACTCCCGGGGGGAGGCGTTACGATGAGGCTGGACACTGAGCTCTGGGCTCCCTGAGGTTGATGCGGCCCGGGGGCCACCCTCAGTTGTTTATCACCAGCGCGGAGCATAGCGCTTCCGTATGTGTACGGGCATAGCCGCTCCTCGGCAGTGTCGTCAGCCAGCACGGAGCATGGTGCTTCCACTGGTACGTGGGAGGGGGCTCCCCTCCGGGAGGAGCCCCCGGGGCGTGTACAGCCCCGCCCTGACACGTGGCTGGCACGGTAGGGCCTGATGAGGTGTATCTGGGCACCCGTGAGCCAGCGCTGGACTCACGGGGCCCTACCTCTAGGCGGGTTGCGCCTGGCACTAGGCCTTATCTTGTGATGTGTTCCTGCAAATTGGGTTAGATGCCTACACTCTATGTCCTCGGGTCCCGGTGTAACGCTCCGGATTCGATGCGCCAGGTGTCCGCCAGTTATTCGTCGTCATTGCCATGTCATGTGCTTGCGTGTTGCACTTTTCCATGTCATCATCTGCATTTCATATCATGTCATCATGTGCATTGCATTGCATACGTGTTCGTCTCATGCATCCGAGCTTTTTCCCCGTTGTCCGTTTTGCAATCCGGCACTCCTATGTTCCCCGGCGGCCCTTTTTGCCTCGTTTCGTGAGTGGCCGAAAAATTCTCATAATGGGTTGAAACTTGGCGTGCGGTCTTATTATAGTGTAGACAGAGCGCCTGCCAAGTTTCGTTGCATTCGGAGCTCGTTTGATAGCCCAACCGTCATCCATAGCGGCACTGTTGTCGGTTTATTCATCGGACGTTTTCGGTCTCCGGAAAACCCGTGCCGGGCTGCCCTCTCTTCTCTGCCCACAGCCCACCTAGGCCCAGCCTACCTCTCTCGCGTCTGGAACCGCCCGATCGCGATCGGAGGGTCCAGAGTCGCCCCCAAACCCTCAAACCCTAGCCCTTTTCCTTATATAGACTCCTCCCATGCCAATTTTGGCCTCCACCAACCTCCTTCCTCAATTTCCGCGCAGCCAGCCACCTCCCACCTCGGATCCGGCGCCGCCATCCCTGCCTCGCCACTTGGCGCAGCCCCAGCGGGCGAGCCGCCACCTGAACCCGTCGTCGCCGCCGCCTAGGGCCAGTGGCAGCGCGCCACGTGCCCCCTGCCGGCGCCTCCCTCCTCCCACCGCCGCGGGCCCACCAGGACCCAGATCGGGCCCTGGGAAGCCCGCCCAGGCCCGTCTTCCCCGCTGCTGCGAGCCCGTCCCCGGCGCCTGGCTCCTTGCGCCCGAGCGCTCGCGCCGCCCTCGCGCCCTCGCCGTCCGGCGAGCCCCCGCCGCCACCGGACCTCGTCCCCGCCGCCGCAGATGAGCCCCGCCGCCGCGCCACCTCTCTCCCTCTCTCCTGCCCCTGCCTCACTCTCTCTCTCTCCTGCAGGACCCCGCCGCCTCGGAGCTCACCGGCGCCGCCTCCTGCAGCCCGCGCAGCCACCGGATCCGGCAGCTCCGGCCGGATCCCGCCGCCTCCGACCGTCCCCGCACCTCCTCCGGCCTCCTCCGGCGCTCCCCGAGCTACGACCTCCTCCCCCGCAGCTCCGGATGTCTTCCCCGTCAGCTCCGGCAAGCAACTCCGGCGAACCTCGTAAACCGTGCCGAAACCCTAGATCCAGATCCGAGAGGGGTATATTTTCTGTCCCTTAATTGTTACATTCTAGAGCCCCGTTCATTGCATTATATCACCATGCATACTGCTCCGTTTTACGTGCATGATATATCGAAATGTTCATCTGGTTATGCTCTTCATTTTGTTCCATTGTGTCGTGTTCATTTGAGCTCATCTTGATGCCTGAATCATCGTTGCAAGAGTGCTATATGATGTTAATCTGCTGAAACTGTTATAACTTGATGATTTGTCATTTTTGTATCTTTATGTGTGATTTTCTTTTGAGCATGAAGTCTACATATGTTATGTGCTAAAACATGCCATCTTTGCTGTGGTGCAACCCATTATTCATGAACTGCCATGTATTGTTTGTTTTGAGCTTGCAAAGTAGCCTTCGTGATGTTGCTGATTTCAGAGACTTAGAATTTCACCGTCCTTGTCTGCTGTTATTTTTATGCCATGTGTTCTTGTTGCTACAGTGAGATCCATGCCTCTTTTGAGGATGATCAGTAAGAATGTTTTGTAGATATGATTATTCTCTATCCATCCATGCCTTTGTTTGTAATTATGGAGTGCTATAACTTGAGTCAATCGAGCTCTACTTTTGCTATAAAATGTTCCTGGCAGATTGTTTACATGTTATTCAATTTTGCCAAGGTTGTTGTAGTTGATCCGTGCATGCTATGTTGTTGTTCTTGACATTTCTAGCTTCTATGCCATGTCTAGTTGCTGGGTGTATGCTTAGTTTGTCATGCAATGCCTCGTAGTGAGTGCATTGAGCTCGTAAACATGCCTACTTGTTATCTGTTTATGCCATGCTCCAGTTTTTCACCAAGTCTGAATCTGTTTATGTTTTTGCTATGTTCACATGCTTGCAATTGTATTTTCTGATCCCTTTTGGCTCATGGTCAGTAAGGGACTCTTGTTATATGCTTTGAGTAGATTCATGTCATGCTTTAGTTTGACATGATAGCTTGCTGTAACATGACGTTTGGTAGCTCTAAACATTGCAACCTGATGTTATTTCTGCCATGTCCTGAAATTCTGCCAAGTCTGTGAACCTGTTATTATTTGCAATCTTGCCATGTCCTTTTGAGCATGTTCTAGTAGTTTCTGGAGATATATCATTGTTCATGTTTTGTAATGCTTTACCTGTACATCATGTCCATGCCTTTTGTTATTATGTTATGGTGTTGTAGCACATTGTTTTGATGCTTGCTAGATACCTATTTGTTGTTTTAGACAGATTGTTGTTATGACTTGTATAGGGTGTATGTGTTGAACCGTTGCTCCGTTTTGAGCATGCTCTACATGAAACTTGCTTAGAATTGCATGTAGCTTCATATTATCATGTTGCATCCTTGTTTTGAGGTGTTTGCTTGATGTTTGTATGCATTTTTGCATCAATGCCATGCTTACCTTGTTTTGCTCATATCTCCTAGGTCGTAGCTCCGAATCTAATGAACTTTATATGTAACTTGACTAGAATTTCGTGTAGATCATCATGGTGCATCTTAACTTGCTGTTTAACAACTTGAACATAAGGTTTATTCAGATCTGAACGAATTTCGAAATTTGCATATGAGGACTTACCGGAATTGTTCTATGTTGCTTCCGGCCTCATTTAAACTTGCTTATATGTGTTGCTCTTGTATGCATCATCTATTGTCATGAGTAGCTTCATGTAGCTTTGCCATGCATCATACCTGGTTGAGCATCATGCCTTGTTCATGTGTGGTGTGTTTACCGTGTTGTGTGCTTCTTCTCGATAGTTCCGGTTTCGTTGCGATCGTGAGGATTCGTTCGTCTACGCTTGGTTCATCTTCGTGGCTTCATCTTCTTCATGGACTCGTTCTTCTTCCTTGCGGGATTTCAGGCAAGATGACCGTCACCTTGGATCTCATTACTATCATTGCTATGCTAGTTGCTTCGCTCTATCGCTATGCTGCGTTACCTACCACTTGCTGCTCAAGCCTCCCAAATTGCATGAACCTCTGACCTTTGTTACCCTTCCTAGCAAACTGTTGTTTGGCTATGTTACCGCTTTTGCTCAGCCCCTCTTATAGCATTGCTAGTTGCAGGTGAAGATGAAGATTGCTCCATGTTGGATTATGTATATGTTTATGTTGGGATATCACAATATCTCTTATATTATTAATGCATCTATATACTTGGTAAAGGGTGGAAGGCTCGGCCTTATGCCTGGTGTTTTGTTCCACTCTTGCCGCCCTAGTTTCCGTCATATCGGTGTTATGTTCCGGATTTTGCGTCCCTAACGCGGTCGGGTGATTTATGGGACCCCCTTGACAGTTCGCTTTGAATAAGACTCCTCCAGCAAGGCCCAACATTGGCTTTACCTTTTGCCTACCACCTATCCCTTTCCCTTGGGTCGGCCAGCCCGAGGGTCATCTTTATTCAGCCCCCCCCCCCCCCGGGGCCAATGCTTTTCTAAGTGTTGGCCCGAACTAGAGTCCTTTGCAGCGCCACCTCGGGGAAACTTGAGGTCTGGTTTTAGTTGTACGGTGTGCTCATCCGGTGTTGCCCTGAGAACGAGATATGTGCAGCTCCTATCAGGATGTCGGCGCATCAGGAGGTCTTGCTGGTCTTGTTTTATTATTGTCGAAATGTCTTGTAGCCGGGATTCCGAGACTGATCGGGTCTTCCCGGGGAGAAGGAATATCCTTCGTTGATCGCGAGAGCTTATCATGGGCTAAGTTGGGACACCCTGCAGGGTTTGAACTTTCGAAAGTCGTGCCCACGGTTATGTGGCAGATGGGAATTTGTTAATGTCCGGTTGTAGTAAACTTGAAGTAAACTCTTCTAAAATACACCAACCGTGTGCGTAACCGTGAGTGTCTCTTTTCGGGGTTGATCGAGAGGAGAACACGGTTTCTGGGTTATGTTTGGCGTAAGTAGGAGTTCAGGATCACTTCTTGATCATTACTAGTTGACGACCGCTTGCTTTGCTTCTCTTCTCGCTCTTATTTGCGTAAGTTAGCCACCATACATTGCTTAGTCGTTGCTGCAACCTCACCACTTTACCCCTTCCTTACCTATTGAGCTTTGCTAGTCTTGATACCCATGGTAATGGGATTGCTGAGTCCTCGTGGCTCACAGATTACTACACCACCAGTTGCAGGTACAGGTTATGCGATGATCATGACGTGAGAGCGATGTTTATTTGTGTTGGAGTTCTTCTTATGCTTCTTCTTCGATTGAGGGATAGGTTCCTGGTCGGCAGCCTGGGCTAGCCGGGTGGATACTGTTTGAGTTTCTGTTTATGTTCCATACGTAGTCGGATGTTGATCTTGTATATGATGTATTGTTGTATTCATGTGACTTTGTATGTATCGGTTGTATCCCCTCTATTTAAGTAATGTTGATGTAATGATATCCACCTTGCAAAAGCGTTTCAATATGCGGTTCTATCCTTGGTGGGACCTTCGAGTCTCTTTAGGATAGTATCGCATATTGGGCATGACACCCGGCCCTCGAGCTGGTCTCAGCCGTCGCTGGTATGCCAGGTCGTGATGCCATGGACAAGGCCAGAGGGTGAGGGCTGGAGAGCCAGTAAGAGCCCTGAGTCACGATGCTCAGGCAGCCCCCCCTTTAACGTGTAAGTGGTCGACATGGAGAAGAAAAGGTGCCGTGGACTGGCATCAAATAATCAAGCATGGTGGTTTGAATGCATAGCCGGAAGTAAACGCGAAAGGGATACATGCCGCTGGGTCTGGCCCGAGCGACTTGGGGGTGATGCAGCCCGAGGGGCGCCCCCAACAAAGTAAGCTAACGACACGAAATAAAAGGGATACATGCCGCTGGGGCGGACCCACGCGGCCTGGGAATAATGCAGCCCTGGGGGGCGCTCCCAGCTGGAAATGAAACTTGAAAGATGTCACCTGGTGATGTTGAGGACGAAGCAGTGTTGGTGCAGCAGACTCGGTGGGCTGCGGAAGCCGACCCTCACGAGCCCCCAGGCCCTGGGGCCTCGGGAGGCTCCGGAGGCGCTGGTGGCTCCTCGCGGACCATCTCCATCTCTGCCAGGGCTACGGAACGCCTGGCCTCTTGAGCTTCCATGATGCCCCTCATGAGGCGCTGGTACATGGCAGCCGCGTTCGGCAAGCCGTAAGGCATGCGAACGTAGTTGTGGGCGGACCCTCGCAGCGCCCCACTCACGAGGTCCAGAGGCGCTCTGGCGAGACAACTCGGTTGAGACCTGGTACGTCGATGCAGACTCGCAGCCCACCATCCTCGCGTGGATGGGGAACCACAGCTGGTAGGCGGCGGCCGCCTCTCATGACTCTTGACTCCTGTAGCTCTTGAATGGCTTCGCTGACGAACTCCTGTGGGTCTGACCCTCATTGCTTCACTCCTTCTTGAGGAAAACGTGCTTCGAAACACGCCTCCATGTGGTTCCCAAGCGCCTCCCTCGTGACCTTGACCAGGTCGGTGGCCCTCCAGGGGAGAGCCCCCGAGCCCTGCCTGAGGAGGGCGCCGGGCACGCTTTCCTATGCGATGGAGGGAGGATCCCCCTGGGCAGGCACGGGCCCTGAGGGGCCGGGCCGGACGATGTCTTCTTCTTCTTGGGGGTGGTCTCGGGAAGCCTCCTGCTTCCACGATCCGGGTCTTTCAATGACGCGGCCTGAAAAGCTCGTTCCAGGGAACACACCGCATCCTTCTCTTCACAGGGCACCGTGATGACTCCGCCACTTCCTGGCATCTTGAGAACGTTGTAGCCATGGTGAGTTACGGCCATGAACTTGGACATCGCCGGGTACCCAAGGATGGCGTTGTATGGCAGGCGAATGTGAGCGACGTCGAAGTCGTTGAGCTCGGTGCGGTAGTTGTCGCGTGCCCCGAAGGTGACAGGGAGGCGGACCTGCCCAATCGGGACCGTGGAGCCGTCAGTGACTCCGGAGAATGGCTTGGTCGGTTGAAGCTGGTTGTAGGGCACTTGGAGATTGTTGAATGTTTCCACTGATAGGACGTTGAGCCCTGCCCCGCCGTAGATGAGGGTCCTGGTGACCACCACGTTGCTGACGATTGGGGAACAAAGCATCGGGAGGACTCCGGCTGTGGCTGCACACTTGAGCTGATCCGCTGAGCTGAACGTGATGGTGCATGATGACCACCTGAGAGGACGTGTGGCTTCGAGCTTGGGGAGGACTGTGTTCACTTCGCGGGCGAACTGCTTGAAGATGCGCTGAGAGGCTGGGGCTTGAGCTCCGCCCAGGATGCAGGCGATTGCGCGTGGCTCCTGGAAGCCCCCAGCCCCCTCGTCCTGGTGGCGGTCCTCGTTTCTTCTTGGATGCGGCGGTAGCGGAGGGAGGCCTGCATTACCTTGCGGGCGATCCTTGCGAGGCTGATCCCTCCAGTCTCCCTCGCGAGGCGGGTCTTGCCAGCGGTCCTCGCGAGGTCGATCGCGCCACCCCTGGCGTGGGTCGCGGTCTTCCCAGTGCCCTGCGTTCCTTCCTCCTCCTCGACCGTAGCCCCGGTCGACACGGTCGGGGCAACGTCCGGTCCTTCCTTCTCGCACGGCTCGGAGCTCTTGGCATTCGTTGGTGTTGTGGGTGTGGAGGTCGTGGTACACACAGTAACGACTGCCCTTGGAAGACTCGGGTTGATCTCTGCCCCGCTTGGTGTCTGGTTCTGCCGCGAGCACGGCAGCCCCCTTGCGCTTCACATCCTTGGCCTTGGACTTCTTCTCTTCTGGGTCTGCGGCAGGCAGCTCAAGGAGGGAGAGACGCCCTTCCTCTGCCCTGGCGCACTTGTTCGCCAAGTTGAACAGCTCCAAGGAAGTGCACGGGTCTTCATGCATCGCCAGCTCCTCCTTCATCTTGACGTCGCGCATGCCATCGAAGAAGGCTGAGATGACGGCCTCCTCAGACACCCTGGGAATCTTGAGGCGTGCGTTGTTGAAGCGCTGGATGTACTTTTGCAGGGTCTCTCCGGGCTGCTGCTTGATGCGGCGCATGTCGCTCACGGCGGGTGGCTGATCGCGAGTAGCTTGGAAGTTGGCGATGAAGCGGGTGCGCATCTCGTCCCAGGAGGAGATCGTGCCTGGGGCCAGGTTGAAGAGCCAGGTGCGGGCCCCATCCTTGAGCGCCATGGGAAACCAGTTTGCCATGACCTTCTCATCTCCGTTGGCGGCTTCGATGCCCAGCTCATAGAGCTGGAGGAACTCCGCAGGGTCGGCCGTGCCGTCGTAGCGAGGAGGCAAGTCTGGCTTGAACTTGCCAGACCACGCGATGCTGCGCAGCTCGGTGGTGAAGGCGCGGCAGCCCGCCGTGGCCACGGGAGGCCTTGGGTGACAGAGAGCTTGATCTTGCAGGTCCCCGTGCGCTGCAGCTGGGAGCAGCGCGGGGTCTTGACGTGCGGGAGCAGGAGCGTGGCCGTGACGTGCTGGAGCATGGAGCGCCCATGCGGCTTCTAGCGGGCGAGGGACTTCTTGGCAGCTCTGCTCTTGCCGCGCTGGTGCCTGGCGGAGCGGGTTCCATCCAGGGGCCACGCGCCTTGCGGCCGGGGCGTCTTCTTGGCGAGGAGGCGGCTGGGGCACCCCCGGAGCTTCATCGCCCGCGCGGGGCGGGGTGCGGTGCAGAGGGACGGACGGTGCAGGGGAGCCCCCCGTGGCGCGGAAGAGCTCGGCGACGCGGTCGAGCCACTCTTCATAGAGGTCGTCGACAGGATGGTAGCGCAGGAGCTCGTTTGCTGCGATGAGTGCAGCTCGAGCCTCCATGGGTGCGCGGAGCGCGCGGGATGAAGAACCAGCTGGGGTGAGCGAGGGAATGGCGGTGCGGCCATCTTGCCGCACGGACGGATGCTGAGACGATGCTTGCTGCTCGTTCCCCGCCGGGCCGGTGGTGGCGTTGACGGCAGGCGACGGGGAACGGCGAGGATGCCCGCCGACAGGGGCCGTCTGGGCGACGCGGGAGGCGAGAGCGGCTCGGCGCTCGGCGCGGGCCCGACGAGTGTCATACGTGGACGCGATGGTCGGAGGAGAAACGGGCGGCGGAAGACGAATTCCGGCGCACCCCTACCTGGCGCGCCAAATGTCGGATTTCGGGTTCCGGCAGACCCTTGAGTTTCGAACTCTAGGTGCGCGCGGAGATTACGCTTCCTACCTACCCGTACCCCTCTGCCTCGCAAGGATCTAAGAGACACAGAGTTTATACTGGTTCGGGCCACCGATGTGGTGTAATACCCTACTCCAGTGTGGTGGTGTGGTGGATTGCCTCTTGGGCTGATGATGAACAATACAAGGAAGAACAGCCCCGCGAGGGTCTGTTCTTGGCTGGGGCGATGAACTGCTAGAGGGGTTCAGTCGCCTTCTCTCTCTCTCTGATTCTCGATCTCTAGATGCCTGAATCTCTGGAAGCTGCCTCTAGCTAGGTCGATGGATGGATCGATGCATGCCTCTACCCCGGGGCTGGCTAGTCCTATTTATAGGCAAAGGCCCTGGGCCTCCTCCCAAATATTGAGCGGGAAGGGCGCCAACAATTGGCCATTTTGAAGGGGAACATCTGGTACACTTATCCTGACTAAAGTTGGTCCTCGCCTGCCAAAGGCTCTGGTGATGACGCTGGCTTGGGCTCCACAATGACTTCTTCCTTGTCGCGGAGTTGGTCTTGGTCTTGTTGCACCGAAATGGGTGCCTTTGCTTGATCCTCTCGCCTGCGCTTGCTCCCTTTGCACCAAAGAGGAAAGGGAGGACACTGCGCGGGCTGGCGCCCGCCTGGCGCCCTCGGTCGTCATGGCTTGCGTCATGGGCACCTCGTGAGGTACCCCGCCTTGATCTCTCCGCCTCCTCACGAGCCAGCCTGATGAGGCCGTGCCTGAGGAAGCTCCGTGTCGTCCGCCCCGCGAGGCTTGGCCCCTCGCGAGGGTCTTGAGTCTGTGTTGAAGAAGATGGGCCGTGCTGGGGGGCCCTTTGAGCCACGCCGCAGGCCGCAGGCAGGCAAGTCTGGGGACCCCGTTCCCAGAACGCCGACATCGGCGACCAGCCCATCAATGCTACGGGGATGGTCGCTGGCGCGGGTGTGGGGATGGGAGCGGGGGCAGCAACCGCCGTGGCCAGCTCATTCTGGGCCATGTCCATGAGGCCCCATTCCTCCTTATCTTCTATCTCCTCCAGCTCGGAGTCGACTTCACCAAACTTGAAGACTAGTGGAAAATGATCATTCTGGGGCACGGCGTTGGTGGAGGTCTGCGGCTGCGGGAGGGAGGGAATGGGAGGCGAATAGTAAGGCCGCCTGTATTAAACAGCGGCTCGGGCACCATTAATGTAGCGGAAGGCGGGCGGCCATGGAAGTAAAAGGGCTCGCTTCCCAGTGAGCCTGCGCAGCGTACAACTCACACGCTTCCTGGTGAGCTCGCGCATTGGATGTCAACTTGTACGCCTCTCGGTCAACCTGCGCACCGGACTGCGCTCGCACGCCTCCCGTGCAGTCAAGGTCAAGCAGTTGTCCGCACGGCACATCCTACAGCCATTAAAACCAAGACACGTGGCGTCACGTGAATGGTTGAAAGAACGCACACGGTTTGAATTCTACAAACGTTTGAGATATTAAAGTGGCAGCTATTTTTTCAAAATGCCTTTATTGGCTGCCATTATTCGAGTGCGCCTTCTCTCAAAATGAACACGAAAAATGCCACAACATGTCGTGTGCCATTCCATGATACAATGCCAAGTTTCATGAATTTTGGACGAGTTTTCGATTTAATAGAATTTAAAAACCAGGCATCACAATGTTTTGCCAGCAATAAAGAGTACCCTAGTGTTTTTCCAATCCCTTGCATGGGACCTAGAAATTCACCCTAGGACACACATGTGATTTTTCAACCAACTTTGGTGCATTGGAGCATGTGCATGTAGTTCAATTTTGAATTATGCACATAAAATGCCTAGAAAACTCAGTTAATGCATAAAAATGTCCAAATGAACCCCAAAAAATCCCAAAAATTGACACAACACTCTTGTTGTTCTATGTTGACACGAGAAATATTTTGGAAGTAATAAGAGGCAATGGATGTCATTTCGTCCCCAAAGGTGGGACATACGTTCCCTACGAAACCATCAAGCTTGTTGTGAGAAGCTCTAGTTTGTGAGAAGCATATCCCCAAACCTGCCCCAAATGGGACAATTTTTTACCACGGCATGTTTATACCGCTCCATGATAGCATGCCAAGTTTCATGAATTTCAGACAAGTTTTGGATTTACTAGAATTTAAAAACCAGGCATCTCAATGTTTTGCCGGCAATCAACGGTGCCCTGGTGTTTGAAATTCATTCCCATCTCTTGCATGGGACCTAAGCATGCACCCAAGGACACATATTTGATTTTTCAACCAATTTATATGCACTGGAAAATGTGCATGTAAATCAATTTGAATTATGCACATAAAATGCCTAGAAAACTTAGTTAATGCATAAAAATGTCCAAACGAACCCCGAAAAATATCAAAAATTGACACAACACTCTTGTTGTTCTATGTTGACACGAGAAATTTTTGAAAGCAATAAGAGGCAATGGATGTCGTTTCGTCCCCAAAGGTGGGACGTACGTTCCCTACCGAAACCATCAGGCTTGTTGTGAGAAGCTCTGGTTTGTGAGAAGCATATACCCAAACCTGCCCCAAATGGGACAATTTTTTACCACGACATGTTTATGCCGCTCCATGATAGCATGCCAAGTTTCATGAATTTCAAACGAGTTTTGGATTTACTATAATTTAAAAACCAGGTATCTCAATGTTTTGCCGGCAATCAACGGTGCCCTAGTGTTTGAAATTCATTCCCATCTCATGCATGGGATCTAAGCATGCACCCAGGACACATATTTGATATTTCAACCAATATATATGCACTGGAGCATGTGCATGTAGTTCAAATTTCAATTATGCACATAAATGCATCGAAAACTCAGTTAATGCATAAAAATGCCCAAACGAACCCCGAAAAATCCAAAAAATGGACACAACACTCATGTTGTTCTATGTTGACACGAGAAAAAATTTGAAAGCAATAAGAGGCAATGGATATCATTTCGTCCCCAAAGGTGGGACGTTCCCCATCGAAACCATCATGCTTGTTGTGAGAAGCTCTGGTTTGTGAGAAGCATATACCCAAACCTGTCACAAATGGGACAAAAATTTCACCACGGCATGTTTATGCCGCTCCATGATAGCATGCCAAGTTTCATGAATTTCAGATGAGTTTTGGATTTACTAGAATTTAAAACCCGGGCATGTCAATGTTTTGCTAGCAATCAACGGTGCCCTGGTGTTTGAAATTCATTCACATTTCTTGCATGGGACCTAAGAATGCACCCGAGGACACATATTTGATTTTTCAACCAATTTATATGCACTGGAGCATGTGCATGTAGTTCAAATTTGAATTATGCACATAAATGCATGGAAAACTCAGTTAATGCATAAAAATATCCAAATGAACCCCGAATAATCCCCAAAATCAACACAACACTCATGTTGTTCTATGTTGACACGAGAAAAAAATTTGAAAGCAATAAGAGGCAATGGATATCGTTTCTTCCCCAAAGGTGGGACGTTCCCTATCAAAACCATCATGCTTGTTGTGAGAAGCTCTGGTTTGTGAGAAGCATTTACCCAAACCTGTCCCAAATGGGAAAAAATTAACCACAACATGTTTATGCCACTCCATGATAGCATGCCAAGTTTCATGAATTTCAGACGAGTTTTGGATTTACTAGAATTTAAAAACCAGGCATCTCAATGTTTTGTCGGCAATCAACGGTGCCCTGGTGTTTGAAATCCATTCCCGTTTCTTGCATGGGACCTAAGCATGCACCCAAGGACACATATTTGATTTTTCAACCAAGTTATATGCACTGGAGCATGTGCATGTAGTTCAAATTTGAATTATGCACATAAATGCATTGAAAACTCAGTTAATGCATAAAAATGTCCAAACGAACCCAAAAACATCCAAAAATTGACACAACACTCCTGTTGTTCTATGTTGACATGAGAAAAAATTTGAAAGCAATAAGAGGCAATGGATGTCGTTTTGTCCCCAAAAGTGGGACGTTCCCTATCGAAACCGTCATGCTTGTTGTGAGAAGCTCTGGTTTGTGAGAGGCATATACCCGAACGCGCCCCAAATGGGACAAATTTTTTACCATGACATGTTGATGCCGCTCCATGATAGCATGCCAAGTTTCATGAATTTCATACGAGTTTTGGATTTACTAGAATTTAAAAACTAGGCATCTCAACGTTTGCCGGCAATAAACCGTGCCCTGGTGTTTGAATTTTATTCCAATCTCTTGCGTGGGACCTAGAAATTCACCCAAGGACACACATGTGATTTTTCAACCAATTTTAGTGCATTGGAGCATGTGCTTGTAGTTCAAATTTGAATTATGCATGTAAAATGCCTAGAAAACCCAGTTAATGTATAAAAAAGGCCAAACGAACCCCAAAAATTCCAAGATTAAACACAACAGTCCAGTTGTTCTATGTTGACACTAGCAATTTTATGAAAGCAATAAGGGGAAACGGATATCGTCCCGTCCCCAAAGGTGGTACGTTCCCTATCGAAACCATCATGCTTGTTCTAAGAAGCTATGGTTTGTGAGAAGCTTATACCCAAACCTGCCCCAAATGGGACAAAATTTTCACCACGGCATGTTGATGATGCCCCATCATAGCATGCCAAGTTTCATGAATTTCAGACGAGTTTTGGATTTACTAGAATTTAAAAACCGGGTATGTCAACGTTTTGCCGGCAATCAACAGTGCCCTGGTGTTTGAAATTCATTCCCATCTCTTGCATGGGACCTAGAAATTCACCCAAGGACACACATGTGATTTTTCAACCAACTTTGGTGCATTGGAGCATGTGCTTGTAGTTCAAATTTGAATTATGCACATAAAATGCATAGAAAACCCAGTTAATGTATAAAAAAGGCCAAACGAACCCCGAAAAATTCATTCCCATTTCTTAAGCATGCACTGAAGGACAGAGATTGGATTTTTTAACCAATTTGTATGCACCGGAGCATGTGCATGTAATTTAATTTTGAATTGTGCACGTGAAATGGCTAGAGAACCAGTTTATTTTATAAAATGTCCAAGCGAACCCTGAATAAATACAATTCTTTTACGACACACATATAGTTGCATGTTCATTGCAAATAAAAGGTCTAGCAATTCAAACAGCATCCATTTGCCGCTGTGAACCCATTTTGTATTTCAAATCAAGTAGATCCCACACAGTTTATTATCACCAACCGTGTGAGATGTAGTACAAAATTTCTTGGATCACCGTCAGTGTATAGTACGCCTATGGCTTACGCGAGAAGGTGCGTCGGCTACAGGCCATAGCCGGCGGGTCAAGCACACTAGCTCACTCCCCAAAAACTCCCGCCTCTGCATCCCACACAATCTCGAAAATATCTACCGCCTGGAAGGTTTTAATGTTTGATAGCACACGATTAGTATGTGCGGACTGTGCGCGATGTCTGTTACTCCCACTCTGCTTCAGTCCCTTGATTCAAATTTTCAGTAGCCCCGGAATTTTACTCCCGCCTCTACATCCTTCACAATCTAAAATATTTTTGCTCGCCCTTGATCCAAATTTTCAGTAGCCCCGCCTTGTTACTCCCGCCTAGTAAAAATTTCAGTTGCCGCTGTATTTCCTCAAACACAACCTTGCTCCCCCTCCCTCCACACACACACCCCAAAACCTCCACTCACACAGACACGCACAACCCTCGAAACCATTGGTAGGTCGCCGCCATCGTCGACGCCTCCATCCTCAACCTCTGCCCGTGTGACGGGGAGCTCGAGGAGCCAATGGCCAAAAAGAGGTATATCGTGGCCTTTTCGCCTGACGCCGGCGAGGTGGCCGCCGAGGTGTCCCCGTCATCCTCTGTGGGCCCGATCCGCCGTCGCCGGCCCCCCGATCCACCCGCCGCCGCGCCCCTACGCCGGTTCAAGGACTTCCCCGTCCTCCCTCGGACCCGGCAGCCGATGAAGTCCTACCTCGGGGTCCGGCAGCGTCGGCGGGGGACGTGGGTCACTGAGATTACACATCGAGAGACCCACACCCGCCGGTGGCTCGGTAGCTTCCACACGGCCGAGCTCGCGGCCATGGAGTACGACCGCTGGCAGGTCCGCTACCATGGCGCGATGACTAGCTAGGCTCAGTTTCCCCTTCGGCACACGTCTGGTCCACCTCGTTCCGCCAGAGCCAGGGGTGGCGAGCTCGGCTATGGCGTGGGAGGACCGCGAGGTGTGGGAGCGCCTCGAGGCTGAGGCCACCGATGAGACCTACATGCAAGAGCTCCACCGGCAGCACCCGAAGCTCGTGGAGGCGGAGAGGGCGATCTTTGCCGGCGCGGAGGGTGGCGAGGTTATCACACTCTCCTCCGATGACGAGGTCGAAGGCGGCGATGAGACCTACATGCAAGAGCTCCGCCGGCAGCCCCCATAGGCCAGCAGCCTGCAAGGTCGTCCACCCTCGTCGTGCTCGAGGGGATCCTGGAGCCTCCGGTGTCCCAAGCCACCCATGCCACCACTTCCTTGGCCATAGCATCGCTCGACTCGCCAATGACTCCTCCTCGCCAGGCCCTTGCGCTCGTGAACTGCGCCCGCTTGATCAGGCCCGGGGCCTTGGATGGAGCCTACACCGCGCTCGGCCTAATCCGGGCCGACCTCCAAGAAGGCGATAGGTGCCTCGCAAGGGAGCGCCTGGGGCTTGTTTCGGGGTGGCTCCAGGCCAACACAGCCACCAGGACGGCTTGGGGCCGGGCTGAAGCCGCCATCGTGGAGAGCAGGAAGGAGGCCGCCAAAGCCAAGGAGGCTCGCGACGCGGCGCTGGCCAGCGCAACGTCTGCTGAGAGGCGCTGCGGCGAGGCGGAGGCCAAGCTGAAGACCCTTCAGGAGGAGCAAGCCGCGCATGCTCAGCGGCTCCACCAGTAGGAGGAGGTCCTCAAGGCCCATGAGGTTAAGCTCGCCAATCGTGACTCCGAACTAACCCAGGTGACTACTGACCAGGCCGCGGAACACGGTCGCCTGGCCAAGATGAAGGAGGAGGTGGCGAAAGCCCAGACATCCCATGCCCATGGCATCTCTGAGGCGACAACCCAGCTGGATGCCGGGGAGAAGACCCTTCTCGCTGCCAAGAAGAAAGCGGCCGCGGAGTGTGGCGCCTTGCCCTCCCTCAAGCTCAGGTCTCCTCAGGCGTTACATTCCATCAGCAGGGGAGGATTCGAGGATCCGCTGGCGGCCCCTGAGGGCGGCTTTACAGGGCTCTCCTCCAAGCTTGCCAAAGCGCTTGAGGGTGTTTCCGCTGAGGTGGACTCCATCTTGGAGCAGGAGTGCCTCTCGCTCTTCACTGCAGTTGCGACGCGTGTCTTCAGCTAGCTCTACCTCCAGGATCCAGGCTTCAACTTCAACACATTGATCCGTCCGGTCGCTCCTAAGACCCGTTCGTAGCTGCAGAGGTCGTGAAGGGTCATGTGGATGCGCTGCTAAAGAAGTTCTCCTGTATCCCTAACACCGAGGCTCCGGCGGTGGAGGCCAGCGGTGGTGACGATGGCGGCATCGATGTTCACGACGAGCCCCCCATGACTGGGACAAGCGGCAATGACGGCCACGACGGCGATGTCCCTTCCTCCTAGATTTTACCCTGCGACATTTATCGTGCCTGGTGGAGGCATAAGACTTTGTTTGAATTTGTAGAACATTTGGTGACTGTAATAACTATTAGGAATCCATGGTTTCCCTTTCATGCTTGGTTTCCTTCTTGTTTTCTTTTGTGCTCTATGTTGGCATGGCCCAGCCCCACGCAAACCTCGGCCGCAGTTGGGGCATCCAGATCGCCAAGACGACACCAAGGGGCCCGGGGCTACGTGACTAGTGAGGCCCCTGAGCCACGATGCTCAGGGGTCCCCCTTGACGTGCGAGCATCCCTCATGAAGGAAACATGGGCAGCAGTGAGGTTAATCTGAAGCCCTCCATACCTTTCCTTGTTAGCTTTTGCCTGGGAGGGATGCGAGAAGACTAGGTACCAGGGACCTAGTGAGGTGGCGTGTGCCAGGCCTGGCCTGAGCATAGCCCCCGTGTCCAGCCCCCTCGCGCGTGCCTCCCAAGGGAATGCTGCATGATAGGACCATCTGAAGAGCTAAAAGTCTATCCTAAGGTTGGTGCAACCGCAAGGGTGCCCTTAGTTGTTTATCCACCAGTGCGGAGCATGGGGCTTACACTTGGGCATGGGCATAGTCGCTGCTCGACCGTGTCGTCCGCCAGTGCAGAGCATGGGGCTTCCACTTGGGCATGGGTGGGAGTTCCCTTGGGGGAGACTCCGGGGAGTGTACATCCCCATGTCGTTTGTACGCGTGGCTGGCACGACAAAACTTAGAAGAGGTGTATCTGGGCACTCATGAGCCAGCGCAGGACTCAGGAGGACCTACCTCAAGGCGGGCTGTGCCTGGATTTTCGGTGCGAGGTGCGCGTAAGAAACCTGTGAGGTGTGGGGAGGCCTGTGCCGCATGAACCTCCGGAGGGTACTGCATGAGAAGGTCGGACACCAAGGATCCCAGGAGGTGACGTGAACAGGGCCGACCCGCGAGACTGAGCTTAGTCGCTTGGGTTTATCGATGCTGCAGGGACGGACCCGACCAGAGACGTCGTGGCAAGTTTTCTCATGCAACGACCAGAGGAAGGACATCCGGTGCGCGGCTCCCGTGATGGCTAAGTGCCGAGCTGCGGTTGGTACGAACCATGATGCGCGCCCTGTTGGAAATATGCCCTAGAGGCAATAATAAATTGATTATTATTATATTTCCTTGTTCATGATAATCGTTTATTATCCATGCTAGAATTGTATTGATAGGAAACTCAGATACATGTGTGGATACATAGACAACACCATGTCCCTAGTAAGCCTCTAGTTGACTAGCTTGTTGATCAATAGATGGTTACGGTTTCCTGACCATGGACATTGGATGTCATTGATAACGGGATCACATCATTAGGAGAATGATGTGATGGACAAGACCCAATCCTAAGCCTAGCACAAGATCATGTAGTTCGTATGCTAAAGCTTTTATAATGTCAAGTATCACTTCCTTAGACCATGAGATTGTGCAACTCCCGGATACTATAGGAATGCTTTGGGTGTGCCAAACGTCACAACGTAACTGGGTGGCTATAAAGGTGCACTACGGGTATCTCCGAAAGTATCTGTTGGGTTGGCACGAATCGAGACTGGGATTTGTCACTCCGTGTGACGGAGAGGTATCTCTGGGCCCACTCGGTAGGACATCATCATAATGTGCACAATGTGATCAAGGAGTTGATCACGGGATGATGTGTTATGGAACGAATAAAAAGAGACTTGCCGGTAACGAGATTGAACAAGGTATTGGGATACCGACGATCGAATCTCGGGCAAGTATCGTACCGATAGACAAAGGGAATTGTATACGGGATTGATTAAGTCCTTGACATCGTGATTCATCCGATGAGATCATCGTGGAACATGTGGGAGCCAACATGGGTATCCAGATCCCGCTGTTGGTTATTGACCGGAGAACATCTCGGTCATGTCTGCATGTCTCCCGAACCCGTAGGGTCTACACACTTAAGGTTCGATGACGCTAGGGTTATAAAGGAAGCTTGTATGTGGTTACCGAATGTTGTTCGGAGTCCCGGATGAGATCCCGGACATCGCGAGGAGTTCCGGAATGGTCCGGAGGTAAAGATTTATATATAGGAAGTCCTGTTTCGGCCATCGGGACAAGTTTCGGGGTCATCGGTATTGTACCGGGACCACCGGAGGGGTCCCGGGGGCCCACCGGGTGGGGCCACCTATCCCGGAGGGTCCCATGGGCTGAAGTGGGAAGGGATCCAGCCCAAAGTGGGCTGGGGCGCCACTTCCCCTAAGGCCCATGCGCCTAGGGTGAAGGGGGAACCCTAAAGGAAGAGTCTCAAGGGGGTAAGGCACCTCCTAGGTGCCTTGGGGGGAGGGAATCCTCCCCTGGCCGCCGCCCCCTAGGAGATTGGATCTCCTAGGGCTGGCGCACCCCCCCTTGGGATCCCTATATATAGTGGGGGTAGAGGGCCTCTTTAAACACACCTTTTGCCTTTGGTGCAGCCCCTCCCTCTCCCAAGTTCTTCTCCTCTCCCGCAGGTGCGCGGCGAAGCCCTGCAGGATTGCCACGCTCCTCCACCACCACCACGCCGTTGTGCTGCTGCTGGATGGAGTCTTCCTCAACCTCTCCCTCTCTCCTTGCTGGATCAAGGCGTGGGAGACGTCATCGGGCTGTACGTGTGTTGAACGCGGAGGTGCTGTCCGTTCGGCACTAGGATCATCGGTGATCTGAATCACGACGAGTACGACTCCATCAACCCCGTTCACTTAAACGCTTCCGCTTAGCGATCTACAAGGGTATGTAGATACACTCTCCTTCCCCTTGTTGCTGGTTTCTCCATAGATAGATCTTGGTGATACGTAGGAAATTTTTTGAATTTCTGCTACGTTCCCCAACAGTGGCATCATGAGCTAGGTCTATTGCGTAGATTCTTGGTAGATGAGAAGGCTGTCGATAGAAGTATATTGGATATACATTATGTGAATGTGTACTTTACTAGTACTCCTAGTAGCATCAGGGTATTAGATACCGGTTCGGTTGCTAAGTGTTAGTAACTCGAAATAAAAGCTACGGAATAAACGGAGACTAGCTAAAGGTGAGCTGACGAGATGTGTTGGAAATGTTTCCAAGGTTGATGTGATCAAGCATCGCACGCTCCCTCTACCATCGAGATTGGTGTTAAACCTAAATAATTGTTATTTGGTGTTTGCGTTGAGCATAGACATGATTGGATTATGTCTATCGCAATACGGTTATTCATTTAAAGAGAATAATGGTTACTCTATTTATTTGAATAATACCTTCAATGGTCTTGCACATAAAATGAATGGTTTATTGAATCTCGATCATAATGATACACATGATCATGCCAAAAGATATAAGATAGTAATGATAGTACCACCCACTTGTGGCACTGCCATGTAAGTCATATTGGTGTAAAACGCATGAAGAAGCTCCATGTTGATGGATCTTTGAACTCACTCATTTCTGAAAAGATTGAGACATGTAAACCATGTCTGTTGGTATATACGCATGAAGAAACTCCATGCAGATGGACCATTTGGACTCACTTGATTTTGAATCACTTGAGATATGCAAATCATACCACATGGGCAAGATGACTGAAAGCTTCGGTTTCAGTAAAATGGAACAAGAAAGCAACCTGTTGGAAGTAACACATTTTGATGTGTGCAGTCCAATGAGTGCTGAGGCATGCAGTGGATATCGTTATGCTCTTACTTCACAGATGATTTGAGTAGATACTGAGTATATTTACTTGATGAAACACAAGTCTGAATTGTTGAATGGATCAAGTAATTTCAGAATGAAGCTTAAGATCGTCGTGACAAGGGGATAAAATATCTATGATATGATCATAGAGATGAATATCTGAGTTGCGAGCTTGGCACACAATTGAGACATTGTGGAAATTATTTCACGACTAGTACCGCCTGGAACACCATGGTGTGATGGTGTGTCCGAACATCATGACTGCACCCTATTGGATATGATGCATACCATGATGTCTCTTATTGAATTACCACTATCGTTCATGGGTTAGGCATTAGAGACAACCGCACTCACTTTAAATAGGGCACCACGTAATTCCGATGAGATGACACCGTATGAACTATGGTTTAGAGAAACCTAAGCTGTCATTTCTTAAAAGTTTGGGGCTGCGACGCTTATATGAAAAAGTTTTAGGTTGATAAGCTCGAACCCAAAGCGGATAACTGCATCTTCATAGGACACCCAAAACAGTTGGGTATACCTCCTGTCTCAGATCCGAAAGCAATAGGGATTGTTTCTCAAATCGGGTCCTTTTCGAGGAAAAGTTTCTCTCGAAAGAATTGAGTGGGAGGATGGTGGAAGACTTGATGAGGTTATTGAACCGTCACTTCAACTAGTGTGTAGCAGGGCACAGGAATTGTTCCTATGGCACCTACACCAATTGAAGTAGAAGCTTATGATAGTGATCATGAGACTTCAAGTCACTCCCAAACCTCGTAGGACGACAAGGATGTGTACTACTTCAGAGTGGTACGTAAATCCTGTCTTGGAAGTCATGTTGCTAGACAACAATGAACCTACGAGCTATGGAGAAACGATGGTGGGCCCGGATTCCGATGAATGGCTCGAGGACATATAATCCGAGAGAGGATCCATATATGAAAACAAAGTGTAGACTTTGAAAGAACTACTTGATGGTCGTAAGACTGTTAGGTACATATGGATTTTAAAAGGAAGACGGACAATGATGGTAAATGTCACCATTAAGAAAGCTCGACTTGTCATTAAAATGTTTTCTGACAAGTTCAAGGATTTGACTACGATGAGACTTTCTCACCCGTAGCGATGCTAAAAGTCTGTTTGAATTATGTTAGCGATTACTGCATTATTTATGAAATTATGCAGATAGGATGTCAAAACATTGTTTCCTCGACGATTTTCTTGAGGAAAGGTTGTGTGTGATACAACCAGAAGGTTTTGTCAATCCTGAAAGATGCTAATAAGTATGCAAAGCTCCAGCAATCCTTCTAAGGACTGGAGTAAGCATCTCGGAGTTGGAATGTACACTTTGATGAGTTGATCAAAGATTTTAGGTTTATACAAAGTTTATGAGAAACTTGTAATACCAAAGAAGTGAGTGGGAGCACTATAGAATTTCTGATGAGTATATGTTATTGATCAGAAATGATGTAGAATTTCTGGAAAGCATATAGGGTTATTTGAAAAGTGTTTTTCAATGGAAAACCTGGATTAAGCTACTTAAACATTGAGCATCAAGATCTATAAGGATAGATCAAAATCGCTTAATAGTACTTTCAAATGAATACATACCGTGACAAGATTTTGAAGGAATTCAAAATAGATCAGCAAAGAAGGAGTTCTTGGCTGTATTACACGCGTGAGTATTGAGTAAGACTCAAGACCTGACCGCGGCAGAAGCGAGAGAAAGGACGAAGGTCGTCCCCTATGCTTAGACATAGGCTCTACAGTATGCTATGTTGTGTACCGCACCTGAAGTGTGCCAAACCATGAGTCAGTCAAGGGGTACAAGTGTGATCTAGAAATGGATCACAAGACAGCGGTCAAAGTTATCCTTAGTAACTAGTGGACTGAGGAATTTTCTCGATTATGGAGGTGGTAAAAGAGTTCGTCGTAAAGGGTTACGCCGATGCAAACTTTGACACTAATCCAGATTATTCTAAGTAGTAGATTGGATTCGTATAGTAGAACAGTTATTTGGAATAGCTCCAAATAGAGCGTGGAAACTGCATCTAGGAGATGACATAGAGATTTGTAAAGCACACACGGATCTGAAAGGTTCAGACCCGTTGACTATAACATCTCTCACAATCATAACATGATCAAACCCAGAACTCTTGGGTGTTAGTCACATAAGGATGTGACCTTGAGTGTTAATCACATATCGATGTGAACTAGATTATTGACTCTAGTGCAAGTGGGAGACTGTTGGAAATATGCCCTAGAGGCAATAATAAATTGATTATTATTATATTTCCTTGTTCATGATAATCGTTTATTATCCATGCTAGAATTGTATTGATAGGAAACTCAGATACATGTGTGGATACATAGACAACACCATGTCCCTAGTAAGCCTCTAGTTGACTAGCTCGTTGATCAATAGATGGTTACGGTTTCCTGACCATGGACATTGGATGTCATTGATAACGTGATCACATCATTAGGAGAATGATGTGATGGACAAGACCCAATCCTAAGCCTAGCACAAGATCATGTAGTTCGTATGCTAAAGCTCTTATAATGTCAAGTATCACTTCCTTAGACCATGAGATTGTGCAACTCCCGGATACTGTAGGAATGCTTTGGGTGTGCCAAACGTCACAACGTAACTGGGTGGCTATAAAGGTGCACTACGGGTATCTCCGAAAGTATCTGTTGGGTTGGCACGAATCGAGACTGGGATTTGTCACTCCGTGTGATGGAGAGGTATCTCTGGGCCCACTCGGTAGGACATCATCATAATGTGCACAATGTGATCAAGGAGTTGATCACGGGATGATGTGTTATGGAACGAGTAAAAAGAGAATTGCCGGTAACGAGATTGAACAAGGTATTGGGATACCGACGATCGAATCTCGGGCAAGTATCGTACCGATAGACAAAGGGAATTGTATACGGGATTGAGTAAGTCCTTGACATCGTGGTTCATCCGATGAGATCATCGTGGAACATGTGGGAGACAACATGGGTATCCAGATCCCGCTGTTGGTTATTGACCGGAGAACATCTCGGTCATGTCTGCATGTCTCCCGAACCCGTAGGGTCTACACACTTAAGGTTCGATGACGCTAGGGTTATAAAGGAAGCTTGTATGTGGTTACCGAATGTTGTTCGGAGTCCCGGATGAGATCCCGGACATCACGAGGAGTTCCGGAATGGTCCGGAGGTAAAGATTTATATATAGGAAGTCATGTTTCGGCCATCGGGACAAGTTTCGGGGTCATCGATATTGTACCGGGACCACCGGAGGGGTCCCGGGGGCCCACCGGGTGGGGCCACCTATCCCGGAGGGTCCCATGGGCTGAAGTGGGAAGGGATCCAGCCCAAAGTGGGCTGGGGCGCCACTTCCCCTAAGGCCCATGCGCCTAGGGTGAAGGGGGAACCCTAAAGGAAGAGTCCCAAGGGGGTAAGGCACCTCCTAGGTGCCTTGGGGGGGAGGGAATCCTCCCCTGGCCGCCGCCCCCTAGGAGATTGGATCTCCTAGGGCTGGCGCATCCCCCTTGGGATCCCTATATATAGTGGGGGTAGAGGGACTCTTGAAACACACCTTTTGCCTTTGGTGCAGCCCCTCCCTCTCCCAAGTTCTTCTCCTCTCCCGCAGGTGCGCGGCGAAGCCCTGCAGGATTGCCACGCTCCTCCACCACCACCACGCCGTTGTGCTGCTGCTGGATGGAGTCTTCCTCAACCTCTCCCTCTCTCCTTGCTGGATCAAGGCGTGGGAGACGTCATCGGGCTGTACGTGTGTTGAACGCGGAGGTGCTGTCCGTTCGGCACTAGGATCATCGGTGATCTGAATCATGACGAGTACGACTCCATCAACCCCGTTCACTTAAACGCTTCCGCTTAGCGATCTACAAGGGTATGTAGATGCACTCTCCTTCCCCTTGTTGCTGGTTTCTCCATAGATAGATCTTGGTGATACGTAGGAAATTTTTCGAATTTCTGCTACGTTCCCCAACACGCCCTTACTCATCTACTCGCGATTAGCTCACGCGAGAACAAGGCACCAAGGACCCTGAGAGGTGACGTGCATGGGAGCTAGCCCGCGAGACAGAGCTCGGTCGCTTGGATTTAACAATGCTGCAGGGACGGACCAGAGCACAGATGATGTGCCAGTCCTTAATCATGAGGCGGTCGTGGGCGGAGTCGTAAGGGCGCAACGACATTCATGGTGACGCAACACCGGGCATGTAGTTTGAAATACTTAGGAAATTCATAAAAGGCAGAGCCAGTTCTGATACTTGGGCAAAACGATACAGGTGCAGGGGGCGGGCCCTGGCAGCTTGAGGATAATGTAGCCCAAGGGGCACCCTCAACTGAACAAACCAAAAAGTCACCTGGCACCAGTGTTGTAGAATCGTCGAGGTAGCTGAGGATGCGTGTCGTGGAGATTTCCCCGCATGACCTGGGTGGCTCCGGAGGCTTGGGAAGCTCACGAGGCCCGGGGGGCTAGCATGGGTCCGGTACCTCCTGAGACATGACCACCAAGCGCCTGGCCTCGTGAGACGCCATAGCACGCTGCGCGAGGCGCTGGTACGAGGCGCACACGTTCAGCAGGCCAAAACGGCATGCAGACATAGTTGCAGGGGTAGCCCCCACTCCCGCCGATGCGCGACGACCAGAAGAGCTCCTCTGAAGCGTCCCTGTTGTGGCACAGGATGTTGATGCAGAGGCGCAGCTCGTCACCCACGTCAGGGGTTGCAGCTGCACTGGGTAGTGCGGGGCGACGATCGCCACGCATGGCCCGCGCCTCCTGAAGCTCCTCGATCGCCTTCGTGATGAATTCTCGTGCGCCTGGCGCCTCGCTCCTTGGTTGTGGGGGCGCGCATCAAAGCACGCCTCCAAGTAGTGCCCGAGCACCTCCCTCATCGCACCGGTCAGGTCATAGGTTCTCCAGATGGAAGCCCCTGAGCCCGTCCTGAGGGAGGCGTCGGGCGCACCTTCCTATGCGGGAGGAAGAGGCGCCCCAGCAGTGGGTGTGGAGTCTGAGGTGCTGCTAGCGGGCGCCCAGCCACTTGATGGCTCTTGGGAAGAAGCTTCTTCTTCTTCTTGGGTGTGGCCTCGGGAGGCAGGATGCCGCCCTCGTCATCCAAGTTCTCAGCCGCCGTAGCCTGGTAGGCGTGCCCAAGATAGCAAATTGTGTCCTTCTCATTGCAGGCGACCATGATGATGCCGCTGCACCCTGACATCTTGAGGATGTTGTAGCCATGGTGGGTTGCCTCCATGAACTTGGCGAGGGTCGCATACCCGAGGATGGCATTGTATGGGAGGCCGATGTGGGCGACATCAAAGTCAATGAGGTTAGTGTGGTAGTTGTCACGCTTGCCGAAGGTGACTGGAAGGTATATCTTCCCTAGGGGGACCGTGGAGCCGTCGGTCACTCTAGAGAATGGCTTGGTTGGCATGAGTTGATCATAGGGAACCTGAAGCATCTTGAAGGTCTCAACAGAAAGAACGTGGAACCCATCTCCACCATCAATGAGGGTCTTGGTGACGAGGACGTTGCTAATGGTGGGCGTGCAGAGCATGGGGAGCGCGCCCGCGGCGACTGAGCACTTGAGGTGGTCCTTGGAGTCGAAGGTAATGGCGTACTGCAACCACTTGAGGTGACACGCGACCTCGAGCCTTGGGAGAGCCACGTTCGCCTCGCTAGAGAAATTCTTGAAGATGCGGTGCGAGGCTGGGGCCTGAGCGCCACCTAGGATGCAAGTGATTGCACGAGATTCTTGGAAGCCCACAGCCCCGTCATCCTATTGGTTGTCATGATTTCTCCTTGGCGGCGCCAGCGGAGTGAGGCCGGCATTGCCCTGACGATGGTCCTCACGAGGCTGGTCACGCCAGGGGCCGTCATGAGGCCGATCCTGCTAGCAGTCCACACGAGGCTGGTCGCGCCAGTCCTGATGAGGGTCGCAGTTGTCCCAGCAGCCTCCGCCGCGACCTCCTCCACGGCCGTAGCCACGGTCGCCGCCTCAGGGCGGCGTCCAAGGCGCCTGTCATGGAGTGCCCTAAGCTCCTGGCAGTCGTTGGTGTTGTGGCTGTGTATGTTGTGGAAGATGCAGAATGGGCGGTTACCCCTGGGAAGCTCATCGTGGTCACAGCCGCGCTTCATTTGGGGCTCAACTGCGAGCATGGTAGGGCCCTTGCGCTTTGCCTCCTTAGCCTTGGTCTTCTTGTCTTTAGGGTCAGCCTCCGGAAGCTCGAGGAGGGAGAGGCGGCCTTCTTCGGCCCTTGCGCACTTGTTCACCAGGTTGAACATCTCCAGGGCCGAGCACAATCCTCATGGATGGCAAGCTCCTCTTTCATCTTGACGCCCGGACGCCATCAGTTAACGTCGTGATGATGGCCTCGTCTGACGCCTTCGGGAACTTGAGGCAAACATTGATGAAGCGTTGTATGTACTTGTGCAGGGTCACGCCCGGCTGCTACTTCACACGCCGCGGGTCATTCACCGCAGGGGCGCGGTCATGGGTGCCCTGGAAGTTGGAGATGAAGCGCTCGTGAAGCTCATCCCAAGAGGAGATCGACCCCTCCGGGAGGTGCAGGAGGCAGGAGCATGAGTCATCCTTGAGAGCCATGGGAAACCAGTTCGCCATGACCTTCTCGTCACCGTTTGCCACTTCGATGCTCAACGGATAGAGTTGGAGGAACTCCGCAGGGTTGGGGGTGCCATCGTAGCGTCGAGGCAGGTCTGGCTTGAACTTGTCGGGCCAGACGACGTGGCGTAGCTCCGGGGTGAAGGCACGACAGCCGGCTACACTAACAGGCACAACACGCATGGGTGGAGCTCGATCTTGACGCCCACGTGTTGCAGCCTCCGGCGGCACGTGGTCTTGATGCTAGCGCGGTGGCGCTAGGAGTGCACGTGCGTCACCTTGTGGCCGCTGCACCACCTGGTAGCTTGCCTCATCTCGTACCGGCACCCCACGCGGAGGGTCGCCCGGTTGCACATCGCGCTTCGGCTCGTGGTTGGCACCGCGCAGAGGAGGAGGAGGAGGCACGCCATGGGCTACGTCTCCCGCCTAGGAAGGCGGGCGATGGAGCGAGCGGGACGACGCAGGGACCTCACCGGCGGCGTTGACGAGCTCGGCGATGTGGCCAGTGCGGCCAAGCCAGTCGTCGTAGTGGTCATTGGCAAGGCAATAGCGCAGCTGTTCGCGCACCATGAGCAGCGCAGCCTGCGCGTTCGCCGGCCTGTGGTGAGCGTGGGAGGACGACGCCGTGGCGGGAGTGAGAGACCGAGTGGCGGTGCGGCCATCGCGCCGCACGGAGGATGGCAGCGACGAATCCTGCTGCTCGTGAGCAGCAGGGTCAGTGGCAGCGTTAGCTGCGAGAGAGGCAGAGCGGTGAGGGACACCACGGCCTACGGGTGCCGTCTGGGCGACGCGAGCAGCCCGGCGCTCGGTGCGGACTCGACGTGAGTCGGTCATGGGAACGATGAAGCGGAGACGAAGCGGAAGTGGAAGGAGAATTTCGACACGTCCCTACCGGGCGCGCCAAATGTCGGATTCAGGGCTCCGCGGACCCAAGAAGGTTCGAACTCTGGGGCGTGTGCGAAGATCTCAACCAGCTCAAGTCTCAAGCTCGCCAACCCACATCCTAGCCTCGTCGAGTTCATGCGAGCGGGGAAGAAGATGAACACAACAGTTTACCAAGGTTCGGGCCACCTTGCGGTGTAAACCCTATTGCTGCTTTGTGGTGGATTGGCCTCATAAGGAGGCTGAGGATGAACTAGTACAGTGGATGAGCGGCCTCGTGAGGGCTCAAGTGTGGGTGGAATGGATCAGTCTTGGGTTGGATCCCTCTCTCCAGTCCTCTCCCTTCTATGATGGTGGCTAGCTTTACAGAGGCCTTGGTCCTCTTCCCTCATAACTTAGGCGCGAAGGGACCCACCACCCCCACTCCTCCCACATATGCCTCATACCCACCCACCGTCTCCATCCTCCTCCACCACCACACCAACCTCCCTCCGTTCCTCCACCACCGCACCACCGCCACAGCCACGCATATCCCGGCCACCTTCCTCTTCCTCCCCCGCCAACAACCGCATGCTCATCCCCAACCCCCACGGCCGACCCCCAATCCCCATGACCTTCTTTGTCTCCGGCGAGACCTGGCCTCCAGCACCGGATCCGGCCGCCACAGCCACCGGTGCAGCCACAAGCCAACAGATCCGGTCGCGACCCACCACCTCCCGCGCGTGGTGGCCGGATGGAAGGGCCGGCGAGCTCCATGCCGCCCCAGCCCCTCTTCGCATCGCCACAACCCCCCTCCTACCAACTTCTTATGTGCGCCGGAGCCACCCCGCCGCCGGCCACCCTGCCCAACGCGCTACCACGAGCCCTCCCCTTCCCACCTCCTTATCCGGCCATCTCGGTCTCGGATCAAACCATCCCGCGACGGTTCGGAGACGGCAAGGCCTCCCGCAGCCGCATCCTCTCCCTCCCCCGCATGAGGCCGCCCCGCCTCCTCTAACTACCTCTCCGTCGCGGTGACGGTGAGATCCACGCATGCCCCCCTCTCGGCCTTCATCTTCCCCGGCGAAATCCGAGCACGACGCCTCCAGCCGTGACCATCGCGCCGGCGACCTGGAGGAGCCAAGTCAAGATCCCTCACTCTAGCGACCTACCAGAGGATCACAGAACGGCGGCTGCAGTCGTGCGATTCTCAGGGCCTCCAGCGCAGCCCTTCCTCTATCCCCTACCTCCATCTCTCCCTCCTTTGTTACAGGGCATCGCCACAAGGGCAGGCAGGAGGGCAACCTCCTTCAATCACGGAGCTGGAGGTCAACGGCGGCTCCAACGCCCCGTGCAGTTCAAAAATTGCCTGTTTTGCTGCTTCTTTTTTTGCCTTCGGATGCAGTACGCCATGGCCTCACACGCGGTCCGGTGTCGCAGCTGTTTCAGTGCTTGCGTGCGCCATGGCCTCGCACGGATGCAGTGCTTGTTTTCTTGTTTTGCAGTGTAGATTGTATCGACGTGTAGTGCAGCACATGTACTAAGGAGAAAAGAATATCGTTGTTTTTTTTTCTGAAGTTTGTTTTATTGTTCGAGAAAACACAGACATAAAGCTGGAGTGTGATACGAGTTGGCTGTGTTATAATTTCTGTTGAGAGGTTCACTTTCGTTCGTCGAGAGGTTCGGTTTCGTTAGTCGAGATGTTCGCTTTAATTCCTTGGTGAAAAATGCTAAGAAAAACTAATGTGGTAGTTCACTATATACAACTTTTTCATTTGCTCTGTGAGAAAACCGACTAGGAAGTTCATTACATTCATTTTTTTGATTTTTTGGAAGAGTAATTTGTTTTGCACTCGATAACGAGGGAGAAGAGAGCATCGATGTTCCTTTAAAAAGAAGTTCATTTTGTTGTTTGAGAAAATGTAGAGAGGAAATGAGAGTAAAAAATGGATGTGGATGAATGCTTGTGTATAATGTGTAGCGTGCAAACAAAAAATGTAGTCCTCTCGCGTCACCCCAGCAGTGCATATTTCATTAACCAAAAAAAATGTATGCAGTGCACTAGAGGGAAACTAAACTCTAGAGAAAAAATAAAAAGGAAACTACAGTCCACTCTGGTCTTAAAAGAAGTCCACTCCGAAGGACTTTGAAGTACACTTCACTTGGAAAAATGTATTTAAAAAATTTATGTTGTGTTTGTTGAAAGACATTTAAACTAGTAAAAGAAAGTAATGAGGTTCACTCTCAAGAGTTTTGTGGATCACTTTCAAGAGTGTTGGGGTTCACTTGCCGTCCTCTATGCGGTCCACTCTCGTTCATAATCTTTTTATAAAAAAGATAAAAGAATATATGCAGTTCGCTTGACCCTTGTATGCAGTGCGGTTTTTCCTCTGAAGCAGTGTGATTTTATGTTGGATGAAGCTCACTCGTCGATTTGAGTGTCGCAAAAAACAGAGTGTCGCAATTTTTTTTCGTGTGTCTCAGAATTCAGTCGACTACATCAACACTTGCAGTGCCTTCCATCTTCGAATGTCGTTCACTTTTGAGAGTGATGTTGTTCACTTGCGCCTAGCATGAAAAATGTGAAAATTTTGGCGAATCAACAAAAAAGTAAAGTGGTTCACTTCGATATATGATGTGGTTCACTTGCCCTAGTCTCTGCGGTCCACTCTCGTTCATAAAAAAAGTTAAAAAAACAAAAAAATCGTATGAGAAAAATAACGTCCGACAAAAGAAATTGTGCAGCTCGCTTGCCCATTCGATGCAGTGCGGTTTTCATTCTGAAGCAGTGCGGTTGGCCGTATGATGTTGTTCATCCTGTAAGTGCAAAAAATTGTTACGAAAGCGAAAAAAGTAATGCGGTCCACTCTCGTTCATAATTTTGTGGATCACTTTCAAGAGTGTTGGGGTTCACTTGCCGTCCTCTATGCGGTCCACTCTCGTTCATACTTTTTTTATAAAAAAGATAAAAGAATATATGCAGTTCGCTTGACCCTTGTATGCAGTGCGGTTTTTCCTCTGAAGCAGTGTGATTTTATGTTGGATGAAGCTCACTCGTCGATTTGAGTGTCGCAAAAAACAGAGTGTCGCAATTTTTTTTTCGTGTGTCTCAGAATTCAGTCGACTACATCAACACTTGCAGTGCTTCCCGTCTTCGAATGTCGTTCACTTTTGAGAGTGATGTTGTTCACTTGCGCCTAGCATGAAAAATATGAAAATTTTGGCGAATCAACAAAAAAGTAAAGTGGTTCACTTCGATATATGATGTGGTTCACTTGCCCTAGTCTCTGCGGTCCACTCTCGTTCATAAAAAAAGTTAAAAAAAACAAAAAATCGTATGAGAAAAATAACGTCCGACAAAAGAAGTGCAGCTCGCTTGCCCATTCGATGCAGTGCGGTTTTCATTCTGAAGCAGTGCGGTTGGCCATATGATGTTGTTCATCCTGTAAGTGCAAAAAATTGTTACGAAAGCGAAAAAAGTAATGCGGTTCACTTCTTGATAGTGTTGTGGTTCATTTACACCCGATGTGAAGTGCACTCTACTTTCTCGTCCTTGAAAAAATTACGTTTGAATAAAATAAACCATGCAGTTCTCTAACACGTCTGATGCAGTGCGGTTTTTTGTCCGATGCAGTGCGGTTTTCAGCCAGATGAAATACCCACGTCAATTTGGGTGTCACGAAAAAACAGTGTCCGCATTTCGGTAAATTTAAAACTGCTCTTAAACCATAAGGAATTAGAGAGAGTGTTCTGAATGAAAAAGTTGTGTCACATCGATATCTTTCCAACGACATATTATTTGAATCATTTCGACAACCGGTTTGTAAAAATTTCGCAAAAGACGGCCGCTGCCACTCGTCGTCCGCCGCACGATTTCCAAAATTAACTTAAAACTTTAAGGAATATCAAAACCATTTCTACATATGAAAGTTGTGCTTTGTCCATAGCTTTCCGACGATGTATTACACACCTTGTTTCGAAAAATGGTTCAAAAACTAGAACGGAAACAGTACCGAAAATTGCAAAAATTTCAAAAAAAAAAACGTAATTCCGTGATCTAGTAAATTTGAAACTGCTCTTAAACCGTAACGAATTAGAGAAAATAATAGATATGAAAAAGATGCAGCTCGACGATATCTTTCCAACGGCGTATCATTTGCTTTATTCTGATGAGCGGTTTAGAAAAAATCATGGAAAATACGCTCGCTGCCACTCGTCATCCGCCGCACCATTTTTGAAACTGCTCTTAAACTGAGAGGAATCTTGATAAGTGTTCAACATGGCGAAGTTGCGCCTAATCAATAGCTTTCCAACGGTATATTATACGCCTCGTTCCGATAAACGGATAAAAAATTAGAGCGAAAATAGTACCGGAAAAATAGTGCGTGCAGTTTTTTCCGACACGAAGTTCACTCGTGTAAGTACTGCAGCACACTTGGTTCAAACAATGACGTGCACTTGCGTTGAGTGTGCAGTGCGTAAGTGTTAGCAGAATAGTTATTCTGCTAATATATATATATATATATATATATATATATATATATATATATATATATATATATATATATATATATATATATATATATATATAGGGTCGCGCTATTCGTCACCCTGGGTGAGGAATTCTTATTCCTCACACCAGCCATCCCACACACTGAGCGGAACCAGCGTGCATCCACCATAAGTTAAAGGTCACGTAGGGACCATGTGGGTGAGGTAAGATTGTTTGCATGCGAAGTAAGATTACCGCCTAGAGAATCCATCCCAAACGCTAAAAAAGCCCAGGAGGACAAGAGAGATTGCGCCATAAAGTTACTGCATGATTTCTTTGGATAAAGCTGCATGTCCACCTTGTTTAGATGAGGGAAAAAAAGAGAAGAAAATCAGCATTAGGAGGCAATCTGAATTTTTAATATGACAAGGCTGCATTAAAAAATTGTAGGTATTTTTGAATGTGAAATCTATGTGCTGCTATTCATTATGACTCTAGTAGTCCAAAAGATATTGGAACGTCATTACCTCTAAAATCATTGTTCAGACATTATTTCGTAGTATACCTGTTTGCTGGCAGGGAACGTTTATTAATTGCTGGAATCCTTTTTATTTCTTCAGCACACTTTTAATTTTGAACTCTCAATTTGAACATCGAGCTGAAACAAAACCTTATCTCAAAACATATTGCCCAAATAGTCACAAAATTTCCCTGACCAGTACTAGACACGTTTGTGAATTACTGGAATTTTCACGGGTATTTGTAGTTAGTTATAATTTTGAACTCAAAAGATGAACATAAAGGTGAAAAAGCTATTATCTGTAAACCCGTATAGGAATAATCCAAAATTTTCACTGATAACTAACAGGAACATTTATGGCTATGTGGAACGAAATTTTGGATGTGATTAAAGTCAATCCTGACATGTTTTTGGTCCTAACTTCATATCACAAAAATGAGGGAATGCATGATGTGTTGTTGGAGAGGTATAACACATAAGAATGACTCCGTTCTCATTGCTAATATACATCCATTTGATAGTAAAAATAAGCGTCCAAGCAGACATACACAATACAACGACCAGGCACAAGAGAGAGCATTTTGGGTTGTTAACATATGAGCAGCTATGTAATTTACATCTAACTTTTCATGGCCTGATTTTCTGCAGTGAATCAGGTAAAGGCTTGCATTCATTCAAATCATGGAACAAGATATAGGAGAGAACTTCATCACTGCACTGATTAGCCTTTGTCTGCAGAACATTAATTTGGATTAGAACATCACATTAAAAAGGGACTGAAAAATAAAGGTTCTACACACTGTAATATGTGAATCTGAATGAAGTAATGAACCAAAGTGAACAGAAACTAGTAGAATTATGTACTAATATGGTCAAAATGAGAAAATTCTAAAAGAACAAATGGAACCTTAAACTTGTGATATCTCCTCCTAAAGAGGTAAACATAAATCTCTAAGATTATGAGCTTCAAAGCTTGACAAGATAATTTACATCCATGATGAAATTTGTAGTGAACATTTTTTAAGGAACATAACAAATAATACCGTACAAGCTAATTTTTAGATGGGAGTTCCAATCAGTTATGAAGGGTACGCAAGGCGACAGTCCATATTAGAACATGCTAGTAATAATGAAAAATCAACCATAGAAAAGAAGCCACAAGTCAATAAAGATTCAGACTTATGGGCAGATAACTAAACTTCTTTAGTAAATATAACCATATTGGGCGGATAAATAGACATACTCCTACAAATTTATGGGGAGGGGGCGATACTGGAGAACTCTATCAGCAAAGACCTGGTTACTGACCATCTTGCAGGGAGGAGATGCAAAGCACATGAATAAGCAAGCCAACGGTCAACGAAACCTGACACTGAGGACCACTAGCGATGTTGCACGACTGGTTGGCATACTGCGAATCGACGACCACCCACCAATGTTAAAAAATGGAGTGTTCCTAAGAAAATGCAGTTACAAAGTGTTAAATACAAGAATATAACCACAAGTAAGCATATAATGTAAAATGTAGATAACCTTTTTGGATAAAAGGTTCGATCGCTGCTTTAACAAAAGTGATAGTTTGCTGGGTACCAACTCTTACAGGAATTCCGGAACAGAACATAACAAGTGCAACCCAGGATGCAAAACTCCTCATGTACCAAAACACATCTAATAACCAAAGAACGACGAAACACGGCAAGTAACATCCATCAAATAGAAAATAAGTTACATAATGAACCCAAGGAAAAAAAGGAAACATAGCATCATGAATCCCACTGATTGCAATGATCTTCGGTATGGTTCTGAGATGGAAGGAATGACTGGAATGTCTCCTGATAACTCGAGCAATTCTGCTGGGCAGAACCATTTATTTTCATATGATCATATGTAAAATCAGTAGTTGAGCAATTAGGTGCGTCTGTAAAAACTACTTGGCATATAAAGAAGGCAACACAAATGAACTAAGGGGATTGTTCTTTAGTTGCAGCAGGAACTTCAGAAAAAAAATGTGCAAATTAGCACAATTGGATTAGAGATTGCATCTCAGAAAAGGGAAGCTGAATCTTATGCAGAACAATTTTCTGTTGAGCTGGAAGGTGCAAGAATGGAAGTACGCAATTTGGAGAAACATGTTGAGATATTGTTTAATCAGAGAAAGCTTGTAGAATGAAAATAAATAAGCTTACAGATTTGAAGACAGTGTCAAGCGAGCAACATGGAAGATAAAGGAGTTGACTGATGAACTCAGCATAAAAGACCAAGGAGGGCTGATGCATCTTTCTTTAAACTGAATTTTCTTTGGTAGCTTCTATTTTATTTTTGTTAGCTTTTGTAGATTTAAAGAAATAAATGCATGCATACTCTCGGCAACGACTCCCAACATCCATCATGGCTTGCTAAAAAAATCACCTCCAAGGTTACTACAACAAGCATTACCATGAAATTAAGGATGTAAACTGAACACTGAGAAGGAGACTGATGCTAGATGGATCTTTCATACGCAGACATGCTTAGCTTTGGCTGGACTAGTGAGGTAATAAGCATTCTAATGCAGAGCTAACCTTATTGGACATCATAAACTATATGGCAGATATATATGCAACATAAGATTCCAAAATCAGTAATTGTACAAAGATGAAACAAACAACAAGATAATCAATCATGGCATACCTATGACCTATCAATATATCACTATTAAGCGTCTTCTTTGAGCACATTGTCAGTAGCAGTTCCCATTCAGGCATTAAAACAAACACCTCGTGGGCAAGAAATGAGGCAGCACAGAATGAGATCCAAAGGGAATTACGGAGGACACCTAAGCAGTGAAATTTTGGAGGCAATCAGATCAATAAAGATGCTATCTAGCTGGAGGAAAGGGGCTAGCAGAAAAGGGTGACATGGTGTAAGAGGAAGGGCCAGCAGCCGCATGCAAGGAGAAGAAGGGCAGCGTGCTCGCTGTGTCATGTCCAAGGGAGGAGCACGAACTTAAATACCGGTGGCGGCGCGGGATGCTCGTCCTTCTGCAGTCCGTGGCGACCGTGGTCGAACCAACGCCGCCGTGACCACCACTTGCAGCGCAGTCACGACCACCACTTGCAGCGCCGCCGGGACCACCACCTGCTGCGCTGCCCCAACATCGAGGCCACACGCCTGCTCAAAATGCTGCGTGTCTGAATCCATTCTCGCCGATCTAACCCGCTGAGCATCATGCCGCCGACCACCAAGGCAGGTGCCGCCCGCCATTCACCATCGAAACTGCCGCTCAACACTCACGAGCTGTTGAGGAACTGGGGAGTGGGGACACCGGGTCGTGGCCTCGTGGGCTACCATGAAACAGTTTGTAGCTTTCGGTGGAGTGGGTAGCGGACTGGCGGTGAACTCTGGCCCAGGTGGGACCGACGGAGTCTGGCTCGCTGGATGGATCGACCGGGGTGAAGAATTACTTATTCTTCACCCTGGGTTCTTAATAGACTTTCTCTCTCTCTCTCTATATATATATCCATCATCTTTATCAATACATCCTACGCAGGTGAGTTATGATGCACTTGATCCCTGAAAGGTATCTATCCTTCAAACTAACAACATTACATAATATCCAATAAAAGAGGGTCATGCTACAGCAACAGGATACATGGCTCAGTCTAGATATCAGTATGAATCCAGTTGTGCATATTTGCTGTTGGCGTGAACCACATCGCTGCATGTCGGGTTTGCAAAAGCCATTCAACGCATGGAAGCTCGATGCCTTCCACACACTGAAGATTATCTGGCAACAAGCTGTGTCGACGAATCTCTGGATATGGTGATTCATGAAACCCATGGTATGATGTGTAAACACAGTTCCCCCTGGTGAAAGGAAGTTGCATAGGACGGTAATCATCACCGGTGATATGATCAATGATTGGTTGGATGATCGTATAATTGATAACGAGGAATAAGGAGTGGTTGCCGAGGCTATAAACCCGCATCCAGTTGAATATGCCTGGCCCAACAGAGCTGGGATCTTCCTCGAACACAAAGCAGCCATACCCATCACAATCACAAATGCCCCAGTCATTGTACTGCATGTGGTTTGATGAAATGCTTTGGTCAATTTGGTACTTGTGAATGAGCATCAAATGACCGCCGCTAATTGAACGAGCGATAAACCACCACCCATTGAATGGTATGATTCCAGGTCCTGGAATCATGAAGGCTTGCGCATTTGCGTCTGATGCAACAAATCAAATTGGAGACAGAAAGGACAAAAATATAAAATCATGTTAAGAGTTTGTGTGGAATTAGCATTATTATAACAGTGACACATATCATGGATAGAGAATTGCAATGTCGTGGTCATAATCAAACCCCAAGTTAAAAAAATAAGCCAATGGCTTTCATATTATAGCAATATGTCATGGTTCAAACATCATGTAATAATAAGAGGAAAACAACTATGACAACTATGACAGGGCCTACTCATATTCTACCATAACACTTGCTACTGTTCTCGTATCAACTCTAAGCAATAACATGTGTTGTTCTAAAAATCTTGGAAATGAGAGTGACGTATATCAATCATGAGGTTATACTCATAATATCTATTCTAACAATCATTAGATGCCAATTGTTCTCATATCAACTCTAACAATAACATGTGTGGTCCTAAAAATCTAGGAAATGAGAGGAACATATAACAATGATGTGGTTATAGACATACTATCTATTCTAAATTTGTAATCAACAGGCAGTCGTATTCATAAGGTAAAGATGAGATGAGATAGAACAATTACACGACGATAGATTCCACTAGTATAGGCAACCAATATGTGCGTCGACCTCGTAAACGATGCCATCGTGCACTATAGCATCTCACAGAAATGGAGGCTCAACAGGATTGATGATGAGCCATAACCATGTATGGCAACCAGATTCCAGATAGACTAATCCCATGTTGAACAAGGCAATGATCTTGTAATCCATGTAGTCTTCTGATGGTGTGGGCTCTTCGCAGATTACAACCTTCAGCAAACAGAGGTCAAGCCAAAATCTCTACGCGTCTCGTGCATAGTAGGCACGAGTATCTGGTGGGCCACGAGGCTCGATGGCAGCGGTACCGAACGATGGAAGGGTGATCTCTCGCTGGGTGTAGATATCCACAAGACACCACGGACTACTAGATTGGAGGATGAGGGCGATCCAAATGGTCTTCATGCCCGCCCAGTAGTGGCCGCACATGAAGGACAGGTGGACGGGTAGTGGTAGCATGTCGAGGGGCACCATCGCAACCTTTGTTGGATCATCAAGTCAGTGTCTGGGCCACCTGCAAGGATCGGGCATCAGCAAGCAGGGTGTCTTGAAAAGGGCCGGCCGGTCGCAGACGAGTAGATGGTACAAAGACACAGAGCATGCGACCATACGGACGGTGTTGAGCATGTCCATACGATTACAGCTCTGCTCCAAGAGAACATCGGGGAGGGAATTCCAATCGCGGCTCTGCGTGTCAGTCGGTTCTTCCATAGGGTTTTTTAGGGCGCTGAGTGATTGGGGTTTTCGGTGCCTACGAGCGAGCGGGGAAGTGGACTCGGGCGGGCGAGCGAAGGAGATGGCGTGTGTGGCCGAGCAGTGAGTGGGGGGACATGGTACGCGCGAGCTACCAAGGAAGATGCACAGGCGGGCGAGCAGTGAGCGGGGGGAAATGGTGTGCAGCCGATGATGGGGAATAGAGGAGGAAGAAGAGGGAAATACAGGGAAGAAAGTGCATTAAATCTCAATTCTACTAGTACTACTACCAGGATATACCGTCCTTCAGAGTGTAAATAGTTAAGCCGATGACATGTGGGTCTACCTCAAGAGGCCCCATATGCCAGTTAATGGAGGAGAGAGATGTGTAGGCGTATTCGCAGAAGTGTGCTTCACTGGCAAACATGATGGCAGTACTGGGTAAGGATGATTTAGTAACACCAACACGTTGGTTCAGCTTATTGAGTGTCCCATCTGCTGCAGCGTGTATTGACACTTCACTGTGAAGACTAATTGAATAGTTCTCTCTGACCGAGATGGTGAATAACAGATCGCTAAGACTTCCTATCTACAGTATCCCTATGCCTCTACGCTCATCCTGTCTAACAAGATGAAACATTTGCCAAGGCACCCGGTGCCAATAATGTAGGAGTACTAGTAGTATGTCATGTTAAACTTTGACCATCTATTTAACTAATAAAATGTTAATGTAGTTCACCAAAAATCATATCACTGGATTCGTATTTCAACATAGTTTTTAATGGTATAGTTTTTTATGACATGCATTGACACTTTGTTAGTTAAATTTACGGCCAAAATTTTACACTAAGTACGAAGGGGACCATTAAACCAGGACAGAGTTTATATTCAGGTAATTAAAAAAATCATCAACCAAGGTAGTAGTAAATGATGAGTGCCTGGAGAATTTTTTTCCGAAAGTACTCAATAATGGGCTCATTTTCCTTTAGAAAATCATGTTTACGAACGTATTAATTGGAATGCATGCGTGAGGAACAAATGACCAGAAATTTTACACGCATTGGTGAGTTATCTCTTAATTCTTGCATGCAACGTTTTAATGAAGCTTGAAATATGAAAATGTCAATAGGAGGGAGTAAAAGCCTCATGCATGCATGCATGCAACATGCAACACTCACACGTACACATACACGCACGCAACACTCACGCATCCATGCGGCACACAGCAGACGACACAACACACACACTCACGCTCAAGGGCTCAACCTACTCCCCACTCTGTGAAAGACTGTACATACAGAGATTTACACATTGACCAAGCGGAACCGGAACTTCATGGCATAATTAACACCCAAAAGTAGCAGACTTATGTGTGCATGCGACCATTGAGAGAAGAAGATTAAATGAAGGTTTTTGCATGTTGTAATTAAAGATAGACATGTAGCCTATAGCTAGAGCACAAGTTGGTGCATTAGTTAATCAATATCAATTAGATTAAAGGCTAAATGCATTGGAAGTGTAGATGTACACTCTTTGTTTTTGAGACGATGTACACTCTTTGTTGGAAGACCGAGGGAGTACACGTGCATGCACTCATATACATAGCCAGGGTGGTTCACGCGCAAGGGCTGGACTCCTGTCGCACCTACGTAAGTTTTGTTTAACTGGTTTCTTTACTCTACCAACTGACAGGTGGGACCCAGAAACTAGGTGTCAATTTAGCCAGTCAACAAAGTGCCATGTCGACTATGTGGCCGGTTAGTAGGGTGCAATACGGTGCTCTAAGATGAGCTAGTGATCGTATAATCACTGCAAAACTATATAGTGACCGTAAAGGGCGTATTGTTACATACGTTGACTGCCAGTGTATTTTCTCATTTCAAGTTAAGCCATATTAACTGGAAAGGACGCAGTATGGACTAGTACTGCTTTGATGTGTCCCGTCAACTCGCCGAATGAGGAGAAGCTTGCTTACTACACCCTCTCCCTCGCCCACGCGTGGTGGCTCACAGGACGATGAGAAGCTTGCTTACTACGTAAGCCTATGCCCTCTCCCTCGCCCACGCGCGCGGTGGCTCGCAGGACGAGGAGAGGGTTTTGACTACAGCGCCCTCTCCCTCTCCCTCGCCCTCGCCCTTGTGGTGGATGTGTAGCAGTTCAATCGGTGTCAGATTGCCAGAAACATATTGTATTGTAGTATCATCACTGTTGGACCTTCCAAAGAGGCAAAGAGCCAATTGCAAGGTTCACACGAGTACGAACTGTTGAACCTCTCGAAGAGGCAAAGAGCCAAGTGCAAGGTTTTATAGGAGTTGTCGTCATAGTACGAGTACTACAACTATAGCGAACGATCCTACTGTATGATGCCGCCACGTCACCTATATCCAAAGTTGTGACACCTTTTTTTGCAAAGAGCGTGTTGGAGCCCGTGCAACAACCACACAAGTTGCATGTACACATAACACATTTACTAGTAATAAATTCTAAAGGACAAATGCCAGTATGCCACACAAGTTCATCTCCACTTCATGTGATAAATTTGTAAATGACTAGTCTACATATATTCACAGTGCTACCGTTCACAATTTACCATACTCCACTTACACGTTATAGATGGGCGCCATGTCCTCCTCCAGGTTCCAGTCCCAGGTGTTCTTCATGGATGGCATGATCCATAGCGGTGGGCAACGGGAATCATTGTCGCGGTTTTATAGTCCGGTCCACACGATGGAGACTCATCCAAGCTGAAGCGGCATAAATTAGGGATAGCATGTCCCAGCATGTCATTCATCCGGTGGTGCACACTGAAGACACAACCATGCTTCATGAACGGCAGGCCTTCGGTGTCATGCATGGAAGGTGGCATCCGCTTCACAATGGGGGTAGTTGTGCCCAATGAAAAGCGAGTAATCTCCAGGAGTGTACCTTGCTACGTCTCGAGCTAGCGTTGGTTTTCCCCGAAGAGGAGGGGGTGATGCAGCACGGCAGCGTAAGTATTTCCCTCAGTTTTTGAGAACCAAGGTATCAATCCACTAGGAGGTCACGCGCAAGTCCCTCGTACCTGCACAAAACGGTAGCAACTCGCAACCAACGCTTAGGGGTTGTCAATCCCTTCACGGTCACTTACGAGAGTGAGATCTGATAGAGATAATATTTTTGGTATTGTTGGTATAAAGATGCAAAGTGAAAAGTAAAAGCAAAACAAGTAAAATAAAGTAATGGAGATTGATATGATGAGAATAGACCCGGGGGCCATAGGTTTCACTAGTGGCTTCTCTCAAGAGCATAGATATTCTACGATGGGTGAACAAATTACTGTTGAGCAATTGATAGAATTGAGCATAGTTATGAGGTTATCTAGGTATGATCATGTATATAGGCATCACGTCCATGACAAGTAGACCGACTCCTGCCTGCATCTACTACTATTACTCCACTCATCGACTGATATCCAGCATGCATCTAGAGTATTAAGTTAAAAACAAAGTAACGCCTTAAGCAAGATGACATGATGTAGAGGAATAAATTCATGCAATATGATAAATACCCCATCTTGTTATCCCCGATGGCAACAATACAATACGTGCCTTGCAACTCTTTCTGTCACTGAGTAAGGACACCGCAAGGTTGAACCCAAAGCCATGCACTTCTCCCATTGCAAGAACTACCAATCTAGTTGGCCAAACCAAACGGATAATTCGAAGAGACTTGCAAAGATAACTCAATCATACATAAAAGAATTCAGAGAAGATTCAAATATTATTCATAGATAAGTTGGATCATAAACCCACAATTCATCGGGGTCTAATGGGGGTACGTAGGTATATATAGGAGGAAGGAGCACGTCGGTGGAGCTCCGAGGGGCCCACGAGGCAGGGGGCGCGCCCAGGGGGGCGCCCTCCACCCTCGTGACCTCCCTGGAAACTTCTTGGAGTAGGGTCCAAGTCTCCTGGATCACGTTTGGTGAGAAGATCACGTTCCCGAAGGTTTCATTCCGTTTGGACTCTGTTTGATATTCTGTTTCCTTGAAATACTGAAATAGGCAGAAAACAGCAATTCTGGGCTGGGCCTCCGGTTAATAGTTTAGTCCCAAAAATAATATAAAAGTGGAAAATAAAGCCCAATATAGTCCAAAACAGTAGATAAAGTAGCATGGAGCAATAAAAAATTATAGATACGTTGGAGACGTATCAGGCATCCCCAAGCTTAATTCCCGCTCGTCCTCGAGTAGGTAAATGATAAAAAGAGAATTTTTGATGCGGAGTGATACTTTGGCATAATTTCAATGTAAATCTTCTTAATCATGGTATGCATATTCAGATCCGAAAGGTTCAAGACAAAAGTTCATATTGACATAAAAATGATAATACTTCAAGCATACTAATCAAACAATTATGTCATCTCAAAATAACATGGCCAAAGGAAGTTCATCCCTACAAAATCATATAGTTAGGTTATGCTTCATTTTCGTCACACAAAGATGTTCCCAACTTCTATACCCCCGATGACAAGCCAAGCAATTGTTTCATACTCAAATAATCTCAAACTTTTTCAACCTTCACGCAATACATGAGCGCGAGCCATGGACATAGCACTATGGGTGGTATAGAATATGATGATGGGGATTGTGTGGAGAAGACAAAAAAGGAGAAAGTCTCACATCAACAAGGCTAATCAATGAGCTATGGAGATGCCCATCAATTGATGTTAATGCAAGGAGTAGGGATTGCCATGCAACGGATGCACTAGAGCTAAGAATGCTCAACAAAAGAAAACTAGTGGGTGTGCATCCAACTTGCTTGTTCATGAAGACCTAGGTCATTTTGAGGAAGCCCATCATTAGAATATACAAGCCAAGTTCTATAATGAAAAATTCCCACTAGTATGAACAAGACAACTTATGAGACTCACTATATGAAAATCATGGTGCTACTTTGAAGCACAATATATAAGACTCACTACATGAAGAACAAGGTGCTACTTTGAAGCACAAGTGTGGAAAAAGAGATAGTAGCATTGCCCTTTTTATTTTCTCCTTTCTTTTGGGCCTTTCTTTTTTTCTTTTTGGCCTTTCTCTTTTTTTTGATTGGGCAATGCTCTAATAATGATGATCATCACACTCCTATTGATTACAACATAATGATTACAACTCGATACTAGAACAAGATATGACTCTATTATGAATGCCTCCGGCGGTGTACCGGGATGGTGCAATGAATCAAGAGTGACATGTATGAAAAATAATGCATGGTGGCTTTGCCACAAATACGATGTCAACTAAAAGATCATGGAATGGCAATATGACAAAAGTAAAGTATGTCATGATGATGATGATGATGGTGGAAGTTGCATGGCAATATATCTCGGAATGGCTATGGAAATGCCATGATAGGTAGGTATGGTGGTTGTTTTGAGGAAGATATAGGGAGGTTTATGTGTGAAAGAGCATATCATATCACGGGGTTTGGATGCACCAGCGAAGTTTGCACCAACTCTCAATGTGAGAAAGGGCAATGCACGGTACCGAAGAGGCTAGCAAATGGCGGAAAGGTAAAAGTGCGTATAATCCATGGACTCAACATTAGTCAAAAGAACTCATATACTTATTGCAAAAATTTAGAAGTCATCAAAAATCAAGTACTACGCGCATGCTCCTAGGGGGATAGATTGGTAGGAAAAGACCATCGCTCGTCCCCGACCGCCACTCATAAGGATGCACAAGCCAGGTACACTTCATGCTTCAAATTTGTTACACAACTTTAACCATACGTGCATGCTACGGGACTTGCTAACTTCAACACAAGTATTTCTCAAATTCACAACTACTCAACTAGCACGACTATGATATTATCACCTCCATATCTCAAAACAATTATCAAGCATCAAACTTATCTTAGTATTCAACCCACTAAAAAGAAAGTTTCACATATCTTGAATACCAAGTATATTAACATTAAGCAAATTACCATGCTATTAATGACTCTCAAAATAATCTAAGTGAAGCATGAGAGATCAAGTTTCTTTAAAACAATCCACCACCGTGCTCTAAAAGATCTAAGTGAAGCACAAGAGCAAAAATTATCACGCTCAAAAAGATATAAGTGAAGCACACAGAGTAAACTATCAAGCTCAAAAGATATAAGTGAAGCACATAGAGTATTCTAACAAATTTCAATTCATGCATGGCTCTCTCAAAAGGTGTGTACAGCAAGTATGATTGTGGTAGACTAACAAGCAAAGACACAAATAATACAAGACGCTCCAAGCAAAACACATATCATGTGGTGAATAAAAATATAGCTCGAAGTAAATTACCGATGGAAGTGGACGAAAGAGGGGATGCCTTCCGCGGCATCCCCAAGCTTTGACTTTTTGGTGTCCTTGGATTATCTTGAGGGTGCCATGGGCATCCCCAAGCTTAGGCTCTTGTCACTCCTTGTTCCATAATCCATCAAAAGAATTCACCCAAAACTTGAAAACTTCACAACACAAAACTCAATAGAAATCTCGTGAGCTCTGTTAGAGAAAGAAAACAAAATACTACTTTAAGGTACTATAGTGAACTTGTTCTTTATTTGTATTGGTGTTAAACCTACTGTATTCCAACTTCTCTATGGTTTATAAACAATTTTACTAGCCATAGATTCATGAAAATAAGCAAACAACACACACAAAACAGAATCTGTCAAAAACAGAACAATCTGTAGTAATCTGTTATTAACGCAAACTTATGGAACCCAAAAAATTCTACCAAAATTAGAAGACCTGGCAAATTTGTTTATTGATCAGCAGCAATTGGAATCACTATTTTATCACGTTCTAGTGATATTTAACAATTCGGGCACTGAGCGCAAAGATTCTAGAAATTACAGCAAGATCAAATAACTATCTTCCAAGAAGATCTAATAGGTTTAACTTGGCACAAACACTAATTAATAGATAAAACCACATCTAAACAGAATATAGATGGATTATTTATTCCTAAACAGAACCAAAAACAAAGAACACAAGATAAAATTGGGTTGCCTCCCAACAAGCGCTATCGTTTAACGCCCCTAGCTAGGCATAAAAGCAAGGATAGATCTAGGTATTGCCATCTTTGGTAGGCAATCCATAAGTGGCTCTCATGATAGATTCATATGGTAATTTTATTTTGTTTCTAGGAAAGTGTTCCATGCCCTTCTTTAAGGGTAATTGGAATTTAATATTCCCTTCCTTCATATCAATAATTGCACCAATCGTTCTAAGGAAAGGTCTACCAAGAATAATAGGACATGAAGGATTGCAATCTATTTCAAGAACGATAAAATCTACGGGCACATAATTCCTATTTGCAACAATAAGAACATCATTAATTCTTCCCATAGGCTTTTTAATAGTGGAATCCGCAAGATGCAAGTTTAGAGAGCAATCATCAAAGTCACGGAAATCTAGCAAATCACACAAAGCTTTGGGGATAGTAGAGACACTAGCACCCAAATCACGCAAAGCATGAAACTCATAATTTTTAATTTTAATCTTAATTGTAGGTTCCCACTCATCATGGAGTTTTCTAGGGATAGAAACTTTCAACTCAAGCTTTTCTTCATAAGATTGCATTAAGGCGTCAACAATGTGTTCGGTAAAGGCCTTATTTCGACTATAAGCATGAGGAGAATTTAACACGGATTGCAACAAGGAAATACAATCAATTAAATAGCAATTTTCATAGTTAAATTCCTTGATATCTAAAATAGTGGGTTTAGCAATATCTAGATTTTTATTTCTTTCAATCCCTTTTTTATCAATTTCATCATCAGGATCTAAAAACTCAGAATTCTTAGAACGCCTTCTAGGTAAGGGAAGATCATAATCAGATTCATCAAGATTCATATTGCAAAACAAAGATTTAATAGGGGACACATCAATAACTTTTAGATCTTCATCTTGATTTTCATAGGAATTAGAAGAACACGCTTTAATAAAGGCATCTTTGTAAGCACGCATCCTAGCGGTTCTTTCTTTGCACTCATCAATGGAAATTCTCATGGCTTTGAGAGACTCATTGATATCATGCTTAGGAGGAATAGATCTAAGCTTTAAAGAATCAACCTCAAGAGAAATTCTATCAACATTCCTAGCCAAATCATCAACTTTAAGCAATTTCTCTTCAAGCAAAGCATTGAAATTCTTTTGCCAATTCATAAACTCTTTAACACTACTCTCAAATTCAGAGGGCATCTTATTAAAATTTCCATAAGAGTTGTTGTAGTAATTTCCATAATTATTAGAAGGATTACTAGGATAAGGCCTAGAATTAAAATTCCCTCTATACGCGTTGTTACCAAAACTATTCCTACCAACAAAATTCACATCCATAGATTCATTATTATTCTCAAGCAAAGTAGATAAAGGCATATTATTGGGATCAGAAGAAACACTCTTAACAAATAAATTCCTAAGTTCATCCATCTTTTCACTCAAAACATTGATTTCTTCTATAGCATGCACTTTTTTATTAGTAGATCTTTTAGTATGCCATTGAGAATAATTGACCATAATATTATCTAGGAGTTTAGTAGCATATCCTAAAGTGATTTCCATAAAAGTGCCTCCCACGGCCGAATCTAAAAAATTTCTAGAAGCAAAATTCAATCCAGCATAAACTTTTTGTATAATCATCCATAAGTTCAAACCATGAGTAGGACAATTACGTAGCATTAATTTCATTCTCTCCCAAGCTTGTGCAACATGTTCATGATCAAGTTGCTTAAAATTCATAATATCGTTCCTAAGAGAGATAATCTTAGCGGGAGGAAAATACTTAGAGATAAAAGCATCTTTGCACTTGTTCCAAGAATCAATACTATTTTTAGGCAAAGATGAAAACCACGCTTTAGCACGATCTCTAAGCGAAAAAGGAAATAGCTTCAATTTAATGACATCATTATCGACATCCTTTTTCTTTTGCATATCACATAAATCAACAAAGCCATTTAGATGAGTAGCGACATCTTCACTAGGAAGGCCGGCGAATTGATCTTTCATAACAAGATTCAACAAAGCAGTATTGATTTCACAAGATTCAGTATTGGCAAGAGGAGCAATCGTAGTGCTAAGGAAATCATTGTTATTGGTATTGGTGAAGTCACACAATTTGGTAGCATCTTGGGCCATCACGACAAGCAAGCAAACTAACACACGAGCAAACAAAAGGCAAAGTGAAAAAGAGGAGGAGATTGGGAAAGAGAGGGAGAATAAAACGGCAAGGGTGAAGTGGGGGAGAGGAAAGCGAGAGGCAAATGGCAAATAATGCAATGCGAGAGATAGAGATTGTGATGGGTACTTGGTATGTTGACTTTTGCGTAGGCCTCCCCGGCAACGTCGCCAGAAATCCTTCTTGCTACGTCTCGAGCTAGCGTTGGTTTCCCCGAAGAGGAGGGGGTGATGCAGCACAGTAGCGTAAGTATTTCCCTCAGTTTTTGAGAACCAAGGTATCAATCCAGTAGGAGGTCACGGGTAAGTCCCTCGTACCTGCACAAAACGGTAGCAACTCGCAACCAATGCTTAGGGGTTGTCAATCCCTTCACGGTCACTTATGAGAGTGAGATCTGATAGAGATAATATTTTTGGTATTGTTGGTATAAAGATGCAAAGTGAAAAGTAAAAGCAAAACAAGTAAAATAAAGTAATGGAGATTGATATGATGAGAATAGACCCGGGGGCCATAGGTTTCACTAGTGGCTTCTCTCAAGAGCATAGATATTCTACGGTGGGTGAACAAATTACTATTGAGCAATTGATAGAATTGAGCATAGTTATGAGGTTATCTAGGTATGATCATGTATATAGGCATCACGTCCGTGACAAGTAGACCGACTCCTGCCTGCATCTACTACTATTACTCCACTCATCGACCGCTATCCAGCATGCATCTAGAGTATTAAGTTAAAAACAAAGTAACGCCTTAAGCAAGATGACATGATGTAGAGGAATAAATTCATGCAATATGATAAATACCCCATCTTGTTATCCCCGATGGCAACAATACAATACGTGCCTTGCAACTCTTTCTGTCACTGAGTAAGGACACCGCAAGGTTGAACCCAAAGCCATGCACTTCTCCCATTGCAAGAACTACCAATCTAGTTGGCCAAACCAAACGGATAATTCGAAGAGACTTGCAAAGATAACTCAATCATACATAAAAGAATTCAGAGAAGATTCAAATATTATTCATAGATAAGTTGGATCATAAACCCACAATTCATCGGTCTCAACAAACACACCGCAAAAAGAAGATTACATCGAATAGATCTCCACGAGAGAGGGGGAGAACATTGTATTGAGATCAAAAAAGAGAGAAGAAGCCATCTAGCTACTAGCTATGGACCCGAAGGTCTGAAGTAAACTACTCACACTTCATCGGAAGGGCTATGGTGTTGATGTAGAAGCCCTCCGTGATGGATGCCCTCTCCGGCGGAGCTCCGGAACAGGCCCCAAGATGGGATCTCGTGGATACAGGAAGTTGCGGCGGTGGAATTAGGTTTTTGGCTCCATCTTTGGTCTAATGGGGGTACGTAGGTATATATAGGAGGAAGGAGCACGTCGGTGGAGCTCCGAGGGGCCCACGAGGCAGGGGGACGCGCCCAGGGGGGGCCCTCCACCCTCGTGACCTCCCTGGAAACTTCTTGGAGTAGGGTCCAAGTCTCCTAGATCACGTTTGGTGAGAAGATCACGTTCCCGAAGGTTTCATTCCGTTTGGACTCCGTTTGATATTCTGTTTCCTCGAAATACTGAAATAGGCAAAAAACATCAATTCTGGGCTGGGCTTCTGGTTAATTGGTTAGTCCCAAAAATAATATAAAAGTGGAAAATAAAGCCCAATATAGTCCAAAACAGTAGATAAAGTAGCATGGAGCAATAAAAAATTATAGATACGTTGGAGACGTATCATACCTCGGCACCCATGTAGCACCACAGGGGTCGAACTCGGCGCCATTCATGTGGTACACGTGGCATCTCAGATCTGGATACATGGTGACGTACATAGTCAAGGTCCATGCATAATAATGTTGTGCTCAAATATGGCAGTTAGTAATACTGTGCAGCAAATAGTACTACTCCGGTATAGAGGAAGTAAAATAACCGACTTATTATATATAGCCACTCTTGGCTACATGGATGAGATAGTAAGACATGGAAAAACAAAAATGGTGGGAGTTAGTGGGTTCAAGTCTTCAAGGGTCTAGCTAGATATACGCGTCCTCCAAGGTAAAAAGTACTCCTACTAGTACTAGTAAGTAGTACAACAATGAAAGAGAAGGCGAGAGGGTTAAAAAACATGTCCCAGTCAAGAAAAGAGAATAACTAACAAGTACTACTCTACTACTCTAACACATAGGAATGACAAAATGGAATACCTGGGTAGATGGTAACGGTCTGATCATGGTAGATTGTGTGACCATGTTGCACAAGAGTGGTAACATGGGTAACGACTGCTAAGATAGTTGATCCCAATATGCCAAAGTCAGCTACAAGGTTCCAGGTTAGACCGAATCACGGATGCAAATGCACATCCAGGATCGGCGATCTTATTTTGATCGGGGGATGACTGGTCCCTGCAAAATAATGGAGTGCCGTTAGGGATGCAAATGATGATTTGTGCATTTCGTTTGTAATCTCCCATACCGTAGGATGGCAATTAGATGAAGCGAGTCCCCTGGCTTGTCACCGCGAAGATGTGGCCTACATGGCGCACGGCGTCTTCGAACGTGTAGGGGTACAAATCTGCCACGACCAACATGCGCCAGCCTCCGCCATTACTGCCTCTTGTATTGATGGCAATCCTTATGTCGAACACCGCGATGAGATAGTAATTGTTGTAGCCGCGTCGCTTAGTCGGCAGGTCTGCAATTGCTATCTTCTTCAATCTCATGTAGGCATCATCATACGTATTCAAGCCCAGCCAGTCCGGAAGGCCGATCCAAATGGTGGAGAAGGGGTCTATGGGAACGGCCGCACTGCTGTGGATGTTGTGCAAAAATGATGGTGGTATCCAGCCGGAGGTATGCAAGCCAATCTTCGTTGGCACCAACCCAGACTTATATATAAGATGGTGGGCAGCGGAGAAATTACGGGATGGAATAACTAAGTACTACATGATCAAACTCCATGACTGACCTGCTCATCGGACAAAATCCGACTACCTCTCAACGTCTGCAACTCTAGCGGAGTCAACGTGCAACCATGGCCAGGGAGCGGTGGACTGTTCGAAGGATTGTCGCATAGAAGAACCTTCTCCTCCCGGATGCATGTAAGACCAACAAGCATGGCCTTTTCCAAAGCCTGTTTAAGCACCGTCTTAAAAAAGTTGGTGCAGGAAGCACCGAGTCTTGCGGCGGTGAGGACGTCAGAGCGGCATGCGATTTCTCCCAGAGGATTATCGTCCAAGGTCTCCCAGCCCCGACGAGGAGGAGAACTACCTGGCGTATCCATGGGAGCAGTGGCGAATTGCCTTCTCTTTGGGGGGAGGGGAACTGGCGAGGAGGAGATAAGAGCGTAGTTACCATAGGGCCTCATCCCTTCGCTAAGGAAATTATGCGGGCACACATAGTGGTAGTATCTCGTGCCCCGTGATGGTGAGGCTATTATTTACTACGTACTCGTACTATAGTAGTACTAGTACTACTTTCTCAACTAGTAGTGCGATGTGTTGTACTTCTATAGTGCACCAATTTTGAACTCTAGAATCTCAGGGCCAAGGAGCTACAGTTGGAAGTGGAGGGTACTACTGTTCTCTAGAACCATCATTGTACTATCAATGCAAGGAAAGTACACCTATGGAGTGCGTACTCTCCGTGCTCTATTCAAGCGTGGCCTACTCAGCCACTCCTCTCATGCACACACTAGCAGCCTGTTTATCAGCGACGGGTACTGCGGGGGCAGAACATTTGAGTTATTTGATACAACGAGGATTTTCGCTTCCATTTGTGGAGGTGTAATGGATCTCGTCAAATTTGTCAGTAGTTCATTCTTTATGAATGAGATGAGGCAAAGCTTTTACCTCTATTTGAAAACAAATCACGTCAAGAGGAATTTGTTTTATAGAGCCGATAATGGAGTGAAGTCCATGCGTGCAACGCCACAAGCTATAGAGTAGTAGAGTACTAGCACTTTACGTACAGAGCCATATCGCACAGTTCCCAATGTCGCGTCAGGCTTTTCCGGCTCCTCATGCTTAATTGGGAGGCGCTAGTTTAAATATGCTAGCTGATGAGGAAGCTGCAAGCGAGGTGCGGCTAGGGCGAGCACGCAGGCGAGAAACTTTGCATGGTGTGAATTGATATATGGGAGTACTACTCTAGTATGCGAGACACGAGATGACGGGAGGGAAAACCCGTTCATGTGGCTGGGCTATCCAGTGCACCCAGATTGTGGTGCGACACGTCCATTCGACTTCAAAAGTCAAACTACTAGTGTACAATATTGGCTCGCAGCAAAGTTACTATTTAAAAAAAGGCCACCGTGCGTTCGCCCGGGATCGAACCCACAAAACGAGCTATACACTCCCGCGACCACTAGTAGTACCCGTTGGAGTACAACTCAACCTAGAATCGCCTTTTGTCGCTAGTACATTGTTCCTTAAAAGAAACAACTAATAATGCCAAGAAACTACTACCACTTGCATACGTGGCAGACTTAAGATAAGACTACCTTATACACCATTGTTCATGCCCTTACCAACCAGCCCTACCAAGAAACAACTAATCTGTAAAGTGTTGTTATAGGCATGTTTCAACCCATGTCGCCTCTTAAGTCAACGCCTTCTATTCAACTGGAAAGTTAGGCGTTATGACATGTGGGACCTACATGTCAGTCTGGACAAAAATCCCCGAGTGACCTCCTACCTCCGGCCCGTCCACCTAGTCATCCTCGGCCATGGGACGTAGCTACTGCCGGTGGTGCAGAGCTCATCTTGCGGCGGCCCGGATGCTAGCTCCGTCCAGCACTCGCGACCACTAGCTAGCCAAGATAGCACACACCCTGCTAGATGCATCCAGCTGCTTGTCTGCAAGGTTTGCTATCTAGGTTGGGACGATGGTGCGGCGGCTTGCTCGTGTGCCGCGCTAAGACCAGCCATCTGGCTCGAGCGAAGGCTAGCGCAGTGGCTTGCTCGCGTGTGAGTCACGCTCGGGCCAGCCAGCCAACCCATGCAGAGGCCAGTGCAGCGTCCGACCCGTCCGACGGAGCGACAGCCAACTCGCTCATCACCAGCGCCACCGACGAACATGCATCAGTACTGTTTGAAGTAATGTTTGGGAAAAATAATGATTTGAGGAGGAAGAACATGATAGAAGGTCAGATGTGGGTCCCTCGTATCAACGGTCAAACAAAATGTGTTGGTTAAGCTGCCTCGTCAGCACGGACGTGTGGGCCAACCCTGTCATAAACGGGTTTAAACGAGCCTAATCGACACTAGGTAGTAGGTTATTGGCGCGGATTAAGAAATTTTGGGTATGTTTTTGCTACTTTTTTGTACCATTGTTTCTTCCTAGGGCTGGTTGAAAGTGGTAGTTTTTTCCTAAATACTCTACATACTGTAAGTAGGAGTGGAAGTTAAGCTTTGGAAGCCAATAAGCACGGCTAGTTACATAGTGCCTATGTGTACATAAATGAGACTAAATATCAACCATGAGTGACTAATATCATGATGGAAAACTTGAAACTATGGAAATACTAGAATTTTTTGCATGGTTGGAAATACTAGCAATGTTCACGTGCATTGCAGCGGATCATAGTTAGAATAATACTTATTCACAAACTTGATAGAAACTTGGTAGAAAACACTCTAACTTTGATATACATATATCACTAGAGATATATTATGTTTCAATCAGAACATATTCCTTGGGATGTTTTGGCGAGGTGAGGGAGGGATGTGTTTGGTTTTAAGATACTAATTATGGGTTTTTTATGCAAATTGGTAGAGAAGTGGGATGTTGTTAGAAAAGGCAACAACTTACCTCACAGTCATTAGATGTAGATCTAATGATGAGAAATTTAGTCATTCAGTACAATGGATGTTGCTATGTAGCCTCAATATATATTAAATATGGCCCTAGTTAACCTACTGATAAATGGGTTACAGATATATTCAGTGAAATATCTGATTCGACGATTAATCCCTTATCAGCCCCAGGCTATATGGTACCAGCTACCGATATCCTGAACAGTGAGTACATATAAGCAATGCGATGAAACTAACCTCGATGGAAAACAACATTGTTCTCAATATTGTCCTGTATGAGTACATATAAAGGCATGTTAAGCACAACAGGCTAAACATAAACCAAATATATCCATGGTAGAGAATGTAATCTACAAATAATAGCTTCAGTGTGCAGGCTTAAGCACGCTAGTTAAGAAAAACAAGAAGTGGAAAGGTGTGTTAACTGCATCAGTCATAATATTTTAAAACAAGCAACTAGTCATTCAAACTCGTATTGTGCAGGTCTAAAGTACACTAGTTTTTGTTAAAAAAATGAAAAGGCATGTTAACTACAGTATCCTTAACAACAACCAAATATCGTAATTCATAGTGGTATTACTGAAACTGTTATTGATGAAATTGAAATGCACGGCAAATAGTTGCACATATAGAGCATCACATTGTGAAGAACTGAAATAAACAAGTCATAAGGCCATCTCTAGCTGATCCTTTAGAAGTTTAGGGGATCCCAACAATTTTTGGCCTTCTCTAGTTGATCCCCTAAACTTAACGTTGTAAACTTCAATTTGATCATGTTCAAAGCAGGTTCAACCGAAAGTAGCATGCATTCAAACATAAACATAGATAGTTTTGCATAACCGAACCGAAAACATAAATTTAAACTAAGCTAAACTACTTTCGGTCGAAATAGAGGTCGAGCCAATCCTTCCTCGTCATGTATAGTGTGCCGCGAGCCGGGTCTGGGCCGGTGTCGTCGTCGGGGTCGTTGGGGAAGGCACTCCTCCACTCGTCGGCATCGATCTCCTTGTCCTTGAGCCCACCTTGATGCCCTCCACGCTACCGTCCTCACCACCTTCGACCTCGTCATCGGAGGAGATCGTGATAACCTTGCCGCCCATCCCGCCGGCAAAGATCGCCCGCTCCGCCTCCACGAGCCCCGGGTGCTACCAGCGGAGCTCTTGCATGTAGGCCTCGTCGGCGGCCTCGGCATCGAGGCACTCCCACGCCTCGCGGTCCTCCCGCACCATAGGCGAGCTCACCACTCCTAGCTTCGGAGGAACGAGGTCGACCGGACGTGTGCCGAAGGCGAAATTGAGCCTAGCCGCCGCGCCGTGGTAGCGGACCTGCCAGCGGTCTGATATGTCTCCAACGTGTCTATAATTTTTATTGGTCCATGCTATTATATTATCCGTTTTGGATGTTTAATGGGCTTTAATATACCTTTTTATATTATTTTTGGGACTAAGCTATTAACTGAAGGCCCAGTGCAAATTGTTGTTTTTTTTTGCCTATTTCAGTGTTTCATAGAAAAGGAATATCAAATGGAATCCAAACGGAATGAAACCTTCGCGAGGATCGTTTTTGGAACAAACGCAATCCAAGAGACTTGGAGTGGAGGTCAAGAAAGACACGAGGAAGCCACGGGGTAGGAGAACGTGCCCTAGGGGGGTGGGCGCACCCCCACCCTCGTGGGCCCCTCGCAGCTCCACCGACCTACTTCTTTCGCCTATATATACTCTTATACCCTGAAACCTTCGGGGAGAGCCACGAAACACCTTTTCCACCGCTGCAACCTTCTGTACCCGTGAGATCCCATCTTGGGGCCTTTTCCGGCGATCTGCCGGAGGGGGAATCGATCACGGAGGGCTTCTACATCAACACCATGGTCTCTCCGATCATGCGCGAGTAGTTTACCACAGACCTTCGGGCCCATACTTATTAGCTAGATGGCTTCTTGTCTCTCTTTGGATCTCAATACAAAGTTCTCCTCGATTCTCTTGGAGATCTATTCGATGTAACTCTTTTTGCGGTGAGTTTGCTGAGATCCAATGAATTGTGGGTTTATGAATTTGATTATCTATGAATATTATTTGATTCTTCTCTGAATTCTTATATGCATGATTTGATATCTTTGCAAGTCTCTTCGAATTATCGGTTTAGTTTGGCCTACTAGATTGATCTTTCTTGCAATGGGAGAAGTGCTTAGCTTTGGGTTCAATCTTCCGGTGTTCTTTCCCAGTGACAGCGGGGGAAGCAAGGCACGTATTGTAATGTTGCCATCGAGGATAAAAAGATGGGGTTTATATCATATTTCTTGAGTTTATCCCTCTACATCATGTCATCTTGACTAATGCGTTACTCTGTTCTTATGAACTTAATACTCTAGATGCATGTTGGATAGCGGTCGATGTGTGCAGTAATAGTAGTAGATGCAGAATCGTTTCGGTCTACTTGACACGGACCTGATGCCTATATTCATGATCATTGCCTTAGATATCATCATAACTATGCACTATTCTATCAAATGCTCGGCAGTAATTTGTTCACGCACCGAAATACATGTTATCTTGAGAGAAGCTACTAGTGAAACCTATGGCCCCTGGATCTATTTTCCATCATATTAATCTTCCATCAACTAGCTATTTCCGTCGCCGTTTATTTTGCAATCTTACTTTGCAATCTATACAATAAAAATACCAAAAATATTTATCTTATTATCTTTATCAGATCTCAATTTTGCAAGTGGCTATGAAGGGATTGACAACCCCTTTATCACATTGGTTGCAAGGTTCTTAATTGTTTGTGCAGGTATTAGGGATTCGCGTGTAGTCCCCTACTGGATTGATACCTTGGTTCTCAAAAACTGAGGGGAAATACTTACGCTACTTTGATGCATCACCCTTTCCTCTTCAAGGGAAAACCAACGCATGCTCAAGAGGTAGCAATAAGGATTTCTGGCACCGTTGTCGAGGAGATCTACGCACAAGTCAAGACATACCAAGTACCCATCACAAACTCTTATCCCTCGCATTACATTATTTTCCATTCGCCTCTCGTTTTCCTCTCCACCACTTCACCTTTTCCATTTTATTCGCCATTTTTCCGTTCACTTCTTTCTTCTTGCCTCTTTTGTGCCCTTTTGCCCTGATGGCTCTGCCAAAAGGCGTTGATCCTCACCTTAGAAGGTTGAAAGAAATTAAAAACAATGTTAGAAGCTTTATGTCTTTGCAATTTGAGCATAATAATTTCTTCAGAAATGAGCTTAAAGAACAAAAAAGTTTTATGGATTACATGAATAAAGAGCTCGATGATATGTCTAAGGAATTTTATGGTTTGAAATCTTAGTTTGCTCATCTTGAAAACTTGATAACCCAAATTTCGGATAAGTAGGCCACCTTAGTTAATAAGATGGCCGCTAAACCAGAAGATTTAGATAAAAAAATAATAATGAAGATCTAAAAGTGATTGATGTGTATCCTATTAAATCTTTGTTTTCCAATATGAATCTTGATAATGATGGGACTCGAGATGAGTCAACTTTTGTTAAAAGGCGTCCCAATGATTCGGGGTTTTTAGATCTTGATGCAAAAATTGGTAAGAGTGGGATTGAAGAGGTCAAAACTTTACATAGCAATGAACCCACTATTTTGGATTTCAAGGAATTTAATTATGATATTGTTCTTTAATAGATTCTATTTCCTTGTTGCAATCCGTGTTAAATTCTCCTCATGCTTATAGTCAAAATAAAGCCTTTACCAAACATATCGTCGATGCTTTAATGCAATCCTATGAAGAAAAGCTTGACTTGGACGTTTTTATCCCTAGAAAACTCTATGATGAGTGGGAACCTACTATTAAAATTAAGATTTAAGATCATGAATGGTATGCTTTATGTGATTTGGGTGCTAGTGTTTCCACGATTCCCAAAACTTTGTGTGATGTGCTAGGTTTCCGTGAATTTGATGATTGTTCTTTAAATTTGCACCTTGTGGATTCCACCATTAAGAAACCTACGGGAAGGATTAATGATGCTCTTATTGTTGCAAATAGGAATTATGTGCCCGTAGATTTTATTGTTCTTGATATAGATTGCAATCCTACATGTCCTATTATTCTTGGTAGAGCTTTCCTTAGAACGATTGGTGCAATTATTGATATGAAAGAAGGAAATATTAGATTCCAATTTCCATTAAGGAAAGGCAAGGAACACTTTCTTAGGAAGAAAACTAAATTAACTTATGAATCTATTATGAGAGCCACTTATGGGTTGCATACTAAAGATGATAATACCAAGATCTAGTCTTGTTTTTATGCCTAGCTAGGGGCGTTAAACGATAGCGCTTGTTGGGAGGCAACCAAATTTTATTTTTTCTTGATTTCTGTTTCTGTTTAGTAATAAATAATTCATCTATCCTCTATTTAGATGTGGTTTCATGTTTTAATTAGTGTTTGTGCCAAGTAGAACCAATAGGATCTTCTTGGGTGATAGTTGCTTGATCTTGCTGAAAAAGACAAAAACTTTATGCTCACGAAAATAATTGTTAAAATTCACCACACCGTGATAACCTTCCAATTATTTTTGCAGTAAATCAATACACAAATTATCCAGTTTTTCCAAGTTTGTCAGAATTTTTGGACTTCCAGAAGTACTCGAACAAATCAGATTTCTACAGACTGATCTGTTTTTGACAGATTCTGTTTTTCATGTGTTGTTTGCTTATTTTGATGAATCTATGGCTAGTATCGGGGGGTACGAACCATAGATAAGTGGGAATACAGTAGGTTTAACACCAATATAAATAAAGAATGAGTTCATTACAGTACCTTAAGGTGGTTTGTTTTCTTACACTAACGGAGCTCATAAGATTTTGTCGGCGGGAAATCTGCCTCCACGGACACCTATGGGGACCGAGCCCCTTCCTTGGTTCGGCGGGGGGCGGAGGTCACACGATGAGCGGATCGAGGCGATGCACACAAGGGGTTTACCCAGCTTCGGGCCGCACAGATGCGTAAAACCCTACTGCTGCTTTGTGGTTTTGTATTGTGTTCTTGCTCGGGAGCGTGTGGTGCTACAGTACACGCGAGCTGATGGCGAGACCGAGCGTGAATGGCCTCCTTCCTTCTTCTTCCCTCCTTTCCCCGTTGCACATGGGTCCTCCTTTTATATTTGCAAGGGGTTACCCACAGGTGGCAACGTAGGCGGGGGTAAAACTGGAAAACGCTGTGTTGGGTACAACTGTTTGCATAGTGCTATCATACCTAACTCTGACGACAGGGGACAAGGGCATTAAATGCCCGTCCGCATCGCCCAGACAGTGCAAGAAAGGGGCCATCTGGAGCGCCACCGTTTGCCACGATGGCCACTCTATCAGCGTTGCTTCGCCACCGCATGCCCCTGGTTGCGCAGCCTCTCGCCACGTACGCCTGGAATGGCCCCAGAGCGACGCGTGGGTGGATGAGCTGGAGCGCAGGTGCGGGGTGGTGACTTGCCGCGGCAAGCGCCTTGCCGCGGTCGGTGCCTTGTCGCGCCCGGGAGCTTGTCGCTCACCGGTCCTTGCCGGGACGCGGGGCGCGTCGCAGCAAGTACCTTGTCGTGCCTCGATCGGCCTTCCCAGCAAGCTCCTCTTGCCGGGGCCTTGTGCTTCGAGCGGGCGTCCCGGCAAGCTCCTCTTGCCGGGGCCTTGCTCTCTTCGGGTGGCCTTCCCGGCAAGCTCCTCCTGCCGGGGCCTTGGCTCAAATACTTTGTTCTTGGATGGCCCAGAAAGGGACCATGGAGAGTTTTGGCGGTCGCCTGGCAAGCCTTGCTGCGGGGTGCTACGACTGCCCGTGCACAAGTTCGGGGGACTAAGGTACCCCTACTTTAGTACACCGGGTGCTACGACTGCCCGTGCACAAGTTCGGGGGACTAAGGTACCCCTACTTTAGTACACCGGTAGGAGCCCCCGGGCCTGGGCCATACACGGTGCCGAGCGCTGTTGGGCCAGGCCCAAAACAGTGCACGGGCACGCGTGGCCTAGGTCACGCTGCATCTTCTTCTGCGTCCACCACGTCCTCCCCGAACGCCACGCGTCGAATGCGGCATCGTGGGTAGAGGCGTGCGTGACGTGGGCGGCGTGCGCGGGGCTGAGCCCCGCAGGCATGCGTCACGTGGCAATAAAGGGGGACGGTACGCGCTATCTCCATAAGTGGAGGGAGGCGTGGAGGCGCGGCTCGTTTGCTGGACGGGGCCGAGGCACGGTTTCCGAGGCGTCCGCTCCTCACGATCACGGGGCGAGGGGAGGTCGCCTCAGCCGTCGCCTCGGGCTTGCACGCCAGCCACGCGGCTCCCATGCACCTGGGGTCACGGACGGTGGAGGCAGGAAACCGGGCCGAGGCAGCAGGCCGGTCCTAGTCGCTTGCCCTCCTTGCGTCTTGATTGGCTGAGCGGGGCGGCCGAGCCCCCATCCTGCTCCTTTATAAAGAGCAAGAGGGGGGGGGGGGGGCGACGAAAACCCACACTCCTCCATCTTCGCTTCTCTTCAGCTTCTGATCCCCTCTCTCCATTCGCCATGGAGAAAGGGAATCCTGGTCCTTCTTCGGTGGCGGCGAGGGTCCCCGCTAGGCAACGCGCCCCTCCTCCCCTTGCACCCGCGATGGCGGAGCCAACCGTAAGGGGAAGGGGGAGGGGGCGAGGTCGTGGACGAGGTCATGGACGAGGCCGAGGTGCTCAGGGACGAGGCAGACGGGGCGACGCGCCGGCCTCGCCTCCGCCAGCGGCCCCTCTTCTCACGGCAGTCCACATCGGGGACGACCCCTACGAGTTCTTCATCAGGCTGCGCCGGGCGCCTCGACGCCGCCTCCGCCTCCCGGCCCCCTTCGCGAGCGTGATGGAGGTGGAACAACCCGAGACACTAAGACTGCGCATGAGGGGCTGCGGGATCAGCGGCACGTGGGTCCACGTCGAGTCACCAGCCCCCGGCGTGATGTATCTTGGTCGAGGGTGGAAGACGTTCGCCCGTATCCACAGCTTGATGGAGGGGTTCACCCTCCATTTTAAGTTGATGGAGGGCGATCTCCTCTCCGTCAAGGTCTTCGGGTGCTTCGGGACCCGGGCCCGGTGCTGCGTGGATAGCTCCTCCGACAGCGAAAGCTCCTCCTCGAGCGAGAGTGACGAGGAGGGGAGCGACAGCGATGACGAGGGTAGCGGTCGTCGGGATGACGGGTCCGACTAGGCGTCGGTCGCAGCTCCGCGTGGCACTGGCGACCCCATCATCCGTGTCGCCGGCTCCTTGAGCTTCCCGGGGTCGTCTCCTTGGCAGCTGGCGTGGCGAGGCTGCGGAAGAGGAAGAGGGTTGGCGGCAAGGGCGTCAAGTCGGAGTACGAGGGCGAGGTGCCCTCGACAGCGTGCTGACGTCCTGCCGCCCCGTCGAGCCATGCTTCCGGCGCCGCCGTCACCGTCCAGCTTTCAGCCGGCCCCCGGGGCGTTCTGTTGGTGTCTTCTGCCACCCGTAGCTCGCCTAGGCGCCCCTTTTGCCCTTTTCGCCTCCTTGTCCTACCTCCTGAGGAGAGAGACAAGAAAGGGACTACGGGCATCTTATCTTTTTTCAATCTGTAAGCCCTCGGGCCTTAGCTGTGTTTAAAACATGTAATCCCATCTTTCATGTTTTTCATTCTCTCTGAACTGTACCTGAGCGGAATGTTTTTAATGAAAAGGGGATGTTTGCCAGGCCATTTGTCCCGTGGGTAAAACCCACGCCAAGGAGCGAATCCTTTATGTCGTTAAGATAGACACTTCTTTGCCCGGCAACAGGCCCTGCCGTCTTCCCGCGCCACTCGACCTTCCTCACGCCTTTGGCGGAGGCAGGGATGAGGCGGGTTCAGGCTCCTCATTCCGTTCCTTTGCCTCCGCGGCTACTACCGAAACCGGCCCCAGGAATGCGCTCCGGGGCCCAGAGTTAAGGGAGCACGACAGCTTTTTAGGAAGGAACAAGGTTTTTGCATTCCTCAGTCCATAAGAGAATGCATGACAAGGGATGAAAGACTTATCTGGGATTGCAGCCCCCGGCAATTTTGGCTTGCCGCGGGCGAATCTTTGTGCTTGCAGCCCCCGGCAACACTGGTTCGCCGGGGACCAGATGCTGGTCCGCCCTTCTTCTCTTCTTCGTCCTTAAGCGGTCTGGCCAGGATATGCAAAACCCTGCAAACCAAAGGAAACGAAAGAACAGGAAAAAAGGACGCAGACTCGACCTCTAAGCTAGGGGTTAGCAGTTGTTAAGCACTATCAACCCTAACCAAGGACGAGACTCGACTCAGCATGCATGCTAAAACTTAGGGCGCCAGCGCTTCATTTACTGCTGCTCAGGGTCTGCCTGGCTTTGTACAAAGGATTACATGCAACAGCGGCAAGACTTGTACAAAAGGTTGGTTGCCGGGCGGGGCCCGACAACTGCGCCTTACGGGTAAAACTTACGAAGATGCTCAATATTCTAGGAGTTGCTCACCGGAGTGCCATCTTCGGTCTCGAGGCGGACAGCGACGGGCCTCGTGACTCGTCTCACCCGGTAAGGGCCTTCCCACTTTGGCGTCAACTTGTTATGATTCTTGGCGGACGGAGCGCGCCGAAGAACAAGGTCGCCTTCCTCAAAGCTTCTGGCTTTAACTTTGCGGCTATGGTAGCGACGCAAAGCTTGCTGGTAGCAAGAGGCTCGCACAACAGCCTGAAGATGATCTTCCTCAAGGAGCAGCGCGTCATCTTCACGCAGCCGCTCTTGCTCAAGCTCATCATAAGCGAGCACTCGAGGTGATCCGTATACGAGTTCCGTGGGGGTAACTGCTTCTGCTCCATAGACTAGAGCAAATGGTGTCTGGCCAGTGGCTCGATTTGGCGTCGTTCTGATCGACCAAAGAGCCACCGGTAGCTCCTCGATCCAGTTTCTTCCGCACTTGTGCAGCCTGTCGAAAGTTCTGGTCTTGAGCCCGCGCAGCACTTCGGCATTGGCCCTTTCTGCTTGACCGTTGCTCCGGGGATGAGCAACAGAGGCGAAGCAGACCTTGGTGCCGAGATCTTGGACGTATTGCATGAAGGCGCGGCTCGTGAACTGCGTACCGTTGTCGGTGATGATCCTGTTGGGGATCCCGAAGCGGCAAACAATCGACCTGAAGAACTTGACTGCTGACTATGCTGTCACCTTCCTCACTGGTTCCACTTCCGGCCACTTTGTGAACTTGTCGACTGCGACGTACAAGTACTCAAAGCCCCCGACAGCTCGGGGGAAGGGGCCGAGGATGTCGAGCCCCCAGACCGAAAATGGCCAGGATAAAGGGATCGTCTGGAGAGCTTGAGCTGGCTGGTGTATCTGCTTGGAATGGAACTGGCACGCTTCACACTTGGTTACTTGTGCAGTTGCATCCTGGAGGGCTGTCAGCCAGAAGAAACCTTGCCGGAACGCTTTGCCGGCAAGTGCTCTGGCGCCAATGTGGTGACCACATATGCCTCCATGTATCTCTGCCAACAGCTTTTGTCCGTCTTCCCGGGAAATACACTTCAATTTCACACCGTTCCGCCCTCTTCTGTACAGTGTGTTGTCGACGAACTGGTACATACTCGAGCGCCGGGCTACTCTTTCCGCTTCTTCCTGCTCTTCGGGAAGTTCTCCATTTTGGAGGAAATGGACAGTCTGCTGCGCCCATGCTGGAGCCTGTGGCTCGACAACAAGGACTGAAGGCACATCTGCTGCTGCGGGAACGTCCGCTTCTGCGGCGAGGATCTGGGGCTCAGCCGGAGCTTGACGTTCCCCAGCAAGCTTGCCGGAGCAAAACTTGTCGGGAGCGCCTGCTTCTACGGAACAAACCCTGGGGTTTTCCGGAGCAGACAGCTCCTCAGCGCTCTTGGCGTCGATCTTAGGGACCTTCTTGGCGGCGGCTCCGGGGAGCTCTGCCGGAAGATAGTCGCCGGAGACCAACTTCCTCTTCTTGCTCTGTCTGGTTGATGGCGTTACGGATGGCTGAGTCAGCTTGAGCACAAAGGTTCCTGGTTCCACAGGTAACTTAAATGCTGCGCACTTTGACAGGCCATCAGCAATGTCGTTCTCAGCTCTTGGAATGTGTTCCATTTGCAGGACGTCAAAGCGCTCTTCTAGCTTCCTCACTTCATCAACGTACGCTTCCATCAACGGACTCTGGTAATCTTTGTTCACTTGGCGGACGACAAGCTGCGAGTCACCCCTAACAATGAGCTTCTTGATCCCAAGTTCTGCCGCGATCCTGAGACCGGCGAGCAGACCTTCATACTCTACAGTATTGTTGGTTGCTTGTTCCTTGGGGAAGTGCATCTGGACTACGTACTTGAGGTGCTCTCCGGTGGGCGCGATAAGCAACGCGCCAGCACCGGCGCCTTGCAGCGAGAAAGCACCATCAAAGTACATCAGCCACTCTTTGCTTGCTTCCTTGACGGGGATGCTCGTCTCTGGGATCTCTTCGTCTGGTGTCAGTGTCCACTCTGCTATGAACTCCACCAAGGCTCTGCTTTGGATAGTCGAGGTGCTCTCGAACTTGAGACCGAAGCTCGACAGTTCCAGCGCCCACTCGACAATCCTGCCTGTTGCTTCTGGATTCTGCAGTATCCTCTTCAGCGGAAAGCGGGTGACAACTGTAATCTCATGTGCTTGGAAGTAATGGCGCAGCTTTCTCGAGGCCATGAGAAGGCCGAAAAGCAATTTCTGCACACCAGAGTACCTTGACCTAGCCCCTTGCAGAAGGGAGCTGACAAAGTAAACTGGGCGCTGCACCATTTTCTTCTTCTGCACCTCCACTTGCTCCTTCGCAGATTCATCCTTGTCGGGGCCAGAGCTTGTCGGGGAAGCCCCCTGCTTGTCGCTGGACGTGCTTGTCGCGGTTGCTGGCTCATCATCTGCCTCCCTCTCCGCTACTAACGCAGCACTAACCACTTGATTGGTTGCCGCCAGGTACAGCAGCAACTTCTCTTGTGGTTTAGGCGCGACAAGTATTGGAGCGGAGGATAGGTATTTCTTCAAGTCTTGCAGCGCAGCCTCTGCTTCCGGAGTCCATTTCACTGGACCTGCCTTTTTCAAAACTTTGAAAAATGGCAGGGCGCATTCTGCAGACTTGGAAATAAACCTGCTGAGAGCTGCGATGCAGCCGGCAAGCCTTCGTACATCCTTGACGCGTGTTGGTGCTTCAATCTGCTCGATGGCCTTGATTTTGTCTGGATTGGCTTCGATTCCTCGCTGAGACACGAAGAACCCGAGAAGCTTGCCGGAAGGGACTCCAAACACGCATTTCTCGGGGTTGAGCTTGAGGCTGATCCTGCGCAGGTTCGTGAAGGTCTCTTCTAAATCTTGAATCAGGGTTGCCCTGTCCCTGCTTTTGACCACTATGTCATCCATGTAGGCTTCCACATTTCTATGGATCCGTGGCTCAAAAGCGGTATGGACAACCCTTGCAAACGTCGAACCAGCATTCTTCAAACCGAAAGGCATCCGTATGAAACAGTACGTGCCACATGGAGTGATGAATGCGGTCTTCTCCTCGTCTTCTTCAGCCATGAAGATCTGATGGTATCCTGAGTATGCGTCAAGAAATGAAAGCAGGTCACATCCGGCCATGGAGTCAACAATCTGGTCAATGCGCGGCAAGGGAAAAGGATCTTTGGGACAAGCTTTGTTAACATCAGTAAAGTCGATGCAGAGCCTCCATTTCCCATTTGCTTTGCGCACGACAACAGGATTGGCCAACCACGTCGGATGGAGCACACCTCTGACGAGGCCCGCCTCTTCCAACTTCTTGATTTCTTCTACGATGAACTCTTGGCGCTCCACCGCTTGCTTCCTGACTCTTTGCTTGACGGGCCGCGCATGAGGACAGACGGCGAGGTGGTGCTCAATCACTTTCCTGGGAACGCCGGGGATGTCAGATGGTTGCCAGGAAAACACATCGACATTCGCCCGCAGGAAAGCAACGAGCGTGCTTTCCTATTTGGGGTCGAGAGTGGCACTGATGGTGAAGGTACCACCAGTGCCGTCCTCCTTGGCGGACATCTTCTTGGTCGTTGGCGGAGCTGCCATTGTCTTCTTACTCTTGCCGGTGGAGCTCGATGGCGCGTCCTCGACGGCAGCGCAGCACTTCGAAGAGGTGCGCTTGCCGGAGTGGGCACCAGAGCACTCGCCGGGCTTGGTCTTCTTCTTGCCGGCGGAGCTCGATGGCGCGTCCTCGACGGTAGCGCAGCACTCCGTAGAGGTGCGCTTGCCGGAGTGGGCACCAGAGCACTTGCCGGGCTTGGTCTTCTTCTTCCCTCCGGGAGCTTCAGCGGCAAGTGGCTTGTGATCCGCTGCGGCTGCTGCTTCCCGGTAGATCTTGTCGGCACAGATAAGGGCGTCCTTCTTGTCGCCAGGGACAGAGATGACGCTTATCGGGCCTGGCATCTTGAGCATGTTGTATGCGTAGTGAGAGGCCGCCATGAATTTGGCGAGCGCTGGACGGCCGAGAATTCCATTGTAGGGAACCAGAAAATCGGCAACGTCAAAAGTGACCCTCTCTGTCCTGAAGTTCAGCTCGCTGCCAAATGTTACTGGCAACGTTATCTTCCCCTTCGGCTTGCTGCTTCCCGGGTTAATTCCTTGGAACGTGCCGGTCTCTTCGAGCTCGCTGTCGGGGACTTGGAGTTTCCGGAGCACAGCGGAGGAGATCAGGTTCAAGCCGGCCCCGCCGTCGACTAGCATCTTGGTGACCTTGAGGTTGCGGACTGTTGGCGAGACCAACATCGGCAAGCACCCGATCGCAGTTGTGCGGTCAGGGTGGTCCTCAATATCGAAGATGATAGGCGTGCTGGACCATTTCAGAGGCTTGCGTGACTCGACGGGTGGTTCCGCTGCATTGACTTCCCGCGCCCACTGCTTGAGCTGGCGGTGAGAAGTATGCAGGGAAGCACCGCCGTCTACGCACAAGACCTCTGTGGCTTTCTGAAACTCATGCTCACTGGTCTCGACGTCATCCATGTCTTCGTCTTCGTCGTCGTCTTCGTTCTTGTCGCGACCACGGGGAGGTCTGTCCGTTTGCCGCTGCTTGTCCTTGTCGCGGCGTCCTCCCTGGCCGGGGCGCTTCGTGCCTGATCCTCCGCCACCTCCCCGGGCTCTTTCCTTGTCGCGCCGCTCGTACTCGGCCTTTTGCAGCTCGACGAGCCGCTCGACTTGCTTGCAGCTCTGGAGGTCATGGCCCTTGGTGCGGTGGATCTTGCAGTACTGCTTGTTGGTGCCGTCCCGCTTGTCGGCGACCGCCACAGCCTGGCAGTTGGCGCATCCGGCAACCTCCTTGCCGGAGCTACCAGCCTGGGCCTTCTTGGCGGCGCCTTCATCGCCGGACTGCTCAACAACCAGTACCTCTTGGCTCTTCTTCTTCCTGTTGCTCTGCCACCGGTTCTTCCTTGCCGGGGCGGTATCCTCACTGTCAGACTCTCCTGCTCCAGTGTTCTCTCCTGGGAGTTTCCTCCCTTCCTCACCACGGGCACACTTGTCGGCCAGGGCATATAGCTCGCTGACGTCCTTGATCTTGCACATCGCCATTTCCTCCCGCATCCTACGGTTACGCACGTTCTGATGGAACGCGCTGATAACCGCGGCAGGGTGGACGTCTGGGATGTTGTAGTGTACGCGGCTGAATCTCTGGATGAACTTGCGCAAGGATTCCCCTTCCTTCTGGACGAGCAGATGAAGGTCGCTCGCTTGGCCATGGGGTTTGTGGCCGCCTGTAAAGGCGCCAACAAACTGATGGCACAAGTCTGTCCAGGAGGTTATGGAGTTATCCGGCAAGTGCATGAGCCAGGATCTGACGTTGGATTTGAGTACCAGCGGGAAGTAGTTGGCAAGGATCTTGTCGTCCCGCCCCCAGCAGCCTGCACCACAATGGTGTAGATGCTGAGGAACTCCGACGGATGCAACTTGCCGTCGTACTTCTCTGGTACGTCTGGCTTGAAATTCTTCGTGCTGGGCCACTGGACTTGCCGCAGCTCACGGGTGAACGCAGGGCAGCCTACCGCGTACGGCAGGTCGCCTGGTCCCCCGGGCGCATGCATGTCGACAGAGGGCCCAGCGCGTTGGTCTGATTGACGCCGCGCTTCTCTGCGACGCTCGATGCGAGTACGAGCGTCCTCTTGCTCTCGCTCGTGAAGAACTTGGCGTTGATCGCGACGAGTTCACGGATTCGACGACGCGGTGGAGTCGTTGTCGTGATGGTTCTGGCGAGTCGGCGATCTTGGCCTTTGGGGCGGGGAGTGCACGGTGGTCGCGCCCCCACCGGTCTTGGCGCCATCGGTTCTCGCCTGGCCGACCTACCGCGGCTGCGACGCACTGTGCTGCCGCGGGGTGTCGCCGTTAGCGAAACCGATGAGGCTCTATATCGTGGCCCTCCAGTCGTCGAGCTTGTCTGCCGTTGGAGGGTAGTCTAGGAGCAGTTGAGCTCGCGCCAGAGCTTCTGCTGGAGTGGCGGGCAGCGGTGGCGAACGGCGCGTGGAGCGGGATGTGCTCGAACTTCTAACTACGTTAGAAGGAGCAACACCCGGACCAGGCAGTCGCGCCACGCTCGCGCCAGCGCGTTGGTGTGAGTGCTGGCCTTGAGCGCCCTGGGATCCGCCGGCTCGATCTGGGTCCAGTGAGCGTATGGTACCGTGAGTGCCAAGACGCTGCTGGTCCCGTGCCTCCTGAGAGGGGTGCGGTGCATGTTCGGACGCCGTGGCACCATGAGCTGGCTCGGTGGCGCCCGTTCCGCCGCCGGTGCCGTCCCCACCACCCGTTTGCTCCAGGGGCGGTGGGTTCGACGCGGACGGACTAGCCACCTCCGGGACCTTCTTCTTCGGTGGCATGTCGATGAAGATGATGGAGATCTAGCCTGTGCAGACGCCGGATCAGGTTCACACAACTTCGACGCCCCCTACCTGGCGCACCAAAGATGTCGGCGGGAAATCTGCCTCCACGGACACCTATGGGGACCGAGCCCCTTTCTTGGTTCAGCGGGGGGCGGAGGTCGCACGAAGAGCGGATCGAGGCGATGCACACAAGGGGTTTACCCAGCTTCGGGCCGCACGGATGCGTAAAACCCTACTACTGCTTTGTGGTTTTGTATTGTGTTCTTGCTCGGGAGCGTGTGGTGCTACAGTACACGCGAGCTGATGGCGAGACCGAGCGTGAATGGACTCCTTCCTTCTTCTTCCCTTCTTTCCCCGTTGCGCATGGGGCCTCCTTTTATATGTGCAAGGGGTTACCCACAGGTGGCAACGTAGGTGGGGGTAAAACTGGAAAACGCTGTGTTGGGTACAGCTGTTTGCACAGTGCTATCATACCTAACTCTGACGACAGGGGACAAGGGCATTAAATGCCCGTCCGCATCGCCCAGACGGTGCAGGAAAGGGGTCGTCTGGAGCGCCACCGTTTGCCACGATGGCCACTCTGTCAGCGTTGCTTCGCGACCGCATTCCCCTGGCTGCGCAGCCTCTCGCCACGTACGCCTGGAATGTCCCCAGAGTGACGCGTGGGTGGATGAGCTGGAGCGCAGGTGCGGGGTGGTGACTTGCCGCGGTCGGTGCCTTGTCGCGCCCGGGAGCTTGTCGCTCACCGGTCCTTGCCGGGACGCGGGGCGCGTCGCAGCAAGTACCTTGTCGTGCCTCGGTCGGCCTTCCCAGCAAGCTCCTCTTGCCGGGGCCTTGTGCTTCGAGCGGGCGTCCCGGCAAGCTCCTCTTGCCGGGGCCTTGCTCTCTTCGGGTGGCCTTCCCGGCAAGCTCCTCCTGCCGGGGCCTTGGCTCAAATACTTTGTTCTTGGATGGCCCAGAAAGGGACCATGGATAGTTTTGGCGGTCGCCTGGCAAGCCTTGCCGCGGGGTGCTACGACTGCCCGTGCACAAGTTCGGGGGACTAAGGTACCCCTACTTTAGTACACCGGGTGCTACGACTGCCCGTGCACAAGTTCGGGGGACTAAGGTACCCCTACTTTAGTGCACTGACAGATTTTTTGTTGAGTTTTGTATTGTGAAGTTTTCAAGTTTTTGGGTAAAGATTTGATGGATTATGGAATAAGGAGTGGCAAGAGCCTAATCTTGGGGATGCCCAAGGCACCCCAAGGTAAAATTCAAGGACAACCAAAATCCTAAGCTTCGGGATGCCCCGGAAGGCATCCCCTCTTTCGTCTTCGTCTATTGGTAACTTTACTTGAGGCTATATTTTATTCACCACATGATATGTGTTTTGCTTGGAGCGTCTTGTATGATTTGAGTCTTTACTTTTTAGTTTACCACAATCATCCTTGCTATACACACCTTTTGAGAGAGACACATATGAATCAGAATTTATTAGAATACTCTATGTGCTTCACTTATATCTTTTGAGCTAGATAATTTTGCTCTAGTGCTTCACTTATATTTTTTAGAGCACGGTGGTGGTTATATTTTATAGAAATTATTGATCTCTCATGCTTCACTTATATTATTTTGAGAGTCTTTTAGAACGGCATGGTAATTTGCTTTGGCTATAAAATTAGTCCTAATATGATAGGCATTCAAGATGGGTATGATAAATCTTTCATATAGAGTGCATTGAATACTTTGATACTTGATAATGGTTTTGAGATATAAAGGTGGTAATGTTAGAGTCATGCTAGTTGGGTAACTGTGAAATTGAGAAATACTTGTGTTAAAGTTGGCAAGTCCCGTAGCATGCACGTATGGTAAACGTTGTGTGACAAATTTGAAGCATGGGGTGTTCTTTGGGTGCTTTCCTTATGAGTGGTGGTCGGGGACGAGCGATGGTCTTTTGCTATGAATCTATCCCTCTAGGGGCATGCGTAGTAGTACTTTGCTTCGAGGGCTAATAAACTTTTGCAATAAGTATATGAGTTCTTTATGACTAATGTGAGTCCACGGATCATACGCACTCTTACCTTTCCGCAATTTTCCAGCCACTACGGTACCGTGCATTGCCCTTTCTCACCTTGAGAGTTGGTGCAAACTTCGCCGGTGCATCCAAACCACGTGATACGATATGCTCTATCACAGATAAGCCTCATTATATCTTCCGGAAAACATCCACCATACCTACCTATGATGGCATTTCCATAGCCATTCCGAGATATATTGCCATGCAACTTTGCATCGTTCCGTTTATTATGACACGCTCCATCATTATCATATTGCTTTGCATGATCATGTAGTTGACATCGTATTTGTGGCAAATCCACTTTATAATTCTTTCATACAAGTCGCTCTTGATTCATCGCATATCCCGGTACACCGCCGGAGGCAATCACATAGAGTCATATTTTTGTTCTAGTATCGAGTTGTAACATTGAGTTATGAGTAAATAAAAGTGTGATGATCATCATTATTAGAGCATTGCCCCATGTGAGAAAAGACTATGAAATAATAAAAAATAGGCCAAAGAAGCCCAAATAAAAAGAAGGCCAAAGAAGCCCAAACAAAAAAATGAGAGAAAATGAGAGAAGGAACAATGTTACTATCCTTTTTCCACACTTGTGCTTCAAAATAGCACCACGATCTTCATGATAGAGAGTTTCTTATTTTGTCATTTTCATATACTAGTGGGAATCTTTCAATATAGAACTTGGGTTGTATATTCCAATGATGGGCTTCCTCAAATTCCCAAGGTATTCATGAGCAAGCAAGTTGGATGCACACCCACTTAGTTTTCAGTTTGAGCTTTCATACACTTATAGATCTAGTGCATTCGTTGTGTGGCAATCCCTACTCCTCGCATTGACATCAATTGATGGGCATCTCCATAGCCCGTTGATTAGCCGCGTCGTTGTGAGACTTTCTCCTTTTTTGTCTTCTCACATAACCCCCATCATCATATGCTATTCCACCTATAGTGCTATATCCATGGATTGCGCTCATGTATTGCGTAAGGGTTGAAAAGGTTGAAGCATGTTAAAAAGTATGAACCAATTGCTCGGCTTGTCATCGGGGTTATGCATAATGGGAGCATTTTGTGTGACGAAAATGAAGCTTGGCCAAACTATATGCTTTTGTAGGGATGAGCTTTCTTTGGCTATGTTATTTTGATAAGACATAATTGCTTGGTTAGTATGCTTGAAGTATTACTATTTTTATGTCAATATTAAACTTTTATCTTGAATCTTTTGGATCTGAACATTCATGCCACAATAAATAGAATTACATTGAAAATTATTTTAGGTAGCATTCCACACCAAAAATTCAGTTTTTATCATTTACCTACTCGAGGGCGAGCAGGAATTATGCTTGGGGATGCTTGATACGTCTCCAACGTATCTATAATTTTTGATTGTTCCATGCAATTATATTATCTATTTTGGATGTTTCATGGGCTTTAATATACCTTTTTATATTATTTTTGGGACTAACCTATTAACCCAAGGCCCAATGCAAATTGTTTTTTTGCCTATTTCACTGTTTCGCAGAAAAGGAATATCAAATGGAATCCAAACAGAATGAAACCTTCGCGAGGATCTTTTTGGAACAAACGCAATCCAGGAGACTTGGAGTGGAGGTCAAGAAAGCCACTTCTTTTCCCTATATATACTCTTATACCCTGAAACCTTCAGGGAGAGCCACGAAACACCTTTTCCACCACCGCAACCTTCTGTACCCGTGAGACCCATCTTGGGGCCTTTTCCGGCGATCTGCCGAAGGGGGAATCGATCACAGAGGGCTTCTACATCAACACCATGGTCTCTCCGATGATGCGTGAGTAGTTTACCACAGACCTTCGGGTCCATAGTTATTAGCTAGATGGCTTCTTCTCTCTCTTTGGATCTCAATACAAAGTTCTCCTCGATTCTCTTGGAGATCTTTTCGATGTAACTCTTTTTGCGGTGTGTTTGCTGAGATCCGATGAATTATGGGTTTATGAACTTGATTATCTATGAATATTATTTGATTCTTCTCTGAATTCTTATATGCATGATTTGATATCTTTGCAAGTCTCTTCGAATTATCGATTTAGTTTGGCATAGTAGATTGATCTTTCTTGCAATGGGAGAAGTGCTTAGCTTTGGGTTCAATCTTGCGGTGTCCTTTCCCAGTGACAGTAGGGGCAACAAGGAACGTATTGTATTGTTGCCATCTAGGATAAAAAGATGGGGTTTATATCATATTGCTTGAGTTTATCCCTCTACATCATGTCATCTTGCCTAATGCGTTACTCTGTTCTTATGAACTTAATGCTCTAGATGCATGCTGGATAGCATTCGATGTGTAGAGTAATAGTAGTAGATGCAGAATCATTTCGGTCTACTTGACACGGACATGATGCCTATATTCATGATCATTGCCTTAGATATCATCATAACTATGCACTATTCTATCAATTGCTCGGCAGTAATTTGTTCACCCACCGTAATACATGCTATCTTGAGAGAAGCCACTAGTGAAACCTATGGCCCCCGGGTCTATTTTCCATCATATTAATCTTCCATCAACTAGCTATTTTTGTCGCCGTCTATTTTGCAATCTTTACTTTTCAATCTATACAATAAAAATACCAAAAATATTTATCTTATTATCTTCATTAGATCTCACTTTTGCAAGTGGCTGTGAAGGGATTGACAACCCCTTTATCGCGTTGGTTGCAAGGTACTTAATTGTTTGTGCAGGTATTAGGGATTTGTGTGTAGTCTCCTACTGGATTGATACCTTGGTTCTCAAAAACTGAGGGAAGTACTTACGCTACTTTGGTGCATCACCCTTTCCTCTTCAAGGGAAAACCAACGCATGCTCAAGAGGTAGCACGGTCGTACTCCATGGCCACGTTCTCGGCCATGTGGAAGCTACCGTGCCACCGGCGGGTGTGGGTCTCTCGATCTGTAGTCTCCACAACCCACGTCCCCCACCGCAGCTGCCGGACCTTGAGGTAGGACCTAGTCTGCTGCCAGGTTCGAGGGAGGACGGGGAAGTCCTCGAACCGGCGTAGGGGCGCGCCGGCGGGCAGACCGGGGGACTATGACGGCGGATCGAGCCCATGGAGGACGACGGGGACACCTCGGCGGCCACCTCGCCGGCGTCAGGCAAAAAGGCCGCGATAAACCTCTTTTTGGTCATTGGCTCCTGGAGCTCCCCGGCACACATGCAAAGGTTGAGGATGGAGGCGGCGGTGACCTACCAATGGTTTCGGGGGTGGTGTGTGTCTATGTGAGCGGAGGTTTTGAGGAGTGTGTGGTGTGTTTGGAGGGGGGGCAAGGTGGTGTTTGAGGAAATACTGCGGCAACTGAAAATTTTACTAGGCGGGAGTAACAAGGCGGCGCTACTGAAAATTTGGATCGAAGGCGAGCACATATTTTTGAGATTGCGAGGGATGCAGAGGCGGGAGTAAAATGTTGGGGCTACTAAAAATTTGATTCAAGGGACTGAAGGAGAGCGGGAGTAACAGACATCGCACACGGTCCGCACATACTAATCGTGTTCTATCAAACATTAAAACCTTCCAGGCGGTAGATATTTTTGAGATTACGAGGCAGTAATATTTTTGAGATTGCGAGGGATGCAGAGGCGGGAGTATTTGGGGAGCGAGCTAGTGTGCTTGACATGCCGGCCGTGGACTGTAACCGACGCACCTTCTCGCGTAAGCCATAGGCGTACTATACACCAACGGTGCTCCAAGATATTTTGTACTGCATCTCACACGGTTGGTGATAATAAACTGTGTGGGATCTATTTGATTTTTCATCTTGATTTGAATTACATAATGGGGTCACAGCGGCAATGGACGGTGTTTGAATTGCTAGACCTTTTGTCCGCAATGAACATGCAACTATATGTGTGTCATAAAAGAATTGGAATTATTCAGGGTTCGTTTGGACATTTTATACATTAAATTGGTTTTCTAGCCATTTCAGGTGCACAATTCAAAATTAAACTACACGCACATGCTCCGGTGCACCAACATGGGTTGTAAAATCATATATGTGTCCATGGGTTTATGCTTATGTCCCATGCAAGAAATGGGGATGAATTTTGAACACCACGACACCAAGGCTCTCCGGCAAACATCTACATACTTGCTTTTGTAGTTCTAGTAAAGCCAAAAGTCGTCCGAAATTCATGAAACTTGGCATGCTATCATGGAGTGGCATCAACATGCCGTTGTAAAAAAAATTGTCCCACTTGGGGCAGGTTTTGGAATAAGCTTCTCACAACAAGTGTGATGGTTTGAGTAGGGAACGTTTCACCTTTCTGGACGAAACGATATTCATTGCCTCTTCTTAATTTCAATTATTTTCCTAGTGTCAACATAGAACAACATGAGTGTTGTGTTAATTTTTGGAATTTTCCAGGGTTCGTTTGGACAATTTTATACATTAATTGAGTTTTCAATGAATTTATGTGCATAATTCAAATTTGAACTACATGCACATGCTCTAATGCATATAAATTGGTTGAAAATTCAAATCCGTGTCCTTGGTTGTATGCTTAGGTCCCATGCAAGAAATGGAAATGAATGTCAATCACCCTGCCACCGTCACTCGGCCGCAAACATTGAGATACTTGGTTTTTAAATTTTAGTAAATCCAAAACTCATCTGAAATTCATGAAACTTGGCATGGTATCATGGAGCGGCATCAACAGGCCATGGTAAAAATTTAGTCCCATTTGAGGCAGGTTTGGGTATAAGCTTCTCACAAACGAGAGCTTCTCACAACAAACTTGATGGTTTCGGTAGGGAACGTGCCACCTTTGGGCATGAAACAATATCCGTTGCCTCTTATTGCTTTGAAAAAAATTCTAGTGTCAACATAGAACAACAGGAGTGTTGTGTTAAGTTTTGGAATTTTTCGGGGTTCATTTGGACATTTTTATACATTAACTGGGTTTTCTAGGCATTTTACGTGCATAATTCAAATTTGAAATGCATGCACATGCTCCAGTGCATATAAATTGGTACAAAAATCAAATTTGTGTCCTTGGGTGCATGCTTAGGTCCCATGCAAGAAATGGGAATGAATTTCAAACACCAGGGCACTGTTGATCGCCGGCAAAACGTTGAGATGCCTTTTTTAAATCCTAGTAAATCCAAAACTCATCTAAAATTCATGAAACTTGGCATGCTATCATGGAGCGGCATCAACATTAATATAAGTATCGTTCTAAATTTTGGAATTATTCCGGGTTCGTTTGGCCTTTTTTATACATTAATTGAATTTCTAGGCGTTTAATGTGCATAATTCAAATTTGAACTACAAGCACATGCTCCAGTGCACCAAAGTTGGTTGAAAAAGCACATGTGTGTCCTTGGGTGAATTTCTAGGTCCCATGCAAGAGATGGGAGTGAAATTCAAACATCTGGGCGTCGTGGATCGGCCGGAAAGATTGAGAAACTTGGTTTTTTAATTCATGTAAATCCAAAACATGCCTGAAAATCATGAAACTTGGCATGGTTTCATGACATGGCACCAACATGCTGCGGTATTTTTTTTTGGCCGAATTGGGACAAGGTTTGGTATAAGCTTCTTGCAAACCGGAGCTTCTCTCATGAAGTCCTGTGGTTCCAAGAGGGAACATGTCACCTCCGTGTGCGAAATGACATACGTACACTGCCTTCTCCCGCCTTACTTTTTTTACAGAGGCAGATTAGACCAAATAGAAGTATGATGCTAAATTTTGGAATTATTCCGTGTTCGTGTGGCCTTTTTAATACATTAATTGAATTTCTAGCATTTAATGTGCATAATTCAAATTTGAACTACAAGCACATGCTCTAGTGCACTAAAGTTGGTTTAAAAATCACATTTGTGTCCTTGGGTGAATTTCTAGGTCCCATGCAAGAAATGGGAATGAAATTCAAACATCTGGGCATCGTGGCTCAGAAGGAAAGATTGAGAAACTTGATTTTTTAATTCCTGTAAATCTAAAACACGCCTGAAAATCATGAAACTTGGCATAGTGTCATGACATGGCACCAACATGTTGTGGTAATTTTTTTCGATTTGTGAAGGCGCACACATTAACAATCAACAAAGTCATTTTGGAACAAGTGCTGTCACTTTAAAAATCGTAAACACAAGTATTATTGAAACCATGGGCGTTCTACTTACCAATTACGTGCCACCACGCGTCCCCCTTTTTTATTGGCTATGAGGTGTCGTGCGGGGTAGCTATTTGAGTAAGGGAGGCGTGCGATCGTCCCCCTACACATGCTCATCGGGAGGAGAGCCCTTTGACCTCTATCCGCCGCGCACCTGCCTCCCAACGTCTCCATTAATGGCGCCCGAGCCCCTGTTTCATGGCGTGGCTATGTCTCACTGGACTGAGATTTAAGAAAGAAAAATGAAAATCTGAAAAAGAAAGTTTTGCATGGATCTTGATGTAATATCCGACGGACCTATATAGCATCGACTGGGACTTATAGCAAGCATGATGAATATAAGAACGATGACAGTGGATAATAATTGTCCTACATATTTAGGAACATAATTAAAAAAACACATGCGGCAACGCACGAAATACACAAGGGCATAAGAAGAAGGAAGACAACCATCTGGCTCGATGATCTCTACTTTCCTGATGCGTTGCTGCAGGCTGCGGGAACTAGTCTCCGCGGCGAGCGGTGATGCGCTCTTTCTTGTCCTTAATATGCTGCTTGAGAGCATCCACGGATTCCTCCACTAGCCTTCTGCGCTCGACGCGCAGCATGGCATTCTCGTCCATAAGTTTCTTGATGATGACGTCGTTCCTCTTCAACAAGGCAGTGGTCTCCTCCTGCTGCTCCACACTTCCGACGATCTTCGCCATCAGCAGGTCGCGCTTGTCCAGGAGCTTCGCATTGCTCTCATTTAGTTGTCGGATGACGCCGGTAGCCTTTTCAAAAGAGGCTTTCATGTCGTCCTGCAACCTCCCCCAGCCGGAGATCTGATCCATCTGGCTATGGTCGATCGCATGCATGCGCCTGTAAGAGTCCTCTCCTGCCGGTGAGACATTTTCCCAGGCCGCCGCAGTGCGGGAGGATATCTCTGCTGCATTCGCAGTGCGGCAGGACATCTCTTCTGCTTTCGCAGCACGACCGGACCAGTCTGCTGCATCGACGGTGCGACATGACCTCCGTGCTGCTTCGACAGCGTGGCGAGACCTCTGTGCTGCTAGGCCGTGCGGCGGGTCATGCCGGCTGCTTTCACGGCAAGACGGGACATCTCTCGTGCTTCCGCTTCCATGCTCACCTCTCCCTAGTGGCAATCTCTCGACCCAGAACTCACGCTGGCCATAGCAGATGCAAGGGAACGATGATGAATGACTTGTTTGTTTCTGTGGATGAGGAGTTGAGGAGAAATGTGCAGTCATCTTGGAGTAGTAGTATTTATAGACGAGTACTAATACGCTCCTAAGTGTGAAACCATTTAGGTTTTGATCGGTGTGAACAGGTTTTCAATTAAATATAGCGTGGCAGTAATTTGGAATATGACGGGACGCAGGCTCAAAATTTATTGACGGTTCTAAGTGCGGCACTATTCCCGGAAGGCGTAACGTGGGCACACTTTCTCGGCCGCGTACGTGGCGTTAGCAGCATAGGGTGCACCGCAATAGGTAATGTCAGCACACGTCTTGTTCCAAGAACCGTGCGCGCTCGTTATTACCACCGCGCATGCTTCTTTTAATCAGAATGTGTGCCCGTCTAGCGCACACATGTTGATCTGTCTAACTGTTTCTGTTTGTTGTGGCTAATCGCAAACAGTTCATCCGTGTGAAGTGTATGCGATCAATCGCACACACTTTGATCTGGCTGACCATTTCTGGTCTATTGCCTAATCACAAACAGTTAATCCTTCTGAAGCGTATGCCCTCAATCACACACACCTTTATGTAGCTGCCTGTTTCTATTGTTCCGCCTCATCACAAACAATAAATCCGACTGAACTGTATGTCGTATATCGCACACGCCTTGATCTGGCTGCCCGTTGATACGTCTCCAACGTATCTATAATTTTTGATTTCTCCATGCTGTTATATTATCAATCTTGGATGTTTTATAATCGTTTTATAGTCATTTTATATAATTTTTTGGTACTAACCTATTGACATAGTGCCAAGTTCCAGTTGTTGTTTTGTGCATGTTTTTTGCATCGCGGGAAATCAATACCAAACGGAGTCCAAATGCAACGAAACTTCACGGAGATTTTTTATGGAGCAGACGACACCCAATGGGCAAGGCAGCGACTGGGGGTGCTCCGAGGGTAGCACAACCCACCAGGGCGCGCCAGGAGGCCCAGGCGCGCCCTGGTGGGTTGTGCCCACCTCGGGTGCCCCTCAGACCGCCTCTTTGCTCTATAAATACCCCAATATTCCATAAACCCTAGGGGAGTCGACGAAAATCAATTCCAGCCGCGAGTCCAGAACCACCAGATCCAATCTAGACACCAGCACGGAGGGGTTCACCACTTCCATTGGTGCCTCTCCGATAATGCGTGAGTAGTTCTTTGTAGACCTTCGGCTCCGTAGTTAGTAGCTAGATCGCTTCCTCTCTCTCGTTTGATTCTCAATACAATGGTCTCTTGGAGATCCATATGATGTATGTGACGCCCAGATAATTAAACTACAGTAACCCTCTACTAATGATGACAAGTCATCATCATTATGCCCTAAGAAAAAAGATTAAGAAATATTTCAACCCCAATTTAATTTTTTTAATATAAATTCAAAATATTAATTGTCCAAACAGCAAAACAAAAGTGTCCAGAATATTGCAAAAATTCCCAAAGCTATTATAAAAATAAAACCAACATTAGCGATTTCCCAAAATTTAAATAACCTGTTCAATTTCTAATAATATTTAATCTCTGCCAAATGCTCTGGAACTTTCTGCGCAACACCACACTATTGTGCATGATTTAGGTGGCAAGTATTATAATAAACAAAACTCTTTTAGTATCCCAAAATCATACGAAATAGTAGCAGAAATAAGAAAAACGGTAGAGGAAAAGTAAATGACCTAATCTACCGTACACTAGGCCCATGTGGGCTGGGAAAGGCCCAACCTACCTTTCCCCACTCATCCCCTTCCCCTGTACAGACAGAGGGCGTGGCGGCCATCCACCGGCTCCATAGCCGGCAGGGTGCACGCGCCGTCCATACGCTACCCCCCGCCGGCTATAAGACCATCCCGACGCCCTAGACGAACCCTACCCCCTTTCTCCCCGCGCCGTTTTCTTCCTTTCCCACACACGCCCAAGCTACGCCCGCCATGTCCATCGTCGTCCTCGTGTCCGTCGTCCACCTCATCGGCTGAGACCTCTGTAGTAGCTGCTTGCGCTCCGTCTACATCGACTCCGAGGAGCAGGTCGAGCAGGAGATCGCCTCAACGCAGGGATCGACGTCGTCTTCTACCTTCGGCCGCCATCACGCCATCGACGATTGTCGTCGTTCTGCTGCTACTAAGCTTTCATCGGGCCACCGTGTGCCTCCGTAGTGAGCTACCACTCGTTTCCCCCTCCCCTGAACTCGCCCTCCATCTCCTGCTATCGCTACCATTGCCACCGTAGTTCGTCGCCACCGATGCACTTGCTGTCGTTGCCTCCTCCTGGCCGGCCAAGCACGTGGGCGTGCTCAGGACCTCGCGGCGATGCCGTTCGTGTCCTCAAACCTCTGTGCCGTGCCCTACGGCCACGACCCCGAGCTCGGCCACCGCCACACTCCGCCCGCTCCCCCGCGCTCCCCCGCCGGACCTGGCGACCTGCGTGCATGCCTTGAACCGCCCGCCGGGCCTCGTCCTCGCTCACTAGTCGCGTCCGCCTCCCCCCGCCCGCTGTCCGCCGTCGTTACCTCCCTCCCAGCATCGGGCAGAGCCTCCCCTCTGTCGCCTCTGCCCGCAGCCCGAGCGCTCCTTTCACCCACGCCCGCGCCTGGCCTTGCATCCGCCTCCCGGCCGCCCCGTTCGCTCCCCCACCACTCCTGGCCAGCGCCCCTCGCGCGTGCGCGTACGCCCGGGGCCGTGCCCTGCACTGCCGCTGCAAACTGCTGCTGCTGCTACTGTCGCCTACCGCTGCCACCGCTGCTGCTCTGCCTGGCTGCCGCCACCTACCACCTCCGGCCTCCCCTGCCACGTTCCGCCGCGCCGAGGCTGCGCTCACACCCCGCGCCTAGCCCGCGCATGCGTGCACTCCCGCTAGTGTAGCGTTGCTGCAGGCTGCTGGCACGGCTAGCTTCAGCCGCCGGCGCCCTGTACGCACGCGTGTGCGAGCCAGCGTGAGGCCGCCCTTGTTCGTTCGCTACCACATGGGCTGTGGCCCAAGTTAATTAGGGAGGCCTAATTAAGTTAGGCCTAACCCCCATTTGTTAGCTCTAATTGATAGAACGTGTGGGTCCCTTGAGTTAGTCAACTATTTATTTTAACTCTAAAAATGCCGAGTCAATGACATATGGGCCCCGCTTTTACCCTGTTGACCAGTCAACCCTGACTGGTCAACCGTTGGCTTTGACCCTGACCCCCACCTGTCATACACTATGGCTAGAATAGCACTAGGTGACAAAACTAATTTATGTTTTATTTTCGAATTAAAAGAATTCCAAAATACTATTTAAAACTTTGGAAAATAATATAAAATAAACCATAACTCGGATGAAAATGTTTTGTATATGGAAGTTGCTCAGAACGACGAGACGAATCCGGATGCACAGCCCGTTCGTCCGTCACACATCCCTAGCATAGAAAACTCGCAACTTTTCCCCTCCGGTCCGTCTGTCCGAAAACACAAAACGCCGGGAATGCTTTCCCGGCTGTTTTCCCCCTTTGCCGGTATCACCTAAAACCGCGTTAGGGCATACCTAGCTCCGCGTATTACCTCGATATGTTTTGTGATGCTTTGTTTGCTCCGTATTTACTGTTTCTCCCCCCTCTTCTTCTCCGATAGACCCCGAGACCGTTGTTGATGCCACTGAGTTCGACTACGTTGTTGACGACCCCTCCTTGCCAGAGCAACCAGGAAAGCCCCCCCTTGATCACCAGATATCGCCTACTCTCTTCTATACTGCTTACATTAGAGTAGTGTAGCATGTTACTGTTTTCCATTATCCTATCCTGATGCATAGCCTGCCCTTGTTACTACTGTTGTTACCTTTACCTGCAATCCTACATGCTTAGTATAGGATGCTAGTTTTCCATCAGTGGCCCTACATTCTTGTCTGTCTGCTGTGCAATACTATCAGGTCGTGATCACTCGGGAGTTGATCACGGGTATATACTATACTTATACATGATACATGTGGTGACTAAAGTCGGGTCGGCTCGAGGTGTACCCGCGAGTGATTCACGGATTGGGGGCTAAAAGGACCTTTGTCCCAACGGCCCTCTGTGTGGATCTTTGTGGCGGAGCGACAGGGCAGGTTGAGACTACCTAGGTGAGAGGTGGGCCTGGCCCTGTCGGCGTTCGCGGATACTTAACACGCTTAACGAGATCTTGGTATTTGATCTGAGTTGGGTCGTTGACCTTATACGCACTAACCAACTAAGCGGGAAAGATATGGGCACTCGGCGTCGTGGTATCAGCCGAAGCACTTCGTGACGTCAGCGACTGAGTGGCACGCGCTGGATTGGACTGGAACACCTGCTAGGCTAGGTCTGCTTCCGGCCGCGTTCGCAACGTGCAGGTGTGCTAAGGGCGATGGGCCCAGACCCTTGTGCGCTTAGGTTTAGACCGGCGTGCTGACCTCTTTGTTGAGCCTAGGTGGGGCTGCGACGTGTTGATCTTCCAAGGCCGGGCATGACCCAGGAAAGTGTGTCCGGCCAAATGAGATCAAGCGTGTTGGGTTATGTGGTGCACCCCTGCAGGGAAGTTAATCTATTCGAATAGCCGCGATCTTCGGTAACAGGACGACTTGGAGTTGTACCTTGACCTTATGACAACTAGAACCGGATACTTAATAAAACACACCCTTCCAAGTGTCAGATACAACCCGGTGATCGCTCTCTAACAGGGCATCGAGGTGGGGATCGCCGGGTAGGATTATGCTATGCGATGCTACTTGGAGGACTTCAGTCTACTCTCTTCTTTATGCTGCAAGACGGAGGCTGCCAGAAGCGTAGTCTTCGACAGGATTAGCTATCCTCCTCTTATTCTGGCATTCTGCAGTTCAGTCCACTGATATGGCCCTTTACACATATATCCATGCATATGTAGTGTAGCTCCTTGCTTGCGAGTACTTTGGATGAGTACTCATGGTTGCCTTGTTTCCCCTTTTCCCCATCTCTCTACCCGATTGCTGCGACCAAACGATGGGGCTCAGGTTCCAGACGCCACCGTCGACGACGACTCCTACTACTCTGGAGGTGCCTACTACTACATGCAGCCTGCTGACGACAGCCAGGAGTAGTTATGAGGATCCCAGGCAGGAGGCCTGCTCCTCTTTCGATCTGTATCCCAGTTTGTGCTAGCCATCTTATGGAAAACTTGTTTAACTTATGTCTGTACTCAGATATTGTTGCTTCCAGTGACTCGTCTATGATCGAGCACTTGTATTCGAGCCCTCGAGGCCCCTGGCTTGTATTATGATGCTTGTATGACTTATTTTATTTGTAGAGTTGTGTTGTGATATCTTCCCGTGAGTCCCTGATCTTGATCGTACACATTTGCGTGCATGATTAGTGTATGATTGAATCGGGGGCGTCACAAGTTGGTATCAGAGCCGACTGCCTGTAGGAATCCCCCTTCCACACTCCTTGGCCAAAGTTGAGTCTATATATTGAAAAACTTTTACTAACATGGCTGTGCGGCTTAGGGGCCCACGTTGCCATTGGGTGGTATTATGATCTTTTATTCCTCAACCTATACTCTAGGACTCTAACATCTCTTCTATTCGGGTTAAATGATTTTACTAACTCTGACTCTAGGTTCTCGATAATACTTTCTCCCGGAGAGCCCCTTATTACAGATGATCGTCTGCTGCACCAGAAGAATCCGAAGATACTCTCCGATGTACTCTTGAGACTTCATGACTTCACTTTTGCAATTCCCTTCCATCGATAAACCCCTGTGGATAACCACATATACTCGCCATTCATACGATGCCTCCGAGTTGATCTTGTTATTACAAGATACCCCGAAATTCTCTCTGTTGTTCCGAGAATCCTTTGAGCTTACTGCCTTGTTGTTCTTTGCCACATGAATACCAATATGGATAATTTCTAGCACTCACCGGATATTTGCTCATCCCCAGTTGATTCATGTATTTCACAAAAGTCTTCAAAATACTATTTGAACTTCCGAAAATCCTGAGTAGCCTATTGCTCTTGAAATTCTTACTTGCTTACATTATGGTTAATCCCATAAGTCTATAATCTTATTGGCATCTCTTGTCATTATCATTTTGAGTCCATTGATTCAAAATATTGCGAATGCTCGCAATCCTTAATCGGATCCTAGAATTCATTCTTTCGGCTCAGACGTCATTTTAAACATGAGCTGGATCTCGACCAATCAAATTGTTGTCGATTTTACCCCTAAGCTTACTCAACTTATCCATCCTTAATCAGAGCGTTTGCTTCTGATCCCTTGATTTGAAAATCATAATCCCTTTGCATTTGAGCTCTGGATTAGTCGGTTGCTTCTATAATTCAAGGCCCTTGCTTTGTTTTGTCCTCTGATCGTGTGCCGATACTCACATCAGCTCCATTATGGACCGACAGATCCTTTGTTGGGTTTTATCCAACAGCTTCCTTCATACTCAATAACCTTGTGGGCCTTCCCTCAGATACATAATGCCTTTGGTAAATTGTATCCTCTGCTTTCTCAACCAGGCTCTGCTTTCGAGCTTGTGTGTCGGTGTACAAAAAGAGGGGTACAATTTTTGTACCCCTACGACTGTGCACGGGCAGTCTGAGCCACGGGCGCCGCCACACCGAGCCCGGCAAGGGAGGTAGAACCAAGGTAAGGCCGAAGCCAAAGAGGAGCAGAACGACGCCAAGACCAAGACCACAAAGAGCAAAGGGGACGAAGCGGGCCCCCCCGGCAAGATCCTTGCCAGGAAGCGGTTTTTGCAAACTCGGCAAGACCCTTGCCGTGGCAGCCTCGCCCCACACCTACGGAGTGGGTCACCGTTGAGTCCACTGCCCCCATGGGGCGAGGATTCGGGAGGCATCCCCGTGGTGGTATGTAGATCTTTGTGAAGACATTCAAGATCAGATGCACACTTTAGAAGATGATGGCCCTTGGCGGGATCCCAGCCAAGGAAAACCACAAGGCCCCCGGCAAGAGCCTTGCCAGGGATGGCAGTAGGCGCCGCGGCAAGACCCTTGTCGGGACCCCGGCAAGACCCTTGCCGGGGCCGCAGCAAGGCCCTTGCCAAGGACACCCGCGGGGCCACCATCGGACCCGCTCTAGTCGCGCCTCCACCACCGTTCGCATGCGGCTGCCGACCCAACCAGCTGGGCAGGCACCTGCGTGGCGGCATGCAGATCCTCGTGGAGACCTATCACTGTGCCACCTCAGCTACCTGCCCGCCTACATGGCATCGCAGGCACCGCTGGCCAGGGCGTGTGTTGATGCAGGAGAGAGCGGCGACGGACGAGACGGGGCTCTCCCCCGCCCCCAATAAAACAAGGACACCTAAGCAAGGCGCATTAAATGCGCCTTGTCATGTAATGCGAGGGATAACCTCGCATCACTGTACCCTTTCCACCTCCTGTGTGCCACTGTGGCAGCCCCTTTTCCTATAAAAGGAGGCCCCAGGCGACCAGGAAGAGGATTCGGCTTTTTGGAGCTCCTCACGCCCCATAGCTAGCTCAGGAACACAAACATATAATCCACCAAAGCAGGAGTAGGGTTTTACGCACCTTCGCGGCCCGAACCTGGGTAAAGGAATTGTGTACTGCCTGCTCGATCCGCTCTTCTCACGACCCCCGCGCCCTGCAACCATAGGAAGGGATTCTCGTGATCCCATAGGTGTCGTTTCCCACCGACATCTTTGGCGCGCCAGGTAGGGGCTGCGCAGTTGTGAGAATCGGCTTTAGCAGTTAGTTCGACGCTTCTTCATCGTCATGGCGCCCAAGAAGAAGACGACGGTGGCGGTTGGCCCATCGGACACCGGGCATCCCGTCCCGACGCGGGCGAGCAGCGGACGGGTCGCCGAAAGGACCCGGCGCGCTGTTCGCGAACACCAACACCGTCCCAGCAGCCGGAGTTTGGGAGGCGGCGATGTTCGTGCGCCCGGTAACGGGCCGCACGCCGCAAAATACAAAGACGGACCCGGGTCCTCCGCAGGTGGCGCGGGACCTTCCGAGGTCGCTGCTGCCCCGCCCGCTAGCGGCGCGAGGGCCACCAGGACTCCCACTCCGGCGCCGACGCCGCGTTCCTCTCAAGCAGCGCGCGACGAGCGGCGTGATCACCCCGAAGACCCCGGGCGTCGCCACGGGAAAAGCCCCGAGCGCCACTCCCGGGATGTAGAAGACCTGTCCGGTCGCCGAGGCGCTGGTGAAGGCGGCGTGCGACCACACAGCCGTGATAGAGCTCCTTCTGACATGGTCAGAAGTCGAAGCGCATCGCGATCCGTGCAGGTTTCGCTGCCACTGACGCAAGCAGAAGCCCTGGCGCGCGCGCAGTTGCTCCTCGACTTTCCTCCCACTATGGGGAAACTCGACGAATGGAGAGCCACCATCCGAAGCCTTGTTGCGGTGGCCAACAAAGATGAGCCGACCTCGACGGAGCCCCCGGGTCGACGTTCCGACGGATTCCCGCGTACCAGTGGCAGGAAGGCTGGCGGTGCCGCGACCACGGTGCACTCGCCTCCTCCTCGCCCGGTGCCACGGACACCAGCCCGTCGCGATGTTGCGGGCGATGAAATCTCCATAGCATCGTCCGACCCGCGGACCCACCAGGACCAATGCTAGGTCCTTCGGGATCGGGAGCATGAAGACGCTCGGACCACCATCGAGCGCCGGCGCGGAGCGCGCCACCAGTCAGATAGGCGAGTGGGGCCTGCTGTGGACCACCCGGCACCGGGGAGCCCTGGGGGCCTGCCTTACGAGGTGGGCTGCCCGGCTTTTACCCGCGAGCTGCGGCAGTTCCAGTGGTCCACTCACCGCACTTTCAAACCTGACGTGGGCGAGAAGTACGGCGGCAAGACCCACCCATCCGAGTTCCTTAGTATCTACACCATCGCGATGCAGGCTGCCGGAGCTCGTGACGATAAGGTGCTTGCAAATTACTTCCCGCTGGCTCTTAAACCCAACGCCATGTCATGGTTGATGCACTTGCCGGTAGACTCCATTTCCTCCTGATCGGATTTGTGCCATGAGTTCGTGGGCGCCTTCACTGGCGGTCACCAAGCTCATGGCCAAGCGAGTGATCTCCACGTCATTCCCCAGAAGGGAGGCGAGAGTCTCCGCAAGTACATCCAGAGGTTCAGCCGAGTATAGTACAACATCCCAGATGTTCACCCTGCTGCCATCATCAGCGCGTTCCATCAGAACGTTCGGAACCGCAAGATGCGCGAAGAGCTGGCGATGAACAAGGTGAAAGATGTCGCGGAGCTCTATGTTCTCGCGGACAAATGTGCCCGGGCCGAAGAAGGGAGGAAGTACCCCGGCGAAGATGCCGGCGTGGAAACCGACTCCTCTGAAGAGGATACCGCTGCCCCGGCGAAGAAAGGCCGGCACCGCAACAGGAAGCGCAAAGGGAAAGCTGTGCTTGCCGTCGAGGGGTCTAACGACACCGGCTCCACCAAGAAGACCAAGGCAGGTGACCCCGGCAAGGAAATTGCCGGATGTGTCGCCTGCCTGGCCTTGGCGGTTGCCGAGAAGCCAGGCTACTCCGACAAGCGATACTGCAAGATCCATCGCACCAAAGGCCATGCTCTCCAAGACTGCCGGCAGGTTGAGCTCCTCACTGAGAAGCAGAGGGCTGAATACGAGAGGCGGGACAAGGAGAAGGGCCAAGATGGTGCTGAGGGATCCGGCAAGAAACGCGACGGCCAGGCGGGCCGTCGCGGCAAGGATAAGCAACAAGAGAGGCCCGCTCGGGGCCGTGACAGAAAGCCAGAAGATGACGATCACGAAGAGGACGACGAGTCTGGCAACCAAGAGTTTCATAAAGCTACAGAGGGCATGTGCGTTGACGGTGGCGCTTCCCTGCATGCCTCTCGGCGCCGGCTTAAACAGTGGGCGCGAGAGATTACAGCAGCAGAGCCGTCGCTGGATGCCCGGAGGCCGCTGAAGTGGTCTAGCACACCTATAATCTTTGACTCTGAGGACCACCCTGATCGCACTACTGCAGTCGGGTTCTTGCCGTTGTTGGTTTCGCCGACAATACGCAACCTCAAGGTGACAAAAATGTTAGTAGATGGCGGGGCCGGTCTGAACTTGATCTCGTCTGTCGTGATCGAGAAGCTGCAGATCCCTGATGGAGACCTCGAAGAAACGGGCACGTTTCAAGGGGTCAGCCCGGGGAGAAGCCAACCCAAGGGAAAGGTCACGTTGCCCGTAACTTTCGGGAGCGACCTGAACTTCAGGACGGAGAGGATTGTGTTTGATGTTGCCAAGATCCCCTTGCCCTACAACGGGATCCTTGGCCGCCCAGCGCTGGCCAAGTTCATGGCGGCGTCACACTACGCCTACAATACCCTGAAGATGCCAGGGCCCGTGACGATCATCACCATCCCCTCCGACAAGAAGGATGCACTGATGTGCGCTGATCAAGTGTACCAGCAAGCAGTCGCAGTAGCTGTCGCCGCTGGGTCACTCGCTCCTGCTGCCGGGACCCGGGGGGGGGGGGGGAGAAGAAGAAGGCCGGTGAGACCTCGGACACCCACTCCGGCAAGCGCACCTCTTCGGAGTGTAGCGCTGCCGTCGAGGACGTGCCAGAGAGCTTCGCCGGCAGAAGCAAGAAGTCCAGGGCCACGCCACCGGGAACCAAGAAGGTTTCCGTCAACAAGGACGACACGGGAGGAGCTTTCACCATAAGCTCCACCCTTGACGACAAATAGGAAGACGCGCTCGTTACCTTCCTGCGGGCAAATGTCGATGTGTTTCTGTGGCAAGTTTCCGACATCCCCGGCGTTCCCAGGGAGGTGATTGAGCACCACCTTGCTGTCTGTCCTCATGCGCGGCCTGTCAAGAAGAAGGTCAAAAAGCAAGCTTTGGAACGACAAGAATTTATCACAGAAGAAATCCGGAAACTGGAGGCAGCAGGTTTGGTAAGAGGAGTGCTCCATCCGACGTGGTTGGCCAATCCGGTCATAGTGCGCAAGGCAAATGGGAAGTGGAGGCTGTGTATTGATTACACAAATATTAATAAGGCTTGTCCTAAAGACCCCTTCCCATTGTCGCGCATCGACCAGATTGTTGACTCCATGGCCGGGTGTGATCCGTTGTCATTCCTCGATGCCTACTCCGGCTACCACCAGATCTTCATGACGAAAGAAGACGAAGAGAAAACAACATTCATCACCCCATGTGGTACATATTGTTTCATACGGATGCCTTTCGGGTTGAAGAGTGATGGTTCGACGTTTGCGAGGGCGGTCCAGATTGGTTTTGAGCCCCAGCTCCATAGAAATATGGAGGCCTATATGGATGACATAGTAGTCAAAACCAGGGACAGGGCCACCCTCATATCAGATTTGCGGGAGACGTTTGCAAATATGCGCAAGATCAACCTCAAGCTAAACCCTGAGAAGTGCGTCTTTGGTGTCCCGTCCGGCAAGCTTCTCGGGTTCTTTGTGTCGCAGCGGGGGATAGAGGCCAACCCGGACAAGATCAAAGCTATAGAGCAGATTGAAGCACCCAAGCGAATCAAGGATGTGCGCCGGCTTGCTGGTTGCGTCGTTGCCCTGGGCAGGTTCATATCCAAGTCCGCCGAGCGCGCCCTTCCCTTTTTCAAGATCCTGAAAAAGGCGGGCCCGGTGGAGTGGACACCAGAAGACGAAGCGGCATTGCAAGATTTGAAGAAGTACCTCTCCTCCGCACCAACACTAGTTGCGCCCAGGCCTCAGGAGCCGTTGCTGCTATACTTAGCGGCAACGAACCAGGTGGTCAGCGCCGCACTAGTGGCGCAGAGGGAGGTCGACGACGAGGAAATGGCAGCAACAGAGCCCGACGCCACCGGTGCGGAGGCGACACAGTTGGTCGAGGTGCCGCCAAAAAAGAAAGTGATGCAGCGCCCGGTCTAGTTCGTTAGCTCCCTCTTACAGGGGGCTAGATCGAGGTACTCCGATGTGCAGAAACTGCTCTTCGGCCTCCTCATGGCCTCGAGGAAGCTGCGTCACTACTTCCAGGCACACGAGATCACTGTCGTCACTCGCCTCCCTCTGCAGCGGATATTGCACAACCCAGATGCAACGGGGAGGATTGTGGTATGGGCACTGGAGCTGTCCAGCTTTGGCCTCAAGTTTGAAAGTACTTCGACGATCCAGAGCCGAGTCCTGACGGAGTTCATTGCAGAATGGACCGCCACACCTGACGAAGAAGCCCAAGAGACTGCTCTCCCCGACAAGGAGGCAAGTTGCGATTGGATCATGTACTTTGATGGGGCTTTCTCCCTCCAGGGTGCCGGGGCTGGCGTACTGTTCGTCGCCCCCACCGGAGAGCACCTCAAGTACGTGATCCAGATGCACTTCCCTAGGGAGGCGTCAACAAACAACATGGCGGAATACAAAGGGCTGCTTGCCGGTCTTAGGATCGCGGCGGACCTCGGAATCAAAAAGCTCATCGTCAGGGGCGACTCGCAGCTTGTCATCAAGCAATTCAATAAGGATTACCAGAGCCCGTTGATGAAGGCCTACGTTGATGAAGTGAGAAAGCTGGAAGAGCGTTTCGACGGTATCCAGGCTGAATACGTTCCCCGAACAGAGAACGATATCGCCAATTACCTGTCGAAGCGCGCTTCCCTCAAGCTACCTGTGGAACCAGGTACCTTTGTGCTTCAGCTAACTCAGCCATCCGTTGATCCATCAACAGTGTAGAACAAGAGAAGGAAATCAGGACCCGGCAAGTACTTTCCCGCCGAGCTCCCCGGAGCCGCCGGCAAGGATGTTGCCGAGGACACTGAACCCGCCACGGGACGGCTAGCTCCGGCAGGACGCCAAGCCCTTGCCGTCGAGACGGCCGCCCCTATAGCGGTGGAAATGCCTTTAGTCCTCGCCGTCGAGCCTCAGGCTCCAGCGTGGGCACAACATATCGTCCGATTCCTCCAGACAGGGGAGCTTCCTGAGGAGCAGGAAGAAGCGGAGAAAGTATCCCGTCGCTCTGCCATGTACCAGTTCGTCGATGACGTCTTGTACAGGAAGAGACCGAACGGTGTGAAATTGAAGTGCATCCCTCGAGAGGAAGGACTAGAGCTGTTGGCGGAGATACATGGAGGCATATGTGGACCCCACATTGGGTCGAGAGCCCTCGCCGGCAAGGTGTTCCGGCAAGGTTTCTTCTGGCCCACCGCCCTCCAGGATGCAACGACACTCGTCACCAGGTGTGAGGCGTGTCAGTTCCATTCAAGAAAGCTTCATCAACCAGCTCAAGCCCTTCAAACCATTCCTCTCTCCTGGCCCTTCTCGGTCTGGGGGCTCGACATACTGGGCCCCTTCCCCCGCGCTGTCGGGGGCTTTGAGTACTTGTACGTAGCCATCGACAAGTTCACAAAGTGGCCAGAAGTGGAGGCAGTGAGGAAGGTCACAGCTCAGTCAGCCGTCAAGTTCTTCAAGGGGCTAGTGTGCCGTTACGGTGTACCCAACCGGATCATCACCGACAACGTTACACAGTTCACAAGCCGCACCTTCATGCAATATACTCAGGACCTCGACAGCAAAGTCTGTTTCGCTTCCGTCGCTCACCCGCAGAGCAACGGGCAAGCTGAGAAGGCAAATGCAGAAGTGTTGCGAGGCTTAAGGACCAAGACCTTTGACCGACTGCACAAGAGCGGAAGGCGCTGGATTGATGAGTTGCCGGCGGTTCTTTGGTCAATCAGGACGACACCAAATCGAGCCACCGGCCAAACACCCTTCGCCCTGGTATACGGGGCAGAAGCAGTTATCCCTACTGAACTCATATACGGGTCACCTCGAGTGCTCGCTTATGATGAGCTTGAGCAAGAGCAACTGCGGCAAGACGACGCACTGCTCCTTGAGGAAGATCGTCTCCGGGGGGCTGTGAGAGCAGCACGCTACCAGCAAGCCTTGCGCCGCTACCATAGCCGCAAGGTTCATGCCCGGAGCCTTGAGGAAGGCGACCTTGTTCTTAAGCACGTTCAATCGGCCAAGAATTCCAACAAGTTGATGCCGAAGTGGGAAGGCCCTTATCGGGTAATACGAGTCACCAGGCCTGGCGCAGTCCGCCTGGAGACCGAAGATGCCGTTCCGGTGAGCAACTCCTGGAACATCGAGCATCTTCGCAAGTTTTACCCATAAGGCGCGGCTTGTCGGGCCTCCCGGCAAGCCACCCTTTTGTACAAGCATTGCCGATGATGCATGTAACCCTTTGTACAAAGCCAGGCGCAGACCCTGAGCATATATGAAGCGCTGGCGCCCTAAGTTATAGCATGCATGCTAGGTCGAGTCTCGTCCTTGGTTAGGGTTGATAGTGCTTAGCGGCGGCTAACCCCTAGCTTAGAGGTCGAGTGTGCATCTCTTTGCCGTTCTTTTGTCTCCTTTGGTTCGCAGGGCTCGGATATCCTTGCCGGATCACTTGAGGATGAAAAAAAGAGAAGAGGGATGGACCAGCGTCTAGACCCCGGCAAGCTAGTGTTGCCGGGGGCTGCAAGTACAAAGATTCACCCACGGCGAACCAGAGTTGCCGGGGGCTGAAGTCTCAGATAAGTTCTTCATCCCTTATCATTCATTCTCTTATGGACTGAGGTATGTGAAACCTCATTTCTTCCTAAAGCTACCGTGCTCCCCTAACTCTAGGCCCTAGGGCTTGTTCCTGGGGCCAGGTTTGGTCGTAGTCGCGGTAGCAAAGGGACGGAACAAGGAGCCTGAACCCGCCTCATCCCTGCCTCCGCCGAAAGCGTGAGAAAGGTCGAGTGACGTGGGAAGACGGCAGGGCCTGGTGCCGGGCAGGAAAATGTCTATCTTAAAGATATCAAGGATTTACCCCTTGACGTGGGTTCTACCCGCAAGACAAGTAATCCGGCAAGCATCCCTTTTTCATTAAAAACATTCCACTCAGGTACAGTTCATGGAGAATGAAAAACATGAATGATGGGATTACAAGCTTTAAATTCAGCTAAGGCCCGAAGGCTTACAAACTAAAAAGAGATAAGGTGCCCATAATCCCTTTCTTGTCCCTCTCTTCGGGAGGCAGGTCAAGGAGGCGAAAAGGGCAAAAGGGGCGCCTAGACGAGCTACGGGTGGCAGAAGACACCAAGAGAACGTCTCGGTGGTCGTCCGAAGGCTGGATGGTGATGGCGGCGCCAGAGGCAGAGCTCGAAGACGAGGCGGCAGGACGTCAGCACGCGTCGAAGGCGTCGTGCCTACGTACTCCGAGTTGACGGCCTTGCCGCCCGCCCTCTTCCTCTTCCATAGCCTCCCAACGCCAGCTGCCCAAGGAGACGACCCCGAGAAGTTCAAGGAGCCGGCGACGCGGATGATGGGGTCGCCTGTGCCGCACGGAGCGGCGCCCGACACCTAGTCGGACCCGTCATCCTGCCGCCTGCTACCCTTGTTGTCGCTGCCGCTGTCCTCCTCGTCACTCCCGCTCGAGGAGGAGTGTGCCCGAGTCCCGAAGCACCCGAAGACCTTGACAGAGAGGAGACCGCCCTCCATCAGCTTAAAATGGAGGGTGAGCCCTTTCGTCAGGCGGTGGATACGGGCGAACGTCTTCCACCCTCGACCAAGATACATCACATTGGGGGCTGGGAAGTCGACGCGGACTTGCGTACCGCTGATTCCACAGCCCCTCATGTGCAGCCTCAGTGTCTCAGGCGGGTCCAGCTCCATCTCGCTCGCGAACGGAGTCGGGAGACGAAGACGACGGCGAGGCGGCCGGCGCAGCCTGACGAAGAACTCACAAGGGTCGTCCCCAACGTGTCCCTCCATGGGGAGAGGAACTGCTGGCGGAGGCGAAGCCGGCGCACCGCCCCGTCCTCCTCTTCCCCGAGCGCCTCGGCCTCGCCCACGGCCTCGCCCTCTCCCCCTTCCCCTCACGGCTGGCTCTGCCGCCGTAGGTGCAGGAGGAGGAGGGACGCGTTGTCGAGCAGCGACCCTCGTCGCCACCGTCGAAGGACCAGGGTTCCCTTTCTCCATGGCGAATGAGGGGGATGGGAGCAGAAGCTGAAGAAGTGAGATGGAGGAATGCAGGGCACCGACCCCCCCGCTCTTTATAAAGGAGCAGGGTGGGGGCTCGACCGCCCCGTTCCGCCAATAAGGACGTGAATGGCGCAGGAGACCGGGGCCGATCCGCCGCCCCAGCCCGCGACGGCCCGGCTTCCTGCCTTCACCAACGGCCACCCCAGGCGCATGAGCGCTGCGTGGCGAACGTGCAGGACCGAAGCGATGGGTGAGGTGACTTCTCCCCGCCCCGTGATTAAAGGGAGTGGGCACCTTGAAAGACCACGCCTCGGCCCCGTCCAGTAAATGGGCCGCGCCTCCACGCCTCCCTTCGTTTATGGGGAAGGCGCGAGCCGCCCCCTTTTACTACGACGTGACGCATTCGTGCAGAGATCAGCCTCACGCATGCCACCCACGTCACGCACGCCTCCCCACGACGCGCCACGCGCGGGAAGCATGGGAGGCACAGTGCGCGAAGAAACTTACCGCGGTAAAAACCGCCCTGCCTGCCCGCACACCGTTCTTGGGCCTGGCCCAACAACGCGTTGCGCTCATGTGTGGCCCAGGCCCGGGGGCTCCTGTCGGTGTACAAAAAGAGGGGTACACTTTTTGTACCCCTACAACTGTGCACGGGCAGTCTGAGCCACGGGCGCCGCTGCACCGAGCCCGGCAAGGGAGGTAGAACCAAGGTAAGGCCGAAGCCAAAGAGGAGCAGAACGACGCCAAGACCAAGACCACTAAGAGCGAAGAGGACGAAGCGGGCCCCCCCGGCAAGATCCTTGCCGGGAGGCGGTTTTTGCAAACCCGGCAAGACCCTTGCCGTGGCAGCCCCGCCCCACACCTACGGAGCGGGTCACCCTTGAGTCCACTGCCCCCATGGGGCAAGGATTTGGGAGGCATCCCCGTGGTGGTATGCAGATCTTTGTGAAGACATTCAAGATCAGATGCACACTTTAGAAGATGATGGCCCTTGGCGGGATCCCAGCCAAGGAAAACCACAAGGCCCCCGGCAAGAGCCTTGCCAGGGATGGCAGCAGGCGCCGCGGCAAGACCCTTGTCGGGACCCCGGCAAGACACTGCCGGGGCCGTGGCAAGGCCCTTGCCAAGGACACCCGCGGGGCCACCATCGGACCCGCTCTAGTCGCGCCTCCACCACCGTTCACATGCGGCTGCCGACCCAACCAGCTGGGCAGGCACCTGCGTGGCGGCATGCAGATCATCGTGGAGACCTACCATTGCGCCACCTCAGCTGCCTGCCCGCCTACATGGCATCGTAGGCACCGCTGGCCAGGGCGCGTGTCGACGCAGGAGAGAGCGGCGACGGACGAGACCGGGCTCTCCCCCGCCCCCGATAAAGCAAGGACACCTAAGCAAGGCGCATTAAATGCGCCTTGTCATGTAATGCGAGGGATAACCTTGCATCACTGTACCCTTTCCACCTCCTGTGTGCCACTGTGGCAGCCCCTTTTCCTATAAAGGAGGCCCCAGGCGACCAAGAAGAGGATTCGCCTTTTTGGAGCTCCTCACTCCCCATAGCTAGCTCAGGAACACAAACATATAATCCACCAAAGCAGGAGTAGGGTTTTATGCACCTTCGCGGCCCGAAACTGGGTAAAGGAATCGTGTACTGCCTGCTCGATCCGCTCTTCTCATGACCCCCGCGCCCTGCAACCACAGGAAGGGATTCTCGTGATCCCATAGGTGTCGTTTCCCACCGACATTGTGTTATTTACTCCTGAAGTTTGTGGTATATGTTCCTAAGAGACCCTGATGGGTTGAACCTATGCCTTTTCCTAATCTATGTGAGCCCGAAAGATTTCACGGGTCATACTCATCTGGTATTTTACCAGGTAAAACTTTTAACACTAATACCATTATCGAAACGAGAAGTGAATGAAAGGTTATGCATTGGAGAAGTGGGAGTTGACCTTGAACTTGTGTTCATGCCCATGGACATGATGTAGATCCTATCATGGAAGCTTCTTGTAATAATAACTATTTCCTTGATATAATATCCTTTGGTATCTGTGAATTGATCCTTTGCAAACGTGGTTCCGACCATATTTTCTCCTTGATTTCATTTTGTGGACAAGTTAAATCGCTTGTCTTCTATAGATCAATACACCCCACTTCAAACTTTAGTTTGTTATGCCTTTGAGTATTATTCACCTGGTATCTCGAGGATATCATGCCATTGCACTACATCCTATGAAATTGTGATGGAGTAATACCTTTCCCTGTCATAGTCACCCCACGAGTTCGGGTTGTCGTCAACCGAGAACACCGAATAGTGGACCAAGTCCGCACTACGGGTCGACATCTTTTAGTAATCTTCATTGCTTACGAGTTTGCACTTGATCATAGCATTCCCAACGGATTGACTACATCATCATCGTCAGGCTGACTGCTTGACCATTCTACCTATGTCCTTCATCCCCGGGACACAATCCCGACAGTGTTCTCAGCTTACATCGAACTTTCCGCATCATATTGTTTGTCTTGAGAGACAACTCCAAATTTCTGAGATGGCATCTTATCTATGGTTATAGTAACCTTTTACTTCACCATTCCCTTGATGTGATGTATTTGCTGATCGATTACATCTTCTTGAAACCTCTCGATAAATGTGTCATGATCATCGTAAACATTTTCTAACGTTGATCATGCTACCTAAGCCCATCTTTCGGGTGCACCTTTCAATCAATGGTCAATTGTGTATGCTTTCCTCGAGCATACATCATTATATCATTTGATCTGACAAATGTTATCTCCTTGTTCACATAATTGTGGAAACCCATCCTTTCTAAATCTCGATGAATTGTCACTGAGTTCATCAACTACCTCCTTATTCCTTCATTGGTTTAATGACGAGCTCTTGTTCTGAAACTCCCTTCCATAGTACATTTCCCGAGAATCTTACAATGTCATCTCGTCAATTTGTTTTGCACCTTTTCTTCTCAGGCATCCTGAGTCTGAGGTATCCTGAGACCAATCAGTCAGATATGATGGTTGGAACATATTTCCAAGAGTTATAACATTGGTCTTTATATGACCCGATAAGGTGATGTCAGGCCTAGTACACCTGGCCGGAGGACCTATTTTTATAGTTTCCTTGTTAGCAAGGCTATCCATTCTCCCATGAGGAAATTGTAATACTTATTCTACAAGTTATTCCTGATGAATCCATTGAGTATCCAAAGTCCGACCTTTGCTTGAAGATCATGTCAATGCTATCTCGAAGCATGTCTGTGGTACTCCGATTTTTGACAAGAACATTTGAAGCCCAATGCTAAGTATTTCTTGCTCAATTATCCAAACACCGTTGTATGGATAATGTCATGAAATTTCTCTCCCCTACCTAAAGAGTTTTCTACATTATATCATGTCGTGGATATCATGCTCTGCTTGTCCTTGGGAAGGATATACCCCCGAAATATGTGTCCAAACACATTTTCCTTTCCATTGTTCTGTTTACTCTGGACATCACATTTTCCTTTCCGTTGTTTTGTTTAACCTTTCTTGTGGTCTATATGCTATGAGCAGTAACATTTCCGGCATATATAAACACCTCGGTGTCAACTCTGTCGGTAAGACCCTGTTACTACTGTTGATGACATTCCGGTAACCACCGATGGACAATAACTTTGCCTATTGGTCCACCTCGTCTTAACGAGCAGGAAAATGGTTCTCTTCGTCCCTAGCCCTTGGTACCAACGTTGTTGCCAACATAACTGACGGTCTATCCTTTGACATGCCTTGATATCGGCCCCCTTTCTACTTTTAACCCACATGGTGGGCCCATAACCCACAGTTCAACAGGATCGAAACCTAACTCTCGTGTATACCCTTGATGCTAAAGTATCATTTGCACTTGGCTTCGTATGTAATACACGAGCTAATTTCCTTACCATGTTTTCGTTCTGGTATCAGACGCGATAATTATTCTCATTGCTCCGAAACCCCTTTCAACTTCTGATTAGGCATTGAACGATTGTCTACCCGGTTTAAACTGCTTATTGCACCTCACCTTGCTCTCGATGACTCTCTTCAATTTCAACTCGAGAGATGCCTCTATGCCACGTTCACTGAGATAGTCCCCACGTAACTATCTTGTATTGAGCTCTGTCCTTCACGAGACTTTGCCCCCTTACTCTAGCTCTTAAATGTCGGGACGAGATTTCTTGTAGTGGAGGAGAATTGTGACGCCCGGATAATTAAACTACAGTAACGCTCTACTAATGATGCCAAGTCATCATCATTATGCCCTAAGAAAAACGATTAAGAAATATTTCAACCCCAATTTCATTTTTTATATAAATTCAAAATATTAATTGTCCAAACAGCAAAACAAAAGTGTCCAGAATATTGCAAAAATTCCCAAAGCTATTATAAAATTAAAACCAACATTGGTGATCTCCCAAAATTTAGCCTAGCAACCAAAATAGTGGAACCGCAGTAATTTAAATAACCTTTTCAATTTCTAATAATATTTAAACTCTACCAAATGCCCTGGAACTTTTTGTGCAACACCACACTATTGTGCATGATTTAGGTGGCAAGTATTATAATAAACAAAACTCTTTTAGTATCCAAAAATCATACGAAATAGTAGCAGAAATAAGAAAAACAGTAGAGGAAAAGTAAATGACCTAATCTACAGTACACTAGGCCCATGTGGGCTGGGAAAGGCCCAACCCACCTTTCCCCACTCATCCCCTTCCCTTGTACAGACAGAGGGCGTGGCGGCCATCCACGGCTCCATAGCCGGCAGGGTGCACGCGCCGTCCATCCGCTACCCCCTGTCGGCTACAAGACCATCCCGACGCCCTGGACGAACACTAGTCGTCCACCCCCTTTTCCCCGTGCCGTTTTCTTCCTTTCCCACACACGCCCGAGCTCCGCCCGCCATGTCCATCGTCGTCCTCGTGTCCATCGTCCACCTCATCGGCTGAGACCTCTGCAGTAGCTGCTTGCGCTCCATCTATATCGACTCCGAGGAGCAGGTCGAGCAGGAGATCGCCCCAACGCAGGGATCGACGTCGTCTTCTACCTTCGGCCGCCATCACGCCATCGACCATTGTCGTCGTTCTGCTGCTACTAAGCTTTCATCTGGCCACTGTGTGCCTCTGCAGTGAGCTTCCACTCGTTTCCCCCTCCCCTGAACTCGCCCTCCGTCTCCTGCTATCGCTACCATCGCCACCGTAGTTCGTCGCCGCCGATGCACTTGCTGTCATTGCCTCCTCCTGGCCGGCCAAGCACGTGGGCGTGCTCAGGACCTCGCGGTGATGCCGGTCGTGTCCTTGAACCTCTGCGCCGTGCCCTACGGCCACGACCCCGAGCTCGGCCACCGCCACACTCCGCCCGCTCACCCGCGCTCTCTCGCCGGACCTGGCGACCTGCGTGCATGCCACGAACCGCCCGCCGGGCCTCGTCCTCGCTCGCTAGTCACGTCCGCTTCCCCCCGCCCGCTGTCCGCCGTCGTTACCTCCCTCCCCGCACCGGGCAGAGCCTCCCCTCTGTCGCCTTTGCCCGCAGCCCGAGCGCTCCTTTTACCCACGCCCGCGCCTGGCCCCGCGTCCGCCTCCCGGCTACCCCGTTCACGCCCCCACCACTCCTGGCCGGCGCCCCTCGCGCGTGCGCATACGCCCGGGGTCGTGCCCTGCACTACTGCTGCATACTTCTGTTGCTGCTACTGCCGCCTACCGCTGCCGCCACTGCTGCTCTGCCTGGTTGCCGCCACCGACCACCTCCAGCCTCCCCTGCCGCGTTCCGCCCTGCCGAGGCTGCGCTCACACCGCGCGCCTAGCCCGCGCATGCGTGCACTCCCGCTGGTGTAGCATTGCTGCATGCTGCTGGCGCGGCTGGCTTCAGCCGGTGGCGCCCAGTACGCACGCGCGTGCGAGCCAGCGTGAGGCCGCCCTTGTTCGTTCGCTACAACATGGGCTCTGGCCCAAGTTAATTAGGGAGGCCTAATTAAGTTAGGCCTAACCCCCATTTGTTAGCTCCAATTGATAGAACGTGTGGGTCCCTTGAGTTAGTCAACTATTTAATTTAACTCTAAAAATGCCGAGTCAATGACATATGGGCCCCGCTTTGACCCTGTTGACCAGTCAACCCTGACTGGTCAACCATTGAATTTGACCCTGACCCCCACCTGTCATACACTATGGCTAGAATAGCACTAGGTGACAAAACTAATTTCTGTTTTATTTTCGAATTAAAAGAATTCCAAAATACTATTTAAAATTTGGAAAATAATATAAAATAGGGCACTATGGCCAGGTAAGTTCTCTCCCTCTCTTTAAATTTCTGTTTTCTATTTTTCTGTAGGTTTTTGGCTTTACTAAAAATAGGGCACTTCTAAAAATCCTGAAAATAATCAGAGGCTCCGTTTAGAATATTTCCAACAGCCCACACTTATCTTCAGAATTATTGAGCATCTAAAATATTTACTAGCATTTAAATGCCCAAATGCAACTTACATATAATTTAATTCAATGACCTTCTGTTGACCTAGAAAATTATGCACCAATTTTGCCAGAGATTCTAACCCAAGACAAAGAGGGTGAACTTTTTAGAAGGGCATTTCAGGTTCATTGAAAATATTTTTAGTAAACCCTAGTTGATTTCAGGGGGGTGCTGGGGGTTCTGTCTTCCCCATTTCAAGTTTCTGATGAAAAGTAGACATGATGCATGTACTAGCTAGGATGTGACAACTCACCCCCACTCAAAAGAATCTCGTCCCAATATTTAGGATGCGTCGGGAAGAAGGTAGGGTACTCAAGTCGAAGACGGTCCTCCCTTTCCCAAGTAGCTTCTTGCTCGGAATGTTGTGACCATTGAACCTTGAGAAACTTGATATTCTGGCGTCGAGTGGTACTCTCAGCTTGATCAAGGATACGAACGGGATATTCTCGATATGTGAGATTATCTTGGAGATCAAGTGTTTCGTGGTCCACTCCACGGATAGGATCCGAGAAGCAACGCCTGAGTTGAGAAACGTGGAGGACATCATGAACTCTGGAAAGATGCGGAGGTAGTTCCAATTGGTAGGCAACTTCCCCTCATTTGGCAAGAATGCGAAAGGGTCCAATGTAACGAGGAGCCAATTTGCCTTTGATACTGAATCGATGGGTTCCCTTTAAAGGTGTAACCCGAAGGTAAGCCTTCTCGCCAACTTCATAAGTCATAGGCTTATGTTTGCGGTCATAATGGCTCTTTTGGCGAGATTGGGCCGTTTTCAATTTCTCACGAATAATGCGAACCTGCTCTTCTGCTTCCTGGATCATATCCGGGCGAAAGAGTTGTATTTCCCCGGTTTCTGACCAGTTAAGAGGCGTTCGACATTCTCGTCCATAGAGAACTTCGAAAGGAGCTTTGCCCAAGCTAGCTTGATAACTATTGTTATAAGTGAACTCGGCGAATGGAAGACATTTCTCCCAATTCATATCGAAAGAGATGACAGAAGCTCGAAGCATGTCTTCCAGGATTTGATTGACTCGTTCTACCTGACCACTTGATTGAGGATAGAAGGCGGTGCTAAAGGAGAGACGATTCCCCATAGCATTTGGAAACTTTCCCAAAATCGAGAGGTGAAGAGACTTCCACGGTCTGAGTTAATCTCCAATGGAACACCATGAACAGACACTATTCGGGAGATGTACAAGTCAGCTAGCTGGCTAGTGGTTATACTCTCACGAACGGGCAGGAAGTGGGCTACTTTGGAAAGACGATCGACAACGACGAAGATAGCATTATTCCCTCTCTTGGTCCTGGAAACCCGGTAATGAAATCCATACCGATTTTATCCCATTTCCATTCAGGAATATCCAAAGGTTAAAGGGTGCCAGCAGGCCGTGCTCTGCTTTAACTCGACGACAGACGTCGCAATTAGCAATGTAGTGAGCGATTTCTCTCTTCATCCTAGTCCACCAAAACCTCTGGCGTAGGTCTTGATACATTTTAGTACTACCAGGATGAATGGTGAGAGGGGATTCATGAGCTTCCTTAAGGAACAATTGTCGTAGATGCTGTTTCTTGGGAACCACCAAGCGGTTCTCGAAGAAGACCACACCTCGCTCATCCATGGAAAAACATTTAGCAACTCCGCTAGTGATGTTTTCCTTAATCCGGGATATGGCCTTATCGCGCTTCTGGGCAGCTATGATTTGATCCATAAGGTTAGGTTTCACCACCATGGTGGAAAGGAATCCTCGAGGAACAATGTGAAGGTTAAGCTTACGAAATTCCTCGTGGAGAAGTGGTTGACTATGTTGTAACATCAGGTTGTTACAATAAGATTTACGACTTAGTGCATCAGCCATGACATTGGCTTTGCCTGGGGTGTAAGTTATTCCTAAGTCGTAATCCGTGATCAACTCGACCCAACGTCTTTGCCCGAGATTCAAATCCGGTTGGGTGAAGATGTATTTCAGACTTTGGTGATCAGTGTAGATTTCGCAACGCTTACCTAGAAGGTAATGTCGCCAGGTTTTGAGTGCATGGACTACAGCCGCAAGCTCTAGATCATGTGTGGGATAGTTATCCTCATGTGGACGCAATTGTCGAGAAGCGTAGGCAATCACATGACGATCTTGCATGAGTATGCAACCTAGTCCTTGTCGCGAGGCGTCGCAATAGATAACAAAGTCCTTAGAAAAATCTGGTGGTACGAGTACGGGAGCAGATGTCAGGCGTCTTTTCAGTTCCTGAAAGCTGAACTCGCACTGTGGGGTCCACTCGAACTTTTTATCTTTCTTGAGGAGTTCGGTTAGAGGCTTAGCAACCTTGGAGAAATTCTCGACGAAGCGGCGGCAATAGCTCGCTAAACCAAGAAAACTCCGAACTTGCTTGATCGTTTCAGGTGGAGTCCAGTCAAGGACGGCTTGAACTCGCTCGGGATTGACAGCAATGCCCTTACCAGAGATTACATGGCCCAGATAGGTCACTTCTGGCAACCAAAATTCGCACTTGGAGAATTTGGCATAAAGGCGGTGCTCTCGAAGTTTCATCAATACTAGCCTTAGATGTTCGACATGTTCTTCCTCATTCTTGGAGTAGATGAGTATATCATCGAGGTATACCACGACGAATTTATCCAAATACTCCATGAAGATCGAGTTCATTAGCCGAGAGAAAGTGGCTGGATCATTGTTTAACCCGAAGGACATGACGGTGTACTCGTATTGGCCATAATGAGTAACAAAGGCCGTTTTAGGAATGTCCCCGTTCTTGATTTTGATTTGATGGTAGCCCACCCTCAAATCCATTTTGGAGAAGACTGAGGATCCAGCGAGCTGATCATACAGGTCATTGATCCTGGGGAGCGGATACTTGTTCCTGATGGTGACCAAGTTGACAGGTCGGTAATCTACAACCATCCGATCCGTTCCATCCTTCTTCTTGACGAAGAGGACGGGGCAATCCCATGGAGAAGAACTAGGACGGATGAAACCCTTTTGCAAGGACTCATCGAGTTGTTTCTTAAGCTCGGCTAGTTCTAGGGGTGCCATCTTATAGGGTCTTCTAGAGATTGGGACGGTTCCTGGAACAAGATCTATCACGAACTCAACCTCTCTATCAGGTGGAACACCTGGCAGTTCCTGTGGAAAGACATCCGGGAAGTCACGGACTACCGGAATATCTTCAAGGTCTGGAAGGGGGTTGTCATTTAAGGAGTAAAGCTGACGCTCAGACACTCGGGTCAAAACATCGACTGTCTTGCCTGATGGATGGGTGAGTTGAACAGTTCTAGTAGAGCAAACAATCTTAGCGTAATGGGCTGACATCCAGTCCATACCTAAGATGATGTTTATGTCCGAAGACTTGAGAGTTACTAGTGATGCAAGGAAGACCAATCTGTCGACAAGGATTTCATTTCCATGGCTGATTCTAGAGGTTTGCCACTTAGAACCAGGGGTTTGAATTACCATGGAGGTGGGCATGTCACAAAATGTGGTGTTGTGCAGTCGAGCATAGCTCTCAGAAATAAATGAATGAGATGCTCCAGTATCAAAGAGAACAGTTGCCGGATGGCAATTAACAAGGAGCGTATCGAGAACGACGTTGGGGTCCTCATGAGTTTCCTCAGCTGAGATGTAGTTGACATGGCCACGAGCAGTGGTGGCTGGCTTGGCGTAGAGCACCTTTCCTGCTGGCTTGCCACGGCCAACAGACTTGCCGATCTGGTTGGGATTGTTCCGGGGACACTCGCGGATGTAGTGACCCGTCTCCCCACACTTGAAACAAGTTATCATATTCGGGCGTGGAGCAGCATTAGAAGCGGGGCCACCATAGGTCTTGGGCGCTGCATACTGCTGGTTGGGGCGAGGCGCCTCAAAGGATGGCCTTGGAGTTAATCTGGGTGGCAAAGCAGTGCTTGGAATCCAGACCCGGCGCTTCTGAGATCCAGAGCCGGATGTAGATCCAAAGTCACGGGAGTGCTTGCGTGAAGCTTCGAAGTCAGTCTGACCTGTTTCAGCACTGATGGCCTTGTTGACTAACTTCTGGAAGGAGGTGCACTCGTGCAGACGAAGATCACGGCGAAGCTCGGGGCTAAGTCCCTTGCGGAACCTTGCCTGCTTCTTGGCGTCGGTGGATACCTCTTCAGGAGCATAACGTGCTAGATTTCCAAACTCACGACTGTATGCATCCACAGTCAGTCTACCCTAGGTGAAATTGCAGAACTCTTCCCTCTTGCGATCCATGAGTCCTTCCGGGATGTGATGTTCACGGAATGCCTCACTAAATTCAGCCCAAGTAGTGATTTGGCCGACTGGGCGCATAGCCTCAAAGTTCTCCCACCAAAGGCTAGCAGGGCCTTCGAGGTGATAGGCAGCAAACTTAACCTTATCATCTTCGGCTATGTTGGTAGAACGTAGCTTGTGGGTGATGCTGCGAAGCCAGTCATCCGCATCGAGAGGCTCAACGGAATGCTTAAACTTCGGTGGGTACAACTTGACAAAGTCATTGATTGACACCAGATCGTTCCTTGGCTGGCGTCCAGTATTCTACTCAATCCGCTCCAGCAAGCGATTGGTCTCACGCTTGTTTCGTTCTGCCTCTAGCATAACTTCGGCCAGAGAAGGCGGTTGAGGAAGATTTTCATTCCTAGCTGCGCTGGCTTCACCCTGCTCTGGAGCAGCAGGGTTGTTGCGGGTGTTGACCATCCTAGGAAAACAAGACAACAGTTTAGACAAGGATGGCAAAATCTTGGCAAGGAAGTGCGGAATGTAATGGATAACATGGAATGCAGAGATGTTCATCCGTATGACATGGTAATATAGAAACTGCCATATATATACCAACGGTCATACACACCGTACATGGATTCGTTCAAGCCTAGGCTATAGTACCAGTACGATAAAAGATGTTACATCGCATCGAAGGCATTCCAAGCTCCTATACATTATTTTTCTACACCTCCGGAATTGATACACACTAAGTCATATTCCATAAGCCACGCAGGACAGTGGAAATACAACTATTACAATACTAGTGATACTGCTAGTAACTCAGACAGCTCCGTAGTAGTCCTCATAGAAGTCACCTCCATAGCCTGGAAGTTCAACGTGGCCATCCGGGAACAGACGGTCCTGAGGAGCTTGTGGACCATAGGGGCTAGGATGAGGTCTCGGACCAACAAACGGTGGCCTGCAAGGACCACGAGGTGGGGTGATGCCTCCCACATCATGCCAATCCACCATGTCTGGCAGAGCAGATCTCACAGGATACAGATCCCTCGTATCCATACATCCAGCTTGCACAGCCGGTGCAAACCGAGTCAAAGTGGCCCAATGATCAGCACGGGTGTTGAAAAGCTCCAGTCTCAAGGCCCGATTCTCTCGGTCCTTATCCTCGAGCATCTCGGCAGTGGTGCGAGTGAGTGAGTCCTCATGTGTGGAGTCAGCATAGATAGCCTCGAGATAACCTTGCGCTCCTGGGAGTGAAGCTGGCATGTAACGGAAGTCGGTGTTCCGAAGCAAGCCAGTCCTGACTCGCATGATGTTCATCATGGAATAGGCAGCATCCTGCATAGCCATCTCAACAGTGACCCCAAGTCCATAAGAACAGTGGAGGGGCTCGGTAGATCCAGGATAAGAAGGAAATATCCTGACAGTGCAGAAATATTGGCTTTGATTAAAGTCTCGAAATTGCTCTTCAACAGTGTATTAGGGATACCATCGGTAACCCGTCTCGATCATGACCCGGACTAACATAGCCGTATGATCAGACACATCGAGGCACCGGGTCAGGCGAACCACTTAGTTTTGAGCACGAGTGGCCATCTGAAAGCACAACCACAATGCAAGACATTAGAATTTCTAGGGAAAATTGGACAGCATAACAGCTGTAAATGCTCAGAACAGATTTGAGACATTCACCACAGTTTGCAAAACCACTCAACAACATCATAACAAGGTTCTGGTTCAACTAATAACATATCATAAGTAGTAGAAACTGTATTGAGGATGGTAACCAACAATCCTATAAGTTACTACGGATTAGTAACACGTGAACCTGATAGAGAGAAGAGAGCCTAGTCCTTAACCCACATAGAATGAGAAGAGAATGACACAGATCAGAGGCATAAGGTAAAGGAGTAAAAAGAGACTTACGTTCCCTCCCACAATCAATTCCCCTACATATAACTAAAGCATTTCTAGACTCGACATCGACCAGTTTGGCTTAGCGAACCTAAAGGCAGTCCGGCTCTGATGCCAACGCTATCAGGACCCCAATTCCAAGTCACATCGACCCAGCCGGTAACACCTCATATCACTTTGCGGCCTCACGCACGGTAATCCCACGGGTGTCGCCTTACCATGGCCCGGGACCGTTTGCGCCTTTTGGCTCATGTATATGATAGTGTCGCTAGCATCCATATGACAGAGAACCCGGGCCGACATGGCTAGTCGTGAACCCAGAGCGGCACTAACCCATGGGGACAGGCATACATGAGTCACATCGATCATGTCGGTCATCAACGTGTGAACCCGGGCTGTAGCACTGGGCTAACAGGACTACGGTAACCCGGGCTGTGGCAGGCTAGGCAGGACCCGGATGTCACCGTGTGACATTTCCTCGAAGGGACAGACACAGGAACGAAATGAAACACATGCCGGCCAGTCAAGTGTCCAGAGCAGTAGTGCTGGGCTAGCAGGACTCCGTTGACCCGGGTTGTAGCAGACTACTATCGCTCAGGAAGCACTAGACTACATTTCCCCATATGATAGGCTGCCAAGGATAAACAACTAGATTGTCGGATCCCACTCATACCAAGCATTTCAAACATACACACAATAGGCCCGATATGAGTACATACAACATGGCATCAGAACAAAACTCTACAACTCAAGTACTTTATTTAAAAGGCTCCGAGGAGCCATACATGACATGTTCATACAGATAGGGGTCACATGACCCGACACTCAAGTCATACAATCATACAAGCACATGCGGAAGCAACTTAGTCTGAGTACAGACACTAGAAAGAAAGAAGGCTTGACGAAGCCTTTCTATCTATATCGGCCCTTCACAAGCCTTGGATCACCACCTGGGTGGCTAGTCACTCGTCAACGTCGAGGTCTACATAGAACCCATCGGAGGGGCGGTGTTGTCGTCTGAAAACATTAATTTAAGAAAACATGAGTACAGAGGTACTCAGCAAGTCTTACAACAGAATCCTACAATACATGCACATTCTCAAGAAGGTAGTGGAGTTATTGCAGCAAGCCAGCTTTGACTCATGGCTAAGCTATCCTACGATAGACACCACTTGTAAGCATTTGTCGCACACAAGTCCACTAATCACCAACACAATACTCCACCGTGGATCCTCTCTCGTCAACCTACGAGAGGGCCATCCGCGGTACTCACACTTATCTTGATGCTTTTAGTAGTATCCATTTACTTGTCTATGAACTTCATAGGCGACCAAGTAGTCCTTTACTGCAGACACGGCTATTCGGATAGTTTATACCCTGCAGGGGTGTACTTCGTCACACATGTTTCCACCACTTAGTGTCTGCACACGGTATGTGCTCGGCAGACTTCAAGCGAAAGCCGACGTGGGTGTAGACCACGACCTGACTAACCTCACAAGTCTCTAGTCCAGGTTTATCGCCTATTCGGGTTACATCCGCAGGGAGTCTGGCTGAGGTTTCCACTAACGGCCCCGAACGATGTGTGCAGGGTTCCCAAGACACCAAACGGGCGAATCGGTACACCGTGCCACGTGCCTACCACAACACAGCCCACCCCTATGGTCAGCGCTGCGTGCGGCCCCCAGCATACTACAAACACCAGAAACTACTTGCAACTCCTGGACAGAGGACGAGAGGGGTCAGTAAGTCGAGCGGGGTCATATTTTAGGGCCCAATGTGTGGTAGTAGCTGATCTTAAATCACACATACAGATCTCAGTTCTTAGGGACGGCCTCAATGAAACAACCCACCATGTACTCCTACATGGCCTCTCATCGATACCTTTACCAAAACATGTTCAACACTTCACTCTCGTTACCGATACAACCTTTCACTCCAGTTCATCACCCCGATGAGCCAGACCTGACACAACTCTAAGCATAGCAAGCATAGCATGGTAGGAAACACAAATATGGCTCAATCAACTCCTACACATGCTAGTGGGTTTCATCTAGTTACTGTGGCAATGACAGGTCATGCAAAGGAAGTGGATTCAACTACCGCAGCACACAGCAGTTTGAATCGCGTTGTCTTAATGCAGTAAACAAGAGCAGAAGCAAGAACATGGGTTTGTATCGGAATGATCAATGGGTTGCTTGCCTGATGTAGTGGTAGTAGGGTACTGCCCTTCAGATGGATATTCGGGGTTATCCTCGGAGGCAGAACCTACCACGAAAGACATACCGAACATAATCAACACATGAAGATATGCAACAATATGATGCATGCTATGACATGGCAATATGAATGTGTCTTGGCCTAATGCAAGCTAAAACAAAAAGGAATGAACTCATTTGAATCAAAGATTCAAATTTTAGCTCATTTAACATAGCCATATTAGTGCATCATCTTATATTGCTTAAATAGCAAGGTTAACTTGTTCTGACATGCATGAAACCAGTACCAGTGGATAGATTGAACTTTTTTGATCAAAATCCATATATAAATCTTTGCATTTGGAGTTACAGATTAATTTCTATGAATTTTTGAAGTTTGCAACAATTTCTGGAATTTCCTGTATAAGAATAATTCCAGTAATTGGATTAATGCGTCAGCATTGCGTCAGGGTGACGTCAGTGGTCAAAGGGGACGTCCAGGTCAACCTCACCAGTGGGTCCCGCGTGTCAGTAGTTATTTAAACTAACTAAATTTAGTTAAAACAAACCTAGGTTAATTAGCAGTGGGGGGGCCCACTTGTCGTAGACTCAGAGGAGTGAACCTGGGCCCACCCAGTCAAGGTCAACGGGTCAAACCCACCGGCGTTTAACCGCCGGCGAGGCCAGACGCGGCGGTGGAAGTGCATTAGTGCGTTCCGGCGACCGAATGGACGGCGGAGACCATCTACGGGTAGCTGGGGGCAAGCCGCGGCGTTTGGCGGCGGTGCTTGAGCTCGGGGTGGCCGGAAACGTCGCCGGCAACGAGCTTGGCAGTCGCCGGAGTCGGGTGAAGATGAGCCCGAGGCTACGGGGCACGGCGAGGCGCGTGGTGAGGTGCTTTGGGCTCCTGGGGATGCAGTGAGTGTGTTGGACATGGTGGTGTGGCCGGTGGTTGGCCGGAGACACGTCGACAACGAGCTCGGCGGTGGCGCGTGCGGTGAAGCTTCGTGCAGTTGCTACGGTGCACGAGAAAGCAAACAGAGAGGATGGGGAGGTAGCTAAGCTCACGGCGGTCATGTAGAAATGGACGACGCAGTCGGGGGCGAGCTGATGCGGTGGCGACAACGAAGGGGATCTCCGGCGGTGGTCAACGAAGACGGGGTCGGTGGAGGTGTTGCAGAGCGTGCGAGCGCTCGGGGCTCGGCCTGCTTGATGTAGTCGAGTATGGCGGAGCGAACGGACACGGTGGCGCAGCACGGTGACGACGGAGGGCGCGACTACATCGGCGGTGCGTCGGCCATGGTGCGGAAGAGCGAGGGAGAGAGGCAGGGGGCGAGTGAGGTGTCCACGGGGTCGGGGCGGCGACGTGGAGCCTGCCCAGGGTCCAGGCGCGCGAAGCGGCAAGCTGCTGGCGTCGTGGCGAGCTCGCGCTCGCCGGCGTCAGCTCTCTGCCTGCCTGGCGGGGACGAAGCAGCTGGCTGGCATGGGCCAGCACAACACTGGGCCGCCAGGTGGGCCGTCTGATTGGCTGCGGCCAGGTAAGTTCTCTCCCTCTCTTTAAATTTCTGTTTTCTATTTTTCTATAGGTTTGTGGATTTATTAAAAATAGGTAGGCACTTCTAAAAATCCTGAAAATAATCAGAGGCTCCGTTTAGAATATTTCCAACAGCCACCACTTATCTTCAAAATTATTTGAGCATCTAAAATATTTAGTAGCATTTAAATGCCCAAATGCAACTTACATATAATTTAATTCAATGACCTTCTGTTGACCTAGAAAACTGAGCACCAATTTTGCCAGAGGTTCTAACCCAAGACAAAGAGGGTGAACTTTTTAGAAGGGCATTTCAGGTTCATTGAAAATATTTTTAGTAAACCCTAGTTGATTTCAGGGGGGGTGCTGGGGGTTCTGTCTTCCCCAATTCAAGTTTCTGATGAAAAGTAGACATGATGCAACACTCTAATGCATGGACTAGCTAGGATGTGTCATGACCTCCATCTTGTCGTCCTGGCGGTCTTGGTCTAGTTGCACGGGAATGGAAACCATTTGCTGATTCCTTGAGACTCTGCGCCTACGCTTTCCTCCTTAGCACCAAAGAGGAAATTTCTGCCCTGCGCCTGTTAGCGCCCACCTGGCCTTGGTTGTCATGGCTCACGTCATCCGAGCCTCGCGAGGCGAAGCTTGCATAGGAGTCTCCGCTCCTCTAGAGCCAGCCTGAGGAGGCTACTCCTGTTAGAGGTCTTGGTGTCATCCGCCTCGTGAGGCTTGGCCCCTCGCGAGAGTCTTGAGTTGTCGATGCTGAAGGTGGGCTATACCAGGCCGTCGATGGAGCAACGCCATGAGCTGCAGGCAGGCAAGTCTGGGTACCCCCGTTCCCAGAACGCTGACAGTAGCCCCCGGGCCAAAGGCGCGCTCGGACTTGGCTTTCGGGCGAAGCCAAAGGAAAAGTGCGAAGCGTTGTGGGCCCCAACTGCCTGCAGTCTCGATCAACATGTGGCGCTTGATGGGACGTGGGCGCCCCCACATTCCCACGCAGCCTCGGTAACTGCTTGGCTTGGCGGCCGCCTGTTGCTAGCGCAGCTTTCCCGTCATGGCATGTTGTGCTCGCCCTTGGCTCCTCCTCTCTCGTGCGAGCTCGCAGCCCTTATCCCGGATCCCGTGCCGATGCCAATTCTTCCCTTGCCGCCATGGCCCCGAGGTTGAAGAAGAAGGGGAAAGCCTGCGCTCCCGCCGAGTCCCGGCCGGTCTTGAAGCCCTCTCTATTCCCGTCAACGGTGATCAATTAGGAGGGGTTGGACAAGGTCCGACCGGCCCTTGCTACCGATTCCAACGATTGGAAGGCGAGACGGCTTGGCATGCCTCCCGGGCCATGGTTGACATGGAAGCCAGCGAGATCCCCATCCATCTTCATGCTCTCTTGGCTGGCCTGATTCCCCCTTTCTCTGATTTCTTCGATGCCATAATCTCGCATTACCAGATCCAGGCGTTGCATCTGGACCCACAATCAATCCATCATCCTCCTAGCCGTCTTCGCCTTCTTGTGTGACGCTATGGTGGGCATCGCTCCCTCTGTTGCCTTGTTTCACCATTTCTTCTCCCTCCACCTGGTCGACGCGCGCCAGCTCTCAGGATGTGTGGCTTTCCAGGCCGTGGAAGTGATGGCTGGCTTGGGCATTGACTTCATGCTCCGTCCAGATGTGAGGGGATTCTGGAAGCAGTGATTGTATGTGGATGCCGGCACGCTCAGTCCCCTGCTCCTGCTCCCACAGATGCCGGTGGTGCCCAGCTCCGGCTAGGGGCACGTGAAGCTCGTTGATCGTCGGCTTGCCCATGTCTGGCCCAGGCTTGCCAAGTTGAATAAGGTCAGGGTGACTGCGCCGATGGTGGTCAGGGAGTTCGCCTGGCAGTGCATCGCCCCACTCCAGCGCCATTCTAACCCAATATTGACCTTCACCGGCCCCAAGGACCCCATAAGGCTCCAGGTTCCTTCGCTTCCTTCCAAGACCCTGCGCGCCGTGCTCGGGCTCCTAACAGGCGACCCGGCGCCTGCTAAGCTTCCGGAGGACGGGTGCCTCTTGTGGCTCTGCTCAAACAAGGCAGACTTCATGAAGCAGATGCCCCTCTTTAACGAGTGGGGGCTACGCCCAGGGGGCCTTGAGGGGCCTCGCAAGAACCCCATCTTCGTGGCTCCCGTGCTTGTTGACCCAGTGGCACACGCCCAGATGAGGATGCAGGGGGGCGAGCGCCGCCTGGTACTCCTGGGGCGACCCTTGGGGAGCGGGTGTCATCTGGTGCTCCCGAGATGGCTGCTCCTGAGGCTCCGTCGAAGACCCCCGAGGTGGCCGCTGGAGGACTGGTGGGGCCCGGTGCTCCTGAGGTCGAGGCTGGTGAGCTGGTTCGGCCTGATGCTCCTGAGGCCACCGCCCCCGAAGCCCAGGCCAGGGCTCCGAAGGTGGGGACGCGCTGCCCAGTCACCAAGGGTTATGCCCCGGCCCCTGGCTCGCTTTGCCTGAACCCTGAAACACTCCGCAAGAGGAAGGGGCCTCCAAGCTGCAGCGGTGATGCCCACCGGCTACTGAAGCAGAGGAAGTACATAGCCGTGGATGAGTATGTACCTTATCTTTGTGGTTTTCTTTGCGTCGCGTCCCTTCCTGGCCTTGGTTCTTCAGGATCCTTCCGGCTGCGATGGCGAAACCTCCTTCGAAGCAACCTCCGGAGGTCCATGGTCCACTCATGGTTCCGAGGCCCCTGCATCGGGCACCTGCGCGAGGCACGGGGCCGGTCCGCGAGGCGGATGCATCGCTCGGGAATCGTGAGCCTGAGCTCCCAGTATTCTTCCTTCGTGGTCAGTCCTGGGTCGCAGGAGGCGTGCCGAGGGCTCCCCTGTTGGTCATCACCGGTGATTGGGAACCTCCAGCATCGGCTTCATCTTCGAGCAGTGAGATCGCGTCACCTAGCGCCTTCGCCGAGGCCCGAAGAATGTCCGGGAAGGCACCGGCTTCCAGCCCTTGCCAGAGGTAGACGAGCCACTCCGCGCCTCTCCAGCAGCCCCAGGCGAGGAGGATGGGCTTGGCCGCGCGTTGGAGCTCGCGTGCGGGCACAGTGCTATCCGTCATGAGCTTTTCCAGGAGGCGATGGTGAAAGCACAAGTGCTCCCTGGGTGGTTTTGGTAATTAATGTCAACATATCTCTTGTTGGACCAACACTTTTACCTAGTATGTTTCAGATAAGTTCAACAATGGAGTGGCATGGACTAGAAGATGTGGAACCCCTTCAAGATGCTAAGGACAAAGGATTGGCTCAAGCTTCAAGATCAAGACTCTACATTTTCTATTTTAGTGATCCAAGATCACATTGAGTCTATAGGAAAAGCCAATACTATCAAGAAGGGATGAGGTGTTGCTTAATGGCTTGCTTGCTCAAAGTGCTTAGTGATATGCTGCAAAACCCTCAAGTACTTTCCCACATCCACATATGACCTAAACCAAAAGTCAAACTCGGCCCCACCAATTCTTTCTATCTGGCGCCACCGAGTTTCAGATGTCATAGCCACTGCCACAAACCCTAGCAAATCGGTCTCACCGATAGGGATCTCGGTCTCACCGAGATGGGATTGTAATCTCTCTGTGTATGTCCATTACCAAAATCGGTCTCACCGAGTTTGAGCAATCGGTACTACCGAGATTACAATGCAAACTTTCTGGTTAGCTTATTACCAAAATCGGTCCCACCGAGTTTGTGTAATCGGTCTCACCGAGTTTGCCTGACCAACTCTCTGGTTAGCTTATTACCAAAATTGGTCCCACCGAGTTTGTGTAATCGGTCACAGCGAGATTACGTTATGCCCGAACCCTAACCATATCGGTCCTACCGAGTTGCATCTCAGTCCCACCGAAAATCCTAACGGTCACTAGGCTTGCTGAATCGGTCCAACCGAGTTTAACCATTCGGTCCCATCGAGTTTTGCAAATTGTGTGTAACGGTTAGATTTTGTGTGGAGGCTATATATACCCCTCCACCCACTCTTCATTCATGGAGAAATCCATCAGAACATATGTACACTTCCAATACACATTTTCTGAGAGAGAACTACCTACTCATGTGTTGAGGTCAAGATATTCCATTCCAACCATATGAATCTTGATCTCTAGCCTTTCCCAAGTTGCTTTCCACTCAAATCTTCTTTCCACCAAATCCAAATCCTGTGAGAGAGAGTTGAGTGATGGGGAGACTATCATTTGAAGCACAAGAGCAAGGAGTTCATCATCAACACACCATTTGTTACTTCTTGGAGAGTGGTGTATCCTAGATTGGCTAGGTGTCACTTGGGAGCCTCCGACAAGATTGTGGAGTTGAACCAAGGAGTTTGTAAGGGCAAGGAGATCGCCTACTTCGTGAAGATCTATCGCTAGTGAGGCAAGTCCTTCGTGGGCGATGGCCGTGATGGAATAGACAAGGTTGCTTCTTCGTGGACCCTTCGTGGGTGGAGCCCTCCGTGGACTCGCGCAACCGTTACCCTCCGTGGGTTGAAGTCTCCATCAACGTGGATGTACGATAGCACCACCTATCGGAACCACGCCAAAAACATCCGTGTCTCCAAATGCGTTTGAATACTCCAAACCCTTCCCTTTACATTCTTGCAAGTTGCATGCTTTACTTTCCGCTGCTCATATAGTCATTGCATGCTTGCTTGGTATGTATTGTGTTTGTTAAACTTGTGCCTAAACTCCACTTAAACTTAAGATTATTAAAAACTGCAACTTTTTGCACTTAGTGTCTAATCACCCCCCTCTAGACACCTCTTCTCGATCCTTTCAATTGGTATTAGAGCTTTGGTCTCCATTGCCTTGGTTTAAACACCTTTGGAGGAAGATGGATGTGTCTACTTTGGGAAGTATTAGACATAGAGTGCCTATCCTTGATGGAGAGTATTTTCATGAGTGAAAAAATGAAATGCTTGAGATTTTCAATGAATATCATTTGAACAAGTACATTGCTAGCCCTTGTGCACCTCATGTTGATTCTTTGCACCCTACCCTAGATGAAGATCTTGACATGATTCGCAATCTTAGAACCATCAATCTTATCATAAGAGGATTGCCTAAGAATTTGATTGCTAGTTTGCCTACTCTTGATTGTTCCTATACTATATGGAAATTTCTTGAGGAGCGATTTCCAAGTTATTCCTTAAAAAATTTAGACGAAATTCTCCATAAATCTATTGCCTTGAGTAAGATGAACTCTAGTGATCCTAGCTTTGGTGATTGTCTATTTGAGCTTACCAATCTCATGCATGCTAAAGGAAATGTTGGAATCATTAGCGATATCATATCCGAAGCTATTAGAATTCATAAAGGTAACCATTGTGATGATCATTTATCTAACGAATTACCCTCTCTAGGAATTGATCAATCACAAGATGATGTTGAACATGGATACTATGATGAAGATGATGATAGTGACTATGATCTTGATGATGCAATGAGGCATTTTCGTCTTGTGGCAAATCTTCGCGGCTACATGGCTGGAGGAAAGGAATGGGTCCTTGATAGTGGATGTACTGATCATATGACCGGAGATGAAGATATGTTCAATGAGCTTGCTGAAAACGACGACCCTCGAAAGTATGTCACTTTTGGTGATAATTCAAAGGGTAAGGTGGTTGGCCTTGGTAAGGTGGCCATCTCACATGATAGCTCCATACAAAATGTCATGCTCGTTGAATCCCTTGGATACAATTTACTTTCAGTTTCTAGACTTGCGGATTTTGGTTTCAATGTCTTATTTACTGAAGTAGATTGCCAAGTGTTTCGTAGAGACAATCATAAAATGGTCTTTACTGGTATACGTAGAGGAGATCTTTACATTGTTGATTTCACTAAAAAGGCTCAACCTAAAACTTGCTTAATTGCTAAATCTTCTAAAGGCTGGTTGTGGCATAGAAGACTAGGTCATGTTGGAATGCGGAATCTTGATAAGCTTATTAAAGGTGATCATATCCTTGGAATAAAATATGTCATATTTGACAAGGATAGACTTTGTAGTGCTTGTCAAGCAGGAAAACAAGTTGGAGGAAGTCACCTCGCGAAGAACATCATGACCACAAGAAGACCACTCGAGCTACTTCACATGGATCTCTTTGGTCCAAATGCCTACAAGAGTCTCGGTGGTAACTCATTTGGTCTAGTCATAGTTGATGATTTTTCAAGATTTACGTGGGTGTTCTTTCTTGATGACAAATCGCAGGTCCAAGAGATCTTCAAAAACTTCGCTAGAAAGGCCCAAAATCAGTTTGACGTGAAGATCAAGAAGGTTCGGAGCGACAACGGAACAGAGTTCAAGAACGCAAATGTGGACACCTTTCTTGACGAAGAAGGGATTTCACACGAGTTCTCGGCTACGTACACACCTCAACAAAATGGAGTTGTTGAGAGGAAGAACCGGACTCTTATCGAGATGGCAAGAACGATGCTTGATGAGTACAAAACGCCAAAGCACTTTTGGGCGGAAGCGGTTGAGACAGCTTGTCATGCAACAAATGGCTTGTATCTTCACAAGCTACTTGGCAAGACGGCATACGAGCTCCTCACCGGTAACAAACCCCAAGTTGGATACTTTCGAGTATTCGGCTCAAAATGCTACATTCTTGATAAGCATCGTCGCTCTAAATTTGCTCCTAAATCTCATGAATGTTTCCTACTTGGTTATGGCTCAAACTCTCACACTTATCGTGTCTACAACAATTTCACCCGAAAGGTTGAAGAGACGGTAGATGTGAAGTTTGATGAATCTAACGGCTCGCAAGTAGAGCAATTGCCAATTGATGTAGGAGACAAAGACCCTTCGGAAGCCATTCAAGACTTGTCCATTGGCAAGATTCGTCCAACGGAAGTGAAGGAGAACACCTCGTCCGTCCAAGTGGAAGCTTCTACCTCACGACAAGGTGAACCAAGAGTTGATACAGAAGCATCCACAAGTGGGACACACCAAGATGAAGAAAACGAGGAAGTACACCAAGATGAACATCAACAAACTCCCTCTCCACCACGACAAGAGAACGACAACGTCAACAATGAAGAAGGCAAAGAAGAAGAACAAGATGAAGAGGATGTTCCACCCTGACCCAAGCAAAAGCTTTCACGAGTTCGAGCAAGAATTGCCAAAGATCATCCCGTCGAGCAAATCTACAATGATATCCAAACCAGGAGAATCACTCGCTCTAAAACTCATTTAGCTAACTTTTGTGAACATTACTCATTCATCTCTAGCATTGAACCTATGAAGGTTGAAGAAGCATTGAAGGATCTAGATTGGATAAACGCTATGCATGAAGAGTTACACAACTTTGAGAGAAATCAAGTGTGGACATTAGTCGAGAAGCCCGACAACAACCACAACATCATTGGTACCAAATGGGTGTTTCGCAACAAGCAAGATGAAGATGGACAAGTGGTTCGCAACAAAGCACGTCTCGTTGCCCAAGGCTACACACAAGTTGAAGGTATGGACTATGGTGAGACATATGCTCCCATTGCTAGACTTGAGTCCATTCGCATCTTACTTGCCTATGCAAATCACCATGATATCACCTTGTAGCAAATGGACATTAAAAGTGCTTTTCTAAATGGCAAAATTGAGGAGGAAGTTTATGTTAAGCAACCTCACGGCTTCATCAATCCTAAGAAACCTAATCATGTTTACAAACTTCACAAAGCCCTTTATGGTCTTAAACAAGCTCCTAGAGCATGGTATAAATGCTTGAACAAGTTCCTTATTGAAAAAGGCTTTGAAATTGGTAAAATTGATTCTACTCTTTTCATTAAAAGGGTTAATGGAGAACTATTTGTGTGCCAAATTTATGTTGATGATATCATATTTGGTTCAACTAACCCTCAATTTAGTGAGAAGTTTGGAAAGCTATTGTCGGAGAAGTTTGAGATGTCTATGATGAGTGAACTCAAATTCTTTCTCGGTTTGCAAATCAAGCAAACTAAGGAAGGTACCTTTGTCTCTCAAACGAAGTACACTAAGGACTTATTCAAGAAGTTCAATATGCAAGAATGCAAAGGTATGACTACACCCATGCCTACTAGTGGACATCTTGATTTGACCAAAGATGGTGAACTGGTTGATTAAAAGGTTTATCGCTCTATGATTGGTTCATTGTTATATCTATGTGCCCCACGTCCCGATATTATGCTAAGTGTGTGCATGTGTGCATGATATCAAGCTGCTCCTAAAGAATGTCATCTTAAGGCCGTGAAAAGGATAGTGAGATACCTAATCCATACACCAAATTTTGGCATTTGATATCCTAAGAGGTCCTCTTTTGATCTTGTCGGCTACTCCGATTCGGACTATGCCGGAGACAAGGTTGATAGAAAGTCCACTTCGGGTACTTGTCAATTCCTTGGTAGATCTCTTGTATCTTGGTCTTCCAAGAAACAAAACTCAGTATCCTTATCCACCGCTGAAGCGGAATACATTGCCGCTGGTTCATGTTGTGCTCAATTACTTTGGATGACCCAAACTCTTAAAGATTATGGGATATTTGTGAAACATGTTCCATTGATATGTGACAATGAAAGTGCTATTAAGATTGCTCACAATCCCGTGCAACACTCTCGAACTAAGCATATTGAAGGTCGTCATCATTTTATTCGAGATCATGTTGCAAAAGGGGACATTAACATTAAGCATGTTCGCACTGATAAGCAATTGGCGGATATATTCACTAAACCACTTGATGAGAAAGTGTTTTGCAGGTTGAGAGGTGAATTGAACATCATTGATGCTTCAAACATGGAGTAGGAACTCCATTTGATACATGCGGGGCATGAGCCTATGACTAATCCTCGATATTTCTCTTATGATGCTATTCATATGTCTTGGATATATTTGTACCTTGCATGTTATCTAACCCGTGTAGGTACTTGGATGAATCTAAATCTATGAGATTGCAACTCACTCACATCTTGAGCAATTTCTACATCACCAAGTCTCTACACAATGGTGGTTGAAGATAAGGAAGCACGAAATCATTCAAACATATCCTTTGGCAAATTCTATGTTGAGTATCATGATTGTCATTTTGATACACAAGTGCACTTCATTGCAAGACTAACCCATGTAGGTAGATGAACTCAAACTCCAAGTGGTGCTCCCAACACTTGATGAACTACATCAACCTTGAGCAACCCACACAAGTTCGACTACATGAGCAAGGTCAACACCACCAACCAAGGTATGTTATTCCATCTTAGAGAAGCTTTACTCGAAGTCATGAGTCAAAGCAACTCGACAAGATGTGAATACATCAAAAGGCTTAAACGAAAAATGGTAACCCCATTTTTGAGATTAAACGATGAGTATGACATATGATCAAGTGCTCTCACTTGACTCCTAAGTCAATATATTCTAACATAGGTGACTTTTTGGCCGACCATCTCAAGATGAAGTTCTCTTGCATTCTTTTCTGTGTTATTGCATTTGTCTCTTGCATATTTATTTCCCCTTTCAAAAAAAACTTCATCTAGATCTTGTCTTTTCCTTCCGTTTTGTTCTGCATTTTCTGCATCCAATTCATTGTAAATCTTTCAGTTAATTCCTTGCAAATCCTTGTGAGATCTTACTTGTCTAGTGAGCTGAGGTGACAAGTGGTTTCCCTCTGATGAACTCGGTCACACCGGATTGTTTTCTTCGGCTAAACTGAAATCTTTCGGTACAACCGAAGCACACAACTCGGAGCCACCGATTCCACCACAGGAAAACCAACTTGCCACTTATTCCTGATTTCTATTTGCTCCAGCTCCACTCAATGATTCTTGTCCTCTACCAGCATCATATTGGACATGCTGCTTTGCTCTGTGACTCAAGGACCAACCTGTCGGTGTACTAAAGTAGGGGTACCCTAGATCCCCGAACTTGTGCACGGGCAGTAGTAGCCTCCCGCGGCAAGGCCTGCCAGGGGAGCGACAAGAGTCTCCACGGCCCGCTCCGGGCCGGACGAAGGCCAAGTGATCGAGCCCCGAAGACCAAGCCCCGGCAAGAGGAGCTTGCCGGGCCAAGCAGGCGAGGCCCGGCAAGAGGAGCTTGCTGGGCCAAGGCGACAAGGCCCCGGCAAGAGGAGCTTGCCGGGACGACTAAGCCGAAGCACCAAGGCCCCGGCGGGAGGAGCTCGCCGGGATGGCCAAGCTAAGGCACCCCAAGAGAAGCCCGCCGCGGCGCGCCGCGCGCCCCGGCAAGGCCTGATGAGCGGCAAGCTCTCAGGTGCGGCAAGGCAACTACCGTGGCAAGCCACTTGCCGCGGCTAACCACCGCCTCAGGCCCGCGCTCCAGCCCACCTGCCCACGCGTCACTCTGGAGCTTCCCCGGAGGCACGTGGCGAGACGTTACGCAACCTGAGGTGTGCGGTGGCACGCAACGTTGACAGAGTCGCCCCCGTGGCGAGCGGAGGCGCCCCTAACGGTCCGCCTCGGCACTGTTCAAGCGATCCAGACGGGCATTTAATGCCTTTGTCCCCTGCCGTCAGAGTTAGGTTTGATAACACTGTGCAGCCGCTGTTCGCACAGTTCCTTGCCATTTTTACCCTCACCTGCGCCACTACCTGTGGGAAACCCCTTGGCATATAAAAGGAGGCCCATGCGCATGGAGGGGGGGACCAGAGAGCGAGGAGGGAGAACCAGCAGGACGCCCAGTAGACCCTCGTCTACGTCCAGCCCCAACTCGTTGTAGCTTCTTGCGCTCCAGAGCAAGAACTCCAATCAACCAGACATGCAGCAGTAGGGTTTTACGCATCCATGCGGCCCGAAGCTGGGTAAAATCGTTGTGTGTGTGTGTCGCCTCGATCTGCTCTTTATGCATCCTCGCCCCCGCCGAACCGACAAGGGGCTCCGTCCCCATAGGTGCTCGTGGAGGCTGATATCCCCCGACATCTTTGGCGCACCAGGTAGGGGGCGTTGAGGTTGTGCGAACCAGGTTCGGCGACCACAGGCAAGCTCAGGTATGGCCAGGTACCTTTCCGCTCCAGCCCGCGGGGCGGAGGCATCCCTCCTCACGGACCCGTGCACGGCCCTCCCCAAGTACCCACTCACGCAGAGTCCGGGCAAGAGCAGCTGCTCCTTGAGGAGGGCCGCCTTCCAGCCGCTGAGCGAGTCCCTCGCCTCCAGCATTAGTGCCGGAAGTTGCGGGAAAGGCGACGTCGTTCTTCGGCGAGCCCAGGCCGCCAAGATCCAAACGAGTTGACGCCGACCGTGGGAGGGGCTTTGCCCGCGCGGCGGTCGGAACCGTTCCGACGGCCATCCCCTCTGTCCAAGTCTTGCCGCAGTTGCATGTAATCCTTGGTACACAGGCAGGCACAGGTCCCGAGCATAGTTTATGTGCCCCGCACATCCTGTCGTTTCCGCGCCTCTCCGCTTGGCGCAGGCATCATTCGACACGATTGTGCAGCACTCGCCTCCGGCAAGCGGTGGCAGGCCGTCAGGCCCCGAGCCTGGGCTGAGCGTCGCCCGAGGAAGCTGCGCCTTTGCCGGACGGCAGACGACAGATAAGCTAAGTTGCCAAAGCTTGAGCGACTAAGCTCCTTTTTATTCTTAAGTTATCTTCCTCGAACGACCGAGCTTCGTATGGGAAACCTGGGCGCGGAAGGGCCGGCTCGTGGCTGGTTGCGCCCCTATTTCGTTTCGAGCCCCGCTCAACGACTTAAGTGTGCTACATCCTGAGTAGCGTCCTTACTTGCTTCGAGCTCGCTCGGCAGCTTGAGCGTGCCGCGACTGCAGTCGCCACGCCTATCTCGCCCCGAGCCTGCTCAGCATTTAAGTGAGTTGCGCCAGCCGCGGCAAGGTTTCTTGCCGGTGGAAGCCCCGTCAGCGGGTTGCTGATGTCCCGCACTCGGCACCCGTGGCAAGGCGGAGACTTTCGCCGACAAGTTCCTGAGAGCGTAGGGCACGAACGTACGAAGCACAAGGTCGAACAAGGGAGATAATAGCGCAATGAATTGCCTAAGATAAAAGTTATATTACAAAATGACTTGCCGCTGCCCTAATCTGCTGTTCCTATGGCATGCTCGGCAGCGACAAGAAAAGAAAGAGGTGGGCGGCCTAATCCGCGCGGTCGCCCTCGATCCGCCTGATCCCCGCCACCCTTTCCACGATGGGGGTGACAAGGGCCTTAATCTCCGTCAGGTCGGCATCTTCCGGCAGGTGCCTGAGGACGTTGGTCAGCCTGATGGTGGGGTTGCGGAAGACGATCTTCACCAGCACCCTCTCGAGGGCCCCGGAGACGGCTTCCCGCGTCTCCTCGGCCAGCTCCTTTGGGATCGATTCCCGGAGATACTGGAGCACTCCCACCAAGCCCTTGAAGAAGGAAGTGAGCTTGGCGCTCGGTGGGACGTCCTCGCCGGAGGGGTACTCGTGGCCCTCCACCCCCAGCAGCTTCAGCTCCTGGTCGATGGTGGAGGCGATGTCGACGAGGCCTTCCGTCCACAGCTCCACCGTCTCTCGGAAGGCGTTCTGGGTAACGGCGGCGCTCTTCAACAGCTCCTCGTTGCCAACAATCTCCTTCCGCAATGCCGCCTCCCGCTCCTTGGCGCTTTCCAGCGCCTTGGCCAGGGTGTCCAGCTTCAGCTCGAGGCCGGCCATGGAGTCCTTGGCGGCGTCGAGCTCCCGGGTCTTCTCGGCGAGGCGGGCATGCAGCTCGCCGAGGGCATGAGCGCCCTTCTCGCACTCCTGTTTGAGCGCGGCAAGCTCCTCGCCGCTCGCCTTGAGGTCGCTGGCGAGCTGCGCCGCCCTCACCTCCAGCTCCCCCTTGGCGACCTCGGCGGCCGCGGCAGCGTCCTGCGCCTTCCGCAGGGCCCCGTCGAGCGCCTGCTAACGCGCGGCAACCTCCTCCTCGTGGCTGGCGAGGCTGGCCTTCTGCTGCACCAGTTCGCTTTCCCGCGCGGATAGCCCCGCCGCGGCAAGCCTCTGCTGCTCTTCGGCCTCCGCCCTCTCGAGGAGAAAGGCCGTCCGCGCCTCATCGAGCAGCCTCCGCTCCTCCGCCAAAGACCGGAGAGCCTCCTGGTTGAGCTCCCGGAGCTCCCCGGCGCGCTTCTCCATGTCCGCGCCAGCCTTCGCGACAAGCGCCTCTTGGCGCTCCACCTTGGCCTGCCGGGCGCGGTAGAGCGACACAAGCTTCCGGAGCAGCCGCTCCTCCTCGGGCTCGCCGCTGCCGGCACTCGGCGCGTCGACCACCGTCAGCCCGACGGAGGCAAGCACTTCTCCGTCCAGGGCCTCCCCCTCGACTGGCGCCCTGGAGCTAGGCTCCCAGGGGATCCTGATGAAGACGCCATCGCCGGCCTGCAGGTAGGCGCCTGCCGGGGGCTCCTCGGGGCCCGACGTGGTAGCAGCAGCGGGATCACTGGACTGCGGAGTGCTTGACGCCTCGGCCTCCCCGGGGCCGTCGGCACGGTCGCCGGTCCCCTCGCCGCCTGCTGCCGCGGCGGCCTTGGCGGCTTCAGCCTCCTCGCCGCCTACGGGGTCGTCGGTCCCCTCCGCCTCCTCGATGACGACGACGTCGTCACCGTCGCCACGCGTACCCTCCTCGACGATGACCTCGGTCTCCATCGGGTCCGCGGTGGGCGGGTCTGGCGGCCGGAAGAGAAGAAAGGAGTCAGCTGAATAGCCGGCAAAGGGGCTCATAAGAAAGGATAGCCAGGGGAAGTTTTCCGTGCAGGGGGGCTTACCGGTGACCGGGTCCGTGGCCGCGGCCTCCGCTGCCGGGGGATCGCTGGCCGCGTCCCTTGCCGGAGATCCCTCCCTTGCCGGGGAGGTCTCCCCTGCCGGGGGATCCTCCCTTGCCGGAGATTTCTCCCTAGGCGGGGTGGTCGAAGCGGACGGCGCGGCAGGAATGCCCCCCGGGGTCGCCTGCTGGGGCTGCTCTGCTCCTACCCAACAACAACAACGGCCACATGTTAGCAAAGAGAAGGGAAGCTCGCTCGCGCGCCAAACGGCAAGAGCTAGTCGTGCCCTCACCCTGGGGGTTGTGCTGTGGGCTGCCCTGCGGGCCCGCTGCCAGGTCCGGCAAGGTCGTCTCCGGCACCTCCCCAGTTGCCGGAGGAGATTCGCCCTCGAGGACGACCATTGGGATCTTGGCCCTCTTCGCCCTCCTCTGGGCCAGTGTCCTGAAAAGGAACGGTTTCGGGAGAGGATGAATGGGCCACGAGATAAGACGAAGCAACAGGAATCAAGAAGATGCAAGCTTTACCAGGAACTTACTCTCCGTCCTCCTCTTCGTCGTCGGAGCTGAGCGCGGAATAATCAAAAACCGGCTTGCTCCAGGCGCGAGGAGACAGGGGAGTGGGTTCCCGGGACCGCTTGGCGGGGGCGGTGGACGACCCCGCCCCCGTTGCCGCCGCTGAACGAGGAGCGGCAGGAGCAGAAGCCGTGGCCCGTGAGGACCCCGCTCCCGCCGTTTCAGAGGCACGCGTCACCCGGGGCTGCGGCTGCTGGTCGGCCTGCCGCACCGCCTCTCCAGCCCTGCGGAGACGCCTCCTCGGCTGGGCAGGGGGCTCCGCCTGCGACGAGCTGCCCGGGAGCTGCGAGGAGGGCACGTCGGCCTCCGGCAAGCCACCCGCGTCCTGGGCGGGCTCGCCCGCACCACCGTGCCCGGCTGGCTCCTCCGCTCCGGCGAACTCCATCTGGTCGGCAAGGCTCTCCGCCTCCGCCGCGTCTGCCTCGGCCAGGGTGAAGCCAGATTCGCCCGCGGCCGCGGCGGCCGCTGCCTCCTCCATCCTGGAGGCGATGTAGGCCAGCTCCTCGGGGGTGGTGTCCCGCGTAAGGCCCCTCTTCTCGTCGGGGTCGACCGGTACCTCCTCCAAGTTGTCGAAGAAGGCTTGCATGACGTCGTCCGCCGGCTCCTGCCAGGTCGCGTCGATCCCGTGCGAGTCGCACAGCGGCATCATCGCGAGGATGCGGCTGAGCGCCGAGTTGTTGCACAGGGGGACGACCCCCGGCGGCAACCTGAACCATTCTGGGTGCTCGGAGTCATGCCTGAACAACTCCTTCAACACTCCATCGAGCTCCAGAACGGTGAAGTTGAAGTTGAGGCCCGAGCGCAGCCTCATGATGTCCGCCGCGTTTTGGAATTCCCAAGCCGGCTTCCCCTTCTCCTGCAGAGGGGCGATGCGCCGGCGAAGGAAATCCGCGCCGACGGCGCCGACGGTGAGCCCGGCAAACCTGAGGCGCAGGATCCGGGTGACGGCGATCTTCAGCTTGGCGTCGTCCGGAGCCAGGTCGCTCCAGTCGCGGCCGCGCACCACTGGAGTTTGCCGCACGGCGTTGAACGACGGTGGGTTCTCCTCGACGATCAGGCACCACTCGGCCCTCCACTCCTCCCATCTGCCACGGAGTTCCCCCTCCAAGTAGGCCTCTTTCTTGCCGGTCCTGGAGATCCAGGCGACTCCACCGGACAGCGGCTCTCCTTTCTCCACCCGAGGAGTGAAGAAGTGCCGGAAGAGGGCTACGCTGGGGCGGACTCCGACAAAGTTCTCGCAAAGGTGTGTGAAAACCGCCATTGTCAGGACGGCGTTGGGGGTGAAATCAAGGAGGTGGAGGTTGTAGGTGTGCATGATGTCGCAGAAGAACTCAGGAAAAGGCGGGCAGAGCCCGCAGAGGAAGAACACGGCGAAGAAAGGGTACCCGGTCGGGTACAACTTCTGGGCCATGGCGGGAAGAACTCGCGTGCGCGGATGCGCTCGCGTCGCCGTCGACCAGAAGAGGAGGTAATCGTTCTTCAGCCTCAGCGCGTCAAGCTGAGGGGGGAACGTCGCCGCCTCCTTCCGAAGCGCTTCCAGCCGCAGCGCCTCGGCCGACTTCACGGCCTTCCCCTTCGCCTTGTCGCTCTTCGGGGCCATGGCAGAAACAGGGAGGGGGGGTTGTCAACGCTGGCGGCGCCGGGGGCTGCGAGGGCGAATCGCTGCTTTCTCTAGCAAGGAGGAAGTGGCGGAGATTTTCGAGGAACGGCAACCAGCGGAATGGCGAGCTGCCCCTGTTCCCTCCGCTTTTAAGGGCAGTGGGGAGGGGGGCGGACGTTTCGCCTTTCCAAATAAAAGAGATCGTGCACGACGTGACGCATGCATGCGGGCCTCAGCCCCGCGCACGCCACCCACATCACGCACGCCTCACCCCCACGACGCCGCGATAAGCGCGCGCCACTTGGGAAGGGCGCGACGAGCACGAAGTCAAGGAACAGCGTGACCTAGGCCACGCGTGCCCGTGCACTGTTAGGGCCTGGCCCAACAACGCTCGGCACCGTGTATGGCCCAGGCCCGGGGGCTCCTGTCGGTGTACTAAAGTAGGGGTACCCTAGAACCCCGAACTTGTGCACGGGCAGTAGTAGCCTCCCGCGGCAAGGCCTGCCAGGGGAGCGACAAGAGTCTCCACGGCCCGCTCCGGGCCGGACGAAGGCCAAGTGATCGAGCCCCGAAGACCAAGCCCCGGCAAGAGGAGCTTGCCGGGCCAAGCAGGCGAGGCCCGGCAAGAGGAGCTTTCCGAGCCAAGGCGACAAGGCCCCGGCAAGAGGAGCTTGCCGGGACGACTAAGCCGAAGCACCAAGGCCCCGGCGGGAGGAGCTCGCCGGGATGGCCAAGCTAAGGCACCCCAAGAGAAGCCCGCCGCGGCCCGCCGCATGCCCCGGCAAGGCCTGACGAGCGGCAAGCTCTCAGGTGCGACAAGGCAACTACCGCGGCAAGCCACTTGTCGTGGCTAACCACCACCTCAGGCCCGCGCTCCAGCCCACCTGCCCACGCGTCACTCTGGAACTTCCCCGGAGGCACGTGGCGAGACGTTACGCAACCTGAGGTGTGCAGTGGCACGCAACGTTGACAGAGTCGCCCCCGTGGCGAGCGGAGGCGCCCCTAACGGTCCGCCTCGGCACTGTTCAAGCGATCCAGACGGGCATTTAATGCCTTTGTCCCCTGCCGTTAGAGTTAGGTTCGATAACACTATGCAGCCGCTGTTCGCACAGTTCCTTGCCATTTTTACCCTCACCTGCGCCACTACCTGTGGGAAACCCCTTGGCATATAAAAGGAGGCCCATGCGCATGGAGGGGGGGACCAGAGAGCGAGGAGGGAGAACCAGCAGGACGCCCAGTAGACCCTCGTTTACGTCCAGCCCCAACTCGTTGTAGCTTCTTGCGCTCCAGAGCAAGAACTCCAATCAACCAGACATGCAGCAGTAGGGTTTTACGCATCCATGCGGCCCGAAGCTGGGTAAAATCTTTGTGTGTGTGTGTCGCCTCGATCTGCTCTTTGTGCATCCTCGCCCCCGCCGAACCGACAAGGGGCTCCGTCCCCATAGGTGCTCGTGGAGGCTGATATCCCCCGACACAACCCATTTGTATCACATGTCCAGAAGAGCCCTTCTTGGAAATTGATGTCAAAGGGGGAGAGAGAGATCACATCAAAGCTTAATCTTTCCTATAGGGGGAGAAAGAGAGAATACTCAGGGGGAGAGTTTCTCAAACAAGGAGAAAGTAACATCATCAAAGACCCCAGATGCTTGGTGTTCAAGAGGAGAGATGTCACATGTCTTTAAGAGGGGAAAGACATGTTTATTTGCTTGCTTTAGCTCAAGCTCTGTTGGTTCTTTTCTATTCTGCTGCTCTGATTTTCTGTTCCCTATCTTCTCCCAATATCTCATGTTAGATTCAGGGGGAGCAAGACATCCAAGGGAAGGAAATCTCTGATTTTATTGCATATCTTTACCTTTGGGGACATGTCTATATCCACTGTGGTACTTAGTACTCACTCTACATGTCATCCCAGTCTTGGTTCTCTTGTGGTTTCTCTTGTTTGCTCTGGTCAGTAGGTGTATGTGTGTTATCTAACCTTGTTTGCGTAGGCATCCCATCCTAAGCCAACTCAAGATCACAAGGTAAGTATATGCATCTCAGTCATGTGAATGAGAAGTTCTTGCTGATGTACATACTGTTTGCAAGAAGGACTCATGAGCATGAAGGTACATTTCTCACATTCACATCATTTGCTCTAATGCATATAACCAAGATACATGTAACACATTGCTTACTCTGTCATGCTTATGCATTCACATACTCCTATATTCCATATTCACATGTTTGCATACATCTAGGAGGAGCCTATGCTTGTTACATGTCTTTCCAAAGCTTTACTTGCTATTCTCTATATCTTTATCTAAAGCTTTGATGTATGTTGTCATCAATTACCAAAAAGGGGGAGATTGAAAGCACAAGTGCTCCCTGGGTGGTTTTGGTAATTAATGTCAACATATCTCTTGTTGGACTAACACTTTTACCTAGTATGTTTCAGATAAGTTCAACAATGGAGTGGCATGGACTAGGGGATGTGGAACCCCTTCAAGATGCTAAGGACAAAGGATTGGCTCAAGCTTCAAGATCAAGACTCTACATTTTCTATTTTAGTGATCCAAGATCACATTGAGTCTATAGGAAAAGCCAATACTATCAAGAAGGGATGAGGTGTTGCTTAATGGCTTGCTTGCTCAAAGTGCCTAGTGATATGCTCCAAAACCCTCAACTACTTTCCCACATCCACATATGACCTAAACCAAAAGTCAAACTCGGCCCCATCGATTCTTTCTATCCGGCGCCACCGAGTTTCAGATGTCATAGCCACTGCCACAAACCCTAGCAAATCGGTCTCACAGATAGGGATCTCGATCTCACCGAGATGGGATTGTAATCTCTCTGTGTATGTCCATTACCAAAATCGGTCTCACCGAGTTTGAGCAATCGGTACTACCGAGATTACAATGCAAACTTTCTGGTTAGCTTATTACCAAAATCGGTCCCACCGAGTTTGTGTAATCGGTCTCACCGAGTTTGCCTGACCAACTCTCTGGTTAGCTTATTACCAAAATCGGTCCCACCGAGTTTGTGTAATTGGTCACAGCGAGATTACGTTATGCCCGAACCCTAACCATATCGGTCCTACCGAGTTGCATCTCAGTCCCACCGAAAATCCTAACGGTCACTAGGTTTGCTGAATCAGTCCGACCGAGTTTAACCATTCGGTCCCACCGAGTTTGGCAAATTGTGTGTAACAGTTAGATTTTGTGTGGAGGCTATATATACCCCTCCACCCACTCTTCATTCATGGAGAAAGCCATCAGAACATATGTACACTTCCAATACACATTTTCTGAGAGAGAACTACCTACTCATGTGTTGAGGTCAAGATATTCCATTCCAACCATATGAATCTTGATCTCTAGCCTTTCCCAAGTTGCTTTCCACTCAAATCTTCTTTCCACCAAATCCAAATCCTGTGAGAGAGAGTTGAGTGATGGGGAGACTATCATTTGAAGCACAAGAGCAAGGAGTTCATCATCAACACACCATTTGTTACTTCTTGGAGAGTGGTGTATCCTAGATTGGCTAGGTGTCACTTGGGAGCCTCCGACAAGATTGTGGAGTTGAACCAAGGAGTTTGTAAGGGCAAGGAGATCGCCTACTTCGTGAAGATCTATCGCTAGTGAGGCAAGTCCTTCGTGGGCGATGGCCGTATTGGAATAGACAAGGTTGCTTCTTCGTGGACCTTTCGTGGGTGGAGCCCTCCGTGGACTCGCGCAACCGTTACCCTCCGTGGGTTGAAGTCTCCATCAACGTGGATGTACGATAGCACCACCTATCGGAACCACGCCAAAAACATCCGTGTCTCCAAATGCGTTTGAATACTCCAAACCCTTCCCTTTACATTCTTGCAAGTTGCATGCTTTACTTTCCGCTGCTCATATAGTCATTGCATGCTTGCTTGATATTTATTGTGTTTGTTAAACTTGTGCCTAAACTCCACTTAAACTTAAGATTATTAAAAACTGCAACTTTTGGCACTTAGTGTCTAATCACCCCCCTCTAGACACCTCTTCTCGATCCTTTCAATTGGTATTAGAGCTTTGGTCTCCATTGCCTTGGTTTAAACACCTTTGGAGGAAGATGGATGTGTCTACTTTGGGAAGTATTAGACATAGAGTGCCTATCCTTGATGGAGAGTATTTTCATGAGTGAAAAAATGAAATGCTTGAGATTTTCAATGAATATCATTTGAACAAGTACATTGCTAGCCCTTGTGCACCTCATGTTGATTCTTTGCACCCTACCCTAGATGAAGATCTTGACATGATTCGCAATCTTAGAACCATCAATCTTATCATAAGAGGATTGCCTAAGAATTTGATTGCTAGTTTGCCTACTCTTGATTGTTCCTATACTATATGGAAATTTCTTGAGGAGCGATTTCCAAGTTATTCCTTAAAAAATTTAGACGAAATTCTCCATAAATCTATTGCCTTGAGTAAGATGAACTCTAGTGATCCTAGCTTTGGTGATTGTCTATTTGAGCTTACCAATCTCATGCATGCTAAAGGAAATGTTGGAATCATTAGCGATATCATATCCGAAGCTATTAGAATTCATAAAGGTAACCATTGTGATGATCATTTATCTAACGAATTACCCTCTCTAGGAATTGATCAATCACAAGATGATGTTGAACATGGATACTATGATGAAGATGATGATAGTGACTATGATCTTGATGATGCAATGAGGCATTTTCGTCTTGTGGCAAATCTTCGCGGCTACATGGCTGGAGGAAAGGAATGGGTCCTTGATAGTGGATGTACTGATCATATGACCGGAGATGAAGATATGTTCAATGAGCTTGCTGAAAACGACGACCCTCGAAAGTATGTCACTTTTGGTGATAATTCAAAGGGTAAGGTGGTTGGCCTTGGTAAGGTGGCCATCTCACATGATAGCTCCATACAAAATGTCATGCTCGTTGAATCCCTTGGATACAATTTACTTTCAGTTTCTAGACTTGCGGATTTTGGTTTCAATGTCTTATTTACTGAAGTAGATTGCCAAGTGTTTCGTAGAGACAATCATAAAATGGTCTTTACTGGTATACGTAGAGGAGATCTTTACATTGTTGATTTCACTAAAAAGGCTCAACCTAAAACTTGCTTAATTGCTAAATCTTCTAAAGGCTGGTTGTGGCATAGAAGACTAGGTCATGTTGGAATGCGGAATCTTGATAAGCTTATTAAAGGTGATCATATCCTTGGAATAAAATATGTCATATTTGACAAGGATAGACTTTGTAGTGCTTGTCAAGCAGGAAAACAAGTTGGAGGAAGTCACCTCGCGAAGAACATCATGACCACAAGAAGACCACTCGAGCTACTTCACATGGATCTCTTTGGTCCAAATGCCTACAAGAGTCTCGGTGGTAACTCATTTGGTCTAGTCATAGTTGATGATTTTTCAAGATTTACGTGGGTGTTCTTTCTTGATGACAAATCGCAGGTCCAAGAGATCTTCAAAAACTTCGCTAGAAAGGCCCAAAATCAGTTTGACGTGAAGATCAAGAAGGTTCGGAGCGACAACGGAACAGAGTTCAAGAACGCAAATGTGGACACCTTTCTTGACGAAGAAGGGATTTCACACGAGTTCTCGGCTACGTACACACCTCAACAAAATGGAGTTGTTGAGAGGAAGAACCGGACTCTTATCGAGATGGCAAGAACGATGCTTGATGAGTACAAAACGCCAAAGCACTTTTGGGCGGAAGCGGTTGAGACAGCTTGTCATGCAACAAATGGCTTGTATCTTCACAAGCTACTTGGCAAGACGGCATACGAGCTCCTCACCGGTAACAAACCCCAAGTTGGATACTTTCGAGTATTCGGCTCAAAATGCTACATTCTTGATAAGCATCGTCGCTCTAAATTTGCTCCTAAATCTCATGAATGTTTCCTACTTGGTTATGGCTCAAACTCTCACACTTACCGTGTCTACAACAATTTCACCCGAAAGGTTGAAGAGACGATAGATGTGAAGTTTGATGAATCTAACGGCTCACAAGTAGAGCAATTGCCAATTGATGTAGGAGACAAAGACCCTTCGGAAGCCATTCAAGACTTGTCCATTGGCAAGATTCGTCCAACGGAAGTGAAGGAGAACACCTCGTCCGTCCAAGTGGAAGCTTCTACCTCACGACAAGGTGAACCAAGAGTTTATACAGAAGCATCCACAAGTGGGACACACCAAGATGAAGAAAACGAGGAAGTACACCAAGATGAACATCAACAAACTCCCTCTCCACCACGACAAGAGAACGACAACGTCAACAATGAAGAAGGCAAAGAAGAAGAACAAGATGAAGAGGATGTTCCACCCTGACCCAAGCAAAAGCTTTCACGAGTTCGAGCAAGAATTGCCAAAGATCATCCCGTCGAGCAAATCTACAATGATATCCAAACCAGGAGAATCACTCGCTCTAAAACTCATTTAGCTAACTTTTGTGAACATTACTCATTCATCTCTAGCATTGAACCTATGAAGGTTGAAGAAGCATTGAAGGATCTAGATTGGATAAACGCTATGCATGAAGAGTTACACAACTTTGAGAGAAATCAAGTGTGGACATTAGTCGAGAAGCCCGACAACAACCACAACATCATTGGTACCAAATGGGTGTTTCGCAACAAGCAAGATGAAGATGGACAAGTGGTTCGCAACAAAGCACGTCTCATTGCCCAAGGCTACACACAAGTTGAAGGTATGGACTATGGTGAGACATATGCTCCCATTGCTAGACTTGAGTCCATTCGCATCTTACTTGCCTATGCAAATCACCATGATATCACCTTGTACCAAATGGACATTAAAAGTGCTTTTCTAAATGGCAAAATTGAGGAGGAAGTTTATGTTAAGCAACCTCACGGCTTCATCAATCCTAAGAAACCTAATCATGTTTACAAACTTCACAAAGCCCTTTATGGTCTTAAACAAGCTCCTAGAGCATGGTATAAATGCTTGAACAAGTTCCTTATTGAAAAAGGCTTTGAAATTGGTAAAATTGATTCTACTCTTTTCATTAAAAGGGTTAATGGAGAACTATTTGTGTGCCAAATTTATGTTGATGATATCATATTTGGTTCAACTAACCCTCAATTTAGTGAGAAGTTTGGAAAGCTATTGTCGGAGAAGTTTGAGATGTCTATGATGAGTGAACTCAAATTCTTTCTTGGTTTGCAAATCAAGCAAACTAAGGAAGGTACCTTTGTCTCTCAAACGAAGTACACTAAGGACTTATTCAAGAAGTTCAATATGCAAGAATGCAAAGGTATGACTACACCCATGCCTACTAGTGGACATCTTGATTTGACCAAAGATGGTGAACCGGTTGATTAAAAGGTTTATCGCTCTATGATTGGTTCATTGTTATATCTATGTGCCCCACGTCCCGATATTATGCTAAGTGTGTGCATGTGTGCATGATATCAAGCTGCTCCTAAAGAATGTCATCTTAAGGCCGTGAAAAGGATAGTGAGATACCTAATCCATACACCAAATTTTGGCATTTGATATCCTAAGAGGTCCTCTTTTGATCTTGTCGGCTACTCCGATTCGGACTATGCCGGAGACAAGGTTGATAGAAAGTCCACTTTGGGTACTTGTCAATTCCTTGGTAGATCTCTTGTATCTTGGTCTTCCAAGAAACAAAACTCAGTATCCTTATCCACCGCTGAAGCGGAATACATTGCCGCTGGTTCATGTTGTGCTCAATTACTTTGGATGACCCAAACTCTTAAAGATTATGGGATATTTGTGAAACATGTTCCATTGATATGTGACAATGAAAGTGCTATTAAGATTGCTCACAATCCCGTGCAACACTCTCAAACTAAGCATATTGAAGGTCGTCATCATTTTATTCGAGATCATGTTGCAAAAGGGGTTCATGAAGCTCCCGAACCCTAACCATATCGGTCCTACCGAGTTGCATCTCAGTCCCACCGAAAATCCTAACGGTCACTAGGCTTGCTGAATCGGTCCAACCGAGTTTAACCATTCGGTCCCATCGAGTTTGGCAAATTGTGTGTAACGGTTAGATTTTGTGTGGAGGCTATATATACCCCTCCACCCACTCTTCATTCATGGAGAAATCCATCAGAACATATGTACACTTCCAATACACATTTTCTGAGAGAGAACTACCTACTCATGTGTTGAGGTCAAGATATTCCATTCCAACCATATGAATCTTGATCTCTAGCCTTTCCCAAGTTGCTTTCCACTCAAATCTTCTTTCCACCAAATCCAAATCCTGTGAGAGAGAGTTGAGTGATGGGGAGACTATCATTTGAAGCACAAGAGCAAGGAGTTCATCATCAACACACCATTTGTTACTTCTTGGAGAGTGGTGTATCCTAGATTGGCTAGGTGTCACTTGGGAGCCTCCGACAAGATTGTGGAGTTGAACCAAGGAGTTTGTAAGGGCAAGGAGATCGCCTACTTCGTGAAGATCTATCGCTAGTGAGGCAAGTCCTTCATGGGCGATGGCCGTGATGGAATAGACAAGGTTGCTTCTTCGTTGACCCTTCGTGGGTGGAGCCCTCCGTGGACTCGCGCAACCGTTACCCTCCGTGGGTTGAAGTCTCCATCAACGTGGATGTACGATAGCACCACCTATAGGAACCACGCCAAAAACATCCGTGTCTCCAATTGCGTTTGAATACTCCAAACCCTTCCCTTTACATTCTTGCAATTTGCATGCTTTACTTTCCGCTGCTCATATAGTCATTGCATGCTTGCTTGATATGTATTGTGTTTGTTAAACTTGTGCCTAAACTCCACTTAAACTTAAGATTATTAAAAACTGCAACTTTTGGCACTTAGTGTCTAATCACCCCCCTCTAGACACCTCTTCTTGATTTTTTCAGATGTTCGCACTAAGTCGGCTTGGAGGAGAGCTTGTCGATGTCGAGACCCGCCTTGAGACGGAGGGCCTTCGCTTGGCGCACGAGTGACTCCAGCTAGAGGTCACCATCAACCTTGGGCATCTTCAGCATGAGCGTTCCCGCGCGACCGCCGTGGTGTCCCTCGCAGACTCTTGCAAGGCTTGCACCCGTGCTCAAGAGGAGGCCAGGGATGCCGACTGTCATCGTGAGGCGACCGAGGAGCGGGAGAGGGAGCTTCAAGCTTCGAACGCCACCCTTGAGCCACAGATCGAAGCGCGCACGACTGCTTTTGCAGCATCACTGGGTGAGGCACCCTTCGATGAGAAGGAGGCCCAAGAACGCGAGGAGGCGCTCGCGCTGGAGGTCTTGGAGCGCAGCCCTGGAGCTTGACCGGCCGGAGGTGAGAGAGCGCCAGGTAGCCATGGTTGAGGACGCTGCTACCGCTTGAGCATGCGTTGGTTTTACCTTGAAGAGGAAAGGGTGATGCAACAAAGTAGCGTAATTATTTCCCTCATTTTTTAGAACCAAGGTATCAATCCAGTAGGAGACTACACACAAATCGCCTAGTACCTGCACAAACAATCAAGAACCTTGAAACCAACGCGATAAATGGGTTGTCAATCCCTTCACGGCCACCTGCAAAAGTGAGATCTGATAAAGATAATAAGATAATTATTTTTGGTATTTTTGTTGTATAGATTGGAAAATAAAGATTGCAAAATAATAAACTAGAATTATAGATCGGAAACTTATATGATGTAAAGTAGACCCGGGGGCCATAGGTTTCACTAGTGGCTTCTCTCAAGATAGCATATATTATGGTGGGTGAAAAAATTACTACTGAGCAATTGATAGAAAAGCGCATAGTTATGACGATATGTAGGCATGATGATGAACATAGGCATCACATCCGTGACAAGTAGACCGAAACGATTCTACATCTACTACTATTACTCCACACATCGAACGGTATCCAGCATGCATCTAGAGCATTAAGTTCATAAGAACAGAGTAACGCATTAGGCAAGATGACATGATGTAGAGGGACAAACTCAAGCAATATGATATAAACCCCATCTTTTTATCCTCGATGGCAACAATACAATACGTGTCGTTTCCCTTTCTATCATTGGGATCGAGAACCGCAAGATTGAACCCAAAGCTAAGCACTTATCCCATTGCAAGAAAGATCAATCTAGTAGGCCAAACTAAACCGATAATTTGAAGAGACTTGCAAAGATATTAAATCATGCATATAAGTATTCAGAGAAGAATCAAATATTGTTCATAGATAATGTTGATCATAAACCCACAATTCATCGGATCTCGACAAACACATAGCAAAAATAATTACATCGAATAGATCTCCAAGAAGATCGAGGATAACTTTGTATTGAGGTCCAAAGAGAGAGAAAAAGCAATCTAGCTAAGAACTATGGACCCGAAGGTCTATGGTAAACTACTCACACATCATCGGAGAGGCTATGGTGTTGATGTAGAAGCCCTCCGTGATCGAATCCCCCTCTGGCAGATCACCGGAAAAGGCCCCAAGATGGGATCTCACGGGTACAGAAGGTTGCGGTCGTGGAAAAGTGGTTTCGTGGCTCCCCTCGATGTTTTCAGGGTATAAGAGTATATATAGGCGAAAAAAGTAGGTCGGTGGACCTACGAGGGGCCGACGAGGGTGGGGGCGCGCCTACCCCCCTGGGCGCGCCCTCCTGCCTCGTGGTCGCCTCGTTGCTTCCTTGACGTCCACTCCAAGCCTCCTGGATTGTGTTTGTTCCAAGAAAGATCCTCGTGAAGGTTTTGTTCCGTTTGATATTCCTTTTCTATGAAACATTGAAATAGGCAAAAAAAGCAGCAACTTGCACTGGGCCTTCGGTTAATAGGTTAGTCCCAAAAATAATATAAAAAGGTATATTAAAGCCCATTAAACATCCAAAACAAATAATATAATAGCATGGAACAATCAAAAATTATAGATACGTTGGAGACATATCAAGCCTCCCCAAGCTTAATTCCTGCTCGTCTTCGAGTAGATAAATGATAAAAACAGAATTCTTGATGTGGAATGCTACCTAGCATAATTTTCAATGTAATTTTGTTTATTGTGGCATGAATGTTCAGATCCGAAAGATTCAAGAAAAAAGTTTAATATTGACATAAAAATAATAATACTTCAAGCATACTAACCAAGCAATTATGTCTTATCAAAATAACATAGCCAAAGAAAGCTCATCCCTACAAAATCATATAGTTTGGCTATGCTTCATTTTCGTCACACAAAATGCTCTCATCATGCACAACCCCGATGACAAGCCAAGCAATTGTTTCATACTTTAGTATTCTCAAACTTTTTCAATTTTCACGCAATACATGAGCATGAGCCATGGACATAGCACTATGGGTGGAATAGAATATAATGATGGGGGTTGTGTGGAGAAGACAAAAAAGGAGAAAGTCTCACATTGACGCGGCTAATCAACAGGCTATGGAGATTCCCATCAATTGATGTCAATGCGAGGAGTAGGGATTGCCATGCAACGGATGCACTAGAGCTATAAATGTATGAAAGCTCAACAAAGAAACTAAGTGGGTGTGCATCCAACTTGCTTGCTCGCGAAGACCTAGGGCATTTGAGGAAGCCCTGTAACATCCCAATTTTCCTAAATTAGGAAGTTATTAGATCATTCATATGCATATCATATTTTTTATTGCATTATTTGCTTTTTCAGAATATTCAAATCATTATGCAACAAAAGGCAATTTATTTGGAGTGGAGATAACATGACTTCTCCCCTATTTTAAAAATGTTCATAATGTGCAGAATATTATTTCCAGTTCATATGATATGTTCTGGTAATTTTTGCAATCTTCAAAATATTTTATTTGATTGTTTTATTGCTGTTTGAGTGGCCTATTGCATCAAAATTATTTTACAAAGTTGCATTAGTGTTGGAACTAGTGTTCCTGTAGTTTTTAGCTGTAGGGCTATTTTTACTGTGTGTCTACGTATTTTTATTTAGTTTTTATACTGTTGTTTTATTTTTAGTTATTTTACTGCTGTAGTTTTTGTTATAGAAAGAAAAAGAAGCAGCACGCAGCACAGTGCAGCGCCCAGTGCGCAACAGTCGCGGCCCAGCTCTGCTGTAGCCCAGTCCGTCGCCCAGCCCACCTATCTACGCGAAGCGGTACGCGCCGCGCCGCCCATGCCCGACCCGCACCCGATCCGCCAACTCGCCTCAGCCGCTGACCCGCGGGTCCCGCCCCACTCTTCTTCCCCGAGTCGGACGAACACGCGCAGAGCCGCACGCGCACCCGACGCCGAACAGGATCGAGCTCGTGCGCCCTGTTGATCCCGTGCGCTTCGGGGACACCGAACACGAGCAAAGGACCCTAGGGAAATCTCGCACCCCCTGTCTCGATCTTCACCGTTGCAGCACGCCCTGGTTGGGGCGATTGGATCTCGCCGAGAAGCCCCGCAGACCGCCGCCGTCGCCGGAAGATTGCACCGCCGTAAGATCACTGGCAGTCACGCCACTTGCCTCCCAAGAACCCCTATCGATGCCGCACTTGTTTGACCAATCGGGGTGACCTGCAGATCACCAGAACGACGCCGTCGCCGACACCCGACTTCGTCGGAGCACACCGCGTTCACGTCATCGCCGCCGCCCGCAGAGCACGCCCCAACGCCGTCTGACTTCACCACCGCCTCCGCCACTCACTTCCGCACCCGTCCGTCACCTCACCTTCGTCGGAGACCCATCGGAGGAGCACCGCCGCCAACGCCCGACCGTCGTCGCTATTCCTCTGTTTCCTGGTGAGGACGCACGCGCGGGAGTTTTTTCGGCCAATCACATGCTGCCACGTGGCAAGTCGCTACAGCGCAGGCACAGAAGTCGCTACAGCGCTCAAGAGTTTTCTGTTGCTGTTTCATTTTTTTCAGATTCTTCCTCTAACTTCAATTAGCTATAACTTCTATTCTGTATATCCAATTTAGGTAATTCTTTTTCCTATGCACTCACAAATACCAGTACATTATCACAGTACCAGAATTTCACATGTTTGCACTGTTTAAATTTGAATTCGTTCAAATTTGAATTAAACCTTCCGGAGGCCGTAACTTCCCAACCGTTTAGCGGAATCGAGTGATTCTTTTTGCGTTGTGACCATAGTGCATTTTAGGTGCTGTTAAGCTTCTGTTGTTGAGTTTTAAAAATAATTTTCTTGCTGTTGGTTTTGTTTTGGTTCTTTTTGTGTTTCGGTGATTGATTTGTTGAATTGTGTGAAACGTGTAGATTGTCCGGAGTGCGACGTGAGCTATTGTCAGGAGTGTGACTTTCTGAACCAGAACCAAGGCAAGTTACATGTTGATCATCCTTTACCTATTGTTTTCTATGCATGTAATTATATCACACTATGAAAATATGGATGTATAGGAATACTATATTATTTTGCTATGCTGTTGAGCTATCTTCCCGTCTTTTGCAAATCGTGGTAGTTGTAGTTTGCTATGCTTTGTAGACGGGGGGTGGTTCGTGTATTCATTGAGTTTATGTGAGGATTATATATATAACAATTGAGTAGTAACTCAGGATTTAACTCACCTCTGGGCGGAAGTGGTATTGCTTGGTGTTGAGGGAAGGCATCATGGGGTGTTGCACCTTTTCTAAGGCCATGCGCCCATGAGAGTGCACCCTAAGTGGAATGCCGCCCAGGCTCAAAAAGATCAGACAGACTTAGTGACTAGTATCTTCCATGTGCGGCCACTGGCTATATGGGCTCTGGCTTAGTTGATCAGTTGTTCGAACCCTGGCCCAAACAGTGTCGACAGATGTAGAATATGTAGGTGGGATGTGGCCGTCAGGTGGTTAAGGGAACCTCTTGTGAAAGACTTCGTCTCAATCTTTGGATTGGGTCCAGTGGGTAAAGCATACTAAACTCTGCAGAGTATTAAAACTAATCATGATTAGCCGTGCCCCCGGTTATGGGTAAATTTGAGCGACTATGCCATTACAGTTGTTGGATGATCTTGACAGATGTGACACTTAATAATATTTGTGGGCAACTTAATAATGGGTAGGTTGGAGTTGATTTTGCCAACTCAACCTTGTGCATTTAATTGTAGTAATAAAAGAACTAAATAAAAATTTGACTATTAGGTAGTTATGAGGATAAAATCAGCTTTTTGCAAAAATAAACCCTCAAGCCTTCCTTTTGTTATACTATGCATATACATGTAGGTCTGCTATATTATTACTCCTGTGTAACTGCCAATACATTCCAAGTATTGACCTATATGGCTGCAACGTCTCATGTTGCAGGATATTCAGACGAAGAGTAAGGTACCGTTAGGGTCGCGAGTCTGCACTCAGCATCGCCAGTGGGCTATGATGGGGCTCATCGTTATTTTCTGCTACTTTTCCGCTGTTTGATTGAATGAAGCTAGCCAAGTGCTATGCAGATTGTTTTATTTTATATACTCTGGATCATACGTTGTAATAAATGATGCACTTGCTATTCTGGTATTCATCTATACTGTGTGTGCTAGCGAGTTCGGTCCAGGGACTAGCACGCTAAGCATAGAGACTCAAATCCTTCGAGGTTTGGTCGTTACAAGCCCATTGCCGGAATATACAAGCTAAGTTCTATAATGAAAAATTCCCACTAGTATATGAAAGTGACAATATAAGAACTCTCTATCATGAAGATCATGGTGCTACTTTGAAGCACAAGTGTGGAAAAAGGATAGTAGCATTGTCCATTTTATCTTTTTATTTGGCCTTTCTTTTTTATTTATTTATTTGGCCTTTCTCTTTTTTTTATTTTTTGGGAACAATGCTCTAATAATGATGATGATCACACTTCTATTTATTTACAACTCAAAGATTATAACTCGATACTAGAACAAAGTATGAATCTATATGAATGCCTCCGGCGGTGTACCGGGATGGGCAATGAATCAAGAGTGACATGTATGAAAAATTATGCATGATGGCCTTCCCACAAATACGATGTCAACTACATGATCATGCAAGGCAATATGACAATGATGAAGCATGTCATGATAAACGGAACGGTGGAAAGTTGCATGGCAATATATCTCGGAATGGCTATGGAAATGCCATAATAGGTAGGTATGGTGGTTGTTTTGAGGAAGATATAAGGAGGTTTATGTGTGATTGTGACGCCCGGATAATCAAGCTATAGTAATCCATTTTAAAGGGTGCCAGGTCATCACTCTTACTATTGCTAATCCTCATTTGATCCCAAACATAATTCGAATCCAAGTTCAAATTTGAGTCCAAATTCAAATTTAGTCAAACATGAAAACTAAAATGTTCGAATAATCCTACAAATTCCCCTGATCATTGTCCTGTTGAAACCAACTTCAACTGACTTACTAATAAATTCCTAGGAAACTTATAAATTGTTCCAAAATCTTATTAAATGACCTTTTCAATTTCTAAAAATGCTTGAACAATTCCATTGGCCCTGAAACTTTTGAGGCAACACCACAATGTTGTTCCTGAACCATTTTGCTAAGTTTCACTTTCAACAAAAATCATTTGATGCCTTGTTTCCATCCAAAACAGTAGATATCCTTTTAATAGAAATAAAAAGAAATACAATTAGAGAAAATGAACCCCCCTTTCCCCACCGGGCCTCAACCCCGCTGGCCACCCCCACAGGCCGGCCCACCCCGTTCCCTCCTTATCCCCTCCCACTCCAATAACCCTAGCCCGTTACACCCTACTCCCCCCGATCCACCTCTCCCTCTTGCTCTCTCGATCTGGATCGAGAGATCCCCATCGTCTCTGCTCCGGTGGCGCCGACGCCGTTCGACCCCGCCGGACCTCGCTGAACGCCTCCCCGTTCCTGCCACCACGCTGACGCCCCTTGCCGAGGCCACCTCACCGCCAGACCTCGCCGTCCCCGTCCTCCTCCCCATTCCTGGATCTGGAAGGTCCCTCGACGCTGCCACCGGCCGCCTCCACACCCCGTCGCCGGAACCAGAACTCCGGCCCCTCCTCGAGCATCCCTTCGCACATCACAAGGCTAGTGAGCCCTCCAGTCCATTTCCCCTCGAACCTTCTGGTCGCCGCCATGTTCACGTGACCGCGTTCGGGCGTCGCGCTCCTCACGCTCGGCAGCGCCCTGACCTCCCCTATGAGCTCCCACAGCTGCTCCCCCTCTCCCCGTCCTTGATTCACCGGCATTGGCCGTCGTCCACGCGCCCATTCTTCTAATCAGAGCCGTAGTCGCCGTGCGCCCTCGTCGCGGCCGTTGACGCGCCCCCATGCACCCGTGGCCCCGCTTGTCCGCACACCAGCTACGCCCGGGTTGCGCCTCGTGCGTGTGCCTGCCCCCGCCCGCGATGCTGCCTGCTGCTGCCCCGCGCGGCTGCCGCTACTGCCGTTGCTCCTCTGCTATTGCTGCCACTGCTAGCCACCACCGTCACCAGCGTTCGCTGTCGCTGGCCGCTGCTGGTCCTGGCCGCCGGTGCCCGGTGCCCGTGCGTGCCCTACCAGAGAGGCCGGGCTGGCCCTATGACATGTGGGGCCGGCCGACCAGTTATTTAACTTAGGCCTAACCCCCCCCACTAATCATATTAGTTAGGCCAATATGACTACTGTCCCTCACATATAAACCCCACCACTTAATTAACCCTCTGTTTAAAATAATCCACTAGTTAAAACTATTGTCTATGACATGTGGACCTAGCACACTATTTTTTTGGATAAGGTTGACTGGGTCAGCTGCTGACTCAACAGTGTGGCTCCACTGTGAGCCACACTTTCACATCTCTGGGCACACTCTCTCTATACGCATAGCAATGACACTTAATATATTTTTTAATTAAAATAAATCCTGTAATTTTCAGAAAATTGTTTAAACCTTTGAAAATTATTTTAAAATAAATCGTAGCTCGGATTAAAATACTTTGTACATGAAAGTTGCTTGGAACGGGGAGACGAATCTGAATATGCAACCCGTTCGTCTGCCACACGTCCCTAGCATAGAGATCATACAACCTTTCCCCTCTGTTTCATCTGTCAAAAAATGCCAAACTTCAGGGAAATTTCCCGGATTTTCCCCCCTTCCCCAGCACCGCATAGCCTTGCGTTAGTTCACCCCTAGTGCTACTTATTGTGTTGTCATGCATAGTATTGCACCTGTTTGCTCTGTATTTATTCTTTCTTCCCCCTTTTCTCTCCGGTAGACCCGAGACCGCTGTTGATGCCACTGTAATCGACTACATCGACGACGACCCTTCTTCCCTTTCAGCGGAGCTTCCAGGCAAGCCCCCCCCCCTTGATCATCCCGATATCGCCCATTCCATTCTCTCATGCTTGCATTAGATTTTGCTACTGTAATTGATTGCTCCTATTCTGATGCATAGCATGCTTTTGTAACCTGCTCATTGTACCTTACCTGCTTATCCTAGACTTCTTAGTATAGGTTGGTTAGAGATCCATCTGTGACCCCCACCTTGTCCTTGTTGCCCCTGCTTCAACATCGATGACTCGATCAACGTGATCGACGACCAGAGCCCGACACCTCACATCACATCATGCCCCTTTTGTTGCTCGACTCTACAGAGCTAATATCGAGTGCCGAGGGTGAGACCTCACAACGCACTCCCGATAAAAACACTGTAGTGTAGTTATTCGGTCCTGATCAACGATGGTGGTTCCTCCTTCACCATTCCCGATACGGCTCTGTCATGCAACCCTTCAAGTGTGAACCTCGAGGGTGGTTCCTCTTATGTTCACCTTGATGTTTACATCGAGTGGAATTCACCGAGGGTGGTTCCTTGGGTTTTCCCCGTTATGTTTGGACACACGGTTACCATGACTTACTTGAGACCACTGTTGAAGTCGGGTCGGCCCTGAGGGGTACCCGCGAGGTGATTTGAAAGTCGGGCGGGCCCGTGTTGCACCCTCAAGTTTTCTACATGGCACGGCCGGGCACTCTGGGCCCTTGCCGTAATTCCAGGAAACGGGGCGACGGGGTCACATTATCGTGAGTCTCTGCTCGTCTCCGTGAGCCCCCAATGCACTAATAGATTTGGGTATTTGTTCTGAGTTGGCCTTTGGCCTTTACGCACTAACCACCACGCGAGAATAGATATGGGCCTCGACGTCGCAGTATCAGCCGAAGTTTTGTCAGACGTCTAGTTCAGCATTGTGGCACGGTCGGATCGTGCTGGCCATCCGAGGCGGCACTGGTATTCACCCTACACACAACGACCCGGAGTGCAACGGGCGGTGGGCCCAAGACCCCGAGGCACTTAGGATGTAGACCGACGGGGACCTCTCTGCTGAGCCTAGATAGGGCTACGACGTGTTGATCTTCCGAGGCCGGGCATTGACCCCAGAAAGGTGTGTCCAGCCAGAGTGATCGAGCGTGTTGGGTAACGTGGTGCACCCATGCAGGGAAGATATATATTCAAATATCGTGTCCACGGTATTGGACGTTCAGACTTATATCCTGACCTGCTATAACTAGAAATGGATACTTGAGATATGTGGCTCCGGGATTGCTTTCTCGTAGGGAGTCGAGGAAGGATCTTTGGGCGTTAATGTTACAATATGTTTGTTAATTTCAAACTGTTACTCTTTATTCTTCTATATGCTGCAAGATGGTTGGAGCTGCTTGAAGATGCTAGTCTTCGATAGGCCAGGATTTCCCCTCTATTCTGGCATTCTGCAGTTTAGTCCACAGATGTAGCCCTTCCATTTGATACCAATGCATACTTAGTATAGATCTTATGCTTGCGAGTACTTTGGATGAGTACTCACGGTTGCTTTGCTACCCTTTTTCCCTCTTCTTCCTTCCTTCCCGTTGTTGCAATCATATGGTGGATCCCTGGAGCCAGATGCCACCGTCGACGGATACTGCTACTTGGAGATTGCCGACGACCAGGAGTAGTTAGGAGGTCCCAGGCATGAGGCCTTGCCTCTTCGATCGTGTTGCTTTTGTGCTAGCCTTCTTAAGGCATCCTTGATTAACTTATGTCTGTACTCAGATATTGTTGCTTCCGCTGACGCTTGTGTATCGAGCTATGTATTCGAGCCCTCGAGGCTCTTGGCTTGTAATATAAAGCTGATTTTATTTTAATTTGTGTCTAGAGTTGCGTTGTGATATCTTCCCGTGAGTCCCTGATCTTGGTCGAACACATTTGCGTGCATGATTGGTGTATGGTCGAATCAGGGGCGTCACCAGTTGGTATCATAGCCGACTGCCTGTAGGACCCCTTTTCCAACTCCTTGGCCGAAGTTGAGTCTAGTATTTGAAATATTGTTTTACTAACATGGTTGTGTGGCTTATGGGCCCACGTCGCCATTGGGTGGTATTAGGATCTTTTACTCCTTGTATATACTCTAGGACTCTGATCTCTGTTCTATTCGGGTTAAATGATTTTGCTAACTCTAACGTTAGGTTCTCATAAATACTTTCTGTCGGAGATCCCCTCACCTAAGATGATTGCTTGGTGCACCAGAAGATTCTGAAGATACTCTCTGATGTTTTCCTGAGACCCTTGTGCCCTTTGTCGTTGTGATCCCTACCACCGATAAATCCTTGTGGGTAACGTCCTACATTTTTCGTTCATACCTTCATCCCCAGTTGCTCTTGTTATGACAAGATGTCCTGAAATACTCTCTGATGTTTCGAGAATCCTTTATGCTTACTGCCCTGCAGTTCCTTGCCGCATGAATACCCCTACGAATATTTACTCGCGCTTGCCGAGTATCCGTTCATCCATAGTTGTTCATGGGTTTCACAAGGTACTTTAAAGTACTAACCGATCTTCCGATAATCATCTCCAACTATTGCTCTGCAAATACTTATCTGCTTGCATTATGGTTACTTACATATGTCTAGCAATACTCATTAGCATCCTTTGTCATCGTAATTTTGAGCATTTGATTCGATTTGTTTGTGAATGATCGCGATCATCAGTCCTATTTAAAATTCTTCCCTTTGTTCAGACGTCACTCCAGACATGAGCTAGTGTTCGGTGAATCAAGCCTTGATTGATTGTCATTCTGAGTCTATTCAACTTATCCATCCTTAATCAGAGTGTTTGCTTCTGATCCCTTGATTTGGAAATCATAATTCCTTTGCTTTTGAGCTTGAATTAGTCAGTTGTTTCTATATTCTGATCTCCTTGCATTCTTTATTCTTCTGGTTGAGTACCAATACTCACATAAGATCCTTTGTTAGATTTTATCCGACAGCGTCTTCCATTTTCAATAGCCTTGTGAGCTTTTCCACGGATACAAAATGCCTTTGGTAAATGGTATCCCTCGCTCTTGTCAACCATACTCTGCTTCCGGGCTTGAGTTATTTACTCGTGAAGTTTGTGGTATATGCTCCTAAGATGCCCCGATGGGTTGAACCTATGTCTTCCCTAAATCCGCGTGAACCCGAAGATTATGCGGGTTATATCTACTAGCGTTTATTCGGATAACATGTCAATACTACAACTTCTTCGAAGATGAGAAGTAAATGGAAGGTTATGCATTGGTGAAGTGGGAGTCGACCTTGAACTTTTGTGTTCATGCCCATGGACCCGATGTGGAACTTATCATTGAAGCTTCTTGTAATAATAATAGTCCCCTTGTGATAAGTACAAGTAGTATCTATGTTTGGTCCTTTGCAACCGTGGTTTCAACCATATTGTTTTTCTTTGATCCCATTTCTCAGACAAATTGAACTACTTGTCTTCTGTAGACCACTTCACCTGTCCAACCTGTATTATGCTCTACCCTCAAGTATTACCCTCTTGTATCTCAAGAATATCATAGAACTACATAACTTCTTATGAGTTCTTCATCAACTATTATTTCTTGTCGATTCCAAATTTCCACGGGTTCTGAGTTGTTAGACACTCGAGAACACTGATAACTGATTAGAGTCTACACTTTTCTTTTCATTGTTTTGTTTAACCTTTCTTGTAACCTAACATATCTAAGCAGTGATAATTCCCTGCTCATGTAAACACCTCAGTGTACAAACTCTGTCAGTAAGACCTTGTTACTAATGTTGATGACATTCCGGTAGCCACCGACGGATGAGAACTTTGCCCATTGGTCCACCTCGTCTAACGAGTATGAAAATGGTTCTATTTGCCCCTCGTCCTTGGTACCAACGTTGTTGCCAACATAACTAACAGGCTATCCTCTGACATGCCATGCTATCATGATCGTGCAAAATGTTAGCACCCTTCTTGCTTTTAACCCACATGGTGGGCCCTTAACCCATAGTTCCACATGATCGAAACCTGACTCCTGTACACCCTTGTTTCTAAAGTTATTCCTCATGCTTGGCTTCATATGAAAATCACGAGCCACCTTCCAAGAGACGATCTATTCTGGTATCAGACACAATACTTATTCCCATTGCTCTGAACCCCTTTCACCCTTTGTTTCAGGCAACGAACGATTGCCTACCCGGTTGAAGCTTCTTATTGCACCTCCTTACCTTGCTCTTGATGACTTTCTTGAATTTCAACTCGAGAGATGCCTCTATGCCACGTTCACTGAGATAGCCCCCAGTAACCTATGTTGTGTTGAGCTCCGTCCTTCCCGAGTCTTTCCCCTTACTCCACCCCTTAAATCTCGGGACGAGATTTCTTGTAGTGGAGGAGAATTGTGACGCCCGGATAATCAAGCTACAGTAATCCACTTTTAAGGGTGTCAGGTCATCACTCTTACTGTTGCTAATCCTCATTTGATCCGAGACAAAATTCAAATCCAAGTTCAAATTTGAGTCCAAATTCAAATTTAGTCAAACATGAAAACTAAAATGTTTGAATAATCCTACAAATTCCCCTGATCATTGTCATGTTGAAACCAACTTCAACTGACTTACTAATAAATTCCTAGGAAATTTATAAAGTGGTCCAACATCTTATTAAATGACCTTTTCAATTTCTAAAAATGATTGAACAATTCCATTGGCCCTGAAACTTTTTAGGCAACACCACTGAACCATTTTGCTAAGTTTCACTTTCAACAAAAATCATTTGATGCCTTGGTTCCATCCAAAACAGTAGATATCCTTTTAATAGAAAATAAAAGAAATAAAATTAGAGAAAAGGAACCCCCCTTTCCCCACCAGGCCTCAACCCCGCTGGCCACCCCCACAGGGCGGCCCACCCCGTAGCCTCCTTATCCCCTCCCACTCCAGTAACCCTAGCCCGCTACACCCTACTCCCCCTGATCCACCTCTCCCTCTCGCTCTCTCGATCTAGATCGAGAGATCCCCCTCGTCTCTGCCCCGGTGGCGCCGACGCCGTTCGACCCCACCGGACCTCGCTGAACGCCTCCCTGTTCCTGCCACCACGCCAACGCCCCTCGCCGAGGCCACCTCACCGCTGGACCTCGCCGTCCCCATCCTCCTCCCCGTTCCTGGATCTGGAAGGTCCCTCGATGCTGCCACTGGCCGCCTCGACGCCCCATCGCCGGAGCCGCAACTCCGGCCCCTCCCCGAGCATGCCTTTCCACATATACAGGGCTGGTGAGCCCTCCCATCTGATTCCCCTCGAACCCTCTGCTCGCCGCTGTGTTCACGTGACCGCGTCCGGGCGTCGTGCTCCTCATGCCCCGGCAGCGCCCTAACCTCCCCTGTGAGCTCCCGCGGCTGCTCCCCGTCTCCCCCTCCTCGATTCACCTGCATAGGTCGTCGTCCACGCCGTCGATTCTTCTGACTAGAGCCGCAGTCGCTGTGCACCCTCGTCGCGGTCGTCCCGGCCGTTGACGCGCCCCCACGTGCCTGTGGCCCCGCTTGTCCGCGCACCAGCTATGCCCGGGCTGCGCCCCGTGCGTGCTCCCGCCCTCGCCCGCGATGCTGCCTGCTGCTGCCGCGCGCGATTGCTACTGCTCCTCTGCTATTGTTGTTGCTACTAGCCACCACCGTCACCAGCGCTCGCCCTCGCTGGCCGCCGGTGCCCGTGCATGCCCTGCCAGAGAGGCCGGGCTGGCCCTATGACATGTGGGGCCGGCTGGCCAGTTATTTAACTAAGGCCTAACCCTCCCCTCACCACCAATCATATTAGTTCGGCCAATATGACTACTATCCCTGACATATGGACCCCACCACTTAATTAATCCTCTGTTTAAAATAATCCACTAGTTAAAACTATTGTCTATGACATGTGGACCTAGCACACTATTCTTTTGGATAAGGTTGACTGGGTCAGCTGCTGACTCAACAGTGTGGCCCCATTGTCAGCCACACTTTCACATCTGTGGGTACACTCTTGTGTACCCATAGTAATTATACTTAATATATTTTTGAATTAAAATAAATCCTGTAATTTTTAGAAAACTGTTAAAACTTAGAAAATTATTTTAAAATAAACCGTAGCTCGGATTAAAATACTTTGTACATGAAAGTTACTCAGAACGGCGAGACGAATCTGAATACGCAGCCCGTTTGTCTGCCACACGTCCCTAGCATAGCGAACATGCAACCTTTCCCCTGTGTTTCATCTGTCCGAAAATGCCAAACTTCGAGGAAATTTCTCGGATGTTTCCCCCTTCCCCGGTACCACGTAGCCTTGCGTTAGTTCACCCGTAGTGCTACTTATTGTGTTGTCATGCATAGTATTGCACCTATTTGCTTTGTATTTATTCTTTCTTCCCCCTTTTCTCTTCGGTAGACCTGAGACCACTGTTGATGCCACTGTGATCGACTACATCGACGACAACCCTTCTTCCCTTTCAGCGGAGCTTCCAGGCAAACCCCCCTCTAATCATCCCGCTATCGCCCATTCCATTCTCTCATGCTTGCATTAGATTTTGCTACTGTAATTGATTGCTCCTATTCTGATGCATACCCTGCTTTTGTAACCTGCTCATTGTACCTTACATGCTTATCCTAAACTGCTTAGTATAGGTTAGTTAGAGATCCGTCAGTGACCCCCACCTTGTCCTTGTTGCCCCTGCTTCATCATCGACGACTCGATCAACGTGATCAACAACCAGAGCCCGACACCTCACATCACATCACACCCCTTTTGTTGCTCGACTCTGTAGAGCTACTACCGAGTGTCGAGGGTGAGACCTCACAACGCACTCCCGATGACAACTCTGTAGTGTAGCTATTTGGTTGTGGTCAACGAGGGTGGTTCCTCCTTCACCATTCCCGACATGGCTCTGTCGTGCAACCCCTCATGTGTGAACCTCGAGGGTGGTTCCTCTTACGTTCACCTTGATGTTCGAGTGGAATTCACCAAGGGTGGTTCCTCGGGTTTTCCCCTTGATGTTTGGACACACGGTTACCTTGACTTACTTGACACCACTGTTGAAGTCGGGTCGGCCCTGAGGGGTACCCGCGAGTTGATGTGAAAGTCGGGTAGGCCCGTGGAGCACCCGCAAGTTTTCTAGGCGGCACGGTCGGGCAGTCTGGGCCCTTTCCATAAGTCCATGAGACGAGCCGACGGGCTCACATTATCGTGAGTCTCTGCTCGTCTCCGCGAGCCCCCAATACACTAACAGGTTTGGGTATTTGTTCTGAGTTGGCCTTTGGCCTTTACACACTAACCACCACGCAAGAATAGATATGGGCCTTGACATCGCAGTATCAGCCGATGTTTTGTCAGACGTCTAGTTCAGCATTGTGGCACGGTCGGATCGTGCTGGCCATCCGAGGCGGCGCTGGTATTCACCCTACACACAACGACCCGGAGTGCAACGGGCGGTGGGCCCAAGACCCCGAGGCACTTAGGATGTAGACCGACGGGGACCTCTCTGCTGAGCCTAGATAGGGCTACGACGTGTTGATCTTCCGAGGCCGGGCATTGACACCAGAAAGGTGTGTCCGGCCAGAGTGATCGAGCATGTTGGGTAACGTGGTGCACCCCTGCTGAACCGCAGTTTCTCGCCGTAGAAGCGGGTGTTCCCACAGCAGCAGATGTGCCTTTAGTCCTTGTTGTCGAGCCACAAGCTCCAGCATGGGCACAGTAGATCGTCCGTTTCCTTCAGACAGGAGAACTTCCCAAAGAGCAAGAAGAAGCGGAAAGAGTAGCCCGGCAGTCAAGTATGTACCAGTTTGTCGACAACGCACTGTACAGAAGAAGACTCAACAGTGTGAAATTGAAGTGTATTCACCGGGAAGATGGACAGAAGCTGTTGGCAGAGATACATGGAGGCATTTGTGGTCACCACATTGGCGCAAGAGCACTTGCCGGCAAAGCTTTCCGGCAAGGTTTCTTTTGGCCGATAGCCCTCCTGGATGCAACTGCACAAGTAACCAAGTGTGAAGCGTGCCAGTTCCATTCCAAGCAGATACACCAGCTAGCTCAAGCTCTCCAGACGATCCCTTTATCCTGGCCATTTTCGGTCTGGGGGATCGACATCCTCGGCCCCTTCCCCCGAGCAGTCGGGGGCTTTGAGTACTTGTACGTCGCAATCGACAAGTTCACAAAGTGGCCGGAAGTGGAAGCAGTGAGGAAGGTAACAGCAAGTCAGCAGTCAAGTTCTTCAGGTCGATTGTTTGCCGCTTCGGGATCCCTAACAGGATCATCACCGACAACGGTACACAATTCACGAGCCGCACCTTCATGCAGTACGTCCAAGATCTTGGCGCCAAGGTCTGCTTCGCTTCTGTTTCTCACCCCAGGAGCAACGGTCAAGCCGAGAGGGCAAATGCTAAAGTGCTGCGTGTGCTCAAGACCAGGACTTTCGACAGGCTGCACGGGTGCGGAAGAAACTGGATTGAGGAGCTGTCGGTGGTTCTTTGGTCGATCAGGACGACGCCAAATCGAGCCACTGGCCAGACACCTTTCGCTCTAGTCTACGGAGCAGAGGTAGTTCTCCCCACGGAACTCGTATACGGGTCGCCTCGAGTGCTCGCTTGTGATGAGCTTGAGCAAGAGCAGCTGCGACAAAGTGACGCGCTGCTCCTTGAGGAAGACCGTCTTCAGGCTGCTGTACGAGCTGCTCGCTACCAGCAAGCTTTGCGCCGCTACCATAGCCGCAAAGTTAACGCCAGAAGTCTCGAGGAAGGCGACCTTGTTCTTCGGCGCGTTCATTCCACCAAGAATTCCAACAAGTTGACGCCGAAGTGGGAAGGCCCTTATCGGGTGAAACGAGTCACTAGGTCTGGCACTGTTCGCCTTGAGACCGAAGATGGCATTCCGGTGAGCAACTCCTGGAACATCGAGCATCTTCGTAAGTTTTACCCATAAGGCGCGGTTGCCGGACCCTGTTCCGACAACCACCCTTTTGTACAAGTCTTGCCGTTGTTGCATGTAATCCTTTGTACAAAGCCAGGCGCAGACCCTGAGCATAAGTGAAGCGCTGGTGCCCTAAGTTATAGCATGCATGCTAGATCGAGTCTCGTCCTTGGTTAGGGTTGATAGTGCTTAGTAGCGGCTAACCCCTAGCTTAGAGGTCGAGTGTGCGTCCCTTCGCCGTTCTTTCGTTTCCCTTGGTTCGCAGGGCTCGCATATCCTGGCCGGACCACTTGAGGACGAAAAAGAGAAGGAGGACGGACCAGCATCTGGACCCCGGCAAGCCAGTGTTCCCGGGGGCTGCAAGTACAAAGACTCACCCACGGCAAACCAGAGTTGCCGGGGGCTACAATCTCAGATAAGTTTTTCATCCCTTATCATGCATTCTCTTATGGACTGAGGAATGTGAAACCTCGTTTCTTCCTAAAAGCTACCATGCTCCCCCTAACTTTAGGCCCTAGGGCTCGTTCCTAGGGCCAGGTTTGGTCGTAGTCGCGACAGCAAAGGGACGAAACGAGGAGCCTGAACCCGCCTCATCCCTGCCTCCGCCAAAAGTGTGAGAAAGGTCGAGCGACGTGGGAAGACGGCAGGGCCTGCTGCCGGGAAAAGAAGTGTCTATCTTAAACATATTAAGGATTTGCTCCTTGATGTGGTTTCCACCCACAAGACAAGTGACCCGGCAAGCATCCCCTTTTCACAAAAAACATTCCACTCAGGTACAGTCCATAGAGAATGAAAAACATGAATGATGGGATTACAAGCTTTAAATGCAGCTAAGGCCTGAGGGCTTACAAATTAAAAAGAGATAAGGTGCCCGTAATCCCTTTCTTGTCCCTCTCTTCAGGAGGCAGGTCAAGGAGGCGAAAAGGGCAAAAGGGGCGCCTAGACGAGCTACAGGTGGCAGAAGACACCAAGAGAACATCTCGGTGGTCGTCCAAAGGCTGGATGGTGATGGCGGCGCCGGAGGCAGGGCTCGAAGACGAGGCGGCAGGACGTCAGCATGCTGTCGAGGGCGTCGTGCCCACGTACTCCGAGTTGACGGCCTTGCCGCCTGCCCTCTTCCTCTTCCGCAGCCTCCCTACGCCAGCCGCCCAAGGAGGCGACCCCGAGAAGCTCAAGGAGCCGGCGACACGGATGATGGTGTCGCCGGTGCCGCACGGAGCGGCGCCCGACACCTAGTCGGACCCGTCATCCTGCTGCCCGCTACCCTCGTCGTCGCTGCCGCTGTCCTCCTCGTCACTCCCGCCCGAGGAGGAGTCTTCGCTATCGGAGGAGCTCTCCACGCAGCACCTTGCCCGAGTCCCGAAGCACCCGGAGACCTTGACGGAGAGGAGACCGCCCTCCATCAGCTTAAAATGGAGGGTGAGCCCCTCCGTCAAGCTGTGGATACGGGCGAACGTCTTCCAGCCTCAACCAAGATACATCACATTAGGGGCCGGGAAGTCAACGCGGACTCGCGTACCGCTGATTCCACAGGCCCTCATGTGCAACCTCAGTGTCTCGAGCGGATCCAACTCCATCTCGCTCGCAAATGGAGTCGGGAGACGAAGGCGACGACGAGGCGGCCGACGTAGCCTGACAGAGAACTCGCAAGGGTCGTCCCCAATATGGCCCTCCATGGGAAGAGGAGCCGCTGGCGGAGGCGAGGCCGGCGAGCCGCCTCGTCCACCTCTTCCCCGAGCGCCTCGGCCTCGCCCTCGACCTCGCCCGCGGCCTCGCCCCCTTACGGCTGGCTCTACCACCACGGGTGCGGGAGAAGGAGGGACGCGTTGTCTAGCGGCGACCCTCGCCGCCACCGTTGAAGGACCAGGGTTCCCTTTCTCCATGGCGAATGAGAGAGAGGGGAGCAGAAGCTGAAGGAAAGAGGAGATGAAAGAATACGGGCTTCCGTCCCCCCTCCCGCTCCTTATAAAGGAACAGGGTGGGGGCGCGGTCGCCCCGCTCATCCAATCAAGACACAGAAGGAGCAGGGAACTGGGACCGACCCGCTGCCTCGACCCACGACGGCCTGGTTTCCCACCTCCACCGTTCGCCACCCCAAGCGCATGGAGGCCGCGTGGCAGGCGTACAGAACCGAGGCGACGGATGAGGCGACCTCTCCCCACCCCGTGATCATGGGGAGTGGACGCCTCGAAGACCACGCCTCCACGCCTCCCTCCGTTTATGGGGAAGGCGCGAACTGCCCCTGTTTTCCCTGCTGGGAGGGGGCGGATGTTTCGCCTTTCCGAATAAAGAAACCACCCACGACCTCTCCCACGACGCCGCAATTGAAGCGTGCCGTTCGGGGAGGGCGCGGTGGATGCGGAGTAAGATGCGGCGTGACCCAGGCCGCGCGTGCCCGTGCACTGTTTTGGGCCTGGCCCAACAGCGCTCGGCACCGTGTATGGCCCAGGCCTGGGGGCTCCTGTCGGTGTACTAGAGTAGGGGTACCCTAGTATCCCGAACTTGTGCACGGGCAGTCGCAGCGCCCCGCGGCAAGGCTTGCCGGGTGACCGCCAAGGACCTCTGTGGTTCCTTTGGAACCATTCAAGAACAAAGTATTCAAGCCAAGAAGACAAGGCCCCAGCAAGAGGAGCTTGCCGGGAAGGCCACTTAAGGCACAAGACCCCGGCAAGAGGAGCTTGCCGGGAAGGCTACTCAAGGCACAAAGCCCCGGCAAGACGAGCTTGTCGGGAAGGCCAACCAAGTCATCTCAAGGAACTTGCCGCGACGCGCCACGCGTCCCGGCAAGACCCGGCGAGCGACAAGCTCCCGGACGCGGCAAGACAACGGCCGCGGCAAGGCGTTTGCCGCGGCTAGCAACCACTCTGTACCCGCGCTCCAGCTCACCCACCAACGTGTCGCTCTGAGACCCTTCCAGGCGCACGTGGCGGGAGGTTGTGCAGCCAGGGGTGCACTATGGCAAGCGGCGCTGACAAGATCGCCATCGTGGCGAGCGGTGGCGTCCCTGACGGTCCCTTTTCCGCACTGTTTGGGCGACGTAGATAGGCATTTAATGCCCTTGTCCCCTGCCGTCAGGGTTAGGTATGATACACTATGTAGGTAGTTGTACCTACCGTAGCACCTTTCCATTTTTGCCCTTGCCTACGTTGCCACCTTTCAGTGACCCCTTGAGCATATAAAAGGAGGCCCATGCACAACGTAGAAGGGGAGGACGGGGAACAGAACACTCACGCTCGGTCTCGTTAGCTGCTGGTGTGTACTGTAGCACTCAGCCCTTCCGAGCAAGAACTCAATACAAACCACAAAGCAGCAGTAGGAGTATTATCTCTCCGGAGAGCTCCGAAGCTGGGTAAACTGCTCGTGTGCCTCGCCTCGATCTGCTCTTCGTGCGACCTCCGCCCCTCGCCGAACTGAAAAGGGGCTCCGTCCCCATAGGTGCTCGTGGAGGCAGCTTCCCCGACATCTTTGGCGCGCCAGGTAGGGGGTGTCGAGGTTGTGTGAACCTGATCCGGCGTTCACACGAGCTAGATCTTCATCGACTTCATCGACATGCCGCCGAAGAAGAAGGCTTCGGAGGTGGCTGCTCCGTCCGCGTCGAACCCACCGCCGCCGGAGCAAACGACTGGTGGGGAAGACGCCGGCGGAAGAACGGGCATCGACGAGGGAGCTCATGGTGCCGCCAGGTCCAAGGACAAGGAGGCGCTGCCCATCGGCGGTGTAGCCGGCTCCCACAACGACCGAGCGTCCGTAGATGCACCGCGCCCATCTCAGGAGGCGCAGGACCGGCAGCGTCGTGGTACTCACGGTACCATACGCTCGCTGGACCCAAATCGAGCTGGCGGATCTCGGGACGCTCCAGGCCAGCATGTGCGCCAACGTGCTGGTGCGAGCGAAGCACGGTCGCCCGGACGGGATATTGCTCCTTCTAACGCGGTTAGAAGTCCGAGCATATCCCGCTCCTCGCACCGTTCGCCACCGCTACCCGCCACTCCAGCAGAAGCTTTGGCGCGAGCTCAACTGCTCCTAGACTTCCCTCCAACGCTAGACAAGATCGACGACTGGAGGGCCACCATTCAGAGTCTCATCGGCTTCGCCAACGGCAACACTCCACGGCAACCGACTACGTCGCAGCCGCGGCAAGTCAGCCAGGCGCGACCCGATAGCGACAAGACCGGTGGGGGTGCAACCACCGTGCACTCTCCGCCCCGAAGGCCATGATCGCCGACTCGCCGGGTCCACCGCGATAGCGACTCCACTGCTTCATTAGATCCACGAGCTCGTCGCGATCAACGCCAAGTTCTTCACGAACGACAGCAAGAAGACGCTCGTACTCGCATCGAGCGCCGAAGAGAAGCGCGGCGTCAATCAGACCGGCGCGCTGGACCCACTGTCGACATGCATGCGCCAGGGGAACCAGGCGACCTTTCGTACGCGGTAGGTTGCCCTGCGTTTACCCGTGAGCTGCGGCAAGTCCAGTGGCACAGCACGAAGAATTTCAAGCCAGACGTACCCGAGAAGTACGACGGCAAGTTGCATCCGTCGGAGTTCCTCAGCATCTACACCATCGCGGTGCAAGCTGCTGGGGGGCGGGACGACAAGATCCTTGCCAACTACTTCCCGCTGGTGCTCAAGCCCAACGTCAGGTCCTGGCTCATGCACTTGCCGGACAACTCCATATCTTCCTGGGCAGACCTATGCCATCAGTTTGTTGGTGCCTTTACAGGCGGCCACAAACCTCATGGCCAGGAGAGTGATCTTCATCTGCTTGCCCAGAAGGAAGGAGAGCCCCTGCGCAAGTACATCCAGAGATTCAGCCAAGTGCAACGCAACATCCCAGATGTCCACCCTGCCGCAGTCATCAGCGCGTTCCATCAGAACGTGCGTAACCGCAGGATGCGGGAGGAGATGGCGATGTGCAAGATCAGAGACATCAGTGAGCTGTATGCCCTGGCTGACAGGTGTGCACGTGCTGAGGAAGGGAGGAAACTCCCCGGAGAGAATACAGGAACAGGAGGATCTGACAGCGATGATGCTTCCCCGACAAAGAAAAACCGGCGGCGGAACAACATGAAGAGGAAAGGCCAAGATGTGCTAGTTGTTGAGCAGTCCGGCAGCGACGGTGGTGCCAAGAAAGCCAAAGATGGTAGCTCCGGCAAGGAGGTTGCCGCATGCGCCAACTGCCAGGCTGTGGCGGCCGCTGACAAGCAGGACGGCACCAACAAACAGTACTACAAGATCCACCGCACCAAGGGCCATGACCTCCAGAGCTGCAAGAAGGTCGAGCAGCTCGTCGAGCTGCAAAAGGCCGAGTATGAGCGACGCGACAAGGAGAAAGACCAAGGAGCTGCTGGAGGATCCGGTACGAAGCGCACCGGCCGGGGAGGACGCCGCGGCAAGGACAAGCAGCGGCAAGGAGACAGACCTCCCCGCGGCCGCGACAAGGATGAAGATGACGACGACGAAGACATGGATGATGACGAGACCAGTGAGCAGGAGTTCCAGAAATCCACAGAGGTCATGTGCGTTGACGGTGGTGCTTTTCTGCATACTTCACACTGCCAACTCAAGCAGTGGGTGCGGGAAGTCAATGCGGCAGAACCGCCCGTTGAGTCACGCAAGCTTCTGAAATGGTCCAGCACGCCTATCATCTTTGATATTGAGGACCACCCTGATCACACAACTGCGGTCGGGTGTTTGCCGATGTTGGTCTCACCAACTATCCGCAACCTCAAGGTCACTAAGATGCTAGTTGATGGCGGGGCCGGCTTGAACTTGATCTCCTCCACTATGCTCCGGAAACTCCAAGTCCCTGACAGTGAGCTCGAAGAGACCGGCACATTCCAAGGAATCAACCCGGGAAGGAGCAAGCCAAAGGGGAAGATCACGCTGCTGGTGACATTTGGCAGCGAGTTGACCTTCAGGACTGAGAGGATCACTTTTGACGTTGCCGATTTTCCATTGCCTTACAATGGGATTCTCGGCCGTCCAGCGCTCGCCAAGTTCATGGCGGCCTCTCACTACGCGTACAACATGCTGAAGATGCCAGGCCCGATAAGTGTCATCTCTGTCCCTGGAGACAAGAAAGATGCTCTTATCTGTGCCGACAAGATCTACCGGGAAGCAGCAGCCGCAACGGATCGCGAGACACTTGCCGCTGAAGCTCCCAGGGGGAAGAAGAAGACCAAGTCCGGCAAGAGTTCTGATGCCCACTCCGGCAAGCGCACCTCTTCGGAGTGCTGCGCTACCGTCGAGGACGCACCATCGAGCTCCACTGGCAAGTGTAAGAAGACAATGGCAGCTCCGCCAGCGACCAAGAAGGTGTCCGCCAAGGAGGACGGCACTGGTGGTACTTTCACCATCAGTGCCACTCTCAACCCTAAATAGGAAAGTGCGCTCATTGCTTTCCTACGGGCGAACGTTGATGTGTTTGCGTGGCAACCGTCTGACATCCCCGGTGTTCCCAGGAAAGTAATTGAGCACCACCTTGCCGTCTGTCCTCATGCACGGCCCGTCAAGCAGAAAGTCAGGAAGCAAGCAGTGGAGCGCCAAGAATTCATCGCAGAAGAGATCAAGAAGTTGGAAGCAGCAGGCCTCGTCAGAGGAGTGCTCCATCCTACGTGGTTGGCCAATCCTGTAGTCATGCGCAAGGCAAACGGGAAATGGAGGCTTTGTATCGACTTTACCGATGTCAATAAAGCTTGTCCCAAAGACCCATTTCCCTTGCCGCGCATCGACCAGATTGTTGACTCCACGCCCGGATGTGACTTGCTTTCATTTCTTGACGCATACTCAGGATATCATCAGATCTTCATGGCAGAAGAGGATGAGGAGAAAACCGCATTCATCACTCCATGTGGCACATACTGTTTCATACGGATGCCTTTTGGTTTAAAGAATGCTGGTTCAACATTTGCAAGGGTTGTCCATACCGCTTTTGAGCCACAAATACACAGAAATGTGGAAGCCTACATGGATGATATAGTGGTCAAGAGTAGGGACAAAGCAACTCTGATTCAAGATTTAGAAGAGACTTTTGCAAATCTGCGCAAGATCAGCCTCAAGCTCAACCCCGAGAAGTGCGTGTTTGGAGTCCATTCCGGCAAGCTTCTCGGGTTCTTCGTGTCTCAGCGGGGAATTGAAGCCAATCCCGACAATATCAAGGCCATTGAGCAGATCAAAGCACCGAAGCGCGTCAAGGATGTGCGGAGACTTGCCTTCTAAGTCTGTTGAGCGCGCCCTGCCGTTTTTCAAAATTTTGAAAAAGGCAGGTCCAATGAAATGAACTCCGGAAGCGGAGGCTGCGCTGCAGGACCTGAAGAGATACCTGTCCTCCACTCCAATACTTGTCGCACCTAAGCCACAAGAGAAGTTGCTGCTGTATCTGGCGGCAACCAATCAAGTGGTTAGTGCTGTGTTAGTAGCGGAGAGGGAGGCAGATGATGAGCCAGCAACCACGGCGAGCGCATCCAGCGGCAAGCAGGGGGCTTCCCCGACAAGCTCTGGTCCCGGCAAAGATGGATCTGCGCAGGCGCCCGAGGAGATACAGAAGAAAATGGTGCAGCGCCCAGTCTACTTTGTCAGTTCCCTTTTGCAGGGGGCTAGGTCAAGGTACTCTGGTGTGCAGAAATTGCTTTTCGGCCTTCTTATGGCCTCGAGAAAGCTGCGCCATTACTTCCAAGCACACGAGATCACAGTTGTCACTCGCTTTCCGCTGAAGAGGATACTGCTGAATCCGGAAGCAACATGCAGGATTGTTGAGTGGGCACTGGAACTGTCAAGCTTTGGCCTCAAGTTTGAGAGCACTTCAACTATCCAAAGCAGAGCATTGGCAGAATTCATAGCAGAGTGGACGCCAACGCCCGACGAAGAAATTCCAGAAATGAGCATCCCCGTCAAGGAAGCAAGCAAAGAGTGGCTGATGTACTTTGATGGTGCCTTTTCGCTGCAAGGCGCCGGTGCTGGCGTGCTGCTTGTCGCACCCACCAGAGAGCACCTCAAGTACGTAGTCCAGATGCACTTTCCCAAGGAGCAAGCAACAAACAATACTGCAGAGTATGAAGGTTTGCTTGCCGGTCTTAGGATCGCGGCAGACCTTGGGATCAAGAAGCTCATTGTCAGGGGTGACTCGCAGCTCGTCGTCCACCAAGTGAACAAGAATTATCAGAGTCCGTTGATGGAAGCTTACGTTGATGAAGTGAGGAAGCTAGAAGAGCGCTTTGTCGGCTTACAGATGGAACATGTTCCAAGAGCTCAGAACGACATTGCCGATGGCCTGTCAAAGTGTGCAGCACTTAAGTTACCTGTGGAACCAGGGATCTTTGTGCTCAAGCTGACTCAGCCGTCTGTGACGCCATCAACTGGACAGATCAAGAAGAGGAAGTTGATTTCTGGTGACTATTTTCCGGTAGAGCTTCCCGAAGCCGCCGCCAAGAAGGTCCCCAAGATCAACACCAAGAGTGCTGGGGAGCAGTCTGCTCCGGCAAACCCCAGGGTTTGTTCCGTTGAAGCAGATACTCCCGACAAGTTTTGCTCCGGCAAGCTTGCCGGGGAACGTCAAGCTCCGGCTGAACCGCAGTTTCTCGCCGTAGAAGCGGGTGTTCCCACAGCAGCAGATGTGCCTTTAGTCCTTGTTGTCGAGCCACAAGCTCCAGCATGGGCACAGCAGATCATTCGTTTTCTTCAGACAGGAGAACTTCCCGAAGAGCAAGAAGAAGCGGAAAGAGTAGCCCGGCAGTCAAGTATGTACCAGTTTGTCAACAACGCACTGTATAGAAGAAGACTCAACAGTGTGAAATTGAAGTGTATTCACCGGGAAGATGGACAGAAGCTGTTGGCAGAGATACATGGAGGCATTTGTGGTCACCACATTGGCGCAAGAGCACTTGCCGACAAAGCTTTCCGGCAAGGTTTCTTTTGGCCGACAGCCCTCCTGGATGCAACTGCACAAGTAACCAAGTGTGAAGCGTGCCAGTTCCATTCCAAGCAGATACACCAGCCAGCTCAAGCTCTCTAGACGATCCCTTTATCCTGGCCATTTTCGGTCTGGGGGCTCGACATCCTCGGCCCCTTCCCCCGAGCAGTCGGGGGCTTTGAGTACTTGTACGTCGCAATCGACAAGTTCACAAAGTGGCCGGAAGTGGAAGCAGTGAGGAAGGTGACAGCACAGTCAGCAGTCAAGTTCTTCAGGTCGATTGTTTGCCGCTTCGGGATCCCTAACAAGATCATCACCGACAACGGTACACAATTCACGAGCCGCACCTTCATGCAGTACGTCCAAGATCTTGGCGCCAAGGTCTGCTTCGCTTCTGTTGCTCACCCCAGGAGCAACGGTCAAGCGGAGAGGGCAAATGCTGAAGTGCTGCGTGGGCTCAAGACCAGGACTTTCGACAGGCTGCACGGGTGCGGAAGAAACTGGATTGAGGAGCTGCCGGTGGTTCTTTGGTCGATCAGGACGACGCCAAATCGAGCCACTGGCCACACACCTTTCGCTCTAGTCTATGGAGCAGAGGTAGTTCTCCCCACGGAACTCGTATACGGGTCGCCTCGAGTGCTCGCTTTTGATGAGCTTGAGCAAGAGCAACTGCGACAAAGTGACGCGCTGCTCCTTGAGGAAGACCGTCTTCAGGCTGCTGTACGAGCTGCTCGCTACCAGCAAGCTTTGCACCGCTACCATAGCCACAAAGTTAACGCCAGAAGTCTCGAGGAAGGCGACCTTGTTCTTCGGCGCGTTCATTCCTCCAAGACTTCCAACAAGTTGACGCCGAAGTGGGAAGGACCTTATCAGGTGAAACGAGTCACTAGGCCTGGCGCTGTCCGCCTTGAGACCGAAGATGGCATTCCGGTGAGCAACTCCTGGAACATCGAGCATCTTCGTAAGTTTTACCCATAAGGTGCGGTTGCCGGACCTTGTTCCGGCAACCACCCTTTTGTACAAGTCTTGCCGCTGTTGCATGTAATCCTTTGTACAAAGCCAGGTGCAGACCCTGAGCATAAGTGAAGTGCTGGTGCCCTAAGTTATAGCATGCATGCTAGATCGAGTCTCGTCCTTGGTTAGGGTTGATAGTGCTTAGTAGTGGCTAACCCCTAGCTTAGAGGTCGGGTGTGCGTCCCTTCACCGTTCTTTCGTTTCCCTTGGTTCGTAGGGCTCGCATATCCTGGCCGGACCACTTGAGGAAGAAAAAGAGAAGGAGGACGGACCAGCATCTGGACCCCGGCAAGCCAGTGTTGCCGGGGGCTGCAAGTACAAAGACTCACCCACGGCAAACCAGAGTGGCCGGGGGCTGCAATCTCAGATAAGTTTTTCATCCCTTATCATGCATTCTTTTATGGACTGAGGAATGCGAAACCTCGTTTCTTCCTAAAAGCTACCGTGCTCCCCTAACTCTAGGCCCTAGGGCTCGTTCCTGGGGCCAGGTTTGGTCGTAGTCGCGGCAGCAAAGGGACGAAACGAGGAGCCTGAACCCGCCTCATCCCTGCCTCCGCCAAAAGCGTGAGAAAGGTCGAGCGACGTGGGGAGACGGCAGGGCCTGCTGCCGGGAAAAGAAGTGTCTATCTTAAAGATATTAAGGATTTGCTCCTTGACGTGGGTTCCACCCACAAGACAAGTGACCCGGCAAGCATCCCCTTTTCACAAAAAAAAACATTCCACTCAGGTACAGTCCATAGAGAATGAAAAACATGAGTTGACGGCCTTGCCGCTTGCCCTCTTCCTCTTCTGCAGCCTCCCTACGCCAGCCGCCCAAGGAGATGACCCCGAGAAGCTCAAGGAGCCGGCGACAGGGATGAAGGGGTCGCCGGTGCCGCACGGAGCGGCGCCCGACACCTAGTCAGACCCGTCATCCTGCCGCCCGCTACCCTCGTCGTCGCTTCCGCTGTCCTCCTCGTCACTCCCGCCCGAGGAGGAGTCTTTTCTATCGGAGGAGCTCTCCACGCAACACCTTGCCCGAGTCCCGAAGCACCCGGAGACCTTGACGGAGAGGAGACCGCCCTCCATCAGCTTAAAATGCAGGGTGAGCCCCTCCGTCAAGCTGTGGGCGAACGTCTTCCACCCTCAACCAAGATACATCACATTAGGGGCCGGGAAGTCAATGCGGACTCGCGTACCGCTGATTCCACAGCCCCTCATGTGCAACCTCAGTGTCTCGGGCGGATCCAACTCCATCTCGCTCGCAAATGGAGTCGGGAGACGAAGGCGACAACGAGGCGGCCGACGCAGCCTGACAAAGAATTCGCAAGGGTCATCCCCAATATGGCCCGCCATGGGAAGAGGAGCCGCTGGCGGAGGCGAGGCCGGCGAGCCGCCTCGTCCACCTCTTACCCGAGCGCCTCGGCCTCGCCCTCGACCTCGCCCGCGGCCTCGCCCCCTCCCTCTTCCCCTTACGGCTGGCTCTGTCATCACGGGTGCGGGAGAAGGAGGGACGCGTTGTCTAGCGGCGACCCTCGCCGCCACCGTTGAAGGACCAGGGTTCCCTTTCTCCATGGCGAATGAGAGAGAGGGGAGCAGAAGCTGAAGGAAAGAGGAGATGAAAGAATACGGGCTTCCGTCCCCCCTCCCGCTCCTTATAAAGGAACAGGGTGGGGGCTCGACCGCCCCGCTCAGCCAATCAAGACACGGAAGGAGCAGGGAACTGGGACCGACCCGCTGCCTCGACCCACGATGGCCCGGTTTCCCGCCTCCACCGTTTGCCACCCCAAGTGCATGGAGGCCGCGTGGCAGGCGTACAGAACCGAGGCGACGGATGAGGCGACCTCTCCCCACCCCGTGATTGTGGGGAGTGGACGCCTCGAAGACCACGCCTCCACGCCTCCCTCCGTTTATGGGGAAGGCGCGAACTGCCCCTGTTTTCCCTGCTGGGAGGGGGCGGACGTTTCGCCTTTCCGAATAAAGAAACCACCCACGACCTCTCCCACGACGCCGCAATTGACGCGTGCCGTTCAGGGAGGGCGCGGTGGATGCGGAGTAAGATGCAGCGTGACCCAGGCCGCGCGTGCCCGTGCCCTCTTTTGGGCTTGGCCCAACAGCGCTCGGCACCGTGTATGGCCCAGGCCTGGGGGCTCCTGTCGGTGTACTAGAGTAGGGGTACCCTAGTATCCCGAAATTGTGCACGGGCAGTCGCAGCGCCCCGCGGCAAGGCTTGCCGGGTGACCGCCAAGGACCTCTGTGGTTCCTTTGGAACCATTCAAGAACAAAGTATTCAAGCCAAGAAGACAAGGCCCCGGCAAGAGGAGCTTGCCGGGAAGGCCACTTAAGGCACAAGACCCCGGCAAGAGGAGCTTGCCGGGAAGGCTACTCAAGGCACAAATCCCCGGCAGGAGGAGCTTGTCGGGAAGGCCAAGCAAGTCATCTCAAGGAACTTGTCGCGACGCGCCACGCGTCCTGGCAAGACCCGGCGAGCGACAAGCTCTCGGACGCGGCAAGACAACGGCCGCGGCAAGGCGTTCGCCGCGGCTAGCAACCACTCTGTACCCGCTCTCCAGCTCACCCACCAACGTGTCGCTCTGAGACCCTTCCAGGCGCACGTGGCGGGAGGTTGTGCAGCCAGGGGTGCACTATGGCAAGCGGCGCTGACAAGATCGCCATCGTGGCGAGCGGTGGCGTCCCTGACAGTCCCTTTTCTGCACTGTTTGGGCGACGTAGATAGGCATTTAATGCCCTTGTCCCCTGCCGTCAGGGTTAGGTATGATACACTGTGTTGGTAGCTGTACCTACCGCAGCACCTTTCCATTTTTGCCCTTGCCTACGTTGCCACCTGTCGGTGACCCCTTGAGCATATAAAAGGAGGCCCATGCACAACGTAGAAGGGGAGGACGGGGAACAGAACACTCACGCTCGGTCTCGTTAGCTGCTGGTGTGTACTGTAGCACTCAGCCCTTCCGAGCAAGAACTCAATACAAACCACAAAGCAGCAGTAGGAGTATTATCTCTCCGGAGAGCTCCGTAGCTGGGTAAACCGCTCGTGTGCCTCGCCTCGATCTGCTCTTCGTGCGACCTCCGCCCCCTGCCGAACCGAAAAGGGGCTCCGTCCCCATAGGTGCTCGTGGAGGCAGCTTCCCCGACAATACCCATCTTGGATGCTATCATATTAGGACTAATTTTATAACCAAAGCAAATTACCATGATGTTCTAAAAGACTCTCAAAATAATATAAGTGAAGCATGAGAGATCAATTATTTCTACAAAATAAAACCAGCACTGTGCTCTAAAAAGATATAAGTGAAGCACTTGAGCAAAATTATCTAGCTCAAAAGATATAAGTGAAGCACATAGAGTATTCTAATAAATTCCGATACATGTGTGTCTCTCCAAAAGGTGTGTACAGCAAGGATGATTGTGGTAAACTAAAAAGCAAAGACTCAAATCATACAAGACGCTCCAAGCACAACACATATCATGTGGTGAATAAAAATATAGCCTCAACTAAAGTTACCGATGGACGAAGATGAAAGAGGGGATGCCTTCTGGGGCATCCCCAAGCTTAGACTTTTGGTTGTCCTTGAATTTTACCTTGGGGTGTGTCGTGGATTTGTCACGGCAGATGTCCGAGTAAGAGGACTTAGTCGTGGAGCCATCGCAACGGGTTAGCTTGAAGGGGTTAAAGTGGACACAAGGACACGGTTTTTATACTAGTTCGGCCCCTTCGATGAAGGTAAAAGCCTACGTCTAGTTGTGATGGGATTGATGGGTTTCGAGGGCTTAGGGAGCAATAAGCTTCGCCTAAACCTCGAGTTCTCTTTTTCTCTGTCCCCAAACCGCCGCCGGGTCATCCCCTTATATACACGGGTGACGCCCGCCGGTCTGCAAAGTCCCAACCTCCGGCTAATAAACGTGCCCGGGTCGGTCTCTCTATTCCTAACTCACAATACAAGTTTACATCAGGCCGGTTTACACCATAAACCTTTAAACCGATTATGGGCCTTAGGCCCTTTTATCTCTCCTTGGGTTTTAACATCTCGGGTTTGCTGACGGAGGTAACCCGGGCCCTGCAGGCCGGTTTACCCTGGTTAGCAACATCCCCAACATTAGGCCCCAGATTGATTTGAACAGGTTCACGTCAATCCTTAATAAGAATTTCTGTATTCAAATGTCTTCCAGTGACTTGTTAAACCGTCGTTTCTCCGTCTCCTCTTGCTGTGGTAAATCGATATGACGTCAGCGCAAGCTACCGTCCCCTTTCGCTAACCCGCAAGAATCAGGGCGACGGCTGGGCTTCCGAAATCTCCGGCTCCTGGATTCGCGCGCCTGATACGCGCGCCGTGCCTTATAAATAAGACTTGAAGGCCATCTTCCTTTCCTCCCCTTCTTCGTCTTCCTCGCGACCCAGACCTCAAAGCTCCGCCGCCGCCGTCAGCTGCTGCACCAACTCCGGCCGCTGCATCAACCTGATCGGTTCAGAGCACCGCGGCGACTTTCCGCATCTGTTTGGACCCCGGTAAGGCCCCTGTTCTTGTTGCCTTAGATCTGTTCTAGGGTTCATCGTTCTTCTACTGTTTCTTGCTCATCCCCATAACAGCCTTTGCGAACAGATGATGCTACCTGTATCTGGATTTGTAGTTCCTCTTAGCAGTTGCTATAAATCTGCACTCATTTCCTTAGATCTTACTCTTGTTCCTGCTTGTCGAACTTATGTTGTTCTGCTGTGAGCCCGACTTCATATTACCTGTTTTTTATTTCTTTTTCGCCTTAGCTGTAGATCCATTGCTTTGAAAGAATCTGTACGGGATCTGTTTCTGCTTTTCATACTCACAACTGTTTAGATCTGATCGGTTTACCTCTTAGCAAAGCGAACAAAACCGATCTACACATCCGTTAGTCCCCTTGATGAACCGCCGGTTGATATTTATTGTAGATAACCTGACTCTATATAAGAGCATCTTCGGTTTACAATCATACTTGCTCTCAAACCGGAATACCTTTGCCTTGTAGATTTCCTCATGGCAAAACAGGTGTATGAATGCAACTGGGTTCCCTCTTGCATCACTGAGACCCAACTAAACAACTTAGTTCTGACTGGTGCTTTGAGTAGCAAAAGTACCATCCATTGGAGGGTTCCAGGAGACGAATGTCCTCCTACCCCGCAGGAAGGAGAAGTGGTGGTGTTTGCGGATCACCTGGCCCGGGGGTTTAATCCACCCGGTTCAAAATTTTATCGGGACGTCTTGGCTAACTTCAGACTGCGCCCACAAGATGTTGGTCCAAATTCAGTCACGAATATCTGCCATTTCCAAGTACTTTGCGAGGCGTACTTTCAAGAGGAACCCACTGTAGAGCTGTTCCGGGACTTTTTCCATCTGAACCGACGTACTGAATTCACCGATGGCCCTAATATGGAACTGGGTGGTATGGCAATTCAGAAGAGGAAAGAGGTGACTTATCCTCACGCCAAGTTGCATAGTCATCCGCAAGAATGGAATTGCACTTGGTTCTATTGCAAGGATACTTCCCCTGCTGAAGAAAATCCACTGCCCGGTTTCCGTCCAGAGAGACTTAGCAATACTCACCCCTTCCCCCCACGGCTAACTGCCAAAGAGAGGAGTAAGTACGCCCCTCAGCTGTCCAAGCTCAGAGCCTTCATGGCTAACGGTTTAACGGGGGTAGACCTTGCTCGTTGCTGGATTTCGTGGAGCATCCTGCCCCTTAGCATCCGCTCCGGTTTAATGTGCCAATACATGGGTCGGGTTGATGATCCCTTGAGGCACTGCAATATTCAGCTGACGGAGGACGAAGTCGCTGAAGCTGTGAAAAAGATGCTGAATGAACCGGAACATGTTTGTGCCCAAACCGGCCTTCTTCCATTCTGTACCACCAACAAGCCTCCTGCTGTAAGTACCTCCCCTCTGTTTGTTATAGAAATTATGATCCCCTCATACACATATTGCTAACTCCAGTCCTTCCTGAGACAGGGAGATGATCCATTTTGGAGCAAGAAGTTACAAGAACCAACCGAAAAGGTAACCCGACCCAAGACGAGGGTGAAGAAGCCTGCTCAGAGGAAAAGGAACACCGCTTCCTCTACTCCGGATTTAGAGGAGGATGATGTGGGTAATCCAGACCTCGATTCAGTTGGTTTGCTTTTTATACGTCTTATTGATGATGATATTTGTCAGGACGACGCTGAAGTGAGCCATGCCGAAGGCCCAGAGGTAACTATTCTTTCTTCTGATGCCGTTCCTTTGCCTTTGAAAAAACCTCGCCAAGCAAACCGGAGAATTAAATTTTCTCACCCTCTTGCTTACTTGGATCCCAAATTTCTTGTGAAGACCCAGCAACATGAAGCTCGACGCACCACCCGACATAGCGGCCAGGTAGTCACCTCCGCCGGTTTACCGAACAGCCCGGTTCGGAAACGCTGCTCAGAGGTCTCCGATTTACGCGCTAGCTTTCCTCCTAAAGCAGGTTTAACCCGTCAGCCTCTAAATCCATCTGACTCCGATTATCAGGTCACTTCCCATTCCTCTTCCGGTGAATCTTCAGCCACTCAACTGCCCCCGTTGAAGACAGTTATTGGGTAAGTTGGACCGATCACAACATATCTCTGTATGGGTCTCTTAATCCATCTTATACCGTTTTTTCAATCTTTGGGCTTTTTTCAGGGCTAAGCCTAGACCGAGCAAGAAGGCTCGTCTGGATAACCCGGCTGAAGGAACTGCCGCTCCTGAACCGGAGAAAACTCCCGGTGCTGACGCTCTGGGTTGTGAAGATACTCAGAACTATCCATCTCCGCAAGATGACATCTGCGCTGAAGAAAGGACTACCGAACCTGCTAGCCGCACTGATCCGCCTGCCAGTCCTGTTCGGGTTGAGGGATCCATCCCCCCTTCTGCAACTGCTGATAAACCGACAGGGCCACTGCAGAGCAGCGACTCCAAGGATGATGATGTCGTGATTACCGGTATTGGCCGCTCTGAACCGGGGAACACTGCTACTTTGACCAAGCATACTGCCAAGGATGAAATCTCGGCCATAAAGGGCAAATGGGACCTTGACTTGTCTACGTACACCTCTTTAAGCGCCCCGGATCTTTATTCTGGGTATCTGAACCGGCTGCACACCAGTCGGGATTATGAGGCTGCCATGATCAAGATGATGAAGGAGAAACTTGAGGTAACTCCCTTGTGCTTTATTCCATTGCAACTTAGCTTATCAATATTTCCAAACCGAGACGGTAAACCCGGATCAGGCTGTCTTGACAATTAAAGTCCGGTTTAGAAAATCCAAGGCTTCAACTTCGGTCATAACCAGAAAACATCATTAGATAACTATTAGCCCCCAAGTGCCAAGTTTAAATACTTGTATTAATCTTGGGACTTTTTGCAATGGAAAACTTGTGTTTAAAATCAAATATGCATTAGCCCCCAAGTATCGAGCACATAACTTGCTTGTGTGGTTGATACTTCCAAACCGTGCAATATTTTCTGAACACTGTTGATGACCTGCTGCAGGGGGATTTGAAGACCAAAGAGAACCAAGTCTCGGACCTTCAGGAAGCTTTAAAAGCCCAGCAGATTGAAACTGAAAAAGCAAAGGAGGAATTGACCAAAGCCTTAACTGTTATGGAGCAGCTGAAAGCGAGCCGCAAAAAGGAGCAAACCAATTGGGCTACTGAAAGAGCTCTTTTAACGAAGAGGGCCGAAAATGCCGAAGCTGCTCTTAAACCGGTGGTTGATGAATTATCCACCGTGAAGCGACAAATACACTCCATGACCTCTGCCGTCTTTGGTAAACCTTTCGATGCCCTTCTTCCAATTTGTACCTTGTTTGCTATACCCTATGTCCGGTTTGTAATCCACCTTGAAACACTGCAGGCTCACGTATTGGCCACTTGGGTTCTGATGTGCGGATAAAACTCAAAGCTGCTTATACTCTGATTGAGCAGTTATACACCGGAGCACAAAGAGCTATCACCACTGCATCGCACAACAACCCTGCGCCGGCTTTGATTCAAGACACATTAAAGAGGCTGCCCATGCTGCCAGCCCGGATTGAAGAGTTGAAAAGATCAGATGCTCGAACTGGAGCTATCACTGCCGTGATCCGGGCCAAAGCGTGGGTACCAGATTTCGATCCTGTCGAAGCGGCCCAAGGATACCCCAGCTTGAAGGAAGACGGTTCAGACTTTGGTGAAGATGATTTGAGGGCGATAAACCGGGCGGTGCGCCCCCTAGCTTGTCAATTGGCTGAGGAGGCAGATCTGTCACGTTACCAAGCCCAATACGACAACCAAAACAAACGAGTATCTGCCCCGGTCCCTGAAGCGGGAAACCTTGTTCCTCCAATCCGTAAGCATACTTACGCCCCAGACATTGAACCGTCTTCGCTGATTCACGAAGAAGCCGTCTTTCAAGCGCTAATGGGAATCGACTGGACCACTGCTGATTTCCAGCCAATGGGTAACCAAGATGGAGCTGAAGCGGCGCGAGACGATCCCCAGCCTTCGAACCATGGCGGCGAACAGGCGTAATCAACGCCCCGGTTTACTTGATGACGTCTTAATCCGCCAACGAACAATATATTCAGGCACTACGTTGCCTTTTAATAAGATAGTTTAATACTTCTGCTTCTGAATGTGCCTTCGCGCACGGGTACTGATGCTCTTTCCAATGATATTTCCAACTTATGTTTCCTGTCTTTACTGAGTACACAATGTGATTTTTCGACCACCTGAACCATGCTGCGCTTCTGCCAAACCGGGCAATTTTCCTCCGGGTTACACGGACCAGGCTATGCCAGCTGAATCGGTTTAAGGATACTTGACGTTCCGAAGAACCAAAAAAACACCACAATAAAGGCAGAAAACAAAACCAAATATGAAAAGGCAACGCGATAGTAAAACGCATGCGAATAGTGGTTACTATGAACCGTTCAGAAGGCGTGACCATCGTCAAGACAAACCGAGCCCCCATGAGGTGTAGCTACGGTTTAAGTCGACTAGGTTCCTAACTGAATCGTGGCAAATATGCCGGCCAAATGGCATTGCATTGGTTCGTCAACCAAGCCCCCAAGTGACTCAATGGCTAAAAAGCCGACCAGAAGGCATTACCATCATCAAGACATGACCGAGTTCCCATAAGGCGTAATCTACGGTTCAAGTCGATTAGGTCCCCAACTGATTCAGTGGCAAATATGCCAGCCAGAAGGCATTACCGTCATCAAGACCTGACCAAGCCCCCCGGAGGTGTAGCTACGGTTTAAGTCGATTAGGTCCCCAACTGACTTTATAGGGATAGCTATGTTCTCTTTGGTTCGAATACGACCTATGTTTGAACAGCTGTGTTCTCTTTGGTTCGAATACGACCTATGTTTGAACAGAAATCCCCATGTTTGAATAGCTATGTTCTCTTTGGTTCGAATACGACCTATGTTTGAACAGGAAGCCTCATGCTGAATGGCTACGTTCTCTTTGGCTCGAATACGGCCTATGTTTGAACAGTAAGCCTTATGCTTGAACCGGGATATTGAACCGGATATTAAGAGCTTCACAACCCTGTAGGAGACATCTTCCCTTGCACCAGCTTTTAAACCGGAATTTGAACTTCTGTGAAGCGACCTCCAGGGGTAAGTACACATGATGTGAAGAACAGTAGAGACCCCGCTTTACTCGAGGCTCCGGTTTATTGTATTTAATCATAATATATACATGGTCATGATATGTACATGAACAGAGCCCAGGGCTCATGTATAATAAGGTCGAAGATGAGCTATGTTCCACGGCCTGCTGGTCTCCTCCTCTGACGTGCGTGAATCCTTGCGCTCTCTAATATCAATCAAGTAATATGACCCATTATTCAGATTCTTGCTGACCACAAAGGGTCCCTCCCAAGGCGGGGATAATTTATGCTGATCAGATTGATCCTGGATGAGCCGAAGCACCAAATCCCCCTCCTGAAAGGTTCTGGTCCTAACCCGACGGCTGTGGTAGCGGCGAAGATCTTGCTGGTAAATCGCTGAACGGGCAGCTGCCAAGTCACGCTCCTCATCCAACAAGTCAAGAGCGTTCTGCCGTGCTTGCTCATTATCCGCTTCAACATATGCTGCCACGCGGGGTGAGTCATGTCGTATATCACTTGGGAGAACCGCCTCTGCTCCATAAACCATAAAAAACGGCGTAAACCCCGTGGATCTGTTAGGCGTGGTGTTGATGCTCCATAATACAGACGGTAGCTCCTCCACCCAACAACCCGGCGTCCTTTGCAAAGGGACCAGCAGCCGGGGTTTGATACCTCTCAAGATCTCTTGGTTCGCTCGTTCCGCCTGACCATTAGACTGTGGGTGCGCTACCGAAGAAACATCAAGCCGTATATGCTCCCGTGCACAGAACTCCTTCATGGCCCCCTTGGATAGATTGGTACCATTATCTGTGATGATGCTGTGTGGAAAGCCAAACCGGAAGATCACCTTCTTTATAAACCGAACCGCCGTGGCTGCATCACACTTACTGACCGGTTCTGCCTCTACCCACTTTGTAAATTTGTCAACCGCCACCAGTAGGTGGGTCTTCTTATCTTTGGAACGCTTAAAAGGCCCAACCATATCAAGCCCCCAAGTTGCGAACGGCCAAGTGATTGGAATCATCCTCAACTCCTGAGCCGGTATGTGCGCTCGTCTGGAAAATTTCTGGCAACCATCACATAACCGGACCAGGTCTTCCGCATCAGCATGAGCAGTTAACCAGTAGAAACCGTGGCGGAACGCTTTAGCCACCAATGATTTTGAACCGGCGTGGTGGCCGCAATCCCCTTCATGTATTTCTCGTAGTATCTTGCACCCCTCCTCCGGGGATATGCACCTTTGCAGTGCTCCTGACACGCTGCGATGATGTAACTCTCCTTGGAAAATGGTCATAGACTTGGACCGTCGTACTATCTGTCGAGCCAAGCTTTCATCTTCTGGCAACTCACCCCGGTTCATGTATGCCAGATAAGGGAGCGTCCAATCCGGGGTGGCGTGAAGAGCCGCCACTAACTGAGCCTCCGGATCAGGAACAGCCAACTCCAGCTCACCGGGCAGCTGTACCGATGGGTGGTACAATACATCCAAGAAAACATTGGGCGGGACCGGTTTACGCTGAGAGCCCAAGCGACTTAAAGCGTCCGCTGCCTCATTCTTTCTGCGGTCCACATGATCCACTTGATAACCTTTGAAATGCCCAGCCACCATATCTACTTCCCGTCGGTATGCAGCCATAAGCGGGTCCTTAGAATCCCAGGTGCCAGATACCTGCTGAGCGACCAGATCCGAATCACCAAAGCACCTAACTCTGCTCAGATTCATCTCTTTAGCCACCCGAAGACCGTGAAGTAAAGCCTCATACTCAGCTGCATTATTTGTACAGGGGAACATTAAACGGAGGACGTAACAAAACTTATCTCCTCGTGGGGAAGTTAAAACGACTCCAGCCCCCGAGCCTTCCAATTGTCTTGACCCGTCGAAATGAACGGTCCAATAGGTGTTGTCTGGCTTCTCCTCAGGCGCTTGTAACTCTGTCCAATCGTTTATGAAATCGACAAGTGCCTGTGACTTTATGGCCGTCCGGGGTACGTACCTTATGTCGTGCGGCCCGAGCTCGATAGCCCACTTGGCAATCCGACCGGTCGCCTCCCGGTTCTGTATAATGTCACCTAAAGGAGCAGAACTGACCACCGTGATCGAGTGTCCTTGAAAATATTGCCTCAGCTTCCGGCTTGCCATAAAAACACCATATACCAGCTTCTGCCAATGCGGGTACCTTTGTTTGGACTCAATAAGTACTTCACTGATATAGTAAACCGGTCGCTGAACCGGATGTTCCTTTCCAGCCTCCTTTCGTTCTACCACCATCGCCACACTGACTGCTCCGGCATTCGCTGCAACATATAACAGGAGTGGCTCTTTATCTACAGGGGCTGCCAACACTGGCGGATTGACTAGTTGTCGCTTCAAGTCCTCAAACGCTTTATCAGCCTCCGGACTCCAGACAAACTGATCCGTCTTCTTGAGCATTTGATACAAAGGGATCGCCTTTTCACCAAGGCGACTTGATAAACTGGCTTAACGCTGCAATCCGCCCGGCCATGCGCTGAACATCATTGATGCATTTCGGTTTGGCCAGGGAGGTGATGGCTGTGATCTTTTCTGGATTGGCCTCAATTCCTCTATGGGACACTAAAAATCCCAACAGCTTGCCTGCAGGTACACCAAAAACACATTTAGCCGGGTTGAGCATCATTTGGTACACTCTCAAGTTATCGAAAGTCTCCTTCAAATCGTCAACCAGGGTCTCCTTCTTTCGTGACTTGACCACAATATCATCCACATAGGCATGCACATTACGACCAATCTGCTCGTGGAGGCAATTTTGCACACATCGTTGATAAGTAGCCTGCGCACTCTTAAGCCCAAAGGGCATAGACACATAGCAGAAGGCTCCAAAGGGAGTAATAAACGCTGTCTTCTCTTGGTCCTTAACTGCCATCTTGATCTGATGATAACCCGAATAAGCATCCAAAAAACTTAAACGCTCGCAACCTGCCATAGCATCAATGATCTGATCAATCCGGGGGAGAGCAAAAGGATCTGCTGGGCAAGCTTTATTCAAGTCTGTGTAGTCCACACACATGCGCCAGGTGCCGTTTTTCTTAAGAACTAGCACCGGATTAGCGAGCCATTCGGGATGAAAAACCTCAATGATAAACCCAGCTGCCAGGAGCCTGGCCACTTCCTCACCAATCGCTTTACGTCTTTCTTCGTTAAACCGCCGTAAGAACTGCTTTACCGGCTTGTACTTAGGATCCACATTAAGGGTGTGCTCAGCGAGTTGCCTCGGTACACCAGGCATGTCCGATGGCTTCCATGCAAAGATGTCCCGATTCTCACGGATGAACTCGATGAGCGCGCTTTCCTATTTTGGATCTAAGTTTGCACTGATGCTGAACTGCTTGGATGAATCGCCAGGTACAAAATCAACAAGCTTAGTTTCGGCCGCTGACTTGAACTTCAAGGCCGGATCGTGGTCCGTAGTTGGCTTTTTTAATGAAGTCATATCCTCCGGATCAACACTGTCTTTGTACAGCCTTAGCTCCTCCGTAGCACAAACCGATTCAGCATACGTCGCATCTCCTTCCTCGCATTCCAAAGCGATTCGGCGGCTCCCATGAACCGTTATAGTGCCCTTGTAACCTGGCATCTTAAGTTGCAGATATACGTAGCAGGGCCGTGCCATAAATTTTGCATAAGCTGGCCGCCCGAACAAAGCGTGCTACGGACTTTGGATTTTAACCACCTCGAACGTCAGCGTCTCTGATCTGGAATCGTGACTATCGCCAAATACCACTTCAAGGGCTATCTTACTAACCGGATACGCAGACTTGCCAGGCACCACCCCGTGGAACACAGTACTGGTCGGTCTGAGATCCTTATCTACCAGTCCCATACGACGGAAGGTCTCATAATACAAGATGTTAATGCTGCTCCCTCCGTCCATGAGCACCTTGGTGAGCTTATAACCTCCCACCTGGGGCGCTACCACCAGTGCTAACTGACCCGGATTATACACCCTGGGAGGATGATCTTCTCGGCTCCATATGATAGGCTGTTCCGACCAACGCAGATAGTGGGGCGTGGCCGGTTCGACAGTACTGACTGCCCGCCTCTGAAGCTTCCTATCTCGTTTATCCAAGCTCGTAGTAAAGACATGATACTGTCCACCACTCAACTGTTTCGGGTTGCTCTGATAACCACTTTGATTACTTTGATTATTCTGATTATTTTGGCTGACCTGTCCGCCCGGGTTACCCTGGAACCCTGGACCGGAACCTGAACCGCCGCCGGAGCTGCGATCATTCTGGAAAGTGTTTGAGCTTTTGAACTCCTTCATGATATAACAATCCTTCCAAAGATGGGCTGCTGGTTCCTCCTTTGTTCCGTGCTTCGGACAGGGCTGGTTTAAGAAAAAGTTCAAACGCTCCGGGTTAGGACCAGGATCTGTGCGGAAACTTGGCTGTTTTCCCTTGCGCCGCTGGCCCTTATTCTGTGCACTTGCGTTGGCTACAAAGTCCATGCTCCCGTCCGGTTTACGCTTACCTCCGCCTCCGTTACCTGTCGGTCGATGCTGCTGGCCTTTGACGTTGCTATTCTTCCTTCCCTTCCCTGCTTTGTCATCACCAGAGTCAGGATCCTTGGTACTGTCAGAATCCGCATACTTCACTAAAGCGGTCATTAGCGTTCCTATATCTGTACAATCACGCTTCATCCGGCCCAGCTTTAGCTTCAAAGGGCCAAACCGACAGTTGCTCTCCAACAGCACCACGGCGGTGTCTGCGTTGATGCGATCTGACGAGTGCAAAACTTCTGATACCCGCCGTACCCAATGGGTAGTTGATTCCCCTTCTTGCTGAACGCAGGCTGCTAGGTCAACTATTGACATTGGCTGTCTGCACGTGTCCATGAAATTCTTGATAAAGCGGGCGCGCAATTGGGCCCATGAACTAATTGAATTAGGCGGTAAACTCTTTAGCCAAGTCCGGGCCGTTCCTTCTAACATCATAGTGAAATACTTGGCACACGCCGTGTCATCCACATCCAGCATCTCCATAGCCATTTCATAGCTCTCCACCCATGTCTCTGGAGGCTGATCTGCCGTGTAGTTTGGTACCTTGCGGGGGCCTTTGAAGTCCTTGGGCAGGCGTACGTTGCGTAAAGCGGGAACAAGGCACGGTACTCCCAAAGAACTGGTAACCACCCCCGGTTCAACCGTAGCTGCTGGGAAGATAGGTGTAAGCTGACGGGCCTGATGCTGCGCTGCTAATCCGGCCTCCCGCGCACGGGTGCGATCCACATCCTCGTGAGTATTGTCGACGCCCGCCGGATTGTTGCCGCGGAGCGCTTCACGCCTGGCGTTACTTGAAACGGCCGGCTCCTCCGCGCGCCTACTATAGCTCCTGCTGGGGCGCGGGGTGGAGTGAATCCGATCACGGCTTTGCGAATACGCTTCTTGCTGGGCCAACGCGGTCCTAAGGAGCTCCTTGACCCGGCGTGTCTCTTCATCCTGCGGTGAATCTCCTTCGATCGGAATGGCTTCCAACCGAGCCGCCGCTGCGACGAGGTTATCCATCGGGTTGGAATAATGACCTGACGGTGTTGGCATGGCCGGTGGCGTATCAGTGTTATGACGAGGCAGGTCTATAATCCGGTGCTGAACCGGGGCGCCGGCTGTCGCCTCCGCACGGTTTACCCCTGGGGTGTTGAAGAGATTTCGAGCGTCGAGGGCGGCGGGCAACCGAGACCGGGATTTTCTCTTCAAGACCTCCTGAGATGCCTTCTGGTCCATCATGAGCCTGTAAGCCTGTGCCTCTAAAGCGGCGCGCTCCGCCGTCATCCTGATCTCTTCTGCTGCCAGCTCCGCTTTAGCCCGAGCGATCTGCTCTCTCACTTTGGCAATCTCAGCATTGTGAACCTCCTGATCCACCGGGTTGGCCTCCGCCATGAGCGCTGCTAATGCGTCAAACAGGTCTGACAAAACCTGGGCTGGTGAACCGGTAGGGCCTCCTGCTCGCACAGCCGTTGCTGCTGCCGATCCGGAGATCGCTGCTGCTGCAGTTGATCGTGGCGTCGCCTGTGTTCCAGCCATGAAGATCCCAACCCGATAGGGCAGATCAGAGGGGTCCGGAATACTGTTGCCATCGGAGCCGCCCCCAACCCGATCATCTTGTAGCTGGTAAAGAGATTCGGTCTCCCCGGTCGACGTTTCATCGCCAGAGTAGATGGCGGTTTCGTCACCAGATTCGGATCCTTCCTCGTAGCTTCCCCCGTGGATCACTCCCACGAAGGCGTGCTTCCTGGTCGGTTTAGCCAGGGTCGATCTCGTGCACTGAGCTGTCTCAATGAGGTCGGCGCAGTCGCCTAACTCGGGGCCCGGTTCTCCGACCTTGCCGATGAAAACATGGATGCCGCCAAAGGGGACCCGGTACCCGTACTCGATCGAACCGGCGTCGGGGCCCCAGCCTGTGCTGTCGATGTAGAGCTTTCCGCGGCGGCTCTTGGTCATCCGTCCCACAGCGTAACCCTCGAGTCCTTCAAAGCGGCCCTCCAAGAACCTGAAACCATCTCGCGATAGCCCCATGGTGGGCGCCAACTGTCGTGGATTTGTCACGGCAGATGTCCGAGTAAGAGGACTTAGTCGTGGAGCCATCGCAATGGGTTAGCTTGAAGGGGTTAAAGTGGACACAAGGACACGGTTTTTATACTAGTTCGGCCCCTTCGATGAAGGTAAAAGCCTACGTCTAGTTGTGATGGGATTGATGGGTTTCGAGGGCTTAGGGAGCAATAAGCTTCGCCTAAACCTCGAGTTCTCTTTTTCTCTGTCCCCAAACCGCCGCCGGGTCATCCCCTTATATACACGGGTGACGCCCGCCGGTCTGCAAAGTCCCAACCTCCGGCTAATAAACGTGCCCGGGTCGGTCTCTCTATTCCTAACTCACAATACAAGTTTACATCAGGCCGGTTTACACCATAAACCTTTAAACCGATTATGGGCCTTAGGCCCTTCTATCTCTCCTTGGGTTTTAACATCTCGGGTTTGCTGACGGAGGTAACCCGGGCCCTGCAGGCCGGTTTACCCCGGTTAGCAACATCCCCAACAGGGTGCCTTGGGCATCCCCAAGCTTAGGCTCTTGCCACTCCTGAAGGAAAGATGCCCTAGAGGCAATAATGAAGTTATAATTTATTTCCTTATTTCATGATAAATGTTTATTATTCATGCTAGAATTATATTAGCCGGAAACTTAGTACATGTGTGAATACATAGACAAAACAAAGTGTCCCTAGTATGCCTCTACTTGACTAGCTCGTTTATCAAAGATGGTTATGTTAACTATAGATATGTGTTGTCATTTGATGAACACAATCACATCATTAGGAGAATGATGTGATGGAAAAGACCCATTCGTTAGCTTAGCATTACGATCGTTATAGTTTCATTGCTACTGCTTTCTTCATGACTTATTCATGTTCCTCAGACTATAAGATTATGCAACTCCCAAATACCGGAGGAACACCTTGTGTGCTATCAAACATCACAACATAACTGGGTGATTATAAAGATGCTCTACAGGTGTCTCCGATGGTGTTTGTTGAGTTGGGATAGATCGAGATTAGGATTTGTCACTCCGTGTATCAAAGACGTATCTCTGGGCCCTCTCGGTAATGCACATCACTATAAGCCTTGCAAGCATTGTGATTAATGAGTTAGTTGCGGGATGATGCATTACGGAACGAGTAAAGAGACTTTTCGGTAACGAGATTGAACTAGGTATTGAGATACCGATGATTGAATCTCTGGCAAGTAACATACCGATGACAAAGGGAACAATGTATGTTGTTATGCGGTTTGACCGATAAAGATCTTTGTAGAATATGTGGGAGCCAATATGAGCATCTAGGTTCCGCTATTGGTTATTGATCGGAGACGTGTCTCGGTCATGTCTACATAGTTCTTGAACCCGTAGGGTCCGCACGCTTAACGTTCGGTGACGATCGGTATTACGAGTTTATGTGTTTTTGATGTACCAAAGGTTGTTTAGAGTCCCAGATATGATCACGAACACGACGAGGAGTCTCGAAATGGTCGAGACATAAAGATCGATATATTGGATGACTATGTTTGGACATCGGAATGGTTCCGGGTGAGTTCGGGCATTAACCGGAGTATCGGGGGGTTACCGGAACCCCCCGGGGAGTATATGGGCCTTATTGGGCTTTAGGGGGGGGGAGAGAAGGGCTGCCTAGGGCAGGCCGCGCCCCCACCCCCCAAGGCCTAGTCCGAATTGGACTAGGGGGAGGGGCGACGCTCCCTCCTTCCTTCCCCTCTCTCTTCCCCTTCCTTCTCTCCTACTCCTACTACTTGGAAGGGGGGAATCCTATTCCTGGTGGGAGTAGGACTCCCCAAGGGGCGCCATAGTAGATTGCCGGCCCTCCCACTCCTCCACTCCTTTATATACAGGGGAGGGGGCACCCCATAGACACACAAGTTGATCATTGATCTCTTAGCCGTGTGCGGTGCCCCTCCACCATAATCCACCTCGCTCATATCGTCATAGTGCTTAGGCGAAGCCCTACGCTAGTAGCTTCATCATCACCGTCATCACGCCGTCGTGCTGACGAAGATTTCCCTCGACACTCTACTGGATCGTGAGTTCTTGGACGTCACCAGCTGAACATGTGCTGATCACGGAGGTGACGTGCATTCGGTACTAGGATCGGTCGATCGTGAAGACGTACGACTACATCAACCGCGTTGTCATAACGCTTCCGCTTACGGTCTATGAGGGTACGTGGACATCACTCTCCCTTCTTGTTGCTATGCATCACCATGATCTTGCGTGTGAGTAGAATTTTTTTAAATTACTACGTTCCCCAACAGTGGCATGTGAGCCAGGTTTATGCGTAGATGTTATATGCACGAGTAGAACACAAGTGAGTTGTGGGAGATAATAGTCATACTTCTTACCAGCATGTCATACTTCGATTCAACAGTATTGTTGGATGAAGCGGCCCAGACCGACATTATGCATACGCTTACGTGAGACTGGTTCTACCGACGTGCTTCGCACACAGGTGGCTGGCGGGTGTGAGTTTCTCCAACTTTAGTTGAATCGAGTGTGACTATGCCCGGTCCTTGTTTTAGGTTAAAACAACACATACTTGACGAAAAATCGTTGTGGTTTTGATGCGTAGGTAAGAACGGTTCTTGCTCAGCCCGTAGCAGCCACGTAAAACTTGCAACAACAAAGTAGAGGACGTCTAACTTGTTTTTGTAGGGCATGTTGTGATGTGATATGGTCAAGACATGATGCTAAATTTTATTGTATTATATGATCATATTTTGTAACAGAGTTATCGGCAACTGGCAGGAGCCATATGGTTGTCGCATTATTGTATGAAATGCAATCGCCATGTAATTGCTTTACTTTATCACTAGGCAGTAGCGATAGTCTTAGAAGCAATAGTTGGCGAGACGACAACGATGCTTCAGTGGAGATCAAGGTGTCAAGCCGGTGACGATGGTGATCATGACGGTGCTTTGGAGATGGAGATCAAAGGCACACGATGACGATGGCCATATCATATCACTTATATTGTTTGCATGTGATGTTTATCCTTTATGCATCTTATTTTGCTTAGTTCGGCGGTAGCATTATAAGATGCTCTCACACTAAATTTCAAGGTACAAGTGTTCTCCCTGAGTATGCAGTGTTGAGAAAGTCCGTCGTGCCGAGACACCATGTGATGATCGGGTGTGATAAGCTCTACGTTCACATACAACGGGTGCAAGCCAGTTTTGCACATGCAGAATACTCGGGTTAAACTTGACGAGCCTAGCATATGCAGATATGGCCTCGGAACATTGAGACCGAAAGGTCGAGCGTAAATCATATAGTGGATATGATCAACATAGTGATGCTCACCATTGAAAACTACTCCATCTCACGTGATGATCGGACATGGTTTAGTTGATTTGGATCACGTGATCAATTAGATGATTATAGGGATGTCTATCTAGGTGGGAGTTCTTAAGTAATATGATTAATTGAACTTTAGTTTATCATGAACTTAGTACGTGATAGTATTTTGCATGTCTATGTTGTAGATCAATAGCTCACGTATAGCTCACTGTTTTATTCTTGATATGTTCCTAGAGAAAAATAAGTTGAAACATGTTAGTAGCAATGATGCGGACTAGCTCCATGATCTGAGGATTATCCTCGTTGCTGCACAGAAGAATTATGTCCTTGATGCACCCCTAGGTGACGGACCTATTGCAGGAGTAGATGCAGACGTTATGAACGTCTGGCAAAGCTCGGTATGATGACTACTTGATGGTTTAGTGCACCATGCTTTACGGCTTAGAACCAGGACTTCAAAAACATTTTGAAAGCCACGGAACATATAAGATGTTCCAAGAGATGAAATTGGTATTTTAGACTCATGCCCGAGTCAAGAGGTATGAGACCTCTGACAGTACTTTGCCTACAAGATGGAGGAGAATAGCTCAACCAGTGAGCATGTGGTCAGATTCTCTGGGTACTACAATTGCTTGAATCAAGTGGGAGTTAATCTTCCAGATAAGATAGTAATTGAAAAAAGTTCTCTAGTCACTATCACCAAGTTACTAGAACTTCGTGATGAACTATAATATGCAAGGGATGACGAAAACAAATTCCCAAGCTCTTTGCGATGGTAAAATTAGCAAAGGTAGAAATCAAGAAAAGCATCAAGTGTTGATGGTTGACAAGACCACTAGTTTCAATAAAAGGACAAAGAGAAGAAGGGGAACTTCAAGAAGAACGGCAAGCAAGTTGTTGCTCAAATGAAGAAGCCCAAGTCTAGACCTAAGCCTGAGACTAAGTGCTTCTACTACAAACGAAATGGCCACTGGAAGTGGAACTGCCCTAGATACTTGGCAAAGTGAACAAAGGTATATTTGATATACATGTTATTGATGTGTACTTTACTAGTGTTTATAGCAACCCCTCAGTATTTGATATTGGTTCAGTTGCTAAAAAGTAGTAACTAGAAACGGGAGTTACGAAATAAACAGAGACTAGTTAAGGGCGAGGTGATGATGTGTGTTGGAAGTGATTCCAAGATTGATAAGATCACCATCGCACACTCCTTTTTCTTTGGGATTAGTATTGGAACTAAATATATGTTATTTGGTGTTTGCGTTGACCATAAATATGATTGGATCATGTTTATTGCGATACGGTTATTCATTTAAATCAGAGAATAATTGTTGTCCTGTTACCATGAATAAAACCTTCTATGGTCTTACATCCAATGTAAATGGTTTACTGAATCTTGATCACAATGATACACATAATATTTATACCGAAAGATGCAAAGTTAATAATGATAGTGCAATTTTTTTGTGGCACTGCCGTTTAAGTCATATTGGTGTAAAGCGCATGAAGAAACTCTATGCTGTTGGACTTTGGGAATCAATTGATTGTGAATCACTTGATGCTTGCGAACCATGCCTCATGGGCAAGATGACTAAGACTCCGTTCTCCAGAACAATGGAGCAAGCAACAGACGTGTTGGAAATAATACATACTGGTGTATGCGGTCCAATAATTGTTGAGGCTCACGGCATGTATCGTTATTTTCTAACCTTCACAGATGATTTGGGAAGCTATGGGTATATCTACTTGATGAAACATAGGTCTGAAACATTTGAAAAGTCCAAAGAATTTTAGAGTGAAGTGGAAAATCAGCGTAACAAGAAAATAAAGTTTCTACGATCTGATCGCGGAGATGAATATTTGAGTTACGAGTTTAGTCTTCATTTGAAACAATGTGAAATAGTTTCGCAACTCACGCCACCTGGAACACCACAGCGTAATGGTGTGTCTGAACGCCATAACGGTACTTTATTGGACATAGTGCAATCTATGATGTCTCTTACCGATTTACCACTATCGTTTTGGGGTTATGCATTAGAGACAGCTACATTCACGTTAAATAGGGCACCGTCTAATCCATTGAGACGACACCGTATGAACTATGGTTTGGCTAGAACCTAAGCTGTCATTTCTTGAAGTTTGGGGTTGCGATGCTTATGTGAAAAAGTTTCAGCCTGATAAGCTCAAACCCAAATCGGAGAAGTGAGTCTTCATAGGATACCCAAAAGAAACTATTGGGTACACCTTCTATCATAGATCCGAAGGCAATATCTTTGTTGCTAAGAATGTGTGCTTTCTAGAGAAGGAGTTTCTCTCGAAAGAAGTGAATGGGAGGAAAGTAGAACTTGGTGAGGTAATTGTACCTGCTCCCTTATTGGAAAGTAGTTCATCACAGAAATCAGTTCCAGTGATCCCTACAACAATTAGTGAGGAAACTAATGATGATGATCATGAAACTTCTGATCAAGTTGCTACCAAACCTCGTAGATCAACCAGAATAAGGTCCACGCCAGAGTGGTATGGTAATCCTGTTCCGGCAGTCATGTTACTTGACCATAACGAACCTACGGACTATGAGGAAGCGATGATGAGCCCAGATTCCGCGAAATGGCTTGAGGCCATGAAGTCTGAGATAGGATCCATGTATGAGAACAAAGTGTGGACTTTGGTTGACTTTCCCAATGATCGGTAAGCCATTGAGAATAAATGGATCTTCAAGAGGAAGACGAACACTGATAGTAGTGTTATTATCTACAAAGCTCGAATTGTCGCAAAAATGTTTTCGACAAGTTCAAGGTGTTGACTACAATGAGATTTTCTCACTTGTATCGATTCTTAAAAGTCTGTCCGAATCATGTTAGCAATTGCCGCATTTTATGTAATTTGGCAAATGGATGTCAAACCTGCATTCCTTAATGGATTTCTTACAAAAGAGTTGTATATGATGCAACCAGAAGGTTTTGTCAATCCAAAAGATGCTAACAAATTGTATGAGCACCAGTGATCCATTTATGGACTGGTGCAAGCATCTCGGAGTTGGAATGTGCGCTTTGATAGTGTGATCAAAGCATATAGTTTTATAAAGACTTGCGGTGAAGCCTGTATTTACAAGAAAGTGAGTGGGAGCACTACAGCCTTTCTGATAAGTATATGTGAATGACATATTGTTGATCGGAAATGATGTAGAATTTTCTGGAAAGCATAAAGGAGTGTTTGAAAGGAGTTTTTCAAAGAAAGACCTCGGTGAAGCTGCTTACATATTGAGTATCAAAGATCTATAGAGATAGATCAAGACGCATGATAAATTTTTTCAATGAGTACATACCTTGACTAGTGATACGTCTCCAACGTATCTATAATTTTTGATTGGTCCATGCTATATTATCTACTGTTTTGGACTATATTGGGCTTTATTTTCCACTTCTATATTATTTTTGGGACTAACCTATTAACCAGAGGCCCAACCCAGAATTGCTATTTTTTGCCTATTTCAGTGTTTTGGAGAAACAGAATATCAAACGGAGTCCAAACGGAATAAAATCTTCGGGAACGTGATTTTCTCACCGAACGTGATCCAGGGGACTTGGACCCTACGCCAAGGCATCGGAGAGGCGGTCATGAGGGTGGGGGGCGCGCCCCCTGCCTCGTGGGCCCCTTGAAGCTCCACCGACGTACTCCTTCCTCCTATATATACCTACATACCCCCAAACGATCAGAACAGGAGCCAAAAACCTAATTCCACCGCCGCAACCTTCTGTATCCACGAGATCCCATCTTGGGGCCTGTTCCGGAGCTCCGCCAAAGAGGGCCGTCATCACGGAGGGCTTCTACATCATCATAGCCTCTCCGATGAAGTGTGAGTAGTTTACCTCAGACCTTCGGGTCCATAGTTATTAGCTAGATGGCTTCTTCTCTCTTTTGGACCTCAATACAAAGTACTCCCCCTCTTTTGTGGAGATCTATTCGATGTAATCTTATTTTTGTAGTGTGTTTGTTGAGACCGATGAATTGTGGGTTTATGATCAAGTCTATCTATGAATAATATTTGAATCTTCTGTGAATTATTTTATGTATGATTGGTTATCTTTGCAAGTCTCTTCGAATTATCAGTTTGGTTTGGCCTACTAGATTGGTTTTTCTTGCCATGGGAGAAGTGCTTAGCTTTGGGTTCGATCTTGTGGTGTCCTTTCCCAGTGACAGAAGGGGCAGCAAGGCACGTATTGCATCATTGCCATCGAGGATAACAAGATGGGGTTTATTTCATATTGCATGAATTTATCTCTCTACATCATGTCATCTAGCTTAAAGCGTTACTCTGTTTCTAACTTAATACTCTAGATGCATGCTGGATAGCGGTCGATGAGTGGAGTAATAGTAGTAGATGCAGGCAGGAGTCGGTCTACTTGTCACGGACGTGATGCCCATATACATGATCATACCTTAGATATTCTCATAACTATGCTCAGTTCTGTCAATTGCTCAATAGTAACTTGTTCGCCCGCCGTAGAATACTTATGCTCTTGAGAGAAGCCACTAGTGAAACCTATGGCCCCCGGGTCTATTCTCATCATATCAATCTCCATCACTTTAATCTTGCTTTCCTTTTTTACTTTGCCTTTTACTTTTCACTATGCATCTCTATATCAAAAATACCAAAAACATTATCTATCAGTTCTCACTCTCGTAAGTGACCGTGTAGGGATTGACAACCCCTAATCGCGTTGGTTGCGAGTTGCTATCGATTTGTGCAGGTACGAGGGACTTGAGCGTGGCCTCCTACTGGATTGATACCTTGTGTGGGGGGAAATCTGCCTCCACGAACACCTATGGGGACCGAGCCCCTTTCTTGGTTCGGCGGGGGGCGGAGGTCGCGCGAAGAGCGGATCGAGGCGACGCACACAAGGGATTTACCCAGCTTCGGGCCGCAAGGATGCGTAAAACCCTACTGCTGCTTTGTGGTTTGGTATTGTGTTCTTGCTCGGGAGCGTGTGGTGCTACAGTACACGCGAGCTGCTGGCGAGACCGAGCGTGAGTGGCCTCCTTCCTCCTTTTCCCTTTCCCCCATTGCGCATGGGGCCTCCTTTTATATGTGCAAGGGGTTACCCACAGGTGGCAACGTAGGCGGGGGCAAAACTGGAAAACGCTGTGTTGGGTACAGCTGTTTGCACAGTGCTAACATAGCTAACTCTGACGGCAGGGGACAAGGGCATTAAATGCCCGACCGCATCGCCCAGACGGTGCAGGAAAGGGGACCATCCGGAGCGCCACCGTTTGCCACGATGGCTACTCTGTCAGCGTTGCTTCGCCACCGCATGCCCCTGGCTGCGCAGCCTCTCGCCATGTACGCCTGGAATGGCCCCAGAGCGACGCATGGGTGGATGAGCTGGAGCGCAGGCGCGGGGTGGTGACTTGCCGCGGCAAGCGCCTTGCCGCGGTTGATGCCTTGTCGTGCCCGGGAGCTTGTCGCTCACCGGTCCTTGCCGGGACGCGGAGCGCGTCGCAGCAAGTCTCTTGTCGTGCCTTGGTCGGCCTTCCCGGCAAGCTCCTCTTGCCAGGGGCTTGTGCTTCGAGCGGTCGTCCCGGCAAGCTCCTCTTGCCGGGGCCTTGCTCTCTTCGGGTGGCCTTCCCGGCAGGCTCCTCCTGCCGGGGCCTTGGCTCAAATACTTTGTTCTTGGATGGCCCAAAAAGGGACCATGGAGAGTCTTGGCGATCGCCTGGCAAGCCTTGCCGCGGGGTGCTATGACTGCCCGTGCATAAGTTCGGGGTACTAAGGTACCCCTACTTTAGTACACCGACAGGAGCCCCCAGGCCTGGGCCATACACGGTGCCAAGCGATGTTGGGCCAGGCTCAAAACAGTGCACGGGCACGCGCGGCCTGGGTCACGCTGCATCTGCTTCTGCGTCCACCACGTCCTCCCCGAACGGCACGCGTCGAACGCGGCATCGTGTTGAGAGGTGTGCGTGACGTGGGCGGCGTGCGCGGGGCCGAGCCCCGCAGGCATGCGTCACGTCGCAATAAAGGGGGACGGTTCGCGCTAGCTCCATAAGTGGAGGGAGGTGTGCAGGCGTGGCTCGTTCGCTGGACGGGGCCGAGGCACGGTTTCCGAGGCGCCCGCTCCCCACGATCACGGGGTGGGGAGAGGTCGCCTCATCCGTCGCCTCGGTCCTGCACGCCAGCCACGCGGCCTCCACGCACCCGGGGTTGCTGTAACGCCCCCGATGTAACTTGCCATATTTGTAATCAAACTCTTGCCATTTCCGGCTATGTGCTATGATATTTCCTCCGTGGTTGGGTTCTCTCCGTTTTGCATTTTGGTCATGTCATGCATTTCATATCATGTTATCATGGGCATCGCATTTGCATACGCATTCGTCTCATAAATCCGAGCATCTTTCCCGTTGTCCGTTTTGCAATCCGGCGCTCCTATGTCTCTCTGCGTCCCTTTTTACATTTCTTCGTGAGCGGGTATTAAACATTCTCGGAATGGACCGAGGTTTGACATGTGGCCTTGGTATAGCACCGGTAGACCGCCTGTCAAGTTTCGGGTCAATCGGAGTTCGTTTGGCACTCCAACGGTTAACCGGGTAACCGTGAAGGCCTTGTGTGTGTTGCAGCCCAACACCCCTTCAAAACAGCCCCATAACCCATCTAAGTCACTCCCATGTCCTCCGCCGTTCGATCACGATCGCGTGGGCGAAAACCGCACTCCATTTGGAGCTCCCTAGCTCCTTCTGTCTATAAAAACGTCTCCCCCGTCTAAATCTGAGAGAGCCTCACCCCGAAACCCTAGCCCTTTCCTATAAAAGGAAGCCTCCCATGCCATTTTAGGTCGCCACCTACCTCCTCCCACCTCGGATCCCGCGCCGCCACCCCTGTCCGCCACTTGGCGCCGCCGCCGGCGCGCCCTGGGCCAGTGGCCGCGCGCCACCTGGCCTCTGCCTTCCCCCGCGCCGCTAGGCCCGCGAGAGGCCCGCCCGGGCCCCGATCTGGGCCTGAGGCCCGCAGCCAGCCCGGTCGCCTCCGCCCGCTCCCGCGCCTGCCGCCTCCCGCGCCGGCCTCGCCCCGCCGCCGTCGCCGAACCCCGCCGCCTTCCTCCGTCCCGACGCCGTCGCCGGCCGCCGTCCAAGCTCGCCGCGCCGCCTCCGCGTTCGGACCCCGGCGAACTCCCGAGCGCCGCCGCGTCTCCCGGTGCCGCCCCGCGTCGCTCGCGCCCCGGATCCGGCGGGATCCGCCCGGATCCGCGCCGGCCAGCTCCCCCCCTCGCCGCCTCCGGCCGCCCCGCGGCGAACCCCGGCGAGCCTCGCCTCAGATCCGATCGGGAGCGCCGACTCGGTTGACTTTTCCCTCTCCCCTATTTTCTCTAAGTCCCCTAGAATTCACATGATCATCACCTGTTTCGCATGCCATAACTTTGCATCTGTAGCTCCGTTTCGCGCGTATAATATGTCATTTTGTTCGTCTCGAAGAGTACATCATTTTGTTCCATTGCATCTTTTTCATTTGAAGTCATCTTGTTCATCCGAAATGCTGTTAGAAGAGGGCTAGTTGATGTTAGTTGCTGGATCTTAGCTGAACATGCACTTTTGTCATTTTTGCCATGATTGATGTGTTCCTCCTATGAAGTTGAGTCCTACATGAGTTTTGTAATATGCCATGTTACCTATCCAGAGGATTTTGCCATGTATTTTTATGATCTATGTGGTGACTAGTACAAGCATGCAAACTAGGTGTCTTGATGTTGCTGATTTCAGAGACTTAGTGATTTCACTAAGTCCCTGACTGCTGTTATTTTTATGCCATGTGTTCATGTTATTTCCGAGAGATCTATGCATAATTTGAGCATGATCAGTAAGGGAGTTTTGAACTTGAGTATTTGCTCTATCCATCCATGCCTTTGTTTGCAATTATGGAGTGCCATAGCTTGAGTCAATCGAGCTCTACTTTTGCTTCAAAATATTGCTGGCAGATTGTTTACGTGTTATTCAATTTTGCCAAGCTTGGTGTAGTTGATCCTTGCGTGATATGATGTTATACTTGCCATGTCTAGTTACTATGCCATGTCTTCTTGATGTATGTATGCTTAGTTTATCATGCCATGCCTTGTAGTGAGTGCATCGTGCTCACGAACATGCCTAGTCGTTAACAGTTTTCTGCCATGTCCAGTTTTCTGCTAAGTCTGAAACCTGTAACGAAACTTGCTTATTTGACATGGGTGTAATCATATGTTCTGGTCCTTTTTGGCTTATGGTCAGTAAGATACTTTAGTCTAGTGATTTGAGTAGATTCATGCCATGCCTTACTTTGCTATGTTGTGAACCTGTAACATGTTGTTTCGTTGCTCTGAACATGTCATCCTGATGTTAGCTTCTGCTACTTTGATAATTTCACTAAGTCTGGGAACTTGTTATCGTTTGCACTTTTGCCATGCTTGTTTGGACCTGTTATGATGGGATTTAGCCGTAGCTCAGTGTTCATCTTTTGTCGTGCATCTTGAGTAGATTACTGTCATATTCTTTGTTGCCATGTTTGGGTGCAGTAGCTTAATTATTTGTTGCTTGCTAAGTAGTATCATGCTGTTTATGGCAGTTTCGTGTCATTCTTGTATTGCTTGCCATTTGCAAACCGTGCATCCGATTCCGGTGATCTTTATATCGATTTCAACCGAAATCACCTCATCTATCCAGTGGCATGCTTGGTTTGCCAAGATTATGCCCTGTTCATCCTTGTCCTTCCGGAGCATGCATTCGCATTGCATATCACCTCTCGCATATCATGCCATGTTTTGCATCATGTTGCTTGCGCATTGCATCGTGGTTGATATTGGTTCCTTTGCTTGTTCTCTTGTCTTGGGTAGAGCCGGGAGACGAGTACGTGACCGAGGATTCCGTTGAGAACGCTTACGAGGACCAAGCTTTCGACAACTCTGAGAACCTTGCAGGCAAGATGACCATACCCTCGAAATCACTTCTATCTTTGCTTGCTAGATTGCTCGCTCTTTTGCTATGCCTATGCTGCGATACCTACCACTTGCTATATCATGCCTCCTATATTGCCATGTCAGCCCCTAACCATCCATGTCCTAGCAAACCGTTGTTTGGCTATGTTACCGCTTTTGCTCAGCCCCTCTTATAGCGTTGTTAGTTGCAGGTGAAGATGAAGTTTGTTCCTTGTTGGAACATGGACTTGTTGTTCCTTGTTGGAACATGTTTACTTGTTGGGATATCACAATACCCCTTATTTAATTAATGCATCTATATACTTGGTAAAGGGTGGAAGGCTCGGCCTTATGCCTGGTGTTTTGTTCCACTCTTGCCACCCTAGTTTCCGTCATACCGGTGTTATGTTCCCGGAGTTTGCGTTCCTTACACGGTTGGGTGATTTATGGGACCCCCTTGACAGTTCGCTTTGAATGAGACTTTTCCAGCAAGGCCCAACATTGGTTTTACCATTTGCCACCTAAGCCTTTTTCCCTTGGGTTCTGCAGACTCAAGGGTCATCTTTATTTTAAACCCCCGGGCCAGTTCTCCTTCGATTGCTGGTCCAAACCGAGCGATGTCCGGCGCCCCTTGGGAAACCAGGGTCTATGCCAACCCGACGTCTTGCTCATCCGGTGTGCCCTGAGAACGAGATATGTGCAGCTCCTATCGGGATTTGTCGGCACATCTGGGAGGTTTTGCTGGACTTGTTTTGTTGCTGCCGAAATGTCTTGTAGTCCGGGATTCCGAGATTGATCGGGTCTTCCCGGTAGAAGGAATATCCTTCGTTGACCGTGAGAGCTTATCATGGGCTAAGTTGGGACACCCCTGCAGGGTATTATCTTTCGAAAGCCGTGCCCGCGGTTATGAGGCAGATGGGAATTTGTTGATGTCCGGTTGTAGAAAACCCGAAGTTGACCTTAACTAAAACACATCAACCGCGTGTGTAACCGTGATGGTCTCTTCTCGGCGGGGTCCGGGAAGTGAACATGGTTGTTGGAGTTATGTCTGACGTAGGTTGTTTCAGGATCACTTCTTGATCACTTCTAGCTTCACGACCGTGCTTTGCCTTCTCTTCTCGCTCTCTTTTGCGCTGTAGCCTCCATATGCTAGTCGCTTGCTGCAGCTCCACCTCACAAACCCCTTTCCCACCTTTAAGCTTAAATAGTCTTGATCTCGCGGGTGTGAGATTGCTGAGTCCCTGTGACTCACAGATATTATCACCTCAGTTGCAGGTACCAGCGATGTCAGTGCTGATGACGCGACCGAGCTCACTTGGGAGTTCGATGAGGAACGTGGCCGTTACTATGTTTCTTTTCCAGATGATCAGTAGTGGAGCCCAGTTGGGTGATCCGGGGATCTGTTAGCATTTGGGGTAGTCTTCTTTCATTTTGGTACCGTAGTCGGACCTTGAGTGTAATCTGTTTGATGGATGTTATTTATGTACTTGTGTGAAGTGGCGATTGTAAGCCAACTATGTATCTTTCCCCTTTATTTATTACATGGATTGCGTGAAGATTACCTCACTTGCGACATTACTTTCAATGCGGTTATGCCTCTAAGTCGTGCCTCGACACGTGGGAGTTATAGCCGCATCGAGGGCGTTACAAGTTGGTAATCAGAGCCTTTCCCGACCTTAGGAGACCCCACTGTTTGATCGTCATTAGTGGCCGAGTTGTGTCTAGAAAAAAAAAGTTTTGAGTCTTTTAGGAATTATATATCGGAGAGTTTAGGAATTCTTTTTACTCCCCAGTCCCTTCGACCTTCTGGTAAGGCATCCTGACGTAGAGTTTTGACTCTTCTCTTCTCAAATTTCACTAAAAAAATTTTTTAGGATCACGCGGGTATATTACAATCGTTCCGATGGTTTTATGATGACAACATTGTCTTGGTTGCCTCCTGACATTTAGGGGTTGTGGCAGTGTCCCGGGGAGTTGAGCTCCGAGGTGTTGTCGTCATAATCTTATCGTTGCGGTTTTGGAATACCTGAGTTTAGTACGACCGACATCGAAAATCTCTTTTGTACAGTTGTTGGTGAGATAACCCTGATAGACCAGTACTGTGGCGAGTGCAGGGGTATTGCCATGACTTGTATAACGGATGTGTTTTCGAAGGTTGAGGTAGACGATTTCCGAAGGTTTCTTGGTTATGTGTTGAAGGATGGATACAGCTGGTTGTAGGATTTGCTAGTTTGGGTGAGATATTATGCTTCCCCTGTATCCCCAACACCTGATTGCATAACCAGAAAGTTTCGGGAGTTTATAAGTGGGAATTCTTGTAGCTTTAGTATTTCTTCCGCAGATATTTGGTTTGTGATTGGGTAATCCTTACCAAGTATTTGTTCATTTCCGTACCTTGTTGATTTTATTCCTTACCATGTTCTAAGTGGCTTCTCAGCTTTGGAAGTGTGATGATTTACATTGGAATTCATTCGTTCATTCTCGTTCGAATGTTAATTGTGAAGAGTATATGTTGCAATTTCGCTCCTTTGATTCAACTTCAATATATCTCTGTCAAGATGCTAATGGATGTCACCCTCTTCAGGATGGCTCCACCAACGCGTCAGAATCCGGAACGCAATGAAGGGAATCAGGCTAACCCTCCGCCACCACCTCCGCCTCCGGAAGCTTGGCAAGCCTTGATGACTGCCACAAATGCCAATGCTCAGATTCTGATTCAGCTCTTGCAAGATCGCAACCAAGGGCAAGCTAATCAAGAGAATCAAGGCCAAGGCAACAATCAGCCGCATTTCGCTTCACTGAACCAGTTCCTTGCTAATCAGCCAAAGACTTTCAGCTACTGTGTCGAGGCCACAGACGCAGATGATTGGCTCGTGGACATCAGCAAGCATTTCGAATGCAGCAATATGAGACCTGAGGACTTTGTCAAGTTTGCCTCTTTTCAACTCAAAGATCAAGCTGCTGAGTGGTTCCAGCAATACAAAGATTCCAGAGGAGGTCGTGTGATCACTTGGGATGATTTCCGCCGTGATTTCAAAGCGCACCACATTCCAGAAAGTGTTGTTGAGCTTAAGCGTGAGGAATTCCGCAATCTCAAGCAAGGCAACATGACTGTCTATCAATACAACACTCAGTTCCAGAAGCTCTCTCGTTTTGCAAGGCAAGACATTCCTGATGAGAAGAGTATGATCTACCAGTTCAGGCGTGGTCTCAGAGAAGATCTGCAACTTGCTCTCGTGCTTTTCGAGCCATTAAAGTATGATGAATTCTACAACATGGCGCTGAAACAAGAAGCTGCTCAACTCAAGTGTGAGGCATCTAAGAAGAGAGTCAGAGACGCAGTTCAGTCTTCTTCTTCCTCACTTGTGGCAGCTAAGCAACAGAAGTTCTGGTTGCCTCCTCCTCCTCCGTTCCGTCAGCCTTATCAACAGAAGAATTCAAGTGGTCGTGGATCTTCCCACCCAACCAACCCTGGCTATCAGAACAAGTCTCAGAATCAAGCTCCAAGGCCTAGTGCTCCTTACCATCGTCCGCTCTCAGAGGTGACTTGTAACAAATGTCAGCAGAAGGGTCACTATGCGAACAAGTGCTTCAACCAGAGGCGCCTTCCGCCTCCTCCTCCTGTGAAATCTTCCAGTAATGCAGTGGTCAAGCATAATCCTAAGTCTGCAAAGGTGAACATGATGAACGCAGCTCAAGCAGAGGATTCTTCTGAAGTGATCATGGGTAACCTTCCTGTTAATGATATTCCTGCAAAAGTATTATTTGATACTGGAGCAACGCATTCTTTCATTTCAAGACCTTTTGCATCCATGAACAATTTGCATACTGTCGATCTGCCTAAGCCAATGGCGGTTTCCTCTCCGGGTTTGTTCATGAATACCAAGATGATGGCTCCGGATGTTTCCATCAAGATGGGCAACTATAAATTTCTATCTTCTCCAATGGTGCTTGGTGATTCTGATATTGATCTTATTCTCGGGATGGACTGGCTTTCTAAGCACAAGGCTCAGCTTGAGTGTGCTGCCAGGGAAATTAAATTGACTCACACTTCGAACGATGTGATCATCTATGCTTCTCGTGATGATACCATTCGGTTGTTTTCTCTCAATGAGATGGGTGAAATGGAGGCTATCTCCCAGATTCCAGTCGTTTGTGAGTACCAAGATGTTTTTCCAGAAGAGCTTCCGGGTATGCCTCCCCGTCGGCCAGTTGAATTCGTTATTGAGCTTGAGCCTGGCACAGAACCCGTTTGCAAGCGTCCTTACAAGCTTGGACCAGATGAGCTCAAGGAATTGAAGATTCAACTCGGTAAACAAGAACGTCTGGGTCTGATCAGACCGAGTTCTTCTCCTTGGGGTTGTGGTGTTCTTTTTGTCAAGAAGAAGGATGGCACGGATCGACTTTGCGTCGATTACCGTCCATTGAACAAGAAGACTATCAAGAACAAGTACCCACTTCCCAACATCAATGAGCTATTTGAGCAACTTAAAGGTGCTAAGGTGTTCTCCAAGCTTGACCTTCGTATGGGTTATCATCAGATTCGCATTCGTGAAGAAGATATTCCCAAGACAGCATTCAGAACAAGCTTTGGTTCTTATGAATATACTGTCATGTCCTTCGGCCTTGTCAATGCTCCTCCGTATTTCACTCGATTGATGAATTTCATCTTCAACCCCTACATCAACGAATTTGTCTTGGTCTATCTTGATGATATTTTGGTCTTCTCCAAGAATAAGAAGGATCATGCCGAACATTTGCGGTTGGTACTCGACAAGCTCAGAGAGTATCAGTTATATGCGAAGTTCTCCAAATGTGAATTCTGGCTTGATGAAGTTCTTTATCTTGGTCATATCATCTCTGCCAAGGGCATCGCTGTTAATCCAGAGAGGGTGTCTGCAGTTTCGAATTGGAATCCTCCTCAGAATGTCAAGCAGCTTCGCAGTTTTCTTGGACTTGCAAGCTATTGCAAAAGATTCGTTGAGAATTTCTCCAAGATTGCTAAGCCTCTTTCCAACCTCCTCCAGAAGCATGTGAAGTATGTCTGGTCTCCTGAGTGTGACGTTGCTTTCAACACTCTCAAAGAGAAACTTGTCACTGCTCCAGTTCTGACTCCTCCTGATGAATCAAAGCCTTATGAAGTATTCTGTGATGCTTCTCTCCAGGGCCTCGGTGCTGTGTTAATGCAAGAGAAGAAAGTTGTTGCCTATACCTCTCGCCAGTTGAAGCCCAATGAAAGGAACTACCCCACTCACGATCTTGAGTTGGCGGCAGTGGTCCACGCACTAATAACATGGAGACATCTCCTGTTGGGAAGAAAAGTGGACATCTTCACCGATCACAAGAGTCTCAAGTATATCTTCACTCAGCCTCATCTCAACCTCAGACAGACTCGATGGGTCGAAATGATTCAAGAGTATAATCCGAGTATCGAATATACTCCAGGCAAGGTTAATGTGGTTGCAGACGCTTTGAGTAGAAAGGCTTATTGCAATAGCTTAATCCTCAAGCCTTTTCAACCGGATCTTTGTGAAGCTTTCCGCAAGTTGAATCTCCAAGTTGTTCCTCAAGGTGTTCTTGCCAACCTCATTGTTTCTCCTACTTTGGAAGATCAGATTCGTGAGGCACAGTTGTTGGATACCATGGTGAAGAAGGTGAAACGTGGTATTGAAAAGAGCATCCCCAAATACAAGTGCTATCGAGTTGATGATAGAGATACTCTTTTCTTCGAGGACCGGATCGTGGTTCCAAAGGGTGATCTTCGTAAAGTCATTATGAACGAAGCGCACAACTCTCTCCTGTCTATTCATCCTGGAAGTACAAAGATGTACCATGACCTCAAGCAGTTGTATTGGTGGACTCGAATGAAGCGTGAGATCGCTCAATTCGTGAATGAGTGTGATGTCTGCAGAAGGGTGAAAGCAGAACACCAACGACCAGCTGGACTTCTCCAACCTCTTGCTATTCTAGAATGGAAGTTTGATCATATCGAAATGGACTTCGTGACTGGTTTTCCTAAGTCCAAGGGTGGAAATGATGGTATCTTCGTCGTCATCGACAAGCTCACCAAAGTGGCTCATTTTCTTCCTATCAAAGAGTCTATCACAGCAGCGCAGCTGGCAGAGCTCTACACCTCCAGAATTGTCTCTTTGCACGGCATTCCGCAATTGATCTCTTCAGACCGTGGCAACATCTTTACCTCCAAATTTTGGGATTCTTTTCAGTCGGCCATGGGCACCAACATCCGCTTCAGCACAGCGTTCCACCCTCAGACTAGTGGACAAGTCGAGCGTGTCAACCAAATTCTTGAAGATATGCTCAGAGCTTGTGTTATCTCTTTCGGCATGAAGTGGGAGGATTGTCTTCCTTATGCTGAGTTCTCTTACAACAACAGCTTTCAAGCCAGCTCGGGCAAAGCCCCATTCGAGATTCTCTATGGCAGAAAGTGCCGTACTCCTCTCAACTGGTCTGAAACCGGTGAACGTCAATTGCTCGGCAATGATTTGATCTCAGAGGCTGAGGCCATGTGCAAGGTGATTCGTGAGAACCTCAAAGCAGCGCAGTCGCGCCAGAAGAGCTATTACGATAGCAAACACCGTGATGTGGCATTCGAGATCGGAGACCATGTTTACCTCCGTGTCTCGCCAATGAAAGGAACTCGTCGCTTCGGTATCAAGGGGAAACTTGCCCCCAGATACGTCGGTCCCTTCAAGATCATCGGCAAACGAGGCGATCTCGCCTATCAACTTCAGCTCCCCTCCAACTTTGCAAATGTGCACGATGTCTTCCACGTGTCACAGCTTCGCAAGTGCTTCAAGACGCCTGAGCGCACCATCAACTTCGAAGAGATTGATCTTCAAGAAGATTTGTCCTATCATGAGCATCCAGTTGCTATTCTTGAGACTACTGAGCGCAAGACTTGCAACAAGTCAATCAAATTCCTCAAAGTGGAATGGTCACATCATTCAGACCAAGAGGCCACATGGGAGCGTGAAGACCACCTACGTTCCGAGTACCCGGAGTTCTTTCAGTCCAAGATCTCGGGACGAGATCCTCTCGTAGTGGTGGTGTGTTGTAACGCCCCCGATGTAACTTGCCATATTTGTAATCAAACTCTTGCCATTTCCGGCTATGTGCTATGATATTTCCTCCGTGGTTGGGTTATCTCCGTTTTGCATTTTGGTCATGTCATGCATTTCATATCATGTTATCATGGGCATCGCATTTGCATACGCATTCGTCTCATAAATCCGAGCATCTTTCCCGTTGTCCGTTTTGCAATCCGGCGCTCCTATGTCTCTCTGCGTCCCTTTTTACATTTCTTCGTGAGCGGGCATTAAACATTCTCGGAATGGACCGAGGTTTGACATGTGGCCTTGGTATAGCACCGGTAGACCGCCTGTCAAGTTTCGGGTCAATCGGAGTTCGTTTGGCACTCCAACGGTTAACCGGGTAACCGTGAAGGCCTTGTGTGTGTTGCAGCCCAACACCCCTTCAAAACAGCCCCATAACCCATCTAAGTCACTCCCATGTCCTCCGCCGTTCGATCACGATCGCGTGGGCGAAAACCGCACTCCATTTGGAGCTCCCTAGCTCCTTCTGTCTATAAAAACGTCTCCCCCGTCTAAATCTGAGAGAGCCTCACCCCGAAACCCTAGCCCTTTCCTATAAAAGGAAGCCTCCCATGCCATTTTAGGTCGCCACCTACCTCCTCCCACCTCGGATCCCGCGCCGCCACCCCTGTCCGCCACTTGGCGTCGCCGCCGGCGCGCCCTGGGCCAGTGGCCGCGCGCCACCTGGCCTCTGCCTTCCCCCGCGCCGCTAGGCCCGCGAGAGGCCCGCCTGGGCCCCGATCTGGGCCTGAGGCCCGCAGCCAGCCCGGTCGCCTCCGCCCGCTCCCGCGCCTGCCGCCTCCCGCGCCGGCCTCGCCCCGCCGCCGTCGCCGAACCCCGCCGCCTTCCTCCGTCCCGACGCCGTCGCCGGCCGCCGTCCAAGCTCGCCGCGCCGCCTCCGCGTTCGGACCCCGGCGAACTCCCGAGCGCCGCCGCGTCTCCCGGTGCCGCCCCGCGTCGCCCGCGCCCCGGATCCGGCGGGATCCGCCCGGATCCGCGCCGGCCAGCTCCCCCCCTCGCCGCCTCCGGCCGCCCCGCGGCGAACCCCGGCGAGCCTCGCCTCAGATCCGATCGGGAGCGCCGACTCGGTTGACTTTTCCCTCTCCCCTATTTTCTCTAAGTCCCCTAGAATTCACATGATCATCACCTGTTTCGCATGCCATAACTTTGCATCTGTAGCTCCGTTTCGCGCGTATAATATGTCATTTTGTTCGTCTCGAAGAGTACATCATTTTGTTCCATTGCATCTTTTTCATTTGAAGTCATCTTGTTCATCCGAAATGCTGTTAGAAGAGGGCTAGTTGATGTTAGTTGCTGGATCTTAGCTGAACATGCACTTTTGTCATTTTTGCCATGATTGATGTGTTCCTCCTATGAAGTTGAGTCCTACATGAGTTTTGTAATATGCCATGTTACCTATCCAGAGGATTTTGCCATGTATTTTTATGATCTATGTGGTGACTAGTACAAGCATTCAAACTAGGTGTCTTGATGTTGCTGATTTCAGAGACTTAGTGATTTCACTAAGTCCCTGACTGCTGTTATTTTTATGCCATGTGTTCATGTTATTTCCGAGAGATCTATGCATAATTTGAGCATGATCAGTAAGGGAGTTTTGAACTTGAGTATTTGCTCTATCCATCCATGCATTTGTTTGCAATTATGGAGTGCCATAGCTTGAGTCAATCGAGCTCTACTTTTGCTTCAAAATATTGCTGGCAGATTGTTTACGTGTTATTCAATTTTGCCAAGCTTGGTGTAGTTGATCCTTGCGTGATATGATGTTATACTTGCCATGTCTAGTTACTATGCCATGTCTTCTTGATGTATTTATGCTTAGTTTATCATGCCATGCCTTGTAGTGAGTGCATCGTGCTCACGAACATGCCTAGTCGTTAACAGTTTTCTGCCATGTCCAGTTTTCTGCTAAGTCTGAAACCTGTAACGAAACTTGCTTATTTGACATGGGTGTAATCATATGTTCTGGTCCTTTTTGGCTTATGGTCAGTAAGATACTTTAGTCAAGTGATTTGAGTAGATTCATGCCATGCCTTACTTTGCTATGTTGTGAACCTGTAACATGTTGTTTCGTTGCTCTGAACATGTCATCCTGATGTTAGCTTCTGCTACTTTGATAATTTCACTAAGTCTGGGAACTTGTTATCGTTTGCACTTTTGCCATGCTTGTTTGGACCTGTTATGATGGGATTTAGCCGTAGCTCAGTGTTCATCTTTTGTCGTGCATCTTGAGTAGATTACTGTCATATTCTTTGTTGCCATGTTTGGGTGCAGTAGCTTAATTATTTGTTGCTTGCTAAGTAGTATCATGCTGTTTATGGCAGTTTCGTGTCATTCTTGTATTGCTTGCCATTTGCAAACCGTGCATCCGATTCCGGTGATCTTTATATCGATTTCAACCGAAATCACCTCATCTATCCAGTGGCATGCTTGGTTTGCCAAGATTATGCCCTGTTCATCCTTGTCCTTCCGGAGCATGCATTCGCATTGCATATCACCTCTCGCATATCATGCCATGTTTTGCATCATGTTGCTTGCGCATTGCATCGTGGTTGATATTGGTTCCTTTGCTTGTTCTCTTGTCTTGGGTAGAGCCGGGAGACGAGTACGTGACCGAGGATTCCGTTGAGAACGCTTACGAGGACCAAGCTTTCGACAACTCTGAGAACCTTGCAGGCAAGATGACCATACCCTCGAAATCACTTCTATCTTTGCTTGCTAGATTGCTCGCTCTTTTGCTATGCCTATGCTGCGATACCTACCACTTTCTATATCATGCCTCCTATATTGCCATGTCAGCCCCTAACCATCCATGTCCTAGCAAACCGTTGTTTGGCTATGTTACCGCTTTTGCTCAGCCCCTCTTATAGCGTTGTTAGTTGCAGGTGAAGATGAAGTTTGTTCCTTGTTGGAACATGGACTTGTTGTTCCTTGTTGGAACATGTTTACTTGTTGGGATATCACAATACCCCTTATTTAATTAATGCATCTATATACTTGGTAAAGGGTGGAAGGCTCGGCCTTATGCCTGGTGTTTTGTTCCACTCTTGCCACCCTAGTTTCCGTCATACCGGTGTTATGTTCCCGGAGTTTGCGTTCCTTACACGGTTGGGTGATTTATGGGACCCCCTTGACAGTTCGCTTTGAATGAGACTTTTCCAGCAAGGCCCAACATTGGTTTTACCATTTGCCACCTAAGCCTTTTTCCCTTGGGTTCTACAGACTCAAGGGTCATCTTTATTTTAAACCCCCGGGCCAGTTCTCCTTCGATTGCTGGTCCAAACCGAGCGATGTCCGGCGCCCCTTGGGAAACCAGGGTCTATGCCAACCCGACGTCTTGCTCATCCGGTGTGCCCTGAGAACGAGATATGTGCAGCTCCTATCGGGATTTGTCGGCACATCTGGGAGGTTTTGCTGGACTTGTTTTGTTGCTGCCGAAATGTCTTGTAGTCCGGGATTCCGAGATTGATCGGGTCTTCCCGGTAGAAGGAATATCCTTCGTTGACCGTGAGAGCTTATCATGGGCTAAGTTGGGACACCCCTGCAGGGTATTATCTTTCGAAAGCCGTGCCCGCGGTTATGAGGCAGATGGGAATTTGTTGATGTCCGGTTGTAGAAAACCCGAAGTTGACCTTAACTAAAACACATCAACCGCGTGTGTAACCGTGATGGTCTCTTCTCGGCGGGGTCCGGGAAGTGAACATGGTTGTTGGAGTTATGTCTGACGTAGGTTGTTTCAGGATCACTTCTTGATCACTTCTAGCTTCACGACCGTGCTTTGCCTTCTCTTCTCGCTCTCTTTTGCGCTGTAGCCTCCATATGCTAGTCGCTTGCTGCAGCTCCACCTCACAAACCCCTTTCCCACCTTTAAGCTTAAATAGTCTTGATCTCGCGGGTGTGAGATTGCTGAGTCCCCGTGACTCACAGATATTATCACCTCAGTTGCAGGTACCAACGATGTCAGTGCTGATGACGCGACCGAGCTCACTTGGGAGTTCGATGAGGAACGTGGCCGTTACTATGTTTCTTTTCCAGATGATCAGTAGTGGAGCCCAGTTGGGTGATCCGGGGATCTGTTAGCATTTGGGGTAGTCTTCTTTCATTTTGGTACCGTAGTCGGACCTTGAGTGTAATATGTTTGATGGATGTTATTTATGTACTTGTGTGAAGTGGCGATTGTAAGCCAACTATGTATCTTTCCCCTTTATTTATTACATGGATTGCGTGAAGATTACCTTACTTGCGACATTGCTTTCAATGCGGTTATGCCTCTAAGTCGTGCCTCGACACGTGGGAGTTATAGCCGCATCGAGGGCGTTACAGTTGCGGACGGTGGAGGCAGGAAACCGGGCCGTCGAGGGTCGGGGCAGCAGGTCGGCCCCAGTCACCTGGCCTTCCTGCGTCTTGATTGGCTGAGCGGGGCGGCCGAGCCCCCACCCTGCTTCTTTATAAAGAGCAAGAGGGGGCGACGGAAATCCGCACTCCTTCGTCTTTCCTTCCCTCCGGCTTCTGATCCCCTCCCTCCATTCGCCATGGAGAAACGGAACCCTGGTCCTTCATCGGTCGCGGCGAGGGTTGCCGCTAGGCAACGCGCCCCTCCTCCCCTGCACCCGCGGTGGCAGAGCCAACCGTAAGGGGAAGGGGGAGGGGGCGAGGTCGTGGACGAGGTCGTGGACGAGGCCGAGGTGTTCAGGGAAGAGGCGGGCGGGGCGACGCGCCAGCCTCGCCTCCGCCAGCGGCTCTTCTTCCCACGGCGGTCCACATCGGGGACGATCCTTGCGAGTTCTTCGTCAGGCTGCGTCGGGCGCCTCGCCGCTGCCTCCGCCTCCCGGCTCCCTTCGCAAGCGTGATGGAGATGGAGCAACCCGAGATGCTAAGGTTGCGCATGAAGGGCTGCGGGATCAGCGGCACGCGGGTCCACGTCGAGTCCCCAGCCCCCGGCATGGTGTATCTTGGCCGAGGGTGGAAGACATTCGCCCGTATCCACGGCTTGATGGAGGGGTTCACCCTCCATTTTAAGTTGATGGAGGGTGATCTCCTCTCCGTCAAGGCCTTCGGGGTCTTCGGGACCCGGGCCCGGTGCTGCGTGGATAGCTCCTCCGATAGCGAAGGCTCCTCCTCGAGCCAGAGTGACGAGAAGGGGAGCGACAGCGACGACGAGGGCAGCGGTTGTCGGGATGACGGGTCCGACTAGGCGCCGGTCGCGGCTCCGCGTGGCACCGGCGACCCCATCATCCGTGTCGTCGGCTCCTTGAGCTTCCCGGGCTCGCCTCCTTGGCGGCTGGCGTGGCGAGGCTGCGGAAGAGGAAGAGGGCTGGCGGCAAGGCCGTCAACTCGGAGTACGAGGGCACGGCGCCCTCGACAGCGTGCTGACGCCCTGCCGCCTCGTCGAGCCCTTCTTCCGGCGCCGCCATCACCGTCTAGCTTTCAGCCGGCCCCCGGGGCATTCTGTTGGTGTCTTCTGCCACCCGTAGCTCGCCTAGGCGCCCCTTTTGCCCTTTTCACCTCCTTGTCCTACCTCCTGAGGAGAGAGACAAGAAAGGGATTACGGGCATCTTATCTTTTTTCAATCTGTAAGCCCTCGGGCCTTAGTTGTGTTTAAAACTTGTAATCCCATCTTTCATGTTTTTCATTCTCTCTGAACTGTACCTGAGCGGAATGTTTTTAATGAAAAGGGGATGTTTGCCGGGCCATTTGTCCCGTGGGTAGAACCCACGCCAAGGAGCGAATCCTTTATACCGTTAAGATAGACACTTCTTTGCCCGGCAACAGGCCCTGCCGTCTCCCCGCGCCACTCGACCTCTCTCACGCCTTTGGCGGAGGAAGGGATGAAGCGGGTTCGGGCCCCTCGTTCCGCCCCTTTGCCGCCGCGACTACTACCAAAACGGGCCCCAGGAATGCGCTCTGGGGCCTGTCGTTAAGGGAGCATGGTAGCTTTTAGGAGGAAACAAGGTTTTCGTATTCCACAGTTCATAAGAGAATGCATGACAAGGGATGCGAAAACTTATATGGGATTGCAGCCCCCGGCAACTTTGGCTTGCCGCGAGCGAATCTTCGTACTTGCAGCCCCCGTCAACACTGGCTTGCCGGGGACTAGATGCTGGCCCGCCCTTCTTCTCTTCTTCGTCCTTAAGCGGTCTGACCAGGATATGCAAAACCCTGCGAACCAAAGGAAACGAAGGAACAGGAAAAAGGACGCAGACTCGACCTCTAAGCTAGGGGTTAGCAGCTGTTAGGCACTATCAACCCTAACCAAGGACGAGACTCGACTCAGCATGCATGCTAAAACTTAGGGCGCCAGTGCTTCATTTACTGCTGCTCAGGGTCTGCGCCTGGCTTTGTACAAAGGATTACATGCAACAGCGGCAAGACTTGTACAAAAGGTTGGTTGTTGGGCGGGGCCCGACAACCGCGCCTTGCGGGTAAAACTTACGAAGATGCTCAATATTCCAGGAGTTGCTCACCAGAGTGCCATCTTCGGTCTCGAGGCGGACAGCGCCGGGCCTCGTGACTCGTCTCACCCGGTAAGGGCCTTCCCACTTCGGCGTCAACTTGTTAGGATTCTTGGCGGACGGAGCGCGCCGAAGAACAAGGTCGCCTTAGTCGAAGCTTCTGGCCTTAACTTTGCGGCTATGGTAGCGACGCAAATCTTGCTGGTAGCGAGAGGCTCGCATAGCAGCCTGAAGACGATCTACCTCAAGGAGCAGCATGTCATCTTCACCCAGCCGCTCTTGCTCAAGATCATCATAAGCGAGCACTCGAGGTGACCCGTATACGAGTTCCGTGGGGGTAACTGCTTCTGCTCCATAGACTAGAGCAAATGGTGTCTGGCCAGTGGCTCGATTTGGTGTCGTTCTGATCGACCAAAGAGCCACCGGCAGCTCCTCGATCCAGTTTCTTCCGCACTTGTGCAGCCTGCCGAAAGTTCTGGTCTTGAGCCCGCGCAGTACTTCTGCATTGGCCCTTTCAGCTTGACCGTTGCTCCTGGGATAAGCAACAGAAGCGAAGCAGACCTTGGCGCCGAGATCTTGGACGTATTGCATGAAGGCGCGGCTCGTGAATTGTGTACCGTTGTCGGTGATGATCCTGTTGGGGATCCCGAAGCGGCAGACAATCGACCTGAAGAACTTGATGGCTGACTGTGCTGTCACCTTTCTCACTGGTTCCACTTCCGACCACTTTGTGAACTTGTCGATTGCGACGTACAAGTACTCAAAGCCCCCGACAGCTCGGGGAAGGGGCCGAGGATGTCGATCCCCCAGACCGAAAATGGCCAGGATAAAGGGATCGTCTCGAGAGCTTGAGCTGGCTGGTGTATCTGCTTGGAATGGAACTGGCACGCTTCACACTTGGTTACTTGTGCAGTTGCATCCTGGAGGGCTGTCGGCCAGAAGAAACCTTGCCGGAACGCTTTGCCGGCAAGTGCTCTTGCGCCAATGTGGTGACCACATATGCTTCCATGTATCTCTGCCAACAGCTTCTGTCCGTCTTCCCGGGAAATACACTTCAATTTCACACCGTTGCGCCCTCTTCTGTATAGCGTGTTGTCGACGAATTGGTACATACTCGAGCGCCGGGCTACTCTTTCCGCTTCTTCTTGTTCTTCGGGAAGTTCTCTGTGCTGGAGGAAATGGACAGTCTACTGCGCCCATGCTGGAGCCTGCGGCTCGACAACAAGGACTGAGGCACTTCTGCTGCTGCGGGAACGTCCGCTTCTACAGCGAGGATCTGGGGCTCAGCCGGAGCTTGACGTTCCCCGGCAAGCTTGCCGGAGCAAAACTTGTCGGGAGCGCCTGCTTCTATGGAAAAACCCTGGGGTTTTCCGGAGCAGACGGCTCCTCAGCGCTCTTGGCGTCAATCTTGGGGACCTTCTTGGCGACGGCTCCGGGGAGCTCTGCCGGAAGATAGTCGCCGGAGACCAACTTCCTCTTCTTGCTCTGTCTGGTTGATGGCGTTACGGATGGCTGAGTCAGCTTGAGCACAAAGGTTCCCGGTTCCACAGGTAACTTAAATGCTACGCACTTTGACAGGCCATCAGCGATGTCGTTCTCAGCTCTTGGAATGTGTTCCATTTGCAGGCCGTCAAAGTGCTCTTCTAGCTTCCTCACTTCATCAACGTATGCTTCCATCAACGGACTCTGGTAATCTTTGTTCACTTGGCGGACGACAAGCTGCGAGTCACCCCTGACAATGAGCTTCTTGATCCCAAGTTCTGCCGTGATCCTGAGACCGGCGAGCAGACCTTCATACTCTGCAGTATTGTTGGTTGCTTGCTCCTTGGGGAAGTGCATATGGACTACGTACTTGAGGTGCTCTCCGGTGGGCGCGATAAGTAACGCGCCAGCACCGGCGCCATGCAGTGAGAAAGCACCGTCAAAGTACATCAACCACTCTTTGCTTGCTTCTTTGGCGGGGATGCTCGTCTCTGGGATATCTTCGTCTGGTGTCGGTGTCCACTCTGCTATGAACTCCGCCAATGCTCTGCTTTGGATAGTCGAGGTGCTCTCGAACTGGAGACCGAAGCTCGACAGTTCTAGTGCCCACTCGACAATCCAGCCTGTTGCTTCTGGATTCTGTAGTATCCTCTTCAGCGAAAAGCGGGTGACAACTGTGATCTCATGTGCTTGGAAGTAATGGCGCAACTTTCTCGAGGCCATGAGAAGGCCGAAAAGCAGTTTCTGCACACCAGAGTACCTTGACCTAGCCCCCTGCAAAAGGGAGCTGACAAAGTAAACTGGGCGCTGCACCATTTTCTTCTTCTGCACCTCCACTTGCTCCTGCGCAGATTCATCCTTGTCGGGGCCAGGGCTTGTCGGGGAAGCACCTTGCTTGTCGTTGGACGTGCTTGCCGCGGTTGCTGGCTCATCATCTGCCTCCCTCTCCGCTACTAACGCAACACTAACCACTTGATTGGTTGCCTCCAGGTATAGCAGCAACTTCTCTTGTGGTTTAGGCGCGACAAGTATTGGAGCGGAGGACAGGTATTTCTTCAAGTGCTGCAGCGCAGCCTCCGCTTCCGGAGTCCATTTTACTGGACCCGCCTTTTTCAAAATTTTGAAAAACGGCAGGGCGCGTTCTGCAGACTTGGAAATAAACCTGCTGAGAGCCGCGACGCAGCCGGCAAGCCTTCGTACGTCCTTGACACGTGTTGGTGCTTCAATCTGCTCGATGGCCTTGATCTTGTCTGGGTTGGCTTCGATTCCTCGCTGAGACACGAAGAACCCGAGAAGCTTGCCGGAAGGGACTCCAAACACGCACTTCTCGGGGTTGAGCTTGAGGCTGATCTTGCGCAGGTTCGCAAAGGTCTCTTCTAGGTCTTGAATCAGGGTTGCCCTGTCCCTGCTTTTCACCACTATGTCATCCATGTAGGCCTCCACATTTCTGTGGATTTGTGGCTCAAAAGCGGTGTGGACAACCCTCGCAAATGTTGAACCAGCATTCTTCAGTCCGAAAGGCATCCGTACGAAACAGTACGTGCCACATGGAGTGATGAACACGGTCTTTTCTTCATCTTCTTCAGCCATGAAGACCTGATGGTATCCTGATTAGGCGTCAAGAAATGAAAGCAGGTCACATCCGGCCATGGAGTCAACAATCTGGTCAATGCGCGGCAAGGGACAGGGATCTTTGGGACAAGCTTTGTTAACATCAGTGAAGTCGATGCAAAGCCTCCATTTCCCATTTGCTTTGCGCACGACAACAGGATTGGCCAACCACGTCGGATGGAGCACACCTCTGACGAGGCCTGCTGCTTCCAACTTCTTGATCTCTTCTGCGATGAACTCTTGGCGCTCAACCGCTTGCTTCCTGACTCTTTGCTTGACGGGACGCGCATGAGGACAAACGGCGAGGTGGTGCTCAATCACTTTCCTGGGAACGCCGGGGATGTCAGATGGTTGCCATGCAAACACATTGACATTCGCCCGCAGGAAAGCAACGAGCGCGCTTTCCTATTTGGGGTCGAGTGTGGCGCTGATGGTGAAGGTACCACCAGTGCCGTCCTCCTTGGCGGACACCTTCTTGGTCGTTGGCGGAGCTGCCATTGTCTTCTTACTCTTGCCGGTGGAGCTCGATGGCGCGTCCTCGACGATAGCGCAACACTCCGAAGAGGTGCGCTTGCCAGAGTGGGCGCCAGAGCACTTGCCGGGCTTGGTCCTCTTCTTCCCTCCGGGAGCTTCAGCGGCAAGCGGCTTGTGATCCGATGCGGCTGCTGCTTCCCGGTAGATCTTGTCGGCACAGATAAGGGCATCCTTCTTGTCGCTGGGGACAGAGATGACGCTTATCGGGCCTGGCATCTTGAGCATGTTGTATGCGTAGTGAGAGGCCGCCATGAACTTGGCGAGCGCTGGACGGCCGAGAATTCCATTGTAGGGTAATGGAAAATCGGCAACGTCAAAAGTGATCCTCTCTGTCCTGAAGTTCAGCTCGCTGCCAAATGTCACTGGCAACGTTATCTTCCCCTTCGGCTTGCTCCTTCCCAGGTTGATTCCTTGGAACGTGCCGGTCTCTTCGATCTCGCTGTCGGGGACTTGGAGTTTCCGGAGCACAGCGGAGGAGATCAGGTTCAAGCCGGCCCCGCCGTCAACTAGCATCTTAGTGACCTTGAGGTTGCGAACTGTTGGTGAGACCAACATCGGCAAGCACCCGATCGCAGTTGTGCGATCAGGGTGGTCCTCAATATCAAAGATGATAGGCGTGCTGGACCATCTCAGAGGCTTGCGCGACTCGACGGGTGGTTCCGCCGCATTGACTTCACGCGCCCACTGCTTGAGCTGGCGGTGAGAAGTATGCAGGGAAGCACCGCCGTCCATGCACAAGACCTCTGTGGCTTTCTGAAACTCCTGCTCATTGGTCTCGATGTCATCCATGTCTTCGTCTTCGTCGTCGTCTTCGTTCTTGTCGCGGCCGCGGGGAGGTCTGTCCGTTTGCCACTGCTTGTCCTTGTCGCGGCGTCCTCCCTGGCCGAGGCGCTTCGTGCCTGATCCTCCGCCACCTCCCCGGGCTCTCTCCTTGTCGCGCCGCTCATACTCGGCCTTTTGCAGCTCAACGAGCCGCTCGACCTGCTTGCAGCTCTGGAGGTCATGGACCTTGGTGCGGTGGATCTTGCAGTACTGTTTGTTGGTGCCGTCCCGCTTGACGGCGACCGCCACAGCCTGGCAGTTGGCGCATCCGGCAACCTCCTTGTCGGAGCTACCAGCCTGGGCCTTCTTGGCGGCGCCTTCATCGCCGGACTGCTCAACAACCAGTACTTCTTGGCTCTTCTTCTTCCTGCTGCTCCGCCGCCGGCTCTTCCTTGCCGGGGCGGTATCCTCACTGTCAGATTCTCCTGCTCCAGTGTTCTCTCCGGGGAGTTTCCTCCCCTCCTCAGCACGGGCACACTTGTCGGCCAGGGCATATAGCTCGCTGACGTCTTTGATCTTGCACATCGCCATCTCCTCCCGCATCCTGCGGTTACGCACGTTCTGATGGAACGCGCTGATGACCGCGGCGGGGTGGACGTCTGGGATGTTGTAGTGTACACGGCTGAATCTCTGGATGAACTTGCGCAAGGGTTCCCCTTCCTTCTGGATGAGCAGATGAAGGTCGCTCGCTTGGCCATGGGGTTTGTGGCCGCCCGTAAAGGCGCCAACAAACTAATGGCACAAGTCTGTCCAGGAGGTTATGGAGTTGTCCGGCAAGTGCATGAGCCAGGATCTAACGTTTGACTTGAGTACCAGCGGGAAGTAGTTGGCAAGGATCTTGTCATCTCTCCCTCCAACAGCCTACACCGCGATGGTGTAGATGCTGAGGAACTCCGACGGATGCGACTTGCCATCGTACTTCTCTGGTACGTCTGGCTTGAAATTCTTCGTGCTGGGCCACTGGACTTGCCGCAGCTCACGGGTGAACGCAGGGCAGCCCACCGCGTACGGCAGGTCGCCTGGTTCCCCCGGCGCATGCATGTCGACAGAGGGCCCAGCGCGCTGGTCTGATTGACGCCGCGCTTCTCTCCGACGCTCGATGCGAGTACGAGCGTCCTCTTGCTCTCACTTGTGAAGAACTTAGCGTTGATCGCGACGAGTTCGCGGATTCGACGACGCGGTGGAGTCGTTGTCGTGATGGTTCCGACGAGTCGGAGATCATGGCCTTTGGGGCGGGGAGTGCACGGTGGTCGCGCCCCCACCGGTCTTGGCGCCATCGGTTCTCGCCTGGCCGACCTGCCGCGGCTGCGACGCACTGTGCTGCCGCGGGGTGTCGCCGTTGGCGAAACCGATGAGGCTCTGTATCGTGGCCCTCCAGTCGTCGAGCTTGTCCGCCGTTGGAGGGTAGTCTAGGAGCAGTTGAGCTCGCGCCAGAGCTTCTGCTGGAGTGGCGGGCAGTGGTGGCAAACGGCGCGTGGAGCGGGATGTGCTCGAACTTCTAACTACGTTAGAAGGAGCAACACCCGGACCAGGCAGCCACGCCACGCTCGCGCCAGCACGTTGGTGTGAGTGCTGGCCTTGAGCGCCCTGGGATCCGCCGGCTCGATCTGGGTCCAGCGGGCGTATGGTACCGTGGGCGCCAAGACGCTGCTGGTCCCGTGCCTCCTGAGAGGGGCGCGGTGAATGTTCGGACGCCGTGGCGCCATGAGCTGGCTCGACGACGCCCGTTCTTCCGCCGGTGCCGTCCCCACCACCCGTTTGCTCCAAGGGCGGTGGGTTCGACGCGGACGGACCGGCCACCTCCGGAGCTTTCTTCTTTGGTAGCATGTCGACGAAGATGATGGAGATCTAGCCTGTGCAGACGCCGGATCAGGTGCACACAACTTCGACACCCCTACCTGGCGTGCCAAAGATGTTGGGGGAAATCTGCCTCCACGAACACCTATGGGGACCGAGCCCCTTTCTTGGTTCGGCAGGGGGCGGAGGTCGCGCGAAGAGCGGATCGAGGCGACGCACACAAGGGATTTACCCAGCTTCGGGCCGCAAGGATGCGTAAAACCCTACTGCTGCTTTGTGGTTTGGTATTGTGTTCTTGCTCGGGAGCGTGTGGTGCTATAGTACACGCGAGCTGCTGGCGAGACCGAGCATGAGTGGCCTCCTTCCTCCTTTTCCCTTTCCCCCGTTGCGCATGGGACCTCCTTTTATATGTGCAAGGGGTTACCCACAGGTGACAACGTAGGCGGGGGCAAAACTGGAAAACGTTGTGTTGGGTACAGCTGTTTGCACAGTGCTAACATACCTAACTCTGACGGCAGGGGACAAGGGCATTAAATGCCCGTCCGCATCGCCCAGACGGTGCAGGAAAGGGGACCGTCAGGAGCGCCACCGTTTTCCACGATGGCTACTCTGTCAGCGTTGCTTCGCCACCGCATGCCCCTGGCTGCGCAGCCTCTCGCCACGTACGCCTGGAATGGCCCCAGAGCGACGCGTGGGTGGATGAGCTGGAGCGCAGGCGCGGGGTGGTGACTTGCTGCGGCAAGCGCCTTGCCACGGTTGATGCCTTGTCGCGCCCGGGAGCTTGTCGCTCACCGGTCCTTGCCGGGACGCGTAGCGCGTCGCAGCAAGTCTCTTGTCGTGCCTTGGTCGGCCTTCCCGTCAAGCTCCTCTTGCCGGGGCCTTGTGCTTCGAGCGGTTGTCCCGGCAAGCTCCTCTTGCCGGGTCCTTGCTCTCTTCGGGTGGCCTTCCCGGCAGGCTCCTCCTGCCGGGGCCTTGGCTCAAATACTTTGTTCTTGGATGGCCCAAAAAGGGACCATGGAGATTCTTGGCGATCGCCTGGCAAGCCTTGCCGCGGGGTGCTACGACTGCCCGTGCACAAGTTCGGGGTACTAAGGTACCCATACTTTAGTACACCGACACCTTGGTTCTCAAAAACTGAGGGAAATACTTACGCTACTCTGCTGCATCATCCTCTCCTCTTTGGGGAAAACCAATGCAAGCTCAAGAGGTAGCAAGAAGAATTTCTAGCGTCGTTGCCGGGGAGTCTACGCAAAAAAGTCAACATACCAAGTACCCATCACAATCCCTATCTCTCGCATTACATTACTTGCCATTTGCCTCTTGTTTTCCTCTCCCCCACTTCACCCTTGCCGTTTTATTTTCCTTCTCCTTCTCCTTCTCCTTCTCCTTCTCTTTTTACGTTTGCCTTCCCGTTGCCATGGACGAATCAAAAAAAAATAAAGGGTCCTTTCCAGGGTCTTGGTACCTTGGATGACCCCTCTATCCTCTCTAAGCTCAAAAATAATGATGCTATTGAAAGACCCACCGGGGTTACCAATGAGAGTTTAAATGATCTTGATGAAGATGACTCTGGAATTTTTCGTTATTTAATTGACGAGTCTTCAAAAGATGCTTGGGATAGGTTATTGAGGATTAGGGCTAGCTACATACCACAATATCAAATTGAGGTTTACTTAAAAGGTTTCTATATTGGATTACCTGCTTCTTTCAAACAAGTGCTAGATTCTATTTTTGAAGAGGGTTTTCTTGAAGGGGATGCTATAGATACCTATGAAAGAATGAAAACTATATTTGGGCACCCCATGAACGATAAGGTTGAATCTACCACCCTCTTATGCTTTTATCAAAACGAAATTATCAAAGAGATGAAATCTAGTTTAGATGCAAATTTCCGTCATGTGCTTAATCTTACTTCATCCATTAATGGCCATGTGCTTTCCCAAAATAGGAGAATGAATGCCATAGAAAGGAAATTTGCTCTTTTCTTTCCTACTGCCAAAGATGGCAATACCTAAATCTATCCTCGCTTTTATGCCTAGCTAGGGGCGTTAAACGATAGCGCTTGTTGGGAGGCAACCCAATTTTATTTTGAGTTTTTTGTTTTTGCTTATGATTAGGAATGAATAATCCATCTACCTTCTGTTTAGATGTGGTTTTGTGTTTTAATTAGTGTTTGTGCCAAGCTAGACCTATTGGATCTTCTTGGATGATAGTTATTTGATCTTGCTGTAATTTCCAGAAACTTTGCGCTTAGTGCCCGAATTATTAAAAATCACCAGGACGTGATAAAATTATGATTCTAAATGATCCTTATCAATAAACAAATTTTCTAGGTCGTCTAATTTTGGTAGATTTTTTGGAGTTCCAGAAGTTTGCGTTAGTTACAGATTACTACAGATTGTTCTGTTTTTGACAGATTCTGTTTTTCGCGTGTTGTTCGCTTATTTTGATGAATCTATGGCTAGTAAAATAGTTTATAATCCATAGAGAAGTTGGAATACAGTAGGTTTAACACCAATATAAATAAATAATGAGTTCATTATAGTACCTTGAAGTGGTTTTATGTTTTCTTTCTCTAACGGAGCTCACGAGATTTCTATTGAGTTTTGTGTTGTGAAGTTTTCAAGTTTTGGGTGAAATCTTTTGATGGTTTATGGAACAAGGAGTGGCAAGAGCCTAAGATTGGGTATGCCCATGGCACCCCCAAGATAATCCAAGGACACCAAAAAGTCAAAGCTTGGGGATGCCCTGGAAGGCATCCCCTCATTCGTCTACTTCCATCGGTATTTTACTTGGAGCTATATTTTTATTCACCAACATGATATGTGTTTTGCTTGGAGCGTCTTGTATTATTTGTGTCTTTGTTTGTTAGTGTGCCACAATAATCCTTGCTGTACACACCTTTGAGAGAGCCATTTATGAATTAAAATTTGTTAGAATACTCTTTGTGCTTCACTTATATCTTTTGAGCTATGCAGTTTTGCTCTATGTGCTTCACTTATATCTTTTGAGTGTGATAATTTTGCTCTATGTGCTTCACTTAGATATTTTAGAGCATGGTGGTGGACTTGTTTTAAAGAAACTATTGATCTCTCATGCTTCACTTAGATCATTTTGAGAGTCTTAATAGCATGGTAAATTGCTTAATATTAATATGCTTGGTATTCATGATTTGTGAAATTTTCTTTTGAGTGCGTTGAATACTAAGAAAATATTGAAGCATGATAATTGTTTTGAGATATGGAGGTGATAATATTAGAGTCATGCTAGTTGAGTAGTTTTGAATTTAAATAATACTTGTGTTGAAGTTTGTGATTCACGTAGCATGCACGTATGGTGAACCGTTATGTAACGAAGTCGGAGCATGAGGTGTTTATTGATTGTCCACCTTATGAGTGGCGGTCGGGGACGAGCGATGGTCTTTTCCTACCAATCTATCCCCCTAGGAGCATGCGCGTAATATTTTGCTTTGATAACTTCTAGATTTTTGCAATAAATATATGAGTTCTTTATGACTAATGTTGAGTCCATGGATTATACACACTTTTTCCCATCCTTCCACCATTCCTAGCCTCTCTAATGCCGCGCACTTTTCGCCGGTATCATACACCCACCATATATCTTCCTCAAAACAGCCACCATACCTACCTATCATGGCATTTCCATAGCCATTCCGAGATATATTGCCATGCAACTTTCCACCGTTCTGTTTATTATGACACGCTCCATCATTGTCATATTGCTAGCATGATCATGTAGTTGACATCGTATTTGTGGCAAAGCCACCATTCATAATTCATTCATACATGTCACTCTTGATTCATTGCATATCCCGGTACATTGTCGGAGGCATTCATATAGAGTCATATCTTGTTCTAAGTATCAAGTTGTAATTGTTGAGTTGTAAGAAACATAAAAGTGTGATGATCATCATTTTTAGAGCATTGTCCCAAGTGAGGAAAGAATGATGGAGACTATGATTCCCCCACAAGTCGGGATGAGACTCCGGACGATAAATAAAAAAATGAGAGAAAAAGAGAGAAGGGACAATGCTACTATCCTTTTACCACACTTGTGCTTCAAAGTAGCACCAAGATCTTCATGATAGAGAGTCTCCTATGTTGTCAGTTTCAAATACTAGTGGGAATTTTTCATTATAGAACTTGGCTTGTATATTCCAATGATGGGCTTCCTCAAAATGCCCTAGGTCTTCATGAGCAAGCGAGTTGGATGCACACCCACTTAGTTTCTTTTGTTGAGCTTTCATATACTTATAGCTCTAGTGCATCCGTTACATGGCAATCCCTAGTCACTCACATTGATATCTATTAATGGGCATCTCCAAAGCCCGTTGACAGGCCTAGTTGATGTGAGACTATCTTCCCCTCTTGTAGCAATTGCTTGGCTTGTCTTGGCTTGTCATCGGGGTTGTGCATGATTTAAATACTTTGTGTGGTGAAGACAGAGCATAGCCAGACTATATGATTTTGTAGGGATAACTTTCTTTGGCCATGTTATTTTGAGAAGACATAATTGCTTTATTAGTATGCTTGAAGTATTATTATTTCTATGTCAATATGAACTTTTGTCTTGAATCTTTTGAATCTGAATATTCATACCACAATTAAGAAGTTTTACATTAAAACTATGCCAAGTAGCACTCCGCATCAAAAACTCTCTTTTTATCATTTACCTACTCGAGGATGAGCAGGAATTAAGCTTGGGGATGCCTGATACGTCTCCAACGCATCTATAATTTTTATTGCTCCATGCTATATTATCTACTGTTTTGGACTATATTGGGCTTTATTTTCCACTTTTGTATTATTTTTGGGACTAACCTATTAACCGGAGGCCCAGCCCAGAATTGTTGTTTTTTGCCTATTTCAGTGTTTCGGAGAAACTTAATATCAAACGGACTCCAAACGGAATAAAATCTTCGGGAACGTGATTTTCTCACCAAACGTGATCCAGGGGACTTGGACCCTACGCCAAGGCATCAGAGAGGCGGTCACGAGGGTGGGCGGCGCCCCCCCCTAGGGCGCGCCCCCTGCCTCATGGGCCCCACGAAGCTCCACCGACGTACTCCTTCCTCCTATATATACCTACGTACCCCCAAACGGTCAGAACAGGAGCCAAAAACCTAATTCCACCGCCGCAACCTTCTGTATCCACGAGATCCCATCTTGGGGCCTGTTCCGGAGCTCCACCGGAGATGGCCGTAATCACGGAGGGCTTCTACATCATCATAGCCTCTCCGATGAAGTGTGAGTAGTTTACCTCGGACCTTCGGGTCCATAGTTATTAGCTAGATGGCTTCTTCTCTATTTTTGGATCTCAATACAAAGTTCTCCCCCTCTCATGTGGAGATCTATTCGATGTAATCTTATTTTTGCGGTGTGTTTGTTGAGATCGATGAATTGTTGGTTTATGATCAAGTCTATCTATGAATGATATTTGAATCTTCTCTGAATTCTTTTATGTATGATTGGTTATCTTTGCAAGTCTCTTCGAATTATCAGTTTGGTTTGGCCTACTAGACTGGTTTTTCTTGCCATGGGAGAAGTGCTTAGCTTTGGGTTCGATCTTGTGGTGTCCTTTCCCAGTGACAGAAGGGGCAGTAAGGCACGTATTGCATCGTTGTCATCGAGGATAACAAGATGGGTTTATTTCATATTGCATGAATTTATCTCTCTACATTATGTCATCTTGCTTAAAGCGTTACTCTGTTTCTAACTTAATACTCTAGATGCATGCTGGATAGCGGTCGATGAGTGGAGTAATAGTAGTAGATGCAGGCAAGAGTCGGTCTACTTGTCACGGACGTGATGCCTATATACATGATCATACCTTAGATATTCTCATAACTATGCTCAATTCTGTCAATTGCTCAGCAGTAATTTGTTCACCCACCGTAGAATACTTATGCTCTTGAGAGAAGCCACTAGTGAAACCTATGGCCCCCGGGTCTATTCTCATCATATCAATCTCCATCACTTTAATCTTGCTTTGCTTTTTACTTTGCCTTTTACTTTTCACTTTGCATCTCTATATCAAAAATACCAAAAACATTATCTATCAGTTCTCACTCGCGTAAGTGACCGTGAAGGGATTGACAACCCCTAATCGCATTGGTTGTGAGTTGCTATCGGTTTGTGCAGGTACGAGGGACTTGAGCGTGGCCTCCTACTGGATTGATACCTTGGTTCTCAAAAACTGAGGGAAATACTTACGCTACTCTGCTGCATCATCCTCTCCCCTTCGGGGAAAACCAACGCAAGCTCAAGAGGTAGCAACTAGTTTTTTGAAGTAGTTAAAAATAGAACAGTCAAAGAAAGATTTCTTGCCTGTGTTGCAAGGTGTGAAGTTGAGTAAAGACTCAAAACCCAACCACGACAGAAAATAGAAAGAGAACGAAAAGTCATTCCCTATGCCTTAGGCATAGGTTCTATAAAGTATGCTATGCTGTGTACCAGACCTATTGTGTACCTCAGCATGAGTTTGGCAAGAGGGTACAATAGTGATCTTGGAGTGGATCACTAGATATCGGTCAAAATTATCTTTAGTGAAATAAGGACATGTTTCTCGGTTATGGAGGTGACAAAAGGTTCATCATAAAGGGTTACGTCGATGCAAGTTTTGACACTGATCCAGATGACTCTAAGTCTCAATCTGGATACATATTGAAAGTGGGAGCAATTAGCTAGAGTAGCTCCGTGTAGAGCATTGTTGACATAGAAATTTGCAAAATACATACAGATCCGAATATGGCAGACCCATTGACTAAACTTCTCTCACAAGCAAAACATGATCACACCTTAGTAATCTTTGGGTGTTAATCAAATGGGATGTGAACTAAGATTACTGACTCTACTAAACCCTTTGAGTGTTGGTCACATGGCGATGTGAACTATAGGTGTTAATCACATGGTGATGTGAACTATTGGTGTTAAATCACATGGCGATGTGAACTAGATTATTGACTCTAGTGCAAGGGGGATATTGAAGGAAATTTGCCCTACATACAATAATAAAGTTATTATTTATTTCCTTATTTCATGATAAATGTTTATTATTCATGCTAGAATTGTATTAACCGGAAACTTAGTACATGTGTGAATACATAGACAAAACAAAGTGCCCCTAGTATGCCTCTACTTGACTAGCTCGTTTATCAAAGATGGTTATGTTTCCTAACCATAGACATGTGTTGTCATTTGATGAACAGGATCACATCATTAGGAGAATGATGTGATAGACAATACCCATTCGTTAGCTTAGCATTATGATCGTTACAGTTTCATTGCTACTTCTTTCTTCATGACTTATACACATGTTCCTCATACTATGAGATTATGCAACTCCCGAATACCGGAGGAACACCTTGCGTGCTATCAAACATCACAACGTAACTGGGTGATTATAAATATGCCCTACAGGTGTCTCCAATGGTGTTTGTTGAGTTGGCATAGATCGAGATTAGGATTTGTCACTCTGTGTATCGGAGAGGTATCTCTGGGCCCTCTCAGTAATGCACATCACTATAAGCCTTGCAAGCATTGTGACTAATGAGTTAGTTGCGGGAGGATGCATTGCGGAATGAGTAAAGAGATTTGTGAGTAACGAGATTGAACTAGGTATTGAGATACTGACGATCGAATCTCGGGCAAGTAACATACCGATGACAAAGGGAACCACGTATGTTGTTATGCGGTTTGACCAATAAAGATCTTCGTAGAATATGTGAGAGCCAATATGAGCATCCAGGTTCCGCTATTGGTTATTGACCGGAGACGTGTCTCGGTCATGTCTACATAGTTCTCGAACCCGGAGGGTTCGCACGCTTAACGTTCGGTGACGATCGGTATTATGAGTTTATGTGTTTTGGTGTACCAAAGGTTGTTCGGAGTCCCGGATATGATCACGGACATGACGAGGAGTCTCGGAATGGTCGAGACATAAAGATCGATATACTGGATGACTATGTTTGGACATTAGAATAGTTCCGGGTGAGTTCGGGCATTAATCGGAGTACCGGGGGGTTACCAGAACCCCCCGGGGAGTATATGGGCCTTATTGGGCTTTAGGGGAGAGAGAGAAGGGCTGCATAGGGTAGGCCGCGCCCCCCAAGGCCAAGTCCGAATTGGACTAGGGGGAGGGGCGGCGCCCCCTCCTTCCTTCTCTTGTCTCTTCCCCTTCCTTCTCTCCTACTCCTACTACTTGGAAGGGGGGAATCCTACTCCCGATGGGAGTAGGACTCCCCAGGGCGCGCCATAGTAGAGGGTCGGACCTCCCCCTCCTCCACTCATTTATATACGGGGGAGGGGGCACCCCATAGACACACAAGTTCATCATTGATCACTTAGCCGTGCGCGGTGCCCCCCTCCACCATAATCCACCTTGGTCATACCGTTGTAGTGCTTAGGCGAAGCCCTGCGCCGGTAGCTTCATCATTACCGTCATCACGCCGTCATGCTGACGAAGCTCTCCCTTGACACTCTGTTGGATCGTGAGTTCGTGGGACATCACCGAGCTGAACGTGTGCAGATCACGGAGGTGTCGTGTGTTCGGTACTAGGATCGGTCGATGATGAAGACGTATGACTACATCAACTGCGTTGTCATGACGCTTCCTCTTACGGTCTACGAGGGTACGTGGACATCACTCTCCCCTCTCGTTGCTATGCATCACCATGATCTTGCATGTGCGTAGGAATTTTTTTGAAATTACTATGTTCCCCAACAACTCCTTGTTCCAAAATTCATCAAATCTTTACCCAAACAACTTGAAAACTTCACAACAAAAAATTCAACAGAAAATCTCATGAGCTCCGTGAGTGTAAGAAAACAAACCACAACTTTAAGGTACTGTAATGAACTCATTATTTATTTATATTGGTGTTAAACCTACTATATCCCAACTTCTCTATGGTTCATACCCCCCGATATACTAGCCATAGATTCATTAAAATAAGCAAACAACACACGAAAAACAGAATCTGTCAAAAACAGAATAGTCTGTAGCAATCTGATTTGTTCGAATACTTATGGAACTCCAAATATTCTGCAAAACTAGGATAACCTGGATAATTTGTATATTGATCTCTGCAAAAATAATTGGTATTTTATCACGTTCTGGTAAATTTTAACAATTATTTTCGTGAGCGTAAAGTTTCTGTCCTTTTCAGCAAGATCAAACAACTATCACCCAAGAAGATCCTATTGGTTCTACTTGGCACAAACACTAATTAAAACATAAAACCACATCTAAACAGAAGCTATATGAATTATGTATTACTAAGTAGAAACAAAAGCAAGAAAATAAAATTGGGTTGCCTCCCAACAGGCGTTGTCGTTTAACGCCCCTAGCTAGGCATAAAAACAAGAATAGGTCTAGGTATTGTCATCTTTGGTATGCAGTCCATAAGTGGCTCTCATAATAGATTCATAAGGTAATTTAATTTTCATCCTAGGAAAGTGTTTCATGTCTTTCCTTAATGGAAATTGGAATCTAACGTTTCCTTCTTTCATATCAATAATTGCACTAATCGTTCTAAGGAAAGGTCTACCAGGAATAATAGGACATGTAGGATTGCAATCTATATCAAGAACAATGAAATCTACGGGCACATAATTACTATTTGCAACAATAATAACATCATTAATCCTTCCAATAGGTTTATTAATGGTGGAATCCGCAAGATGCAAATTTAAAGAACATTCATCAAATTCACGAAAACCTAACACGTCACACAAAGTTTTGGGAATCGTGGAAACACTAGCACCAAAATCACATAAAGCATAGCACTCATGATCTTTAATCTTAATTTTAATAGTAGGTTCCCACTCGTAATAAAGTTTTCTAGGGATAGAAATTTCTAATTCAAGTTTTTCTTCATAGGATTGCATTAAAGCATCAATGATATGTTTAGTAAAAGATTTTATTTTGATCACAAGCATGATGAGAATTTAGCATGGATTGCAACAAGGGAATACAATATATCAAAGAACAATTATCATAATTAAATTCCTTGAAATCCAAAATAGTGGGTTCTTTGCTATGTAAAGTTTTGACCTCTTCAATCCCACTTTTACCAATTTTTGCATCAAGATCTAAAAACTCCGAATCATTGGGACGCCTTTTAACTAAAGTTGACTCATCTTCAGTCCCTTATTTATCAAGATTAATATTGGAAAACAAATATTTAATAGGGGACACATCAATCAGTTTTAGATCTTCATCATTATTATCGTAGAAACTAGAAGAACACGCTTTTATGAAGCAATCCTTTTTAGCACGCATCCTAGCGGTTCTTTCTTTGCACTCATCAATGGAAATTCTCATGGATTTGAGAGACTCATTGATATCATGCTTAGGTGGAATAGATCTAAGTTTCAAAGAATCAACATCAAGAGCAATTCTATCCACGTTCCTAGCCAACTCATCAATCTTAGGCAATTTTTTTCAAGCAAAGCATTGAAATTCTTTTGCGGAATCATAAATTCTTTAACACTAGTCTCAAAATGAGAGGGTGTCTTATTAAAATTTCCATGAGTGTTGTTGTAGGAATTACCATAATTATTAGAGGAATTACTAGGGGACGGCCTAGAATTAAAGTTTCCTCTATACGCGTTGTTACCAAAATTGTTCCTACCAACAAAATTCACATCCATAGATTCATTATTGTTCTCAATCAAAGTGGACAAAGGCATATCATTAGGATCAGAAGAAACACTCTTATTAGCAAACAATTTCATAAGTTCATCCATCTTTCCACTCAAAACATTAATCTATTCTATCGCATGAACCTTATTACTAGTAGATCTTTCGGTGTGCCATTGAGAATAATTAACCATAATATTATCTAGGAGTTTAGTAGCTTCTCCTAAAGTGATTTCCATAAAATTGCCTCCCGCGGCCGAATCTAAAAGATTTCTAGAAGCAAAATTCAATCCAGCATTAAAAAATTGAATAATCATCCATAAATTCAAACCATGTGTAGGGCAATTACGTATCATTAATTTCATCCACTCCCAAGCTTGTGCAACATGCTCATGATCAAGTTGCTTAAAATTCATAATATCGTTTCTAAGAGAGATGATCTTAGCGAGATTAAAATACTTAGAGATAAAAGCATCTTTGCACTTCTTCCATGAATCAATACTATTTTCAGGCAAAGAAGAGAACCAAGTTTTAGCACGATCTCTAAGTGAAAACGGAAATAGTTTCAATTTAACAATATCAATATCCACATCTTTCTTCTTTTGCATACCACACAAATCAACGAAGTTGTTCAGATGGGTATCGGCATCTTCACTAGGAAGGCCAAAAAATTGATCTTTCATGACAAGATTCAACAAAGCAACATTGACTTCACAAGATTCAGCATTGGTAATAGGAGCAATCGGAGTGCTAATAAAATCATTATTGTTGGGATTGGAAAAGTCACATAATTTAGTATTATCTTGAGCCATAGTGACAAACAATCAGTCCAACACACAAGCAAACAAGAAGCAAGTGAAAAGAGACGAACGAAAAAGGGCGAATAAAACGATAAAGGTGAAGTGGGGGAGAGGAAAACGAGAGGCAAATGGCAAATAATGTAATGTGTTGGGGATATTACTACTGAGTATAAACTGACCAGGAGGGTCCGGGTTATACCCATAATGAGTTGTTTATATTTGAAGCCCATGAAGACAAGGAGTATGGCGCTTTACGGAGGAGATCTAACCTGGAGGCCCAGGGCCCAAAGGCGGATTAGGGCCTGTAGACATAAACCGCCATATGTTATGTAACTTGTATTGTTAAGATAAGAAAGGGTAGAAACCGAGCCCGACATGTTGGTGAGTCGGCCTCGGGATTCTGTAAACCACCGGGCATCAACCTGTGTATATAAAGGGACGACTGCCACACCCTGATTTTCATGCCACAACAATTAAGCTAATAAATCATGATAAAATGTGGTTTGGCAAAAACTTTTGAGTGTTTTGTCTTTGCTTTGATTGAATGTTTGACTATTTGTTTGCAAGTGCTCTAAAAATCAAATAAATCCTCCAACTCTTATACTCCTTCTCCTTGATCCAAAAACCTTTTCCCAATGATCATGCCATGTGTATAGTGCAATATAGTTTTTTTTCTTACAAAAATAATTTGGCCAAAAAGTATTTTCAAAATTTAGTTTTCCAAAATCCCCTTAATTGAGGATTCCACTGCAAGTACTTAATTAAGGGAAGTAAAAATCTTTCCAAAAATATTTTTGACTCCTATTAGATATAGGTTACCCAGAAACCACAAAAATATAATTTTAAAACTTATTTTCCTATTTTATTTAAAGGCTTTTTCTTAAGGCCAGAAATGGCCTTAAATGGGTTAAAATTATTTTAAAGCTTTAAAAAAATTTGAGAAAAATTAGGGAGACTCAATGGACATATATTTTCCATATATATGACTTTCAACATATGGTCATGATCAAAATATTGGACAAAACCTCCCAAAACCATTTCTGCTCATTTCAAGGATTTGAAATATTTCTACAGGAAATATTTTCATAAAAATCCAAGAAAAATTCTAACATGTCACATATGACATTTTTGATGATCTTGCCAAGTACCATGTCATGGAGAATAGTATAACCCCATGAAACCCTCTCAAAACCACTTCTGTCCTTTTTCAAGTTTGAACATTTTTGCACTGTCAAACATGTCCAAATGCTCTCAAACTTGGTGCACATGCTCAAATAGTGTAATAATGCCTCTAGACCAAATGGCACAAGTTGGAAAGAATGTTATCTTGATCAAAGTGCCCCAAAACCCTCTCTGACCAGAATCAAATTTGAACAAGTTTGTACTACCAACTTTCTCTCCTTGACCCCAACTTTTGTGAGCATGATCACATGACCAAATGAAGCCACTACACCAAGTGGTGCATCAAGGAGAAGTGATTTGCTCAACTAGATCTACACAAGTTCATTTCTGCTAATTTCTAGGGTTTACAAAAGTTGCATTGGCAACTTTGACCAAATGATCTCAAATTTGGTGGAACACCCTAATTATATGTTACATTTCACCCTGTGGAGTCTCATTCCAAATGGAGTTTATTTGATTACCCAAACTAGCATCAAACACCTTCTGCCACTTTACCAAAATTTCATTTTTGACCCCTTCCACTAATCTCCATGACCCTATCTTTTTACCACAGCCCCTCCTAGTTCCCTTCTACCTCCAGTAAAAAGCTCCAACCCTGGTTCAATAATTGAGGAGGGTAAAACCCTTGTTTACCCCTCCCTTTTCACCATGGCAGCACCTCTTTTCCTTCCCCCTTCTTTCTTATGGACTTGCCTTAACTGCTAAGCTTTATGGAGCATATCAGAAACTCCCAGGAGCTAGTGGACAGGCTTGTCCACGCGCAGGAAGCCATTTGCATGCCATGGCATGCAATGGCCGCGCTACAGTGCACCAGGGCACTGTAGCCTCCCTCTGCCCGATGCTCCCGTCGACCTTGGGCACCGGGAACGTGTCCCCTGAGGCCGCCTCGGCGTGCGTGACACGCTACGCGGTCGGCCCCCTCCTCCTTCTCTCTCCTTTGAGCCCGCCGTCGCATGCCCGGGCACCGCCCGACTCGGCCACTCCCTGGCCACGCGGTTGGCCCGCCTCTCACCTCGCCCCGCTCCCCTCTCACCTCCCTCGCTCGTGGACGGACTCCACGAGCGCCACTGACCCAGCCTGGCCCCTCTCAACAGTCCCCAGGACCGATTCCGCGAGCACCCGCGAGCGCGGCTCGCGGTGCACCATGGCTTTGCCATACAGAGCCTCGCTGAGCCCCTCTTTGGACGCCGGTCGCTCTCTCTCTCTCTCTCCCATACACCTCCCAGACCGACCACACCTCCTCCCGTGCCTTCTCCCTCCTCCTCTGCCGCCATTGCCGCCTCGGACCCCCGCTCAAATTCGAGCTGCCCCAGCCTCCCCTCCTCCTCTGAACCGGTCCGTGGCACCCCCAAGCCTCCACGGAGCTCCCCTGCGCTCCATCTGCTCTTCCCGACGACCGTAGCATCGACCTCGTCCTTGCTAGGACTCCAGCCGCCGCGCCCACTGTCTCTCCCCTTCCCGAGCTCCTCAGCAGGCGTAGAGCACATGGGCGGGTGCGTCTCGCCGCGCTGAACACTCCGGTGTGAAGAACGTCGCCGGGGACCGCCTGGGTCATCGGCACGATCGATAGCCGATCCCCTCTGCCTCCGCTTCGGTCATAGGCGGGAGGAGGAAGACACCGCCCCGCCAGCTGGCGGGTGCCCCAGTTGCCAGCGGAAAACCGCCCGGGCCCGCACGGTTTAAGTGGAGACGGCTCCGGCCTTAACCGCCTCCCCCGAGCGAAGACGTATTCTGCGAGACCGCCTTCGACGTGGCCTCCCAGCGGGCGTGCGCGAGAGACTGGGCCAGGCCCAGTGCACTGGCCCGCTAAATCTCGCCCAGCTGCTGCCTCTCTAGATCCAGCCCATTTAGGTAAATCCCTTTCCTTTTTCTTTTTCTGTAGACTTGTAAAATCCATAAACAATTCAAATGGACTCCAAATTTGATGATTCAAATTTCTAGTGACTCTATTAATCATGATCTACCTGTTGGTGCAACATGCATAGTTTTCCAGAGAATTTTTCTTCACAAACATTTATCAAATCTTGTTTTTCCTATTTCTGTGATGAACTTTAGAAAATCACATAGGGCTCAAAATTGATCCAAATGCCATGATTCAAATTTCTAGATGCTTCTAAGTTCATAACTTAGTTTATGAACATTTTTATTAATACTTTCTGTACCACATAAATTATTGAGCCATTTCTTCATATTTATCAACTTTGCAAATTCATAGGAAATTCATTTGAACTCCAAATCCAGTGAAACCAATTCCTAGATGTTTCAAAAATCATCCTTTGTTAAATGGGTGCCTTTGCTCATTTTTTAAAAATATGTTTCTGTACACTTCTTGCAATTCCATAAACCCCTTGATTCCATCATATCGAAATGTTTAGAAATATCCATTGATCCACTTCCAATGAAATCACTTTGGTCATTCCTCATATGACCAGAGGTATCTAATAAAAGTCAACTTCATATTTTAGAGCACATTTATTCTTGCCTTGTTGTGTTGCTTATTGTGATTGTTTCCGACGTTAGTTCCCGAAGTAGACGGAGTACTTGGAGAAGGACCAGAAGATCTCAAGACTCTGATGAACCAGGCAAGCAGCCCTTTGACCATGATGAACCATTTTTCATCATAATAGCATTTTCATTGTTTCATCAAGTGCGTGATATATATCTTGAATGGCAACCTTGCGAGGCTTGCCTCCGTTGCATACTCCATTGATACTTGCATTGTTCATGACTCTACCCTTGCTTAGAGTTGTGTTGGTGGGTTGTAGAAATATGCTATAGTAAATGGCTACGCAAAGTGGGTCAGGGTTATGCATGGAAAGAAACAAGTGTGGTTTGACATACTTGCAAACAGCCCCAGTGGGTGCCACTAATGCCCCTGGGATATGATGATGAATTAGGTCACTACTTGGTGGAGAGGTAGTGTACCGAGGCTTGATGAAAGTGTTGTTTACAGAAACGGATTAGATTTAAGATTTGTCGACTATCCCAACCTTACATGCGCAACCACTCTACCCTTATATGGGAAAGGGCATTGTTGATTACCTAGGCCCATACTAGCTTGGAGCCTGCATTACTAGTGACGGGAGAGTTGTTGGTGCGCTCTCTCGGGGCGGGGTCGTGCCAGGTAGGGCGGCCATGACTGTTTTCACAGGGCACCAGATACACCGTTGTGTCCCCTCTTGGATGTTACGATCTCGAGTGAGTCTCGTATGATGTACATCGTGAGGATACGGAACAACGAGTGGACTCCTCGCTAGTGTCGTCTAGGGAAAGGTAGTGATCGGGTGCTTACCCCAGGTACTTGAGGTATCGCGGGTCGTGGATGACACGGAAGTTCCCCGGATCTTGTGGGTAAAGTGTGCAACCTCTGCAGAGTGTAAAACAATTCGAATAGCCGTGTCCACGGTCATGGACAGTTGGGTGGTGCTGCTTAGACTATGTCCATATGTTTCTGACAAACAACATGGTTTGGTAAATCTGTTGACGTGATTCGTGAGGAAGTCACGATGAGCTTGAGTATGAGTTGTTCACAACTCTATTCCGATGTTGGTGTCTGTAACCTCCTGATACTTGTTGCAGACGCATTCATATCCTTGATAAATGTTGATCATACTTGCATGAGAAAAACTAGCTTTCCGCAAAAATGCCAAATTAGCAGTAGTGCCTTGCATAATTATCCGTTATCACCCTTGGGTTGCTTGCGAGTACATTCAAAGTACTCATTGGCTTGCACTGGTTATTTTATTGGCCAGGCATGAAAGAACATGATATGAAGAAGAATACTGTGGTGAAGAACATGCGAGCTAGGACGCTTCCCAGTCAGAATGCCTGTAGGGTTAAGGCAGATGGCATGGGTCCAAGTTATCAACGAAGATTTCCGCTGCAATGTTATACTCAAGACTTGACCATAATGGTCCTACTTGTGTAATACGGTATGTATGGATGTAAGACTCTTGTTATTCAGCTTCTGTGTGTTCAGTGAGCATTGATCTCTAGGATCACTGTACACATGCATTCGGTGATCACGACTTATGAGTCGGGGTCCCCACAGAGCTGGTATCAGAGCCATCCTGACTGTAGGAAGCCTTACTTAGCATGGTCGTTAGTTAGGGTAAAACTATTTCCAAAACTACTACTAGTTTTCAGAACTATCTATACTTCTCTTCCCTTCTCAGTTTTTCGAAAACTAAGGTGTACTTTCCTTATTGATCTCTTCCCCTTCAAAACCTTTGGTCGCTAGAACCCTTATTCCCCTGACCACTGGATTCCTTGTAATCCTCATGGATAATCTAGAAGGAAGATGTCTTGCCAGACATTCACCCACATCTCCTGAACACAAGATTGGCGACATGACAACAAGACGATACCAACAGAAGAGACATCCTCGAGGGATGAGGGCCTGAAGGCCCAGGAGATGGTGACACCCTTGACACTGCCCCAAGATGATGCAACCTTAGCCTACGACGATCAGGGCATAGGATATGCAAGATCATGATATACATCGCTAATAGGGTAACCCTGTCACTACCGTTGTTGTATCGGCGACCACCGGTGGATGAGAACCTAGCCATTTGGTCCGCCTCACTATAGTGAGCAGGAAAACGGTTCTCTTTATCCCCCGCTCTCTATGACGATATTGTCAACAATGTGATCGATGGATTGGACCTCTATTATGCCATGTTAATGTCATTGCATAAAGGATGGCCACCTGGAACCGCCGACACCTTAAAAAGGAAAAAGCAATCATCATGATTAAGAGGAGAAGAGAAGACCAAGTCAATGCCAGCTACGAGGAGCCACCTTCACCCCATCATCTCATCAGGCGAGAAGTGCTGAAGACTCTTCAGGCCAACCCGGATCATTTCATCAAACAACCACAAAAGACGTAGCGACACCTGAGGAAAAATCCAGAAGACTGCATGAGGCACGAAGTAAAGCACGACTACTTAGTCCGAGAACCCCTAGGGTAGGATGAGTCGTGTACCCCCTATGCGCAGTCGAGTCCATATGATGGTTCAAATAGAACCATGACTGTGTATTTCTTGTTTTTATTTGTTTGTGTTTTAAGATAGGTCACAACTTTTTCCCTAGGCAACAAGTACGTGACTATATCACCTGCCTTATTTTGTTGTTTGTGTTTGGCCCTTTTTGGCACTTGTTTGTTTGCACCTGCACTATAGAACCCCCTTTAGGCATTCCCCTCCTCTATGCTACTTATCCCTCTCATCTCTCTCATCAACTAAAGGCTAGCAAGACAAGATGCACCAAGAATTCCACCTCAACAGCCAACTAGCACTGAAGACTTTTTGTTGCAGCCTCCTCGACCAAGTGAAACCACGTAGAGTTATGTTTAACCCTCCAAACTAGAAACCCATTCCTAGACCCTTCGAGACTTCACGAGATACCCCAGCTCGAGTCCTTAACCATGTGCTTAACCCATAGAATTGCAAGAGAACCAGTTAAGCCTCTGTAAACCTCGCACAACACTGGGTTCATTATGGAACTAGTGGACATAGTGAACGAGCACATTATCATCCTAATATAGCACCAGAACTGACGATGCCATAGGGAAGACCAGTTTGAGGATATAGGAACAGAGGACAAATGACTTGATGAGTTTATATCAATGATTTGAGGAATTATATGAGACTATTTGGTGGATTATGAGGCTTTCATGTTGGTAGATGAACTTGGTGGCATCATTAATATAGAGTAGCATAGCTTTCATTACCCCTGGATAAATTGGATTTAGTGGGACAATTAAGATCGCAAGCTGAATTCTTGGAAGTATGAGGATTTGACTTAGCCAGGGGATATTGATAGGAGATAGTTGACATTATGATAATGACTTTGCGGAAGCATGTAGGAATTCTCGTTGGACATGATATTGGATTTAAATAGGTGATCCTAGTTGAGTATAGGTGGTGAGTAAGTCTACATGGTTCAGAGTAAATTGGATTTAGACTGATGATCTCGATCATGATACCATGTTTCTTGGAGGATAATAAACTAGGAGATTGGATTAATTGTCGGAGTTGATAGAAGCTTGACCTTGGAGTTTACTGACCATGATAATGGAAATTGGCGGACTTACTATAGTAGAGACAGCCCTTTCAAGCATTTGGGGATTATATGGACGTTAGAAGATTCATGTGAGACACCATAAGCATTGGATGTGTAGAATTAAATGAATTATGTAGCGATTAATGGAAGTTAATGGGCTATTGGAGTTGATTCATAGGAAGGAAACAAGATCTTGGAGTGGCTTACGACGTGTGTCCTTAGGATAGAGATGCTTTATCATGGACCTTGGATCAATAGACTGAGCACTTGGATTGTGGTGATTAAATTCAAGCTTAGCAGCTTATATGCTCTACCCATGGATTTTTAGGGGTAGCCATACATACGAGTTTGGGGATTGTAGACATATATGATTTTTTTAGACCTCCTCTCAAGAGTCATGAGGATATGAATAACATGAGTGATGATTGGAGTTGACCTATACGGGATGATTCTTTCGGTGACATGATGTGATTGTTTGGAAGACTAGATAGAATGGTTGGCATCTCAGGAACCGTGCTTAAGGATAAGGTGACAAACGTTCGCTCACACACTAGAATCCTTGAAACCATTAAGCCCCACCAAGCCATGATATGGTAGGAATCACACCCATGGGCTTTGGCTCTAGGACAAGGAAACCTTGGCCAATACGCAACAATGACCACCACCGATACCCCAACCTATACCCTATGTACCCCATGGGCAAGTCTTCACGGAGTACTCGGCTAAGTTAGTTGCCATCTTTCCTTGATGACATACTTGCCTACCCGAAGACGCAAGAAGAACCGTTCAGCTAGTTAGGGAACATTTGAAGACCGCCATGCCAAGAAGGAAGAACTACACCAACCACCATCATCAAGAAGTAAACCTCCGCGTTCAAGACTAGGTGTATCTACAAGCCACTTCTCTCAAAGGAACCCAACATTTTCATGGCAAGGAAACCCACACCAAGATTCATCGATCCTCTTCGAGATCACTGCAAGATTTAACAACCCCATTCGAGATTGCCACAAGACGAAGAGAAGACAACTACCAGTTAGAGTTACCGCATGAGTTACCCACTGTGCACAGCGTTTTCCACGCGACACACCTCCGGAAGTGTTTTCGACTTCCTAGCTAGCCCGATCCCTACCAGGTCATCAATCACCAAACCATTGACCCCCAGCCCAACCTGACCTAACGCGAGAGACCCCATAGCAACCTGGATCAAGCAAGAACGCCATACACGAAGCCACAACATCAAGTACTTCAAGTTCAATGGAGCACCAAACGGAAGCAGAAGAAGTATGAGGACGTGAAGACTACCCCAAATCCAAGTTTCCATATTCCTTTCCGCGCCTAGTCTGGGAATCTCGGGGACGAGATTCTTGTAAGGGGGTAGGTCTATCACACCCTGATTTTCATGCCACAACACTTAAGCTAATAAATCATGATAAAATGTGGTTTGGCAAAAACTTTTGAGTGTTTTGTCTTTGCTTTGATTGAATGTTTGACTATTGTTTGCAAGTGCTCTAAAAATCAAATAAATCCTCCAACTCTTATACTCCTTCTCCTTGATCCAAAAACCTTTTCCCAATGATCACGCCATGTGTGTAGTGCAATATAGTATTTTCTTACAAAAATAATTTGGCCAAAAAGTATTTTCAAAAATTAGTTTTCCAAAAGCACCTGAATTGAGGATTGCACTGCAAGTACTTAATTAAGGGCAGTAAAAATCTTTCCAAAAATATTTTTGACTCTTATTAGATATAGGTTACCCAGAAAACACAAAAATATAATTTTAAAAGTTATTTTCATATTTTATTTAAAGGCTTTTTCTTAAGGCCAGAAATGGTCTTAAATAGGTTAAAATTATTTTAAAGCTTTAAATTTGAGAAAAATTAGGGAGACTCAATGGACATATATTTTCCATATATATGAGTTTCAACATATGGTCATGATCAAAATATTGGACAAAACCTCCCAAAACCATTTCTGCTCATTTCAAGGATTTGAAATATTTCTACAGGAAATATTTTCATAAAAATCCAAGAAAAATTCTAACATGTCACATATGACATTTTTGATGATCTTGCCAAGTACCATGTCATGGAGAATAGTATAACCCCATGAAACCCTCTCAAAACCACTTCTGTCCTTTTTCAAGTTTGAACATTTTTGCACTGTCAAACATGTCCAAATGCTCTCAAACTTGGTGCACATGCTCAAATGGTGTAATAATGCCTCTAGACCAAATGGCACAAGTTGGAGAGAATGTTATCTTGATCAAAGTGCCCCAAAACCCTCTCTGGCCAGAATCAAATTTGAACAAGTTTGTACTACCAACTTTCTCTCCTTGACCCCAACTTTTGTGAGCATGTTCACATGACCAAATGAGGCCACTACACCAAGTGGTGCATCAAGGATAAGTGATTTGCTCAACTCGATCTACACAAGTTCATTTCTGCTAATTTCTAGGGTTTACAAAAGTTGCATTGGCAACTTTGACAAAATGATCTCATATTTGGTGGAACACCCTAATTATATGTTACATTTCACCCTGTGGAGTCTCATTCCAAATGGAGTTCATTTTCATACCCAAACAAGCATCAAACACCTTCTGCCACTTTACCAAAATTTCTTTTTTGACCCCTTCCACTAATCTCCATGACCCTATCTTTTTACCACAGCCCCTCCTAGTTCCTTTCTACCTCCAGTAAAAAGCTCCAACCCTTGTTAAATAATTGAGGAGGGTAAAACCCTGGTTTACCCCTCCCTTTTCACCATGGCAGCACCTCTTTCCCCCCCCCCCCCTTCTTTCTTATGGACTTGCCTTAACTACTAAGCTTTATGGAGCATATCAGAAACTCCCAGGAGCTAGTGGACAGGCTTGGCCACGCGCAGGAAGCCATTTGCATGCCATGGCATGCAATGGCCGCGCTCTGGACCGCGCTACAGTGCACCAGGGCACTGTAGCCTCCCTCTGCCCGATGCTCCCGTCGACCTTGGGCGCCGGGAACGTGACCCCTGAGGCCGCCTCGGCGTGCGCGACATGCTAAACTGTCGGCCCCCTCCTCCTTCTCTCTCCTTTGAGCCCATCGTCGCGTGCCCGGGCACTGCCCGACTCGGCCACTCCCTGGCCACGCGACTGGCCCGCCTCTGACCTCGCCCCGCTCCCCTCTCACCTCCCCCGCTCGTGGACGGACTCCACGAGCGCTACTGACCCAGCCTGGCCCCTCCCAACGGTCCCCAGGACCGATTTCGCGAGCACCCGCGAGCGAGGCTCGCGGTGCACCATGGCTTTGCCATATAGAGCCTCGCCGTGCCCCTCTTTGGACGCCGGTCGCTCTCTCTCTCCCATACACCTCCCAGACCGACCACACCTCCTCCCGTGCCTTCTCCCTCCTCCTCTGCCGCCATTGCCGCCTCGGACCCCCGCTCAAATTCGAGCTGCCCCAGCCTCCCCTCCTCCTCTGAACCGGTCCGTGGCACCCCCAAGCCTCCACAGAGCTCTCCTGCGCTCCATCTAGTCTTCCCGACGGCCGTAGCATCGACCTCGTCCTTGCTAGTACTCCAGCCACCGCGCCCACTGTCTCTCCCCTTCCCGAGCTCCTCGGCTGGCGTAGAGCACATGGGCAGGTGCGTCTCGCCGCGCTGAACACTCTGGTGTGAAGAACGTCGCCGGGGACCGCCTGGGTCATCGGCACGATCGACGACATATCCCCTCTGCCTCCTCTTCGGTCACAGGCGGGAGGAGGAAGACGACCGCCCTGCCAGCTGGCGGGGGCCCCAGTTGCTAGCGGAAAACCGCCCGGGCCCGCGCGGTTTAAGTGGAGACGGCTCCGGCCTTAACCGCCTCCCCCGAGCGAAGACGTATTCTGCGAGACCGCCTTCGACGTGGCCTCCCAGCGGGCGCGCGCGAGAGACTGGGCCAGGCCCAGTGCACTGCCCCTCTAAATCTCGCCCAGTGCACGCTGCTGCCTCCCTAGATCCAGCCCATTTAGGTAAATCCCTTTCCTTTTTCTTTTTCTGTAGACTTGTAAAATCCATAAACAATTCAAATGGACTCCAAATTTGATGATTCAAATTTCTAGTGACTCTATAAATCATGATCTACCTGTTGGTGCAACATGCATAGTTTTCCAGAGACTTTTTCTTCACAAACATTTATCAAATCTTGTTTTTCCTATTTCTGTGATGAACTTTAGAAAATCACATAGGGCTCAAAATTGATCCAAATGACATGATTCAAATTTCCAAATGCTTCTAAGTTCATAACTTAGTTTATGAACATTTTTATTAATACTTTCTGTACCTCATAAATTATTGAGCCATTTCTTCATATTTATCAACTTTGCAAATTCATAGGAAATTCATTTGAACTCCAAATCCAGTGAAACCAATTCCTAGATGTTTCAAAAATCATCCTTTGTTAAATGGGTGCCTTTGCTCATTTTTTAAAAATATGTTTCTGTACACTTCTTGCAATTCCATAAACCCCTTGATTCCATCATATCGAAATGTTTAGAAATATCCATTGATCCACTTCCAATGAAATCACTTTGGTCATTCCTCATATGACCAGAGGTATCTAATAAAAGTCAACTTCATATTTTAGAGCACATTTATTCTTGCCTTGTTGTGTTGCTTATTGTGATTGTTTCCGACGTTAGTTCCCGAAGTAGACGGAGTACTTGGAGAAGGACCAGAAGATCTCAAGACTCTGATGAACCAGGCAAGCAGCCCTTTGACCATGATGAACCATTTTTCATCATAATAGCATTTTCATTGTTTCATCAAGTGCGTGATATATATCTTGAATGGCAACCTTGCTAGGCTTGCCTCCGTTGCATACTCCATTGATACTTGCATTGTTCATGACTCTACCCTTGCTTAGAGTTGTGTTGGTGGGTTGTAGAAATATGCTATAGTAGATGGCTACGCAAAGTGGGTCAGGGTTATGCATGGAAAGAAACAAGTGTGGTTTGACATACTTGCAAACAGCCCCAGTGGGTGCCACTAATGCCCCTGGGATATGATGATGAATTAGGTCACTACTTGGTGGAGAGGTAGTGTACCGAGGCTTGATGAAAGTGTTGTTTACAGAAACGGATTAGATTTAAGATTTGTCGACTGTCCCAACCTTACATGCGCAACCACTCTACCCTTATATGGGAAAGGGCATTATTGATTACCTAGGCCGATAGTAGCTTGGAGCCCGCATTACTAGTGACGGGAGAGTTTTTGGTGCGCTCTCTCAAGACGGGGTCGTGCCAAGTAGGGCGGCCTTGACTCTTTTCCAGGGCACCGGATACACCGTTGTGTCCCCTCTCGGATGTTACGATCTCGAGTGAGTCTCGTATGATGTACATCGTGAGGATACGGAACAACGAGTGGACTCCTTGTTAGTGTCGTCTAGGAAAAGGTAGTGATCGGGTGCTTACCCCAGGTACTTGAGGTATCGCGGGTCGTGGATGACACGGAAGTTCCCCGGATCTTGTGGGTAAAGTGTGCAACCTCTGCAGAGTGTAAAACTATTCGAATAGCCGTGTCCATGGTCAAGGACAGTTGGGTGGTGCTGCTTAGACTACGTCCATATGTTTCTGACAAACAACACGGTTTGGTAAATCTGTTGACGTGATTCGTGAGGAAGTCACGATGAGCTTGAGTATGAGTTGTTCACAACTCTATTCCGATGTTGGTGTCTGTAACCTCTTGATACTTGTTGCAGACGCATTCATATCCTTGATAAATGTTGATCATACTTGCATGAGAAAAACTAGCTTTCCACAAAAATGCCAAATTAGCAGTAGTGCCTTGCATAATTATCCGTTATCACCCTTGGGTTGCTTGCGAGTACATTCAAAGTACTCATTGGCTTGCCACTGGTTATTTTATTGGCCAGGCATGAAAGAACATGATATGAAGAAGAATACTGTGGTGAAGAACATGCGAGCTAGGACGCTTCCCAGTCAGAATGCCTATAGGGTTAAGGCAGATGGCATGGGTCCAAGTTATCAACGAAGATTTCCGCTGCAATGTTATACTCAAGACTTGACCATAATGGTCCTACTTGTGTAATACGGTATGTATGGATGTAAGACTCTTGTTATTCATCTTCTGTGTGTTCAGTGAGCATTGATCTCTGGGATCACTGTACACGTGCATTCGGTGATCATGACTTATGAGTCGAATTCCCCACAACGACCCAGTGGCGGTTTAGGGATAACAGACAACAACTCGAGAGACAAGCATAGCGGATTCGCTCCCTGGTCATCGAAACCCTAGCAATTCCACATCAACTGGATTAGGCCTTTACCTTCACTACAAGGGGCCGAACCAATATAACTCCTGGCGTCCTTTGTCCTGCTTTAACCCCTTTAAGCTAACCCGCCACGATGGCTCCACGACGAAGTCCTTTCACTAGGACATCTTCCATGACAAAACCACGACAGTTGGCGCCCACCGTGGGGCTATCGCACGATGGTTTCGAGTTCTTAGAGGGCAACTTTGAAGGGCTCAAGGGATACGCTGTGGGCCGGATGACCAAGAGTCGTCGCGGCAAGCTCTACATTGACAACACAGGCTGGGGCCCCGAGGTCGGCTCAATCGAGTACGGGTACCGGGTCCCCTTTGGCGGTATTCACGTCTTCATTGGTAAGATTGGTGAGCCGGGCACTGAGCCGGACATCTGCACTGATATCGTCGAAACGGCTCAGTGTGCGAGACCCGCTCGGGCTCAGCCCACCATGAAGCGTACCTTCGTGGGAGTCATCCACGATGCGGAATCTGAGGTTAGATCGGCATCTGGGGGTGAAACCGTGGTTTACTCTGATGACGAGTCATCTACTAGAGAGATCGAGTCATTGTACCAGCTACAAGATGGCCTGTTTGGGGGCTGTTCCGATGGCGACAGTATTCCGGACCCCTTCGATCCACCGAGCAGGGTTGCGATCTTTATGGCCGGCACACAGCCTGCGCACCACTCTTTGACTGCAGCGGCGATGATTTCCGGGTCAGTGCGGTGACAGCAGCCGGGGCAGGAGGCCCTGAGCGACCGTCGGCTCAGGTTTTGTCTTACTTATTTGACGCTTTGGCAACGCTGCTGGCGGCAGAAGTTAACCCAGTGAATCAGGATGAGCATAACACGAAGATCGCGAAGTTGAAGGATCAGATAACTCAGGCCAAAGCAGACCTGGCAGCTGAGGATACTAGGATGGCTGCGGAGCGGGCCGAGTTGGAGGCACAGGCTTACCGGCTTATGTTAGATCAGAGCGCGACAAATGATGTCATGAGTAGAAGGTACCGATCTCACCTACCTCCGGTTTATGAGTCAATGAATCTCTTTGACATGCCAGGAGAAGGAACCAGTAACCCGCCCGTGGTAAACCGGGTGGAGGCACCTCGAATGGGGCGCCGGTTCAGCCACGCCCGATGGATCCGCTTCGTCAGAACAATGTCCTGTCGTAGCACGTCCCAACACCACCAGGTCATTACTCTAACCCGTTGGATAACATTGTTGCCGCCGCTTCACGATTGGCAGCACTCTCGATCGAAGGCGAGTCTCCAGTAGCAGTTGAGACACGACAGGCTTATTCATACAGCCGCGAGAGGATCCATTCCACTCCCCGCCCGAGCGGGAGTTACAGCAGGCTCCTTGATGAACCGGTTGTGTCAAGCAGTGCGCGAAACCGTAATCCACCTCATGGCCATAACCCGGCGGGTGGTTGTGCTGATGCTCAGAATGTGGCGGACCAAGGAAGAGCACGTTGAGAAGCCGAGTTAGCGGCGCAGTACGCGGCCCGTCATCTTACTCCGGTTCGTTCGACAACTTCGGTGGAACCAGGAGTTACTTCCAGTTCTTTGGGGGTGTCGTGTCTTGTCCCGGATTTATGTAATGTACGGCTACCCAAGGATTTCAAGGGTCCACATAAAGTGCCCAATTACACTGCCGACTTATCCCCTGAGTCATGGGTCGAAAGCTATGAGATGGCGATGGAGATGCTGGATGTGGATGATGCGGCATGTGCTAAATATTTTGCCATGATGTTGGAGGGAACAACTCGCACTTGGTTGAAAAACTTACCAGCTAACTCCATTGGGTCATGGGCCGAGTTAAGGGCCCGGTTTATTTAGAATTTCAAGGACATGTGCAAACAGCCCATGTCAATTGTGGACTTAACCGCCTGTGTCCAAGAGGAAGGAGAGTTAACAACCCATTGGGTGCGCCGGGTTTCAGAAATTTTGCATTCATCGGACCGCATCAACGCTGATACAGCAGTTTTAACGTTGGAAGGCAATTGCCGATTCGCACCTCTGAAGGTGAAGTTGGGACGGCTCAAGCGTCACTGCAATGACATGGGGATGCTTATGGCAGCTCTGGTTAATTAAGTATGCCGGCTCTGATAGTACCAAGGACCCTGAGTCTGATGATGAAAAGCCGGGGAAGGGAAAGAAGAGTGGCAACACCAAAGTGCAGCAGCATAACCCAGCAGGCCATGGAAACAACGGTAAGCGTAGAGCGGATAACAATTTAGATTTTGTGGCTAACACCAACACGCAGGATAATGGTCAGCGCCGTAAGGGTAAACCACACCCGTGCGGTGTTGGATCAGGTCCCAATCTTGAGCGCCTGTTAAACCAGCCTTGCCCAAAGCATGGGTCACGAGAAAGGCCAGCCACACACCTCTCGAAGGACTGCTTTATCATGCGGGAGTTTAAAAATTCGGATCTTTTCCGATATGATCATGGATCGTCCGGCAGTCCAGGACCCGGTTCTCATTGGCCGGGTTATGGTGGAGGTAGTTCTGGCTCAGGATTTCAAGGTAATCAAAGTGGACATGGCAATCAAGGCAATCAGGGCAACCAGGGTGGTTATAATCATCAGGGGAATCAGCAGCAGCAGCAGTCGGGTTACCAGAGCAACCCGAAGCAGTTGAATAGTGGGCAGTATCATATCTTCACCACTAGCTTGTGCTAGCGCGATCAGAAGCTTCATAAAAGGGCAGTGAACTCCATTGAACCGGCGGTGCCCCGTAACTTGCGCTGGTCCGAACAGCCCACTGTGTGGAGTCGAGAGGATCATCCACCCCGGGTTGATAATCCGGGTCATCTGGCATTGGTGGTGGCGCCTCAGGTTGGAGAGTATAAGTTCACCAAGGTTCTCATGGATGGAGGGAGCAGTATCAATATTGTTTATTATGAAACCTTCCATTGCATGGGGTTGACAGATAAAAATCTTAAACCGTCAAACACCATTTTCCATGGTGTGGTGCCTGGTAAATCGAGTTGGTAAGATAGCTCTGGAGGTTGCTTTTGGGGATGATCATGGTTCGAGATCAGAGACATTGACCTTTGAAGTGGTAAAAATCAAAAGCCTGTATCATGCCTTGTTTGGACGGTCGGCTTATGCTAAGTTCATGGCAAGGCCCTGTTATGTTTATCTGCAGCTCAAGATGCCGGGTCATAAGGGGACCATCACGGTACACGGGAGCCATAAGATCGCTTTGGAATGTGAAGAAGGTGATGCGGCTTATGCTGAGTCGGTTTGTGCAACAGAGGAGCTAAAGTTCTACAAGGACAATGTTGATCCGGCGGACAGACTTCTTTAAAAAAGCCAACTACAAAGCATGATCCGGCCTTGAAGTTTAAATTGGTTGATGAGACTAAGCTGGTTGATTTTGTGCCTGGTGATTCATCCAAGTAGTTTAGCATCAGCGCTAACCTGGTTCTGAAATAGGAAAGCGCGCTCATCGAGTTCATCCGTGAGAACCGGGACATCTTTGCATGGAAACCTTCTGACATGCCAGGTGCACCGAGGGAACTCGCTGAGCACACTCTTAACATCGATCCCAGGTTTAAACCGGTCAAGCAGTTTCTCCGCCGCTTCAGTGAAGAAAGATGCAAGGCCATTGGTGAAGAGGTAGCCAGACTCTTGGCGGCTTGGTTTATCATTGACGTATTTCATCCTGAGTGGTTGGCTAATCTGGTGCTAGTACTTATGAAGAACAACACTTGGCGTATGTGTGTGGACTACACAGATTTGAACAAGGCTTGTCCGGCAGATCCTTTTGCTCTCCCTCGTATTGATCAAATCGTTGATGCTACGGCGAGTAGTGAGCGTTTGAGCTTTCTGGATGCTTACTCTGGTTATCATCAGATTAAAATGGCAGTTAAGGACCAGGAGAAGACAACTTTTATAACTCCCTTTGGAGCCTTCTGCTATGTATCTATGCCTTTTGGGCTCAAGAGTGCCCAGGCGACTTATCAACACTGTGTGCAGAATTGTCTTCATAACCAGATCGGGCACAATGTTCATGCTTATGTGGATGATATTGTGGTGAAGTCCAGGAAAGAGGAGACATTGATAGATGATTTGAAGGAGACTTTTGATAACCTCCGAGTTTATAAGATGATGCTTAATCCGGCCAAGTGTGTCTTTGGGGTACCGGCGGGCAAGCTCTTGGGTTTTCTGGTGTCTAACAGGGGTATTGAAGCTAATCCGGAGAAGATCAAGGCTATTGCTTCGCTCGCTAAAATGAAGTGTGTCAATGATGTTCAACGCTTGGCAGGCCGGATTGCAGCCTTAAGCCGGTTTACCAGTCGCCTTGGGGAGAAGGCCATCCCTTTGTATCAGATGATGAAGAATACGGATGACTTCGTTTGGAGTGATGCCGCCAATGAAGCATTTGAGGATCTAAAGCGGCAGCTAGCTGAGGCGCATGTCCTTGCTACTCCCTTTGATAAAGAGCCCTTGTTGTTATATGTGGTTGCTAATGCCCGGGCTGTTAGTGTGGTTATTGTGGTGGAGCGCAAGGAGGCTGGAAAGGAGTATCCGGTTCAACGACCGGTTTATTATATCAGTGAGGTGCTTATTGAGTCCAAACAGAGGTACCCACATTGGCATAAGCTGGTGTATGGAGTTTTCATGGCAAGCCGGAAGCTTAAACAGTATTTCCAGGGTCATCCCATCACTGTGGTCAACTCTGCCCCTTTGGGGGATATAATCCAAAACAGGGAAGCAACTGGCCGGGTTGCCAAGTGGGCTATTGATCTCGGACCTCACGGGTTAAAATATATGCCTCGGACGGCAATCAAATCTTGGGCACTTGTGGATTTCATCAATGACTGGACAGAGTTACAAGCGCTGGAAGAAAAGCCGGATAATACTTATTGGACTATTCATTTTGATGGGTCCAGGCAATTGGAGGGCTCGGGGGCTGGAGTCGTGTTAACTTCCCCATGAGGTGATAAGTTTTGTTATGTTCCCCATTTAATGTTCCCTTGCACTGACAATGCAGCTGAATATGAGGCTTTACTCCACGGTCTTCGAATGGCTAAGGAGATGAACTTAAGCCGGGTTAAGTGCTTCGGTGACTCGGACCTGGTGGCTCAACAAGTGTCTGATACTTGGGATTCCAAGGACCCGCTCATGGCGGCATATCGTCGAGAGGTGAATATTGTTGCTGGTCACTTCAAAGGTTACCAGGTTGACCATGTGGACCGGCGAAAGAACGAAGCGGCGAACGCTTTAAGCCGTTTGGGTTCCCAACGTAAACTGGTTCCACCCAATATTTTTCTGGATGTTTTACATAACTCGTCGGTCAAGCTCCCTACAGAGGAGGATTTGGCTGTTCCAGATTCGGAGGCTCAGTTGGTGGCGGCTCTTCATGTCATCCCATATTGGACGGTCCCATATTTGGCGTATATGAACCGGGGCGAGTTACCGGAGGATGAATCTTTGGCCAGGCAGATAATCCGGCGGTGTGAGTCAATGACTATTGTCAATGGAGAGTTACACCATTGAAGTGTGATAGGGGCGTTTCAGCGTTGCGTGTCTCCTGAAGAAGGCCATGAGATATTGCGTGAGATCCACGAAGGAGATTGTGGTCACCATGCTGGTTCAAAGTCTCTGGTAGCCAAGGCTTTTCGTCACGGTTTCTATTGGTTGACGGCTCATGTCGATGCTGAGGACTTGGACAAAAAGTGTGATGGCTGTCAAAAATTCTCACGGCGCGCTCATGTACCGGCTCAAGAGTTAAGGATGGTTCCAATCACTTGGCCGTTTGCGACTTGGGGGCTGGATATGGTTGGGCCCTTTAAGAGATCTAAGGATAAGAAGACCCACCGTCTCGTGGCGGTTGATAAGTTCACTAAGTGGGTGGAGGAAGAGCCAGTCAGTAAGTGCGATGCAGCTACGACGGTTCAATTCATCAAGAAGGTGATTTTCCAGTTTGGTTTTCCACACAGCATTATAACTGATAATGGCACTAATCTATCCAAGGGTGCTATGAAATAATTTGTCAATGTGAGCACATCCGGCTTGACGTGTCATCAGTGGCTAACCCCCTGTCTAATGGTCAAGCGGAGAGAGCCAATCAAGAGATCTTGAGAGGCATCAAGCCCCGGCTCATGGTTCCTTTACAGCGGACGCAGGGTTGTTGGGTGGAAGAGTTACCTTCTATGTTATGGAGCATCAATACCATGTCCAACAGATCTACGGGTTACACGCCTTTTTCATGGTTTACGGGGCAGAGGCCGTTCTCCCTAGTGACATCCGTCATGACTCACCTTGTGTGGCGGCTTATGTCGAAGCTGACAATGAGAAAGCACGACAGGAAGCCCTTGACCTGTTAGATGAGAAACGTGACATTGCAGCAGGCCGTTCGGCCATTTACCAGCAAGATCTGCGTCGTTATCACAGCCGCCGGGTTAGAACCAGAACTTTTCAAGAAGGCGATGTGGTGCTCCGACTCATCCAGGATCAGACTGATATGCACAAGTTATCCCCGCCTTGGGAAGGACCCTTTGTGGTCAGCAAGAATCTGCATAACAGGTCATACTACCTTATCTATGTTCGAGAGCACAAAGACTCACGTAAATCGGAGGAGGATACCCACCGGCCGTGGAATATCGCTCATCTTCGGCCTTACTATACTTGAGCCACAGGCTCTTCTTATGTATATAGTTATGACAATGTATATATTATGATCCATATAATAAACCGGAGCCTCAGCTCAAGCGGGGTCTTTGTTGTTTTTCTTACATCATGTGTGGTTACATGGGGGATTCTGTTTATAAAGCGGAGTCATGTTTACCCATTGGTCTGGCTTATGAAGCCATATAAAAAATCACTTGGTGGCTTGGTCGTATTCGAACCATAGCTACACCTCTTGTTCGCCATAAGGCCACCAGGGAAGTCACTTAGGGGCCAAAGAGAGTGTTGCAAAAGCACAACTCAAACATAGGCACCCACTGAGCACAGCTCAAAATATTGCTTGGGGCTCTTTGCTTTCCAAAGAACAAAAAGTCTACACCCTTGTAATAGGCTATCAAGCCAGGCTTGGAAGCCAGGTGTATTCACCTAAAACCCCGGGTTATCCTGCCTCTTTAAGTAAGCCACTCCATCCAGGTAATCCTGGTATGACCCGCCGAACGTTTGACAATTCAATCTCATAGACCCTGAACTTTTCAAAGTTAAAACGACGATTGGTTAATGCGAGGTCCATCTTAAAAGGCTTTGTAAAATGGTTTAACTCAGTGGCCTGGCAGCCCATGAAAAGCCTCGCATGTTCTTTTTATGCTTTTCTTTGCCAAGTGTTTTCTCTTTTGACGAGGTTTATAATATTTTATGATAAACCGGCGTTTATTGACCCGGCTTGGCTTTCAACTACAAGTTGTCAGTACATGATCAGCTATAATCCGACGTTTATTGACCCGGTCTAGTTTCGACTACAAAGTCGCCAGTATTATATATGGATAATCCGGTGTTTATTACAACCCGATACGGTTTCATCATAAACCGGCAAAAATATGGAAGGAGTTATCAGTACTCAAGATTGGGGTTATCACCCTGACTAAAAAAAAGTTGGCCAACCAACGATGTGATTCAATGTCACAGGTATCATCTATTTCATATTTGATTATTTTCAAATACAGCCTTGGCTATAAACCCTGGCTATATATTTGGGCATCATGACCCGTCCGGCGGTAAACCGCCAGGACACTTTCGACTTCTTGTGTGCAGGGACAACTTGAATAAACCGCTACGGATTATGAACATAGTATATCTTAAGCATGGAGGATTAACAGTATCAGGCAAAATAAATATGCGCGATGGCATAGCAGACCAAGTGTTTGAACTAGCCTATTACAAGGCGCTTTAATGCCCAAAAGAACAATTGTTTTCAGCAAGTGTTGCAGTACGCAGAAGGCTAAACCGGCCTCCGGATCATGACTCGTCACCAGGCTGACTTGACGGCTGCGGATCATCTTGCGCCGGTTCATCCTCCTCCTCTCTACCCAGTGGCTGGAAGTCAATGGTTGCCCAATCGATCCCAGTTAGGGCTTGGAATACAACTTCATCACTTATAAGTGTGGACGGTTCAACGTCAGGGGGATAGGTATGCTTACGGATTGACGGGATAAGATTTTGAACGTCAGGAGTTGGTTCAGCAACCCATTTGTTGTTGACGTCATAAATCGCATGATAGTGTGAAAGATCAGTTTCGTCAGCCAATTGGCAAGCCAGTGGACGCATTTCCCTGGTTATGGCTCGGAGGTCATCATTGTCAAAACCGATCCGTCTTCCCTTAAGCTTGGATAGCCTTTACCCACATCCACCGGATCAAGATCAGGCACCCATGCTTTAGCCCGGGTTAGCGTGGTTAGAGCACCTTCCCTTGCAGCCGATCTTTTTAACTCTTCAAACCGGGCAGGCAGCATTGACAATCTTTCTAAGGTTTCCTTGATTAAGGTTGGGGCGGCTTGTTATGAGAAGCAGTGCATATGATCTGTCGCGTGCCAGTACATAATTGATCTATAAGAGTATAGGCAGCCTTCAATTTCTTCTGCATGTCAGAGCCCAGATGGGTAATGCAAGTTCCTGCATCATTACGAGCGTCAGTAAACCGACAATTGATGGGATAATATATGTTGAAAACTTAAAGTGAGGATATTTACCAAAGACAGCAGTGGTCATGGCATTTATCTGCCGCTTTAAACCAGTCAGCTCTTCTGCCACCGGTTTAAGAGCTGCTTCTGCATCCTCAGCTCTCTTTTGCAATGTGATTTTCTCTATGTCCCAATCCGCCCGTTCCTTTTTGAAATTTTCCTTCAGCTTCTCCATGGTTGCTAAGGCACTAGTCAGCTCATCTTTGGTTTTGGAGGTTTCTGCTTGCTGGGACTTGATGTTTTCTTGAAGATCAGCAGTTTGGGCTTCCTTTTTGCTCAGCTCAGCCTATAATAGACAGACATATCATGAGTTGGCAGTACATATTTGAAGTACCAAGCACATAACAAGTTATACACTTGGTACTTGGGGGCTAATGCCTATTTGCTTGTTATCAGAAATTTTTACAAGTCCCAAGCACAATACAAGTATTATTCTTGGCACTTGGGGGCTAATGTATATTTACTCAAAGAAAACATTGCGGGTATTCTTCCATTAGTCAGCTTAGCAGATGATTGATGTACAATGGTATTTAACAAGCGATTTGGTAGGGTAAAAGTCCTGGTTCATCTTGAAAAGATAAACTGGCCCTTGGGGGCTACGCAAGCAAAGTTGAGGTATTCTAAAAGTCCCGGTTTAGATTGATATCATAAACCGGCCCTTAGGGTCTACTGGAGTTGATATTTGAACACAAGAGAAAAACATATATGCAGAGTTAAGCAGTAGTTACCTCATATCGTTCTTCCATCAAGTTCACTAAGCCGGCTTCATAGTCGCGGCTTGTGTACAGACGGTTCAAGAAGCCAGAATGAATGTCTTGGGCGTTGAGATGGGCGTAGCTTGACAAGTTTGCATTCCACTTGCCTTTGCCCATAGCAGAAAGCCCTTCCTTGGCACTATGCTTTGATAAAGCAACAGGATTACTAGGGGTGGTGTGGCCAAAGCCAGTAATCATACCATCATCTGCCTTGTCATCCGCAGCCTTGACTGGGCTTGACAGTTTATCAGCGGTGCAGACTGGGCTTGACGGTTTATCAGTGGCTCGGACCGGGCTTGTTGTTTTATCAGCATGGCCCGTTAGATCAACTTCCACTTGTTCAACAACAAAATCATAATCTTGCGGTGGCGGATCATCAAGCATGAGGTCAGCATTTGTTCCTTCCCGCTCTGGAGTTTTTTCCGGTTCAATAACCACATTGTCGTCAGGCGGTTTATTTAACCGGGCCTTCTTGCTGGGTCTAGGCTTGGCACTGAGGAGAAAAAACATAAAGGTCAATACACTGGGCAAATATAATGTATTAAGGATAAACTTAAAGCATAACTCACCCAGGAACCGTCTTGAGGGTGGGACGTTGTGTGGTCGGTTACTCGCCAGAGGATGAATGAGGTGTTCCCTGATAATTCGAGTCAGACGGATTAAGAGGTTGTCGGAAACAATCCGCCTTCGGGCAAGAAGTATCAGGAATATAAGAGACCTCCAATCGATGTTTCCCTACTGGAGTATTCGGTAAACCAGCGGAGGTAACTACCTGGCCGCTGTGCCGGGTTGTGCGGCGAGCTTCGTGTTGCTGCTTCTTCAAAAGAAAGTTTGGGTCCAAGTGAGCTAGAGGGTGAGAAAATCTTACTTTCTGGTTTGCTTGACAGATTTTCTGTGTTGGCAGAGGATCTGAACCGGAGGAAAGAATAATTACCTCTACATCGCCAGCTTGGCTGCCTTCAGCGTCATCCTGATAATAGTCATTGTCAATGAGGTGTATGAAAAATGAACCAAGAGAGTCAAGTTCTACCTCTGAATCCGGATTATCCAGATCATCATCAATGTTTGGATCAGATGGTTCAGTGTTTTTCTTTTTGGCAGGCCTCTTGGTGACCTTAGTCTTGACACGAGGTGTCTTCGCCAGTTTATCCTGCGATTTCTTTTTCAACGGATCATCGTCCTGTCAAAGATTGATGAAAGATATAAGGGAAGATTGTAAGTACCGGATTAAAAATAAGAGTTATGCAATTCTTACAGCTAGTGGTTTATTGAAAACACAGAAGGGACTAAGCCATGTTTTGCTGCAGACAGCCACTGGTTCATCCAATATCTTTTTAACTGCTTCTGTAATTTCAGCATTAGTTAGGTGAATGTTGATATGCCGTTGAGGATCTTGTAAGTTCCCTGTATATTCGCACATTAAACTGGGGCGACAGCTTAAAGGCATAATGCTCCAAGATATCCAACAGCGAACAAAGTCAATGTTGGTTAAACCGTTCGCAACAAAGGCTCTGAGCTTGGAGAGTTGGGGTGCATAGTTGGACTGTTCCTTCGCAGTCAGCCGTTGAGGGAATGGATGTGTATTGGTAAGCCGGTGAGGACGATAACCCGACAAATGATTTTCTTCGATGGGAGACGTATCTCGGCAATAGAACCAAGTCTGGTTCCAATCTTTGGGATGAGTATGATGTTTGGCGTGAGGAAAACTGACATCTTTCCTTTTTTTAATCGAAACCCCGCCAAGTTCAGTATTGGGCCCATCTGTAAATTCAGTGCGCCGGTTCAGATAGAAAAAATCTCTGAACAGTTCAACTGTGGGTTCTTCCTACAGATAAGCCTTGCAGAACACTTGAAAGTTGCAGATATTGGACACAGAGTTGGGCCCAATATCTTGAGGGTGGAGTTGGAAGCTAGCAAGCACATCATGGAAATTTTTTGATCCTGGGGGACTGAACCCTCGACCCAGGTGATCAATGAATACAATCACTTCTCCATCCTTGGGTTCAGGAGGATTTTCTGGACCGGGGGCCCTCCAGTGTATGACGTCCTTTTTCGCTAAGGCGCCAGTCGCAACGCATCCATTCAGTTTTTCTTCAGTAATCCGGGAGGGGACCCAATTACAAGCATAAAATTGTTTGGCCATTTCAATGAAAAGCTAGAAAAAAGATTAATGCCGGTTTAAGATTCATGACTGACAAGTATAAAGCGATGCAAGATCAGAAGGAGAAAACATTGAGGCGTATACACATTGTTAAACTGGAGAATGGCATTGAAAGGTTAAAGGAATCGGCGGTTCAAAAGAGGGCTAATGGTACCTGCCGGATTATCATTATAAAATTAAACCGCCTATGCATCTGAAATAACTAAGTGATGAAAAACAGGTTTCGTAATTTGGCGTCACAAATTTGGATCTACCGTGTGTCAGAAAATGGAAAAATATTCAGGATTAAAATATTCTGATACTTGAACGGTCGAGAGATCCAGATGGGATTTTTCTGCTATAGAAAGATGTGCTAATATAAAAGGACGACAGATATCACTAAACGGAGGAAAAAGTTAAGGTTTGAATATAAGAGCCATGGCACAAGTGATGAACACCGACGAACTCCGATGAACACCGAAACTCTAATGGCGGATCTAGAGCAAGGAAAAGGGAAACTTACTGATGCTGACGGAACAGCGGAGGAGCGCCACGTTTCTCTGGTACGTTCAGGTTGATGCAGCGGCCGGAGTTGAGGTCGAGGGCGGAGCTTGACGATGATGGCTGCGCGTGAGGGTCAGGTCGGCGCAAGGAAGAAGAAGAAGCAAGGAGGCACGAGGGTAAAATGAAAAGGACCCCCCGGTCTTATTTATGAGGCGAAGGGATAAGTGACAAGCGCGAAAGTCGAGGAGCCCAAAAGTTGGATATGTGACAGAGCTGTCGCCTCGATTGTCGAAGGCTCATTAATGAAGGTGAGATGTATACAATTTTTAATAACAGGTGACATCATGGCAGTTTATTACAATCTTGGAAGATGATGTCACGGCGGATTACAAGGTTATGTGAAGACGCTAAAAGGGGAATTTTCCTAAGTGTTGAAGTTTGACATGAACAGGTTCAAATCAATCTGGGGCCTAATGTTGGGGATATTACTACTGAGTATAAACCGGCTTGGAGGGGCTGGGTTATACCCATAATGAGTTATTTATATTTGAAGCCCATGAAGACAAGGAGTATGGCGATTTACGGAGCAGGTCTAACCCGGAGGCCCAGGGCCGAAAGGCGGATTAGGGCCTGTAGACATAAACCACGAGATGTTATGTAACTTGTATTGTAAAGATAAGAAAGGGTAGAAACCGAGACGGACACGTTGGTGAGTCGGCCTCGGGATTCTGTAAACCGCCGAGCGTCAACCGGTGTATATAAAGGGACGACCCGGCGGCGGTTTAGGGATAATAGACAACAACTCGAGAGCTAGGCATAGCGGATTCGCTCCCTGGTCATCGAAACCCTAGCCATTCCACATCAACTGGATTAGGCCTTTACCTTCACGGCAAGGGGCCGAACCAGTATAACCCCTTGCATCCTCTGTCCCGCTTTAACCCCTTTAAGCTAACCCATCGTGATGGCTCCACGACGAAGTCCTTTCACTACGACATCTGCCGTGACAAAACCACGACATAATGCGAGGGAGAAGAGTTTGTGATGGGTACTTGGTATGTCTTGACTTGTGCGTAGATCTCCCCGGCAACGGCGCCAGAAATCATTCTTGCTACCTCTTGAACATGGGTTGGTTTTCCCTTGAAGAGGAAAGGGTGATGCAGCAAAGTAGCGTAAGTATTTCCCTCAGTTTTTGAGAACCAAATTATCAATCCAGTAGGAGACTACATGCAAATCTCCTAGTACCTGCACAAACAATCGAGAACCTTGCAACCAACGCGATAAAGGGGTTGTCAATCCCTTCACGGCCACTTGCAAAAGTCAGATCTGATAAAGATAATAAGAAAAATATTTTTTTGTATTTTTCTTGTATAGATTGGAAAATAAAGATTGCAAAATAATAAACTAGAATTATAGATCGGAAACTTATATGATGTAAAGTAGACCCGGGGGGCATAGGTTTCACTAGTGGCTTCTCTCAAGATAGCATATATTACGGTGGGTGAACAAATTACTGTTGAGCAATTGATAGAAAAGTGCATAGTTATGAGAATATCTAGGCATGATCCTGAAAATAGGCATCACGTCCGTGACAAGTAGACTGAAACGATTCTGCATCTACTACTATTACTCCACACATCGACCGCTATCCAACATGCCTCTAGAGTATTAAGTTCATAAGAACGAAGTAACGCATTAGGCAAGATGACATGATGTAGAGGGATAAACTAAAGCAATATGATATAAACCCCATCTTTTTATCCTTGATGGCAACAATACAATATGTATCGTTTCCCTTTCTATCACTACAATCGAGCACCGCAAGATTGAACCCAAAGCTAAGCACTTCTCCCATTGCAAGAAAGATCAATCTAGTAGGCCAAACTAAACTGATAATTCGAAGAGACTTGCAAAGATATTAAATCATGCATATAAGAATTCAGAGAGGAATCAAATATTGTTCATAGATAATCTTGATCATAATCCCACAATTCTTCGGATCACGACAAACACATAGCAAAAAGAATTAAATCGAATAGATCTCCAAGAAGATCGAGGAGAACTTTGTATTGAGATCTAAAGAGAGAGAAGAAGCCATCTAGCTAATAACTATGGACCCGAAGGTCTGTGGTAAACTATTCACACATCATCGGAGAGGCTATGGTGTTGATGTACAAGCCCTCCGCGATCGAATCCCCCTCCGGCAGATCGCCGAAAAAGGCCCCAAGATGGGATCTCACGGGTACATAAGGTTGCGGCAGTGGAAAAGTGGTTTTGTGGCTCCCCTCGATGTTTTCAGGGTATAAGAGTATATATATAGGCGAAAGAAGTAGGTCGGTGGAGCTATGAGGGGCCCACGAGGGTGGTGGCTCACCCTCCTACCTCATGGCCGCCTCATTGCTTCCGTGACGTCCACTTCAAGTCTCCTGGATTGCATTTGTTCCAAAAAAGATCCTCGCGAAGGTTTCGTTCCGTTTGGATTCCGTGATATTCCTTTTCTACGAAACATTGAAAGAGGCAAAAAAATAGCAATTTGCACTGGGCCTTCGGTTAATAGGTTAGTCCCAAAAATAATATAAAAAGGTATATTAAAGCCCATTAAACATCCAAAATGGATAATATAATAGCATGGAACAATCAAAATTATAGATACATTGGAGACGTATCAGACGCCGTTGCCGCTCAGGAGGCCAGGATCCAGCAGGAGGTCGCCCAGAGGGTGGCGGAGGTTTGCGCGACTCTTGCTGACGAGCACCACCTGATGTTGGAGATCCTGGAGGCCGAGCTTAAGGGCAGGACCACTGCCGTCAAGATGAAGCTGGATGCGGTGGAGCAGCGCGAGAGGGCCGCCAAGGAAGCTCAAGCCTCCTCTCAAGCCGACTTGGCCTCCACTCGTACCGTCATGTCCTCCCTTCAGTAGTAGGTTGAGGGCGTCGTATATCTCGCGATGAAGAATGCGGATGAAGAGTGCGTTCCTTGATGCTCCAGGGCCTCAGGGTCAGGGCCAAGTGGGCCTTGGGAACCATCTGCGAGGAGAGCGTCCCTCACCTACACGAGGATGACGACGCCAGTCACCTCCGCTTCTTCACCGATAACGTGACCCGTTTGGAGGACTGGGCCGCGAGGGCTCGCGAGCTCGTTGAAGAGGGAAGCCGGGGCCTTCTTGGGGGCGCATTCTCACGCGTCTTCAGTCACCTCCTCAACCTTGACCCTCATTTTTACTTCGACGCCGCCGTAGCCCCGTGCCTAAGGTCATCAAGGACAACCTGGTGAACTGGGTGGACGACCACGTGGACGCCCTGGTCACAGAGTTTGCTCCCGAGGATGACGCGGTCATGATCGCGGCCGAAGAAGGCGGTGAAGATGATGATGATGAGGACGACGCTGATGACGGTGCAGATGAAGACAACGAGGATGGCGTCGGAGACAGCGCGTCTAGCTAGGCCTGCATTTCCCTTTTGCCTTGACCTCTATGCAAAAACCTTCGGACACGGCCCTGCGGGGTGTGAAAGAATTTTTGAAGTGGAAGCCCCTTATAATGTATGAAATGACATTATGCTTTTGAAAATAGGGTTTGGAACGTGTCGCTGCGGACCTGGGGGGAGTAGTTCTTGTGACTTATCTTCGGTCTCGTGTGTCTCGAGCGGGTCCTGTCGTTGTAGAAACACCCTTCTCCTTAGGTGAGCCCTTCTAGGGCTCGCGAGGTTTTAACCCTCCCGAGGAGCCTACCGGCCCGTCCGAGATGCCTCGCGAGGAGCCATTTGCTGGATTACGGGAAGGTATGCACGCAGTGATCCCGCGGCGGTTTCCCTCCTGACCCCGAGGGGGGGCCTTGGCGTCGCCCGGTCTAGCCCGAGCATGCTCGACGCACACATACCATGCCCAGCCCCCGCTGGCGGGGCGCTCGCAGGGGGGTGGCAGGCGTGACCCTCACTTTAAAACACGAAGCTAGAAAGCAAGAAATCACCACGAGTCAAGAGAAAATCCCCCCGTTTTTCTTTAGATAAGCATAGGAAACTCCAAATTTTATTCCAAAAGATGGCGAATTGGGTTACAGAAAGAGGGCAAAAAAGCAAGCAGCCGCGTCTGGCACCTAGCTAGTCTTCTCACCAGCGTGGAGCTAAGTGCTTCCACTGGGCGTGGGCATAGCCATTGGGGGACAGTGTCAACGGCCAGCGCGGAGCATGGTGCTTCCGCTTGGACATGGGTGAGAGCCCCTGTGAGGCCCGAGGGCGGCACTCAGGAGACTCCGGGGCATGTACAGACCCAACCCATTATTACGTGAGAGTGTCATGAGCGGAGACCTTCACGTATTTCCATGGCGCCTGACGAGGGCCCTGCCCTGCGCCTCCCCCGACCATTGTTGGGGCGTTCGAAAACCACGATGAGACCAAGGGGCAAGGGGGGCGCTAGCGTCGCCCTCGGTGACCGCAGGCCCCCCACCGGTGGGAAGGGCTCGCCGCCGCCTTCTCGGCCGGGGACCTACCTCCATGCAGCACCTTGCTCCGCGAGGCATGGGGGTGGACCTGGCACCGAGCTCCGCCAGCGCGACCCCCAGTGCGCTCCGTCCGCCTTTCACGGGGCCATCACCCTGGGGTCCCTGGCTGCCGCCGTGGCTTGGTTCACCTGCGGTCCATGGTTAGCGTAATCGTCCTCCTGAGATATCGGATGTACCCAGTGACTGTTGTCATTAAAGGTGTCGGTGAAGCTCCTTGGCGGCTTGCGTTGGGCCTCGGCTTCATGTGCCCCCGATATCCAGCCCGGTGAGGGGAACAGGCAGGGGCCATCTCTTGATGTGTAGAGAAGGTCCATCATGGGAGGTATGTAGGCATCTGAAGCCACCGCGCCAGGGTTGCTGCCTGGCCGTCCTGCGCTGTTGGCCACCAGGCTTGGCGCCAGGTTCCGGCGGCCGTAGAGTGGCGTGTCGACGCGTCCCCAAGAGGGGCCGCCCGAGCCTGCCCCGCCCGAAGGTTGCATACCTTGGGTAGGATGAGCGGTGTCGTGGGCCAGGTTGGCGCTGCTGGGTCCCCCAGGTGCTCCAGGGAGGGGCGTGCGGGCATGGCGGGGGCCAGCATGCACCCCCGCCGCTGTTTGCAACATAGGCAGGCTGCTGAAGAGTGCCGCGAACCTGCAGGCGGCATCAAGAAGCTCGGCGACACACTCCAGCAGGGCATCGTGGCCGCCTTCCGCCAACCTGCATCGCAGCAGCTCCCGCGCCATGATGAGCGCGGCTCGCATGTTTGCCTCCTTCCGGTGAGTGTGTGGCGCCATCGCCGCGGCGTAGCTCAAAGATTGTATGATGGCACGAGCACGATGTGGCGCGAGGCCGGGCAGGCAGCGGTGGCTCGCGCCGCCTACAACCAACGACATTGGGCCGCGTGCGGGCCTCCAAGAGCATGGAGTGGAGATCCTCTTGGGCGGATGGTGCTGCTCGGGCAGGCCGAGCAGCCCAGTGCTCGACGAGAGCTCTCGGAGCGTCAGCCATGAGAACGGCGGGGCGATGGTGGATCGACTGGAGGAAGAGATGCTCCGACGCACCCCTACCTGGCGTGCCAAATGTCGAATTTCAGGCTCCGCAGACCCTGGATAGATTCGAACTCTGGGGTGCGTGCGAAGAACTCAACCTCCCCAGTCTGCCTCGCCAATCTCATAGCCTAGATCGATGAACAGGAAGGAAATGGGACACAACAGTTTACCCAGGTTCGGGCCATCTTGCGGTGTAAAACTCTACTCCTGCTTTGTGGTGGAATGGCCTCGAGGGGCTGAGGATGAACTAGTACAGTGGAAGAACAACCTCAAGAGGTGTGTTCTTGAGCATGTGGGGGAGAGGATGACCTCTAGGATCTGATCCCTTCTACTGTGGTGGTGCTACCCAATTTATTGGGGCCTTGGTTCTCTTCCCAAATGAAGGCGGGAAGGGATCCCACAACGGCCAAATTCGAAGGGAGACAACTAGTACATCTTATCCGGACAAAAGTAGTCCTCGCCTGCAAAGCTTCTCGTCGTGACGCCATGGTGGGCTCGGCGATGACCGCCGTCCTGCCATCCTGGCAGTCTCCGTCTTGTTGCACGAGAATGGAAACCTTTGGTTGATTCCTCGGGACTCCGCGCCTGCGCTTGCCTCCTTAGCACCCAAGAGGAAACTGCTGCCCTGCGCCTGCCTGGCCTTGGTCGTCATGGCTCACGTAATCCGAGCCTCGCGAGGTGAAGCTTGCATAGGAATCTCTGCTCCTCTAGAGCCACCATGAGGAGGCCACTCCTATTGGAGGTCTTGGTGTCATCCGCCTCACGAGGCTTGGCCCCTCGTGAGGGTATTGAGTTGTCGATGCTGAAGGTGGGCCATACCAGGCCATAGATGGAGCCACGCCATGGACCCCACACATGCAAGTCTAGGTACCCCATTCCCAGAATACTGACAAATATCATCACATAGCCTATACCATGTCAATGCTTTTTCCCTTCAAAGATAAAAGGGAAAACCATCTTCTTAACAACATGCTCGGGCAAACCTGCAAGCTTAAATGATCCACAAACTTCATCCACATAGATTAGGTGCATGTCAGGATGTTATGTTCCATCTCCTGCATAAGGGTTAGCTAGCAGTTTCTCTATCGTACCCGAAGGGATTTCATAATAAATATTTTCAGTAGGTGTAGTAGGTTGAGGATCAACTCTTTGCTCTTCCGGTCGAGGTGAAGATACCCTGAACAAGCCCCTCAAAGGATTATTTTCCATAGTAACAAGTGATAGTAAATTTTAGCACACTATATAAATGTTTCCTTACCAAAGGCGCTTCACTCCCCGGCAACGGCGCCAGAAAAGAGTCTTGATGACCCACAAGTATAGGGGATCTATCTAGTCCTTTCGATAAGTAAGAGTGTCGAACCCAGCGAGGGGCAGAAGGAAATGACAAGCGATTTTCAGCAAGGTATTCTCTGCAAGCACTGAAATTATCGGTAACAGATAGGTGTGTGATAAGATAATTCGTAACGGGTAACAAGTGAAAAAAATAAATAAGGTGCAACAAGATGGCCCAATCCTTTTTTAGCAAAGGACAAGCCTGGATGAACTCCTATATAAAGCAAAGCGCTCCCGAGGACACATGGGAATTGTTGTCAAGTTAGTTTTCAGCATGCTCATATGATTCACGTTCATTACTTTGATAATTAGATATGTGGGTGGACCGGTGCTTGGGTGCTGCCCTTCCTTGGACTAGCTTCCCACTTATGATTAACCCCTCTCGCAAGCGTCCGCAACAACGAAAGAAGAATTAAGATAAATCTAACCATAGCATGAAACATGTGGATCCAAATCAGCCCCTTACGAAGCAACGCATGAACTAGGGTTTAAGCTTCTGTCACTCTAGCAACCCATCATCTACTTATTACTTCCCAATTCCTTCCCCTAGGCCCAAATCATGGTGAAGTGTCATGTAGTTGACGTTCACATAACACCACTAGAGGAAAGACAACATACATCTCATCAAAATATCGAACGATTGCCAAATTCACATGATTACTTATAACAAGACTTCTCCCATGTCCTTAGGAACAAACGTAACTACTCACAAAGCATATTAATTTTCATAATCAGAGGAGTATTAATTATCATTTAAGATCTGAACACATAATCTTCCACTGAATAAACCAACTAGCATCAACTACAAGGAGTAATCAACACTACTAGCAACCCACAGGTACCAATCTGAGGTTTTGAGACTAAGATCGGATACAAGAGATGAACTAGGGTTTGAGAGGAGATGGTGATGGTGAACATAACGATGGACATTGACCCCCTCTTGATGAGAGGATCGTTGGTGATGACGATGGCTTCGATTTCCCCCTCCGAGAGGGAAGTTTCCCTGGCAGAACAGCTCCACCGGAGCCCTAGATTGGTTATGCTTAGGTTCCGCCTCGAAACGGCGGCGCTTCGTCCCGAAAGATTCCTTCTTATTTTTTCTAGGTCAAAACACACCATATAGCAAAAGATGGGCATCAGGGGCCTGCCAGATGGCCCACAAGGCAGGGGCGCGCCCAGGGGGTAGGGTGCGCCCTCCACCCTCGTGGATGGCAGGTGGCCCCCCTCTGGTGCTTTCTTCGCCCAATATTTTTTATATATTCCAAAATAATTCTCCGTGAAGTTTCAGGACTTTTGGAGTTGTGCAGAATAGGTCTCTAATATTTTCTCCTTTTCCAGTCCAGAATTCCAGCTGCCAGCATTCTCCCTATTCATGTAAACCTTATAAAGTAAGAGAGAAAAGGCATAAATATTGTGAATAATGTGTAATAACAGCCCATAATGCAATAAATATCAATATAAAATGCTGATGCAAAATGGATGTATCACGGCTCACAGGTCGCGTGGCGGCATGTATATTGTTTTTCTATTTTGATGATTAACGATGCTGCTTTATTGCTTAACCAAAGCATGGCATGTATCCGTTGTTGGTCTAACGCCCATGGTTCGAATAATTAATCTGTTTGTGATATTGGTTCCCAATTATTAATAATCTCCCGTTTGTATGAAGATAAGGATTACATCAAAACTTGTCTCAAATTTGACAAAAAGTACAATACCAGTATGTATTGGTGTCCATATGACAACACGATAAGTTTCATGAATTTCAAATAAGTTTTGGGTGAACTAGATTTTAAAAATCAAGATTCCCAATGTTTGAAATTTCTTGCACGAGGAGTAAACATACACCTAATGAGACACATGTGTTTTTTCAATCCATTTAGGTGCGCTATCACGTGTGCATGTAGCTCAAATTTGATTTTTGCACATTATACCCCTAGAAAATCAATCAATGTACTAAAACGTCTTAATGATCTCTATTTCCTAAAATTAAAATGTCCCTCATTTGGTAACATATGTTCACCGTGGGAAAATTTAACATGCGTTATAGTTCTGGTGGATGAGCAGCGTGTGTGTGCGTCTTGGGTGGGGCGCTGGCAGTACACTACGAGTCATGAGCCACCGTGTGGGTTGGCCATTTTGTGAGGCAGGTGCCACATCAAAGTCATGAATTTGTTATTTAAAACATTACACAACCCTTTCATACATACATGTTTGAGCCACATGCAGTCGGTGATTGTCCCACATGACAATCACTCACGTGTGATGCTTTCTGTGGGCCCGCTAGGTTGTCGTCCATCACTTTGACTAACAGCCGACGGAGAGTTTAATTTGACCAGCAAGGTTGATTCTTTTTTGTTTGTGTTATGGTGGGAGTATATAGTACGCATCGAGGTGGTGGGAGGGGACTAGCATATATACTACATACGCGTCCGTGAACACACCTCACTCAGTGTCAGGACTTTTAGGTTTCCGAGGCACGTGCCACATCAAATTTGTGCATTGGCTATTCAAACATCACACAACACCTCTTTGGGACACATGCATGCAGGCGGTGGTTATCCTAGGACACTCATTGTGACGCTTCCATCTATGGGCCAGTGACGTCGTCGTCCATGCATGCATTACTTTGACCTACATCAGGAGAGGTTAATTAATTTCACCATCAAGGAGGATTCTTTTGGTTTGTATTACGGTAGGAGCATATAGTATGCGTCGAAGAGGGGGAAGGGGACCAACATATGTAGTACGCTTCATGAACCTCGCTTTGTGTGGGGACTTTACGGTTTTCGAGGCATGTGCGACATCAAAGTTGTGCATTTTGGGTATTCAAACATCACAACCACACACACCTCTCCATACACACATGCAAAGCGATGGTGGTTGTCCTCTGGCACCCACTCACGTGGTTATCAGTGATATCCATGCTTTCCATCTGTGGGCCCACTCGGTCAATCACTACTTTGCTCGACAATGAGAGATGTTATTTGACTTAGGAGGGGATTATTTTTTTGGTTTGTATAGTATTGTATATAGGTCATGCTCTGGGATGACATGATATAGTTTGAGCACACATGCATGTGTACGCATGAATCCCTCCGACCGAGTCGAAGTGGGCAGTACCAGGACACGTAATGAACTGATGTTGCTCCGTGTGGGGACTGTACGATTTTTGACGGACGCGCCACATCAATGTTGTGCATGGTATTCAAACATGCACGCATCACCTCCATACATACATATGCATGCAATGGTTTTCTTCGAACTGTACACTCCCTCACGTGGTTATCGGTGACAAGCCTATATATTCGTGCGCCCGCGTGGACATCCATGATCACTTTGACCCACAATGAGATAGGTTACCATGGCGGATTCTTCCTTTGGTTCGTGTTATCATAGTAGGTCAAGGTGAGATTCGGACCTAAGTTTGAGCGCATACTATGCATGCATGCATGAATCCCCGTCATCGGCTCAAAGTGTGGTGTGACATACACATATACAATGCATCATCAACTAACCCTCGCTCCGTGTGGGGATTTCTGGTTCCAAAGCATGATGCCACAACAAACTTGTTCCATTGTGTATACAAACATCAACACTCCATAAATATGTTTGGGCCACATGCATGCAATGGTTTGTCTTCGGGGACTAGCTACTTGCGTGATTATTGGCAAGTTAGCCCATCTCTAGGGTCACATGGACGTCCATCACTTTGACCAACAACAAGAGAGATGTTGTACGACCAAGGTGGATTCTTCTTGGTCCGTTTTACGATACATCTTGGTGAGATGCCCTCTCCCGCCGACTGAAAGTGTGTGTGTGTGTGTGTTTGATGGGGGGGGACTACTACTTCGCACTTTGCCAGGTGAACCTCCGTGGGGGGCAGGCATGCGTCATAGCTTAGGATTTCCCCTGCTGACATGAAGGGGAGGAGGGACAAGCAATACCGTGCACTTTGTGAGATAGATGCCACATTGGAGTTGTGCATTTGGTATTTGAACATCAAACCACCCTTTTCATACATATATTTGGTCCACATGCAAGTGTGTTCATGTTCTGACCCTTTCCCGCGTCATTTTCGCCAAATTTATGAACATTAGACAAGTCAGATGATGCAATAGACACGGTTCACTCACACTAACAATGTGCCATGCCAGTGCCCCTGTCACGCACAGCAGCACAGTACATTGGGCTCCATGAGGCTTCCCCTCTAAAAAATATATACCTGCCTCCAGGGTTTTTCTGTTTGATAACACAAGGTTATTATGTTTCGACCATGTGTGATGTTTATTGTTCCCGCTCCTGCCTGCATCCCTCGAAAATATCTGCCCGGCTCAAGGGTTTTTTGTTTCATAACACATGGTCGTTATTTCGGGACCGTGTGCGATGTATCATCCAAATTTTCAATAGCCCCGACATTTCACTCTCGCGTAGTAAATTTTTCAGTAGCAGTGTCATTTTCTCAAAAACTCCTCGGGCGCGCGCGCACACACACCCCCACCATAACCCCTCCCTCACTCGAAACCCTAGCAAGGTCACCGCCGCCGGAAGGCCTCCATTATCAACATCTGCCGGTTTGCCCGTGCAGCTTACCCACCGATCTCCATACCCTAGCCGCCCTGAATTCTTAGATGACGTGTACCAAATGCCCCTTTCCCACAGATCGGATCCCCATCTCCCACTACAGAGCGTCGCAGCCTAAGCCTGGCTACGCTTCCCATGGATCTTGAGGAGCAACTGGCCCAAAAGAGGTGTATCACGGCCTCTCCGCTCGACGTCGCCGAGGTGGCTGCTGAGGAAGTTGATGACCATTACTGGTTGTAGGATCTCAATCAGCGGGCTAGAGTATGCGGGTATGTCGCAGATGCCGGCTACGACATCAAGGTCGTCAACAGCGACAGCCTGACCGTGGGCTATGTCACAGGTTAAGTGGCCCACCCACTGGTACATCGAGGTGCTATACAAACGGGTTTTAACCCCTCTCCGTAATGGCGTTTTGAACCATCGCCACGTGAGTGTGTGTGATAGGGGGTCCTTCCCACGCGACCTAGAAACCGTCAGGGATAGGGAGCCTTGATGCATACAGTTGTCCCTATAAAGTTGTTTCTGATATCTCGAATATCCCAAATGCTTCATCCTTGCTACTCGTTTGTGCTTGCATTGCCATCACAGTCGATATTATATGGTGCTACATTTACGATGCGCGGCCCATCACAAACAGTTCACGATTATAGAACGTGTATGATAAGCAGACAATCACACACATTACTTTTCCCGATTCGTATGTGATAACTAATTAAGAAGATTAGCTAATCATCGTATGAGTGTCGGATAGGATTACGAAACATCGGACCGTCGTAACATCATCGTACATAATAACTATCGCACACGCTATTCTGTTGTGCAACATTTACGATATGTAGCACATCAGAAATGGTTCATGGTTGCAAATTGTTGTGGTGGGCGCATGATAGATGCCAAAGGATGGCTAAAGAGAGGGACGGGATCGAGGGCACTGGTGGGCTCCAGAGGCGAGGTCAGCATGAGCAAGCAAGGGACGCAAGACATACCCAGGTTTGGGGCTCTCTGGAGAGATAACACTCCTAGTCCTGCCGAATGTGGTTTATATGTGGAAGCTACAAGCTTGCTCCTGGAGCTATTTTGGGGAGGAAGGAAGACAGGCCAAAGCGTAGGCTGCTCCTTCTCCATATGTGTGTGTGTATTCTACTGATGATCGACCCTTTGCACAAAGGCCTCTGCGGGTTTTATAGGTCAACCCCCCAGGGTTATAATGGTAAAGTTACATGGGATCAGAGCCGGGATGTCAGCGTTTGGGAAGTCGGCGCTGGGGCCCACAGGTACCAGGGTACGCCGGGTTCTCCAGGCACGGGCCCCATGCACCAGGGGGCACTGTTCCCCATCTTGTCTTGCGTCACGGAGTGGTTGAGCCAGCTAGGTTACACTGGCGCGTCACCTAGTCGCCATCGGCTTGGGTCAGCAGGACGAGGGATGCACCATTGCCATGCCGGCCATGGTCAACAAAGTAGGTGGGTCATTGTTGCCACCCTCCCGCCGGTTAGCGGGGTTGGTGGGCCACTGTATCCATGATCATCCCGTTTACGGGGACTCGATCCATCATACACCTTGGATGGGGTGGGAGCTGACCCTAGGCCGTGTTTAGGAGCGTCACATGAGGGCACTTACTTGTTGTGGAAGTCTTGTTTTGGTGGGGTCGGCGGGTACGTGCTAGCGGGCCCGACCGTGTTGCGGTCTTGGCCGTATTGCGGGGCTTGGCCGGGTTGAGGAACCCGGTCAAGCGCAAACCGGATTGAGGGGCGAAGTTGGCCCCGATTTTTTTGAAAAGGATCGGGGTTCCATTGCCTGCCCGGGGTACATCCCCCCGACAGTAGTCCCCGAAGCTGTAAAGGCTCGCCGGCTTCAAGCATGGGGACCTTCGCAGTTTCTCCCCCTGAGGAGACGATAGATGTTGATGAGGCTTGTGATCGTCAGGTCCAGTAACACTCACCGTGTACCGGCATCTGGAAGTCGGATCGCGGTATCTCAGCATGGGTAGGAAATCGAAGGGTCTGTCGAATCTGGAAGGGGAAGGGACGAGCCCCCTTGGTTTTGGTGCGGGCGCCATGTGGCTAATAGCAGCTGAATAGGCCTGACAGGCCACACGCGCGACGGGACTTAACAGCGGGCTGGGGCCCGCCATTCCAAGCCCTCGACCCTCGTGCGGGGATTTAATGTGGCGGCCACGGACGGTTTCCCTTCTCGATGCAGTTAATCCGCACGTGGGTCGTGCCCACTCAATGCGGGGAAGTGGGAGGGACGGGCGCAACCGATCCCACTTCCCCATGTTCTGTCTGTGGTTATAAATCGGGGGGAGGGGGCTGCAGAAATCGTTCACGCACGTGCCCCCCACTTCCTTCTTCTTCCTTCGCCCTCGCTTCCGAACCCATCGCGCGCTGCAGCACCCTGCTGCCGTTGAGCAAAGCACTGTCGCCGCTCCGCAATGCCCAGCAACCGCTCCTACTCCTCGTCTCAGCCGACACGCCTCGCACCCATGCTGAGCACCACGGATGGCACCGCCGAAAGTTTCGTGGGAGGGATGCAACGTCACCGACGACAATATTCAGTATCTTCGCGACACCCATCACCTGCTGCCGGTGGCGGAGGTGGCCGCACGCGTGCCCGGAGGGGAAGTGGAGCCGCAGCCGCAGGACGATCAGCGCATGGTTTTCTATAGTCACTTCAAGTGCGGGCTCGGCCTTCCTACAAGCACCTTCTTCTGCGCCTTCCTCTCCTTCTTCGGGCTGCAGCCGCACCACCTAGGCTACAATGCCGTGTTGTAGCTCTCGGGCTTCGTCACCCTTGGCGAGGGGTATCCGGGGGTGGAGCTAGACGTGGAGCTCTGGAGTCGCCTTTTCTTCCTCAAGCAGTAGGGACCGGAGGCCGGGGTTACGTCGGACTGCGGGGCCGCCATCATCTCGTTCCGGCCGAATGGGGTGTTCCCCAAGATGCCCATCAAGGATTCTGCCAAGAAGTGGCAGAATACTTTTTTCTATGTTCGCCACGTCGGCGGAGGGGGCGACGCCATCAACTTGCCCCAGTTTATCAATGAAGAGCCTCTTGCCAAGATGAACTGGGGCTACATGCCCAAGAACCCACCACAGGTGATGCTAAATCTATGCGACCGGATTCGAGAGATGACGGCGCGGGAGGGCCTCAAGGGGACAGACCTGGTTGCCGCCTTCGTCGTGCGCCGGGTTCTGCCCCTACAACACCGGGCGCACATCATCGGACTGATGGGTGGCCGTGGGGACCCTACCTGGATGTCGCCTGGGAGGCTGGACCTGGATCAGGTCGCCGAGCGGGTGAACGCCATCTCCAAGGCCGGGTTGGCTCCGGATTGGCACTTTGGCAAGGCACCCTACAACGCCGAGTACCCGGCGCACGCAGTGAGTCCTTGGTCCCCATATTTCGCTATGTGCCATCTCCTTCTTTGTAGGGATGCGATGCGGGAGGTGTTGCTAAATGCAATCCGGCCAACACGTGACTGGATGAGGGCACAGGTACTCGCTGCCAAGCAGGCCCGATTGGGTGCGGAAGAGTCCTTCACCGAGAACCAGGAGCCGGCCGACGCTGCGGACGCGACCCGCTGAGCGGGTAAGTCTTTGCGCCCAGATCTCTTGCGAGACTGGTCGTATGATGACGACATGGAGATTCTGACACCGGCTGGTGGTGCAGCGCAAACGAGGGGCGGAGGCGGTAACGTCGCCCCCCCCCCCCCCCCAAGACGTCCGAAGAACACGACCAATGTCGGGTCGTCCTACGCACCAGCTGCAACAAACCAGCCACACGTGAAGGAGGATGAGGCGCCGAGGAAACTGGTCGCCAAGCACAAGGCGGACCCGGCCGCGGGCAGCAAGCCGGTCGCCAAGAAGAGGTGCCGCGCCATCCCTGCAGCGCCGGCAAGGCCGGTCATCCCGACGGTGATTGGGTACGTTTCCTGCTAACTCCGGTGTGCTGCCGAATTGATCTTTTCTCATGTTTCTCTTGTCATGATCCAGGTAACCGCTGGACTTGGCCCTGGCGGCAACGGAGACCGCATTCAGAGGCGACTTCTTGTTCTAGCGGACCCGGAGTAGCGCCATCGACCAGGACAAGGAGACGCCCTAGGAGGAACTCGGCCTGGACCCGGAGGACACCCAGGGCGCAGCCTAGCGGGACCAGAACAGGGCCCTGGAGGAGATGGAGGCGGCATTCACCTAGGCCTGGGCCAGGGCCACGGAGGCGAGGGAGCGGGCCATCAGGGAGCTGGCTTGGCCGGAGATGCCGGTGGGCATGGAGCCGGTGGGTACGGTCTTCGTGCCACCGACGGAGGAGGGGTACGACCCGGATGGCCGGGCGGAGATGGCGATGAACGACCGGGAGGTCGTGGAGATCGACGACAACACCCCACCGCGGACCGACGTGGTCGAGCGGGTGGGGTAGAGGCCGAAGGGAGGGGGCGTCACAAGGGACACCGGGGGCAAATCCGTCCAGGGCACTAAAGGCGATGCCGGTCGGGACGCCGGAGGCGAGGCATGCCGACGGGGAGACGGCGGGCGGGAGCATGCTCTAGCGATCAGGCAGTCGCCAACTGCGCCGGGTGGTGACCTCACCACAGGGTCACAGCCGGCGCATGCCGGGTCGAGCATGGCTGTCGTGTTCGGGCCGTTGATGCAGGAGGAGGCGTCGATGGCCGCCGTGCGTTGGCTTCTTCGCGGGCGCGCGGAGTGGGTTTAGGCCTTCGCCCAGGCCGAGATGGAGCGAGCGCGGGAGCTGGAGCGCTCCGTGTTCGCGAGTTTCTCTTCCTATGGCTTTTTTCCTTTGTAGCCAGTTAGTGGGGGCGCGCCAGTGCACCCACTGGGTGTAGCCCCCAAGATTCGGGCCAACTACAGAGTAGTTGGGTTGGATCTTCAAATGCTTTGTCTTGTGTTGATTCTTGCTTTTCTTAAGCACCTAGATGCCCTCCGAGTCGGCATGTACAACCGGCTCCTAGAGAAGCACCAGCAGGTCTTGGCGCGGCTCGCCGCCAAGGAGGAGGCACTCCGCCTTACTGAAGGTATGTCCTACATGATCTTAGTGGGGGTGCACTAGCCCACCCACTTGGTGTAGCCCCCGAGATTCGGGCCAACTACGTGTTTTTCGTCCTTCCTTCTGTTGTCTTGATTTTGAATCTTTGTCGTGCAGCTGCCGCAGTCGAGGTGCCGGCCTTATAGACCCGGCTTGCTGAAGCCGGCGAACAGTATGACCAGGCAGTCGCCAACGTCGGCCGGCTCCGAACGGAGGTCGAGCAGCTGAAGGCGGAGGCCCAGCAGGCGCTTGCCGAGGCCAGCCAGCTATGTGAACAGCTGGCTGGAGACAAGAGCTGGCTTCAGGCCGAGGTAGAGCGCCTTGAGGCGAAGGCGGCCAACATGGCGGAGGCCCAGAGGGTGCTCGCCAAAGTCGGCAGCAGCATGATCAACTGGCCGACGACAAGGGCCAGCTCCAGGTCGAGGTGGAGCGCCTAAAGGCACAGGAGGCGGAGGCCCACTAGGCGGAGCTCCTCCGTCTCAAGGGGGAGCATGATAAGGTGGCTGCTGCTAAGGACGCCGAGGTGAAGGTGGCCGTCAACATGCGCGCTAAGATGGAGAAGGCGCTCAAAGCGTGCAACCATGCCGGGGACTTTGAACAGCACGGTATGTTGCTTGAAGCGCAGCACTTGGACGAGACCTTCGCTAGTAAGTTCTTCTCTGTTGACTTCGCCGGGTTGAGAAGCCGGCTTTGCATTTTTGTTGCTAACTGTCTTGTTCTTCTACTCGACCGAATACTTTCTAGAGACGCGGGCGAGGGTGGACCAGGCCATCGCAATCACTGATTGAACCAGGCGCACGCGGGCGCTGAAGACGATCCACATGCCACTTGGTCTGAGATCATGCACGCGATAGAGGTCCGCCTGCACGCCCTGGACAAGCAGACGGCAAGGCTCTCTGAGGCCGGGTTGGGCATGGTGGCGGCCCTCTGGCCGGGCGCGGTTGTGCCCGACTCATTCTCGTGGCTGGCGCACTGGCTAGAGGCCGGGCCGGCGCGGCTCCATGCATGGCGTGTCTCGGCTGCGCATGCTGGTGCCGACTTGGTGCTGAGGTTAGTCATGTCCTAGTATCCGGGTTTGAACCTGGGCCAGCTGGCAGCCCAGCAGGCCGGTGCAGATCCCTAGCTGGAGGCGGAGGCACGCGCGATCGCGACGCGGTCTAGCTACCGAGCCTCGTTCGCTGCGCACGACGAGTTACACGTGGAATGGACAGAAGACGGCGCGATGGTCCCGCCCGATGACTTTGGCTTGGCGCTTCACGATCCAACGGGGAATGCCCAGGAGTCGGGCCCTTACGCAGATAATGACGATGCCGAGTTGGACGATACCGGCGCCTCGATGAACCCGGCGGCCGCCGTGGAGGAACCGGCCATCGAGCAATCTGGCGCGGGGAATGTCTGAAGCCGTCCTGTTTTATCTTTTATTGAATTTTTTGTTAAGTAGCAGGTCCACCCACCCACTGGGGTGTGTTGGTGAATGTAACGAACTCTGACCTTGGGCCCATATTACTATAATGTTAATATTTTCATGAATTTTTGCGCTTTTGCTCTTTGTTTTCTAAGCCTTTTTCCTTGCTTGACCCTTCCTTCGAGGACCTCGGCTGCCCGAACACGCCGGGATGTGCTAAGGAGGACAGTGGGTTGTGGTCTAGCCGGCCAACCCCTGAGCCCCCTGGTTGAGCGGGCCAACCCGACGGTGGAGGTTTTTAAGAAATTTTACAACGATGTGTGAAACACAATAACTTGGCAGGAAAAGGCAGCCCCCGAGTGTCGTTCGGGGGTCCCATAGTCTTTCATAGAATTACAAAAGGCAGTGATACATACGTGCATACAACTAATAGTAAAACGGGCGGAGGAGTTCTGCGTTCCAGGGCCGGCTTGTCTCTTTACCGGCGGTATCTTTCTTGCGCTTGTTCGGCTTGCGGGCGTCGATGAGGTAGTAGGCATTGCGGTCACACAAAGCTTTGCTGACAATGAAGGGTCCCTCCCATGGGGAGGCCAACTTGTGCTTGTCGGCTTGCTACTGGACAAGCCGGAGGACAAGGTCTCCCTCACGGAGGGGCTTGATCTTTTTGTTGTGGTAATGCCTCAGGCCTTGCTGGTAGATGGCGGATCGGCTAAGGGCCAAGAGGTGTGTGTAACGCCCCGAGACCGATGTGCCAGTTGTCCTCCCGTTATTCGCTTTTGTTGCTTTGTCATTTGCTTGCGTGTCGCATCTTGCCATGTCATCATCCGCATTGCATCATCATGTTTTCGAAACTGGCATCCGTCCGGGTTCTCCGAGTTCTCTCCCTTGTCCGTTCTGAGACCAACCACACTTGCACGCGCCCGCGACATGTCCGAAATAGTATTTTATAAGTGGCCGGAAAAATGTTCTCGGAATGGGATGAAAGTTGGCGTGCGGTGTTTTTTTGATGTCAGTAGACCGCCTGCCAAGTTTCATCGCATTCGGAGTCTGTTTGACGCCCCAACGAATAAATATAGCGGCATTATAGTCGGTCTAACGTCGGACGTTTTCGGTCTCCGGAAACCGCGCTGGGCTGCATCTCTCCCCTCTTCTCTGAGACCAACCCGCTCTTCACAATCCGCCAGACCCAACCTAACCTCTCTCGTCAGCCCGCGGACCACCTTGCGCGTGCGTCCGAAAGTTGTCCCGGACCCGAACCGGACTGTCGCTACCGTTGTGTCCGGTTCATCCCCTAACATCTATAAAATATCTCCGTTTTATTAATTGGACTCCCTGAGCTATTCTTTTTCATCCGTCCGATTAAGATCAGAGAGACCAAATGCCCCTGCCCAAAAATCCATTTGTTATATATATAGTCCCTAACCCTAAATTTTAGGATCAATGTCCCATCCATCCCATTCCTCCTCGCCGCCAGCCCACTATCGCATCCACATCGGGATCCTCCCGCCGCCAGCTCGCACCCACCATGCATCCAATCCTGCAGCCTCCACCATCCCTGGCCATCAGATCTTTGATCCAACGGCCTCCCTTGCGCCCCAGTTTCCCCAGCGCCTCGTGCCCCGCAGCTAGCCCCGATCCAGATCGAGGCGAGCTCGTCCCCGAGCACCACGGAGCCGCCGTTCCCGTCTTCCGCCGGTGTCCAAACCAGGCTGCTCCCGCACCCCCACCTCCTTCCTCTCCCTTACCTGTCTTTCTCCCTCACCTCACATCTCTCCCTCTCTGTTTGCTCAAACAGGAGACAGCGTCGCCGGCCATGGATGTCGCCAAGTTCCCCTGCCGCTGCAGCCGTAGCCGCCTCAAGCTCGCCCTTCGGCCAGATCCGGGCCCTGCCGACCTCGCCATGGCCGCCTCGTCCCGGAGCAAGCTCGTAGGCATCCTCGTCATGCTAGCACCGTCCGCAACCAAGATCGGCCGGATCCGGACGAACTCGAGCTTCCTCGCCCCAGATCCGCCGAGGCCCTGCGTTCCCGGCCTCCTCCCCGCCATGTTCGCCGCCGCCGCACCCCAAGCTCCTCCAGGCCGCCGCGCAAGTCCCGCGCCTCCTCCTCTGCTCTGCTTCGAGTAGGAGGTCGTCACCCCGCCTCGAGCCTCGACTGCGCGTCGCCTGCGTGCGCTAACCGCGCCCAGCCCAGCGCCCGCTTCCAGCCGCCCCTGCCCGTTGACCGGTCCAGCGCCAGCGTGGACGAGTGCCGCGTCGCCCGCGCGCCCTCCTCTGCTTCGCCTTCGTCGTGGGCCGCCAGATCCGCCCCGTTGGGCCTCCTCACCGACGCTGGGCTATGCCCATGGTGGGAACCCCAGCCCAGCACCCAACAGTTTCAGCCCGATATGTTTTTTTTCCTTTCCAGTGATTTTAGCATTATCCAGTGAATTACAGAATTGCAGAAAACCCCCCAAGCAACATGCATATAATATCTCACAAACGGTGCATCACATGTAAAAACTTAATATATGAAAGTTGCTTAAAATTCTGTCTAGTTTCATAATATGCCACTATCATCCATGTTTAAAATGTTTAACTTGTTGTTTGTTTAATTTTGCTTAAAGGCCATGTTAAAATGATTTATTTCATAACTAAATAACCGTAACTCCAATTTAAATGTTCTTTATATGTAAATGGGGTAGAAAAATGCCTAGTTTAACATGATGCACTTTATTTTGCTGTTTAACAACATTAAAATATGATTTAGGCAGAACAGTACCAAATTCAAAATATGCATATGAGGATTTTCCGGATTTGTTGTTGGTTATATCCGGCCTCATTTAAATTGCCTAAATAGTTAGTTTACTTATGCTTCACCCCTTGCCATGTTTAATAACATTTAATATTGTTGGGTACATAAACAAGAGAGAACTAAATACTTGATGTGGTGTTTCGTCGATATGCAACTCGTTGCATATTGAGCTCCACTTAATTTGTAGTGTTGTTTGTTGCATTTTGTCGTGCCATCCTCATTAAACCGGACATGCATCATTCTTGTTTGTGCATCATGCCATGTGTATGTGGTGGTTGTTTACTATGTTGTTTGTTTCTTTCCGGGTTGCTTCTCTTGTTAGCTTCGGTTTCGTTCCGGAGTTGTGAGGATTCGTTCGACTACATCCGTTTGTCTTCTTCATGGACTCGTTCTTCTTCCTTGCGGGATCTCAGGCAAGATGACCATACCCTCGAAATCACTTCTATCTTTGCTTGCTAGATGCTCGCTCTTTTGCTATGCCTATGCTGCGATACCTACCACTTGCTTATCATGCCTCCCATACTGTTAAACCAAGCCTCTAACCCACCTATCCTAGCAAACCGTTGTTTGGCTATGTTACCGCTTTGCTCAGCCCCTCTTATAGCATTGTTAGTTGCAGGTGAAGATGAAGTTTGTTCCTTGTTGGAACATGGAGATGTTGTTCCTTGTTGGAACATGTTTACTTGTTGGGATATCACAATATATCTTATTTAATTAATGCATCTATATACTTGGTAAAGGGTGGAAGGCTCGGCCTTATGCCTGGTGTTTTGTTCCACTCTTGCCGCCCTAGTTTCCGTCATATCGGTATTATGTTCCCGGATTTTGCGTCCCTAACGCGGTCGGGTGATTTATGGGACCCCCTTGACAGTTCGCTTTGAATAAGACTTTTCCAGCAAGGCCCAACATTGGTTTTACCATTTGCCTCACCACCACCTACTTTTCCCTTGGGAGTAATTAACCCAAGGGTCATCTTTATTTAGCCCCCCGGGCCAATGCTTGTCTAAGTGTTGGTCCAAACCAGAGCCACTTGCGGTGCCACCCCTAGGCAACTTGGGGTATCGTCGGTTGCCGTACGTAGTGTTCATCCGGTGTTGCCCTGAGACCGAGATATGTGCAGCTCCTATCAGGATGTCGGCGCATCGGGCGGTCTTGCTGGACTTGTTTTATTACTGTCGAAATGTCTTGTAGCCGGGATTCCGAGGCTGATCGGGTCTTCCCGGGGAGAAGGAATATCCTTCGTTGATCGCAAGAGCTTATAATGGGCTAAGTTGGGACACCCCTGCAGGGTTTGAACTTTCGAAAGCCGTGCCCGCGGTTATGTGGCAGATGGGAATTTGTTAATGTCCGGTTGTAGAAAACCCGAAGTTGATCTTAATTAAAATACACCAACCGCGTGTGTAACCGTGATGGTCTCTTCTCGGCAGAGTCCGGGAAGTGAACACGGTGTTGGAGTTATGCTTGACGTAGGTTGTTCTAGGATCACTTCTTGATCATAGTTCATCGACCGTGCTTTGCTTTCTCTTCTCGCTCTCATTTGCGTATGTTAGCCACCATATATGCTAGTCGCTTGCTGCAGCTCCACCTCATACCTTTTACCCTACCTATAAGCTTAAATAATCTTGATCTCGTGGGTGTGAGATTGCTGAGTCCCCGTGACTCACAGATACTTCCAAAACCAGTTTGCAGGTGCCGAAGAAACCATGCAGGTGATGCACCCGAGCTCAAGGAGGAGCTCCATGAAGATCTTGTCCTTTATGTTGTTTCGTTCTAGTCGATCAGTAGTGGAGCCCAGTTGGGGTCGATCGGGGACCTTTGTCGCTTTTGGGGTTTCTTCTTTTATTTGGCTCCGTAGTCGGGCCCTGATTGTACTTGGTTGATGTAATGTTTTATTCATGTATTGTGTGAAGTGGCGAGTGTAAGCCAACTATGTATCTCTTTCCCTTATGTATAACATGGGTTGTGTGAATATTACCTCACTTGCGACATTGCTTTCAATGCGGTTATGCCTCTAAGTCGTGCTTCGACATGTGGGAGATATAACCGCATCGGGGGCGTTACAGTGTGGTTCTTCAAGTAGGTCGACTCTGTCTTCACGGGCTTCCTTGGCTTAGGCTTCTGTGTACATTGCGACTCGCGGCAAGTCGAACTCAATATCGGTCGAGATGACGGCTTCTGCTCCATAGACGAGGAAGAATAGGGTGAAACTGGTCGACTTGTTTGGCATTGTACGGAGACTCCAGAGGACGGCCGACAGCTCATCAAGCCAGCTATCGGGTGAACGGATCAGGGGCTCGACGAGTCATGGCTTGATGCCGGATTGGATGAGGTCGTTGGCCCGCTCGACCTAGCCGTTGGATTGAGGATGAGCCACAGAAGCCAGGCAAGCCGGATGTCGGAGCCGGAGCAGTATTGCGATAGAGCACCCTTGGAAAAGTTGGTGCCATTGTCCGTGATGATGCTCTCTGGGACGATGTAGCACACCGCGATGTCTTTGATGATGATGCTCTCCGGGACGCTCTAGCGCACCGCGATGTCTTTGATGAACCGGACGGCTGTTGGCCCGTCCAGCTTCTTGATTGGTCACACCTCGATCCACTTGGTGAACTAGTCGACCGCCACCAGCAAGTGCGTCATGCCACCCCGAGTGGTCTTGAAGGGGCCTACCATGCCAAGCCCCCAGACAGCGAAGGGCCAGGTGATCGGGATGGTCTGCAGGGGATTGTGGATGTGCTTGCTGAAGCGTTGGCAACCCTCGCATTTGAGGATGAGCAACTCGGTGTCTTTGAGGGCCGTGTGCTAGTAGAAACCATGGCGGAAGGCCTTAGCCACAAGGGACCTGGAGGAGGCGTGGTGCTCGCACTCTCCCTAATGTATGTCGAGGAGGATCTCTATGCCCTTGTCTTGCTTGACGCAGCGTTGGAACACGCATGTCGCGCTGCGCTTGATGAGCTCGTTGTTGATGATGTTGTAGGCGGACGTCTGGAGTTGCACTTGCCGGGCCTCGTCTCATCCATGGGGAGCACTCCGTTCTCCAAGAATGCTAAGATTGGCTGGTCCCATGACGAAGCCATCATCGCGGTGGAGACAACCACCAAGACAGGTTCTGGGGCAGCAGCCCCCGAACCGGATTTAGCAGACCGGGTTGAGCATGGCGGTTTATGGGCCAGGATCGGCTGCCCCCGCGCCGAGCTGCGCAGCTCCCAGGTCTGGGTTGGGGAGGGGCGCTGCAGGCTCGTCCGGGGTGAAGATGGACTCGGAATCCAGAGACGACTTGACGGACGGCTAGCGCAGGTGCTCGAGGAAGACACCGGAAGGTATGGCCTACCGGGATAAGCCAATCTTGGCTAGCGTGTCAGCGGCTTCATTTTCTGCACGCAGGATGTGGAGGAACTCGCAGCTGTCGAAGGTGCCGGAGAGCTGCTGGACAGAAAGCGGTACCTGGCCATGTTGGCATCCCGGGCGTCCCACTCGCCTGAACACTGCTGCACCACTAGATCCGAGTCGCCGTAGCACAGGATGCGCCGGATACCGAGTTCCTTGGCAAGCCGGAGGCCGTGCACAAGGGCTTCGTACTCGGCAACGTTGTTGGAGGCGGCGAAGAGGATCTGGAGCGTGTATCATAGCCGGTCGCCCTTCAGGGAAGACAGCATGATGCCCGCTCCCAAGCCGGAGTGCATCTTGGAGCCATCAAAGTCATGCACCAATGCTTTGAATCCAGTGGCGGCGGCAGGTACTTGGTCTCTGTCTAGTCGATGAGGAAGTCGGCCAAGGCCTGGGACATGATTGTGGGGCGCGTAGAGGATGGTGTGGCCGGCTAGCTCGATGGACCACTTGGCAACCTGGCCAGAGGCATCCCGGCAGCCTATGATCTCACCGATGGGGGCGTGCTGGCCATTGTGATAACGTGCTCTTGGAAGTACTGCTTCAGCTTCTTGGCGGTAAAATACACGCCATAACACATCTTCTGGTAGTGCAGGTAGTTCTGCTTGGAGGCGGAAAGCACCTCACTTAGGTAGTAGACCGGGCGCTGGATGGACTCGATCTTGCCCTTCTTTGGTCGCTCGACCACCAGCACCGTGTTGACCAACCACGAGGTGGTGGCGATGTATAGCAACAACGACTCCTTGTCGGTCGGTGCGGCCAGGATGGGTGTGGTGAAGAGCATGCGCTTGAGATTCCTGAAGCGCTTCATCCGTCTGGTCGTTCCACTCAAACGGCGACATGTTCTTCATCAGCTGATACAGGGGCAAGGCCCTCTCGCCCAGTCAGCTGAGAGACCGGCTGACCAAGGCCAAGCAGCTGGTGAACTTCTGGACATCTTGCAGCCGGGTTGGCTTGTGCATGCGCTCGATGGCCTTGATCATCTCCGGGTTTGCCTCAATGTTGCACTCTGAGACGAGGAAGCCGAGCAGCTTCCCAGCCGGGACGCCAAAGACGCACTTCTCCGGGTTGAGCTTGATCTGGTACTCATGTAGATTGGCAAAGGTCTCCTTCAGGTCATGAAGGAGCGTGAGGTGCTCCTTGGTCTTCACCACAATGTCGTCGACGTAGACGTGAATGTTGCGGCCGAGTTGGTTCAGCAAGCGTTTCTGCATACAGCGCTGGAAGGTGGCGTCGGCATTCTGTTGGGTTCTACCGTAGGGTGCATCGGCTGCAAAATAAAATTTCCCTACGCGCAGAACAACAAGAACATGCTACGGGAGATGGATCACAGATTGTTACCACTAGACGCGCAGTGCCGTGCAGCGGAAGAAGAGTTGGGGCAGCGCGTTCGTGTGGATCGTATTCTCCTCGTCCGATCTCCCTCGAATAGCCGGTCGTTCGATCCCACGTACAAGTTCGCCAGAGCGGCGTAGGTGCAGCACCTCTAAAGGTATCCGCGTGTGCAGGAGGAACACCATGCGGCGGACTGCTAGGTCCGATCACACAGTCAGCGGTGAGTGGAGGTGTCTATTCACAACACATGCAAACCCTAGTGACAGCGTCGAAGCGATCAACTGCATGAGTGTGCTGCACCCCACTTTATATAGGCCTCCATCGTGGGCTCAACACTTGGGCCTTGCACGGACCCTAAAGCACATAAGTCTACTCGGCCACAATCCAAATAGAGCTCGGATCACATCCGACTAGTGTCCCCGGATCCGACCTCGTAGGTTCCTTCCCTTAAGAGCGCGACCCCTTAGGTTCAAGCCGGCTTGGTCGTAGTTCGGATCACCTTCGGACTACATGGCTGGTAGCGTCCTCTAGCAAGGCGTGCCAACCACCAAGCAGATGATGAAGTTGGTTAGGCGAACCTGTACATCACACTTCCATTCCTTTTGCCACACAATATATGTTGTCGGGCTCAAGGCGAGTATGTCATCCTTGTGCTGACACGACCTCTTTCTCGTTCCAGTGATGCCGACCACAAACCGGATTATCTCATAATCCTTGTCGCATGGCCATGCTTATCCCGGTCGGATCACACGAGGGTCCTAGAGTACATCTTGTCGTGGTTTTGTCACGGCAGATGTCCCAGTGTCAGGACTTAGTCGTGGAGCCATCACGACGGGTTAGCTTGAAGGGATTAAAGCGGACACAGGGACGCAAGAGATTTTATATTAGTTCGGCCCCTTCGATGAAGGTAAAAGCCTACGTCTAGTTGTGATGGAATTGATGGGGTTTCGAGGGCTTAGGGAGCAAACAAGCTTCGCCTAAGTCTCGGGTTGTTGTCTGTTGTCCTTGAACTGCCGCCGGGTCGTCCCCTTATATACACGGGTGACACCCGTCGGTTCACAGAGTCCCAACACCGGTTCATATTCGTGTCCGGGTTGATCTCTCCTTATTCCTAACTTATAATACAAGTTTATATACACATGCCGGTTTACGGCTACAAGTCTTAAACCGACTATGGGCCCCAGGCCCTCATCTGCCTTCTTGGGCTTTAATACTCTCGAACTACTGATGGAGTTGATCCGGCCCAGATAGGCCGGTTTACGCCCAGTAGTAATATCCCCAACATTAGGCCCCAGATTGATTTGAACGGGTTCATGTCAATCCTTAGCAAAAAATCTTTATCTTCAACATCTTCTTGTAGTTTGTTGAACAGCCGTGATGTCATCTTCTCTGGTCGTTGCAAACCGGCATGATGTCATCTGTCATAAAGAAAATTTATCTATGACCCCTTTTTGTTAATAAATCCGCGACAATCGAGGCGACAACTCTGTTTCGTGGCCCCTTGATTCTCGTACCTGACACATGTCCCTTTCCATATAAATAGGACCGAGGAGTCATTTCTTTTCTCCCCTTCGTTCCCTTCTTCTTCGTCTTCCTCGCGTCGCTAACCTCGGAGCTCCGCCGCCGCCGTCAGCTTCCACACCGACCTTGGCTGCTGCATCGACCTGAGCGCACCAGAGCATCGCGGCGATCTTCCGCGTCTTCCTCAACCCTGGTGAGTCTTCTGCCCTTCTCAACATAGATCTGTTCTAGGGTTTCGTGTTCTTGCAATGTTCATCGCATGTGCTTGTTCATATACTAGCCTCTGGATGCATCTGTGAACCCCCGCTCTGTGTAGTGGTAGCTTTTAGTATCCGCCTTTAGGTTCATGCCCAAGACCATAAATCTCTCATATATTTCTGCTAATTAAGTCAGTACTGTTCTGCTTCGATCTTTTGAACATTTTTCTTCTTTTCTGAACTTGCTTTAGATCCAACGCTGTAGAAAAATCTTGCGAAATCTGTTTCTGCATACTTATCCATCCGCAACTTAGTTGTCTCAATGTTTAGATCAGGCGGTTTAACTTGGTGTAGAAAAAATGTACAAACCGGTATATACCATTAGTCCCATTGTTGAACCGCCAGAACTCTTTAGCCAGATGTTGTCGCTTCATAGAACTCCGGTTTAGATGTAGTTGTCTCCGGTTTAACATTGTTCATGCTAGTGTATATTTAACCAACATATTCTTGAACCGGAATCACTTATTTTGTAGATTTCACCATGGCCAAACAAGTATATGAGTGCAACTAGGTTCCTTCCCGCGTCACAGAAACTCAACTGAATAACTTAGTCTTAACCGGCGCTTTAAGCAGCAAAGACACTATCCATTGGAGGGTCCCCGGTACAGAATGTCCTCCCACACCTCAAGAGGGAGAGGTCATTGTTTTTGCAGATCACTTAGCCCGGGGCTTTAATCCGCCCAGTTCAAAATTCTACCGGGATGTCTTAGCCAATTTTCAACTCCGTCCGCAAGACACTGGCCCCAATTTTGTTACCAACATATGCCACTTCCAAGTGCTCTGTGAGGTGTTCTTTCAAGAGGAACCACAGTTGAGTTGTTCAGAGACTGCTTTCATCTAAACCGCCACACAGAGTTTACTGATGGTTCCAATACGGAATTGGGTGTTGTGGCGATTCAGAAAAGAAAAGAGGTCACTTACCCTCACGCTAAACTGCACAGCCATCCCAAAGAGTGGAATCCATCATGGTTCTATTGCAAAGACACCTCCCCTGCTGATGAAAATCCTTTGCCTGGCTTTCGTCCGGAGCGACTAAGCAATACCCATCCCTTTCCACAAAGGTTAACTGCCAAGGAGAGAAGTAAATACGCTCCTCGACTTTCCAAACTCAGGGCCATCATGGCTAACGGTTTAACAGGAGTTGATCTTGCTCGCTGTTGGATATCATGAAGCATACTGCCCCTCAGTCAGTGCTCCGGTTTGATGTGTGAATATACTGGCAGTGTCGATGACCCATTGCGACATGTTAACATCCAGCTCACTGATGATGAAACCACAGAAACTGTGAAGAAAATTTTGAACGAACCGGAACACATCTGTGCTTGAATCGGCCTGCTTCCCTTCTGTGTCATCAACAAACCGCCAGCTATAAGATTTAATTTTACCTTTTACTGAGCCTATCATTGTTATATCTGCCCATTATTTAACACCAATATCTGTTGAAACAGGGCGATGATCCATTTTGGAGCAAGAAGCTTCCACATGAGAAACCAGACAAACCGGAAAGACCAATCCGGCCAAAGACCAGAGTCGTGAAGAAAACCGCCCACAGGAAGAAAACCACTGCCTCTTCAGATCCAGCAGCTGATGATGATGTGGGTAATCCGGACCTTGAGGTAGAGCTTAATTCACTAGGCTTACTTTTCACACGCCTTATTGGTGATGATATTTGTCAGGATGATGCTGAAGCCAGCCACGCTGATGCTGCAGAGGTAATTATTCTCTCTTCCGATTCAGACCCTTTGCCTTTGCTAAAAATCCGTCAGGCAAACCGGAAGGTTAAATTTTCTCATCCTCTTGCTTACTTGGATCCCAAATTTCTTATCAAGACCCAACAGCACGAAGCTCGCGCACAACCCGGCATAGCGGCCAGGTAGTTACCTCCGCCGGTTTACCGAACAGTCCGGTTCAGAAACGCCGTTCAGATGTCTCTAATTTGCTTGTCAGTGCTTGTCCTAAAGCGGGTTGTTTTCGTCAACCTCTTAATCCATCTGACTCCGATTATCAGGTTACTTCCCACTCATCCTCTGGCGAGTCATCGGCTACAAAGCTGCCACCGCTCAAAACGGTGCTTGGGTAAGCTATACTTATCATAATATTTCTGGTGTATTACTTTGTAACATATGCTGTTTTTGACTTTTATTACTCCTTTCAGGGCCAAGCCTAGACCGAGCAAGAAGGCCCGCCTGGATAAAGCGGCCGAGGAGGACGCCGTCCCTGAACTGGGTAAAACGCCAAACCCTGAAGCGGCTATTCGTGAAGATATACCCAACGACCCACCACTGCAAGATGATGACTTTATTGTTGAAGGAAGGCCTATTGACACCTCAGGCCCTGTCAACCAGCCCACAAGCCCCATCCGGATTGAGAGATCCATCAGTCCATCCCATCCTGCTGACAAATCGACTGCCCCAATGCGAACCGGTGATGCTAAGGATGATGATGTTGTAATTACTGGCATTGGCCGTACAGAGCCAAGCAATCATGTCGCCTTATCCAAGCATACTGCCAAAGAAGAATTTGCTGCCATGGGCAAAGGCAAGTGGAATATTGATCTGGCGACTTATGCTGCTCTGAATACCCAAGAACTTCATTCCGGCTACCTGAACCGGCTGTATACCAGCCGTGATTATGAAGTTGGTCTGGTGAATATGATGAAAGAAAAATTTGAGGTAACTTCCCTGTGCTTTTCTTACTTGGATATTTCAATCTTGTTAATTCTCCTAGCCCCCAAGGGCCGGTTTAAAATCCTCTTTCAAACCGGGACTTGCTAATATAAATCTCCATGCTTTAGAATTCGCTGATGTAGCCCCCAAGGGCCAGTTCAACTTAGTGTAGTTAAACCGGGACTTTAAGTAATTGACATCACAACATCAGAATTTATTCGAGCAGTTAGCCATTAGCCCCCAAGTGCCAAGTTGAATACTTGTATTAATCTTGGGACTTTTATAATAAATTGAAAGATGAAGATCAAATATGCATTAGCCCCCAAGTGTCGAGTGCATAACTTGTTATGTGGTTGGCACTTCAATTTTTGCACTGCTTTCTGAATCATATAATTGTCTGTATGCAGGCTGAGCTGAAGACAAAAGAAAACCAAGTCGCCGATCTCCAAGAAAATCTGAAGTCTCAACAAGCTGAAACCTCAAAAGCAAAAGAGGAGTTGACCAGCGCTTTAAGCGTCATGGAACAGCTTAAGGAGGACTTTAAAAAGGAGCGGGCGGACTGGACCACTGAGAAGTTCGCTTTAACCAAGCGAGCAGAAGACGCCGAGGCTGCGCTCAAACCGGTGGTGGATGAACTGACCGGCATAAAAGGGCAAGTGCACTCCATGACTGCTGCTATCTTTGGTAAGCCGATTTAACTTCTGGAATTACTCAGTCTTCTTATGTAGCTTTCAATTTGCTGACTCTTTGTAACCCTTCAGGAACACGCATTGGTCACTTGGGGTTAGATGTACGGATGAAATTGAAAGCCGCCTACACATTGATCGAGCAACTATACACTGGAGCATAGCGGATTATCTCTACTGCATCGCATAATAATCTGGCGCCCACTTTAATTCAAGATACTTTGAAGAGGCTGTCGATGCTTCCTGCTCGGGTTGAAGAGCTAAAGAGATCTGCCGCTCGAACCGGTGCCATCAATGCCTTAATCCGGGCAAAAGCATGGGTGCCGGATTTTGACCCTGTTGAGGCAGCTCAGGGCTATCCCAGCTTGAAGGAAGACGGATCAGCATTTAGTGAAGCGGATCTACGAGCAATAAACCGGGAGGTGCGTCCTCTAGCTTGCCAATTGGCTGAAGAGGCAGATTTGTCACATTATCAAGCACAGTACAATGATCAAAACAAGCGAGTAGCCGCACCGATTCCTGAAGCGGAAAATCTTATCCCTCCAATCCGTAAGCACACTTATGCTCCTGATATTGAACCGTCACTGCTGATCCATGATGAAGCTGTCTTTCAAGCATTAATGGGAATCGACTGGACAACTGTTGATTTCCAGCCGCTGGGTAGAGAAGCAGAAGTGGAAGCGGCGCGGGATGACCCACAACCATCAAGCCATGCTGGTGACCAAGCTTGAACTGGAAATCGGTTTAAAACTGCTCCACCTTCAAAAAACAATGATCTTATTTGGGCACCGTGTTGCCTTGTAATAGGCTAGCCGATACTCTTGATTTTGTTATGCCTTCGTGCATAAATACTGCAACATGTGCTTCCTTTGGGTGATAAAATTTCCAAAGTACTTTCTGCAATCAAGAAATATTAAAATACCGCCGTGGTTGTACCGTCAGGCGGATTGTTATGAAATCAAAATATCTGAAATTTGAAGTATATGATCTAATCTTTGTGATACATAATACCTGCCATCATTGGGCATGAAGCTGGCTTAGCCAATCTTGAAGCGGAGGTTTTATAAACCCACACTATTGGAGGAAATAACCGCTCCTGTATATATACAATGCCAGTTTACCTTGTAAAACCGTGCCGGGTGTTATGATAAACACCATGTTATTCCTTAATAGGATGTTTAACAAAGAAAATCAAATCGGGCAAATAAACTCCGGATTAAAAATGGACTGTGTTCCGTCAACTGACAGTTTGAACCGGTTTAAAAAACTTTGCCAGTTTAAAAACGCAACAAGAATAAAAACAAAATTTTTAGGCAAAGGTAATGATAAAAACCGTTTGCAAAAAGAGGCTTTATTGAGCCGATCAGATGGTGTTACCATGGTCGGACACGACCAAGCCCCCGATAGGCGTAGCTATGGTTCAAGTCAGCCAGGTTCCCAAATGAAACCGTTGCATTTATGCCGATCAAGAGGCATGGCAATGGTTCGGGTTCGACCAAGCCCCCAAGTGATTCTGTGGCCTTAGGCCGATCAAGAGGCGCGACTGGTTCAGACTTGACCATTTCCCAAGTGATCTGGTGGCTTTCGCCTATCAAAAGGTGTTGCATTGGTTCGGATATGACCAAGCCCCCAAGTGATGTCATAAAGCTTTTGAAAAGCAAATTCAAGGGGTAAACCGGAGGCCGCTTTAAGACAGAACAACTCCGTGTAACCACTCATGATGTAAAAAGAACAGAGACCCCGCTTTAGCTGAGGCTCCGGTTTATTGTATTAATCATAACATATACTGTGTCATAATATGTACATAGGTAGAGCCAATGGCTCAGGTATAATAAGGCCGAAGATGAGCTATGTTCCACGGCCTGTTGGTCTCCTCCTCTGATGTACGTGAGTCTTTGTGCTCTCGAATATCGATCAGATAGTATGGCCCATTGTGCAGATTATTGCTGACCACGAAAGGTCCCTCCCAAGGTGGGGATAACTTAGGCATATCAGTCTGATCTTGGATGAGCCGAAGCACCAAATCTCCCTCTTGAAAGGTTCTGGTTCTGACTCGGCGACTGTGATAACGACAAAGATCCTGTTGGTAAATTGCCGAGCGGGCAGCAGCTATGTCACGCTCTTCATCCAACAGGTCCAAAGCATCTTGACGTGTTGTCTCATTGTCCGCTTCAACATAAGCCGCCACACGAGGTGAATCATGACGGATATCACTAGGGAGAACCGCCTCCGCTCCGTAAACCATGAAGAACGGTGTGTACCCTGTTGATCTGTCGGGTTTAGTATTAATGCTCCATAACATAGATGGTAACTCTTCTACCCAACAACCCAGTGTTCTCTGCAAAGGAACCATTAGCCGGGGTTTGATGCCTCTCAAGATCTCTTGATTAGCTCGCTCTGCTTGACCATTGGATTGTGGGTGGGCTACTGATGAAACATCAAGCCGGATGTGCTCACGTTCGCAGAACTCCTTCATGGCACCCTTGAAAAAATTAGTACCATTATCTGTGATGATACTGTGTGGAAAGCCAAACCGGAAATCACTTTTTTGATGAACTAAACCATCATGGCTGCATCACACTTGCTAACAGGCTCTGCCTCCACCCACTTTGTAAATTTATCAACCGCCACCAGAAGGTGGGTCTTATTATCCTTGGACCTTTTGAAAGGCCCAACCATATCCAGCCCCCAAGTCGCAAATGGCCAAGTAATTGGAATCATTCTCAATTCTTGAGCCGGCACATGAGCACATCTTGAAAACTTTTGGCAACCGTCACATCGTCTGACCAGATCTTCCGCATCAGCATGAGTAGTTAGCCAATCGAAGCCATGGCGGAACGCTTTAGCCACCAAAGACTTTGAACCAGCGTGGTGACCACAATCTCCTTCGTGGATCTCACGCAAAATTTCACAGCCTTCTTCAGGAGACATCCAGCGTTGAAACGCCCCTGATACACTGCAATGATGCAATTTGCCGTTGATAATAGTCATGGACTTGGATCGCCGGATTATCTGTCGGGCCAGAATCTCATCCTCTGGTAACTCGCCCCGGTTCATCTATGCAAGGTAAGGAAGCGTCCAATCCGGAATGACATGAAGAGCTACCACCAACTGAGCCTCCGGATCAGGAATAGCCAAATCTGCTTCACCAGGGAGCTTGACCGACGGGTTGTGCAGCACATCCAGAAAAATATTGGGCGGAACCGGTTTACGTTGAGAGCCTAGCCGGCTTAAGGCATCCGCCGCTTCATTCTTCCGGCGGTCCACATGGTCCACCTAATAGCCCTTGAAGTGACCTGCAAAAATATCCACCTCAGAACGATATGCAGCCATGAGTGGGTCCTTGGAATCCCAAGTGCCAGACACCTGTTGAGCCACTAGGTCCGAGTCACCGAAGCACTTAACTCGGCTTAGATTCATTTCCTTAGCCATCCGGAGACCATGGAGTAAGGCTTCATACTCAGCTGCATTGTTAGTACAAGGGAACATTAAGCGAAGAACGTAACAAAACTTGTCACCTCGTGGGGAAGTTAATACGACTCCAGCCCCCGAGCCCTCCAATTGCCTGGATCCGTCAAAATGGATAGTCCAATATGTGTGATCCGGCTTTTCTTCAGGCGCATGCAGTTCTGTCCAATCATTGATGAAATCAACAAGTGCTTGAGACTTGACCGCCGTCCGCGGCACATATTTCAATCTGTGCGTCCCAAGCTCTATAGCCCACTTTGCAATCCGGCCAGTTGCTTCACGGTTCTGGATGATATCTCCCAAGGGAGCAGAACTAACCACTGTGATGGGGTGCCCTTGGAAATATTGTTTAAGCTTCCGGCTCGCCATAAAAACTCCATATACTAGCTTCTGCCAATGCAGATACCTTTGCTTGGATTCAATAAGTACCTCGCTGATGTAGTAAACCGGACGCTCCTTGCCTACTTCCTTGTGCTCCACCACAATAGCCACACTGACTGCATGAGCATTAGCAGCAACATATAGTAGCAATGGCTCCTTATCAATTGGAGCAGCGAGTACAGGCGGATTGGCCAACTGCCGCTTTAAATCCTCAAATGCTTTATCAGCATCAGAACTCCAGACAAAATGATCCGTCTTTTTCAACATCTGATACAAAGGGATTGCCTTCTCACCAAGGCGGCTGATAAACCGGCTTAACGCGGCAATCCGGCCAGCCAAACGTTGGACATCATTGATACACTTCGGTTTGGCCAGGGAGGTGATGGCTGTAATCTTCTCCAGATTGGCTTCAATTCCTCTATTGGACACCAGAAAACCCAATAACTTGCCCGCCGGTACACCAAAGACGCATTTGGCCGGATTGAGCATCATCTTGTATGTCCTTAGGTTATCAAAAGTTTCTTTCAAATCGTCAACCAAAGTCTCCTTCTTCCTTGATTTAACCATGATATCATCCACATAAGCATGCACATTACGGCCAATCTGTTTATGAAGGCAATTCTGTACACACCGTTGGTAAGTTGCCTGAGCACTCTTGAGCCCAAAGGGCATAGACACATAGCAGAAGGCTCCAAAGGGAGTTATGAATGTTGTCTTCTCCTGGTCCTTAACTGCCATCTTGATCTGATGATAACCAGAATATGCATCCAGAAAACTCAAACACTCACAACCCGTCGTAGCATCAATGGTTTGATCAATACGGGGGAGGGCAAAAGGATCTGCTGGACAAGCCTTGTTAAGATCTGTGTAATCCACACACATGCGCCAGGTGCCGTTTTTCTTAAGGACTAACACCGGATTAGCTAGCCATTCAGGATGAAAAACCTCAATGATAAAGCCAGCCGCTAAGAGCCTAGCCACTTCTTCTCTAATAGCTTTGCGTCTTTCTTCGTTAAACCGGCGGACGAACTGTTTCACCGGTTTGTACTTAGGATCCACGTTAAGAGTGTGCTCAGCGAGTTGCCTCGGTACACCTGGCATGTCAAAAGGCTTCCATGCAAAAATGTCTCGATTCTCACGAATGAACTCGATGAGTGCGCCTTCCTATTTCGGATCCAAGCTGGCACTGATGCTGAACTGCTTGGACGAATCACCAGGTACGAAGTCAACAAGCTTAGTTTCAGCTGCTGATTTGAACTTCAGGGCCGGATCGTGCTTCGTGGTTGGCTTCTTCAACAGAGTCATGTCTGCCGGATCAACATTATCCTTATAGTATTTCAGATCCTCTGTGGCACAAACCGACTCTGCGTAGGCCGCATCACCTTCTTCACACTCTAAGTCAACCTTGCGGCTTCCATGAACCGTTATCGTCTTGTGACCCGGCATCTTGAGCTGCAAATACACATAACAGGGCCGTGCCATAAACTTGGCGTAAGCCGGCCGCCCAAACAAGGCGTGATATGGACTCTGGATTTTTCCACCTCAAAAGTCAATGTCTCCGACCTGGAATCATGATCATCTCCAAAGGCTACTTCCAGGGCTATCTTACCAACAGGGTATGCTGACTTACCAGGTACCACACCATGGAATATCGTATTGGACGGTTTAAGATTTTTATCTGTTAGTCCCATATGACGGAAGGTCTCATAGTATAAGATATTAATACTGCTCCCTCCATCCTTGAGTACCTTGGTGAACTTATAACCTCCCACCTGAGGCGCCACCACCAATGCTAGCTGACCCGGATTATCAACCCGGGGAGGGTGATCCTCTCTGCTCCACACGACTGGCTGTTCAGACCAGCATAGATATTGGGGCACAGCCGGTTCAACAGAATTCATAGCCCTCCTTTGAACCTTCCGGTCACGCTTGTCCAAACTAGTGGTGAAGACATGCTATTGCCCACTATTCAACTGCTTCGGGTGACTCTGGTAACCCGACTATTGTTGTTGCTGCTCCTGCTGATTGTAACCACCCTGGCTATTATTTTGATTGTTATGTCCGCCTGGATTACCATTAAATCCTGAACCGGAACCCGGCCCGGATCCTGAGCCACCACCGGAGCCGTGATCATACCGGAAAGCATTAGAATTCTTGAACTCCTGCATAATGTAGCAGTCCTTCCAAAGGTGATTGGCTGGCACCTCCTTCGTCCCATGCTTTGGGCAGGGCTGGTTTAATAGATAATTTAAGCGGTCCGGGTTAGGATTAGGCGCTCCACCGCGATTCGGCGGTTTACCCTTGCGTCGCTGGCCCTTGTCCTGTGCATTTGTATTAGCCACGAAGTCCATGTTGCCATCCGCTTTACGCTTGCCTCCGCCACCATTACCTGCCGGATTATGCTGCTGTCCTCTGGAGTTGCTGTTCTTCTTTCCCTTCCCTACCTTGTCGTCATCAGACTCGGGATCCTTGGTACTATCAGAATCAACATACTTCACTAATGCAGCCATGAGAGTTCCCATATCCGTGCAATGACGCTTCATCCGCCCCAATTTCAACTTTAGAGGCCCAAACCGGCAGTTGCCTTCCAGGGTGATAACGGCGGTGTCAGCGTTGATGCGGTCCGATGAATGCAGAACTTGCGAGACCCGGCGCACCCAATGAGTCATCGATTCTCCTTCCTCCTGGACACAGGCTACTAAGTCCACTATAGACATAGGCTGCTTACACGTATCCTTGAAATTACTGATAAACCGGGCTCGCAATTGGGCCCATGAACTGATAGAATTGGCCGGTAAGCTTTTTAACCAAGTGCGGGTTGTTCCCTCGAGCATCATGGTGAAATACTTCGCACATGCCGCATCGTCCACATCAAGCATATCCAAGGCCATCTCATAACTTTCTACCCATGTCTCTGGAGGTTGATCCGCCGTGTAATTTGGTACCTTGCGCGGGCCCTTGAAATCCTTGGGCAGACGCACATTGCATAAAGCGGGGACAAGGAAATGTACCCCCAAAGAACTAGAAGCAACACCAGGTTTGACCGAGATGGTTGGACGAACCGGCGTGAGCTGACGAGCCTGATACTGTGCCGCTAACTCGGCCTCCCTGCGCGCCCGGGCCCGGTCCACCACTTCCTGAGCATTATCAGCACCAACCGCTGGGTTGTCACCATGGGGCGCTCCACGTCGTGCATTGCTCGATACGGCAGGTTCATCCATACGTCTGCTGTAGCTCCGGCTTGGACGAGGGGTAGAGTGGATCTGGTCGCGGCTGTACGAGTATGCTTCCTGTTGGACCAAAGCTGTCCTAAGAAGCTATTTGACCCGGCGCGTCTCTACTGCCTGCGGTGAATCACCTTCAATTGGAATGGCCTCCAGCCGTGCAGCAGCTGCAACAAGGTTGTCCATCGGGTTGGAGTAGTGACCCAGAGGTGTTGGAACAACCTGAGGTACCATAGTGTTATGATGAGGCAGATCCGTTAAACGGGGCTGAACCGGCGCGCCCGTCCCAAGAGCTTCCGCCCGGTTTACCACCGGCGGATTACTGGTTCCTGCTCCTTGGGTGTTGAAGAGGTCTCTGGCTTCGAAAACCGAAGGCAAACAGGATCGGTACTTCCTTTTCATGACTTCATGCGACGCGTTCTGGTCCAGCATGAGCCTGTAGGCTTGCGCATCTAAAGCAGCCCGCTCTGCCGTCATCCTAGTATTTTCAGCTGCTAGGTCCGCCTTGGCCTGAGTGATCTGTTCCCTCACCTTTGTAATCGCCGTGTTGTGGGGTCCTGATCCGCCTGGTTAGCCTCTGCAGCCGTCGCCGCCACTGAACCGGAGATCATTGCCGCTGGGTCGAAGAATGAAGCACTGCTTGTGTACCGGCCATGAATATTCCAACTCGGTTGGGTAGATCAGAGGGGTCCGGAATTCTGTCGCCATCGGAACAGCCCCCAACCCGGCCATCTTGTAGCTGATATAGAGATTCAGTTTCTCCGGTGGATGACTCGTCATCGGAATAAACGACAGTCTCGCCACCAGATTCCGATCCATCCTCATAATTTCCACCATGGATGACTCCCACGAAGGCACGCTTCACGGCCGGTTTAACCTGGGCAGATCGCGCACGCTGAGCCGTTTCGATGAGGTCGGCGCAGATGTCCGGCTCAGGGCCCGGTTCACCGATCTTGCCAATGAAAACGTGTATGCCACCAAAGGGGACCCGGTACCCGTACTCAATTGAGCCGGCCTCGGGGCCCCAGCCTGCATCCTCGATGTAGAGCTTGCCGCGACGACTCTTAGTCATCGTCCCACAGCGTAGCCCTCGAGTCCTTCGAAGCGGCCCTCCAAGAACTTGAAACCATCGTGCGATAGCCCCACGGTGGGCGCCAACTGTCGTGGTTTTGTCACGGCAGATGTCCTAGTGTCAGGACTTAGTCGTGGAGCCATCGCGACGGGTTAGCTTGAAGGGATTAAAGCGGACACAGGGACGCAAGAGAGTTTATACTAGTTCAGCCCCTTCGATGAAGGTAAAAGCCTACGTCTAGTTGTGATGGAATTGATGGGGTTTCGAGGGCTTAGGGAGCAAACAAGCTTCGCCTAAGTCTCGGGTTGTTGTCTGTTGTCCTTGAACCGCCGCCGGGTCGTCCCCTTATATACACGGGTGACGCTCGTCGGTTCACAGAGTCCCAACACCGGTTCATATTCGTATCCGGGTTGATCTCTCCTTATTCCTAACTTATAATACAAGTTTATATACACATGCCAGTTTACGGCTACAAGTCTTAAACCGACTATGGGCCCTAGGCCCTCATCTGCCTTCTTGGGCTTTAATACTCTCGAACTACTGATGGAGTTGATCCAGCCCAGATAGGCCGGTTTACGCCCAGTAGTAATATCCCCAACACATCTCTCCTGATCGGAGGGGCAAATCCCATCTTGCTCGACCATGTCTCGCAGCATGGGTCTGGACAAGCCCAAAACCTACCTTTGTAACTACCCCGTCATGGAGTAGCGTTTGGCTGGCCCAAAGCAAGTCTGTCACCATCCCGAGTACATGTTCCAGCTCAGCTCTTAGGACATAGAACGTATGTTGTACTAGAGACTCACAGATGACATATCGCTGCGTCTCATAGTTGGGTATGTCCGACTCAGACCTTATCTCGACCCGGATCCGACTATGTCGAATCCGACCAGATCCTTCTAAGTCCATATTATCCGGTTAGCATTCAATGCTCCATGGCTAGTGATACCAAGCCATCGACCGTGTCATATGCTAGTCTAGTTGGTTGCGCGTCCACACAACCCTTTCGACTACGGACCTTTTAGGACAGCCATCATACAATGCATAGTCCCACAAACAAGTCACATACCTGCTGATACACATCATTGATAATGTCTAAGGACTATCTTTATTCATAAAACACGTAGGAAATATCATCAAACATGATTGACTCTAGGGCATATCTCCAACACATTCTTCAAGCCGGACGACATGGTGATGTAGCAGCACACCCCGAAGGGCATGATGAAGGACGTGTTAGGGGCGTCGGCCGGGTCCGGCTTGATCTGGTGATAGCCGGAGTAAGCATAAAGGAAGGACAGGAGCTCGCAGCGGGCAGTGGAGTCGATGACTTGATCAATCCGCAGGAGGGCGAAAGGATCCTTGGGGCAGGCCTTGTTCGGGCTGGTGTAGTCTATGCACATGCGCCAGGTGTTGTTCTTCTTTAGGATGAGGAACAGGTTGGCCAGCCACTCAGGGTGAAAATTTTCCATGATGAAGACGGCTACGAGTAGCTTGGTGACATCTTCACCGATGGTTCTTCTCTTCTCTTCTGAAAAGCGATGTAGGGGCTGACGGACAAGCTTGGCGTCCTTGTGGACGTGTCACTACTGCAGGATGCTGCTAACGTGACACTACAATTAGAGACCCTTCGACGAAACTGCGTGCGATGCAATAATAGCAAATGGTGGTGTAAAAAAACCGTCAAAAAAGGTGCAAAACGTTTGCGATGACAGATGCATCAAACACGGTTCAAATTTTAGTTGCGTGTGTGATTCAGGGTATACGGTTCAGTTCGATTAACCGTTTTTGATGAGGAGGAACAAAAGAAATGGGCAGCCAGATGAAGGTGTGTGTGATGTACAACATACGGTTCACTCGGATGAGCTGTTTGTGATTAGGAAACACAAAAGAAATGGTCAGCCAGATCAAGGTGTGTGCGATGTACAGCATACAGTTCACTCAGATGAACTGTTTGTGATTAGGCAAGACAAAAGAAACGGCCAGCCGGATCAAGGTGTGTGCGATGTACGACATGCGGTTCACCCAGATGAACTGTTTGCATTGAGACAAGAGAACGGAAATGGTTCAATATAACAAATACCATAAATACTGCAAGGTTCAATTTCAAAGATTACAACGCCCAAATTCAAACATTGCAAACCGCGTCATTTCTGAAAAGGGGTCAGCCGCTGACAAGTCATGTATGGGTTTGACACAATGATTTCCAATTGCTTTGCCTTATGCTCTTCCAATATGAAGTTTGGCATTTTTGGAGGCACTTCCATTCCACAGTACCAGCCGGCTCTGACAATCATACCATTTATCTTTCCTAATTAAATGTGTGTTCAACCTCAGTACCTTCAACACCTTTGCTCTGGCAAGAAAGAACATGGCGATTGTAATCTCCGGTGGGGTCCCTCGGTAGGAGTTAAAAGTAATATTTGAGAGATGCATATCCAGGCACTCAATGTGATTGTCGTTATAAACATCTTCCACCGGGCCTAATATGCACTGCAAAAGAAGAGAACGTGCTAGTGCCTACATGCAGTTTTGAACACTGCTACACGCCCATTTGGTTTGCAGGATTTGTAAAATGCACCAACGTGCCATCTTCAATCTGGCATGATTAACATGGGCATTTGATTACAATTTAGAAACATGTAGCCTTCTACACAAGAGGTTGGATTGGATGAAAAATTCCCTAAGAAAACTGGTACAGATGAATCCAAAGGACAAATGCTTATCGACAATTGTAACTATATGAATGAAGCAACCAATATGGGGTGGGGGTGTATGTCCTAAAATCCTCCAAAATTCCTTCAGAAATCGTAGTACATTGCCATTCTAAACTTGGGAAAAGGTGCAAAAAAATTGAACTCCCTTATGGTTAACATTTAACAGGAAAGCAACATCACCTTGATATACAGCTTCTTCAGGCACGGAAAGCATCTCACGCAACTGAAAACTTGGTCCAGGTTGGGGACGACAAATTCTAGTGCCAAGACCTTCACTGTGCCCAGAGTCTGGGTGAAGCTTCGGTGGATGACAGACGAACATACATCTTTAAAACTATAAATAACATTGATATCAAGAAGGAGAGGTATATAAGGCGACTGTCCTACCTGAAAGTTGTAGTATTTGGCAGACGAGTAGCCCACCACTTTCAATTTCGGCGCAGAAATGACATTGATTCTTGTTGGACCATGTTGATCAACTACATGTAATCTCTCAAGTGAAGGTGTGTCCTGGATGACCATATTCTGGTCCACCTTTTGTGAACTCTCGTTGCAGCACCAGCAACACACATAAATAGTGTGGAGAGTCCTGGAGGTGATGTGCAAGGTACTCGACCAATTCATCGACTGAAGATGAAGGAACTCGAGTGCAGTACAGCCGCGGAGCAGGCGCTCCATGTCATCCTTTGGGATGCAAACGGCGATGAGCTCGAGGTGCTTCAGTCGTGGTTGAAAAAGAGCGGGCACGTCATTAAGGGGGGATGGCAGTTCATGAACCTGGCTAGGTGCAACGTGGGTGCGAAGCGGAGCGCGGACATTGGCAGCAAGCTCATATGCCCATCATTATAACTTATCTTCTCGAGTTGATCTATGGCGCGGGATCGAAACCACTCGTCAAGCTTGGCTCGCTCCTTACCATTGGTACGGAACTTGCCCGCAATAAGGTCTTTGATTGGGCCATGGTGACTGCCGAGGATCTGGGAGAACGCATCCAAGCTTTGGCGATAGCCATGGCAGAGCTTGTGGGCGTGGAGGAGGTCGACAGGGGTGCGGAGCCATAGGGTGCGCCATCGCCGGGAAACGGTGGCTGTCCTCGCCCGATTTTGGGTTGGGAGGAGGGATATGATGACTATCAACATATCGTCGGGGAGGTTGTTGATGAAGTCTAGGCCTGCTGGAGTCGCTTGCGGTTCTTTCTCGACTCGCCTCCGCTTGTTTGCAGCCTCGTTCTCCACCTCGTCGCCGGCAACGGAAACCTCTATCTCCATATTCAGGCCGTGCTCCGGTGCTTCAGCAGCCCCAGCGTCGCCACTCCCTCCAATGGGGCGCTTCGGCGGCATCCTCGTACACTGACGGCTTTGAAGACTCAGAGCAGCGTCGAGGATGCGGGCGGAGAGAGTGGAATTGTGTGTGTGGCGAGGATGGGGGGTGCGGCCGCTCGGCGGGGTCATTAATATAGACCAGTGGGTGCGAAGCAGGCGGTGGTCCAAGGCTGTCTCGCTTCCCGGTGAGAACGCTTGCTTAATCTCTAGTATGAATGAAATCTATGCTTAATTACTGAATTTTAGTTGCAAAAAATAGATAGTGATATTGATTTTTAGCTGCATATTTTGACAAATCGCAGTGTCTCTTGGCTTAGCGCCGAAGTCTGGCTTTAATTTGCATACCGTAATCTGAACCGTTTGTGTTGAAGAGATGCACAGATCCTACGTTGAACAACTTGTACGCTTCCCAGTGAGCCTGCGCACCGGACTGCGCTCGCACGCCTCCCGTTCAATCAAGCAGATGTCACACGTCACCGCCTATAGCCATTAAAACCAAGACACATGGCGTCACGTGAATGATTAACCGAACGCGCACGGTTTGAATTACACAAATGTTTGAGATATTAAAGTGGCAGCTATTTTTTCAAAATGACTTTGTTGGCTGTCATTATTCGAGTGCGCCTTCTCTCAAAATGGACACGAAAAATACCACAGCATGTCAGGTGCCCTTCCATGATAGCATGCCAAGTTTCATGAATTTCAGATGAGTTTTAGATATACTAGAATTTAAAAACAAAGTATCTCAACATTTTGCCGGCAATCGATGGTGCCCTGGTGTTTGAAATTCATTCTCATTTCTTTCATGGGACCTAAGCATGCACCCAAAGACACGGATTTGATTTTTCAACCAATTTATATGCACTAGAGCATGCGCATGTAGTTCAAATTTGAATTATGCACATAAATGCATTGAAAACTCAGATAATGCATAAAAATGTCCAAACGAACCCCGAAAAATCACAAAAATTCACACAACACTCCTGTTGTTCTATGTTGACACGAGAAAAAAATTTGAAAGCAATAAGAGGCAATGGATATCGTTTCGTCCCCAAAGGTGGGGCATTCCCTACCAAAACCATCATGGTTGTTGTGAGAAGCTCCGGTTTATGAGAAGCATATACCCAAACCTGCCCAAATGAGACAAAAAATTACCGTGGCATGTTGATGCCGCTCCATGATAGCATGCCAAGTTTCATGAATTTTAGACGAGTTTTGGATTTACTAGAATTTAAAATTCGGGCATCTCAATGTTTTGCCGGCAATCAACAGTGCCCTCGTGTTTGAAATTCATTCCCATTTCTTGCATGGGACCTAAGCATGCACCCAAGAACACAGATTTGATTTTTCAACCAATTTATATGCACTGGAGCATGCGCATGTAGTTCACATTTGTATCATGCACATAAATGCATTGAAAACTCAGATAATGCATAAAAATGTCCAAACGAACCCCGAAAAATCACAAAAATTCACACAACACTCTTGTTGTTCTATGTTGACATGATAAAAAAATTGAAAGCAATAAGAGGCAATGGATATCGTTTCATCCCCAAAGGTGGGGCGTTCCCTACCGGAAACCATCATGCTTGTTGTGAGAAGCTCCGGTTTGTGAGAAACATATACCCAAACCTGCCCCAAATGGGACAAAAATTTACCACGGCATGTTGATGCCGCTCCATGATAGCATGCCAAGTTTCATGATTTTTAGACGAGTTTTGGATTTACTAGAATTTAAAAATCAGGCATCTCAATGTTTTGGCGGCAATCAACGGTGCCCTGGTGTTTGAGATTCATTCCCATTTCTTGCATGGGACCTAAGAATGCACCCAAGGACACATATTTGATTTTTCAACCAATTTATATGCACTGGAGCATGCACATGTAGTTCAAATATGAATTATGCACATAATTGCATTGGAAACCCAGTTAATGCATAAAAGTGTCCAAACGAACCCCGAAAAATCACAAAAATTCATACAACACTCCTGTTGTTCTATGTTCACACGAGAAAAAAATTGAAAGCAATAAGAGGCAATGGATATCGTTTCGTCCCCAAAGGTGGGACGTTCCCTACCGAAAACCATCATGCTTATTGTGAGAAGCTCTGGTTTGTGACAAGCATATACCCAAACCTGCCCCAAATGGGACAAAAAGTTTACCACGGCATGCTGCTGCCGCTCCATGATAGCATGCCAAGTTTCATGAATTTCAGACGAGTTTTGGATTTACTAGAATTTAAAAACCAGGCATCTCAATGTTTTGCTGGCAATCAACGATGCCATGGTGTTTAAAATTCATTCCCATTTCTTGCACGGGACCTAAGCATGCACCCAAGGACAAAGATTTGATTTTCAATGAATTTATATGCACCGGAGCATGTGCATGTAGTTCAAATTTGAATTCTGCACATAAATGCATAAAAATGTCCAAATGAACCCTGCATAATTCCAATTCTTTTATGATCACTGCAGATAAAAGGTCTAGCAACTCAAACACCGTCCATGGCCGCTGTGACCCCATTATGTAATTCAAATCAAGCCGAAAAATCAAGTAGATCCCACACAATTTATTATAACCAACCGTGTCAGGTGCAGCACAAAATGTCTTTGGACCGTGTCTGAATAAGGGACCGTGTCTGATGACACTTTGCACGCCAGTTTCTTTGGCTGAAGCGATTCAAAATTTTCGGCTTCCGCGGAAATATCTACCTCCCCGCTCCCTCCCACATACCAAAAGCCACATTCCCCTATTTCCGCCTTCCTTTCCAAGTTGAAACCTTCACTCCTTGTTTGCAGCGCCGCCGCCTCCTCGCCGGCGACCCTCCTTCACGCTGCTCGGCCTCGCCTATCCAGGCAGGTAATCCACGCCCGACCCCCATCCTCCTCCTCCTCCTTCCAGACCGCCGGCGCGAGCGCGACACCTTCCACCCAAATCACCGACCCCTCCACCAAATAAGCTCCGGCCTAATCCATGGTGTACGCAGTATATCCAGGACCTCAAGGAACATTTGGCAGCGGAGAAGCAAATCGCGGCCGCATGCGCGGATGAGGTCGTGATGGCTGCCATTCGTGTCGACGCCCAGATCTTGGAGGAGCACCTCACCATCGAGGCCACCGTTGACGCCTCGTGCCCCGACACCGCAACGCGCTTGGCTGCTTTAAACGACAGTTCGTGGCGTTTTCTTGAGTCCACCGTCGGTGCCTTCTACGAAGACTATGAGGTGTTTGCTCAGCGTGCACGTGCTTACCTCATCTTGAGAGCCAGCAGGTTGGTGCCCGGAGCGGCTCAGGAGACTCACCACTACAACGAGGGCACCCACGATGCAGAGGTATCGCCCTCTTCCATGTCCAAGGAGCCAATCTTCATCGATATCTCCGACAATGAGGAGTAGCTTGTCTTATTAGCTCCTATAAGGAACCATGTTCAGTTTGCTAGCTACTGCCTTTCCTTAACTGATTCTAGTGAATTGTGTTATCTAGTTTTACCATGCAATATTTTGCTATAGTGTATATGTTCTATATGTCGTGCAATGTGGTGTTCAATTAACTGCTTGGTTCAATTCTGCAAATGTGATGTTCGATTCTTCAGGGTGCAATATTTCCAAGTTGTTAATCACGCTTGGTTTGGTTAATGTCTGATCTTCTATTAGGGGTATGTTATATTGTTCAATTGGTGTTTAGTTAACTGCTTGGTTCATTTGTTGTGGCTTGGTTCACTTGTTGTGGTGTTTAGTTAACTGCTTGGTTCAATTCTGCAATGCGATGTTCAATTGTTGTGGCTGCATTTTGTTATTGTATACCATGTGAGGAATAAATCGAATTTGGCTATACTAAATACATGAGAAACAAATACAATTGCTATATTTCCAAGTTCTTAAGCATGCTTGGTTTGGTTAACTGTCTGATCTTCTATTAGGAGTATGTTATATTGTGCAATGTGGTGCTCAGTTAACGTTTGGTTCATTTGTTGTGGTGTTTAGTTAACTGCTTGGTTCAATTCTGCAATGCGATGTTCAATTGATGTGGCTGCATTCTCTTATCGTATACCATGTGAGGAATAAATCAAATTTGGTTGTACTAAATACATGAGAAACAAATACAATTGCTATATTTCCAAGTTGTTAAGCATGCTTGGTTTGGTTAAATGTCTTATCTTTTATTAGAAGTATGTTATATTGTGCAATGTGGTGCTCAGTTAACGTTTGGTTCATTTGTTGTGGTGTTTAGTTAACTTCTTGGTTCGATTCTGCAATGCGATGTTCAATTGTTGTGGCTGCATTCTGTTATTGTATACCATGTGAGGAATAAATCATATTTGGCTGCACTTAATACATGAGAAACATATACAAGTGCTATATTTCCTAGTTCTTAATCATGCTTAGTTTGGATAAATGGGTTTTCCATGTGGCTTGAATTAATCTGATGAATCTGCAATGTGCTTATTTATCATCAACATATTTTATTGATAGCATGCGAACCCTTACTTAACTTGATGACTAACTACCTTATATGTGTTGCAGGGAAACAATGGGAAGCACTGAGGTTTACAAGATGGTACTAACTATTATACCTTGCCTTTGTGTGTTCCTTTGCCCCATTTCCTATATAGAGAAGATATTTATTCACATCCTTGTTTTCAGGCTTCACTGATGATTACCTCTCAAACCACCTCTGTGGTCAGGAGGCAAGGAAAGTTTTCATACAACACCCACGGTTCAATATTGAAGTGTTCTTGAAGAGGTCGAAGGATGGACGGTCAATCATCCACAGGCAATGGCCTAAAGTTGCAAAGACCTTCAACATGAATGAAGGCTCAGTATTTGCCTTCCGCTTCAACAGTTTTCCAGATGAGATGCATCTCTCTATGTACCGTCTATGATGCCAATTTCGAAAGGTTCTAGATGTTGCATGTGAAACTTGCTGCTGGTGCAGTTGTGTAATGGGGTAGCTGAGTGCTGAAGCTATATCATGTTGTACTCTGATGTATTTCAATTATGAAATCATGCTTCCTTAATATGGAAATGGAATATATATTATGTGCTTAATATGAATGTCTGATGACCCACAAGTATAGGGGATCTATCGTAGTCCTTTCGATAAGTAAGAGTGTCTAACCCAACGAGGAGCAGAAGGAAATGACAAGCGGTTTTCAGTAAGGTATTCTCCGCAAGCACTGGAATTATCGGTAACAGATAGTTTTGTGATAAGGTAATTTATAATGAGTAACAAGTAACGAAATTAAATAAGGTGCAGCAAGATGGCCCAATCCTTTTTGTAGCAAAGGACAAGCCTGGACAAACTCTTATATGAAGGAAAACGCTCCCGAGGACACATGGAAATTATTGTCAAGCTAGTTTTCATCACGCTCATATGATTCCTGTTCGTTACTTTGATAATTTGATATATGGGTGGACCGTGCTTGGGTACTGCCCTTCCTTGGACACCCATCCCACTTATGATTAACCCCTATTGCAAGCATCCGCAACTACAAAAGAAGTATTAAGGTAAACCTAACCATAGCATGAAACATGTGGATCCAAATCAGCCCCTTATGAAGCAACTCATAAACTAGGGTTTAAGCTTCTGTCACTCTAGCAACCCATCATCTACTTATTACTTCCCAATGCCTTCCTCTAGGCCCAAATGATGGTGTAGTGTCATGTAGTCAACGTTCACATAACACCACTAGAGGAAAGACAACATACATCTCATCAAAATATCAAACGAATACCAAATTCACATGACTACTTATAGCAAGACTTCTCCCATGTCCTCATGAACAAACGTAACTACTCACAAATCATATTCATGTTCATAATCAGAGAGGTATTAATATGCATAAAGGATCTTAACATATGTTCTTCCACCAAATAAACCAACTAGCATCAACTACAAGGAGTAATCAACACTACTAGCAACCCACAGGTACCAATCTGAGGTTTTGGGACAAAGATTGGATACAAGAGATGAACTAGGGTTTGAGAGGAGATGGTGCTGGTGAAGATGTTGATGTAGATTGACCCCCTCCCGATGAGAGGATCTATGGTGATGACGATGGTGACGATTTCCCCCTCCCGGAGGGATGTTTCCCTGGCAGAACAGCTCTGCCGAAGCCCTAGATTGGTTTCGCCAGGTTCTTCCTCGTGGCGGCGGCGTTTCGTCCCAAAAGCTTCCTTCTTATTTTTTTTTCTCAGACGAAAGACTTCACATAGCAGAATATGGGCACCGGATGCCTACTATGGGTCCCACGAGACAGGGGGCACTGTAACGCCCCGGATCCGATGCGCCAGGTGTCCGCTAGTTATTTGCCATCGTTGCCATGTCTTGTGCTTGCGTGTTGCATTTTGCCATGTCATCATGTGCATCTCATTTTCCATACGTTTTCGTCTCATGCATCCGATCTTTTTCCCCGTTGTCCGTTTTGCAATCCGACACTCCTATGTCCTATGGCGCCCCCTTTTACCTCTTTTCGTGTGCGGGTGTTAAACATTCTCGGAATGGACCGTGTTTTGCCAAGCGGCCTTGGTACACCACCGGTAGACCGCCTGTCAAGTTTCGTGCCATTTGGAGGTCGTTTGATGCTCCAACGGTTAACCAGGTAACCGCAAAGGCCTCTTTTGGGTTGCAGCCCAACACCCCTCCAAAATAGCCCAATAACCCATCTAAGTCACCTCCATCCTCTCGGGCATTCGATCACGATCGCGTGGCCTAAAACCGCACTACATTTGGAGTCTCCTAGCTCCCTCTACCTATAAATATGTGTCCTCCCCGAAATTTTCGCGCAGTCCAACCCTAGCCCTCTCCCTCCTTGCGCCGCCGGACATGTCCGCCCGGCGGCCGAACACGTCCAACCGCGCTCGCAGCCACTCCGCAGCCGCCACGTGGTGCCCCGCATCTCCCTCAGCCGCCGGCCCGCCAGCCCGGGGCAGGCCCCCGCGGGTCCATCCCGCCGCCGCCGTCGCCCCGCGGGCGCTGCTCCGTGCGCGCCGCCCGATCCCGTCGCCCCGCCGCCGCACCGGGTCCCGCGTCAGCCGCCTCTTCGCCGACCCTCGCCGGCGCCGCCGCGGGCTCACCGGCAGGCCGCACCATTCCCCCACGCAGGCCGCGCCGCGCCACCGGCGCCCCGCTCCTCCACCAGCCCCGTCCTCCTCCTCTTCCGGCAAGGCCCCCCCTTCAACTCCGGCCAGCTTCCTCCTACTCCGGCCGCCGTCCTCGCGAACTCTGGCAAGATCCTGGCCACCTTGGTTTCTGTGCCGCGAGCAACCCTAGATCTGAGGTTGACTCGATTTTCCCCAAGTCTTTTAATTTTTGCATTATATTGCCCTGTTCATCATGCTATATCTCCGCGAACGTAGCTCCGTTTCTTGCATATGAGATACCGAAATGTTCATCAAGATGTGCTCTCCATTTTGTTCCATTGGGTCATGCTTGTTAGTGTACCGACCAGACCTCAAACAGTCTGATCTCTGTGCTCAGGTGTCATCCCTGGATCAGTAATGCTGACACCACACAGTACTTGAAGGATTTATAACAGAGTAGCAATCACACACTTATTACATCGAATGTCTCACAAGAGAACTTATTAAAATAAATATGGCTTAAGGCCATCTAATAACGATAACAGCGGAAGGCTTGGAAGATAAGCGAGTCCATCAACTCCAACGGCATCACTGAGTATAGAACCACAACCTAAAGGCACCTTACTCATCGTCTGAAAAGTCTGCAACATGAAACGTTGCAGCCCGAAAACGGGTCAGCACATGGAATATGCTGGCAATGTAACACATAGGGAGTAATGAAAGAGTAACCTATACTATATGCATATATGGCTGGTGGAAAAGCTCTATGGTTACAGTTTTGCGTAAAGCCAATTTTTCCCTACTGCAAAGGAGTAAATTTTATTTAACTAGCATGGTGGTTGCTAAACATTGATAATGGTTGACAGCATCCTCAATCCCAATTAAGTATCATCATTAAAACCCAACAATATTAAAGTAACATGATGAGATTCACATGATAATCCAAGTACTAGGTACTTCCATAACCGGGGACACGGCTAACCATGATTAGTTTATACACTCTGCAGAGGTTTGCACACTTTTCCCCACAAGACTCGATCTCCTCCGTTGGATTTCTCGCACTACATGGTGTTTGAGAAATGGATGACCGAGACACAGTCTTTCAGAAGTGCTAGCACCTTACGATGGGTAGACCGTTACACCTACTTTCCCCTACATCTTCTAGTCTACCACTGTAAGAGTTCGCACGACTTAGTCAACTATGCTAGAGCCCATAGTAGCTTGTGGCTGCACACGGAAGTTTCTAGTATGAATAATCTCATGATCCCTTTGAGCCTGGGTGGCGGTCCATAAAGAAAACAACAGGCAATCCTGGAATACCCAGGTACCTCAATCCACCCAGATGTGTGTTTAAGTTGCCACCTTAGATAAACCATTAATTAACAATCTCACATCTGTCATGGATATCACTCATCCAATCCACGTCTACTAGCATAGCATGGCATAATAAGCAAACGTAGAAGTAACTCCCAAAGGTTTAGATAATAAAACAGGTAATAGGTACTACCTCATCTACTTCCCATCCCAGAATTTAATTAGATCCTAATCATGCAGTGTTTGAGGATTGATCTAATGCAATAAAACTAGGTAATAGGAAGGTATGATCAAAGTGTTACTTGCTTTGCTGATGATCCGCGAAACCTAGAGATTCGAAGTAACACAGGCGGTGCACTCCGGGTACTCTATCGTAGACAAACAAACAAGCATACAATAAGTACTCATCTAATGCACAGGTAAAACTCAAAATAAGAGATCTAACCAGAAAGTTCAACTTAAGAACTCCGGTTTGCAAAAAGAATCAAATCAAACGAAGCAACGAAAATCAAACGGCGAAAGAAAACAACTTCGTTTTACTAATCTGGACCTAAGTCAAATTTTACAGAAGCAAAAAACTTGTTTAAGTTGGTTAAACGGAAAGAGGGTTTCGAGACGAAACTCTAGGCGCTTGAATCGCCTGAATCCGATAAACGAGCGAAAAGTTATACTAAAACGAAAATCGGATCAGAAATCACGATCAGAAATAATCACAGAAAATCCGAGAAAAAGAAAAACGACGAACAGATTAACGAACAAACGTTCGTTATCTGGACCTAAACGACGAACACGTTCGTTAAAACGAACGAACGAGCGAACGCTCGCTAATTAGACTAAACCGAAAAAAACCGATCTAATAATAATTAAAAAACGGAAATAAATAAAAACACCGACAAAAACCGACGGAAAACCGATCGGTTTTCTAAAAAAACGGCGGCGAAAATGAGGTAAACCTCGGGCGGCGAGTCCGGCGGCGGCAACGGCGGGCAGCGGCGGCGGCGCGCTAGGGTTAGGGTTTGGGCGCGCGGGCGGCTGCGGGCTGGTGGGCTTCGGGTGGCTCGGGCGGACGGCTTATAAAGGCGCCCCGGGCGGAGCCCGCTCGGGTACGGCCCGGAGTCGGTTCGGACTTTTTTTAAATAATTCCACGCAGAAAAACTAATGAAAGAAATACTGAACGGACTCCAAAAATCCCAAAATAAAATTTCCCCAACTTCTAAAATCAAGCCGGACAAAGTGAACATTTATTTGGGGCCTAAATGCAATTTTGAAAAATGCATATTTTTCCTAAATTCAAATAAAATAGCGAAAAACTCCGAAATAAAATCCTATTTGATTTTATTATTAAATCCTCAATATTTCTATATTTTGGGAAAGTCATTTTATTCCCCCTCTCATATTTTTGTTATAGAAATAATTGAAGTTAAAATAATTAAAATCAAATGATCCTATTCTCAAAATTTGAGAGAACTCAAATATGAAAATAATGAAATCCCCAACTCTCTCCGTGGGTCCTTGAGTTGCATAGAATTCCTAGGATCAAAACCAAAAGCAGATAAAATATGATATGCAATGATGATCTAATGTATAACATTCCAAATTGGAAATTTGGGATGTTACGGTTAGAGTCCATCTTGTTGCTCTTATCATCGTTGCAAGAGTGATATAATGTTGTCTGCTGTCTGTTAACAGAACATGCTCATTTGTCATTTTTGCATCTTGTTGTGTGATTTTCTTTTGAGCATGAAGTCTACATGAGTTATGAGCTACAACATGCCATATTTGTTGTAGTGCAACCCATTCTTCATGATATGCCATGTGTTGATTGTTACAAGCTTGCAAAGTAGCCTCCGTGATGTTGCTGATTTCAGGGACTTAGGATTTCACCAAGTCTTTGTTCTGCTGTTATTTTCATGTTGCTACAGTGGTATCCATGCCTCTTTTGAGTATGTTCAGTAAGGATGATATTGACATATGGTTATGCTCTATACATCCATGCCCCTGTTTTCATTTATGGAGTGCCCTAGCATGACCCAATCTTGCTCTACTTTTGCTATAAAATGTTCCTGGCAGATTGTTTATGTGTTAATCAATTTTGCCAAGGTTGTTGTAGTTTATCCAAGCATGTTAAGAACTTTCTCTTGCCATGATTAGCTTCATGAACATGTCATATTGCTGCAGGTATGCTTGTATTGTCATGAAATGCCTTGTGATGAGTGACTCGAGCTCGCAAAGTTGCCTTCATGCTCCTGTTTATGCCATGCTCTGTTTTTCTGCTAAGTCTGAGTCTGTAACGAAACTTGCTATGTTTACATGGGTGCCATCATATCTTATGTGCCTTTTTGGCTCATAGTCAGTAAGGGACTTTTGTTCTATGCAATTAGTAGATTTATCCCATGCCTCGGGTTGCCACGATAAATTCCTTTATCATGTTATTTGGTAGCTCTAAACTTGGTAACCTGATGTTATTTCTGCCATGTCCAGTGATTTCCTCCAAGTCTGTGAACCTGTTATTATTTGCAATTTTGCCATGTCCTTTTGAGCATGTTCTATTAGTTTCTGGAGATAGCTCAGTGTTCATGTTTTGTTATGCTTTACCTGTACATCATGTCCGTGCCTTTCGTTTTCATGTTGAGATCCTGTAGCATGTTGTTTTGATGCTTGCAATATGCCTAGTTGCTGTTTTGGACAACATGCCATTTAAACTTCTATAGAGTGTATGTGTGGAACCGTGGCTCCGTTTTGAGTGTGCTCTATATGAAACTTGCTTAGTTTTGTGTGTAGCTTCATGTTAGCTTGTTGCATCCATGTTTTGAGGTGTGTGCTTGATGTTCGAATGCATTTTGCATCAATGCCATGTTTAACTTGTCTTGCTCATATATTTTAGGCCGTAGCTCCGAATCTAATGAACTTTATATGTAACTTGACTAGAATTTCGTGTAGATCATCATGGTGCATCTTAACTTGCTGTTTAAAAACTTGAACATAAGGTTTATTCAGTTCTGGACCAATTTCGAAATTTGCATATGGGGACTTACCGGAATTGTTCTATGTTGTTTCCGGCCTCATTTAAACTTGATTTGATGTGTTGTTCTTGTATGCACCATCTCTTGCCATGCGTAGCCTCATGTAGCCTTGTCATGCATCATACTTGGTTGAGCATCATGCCTTATTCATGTGTGGTGTGTTTACCATGTTGTGTGCTTCTTCTCGATAGTTCCCGTTCTGTTGCGATCGTGAGGATTCGTTCGTCTACGCTTGGTTCGTCTTCGTGGCTTCATCTTCTTCTTGGACTCATTCTTATTCCTTGCGGGATTTTAGGCAAGATGACCGTCACCTTGGATCTCATTACTATCATTTCTATGCTAGTTGCTTCGTTCTATCGCTATGCCCGTTACCTACCACTTGCTTCTCAAGCCTCCCAAATTGCCATGAACCTCTAACCTTTGTCACCCTTCCTAGCAAACCGTTGTTTGGCTATGTTACCGCTTTGCTCAGCCCCTCTTATAGCGTTGCTAGTTGCATGTGAAGATGAAGATTGCTCCATGTTGGATTATGTTTATGTTGGGATATCGCAATATCTCTTATATTATTAATGCATCTATATACTTGGTAAAGGGTGGAAGGCTCGGCCTTATGCCTGGTGTTTTGTTCCACTCTTGCCGCCTAATTTCCGTCATATCGGTATTATGTTCCCGGCATTTTTACGTCCCTAACGCGGTTGGGTGATTTATGGGACCCCCTTGATAGTTCGCTTTGAATAAAACTCCTCCAGCAAGACCCAACCTTGGTTTTACCATTTGCCTCAGCCTATTACCTTTTTCCCTTGGGAGTCGCACATCCCGAGGGTCATCTTTATTTTAACCCCCCCGGGCAATGTTTGTCTAAGTGTTGGTCCAAACTAGAGCACCGTGCGGGACCGTCCCTTGGCAACTTGGGTTACGTTGGTACATGTATGCTTAGCTTATCCGGTGTTGCCTTAAGAACGAGATATGTGCAGCTCCTATCGAGATGTCGGCGCATCGGGCGGTCTTGCTGGTCTTGTTTTACCATTGTTGAAATGTCTTGTAAACGGGATTCCGAGACTGATCGGGTCTTCCCGAGAGAAGGAATATCCTTCGCTGATCGTGAGAGCTTATAATGGGCTTAGTTGGGACACCCCTGCAGGGTATAAACTTTCGAGAGTTGTACCCGCGGTTATGTGGCATATGGGAATTTGTTGATATCCGGTTGTAGTAAACTCTTCTAAAATACACCAACCGTGTGCGTAACCATGATTGTCTCTTTTCGGGGTTGTTCGAGAGGAGAACATGGTTTTTGGGTTATGTTTGACATAAGTAGGAGTTCATGATCACTTCCTGATCATTACTAGTTGGCGACCGCTTGCTTTGCCTCTCTTCTCGCTCTTATTTGCGTAAGTTAGCCATCATATTTGCTTAGTCGCTGCTGCAACCTCACCACTTTACCCCTTCCTTACCCATTAAGCTTTGCTAGTCTTGATACCCATGGTAATGGGATTGCTGAGTCCTCGTGGCTCACAGATTACTACAACACCAGTTGCAGGTACAGTTTATGTGATGATCTTGCCATGAGAGCGATGTTTATTGGTGTTGGAGTTCTTCTTCTGCTTCTTCTTCGATTGAGGGATTGGTTCCTGGTCGGCAGCCTGGGCTAGCAGGGTGGATGTCGTTTGAGTTTTTGTTTATGTTTCATCTGTAGTCGGATGTTGATCTTATGTATGATGTATTGTTGTATTCATGTGACATTGTATGTCTTGCATGTACCCCCACTATTTATGTAATGTTGATGTAATGATATCCACCTTGCAAAAGCGTCTTCAATATGCGCTTCTATCCTTGGTGGGACCTTCGAGTTCCTTTAGGATAGGGTCGCATCTTGGGCGTGACAGGCGCGCCCAGGGGGTAGGGCGCGCCCCCCACCCTCGTGGCCAGGGTGTGGGCCCCCTCTGGTTAATTCTTTCGCCAGTTTTTTATATATTCCAAAACATGCCTCCGTGAAGTTCCAGGACTTTTGGAGTTGTGTAGAATAGGTCTCTAATATTTGCTCCTTTTCCAGCCTAGAATTCCAGCTACCGGCATTCTCCCTCTTCATGCAAACCTTGTAAAATAAGAGAGAATAGGCATAAGTATTGTGACATAATGTGTAATAACAGCCCATAATGTAATAAATATCGATATAAAAGCATGGTGCAAAATGGACATATCAACTCCCCCAAGCTTAGACCTCACTTGTCCTCAAGCGGAGACCGATAACGAAAAATATGTCCACATGTGTAGAAATAGAGGTGTCGATAAAATAAAATACGAACATGAGGGCATCATGATCATTCTTATAACAGCAACATATATTGTCATATGATTTCTTATGTTAAAGTAACAATCTATTCACAATGTCAAGTATGAATCAGAAACTTCATTGAAAACTAACAAACTATGATCTCGGTCATTGAGGCAATTGCAATTTATCATAATATAGGAAAGAGTCAATATGAGAGCTTTTCAGCAAGTCCACATACTCAACTATCATTTATTCTTTCATAATTGCTAACACTCACGCAATACTTATGGGTATGGAGTTTTAATCGGACACAGAGAAAGATAGGGGCTTATAGTGTTCCCTTCCAACCTTTTACCTCAAGGGTAATGTCAACAATAATAGTTCATGCTAACTTATATCCAATTGGATATATATATATATATATATATATATATATATATATATATATATATATATATATATATATATATATATCAGGATCTTTCCAACATAATATGCTTGACAAAGGATAAAATGTAAAAAGGAAAGGTGAAGATCACCATGACTCTTGCATAAGGTATAAGACAAGAATAAATGATAGGCCCTTCGCAGAGGGAAGCAGAGGTTGTCATGTGCTTTTATGGTTGGATGCACAAAATCTTAATGCGAAAGAACGTCACTTTATATTGACACTTGTGATATGGACCTTTGTTATGCAGTCCGTCGCTTTTATTTCTTCCATATCATAAGATCCTATAAAGCTTATTTTCTCCACACTAATAAATCATACATATTTAGAGAGCAATTTTTTATTACATGCAACAATGACAACTTACTTGAAGGATCTTGCTCAATCCATAGGTAGGTATGGTGGACACTCATGGCAAAACTGGGTTTAAGGATATTTGGAAGCACAAGTAGTATTTCTACTTGGTGCAAGGAATTTGGCTAGCATGAGAGGGAAAGGCAAGCTCAACATGTTGGATGATCCATGACAATATACTTTATTTCGGATATAAGAAAACATAACCCATTACGTTGTCTTCCTTGTCCAACATCAACTTTTTAGCATATCATATTTTAATGAGTGCTCACAATCATAAAAGATGTCCAAGATAGTATATTTATATGTGAAAACCTCTCTTTCTTTATTACTTCCTATTAATTGCACCGATGACCAAAACTATGTTTGTCAACTCTCAACAACTTTCATTCATCATACTCTTTTATATGTGAAGTCATTACTCTTCATAAGATCATTATGATCTCTTTAATCCTTTTATTTTTTCTTTTATTTTTACACCCTAAAGATCATAACAAGATAACCAATCCCTTGACTCAAAACTAATCTTTATTATATATAGCTCACGGACTCGATTACAAAGAAGGATCATAAAGCATAGCTCAAAACTAGATCATACTAAAACTTTATTCTACTAGATCAAGATATTACCAAAAGGTTCGAACTAAGAAAAACGGTAAAGATAGGAGTGTGATGGTGATACGGTACCGGGGCACCTGCCCCAAGTTGGCAGTTGCCAAGGGGAGTGCACATACCCATGTAATTATGTCTCCTTCTTCGGACGTGGTGATGATGGAGTTGTTGATGATGTAGGCTTGTCGTCCATCTTCCAAGGCATAGGCTCACCATCATAGAAGGATGATCGAGTCTTTGGGATCCTCGCATCTGCAGCCAAACTCATCCTCTTGATCTATATTCATACTCACAGTTTTGGTTTTGCAGGTCATAGATCTGGGCTTGGAGATGCTCGATTTTCTCGTGAAGCTTGAAGATGGTCTCCCCAATGTTCTTGGCATCCAGTTGTCGGATTCTGGGGTTCCGACAGACCCTAAAGGTTCGAACTCTGGGGTGCGCGCGGAGATCGTGCCCTCTACCTCTCCGTCTCGTAAGGATCTAAACTACTGCAAGAACAACACAAGAGACGCAGGGTTTATACTGGTTCGGGCCACCATTGTGGTGTAATACACTACTCCAGTGTGGTGGGTGGATTGCCTCTTGGGCTGATGAGGAAGAACAGTACAGGTGAACGGCCTCGCGAGGGCCTGTTCTTGGCTAGGGGATGAACTGCTAGGGGGAGTTCGATCGCCCTTCTCTCTCTCTCTAGTTGCTGGATTCTATCCTAGCTCATTCCAATCTAGATGCCAGCTCCCCCCTACCCTGGGGGTGGCTATTCCTATTTATAGGCAAAGGCCCTGGGCCTCTTCCCAAATATTGAGCGGGAAGGGCGCCAACAATTGGCCAATTTGAAGGGGAACATCTGGTACACTTATCCTGACTAAAGTTGGTCTTCGCCTGCCAAAGGCCCTGTGGTGATGCCGTTCTGGGCTCCACGGTGACCTCCTTCCCACCGTTGGACTGGTCTTGGTCTCCTTGCACCGAAATGGGTGCCTTTGCTTGATCCTCTCGCCTGCGCTTGCCCCCTTTGCACCAAAGAGGAAAGGGAGACGCTGCGCGGGCTGGCGCCCGCCTGGCACCCTTGGTCGTCATGGCTTGCGTCATGGGCACCTTGTGAGGTACCCCACCTTGATCTCTCCGCCTCCTCGCGAGCCAGCCTAAGGAGGCCGTGCTTGAGGAAGCGTCGTGTCGGCCGCCTCGCGAGGCTTGGCTACTCGCGAGGGTCTTGAACCTTGTGTTGATGAAGATGGGCCACGTTGGGCCCCCACTCGAGCCACGCTGCAGGCCGCAGGCAGGCAAGTCTGGGGACCCCCGTTCCCAGAACGCCGACAGTAGCCCCCGGGCCCAAGGCGCGCATGGACTTGGCCGTGCCGAGAGGCGAAAGGGCAAGGGCGAAGCGCCGCGGGCCCTAACAGCCTGCGGCCTTGGGCGCCGCGTGGCGGTTGATTGGACGTGGGCGTCTCCGCTTCCCCATGATGCCTCGACGATCGCGCGGATTGGACAAGTCCCTGCATGCAAACCGTGTCATGATTACCTGTGATCGTGGAGGCCGACGGTTGGCCTCCGCCGGCTATAAGTACGGCACCGCGCGTGCCCTTCCAGTCCATCTCTTCTTGCTTCCTCCCCCGCCTCAGTTCTTGCTCCGTCTTGGTGTGATGGCTCCGATTCGCCGGTTCTCTGCGGCGGAGAAGGGAAAGGCTCCTCAAGAGGTACCTGACCCGCTCCCGCCGAAGAAACGGCCTGCCTTGCGTGGCCGAGATGAGGAGAACCGCCTGGTGGTGCTGAGGCCTTGGTACGAGCGGCCTCCGCCGGGATTCCCGCTTCCCTTGTATGCCCACGCCGAGGGCTCTGGAAGAGGAGATGCCGATCCCCTCGGCCAGCGCCATCGCCGGCGCCGGAGGGTCACGAAGGTGTTGGTTGTTCCTCCTGGAGTCCACGCCGAGGGCTCCTCCCGCGAGCTCATGCTCCACGCCGCCATGCCTCCGCGGACTTGGATTCGCCTTCCTCCCTTCTTCGCCTCCGTCTTCCAGCAGGGGAGACTCCTGGAGCTGTGGCTGCAGCATGCCGACTGCAGCACTCCTGCGACCGGGGCAGAGGTTGCGATCACCACCCCGGGCGAGGTCTTCATGACTCGTGGCTGGGGCGAAATTGCTCGGTGCTGCAGAACGAAGGGCGCCCTCACGATCCACCTGGAGTACGACGGCGCTTCGGTGATGTTCTTCAAGGTCTTCGACGCGAATGGTCGCCGACTGGAGTGCTGCCCCGGGGGAGGCGGCCAGGACCTCGCCGTGGCGACGGCTGGGCCCGCCAATCGCCCCCTGGACGGCTCCACAAGCGACGGGAGCGCCGGAGGATCCAGCGATCCCAGCAAGGTCTTCGCGATGCCGGAGACGAGCGACGACAGTTATGAGCCCGCGAGCCGACGCCGCTTCCGGAGCAGGGCAGGCTCGCTTGGTCGCCGCCGATCCTGATCTGGATGGGGTTGGCGCCGGTGCCCAACAGCCCACTGTTGATGATGGCATCTTTTGCGAAGGCGCGTGTAGTTAGCACCCTTTAGGATCCGTTCCCTGCAAGGAATCACATTGTGCCCCATAGGGGCTTGTAAGGCGGCTGTGATCCTTGTTGTTAATATATAACCCTTGCTATAGATTTGTGTGAATCGCAAATTCCCTCATAGTTCGGTCCTCCCTTTCGCACCTCGCGAGGGCTTGGTGCTCTGCGTCGACAGGTCCCAGTCCCAAGGTGGCGTCAGCCGTCGCTGGTATGCCAGGTCGCGATGTCGTGGTCAAGGCCAGGAGGTGAGCGACCCGGGGTCCGGTAAGAGCCCCTGAGTCGCGATGCTCAGGAGGTCCCCTTTGGCGCCCAAGCAGCCGTCGTTTGGTGAGAAAGAGAAGCAATGTCGCTAGTACGGAGTCGCTTTAGGTGCGGGGGTAGTGCCACGGTAGCCAACGCTTTGGATGGTGACTTATCTTGAGAATTGGAGATTGCCCTTAGTGTGCCGCCGGGTCCGGGGGGTAGCTTGAGTGGAGTCACTGGCCGAGGTCCTCGCGTGCCCCTTCTCCCTCGCCTCTGCTCCCCTTTCTGCTCTACATCCTCGGGTCCCGGCCCTCGAGCTGGTCTCAGCCGTCGCTGGTATGCCAGGTCGCGATGCCGTGGACAAGGCCAGAGGGTGAGGGCTGGAGAGCCAGTAGGAGCCCTGAGTCGCGATGCTCAGGCACCCCCCTTTTAACGTGCAAGCGGGTCGCGCGGGCAAGGGCGAAGGGAACGCCGTGAGGACCTTGGCTAGCGCGGTTCCCCCTATGGGCCCTGCAGATTCATCACAAAAAAGAAGACGGGGTTGCCATAGCAGCGATTAGTTGACTGTTAGTCGCTCAGGAGCTCGCCGGTTGGAGCGGGCGAGGTGTACCTGGGCACCCGTGAGCCGGCGCGGGACTTACGAGGCCCTACCTCTAGGCGGGTTGCGCCTGGCGCTGGGCCGTGTCTTGAGATGTGTTCCTGCAAAATCTGGCTAGATGGCGCCACTCTACGTCCTCGGGTCCCGGCCCTTGAGCTTGTCTCAGCCGTCGCTGGTATGCCAGGTCGCGATGGCGTGGACAAGGCCAGAGGGTGAGGGCTGGAGAGCCAGTAAGAGCCCTGAGTCGCGATGCTCAGGCGCCCCCCCCCCTTTAACGTGCAAGTGGTCGACATGAAGAAGAAAAGGCGCCGCGGACGGCATCGAGTAATCAAGCATGATGCATAATTCGAAATAAACGCGGAAGGGGTACAAGCCGCTGGGCCTAGCCCGAGTGGCGTGGGGATGATGCCGCCCGAGGGGCGCCCCCAGCAAAGCAAGCTAGCGACTGAAAAGATAAAAGGGATACATGCCACAGGGGCGGACCCACGTGGCTTGGGAATGACGCAACCCCGGGAGGGCGCTCCCAGCTGGGAATGAAACTTGAAGGATGTCACCTGAAGATGTCGTCGGGGCAGTGGCGTTGGTGCAGCAGACTCGGTGGGCTGCAGAAGCCGATCCTCACGAGCCCCCAGGCCCAGGGGCCTCGGGAGGCTCCGGAGGCACCGGTGGCTCCTCGCGAGCAGCCTCCATCTCCGCCAGGGCTGTGGAATGCATGTCTTCTTGCGCCTCCAAGATGCTCCTCATGATGCGCTGGTATGCCGCAGCCACGCTCGGCAGGCCATAAAGCATGCGAACATAGCTGTGGGGCGGTCCTCCGCAGCGCCCCACTTGTGAGGGCCAGAGGCGCTCCGCCGTGGCGATTTGATTGAGCCCTGGTACGTCGATGCAGACGCGCAGCCCACCATCCTCGCCTGGATGGGGAGCCACAGTTGTTGTCGACGGCAACCTCTCATGATCCTTGACTCCTGTAGTTCTTGAATGGCCTTGTTAACAAACTCCTGCTGGTCTGACCTTCTTTCCCTGGCTTCCTTTCGAGGGAAACGTGCTTCGAAACACGCCTCCACATGGTGCCCCAGCGCCTCCCTCGTGACCTTGGCGAGGTCGGTGGCCCTCCAGGTGAGAGCCCCCGAGCCCTGCCTGAGGAGGGCACCGGGCGCGCTTTCCTATGCGATTGAAGGAGGATCCCCCTGGGCAGACGCGGGCCTTGAAGGGCCTGCCTCCTGAGGGGCTGAGCCCGACGTCATATTCTTCTTCTTGGGGGTGGTCTCAGGAAGCCTCCTGCTTCCGCGATCTGGGTCTTCTAGTGACGCGGCCTGAAAGGCTCGCTCCAGGGCACACACTGCATCCTTCTCTTGGCATGGCACCGTGATGACGCCGCCGCTTCTTGGCATCTTGAGGACATTGTAGCCATGGTGAGTCACGGCCATGAACTTAGCCAGCGCCGGGTACCCGAGGATGGCGTTGTACGGCAAGCGGTTGTGGGCGACGTCAAAGTCGATGAGCTCGGTGCGGTAGTTGTCGTAGGTGCCGAAGGTGACTGGGAGGCGGACCTGCCCGATCGGGACCGTAGAACCGTCGGTGACTCCAGAGAAGGGCTTGGTTGGCTGGAGCTGGTCATAGGGCACTTGGAGGCTGTTGAATGTTTCCACGGACAAGACATTGAGCCCTTCCCCTCTGTCGATGAGGGTCCTGGTGACCAGAACGTTGCTGATGACTGGGGAACAAAGCATTGGCAGGACTCCGGCTGTGGCCGCGCACTTGAGCTGGTCTGCTGAGCTGAACGTGATGGTGTAGGCCGACCACCTGAGGGGACGCGTTGCTTCGAGCTTGGGGAGAACTGCATTCACTTCGCGAGCAAACTGCTTGAAGATACCTTGAGAGGCTGGGGCTTGAGCTCCGCCCAGGATGCAGGCGATGGCGCGAGGCTCCTGGAAGCCCCCAGCCCCCTCGTCTTGGTGGCGGTCCTCATTCCTTCTTGGCTGAGGCGGCAACGGCGGCAGGCCTGGGTTGCCATGAGGGCGATCCTCACGAGACTGATCCCTCCAGTCCCCCTCGCGAGGGGGGTCACGCCAGCGGTCCTCGCGAGGTTGGTCACGCCAGCCTGGACGTGGGCCACGGTCTTCCCAGCGTCCCGGGTTCCTTCCTCCTGCTCGGCCGTGGCCTCGGTCAGCACGGTCAGGGCGACGGCCGACTCTTCCTTCTCGCACGGCGCGGAGTTCTTGGCATTCATTGGTGTTGTGGGTGTGGAGGTCGTGGTACACACAGTACCGGCTGCCCCTGGAGGATTCAGGAAGATCCTTGCCCCGCTTGGTGTCTGGCTCTGCCGCGAGCACGGCAGCCCCCTTGCGCTTCACGTCCTTGGCCTTGGGCTTCTTCTCTTCTGGGTCTGCGGCAGGCAGCTCGAGGAGGGAGAGGCGTCCCTCCTCAGCTCTGGCGCACTTGGTCGCCAGGTTGAACAGTTCCAGGGAGGTGCAGAGGTCTTCGTGCATCGCCAACTCCTCCTTCATCTTGACGTCGCGCACGCCGTCGGAGAAGGCCGAAATGATGGCTTCTTCGGACACCCTGGGGATCTTGAGGCGCGCACTGTTGAAGCGCTGGATGTACTTTTGCAGGGTCTCCCCAGGTTGCTGCTTGATGCGGCGCATGTCGCTCACGGCGGGAGGCCGGTCGCGGGTACCTTGGAAGTTGGCGATGAAGCGGGTACGCATCTGGTCCCAGGAGGAGATCGTGCCTGGGGCCAGGTTCAGGAGCCAAGTGCGAGCGCCTTCCTTCAGCGCCATGGGGAACCAATTCGCCATGACCTTCTCGTCCCCGCTGGCAGCTTCGATTCCCAGCTCGTAGAGCTGGAGGAACTCCGTGGGATCAGTTGTCCCATCATAGCGAGGAGGCAGGTCCGGCTTGAACTTGCCGGGCCACGCGATGCTGCGCAGCTCGGGGGTGTAGGCGCGGCAGCCTGCGGTGGCCGCGGGAGGTTTTGGCTGAGGGAGAGCTTGGCCTTGTGGGTTCCCTTGCGCCGCAGCTGGGAGCAGCGCGGGGTCTTGACGTGCCGGAGCTGGAGCAGGGTCTCGGCAAGCCAGGGCCGGGAGCGCCCGGGCGGCCTCTTGCGGTCGCGGGACTTCTTGGCAGCTCCGTTCCTGCTGGGCCGGCGCATGACGGAGTGGGTTCCGCCAGGGAGCCGCACGCCTTGGGGCCATGGCATCTTCTTGGAAACGAGGCGGCTGGAACGTCCCCGGGGCTTCATTGCCCATGCGGGGCGGAGTGCGCCGCAGTGGTGCGGAAGGCGCGGGAGAGCCCCCTGCGGCGCGGACGAGCTCGGCGACGCGGTCGAGCCACTCCTCGTAGACGTCGTCGACGGGGCGGTAGCGCAGGAGCTCGTTCGCCGCGATGAGCGCAGCCCGAGCCTCCAAAGGCGCGCGAAGCGCGTGCGACGAAGAACTGGCCGGGGTGAGCGACGGAGTGGCGGTGCGGCCATCCCGCCGCACGGACGGGTGCTGAGAGGATGCTTGCTGCTCGTTCCCCGCCGGGCCGGTGGCGGCGTTGACGGCGGGCGACGGGGAACGATGAGGACGCCCACCGACGGGGGCCGTCTGGACGGCTCGGGAAGCGGTGGCGGCCCGGCGCTCGGCGCGGGCCCGACGAGCGTCAGACATGGATGCGACGGTCGGAGGAGAGCGGAGCGGTGGAAGACGGACTCCGACGCACCCCTACCTGGCGCGCCAAAATGTCGAATTCTGGGGTTCCGGCAGACCCTTAAGGTTCGAACTCTGGGGTGCGCGCGGAGATCGTGCCCTCTACCTCTCTGTCTCATAAGGATCTAAACTACTGCAAGAACAACACAAGAGACGCAGGGTTTATACTGGTTCGGGCCACCATTGTGGTGTAATACCCTACTCCAGTGTGGTGGGTGGATTGCCTCTTGGGCTTATGAGGAAGAACAGTACAGGTGAACGGCCTCGCGGGGGCCTGTTCTTGGCTAGGGGATGAACTGCTAGGGGGAGTTCGATCGCCCTTCTCTCTCTCTCTCTAGTTGCTGGATTCTATCCTAGCTCATTCCAATCTAGATGCCAGCTCCCCCCCCCTACCCTGGGGGTGGCTAGTCCTATTTATAGGCAAAGGCCCTGGGCCTCTTCCCAAATATTGAGCGGGAAGGACGCCAACAATTGGTCAATTTGAAGGGGAACATCTGGTACACTTATCCTGACTAAAGTTGGTCTTCGCCTACCAAAGGCCCTGTGGTGACGTCGTTCTGGGCTCCACGGTGACCTCCTTCCCACCGTTGGACTGGTCTTGGTCTCGTTGCACCGAAATGGGTGCCTTTGCTTGATCCTCTCGCCTGCGCTTGCCCCCTTTGCACCAAAGAGGAAAGGGAGACGCTGCGCGGGTTGGCACCTGCCTGGCACCCTTGGTCGTCATGGCTTGCATCATGGGCACCTCGTGAGGTACCCCACCTTGATCTCTCTGCCTCCTCGCGAGCCAGCCTAAGGAGGCCGTGCTTGAGGAAGCGCCGTGTCGTCCGCCTCGCGAGCCTTGGCCCCTCGCGAGGGTCTTGAACCTTTTGTTGATGAAGATGGGCCACGTTGGGCCCCCACTCGAGCCACGCCGCAGGCCGCAGGCAGGCAAGTCTGGGGACACCCGTTCCCAGAACGCCGACACCAGCTTGTGGTTGTTGGTGAACTCCGCGATCATCATGTGGTTGGCGTTGAGTCCGCGTTCCACCATCCCCTGGCACTTGAAAACTTGTTGCTCCATTGCTTCGAGTCTTGTCTCCATGCTTCCGGTCCTCCTTCGTCCCTCAACATCGCGGATGTGCAGCAACCCATCACGCATCTCAATTGTTTGAGGGTGTTGCGGAACCTCCGCGAGGTAGGGATTGATAACCTTCTCGAAGAACTTGTCCTTGGGAGTGCTTGAAGACGTCATGATGATCTAGATCTGTCAGAAAAACAACTCGAAACAAAAACAGAGGATATTTGCATGGTACGGTGGTCAAAACCTTCGGGAGATTATATAATGAATTTTTACCGACCGAAAGTAGTATCGTGCAAGAAAACGGAGTCCGGAGGGCACATGAGGTGCCCACGAGGCAGGGGGCGCGCCCAGGGGGTAGGGCGCGCCCTCTACCCTCGTGGATGCCTCGTATCCTCTTCGGACTACTTCTTATTTTCCTATTTTCTTAAATATTCCAAAACAGAGAAAAATTGCCATTAGAACTGTTTTGGAGTCGGTTTACTTACTGTACCACATACCTATTCCTTTTTGGAGTCTGAAACATTCTGGAAGGTGTCCCTTATGTATTCCTCCGGGGTTACGATTTCAATAACATTAGTTTCAACATTTATTGGATTACCTGAGATATAATGTTTGGTCCTTTGGCCGTTCACCACCTTTGGATTTGTGCCTTCGAAGTTGTTGATTTTTATGGCACCGGAGCGATAGACCTCCTCGATAACATAAGGACCTTCCCATTTAGAGAGGAGTTTTCCTACAAAAAATCTTAAATGAGAGTTGTATATCAAAACAAAATCACCTAAATTAAACTCACGCTTTTGTATCCTTTTGTCATGCCATCTTTTAACTTTTTCTTTAAACAGTTTGGCATTCTCATAGGCCTGGGTTCTCCACTCATCAAGTGAGCTAATGTCAAATAGCCTCTTCTCACCAACAAGTTTGAAATCATAGTTGAGCTCTTTAATGGCCCAATATGCATTATATTCTAGTTTGAGAGGTAAGTGACATGCTTTTCCATAAACCATTTTATACGGAGACATACCCATAAGATTTTTATATGCAGTTCTATAGGCCCATAATGCATCATCAAGTTTCTTAGACCAATTCTTTCTAGATCAATTGACAGTCTTTTGCAAAATTAATTGGAGTTCTCTATTACTAAGTTCTACTTGACCACTAGACTGCGGGTGATATGGAGTGGTTGACATCATACTTAGCAAGCATTTTACGAAAAGCACCATGAATAAAGTGTGAACCACCATCAGTCATTAAATATCTAGGGAGTCCAAACCTCGAAAAAATAACATCCTTAAGCATCTTATTAGAGGTGTTATGATCAGCACTACTTGTTGTAATAGCTTCTACCCACTTGGTAACGTAAACAACAGCAACTAAAATATGTGTATACCCATTAGAGGAAGGAAATGGTCCCATATAATCAAAGCCCCAAACATCAAATGGTTCAATAACAAGTGAATAGTTCGTAGGCATTTCTTGACGTCTACTAATATTACCAATTCTTGGACATTCATCACAAGACAAAACAAACTTACGTGCATCTTTGAAGAGAGTAGGCCAATAAAAACCGGATTACAATACCTTATGTGTAGTTCTTTCTCCAGCGTGATGTCCTCCATAAGCCTCGGAGTGACACTTGCGTAGGATCTATTCCTGTTCATGCTCAGGTACACAACATAAAATAACACCATCTACTCATTTATAAAGATGTGGGTCATCCCAGAAGTAATGTCTTAAATCATAGAAAAACTTTTTACTTTGCTGGTATGTGAAACTAGGTGGTATAAATTTAGCAACGATGTAATTAGCATAATCAGCATACCATGGAGCAGTACGAGAAGTATTTATGACAGCTAATTGTTCATCGGGAAAGCTATCATCAATAGGTAGTGGGTCATCAAGAACATTCTCTAACCTAGACAAGTTGTCTGCAACGGAGTTCTCAGCTCCCTTTCTATCAATAATGTGCAAATCAAATTCTTGTAGTAAGAGAACCCATCTAATTAGTCTAGGTTTAGCATCTTTCTTTTCCATAAGATATTTAATAGCAGCATGATCAGTGTAAACAATTACTTTAGAATCAACAATATAAGGTCTGAACTTATCACAAGCAAATACAACTGCGAAAAATTCTTTTTCAGTATAGTAGCATAATTTATCTGGGCACTGTCTACAGTTTTACTAGCATATTGGATAACATTTAATTTCTTATCAACTCTTTATCCTAGAACAACACCTACAGCATAATCACTAGCATCACACATAATTTCAAAGGGTAAATTCCAACCATGAGACTGAACCAAAGGTGCAGAAATCAAGGCTTTCTTAAGTATTTCAAATGCTTCTACCCAATCATCATCAAAGAGAAAGGGAACATCTTTTGTAAGAGATTAGTGAGAGGCCTAGAAATTTTTGAGAAGTCTTTAATGAACCTCCTATAAAAACTGGCATGACCAAGGAAACTTCTTATACCTTTAATGTCTTTAGGACACGACATCTTTTCAATTGCATCAACTTTAGCTTTATCAACTTCAATACCTCCTTCAGAAATTTTATGCCCCAAGACAATACCTTCATTAACCATAAAGTGGCACTTCTCCCAATTCAAGACAAGATTAGTTTCTTCACATCTCTGCAAAACTCGATCAAGATTGCTTAAGCAATCATCAAAAGAAGTTCCATATACAGAGAAATCATCCATGAAAACCTCAACAATCTTTTCACAAAAGTCGGAGAATATAGCAGTCATACATCTTTGAAAGGTAGCAGGTGCATTGCATAAACCAAAAGGCATACGTCTATAAGCAAAGGTACCGAAAGGGCAAGTAAAAGTGGTCTTTTCTTGATCTTATTTTGATACAGGTATTTGAGAGAAACCAGAATAACCATCTAGAAAGCAAAAATGTGTATGTTTGGATAATCTTTCTAGCATCTGATCAATAAAAGGTAAAGGGTAATGATCCTTTTTAGTAGCTTTATTTAGTTTGCAGAGATCAATTACCATTCTATAACCTGTAACAATTCTTTGTGGGATTAATTCATCTTTATCATTAGGAACAACAGTAATACCTCCCTTCTTAGGGACACAATGGACATGACTTACCCACTGACTATCAGCAACATGATAAATTATACCTACCTCCAGAAGCTTTAGTGAAAGTGCTAGTTGTCGACTAGAGGGGGGTGAATAGGTGATTTTTATGAAAGTCTTCAAAACACGGAAGTTTCGAAGACAAACAATAGAAATGACCCTATTGATATGCAGCGGAAGATAAACTACACTAGGCAAGCCATAGTCAAGTCTGCAATAGCGTGAGAGTACGAAGACAAATAGCAGCTAGGTAGTGAGGATCAGGATGGAAGATGGTGTGAAGCCAAACTGAGATACTGGTCAGACAGTGAAGACAAATAGGTAATGCAAACAGGCAATGACTTCACGAAGACAAACTCTAAGTAAAGAGAGGGAGAGGATAGAACCAGTCACTTGTTGAGGACACAGGATTTGTTGGACCGGTTCTAGTTGTTGTGACAACTGTATGTCTGGTTAGGGAGGCTGAGATTCAACTCAGAAGACCGCGTCTTCACCTTATTCCCCTTGAGCTAAGGACACACAGTCCTCACCCAATTACTCTGGTAAGTCTTCAAGGTAGACTTCCAAACCTTCACAGACTTCATTCACCGGCAATCCACAATGACTCTTGGATGCTCAGAACGCGATGCCTAACCGGCTGGAGGATTCACAGTCCACAAGTGTAATAAGTCTTCAGGTCACGCAGACAGAAAGACTTCAGTGATGCCTAACACTCTTTGGCTCTGGGTGTTTGGGCTTTGTCCTCGCAAGGATTTCTCTCTCTCAAAGGCTTCGAGGTGGGTTGCTCTCAATACGACAAAAGCCGTGCACTAACTCTGAGCAGCCACCAATTTATGGTGTAGGGGGTGGGCTATTTATCGCCACTAGGAAACCTGACCTGATATGTCTGAAATGACCCTGGGTCACTAAGGAACTGACACGTGTTCCAACGTTCAGATTCCAAACACACGCGGCAACTTCACTTGGGCTACAAGCAAAGCTGACTCATCCAGCTCTGGATGAGATTTGCTCTCATTGTCTTCGCTCAAAGACATAGGATTTTGGTTGAGCATCACTTCAGTCACTCTGACGTTGTTCACTTGGACCCCACTTAACTGTACGGTGGTTCCTATGACTTAACAAAGAAGAAAAGGAAACAACGAAACGACTAAGTCTTCGCGCTCCATAGTCTTCACTCAATGTCTTCTCATGTCATAATCTTCAATATGAATATCTTCACATACCACCATTGTCGTCAATGTCTTCATACATTTTTAGGGGTCATCTCCGGTAGGTAAACCAAATCAATGAGGGACTACTACCTATGTTATCCTGCAATTCTCACAAACACATTAGTCCCTCAACCAGGTTTGTCGTCAATACTCCAAACCCAACTAGGGGTGGCACTAGATGCACTTACAATCTCCCCCTTTTTGGTGATTGATGACAAACTGGTTGAAGTTTTCAACGGGGATAAAGTATGTGAAATTGTAAAGGATAGGGTATTGTCTTCATAAGTGGCAAAGGCTCCCCATGAAGATGTGCATATAAGTAATTTGCTTTTGGAATGCAAATGCACATGGCAGGTTGTACTTGTGGAGATCCTCTTCAACATATGAAGACAATTCATCATGCATGATAAGATATAACGAAGATAATGACATGCATAATTTAAAAATGGACGTCTTCAAGATGACCTAAGTGCGGAAGTTATCATCGCACATGCGGAATTTATCATCGCATCACAGAATAGCAAATAAGTGGCAGACGACCATCGAGTTTAAGTGTTACAACTCAAAGAACCAAATGTATCAAAAACGAGAGTTGTAAACACTAGGCAAAATATAAAGCAACTGCCGATATGGACCCACTTGAAGAATATCAAACTCATATGCTTCTCCCCCTTTTGTCAGTAAGGACCAAAAAGGTTTGAAGACATAGAGCATCTACTCGTTCCCATGAGGAGTAGGTGAAGCAGCAGGGTCGTCGGTGTTGTTTGGCGGTGCAGACGAACTTGGTGCAGTGTCGATGCATGCAGAAGTAGGGGCAGTGAAGTAGCATCATCTTCATCATCGATCACTCTGGCGTTCACAATGGCCGCGGAGGAAGAATAGTCAGAGTCTTCAAGGGATGGAGTTCGACGTAGGACAGCATTCCGTGGAGGAGTGGAGTCAAACTTGAATTTTTCAGTGAAGCCATCGTCTTGAAGATCTGCTTCAGCACTTAGCAGTGTCAAACTCTTCCATGATCGTCGACAGGTCTCATGAGTGACAAAAGAATTCTTGGTGGCAAGATTGCGAATGCGATTGACGTCCACCAGTAGACTCTGCATCTGTCGTTTGAGCCATTCATGATGCTTGTCTTGTTTCTGATGCAGTGCCACAAGAAGTTCTCGATCATTCAAAACACGAGAGCGCTTGCGAGGTCTTTGGGCAATGGTGCTGTCAGTAGCTTCAGTCTGCGCACGGTGAGGCAAGCGAGTAATTACAGCCAATGGATAGACACGAGCGACAGCTTGAACTCCATCAATGTTTTGCGAGAAGCTTTGGTGGTCAGCATTCTGAAGACTAAGAGGCTCCTTGGCAGGCTCTGGATATATGGCTTCAACAGACAGATCAACTTCTGGCAAAAAGATGATATGATTGCGTGCAGAGGGTTGATAGTTGAAGGCAAAGTGGAGCTTGATCAGACGCATGATCCAGGGAGCATAGAACTTCAGACCAAAAATGTCAGATCCTGATGCAGCAAGTTAGCGAATAAAAAAGTCTTGTGCATTGAAGCTTTTGCCGTGAAGAATATGGAAGACCAAAGTCTTCATTGCACCTTCCAGCTTAGCACGAGGAGAATGTCCTTTGATGGGCCAAAGAGTTCGACGTATGATATAATAGATGGTGCGTGGAAGATACTCAAGGTCTTCAACAAAGAACTCCTTAGGATATTCTGCATCTGGAGGCAAAGGCTTCATCATGCTGAGCATCTGACTCATGTTGGGTTCAAGCTTGTGAAAGATGCTCTCCATAGCAGCACTGTGAAGCTGACAACCAGGTTCATAAAGATCACCTGGAGTAGGCAGGCCTATAAGCTCAATGACATCAAAGGCTTTGGCTTCATGATGAACATTACCTGTCATCCACTCAAGGATCCAAGTCTTCGGATCCCTGTTGTAACCACGAATATGGAGAGTGTCATAGAATTTGAGCAACAATTCTTAGTTCTAGTGCTCTTTGTCAGTGACGAACTGTAGCAAACCAGACTCTCTGAAGCAATCCAGCGCTTCTTCCAAGCAGGGAAGACCAGTGATGGCTTCAAGGTCAAGACGCATATGCGGAAAAATGCGACCTTGATTGTATAAGATGCATGAGTAATAACTGCGTTGCTGATAGCTCCAGAACCGATCAGAAGATATTCTTGCCTTGGAGTAGGGGTTCTTGGCGCTATCAAAGAAGGTGTTGTGTGCCTTGAAGCCATTGATATTGAAAGATCCGGGTGCAGATGCAGTACCTGGAAACCTAGGCAACCTTGGCATTGGCTTCTGAACCTGAGGCCTGTGCTCAACGTGATAGCTAAACTGAGGACCAGCAACAGGCGGAGGAGTCAGAAAAGGCCATTTGACAGTGATAAGCTGGCCATAGTTGTACGCTTTCTTGATAGTGTGTGGCCTTGGTGGCGGAACAGGAGCAGTGGAATCACCAGAGCCGTCAAGCTGCACAACAGAGGCTTCAGGAGCAGGTGCATCATTGGCTTCATTGGCTTCTGGCACAGTGTTTGGTGCAGGCTCCACATTGTCATTAGCCATGACCATGTCGTTGGCTTCAGTCGTGTTAGTTGTGGCAGCCTCAGGATTCTCAACCTCCACTCGAGGAGCTGGAGGGTCGGGCGCAGATACGTTCACTTCAGGAACAGCTTCTTAAGTAATGGGGGGAGTAGGGACACGTTCTTCTTCTGGCTTGTCTTCGGCTGATGCAGCCGGATTGTCTTCAGCAGCTTTAGCTTTAGACTTGGAGACATTCACAATAGGAGTGGCTTCTGGAAACACTTGACGTGCAACAGATTGGTGGTGCACATCTCCTTCTGGAACGCTCGAAAGAGGGACTTGGGGCCTTGGTCCTTTGCGAAGCCTGCGTAATGCTGGCGACGCCTGTGGAGATGGAGTTGGCTGGGCCTCAAAGTCATCTTCTTATTCTCGCACTGGTGGGGTGACTTGTTGTTGGGGAGTACTTGGGGTGTCTTGTTGTTGTGGGTGATCAGCCCACGAAGCATCCTGAGCAATTGGCGTCAGAGGACGACCAATGCTAATGAGTTCGTTGTTCGTGAGAACAGGCGATGATACCAAATTGTTCTCGATCTGAGGAAGAACAAGATCATCTTCAACATTGTCATGGTGACCAATGTCTTCAGCAGCGGTGGGGTCAACTGATGGAATGTCTTCAGCTTCAGGAGCCTCTGGGGAAGCAAGCTCATGAACTACCATCCGTCGTTCTTGATGCGAAGAGTCAGGATGAGTAACTGAGATGGGCTCGACAACAAGGGGCTCTGTGGGAGCAGCCTGATCTTTCTTGGTTTTGCGCTTCTTCTTGGAGGGAGTGACATTAGAAGCATCAGGATTTTTCCTCTTTCTGGCTTCAGCCTCGGCAGCCCTTGTCTTCTTCAGTTCTGAAGCAGTTGACTTGACCTTTGGCTTCGAGCCGGACATGCTGCTTGGGAAGACAATGAGAGGCTCTTCCCGCCTTGAAGGTGCAGATTGGTCAGTCGATGGCTTCCTCTTCTTTGCAGCCATTCCGGGGTCGATGCCAGGACGACCAAGAGCCTTGCGCTTCTCAGCCTCATTGTAGGCTTGCACGCACTTATCAGCCAGCCTCTTCATGCGCTCACGAGAACCTTTAGCTTCTTCGCGTTTCTTGAGAAAGTCTTCCTTGAGCTCGTGCAGCATAACCTTGAAGTTTTTGACATGTTGCACGCTGAGCTTTGACATATGCTTCTTGAACTGAGCTTTCTCATAGTCAATTTTGTGCTTCAGTTCAACTATGCGCTGAGCTAGAGCGAGCTCAGAAGCAATGGCGCCATTGAAAGAGACGCTGAGGCCAATGGGAAGTTGCAGATCTTCAAAGATGAGATTTGGGGTGTCAAACCACTCATCAATGAAGTTGTGGATGATTGCCACATCAAAGAGAGGCAAATCATTGAAGATTTCTGCTTCTTCCTTGTTCTTAATCAGTTGCTCAAGAGCGTCATCTGCAAGGTCTTCATCACTGGACAGATCAATGTGCTCTTCTCGCAGAATGGCAGCAGGGGTCAAAGCCTGATCAGTATTCTTGACGTTTTTCTTTTTCATCTCTGTCTCCTTGGAGATACGTGATGGATCTTCAGACTGCACACTGTCTTCAGGAGGTGCAGTAGCCAGTGGCTTCACACGTGAAGCTTTTGGAGGAGCAGCTGATCTAGAAGCTTTAGCCTTCTTTTGCTTCTGCGGCTTTGGAGTAGGAGCTGGGGCTTCATCGGTGTCGGCATCATCATCAGAATGATCCACTTTGGCACCTTGAACAGAAATGTGAGTGATGAGGCCATCAAGGTTGTAGAATGGTCCGATGATATCGGGTTCAGCCTCGCGTGAACCGTCAGCCCGGGGAGCAGAAGGACCTGGATTGAAGTCCAACCCCAATGACTTCTTGTTTTCCTTGGCCGATGCCTTTGCATGCTGGAAGTTGCACTTGAAGAGATTATCATCACGACACCAGAGCAGTGAAGTTGGGTCGCCATTTTCAGGTTGTGGTCCACGAACCATACAGGGATAGAAACCCTGAGCAATAGCTTCAGCTCTGGTCTTGGGTGGAAGGCTTCGGAAGAGAATGTCACCCCAAGGACTCTTGATGGCATTCTTTTCAGCATACTCCTGGGTCACAAACTTGTATTTAAACCATTGTTCGGCCCAATATCTTCGAATCCATTGGATTCGTGTCTTGCGCTGATTGTAATCCTCCTCTGGATCTGTCTTGTACAGCTCTGAGAGGTCATCAGGCAAATCTCTTGATGTTCCCCCACGACGCTGTCTGCCACCCTTCCTTACTGATTTCTCTGTAGTCATGAATTTTAGACTGAAAGGCTTCAAAATGTTCAAAGGCTTCAGAGGCTTCCGCTTGTTGTTCAAACAGGAACTGGCTTCGGAAGAGTTAATGTGATGTTGTAAGAATTCTGCAAACGAATGCAGACTATGAGAACCAAGGGATTCTCCCACGGACATGTACCTGTGACAGCATTAGAGATGCGAGGGAAGGGGAGAGGTCATATGCATTCTCAGAAGATTTTGAAGATAAACCAGTTTGAAGACATTGACCTCATGATGTGAAGACATCCACTTATGTGCTGAGAGTTGGTTCCAGATTTGTATGAATCCACGAATAAGTACAAGTGAGGAATCTAACTAGGTGAAGCTTAAGTGAATATACTAGGCATTATATGAGATGCAGACAGGATAGATCTAACATTGAGTAGGCAGAAACAACTTCCGGTAAACAGGATGAATCTTTTAGGATAAAAAAGATGGTAAAAAGAGAGTTTTATTTACCACACGATGAACTGCTAGATGGTAAGAGTAGGAGACCGAGCAGTTCGATCCACCGTGCCCTAACTTGGCGACGGAGGACACCTACGGCGACGGCGGAGAGGACGATGTCCGCGGCCGGCGTGAGGACGGCGTCGGTGAAGTCGCGACAGCTAAGCGCTTCGTCGTCGGCGTTGTCGAGAGCTAGCGGTGGCGCTAGGGTTTTGACGAGGTGGAAGAGGTTTTCTTGACCGCATGGGACATGTATTTATAAGGCAGTATGCGGCACAGCGCAATTACGCAGGTGCCCCTGGCGGTTCACATCTGAGGGACACGTGGCAAGCATACAACATACTCGGAGTTCTCCCACGTTCCCACGCCCGCCCGAACTGTCCGATGGTCGTTCCGGCTTCTCCGGATTTCAGGCAATAAAGATAGAGCATTTAAAACAGACTTAATGTTTGTCTCTGTATCTTCTGCTGACAAGGACGCAGAGAAGACATTTGACTGTTTCAATAGAATGCATATGATATGGACAGATAGAGTTTGAGATAGAAAGCATAGAGAGGTTAGGGTCCGATCACATTCACTTAGTTCAAAAGATTCAACAAGGAAGACATAGCTATAAGTGAATGCTGTAGAGGACAGAACACAAATATGTATATATCAGAAGACAGTCAAATCAACATAGTGAAGATAATCATGAACACAGGTTGAAATTTGAAGACAAATCAAATGTGAAGACATAGCAAATGTAATTCCATGAGTAGAATACTTCAAACATAAAATTTTGGTGGTGGCGTTACCAACCGTATAGGAAGTATTAGACCCAGACACGGCGCACAATTATCGTGGCGCTCTGAAGTCAAATTCCACGTTAATGTATTCACACTCAGAATGTAAGTCTTCATTGATTGAAGATATACTTTACTTCGTGTGTTGCACATCTAAGTCATCAACATGCATAAGTGTTAGGATGTGTGCCTGATCACAGGACATTTGAGGATTCCAAGATATTTAGCTCACACCGTAACTTGCAAAACCTTTTATGATCCAAGGGCTTTGTGAAGATATCAGCCAGTTGCTCTTCAGTGTTGACATGAATGATATCAATATCTTCCTTCATGACATGATCTCTGAGAAAGTGATGACGAATTTCAATGTGCTTTGTCTTCGAGTGCTGAACTGGGTTGTTGGCGATCTTGATGGCGCTTTCGTTGTCACAGAAGAGAGGTACTTGTTTCAAATTGATGCCATAGTCCTTGAGAGTTTGCTTCATCCATAGAAGCTGAGCGCAGCAAGATCCAGCAGCAATGTATTCAGATTCAGCAGTGGAGAGTGATACGCAGTTCTGCTTCTTTGAAGACCACCAGACAAGTGATCGTCCAAGAAAGTGACATGTGCCCGATGTAGACTTGCGATCCACCTTGTCACCAGCATAATCAGCATCCGAGAATCCAACCAGATCAAATTATGAGCCCTTTGGATACCATAATCCTAATGTTAGGATGTAAGCCAAATATCGAAGAATTCGCTTCACAGCTAAGTGATGCGATTCCTTTGGTGCTGCTTGGAATCGAGCGCACATGCAAACACTAAGCATAATATATGGCCTAGATGCACATAGGTAAAGTAAAGAACCAATCATGGAGCAGTATACATTTTGATCGAACTCTTTACCATTGTCGTTGGGACCCAGATGGTGTTTGGCTGGCATTGGCGTCGTGTAACCTTCGCAATCTTGCATTCCAAACTTCTTCAGGCAATCTTTGAGGTATTTTTCTTGAGATATGAAGATGCCATTCTTTTGCTGACGAATTTGAAGACCAAGGAAGAACTTCAGCTCACCCATCATGGACATCTGATATTGCTCTCGCATCATGTATCCAAACTCATCACTATACTTCTGGTTGGTGCAGCCGAAGATAATGTCATCCACATATATTTGGCACACAAACATTTCACCATCATATGTCTTCGTGAAGAGTGTGGGATCGAGGGATCCAGGTTTGAAGCCTTTGCTCTTCAGGAAGTCTTTGATCGTATCATACCAGGCGCGAGGAGCTTGTTTGAGACCATACAGTGCTCTGTTTAGCTTGTACACCATATCAGGATGTTTTGGATCTTCAAAGCCAGGTGGTTGTGCGACGTATACTTCTTCTTCAATCTTGCCGTTGAGAAATGCACTCTTCACATCCATTTGATATAGCAAGATGTTGTGATGATTTGCATAGGCTAGCAGTATCCGAATAGCTTCAAGCCTAGCCACAGGAGCAAATGTTTCACCGAAGTCAATCCCTTCAACTTGAGTATATCCTTGAGCGACGAGACGTGCTTTGTTTCTGACGACTTGACCATGCTCATCTTGCTTGTTTTGATATATCCATTTTGTGCCTATTATGTTATGCTTGCGAGGGTCGGGACGCTTGACAAGTTCCAAAACATTGTTCAGCTTGAACTGTTGAAGCTCTTCTTGCATAGCTTGAATCCATTCAGGTTCCATAAAGGCTTCAGCAACTTTCTTGGGTTCTGATATTGACACAAAGGCAAAGTGCCCACGGAAATTTGCTAACTGTGTTGCTCTTGAGCGAGTAAGTGGACCAGGTGCATTGATGCTATCAATTATCTTCTCAATCTGTACTTCGTTTGCAACACGAGGATGAACTGGACAAAGATTTTGCTCTTGCTGATCAGTATCAACATTGGAAGGATTGTCTTCAGGCTGAGCATTGTCTTCAGGTTGGTTAGGTGCAGAGATGATAAGTTCCTCTTCAGGCTGTGCTTCAGAAGGCATGATTTCACCAGTTCCCATTAGCTTGATAGATTCACTGGGTGAAGCTTCGTCTAGTGTACTTGGCAGGAGCTCTCTTTGTGAACCATTGGTTTCATCGAACCGTACGTCCACAGTTTCGACGATTTTGTAGAGATAGAGGTTGAAGACTCTGTAAGAGTGGGAGTCCTTTCCGTAACCGAGCATGAAGCCTTCATGAGCTTTAGGTGCAAATTTTGATTTGTGATGTGGATCCTTGATCCAGCACCTAGCTCCAAATACTCTGAAGTAACTGACATTTGGCTTCTTGCTAGTGAGTAGCTCATAGGATGTTTTATTCAGAAGCTTATGGATGTAAACACGGTTGATGACATGACATGTTGTATCAATAGCTTCAGGCCAGAACTTTCTTGGTGTCTTGTACTCATCGAGCATTGCTCGAGCCATCTCAATGAGGGTTCTATTCTTGCGCTCCACGATGCCATTTTGCTGAGGTGTGCACGGAGTGAAGAACTCATGAGTGATTCCCATTGTATCCAGATAAAGATCAAGTCCAGTGTTCTTGAACTCGGTGCCGTTGTCACTTCTGATATGCTTGATCTTGACGCCATAATTGTTCATGGCTCGATTTGCGAAGCGTCTGAAGACATCTTGCACTTCAGTCTTGTAGAGAATTATGTGCACCCATGTATATTTTGAGTAATCATCAACAATGACGAAACCATAGAGACAAGTAGTTGTTGTGAGGGTAGAGTAGTGAGTAGGGCCAAATAAGTCCATGTGTAGCAGCTCGAAGGGTTGAGATGTCGTCATGATTGTCTTCGAGGGATGCTTGGCCCTAGTCATCTTTCCAGCTTCGCAGGCACTGCACAAATGATCCTTCTTGAATTTGACACCCTCGATGCCTATGGCATGCTTCTTCTTGGCGAGAGTGTGTAAGTTCCTCATGCCAGCATGCCCCAGCCTCCGATCCCATAGCCAGCACTCTGAAGCTTTTACAAGAAGACATACGGCAAGTTGTGGACCTGCTGAGAAATCTACCATGTACAGATCATCTTTTCGGTACCCTTCAAAGACTAGAGATTTGTCAGATTCCATAAGTACAAGGCAACGATATTTTCCAAATATCACAATCATGTTCAAGTCGCAAAGCATTGAGACAGACATTAAGTTGAAACCAAGGGATTCAACAAGCATCACTTTATCCATGTGCTGATCCTTTGAGATTGCAACTCTACCCAGACCCAATACCTTGCTTTTACCAGTGTCAGCAAATGTGATGTGACTCTTATCAGATGGACGAAAAGTTGAGTCCATAAGAAGACTTCGATCACCAGTCATGTGATTAGTGCATCCGTTGTCCATAATCCATTCTGAAGCATGATGTGTCATACCCTATAGTACAGTTAGGGGGATAGGCTTCACCAAGAGCATTGTGAAGCATAAACATTTGACGGGCAAGAGGATTATTGAAGCTCAGATCAAGATTAGGACTGATAGGATGAATGGCAAACGACTCAGGAACAAAATACATAGTAAGACCATTTGGGCATTTGATCTTGCGCCCTACAAGATGTTTTAGGTCCCCAGCAATAGCATCAAATGCCTTTGATTTCCGGCTGGAGACCTTTCCCTTCAAGAGAAGGTTAATTCTTCTTAACCACCCACATCTTTAGGGGTGGCTTAGAAGCAATGAGTCTAAGTGCAGCATCTGAGAACTTTGGCTTTGGAGCCCTAGCAAATAGCCTTGCAGGAGATGAATGATACGCATATGAATAAGCAGAAAAGTTCTTAGTTCTATGAACATAGCGGTTTGAAGACACACGCTCAAATTCATAAGTCTGAGAATGGTTTCCCTGCAAAACATTGGCTTTAGGGTGACTCGGGTGAGTCCTCTGTCTGCATGAAGCCTTTGGACCATATGAAGCCTTAGGTCTGGGGTTTGTCTTCTTCCCAGGTGGTGTCATGATGACATTTACTGGAAGATTCTCAAGACAGCTTTTGGAAACCCAGATCTTCTTCATAGGTGGCCCATTCCTGCAGTTAGTACCAATATACCTAGCAAACACTTCACCATTCTGATTCTTGAACAGTTTATAGTTTGCATCAAAGGATTCATCAATGACAACAGGGTTAGCACAGGTAAAGCCAGATAAGGTGGATGGGTCCACTGAAGGTCCCATTGCAGCAACCCATGTGGTTTTGGGGTATTGCTCAGTCTTCCAGTAGGAACCATCAACATTCATTTTCCTCTTGAACCCAACACCCTCTTTCCTAGGGTTTCGATTCAGGATCTGTTTTTTGAGGACATCGCACAGTGTCTGATGCCCTTTCAGACTTTTGTACATCCCTGTTTCAAGCAATGTCTTCAACCTAGCATTTTCATCAGCACTAGTAGTGGTATCCTCAGCAGAGGGGTTAGTTACCACATCAGTAGTTGAAGACAATGCAACAGTAGCAGCAGTGGAACATTCAGCAACAGAGGTAGCGTTATCACGCCTAAGACATTTTAGACATGGTGGTTCAAATCCATCCTGAGCGGGACTGATCTGTTGAGCGCGAAGTGACTCATTCTCTTTTTGAAGATCTTCATGAGCCGCTCTCAATTTCTCAAGCTCTTGCTTCCTTTGAAGATAATCATAGGAGAGCTTTTCATGAGTGGTTGAGAGCGTTTCATGACGACTTTCAAGTTCTTGGTACTTAACATGAAGATTTTTTATGTCTTCAACTAAGGACTGTGAACGGGTCATTTCAGTGTCCAACAGGTCATCGCTTTTGTCTAACAATTTTTTAGTATGTTCCATAGCCTTTTGTTGTTCAGTTGCAATTTTAGCAAGTGTTTTGTAGCTGGGTTTGGATTCACAATCAGAGTCATCTTCACTAGATGTTTGAAAGTAAGCATCGCGTGATTTTACCTTGGCACCACGTGCCATGAAGCAGTAGGTGGGAGCAAAGTCGTCCTGATCATTAGCTTCGGCGTTGGTGTGGAAGTCATTGTCTTCAGTGTTGAAGATGGACTCGGCAACATAGGCTGTAGCTAGAGCCAGACTTGCAACGCCAGGGTCACACTCCTCCTCAAACTCCACCTCCGCCTCCTCAGAAGCAGACTCCTCCTCTGAATCCATCTCCTTGCCAGACGAGCTCTTCTTACGAGATGAAGACTTGGATGAGGACTTGGAAGAAGACTTTGAAGACTTCTTCTTCTTCTTGTCATCAGAATCATATTCCTTGCTCTTCTTCTTCTTCTTCTCATTGTCCCACAGTGGACACTCAGAGATATAGTGTCCAGGTTTCTTGCACTTGTGACATGTTCTCTTCTTGTAGTCATGAGTGGAAGCTTCATCATTTCTTGAGCTGGATCGTGAAGACTTTCTGAAGCCCTTCTTCTTAGTGAACTTCTGGAACTTCTTCACAAGCATAGCAAGTTCCTTTCCAATGTCTTCAGGATCATCAGAACTGCAGTCAGATTCTTCTTCAGATGAGGAAACATCTTTTGACTTCAAAGCGCGAGTTCGGCCATAGTTGGGACCATAGATATCTCTTTTCTCAGATAGCTGGAACTCATGTGTGTTGAGCCTCTCAAGTATATCAGACGGATCGAGTGTCTTGAAGTCAGGACGTTCTTGTATCATGAGGGCAAGGGTGTTAAAGGAGTTGTCAAGTGATCTCAGTAATGTCTTGATGATTTCATGCTTGGCAATCTCAGTAGCGCCGAGAGCACGAAGCTCATTTGTGATGTCGGTGAGGCGATCAAATGTGAGCTAGACATTTTCATTGTCGTTTCTCTTGAAGCGATTGAAGAGGTTGCAAAGAACACTGATTCTTTGATCTCTCTGGGTTGAGACGCCTTCGTTGACCTTGGACAGCCAGTCCCAGACTAGCTTCGATGTCTCCAAAGCACTCACGCGGCCATACTGTCCTTTGGTCAGATGACCACAGATGATGTTCTTGGCAGTAGAGTCCAATTGAATGAACTTCTTGACATCAGCAGGGGTGACACATTCACCAGTCTTGGGAACGCCATTCTTGACGACATACTAGAGGTCGACATCAATGGCTTCAAGATGCATGCGCATCTTATTCTTCCAGTAGGGATATTCAGTTCCATCGAACACGGGGCAAGCAGCGAAGACTTCGATTATCCCTGCAGTCGACATAGCTAAAACTCCAGGTGGTTAAACCGAATCACACAGAACAAGGGAGTACCTTGCTCTGATACCAATTGAAAGTGCTAGTTATCCGCTAGAGGGGGTGAATAGGCGATTTTTATGGAAGTCTTCAAAACATGGAAGTTTCGAAGACAAACAATAGAAATGACCCTATTGATATGCAGCGGAAGATAAACTACACTAGGCAAGCCATAGTCAAGTCTGCAATAGCGTGAGAGTACGAAGACAAATAGCAGCTAGGTAGTGAGGATCAGGATGGAATATGGTGTGAAGCCAAACTAAGATACTGGTCAGACAGTGAAGACAAATAGGTAATGCAAACAGGCAATGACTTCACGAAGACAAACTCTAAGTAAAGAGAGGGAGAGGATAGAACCAGTCACTTGTTGAGGACACAGGATTTGTTGGACCAGTTCCAGTTGCTGTGACAACTGTACGTCTGGTTAGGGAGGCTGAGATTCAACTCAGAAGACCGCGTCTTCACCTTATTCCCCTTGAGCTAAGGACACACAGTCCTCGCCCAATTACTCTGGAAAGTCTTCAAGGTAGACTTCCAAACCTTCACAGACTTCGTTCACCGGCAATCCACAATGACTCTTGGATGCTCAGAACGCGACGACTAACAATCTGGAGGATTCACAGTCCTCAAGTGTAATAAGTCTTCAAGTCACGTAGACAGAAAGACATCAGTGATGCCTAACACTCTTTGGCTCTGGGTGTTTGGGCTTTGTCCTCTCAAGGATTTCTCTCTCTCAAAGGCTTCGAGGTGGGTTGCTCTCAATACGACAAAAGCCGTGCACTAACTCTGAGCAGCCACCAATTTATGGTGTAGGGGGTGGGCTATTTATAGCCACTAGGCAACCCGACCTGATATGTCCGAAATGACCCTGGGTCACTAAGGAACTGACACGTGTTCCAACAGTCAGATTTCAAACACACACGGCAACTTTACTTGGGCTACAAGCAAAGCTGACTCGTCCAGCTCTGGATGAGATTTGCTCTCATTGTCTTCGCTCGAAGACATAGGATTTTGGTTGAGCATCACTTCAGTCACTCTGACTTTGTTCACTTGGACCCCACTTAACAGTACGGTGGTTCCTATGACTTAACAAAGAAGAAAAGGAAACAACGAAACGACTAAGTCTTCGCGCTCCATAGTCTTCACTCAATGTCTTCTCATGTCATAATCTTCAATATGAATATCTTCACATACCACCATTGTCGTCAATGTCTTCATACATTTTTAGGGGTCATCTCCGGTAGGTAAACCGAATCAATGAGGGACTACTACCTGTGTTATCCTGCAATTCTCACAAACACATTAGTCCCTCAACCAGGTTTGTTGTCAATACTCCAAAACCAACTAGGGGTGGCACTAGATGCACTTACATTCAGTATGTCTTTTCTTACCACTTCTTTCATCTTAGGATTTAACTGTCGTTGGTGATCAACAACTTGTTTAGCGTCTTTCTCCAATTTTATTTTGTGTTGGCATAGAGTGGGACTAATGCCCTTAAGATCATCAAGAGTATATCCAATAGCAGCGTGGTGCTTCTTCAGAGTTTTCAATAATTTCTCTTCTTCTCGCTCTGAAAGGTTAGCACTAATAATAACATGACATATCTTCTTTTCATCAAGAAGCATATTTAAGAGTATCAGGTAATGGTTTAAGCTCAAACACTAGATCACCCTTGGGTGGAGGAGGATCCCTTAGAATTACAACAGGCAAGTTGTGTTTCAAGATAGGTCCTTGTTTAAAGAATACTTCATCTATTTCCCTTCTTTCATTCATAAACATATCATTTTCATGGTCTAGCAAATATTGTTCTAAAGGATCATTAGGAGGCACGGCAATAGAAGCAAGACCAATAATTTCATCTTTACTAGGCAATTCTTTATCATGGGGTTGCCTACGAAATTTAGCAAAATTAAAATCATGAGACATATCCCTTAATCCAACAGTAGCAATATCCTTTTCGCAGTCTATCTTAGCATCAACAGTATTCAAGAAGGGCCTACCAAATATAATGGGACAAAATTCATCTTGTGGGGAGCCAAGAACAAGAAAATTAGTAGGATATTTAACTTTCCCACACAGGACTTCAACATCTCTAACAATCCCAATTGGTGAAATAGTATCTCTATTGGCAAGCTTAATTGTAACATCTATCTCTTCTATCTCAGCAGGTGCAATATCATGCATAATTTCTTTGTATAAGGAATGAGGTATTGCACTTGCACTAGCACCCATATCACACAAGCCATGATAACAATGATCTCCTATTTTAACAGAAATAACAGGCATGCCAACAACATGTCTATGTTTACCCTTAGTATCGGGTCTAGCAATTCTAGCAGCTTCATTACAGAAATAAATAACATGCCCATCAATTCGCTCTGGGGTGTAGGTGTTCTAGTATTACTCTTACGAACCCGTTGAAGCTTTAGCATGATCCTTTATCTAACAGGGAAAGGTGGTTTCTCAATATAAGCGGTAAGAACAATAGGATCAACATTATAAGTGATAGTCTTTTCTTCAACTTTAATACTTCCAACTACTTTTACTTCAATGGGAGGATTATATTTAAACCACTTCTCCTTAGGGAGATCAACATGAGTAGAAAAAGATTCACAGAAACAAGCTACTATCTCAGAGTCAAGTCCATATTTAGTCCTAAATTCACGGAAAACGTCGGTATCCATAAAAGATTTAACACAATCGAACTTAATGGTTATACGTGACTCCTTACCTTCGTCGAGGTCGCAATCTTCAGAGTTGCGTTTAATTCTTTCCAATAAATCCAATTTGAATTCAATAGTCTTCATCATAAAAGAACCAGTACAAGAAGTATCGAGCATGGAGCAATTATTGAGAGAAAGCCGAGCATAAAATTTTTGAATAATAATTTCTCATGAGAGTTCATGATTGGGGCATGAATATAACATTGACTTAAGCCTCCCCCAAGCTTGAGCGATGCTTTCTCCTTAGCAAGGCCAAAAATTATATATATATAATTACGATCACGATGAACAAGATGCATAGGATAAAACTTCTGATGAAATTCCAATCTCAATCGGTTGTAGTTCCATGATCCCATATCATCACATAGCATAAACCATATCAATGCCTTTCCCTTCAAAGATAAAGGGAAGACCTTCTTCTTGATAACATCCTCGGGCATACCTGCAAGCTTAAATAATCCACAAACTTCATCCACATAGATTAGGTGCAAATCAGGATGCAATGTTCCATCTCCTGTAAAAGGATTAGCTAGTAGTTTCTCTATCATACCCGAAGGAATTTCAAAGTAAACATTTTCAGTAGGTTCAGTAGGTTGAGGAGCAACTCTTTTCTCTATTGGTCGGGGTGAAGATACCCCAAACAAGCCCCTCAAAGGATTGCTTTCCATAGTAACAAGTGACAGTAAATTTCAGCACATTATATAATTTTTTCCTTACCAAATTCCACCTACCAAAGGCGCTTCACTCCCCGGCAACGGCGCCAGAAAGGAGTCTTGATGACCCACAAGTATAGGGGATCTATCAGAGTCCTTTCAATAAGTAAGAGTGTCAAACCCAACGAGGAGCAAAAGGAAATGACAAGCTGTTTTCAGTAAGGTATTCTCTGCAAGAACTGAAATTATCGGTAACACCTAGTTTTGTGATAAGGTAATTTGTAACGGATAACAAGTAACAAAAGTAAATAAGGTGCAGCAAGATGGCCCAATCCTTTTTGTAGCAAAGGACAAGCCTGGAAAAACTCTTATATGAAGGAAAATGCTCCCGAGGACACATGGGAATTATCGTCAAGCTAGTTTTCATCACGCTCATATGATTCGCGTTCGTTACTTAGATAATTTGATATGTGGGTGGACCGGTGCTTGGGTACTTCCCTTCCTTGGACAACCATCCCACGTATTATTAACCCCTATTGCAAGCATCCGCAACTACAAAATAAGTATTAAGGTAAACCTAACCATAGCATGAAACATGTGGATCCAAATCAGCCCCTTACGAAGCAACTCATAAACTAGGGTTTAAGCTTCTGTCACTCTAGCAACCCATCATCCACTTATTACTTCCCAATGCCTTCCTCTAGGCCCAAATAATGGTGAAGTGTCATGTAGTCGACGTTCACATAACACCACTAGAGGGAAGACAACATACATCTCATCAAAATATCAAACGAATACCAAATTCACATGACTACTTGTAGCAAGACTTCTCCCATGTCCTCAGGAACAAATGTAACTACTCACAGATCATATTCATGTTCATAATCAGAGGGGTATTAATATGCATAAAGGATATGAACATATGATCTTCCACCAAATAAACCAACTAGCATCAACTACAAGGAGTAATCAACACTACTAGCAACCCACAGGTACCAATCTGAGGTTTTGGGACAAAGATTGGATACAAGAGATGAACTAGGGTTTGAGAGGAGATGGTGCCGGTGAAGATGTTGATGGATATTGACCCCCTCCCAATGAGAGGATCAATGGTGATGACGATGGTGATGATTTCCCCCTCCCGGAGGGATGTTTCCTCGGCAGAACAGCTCTGCCAGAGCCCTAGATTGGTTTCACCAGGTCCCGCCTCGTGGCGGCGGTGTTTCGTCCCGAAAGCTTCCTTCTTATTTTTTTCTCGGACGAAAGACTTCATATAGCAGAAGATGGGCACCGGAGGCCTGCCAAGGGGCCCACGAGACAGGGGGCGCGCCCAGGGGGGTAGGGCGCGCCCCCCACCCTCGTGGCCAGGGTGTGGGGCCCCTCTGGTTAATTCTTTCGCCAGTATTTTTTATATATTCCAAAACATGCCTCCGTGAAGTTTCAGGACTTTTGGAGTTGTGCAGAATAGGTCTCTAATATTTGCTCCTTTTCTAGCCTAGAATTCCAGCTACCGGCATTCTCCCTCTTCATGCAAACCTTGTAAAATAAGAGAGAATAGGCATAAGTATTGTGACATAATGTGTAATAACAGCCCATAATGTAATAAATATCAATATAAAAGCATGATGCAAAATGGACGTATCAATGTCAATTAGATTAGTAAATGGATTATTAATAATAGGGCAATTGGCCTGCTAATTGACCAATTAGCTTGCTAATTGGGTTTTCCTATTGCAAACAGTTAATGAGAAACCACCGTGGGCGATGAACTCATGCAATGCACATAGTTTCTAGGAATAAACCGTGTTGGATCAATGAACAATCACCTCTTCAAAACTGTTTGCGTTACGCCACCTTGCACAAACGTTTTCCTTGTAGTGACTGTGTGGGATGTATATACGAACGGAAACGTTTAGTGGTGACTGACTGTATGGGTTGTACTTACGACCGGAAATTATTTCACCTATATAATTGTATTTTTTAGCACTACTTTACATATTTCTGTATTTGAGTGCTCGCCGGTCGCATACGACCTCATTCTGCCGAGCGTGTGTGCCAGGAGGGCATATCCCCAACGGTTTCTGGGTCGTGTGGGAAGGACCCCCTATCGCCCACACTCTAGCGACGGTTCGGAATGCCATTGCAGAAAGGGGTTAAAAACCGTTTGTTTAGGACCGACGCGTACCAGTGTGTGGTTTGTGCTCGGCATACTTCCTCGGAATTCCCGGCATGTCCTTTGGGGTCCATGTAAAGATATCCTGATTCTCACGGAGGAAGTCGACGAGCTCGGCTTCCTATTTGCTATCGAGGCGGGTGCCCACGACAATGTACTTGCTGCAGCTGAGGTCTTCCAGGTTCATCTTGACCTTCTTTGTCTCCTTGGATGGTTGGAACGAGGTCTCGCCAGCCAGCTCCTTGGCCGAAGCCGGCACGGCCGATGTCTCGTTGGCCAGCGCAACGATTCGGTCGAGCTGGCGTCGTTCCTCGGCTTGGCCGGCGACTTGGCCAGCTTGGCGTCGGCTTGAGCACACTCTAACGACTTTATGTAGTCGCCGACGACGGTGATGAGGCCTGAGGGAGTCTTGGATTAGGGGGTGTTCGAGTAGCCGGACTATACCTTTGCCGGACTCCTGGACTATGAAGATACAAGATTGAAGACTTCGTCCCGTGTCCGGAAGGGACTTTCCTTGGCGTGGAAGGCAAGCTAGGCGATGCGGATGCTCAAGATCTCCTACCATTGTAACCGACTCTGTGTAACCCTAACCCTATCCGGTGTCTATATAAACCGGAGGGTTGTAGTCCGTAGGACAATGATCATCATACACAATCATACCATAGGCTAGCTTCTAGGGTTTAGCCTCCTTGATCTCGTGGTAGTAGATCTACTCTTGTACTACCCATATCATCAATATTAATCAAGCAGGAGTAGGGTTTTACCTCCATCGAGAGGGCCCGAACCTGGGTAAACATCGTGTCCCTTGTCTCCTGTTACCATACGGCCTTGACGCACAGTTCGGGACCCCCTACCCGAGATCCGCCGGTTTTGACACCGACATTGGTGCTTTCATTGAGAGTTCCTCTGTGTCGTCGCCTTTAGGCCCGATGGCTCCTCTAATCATCAACAACGATGAGGTCTAGGGTGAGACTTTTCTCCCCGGACAGATCTTCGTCTTCGGCGGCTTCGCTTTGCGGGCCAATTCGCTTGGTCATCTGGAGCAGATCGAAAGCTACGCCCCTGGCCATCAAGTCAGGTTTGGAAGCTTAAACTACACGGCTGATATCCGCGGAGACTTGATCTTCGACGGGTTCGAGCCACAGCCAAGCGCGCCGCACTATCTCGAGGGGCATGATCTAGCTCTGCCTCCGAACAGTGTCCTGGAGGCCGCACACGCACCGGTTCCGACCCTTAACTCGGAGCCTATTGCGCCAATTGAGGATGAGCGGTTGGACGTCACCTCGGGGGCTGCGATCTCAAAGGCAATTGAGCCGAATGCCAGCCCCGCACTCCGCATGGCCCGTGACTCCGAGGGTCCGGACTCCTATCTGGACTCCGAACCCCCCGCGCCCCTGCCAGTCGAAGCCGATTGGGCGCCGATAATGGAGTTCACCGCCGCGGACATCTTTCAGCACTCGCCTTTTGGCGACATCCTGAATTCTTTCAAGTCTCTCTCTGTATCAGGAGAGCCCTGGCCGAATTACGGTCAGCGAGGATGGGATACGGACGATGAGGAAATTCAAAGCCCACCCACCACCCACTTTGTAGCCACCGTCGACAGCCTAAATGACGTGCTCAACTTCGACTCCGCAGACATCGACAGCATGGATGACGATGCAGGAGATACCAATGAACCAACGCTCATAGGGCACTGGAAATCCACCGCATCTCATGATGTGTACATGGTGGATACCCCTAAGGAAACGATAACGAGGAAAAAGGGGATGGAACGGGAGATAGACCCCCCCGGAAAGCAATCAAAGCGTCGGCATAAACGCCGACCCAAGCCCCGCCTCAATAAAAACCCTGCCATAGAGCAGGACGAGCCGGTAGACGATGAGCAAGCCTTAGAGCGGCCGTCCGAATAGGACAACACGGATTGAGAAACCGAAACTCCCTCCCCCGGCGAAAATGGCATTTCGGACAACCTTACGCCGGATAAATCCATGGAGCAGAAAAGTCTCCACAAGAGGCTCGTTGCAATTGCACGAAGCCCGAAAAAGCAGAAGTGGAAGCTAAAGACAGCGAAAGATGCACTCCTTATTAAATGGAACAAAGTAATCAACACCGCAGACAGATGCGGCCATGGTCACCGTACTAAAAGCTATCCAAAGAGGAAGCTCCTGCCCGAATTCGACGAAGAGGCCCTAGAGCCCTCGCACTCAAAAAACAAAAAAGCCATACGGTCGGATAGACGACCCAATAAGGCGGCAAGTGGCATCGCACTCAAATCGGTATGCGACCCACCTAAGGAGTCGCATCATGGCCTAGCCAGGTCCATTTATGGGCCAAGAAAGCAAGCTCTTGCGAGCAATGCAAAAAAGCCATCATCAGAATCCGGCACACCCAAATACAGGGGCGCCGCACACCCCCTATGCTTCACCGATGAGGTTCTGGACTATGAATTTCCAGAGGGATTCAAACCCGTTAACATAGAGGCGTATGATGGGACAACAGACCCCGGAGTCTGGATCGAGGATTATATCCTCCACATACATATGGCTCGAGGAGATGATCTTCACGCCATTAAATATTTACCCCTTAAGCTTAAAGGGCCAGCCCGGCACTGGCTTAAAAGCCTTCCTGAAAACACAATTGGAAGTTGGGAAGAGCTCGAGGACGCTTTCCGAGCAAATTTTCAAGGGACCTATGTCCGCCCTCCGGATGCAGATGATCTCAGTCACATAACTCAACAGCCCGGAGAATCAGCTCGGCAGTTCTGGAATAGATTCCTTACTAAAAAGAATCAGATAGTAGATTGTCCGGACGCCGAAGCCTTAGCAGCTTTCAGACATAATGTTCGAGACGAATGGCTCGCCAGACACCTCGGACAGGAAAAGCCAAGAACAATGGCCGCACTCACAAGCCTCATGACCCTCTTTTGCACAGGAGAGGATAGCTGGTTGGCAAGATGCAACCCCAGCGACCCAAGTACATCCGAAATCAGGGATGGAAACGGAAAACCGCGACGCAACAAGGATCATCGCCGAACTAAAGAAAAAAAAGTCCGAAGAGCACGGCAGTCAATGCCGGATTCAAAGGCTCGCGACAAAATCAGACAAAAGCACCCCTCCAGGATAATAGGGATGATCCGTCCAACTTGAATAGAATCCTGGACAGGATATGTCAGATACACAGTACTCCGGGGAAGCCTGCTAACCACACCCACAGAGATTGTTGGGTTTTCAAACAATCCGGCAGACTCAATGCCGAACACAAGGGGCTCGACACACCAAGCGAAGACGAGGAAGAACCCCAGAAGCAGAGCACCAGGAGACAAAAGAACTTCCCACAAGAAGTAAAAACAGTGAACTTACTTCACGTAGCGAAACGTGTGGCACCCATAAAGGTACGCACAGTACGACCTATCCCCAGGGGGTCCCGCCACTGGTTATTAAAACCAATCACCTTCGATCAGCTAGACTATTCTAGAAATATCAAAAACGCAGGCTGGACTGCCCTGATACTCGACCCAATAATTGGCGGATTCCAGTTTACAAATGTCCTTATGGACGGCGGCAGTGGATTAAACCTGATATATCAGGATACAATCCATCACATGGGGATAAACCCAGCAAGAGTCCGCCGCAGCAAAACTTCCTTTCAAGGGGTAGCACCTGGTCCAGACACCCATTGTATGGGTTTTCTCCGGCTCGAAGTTATATTCGGCTCTGCCGATAACTTCCATCGCGAAAAGCTGACCTTCCATGTTGTCCCGTTTTCAAGTCGCTATCAAGCACTACTGGGACGCGAAGCTTTCGCTCGCTTTAATGCAATATCGCACTATGCATCTCTCACGCTTAAGATGCCCGGACCATGAGGCATCATCTCTTGAAGGGGACGCAATAGAGTGTGCCTCCCCCAAGCGGAGGACTGTGCGGCCGCTTAGACAGCCGCACAATAAAATGGCCTCACCAGCCAAGAAAACTTTTCGACATAGGTCATTAAAGGCCACGGACCCGGAATAGACGAGTTCGGCACAAGTCCATCATCAACGCAGGCTTAGAGGCAATATACCCCCGTACTAGGGGCTATACGGAGAGACAATAAAGCTCAATTTTACATTTTACTTTATATTTCATTTATTTTAAAACCTTTTGTTCGGCACGACCCGTTTTCAGTTTAGTTCCTCTCTTTTACAGATGAACGTCATGCGGCGCCCGTCCAGGATATGGCACAACGGAGACACACGCGCAGACGTGCAGTAGGGACCCGTCCTAAAGGATTCTTTTTAGATTAAGACCCTGCGTAAACCTTTTTTACTGTCTCTTGTTGCAATACATCCCCTGGTTCTTTCCGACATAACCAAGGAGGAGGCTGGCGTCTTGGCATGTGGCCACGTCAGAATTTTTTGCACGTACCTGGACACTAGGGGCTTTTTTAGCAAAGAGTGTTGTTTAGCCCGCACTCATAAAGACCGAACACCTTAGGGAGTGTTCGGCGTCGTGAGTTTTGGCATTATATGCATCAGCTCCGAATCATGTCTTTGGTCAAATGTTGGGTTGCCCGGCTCCTGAGTTCGGCTACCTTACATTTCGCTCTATCGGCTAAGGTAGCACCAGGAGAACTACTGCGATTGTGCCCCGGTTCGGCCGGGCGAGCACCTCAGTAGAGAAAGCCGAAAACTGACTGTCATGATGTAGCATGAGACAGGTCAGCCACTCGATGACCTATTGGAATCTATCGGATTCCTCCGCGTTAACAAAGGGCCGCTTCCCGGTCAGGCACATACGCGCCCCGAACTCGGGCGAGCGCAGTCGCCACCAATGGGCTACCTAAATAGTCCCACTGTCAAGCTCCTATGGCTAAGTGAAAGTGTTAAAGCATTATAGTCCGGTTGCCTGGCCCACTGCGCTATCACCTCCTTTGTAGGACCAAGACGTTGGGTTAAGTGTGAAAATGCGTCTTCTGCGAGCACCCCTGTACTATGTGCGTGGGGGTTGAAGCCAACGACTGCAATCTTTCAGATTTTATACATATATTTTAAAATGGTCGCACAAGAGGTGTTCACAATACTTGAAGGCACAAGTATAAAAAGGCCACTACAGTTTATAAAAATATTACTTCATCATTACATATGCTATAATAACATAGCATCCTTCGAGCACTGCGACTCTATTACACGAGCGCCTTCAAGGAGTTCCTGAAAATAGTGCTCAGAGGATACTCGGCTTTTCTCCGAATCTCGGGACGCAATAACGGTGGTCTCCATCTCTGCCCGGTATGTCTTGACACAATCAAGAGCCATCCTTGCACCCTCTATACACGCCGACCTTTTCATTGCATTAATGCGCGGCACTGCGTCAAGGAATTGCTGCACCAAGCTAAAATAACTCTTCAGCTCCGACCTCCCTGGCCACAGATGACCCATGACATACTTCATGGCGAGTCCGGACAACCTATTAAGTTCGGCCCATTGAGCCAAACAATCGTCCACTGCTAGTGGACGCTCTGGATTGTGAAATTGCGACCAGAACAGTTTTTCCACTTCACGATCTTCCAGATCTCGGAAGTGTTCGGTTGCATCAGCAGCACTCGCTGCCAAATCCAGATAGGTGTCCTCCACACTCCACATCCTGTCCAACGGAGTAAACTTCGGATCACAAAATTTTCTCCGTGGCATGAAGGGCTTTCCAGCCGCAATCTGTTCGGCCTGACGCAGCTCTCATTGCAGAGCGCGCATCGTTGGCATCAGCAACGGCCTTTTCTAGGACCGCCTGTCTCGCCTGGTCTTCTTTCTCAAGAAGTATGCAACGGTCCGCAGTGCTCTTTAACTTTTCGGCCATAGTGGCCATCTCTTCCTTGCTTCGGCAATAAGAAGCCTGTTCGGCTCTCAGCTCTTCAAGGGCCTTCTTGGCAGCCGCATCACTTCTCCTGGCTTCATATTTAGTTCGGGCAAGTTCTGCCCTAAGACTCTCCACGGCGGCCGCACCATCTGCGTCAAACACACATATCGTAAGACGCTGGCATAAAACTCTTCTTACCTAATGCTATCCGAGGAATCACATACCTTGAGCCTCATCCAACCGCTTGTTGACAAGCGCGATGTCGGCATCTGCCACGTCCAGTTGCCGCTTTAGTTCGGCAAAACCAGCAGTTCGATTGATTCCGGACACCCTGCAGCCTACATTAAAAGGCGAAATTTTAGACCTGGGATTATGATCCTCCACATGTCGTCATTTCTTGACGACATGCAGAGTCTCAGGGGATACTATCTACATAGGGCGCATCTTATTTACGCGCAACTAACAAAAGTATACATTATCTAATGTACCTCAAAACCCGTCAATAAACTTTCGACGGCCTCACGCAGTCCGCTCTCTGCGGATGAAATCCTTTCAATCACCGTGCCCATTAATGCACGGTGCTCCTCTGAAATAGAAGCTCGCCCTAGCAGAACCTTTAGCTCCTCCGGCCGAGCACCAGAAGGTGCCGGACTTGTCCCATGGCCTCTTTCGAAGGCCGGACGTGGAGAACTTCGGGGGGGCATCGCTATCTTCTGCCCCTGCCGAACTCGGAGAAACCCTCCGTGACGACACTTCAGGGTCGCCCGCCTCGCTAGGCGGCCCAGCAGAAGGAGGCGTCCCGATCTCCATCATCTCCGGAAGAAGATCCCCCGAAGACGAGCTCTGCTGAGAAGGGCTGAGGTCCGAACTACAAGGTAAAAATTCGGTTAAAATTCTCAGATATAAATCATGGATTTCTCTCATCCCTCGAAATGAAAATCTTTCTCTACTTACGGCTCGCTGGAGGGCTGATCTCCTTGAGTACGCAGTCCGGCCGAGGAACTCCCCGGTGCCAGACCCTCTGACGAGGATCTTTTCCCCCGCTTCGAGACCACGGTCTTCGGATCATCAGAGGCGGCTCTCTTCTTTTCCCTAGGAGAAGAATCGTCGGTTCCTCCCTTCGGAACAGCCTCCTTCGAGGAGGCCATAGCTTCCTTGTCCTCCCCCTTGCTTCCCTCCAAAGGCACCACCTCCAGCATCCTGACTAGCACGGGATCCGGCCTGGTTTCGGGAAGGGGAGCCGGACACCTGATCAGCTTCGCCTTCGCTATCCACTCCTGTTTAAAAGGAGAGCTCTGTTAAGGGCAAGTTAATTATGCGGATAGAAGGTCCGAGCACAAGGTTACTTACTTGAGTATCCGGGCGATTGCGGCTTAGGCCTGCGTCCTCGGTCAAACCGGACACACTTCTTGTGATCCGAAGAACAATTTATACATCTCCGCGGGCGTCGCACTCATAAAATCCCGGAGAGCTCGTGGTCCCTCTGGATTAAACTCCCACAGGCGAAGCGGGCGACGTTTGCCGGGCAGTGTACGACGAATCAGCATGACATGTGTCACCTTGACCAGGTTGAGGTCTCCTTCCAAGAGATCCTTAATGCGGCCCTGCAGCAAGGGTACGTCTTTGGGAAAGCCCCGATCTAACCCTATATTGATCCACAATGCTAGCCGTGGTGGGGGACCCGAGCGAAAAGCAGGAGGTGCCACCCATGTGGTGCCCCGAGGAGCGGTGATATAAAACCACTCTCGTTGCCACAAGCCAAGCTCCTCTTGAAAAGAGCCCTCGGGCCTTGGAGCATCGGCATTTCTTCTTATGACGGCGCCTCCGCACTCTGCGTGTCGCCCCTCGATCATCTTCGGCTCCACTTTGAAGGTCTTGAGCCATAATCCGAAGTGAGGGGTAACATGGAGGAACACTTCACACACTACGATAAATGAGGAGATATGGAGGATGGACTCCGGAGCTAAGTCATGAAAATCCAGCCCGTAATAAAACAATAGTCCCCTCACAAAGGGATCCATGGGGAAGCCTAACCCTCGGAGGAAGTGAGACATGAACACCACGCTCTCGCCGAGCTGGGGACTGGGAATAACCTGTCCTTGAGCAGGCAACCTATGCAAAATCTCGCCGGTCAGGAACTTAGCCTCCCTCAACCTTAATACGTCCTCCTCCGTTATCGGATTACGGGTTCCGGCAGACCCTTAAGGTTCAAACTCTGGGGTGCGCGCGGAGATTCTGCCCTCTACCTCTCCGTCTCACAAGGATCTACACTACAGAAAGAATGGCACAAGAGACGCGGAGTTTATACTAGTTCGGGCCACCAATGTGGTGTAATACCCCACTCTAGTTTGTTGTGGGTGGATTGCCTCTTGGGCTGATGATGATGACGAACAATACAAGCGAGTACAGCCTCGCGAGGGCCTGTTCTTGGCTAGGGCATGAACTGCTAGGGGAAGTTCGATCGCCCTTCTCTCTCTCTCTCATTCTACTTGCTCTTCGATTGCTCCGAATACTCCCTCCTCCTCCTCTACTCTAGGGGTGGCTAGTCCTATTTATAGGCAAAGGCCCTGGGCCTCTTCCCAAATATTGAGCCGGAAGGGCGCCAACAATTGGCCAAATTCGAAGGGGAACATACAGTACTCTTATCCTGACTAAAGTCGGTCCTCGCCTGCCAAAGGCCCTGTGGTGACGCCGCGCTGGGCTCCACGATGACCTCCTTCCCACCGTTGGACTGGTCTTGGTCTCGTTGCACCGAAATGGATGCCTTTGCTTGATCCTCTCGCCTGCGCTTGCCCCCTTTGCACCAAAGAGGAAAGGGAGGACACTGCATGGTCTGGCGCCCGCCCGGCAACCTTGGTCGTCATGGCTTGTGTCATGGGCACCTCGCGAGGAACCCTGCCTTGATCCCTCCGCCTCCTTGTGAGCCAGCCTGACGAGGCCGTGCCTGAGGAAGCGCCGTGTCGTCCGCCCCGCGAGGCTTGGCCCCTCGCGAGGGTCCTGGGTCTCGTGTTGATGAAGTTGGGCCGTGCTGGGCCCCCTTTGAGCCACGCCGCAGGCCGCAGGCAGGCAAGTCTGGGGACCCCCGTTCCCAGAACACCGACAGTAGCCCCCGGGCCCAAGGCGCGCCCGGACTTGGCCGCGCCGAGAGGCGAAAGGGCAAGGGCGAAGCGCCACGGGCCCTAATAGCCTGCGGCCTTGGGCGCCGCGTGGCGGTTTGACAGGACATGGGCGTCTCCGCTTCCCCACGACGCCTTGGCAACTACGTGACTTGACTAGTCCCTGCATGCGTAGATACAGGTCATTATTTCCTACGATCGTGGTGCTCGACGGTTGGCCTTTTCCGGCTATAAGTACGGGTCCGCGTAAGCTCCGCCAGTCCGCCCCTTCCTGCTTCTCTTCTTCTTCCTTTCTCTTGCCGCCCGCCGCTCGCATGGCTCCAAAGAGGTTCTCAGCCGCGGAGAAGGGGAAGGCTAGTCGGGCGGGGCCCGACTCCCCCCCCCCCCGGCCAAGCGTGGCCGGGGTCGTCCCCGCAAGCATCCCGCGGTCCCCGCTGCGGCTCCCCGTGGCCACAGGGACGGTTCTCCGCGTGGTGGTGAGCGCTCGGCTGCCAAGGGGAGGCAGGCTGCGACTGCACGGCCCCCAGGCCGCGCTTTCGCTCGGCAGAGGTGCTGCCGGACTTTGTCGTGTGGTCGGCGGACCCGACCAGCACCTGGCTCCAGCTCCCTCGCTTCTTCATCGGCGAGCTGCCGGCCAGCGCCCGGTGCGGCTTCTGGCTTCAAGCTGACGGTTGCTGCAGCAGGGCCTCCTGGGTTTCGCTCGAGGTCTCCCCTTCTGGGAATAGGGCCCTGACCCGCGGCTGGCAAACGTTTGCCCGCGCGCGCGGCCTGGGCCAGCGGTGCACCCTGCACTTCAAGTTCGACGGTGACGGCACCCTCTATGTTAGGGTGTTTGGGGAAGATGGTCGCCGCGCAGGTTGCTGCCCCGAGGGCGACGACCGTGGCTAGGGGCCTCACTCCGACGACGATGGAGGAGACAGCGCCTGCTCCGATGGCGGCGCCCGAAGCTCCCCAAGCTCCACTAATTCTTCTTCGAGCGGCTCCTCCAGCGGTGGCCGCAGCCAGCCCCCTCGCCGTCGCGCTTTCTTGGGGGTGGTTGTTCATCCGCCCGTCGCCGCGCCCCGGTGAAGCGCGAGAGGGAGTCCGCCTGAGCCTCGGAGGCATCCCGTGTCGCCTCTGCAGGCCGATGTGAGGCGGGCCGCGCTGGGCTCGCCTTTTCCTTTTCCTTTTGCTTCCTGTGTAAGACAAAACAGCTGCATGGAGCCCCGCAGGGGCGTGTTGAGAATCATTGCCGTAGTAGCTATTACCTTGACTTTGTTGTTGCGCTTCTCAACTATTTGCCCTTGCGTAGGTAGTTTTCGGCCCCAGCAGGGGGGGCGACCGACCCAGGCCCTGTGCGTGTGTCGCGGTTCCCGAGGGGCACGGACTAGAGGGGTGCTCCTGAAGAGAGCCCGGGCCGTGAAACCTTTAAGCGGCTAGGGCGGAAACGCTCGCGAGGGCATTCGAGTTCCATCCCTCGCGAGGCCTTTCATGAGAGAAATCAAAACGAGGAGCGAAAATCAACGAACCACAAATCGACGATGGCGATAGTTTCGATAAGATTTCAGATGCAAATAAACACGTCAACTGCGGAAAGCAAATAAAAAAGCCGCGTCCGGCACCTAATCTAGTCTTCGACGTCTTCTCACCAGCGCGGAGCTAAGTGCTGCCACTGGGCGTGGGAGGGAGCCCCAGGGCCTGAGGCCGGCGCTCCTGAGACTCCGAGGCGTGTACAGCCCCACTCATTATTACGTGAGAATGTCACGGGGCGGCGAGCTTCACAGGCATTGGCCTTCTTCACAGGCTCCGGGCCTTTCTTCCTAGAGGTGATCAGCTTCACAGGCACTTGCCTTCTCCACAGGCTCTGGGCCTTTTCCAAAAAGGGGAAGGTCTTCATAGGCGTTCGCCTTCTTCAGAGGCTCTGGGCCTTTTCCAAAAAGGGAAGGTCTTCACAGGCGTTCGCCTTCTTCACAGGCTCTGGGCCTTTTCCAAAAAGGGAAGGTCTTCACAGGCGTTCACCTTCTTCACAGGCTCTGGGCCTTTTCCAAAAAGGGAAGGTCTTCACAGGCGTTCGCCTTCTTCACAGGCTTTCAGCCATTTCAAAAAAGGGAAGGTCTTCACAGGCGTTCGCCTTCTTCACAGGCTCTGGGCCTTTTCCAAAAAGGGAAGGTCTTCACAGGCGTTCGCCTTCTTCACAGGCTCTAGGCCTTTTCCAAAAAGGGAAGGTCTTCACAGGCGTTCGCCTTCTTCACAGGCTCTGGGCCTTTTCCAAAAAGGGAAGGTCTTCACAGGCGTTCGCCTTCTTCACAGGCTCTGGGACTTTTCCAAAAAGGGAAGGTCTTCACAGGCGTTCGCCTTATTCACAGGCTCTGGGCCTTTTCCAAAAAGGGAAGGTCTTCACAGGCGTTCGCCTTCTTCACAGGCTCTGGGCCTTTTCCAAAAAGGGAAGGTCTTCACAGGTGTTCGCCTTCTTCACAGGCTCTGGGCCTTTTCCAAAAAGGGAAGGTCTTCACAGGCGTTCACCTTCTTCACAGGCTCTGGGCCTTTTCCAAAAAGGGAAGGTCTTCACAGGCGTTCGCCTTCTTCACAGGCTCTGGGCCTTTTAGGGGTAGAACCTCCGGAGGTGCTGGATGTTCCACGCGTTATGTATCGGCTCCCCCTCTTGAGTCTCCAAGCGCACGGAGCCTGGCCTGGAAACATGAATAACCTTGAACAGGCCCTCCCACATGGGAGAGAGCTTGTGCAGCCCCTCCCTGGAGAGAACCCATCTGAGCACGAGGTCTCCTACCTCGAGGGTCCTGGGGCGGATGTTGCGGCAGTGATATCGTCGCAGCGCCTGTTGGTACCTCGCCGCTCGCAACGCGGCTTCCCGGCGGCGTTCCTCCCCCAGTACGAGGTCCATCCCCCGCATGGCGTCCTTCTGCGCTTCGTCGAACGCTAGGACCCGCGCGGAGCGACGCGTGACCTCGTGAGGGAGGACTACTTCAGCTCCATAGACCAGGAAGAACGGGGTCTCCCCAGTTGGTTTGGTCGCGGTCGTGCGGATGGACCACAACACGGACTGTAGCTCGTCGTACCAACCTCTGCCGCAAGCCTCCAGCTTCTTCTTGAACGTCCTGGTCTTGAGGCCTCTCAGGACCTCCGCGTTGGCCCGTTCGGCCTGCCCATTGCTCCGCGGGTGTGCCACCGAAGCGTAGCATATCTGCGTCCCAAGGTTAGCACAGTATGTTTTGAAGAGATTACTGGTGAACTGCGAACCGTTGTCTATGATGATGCGGTTCGGCACCCCGAACCGGCTCACGATACCCCTGATGAACTTGACCACTGAACCAGCGGGGATGGTACGGACGGCCTCCACTTCTGCCCACGTGGTGAACTTGTCAATGGCGACGTAGAGGTAGTGGTAGCCCCCTGGCGCCCGAGGGAACGGGCCCAGAATATCCAACCCCCAAACTGCGAATGGCCACGAGAGGGGTATAGTCTGCAGGCCCCCCGCCGGTTGATGGATCTGCTTGGAATGAAACTGGCAGGCCTCACAAGCCTTTACTAATTCAACTGCGTCGTTGAGCGCGGTGGGCCAATAGAATCCGCTGCGGAATGCCTTGCCGACGAGGGTTCATGATGATGAGTGATGCCCGCAGTCTCCGCCGTGTATGTCCTCCAGTAGTTCCTTTCCTTGCTCCCGGGAGATGCAGCGCAGAGATACATCATTTGGTCGCTTCCGGTAAAGCTCTCCATCTCTGATGCAGTATGCCGTGGCCTGCCGCGCCACACGCTCTGCTTCCTCTTCCTTTTCTGGTAGGGTCCCTTGTGTTAAATAGCTCCGGAGTTCTGTGATCCAGCACTCCTCCCGAGGTTCCATCGTCAGGAGTAGACGCGCTCCTGAGGTCGGTCCACAGATCGGGGCTCCTGAGGCTGGCGGCCGAGGGAGCTCCTCTCGAGGCTGAGCGACGTTTGATAACGTCGGCTGTGCTGAGGGTTTGATGAGCCGCTCTTCAAAGACGCCTGGTTCCTGTGGCAGCCGCCTGGATGCCCGTCCAGCTATGTTGTCGGCTTCCTGATTGGTGCCACGGGGCACGTGCTTCAGTTCCAATCCCCAGAACTGCTTTTCCATCCTGCGGACTTCCGCTAGATAGGCCTCCATATGCTCGTCCTTCGGCTCGTACACCTTGTTGGAGAAGTTGACAAGGAGCTGCGAGTCGCCCTTGACGGTGAGGCGCTTCACCCCCAGAGCTACTGCGGCCTTTAATCTGGCTATCAGACCCTCATACTCTGCAATGTTGCTGGAGACCTTTTCACCCTGCTAGAAATAGAGTTGTACGGCATAGTAGAGCTTATCCTGAGTGGGTGATATCAGCACCGCGCCAGCCCCCGCGCCGTGCCTGGAGAACGCCCCATCGAAATACATGACCCAGCCTTCTGGCGCCTCACTCCCTGGAGAGAGGGACCGATCCTCGTGGTCTTTGAGGCCTGGTGCCTCCGCCCATTCAGCCACGAAATCCGCTAATGCTGCTCCTTTGATGACCCTAGTTGTGCTGAACTCGAGTTGAAACGCCTGCAGCTCTATGTTCCACTCTGCGACCCTTCCAGCCGAGTTAGGGCTCCTGAGCACTCTCTCTAGGGGGTACGATGAGACGAACTTAATGGGATGGGCCTGGAAGTAGTGACGCAGCTTGCGCGAGGCTACCAGTAGCGCGAGGAGGAGCTTCTGAGGCATTGGGTGCCGTGCCCTCGTGTCCCGTAGCACCGTGCTAACAAAGTAGACTGAATGCTCAACAAGGCTGAGAGCATCTGGGGTTGCGGCGCCCTCGGGAGGTAAGGGCGCCTCACGAGATGACGCGGCCTCGGGAGGCGGACCATCCGGGGTGTGGCTTCTCATGCCTCCGGTGCACTTTTCGGCGGCCGACCCTCCTCAACTGCGGTTGTGGCTTCTACAGGCTTTCCTTGCTCCCGTCTTGCCTTGCCTCGGGCTGCCACAGCGGTCCTGGCTTGGCGCTCCTCCCTAACCGCCACCAGGGCTGCGCTGGCAGAGTAGGGAGTGGCGGCGAGGTAGAGCAGCAGGGGCTCTTGAGGGCGCGGAGCCACCATGACTGGGGGACTGGTCAGGTACCTCTTGAGATCTTGAAACGCCTTATCTGCCTCTTCAGTCCATTCAAAGGGCCCCTTTTTCTTCATCAGCTGAAAGAAAGGCAACGCTCGCTCCCCCAGTTTGGAGATAAAGCGCCCTAGCGCGGTCACGCGCCCAGTGAGCTTCTGCATCTCTCTGAGGGTCTTTGGCAGACTCATGTCCTCGACCGCCTTGACCTTCTCTGGGTTGGCCTTGATGCCACGATGAGATACGAGGAAGCCCAAGAGCTTGCCCGAGGGGACGCCAAACACACATTTCTCCGGGTTGAGTCGCAGGTTTACTGCGTCGAGGCTCGCGAAGGTCTCCTCCAGGTCTTGTATCAGGGTCTTGGCCTCCCGAGATTTTACCACGATGTCATCAACGTAGGCTTCGACATTCTTTCCGAGTTGCGGGCCCAAGGTGATGTGCATCAACCGCTGAAAGGTAGCTCCTGCGTTACGCAGTCCAAACGGCATGCATGTATAGCAGTATACCCCGCACGGGGTCAGGAAGGCAGTCTTTTCAACGTCTTCTACCGCCATCTTGATCTGGTGATATCTGAAGAAAGTGTCCAGGAAGCATAGCAGGTCGCACTCTACGGTGGAATCGACGATCTGGTCGATGCGGGGGAGCGGAAATGGATCTTGCGGGCATGCCTTGTTGAGATTGGTGAAGTCGATGCACATGCGTTCCTTCCCCCCTTCTTAGGCACAACGACGGGGTTGGCCAACCAATCCGGGTATCGGACCTCGCGAATGACCCCAGCGGCTTCTAGCTTGCGGATCTCTTGGACAATGAAGGCCTGCTTCTCTGCGGACTGCCGCCTGGCCTTCTGCTTCACGGGGCGCACATTTGGGCACACGTTGAGGTGATGCTCGATGACACCCCTGGGAATCCCTGCCAACTGATCGGGCTCCCAAGCGAACACCTTCTTATTCGCGCGCAGGAACCTGACCAAGGCCTCCTCCTGCTCAGGCTCAAGGTTGGCGCCTATGGTGAAAGTGGCACTGGAGGACCCGTCCTCGTCAACGGGTATCTGCTTGGTTTCTGCCTTGTCCTGGGTGAACAACTCCTTTTTCTTGGCGAGCGCAGCCCCCTTGGGATCAGCGGTCTCCGCGTCGACGTGCCGTGCTTGAAGGCGAGCTTGAGTACTCGCAGGGCGTCCCCAGTGTCTCCGTGCACGGTGAGGGTACCGCCGCTCCCGGGCATCTTCATGAGGTTGTACGCCGGGTGCGTGGCGGCCATTGTCGTGGTTCTAAGTCTGACAGTGATGTAGGGGGGTTAGTATGGAGAGGCTAGATCCTAGCTATGCAGGAGCTATAAGCACACAAAGATGTACGAGTTCAGGCCCTTCTCAGAGGAAGTAAAAGCCCTACGTCTCGGTGCCCTGAGGCGGTCGACTGGATTAAGTGTGTATGAATAACAGGGTTGCGAACCCTTGATACTGAGGAGGGGGTGGCTTATATAGAGTTCGCCAGCCCTCTCCTGCCCTCAGTAATACAGGGTTTAAGGTACATTAAGTTTAGACGTTACTAATAATGCCTCTATTAAAGTGTTATAATGACCATAAAGACTACTTAATGACCGGCCGTTTGCCTGCGGAGTGAGTTTAGGTCTCCTGGCGGTCGAGTCGTTGGCTTCGTGGTCGAGTGATACTTCCTGGTCGAGTGTCTTGAACACGTCGAGTGGGTACCTTCAAGTCGATTGAAAGGTGATTTCTTCTTTGGATGTCCTTGGGTAAGGCTCTTAGGATAGGTCTGTGCCCCTACCCTAAGTACATAGCTTCATCATTAGCCCCCGAATGGATCGACGTTAGAGTGGAGAAAGAGTTAGGGATCTTTCCGACTGGTTCTTTGCGCTGCATGAGCATCTCGTTTTGGGATCAATCGCCACGGATGACGTTATCAACTTTTTTCAGTCGCCTTGATCCATTCCAAGTCTTTCGTCGAGTGAATTTCCTTGCTCGTGGAGTTCTGAATGACAATGTGGAAGGGATCTTCTGTCTGAGAATTGTTCTGCAACCCGTGGATTTCGCGGGATTTGATTTTCGGGAAGCGCGCGGGACGGGAGCGGCCGCAGTAATCGGATGTGATAAGGTGGAGGCTCCTCGATCCCCGCGCCACCTTTTTAGCCACGTACCGCGCGCGCGTCTGCTGCGGGATTTGACGGGATAGCCTGGGTCTACCAGTCAGCCACTCGGAAGCGGCCCCTTATAAGCTGCCGGATCGGGGTTTCCAACAGTGTGTTCTCTTCTTTCCTTCTCTCCTCGCAAAGTTCTCCGCCGCCTCCGCTCTCGCCCTAGCGCCACAGGCCTGCTCGAGCTTTCCGGCGACGATGGCGAAGGACAAGACGTCCGCCCTGGAGCGCGCGAAGAAGGCGGCGGCGGCACAGGGAAAAGGGAAGAAGTCCACTCGGGGCGGATCTTCCTCAAGGACTTCTCTGCCCAGAGGCTGGATGCAGGGCGACTGGATGCCGACGGTGCTGAGGCAGGAAGATCTTGACGATATGGTTGAGGGAGGAGTCATCCCTCATGAAGCTGCGCGTCTCCCGGGGAGAGAAGTCGAGCCCCAACCTCTTGATGGTGAGTGTGTGCTCCTCGCCACCCATATCGATCGCGGGTTTTCTCTGCCTCCTCATCCCTTTTTCCGGAGTTTCCTGAATTTCTTCGGAGCGCAGCTCCACCATTTCACTCCCAACTCTATCGTGTATCTGGCTGCTTTCGTTTCCTTGTGTGAGGGTTTCTTGGGCTGTCGCCCCCATTGGGGACTCTTTAAGCATATCTTCACCTGTCGTTCCCAATCGGTAAAAAAGGCCAAGTCGAGTGACGAGAGGACGCAGGTGATCCAGCTGTGCGGAGGCCTGGCGATCCAGACGAGGGGAAAAAGTTCTTTTCCATCCATCACTTTCCCTGAGTCGGTACGTGGTTGGTAGGCGACCTCGTTTTACTGCAAAGACCAGGCGACTCCAGGCCAGTCGACTGGACTTCCCCCTTTCTCTCTGGAACGAGCCCAAAAACCTGCTTCTCTGAAAGTGACGCCGGAAGAAAAGGCCCAAGTCAAAGTGCTGGTTGGTCGAGTGGTTCAGCTTGTCCGCGACGGCGTGACTGGCATGGACTTGCTGGAAGTCTTCCTTAGGAGGCGCATCCAGCCGCTCCAGGCTCGCGACCATCCGATGTGGCTGTATTTGGGGCTTGAAGACACCACTCGGATCCACCCGGAGGAGGTCACTGACGAGATGCTAGAAGGATGGCTGTCGAGCATCACAGGAAACAAAGACAATCCCCGAGGAGCCAGGAGGGTTCCTCCACTCGACAACACATACGAAGTGGACCAGGTCTGACCTTATGTACCTGACTGAGATCTTGCTTTCTTCATCCGTTTTCTTTGAATTGGTCGATTGATTTTTCTCTTGTCTATTGTTTCCAGGCAACCACCGAGATGTACTCGACACCCAACGGGGCGCAGGAGCCGACTGAGGAAGGGGAGGCGAGCGGCGGTGAGAGTGGGGATGAACAAGCCGAGTGGGAATCCGACGGCGAAGGAGAGGGAGATGACGACGACGTCGACTCCAGCGAAGAGGAGGAGGAGGTTGAACCTCCTCGCTCGGAGAGGCGATCCAAACTTACGCACGATCCGGCGCGGGAACGTGGTAAGTCGACTGCTCCTGTTGGGCAGTCGTCGAAACGCCCTCGAACCTCTTCTCCTACACCGTCCGAAAATGCTCCCAAGCACCCACGCGCGACGCCATCCAAGCCGCCCAAGGCTCTGCCCAAGATGAAGATGACTGTCCCCACCATTTCTGGGTAATAATAGAACTTGTTTTCCTTTCTCGACCGTGGACGGATCCTAGGTCGATTCACTGAACCAACTGACTGGCTTTCGAAATTTGCAGCGCTGCTACTTCTGAGCTCTCCACCAAGGACGACGATCAAGAGATGGAGGATGCTGTGACCTCCAACCCTGGTATGATTACTGATGTTTTGCCTTGAGTTGACTCGATATTTATTGCAGCCCTGGTCGATTGAATTTTTCCTTGTAGCTCCACCTCATGTTATTGACCTCCCGGATGACGACGACGACGAGCCGCTGAGGGTGAGAAGGAACCGGAGGGCGTCGGCTGGCAAGACCCCCCGATCTGCTCCGACGTCTGAAGCCGTAGATCGGGATGGTGGTGACACTACTCGGGCTTCCATGACCTTCGCTGATCCTCTGACGAGCGTGCGGCCTTCGTCGTCGACTGCAACTCCACCTTCGCTTTTTACCACGTACCCCGCCCCTGAGGACCAAGCGAGTGCCGCAAAAGAGGCTATCCGTCAGGCGGGGATCATGATGGAGCAAGTGAAAGTGGCTCGGGAGGCCAGTCAAGTAGCGTATGACGCAAGTTCGGCTCTTCAGAGCAACGTCCAGGTCAGTCGACTCGACACTTGGTCTGTTACGACATGCTGTTTGAAGAATCTCTTTTCTAAAAATCTTTGTATCTGTACACCCACTAGGTGTGTCTGCCATCTTTTGGATGAGTGGGGCACGCTGAGTGCACCCACTGGGTGTAGTCCCCGAGACTACGGTGGACTGCTGGCAGTCGACTGTAGTCTTTATACTGTGTTGTTGTAGTTGTACTTCTTCCCTCGGTCTGGTCAGGCCATGTCGAATGGAACTGTATCTGGTCGACTGTGGACAGTCGACTTTTCTCCCCTTTTTTTTAGAAAACCAGTGGGGGCACGCTGAGTGCACCCACTGGGTGTAGTCCCCGAGACTACTGTCGAATGTTTTGATTCAGCTGTAGTCTTAGAAACGTCATCATTGTCTCTTAGTTACTCAGAAGCAACTTATCTCGGACGTCTGTCGACTGACTTTTGCAGAAATCCTGTGATCTTGCGGCTCGCTATACTGAGTTGAAGAACAAGCAGATCCAGCTCAACCTTGACTTGAAGCTTGCTCAAGAGAACCTGAAGAAGGTGCAAGAAGAAGCAAAAGGTATGGCTGGTGAGGCTCCTCATTCTTGACGAGTGATTTTCCTTTCTTGTCTATTCTTGATGTTGATTTCACTCGACTTGCCGCAGATAAACTTGAAGAAGCTCTGAAGAAGAAAGATCAGGACCTCGCATAAGCACAGAAGGAAGCCTCGAACAAAACGAAGCTTGCTGAGGAGAAGCTGGCTTCAGTCGGAACTCTTGAACAGGAGAACTCCAGGCTGAAGGCCGCTCTCGATGCAGCTAACCAGGAGGCCAGTCGTCTGAAGAACGACAAGATTGCTCTGACTGACAAGGCAAGCGAGTTGGTAGGGAAGAAGAATGATCTTGAAGCTTATCTCGGAGGACTCGCCAAGAAGTTGTTCGTCATGCTTGAGGGTAATAATCTTCATTTAACTGGCTTGCAGTAGCCAAACTCGAGTAGAACCATTGACTTATTCTTGAATCGTGTTTGCAGAGTTTTGACAGAACTTTGAAGAGGAGACCAGTCGAGTGGAACCAAGCTTGGACCCTGCCAACTCTCTTGTGAAGGACGAGGCTGCCATGAACATGCTTCGTCTGGAGTCTCGCGTCGCCAGCGTGGTTGACTATCTGGCTCGGCTGAAGGTTGCGGTGTCGCGGATCGACACGTCACTCTGGCCCAGGGTGGCGCTTTCAAATGATCTCGAGTCTCTTATGACTCGACTGAATGACGTCCCTGGTTGAGTGACGGAATGGAAGAAATCCTCCGCAAGGTGTGGCGCTGATGTCGCTCTGTCTCTGGTACGCGTCCATTGTAAAGAGGTGCGAGAAGAGAAGCTGGCTGCCATCCAGGTTGCCAACACCAGGAAGCTCAGCTTTCAGGACTTCATGGAGACTTTCATAGCCGCTGCCACTCGTATTGCAGACGGGATCGACTTGGATGAATTCGTTGCCCCTTCCAGTCCTCCGCCGGAGGAGCAAAAAACTTTGATGCTTCACTTTGATCCGTGGTCTGGGACCTTGTAATCATTAAACTCTGTCGAGCCGAGGGCTCGAGCACTTTGATCCATGGTCTGGGACCTTTTGGGTCTTATCCAAACTTGATTTATCGTTGAATATCTTCGTGAATTATCTGTCGAGTGGAACTTGATCTTCACTCGAAATAACTTTGTATTTGTGGTGCAGCTCCGAAGGAGAAGGTAGTGGTCGATTCGCATCTTACCGCCCTTGTGGATTGGGACGTGATCTGTACTTAGGCGAGCGCTGGGCTGTAGCTAAACCCCGAGTGAGAGGTTTGCTCTACAATCGGTAGGATTTTCTTACACTTAGGCGAGCGCTGGGCTGCAGCTAAGCCTCCGAGTGAGAGGTTTGCTCTCCACTCAGTAGGATTTTTATACACTTAGGCGAGCACTGGGCTGCAGCTAAGCCTCCGAGTGAGAGGTTTGCTCTCCACTCGGTAGGATTTTTATAGACTTAGGCGAGTGCTTGGACTGCAGCTAAGCTTCCGAGTGAGAGGTTTGCTCTCCACTCGGTAGGATTTTTATATACTTAGGAGAGTGCTTGGACTGCAGCTAAGCCTCCGAGTGAGAGGTTTGCTCTCCACTCGGTAGGATTTTTATATACTTAGGCGAGTGCTTGGACTGCAGCTAAGCCTCCGAGTGAGAGGTTTGCTCTCCACTCGGTAGGATTTCAAACACTTAGGCGAGCACTTGGCTGCAGCTAAGCCCCCGAGTGAGAGTCTGGCTCGCCACTCGGTGGGATTTCAAACACTTAGGCGAGCACTGGGCTGCAGCTAAGCCCCCGAGTGAGAGTCTGGCTCGCCACTCGATAAGATTTCAAACACTTAGGCGAGCACTGGGCTGCAGCTAAGCCCTCGAGTGAGAGTCTGGCTCGCCACTTGGTAGGATTTCAAACACTTAGGCGAGCATTGGGCTGCAGCTAAGCCCCCGAGTGAGAGTCTGGCTCGCCACTCGGTAGGATTTCAAACACTTAGGTGAGCACTGGGCTGCAGCTAAGCCCCCGAGTGAGAGTCTGGCTCGCCACTCGGTAGGATTTCAAACACTTAGGCGAGCATTGGGCTGCAGCTAAGCCTTCGAGTGAGAGTCTGGCTCGCCACTCGGTAGGATTTCAAACACTTAGGCGAGCACTGGGCTGCATCTAAGCCCCCGAGTGAGAGTATGGCTCGCCACTCGGTAGGATCTCAAACACTTAGGCGAGCACTGGGTTGCAGCTAAGCCCCCGAGTGAGAGTCTGGCTCGCCACTCGGTAGGATTTCAAACACTTAGGCGAGCACTGGGCTGCAGCTAAGCCCCCGAGTGAGAGTCTGGCTCGCCACTCGGTAGGATTTCAAACACTTAGGCGAGCACTGGGCTGCAGCTAAGCCCCCGAGTGAGAGTCTAGCTCGCCACTCGGTAGGATTTCAAACACTTAGGCGAGCACTGGGTTGCAGCTAAGCCCCCGAGTGAGAGTCTGGCTCGCCACTCGGTAGGATTTCAAACACTTAGGCGAGCACTGGGCTGCAGCTAAGCCTCCGAGTGAGAGTCTGGCTCACCACTCGGTAGGATTTCAAACACTTAGGCGAGCACTGGGCTGCAGCTAAGCCCCCGAGTGAGAGTCTGGCTCGCCACTCGGTAGGATTTTTTTTTGCAAACTTAGGCAAAACGGATTCGCAGCTAAGCCACCCACTAGGGGATTTCGTACGCAAACAAAAGTGACAGCAAATATAGGAAGAACTGGAACACTCTTGCCTTTGATAAACATAAACTACAGAAGTTTTTTCTTATTACATCTCATCCGAGTGAGAATTCAAGTGTAAAATGGGCGGAGTAGTTCCGCATTCCAAGCTCGTGGCTCGTCGATCTTGCGATCAATGTTGTAGAGATGATATGCTCCATTGTGGAGGACTCTGGTGACGATGAAGGGACCTTCCCAAGTAGGAGCAAGTTTGTGTGGTTTCTGTTGATCCACTCGGAGGACCAAATCTCCTTCTTGGAAGGCTCGACTCTTCACATTGCTGGCATGAAATCGACGCAAGTCATGCTGATAGATGGTCGATCTGATCATAGCCATTTCCCTCTCTTCCTCTAGGAGGTCGACTGCGTCTTGCCGGGCTTGCTCTGCTTCGTCTTCGTTATAAAGCTCGACTCTGGGTGCATTGTGAAGTAGATCACTCGGCAGGACGGCTTCGGCTCCATAAACCAGAAAGAACGGCGTTCTCCCAGTTGACCGGTTCGGGATGGTCCTCAGCCCCCACAAAACTAACGGAAGCTCGTCGACCCAAGCGCCTGCTGCATGCTTGAGATCACGCATCAATCGAGGCTTCAGTCCTTTGAGAATCAGACCATTTGCTCTTTCAGCTTGTCCATTCGACTGGGGATGCGCGACCGACGCGTAGTCGACTCGCGTGCCTTGAGAAGCGCAAAAAGCTCTGAACTTGTCTGAATCGAAGTTTGACCCATTGTCAGTGATGATGCTATGCCGGATTCCATATCTGAATATTAATTCCCTGATAAAACTGATTGCAGTGCAAGCATCAAGATTCTTGATAGGTTTGGCCTCGATCCATTTGGTAAACTTGTCGACTGCCACAAGCACATGTGTGAATCCGCTCCTGCCTGTTCTCAGTGGTCCAAACATGTCCAGTCTCCAAACAGCGAAGGGCCAGACGAGTGGAATGGTCTTGAGGGCTGACGCTGGCTTGTGCGACATGTTGGAGTAGAACTGGTAGCCTTCACACTTGTCAACTATCTCCTTCGCCATTTCATTTGCTCTGGGCCAGTAAAAACCCGCTCGGTATGCTTTGGCCACGATGGTCTGAGAGGACGCATGGTGACCACAGGTCCCCGAGTGGATATCATCAAGGATTATCTGACCTTCTTCTGGCGTTATGCACTTCTGGCCGATTCCAGTTGCGCTTTCTCTGTACAACTGCCCCTTTATGACTGTGAAGGCTTTGGATCGACGGACGATCTGTCTAGCCTCTTCCTCGTCTTCTGGGAGTTCTTTCCTCAAGATATAAGCAATGTACGGTACTGTCCAGTCGGGAGTGATTGCCAAGACTTCCATGATTAGGTCGACCACAGCAGGAATTTCGACTTCAGTCGGATCTGTGGCACTTTTCGGCTGCGAGGGTTCCTCTGTAAAAAGGATCCTCCTGGACTGATGGCGAGTGGATGTGCTCCAAGAACACATTGCTAGGAATGGCTTCTCTCTTGGAGCCTATCTTTGCCAAATCATCAGCTGCTTGATTTTTCAGTCGGGGGATGTGATGAAGCTCTAACCCCTCGAACTTCTTTTCCAGCTTTCTTACTGTGTTGCAGTAGCCAGTCATAGCTGGGCTTCTGACGTCCCACTCCTTCATCACCTGATTAACCACCAAATCTGAGTCGCCATAGACCATGAGGCGACGGACGCCGAGTGAAATGGCCATGCGCAACCCATACAAAAGTTCTTCATATTCTGCTTCATTGTTGGAGGAATCGAAGTGAATCTGGAGAACGTAGCTGAGCTTATCTCCTCGTGGGGAGACCAGTACTACCCCAGCACCGGAACCATTCAGCATCTTAGATCCATCGAAGAACATGGTCCAGTGCTCTGAGTGAACTTGAGTCAGAAGTTGCTGTTCAATCCACTCGGCGACGAAATCTGCAATTGCTTGGGACTTGATAGCCTTCTTTGCTTTGAACTTGATATCTAAGGGAAGGACTTCAATCGCCCACTTCGCCACTCGACCAGTTGCATCTCTGTTGTGCAAAATCTCTGACAGTGGAGCGTCGCTGACGACTGTAATGGAATGATCAGAGAAGTAGTGTGCAACCTTCTTCGTGGTCATGTAAATCCCATACACAAGTTTCTGGTAATGAAGATATCTTTGCTTTCAGGGGGTCAAAACTTCAGACACATAATATACTGGGCGTTGAACTTTGAAGGTCTTTCCTTCTTCTTCCCGCTCGACCGTAAGTACTGTACTGACAACTTGTCCCGTGGCCGCAATGTAAAGCAGCAGAGGCTCTTTACTGATTGGGGCAGCAAGCACCGGCTGGGTGGAGAGCAGAGCTTTGAGGTCTGCAAACGCTGCATCAGCTTCTGGAGTCCACTCGAACTTGTCAGATTTCTTCATCAGTCGGTAAAGAGGCAACGCCTTTTCACCGAGGCGAGAAATGAATCGACTTAAAGCGGCCAAGCAACCTGTAAGCTTCTGGACATCGTGCACACGCTCAGGGCGCTTCATCCGGAGTATGGTGCCAACTTTTTCAGGATTGGCGTCGATTTCTCGTTCGGAAACGAGAAAACCGAGTAACTTTCCACCTGGAACTCCGAATGTACACTTTGATGGATTGAGCTTGATATCTTACCTCCTGAGGTTGGCAAAGGTTTCGGCGAGGTCAGTCAGGAGGTCGGAACCTTTCCGTGATTTGACCACAATATCATCCATGTACGCTTCCACATTCTGACTGATCTGAGTGAGTAAACACTTCTGAATCATCCTCATGAACGTGGCTCCAGCATTCTTGAGGCCGAAGGGCATGGTGACATAGCAGAAGCACCCGAATGGAGTGATGAAAGCTGTTTTGATCTCGTCAGGTCCATACAGATGGATCTGATGGTACCCTGAATAGGCGTCTAGAAAAGGCAAACGCTCGCACCCCGCGGTCGAGTCGACTATCTGGTCGATGCGGGGGGGAGGGAAATGAACTTTCGGGCAGGCCCGATTGATATGCTTGAAGTCGATGCACATGCGAAGCGACTTGTCCTTCTTGGGGACCATGACAACATTGGCGAGCCACTCGGAGTGGTAAATCTCTCTGATGAACTCCGCTGCTAGTAGCCGAGCCACCTCCTCGCCAATGGCTTTCCTCTTCTGGATGGCGGACCGTCGAAGATGTTCTTTCACAGGCTTAAATTTTGGGTCGACTCGTAGACGGTGCTCAGCCAGTCCCCTGGGAACTCCAGGCATGTCAGAGGGCTTCCATGCGAAGATGTCCCAGTTCTCACGGAGGAACTGGATGAGCGCTTCTTCCTATTTGGAGTCGAGCGTCATTGAGATGTGAGTCGGAGCTGCACTGGGATCGGACGGGTGAATGTGAACTGGCTTCGTCTCGCCGGACAACTGAAATGCTGACTCTGAAGCAGGCTTCTTGGCTCAAAGCAATTCACTCGGATCTGCAGTCTTCTGATACTCTTGCAACTCGACCACTGCCATCTGGGCGTCAGCAATCTTTGAACCCTTCTGAAAACACTCTTCTGCTTTCTTCCGGTTGCCCGTAACAGTGATCACACCTCTAGGGCCAGGCATCTTCAATTTGAGATACACGTAACATGGTCGAGCCATGAAGCGTGCATAAGCTGGTCTGCCCAAAATAGCATGATAAGCACTTTGGAAGTCCACAACCTCGAATGTCAACTTTTCCTTGCGGTAATTCTTCGAATCACCGAAAACCACATCAAGAGCAATCTGGCCGAGTGACTCGGCTTTCTTCCCGGGAATGACTCCATGGAAGCTCATGTTACTGGTACTGAGTCTGGATATCGGAATGCCCATCCCTTTCAACGTTTCTGCGTACAGAATGTTCAGGCCGCTGCCACCATCCATCAGGACTTTGGTCAGTCGAGTGCCTTCAATGACTGGGTCGACCACCAGCGCTTGCCTCCCGGGGGTGGCAATGTGCGTGGGGTGATCAGACTGGTCGAACGTGATGGCAGTCTGAGACCACTTCAAGTAGTTGGGCGTTGCCGGGGCAACCATATTCACTTCACGGTTAATGACTTTCAGTCGACTTTTGCTCTCGACTCAGCAAAAATCATCAAGGTGGAATTGACTTGGGGATACCTGTCATCGTTGTCTTCCTTATCCTCAACTTTGTCTGACTCTTTCTCCTTGTCCTTGGACTGCTTGCCCTGGAACTGCTGAATCAGGAGCCGACATTGTCGAGTGGTATGCTTGGGATAAATGAGTTTACCCTCTTCATCTTTCTTGGTGTGAATGTGACACGGAAAATCCAAAACATCGTTTCCATCTTGATCTTTTACTTTCTTGGGGTTCCAGGGCCCCTTAGGTTTCCCCTTGAATTTTCCCTGGGTTACGGCCAGAGCCTCCCCAGGAGCGGCTGGCTCGGCCTTCCGCTTCTGCTTCCGACTGGAATTGCCTCCGGTTTCCTGGGCGACTGCTTTCTGCTTGCCGCTCCGGAGTCGATCTTCATCTTCACCATTAGCGTATTTGGTGGCAATTTCCATCATCCGATTCAGAGACATTTCCCTGGTCCAGCCGAACTTCAGGTTCAACTCTCTGTTCTTGACGCCTTCTTTAAAGGCATAAACTGCTTGATGATCTGGTACATTCTCAACTGTGTGATGCAGAGTGATCCACCTATGGATGTAATCCCTCAGTGTTTCATTCGGCTTCTGCATGCAAGACCGCAATTCTGTAAGGCCTGCCGGTCGTTTGCATGTTCCTTCGAAAGTCGTGACAAACACTCGGGAGAGGTCCTCCCAAGTGTAGATGCTGCTGGGTGCTAGCTGATTCAGCCACGCTCTGGCTGAGCCCTCTAACAAGAGAGGCAAATGCTTCATAGCCACCTCATCATTGCCGCCACCAATCTGGACAGCCACTCGGTAATCTTCGAGCCAAGTGCCAGGCTTAGACTCACCAGTGAACTTGCCGACTCCAGTCGCCAACCTGAAGTTGGGAGGAATCACTGCGGCCCTGATGGCTCGACTGAAACACTCTGGCCCTGAAACATGTACTCTGCTGCTGGTAGGAGCATCTCTGTCAGGTCCTTCTCTGTGAGACCTGTTCCTGTCGACCAAACCTTGAACAAGGATGGACCTCGCGTCAAAGCCTGGTTCTCTGGGATCAACTGGAATCCTCTGCCCTACACTATGAGGGCGTCTGTCATCCCGCTGCCGAGGAGCATATGGCCCACTCCTCGGAGGAGGGGTTGGCACTCGACGCCGATCATCACGATCGAATCGGTGGTCATACTACTTGTTTCTTCTGTACTGATCTGGCCGGTCTCCACGCCCCTCACGCCTCGGGGGCGATCCTGGGCTGTGAGTCGACTGCACTGCATCTGCTGCAATGGATCGACTGTGGATCCTATTCCGCGACTGAGAGACAGCGGAATTCTGGTTTCCCGCTGCTCGGAGCAACGCTCTGGTTTGCAACAAGCCTCTGCCAGCTTCTGACTGTGAAGGCTGAATTGATTCTGCTATTCGGGCCGCAGCCGCCAAATTCTGAACGGGAGTTCGATATACCTGCGTAGGCGGGAAGAGCTGGCGTCGACTGGACTCGGGAGCCCACTGACGCGCTTTCTCGTCGAGTGCATGCTGGAGATTCTCCAGTCGAGTGCGTTCGGCCAAGTTAGCCAAGCGCGCGTCCTCCAAGGCTCGGGCCTCGGGGGTTTCTCCTACGATAGGAGTGTGGAGTGCATCCATGTTCCGGTGGCGAAGCTCCTCTCGCTGCTACGACGTGAGAGGCTCGGGGAGATATTCCTCGTGGGGATGCGCTGAGTCGCCCCCACCCGCGCCTCTGTCGGTACGGGGAAAACCAGGAGGGTTGCGTGTCCCATCAATCGCCAGAACCTCCGCTGCAGGGTCACTGCTGTCGCATTCGGATGCGGTCTTTGCGGAGCCAGTCGATAGATCGAACAGGCCGTAGAGAGATTCGCCGGGCTCGATTGCCGCGACTTGTGGGGTGGCCGACTGGCGAGCCACCGCATGCCTCACCCACCTCTGAAGTCTCGATCGACCAGAGCGCTTGCGCTGGCGAGAGACAAGGCAGGGAGGTGAAACGGGAGCCGACTGATACTGGGTCGACGGCTGCCGTAAGAGAATGCCGCGAACACACGCGCGAAAGTGCGTCGCCCCGCGGACGGGGAGCGCGTCGATGTCGAGCGGAGCCTCATGAAGCCAGGCGGAGTCGTCGGCGATAAACATGAGCGCGCCAAGACGGATCTCGCGGCCCTCCACCAAAACTCCGCATGAAACCATGATCAAGGCGATCGGGAAAAATTGCAACTCCTACAATCAAGCGCTAAGATTCCTGCCCCATGGTGGGCGCCAACTGTCGTGGTTCTAAGTCTGACAGTGATGTAGGGGGGTTAGTATGGAGAGACTAGATCCTAGCTATGCAGGAGCTGTAAGCACACAAAGATGTACGAGTCCAGGCCCTTCTCAGAGGAAGTAAAAGCCCTACGTCTCGGTGCCCTGAGGCGGTCGACTGGATTAAGTGTGTATGAATAACAGGGGTGCGAACCCTTGATACTGAGGAGGGGGGTGGCTTATATAGAGTTCGCCAGCCCTCTCCTGCCCTCAGTAATACAGAGTTTAAGGTACATTAAGATTAGACGTTACTGATAACGCCTCTATTAAAGTGTTATAATGACCATAAAGACTACTTAATGACCGGCCGTTTGCCTACGGAGTGACTTTAGGTCTCCTGGCGGTCGAGTCGTTGGCTTCGTGGTCGAGTGATACTTCCTGGTCGAGTGTCTTGAACACGTCGAGTGGGTACCTTCAAGTCGATTGAAAGGTGATTTCTTCTTTGGATGTCCTTGGGTAAGGCTCTTAGGACAGGTCCGTGCCCCTACCCTAAGTACATAGCTTCATCAGCCATGAAGTGAGCCAGCGCCGGGTAACCGAGGATGGCGTTGTAAGGGAGGCCGATGGGGATGATGTCGAAGTCGACCATCCCCGTGCGGAAGTTGTCGTAGGTGCCTAAGGTTACCGGGAGCCGGATCTGTCCCAGGGAGTCGGACGATCCGCCCCCGACGCCTGAGAAAGATCGACTGGGCCGCAGCCGCTCCCGGGGTATGCAGAGGAGATTGAAGGTCTCGACCGAAAGCACACTGAGGCCCGCGCCACCGTCGACGAGGGTTCTGGTGACGGCCACCTGGCAGATGGTGGGGGTGCACAACAGGGGGAGCGCGCCCGAGCCGGCCAAGTTGGTGGGGTGGTCCTCCGAGCTGAAGGTCAGATCGTCCTCGCGCGCTGCCCGATCCGAGGAAGCCCCCTGCCATGCGGAAACGGTGCTGACCCGGCGGGCAAACGGCTTGACATGGCGACTCGTGGGCGGCGCTTGCGAGCAGCCCAGGAGGGCCGCAACGACCGGAGGTGTCGATGTTGTGGCGTAGTCGCCCCGTCGCATAGGTGAATGCTGGGGCGGTGCTTGCTGCTCGTTTCTCGCCGGGCGGGTGGCGGTGCTGACCGCGGGCGATGGGGGACGACGAGGACGCCCACTGGCGAGGGCTGCTGGGGCGACGCGGGCCCGTCCCGCGCCGTACATGGGTGCGGCGGCCGGAGAAGGACGGAGCGGTGGAAGACAGATTCCGGCGCACCCCTACCTGGCGCACCAAATGTCGGATTACGGGTTCCGGCAGACCCTTAAGGTTCGAACTCTGGGGTGCGCGCGGAGATTCTGCCCTCTACCTCTCCGTCTCGCAAGGATCTACACTACAGAAAGAACGACGCAAGAGACGCGGAGTTTATACTAGTTCGGGCCACCAATGTGGTGTAATACCCTACTCTAGTTTGTGGTGGGTGGATTGCCTCTTGGGCTGATGATGATGACGAACAATACAAGCGAGTATAGCCTCGCGAGGGCCTGTTCTTGGCTAGGGGATGAACTGCTAGGGGAAGTTCGATCGCCCTTCTCTCTCTCTCTCTTTCTACTTGCTCTTCGATTGCTCTAAATACTCCCTCCTCCTCCTCTACTCTGGGGGTGGCTAGTCCTATTTATAGGCAAAGGCCCTGGGCCTCTTCCCAAATATTGAGCGGGAAGGGCGCCAACAATTGGCCAAATTCGAAGGGGAACATACAGTACTCTTATCCTGACTAAAGTCGGTCCTCGCCTGCCAAAGGCCCTGTGGTGACGCCGTGCTGGGCTCCACGATGACCTCCTTCCCACAGTTGGACTGGTCTTGGTCTCGTTGCAGCGAAATGGATGCCTTTGCTTGATCCTCTCGCCTGCGCTTGCGCCCTTTGCACCAAAGAGGAAAGGGAGGACACTGCATGGTCTGGCGCCCGCCCGGCACCCTTGGTCGTCATGGCTTGCGTCATGGGCACCTCGCGAGGTACCCTGCCTTGATCCCTCCGCCTCCTTGTGAGCCAGCCTGACGAGGCCGCGCCTGAGGAAGCGCCGTGTCGTCCGCCCCGCGAGGCTTGGCCCCTCGCGAGGGTCCTGGGTCTCGTGTTGATGAAGTTGGGCCGTGCTGGGCCCCCTTTGAGCCACGCCGTAGGCCGCAGGCAGGCAAGTCTGGGGACCCCCGTTCCTAGAACGCCGACATCCGTGACGGAGGAAGGCGTCCATCGGCCTTGCAGGTCAGAACCGGACATTGTCGAAAGTCCGAAGCGCCTGGAATCTGAAGCTGGGGGTGTTGGAACTCGAGGCGACAGGCGAACTCGTTTGAGATTAAGAAAAGGAGCGAGGCCTTGATCTCTTTATAAGAGGCTGAATACCAAGAGCCCTCCCCGTAACTCGTTTGGACTTGCCTTTAATCAAGGGAACGTGCTAACGGGCACGATTGGGTTACCCACGACCGTATTGATGAGAATCCCGTAAAAGGGGCACACGATCTTTGCTTTGACAAGACGTGCCAAGGAAACCGCCTCGCTAAACGCGCTGAGGTGGAAAAGTGAAAACAATTTGTATAAAGAGCTTGGCCGCAGTGTGATGACACACTGCGGAATATGTCAGCAGATTTGATTTGTGTTAATATTATTCTCTCTATGGCATTATGTGGAAACTTATTTTGTAGAGCCGGACACTATTTTTGGTGTTTACAATCTTCTATGAAGGACTTGGAGGAGGAACCCGCCTTGCAATGCCGAAGACAATCTGCGCGTCGGACTCGTCGTCATTGAAGCCTGGTTCAGGGGCTACTAAGGGAGTCCTGGATTATGGGGTGTTCGGGTAGCCGGACTATACCTTCGCCGGACTCCTGGACTATGAAGATACAAGATTGAAGACTTCGTCCCGTGTCCGGAAGGGACTTTCCTTGGCGTGGAAGGCAAGCTAGGCGATGCGGATGCTCAAGATCTCCTACCATTGTAACCGACTCTGTGTAACCCTGACCCTATCCGGTGTCTATATAAACCGGAGGGTTGTAGTCCGTAGGACAACGATCATCATACACAATCATACCATAGGCTAGCTTCTAGGGTTTAGCCTCCTTGATCTCGTGGTAGATCTACTCTTGTACTACCCATATCATCAATATTAATCAAGCAGGAGTAGGGTTTTACCTCCATCGAGAGGGCCCGAACCTGGGTAAACATCGTGTCCCTTGTCTCCTGTTACCATCCGGCCTTGACGCACAGTTTGGGACCCCCTACCCGAGATCTGCCGGTTTTGACACCGACAAGGCCCTTAGGACCCGGCAGCTTCATCTTAAGGCCCTGTTTGGTTCAGCTTTTATCAACGGATTCCGCTGCCGCGCAGCAGAATCTAAACCAAAGGGCGAACCCAGGAGAATCCGATTCCAGAAATCCGCTGCCAAAATCTGAACCAAAAGCGGAAGTAGCCCAGGACGTGCTTTCCAAAATCTGATTCCGCTGCGGGCCAAAATCTAAAAAAGTTGTATCAGCTGGTTTGCCAAATGACCTACATTTTTTTCACATCAGATTTTCCACAGCAGATTTTTCACAGTTGCTTTTAGAAATCCACAGCCTAACCAAACAGGGCCTAAGGTAGGCGTAGTGGGGAACTGCCATGAACTTGGCGAGCGCAGTCCGTCCCAGCAGCGTGTGGTTCGCGCTGGACAGGTCCACCACCTCAAACCAGATCGGCTCTCGCCGGAAGTGATCGCTCGTGCCGAACAGAACGTCTAGCCGGATTTGATCGATGGGGGAGCAGGAGAGGCCTGGCACAATGCTGTGGAGATTTTACGTGATGGCTCCAGGTCCTTGGCCTCGAGGCCAAGCTTGGTCATGGTATCGCGGTAGAGGATGTTGATGTTGCTGCCGCCATCAATGAGGACTCGTGAGAACTTGTAGGTGCACCGGGCTGCGACTATGGTTGGGTCAAGGATGAGGGCATAGACACCCGGGTTCGGCATGACGGCTGGGTGGTCCTCCCGGGTCCAACTGATCGGACGCTCCGACCAGTGCATGTATTCTGGCATGCCAGGGATGACGGTGTTCACCTTCTGCCGGAGCAGGCGCTCGCTACGCTTGTCGTTGCAAAGACTGGTGAAGACGGCGTAGCTCGCGTTCTGGTTGGGGTAGACTCCATCACGCATCGGGCCGTTGGCTGGGGGCAGGGGAGGAGGAGGCTATCCCGCACCAAGAGCCGAAGCTAGAAGCGGCGGGATGTCGCGCCTCATGATACGCTTGGTGATGGTGCACTGCCGGAGCGTGTGCATGGATGGCCTTGCGCCGCTGTGGTGCTTGCAAGGGGCTTTGAGCATCTCTTCGAAACTCATGGCGGGTTTCCATGCCATCTTGCCGGTTTGCCGGCGCTTGGCAGCCGGCTCGGCCGCGGGTGCCTGCTCGACGGCCACGGCGAGGCGGTTTTCTTAGCACAGCGCCGGCTGATTGGCCTTGCGCTTGTTGTTCTGCTAGTTGTTCTACTGGCAGCTGCACTCACCGGCCGGCTTGGGGGTGGTGCCGACTTCGCCTTGCCGACTTCATCCAGCACCACCTGGATCTTCATGGTGGAGTCGGAATTATCGTACTTGTCTGCGATGACCATGAGCGCGACAATGGTGGTTGGCTCGGAGCGCAGGAGCTTGTGCTTGAGGAGGGTGCCATCCCAGTAGCCGCTCGTGAGGTACTGAATGGCTTGGACCTCATGGACGCCCTCGCAACTGTTCTGGAGCTCGGTCCAGCACGCACGATACTCGCCGCCGGTTTCGGCCGGCCCCTGCATGCACATGGCGAGCTCCTGGGACGGCATGGATGCTTGTAGGTGTTGGTGAAGTTGCGCACGAAAGCCTGCTCAAAGTCGACCCACGCGTTGATGCTGCCGGCCGGCAAGCTGTTCAACCACGTGCAGGCCAAACCATGGAGCATGAGCGGGGCGTAGCGCATGGCAAGGCGGCGATTGCCGCCCGCGATGCCGATGGTGGTGGTGTGGTTGATGAGCCAGTCCTCCGGCTTGACGGTGCTGTTGTATTTGGGGGTGTCGCGGTGCAGCGTGAACCCTTTGTGGAATGGCTCATCCCGGATGCACAGGCTGAAGCAAGCCGGCCCGACAGCGTTGTATTCCTCCAGCTCGAAGGAGAGGGAAAGCTAATCGAGGCGATGGCTAGCGTCGGTGTCGTGGATGGCGTCGGGCCAATCCGGCTCGTGAGCGTGCCGTGGGGAGCCGGATCGACTGAAAGTGGACGGGCGCGGCAGCCGGATTGTGGGGGAAGATCTTGCCTACGTCGATCTTCCAGAGTCGGCCCGTCGCCCAAGCCATCGCCGGTCGTCGGGGCGCGGTTGCGCCAGGTTCGGGTGCAGCGGGAGTAAGGTTCATCGAGTGGCGAGGACGCCGTGTTCTGCTGCTCGGGGTCTTTGATCTGGTGCAATATGGATCCCGCAGGACGGTCGAGGCGGTCTTGCTGCGTGTTCGCGACATCGAGGAGCTCGTTCACGCATTGCAGGCGGTCCTTCAGTTCCTCGCCCTGCAGCTGCTCCATGCCAACAGCGGCCGCCTGCGCGGCGCACATATTCTTGACGGAGGTGTCGTAGACGAGCGGGATCGCACCCAGCGCACAACCGATGGTGCCGCCACAGTTTCGCACCTCGGCCACCCGGCTGGGCTTGGCAGCGGCCGGCCTGAAGCCGTACGCGGTGTCACGCTTCCGCTGAACAGACTCCAGCCGGCGCTGCGTGGTAGCGAGCATCTTGGCCTCGTATAGAAGGCGCTTGCACTCCTCCTCGAGCTGAGCCAAAGCCTCGGCGGCGTTGACGTCGGTGGCGATGGGGATGAGGAGGTTCTGCATCATGGCGCACAGCAGGTTGGGCACATTGATGTGTTCCGCTGCGGCCCTGGCCTCGGCAGCCTTCCTCGCAGTGCTGGATGAAGTGGAGCCGGTGTCGGTGGCGAACACCTCCACCCGTACGCAAAGATCCGCCGCCCCGACGGAGATGTCGTCACCGAGGGGGACGAGTGAGTCAGAGATGTCGAGCACCCCGCTAGGGTACTCATCAGCCACGGGCGCATCGGAGATGCGCAGCACGATGAAGGAAGCGGTGAGCACGTCGATGACGTTGGTCGTCAGCATGCCGAGCGCGAGGGATGCGCTGGGTGCAGTGTGCTCACTGGAATAAATGAAGCGCCCCGTCTGGAACATGTCTCCGATCGGGACCTGAAGCTTCCCCACAGTGGGCGCCAACTATCATGGTGGGCACACGGCAGATGCCAAAGGATGGCTAAAGAGAGGGACAGGCTCGAGGACACCGGTGGGCTCCAGAGGCGAGGTCGGCATGAGCGATCGAGGGATGCAAGACTGATATGCTTAAAATGCCTCCCTATGCTAAGTATATGAAAGATATTGTTACAAATAAAAGAAAGATACCGGAAGCTGAAATTTCCACCATGCTTGCTAATTATACTTTCAATGGTGGAATACCAAAGAAACTTGGAGATCCAGGAGTACCCACTATACCTTGCTCCATTAAAAGAAACTATGTTAAAACTGCTTTATGTTATCTTCGAGTCGGTGTCAATGTTATGCCTTTCTATTTGTATCGTAGACTTGAATTGAATAAGTTGACACCTACTGAAATTTCTTTGCAAATGGCTGATAAATCAACTACTATACCAATCGGTATTTGTGAGGATGTGCATGTTGTGGTTGCAAACATTACTATCTTAACGGACTTTGTTATTCTTGATATTCCCAAGGACGAAATATGTCGATCATCCTTGGTAGACCCTTTTTGAATACTGCAGGGGCTGCTATTGATTGCAAGAAAGGCATTGTCACTTTTCATGTTAATGGTAATGAGCATACGGTACACTTCCCGAAGAAACAACCTCAAGTTCATAGTATCAATTCTATTGGAAAATTTTCAACTATTACTATTGGAGGTTTTGAATTTCCTCTACCTACTGCCAAAAAGAAATATGATATTCTTATTGTTGGGGACATGCATATCCCCGTTGAGGTAACCTGGTGTTATTTGAAAGTTCTCCGGTTTCATGTCATTCGGAAGAAGTTTGTTAATAAGACTTGATCAACCTTGTTAATAGATTCCTTTTGATGGGCATGAGATGGATGAATTTAGAAAGCACAACTCTCTGTACCAACTTTTTACTTTCTGTTATTTAGATTAAATAAAGCAAAATTAGTATTTTTTTTGTCTATTTTCTGAATTATTCGTGCAATAAAAAATGTCCCAAAAATAAAATTTCTCCAAATGCCCTGAAAATTCAGTATGATTTTTTCTGGAATATTTTCGAATTTCTGACACTTAGAACACACCACGGGGCCTCACTAGCTGGCCAGAAAGGTGGAGGGTGCGCCCACCCCCTGGGCGCGCCCCCTGACCTTGTGGGCCCCACATGGCCCCCACCACTTATTCCAGCACCCATCCACCCCTTCTTCCTCTAGAAAAAATCACTCCATAGCCCAAACTCGTGTTCTTGCTCATCTTGCTGCTGTTTCGATCTCCTTGCTCAAAGCCCCATTCACAAAACTACTTTGGGGGATTGTTCTTCGGTATGTGACTCCTCCAATGGTCCAAATAGTTTTTGTTCTAGTGCTTTATTCATTGCAAATTGTTGCTTCTGTGGTGACCTTGTTCCTGTGCTTGCATGTTAAATTTATATGGTCCAAAGTAGTTTTGATGCATGTTATAGCCTCTAGGCACTTGTAGGGGTAGTTGCTATCAATTTTGTTGAGTTTGGTTCACTTTTATTTTGAGTCACTAAAAATTTCAGAAATTCTCAGAGGAAGAAAATGATGAGGAGATTGTTGAGAGGTTCCTCCAGCCGGGGTTCGAAGGAAAAATAAAATGAGGAGAAGGAAAAGCCCAAGTATAATCTTCCTCGCGCCGCGGAGATTTGGTCGTGTGAATGGCCATGTGATGCATTCTTACAAGTAGCCAGAATTTATGATCATTTCTATTATTTGGCTGGGAATGCAGGCATCACCGACTTCCTCCTCGACCATTGTGATCAGTATCTCCTACTCACTAATACTTTCGTGCAAAATTTTCATTTTCATGCTAGGAGATCACCACCCATGGTAGATTTTCACTTATATGATGAGTACAAAGAAATGACGCTTTATGACTTTTGTGAGGTTTGTAAATTACCTTATGAAGGTAGCGTCGAGGAACCACGTCCTAGTGATGTAGAAATTTTTATTCATGAGATTACCGTAGGGGAAAACAGAGGAGTGTCAGGAGCGAGAGTGGCTAGTATACATTTTCCTGTTTTATGCTATTACTCATTATTCGCCGGGAGATGTTTAATTGGTCGTGGAGAGAGTGGAGGCCTTAGTGCCCCTGACCTCGCCATTTTGCGCCACGCTTTACATAGAGATAGAACTTACAGTTTGGGCTCTATGGTCGCTAAACGATTGAGTTTAAACCGTACAAAGGGTCCTATTTTTGGAGGTATCTTTGCCTCCCGCCTTGCTAAACATTTTGAGATACCCATTAGGCACTATGAAAAAGAGGAGAAATTGCTACCCACTATACATTTAGATTATGACAGCATGGTAGCACATAAGTTTATTCGCCATGATGAGGAAAACACTTGTTTATAACCTGGTATTTAGCGAGGTCGGCTTTCAGATTATTACCTTGCCTACACCTATTTTCTTTGATATTCATTCAGGCAGGTACTTTGTTTTACCCGCGAACATTCATGCATACTGGGAGGGGACACGATCCCCACCTCCTGAGCCAGAGCCATCACCTGATCCATACCAGGAGTCTATTTATCAGTGGGAGCCACAGGAGCTCGCTAACCAGTGGAACCCCCCGGATCCTCCTCAGTACACCGGAGAGGGCTACTTTGATCCATGGGCGTAGACCAACTTAGGCCAAAAGCCTAAGCTTGGGGGAGTACATATTTCTCACCGACATTATATTCATGTCCACACACTCATTCTAGTTGTCGGTGCTCATACTTGTTCACTGTATTATCCATGTTAGTTTATTTCTTTTACCTGCTTTCTTCTTATGTGTTTGATAAACCTTAAGAAAAAACCAAAAAAATTGGTTGTAGTTTATTTCCCTTCTATGCATCTTAGTTGTAGTATTAAAAGAAAACCCAAAAATATTTGCCGTTCTTCTTTTGCTTGTTGGGAGTTTTCCCATGTAAATAGTTTTTCTTGTTGTTCCTTTACTTTCTTCAGAAAAAAAAAAACTCCAAAAATATTCCAGTGTGTTTCTTTGGAATTCTTTTCTTTTCTTTGGGGGTCGAGAGGAGAAGACCACAATGAAAATGTTGAGTGGCTCTCATATGCATTATTGTTAATCTAACAAAGAGTCAATATTACCTTGTCTTCTCCTTTGAATAAATGTTTGCAGATTCCAGCTTAGTCCAATGCACGTGCACTATTATTATTATCCACACCGTTCGATCGTTCAAGTGAAAGGCAATAATGACGATATATGATGAAATGATTAAGATGAGGAAAAGCTGGTATAAACTCGAACTATCTTGTTTTTGTAAATATGATTAGTTCACCGTTCCTGATTCAGCCTATTATGAATGAAACATGTTTGCAATGACAATTAGAGATTATAGTTACTCATGCCATGCTTAATTAGCTAGGAGTTTATAATGGTTTACCTTGCGTGCTAACATGAAAAATCAAAATGGTTGTGATGTAGTATGATAGGATGGTATCCTCCTTTGAATGATTCGAGTGGCTTGACTTGGCACATGTTCACATATGTAGTTGAAACAAAATCAACATAGCCTCTACGATATTTATGTTCATGGTGATTTATATCCTACTCATGCTCGCACTCAATGTTGGTTAATCTCAATGCATGTTTCTGACTGTTGTCACTCTCTAGTTGGTCGCTTCCCAGTCTTTTTCTAGTCTTCACTCGTACTAAGCGGGAATATTGCTTGTGCATCCACTTCCATAAACCACAAAGTTGTTCCATATGAGTCCATCATACCTTCCCATATGCGGTGTTTACCTATCGTTCCAAGTAAATTTGCAAGTGCCAAACTCTAAACCTTCAAATGTTAATTTATTTTGTATGCTCGAATCGCTCATGTACCAACTATGGCTGTCAATATCTTCCATGCTAGGTGGGTTATTCTCACGACGAGTGGACTCCGCTCATCATTCACGAGAAAATGGCTGGTAACCGGATGCCCAGTCCCATGCTCAAATCAAATCAAAATAATTGCAAACAGAACTCCCCCAGGACTGTTGTTAGTTGGACGATACCCATTCTTTCAGACCAGCCATGGAGTGTGCTTGTTGGTGGTGGGGGAGTATAAACTTTACCATTCTGTTTGGGAACCGCCTATAATGTATGTAGCATGGAGGATACCGAGATTTCTTGGTTGTTATGTTGACAATGAAAGCATACCACTCAAAATATTATTTATCTCTATTTCAAAACTCAAGCTCTAGCACCTCTGCAAATCCCTGCTTCCCTCTACGAAGGGCCTATCTATTTACTTTTATTGTTGAGTCATCATCTTATTATAAAAAGCACCAGTTAGAGAGCACCACTGTCATTTGTATGCATTGTTATTAATTTATATTGAGTATGATTGTGACTGGATCTCTTTTACCATGAATTACAATGTCTAGTCAGTCCTTGATCTTCAGGGGTGGTCTGCATTTATGTTTTGCTGTCTCGGAAAGGGCTAGCGAGATACCATCGTGTTATATCATATCATGATTGTTTTGAGAAAGTGTTGTCATCCGAGATCTATTATTATTGCTTGCTAGTTGTTGTGAATATGGTTAGTTCATGATCTTTGCTGAAAACTTGAATGCTTGCTTTACATATTTGCAACAACAAGATCAAAAGAGTTTGTAGAAGTTTTTCTTTATCACTTTCAGTTTGTTAACTGAATTGCTTGAGGACAAGCAATGGGTTAAGCTTGGGGGAGTTGATACGTCTCCGTCGTATCTACTTTTCCAAACTCTTTTGCCCTTGTTTTGGACTCTAACTTGCATGATTTGAATGGAACTAACCCGAACTGACGCTGTTTTCAGCAGAATTACCATGGTGTTATTTTTGTGCAGAATAAAAGGTTCTCGGAATGACCTGAAACTTCACGGAGATAAGTTTGGGAATTAGAAAAATATTGGCGAAAGAATCAAGTGAAGGGGGACCACACCCTAGCCACAAGGGTGGGGGCGCGCCACCCGACCTTGTGGGCCCCCTGGACCTCCACCGACCTCAACTCCAACTCCATATATTCTCTTTCGGGGAGAAAAAAACCCAGAGATAAGGATTCATCGTTTTATGATACGGAGCCGCCGCCAAGCCCTGTTCTTCCTCGGGAGGGCAGATCTGGAGTCCGTTCGGGGCTCCGGAGAGGGGAATCCGTTGCCATCGTCATCATCAACCATCCTCCATCACCAATTTCATGATGCTCACCACCGTGCATGAGTAATCCCATTGTAGGTTTGCTGGACGGTGATGGGTTGGATGAGATTTACCATGTAATAGAGTTAGTTTTGTTAGGGTTTGATCCCTAGTATCCACTATGTTCTAAGATTGATGTTGCTATGACTTTGCTATGCTTAATGCTTGTCACTAGGGCCCGAGTGCCATGATTTCAGACCTGAACCTATTATGTTTTCATGAATATATTTGTGTTCTTGATCATATTTTGCAAGTTATAGTCACCTACTACGTGTTACGATCCGGCAACCCCGGAGTGACAATAGTCGGGACCACTCCCGGTGATGACCGTAGTTTGAGGTGTTCATGTATTCACTAAGTGCTAATGCTTTGGTTCGGTACTCTATTAAAAGGAGGCCTTGATATCCCTTAGTTTCCAATAGGACCCCGCTGCCACTGGAGTGTAGGACAAAAGATGTCATGCAAGTTCTTTTCCATAAGCACGTATGACTATATTCGGAATACATGCCTACATTATATTGATGAATTGGAGCTAGTTTTGTGTCACCCTATGTTATAATTGTTGCATGATGAATGCCATCCGATATAATTATCCATCATTGATCCATTGCCTACGAGCTTTTCACATATTGATCTTTGCTAAGTTACTTTTCCGTTGCCACTATTCCAATTGCTACAATACTACTATTGTTACTTTTTCCACTGTTACTGTTACTGTTACTTCCATACTACTTTGCTACTAAATATTTTGCTGCAGATATTAAGTCTTTCAGGTGTGATTGAATTGACAACTCAACTGCTAATACTTGAGAATATTCTTTGGCTCCCCTTGTGTCGAATCAATAAATTTAGGTTGACTACTCTACCCTTGAAAACTGTTGTGATCCCCTATACTTGTGGGTTATCAACCCACATTATACCGATGAGCTGGAGCTAGTTCTGTGTCACCCTAGGTTATGACTGTTATATGCTGAATATTATCCAACGTTATCACTGATCCAATGCCTACGAGCTTTTCACATATTATTCTTGCTAAGTCACTACTACGGTTACTACTGTTACAACTGCTGCAAAACTACTACTACTACTACTGTTACTGTTACTATTACTATCATTGCTACTGCTATCAAACTATCATACTAGTGTGCTACTGATCACTCTACTACAAATATTTAGTCTCTAGGTGTGGTTGAATTGACAACTCAACTGCTAATATTTACAAATATTCTTTGGCTCCCCTTGTGTCGAATCAATAAATTTGGGTTGAATACTCTAGCCTCAAAAACTGTTGCGGTCCCCTATACTTGTGGGTTATCATGCATATGAGTATTGTTCCATATGCCTGAACAGTTGGTTGTATTATGTACTCCATGCTATGTGCAAGACCCAATGTTTCTTATGCGCTAAGTGTTAGCAGATACCAAATTGATCCAGGATTGGCTCAATGGGCAGCAGTTAAAACTATTCTAAAGTACCTCAAAAGGACTAAGGATATGATCCTTGTCTTTGAGGTGATGAAGAGCTCATTGTAAGTGGTTACAAGGATGCTACCTTCATGATTGATACATATGACTACAAATCTCAATCGAGCTACATTTTCACTCTCAACGGTGGTGCAATGGTTTGAAAACGTGTCAAGCAAAACACTATTGTGGATTCTATATAGAGGCAAAATATATATTGCATCTTAAGAAGCTTCAAAGGAGGCAGTTTAGATCAATAAGTTTCTTCAAGAACTAGCTGTGGTTCCAAGTGCGTTGAACCCCATGGGGCTCTATTGTGACAATAGCGACGTCGTGGCTCAAGCAAGGAGCCAAAGTCCCGCCAAAAGTCCAGGCATATTCAAGCAAGTACCACCTTATTCGATATCGCTTTAAAGAATGTTTAGTGAAAGTACTCAAGATTCACACGGATTTTAATGTGTCCGACCCGATGATGAAGCCTCTACCACGAGCAAAACATGAACAACACTGGATTTACATTGGTGTAAAAACAGTTATTTAAACTTGATTATTGACTCTAGTGCAAGTGGGAGACTATTGAAAATATTCCCTAGAGGCAATAATATTTAAGTATTATTTATTTCCAAGTATATAATTAATGTTTATCATCTGTCCTATAACTACTATGGTTCTTCAATATGTGATTCAGAGGAAAACCCATAAGCACGTGTAGAGTTATAAACGCTAAAACAAGATTCCTAGTCTTTCCTCTAGGACTAACACAAGTGTTAATTGCTAGTCTTGTTTTCCTAATCAAGGGCATGCCATTAATGCCAATAACATTTGAGAGAACAATGTTGATAGAACACTCCTGTTGAATTGACCCAAGTTGTATGTTATACTTAGAGATGAAATCGTCAAAAGTCTATAGTCCATAACACAAGAGTTAACGTATGTATGATTCCTTAGACCATGAGAGTATCGAGTCACTCCATACTGGACGATGCACTTTCAGATTGTTCCAACGTCATCCGTAATAGGGTGATCACAACTAGAACTTACGTCTTCATGGAAACATATGACGAGAGACTAGATCACTAGAAAGCTCGAGACTTGAATTTTCTCCTCTAATGATGGACAAATATTCATAGTGCCCTCTTGATTGACGGCATCCATCCACGTCTGGGCAGACACGGCGTGAATTAATCATGGGGATGCCGGAACACGAGAACTAAAAAAGAAACAAAAATTGATAAGGAGGAAGACCGGTATAGTGACCGTGTGTTGATCTCATGGGGATACCGATATATCTCACTTCAGGTTTTGTAAAATATCGTGAAGCAAAAGGAATAACATATGATAACCAAATGTTCACTCGAGTATCATCCGTGTGAGTATAGGGGTTATTATGGATGTCGATGGTTCCGCTACAGATCATTGGATGAAAGGTGTTCTCGTTCATGTCTATATTTCACTTAACCTGTAGGGTCACACGTTTGACGGTTTACAATCGGTTGAGTTCTATTGCAATTTGGAATATGAGAAAATATTATCAGAAAAGTTTTGGGAATAAAAGAAGTATTTTTTAGAGAAATCGGAAGCGCTTCGGGGTTACCAGAAGTGTTTCGTGGAATACCAAGTAATGCCGTATAGGTGGAAAATATGTTGGAGGACCTAAAACAAATATAACAGGGCTCTAGAATTTACTGGGAGCCCCCCCTGCGGATTTCCTTAAGCGTCATGGGCTAAACTAATATTCCGAAGGCCTATTATGGGAAGGGGTTATTGGGCCTAGAAGACCCAATAGGGGAGGCGCCTCCCATAGCATGTTGGGCAAGTTAGGAGGGGATGAAGGAGAGAGGTCCTGCTCGACGCTCGTTGAAGGATTCATGCAAAACGGGCTAACCCATTCCCAGGACGAACGTAAAAAATACATGTCACGAAAATTGCGACATTCTATGGAGTCGAACCCGCAACCTAATGATAGATAGCAGCATTGCGTGCCACTGTAGTAGCGAATGAGTATGTCCAGCACTCAAAGGAAGGTATTATGTGCAGCGACACATCTGTTTTTTATTCATTCCTTCAAAAAATGAATAATCTTGTCTTGAACAATTTTGAAACTCGAACAAACCTTTAAAACGAGATTTTTAGAAAAAGAATGTGAATAATTATTGAAACTGCAAACAACATTTGAGAATCAAAACATTTTTAAAATTTTATAATTTGCAAAAATACATTGATTTTTTTGTAAAAATACGCCAAACAATTTGAACTACATAGTGTACATTTTTGTGACATATGATGAACAAATTTGAAATATACATTGATCATTTTTGTAATATACGTTGAACAATTTTTAACTACACATTGAACAATTTTGTTATATACATTAAACAAATATTAAATACATATTGCATATTTTGTGATATACGCCGAACAATTTTAAAATTGTGAACAATCGTTTTCTAAAAGTGATTTTTTTAAATCCATGAACAATTTTTGAAATCATGAACAAATTTTAGAATTTCAAACATTTTCTTGAAAACAAAGTATAAAAATAAAAACGGAAAAGATAAAATGAAAGAATAGAAACAGAAAAAAAAGAAACAAAAAGTAAAAAAACGAAAACAAGAAAAAACGAAGATAAGAAAAAAACGAAAAACTAGAAAAAGAAAAAAAGGTTCAGGGAACCTACTAGAAGGTCCCCAAAACCAGGTTCTTGCTCGAAGTGGGGCGACCAGTGTGCCTCATTCGCTCGCTTCACTTCAGCGAATCAACGATGAACAGACACACACGGGTGTCATATAGGATCTGCTGGGATGAAGTTGGAGGGGGACTCCTCCTTCATTGGCCGACGAGCCAAGGAGGGGAGCCCTCCCCAAGTCGCCCACCCCTCTCCCCTACACCTATATATACATGAGGCGGTGCCCCCTTGAGACACACAGGTCCCTTTGATCTGGGCACCCCCTCTCTAGTCCTCCCTAGTTCCTCATGATAGAGAAGCCCCGTGAGTTTCTCTTCTCCCTCCTCTAGGTCTTCGACGACGCAAAGCTTTGGATGGCGAATCGCTGCCGGATCATCAAGCTTGTATCCGTGCAATACTTGGAGAGATTGTTCTTTCGATCTTTTGTTCAAGGGATGATTCGTGGGACAGATCGAGGGATTCAAGAACAATCTACACCAACTCTTTTTCCGCTGCAAATCAGAGTTGGTAACGGTCCGATCTAACCTTGTATGCATCTTCATAGTGATCCTGGGATCTTGACCATAGACCAATTTTATGTTTGTTTTCTACTATGTCTCCCAACAATATCTGGTCTCCTTTTCACAGATGACATATTACTTTTCTTCAAAGCAAACCATGACCAAGCAATAGAAGTTACAAGTATTTTAAACAACTACACATCTACTACTACTGGGCAATGTTAAATTCTAGCAGATGCTCACTTTTATTTTGTTTGACATTCCCTTCCAATCAACAGGTTGATGTACGTACAATATTGCATGTTGAGAATGTTGGGTTTGAGGAAAGATATTTGGGGCTACCAACACCTGACAGACGTATGTTGAAAGGGAAGTTCCCAAACTTTCAAGAGAAATTCACTAAAAGAATATTGTTATGGGGTAGTTTGTCTCAAGGTAGTAAAGAAGTGTTAATAAAGTCTTTTGCTTAGTCAATTCCGATGTACATCATGAATGTGTTCAAATTGTCGCTGGGTTTATGTGATAACTTAAATGAGATGATTAGGAATTATTGGTGGGCATCTAAAAAAAGGTAAGAGGCTCAATGGAAATCTTGGGACCATTTGTTGAAACCAAAGAATCAATGGGCGATCGGCTTCCAAGAATTTAGGCATTTTAATCAAGCTTTACTAGCTTGTCTTGCATGGAGATTGCTGATGTTCTAGGATAGTTTATGTGCCAGAGTACCGCATGCAAAATATTATCCCAATGGAAACCTTGAGGATACGATTTTTACGGGGAATCCATCTTCTTCATGACAGGGTATCTCTCAGGTTTGGACTTGTTGAAAAAGGGTTTAATTTGGAGCATCAACAATGGTACAAAGGTTAAAATTGGAGAGACAACTGGATTCCTCGTAATCATTCTTGCAAGGTTGTCTTCCCAAAAGGAAGATGTCGGTTGTCATGGGTCATTGGACTTATGGATGTGAATGGTGCATGGGATGAAAATTTAGTACGTCAATATATTTCTTTGTACGCTCATGATATCTTGAAGATCCGGCCGTGCTCTCAAAACTAGGATGATTTCGGGGCTGTTTGGTTCCCATCCACAGTTTGCCAAGCCAAAATTTGGCAGCCATAGTTTAGTTGACATGTGGCTTGCCACACTTTATTGCCCCTATGGCCCACTTGTCATGGAGACATCTTTTTGCCAACTTTTGCCAAAGTTTGGCGTCCAATTTCTCAGCCACACTTGTGTGGCTTGCCGTACTTGTGTGGCTAGCCACACTTTGGCTTGGCCACACTAGTCTCTAACCAAACAGACCCTTCCTAGCTAGCGTGAGTTGGGGAGACGTCTGGAAAATTTACCATCCGTAGTGCTTATCGGATGGTTCTCAAGGAGCAGAATTAAGTGGAACAACACTCTTGTAGTTCATCACCAAATGGGGATCGTCCTTGATGGAAGTTTTATTGGGGAGGTGTCGCACCTCCAAAGGTAAATATCTTTATTTGGCAGCTGGCAACAAACTGTCTTTCAACTCATTTTTTGAAGCACTCTAGAAATATGGAGCTTCTGGCCTCCTTCCCTATTTGTGATGGCGAACACGAAAATTCTTTCATGCCCTATGTTGTTGCCTTTTGTTTCGTTGTGAAAGGCTATGGCTGAATGCTGGTCTCTTTCTAATGTGGCACGGATAAGAAACACTAGCACAAATTGTATCCTTCATTTATGTGTGAACTGAGAGGCTCAATGACTGAAGCTATTTATGTTGTTGTGGCACATTTGGTACACTTCAAAATGAAGTAGTTCATGCAAAACCCGCACCTCCATTGGACGTCTCACAAAGGTTTATGTGTACCTATGTAGCTTCCATTTGACACATCTCGCAGGCGCCATGATATGACCTAGTGAAGGGTAAAGTTATGCTCTCGGATGATGACCTTCACATATCGATCCTCCCCGTTCAGAAAAATACCCAGGCTTTGCTTTGGTTTCCTTCCCAGCACAGTTATGTAAAGTTGAACACGGATGGCTCCTTTTATGAGGGTGTTTGGTTGGGATTTTACTTGCCTTTTTTACTTTGTTTTTTTGGCTTATAAGGTGCTTTTGAGAAATATATAAGCCTAGGTGTTTACTTTGGCTTATAAGCCAAAGTGAAAAGGCCAAATAAAAGCCCAACCAAACACCCTCCAAGTCGGTGGATGGATCTGCAACAACGAAAATGGTTTTGAGAAGCTCGAATGGTGAAATAATTTTCACTTCATGTAGGCATCTTCTTTCTTGCAATATCTAAAGGAGTCTCGCTATCCTTGCAATGAAGTTATCTCTTGAATCTGATTGTTTGGGGGCCATATACCTTTTTATCCCACGAGGCTATACTCGCTAAGCAATAAAGAACCTTATAGATCAAGAAATTCTTTCTTGGGTCAGGAGATCAAGCGAAAGTTGGAGGATAAAGAATGTTGTATTATTCATGTCCATCGTAGTTAAAATAATGCCACCTCTTTTATGGCATCATATGGTAGTGAGCAGCAGCGTACCGCAGTCTGGCTAGGTACAAGGCCTTTGGTTGATGTGTTTGGATCTCGTCTTCAGTCATGTGTCTAGAGGTATGATCGTTCCGATCTACGCTTTCCATCGTCTTTGGTTCGCTCTAGTGTTTGTAGTCGTCGCTTTGGTCCACGGATATAGTTGTCTAATATTCTCTGTACTGCATGCATAACATATTGAAAGTTTCTCCTAATAATAATAATACAGTAATATATTATATACCAAAAAATCAGAGGAGATACAACAAAGACTTGGCCAGAAAAAAAAAGCCCAAAGGTGCTTTGCTAGTGGTACTAGCAAAACCTCCTCCCCTCCTTCGCTTCTCCTGTCCTGCTGCTGCAGCAGCAGCCGGACTCCTCCCCATTGGCCGCCGCCGCCGCTCTCCTGAATCCCAACGAATTTTAGCCGGGAAACGCTTTATTCTTCAGGCTACCTTGTTGACTGCATCCGCCGCCGCTGTTCCTCGCCGCTGCTTTGGATTCCGCTGCCCTTGCTTCGTCTCCCCCTCTCTCGCGGCGGAAGAGGGGCGGAGGTGGCACTAATGAAGAGGCTAGTAAGTACGTTTTCTCCCGTGATTTTCGATCGTTCGCTCGAGTGCTGGATTCTTCTTGTCTGTGTTGCTCTTTCCTTGCTGCTCCGTGATGTGTCGCTCTTGGATTCTCGTTTTGGTGCTTGATTTGTGTGTCTCCCGTGTGATCCGTTCCCAGTCTCGGATCTCTGCCTGGGGAATGGCGTATCCTTTCCTCGCTTCCTGATCGTTCCCCTGAGGTCTTCCGAGCAAAGACGCGATTTCTCGTGCTTCTTGATGTGTCTCGCGAGTATGTGTGTGTTCTCGGAACAGAGTTTGGAGCACTGATCTGGAAGAGCGATGTTTTGATGTGTAAGGAATGCTAATTGCTTGCTGTGTTCATGGCAGTGGCGTCTTCAGGTGGTCCTGTCATGGGTCCTGGCCGTCGTTCTCGGCTCAGTCCACGGCCATGTGCGGCGGCAATGGGGGGAGCAGGTGCCCCCGGAGTCGCGGCCGCACAGCGTCACCATTACCGAGTTCGGCGCCGTAGGGGATGGTAGGACCCTGAACACCCTGCCCTTCCAAAACGCCGTCTTCTACGCCCGGTCCTTCGCCGACAAGGGCGGTGCGCAGCTGTACGTCCCCAAGGGTCGATGGCTCACCGGCAGCTTCAACCTCACCAGCCACCTCACCCTCTTCCTCGAGAAAGATGCCATCATCATCGGCGCGGAGGTAACGATGGCTTTAATTTGGGTTGCAGTTATTTTTTTTTCATTGAATTGTTATGATGGTAGTTACAGATTCTGCTTTGCATTGAATTTTGGAGAAGGAGTGTGTTAGATGAGGGCTATGGTTGCATGAATCTGAGTTTACATATCCTTTTCAGCTGCATTTGCATTGAATTGCTAGTGATTAGGATAGGCATCTCCAATCAGTTCATCTTAGTTTCTTTGGACATGATTGGTGGATATACCTGATGAAGTATTGATTTTGACATGTGCAATGTGAGGTCATAGGTCATGGATTTATCCGGGAAACGCCAATGTAGTTCGATTGTGCTCTTTGTTGGCGCGCTAGACGGCAGAGGAAATCCTATGCAGATACCCGATCAGCAGGGTTCGAGTTGGCTGGTATTTTTAGTTGTTTGCTTCTGCTTTACCATAGACAGCGAGTGTTTGGAAGGTGAAACTTACCTGTTTGATGTGAGGGCTGTGGCTAATAAGAGACAATTTTCTTTTGCATTGTATTGAAGTCAAGCTGCTCTCTTTAATTATGCATGAACAGAGCATGGGCATGCTGCTCTGATGCTCCTGCAAAGATTGCGATTGCTTGTCGGTTATATATAAATTCCTTGTGTGCCACGCGACTATTTTTGTTTCTTGTATGTAATTCGAAGGAAGACAAACATTTATAGCTGTACTTAATTATATGTGTTTTGAGTCGTCGAAAACAGTTTGTTCTTCATACTTGAATATTTCTCCACCTTTTTAGTACTAACCATATTCATCCATTTGTCCCCTCACTATAGGAGTCATCGCAATGGCCAATTGTGGAACCTTTGCCATCTTATGGCCAGGGACTAGACCTTCCAGGTCCTAGACATCGTAGCTTAATAAACGGATACAATTTAACGGATGTTGTTATTACTGGTAATTTTCTTGTTATATGTACGCGCTTGACTATGTCACATTTGTTTTTCCAGTTTTGACAACTGTTGCGTGCTTGGTCCACTTGTCGCAGGGAATAATGGACTTATCGATGGCCAGGGATCAGTATGGTGGGATTGGCTTCGCTCTCATGAACTAAATCATAGCCGCCCTCATCTCGTGGAGTTTCTGTATTCTGAAGAAATTGTGATCTCAAACTTGACATTTTTGAACTCACCAGCCTGGAGCATACATCCAGTGTACTGCAGGTGCATTAGCATTAATGAGCTTCATGCACGAGGTGTGATTTTGTGAGTGTTATTTGAGCATATACTAATTCTTACTGTTTTGTTTGTTTTCCAGCAATGTAAAGGTTCATAACGTCACAATTAAGACTTTGTTGGATGCTCCACTCACTGATGGCATAGTTCTAGGTATGATTGCTTCTAGTGTGGAGTACCATCTCATCTTCACACATTGTTTGGTGATTAATCATATGTATTTTGCACAGTAGGAGCCAAGCCATAATTTTAAGATAGCAAATCCATTTGAATTTATTTTGAGTTGTTATTTCACACTAATATTTAGGAGACTAATGCTGACACAACAGGTGAACTACTAGAAGTTTTTCGAGGGAACTCAACTTACACACCTTTTTCTTTCTGTGGTATTTGTGGTTGCCATGTGCAATAAAAAGCTAGTTAACTTGAATCATTGTATTAAGAAACATGAGTATACTTAAAAGGCCCTATGCAACATGCTATGGATTTCAAACCATTGTTTTAGCTAACTTTAAGTGGTGTTGAACTGTTGGCTTCCAACTTTTTTTCCGTTTGTAGATTTCGATAGACATGACAAGGAGTTTTACTTACTATTTCAACTGCATCATTCTGTCTCCTCTCCATAACCATGAGAAGCAACTTTTACTTCTTTTACTAATGGAGCATTCCTTATCCAGATTCATGTTTGAATATGTGCATCGAAGACAGCACCATTAGTGTCAGTCATGAAGCCATCTCAGTGAAAAGTGGGTGGGACAAGTATGGCATTTCTATCGGAAGGCCAACTTCGGACATTCATATCAGCAGAGTGGATCTTCAAGCGTCATCTGGTGCTGCACTTGCATTTGGCAGTGAGATGTCCGGTGGGATCTCAGGTATTCATGTTGATCACTTAACGATACATGGTTCTGATAAAGGGTTCTCTTTCAAAACCACCCCTGGCCGTGGAGGTTACATAAAGGAAGTGGTCATCTCAGATGTAGAAATGAATCGTATCCGTGTGGCCATTGAATTCATAGGTAATTTATCAAGCCATCCAGATGATGATTTTGATCCATCTGAGCTCCCGGTGATTGATCAAATCACCCTAAAGAATATGGTGGGGACAAACATCTCGGTTGCAGGAGTTTTATTAGGAATTGACGGTGATTCATTTACTGCGATCTGCCTTTCCAATCTCAGTTTCTCGATAACTGATTCGGCCTATTCTACTCCCTGGTCTTGTTCCAATGTTTTTGGATACTCGGAATCGGTCTTCCCTGAGCCTTGCCCGGAACTGTATACACTATCCTCAAATTCTTCAATTTGCTTCTCCCTTCCTAGTTACAGTGCCCTTGCTGTGGCATAGTCACATATATATTCTTGTGTTCATCCTTCGCTTTTCTTGTCCCAGTCCTTGTACAATTCGGAAACATTAAGCCTCCACCACCATCTTTTTTCTATTTTTTCCCAATAAATGCGTCAAGAATCATATCAGGGCACTCTCTTATGGGGCCTATGCTCAGACCACAAGATGCATAATGATCATGAGGAAAAATCAAGTGGGGTTGTGGAGAGCTATGTGCTTGTTTGTACAGCTACATTTCTTCATTCAATCTGTAAGAATTTTTTTTTGGTAGGGCTTGTGTGCACAACAGTTGTCATTTGGTTATAAATTATCCAACCGTGGTTAAATTACCTCTGTATATTCTATCTCCAAGCGAGAATCAGTAAATCCAATAAACAACATCACATGTTTTCTTGGAGTTTGGCAGCCTGGCTATGAATGTAGAGCTAGACATCTCCCTGGTTAAATAATTTGCTGTCAGATGAGTTGTTAATTTGATGCTGATGGCTCCATTTGTCCTCTCCCGGGCTCATTCATTATGATTAGCTTGTTCTTGCTGCCATGCTATACTCCAATGGGGTCATGTTAGGTTGCCAACTGTGCAATCTTCAACTGACACCTGTTGCTGAACAGCTGATAAATACATGTTCAGATGTTGATGTTGAGCTGGTCATGCTGGCCTTTTCATGTACACTTTTGGAGGAATCTCTTGATGTCAAGAAGAAAAATAAGCCTGTTGGGGCTTCATTATTCTCTGCATGGACGTAATAGGTGTTGTATATTGTCATCGCCAGAGTGCTTAGGCATTCACAAAAAGTAGCACAAGATTCCTCTTGGTCTACGGACTAGTCTTTACCGGAGTTAATATTCTGTACGCTCTTATATCATGGGATGAAAAAGGGAGTATATATTACACTGAACTCGAACTAGATAGCCTGTTGCCCACTAAGGGCATCTCCAACGCTGACCCCGTGCCGCACGGCCTAAATGTGTTTTGTCATCCAACGAGGGCTTGTATCGGTCTGTCGGCCGATCCGAATGTGATTTTTCTTGTAATCAGAAACAAACTAGGGGGCCGCTGCCACGCTCGCTTCTGACTGCATCGTTCCACCCAAAAACAATGCACGGCCTAGACGTGTTTTGCCATCCAGTGAGGGCCTGTATCGGTCTGTCGGCCGATCCGAATGTGATTTTTCTCGTAAATCGGAAACAAACTAGGGGGCCGCTGCCACGCCCGCTTCTGACTGCGTCGTTCCACCCAAAAACACCTCCTTCCCCTATGCCATTTCTCACCCGAAGTCGGCTACCCACATTCATGCCGCTCTAGAGCGGCCGCTACGTATTAACACCGACCCAGAGCAAACGTGACCTCTTGCTGGTGTCGACGACGAAGCGGCTCGTCGGTCGAGGGCGCCGTCCGTGCCGCGTCCCTGGTCTTCGCGCCTGTTCAATGTTGGAGAGACGTTTACCGGCCGGGACAGGATGGATATTTACCACGCCGATTCAATGACCACCCCTCTGTCTGCCGCCATTAAACAAGCTCCTAAGCCGAGAAACCAAATCCGTGACCCGCGCATTGACGCACCTTGATGCTTGACCTCGCCGATCGCCGACATCCACTATTTTTAAGGTGGAAACACCTGGCTCACAGCACACCACAACCCATCAGCCTGCCATCTTTCTCCCATGCACCACGTCTGCCATGACCACGAGAGGGAACACGCTGTAGGAGAGCCTCTCGACCCAGCATAAGCACGAGGTGGCAGCCCTTGCGGCCGCCTGTCAGAGCTGCCGTGCTAGGCTGATAGAGGCTGGCATGCCGGTCAGCTCTCCGGAGGTCTCCGAGACGACCCCACGATGGAAACTGGCCCCGACGAGGACTCCCCATCACAGCCCGTGTCGGTGCATGCTGGCTTGATGATTGAGCAGGCGTAGGCGCACTTCGATGGGTCTTATCCCCACCGCTCATGGAGATAGCAGATGGAGGACGCGGACGCCCAAAGGGAACAACAAGGACTCGGAGAACGGGCGCGGTCATAGGCTAGGTTTAGGTCTGCTCCTTTTTTCGTAATGAAAACTGTCCTAAATGTAATGCATATGCCCTGAAAATCGCCTTGTTTGCATGTAGTTTGTCCGTTTTATTAAAGCCCGGCTTGAAATGTATATGGATAACTTTGGATGTCCGGCTTCAACATCAGTGTTCATAGACTAGTACCCCTGTCCGCCGACGGGTGCGATGTCCGATTTGTAGGTCAGCATTGAAGATGCCCTAACATCCTATATATGTTTCTGGTAGTAAGAACCTATATACGTAGATTAAAGCAAAGTCATCTTCTGAAGTTGAAGTTTAGTTCCGGAACGGCAAATGATAATTAAAAATTCACCATACATATTTTATATTCATGAAAGTACAGTTCAAAAATAAGGGTATCTAAAACGCTAACCCTTAAAATGGACACTGGACACGTATCTGTCCGCGGATGCGTACGAATGGATCGACCATCCAACCATGTTCATATATACTCCTATTTTAAATCGAACCAATTACATGCAAACCCGACGATTCGACATATTTCATTAAACTAAAGTGATCGGACCTTTAGTGATCGGACCTACGAAGCTGTAGTTACACCAAAACCCACTTAGGACACCGATTGCAAGTTGAGAGAGCGTTTCGGGAGAGCGGCTCTGGCGACGCCCAGGGCGACTCGCCCGTGACGGATATGGCGGCGGCGCCGGCCCGGGCGCCCGGCGGGGCAGGCCGCGAGAAGCGGCGGAGGCTGGATGGCCACTTCGGCGACGAGTGGAGCATCCTCAAGAGTCGGGGAAGGGAGATCCTTCAGAGAGCGCGAGATCCAGAAGGGTGCGTTCGGCGCCTTCGGGAGAGGATGCAAGGCTTCTTCAATTCAGATCTTGGGGATCCTCAATTGAAGGAAGGGAAAGCTACAGCGACGATTGCGATGGTCGTTGAGGATTTGATGGTGCCGGAATCTACGCCCGTGGCTGATCTGGTGAGTAATTGGGGAGAGAAGGAGGCAGTTTCTAGTGCGTTCAACCTCCTGGTGAATGGGGAATTTGGTGATAGTTCCGTTTCTTGTGCGAAATTAAAGCCAAGAGTTATCAGGTTTGATTTTGTGACGAAATTTGAGGAGGGGGAGGACTATTTCAAGGGTACAGAGCATGATTTTGGTCCTCAAACTTTAGCCACTGCTTCCAGTTGCTCTGCTGTTCGTTCTTTTCAGTGAAGCATGTCAAGCCAGGACTACCCTGCGGCTCAGGCTGGCAAGAATCAAAAGGAGAAGGCTGCTGCGTCCGAGGACAGCAGCGGTCTGGACGGACTGCGGATGGTGGTGAGCAACGTCCCGATGGCTGCCACTGACTCGTCTCTGCTGACAAAAGGGAAGGGCACCGTGGGTGGGGGGGGGGGGGGGGGACCGGCCTGTTTCTAGCTTCGCCGAATGCCTCCATTGGATTCGCTGCGACGACTACATCGCCCCCTACCCTCTGTTGGAACAACAAGACCAAGCTGCGCTCTCCGACAATGTTCAACGACAAGCCGATCGTCATCGACATGGAGGCAGCCTTGCGGGCGGTGGCGGACAAGCTGGTGGTAGGTCGGGTACTCTCGCCATACCCGGCCGACCCCCATGTCGTTGTCAACGAGCTGAAAGGGCCATGGAGACTCCGCGGCGAGGCGGCGGCCCAGCGAGTCAAAAGTGAAGATGGGCGTTTCGTCGTCACCTTTTCGGAGGAAGGTGATCGGCGTCATGTGCTGCAAGCTGGGCCGTGGCACTACAGGAATGACGCAGTCCTGCTCGCAGCGTTTGATGGCAGCGGTGACCCTGTGGATGTTCCCCTTGATTCTTTCAGAATTTGGTTGCAAATCCATGGGTTGCCGGTTCCGATCAAGACCGTGGAAATGGGATGGACCCTTGGCGAGAAGCTCGGCACCGTCATTACGGTGTCACACAAGAACAAAAAGATCGTCGACGAGTACATTCGCGTCCGCGTCGAGCATCGGGTGGATGAGCCCGTGAGGAAGTTCATCGACACAACCGACGTTGGAGGCACTAACAAGATATACTTTCCTGTTAAGTATGAAAAAGTGCCTAATTTTTGTCTGTGCTGTGGTGTCGTGGGGCACACTACAGCCAAGTTCTGTGGTGTCCCTACCGAGCTTCGAGAGAAGAACTTCTCCATCGACCTCAAGGCTTCTGCTCACCCGAAGAACCTGCACACTTCGGGGGCTTCGACCGGGCGGCTCCTCGAGTACGGAGGCCTGTCGGTGGCCCCTGGAGATGAGGAGGTGGCGGGCAGGTCCAAGCTGCCGGAGAAGGAGATCAAGGCGGTGACCAAGGCTGTCCAGAAGCTCACGGTCGAGGAGGCGATGGGGGCTGAAGGTTCTCAGGATGAGGGAACCCTCTCCCACTAATGCTGAGATGGTCATCGCGTCTGGCCGAGCGGACGGGACAGATCAGGTTGCTGTAGGGGTCAATGGGGACGCTCCCTCCATCATCTTGAGTGCCCCCGTGACCCCTGCTGCTGTTGCACCCGAAGAAGTTGTGGATGGTGTTCCCTCAGCCCGCCAGGGTAACATGATGGGCTCCAACAACATGTACGCCCATGCTGAAGGGGAGGTTGCTGAACCAGTCAAGGTAACCAAATCTATTCGAGGCCGATGGAAGAGACTCTACAGAGATGAGCAGGTGAAGCGGGCTGCTGTTCAAGGCGTATGTGCCAAGCATGTGAAGTTTGGGGTTCCTACGCCCCCAAATAGCGGCAGTGACATGTCCAGCCGCAAGGGTGCCTTTGCAGCCATCCTGGAGAGCACGACAGGTAGTAAGAGGAGTCATCCTGATGATCAAAATTTAGTGTTAGGTTGCTGAACCAGGCAAGGTAACCAAATCTATTCGAGTCCGATGGAAGAGACTCTACAGAGATGAGCAGGTGAAGCGGGCTGCTGTTCAAGGCGTATGTGCCAAGCATGTGAAGTTTGGGGTTCCTACGCCCCCAAATAGCGGCAGTGACATGTCCAGCCGCAAGGGTGCCTTTGCAGCCATCCTGGAGAGCACGACAGGTAGTAAGAGGAGTCATCCTGATGATCAAAATTTAGTGTTTAGCATGGATAGCACTAGTTCAGAGAGTATAGAGTATAAGAATGCAAATGAAAAAGTGTTTCTTGTAAAAGAGTCTGTACTGAGAGGGTTGAGGCTGTAGTAGGGCTAGATGGATCCATTGTTCATGTAACACAGGAGAGAGAGGGGAGAGAGGAGGAGGCTCAGGATAAAAGGAGGGAATTAGTGGGAGAGGAGAAAGAGGATGGGGAGGGAAAAAAAGGAAGCTACCGGCCTTGGGGCTGCCGGTGACCTGGCGGGCGTGGTTGACGCCCGTCAGGAGCCATGAAAATATTGAGTTGGAACTGTCGAGGCTTGGGTCAACCTCGTACAGTTCAAGAGTAGAGTTGGTGTGCCTCTCAAAGACGCACAAACCCAATATTATCTTTTTATCTGAAACAAGAAAGAATAAAGAGTATGTTGAGAGCTTGCGCTATATGTTGGGTATGAATAATGTTTTTACTGTTTCTGGCCATGGTAAAGGTGGTGGACTAGCTGTGTTTTGGGATGAGGCGTACTCTTGTGAGGTGAACAAATATGGTGACCACTTTATTGATTTGTACGTCGACAAGGGAGATGGAACAAAGTGGACGTGCACCTTCATTTACGGTGAGCCTAACGCGAGTCAAAGGTATGTTATGTGGGATCTCTTGAGACGGATTAAACCTCTTGGTGTTGGAGCTTGGTTTATGGTGGGGGATTTTAACGAAGCTATGTGGCAAGAAAAGCACTTCTCTCGTCATAAGAGGTCTACTAGACTAATGGCTAATTTTCGTGAAGCTTTGTCTGATTGCAATCTATATGACTTGGGTTACCATGGCGTGCCTTGGACGTATAATAACAAACAAGATGGAAACAAGAATGTTAAGGTGCATCTTGATCGTGCGGTGGCGTGCCCGCTTTGGTTTTCAATGTTTCCTCGATGTAAGGTATCCCATATAATAAGCTCCAGGTCTGATCATTGTCCCATTTTTGTTTAGGTTTTGGGTACTCATCGGGTGGATAGATTTGTTAATCAGTTGAAATATGAATCTTATTGGGAGAGGGAAGGTGAAGCTTTGGATGACCTGATTAGTGCTTGCTGGAATAGAGAGTCTAATATTAATGATCTTGAAGATATTGCTAATAAGTTAGACAAATTAATGAAATCTCTTCATGGGTGGAGTCGGGTCCATATTGGTTATTTACCAAAGAAGCTGGAGTGGGCTCGTAAAAGACTAAATGTGTTGTTTAGTAGGAATGATCATTCTGCAGTGATGGAAAGGAAGAAAATTCTTCAAGAGATGGATGAGCTTCTTATAAAGGAAGAGATGCTATGGAAGCAAAGATCTCGTTTGGATAAAATAAGAGGAGGAGATGGTAATACTAATTATTTTCAGAGAAAGGCTTCATGGAGAGCAAAGAAAAATTATATTGCGGCACTAAGGAAGGATGATGGGGGTCTCACGGAAAATCTAAAGGAAATGAAAGGTATAACAAACTCGTTCTTTAAAAATCTTTATTCTGTTGATGACTCCGTTGACCCGTCACATATTATTCCGTTGGTTAAACCCCTTGTATCTGATGATATGAATGATGAGCTTTGCAAACCGTTTTCGGAACAAGAGATTAGTGATGCGCTTTTTCAAATGGGACCGTCAAAAGCTCCGGGTCCAAATGGTTTTCCTGCAAGGTTTTTCCAACGAAATTGGTGTTTGATCAAAGTGGATATTATTAAGGCTGTCCAATAGTTTTTAATTTCTGGAATTATGCCAGAGGGGATAAATAACACAACTATTGTTCTCAACCCAAAAGTTAAGAATCCTCAGTCTATTAAAGAGTTCAGGCCGATCAGTTTGTGCAATGTTATCTAGAAGATTATTTCCAAATGCCTTGTTAACAGACTGCGACTGCTCCTTGATGGTATGATTTCGCCTACTCAAAGTGCATTTATTCCGGGGAGGTTAATTTCTGACAATGCTCTCATAGCTTTTGAATGTATGCATTCGTTAAGTATGCTGAAAGATTTCAGAGGGGAATTTTGCGCATATAAGTTGGACTTGGCGAAAGCCTTTGATCGGATGGACTGGCGTTTCTTGCAATGTATGATGGGGGGCTTTGGGTTTTGCACCGATGTGGATAAATTGGATTATGGCATGTGTTACATCAGTGAAATTTGCAATGCGCTTCAACGGACAATTGTTGGAGACGTTTTCACCTACTTGGGGGCTGAGGTAGGGAGATCCTTTATCCGCATATTTGTTCCTATTTGTTGCCGAGGCACTTTCTTTACTGCTTAAAGATGCTTCTACCAGGGGAGCTCTTCAGGAGGTCCATTTGAATAGACAAGCCCCAGGTATTTCTCACTTGCTGTTTGCGGACGACAGTATGCTATTTTTCAAAGGCTCCATTGATCAAGCAGTTGCCATTAAAAATATTTTGACGGAGTACGAGAAAGGGACTGGGCAGTTATTAAGTCCTGATAACTGTTCCATGATGTTCGGGAAAAAAGTGTAGTTTGGAGAACCAAGTGGCTATAATGGTAATTTAAAAAATTACAGTCGATGGTTTCGAAGATAAATATCTTGGACTTCCGGTTCCTGAGGGAAGAATGAAAGCTGGTAAGTTTCAATCTACTAAAGAAAAGGTTTTGAAAAGGCTCTCTGACTGGATAGAGAAATACGCTTCTTCTGGGGTGAAAGAGGACTTAACAAAATCAGTTATTCAAGCTCTACCTGTGTATGCTATGGGTCTTTTTAAGTTCCCGGCTTCCCTTTGTGAGGAGTTAACCCAGATTATCAGGAATTGTTGGTGGGGAGATGAGGAAGATCGAACAAAAACACATTGGTTAGCATGGGACAAATTAACAAGGTCTAAAGGTAAGGGTGGTATGGGATTCCGGGATCTCAGATTATTTAACCAAGCGCTCTTAGCCAAACAAGCGTGGAGGTTATTGGTTTATCCGGATTCGTTGTGTGCTAAGCTGATGAAGACAAAGTATTATCCTCAGGGACATATTCTTGATACAGTGTTTCCTCAATCTGCATCACTCACTTGGCAAGGTATTATGCATGGTTTGGAATTACTTAAAAATGGCGTCATTTGGCGGGTGGGTGATGGATCTAGTATTAATATTTGGAGGGATAATTGGTTATCCAGGAGCACTGGACTTAAAATCTCAACTAAAAGGCATAATACTAGATTGAGATGGGTCTTTGATTTGTTCTTGAGCGGGAGAAAGGTATGGGATGAAAATTTTATTAAGTACCTTTTCTATCCCCATGACGCAGAGGAGATTCTTAAGATTCATATTCATGCTTATGGGGATGGGGATTTTATTGCGTGGTACTGTGAGAAGAACGGTATATTTTCTGTTGAAAGTGCGTATAATTTAGCGATTAAGTTGAAGGATAGTCAAGATAAATTGGGTCAATCTAATGGAGATCCATGTGGAGAAAGAAGGCTCTGGGATTTAATTTGGAAGGCTAATATCCCTCAGAAGATACGGATTTTTGCCTGGAGAGCAGCAACCAATAGCTTGGCAGTCCAGACCAATAGAGTTAAGCACCATCAGATTACTTCAGGTATGTGCTCTATTTGTGGAGTAGAAGATGAAAGCACTTTTCATGCCCTCGTTACTTGTTCTAAGGCTCGTGCTCTGCGACTCGCCTTGAGAGAATCGTGGAATATTCCGGATGAAGAGTGGTTCAAATTCTCGGGGCCAGATTGGCTATTGATTCTGTTGGATCATTTGAGCCTGCAACAGCGAGAGCAAGTTTTGTTTCTTTTCTGGTGAGCATGGCATCTGAGAAATGATTTAATTTTTGTAAAAGGGCAGGAATCCATTGTTGCTTCTGCAATTTTTGTGGTAAACTATTGGTCTTCTTTTATGTCCTGTCATGACACTGTCGAGGTTGTTCCTAGTATCAAAGGTAAAGAAAAAATGGGAGGTGCTATACCAGTTTTCGCAACTGTGATAGCCTGGCTTATTAGGGATGATAGACTACTCATATTAATAAGGAATTCCTTCTTTTCCGGGAGCCCATTCGGACAGAACTCCAAAGTTAAGCGTGCTCAGCTTGGAGTAGTGTCAGGATGGGTGACCGACCGGGAAGTTGCTCCCGGGTGCGCACGAGTGAGGACAAAGTGCGCAGAAAAGACTAGTATTGATCTGTGGGGCCAGTCTAGATCCCGCCATGAGTAACGACCACCGGCGGGTGTGTCCGGGGCGTTACAAGTTGGTATCAGAGCCGACCCTCGCGGTTACACGGATGGTTGCGGACAGGTGCGTGGTCATGTTGTTCATGACGTTTGTGACCCGTCGTGGCACCCGGCATGGCACATGTACCGGACTGGAAGCACAGACGTTTGTGCCAAGAGGGAACGTTCCTGTGGCCCGACGAGGACGTCGGTTCCTCTGAGTGGGGGTGTATGTGATAGCCTGGCTTATTAGGGATGATAGACTACTCATATTAATAAGGAATTCCTTCTTTTCCGGGAGCCCATTCGGACAGAACTCCAAAGTTAAGCGTGCTCAGCTTGGAGTAGTGTCAGGATGGGTGACCGACCGGGAAGTTGCTCCCGGGTGCGCACGAGTGAGGACAAAGTGCGCAGAAAAGACTAGTATTGATCTGTGGGGCCAGTCTAGATCCCGCCATGAGTAACGACCACCGGCGGGTGTGTCCGGGGCGTTACAGCAACATCACAACAACAGGTGGGATGGAAACCTCCACCAGAAGATTATATCAAGATCAATGTCGATGCCAGCTATGTGGAGAGAACTAATGCTGCCAGTGTGGGGGTGGTTGTGAGGAACTCATCTGGCGAAGTTATTATATCTTCGTGGGACTTTCTAGGTCAGTGCTACATCGTGAATGAAGCTGAGCTGCGTGCTTGCCTGGCAGGCCTTTATATAGATACTACTCTTCACCAGTCCATTATTTTGGAGACTGATCGTGCTTTTGTCCGTTCTTTCCTTGCAAATGAGAATCTTGACAGGTCCTCGCTCGCTGATCTGAAGAAAGAAGCCTTGAGTATTTCGAAGATGCTTAAGAATTTTAAAATTGTGAAAATTAATCGGAACGCCAATAAGATGGCTCATGAAATTGCGAAGTTTAGCTTTATAAGTAAATCTGATGGGATTCTACTTAATAACGTCCCGCTCTGTGTGGCGAATTTTGTATTGAACGATTGTAATAACATTATTAATTAATTAATGTATGGGGTTTTTTTTTCAAAAAAAAAGAGTGATCGGACCTAAACCTAGTCTAAATCTACATTGGCTTCCAATCTCCAAGTCCTTGTTGTTACCCTGTGTGCCCTTGCCGGGCGGCCGGTGTCCATGTCTGGTGGAGATGAGACCCATAAAGTGAAGGTGTGGTCGCTGGCAAGAAAGAGTAAGACATGGAAATAGACTGGCCCACTTGAGACTCGAGACTCCGCCGCCTCCCAGATTGTTGTAAAAAACAGTCAGGGACTGGTTTCCTAGTGCACACAGAGAGAAAATAGTCCATGGCGCAGCGAGAAGAATGCTATGTTCTTTCATGAACTTCGAACTTCGACGAGAAATATCTACACTAGAGAGAAGAAAGAGATATGTTTCAAGAAGAAACCATACCATGAAGTTTGTGTGAAGAAGTTGACCCCTCAAAAATATTGTTGATGCAAAGCAATTTCCGTTCGGTTTGTCCTAAGAAGAATGACTGCAGTCGAGAAGATTGAAGGCGAAGCAAATATATATGATTTGTTTCGTGGTTCTTCTTTCTCTTGTTTGAGTCATAGGACCATGATGCGTCTCAAATGTATTTATATTTTTGATTTTTAAATGCTATTATATTATCACTTTTGTATGCTTTATATGTTATTTTATATTATTTTTCTGAACTAACCTATTAATTTAGTGCTCAGTGCCAGTTCTTATTTTTTTTGCATGTTTTTGGTTTTTTAGAAAATCCATACCTACAGAAGTCCAAACACGAGTAATAGTAGTAGATGTAGTTGGATTACGGTCTACTTATCACTGGCGTAATGCCTATATGAGATTATACCATGAATGATCATAGTTATAATTTGTGTTGTTCTGTCAATTGCCCAACATTAATTTGTCTACCATGCCTATACATGCTTTGGAGAGAGATGCCTCTAGTGAACATATGGCCTCGGGTCTATTTTCCATCAATACAAAAGTTCCTACAATTGCTCTTTTTATATTCTTTCCCTTTCTTGCCACTTTGCCTTATCACTATTTGCTTTTATTCTTGTAGCTAGCAAGAACAAGGGGATTGCAGTCCTCTTGCCTTGTTGGGTGCAAGCAACTTGTTTATTTGTGTGCAGGTGCTGCTAATGTTGCTAGCTTGGTTCCTCCTAGTGGCTCAATAAACCTTGGTTGTTAATTAAGGGAAATATTTTCTACTGCTGTGCTACATCTCCCTTTCTCTTTGGGAAAATCCAACAATTCCATTGTGAGTAGTAGAAGAATTTCTGGTGTTGTTGCCAGAGAAGTTACTATCTACCAAATCAGGTGCCTTCGCACAAACACCCTATTTTTTCTTGTTTTTATTTTCTTGTCTAGTTGTCTTTTGCCTTCTTTTTGGTTTGCCAAAAAATTCCAAAATAATAAAAAAATCTTGAGTTGCTATCTCTGCTTGTGTCCCCACTATGTCTACTCTTGAAGAAGTTGATGTTGAAAGTGCTAGTGAAGATAATCCTAGTGAAAATCACGAGGAAGCACTTAAGATACCTAATTTTAATAATGATCCTCATGATAATGAACCTCCTTTGAGTTTTTAAAACAAAAAAAATTGTCGTATAGGAAGTGGGAATGTTATTGGAAAAAGTGTTATTCAATAATTTTTTACTTGTATGGAAGTCATATCGTGAAGTGGAGGATCTATTCTTAAGAAAACTAATAATTATGTGGATGCTATTGCTATGCTTGTAGTCAAACTCGAAAGTTTTTTTTCATATCCATCCCGCTTTACAAAGATTGTTTCTTGAGCTCCCCAATATTCATGATCCTAGATCTAAAAAGTTAGCTACCATTATCCTTATGAATGAATTTATTTTATAATACACGAAGCTAGGGACATCTTTGCTTTTTACAAAAAAACAATGAATATCCTCCTATAGAATAAACCCTCCATGATCAAGATGCTATGCGTAGAATGGAATCTAAAGATTATCATGCTTTGTAGCGAATCCTAGGAAAAGAGTTCCACATTAAGTTTTGGTTCAAAATTTATTTAAAAGCACTAACAATAAATCTGAATGGATTGTCAAAGCAATTAAGGATGTATTTACTGAAGATCGGTTTAAACATGCCTCTAGACTTCCTATAGATGATGAATTTACCGTTGTGTATGAAGGTTTTCATGGAGATGATCCAATCCCACAAGAGTTTGAGTTTATGAATGTTAAAATTACTAAGTATAGTTCCTTTTATTATTTGAGCTTACACTATAGGAATCAGATACTTTGCCGTTTGCCATGGCTGACAACAAAGGCATGCCTGGCGGACGACAAAGGCCTTTGCCGTCAGCCAGCAGACGGCAACAGGTCGGGCTGAATAGGCTACGGCAAAGGGTTCTTTGTCGTCTGCTGGCGGACGGCAAAAATGAAATGGTCTTTGCTATCCGCCAGCAGACGGCAAAGAGATTGGACGACACACGTGGCAGGTTAGGTCCGTTAGGGGGTTAACGACATGCTTTCTCGTTAGCTGGCGGATGGCAAAGACCTTTGCATATTTGCCGTCTGCCAGCGGACGACATAGCGGGCCACGTGTCAGCACCTGGGGGGCTGGCCTATTTGATTTCTTTGCCGTCTGCTAGCTGATGGCAAAGATGCAGTGGTCTTTGCCGTTTGCCAGCAGACGGCAAAGCATCCAAATAGCCAGCCTATTGCTCCCAGGTTGCACAGGTAGCTGATACGTGGCATATTTGCCGTCTGCTGGCTGATGGCAAAGCTCTTTGCCGTCTGCCTATTTTTTTTCTGTATTTCTTAAATTCATTCAATTTCACACACACACACACACACACACACACACACACACACACACACACACACACACACACACACACACACACATATACACACACACACACACACACGCGCGCGCGCGCGCACACACACATATGAAAATACTTTCGACAAGCATACCAACATACATACATACCAAATCATATCCCTGCCATATGGATATGATCATCCAACGCATATACATAGCAAATCAAAAGTCCATATGCAACATATATAGCTAGCCAACATATCCAACAACAAGCATACAATGGTTTCATCCATCCATACATATATAGGTAGCAAGTTTCACATTGTTCATCCTACAAAATCAAAACAAGAAGGAAGAATAAAGAGAAGAGTAGACTCCATCAATGCAAGCTTCCTCATCTAAAGCAAATCTGCAAATTGGGAAAGAAGAAAGTTAGAAGAAGAAGAAGAAGACTAGTTTGAAGAACAAGAAGAAGAAGAAGAAGAAAAAGAGGAAAAGAAGAAGAAGTTTTTTTCTTCTCTTTCTTTTTCTCCTCTCCTCTTCTTTATCTTCTTCTTCTAACTAAGGTAGGTAAAAATGTCATTTTATTGCTAAGCTAGGTAAAAATGCTAAGTGTAGGTCATTTTAGAGCTAAGCTAGGTAAATAGGTCATTTTGGAGCTTAGTAAGGTTATTAAGTCATTTTCGAGGAAATTAAGCTAAGTCAGTATCATTTTGGAGGTAACAAAGATTATCATGCCATTTTTTTACCTAAGTATGCTAAGTATGCCATAAATGAACTGAAGAAGCTAAGTATAACTCATTTTTTTGTCTAACTTAGGTAATTATGCCATTTAGAAGGAAAGTAAGCTAAGTATGCATTTGTTAAGCAAAACACTAGAGAAAACTTACCTTCATCACAACAAATGCGATGAAGATCACAACTAAGGTAACAATTGAACCAATGGCATAATGATACCAAGTCTCAATATCAATGGCATATTTTCCAATCTTCTTAATCTTCAAGCGCATTGCATCCATCTTCAAGTGCATTGCATTCATCTTCATCTTGTGATCATCGATGACATCGGCAACATACAACTCCAATGTCATTTTGTCTTCTTCAATTCTTTTAATTTTTTCTTTGAAATACTCACTTTCTTTTTCAACTAAATTTAACTTCTCAACAAGAGGGTCGGTTTCAAATTCCGGTTCATATACCTCCTAGATTAAAATATCTCTATGTCAACTTGATGGCCATAATTGTCATAAATGTGAGATGCAACAAATAGTTATGAAAAAGAATTTACCACATCCGAATCATAAAGCCAGCGAGGGCCGACGGGGATGGACATCAAGACCATGGCACTATGTATAAGAAACAATCATACAAAGTAAGAAAATTATACAAGTAACTATATAAATCATACAACTAACTATATAAATCAAGTACAACATAAAAAATTGAATATCTAATAATAATCCGGATCGTCGGTTCAATAAATACCCCGGGATCAATAAATGCATCATCATCATCACTATAGTTAATGACGTGCTCATCATCATCATTAATAAATGCATCATCATGTGGAAGGCCACCTTTACGTAATCAGTCAAGCATTGACATGTCATCTGCAGCAGTAACCTCTTCTAGTTCAGGCTCTTCTTGTTCCAGCTTAGGGGTGAAGTCGGGTTCACTGTCGCTGTCTACTTCAATGTTCTGGGGTGAAGTAGAGCGGTTCTTGAAACGTTTTTTTGGAAAGACGTGTTTCTTGGAAGAATTCTCCTTCATATGTGTCTGGGTTAATGCGAGGTTCATACTCCTCTTCATTGGGGGGAGGTGGTCTAACACGTGGCGGCACTTCATAAATGACATCCCAACCATTGAGATTTGGATCACTTTGACAGGCCCACGGTAGATAGAAAACTTGGGCTGCCTGTTGAGCCATAATATAGACACCGGGAACATCCAAATGGGTGCTTTGTTTGGTTTCCACTAGCCCTAAGTGTTCATGAGTCTTTCTAGTCTCCTTCGGCTGGAACCAATAACATTTGAAGACTATGACATTTTGTGGGTTTGCACTATAGAGTTGAAGTTCATAAATTGCTTCAACTCTTCCATAATACTTGGTATCTCCTTCGCCGATAGTAGAGACACAACAATTTGTAGACTTTCGGTCGTCCATAGATAGCTCTTTGCCATAGGTATGAAGGTGATACCCGTTGATGTCGTATTTGTCAAATGGACGGACCTTAAAGTCAAAACCATTAGCGACTTGTCTCAATTCGGCGTCCATTAACTCTGAATTAGCCTACAAGTTTAATACGAAAGGGATTGTTGCATTAGCCAAAAATTAGACGAAGAAATGAAATGGTCTAATGGAAATTACCGTTTGTTTGAACCAAGAGATGAAACCGGGATAGCCGCCTCCATGCTTTGCTAGAAGCTCATACTCTTCGACGGATCCTTTTGGTTCACCGCTCCATACGAGAATTTGGCGACGTATCAACTGTATCAAATTTATCTGGGAATAAGAGCAGTTCAAAGGAATTAGAAGTTGCGAAACAATGTACCGAGAACTTACCCGATGTACGGTCGCACTTCTGTTAGGCTGGTGAAGATATACAATGAAATGATCTGCCATTCTTCGAAATCCAACGTTAAGGAATTAGAAGCACCGACTGGTGCGAGATCCCCTTTGAATAGGCTGAGGTTGGATCCACCCCTTTTAGGGTCGCCAGCATTGTACCGAGGCTTTGGATTATGCAAATGATGATCTTTGGCTTCGTAGTGTGCTGTCACATAGTTTGCCTCCTCCTCAGTAGTGAATGCCTCAGCCATCGATGCTTCAATTCTACGTTTAGTTTTACATTTTGCTCATAGCATCTTCTGCATCCTCAGTTGCGTAGCACCAACGATTTTGCACGCCCCCAATCTTGCCTCGGTTGGGAGATGCAAAATCAAGTGCTGCATTGGATTAAAGAAGCCCGGCAAAAAGATCTTCTCTAACTTGCAGATCAACTCTGGCGCCAACTCTTCCATTTCTTCTAGCAGGCCAGGCGATAGTTCTTTCGCACAAAGAACACGGAAGAAATAGATTAGCTCTGCCAGTACTAGCCATTCATCCTCAGGGATGAAGCCACGCAACATCACCGACATTACCTGCTTAATCCATATGTGCCAATCATGACTCTTGAGATCAAATATCTTCATTTTATGAAGACTCGCTCCCTTCTTTAGATTTGCTGCATACCCATCGGGGAACATCAACTCCTTTTGCACCCACAAGATAATTTCCCTCATAGCTGGCCTTCCAAGATTAAACCATGCCTTTGGCTTTGTCCAGTTCTGCTTACCTTTCGGTGGTTGCATGTTTTGTAACGGTCTATGACATAGCGCCTCCACATCGACTCTAGCCTTAGTATTATCCTTTGACTTCCCATCTATGCCGAACAATGTACCAAAAAGTGCCTCGGCGATATTCTTCTCAGTGTGCATCACGTCGATGTTGTGTGGGCAAAGGAGGTCTTTGAAGTAAGGCAGATCCCACAAGCATGTCTTGTGAGTCCAGGCGTGTTTCGAATTATACCCCTTGAAATACCCTGGACGCTCTGGATCTGGCTCGAGAGCGTTTAACTGATCCAGGGTCTCTTGGCCTGTCAACGCAGGTGGTGCAGAGTTTTTGACAGCTCTACCTTTGATGAAGTTCTTATTGTCTTTCCTGAACTTATGGCGAGGATCCAGGAACTGTCTATGCATGTCGAAGCAAGAAAACTTGCGACCGGCCTGAAGCCAACGAAATTCAAGAGCTCCCTTGCATGTGGGGCACGTGAACCTTCCATGCACACACCAGCCAACTAATAGCGCATACACCGACAAGTCATGCGTCAAGTACATGTACCAGACACGCATTATGAAGTTTCATTTGCTAAAGGCATCGTATGTCTTGAACTCATTATCCGAGGCTTCTTGCAATTCGTCCTTTAGCGGCTACATGTACACATTCATATTCTTCCCCGGATAGATGGGCCCTGGAATTATCAAGGTTAGGAAAATGTTTTTTCTTTGCACAATCTGTCCAGGGGGGAGATTGAGTGGAAAGACAAATACGGGCCAACAACTGTATTGGGCTGCCGTCAGACCAAACACACTGGACCCATCCATGCTGATGCCGACTCGAGGATGCCTCAGATCTACCGCTTTGTCATCATGTAATGCATCGAAGCGCTTCCATGCTTCACCGTCTGATGTGTGCCCCATCATCAGCTTCCCATCTGCGTCTAGTTGGGTTCTTTTGCCCGTTTTGTGCCATGTCATCTGCCTGGCCGTCTCTTCGACCATGAAAAGACATTGAAGTCTTAGTACGATTGGCATATACCGAAGAACATTAACGGGGATTTTGGTCTGCGTCTTCTCACCCATACCGTTGTCTATCGCAACATACATGGATGACTTGCAAATGGTATAATAGTTCAAGTTCGCATACTGAAGCCTAAATAAAGCACATCATTTCTCACAGGCCTGTATCTTCTCATCAGGCATCTTAAGAGCATGGAGGATTTTGTCTGACTGGTATAGGTTTGTAGGTAGTGAGGGAGTCCTGGATTAAGGGGTCCTCGAACGTCCGATCTATGTGACGTGGGCCGGACTGATGGGCTATGAAGATACAAGACAGAAGACTTCCTCCCGTGTACGGATGGGACTCTCCTTCGCATTGAAAGCAAGCTTGGCGTTCGGATATGAAGATTCCTTCCTCCGGTGTATAACCCTAGGCCCCTCCGGTGTATATATAAACCTGAGGGTTTAGTCCGTAGGGGCAATCACAATCATACAGGCTAGACATCTAGGGACGATCTCGTGGTAGATCAACTCTTGTAATCCTCGTATTCATCAAGATCAATCAAGCAGGAAGTAGGGTATTACTGTTGGGGAACGTAGTAATTTAAAAAAAATTCCTATGCACACGCAAGATCATGGTGATGCATAGCAACGAGAGGGGAGAGTGTGTCCACATACCCTCGTAGACCGAAAGCGGAAGCGTTAGCACAACACGGTTGATGTAGTCGTACGTCTTCACAATCCGACCGATCCAAGTACCGAACGTACGGCACCTCCGAGTTCAGCACACGTTCAGCTCGATGACGTCCCTCGAACTCTGATCCAGCCGAGCTTTGAGGGAGAGTTCCGTCAGCACGACGGCGTGGTGACGGTGATGATGATGCTATCGACGCAGGGCTTCGCCTAAGCACCACTATGATATTATCGAGGTGGAATATGGTGGAGGGGGGCACCGCACACGGCTAAGAGATCAAGAGATCAATTGTTGTCTCTAGGGGGTGCCTCCCTCCCCGTATATAAAGGAGTGGAGGAGGGGGAGGGGGCCGGCCACCCCTCCACAGGCTCTTATTCAACCACCCCTCCACGGGCTACTGTTCATCCTGCCCTCCACTGTCTACTGTTCATCTTGCACTCCACGGGGTGGTCCTATTCATCCAGCCCTCCACGGGGTCCTGTTCATCCAGACCCAACCGACTCGATCGATCGGGGCACTGTTCATCTAGAGGCAACACCACGGGGTCCTGTTCATCCACCCCCACCGGGAACTGTTAATCCAAACCCCCCGCAACGCTCACTGTTCATCCAGAGGCAGCATCGATCGGCTTCAGTTAGCAGCAGTAGCGAAGGAATCGCTCGATCGGGTTCAGTTAACAGCCATCGATCGATCGCTCGGGTTCAGTAACGCGTAGCCTGCAATGCAATCGCTCGGTTTCAGTTAGAGCCCAATGCCTCGCACCCACGCGCGTGCGTGTACGAGAGAAACGCGCATCGCTCGGCCCCGACCACCCACCGTAACCGGGAACACCCCGATATTTTCCTCGCCCTCGCTTCTACCATGGTTTTTTCCGTCATGGACGGCCCAAAAAATGTCATGCAGCTGCGTCTCCGGCCCGCCCACGACGAAAAGCCCATTTTCTGTCATGATTTTTTGTCATAGAAGTAGGACCCCACCACATCTATGATGATACTGGGTTTTGTCACAATTATCGTCATAGAAGTGTCATAAATATGACATAATTTTTTTCGTTCGGCCCAAATTGTCACGGATGTGTCTTTTTTTGTAGTGAAATAAAAGTGTGATGATCATCATTATTAGAACATTGTCCCATGTGAGGAAAGAATGATGGAGACTATGAAAAAAAGAGAGTCCAAAGAAGCCCAAATAAAAAAAAGAGGCCAAAGAAGCCCAAATAAAAATAAGAGGCCAAAGAAGCCCAAACAAAAAAATGAGAGAAAAAGAGTGAAGGGACAATGTTACTATCCTTTTTCCACACTTGTGCTTCAAAATGGCACCATGATCTTCATGATAGAGAGTTTCTTATTTTGTCACTTTCATATACTAGTGGGAATTTTTCATTATAGAACTTGGCTTGTATATTCCAATGATGGGCTTCCTCAAAATGCCCTAGGTCTTCGTGAGCAATCAAGTTGGATGCACACCCACTTAGTTTCTTTTGATGAGCTTTCATACACTTATAGCTCTAGTGCATCCGTTGCATGGCAATTCCTACTCCTCGCATTGACATCAATTGATGGGCATCTCCATAGCCCATTGATTAGCCGCGTCAATGTGAGACTTTCTCCTTTTTTGTCTTCTCACATAACCCCCATCATCATATGCTATTCCACCTATAGTGCTATATCCATGGCTTGCGCTCATGTATTGCGTAAGGGTTGAAAAGGCTGAAGCGCGTTAAAAAGTATGAACCAATTGCTCGGCTTGTCATCGGGGTTATGCATGATGGGAGCATTTTGTGTGACGAAATGAAGCATGGCCAAACTATATGATTTTGTAGGGATAAGCTTTCTTTGGCTATGTTATTTTGATAAGACATAATTGCTTGGTTAGTATGCTTGAAGTATTACTGTTTTTATGTCAATATTAAACTTTTATCTTGAATCTTTTGGATCTGAACATTCATGCCACAATAAATAGAATTACATTGAAAATTATGTTAGGGAGCATTCCACATAAAAAATTCTTCTTTTATCATTTACCTACTCGAGGACGAGCAGGAATTAAGCTTGGGGATGCTTGATACGTCTCTAATGTATCTATAATTTTTGATTGTTCCATGCTATTATATTATCTGTTTTGGATGTTTAATGGGCTTTAATATACCTTTTTATATTATTTTTGAGACTAACCTATTAACCGAAGGCCCAGTACAAATTGCTGTTTTTTTGCCTATTTCAGTGTTTCGTAGAAAAGGAATATCAAACGGAATCCAAACGGGATGAAACCTTTGCGAGGATCGTTTTTGGAACAAACACAATCCAAGAGACTTGGAGTGGACGTCAAGGAAGCAGCGAGGAAGCCACGAGGAAGGAGGGCGCGCCCCAGGGGGTGGACGCGCCCCCACCCTCGTGGGCCCCTCGCAACTCCACCGACCTACTTTTTTCGCCTATATATACTCCTATACCTTGAAACCTTCGGGGAGAGCCACGAAACACCTTTTCCACCGCCGCAACCTTCTTTACCCGTGAGATCCCATCTTGGGGCCTTTTCCGGCGCTCCGCCGAAGGGGGATTCGATCACGGAGGGCTTCAGCATCAACACCATAGCCTCTCCGATGATGTGTGGGTAGTTTACCACAGACCTTCGGGCCCATTGTTATTAGCTAGATGGCTTCTTCTCTCTCTTTGGATCTCAATACAAAGTTCTCCTTGATTCTCTTGGAGATCTATTCGATGTAATACTTTTTGCAGTGTGTTTGCCGAGATCCGATGAATTGTGGGTTTATGAACTTGATTATCTATGAATATTATTTGACTCTTCTCTGAATTCTTATATGCATGATTTGATATCTTTGGAAGTCTCTTCGAATTATCGGTTTAGTTTGGCCTACTAGATTGATCTTTCTTGCAATGGGAGAAGTGCTTAGCTTTGGGTTCAATCTTGCGACGCTCAATCCCAGTGACAGAAAGGGAACCGACACATATTGTATTGTTGCCATCGAGGATAAAAAGATGGGGTTTATATCATATTACTTGAGTTTATCCCTCTACATCATGTCATCTTTCCTAATGCGTTACTCTATTGTTTTGAACTTAATACTCTAGATGCATGTTGGATAGCGGTCGATGTGTGGAGTAATAGTAGTAGATGCAGAATCATTTCGATCTACTTGTCAGGGATGTGATGCCTATATTCATGATCATTGCCTTAGATATCATCATAACTATGCACTATTCTATCAATTGCTCGGTAGTAATTTGTTCACCCACCGTAATACATGCTATCTTGAGAGAAGCCACTAGTGAAACCTATGGCCCCTGGTCTACTTTACATCATGTAAGTTTCCAATCTACAATTCTAGTTAATATTTATTTTGCAATCTTTATTTTCCAATCTATACCACAAAAATACCAAAAATATTTATCTTATTATCTCTACCAGATCTCACTTTTGCAAGTGGTCGTGAAGGGATTGACAACCCCTTTACCGCGTTGGTTGCAAGGTTCTTATTTGTTTGTGCAGGTACTAGGCGACTTGCGTGTAGTCTCCTACTAGATTGATACCTTGGTTCTCAAAAACAGAGGGAAATACTTACGCTACTTTCTGCATCACCCTTTCCTCTTCATGGGAAAACCAACACATGCTTAAGAGGTAGCACCCTCGCAACGACGAAAAAACTGCACATTTAAATCGAAAGATGAGTAACATAGCAATTTTGTTTTTTTCCGTCAACCTAACTATATATTTACAACAGGACGATCTGGTTAGGGGGTTCCTCGGCGTCAATGGAACCCTAAATAGCAAGTATTATCAGTGCGAGATACATGTGGCGCTCGGCATTGAACACTAGATCCACATCCCACAAGTGATGCCGGCGCCCCGCAACAATAGTTCTGGTGGACGATGACGGTCGAACACCTTGGCGAATTTGTCAGGCAGCCTTTGCAATGAGGATTAAAGCCAAGTTTTGAAAGTTCAAACAACCAAACCGACTTGAGTCAGTTTGTGTGTTTCAAGTTTCAACACTTGGCTTTTAATCATCATCGTAGAGGCTGCAAGACAAACTCGCAATGGTGTTCGACCGCCATCGACACCGAGAACTGTCGCTGTGGGAGGCCGGCCGCCGGCGTCACTTGTGGGACGTGGATGTAGTGTTCGACACCAACGGCCACATGTATCTCGCACCGACGATACTTGCTATTTAGGGTTCCATCAACACCGAGGAACCCCCTAACCAGCTCATCCCCGGGCGCCCTCAGGTATGGCGACGCACGATCGACCTTGATCCTCGACCCGGTTTCGTCGGTGATGCACCCCCAATCTTCTTCTTCCTCCTCCTCCTCCTCTTCTTCTTCTTCTTCTTCTTCTTCTTCTTCTTCTTCTTCTTCTTCTTCTTCTTCTTCTTCTTCTTCTTCTTCTTCTTATTTTTTTTCATCTTTCTTCTTTCTTCTTAACCTAAACTAAACTAAATATAAACCTAAAAAATAGAAACAAAACCTAAACAAAACCTAAACTAAACCAAGCCTAAATTAAACTACATCTAAAAAATAGAAAAAAAGAAGAAGAGGGATGTCTCACCTTCAGGCACGACAGGGGGTGCCTGGGACGGAGGAGGGGGCGCTGGAGCGGAGGGGCGGCCGCGAGGGTGGAGGATTGGGGCGCCGGGGAGGCTCGGGGCTCCGGGGCGGGGTGGCCGTGGGGGTGGAAAAGTGGGGCGGCGAGGCGGGGCGGCAGGAGCAGCTCGGGCACGGGGGCGGCGGCGCGGGTGTGATGAGGGGAGGGAGAGAGAGAGGGGTGGGGTTGGCCGCTTTTTAGTTTAGGTCACAACTCTTTGCCATCAGCTAGAGGACGGCAAAGAATCTTTGCCGTCAGCTAGCAGATGGCAAAGAAAGTGTCCGTTAGGTGGTACTCGTTAGTGGGCCACCCTCACTCTTTGCCGTCTGCTAAGACGACAAAGCTTCTATGTCGTCCGCTAGCGGACATCAAAGAGCGGGCTGACGGCAAACATGATCTTTGCCGTCAGCTCTTTCTTTGCTGTCAGTTTTCTGTAAGCCGATGGCACAGACCTTATTTGTCGTCAGCTGGCTGATGGCAAAGAGCTGGCTGACGACAAAGATCCTGATTCCAATAGTGTTAACCACTAGAAAATTTGCAGCTGAAAAGAGGGATCTCTTGAGGGAAATTTATGATGATATTGTTCTAAAATAATTCAAGAAAGATGATAATACTTGATAGATTGCATTATGCCTAGCTAGGGGCATTAAACAATAGCGCTTGTTGGGAGGCAACTCAATAGTTATTCTTTATTATGTTTCGCTTTCAGTGTGTCAATATGATTATTGCTATTGTAGTAATCATGTTTGTATCTTTTATTTCAATAAAGTGTCAAGTTAAACATTTAGAGTGATGTGAATGATTGTTTTGGTTCTGTGCAGAAACAGAAACTTTTATGTCTAGTATATGATTTTTTGTTCTTTGCTAGGACGTGATAAAATGCTGAATTTTTTACACATTACCAATTTACAAATTATCTGTTTTGTCCTAATTGTTAAAAAAATTTAGACTTACAGACTATGATGAAAAATTAGGTATTTAAATACCATTATGTTTTTTGACAGATTCTATTTTGTTTTCTTTGTTTGCTTGTTTTTAAGTTACTATGGCTTATACTAGGGGATATAAATTGTAGAAATGATAGAATACAGTAGACATCAATAAGTAATAATTATAAATCTTGTCTTAGCAATACTTAAGTGAATGATTTATTTTTAATATACTAACCTATCCTACGAGGTTTCGTTAAGTTTTGTGTGAATGAAGTTTCCAAGTTCTAGGTGAGATGGAGATATGAGAAGAATAAGGAGCGGCAAGAGCCTAAGCTTGGGGATTCCCAAGGCACACCAAGGTAATATATAAGAAAGACTCAAGCGTCTAAGCTTGGGGATGCCTTGGATGGCATCCCATCTTTCGTCTTCAAAACTATAGGTATATCTTTCTTGGAGCTATATTTTTTATTCTTCACATGATATGTGTTTTTCTTGGAGCGGCATTCGTATTTGTTTATTTTGCTTGTTGATCTTTGCAACCATTGTTTCTCGATTATACCTATCATGAGAGACACACATTCATCCTATATTTATGGAATGCTCATCTATACTTCACTTAGATCTTTTTGAGTGGAGGCAATTGCTCTTGTTCTTCACTTATATTTGTTTGAGCACAATGATATGTTTTATATAAATTATTTGCACTCTCTTAATTCACTTGTATATTTTTGAGAGTTAAATAGAAAGTGGTAATTTGCATCAATTATACGGTGTTGGGAAACATAGTAGAACACAAAAAAATTGCCCTATGATCACCCAGGAACAATATGAAGATGCATTAACGGTTTGGATTAGATAATTATTGATTCCGAGTTGCAGCGGAAGTAGACGAGTAGGTGTAGATCATACTTGGAGTCCATCAAACCATAGATGAACGATCCCGCGAACCGCACACAAATAGCCCTTCGAATGGAAGACTGAAAGCATGCCCTCTCTGCGAGTTGCAAGCGGTTTTCACGATCCAATAATGCTACACCATTCAGAGCTGGTCGTCGCCAGAGAATTAGAGGGAGGATATTAGAACCACATTGGGCTTAAAATTATGAGGATTAGAGGATCTAGATCTAGCTCTAATTGATGAACTAGGACCAACTAGAACTAGAGAACTAGAGGAGGCTCCAAAACTTGTGTATCCAAATAGTGCCAAAGCCTTTAGTATATATAGATTTGAGGGGGGAAGGGGCACCACACAAGGTGGGAAGGAATCCCTCCTTGGCGCGCCAGCCATAGGGGAAGGGGAAAGCCTCCCCTAGTCCAATTCAGCCTCCCCTCAAAGGAAAACGGGGTGCCTTCCCGTATTGGGCCTATGTGGCCCAATTCTCCTTCCACCACTTGGCCTTTTAAGGCCCGTTGATATTAAATTAAGTATAAAAGCCTCTAACAGTTGCTAGAGCCTTTTATTATTAATTTAATTTCACCGGAATTTTTTTCCACCTATATATTATTTATCAAAAATACCCGTTATTGTCCGATAAACTCCAAAACCCTTCTGGTGTCCTCGAAACGCTTACGGTTCCTCTCAAAACTATTTTGAATATTAATGAAACAATTCCACCAATAAATCCTCGTTATTCCTGTCATACTAACACTCACTAGATCATGATTACCTTAAGCTTGTGACCATGTAGGTTTGGTAAAACATAGACATGAATGAAACCCCTTCGTTCAATGACCGATAGCGGAACCATGGACATCCATATCGCTCCCTATCGGTCATTGAACATGTACTTTTGAGTGAACCTTTGATTATCCTATGATATTCCCTTTGCTTCGCAACACTTTACAAAACCCGAGGTGTATCGGTATCCTCTTGACTCATACACATGCTCAACATACCATTATCCTTGTTACCTGTTTTGTTCTTCTTTCTCGTTGTTATATTTCGGCATCCCCGTGACATAGTCACTTTTGTTTGGTTGACGATGATAGATGCTGTCACATTGGGAGAGCCCTAAGAACATCTCTCCATCTTGGAGGAGCAAATCCCACTCTTGAGCTATCTAGTCCCTTGTCAAAGTTATCGATGAACCTGTAAGTTGTCGTTGTGATCACCGTGTTACATATGACATGTGAGCAACCCCAAAGTCCACTGTCGGCGTCCTGGGACTGGGGGTCCCCAGACTTGCCTGCCTGCGGCCTGCGGCGTGGCTCGAATGGAGGCCCAGTACGGCCCATCAGCATCAACGCAAGACTCAAGACCCTCGCGAGGGGCCAAGCCTCGCAGGGAGGACGACACAGTGCTTCCTCAGGCGTGGCCTCCTCAGGCTGGCTCATGAGGAGGCGGAGAGATCAAGGCAGGGTACCTCGCGAGGTGCCCATGACGCAAGCCGTGACGACCAAGGGTGCCAGGCGGGCGCCAGACCGCCAAGTGTCCTCCCCTTTCCTCTTTGGTGCAAAGGGGGCAAGCGCAGGCGAGAGGATCAAGCAAAGGCATCCATTTCGGTGCAACGAGACCAAGACCAATCCAACGGTGGGAATGAGCTCATCGTGGAGCCCAGAGCGGCGTCACTACAGGGCCTTTGGCAGGCGAAGACCAACTTTGGTCAGGATAAGTGTACTGTATGTTCCCCTTCGAATTGGCCAATTGTTGGCGCCCTTCCCGCTCCACATTTGGGGAGAGGCCCAAGGCCTTTGCCTATAATTAGGACTAGCCACCCCCAGGGTAGAGGCATCTAGTATCCGGAATCCGAGCAAGGAGAGGGAGAGAGAAGGGCGGCTGAACTTCCCTAGCAGTTCATCGTCCCAGCCAAGAACAGGCCCTCGCGAGGCAGTTCTCCTTTGTACTGATCATCATCATCATCAGCCCCAGAGGCAATCCATCCACCCACAAAACTAGAGTAGGGTATTACACCACAACGGTGGCCCGAACTAGTATAAACTCTGTGTTCTTTGTGCTGTTCTTTCGGTAGTTTAGATCCTTGCGAGACGGGGAGGTAGAGGGCAGAATCTCCGCGCGCACCCCAGAGTTCGAACCTTAAGGGTCTGCCGGAACCCACGATCCGACATTTGGCGCGCCAGGTAGGGGTGCGCCGGAATCTGCCTTCTCGCCGCTCCGCTTCTCGTCACATCATCGTCACCATGTCCGGCGACCAGGCCAGCAACCAAGATCCATGGGCGGCGTGGCCCGCCTACGCGGGGCCGCCCGCCCTGGGCGACCCCGCGCCCTAGGCAACTCGTGGCCCTCAGGGTGCTGCGGGCCGCGGGCGGCGCAGACAGACTTCAGCAACCCTTACGCCGCGGCAGGCACGGTCGGCGGCAAGGGCCTCCAATCATGCCGCGGCCATGACACCGTACACCCACCGGGAATAGGCGAACTCGAGGGCCGCGCTCACGGTAGCCCGAGAGCTGCTGCAGCGTAGGCTACTGGAAGGCGGCCGCGACGTGCTGCTGGAGCGGGTCGCCGAGCTCCTGGGCTTCGCCGCTTCAGGGGCTCACCCCTTCTGCGTCCAGCTTCCGTCTCAAGCCCAGGGTGGCACGCGCGGGGGCCCCGCGCGCTCCCGCGGGCCTCTGGGCTACCCCGACACCGACGAATCCGTCGGCGCTGGATTGACAGTGGCGCTACCCCTGCCCCCGGCGCGTGAGGGAGAAGGACCCGGTCCAGCCCACGGCACCGGCGGGCAGCCGCGCTACCACGCCGTGGTGGGCGCGTCAAGCAACGACGCATGGCGCATGGAGCACTACAACGCCGCCTTCGGGGTAGCGGCGCGAGAAGAATACGTGCCACGCATGATGGACCAAGGGCACGCTCACGAGGGGGAATAAGGCTCGCTTCTTAGCCCAAGCTGGAGAGACGAGGCGCCAGAAGCCGAGCTCTTCCAGGAACCCCGGGGCGACCCCGCCAGCCACGCTGGAAGCGACACTTATCGGGTACCACTAATCCCTCAGGAGCAGGCATACGCTAATCATGGATCGCAGGAGGTGCAGGTCGCCGCAGCAAGTGTCTGCCCCGCTCCCGCGGTCTCCTACCCCTCGGGAGGAGGGCATAGGGGGCTACAGGGGAGGGGCAGGGACCCCACATCACCACCGCGGCGTTCGGAGCAAGGCGTTCTCAAGAGGTAGGCCCTCCGCTGGGGAGGCGCCTGAGGGCCTGCCCCTGGCGGAGGACCCGTGGTCGTCGGGGGAACCGCTGGCGACCGCTCTACCCCACCGGTGGCGTCCTGGTTTCCGGTCGTCGTTGGTGGCACTAGAGTGTGGCGCAAGGCGGGGCCCTCGTCTGGCGATATGAAGCAAGGCCGGTACCTGTGAAGAAGGCCCAGTGCCTGTGAAGCTCGCCGCCCCGTGACACTCTCACGTAATAATGAGTGGGGCTGTACATGCCCCGGAGTCTCAGGGGTGCCGGCCTCAGGCCCTGGGGCTCCCTCCCACGCCCAGTGGACAGCACTTAGCTCCGCGCTGGTGAGAAGACGTCCAAGACTAGATTAGGTGTCGAACGCGGCTTTTTATCTGCCTTTATCGCCCTTTTCTTTTGGTTGTAACTTTTCCCTGCTGGATTTAAGTTGAATTCGAATTTGAGTTTTGCGTGTGTTCGGGGAGGGGTGCTTAATCTCGTTCGAACCATTTTCTCGCGTTCTGGTCACCGCCTTACCGCAGCTGCCTCCCCTCGCAAGCCTCTCGCGAGACGGGCCAGGCCTAGCTCGAGCGCAGCCCAGACTGCCGACGTTGCTCCCTTACGAGATTACCTTTTGGTGACTGCGGAGGTTGTCTTTTCCTAAAAAGGCCTGGGGCCTGTGAAGAAGGCGAATGCCTGTGAAGCTATTGCACTCAGGAAAAAGGCCCAGAGCCTGTAAAGAAGGCGAACGCCTGTGAAGCTATTGCACTCAGGAAAAAGGCCCACAGCCTGTAAAGAAGGCGAACGCCTGTGAAGCTACCGCGTCCATAAAAAGGCCCAGAGCCTGTGAAGAAGGCGAATGCCTGTGAAGCTACTGCGTCCATAAAAAGGCCCAGAGCCTGTGAAGAAGGAGAATGCCTGTGAAGCTACCGCGTCTATAAAAAGGCCCGGAGCCTGTGAAGAAGGCGAATGCCTGTGAAGCTACCGCGTTTATAAAAAGGCCCGGAGCCTGTGAAGAGGTCCAGCGCCTGTGAAGCCCCTCACTGACAGCACTTGCGCATCTTATGATTTCAACTAAAAAACGCTCAGGACGCCATGAGCTGCCTCGAGGCCTGCGCGAAGCAAAGGTAAACCAACCAGCCGCCGGGCACGGATGCTCGCACAATATAATAGCTGCTAGTACAATCTACACAAGTTTTACACGAGGGGCTCCCCCTCCCAAAATGCTCTCACGACCATCAGGCCAAACCCTGAGTTCTACCCATGCAGGACAAAAAGACAGGAGCAACACGCAGTCAGTCAGACAAATCCCCCAAGGCGTCCTCAGGAGCACCTCCTGAGCCGCCGCTGATGTCACCGGACTCGCCACCGCTGCCTGCATCATCGTCAGCGGCACCGGGACCGTCGACCACACCGCCTTCCTCGGCAGCCACGATCACGCCATCGTTATCCGAAGCAAAGGCCTGCACAAGAGCGTCCACGTTGTTTTCCACCCAGCTCGCTAGGTCGCCTCGGGCGGCCTGGGGGACTGGGGCGATGACGGCATCGAAGTCAAAGTGGGAATCCATGTCCTGAAGATGGCTGAAGACGCGGGAAAAAGCGCGCCCAAGCAGGGCACGGCTCCTCTGCTCCACCAACCTGTCGGCCCTGGCCGACCGTGCCTCCAGCTACGTCACCACGGCAGTGAAGAACTGCAGGTTGCCAGCATAGTTAACCGTATGCGGCTCGCCGACGGCCTCCTCGCAGATGTTGCCCAAGGCTGCGTTGGCCCTCTCCTTGAGCGTAGCCAGCATGGGGCTGTGCACGTGCTCCAGGACCTGCCGCTGGCGTATCTCATCGGCGTTCTGACGCTTGACAGCCTCGGCCTCTTCCACCTGCTGACGAAGGCGGAGCACCTCGGCCTGGAGAGCAGCCGACTCCTTCCGCGCTGCCTCAAGGGCGGCCCGGGAGGCGTCGGCTTGCTGCGTCGCTTCATCTCGTTGGGCCCTCAGAGCTGCGGTTCCCCCCTCAGCTTCAACCCGGATCAACTCCAGCTTCCTCTCGAACTCATGCTCGAGGCCTTGGCGCGCTGTCGCCACCCGGCGACCGACCTCCTCCAAGACATGCGCCTCCCGAGAAGCAACTTCATCTTCCGCCTGCGTCACCAGGCGCTCCCTCGTCTCCAGCCGCTCGTACTCACGGGTACGTTCGGCGGCCTCCAGCGTCAGCGCCTCTTCACGTCTCTGGAGTCCGGCTGGGTCGCCAGAGGCCACCCTCATCGACGCAAGGGCCGCCTCGTGCAGTTCCACTTGCTCCTCCAGCAAGTGGCATCGGGCCAGGAGCTCCCGAGCCCGCTCCTCCGCCGCCTCTCGCTGTCGGTCGGCCCCCAGGGCCTCTTCAGCGGCCTGGGATCGGGCCACTCGGGAGGCCTCCAGTGACGCCTTCGCTTCTTCGTCCTCAAGGTCGCGCTGGCGGCGCGCGAGGGCGACATCGGCCTCCAGCTCGCGCCTCTCCGCGGCAAGGCGCAGGCCCTCGACCTCCAGGCGCTCGTCTTCATCAGCGAGCTCCTCCTCAAGCAGGTCCACCGCGCCACTCACTCTTTGAAGGAATTCGCGGCGGCGAGCGCGGCGCTCCCGAGCACGCTCGAGCACACCTCCCACATCATCGTTTGCCCCAGGCAAGCGCCTGGGGGCACGAATCATCGCTCCCTCTCCAGGCAGGGGGCTGGGGGCTGGCGCCGCCGCGAGGGCCGGGCGCGCCGCGACAGAAGTTCGACCTGGGGTCGGCGCGTCTTCAGGCGAAGGGCGCGGGGGGGTGCCTCAGCCAGTCGCAGCCCGCGACCAGATGAGAAGCCCACGGCAGGCTGGCCACGCCAAGAGAGGGCCCATGAAGGAAGAACGCAGGAAGAGAAGGGCAGCAGGGCACCTCAGGACGGTCCGCCTCCTCGTTCGTCCTCACCACAAGAGCCGTGCTGCTCGGGACGTCCAGGGGCGATGGGGGAGGTGGAGCCAAAGGAGGCGGCACCTCGTCGGCCTCCACGACCTCCTCAGGAAGGGGCCTGCAGAGCCAGAATCAGTAGGCGCAACAAGGGGATCAGGAGCCGGAAAAGGAGGAGGCTTACTCGTCGGTGGCAAAGTACTTCCGGCACTTTAGCAAGCGACAAGGGGGGTCGTCACCTAGGGCCTCCCTTTTCCTCCGGAGGGCCTCGAAGTCCACACGAAAGCGGCCCAGAAGGAGGGCGCAAGGATCAACCCGCGGCGGAGGCAAGGCAGCAACGCTATCCGCGTCAAGGACGCCGGCCTGGCGCGTGCTGCCGGACACCTCGACAGAAGACGCAGCCAGGGCCTCGGGAGCCACGGCCCCGGGCGTCGGAGGCGGCTGCGCCACACCAACGGCCTCGGCAGCACGGGCCTCAGGAGCTGCCCCTCGAGAGCACCGCCAGTTGCAGTCACCTCATCAGGAGCTTTCTCGGCCTCCGTCATCTCCTGCCTCCCTGCTCCGCCACTTGAGGAGGATTCGCCTATGCCGACCGGAAGGGCGGTCACCACCACAGGGTTCTCGCGAGGCCCTTGGAGGCCAGCAGGGCGTAGCCCCCACTCATCGAAAGAGGGCATCTGCCTCACGAAATCATCCCTGTTCTGACAGAGGTACAACAGAGCCCCACCACGCTGGATGCTGCCTGGGTTGGGGTCGCCGGTCAAGACCAAGAGCACCATCCTTAGTACTCCAGGCGTCAGGTCTTCCTCCTGAAGCCTCATGTGATCACCATGTCCACTGAAGGCCCACATCCGGCAAGAATGGCGCTGGAGAGGGGCAATGCGGCGCAACAGAAATTCCTTCACCACCTTGGGCGCCGTCACGCCAAGCGTTTTCAAGAACGTAAAGCGGCGCCAGACGAAGGCGAGCCGAGGCCAATCGAGCGTCTCCTGGCCCCAGCCAGAGTTGGGTACATCAGGCAAAGTTGGCTTCACCAGCAGGGGGCTGGGCACCCCGACATCGACGTACAACCACCGCTCACGGAACCCAGCTGAAGGTGTGGGGAGCTTGAAGTCAATACCAAAAGCTGCGGTCTCCGGCGCAGCGACGAAGCTCACGCATGCCGAGCATTGAGCGGGGTCGGCAAGACGCAGAGAGAAGAAGTGGCGCAGCAGGGCAACAGAAGGAGGGATGCCCATCAGCGCCTCACAGACAAAAGCAAAAACTGAAAGGAGGGCGATGGATTCAGGGCCCAGATGCATCATGTGGATCTGGTAATGGGTGAGGACGGTGTTGAAGAAATCAGAGAAGGGGGGAACCAGACCCGCCCACAAGGCGTCAACAAAGTAATGAACCTCGGTGATTATCCTGTCGGAGGGGAGGACGTAGGCCAGGCCATCGTCCTCCCACACTCATTGAAGAAAGTGGCCAAGGCCGGGCTGAGCTTATCCAGGCACTCCAGATTGCGTATGATTGACTGGCCAACGGTGGGGGCCGTCGACGGCGGCGGGTGAGAAGGAAGCACAGGCTTCTTCCCTTTCTCTTTCTTCGTCGGAGCCATGATTGAGGACGGGAGAAAGGAGATGTGAGATGGGATGAGAGGTAGGAGTCAGAGTTCGAAGGAAGGATGAACAAGGGATGGTCGAGCAACAAGAAGAGGGGCGGCTATGTACAACTGCGGGGCAACCTAGCACGGTGCAAAATAGGGGAGCGTGGGCAAACAGTGCCGCCCACGTCCAATCAACTACCACACGGCGCCCGAGGCCGCAGGCTGTTAGGGCCCGCGGCGCTTCGCCCTTGCCCTTTCGCCTTTTGGCCCGGCCAAGTTCGGGCGTGCCTTGGGCCCGGGGGCTACTGTTGGCGTTCTGGGAACGGGGGTCCCCAGACTTGCCTGCCTGCGGCCTGCGGCGTGGCTCGAATGGAGGCCCAGTACGGCCCATCAGCATCAACGCAAGACTCAAGACCCTCGCGAGGGGCCAAGCCTCACGGGGAGGACGACGCAGTGCTTCCTCAGGCGCGGCCTCCTCAGGCTGGCTCATGAGGAGGCGGAGAGATCAAGGCAGGGTACCCCGCGAGGTGCCCATGACGCAAGCCGTGACGACCGAGGGTGCCAGGCGGCGCCAGACCGCCTAGTGTCCTCCCCTTTCCTCTTTGGTGCAAAGGGGGCAAGCGCAGGCGAGAGGATCAAGCAAAGGCATCCATTTTGGTGCAACGAGACCAAGACCAGTCCAACGGTGGGAATGAGCTCATCGTGGAGCCCAGAGTGGCGTCACTACAGGGCCTTTGACAGGCGAAGACCAACTTTGGTCAGGATAAGTGTATTGTATGTTCCCCTTTGAATTGGCCAATTGTTGGCGCCCTTCCCGCTCAACATTTGGGGAGAGGCCCAAGGCCTTTGCCTATAATTAGGACTAGCCACCCCCAGGGTAGAGGCATCTTTTATCCGGAATCCGAGCAAGGAGAGGGAGAGAGAAGGGCGACTGAACTTCCCTAGCAGTTCATCGTCCCAGCCAAGAACAGGCCCTCGCGAGGCAGTTCTCCTTTGTACTGATCATCATCATCATCGGCCCCAGAGGCAATCCATCCACCCACAAAACTAGAGTAGGGTATTACACCACAACGGTGGCCCGAACTAGTATAAACTCTGTGTTCTTTGTGCTGTTCTTTCGGTAGTTTAGATCCTTGCGAGACGGGGAGGTAGAGGGCAAAATCTCCGCGCGCACCCCAGAGTTCGAACCTTAAGGGTCTGCCGAAACCCATGATCCAACATCCACCGTACGTAAGAAGTGACTATGATACTCTCATGGTATAAGGAACTAAAACTCTTGTTTAACACTTTGTGTTATAACAATTGATTTCAGGCAATATTATCTCAACAAACAAGCTTGGGTCGATTCAATATAATCGCCCTTCTAACGTCATACTATCAATGTTGTTTTAGGACTATCGTTACACTCAGTGATATCCTAAGATCTGGAAAACATGATCACCAACAACACTTGAGACAGTCTTAGAGGCAAGACCAGGAACCTAATATTTACCGTTTATCATTCCACATGTGCATATGAGTTTTCCACTGAATCACATATTCCAGGATCATAGAAGTAATATCATAGAATATAAACTCTTAATTATGAAAATAGAAATATAGTAATATAATATTTTTGCCTCTAGGGCATATTTCCAACAGTCTCCCACTTGCATAGAGTTAATAATCTAGTTACATAGTTTCTCTAACACCTATGGCTATCTGGTGTTGCTGATCCTTTGCTCGTGGTAGAGCCTTTGTCATCCAGTCTGACACATTCAAATACGCGTGAACCTTGAGAACCTTCACAAAACCCTTCTTGACATACTGTCAGATAATGTGATACTTGTGCTCGATGTGTCTAGTCTTCATGTGGGATCTTGGTTTCTTTGCTTGAGCAACAACACCACTATTATCACAATAGAGTGCCTTCGGTTCATCGCACTTGGGACCACACAAACTTCTTCATGAAATTGCTTGATCCAGACCACCTCCTTTGAAGCTTCTAAAGCCGCAATATACTCTGCTTCCGTCATAGAATCCGCAACAGTGTTCTGTTTGAAACTTTTCCAAACCATTGCACCACCATTAAGGGTGAAAACATATCCTGGTTGAGATTTATAGTCATCTATATCAATCATAAAGCTAGCATCATTGTAACCATTCACAATGAATTCTTCATCTCCTCCGTAGACAAGGATCATGTACTTTGTTCTTTTGAGGTACTTAAGGATATTTTTAACAGCTGTCGAGTGCGCCTCTCCGGGATCACTTTGGTACCTACTACTAACACTTAGCGCATAAGAAACATCCGCTCTAGTACATATCATAGCAAGCATCCTAGTGGTTCTTTCTTTACATTCATCCATAGAAATTTTAATAGCTTTTAGAGATTCATTAATATCAATCTTAGGTGGCATAGATCCAATCTTTAAAGAATCAATCTCAAGAGAAATTCTATCAACGTTCCTAGCCAAATCATCAATCTTAAGCAATTTTTCTTCTACCATAGCATTGAAATTCTTTTGAGAATTAATGAAATCTTTATTATTATTCTCAACATCATAGGTATTTTATTATAATTTCCATAAGAATTGTTGTAGGAATTACCATAATTATTAGAGGAATTACTAGGGAACGGCCTAGGGTTGAAATTACCTCTATGAACATTATTACCAAAATTATTCCTACCAACAAAATTCACATCCATAGATTAATTATTATTCTCAATCAAAGTGGACAAAGGCATATCATTAGGATCAATATGAGCACTCTCACTAGCAAACATTCCGATAGAGGCGAGGGGCCCGATCTTTCGATGAGATGATAACTACCGATTTGGTGGAGATGACTTTGATGATCCGACTACATATGTGCACGACGCTGCGCCTTAGAAATCGCAAAACCAACTCCGAGAGGTTATTGACCATGCCGGAGTATGATCAACCTGAGCACGAAGGTCTATTCCTGCAAGCAATCGAAGAACAAGCAAGAATATGATTAAGCAATCTGAATATTGCGAATATGGATGAAGTATTGATAAAAGTGGTGTTTCATAAGAGGTCTTGGTCTGGCCGTTGGACACAAACAAAGTACACGAAGTTGAAGCAATGGCTAACCTTTAACTAAATAAAACCCAAGGAAAAAGCTACTAGATGGATCTACTTATATAGGAGCAAGGGGTGGCGGCCAAGGACGTGGGAGGACATCCCAAGGCAACCTAAAACTAACCCTAGGTCGTACAAGGCTCATGGGACCAAGTGGAGGTGATGCAACACCTTTAGACTCATAGTTTGACTCGGATTCTTCTGCAGTGTCAGATTGTTTTGTTGATATCTCGATGCTCCGGATGAATTTGAAGGTGAATCCAATTGGGTTGGAAAGAGCACGAAATCTACTTTCCAACATAAAAGAATCACCTAATTAGGAGTCCGTACGGAAGAGTTCTTGGCATTTTGATTTAGGTATGTCTGTGCAGTCCGAATTTGAATCCAGAACATGAGAGACTTGGACTCTATCTTCTCTTGGTCCAAAAGTGACTTGAGAGGACTTTTTGAACAACAACTAAACTTCTCTTGTTCCCTTATCTTCTTATGTGGATTTTACAAATGTCCCATAGACCTGCAATTTGACATGGCACAAAAGTCTGTGAAGTATTTTTGTCCTGGATGGCACAAATAAATTATTGCATAGTTTGCATTAGTAATCACCTCACAAATATATATGTATGCAATATTTTTGGTCATATCCAAGATAGTCATGTCCTCATCACATTTCATAAGTTCATCCATCTTTTCACTCAAAGTATTAATTTCCTCAATTGCATGCATTTTTTTACTAGTGGAAGATCTTTTGGTATGCCATGGAGAGTAATTTGCCATAATATTATGTAGGAGTTTAGTAGCTTCTCCTAATGTAATTTCCATAAAAGTACCTCACATGGTGGAATCTAAAAGATTTCTAGATGCAAAATTCAATGCGACATAAAAATTGTGTATGATCATCCATAAACTAAAACCATGAGTAGGGCAATTTCTTATCATCAATTTCACCCTCTCCCAAGATTGTGCAACATGTTCATGATCAAGTTGCTTAAAATTCAATATATCCTTCCTAAGGGAGATGATCTTAGCGGGAGTAAAATACTAGGAAATAAAATCATCTTTACACTTACTCCATGAATCAATACTATTTTGGGGCAAAGATGAAAAACCAAGTTTTAGCACGATCTCGTAATGAGAACGGAAATAGCTTCAATTTAACAATACCATTATCCACATCCTTTTTCTTTTGCATATCACACAACTCAACAAAATTATTTAGATGGGATGCGGCATCTTCACTAGGAAGACCGGAAAATTGTTCTTTCATAACAAGATTCAACAAAGCGGCATGAATTTCATAAAATTCCGCACTAGTGGCGGGAGCAATCCGAGAACTAATAAAATCATTATTGTCAGTGTTGGAAAAGTCACACAACTTGGTATTTTCTTGAGACATCATCACAAAGCAAGCAATCTAGCACACAAGCAAACGAAAAGATAGACGAAAAAAGGGCGAATAAAAAGGCAAATTTCCCTCAAGTGGATGACCTAAGGTTTATCAATCCGTGGGAGGCGTAGGATGAAGATGGTCTCTCTCAACCAATCCTACAACCAAATAAAAAAGAGTCTCTTGTGTCCCCAACACACCCAATACAATGATAAATTGTATAGGTGCACTAGTTCGGCGAAGAGATGGTGATACAAGTGTAATATGGATGGTAGATATAGGTTTTTGTAAACTGAAAATATAAAAACAGCAAGGTAACAAGTGGTAAAAGTGAGCGTAGACGGTATTGCAATGATAGGAAACAAGGCCTAGGGTTCATATTTTCACTAGTGCAAGTTCTCTCAACAATAATAACATAATTGGATCATATAACTATCCCTCAACATGCAACAAAGAGTCACTCCAAAGCCACTAATAGCGGAGAACAAACGAAGAGATTATGGTAGGGTACGAAACCACCTCAAAGTTATTCTTTCCAATCAATCCATTGGGCTATTCCTATAAGTGTCACTGTCGGTGTCAAAACCGGCGGATCTCGGGTAGGGGGTCCCGAACTGTGCGTCAAGGTTGGATGGTAATAGGAGACAAGGGACACGAAGTTTACCCAGGTTCGGGCCCTCTCGATGGAGGTAAAACCCTACTCCTGCTTGATTAATATTGATGATATGGGTAGTACAAGAGTAGATCTACCACAAGATCAACGAGGCTAAACCCTAGAAGCTAGCCTATGGTATGATTGTGTATGAAGATGATTGTCCTACGGACTACAACCCTCCGGTTTATATAGACACCGGATAGGGTTAGGGTTACACAGAGTCGGTTACAATGGTAGGAGATCTCGAATATCTGCATCGCCAAGCTTGCCTTCCACGCCAAGGAAAGTCCCATCCGGACACGGGACGAAGTCTTCAATCTTGTATCTTCATAGTCCAGGAGTCCGGCTGAAGGTATAGTCCGGCTACCCGAACACCCCCTAATCCAGGACTCCCTCAGTAGCCCCTGAACCAGGCTTCAATGATGATGAGTCTGGCGCGCAGATTGTCTTCGGCATTGCAAGGCGGGTTCCTCCTCCAATTCCTTCATAGAAGATTGTAAACACCAAAAATAGTGTCCGGCTCTGCAAAATAAGTTTGCACATATTGCCATAGAGAGAATAACATTAACACAAATCAAATCTGCTGACGTATTCCGCAGCGCGTCATCACACTACGGCCAAGTTCTTTACGAATCGTTTTTACTTTTCCACCTCAGCACGTTTTGCGAGGCGGTTTCCTTGGCACGTCCTGTCGAAGCAGAGATCGTGTGCCCTTTTTACGGGATTCTCATCAATACGGACGTGGGTAACCCAACTGCGCCATTTACCACGGCGCTTGGGAGGCAAGCGAGTTTTATTAGGCAGGTGGGGACGCATAACTGCAACCGCCCATATAAGGGGATAAATTATAAAGATCCACCTTTTTACCTACGCCTTCTTCCTCCTTTGCCAATCCCTCTCTTGCGCACTCGAGCTCCAGCGCCCAAGCCCGCTCTTTTCACCTCAACCTTCTCCAACAATGTCCGGAGCAGGAGGAAAATGGATGGTCTCCTCCGTCACGGAGGCCCAAGTAAAAAAGCTAAGGAAGGCCGGATACCTGTCCAAGGACGTCCCGCACCGGCTTCCCGAGAAGGGGCAGCTTCTCCCCACCCCAAGGCCCCATGAGAGGGTAGTTTTCCTTCCCCACTTTCTCTGCGGACTGGGTTTCCCACTTCACCCATTTGTCCGGGGACTCATGTTCTACTACGGCCTGGATTTCCACGATTTGGCCCCAAACTTCATCCTCAACATCTCGACGTTTATCGTCGTGTGTGAGGCCTTCCTCCGCGTCCGCCCCCATTTCGGCCTCTGGCTCAAGACCTTCAACGTCAAGCCCAAGGTGGTGCGCGGCAGCCAAGCGGAGTGCGGAGGCACCATGGCGGGCAAGATGGCCAACGTCCTATGGTTCGAGGGCTCCTTTATGGAGACCCTAAAGGGGTGGCAAGTAGGGTGGTTTTACATCACCGAGCCACGCGATCCGAAATGGGTCGCAGCCCCCGAGTTTCGATCCGGACCCCCCACACGGCTAGTGTCCTAGAAAGAGACGGGCCTGTCGTGGGGTAATGAAGAAGAGGTGACCGGATTGCAAACTTGCATCCAGTCCCTAGTGAACAAGCCAATCCGACTTGTTAATATAGTCCAGGTTATGCTCATCCGCCGGATCCTCCCGTGCCAACAACGGGGCTTCAGTTTGTGGGAGTTCGACCCGGCGCAGCACCCAACCCTTAACGGGCTCTTCGACACGACGTACGAAGATGCTTGGAAGGTGCTTTTCAAGGGCGTCGAGGCTCCCGCATCCGCCTCCAAGGACCGCGGATACAGCTCGCAGTGTCACGCTAGCGAGGTAAGCTATCTTCGCCTTTTACAGGATACTAAGCTCTTTTTCCTTTCACAGTTTTGACTCTGTGCGGGATCTAAACTCCCTTACCTTTGACAAGCTTGACAGGCGATATCCGGACAAATTAACTGTCCGGCTCCCCTGCCCGAGGACCCAGCCCCTGCGCTCCTAGTGAAGCTGCTGATTCCGGCACCTTATGTGGTGCCGGAGAAGAAGGTCAAGAAGAAGAAGACCACGGGGACTCGAAAGAGTGCCCGTAACGTGGTGGTGCCGGACTCGTCGTCTGACGAGTCCGAGGCACCCTCCTCCCGCGAAAATGAGGAGGAGGAAGAAGAAGGTTCTCCCCCCCCAGCGGAGGGAGAAGAGGAGAAGAAGGCCGCCCCAGCAGGGGAAGCCGAGGGGTCTAGGAAAAGGAAGACCCCTCTGCCGGACTACTCCCACGACGCCGAAGAGAGCGAAGAGGAGTGGCCGAACAGGGCCAAGCGTCCGGCGACATCGTAAGTTCGGATATCAGAGTGACTCATGATGTTCCTTTGTTGCACAGCTTTCCTTAATGTCGAATGTAATTATGCAGCCCGCCCCAGGCAGAATACAATGAATCGTCGGGCGGCTCCCTGGACTCATCGGACGTGAACTCCGTTCCGCCCGCTGTCTCCCCCCCCACTGCGGATGACGCCGAAGTGGCATCGCGACAAGCTCCGGGGCAGGAGGAGGTGGTCCTGGAGGAGCCGCAAGGCAACCTCCCGGACTCTAGGAGTGAAGGGGACAAGACCCCCCAGGGCTCCAAGTCTGGCTTTGAGCCGGACACCGTGCCGGAATCTTCAACAGTTCCGAGCCGCGGTAGGCGAACTCCTTCCAAAACGAGCAAGCCTTCTAAGCCAGCGACTTCTGTCCAACAGGAGTCGTTGGACCATCAGCTGGAGGTGTTTGACTGCGCCTCCATCGACAAGGGGCACCGTACTATCATGAGTACGGTGATCCAGAGGGTTCAGTCCGCCAATAGCGGACTGACCGAAGCTTGCGCTAGCCTTCTGACAGGCTTCGAGGTAAGTAAAAATATGTCAAAATATTACCACATAGACAGTAGCCCCTAATGCTCTGTTTGGCGTTCGGAAAGAAAAGCCGAATAGAGGATCTATCAATTTTCGCAGGAGTCTAACAATAAAGAGTCAATATGCGTATGCAGGCTTCGCTGCTGTCCAACGCCGCACTGACTGCGCAGGTGGATGTCCTAAAAAAGGACCTCGGGCAGACCGAGCAAAAGCTCGGCCTTGCCAAACGGCAGCTCGAGGAAAAGGAAGGTAAGAAATACCCTACAGAAAAAGGTGCCTATAGAGAGGCGTGATTGCAAAAAACAACAGGATCATACTGCTTATTCTAGGGGCCACAACTGAGCTGGCGACCCTCAAGCAGGCGCTATCTGAGGCCGAAAAGAAAACGATCGAGGAGCGTACCGAGCGAGAAAGACTTGGGGTTCAGGTCGGCGAGGTGCAGCAAGAGCTGCAGGCTCTCATGAAAAAACATGAGAGCTTGGAGCTTGAGTCAAAGGCGCAAGCATCCGAGCTCGCGTCGGCCCTTGAGACCGCCAAGGGTGCCAAGGCCAAAGCCCAAAAGGCCCTCCTAGAGTTGGAGGAGATGAAAAAGATAGCAGCGGGTAAGGCATTCTTAATGCAAAGTAGAAATATAAAAGTAAACTACTTGTCACTTACCCGAATCCGGAGTTCTCCAGGGGCGTTCGCAGATCTTCCCCGCAGCGTATCCACCGCCGCCGCATTCTACCAAGCTGAAGAGGGCAGCTCGACGGAGAGTGTGTTCTGGTCTCAGTATTCTGAGGTCGGACACCCTGTACCCCTGAGGGACCAGCTGAAACAGCTGGTCGAGCTCCACAAGGCGGCCGAATAGGCCATGAAGGGCTTCATAGTTCGGCTGTGGCCCGAAGAGGCCCTGCCTGGGAGCTATTTTGGGCTAGTGCGGCGGCTGGTGGAGGCCTGTCCCAGGCTCGAGGTCATCAAGAGCTCTGTCTGCATCGAAGGTGCCCGTCGGGCCCTTGCCCGTGCGAAGGTGCACTGGGGTAAGCTGGACGGCGAGAAGCTTGTGAAGGACGGGCCGCCGGCGGGGAAGGAGCATCGCAAGCCCGAGAACTATTACAAGGATGTTCTTGCAGGTGCCCGCCTTGTGGCGGATGAATGCACCAAAGATGTAATTTTTGAGTGAACTCGCTCATGTTTATCCTGTGCGCTGAAAACTTGTTCATATGCGCTAAGCAATGCTTATTGAATTTAAAATATTATTTTCTGTGCGGCCGTTTATCAAAAAATTGAGAGATGGCGAGTCGTCGGCTTCTGCCCCCGTGCCACTAGTGCTGGGGTGTTCGGGATAAACCTGAGCGCTCTTTTTCCCATGGTTGGGTCCTTCGAGGGAGGCGCTCAGCACAACGAACCAGGCAATCGGACTATAATGCTTGAACACTCTCACTTAGCCATAGAACTTTATAATTTTAAATTTCGGCGAAGCCCCTAGTTCGGAAGACCGAGTTCGGGGCGCTATCCACGCCTTTGGCCGGACAAAGCCAGCTCCTCGCTCGAAGCGGCATAAGTCTTTAGGGACTCGAAAAACCTCTCGAATAGCGATCGGTCTCTCGCCTTATCATGACAGTCAGTTTTAGCTTTCTCCACTGAGGTGCTTAACCCAGCTGAACCGGGGAACAATCGCAGTGGTTCTCCTAGTGCTACCTTAGCCGATATAGCGGAACGTAAGGCACCAAAACATAGGAGCCGGGCAAACCCAACTATTGACCCAAATCATGATTCGGAGCCGATGCATATAGTGCTATAAGTTTGGGGTGCCGCACTTGTGAAAGTGGACGGACTTCTCACACCATAATAAGGGGTACTGTAGCCCCTGGCGTATTTGCTGTACCATGATGTACGGGTGCAGTCGTGTCATTTAATAAACATATATATGAAAAGAGGATAATGCAAAAAATAGACAAAAAGTTATGCATTGTTTATAGAGAGGCTATTTATCAGAGCCGAATGATACAAGCAGTGCAATAAGCAAGAAATGTATTGGACTATTTAACATGTCCTGACCAGGGGTAGGCCGTGGGATTGTATTCAAAATAGGTATACTGCTCGTAACAGAGACCACCTGTGAGTTTCATAATGCGGCATGGCTTTGTCTGCTTCCCTGGATCTTGCATCGTTTGTGCGGCAGTCGAATTGCCGAACAGGTCGTCTGAAGTGTGGAGTCCTGAAAGTAAGAAAAAAGGAATCCGGCAGCCCCTAGTACGTTTTAAGCCGTATTTTGGGTGTGCCATTATTGTGCCCCTTCCCCTGTGCCCATGGTATTTCAAGGGCGTAGTTATGTACGCGAGGCACTGGTTTCGCTATATCGCGAGGGCCGGGGTTGGGGCCGCATTGCTACGCCTGCTCAGAATGTGCTAGGCGGTCTTGTTGTAGGTTACTCCGGGCGCGCTTGGCAGTGTCTGACTTTTTAACGGCCGGACTGGGGAATTGCCTAAGAAGGCTGCTTTGTACTTCCGCTGCGAGAGCCGCCGTGTGCTCCTCCATACGGAGGGAGCGTTTGGTGTTACCGTTGACCGTGATCACTCCTCGAGGGCCTGGCATCTTTAGCTTGAGGTATGCGTAGTGCGGCACCGCATTGAACTTTGCAAATGCGGTTCGTCCGAGCAGGGCGTGATAGCCACGGCGGAACGGGACTATATCGAAGATTAACTCTTCGCTTCGGAAATTATCCGGAGATCCGAACACCACGTCCAGTGTTACCGAGCCTGTACAATTGGCCTCTACACCTGGTATAACGCCTTTAAAGGTCGTCTTTGTGGGCTTAATGCTTGAGGGATCGATGCCCATTTTCCGCACTGTATCCTGGTAAAGCAGGTTCAGGCTACTGCCTCCGTCCATGAGGACTCTTGTGAGGTGAAATCCATCGATGATTGGGTCGAGAACCAATGCGGCAAAGCCGCCATGACGGATGCTAGTGAGGTGGTCCCTTCGATCAAAAGTGATCTGGCAGGAGGACCATGGGTTGAATTTTGGGGCGACTGGCTCCATCGCGTATATGTCCCGTAGCGCCCGCTTCCGCTCCCTCTTGGGAATATGGGTTGCGTATATCATGTTCACCGTCCGCACTTGTGGGGGAAACCCCTTCTGTCCATTGTTGTTCGGCGGCCTGGGCTCCTCCTCGTCGTCGCTATGCAACCCCTTGTCTTTTTTTCGGCTCTTAACTTGCCTGCCTGCTTGAACATCCAACAATCCCTGTTGGTGTGATTGGCTGGCCTTTCGGGGGTGCCATGGATCTGGCACAAGCGGTCGAGTATTCGGTCCAAACTGGACGGGCCCTGAGTATTCTTTTTGAATGGATTTTTCCGCCGACCGGATTTATAGCCTCTAAATCCGGCATTAACTGTCGTATCTTCATTGTTGTCGATGCTAACGCGGCGCTTTTGCTTATTTCGACGTGTCCTGCCACTTTTGTCCTTGGTATCCGAATTACCAGGGTTCTTTGATAAGTTGTTGCTGCGAGCTAGCTAGCTATCTTCTCCCGTGCAAAAGCGGGTCATGAGTGTCGTGAGGGCTGCCATAGATTTCGGCTTTTCCTGTCCCAGGTGCCGGGCAAGCCACTCGTCGCGGATGTTATGCTTGAAAGCTGCTAGGGCCTCTGCGTCCGGACAGTCGACTATCTGGTTTTTCTTTGTTAGGAACCGTGTCCAGAATTGCCTGGCCGATTCTTCTGGCTACTGAATTATGTGGCTTAATTCGTCGGCATCCGGTGGTCGCACGTAGGTGCCCTAGAAGTTATCGAGGAATGCGGCTTCCAGGTCCTCCCAAGAACCGATTGAGTCTGCTGGCAAGCTATTAAGACACAAAACAGCCCTAGAGTTCGTACTAGAATAAAACCTTAAGACACAAATCAACCAAAACCATAATGTCACCTAGATACTCCAATGTCACCTCAAGTATCCGTGGGTATGATTATACGATATGCATCACACAATCTCAGATTCATCTATTCAACCAACACAAAGAACCTCAAAGAGTGCCCCAAAGTTTCTACCGGAGAATCAGGACGAAAACGTGTGCCAACCCCTATACATAGATTCATGGGCGGAACCCGCAAGTTGATCACCAAAACATACATCAAGTGAATCACGTGATATCCCATTGTCATCACAGATACACATGGCAAGACATACATCAAGTGTTCTCAAATCTTTAAAGACTCAGTCCGATAAGATTATTTCAAAGGGAAAACTCAATCCATTACAACAGAGTAGAGGGGGAGAAGAAACATAAGATCCAACTATAATAGCAAAGCTCGCGATACATCAAGATCGTGCCAAATAAGGAACACGAGAGAGACACAGAGATCAAACACATAGCTACTGGTACATACACTCAGCCCCGAGGGTGAACTACTCCCTCCTCGTCATGGAGAGCGCCGGGATGAGGAAGATGGCCACAGGTGAGGGTCCCCCCTCCGGCAGGGTGCCGGAACAGGGTTCCGATTGGTTTTTGGTGGCTACAGTGGCTTGCGGCGGCGGAACTCCCGATCTATTCTCCGTTCTGGAAGTTTTAGGGTACGTAGGTATATATGGGTGCAGGAAGTACGTCGGTGGAGCTTCGGGGGCCCCACGAGGCAGGGGAGCGTGCCTTAGGGGGGTGGGCGCGCCCCCACCCTCGTGAGCACCTCCCTCCTTTCCTGACGTGGGGTCCAAGTCCATCCGGTAGCTTTCCTTCCAAAAATAACTTCTCCAGTTGATTTCGTTCCGTTTCGACTTCGTTTGATATTCCTTTTCTTTGAAACACTGAAATAGGAGGTTAGTCCCAAAAATAATATAAAAGTGGATAATAAAGCCCAATATTGTCCAAAACAGTAGATAATATAGCATGGAGCAATCAAAAATTATAGATACGTTGGAGACGTATCAGGAGGCTACGCGCCAGTCCCTCGTACCTACACAAAGCAAATAACTCCTCGCAACCAATGCGAATAGGGGTTGTCAATCCCTTCACGGTCACTTACGAGAGTGAGATCTGATAGATATGATAGATAATAGTTTTGGTATTTTTGGTATAGAGATGCAAAGTAAAATAAAAGGCAAAGTAAAAAAGCAAAGTAATAATAAAGTGATGGAAGATTAATATGACAAAGATAGACCCGGGTGCCATAGATTTCAGTAGTGAATTCTCTCAAGAGCATAAGTATTCTATGGTGGGTGAACAAATTACTGTTGAGCAATTGACAGAATTGCGCATAGTTATGAGAATATCTAGGTATGATCATGTATATAGGCATCACGTCCGACACAAGTAGACCGACTCCTGCCTGCATCTACTACTATTACTCCACTCATCGACCGCTATCTAGCATGCATCTAGAGTATTAAGTTAAAAATAGAGTAACACCTTAAGCAAGATGATATGATGTAGAGGGATAGTTTCATGCAATATGATAAAAACCCCATCTTGTTATCCTCAATGGCAAAAATACAATACATGCCTTGCTGCCCCTACTGTCACTGGGAAAGGACACCGCAAGATTGAACCCAAAGCTAAGCACTTCTCCCATTGCAAGAAAAACCAATCTAGTAGGCCAAACCAAGCTGATAATTCGATGAGAATTGCAAAGATAACCAATCATACATAAAAGAATTCAGAGAAGATTCAAATATTGTTCATAGATAATCTTGATTATAAACCCACAATTCATCGGTCTCAACAAACGCACCGCAAAAAGAAGATTACATCAAATAGATCTCCACTAGAGAGGGGCAGAACATTGTATTGAGATCCAAAAAGAGAGAAGAAGCCATCTAGCTACTAACTATGGACCCGAAGGTCTGAGGTAAACTACTCACACTTCATTGGATGGGCTATGATGATGTAGAAGCCCTCCATGGTGGATGCCCTCTCTGGCGGAGCTCCGGAACAGGCCCCAAGATGGGATCTCATGGCTACAGAAGGTTGCGGCGGTGGAATTAGGTTTTTGGCTCCGTATCTGATCGTTTGGGGGTACGTAGGTACATATAGGAGGAAGAAGTATGTTGGTGGAGCAAGGTGGGGCCCACGAGGGTGGGGGGCGCGCCTAGGGGGGTAGGGCGCGCCCCCTACCTCGTGCCCACCTCCTGGCTTTCTTGACGTAGGGTCCAAGTCTCCTGCATCATGTTCGGTGAGAAAATCACATTCCCGAAGGTTTCATTCCGTTTGGACTCCGTTTGATATTCCGTTTCTTCAAAACACTGAAATAGGCAAAAAACAACAATTCTGGGCTGGGCCTCCGGTTAATAGGTTAGTCCCAAAAATAATATAAAAGTGGATAATAAAGCCCAATATCATCCAAAACAGTAGATAATATAGCATGGAGCAATCAAAAATTATAGATACGTTGGAGACGTATCAGCGCTCCTCCAATATTCTCACTTCCTCAACGTATGCCTCCATCAATGGGCTTTAGTAATCCTTGTTGACTTGTCTCACCACAAGATGTGAGTCTCCTCGAATGATCAGCTTGTTAATTCCCAATTCCACGGCAATCCTGAGCCCGGCAAGGAGCTCTTCATACTCTAATGTATTGTTGGTGGCCTCTTCCCAAGCAAAATGCATCTAGACGATGTACTTCAAGTGCTCCCAGGAGGGGGTGACGAGAAGCACGCCAGCCCCTGCACCTTGTAGGGAAAAGGCACCATCGAAATACATAATCCATTCTTGGGGCGCTTCCTTGGTGGGAATGACTATTTCTGGCACTTCCCCATCAGGGGTTGGCGTCCGTTCGGCAATAAACTCTGCCACTGCTCTGGATTGTTGATGTGCTCTCAAACTTCAGGCCAAAACTGGATAACTCCAAAGCCCACTCCACTATTCTGCCGGTAGCCTCAGGGTTTCAAAGTATCCTTTGCAATGGGAAACGAGTGACAACCGTGATCTTGTGGGCTTGGAAGTAGTGGTGCAGTTTCCTTGAGGCCATGATGAGACCAAAGATCAACTTTTTCACGCCTCTTGTAGTAAGGAACTGATGAAGTACACTGGGCACTACACCACTTTCTTCCTTGCCGTGTCCATGGGGTTGCCCTCGCTGCCGTGCTCATTTCTGTCCTGATCCTTCTCTTGCTCTGCCGGTCCTTGCTCACTCTCTGCTTCGTACACTTCCCGCTGCGCCACCAGGGCTGCACTAACCACTTGGTTAGTTGCCGCCAGGTATAGCAGCAACGACTCTTGTGGTTTGGGAGCAACTAAGGTGGTCACAATGGACAAGTAGGTCTTCAACTCTTGCAAAGTTGCATCTACTTCCGGGGTCCACTTCATGGGCCCTGCCTTCTTCAAGATTTTGAAGAACGGCAGGGCGCGCCCGGCAGACTTGGAAATGAATCTGCTTAGCGCGGTAACACACCCTGTCAGACGCCTCACATCCTTGACTGTTCTTGGCGCTTGGATCAGATCGATAGCTTTAATCTTGTCGGGGTTGGCTTTGATCCCCATTGGGATACAAAGAACCCAAGTAGCTTGCCGGAGGGAACGCCAAACACACACTTCTCCAGGTTGAGGTTCAAGTTGATTTTGCGCAGATTGGGAAATGTCTCTTCTAAATCCTGGATAAGGGTTGCTCTGTCCTTGGTATTGACCACAATGTCATCCATATAAGCTTCAATGTTTCTGTGTAGCTGTGGATCGAAACCAATCTGGACTACCCTTGCAAAAGTAGACCCGACACTCTTTAATCCGAATGGCATGCGGATAAAACAATACGTACCAAATGGGGTGATGAATGATGTCTTCTCTTCGTCTTCCTTGGACATGAAGATTTGGTGATACCCAAAATATGCATCCAGAAAGCAAACCGCAGCCTGAAGTGGAATCCACAATCTGATTGATGCGCGGCAAGGGAAATGTGTCCTTCGGGCAGGCCTTGTTGAGGTCTGTGAAATCTGTGCAAAGCCTCCATTTCCCGTTAGCCTTCCGAACAACCACTGGATTTGCTAACCACGTTGGATGTAGTACTCCCCTGACCAAACCAGCCGCTTCAAGCTTCTTGATCTCCTCTGCAATAAACTGCTACCTCTCCAAGGCCTGCTTCTGGTCCTTCTGCTTGACAGGTCGGGCGTGTGGGAAGACATCAAGGTGGTGCTCGATTACCTCCCTGGGGACACCGGGGATATCAGATGGTTGCCAAGCAAACACATCAATATTCGCCCGCAGGAAGGCAACAAGTGTGCTTTCCTATTTGTCATAAAGGGTTGCGCTGATAGTGAAAGTACCATCAACACCAGCTAGCCCTGCCGGGACCTTCTTCACTTGGGGTGCACTGACCTTGGATCTCTTACTGTTGGAACTCTATGACAAGTCATCAACATGCGCAACATACTCCAAATAGGTACGCTTCCCAGATTCCCTGTCACTTCCAGCGTCCTTGCTATCCTTCTTCTTTCCTATGTCCTGCTTGATGGGAACTGCTGCTGCCGTTGCCTCTGCCGTGACTACGTCCCGATACATCTTATCGACACAAATGATTGCGTCCTTCTCATCTGACGGGATGGAAATGACTCCTATCGGCCCAGGCATCTTCAAGGTGTTGTAGGCATAGTGGGATGCCACCATGAATTTAGCTAGGGCTGGGCGTCCAAGGATCCCATCGTACGGCAAGGGGAGGTTGACCACATCAAACACAGTCTTCTCAGTCTGGTAGTTAAGTTCCCCCCAAATGTCACCGACAGCGTGATCTTTCCCTTAGGATGACTCCTGCCGAGATTAACTCCTTGAAACATGCTGGTGACCTTTAACTCTTCCTCTGCTATCTGAAGTTTGTCGATGGCTGCCGGGGAAATCAGATTCAACCTGGCCCCACCGTCCACCAACATCTTTGTGACCTTCAGGTTGCGAATCATTGAAGTGACCAACAATGGAAAACACCCTACCGTAGTGGTACAGTCAGGATGATCCTCTTCGTCAAAGATGATGGCCATGCACGACCATTTGAGTGGTTTCTGGGCCCCTGGTGCTGGTTCCACGACACTGACCTCACGTGGCCACCGTTTGAGTTGGCGGTGAGAGGGGTGTAGAGATGCACCCCTGTCAATGCACAGGGAGTCAGTGGTGTTCTGAAACTCCTGCTCCCTGGTTTCCTCTTCATGCCCTCCATCACTCTCATCATCACAGGCTTCCTTCTCTCGACCTTCGACAGACTTTCCTTGGTTCCGGAAGGGTTTGTCGGGGCGAATTACTTCACCGCCTCGGCCCTTACCGCCATCAATATTCTGACCCTTTTCCTTGTCACGCTTCTCATATTCTACTCTCTGCCTCTTAATGAGCTGCTCAACCTGATAATACTCCTGAAGGTCGTGGCCTTTAGTCCGATGAATCTTGCAGTACGGCCCATCGCCTTTCCCGGCCTTCTCGGTAGCCGCGGCCTCCCGGCAGTTAGCGCACATGACAGCTTCCTTGCCGGGGGCCTCAGCCTTAGCCTTTTTGCTAGTACTAGGTGTACCCGATCCTTCAATAGACATCACTTCCTTATCCTTGCGTTTCTTACTGCGCTTCTTGCTCTTCTACTGACTGGTGGATTCACCATCATCCTCTGAATCGACATTGGTGCAATCCTCCTCCCCGGGTAGCTTTCTTCCCTCCTCCATTCGAGCTCACTTATTCACCAAGGTGCAAAGCTCCTTCATAGTCTTGGGGAGCCGCACGTTCATCTTGGAACGGATCCTACAGTTGCGCACATTGGATTGGAAGGCAGCTATCACCAATGCTGGATGGATATTTGGGATGTTCCTATGAACCTTGTTGAACCTCTGCAAATACTTCCGAAGGGTCTCTCCTTGTTGGAGAAGCTGCAAGTCGCTGGGCTTGCCTGGCTCTTGATGGCCGCCGGTGAAGGCGCCAATGAACTCATGGCACAAGTCAGCCCACGATGAAATGGAGTTCTTCGGCAGGGCATTAGCCAAGACCTCACATTGGACTTAAGAGCCAAAGGGAAGTAATTGGCAAATACCTTCTCATCCCTTCCCCCGGCAGCCTGAACAACGATGGTGTAGATGCTCAGAAACTCTGCTGGGTTCAGCCTCCCATCTTACTTCTCGGGTATCTATGGCTTGAACGTGCGAATGGACGACCAACGGACTTATCGCAGCTCACGAGAAAAGGCAGGGCACCCAGTCTCGAAAGGTAGGCACCCGCCAATACCGAGTGCAGGCTCGTCGATGTTGGGGCCATAGCACTCATCGGTCCGGCGGTGGTCGTCGCGACGTCGCTCAACGACGACGCACACGTCTCCCCTCCGCCTATCCTCCGGGGCTCGCCATTGGCCTGGACGTGCTCGAGGGTCCGAAGAGGCCATCGAGACATCATGAGGTTCTTGATTCTACTGCTCTCGCGCTAGCTACCATGGCGGGGACTGTACCATGGGGGTGGCCCCTTCCATTCGACCAGCAGCATGAGCCGTCGTTGTCGCTTGGGGATGCCGCGGTGGGCCATCGCGCTGTGAGCCCCCAGCCTCGGTGAAACTGAGTAGACTTTGGATGGTGGCACGCCATTTGTCCATCTGCTCGGCCGCTGACTGATACGTCTCCAACGTATCTACTTTTCCCAACGCTTTTCCTCTTGTTTTGGACTCTAATTTGCATGATTTGAATGAAACTAACCCCAGACTGACGTTGTTTTTAGCAGAACTACCATGGTGTTGTTTTTGTGCAGAAATAAAAGTTCTTGGAATGGAACAAAACTTTGCGAGGATTTTTTATACAATAAACAAGAATTTCTGGAGCCAAGACCCACCAGAGGGGGGCACCTGGGTGGGCATAACCCACCAGGGCGCGCCCCCCTCCTGGCGCGCCCAGGTGGGTTGTCCCCACCTGGTGACCCCACAGACCCTGAAACCAACGCTATAAACTCCTATTTTTCCAGAAAAAAATCAGGGAGAAAGATTTATCGCGACCCACGAGACGGAGCCGCCGTCACCTCCTGTTCTTCATCGGGAGGCCTAATCTGGAGTCCGTTTGGGGCTCCGCATAGGGGGATCTTCATTCTTCGTCATCACCAACCGTTCTCCATCGCCAATTCCACGATGCTCCCCACCAAGAGTGAGTAATTCCTTCATAGGCTCGCTGGTCGGTGAGGAGTTGGATGAGATTCATCATGTAATCGAGTTAGTTTTGTTAGGGCCTGATCCCTAGTATCCACTATGTTCTAAGATTGATGTTGCTATGACTTTGCCATGCTTAATGCTTGTCACTTTGGGCCCAGGTGCCATGAACTCAGATCTGAACCGTTTATGCTATCATCATTATATCCATGTTGTAGATCCGATCTTGCAAGTTATAGTCACCTACTATGTGTTATGATTCGGCAACCCCGGAGTGACAATAGTCGGGACCACTCCCGGTGATGACCGTAGTTTGAGGAGTTCATGTATTAACTATGTGTTAATGCTTTGTTCCGGTTCTCTATTAAAAGGAGGCCTTAATATCCCTTAGTTTCCAATAGAACCCCACTACCATGGGAGGGTAGGACAAAAGATGTCATGCAAGTTCTTTCCATAAGCACGTATGACTATTTACGGAATACATGCCTACATTATATTGATGAACTGGAGCTAGTGCCGTATCGCCCTAGGTTATAACTGTCTCATGATGAATATCATCCAACAAGTCACCGATTCAATGCCTATGAATTTATCTTATATTGTTCTTGCTAAGTTACTACTACTATCGCTACTATTGCACTTGCTACAAAATTACTGCTATCACTGTTACCGTTACCGTTGCTGCTGCTACTATTATCAAAACTATCATACTACTTTCCTACTGATCACCTTGCTGCTGATAATTAATCTCCAGGTGTGGTTGAATTGAAAACTCAGCTGCTAATACCTTCAAATATTCTTTGGCTCCCCATGTGTTTAATCTATAAATTTGGGTTTAATACTCTACCCTCGAAAACTATTGCGACCCCCTATACTTGTGGGTTATCAAGACCTTTTTCTGGCGCCGTTGCCGGGGAGCATAGCTATATTTTTTGAGTCACTTGGGATTATTATAAATTTATCACTATGAAGAATCTGAAGGATGCTAATACTAAGATTTTTTCCCTCAATGACGAGGGGAGGTAAGGAACTGCAATCCAGTTCTGCTTTAGATTCACCTTCTGTTATAAGTAAACTTGCAAGACCACCACATGCTATCAATTCTGATATGTCGCAAGTTATTGATGATGCTACTTCTGCTATGGATAATGATTATGATGATGCTAGTACCTTGCTTGGTGATAATGATGTGCCACATGCTGATTTTCTTGATGAAAAAATTGCTAGAGTAATACAACATGATGTTGTTGAATCTGATGATGAGCTTGAAACTAAAACTCCTGAAACACCTTCTAGTACTAGCCCTCCAAGATATGAATTGCCTAAGGTACCAGAAGGTTATGTTATGAATGAGGAGACAACTAGAGATATTCTTGCTTGTAATGATAGAGATGATCTAGAGAAATTATTATGCAAGTATAAATAAAAATCTCTGAATGCTAGAATGAAATGTGATCCTAAGTTTGCTACTTCACCTATCTTTATTGATGATAAGGATTATGAATTCTCTGTTGACCCAAAGTTAGTTACTTTGGTTGAATCTGATCCTTTCCATGGTTATGAAACTGAAATTGTTGTGGCACATCTTACTAAGTTGAATGACATAGCCACCCTTTTTACTCACGATGAGAAAACTCACTATTACTTTATTCTCAAATTATTCCGTTCTCATTAAAGGGTGATGCTAACGCTTGGTACAATACTCTTGCTCCTGGTTGTGTGCGTAGTCCCACGGATATAATTTATTACTTCTCTGAAAAATATTTCCCTGCTCATAAGAAACAAGCTGCTTTACAGGAAATATTTAACTTCGTGCAAACTAAATAAGAGTCTCTCCCACAAGCTTGGGGGAGGCTTTGCCAGTTACTTAATGCTTTGCCTGATCATCCTCTTAAGAAAAATGAAATACTTGATATCTTCTATAATGGACTAACCGATGCTTCTAGGGATTTCCTAGATAGTTGTGCTGGTTGTGTTTTCAGGGAACGAACTGTTGGACAAGCTGAAGACTTATTTAATAATATATTGAAAAATTATGATGATTGGACTATTCCTGAACCACCACCTAAACCCACTCCGAAGAAGAGGGGTATATTATATCTCAGTCTTGAAGATATGCAAGAGGTAAAGAAATATATGAAGGAAAAAGGTATCAAAGCCGAGGATGTTAAAAATTTACCTCCTATTGAAGAAATACATGGGTTTAATACACCACCACTGCCTAAGGTGGTAGAGGTAAATTCTCTAATGCAGTTCAATGATAATGAAAATCCTCACGATATGCACCCTAGCCAATGCCTTTATGAATTTGAAAACTATATTAGAAAACAAGATAACTTCAATGCAAATGTTATGAAAAAATTGAAATACAATTCTGATATGATTGCTCGCTTGAGTGACTTGTTATTTAGAATCTCAAATAAGGTTAGAGGTGTTGGAAAGCACGCTTCTATGGTTCAAACTCAGTTAGAACAAGTTGCTAAATCACAAAGAGAATTGCTTGATGAAATGAATAGCAACATACATGACTTTGTTGTTAGAGTTGCAACTAGAGGAGGTAAAATGACTCAGGAACCACTTTATCCTAAGGGACACCCAAAGAGAATAGAACAAGATTCACAAAGAGTTAACAATGATGCACCTAGTCCTTCTAGAAATAAAAAGAAGAAGAAGAATGATAGGACTTTGCATACTTCTAGTGAACCTGAAATAGAAAAACCTCCTGATAATAATAATGAAACTTCTATCTCTGATGCTGAAACTCAGTCTGGTAATGAACACTCAACTAGTGATAATGAAAAAGATAATTATGAGGTTCATGAAAATACGCAAACAAATAATAAAGAACCAGACAATGATGTTGAGATAGAACCACTTGTTGATCTTGATAACCCACAACCTAATAATAAAAGATATGATAAAAGAGACTTCATTGCTAGAAAACATGGCAAAGAAAGAGAACCGTGGGTTCAAAAACCTATGCCTTTTCCACCTAAGTCAACTAAAAAGAAAGATCATGAAGAATTTGAATGCTTTGCTGAAATGCTAGGGCCAGTCCTTTTGCGTACTCGCTTGACTGATATCTTGAAAATGCCTCCTTATGCAAAGTACATGAAAGACATCATCACCAATAAGAGGAAAATACCGGAAGCTGAAATCTCCTCTATGCTTGCTAATTATACTTTTAAGGATGGAGTACCCAAAAAACATGGAGATCCGGAATACTAACTATACCTTGCTCCATCAAAAAGAATTATGTGAAAACTGCCTTATGTCATTTAGGAGCTGGTGTTAGTGTTATGCCTTTCTCTTTATATAAAAGACTTGATTTGAACAAACTCACACCTACTGATATATCTTTGCAAATGACTGACAAATCAACTGCCATACCTATCAGTATCTGTGAGGATGTGCCCGTTGTTGTTGCTAATGTCACTATTTTGACTGACTTTGTTATACTTGAGATGCCCGAAGATGACAACATGTCGATTATCCTTGGTAGACCCTTCTTGAATATTGCAGGGGCTATTATAGATTGCAATAAAAGCAAGGTCACCTTTCATATCAATGGTAATGAGCATACGGTGCACTTTCCGAAGAAAAAATTCCGGTATTAATGTTATTGAAAAATCTCCGACAATCACTATTGGAAGTTTTCAAATACCTCTACCTACTGTTAAAAAGAAATATGAAATGCTTATTGTTGGAGACATTCATATCCCCGTTGAGGCAACTTAGTGATTTAAGATAGTTCTTCGATTTCATGCTAATCAAAAGTGGCTGTTAATAAGACTTGATCAACCTTATTAATGGATCATTTTTGAGAGGTATGAAGTTGATGAATTTAGTAAGCACTACCTTCTGTCCCTACATTTTGTTTTCTGTTTTCATTAGTTAAATAAAATAAATTGCCATGTTTTATCTGTTTTCTGCATTTCCCGTGCAATAAAAAAATGACCCAAAAATAAAAGTTCTCAGAATGCCCTGAAAATTTAATACGATTTTTTTCTGAATACTTGAGAATTTTTGGTGCAAATAACATCAGAGGGAGGTGAACCAGGTGGGCACAACCCACCTGGGTGCGCCAGGACCCCGAGGTGCGCCCTGGTGGGTTGTGGTCCCCACGTGGGCCCCCTCACTTATCCCTTCACACCACATCATCACTTACCTCCAGAAAAAAATTCTCCATTGCTCTCTCTCACGTGTTCTTGCTCTCAAACCCGCATATTCCGATCTCTTTGCTCGAAGCTACATTTCCGAAACTGTTTCGGGGGATTGTTGCTTGGTATGTGACTCCACCGTTTGTCCAATTAGTTTTTGTTTTAGTGGTTTATATTTTGAATAATTAGCTACTCTTGGTGCTGCTGTAGATGAGCTTGCATGTTGAATTCTTAGAGTTCTAAGTAGTTTGAATGCTTGCTATGGCCTCTATGTATCACTATGAGTAGTTGCTACAAATTTTGTGAAGTTTTGTTGAGAAAAAATGATGGACTAACAATATCAGAATTTTTGTTCATAGGAGAAGGATGAATATCTTTAGGAAGTTTGCCACTAAGAAGAACTCCAAGGGTGTTATTGAGGAGTCGTCTGACAGTGATCTCCATCCTCGGAGGTTGGCGGAGGTATGGCCGTGCGAATGGCCGCACACCCAGTTCATGGAAGAGGCTGGAATCCTTCAGGAGTTCACACAATATGCTGCTAATGCCGGTCTCACCGACTTCATCGCAGCTGCATGCGAATAGTATCATCTCCTCACATACATCTTTGTTCAAAGTTTTACTTTCCTTCCTAGGAATAATCCTCGTGAGGTGCGGTTTGATTTATATGATGAAACCCATCAGATACCACCTACTGAGTTTTGTAACATATGCATGATCCCTTCTGATGGGAGTTTAGTCGAGCCTAGGCCGGTGGGGTTTGAGGCCTTTTATCGTACCTTGATGATGGGAGATGAGAGAGGGGTGTCGGCCGTCACTACCACTAGCATACACTTTCCTGCCATGCATTATTTTACTTTATTTATCGCTAAGTGTTTGCTTGCTAGGGAAAAAGTGGGTGTGCTTAGCGCACCAGACTTTGCTGTTTTATGCCGTGCACTAGAGGGCGATAACACTTATAGCTTGGAGCTATTGTGGCAGGTCGCCTTCATATTAATAAGTTGAAGGGTAAAATACATGGTGGGATTTTTGCTACTCGTTTGGCGGCTCACTTTGAGGTTGAGATACGCCTTCATGATCAGCCTCTAACCAAGGTTTACCTAGACCGCGCAGGAATGGATCACCACCATTTTACTGATATCGAATCTCCTAACATCCCTATTCCATATAACCTGGTTTTTAGCGTTGAAACTCATGATATTATTCCATTGATTGCTCCTGCTTTGTTTGATTCTGTTGCCAGGGGCAGATATAGGATTATGCTTGCGCACATCATCGCCTACCGAAACGATCAGGCTGCTGCAGAGGCAGAGGAGGAGCCTCAGCAGTGGGATGAGTGGATGCCCGCTCCTCAGTACCCCAACTACTATCCAGGCTACCGACTGTTTACCAAGTTAGGCCAAAAGCCTAAGCTTGGGGGAGTACGTGTTTCTCACCGACATTACATTCATGTCCATTTACTCCATTTGTCGATGTTCACACTTTTTTCATTGTATCATCCATGCTTAATTTTATTTTTCTCGCTTTCTTCTTGTGTGTTTGAAAAACTTTAGAAAAACCAAAAAAAAATAGTTGTAGTTAGTTTACTTTCTATGCATGCTTAGTTGTAATACTAAAAAGAAAACCCAAAAATATTTCCTTGTTCTTCTTTTGCTTGTTGGGAGCTTTCCGGTGTAAATGGCTTTTCTCGTTTTTTCTTTTCACTTTTATTTGCTTGTTCAAGAAAACCAAAAACTCCAAAAATATTTCAGTGTGTTTCTCTGAATTTCATTTCTTTTTATTCGAGTTGTACCGAGGAGAAGACCACAATGAAAAGGTTGAGTGGCTCTCATATGAATAACCGTTGATCTAATAAAGATCCCATTTTACCTTGTCTTCTCCTGTTGAATAAAATGTCTGCAGATTCCAGCTTAATCCATGACACTCTTGCACTATTATTATTTTCATATCGTTCGGTCGTGCAAGTGAAAGGAAATAATGACGACATTCGATGAACTGGCCATGGCAGAGAGAAACAGGTATGAACTCGACTTGTTCTGTTTGTGTAAATATATTTAACCTAGTGTCCATGATTCAGCCCATTATGACTAAATATGTTTGCAATGACAATTAGAGATTATAGTTTCTCATGGCATGCATAAGTAGCTAGGAGTGGATAATGATTTATCTTGGATATCAACATTGCGTTAAAATGGTTGTGATGTAGTATGATGATATGGTATCCTCCTCTGAATGTTTGAGTGGCTTGACTTGGCACATGTTCATGCATGTAGTTGAATCAAAACCAACATAGCCTCCATGATATTTATGTTCATGATGTTCATATCCTACTCATGATAGTGCCCAATGTTACTTATGCATAATGCATGTTCATGACCATTGTTGCTCTCTAGCTGGCCGCTTCTCAACCTATTTGCTAGCCTCCGCCTGTACTAAGTGGGAATTATGCTTGTACATCAAAAACCTTGAACCCAAAAGTTATTCCAGATTAGTCCACCATACCTACCTATATGTAACGCCCCGGATTCGATGCGCCAGGTGTCCGTCAGTTATTCGTCGTCGTTGCCATGTCATGTGCTTGCGTGTTGCACTTTGCCATGTCATCATCTGCATTTCATATCATGTCATCATGTGCATCGCATTCGCATACGTGTTCGTCTTATGCATCCGAGCATTTTCCCCGTTGTCCGTTTTGCGATCCGGCGCTCCTATGATCCCCGGCGTCCCCTTTTACCGTTTTCCGTGAGCGTGTATTAACCTTTCTCGGAATGGACCGAGGTTTGTCAAGCGGCCTTGGTATAGCACCGGTAGACCGCCTGTCAAGTTTCGGGTCATTCGGAGGTCGTTTGATACTCCAACGGTTAACCGGGTAACCGTGAAAGCCTCTTTTGGTGCAGCCCAACACCCCTTTCAAAGTGGCCCAAAACCCATCTAAGTCATCTCCATCCTCTCGGTCGTCGGATCACGATCGTGTGGGCGAAAACCGCACTCCATTTGGACCTTCCTAGCTCCTCCTACCTATAAATATGTGCACCCCTCCGAAATTTCGGGCAGATGAACCCTAACCCGCTCCTCTCGCGCCGCCGGACATGTCCAGCTCCCGGCCGGACATGTCCACCCCGCCCAGCCACCTCACTTCGGCCAATGGGAGCCCGCCACCTCAGCAGCGCCGCCGCTCCCGCCCACTCACGCGCCGCCACATCAGCGCGCCTCACCCGGGCCCTCTCTCTCCTCCGCCGGCCGCGGCCCGCCGGGCCCGCGCGGGGCCCGCCAAGCCCGACCGCGCCGGACGCCCGCGCCCGCGTCCCCGCGCTCCGCCGCCGATCCGCCATGCGCCGCCGCCCGCGCTCGCGCGCCGCCCGCTGCTCCCTCCGCCCGCCTCCGCCGCCGCCGCGGCGCCACGGTCCGCCGCCGCCGCGGCGCCACGGTCCGCCGCCGCCCGTGCTGCCCCGCTCGCCGCCCGCTCGCGTCGCCCGAGCGCCGCCCAGCTCCGGCGCCGCGCCGTCCGGCCCCGCAACTCCGGCGCCCCGCCGTCTTCCCGCCCTCGCCGCCGGCGCCGCCTCCCTCCACCTCCTCGTCGCCGGCCCCGCCTCGTTCCCCGTGCCGCCCGGATCCGATCCAGATCTGGATCCACGGAGAGGTTGACTTTCTCCCCCTCCCTAATTCTTCTAAGTCCCGAATCTTTTGCATAATCATGCCATGTTCATCGCATCGTATCTCCGTGTGTACTGCTCCGTTTTGGACGTGTAGTATATCAAATTGTTCGCCTCGATGAGTACATCATTTCACTCCATTGCATTATTTTCATTTGAGCTCATCTTGATGCCCGAAATGCTGTTAGAAGAGGGCTATGTGATGTTATTTTCAGATCTACATGTCCACCCCGCCCAGCCACCTCACTTCGGCCAATGGGAGCCCGCCACCTCAGCAGCGCCGCCGCTCCCGCCCACTCACGCGCCGCCACATCAGCGCGCCTCACCCGGGCCCTCTCTCTCCTCCGCCGGCCGCGGCCCGCCGGGCCCGCGCGGGGCCCGCCAAGCCCGACCGCGCCGGACGCCCGCGCCCGCGTCCCCGCGCTCCGCCGCCGATCCGCCATGCGCCGCCGCCCGCGCTCGCGCGCCGCCCGCTGCTCCCTCCGCCCGCCTCCGCCGCCGCCGCGGCGCCACGGTCCGCCGCCGCCGCGGCGCCACGGTCCGCCGCCGCCCGTGCTGCCCCGCTCGCCGCCCGCTCGCGTCGCCCGAGCGCCGCCCAGCTCCGGCGCCGCGCCGTCCGGCCCCGCAACTCCGGCGCCCCGCCGTCTCCCCGCCCTCGCCGCCGGCGCCGCCTCCCTCCACCTCCTCGTCGCCGGCCCCGCCTCGTTCCCCGTGCCGCCCGGATCCGATCCAGATCTGGATCCACGGAGAGGTTGACTTTCTCCCCCTCCCTAATTCTTCTAAGTCCCGAATCTTTTGCATAATCATGCCATGTTCATCGCATCGTATCTCCGTGTGTACTGCTCCGTTTTGGACGTGTAGTATATCAAATTGTTCGCCTCGATGAGTACATCATTTCACTCCATTGCATTATTTTCATTTGAGCTCATCTTGATGCCCGAAATGCTGTTAGAAGAGGGCTATGTGATGTTATTTTCAGATCTACATGTCCACCCCGCCCAGCCACCTCACTTCGGCCAATGGGAGCCCGCCACCTCAGCAGCGCCGCCGCTCCCGCCCACTCACGCGCCGCCACATCAGCGCGCCTCACCCGGGCCCTCTCTCTCCTCCGCCGGCCGCGGCCCGCCGGGCCCGCGCGGGGCCCGCCAAGCCCGACCGCGCCGGACGCCCGCGCCCGCGTCCCCGCGCTCCGCCGCCGATCCGCCATGCGCCGCCGCCCGCGCTCGCGCGCCGCCCGCTGCTCCCTCCGCCCGCCTCCGCCGCCGCCGCGGCGCCACGGTCCGCCGCCGCCCGTGCTGCCCCGCTCGCCGCCCGCTCGCGTCGCCCGAGCGCCGCCCAGCTCCGGCGCCGCGCCGTCCGGCCCCGCAACTCCGGCGCCCCGCCGTCTCCCCGCCCTCGCCGCCGGCGCCGCCTCCCTCCACCTCCTCGTCGCCGGCCCCGCCTCGTTCCCCGTGCCGCCCGGATCCGATCCAGATCTGGATCCACGGAGAGGTTGACTTTCTCCCCCTCCCTAATTCTTCTAAGTCCCGAATCTTTTGCATAATCATGCCATGTTCATCGCATCGTATCTCCGTGTGTACTGCTCCGTTTTGGACGTGTAGTATATCAAATTGTTCGCCTCGATGAGTACATCATTTCACTCCATTGCATTATTTTCATTTGAGCTCATCTTGATGCCCGAAATGCTGTTAGAAGAGGGCTATGTGATGTTATTTTCAGATCTACATGTCCACCCCGCTCAGCCACCTCACTTCGGCCAATGGGAGCCCGCCACCTCAGCAGCGCCGCCGCTCCCGCCCACTCACGCGCCGCCACATCAGCGCGCCTCACCCGGGCCCTCTCTCTCCTCCGCCGGCCGCGGCCCGCCGGGCCCGCGCGGGGCCCGCCAAGCCCGACCGCGCCGGACGCCCGCGCCCGCGTCCCCGCGCTCCGCCGCCGATCCGCCATGCGCCGCCGCCCGCGCTCGCGCGCCGCCCGCTGCTCCCTCCGCCCGCCTCCGCCGCCGCCGCGGCGCCACGGTCCGCCGCCGCCGCGGCGCCACGGTCCGCCGCCGCCCGTGCTGCCCCGCTCGCCGCCCGCTCGCGTCGCCCGAGCGCCGCCCAGCTCCGGCGCCGCGCCGTCCGGCCCCGCAACTCCGGCGCCCCGCCGTCTCCCCGCCCTCGCCGCCGGCGCCGCCTCCCTCCACCTCCTCGTCGCCGGCCCCGCCTCGTTCCCCGTGCCGCCCGGATCCGATCCAGATCTGGATCCACGGAGAGGTTGACTTTCTCCCCCTCCCTAATTCTTCTAAGTCCCGAATCTTTTGCATAATCATGCCATGTTCATCGCATCGTATCTCCGTGTGTACTGCTCCGTTTTGGACGTGTAGTATATCAAATTGTTCGCCTCGATGAGTACATCATTTCACTCCATTGCATTATTTTCATTTGAGCTCATCTTGATGCCCGAAATGCTGTTAGAAGAGGGCTATGTGATGTTATTTTCAGATCTACATGTCCACCCCGCCCAGCCACCTCACTTCGGCCAATGGGAGCCCGCCACCTCAGCAGCGCCGCCGCTCCCGCCCACTCACGCGCCGCCACATCAGCGCGCCTCACCCGGGCCCTCTCTCTCCTCCGCCGGCCGCGGCCCGCCGGGCCCGCGCGGGGCCCGCCAAGCCCGACCGCGCCGGACGCCCGCGCCCGCGTCCCCGCGCTCCGCCGCCGATCCGCCATGCGCCGCCGCCCGCGCTCGCGCGCCGCCCGCTGCTCCCTCCGCCCGCCTCCGCCGCCGCCGCGGCGCCACGGTCCGCCGCCGCCCGTGCTGCCCCGCTCGCCGCCCGCTCGCGTCGCCCGAGCGCCGCCCAGCTCCGGCGCCGCGCCGTCCGGCCCCGCAACTCCGGCGCCCCGCCGTCTCCCCGCCCTCGCCGCCGGCGCCGCCTCCCTCCACCTCCTCGTCGCCGGCCCCGCCTCGTTCCCCGTGCCGCCCGGATCCGATCCAGATCTGGATCCACGGAGAGGTTGACTTTCTCCCCCTCCCTAATTCTTCTAAGTCCCGAATCTTTTGCATAATCATGCCATGTTCATCGCATCGTATCTCCGTGTGTACTGCTCCGTTTTGGACGTGTAGTATATCAAATTGTTCGCCTCGATGAGTACATCATTTCACTCCATTGCATTATTTTCATTTGAGCTCATCTTGATGCCCGAAATGCTGTTAGAAGAGGGCTATGTGATGTTATTTTCAGATCTACATGTCCACCCCGCTCAGCCACCTCACTTCGGCCAATGGGAGCCCGCCACCTCAGCAGCGCCGCCGCTCCCGCCCACTCACGCGCCGCCACATCAGCGCGCCTCACCCGGGCCCTCTCTCTCCTCCGCCGGCCGCGGCCCGCCGGGCCCGCGCGGGGCCCGCCAAGCCCGACCGCGCCGGACGCCCGCGCCCGCGTCCCCGCGCTCCGCCGCCGATCCGCCATGCGCCGCCGCCCGCGCTCGCGCGCCGCCCGCTGCTCCCTCCGCCCGCCTCCGCCGCCGCCGCGGCGCCACGGTCCGCCGCCGCCGCGGCGCCACGGTCCGCCGCCGCCCGTGCTGCCCCGCTCGCCGCCCGCTCGCGTCGCCCGAGCGCCGCCCAGCTCCGGCGCCGCGCCGTCCGGCCCCGCAACTCCGGCGCCCCGCCGTCTCCCCGCCCTCGCCGCCGGCGCCGCCTCCCTCCACCTCCTCGTCGCCGGCCCCGCCTCGTTCCCCGTGCCGCCCGGATCCGATCCAGATCTGGATCCACGGAGAGGTTGACTTTCTCCCCCTCCCTAATTCTTCTAAGTCCCGAATCTTTTGCATAATCATGCCATGTTCATCGCATCGTATCTCCGTGTGTACTGCTCCGTTTTGGACGTGTAGTATATCAAATTGTTCGCCTCGATGAGTACATCATTTCACTCCATAGCATTATTTTCATTTGAGCTCATCTTGATGCCCGAAATGCTGTTAGAAGAGGGCTATGTGATGTTATTTTCAGATCTACATGTCCACCCCGCCCAGCCACCTCACTTCGGCCAATGGGAGCCCGCCACCTCAGCAGCGCCGCCGCTCCCGCCCACTCACGCGCCGCCACATCAGCGCGCCTCACCCGGGCCCTCTCTCTCCTCCGCCGGCCGCGGCCCGCCGGGCCCGCGCGGGGCCCGCCAAGCCCGACCGCGCCGGACGCCCGCGCCCGCGTCCCCGCGCTCCGCCGCCGATCCGCCATGCGCCGCCGCCCGCGCTCGCGCGCCGCCCGCTGCTCCCTCCGCCCGCCTCCGCCGCCGCCGCGGCGCCACGGTCCGCCGCCGCCGCGGCGCCACGGTCCGCCGCCGCCCGTGCTGCCCCGCTCGCCGCCCGCTCGCGTCGCCCGAGCGCCGCCCAGCTCCGGCGCCGCGCCGTCCGGCCCCGCAACTCCGGCGCCCCGCCGTCTCCCCGCCCTCGCCGCCGGCGCCGCCTCCCTCCACCTCCTCGTCGCCGGCCCCGCCTCGTTCCCCGTGCCGCCCGGATCCGATCCAGATCTGGATCCACGGAGAGGTTGACTTTCTCCCCCTCCCTAATTCTTCTAAGTCCCGAATCTTTTGCATAATCATGCCATGTTCATCGCATCGTATCTCCGTGTGTACTGCTCCGTTTTGGACGTGTAGTATATCAAATTGTTCGCCTCGATGAGTACATCATTTCACTCCATTGCATTATTTTCATTTGAGCTCATCTTGATGCCCGAAATGCTGTTAGAAGAGGGCTATGTGATGTTATTTTCAGATCTGTTTCAGTAGATGCACTTTTGTCATTTTTGCCATGATTGATGTGTGCATCCTATGATGTTGAGCTCTACATGTGTTTTGAAATATGCCATGCCATCTTTAAAGGGGTGTATGCCATGTATTTTTGCGATCTTTGTGGTGACTAGCACAAGCATGCAAACTAGGGTACATAATGTTGCTGATATCAGAGACAGTAATTTTACTAAGTCATGTCCTGCTGTTATTTTTATGCTATGTGTTCGTGTTGTTTCAGAGAGATCTATGCCTCTTTGGAGAATGATCAGTAAGGGTGTTGTGAGCACATGGATTTTCTCTATCCATCCATGCCTTTGTTTGTAATTATGGAGTGCCATAGCATGAGTCAATCGAGCTCTACTTTTGCTATAAAATGTTACTGGCAGATTGTTTACATGTTATTCGATTTTGCCAAGCTTGGTGTAGTTGATCCTTGCATGCTATGATGTTATCCTTGCCATGTCTAGCTTCTATGACATGTCTTCTTGATGGATGTATGCTTGGTTTTTCATGCAATGCTCTGTAGTGAGTGCATCGAGCTCGTAAACATGCCTACTTGTTATCTGTTTTTGACATGTCCAGTTTTCTGCTAAGTCTGAAGTCTGTAACAAAACTTGCTTACTTGACATGGGTGTTATTATATTCTCTGATCCCTTTTGGCTTATGGTCAGTAAGGGACTATTGTTATATGCTTTGAGTAGATTCATACTATGCCTTCTTTTGCTATATTGTGTTCCTGTAGCTTATTGTTTCCTTGCTCTAAACATGTCATCCTGATGTTAATTTCTGGCATGATTGTATTTTCTCTAAGTCTGTGAACCTGTTATCTTTTGCACTTTTGCCATGCTTGTTTGAACCTGTTGTGGTGTGATTTAGCCGTAGCTCAGTGTTCATCTTTTGTCAAGCATCTTGAGTAGATCACTTTCATATACTTCGTTGATACGTTTGGGTGAAGTAGCTTAATTTCTTGTTGCTTACTAAGTAGCATCATGCTGTTAATGGCAGAATCCTGTCATTCTTGTTTTGCTTGTCATTTGCAAACCGTGCATCCGATTCCGGTGATCTTTATATCGATTTCAACCGAAATCACCTCACCTTTCCAGTGGCATACTTGGTTAGCAAGATTATTCCTGGTTCATCCTTTTCCTTCCGAAGCATGCATATGCATTGCATACCACATCTCGCATAGCATGCCATGTTTATGTGGTGGTTGTTTACTTTGTTGTTTGCTTCTTTTCGGTGTTGCTTCTTCGGGTTAGTTCCGATAACGTTGCGATTGTGAGGATCCGTTCGTCTATGTCCGTTTGTCTTCTTCATGGACTCGTTCTTCTTCCTTGCGGGATCTCACGCAAGATGACCATACCCTCGAAATCACTTCTATCTTTGCTTGCTAGATGCTCGCTCTTTTGCTATGCCTATGCTGCGATACCTACCACTTGCTTATCATGCCTCCCATATTGTTAAACCAAGCCTCTAACCCACCTTGTCCTAGCAAACCGTTGTTTGGCTATGTTACCGCTCTGCTCAGCCCCTCTTATAGCGTTGTTAGTTGCAGGTGAAGATGAAGTTTGTTCCTTGTTGGAACATGGAGATGTTGTTCCTTGTTGGAACATGTTTACTTGCTGGGATATCACAATACCTTATACATATTATTAATGCATCTATATACTTGGTAAAGGGTGGAAGGCTCGGCCTTATGCCTGGTGTTTTGTTCCACTCTTGCCGCCCTAGTTTCTGTCATATCGGTATTATGTTCCCGGATTTTGCGTCCCTAACGCGGTCGGGTGATTTATGGGACCCCCTTGACAGTTCGCTTTGAATAAGACTTTTCCAGCAAGGCCCAACTTTGGTTTTACCATTTGCCTACCACCTATACCTTTCCCTTGGGAGTAGCTAACCCGAGGGTCATCTTTATTTAGCCCCCCCGGGCCAATGCTTGTCTAAGTGTTGGTCCGAACCGAGCCGCCTGCGGGGCCCCCTCGGGGAAACTCGAGGCCTGGTTTTACTCGTAGCCTGTCTCATCCGGTGTTGCCCTGAGAACGAGATATGTGCAGCTCCTATCAGGATGTCGGCGCATCAGGAGGCTTTGCTGGACTTGTTTTATTACTGTTGAAATGTCTTGTAGCCGGGATTCCGAGACTGATCGGGTCTTCCTGGGGAGAAGGAATATCCTTCGTTGATCGCGAGAGCTTATAATGGGCTAAGTTGGGACACCCCTGCAGGGTTTGAACTTTCGAAAGCCGTGCCCGCGGTTATGTGGCAGATGGGAATTTGTTAATGTCCGGTTGTAGAAAACCCGAAGTTGATCTTAATTAAAATACACCAATCACGTGTGTAACCGTGATGGTCTCTTCTCGGCGGGGTCCGGGAAGTGAACACGGTTGTTGGAGTTATGTTTGACGTAAGTAGTCCAGGATCACTTTTTGATCATAGTTGTTCGACCGTGCTTTGCCTTCTCTTCTCGCTCTCATTTGCGTATGTTAGCCACCATATATGCTAGTCGTTGCTGCAGCTCCACCTCACTACCCTGTCCTACCTTTAAGCTTAAATAGTCTTGATCTCGCGGGTGTGAGATTGCTGAGTCCCCGTGACTCACAGATACTTCCAAAACTAGTTTGCAGGTGCCGATGAACCATGCAGGTGCCACACCCGAGCTCAAGGAGGAGATTGATGAAGATCTTGTTCATTGTGTTGTTTCATTTTAGTTGATCAGTAGTGGAGCCCAGTCGGGACGTTCGGGGATCTGTGTAGCATTTGGGGTAGTCTTCTTTTATTTTGGTTCCGTAGTCGGACCTTGATTGTATCTGTATGATGTAATGCTTTACTCATGTATTGTGTGAAGTGGCGATTGTAAGCCAACTATGTATCTCTTTCCCTTATGTATTACATGGGTTGTGTGAAGATTACCTCACTTGCGACATTGCTTTCAATGCGGTTATGCCTCTAAGTCGTGCTTCGACACGTAGGAGATATAGCCGCATCGAGGGCGTTACACTATATGCGGTATTACCCTGCCATCCTAAGTAAATTTGCATGTGCCACCTCTAAAAACTTCTAATAAATATCCTTTTTGTGTGCCTGGATCGTTCATGGAACGATAGGAGGTGGTCAATATCTTCCATGCTAAGCGGGTTATTCTCAGGTCGAGTGTTTATTCACTCGCCATCGCACGAGAAAAGGGCGGTAATAGGGATGCCCAGTCCCAAACTGCAAACAGAAAAAGCTTACAAATAATCAAACAAAAAATCCCAATGGAATCAAAACCTTTACTTTTATCGCTTGGGAACTGCCACTAGCATGCTTAGCATGGAAGATATTGATAACTGATAGTCGTGAAGTAAATGAGAAGGGTGCATGTCTCAAAATATCACTTACCTCTGTTTTAAAAACTTGAGCTCAGGCACCTCTGCAAATCACTGCTTCCCTCTGCGAAGGGACTATCTATTTACTTTTATGTTGCGTCATCACCTTCTAAAACAAGCGCTAGAACCTGAGAGCACCACTGTCATAACTTATGCATTGTGTCTAGCTAATGTTGGGTGCATCATGACTGGATCATTTCTACCATGAATTGCAATGTTTAGTTGCCGCTTGAACTTTGGAGGTGATCTGCATTTATGTTTTGCGGTCTCAGAAAGGGCTAGCGAGGTACCACTATTGTCATATTATAATGGTTGTTTTGACAACATGTTGTTGTTTGAGATATCTTATTATTGCTCGCTAGCTAATTATGTCATTGATATGAGTTAATATAATCTTTAATAGTTATTGTCAGCATGGTTAGTTATAATGTTGGCTGAAAACCTGGGTGTTGTTTAAGCTTATTTATGCAAACAAGAGGAAAAGAGTTCGCCAAAGTTTTTCTTTTTCACTTTCAGTTTATCAACTAAATTTCTTGAGGACAAACAAAGGTTTAAGCTTGGGGGAGTTGATACGTCTCCAACGTATCTACTTTTCCTAACACTTTTCCTCTTGTTTTGGACTCTAATTGCATGATTTGAATGAAACTAACCCCGGACTGACGCTATTTTCAGCAGAACTACCATGGTGTTGTTTTTGTGCAGAAATAAAAGTCCTCGGAATGGAACGAAACTTTGCGAGGATTTTTTATACAATAAACATGAATTTCTGGAGCCAAGACCCACCGGAGGGGGCACCTGGGTGGGCACAACCCACGAGGGTGCCCCTCCTGGCACGCTCAGGTGGGTTGTCCCCACCTGGTGGCCTCGCAGACCCTCAAACCGACGCTATAAAATCCTATTTTTCTAGAAAAATAAGGGAGAAAGAATTATCGAGATCCACGAGACGGAGCCGCCGTCACCTCCTGTTCTTCACCGGGAGGCCAGATCTAGAGTCCGTTTGGGGCTCCCGAGAGGGGGATCTTCGTTCTTTGTCATCACCAACCCTTCTCCATTGCCAATTCCATGATGCTCCCCGCAGGGAGTGAGTAATTCCTTCGTAGGCTCCCTGGTTAGTGAGGAGTTGGATGAGATTCATCATGTAATCGAGTTATTTTAGTGAGGGCCTGATCTCTAGTATCCACTATGTTCTAAGATTGATGTTGCTATGACTTTGCCATGCTTAATGCTTGTCACTTTGGGCCCGGGTGCCATGAATTCAGATCTGAACTGTTTATGTTATCATCATTATATCCATGTTCTAGATTCGACCTTGCAAGTTATAGTCACCTACTACGTGTTATTACCCTGCAACCCCGGAGTGACAAAGTCGGGACCACTCCCGGTGATGACCGTAGTTTGAGGAGTTCATGTATTCACTATGTGTTAATGCTTTGTTCTAGTTCTCTATTAAAAGGAGGCCTTAATGTCTCATAGTTTCTACTAGGACCCCGCTGCCATGGGAGGGTAGGACAAAAGATGTCATGCAAGTTCTTTCCATAAGCACGTATGACTATTTACGGAATACATGCCTACATTATATTGATGAATTGGAGCTAGTGCCGTATCGCCCTAGGTTATAACTGTCTCATGATGAATATCATCCAACAAGTCACCGATCCAATGCCTACGAATTTATCTTATATTGGTCTTGCTAAGTTACTACTGCTATCGTTACTATTGCACTTGCTACAAAATTACTGCTATCACTATTACCGTTACCGTTGCTGCTGCTACTATTATCAAAACTATCATACTACTTTGCTACTGATCACCTTGCTGCAGATAATTACTCTCCAGGTGTTCTTGAACTGAAAAATCAGCTGCTACTACCTTCAAATATTCTTTGGCTCCCCTTATGTCGAATCAATAATTTGGGTTGAATACTCTACCCTCAAAAACGGTTGCGATCCCCTATACTTGTGGGTTATCACTGGCAGAAACCTTAGCAGCAACTGAGCCCGTGCCATGGCCTCCGTAGTGGTACTCGACATGGGTGATGACGATGTAGATCGCACCGTCGCTTGGCTTCTGACGGTGCCAGCAGCGACAGTACCACGCACCCGCTGTTGCGGAGCGGCCGCCTGGATGGCATGGTGGCGTGGCGAAGGCGCTTGAGGGCCAACGGCTCCGTCGGGTGCAACAACTTGGTCGACCCATCCCGGGGGAGGCGCACGCGCTGCGGTCGCTCCCCCGGATTCGCCCCAGACCGAGCGCTATTGCTGCGGCTGTGCCCGTCGGCGGGAGGAAGGGGTGTGGACGGAGTAACCCCTTCACCCGTACCTTGTGGAGCATGGCCATCGGGGTGTTTCTCATGATGCTCTCCTCTGGTGTCTTCCGCTCCTGCTTCATCCGCGGGGGAAGTGGCGACGGTGCCGCCTGCTCCGACCACATCCCCAGCAGCATCCACGTCCTCATGTGCCTCTGCATCCCGTGTAGCACACCTGGCTGTGGGCGGCGGAGCCTTCAAGGTGGATGGGTGAGACGAAGTGCTGGATTTCTTTTTGGGCGCCATTGTCGATGGCGCCGTCGGAGACGAAAATGGTGATGAAGATGATGCGCTGCACACGCTTTCAGGTTCGCCCAAGTGATCCCCTACCTGGCGCGCCAAAGATGTCATGGGAAACCATGACCACCTATGGGACCAAGGGTCCCTTGCTGGTTCGGCAGGGAGATGTCATGTTGCACAAAGAGCATAAGAGCGTGGGGCAGCACAACAGAATCACACAGGCAATTTTACCCAGGTTCGGGCCATAGTGAGGCGTAAAACCCTACTCCTGCTTTGGTGGATTGATGGTGGAAGAATGGTGCTGGAGCATATTACACTTGCCCGGCAGGGTCACCCTAGCGCACTAGTGGCTATGCGCGTATCGGTGTGTGTGTGTCCAACCTTCTAACCCTCTCTACGGTTGCCATGGGCCTCCTTTTATAGGTTAAGGGGTCACCGCAATGGCAAAGTAGTCATTATGCATTGATAACATAGCAAACAATGCTATCATACCTAACCCTACAGGCTGACAGGGTGCATTAAATGCGTCGCACAACGTCACATCGTCGCTTTCTCGGCAAGCCTTGCCAGGCTGTTTTGCCAGCTTCACACCTGCTCGCTTGACACGTCATAGGACGGGTGTCATTCGTAGGCATCTCCTATGGAAGGAGCCTGCCATGTGGTGAATGGGTGCCACTTAATCACTCTGTGGCTTGACACCGCACTGATTGATGACGTGTGTCGTGGCAGAGTTGTTGGGTGAGGTCTTTTAGCCTCCGCGGGTCCTGGCAGGCCCTGCCGGGATGCCTAGGATGTTTTCTTCTGGGGGTGACCCCGCCCTCGCCGAGCTCGCCTTCACGGCAAGGGAGGCTTTTCTCCTGGTGGCATCTTGCTTCTCTGGCTTGATCTTGGTCCCCTTGAGCTGCATGTTGGTTCTTCAAAGATCTTGGTTTCTTTTGCTCTGACTTGGGTTGGTGCCATAATCTCGTTCCCATGCCTGTGCATAGTCTGGGCAACAGACCCAGGGCTTGTTGCACCTACACCACCCTACGATCGTTATGCTGCGTGACACGCTGTTTCTGAAGATCAGGCGGGATCAGCAAGCAAGAAGCTAGCTTAAAAAGCTCCGGACTGAGGGCTTTGAGTAAACGGTAAAGCCCTGACGAGCACTCGGTGAGCGGCATGGTACTGAGATTGTCCACACGCGAAACAATGAGCTTGATTACCTCTGTGGGGAGTGAATTCCGGCCACTCTTTCGGCGGACGCTGCTCGGTTCTGCCATTGTTAGTGATTGGGTTTTGGAAGAGGAGGGAGGCGCCTTAGCGGGGATGGATGATAGGACGATTATGTGCGGATGAAGATGGAGAAGCGAATAGGTGCTGTGGGAAGTGGACAAGTGGTGATGATAACAGCATGCCGCTTGACTTACGAGACACATCCCAGCAGCGTAGGGTCATATTAATGCCAGACAATTTGCTTGAGTGATCACAGTACTAGTACTCCCTACAGTACCTACTACTATGCCCTAGTTTGCATATAGTGGAGTAGGACTCTGCTCTACTACTAGCATCGGAGGAGTAGTATATTCAAATCAAAAATAGTTACAAACTTTAATGCCTGAGCGTGGAACGACTATGAACCTCCATAGGTGCTAACTCCAATCCCCAGCAAACGTTCGTTGGGAGACATGGCAATTGCAAACGCCCGCGACGGAGTTACAGTACATGTGTAAGGGTGGCAGTTTTGTCAAATACAATGGCTTAAAAACAGGCCACCGTCGGATGGAAATCTGACGATTACGTGGGATTCTCCAGGATTGAGCTCGTGGCGAACAATCACCAGATATCATTACTAAAAAAAAGGTTAAAACACCCGGGGCTATAACTTGCACCGGCTGACCACTAACAATGATACTAACATAGTTGTAAAATGGTCAAAGACTGTCTCTACATGGTGTTTGGAATTATATGCAAACTAGCAAGATGCCCGTGCATTGCACGGAAGATCAAGATGCATTTTTTTACAAAACACCTGTTGTGATTTACCCATGCAGGAGTAATCCCATGTGTAAAAACTAACGATATCTTGAGAATTTTATCGGAAAAATGGTATCTCGAGAATTTCATCAAAAAAAATGATATCTCGAGAAAGATGAGAGATAAGGTGAGGAGGAGTGGGGCGTGGTGGTGAATGGTGGTCGGACTGGGCGGAGGCATGGGGATGGACGACGCCGGCAATGGCCACCATGCTATATTGTTCCATAGACTTCCTTTTTTAATTGCTCAACATGAGGTTGTGGGAGATAAGGATGGACAAGGCAAGGCCTTATTTGTAAATGTGGAGAGAGGAGCGGGTATCTTTTGTAAAATTGTCATAGTTTGCTTTCTATCCGTCAGATATAGATCGAACTGTCTATATTACAAGATGGCAGGCACACCAGCATCACCAACTTGTTTTTTATAAGAGTAGAGACTAGGGAGGAGCAATGCTAAACTTACGTAAAGATTTCTACGTAGCTTACATAATAACCAATGTGGAGTATTGGTATTGGTGTTTAGGGAAGTGAGGGGCCCACCCCCTGGAAATCAGGGGGGTGATGTTTAGTTTAGTTGGAAGGACACCCCCCTAAAAATCGTAGGTGTAGCATTTCCCACTAGGGAGTACTAGGGATTACTAGTAAGGACACCATCTGCTGCTTCGTGTGCTACTCTTGCGCTCCATTCAGCGGGCACAACGTCCCCTACAACCACTCCTGTTTCATGGACGGCCTGGTCGATGCCTGCAAGGTGCCCTATGTCTACAAGAGTTTCGGCTGCGAGAGGTACGTCGACCAGCACTCGCTGGCGGAGCATAGTTCCAGATGCGCGCACGCGCCCTGTTACTGCTATGAGTGCATGCCGCCGTTTGAGGGCTCGCCGGCGAGCCTCGCGCATCACCTCACGGCACCGTCCATCACTCACTACTGGCCCGCGATGGTGAACATCAAGTACGAGACGTGCTACCCGTTCGCCGTGCTGGAGTCGCTGGAGGATCCCCGCTGCCTGCTAGTCGCAGAGGAGGACGACAACGTCTTCCTCTTGGCGGTGGGCACCGGCAAGGCCCGCACATTCCACCGCCTTGTCTTTGTAGTGTGCGTCAGGTGCAACGCTGCTGACGCTGACACGAGGCCGGTGTACAGGTGCGCGCTCACTGTTACTGCCCCTCCGAGGTACGAGGGCACCCACGCCGCCTCCATCACGCTGATGAGACTGTGCCAAGCTACTCCATTCCCGACAATGTGGACATGGAAGATACCTGTTGTGATTTTCACCCCAAGATGGTGCACGGGGACTCCAAGGAGGTTCACCTGGTCATATGCATTACCAAGTCAAATGTTCATCATTAGTCTTCGCTCAATGTAATCCGCTGTCCAAGCAAGTGGAGACTTCTTATTTATATAGTATAGAACCTTCTGATGGTAGCTAGAACTACGTCGGTATTTCCATGGTGAGGGAGGGATGATGTTGCACAACGACGGTAGAGTATTTCCCTCAGTTATGAAACCAAGGTATCGAACCAGTAGGAGAACCAATCAACATAACGTAAAGAACACCTGCACACAAATAACAACACCTTGCAACCCGATGTGTTAAAGGGGTTGTCATTCTCTTTCGGGTAACAGCGCCAGAAATTGGCAAGCGGACATGAGGTAAATTGTAGTAGATTGAAATAATAGATCGCAAATAAATAAAGTGCGACAAAGTATTTTTGTATTTTTTTGGTTTAATAGATCTGAATAAAAATGCAAAGGAAAAGTAGATCGCAATTCAAATATATGAGAAAGAAGACCCGGGGGTCGTAGGTTTCACTAGTGGCTTCTCTCGAGAAAAATAGCAAACGGTGGGTAAACAAATTACTGTTGGGAAATTGATAGAACTTCAAATAATTATGACAATATCCAGGCAATGATCATTACATAGTCATCACGTCCAAGGTTAGTAGACCAACTCCTGCCTGCATCTACTACTATTACTCCACACATCGACCACTATCCAGCATGCATCTAGTGTATTAAGTTCATGAAAAAACGGAGTAGTCCAATAAGAATGATGACATGATGCAGACAAGATCCGTTTATCTATATGGTGGTAGATATAGATCTCGTCTTTTTATCCTTAGTAGCAACGATGCATACGTGTCGTTTCCCCTTCTGTCACTGGGATCGAGCACCATAAGATCGAACCCACTACCAGGCACCTCTTCCCATTGCAAGATAAATAGATCAAGTTGGCCAAACAAAACCCAAATATCAGAGAAGAAATACGAGGCTATAAGAGATCATGCATATAAGAGATCAAAGAAACTCAAATAACTTTCATGGATATAAAAAGATAGGACCATTTGCATTTCTATCCCTAACTCGAACCACCTACTCATATATGCCCCTAATTTCAAAGCCTGCTCAAATTTGCCCCTCCGCCATTAGGTGCCCTTACAAAAATGCCCTTCTGCGCCGTTACCGTCCGGTCAAAGCCGGTCAAAGGGCTTTGACCGTCCTGAAAAAAATAGCAAAAAAATTCTAAAAAAATCTGAAATATTGTGAGATAAAAAATACTCATGTGCGCAAGGTGCGTGCAAGTTTTCATGCTATTTGGACATTCCAGAAGATCGTGACGAGAAAAAACAGTTAATATGTACGCTTTTGAACAGTAAATTCAAAAAAGAATTGCAAGAAAATTCAAAAAAATATGAAAAAATTTGGCATCAAAGAGGCTCGGGCCTGCAAGGTGCGTGCAAATTTTATTTGTGTTTGGACACTTTAGGAGCTCCAGAATAAAAAAAGATATGACTGATCATAAACTCAAAGTTCATCAGATCCCAAAAAACATACCGCAAAAGAGTTACATCATATGGATCTCCAAGAGACCATTGTATTGAGAATCCAGCGAGAGAGAGAGAGAGAGAGAGAGAGAGAGGAAGCCATCTAGCTACTAACTACGGATCCGAAGGTCTACAAAGAACTACTCTGTCATCATCGGAGAGGCACCAATGGAAGTGGTGAACCCCACCGTGATGGTGTCTAGATTGGATCTGGTGGTTCTGAACTCTGCGACGCTGGATGAATATTTTGACGCTTGTTCTAGGGTTTCTGGAATATTGTGGTATTTATGGAGCAAAGAGGCGGTCCAGGGGGCACCCGAGGTGGGCCCAGGCGCGCCCTTGTGGGTTGTCCCCCCCTCGAGTACCCCCAGGTGCAACCAGGGCCAATTGCCTTCCTTCTGGCCTATAAAAATCATCGTGGAGTTTCGTGGCATTTGGACTCCGTTTGATATTGATTTCCTGCGATGTAAAAAACATGGAAAAAACGGCAACTGGCACTTGGCACTATGTCAATAAGTTAGTACCAAAAAATGATATAAAATGACTATAAAATGATTATAAAACATCCAAGATTGATAATAAAACTGCATGGAGCAATAAAAAGTTATAGATACGTTGGAGACGTATTAGCATCCCCAAGCTTAACTCCTATTCGTCCTCGAGTAGGTAAGTGATAAAAAACCAAATTTTTGATGTGGAGTGTTGTTCATCAAGTCATAACATATTCTTTTCTTTATAGCATGGAAATTTGGACTTTTATGTGATTCAAAGCAATAGTCTAGTTTTGACATAATAATTTTGATACTCAAGCATATCAAGAAGCAACCATGTCTTTCAAAATATCAATGCTAAAATAAGTATCCCTAGCCCATCATGCTCAAACACTGATCCATTCATGAAACACACTCGAATATTAACTACACCCAATACTTGAGCACGATCATATTGCCTCCTAGTTGGTGCTTTTTATGAGAGAAGATGGAGACTCAAATTTTAAAAATAAAAATTCCATAAAGTAAAAGAAAGGCCCTTCGCAGAGGGAAGTAGGGATTTGTAGAGGTGCCAGAGCTCAAAGCGAAAAATTAGAGATAAAAACATTTTGGGAGGTGTGTCCATCCCACCAACGAAAACTAGTTAGAGCTACGAACACTTTCCATGCTAGATATGCCATAGGTGGTTCCCAAACAGAAAATAAAGTTTATTCCTTTTTCCACCATTCTTTCACTTTCCATGGCTTGCTGTATCCACGGGTGCCCTCCATACAAACACTTTCCAAGGAATTTATTATTTGACAACATAAAGTAAATATTTATTTGCATTTTGGGACTGGGCATCCCTAAGACCTTTGCCTTACTCTCGTGCAATGACAAGTGAATAAACACTCATCTTGAGAATAACACATCCAACATGGAAAATATTAGTCACCCGTTACCGTTCCCCGAGCGAAACAAACACACAAAGGAGAAGTTTATTTTTAAAATTAGAGATGGCACATGCAAATTTGCTTAGAACGGCAAAATAATACTGCATATAGTCAGATATAGTGGACTCATGTGGCAAAACTGGTTTAAAGGATTTTGGATGCACAAGTAGAGGTCATACTTAGTGCAAAATGAAGGCTAGCAAAAGATTGGGAAGCGACCAACCAAGAAATGAATAATCTCATAAGCAAGCATTAAGCATAATTAACACCGAATAATGCACCACAAGTAGGATATAATTTTCATTGCATAATTATTGACTTTCGTGCATGCATAGGGAATCACAAACCTTAACACCAATATTCTTACTAGAGCACAATTACTCATCAACATAACTCACATATCACATCATCATATCTCAAAACTATTACTAAGAATCAAGTTTATTTTGTCCAATGATCTTCATGACATTTTCTTATTTTATCCTTCTTGGATATCTATCACTTTGGGACTAGTTTTTATGTGTTGCTTTTCATAAGCTCAAACAAATATAAAGATCATGAGCATAACAAAATTTCTTTCTCCCAAAATTATTTAAGTGAAGCAAGAGAGAATTTCTTCAAAATTTTGCTAACTCTCAAATAAATCTAAGTGAAGCAAGAGAGCATTTCTTAAAAATTAACAAAGCACACCGTGCTCAAAAAGATATAAGTGAAGCACTAGAGCAAGTCCTAGCTCATAAAAGATTTAAGTGAAGCATAGAGAGCAGCTCTAGCAAGTCATGATATAATTTTGGCTCTCTCAAATAGGTGTGTCCAGCAAGGATGGATGACTTAAAACACAAAATAAAACAAGCAAATACACATATCATACAAGCCGCTCCAAGCAAAACACATATCATGTGATGAATTAAAATATAGCCTCGAGTAAAATACCGATGGTTGTTGGAAGAAAGCGGGGATACCACTCGGGGGCATCCCCAAGCTTAGTTGGTTGCTCATTCTTGGATAATAGCTTTAGATGCCGGGGCATCCCCAAGCTTAGGCTCTTACATCCTTCCTTCATCCATCGTAAGATAATCCAAAAGCTGAAAACTTCAATCACACAAAACTCAACAAAACCTTCATGAGATCCGTTAGAGTAAGAAAAAAACAACTACTGTAAGTGCTGTATCAAACCAATTCTTATTTTGTTTTTTATTATATCTTATGTATTCCAACTTTTCTATGGCAAAAACTCGTCAAAGAAAACCATAGACCCATTAAAATAAGCACACAACACAAAGAAAACAGAATCTGTCAAAACAGAACAGTCTGTAGCAATCTGATTTGTTCAAATACTTCTGGAACTACAACAATTCTACCAAAATAGGAAGACAAGGTTAATTTGTATATTAATATTCTGCAAAAATAATCAGGGCAAAAGCTCTTTTCTGTGATTTATGAAAATTATTTTCATGAGCGCAAAGTTTCTGTCTTTTTCAGCAAGATCAAACAACTATCACCCAAGAAGATCCTATTGGTTCTACTTGGCAAAAACACTAATTAAAACACACACAAAAATCATAATAGTAGCATAATTGTGCTAACACTCAAGAACAGAAAGCAAAAAGAAAAAATAAATTTTATTCATTGGGTTGCCTCCCAACAAGCGCTATAGTTTTACGCCCTTAGCTAGGCATAGATTTTATTGATGCTCACATGAAAGATAATAATTGCAACATAAAGAGAACATCATAAAACATGTGACAAAAATATTTAAGTCTAACATACTTCCTATGCATAGGAATTTTATAGGAAAATAAATTATCAAGACTAGCAAGATCTAGCATATGCAAGGAAGAAGAAGGAAACAATAGCAATCTCAACATAACAAGAGGCAATCTAGTAACATGAAATTTTCTACAACCATATTTTCCTATCTCATAATAATTCCATGTAGTATCACAATCAAATTCAACAATATAGCCATCACATAAAATATTCTCTTCATGATCCACATGCATGCAAAGTTGACACTCTTCCAAAATAGTGGGATTATCATCAAATGAAGTCATGACCTCTCCAAGCCCACTTTCATAAAAAAATCATAAGATTGAACACTCTCCAAATAAGTGGGATTATTTTTAGCAAAAGTTGACACTCTTCCAAACCCACTTTCAGTATTATCACAAACATATTCATCATAAGGCTTAAATATTTTTTCAAGATCATAAGGAACATTATCACCCCAATCATGATCATTGCAATAAGTAGCGGACATGACAAAACAAGCATCCCCAAGCTTGGGGTTTTGCATATTATTAGCACAATTGACATTAATAAAATTTATAGTAAAATTATTGCAATCATGCTTTTCATTCAAGGAGCTATCATGCATCACTTCATAAATTTCTTCATCACAATTTTCATATTCACGAATCTCAAGAAAAACATCACAAAGATAATCTAGTGCACTCAACTCACTAGCAATTGGTTCATCATGATTGGATCTTTTAAAAAGATTAGAAAGTGGATGGGGATCCATATCAATAAATTTTTAGCAAGCAAAGATGCAAGCAAATAGAAAACACATGGCAACACAAGCAAACAAAAGATCGAACGAGAAAAAGGCAAACGGAAAGAGGGCGAATAAAACGACAAATTTTTGTGAAGTGGGGGAGAGGAAAACAAGAGGAAAAAGGCAAATAATGTAAATTGCTGTTGGAAATATGCCCTAGAGGCAATAATAAAAGCATTATTATTATATTTCCTTATTCATGATAATTGTCTTTATTCGTGCTATAATTGTGTTATCCAGAAATCGTAATACATGTGTGAATAACAGACAACAATATGTCCCTAGTGAGCCTCTAGTTGACTAGCTCGTTGATCGACAGATAGTCAAGGTTTCCTGACTATGGACATTGGATGTCATCGATAACGGGATCACATCATTAGGAGAATGATGTGATGGACAAGACCCAATCCTAAACATAGCATAAGATCGCATAGTTCGTTTGCTAGAGTTTTCCAATGTCAAGTATCCTTTCCTTAGACCATGAGATCATGTAACTCCCGGATACCGTAGGAGTGCTTTGGGTGTGCCAAACGTCACAACGTAACTGGGTGACTATAAAGGTATACTACGGGTATCTCTGAAAGTGTCTGTTGGGTTGACATGGATCGAGACTGGGATTTGTCACTCCGCTTGACGGAGAGGTATCACCGGGCCCTCTCGATAATGCATCATCATAATGAGCTCAATGTGATCAAAGTGCTTGATCACGGGATCATGCATTACGGTACGAGAAAAGTGACTTGCCGGTAACGAGATTGAACAAGGTATTGGGATACCGACGATCGAATCTCAGGCAAGTAAAATACCGATTGACAAAGGGAATCGTATACGGGATTAATTGAATCCTTGACATCGTGGTTCATCCGATGAGATCATCGTGGAGCATGTGGGAGCCAACATGGGTATCCAGATCCCGCTGTTGGTTATTGCCCGAGAGCCGTCTCGGTCATGTCTGCATGTCTCCCGAACCCGTAGGGTCTACACACTTAAGGTTCGGTGACGCTAGGGTTGTGAAGATATGTATATGCAGTAACCCGAATGTTGTTCGGAGTCCCGGATGAGATCCCGGACGTCACGAGGAGTTCCGGAATGGTCCGGAGGTAAAGAATTATATATAGGAAGTGTTGTTTCGGCCATCGGGACAAGTTTCGGGGTTATCGGTATTGTACCGGGACCACCGGAGGGGTCCCGGGGGTCCACCAGGTGGGGCCACCTGCCCTGGTGGGCCACATGGGCCTTAGGGGGTGCGCCTTGGCCTGCTTGGGCCAAGGGGAACCAGCCCCAAAGGGCCCATGCGCCTAGGGTTCCATCTAGGAGGATTCCTAGTGGTGGAAGGCACCTCCTAGATGGCTTGGGGGGGAGGGAAACCTCCCTGGCCGCCGCCCCCCTTGGGAGATTAGATCTCCCAGGGCCGGCGCCCCCACAAGAGGCCTATATAAAGGGGGGGAGGGGAGGGGGGCAACGCACCTAATGCCCTGGCGCCTCCCTCTCCTCCCTGCAACACCTCCTCCTCCTCCCGTAGTTGCTTAGCGAAGCCCTGCCGGAGTTCTGCTGCATCCACCACCACGCCGTCGTGCTACTGGATCTTCATCAACCTCTCCTTCCCCCTTGCTGGATCAAGAAGGAGGAGACGTCACGCTTTCCGTACGTGTGTTGAACACGGAGGTGCCGTCCGTTCGGTACTAGATCATCGGTGAATTGGATCACGGCGAGTACGACTACCTCATCCACGTTCACTCGAACGCTTCCGTTGCGATCTACAAAGTGGTATGTAGATGCTATCTAATCTGAATACTCGTTGCTAGATGAACTCATAGCTAGATCTTGGTGAAACCGTAGGAAAATTTTTGTTTTCTGCAACGTTCACCAACAGTGGCATCATGAGCTAGGTCTATGCGTAGTTCTTCTTGCGCGAGTAGAACACAATTTGTTGTGGGCGTAGATGTTGTCAACTTTTCTTGCCGCTACTAGTCTTATCTTGCTTCAGCGGTATTGTGGGATGAAGCGGCCCGGACCAACCTTACACGTACGCTTACGTGAGACCGGTTCCACCGACTAACATGCACTAGTTGCATAAGGTGGCTGGCGGGTGTCTGTCTCTCCTACTTTAGTTGGAGCAGATTCGATGAAAAGGGTCCTTATGAAGGGTAAATAGAAGTTGATAAATCACGTTGTGGCTTTTACGTAGGTAAGAAAACGTTCTTGCTAGAACCCTAATTCAGCCACGTAAAACTTGCAACAACAATTAGAGGACGTCTAACTTGTTTTTGCAGCAAGTGCTTTGTGATATGATATGGCCAAAGTTGTGATGAATGATGAATGATCTATATGTGATGTATGAGATGTTCATGCTATTGTAATAGGAATCACGACTTGCATGTCGATGAGTATGACAACCGGCAGGAGCCATAGGAGTTGTCTTTATTTTTTGTATGACCTGCGTGTCATTGAGAATCGCCATGTAAATTACTTTACTTTATTGCTAAACGCGTTAGCCATAGTAGTAGAAGTAATAGTTGGCGAGCAACTTCATGGAGACACGATGATGGAGATCATGATGATGGAGATCATGGTGTCAAGCCGGTGACAAGATGATCATGGAGCCCCAAGATGGAGATCAAAGGAGCTATGTGATATTGGCCATATCATGTCACGTTTATTATTTGATTGCATGTGATGTTTATCATGTTTTGCATCTTGTTTACTTAGAACGACGGTAGTAAATAAGATGATCCCTCATAATAATTTCAAGAAAGTGTTCACCCTAACTGTGCACCGTTGCGACAGTTCGTTGTTTCGAAGCACCACGTGATGATCGGGTGTGATAGATTCTAACGTTCACATACAACGGGTGTAAGACAGATTTACACACGCAAAACACTTAGGTTGACTTGACGAGCCTAGCATGTACAGACATGGCCTCGGAACATAGAAGACCGAAAGGTCGAGCATGAGTCATATAGAAGATACGATCAACATGAAGATGTTCACCGATGTTGACTAGTCCGTCTCACGTGATGATCGAACACGGCCTAGTTGACTCGGATCATGTAATACTTAGATGACTAGAAGAGGGATGTCTATCTAAGTGGGAGTTCATTAAATAATTTGATTAAATGAACTTTATTATCATGAACTTAGTCTAAAATTTTTACAATATGTCTTGTAGATCAAATGGCCAACGTAGTCCTCAACTTCAACGCGTTCCTAGAGAAAACCAAGCTGAAAGACGATGGTAGCAACTATACGGACTGGGTCCGGAACCTGAGGATCATCCTCATAGCTGTCAAGAAAGATTATGTCCTACGAGCACCGCTGGGTGACGCACCTATTCTCCCTGCAGAACAAGACGTTATGAACGCTTGGCAGTCACGCTGCGATGATTACTCCCTCGTTCAGTGCGGCATGCTTTACAGCTTAGAGCCGGGGCTCCAAAAGCGTTTTGAGAGACATGGAGCATATGAGATGTTCGAAGAGCTGAAAATGGTTTTCCAAGCTCATGCCCGGGTCGAGAGATATGAAGTCTCCGACAAATTCTTTAGCTGTAAGATGGAGGAAAATAGTTCTGTCAGTGAACACATACTCAAAATGTCTGGGTTGCACAACCGCATGACTCAACTGGAAGTTAATCTCCCGGCAGAAGCGGTCATTGACAGAATCCTCCAGTCGCTTCCACCTAGCTACAAGAGCTTTGTGATGAACTACAATATGCAGGGGATGGTAAAGACCATTCCTGAGGTATATGCTATGCTGAAATCAGCAGAGGTAGAAATCAAGAAGGAGCATCAAGTGTTGATGGTGAATAAAACCACTAAGTTCAAGAAGGGCAAGGGTAAAAAGAACTTCAAGAAGGACGGCAAGGAAGTTGCCGCGCCCGGTAAGCAAGTTGCCGGGAAGAAGCCAAAGAATGGACCCAAGCCCGAGACTGAGTGTTTTTATTGCAAGGGAAGTGGTCACTGGAAGCGGAACTGCCCCAAATACTTAGCGGACAAGAAGGCCGGCAAAACCAAAGGTATATGTGATATACATGTAATTGATGTGTACCTTACCAGTACTCGTAGTAGCTCTTGGGTATTTGATACCGGTGCAGTTGCTCACATTTGTAACTCAAAGCAGGAGCTGCGGAATAAACGGAGACTGGCGAAGGACGAGGTGACGATGCGCGTTGGGAATGGTTCCAAGGTCGATGTGATCGCCGTCGGCACGCTGCATCTACATTTACCTACGGGATTAGTTTTAAACCTCAATAATTGTTATTTAGTGCCAAGTTTGAGCATGAACATTGTATCTGGGTCTCGCTTAATTCGAGATGGCTACTCATTTAAATCCGAGAATAATGGTTGTTCTATTTATATGAGAGATATGTTTTATGGTCATGCTCCGATGGTTAATGGTTTATTCTTAATGAATCTCGTACGTGATGATACACATATTCATAGTGTGAATACCAAAAGAGTTAAAGTTGATAACAATAGTCCCACATATTTGTGGCACTGCCGCCTTGGTCACATAGGTGTCAAACGCATGAAGAAGCTCCATGCAGATGGACTTTTAGAGTCTCTTGATTATGAATCATTTGACACGTGCGAACCATGCCTCATGGGTAAAATGACCAAGACTCCGTTCTCAGGAACAATGGAGCGAGCAACCAACTTATTGGAAATCATACATACCGATGTATGCGGTCCAATGAGTGTTGAGGCTCGCGGTGGCTATCGTTATGTTCTCACCCTCACTGATGACTTGAGTAGATATGGGTATATCTACTTGATGAAACACAAGTCTGAGACCTTTGAAAAGTTCAAGGAATTTCAGAGTGAGGTTGAAAATCAACGTGATAGAAAGATGAAGTTTCTACGATCAGATCATGGAGGAGAATACTTGAGTCATGAATTTGGCACACACTTAAGAAAATGTGGAATAGTTTCACAACTCACGCCGCCTGGAACACCTCAGCGTAATGGTGTGTCCGAACGTCGTAATCGCACTCTATTAGCTATGGTGCGATCTATGATGTCTCTTACCGATTTACCGCTATCTTTTTGGGGCTATGCTTTAGAGACTGCTGCATTCACTTTAAATAGGGCTCCGTCGAAATCCGTTGAGACGACACCGTATGAATTATGGTTTGGGAAGAAACCTAAGCTGTCGTTTCTAAAAGTTTGGGGATGCGATGCTTATGTCAAGAAACTTCAACCTGAAAAGCTCGAACCCAAGTCGGAAAAATGCGTCTTCATAGGATACCCTAAATAAACTGTTGGGTATACCTTCTACCTCAGATCCGAAGGCAAGATCTTTGTTGCCAAGAATGGATCCTTTCTGGAGAAAGAGTTTCTCTTGAAAGAAGTAAGTGGGAGGAAAGTAGAACTTGATGAAGTGTTACCTCTTGAACCGGAAAATGGCAAAACTCAAGAAAACGTTTCTGAGGTGCCTGCACCGACTAGAGAGGAAATTAATGATGATGATCAAGATGCTTCTAATCAAGCTCCTACTGAAATTCGAAGGTCCACAAGGACACGTTCCGCATCAGAGTGGTACGGCAACCCTGTCTTGGAAATCATGTTGTTAGACAACGATGAACCTTCGAACTATGAGGAAGCAATGGCGGGCCCGGATTCCGACAAATGGCTGGAAGCCATGAAATCCGAGATAGGATCCATGTATGAAAACAAAGTATGGACTTTGACTGACTTGCCCGTTGAACGGCGAGCCATAGAAAATAAATGGATCTTTAAGAAGAAGACAGACGCGGATGGTAATGTGACCATCTATAAAGCTCGGCTTGTCGCTAAGGGTTATCGACAAGTTCAAGGGGTTGACTACAATGAGACTTTCTCACCGGTAGCGAAGCTGAAGTCCGTCCGAATCATGTTAGCAATTGCCGCATACTATGATTATGAGATATGGCAAATGGACGTCAAAACGGCATTCCTTAATGGTTTCCTTAAGGAAGAATTGTATATGATGCAGCCGGAAGGTTTTGTCGATCCTAAGAATGCTGACAAGGTGTGCAAGCTCCAACGCTCGATTTATGGGCTGGTGCAAGCATCTAGGAGTTGGAACATTCGCTTTGATGAGATGATCAAAGCGTTTGGGTTTACACAGACTTATGGAGAAGCCTGTGTTTACAAGAAAGTGAGTGGGAGCTCTGTAGCATTTCTCATATTATATGTAGACGACATACTTTTGATGGGAAATGATATAGAACTCTTGGACAGCATTAAGGCCTACTTGAATAAAAGTTTTTCAATGAAGGACCTTGGAGAAGCTGCTTATAAATTAGGCATCAAGATCTATAGAGATAGATCGAGACACCTCATAGGTCTTTCACAAAGCACATACCTTGATAAAATATTGAAGAAGTTCAATATGGATCAATCTAAGAAAGGGTTCTTACCTGTGTTACAAGGTGTGAAATTGAGCTCAGCTCAATGTCCGACCACGACAGAAGATATAGAAGAGATGAGCGTCATCCCCTATGCATCAGCCATAGGTTCTATTATGTATGCCATGCTGTGTACCAGACCTGATGTAAACCTTGCCGTAAGTTTGGTAGGTAGGTACCAAAGTAATCCCGGCAAGGAACACTGGACAGCGGTCAAGAATATCCTGAAGTACCTGAAAAGGACCAAGGAAATGTTTCTCGTTTATGGAGGTGACGAAGAGCTCGTCGTAAAAGGTTACGTCGACGCTAGCTTCGACACAGATCTGGATGACTCTAAGTCACAAACCGGATACATGTATATTTTGAATGGTGGGGCAGTAAGCTGGTGCAGTTGCAAGCAAAGTGTCGTGGCGGGATCTACATGTGAAGCGGAGTACATGGCAGCCTCGGAGGCAGCACATGAAGCAATTTGGGTGAAGGAGTTCATCACCGACCTCGGAGTCATACCCAATGCGTCGGGGCCAATCAAACTCTTCTGTGACAACACTGGAGCTATTGCACTTGCAAAGGAGCCCAGGTTTCACAAGAAGACCAGGCACATCAAGCGTCGCTTCAACTCCATTCGTGAAAAGGTTCAAGATGGAGACATAGAAATTTGTAAAGTGCACACGGATCTGAATGTCGCAGATCCGTTGACTAAACCTCTCCCTAAGGCAAAACATGATCAGCACCAGAACTCTATGGGTGTTCGATTCATCACAATGTAACTAGATTATTGACTCTAGTGCAAGTGGGAGACTGTTGGAAATATGCCCTAGAGGCAATAATAAAAGCATTATTATTATATTTCCTTATTCATGATAATTGTCTTTATTCGTGCTATAATTGTGTTATCCAGAAATCGTAATACATGTGTGAATAACAGACAACAATATGTCCCTAGTGAGCCTCTAGTTGACTAGCTCGTTGATCGACAGATAGTCATGGTTTCCTGACTATGGACATTGGATGTCATCGATAACGGGATCACATCATTAGGAGAATGATGTGATGGACAAGACCCAATCCTAAACATAGCATAAGATCGCATAGTTCGTTTGCTAGAGTTTTCCAATGTCAAGTATCCTTTCCTTAGACCATGAGATCATGTAACTCCCGGATACCGTAGGAGTGCTTTGGGTGTGCCAAATGTCACAACGTAACTGGGTGACTATAAAGGTATACTACGGGTATCTCCGAAAGTGTCTGTTGGGTTGACATGGATCGAGACTGGGATTTGTCACTCCGCTTGACGGAGAGGTATCACCGGGCCCTCTCGGTAATGCATCATCATAATGAGCTCAATGTGATCAAAGTGTTTGATCACGGGATCATGCATTACGGTACGAGAAAAGTGACTTGCCGGTAACGAGATTGAACGAGGTATTGGGATACCGACGATCGAATCTCAAGCAAGTAAAATACCGATTGACAAAGGGAATCGTATACGGGATTAATTGAATCCTTGACATCATGGTTCATTCGATGAGATCATTGTGGAGCATGTGGGAGCCAACATGGGTATCCAGATCCCGCTGTTGGTTATTGCCCGAGAGCCGTCTCGGTCATGTCTGCATGTCTCCCGAACCCGTAGGGTCTACACACTTAAGGTTCGGTGACGCTAGGGTTGTGAAGATATGTATATGCAGTAACCTGAATGTTGTTCGGAGTCCCGGATGAGATACCGGACGTCACGAGGAGTTCTGGAATGGTCTGGAGGTAAAGAATTATATATAGGAAGTGCTGTTTCGGCCATCGGGACAAGTTTCGGGGTTATCGGTATTGTACCGGGACCACCGGAGGGGTCCCGGGGGTCCACCAGGTGGGGCCACCTGCCCTGGTGGGCCACATGGGCCTTAGGGGGTGCGCCTTGGCCTGCTTGGGCCAAGGGGAACCAGCCCCAAAGGGCCCATGCGCCTAGGGTTCCATCTAGGAGGAGTCCTAGTGGTGGAAGGCACCTCCTAGATGGCTTGGGGGGGGGGGGAGGGAAACCTCCCTGGCCGCCGCCCCCCTTGGGAGATTAGATCTCCCAGGGCCGGCGCCCCCCAAGAGGCCTATATAAAGGTGGGGAGGGGAGGGGGGCAGCGCACTCAATGCCCTGGCGCCTCCCTCTCCTCCCTGCAACACCTCCTCCTCCTCCCGTAGTTGCTTAGCGAAGCCCTGCCGGAGTTCTAATGCATCCACCACCACGCCGTCGTGCTACTGGATCTTCATCAACCTCTCCTTCCCCCTTGCTGGATCAAGAAGGAGGAGACGTCACGCTTTCCGTACGTGTGTTGAACACGGAGGTTCCGTCCGTTCGGTACTAGATCATCGGTGAATTGGATCACGGCGAGTATGACTACCTCATCCACGTTCACTCGAACGCTTCCGTTGCGATCTACAAAGTGGTATGTAGATGCTATCTAATCCGAATACTCGTTGCTAGATGAACTCATAGATAGATCTTGGTGAAACCGTAGGAAAATTTTTGTTTTCTGCAACGTTCACCAACAATTGCGAGGAGATGAGATTTGTGATTAGGAACCTGGTATATGTTGAAGATCCTCCCCGGCAACGGCTCCAGAAATTCTCCTTGATGGTAGCTAGAACTACGTCGGTATTTCCTTGGAGAGGGAGGGATGATGTAGCACATCGACGGTAGAGTATTTCCCTCAGTTATGAAACCAAGGTATCGAACTAGTAGGGGAACCAAGAAACACAACATAAACAGCACCTGCACACAAATAACAACACCTCGCAACCCGACGTGTTAAAGGAGTTGTCAATCCCTTTCGGGTAACGGCGCCAGAAATTGGCAAGCAGACGTGAGGTAAATTGTAGTAGATTGAAGTAATAGATCACAAATAAATAAAGTGCAGCAAGGTATTTTTGTATTTTTTGGTTTAATTGATCTGAATAAAAATGCAAAGGAAAAGTAGATCGCAAAGCAAATATATGAGAAAGAAGACCCAGGGGCCTTAGGTTTCACTAGTGGCTTCTCTCGAGAAAAATAGAAAACGATGGGTAAACAAATTACCGTTGGGCAACTAACAGAGCTTCCAATAATTAATTATGACGATATCTAGGCAATGACCATTACATAGGCATCACGTCCAAGATTAGTAGACCAACTCCTGCCTGCCTCTACTACTATTACTCCACACATCGACCGCTATCCAGCATGCATCCAGTGTATTAAGTTAATGGAAAAACGGAGTAATACAATAAGACGATGACATGATGTAGACAAGATCCGTTTATATATATGACGGTAGATATTGATCTCGTCTTTTTATCCTTATTAGCAATGATGCATACGTGTCGTTTCCCCTTCTGTCACTGGGATCGAGCACCGTAAGATCGAACCCACTACCGGGCACCTCTTCCCATTGAAAGATAAATAGATCAAGTTGGCCAAACAAAACCCAAATATCGGAGAAGAAATATGAGGCTATAAGAGACCATGCATATAAGAGATTGAAGAAACTCAAATAACTTTCATGGTATAAAAAGATATGACTGATCATAAACTCAAAGTTCATCAGATCCCAACAAACACACTGCAAAAGAGTTACATCATATGGATCTCCAAGAGACCATTGTATTGAAAATCCAACGATAGAGAGAGGAAACCATCTAGCTACTAACTACGGACCCGAAGGTCTACAAAGGACTACTCACGCATCATCGGAGAGGCACCAATGGAAGTGGTGAACCCCTTCGTGATGGTGTCTAGATTGGATCTGGTGGTTCTAGACTCTGCGGCGGCTGGATGAATATTTCGACGCTTGTTCTAGGGTTTCTGGAATATTGTGGTATTTATAGAGCAAAGAGGCAACCCCGGGGGCACCCGAGGTGGGCACAACCCACTACGGCGCGCTTGGGCCTCCTGGCGCGCCTTGGTGGGTTGTGCCCCCCTCGGGGCACCCCCCAGGTGCAACCAGGGCCCATCGCCTTCCTTCTGGTCCATAAAAAATCATCATGGAGTTTCGTGGCATTTGGATTTCGTTTGATATTGATTTCTTGCGATGTAAAAAACATGGAAAAAACAACAACTGGCACTTGACACTATGTCAATAGGTTAGTACCAAAAAAATGATATAAAATGACTATAAAATGATTATAAAACATCCAAGATTGATAATAAAACAACATGGAACAATAAAAAATTATAGATACGTTGGAGACGTATCACCTTCCATGCATGATCTTGCTCTATTAGAGTATCGTGCTTGAATAAAAGTGTATCCATTTATGGTTTCTTCTAGAATCTTCCATGTATGCTTTTGCTCCATTAGAGTTCTCGCTTGCCATTTATGAGATTAATTGAGAATTTTTACTACAGTAATGGTGAAATACTTATGGTGAACCATTTCTCACATCTCATCTGCCCCCTTCCAAGTCATCCTGACTTAATCCCTCTGTCTAGGTGTATAAGGTCATGGTTAATACTTAATAGTATAGTCAACTGTTGACCACAAGAAAGTGCCATGTCACCTATAGCCAACTTATAGCCAACATGTATAACAATTAGCTATAAGTATGTGCTACTTCATTAATACATGGCCCACTTTCCACTCTCACATAGGAGCACGTGCTCCAGCTGGCTCTTGCGTGAGAGCCCATTTACATTCTCTCCTATCCTCTCTCCTCCAACTAAGCATTAGAAATATTACTTTACTTCTTACAGCCTGCTAACTGTACCTTATTGTACTCGCTCTAAGTAACCTTACGAAAACCAAATAATCCCAAAACACTCAGGCGCGTTGCATTAGCTCCCACCTTGTTTCTTGTTTCTTGGCATATCAACCAATAAAAGACGTGGGGCGTGCATGTTTTCTATGACGCAAGACTACCAAACATTACATGCAGTGGTTAGTTCATTGCATGCAATGCTATTAATTAGCAAATAAACATTAAGTTCTCTCGTTTTCCCCTCATTCTTGGTCACAGTGCATAACTTAAGATGACTTATTCACCTAGACGGAGGGAGTACATTCATGGTGGTATAGAAAAAATAAACAAAATCGATGCTCAATAATAAGTGTTATTTCCTGCAAAGCACAATAAGTGTTATTTCATCACAAGTTTTGGATGCAGGTTGAACAATTGAATGCTTTTGTTTGCAAAAGATAACTTTTTATCTATTTCACCCGGATGTTTGTGAGCTCTAGAGAAGAAATAATATCCGAAGAAACCTATCAATACTCGTTACACATGAGATGACCCCCACATACTTTGTCAAAATAAACAACTCCCCGATCAATGCATTTCACTGTTCCGTGCAACGCATGGGCACCTTACTATATATTAGTACGACCATAAATTTAACTAACATTATATATAGTACGATAAATGCTCATGCATGTCACCAAAAATTACATCATTAAAAACTATGTTCAAATACGGATCCAACGATATAGTTTTTGTTGACATGCACTAAACTTTTGTCAGTTAAATCTTCAGTCAAATTCAATGGGGGCCTAATAAACCATGACTGAGGTAGTACTAGTGTAGAGGGCGGCACTGCACGGGAGTCTCATCCCGCTCGTGGTGCAGCATTAAAGCCGTCATATCACAAAACCCCACCGCTCCCAGTAATATGTGGCCTAGTAAAATTAACGGACAAGCAACCATCACATTCCTCCGTCCTTTGTGCATTTCATCTCTCTGCATTTACTTTGTCCGGTTCATCTCGCACACTCGATCCCTAGCTACTACTCCTAGTATCCCTAGCTACTACTCCCAGGGCCAGTTCTTTTGGCGGCTTAAAAAATAAGCCATCTCTTCCCTAGCTTTTCCCATAAGATCTATAGTCATAGTGGGGAGTAACATAAGGCGCCTCACTCATTCATTTGGGCTTCTAAGCTACTATGTCCGTCCTGGTTTATTAGTCACCATTGTAATTTGTGCTAAATTTTGACCAAAGATTTAACTGATAAAATGTTAGTATATGTCAACAAAAGTTATGTAATTTTGGGTGACATGCATAAACATTTCATTAGTTAAGCTTATGGTCAAAATTTGACACGGATTACAATGGGGACCAATAAACCAGGACGGAGGTAGTAGTTATGGGATTACTAATCTAGAAACCTAAAAGAACGGGCCCCTGGTACTCCTAGTAGTAGTACTCAAGTTGGAATTCCAGTTGCACGACACAACTTGTTAGGCAAAAAAATTCGATGTAGGGTGTAGGAAGCGGTTTGGGAATTTGCATGCCTTCTCGACCAATGAGATACTCCATACAAAGTACGATAGAGAAATAACCACAGAGAAGGAAGCTAAAAGTGAACAATCAAACGGGCATTTTTTCATTTCTTTTGAATTGAATCATTTCATAAGCTTGACTAGTGTTGTTTTTCTACTTTTACAAAAACCGCATCGTAATGTTAAAATGTGCATTTGCACATACATAAGTAATAATAGTAGCACAGTCTACAAGCATATATATAGAGAGACGTGTAGTGCGATATATAGTTAAGTTTGTGCTATATGCACGTACTTACACAATGCATACGGATACACAAGGTTTCCAAACTTTTCCTTTTACATACTTAATTAAGGACGCTAATAATTCCTGAACGTTTGGGATTTATCATTTTTGCCCCAAAACTAATGAGATCACCTTACGAAACTAAATTATTCCTAATAAAAGCCACAACGCTCGCAAGAGCGCTTGCGGCGCGCCACGAGTGCCCTGGTGCGCGGCCGTTTCCCAGCGCGCCGACACAACGCCTCTTCCTCAGCCTCGCAACTCGCGAGGTGCTGATTGGCGGCTTGCCGGCAGGCAAGCGCGATGTACTCCTCCTCGCTGGAAGCATGAACCCGGTCCATGTACCGACAAGACAAGCGTAAATGAGGCGATTGGGCCCGACTGCACTCCGGGCTTTGGCACGGGCGTCCTCCGCCACCCTCATGGCCCTCGCACGAGCCTTCTGCCAAGGAGCCAATTGCCCGACTCTCTCGGACGCGACATAGGCCTGCCAGGCAGCATGCCTCATGGCGCGCTTCTCTTCCTCGGCCTTCTTCTCCACCTCTATTTTGGCGTGCTCTGCCGGTGGCAAAGCCTCCCACAAGGCGACCTCCATTTCTTTCCAAAGCTCCTTAAGGTTGGGGGGCTCGGCGGGCGGTGCGACATTCTCCTTGTAGCATGGAGCCGACGCATCCTCCGACGCGCGTGCTGGCGAGACTAGGAACGCCGACGCGTCCACCTCGATACGTCGCGGCGAGGGGCGGAATGCCGACGCGTCCTCCTCAACTAGTGGTGGAGAGAAACGACGATGCGTGACCATCTGCGTGGTGTAGTGAGGGGTGCCTTGGGCTTGGGAGGGGCGATACCATGGTGGTCGACGTGCGAGGGAGGGGGAGGAGATAGCAATGAACGTGAGTGTTCTTCCGAATGCCGTGGGAGGTGCAGTATTTATAGCGAGCAATGGCACAACTACGTAAGATATGGAGTGAGCTTCAATGACTTAACTGCAGGTGTAGTTGCATCACTGACATGTGGGCCAGATGCCTGTTGGGCCCACATGTCAGTGACCCAATGCACCTGCAGTTAAGTAACTAAAGTAGCGTCCCGTAAGATATGTTGTGTGATTAACATAACAACTATGTGGGCTTATTTTTTGGAGTAAATTATAGGGGAGGGAAGGGGTGGAAATATTGCTAGTCACAACGGATTGGACGAGCGCGGGGGAGGAGAGTCATGCAAGCCGATTTTTTCCACACGGGGTGGAGTGGTGGAACTGCCGAAGGGAGAAGGAGAGTCAAGCAGGCATATTGTTTTCACACAAGGAGAGGAAAGATTTGGAGAGAACGACCTTCCGACAGGTATGGTGAACGATGCATAATAAGTCATCTTGCATGCCGAGCTAGGTATAGTCTCAAGTCATTAAAAACATACACGCCCCACACATGTTCAAATTTCAAGGTGCACAAAATAATTGTATGAGATGATTAAGGCTAGCCATAGTGGTGGTAATGTGGTATCTTAGCTGGTATCATGCACACGGGAATAAAAAACATGCTGATGTGGCAAAGAATTAAAAAAGAGGGGGGGGGGTTAGAGTAACATAGGTAGATGCCGTATCATGTTAAATACTATGCTACTTTGTGTCATGCATGGTACTGTAAAGGTAGTCCCGTATCATACACTAGTATCATGCACATGACACTAGTATATGACATTTTCCACTAATCTCTACTCTCTACTCTTATAAAAAGTAGAGTTGGTGATGATGGTGTGCCTGCCATCCTGCAATATAGGCCGTCCGATCTATATCTAACGGATAGGAAGGAAACTATGTCAATTTACCCGCACTCCTCTCCACATTTGCAGATAAGGCCTTCCCTCGTTCATCCTTTTCTCCCACATGATAAACTACTCATACAAATGCATCTTGATGTTCCGTGCAACACACGGGCATCTTGCTAGTGCATGTAAAAATCTTTGTCATTTACTAGTGTTCATGCATGCAATGCGATAATGCATTTGTAAACACATTTTTTGTGAAGAACGAGAGCATTAATTGAGCACTTTTGCAGACCACAAAAACTATTCCACCGCCTCTATCTTGGTAAGAGTAGGTGAAAATTTTGAATCGAGCCCTTTAAACTAGAAGGGAGGTAGTAGTACTCTAATAGCTAACCTTGTTGTGATGACTAGATAGGACATGTCACATACCTGGACGGAGGAACTAGTCTGCATTGTACATATAAGTTTTGTCTGAAGTGAATGTACCTCTACTTTGACCAAACTTATAGAAAAATGTTTCAACATTCACAATGTCAAATCAATAATTTTATACTCATTATGAAATGTAGTTTCATAAAATATATATTTGGTATTGTCGATATTGATATTTTTAGTATAAATTTGGTCAAAAACTTTGCAAACTTTGACTTGACACAAATCTTACATGGAGTAAAAAGGACCAGAGGGAGTATCATGCATGTGGAGTAGGCAAAAAGTTACTCATTTATAGCCATCCGAAGTCTCAAAGGCCGCGACCGCGCGAGGAAGGCGAAGGTCGTGGGAGGCGCGACGGTTGACGGAATTAAGTGAAGTTACATGCACACGTCGGCATGGCGTGCAAACACGCAGAAGATATACCGCTAGGCCTACGATATGGGTCTAGTAGACATGACATCTAGTGGGTCCCGCATAGTACTCGAGAACTCTTTGGGGGCATGCAGCCGTTTATCCACCGGGCAAGCCAACCACCCCACGCTGTTCACACGGCCTACTCGTCCCCGTCTTCTACCTTACAACAGTTCGCTCCCAGTCGTCCCGTCCTTTCACATTACACTAGTTCAACTTCTCCTGATCCGCCTCCAAAACCCATGGCCTCCCAAATCTCCATGATTGCCGCTGAGTACCAGGTTAGAACCATCACCGGCGATGAGTTCATCGTCATCTACACCCATAGATCCGCGAAGGTGGAAGCATGGCTTGCTTGCTTCCTATGCATGTTCCAAAGTTCAAAGGATGAGTGGGTCGCTGGGCTAGATGTTGAGTACACCATAGTCCTAGAAAGCGAGAATCTTCTAAAGGAGGCAGAGAAGAAGAAGCCCGCCATGATCCAGGTTGTGTACATAACGTGTGCTTGGTCTATCGCATATGCCATGCCGACATTAGGTGCCAGGAATTTGAGTTCTTCCTCAAGGACAAAAGAGTGAAACTCGTTACTGTAGACTTTACGAACGCCAGGACAGTCGTGGGTCTGATAGGCCTCATTGTCGGCCAGCCCTTCGATCTCCAGAAGGCAAGCCTGGTGTCCTCCTCTCAGCCTTCAATGCTAACCTTGGCAGAAGCCATGATTGATCCTTCGTACGCTCAACTGAAGAAACCTCACCAGGAGTTTCATCATGCATGGGAGTCGAAGACAATAGATGAAGATCACATCCTGTACGCATCAACGGATGCCTACCTTTGTTTACATATCTACAAGGGTTGGATGAAGAAGCAGAGCCCAATGTCCAGTTCAAGAAAATAAGTGTCGGCTAAGAGGAAGAGGGACCAGGACGAAGTCGAGGACGTGGACTCAGACTCCGAGTAAGGTGGTAGTGTCGTCGCTCATGCTGGTTCTATTGAAGTGTCAAGCGGACTAGTTGCTTAGTTTTATTTGAGGGGTGTGTTGTGTTGATCCCCCAACAGAACTATGTTTATGTTCTTTCCCGTTCTTTGAAATCTTTAGTACGTACAGTAGTACTAGTATGTCTTACTACTGTTCTTCTTGTAGTTGGTACTACTGCTCTTATCTTCGCGTTCCTACTGTACTTAATACGTACTAGTAGTATAATTTGGGTCAGTCGATTTGTGAAAGAAGTTCGACGGAGCGAAGGAAGAAGACGGTAGAGAAGCTACCCCAGTATCTATATTAGGGTGGCAGGGTGCCCATGATCTATCTTATGAGGGTTGGGTGTGGAATGCAGTTCACCGGAAAAAATGGATTGTGCCCGAGGTTAAACGGATGGCGGGGGTGGGGGGGGGAGCATTGCGGTGGCAGGCGGTTCGGGGGAGGGCAGGGTAGCGGCGGCAGGCGGTTAGGCGTATGGTGGGCTAGCGGCTCGATGCTTGAGAGAGAAGATGAATAATGCATCAGTTTTGGAGGTTGAAGAAGCCCTTCTGGCCGTCCATGTTGCATCCAATGGCTCACAAGAGTCGACTGACCCAAATTGTTCCTTCAGATTGCAGGATCGACGTGGCATTCAAGGTCTCTAAGGTAGATTCCGTGTCCGCACTCGGTTTGCGGGCCCGACGCGGGCGTGACCGGCTTCCACCGCGACAGCCACCATGCACACCTCCTCCGCGCGGGCGGAGACAACAATGACACGGTAGCTCCTCCTCGCCAGCGTGATGGAGCACGCGTTCGTCCTCCTCTTAGTATCCTCTGGGCATAGACGCGGCTCCACCAGCTGCTCGCGTGCTTGGCAATGCGGCCGCATTGCGAGGAGGGACTGCAGACGACATGAGCGGGCGAGCCTTTGGCTTCATGGCACAGGGATGGAGGGGACACGGCGGTGATGGGCAAGAAATGGTCGGCCAGAGCAGGCGGGCGCCAACATGCACAATGGCGGTGACATATTGATGAGTGCGCGTATGGGAGCTATCGGTGCAACAAACCCTAGGTCCGTTGCCCAGACTGTGCACACGCATGAGAACAAGATTACAACACCAACGTAAGAATGGAGCACAAGGAATCTATTCTTCGAAGGACCAACGTGCGTCACAAGGAGACCAAGACTAGCCAGAGAAGCAAGATATCACTCAGGGAGAAGCTTCCCTTGCCGTGCAGGCGAGCCAGGCAAGGGCAGGGTCACCCCCGGAAGCAAGCCTCGAGGCCGTCCTGGCAGGGCCTGCCGGGACTCGCGAAAGGAGAAGCACCTCAACACACCACCTCATCACGACACACGTTGTCGATCGATGCGGTGTCAAGCTCCAAAGTGACTAAGTGGCTGCTATTCGCCACATGGCAGTCACTTTCTACATGAAATACCTACAGGCGACAGCCGTCCTGCGACGTGTCGAGCGAGCAGATGCGAAGCTGGCAATACAGCTCGGCAGGGCCTGCCGGGCAAACTAGGATGTGACATTGAGCGGCGCATTTAGTGGACCCTGTCAGCCTGCAATGTTAGGTATGATAGCACTGTTTGCTATCTAATCAGTGTATAATGACTGTTTTGCCACTGTGGTGACCCCTTTGTCTATAAAAGGAGGCGCAACCATAGAAAGGGTTAGCGAATCCGCCCCCTCACATATTCATACGTGTGTAGCCATTCTGCCCCGAGGCAACCCTGCCAGCAAGCGTGTTGCGCTCATCACCATTTTTTCCACCATCAATCCACCAAAGCAGGAGTAGGGTTTTACGCCTCACGGCGGCCCAAACCTGGGTAAATATTGCCTGTGTAATCCCTGTCGTGCTGTTCGACGCCCCTCTTCTCTTTGTGCAATGTGCCATACCCCCACCGAACCAGCAAGGGACTCTTGGTCCCATAGGTGGCCATGGTTTCCCACGACATCTTTGGCGCGCTAGGTAGGGGGATCCCTTGTGTGAAACTGAAGGCGTGAGCAGCGTGTCATCTTCATCACCATCTTCGTTATCTTGCGGCTCCATTGACCATGGCGCCCAAGAAGAATCCCAGTGCTTCAGCTCACCCGTCCACCTTGAAGGCTCCGCCGCCCGCAACCACCAACGCCGTGGGGGACATGGAGGCGCACGAGGAAGTGGGCGCTGCGGGGGACGCGGTCGACGCAGGCGTCGTCGTCACCACCTCCCCCACGGTTGAAACAGGAGTGGGAGGAACCAGAGGTGAGCAGCATCAGCATCATCCCAGTGGCCATGCTCCACGAGGTTTAAGTGAAGGGGTTATTCCATCTGCACCTCTCCCCTCGCTGAAGGGCACAACAACAGTGGTGGCACCAAGACTGGGGTGAATCGCCACCCTTCGGCCGCCCCCACCACGGGCACACCATGCCCTCCAAGTCGCTAGCTCGCAAAGGCGAGGGCCCGACACCGTCAGGAACCGGGGGACGGTGCGGTCTACATCATCATCACCGATGGTGAGCACCGCTACGGAGGCCATGGCACGTGCCCAACTGCTGTTAAGCTTTCCCCCAGCGGTCAGTCAGATGAATGAATGGAGAGCCACCATTCTGAGTCTAATTGGCTACACCGAGGCTGGGGGCTCAAAGTGAGCTGGTCCGCCGCGGCCTCCCCAAGCGACGACAACGGCTCGCGCTGCTGGCCGTATGGAAGGGGCCACCGCCATGGTGCAATCCCAGCCGTGGCAACCAGCGCGGGTGCGACAGAATCAAGAACACGACAATGTCTCGATGGCCTCTTCCGACCTTCGAGCACATCCACGCCAACGACGAGCCCCGGAGGACAGGCGGAGGGGAGACACGCGCGTCGTCATCGAGCAGCGCCGCGACGACCACCTCCGGACCAATGGATGCAATGGTCCCAACATCTACGAGCCTGTGCTTGAGGATAGCGGGTGCCTTCCTTTCGAGGTTGGTTGCCCTGCCTTTACTCGTGAGTTGCTATAAGTCCGTTGGCCATCCGCTCGCACGTTCAAGCCAGAGATACCAGAGAAATATGATGGAAGGCCGAACCCGACAGAGTTCCTGAGCATCTACACCATCGTTGTTCAAGCTGCAGGGGAAGAGATGAGAAGGTGTTTGCCAACTACTTCCCTTTGGCACTCAAATCCAATGTGAGGTATTGGCTGAGGCACCTGCCGGAGAACTCCATTTCATCATGGGCTGACCTGTGCCATGAGTTCATTGGCGCCTTCATAGGCGGCCATCAAGAACTAGGATGGCCCAGCGACTTGCAGCTTCTCCAACAGAAAGAAGAAGAAACCCTTCGCAAGCATTTGCAAAGATTCAGCAGAGTCCACAGGAATATCCCAAATATCCATCCAGCAGTCATGATAGTTGCCTTCCAACCCAATGTGCGCAACCGGAGGATACATTCCAAGATGAATGTGCAGTTTCCCAGGACTATGAAGGAGCTTTACACCTTGGTGGAAAAGTGTGAGCAGATGGATGAGGGAAGGAAACTCCCTATAGAGGAAGAGTGCATCGACATCGACTCAGAGGATGACGATGAGTCCACCAGTTAGAAGAAGAAGAGCAAGAAGCACAACAAGAGGCGCAAGGATAAGGCAGTGATGGCCGTCGAAGGATTGGGCATGGTCAGTATCGGGAAGAAGGCTAAGGCCGAAGCCCTCGGCAAGGAAGCTGCCGCGTGTGCTGACTACCGGGAGGCTGTGGCTGCCAAGAAAGCTGGGAAAAGCAATGTGCCGTACTTTAAGATCCATCAGACCAAAGGCCACGATCTCCAAGAGTGTCATCAGGATGAGCAGCTTGTCAAGAGGCAGAGGGCTGAGTATGAGAAGCATGACAAGGAAAGAGGTCAGAATGGTACTGGCGGTAAGGACCAAGGCGGTGAAGCAAATCGTCCCGGCAAGGCTTTTCAGAACCAAGGAAAATCTACCAGGTGCCGAGAGAAGGAAGTTTGCAATGATGAGAGTGATGGAGGGGATGAAGAGGAAACTAGTGAGCAGGAGTTCCAGAAGGCCACTGATGCCCTGTGCATTGACAGGGGATGCATCTTTGCACTCTTCTCACCGCCAACCTAAACGGTGGGCATGTGAGGTCAATGCCGCAGAGCCGACAGCAGAGTCTCGGAAGCCACTCAAATGGTCACGCACGCCCATCATCTTTGACGAAGAGGACCATCCTGACCGCACCACTGCAGTAGGATGTTGGCCATTGTTGGTCTCTGCAACAATTTGCAACCATGTTGGTTGACAGTGGGGCCGGGTTGAATCTGATTTCCGCAAAGGTTATCAGCACACTTCGGATAGTAGAGGAAGAGCTAAAGGTCACAGGCACGTTTCAAGGAGTTAATCCCGACAGGAGTCATCCTAAGGGAAAGATCAAGTTGCCAGTGACATTTGGGGGAGAACTGAACTATCGGAGTGAGAAGGTTGTGTTTGATGTGGTCGACCTCGCCCTACCGTACAATGGGATCCTTGGATGCCCAGCTCTGGCAAAATTCATGGCGGCATCCCAATATGCCTACAACACCTTGAAGATGCCAAGGCCGGTAGGAGTCATTTCCATCCCATCAGACAAGAAGGACGCAATCATTTGCATGGATAAGATGTACCGGGACGCAGTCGCGGCAGAGGCCACGGCATCGGTAGTTCCCGCCAAGGAAAACAAAGGAAAGAAGAAGGATAGTAGGGACACCAGCAAGGAATCCGGGTAGCGTACCTCTTTGGTGTGCACCGCGCCTGTTGATGATTTGTCGGAAAGTTACAACAACAAAAGATCCAAGGTTGCTGCACCACATGTGAAGAAGGTCCCGGCAGGGTTGGCTGGCGTTGATGGTACCTTCATCATCAGCGCCACCATTGATGACAAATAGGAAATCGCGCCCATTGCCTTCCTGCGGGCGAATATTGATGTGTTTTCCTGGCAACCATCTGACATCCCCGGTGTTCCCAGGGACGTAATAGAGCACCACCTTGCTGTCTACCCACATGCCCGACCTGTCAAGCAGAAGGTTCGGAAGCAGGCCTGGGAGAGGCAGCAGTTCATTACCGAAGATATCAAGAAGCTTGAGGAAGTTTGTCTGGTTAGAGGAGTACTGCATCCGACATGGTTAGCAAACCCAGTGGTAGTACGCAAGGCTAACAGGAAATGGAGGCTTTGCATAGATTCCACAGACCTCAACAAGGCTTGCCCGAAGGACCCATTTCCCTTGCCGCGCATCGACCAGATTGTGGATTCCACCTCAGGATATGATTTGCTCTCTTTTTTGGATGCATACTCTAGGTATTATCATATCTTCATGTCCAAGGAAGACGAACAGAAGACCTTGTTCATCACCCTGTGTGGTATGTACTGCTTTGTACGCATGCCTTTCGGGTTAAAGAGTGTTGGGTCCACTTTTGCAAGAGCAGTCCAGATTGGTTTTGAACCACAGTTGCACAAAAATATTGAGCCTTATATGGATGATATTGTGGTCAGGACCAAGGACAAATCAACCCTTATCCAGGATTTGGAGGAAATATTTGCTAATCTGCGCAAGATCAACGTGAAGCTAAATCCGAAGAAGTGTGTGTTCGGCGTTCCCTCCAGCAAGTTACTTGGGTTCTTCGTGTCCTATCGGGGGATTGAAGGCAACCCCGGCAAGATTAAGGATATCGAGCAGATAAAGGCACCCAAGACAGTCAAGGATGTGAGGCGTCTGACAGGGTGCGTTGCCACACTTTGCAGATTCATCTCCAAGTGTCCCGAGCGTGCCATGCCGTTCTTGAAAATTTTGAAGAAGGAAGGGCCCATGAAGTGGACCCCTAAAGAAGATACAACTTTACAGGAGTTGAAGGCCTAATTATCCTCTGTGCCCACTTTGGTCGCCCCCAAACCACAAGAGCCATTGCTACTATACGTAGCGGCAACCAATCAAGTGGTTAGTTGATGTCTACTATGCAACTTGTTCTTGTAGACTTGTGTTGGGCCTCCAAGCGTAGAGTTTTGTAGGACAGTAGCAATTTTCCCTCAAGTGGATGACCTAAGGTTTATCAATCCATGGGAAGTGTAGGATGAAGATGGTCCCTCTCAAGTAACCCTAGAACCAAATAATGAAAAGTCTCTTGTGTACCCAACACACCGAATACAATGGCAAATTGTATAGGTGCACTAGTTCGGTTAAGAGTTGGTAATAAAAGTGTAGTATGGATAGTAGATATTGATTTTTGTAATAGGAACAATAAAAACAGCAAGGTAGCAATTGATAAAACGGAGTACAAACAATATTGCAATGCTTGTAAATGAGGCCTAGGGTTCGTACTTTCGCTAGTGCAATCTCCCAACAATGCTAATATAATTGGATCACATAACCATCCCTCAACGTGCAACGAAGAATCACTCCAAAGTTCTTATCTAGCGGAGAACATAAGAAGAAATAGTTTGTAGGGTACGAAACCACCTCGAAGCTATTCTTTCCGATCGATCTATCCAAGAGTTCGTACTAACATAACACCAAATAATTTTGGATTCGTACTACTCGATCCAACACAAAGAACCTCAGAGAGTGCCCCAAGATTTCTACCGGAGCAACAAAAGACGAGAACGTGCATCAGCCCCTATGAATAGATTACCCCAATGTCACCTGGGAATCCGTGAGTTGAGTGCCAAAACACATATCAAGTGAATACATATGATACCCCATTGTCACCATGAGTATTAATATGCAAGACATATATCAAGTGCTCTCAAATCCATAAAAGTATTCAATCCGGTAAAACAAAATCTCAAAGGGAAAACTCAATTCATCAGAAAAAGATAGAGAGGGGAAAACACCATATGATCCGATTATATTAACAAAGCTCGCAATACATCAAGATCATGACATCTCAAGAACACGAGAGAGAGAGAGAGAGAGAGAGAGAGAGAGAGAGAGAGAGAGAGAGAGAGAGATTAAACACATAACTGCTGGTACAAACCCTCAGCCCCGAGGGTGGACTACTCCCTCCTCATCGTGGTGGCCGCCGGGATGGTGAAGATGGCCATCGGTGATGATTCCCCCCTCCGGTAGGGTGCCGGAATGGGGTCTAGATTGTTTTTTCGTGGCTACAGAGCCCTACGGCGGAGGAACTTCTGATCTAGGTTAACCCTAAGGGTTTTTGGAATATTTGGGAATTTATAGGGTAAAGAGGGGGTGCGGGAGGCCACCGAGGTGGGCACAACCCATCTGGGCGCGCCTGGCCCCCCAGGCGCGCCCTAGTGGGTTGTTCCCCCCTCGAGGCACCCCAGGTGCTTCTCTAGCCCACTGGATGTCTTCTGGTCCATAAAAAGTCCACAAAAAGTTTCGCGGTGTTTGGACTCCATTTGATATTGATTTCCTACGATGTAAAAAACAAGCAAAAAACAACAACTGGCACTGGGCACTGGGTCAATAGGTTAGTCCCAAAAATGATATAAAGTTGCTATAAAATGATTGTAAAACATCCAACTATCATAATATAACAGCATGAATACTTCATAAATTATAGATACGTTGGAGACGCATCATTAGTGCAGCCTTAGTAGCACAACGGGGAGTGGAGAGCAGAGAGTAAACAAGGCCCGGCAGAACCAGATGAGGATCAGGACAGAGAAGAGCACGACAGTAGGGGCAACCCCAAGGAGATGACAAGGAAGAAAGTGTTGGAGCACCCAGTGTACTTCGTTAGCTCCCTGTTACAGGGGGCTAGATCGATGTACTCTGGTGTGCAAAACTTGATTTTTGGCCTCATCATGGCCTCAAGGAAACTGCGCCACTACTTCTAGGCCTATGAGATCACTGTTGTCACCCGCTTCCCATTGCAATGGATACTTCGAAACCCTGAGCCTACCGGCAAAATAGTGGAGTGGACTTTGGGGTTATCCAGCTTTGGCCTGAAGTTTAAGAGCACGTCAACAATCCAGAGCAGGACGTTGGCAGAGTTTATTGCAGAATGGACATCAAACCCTGATGAGGAAGTGCCAGAAACAGTTGTCCCCGGCAAGGAAGCGCCCCAAGAATAGATCCTATATTTCGATGGTGCCTTCTCCCTACAAGGTGTAGGGGCTGGCGTGCTTCTCATTGCTCCCACAGGGGAGCACTTGAAGTACATCGTCCACATGCACTTTCCCTAGGAGGAGGCGACCAAAAATACATCCGAGTATGAAGGGCTCCTTGTCGGGCTCAGAATGGCAACAGAATTGGGAATCGGGAAGCTAATCATTCGAGGAGATTCATAGCTTCTGGTGAGACAACTCAACAAGGATTACCAAAGTCCGTTGATGGAGGCATACATTGAGGAAGTGAGAAGATTTGACGAGCACTTTGATGGATTGCAAACAGAGCATGCACCCCATGCGGAAAACAACATAGCTGATCATCTGTCAAAGTGTGCTATGCAAAAACTTCCTGTGGAACCAGGAACTTTCATTCTCCATCTTACTCAACCCTCCGTATCCCCGGAAACAATGGCCAGAAAGAGGAGGAAGTTAGACTCCGATAAGCCTCTCCCGGTAGAGCCTCCCGGGGCTCCTGGTAGGCACCCTGCCAGAAACTCCTCATCGCCTGCCGGACTGCACTCTCTTGCCAGACCACCGCCCCCCACAGTCGATGAATGCGCTCCCGCAGATGAGGAGGTGCCATTAGTTCTCGTTGCCGATCTACATGCTCTAACTTGGGCTAGGCACATAGTCCATTTCCTCCAAACTAGAGTACTTCCCGACGAGCAAGAGGAAGCTGAAAGAGTAGCCAGGAGGTCTAGTATTTATCAGTTTTTCGATGACACTCTGTATAGAAGGAGGCCCAACGGTGTGAAACTGAAGTGCATCTGCGGGGAAGAAGGGAAGGAACTGCTGGTGGAAATACACAAAGGCATGTGCGGCTCCCACATTGGATCAAGGGCATTAGTTGGGAAAGCATTCCGACAAGGATTCTATTGGCCCACAGCCCTCTAAGATGTGGTTGAGGTAGTCACCAACTGTGGAGCCTGCCAGTTCCATTACAAGAACATCCATCTACCTGCACAAGCACTTCAGACAATCCCTTTGTCATGGCCGTTTTCGGTCTGGGGGCTCGATATCCTTAGCCCTTTCCCCCAAGCTGCCTGGGGCTTTGAATTCTTTTTCATTGCTATCTAAAAGTTTACAAAGTGGCTGGAAGTAGATGTCGTGAGAAAGGTGACCGCTCAGTCAGCTATCAAGTTCTTGAAAGAATTGGTGTGCCGCTTCGGGGTCCCTATCCGGATCATCGCCGACAACGGCACCCAGTTCACGAGTCGTGCCTTCATGCAATATGTTCATGCCCTCAGAAGCAAGATCTCATTTCCCTCTGTTGCTCATCCCAGAAGCAATGGAGAAGCTGAGAGGCCAAACGCTGAAGTGTTGCGAGGGCTCAAGACGACAACATTTGATATGCTGCAGAAGTGCGGCAGGCGATGGATCGACGAGCTGCCGGTTGTCCACTGGTCCCTCAGAGCGACACTAAACCGGGCTACCGGGCATACTCCCTTCTCCCTTGTATATGGGCCAGAAGCAGTTATCCCCCCGGAACTCATTTATGGGTCACCTCGAGTGCTTGCCTATGATGAAGTAGCGCAAGATCAGCACCGGCGTGACGACACTGTGCTTTTCGAGGAGAACCGTCTCCGGGCTGCTACGTGTGCTGCACGCTATCAGCAAGCCCCGCGTTGCTATCACAGCCGCAGGGTTCATGCCCGGTGTTTTGCGGAAGGCGACCTTGTCCTTAGGCGCGTTCAGTGCACCAAGCGTTCAAACAAGTTGACGCCTAAGTGGGAAGGCCCTTACCGGGTAGTTCAAGTCACCAGACCTGATGCAGTCCGTATGGAGACCGGAGATGGCATTAAATTGCAAAACTCATGGAATATTGAGCTTCTCCGCAAGTTCTATCCGTAAGGCGCAGCTGTCAGGCCCTGCCCGGCAGCCACCATTTTGTACATGCCTTGCCTCAGTTGCATGTGACCCCATGTACAAAGCCAGGCGCAAGACCCTGAGCAACAGAGAGAATAAATGAAGCGCTGCCCCCCCGACAAGTTGCATGCATTCATAAGCATTTCATGAGCATTGCATATGCATATAGATAAGATCGCATCTTGCATCATTTCCATCTGTATAAAACCGCAGGTTCCTGCCGTGAGCTTGGCCTCTACGGGAAGCTAGAAAGATGAACTAGCGCTGCGGTCTCCGGCAAGCCAAACAGATAAGTTCTATCTCTTGTCCATACGTGTTCTGTAAGCAAATACTTGTGCATAAGAAAACGTCACGACTTTTGGAACTTAGGTGCTCCCATCCCTTGACATGAACGTTACGTCGATCAGGATGGTTGCTGGTCCCTCATTGCAATTTTCACCTAGTAGGCTTAGTCTCCGACAGCAGAATAGAGTGTACCAGCAGGATAACCTGCTGGGGGAAACTCGTTTATCTAAAAATAAAGAGGCATTAATTTCACCTCTGCATGGACATATACGTGCACGAGTCCCCGACAAGCTTCATATTTTTCATTAATATGTTGATCAAACAAGTACAGACCTTACAAGACACAAGCATGGGCTCAAGAGATTCATTATTTGAACTAAAATTTGGCAAGTGCCTACAAATTTAAGATTGAAAAAAGACAAGTGCCCCATAATGCCTTTGCCCTTGTCCATCTCCTTCTGGAAAAGACCAAGGAGGCAGGAGGCAGACCCGGCTGGGATTCGGTGCCTCCCCAGGATCAGGATGGCACCACTTCCCAGCAAGGAGGAAGAGACCGGAGGGCAGGTGCGGATGGTGACACTACCGGAGGACCAGATGGAAGACACGGAGTCACCGGCAAACATGACTCTTCGGAACGGTCGTCCCCGTTCTTGACGCGTCATGTGTTGTCATCACCTTCCATATCACTGCCATCCGGACACCTCAGCATGATAGCCGCATCAGGTGCCATGCTCCGGGTAACCCCGCAGAGAGCATGGCCATCCCCAACAACCCTGACATCAGAAACCACCACACGTTCTGAAGACGTGTCTGGGAGCAAAGATCCCTCCTGCACAACAACAGGACGGAGCTCGGGGGGATCAGGTTCACCTTTGCTGGTGGCAAACCCCTTCTGCGACCCCTCCCCGACGCCACAAGAAAGAGGAATGGGGCATGATCGACTACCACGACCCGCTCCCATTACGGGCCGCGACATGGTGTTGTTTGTGTCACCTCTCGCTAAAATTGAAGCTACGGGCGACCCGACGATGAGCGCACCAGAGTCGCCACCTCCAGTACTATTGCCGCGCCACCCGAGCACCCCCTGGGGTCCGTACGAAGCTCTAAGGTACTGCCTAAGGCCTGGCCCCAGGCTCCTTTCTTCAGCATAACCAGCAGAAAGCAAAGGATGGAGGAGGAAGGATGTGAGGATGAATGCCTCCGCTCTTCCCCTGCCCCTCCTTTTATAGGCAGGTCAGGGGAGGGAGTTGTTCCCTCAACAAGCGACTGCCACCCTCCTCCACCAATTCAAGAAGATCGGGCCCCCGCCTTGATGCTTTCCCGCACCGCGCCCCTCCGTTACCTACCCCGCGCGATGCATGCCGCATACATGGCTGAGGATAAGGGCATGGTGGGAAGAGTGAATTGGCATTTAATCCCCCATGCATTAAAGTCAATCACGAGCCATTACAAGAATGCCCCCACCACGATTGGGTTTACACGACGCGTAGGAAAACCGGAAACTGGCCTGGGCCCAAGATTAATGAAGAAGCAAACAAGATCTCATGGGGCCAGCCGCTTCCACGCCCCTGCTTGTGCACTAATTAGGGCCTACCCCGACGACGCCCGGTAGCGTGTTCGGGCCAGGCCTGGGTGAGGGAGTCCCGGATTAGGGGGTCCTCGGGTGTTTGGACTTTTTGATATGGGTCAGACTGTTGGGCCATGAAGATAAAAGCAGAAGACTTTTCCCCCGTGTCCGGGTAGGACTCTTATATGTGTGGATGGAAAGTTTGATGTCCGGATATGTTATTTCCTTCCCCTGCAAACCGACTCTGTATAACCCTTGGCCCCTCCGCTGTGTATATAAAGCGGAGGGTTTAGTCTATACGGATCATCAGAATTCTCATAGGCTAGACAGCTACGGTTTAGCCATTACATCTCGGGGTAGATAAACTCTTATAACCCCTACACTCATTGAATACAATCAAGCAGGACATAGGGTTTTACCTCCTTTAAGAGGGCCCGAACCTGGGTAAACGTCGTGTCCCCATCGTCCTTTGTAACTATCGATCCTCAGTCACATAGTTCGGGAGGCCCTACCCGAGATCTGCCGGTTTTGACACCGACATGGTGCTTTCATTGAGAGTTCCATTGTGTCATCGACAGAAGGATCGATGGCTCACCTTGTCATCGGTAACGATGCTGTTTCCAGGGAGACTTTTCTCCTTGGTCAACTCTTTGTGTTTGGCGGCTTCGCTCTGCATGCCAATTCAACTGGTCACCTCGAGCAGATCGACAGCTACACCCCTGGTCACCAGATCAGGTTTGGAAGCTTGAACTACATCGCTGATCTCCGACGAGACTTGATCTTCGAAGGTTTCTCGGCCTCGGCCGCCGCTCTTATCCACATGAAGGAGGCCCATCGGATGCACCATCAGATTCTTCTCAAGGGTCGACGCCCATGCCCGCCTCGGCCTTAGATCCGAGGTGGATTGCTTTGTCCGAAGACGGGAGGCTAAACCCCGCCGGACTCTATCCCATTACGGAGCTCCCCGTCAGAGACCCAGATGCGACCGTGCCATCAATGGGCCAGGAGTCAAACTGGACTCTCGCTGTCATCGAAAGGCCGGACTCGCCTCTGGACGTTAACTCTAAACTCTCGAGGCCTGCGTCCATGGAACTCGGTCAAGTGGTTATCACCAGACCTAGCTTCGCGGGTCCTCAAACACCCGTCCAGCTTTCGCTCTTAAATGAGACACCTGACCTAATGCGATCTCTCACCATGACGAAAGTATCACCTCCGAGCTATGTCTAGCCCGAACTGGGAGCTGAGAGCAGGGAACTTTTATGTCCCACCCACCACCCACTTAATAGCCACTGTCAAGGACGTAACCGACATGCTAGACTACGCCTCCGAAGACATCGATGGCATGGATGACGACGTCAAGGCCGAACCAGGCCAAAACCCGCCCATCACGGGGCGTTGGAGGACCACTTCTATGTACGACGTATACATGGTGGACACACTTGGGAATAAGGACGACGATGGCACTCAAAACCCAAACAAGGATAAGCCCGTCGATGAACCACCAAAGCGTCGGCTTAGCGGCGCTGCTCATGATCACGCAGGGCAAGGGAAAGCAAAACGAATACCAGAAATAATAACACTCTAGGCAACACCGAAGATCCCGATCACCCCGTTGAGCCTGTGTTTGAGCAGGATGAAAGTGGAGAAGGTCAATACAGCCCCGAATACGCCGATCACAAGGACTCGAAAGACAGTAACTACTTACCTGCCTCCAAAGAGGATGTCAGCCTCGGCAACGAAGATCTCATCATCCCAGAGGAACCCCTCGAACAAGAATTCTTCAAGCGACAACTCATCGCCACCATGCGAAGCCTGAAAATGAAACAGCAGCAGCTTCAAGCCGAACAAGATACGCTCAACAACAGATGGACCAAGGTCCTGGCTGCCGAAGAATACGGCCTTGAGCGCCCAAAAAAGAGTTACCCAAAACGCAGGCTACTGCCACAATTTGACGATGAGGCCCTTGAGCCAATACCGTCAAAATACAACCAGGCTGACCAACAGGACCGACCACCACGTGGACAGGACAAAGCGGCCAATTATGCCAAACACCAACTCGCGCCACCTCGCCGTAGAGGCAAAGAGATAGTGGACCCGGGATACACATGCGACTTATGTCAGGACCTGGACAATAGAGCCGGCCAGACAAGATCAATCTATTAATCAAGAGGACGCGCTCCAGCGCGAGATGACGGCCATCAGACATGGCACAACAAACATAACCATACCCGGGGTTAGCCCCAAACACAGATGTCATCCGAGCTCCATCGCGATGTCGCCCAGTATAGAGGTGCCATGCTTTACCGATGAGGTAATGCAACACTAGTTTCCGGAAGGGTTTAAACCCGTGAACATTGAGCCTAACGATGGCACGACAGATCCCGCTGTATGGATTGAAGATTTTCTTCTCCAATTCACATGGCTCGCGGAGATGATCTCCACGCCATCAAATACCCCCCTAAGGCTAAAAGGACCAGCACGACACTGGTTGAATAGCCTCCTAGGGAACTCCATTGGCAGTTGGGAGGACTTAGAGGATGCTTTTCTGGATAACTTTCAGGGCACTCATGTCCGGCCACCGGACGCTGATGACCTGAGTCACATAGTCCAGCAACCCAAAGAGTTAGCCCGCAAACTCTGGACTTGGTACAATGGTGCTCCTCGAGTTGTATGCTAGAGGTAGAAGAAGGCAAGGCTAGCTTTCCTCTCCCCCTAGGTGTGAGTCTAATTCTAACAGGTTGGAACCCTTTGCATGGGTGCCCTAGGGGGTTTATATAGGCCTACCCCCCAGGGGTACAATGGTAATCTGGCCGGGTCTAGGACCCAGCTGTCAGTCTCTCTGGTCGCCGGCTTCTCCGCCGACTGTTGGGGCCCGCCGCCTGGTGAGCCCCACCGGCTGGTCTGGTACGGAGCCGACAGGCCGCCTTCGTTGCTCACGGGTCTTGCCGACTGTGGATTACTGTAGCCGTGATGTGATACGTCTCCAACATATCTATAATTTTTTATTGCTCCATGGTATATTATCTACTGTTTTGGACCATATTGGGCTTTATTTTCCACTTTTATATTACTTTTGGGACTAACCTATTAACCGAAGGCCCAGCCCAGAATTGCTGCTTTTTTTGCCTATTTCAGTGTTTCGAAGAAACGGAATATCAAACGGAGTCCAAACGGAATGAAACCTTCGGGAACGTGATTTTCTCACCGAACATGATCCAGGAGACTTGGACCATACGTCAAGAAATCCAGGAGGTGGGCACGAGGTAGGGGGGCGTGCCCTACCCCCCAGGCGCACCCCCACCCTCGTGGGCCCCACCTTGCTCCACCGACGTACTTCTTCCTCCTATATATACCTACGTACCCCCAAACGATAAGATACAGAGCCAAAAACCTAATTCCACCGCTGGAACCTTTTGTACCCACGAGATCCCATCTTCGGGCCTATTCCGGAGCTCCGCCGGAGGGGGCATCCACCACGGAGGGCTTCTACATCATCATAGCCCCTCCGATGAAGTGTGAGTAGTTTACCTCAGACCTTCGGGTCCATAGTTAGTAGCTAGGTGGCTTCTTCTCTCTTTTTCGATCTCAATACAATGTTCTCCCCCTCTCTCATGGAGATCTATTTTATGTAATCTTCTTTTTGCGGTGTGTTTGTTGAGACCGATGAATTGTGGGTTTATGATTAAGATTATCTATGAACAATATTTGAATCTTCTCTGAATTCTTTTATGTATGATTGGTTATCTTTGCAAGTATCTTCGAATTATCAGTTTGGTTTGGCCTACTAGATTGGTTTTTCTTGCAATGGGAGAAGTGCTTAGCTTTGGGTTCAATCTTGTGGTGTCCTTTCCCAGTGACAGTAGGGGCAGCAAGGCACGTATTGTATTGTTGCCATCGAGGATAATGAGATGGGGGTTTTTATCATATTGCCTGAATTTATCCCTCTACATCATCTCATCTTGCTTAAGGCGTTACTCTGTTTTAACTTAATACTCTAGATGCATGCTGGATAGCGGTCGATGAGTGGAGTAATAGTAGTAGATGCAGGCAGGAGTCGGTCTACTTGTCTGGGACGTGATGCCTATATACATGATCATACCTAGATATTCTCATAACTATGCTCAATTCTGTCAATTGCTCAACAGTAATTTGTTCACCCACCGTAGAAATACTTATACTCTTGAGAGAAGCCACTAGTGAAATCTATGGCCCCCGGGTCTATCTTCATCATATCAATCTTCCATCACTTTATTATTGCTTTGCTTTTTTACTTTGCCTTTTATTTTACTTTGCATCTTTATACCAAAAATACCAAAAATATTATCTATCATCTCTATCAGATCTCACTCTCGTAAGTGACCGTGAAGGGATTGACAACCCCTATTCGCGTCGGTTGCGAGGAGTTATTTGCTTTGTGTAGGTACGAGGTACTCGCACGTAGCCTCCTACTGTATTGATACCTTGGTTCTCAAAAACTGAGGGAAATACTTATGCTACTTTGCTGCATCATCCTTTCCTCTTTGGGGAAATCCAACGCAGTGCTCAAGAGGTAGCAAGAAGAATTTCCAGCGCCGTTGCCGGGGAGTTTACGCAAAAGTCAACATACCAAGTACCCATCACAATCCCTTATCTCTCTCATTACATTATTTTCCATTTGCCTCTCGTTTTCCTTTCCCCCACTTCACCATTGCCGTTTTATTTGCCCTCTCTTTTCCATTTGCCTTTTTCTCGCTTGCCTTTTGTTTGCTCGTGTGTTGGATTGCTTGTTTGTGATGATGGCTCAAGATAATTCCAAATTGTGTGGCTTGACCAATACCAACAATAATGATTTTCTTAGCACTCCGATTGCTCCTCTTACCAACACTGAATCTTGTGAAATCAATACTGCTTTGTTGAATCTTGTTATGAAAGATCAATTCGCCGGCCTTCCTAGTGAAGATGCCGTTACTCATCTAAATAGCTTCGTGGATTTGTGTGATATGCAAAAGAAGAAATATGTTGATAATGATAATGTTAAATTGAAGCTATTCCCTTTTTCTCTTAGATATCGTGCTAAAGCTTGGTTTTCGTCTTTGCCTAAAATATTATTGATTCTTGGAACAAGTGCAAAGATGCCTTTATCTCTAAGTATTTTCCTCCTGCTAAGATCATCTCTCTTAGAAACGATATTATGAATTTTAACCAACTTGATCATGAACATGTTGCACAATCTTGGGAGAGAATGAAATTAATGATACGTAATTGCCCCACTCATGGTTTAAATTTGTGGATGATTATACAAAAATTTTGTGCCGGATTGAATTTTGCTTATAGAAATCTTTTGGATTCGGCTGCGGGAGGCACTTTTATGGAAATCACTTTAGGAGATGATACTAAACTCCTAGATAATATTATGGTTAATTATTCTCAATGGCACACCGAAAGATCTACTAATAAAAAAGTGCATGCGATAGAAGAAGTTAATGTTTTGAGTGAAAAGATGGATGAACTTATGAAATTATTTGCTACTAAGAGTGTTTCTTATGATCCTAATTATATGCCTTTGTCTACTTTGATTGAGAATAATAATGAATCTATGGATGTGAATTTTGTTGGTAGGAATAATTTTGGTAACAACGCGTATAGAGGGAACTTTAATCTTGGGCCTTATTCTAGTAATCCTTCTAATAATTATGGAAATTCCTACAACAACTCTTATGGAAATTTTAATAAGATGCCCTCTGAATTTGAGACTAGTGTTAAAGATTTTATGAATTAGCAAAAGAATTTTAATGCTTTGCTTGAAGAAAAATTGCTTAAAGTTGATGATTTGGCTAGGAATGTTGATAGAATTTCTCTTGAGGTTGATTCTTTAAAGCTTAGATCTATTCCTCCTAAGCATGATATCAATGAGTCTCTCAAAGCCATGAGAATTTCCATTGATGAGTGCAAGGAAAGAACCGCTAGGATGCGTGCTATGAAAGATGCCTTTATTAAAGCGTGTTCTTCCAATCCCTATGAAAATAAAGATGAAGATCTAAAAGTTACTGATGTGTCCCCTATTAAATCTTTGTTTTGCAATATGAATCTTGATAATGATGGGACTGAATATGATCCACCTTTACCTAGAAGGCGTTCCAAGAATTCTGAGTATTTAGATCTTGATGATGATATTGATAAAAGTGGGATTAAAGAAAGTAAAACCCTAGATGTTGCTAAACACACTATTTTGGATTTCAAGGAATTTAATTATGATAGTTGCTCTTTAATTGATTATATTTCCTTGTTGCAATCCGTGCTAAATTCTCCTCATGCTTATAGTCAAAATAAAGCTTTTATCGAACATATCGTTGATGCCTTGATGCAATCTTATGAAGAAAAAAACTTGAGTTGAAACTTTCTATCCCTAGAAAACTTTATTATGAGTGGGAACCAACTATTAAAATTAAGATTAAAGATCATGAGTTTTATGCTTTATGTGATTTGGGTGCTAGTGTTTCTACTATTCCCAAAACTTTGTGTGATTTGCTAGATTTCCGTGATTTTGATGATTGCTCTCTAAACTTGCACCTTGCGGATTCCACTATTAAGAAACCTATGGGAATAATTAATGATGTTCTTATTGTTGCAAATAGGAATTATGTGCCCGTAATTTTTATCATTCTTGACATAGATTGCAATCCTTCTTGTCCTATTATTCTTGGTAGACCTTTACTTAGAATGATTGGTGAAATTATTGATATGAAGGAAGGGAATATTAGATTCCAATTTCCATTAAAGAAAGGCATGGAACACTTCCCTAGAAAGAAAATAAAATTACCATATGAATCTATCATGAGAGCCACTTATGGATTGCCTACCAAAGATGGCAATACCTAGATCTATCCTTGCTTTATGCCTAGCTAGGGGCGTTAAACGATAGCGCTTGTTGGGAGGCAACCCAATTTATCCCGCTACATCATGTCATCTTGCTTACGGCGTTACTCTGATTTTAACTTAATACTCTAGATGCATGTTGGATAGCGGTCGATGAGTGGAGTAATAGTAGTAGATGCAGGCAGGAGTCGGTCTACTTGTCTCGGATGTGATGCCTATATACTTGATCATACCTAGATATTCTCATAACTATGCTCAATTCTGTCAATTGCTCAACAGTAATTTGTTCACCCACCGTAGAAATACTTATGCTCTTGAGAGAAGCCACTAGTGAAATCTATGGCCCCCGGGTCTATCTTCATCATATCAATCTTCCATCACTTTATTATTGCTCTGCTTTTTTACTTTGCCTTTTATTTTACTTTGCATCTTTATAGCAAAAATACCAAAAATATTATCTATCATCTCTATCAGATCTCACTCTCGTAAGCGACCGTGAAGGGATTGACAACCCCTATTCGCGTTGGTTGCGAGGAGTTACTTGCTTTGTGTAGGTACGAGGGACTCGCACGTAGCCTCCTACTGGATTGATACCTTGGTTATCAAAAACTGAGGGAAATAGTTACGCTACTTTGCTGCATCATCCTTTCCTCTTCGGGGAAATCCAACGCAGTGCTCAAGAGGTAGCATGATGCTAATGACGCTAGCTTGGTCAAGGGAGCGTGGCTATAGTCCCGTCGCTCGGCGGGAGATCACTGTAGCTACTCCGTGTCTTATCTGGTTAATGGTGCGTGGGGCCCTGAGGAAGGAACGGGCCGACTACTTGGAGCCGGCTTCCCTCGGGTCTGACTGGTGAGGACCCCGCTGTCTTCTGAGCTCTCACTGACCGGCAGGGCCCACCGTCTTTGGGCCGTACCGACAAGCGGTCGTGGGAGCAGGGCTTCGCCTGTTAGGTATGACATCAGGGATGGAGTGGCAACAATGTTGTGTCGGGTAGAGATCTCCGCCTATATGGTGCACTGTGGCCATGCCCGACCCTGGATACAGGGGGATGGGCTATACTGCAGCCTCACCTGGTCTTGTCTTCTTAATGGGGGTGCGGACTTTGAGGGCGCCATGGGCCGACTGCTAGGAGCCGGCCTCTCCGGAGGCCGCCTGCAAGGAGTCGGCCCGTCTGGGAGCCGCCTTCCTGAGCATGGCCACCTTTTGGCAGTCGGCCATTCGGCCAGCCGGCTGACAGAAGGCGGAGCGCTATCTTGACGTCTTGAGGGGCGCAGCCGGCCCCGATGTCTTGAAAGGTTCTGGGGCTCGGGTTAGGCTACCCGTGGCCCATTACTCCTGTCGGCGTTCTGGGAACGGGGGTCCCCAGACTTGCCTGCCTGCAGCCTGCAGCGTGGCTCGAGTGGGGCCCAGCGTGGCCCATCTTCATCAACACAAGGTTCAAGACCCTTGCGAGGGGCCAAGCCTCGCGAGGCGGATGACACGGCGCTTCCTCAAGCACGGTCTCCTCAGGCTGGCTCGTGAGGAGGCGGAGAGATCAAGGTGTGGTACCTCACGAGGTGCCCATGACGCAAGCCATGACGACCAAAGGTGCCAGGAGGGCGCCAGCTCGCGCAGCGTCCCCCTTTCCTCTTTGGTGCAAAGGGGGCAAGCGCAGGCGAGAGGATCAAGCAAAGGCACCCATTTCGGTGCAACAAGACCAAGACCAGTCCAACGGTGGGAAGGAGGTAACCATGGAGCCCAGGATGGCGTCACCACAGGGCCTTTGGCAGGCGAAGACCAACTTTAGTCAGGATAAGTGTACCAGATGTTCCCCTTCAAATTAGCCAATTGTTGGCGCCCTTCCCGCTCAATATTTGGGAAGAGGCCCAGGGCTTTTGCCTATAAATAGGACTAGCCACCCCCAGGGTAGAGGCATCGAATCCAGCATCTAGAGAGAGAGAGAGAGAGAGAAGGGCGATCGAACTCCCCTAGAAGTTCATCCCCTAGCCAAGAACAGACCGTCGCGAGGCTGTTCTTCCTTGTATTGTTCTTCATCATCAGCCCAAGAGGCAATCCACCCACCACAAACTAGAGTAGGGTATTACACCACAATGGTGGCCCAAACTAGTATAAACACTATGTCTCTTGTGTTGTTCTTCTTGCAGTAGTTAGATCCTTACGAGACGGAGAGGTAGAGGGCACGATCTCCGCGCGCACCCCAGAGTTCGAACCTTAAGGGTTTGCCGGAACCCGTGATCCGACATTTGGCGCGCCAGGTAGGGGTGTGCCGGAATCTGCCTTCCCATCGCTCCGTCTCCCGTTGTGTCGTCGTCACCATGTCCGGCGACCAGGCGGGCAACCAAGGCCCATGGGCGGCGTGGCCCATCTGCGCGGAACCTCCCGCTCCGGGCGACCCCGCGCCACAGGCAGCTCGCGGTCCGCAGGGCGCTGCGGGCCGCGGGCGACGCGGGCAAGCTTCTGCGACCCTCACACCGCGACAGGCGCGGTCAGCAGCGAGGGCCTCCAATCACGCCGCAACTACGACACCGTACACCCACCGGGAACAGGCGAACTCGAGGGCCGCGCTCACAGTAGCACGGGAGCTGCTGCAGTGCAGACTACTGGAGGGCGGCCGCGACGTGCTGCTGGAGCGGGTCGCCGAGCTCCTGGGCTTCGCCGCTTTGGGGGCTCACCCCTTCTGCACTCGGTTTCCGCCTCCAGCTCAGGGCGACGCACGAGGAGGCCCCGCGCGCCCCCGCGGGCCTCAGGACTACCCCGGCACTGGCGAATCCGTCGGCGCCGGACTGGCGGTGGCGCTACCCCCGCCCCCGGCGCGAGAAGGAGAAGGGCTCGGCGCGGCCCACGGTGCGTGCGGGCAACCGCGCTACCACCCCACGGTGGGCACGGCGAGCAACGCCGCGTGGCGCATGGAGCACTACAGCACAACATTCGGGGTGGCGGCGCCAGAGGAATACGTGCCCCACATGATGGACCAAGGGCACGCTCACGAGGGCGAACAGGGCTCACTCTTCAGCCCCAGCTGGGGGGACGAGCCGCCAGAGGCCGAGCCCTTCCAGGAACCCAGGACGGCTCCGTCGGTCACACTGGAGGCGACGACTATCGGGTACCGTTAATTCCTCAAGAGCAGGCATATGCTAATCATGGGTCACAGGAGGTGCAGGTCGCCGCAGCAAGCAGCTGCCCCGCTCCCGCGGCCTCCTACCCCTCAGGAGGAGGACACAGGGGGCTGTAGGAAAGGGGTAGGGATCCTACATCACCACCGCGGCGTTCGGAGCAAGGCGTTCTTAGAAGGTAGGCCCTCCGCTGGGGAGGCGCCTGAGGGCCTGCCCCTGGCGGAGGACCCGTGGTCGTCGGGGGAACCGCTGGCGACCGCTCTACCCCACCGGCGGCGTCCTGGTTTCCGGTCGTCGTTGGTGGCACTAGAGTGTGGCGCAAGGCGGGGCCCTCGTCTGGCGATATGAAGCAAGGCCGGTTCCTGTGAAGAAGGCCCAGTGCCTGTGAAGCTCGCCGCCCCGTGACACTCTCACATAATAATGAGTAGGGCTGTACACGCCCCGGAGTCTCAGGGGTGCCGGCCTCAGGCCCTGGGGATCCCTCCCACGCCCAGTGGACAGCACTTAGCTCCGCGCTGGTGAGAAGACGTCGAAGACTAGATTAGGTGCCGGACGCGGCCTTTTTGTTTGCTTTCATTGCCTTCTTCCTTTGGTTGTAACCTTTTTCCCCCGCTGGATTTAAGTTGAATTCGAATTTGAGCTTTGCGTGCGTTCGGGGAAGGGGTGCTTGGTCTTGTTTGAATCGTTTCCCGTGTTCTGGTCACCATCTCACCACAGCTGCCTCCCCTGGCGAGCCCCTCGCGAGCCGGGCCAGGCCTAGCTTGAGCACGGCCCAGACTGCCGCTGTCGCTCCCTCGCGAGGTGACCTTTGGTGCTTACGGAGATCGTTGAAAGGCCCTGAGCCTGTGAAGAAGGCGAACGCCTGTGAAGCCATCCCGCTCGGGAGAAGGCCCCGAGCCTGTGAAGAAGGCGAACGCCTGTGAAGCCATCCCGCTCGGGAGAAGGCCCTGAGCCTGTGAAGAAGGCGAACGCCTGTGAAGCCATCCCGCTCGGGAGAAGGCCCTGAGCCTGTGAAGAAGGCGAACGCCTGTGAAGCCATCCCGCTCGGGAGAAGGCCCTGAGCCTGTGAAGAAGGCGAACGCCTGTGAAGCCATCCCGCTCGGGAGAAGGCCCTGAGCCTGTGAAGAAGGCGAACGCCTGTGAAGCCATCCCGCTCGGGAGAAGGCCCTGAGTATGTGAAGAAGGCGAACGCCTGTGAAGACGTCTCGCTCGAGAAAAGGCACGGAGCCTGTGAAGAGGGCGAACGCCTGTGAAGACGTATCGCTCGAGAAAAGGCCCTGAGCCTGCGAAGACGGCCCACGCCTGTGGGGTTTCCTGTTAGCAACGACCCCGCCTCCCGAGGTTTCAACTGGAAAGCACCCAAGGCGCGGCGTCATCCAGCAGGCGGCTTTGGAGCCAAGAAGGAACAAGGGTGAACCAGCCTACCGTTGAACACGCGTATGATTTAATCACTACAGATACATTAGATACGAGTTCATACATGAGGGGCTTCCCCTCCCAAAATGCTCTCACAACCATCGGGCCAAACGCGTGAGTTCTATCTATGCAGGGTAAAAAGACAAGGATAGTACATGGTCAGTCTGACAAATCCCCCAATGCATCCTCGGGGGCGCCTCCCGAGCTATCGCTGGCGTCGCTGGACTCGCCTTCGTCGTCTGCGCCACCATCAACGGCGTTGGGGTCATCCACCACGCCGCCTTCGTCGGCGCCCACGATCACGTCGTCATCATCCGAAGTGAAGTCCCGGACGAGAGCATCTACGTTGCTCTCCACCCATTCAGCCAGGTCACCTCGGACGGCTTGGTGAACTGGGGCGATGGCGGCGTCAAAGTCGAAGTGGGGATCCATGTTTCGAAGATGGCTGAAGACGCGGGAAAAGGCGCGTGCGAGCAGGGCGCGGCTCCTCTCCTCCACCAACCTATCGGCTTTGACCGACCGTGCCTCCAGCTGTGTCACCACGGTGGTGAAGAACTGCAGGTTGCCGGCGTAGTTAATCGTGTGCGGCTCGCCCACGGCAGCCTCACAGATGTTGCCCTGGGCAATGTTAGCCCTCTCCCTGAGCTTGGTGAGCATGGGGCCGTGCTTGTGCTCCAGGACTTGCCGCTGGCGTATCTCGTCGGCATTCTGACGCTAGACGGCCACAGCCTCTTCCACACGTTGGCGAAGGCGGAGCACCTCGGCCTGGGAGGTGGCCAGCTCCTTCTGCGCTGCCTCAAGAGCGACCCGGGAGGCGTCCGCTCGTCGCGTCGCCTCATCCCGTTGGGCCCTCAAGGTGGCGGTTCTACCCTCAGCTTCGACTCGGATCATCCCCAGCTTCCCCTCGAACTCACGCTCGAGGCCTTGGCGCGCTGTCGGCACCCGACGACAAACCTCCTCCAAAACACGCGTTTCCCGCGCGGCGACATCATCTTCCGCCTGCGTCACTAGGCACTCCCTCATCTCCAGATGCTCGTGCTCGCGAGTGTGTTCGGCGGCCTCCAGCACCAACGCTTCCTCGCGCTTCCGAAGCTCAGCCGGGTCGCCAGAAGCCACCTCCATCGATGCAAGGGCTGCCTCGCGCAGCTCCGCTTGCTCCTCCAACGAGCGACACCGGGCCAAGAGCTCTCGAGCCCATTCTTCTGCTGCTTCTCGCCGTCGGTCTGCTCCTCGGGCCTCCTCAACGGACTGAGACCGAGCCGCCAGGGAAGCCTCCAGCGACGCCTTCGCTCCTTCGTCATCAAGGTCGCGCTAACGGCGCGCGAGGGCAGCGGCGGCCTCCAGCTCGCGCCGCTCTGCGGCCAGGCGCAGGCCCTCGGCTTCCAGGCACGCGTCTTCCTCAGCGAGCTCCTGCCCAAGTAGGTCTACGGCGCCACTCGCCCTTCGGAGGAACTCATGGCGACGGGCACGACGCCCCCGAGCACGCTCAAGCACATCTGCCACGCCATCATCCGCCCCAAGCAGGCGTCGAGGACCTTGGACCATCGCTCCAGCCCCAGGCAGGGGGCTGGGGGCTGGCGCCCGCACGACAGCTGGCCGCGCCGCATCAGAAGCCCGACCTGAGTCCGACCTGCCCTCAGGAGGAGGGCCCGAGGGGAGCCTCCGCCAGTCGCAGCCCGCGACCAAGCGGGAAGCCCACGGCAGGCTGCCTATGTCAAGGGAAGGCCCGCGAAAGGAGATCGCGGGAACAGAAGAGTCACCACGCGCTGTGTGACGGTCCACGCCGTCGCTCGCCCAAACCACAAGGGCAGTGCCGCTCGAGGCACCAAGGGGTGGCGGAGGAGACGAAGTCAAGGAAGGCGTCGACTCGGCGGCTTCATTAAGCTCAGTAGGGAGAGGCCTGCAGAGCAAGGATCAACGGATGCGGCAAGCAAGATAGGGAACAAAAAAAGAGAAGACTTACTCATCGACAGCAAAGTACTTCCGGCGCTTCAGCAAGCGGCAAGGGAAGTCGTCGCCCAGGGCCTCCCTTTTTCTCCGGAGGGCCTCAAAGTCCACGCGGAAACGACCCAGGAGAGATGCACAGGAATCAGCCTGCGAAGAGGACGGAGCACCAAGGCCACTTGCGTTGAGGACACATGCCTGATGCGCACGGGCAGTTGCCTCGCCAGAGATCACGGCCGGGGGCTCAGGAGCCTCGGCCTCAAGTGTCGGAAGCGGTAGCGCCTCACCCGCAGCCTCGGCAGCACGGGCCTCATGAGCTGCCCCATCTAGAGCATCGCCAGATACGGTCACATCGTCCGCGGCTCCCTCGACCCCCGCTGTCTCCTGCCTCCCTACGCCACCACTCGAGGAGGATTCACCCAGGTCGACCGGAAGGGAAATCACCACCACAGGGTTCTCGCGAGGCCCCTGAAGGCCGACAGGGCGTAGACCCCATTCGTCGAAGGGGGGCATTTGCCTCACGAAGTCACCCCTGTTTTGGCAGAAGTACAGCAAAGCTCCCCCTGCCGGATACCCCCGGGGTTGGGATCGCCTGTCAGGACCAAGAGCACATTCCTCAGCGCCTCGGGCATAAGGTCTTCTTCCTGAAGCCTCATGCGGTCACCATGCCCGCTGAAGGCCCACATTCGACGAGAATGGCGTTGGAAAGGGGCAATGCGGCATAATAGGAACTCCTTCACCACCTTGGGCGCCGTTACGCCAAGCTTCTTCAGGGACATGAAGCGGTGCCAGACGAAGGCGAGCCGGGGGCTCACGAGCGTCTCCTGACCCCATCCCGAGTTGGGCACAACAGGCAATGTCGGCTTCACGAGCCGGGGGCTGGGCACCCCGACATCAACATACAACCACCGCTCGCGGAACCCGGCTGAAGGCAGAGGGAGGTTGAAGTCGATACCAGAGGCTGCGGTCTCGGGCGAAGCTACAAAGCTCACGCATGCTGAGCATTGCGTGGGGTCGGTAAGATGCAGGGAGAAGAAGTGGCGCGGCAAGGCAACAGAAGGAGGGATGCCTACCATCGCCTCACAAACAAAAGCAAAGACTGAAAGGAGGGCAATGGACTCAGGACCTAGATGCATCATGTGGATCTGATAATGATTGAGGATGGCGTTGAAGAAATCGGAGAAGGGAGGCACCAAACCCGCCCACAAGGCGTCGGCGAAGTAATGGACCTCGGTGATTATCCTATCGGCGGGGAAGTGATACGTAGGCCAAGCCGTCGTCCTCCAACACTCGTTGAAGGCGGTGGCCAGAGCCAGACCGAGCTTGCCCAGGCATTCCAGGTTGAGTATGATTGAGCGGCCGACAGCAGGCGCCACCGGCGGCGGTGGGCGAGATGGAGCCACATGCTTCTTTCCCTTCTCTTTCTTTGGAGCCATGGCAGCGGGCAGAAGAGAGGAGATGCGAGATGGGATTGGAAGCAAGGGTCAGAGTTCGGGGGGAGGAAGAGCAGGAGACGGTCAAACAACAGGAAAAGGGGGCGGCTGTGTACAACTTTGGGGCAACCTAGCGCGTCGCAGAATAAGGGAGCGTGGGTAAACAGTGCCGCCCACGTCCAATCAACCGCCACGCGGCGCCCGAGGCCGCAGGCTGCTAGGGCCCACGGCGCTTCGCTCTTGCCCTTTCACCTCTCGGCACGTCCAAGTCCATGCGCGCCTTGGGCCCGGGGGCTACTGTCGGCGTTCTGGGTACGGGGGTCCCCAGACTTGCCTGCCTGCGGCCTGCAGCGTGGCTCGAGTGGGGGCCCAGCGTGGCCCATCTTCAACAACACAAGGCTCAAGACCCTCGCGAGGGGCCAAGCCTCGTGAGGCGGACGACACGGCGCTTCCTCAAGCATGGTCTCCTCAGGCTGGCTCGCGAGGAGGCGGAGAGATCAAGGTGGGGTACCTCACGAGGTGCCCATGACGCAAGCCATGACGACCAAGGGTGCCAGGCGGGCGCCAGCCCGCGAGCTTCCCCCTTTCCTCTTTGGTGCAAAGAGGGCAAGCGCAGGCGAGAGGATTAAGCAAAGGCACCCATTTCGGTGCAACGAGACCAAGACCAGTCCAACGGTGGGAAGGAGGTCACCATGGAGCCCAGGATGGTGTCACCACAGGGCCTTTGGCACGCGAAGACCAACTTTAGTCAGGATAAGTGTACCAGATGTTCCCCTTCAAATTGGCCAATTGTTGGCGCCCTTCCCGCTCAATATTTGGGAAGAGGCCCAGGGCTTTTGCCTATAAATAGGACTAGCCACCCCCAGGGTAGAGGCATCGAATCCAGCATCTAGAGAGAGAGAGAGAAGGGCGATCGAACTCCCCTAGCAGTTCATCCCCTAGCCAAGAACAGACCCTCGCGAGGCTGTTCTTCCTTGTATTGTTCTTCATCATCAGCCCAAGAGGCAATCCACCCACCACAAACTAGAGTAGGGTATTACACCACAATGGTGGCCCGAACTAGTATAAACAATGTGTCTCTTGTGTTGTTCTTCTTGCAGTAGTTAGATCCTTACGAGACGGAGAGGTAGAGGGCACAATCTCCGCGCGCACCCCAGAGTTCGAACCTCAAGGGTCTGCCGGAACCCGTGATCCGACAACTCCGAGAGTAGTCCCCGAAGCTGGTGAGGTGCCGCGGCTGAGGAGCCGAGGAGCCTCAACAGTTTCCTCCTCCGGGTGCTCTGAAGGAACCTTCATCCGACTCCTGGGAAGCCGGTCGGCAGGAGTCGGGTACCTCCAGTCGGATCTTTCTGGAATTTCGAATGCATCGGCGGGAACCAGGTGGCGTGCTAGCTAAGCTTCTCGGCCCGCTGCCCTTCGTGGGCGTGCCACATGGCGCTAGCCAGCCGGGTCAGCCTGCCAGCCCACGCGCGTGATGGGACGCGACCGCAGGCTGGGCCCACCACCACCGGGCCTCGGCACGCAAGCGGATCCGCTGCGGCCGAGGCGGGCGGTTGGGTTTCCCCGCAGAGTTACGGCGCGTAGTAACTCGCGCTGTAAAGGCGGGAGTGTGGGGTCGTGGGCACAGTTAATCTCACGATCCCAGGCCCGCCCCCTCGGCTTCATAGCCCGTAGGCTATAAGTAGGGAGAGGAGAGGGAGCGACGAAGCATGCACGCCCTCCACCCCATTCTCCCTTCTTCTTCTTTATCTCGTCGCAGCGCCCCCGAGCTCCGCCGAAGCACCGCCGTAGTTCATCTCCACTGAGCTCGTTCGCCCGAGCCCTCTTTGCTCTGCTCCATTCTTAGCTGCCCTGCCGTGCCCTTTCTTCGTCGAGCTCTCCATGGCGCGCGAGCGAGGAGGGGACTGGTACGGGTCCAACGTCAATGAGGACCACATCACCTTCCTCTGCGAGACGCTGCGTCTTCCCGGCGCAGGCTACATGAAGGCACGCATGCCGCCAGAGGGGGAGATCTCGCCGGCGCCGGGGGAGGGCGAGCGGGTCATCTTTCGCTCGCACTTCATCCGCGGCTTCGGCCTACCGGCGAGCGGCTTCCTCCGTTTGTTTCTCGAATTCTACCACCTCCAGCCTCATCATCTCACGCCCAACACCAAGATGCTCCTAGCCGCCTTCGTCACGCTATGCGAAGGCTATCTCGGCATCCTCCCCACCATCGAGTTGTGGGGGGCATTTTTCTACACCAAGTTGGGCACCTCCGTCCGGGAGGTGGCTGCCACTGCAGTGCCTTCATCGCAGTTCACCGGCCGTCGGCGAAGAACACCTTCCCCACCATCAAGCTGCCACCGTCGGTCAAGATGTGGCAGCAATCTTCTACATGGATAACATGGACCCGGCCGTCGACTTCATCAACCTGCCGACTTATGTAGCCGGCCCGCCTGCCGAGCCTCTGGCCAGCTGGGCCTACAAGCCGAAGCCGGTATCAGCAGACGACGCAACCGCCATCCAACAGCTCCGGGAGCTGACCAAGACCAAAGGCCTCAAGGCGTCTGACTTGTTGGTCGCCTTCGTCGAGCGCCGGGTTCTCTCGCTCCAAGGCCGGCCGCACCTGATCAGCCAGATGAGCGGGCATCGCGACCCATGCCGGCTGAGCACCAAGGAGATGCCGGCTGCTGAGTTCGCCAACTTGGTGAACGAGATCTCCAGCCTCAAGTTGGAGGGGTCTTGGAGCTTCGGCAAGCAGCCGTATTCCCGCGCCGACCCGCCGACCGCGGTAAGTTTCCAATTCTTTCTTCCTGGACACTCGTCCTAGTCCCGATCTTGGTCTTGATCAGCCAGCCTCTCGCCGCTTGAAACAGATCTACATGTCGGACGTGACGGCCGCCATCGAAGGGGCGGGTGGCGACTACCAGCCGGACCGGGCGGTAAGCGATGTGGATGACCCTGACTTGGGGGTGGCCGCCTTGGAGGACACCGCAACAGGCGGCGTCTACGAAGCAGGCGACTCTGAGGAAGGCAGCATCGAGACCTGGCCTGACGACGACGAGGAGGAAGAAGAGCGGCGTCCAGCATGGGGGGCCGGCAGGGCGGACGCGGGCCCCTCCGCCGAGCCGACAGCTCAAGGTGGCACGCGTAAGCGTAAACAAGGCGCCTTCTTGTTTGGCAGCGCGCCAAAGAAGGCCAAGAATCCAACCGCCGCGACCAGGCGGAAGGAGGCCACAGCGTAGGCGGCCAAGTACCAGAAGCTCCCAAAGGTGCCTCCTATGGTGTCAGCGTAAGTATCTTTCCCTTGTGTTCTTTTTTCTCGTTGATTCTTTCTGAACTTCCTTCGCTTTATTTTCTTGATTTTAGGGCTGCACTCTCTCTCGAGAAGTCGGCCGCCGCCTCCATCGTGGGGTCGGCGGAGACTTCCACCACCACCCGGCGAATCAATCCGGCCGCCGACCTCCGGGACGCGACGGAGCGAAACGCACGGGAGGCGCGCAAGGAGCAGGAAGCCACTCGCCTGGAGAAGGCGGAGGCGGACAGGGCGGAGGCCGACGCCTTGAAGAAGCTAGCGGAGGCCGAGGCCGCCACCGCGGCGAAGAAGCAGGCCGAGGAAGCCGCACGCCGTCAGTTGGCGATATTCGTCACCCCCTGAACTCCACGCTGCCACCACCGGAGTTTGTGGCGCAGACGGGGGGAGCCGGCGACGAGCACCCGATCATGGAGAGGGGCAGCGGCGTCATCGCCATGCCGGACGTAATCATGCCCCCGCCACCACCTTCTGAGGAGGCGCGAGACAAACAGCCGGCCGACCCGCCGGCGCCACCAGCCGGAGATGAGGTGGTGACGGGCCCGACTCCTGAGGTCCGCACACCCTTACGCTGCCGGATTTCTAAGGCGGCCTCAGCGCCACGCCCGCTGGAGACCGGCGCCGCAAGCTCTTCGATCCCGGACACCGAGGCGACTAGCGCAGCGCCCACTGAGTAGGTGCGGGGAGGCAGGACGGGCCCTCTGAACAAGGCAGTCCTGGACGTTCAGGCCAAGCTCCGCGCCGAGGCCGACGCTCTCAAGCACTACAACAAGGCGTTCCTGGAGTCGCGAGAAGCCATCCGGGTATGCTTCTTGCTTCTTTGTTTTTAATTCTTGTATTGCTTCGTGGGGGCGTGCCAGCACGCCCACTGGGTGTAGTCCCCGAGTTTCGGGCCGGCTGCTGAGCAGGCGGCCTGAAACTTTAATTGGGAAGCTCCGAGTACTAATGCTGTCTGATATCTTTTCTGCAGGACTATCATAACCTCCGTGCGGCCGCCTTCAACTCCAAAGTCCAGGAGTTGGATCAACGGGCCATCGACTTGTCGGAGAGCCGGAGTAAGTCTTTTTCTTCTTCGGCGGGGGCGCGCTGGCGCACCCGCGGGCTGTAGTCCCCGAGATTCGGGCCGACTGTTGAGCAGTCGGGCCGGATCTTCCTGGCAACTGCTCTTCTTTTTTGTTGATATTTGATAAGTTCTTTCTCCGCGAGGGCGCGCTGGCGCACCCGCGGGCTGTTGTCCCCGAGATTCGGGCCGACTGCCGAGCAGTCGGGCCAGATCTTCCTGGAAACTACATCTCGCTTTGCTGGTTGTTGATGTCCTTTTCTTCTTCTTCTTTTGCAGAGGCCAACACCACCCTGCAGCAGCAGCTGGGCGAAGCCAACACCGCGCAGCGTGCCAAGGAGGCGGACTGCAACAAGATGGCTAAGGAGCATGACCGGCTGGTCACGCAACTGGCAGAGCAGGCGGAGCTTCTCAAGAAGGCCCAGAAGGAGGCGGAGGACAAGGAGGCCGGTCTCGTTGCTGAGTTCGAGAATGAACGCTCTGCCTGGACCGACGAGGAGGCTATGCTGACTGCCGACTTCGGCGAGATTGAAGACAAGGTCGACGGTAGGCTGCCTTCTTTACTCTTTCTTCAAGCCGCCGGCTTCTGTTCAGGCCGATTTCTTGTTTCTGATCTGACTCTTTGCATTTTTGTCCGAGCAAACTTCTTCCCAAGTCACTCTGGTGCTGCCAACCAGGCTATCAAGGCCGATCGCGAAGGACGGGGAGAAGAAGGCGAGCAGATCGCTGCCAACGCCCCCGCACTCCTAGCGAGCAACTTCTCAGCATCCAGTCTCGTCTACGACCGGCTCATCGGATGTTGCACCGCCTTCGGCGTGTCGGCACCCAAGCAATCGCCGCCCTGTGGCGAGACGTGCCGGCTCCGCGCATACCCAGCCGTACGGCCGACTGGCTGGAAGTGGCGGTCGGCGGCCTTGAGGCGTGGAAGGGCTCCTCGGCCCGTGCCGGAGCACGCCGGGCTTGGAGTTCGTCAAGGCGTGGTACCCTGGGATAAATCTAGCCCAGGAGGAGCTGGTGGCGGTGGAGGGTGATCTTGTCAAGCGGGCGGTGGCAATCGCCGAGTACACCAACACCAGCATCTTCGTCCCGGAGCTAGCTGAGAATGGTGCTGAGGCGCCACCAGAGTGGTTCGGGCTGAACCCGAAGGATGGAGAGGAGTCGGCCGAGGTGATCGACTCCAACGACGAGGGAGAAGACGAAGAGGAGGATGAAGGTGAAGAGGAGGCGCCAGAGGTCGGAGCGGACGGCCAGCCTCAACTCGACTGCGCCTGCAGCAACGAGCCATGCCCGAGCGAGCCGGCTGCTGCTGAAGGGGACCGAGCGGAGGCTGACCAGTCAGACGCTCAACCAGCCGGCACCACCGACTCCACCATTCTGCCGAACCCGTCTGCTGCTTCCTAGGCTGCCATTTTACCTTTTTTCTTCCTGCTTGTCAGTCTTGACAAACTTCGTTAATTTTGCACAATTCCAACAGCGGGGTGTATTTCAAACTTCTGTTGAATGTCGGCCAAAGGCCTTTTGATGTGTAAATATTTTAGCCGAGTTCTATCTTTCCTTGCTTTCTACTCTTTGGCTTTTTTTCTTTGCTACCTTCCCTCGGTTGCCGTCTTGCCAGCCGAACAACCGCTCTGCGGACTGTGGCTGGGTCAAGTACTTAGCCACTTTCGGGGAGGAAAGTACTTAGCCGATTAGAGTTTTCTAGCAAGGTAAGTAGAAACCGGCCGGCCGGCTGCTTGACAGCCGGTCGATGAGGTGGGAAGCCGTCTTGGACTATGTGTATGCTTTGGGTCCTTAGCCATTTTTCAGGAAGACACCCTTTCTACCTTAACTCATGCCGACCGAACAGTCGCTCTATGATCTGTGGCTTCTGGCAGGAGAAAGCTTAAGTACCAACACATTACTTGTCCGGCTGCAGGAAGCATTTCATAGTACAAGGCGGCAAGTCCCCGGGTCGACTGGTCGAACCCGATGCCAGACGGACTAATGAAATAACACAGTGACAGGCGTAATACTTATCATATAGATAAAATAGGGCAGTACCCAAGCTCTTCCCGGGGGACCCAGAGTCTTCGTACTTAATACAAAAGTTGGCGTGGTACATACTGCATTAACTGTAAAACCTTCGGAGGAGATTCGCATTCCATGGTCGCTCCGTCTCCTTGCCGGAATCATCTCTTTTGCGTGCTCGAGGCTTCTGAGATTTGATGAGGTAATAGGAGTCGTTGCCCAACACCTTGCTGATGATGAAGGGGCCTTCCCAAGGTGCCGAGAGCATGTGCTGGCCGGCTGTTTGCTGGATCAGCCGGAGCACAAGGTCTCCTTCTTGGAAGGATCTTAGCTTGACCTTTCAGTTGTAGTATCGGCGCAGGCTCTGCTGGTAGATGGTGGACCGGCTGAGTGGCAATAGCCGGCCCTCTTCCAGCAGATCGACGTTGTCTTGTCGTGCTTCTTCAGCCTCCTCTTCGGTGTACATGATGACTCGAGGGGAGTCGAATTCTATGTCTGTCGGGATGATGGTTTCGGCACCGTAGACAAGGAAGAAAGGCGTAAAACCGGTTGACTTGTTCAGAGTTGTGTGCAGGCTCCAGAGGACAGCCGGCAGCTCATCGAGCCAACAGCCGGCTGACCGCTCCACAGGCTCGACCAGTTGGGGTTGATGCTGGATAAGATGAGGCCGTTTGCTCGCTCCACCTGGCCGTTTGACTGTGGATGGGCAACAGACGCTAGGTCCAGTCGGATGCCCTGCGTCACGCAGAAACCGGCCAAGGCGCCTTTGGCAAAGTTTGTGCCATTGTCGGTGATGATGCTGTGTGGTATGCCATACCAAATGGTGATGTCGGAGATGAAAGTCACAACAGTCGGACCATTCAACTTCTTAATTGGCTTTGCTTCTATCCACTTGGTGAACTTGTCCACCGTGACAAGCAGATGAGTCATGCCGCCGCGTGCCATCTTGAATGGTCCCACCATGTCCAGGCCCCAGACGCCAAAGGGCCAGGCGATGGGAATAGTCTTGAGTGCAGAAGCCGGCTGATGTGGCTTTGAACGAAATTTCTGGCACCCTTTGCATTTCTGGACCTAGTCCTTGGCGTCTTCCAGAGCAGTCGGCCAGAAAAAACCGTGGCGGAAAGCTTTGGCCACGAGTGCTCTTGAAGCCGCGTGGTGACCACACTCGCCTTGATGGATATCTTTGAGGATTGCTTGGCCTTGCTCCGGCTCTACGCAGCGCTGATAGACACCAGTGACGTTGCGCCTCAACAGCTCTCTGTTGACTATGGTGTACGCTGCTGCCCGGTGTTGCACTTGCCAGGCCGAGATCTCATCAGTCGGCAGCTCTTTGTTCCCTAGAAAGTTAAGGGTGGGCTGGGCCCATGAAGGTGCTGCAATTTTTTCGGCTGTTAGGACTGCTACTTGCACGAGGGCGGTTGGGCCGGGAGGTGGCAGGTCGGAGTCGGCTGCCGCTTGCCTAGTCGATGAAGTCCTCGGGCCGATTGCTGCAGTCCCCGGGTCGGGTTCTGATGTCCCCGGGTCGGGTGCGGCTGCTTCAGTCCCCGGGTCGCCTGCCGAATTCCCCGTGCCGGCTGCCGGGGTCCTCAAGTCGGATCCGACTGCTTCAGGAGGAGCCGGCACAAAGATGGAATCTGGCGATGGCTTGACAAACAGCTTGAGGAGGCATTGCAGGGCGACGCCAGCTGGTATTGCTTGCTGGGTGGAGCCAATTCGTGCCAAGGCGTCAGCTTGCTCATTGTCATTTCTTGGCACATGGAGGAACTCGCACCCTTCGAAGTATCCACTGAGATGCTGTACGAGGAAGTGTAGCTCGCCATGTTTGCATCCTTGGTGTCCCAGTCGCCTGACGACTGCCGGACCACCAAGTCGGAATCACCATAGCACAGGAACCGGCAAATGCCGAGTTCCTTGGCAAGCCAGAGCCCGTGAATGAGTGCTTTGTACTCAGCGACGTTGTTGGAGGCAGCAAAGTGGATTGGCAGCACATATCTGAGCTTGTCGCCTTTGGGAGAGGTGACGACGATGCCGACTCCCAAACCGGTGTGCATCTTGGAACCATCAAAGTGCATTCACCAATGAGTGGAATCTGGCGCTGCCGGCAGGTACTGGGTCTCGGCCCCGGCCGACGAGGAAGTCAGCCAGTGCTTGTGACTTGATGGCGGTGCGAGGCTGGTAGTAAATGGTGTAGGGGTCCAAATCTATGGCCCATTTGGCCACTCGGCCTGAGGCATCTCGGCTTCCAATGATCTCGGCAAGTGGAGTTGTGCAGACCACAGTGATTGGGTGCTCTTGGAAGTATGGCTTCAGCTTCTTGGCAGCAAAGTGCACGCCATAGCACATCTTCTGGTAGTGGGGGTAGTTCTGCTTGGAGGCGGATAGTACTTCACTCAGGTAATACACCGGCCTCTGGACTGGTAGAGCTTTGCCTTCTCCCTTACGTTCCACGACTATGACTGTGCTGACCACCCGGCTGGTGGCGGTGATGTAGAGGAGCATGGGCTCCTTAGGCGTCGGGGCCGCCAGGACAGGCGGAGTGCTCAACATTTTCTTGAGCTGGAGAAAAGCTTCATCCGCCTTGTCGTTCCACTCGAAAAAAGTGGTCTTTTTCATGAGCTGGTACAGGGGAAGAGCCTTCTCGCCCAGCCGACTGATGAAACGGCTGATGGATGCCAAGCAGCCGGTAAATTTTTGCATGTCCAGCAGTCGGGTGGGCACCTGCATCCTCTTGATGGCCTTGATCTTCACACGGTTGCACTCTATGCCGCGCTCTGAGACCAGAAAGCCAAGAAGCTGGCCGGCTGGCACTCCAAAAACGCATTTCTCCGGGTTGAGCTTGATCTGAAATCGGTGCAAGTTATCAAAGGTCTCCTTGAGGTCTTCTAGTAGCGTTCCTCTCTTTTCCGTCTTCACCACCACATTGTCCACATAGACGTGGGCGTTTCTGCCGAGTTTCTTGAGGAGACACTTCTGCATGCAACGCTGGAACGTTTCGCCGGCATTTCTTAAGCTGAACGTCATGCTCAGGTAACAGAAGGCTCCGAATGGCATGATGAAGGCGGTCTTCAGCCTGTCGGACGGGTTCAGCTTGATTTGGTGATACCCTTAGTATGCATCCAAACAGCTCAACAGCTTGCATCCGGCTATGGAGTCAATCACTTGGTCGATTCTTGGCAGAGCAAATGGGTCTTTGGGGCATGCTTTGTTGAGGCTGGTGTAATCAATACACATGCGCCACTGCTTGTTCTTTTTCAGCACTAGGACCGGGTTAGCTAACCACTCTGGAAAGAATACTTCCATGATGAAGCCGGCCGCTAGAAGCCGGGCTATCTCTTCTCCAACAACTCTTCTCTTCTCCTCCGACAGGTGGCACAAGGGCTGCCTGACTGGCTTGGCATCGGACCGGACGTGTAGCTTGTGCTCGATGAATTCCGTCGGAATACCCGTCATGTCCTTGGGAGACCACGCAAAGATGTCCTGATTCTCACAGAGGAAATCGACGAGCTCGCCTTGCAATTTGCTATCAAGGTTTGCACCTATGACAACGTACCTCTCCGGGTGCTCCGGGTCCAAGGGTATCTTCTTCGTTTCTTTGGCCGGCTTGAACGAACCCTCGGATTCCGATTGCTTGAGGTTGGGTGGCATTTCCGGCTGCTTGTCTGCCATTGCCACAACCTAATCAAGGAGCCGCTTCTCAGCTGCTATCACAGGTTGGCTAACCGGCTGCTCTCTGCAGCGCAGGCAGACGACTTCTTGTAGTCTCCTGCTATGGTCAGGATTCCCTTGGAGCTCGACATCTTCATCTTCAGGTAAGCATAGTGGGGGACCGCCATGAACTTGGCCAGGGCAGGCCGACCAAGTAATGGATGATAAGGGCTCTCAAGATCCACCACCTCAAACTAGACTAGCTCTTGGCGGAAATGATTTTTGTCCCCGAAGAGGACATCTATCTGAGTCTTGCCGATTGGTGAGAAGGAATGGCAAGGAACTATGCCATGGAAAACTATCCGACTGGGCTGAAGATGTCTCTGCTTGATTCCCAACTTCTCCATGGTACCTTTGTACAGAATGTTGATGCTGCTACCGCCATCTATCAGAACTCGGAAGAAGCGAGCAACTTGCCTCTCCGTGGCAAACGTGGCATCCAACACCAGAGCATACGAGCCGGGATTGGGCATCACCTCCGGGTGGTCGGCTCTACTCCAACTTATGGGCTTCTTAGACCAGTGCAAGAACTCCGGGGTCTCTGATGCTACTGCGTTTACTTCTTGTTGCTGCTGCCATCTGCTGCACCTGTCTTCGGCCACGCTGGTGAACACGACGTAAGCTCCATGCTCTTCAGGATAATCATCTTGTATGGCGCCGACTGGCCGAGCCGCCGGCTGCTATGGAGGAGGAGGCGGCGGGCCGGCTGGCGGAGGAGGATAGAGTCCGTCACCCTTGGCGATCTTGGTGAGCCTGTGGCACTTCCGAGTGGTGTGATTTGACGGCTTTGGACTGCTATGGAACTTGAAAGGTGCACCAAGAGTTTGCTCGTATGAGAAGGCGGGCAGCCAGTTAGGCTTCCTGCCCTTCTGGCGTTTGGGAGGAGGCTGCCCTTCTGGCTGCTCATCTTCGACTGTTGCCACCTGCCGGCTCATGGAAGCCGGCTGCATGGCCTTGCGCTTGTTGTCGCTCGGTTGCTTTCGCCGACTGGTGTCACCAGCCGGGGTCCGAGGAGCTTGAGGGGCCACCTTGCCCGACACATTAACTTGAATCTCCGCCTTCATGTAAGAGTCAGCCGTGGCGTACTTGTCTGCTATGATTAGCAGTTCGTCGAGGGTCGCCGGCTCGTCGTAGAGAAGCTTGTGCTTGAGGAGGGTGCCCTCTCGGCACCAGCTAGTGAAGTACTCGATGGCCTGCACCTCGTGCACACCTTCGCACGAGTTGCGCAACTCGGCCCAACGCGTGAGATAGTCGCGAGTCGACTCGTTGGGGCCTTGGACGCATAAGGAGAGATGGTGAGGCTTGGGCGGCCGCTTGTACATGCTGGTGAAGTTGCGGACGAATGCTTCAGTAAAATCAACCCAGCTGTTGATGCTGTGGGGCTTCAGGCTGTTCAGCCATGTCCGGGCCGTGTCCTGGAGCATGAGCGAAACGTACTTCACGACGACGCGCTTGTTGCCGTTGGCAATGCTGACGGCTTTAGAGTAGTCGACCAACCAGTCCTCCGGCTTCATGGAGCCAGTGTACTTGGGTGTATCTCTTGGGAGAGTAAACCCTTTGGGGAAGGGCTCATCTTGGATGCGGGGGCCAAAACAAGGCGGGCCCAGCTCATCTTCTTCTTCTAGTGCCAGGGATCGATTGAGGCGATCGATCCGGTGACAGGCATCGTTTTCTCTGATTCGTTCTTGGCGGACAATGCGGCCGCCGAGTGATGGCTGATCAACAGGTGGCGGGGAAATGCGCCTCGCCCTACGGGGAGGAGGAGGCGGACAGTCGTCTCGCCGCCACACTGCTCTCGGGCGGCCGTCCTGGTCGCACTCGATGGTGATGTGAGTCCGGCTACGGCTGGCAGCCGGCTCCTTGTCTCTTCTATCGCAGACGCCACCAGTCAGCATCTGGGATGTTGCGCCTTGGTCTCGTAGAGGAGGCGGGTCGTCGTTTTGCCTGTTGGGCACCTCAGTGCGGCACCTGGCATCTTGCTGCTCAGTAGCCGCGTCGAGGAGCCGCTGGACTCGCTCCGTCATGTGGCGACGCTCGTCGCCCTCGAGCTTGTCTAGCTCGTCTGCTGCCGCCTGGGCAGCCCGTATGTTTTCCGCAGGCATGGCGTAGACGGGATGATTTTTCGCAAACATGCTGACGATGGTCGCGCCACGCTGCCGGACCGAGCCAATGCGGCTAGTCCCACCAGGAGCCAGCGTGCCGCCGACAACACGGTCCATCTCCCGCTGGTAAGCCTCCGAAAGGCGTCTCATGCTGGCCAGCCGGTTGGCGCTCTCGACGAGCTGGATGCGGCGTGCTTCCAGCATCTCACCATCGGCGTCTTCCGGGATAGGCGCAGCCAGGTCTTGCATTGCCGCCTGCAACGGATCCTGGCCACCTCCGCCAGAGTGCTCGCCATGGCTGATGACAAGCACCTCTGTGACGGTGCTGCCGCCGCTGTCTGCGCGAGGAAGCGGCTCGTCGTAGACCAGCACGTTGGAGGGGAACGCGTCAAGCGACGCCGTGTCAGAGTCGACCAACATTGGGTCGGTGGAGCCAACGGACTCCAAGTCAGCAGCAGGTTCGCTGGCGACGTGGAGCTGATCGAGGAGGCTCACGAGGCGGCTCTCGGGGCCATCGGTGCCCGCATCAGACGCGGGCTCACGGAGAGGCGAATCTCGACAACAAGATCGGCGAGGCAGCTCGCCGCGCAGGCGACCTTCGTGCTGTGCAGCGCGTCAGCACCGACGCCGTCTGGCCTGCCGGGCTGGCTGCGCTCGCCAGGAAGGAACAGGGTTCCTGTCCAGAACAGGTCTCCGGAAGACGGTGCGCCTCGCCCTACGGTGGGCGCCAAATGTCAGGGGTTGGGTGCGACATATGCCAATGGATGGCTTATCATGGTGGGAGCGAATAGAACGTCGCCGGTGCCTGGAAGCGGGATGAGGCGTAGACACGAACGCCGGCGCAGTTTACCCACATTCGGGGCTCTCCTAGGAGATAGCACCCCTAGTCCTGCTCTGCGGGGTCTCCGCATGATCACTAAGGCACTAGTGGGTACAATGGTGCTCCTCGAGCTGTATGCTAGAGGTAGAAGAAGGCAAGGCTAGCTCTCCTCTCCCCCTAGGTGTGTGTCTAATTCTAACAGGTTGGAACCCTTTGCATGGGTGCCCTGGGAGGTTTATATAGGCCTACCCCCAGGGGTACAATGTTAATCTGGCCGGGTGTAGGACCCGACTGTTAGTCTCTCTGGTCGCCGGCTTTTCCGCCGACTGCTGGGGCCTGCCGCCTGGTGGGCCCCGCCATCTGGTCTGCTACGGAGCCGACAGGCCGCCTCCGCCGCTCACGGGTATTGCCGGCTGCGGATTACTGTAGCCGTGATGCTAATAACGCTAGCTTGGTCAGGGGAGCGTGGCTACAGTCCCGCTGCCCGGCAGGAGATAACTGTAGCCACTTCGTGTCTTATCTGGTTCATGGTCCGTGGGGCCCTGAGGAAGGAACGGGCTGACTGCTGGGAGCCGGCTTCCCTCGGGTCCGACTGGTGAGGACCCCGCCGTCTTCTGGGCTCTCACTGACCAGCCGAGCCTGCCGTCTTCGCGCCGTACCGACAAGCAGTCGTGGGAACAGGGCTTCGCCTGTCAGGAGTGACGTCAGGGATGGAGTGGCAACAGTGCTTCGCTGGGCGGAGATCTCTGCCTGTATGGTGCAGTGTGGCCACGACCGGCCTTGGATACGAGGGGATGGGCTATACTGCAGCCTCAGCCTGTCTTGTCTTCTTAATGGGGGCGCAGACTTTGAAGGCGCGATGGGCCGACTGCTAGGAGCTGGCGTCTCCGGAGGCCGCCTGCCAGGAGTCGGCCCGTCTTGGAGCCGCCTTCTGGCAGTCGATCATTCGGCCAGCCGACCGATAGAAGGTGGAGCGCTATCTTGACGTCTTGAGGGGCGCAGCCAGCCCCGATGTCTTGAAAGGTTCTGGGGCTCAGGTTAGGCTACCCGTGGCCCATTACTCCAACAAAATACTGGATAGGCCCTACCAGATTCATGGCACCCATGACAAGCCTGCCAACCACACCAACAGAAACTACTGGGTTTTAAACAGGTCGGTAAATTAAATACCGAACACAAGGGGAAAGGACCTCAAAGCGAGGAAGATGATGAGCCCCGCCTTCCGAACAAAGGGGGACATAAAAGTTTCCCCCCAAGGTGAAGACTGTGAGCATGATATATGTCACCCACATCCCCAAGAGGGAGCCCAGGCGCGCATTAAAAGATGTCTACGCCGTAGAGCCTGTCGCCCAAAAATGCATCCCATGGTCGGCTTGTCCGATCACCTTTGATCGCAGGGATCACCCAACCAGTATCCGTCACGGAGGTTCAGCGACCATGGTCCTCGATCCCATCATTGATGGATACCATCTCACTAGAGTCCTTATGGACGGCGGCAGCTATCTCAACTTGATTTATCAAGACACTATCTGTAAGATGGGTATTGACCCATCAAGAATCAAGCCTAGCACTACCTTTAAAGGAGTGATACCTGGCAAGGAAGCCTGCTGCACGGGCTCCTTAACACTGGAATTAGTATTCGGCTCTCTAGACAACTTTCGAACTGAAGAATTGATCTTTGTTATTGTCCCTTTCCCGCAGTGGTTATCATGCACTACTTGGACGGACCGCTTTCGTCCGCTTTAATGCAGTCCCACACTATGCTTTTTAAAGCTCAAAATGCCCGGACCACGCGGCGTCATCACAACCAATGGAAATATGGAGTGCTCCCTCCATACTAAGGAGCACACCGCGGCCCTAGCAGCCGAGGTACAAAACAACCTCATCAAGCCGAACTGCTCATTGGTCATCAAGACCCATGACACCACTAAGCGAGTCCAATCCACATTACAGCACGACAGCTCGGCGGATCTAGAGCTTGAATAGCAGTTCAGCCTCTACCGATCGCCCCATAAGGTTGTGACATATGTACCGTGTGTGCATAATTACGCACATAAAATACCTTGGGTAGCACCGGAGGCATACTGCGGAAAAGGTCTATAGTACAGCTTGACCCTATTCGGGCCTTAACCTTTTTTATCTCTTTCTTCTATTTTTTTCTCACTATAGGTTCAATAAAAAACCTACCTACTATGCGGTTGTACAGGGGCTCCATTCCAGGTTCCCCTGTCCTATAGACGATCATCGACTCCTCCTCTCAAAGGATTTCTAACCAAGGAGAAACAGGGCAGACGTGTAGCAGGGCATCATTAGGATCTTCAAGCCACTATTTTCTCAAAAAGCCCTATATAAACCTTTCCCTTGTGTAAACTTTCGACATGTAAAATGGCCTTGGCCTTCGGGCATTATCTGTAATGACATGTCTCGACGTATCAATCAGGGCATAAAGGAAGCAGTTGATCACCACTTTTGTTTGGTACTCATCTATTTTATATTATCATCTGTATTCCCTCTCTACTTTCGACTGCCACATGTGCTTTAGTCCGGCTTTAAACACCGGGGGTTGTATCCGGCCCGGCACATTTTGAAGTCCGAACTCCTATGGGGTACTCTTCGGCATCCCGGATATTGCATTATATGCATCGGCTCCGAATCATTTCCTTGGTCTATAGTTGGGTTGCTCGGCTCATGTGCTTACCACCTTACGTTCCGCTCGTTCGGCTAAGGTAGTAAAGGGAGAACTACTGCGATTGTATTTCTGGTTCGTTCGGTCAAATACCTCAGTAGAGAAAGCCAAAAACTGACTGTCATGATAAATCAAGAGCTGGCTGGAGATTTGGTGTATATTAAAATCGTTAGCGATTGACGTGGTGTTACATGAGGGGCTGGTCTCCGCATAGCCACGTGGAGCAGGCACCGTAGTCCGGATAGCTGCACACGCACCAGGGGCTAGTACTTAGCTCCAGAGTCAAACTCCTGTGGCTATGTGAAAGTAATAAAGCACATAGTCTGATTGGCTAGTTCACCTCGCGGATGCCTCCTTTACGAACCAAGACTTTGGATAAAGTGCGGTCACGCGTTACGCCGAACACCCCTGTAACATCTGCGTGGGGGCTAAAGCCGACGACTGGCAACTTTCAGAAATAAACGGCCACACAGGAGGAAAAATCACTTGAAACAACAGGCGCAAAAATACATATATTACAAGCCTGGGTTCACAAACATAGTTTTTACAACCCGAACACATCTAATCAAATAACACGTCCTTAGAACATTGGCCCTCTACTATTTTGGCCCCTTCTAGTAGATCGTCGAAGTACCTCTCCGGCTTCCGATGATCCTTGCCTTTAGGCGAGCCTGCGGTCACCACGTCGGTGGCCCTCATCTTCACCCATTGCATCTTCACACGGGCGAAGGCCATCCAAGCACTCTCTATGCAGGACAAACACTTTATAGCATCAATTCGGGGCCGCGCATCAACAAGCCGCTTCACCAAACCGAAGTAGCTGCTGGGAATAGGTTCGGCCGACCAGAGTTGGACTATTAAGTCCTTCATGGCCAAGCCCGCCACACTATGCAGCTCCATGAGCTGCTTCAGCTGGTCGTTTAGACGCGTCAGATGCTCCGGCGCGAGAAATTGCGACCAGAACAGCTTCTCGCTTGAGTTCCCCTCCTGGGCTCGGAAGAAATGTGCGACATCAGCGGCACTCCTCGGAAGATCCGCAAACAAGTCTGGAGATCTCCACACTCGTGTGACAAAAGCATACCTCTGACCTCCAAAAACACTCTGCAAAAGAAAGGCCTTACCAGCCGCTATCTGCTTCGCCTGATGGATCTCCTCGCGAGTACTTCGGGATTCGATCTGCGCCTCTTTAGCATCATGGAGATCATTCACCAGTTTGGTCTTCTGGGCTGAAGTCTTCTCCTCCAAGGCCTCGCATTTGCTGATGGCATCCTTCAGCTTCTGCTCAACTTCGGCCACCTGGACTTCATGTTGGCGGCGGGTGGCCTGCTCGGTCTTCAGTTCTGCAGCCGCTTTGTCAGCAACTCCCTTATTCGCCTCCGCCTCCTTCTTGTCCTAGGCAAGGACGCCTTTGAGGGTCTCGACCTCGGCTGCGCCAACTATAATCAAACATTACATGAGTTAATTTCTGAATATACATATCACTTCTGATATACAACTAAGGTTTTTAAACATTATACGCATACCTTGCGTCTCGTCGAAGCGCTTGTTAATGCGGCTGATTTCTTTATCGGCCACCTGAAGCTTCCGATTGAGTTCGGAAACTTCTGCGGCCTTGGCGGTCGCCGCTAACAGGGAAGCCTATTGCAACAACAGAGAAGTATGTTAACTCTCCCAAATACTATGTGGATCCTCTGTCCGGTTTCTTTCAAACCCGATAGAGCCCCAGGGGCTACTGTCTATAAACAGGTATATTCCTCTATATGAAACAAAAACGTCGCATACCTCAAAGCCTATCAGTAGGCTGGTGAAGGCTTTATTCAGTCTGCCTTTTGCAGACTGAAGCTTCTCCACCCCGCACCCATCAAGGTGTGGTGCTACTCCATGATGGAAGCACGTTGCAGTGCTTCCTATAGAGCGTTCGGCGCCTCCGGATTAGTGGAGGTATCCGATGGAGCTGACGATCTCCCCACTTTCAAAGGGGGCTGCTCACCCGATCCCGGAGCCACATTGTTCTCCGGAATGGTGTCCGGCTGGGTCCCGGATTATTGGGGGTCCCCACCGTTGGTTGTCATAGGGGTCGCCTCCCCTAGGTCTTGGGCGACCGAGGTATTAACCTCGGGCACTTTCTCAACATCCTCGTCCACAACCCCTCGGCCAGGAGAGGTCCTTCAGGATAACACCTCGGAGTCATCCAGGGTGACAGGCGAGTGGGCTCGTGGCGGCATCTTGCTCTCTGCCATCTCGGGTGGAAGAGAGTTCCCCTCCGATAACGGAGTGTTTGAAAGCTCGCGTGGAGGGCTGAGAGGAAAAATAACAAAATAACTTACATAATGGAGATAGGAAGGCTGAAGACAAATAGGGAGTATCTGAATACTTACAATTCGGCTAGGAACTTCGCCCTGGGAGGCTTTTTAGGGACCAATTCGGCATCTGAGTCCGAACTATCCTAGAGGATCACCTTTCTTCTCTTGGGAAACTCCCCTTTCGGGTCTTTGGAGGCTGCCCTATTCTTTTTCCTCCCCTTATGAGGGGAGTCGCTTTCCACCTCCTCTCCCTCTTCTTCTTCCTCGTCTCCCTCGTGGGAGCAGAGGGCTTCAGTCTCTTCAGACACTATGTCCAAAGGACCCTTGTGGCGGGGGCCGCCCTTAGCCTCCTTGACCTTCTTCTTATTGGCATTCTTCTCCGGCGCTTGATACGGCGCCGGGACCAGCATCTCCGTTAGCTGGGGGTGACCGGGTTCTCCGGTAGTGGTGTCGGATAGTTGATTCGCTCCGCCTTCGCCGTCCAGCCCTGTACAAAAAGAGGATAATATAATCTTCATCACATCCTAAGTGCTAGCCAAATAAGTCTTCGAAAGAGTTGTGCTTACCGCTGAGGCTGGGTTCTCGCTGTCGAGTCCGATGTCCTCGGTCTTCATCAGCCAAGTCTTTTGGGCCATGAAAAGTTGCATCCATATATCTTCATTCCTGGTGCCGAAGAAGCACTTCAAGGTCTGTGGTTCTTCCATATTGAACTCCCACATGGGGGAGGCCCGAAGTTGGCTGGGAAGGACACGACTGAAGAGCATCACTTGGATCACGTTTGTGAGACCAGTGCTTTTGCCCAACACGTTGGGAGATGCGCTTCTGCAGCATCATCACCTCCACCTGGGACCCCCAATCAAGGCCCTTGGTGGTCCATGAGGTTAGTCTCGTGGGGGTCCAGATCTGAAGTCAGGCGTGGCTGCCCACTTGGCGTCGCGGCGTTCGGTGATGTAGGACCACTCCTGATACCACACCTTGACTGTCTCCAAAAAAGCCCCCTTGGGTGAGACGGTGTTGGGAAGCTTGCTCACCATAGCCCCGTCGCAGTCTGCGTGCGGTCCATCAACCACCTTCGGCTTCAGATTGAAGACCTTGAGCCATAGGCTGAAGTGTGGGGGGATGCGGAGTAGAGCCTCACACACGACGATGAATGCCGATATGTGGAGGAAGGAATTTGGGGCTAAATCATGGAAATCTAGCCTGTAATAGAACATGAGGCCTCGGACAAAGGGGTGGAGTGGAAACCCCAACCCTCGGAGGAAATGGGGAATGCATGCGACCCTCACACCGGGTTCCGGAGTGGGGATGACCTGAACTTTGTCAAGGAGCCTGTGCACGATATCTGCGGATAGATAGCCCGCGCTCCGGAGCACCTTGATGTCCTTCTCGGTGACAAGGAGGTATCCCATTTGCCCTTGGAACCAGATCCAAGCATGGCTGGGGAGGGTGGTGGCGGTGGGAAAGTTTGAAGTTTTGGGTGCTAGAGCTTAGAGGTGGGAAGGCAGGAGCTAGAAGAAGGCGTGGGCAAAAAGGAGGAATCTTTACCCTCTTATAGGCAGTGAAATACCAAACACCCCCCTCTCAAGCCTTAAAACTTGCCTGTTCCCAAAGAGATCGTGCGAAATGCGCGATTGGATTACCCGAAACCGTATTGATGAGAATCCCGCAATGGGCGGGCACGATCTCTGTTTTGACAAGACGTGCCAATGGAGGCTGGGCCTCAAAACACGAAATGGGAGGCGTGAAAACGGTTCAAAATGTTAAAAAAGCCATGCGTGACGCTTCACCGATCGTCAGTAAAAGACACTGTTTTATTTTTCCATCTTGCCTTCGTGGGTAAGGGTTGTATTAATTATACAAAGCCGGATACAGTTCCTTTGTGCAGGGAACTATCTTAAAATAATCAGGAGAAGGAACCCGCCTTGCGCTGCCGAAGACAATCCGCGTGCCGAACACATCGTCATCAAAGACTGGTTCAGGGGCTACTGAGGGAGTCCCGGATTAGGGGGTCCTCGGGTGTCCGGACAATTTCTTATGGGCCGGATTGATGGGCCGTCAATATAAAAGCAGAAGATTTTCCCCCGTGTCCGGGTAGGACTCTTATCTACGTGCATGGCAAGTCTAATATCCGGATATGTTATTTCCTTCCCCTGCAAACCGACTCTGTATAACCCTTGGCCCCTCCGGTGTGTATATAAACCGGAGGGTTTAGTTTGTAGAGATCATCAAAATTCTCATAGGCTAGACAACAAGGGTTTAGCCATTATGATCTCGAGGTAGATTAACTCTTGTAACCCCTATACTCATTAAATACAGTCAAATAGGACGTAGGGTTTTACCTCCTTTAAGAGGGCCCGAACCTGGGTAAACATCGTGTCCCCATCATCCCTTGTTACTATCGGTCCTCATACACACAGTTCGGGACCCCTACCCATGATATGCCGGTATTGACACCGACACCGGGGGCTTCTGTCGGCGCAACAAACCCTGGGTCTATTGCCCAGACTGTGCACAGGTACGAGAACAAGATTGCAACACCAAGGTGAGAATGGAGCACAAGGAATCAGTTCTTCGAAGGACCAACGCGCAGCACAAGGAAACCAAGACTAGCCAGAGAAGCAAGACATCACTAAGGGATAACCTTCCCTTGCCTCGCAGGCGAGCCAGGCAAGGGCAGGGTCACCCCCAGAAGCAAGCCTCCAGGCCGTCCCGGCAGGGCCTTCCGGGACTCACGAAAGCAGAACCACCTCAACACACCACCTCATCACGACGCACGTTGTCGATCGATGCGGTGACAAGCTCCAAAGTGACTAAGTGGCTGCTATTCTCCACATGGTAGCCACTTTCTACAAGAAATACCTACATACGACACCCATCCTATGACGTGTCGAGCGAGGAGATGCAAAGCTGGCAAAATAGCCCAGCAGGGCCTGTTGGGCAATCTATGATGTGACGTTGAGCGGCACATTTAATGCACTCTGTCAGCCTGCAGAGTTAGGTATGATAGCACTGTTTGCTATCTAATCCGTGCATAATGACTGATTTCCCATTGTGGTGACCCATTTTTCTATAAAAGGAGGCCCAAGGCAACCATAGAAAGGGTTAGCGAATCCACCCCCTCACATATTCATATGCGCGTAGCCGTTCTGCCCCGAGGCAACCCTGCCGGGCAAGCGTGTTACGCTCATCACCATTTTTCCACCATCAATCCACCATAGCAGGAGTAGGACCGTCCCCCCGCCGAACCAGTAAGGGACTCTTGGTCCCATAGGTGGTCGTGGTTTCCCACGACAGGAGCTTAGTTTGGTTTTATATAGGGTTGGTCATATGTGTGTTGTGGCGGAAGGGAAATGTGGAGACGGTGTGCGTGTGATAGACACATAGAGAGGTGTGAATGCGCAAATGAAAATGCATGAGTGAGACATAGAGAGATGCCGATACGTTGTGTATACATGAGAGAATTGTCTTCTATTTGTACTTCTGTGTGTGTGTGAGAGAGAGGAGCATCCGTAACACAACAACGATCTCTCTCGATTCTTCCATCCCTCGCACAATCACATGTAACACAGGCATCAACGCACACATTTTGACACCCTCACCCGGCCCCTGCCCACCTCAAGGCCCGCACATCGCTCTCCATCTTGCACACACAATCTCTTCGTGAAAACCCTATTTAGCATGTAGCTTTCCGTCACATACACACACATTCTCTCCATAGGTTTGATTTCTCTCAATATCTGACACACACACACACACACACACACACACACACACACACACACACACACTGCACACACACTCCCCCTCCCTCAAGCACACAATTCATCCCCATCCAAGGTTATATGGCGACCACTCTTGCTTGTGCTTCTCTGCACCCCAGCATGCACACCACCTCAATCTTCAAAGAGGGCATCGAGGAGATCGAAGACGGCGACCACACTCAACTACAGAATATGGGGCCATTTGGAAGCAGGATGATGTGACGACGGCTGACTGACTCCTCCCCCCTCTCCCTCCCGCACAAAATTATCAATCCCTCAACCCACGAGATCCTTCCCCTCTCGTCCATGTTTTTCCAGCTCTCTCATCAAACCTGTTGTCTCTTCTCCTTCCACGTGTACAAAATCCGGATGCACACACATCTCACGTATATTACATGTCTCCATCTTTTTCATAGACCTAACTTATTCCTCTCTCTCTCTCTCTCTCTCTCTCTCTTGTTAGGTTTGTGTCCTACTCTCTCGCCCACATACATACAATCTTTCCCTCCCTATCTGCTCCATCTTCGCAAGCTCTCACTACATGTTCCATTCACACATTGGGATGTGTTCAAAATGTTGCTTTTATAACGGATCATGTAGAGTTATGGTTGGTTTTGTTGCATCCTACAAAGTAATAACTATGAAATGCATTTAGATTTTCATTTGACTGGGATTATGTGAGTTTGAGCATATTTGAGAAGTACTATAGACCTCGTATACATCTTGGAATTCAACAATGATTCTAACTATTGAATTGTATGAACCATTACATACAAAGTCAGCAGCCTAATATATTTATTTCACGATTACAACAAATGATTAATTCCACTACAAACTAAGAAAACAAATGTGTACTCCCTCCGTTTTTATTTAAGTCCGCGTATTAGCATTGGTCAAAGTCAAGTTTTGTAAACTCTCACAAAGTTTATAACAAAAAATGTTAACATATACAATAACAAATAAATACCATTATATTCATTATTGAATGTACTTTCACATCATACATATTTAGTATGCTATTTTTTTCATATTTTTCTATAAACTTGGTCAAACTTTAGGAAGTTTGCCTTCGGTCAAACTAAGATACAGAGTTAATAAAAACGAAGGAAGCACTAGTAGTTACTAGTACTACTAACTACTAGTACTACTCGCTAGTTGCTTAGCCCAATCACCCAACACGCCAAACGGGGAGTTTAGTGTCACAAAATTTTAAGGTCGGCGGGAAAATCTCCCGCGACCCTGATTCGAGTAGTGCGAAGTTACCATCATACCCTTTGGAATAGGCCTACGGATAATGGTTGGCAGGGGGCTGTTTTGGTAACTTCAGGTTCACCCTAACCAGCCAACCCCACCCGGCACCCAGAGTAGTACACCTGAATACTCCCCATTTTCTATCCCCACCGCAAAATAGACTTCTCCACGGCACCGCAGCCTTCTGCTCCTCCCCTTCTACATCGGCGCAATCATCCAACGCAGCGCATCTGCATCATCGACGACGTCGTACGCCACAGTGGAGCCGGTCCACCATCATCTTCGTACACGGAGCCTCTTCCCCGACACCATCTTCCACGGTCTCGGATCTGCTTCCCGGAAGCCGACGCCAAGCGCAGAAGCACCATAGTCGTGGACAATGAACTGTCTCCCATTGCCGACCATGATGCATAGAGGCCATCGCGACCATCGTACTCCTCCTCGATTGGTAATGTGTGTATTGAATCTCTTAGCAGTACATGTGCAGTTCCAATTTTGTTCATACCTAACCTTCAAATTTGTTGGTTGCTATTGTTCCCATAAAAGTAATTGGCTATGGCTTGCATTGTCCAACAGAATATCACCTTGTAATTGTGAGTCGCTCCTATATTGCACAATGCTTGGGTAGGTTCTTCATCTGCAACCAGTAGTGTGGCAACTGATGGAATGTTTTTTACATCTAGCAAGATGCCCATGCGTTGCACGGAACATCAAGATGCATTGGTACAAGCAGTTTATCTTGTGAGAGAAACGAATGAATGAGGGAAGGACTTATTTGCAAATGTGGAGAGGGGTGTGGGTATCTTTTTGCAAAATTGCCATAATTTCCTTCCTATCCATCAGATATAAATCGGACGGCCTATATTGAAGGATGGCAGGCACAATATCATCACCAACTTTGTTTTTATAAGAGTAGTAGATATATATAAGAGACATATAAGATATAATAAGTACTGATAAAATAAATATAAATTAAATATATACAATATAATATATATATATAAGAGTAGAGATAGCAGGGATGTCGGGAAAGAATCGCACGCGCGGGAAAAAGCGGTCGGGCGGGCGCTAGTTTTGGCGCGCGGCGTCCGGCGCGCTTTATAAAATCCAACGCCCTCCCACTGCTCTATGCCTCACCACCGCTCTCTCCCCACTCCTTCTTGCCTCGCCGCTGTCGGTGTCAAAACCGGCAGATCTCAGGTAGGGGGTCCCGAACTATGTGTCTGAGGATGGATAGTTATAAGGGACGATGGGGACATGATGTTTACCTAGGTTCAGGCCCTCTTAAAGGAGGTAAAACCCTCCGTCCTGCTTGATTGTATTCAATGACTATAGGAGTTGTAAAACTTGATCTACCTCGAGATCGTAATGGCTAAACCCTAGCTGTCTAGCCTATGAGAATTCTGATAGCCTCCATGGACTAAACCCTCCGGTTTATATACACACCGGAGGGGCCTAGGGTTGTAGAAAGTCGGTTTGCAGAGGAAGAAAATAATATATCCGGACACCAGAACTTGCCATTCACGCATATAGGAGTCCTACCCGGACACGGGGGATAATCTTATGCTTTTATCTTCATGGCCCATCTGTCCGACCCATATTGAATAGGCCGGGCATCCAAGGACCCCCTAATCCAGGACACCCTCAGTAGCCCCCAAACTTGCCTTCAATGATGATGTAGTATCCGGCTTATGTCTTCGGCTTTTGCAAGGCAGGTTCTTCATCATACCTCGAACGGATGACAGTCTGGCGCTAACCTTCATGTTCTGCCTTTATGACTCCTCCCTGTCATCGCCTCGATTTCCCTGCGCCAGACGAATGCGAACGGTCCATAATTTTTTTTACAAATAAGCACCTGACCACACAGGGGTGGCACCTATATAAAGAGGTTAGATCCCCAAATGCTATCTTCATCATGTAGAGAACATCAGAACGAGCCACAGAAAACTTCAAAACATGGCCAGCGCTCCTAGCTCTTCTTCGCGCCCTCATGGCCCTCAAGAGGGTGATTGGTGGAGCTGCTCAGTGTCTCATCTTCAGTTGAGTCGACTTCAGACGCATGGATATCTCCCTCTCGCAGATCTAGTCTCTATGCGAGCGGGATTGGTCTCGATCGGCAATGATGTGCTAGCAGAGAATTTACTCAACCCCAACAAGGAGGAAAGGGTGTGTTTCGTTTTGTTTATTTTGCGGGGCTTAGGATTTCCGATCCATCCCTTTCTCAGGGGTCTGTTGGAGTTCTACAGGATCCAGCTGCACAACCTCACCCCAGGTTCTATTTTGCACATCTTGGGTTTTGTCGCTCTATGCGAACTGTTTCTGGGCTGCGAGGCTCATTTTGAACTATGGAGAAAGTTTTTTTGCCTCGTCCCTCGTCATTGAGGAGTTTCCATATTTGAAGTGGGCGGCACCGTAGTTTGGCGCATAGCCGGATCAGGTTACCAATTAGAACCCCCAAGGAGGTATCCCAAGAATGGTCTTCAGAATGGTTTTACATTGAGGACGTTCCCCTTCCGGACCCAGTTCGGCGTGGTCTCCCTGAATTCTCTAGTGCTCCTTTGAAGAAAAGCCTTAATTGGTGCCCCGGAGTCCCAAGGAAGAAGACAGTGCGGAACTGAATAGGTTAGTCAGCAAGGTCAGATTACTTGCACATTCTGAGCTCTCGATAATCGAAATCATGGCCATCGCGATAAAGCAATGTATTCAGCCCCTCCAGTCCAGAGTGACCCTTTTATGGTGTTACAATGGAGAGGACGACACACCTCGTTACAGACGCAAGGGCCCAGATACCCCAGACGAACTGGCCCTAATCCTGGCCGATCTTTATAAGGGGGAGAAAGAAGATTTCCTCCGTTTAAATTGCCGGGAAGGATTTTCCATCTACAACCCCATTGAATGGGTACGTTTTTTTATTATCAATACTATTCTACCTCGTTATTGAGGCATGCTAATCAAATTGTCTTAGATGTCTTAAAGCAGTCATGGAGGAAGGTAGTCGAGAACATTCATTCCACCTCCCCATAGCCAGAGGATCCTGCTCACAACGAAGATCCCGGCTTCAGCAAGGATCCGGATATATACATAGAGTTTGATGATGGAGTATTTTATTAAGCGAGTCTTGACGGCTCGGAAGTGGCAATTACGGCCGACCACCCGCGCCTTTACCTTTTCTCCATCGTAAGTATTCGAAAATCTTCCTAAAAAAGGAGCCCCTATTTGCACCTTTTCCATCACGCTAAACAGTGTTTTATAGGATCGGCGCTCAGCAAGCCGCACTCCATCGAGAGCGGGCTCTAAGAAGGCAGCCTCCACGCAGGGCAATCGTTCAAAATGAAAGGAAACCGGTAGCACTGTCGAGACCCCTCCTTCTTTAGAGAGGTATGTCCTTTGATATGTGCCTAAGCATGAGATCAGATTGTAAAACTTCTCCTCCGCCTTTATTTCAGGAGGAGCACACAGCGAACCGTGGGCAAACGCCCTACTTGCCGAATATCAGCTAATCCGGCCCCGGGCTCGACAACCAGGACGAGAGCTAATACAGTGCCAGATCCGCCCCCTCATGAGGATTCGGATAACATATACGTCATGAATTCCTAAGTGGAGAGTGTGACGAATCATCGCTGACTAAAAGAGGCCATGTGCGCTCCAGTTTTTGCTGAACAGGAGTTTACCGCCCTCAGCTCCGTGGATGCATATATCCGAGCCACCCGTGATGGACTTGCTGGAGTTACTTAACTATTGTCACAGGATATGCAGGTAATAGTTTATGCAAATTTAATAGATATATGCCAGTAGCCCCCGAGACTTGAAGCAGTTAAGCCAACCGATTTAAGGATCGTTATGACCTGCAGGTTCTCAGAGAGAAGAACAATGCGCTATCCCAGGAGCTAAAAACAAACCAGACGAAGCTGAATGCCGCTACCATGGAGCTTGCGGAGATGAAAAAAGCCACAATGACCACTGACCAGAAGAACAAACTCGAGGAGGAAAAGGATAAGCAAGCCGAAGAGACAAAGAGCTTAAAGGCTCAGTTATCGGTCGCTCAAAAAGAGAACAAGAAGTTGAAAGGCGGCATGTTGAACCATCCAAGGGACTCATAGCATCTCCTATTCGGATTGTCACAACTCGTTTGTTGTAGGTCTGCTAAGCAGTCGGCCTGAAGAGGAAGTTTTCGGATTTAGAGGTGACGTGCTTAGGTAGTTGTCTGTGGTGCACGAGCGGTCCCGGAAAGCTATGAGAAGTATGGCTAAGGCCCTATGGTCATCCGATGCCCCTCCAGAAAGTATGGAGGGGTTGGCGAACCTGTTCAAAGGTGTCTGGTGCTGTTTCGAGCTATGGAAGGCGTCCGCATGCTGGGAAGGTGCACGAGAGGCATGGGCGATGGTGAAAACGCGCTACACCGGACTCGATCCGAATCATATGGCCGGAGTTGGACCTCATCGACCAGACGGAAAAGAGATTCCTGTGAACTTGGTGTATGACCAAGTAATGATAGCTGCGAAATATTCGGAAGAAGACTGTAACTTAGACAATCTTATAGGTGGTATAGGTAAAGAGTAGGCGTTTGATTCAATGTATCAATGTACTTTATCATCAAACATATCTCCAACCGAACATGTCAAAATTTGTCATTGCAGGCCTTTGGCTTCAACCTCTGAACCGAGAAGGTGGAGTGTTTCCGGATACCATGTTGGAATGTAAGACACATTCATTATGTCCGGAAACCAGGCAATCCAGCCATATTGCTCAAACAGACAAAAAATTGTTTGGGGAGTTATGTTATATTACTATTTAACGTAAGAAACATCTTCCAAGGAAAAAAATTCCGTTAAGGGTTCCTTTCCTTGGGTTGGCATGCTTTATTACGTGTGCCTAGGCTTTGATCCGAATTACGGGGCGCCGATCCCGTATTTTTTAGAAGAGTTATGAAAATGTAAACAATCTGTCGTTGCTTGCCGATGTAGGATCTTGAGAAGATGTGTCTAGAGGGGGGGGCTGATTAGACACTTAGCGCTAAAGTTGCAGTTTTTAAACTTTTCCGGTTTAAGTGGAGTTTAGGCACAATTTCAACATTCATAATACATATCAAGCAAGCATGCAAAGAGTATATGAGCAGCGGAAAGTAAAGCATGCATCTTGCAAGAATGTAAAGGGAAGGGTTTGGAGAATTCAAACGCAATTGGAGGCACGGATGTTTTTGGCGTGGTTCGGATAGGTGGTGCTATCCTACATCCACGTTGATGGAGACTTCAACCCACAAAGGGTAACGGTTGCGCGAGTCCATGGAGGGCTCCACCCACGAAGGGTCCACGAAGAAGCAACCTTGTCCATCCCACCATGGCCGTCGCCCACGAAGGACTTGCCTCACTAGCGGTAGATCTGCACGAAGTAGGTGATCTCCTTGCACTTACAAACTCCTTGGTTCAACTCCACAATCTTGTCGGAGGCTCCCAAGTGACACCTAGCCAATCTAGGAGACACCACTCTCCAAGAAGTAACAAATGGTGTGTTGATGATGAACTCCTTGCTCTTGTGCTTCAAATGATAGTCTCCCCAACACTCAACTCTCTCTCATAGGATTTGGATCTGGTGGAAAGAAGATTTGAGTGGAAAGCAACTTGGGGAAGGCTAGAGATCAAGATTCATATGGTAGGAATGGAATATCTTGGCCTCAACACATGAGTAGGCAGTTCTCTCTCAGAAATAGGATGCTGGAAGTGTAGGCTTAGTCTGATATCTCTCTCCACGAATGAAGAGGAGGTGGAGGGGTATATATAGCCTCCACACAAAATCTAACCGTTACACACAATTTACCAATCTCGGTGGGACGGAATCAACAAACTCGGTCGGACCGATTTAGTAAACCTAGTGACCGTTAGTGATTTTCGGTGGGACCGATATGCAACTCGATAGGACCGATATGGTTAAGGTTAGGGCATAACGTAATCTCGGTGAGACCGATTGCACAAACTCGGTGAGACCGATTTTGGTAATTAGCTAACCAGAGAGTTGGTCAGGCAAACTCGGTGGGACCGATTACTAAACTCGGTTGGAACGATTTTGGTAATAAGTTAACAAGAGAGTTTGCATTGTAATCTCGGTAGTACCGATTGCCTAAACTCGGTGATACCGATTTTGGTAGTGGACATACACAGAGAGATTACAATCCCATCTCCGTGAGACCGAGATCCCTATCGGTAGAACCGATTTGCTTAGGGTTTGGCAGTGGCTATGACATGTGAAACTCGGTGGCGCTGGATAGAAAGAATCGGTGGGGCCGAGTTGGATTTTAGGTTTAGGTCATATGTGGAAGTGGGAAAGTAGCTGAGGGTTTTGGAGCATATCACTAAGCACATGAAGCAAGAGGCTCATTAAGCAACACCTCATCCCTCCTTGATAGTATTGGCTTTTCCTGTAGACTCAATGTGATCTTGGATCACTAAAATGTAAAATGAAGAGTCTTGAGCTTGAAGCTTTAGCCAATCCTTTGTACTTGGCATCTTGAAGGAGTTCCCACATCCTTTAGTCCATGCCACTCCATTGTTGAACTTATCTGAAACATACTAGATAAAAATGTTAGTCCAACAAGAGATATGTTGACATTAATTACCAAAACCACCTAGGGAGCACTTGTGCTTTCAATCTCCCCCATTTTGGTAATTGATGGCAACATACATCAAAGCTTTAGATAAAGATATAAAGAATAGCAAGTAAAGCTTTGGAAGGACATGTAACAAACATAGGCTCCCCCTACATGTATGCAATCATGTGAATATGAAATATAGAAGCATGTGAGAGCATAACCATGACAGAGTAGGCAATGTGTTACATGTATCTTGGCCATATGCATCAGAGAAAAAGATTATTAAGGAAAATACCTTCATGCTTATGAGTCCTTCTTGCAAACAGTATGTACATAAGCAAGAATTCCTCATACTCATGATTCTGATGCATATACTTACCTTGTAGTCTTGAGTTGGCTTAGGATGGAATGAACCTGCACAAACAAGGTTAGATAACACAGGTACATCCACTAGCCAGAGCAAACAAAAGAAACCACAAGAATACCAAGACTGGGATGACATGTAGAGAGTGAGTACAAGGTACCACATTGGATTAAACATGTCCCCAAGAGTAAAGATATGCAATGAATTTGAATGATTTCTTTCCCTTAGATGTCTTGCTCCCCCTGAATCTGGCATGGGATATTGGGAGAAGATAGGGAACAGAAAATCAGAGCTGAAAGATACAAATGGATAGAGCTTAATGCAAATAAGCACATATGAACATGTCTTTCCCCAAAAAAGACATGTGGCATCTCTCCTCTTGAACATCAAGCATCTGGGATCCTTGAGTATTCTCTCCCCCTGGAGATCTCTTTCTCCCCCTTAATACTCTCTCCCTTGTAGGTGATAAGCTTTGATGTGATCTCTCTCTCCCCCTTTGACATCTATTTCCAAGAAGGGATTTCTGGAATCTGTCGAATGGGTTTGGTCCTTGAGACTCAGCACAAAGCAATGGATAAAACTATGATGCTTGTAGAGGACAAGATTCATTGAGTGGAGCTGGATCAGAAGAAATATAGAACAAGTGGCAAACTGTTTTTCCTGTTGTGAAATCGGTGGCACCGAGTGGCATGTTTTGGTGGTACCAAAAGGATTCAGTTGGACCAAAAACTACAAGTCGGTGAAACCGAGTTCATCATAGAGAAAAACACTTGTCACCTCAGCTCACTAGACAAGTAAGATCTCACAAAGATTTGCAATGAATTAGATGAAAGATTTGCAATGAATTGGATGCAGAAAATATAGAACAAAAACAAAAAGAAAAGACAAGAAACTGAAAGATCTAGATGAAGTTTTTTAAAAAAAAAAGAAAACAGATATGCATGAGACAAATGCAATAACACAGAAAATAACACAAGAGAACTTCATCTAGAGTTGGGCGGTGACATAGTCACCTATGTTAGAGTATATTGACTTAGGATTCAAGTGAGAGCACTTGATCATAGGTCATACTCATTGTTTAAGCTCAAAATGGGGTTACCATTTTTCGTTTAAGCGTCTTGATGTATTCACATCTTGTTGAGTTGCTTTGACTCATGACTTGGAGTAAAGCTTCTCTAAGATGGAATAACATACCTTGGGTGGTGGTGTGGATCTTGCTCATGTAGTTGAACTTGTGTGGGTGCTCAAGGTTGATGTAGTTCATCAAGAGTTGGGAGCACCAATTGGAGTTTGAGTTCATCTACCTACATGGGTTAGTCCTTGCAAGGAAGAGCACTTGTGTATCCAAAAATGACAATCATGAAGCTCAACATAGAATTTGTCAAAGGATATGTTTGAATGGTTTTGTGCTTCCTTGTCTTCAACCACCATTGTGTAGAGACTTGGTGATGTAGAGATTGCTCAAGATGTGAGTGAGTTGCAATCTCATAGAATTAGATTCAACCAAGTACCTACATGGGTTAGATAACATGCAAGATGCAAATTTGTCCAAGACATAAGATGATCATCATAAGAGATATATCATGGATTAGTCATAAGCTCATGTCTTGCATGTATCCAATGGAGTTCCTACTCCAAGTTCGAACAATCAATAATGTTCAATTCACCTCTCAACTTGCAAAACACTTTCTCATCAAGTGGTTTAGTGAATATATCTGCTAATTGCTTATCGGTGCGAACATGCTTAAGATTAATGTCACCCTTAGCAACATGATCTCGAATGAAATGATGACGAACTTCAATATGCTTAGTTCGAGAATGTTGTACAGGATTATGACAAATTTTGATAGCACTTTCATTGTCACAAAGCAATGGAACATGTTTCACATATATCCCATAATCTTTAAGAGTTTGGGTCATCCAAAGTAATTGAGCACAACATGAACCAGCGGCGATGTACTCCGCTTCGGCGGTAGACAAGGATACCGAGTTTTGTTTCTTGGAGGACCAAGACACAAGAGATCTACCAAGAAATTGACAAGTACCCGAAGTGGACTTTCTATCAACCTTGTCTCCGGCGTAGACCGAGTCGGAGTAGCCAACAAGATCGAAAGATGCCCTCTTAGGATACCAAATGCCAAAAATTTGGTGTATGAATTAAGTATCTCACTATCCTTTTCACGGCCTTAAGATGACATTCTTTAGGAGCAGCTTGATATCTTGCACACATGCATACACTTAGCATGATATCGGGACGTGAAGCACATAGGTATAACAATGAACCAATCATAGAGCGATAAACCTTTTGATCAACCGGTTCACCATCTTTAGTCAAATCAAGATGTCCACTAGTAGGCATGGGTGTAGGCATACCTTTGCATTCTTGCATATTGAACTTCTTGAATAAGTCTTTGGTGTACTTCGTTTGAGAGACAAATGTACCTTCCTTAGTTTGCTTGATTTGCAACCGGAGAAAGAATTTGAGTTCACTCATCATAGACATCTCAAACTTCTTCGACATTAGCTTTCCAAACTTTTCACTAGAAAGAGGGTTAGTTGAACCAAATATGATATCATCAACATAAATTTGGCATACAAGTAGTTCTCCATTAACCCTTTTAGTAAAAAGTGTGGAATCAATTTTTCCAATTTCAAAACCACTTGCAATAAGGAACTTGGTCAAGCATTTATACCATGCTCTAGGAGCTTGTTTAAGACCATAAAGGGCTTTGTGAAGTTTGTAAACATGATTTGGTTTCTTAGGATTGACAAAGCCAGGAGGTTGTTTGACATAAACTTCCTCCTCTATTTCACCATTTAGAAAAGCACTTTTAATGTCCATTTGGTACAAGGTGATATTATGGTGATTAGCATAGGCAAGTAAGATGCGAATGGACTCAAGTCTAGCAACGGGAGCATATGTCTCACCATAGTCCATACCTTCGACTTGTGTGTATCCTTGGGCGACGAGACGTGATTTGTTGCGAACCACTTGTCCATCTTCATCTTGCTTGTTGCGAAACACCCATTTGGTACCAATGATATTGTGGTTGTTGTCGGGCTTCTCAACCAATGTCCAAACTTGGTTTCTCTCAAAGTTGTGTAGCTCTTCATGCATAGCGTTTAACCAGTCCGGATCTTCCAATGCTTCTTCAACCTTCATAGGTTCAATGCTAGAGATGAATGAATAGTTTTCAGAAAAGTTAGCTAAACGAGTTTTTGAGCGAGTGATTCTCCCGGTTTGAATATCATAGTAGATTTGCTCGACGGGATGGTCCTTAGCAATTCTTGCTCGAACTCGTGAGAGCTTTTGCTTGGGTCTTCGTTGAACATCTTCTTCATCTTGTTCTTCTTCTTGGCCTTCTTCATTGTTGGCATTGTCGTTCTCTTGTCGTGGTGGAGAAGGAGGTTGTTGACGTTCGTCTTGATGCATTTTCTCGTCTTCTTCATATTGGTGTGTCCCACTTGTGGATGCTTCCGTATCAATTCTTGGTTCATATTGTCGTGAAGTAGAAGCTTCCACTTGGACGGACGAGGTTCTCTCCTTCACCTCCGTTGGACGAACTTTGCCAATAGACAAGTCTTGGATTGCTTCTGAATAGTCTTTGTCTCCTACATCAATTGGCAATTGCTCTACTTGCGAGCCATTAGATTCATCAAACTTCACATCTACCGTCTCTTCAACCTTTCGGGTGAAATTGTTGTAGACACGGTAAGTGTGAGAGTTTGAGCCATAACCAAGTAGGAAACCTTCATGAGATTTAGGAGCAAATTTTGAACGACGATGCTTATCAAGAATGTAACACTTTGAGCCGAATACTCGAAAGTATCCAACTTGGGGTTTGTTGCCGGTGAGGAGCTCGTATGCCGTCTTGCCGAGTAGCTTGTGAAGATACAAGCGATTTGTTGCATGACAAGCTATCTCAACTGCTTCTGCCCAAAAGTGCTTCGGCATCTTGAACTCATCAAGCATCATTCTCGCCATTTCGATGAGTGTCCGGTTCTTCCTCTCAACAACTCCATTTTGTTGAGGCGTGTACGTAGCCGAGAACTCGTGTGAAATCCCTTCTTCGTCAAAGGTGTCCACATTTGCATTCTTGAACTTCGTTCCATTGTCGCTGCGAACCTTCTTGATCTTCACATCAAATTGATTTTGGGCCTTCCTAGCGAAGTTTTTTGAAGATCTTTTGGACATGAGATTTATCATCAAGAAAGAACACCCACGTAAATCTTGAAAAATCATCAACTATAACTAGACCAAAAGAATTTCCACCGAGACTCTTGTAGGCGTTGAGACCAAAAAGATCCATATGAAGTAGCTCGAGTGGCCTCCTTGTGGTCATGATGTTCTTCACGGGATGCCTTCCTCCAACCTATTTACCTGCTTGACAAGCACTTCAAAGTCTATCCTTATCAAATATGACATCGTTAACTCCAAGGATATGATTTCCTTTAATAAGCTTGTCAAGGTTTCTCATGCCAATGCGACCTAGTCGTCTATGCCACAACCAACCTTTTGAGGATTTAGCAATAAAGCAAGTTTTAGATTGTGCCTTTTTAGAGAAATTGACAATGTAAAAATCACCTCTACGTATACCGGTAAAGACCATTTTATGATTGTCTCGACGAAACACTTGGCAATCTACATCAGTAAATAGGACATTGAAACCGAAATCAGCAAGTCTAGATACTGAAAGTAAGTTGTAGCCAAGATATTCAACGAGCATGACATTTTGAATGGAGCTATCATGTGAGATGGCCACCTTACCAAGGCCAACCACCTTACCCTTTGAATTATCACCAAAGGTGACATATTTTCGAGGGCCGTCATTTTCAGCAAGCTCACGGAACATCTCTTCATCTCTGGTCATATGATCAGTACATCCACTGTCAAGAACCCATTACTTTCCTCCTGACACATATCCCCGAAGATTTTCCATAAGACCAAAATGTCTCATTGCATCATCAAGATCGAAGTCACTATCATCATCCTCATCATAGTATCCATGTTCAACATCGTCATGTGGTGGATCAAGTCCTAGAGAGGGTAATTCGTTAGAGTGAGTTTGAAAATGATCTTGTCTATGAATTCTTACAGCTTTGGAAATAATATCACCAATAATTCCAACATCTCCTTTGGCACGTATAAGGTTTGTAAGCTCAAATAGATGATCACCATATATAGGATCACTAGTATTTATCTTACTCAAAGCAATAGACTTATGGAGAATTTCATCTAGATTTTTCCAGGAATAATTTGGAAAGCATTCCTCAAGAAATTTCCATATAGTGTAAGCACACTTGAGAGTAGGCAAACATCTAATCAAGTTTCTAGGCAAGCCTCTAATGATGAGCTCAACAGTTCTAAGATTGCGAATCATGTCAATATCTTCATCTAGGGTAGGATGCATAGGATCAACATGAGGTGCACAAGGGCTAGCCATGTACTTGTTAAAATGATATTGATTGAAAATTACAAGCATCTCATTTTTCCACTCATGAAAATGCTCTCCATCAAGAATAGGCAATCTATATCTAAGACTCCCCAAAGTAGACTCATCCATCTTCCTCCAATGGTGATTAAACCAAGGCAATGGAGACCAATGCTCTGATACCACTTGTAGGATCTTGAGAATATGTGTCTAGAGGGGGGGGGTGATTAGACACTTAGTGCTAAAGTTGCAGGTTTTAAACTTTTTCGGTTTAAGTGGAGTTTAGGCACAATTTCAACATTCATAATACATATCAAGCAAGCATGCAAAGAGTATATGAGCAGCGGAAAGTAAAGCATGCATCTTGCAAGAATGTAAAGGGAAGGGTTTGGAGAATTCAAACGCAATTGGAGACACGGATGTTTTTGGCGTGGTTCGGATAGGTGGTGCTATCCTACATCCACGTTGATGGAGACTTCAACCCATGAAGGGTAACGGTTGCGCGAGTACACGGAGGGCTCCACCCATGAAGGGTCCACGAAGAAGCAACCTTGTCTATCCCACCATGGCTGTCGCCCACGAAGGACTTGCCTCACTAGCGGTAGATCTTCACGAAGTAGGCGATCTCCTTGCCCTTACAAACTCCTTGGTTCAACTCCACAATCTTGTCGGAGGCTCCCAAGTGACACCTAGCCAATCTAGGAGACACCACTCTCCAAGAAGTAACAAATGGTGTGTTGATGATGAACTCCTTGCTCTTGTGCTTCAAATGATAGTCTCCCCAACACTCAACTCTCTCTCATAGGATTTGGATCTGGTGGAAAGAAGATTTGAGTGGAAAGCAACTTGGGGAAGGCTAGAGATCAAGATTCATATGGTAGGAATGGAATATCTTGGCCTCAACACATGAGTAGGCAGTTCTCTCTCAGAAATAGGATGCTGGAAGTGTAGGCTTAGTCTGATGGCTCTCTCCACGAGTGAAGAGGAGGTGGAGGGGTATATATAGCTTCCACACAAAATCTAACCGTTACACACAATTTACCAATCTCGGTGGGACGGAATCAACAAACTCGGTCAGACCGATTTAGTAAACCTAGTGACCGTTAGTGATTCTCGGTGGGACCGATATGCAACTCGGTAGGACCGATATGGTTAAGGTTAGGGCATAACATAATCTCGGTGAGACCGATTACACAAACTCGGTGAGACCGATTTTGGTAATTAGCTAACCAGAGAGTTGGTCAGGCAAACTCGGTGGGACCAATTACTAAACTCGGTTGGACCGATTTTGGTAATAAGTTAACCAGAGAGTTTGCATTGTAATCTCGGTAGTACCGATTGCCTAAACTCGGTGAGACCGATTTTCGTAATGGACATACACAGAGAGATTACAATCCCATCTCGGTGTGACCGAGATCCCTATCGGTAGAACCGATTTGCTTAGGGTTTGGCGGTGGCTATGACATGTGAAACTCGGTGGCGCCGGATAGAAAGAATCGGTGGGGCCGAGTTGGACTTTAGGTTTAGGTCATATGTGGAAGTGGGAAAGTAGCTGAGGGTTTTGGAGCATATCACTAAGCACATGAAGCAAGAGGCTCATTAAGCAACACCTCATCCCTCCTTGATAGTATTGGCTTTTCCTATAGACTCAATGTGATCTTGGATCACTAAAATGTAAAATGCAGAGTCTTGAGCTTGAAGCTTTAGACAATCCTTTGTCCTTGGCATCTTGAAGGAGTTCCCACATCCTTTAGTCCATGCCACTCCATTGTTGAACTTATCTGAAACATACTAGATAAAAATGTTAGTCCAACAAGAGATATGTTGACATTAATTACCAAAACCACCTAGGGAGCACTTGTGCTTTCAGCCGACCAATTATTCTCTTAAGAACGCTAGCTTTCAGCTTCACCCGTCTGAGGTACAGGTCCGGATTACCCGGGTTTAACAATCGCAGAGGTTCTCCCTTTACACCCTAGCCAAATAATCGGGAACAAACACAGGAGCGAGGCAACCCATCTTGGAAAAAACTTAAGTCATAGAGGTGCATATAATGGCAAAAGGTGTATATAACAAGGGACATAGACAATGTGAGCCACAAGCTTTTAATAATAAGCTTCGTCAAAGAAGCCCCCAGTCGAAGTGGGGTGTATACTCTTAAAGATGTGTACCCCGAATAGTTCGGCAGATCCAAACATACCCTGGAATGTATAAAAAAGGAAAAGCTAAAAATAATAGGAGAAAAAATGAGTCTAGAAAAAAATAAAAAGGGATGCGGCCGAACTATTCATAGAATCGTCGGAGCCATGCAATCTTCCATGGGTTCAGCTCAAGGAGATTATCCGATGCATTACGAAGGTGATATGCTCCTCCTGTGAGGACTTCATCTTTGAGGTGCAGAACGAGTTCACCGATGTTATAAGTCTTGGCCCTGATACATCTCCATCGTATCTACTTTTCCAAACACTTTTGCCCTTGTTTTGGACTCTAACTTGTGTGATTTGAATGGAACTAACCCGGATTGACGATGTTTAGCAGAATTGCCATGATGTTCTTTTATGTGCAGAAAACAAAAGTTCTCGAAATGACCTGAAACACCACGGAATATCTTACAAAAAGTAATAAAAAATCCTCGCCAAAGATGAAGACCAGGGGGCCCACACCCTGTCCACGAGGGTGGGGGCGCCCCCCTAGGGCGCGCCCCCTACCTCGTGGGCCCCCTGGAGACCTTCCGGTGCCAACTCCAACTCTATATATTTGCTTTCGGGGAGAAAAAATAGAGGAGAAGAAATCATCGCGTTTTACAATAAGGAGCCGCCGCCAAGCCCTAAAACCTCTCGGGAGGGCTGATCCGGAGTCCGTTCGGGGCTTCGAAGAGGGGGATTCGTCGCCTTCGTCATCATTAACCATCCTCCATCACCAATTTCATGATGCTCACCACCGCGTGAGTAATTCCACCGTAGGCTTGCTGCACGGTGATGGGTTGGATGAGATCTATCATGTAACCGAGTTAGTTTTGTTAGGGTTTGATCTCTAGTATACACTATGTTTTGAGATTCATGTTGCTATGACTTTGCTATGCTTAATGCTTGTCACTAGGGCCCGAGTGCCATGATTTCAGATCTGAACCTATTGTGTTTTCATGAATATATGTGTATTCGTGATCCTATCTTGCAAGTCTATAGTAACCTACTATGTGTTATGATCTGGCAACCCCGAAGTGACAATAATCGGGACCACTCCCGGTGATGACCATAATTTGAGGAGTTCATGTATTCACTATGTGCTAATGCTTTGTTCCGGTTCTCTATTAAAAGGAGGCCTTAATATCCCTTAGTTTCCAATAGGACCCCGCTGCCACGGGATGGTAGGACAAAAGATGTCATGCAAGTTCTTTTCCATAAGCACGTATGACTATATTCGGAATACATGCCTACATTACATTGATGAATTGGAGCTAGTTCTGTGTCACCCTATGTTATGACTGTTACATGATGAACCGCATCCGGCATAATTATCCATCACCGGTCCAATGCCTACGAGCTTTCCATATACTGGTTTACGCTTATTTACTTTCCCGTTGCTACTGTTACAATCACTACAAAATACCAGAAATATTACTTTGCTTTCGTTACTCTTTTGTTACCGTTACCACCATTATCATATTACTTTGCTACAAAACACTTTGCTGCAGATACTAAGTTTCCAGGTGTGGTTGAATTGACAACTCAGCTTCTAATACTTGAGAATATTCTTTGGCTCCCCTTGTGTCGAATCAATAAATTTGGGTTGAATACTCTACCCTCGAAAGTTGCTGCGATCCCCTATACTTGTGGGTTATCAACACTAATTTATGGCGCCGTTGCCGGGGAGCATAGCTCTATTCTTTGAGTCACTTGGGATTTATATCTGCTGGACACTATGAAGAACTTGAAAGACGAGAAAACAAAAAATTATCCCTCAACTACGAGGGGAGGTAAGGAACTGCCATCTAGCTCTGCACTTGATCCACCTTCTGTTATGAGTAAGCTTGCGACACCTAAACCTGCTTCTGCTATTCGTTCTGATATGTCGCACGTTATTGATGATGCCACTGCTGCTATGCATGATACCTATGATGAAACTATTTCTTTGCCTGATACTATTGTGCCCCTTAGTGAATTTCTTGATGAACAAATTGCTAGGGCTAGAGAGAAAGAAATTATTGAATCTGATTATATTGATGAAAGTGATGATGAAGATAGGCATGTTATTCCCGAGGGTTATGTTTTTGATATGGAAGCTTCTGCAGCTATTTTAGCCTGCAGAGATAGAAACGAGCTTAAGAGGCTATTAGTTAAATGGAACAAAGAATCTCTTAAAGATAAAATGAAACCTGACCCTGCTTTTGCTAGTTCGCCTATTTGTGTTCCCGATAAGGATTATGAATTCTCTGTTGATCCTGATATAATTACTTTGGTTGAATCAGATCCTTTCCATGGTTATGAATCTGAAATTGTTGTGGCACATCTTACTAAATTAAATGATATAGCCACCCTGTTCACTAATGATGAGAGATCTCTCTAATTTTATATCCTTCAAATATTTTCGTTCTCATTAAAGGGTGATGCTAAGACATTGTTTAATTCTCTTGATCCTGGTTGTGTGCGTAGTCCCCAGGATATGATTTATTACTTCTCTGCTAAATGTTTCCCTGCTCATAAGAAACAAGCTACTTTAAAGGAAATACACAACTTTGTGCAAATTAAAGAAGAGAGTCTCCCACAAGCTTGGGGGAGGCTTCTCAAGTTACTTAATGCTTTGCCTGATCATCCTCTTAAGAAAAATGAAATACTTGATATCTTTTATAATGGACTAACCGATGCTTCCAGAGATTACCTGGATAGTTGTGCTGGTTCTCTTTTCAGGGAAAGAACACCGGATGAAGCTGAAATTTTATTGAATAATATGTTGACAAATGAAAATAATTGGGCACCTCCCGAGCCAGCTCCTGCTTCAATTAATGATTCTATTCCTAAACCAACTCCGAAGAAGAGAGGTGTTCTATTTCTCAGTCCCGAAGATATGCAAGAGGCAAAGAAATCTATGAAAGAAAAAGGTATTAAAGCTGAAGATGTTAAGAATTTACCTCCTATTGAAGAAATACATGGTCTTAATTTACCGCATGTTGAAGAAACTTATGATCTTGATCCATTACCTATTGAAGAACCTCCTGATCTTGATAACCCAACACAGGTAGTAAAGTTAAATTCTCTCTACAGATATGATAAAGCTGAAATCCCTCCTACTAAGATTGCTAGTCAGTGCTTGGATGAGTTCGATAACTTTATGTCTAAGAAAGAAGATTTCAATGCTTATTTTGGTAGACAATTAAAACAGAATACTTATATGATTAAGCACTTGGGTGATTGTATGGCTAATATTAGAGGTGAACTTAAACTTGTTAGCGAACATGCTTATATGGTTACCACTCAAGTAGAACAAGTACTTAAGGCTCAAAAAGAATTGCTCGATGAAATGAATAGTAAGAAACATGATTATGCTATTAGAGTGGCTACTAGAACTGGTAGAATGACTTAGGAACCTTTGTATCCTGAAGGCCACCCTAAGAGAATTGAGCAAGATTCTCAGAGAAATAATATTGATGCACCTAGTTCTTCTAAAAAGAAGAAGAAGACAAATGATAGGACTTTACAAACTTCTAGTGAACCTATTGCTGAACCACCTGATAATCCAAACGATATATCTATGTCTGATGCTGAAACACAATCTGGTAATGAACATGAACCTAATGAAAATGTTAATGATGATGTTCACGATGATGCTCAACCTAGTAATGATAATGATGTAGAAGTTGAACCTGCTGCTGATCTTGATAACCCACAATCAAAGAATCAACATTATGATAAGAGAGACTTTGTTGCTAGGAAACATGGTAAAGAAAGAGAACCTTGGGTTCAGAAACCCATGCCTTTTCCTCTGAAACCATCCAAGAAAAAGGATGATGGGGATTTTGAGCGCTTTGCTGAATGATTAGACCTATATTTTTGCGTATGCGATTGACTGATATGCTCAAATTGAATCCTTATGCTAAGTATATGAAAGATATTGTCACTAATAAAAGAAAGATACCGGAAGCTAAAATTTCCACCATGCTTGCTAATTATACTTTTAAGGGTGGAATACCAAAGAAACTTGGAGATCCAGGAGTACCTACTATACCATGCTCCATTAAAAGAAATTATGTTAAAACTGCTTTATGTGATCTTGGAGCCGGTGTTAGTGTTATGCCTCTCTCTTTATATCGTAGACTTGATCTGAATAAGTTGACACCTACTGAAATATCTTTGCAAATGGCTGATAAATCAACTACTATACCTGTCGGTATTTGTGAGGATGTGCCTGTTGTGGTTGCAAATGTTAATATTTTAACAGACTTTGTTATTCTTGATATTCCTGAGGACGATAGTATGTATATTATTCTCGGAAGACCTTTTCTTAATACTGCAGGGGCTATTATTGACTGCAACAAAGGCAATGTCACTTTTCATGTTAATGGTAATGAGAATACGGTACACTTTCCGAGGAAACAACCTCAAGTTCATAGTATCAACTCTATTGGAAAAATTCCATCAATTATATTTGGAGGTTTTGAATTTCCTCTTCCCACTGTCAAAAAGAAATATTATATTCTTATTATTGGGGATGTGCATATCCCCGTTGAGGTAACATAGTGTTATTCGAAATTTCTCCGGTTTCATGTTAATCGGAATGAGTTTGTTAACAAGACTTGATCAACCTTGTTAGTGGATTCCTTTTGATGAGCATGAGATGGATGAAACTAGAAGGCACAACCTTCCTACCCTCTTTATACTTTCTGTTATTTAGTTGAAATAAAGTAAAAATAGTATTTTTTTGTCTGTTTCCTGACTTATCCGTGCAATATAAAAATATCCCAAAAATAAAAGTCCTCAGAATGCCATGCCAATTTAATATGATTTTTTCGGGAATATTTGAGGATTTATGGTGCAAAAATCACCGTGGGGGGAGCTGCCACCTGGCCACAAGGGTGGAGGGCGCGCTCCCTGCCACGTGGGCCCATGGTGGCCCTCCTCCACTTATTCCTGCACCCATCCTCTTCTTCTTCCTCCCACAAACACGAATAACCAGCTCAAGCACGAGTTCTAGCTCACTTTGCTGTGATTTTCGATCTCCTTGCTCAAAGCATCTCTTGCAAAACTGCTTGGGGAGATTGTTCCTTAGTATGTGACTCCTCTATTGGTCCACTTAGTTTTTGTTCTAGTGCTTTATTCTTTGAAAATTTGTGTTGCGTAGGTGACCATGTTCTTGAGCTTGCATGTCAAATTTATATGGTTCCAAGTAGTTCTAATGCCTTATATAGGCTCTAGGCACTTGTAGGAGTAGTTGCTATCAGTTTTGTTGAGCTTTGTTCACTTTTGTTTGAAGTTACTAAAAATTTCAGAATATTTCAGAAAATAATGAAGGGACTTCTGAGGCGCTCATCTAGCCGAAGCTCAAAGGAAAAACAAAATGAAGAAGCACAGATGCCCAGATATAATTTGCCTCGTACCTCGGAGGTCCAGCCGTGTGAATGGCCTTCCGATGACTTCTTGAGAAGAGCCGGGATTTATGAGGATTTCTATTCATTCATTGAGAATGCCGGCCTCACCGACTTCCTCCGCGACCAACGTCATCCGTATCTCTTACTCAGAAATACTTTTGTGCAAAACTTCTACTTTTTCCATAAGGAATCACCTCCTTGAGTAGAGTTTCATTTATATGACGTTGTTAAGAAGATTCCATTAGCTGAATTTTGCAAGGTTTGCAACATACCCCCTGAGGGTACCTTAGATGAACCAAACCGTAATGAGGTGGAAGCGTTTATTAACACTATCACTGTGGGAGAAACCAGGAAGGTTTCTGATGCAAGAATCACTAGCATACATTTTCCTGTTTTACGCTATTTTGCCATATTTCCTTGTCGTTGCTTGATTGGTCGTGGAAACTGTGGAAACCTTAGTGTTCCTGATATTATTATTTTGTTCCATGGTTTATACCACGATAACACCGTTAGTATGGGCGGAATTATTGCTAGACGGTTAAGTATGAACCATACAAAGGGTCCCATCTTTGGAGGCATTTATGCTTCACGCCTCGCTGCACATTTTAACATACCTATTAGGCTTCATGAGAAAGAAGAGAAGTTGCTGCCTAGCGCTTATTTAGATTATAAGAGTATGCTAGCTCTTGATTTTATTGTTAAGGGCAGGGAAGGAGAGCTCAAATATAAACTGTTCTTTCATAAACATCATCCTGAAACTATTACCTTTCCTGCTCCTTCTTTGTTTAATTTTAAAGGACCTTACCTCGTTACGTGGGCTGCCGTTCAAGCCTACCGGAATCCTACACCAGCCCCGGAACCAGAACCACAAGATGAGCCTCCACGACAGTCTGTTTACTCTTGGGATCCACAGATGGCTGTCAGCCAATGGCAGTCAGAGTCTTCTTCATCACAGTACGGCCCCAGCTATTCTTCGTCGTAGTACGACCCCAGCTACACCTACGGGTATCCGCCAAGCTATCCCTGGCAATAAACCAACTTAGGCCAAAAGACTAAGTTTGGGGGAGTACGTATGTCTCACCGACATTACATTTATGTTCACACACACTCATTGCTAGATGCCGGTGCTCACACTCTTTCATTATAATATCCATGCTAGTTTATTTTCTTTTTCCTGCTTTCTTGTTGTGTGTTTGATAAACCTTAAGAAAAACAAAAAAATTAGTAGCAGTTTACTTTCTTGCTGTAGTAGTAATTAAAAAGAAAACCCAAAAATATTTCCCGTTCTTCTTTTGCTTGTTGGGATCTTTCCTGTGTAAATAGTTTTTATTTCTTTTCTTTTCTTTGTGGGCCAGTAGGAGAAGACCATGATTAAATTGTTGAAGTGGCTCTTATATGCATTATTGTTGATTTAACCCAGAGGACATATTGTCTTGTCTTCTCCTGTTTACTTAATGCTCGCAGATTCCAGCTTAGTCCAATGCACGTGCACTCTTATTATTATTCACATCGTTCGGTCGTGCAAGTGAAAGGCAATTATGATGATATATGATGGACTGACTGAGATGAGAAAAGCTGGTATGAACTCGACCTCTTTTGTTTTTGTAAATATGTTGAGTTCATCATTCTTGATTCAGCTTATTATGAATAAACATGTTTGCAATGACAATTAGAGATCATAGTTTCTTATGCCATGCTTGATTAGCTATGAGTTATAATGGTTTACCTTGCGTGCCAACATGCTAGTGAGATGGTTATGATGTGGTATAGTGGGGTGGTATCCTCTTTTGAATGATTTAAGTGACTTGACTTGGCACATGTTCACGCATGTAGTTGAAACAAAATCAACATAGTCTTCACAATATTTATGTTCATGGTGGATTATATCCTACTCATGCTTGCATCCAATGTTTATTAATTCTAATGCATGTACATGGCTGTTGTCGCTCTCTAGTTGGTCGCTTCCCAGTCTTTTGCTAGCCTTCACTTGTACTAAGCGGGAATACTGCTTGTGCATCCAATCCCTTAAACCCCAAAGTTATTCCAGATGAGTCCACTATACCTTCCTATATGCGGTATTCACCTGCCGTCCAAGTAAATTTGAATGTGCCAAACTCTAAACCTTCAAATAAACATTATGTTTTGTATGCTCGAATAGCTCATGTATCAACTTGGGCTGCCCTTATCTTCCATGTTAGGCGGGTTATTCTCAAGAGGAGTGGACTCCGCTCCTCACTCACGAGAAAATGGCTGGTCACCGGGATGCCCAGTCCCATGCTTTATGCAAACTAAATCAAAATTAATTGCAAACAAAACTCCCCCGGGACCTGTTGCTAGTTGGAGACACTCGTTGTTTCGAGCAAGTCATGGATTCATGCTTGTTGGTGGAGGGGGAGTATAAACTTTACCATTCTGTTTTGGGAACCGCCTATAATGTGTGTGACATGGAAGATATCGCCATCTCTTGGTTGCTATGTTGACAATGAAAGTATACCGCTCAAAATATTATTTATCTCTATTTCAAAACCGAGCTCTGGCACTTCTACAAATCCCTGCTTCCCTCTGTGAAGGGCCTATCTATTTACTTTTATGTTGAGTCATCACCCTCTTATTAAAGAGCACTAGCTGGAGAGCACAACTGTCATTTGCATTCATCACTATTAATCTATATTGGGTGTGACTATGATTGGATCTCTTTTACCATGAATTACAATGTCTAGTCAGTCCTTGATCTTTAAAGGTGCTCTATATTTATGTTTTGCGGTCTCAGAAAGGGCTAGCGAGATACCATCCTGTTATATCATATTATGATTGTTTTAAGAAAGTGTTGTCATCCGAGATATATTATTATGGATCACTAGTTGATTATGCTATTGATACGAGTAACTATGAGGCCTGAGAATTATTGCAAATGTGGTTAGTTATAGTAATTGCTGAAATCTTGAATGCTGGCTTGACATATTTACAACAACAAGAGCAAATAGAGTTTGCAGAAGTTTTTCTTTTTCTCTTTCAGTTTATCAACTGAATTGCTTGAGGACAAGCAAGGGTTTAAGCTTGGGGGATTTAATACATCTCCGTCGTATCTACTTTTCCAAACACTTTTGCCCTTGTTTTGGACTCTAACTTGTATGATTTGAATGGAACTAACCCGGACTGACGTTGCTTTCAGCAGAATTGCCATGATGTTGTTTTATGTGCACAAAACAGAAGTTCTCGGAATGACCTGAAACTCCACAGAATATCTTATAAAAAATAAAAAAAATCCTCGCCAAAGATGAAGAGCAGGGGGCCCACACCCTGTCCACGAGGGTTGGGGGCGCCCCCCTAGGGCGCGCCCCTACCTCGTGGGCCCCTTGGAGACCTTTTGACGCCAACTCCAACTCTATGTATTTGCTTTCAGGGAGAAAAAATAGAGGAGAAGAAATCATCGCGTTTTACGATACGGAGCCGCAGCCAAGCCCTATAACCTCTCGAGAGGGCTGATCGGGAGTCCGTTCGGGGCTCCGGAGAGGGGGATTCATCGCTGTCGTCATCATCAACCATCCTCCATCACCAATTTCATGATGCTCATTGTCGTGCGTGAGTAATTCCATCGTAGGCTTGCTGGACGGTGATGGGTTGGATGAGATCTATCATGTAATCGAGTTAGTTTTGTTAGGGTTTGATCCCTAGTATCCACTATGTTGTGAGATTGATGTTGCTATGACTTTTCTATGCTTAATGCTTGTCACTAGGGCCCAAGTGCCATGATTTCAGATCTGAACCTATTATGTTTTCATGAATATATGAGTGTTCTTGACCCTATCTTGCAAGTCTATAGTCACCTACTATGTGTTATGATCCGGCAACCCCGAAGTGACAATAATCGGGACCACTCCCGGTGATGACCATAGTTTGAGGAGTTCATGTATTCACTATGTGCTAATGCTTTGTTCGGTTCTCTATTAGAAGGAGGCCTTAATATCCCTTTGTTTCCAATAGGACCCCGCTGCCACGGGAGGGTAGGACAAAAGATGTCATGCAAGTTCTTTTCCATAAGCACGTATGACTATATTCGGAATACATGCCTACATTACATTGATGAATTGGAGCTAGTTCTATGTCACCCTATGTTATGACTGTTACATGATGAACCGCATCCGGCATAATTATCCATCACCGGTCCAATGCCTACGAGCTTTCCATATACTGGTTTACGCTTATTTACTTTCCTGTTGCTACTTTTACAATCACTACAAAATACCAAAAATATTACTTTGCTTTCATTACTCTTTTGTTACCGTTACCACCACTATCATATTACTTTGCTACAAAACACTTTGCTGCAGATACTAAGTTTCCAGGTGTGGTTGAATTGACAACTCAGCTGCTAATACTTGAGAATATTCTTTGGCCCCTGTTGTGTTGAATCAATAAATTTGGGTTGAATACTCTACCCTCGAAAGCTGTTGCGATCCCGTATACTTGTGGGTTATCAGGCCCGTACTTGTCTGCTTTGGTATCGCCTAGCTTGTTGTTGATAAAATGTGGAACGGGCTCGTGCAATATCATGCTCCTCTTCAAGGCCGTCTAGGTCGTCCTGTCAATCGAGCTCGGCTTCTCTCTCTTCGTACATGCGTACTTGAGGTGAGTCATGAATAATGTCACACGGCAAGACAGCTTCTGCACCGTACACCATGAAAAAAGGTGTGTATTCGGTCGTTCAATTAGGTGTAGTCCGCAGCCCCCAGAGCACGGAATCGAGTTCCTCAACCCAGTCCTTATCTGACTCCAATAGGGAGTGCACCAGTCTGGGTTTAATGCCGCTCATTATCAGGCCATTGGCCCATTCAACTTGACCGTTTTTTGAGGGTGGTAGATGGATGCATAGTCGAGTTTAATGCCCAAGTTAGCACACCCATTTTTCACCTCATCGGCTGTAAAATTGGAGCCATTATCAGTGATGATGCTGTGCGGGACACCATAACGGTGCACCACGCTGGATATAAAGTCGATCACTGGCCCTGCTTCAGCCGTTTTTACTGGTTTGGCCTGTATCCACTTAGTGAATTTGTCCACCATAACCAGCAGATATTTCTTCTTGTGGCTTCCCACTTTAAGGGGCCCGACCATGTCTGGCCCCCAGACTGCAAAAGGCCAAGTGATGGGGATTGTTCTTAAGGCAGTGGGAGGCATATGACTTTGATTGGTGAAAAGCTGACATCCCACACAGCGTTGCACAAGGGCTTGTGCTTCTGCTCTGGCCGTTGGCCAGAAGAAACCTATCCGGAAATCCTTGTTTATGAGGGCCCGAGTTGTGGCGTGATGGCCACCTAGACCAACATGTATTTCAGCCAAGAGTTGTCGTCCCTCCTTTTCGTAGATGCACCTTTGGAGGACTCTCGTAGTGCTTTTCTTGTACAGTTCACCTTCGTGAACTTTATAGGCTTTAGAACGTCAAACTATGCGACGGGCCTCATTTTGATCATCAGGAAGCTCCTGCCTATTAAGGTAGGCCATAAAGGGTTCGGTCCATGTAGCAATAATGGCCATGATTTCATGAGCAGAGGTTGTTACTTCGGTATCTAAACCCCCGACGATATCTGTATTGCGTTCGACTACTAGGGGCGTGATAAGGTCCGGACTGGTGTTTCTGCTCTCATCCTGCCACACCACGGATGGCTTAAAGAGCCTTTCCACGAAGGTATTAGGCAGTATGGGGTCGCGCTTGGCGCCCATTCGAGCAAGGATGTCTGCTGCCTGGTTACTGTCTCGAGCGACGTCATGAAACTCAAGCCCCTCGAACTGAGCCAATATTTTTAATATGGCGTTTCGATACGCCACAATTTTTCGCTCTTTTGCATCTAACTCTCCATTTATCTAGGATATTGCAAGGTTTGAATCACCGCGCACCTCTAGGCGTTGTATGCCCATGGAGGCAGCCATTCAGAGACCATGTAGAAGTGCCTCGTATTCGGCTGCGTTATTGGAGTCTGTATACATGATTTGCAGCATGTAACAGACTGTTTCCCCTGTAGGGGATGTCAAGATGAGACGAGCCCCCAGTCTGGCTAGCATTTTAGAGCCGTCGAAGTACATTATCTAGTTGGAGTATGAACTGTACTCTTTAGGGAGCTCGGGTTCCGTCCACTCGGCGATGAAGTGGGACAACACCTGAGATTTAATAGCTCGGCTCGGCTTATATGTTATTTCAAATGGTAAGGGCTCAATGGCCCATTTATCTATGCGGCCGGTGGCATCCCTGTTGTTTATGATGTCATTGAGTGGTACTTCAGATGCCTCCGTGATCGAACACTCTTTAAAATAGTGCCGGAGTTTTTCGGATGCCATAAAGAACGCGTAAGCTATCTTTTGGTAGTGAGGGTATCGGGATTTGCATGGTGTAAGAACCTCTAATACGTAATACACTGGTTTTTGGATGAGGAATTTATGTCCCTCTTCCCATCGCTCGACGACAAGTACATCACTCACTTCCTGATGAGTTGCGGATATATAAAGCAACATAGGCTCGCCAACACTTGGGATAGCTACGATTGGGTTGCCTGCTAATAAGGTTTTTATTTCTTTCGATCCAGCTATAATCGCATCCGTCCACTCGAAGTTGTCCGTGCGTCTAAGCAGTCTATAAAGTGGTAATGCTTTTTCTCCTAATCTGGAGGTGAAGCGGCTCAACGCTGCTACACACCCTGCAAGTTTTTGGACATGCTTTAAGTCTGTTGGTATGGCCAGTTGTGAAAAGGCTCCAATTTTGGGGAGGACTTCTTCAATTCCTCTATTGGAGATAATGAACCCTAGTAATTTTTCGGCTGGAACGCCGAAAATGCATTTTTCCGGATTGAGCCGTATGCCATATGTATGGAGGTTGTCAAATGTGAGGTGGAGATCATCGACCAATGATTCGACGTGTTTAGTCTTGATGACCACGTCGTCCACATATGCTTCCATAGTTTTGCCAATTTTCTTTTCCAAACATGTTTGAATCATGCTTTGGTAAGTGGCACCAGTGTTTTTAAGCCCAAAAGGCATAGTGTTGAAACAGAAAGGCCCGTACGGGGTAATAAACGCCGTTGCGGCCTAGTCGGACTCCTTCATTTTAATCTAATGTATCCGGAGTAAGCGTCGAGGAAACACAATGAGTCGTGTCCTGCGGTCGCGTCAATAATCTGGTCAATGCAGGGCAATGGGAAAGGATCTTCGGGGCAAAGACTTATTGAGGTCTTTGAAATCGACACATAGGTGCCAAGACTTATCCTTCTTCGGCACCACGACCAAGGGTGCTAGCCAATCTGGGTGTCTGATTTCTCTGATGAACCCGACTTCGAGTAGTTTGGCTAGCTCCTCCCCCATAGCTTGTCGTTTGGGTTCGGAAAATCGCCGCGGAGTTTGTTTGACTAGTTTGAACCCCTTGATTATGTTGAGTCTGTGTTCGGCTAGTCTGTGTGGGATCCCGGGCATGTCCGAAGGGTGCCAGGCAAGATATCCCAATTTTCACACAGGAATGCTCTTAGGGCGGCATCTACCAACGGATCCAGCTGTGCTCCAATGGACGCTGTTTCGTTAGGACCCGTCGGGTGCACTTGAGATTTTACTATTTCATCCTTGTCCACCATGGATTGTAGGGTGGTTTGTTCCTCGGCTGCAAGGGCTTCAAATAGTGCCTGAAGGGCCAAGGATGCGGTTCTGTATTTGGCATGGAGTGCTTTATCTAGATCACTTATAACCGTGATTATTCCATTGGGCCCCGACATTTTAAGCTTCATGTACCCGTAATGGGGTATGGCTTGGAAGTGTGAGAAGGCGTCCCACACCAAAAGGGCGTGATATCCGCTATTGAAGGGGGCCACGTGGAAGAGAAACTCTTTGGACCTGTAATTCCCAGGCATGCCAAATACTACATCAAGCTTGATTTTCCCTGAACATCGTGCTTCTCGACTGGGAATGATGCCTCGAAAGGTGGTACTACTTTGGTCGATGGTGCTCTGTCAATATGCATTTTGTCGAGCGTGTCTTCGTAGATGAGGTTAAGTCCACTGCTGCCGTCCATGAGCACTTTGGTAAGTCAGAAGCCTTCCACAATTGGGTTTAGGACCAAGGTGGCCGGTGCTCGGACTAATCGGGCCCTTGGTTAATCGTCAGCGGTGAAAGTTATTGCCGCGTCATTCCATGGGCTCATTGTGGTTACTTGGTTAATTTCGGCGAGGTCGCGAAGTGCCCTTTTGCACCAATTATTTGAGGAGAAGGTCTCAAAGAGCATAAATACGTTGAGATCGTCATCCTCAGGAGAATGCTTCTCTGGAGTGGTGGTGGTGAGGATAAACTCACCACTTTTACCCACTTGCCGGAGTACCCAACGTGCCCGAAGGCTATGAGTTGGTTCGGTGCTCGGTGTTGCATGTATCTGACAGGGTTTGTCGAGAAGTTCGTCAAGAACTGGCATGTGTCCTGCAATGGGTTTGTTTACCTTGCCGATAGGCATATGATCGGATGCCTCGTAAGGGTGAACCCGTTTTGCCCGGGCAGTGCCCTACTTAAAAGCAGCAGGTTCTAGTTTGGTTTTTTGGGCCTTCCATGTGCTTTCCATCGCACAGTACTTCCATACTACGTGCGATAGTTCCGTGAAACTCTATATGCAGTGGCGGTCGAGGGAATTCTGAATTCCCTCATTTGTGCAATTGTGATGAAAAACGAGCGCATCATCGTCGCAATAATCTTTGATCTTGTTTTTGACAAGTAGAAACCTGGCCCAAAAGTGATGGACCATTTCTTGAGGTTGCTGCCGTACATACATCAGGTCGTATATGTCTGGAGGGCCTGGATTGCTTGGAGAGTACTGATTGTGGTGGGCGGGTGGGCGAAAACTTGAATCCCGGCCCAAAATTGTGTTCGGAGCTTATAAGGTGTCCGAGGTCACCGGTTCGGGTCCAGGAAGATCCGAGTGCTCCCCAGACCCTAAGTTTGACCCTGAGTTTGGTGGACACGGGGTCTCCTCCGAAGGAAGAGTATCTAGTTCAATGGATTCGGAGATCCGAACATGGCTAGTTTTTAACTTAGGGGAAGAAGTGTGCTTGTCTCGTTCCTCGACGACTGCCACTAGGTGAGTGATCTGCGGGAAATTGATTTCCCTCTCGTCAGGTTTAAGCCCGATCCAATCCTTATCCGTTGAAAGCCCCAGGGCGGTGATGCTATCTCCAAAAACTAATAGAACATGCTCAAAAAGACATGGCAAGATTCCAAATAATAACAGGTTCACAGACTTTGTGGAATTCACAGGACATGTCAGAAATAACATCAGGTTGCAATGTTTAGAGCTATCAAACATCATGCTACAGGAACTTATCACGGCAACCAAAGGCATGGCATGAATCTACTAATTGCATATAACAAATGTCCTTACTGAACTTATTCCAAAGATCAACAGACAAGATGGTATAACGCATGCAAACATGGAAAATGATATGATAGATTCAGACTTAGTGAAAATAACAGCACATGGCAGGAACAACGATAAGTAGGCATATTGGTGAGCTTGAATCATTCACCACAAGGCATTGCATGACAAGATAAGCATACTAAAAGCACGAAGACATGTTCATGAAGCTAATCATGGCAATAGAAAGTTCATAGCATGCATGGATCACTAACAACAACCATGGCAAAATTGAATAACATGTAAACAATCTGCAAGGAACATTTTATAGCAAAAGTAGAGCAAGATTAAGACATGCTAGAGCACTCCATAAATGCAACCAGGGGCATAGATGGATGGAGCATAACCATATGTAGAAAAACATCAATAGTGGACATACTCAAAAGAGGCATGGATCTCACTGTAGCAACATGAATATTTGGCATAAAAATAACAACAGAACAAAGACTTGCTAAAATTCCAAGTCTCTGAAATCAGCAACATCATGGAGGCTACTTTGCAAGCTTGAAACAATCAATGCATGGCATATCATGAAGAATGGATTGCACCAAAGCAAATATGGCATGGTGTAGCTCATAACACATGTAGACGTCATGCTCAAAAGAAAATCACACAAAAAGATGCAAAAATGACAATTGAGCATGTTCTGATAAACTACAGCAGACAACATAATGTAGCACTCTTGGAACGATGATTAGGGCATCAAGAAGAACTCAAATGAACATGGCACAATGGAATGTAATGAAGAGCACATCCTGCTGAACATTTTTATGTATCATCCACGCAAAACGGAGCAATATTCTAGGAGATATGGCATGTCAAATTGGGAATAAAAATGCAAGAATCAGGGGACTTAGAAGAATTTTGGGGTCAACCTCGTTCAGATCTGGATCGGGCACAGTTTCGAGGATGGCCGGAGTTGCATCGGGGAAGAAGAAGGAGGCGGCCAGAGGAGCTCACGAGGGCCGGGAACGACGGGAGAAGGACGGCGAGGGGCGGCGACCGGCACGGAGGTCGGAGTCCTCGGACGCGGGGAGCGCGGCGCGCGCACACGGTCGCGGACGCCGAGGCGGCGGCCGCGGGGCGCGGCACGATGGCGAGCGTGGCGGTGGGGCTGAGGTGCGGCGGCGGAGGTGGGCTCCGGCGAGTGTGGGAACTCGCGGGCGCGGGCGGCGGGGATCCGGGCCCGGGCGGGCCAGATCTGGGCCTGCGGGCCCAGCGGCTATGGGGGAGTCGGCGAGGCGATGTGGCGCGCTCCCATTGGCCAGGGGCGGCCGCTGGGGTGAGGTGGCGCGACCTGATTGGTCCGGGCGACGTGTCCGGCGGACATGTCTGGCGCGGATGGACATGTCCGGCGGCGCGAGGAGGAAGACTGCTAGGGTTAGACCGAGAATTTCGGGGGAGAGGGCATATTTATAGGTGGAGAGAGCTAGGAGAGTCCAAATGAGGAGTGGTTTTCGGCCACGAGATCATGATCGAACGACCGAGAGGATGGAGGGGGTTAGGATGGGTTATTGGGCCACTTTGGAGGGGTGTTGGGCTGCAATATAAAGAGGGCTTTATGGTTCCCCGGTTAACCGTTGGAGTATCAAACGGACTCCAAATGGCACGAAACTTGACAGGCGGTCTACCAGTGGTGTACTAAGGCCGCTTGGCAAACCTCAGTCCATTCCGAGAAAGTTTAACACCCGCTCACAACAGGAGACAAAACGGGGACGCCGGAGGACATAGGAGTGTCGGATTGCAAAACGGACAACGGGGAAAAGGCTCGGATGCATGAGACGAACACGTATGCAAACTGAGATGCACATGATGACATGGCAAAGTGCGACATGCAAGCAAATGACATGGCAACGATGGCGAATAACTGGAGGACACCTGGCGCATCAGATCCGGGGCGTTACAACTACCCAGACACGAGGGATAATGTTTGGCTTTTATCTTCACAGCCCATCAGTCCAGCCTATATTGAACAGGCCGAGAACCCCCTAATCTAGGACACCCTCAGCTGCCGCCATACCACCATGCCGTCGCTCCGCCGGGAAACTTGGGGCTACCACGACGTCCGTGCGCACCCCTCCGGCCGATTCTTCGTCGAGATCCGGTTCCACGAGATGCGCCTCGCCTCGGGACTTTCGACACCGCCCATGAGGCAACCCACGCGTACGACGTGGCGGCGTGGCGCCTCCGGCGGCCTCGTAGGGAAATGAACTTCCCCAATGTGCCAACGCAGGAGTGGGTGTAGGAGCTCGCGCCTCTGCCGCGGGTTATCACCGACGAGGAACGTCCCGACAACCGGAGGTGGGAGCACTTTCTCAGCATCGTCGAGATGGATGAGGAAGCCATGGCGCTGTGGAGCCAATGCTTCCTGCAGGACATCATCAATGAGCGCGAGTTCTACGTGCAAAGGAGGGCAGAGAGCGAGAAGAGGAGGTCAGAGCGAGACGCCTATCGCGAGGATAGGCGTACGCGGAAGGTGGCTGCTCAATTCAACATCAAACTAGGAGCAGCGTCGCCCTGGGACTCCGGCGACGATCTGTATCTTGACGCCTACATTGAGATGTTGGAGGAGGACATCACCGAGGCGTAGTCGGACGAGGAGGAGTAGTTGAACTATCAATTTTTCTATCTATCTATGCTATATCTATGTTGAGAACTATCTATGTATCAATCTATGCCAGTATCGACTCGGAGTAGAATGTGTATCGAGTCAGAGTAGAAAGGAGAAAAATTATAGCGCATGTGCTGGAGAGGCGCACGCGCAATGTTTTTGTAGCGGCCGCTGTTGCCAGCACTCCACGTCCCGCAAAAACTGGCTATTCCGGTGTTGTAAACGCTTTTTTAACGTGCCATGCATTACACTTATGTTGGAGATGCTCTAACATGGCAGATGAGTGCTTTAGTGTTGCCCACAAGATGCGTGTGTATTACTATATTTTTCTTGCCATGTTGAGATTTTAAAACCTCGAGTGCCAACATGCAGAGGAGCAATGAAGACCAAACACGGGATATTGGGGACATCTTCAAGGAACGTGTCAAGTTAATGAGGAGCTACACCGAACCTGTAAAATGAGCTTTGGTAAGTAACACCCTTTCAATTACTTTCGTTTAGCCTCGTGTTCTTCGATGTGTATATGTTGTAGTTTCTGTTTCTCTTAGCCTCGTGTTCTTCAATGTGTAATAAGAAGATTCTTAATCGTCCTAATGCTTTCGTTTTTAGCTTGATGTAGGAAGTGGGTGTTCTCACCTTGGAGTCTGTTTTTATATTTCTCCTTTTGAATTCACTTCTCCGAGTCTTGTTCATCTTGCTTCTACTAAATGGATCTGGTTTGCTCTGAGTATTGATCTAAAAAAGAAGTAACTTTTGTTGGAAATATGCCCTAGAGGCAATAATAAATTAGTTATTATTATATTTCCTCGTTCATGATAATCGTTTATTATCCATGCTAGAATTGTATTGATAGGAAACTCAGATACATGAGTGGATACATAGACAACACCATGTCCCTAGTAAGCCTCTAGTTGACTAGCTCGTTGATCAATAGATGGTTACGGTTTCCTGACCATGGACATTGGATGTCGTTGATAACGGGATCACATCATTAGGAGAATGATGTGATGGACAAGACCCAATCCTAAGCCTAGCACAAGATCGTGTAGTTCGTATGCTAAAGCTTTTCTAATGTCAAGTATCATTTCCTTAGACCATGAGATTGTGCAACTCCCGGATACCGTAGGGGTGCTTTGGGTGTGCCAAACGTCACAACGTAATTGGGTGGCTATAAAGGTGCACTACGGGTATCTCCGAAAGTGTCTGTTGGGTTGGCACGAATCGAGACTGGGATTTGTCACTCCGTGTAACGGAGAGGTATCTCTGGGCCCACTCGGTAGGACATCATCATAATGTGCACAATCTGACCAAGGAGTTGATCATGGGATGATGTGTTACGGAACGAGTAAAGAGACTTGCCGGTAACGAGATAGAACAAGGTATCAGGATACCAACGATCAAATCTCGGGCAAGTGCTATACCGGTAGACAAAGGGAATTGTATACGGAATTGATTGAATCCTTGACATCGTGGTTCATCCGATGAGATCATTGTGGAGCATGTGGGAGCCAACATGGGTATCCAGATCCCGCTGTTGGTTATTGACCGAAGAGTTGTCTCGGCCATGTCTGCATGACACCCGAGCCCGTAGGGTCTACACACTTAAGGTTCGATGACGCTAGGGTTATAGGGAATAGATGTACGTGGTTACCGAATGTTGTTCGGAGTCCCGGATGAGATCCCGGACGTCACGAGGAGTTCCGGAATGGTCCGGAGGTAAAGATTAATATATGTGAAGTCATCATACAGTCACCAGAATAATTCGGGGGTTACCGGTATTGTACTGGGACCACCGAAGGGGTTCCGGGGGTCTACCGGGAGGGTCCACCCGCCCCGAAGGGCCCTATGGGCTGTGTGTGGAGATGGACCAGCCCTTTAGTGGGCTGGGCGCCTCCCCCCCTAGGGCCCATGCGCCTAGGGTTTGGGGGAACCCTAAAGGGGGGGGGGCGCTCACCTTTCCTTGGGGGGCAAGGGAACCCCCCTGGCCGCCGCCCCCTCCTCAGATTGGATCTGAGGGGGCCGGCCCCCCTCTCCCTTGCCCCTATATATATGTGGGGGGTGGGAGGGCAGCCGCACCAATGTTCTGGCGCAGCCCTCCCCCTCTCCAAAGTCCCTCTCCTCTACCGCAGTGCTTGGCGAAGCCCTGCAGGATTGCCACGCTCCTCCTTCACCACCACGACGTCATGCTGCTGCTGGACGGAGTCTTCCCCAACCTCTCCCTCTCTCCTTGCTGGATCAAGGAGTGGGAGACGTCACTGGGCTGCATGTGTGTTGAACGCGGAGGCGCCGTTGTTCGGCGCTTAGATCGGAATCAACCGCGATCTGAATCGCTATGAGTACGACTCCTTCATCCGCGTTGTTGCAACGCTTCCGCTTAGCGATCTACAAGGGTATGTAGATGCACTCCCCTTCCCCTCGTTGCTAGATTACTCCATAGATTGATCTTGGTGATGCGTAGAAATTTTTTGATTTCTGCTACGTTCCCCAACAACTTCATGGCAGGATGAAGTTCCTGCGAGGAGGGAAGTATGGTCAACCTCGAGATCATGTTTCCGAAATGAGGATGGATTACACACAAGGTGCCCATTCCCTAATGATGCTGGATTAGACACAAGGTGTAAATTCCCAGATGATGCTGGATTACACACAAGCTAGGTGGAGTAGTCAACTGTTCGTGTTCTTGTGGCTCTAGTAAAGGCTGAAAGAAAGCGTGCAGCAGCCCTTGAGAATGTAGCTGAGTTCCTGAAGAAGCGAAAAGAGCAATTAGATGCTCTCTTCACCCAAGCCAAAGAAGAGATGGAAGAAGCCAGAAAGAAGCTAGCAGAGGCAGAGCAAGCTAGGTGTCTCCTGCTATATAAAGCTGTTGTCAATACAAATTTGCCATCATATTAGCTAGGTTCAAATGTTTGTCCAGTTAGCATGATTGTTGTGATGCCCGTGCGTCTACTGATGTGGCACAAAATTATTATTTTTCAGGTCACGTAATAACATCAATTACTTTCCAAACAATAACAGATGAAGCATTGGACATGGTATAGTTCACATGCAAGCCCAACATTCCAAGTTCAACTTCCACATCAAACTCATGTTCACACATATCTGCACATTCATAGAACATGTCCACAACCATGATTCACTTCAAAGCCAAAAAAATGTGAGGAGAGTTATAATAAAGAAAAATATCTAATTCCTACTACCAGTGCAAGCACAACAAGTCAAGACCATACATAATTAATTATAATTTGGACATTATTTGACTAAACGTGAATAACTTATGGAGGCAGGTATAATTTCTAATGCCAACCGCGGCTGGGGTCCACAATGTTTTGAGCCAAACTAGGCAACAAACCGGGTGTCTGTCGGCGACGCGGTGGTTGTAGCATTCGTGGGTTCCGAGCGATGGCAACTCCCATGGTCTACTATTCCTCAATGTCATCGGTGGCCGCAGGAGACATGTTGGCCACCTCTGCCAGCATGCCGCAGTTCCACCAATGTTCGCGTTGGATGGCGTGGCCAATCACAATGCACTGGACACCATGGTCCCCCATTTGCCGGCGTGCAGCAACTGGCGACTCTTTCGTGAGCAGGCTTGGAGCGTCTAGTTGATGAACCAGGGGCCAGCTTGGAGCGGTGGCTTGCTCCCCCGCTTGCCCATCTGCAGCCTCGCCCATGGTACTGACGGCCTGGGGCGGGGAAGGAGGTGGGGCAGCGAGTTGCCTAGCTCGTCGGGGCACCCAGCCGTCTTTTATGCCAGAGAACTCGTCTTCGTGCTCACCGGATGCTATGGAGAGTGTGGAGAAAATGGTGCAAGGAGGATATTGGGAGCGGCGCTGTGGTGCGGTTCTTACCAGGCGTCTGGCCTCATTTAAATAGCGGGCCGACGACAGGAGCCAATCGGCATTGTGTTCTAAAATGCCAGCCGGCTCACGGAAGGACGTGTTGCCGGCACACGTGCGGATTCAATGGAGATAGGCAGGGCAGTCTGAAGCCGTTTGCATGCGGCAAGGAGGCGTGTTCAGCCTGGCCTACAGCGAGTGGGGCCCTCTTGGCCGGCGCGCCATTGAAAATCGGAACTGTTACCCCGCTAAAAAATGATATTTTAAATGTGGCCACTCGATCAGTGGCGACTAGCAAGCCACTGCCTCCAGGTCGTTCACCTGTGGTCCCGACCATCAACTCCTACGGCTCAAATTATCACGCGAGCTGACTATTCCTACAAAGGTGCACTCCACCATGTACCCTGTACCCGTGCATGCAGCAATCGTGCACCTAGGGTTTTAGGCTTTATTTATTTACGGTGCCTTTACGTAACTCTCATGTGTGCGAGACAACGAGAGACCGACTGCGTTCGTGTGCCTCTTCTCTTCGTATATTGTCACATCCTAGCTAGCTCATGCATTAGAGTGTGCATCATGTTTACTTCTGATAGAAATTTGAAATGGGGAAGGCAGAACCCCCAGCACCCCTCCTGAAATCAACTAGGGTTTGCTAAAAATATTTTCAATGAACCTGAAATGCCCTTCTAAAATGTTCACCCTCTTTGTCTTGGATTAAACCCTCTGGCAAAAATGGTGCATATTTTTCTAGGTCAACAGAAGGTCATTGAATTAATGCATTAGTATTTGAATTTGGGCATTTAAAATTTATAAAATATTTCAAATGCTCAAATATTTCCAAACCAAAATGTTCCTTGCTGGAAATATTCTAGCTAAGGACCAGATGAAGTTTGGTGATTTTTAGAAGTGTTTTGGTATTTTTAATAAGTCCACAAATTTACAGAAAAATAGAAAAGGGAAAGCAGAGGAAAACTTACCTGGCGCCTAACCGGCCCACCTGCCGGCCCAGCCCAGCTGCCGCGCCAGCGAGCTACTTGGCTTGGCCAGGCAGGCGCGCAGGTGCTCGACGCCGGCACCAGCGCGCGCCACGCAGCTCCCCGCCGCCTTGCTTCACCTCCTCGCCGCCCCGCTGCCCTGGACGCGTTCCACGTCGCCGCCCCGAGCCCCTGGACACGCCCACTCGCCCTGCCTCGCCTCCCTCGCTCCCCTTCGCCATGGCCGACGCCACCGTCGCCGCTCCGCCGTCATAGCCATATCCACCGTCGTCCCCGCGCCACCCGACCGTGTCCACGAGCTCCGCCACCCTCCTCTTCTTCGAGCAAGACGAGCCCCGAGCGCTCGCCTGCTCTGGAGTCGCCCCCGACCCCGTCTTCCCCAACTCCGGCCGCCGAGATCGCCATCATCGCGCCGCTCAGCTCCGACCTTCCCCGAGCCCGCCTCGACGCTCGCTGCAACCACCGTGAGCCTGGCCACCTTCCCATCCTCCCCGTTCTCTCTCTCGAGCCCCGTAGCGATTACATGTAGCTCACCCGCACGCGCCGCCGCGGAGCTCGTCGCCGACGAGGCTCCGGCCACCCAACGGCCGCACCACCTTGTCCACTAGCCCTACCGCACCTTCAGGAGCTCAACGTGCTATCCCACGCACCTCACCGTGCCCCCTAGCGACAAGTCCAAGCTCACTCGAGCTCCGGCCGCCGCCAAACTCGTCGCCGGCGCCAACTCCGGCCACCCCGACCCCAACTAACTCCACCAATAGCTGCGGCTCGTTCCCAGGAGCGCGTAGATGCCTTCCGCGCCCCATTTGGTGGCCGGAACGGCCAAATCCACTTTGCTCCGCCGCGTCTGGCCTCGCCGGCGGCTAGACGCCGGCGAGTTGAACCTTGACCGTTGACTGGTGGGCCCTGGTTGACTCTGTTGAGTCAATGACAGGTGGGGCCCCCTTCTGTTAATCACCAGATTAGCTTAAAACTAATTAAACGAGTTTAATTAATCACTAACCCCTGGGCCCACTGGTCAGTTGACCTGGACCGGCTGTTGACTTGCTGAGGTCAGCATGACCTCATGCTGATGCAGTAATTTAATTTACTGGAATTAATTTTATACAGGAAAATCCAGAAATTAACCCAAACTTCAAAAATTCATAGAAATTAATCTATAACTCCAAATGTAAAGTTTTATATATGAAAAATTATCAGAAAAATCCAACCTATCCATTGGTACTGGTTTCATGCATGTCAGAACAAGTTAAACCTGCTGTTCAGGCAATATAAGATTATGCACCATTAGGCTATGTTAAATGAGCTAGCATTTGAACCTTTGGTTCAGATGAGTTCATTCCTTTCTGGTTTAACTTGCATTAGGTCAGGACACATCCATAATGCCATGTCATAGCATGCATCATATTGTTGCATATCGTCATGAGTTGATTGTGTTCCGATGTGTTCTTCGTGGTAGGTTCTGCCTCCGAGGATATCCACGAGTATCCAACTGAAGGGCAGTATTCCACTACTACTCCATCAGGCAAGCAACCCATTGATCATTCCGATACAAACCCATGTTCTCGCTTCTGCTCTCGTTTACTGCATTAAGACAACGCGTTTCAAACTGTTGTGTGTTGCGGTAGTTGAACCCACTTCCTTTGCATGACCTGTCATTGCCACAGTAACTAGATGAAACCCACTAGCATGTGTAGGAGTTGGTTGAGCCAATACATGTGTGTGTGTTCCTACCATGTTGTGCTTGCTATGCTTAGAGTTGTGTCAGGTCTGGCTCATCGGGATGATGAACTGGAGTGAAAGGTTGTGTCGGTGACAAGAGTGAAGTGTTGAATACGATTTGGTAAAGGAATCGATGAGAGGCCATGTAGGAGTACATGGTGGGTTGTTTCATTGAGGCCGTCCTTAAGAACTGAGTTCTGTGTTTGTGATCCATGATACAGTTACTACCACACATTGGGCCCTGAAATATGACCCCGCTCGACTTCTTATCCACCCTTGTCCTCTGTCCAGGAGTTGCAAGTAGTTTCTGGTGTTTGTAGTATGCTGGGGGCCGCACGCGGCGCTGACCATCGGGGTGGGCTGTGTTGCGGTAGGCACGTGGCACGGTGTACCGACTCGCCCGTTTGGTGTCTCGGGAACCCTGTTCACATCGTTCGGGGCCGTTAGTGGAAACCTCGGCCGGACTCCCTGCGGATGGAATCCGAATAGGCGATAAACCTGGACTAGAGACTTGAGTGTTTAGGTAGGTCATGGTCTACACCCACGTCGGTTTTCGCTTGAAGTCTGCCGAGCACATGTCGTGTGCAGACGCTAAGTGGTGGAAACATGTGTGAAGAAGTACACCCCTGCAGGGTTATAAATGATCTATTCGAATAGCCGTGTCCGCGGTAATGGACTTCAGGGTTGCCTATAACAGTTCATAGACAAGTAAATGGATACTACTAAAAATCTCAAGATAAGTGTGAGTACCGCGGATGGCCCTCTCATAGGATGGCGAGAGAGGATCCACGGTGGTTTATTGTGTTGGTGATAGTGGACTCGTGTGCGACAAAAGATTTACAAGTGGTGCCTATCGTAGGATAGTTTAGCCAAGAGTCAAAGCTGGCTTGCTGCAATAACCCCACTACCTTCTTGAGAATGTGCATGTATAGTAGGTTCCTGTTGTAAGACTTGCTGAGTACCTCCGTACTCATGTTGCTTTAATCATGTTTTTCAGACGACTGCACCAACCCCTCTGATGGGTTCTATGTAGACCTCGACGTTGACGAGTGACTTATCACCAGGTGGTGATCCAAGACTTGTGAAGGGTCTATGTAGATAGACAGGCTTCGTCAAGCCTTCTTTCTTTCTAGTGTCTGTACTCAGACTAGTTTGCTTCCGCATGTGCTTGTATGTTTGTATGACTTGAGTGTTGGGTCATGTGACCCCTATCTGTATGGATGATATGTATGGCTCCTCGGAGCCTTCTAAATAAAGTACTTGAGTCGTAGAGTACTGTTGTGATGCCATGTTGTATTTACTCATATCGGGCATATTGTGTTTATGATTGAAATGCTTGGTATGAGTGGGATCCGACTATCTAGTTGTTTATCCTTGGCAGCCTTTCATATGGGGAAATGTAAGTCTTGTGCTTCTGAGCGATAGTAGTCCGCTACAGCCCGGTTCACCGGAGTCCTGCTAGCCCAGCACTACTGCTTGGACACTTGACTGGCCGACATGTGTTTCACGTCATTCCTATGTCTGTCCCTTCAGGGAAATGTCACGCGCTGTTATTCGGAGTCCTGCCTAGCCTGCTACAGCCCGGGTTACCGGAGTCCTGTTAGCCCAGTGCTACAGCCCGAATAAATATGTTGATGACCGACATGCTCGATGTGATTCATGTATGCCTGTCCTCATAGGCTAGCGCCGCTTTGGGTTCACGACTAGCCATGTCGGCCCGGGTTCTCTGTCATATGGATGCTAGCGACACTATCATATACGTGAGCCAAAAGGCGCAAACGGTCCCGGGCCAGGTAAGATGGCACCCGTGGGAGTACCGTGCGTGAGGCCGCAAAGTGATATGATGTGTTACACGCTGGATCGATGTGGCTTAGGATCGGGGTCCTGACAGCGTTGGCATCAAAGCCGGACTGCCTGTAGGTTCGCTAAGCCAAACTGGTCGATGTCGAGTCTAGAAATGCTTTAGTTATATGTAGGGGAATTGATTGTGGGAGGGAACGTAAGGCTCTTTTACTCCTTTACCTTATGCCCTCTATTCTGAGTCATTCTCCTCTCATTCTACGTGGGTTAAGGACTAGGCTCTCTTCTCTCTATCAGGTTCACGTGTTACTAAATCCGTAGTAACTTATAGGATTGTTGGATACAACCCAGTTCAGTTCTACTAAAGTTTAGTATGTTGCCAATTGAACCAGAACCTTGATATGATGTTGTTGAGTGGTTTCGCAAACTGTTGTGGATGTCTCAAGTCTTTTTCTGAGCATTTACAGCCGTTATGCTGTCCAATTTCATCCAGAAATTCTAATGCCTTTGCACTATTTTGTGCTTTCAGATGGCTACCCGTCCCCAAAACCAAGTGGTTCGTCTGACCCGTTGCATCGGTATATGTGGTCATACCGCCATGTTGGTTCGAGTGATGGTTGAGGCAGGTTACCGATGGTACCCTGAACACACCGTCGAAGAGCAGTTTAGAGATTTTAACCAGAGCCAATATCTGTGCACGGTCAGGATATATCCATCTTATCCCGGAGCCACGGAACCACTCCACTGTTCTTATGGACTCGGGATCACTATTGGGATGTCCGTTCAAGATGCAGCCTACTCGATGATGACCATTATGCGAGCTAGAACTGCCTTGTTGAGCAACACTGAATTTTGCTACATGCCAGCATCCCTCCCTGGGGCGCATGGTTACCTTCAGGGCATGTACAGTGATGCATCCCATGAGGACCCACTCCTCTGCACCACTACTAAGATGTTGGAAGACAAGGACCGTGAAAATTGGGCCTTGCGTATGGAGCTCTTCAATGCTCGTGCTGATCATTGGGCCACTTTGACGAGGTTTGCACCTGCTGTGCAAGCCGGATACATGGACATGAGAGACTTGTACCCTGTGCGGGCTAGTCTGCCAGACTTCATGGAATGGCGTGAGGTGGGAGGCATCACTCCTCCTCGTGGGTCTCTTCTGCCGCCATCTGTTGGTCCAAGGCCACACCCAAGTCCCTACAGTCCGCAAGCTCCTCAGGACCGTTTGTTTCCAGATGACCATGTTCCGCTTCCAGGTCTGGGTGGTGACTTCTATGAGGATTACTACGGAGCTACCTGAGCTAGTAGTAGATCCACTAGTATGGTAATAGTTGTATGTCCACCGTCCTGCGTGATTGTGGAATATAACTTAGTGTGTATCAATTCCGGAGGTGTAGAAAAATAATGTATAGGAGCTTGGAATGCCTCCGATGAGATGTAACATCTTTCGTCTTAGTTGTACTTCAGCTTGAGCTTGTACTAAACTATGTATGATGTGTATGACCGTTGGTATATATATGGCAGTTTCTATATTACCATGTCATACGGATGATCATCTCTGCATTCCTTGTTATCCATTACATTCCGCACTTCCTTGGCCAGATTTTGCCATCCTGGTTTAAATCGTTGTTTTGTTTTCCTAGGATGGTCAACACCCGCAGCAACCCTGCTGCTCCGGAGCAGGGAGAAGCTAGTGCACCTAGGGAGGAAAGTCTGCCTCAACCACCTTCTCTGGCCGAGGTGATGCTGGAGGCAGAGCGCAACAGGCGCGACACCAACCGCTTGTTAGAGCGGATTGAGCAGAACACTGCACGCCAGCAGAGGATCAATCCAGTGTCCATCAATTACTTTGTCAAGCTGTACCCGCCAAAGTTCAATCATTCCATCGAACCTCTCAATGCGGATGACTGGCTCCGCAGCATCGCCCACAAGCTCCGTTCTGCCAACGTGGCTGAAGATGATAAAGTCACCTTTGCTGCCTATCACCTCGAAGGCCCTGCCAGCCTTTGGTGGGAGAATTATGAAGCTATGCGTCCGGTCGGCCAACTCACTACCTGGGCTGATTTCAGTGCTGCTTTCCGTGAGCATCATATTCCAGAAGGCCTCATGGATCGCAAGAGGGAGGAGTTCTGTAACTTCACCCAGGGGAAGCTGACTGTGGATGCATACAGTCGCGAGTTTGGGAAGCTTGCACGCTATGCTCCCGAAGAGGTATCCACCGACGCCAAGAAGCAGGCAAGGTTCCGCAAGGGACTTAGCCCTGAGCTCCGTCATGACCTTCGTCTGCATGAATGCACTTCCTTTCCGAAGCTAGTCAATAAGGCCATCAGTGCCGAGACAGGGCAGAATGATTTTGAAGCTTCACGTAAGCACTCCCGTGACTATGCTTCTTCATCCGGTTTTGGATCGCAGAAGCGCCGGGTCTGGATCCCAAATTCTGCTATGCCACCCAGGTATACCCCGAGGCCATCCTTTGAGGTGCCTCGTCCCAACCAACAGTATGTGCCGCCCAAGACTTTTGGTGGCCCCACTGCCAATACTACTTCACGCCCCAATATGATAACTTGCTTCAAGTGTGGTGAGCCGGGCCACTACATCCGTGAGTGTCCCCAGAACAACCCCAGCCAGTTCGGAAAGTCTGTTGGACGTGGTAAGTCAACAGCGAAGGTGCTTGTCGCCAAGCCAGCCACCACTGCTCGTGGCCATGTCAACTACGTTTCAGCTGAAGAGACTCAAGAGGACCCCAACGTCGTTCTCGGTACGCTCCTTGTTAATTGCCATCCGGCAACTGTTCTCTTTGATACTGGAGCATCTCATTCATTTATTTCTGAGAGCTATGCTCGTTTGCACAACACTACCTTTAGTGACATGCCCACCTCCATGGTAATTCAAACCCCTGGTTCTAAGTGGCAAACCTCTAGAATCAGCCATGGAAATGAAATTCTGGTTGACAGATTGGTCTTCCTTGCGTCACTAATAGCTCTCAAGTCTTCAGACATAAACCTCATCTTGGGTATGGACTGGATGTCAGCTCATTACGCCAAGATTGACTGCTCAACTAGAACTGTTCAACTTACCCATCCATCGGGCAAGACAGTCAACGTTTTGACCCGAGTGTCGGAACATCAGCTCTATTCTCCAAATGCCAACCCCCTTCCAGACCTTGAAGATATTCCGGTAGTCCGTGACTTTCCGGATGTCTTTCCTGAGGAACTGCCAGGTGTTCCACCTGACAGAGATGTCGAGTTCGTAATAGACCTTGTTCTAGGAACCGTCCCAATCTCTAGGAGACCTTATAAGATGGCACCCCTAGAACTAGCTGAGCTTAAGAAACAACTCGATGAGTCCTTGCAAAAAGGTTTCATCCGTCCTAGTTCATCTCCATGGGCTTGCCCCGTCCTCTTCGTCAAGAAGAAGGATGGAACGGATCGGATGGTTGTAGATTACCGACCTGTCAATTTGGTCACTATCAAGAACAAGTATCCGCTCCCCAGGATCAACGACCTGTATGATCAGCTCGCTGGATCCTCAGTCTTTTCCAAGATGGATTTGAGGTTGGGCTACCATCAAATCAAAATCAAGAACGGGGACATTCCCAAAACGGCCTTCGTCACTCGTTACGGCCAATACGAGTACACCGTCATGTCCTTCGGTTTAACCAATGCTCCAGCCACCTTCTCTCGGTTAATGAACTCGATCTTCATGGAGTATTTGGATAAATTCGTCGTGGTTTACCTCGATGATATACTCATCTACTCCAAGAATGAGGAAGAACATGCCGAACATCTAAGGCTAGTATTGATGAAACTTCGAGAGCATCGCCTTTATGCCAAATTCTCCAAGTGCGAATTCTGGTTGCCAGAAGTGACCTATCTGGGCCATGTAATTTCTGGCAAGGGCATTGCTGTCAATCCCGAGCGAGTTCAAGCCGTCCTTGACTGGACTCCACCTGAAACGGTCAAGCAAGTTCGGAGTTTTCTTGGTTTAGCGAGCTATTGCCGCCGCTTCGTCGAGAATTTCTCCAAGGTTGCTAAGCCTCTAACTGAACTCCTCAAGAAAGATAAAAAGTTTGAGTGGACCCCACAGTGCGAGTTCAGCTTTCGGGAACTGAAAAGACGCCTGACATCTGCTCCCGTACTGGTACCACCAGATTTCTCTAAGGACTTTGTTATCTATTGTGACGCCTCGCGACAAGGACTAGGTTGCATACTCATGCAAGATCGTCATGTGATTGCCTACGCATCTCGACAGTTGCGTCCACATGAGGATAATTATCCCACTCATGATCTAGAGCTTGCAGCAGTAGTCCATGCACTCAAAACCTGGCGACATTACCTTCTGGGTAATCGTTGCGAAATTTACACTGATCACCAAAGTTTGAAATATATCTTCACCCAACCGGATTTGAATCTCAGGCAAAGACGTTGGGTCTAGTTGATCTCGGATTACGACTTAGGAATAACTTACACCCCAGGCAAAGCCAATGTCATGGTTGATGCACTAAGTCGTAAGTCTTATTGTAACAATCTGGTGTTACAACAAGGTCAATCATTTCTCAACGAGGTATTTCGTAAGCTTAACCTTCACATTGTTCCTCGAGGATTCCTTTCCACCCTGGTGGCGAAACCTAACCTTACGGATCAAATCATAGCTGCCCAAAAGTGCGATAAGGGCATATCCCGCATCAGGGAAAACATCGCTAGCGGAGTTGCTAAATGTTTTTCCATGGATGAACGAGGTGTTGTCTTCTTCGAAAACCGCTTGGTGGTTCCCAAGAAGCAACATTTACGTCAATTGATCCTTAAGGAAGCTCATGAATCCCCTCTCACCATTCATCCCGGTAGTACTAAGATGTATCAAGACCTACGCCAGAGGTTTTGGTGGACTAGGATGAAGAGAGAAATCGCTCAATACATTGCTAGTTGCGACGTCTGTCACCGTGTCAAAACAGAGCATCAACGGCCCGCTGGCACCCTTCAACCATTGGAGATTCCTGAATGGAAATGGGATAAAATCGGTATGGATTTCATTACCGGGTTTCCCAGAACCAAAAGAGGGAATAATGCTATCTTCGTTGTTGTCGATCGTCTCTCCAAAGTAGCCCACTTCTTACCTGTTCGCGAGAGCATAACCGCTAGCCAGCTAGCTGATTTGTACATCTCTCGAATAGTGTCTCTCCATGGTGTCCCATTGGAAATTAACTCAGACCGTGGAAGTCTTTTCACCTCTCGATTTTGGGAAAGTTTCCAAAATGCTTTGGGAACTCGACTTTCCTTTAGCACCGCCTTCCATCCTCAATCAAGTGGTCAAGTAGAACGAGTCAATCAAATTCTGGAGGATATGCTCCGAGCTTCTGTCATCTCTTTCGGTATGAATTGGGAGAAGTGCCTTCCATTCGCCGAGTTCGCTTATAACAACAGTTATCAAGCTAGCTTGGGTAAAGCTCCTTTCGAAGTTCTCTATGGACGAAAATGTCGAACGCCTCTTAACTGGTCAGAAACCGGCGAGAGACAACTCTTTGGCCCGGACATGATCCAGGATGCAGAAGAGCAGGTTCGCATTATCCGTGAGAAGTTGAAAACCGCCCAGTCTCGACAAAAGAGTCAGTATGACCACAAGCATAAGCCCATGGCTTATGAAGTCGACGAGATGGCTTACCTTCGGGTTACACCTTTAAAGGGAACCCATCGATTCGGTATCAAAGGCAAATTGGCTCCTCGTTACATTGGACCTTTTCGCATTCTTGCCAAACGAGGAGAAGTTGCCTACCAACTGGAACTACCTCCGCATCTCTCCAGAGTTCATGACGTCTTCCACGTTTCTCAACTCAGGCGTTGCTTCTCGGATCCTATCCGTGGAGTGGACCACGAAACGCTTGATCTCCAAGATAACCTCACTTATCGAGAATACCCCGTTCGTATCCTTGATCAAGCCGAGCGTACCACTCGACGCCACAATATCAAGTTTCTCAAGGTTCAATGGTCACACCATTCCGAGCAAGAAGCTACATGGGAAAGGGAGGATCGTCTTCGACTCGAGTACCCCACCTTCTTTCCGGAGGAACCTAAATCTCGGGACGAGATTCTTTTGAGTGGGGGTGAGTTGTCACATCCTAGCTAGCTCATGCATTAGAGTGTGCATCATGTTTACTTCTGACAGAAATTTGAAATGGGGAAGGCAGAACCCCCAGCACCCCTCCTGAAATCAACTAGGGTTTGCTAAAAATATTTTCAATGAACCTGAAATGCCCTTCTAAAATGTTCACCCTATTTGTCTTGGATTAAAACCTCTGGCAAAAATGGTGCATATTTTTCTAGGTCAACAGAAGGTCATTGAATTAATGCATTAGTATTTGAATTTGGGCATTTAAAATTTATAAAATATTTCAAATGCTCAAATATTTCCAAACCAAAATGTTCCTTGCTGGAAATATTCCAGCTAAGGACCAGATGAAGTTTGGTGATTTTTAGAAGTGTTTTGGTATTTTTAACAAGTCCACAAAGTTACAGAAAAATAGAAAAGGGAAAGCAGAGGAAAACTTACCTGGCGCCTAACCGGCCCACCTGCCGGCCCAGCCTAGCTGCCGCGCCAGCGAGCTGCTTGGCTTGGCCAGGCAGGCGCGCAGGTGCTCGACGCCGGCACCAGCGCGCGCCACGCAGCTCCCCGCCGCCCTGCTTCATCTCCTTGCCGCCCCGCTGCCCTGTACGCGTTCCACGTCGCTGCCCCGAGCCCCTGGACACGCCCACTCGCCCTGCCTCGCCTCCCTCGCTCCCCTTCGCCATGGCCGACGCCACCGTCGCCGCTCCGCCGTCGTAGCCATAGCCACCGTCGTCCCCGCGCCACCCGACCGTGTCCACGAGCTCCGCCACCCTCCTCTTCTTCGAGCAAGACGAGCCCCGAGCGCTCGCCCGCTCTGGAGTCGCCCCCGACCCCGTCTTCCCCAACTCCGGCCGCCGAGATCGCCATCATCGCCCCGCTCAGCTCCGACCTTCCCCGAGCCCGCCTCGACGCTCGCTGCAACCACCGTGAGCTTGGCCACCTTCCCATCCTCCCTGTTCTCTCTCTCGAGCCCCGTAGCGATTACATGTAGCTCACCCGCACGCGCCGCCGCGGAGCTCGTCGCCGACGAGGCTTCGGCCACCCAACGGCCGCACCACCTTGTCCACTAGCCCTACCGCACCTTCAGGAGCTCAACGCGCTATCCCACGCGCCTCACCGTGCCCCCTAGCGACAAGTCCGAGCTCACCCGAGCTCCGGCCGCCGCCAAACTCGTCGCCGGCGCCAACTCCGGCCACCCCGACCCCAACTAATTCCACCAATAGCCGCGGCTCGTACCCAGGAGCGCGTAGATGCCTTCCGCGCCCCATTTGGTGGCCGGAACGGCCAAATCCACTTTGCTCCGCCACGTCTGGCCTCGCCGGCGGCTAGACGCCGGCGAGTTGAACCTTGACCGTTGACTGGTGGGCCCTGGTTGACTCTGTTGAGTCAATGACAGGTGGGGCCCCCTTCTGTTAATCACCAGATTAGCTTAAAACTAATTAAACGAGTTTAATTAATCACTAACCCCTGGGCCCACTGGTCAGTTGACCTGGACCGGCTGTTGACTTGCTGAGGTCAGCATGACCTCATGCTCACGCAGTAATTTAATTTACTGGAATTAATTTTATACAGGAAAATCCAGAAATTAACCCAAACTTCAAAAATTCATAGAAATTAATCTATAACTCCAAATGTAAAGTTTTATATATGAAAAATTATCAGAAAAATCCAACCTATCCATTGGTACTGGTTTCATGCATGTCAGAACAAGTTAAACCTGCTGTTTAGGCAATATAAGATTATGCACCATTAGGCTATGTTAAATGAGCTAGCATTTGAACCTTTGGTTCAGATGAGTTCATTCCTTTCTGGTTTAACTTGCATTAGGTCAAGACACATCCATAATGCCATGTCATAGCATGCATCATATTGTTGCATATCGTCATGAGTTGATTGTGTTCCGATGTGTTCTTCGTGGTAGGTTCTGCCTCCGAGGATATCCACGAGTATCCAACTGAAGGGCAGTATTCCACTACTACTCCATCAGGCAAGCAACCCATTGATCATTCCGATACAAACCCATGTTCTCGCTTCTGCTCTCATTTACTGCATTAAGACAACGCGTTTCAAACTGCTGTGTGTTGCGGTAGTTGAAGCCACTTCCTTTGCATGACCTGTCATTGCCACAGTAACTAGATGAAACCCACTAGCATGTGTAGGAGTTGGTTGAGCCAATACATGTGTGTGTGTTCCTACCATGTTGTGCTTGCTATGCTTAGAGTTGTGTCAGATCTGGCTCATCGGGATGATGAACTGGAGTGAAAGGTTGTGTCGGTGACAAGAGTGAAGTGTTGAATACGATTTGGTAAAGGAATCGATGAGAGGCCATGTAGGAGTACATGGTGGGTTATTTCATTGAGGCCGTCCTTAAGAACTGAGTTCTGTGTTTGTGATCCATGATACAGTTACTACCACACATTGGGCCCTGAAATATGACCCCGCTCGACTTCTTATCCACCCTTGTCCTCTGTCCAGGAGTTGCAAGTAGTTTCTGGTGTTTGTAGTATGCTGGGGGTCGCACGCGGCGCTGACCATCGGGGTGGGCCGTGTTGCGGTAGGCACGTGGCACGGTGTACCGACTCGCCCGTTTGGTGTCTCGGGAACCCTGTTCACATCGTTCGGGGCCGTTAGTGGAAACCTCGGCCGGACTCCCTGCGGATGGAACCCGAATAGGCGATAAACCTGGACTAGAGACTTGAGTGTTTAGGTAGGTCGTGGTCTACACCCACGTCGGTTTTCGCTTGAAGTCTGCCGAGCACATGTCGTGTGCAGACGCTAAGTGGTGGAAACATGTGTGAAGAAGTACACCCCTGCAGGGTTATAAATGATCTATTCGAATAGCCGTGTCCACGGTAATGGACTTCTGGGTTGCCTATAAGAGTTCATAGACAAGTAAATGGATACTACTAAAAATCTCAAGATAAGTGTGAGTACCGCGGATGGCCCTCTCGTAGGATGGCGAGAGTGGATCCACGGTGGTGTATTGTGTTGGTGATAGTGGACTCGTGTGCGACAAAAGATTTACAAGTGGTGCCTATCGTAGGATAGTTTAGCCAAGAGTCAAAGCTGGCTTGCTGCAATAACCCCACTACCTTCTTGAGAATGTGCATGTATAGTAGGTTCCTGTTGTAAGACTTGCTGAGTACCTCCGTACTCATGTTGCTTTAATCATGTTTTTCAGACGACTGCACCAACCCCTCTGATGGGTTCTATGTAGACCTCGACGTTGACGAGTGACTTATCACCAGGTGGTGATCCAAGACTTGTGAAGGGTCGATGTAGATAGACAGGCTTCGTCAAGCCTTATTTCTTTCTAGTGTCTGTACTCAGACTAGTTTGCTTCCGCATGTGCTTGTATGTTTGTATGACTTGAGTGTTGGGTCATGTGACCCCTATCTGTATGGATGATATGTATGGCTCCTCGGAGCCTTCTAAATAAAGTACTTGAGTCGTAGAGTACTGTTGTGATGCCATGTTGTATTTACTCATATCGGGCATATTGTGTGTATGATTGAAATGCTTGGTATGAGTGGGATCCGACTATCTAGTTGTTTATCCTTGGCAGCCTTTCATGTGGGGAAATGTAAGTCTTGTGCTTCTGAGTGATAGTAGTCCGCTACAGCCCGGTTCACCGGAGTCCTGCTAGCCCAGCACTACTGCTTGGACACTTGACTGGACGGCATGTGTTTCATGTTGTTCCTATGTCTGTCCCTTCGGGGAAATGTCACGCGCTGTTATTCGGAGTCCTGCCTAGCCTGCTACAGCCCGGGTTACCGAAGTCCTGTTAGCCCAGTGCTACAGCCCGAATAAATACGTTGATGACCGACATGCTCGATGTGATTCATGTATGCCTGTCCTCATAGGCTAGCGCCGCTTTGGGTTCACGACTAGCCATGTCGGCCCGGGTTCTCTGTCATATGGATGCTAGCGACACTATCATATACGTGAGCCAAAAGGCGCAAACGGTCCCGGGCCAGGTAAGGTGGCACCCGTGGGAGTACCGTGCGTGAGGCCGCAAAGTGATATGATGTGTTACACGCTGGATCGATGTGGCTTAGGATGGGGGTCCTGACATATATGTAATCCACCGTTTGTCTGGTGTCCAAAAAATTATATAGTAGTAATAACTAGCAATGTGCCAATGCGTTGATACACGATCAAAGTAGATTAATACATATTCACTGATTTGATAGAAAAGAGTCTAGTTTTGTAATACGTATATCACTAAAAATATGTTATGTTTTACTCAAAATATATTCCTTTGGCGGTTTTGATGAGAAAAGGGAGGAATGTGGTTGGTTTCAAGATTCGAGAAGTGGTATATCCCTAATCTCTACTCAAAATAGAGTTGGTGATGATGGTGTGCCTGCCATCCTGCAATATAGGCCGTTCGATTTATATCTGACAGATAGGAAGGAAACTATGGGAATTTTGCAAAAAGATAGCCACACCCCTCTACACATTTTCAAATAAGGCCTTGCCTCGTTCATCCTTTTCTCCCACAAGATAAACTACTCATACAAATGCATCTTGATGTTTCGTGCAACGCATGGGCATCGTGCTAGTCGTTGCAAAAAGCCCATGTGTGTGTGGTGTGTGTGTGAGAGAGAGGGGGAGAGGAGGATGATAGAGTGCATGTGTGACAAAGACACAAAGAGTGTTTGTGCAAGAGGTATCACCATAAAATGAGGCGAGAGTGTGTGTGTGCATGATCGAGAGGGAGTGTCTCAAAAAGGGACGAAAAATCTACATAGATACAAGGTGCGCGAGATAGACATGTACGAGATAGTGGAAGCACGAGTGCGCGGGTGTATAAACCTATCTGGAGCCTAGTCGATCAATGTTTGTGAGAGAAATACGAGTCGGGGGTGCGAAAGCGATAACTTTGTGTGTGTGTGTGTGTGAGAGAGAGAGAGACGGTAGTCGGGAAGGGGAGTGGAACCAGGAGTTGTGTGTGTGTGAGAGAGGGGGGGGGGGGAGTTTGTCTGATCAGTAAACAAATGAATAATGTCAATTATATAACTGAGATGGATATGGAAGGGAGACCACAACAAATGTTGTGAGTGCGGGAGAGAGTAATTTTAGTGGTAGGAGTCATATCTAGAGAGATATAGGGTGCATGACAGAACCCTAGAGAGAAAGACAAAGTGAAAGACGAGTGAGAGTGTGTGTGTGTGGCGGTGAAAAATAAAGCTTAGGTTCCTAGTGATACCAGAGAACGATAGAGACGTGAGAGATAATGAAAACCGTTTAATGTATAATGATAGGGAGAGTGTGACACTTCTCAAGGGAGACGTCGAGAGACCATGTTTGTGAAAATAGGAGAAACATGAAGTGAGCATGCGGGTGAGCTGGAGAAAAGAGAGTGATAGCTACATGAAGGAGCATGCGAGAAAGATGGGCGTGAAAGGAGATTCAAATTTTAGTTGCATGTATAGAAATTTTCAACGTAAAACGGATTCAAATATTTGAATTCGAGATGATGATACATGTAATTCATACTCGTACCAAAATTGATCTATCAAACATGCATACTCATATGAATTCACGCGCATCTATGTTATTTAAATATGTAGATATTACTAATCCATACATTTTAGTAGAACATAATTTGGTTTAAATATTTTGAATTCAACCTTATGATTTTGAGATCATTGTATTTGTAAATCATATTATATGTAAAGGAGCAGAATTCTTTGTTGTGCTTTTGGAGGTATTTATAAAAAATGATGTATATAGAATTTTATTCCAATCGAAAATGGATCCTTCCCGAACAAAAAATAGAATACAAAATGGATTGGAATTGAGTTGGCACTGTCGCGTTCTGGGAACGGGGGTACCCAGACTTGCTTGCCTGCGGCCCATGGCGTGGCTCCATCAGCGGCCTGGTACGGCCCAGCTTCGGCATCAACAACTCAAGACCATCGCGAGGGGCCAAGCCTCGCGAGGCGGAACACCAGGACCTTCACGAGGAGTGGCTTCCCCAGGCTGGCTCCTGAGGAGCGGGGATTTCCATGGAAGCCTCACCTCACCAGGTTCAGATTACGTGAGCCATGACAACCAAGGCCAGGCGGGCGCCAGCAGATGCAGTGAACTAGTTTCCTCTTTGGTGCTAAAGAGGAAAGCGCATCCGCGAAGTCCCGAGGAATCAGCCAAAGGTTTCCATTCCGGTGCAACGAGACCAAGACCGCTAGGACGGCAGGATGGAGGTCATTGTCGAGCCAACCACGGCGTCACGACCAGAGGCTTTTGCAGGCGAAGACTAATTTTGTCAAGATAGCATGTACAAGTTGTCTCCCTTCAAAATTGGCCGTTGTGTGATCCATTCCTGTCTTACATTTGGGAAGAGGACCAAGGCCACTATAAATAGGACCTAGCCACCACAGTAGAATAGGACGGATCACCCTCTCCTTCACCAGCTCAGTTGAGCCCAAGAACACTCCTCCTCCTGAGCTTGTTCTCCCATTGTACTAGTTCATCCTCAGCCCCTCGAGCCCAATCCACCACAAAGCAGGAGTAGGGTTTTACACCACAAGGTGGCCCGAACCTGGGTAAACTGCTATGTCTCGTTTCCTTCATGTTCATCGAGCTAGGTCGTGAGATTGGCGAGTAGGAAGAGTGGGCAGCTTGAGTTCTTCCCAAGCACCCCAGAGTTCGAACCTCTCAAGGGTTTGCGGAACCCGAAATCCGACATTTCGCGCGCCAGGTAGGGGTGCGTCAAAGATCCGCCACTATGTTCGTTGTGTTCCACTATTCGGCTCTCATGGCGGGCGCTCCTCCTTCAGCCGGATCGACGCACGCTTTTGGAGGAGCCGAGGGCCTCCTTCACCCCCGCCCTGTGGCAGGTGTAGTGGCCACCTAAGTTCAGGTCTGAGCTGTCGCCCTGATATGACGGCACGGCGGACCCGACAGGTTTTCTCCGGGCGTACAAGGAGGCTCTGTTGGCGGTCGACAGTGACAACAAGGTCATGGCCAACTGGCTTCCCATGGCCCTCGCAGGCGCGCCACGCGCCTGGTTGCTCGGCCTGACAGGATCTTCTGTGGCATCCTGGGAGGAGCTGCGTGGCATCTTCGTCGCACGCTTCGTGGCACCGGTGCCCCACGCTGTCGAAGCCCTCTTCGGTGGTTCGCAGGCGCCGCCCTCAGACCGCTATGTCAAGTAGTTCTTTCTCCAGGTGGAATGTTGCCCATGTGCAGCAGGGAGCTCCTCCAAGATGGGCGGCACCCAAGGCCGACCTCACTTTTGACTCAAGGGACCACCCAGCGACCACCGCGGGTCTCGGCATGCTCCCTTTGCTCTGCACCCCCACTGTCGGTGTCAAAACAGGCGGATCTCGGGTAGGGGATCAAGAACTGTGCGTCTAAGGTCCATGGTAACAGGAGACACGGGACACGATGTTTACCCAGGTTCGGGCCCTCTCTATGGAGGTAATACCCTACTTCCTGCTTGATTGATCTTGATGAATATGAGTATTTGTCGGCGTTCTGGGAACGGGGGTCCCCAGATTTGCCTGCCTGCAGCCTGCGGCGTGGCTCAAATGGGGGCCCAGCGTGGCCCATCTTCATCAGCACAAGGTTCAAGACCCTCGCGAGGGGCCAAGCCTCGCGAGGCGGACGACATGGCGCTTCCTCAAGCAGGCCTCCTTAGGCTGGCTCGCGAGGAGGCGGAGAGATCAAGGCGGGTACCTCACGAGGTGCCCATAACGCAAGCCATGACGACCAAGGGTGCCAGGCGGGCGCCAGCCCGCGCAGCGTCTCCCTTTCCTCTTTGGTGCAAAGGGGGCAAGCGCAGGCGAGAGGATCAAGCAAAGGCACCCATTTTGGTGCAACGAGACCAAGACCAGTCCAACGGTGGGAAGGAGGTCACCATGGAGCCTAGGCCGGCGTCACCGCAGGGCCTTTGGCAGGCGAAGACCAACTTTAGTCAGGATAAGTGTACCAGATGTTCCCCTTCGAATTGGCCATTTGTTGGCGCCCTTCCCGCTCAATATTTGGGAAGAGGCCCAGGGCCTTTGCCTATAAATAGGACTAGCCATCCCCAGTGTAGAGGCAGATTGGAATAAGCTAGGAGCCAGAAAAGAGGCAACGAGACCGAATCCAGCATCTAGAGAGAGAGATAAGGGCGATCGAACTCCCCCTAGCAGTTCGTCCCCTAGCCAAGAACAGACCCTCGCGAGGCTGTTCTTCCTTCTATTGTTCTTCCTCATCAGCCCAAGAGGCAATCCACCCACCACACTGGAGTAGGGTATTACACCACAACGGTGGCCCGAACCAGTATAAACCCTGTGTCTCTTGTGTTGTTCTTGCAGTAGTTAGATCCTTTCGAGACGGAGAGGTAGAGGGCACGATATCCGCGCGCACCCCAGAGTTCGAACCTTAAGGGTCTGTCGGAACCCGGAATCCGACATTTGGCGCGCCAGGTAGGGGGTGTGCCAGAGTCCGTCTTCCACCGCTCCGCTCTCCTCCGACCATCGCATCCATGTCTGACGCTCGTCGGGCCCGCGTCGAGCGCCGGGCCGCCATCGCTTCCCGCGCCGTCCAGACGGCCCCCGTCGGTGGGTGTCCTCGTCGTTCCCCGTCGCCCGCCGTCAATGCCGCCACCGGCCCGGCGGGGAATGGGAAGCAAGTATCCTCTCAGCACCCGTCCGTGCGGCGGGATGGCCGCACCGCCACTCCGTCGCTCACCCCAGCCGGTTCTTCGTCGCACGCGCTTCGCACGCCCTTGGAGGCTCCAGCTGCGCTCATCGTGGCGAACGAGCTCCTGCGCTACCGCCTCGTCGACGACGTCTACAAGGAGTGGCTCGACCGCGTCGCCGAGCTCGTCCGTGCCGCAGGGGGCCCTCCCGCGCCTTCCGGACCGCTGCGCCGCACTCCGCCTCGCATGGGCAATGAAGCCCCGGGGGCGTTCCAGCCGCCTCCTTTCCAAGAAGATGCCATGGCCCCAAGTCGCACAGCTCCTTGGCGGAACCCGCTCCGTCATGCGCCGGCCCAGTAGGAACGGAGCTACCAAGAAGTCCCGCGACCGCAAGAGGCCGCTCGGGCGCTCCCAGCTCCGGCGCGTCAAGGCCCCGTGCTGCTCCCAGCTGCAGCGCAAGGGGACCCACAAGGCCAAGCTCTCCCTCGACCAAAACCTCCCGCGGTCACCGCCGGCTGCCGCGCCTACACCCCCGAGCTGCGTAGCGTCGCATGGCCCGGCAAGTTCAAGCCGGACCTGCCCCCTCGCTACGACGGCACAACTAATCCCACGGAGTTCCTCCAACTCTACGAGCTGGGAATCGAAGCAGCCAGCGGGGACGAAAAGGTCATGGCGAACTAGTTCCCAATGGCGCTGATGGAAGGTGCTCGCACTTGGCTCCTGAACCTGGCCCCAGGCACGATCTCCTCCTGGGACCAGATGCGCACCCGCATCATCGCCAACTTCCAAGGTACCCGCGACCGGCCTCCTGCCGTGAGCGACATGCGCCGCATCAAGCAGCAACCTGGGGAGACCCTGCAGAAGTACATCCAGCGCTTGAACAGTGCGCGCCTCAAGATCCCCAGGGTGTCCGAGGAAGCCATCATTTCGGTCTTCTCCGATGGCATGCGCGACGTCAAGATGAAGGAGGAGATGGCGATGCATGAAGACCTCTGCACTTCCCTGGAGCTGTTCAACCTGGCGACCAAGTGCGCCAGAGCTGAGGAGGGACGCCTCTCCCTCCTCGAGCTGCCTATCGCAGACCCAGAAGAGAAGAAGCCCAAGGCCAAGGACGTGAAGCGCAAGGGGGCTGCCGTGCTCGCGGCAGAACCGGACACCAAGCGGGGCAAGGATCTGCCCGAATCCTCCAGGGGCAGCCGGTACTGTGTGTACCACGACCTCCACACCCACAACACCAATGAATGCCAAGAACTCTGCGCCGTGCGAGAAGGAAGAGTCGGCCAACGCCCTGACCGTGCTGACCGGGGCTACGGCCGAGGAGGAGGCAGGAACCCGGGACGCTGGGAAGATCGTGGCCCACGTCAAGGCTGGCGTGACCAACCTCGCGAGGACCGCTGGCGTGACCAACCTCGCGAGGACCGCTGGCGCGACCCGCCTTGCGAGGGGGACTGGAGGGATCAGCCTCGTGAGGATCGCCCTCATGGCAACCCAGGCCTGTCGCCGTTGCCGCCTCAGCCAAGAAGGAATGAAGACCGCCACAAAGACGAAGGGGCTGGGGGCTTCCAGGAGCCTCGCACCATCGCCTGCATCCTGGGCGGAGCTCAAGCCCCAGCCTCTCAACGTATCTTCAAGCAGTTTGCTCGCGAAGTGAACACAGTTCTCCCCAAGCTCGAAGCAACGCGCCCCCTCAGGTGGTCGGCCTGCACCATCACGTTCAGCTCAGCAGACCAGCTCAAGTGCGCGGCCACAACCGGAGTCCTCCCAATGCTTTGTTCCCCAGTCATCAGCAACGTTCTAGTCACCAGGACCCTCATCAACGGAGGGGCAGGGCTCAATGTCTTGTCCGTGGAAACATTCAACAGCCTCCAAGTGCCCTATGACCAGCTTCAGCCAACCAAGCCCTTCTCCGGAGTCACCGATGGTTCCACAGTCCCGATCGGGCAGGTCCGCCTCCCAGTAACCTTCGGCACCTACGACAACTACCGCACCGAGATCATCGACTTTGACATCGCCCACATCCGCCTGCCGTACAACGCCATCCTCGGGTACCCGACGCTGGCCAAGTTCATGGCCGTGACTCACCACGGCTACAACGTCCTCAAGATGCCAGGAAGCGGCAGCGTCATCATGGTCCCATGTCAAGAGAAGGATGCAGTGTGTGCTCTAGAGCGAGCCTTTCAAGCCGCGTCACTATAAGACCCAGATCGCGGAAGCAGGAGCCTTCCTGAGACCACCCCCAAGAAGAAGAAGACAACGTCAGGCTCAGCCCCTCAGGGGGCAGGCCCTTCAAGGCCCGTGTCTGCCCAGGGGGACCCTCCTTCAGTCGCATAGGAAAGCGCGCCCGGCACCCTCCTTAGGCAGGGCTCGGTGGCTCTCACCTGGAGGGCCACCGACCTCGCCAAGGTCACGAGGGAGGCGCTGGGGCACCATGTGGAGGCGTGCTTCGAGGCACGTTTCCCTCGAAAGGAAGCGAGGGAAAGAAGGTCAGACCAGCAGGAGTTTGTTAGCAAGGCCATTCAAGAACTACAGGAGTCAAGGATCATAAGAGGTTGTCGTCGCCCACCAGCTGTGGCTCCCCATCCAGGCAAGGATGGTGGGCTGCGCGTCCGCGTCGACGTACCAGGGCTTAATCAGATCGCCACGACGGAGCGCCTCTGGCCCTCACAAGTGGGGCGCTGCGGAGGACCACCCCACAGCTATGTTCGCATGCCTTATGGCCTGCCGAGCGTGGCTGCGGCGTACCAGCGCATCATGAGGAGCATCTTGGAGGCGCAGGAAGACAGGCGTTCCACAGCCCTGGCGGAGATGGAGGCTGCTCACAAGGAGCCACCAGTGCCTCCGGAGCCTCCCGAGGCCCCCGAGCCTGGGGGCTCGTGAGGATCGGCTTCCGCGGCCCACCGAGTCTGCTGCACCAACGCCACTGCACCGACGACATCTTCAGGTGACATCTTTCAAGTTTCATTCCTAGCTGGGAGCGCCCTCCCAGGGTTGCGTCATTCCCAGGCCGCATGGGTCCGTCCCTGTGTCATGTATCCCTTTTTATCTTTTCAGTCGCTAGCTCGCTTTGCTGGGGGCGCCCCTCGGGCTGCATCATCCCTAGGCCACTCGGGCTAGGCCCAACGGCATGTATCCCTTCCGCGTTTATTTCCAATTATGCATCATGCTTGATTACTTGATGCCGTCCATGGCACCTTTTCTTCTTCATGTCGACCACTTGCACGTTAAAGGGGGGGTGCCTGAGCATCGCGACTCAGGGCTCTTACTGGCTCTCCAGCCCTCACCCTCTGGCCTTGTCCACGGCATCGCGACCTGGCATACCAGCGACGGCTGAGACAAGCTCGAGGGCCGGGACCCGAGGACGTAGAGTGCCGGCATCTAACCAGATTTTGCAGGAACACATCTCAAGATACAGCCAAGTGTCGGGCGCAACCCGCCTAGAGGTAGGGCTTCGTGAGTCCCGCGCTGGCTCACGGGTGCCCAGATACACCTCACCTAGCTCTACCGTGCCAGCCACGTGTCAGGGCGGGGTTGTACATGCCCCGGGGGCTCCTCCCGGAGGGGAGCCCCCTCCCACGTACCAGTGGAAGCACCATGCTCCGCGCTGGCTGACGACACTGCCGAGGAGCGGCTATGCCCGTACACATACGGAAGCGCTATGCTCCGCGCTGGTGATAAACAACTGAGGGTGGCCTCCGGGCCGCGTTAACCTCAGGGAGCCCCGAGCTCAGTGGCTGGCCTCATCGCAACGCCTCCCCCCGGGAGCGCCGCACGAGGGGGCTGGGCACGGGGGCTACGACTGGGTCACGCCCAGCCGTACGCCCCAGTCAGGCCCCTCGGGCCTGGTTCGTCGCGCGTCTCTCCCCGAGCGGAGCCAAGGTACGAAGGCTGTTTGCGCGTCAAGGGGGACTCCTGAGCATCGCGACTCAGGAGCCTAATTGGCTCCGTAGCCCCTCACTCCTTAGTTCCGAAAGGCTATGCTGGGTGAGGTACGCGCGGGGTCAGGCTCTGCAGACGTAGAACGGTAGCCCCGCCTATATTCCATCTCATGCTGTTCGCGCGTCAAGGGGGACTCCTGAGCATCGCGACTCAGGAGCCTAACTGGCTCCGTAGCCCCTCACTCCTTAGTTCCGAAAGGCTATGCTGGGTGAGGTACGCGCGGGGTCGGGCTCTGCAGACGTAGAACGGAAACGCACCTACATCATGCTTCCCTACTTGTTGTTCGTGCGCCAAGGGGGACTCCTGAGCATCGCGACTCAGGAGCCTAACTTGTCACGTGGCCCCTCATTCCTTTGGTCCCGTCCTGGTTTCCGGTCGGGGCTGATGCTGGGTGAGGCATGCGCGTGGCCGGGCTCTGCCGGCGTAGAGCATAAGCAAGTAGGGAAGAGGAACATAAAATTCAAGGAACTTAAAAGTGAATATTACAACCCATAATGACGCCTTGGTACCGAACGCAAATTTAAATGCCTCCTCGAGGTGTCGTGCATGTGCAGGAATCGAAAGAAGAACAGGAGCGATAGCGGAGTCACTTGTCGGCAGCGGGGTCGCGTGGAGTGGCTTCGCCTTGTGGGGTAGTGGGGTCGGCAGCGCCTCGCTTCGGCTTGGTGCTGAAGGCCCGGAACTTCCCTAGCAGCGCCTCTGCACGCCCCTTCACGACCTTGACTGCGGCAGCGGCGCCCTCGCCGCTCACCGGCTCCAGCAGGCTGTCGAGGTCGGCACTGGGATCGCGAAGATAGACATGGGCGAAGACCCGCGTCAGCGCAGCAGAAGACAGGACTCGCGCCTCGGCCTCAGTCGTGGGGGCGAGTCCAAGGGCGACATCTCCAAGAGCCTTCACCAAGAAGGGATGCAGTTTGGTGGGGCCGTCCCCGTCACCAGCCAGCGGGCTATCCAGGCCACTCTCATACAGCGTCTTCAGTGAAGCGCGGGCATCCTTCTCCATGTCCGCGAAGGCCACGCGATCCTCGGCAAGGACCCGGGCCTTGGCGTCCAGCTCGGCCTTCGTCGTCTCCAGCTCCTTCTTCAACGCGCCTAGGTGGGTGCGGCGCTTCTTGAGGTTTGCCTCCCGGTCCTCGAGCACCGCCTCGCGAGCCTTCACCCCCTTCTCCTGCTCTTGGCGAAGGCGGGTCTCCTCTGCAAGCTGACCACGCAGGCCTTGCAACTCGTCCTCCAGCTCCTTGCAGCGGCCACGGATGCCAACCGCCTCTCCCAGGGCCACGTCACGGGTAGCCTTCGCCTCGAGGGTAGCCTCCCTCTCCTCGTCACAGGCCGTCGAGGACTGAACCAGCGCTGCCCGAATCGAGGCGTCAGAGCGAATCCACCCCGAGGCCAGCTTCAGGCGCCCGGCCACCAGGCGAGGGTCAGCGCCTAGAAGATCCTGCCGCAGCCGGTCCAGTCCAGCAACAGCTCGCTCCAGGATTGAAGAAGAAGGCGGAGAAGCATCAGTGTGCTTGAAGGCAGCAGGAGGAGTTGCGGAACCAGCGGCCGGCGGAACGGGATGAGAAGGTAGCGGCGGCGAGGCTGCAGTATCCCGAGACGGAGTCTACTGCGCCCCCGCAGCCATAGTAGCAGCACCAGGCAAGGGCACCTCTGGGGTCGATCGAGCCATGGGGGTTGACGCCCCGGCCAGCTCGGCCAAGCCCCGCAAGGACGAGTGGGTAGGAGAAGCCCGCGCGTCGCGGTCGCCCTCCCCTGCAGGTGGAGGTGTCGTCGCAGCTGGGGCCTCAGGAGCTCCCTTCAGCTTCTTCGCCGCGGGCGCCAGCCTGCTCAGGAGAAGTAATCGTCAAGCCTCGTCAGCGGAACAAGAAACCAGGGATCAAGGGTCAAACACTTACAGGTCGTCGCCAGAAAGCTCTAGTGGTCTCCAGCCAAACTTGAAGCCGGAGAGCCGGCTGGAGGGGTCGACCTCGGAAGCAGAAGGCGCGTCAGCGGTTTGCCCCGGAGTCAGGGCGGACCCGCGGGGAATCAACCCGGTCCTGCCCTTCTTCGGGACCGGGGGTGAGCTCCCGCTGCCCAGCACGTCGTCGTCGTCGTCATCATCGCTCATCGAAAGGCGGAGAGCGCAGGGCTTGCGCTGGAGCGGGGGAGCCCTAGACTCCCCGTCGGTCGCCTCGGAGTCGGGGCCTGCCTCCTGCTCCTCCTCGCCCCCGTCTCCGCTGGAGTCACCGGAAGACACATTCACCAGATCCTCGGGAGCCACCACGGGCACGAGCCCGTCCCCGTTGAAGACGGGCATGGACTCCACCACTTGCTCCCAATCGTTGTGAAGGAACAGGGGCGAAGGCGCGCCCTCCAGCCCTGCTGCCTCACCCCCGACCAGGGACTGGAGAACCGCAGTCACGTCCTCTTCGCCCACGGCTGCGGGGCTCGGGTGAGGCCTCCACATCGGGGGAGAGTACTGCCGAAGCGGAGCCAGCTGGTGCTCCAGGAACTCCCTCAGCAACGACGCCCCAGTCAGCTTCGCCGTCGCCATGTTGGCTGGCTTCAGATCGGCGTCCATCTTCGCCAGCACCGACTTCGCGCGGGGATCCGTGAGCTGCACTCGGCACCAGTCTTCCGAGCTCACGGGCGGCTCCGTGGGCAGGGCCAACCGAGGGTGGACGCGCCCGGCGTCGACCAATACCCACTTGCTCCGGAACCCCTCGATCCTCTTCCCAGGATTCGAGATGGCCTTGGAGCTGCCGCATGCGACGAAGCCCGCGCACGCAGAAGGGGAACCTTTGGAGGTCCGGAGGTAGAAGTAGTGGCGCAGCAAGGCCACTGAAGGCTGCACCCCCACATGTGCCTCGCAGTAGTAGGCGAAGATCGCCACGAGAAGGACGGAGTTGGGGTGGAGATGCAAAGCTTGCAAGTTGTAATGGCGGAGGACGGCGAGGAAGAACTCGGAGAAAGGAGGCACCAGGCCCGCTGTAATGGAGCTCACGAAGAAAGGATAGAAGGTGCTTCCTTGGCCTTCAGGGGCATCGGAGCCGACCTTGAACATCTGCGCCCCGTCAATGCCCTGCGCCGCAGCCATCCGGTGCAGTAGGGCGAGGCTCGCCTTCGACACGTTGGGCGAATCCAAAGCAGGCGAGAACCAAGCTTCGGCCGGTACCCGGCGAGGCGCCATCGCTACCTGGGTCGAGCGGGCGGAGCAGATCTGGAAGCTTGGAGGAAGGGAGGAGAAGCGCAAGAAAGGGGATCTGAGCAGCGAAGGAGAAGAACAAAGCCCGAGCAGATGCCGCACCTTTAATAACTTGCGCAGTTGCAAAAGCGCCTACGTCCAATCAACCGCCACGCGGCGCCCAATGCCGCAGGCTGTTAGGGCCCGCGGCACTTTGCCCTTGCCCTTTTGCCTCTCGACACGGCCAAGTCCGTGCGCGCCTTGGGCCCGGGGGCTACTGTCGGCGTTTTGGGAACGGGGGTCCCCAGACTTGCCTGCGTGCGGCCTGCGGCGTGGCTCAAATGGGGGCCCAGCGTGGCCCATCTTCATCAGCACAAGGTTCAAGACCCTCACGAGGGGCCAAGCCTCGCGAGGCGGACGACATGGCGCTTCCTCAAGCACGGCCTCCTTAGGCTGGCTCACGAGGAGGCGGAGAGATCAAGGCGGGTACCTCACGAGGTGCCCATGACGCAAGCCATGACGACCAAGGGTGCCAGGCGGGCGCCAGCCCACGCAGCGTCTTCCTTTCCTCTTTGGTGCAAAGGGGGCAAGCGCAGGCGAGAGGATCAAGCAAAGGCACCCATTTCGGGGCAACAAGACCAAGACCAGTCCAACGGTGGGAAGGAGGTCACCATGGAGCCCAGGCCGGCGTCACCACAGGGCCGTTGGCAGGCGAAGACCAACTTTAGTCAGGATAAGTGTACCAGATGTTCCCCTTCGAATTGGCCAATTGTTGGCGCTCTTCCCGCTCAATATTTGGGAAGAGGCCCAGGGCCTTTGCCTATAAATAGGACTAGCCACCCCCAGGGTAGAGGCAGATTGGAATAAGCTAGGAGCCAGAAAAGAGGCAACGAGACCGAATCCAGCATCTAGAGAGAGAGAGAAGGGCGATCGAACTCCCCCTAGCAGTTCGTCCCCTAGCCAAGAACAGACCCTCGCGAGGGTGTTCTTCCTTGTATTGTTCTTCCTCATCAGCCCAAGAGGCAATCCACCCACCACACTGGAGTGGGGTATTACACCACAACGGTGGCCCGAACCAGTATAAACCCTGTGTCTCTTGTGTTGTTGTTGCAGTAGTTAGATCCTTTCGAGACGGAGAGGTAGAGGGCACGATATCCGCGCGCACCCCAGAGTTCGAACCTTAAGGGTCTGCCGGAACCCGGAATCCGACAGTATTACAAGAGTTGATCTACTACGAGATCGTAATGGCTAAAACCCTAGAAGTCTAGCGTGTATGATTGTGATTGCCTCTACGGACTAAACCCTCTGGTTTATATAGACACTGAAGGGGACTACGGTTGTACAAAGTCGGTTACAGAGAAAGGAATCTTCATATCCGAACGCCAAGCTTGCCTTCCACTCCAAGGAGAGTCCCATCCGGACATGGGAGAGAGTCTTTTGTCTTCTATCTTCATGGCCCATCAGTCCGACCCATGTCCAACAGGTCGGACGCCTGAGGACCCCCTAATCTAGGACTCCCTCAGTATCCCCTGAACCAGGCTTCAATGATGAGGTGTCCGGCGCGCAGATTGTCTTCGGCATTGCAAGGCGGGTTCCTTCTCCGAATACTCCAAAGCATCCTCTGAACACAGAAAGCGTGTCTGACTCTGCAAAACAAGTACCACACACAACCGCAGAGAGTATTATATTTCACGAGTCCAATCTGCTGACAACTTTTGTAGCGTGACATCACATCCCTGCCCGGTCATTATTTCGAAACCTTTTTTATCCTCCCGCCCCATGTTTCAAGATGCAGTTTTATTGGCACGTCTTGTCGAAGCAGAGATCGTTTCCCCTTATTGCGGGATTCTCATCAATACGGGCGTGGGTAACCCAACCGTTCCATTGGCATGATCCCTTGGGAATAGGCAGGCTTTAAGGCCTATTGTCGGTGTCAAAAATGGCGGATCTCGGGTAGGGGGTCCCGAACTGTGCGTCTAAGGCGGATGGTAACAGGAGGCAAGGGACACAATGTTTACCCAGGTTTGGGCCCTCACGGTGGAGGTAATACCCTACTTCCTGCTTGATTAATCTTGATGATATGAGTAGTACAAGAGTTGATCCACCACGAGATCATAGAGGCTAAACCCTAGAAGCTAGCCTATGGTATGATTGTTGTTGTCCTGTGGACAAAACCCTCCAGTTTATATAGACACCGGAGGGGGCTAGGGTTACACAGAGTCGGTTACAATGGGAGGAGATCTACATATCCATATCGCCAAGCTTGCCTTCCACACCAAGGAGAGTCCCATCCGGACACAAGACGAAGTCTTCAATCTTGTATCTTCATAGTCCAACAGTCCGGCCAAAGGATATAGTCCGGCTGTCCGGATACCCCCTAATCCAGGACTCCCTCAGTAGCCCCTGAACCAGGCTTCAATGACGATGAGTCCGGCCCGCAGATTGTCTTCGGCATTGCAAGGCGGGTTCCCCCCTCCGAATACTCTCCATAGAAGATCCTGAACACAAGGACAGTGTCCGGCTCTGCAAAACAAGTTCCACATACCACCGTAGAGAGAATAATATTTCCACCAATCTAATCCTCTGACACACTCGATATCATGACATCATACCACGGCCCGGTCATTATTCGAACCATTTTTCTTAACCAGCCTTGGCGCATATCGTGAGGCAGTTTCTTTGGCACGTCTTGTCGAAGCAGAGATCGTGTCCCCTTATCATGGGATTATCATCAATACGGGCGTGGGTAACCCAACCGCGCCATCAATCACGACACTTTGGGGAATAAGTGGGTTTACCAGGCTAGTGGGGGCGTATAGTTTCGTCCGCCTTTATAAAGGGATAAGAGTTCACCCTTTCTCACCCACGCCTTCTTCCTCCTTGCTCATCCATTTTCGCGCACTCGAGCTCCAACACCCAAGTTCGTACCTTTCTCCTCACACCACTCCAACCATGTCCGGAGCGGGAGGCAAGTGGATGAAATTGACCGTCACGGAGGAGGACACTAGCAAGCTGTGGAGAGCCGGATACTTGGCCGCGGATATCGCGCACCGGCTGCCCTACGAAGGGCAGATCATCCCTACACCGGAATCTTACGAGAGGGTAGTTTTCCTTACCCACTTCTTCCGTGGACTGGGATTCCCCCTTCACCCGTTCGTCTGCGGCCTCATGTTCTACTATGGGCTGGACTTCCATGATCTGGCCCCGAACTTCATCCTCAACATCTCAGCGTTTGTCACTGTGTGCGAGGCCTTCCTCCTCGTCCAGCCCAACTTCGGCATGTGGCTAAAGACCTTCAATGTCAAGCCGAAGGTTGTAGGCGGCCAGCAAGCGGTGCAGAGGCACCATGGTGGGAAAAATGCCCAATGTTTCCTGGCTCGAGGGCTCCTATGTGGAGACCATAAACGGGTGGCAATCGGGGTGGTTCTACATCACCGAGTCGCGTGACACCAACTGGGTGGCGGCCCCCGAGTTTCGATCCGGAATCCCCACGCGGCTCACCTCCTAGACAGAGAAGGGCCTGTCCTGGGGTCCATCGACGGAGTTGGCCGGACTCCAGAATGTATCCAGAACATGATAAGCAAGAACCTTAAGCTTGTCAACGTGGTCCAGGTCATGCTCTTCCGTCGGATCCTCCCGTGTCAACAACGGGCGTTCAATTTATGGGAGTTCGACCCGGCCCAGCACTAGACTCTGCGCGATCTTTTTGACATGACGCACAAAGATGTCTGGAGGGTGCTGTTCAAGGGCGCCGAGGCCCTCCTTCCCTTACCGAGGACCGCGGGCTTAGCGTGAAGCGCCTGCGAATCCGATAAGTTTCCTAAACCTTGTAGGATGTTTACTTTCCCCAGCTTTATCATGTGCGGGATCTGAGCCTCTATGCCTTTGACAAGACTGGGAGGAGATAGCGGAGCAGATCAACTGCCCGGCGCCCCTGCCCGAAGATCCAGTAGACGCTCTCCTAACGGAGATGCTGACTCCGGCACCCTACGAGGTGCCGGAGAAGAAGGCCAAGAAGAAGGCCGTGGGGACTCGAAAGAGTTCACGCCGTCAAGTGGTATCAGACTCATCGTCCGAGAACTCCGAGACGCAATCCTCTCGTGAAGACGAGGAGAAGGAAGATGAAGATTCTCCCCCTCCAGTCGGGGGAGGCAAGAAGAGGAAGGCCGCCCCAAGTGGGGAGGCCGGAGGGTCCAAGAAGGGAAGGACTCTCCATCCAGACTGCTCCACGACCGCCGCTCACAGCGAAGATGAGTGGTTGACCAGGGACAAGCCCCTGGCGAAGTCGTAAGTATTCGGATACTAGATTTATTCATGGTACACTTTTATTGCACTGCTTCCCCTTACGCCAAATATAATTATGCAGTCCGTCTCGAGCCCGCATCGACGTATCTTCGTCGGACGGTTCTCTGGACCAGTCGGCTATGAGTAGCAGATCACTTCCAACCGCTTCCACCCCTTGCCCTACGGACAACGTCGAGGTGTTGTCTCAAAGGGCACCAAGCCGAGGGGAGGTAGTCCTGGAGGCGCCTCAAGGCGACCTTCCGAACCCTAGGCGTAAAGGGAGCAAGACTCCCACGGGCTCCAAGTCCGGTCCTTAGCCGAACACCGCGCCGGACCCACAAGTGGTCCCGGGCTCCGGCAAGCGACCCCCTGCTAAGAGAGGCAAGCCGCCTGTGCCGGTGACCTCTATCCACCCAGAGGCACCGGACAACTTGCTGGAAGTGCTTCAAAGCGCTTCCATCGATGAGGAGCACCGCACTATCATGAGTGCGGTGATCAAAAAGGTTCATTCTTCCAAGAGCGGACTGACTGAAGCATGTGCCAGCCTCCTAACAGGCTTTGAGGTGAGTAATCGAAATGTAGGAAAATATTGCCGCATAGACAGTAGCCCCTGATGCTCTGTTCGGCATTCAGAAATAAAAGGCGAATAAAGGATCAAATAATAACTGCAGGAGTCTAATCCGAATATGTCTATATGCGTATGCAGGCTTCACTGCTAGCCGCTGCCGCACGTACTGCGAAGGTCGCCGCACTGAAGGAGAACCTCGAGCGGTCCGAGGAGGAACTTGGCCATGCCAAGAAGAAGCTCGAGGAGAACAAAGGTAAGAAATACCTTGTTTATAAAGAAGAAGGGAAAATTTTGGTTGCAGGATATAATAGGATCATCATGAATGTGCCAGGGATCATGACCGAAGTGGCGACCCTGAAGCAGGCGCTGTCCGAGGCAGAAAACAAATCGGCCATGGAGTGCCTCGAGCGAGAAAAACAAGAAGCCCGAGTAGGCGAGGTGCAGCAAGAGCTCCAAGCGCTCGTGAAGAAGCACGAGTCCTTGGAGCTTGACTCGAAGACGCGGGAGTCCGAGCTTGCCAACGCCCTTGAAAGCACGAAACTTGCCAAGGCCGAAGCCCAAAAGGCCCTCTAGGAGATTGAGGCGGTGAAGAAGATAACGGCGGGTATGGCATTCATTACGCAAAGCAAGCATGTGAAAGAAAATTTCTATTTAGCTACCCGAGTTCGGAGCTCTCCAGGGGCGTTCGCAGATCTGCCCCGCAGTGTGTCTGATGCCGCGGAGTTCTACCGGGCCGAGGAGGGGAGCTCGACAGAGAGGGTGTTCTGGTCTCATTATACTGGGACCGAACACCCTATGCCCATGAGCGACCATATGAAGCAACTGGTCGATCTCCACAAGGCGGTCGAATAGGCCATGAAGGGCCTTATAGTCCGGATGTGGCCTGGCGATGCCCTTCCCAGCAGCTACTTCGGCCTGGTGAGGCGGCTTGTAGATGCCTGCCCATGATTGGAAGTCATAAAGCGGTCCGTCTGCATCGAAGGTGCACGCAGGGCTTTTGCCCGTGCGAAGGTGCACTGGGCCAAGATGGACGCCGAGAAGCTGGTGAAGGAGGGGCCGCTGCAGGGCAAGGAGCATCGCCACCCCGAAATGTATTATGAAGGTGTCCTGAAGGGTGCCCATCTCGTGGCGGACGAGTGTACCAAAGATGTAATCTTTGAATGAACTTGCTCATGTGATCCTGAATTATGAAAACTAGTTCATGTGCGCTATGCAACGCTTTTGTATTTAAAATATTACCTTCTCTGCGACCGTTTATAAAATCTGAGAGTTGGCAGTCGGCGGCTTCTGCCCCCATGCAACTAGTGCTAGGGTGTTCGGGATAAATCTGAGCAATCTTTTTCCCATATTTGGGTCCTTCGAGGGAGGTGCTCAGCACAACAAACCAGGCAATCGGACTATAATGCTTTATCACTCTCACTTAGCCATAGAAGTCTACAATTTTAAATTTTGCCGAAGCCCCTAGTATTCGGAAGGCCGAAGTTGGGGCGCTATACACGCCTAAGTCGTACAAGGCCGACTCCTCGCCCGAAGCAGAAAAAGTCTTTAGGGACTTGAGACCTCTTGAACAGTGACCAGCTCTCGCCTTATCATGACAACCAGTTTTAGCTTTCTCTACTGAGGTGCTCATACGGAATAACCGGGACACAATCTCAGTAGTTCTCCCAGTGCTACCTTAGCCGATATAGCGGAACGTAAGGTACCAAAACATGGGAGCCGGGCAAACCCAACTATTGACCCAAGACATGATTCGGAGTTGATGCATATAATGCTATAAGTTCGGGGTGCCGCACTGTCGAAAGTGTTTGTACTTTTCACGCCGTATTATGGGTTATACAGAAGCCCCTAGCGTGTTGGCCGTACCAGAGTGTACGGGTGATAACTGTCATAAATAAACATATATATAAGTATATAGAATGCGATAATAGACTTGTGCTATGCATTGTTTATTCGAAAAATGCGTCGAAGCGTACTGATACAACTAGTGCGGTAAGTAAAAATTAGGACTATTTGACATGTCCCATCTGAGGGCAAGCTGCGTACTGGTATCTTAAAGCAGGTATTTCGTTATCAGAGACCACCTGGAGATTCCGTTGTATGACGCGGCTGCCTGTCCCCTTGAGTGTTGTATCATATGCCCGACGATCATGCTGCCGGATAGGCCTTCCAGAGAGAAGAGTCCTGATAGAGAGAGAGAGAGTGATGAAGGTAGTAAGCCCCTAGCGCGGTTCAGCCGCATTGTGGGATGTGCCATGATGGTCCCCCCGCCTATACCCATGGTATTTTCAATGCGTAAGTATATACGCGCTGCACAAATTTCGCCGTTCGGCGGAGACTTGGGCGGGGGCCGAATTGCTAGGCGAGCTCTGAACGCGCCAGGTGATCCTGTTGCAGGTTACTCTGGACGCGCTTGACGGTGTCCGGGGGCTTTATCGCCGAACTGGTGGACTGCCTTAAAAGGCTGCTTTGTGCCTCCGCTGCGAGGGCTGCAGTGTGCTCCTCCGTACGGTGTGAGCGCTCTGTGTTTCCATTGACTGCGATGACCCCTCTAGGTCCTGGCATCTTGAGCCTGAGGTATGCGTAATGCGCTACCGCATTGAATTTTGCCGCTGCGGTGCGTGATAGCCGCTGCGGAACGGGACGATATCGAAGATTAACTCCTCGCTTCGGAAGTTGTCCAGAGATTCGAAGACCACTTCCAGCGTGATTGAACCCGTATAGTGGGCCTCTACACCTGGGATGATGCCTTTAAAGGTCGTTTTTGTGGGCTTGATCCTCTTGGGGTCTATACCCATTTTGCGCATTGTATCCTGATAGAGCAGGTTCAGGCTGCTGCCGCCGTCCATAAGGACTCGAGTGAGGTGAAATCCGTCAATGATGGGGTCCAGGACCAATGCGGCAGATCCGCCATGATAGATACTAGTGGGGTGGTCCCTGCGATCGAAGGTGATCGGACGAGAGGACCATGAGTTGAACTTTGGGGCGACGAGCTCCATCACATATACTTCCCTTAGCGCAAGCTTTCGTTCCCTCTTGGGGACGTGGGTTGCGTATATCATGTTCACCGTCCTCACTTGCGGGGGGAACCTCTTCTGTCCTCCCGTGTTCGGTGGCCGTGGCTCCTCCTCGTCATCGCTGTGCAGCCCCTTGTCATTTTCGGTGTTTAACTTGCCGGCTTGCTTGAACACCCAGCATTCTCTGTTGGTGTGATTGGCTGGCTTATCGGGGGTGTCGTGGACTTGACACGAGCGATCGAGTATGCGGTCCAAACTGGACGGGCCCGGAGTGCTTCTTTTGAATGCCTTTTTCGCTGACCGGATTTAAACCCTCTGAATCCGGCATTGAATGCCATATCCTAGGCGTTATCGCCGTTGCTGCGGCGCTTGTGTTTGTTGCGACGCGGCCTACCGTTACTGTTCTTGGTATCCGAAGTGCCAAGGTTCCTTGATATGTTATTGCTACGAGCCAGCCAGCTATCCTCTCCCGCGCAGAAGCAGGTCATGAGTGTCGTGAGTGTTGCCATATACTTCGGCTTTTCCGGGCCGAGGTGCCGGGCAAGCCACTCATCACGGATGTTGTGCTTAAATGCCGCTAAGGCTTCTACATCCAGACAGTCGACAATTTGATTTTTCTTGGTTAGGAACCATGTCCAGAATTTCCTTGCCGATTCCCCTTACTGCTGAATTATGTGGCTCAAGTCATCGGCATCTGGTGGTCGCACATAAGTGCCCTGGAAGTTGTCGAGGAATGCATCTTCCAGATCCTCCCAACAGCCAACGGAGTCTGCTGGCAAGCTGTTCATCCAATGACGGGCTGGTCCTTTAAGTTTTAATGGGAGGTACTTGATGGCATGTAGATCATCACCGCGGGCCATGTGGATGTGGAGGAGGAAGTCCTCGATCCATACCGCGGGATTTGTTGTAGCATCATATGATTCGATATTTACAGGTTTAAAACCTTCTGGGAATTCATGCTCCAATACTTCGTCAGTGAAGCATAGGGGGTGTGCCGCGCCTCTGTGCTGGGCTAAGTTGCGATGCAGCTCGTATGAGTCCTGCCTGCTGTATTCGGCCCGTCCGGACTTGCTTTTACTGTATCCGGCGGGGCGGTCACCATCCCTTGTAGGGGCATGGCCTCGTGATCCGTAGATCGATCTTGCGTGTTTTGCCCTGTCTTCCAATACGTCTTGCAGGTCTCGCGTATTTCTCGGTGCCTTGGTATTTTTGTTTGAATGGCGGCGGGGTGCAGGTTGATTTTCAGGCCGGACTGCCTCTCTATCTCGGCCATGAGGTGGCCGATCAGCCGCATCGTATGCTAGTGATGTAGGTTTCCATGCTTCCTCCTCAAGTCGGGGTAGCAGCCTGCGCTTTGGGTAACCCTTGGAAGGGCGTTCGAGTTCATATTCCTCGGCCGCAAGGACTTCAGTCCATCTATCTGCTAGCAGATCCTGATCAGCTCGAAGCTGTTGCTACTTTTTCTTCAGGCTATTTATTGTGGCTATAAGCTGGCGCTTAAAGCGCTCCTGCTCGACGAGATCCTCTGGCACGACAAATTCTTCGTCGTCGAGGCTCGCTTCGTCTTCGGAGAGAGGCATATAGTTGTCATCCTCCGTTTCTCCCTCTGCCGCTTTCTTAGGAGGGCTGGCTTGTTCATCCTCTGTCTCTAGATCGTGCTGGAGGGGATTGTCATCATCTTCCGCACTGTCCGAAGTACTTTTATCTCCTATGCTGGTATCACCGCTTTTGCTGTGGCGATACTTAGAGCGGCGCCGCTGACGTTGGCGCTGGGGTAGCTTCTTGGACGGGTCATCCTCCGTTGTCTTGTCGCCATTGCCTTCTTTGGGTGTGTCCACCATATATATATCATATGATGAGGTGGCGGTCCAATGCCCCGTGGGCAGTGGTTTTTGTTCGTCTCCTTCATCGTTGTCCATGCCATCGATGTCTTCGGAGTCGAACTCGAGCATGCCGGTTAAGTCGTCGACAGTGGATACTAAGTGGGTGGTGGGTGGGGAATGAATTTCTTCGTCATCCGCATCCCACTCTAGCCGGACATAGTTCGGCCAAGGTTCTCCAGACAAGGAGAGAGATTTTAATGAGTTCAGTATGGCGCCGAAGGGCGAGTGCTGAAAGATATCCGCGGAGGTGAACTTCATGATCGGCGCCCAATCGGATTCGATAGGTATGGGCGTAGGTGGTTCAGAGTCTGTGGCCGGGGACGAGTCCAGTAGTCCGGCGTCACGCCTCTCGTGAGGTGTAAGGTCAGTATTTGGCTCTATCGCCACTGAGGGTGCAGCCTCAAAGGCGGGGTCTATCCGCCCGTCCTCGGATGGCGCAATCTGTTCCGGACTGAAGGCCGGAGTGGTTGCTGGCGTGATCTCCCGAACACTGTCCAATGGCAGAGCTAAATCGTGCTCGTCGTGATCGTGCGGCACACCTGGCATGGGCCCGAATCCGTCGAAGATCAAGTCTTCGCGGATATCGGCAGTCTAATTCAAGTTTCCAAACCTGACCTGATGGCCAGGGGCGTAGCTCTAGATCTGCTCCAGATGGCCAAACGAGTTGGCCTGCAGTGCGAAGCCACCGAATACAAAGATCTGTCCGGGGAGGAAGACCTCACCCAGGACCGCATCGTTGTCGATGATCGAAGGGGCCATCGAGCCTTACGGCGATGACACCGTGGAACTCTCAATAAAGCACCAATGTCGGTGTCAAAACCGGCGGATCTCGGGTAGGGGGTCCTAAACTGTGCGTCTAAGGCGGATGGTAACAGGAGGCAAGGGACACAATGTTTACCCAGGTTCGGGCCCTCACGGTGGAGGTAATACCCTACTTCCTGCTTGATTGATCTTGATGATATGAGTAGTACAAGAGTTGATCTACCACGAGATCGTAGAGGCTAAACCCTAGAAGCTAGCCTATGGTATGATTGTTGTTGTCCTACGGACTAAACCCTCTTGTTTATATAGACACCAGAGGGGGCTAGGGTTACACAGAGTCGGTTATGATGGGAGGAGATCTACAAATCCATATCGCCAAGCTTGCCTTCCACGCCAAGGAGAGTCCGATCCGGGCACGAGACGAAGTCTTCAATCTTGTATCTTCTTAGTCCAACAGTCCGGCCAAAGGATATAGTCCGGCTGTCCGGATACCCCCTAATCCAGGACTCCCTCACCTATGAGGAGGCGTTTGATATTCATCGCCTTTATAAAGGGGCACAGACCCGTCTTTCTCCTCTACACCTACCTCTTCAACCTTTCCAACCTCAAGTTCCAGCACCCAGGTTTCAACTTAATTGCTCTGAGCCTCTCAATCATGTCTGGACCCAGCCCTCAAGGCCGGTGGGTGGCCTCCTCTGTCACAGAGGAGGATACCACGAAGCTCCGGGCTGCAAGATACCTGACCGCGGAAAACCTCCACAGGCTCCCTGCTAAAGGGCATGTTATTCCTACTCCCAGATCCGGCGAGAGGGTCGTATTCATCTCCCACTTCCTGCGGGGGCTAGGGTTTGCTCTCCATCCCTTCGTTTGCGGACTCATGTTCTATTATGGGCTAGATTTTCACGATCTAGCTCCGGACTCCTTTCTTCACATCTCGACATTCATTGTCATGTGCGAGGCCTTTCTCCGCATTCCCCCACACTTTGGCTTATGGCTCACGACCTTTAATGTGAAGCCGAAGGTAGTCGACGGGGAGCAAGTGGAGTGTGGTGGTGCTACGGTGAGCAAGCTCGCCAATACTCCTTGGCCAAAGGGCTCCTTCATAGAAACTTCCAACCTATGGCAGCTGGAGTGGTTTTACATCACTGAACCCCGCAGTACCAAGTGGGTAGCTACACCTGCTTTCCGATCTGGCCCTCCATTACGACTCGCATCATACATTAACAAGGGGCTGGACTACGGACCAATTGATGAAGTGTAGACGCTACAAAGTGTCGGGGGGAATCTGCCTCCACGAACACCTATGGGGACCGAGCCCCTTTCTTGGTTCGGCGGGGGGTGGAGGTCGCGCGAAGAGCGGATCGAGGCAATGCACACAAGGGATTTACCCAGCTTCGGGCCGCAAGGATGCGTAAAACCCTACTGCTGCTTTGTGGTTTGGTATTGTGTTCTTGCTCAGGAGCATGTGGTGCTACAGTACACGCGAGCTGCTGCCGAGACCGAGCGTGAGTGGCCTCCCTCCTTTCCTCCTGTTGCGCATGGGGCCTCCTTTTATATGTGCAAGGGGTTACCCACAGGTGGCAACGTAGGCGGGGGCAAAACTGGAAAACGATGTGTTGGGTACAGCTGTTTGCACAGTGCTAACATACCTAACTCTGACGGCAGGGGACAAGGGCATTAAATGCCCGTCCGCATCGCCCAGACGGTGCAGGAAAGGGGACCGTCAGGAGCGCCACCGTTTGCCACGATGGCTACTCTCTCAGCGTTGCTTCGCCACCGCATGCTCCTGGCTGCGCAACCTCTCACCACGTACGCCTGGAATGGCCCAGAGCGACGCGTGGGTGGATGAGCTGGAGCGCAGGCGCGGGGTGGTGACTTGCCGCGGCAAGCGCCTTGCCGCGGCTGATGCCTTGTCGCGCCCGGGAGCTTGTCGCTCACCGGTCCTTGCCGGGACGCGGAGCGCGTCGCAGCAAGTCTATTGTCGTGCCTCAGTCGGCCTTCCCGGCAAGCTCCTCTTGCCGGGGCCTTGCGCTTCGAGCGGTCGTCCCGGCAAGCTCCTCTTGCAGGGGCCTTGCTCTCTTCGGGAGGCCTTCCCGGCAGGCTCCTCCTGCCGGGGCCTTGGCTCAAATACTTTGTTCTTGGATGGCCCAAAAAGGGACCATGGAGAGTCTTGGAGATCGCCTGGCAAGCCCTGCCGCGGGGTGCTACGACTGCCCGTGCACAAGTTCGGGGTACTAAGGTACCCCTACTTTAGTACACCGACAGGAGCCCCCGGGCCTGGGACATACACGGTGCCGAGCGCTGTTGGACCAGGCCCAAAATAGTGCACGGGCACGCACGGCCTGGGTCACACTGCATCTGCTTCTGCGTCCACCACGTCCTCCCCGAACGGCACGCGTCGAACGCGGCATCGTGGGAAGAGGCGTGCGTGACGTGGGCGGCGTGCGCGGGGCCGAACCCTGCAGGCATGCGTCACGTCGCAATAAAGGGGGACGGTTCACGCTAGCTCGATAAGTGGAGGGAGGTGTGGAGGCGTGGCTCGTTCGCTGGACGGGACCGAGGCACGTTTTCCGAGGCGCCCGCTCCCCACGATCACGGGGTGGGGAGAGGTCGCCTCATCCGTCGCCTCGGCCCTGCACACCAGCCACGCGGCTTCCATGCACCCGGGGTTGCGGACGGTGGAGGCAGGAAACCGCGCCGTCGCGGGTCGAGGCAGCAGGTCGGCCCCAGTCGCCTGGCCTTCCTGCGTCCTGATTGGTTGAGCGGGGCGGCCGAGCCCCCATCCTGCTTCTTTATAAAGAGCAAGAGGGGGGGCGACGGAAATCCGCACTCCTTCGTCTTTCCTTCCCTTCGGCTTCTGATCCCCTCCCTCCATTCGCCATGGAGAAAGGGAATCCTGGTCCTTCATCGGTGGCGGCGAGGGTTGCCGCTAGGTAACGCGCCCCTCCTCCTCTTGCACCCGCGGTGGCGGAGCCAGCCGTAAGGGGAAGGGGGAGGGGGCGAGGTCGTGGACGAGGGCGTGGACGAGGCCGAGGCGCTCAGGGAAGAGGCGGGCGGGGCGACGCGCCGGCCTCGCCTCCGCCAGCGGCTCCTCTTCCCACGGCGGTCCACCTCGGGGACGATCCTTGCGAGTTCTTCGTCAGGCTGCGCCGGGCGCCTCGCCTCCGCCTCCGCCTCCCGGCTCCCTTCGCAAGCGTGATGGAGATGGAGCAACCCGAGACGCTAAGGCTGCGCATGAAGGGCTGTGGGATCAGCGGCACGCGGGTCCACGTCGAGTCCCCAGCCCCCGGCGTGGTGTATCTTGGCCGAGGGTGGAAGACATTCGCCCGTATCCACAGCTTGATGGAGGGGTTCACCCTCCATTTTAAGTTGATGGAGGGCGATCTCCTCTCCGTCAAGGCCTTCAGGGACTTCGGGACCCGGGCCCGGTGCTGCGTGGATAGCTCCTCCGACAGCGAAGGCTCCTCCTCGAGCGAGAGTGACGAGGAGGGTAGCGACAGCGACGAAGAGGGCAGCGGTCGTCAGGATGACGGGTCCGACTAGGCGCCGGTCGCAGCTCCGCGTGGCACCGGCGACCCCATCATCCGTGTCGCCGGCTCCTTGAGCTTGCCGGGGTCGTCTCCTTGGCGGCTGGCGTAGGGAGGCTGCGGAAGAGGAAGAGGGCGGGCGGCAAGGCCGTCAACTCGGAGTACGAGGGCTAGATGCCCTCGACAGCGTGTTGACGTCCCGCTGCCTCATCTTCGAGCTCCACTTCCGGCACCGCCGTCACCATCCAGCCTCCGGGCGTTCTGTTGGTGTCTTCTGCCACCCGTAGCTCGCCTAGGCGCCCCTTTTGCCCTTTTCGCCTCCTTGTCCTACCTCCTGAGGAGAGAGACAAGAAAGGGATTACGGGCATCTTATCTTTTTTTAATCTGTAAGCCCTCGGGCCTTAGTTGTGTTTAAAACTTGTAATCCCATCTTTCATGTTTTTCATTCTCTCTGAACTGTACCTGAGCGGAATGTTTTTAATGAAAAGGGGATGTTTGCCGGGCCATTTGTCCCGTGGCTGGAACCCACGCCAAGGAGCGAATCCTTTATATCATTAAGATAGACACTTCTTTGCCCGGCAACAGGCCCTGCTGTCTTCCCGCGCCACTCGACCTCTCTCACGCCTTTGGCGGAGGAAGGGATGAAGCGGGTTCGGGCCCCTCGTTCCGCCCCTTTGCGGCCGCGACTACTACCAAAACGGGCCCCAGGAACGCGCTCTGGGGCCTGTCGTTAAGGGAGCACGGTAGCTTTTAGGAGGAAACAAGGTTTTCGTATTCCACAGTTCATAAGAGAATGCATGACAAGGGATGCAAAAACTTATCTGGGATTGCAGCCCCCGGCAACTTTGGCTTGCCGCGGGCGAATCTTCGTACTTGCAGCCCCCGGCAACACTGGCTTGCCGGGGACCAGATGCTGGCCCGCCCTTCTTCTCTTCTTCGTCCTTAAGCGGTCTGACCAGGATATGCAAAACCCTGCGAACCAAAGGAAACGAAGGAACAGGAAAAAGGACGCAGACTCGACCTCTAAGCTAGGGGTTAGCAGCTGTTAGGCACTATCAACCCTAACCAAGGACGAGACTCGACTCATGCATGCTAAAACTTAGGGCGCCAGTGCTTCATTTACTGCTGCTCAGGGTCTGCGCCTGGCTTTGTACAAAGGATTACATGCAACTGCGGCAAGACTTGTACAAAAGGTTGGTTGCCGGGCGGGGCCCGACAACCGCGCCTTACGAGTAAAACTTACAAAGATGCTCAATGTTCTAGGAGTTGCTCACCGGAGTGCCATCTTTGGTCTCGAGGCGGACATCGCCGGGCCTCATGACTCGTCTCACCCGGTAAGGGCCTTCCCACTTCGGCGTCAACTTGTTATGATTCTTGGCGGACGGGGCGCGCCGAAGAACAAGGTCACCTCCTCGAAGCTTCTGGCTTTAACTTTGCGGCTATGGTAGTGACGCAAAGCTTGCTGGTAGCGAGAGGCTCGCACAGCAGCCTGAAGACGATCTTCCTCAAGGAGCAGCGCGTCATCTTCACGCAGCCGCTCTTGCTCAAGCTCATCATAAGCGAGCACTCGAGGTGACACGTATACGAGTTCCGTGGGGGTAACTGCTTCTGCTCCATAGACTAGAGCAAATGGTGTCTGGCCAGTGGCTCGATTTGGCGTCGTTCTGATCGACCAAAGAGCCACCGGCAGCTCCTCGATCTAGTTTCTTCCGCACTTGTGCAGCCTGTCGAAAGTTCTGGTCTTGAGCCCGCACAGTACTTCGGCATTGGCCCTTTCAGCTTGACCGTTGCTCCTGGGATGAGCAACAGAAGTGAAGCAGACCTTGGCGCCGAGATCTTGGACGTATTGCATGAAGGCGCGGCTCGTGAATTGTGTACCGTTGTCGGTGATGATCCTGTTGGGGATCCCGAAGCGGCAGACAATCGACCTGAAGAACTTGATGGCTGACTGTGCTGTCACCTTCCTCACTGGTTCCACTTCCGGCCACTTTGTGAACTTGTCGATTGCGACGTACAAGTACTCAAAGCCCCCGACAGCTCGGGGGAAGGGGCCGAGGATGTCGAGCCCCCAGACCGAAAATGGCCAGGATAAAGGGATCGTCTGGAGAGCTTGAGCTGGCTGGTGTATCTGCTTGGAATGGAACTGGCACGCTTCACACTTGGTTACTTGTGCAGTTGCATCCTAGAGGGCTGTCGGCCAGAAGAAACCTTGCCGGAACGCTTTGCCGGCAAGTGCTCTTGCGCCAATGTGGTGACCACATATGCCTCCATGTATCTCTGCCAACAGCTTCTGTCCGTCTTCCCGGGAAATACACTTCAATTTCACACCGTTGCGCCCTCTTCTGTACAGTGTGTTGTCGACGAACTGGTACATACTCGAGCGCCGGGCTACTCTTTCCGCTTCTTCTTGTTCTTCGGGAAGTTCTCCGTGCTGGAGGAAATGGACAGTCTGCTGCGCCCATGCTGGAGCCTGTGGCTCGACAACAAGGACTGAAGGCACTTCTGCTGCTGCGGGAACGCCCGCTTCTACGGCGAGGATATGGGGCTCAGCCAGAGCTTGACGTTCCCCGGCAAGCTTGCCGGAGCAAAACTTGTCGGGAGCGCCTGCTTCTACGGAGCAAACCCTGGGGTTTTCCGGAGCAGACTACTCCTCAACGCTCTTGGCGTCGATCTTGGGGACCTTCTTGGCGGCGGCTCCGGGGAGCTCTCTCGGAAGATAGTCGCCGGAGACCAACTTCCTCCTCTTGCTCTGTCTGGTTGATGGCGTTACGGATGGTTGAGTCAGCTTGAGCACAAAGGTTCCTGGTTCCACAGGTAACTTAAATGCTACGCACTTTGACAGGCCATCAGCGAGGTCGTTCTCAGCTCTTGGAATGTGTTCCATTTGCAGGCCGTCAAAGTGCTCTTCTAGCTTCCTCACTTCATCAACGTATGCTTCCATCAACAGAATCTGGTAATCTTTGTTCACTTGGCGTACGACAAGCTGCGAGTCACCCCTGACAATGAGCTTCTTGATCCCAAGTTCTGCCGCGATCCTGAGACCGGCGAGCAAACCTTCATACTCTGCAGTATTGTTGGTTCCTTGCTCCTTGGGGAAGTGCATCTGGACTACGTACTAGAGGTGCTCTCCGGTGGGCGCGATAAGTAACGCGCCAGCACCGGCGCCATGCAACGAGAAAGCACCATCAAAGTACATCAGCCACTCTTTGCTTGCTTCTTTGGCGGGGATGCTCGTCTCTGGGATATCTTCGTCTGGTGTCGGTGTCCACTCTGCTATGAACTCCGCCAATGCTTTGCTTTGGATAGTCGAGGTGCTCTCGAACTGGCGACCGAAGCTCGACAGTTCTAGTGCCCACTCGACAATCCTGCCTGTTGCTTCTGGATTCTGCAGTATCCTCTTCAGCGGAAAGCGGGTGACAACTGTAATCTCATGTGCTTGGAAGTAATGGCGCAGCTTTCTCGAGGCCATGAGAAGGCCGAAAAGCAATTTCTGCACACCAGAGTACCTTGACCTAGCCCCCTGCAAAAGGGAGCTGACAAAGTAAACTGGGCGCTGCACCATTTTCTTCTTCTGCACGTCCATTTGCTCCTGCGCAGATTCATCCTTGTCGGGGCCAGAGCTTGTCAGGGAAGCCCCCTGCTTGTCGTTGGACGTGCTTGCCGCGGTTGCTGGCTCATCATCTGCCTCCCTCTCGGCTACTAACGCAACACTAACCACATGATTGGTTGCCGCCAGGTATAGCAGCAACTTCTCTTGTGGTTTAGGCGCGACAAGTATTGGAGCGGAGGACAGGTATTTCTTCAAGTCCTGCAGCGCAGCCTACGCTTCCGGACTCCATTTTACTGGACCCGCCTTTTTCAAAATTTTGAAAAACGGCAGGGTGCGTTCTGCAGACTTGGAAATAAACCTACTGAGAGCCGCGACGCAGCCGGCAAGCCTTCATACGTCCTTGACACGTGTTGATGCTTCAATCTGCTCGATGGCCTTGATCTTGTCTGGGTTGGCTTCGATTCCTCGCTGAGACACGAAGAACCCGAGAAGCTTGCCGGAAGGGACTCCGAACACGCACTTCTCGGGGTTGAGCTTGAGGCTGATCCTGCGCAGGTTCGCAAAGGTCTCTTCTAAGTCTTGAATCAGGGTTGTCCTGTCTCTGCTCTTGACCACTATGTCATCCATGTAGGCCTCCACATTTCTGTGGATTTGTGGCTAAAAAGCGGTGTGGACAACCCTTGCAAATGTTGAACCAGCATTCTTCAGTCCGAAAGGCATCCGCACGAAGTAGTACGTGCCACATGGAGTGATGAACGCAGTCTTCTCTTCATCTTCTTTAGCCATGAAGATCTGATGATATCCTGAGTAGGCGTCAAGAAATGAAAGCAGGTCACATCCGGCCGTGGAGTCAACAATCTGGTCAATGTGCGGCAAGGGAAAGGGATCTTTGGGACAAGCTTTGTTAACATCAGTGAAGTCGATGCAAAGCCTCCATTTCCCATTTGCTTTGCGCACGACAACATGATTGGCCAACCACGTCGGATGGAGCACACCTCTGACGAGGCCTGCCGCTTCCAACTTCTTGATCTCTTCTGCGATGAACTCTTGGCGCTCCACCGCTTGCTTCCTAACTCTCTGCTTGACGGGCCATGCATGAGGACAGACGGCGAGGTGGTGCTCAATTACTTTCCTGGGAACGCCCGGGATGTCAGATGGTTGCCAGGAAAACACATCGACATTCGCCCGCAGGAAGGCAACGAGCGCGCTTTCCTATTTGGGGTCGAGTGTGGCACTGATGGTGAAGGTACCACCAGTGCCGTACTCCTTGGCGGACACCTTCTTGGTCGTTGGAGGAGCTGCCATTGTCTTCTTACTCTTGCCGGTGGATCTCGATGGCGCGTCCTCGACGGTAGCGCAGCACTCCGAAGAGGTGCGCTTGCCGGAGTGGGCGCCAGAGCACTTGCCGGGCTTGGTCCTCTTCTTCCCTCCGGGAGCTTCAGCGGCAAGCGGCTTGTGATCCGCTGCGGCTGCTGCTTCCCGGTAGATCTTGTCGGCACAGATAAGGGCATCCTTCTTGTCGCCGGGGACAGAGATGACGCTTATCGGGCCTGGCATCTTGAGCATGTTGTATGCGTAGTGAGAGGCCGCCATGAACTTGGCGAGCGCTGGACTGCCGAGAATTCCATTGTAGGGCAATGGAAAATCGGCAACGTCAAAAGTGATCCTCTCTGTCCTGAAGTTCAGCTCCCTGCCAAATGTCACTGGCAACGTTATCTTCCCCTTCGGCTTGCTCCTTCCCGAGTTGATTCCTTGGAACTTGCCGGTCTCTTCGAGCTCGCTGTCGGGGACTTGGAGTTTCCGGAGCACAGCGGAGGAGATCAGGTTCAAGCCGGCCCCGCCGTCAACTAGCATCTTAGTGACCTTGAGGTTGCGGACTGTTGGTGAGACCAACATCGGCAAGCACCCGATCGCACTTGTGCGATCAGGGTGGTCCTCAATATCAAAGATGATAGGCGTGCTGGACCATTTCAGAGGCTTGCGCGACTCGATGGGTGGTTTCGCTGCATTGACTTCCCGCGCCCACTGGTTGAGCTGGCGGTGAGAAGTATGCAGGGAAGCACCGCCGTCTACGCACAAGACCTCTGTGGCTTTCTGAAACTCTTGCTCACTGGTCTCGACGTCATCCAAGTCTTCGTCTTCGTCGTCGTCTTCGTTCTTGTCGCGGCCGCGGGGAGGTCGGTCCGCTTGCCGCTGCTTGTCCTTGTCGCGGCGTCCTCCCTGGCCGGGGTGCTTCGTGTCTGATCCTCCGCCACCTCCCCGGGCTCTCTCCTTGTCGCGCCGCTCGTACTCGGCCTTTTGCAGCTCGACGAGCCGCTCGACCTGCTTGCAGCTCTGGAGGTCATGGCCCTTGGTGCGGTGGATCTTGCAGTACTGTTTGTTGGTGCCGTCCCGCTTGTCGGCGACCGCCACAGCCTGGCAGTGGGCGCATCCGGCAATCTCCTTGCCAGAGCTACCAGCCTGGGCCTTCTTGGCGGCGCCTTCATCGCCGGACTGCTCAACAACCAGTACTTCTTGGCTCTTCTTCTTCCTGCTGCTCCGCCGCCGGCTCTTCCTTGCCAGGGGAGTATCCTCACTGTCAGATTCTCCTGCTCCAGTGTTCTCTCCGGGGAGTTTCCTCCCCTCCTCAGCACGGTCACACTTGTCGGCCAGGGCATATAGCTCGCTAACGTCTTTGATCTTGCACATCGCCATCTCCTCTCGCATCCTGCGGTTACGCACGTTCTGATGGAACGCGCTGACGACCGCGGCGGGGTGGACGTCTGGGATGTTGTAGTGTACACGGCTGAATCTCTGGATGAACTTGCGCAAGGGTTCCCCTTCCTTCTGGAGGAGCAGATGAAGGTCGCTCGCTTGGCCATGGGGTTTGTGGCCGCCCGTAAAGGCGCCAACAAACTGATGGCACAAGTCTGTCCAGGAGGTTATGGAGTTGTCCGGCAAGTGCATGAGCCAGGATCTGACGTTGGATTTGAGTACCAGCGGGAAGTAGTTGGCAAGGATCTTGTCGTCTCGCCCTCCGGCAGCCTGCACCGCGATGTTGTAGATGCTGAGGAAGTCCGACGGATGCGACTTGCCGTCGTACTTCTCTGGTACGTCTGGCTTGAAATTCTTCGTGCTGGGCCACTGGACTTGCCGCAGCTCACGGGTGAACGCCGGGCAGCCCACCGCGTACGGCAGGTCGCCTGGTTCCCCCGGTGCATGCATGTCGACAGAGGGCCCAGTGCGCTGGTCTGATTGACGCCGCGCTTCTCTCCGACGCTCGATGCGAGTACGAGCGTCCTCTTGCTCTCGCTCGTGAAGAACTTGGCATTGATCGCGACGAGTTCGCGGATTTGACGACGCGGTGGAGTCGTTGTCGTGATGGTTCCGGCGAGTCGGCGATCTTGGCCTTTGGGGCGGGGAGTGCACGGTGGTCGCACCCCCGCCGGTCTTGGCGCCATCGATTCTCGCCTGGCCGTCCCGCCGCGGCTGCGACGCGCTGTGCTACCGCGGGGTGTCACCGTTAGCGAAACCGATGAGGCTCTGTATCGTGGCCCTCCAGTTGTCGAGCTTGTTCGCCGTTGGAGGGTAGTCTATGAGTAGTGGAGCTCGCGCCAGAGCTTCTGCTGGAGTGGCGGGCAGCGGTGGCGAACGGCGCGTGGAGCGGGATGTGCTCGAACTTCTAACTACGTTAGAACGAGCAACACCCGGACCAGGCAGCCGCGCCACGCTCGCGCCAGCACGTTGGTGTGAGTGCTGGCCCTGAGCGCCCTGAGATCCGCCGGCTCGATCTGGGTCCAGCGAGCGTATGGTACCGTGGGCGCCAAGACGCTGCTGGCCCCGTGCCTCCTGAGAGGGGCGCGGTGCATGTTAGGACGCCGTGGCGCCATGACCTGGCTCGACGACGCCCGTCCCGCCGCCTATGCCGTCCCCACCACCCGTTTGCTCCAAGGGCGGTGGGTTCGACGCGGACGGACCGGCCACCACCGGAGCTTTCTTCTTCGGTGGCATGTCGACGAAGATGATGGATATCTAGCCTGTGCAGACGCCGGATCAGGTTCACACAACTTCGACGCCCCCTACCTGGCGCGCCAAAGATGTCGGGGGGAATCTGCCTCCACGAACACCTATGGGGACCGAGCCCCTTTCTTGGTTCGGCGGGGGGCGGAGGTCGCGCGAAGAGCGGATCGAGGCGATGCACACAAGGGATTTACCCAGCTTCGGGCCGCAAGGATGCGTAAAACCCTACTGCTGCTTTGTGGTTTGGTATTGTGTTCTTGCTCAGGAGCGTGTGGTGCTATAGTACACGCAAGCTGCTGGCGAGACCGAGCGTGAGTGGCCTCCCTCCTTTCCTCCCGTTGCGCATGGGGCCTCCTTTTATATGTGCAAGGGGTTACCCACAGGTGGCAACGTAGGCGGGGGCAAAACTGGAAAACGCTGTGTTGGGTACAGTTGTTTGCACAGTGCTAACATACCTAACTCTGACGGCAGGGGACAAGGGCATTAAATGCCCGTCCGCATAGCCCAGACGGTGCAGGAAAGGGGACCGTCAGGAGCGCCATTGTTTGCCACGATGGCTACTCTGTCAGCGTTGCTTCGCCACCGCATGCTCCTGGCTGCGCAGCCTCTCGCCATGTACGCCTGGAATGGCCCCAGAGCGACGCGTGGGTGGATGAGCTGGAGCGCAGGCGCGGGGTGGTGACTTGCCGCGGCTGATGCCTTGTCGCGCCCGGGAGCTTGTCGCTCACCGGTCCTTGCCGGGACGCGGAGCGCGTCGTAGCAAGTCTCTTGTCGTGCCTCAGTCGGCCTTCCCGGCAAGCTCCTCTTGCCGGGGCCTTGCGCTTCGAGTGGTCGTCCCGGCAAGCTCCTCTTGCCGGGGCCTTGCTCTCTTCGGGTGGCCTTCCCGGCAGGCTCCTCCTGCCAGGGCCTTGGCTCAATTACTTTGTTCTTGGATGGCCCAAAAAGGGACCATGGAGAGTCTTGGCGATCGCCTGGCAAGCCCTGCCACGGGGTGCTACGACTGCCCGTGCACAAGTTCGGGGTACTAAGGTACACCTACTTTAGTACACCGACACAAAGCTGTATCCGGAGTCTCCTTGAAAAGGACACCGGCCTCATCAACATGATCCAGGTAATGCTAGTCCACCGGGTCCTACCGCGCCAGCGACGGCCTCTCCGCCTGTGGGAGTTTAATCCAGAAGGACCACGGACCCTTCAACACTTCTTCGGCACAACAAACAGAGGGGTGTGGAAGTTATTCTTCGGGACCGGAAAACAGTGGCTGGATACAACTCAGGATATCGGCCTCGATTGCAACCATCCGGATACCTCGATAAGCACTCGACTCCTGAACACAACTTATTTAATTATCCCATAACAATATGTTGAGAAAGTCTCCGACCAGGGCTAGATAAAGAAGGAGGAACGAATTATGTGTTCGGCTCCACTCCCTGAAGACTGAGCTCATCCTGTGTTGACAAGGATGCTGGCCCCGGCACCGTATCAGGTGCCGGTGAAGGAGGTCAAGGAGGAGAGCAGAAAGGCCAAAGGTGGCCTCCACTCGAAAGGTACACCGGACGTTATGTCCGGGGTGATTGGAGCTCCCTTTTCTGAAGATGAAGGGGGAGAAGAAGCTGATATCTCTTCTCCCCATGGGAAGAAAAGGACCGCCTCCAAAGATTTGGAGGTGGAGAATCCCAAGAGAGGGAAGGCGTCCCTGTCAGCCAGTGCGGAAGATGATGCTGCACAGTTCGTCCGTAAGGACAAGCCCTTAGCCGAATCGTAAGTGAACAAGGGTGTTTTAGACATATCCCATTTATTTCTGGTCACAAGGGTAACATCTTAAATATATGTTTGCAGTTCAGCCCACAGTCTTCCTAAACATTCCTCCTCCTCGGGTGACCTGCTTCCGGAGATGATGGAAAGCGATACGCCTCCACATTCTTCCTCGCCCCTTAGGGCGGACGACTTCAAGGTGTCATCCCGGAGGGTCTCCCCCGATCACCAAGTAGCACGGGGGGCAATAAAGGCAGTGCTCGAAGGTGAGACTTCGGTCATCAAGGGTCCGGTGTCTGCAGTCCCTATGGGGACCGACAATAAATGCTCCGGACTATCAGGTTTATAGCCAAAGGTGACTCTAGGGTCGAGTAAACATATCCCTTCGAAGGGAGTTCGTACTCCTGCAGGCGCTTCCAGGAGTCCGGCGGCGTCGGATATATTAATGGGCATGTTGCATAATGCGTCCATCTCAGAGGAACATCGTGCCTTAATGGGTAAGGTAGTTGAGAGGATTCTGTCTGCAAGAAGCGGATTGAATGAAGCCTTCACGGGCCTACTAAGAGGATTTGAGGTATGCAATGTAATATCTTGACTACTCTTTACATGCAAAATGTGCCTGTGTATAGATAGTATCCCCTGAGACTCTGGTCGGCCTCCACAGAGAGGCGATCAGAGGATCCCAAGATATGCTCTAGACATAACATGAATAATTTAAATAATAGGCTATTACGTCAATGACGACTGGCCCCGCTACAGAAGTTGCAGATTTGAAGCAAAAACTTGAGTCAGCGGATGAGGACATTACTCTTATTAACAGGTGGCTCGACGAGGCACAAGGTATGTTTTGGGGGCGGTCAGCTTATGCATGTATAATAATATGATCACGAAGCTGAGAATTATATACTGGGTCATGCATAATTGAAAATGGTGCTGCAGCAGTTGAGACCCTTCAGGCTGAACTTGCCAGTGCCAAGGAGCAAGCCGGAGTGAGCAACGCAGCTGTCAAGAGGGCAGCTGCTGATTTAAAGGCTAAACAGGCCATTCGGCGCCAGTACGAGGAGAGAATATCTACCATGGCGCAAGAACTAAAGGATGCCACTGCCCAGTGCCATTTACTCGAAAAGGATAATAAAGCCAAGACGGTCGATCTCGACAAGGCCTTACAAGAGGCGAGAGAGGCACGATCCGGGTCAAGAGCGGTCAGGAGGAGATTCGGCAAGCTGGGGAGATAGCGGCTGGTAAGCCCTTTCTGTTACAGACTAAATTCGGGGATCCAAAGTATTCCCCACTCAATCAAATGTGGAGTTCTCCTAATGCATTCTTGCACTTGCCGAAGAGTGTTTTCGATGCGGCGCAGTTTTTCCAAGCGCAAGAAGGACATGCAACGGAGAAGCTTTTCTTGTCGCAATTCAGCATGCCAAAGCGTCCGCTGTTGCTGAACGAACAGATGGCCTAGTGGGCCGAGCTCCACAAGATATCCGAATCTGCCATGAAGGACGTCGTGGCCCGGCTGTGGCCGACTGAACCAATTCTGAATAGTTATTTTGGTTTGGTGCAGCGACTTATTGATGCGGTGTCGCGTTTCGACACTGTTAAGCGGTCAACATGCATTGAAGGTGCACGGATGGCCCTTGCCCGCGTGAAGACATACTGGGCGAAGATGAAGGCCACCGATATTGCAGCTAAGAGTCCACCCGGTGGCAAGGACCATCACACACCGGAGCATTATTTTGAGGATGTCCTAGAGGGCGCCCGCTTGATAGAGGGTCAGTGCTCGAAGGATTTGATATTCGAGTGATTGTACCGAAATTGTAAAAACAATATTATGATATATTATAGGCTATGCTTTTTGCCTGAAAGTTTTGGTTCCTCCTGTGCGGCCGTTTTTCGTATAATCTGAAAATTTTCTAGTCGTGGGCTTCGGCCCCCTTGCATATAATACGAGGGTATTCGGAAAAGCACTCGATCACTCTTGACCCAACATCTTGGTCCATGAAGAAGGTGTTAATGCAGTGAACTAGGCAATTATACTATAGGGCTTTAACACTTTCACGTAGGCATATGAGTTTGACGGTGGGTCTATGATATAGCCCCTGGTGTGTTACATAGGTGACCAGAAGAATGGTCCTTCATGTAATACGGAAGGAATCGCGAAAGATTTTGATAAGTCATCGGGTGGTTGACCAGCTCTCGCCGCATCATGACAGTCAGTTTTCGTCTTTCTCTACTGAGGTGCTTGACCAGATGAACCAGAAACACAATCGCAATAATTCTCCCTTTACTACCTTAGTCGATAGGACAGAACGTAAGGTAGTAAGCATAGGATCCGGGCAACCTAACTATTGACCAAAGACATGACTCGGAGCTGATGCATATAAGGCCAAACTCGTGACGCCGAAGTGTGCTATAAAGTTGTTTGGACTTTTCGGCAACACATGTGTTGCCGCATCGGGCCCCTGGCAATTTGAGCCGAGGTGCGTGTGTGAAACAACCGAAGAAGCTAAATTTGGTACTGAAAAAGCAAATACTGAATACGGATTTTATGTTCATTGGAACCTGATTTATATGTCAAACACAATTTTACAGATTGCACCACCACTACCCAGGCTATTTGACATGCCAGGGGTCGAATGCTGGGGAAAAAGGCACTTTACAGGTTTGAAATAAAGTGTGCGGTCTACAAAAAATCATTTGGACCTCCTGTCACACGTCTGCGATGCCTTTGCCTGAGCGGAAAGATTCCTTAACAGGAATAGCCATTAGTTATTTATAGGAAGCTAAACTTGGAAAGAGTCCTTGTACGTCTGTAGGATGAACAGGTTTTGATTCACCTGCAAAAGATAAAAATAATTAGAAAAAAGAAGAAGGCTATAGGAGTGCGAAACACATGGTAAGTCTGTCCGTATTGTGCCTCTGCCAATGACCAAGGTTTTTTAAGTGCATAATGATGCATGCGCGATACATACTTCGCGAGTATATGAAGCGAACGACGGAGGCCGAACTGCTAATCAAGCTCTGAAATTGACCGGTCATGTATAGTAGAGGTCGGTGGCTTAATGGCCGATGAGATACGCGGCTTAATGGGGCCGCTTTCAGCTTCGGCTTCAATAGCCGCAGTATGCTCCATTGTACGGAGTGTCGGATCTCGGGTTCCGGCGAAAACCTCAAGGTTCAAACACTAGGGTGCGCACGAAGATCTCCCCCTACCGATCCACGTCCTAGCTTTGCTAAGATCTCACGGACTAACTCGACAAACTCGCAACACAAAGGACACAAGATTTATATTGGTTTGGGCCACCGTTGTGGTGTAATACCCTACTACAGTGTGGTGGTGGTGGATTGCCTCTCGGGCTGAGGATGGACAGTACAAGGGGAAGAACAACCTCCTGAGGCGAGGTGTTCTTGTGCTTGGTGGGTGTGAGGATGAATGATACGTCTCCAACATATCTATAATTTTTGGTTGCTCCATGCTATATTATCTACTGTTTTGGACCATATTGGGCTTTATTTTCCACATTTATATTATTTTGGGACTAACCTATTAACAGGAGGCCCAGCCCAGAATTGATGTTTTTTGCCTATTTCAGTGTTTCGAAGAAATGGAATATCAACCGGAGTCCGAACAGAATGAAACCTTCGGGAACGTGATTTTCTCACCGAACATGATCCAGGAGACTTGGACCCTACGTCAAGAAAGCCAGGAGATGGGCATGAGGTAGGGGGCACGCCCTACCCCCCTAGGCGTGCCCCCACCCTCATGGGCCCACCTTGCTCCACCGACGTACTTCTTCCTCCTATATATACCTACGTACCCCCAAACGATAAGATACGGAGCCAAAAACCTAATTCGACCGCCGCAACCTTCTGTACCCACGAGATCCCATCTTGGGGCCTGTTCCGGAGCTCCGCCGAAGAGGGCATCCACCATGGAGGGCTTCTACATCATCATAGCCCCTCCGATGAAGTGTGAGTAGTTTACCTCACACCTTCGGGTCCATAGTTAGTATCTAGATGGCTTCTTCTCTCTTTTTGGATCTCAATACAATGTTCTCCCCTCTCTCATGGAGATCTATTTGATGTAATCTTTTTTTTGCGGTGTGTTTGTTGAGACCGATGAATTGTGGGTTTATGATCAAGATTATCCATGAACAATATCTGAATCTTCTCTGAATTCTTTTATGTATGATTGGTTATCTTTGCAAGTCTCTTCGAACTATTAGTTTGGTTTGGCCTACTAGATTGGTTCTTCTTGCAATGGGAGAAGTTCTTAGCTTTGGATTCAATCTTGCGGTGTCCTTTCCAGTGACAGTAGGGGCAGCAAGGCACGTATTGTATTGTTGCCATCGGGGATAACAAGATGGGGTTTTTATCATATTGCATGAATCTATCCCTCTACATCATGTCATCTTGCTTAAGGCGTTACTCTGTTTTTAACTTAATACTCTAGATGCATGCTGGATAGCGGTCGATGAGTGGAGTAATAGAAGTAGATGCAGGCAGGAGTCGGTCTACTTGTCTCGGACGTGATGCCTATATACATGATCATACCTAGATATTCTCATAACTATGTGCAATTCTATCAATTGCTCAACAGTAATTTGTTCACCCACCGTAGAATACTTATGCTCTTGAGAGAAGCCACTAGTGAAATCCATGGCCCCCGTGTCTATCTTTATCATATTAATCTTCCATCACTTTATTATTGCTTTGCTTTTTACTTTGCCTTTTATTTTACTTTGCATCTCTATACCAAAAATACCAAAAATATTATATATCATCTCTATCAGATCTCACTCTCTTAAGTGACCGTGAAGGGATTGACAACCCCTATTCGTGTTGGTTGCGAGGAGTTATTTGCTTTGTGTAGGTACGAGGGACTGACGCGTAGCCTCCTACTGGATTGATACCTTGGTTCTCAAAAACTGAGGGAAATACTTACGCTACTTTGCTACGTCATCCTTTCCTCTTCGGGGAAATCCAACCCAGTGCTCAAGAGGTAGAAAGAAGAATTTCTGGTGTTGTTGCCGGGGAATCTACGTAAAAGTCAACATACCAAGTACCCATCACAATCCCTTATCTCTCGCATTACATTATTTGCCATTTGCCTCTCGTTTTCCTCTCCCCCACTTCACCCTTGCCATTTTATTCGCCCTCTCTTTTCCGTTTGCCTTTTTCCTCGCTTGCCTTTTTTGCTTGTGTGCTGGATTGCTTGTTTGTCGTGATGGTCCTTCCTAGATTTGGTGATTTTCACCTTAAAAGGCTAGAACAGATCGAAAGCAACATCAGGAGTTTTATGGTTTTGCAATTTGAGCATAATAATTTCTTCAGAAGCGAGCTTAAGGAACAAAAAAAAATTATGAGTTATATGAATAAAGAGCTCGATGATATGTCTAAAGAATTTGACGGTATAAGATCCCAAATTGCTCGTCTTGAGAAATTGACTGCTGAAATTTCGGATAAGCAGGCTACCTTAGTCAATAAGATGGCCGCTATACCGGATCCCTATGAAAATAAAGATGAAGATCTAAAAGTTATTGATGTGTCCCCTATTAAATCTTTGTTTTGCAATATGAATCTTGATAATTATGGGATTGAATATGATCCACCCTTACCTAGAAGGCGTTCCAAAAATTCGGACTTTTTAGATCTTGATGTTAAAATTGATAAAAGTGGGATTGACAAAACCCTAGATGTTGCTAAACCCACTATTTTGGATTTCAAGGAATTTAATTATGAAAGTTGCTCTTTAATTGATTGTATTTCCTTGTTGCCATCCGTGCTAAATTCTCCTCATGCTTATAGTCAAAATAAAGCCTTTACCGAACATATCATTGATTCCTTGATGCAATCTTATGAAGAAAAACTTGAGTTGAAAGTTTCTATCCCTAGAAAACTTTATGATGAGTGGGAACCTACTATTAAAATTCAAATTAAATATCATGAGTTTTATGCTTTGTGTGATTTGGGTGCTAGTGTTTCCACTATTCCCAAAACTTTGTGTGATCTGCTAGATTTCCGTTATTTTGATGATTGCTATCTAAACCTGCACCTTGCGGATTCCACTATTAAGACACCTACGGGAATAATTAATGATGTTCTTATTGTTTCAAATAGGAATTATGTGCCCGTAGATTTTATCGTTCTTGATATAGATTGCAATCCTTCATGCCCTATTATTCTTGGTAGACCTTTCCTTAGAATGGTTGGTGCAATTATTGATATGAAGGAAGGGGATATTAGATTCCAATTTCCATTAAAGAAAGGCATGGAACACTTCCCTAGAAAGAAAATAAAATTTCCATATGAATCTATCATGAGATCCACTTATGGATTTCCTACCAAAGATGGCAATACCTTGGTTCTCAAAAGCTGAGGGAAATACTTACGCTACTTTGCTGCATCATCCTCTCCTCTTCGGGGAAATCCAACGCAGTGCTCAAGAGGTAGCAAGAAGAATTTCTGGCGTCGTTGCCGGGGAGGTCTATGGAAAAGTCAACATACCATACCCATCACAATTCCTTATCTATCGCACTACATTATTTGCCATTTGCCTCTCGTTTTCCTCTCCCCCACTTCACGCTTGCCGTTTTAATCGCCCTCTCTTTTCCGCTTGCCTTTTTTGTTCGCTTGCCTTGTCATCATGGTTAGTCTTATATCTTCTCCATTGTATCCCGAGAATGAAGTTCTAAATTTTAAACAAAGGGAGGGAGAAAATTTAAAAGAAGCTTGGTATAGAATTTGCAATGCTCAAAATAGATATACCAGGAAGCAATCTACTTTAGTTCTTCTCCGCAATTTTTATGTAGGTGCTAATCCTTGGTATAGATATATCCTTGATACCATTACCGGAGGGAATTTCTTGGGTAGCCATACCTTTGATTCTTATAATGCTATGATAGATTTATTTGGCTCACCACCTCTTCTGGTTAATGGAACTATGTTAACTTTGGAGCATGTAATGCAAAGACTTGAAATTACTGAAAATAAAGTTGCTACCGTTGAATTAATTGAAAATCTAGATAAAAAGATCCACAATCAGATTACCCAATATGGATCTAAAGTAGGAGTAACTTTGAAAAATAGTAAAGAGAAGGAACCCATGGTTAATGAGAAAATAAATCAAGATTCCGCTAGAATCGATAAACTTGAGGGTATCATTACCAACTTGGGAACCGATTTGTCTTCCGTAAAGAACACTCCAAATCCGTATACTAAAAATACTAAGCTTATTTATGTTCCTAAAAATAAGGGTGAATCCTCTAGTAAGGAAACTTCAGATCTTAAATCTATAAGTATTCATCCCAATCTTTTTGATATCATTAAGGAACCATTTGCTATGAATGAATTTTTTGATTTTGTGCCTAAAAGTTTGATAATTACTAAAAAGAAAGAAATCTCCAAGGAAGGTAGATGCCTCATTGAAGAACTGCCTACCAAAGATGGCAATACCTAGATCTATCCTTGCTTTTATGCCTAGCTAGGGGCATTAAACGATAGCGCTTGTTGGGAGGCAACCCAATTTTATTTTTAGTTTTTTAGTTTTTGCTTATTTTTAGGAATAAATCTTTGATCTAGCCTCTGGTTAGATGTGTTTTTATGTTTTAATTAGTGTTTGTGCCAAGTTAGACCTATAGGATCTTCTTGGATGATAGTTATTTGATCTTGCTGTAATTTCCAGAAACTTTCTGTTCACAAAAGCAATTGTTAAAAATCACCAAAACGTGATAAAATACTGATTCAAATTGCTGCTGATCAATAAAAAAATTGCCTAGGTCGTCCTATTTTGGTAGATGTTTTGGAGTTCCATAAGTTTGCGTTAGTTACATATTACTATAGACTGTTCTGTTTTTGACAGATTCTGTTTTTCGTGTGTTGTTTGCTTATTTTGATGAATCTATGGCTAGTAAAATAGTTTATAAACCATAGAGAATTTGGAATACAGTAGGTTTAACACCAATATAAATAAAGAATGAATTCATTACAGTACCTTGAAGTGGTCTTTTGTTTTCTTTCGCTAACGGAGCTCACGAGATTTCTGTTGAGTTTTGTGTTGTGAAGTTTTCAAGTTTTGGGTGTAATCTTTTGATGGATTATGGAACAAGGAGTGGAAATATCCTAAGCTTGGGGATTCCCATGGAACCCCCAAGATAATCTAAGGACACCAAAAATTCAAAGCTTGGGGATGCCTCGGAAGGCATCCCCTCTTTCGTCTACTTCCATCGGTAACTTTACTTGGAGCTATATTTTTATTCACCACATGTTATGTGTTTTGCTTGGAGCGTCTTGTATGATTTGAGTCTTTGCTTTTTAGTTTGCCACAATCATCCTTGCTGTACACGCTTTTGAGAGAGCCATACATGATTTGGAATTTGATAGAATACTCTATGTGTTTCACTTATATCTTTTGAGCTATATAGTTTTGCTCTAGTGCTTCACTTATATCTTTTAGAGCACGGTGGTGGATTCGTTTTATAGAAACTATTGATCTCTCATGCTTCACTTAGATTATTTTGAGAGTCTTAAATAGCATGGTAATTTGCTTAAGAATTTAATATGCTTGGTATTCAAGATTTGTAAGACTTTCTTTTGAGTGTGTTGAATGATAAGAAAAGTTTGATGCTCGATAATTGTTTTGAGATATGAAGATGGTGATATTAGAGCCATGCTAGTTGAGTAGTTGTGAATTTGAGAAATACTTGTGTTAAAGTTTGTGATTCCCGTAGCATGCACGTATGGTGAACCGTTATGTGATGAAGTCGGAGCACGATTTATTTATTTATTGTCTTCCTTATGAGTGGCGGTCGGGGATGAGCGATGGTCTTTTCCTACCAATTTATTCCCCTGGGAGCATGAGCATAATATTTTCTTTGATAACTTGTAGATTTTTGCAATAAGTATATGAGTTCTTCATGACTAATGTTGAGTCCATGGATTATACGCACTTTTCTTCCTTCCACCATTGCTAGCCTCTCTAATACCTCGCACCTTTCGCCGGTATCATACACCCACCATATACCTTCCTCAAAACAGCCACCATACCTACCTATCATGGCATTTCCGTAGCCATTCCGAGATATATTGCCATGCAACTTTCCACCGTTCCATTTATTATGACACGCTCCATCATTGTCATATTGCTAGCATGATCATGTAGTTGACATCGTATTTGTGGCAAAGCCACCGTTCATAATTCTTTCATACATGTCACTCTTGAATCATTGCACATCCCGGTACACCGCCGGAGGCATTCATATAGAGTTATATTTTGTTCTAAGTATCGAGTTGTAATTGTTGAGTTCTAAGAAAAATAAAAGTGTGATTATCATCAGTTTTAGAGCATTATCCCAAGTGAGGAAATGATGATGGAGACTATGATTCCTCCATAAGTCGGGACGGGACTCTAGACAAAAAAATAAAAATAAAAAAGAGGCCAAAAAAAGAGAAAAGGCCCAAATAAAAAAAAGAGAAAAAATGAGAGAAAAAGAGAGAAGGGACAATGTTACTATCCTTTTACCACACTTGTGCTTCAAAGTATCACCAAGATCTTCATGATAGAGAGTCTCTCATTTTGTCACTTTCATATACTAGTGGGAATTTTTCATTATAGAACTTGGCTTGTATATTCCAATGATGTGCTTCCTCAAAATGCCCTAGGTCTTCGTGAGCAACCGAGTTGGATGCACACCCACTTAGTTTCTTTTGTTGAGCTTTCATATACTTATAGCTCTAGTGCATCCGTTGCATGGCAATCCCTACTCACTCACATTGATATCTATTGATGGGCATCTCTGTAGCCCGTTGATACGCCTAGTTGATGTGAGACTATCTTCCCCTCTTTTTGTCTTCTCCGCAACCACCATTCTATTCCACATATAGTGCTATATCCATGGCTCACGCTCATGTAATGCGTGAAGATCGAAAAAGTTTTGAGAATGGCAAAAGTATGAAACAATTGCTTGGCTTGTCATCGGGGTTGTGCATGATTTAAATACTTTGTGTGGTAAAGATAGAGCATAGCCAGACTATATGATTTTGTAGGGATAACTTTCTTTAGCCATGTTATTTTGAGAAGACATGATTGCTTTATTAGTCTGCTTAAAGTATTATTATTTTTATGTCAATATAAACTTTTGCCTTGAATCTTTCGGATCTGAATATTCAAACCACAATTAAGAATAGTTACATTGAAATTATGCCGAGTAGCACTCCACATCAAAAATTCTTTGTTATCATTTACCTACTCGAGGACGAGCAGGAATTAAGCTTGGGGATGCCTGATACGTCTCCAACATATCTATAATTTTTGATTGCTCCATGCTATATTATCTACTGCTTTGGGCCATATTGGGCTTTATTTTCCACTTTTATATTATTTTTGGGACTAACCTATTAACGGGAGGCCCAGCCCAGAATTGCTATTTTTTTGCCTATTTCAGTGTTTCGAAGAAACAAAATATCAAACGGAGTCCAAACGGAATGAAACCTTCGGGAACGTGATTTTCTCACCGAACATGATCCAGGAGACTTGGACCCTACGTCAAGAAAGCCAGGAGGCGGGCACGAGGTAGGGGGCGCGCCCTACCCCCCCCCCCCCAGGCGCGCCCCCACCCTCGTGGGCCCCACCTTGCTCCACCGACGCACTTCTTCCTCCTATATATACCTACGTTCCCCCAAACGATTAGATACGGAGCCAAAAACCTAATTCCACCGATGTAACCTTCTGTACCCACGAGATCCCATCTTGGGGCCTGTTCCGGAGCTTCGCCAGAGAGGGCCATCATCATGGAGGGCTTCTACATCATCATAGCCCCTCCGATGAAGTGTGAGTAGTTTACCTCAGACATTCGGGTCCATAGTTAGTAGCTAGATGGCTTCTTCTCTCTTTTTGGATCTCAACACAATGTTCTCCCCCTCTCTCGTGGAGATCTATTCGATGTAATCTTCTTTTTGCAGTGTGTTTGTTGAGGCCGATGAATTGTGGGTTTATGATCAAGTCTATCTATGAACAATATTTGAATCTTCTCTGAATTCTTTCATGTATGATTGGTTATCTTTGCAAGTCTCTTTGAATTATCAGTTTGGTTTGGCCTACTAGATTGGTTTTTCTTGCAATGGGAGAAGTGCTTAGCTTTGGGTTCAATCTTGTGGTGTCCTTTCCCAGTGACAGAAGGGGCAGCAAGGCACGTAAAGTATTGTTGCCATCGAGGATAACAAGATGGGGTTTTTATCATATTGCATGAAACTATCCCTGTACATCATGTCATCTTGCTTAAGGCGTTACTCTGTTTTTAACTAATAATTTAGATGCATGCTGGATAGCAGTCGATGAGTGGAGTAATAGTAGTAGATGCAGGCAGGAGTCGGTCTACTTGTCTCGGACGTGATGCCTATATACATGATCATACCTAGATATTCTCATAACTATGCGCAATTCTGTCAATTGCTCGATAGTAATTTGTTCACCCACCGTTGAATACTTATGCTCTTGGGAGAAGCCACTAGTGAAATCTATGGCCCCCTGGTCTATCTTTATCATATTAATCTTCCATCACTTTATTATTGCTTTGCTTTTTTACTTTGCATCTCTATACATAAAATATTATCTATCATCTCTATCAGATCTCAGTCTCGTAAGTGACCGTGAAGGGATTGACAACCCCTATTCGCGTTGGTTGCGAGGAGTTATTTGCTTTGTGTAGGTACGAGGGACTGGCGCGTAGCCTCCTACTGGATTGATACCTTGGTTCTAAAAAACTGAGGGAAATACTTATGCTACTTTGCTGCGTCATCCTTTCCTCTTCGGGAAATCCAACGTAGTGCTCAAGAGGTAGCAATGAACTGAATGAGTTAGAGGCCAGTTGCCTCCTACTATGGTGGCTAATCCTATTATAGGGGCACTGGTCCTCTCCCCAAATATTGAGCGGGAAGGGATCCAACAACGGCCAATTTGAAGGGGGACAGCTAGTATAACTTATCATAGCAAAAGCAGTCTTCGCCTGCAAAAGGCTCTGGTGGTGGCGCCACCTTGGGCTCCACGGCGACCTCCGTCTTGCCATCCTGCTTGTCTTGGTTCGCTGCACCGATATGGAAACCTTTGCTTGACGCCTCGGTACTCCTCGCCTGCGCTTGCTTCCTTAGCACCAAAGTGGAAACAAAGGACACTGTGCGCGCTGGCGCCCGCCTAGCACCCACCTGGTCTCCATCGTCATGGCTCACGTCACGAAAGCCTCGCGAGGTTTGCCTTGCCTTGATCTCTCCGCCTCTCGCGTGCCATCCTGGTGAGGCCGCTCCCGAGGAGGTCTTGTGTCATCCGCCTCGCGGGGCTTGGCCCCTCACGAGGGTCTTGAGTGCTTGTTGGTGAAGATGGGCCATACGGGCCCGCTCGCAGAGCCACGCCGTGGGCCGCAGGCAGGCAAATCTGGGGACCCCCATTCCGAGAACGTCGATAGTAGCCCCCGGGCCAAAGGCGCGCTTGGGCTTGGCTTCGAGGCAAAGCCAAAGGGCAAGTGCCGAGCGCCACTGGCCCCAATAGCCTGCGGCCTTGGCCGACGCATGGCAGTTGATTGGACGTGGGCGTCTTCGCTTCCCCACGCCGCCTCGGCAACTGCCCGACTTGACAAGTCACTGTGACATGCAAGGAAAAACCATCATTACCTGTGATCGTGGGGGGCGCTGGTGTCGGATTTCGGGTTCCGACAGACCCTTGAGGTTCGAACACTGGGGTGCGCGCGGAGATTTCGCCTTCTACCTACCTGTACCCCTTCGCCTCGCCAAGATCTAAGCTATGAAAAGAACAACACAAGAGACACAGGGTTTATACTGGTTCGGGCCACCGATGTGGTGTAATACCCTACTCCAGTTTGTGGTGTGGTGGATTGCCTCTTGGGCTGATGATGATGAACAATACAAGGAAGAACAGCCTCGTGAGGGTCTGTTCTTGGATGGAGCGATGAACTGCTAGGAGGAGTCCAGTCACCCTTCTCTCTCTCTGATTCTCGATCTGCTTCTAACTCACTTCTAATTCTCCGTCCTCTTCCCCATCTCATTCTACCCTGGGGGTGGCTAGTCCTATTTATAGGCAAAGGCCCTGGGCCTCTTCCCAAATATTGAGCGGGAAGGGCGCCAACAATTGGCCATTTTGAAGGGGAACATATGGTACACTTATCCTGACTAAAGTTGGTCCTCGCCTGCCAAAGGCTCTGGTGGTGACGCTGGCTTGCGCTCCACAATGACTTCTTCCCTGCCGTTGGGCTGGTCTTGGTCTCGTTGCACCGAAATGGGTGCCTTTGCTTGATGCTCTCGCCTGCGCTTGCTCCCTTTGCACCAAAGAGGAAAGGAGGACACTGCACGGGCTGGCGCCCGCCTGGCGCCCTTGGTCGTCATGGCTTGCATCACGGGCACCTCGTGAGGTACCCCGCCTTGATCTCTCCGCCTCCTCACGAGCCAGCCTGATGAGGCCATGCCTGAGGAAGCTCCGTGTCGTCCGCCCCGTGAGGCTTGGCCCCTCGTGAGGGTCTTGGGTCTGTGTTGATGAAGATGGGCCATGTTGGCCCCCCCCTTTGAGCCACGCCGCAGGCCGCAGGCAGGCAAGTCTGGTGATCCCCGTTCCTAGAACGCCGACAGTAGCCCCCGGGCCCAAGGCGCGCCCGGACTTGGCCGTGAAGTGAGGCGAAAGGGCAAGGGCGAAGCGCCGCGGGCCCTAACAGCCTGCGGCCTTGGGCGCCGCATGGCGGTTGATTGGACGTGGGCGTCTCCACTTCCCACGACGCCTCGGCAACTGCCCGACTTGACAAGTCACTGTGACATGCAAGGAAAAACCATCATTACCTGTGATCGTGGGGGGCGCTGGTGTCGGATTTCGGGTTCCGACAGACCCTTGAGGTTCGAACACTGGGGTGCGCGCGGAGATTTCGCCTTCTACCTACCTGTACCCCTTCGCCTCGCCAAGATCTAAGCTATGAAAAGAACAACACAAGAGACACAGGGTTTATACTGGTTCGGGCCACCGATGTGGTGTAATACCCTACTCCAGTTTGTGGTGTGGTGGATTGCCTCTTGGGCTGATGATGATGAACAATACAAGGAAGAACAGCCTCGCGAGGGTCTGTTCTTGGATGGAGCGATGAACTGCTAGGAGGAGTCCAGTCACCCTTCTCTCTCTCTGATTCTCGATCTGCTTCTAACTCACTTCTAATTCTCCGTCCTCTTCCCCATCTCATTCTACCCTGGGGGTGGCTAGTCCTATTTATAGGCAAAGGCCCTGGGCCTCTTCCCAAATATTGAGCGGGAAGGGCGCCAACAATTGGCCATTTTGAAGGGGAACATATGGTACACTTATCCTGACTAAAGTTGGTCCTCGCCTGCCAAAGGCTCTGGTGGTGACGCTGGCTTGCGCTCCACAATGACTTCTTCCCTGCCGTTGGGCTGGTCTTGGTCTCGTTGCACCGAAATGGGTGCCTTTGCTTGATGCTCTCGCCTGCGCTTGCTCCCTTTGCACCAAAGAGGAAAGGAGGACACTGCACGGGCTGGCGCCCGCCTGGCGCCCTTGGTCGTCATGGCTTGCATCACGGGCACCTCGTGAGGTACCCCGCCTTGATCTCTCCGCCTCCTCACGAGCCAGCCTGATGAGGCCATGCCTGAGGAAGCTCCGTGTCGTCCGCCCCATGAGGCTTGGCCCCTCGTGAGGGTCTTGGGTCTGTGTTGATGAAGATGGGCCATGTTGCCCCCCCCCTTTGAGCCACGCCGCAGGCCGCAGGCAGGCAAGTCTGGGGATCCCCGTTCCCAGAACGCCGACAGTAGCCCCCGGGCCCAAGGCGCGCCCGGACTTGGCCGTGAAGTGAGGCGAAAGGGCAAGGGCGAAGCGCCGCGGGCCCTAACAGCCTGCGGCCTTGGGCGCCGCATGGCGGTTGATTGGACGTGGGCGTCTCCACTTCCCACGACGCCTCGGCAACTGCACGGATTGGACAAGTCCCTGCATGCAAAGCGGGTTATGATTACCTGCGATCGTGGAGGCCAATGGTTGGCCTTCGCCGGCCATAAGTACGGAACGGCACGCGCCCTTCCTGTCCATCTCTTCGTGCTTCTCCTTCTTCCCGGTCCTTGCTCCGTCTTGCTGCAATGGCTCCGATCTGCCAGTTCTCGACAGCAGAGAAGGGAAAGGCTCCCCGAGAGGAACCAGACCCGCTCCCGCCGAAGAAACGGCTCGCCCTCCGTCGCCGGGACGAGGGGGGGCAACAGGTGGCATCGAGGCCCTGGGGCGAGCGGGCACCGCCGGGGTTCCTGCTTCCCTTGTTCGCTCACATCGAGGGCCCTGAAGGAGTCGATGCCGATTGCCACGGGGTGCGCCGGTGCCGGCGCCGACGGGTCACGAAGGTGTGGGTCGTCCCCTCTGGGGTCCACACCGAGGGCTCCTCCCGAGAGTTCGTGCTCCACGCCGCCTTGCCTCCTCAGTCTTGGATTCGCCTTCCTTCCTTCTTCGCCTCCATCATACCGCAAGGAGAACTCCTGGAGCTTTGGCTGCAGCATGCCGGCTGCAGCACCCTCGCGACCGGGGAAGAGGTCGCGGTCGTTGCCCCAGGCGAGGTCTTCATAACTCGAGGCTGGGGCGAAATCGCACGGGTTTGAGGACGAGAGGCGCCTTCGCGATCCACCTGGAGTACGATGGTGCTTCGGTGATGTTCTTCAAGGTCTTCGATGCAAACGGGCGCCGGCTGGAGTGCTGCCCCGGGAGAGGTGGTCGGGACCCTGCTACGGCGAGGACTGGGCCTGCCGACCACTCCCTTGGCGGCTCCTCAGGCGACGGAGGCGGCGGAGGATCCAGCGACTCCGGCGAGCTCTTCGCGACTCCGGAGATGAGCGACGACAGCTACGAGCCCCCGAGCCGGCGCCGCTCCTAGAGCAGGGCAGGCTCGTCAGGTCGTCGCCGACTCTGATCTGGATGGGGTTGGCACCGGTGCGTGACGGCCCACTGTTGATGATGGCGTCTTTTGCAGGCGCGCATGTAGTTAGCGTCCTTTTAGGATCTGTTCCCTGCGAGGAATCAAAAACGCGTCCCGTGGGGGCTTGTAAGGTTCATGTGATCCTGTTTGTTAACTCTTGTCGTAAAATTGTACGAGTTGCTCATTCCGTCTTAGCTCAGTTCTCCCTTTCGAACCTGCCGGCGTTCTGGGAACGGGGGTCCCCAGACTTGCCTACTTGCGGCCTGCGGCGTGGCTCGAGTGGGGGCCCAACGTAGCCCATCTTCATCAACACAAGGCTCAAGACGCTTGCGAGGGGCCAAGCCTCGCGAGGCGGACGACACGGCGCTTCCTCCGGCACGGCCTCCTTAGGCTGGCTCGCGAGGAGGCGGAGAGATCAAGGTTTGGTACCTCACGAGGTGCCCATGACGCAAGCCATGGCGATCAAAGGTGCCAAGCGGGCGCCAGCCCGCGCAGCGTCCTCCCTTTCCTCTTTGGTGCAAAGGGGGTAAGCGCAGGCGAGAGGATCAAGCAAAGGCACCCATTTCGGTGCAACGAGACCAAGACCAGCTCCACGACAAGGAGGAAGTCACTGTGGAGCCCAAGCCGGCGTCATCACCAGAACCTTTGGCAGGGGAAGACCAACTTTAGTCAGGATAAGTGTACCCGATGTTCCCCTTCAAATTGGCCAATTGTTGGCGCCCTTCCCGCTCAATATTTGGGAAGAGGCCCAGGGTCTTTGCCTATATATAGGGACTAGCCGCCCCCAGAGTAGAGGCAGCTGATTGAGCATCTAGAGCAAGTAGAGAGAGAGAGAGAGAGAGAGAGAGAGAGAGAGAGGGAGAGAGAGAGAGAGAAGGAGAAGGGCGACCGAACTCCCCCTACCAGTTCATCCCCTAGCCAAGAACAGGCCCTCGCGAGGTCATTCACCTGTACCGTTCTCCTTCGTCAGCCCAAGAGGCAATCCACCCGCCACAAACTAGAGTAGGGTATTACACCACAACGGTGGCCCGAACTAGTATAAACTCTGCGTCTCTTGTGTTGTTCTTGTAGTAGTTAGATCCTTGCGAGACGGAGAGGTAGAAGGGCACGATCTCCGCGCGCACCCCAGAGTTCGAACCTTAAGGGTCTGCCGTAACCCGTGATCCGACATTGGGCGCGCCAGGTAGGTGTGCGCCGTAATCTGCTTTTCACCGCTCCGCTCTCCTCCGACCGCCGCATCCATGTACGGCGCACGTCGAGCTCGCGCCACGCCAGCAGCCCTCGCTGGCGGACGTCCTCGCCGTTCCCCGCCGCTCGCCGTCAACACCGCCATTGGCCCGGCGGGAGGCGAGCAACAAGCGCCACCCTGGCGCCTGCTTATGCGACCGGGCTGCCGCACAGCAACGTCGACGCTCCCGGTCGTCACGGCCCTCCTGGGCGGCTCGCAGGCGCCACCAACGAGCCGCCATGTCAAGCCGTTTGCCTGCCAGATCGGCGTTGTTTCCGCATGGCAGGGGGCTCCCACGGAAGCAGGCCTCAACGTATGCCCAAATGTGCGCCCCGTGAAGCAGAAGGCTAGGCGGCAGTCCGGAGAGAAGCAGGCCTTCATCGTCCAAGAGACCCGCAAGTTGGAGGCCGCTGGAGTTATCCGCGAGGTCCGGTACCCAGATTGGTTGGCCAACCCTGTCGTTGTACCCAAGAAAGGGGGAAGGAATGCATGTGTGTAGACTTCACCAACCTCAACAAGGCATGCCCGCAAGATCCATTCCTGCTCCCTCGCATCGACCAGATCGTCGATTCCACCACCGAATGCGACCTGCTGTGCTTTTTGGATGCCTTCTCAGGATATCACCAGATCAGGATGGCGATAGAAGACGCTGAGAAGACCGCCTTCTTGACCCCGTGCGGAGTATACTGCTATACGTGCATGCCGTTTGGACTACGCAACGCAGGGGCAACCTTTCAACGGCTGATGCACATCACCTTGGGCCCGCAGCTCGGGAAGAATGTTGAAGCATACGTTGATGACATTGTGGTGAAATCTCGAGAGGCCAGGACCCTGATACAAGACCTGGAGGAGACCTTTGCGAGCCTTGACGCAGTGAACCTGCGGCTCAACCCAGAGAAATGCGTGTTTGGCGTTCCCTCGGGCAAGCTTTTGGGATTCCTCGTGTCTCACCGTGGCATCGAGGCCAATCCCGAGAAGGTCAAGGCGGTCGAGGACATGAGTCCGCCAAAGACCCTCAGAGAAATGCAGAAGCTCACTGGGCGTGCGACCGCGCTAGGGCGCTTCATCTCCAAGTTGGGAGAATGAGCGCTGCCTTACTTTCAGCTTATGAAGAAAAATGGGCCCTTTGAATGGACTGAAGAGGCAGATAAGGCGTTTCAAGATCTCAAGAGGTACCCAACCAGTCCCCCAGTCATGGTGGCTCCGCGCCCTCAGGAGCCTCTGCTGCTTTACTTTGCCGCCACTCCCTACTCTGTCAGCGCAGCACTGGTGGCGGTTAGGGAGGAGCGCCAGTCCAAGGCCACAGCGGCAGCCCGAGGTCAGACGAGATGGGAACAGGGAAAGCTCGAGAAAGCCGAAGCTACAGATGAAGAGAGTCAACCGCCGAGGGACGCACAAGAGATAGGAGAAGCAGCATGCCCGGATGGTCCACCTCCCGAGGACGCAACATCTCGCGAGGTGTCCTCACCTCCCGAGGGCGCCACGACCCAAGCTGCCCACAGCCTTGTTGAGCACCCGGTCTACTTCGTTAGCACGGTACTGCGGGACGCGAGGGCCCGATATTCGATGCCCCAGAAGCTCCTCCTCGTGCTGCTGGTGGCCTCGCGCAAGCTGCGGCACTACTTCCAAGCTCACCCGATCAAGGTCATCTCATCGTACCCCCTAGAGAGGGTGCTCAGGAGCCCTAACTCAGCCGGAAGGGTCGCCGAGTGGAACATGGAGTTGCAAGCGTTTCAGCTCGAGTTCAGCACAACTAGGGTCATCAAAGGAGCCGCATTGGCGGATTTCGTGGCGGAATGGACGGAGGCGCCGGGCGTCAAGGATGACGAGGATCGCTCCCTCTCCCCAGGGAGCGAGGCGCCAGAAGGCTGGGTCATGTACTTCGACGGGGCATTCTCCAGGCACGGTGCGGGGGCTGGTGCTGTGCTGATATCACCCACTCAGGATAAGCTTTGCTATGCAGTACAACTCTGTTTCCAGCAAGGAGAAAAGGTCTCCAACAACATAGCAGAGTATGAGGGACTGATAGCAGGGTTGAAGGCCGCAGCGGCCTTAGGAGTGAAGCGCCTCACCGTCAAAGGCGACTCGCGGCTCCTAGTCAACTTCTCCAACAAGGTGTACGAGCCGAAGGACGAGGATATGGAGGCCTACCTAGCAGAGGTCTGCAGGATGGAAAAGCAGTTCTGGGGGCTGGAGCTGAAGCACGTGCCCCGTGGCACCAACCAGGAGGCTGACGACATAGCCGGACGGGCGTCCAGGCGGCTACCGCAGAAGCCCGGCGTCTTCGAAGAGCGGCTCTTTAAGCCTTCAGCGCAGCCGACGCTATCAAGCACAGCTCAGCCTCGGGAGGAGCTCCCTCAGCCGCCAGCTTTGGGAGCCCCGGCCTGCGGGCCGACCTCAGGAGCACGTTTGCTCCTGACGATGGAACCTCAGGAGGAATGCTGGATCACCGAGCTCCCGAATTACCTGATACATGGGACCCTGCCAGAGAAGGAAGAGGAAGCAGAACGTGTAGCACGACAGGCCACGACATACTGCATCAGAGATGGAGAACTCTACCGGAAGCGACCCAACGACGTATCACTGCGCTGCATCTCCAGGGAGCAAGGAAGGGAACTACTGGGGGACATACATGGCGGAGACTGTGGACACCACTCGTCATCACGAACCCTCGTCGGCAAAGCATTCCGTAGTGGGTTCTATTGGCCCACCGCGGTCAATGACACGATCGAATTGGTAAAGGCTTGTGAAGCCTGCCAGTTCCATTCCAAGCAGATCCATCAGCCGGCAGGGAGCCTGCAGACTATACCCCTCTCGTGGCCATTCGCAGTTTGGGGGTTGGTTATTCTAGGCCCGTTCCCCCGGGCGCCAGGGGGCTACCGTTACCTCTACGTCGCCATTGACAAGTTCACCAAGTGGGCAGAGGTGGAGGCTGTCCGTACCATCCCCGCAGGCTCCGCGGTCAAGTTCGTCAGGGGCATCGTGAGCCGATTCGGGGTGCCGAACCGTATCATCATAGAAAACGGTTCGCATTTCACCAGTAACCTCTTCAAAACATACTGTGCTAACCTTGGAATGCAGATATGCTACGCTTCGGTGGCACACCCGCGAAGCAATGGGCAAGCCGAACGAGCCAACGCGGAGGTCCTGAGGGGCCTCAAGACCAGGACGTTCAAGAAGAACCTGGAAGCCTGTGGCAGGGGTTGGTACGATGAGCTCCAATCCGTGTTGTGGTCCATCCGCACGACCGTGACCAAACCTGCCGGGGAGACTCCGTTCTTCCTGGTCTACGGAGCCGAAGCAGTCCTTCCTCACGATGTCAGGCGTCGCTCCGCGCGGGTCCTAGCGTTCAGTGAGGCGCAACAGGACGCCATGCGGGGGATGGACCTCGTGCTGGGGGAGGAACGCCGCCGGGAGGCTGCGCTGCGAGCCGCTAGGTACCAACAGGCACTACGACGATATCACTGCCGCAACATCCGCCCCAGGACCCTCGAGGTAGGAGACCTCGTACTCAGGCGGTTCCTCTCCAGGGAAGGGATGCACAAGCTCTCTCCCATGTGGGAGGGCCCGTTCAAGGTTGTTCATGTCTCCAGGCCCGGCTCCGTGCGCTTGGAGACTCAAGAGGGGGAGCCGATCCAGAACGCGTGGAACATCCAGCACCTCCGGAGGTTCTACCCCTAAAGGGCCCTGAGCCTGTGAAGAAGGCAAACGCCTGTGAAGACCTTCTCTTTTTGGAAAAGGCCCTGAGCCTGTGAAGAAGGCGAACGCCTGTGAAGATCTTATCTTTTTGGAAAAGGCCCTGAGCCTGTGAAGAAGGCAAACGCCTGTGAAGATCTTATCTTTTTGGAAAAGGCCCTGCGCCTGTGAAGAAGGCGAACGCCTGTGAAGATCTTCTCTTTTTGGAAAAGGCCCTGAGCCTGTGAAGAAGGCGAACGCCTGTGAAGACCTTCTCTTTTTGGAAAAGGCCCTGAGCCTATGAAGAAGGCGAACGCCTGTGAAGACCTTCTCTTTTTGGAAAAGGCCCTGAGCCTGTGAAGAAGGCGAATGCCTGTGAAGACCTTCTCTTTTTGGAAAAGGCCCTGAGCCTGTGAAGAAGGCCAACGCCTGTGAAGCTCCTCACCTCTAAGGAGAAAGGCCCGGAGCCTGTGAAGAAGGCCAATGCCTATGAAGCTCACCCCCCCGTGACACTCTCACGTAATAATGAGTGGGGCTGTACATGCCCCGGAGTCTCAGGAGCGCCAGCCTCAGGCCCTGGGGCTCCCTCCCACGCCCAGTGGTAGCACTTAGCTCCGCGCTGGTGAGAAGACGTCGAAGACTAGACTAGGTGCCGGACGCGGCTTTTTCATTTGCTTTCCGCATTTGGCGTGTTCTACTTGCATTTGAAGTCTTATCGAAGCTACCGCCGTTGTTGATTCGTGGTTTGTTGATTTTCGCTCCTCGTTTTGATTTTCTCTCACGAAGGCCTCGCGAGGGGCGGGGCTCGAACGCCCTCGCGAGCATTTTTCTCTAGCCATTTAAAGGTTTCACGACCCGGGTTCTCTACAGGAGCACCCCTCTAGTCCGTGCCCCTCGGGCACCGCGACATACACACAGGGCCTGGGTCGGTCGCCCCCCGGCTGAGGCTGCAAACTACCTACGCGAGGGCAAATAGTTGTGAAGCCCGACAACAAAATTAAGGTAACGACTACAACGACAATAGTTCTTAAACACGCCCCCATGGGGCTCCACGCAGTTGTCTTATCTTACACAAGAGGCAAAAGGAAAGGGAAAAGGGCGAGCCCGGCGCGGCCCGCCCCGCATCGGTCTACGGAGGCGACACCCGATGCCTCCGGAGCTCAGGCGGACTCCCTCTCGCGCTTCACCGGAGCGCGATGACGGGCGGCAGAACAGCCACCCCCCAAGCAGGCATGGAGGCGAGGGGGCTGGCTGCGGCCACCAGTGGAGGAGCCGCCTGAAGGGGAGTAGGCGAAGCTCAGCGGGCCTCGAGCGCCGCCAGTAGAGCGAGCGTTGTCCCCTTCGTCGTCGCCCTCGTGGCAGCATCCTGCGCGGCGACCGTCTTCGCCAAACACCCTCACGTAGAGGGTACTGTCGCCGTCGAACTTGAAGTGCAGGGTGCACCGCTCGCCCAGGCCGCACGCGCGGGCAAACGTCTGCCAGCCGCGGGTCAGGGCCCCGTTCCCAGAAGGGGAAACCTCGAGCGAGACCCAAGAAGCCCTACTGCAGCAGCCGTCGGCCTGGAGCCAGAAGCCGCACCGGGCGTCGGCCGGCAACTCGCTGATGAAGAAGCGAGGGAGCTGGAGCCAGGTGCTGGTCGGGTCCGCCGACCACACGACGAACTCCGGCAGCACCTCCGCCGAGCGAAAGCGCGGCCTGGGAGGCCGCGCAGCCACAGCCTGCCTCTCCATGGCGGCCGAGCGCTCACCACCGCGCGAAGAATCGCCCCTGTTTCCGCGGGGAGCCTCAGCGGGGACCGCGGGATGCTTGCAGGGACGACCCCGGCCGCGCTTGGCCTGAGGGGAGTCGGGCCCCGTGTCACAGCCCTAGCTTTGGCCTTGCTTGTCATTGCATCATCATCTTGCATCATGATTAAATTCCATTTAAATTTGAAATGGGGATGACAAACCCTAGCACCAAATGGAATGCAATTAGGATCAAATAAAAATATTTTCAATAATCCCAAATGCCTTCAGAAAAGCTCATGATTTTTGTTAAAGGTGAAAACCTCTGCCAAAAGTCATGCACATATTTCTAGGCCATTCTGGATTTTTGAATTAAATCATATGCTATTTGAATTTGGGCATTTAAATGCTATAAAATATTTTAAATGCTCAGATAATCATGAACTAAAATCTTTACTGTTGGAAATATTCCAAACAGTAGCTTTGAGCAGTTTCATGATTTGTGGGTTAGTTTTAGTATTTTAATAAAAGCCTAAAGACTACAGAATAATAGAAAACAGAATTAAAAGAGAGAGAGAGGAACTTACCTGGGAAGCCCACCTGGCCTGGCACTGTAGCCGCCCAGCTGGGCAAAGCCAGCCCAACCCATCTCCACCTCCCCTGTCGTCTTCCTCCTCTTGCCAGGAGGACGAAGGGCGCGTGGCCACCGCTCGCGAGCACGCGCCTCGCCAGCTCCTGCTTGCCGCCGACGCCCTGGACGCGCGGTACGACGCCACGCACACCCCCCCGACCCCCTCGTCCTCTCCCCTCTCTCCCTGGATCTCTTTCCCCTCCCCTGCTCTCTCTCTCACCCGCGCCGAGCGCCGTCATCGCCGCCGCTTGCTGCTGCCACGGCCACCACCACTGACTCGCCCCCTCCCCATAACCACAAGCTCCGTATGCTCGCGCTGAAGCTCTTAGGCGAGCCGCCTGACGCCGGAAGCCCTGGATGCCGCCTGCACCGCCGTTCCCCTCCTCGGGCACCCGAGATCGCCGCCGTGATTTCGTCGCCTCCGAGCCGCCCCCAAGCACGCTGAGCTCCTCAACGACCTCCCAGTGAGCTCCGACGCATTCCCCCTCTCTTTCCTGCGTCTTCCCCGACCTCTAGCCGCGGTTCCGTCAAGGCCGATACTCACCGCCGCCTGAGCTCAACGTCGGCGTGGCTCCGGTGACCAATTGGTCCCGGGCGTGCGTACGTTACGCTCAGGGCATCGCGTGCTGCATCTTCAGCATGCTAGCTCGCTCGCTTGGGCACCGTAGCCGCGTCCCCGCACCTGCCCGAGCTCCGGCCGCCGCCTCGAGCTCCGCTCCGGCGAGCTCCGGCCGCCCTGCCTCTCCCACTTACTCCAGATGACGCAGACGAGGCTCAGCTCCTCGCCCGTGGTCCCCGTTGCTCGAATGGTCGCCGGAGGATGGAACCCGAGCGCCTCCGCCGTCCCTGGCCTCGCCGGCGACGAGCCGCGGGTCAACTCCGGTGAGTTTGACCCAGGGTTGACCACGGTTTGACCTCCCCTGACGTGTGGGCCCAGGCCCCTGCTTAATTAGTGTTAATTTAATTGGTGCTAATTAACTTAGTTAACCACTGACTCGCTGACATGTGGGCCCAGCCCTGCTGACATTTTAGTTAACATTAGCTTAGCGCTAATTAACTCAGTTTGCTAACTGAGTCACTGACCAGTGGGTCCCCCAGGTCAGGTTTGACCTGGACCGTGCCCCGTTGACCTGTTGACGTCATGATGATGTCAGGCTGACGCAATAATCCATTTTCTAGAATTAGTTTAATTCTAAAAATTTAGAAAATCCAGAAAATTGTGCAAACTTCTAAAAATCATATAAAATCAACCGTAACTCCAAATGAAATAAGTTATATATGAAAAATTATCAGAAAAATTCAAGGAATCCATCTGTACCATTTTCATGCATGTTTGAACAATGTTTGTCCTCTGTTTTGGACAAAACAAATAAAGGACATTTAAATAATCATATATGAAGTTGGATTTTGAATCATGTATTCAAACCAACTTCATTTAAATCATAGCCAGATGCATTAGCTCAAATCACAGCATATTGCCATGTCATGATCATGCATCATATTGTGGCATTGCATTGATTGTGTTCTTTCTCAGTTGCCGGTGTTTGTCCCCTCTCGATAGACGTGGTTCCGACGATGTGATCGTTGACACTGATGAAGACTCAATGTTACCTTCAGAAGTGCCAGGCAAGCAAAACCCCCTTGTTCATTCCGATAAAATCCCACTCTCTCGCTCCTGCTCTCTTTTATTGCATTAGGACAACAACGATTCATGTGTTACTTGCTGCGGTAGCTGAACCCCTTTATCCTTTGCATGACCTGTCATTCCACAGTAATTAGATGAAACCCACTAGCATGAGTAGGAGTTGTTTGAGCCCCGTTGTGCCTACTCATTCATGCTTGTTTGTCATGTCTGCTACTGCTTAGAGTTGAGTCGGGTCTGATTCATCGGGAATGAATTGGAATGGTGATGAACATGTTCTACTGTTTGTGAGCTAAGTGTGTGAACACGATTTGGTAAAGGTATTGGTGAGAGGCCAAGTAGGAGTACATGGTGGGTTGTCTCATTGAAGCCGTCCTCAGGAACTGAGTTCTGTGTTTGTGATCCATGAAACAGTTACTACCACGCATTGGGCCCGAAACCAATGGACCCTCTCGGCTTCTTGATCACCCTTGTCCTCTGTCCAGGAGTTGCAAAGTAGTTTCTGGTGTTTGTAGTATGCTGGGGGCCGCACGCAGCGCTGACCGTAGGGGTGGGCTGTGTTGCGGTAGGCACGTGGCCGGGCAGCCGGGCGCCCGTTTGGTGTCTCGGACCCTGTACACATCGTTTGGGGCTGTGAGCGAAACTCCGGCCGGATCTCCTCATGGATGGAACCCGAATAGGCGATAAACCTGGACTAGAGACTTGAGTGTTTAGGTAGGCCGTGGCCGACACCCTCGCTGGGCTTCCGCTTGAAGGTTGCCGAGTACATGTCGTGTAAACGACGGTAAGTGGTGAGAGCGTGTGTGAAGAAGTACACCCCTGCAGGGTTAACATCATCTATTCGAATAGCCGTGTCCGCGGTTATGGACTTCTGGGTTGCCTATAACAGTTCATAGACAAGTGAAAGTGGATACTCTAAAATGCGCAAGATAAGCGTGAGTGCTATGGATGGCCTTCTCGTAGGGAGACGGAAGTGGATCCATAGTGGTGTATTGATATGGTGAATATGTGGACTCGTGTGCGCCACCTCAAAAGAGTTACTTGAAGTCGTAGTTCAGGTTAGCCACTGAGTCAAAGCTGGCTTGCTGCAGTTAAACTCCACCACCCCTTTTGATACTGATGCATATGTAGCTAGTTCTGATGTAAGTCTTGCTGAGTACGTTTGTACTCACGTTTGCCTATTTTATGTTTTGCAGAGAGAGATGTCAGTCTTGCTAGTAGTTCCGTGTGGACTTCGACGTTTAGCTTGTTACCTCAGCTACGATCTTGTGCCCTCGGCAGGATCTGGTAGATAGTCAGGCTTCTCAGCCTTTTTCATTTGTAGATGTCTGTACTCAGACATGTTAAGCTTCCGTATGTGCTTTGATTTGTATGCTCTGATTGTTGGGTCATGAGACCCATGTTTGTAATATCTCGCTCCCCGGAGCCTAATGAATAAATACCTTGAGTCGTAGAGTCTTGTTGTGATGCCATGTTGTATCCACACATATCGAGCATATTGTGTGTATGATTGAAATGCTTGCTATGTGTGGGATCCAACTATCTAGTTGTTTATCCTTGGCAGCCTATCATATGGGGAAATGTAGTCTAGTGCTTCTGAGCGATAGTAGTCCGCTACAGCCCGGTTCACCGGAGTCCTGCTAGCCCAGCACTACTGCTCGGAACACTTGACTGGACGGCATGTGTTTCACGTCGTTCCTGTGTCTGTCCCTTCGGGGAAATGTCACGCGGTGTTATCCGGAGTCCTGCCTAGCCTGCTACAGCCCGGGTTACCGGAGTCCTGTTAGCCCAGTGCTACAGCCCGGATATATACGTTGTTGACCGACATGCTCGATGTGATTCATGTATGCCTGTCCTCATGGGTTAGTGCCGCCTTGGGTTCATGACTAGCCATGTCGGCCCGGGTTCTTTGTCATATGGATGCTAGCGACACTATCATATACGTGAGCCAAAAGGCGCAAACGGTCCCGGGCCAGGTAAGGTGGCACCCGTGGGAACACCGTGCGTGAGGCCGCAAAGTGATATGATGTGTTACATGCTAGATCGGTGTGACTTAGGATCGGGGTCCTGACAGCGTTGGTATCAGAGCCTGACTGCCTGTAGGATTATCAAGCCAAACTGGTCGAAGTTGAGTCTAGAAATGCTTTAGTTATGTAAGGGAATTGATTGTTGAAGGGAACGTAAGGCTCTTTTTACTCCTTTACCTTATGCCCTTCTGATCTGAGTCAACCTCTTCTCTTCTACGGGGGTTAAGAACTAGGCTTCTCTTCTATCTCTCAGGATGACGTGTTACTAAACCGTAGTTGCCTAGGATTGTTGTATTCAAGCCTCTGTTCTGTTTCTACTACTTCCATGTGTTCTTAGTTGATCTCAGAACATTGATATTGTGATGTTGAGTGGTTATGCCACCATTTTTGCAGGATGTCTCAAATAATTTTGAGCATTTACAGCCGTTATGCTGTCCGAGTCATCCCAGGTTTCTAACTAGTCTGATGCATTTGCAATTCCTTTCCTTCCATTCCCGATGTCCTTTTGGTCAGAATAAGCACACTAATCGGTCAGTTGAGGTACTCTATTGCCTCGACATATATGTTGGAACTACTATTATGACCTTAGGTGTCTTATGAAACCATCTAGTAATCTGTCCATGCTTTATATTTATAGTGTGATGATTCTGGCCACCATTCTCGAAAGCATCCCGTGATGCCGCTTAGTAGTAGGTATTCTACTCCTGGGTTCTCGAACCCGAGATTCACTCTACTCACTTCTTGTTGATAGTGTTTGCTAGTTCCATTAGGATAGTAGTAACCTTTGCATTAGTCCTCGAGGTCCATGGTAAATCCTTCTTCCAATACCATGAACTACTTATGGCAGAAGTTCATTGTTGAACCAAAAATCACAACTAGAGTGCTCTTGATGAGTTCTTCATTCTATATTGTGACTCTGCCAATTCTTCCTCTTCTGCATGGGTTATCCGGAAGAAATGTTGAGCTTTGCTCGATATACTAATCTATGCATCCACAACTCAGAAAGTGATATGTTCCTTTGAGTTGTTCTCCTTAGTTGTTTCTGACCTTCGTCTGTCAATTGTTGGTCAAGAGTAGTTGAGCATTCGTGTTATCGATGCCTATTATTCTTATGGTCCGTCCAGACATTCTATTCCAGAATGACTAGGAGAAACAAACTCCAGTGCCTCATCCATTTCTAGGATTGGGTCAAAGCAGTTGTATTCCGCAGATCAAAATGCCAATCCAGCTTTTGTTCTGTCCTACCCTGGAGTATTACCCCCTTTATGTCAAGAATATCATAGGAATTGCACCGTGTCTTATGAATTCTTGACGAAGTGATACTTCTTGCCATCGTTCTTCATTCCTCGGTCTCTGTGTTGTTGCAACCGGAATACCGACAAGTGAATTGTGATGTATGAAATCAATACTCCGAGCAACCCGTTGTTTGGTAGTAAATGGACAATATTCTCATTCTTAGCGTGTTGGTTATCAAATCATCATCCTAAGATTGATCGTGCTACCTAGTCCTTATTTCTGGTGCACTCTTCGATCAACGAGTTGGGATTTTGCGAAACCCTTGCTCTTTGATCATATCGTCTTGCCTTGAAAAGCAAGATTGATCTCGAGCTTAGTGACATGTCGGTGGCTCGTAATGTTCCGAATATCTTCTCGGAAGTATTACCAGGTTGTCACCTGACCGCTATGTTGAGTTCGTAATCATGTTGGTTTTTCTCCAAACCGCCCCTTCTCCAAGAATCTGTGCTGGATACCCCTAAGCTAGTTGGTTGAGCCAAACAACAACTTGGAGCATTGGAAGATTAAAGCTTGTCCGACTTAGATCATTTTTAAGGGATATCCTTTTTGAGTGTGTGTTGAAGAAAGATGATATCTTCATCGAATGGTCCTCGTGATCAGTTGTTGGATCTATTATCTTGTCAAAACTTTGATTTGAGTATGGGCTATCGTCAAGTCAAATCAGAACCAACGATATTCGTAATGTTATCTTACTCGTGGTTGATTCCTCGGGCATACACCATTACATCTTTTGGTCTGACCAATGCTATCACCGTGTTCACATGATGGTGGAAGTCCAGTGATATGGAAATTCCGATGAGGTGTTGTTGAGCCCATCAGCAGCATTTTGTCTCCCCCATGGATCATGTTGAACATCAACCTAGTGTTGGAAACTTTGTAAGCAATGTCTTCATGTTCCGCTCATGAAGCTTATGCTTGGATGGAAGAAGTGACTTGCTCGAATTCATGTGCACTTGGTGCAAGTTGCCGCCGTGAGTTTGAGAAAGGTTTGTTTGTATTCCTTGGAATCATCCCAAATCAGTCATGCATACGTGCGAAGTATTCTATGGTTTGGTAGATTAATTACCTCCACTCCATATGTGTTCCTAGCACATCAAGCCACTGATTGATTTGTTCAAGGAGAAGGAGTTCCTTCATAATAACTAGTCATGACTTATGTTAGGACTTCGTTATCCTCGATGATGGTTCCCAATCTGAACTCGGTAGTGTTTCATTGTAAGACTACCATGTGGTCATGCTTGTCTTGGGCAGCATGTTCACGGGTTTGTAGCAGAACCAGCTCATGTTTTGGAGCTTGCTATCGTAGTTCATTTCCCGAGAATCTCGCAACGTCATCTCATCGATGTGTGTTGCAAAATTTCTTTTCCAGACAGGCTGTCTGAAATATTCTGTTACCAACCAGATCTGAATCTCAGGCAGATATGATGGTTGGAACTTTTCCAAGATCTATTATGTAGGTCCCGACAAGGTTGATGTCTGGCCGACACACCTAGCCGGAAGATCTATCATTGTAGTATCTTGATTAAACTAGTTAACCATTTTCTCCATGAGGATCTCGCGCGACTTATTATAGAAGTTGCTTCCTAGGGATTCTTGTGCTCTTGGGTTCCTCGAATAAGCTATAACCATTCAAACGGTGGAATCACCCTCGTTGAGTTATTCCCAGTTACCAGAATCATTCCCAGCATTTGCATCTTGTTCCCAGCTTGCACCTCAGCAAGTACTGTTTAGGATCATTTTCAAAAGTGGTCATGTCATGGTCCCATCCATTTCCGGTGATAAGCAAAAGTCATCCATTGCATTGTCTTCAACAAGGTAGTCCACATTGTCCATCCTAGTCTGAGTATGCCATTCTTTCAAACTTCCTCGAACGATCGTTTGTGATTGCCTTATGCTGACATAAAGAGTTCGAATGATCTTGTATCAAAAGTAATTCTTTTTGCCACTTAAGGGAATAGTTCTTCGAGTCACCTTCCCTGAGGTGCCCCGTTATGGAATCATGGCAATTCACTCCTCGCTACTTTGAAACCTATGCGCCATCTTACTCAAGCGTGGTTTTGTTGCCTGCCAAATTGAAACCCTCATCTTCTAATCCCCTCCATCACTTGGATGTATGTGTTGTGTCTCGGCTCAAGAGATGCTCCAACATCTCATTCCATGAGTTGGTCATGACTTGCTCGATCTTGTGAAGATCAAATCCTATAGAGTTTTCCTCTCTTCCATTGTCATAACCGGATGAAGGTCTCGAAGGCAAAGATGTCAAGATCAAGATGATGATCGAATCAACGTTCTTGAAGTGCAACCTGGATCGTGAAGACCGTGCTAGTTTGTGTCCCCTCTGTCTTCCTACTCCACGTCCTGAATCTCGGGACGAGATTCTTGTTTAGTGGGGGTGAGTTGTCACAGCCCTAGCTTTGGCCTTGCTTGTCATTGCATCATCATCTTGCATCATGATTAAATTCCATTTAAATTTGAAATGGGGATGACAAACCCTAGCACCAAATGGAATGCAATTAGGATCAAATAAAAATATCTTCAATAATCCCAAATGCCTTTAGAAAAGCTCATGATTTTTGTTAAAGGTGAAAACCTCTGCCAAAAGTCATGCACATATTTCTAGGCCATTCTGGATTTTTGAATTAAATCATATGCTATTTGAATTTGGGCATTTAAATGCTATAAAATATTTTAAATGCTCACATAATCATGAACTAAAATCTTTACTATTGGAAATATTCCAAATAGTAGCTTTGAGCAGTTTCATGATTTATGGGTTAGTTTTAGTATTTTAATAAAAGCCTAAAGACTACAGAATAATAGAAAACAGAATTAAAAGAGAGAGAGAGGAACTTACCTGGGAAGCCCACCTGGCCTGGCACTGTAGCCGCCCAGCTGGGCAAAGCCAGCCCAGCCCATCTCCACCTCCCCTGTCGTCTTCCTCCTCTTGCCAGGAGGACGAAGGGCGCGTGGCCACCGCTCGCGAGCACGCGCCTCGCCAGCTCCTGCTTGCCGCCGACGCCCTGGACGCGCTGTACGACGCCACGCACACCCCCCCGACCCCCTCGTCCTCTCCCCTCTCTCCCTGGATCTCTTTCCCCTCCCCTGCTCTCTCTCTCACCCGCGCCGAGCGCCGTCATCACCGCCGCTTGCTGCTGCCACGGCCACCGCCACTGACTCGCCCCCTCCCCATAACCACAAGCTCCGTATGCTCGCGCTAAAGCTCTTAGGCGAGCCGCCTGACGCCGGAAGCCCTGGATGCCGCCTGCACCGCCGTTCCCCTCCTCGGGCACCCGAGATCGCCGTCGTGATTTCGTCGCCTCCGAGCCGCCCCCAAGCACGCTGAGCTCCTCAACGACCTCCCAGTGAGCTCCGACGCATTCCCCCTCTCTTTCCCGCGTCTTGCCCGACCTCTAGCCGCGGTTCCGTCAAGGCCGATACTCACCGCCGCCTGAGCTCAACGTCGGCGTGGCTCCGGTGACCAATTGGTCCCGGGCGTGCGTACGTTACGCTCAGGGCATCGCGTGCTGCATCTTCAGCATGCTAGCTCGCTCGCTTGGGCACCGTAGCCGCGTCCCCACACCTGCCCGAGCTCCGGCCGCCGCCCCGAGCTCCGCTCCGGCGAGCTCCGGCCGCCCTGCCTCTCCCACTTACTCCAGATGACGCGAACGAGGCTCAGCTCCTCGCGCGTGGTCCCCGTTGCTCGAATGGTCGCCGGAGGATGGAACCCGAGCGCCTCCGCCGTCCCTGGCCTCGCCGGCGACGAGCCGCGGGTCAACTCCGGTGAGTTTGACCCAGGGTTGACCACGGTTTGACCTCCCCTGACGTGTGGGCCCAGGCCCCTGCTTAATTAGTGTTAATTTAATTGTTGCTAATTAACTTAGTTAACCACTGACTCGCTGACATGTGGGCCCAGCCTTGCTGACATTTTAGTTAACATTAGCTTAGCGCTAATTAACTCAGTTTGCTAACTGAGTCACTGACCAGTGGGTCCCCCAGGTCAGGTTTGACCTGGACCGTGCCCCGTTGACCTGCTGACGTCATGATGATGTCAGGCTGACGCAATAATCCATTTTCTAGAATTAGTTTAATTCTAAATATTTAGAAAATCCAGAAAATTGTGCAAACTTCTAAAAATCATATAAAATCAACCGTAACTCCAAATGAAATAAGTTATATATGAAAAATTATCAGAAAAATTCAAGGAATCCATCTGTACCATTTTCATGCATGTTTGAACAATGTTTGTCCTCTGTTTTGGACAAAACAAACAAAGGACATTTAAATAATCATATATGAAGTTGGATTTTGAATCATGTATTCAAACCAACTTCATTTAAATCATAGCCAGATGCATTAGCTCAAATCACAGCATATTGCCATGTCATGATCATGCATCATATTGTGGCATTGCATTGATTGTGTTCTTTCTCAGTTGCCGGTGTTTGTCCCCTCTCAATAGACGTGGTTCCGACGATGTGATCGTTGACACTGATGAAGAATCAATGTTATCTTCAGAAGTGCCAGGCAAGCAAAACCCCCTTGTTCATTCCGATAAAATCCCACTCTCTCGCTCCTGCTCTCTTTTATTGCATTAGGACAACAACGATTCATGTGTTACTTGCTGCGGTAGCTGAACCCCTTTATCCTTTGCATGACCTGTCATTCCACAGTAATTAGATGAAACCCACTAGCATGAGTAGGAGTTGTTTGAGCCCCGTTGTGCCTACTCATTCATGCTTGTTTGTCATGCCTGCTACTGCTTAGAGTTGAGTCGGGTCTGATTCATCGGGAATGAATTGGAATGGTGATGAACATGTTCTACTGTTTGTGAGCTAAGTGTGTGAACACGATTTGGTAAAGGTATTGGTGAGAGGCCATGTGGGAGTACATGGTGGGTTGTCTCATTGAAGCCGTCCTCAGGAACTGAGTTCTGTGTTTGTGATCCATGAAACAGTTACTACCACGCATTGGGCCCGAAACCAATGGACCCTCTCGGCTTCTTGATCACCCTTATCCTCTGTCCAGGAGTTGCAAAGTAGTTTCTGGTGTTTGTAGTATGCTGGGGGCCGCACGCAGCGCTGACCGTAGGGGTGGGCTGTGTTGCGGTATGCACGTGGCCGGGCAGCCGGGCGCCCGTTTGGTGTCTCGGACCCTGTACACATCGTTTGGGGCTGTGAGCGAAACTCCGGCCGGATCTCCTCATGGATGGAACCCGAATAGGCGATAAACCTGGACTAGAGACTTGAGTGTTTAGGTAGGCCGTGGCCGACACCCTCGCTGGGCTTCCGCTTGAAGGTTGCCGAGTACATGTCGTGTAAACGGCGGTAAGTGGTGAGAGCGTGTGTGAAGAAGTACACCCCTGCAGGGTTAACATCATCTATTCGAATAGCCGTGTCCGCGGTTATGGACTTCTGGGTTGCCTATAACAGTTCATAGACAAGTGAAAGTGGATACTCTAAAATGCGCAAGATAAGCGTGAGTGCTATGGATGGCCTTCTCGTAGGGAGACGGAAGTGGATCCATAGTGGTGTATTGATATGGTGAATATGTGGACTCGTGTGCGCCACCTCAAAAGAGTTACTTGCAGTCGTAGTTCAGGTTAGCCACTGAGTCAAAGCTGGCTTGCTGCAGTTAAACTCCACCACCCCTTTTGATACTGATGCATATGTAGCTAGTTCTGATGTAAGTCTTGCTGAGTACGTTTGTACTCACGTTTGCCTATTTTATGTTTTGCAGAGAGAGATGTCAGTCTTGCTAGTAGTTCCGTGTGGACTTCGACGTTTAGCTTGTTACCTCAGCTACGATCTTGTGCCCTCGGCAGGATCTGGTAGATAGTCAGGCTTCTCAGCCTTTTTCATTTGTAGATGTCTGTACTCAGACATGTTAAGCTTTTGTATGTGCTTTGATTTGTATGCTCTGATTGTTGGGTCATGAGACCCATGTTTGTAATATCTCGCTCCCCGGAGCCTAATGAATAAATACCTTGAGTCGTAGAGTCTTGTTGTGATGCCATGTTGTATCTACACATATCGAGCATATTGTGTGTATGATTGAAATGCTTGCTATGTGTGGGATCCGACTATCTAGTTGTTTATCCTTGGCAGCCTATCATATGGGGAAATGTAGTCTAGTGCTTCTGAGCGATAGTAGTCCGCTACAGCCCGGTTCACCGGAGTCCTGCTAGCCCAGCACTACTGCTCGGAACACTTGACTGGCCGGCATGTGTTTCACGTCGTTCCTGTGTCTGTCCCTTCGGGGAAATGTCACGCGGTGTTATCCGGAGTCCTGCCTAGCCTGCTACAGCCCGGGTTACCGGAGTCCTGTTAGCCCAGTGCTACAGCCCGGATATATACGTTGTTGACCGACATGCTCGATGTGATTCATGTATGCCTGTCCTCATGGGTTAGTGCCGCCTTGGGTTCACGACTAGCCATGTCGGCCCGGGTTCTTTGTCATATGGATGCTAGCGACACTATCATATACGTGAGCCAAAAGGCGCAAACGGTCCCGGGCCAGGTAAGGTGGCACCCGTGGGAACACCGTGCGTGAGGCCGCAAAGTGATATGATGTGTTACATGCTAGATCGGTGTGACTTAGGATCGGGGTCCTGACACCCCGCCCGACTAGCCTTCCCCTTCTCCGCAGCTGAGAACCTCTTCGGAGCCATGCGGGCGGCGGCGGCAAAGGAGAGGAGGAAGAAGAGAAGCGGGAAAGGATGGACTGGCGGAGCTTGTGCGACCTCGCACTTATAGCCGGAAGAGGCCAACCGTCAAGCACCACGATCGCAGGTAATAATGACCCGTATCTATGCATGCAGGGACTAGTCAAGTCACGCAGTTGCCCAGGCATCATGGGGAAGTGGAGACGCCCACGTCCTGTCAAACCGCCACGCGGCGCCCAAGTCCGCAGGCTGTTAGGGCCCGCGGCGCTTCGCCCTTGCCCTTTCGCCTCTCGGCACGGCCAAGTCCATGCGCACCTTGGGCCCGGGGGCTACTGTCGGCGTTCTGGGAATGAGGGTCCCCAGACTTGCCTGCCTGCGGCCTGCGGCGTGGCTCGAGTGGGGGCCCAACGTAGCCCATCTTCATCAACACAAGGCTCAAGACCCTCGCGAGGGGCCAAGCCTCGCGAGGCGGACGACACGGCGCTTCCTCCGGCACGGCCTCCTTAGGCTGGCTCGCGAGGAGGCGGAGAGATCAAGGTGGGGTACCTCACGAGGTGCCCATGACGCAAGCCATGACGATCAAAGGTGCCAGGCGGGCGCCAGCCCGCGCAGCGTCCTCCCTTTCCTCTTTGGTACAAAGGGGGCAAGCGTAGGCGAGAGGATCAAGCAAAGGCACCCATTTCGGTGCAACAAGACCAAGACCAGCTCCACGACAAGGAGGAAGTCACTGTGGAGCCCAAGCCGGCGTCATCACCAGAACCTTTGGCAGGGGAAGACCAACTTTAGTCAGGATAAGTGTACCCAATGTTCCCCTTCAAATTGGCCAATTGGTGGCGCCCTTCCCGCTCAATATTTGGGAAGAGGCCCAGGGTCTTTGCCTATATATAGGGACTAGCCGCCCCCAGAGTAGAGGCAGCTGATTGAGCATCTAGAGCAAGTAGAGAGAGAGAGAGAGAAAAGGAGAAGGGCGACCGAACTCCCCCTAGCAGTTCATCCCCTAGCCAAGAACAGGCCCTCGCGAGGCCGTTCACCTGTACAGTTCTCCCTCGTCAGCCCAAGAGGCAATCCACCCGCCACAAACTAGAGTAGGGTATTACACCACAACGGTGGCCCGAACTAGTATAAACTCTGCGTCTCTTGTGTATTTCTTGTAGTAGTTAGATCCTTGCGAGATGGAGAGGTAGAAGGGCACGATCTCCGCGCGCACCCCAGAGTTCGAACCTTAAGGGTCTGCCGGAACCCGTGATTCGACAGAACCTCACGAGGGCTTGGTGCTCTGCGCCGACAGGTCCCAGTCCCAAGGCGGCTTCAGCCGTCGCTGGTATGCCAGGTCGCGATGCCGTGGTCAAGGCCAGGAGGTGAGCGACCCGGGGTCCGGTAAGAGCCCCTGAGTCGCGATGCTCCGGAGGTCCCCTTTGGCGCTCAAGCAGCCGTCGTTCGATGAGAAAGGAGAGCAGCGTCGCTAACACGGGATTGCGTTAGGTGCGGGGACGGTGCCACGGTAGCTGGTGCTTTCGGGTGGTGACTTATCTTCGAGAATTAGGGACCGCTCCCTGGTGTGCCGCCAGGTCCGTGCATCGACAGGCGTGAGGTTGCTCGGTGAGGTCCTCGTGTGTCCCTCCCCTCTCGCCTATGCTCCCCTTTCTGCTCTACGTCCTCGGGTCCCGGCCCTCGAGCGAGTCTCAGCCGTCGCTGGTATGCCAGGTCGCGATGCCGTGGACAAGGCCAGAGGGTGAGGGCTGGAGAGCTAGTAGGAGCCCTGAGTCGCGATGCTCAGGCACCCCCCCTTTAACGTGCAAGCGGTTCGCGCGGATGAGAGTGGAGGAGGCACCGCAAGGGCCTCGCCTGACATAGCTTCTTCGGGAGATCCTGTAGACCCATCATAGAAAGAACGAGGGGTTGCCATGACAATTGACAGTCAGCCGTTGGTTGCTTCCGAGGGGTGATGAGGCACTGAAGGATTGACGAGGTGGCGCCATGCGGGGCCGCCGCGGCCAGAGCTCAGCCATTCAGGTTTGTCGGCGTTGCAGGGACGGACCCATGCGCAAGCGCCGTGCCGTTTTGGGAGCAGCTCCGTCAGTTGGCGTTAGTTGAGCGGACAACTAGGTCAAGCACATTAGTCGCGAAGGAGTGGATTCATTCAAATAGATGCTGGGAAGGCGGACGTCACTGGGTCAGGCCTGAGCAACTAGGGGATGATGCATCCTGAGGGGCGCCCCCAACAAAGTAAGCTAACAACATGAAATAAAAGGGATACATGCCGCAGGGACGGACCCACGTGGCCTGGGAATAATGCAGCCCTGGGGGGCGCTCCCAGCTGGAAATGAAACTTGAAAGGTGTCACCTGATGATTTTCAGGACGAACGAGTGTTGGTGCAGCAGACTCGGTGGGCTGCGGAAGCCGATCCTCACGAGCCCCCAGGCCCAGGAGCCTCGCGAGGCTCTGAAGGCGCTGGTGGCTCCTCGCGGACCATCTCCATCTCCGCCAAGTCTACGAAACGCCTGGTCTCTTGAGCCTCCGTGATGCCCCTCATGAGGTGCTGGTACGTGGCAGCCGCGTTCGGCAAGCCGTAAGGCATGCGAATGTAGCTGTGGGGTAGACCTTCGCAGCGCCCCACTCGCGAGGGCAGAGGCGCTCTAGAGAGGCGACTCGATTGAGCCCTGGCACGTCGATGCAGACGTGCAGCCCACCATCCTCGCCTGGATGGGGAGCCAGAGCTGGTAGGCGGCGGCTTGACTTCTGTAGCTCCTGAATGGCCTTGCTGACGAACTCCTGAGGGTCTGGCCCTCCTTGCCTTACTCCTTCTTGAGGGAAACATGCTTCGAAACACGCCACCATGTGGTGCCCAAGCGCCTCCCTCGTGACCTTAGCCAGGTCGGTGGCCCTCCAGGGAAGGGCCCTCGAGCCCTACCTGAGGAGGGCGCCGGGCGCGGTTTCCTATGCGATGGAAGGAGGATCCCCCTAGGCAGGCGCGGCCCCTGAGGGGCCTGCCTCCCGAGGGGCCGGGTCGGACGATGTCTTCTTCTTCTTGGGGGTGGTCTCGGGAAGCCTCCTGTTTTCGCGATCCGGGTCTTCCAGTGATGCGGCCTGAAAGGCCCGTTCCAGGGAACACACCGCATCCTTCTCTTCACAGGGCACCGTGATGACTCTGCAACTTCCTGGCATCTTGAGGACGTTGTAGCCGTGGTGAGTTACGGCCATGAACTTGGCCAGCGCTGGGTATCTAGGGATGGCGTTGTACGGCAGGCGAATGTGAGCTACGTCAAAGTCGATGAGCTCAGTGCGGTAGTTGTTGCATGTCCCGAAGGTGACTAGGAGGCGGACCTGCCCAATCAGGACCGTGGAGCCGTCGGTGACTCCGGAGAAGGTCTTGGTTGGCTGAAGCTGGTCGTAGGACACTTCAAGATTGTTGAATGTTTTCACGGACAGGACGTTGAGCCCTGCCCCGCCATCGATGAGGGTCCTGGTCACCAGCACGTTGCTGATGATTGGGGAGCAAAGCATCGGGAGGACTCCGGCCGTGGCCGCACACTTGAGCTGATCCGCTGAGCTGAACGTGATGGTGCACGCTGACCACCTGAGTGGGCGCGTGGCTTCGAGCTTGGGGAGGACTGCATTTACTTCGCGGGGAAACTGCTTGAAGATGTGCTGAGAGGCTGGGGCTTGAGCTCCCCCCAGGATGCAGGCGATCGCGCGCGGCTCCTGGAAGCCCCCAGCCCCCTCGTCCTGGTGGCGGTCCTCGTTCCTCCTTGGCTACGGCGGTAGCGGAGGGAGGCGTGCGTTACCTTGCGGGCGATCCTCGCGAGGCTGATCCCTCCAATCTCCCTCGTGAGGCGGGTCTTGCCAGCGGTCCTCGCAAGGTCAATCGCGCCACCCTTGGCGCGGGCCGTGGTCTTCCCAGTGTCCTGTGTTCCTTCCTCCTCGGCCGTAGCCCCGGTCACCGCGGTCGGGACGACGGCCGATCCTTCCTTCTCGCATGGCTCGGAGCTCTTGACATTCTTTGGTGCTGTGGGTGTGGAGGTCATGCTACACACAGTATCGATTGCCCTTGGAGGACTCGGGCTGATCTCTGCCCCGCTTGGTGTCTGGTTCTGCCGCGAGCACGGCAGCCCCCTTGCGCTTCACACCCTTGGCCTTGAGTTTCTTCTCTTCTGGGTCCGCGGCAGGCAGCTCGAGGAGGGAGAGATGCCCTTCCTCAGCCCTGGCGCACTTGGTCGCCAAGTTGAACAGCTCCAAGGAAGTGCACAGGTCTTCATGCATCGCCAGCTCCTCCTTCATCTTGACGTCGCGCACGCCGTCGGAGAAGGCCGAGATGATGGCCTCCTCGGTCACCTTGGGAATCTTGAGGTGTGCGTTGTTGAAGCGCTGGATGTACTTCTGCAGGGTCTCCCCGGGTTGTTGCTTGATTCGGCGCATGTCGCTCACGGCGGGTGGCCGGTCGCGAGTACCTTGGAAGTTGGCAATGAAGCGGGTGCGCATCTCGTCCCAGGAGGAGATCATGCCTGGTGCCTGGTTCAGGAGCTAGGTGAGGGCCCCGTCCTTGAGCGCCATGGGAAACCAGTTCGCCATGACCTTCTCGTCTCCATTGGCAGCTTCGATGCCTAGCTCATAGAGCTGGAGGAACTCCGCAGGGTCGGCTGCGCCGTCGTAACGAGGAGGCAGGTCCGGCTTGAACTTGCCGGGCCACATGACGCTACGTAGTTCGGTGGTGAAGGCACGGCAGCCTGCTGTGGCCACGGAAGGCCTTGGGTGATGGAGAGCTTGGTCTTGCAGGTCCCTACGCGCTGCAGCTGGGAGCAGCGCGGGGTCTTGACGTGCGGGAGCAGGGAGTGCTCGGGCAGCTTCTTGCGGGCGAGGGACTTCTTGGCAGCTCTGCTCTTGCCGCGCCGGCACCTGACGGAACGGGTCCCGCCCTGGGGCCATGCGCCTTGGATCCAGGGCGCCTTCTTGAGGAGGAGGCGGCTGGGGCGCCCCCGGAGCTTCGTCGCCCGTGTGGGGCGGGGTGCAGTGCAGCGGAAAGGACGGCACGGGAGAGCCACCTGCGGCGCGGACGAGATCGGCGATGTGGTCGAGCCATTCTTCGTAGACGTCATCGACGGGACGGTAGCGCAGGAGCTCGTTTGCCGCGATGAGCGCAGCTCGAGCCTCCATGGGTGCGCGGAGCACGCGGGACGAGGAACCAGCTGGGGTGAGCGAGGGAGTAGCGGTGCGGCCCTCTTGCCGCATGGACGGATGCTGAGACGACGCATGCTGCTCGTTCCGCGCTAGGCCGGTGGCGGCGTTGATGGCAGGTGACGGGGAACGGCGAGGACGCCCGCCGACAGGAGCCGTCTGGGCAACGCGGGAAGCGAGAGCGGCTCAGTGCTCGGCGCGGGCCCGACGAGCGTCAGACATGGATGCGATGGTCGGAGGAGAACGGGGCGGTGGAAGACGAATTCCGGCGCACCCCTACCTAGCGCGCCAAATGTCGGATTTCGGGTTCCGGCAGACCCTTGAGGTTCGAACACTGGGGTGCGCGTGGAGATTTCACCTTCTACCTACCTGTACCCCTCCACCTCGCCAAGATCTAAGCTATGAAAAGAACAACACAAGAGACACAGGGTTTATACTGGTTCGGGCCACCGATGTGGTGTAATACCCTACTCCAGTTTGTGGTGTGGTGGATTGCCTCTTGGGCTGATGATAATGAACAATACAAGGAAGAACAGCCTCGCGAGGGTCTGTTCTTAGCTGGAGCGATGAACTGCTAGGAGGAGTTCAATCACCCTTCTCTCTCTCTAATTCTCGATCTGCTTCTAACTCACTTCTAATTCTCTTTCCTCTTCCCCATCTCATTCTACCCTGGGGGTGGCTAGTCCTATTTATAGGCAAAGGCCCTGGGCCTCTTCCCAAATATTGAGCGGGAAGGGCGCCAACAATTGGCCATTTTGAAGGGAAACATATGGTAGACTTATCCTGACTAAAGTTGGTCCTCGCCTGCCAAAGGCTCTGGTGGTGACACTGGCTTGGGCTCCACAATGACTTCTTCCCTGCCATTGGGCTGGTCTTGGTCTCGTTGCACCGAAATGGGTGCCTTTGCTTGATGCTCTCGCCTGCGCTTGCTCCCTTTGCACCAAAGAGGAAAGGAGGACACTGCACGGGCTGGCGCCCGCCTGGCGCCCTTGGTCGTCATGGCTTGCATCACGGGCACCTCATGAGGTACCCCGCCTTGATCTCTCCGCCTCCTCGCGAGCCAGCCTGATGAGGCCGTGCCGAAGGAAGCTCCGTGTCGTCTGCCCCGTGATGCTTGGCCCCTCGCGAGGGTCTTGGGTCTGTGTTGATGAAGATGGGCCATGCTGGGGCCCCCTTTGAGCCACGCCGCAGGCCGCAGGCAGGCAAGTCTGGGGACCCCCGTTCACAGAACGCCGACAACTGGTTGGCCTTCTCCTGCTATAAATGGGGAGGGGCGGAGCCCCCGTCGCCCATCTCTTCCCAATCGGCTTGCTTCTTCCCTTTGCTCAATTGCCAGTAGCGACACCAATGGCGCCGCCGAGGAGGTTCTCTGCCACAGAGAAGGGGAAGGCCCCTCGCGAGGGGCCTGGCTCCCCGGTACCCAAGCGTGGATGTGGCCGTCCCCGCAAGCACACCACGACCCTCGCCGCGGCCCCACATTCCCGTGGTGGCTCCGCTGCACATGGCAGGGGTCGTTCCAGTCGTGGTAGCCCTGTCGACGAAGGGAGACATGCCATGGTTGCACGGCCTCCCCGGCCACGCTTCCACTCGGCGGAGGTGTTGCAGGAGTTCGTCGTCTGGTCGGAGAACCTGACCGGCAACTGGCTTCAGCTCCCGCACTTCTTTGCCGATGAGCTGCCAACCTCCGGTCTAGGTGGGCTCTGGCTGCAGGTGGATGGTTGCTGCAGCAGGGCGTCTTGGGTTGCAGTCGAGGTCTCCGTCGCAGGCAACATAGCTCTGGCCCATGGTTGGCAGACGTTTGCCCGCGCGCGCGGCCTAGGCCGGCAGTGCACCCTCCATTTCAAGTATGACAGTGATGCGACCCTCTATGTGAGGGTGTTTGGGGAGGATGGTCGCCGCGCCGGGTGCTGCCCCGAGGTGAACGATGGCGAGGAGGTGCTCGGCCTTGGCGACGGTTGAGACGAGGATGAGGGCGAACCTGCCCTTGGTGCTGAACGCATCTCGTCCAGCTATGGTGGCTCTTCCCCCGGCAACAGCTCCAGCAGTGGTGGCTACGACCAGCCGCCACACCGCTGTGCCCGCTTCGAAGGTGGCAGCGGGTCGTCTCGTTGCCGCACCTCCATGAAGCGCGACGAGGGGTCTGGCTGAGCCCAGGACGATGCCAAGAGCCCGCCCCCGTGAATCACTGTACGGGCAGGCTCCGCTTTTATCTTGTTCTTCCTTTCCTTCCTATATCAGAAAAGAAACCAGTATGGGCCCCGGAGGGGCGTGTATCGAACCATGATTCTTCAATCGCTATGTTATGCTTATTGTTTCTGTGTTGTGCCGTTGTTTTGTGTAGAGACAACTTAGCTTGGCACGTTCGGGGTAGCCTCCTCTTCACGAGGCACTTGTTTCCTGGTGCCTGTCAAGGCCTTCCTTGACACAGTGAGCGCCTAGGAAATGCAAAAAATTCGTTAGGAAGCTCGCTAGGAGGCTTATCGTTTACCCTAGCCTTGGCCTAGCGCTTCATATCGAGGTACCCGAGGGGCACGGATTAGGAGAGGTGTGCCAACTTGTGGGCTCGAACGAGGGTGCCTCGCGAAAAAGCAGACGGAAGGCAGAGAAAAGGAAAAACGCTCACGAGGGCACCTGCCTAGTAGCCCCCTCGCGAGGTATGCGAGAGAGAGAGAGAGAGAGAGAGAGAGAGAGAGAGAGAGAGAGAGAGAGAGAGAGAGAGAGAGAGAGAGAGAGAGAGAGAGAGAGAGAGAACAGGTTAAACTGGAATCAGAAACAGAGGCAAAAGGCGACGGAACCAAATCAGCAGGGAACACCAGAAGTAAACTTCAATTAAAAGGAGGCGATCCAACTACGGAAAGCAAATGAAAAGCTGCGTCCAGCACCTAGTCTAGTCTTCAAGTCTTCTCACCAGCGCGGAGCTAAGTGTTGCCACTAAGACGTGGGAGGGAGCCCCCGAGGCCCGAGGGTGGCACTCCTGAGACTCCGGGGCGTGTAGCCCCACTCGTTATTACGTCAGAGTGTCACGGGCGATGATCTTCACAGGCACCGGGCCTTCTTCACAGGCGCCGAGCCTTTCTTCATGGGTAGAACTTCCGGAGGTGCTGGATGTTCCAGGCGTTGTGGATGGGTACCCCTTCTTGTGTTTCCAGGCGCGTGGCGCCAGACCTGGAGACATGGACGACCTTGAACAGGCCCTCCCACATGGGTGAGAGCTTATGCAGCCCATCCCTCGAAAGGATCCGCCTCAGGACAAGGTCACCCGCCTCGAGTGTCCTGGAGCAGATGTTGCGGCAGTGGTATCTCCGCAGCGCCTGCTGATACCTTGCCGCCCGCAGTGCGGCTTCGCGGCGGCATTCCTCCCCCAACACGAGGTCCACCCCCCGCGTGGTGTCCTGTTGCGTTTCATCAAACGCCAGGACGTGCGGAGCGATGCTTGACCTCGTGAGGGAGGACCGCTTCTGCTTTGTAGACGAGGAAGAACGGGGTCTCGCCCATTGGCTTGGTGGCGGTGGTGCGGATGGACCACAACATGGACTGGAGCTCGTCGTACCAGCCCCTGCTGCAGGCCTCGAGCTTCTTCTTGAAAGTCCTGGTCTTGAGGCCCCTCAAGACCCCTGTGTTGGCACGTTTGGCCTGACCATTTCTCCTAGGGTGCGCCACCGTAGCGTAGCAGATCTGCGTTCCAAGGTTAGCACACTATGTCTTGAAGATATTACTAGTGAACTGCGAGCCGTTGTCGGTGATGATGTGGTTGGGGACCCCGAAGCGGCTCACGAGACCCTTGATGAACTTGACCGTGGAGCCAACTGCGATGGTGCAGATAGCTCTCACCTCCGCCCACTTGGTGAATTTGTCAATGGCGACGTAGAGGTAGCGGTAGCCCCCAGGCGCTCGAGGGTACGGGCCCAAGATATCCATCCCCCAGACCACGAACGACCATGTGAGTGGGATGGTCTGGAGGCCCTGAGCCGGTTGATGGATCTGCTTGGCGTGGAACTGGCAGGTTTCACAAGACTTCACCAGCTCGGGTGCGTCGTTGAGCGCCATGGGCCAGTAGAATCCGCTGCGGAATGCCTTGCCGATGAGGGTCCGTGATGACGAGTGACGCCGGCAGTCCCCATCGTGTATGTCAGATAGCAACTCCTTCCCCTGGTCTCTGGAGATGGAACGCAGTGAAACGTCATTTGGTCACTTCCTGTACAACTCACCGTCCCGAATGCAGTATGTTGTGGCTTGCCGGGCCACACGCTCCGCGTCCTCCTCCTTCTCCGGCAGCGCCACTTGCATCAGGTATTCCTTGAATCCCTTGGTCCAACATCCCTCCTGAGGCTCGAGCGCTAAGAGTAGGTGCGCTCCCGAAGTCGGGCCACAGGCTGGGGCTCCTGTGGCTGGCGGCTGCGGGAGTTCCTCCCGAGACAGAGCTGTCCTTGAAAGTGGTGGTGTCGCTGATGGCTTGAAGAGACGCTCCTCGAAGACTCCAGGCTCTTGGGGCTGCAGCTTGGATGCCCTCCTGGCAATGTCGTCAGCCTCCTTGTTGGTGCCATGGGGCACGTCCTGCAACTCCAGACCCAGGAACTGCTTCTCCATCTTGCGCACCTCCGTGAGGTATGCCTCCATGTGCTCATCCTCCGGCTCGTATACCTTGGTGGAGAAGTTGACGAGGAGCTGCGAGTCGCCCCTAACAATGAGGCGCTTCACCCCCAGAGTTGCCGCAGCTTTCAAGCCAGCTATGAGGCCTTCGTATTCTGCGATGTTGTTGGAGACATTCTCGCCCTGCTGAAAGCAGAGCTGGACGGCGTAGTAGAGCTTGTCCTGAGTGGGTGAGATGAGCACCGCTCCAGCCCCCGCGCCCTGGTGTGCGAAAGCACCATCAAAATACATGACCCAGCCTTCAGGCGCCTCACTTCTCGGCGAGGTGGACTGGTCCTCTCCTACTTCAGGAGTCGGGGCATCCGTCCATTCTGCCACGAAATCAGCGAGTGCGGCTCCCTTGATGACCCTGGTAGTGCTGAACTCCAACTGGAATGCATGCAACTCGATGTTCCACTCAGCGACCCTTCCAGTAGAGTTGGGGCTCCTGAGCACTCTCTCCAATGGATGGGCTGAGACGACCTTGAAGGGTTGGCCCTGGAAGTAGTGCCGCAACTCACGCGAGGCCACCAAGAGTGCAAGTAAAAGCCTCTGACGCATGGGATATCGTGCCCTTGCATCCCGCCACACAGTGCTGACGAAATACACCGGGTGCTCGACGAGATCTGTCGCGTTGGTGAGGCTCGTGTCTTGCGGAAGTTGGGGCGTCTCCTGAGGTAGTGGAACTCATGACGCTTGATCACTTGTCGGGGTCTCGGCTGCGTCGTCCTGCCGAACTTGGCCCTCTGTTGACGCTGCTACGGCTCTTGCGGCGCCTTCCTGATCTTGTGTCATCTCGGCTGGTGGCGTAGCCTGGCGCGACGCGCCTTTGGCTTGGCGCTCTTCCCAAACCGCCACCAGGGCTGCGCTGGCGGAGTACGGGTGGCGGCAAGATAAAGCACTGGGGGCTCGAGAGGTCGTGGCACCACCATCACTGGAGGGCTGGTTAGGTATCTCTTGAGGTCTTGAAAAGCTCAGTCGGCCTCCGGGGACCACTCGAACAGGACCTTCTTCTTAGTCAGCTTGAAGAAGGTTAGGGCGCGCTCTCCTAACTTGGAGATGAAGTGCCCCAACGCAGTCACCCGACCAGCAAGTTTCTGCATTTCCTTGAGGGTCTGCAGTGGGCTCATGTCTTTAATGGCCTTGATCTTTTGTGGGTTCGCCTTGATCCCTCTGTGGGATACGATAAAACCCAGTAGCTTGCCGGATGGGACACCAAACACGCACTTCTCCGGGTTGAGTCGCAAGTTCACCTGGCGTAGGCTCACGAAAGTCTCCTCCAGGTCTTGGATCAAGGTTCTCGCCTCCCGAGACTTCACCACAATGTCCTCGACGTAGGCTTCCGCATTTCTCCCAAGCTGCGGCCCTAAGGCGATGTGCATCAACCGTTGAAAGGTCGCGCCCGCGTTACGCAGTCTGAAAGGCATGCAAGTGTAGCAGTACACTCCACACGGGGTCAGGAAGGCTGTCTTCTCTACATCTTCTACCACCATCTTGATCTGGTGATACCCTGAGAACGCATCCAGGAAGCACAACAGGTTGTACTCGGCGTTGGAGTCAACGATCTAGTTGATGCGTGGTAGCGGGAACGGATCTTTGGGGCAGGCCTTGTTGAGGTTGGTGAAGTCAATGCACATTCGCTCCTTCCCGCCTTTCTTTGGCACAACGACGGGGTTTGCCAGCCATTCGGGGAACCGAACCTCGCGAATGGCACCCGCCTCCTCTAACTTGCGGGTTTCTCGGACGATGAAGGCCTGCTTCTCCGTTGACTGCCGTCTCGCCCGCTGCTTACATTGGGGAACGCCCTCAAGTGATGCTGAATCACCTCTCTCGGGACCCCCACCAGCTGCTTGGGTTCCCATGCGAATATCTCCTTGTTTGCGTGCAAGAACCTCACAAACGCTTCCTCTTGGCTCGGGTCGAGGTCAGCGCCTATGGTAAAGGTGGCTCCTGAGGACCCGTCCTCATCGACCGGCACCTACTTGGTTTCTGCTTTGTCTTGGGTGAACAACTGTTTCTTCTTGGTTGGCACGGCTCCCTTGGCCTCGGAGGCGCCCGCGCCGACAGGATGTGCCGCCGCGGCGGTCTTGAGGGAAGCTTGAGCCGCCAGGGCCTCCTTGGCATCCCCCTTGATGGTGAGGACACCCTTGCTCCCCGACATCTTCATGAGGTTGTAAGCCGGATGGATGGCCGCCATGAATTGGGCCAGAGATGGGTACCCGAGGATGGCATTGTAAGGGAGGCCGTTGCGGGCGATGTCGAAGTCGACCAGCTCGGTGCGGTAGTTGTCGTGTGTGCCGAAGGTGACAGGGAGGCGGATCTGTCCCAGGGAGTGGGCGGTGCCGCCGCCAACTCCTGAGAAAGACTTGCTGAGGAGGAGCTGCTCGAGCGGTACATGCAGAAGGCTGAAGGCCTCCACAGAGAGCCTGTTGAGGACGGCACCGCCGTCAATGAGGGTCTTGGTGACGGCCACGTTGGAGATGGTGGGCGTGCAAAGCATCGGGAGCATACCCGAGCCGGCGGTGGTGACGGGGTGGTCTCCCGAGTCGAAGGTGAGGTCGGCCTCGAGTGCGGCCCAGACCGGCGGAGCCCCCTAGCGCTTGGAAAAGGCGCTGATCTAGCAAAGGAATGGCTTGACGTGGTGATCTGAAGGCGGTGCTTGTGAGCCGCCTAGTAGGGCCACGACCGCGTGATGCGTTGGTGCCGCGTAGCACGCAGTGAAGAGGTCGCGCAGCTCCTCCCAAGATGCCACCGTGGATCCGAAAAGGTTGAGCAGCCAGGCGCGCGATGCGCCAGTGAGGGCCATGGGAAGCCAGTTGGCCATGACCTTGTCGTCACCCCCGGCCTCGAGGACGGCCTCCTCGTATGCCAGCAGGAAAACTGACAGGTCCGCCGCGCCGTCGTAGCTTGGCGGCATCTCCGATTTGAACTTGGGCGGCCACTGCTGCTACCTCTTGAGCACTGCGTTGGATTTCCCCGAAGAGGAGAGGATGATGCAGCAAACTAGCGTAAGTATTTCCCTCAGTTTTTTAGAACCAAGGTATCAATCCAGTAGGAGGCTACGCGTGAGTCCCTCGTACCTACACAAAACAAATAGCTCAACGCAACCAACGCGATTAGGGGTTGTCAATCGCTTCACGGTGACTTACGAGAGTCAGATCTGATAGATAATATTTTTGGTATTTTTGATATAAAGATGCAAAGTAAAAAGTAAAATGCAAAGCAATAATAAAGTGATGGAGGTTTATATGATGAGAATAGACCCGGGGGCCATAGGTTTCACTAGTGGTTTCTCTCAAGAGCATAAGTATGAAGGAAATATGCCCTAGAGGCAATAATAAAGTTATTATTTATTTCCTTATATCATGATAAAGGTTTATTATTCATGCTAGAATTGTATTAACCGGAAACATAATACATGTGTGAATACATAGACAAACAGAGTGTCAATAGTATGCCTCTACTAGACTAGCTCGTTAATCAAAAATGGTTATGTTTCCTAACCATGAACAAAGAGTTGTTGTTTGATTAACGAGGTCACATCATTAGTTGAATGATCTGATTGACATGACCCATTATATTAGCTCAGCACCCGATCGTTTAGTATGTTGCTATTGCTTTATCCATGACTTATACATGTTCCTATGACTATGAGATTATGCAACTCCCGTTTGCCGGAGGAACACTTTGGGTACTACCAAACATCACAACGTAACTGGGTGATTATAAAGGAGTACTACAGGTGTCTCCAATGGTAAATGTTGAGTTGGCGTATTTCGAGATTAGGATTTGTCACTCCGATCATCGGAGAGGTATCTCTGGGCCCTCTCGGTAATGCACATCACTTAAGCCTTGCAAGCATTGCAACTAATGAGTTAGTTGCGCGATGATGTATTACGGAACGAGTAAAGAGACTTGTCGGTAAAGAGATTGAACTAAGTATTGGATACTGACGATCGAATCTCGGGAAAGTAACATACCGATGACAAAGGGAACAACGTATGTTGTTATGCGGTCTGACCGATAAAGATCTTCGTAGAATATGTAGGATCCAATATGGGCATCCAGGTCCCGCTATTGGTTATTGACCGGAGATGTGTCTCGGTCATGTCTACATTGTTCTCGAACCGTAGGGTCCGCACGCTTAACGTTACGATGACAGTTATTATGAGTTTATGCATTTTGATGTACCGAAGGTTGTTCGGAGTCCTGGATGTGATCACGGACATGACGAGGAGTCTCGAAATGGTCGAGACGTAAAGATTGATATATTGGAAGCCTATGTTTTGACATCGGAAGTGTTCCGGGTGAAATCGGGATTTTACCAGAATACCGGGAGGGTTACCGGAACCCCCCGGGAGCCAAATGGGCCAACATGGGCCTTGGTGGAAAGGTGAAAGGGCTGCCCTCATGGGCTGCGCGCCTCCCCCCTTCCCCTTGTCCTATTAGGACTAGGGAAGGTGGCCGGCCAGCCCCTCTCTCTTTCCCCACTTGGGGAGTCCTATTAGGAATAGGATTGGAGGGGAGTCCTACTCCCAGCGGGAGTAGGACTCCTCCTATGGCTGCCGCACCCCTCCCCCTTTGCCCCTTTATATACGGGGGCGGGGGGCACCTCTAGACACACAATTGATCATTGAGATCTTTCCTTAGCCGTGTGCGGTGCCCCCTGCCACCAAATTCCACCTCGGTCATATTGTCGCGGTGCTTAGGCGAAGCCCTGCGTCAGTAGTACATCAAGATCGTCACCACGCCGTCGTGCTGACGGAACTCTTCCTCGACGCTTTGCTGGATCGGAGCCCGAGGATCATCATCGAGCTGAACGTGTGCCAAGAACTCGGAGGTGCCGGAGTAACGGTGCTTGGATCGGTCGGACCGGGAAGAAGACGTACGACTACTTCCTCTACGTTGTGTCAAACGCTTCCGTTGCGATCTACAAGGGTACGTAGATCATAGTCTCCCCTCATTGCTATGCATCACCATGATCTTGCGTGTGCGTAGGAATTTTTTTGAAATTACTACGTTACCCAACAGTGGCATCCGAGCCTGGTTTTATGGTTTGATGTTATTTGCACGAGTAGAACACAAGTGAGTTGTGGGCGATATAAGTCATACTGCCTACCAGCATGTCATACTTTGGTTCAGCGGTATTGTTGGACGAGACGATCCAGACCAACCTTACGCGTACTCTTACGCGAGACCGGTTCCCTCGATGTGCTTTGCACATAGATGGCTTGCGGAAGACTGTCTCTCCAACTTTAGTTGAACCGAGTGTGGCTACGCCCGGTCCTTGAGAAGGTTAAAACGGAGTCTATTTGACAAACTATCGTTGTGGTTTTGATGCGTAGGTAAGATGAGTTCTTGCTTAAGCCCGTAGCAGCCACGTATAACTTGCAACAACAAAGTAGAGGACGTCTAACTTGTTTTTGCAGGGCATGTTGTGATGTGATATGGCCAAGACATGATGCTAAATTTTATTGTATGAGATGATCATGTTTTGTAACCGAGTTATCGGCAACTGGCAGGAGCCATATGGTTGTCGCTTTATTGTATGCAATGCAATCGCGATGTAATGCTTTACTTTATTACTAAGCGGTAGTGATAGTCGTGGAAGCATAAGATTGGCGAGACGACAACGATGCTACGATGGAGATCAAGGTGTCGCGCCGGTGACGATGGTGATCATGACGGTGCTTCGAAGATGGAGATCACAAGCATGAGATGATGATGGCCATATCATATCACTTATATTGATTGCATGTGATGTTTATCTTTTATGCATCTTATCTTGCTTTGATTGACGGTAGCATTATAAGATGATCTCTCACTAAATTATCAAGAAGTGTTCTCCCTGAGTATGCACCATTGCAAAAGTTCTTCGTGCTGAGACACCACGTGATGATCGGGTGTGATAGGCTCTACGTTCAAATACAACGGGTGCAAAACAGTTGCACACGCGGAATACTCAGGTTATACTTGACGAGCTATGCATATAAGATATGACCTCGGAACACGGAGACCGAAAGGTCGAGCGTGAATCATATAGTAGATATGATCAACATAACAATGTTCACCATTGAAAACTACTCCATATCACGTGATGGTCGGTTATGGTTTAGTTGATTTGGATCACGTGATCACTTAGAGGATTAGAGGGATGCCTATCTAAGTGGGAGTTCTTAATTAATTTGATTAACTGAACATAAACTTATCATGAACTTAGTACCTGATAGTATCTTGCTTGTTTATGTTGATTGTAGATAGATGGCTCGTGCTGTTGTTCCGTTAAATTTTAATGCGTTCCTTGAGAAAGCAAAGTTGAAAGATGATGGTAGCAATTACACGGACTGGGTCCATAACTTGAGGATTATCCTCATTGCTGCACAGAAGAATTACGTCCTGGAAGCACCGCTAGGTGCCAGGCCTGCTGCTAGAGCAACACCAGAAGTTATGAACGTCTGGCAGAGCAAAGCTGATGACTACTCGATAGTTCAGTGTGCCATGCTTTACGGCTTAGAACCGCGACTTCAACGACGTTTTGAACGTCATGGAGCATATGAGATGTTCCAGGAGTTGAAGTTAATATTTCAAGCAAATGCCCGGATTGAGAGATATGAAGTCTCCAATAAGTTCTATAGCTGCAAGATGGAGGAGAACAGTTCTGTCAGTGAGCATATACTCAAAATGTCTGGGTATAATAATCACTTGATTCAATTGGGAGTTACACTTCCAGATGATTGCGTCATTGACAGAATTCTCCAATCACTGCCACCAAGCTACAAGAGCTTCGTGATGAACTATAATATGCAAGGGATGAACAAGACTATTCCCGAGCTCTTCGCAATGCTAAAAGCTGCGGAGGTAGAAATCAAGAAGGAGCATCAAGTGTTGATGGTTAACAAAACCACTAGTTTCAAGAAAAAGGGCAAAGGGAAGAAAAAGGGGAACTTCAAGAAGAACGGCAAGCGAGTTGCTGCTCAAGAGAAGAAACCCAAGTATGGACCTAAGCCTGAAACTGAGTGCTTCTACTTCAAGCAGACTGGTCACTGGAAGCGGAACTGCCCCAAGTATTTGGCGGATAAGAAGGATGGCAAGGTGAACAAAGGTATATGTGATATACATGTTATTGATGTGTACCTTACTAATGCTCGCAGTAGCACCTGGGTATTTGATACTGGTTCTGTTGCTAATATTTGCAACTCGAAACAGGGACTACAGAATAAGCAGACACTAGCAAAGGACGAGGTGACGATGCGCGTGGGAAACGGTTCCAAAGTCGATGTGATCGCGGTCGGCACACTACCTCTACATCTACCTTCGGGATTAATATTAGACCTAAATAATTGTTATTTGGTGCCAGCGTTGAGCATGAACATTATATCTAGATCTTGTTTAATGCGAGACGGTTATTCATTTAAATCAGAGAATAATGGTTGTTCTATTTATATGAGTAATATCTTTTATGGTCATGCGCCTTTGAAGAGTGGTCTATTTTTGATGAATCTCGATAGTAGTGATACACATATTCATAATGTTGAAGCCAAAAGATGCAGAGTTGATAATGAAAGTGCAACTTATTTGTGGCACTGTCGTTTAGGTCATATCGGTGTAAAGCGCATGAAGAAACTCCATACTGATGGACTTTTGGAACCACTTGATTATGAATCACTTGGTACTTGCGAACCATGCCTCATGGGCAAGATGACTAAAACACCGTTCTCCGGTACTATGGAGAGAGCAACAGATTTGTTGGAAATCATACATACCGATGTATGTGGACCAATGAATATTGAGGCTCGTGGCGGATATCGTTATTTTCTCACCTTCATAGATGACTTAAGCAGATATGAGTATATCTACTTAATGAAACACAAGTCTGAAACATTTTAAAAGTTCAAAGAAATTCAGAGTGAAGTTGAAAATCATCGTAACAAGAAAATAAAGTTTCTACGATCTGATCGTGGAGGAGAATATTTGAGTTACGAATTTGGTGTACATTTGAAAAATTGTGGAATAGTTTCGCAACTCATGCCACCCGGAACACCACAGCGTAATGGTGTGTCCGAACGTCGTAATCGTACTTTACTAGATATGGTGCGATCTATGATGTCTCTTACTGATTTACCGCTATCGTTTTGGGGATACGCTCTAGAGACAGCCGCATTCACGTTAAATAGGGCACCATCTAAATCCGTTGAGACGACGCCTTATGAACTATGGTTTGGCAAGAAACCAAAGTTGTCGTTTCTTAAAGTTTGGGGCTGCGATGCTTATGTGAAAAAGCTTCAACCTGATAAGCTCGAACCCAAATCGGAGAAATGTGTCTTCATAGGATATCCAAAGGAAACTGTTGGATACACCTTCTATCACAGATCCGAAGGCAAGACTTTTGTTGCTAAGTTCGGAAACTTTCTAGAGAAGGAGTTTCTTTCGAAAGAAGTGAGTGGGAGGAAAGTAGAACTTGACGAGGTAACTGTACCTACTCCTTTTTTGAGAAGTAGTACATCACAGAAAACTGTTTCTGCGACACCTACACCAATAAGTGAGGAAGCTAATGATGATGATCATGAAACTTTAGATCAAGATACTACTGAACCTCGTAGATCAACCAGAGTGAGATCCGCACCAGAGTGGTACGGTAATCCTGTTCTGGAGGTCATGATATTAGATCATGATGAACCTACGAACTATGAAGAAGCGATGGTGAGCCCAGATTCCGCAAAGTGGCTTGAAGCCATGAAATCTGAGATGGGATCCATGTATGAGAACAAAGTATGGACTTTGGTTGACTTGCCCGATGATCAGCAAGCAATTGAGAACAAATGGATCTTTAAGAAGAAGACTGACGCTGATGGTAATGTTACTGTCTACAAAGCTCGACTTGTCGCAAAAGGTTTTCGACAAGTTCAAGGGATTGACTACGATGAGACTTTCTCACCCGTAGCGATGCTTAAGTCTGTCCGAATCATGTTAGCAATTGCCGCATTTTATGATTATGAAATTTGGCAGATGGATGTCAAAACTGCATTCCTGAATGAATTTCTGGAAGAAGAGTTGTATATGATGCAACCGGAAGGTTTTGTCGATCCAAAGGGAGCTAACAAAGTGTGCAAGCTCCAGCGATCCATTTATGGACTGGTGCAAGCCTCTCGGAGTTGGAATAAACGCTTTGATAGTGTGATCAAAGCATTTGGTTTTATACAGACTTTCGGAGAAGCCTGTATTTACAAGAAAGTGAGTGGAAGCTCTGTAGCATTTCTAATATTATATGTGGATGACATATTACTGATTGGAAATGATATAGAATTTCTGGATAGCATAAAGGGATACTTGAATAAAAGTTTTTCAATGAAAGACCTCGGAGAAGCTGCTTACATATTAGGCATAAAGATCTATAGAGATAGATCAAGACGCTTAATTGGACTTTCACAAAGCACATACCTTGACAAGATTTTGAAGAAGTTCAAAATGAATCAAGCAAAGAAAGGGTTCTTGCCTGTGTTACAAGGTGTGAGATTGAGTAAGACTCAAAGCCCGATCACTACAGAAGATAGAGAGAAAATGAAAGATGTTCCCTATGCTTCAGCCATAGGCTCTATCATGTATGCAATGCTGTGTACTAGACCTGATGTGTGCCTTGCTATAAGTTTAGCAGGGAGGTACCAAAGTAATCCAGGAGTGGATCACTGGACAGCGGTCAAGAACATCCTGAAATACCTGAAAAGGACTAAGGATATGTTTCTCATATATGGAGGTGACAAAGAGCTCACCGTAAGAGGTTACGTTGATGCAAGCTTTGACACTGATCCGGACGATTCTAAATCGCAAACCGGATACGTGTTTACATTAAACGGTGGAGCTGTTAGTTGGTGCAGTTCTAAACAAAGCGTCGTAGCGGGATCTACATGTGAAGCGGAGTACATAGCTGCTTTGGAAGCAGAAAACGAAGGAGTCTGGATGAAGGAGTTCATATCCGATCTAGGTGTCATACCTAGTGCATCGGGTCAAATGAAAATCTTTTGTGACAATACTGGTGCAATTGCCTTGGCAAAGGAATCCAGATTTCACAAAAGGACCAAACACATCAAGAGACGCTTCAACTCCATCCGGGATCTAGTCCAGGTGGGAGACATAGAGATTTGCAAGATACATACGGATCTGAATGTTGCAGACCCGTTGACTAAGCCTCTTCCACGAGCAAAACATGATCAGCACCAAGACTCCATGGGTGTTAGGATCATTACAGTGTAATCTAGATTATTGACTCTAGTGCAAGTGGGAGACTGAAGGAAATATGCCCTAGAGGCAATAATAAAGTTATTATTTATTTCCTTATATCATGATAAAGGTTTATTATTCATGCTAGAATTGTATTAACCGGAAACATAATACATGTGTGAATACATAGACAAACAGAGTGTCACTAGTATGCCTCTACTAGACTAGCTCGTTAATAAAAAATGGTTATGTTTCCTAACCATGAACAAAGAGTTGTTGTTTGATTAACGAGGTCACATCATTAGTTGAATGATCTGATTGACATGACCCATTATATTAGCTCAACACCCGATCGTTTAGTATGTTGCTATTGCTTTATCCATGACTTATACATGTTCCTATGACTATGAGATTATGCAACTCCCATTTGTCGGAGGAACACTTTGGGTACTACCAAACGTCACAACGTAACTGGGTGATTATAAAGGAGTACTACAGGTGTCTCCAATGGTAAATGTTGGGTTAGCGTATTTCGAGATTAGGATTTGTCACTCCGATCGTCGGAGAGGTATCTCTGGGCCCTCTCGGTAATGCACATCACTTAAGCCTTGCAAGCATTGCAACTAATGAGTTAGTTGCGGGATGATGTATTATGGAACGAGTAAAGAGACTTGCCGGTAACGAGATTGAACTAAGTATTGGATACTGACGATCGAATCTCGGGCAAGTAACATACCGATGACAAAGGGAACAACGTATGTTGTTATGCGGTCTGACCGATAAAGATCTTCGTAGAATATGTAGGAGCCAATATGGGCATCCAGGTCCCGCTATTGGTTATTGACCGGAGATGTGTCTCGGTCATGTATACATTGTTCTCGAACCGTAGGGTCTGCACGCTTAACGTTACGATGACAGTTATTATGAGTTTATGCATTTTGATGTACCGAAGGTTGTTCGGAGTCCCGGATGTGATCACGGACATGACGAGGAGTCTCGAAATGGTCGAGACGTAAAGATTGATATATTGGAAGCCTATGTTTGGACATCGGAAGTGTTCCGGGTGAAATCGGGATTTTACCAGAATACCGGGAGGGTTACCGGAACCCTCCGGGAGCCAAATGGGCCAACATGGGCCTTGGTGGAAAGGTGAAAGGGCTGCCCTCATGGGCTGCGCGCCTCCCCCCTTCCCCTAGTCCTATTAGGACTAGGGAAGGTGGCCGGCCAGCCCCTCTCTCTTTCCCCACTTGGGGAGTCCTATTAGGAATAGGATTGGAGGGGAGTCCTACTCCCAGCGGGAGTAGGACTCCTCCTATGGCTGCCGCACCCCTCCCCCTTTGCCCCTTTATATACGGGGACGGGGGGCACCTCTAGACACACAATTGATCATTGAGATCTTTCCTTACCCGTGTGCGGTGCCCCCTGCCACCAAATTCCACCTCGGTCATATTGTCACAGTGCTTAGGCGAAGCCCTGCGTCAGTAGTACATCAAGATCGTCACCACGCCGTCGTGCTGACGGAACTATTCCTCGACGCTTTGCTGGATCGGAGCCCGAGGATCATCATCGAGCTGAACGTGTGCTAAGAACTCGGAGGTGCCGGAGTAACGGTGCTTGGATCGGTCGGACCGGGAAGAAGACGTACGACTACTTCCTCTACGTTGTGTCAAACGCTTCCGTTGCGATCTACAAGGGTACGTAGATCATACTCTCCCCTCGTTGCTATGCATCTCCATGATCTTGCGTGTGCGTAGGAAATTTTTTGAAATTACTACGTTACCCAACAAAGTATTCTACGGTGGGTGAACAAATTACTGTTGAGCAATTGACAGAATTGAGCATAGTTATGAGAATATCTATGTATGATCATGTATATAAGCATCACGTCCGAGACAAGTAGGCCGACTCCTGCCTGCATCTACTACTATTAATCCACTCATCGACCGCTATCCAGCATGCATCTAGATTATTAAGTTAAAAACAGAGTAACGCCTTAAGCAAGATGACATGATGTAGAGGGATAGTTTCATGCAATATGATAAAAACCCCATCTTGTTATCCTCGATGGCAACAATACTATACGTGCCTTACTGCCCCTTCTGTCACTAGGAAAGGACACCACAAGATTGAACCCAAAGCTAAGCACTTCTCCCATTGCAAGAAAAACCAATCTAGTAGGCCAAACCAAACTGATAATTTCAAAGAGACTTGCAAAGACAACCAATCATGCATGAAAGAATTCAGAGAAGATTCAAATATTGTTCATAGATAGACTTGATCATAAACCCACAATTCATCGGTCTCAACAAACACACCGCAAAAAGAAGATTACATCGAATAGATCTCCACGAGAGAGGGGGAGAACATTGTATTGAGATCCAAAAAGAGAGAACAAGCCATCTAGCTACTAACTATGGACCCGAAGGTCTGAGGTAAATTACTCACACTTCATCGGAGGGGCTATGATGATGTAGAAGCCCTCCGTGATGATGGCCCTCTTCGGCGGAGCTCCGGAACAGGCCCCAAGATGGGATCTCATGGGTACAGAAGGTTGCAGTGGTGGAATTAGGTTTTTGGCTCCGTATCTAATCGTTTGGGGGAACGTAGGTATATATAGGAGGAAGGAGTACGTCGTTGGAGCGTCGAGGGGCCCACGAGGCAAGGGGGCGCGCCCTCCACCCTCGTGACCGCCTCGTGGCTTTCTTGACGAAGGGTCCAAGTCTCGTGGATCTTATCTGATGAGAAAATCAGGTTCCCGAAGGTTTCATTCCGTTTGGACTCCGTTTGATATTCCGTTTCTTCAAAACACTGAAATAGGCAAAAAACAACAATTCTGGGCTGAGCCTCCGGTTAATAGGTTAGTCCCAAAAATAATATAAAAGTGGAAAATTAAGCCCAATATGGTCCAAAACAGTAGATAATATAGCATGGAGCAATAAAAATGATAGATACATTGGAGACGTATCAGGCATCCCCAAGCTTAATTCCTGCTCGTCCTCGAGTAGATAAATGATAAAAAAGAGAATTTTTGATGCGGAGTGCTAATTGGCATAATTTCAATGTAAATCTTCTCAATTGTGGTATGAATATTCAGATCCGAAAGATTCAAGACAAAAGTTCATATTGACATAAAAATAATAATACTTCAAGCATACTAACAAAGCAATTATGTCTTCTCAAAGTAACATGGCCAAAGAAAGTTTGTCCCTACAAAATCATATAGTTTAGTCATGCTCCATTTTTGTCACACAAGAATGCTCTCATCATGCACAACCCCGATGACAAGCCAAGCAATTGATTCATACTTTAATAATCTCAAACTCATAAACCTTCACACAATACATGAGCGTGAGCCATGGATATAGCACTATGGGTGGAATAGAATATGATGATGGGGGTTATGTGGAGAAGACAAAAAAAGAGAAGATCTCACATCAACGAGGCTAATCAATAGGCTATGGAGATGCACATCAATTGATGTTAATGCAAGGAGTAGGGATTGCCATGCAACGGATGCATTAGAGCTATATATGTATGAAAGCTCAACAAAAGAAACTAAGTGGGTGTGCATCCAACTTGCTTGCTCACGAAGACCTAGGGCATTTGAGGAAGCCCATCGTTTAATATACAAGACAAGTTCTATAATGAAAAAATTCTAACTAGTATATGAAAGTGACAAAACAAGAGACTCCCTATCATGATGATTACGGTGCTACTTTGAAGCACAAGTGTGGCAAAGGATAGTAACATTGTCTCTTCTCTCTTTTTCTCTCATTTTTTTCCTTTTTTTTCTTTTCTCTTTTTTTTGGCCTTCTCTTTTTTATGGCATTTTTTATTTATTCCTCACTTGGGACAGTGCTCTAGAAAATGATGATCATCACACTTCTATTTATTTACAACTCAATGATTACAACTCGATACTAGAACAAAGTATGACTCTATATGAATGCCTCAGGCGGTATACCGGGATATGCAATGAATCAAGAGCGACATGTATAAAAGAATTATGAACGGTGGCTTTGCCACAAATACTATGCCAACTACATGATCATGCTAAGCAATATGACAATGACGAATGTGTCATGAAGAACGGTATGGTGGAAAGTTGCATGGCAATATATCTCAGAGTGGCTATGGAAATGCCATAATAGGTAGGTATGGTGGCTATTTTGAGTAATATATAAGGAGGGTTATGCGTGAAAGAGCTTATCATATCACGGGGTTTGGATGCACCGGCAAAGTTTGCACCAACTCTCAATGTGAGAAAGGGCAATGCACGATACCGAAGAGGCTAGCAATGATGGAAGGGTGAGAGTGCGTATAATCCACGTACTCAACATTAGTCATAAAGAACTCATATACTTATTGCAAAAATCTACAAGTGATCAGAAACCAAAGCATTACGCGCATGCTCCTAGGGGGATAGATTGGTAGGAAAAGACCATCGCTCGTCCCCGACCGCCACTCACAAGGAGGACAATCAAATAACACCTCATGTTTCAAATTTGTTACACAACGTTTACCATACGTGCATGCTACGGGACTTGCCAACTTCAACGTAAGCACTTCTCAAATTCAAAATTACTCTACTGGCACAACTTTGATATTATCACCTCCATATCTCAAAACAATTATCAAGCATCAAACTTTTCTTAGTATTCAACGCACTCAAAAGAAAGTTTTACAAATCTTGAATACCAAGCATATTATTATTATTAAGCAAATTACCATGCTATTTAAGACTCTCAAAATAATCTAAGTGAAGCATGAGAGATCACTAGTTTTTTAAAACAAATCCACCACCGTGCTCTAAAAGATATAAGTGAGGCACTAGAGAAAAACTATAAAGCTCAAAAGATATAAGTGAAGCACATAGAGTATTCTATCAAATTCCAACTCATGTATGGCTCTCTCAAAAGGTGTGTACAGCAAGGATGATTGCGGTAGACTAACAAGCAAAGACTCAAATCATACAAGACGCTCCAAGCAAAACACATATCATCTGGTGAATAAAAATATAGCTCCAAGTAAAATTACCGATGGAAGTAGACGAAAGAGGGGATACCTTCCGGGGCATCTGAAAGCACAAGTGCTCCCTGGGTGGTTTTGGTAATTAAGGTCAACATATCTCTTGTTGGACTAAGACTTTTACCTAGTATGTTTCAGATAAGTTCAACAATGGAGTGGCATGGACTAGAGGATGTGGAAACCCTTCAAGATGCTAAGGACAAAAGATTGGCTCAAGCTTCAAGATCAAGACTCTACATTTTATATTTTAGTGATCCAAGATCACATTGAGTCTATAGGAAAAGCCAATACTATCAAGGAGGGATGAGGTGTTGCTTAATGAGCCTCTTGCTTCATGTTCTTAGTGATATGCTCCAAAACCCTCCACTATCTTCCCACATCCACACATGACCTAAACCAAAAGTCAAACTCGGCCTCACCGATTCTTTCTATCCGGCGCCACCGAGTTTCACATGTCATAGCCACTGCCACAAACCCTAGCAAATCGGTTTCACCGATAGGGATCTCGGTCTCACCGAGATGGGATTGTAATCTCACTTTGTATGTCCATTGCCAAAGTCGGTCTCACCGAGTTTGAGCAATCGGTACTACCGAGATTACAATGCAAACTCTCTGGTTAGCTTATTACCAAAATCGGTTCCACCAAGTTTGTGTAATCGGTGTCACCGAGTTTGCCTGACCAACTCTCTGGTTAGCTTATAACCAAAATTGGTCCCACCGACTTTGTGTAATCGGTCACATCGAGATTACGTTATGCCCTAACCCTACCCATATAGGTCCTATCGAGTTGCACCTCAGTCCCACCGAAAATCCTAACGGTCACTAGGTTTGCTAAATCGGTCCGACTGAGTTTAACCATTCGGTCCCACTGAGTTTGGTAGATTGTGTGTAACGGTTAGATTTTGTGTGGAGGCTATATATACCCCTCCACCCACTCTTCATTCGTGGAGAAAGCCATCAGAACATACCTTCATTTCCAATACACATTTTCTGAGAGAGAACTACCTACTCATGTGTTGAGCTCAAGATATTCCATTCCAACCATATAAATCTTGATCTCTAGCCTTCCCCAAGTTGCTTTCCACTCAAATCTTCTTTCCACCAAATCCAAATCCTGCGAAAGAGAGTTGAGTGTTGGGGAGACTATCATTTGAAGCACAAGAGCAAGGAGTTCATCATCAACACACCATTTGTTACTTCTTGGAGAGTGGTGTCTCCTAGATTGGCTAGGTGTCACTTGGGAGCCTCCGACAAGATTGTGGAGTTGAACCAAGGAGTTTGTAAGGCAAGGAGATCGCCTACTTCGTGAAGATCTACCGCTAGTGAGGCAAGTCCTTCGTGGGCGACGGTCGTGATGGAATAGACAAGGTTGCTTCTTCGTGGACCCTTCGTGGGTGGAGTCCTCCGTGGACTGGCGCAACCTTTACCCTTCGTGGGTTGAAGTTTCCATCAACGTGGATGTACGATAGCACCACCTATCGGAACCACGCCAAAAACATTCGTGTCTCCAATTGCGTTTGAATACTCCAAACCCTTCCCCTTACATTCTTGCAAGTTGCATGCTTTACTTTCTGCTGCTCATATAGTCATTGCATGCTTTCTTGATATGTATTGTGTTCGTCAAAGTTGTGCTTAAACTCCAGCTAAATTAAGAATTTTAAAAAATGCAACTTTTGGCACTTAGTGTCTAATCACCCCTCCTCTAGACACCTCTTCTCGATCCTTTCAATTGGTATCAGAGCTTTGGTTTCCATTGCCTTGGTTTAAACACCTTTGGAGGAAGATGGATGTGTCTACTTTAGGGAGTCTTAGACATAGAGTGCCCATTCTTGATGAAGAGTATTTTCATGAGTGGAAAAATGAAATGCTTGAGATTTTCAATGGATATCATTTGAACAAGTACATTGCTAGTCCTTGTGCACCTCATATTGATCCTTTGCACCCTACCCTAGATGAAGATATTGACATGATTCGTAATCTTAGAATTGTTGAGCTCATCATTAGAGGATTGCCCAAAATTTTGATTGCTAGTTTGCCTACTCTTGATTGTGGCTATACTATATGGAAATTTCTTGAGGAACGATTTCCAAGTTATTCCTTGAAAAACTTAGACGAAATTCTCCATAAGTCAATTGCCTTGAGTAAGATGAGCTCTAGTGATCCTAATTTTGGTGATTGTCTATTTAATCTTACCAATCTCATGCGCACTAAAGGAAACATTGCAATCATTAGTAATATCATATCCGAAGCTATTAGAATTCATAAAGGTAACCATAGTGACGATCATTTATCTAATGAATTACCCTCTCTAGGAATTGATCAATCACAAGATGATGTTGAACATGGATACTATGAGGAAGATGATGATAGTGACTATGATCTTGATGATGCAATGAGGCATTTTGGTCTTATGGCAAATCTTCGCGGCTACATGGCTGGAGGAAAGGAATGGGTCCTTGATAGTGGATGTACTGATCATATGACCGGAGATGAAGATATGTTCAATGAGCTTGCTGAAAACGACGGCCCTCGAAAATATGTCACTTTTGGTGATAATTCAAAGGGTAAGGTGGTTGGCCTTGGTGAGGTGGCCATCTCACATGATAGCTCCATACAAAATGTCATGCTCGTTGAATCCCTTGGATACAATTTACTTTCAGTTTCTAGACTTGCAGATTTCGGTTTCAATGTCCTATTCACTGAAGTAGATTGCCAAGTGTTCCGTAGAGACAATTATAAAATGGTCTTTACCGGTATACGTAGAGGAGATCTTTACATTGTTGATTTCACTAAAAAGGCTCAACCTAAAACTTGCTTAATTGCTAAATCTTCTAAAGGCTGGTTGTGGCATAGAAGACTAGGTCATGTTGGAATGCGAAATCTTGATAAGCTTATTAAAGGTGATCAGATCCTTGGAATAAAAGATGTTGTATTTGACAATGATAGACTTTGTAGTGCTTGTCAAGCAGGGAAACAAGTTGGAGGAAGCCACCGCGCGAAGAACATCATGACTACAAGAAGACCACTCGAGCTAGTTCACATGGATCTCTTTGGTCCAAATGCATACAAGAGTCTCGGTGGTAACTCATTTGGTCTAGTCATAGTTGATGATTTTTCAAGATTTATGTGGGTGTTCTTTCTTGATGACAAATCGCAGGTCCAAAAGATCTTCAAAAACTTCGTTAGGAAGGCCCAAAATCAGTTTGACGTGCAGATCAAGAAGGTTCGAAGCGACAACGGAACGGAGTTCAAGAACGCAAATGTGGACACCTTTCTTGACGAAGAAGGGATTTCACACGAGTTCTCGGCTACATACACACCTCAACAAAATGGATTTGTTGAGAGGAAGAACCGTACTCTTATTGAGATGGCAAGAATGATGCTTGATGAGTACAAGACGCCAAAGCACATTTGGGCGGAAGCAGTTGAGACAGCTTGTCATGCAACAAATCGCTTGTATCTTCACAAGCTACTCGGCAAGACGGCATACGAGCTCCTCACCGGTAACAAACCCCAAGTTGGATACTTTCGAGTATTCGGCTCAAAGTGCTACATTCTCGATAAGCATCGTCGTTCTAAATTTGCTCCTAAGTCTCATGAAGGTTTCCTACTTGGTTATGGCTCAAACTCTCACACTTACCGTGTCTACAACAATTTCACCCGAAAGGTTGAAGAGACGGTAGATGTGAAGTTTGATGAATCTAACGGCTCGCAAGTAGAGCAACTGCCAATTGATGTAGGAGACAAAGACCCTTTGGAAGCAATTCAAGACCTGTCCATCGGCAAGATTCGTCCAACGGAAATTAAGGAGAGTACCTCGTCCGTCCAAGTGGAAGCTTCTACCTCACGACAAGGTGAACCAAGAGTTGATATGGAAGCATCCACAAGTGGGACACGCCAAGATGAAGAAAACGAGGAAGTACACCAAGATGAACATCAACAACCTCCTTCTCCACCACGACAAGAGAACAACAACGTCAACAATGAAGAAGGCCAAGAAGAAGAAGAAGAACAAGATGTAGAGGATGTTCCACCCCGACCCAAGCAAAAGCTTTCATGAGTTCGAGCAAGAATTGCCAAAGATCATCCCGTCGAGCAAATCTACAATGATATCAAAACCGGGAGAATCACTCGCTCTAAAACTCGTTTAGCTAACTTTTGTGAACATTACTCATTCATCTCTAGCATTGAACCTATGAAGGCTGAAGAAGCATTGGAGGATTCGGATTGGATAAACGCTATGCATGAAGAGCTACACAACTTTGAGAGAAATCAAGTGTGGACATTGGTCGAGAAGCCCGACAACAACCACAATATCATTGGTACCAAATGGGTGTTTTGCAACAAGCAAGATGAAGATGGACAATTGGTTCGCAACAAATCACGTCTCGTCGCCCAAGGCTACACACAAGTTGAAGGTATGGACTATGGTGAGACATATGCTCCCGTTGCTAGACTTGAGTCCATTTGCATCTTACTTGCCTATGCTTGTCACCATGATATCACCTTGTACCAAATGGACATTAAAAGTGCTTTTCTAAATGGCAAAAGTGAGGAGGAAGTTTATGTTAAGCAACCTCCCGGATTTGTTAATCCTAAGAAACCTAATCATGTTTACAAACTTCACAAAACTCTTTACAGTCTTAAACAAGCTCCTAGAGCATGGTATAAATGCTTGAACAAGTTCCTTATTGAAAAAGGCTTTGAAATTGGTAAAATTGACTCTACTTTTTCATTAAAAGGGTTAATGGAGAACTATTTGTGTGCCAAATTTATGTTGATGATATCATATTTGGTTCAACTAACCCTCAATTTAGTGAGAAGTTTGGCAAGCTAATGTCGGAGAAGTTTGAGATGTCTATGATGAGTGAACTCAAATTCTTTCTCAGTTTGCAAATCAAGCAAACTAAGGAAGGTACCTTTGTCTCTCAAACAAAGTACACCAAAGACATATTCAAGAAGTTCAATATGCAAGAATGCAAAGGTATGACTACACCTGTGCCTACTAGTGGACATCTTGATTTGACCAAAGATGGTGGACCGGTTGATCAAAAAGTTTATCGCTCTATGATTGGTTCATTGTTATATCTATGTGCCTCTCGTCCTGATATTATGCTAAGTGTGTGCATGTGTGCACGATATCAAGCTGCTCCTAAAGAATGTTATCTTAAGGCTGTGAAAAGGATAGTGAGATACCTAATCCATACACCAAATTTTGGCATTGGGTATCCTAAGAGGTCCTCTTTTGATCTTGTTGGCTACTCCGATTCGGACTATGCCGGAGACAAGGTTGATAGAAAGTCCACTTCGGGTACTTGTCAATTCCTTGGTAGATCTCTTGTATCTTGGTCTTCCAAGAAACAAAACTCGGTATCCTTATCCACCGCCGAAGCAGAATACATTGCCGCTGGTTCATGTTGTGCTCAATTACTTTGGATGACCCAAATTCTTAAAGATTATGGGATATATGTGAAACATTTTCCATTGCTTTGTGACAATGAAAGTGCTATTAAGATTGCTCACAATCCAGTGCAACACTCTCGAACTAAGCATATCGAAATTCGTCATCATTTCATTCGAGATAATGTTGCAAAAGGGGACACTGACATTAAGAATGTTCGCACCGATAAGCAATTAGCGGATATATTCACTAAACCACTTGATGAGAAAGTGTTTTGCAGGTTGAGAGGTGAATTGAACATCATCGATGCTTCAAACTTGGAGTAGGAACTCCATTTGATACATGCAGGGCATGAGCATTTGACTAATCCTCGATATTTCTCTTATGGTGTCTTTCATATGTCTTGGATACATTTGTACCTTGCATGTTATCTAACCCGTGTAGGTACTTGGTTGAATCTAAATCTATGAGGTTGCAACTCACTCACATCTTGAGCAATCTCTACATCACCAAGTCTCTACACAATGGTGGTTGAAGACAAGGAAGCATGAAACCATTCAAACATATCCTTTGACAAATTCTATGTTGAGTCTCATGATTGTCATTTTGGATACACAAGTGCTCCTCCTTGCAAAGCTAATCCATGTAGGTAGATGAACACACCCCCAAGGTATGTTATTCCATCTTAGAGAAGCTTTACTCCAAGTCATGAGTCAAAGCAACTCGACAAGATGTGAATACATCAAGATGCTTAAACGAAAAATGGAAACCCCATTTTGAGCTTAAACGATGAGTATGACCTATGATCAAGTGTTCTCACTTGACTCCCAAGTCAATATACTCTAACATAGGTGACTTTGTCGCCGCCCAACTCTAGATGAAGTTCTTTTGTGTTCTTTTCTGTGTTATTGCATTTGTCTCTTGCATATTTGTTTCCCCTTTTCAAAAAAAACTTCATATAGATCTTTTAGTTTCTTTTCTTTTCTTTTTGTTCTGCATTTTCTGCATCCGATTCATTGCAAATCTTTTAGTTAATTCCTTGCAGTTCCTTGTGAGATTTTACTTGTCTAGTGAGCAGAGGTGACAAGTAGTTTCACTCTGATGGACTCGGTCCCACCGGTTTGTTTTCTTCGGCTCAACCGAAACCTTTCGGTGCAACCGAAGCACCCAACTCGGAGTCACCGATTCCACCAGAGGACAACCAACTTGCCACTTATTCCTGATTTCTATTTGCTCCAGCTCCACTCAATGATTCTTGTCCTCTACCAGCATCATATTAGACATGTTGCTTTGCTCTGTGACTCAAGGACCGACCCATTTGTATCATATGTCCAGAAGAGCCCTTCTTGGAAATTGATGTCAAAGGGGGAGAGAGAAATCACATCAAAGCTTAATCTTTCCTATAGGGGGAGAAAGAGAAAATACTCAGGGGGAGAAAGTAATATCATCAAAGATCCCAGATGCTTGGTGTTCAAGAGGAGAGGTGTCACATGTCTTTAAGAGGGGAAAGACATGTTTCTTTGCTTGCTTTAGCTCAAGCTCTATTGTTTATTTTCTATTGCTCTGATTTTCTGTTCCCTATCTTCTCCCAATATCCCATACAGATTCAGGGGGAGCAAGACATCTAAGGGAAAGAAATCTCTGATTTTATTGCATATCTTTACCTTTGGGTACATGTCTATATCCAATGTGGTACTTAGTACTCACTCTACATGTCATCCAAGTCTTGGTTCTCTTGTGGTTTCTCTTGTTTGCTCTGGTTAGTAGATGCATCTGTGTTATTTAACCTTGTTTGCGCAGGTTCATCCCATGCTAAGCCAACTCAAGACCACAAGGTAAGTATATGCATCTCAGTCATGTGAATGAGAAATTCTTGCTGATGTGCATACTGTTTGCAAGAAGGACTCATGAGCATGAAGGGACATTTCTCATATTCATATCATTTGCTCTGATGCATATAGCCAAGATACATGTAACACATTGCTTACTCTGTCATGCTTATGCAATCACCTGCTCCTATATTCAATATTCACATGATTGCATACATGTAGGGGGAGCCTATGCATGTTACATGTCTTTCCAAAGCTTTACTTCCTATTTTCTATATCTTTATCTAAAGCTTTGATGTATGTTGTCATCAATTACCAAAAAGGGGGTGATTGAAAGCACAAGTGCTCCCAGGGTGGTTTTGGTAATTAATGTCAACATATCTCTTGTTGGACTAACACTTTTACCTAGTATGTTTCAGATAAGTTCAACAATGGAGTGGCATGGACTAGAGGATGTGGAACCCCTTCAAGATGCTAAGGACAAAAGATTGTCTCAAGCTTCAAGATCAAGACTCTACATTTTATATTTTAGTGATCCAAGATCACATTGAGTCTATAGGAAAAGCCAATACTATCAAGGAGGGATGAGGTGTTGCTTAATGAGCCTCTTGCTTCATGTCCTTATTGATATGCTCCAAAACCCTCAACTATCTTCCCACATCCACATATGACCTAAACCAAAAGTCAAACTCGGCCTCACCGATTCTTTCTATCCGGCGCCACCGAGTTTCACATGTCATAGCCACTGCCACAAACCCTAGCAAATCGGTTTCACCGATAGGGATCTCGATCTCACCGAGATGGGATTGTAATCTCACTGTGTATGTCCATTGCCAAAGTCGGTCTCACCGAGTTTGAGCAATCGGTACTACCGAGATTACAATGCAAACTCTCTGGTTAGCTTATTACCAAAATCGGTTCCACCGAGTTTGTGTAATCGGTATCACCGAGTTTGCCTGACCAACTCTCTGGTTAGCTTATTACCAAAATCGGTCCCACCGAGTTTGTGTAATCGGTCACACCGAGATTACGTTATGCCCTAACCCTAACCATATCGGTCCAACCGAGTTGCATCTCAGTCCCACCGAAAATCCTAACGGTCACTAGGTTTGCTGAATCGGTCCGACCAAGTTTAACCATTCTGTCCCATCGAGTTTGGCAGATTGTGTGTAACGGTTAGATTTTGTGTGGAGGCTATATATACCCCTCCACCCACTCTTCATTCATGGAGAAAGCCATCAGAACATACCTTCACTTCCAATACACATTTTCTGAGAGAGAACTACCTACTCATGTGTTGAGCTCAAGATATTCCATTCCAACCATATGAATCTTGATCTCTAGCCTTCCCCAAGTTGCTTTCCACTCAAATCTTCTTTCCACCAAATCCAAATCCTATGAAAGAGAGTTGAGTGGTGGGGAGACTATCATTTGAAGAACAAGAGAAAATAGTTCATCATCAACACACCATTTGTTACTTCTTGGAGAGTGGTGTCTCCTAGATTGGCTAGGTGTCACTTGGGAGCCTCCGACAAGATTGTGGAGTTGAACCAAGGAGTTTGTAAGGGCAAGGACATCGCCTACTTCGTGAAGATCTACCGCTAGTGAGGCAAGTCCTTCGTGGGCGACGGCCGTGATGGAATAGACAAGGTTGCTTCTTCATGGACCCTTCATGGGTGGAGCCCTCCGTGGACTCGCGCAACCGTTACCCTCTGTGGGTTGAAGTCTCCATCAACGTGGATGTACGATAGCACCACCTAGCGGAACCACGCCAAAAACATCCGTGTCTTCAATTGCGTTTGAATACTCCAAACCCTTCCCCTTACATTCTTGCAAGTTGCATGCTTTACTTCCCGCTGCTCATATAGTCATTGCATGCTTTCTTGATATGTATTGTGTTCGTCAAAGTTGTGCTTAAACTCCACCTAAATTTAAGAATCTTAAAAGAATGCAACTTTTGGCACTTAGTGTCCAATCACCCCCCTCTAGACACCTCTTCTCGATCCTTTCAGCATCCCCAAGCTTTGAATTTTTGGTGTCCTTGGATTATCTTGGGGGTGCCATGGGCATCCTCAATCTTAGGCTCTTGCCACTCCTTGTTCCATAATCCATCAAAAGATTTCACCCAAAACTTGAAAACTTCACAACACAAAACTCAACAGAAATCTCGTGAGCTCCGTTAGCGAAAGAAAACAAAAGTCCACCTCAAAGTACTGTAATGAACTCATTCTTTATTTATATTGGTGTTAAACCTACTGTATTCCAACTTCTCTATGGATTATAAACTATTTTACTAGCCATAGATTCATCAAAATAAGCAAACAACACACGAAAAACAGAATCTGTGAAAAACAGAACAGTCTGTAGTAATCTGTAACTAACGCAAACTTCTGGAACTCCAAAAAATCTACCAAAATAGGACGACCTAGAAAATTTGTTTATTGATCAGAAGAAATTGGAATCAGTATTTTATCACGTTTTGGTGACTTTTAATAATTGTTTTCGTGAACATAAGGTTTCTGGAAATTACAGCAAGATCAAATAACTATCATCCAAGAAGACCCTATAGGTTTAACTTGGCACAAACACTAATTAAAAGATAAAACCACATCTAAACAGAAGGTAGATGGATTATTTATTCCTAAACATAAGCAAAAACAAAAAAAACTAGAATAAAATTGGGTTGCCTCCCAACAAGCAAGGATAGATCTAGGTATTGCCATCTTTGGTAGGCAGTTCTTCAATGAGGCATCTACCTTCCTTAGAGATTCCTTTCTTTTTAGTAATTATCAAACTTTTAGGCACAAAATCAAAAAATTCATTCGTAGCAAATGGTTCCTTAATGATATCAAAAAGATTGGGATGAATACTTATAGATTTAAGATCTGAAGTTTCCTTACTAGAGGATTCACCCTTATTTTTAGGAACATAAATAAGCTTAGTATTTTTAGTAGACGGATTTGGAGTGTTCTTTACGGAAGAAAAAGCGGTTCCCAAGTTGGTAATGATACCCTCAAGTTTATCGATTCTAGCGGAATCTTGATTTGTTTTCTCATTAACCATGGGTTCCTTCTCTTTAATATTTTTCAAAGTTACTCCTACTTTAGATCCATATTGGGTAATCTTATTGTGGATCTTTTTATCTAGATTTTCAATTAATTCAACGGTAGCAACTTTATTTTCAGTAATTTCAAGTCTTTGCATTACATGCTCCAAAGTTAACATAGTTCCATTAACCAGAAGAGGTGGTGAGCCAAATAAATCTATCATAGCATTATAAGAATCAAAGGTATGGCTACCCAAGAAATTCCCTCCGGTAATGGTATCAAGGATATATCTATACCAAGGATTAGCACCTACATAAAAATTGCGGAGAAGAACTGAAGTAGATTGCTTCCTGGTAGATCTATTTTGAGCATTGCAAATTCTATACCAAGCTTCTTTTAAATTTTCTCCCTCCATTTGTTTAAAATTTAGAACTTCATTCTCAGGATACAATGGAGAAGATATAAGACTAACCATGACAACAAGGCAAGCGAACAAAAAAGGCAAGCGGAAAAGAGAGGGCGATTAAAACGGCAAGCGTGAAGTGGGGGAGAGGAAAACGAGAGGCAAATGGCAAATAATGTAGTGCGATAGATAAGGAATTGTGATGGGCATGGTATGTTGACTTTTGCATAGACCTCCCCGGCAACGACACCAGAAATTCTTCTTGCTACCTCTTGAGCACTGCGTTGGATTTCCCCGAAGAGGAGAGGATGATGCAGCAAAGTAGCGTAAGTATTTCCCTCAGCTTTTGAGAACCAAGGTATCAATCCAGTAGGAGGCTACGTGCGAGTCCCTCGTACCTACACAAAACAAATAGCTCAACGCAACCAACGCGATTAGGGGTTGTCAATCCCTTCACGGTCACTTACGAGAGTGAGATCTGATAGATAATATTTTTGGTATTTTTGATATAAAGATGCAAAGTAAAAAGTAAAAGGCAAAGCAATAATAAAGTGATGGAGGTTGATATGATGAGAATAGACCCGGGGGCCATAGGTTTCACTAGTAGCTTCTCTCAAGAGCATAAGTATTCTACGGTGGGTGAACAAATTACTGTTGAGCAATTGACATAATTGAGCATAGTTATGAGAATATCTAGGTATGATCATGTATATAGGCATCACGTCCGAGACAAGTAGACCGACTCCTGCCTGCATCTACTACTATTACTCCACTCATCGACCGCTATCTAGCATGCATCTAGATTATTAAGTTAAAAACAGAGTAATGCCTTAAGCAAAATGACATGATGTAGAGGGATAGTTTCATGCAATACGATAAAAACCCCTTCTTGTTATCCTCGATGGCAACAATACTATACGTGCCTTGCTGCCCCTTCTGTCACTGGGAAAGGACACCGCAAGATTGAACCCAAAGCTAAGAACTTCTCCCATTGCAAGAAAAACCAATCTAGTAGGCCAAACCAAACTGATAATTCGAAGAGACTTGCAAAGATAACCTATCATACATAAAAGAATTCAGAGAAGATTCAAATATTGTTCATAGATAGACTTGATCATAAACCCACAATTCATCAGTCTCAACAAACACACCGCAAAAAGAAGATAACATGGAATATGTAGGAGGAAGGAGTACGTTGGTGGAGCGTCGAGGGGCCCATGAGGCAGGGGGTGCGCCCTTCGGGGGGCGCCCTCCACCCTCGTGACCGCCTCGTGGATTTCTTGACGGAGGGTCCAAGTCTCCTGAATCTTATCTGATGAGAAAATCACGTTCCCGAAGGTTTCATTCCATTTGGACTCCGTTTGATATTTCGTTTCTTCGAAACACTGAAATAGGCAAAAAATAGCAATTCTGGGTTGGGCCTCCGGTTAATAGGTTAGTCCCAAAAATAATATAAAAGTGGAAAATAAAGCCCAATATGGTCCAAAACAGTAGATAATATAGCATGGAGCAATCAAAAATTATAGATACGTTGGAGACGTATGAACTGCACCTGCCACAAGGCGGGAGCTAGGGCTCGGAGTCCCCTGGCCCCGTCGTCGGCGTCAGCCGTCAGAGCCGGAAGCGGGACGCCTACCATGAGTGTGGAGCGCGGATCGACGGAAGGAAGGCTACGGCGCACCCCTACCTGGCGCGCCAAATGTCGGATCTCAGGTTCGGCAAAACCCTCAAGGTTCGAACACTGGGGTGCGCATGAAGATCTCCCCCTACCGATCCACGTCCTAGCTTTGCTAAGATATCACGGACTAACTAGACAAACTTGCAACACAAAGGACACAAGATTTAATTATACTGGTTCGGGCCACCGTTGTGGTGTAATACCCTACTCTAGTGTGGTTGTGGTGGATTGCCTCTCGGGCTGAGGATGGACAGTACAAGGGGAAGAACAGCCTCCTGAGGCGAGGTGTTCTTGTGCTTGGTGGGTGTGAGGATGAACTGAATGAGTTCGAGGCTAGTTGCCTCCTACTGTGGTGGGTAATCCTATTTATAGGGGCCTTGGTCCTCTCCCCAAATATTGAGCGGGAAGGGAGCCAACAACGCCCAATTTGAAGGGGGACAACTGGTACATCTTATCATGGCAAAAGCAGTCTTTGCCTACAAAAGGCTCTGGTGGTGACACCGCCTTGGGCTCCACGGTAACCTCCATCTTGCTGTCCTGCTGGTCTTGGTCTCGTTGCACCGATATGGAAACCTTTGCTTGACGCCTCGGTACTCCTCGCCTGCGCTTGCTTCCTTAGCACCAAAGAGGAAACAAGGACACTGTGCATGGTGGCGCCCGCCTGGTCTCGATCGTCATGGCTCACGTCACGAAAGCTTCGCGAGGTTTGCCTTGCCTTGATCTCTCTGCCCCTCGCGAGCTAGCCTGGTGAGACCGCTCCCGAGGAGGTCTTGTGTCATCCGCCTCGCGAGGCTTGGCTCCTCGCGAATGTCTTGAGTGCTTGTTGGTGAAGACCGGACGTACGGGCCCGCTCGCAGAGCCACACCGTGGGCCACAGGCAGGCAAGTCTGGGGACCCCCATTCCTAGAACACCGACATGGAGGGAGCATTTCGTATTTCCGTCTATCCTGACGACGCCTCATGGACCGTGCAACTTAAGATTTACATAGGCGTAGTGTGGGTCGACATTAAAACGAGCAAAAGCAGTCCGTTCGAGCAGTGCATGATAGCCACTGCGGAATGAGACAAGATCGAAGATCAAGTCTTCGCTTCGAAAGTTGTTCGGCGAACCGAAGACTACTTCCAATGTAATTGAGCCCGTGCAGTGGGCTTCTATGCCGGGTACTATCCCCTTGAAGGTAGTTGTGGTGGGCTTGATGCTTTAAGGATCAATGCCCATTTTGTGGATAGTGTCTTGGTAGCGTAGATTAAGGCTACTGCGGCCGTCCATAAGGACTTTCGTGAGATGGAACCCAGTGATAATTGGGTCGAGGACCAGAGCTGCCGAACCTTTGTGACGGATACTGGCTGGGTAGTCCTTGCGATCAAAAGTGATCGGGCAGGCCGCGCATTGGCTAAATTTTGGGGCGACCGGCTCTATGGCGTAGGTGTCCCGTAGTGCGCGCTTGCGCTTCCCTATAGGGATGTGCATCACGTATACCATGTTTACTATTTTTACTTTGGGGGGAAATTGCTTCTGACGACCGGTGTTAGGTTGGCGAGTCTCTTCGTCGTCGCTGTCACTGGGTGGCCCCCTTCCCCTTGTGTTCACAATTAAGCTTGCCGGCTTGTTTAAATACCCAATAGCTTCTGTTGGTATGATTGGCTAGTTTATCGGGGGTGCCATGAATTTGGCAGGGCCGATCCACTATCTGTCTAAATTGTATGGTCCTTCTCTGTTTGCCTTGAATGGCTTTTTCCGTTGACCGGGTTTGGAGCCGCTGAATCCACTGTTAACCGCCATGTCTTGTGTTCCTTCATTATTATTTCGATGCTTGTGTTTATTGTGTTGTGGCTTGCCGTTGCCATCTCGAACTTTGGAAGTGTTCGGATCACTGGTGTTGTTGCTTCTATGAGCTAGCCAGTTGTCTTATCCCGCGCAAAAGAGGGTCATCAGAGCGGTAAGGGCTGCCATGGATTTTGGTTTTTTCTTGACCGAGGTGGCGGGTGAGCCACTCATCACGGGCGCTATGTTTAAAGGCCGTGAGGGCTTCGGCGTCCGGACAATCGACAATTTGGTTTGTTTTAATTAAGAACCTAGTCCACAGCTTCTTGGCTGACTCCCCGGGCTGCTGGTTAATGTGACTTAGGTCATCGGTATCCGGAGGCCGGACATATGTACCTTGGAAGTTATCGCGGAAGGCGTCTTCCAAGTCTTCCCAGCTGACAATGGAGTTTTCGGGCAGGCTGTTCAACCAGTGCCGAGCTGGTTGTAAGTGCATCTAGTGCCCCTTAGTGATTTTGGTGTATTGAAGACTTATAGGTTAAGGAACTAATGTGTTTTTGAGTATACGCATGTCTGTAAGTCTATGCGGAGTTTGATATTTACAGAGAAAGTCGACCCCTAAAAATGATGTTCTTCGTCTGAAGACTTTGGATTTCTGAAGACTTTCTGAAGACTTTGAAAGTGAAGAAATTTGTGTGACCTTGAAGACTTGGTATCCATTCGAGGAACATGAAGCGTGAAGACTTTTGTTTTCTTAGTTTCATTTTCTCTTTCTTGAGTCATAGGAAACACCGTACTGTTAAAGGGGGTTGAGGAAATACTAAGGAAAATTTTCCAAGTGATGCTGAACTCAAAATCCTACACCTACCAATTCCTTTGAGTGAAGTCATTGGAAATCTCATACAGTTCAGTCATATTCTTCAGTCACAGAGACGAAGTTCTTCTGGTCTCTGAGGAATTTGTTCTGACTGAGGAGTTAGGAATTCGCCAGTGCGGATTGCCTACACAGTGATGAACATGATAGCCGTGAGGAATTTGAGGCTCAAATATCTGACCATTGTTGTGCTATGCGCCAGCTGTCCCAAAATATCTACCCACCTAACGGTCATATCATGGAAGGGCATTTATGTCTTATCATGTCGGGCTGGTGCCTAGGCTATAAATAGCCGCCCCTACAACCACTAGCTGGTTGGCTGCTCTGAGAGAAACTGACACTTGTCATTTGAGAGCATCCCATCCTCTGAGGACTTTGAGCGAAAATCATCAAGTGAGGAAAACCCAAAACCAAACACCTACAAACCCAAAGTGCTTGAGCATCACTGAAGAGATTGATCCTGCGTGGATCCGACGCTTGTTACCTTTGAAGACTTTGCTTCTTCCAGACGGTTAGGCGTTATGGTCTGAGCATCCAAGAGAAATTGTGGATCGCCGAGTGACCGAGTTTGTCAAGGTTTGGAAGTCACCTGAAGACTTACCACGAGTGATTGGGCGAGGTCTGTGTGACCTTATCTCAAGGAAAATACGGTGAGGACTGTGTGTCCTCAGGTTTAAATACCTAGCCACTCCAACCAGATGTACAACTGAGACAGCAGTTGGAACTGGTCAACCAAATCATTGTCTTCACCAAGCTCACTAGTTCTATTTCCTCAAATCTTTCATTCCCTCATTACGTTATTGTGCACTTGTTCATTTCTGTGTTTGAAGACTTTGACTGAAGACTTTCTCAATTTCCTCAGTTCAATTTCTTCAGTCTGTTTGTCTTCATCCTGTGTTATCCTGTGTTGACGCTTTCTGTACTATGTGCCTGTCTTCATTTCATCATGATGACCATGTTTGTGTTCTGTTATGTTTACTTCTGAGTACTTATTCCGCTGCAAGTAGTTCTTCACTAAGGAATTTCCTCACCCGCAAATTCCTCAGTGAAGAATTCATAAAAATCGCCTATTCACCCCCCTCTAGTCGATATAACGCACTTTCAATGGTATTAGAGCAAGGTACTCCCTTGTTCTGTGTGATTTTGGTTTAACCGCCTAGAGTTTTAGTTATGTCGACCGCAGGTATGATCAAGGTCTCTGCTGGGTGGCCTACCTTTGATGGGACGGACTACCCCTACTGGAAGAATAAGATGCGAAATCATCTTGAGGCAAGTGATAATGATGTCTGGTATGTTGTGGAAAATGGTGTTCCCTCAGTCACACCTTCTCTGAATGTTGCTGATGTGAAGAGATTCAAGCAACTCGATTATGAAGCGAAGAATATCATGTGTGGCCATCTGAGTAAAGGACAGTATGTAAGAGTGAGTGCTTTGGAAACTGCTAAGCTTATCTGGGATAAGCTGTCCAAAGTCAATGAAGGAGTCTCAACACAACGTGACTCTTGAGTTGACGTTCTTCGCAATATCTTCAACCGCTTCAAAAAACTTGACAATAAAAATGTTCAACAAACCTTCGATCGCCTCACTCACAACTCAAATGAGCTTCAATCACTTGGTGCCACTAACATCACCGACCATGGGGTGGTGAAGAAATTGCTGAGATCGCTTGATTCCTCATTTGATACTCTGGCGCTGATGATACAAGAGCGTGTTGAATACAAGTCACTTGATCCCGCTGATATCCTCGAGAGGCTAAATACTCATGAGTTCCAGCTTGCTGAAAAGAGAGATCTTTATGGTTCGAGCTATGGTAGATGACATGCCCTGAAGGCCAAGGTCGTCTCTGAATCTGAAGGTGAAGATTCTGGCAGTAGCCTTGGTGATCCTGAAGAACTGAGCCAGGAGCTAGCACTGCTCGTGAAGAAATTCCAAAGGTTCTCAAGACGTGGTCGCTTTGGAAAGCCCTCAAGGACCAATGATTCCTCATCCAGTGACTACAAGAAGAGGCTATGCCACAAATGCAAGAAACATGGTCACTACATTCAAGATTTTCCTTAGTGGGAAAAGGAATCAAATAAGAAGAAATACAAGGATTACAGTTCTGATGATGCGAAGAAGAAGAAGAAGAAGAAATCCTCAAAGTCTTCATCATCAAAATCCTCAAAGTCTTCATCTCACAAGAAGAGCAGCTCCAAGAAGGCTCGGGCAATCATTGGCAAGGAAATGGACGTTGAGGCTGAATCTGAAGAAAATGAGGAAGAAGAGGCATCCGAGGAGTCCGAATCTGGTGAGGCGAGTCTAGCTCTCGCTACAGCATTCGTCAGCAAGTCTATCTTTACCTCTGATGAAAATGGTTTCACCAACAAGGCTGATGAAGGCAATGATGACTACGCTCCCACCTATTGCTTCATGGCAAAGGGTGTGAAGCTACTCAAATATACCTCCTCTGAATCAAGTGAGAATGAATGTGATGAAAACCTCAAGCCCAACTACTCTAAACTTGCTAAGATTGCTGTGAAACAACAAAAGGCTTTTGAAAAGGTTCAAAACATGCTAGACAAAAGTGATGATATGTTGGGTGAAGAAATTGTCACACCCTGATTTTCATGCCACAACACTTAAGCTAATAAATCATGATAAAGTGTGGTTTGACAAAAACTTTTGCATTATTTAGCTTTTATTTGGAGTTGGTTTTCTCTCTGTGTTTTTCAAGTGCTCTTTAAAAGTCAACACAACTCCACCTTCTATACTTCATCTCATTGCCCCAAACTTCTACCCAATGATCATGCCATGTGTACAGAGCAATATAGTATTTTCTTACAAAAATAATTTGGCCAAATAGTCTTTTCAAAAATTAGTTTTCCAAAAACCCTCGAATTGAGGTTTGCACTACAAGTACTTGATTTGGGGTATGAAAAATCTTTTAAAAAGTATATTTGACTCCTATTAGGTATAGACTCCCATAAACCACAAAAATAAAATTTTAAAAATATTTTCCTATTTTATTTAAAGGCTTTTTCCTTAGACCAGAAATGGTCTTTAATAGGTTAAAATTATTTAAAAGCTTCAAAAATATTTGGGAAAATCAGGGAAACTCAGTGGACATATATTTTCCATATATAAGAGTTTCAACACATGGTCATGTTCAAAATATTGGACAAAACCCTCCACAACCATTTCTGTCCATTTCAAGTATTTGAAATATTTCTACAAGAAATATTTTCAAATAAATCCAGGAAAACTCTAGCAAGTCACATATACATAATGTGATGATCTTGCAAAGTTTCATATCAATCAAAATAATTTTGGTTCACTAAAGTGCCCCAAAACCCTCTTTGTCCAGATCCAAGTTTGAACAACTCTACATTGCCAACTTTCTCCATTTGATCCCAAACTTTGTGGTCATTCTCAAAAGCCCAAATGATGACACTACACCAAGTGGTGCATCAAGGGGAATGGTTTTGCATGAATAGACTTTGGTAAATGCATTTCTGTTGACTTATAGGGTTTACAAAAGTTGCATTGGCAACTTTGCCCAAATGAACTCAAAATTGGTGGAAGGCCCTAATTATATGTGCCATTTTACCCTGTGGAGTCTCTTGCCAAATGAAATTCATTTCCTTACCCAAACAAGCATCAAACACCTTCTACCACTTTACCCAAAATTCCATTTTTGGCCTCCTCCACTAATCTCCATGGGCTCAACTGTGTACCACAGCTGCTCCAGACCCTCTCCTATCTCCAGTAACTCTCCCCTGGCCATTGCTCAATGATTGAGGGGTAAAATACCCCCATTTACCTCCCTGGATAGCCCCTCTTTCCCTCTTCTTCTACCTCTCTCTTCTCCTACTGGCCACCCAGGGCATCTAAGGCCATCTCCCACTTCTTTACTTCCCCCTAGAGCTACCAGACACTTTTGGCCGCGCCCACATTGCATACAAAATGGCCATGCCGGCCATTGGGGCGCTCTGGAGTGTGCTACAGTGCGCTCCCGCACTGTAGCCGCCCTCTGCCCGACGACCCTGGCCACCTCGGGCCTTCCCAGCGCGCCAGACGATGCATCTCAACATCCTCGGCATGCTACACTGTCGGCCCCCTCCTCTCTCTCCCTCTTCGGCTCTCCTCACATGCGGACAGAGCGCTGCCCGAGCGCGCCAGTCGCTGCCCGCAATGGGGACCTGCTCTGTCGCGTTTCTCGGCCCCTCTCTTCTCCCCCTGGGCGTAGTCCACCCCCACGAACACCCTAGACTCGGTGCAACACACTCCCGAGGCCCGTAGCAACGAGCACGAGCTCGCCGGTGCACGAGACCACGGTGGACCGCCGCTCGCCTATATAAGGCATCCCCGAGCCCTCCTCTCGCCACCAATCGTCCTCTCCCACTCCAAATAGCCCCCCTGAGCCTCCCATTCATCCCAGAGCCGCCCAAGCTCGAGATCGAGCTCGAGCTCCGCCGCTTCGGGTCGCCGTCGATCTCGTGGTACAGGCCTCCTTTGCCCTCTCTCTCTCTCTCTCTCTCTTTCTCTCTCTCTCTCTCTCTCTCTCGATCTGGAACCGCCTCACCTCTCTTACCATTTCCCTTCTGTCTCCCCTCTCTATTGCAGCCAGAATCAACCGGGACAAGCACCTCCCGAAGCCCTTCCATCGGCTTCCTCGTCGCCGGCGAACCCCTACACTCCGGCGATCGCCTCCACCTCCACCTGAACGGCGACTCCGCCCTGAGCACGCCGATGCCCTCAGATCGCCTCGTCATCGACCACAGCGATGCCGGTGAGCTCGCCTCCCTCTCTGGCCCGAGGCTGAAGACGACGGTCGTGGGGCCCGTCGGTCAGCCTCACATTCAGACGGGTGGGCCCCACCCGACAGGTTTAAACACACACGCGCGCGCGTAGCGGTTTGCCTGTCGCCTGAAGGCGTATTTTGCATTTACGCGTTCGACGTGGCAGCCTCGCGCGGGCTGGATCCTCTCTGGGCCTGCTACACTTGGTCCTTCTGGCCCAGTTGCACAGTGCTGCTTCTCCTTTTTCTTTTTCCATAAATTTCTAAAAATTCCTCAGGATTAAATATTAATCCAAATGCAATAATTCTAGTTCCTAAATTCTTGTAAAAATTCTACCTATTTAATGGTATAACTTTCACACATGTCCAAACAACTTTTATGTATTGTTCATATTCAAATTCAAATTTGAATATATTTAAACCTCTCTAAAAATCCATTCCTCATATTCTACCACTCCAAATCCAAAACTAGGAATTTTATCCTTCTTAATTTTCACCCTAGTATTTACTAAAAATAGGTTGACATTTTTCTGAGCACTTCGGTTTTTCTGTTTTTCTATTGCCTTATTTTCCTGTCATTTCTTTTGCGACAAATAGATCCCGTATTTTACGAAGTAGTTGGATAATAAGAAGGAGAAGGACTTGAAGACTTTGAAGACCAAGGCAAGCAGCCCTTTGACCATGTCTATGAAACCCTTTTTATGCATGTCATATAACAATTTTATTGCTTGCATCGGAGTCATGATGATGAGGTGACCACTTGGGGTGGTTTGCCTCCGTTACTTCCTCGTTGATACTAGCATTGTGCATGACCCTACCTTCTTATGAGGGTTACGTCGGTGGGAGTAGATAGGATGCTAAATTAGTTTCTACGCGAAAAGGGACAGGAATATGCATGGTGATGGAGACAAAGTATTTTCAAAAGACGTTTCAAAAACCCCATCGAGTGCCACTTATGCCCGAGGGAGATAATGAGATGGTTAACCACTTGATGACGAAGTGGTGTACTGAGGCAAGTGTGTGTGTTGTTTTGAAAAATGGATTGGTTTAAGTTGCAACCGTTATTCCAACCTTACATGTGCAACCACTCTACCCTTGTATGGGAATGGGCATTATTGATTACCTAGGCTGATACTAGCTTGGATCCCGCATTACTAGTGATGGGGGAGAGTTGGTGCTCTCTCTCGGGACGGGGTCGTGCCAGGTTGGGTGGCCATGACTGTTTTACAGGGCAGCGGACACACCGTTGGTACCCCGGGCTTGTGGTATGTGATGAATATGGCAGCGAGGCTCCACAATTTTAAGATGTGAAATGTTGGGCATGGGGATTACTACCAATCGAGTGGACTCTATGTTAGTGTCGTCTAGGGAAAGATAGTGATCGGGTGCTTACCCCGGGTACTTGGGGTACCGTGGGTCGTGGATGACATGGAAGTTCCCCGGATCTTGTGGGTAAAGTGTGCAACCTCTGCAGAGTGTAAAACTATTCAAATAGCCGTGTCCATGGTCACGGACAGTTGGGTAACCGCTCTTGGGCTACGTCCACATGTTTACAAACCAGTGTGTATGTTTGGATAAGTGGGAAGAACTACTTGGGTCAAGTCAAAGGAGTTGACATGATTGAGTTGGGTTGATGCCCACTCAATTTATGTTGATATCCTTAACCAGTCCCTATGGTTACTTGAATTCGTATGATGCATGTTTTACCAATTGTTGAACATGTCATAACACAACAAAACTAGCTTTCTGGAAAATTTACCTATATCATCCATTGTTGTTACTGGTTATTTTATTGGCCAGGCATGGGTTGCTTGCGAGTACATTCAAAGCACTCATTGGCTTGCCACTGGTTATTTTATTGGCCAGTGTTGAAAGAACATGATATGATGAAGAATACTCCGGTGACGAACATGTGAGCTAGGACGCTTCCCAGTCAGAATGCCTATAGGGATAAGGCAGATGGCAGGGGTCCAAGATGTCAACAAAAAATTTCCGCTGCGATGATATACTCAAGACTTGACCATAATGGTCCTACTTGTGTAAAAGGGTATGTATGGATGTAAGACTCTTGTTATTAAGCTTTTGTGTGTTCAGTGAGCATTGATCTCTGGGATCACTGTACATGTGCATTCGGTGATCACTACTTATGAGTCGGGGTCCCCACAGAAATGGATCGCACTAAAACCTTGACTGAAAATCTTCAGAGACTTCAGTCTAGGTTTGACAACCTTCAAGGTCATCATAACACTCTCTTATCTGATCATGAGAAGCTTTATTATGAATTTCTTTAAAGAAAGCAAGATCTTGAAAAGCTAAGGGTGAGTTATGAAGATCTTCAGAAGGAGCGCAATTCATTACTTGCTCAACAAATCAGCGCTGCTCAGGAAGAATTTGTTCCTCCCTGTTTGAAGTGCATTGAACGTGAATCTGCTAATTCTTCACCAGAATGTTCAAATGCTTCTAATGCTACAAATTCTTCACCTGTCGCTGCTATCACTAATTCCTCATCTGAGGACATTTCTAGTATCACTCATGATGCAGGGCTGAAGGAATTGTACATGACAGGCATGTACAAAAGCCTCAAAGGGCATCAGGCTCTTTGTGATGTGCTTAAAAAGCAGATCCTCAACAGGAACCCTAGGAAAGAGGGCATTGCCTTTGAGAGGAAACTCAATGCTAATGGAACATATTGGAAGCCCGAGCAGTACCCCAAAACCTCATGGGTTGCTCCAAAGGGGCCTACAGTAGATCCATCTAATCTATCTGGCTTTACATGCGAATCTCCTCATTCTGCCGATGAGTCATTTGACTCCAACTATAAACTGTCAAAAATCAGAATGGTGAAGTATTTGCTAGCTATGTTGGCACTAACTGCAGGAATGGTTCCCCTATGAAGAAAATCTGGGTTCCCAAACGGTGCCTTGAAAGTCTTCAGGTGAATGTCCTCATGACACCACCTATGAAGAATAGGAACCCCAGATCAAATTCTTCACATGGACCAAATTCTTCATATGGATCCAAGTCCTCATACGGACCAAATTCCTCACGTGGATCAAATTCCTCAAAAGGGTCCAAGTTCTCATATGAACATCATCATGTTAACACCTTTGTTTCGCAGGGAAGAGCAAAGGGCTATGAATATGAGCATTATTCTTGTAACCATTATGTTCACAAGTCCTCGAAGAATTTCTCTGCTTATTCATATGCTTATCCTAACTCCTCTTATGTGAAACGAAATGATTGGCTTCTATGCCACCTTTCTCATATGGAGCTCGCAGAGTGATGAACTCTTTGCCAACCCTTCAGATGTGGGTGGTGAAGAAAAAGAACTAATCTCTTATGCAGTGTCAGGTCTCCAGACATGCGTGAACGTCTGAAAAATTTGCTGGAGACCTGAAATCGCCTGAAAGGACGTAGGCTAATCATGAAGAAATGAACCCTCATTTCTCACGTCCTCATACTATTTTATCTATTCTATTTCTTGATGATTTGATCTGATGATTTGATGTCATATTCTTCACTGATGAAGTATACGAGTTCGTAAGATGCACTAATTCATCTGCAGGATGATCAACCCAAAGCAAATGAGTGGGTCCTTGATAGTGGATGTACAAATCACATGACAGGTGACACGAATCTATTGATGGATGCTCCCTTATCTCCATCGCATCTGAAGCATATCATCTTCGCTGACAAAGGCAAAAATCAAGTATTGGGTCTAGGTAAGGTTGCGATCTCAAAGGATCGACACATGGACAAAGTCATGCTTGTCGAGTCCTTAGGATACAACCTCATGTCTGTCTCAATGCTTTGTGATCTTGATATGGTTGTTATCTTCGGCAAGTACCGTTGTGTTGTGATCATGGAAGCTGACAATTCATAAGTCTTCGAAGGCTTTAGGAGAGGAGACTTGTATATTGTTGATTTTCTACAGGACCTCAACCAGCTGTATGCCTACATGCAAAAGCTTCAGAAGGACGGCTATGGCATTAACGACTTGGACATGCAGGCATGAGGAATTTGCACATGCTTGCAAAGAAGAAGCATGTCATTGGCATTGAGAATGTCAAAATCCTCAAGGATCACCTGTGAGGAGCCTGTGAAGTTGGAAAGATGACCAAGGCCAAGCATCCAGCAAAGACAATCATGACTACCACTCGACCATTTGAATTGCTTCACATGGATCTCTTTGATCCTAATCATTATTCTGCAGTTTCAAATGATACATCTCTATATGGCTTTGTTATTGTTGATGATTACTCTCGTTACACATGGGTGCATATTGTCACTTACAAACATGAGGTGCAGGAAGTCTTCAAACGATTTTATTCGAGGGCTTCAACCAACTTTGGTGTGAAGATCAAGCACATCAGAAGTGACAATGGAACTGAGTCCAAGAATTCTGGTCTTGATGAATATCTTGATGAAATCGGTATCACTCATGAGTAATCTGCTCCTTATAGTCCTCAGCAAAATGGCGTCATGGAGCGCAAGAACAGGACTCTTGCTGAGATGGCTCGCACTATGCTTGATGAATACAAGACACCTTGGCGTTTCTGGATTGATGCAATTGATACTACTTGCCATATCATCAACAAAGTATATCTTCACAAATTCTTCAAAAAGAATGCATACGAACTCCTCACTGACAAGAAACCCAATGTGAGTTATTTCAAAGTCTTCGGTGCTAAATGTTGGATTAGAGATCCTCATCACAATTCTAAATTTGCACCGAAAGCACATGAAGGTTTTATGCTTGGTTACGGAAAGGACTCGCACACCTACAGAGTATTCAACAACGTTCTTCGCAAAGTTGTTGAAACTATAGATGTGCGGTTCGATGAAACTAATGGCTCGCAAAGAGAGCACGTACCTTTTGTGATAGATGAACCAGCACCTGAGGAAACTATCAAGTTCAAGGCTACTGAGGATGTCATTCTGACCGAAGAATCTGCTGAAGAATTCATTCCAGAACATGAAGAACATCAAGCTAATGCACATGAAGAAACTGGTGTTGATGAAAATGGTGCTGAAGAAAATGCTGATCAAATTCCTTGACGACAACCAGCTCATCCTCATGTTGCAAACGAAGTGCAAATTGAAAAAAATCATCGATGACATTGAAGCACCAGGTCCTCTCACACGCTCAAGAGCTTCACATTTGTCCAACTTTTGTGGGCACTTTGCTTTCGTCTCTATCACAGAGCCCACTAAGGTAGATGAAGCATTTCTGGACCCTGAGTGGATTCAAGCCATGCTAGAAGAATTACATCAGTTCAAGCTCAACAACGTCTGGGAACTAGACAAACGTCCAGATCCTCGCTAGCACAATATCATTCGCACAAAGTGGATCTACCGCAACAAGCAAGATGAATATGGTATTGACTTCGATCAAAAGGTATATACCACTCCATGATTGGTTCTCTTTTGTACTTATGTGCATCTAGGCTAGACATTATGCTTAGTGTTTTCATGTGTGCCCGATTTCAAGCTACACCGAAGGAATCACACCATAAGGCTGTGAAGCATATTCTTCGATATCTAGCTCACACACCAACACTTGGATTATGGTACCCCAAGGGCTCGGCTTTTGATCTCATTGGGTATTCTTACTCTGACTATGCTGGTGATCGTGTGGACCGCAAGTCAACATCTGTCACATGCCATTTCCTTAGATGATCTTTGGTCTGTTGGTCCTCGAAGAAACAGAACTGTGTATCACTGTCTACTGTTGAAGCTGAGTACATTGCTGCGGGTTCTTGCTGTGCTCAATTGTTATGGATGAAGCAAACTCTCAAGGACTATGGCGTCAACGTGAAGAATGTTCCTCTCTACTGTGACAATGAGAGCGCCATCAAGATTGCTCACAACCCAGTTAAGCACTCGAAGACAAAGCACATTCAGATTCATCATCATTTTCTTCGCAATCATGTGTTGAAGGGCGACATTTCTATTGAGCATGTGAAGACTAAACAATAGCTAGCCGATATCTTCACAAAGCCCTTGGATGAGAAGAGATTTAGCAAGTAGTGAGCTAAATATCCTAGAATCTTCGAATGTCCTTTGAAAAGGACACACATTCTAACACTTATGCAAAATTGATGACTTAGATGTGCAACACATGAAGAAACGTTTTTCTTCAATCAATGAAGACTAACACTCTAAGTGTGAAGAAATTAACGAAGAATTTGATTCTCAGAGCCCTACGACAATTTTACACGGTGTCTGAAATCATCATTCTTATACGGTGGGTCACGCCACCACCAAAAGTTGAAAATCTTCAATTTGAGTTTTTCCTCGTTTTGAAATTCCTCAGTTGTTCAATTTCTTCAGCTTTGCATTGTCTTCACTTTCTCTGTCGTGTTTCTTCATTGGCTATATATATATATATGTATGTATATGTATATATACATACATATATATATATATATTCACCCATGATATATATATGAGTTTATGTCCTCTACAACATTCACTTATTGCTATTTCTTCAAGTTTCTTTTTCTGCTAAGTGAATGTGATCGGACCCTTCCCCCTCTATGCTAAACTCAACCCAATCTATTCACAAATTCTTCATGTGCGTTCTATTTGAAACTCGTTAAAAATCTTCACCGTGTCCTTGTCAGCTGAAGAATTTTGCGAATGGTACTTTAAAACTTATCTTATCTAAATTTTTGGCTTTGCTGCTCAAACCGTTCCGCATTCTATGTAATGCTTATGTATTAACCCACGATCTCACACAATCGCCACCTCTCAGTATGTGGGTGACACATGTCAAGCGAATGAGAAGGGTCAGGGGCACGTTCGTCCAATTTCTTTGGGCGAACAATTTTTCACTTCGGTTATAAATACCACTCCCCTTCCTCACTTCTCTTTTACTCCGCTCGACCTCACTCCACCTCGAGCTTCTCAAACCCTAGCGCCGCCGCTACTTCATCGTCGCTGGTGAGGTAGAGCTTCACTGCCTCGACCTCGTCACCGTCGTACTCGTGCCAGCTGTGGATTTCTTCACTCTGCCGCCGCCGTAGCTGTCTTCCTCTGCTGAGTTAGGACGTGGTAGATCTGAGCTGACGAACTTCACATCTACACTTCCCAGTTCATCGTGTTCTTCATCCAGGGTAATTAAAAGTTACTTTTACTGCCCTCTTTGATTCAAATCTTTACTACAAAATCTTCAAAAGTGTTTTATTCTTCAAATTCTCACACACTAAACACCTCACACGTCATCTGTTCTTGATTATTTTCTCTAAGCAACATTTTTCTTCAAGATTCCTCAATTGTGTGGATTTTCGATCTGTACAACTCTGGAACTTAAGATAAAGAATGCTTAGTGAAATTCTTCAAGACGCATCTGGTCAAATTCCTCAAACTTGTTCATTTTGAAAAACCTTCTGAGAACGCATATGACCTCTCCAAATTCCTCGCAACTATACTCTATGCACAGGTACTCATGTCCGCTGCTGAATCACTAGGTTCTCATCAACTTAACTCATTTGCAGTGTTCCTCGAAGAAAAGTTGCATACTTCTTCAGAAAATTAAGTTGTTCATATTCCTCAGCTGAAGAAAATGGCTGATGGAAAGAAGCCACAGAAAGGAGGAAAGAGGCCTGAGGTCAATACTGCCTTTGAGATGCCTGATGACATATACAAGGAGTATTGCACTCCTGATGAGGCCAAGTTTGGCAAGGAGGACAAAAATCAGCGCAAAGTGTGCATCCAAAGAATAGAGAGGAGATGGGCACGAGAATGGAGGGAGTACAGATATGTCGCTCCCAAATACATGAAGAAATTCGCTCTAAATCCTCCATGCCCAAGACCTCCGTTGGCACCTGGCCAAGTAGCAGATCCCACTAGCCTCAAGCGCGGTGAGGACTGTCCTCAAGAATGGGCTAAGAGCCAGGCCAAGCTAGCCAAATAGGCAAAAGAAGCAGTGAGGAAATTTAATGAAGACTATGCTGCTGCTACTGCCACTGCTGAAGCCTCTGCTGTCAAGCCAAAGAAGGCCATGGCAAAGAAGCCTGCTCATAAGCCAAGTGCTTCTTCCTCAATGCCCTCACGACCAAGTTCCTCAGCAATGCCTTCATGGAAAATTCCTCAAGCTGCTCCTGCTCCTCCAAATCCTTCAGCTCCTCCGCCAAGGTCCTCAGCTCCTCCGGATGAATCCTCAGCACCTGTGCATCTCGCCACATGCCAAAGGACAGCAGGCATCTCTATTGCCCCAGGAGCTTCTGCTAGTTCCTTAGCTGCACCAAATTCTTCAAATGGCCCCTCTCTGCTGAAGAAAAAGGCCACTGCTAGACGAGGCACTCGACCAAGTCCTCACAAGAAGCAAGTCGCATTTCAAGTACCGTCTGATGAAGACGAAGCTGATGATGATGAACTTGCTAAAACCATCAGAGACAGATAGGCCAAGGCCGCTAGAGCCAAAGGAACAAATGTGCCTCTTCTTTTGGATCCTAAGTTGATCCTTGATTACATTGATCTCTAGCACAAGGATCCAAATACTCCTATGCCTGACTTCAAACTGACTCTTGGTCAAAGTCATATGCTGACTGCCTTCATCCAAGAAGAAAAATGGAAAATTGAAAAGGCAAGGCAGATCAAGAAAGCGCAGTACAAGAAGGAGCGTTTCCTGAAGAAAAACATTGTCTCTATGACAACTGAAGAACTTGTCACTATTCAATCTAAGATCAAGAAACTCAGCGATGAATTTGACGTATACCGTGCTGACTCGCTTGGAGCCAAAGTCAAGTTTGTGAATTTGACTGAAAAGTTCACTTCCATTGTTGCAGCCCCAACGCAACAAGCAAATCCTCAGGCTGAAGCATCTGCTCAGCCGACTGAAGAAAATGCAAGCACCACTGATGACATTCAGGCTGCTGAAGAAACTCAATGTACCAGGGCTGATGACTGCATTCCAGCCGCTGACGAAATTGCCAGGGCAACCACTAGTGTTGCGCCTGAAGAAAATGAAGAAATCAGGGCAACTGCAACAGTTCTGCCTGAAGATATTGAACCAAATTCCTCTGCTCCTCCTGCGCCTACTCCAACTCCAATCCTTCCGTCTGCATCAGATGAGAAGAAGACCAAGGCTAAAGAGCGTGCAGCGGTGAAGAAAAGGAAAGCATCAACTTCATCAGATTCTTCAGCTCCGAAGAAGATGAAGCCATTGACCAGCTCTTATGCAAATCCAATTGATTTTGTTCCCGTCTTATCCATGCCATCAAAGGACCTTTTTCCTTTTGATGAAGAATATGTGATTCCAAGTAAATCTGATGATGGCATTCCCTCTGCTGCTTCGTCAGAGCAGTTGGATGAAGAAATTGAAGCGGATACAATCCCTTCAACCCCAACAGTTTCATTGCCTATGCCTCAGTTCACTGCTGAAGAGGCCAACGTTGAAGAAAAAGAAGAAGATGAAGATGTGGACATTGGGTGTACAACACCAGTGCTGAATTATGACTTTTGGGAAAGTCAGCACCCCAACTCCCATCTGTTCACACCACTACAACAAATTCCTCAGTCCCCTGTCAACACTGAACTAGTAATGGGATCTGAAGAACCTCGTGCAACTCCGCCTGTCCATGAAGAGATTCCAGCCACTAGTACTGATGAAAATGTAAATGAAGAATTGAAGACCCAGGCTGTCACTGAAGAAGAACCTGAAATTCCTCAGCCCGTGGAGCCTGAGATTGCGATTCCTGAGGTGGTAATGCAATTGACTGATACTCCTCAGCCCAAACAAAGGATCCCGTCTCGAAGAAGAGGAAATTCAAGGCTGATGACTTCTTCGGCGAGCATGTGTTCTTCACTGACTTCAATCCATATGACTCTGCTCGTCTTAGAAGGAAGCGGTTCTAGACTGCCAGCGAAGCAAACTTTTATTCTTCACTGCTCTTCAACAAGGACAAAGTCTTCGACCACGAGCATATTCCTCACATCGACATGGAACCATTGCCTTGCTTTACCCCGGTCCTCAGTGTGCTTCATGATGCAGGATTGCTCAACTTCTGCACAGATATTTGCGATTGGAATGAAGAGCTCATTCTTCAATTATATGCAACCCTGCACATCACAGGCGATGCTGATGATATCAACTCTTGGGTGTTGGACTGGATGACCGAAAACACTCATTATAACGCACCGGCCTCTGAATTACTTCATGCCCTGCCCATCAGTCCACCCCTTGAAGGAGCTCGCTGCCTGTACTAGGAACCAGAACTCACTGCTCATTACATGCAAGTGCTTATGAAGCGTCTGAAGCCCGGTCAAGCCCCAGGGACCAAATTCCTCGTGAAGGAATTTCTATATGTGCCAAGAACAGTGTATCACATTCTGACAAAGACTATGAGTCCAATCAAAGGCCACGACTCGTCTGATGAGGAAATTGTTGGCATCATGAAGAATCTGTTGTTCAATATCATGCATGGCATTCCTGTGAACTATCATGATTTCTTCATGAGGACTCTGGCAAATGTTGCAATTTCTCCGTTTGAGTTGAAGCCTTATGCACCCTGGATTATGAAATTCATCAGAACAAGGTCTTCACTCAACTACAAGGCTGACACTCTCAACCATGCCAGCTACTTGCCCCCCATTGAAGTCCTCAAAAGGACATTTTCCTCAGCTGATGAAAAGGGCAAGGCCGCTGCTGTTACAGATGAAGGCATTCGTCCATTGGATGGTCAGTTTCACAAAGCTGCATCTTATTCCACCAATGAGGGCTCTGCCACTTATGATTCTGCTGCTAATGCATCCAAGCCAAATCCTCAAGCCACAGCTCCAAGAGTGATGACTGATCGTGATCAGCTTCTTAGTATTCACCAGAAGGTGGATCGAAACCATAAATGGGTTAAGCGTCAGTTTGGTTCTATTCTTCACAACATGACTGCTACACATAATGTAGTAAAGAAAAACCATTACTACCTCCATGAAGTCTTCGGTCGCACCTGGGCTATTCTGTCACATCTATATGATGAAGAAGATTTGAAGAAAATGGGTCTCAAGGAGGATTTTGACTGGTTTGCTCCTCCACCGAAGAAATACAAAAGGTCAAGGTTCCTTCCTAGGTGGCCAGCTCCTATTCTTCATCACGCGACACCGACGAGCATGAAGATTTGCATGACACTGCGGCAGGCCCTACAGCAACAAACGACCCCAACAACGCTGGCGCTCCTTCATCAACTTGATATTCTTCAGGGGTGTTAGTCCTCATTTTCGATCCTTTTGGTCATTCGATGACAAAGGGGGAGAAATTTGAGTTAGTCTTCAAGCGGGTCTATCTATATGGGCGTTTTTTGCTAAGTTACAACTCTCGTTCTTTTGAAGACTTTGCTGGATCGAGTTGTAAATTTAAACTCTATGGTGGCCTGATACTTTTGTTATGTTCTTCTGCATGCTTATTCCTTGTTAATGTCAATGCACGCATGCTGAATTACATCGGTTACCATATTTCATCATGCATTTCAAATCCTTCATATTATATGTCAAATGCGTGTATGAATTACAAGATATAGGGTGAGATCTCCATGATTCTACTCATCAAGTGTGCATTGCTTCAAAAGCAAATTCGTCACTATGCACATCTTCAGGGGGAGTTCTTCTATATCTTGCAATCAAATTCCTCAATTTTAGTATTTACACTTCATATGTTTATCCCCGTCGAAAACTTAACCTATATGGTCATCAATCACCAAAAAGGGTGAGATTGTAAGTGCATCTAGTGCCCCTTAGTGATTTTGGTGTATTGAAGACTTATAGGTTAAGGGACTAACGTGTTTTTGAGTGTACACAGCTCTATAAGTCTATGAGGAGTTTGATATTTACAGAGAAAGTCGACCCCTAAAATTAAGTTCTTTGTCAGAACACTTTGGATTTCTGAAGACTTTGGAAGTGAACAAATTGGTGTGACCTTGAAGACTTGGTATCCATTCGAGGAACATGAAGCGTGAAGACTTTTGTTTCTGTAGTTTCATTTTCTCTTTCTTGAGTTATAGGAAACACCGTACTGTTAAAGGGGGTCCAGGAAATACTAAGGAAAAATTTCCAGGTGATGCTCAACTCAAAATCCTACACCTACCAATCCCTTCGAGTGAAGTCATTGGAAATCTCATACAGTTCAGTCATATTCTTCAGTGACAGAGACGAAGTTCTTCTGGTCTCTGAGGAATTTTTTTGACTGAGGAGTTAGGAATTCGCCAGTGCGGATTGCCTACACAGTGAGGAACATGATAGACCTGAGGAATTTGAGCCTCAAATATCCGGCCATTGCTGTGCTATGCGCCAGCTGTCCCAAAATATCTACCCACCTAACAGTCATATCATTGAAGGGCATTTATGTCTTATCATGTCGGGCTGCTCCCTAGGCTATAAATAGCTGCCCCCTACAACCACTAGCTGGTTGGCTGCTCCAAGAGAAACTGACACCTGCCATTTGAGAGCATCCCGTCCTCCGAGGACTTTGAGCGAAAATCATCAAGTGAGGAAAACCGAAACCCAAACACCTACAAACCCAAAGTGATTGAGCATCACTAAAGAGATTGATCCTGCGTGGATCCGACGCTTGTTACCTTTGAAGAGTGTGCTTCTTCCAGACGGTTAGGCGTCATGGTCTGAGCATCCAAGAGGAACTGTGGATCGCCGAGTGACTGAGTTTGTGAAGGTTTGGAAGTCACCTGAAGACTTACCACGAGTGATTGGGCGAGGTCTGTGTGACCTTAGCTCAAGGAGAATACGGTGAGGATTGTGTATCTGGGACTGTGTGTCCTCAGGTTTAAATACCTAGCCGCTCCAACCAGATGTACAACTGAGACAGCAGTTGGAACTGGTCTACCAAATCATTGTCTTCACCAAGCTCACTGGTTCTATTTCCTTAACTCTTTCATTCCCTCATTACTGTGTTGTGCACTTGTTCATATCTGTGTTTGAAGACTTTGACTGAAGACTTTCTCAATTTCCTCAGTTCAATTTCTTCAGTCTGTTTGTCTTCATCATGTGTTATCCTGTGTTTACGCTTTCTGTACTCTGTGCCTGTCTTCATTTCATCATGATGACCATGTTTGTGTTCTGTTATGTTTACTTTCGAGTACTTATTTCGCTGCAAGTAGTTCTTCGCTAAGGAATTTCCTCACCCGCAAATTCCTCAGTGAAGAATTCATAAAAATTGCCTATTCACCCCCCTCTAGTCGATATAACACACTTTCACTGGTCCCTTGAGTTTTAGTGGGAGGTATTTGATGGCATGAAGGCCATATGAATATGGAGAAGAAAATCTTCGATCCATACCGCGGGGTCTGTTGTCCCTTCATATGATTCGATGTTCATGGGTTTAAACCCTTCCGGGAATTCGTGCTCCATTACTTCATCAGTGAAGCAAAGGGGGTGTGCGGCGCTTCTATATCGGTCCATGTCACGACGTAGCTTGGATGGAGTCCGTCTGCGATTTTTGGCCTGGGCGTGATTATGCTTGTCATGTCCGGCTAGATGGCCGTCGTCGCGTGTCCAAGCACGCCCCCGTGATCTGTAGATCGATCTGGTTTGTCCTGCTCTGTTGTCCAGGTCCTGCCGCAGGTCATATGTATAACCCCGAGCTGTTATGTCCCTGCCTTTATGGCGGGGTAGTATGGGCTCGTGTTCGGCTTGAGTTGCCATTTTGTCCTGGCCACATGGTGGTCGGTCAGCCGCATTATGCGTTGATGGTACGGGCTCCAGTGCCTCGTCATTGAATTGAGGTAACAATTTGCACTTCGGGTAGCTTTTGGTTGGGCGCTTGAGGCCATATTCCTCGGCTGCCAGGACATTACTCCACCTGTCATTGAGCAGATCTTGATCAGCCTGAAGCTGCTGCTGTTTCTTTTTCAGGCTCCTTGCAATGGCGATTAGCTAGCGCTTGAAGCGCTCCTGCTCGAGGGGTTCCTCAGGTACGATGAATTCTTCATCACCGAGGCTCACCTCATCCTCGGAGAGTGGGAGATAATTACTGTGCTCCGAGTCATTAGGGCTAACTTTCCCATCTTCCCAATCGTCATGTTCGGAAGTTGGCTCGACGGGTCTTCTCTGGCTTCGACATCATCCGGAGTGTTGTTGCCTCATGTGCTGGTATTGCTGTTTTTTCCACTACGTGATTTAGAGCGGCGCCGCTGACGTCGGCTCTTTGGCTGTATCTTAGGAGGTTTATCATCGACTTGATCATCCTTGTCATTGCCGCTATTCTCTTTGGGTGTATCCACCATGTACACGTCATACGAAGAGGTGGCCGTCCGGCGTCCGGTAAACGGCGGGTTTTGGCCTGCTCTTCTCCGGCATCGTCGTCCATACCGTCGATGTCTTCGGAGCCGTAATCGAGCATGTCTGTTAAGTCCTTGATAGTGGCTGTAAAGTGGGTGGTGGGTGGGACGTAAAATTCCCTGCTCTCAGCCCCTCGTCCGGGCTGGGCGTAGTTCGGACGTTGCTCCTCTGTAATGAAAAGGGATCACATTAATTCCAGAGCCTCGCTTAAAGGTGAGGTTTGCCCAAAGAGAAGAGAGTCCATGGAGTAGAACGGGAGGGAGACTCCCTGGCCGAACTCACACGATGTTGGTCCTAAAAATTCGGAGCCAGTAACCGGGGAAGTGTCCGGCTTCACGACGGATGCCAGTGAAACTGCTTCCTCCGTACTGGGTTTGGTGGCCGCGGATAGTCCTGCGAGCTTAGGGAGCCCGTCTTCGGACCTAGCGATACGCTCCAGATCTAAGGCCAGAGCGGAGGTTGGGGGCACAGATCCTTGGAAGATCAAGTCTCCTTGGATATCAGCGACGTAGTCTAGATTTCCAAAACTAATCTCGTGACCTGGGGCATAGCTGTCAATCTGCTCTAGATGGCAAGCGAGTTGGCCCGCAGTACGAAGCTGCCGAACACAAAGATCTGGCCAGGGAGGAAAACTTTCCCCGGGACAGCATTGTTGTGGCTAATTGATGGAGCCATCAAACCTCTTGACGATGACGCAGCGGAACTCTCAATGAAAGCACCAATGTCCGTGTCAAAACCTGCAGATCTCGGGTAGGGGATCCTGAACTGTGCATCTAAGGTCGATGGTAACAGGAGACAGGGGACACGATGTTTATCCAGGTTCAGGCCCTCTCTATGGAGGTAAAACCCTACTTCCTGCTTGATTGATCTTGATGAATATGAGTATTACAAGAGTTGATCTACCACGAGATCATAATGGCTAAAACCCTAGAAGTCTAGCCTATATGATTGTGATTGCTTGTACGAACTAAACCCTCCGGTTTATATAGACATCGGAGGGGACTAGGGCTGTACAAAGTCGGTTACAGAGAAAGGAATCTTCATATCCGTACGCCAAGCTTGCCTTCCATGCCAAGGAGAGTCCCATCCGAACACGGGAGAGAGTCTTCTGTCTTGTATCTTCATGGCTCATCAGTCCGGCCCATGTCCAACAGGCCGGACGCCTGAGGACCTCTTAATCCAGGACTCCCTCACCCACCATCTACAACGTGGCGGTAACCAAGACCCTCATCGACAGAGGAGCCGGCCTCAATGTGCTCTTCGTGGAAGCTTTCGACTTGCTTCACATGCCCCCAGGTCGGCTTCGCCCCACCAAGCCCTTCTCCGGGGTCATCGACGGTTCCACCTGCCCCTTGGGGCAGATCTGCCTCCCAGTCACCTCCAGCACCTGCGACAACTATCGCATCGAGATTATCGACTTTGACATCGCCCGCATCGGCCTCCCGTACAACGCCATCCTCGGGTACCTGGCCTTGGTCAAGTTCATGGCAGCAACTCATCCTGCCTACAATCTCATGAAGATGCTGGGGAGTAGCGGCATCCTCACTGTGGCCGGAGACACCAAGGAAGCCATGTTGGCCCTCAAGCTCGCCTTCAGGTTCACAGCTGCTGCGCGGCCAAGTGAGGAAGGAGCCCCAGAGGCTCCGGGGGCTGTGCCAGCGAAGAAGAAGCAATTGTTCTCCCAAGATCACGCAGAGACGAAGTAGGTCCTGATTGATGAGGACGGGGCATCAGGCACCACCTTCACCATAGGTGCCGGCCACCTCCCAGATCAGGAGGAGGTGTTGGTTAGCTTCCTATGCAAGAACAAGAATGTGTTCGCATTGAAGCCTAAGGATCTGGTTGGAGTCCCGAGGGGGATAATCGAGCACCACCTGAGGGTGTGCCCTAACGTGCACTCGGTGAAGAAGAAGGCGCGGTGGCAGTCCGAGAAGCAGTCGTTCATCATCCAGGAGACTCGCAAACTGCAGGAAGCTGGTGTCAGTCGGGAGGTGCAGTACCCGGAATGGCTGGCTAACCCGGTTATCATCCCCAGGAAAGGTGGGAAGGAGCGCATGTGCATCGATTTCACAAACCTCAACAAGGCTTGCCCTCAAGACCCCTTCCTACTTCTGCGCATCGATCAGGTCATCGACTCCACCGCCAAGTGCGACCTGCTGTATTTTCTGGACGCCTTCTCGGGCTACCACCAAATCAAGATGGCAGTGCAGGACGTTGACAAGACAACCTTCTTGACCCCATGCGGGATGTATTGCTACACCTGCATGCCGTATGGGTTGTGTAACGCTAGAGCAACTTTCCAGCGACTGATGCACATCGCTATGTGCCAGCAGCTCGGGAGGAACGCCGAGGCCTACGTCGACGACATAGTGGTAAAGTCGCGGGAGGCAAGGACCCTTATTGAAGACGTAGAGGAGAGGTTTGATAGCCTGCGCGAGGTAGATCTGCGGCTCAATCCGAAGAAGTGTGTGTTTCGCGTCCCCTCCGGCAAGCTGGTCAGCTTTCTGGTGTCGCGTTGGGGGATCGAGGCCAACCCGGAGAAGGTCAAGGCAATAGAAAGGATGAGCCTGCCGCATACCCTCAAGGAGATGCAGAAGCTGGTGGGCTATGTGACCTCGCTGGGACGCTTCATCTCCAAGCTAGGAGAACGCGCCCTCCCATTCTTCAAGCTGATGAAGAAGAAAGGACAATTCGAGTGGACTACGAAGGCTCACGCGGCATTCCAAGACCTCAAGAAGTACCTCACCAACCAGCCGGTGATGGTAGCGCCACACCCCCTCGAGCCCTTGGTGCTCTACCTGGCCGCCACATGTAGGATTGGAAGTATGTCTAGAGGGGGGTGATTAGACCACTTGACCAAATAAAAACTTAACCTTTTCCCAATTTTAGTTCTTGGCAGATTTTAGCTACTTTAGGACAAGTCAAGCAATCATCACACAATTCAAGCAAGCATGCAAAGAGTATATAGGCAGCGGAAAGTAAAGCATGCAACTTGCAAGAATGTAAAGGGAAGGGTTTGGAGAATTCAAATGCTATTGGAGAGACGGATGTTTATCCCGTGGTTCGGATAGGTGGTGCTATCCTACATCCACGTTGATGGAGACTTCAACCCACGAAGGGTAACGGTTGCGTGAGTCCACGGAGGGCTCCACCCACGAAAGGTCCACGAAGAAGCAACCTTGTCTATCCCACCATGGCCATCGCCCACGAAGGACTTGCCTCACTAGAGGTAGATCTTCACGAAGTAGGCGATCTCCTTGCCCTTACAAACTCCTTGGTTCAACTCCACAATCTTGTCGGAGGCTCCCAAGTGACACCTAGCCAATCTAGGAGACACCACTCTCCAAGAAGTAACAAATGGTGTGTTGATAGTGAACTCCTTGCTCTTGTGCTTCAAATGATAGTCTCCCCAACACTCAACTCTCTCTCATAGGATTTGGATCTGGTGGAAAGAAGATTTGAGTGGAAAGCAACTTGGGAAAGGCTAGAGATCAAGATTCATATGGTAGGAATGGAATATCTTGGTTGGTCTCAACACATGAGTAGGTGGTTCTCTCTCAGAACATATGAGTTGGAAGTGTAGTTGTGTTCTGATGGCTCTGCCCACGAGTGAAGAGGAGGTGGAGGGGTATATATAGCCTCCACACAAAATCCAACCGTTACACACAATTTACGGTGGGACTGACATGCAACTCGGTAGGACCGATATGGTTAGGGTTAGGGCATAACGTAATCTCAGTGAGACCGATTACACAAACTCGGTAAGACCGATTTGGTAATTAGCTAACCAGAGAGTTGGTCAGGTAAACCCGGTGCGACTGAATTGCTCTTTCGATGAGACCGAAATGTTACAAAAAGCAAACAGAGAGTTTAGATTGCAATCTAGGTGGGACCGATCCGCTCTTTCGGTGAGACCGAAAGTTATGAAAAGGAAACAAAGAGATTGCAATCCCATCTCGGTGAGACCGAGATCCCTATCGGTAGAACCGATTTGCTAGGGTTTGGCAGTGGCTTATGACATGTGAAACTCGGTGGTGCCGGATAGAAAGAATCGGTAGGTCCGAGTTTGGCTTTGGGTTTAGGTCAAGAGTGGATATGAGAAAGTAGCTGAGGATTTTGGAGCATATCATTAAGCACATGAAGCATTAAGCAACACCTCATCCCTCCTTGAATAGTATTGGCTTTTCCTATGGACTCAATGTGATCTTGGATCACTAAAATGTAAAATGAAGAGTCTTGAGCTTTTGAGCTTGAGCCAATCCTTTGTCCTTAGCATTTTGAGGGTTCCACTTTCACCATCCATGCCATGCCAATCATTGAGCTTTCCTGAAATAATTGTCTTAGAATAGCATTAGCTCAATGAGCTATATGTTGTTATGAATTACCAAAACCACCTAGGGATAGTTGCACTTTCACCACGCCCCACTCGGCCAGTGTGGCACTTGTGGCGGTCCGGGAGGAGCGCCCGGTCGAGGGCTCGCAGAGCAGCACCCAACAACCGGATGAAACGCGACGGCTTCAGGATGGTGCTCCTCAGGCCACGGCTACCCCAATAGATGACCAAGCTCCTTAGGACGGTGCTCCTGAGGCTCGGCTGCCCGAACGGGCGACCAAGCTCCTGAGGCCACCCAGTCTCGAGAGGTAGAAGACCCCACCGACACTTCTGCCCTCGTCGAGCTCCTGGTGTACTTCATCGGCATGGTGCTACGCGATGCATGGGTACGCTACCCCATGCCACAGAATCTCTTGCTCGCGCTCCTTGTCGCCTCCCGCAAGCTGTGCCACTACTTCCAGGGCCGACCCACCAAGGTTGTCTCAGCTTACCCACTGGAAAGGGTGCTCCGTAGCCCCAACACCACAGGAAGGGTCGCAGAGTGGAACATCGAACTACAGCCATTCCAGTTGGAGTTCAGCACCACCAGGGTCATCAAGGTTGCGGCGCTCGCCGACTTCGTGGCGGAATTGACCGACGTTCCCAGCCCAGAAGTGGGCGAGGATCGACCCCTCCCGCCGGGAAGCGAGGCACCAGACGGCTGGGTCATGTACTTCAACGGTGCATTTGCGCGTCAGAGCAAGGGGGCTGGAGCCGTGCTCATCTCGCCCACCCAGGATAAGCTCTACTACGCCGTGCAGCTCTGCATCCAGTTGGGAAAGAGGGTCTCCAACAACATCATGGAGTACGAAAGCCTGATCTCCAGTCTCAAGGCTGCGTCAGCCTTGGGTGTGAAGCGCCTCACCATCAAGGGCGACTCCCAGCTCCTCGTCAACTTCTCCAACAAAGTATATGAGCCAAAGGACGAACACATGTAGGCATACCTCACGGAGGTACGCAAAATTGAGAAACAATTCTTGGGCCTGGAATTGCAGCACGTGCCGCACCAAAAGAACAAGGAACCAGATGACATTGCCAAGAGGGCTTCCCGATGCCTCCCTCAGGAGCCTGGCGTCTTTGAAGAGCGGCTCTTCAAGTCGTTGGCAGCCCCACCTACAGCGGAACCAACATTACCTCAAGAGGATCTCCCCCCCCCCAGCACCCTGCTCGGGAGCCGCGCCTGCGAACCGACCTTGAGAGCACATCTACTCCTCGCGCTTGAGACTCAGGAGGGGTGCTTGACCGAGGAGTTCAAGGCGTACATGCTTCAGGATACCCTGCTGGAGAAGGAGGAAGATGCGGAGCGCGTGGACCGCCAGACAACTGCTTACGACATTCAGGACGGCGAGCTCTATCGGAAGCGGCCAAGCGATGTCTCCTTGTGGTGCATCTCCAGGGAGCAAGGACACGAGCTGCTGGCTGACATACACGGTGGGACTGCGGGCATCACTCTTCGTCGCGCACCCTCGTGGGCAAGGCGTTCCGTAGTGGATTCTACTGGCCCATGGCGCTCAATGACGCTACTGAACGGGTGCGATCCTGCGAAGCCTACCATTTCCATGCCAAGCATATTCACCGGCCTCCATAGGGTCTCCAGACCATCCCGCTCTCATGGCCGTTCGCAGTCTGGGGGCTGGTCATCTTGGGCCTATTCCCTCGAGCGTCTGGGGGCTACCGCTACCTCTATGTCACCGCCGACAAATTCACCAAATGGGCGGAGGTGGAGGTTGTCTGCGCCATTCCAGCTGGCTTAGCAGTCAAGTTCATCAAGGGCCTTGTGAGCCGGTTTGGAGTCTGTAATCACATCATCACCGACAATGGCTCGCAATTCACTAGCAATGTTTTCAAAAAAATATTGTGCTAACCTTGGAACGCAGATATGCTACGCCTCAGTGGCACACCGCATGAGCAACGGCCAAGCCGAGCGCGCAAACGCAAAGGTCCTGAGAGGCCTCAAGGAAAGAACCTTCAAGAAGAAGCTCGAGGCCTACGGCAGGGGCTAGCTAGACGAGCTCCAATCCGTGTTGTGGTTCATCCGCACCACCGTAACCAAGCCAACGGGCGGGACTCCATTCTTCCTCACCTATGGATCCGAAGCGATTCTCCCACACGAGGTCAGGCATCACTACACGCGGGTCTTCACGTTTGATGAGGCATGCCAGGATGCCTCATGGGGGATGGACATCATGCTAGGGTGGAACGCCGCCGCCAAGCCTCGCTCCGAGCAGTGAGGTATCAGCAGGCGCTGCGGCGGTACCACTGTCGCAGCGTCTGCTCCAGGATGCTCGAGGTGGGTGATCTCGTCCTGAGGCGGGTGCTCTCCAAGGGGGGGGGGGGCTGCATAAGCTCTCACCCATGTGGGAGGGCCCGTTCAGGATCGCCCGTGTCTCCAGGTCTAGCACTGCGCGCCTGGAGACAAAGGACGGGATCCCCATCCCAAACGCCCGGAACATCAAACATCTCCAGAAGTTCTACCCATGAAGCAAGGCCTCGTGCCTGTGAAGGTCTCCGTTCGTGACACTATCATGTAATAATGAGTAGGGTTGTACACGCCCGGAGTCTCCTGAGTGTCGCCTGCGGGCCTCACGGGGGATCCCTCCGACGTCCTAGTGGCAACACTTAGCTCTGCGCTGGTGAGAAGACTAGACTTTGTGCCGGAAGCGGCTGTTCTTCTGCTTGCTTTCAGTAGCTGGTTTGCAACTTCTTAATGGAATTTGGAGTTTTCGTGTTTTTGTTCGCCAGAGTTGGAGTTTTTCTCCTCTTACTTCGTTCTCTTCTCATTCTTGGCCCGGGAAGAGCAGCAGTTGCCCGTCGCTCCTCCTCGCGCATCGCGCGCACGGGGGCTAGACATGTGTGCTTGTTTCGGCTCGCCTGCACGCAAGCACACCTCGCCGAAACAATGTTGCCCCAGGGCTTCGGCTTTATTAATCCTCACGAGACGCTCTCAAACGAGCTCGTGGACATGCGCACCATCTTAAGTCCGTGCCCCCTGAGCAGCGCGACGCGGTGTACTAAGCCACAATTAACCCACGCATGGGGGCTTGCGCAAGGAAGAACAAGGCGCCCCATCAAGCTTTCTAATAACTCTGTAGCTATACAAAGTCTCCTAAGGCCGACAGCCCCTGAGTCGACAGGAAGGGCGCTCCCTTGGAACATATCGAGCTAACTAACCTTAACCGCATCTACTCGGAACATAGATATCACATCATAACATCAAAATAGTAAACATAGCATAGTGGCATAAGTGCCATGGTTCATTACACACCCCAGCGGGGACCTCTACTTTTTTCAAATGCAGGAGAAAGGAAAGCTTAAACAAAAGTGGCCCACGCGACCGCATCAGCTCTCGAGGCCAGGCTCCGACGACCCCCGGGCTCAGTTCGAGTCTTCCTCCCGCTTCACTGGAGTGCGGCGACGAGACCACCAGTCGCCTTCCCCGATGCGAGCCCGGCGACGTGGTGGTTAGTCGTAGCCACCGCTGCTGGTGCTCTTACCGGAGGAGGAGACGCCACTACTAAAGGAAGCGCGACCCTCGCCAAGGGCAAGCTCACCCTCGTCGCCGTCGCAGCCGTCGTCATGGCCAAGCTCATCGTTGCCGCTACCATCTTCTGGGCAGCACCCCGCACGACGGCTGTCCTCCCTGAACACCCTCACGTAGAGGGTCGCAAGGCCATCATACTTGAAGTGAAGGGAGCGCCTTCCGCTCAGGCCTCGCGCGCGGGCAAACGCCTGCCAACCGTGGGTCAAGGACACGCTACCCGTTGTGGTGACTTCGACCCTGACCCATGAAGCCTTGCTGCTGCTGCCGTCAAGCCCCACGACCGGTAGCTCACCTACGAAGAAGAACGGGAGCGGGAGCCAGGTGCCGGCGGGCCTCTCCGCCCCACACGACGAACTCCGGGAGCACATCTGCCGAGTGGAAGTGCGGCTGAGGAGGCCGGGCAACTATGGCACGCCTCCCCTCATCGCAGGGGCTGCCTTGCCCTTGGCGGCACCCACCCCGAGAAGAAGCGCCGCCGCGTCCCTCCAAAATGACGCCAGCCACAGATGAAGTGCGCCGGCGCCCCCAAGGAGCTACCGCCGGGGTCGCAACATGCTTGTGGGAGCGGCCAACCCTCTCTTGGGCGGCAGCAAGCCTGGCCTCTCCTTGGGGGTTTCCCCTTCTCGGCGGCGGAGAACTTCCTCGTCAGCGCCATGAGAACTTCGGCAAGACAGCGAGGCAAAGAGGAAGAAGGAGGAACGATCGGCAAGAATACGGAGTTGAGCAAAGGGGGCTACACCCCTTCCCTCATTTATAGCCAGAGGGAGGCCAAATGCTGGCCTCCATGATCCCCCGCAATGATGGTTTTTCTCTGCATGCAGCAGAGTCTCGTCCAATCGGGAGCGGTTGTCGAGGCAGCATGGGGAAGCGGAGACGCCCATGTCCCATCAATCAATAAGCGTCGACCAAGCCCGCAGGCGGTTAGGGCCCGCGGCGCTTCACACTTGCCCTTTGGCTTCACCTCGAAGCCAAGTCCGAGCGCGCCTTGGGCCCGGGGGCTACTATCGGCATTCTAGGAACGGGGGTACCCAGACTTGCCTGCCTGCGGCCCATGGCGTGGCTCCATCTGCGGCCTGGTACGGCCCAGCATCGGCATCAACAACTCAAGACCATCGTGAGGGGCTAAGCCTCACGAGGCGGATGACACCAAGACCATCACGAGGAGCGGTCTCCCCAGGTTGGCTCTTGAGGAGCGGAGATTTCTATGCAAGCCTCACCTCGCGAGGTTCAGATGATGTGAGACATGATGACCAAGGCCAAGCGGGCGCCAGCGGGCGCGGTGTACCAGTTTCCTCTTTGGTGCTAAAGAGGCAAGCGTAGGCGCAGAGTCCCGAGGAATCAGCCAAAGGTTTCCATTTCGGTGCAACGAGACCAAGACCGCCAGGATGGCAGGACGGAGGTCATTGCCGAGCCCACCATGACGTCACGACCAGAGGCTTTTGCAGGTGAAGACTACTTTTGTCAGGATAGCATGTACTAGTTGTCTCCCTTCAAAATTGGCTTTTGTGGGATCCATTCCCTCCTTACATTTGGGAAGACGACCAAGGCCACTATAAATAGGACCTAGCCACCACCGTAGAAGACGACAGATCATTCAGATCACCCTCTCCCTCACCAGCTCACTTGAGCCTAAGAACACTCCTCCTCCTGAGGTTGTTCTCCCACTGTACTAGTTCATCCTCAGCCCCTCGAGGCCAGTCCACCACAAAGCAGGACTAGGGTTTTACAACGCAAGGTGGCCCGAACCTGGGTAAACTGATGTGTCTCATTTCCTTCTTGTTCATTGAGCTAGGCCGTGAGACTGGCGAGTAGGCAGACTGGGGAGGTTGAGTTCTTCACACGCACCCCAGAGTTCGAACCTCTCAAGGGCCTACGGGACCTGAAATCCGACAGGCACGGTAAACATGCAAGCTTTTTCTCAAAAAAATTGAACGAAGCGGCCAAACTCGTAGTAACCGCCCGAAACCAACATATGGGAGACGAAAATTACTGCCTGTCCCTGACATGCAAGACATGTCGGCCCGATTTCAATAGGTCTTGATAGCGGCAGGTTTGTAATTTCACTCAAACATGACATAACTGCCTCTCACCCGGATTCATACATGGTGGGCGCCGAAACACAGTGTCTCCTCGGCCGAAATCGCCTCCCTCCCTGATTCATACATGGTGGGCACCAAAAAAACTCTCGTCGGCCGAAATCTCTATCGGCAAATATTCGGTGTATGCGAGATTACCATCCTATCCCCAACCGACTAATATTTTTTTGATGTAGGAAATTTTCAACGGGGGCTAAGTTTGTAAATTTCCTCGCATTTGAGACAAGCGCACCGTGAAGACATGGTTCCCCCCTTACTCTCTCCCTCCATTTCCCCATTCGTACTCCGTGGGCACGAAAACACCCTCTCCACCCTGGCCTCCTCCGTCCGCCACCCCATCCACCACCGTCCCCCTCCATCATGCCGGAGCTGATACCCCAAAGCATCGTCCATTACAAGAGATCGACCTCTCTTATCCAGGGCTTCGAACTAGGATCCTTGCATCTCGTCCACTCACTTCATCCCTGCCGCCGTCCACCTTGCCCGCACTGCTCCTACGACCTTCTCGTCCAACGCGCCGGGATATTTCCCCTGCCACCACCGTCTACTCTCCTAGATCTTCTTCCATGCCGTCGATGGCCATCGCTACCACAACACTGTCAAATTCTCAGCAGATGCGTACATGGCGTCGCAGCAGAGGCGGTACTCTTTCTTATCTGCTCAACTTATTTATCGCAACAAGAAAATAGATCGCCACTACTTTACTGTGATTTCTTGTCCATCACTTAGGATCTTACTTGTTAGTTGAAAGAAAACATTGGTTGCGAAGTTGCCTTTGTCCAGTTTGCACCTTTAGATCCACCATGGCACGCTCAACACTATACTCGCAATGCTTATGGTTTTCCCCTTTTATATTCCACACTAGTTAAATGACAGTAGACTAAACTTAAAAATTGGGCTGGTCAATTTTGAGAGCTCTACAGAGTTCGCCGGTGGGAAGGAAGGGGCTCGGGTGGGGACGATGGTTGTGGGGGGTGGTGTCCTGGCGGTGGTGGGGCCTCATCGAATGAAGAAAACTTGATGCGGGTAGAGGGCGGGGTGGGGGTGGCGGAGGAATACAGACGGTGGGGGCGGTTCAGGGGATTGCGAGGGGGGAGGGGGTTCCGCCGGCGGCCCATGCGGTGTTCTGTAGGGGAAGAATCAGAGACGAGGAAGAAGAAGGGTTAGGATACGTATGATCTTCATCCAACCGCCTGAAATGGTTGACTGACCCAAATGACGAAAGTCACGCGACTTGCATGCAGACATTCCTTTATATTCAGTACCATCATCGTAGCTGCTTAGCACCGCTCCTCAATCCATCAAGCTAAACAATGTGCCACTCATAATTCCAAACTCGTTGCTCAAATATGAATCTGATATGATGCTGATATTACTAATACAGATAACGTTTAATTGGTCAGCTAATGTTCCCACTTTACTTTCAAAAAGCTCGTGCACCACACATAGATAGACAACAGGGAGGTGCATTCTTAATGCGCTCTAGTTCATCATGTGTGGGCACTGCGCAACGAACATTTTATTATCCAAAATCCGCTTGCTCTTCTTTAGCAGGTTCCTCTTATGTTCTTCTTTAATAAGTACTCTATCTGTTCCTAAATACAAGCTTTGTATATATTCCACCATGGACTACATATGGAGCAAAATGAGTGAATCTACACTCTAAAATGTATATGTATACATTTGTATGTGATCCATAGTGGAAATCTCTACAAATACTTATATTTTGGAACGGAGGGAGTATGATAGTAGTACAGTATGTTCCTTGTAGTGAAGAGGAGCAGGGACATTTGCAGTGTACAGGTCTATTCGGTCGGTTGTGATGGACAGTTTGAACTCTTCGGGCCACGTTGATTCGTAGGATTTTGTAAACATAGGAATAGGAATTGTAGTGGCCTGCCCACTTGAATCCTATAAGATTAACAAAGACATGTGTGGAGCTGCGTCGCCCTTGACAGTTACACTGATATTAACAGTACCGCACCTTCAGTTGAAGAGAGCTGGTATCCAAAGCATTTCATGCCGTACTGGCAATAGTAGCCCATATTTTCCAGCAAGTTCCACTTTCCTGATTTTACTTGTGATGCTTACGGTTTTCCCGTTATATCTACACTATGATCTGTGTAGCTACTTTTTGTCTCACTAGCAGCAGTCCACGCTTCAAGCTAAACAACACACCAATCATAAGTCCAAAGCTTACTTCTTCAAATACGAATTGTGATATGATATTGATATTAGTTAACAGACACACATTTAATTGGTCAGCTAATGCTCACACTTGATTTTTCAAATGCATGTGGCCACATATAGAGAAACAACATGGAATTGCATTTGTTTGGGCATTGTGATTCATCATGAGTGGGCAACCAACATTGTACGCAAAGAGGTGGAACCTCAAGAATATGCTTCCTCTTATGTTCTTTAACATGTTCCTCTTTTGTTATTCTTTATTTAGTATGTATAGTATGTTCCTTGTCAGGAAGGGGAGTAGGGACATCTGCAGTCAACAACTGATAGAGCTGGCCTGTACGTGATCGATAGGCTTTCAATTAGTACCGGCAATACAACACCGTATTTTCCATCCAGTCCCACTTTCCCAATTTATATATCCTGTTTTTGGTGAACCCCTTTTATGTACACTACGATCTTCCTAGTTATTGTGTGCTCTTGTTATCATGTTTTGGCAATAAACTCTCTATACAGTATATTATGAACCTATCATCTGCCAACTATCCTTACTTCTGGAGCCTATTTTTTGTGTATTTGTGCTAGATTATATTAATGCATGCACCATATTACATCACACATGGGCTCTCTCATCAGAATCCAGTGATAGCGCACAAGGGTTTACAAGGAGCCCCTATATTAGAATATCCTCTACATTACAAAGATAATCTCACTACTATTTATGTTTTCATGCTTCTAAGATATTGTACGTAATCACAGTGGATATTATAATGCACGCATCAGAAAGATATTGTGGAACACTGCAACGACTAATAAAATTGGCACCAAGGCATTGAGTGCAATTCTGGATGCAATGAAACTCATATGCTCCCCACCTGCAGATTCTTGTTCGGAATATGATCCTAATGACTATTTTGACCTCGAGGAGTCGAACATAGATGGCATGTCCTATTCACCCATCAAGGTGCATGTTCTAATTTGGCAAGGTTTTATTGATTGCGCGTATCTTGCATAAGGTGTCTTGCATTTCTTCTAATTTATTGCACCTCCATCTTCTTAGTTTACTCATCATATATGTCAAGATTCCATGCCCATCCATTATCAATACATATTCCATCTGTCATCATACCATGTTTTTTCACTCAAATGTTGTTCTTGTGCATCAGACACCAAAAAGGAAGAGGGTGATTGCCGAACCTGAAGGAGCACCAACAAAGTCCTTGAAAAACATGGTGGTGCCGGAGAAATCAGACATCACCCCACTTATATTGGCTCTACAACCAGTGACACAAAATGTAGGACCGACTCCAGCAGACTGTACCCATACTTCACTGGCCACACCACTAGCCCCACCACACAGGACCTGCACTCTAGCAAAAGGTATGCATATTTTAGTTGCCATAGCACCAGCCATACCACAGAGAAATCCCACTCCAACAAAAAGTACAGCAAGTCCACCGGCCGAAGACCTACCCCAACTGCAGAGATGGCGAATTCCTGCAGATTGGAACCCCATTCCAGTTATTCCTAGTTTAAAAGACAATGCTTTCAATGTTGTTAGGGACTACATGCATATATTCCCATCATGGGAAGATTATAGTGAAGACAAACACCATTTTCACATCTTCCTGTCCCACTTACGTGTAAGTGCTATTATTCATGGTGATTATTTTCCAGTTTTCTGCTGATTCAACACATCAATGATTTACATTACATTGTTGTGAGTAGGTGAGGATCAATCTGGATAGTCATGACAATCAAAGCTTGCTTGCGCTTTTGAAGGAAGCATTGCAGCAGTATTGGTGCTACCTGAGGAAATCACACTTTGATGGCAATTCTATAAACAAATTTCTGGTGAAGTCTCCTGTGCTAAATTTAGAAGACATTGAATGGAAAAACCTTGTTATGCACTGGTCTCATTCCCAGGATGAGGTACTATCTATAATATCACATGACAATTTGAACTTCTACTTTTCCGCATGTGCCTTACAGATCTCTTTTGCAGGAAATATGCTTGAAGAACTCCGGTTTGAAAAGAACGACAGGATATCGCAAATATATTGCCCGCTGCTTTGCTCTTGTTAGTACCTTTTATCTTGTATCACTGTACTTGCGTTCATACATGGTTCATTATGTGACAGCAGTATGCATGATAGATTGCTTATCAATTGTGTGCTCCAAATTATCTGATCTGTATGAATGGTTACATTAGTGTAGAATATATCCAATGCCATTGAAAAAGTTTAGCTGTGCATTGTTCTTGTAAGTACCAGCTTTCCTTTGTCAGTGTACTTATATTGACAGCTAGTTGTTCATGTACCATCACTCTGCAGCTTATTTTCCTTTGCACTCCATTTTCTACACATCAGATCTATATTTACTCTTACCATAAGGTTGGATAACACTGATGGTACTGAAGAAGTTTAGCTCTGCATTGCTCTTGGTTGTACCTTTTGCATGTATCGCTGTACTTATATTTATAGCTACTTGGTTATGTAAAATCACTGATCAGCTTATCTTAAATATTCTCCATTTTTTCTTATATTATCACATCTATAGTTACTCTTAACAAAATGTAGAATAAAGGCAATGCTTATGAAGAGATTCTGCGGTAAACTTCTTGAATTGACCCCCCCCATCAGCATGGGCAAGGGCTTTATAGAGCCGGCCTTCACCACTAATGTAAGTTTGTCCTTCTCAAGACTTCAAACTTTGTTGTCTATATTTGGTTAGGCATGACTGCAACAGTTGTTTATTTTTGGTGTTTGCATCAAATTGCATGTTTAAAGTTTATTATGTAGTTCATAAACAAAAGTTTGTCCTTCTCAATTTAAGTTTTTAGTTGTACAACCAAGTTCCTTCTTCACACCATGTAAAAATTAAACTATACAGAGCAAGTGATCTTCTTTTGCACTACATGTATGCTTATTTTCTTGATCTGTAATCCAGTGGTGTGGTGAACCTACCCACTACGTCACAATGTCATATTCTGCAATGTCTTAACTATGAACAATGTCATATCATTCTACTATTATTTAAACCGTCTCTTTATTTGCCAATATGAAATGGGATAAATTGACAGCACACTAACCATTGATACTTATGAGTTTTGATCTGTAATCCAGTAGTGTCGTGACGCTGCCAACTCCTTCACAATGTCATTTCCTGCCATATCTTAACCTGACCAATGCCATATTGTGTTAATGCTATTTTAAACTGTGTCACTTTATTCGTCAATAAGAAATGTGATGAATTGTTAGCACTGATACTTATATGTGCAAAACCTGTCATATGTCTGCTTGTTTATCTTTTAGAGTGAGGAGGATATAAGCATCAAACAAGCACAATCTCATCAGCGTGCTCAGCTTCTTGCGCTGCAGCTCCCAAGCAGGGTTAACCTTTCTTGAACTCTATTGTAGTGTTGTTGGTTTTGTATATTATTTTGTCGGCATGTTTATTTGCACTGGTGGCGATCTTTGATGCCTAGTGTATGTAATCTGTTGTCTGCTTGTGCTTTTATTATCATAGTGGCGAACTTTCATGCCCAGTGGATGTAATATGCCGTAATTTATTTATTGTATAGTCTAGGTTTTTTCTTATTCACGATGCTGCAATTATTTTACTGTATATATATCCTGTCTTCGCTCCATGAAAAGTTAACCAGGAAAACCCTAAAATTACGGTACATAATCGGGTCGTCATGCAAATCACTATGTATGGGCCGCATCATTGGCCAAGTCATCTTGGCCCGTTAACAGGCTAAATGTAAACTGCCCCACTAGTAGTTTCGGGCCTTTTATAGGCCGAGTAAACTGCCGGCCCTATTTTCGCAAGAAAATTCAATGGGCTTTTAGTAGGCTAGAAAGTAGGTTGGGCCTAAACGTGCCGAATAGCTCACGGGCCGACAGCAGGACGAAATAGACCCCGACCCATGATTGTGCCAATCACATCAGGGGCTGTTAACAAGCCAAAATTGTCTCGGTCCTTGTTTGGCCCAATAAGATTATTGGCTATGAGCAGGCCGGATGCAAAGCAGGACATAGTTAGGCCAGACTATATGACAGGCTTTTAAAGGCCGAAATAAATATAGGGCCAGAATGTTAAATGGGCCTTTAACAGGCCGAAACTAATATCAAGCCATATTACGAAATGGGCCTTTAGAAAACAGAAATCCTAACCGGGCCTCAAGTGGGCCCAAAAGCACAACGTCCAGTTGATGGGCCGAATCTGATATGGGCCATAATTTAGCCCAAAGGCTCTTAAAGGGCCTAATCTGATATGAGCCGTAATATGACCCAGAACATGGTAGGCTATTTAACGGGTCGAATCTCGTATGGGCCCTTATTAGGCCGAGAACGTGGCAGGTTGTTAATTGACCGGATCAAATATGGGTCGACATTTGCCCCAAAACATGGCAGCCTGTTAACGGGCCGTCCCACTAGTGTCTAGCTTGAAAATCTTGTGGACCTTTAGCTGGGCCGGCCCATTATGGGCTGTAAAATCTTGTGGGCCTTTAGCTAGGCCGGCCCATTATGGTCTACAAAATGTTGTGGGCCACTTTTGGGATGGTCCACGTGTCAACATATCATAGGCGCATCTCGCCCATTGGATGAGTGACACCTGTGCCAACGCGGAGATGACATGTGGTTCCGTCAGCCAATAAGAATTTTACACATGGAAAATCAGCATTGGTCGTGGCTATTAGCGGGTTATCGGATCCAAAACCATACCCGATAGCTTAACGACGACCTGTTACTTTGGATGCCACATGTTGGTTACCCTTGATGAAAGCACTTCCATGGCGCGCCATTTATCGTCATGGAAGTGGACACTTCCGTGTTGATAATTTTGGTTATGTCATGGAACACTTCTACGACAGCACAGGTATGACTATCTTGATGCTGTCATAAAATTGTCATGGATGTACATCCATGAGAGAAAACGTGACCTACTGTGGCAAACACGTATCATCACAGAATCAAGTGATAACACTACAAGAAAATACACTTCCATGATGATACATGTTTGTCACTGTAGGTCACGTTTTCTGTCATGCATGTACATCCATGACAATTTTATGACAGAATCAAGATAGTCATACATGTGCTGTTGTAGAAGAGTTCCATGACATTACCTAAATTATCATAACGGAAGTGTCCACTTCCATGACGATAAATCACGCGTCATAGAAGTGCTTTTGTCAAGGGTGACCGACACGTGGCATCCACCATAATGGGTCTCCATTAAGCTATCGAGTTCCGGTTTGGATCCGATAACCTATTAACAGCCCGGACCAATGGGATTTTCCATGTGTAAAATTCTCATTGGCCGGAGGAAACACGTGTTGGCTCACCGATGGGACAGATGTCATCCACTCATTGGACATGAGGCGCCTACGATAGGTCAACACGTGGGACGGCCCAACAGTGGCCCATTCCGGTGAAAAAGGCCGGCCTAGTAAAAATTAGAAGGTCGACCCATATAAGGCCTACTTGTGTTAGTTCAATTTAAGCCCACGGCCCATACGAGATGTACCAATTCGGCCCGTCAACAGCTCGTTAACGATTGGACACCGTTGCAGCCCATCGTCCGTTCGAGCCTGTTAGTAGCACACTATATATTTAGGCTCAACATCGGCCCGATGTGGTTTCGACCTGTTAACGGCCCATTCAAGGGATGGGCCAATTTTTAGGATGTACAGCTTTCGGCCTTTTAGCGACCCATTTAAGTGTTGGGCCAATTTCCGGCTCGGTGTATCTTTCAGCCTATTGACGGCCCATAAATGAGTTGGGCCACTTGCAGTCAGACCTAAGTTTTGGCCTTTTAACGGCCCATGCTCGTCATGGTCCAATACCAGCCCGGTTTCTCTTTCAGCCTGCTAAAAGCCCACAACACAGTTGGGCCATTTACAGTACGACCTGACTTTCGGCCTCTTAGCGCCCATGCTCTTCATGATCCAGTATGAGCCTGCTGTCTCTTTCAGTCTGCTAAAGGCCCACAGTATAGTTGGGCCATATGTAGCCCGACCTTAGTATCGACCTGTTAACGGCCCGTGAAATCAAATGGGCCCACCTGTTGCCCGCTTCGATGCCAGCATGCTAACGACCCAGGAGGTAAGAGGGACGACCATTAACTTTTGTCCTAGTAACGGCCCATTAACTTAATGGGCCCACTAAAGTTCATACATGTCTTTAGGTCTAGTTAGATAATTTGAGCCCATTACGACGAGCAATTATGCATAGGACCAAAACCGATCAAGCAAAAGTACGGCATACAAGAAAAACATTGCACATCCAGCATATATTACAGGAAATTACATCCACTTGGGAATCAAAGATTTATGCTAGTACAAATAAATGAACAGAACCTAACGATCTACAGTGTCACAATCTGCAACATCAGCGCGGATGACGACCATAAGCATGTGGGAAGTTCTTGCTGCTTTGCTACACTTTCTCTGAAAACATGGATCAGTTGTTGTTGCGCACGAATGTGCACCTCTAATTCCTCCACCATTTCCATCATTGCTTCAGCCATTAATTGGTTCACAAACATACATTTTTTCCGTTGCATTCGAGACAGAGGAAACTGAACAGATTCAGATGGCGATTTTGTTAGGCTTGTAGTGTCTCGACCACTGCATCATAACATAAATTAGGAGGGGAACCGAAAAGATTAATCAAGAGTTATTGCCATATTACCTGGCCTAGATTTATTGAAAAGAAACAATGGGGTTGCCTTGCTGTTTTCAGAGTTTGTCCTCTTATCTTCAGCAGCCTGCACCAAATTAAGACAATAACATTGTTATCATTTGCCAGGTCAGATAATAGGAAAGCAACATTGACACAACAAACATTTGGGCAACTAGACCACACTAGCTTACACCAAATTAACACAATATGGCACACCTATCATCAGCCAGGTAAGGTAATATGAAAGCAACATTGACACAATGAATGAATGGGCAACCAGAGCAGCACTACAATTCAGTAATGTGCATGCTATGAGATAGTACACTCATGCAGCTCAGTATGCAAAACTACCAAGCAGTTTTCCATACAAAAATCAACATTGTCGCCTTTAACATTTTGCTACAACTAATTTTAGATCTGATAAAGGTTGGACTCATGCGATTAACAAAATACATGCTGATGTAAAAATATAATGATATACAACAGGTACTTACATCAGCATTGGAGCTCAGAGAATTCCTGCAAGATACTTTCCTCGAATACATCGCCATGGAGGAAGTCTTCTATCGTTTAACCTTATTTTCTAAAAGAGAGATGGGTAAGAAACATGTAGAAAATATGATCAGAATGCTATAAAATTTCATGATGCGAGGATACGCACACCCTTCTTAGAATGGAGTTGACATATTTTTGATGGACGGGAGCGGACTAGTTCTTTGGCCACTGGAATCTGCTTATTATCAGTGGGAGTTGGGTTTCTCTGTGCTGGAGCAGTATCTATGAAAACTGGAGTTGGTTTATTATTTCCTGGCGTTTGGATCTTTTGCAAAGACCTGGTTTGTAACCCTTCAGATTCTAACATACCCGTCTTCCCCTTGCATGCCTTATATCGAAGAATGGTGCTTCAATTATAAAACATGCTACTGCAGAGATGGCGTAGGTACTGAAGAATAGAAAGGCATGACATATTGACATGTATTCCCTCCATCCAGAAATAAATGGATGGGTCTAGGTGTATTTCAGTTCTAGATACATCCAGTTTTATCCATTTCTGCGACATGTAATCCGGACGGAGGGAGTATGATGTAAGAGCTAGGGATACGATAGGACAATAGTGTAAAAAAACACTACTTGAATGTAAAACTGTATGCTAGCGGAATACATACAGAAAAACACTAAGGCAACATATGCGTGTATGATTGGGAAACTAAGATGGCATTGCAAGAGACCACTAGAACATCACTTCAATGTAAAAAAAGAACATGGTATGGTAGACAGATGAAGTACATACTGATGAATAACAATGCATAAGATATTCAGACGCATGATGTCCAAACTAAGCAGATGGTGTTGCGATAGAGTAGAATGACAATACTTAAATCTGAAAACATGTTATCATGAATAGAATAGGTACTAAAAAACATGAAGGCATGCCATATTTACATGCATGATCAGCAGGCTAAGCACAAGGCATTGCAACAGAGTAGATGCAGTCCAAGACATTATATGAATGTTGTACCCATATCACGGGCCAAGTTAGAGCAAGGACCTTGTGGGGTGAATAGGACTCATCTTCTTTCTGCAAGTCTTGTGAAGAACTGCCTTTACATGTTCCATCATATTGGGTAACACTGACGTCAGGTTTGTTGGTCGTTACATTGCACTATGAGGTTCTTGTGGATAAATCAGTGTGTGCAATTATATCTAACATGCATGGAAGACAACTAGTAGTTAGATTTATATAATGAGTGCCTGTAGGAGATGACATAAATAGTAGGACTGGAGTTAACTAGCAGCAATAGGTCTCAAAAACTAAAGGGATAACACAGATGAAAGCTATAGAATATGTATCGTTTGTACTCGAGATTAACTAGATGGCACACAAAAGTATTAAAGAACAACATAGGTAATATGTAACGCCCCAGATCCGATGCGCCAGGTGTCCGCCAGTTATTCGTCGTCCTTGTCTTGTCATGTGCTTGCGTTTTGCACTTTGCCATGTCATCATCTACATTTCATATCATGTCATCTTGTGCATTGCATTTGCATACGCGTTCGTCTCTTGCATCCAGTCTCTTTCCCCGTTGTCCGTTTCGCAATCCGACACTCCTATGTCCTCCGGTGCCCCTTTTTACCTCTTTTCATGTGCGGGTGTTAAACATTCTCGGAATGGACCGAGATTTGCCAAGCGGCCTTGATACACCACCAGTAGACCGCCTGTCAAGTTTCGTGTCATTTTGAGTCCGTTTGATACTCCAACGGTTAACCGGGGAACCGTAAAGCCCTCTTTATGTTGCAGCCCAACACCCTTCAAAAATGGCCCAATAACCCATCCAAACCCACTCCATGCTCTCGGTCGTTCGATCACGATCGTGTGGGCGAAAACCGCTCCCCATTTGGACTCTCCTAGCTCCCTCTAGCTATATATTAGTCTCCCCCGTCCAAATCTAAGGCAAACTCCAACCCTAACCCTAAACGCCTCAAAATCCTCGCCTCCACAGTGCCACCGCCGCCCCCCACCATGCGGGCCCACCAAGCCCATCTCCAACCCACCCGAGCCCATCTGGGCACGAGCGCGCCGTCGCCCGCGCCCGCTCGCCGGGGCTCACCGGACTTCGCCGGCCGCGTTGCCGGACGCCCCGCCACCCTTCGTCGTCGCCGCCCTGCTGCATCACCACCGTCGCCGCCTCGCGCCTACGCATCCGCCACCGTGCCGCGCCGCCCTTGCCGCACCGCTCCGTGCCCGAGTTGCTCGCCTTCGGACGCCGTGGTGCCCGCGCCACTCCTGCCGCCCGCCGCCGCCCGGAGCTCCCGTCTCCGCCCAACCCTGCTGCCGCCGGGAACGGATCCGGCCGCTCCAGATCCGCCCGGATCCGGCTGGTCCCCGCCCCGCCTCGCCATCGTCAATGGTCGCCGCCATCCCCTGCCTCGCTCGATCCAGGCGGGATCGAGGAGGAGGACGAGCTCCGGCCGGCCTCGTGGGCTGCAGCTCCTCCCCGGCCGAGCTTCTCCTCGCCCGGCCTGCCTCCACCCTTCCTGGGCCAAATCCCACTAGGTGAGCCCCCGACCGGCCCTATCCCTCGCCCTGCGTGGTATTTAATTAAATCGCGCCCGTCTGTTTTTCTCCAGAAAACTGCCAAGTCCTTGAAATCCCATTTTCTGGTGCCATGTTCATACTGCTGTAACTTTGTGCATGTGTGTTTGATTGGAGTGTATGATATACCAAAATGTTAACAATGAGATTTTATACATTTTTTCCATTGTGGCATGTTTGTTTGAGTTCATCTTGATGGCCGAATCATTGTTGCAAGAGCGCTATATGATGTTAACTACTGATACTTCATATAACTTGCTCATTTGTCATTTTTATATCTTTTCGTGTGATTTTATTATGAGCTTGAAGTCTACATGTGTTATGAGATACAACATTCCATATTTGCTTTGGTGCAATCCACTCTTCATGCTATTCCATGTGTTGATTGTTAAAAGCTTGCAAAGTAGCCTCCGTGATGTTGCTGATTTCTGTGACGAGTCATTTCTGCCAAGTCTGAAACTGATATATTGTGATGCTATGTAAACCTGTTGATACCATGAGTTCCGTGCATATTCTGGAGATGTTCACTCTAGATTTTTTGTTACATATGTTATGATCTATCCATCCATGCCCCTGTTTGCATTTATGGAGTGATCTAGTATGTCTTAATCTTGCCCTACTTTTGCTATAAAATGTTCCAGCAGATTGTTTACATACTAATCAATTTTACCATGGTTGTTGTTAGTGATACAAGCATGTTATGCACTTTATATTGCCATGGTTAGCTTCATGAACATGTCATCTTGCTTCAAGTATGCTTTTTTTGTCATGAAATGCCTTGTGGTGAGTGATTCAAGCTCACCAATATGCCTACTTATCGTTGTTTATGCCATGGTCAGTTTTCTGCTAAGTCTGAATCTGGTAACGAATTTGCTATGTTTACATGGGTGCCATCATATTTTATGATACTTTTTGGCTCATGGTCAGTAAGGGACATTTGTTCTATGCTTCGAGTAGATTCATGTCATGCCTTTTGTCGCCATGATATGTTCCTGTAGCATGTTGTTTGATAGATCTAAACATTGCAACCTAATGTTATGTCTGTCATGTCCAGTGATTTCCAATGTATGTGAACTGTTATTATTTGCAATCTTTCCATGCCCTTTTGAGCATGTTCTATCCGATTCTGGAGATAGCACAGTGTTCATGTTTTGTTATGCTTTACCTGTACATCATGTCCATGCCTTGTTTTTTCATGTTAAGGTGTTGTAGCATACTGTTTCGATGCTCGTAAGTTGCCTAGTTGATGTTTTGGACAGCTTGTCCTTTATACTTGTTTCATGTGTATGTGTTGATCCGTTGCTCCGTTTTGAGTGTGCTCTATATTAAACTTGCTTAGTTTTGAATGTAGCTTCATGTTTACCTTGTTGCATCCATGTTTTGAGGTGTTTGCTTGATGTTTGAATGCATTTTGCATCAATGCCATGTTTAACTTGTTTTGCTCATATCTTTTAGGCCGTAGCTCCAAATCTAATGAACTTTATATGTAACTTGACTAGATTTTCGTGTAGATCATCGTGGTGCATCTTAACTTGATGTTTAACAACTTGAACATAAGGTTTATTCAGATCTGGACCAATTTCGAAATTTGCTTATGGGGACTTATGGTATTGTTATATGTTGTTTCCGGCCTCATTTAAACTTGCTTTGATGTGTTGTTATTGTATGCATCCTCTCTTTCCATGAGTAGCTCCATGTAGCCTTGTCATGCATCATACTTTGTTGAGCATCATGCCATGGCATGTGTGGTGTGTTTACCATGTTGTGTGCTTCTCTCGATAGTTCCCGTTTCGTTGCGATCGTGAGGATTCGTTCGACTACGCTTGGTTCGTCTTCGTGGCTTCATCTTCTTCATGGACTCGTTCTTCTTCCTAGCGGGATTTCAGGCAAGATGACTGTCACCTTGGATCTCATTACTATCATTGCTATGCTAGTTGCTTCATTCTACCACTATGCTGTGTTACCTACCACTTGTTTATCAAGCCTCCCAAATTGCCATGAACCTCTAACCTTTGTCACCCTTCCTAGCAAATCGTTGTTTGGCTATGTTACCGCTTTTGCTCAGCCCCTCTTAGCGTTGCTAATCGTAGGTGAAGATGAAGATTGCTCCATGTTGGATTATGTTTATGTTGGGATATCACAATATCTCTTATATTATTAATGCATCTATATACTTGGTAAAGGGTGGAAGGCTCGGCCTTATGCCTGGTGTTTTGTTCCACTCTTGCCGCCCTAGTTTCCGTCATATCGGTATTATGTTCCCGGATTTTGCGTCCCTAATGCGGTTGGGTGATTTATGGGACCCCCTTGACAGTTTGCTTTGAATAAAACTCCTCCAACAAGGCCCAACCTTGGTTTTACATTTGCCTCACCTAAGCCTTTTTCCTTTGGGAGTGGCGCTCCCGAGGGTCATCTTTATTTTACCCCCCCCCCCCCCCGGGGCCAGTGCTCCTCTGAGTGTTGGTCCAAACTGAGCGATGTCCGGCGCTCCCTGGGCAACCAGGGTCTATGCCAACCTATCGTCTTGCTCATCCGGTGTGCCCTAAGAACGAGATATGTGCAGCTCCTATTAGGATTTGTCGACACATTCGGGCGGTCTTGTTGGTCTTGTTTTACCATTGTCAAAATGTCTTGTAACCGGGATTCCGACACTGATCGGGTCTTCCCGGGAGAAGGAATATCCTTCGTTGATCATGAGAGCTTATAATGGGCTAAGTTGGGACACCCCTGCAGGGTTTGAACTTCCGAAATCCATGCCCGCGGTTATGTGGCAGATGGGAATTTGTTAATATCCGGTTGTAGTAAACTTGAAGTAAACTCTTATAAAATACACCAATCGCGTGCATAACCATGATTGTCTCTTTTGGGGGTTGTTCGAGAGGAGAACACGGTTTTCGGGTTATGTTTGACTTAAGTAGGAGTTCAGGATCAGTTCTTGATCATTACTAGTTGTCGACCGCTTGCTAAGCTCCTCTTCTCGCTCTTGTTTCGTAAGTTAGTCACCATACTTGCTTAGCCGCTGCTGCAACCTCACCACTTTACCCCTTCCTTACCCATTAAGCTTTGCTAGTCTTGATACCCATGGTAATGGGATTGCTGAGTCCTCGTGGCTCACAAATTACTACACCAAAAGTTGCAGGTTCAGGTTATGCGACGGTCATGACGTGAGAGCGGTGTTTACTTGTGTTGGAGTTCTTCTTCTTCTTTGTCGATCTTGGGATAGGTTCCTGGTCGGCAGCCTGGGCTAGCAGGGTGGATGTCGTTTGAGTTTCTGTTTATGTTTCATCCGTAGTCGGATGTTGATCTTGTATATGATGTATTGTGGTATTCATGTGACATTGTATGTCTTGGTTGTATCCCCACTCATATGTAATGTTGATGTAATGATATCCACCTTGCAAAAATCATCTTCAAGATGCGCTTCTATCCTTGGTGGGACCTTCGAGTTCCTTTAGGATAGGGTCGCATCTTGGGTGTGACATAATACTAGAAGTGGTATAATAGTATAATGACCAGCCTGTGGGATAGCATTGGCTGATGGATGATAACAATGGAACATCGTTACCTAAAGAACAAGTCTCTTAGCTGAACTATGGAATAGCGTTAACTCCTGAACAAGACCCGTAAGAGATCAGCATGAATATACAGTGAAATGTGATAATCAATTTTCCATGCTTAGATGAATAACAAAGCCATAAATGTTGCACACAAGTAAGATGAGGGTACAACCTATCTGGCCGCCATCCATAGGAGTGAGCATCATGTGCTGACTTGTCGATGGCCCTGCAATTATTGTGGCTGTCCATGTCGGGCACGCGCATTCGATGCAGGGAACTGTTGAGTGGGGACTATAGCTCCCTTCTGGTGTATCCTTCCCTTATTGGAGCAGCTATGGTGAGTCAGAAGATGGTGTGGCTGAAGATGCAGAAAACGCATAATGTTAAGAACGACACATCTCTCTGATCTGAAGAAATACCCTAAGAGATCAACAACAAGGTACGAGAGTGGTCACACGTCTGTTGACTGAAGACTAAATTGGGGTCACACGATTTTATTTTATTTTGGTACTATTCGGTCTACACCATATGGCTTGATGGCCGTCTTGTGCCTCCCGGCTGACAATGTTTGGAATCTTCCCCGAAGAGCCAGCGACCACTGGCAGAGCAGCCTGCCTCCGCCGTTCGTGGCCCCGACAAAAACCTTGCTCCTCGCCCCACTGCACTGTCATGGTTGCGCCGCCCCCGGACCAATCCACAAAGACTAGCCGTCATCCAGATCCGGCGGCGGCAGTACCTTCAACCCACGCAACTCTAAGATAGCCATGGTGCTGGGGTCACTACGTGGTCCAGGGACTCCCACTCGAGGAAGCCGCCGCCCGGCGTCCCGACGAAGAGCAGGTCAGCGCTGATCTGTCGGGGTGACGCTTCCGCCATGTCACCGCCCAAAGCCACCATGGCCTCGCCGACTCCTAGGCCCTGCACGCCAGCGCCCCAGGCCGCGAGGCCCCCAGGCTCTACACTTCTATAGAGGCGGCGGGACTACGCCGCCATGGACCAGTGGGTATCCTGCCCTGACCTTGCCCTTGCTCCTGCTTCCGCTGCGGCTTCGTGATGCTTCCTCCTTGTGCTGCTAGGCCGACGTCGTCATTGAAGAAGAAGAAGGAGGGGCGGCCACATCCTCGGGGACCCAGCATCCTGGCACGGCCGCACCCCCTCTAACGCAGAAGGGCAGTGATGGCGCCCGCACCCCTCTGGCCCGTTCTTCCTCGCGAGGCCTAGAGGAGCGTTTCCAGGGACAGTAACCCCTGACGCCACGTCGGCCCCCGAGGCGCTTGTCCCCAGCTTGCTGGCCGAGGCCTTGCAGGCTCCGGAGCTCCTGGCTTCTTCTTCCGCTGCTGTTAAACTGCAGGTGTTGGCGACGATGCTGCCTTCTCCTTTCGTCCCGCCGGCGGTTCATGATCCTTCTGCCTCACTTGACTCCCTGGAGCATGCCCTTTCTGCACTGACTTTCGTGACGCCGAACTCGAGCAGTCGGCGAGGGCGTAGTCCACAGAGCGTAACCGCCTGGAGGAGCTGGAGAAGAAGCTGGGGGCTGAGAAGACCCTGCTGGAGGCTAGGGAGAACATTCTTGATGAGGACCACGTGTCCTTCAAGTCCCTTGAGGAGAGATCTCGTGAAGCGCTGCGGGCACTCTACAAGAAGGGCTTGGAGAAGCCACCGTCAACGGACGACGAAGGCCCCGCCCATCTGCTTCCTTATCTTGTCGAGGTGCTCCGGGGTGTCATCGACGGGATCATCCCCATGGTGGAGGGGGAAGCCCGTGCGCTTTGTTCTTCAGCTCTACCGCACGTCTTCAGCCACCTGCATCTTCGCAACCCCGGCACCGACCTCGGCAAGCTACTCGAGACCGTAGAGGAAGCGTGTTGCACAGCCGCCGCCGCAGCCGTGGACGGACAGGTGGAAGCCCTGTTTAAGAAGTTCCTCACCATCAAGCCTACGCTTCCAACCGATGGCCCTGGCGATCCCGCAGCCAAGGCCAACGACACGACCGGCGGTGCCGCAGCCGGCGGGAAGGCGCTCCGTGACGAGAACGCCCAAGGCTGAAGAAAGGGCTTGCTAGCGAAGGATGGCGCTCCTTCTCATTTTACTTTCCTATGACATGAAACATGCCTCGTGGAGGCGTTAAACCTCTGCTTGTCGTTTAGTGGACAATATGTTTTGTAATAACTTATTTAGGTTCCGCGATTTCCTTCCCGTTTGCTTGATGTTCTACGTCGGCAGGGCCCAACCCCGCGCATACCTCAACTGCCGTTGGGCCGTCTGGATCACCAGGACGGACCAAGGGGTGAGGGGCTACATGGCCAGTTAGGCTCCTAAGTCGCGATGCTCAAAAGTCCCCCTTGATGGGCAAACGGTCTGCGGGAAGGAGCCGCTAAAGTAGGTCTTAAGGTTCTACGTCTGCTGGGCCTGACGCCGCGCATACCTTAGCCTCCGTTGGGCCGTCCGAATCACCAGGACGAACCAAGGGGTGAGGGGCTACGTGGCCAGTTAGGCTCCTGAGTCGCGATGCTCAGGAGTCCCCCTTGATGCTCAAACAGACCTTCATACCTGTACTCAATGAGGTCCTGATCGGGAGTGGCGCGCGACGACCAGGTCCGAGGCACCTGGCAGGGCAGCGTATTCTAGGCAGGGCCTGAGCATAGCCCCCGTGCCCAGCCCCCTCGCGTGACTCTCCCGAGGGGAAGTATTAGGGTGAGGCTGGACACTGAGCTGGGTGGCTCCCTGAGGTTGGTATGGCCATGGGGCCGCCCTTAGTTGTTTATCACCTGCGCGGAGCGTAGCGCTTCCGCACTTGCACGGGGATAGCCGCTCCTCGACCGTGTCGACTGCCAGCAAGGAGCATGGTGCTTCCACTGGTGCGTGGGTGCGGGCTCCCTCTGAGTGGAGCCCCCGGGGCATGTACAGCCCCGCCCTGACACGTGGCTTGCACGGCAGGGCTAGACGAGGTGTGTCTGGGCACTCGTGAGCCAGCGCGGGACTCATGAGGCCCTACCTCAAGGCAGGTTGCACCTGGTCTTGGTTCTTGATAGCTTCAGTGGTCCTGCGAGATGGTTAGGCAACCTGCACCAGATGAATTTCCTGAGGCGATCCCATGAGAAGGCCAGGCACCAATGATCCCAGGAGGTGACGTGAACGGGGCCGGCCCGCCAGACTGAGATCGGCCATTGGGTTTATCGACGCTGCAGGGAAGGACCCAAGCACAGACGCCATGCCAAGCCTACTCATGCGACGTATCCTAAGGAAAGACAACTGGTGCGCGGCTCCTGTGGCAACAAGGGTTGTCGCAAGTGGGGTATCAATGTACCAGATAAGCAGGTGATAGCCATAGTTAACTCATGTAAGGAGACAAGCTAACTTAGATAGATGCAAGAATCACACATGCCACTGGGACGGACCCGAGCGGCCTAGGGATGATGCAGCCCAAGGGGCGCCCCCAACAGAGTAAGCTAAAGATGCAAAAAGATACATGCCACAGGGACAGGCCCGTGCGACCTGGGTATGATGCTGCCCGAGGGGTGCTCCCAGCTGAGTAAACCGGAAAATGTCACCTGGTTCCGTCATCGAAGGAGTGTTGAGGTAGTTGAAGGTGCGTGTTGAAGGAGTCGTTCCTCACGAGCCACCAGGGCCCTGAGCCTCAGGAGGCTCCGGGGGCTCGGGTGGTTCCTTGAGGAACATCGCCATCTCCGCCCGGATTGCATGACGCCTGGCCTCCTGAGCCGCCAGGATGTTCCATAGATGACGCTGGTAGGTGACAGCCAGGTTTGGCAGGCCAAACGGCATGCAAGCATAGGTGTGATGTGGCCCCTTGCACTGGCCAACGCGCGAAGGCCTGAAGTGCTCCTGAGGTGCGGCCCTGTTGAGCCCTAGAATGTCGACGTAGACGCGCAGCCCACCGTCCTCGCTGGGATGGGGAGCTGCGCCGAGTGGTGGGCGGCGGTCATTGCATATGTTCCTTGCCTCTTAAAGCTCCGGGGTTGCCTGGGTGATGAACTCCTGAGCACTAGGCGCTCCTCGCCGTGTGCCCTCTTGAGGGAAATGTGCAATGGAGCATGCCTCCACGTGGTGTCGAGTGCCTCTCTCATGACATTGGCTAGGTCTGATGCCCTCCAGAAGAGAGCCCCCGAGCCCAGTCTGATGCCTCTCTCATGACATTGGCTGGATTAGCTGCTTCTTCTTTGGGATGGCCTTAGGAGGGTACAAGGTGTCTTCATTGTCGGGGTCTTTGATTGTTGCGTCTTAGAAGGCATGCTCCAGGAGCACACCGCATCTCTTTCTTCACAGGGGACCATGATGACTCCGTCGCTTCCTGGCATTTTGAGGACGTTGTAGCCGTGGTGGGTCACCGCAATGAACTTGGCCAATGCTGCATACCCAAGGATGGCGTTGTATGGCAGACGGATGTGGGCAACATCGGAGTCAATGAGATCGGTGCGGTAGTTGTTGTGCTGGCCGAAGGTGATAGGGAGGCGGACCTGCTCTATCGGGATGGTGGAGCCGTCGGTCACTCCTGAAAAAGGCTTGGTAGGCTGTAGCTGATCATATGGCACGTGGAGGCTATCGAACGTCTCAACGGACAGGACATTGAGCCCTGCGCCACCGTCAATGAGGGTCTTGCTGACTTGGATGTTGCTGATGACGGGTGAGCAAAGCATCTGGAGGGCGTCGACAGTAGCCGCGCACTTGAGCTGGTCCGACGAGCTGAAAGTGATGGCGCACTTGGACCACCTGAGCGGGAACGTGGCCTCGAGACTAGGAAGGGACGCGTTCACCTTGCGAGCAAACTGCTTGAAGATGCACTGGGAAGCTGGTGCCTGAGCACCGCCCAAGAAGCAAGCGATAGCGCGCGGCTCCTAGAAGCCCCCAGCCCCCTCGTTCTGATGGTGGTCGCCATTCCTTCTTGGTGGTGGAGGCAGCGGAGGGAGGCCAGGATTGCCCTAAGGACAGTCCTCACAAGGCGGGTCCCTCCAGGCGCCCTCACGAGACTGGTCCTGCCAGGGGTCCTCGTGGGGCCGGTCGCACCACTCCTAACGGGGGCCGCGGTCGTCCCAGCGTCCTCCACTTCATCCCCCTCCTCGGCCGTAGTCCCGGTCGTTGCGCTCGGGGCGTCGACCGAAGCGTCCATCTCGAATGTCCCTGAGCTCTTGGTAGTCATTGGTGTTGTGGCTGTGTACGTTGTGGAAGGCGCAGAACGGACGGCTGATCTTAGACGGCTCGGGGTGGTCCCGACCACGCTCCGTATCTCGCTCCGCCGCGAGCACGGCTACCCCCTTGTGCTTCACATCATTGGCCTTGGTTTTCTTCTCTTCTAGGTCGGCAACAGGGAGTTCGAGCAGGGAGAGGCGCCCCTCCTCATCTCTCGCACACTTAGTCTCCATGTTGAACATCTCTAGCGCACTGCATAGCTCCTCGTGGATAGCGAGCTCCTCCTTCATCTTGACGTCGCGGACGCCAACAGAGAATGCTGAAATGATGGCCTTGTCCATCACCTTGGGGATCTTGAGGCGATCGTTGTTGACGCGCTGGATGTACTTCTGCAGGGTCTCTCCTGGCTGCTGCTTGATGCGGCGTAGGTCACCCGCGGCTGGCGGGCGGTCGCGAGTGCCCTGGAAGTTGGCGACGAAGCGGTCGCATATCTCACGCCAGGAGGAGATCAAACCCAGGGGCAGATTCAGGAGCCACGAGTGAGCACCATCTTTGAGAACCATGGGAAACCAGTTTCGCCCTGACTTTCTCGTCGTCGTTGGCTGCCTCAATGCTCAGCTCGTAGAGCTGTAAGAACTCCGCAGGGTTGGAGGTACCATCGTAGCGCAGAGGCAGGTCTGGCTTGAACTTGCCTGGCCAAATGACGCTACGCAACGCCCGAGTGAAGGCACAACAGCCTGCTGTGGCCACCGGGGCCCGCTGGTGGGGCGGAGCTTGGTCTTGATGCCCATGCAACGCTGCCGCCGGCGGCACATGGTCTTGACATGGTGGCACCGGGAGTGCGCGAGCATCTTCTCGTGGTTGGGGAACTTCTTGGCAGCTTCCATCTTCATGCGCGGGCGCCCGGCGTGGCTGGTCACGCCGAGGGGTTGTGCGTCTTGGTGCCAGGGCGCCGCCTTGGTGCGAAGGCGGTGGGGGCGCTCCATGAGCTACATCGCCCGCAGCTAGACGAGGGCGAGGCAGCGGGAGGGACGGTGCGGGGGAGCCCCCAGCGGCGCTGACGAGCTCAGCGATGCGGTCGAGCCAGTCCTCATAGAGGTCGTCGACCGAGCGGTAGCGCAGGAGCTCGCGCGCCATGAGCATCGCGGCCTATGCGTCCATGGGCGTGCGACGAGCATGGGACGAAGAGCCGGCTGGAGTCAGCGACGGGGTAGCGGTGCGTCCGTCTTGCCGCACAGAGGGGTGCAGCGAAGATGCTTGCTGCTCGTTTCCTGCAGGGCCGGTTGCGACTAGTGATATCTTGTAATAACAAGAGCAACTAGGGATGAAGATTCAAGCGGCAAGGATGTTATTTAGGGGGATTATCGATGGTCAGGAACTGCAAGGCAGTTGGCACTGGGTCTCGAGAAACATCAAGGAGTATCCGCAGAATCTTCTCGCGAAGCAAGCGATCATCGATAATGTCGGGGCTCTCCGGGAGGGAGTGGGTATGAGAACCTAATGTCAGAGTTAGTAAAATGCTTTACCCGAATAGAAGAGAGATCAGATTCCCAGAGTATGGACGAGGAATAAAAGATCCTAATACCACCCAATGACGACATGGGCCCGTAAGACACACAGCCAATGTTAGTAAAAGTTTTTCAATGACTAGACTCAACTTCGGCCAAGGAGTTGGAAAGGGGGCTACCTATAGGCAGTCGGCTCTGATACCAACTTGTGACGCCCTCGATTCAATCGTACACTAATCATACACGGAAATGTGTATGATCAAGATCAAGGACTCACGGGAAGATATCACAACACAACTCTAGACACAAATTAAAATGATACAAGCTTTATATTACAAGCCAGGGGCCTCGAGGGCTCGAATACATAAGCTAGAATACACAAGAGTCAGCGGAAGCAACAATATTTGAGCACAGACATAAGTTAGACAAGTTTGCCTTAAGAAGGCCAGCACAAAAGCATCTACGATAAAAAAGGCAAGGCCTCTTGCCTGGGAGCCTCCTAACAATACTGGTCGTCGGCGGTCTCCATGTGGTAGTAGGCATCGGCGGTGGCATCTGACTCCTGGACTCCGACATGTGGTTGCATCAACCGGAAAGAAGAAAAGGAGGAAAAGGGGGGGGGAGCAAGGCAACTATGAGTACTCATCCAAAGTACTCGCAAGCAAGGATCTACACTACATATGCAACATTATAAAAAGAAGACTGTATATGTGGACTGGGCTGCAGAAATGCCAAGATAGAGGGAAAGCCTAGTCCTATCGAAGACTAAAATCTTCAGGAAACCACCATCTTGCAGCAACAAGAGGGAGTAGAGTAGCATAAAGTAAAGTAGTAGTAATGTTATCAACCTCGGCCAGAGATCCTTTCTCGACTCCCTGCGAGAAAGCAATCCCAGAGCCATACTATCCGGTTCACATCACAATCCAATTCTCATCACCATCCAATTCTCATCACAAGTATCCAGTTCTAGTTGTATCGATCGGGATACAACTCCAAGTGTCCGTTACCGTAGGACAGGCTATCTATAGATGTTTTCTTCCCTGCAGGGGTGCACCAACTTACCCACCACGCTCGATTAACTCCGGCCGGACGCACTTTCCTGGGTCATGCCCGGCCTCGGCCAAACAATACGCTGCAACCCGACCTAGGCTTAATAGAGAGGCCAGCACGCCGGACTAAACCTATGCCCCCAGGGGTCATGGGCCATCACCCCTGGAACTCCTGCATGTTGCGTGGGCGGCCGGTGAGCAGACCTAACTACCTCCCTAAAAAGGCAGGAGCTTACTAGTCCAACCCAGCGCGCGCCGCTCAGTCGATGACGTCTATTAAGCTTCGGCTGATGTATACGATGCAGAACGCCCATACTCTGCGCACGTGATGGTTAGTGCTATCAGGCCAGAGGCCCATCAGATCAAATATCCAAATCGTAGTGGATTAGGAACGCGCGGTAACAAGCAGAGACTCAAGAAAGATGTGACCCTGTCGCCCCGTCTCGAGGACTTGCGGCAAGGGCTAGGAATGCCCGGCCACGCCTCGTAATTATCTCGCGGGCACCTTCCAGGTCCGCCCGACTCCACATCACTCGCAATTAAGCTCGCGCGGGTACCCCTTACGGTCGACCCATCTTTCCAAGTAACAGTGGTAAAGTCCAAGTATCTGTGTGTCCAAACATCAAGGGGAAAACCCGAGGAATCACCCCCGATGAATTCCACTAGATGTAATCATCAAGGTTCACACTTGAGGGGTTGCACGATAGAGCCGTATCGGAAGTGGTTAAGGAGGAAATCACCCTCGATGACCACGACCGAAGTGCTGAAGAGGGCTCACCGTCGGCACTCAATAGTAACCCAGTAGCGTCGAGCAACTAAGGGGAATGTGATGTGCAGTGTCGGGGTCTGGTCTTCGATCCCGTTGATCGGGTCTTCGATGATGAAGCAGGGGCAATAGGGACAAGGTGGGGGTCACTGATGTATCACTAACCAACCTATACTAAGCAGTTTAGGATAAGCAGGTAAGGTACAACAGCAGATACAAAAGCAGGCTATGCATCAGAATAGGAGCAAACAATAACAGTAGCAAAATCTAATGCAAGCATGAGAGCATGGAATGGGCGATATCGGGATGATCAAAGGGGGGCTTGCTCGGTTGCTCTGGCAAGGAGGGGACGTCGTCGACGTAGTCGATCACTGGGGCATTATCGACCTCGGGGTCTACTAGAGAGAAGAGGGGGAAGGAACAGTAAATACATAGCAAAGAGAGGTATCACTAATCATGACATGACGATACGTAGCGCTAGGCGTGCTCTAACGCGGTACTACATGTTCCAGACGAAAGCGGGAAACATCCGAGGATGAATTCCCGGCGTTAGGTGGATTCCGGACAAAGGAAAGGAGGGGGAAAGTTCCAAGTTTAGCATGCTAGGGGCATGTGACGGATGAACGGACCACGTAGTCCGATTCGTTGGACTTTTCTAACCAACTTTCATATAGAAAACATTTTCATCCGAGTTACGGTTTAGTTTCTATGATTTTTTAAAGATTAAAGTATTTTCTGGAATTATTCAAATTAATAGAAATTCATTATGACGTCAGCATTGCGTGAGGATGACGTCAGCAGTCATCAGACTCGCTGACCAGGGTCAAACCTGACTTGTGGGTCCAGCGGGACCGACATGTCAGCCTCTATTAGCCTAACAGCAATTTAAACTAAACTAACAGGCTAACTAGAGGGGTGGGCCCGTGGTGTCAATGACTAACTGACGATTAAAGCTAATTAACAGATTTATTTATTTATAAAATGTTTTAAACAAGTGGGGGCCCACATGTTAGTCTCACTAGACAGCCTAGTCAGTAGTTGACTGGGTCAACCCAGTCAACTGGGCCGCCCGGGCCCACTGGTAAGCGACCTAGGGGCGGGGCCCACTGTGCCACGTCGGTGTTGGTGCCGGAGAGAGCTCCGGCGACCAAATCCGCGGTGGAGCATCGCTAGACTTCGCCGGAAAAATGCTACGGGGCACGGGAAGAGGTGCGGCGAGCCGCGTTCGATCGGGTGTTCGACGCCGCGTCCATCTACGGTGGCGCGCGCGGCCCGTAACGGGCTAGAACGACGACGGCGAGAGGCGGAGCGGACGCCAGCGTTCGGCCGCGATCGGAAACGAGGCTAGAGGGCGCGGGGAGGCTCGGTCGCGAGCTCGTTGAGCTCCAGGGAGCTCCAGGAGCACAGCGGAGGTCTTAGGCGAGCGTGATAAGAACCATGGCCACAGCGGCGAGGTGATCTACGGCGGCGAGCTCTCGGCAACGGCAGCGAGCTAGCTACGGCGCGAGAGGGAAATAACGAGGAGGAGCAGAAGGCGGAGGAGCTCACCGTGCGGCACACAAGATGGCCCTTGGAAGATTAGTAGCAGCAGGACGGCAGAATCGTCCGAGAAGTGCCGATGATCTGAGGAAGAAGAAGGGGGTCGATCCGTGGCTGCGGTGTTGTAGAGCTCGAGCTTGAGGTCGGGGAGGTTGCAGAGAAGCTCGACGGAGCTCGTGGACATCATGGCGAGGTGCGAGGAGCGTTGTGGCTACGCGGTCGACGGCGGCGCAGTCTTGGCTTCTCTCGGGCGTCGATGGGGAACGAGTGGGGGGGGGAGTGAGTGGGGGATGGATCTAGGAGGAGGGCAGGCGAGTGGGGGGTGAGGGGGCCGAGGCGTCGGGCGGTGGAGGCCTTATCCTCTCGAGGGGGTCGTCGCCGGCAAGTGGGTTCGGCGGCGACCAGCCTCCTGCAGCGACGGGGTCGGGGGAACAGAGAAACGACCGGGGAGGGGGAGTGGGCTGGCCAGCTGGAGTGGGCCGAGGCTCGGTCCAGGCACTGTGCACTTGGCCCAGTGCACAGTGGCATGTGCTCTTTCTCTTTTCTTTTTATTTTTAACTTTTGCTTTTTTAGCAGATTTTGCATTTTCTTTTAGCCACAATTGACTTTGCAAAAATATACCACTGGCCAAAACAATTTTAAACAATTATTGGGCACTCCCACAAAAAGTTTGGGGCCATCAGGAGTTGTCCAAGCATTTTAGAAAAAGAAAAGGGCATCTTAAACACTGCTAGACCAGATAATAAATTCCCCAGGGGCAATTTGGGAATTCCAAAAATGTTGGCTTTAACATGACAAATATCTAGGAATAATTTGCCACAGGATGAACTATTTTATTTGCATGAAAGAAGAAGCAATTATTTGACATGCAATTTGAATTAGAATTTGAAGCAGATTTTGGACATGTGGCATTTTGGCGTGATGATCATGATGACATGACCTTCATTAGGGGGCGATTACTGTAGTGTGATGCTGGGGATGTTACAAATCTCCTCCACTACAAGAAATCTCGTCCCTAGATTTAAGTGGGGAAGAAAGAGTAACTTCGGGTGAACTGACCCTTATAGGGTTAATTGTCTGGTGAACAATGCAAGGAATGTGGCAGAAGTATCTCTCGAGTTGAAATTTAAGAAAACGTCGAGAGCAAAATATGAAGGTACATTAATAAGTTTCAAGCGAATGGACAAACGATCGATACCTGTACAGAGTGTGAGAAGGGTTCAAGGCATCGGGAATAGATCATCTCTCGGAGGGTGGCTCGCGATAACACACAAAGCCAGGAGCATAAGATACTTCGGCATCAAGGTTGTACAGGAGAGTCAGGCTTCGATCCTATGGAACTATGGGTTATGGACCCACCATGTGGGTTAAAAGTAGAAGGAGCGGTGACATGTTACACGGTTATGATAGCAAGCTTTGTCGGAGGATAGTCTGTCAGTTATGTTGGCAACCACGTTGGTACCAAGGGCGAGGGACAAAGAGAACCATATTCCTTCTCGTTGAACTAGACGGACCAATCGGCAAGGTTCGCGTCCATCGGTGATTACCAGAATGTCATCAACAATAGTAACAGGGTCTCACTGACAAGATTGTACATCGGCGTGTTTTATAAGCAGTGAATTATTTCTGCTTATATCATATAGATCACAAGAAGGTTAAACAAACCAATGGAAAGGAGAATGAAATTATCGGATTAATCAGACCAATGGAAAGGAAAATGTGTTTACACACCAGAATTGGTAGTATATCCTTCCCAAGGGGAAGCGGAGCAGGATATACATGATATGACAGCAAGCTTAAAAGCATTTAGATAAAGGGGGCGAGGGAAGAATCATGATATTACCCATACAACGGTGTGAGGGTAATTGAACGAGAAACATTTTGTATTATGCTTCCGATGTTCTTGTAGATATTTGGAATACCACAGTCATGCTTCAATGCAGCAATGATATGGTGTCAAGTAATAGATTGGGTTCGAAGATCTCAAGAGATACCGAGAAACAATTCCAAGATCATCTCATAACTTAAGGAATAACCAAGCACAATTCAGGTCTGTGTTGGCAGAAAGTCAAGATGTCATCGATGATATCACAAATCATCGAGGGGAGGGGATGGTATTTCTAGCCATGAATTCAATTGACATCTCTGAAGAAGCCAAAGTGTTGACGGTGATCACGACAAATTTTGTCGAGAGACTCTATGAAGATGTCATCGAACAGAGAAGGAAGGATGAAGTGAAAGGCTATGAGAACCACGGATTCGACACAAGCTTGAAGTCAAGCTTGTTGTTCGAGGTGGAATGATAAGATGAGGAAGATCGACATAAGCTTAGCTCATCATCGGAAGTTGCTCCGGGCATAAGGACCAGGTAGCATAGTTAGGATTAGCACGATAATGATTACTCGATCAGGCTAGGAATGACTTGAAGGATTATTAAACTCGTAAGCAACGAAAATTACTTAGATTTGTTGAATCGGAGTGCGGGATTGATCCTCTTATCAGTATTCTCGAGTGACTAATAACTAAGAACCCGGGTGGGTCTGAAATCGGTGAGAAGTAATACTAGATGAATACTCATAGGAAGCAACACCGTTCATTGATATCCTCGAGATACCAGAGGAAATACTCGAAGAAAGATCAAAATAGAGGTTGCGGAGATGTATTGATCTACAAAAGACAAGTGATTTAACTTGTCTGAGAAATGGAATCAAAGGAGAACAATCATGGTCTGAACCACGGTTGCAAAGGATCAATCATAGATACCAAATGAACTTATAACAAGGGGATTATTATTATCACAGGAAGCTTCCATGATAAGTTCTACATCGGGTCCATGGGCATGAACACAAGGGTTCAAGGTCGACTCCCACTTCTTCAATGCATAACCTTTCATTCACTCCTCGTTTTCGAAGAAATTGTAGTGCGGAGGATTTATCTAGCGAATTACCAGAAGAGTAAGTGTTGTGAGAACTCTCGGATTCACACGAATTATGGAAGGCATAAGTTCAACCCATCAGGGCATTTTTACGAATCTATACAACCATCAACCAAGCAAAAGATACGAGTTCAAAAGCAGAGTATCGAAGTCAAAGCAGACGATTCCATTTACCGAAGGTATTATGTATCAGGAAAAAACTCACAAGACTTTTGATGTGAAGGTCACTATCGGATATCAACCCAACACTGGATCCGGCGATTCACGACAGAGTTGATGGGAGTATCCGTAATCAATCAGATGAAGAAGGGGATGTAAAGGCATCGGCTCATAGAAACGTCTGAATGATTCGATGCTTGGGTACAAAGGAATTATGATTTCAAGACGAAGGATTAGAAGCAGAGGCTCTGATCAAAAGATGAGTAGGTTGAATAGACTTAGAGGTGTGTCTGATCAACTCTGGATTGGGCAAGAACCAGCTCTTATCTGGAAGAATGTCTGAGCCGGAAAGAAAATTTCCAAGGATTGAATGAGGATTTCAAGCATTCGCACACACGTTGAATCCATAGGAACAGAATGACAATCACGAAGAATTATAAAGAATATTGCTAGACATATGGAATTAATCCTAATGCAAGCAGGCAAGGAGAATCAAGAGCCATAGGCTGCAGAGGATTTTGAAAGATCAGATAGCCTTTTCAGGTATTTGGAAAGCAAATGAACAACTGGGGATGAACGAACCCCGGTTAAGTGATATCCGCAGTTCGAAAAGAAGCTGCAAAGCACAAGGCACAAATGATTTTCGGAACAACGAAGAGTACTAGTGATATCTTGTAATAACAAGAGCAACTAGGGATGATGATACAAACGGCAAGGATGTTATTCAGGGGGATTATCGATGGTCAGGAACTGCAAGGCAGTTGGCACTGGGTCTCGAGAAACATCGAGGAGTATCCGCAGAATCTTCTGGCGAAGCAAGCGATCACCGATAATGTCGGGGCTCTCCGGGAGGGAGTGGGTACAAGTACCTAATGTCAGAGTTAGTAAAATGCTTAACCCGAATAGAAGAGAGATCAGATTCTCAGAGTATGGACGAGGAATAAAAGATCCTAATACCACCCAATGACGACGTGGGCCCGTAAGACACACAACCAATGTTAGTAAAAGTTTTTAGTGACTAGACTCAACTTCGGCAAGGGAGTTGGAAAGGGGGCTACCTACAGGCAGTCGACTCTGATACCAACATGTGACACCCTCGATTCAATCGTACACTAATCATACACGCAAATGTGTACGATCAAGATCAAGGACTCACGGGAAGATATCACAACACAACTCTAGACACAAATTAAAATGATCCAAGCTTTATATTACAAGCCAGGGGGCTCGAGGGCTCGAATACACAAGAGTCAGCGGAAGCAACAATATCTGAGCACAGACATAAGTTAGAAAAGTTTGCCTTAAGAAGGCCAGCACAAAATCATCTACGATCGAAAAGGCAAGGCCTCCTGCCTGGGAGCCTCCTAACTCCTCCTAGTCGTCGGCGGTCTCCAAGTGGTAGTAGGCATCGGCGGTGGAATCTGACTCCTGGGCTCCGACATCTGGTTGCATCAAACGGAAGGACGAAAAGGGGGAAAAGGGGAGCAAGGCAACCGTGAGTACTCATCCAAAGTACTCGCAAGCAAGGATCTACACTACATATGCAACATTATCAAAAGAAGACTGTATATGTGGACTGGGCTGCAGAAATGCCAGGATAGAGGGAAAACCTAGTCCTATCGAAGACTAGCATCTTCCGGAAACCACCATCTTGCAGCAACAGGAGGGAGTAGAGTAACATAAAGTAAAGTAGTAGTAATGTTATCAACCCCGGCCAGAGATCCTTTCTCGACTCCCTGCGAGAAAGCAATCCCAGAGCCATACTATCCAGTTATCATCACAATCCAATTCTCATCACCATCCAATTCTCATCACAAGTATCCAATTCTAGTTGTATCGATCGGGATACAACTCCAAGTGTCTGTTACCGTAGGACAGGCTATCGATAGATGTTTTCTGCCCTGCAGGGGTGCACCAACTTACCCACCACGCTCGATTAACTCCGGCCGAACACACTTTCCTGGGTCATGCTCGGCCTCGGCCAAACAATACGTCACAACCCGACCTAGGCTTAATAGAGAGGCCAGCACGCCGGACTAAACCTATGCCCCCAGGGGTCATGGGCCATCGCCCCGGGAACTCCTGCACGTTGCGTGGGCGGCTGGTGAGCAGACCTAGCTACCTCCCTAAAAAGGAAGGAGCTTACCAGTCCAACCCGGCGCGCGTCACTCAGTCGCTGACGTCTATTAAGCTTCGACTGATGTATACGACGCAGAATGCCCATACTATGCCCACGTGATGGTTAGTGCTATCAGGCCAGAGGCCCCTCGGATCAAATATCGAAATCGTAGTGGATTAGGAATGCGCGGTAACAAGCAGAGACTCACGAAAGATGTGACCCCGTTGCCCCGTCTCGAGGACTTGCGGCAAGGGCTAGGAATGCCCTGCCACGCCTCGTAATTATCTCGCGGGCACCTTCCAGGTCCGCCTGACTCCACATCACTCGCAATTAAGCTCGCGCGGGTACCCCTCAGGGTCGACCCGTCTTTCCAAGTAATCATGGTAAAGTCCAAGTATCTGTGTGTCCAAATATCAAGGGGAAAACCCGAGGAATCACCCCCGATGAATTCCACTAGATGTAATCATCAAGGTGAATGTAAGAGGAATCACCCTCGAGGTTCACACTGGAGGGGTTGCACGACAGAGCCGTATCGGAAGTGGTTAAGGAGGAAATCACCCTCGATGACCACGACCGAATAGCTACACTACAGGTTAATAACAGAAGTGCTGAAGAGGGCTCACCCTCGGCACTCAATAGTAACCCAGTAGGGTTGAGCAACTAAGGGGAAAGTGATGTGCAGTGTCGGGGTCTGGTCTTCGATCCCGTTGATCGGGTCTTCGATGATGAAGCAGGGGCACCTGGAGCTGATCTCTGGCTGGTTTCACTCAGATGTGTCCGTCCGTGCGGCGCTGAGCAAGGCCACGACGGATTCCGAGAAGGACAAGAAGGCTGCCGCCCAAGCCGTGGCTGCTCGCGAGGTGGCGCCGAGGGACGCCGGGGCCGCCCAGGATCATTGTTGGTCACTGGAGGCCGAGTTGGAGACCATGCGCAACGAGCGCGCTGCTGAGGCTCGCGACCACAAGGCAGAGGAGGAGAAGATGAAGGTCGGGAAGACAAAGTCAATGGTCGTGACGCCGAACTGGAGCAGTCGTCGAGGGCGCAGGCCACAGAGCGCAACCGCCTGGAGGAGCTGGAGAAGAAGCTGGGGGCTGAGAAGACCCTGCTGGAGGCTAGGGCGAACATTCTTGATGAGGACCACGTGGCCTTCAAGTCCCTTGAGGAGAGATCCCGTGAAGCGCTGCGGGCACTCTACGAGAAGGGCTTGGATAAGCCGCCGTCAACGGACGATGAAGGCCCCGCCCAGCTGCTTCCTTATCTTGTCGAGGTGCTCGAGGGTGTCATCGACGGGATCAGCCCCATGGTGGAGGGGTAAGCCCCCGCGCTTTGTTCTTCAGCTCTACCGCACGTCTTCAGCAACCTACATCTTCGCAACCCCGGCATCGACCTTGGCAAGCTGCTCGAGACCGTATAGGAGGCGTGCTGCATAGCCGCCGCCGTAGCCATGGACGGCCAGGTGGAAGCCATGTTTAAGAAGTTCCTCGCCATCGAGCCTACGCTTCCAACCAATGGCCCTAACGATCCCGCGGCCGAGGCCAACGACACGACCGGCGGTGCCACTGCCGGCGGGAAGGCGCTCCGTGACGAGAACGCCCAAGGCTGAAGAAAGGGCTTGCAAGCGAAGGACGGCGCTCCTTCTCGTTTTACTTTCCTATGACATGAAACGTGCCTCGTGGAGGCGTTAAAACTTTGCTTGTCGTTTAGGGGACAATATGTTTTGTAATAACTTATTTAGGTTCCGCGATTTCCTTCCCGTTTGCTTGATGTTCTACGTCGGCAGGGCCCAACCCCGCGCATACGTCAACTGCCGTTGGGCCGTCCGGATCACCAGGACGGACCAAGTGGTGAGGGGCTACGTGGCCAGTTAGGCTCCTAAGTCGCGATGCTCAAAATTCCCCCTTGATGGGCAAACGGCATGTGGGAAGGAGCCGCTAAAGTAGGTCGTAGGGTTCTTTGTCGGCTGGGCCCGATCCCGCACATACCTCAGCCTCCGTTGGGCCGTCCGGATCACCAGGACAGACCAAGGGGTGAGGGGCTACGTGGCCAGTTAGGCTCCTAAGTCGCGATGCTCAAGAGTACCCCTTGACGCTCAAACAGACCTTCATACCTGTACTCGCCGAGGTCCCGCTCGGGAGTGGCGTGCGACGACCAGGTCCGAGGGACCTGGCAAGGCGGCGTATGCTAGGCAGGGCCTGAGCATAGCCCCCATGCCCAGCCCCCTCGCGTGACTCTCCCGAGGGGAAAGTATTGCCGTGAGGCTGGACACTGAGCCGGGTGGCTCCGTGAGGTTGGTATGACCATGGGGCCGCCCTTAGTTGTTTATCACCAGCGCGGAGCGTAGCTCTTCCGCACTTGCACGAGCATAGTCGCTCCTTGACCGTGTCGACCGCCAGCAAGGAGCATGGTGCTTCCACTAGTGCGTGGGTGCGGGCTCCCTCTGAGTGGAGCCCCCGGGGCGTGTACAGCCCCGCCCTGACACGTGGCTTGCACGGCAGGGCTAGACGAGGTGTGTCTAGGCACTCATGAGCCAGCGCGGGACTCATGAGGCCCTACCTCAAGGCAGGTTGCACCTGGTCTTGGTTCTTGATAGCTTCAGTGGTCCAGCGAGATGGTTAGGCAACCTGCACTGGACGAATTTCCTGAGGCGATCCCATGAGAAGGCCAGGCACCAATGATCCCAGGAGGTGACGTGAACGGGGCCGGCCCGCCAGACAGAGGTCGGCCATTGGGTTTATCGACGCTGCAGGGACGGACCCAAGCACAGACGCCGTGCCAAGCCTACTCATGTGACGTATCCTAAGGAAAGACAACCGGTGCGCGGCTCCCGTGGCAACAAGGGTTGTCGCAAGTGGGGTATCAATGTACCAGATAAGCAGGTGATAGCCATAGTTAACTCATGTAAGGAGACAAGCTAACTTAGATAGATGCAAGAATGATACATGCCACTAGGACGGACCCGAGCGGCCAAGGGATGATGCAGCCCAAGGGGCACCCCCAACAGAGTAAGCTAAAGATGCAAAAAGATACATGCCACAGGGACAGGCCCGTGCGACCTGGGTATGATGCAGCCCGAGGGGTGCTCCCAGCTGAGTAAACCGGAAAATGTCTCCTGGTTCCGTCGTCGAAGGAGTGTTGAGGTAGCTGAAGGTGTGTGTTGAAGGAGTCGTTCCTCACGAGCCACCAGGGCCCTGAGCCTCAGGAGGGTCCAGGGGCTCAGGTGGTTCCTTGAGGAACATCGCCATCTCCGCCCGGACTGCATGATGCCTGGCCTCCTGAGCCGCCAGGATGCTCCGTAGATGACGCTGGTAGGTGACAGCCGCGTTTGGTAGGCCAAACAACATGCAAGCATTGGTGTGATGTGGCCCCTTACACTGGCCAACGCGCGAAGGCCGGAAGTGCTCCTGAGATGCGGCCCTGTTGAGTCCTAGAATGTCGACGCAGACGCGCAGCCCACCGTCCTCACTGGGATGGGGAGCTGCGCCGGGTGGTGGGCGGCGGTCGTTGCATATGTTCCTTGCCTCTTAAAGCTCCTGGATTGCCTGGGTGATGAACTCCTGAGCACTAGGCCCTCCTCGCCATGTGCCCTCTTGAGGGAAACGTGCAATGGAGCATGCCTCCACATGGTGCCGAGTGCCTCCCTCATGACATTGGCTAGGTCTGAGGTCCTCCAGAAGAGAGCCCCCGAGCCCAGCCTGAGGAGGGCGTCGGGCGCGCCTTCCTATGCGAGGGAGGAGGTGCCCCGGCTGCGAGCACGGATCCTGAGGTGGTGCCACTAGAGACACCGCTTCCCTGAGGCGTTGGCTGGATTAGCTGCTTCTTCTTCTTGGGGATGGCCTTAGGAGGGTACAGGGTGTCTTCGTTGTCGGGGTCTTTGATTGTTGAGGCTTGGAAGGCATGCTACAAGGAGCACACCGCATCTCTTTCTTCGCAGGGGACCGTGATGACTCTGCCGCTTCCTGGCATTTTGAGGACGTTGTAGCCATGGTGGGTCATCGCCATGAACTTGGCCAATGCTGCATACCCAAGGATGGCGTTGTATGGCAGACGGATGTGGGCAACGTCGAAGTCAATGAGCTCGATGCGGTAGTTGTTGTGCTGGCCGAAGGTGATAGGGAGGCGGACCTGCTCTATCGGGGGGGTGGAGCCGTCGGTCACTCCTGAAAAAGGCTTGGTAGGCTGTAGCTGATCATATGGCACTTGGAGGCTATCGAACGTCTCAACGGACAGGACATCGAGCCCTGCGCCACCGTCAATGAGGGTCTTGGTGACTTGGACGTTGCTGATGATGGATGAGCAAAGCATCGGGAGGGCGCCGACAGTAGCCGCGCACTTGAGCTGGTCCGACGAGCTGAAGGTGATGGCGCACTTGGACCACCTGAGCGGGAACGTGGCCTCGAGACTGGGAAGGGTCGCGTTCACCTCGCGAGCAAACTGCTTGAAGATGCACTGGGAAGCTGGTGCCTGAGCACCGCCCAAGAAGCAAGCGATAGCGCGCGGCTCCTAGAAGCCCCCAGCCCCCTCGTGCTGATGGTGGTCGTCATTCCTTCTTGGCGGTGGCGGCAGCGGAGGGAGGCCAGGATTGCCCTGAGGACAGTCCTCACGAGGCTGGTCCCTCCAGGTGCCCTCACGAGGCTGGTCCTGCCAGGGGTCCTCGCGGGGCCGGTCGCGCCACTCCTAACGGGGGCCGCGGTCGTCCTAGCGTCCTCAACTTCATCCTCCTCCTCGGCCGTAGCCCCGGTCGTTGCGCTCGGGGCGTCGACCGAGGCGTCCATCTCGAATGTCCCTGAGCTCTTGGTAGTCATTGGTGTTGTGGTTGTGTACATTGTGGAAGGCGCAGAACGGACGACTGCTCTTGGACGGCTCGGGGTGGTCCCGACCGCGCTTCGTATCTCGCTCCGCCGCGAGCACGGCTACCCCCTTGTGCTTCACCTCCTTGGCCTTGGTTTTCTTCTCTTCTAGGTCGGCAACAGGGAGTTCGAGCAGGGAGAGGCGCCCCTCCTCATCTCTCGCACACTTAGTCGCCATGTTGAACATCTCTAGCGCACTGCATAGATCCTCATGGATAGCGAGCTCCTCCTTCATCTTGACATCACGGACGCCAACAGAGAATGTTGAAATGATGGCCTCGTCCATCACCTTGGGGATCTTGAGGCGAACGTTGTTGACGCGCTGGATGTACTTCTGCGAGGTCTCTCCTGGCTGCTGCTTGATGCGGCGTAGGTCACCCGCGGCCAGCGGGCGGTCGCGAGTGCCCTGGAAGTTGGCGACGAAGCGGTCGCGTATCTCACACCAGGAGGAGATCGAACCCAGGGGCAGATTCAGGAGCCACGAGTGAGCACCATCTTTGAGAGCCATGGGAAACCAGTTTCGCCATGACTTTCTCATCGTCGTTGGCTGCCTTGATGCTCAGCTCGTAGAGCTGCAAGAACTCCGTAGGGTCGGGGGTACCGTCGTAGCGCAGAGGCAGGTCTGGCTTGAACTTGCCTGGCAAAATGACGCTACGTAGCTCCCGAGTGAAGGCACAACAGCCTGCTGTGGCAACCGGGGCCCGCCGGTGGGGCGGAGCTTGGTCTTGATGCCCATGCACCGCTGCCGCCAGCGGCACACGGTCTTGACATGGTGGCGCCGGGAGTGCGCGAGCGTCTTCTCGTGGTCGGGGAACTTCTTGGCAGCTTCCTTCTTCATGCGCGGGCGCCCGGCGCGGCTGGTCATGCCGAGGGGCTGCGCGTCTTGGTGCCAGGGCGCCGCCTTGGTGCGAAGGCGGCGGGGGCACTCCGTGAGCTACATCGCCCGCAGCTGGAGGAGGGCGAGGCAGCGAGAGGTACGGTGCGGGGGAGCCCCCAGCGGCGCTGACGAGCTCAGCGATGCGGTCGAGCCAGTCCTCATAGAGGTCGTCGACCGGGCGGTAGTGCAGGAGCTCGCGCGCCATGAGCAGCGCGGCCTACGTGTCCATGGGCGCGCGACGAGCGTGGGATGAAGAGCCGGCTGGAGTCGGCGACGGGGTAGCGGTGCGTCCGTATTGCCGCACAGAGGGGTGCAGCGAAGATGCTTGCTGCTCGTTTCCTGCTGGGCCGGTTGCGGCATCGGCGGCGGGTGATGGAGAACGACGGGGAGGCCCGCCGATAGGGGCTGTCTGAGCGACACGGGCGGCCAGGGCGGCCCGCGTCTGCCATGGACATGGTGGAACGGTGGAGCACGGATCGACGAAAGGGAAGCTTCAGCGCACCCCTACCTGGCGCGCCAAATGTCGGATTATGGGTTCCGGCAAAACACTTGAGGTTCGAACTCTGGGGTGTGCACGAAGATCTCTCTCTCCCTAGCTCACGCTCTCACCACGATCGCAAAGCCTTGCTCGCCGAACCCGAAGAACAAGGGACACAAGAGTTTATACTGGTTCGGGCCACCGATATTGTGTAATACCCTACTCCAGTGTGGTGTGGTGGATTTCCTAGTAGGCTAGGGATGAACAAGTACAAGGGAAGAACTACATCCTGAGGAGAGGTGTTCTTGAGCTCGGTCAGCTTGTGTGTGTGTGGATCGAATGGATCTGATGCATGATCAGTTGCCTTCTACGGTGGTGGCTAGTCCTATTTATAGAGGCCCTGGTCCTCTTCCCAAATATTAGGCGGGAAAGGATCGCACAACAGCCAATTTGAAGGGGAACATCTAGTACAAGCTATCCTGACAAAAGGTGGTCTTTGCCTGCCAAAGGCTCTCGTGGCGACGCTGTCATGGGCTCCACTATGACCTCCATCCTGTCGTCCTGCTGGTCTTGGTCTCATTGCACAGATATGGAAACCTTTGCCTGATGCCTCTGGACTCCTCGCCTGCGCCTGCTTCTTTAGCACCAAAGAGGAAACCAGTACTCTGCGCCTGTTGGCGCCCGCCTGGCCTTGCTCGTCACGGTTCACGTCACGGGAACCTCACGAGGTGCCACTCGCCTTGATCTCTCCGCTCCTCGCGAGCCAGCCTAGTGAGGCTGCCCCTAAGGAGGTCTTGTGTCATCCGCCTCGTGAGGCTTGGCCCCTCGCGAGGGTCTTGACTGTTTGCTGGTGAAGATGGGCCGTACTAGGCCGTTAGTGGAGCCACACCGTGGGCCGTAGGAAGGCAAGTCTGGGGACCCCCATTCCCAGAACGCCGACAGACGCACTCGCACAGAATTAACCACTGCGCGGCGGCATGCAAAGAATGACGCACACCCAGCATGCCTGCACACAACACACACCAGCACATGTGTACACCAGCATCGATGCCGGCTGAGACGGACAGCGAGGCAGCCAACAAGCGGAGGCGGCTTGAGCCAAAACCGCATCCGGCGAGCCTGGACTTCATCAGCAGCCTCCCTGATGACATGTTGCTCGTCATCATTGGCCACCTCGCCACCAAATCTACCGTGCGGACTGCCCTACTCTCCCAGCGGTGGCGCCCCCTCTGGCACCTTTTCCCCCTCAACCTCATCGTCGATAGCTACCTCTGCGACAGGTATTGCAAATGCATGGCCGCCATCTCCAAGATCCTTTCATCTCACCCTAGGCCAGCCAGACACCTTGACATCCGCATGTTCAGTACCAACTGCAAGGTCCAAGCCAAGTTCGACGAGTGGTTCTTATCCCCTGCCCTAGATCAGCTCAAGGAGCTCAGCTTTGAAGCTGGACGATGTTGCTATCTGTCGCCGTCCGTGCTCCGCCTCACTCCAACGCTGTGCTGCACCAGCTTTAGCTCCTGCTATCTTCCCCAGATTAATGTCGCGACCGCCCTTCTTCTCCCTCAACTCAAGCAGCTCGACCTCTTCGATGTTGGCATCTCGAAGAAGGCTATGGAGCACCTGCTCCGTAGCTGTACTGCGCTCGAGTACCTTCATCTTGAGCAGATCCACGGGTTCATTAGCCTCCACATCTCCTCGACGAATCTCCGATGGATTTATGTGTCTTGCTGGCCTCGCAACAATACATCAATCGGGAAGAGATAACTCCAGCTGTTCCACGTTATGGTCATTGAGAATGCCCCTTTCCTTGAGAGATTGCTTGTATCTAATCTAGAAGGTCCATCAAAAATCAAGGTCATTGACGCCCTGAAATTGACAGCATTGGCGCACTCGTCTGTCAAATTCTATGAACTCTTTATTGGATTTGTAATCGTCCAGGTACAACACTCATCTTCTTCTCTGTCTTCTTGAAATTCACATTTTTTAATTTCTTCTTGATGTATTTACGACTGTCATCCAGAAAATGATTCCCACAAGCTTGACCCAGTCTATGCGCACAGTGAAGATCTTGGCAATAAAATCTATCGGCCCCAATCTGGATCAAGTTGTTGGATTCCATACATGCTTTCCGTGCACGGAGAATCTACTCATCAAGGTGAAACTTCTTTCCTTTTAGTAAACGGTAATCACAATGTGGCTCGATTTTTTCATAATTTTCCCAAATTACGATGACAAGTGTAGTGTTCAAAACTGCATCTACGCACTGCACCAAAAGAAATGTTTTTAGTATTTTTTTCACACGTGATCACCTGCATCATTTTGTTGTTCTACTACTATAGTAACCTAGGCTATTCATAGTGGAAATTAACTTAGACTAGTAACTCTATGGTTACCCTAAGAGCAAGTACTACATGCGTCCTGGTTTACTCTTCCTATTTTGTAGTATCAAAATTTGACCATAGATTTAACTGACAAAATGTTAATGCATGTCACTAAAAATAATATCGTTGGATTTGTTTCAAATGGTATAATTTTTGGTGACATGCATTGGCATTTTCTTAGGTAAATCTATGGTCAAAGTTTTACACTAAATACGAGGTAGTACAAAAGTGGGCTATAATGGCCCCCCACTATGTAGGTCAAAACACGTGCCAAATTCACTTGTGATGCATTTGGCATCGATGCCCCTCCATTGCACACCTGGTGCCCCAATCTGGATCACCTACTTTGCTCCGGTGCCAAATTAACTCACGCAATGAAAAAAACACTTGCTAGGAGAGGGAGAGTACTGAGGCAATAAAAGAACACTTGTTTGGGAGAGTGAGAGGCTGGTGTAGTTGGTTTGATTGATTTTTTTATACATGTGGGTCTGTGCGCAAAGTGGTGCCAACTCTCGCACATCGCGAGAGCGGTGCCAAAATCTTTTGATTTGACATTGATGTGTATTATGTGGCATACTTTTGAGATATATGGCATCTGCCACATAGTGGAAGGCAACAAATGCCCAAGCTCTTCACGTGCTCCTAGGTAAATGAGAGGAAAGAGAGAGAGAGAGAGTGGGAAAATATCACTAGCCAGCCAACCCTATCGTACGAGCGAATGATATGATACCTCTTGATGACACGGCAATCTTATACAACCAGCTGCTCTAATATGTTCTCTTGTTTTGCAGATAAAAAAGACCCGAAAGTGAAAATGTGCTGCACTATAACAATCTCATTGAATGCCTTGATCTCCATCTTACAGAAATTGATTTGATCGACTACCGAGGCAGCACATCTGAGATTAAATTGGCTAGGTTCTTTGTTCTAGAGGCAAGTGTGCTCAAGGTAATGAGGTTTGGCGTTCTCTAGTGAAACAATGAATGGCGTGCTGATCACCGCAAGTGTCTAAGCCTAAATGACAAAGTCTTCTCAGAAGCTGAATTTTTTTTGAAATATCAAGTGGCCAGAGACTTGAAAATTTATTTGCCCATTAGTGACTTGTCAGGGCGGTGGATTTTAGTTTTGACGATAATGCTGGATCCACCAAAAGTAACGGAAGTTCTTACGTAAACTTCCTAGTAATTCCCTCTTCGTAGGTGCAGCATTACTCCTAACATTTGTAATATCAGTTTGAAACTTGTAACATTGTCGTGTCCTATTCCTACGTTTTCAAAATCTTGCGAATCAAAGAGGTCCTGAGTTGGTGATGATGTTGTGCCTGCCATCTTTCACCAATAGCCGTTGGATCTAGATCTGACGCATACAAACCAAACTTCTGCAGTTTTGCAAAAAGATGCCAGCACTTGTTCCCTATTTACAAACAACTCCTTGTCTCTCACAATCAGCCTTACCTCCTCCCCACCACATCTAGAAGGCCATGGAAAAATCTAGCGCGATGGCCGCTCCCGGCGCCGTCCACCCTCAATCTTGGTGTTCCGTGCAATGCACGATCATCTACGCATGGGAAATTATGTCGAACGCGGCTAGTTGTAAGCACGCTAGCTCTACAGCCATGATGCTAGTGACTACAGACGGTGAGGCTGATTTTTGTATGCCGAAAACGGCGCCTAAACTCAGGTGTCATCTCCGGTGCAGGGTCTTGTCACTTCACTGTGAGGAGCAGCATGTAATAATTTGAGCAACGGTTAGTACAACACTACTACATTGGTAGTAGTACTACTAGTACTAGCACCACCGTCTGGATTTATTAGTACTACCACGTCCATCTGGATTTAGTATTTGACTAGCAATATCTAGTAATGCATGTCACAAAAAATGTACTACTCCCTCTGTAAATAAATACATGGTGTATTGTTTTATTCCTTCCGGTAGATGGCTCAAATCTGAAGTCTCATTAATCAGACTACTAGTGTACTCACCGAGCGCTCAGCTTGGCAAGCTACAAACAAAAAATTGCAATCAAAGACTACTAGTGTACTCCCTCCATACTGGTGCATTAGTCACGTGACGAAACCAAATAGTAATCCCAAAACTTTTAGGCGCGATGCATTAACTACCCACCTCGTTCCCTGTTTTTTGCCATGAAAAAAGAAATCACCCAATACGAGACGTGGGGTGCATATGCATCCATTGACTTGAGACTACTCTCTCCGTATAGGTGTATAAGTCATCTTAGAGCAAGTGAAAAAGAGGAGTGGGCTCTCATGCAAGAGCCTAGCTATATGCGGATTCCTAAATATGAAGAAAGAGAGAGAGAGAAGATGGGAAAACTAGTACTCTTATAGCCAGCCTTATAGATAACCTTATTGTATGAGTGGCTACAAGTGATGGCTCTATATGACATGGCCACATCATATAGCTAGCAGCTGGCTATACTATTAACCATGCTCTTAGGTTGTGCACCATGACCAAGACGAAGGGGAAAGCGAGAACTTAATGTCTTTTTGCTAATTAATAGCATTACATGCAATGAACTAACCACTGCATGTAATGTTTTGTAGTCTCAAGTCATTGAAATCATGCACGACCCACATCTCTCATCGGTTGATATGTCACGAAATAAGAAACAAGGATGGAGTTAATGTATCGTGCCTAAGTGTTTTGGGATTATTTGGTTTTCGTAAGGTGACTTACACACTAGTGGAGGGAGTACTTAGGCTGGTCATAGTGGGGAGTAACTTATACTAGGGAGTACTTAGGCTAGTCTAAGTTACTACATTCATAGTGCAAAGTAACATAGTAGTAGTGTCATAGATGGCTTCATTCTTGTAGACTCATCTTTTCTTGGAAAACGCTATGTTACAGTAACATATTATGTTACTCTAAACACATCTCTCCTCATTAAATACATGCCACATAAGCAAACTTGTCTTGGACTGCGGTATGTTACTTGCTAAGTTACTCCCACTATGACTAGCCTTAGCACAACATTTTTGGTCACATGTATTAACATTTTATTAGTTAAATCAAACGTCAAAACTTGGCGCAAAATGCAGAGGGGACCAATAAACTAGTAAACATCAAAGTTCTCTCGTTTGGCCCCAACTAGAGGTCCGGTGAGATGACTATACTGCATCGGCACGGAGGGGGACGCAGCTTGATTGACTTACTGCACCTGCCTTTGGTGTATGACATGTGGGCCCAGCAGGTGGCTGGACCACCTATCATACAGCCAAAGGTAGGTGCAGTTACGGCACCATAGTACAGTACGCGACGTGGCTTCACTCGTGTGGGGGACGGAAGCCATCCCGCACGGGCGCTAGGTCTGACAGGACGGCCTTGTCGTCAATGTGTGACCTCTGTGGCAACCGCCCGCTCCCCACTAGCCTCTTCGTTGACATGTTGTCCCGTTCGAACATGTCAGTGAGACAACAGTGAGTCCTTTTGTACAATTTCTGAACGAATGTCTATGTAGGCTGGGGCACCTCTTCGTATAACGTGGCAACCGTCCGCCGCCTCTTCTCCTTTCCCTCTCAATTTGGAACTGCTGTCGCACGCTCTTCCTCCCTCCTCCATTTGCGTTCACCCTTCCTTCTGCCATTGTTCGATCGTATTCTCCATGGAGGGAACAGGCAGGAAATGACCCCGTTATTCTTGCCCCGATCTGAAAGATCATCACCTCGGCTAGCATGGCAGGTTCGTTCAAGAACGTTCTCCACTCAACTAATGACATCATTACAAAGAACTCAAGGGTCCGGGAGCGGTTTGATCTCCCCTATCTTCTTCGCCATGACCATGCTCGCTGGCGCCCAGATGACGGAAGCCTCTCCTTGTGCAAGTTGATGCCGCTTGATAATGATATGTGTGATGTTAAGATGCCATCACTTAAGGATAAGGCCTGGGCAGGCGCAAATGGAGATTGGGTTGTTTATATTGGGCACAACTACGAGTGGGAACTTGTGAATGTGTACACTCGTCACCGTGTTCCACTTTCAAAAATCTCCGACTGCCCAGAGGTTGAGCACACCAGTATTCTACGTAGGTTCAAATACGATCATGGTCACTATCGTCTACGGAAGATAGCAATTTGTCGAGTTGCCAATAGTTCTTGGGATTACACGAACTATGAAGGTCTTGCTATCTTCGACAAGCTTGTTGTCTTCCTTACTTCCCCGTCTCGATGGATATTGCTCAAAAATCAATAATTTTACATGGATAAGTACTATGATGCAATTCAATACGAGGGTCTTCTGTTTGCTACCACCACTCGTGGCACGTTTTTCTTCCACCGTAAATGTAATTGTTTCATCCATATGGATGTGGGTTAGCTAGTTTCCCTTTACTAATTAACCTTCTTGTGTTTCCAGGTCTTGTGAACATTCCACCACCTATACTGGAAAAAAATTATAACCAAGGGGGGGATGGCAATGATGATCATCACGAGCATGATGACCCATATACTCAGTGGCGCCTGGCAACTTATTCTGATGGATCACCTCTTCTTGTCTGTATACTGGGCACTTCTGATGTAACTAAGGAAGCAAGTGTTGTCTCCCATGGTCGCACTCTCTGGATCCATTCCAACATCTGTTGCAGGGTATTTGGGATGGATACTACTGTGCTAGCGCCGACACCTTCTCCCTGGTTTAGTATTGATACTCTTGGAGGAAACTCACTCTTCCTTGGACAAAACTATCCAATGATGGTGAAAGGCGATCCAGCTGCTATTGACACAATGTTACTACCATTTATGAGAAGCAACTATATCTATACCTCGGACATTACTATAGTTCCATACCGTGGCTATCACAATATGGGTCATGAAATAGGCCGCTCCAGCCTGGATGATCAGTCCTGCGTTGGTCTCGAGTTTGACAATAGCTGGCCCTTCCGAGAGAATCTCTTCTGGTTCAAAGCAAGCGTTTCCAACGCCGAGGATTGGATGAGCTGAAGTTCCTTTCATTGCTTGTTATTTGTAGTGTGATGAAAACTTCAGCTCAACCAATCCTCGGCGTTGGAAACGCTTGCTTTGAACCAGAAGAGATTCTCTGGGAAGGGTCAGGTATTGTCAATCTCAAGACCAATGCAGGACTGATCATCCTGGCTGAAGCGGCCTATTTCATGACCCATATTGTGTTAGCCACGGTAGGGAAGCATAGAAATGTCCGAGGTATAGATACAGTTGCTTCTCATAAATGGTAGTAATGTTGTGTCAACAGCAGCTAGATCGCCTTTCACCATCATTGGATAGTTTTGTCAAACGAAGAGCGAGTTTCCTTCAAGGGTATCAATACTAAACCAGGGAGAAGGTGTTGGCGCTAGTACAGTAGTATCCATCCCGAATACCCTGCAACAGATGTTGGAATAGGTCCGGAGAGTGTGACCATGGGAGACAACATCTGCTTCCTTAGTAACATCAGCAATGCCCTTTATACAGACAAGAAGAGGTGATCCTCATGCTCGTGATCATCATCATCATCATCTCCCCCTTCGTTGTAAAAATTTTCAGGTATAGGTGGTGGAATGTTCACAGGACCTTGGAAACACAAGAAGGTTAATTAGTAAAGGGAAACTAGCTAACCCGCATTCATGTGGATGAAACAATTATAATTACGGTGGAAGACAAACGTACTGAAAGCACCAAGATTCCATGCAAAAACAGTGCCAAGAGTGGTGGCAGCAAACACAAGACCATCGTATTGAACTGGATCACAATACACATCCGTGTATAGAAACTGATTTTTGAGCAATATCCATCGAGTTAAAGTATGGAGGATGGCAACAAGCTTGTCGAAGATAGCGACAACACAAGCATTCCTATAACCCCAAGAGCGGTCGAGAACTCGACAAATTGCTATCTTTTGTAGAAAACAGTCACCATGATCGTAGTTAAACGTACGTATAATACCGGTGTGCTCAACCTCTGGGCAGTCTGAGATTTTTTGAAGTGGAACCCAGTGACGAGTGTACACATTCAAAATTTCCCACTTGCGGTTGTACCCAATATAAACAACCCAATCTCCATTTGCGCCTTCCCAAGCCTTACCCTCAAGTGATGGCATCTTAACATCACATGTATCATTATCAAGCGGCATCAACTTGCACAAGGTGAGGCTTGCATCATCCGCGCGCCAGTGATCAGGGTCATGACGAAGAAGATAGGGAGATCAAACCGCTCCTGGACCCTTGGGTTCTTTTAATGATTTTATTAGTTGAGTCAAGAATGTTCTTGAATGAACAGGCCATGCTAGCCGAGGTGATGATGGCGCACCGATCAATGAGTTCCACCACCACGTCATCTTTCAGATCGGGGCAAGAATAACGGGGTCGTTTACTGCCTGTTCCCTCCATGGAGAAGACGATCGAACAATGGCAGAAGGAAGGGTGAAGGCAAATGGAGGAGGGAGGGAGAGCGTGCGACAACAGTTCCAAATCGAGAGGGAAAGGCGAAGAGGCGGTGGACGGTTGCCACGGTACACGAAGAGACTCCCCGGCCTACATAGACGTCCGTTCGGAAACTGTACAAAACGACTCGTCGTCGTCTCACTAACATGTTGGAACGGGACCACATGTCACCGAAACATGGTGTGTAATTTCTCGTGCAAAATGCGATCTGGCCGCGTTGGCCGAGGTGCCACATTAGTTATCGACCTTTATCTTTTTAATGGTGTGTCATTCAGTTTTGAAGCACGACTAACTGGTACTGTATGCAGAGAAAATATAAACTACTCTACCACTACTCCACCTCTAGTACTAGTATCAAAAAAGATATATAGGATGGAGCTTCAGCGCTTTCTTGCTAAGGGCTGCCCACTTGCTTCTCACACTATCACCCTCTCTAAAGATCTAAAAAGATGGCCTCTCTCTCCCTCCTCACCGGTGGTCACAGATCCGCCGGGGAAGAAAAGCACATGCAGCGTTGACTGCTACCTCTTGAGCATGCATTGGTTTTCCCTTGAAGAGGAAAGGGTGATGCAGCAAAGTAGCGTAAGTATTTCCCTCAGTTTTTGAGAACCAAGGTATCAATCCAGTAGGAGGCCCCACGCAAGTCCCCCGTACCTACACAAACAAATAAGAACCTTGCAACCAACGCGATAAAGGGGTTGTCAATCCCTTCACGACCACTTGCAAAAGTGAGATCTGATAGAGATGATTATATTTTTGGTATTTTTATGATAAAGATTGAAAGTAAATGTTGCAAAGTAAAAATAGACTGGAAACTTATATGATGGAAAATAGACCCGGGGTCCATAGGTTTCACTAGTGGCTTCTCTCAAGATAGCATAAGTATTACGGTGGGTGAACAAATTACTGCCGAGCAATTGATAGAAAAGTGAATAATTATAAGAATATCTAGGCATGATCATGTATATAGGCATCACATCCACAACAAGTAGACCGACTCCTTCCTGCATCTACTACATTACTCCACACATCGACCGCTATCCAAGATGCATCTAGAGTATTAAGTTCATAAGAACAGAGTAACGCATTAGGCAAGATGACATGATATAGAGAGATAAAATCAAGCAATATGATATAAACCCCATCTTTTTATCCTCGATGGTAACTATACAATACGTGTCGTTTCCCCTTCTGTCACAAGGATCGAGCAAAGCAAGATTGAACCCAAAGCTAAGCACTTATCCCATTGCAAGAAAGATCAATCTAGTAGGCCAAACCAAACTGATAATTTAAAGAGACTTGCAAAGATAACCAATCATACATAAAAGAATTTAGAGAAGATTCAAATATTTTTCATAGATAATCTTGATAATAAACCCACAATTCATCAGATCTCGACAAACACACCACAAAAAGAGTTACATCGAATAGATCTCCAAGAAGATCGAGGAGAACTTTGTATTGAGATCCAAAGAGAGAGAAGAAGCCATCTAGATAATAACTATGGACCTGAAGGTATGTGGTAAACTAATCACACATCATCAGAGAGGCTATGTTGTTGATGTAGAAGCCCTCCGTGATAGATGCCCCTCCGGCGGAGCGCCGGAAAAGGCCCCAAGATGGGATCTCACGGGTATAGAAGGTTGCGGTGGTGGAAATAGGGTTTCGTGGTGCTCCTTGATGGTTTCGGGGTACGTAGGTATATATAGGAGGAAGAAGTAGGTCGGTGGAGCCACGAGGGGCCCATGAGGGTGGGGGCGCCCAGGGGGGCAGGCGTGCCTCCCTACCTCATGGCCTCCTCGGTTGTTTCTTGACATCCACTCCAAGTCCTCTGCATCACGTTTGTTTCAAAAATCCCGAAGGTTTCATTCCGTGTGGATTCCGTCTGATATTCCTTTTCTGCGAAACACTAAAATAGGCAAAAAAACAGCAATTTGCACTAGGCCTTGGGTTAGTAGGTTAGTCCCAAAAATAATATAGAAGTGTATAATAAAACCCATTAAACATCCAAAACAGAATATATAATGGCATGGAATAATCAAAAATTATAGATACGTTGGAGACGTATCAAGCATCCCCAAGCTTAATTCCTGCTCGTCCTCGAGTAAGTAAATGATAAAAACAGAATTTTTTATGGGGAATGCTTTCTAGCATATTCTTCAATGTAATTTTCTTTATTGTGGCATGAATGTTTAGATCCGAAAGATTCAAGATAAAAGTTTAATATTGACATAAAATAATAATACTTCAAGCATGCAAACCAAGCAATTTTGTCTTATCAAAATGACATAGCCAAAGAAAGCTTATCCCTACAAAATCATATAGTTTGTCCATGCTTCATTTTCGTCACACAAAATGCTCTCATCATGCACAACCCCGATGACAAGCCAAGCAATTTTTTCATACTTAGGCTTTTCAAACTCTTTCAACTTTTACGCAATATATGAGTGCGAGCCATGGACATAGCACTATGGGTGGAATAGAATATAATAATTGAGGTTGTGTGAGAAGACAAAAAAGGAGAAAGTCTCACATTGACGCGGTTAATCAACGGGATATGGAGATGCCCACCGATTGATTTCAATGCAAGGAGTAGGGATTGTCATGCAACGGATGCACTAGAGCTATAAATATATGAAAGCTCAACAAAAAAAAGTAAGTGGGTGTGCATCCAACTTGCTTGCTCACAAGACCTAGGGCATTTGAGGAAGCCCATCATTGGAATATACAAGCCAAGTTCTATAATGAATAATTCCCACTAGTATATGGAAGTGACAAAATAAGAGACTCTCTATCATGAAGATCATGGTGCTACTTTGAAGCACAAGTGTGGAAAAAGGATAGTAACATTGTCCCTTCTCTCTTTTTCTCTCTTTTTTTATTTGGGCCTTCTCCTTTTTCGTTTGGCCACTTTTTTTTATTTTCTTTCGTCCGGAGTCTCATCCCGACTTATGGGGGAATCATAGTCTCCATTATCCTTTCCTCACATGGGACAATGCTCTAATGATGATCATCACACTTTTATTTACTTACAACTCAAGAATTAAAAATCGATACTTAGAAAAAAAATATGGCTCTATGTGAATGCTCCGGCGGTGTACCGGGATATGCAATGAATCAAGAGTGACATGTATGAAAAATTAAGCATGGTGGCTTTGCCACACATATGATGTCAACTACATGATCATGCAAGGCAATATGACAATGGTGATGCGTGTCATAATAAACGGAATGGTGGAAAGTTGCATGGCAATATATCTCGGAATGGCTATGGAAATGCCATAATAGGCAGGTATGGTGGCTTTTTTAGGAAGAAATAAGGAGGCTTATGTGTGATAGAGCATATCATATCACGGGTTTTGGATGCACCGGCGAAGTTTGCACCAACTCTCGAGGTGAGAAAGGGCAATGGACGATACTGAAGAGGCTAGCAATGATGGAAGGGTGAGAGTGCGTATAATCCATGGACTCAACATTAGTCATAAAGAACTCACATACTTATTGCAAAAATCTACAAGTCATCAAAATCAAGCACTACGCGCATTCTCCTAGGGGGATAGATTGGTAGGAAAAGACCATTGCTCGTCCCCGACCGCTACTCATAAGGAAAGCAATCAAAGAACAACTTATGCTTCAAATTTGTCCCACAATGTTTACCATACGTACATGGTATGGGACTTACAAACTTGAACACAAGTATTTCTCAATTACACAATTACTCAACTAGCACACCTCTAATACTACCACCTTTATATCTCAAAACAACTATCAAGTGTCAAACTTCTCTTAGTATTCAATGCACTTTAAAGTTTTTATCTTGGATGCCTATCATATTAGGACTAATTTTATAACCAAAGAAAATTACCATGCTGTTCTAAAGGACTGTCAAAATAATATAAGTGAAGCAATATCAATTATTTCTATAAAATAAAACCACCGCCGTGCTCTAAAAAGATATAAGAAAGCACTAGAGCAAAATTATCTAACTCAAAAGATATAAGTGAAGCACATAGAGTATTTTAATGAATTCCGATTCATGTGTGTCTCTCTCAAAAGGTATGTACAACAAGGATGATTGTGGTAAACTAAAAAGCAAAAAATCAAATCATACAAGACGCTCCAAGCAAAACACATATCATGTGGTGAATAAAAATATAGCTCCAAGTAAAGTTACCGATGGACGAAGACAAAAGAGGGGATGCTTTCCGGGGCATCCCCAAGCTTAGGATTTTTGGTTGTCCTTGGATTTTACCTTGGTGTGCCTTGGGCATCCACAATCTTAGGCTCTTGCCAGTCCTTGTTCCATAATCCATCAAATCTTTACCCAAAACTTGAAAACTTCACTGTAAGGTACTGTAAGCTCAGTTAGCGAAAGAAAACAAAACACCACTTTAAGGTACTGTAATGAACTCATTCTTTATTTATACTAGATGACCCATTGCGCCAATGGCGCAAAGGGCGAGAGGGAAACAATGCAAGTATAAGAATATTTAGAGACCGGTCATAGAATCCTTGAATCATAAGAAAATAGATATTTAAGTAGTTCATACATAGCTTTATATATTACAATGGGTGGTAGCTTTATAGGTCAAAACAAACGTAAGAGATTAATTCATGGTAGCTTATTTACATTGCTTTTAAAAAGCAAGGTACATAGGCAGAGATGTATCATATAGATAGCTCTGGTCATTCAAGTTATTATGACTAAGATATGCAGTGATGGAAGAGTCATCGCTACATGTGCCATTAGATATAGATGAATATTGATTTATTTGCAAGTTCATTGTTTAGTTCGTACTCAGATGGGTACAACACAATGGTTGCCTCAAGACCAATGGTCCTTGCCTTGTCTGTTGAGCAAATTGTGTTTGGAAGGGAACTTTTGCATCATAGCATCCAGAACCACTTTTGTTTGAATCCAAACTTTTTCCATCACGGCGAACTGATGGCAGAGAGAAATACACTGTAAGCAAGTGTTGATAGCTTTATTGTGTTATTTTACATATTTTGTGCCAAAAAAATGTTGATAAACAATGGTCGTACTAACTGAATGTGCATTTCAAATGTACAAACTAGTACTCTTATGTTTAGTTAGGGTATGTATGCTAGTTAGCTAATCTTAATGTTGACCTAGTAAATATCAAGAGAGCTGTGCATACACAAGCAGATGATGCACGCATGTACTATCTCTTAGGCACAAAGAAAAAAAGCAGATCAACATGTATGGCCATGTGCGAATGGATAATTTTGGTTTTAATTAAGAAACATACATGTAACAAAGGACTGATAGCTTGACCAGAGAAGAAACTTCATTTCCCAGATCAGGCTATAAAAGCAAAAATGAAGTACCATCAGGTAGATGTCTAATCCTCGCCGAATTAACACAAGTGCAGTTTACATTGTCTGTACACTACCATTGCTATCTATGTGCACTCAAACTAACTTGAATTAGCTAGAATGAACCGGATACTTCTGCAAATGCCATTAATAGATCAACAGGGTAGGCATCTGCACGAGACGATCGATCTCTTGTTAACAATGAAACAAATATCGATTTCTTCAGAAGTAAAACTTTTATTATTGGCTACATCTCTAGGAAAAACATGAATTCAAAACTGAAATAATACCGTGTTGTTGTTCAAGGTTTACTTGGAAGGGTGTAGGGCGGCTTGATCTGGTGAGGATCCACCCGAGGAACTGACGTTCAATAAATGTATACCACTACGCCTCGAGCAAACAACAGAAAAATGTTAGATTAGGCGGTGGCTACAATTGTGCACGAAAACTGATGCTGGAAGGTGTAAAAAACTAACAGCGGAAAGTCTTTCTATAAACCATCCTTCCTAGTAACATTTGGTCAAAGCTTTGGGACTGGCCGGGAACGCACCTTCAGATTTGATGCAGTCTCCCATAGGTACCCAACCTCATCCAGTTGGTGGCAGAACCTCATGTGCATCAAGAAAATTAGTAACGACGCCGACCTATACGACCTAAATGAGAACAAAATCCACACCAATGAAATCAACACAACGCCCCGAATTAAGAATAACGAAGTGTCCATTACCACCAACCTACAAAAGAATAATGTTCTTCCTAGTGACCAAACCCAAAAATCAAATTCACAATGCTCTAGGAAAACAAAGATGTGAAGCATAAATAAAGATCAATGAGCACTGAGCAATTAAAAAAACTAAATGAAGTATATACCCAAGAAGATTTCTTCTCATGTATGATCATACACACAGGAAACCATACATATAGCCCATTGCTCTGACATGAACATGCTTAGAAAAAGAGCATAAAATCTCTTAGTACCCTACAGAAGGGTACATAACCAAGGAAGAGAACATTATTAGCACTAAGAGCATATGAATTAGCATAGGAAGGACAACCTAGCAGGGATAATACACCATATGAGCAAAGGAATACACCTAATTGAACAAGAACCAACAGACAAAGCACATTAAAGTAGCCATCAAGAAAACCCCCGCAGGTTTTACACCAGGCAAATCTAAGAATGTTTCCCATGTGATTTGCCTATTTTAGATGCATACATAACTACAACTATATCTCTCTTACCAGACTACCTTGCAATTTTACAGCCGAGCTCATGGTTATTCAGAAAAAGGAAAAAAACTCACAAGTGTAGCAGAGTGCATGTTTCACCAAGGGAATCTTGAAGTGACCTTGACTTGTATTATTCATGTAACGTAGAGCACCTAATCAGCACACAACACGACAACAAGGTAAAAGTTGGTGCAGATCTGCAGGCCCTATAAGAAATAATGGAACTGATACAAGAACAGTATACTATAGAAAACAAACAAGTTGGGTGAGAAACAAACAAGCCAAAGCTTTCGATGTCTCTTCCAGCACATATCTTAAAACCTTGCTGGTGTAGCCAAGATATGTGCTTACACCTCATTTTCTTACAGTAGCACAATCAGTGAGATGAGTAACAATGCCAACCTTAATAAAAATACAAAGGTCGGCCATGCTTGTTGTAACACAAATACAAAGATATTCTATTGCCATCACAGCACCTATAAATGGTGAAAAGCAATTAGAAGGAGAATGGTCGCAAGTCAAATAGAAATAAAATACAAAGGCCATGCATGCTGCTAATAGCTAAGTGAATGGCATATATAAATGAAACCGACACCGAGGGGAAACAGAGCAGCCAACGATTAACTCTAATGGTGCACAAAAGCCTAATAAAGAAGTATCTATGTAGAGTGCTTAGAAAAGGGAAGGAACTCTCAAGTAGCCAATATTCTGTAGGAGGGTAATTTCAACGATTCAGCTGCGTCAATCGCCCTTGCGCCCTGATTTTTTAGTAGACCTTTCTCAATTTCTTATGTATAATCAGCAAGAGTATAGTTGTACATCCTATGTGCCAGCAATCTGCTCGGCAATCCAGACATATAAACTGACACGCAAAGACAAGAACGACTATGAGTTACAAATATGAAAGGAAAAAAGAACGTTGTGGGACAGAAGGGCAGGAACATACCTTAACAAAATGGGTCCATCTCAAGCAGTGGAGCAACATGAATGCAACTAACCCTCACGTCTCTCCTGCAGCAGTAACAAAAAACTTTAGAGAAGCGAAGCAAATGCAAAATAAAGACAACTTTTATTTGCTGAATGGGATATATGGAAAACAAAACATTTACACAAGTTGTACAAAGAAGCAGAGTGCATCAACCACTTCTCTCGCACAACCTAGAGCAGAATACACACTAAGGCACAACAGTTCTCAAGATTAAGTAAGATAAACAAAGGCATCAAGAACCTGAGATGATATGATACTCACTAATAAGGAGCTGAGATGCACCTGTGTCATGTCGATGGCCTATCCCTGTGATGATGTTGCTGTCATTGCACATGGCATGGGAATCCTTCGCTGAAACCGTGGCTGCCATTGCCAAAATGCCCAACCTCACACCTGCCTGACACAAGAGATCAAACCAACCTATAGCTCAACATGTAAAAAATGAAAATATAAAATAGGAAGGAGATGTGTGGCATACAGCGGGGAGGCAGAGGCCACCAGATCCTGCAGGATTCCAGAGAAAAGCAAGTTCGCGTCACACATCACAAAACATAAACTTTCTTCATAATTCTTATGTTTTGATTTCCTTCAAACCGAATGAGCCCTAACAGAGGCATGTGAGTGTATGACATCTGTCCTAACCTGTGGCATCGGCACCCAGGCAAGATGGCCCAATCGAAACCCAATATCTACAAGATGGATATCTATCTTCTATCAAGTGTATACCTATTTCTCCATCTGTTCCAAATTAATTGAAGTTATGGGGTTGTTCTAATCAATCTTTTTTAAGTTTGACCAAGTCTATACATAAATGAGCTAAGAACAGCAACATCAATTATATATGAAAATGAAAATATATTTTAAAACACCAAATGCAAGTAATTTGGTGTTGTAGATGTTAATGCATTTTGTGTAAATTAGGACAAACCTAGGAATTTAATTAATTCGGAGCACAGGAAGTACATATTAAAAACCCAATACCACAAAAAAAGAGGACATACACAATAAAAAGATCTAACTGTATATTTGATATGTCTACAAAAACGGTATATTTGATGGACCTTCTTTTGATTAGTACACCAGAGTCGTCAGATTTTTATAATATCACCTAAACATTTTGTCTAGAAATAACCTAAACAATTATAGCCCTTAGTAAGATATTCGGAACTTAATCTCAGCCATTGATTTGACCCAAACAACATATTGGAAGGACGATTCTTTTGACAACTTCAAAGTGGTTCGGTACTCCGTCAAGAGAAGAAAAATTACAACTCATGATAGAGCAAATATAAATACCACTATAAGAAAACTTGCGAAAAAATACCACCGCCAGCACTTGGATACTTTAATGCCCGAAAAAGCAGTCTCAAAAAGCCATGAGCATTTACTTTCATCATCAACATAAGTGAGAGGCTGAGAGCCAATGCCTCTTTGACTGACCAAAACTACAACTCCAGCTATACACAGTAAAACGGTCAAATTTCGAACAGCCTTTTCGATCCATTCGATTCTTCCCGTAAATCCAATCTTTTAACCCCAAGCTGCCGATAAAGCATAGTTTACGACAAGTTTTCCATCCGTTGCAAAATTTTGCAGAGTTAATAACGTAAGAACATGATCAACATTCTTCTGCATTAACGTACCTTCTGAAATAACAGAAAGTCAATGGCAACAACAAATGATGCTTGGTAACTAAGAAATCCATGAAAAGATAGTATATGTATACGAACAATACATTCTTGGGTAGATATAATCATATAAATCTTGTTAGCAGGCCTCAAGATCCAAGATTTTGTATGTAAGTTTGCCAAGTAAAGATTTAAGAAAGAATAGATACAGTAACATGTAGCAGCATTTTCTCAAGCTCAAGCACGCGTCATTTCACAACTAATAGACTGTATCTGTATCTAAATCCCACCCAAAGTCTAACTTAGAATATTATCAAACAAGTAAAAAACCCTTTTTTAGACCAAACAAGTAGAATCCTGCCTTTTTCTGGCTACAGTTTAGTACTTTAGGCTTGGCTAGAATTTAATCTAATAAGCAGAAATCTCATCAGAATTCAATCTAGAATATGAACGGCCATAAAACAATTCTAAGCAAAGAGGAGAAAGAGAGGAGAGAAGCTGACCGGAAAAGGTTCTCTGTTGTGGATTCGCTGTTGGTAATAAATTAACTATGAGCCATTGTCTGAGAATCTGAGAAGCTGACCGGAAAGAGGGGAGAGAATCTGAGAACCTCCGCGCCATCCTGCCTCCCCCTATGCGCCATTGCTCTCGACCGCGACCGTCGCCGGAGGGCCGCCGCCCTCGGGCCTCCCTCTCTTCCCCTCCCTCCTCACTCTCTTCACGCCCCGCTCGACCGCAGCCCCGCGCAGTTGCACCTCTGCCTCGACGAACAGCGCCGCAGCCTGGTGCCGCGCGCCGGTTGGGCACGACCTCCGTCGCGCCGCCATGACCACGGCCTCCTCCTCCCTCACGCATCTGCCATCACCGTAGCCACTCCTTTCTGCTGCACCTTGAGCGCCGGGGAATAGGCCCAGAAGAACGTGCCAGGAGGGATGGTCGTCGATGAAGTGTGTGGAGAGAAGGCGGCGGCGCGAGAGGAGAGGCAGGATGGCGCGGAGGGGAATAAAAGGGCGTGGGGCTCGAGGATTCGTCGCTGGTGCGCTAGGTTTTTGGGAGAAGATTGGCTCAACACGGTGCGGGCCACAAGCGCTCCAGTCCACCCTCTTTTTACCGTGCAACGTCTCTTTTTCTCACACGAATTCACGCACGGCAACACACACTGCATCGCTGGTCCCGCGCAAATCCTGGCCCAGGCATCATTCACAAAAACCAAAGCCACGGCATAACTTGGAACTGACGGCTGGATGTATGCCACAAAGATAAAAGGTACAAAAAACTTTACACGCATGTAAAAAGAGCGACGAAGATCGCGAGCGCGCGGCGATGCCTCCAGATTAGCGGGTAGTCTAGCAAGGTTTATAGGTTAAATTGGTGTTAAACCTAATGTATTCCAACTTCTCTATGGTTCACAATCTCCATTACTAGCCATAGATTCATCAAAATAAGCAAACAACACTCGAAAAACAGAATATGTCAAAAACAGAACATCCTGTAGTAATCTGTATCTAACGCAAACTTCTGGAACTCCAAAAATTCTAAAATAAATTGCTGGATGTGAGGAATTTGTCTATTAATCATATTCAGAAAGAATCAACTAAATATCACTCTCCAGCATAAAGTTGTAGCTAATCTCATGAGCGCTAAAGTTTCTGTTTTTTACAGCTAGATCAAAAAGACTTCACCCAAGTCTTCCCAAAGGTTCTACTTGGCACAAACACTAATTAAAACACAAAAAAACATCTAACCAGAGGCTAGATCAAATATTTATTCCTAAACATAACCCAAAAGCAAGAACAAAAATAAAATTGGGTTGCCTCCCAACAAGCGCTATCGTTTAACGCCCCTAGCTAGGCATAAAGGCAAGGATAGATCTAGGTGTTGCCATCTTTGGCATGCAATCCATAAGTGGCTCTCATAATAGATTCAGAAGGTAATTTAATTTTCTTTCTAGAAAATTGTTACATGCCTTTCCTTAACGGAAATTGGAATCTAATATTCACTTCTTTCATATCAATAATTGCACCAATCGTTCTAAGGAAAGGTCTAACAAGAATAATAGGACATGAAGGATTGCAATCTATATCAAGGACAATGAAATCTACGGGCACATAGTTCCTATTTGCAACAATAAGAACATCATTAATTCTTCCCATAGGTTTCTTAATGGTTGAATCCGCAAGGTCAAGTTTAAAGAACATTCCTGAAATTCACGGAAACCTAGCAAATCACACAAAGTTTTTGGGATAGTGGAAACACTAGCACCCAAATCACACAAAGCATAGCATTCATGATCTTTAATTTTAATTTTAATTTTAATAGTAGGTTCCCACTCATCATAAAGTTTTCTAGGGATAGAAACTTCCAATTCAAGTTTTTCTTCATAAGATTGCATTAAGGCATCAATGATATGTTTAGTAAAAGCCTTATTTTGACTATAAGCATGCCGAGAATTTAACATGGATTCCAACAAGGAAATACAATATATTAAACAAAAATTATCATAATTAAATTCCTTGAAATCCAAGATAGTGGGTTCATTGCTATCTAAAGTTTTTACCTCTTCCATCCCACTTTTACCAAATTTTGCACAAGATCTAAAATCTCCGAATCATTAGGACACCATTTAACTAAAGCTAACTCATCTCCAATCCCATCAATATCAAGATTCATATTTCAAAACAAAGATTTAATAGTGGACACATCAATCACTTTTGGATCTTCATCTTTATTATCATGAAAACTAGAAGAACACGCTTTCACAAAGCAATCATTTTAGCACGCATCCTAGCGGTTCTTTCTTTGCACTCATCAATGCAAATTCTCATAGCTTTGATAGACTCGTTGATATCATGCTTAGGTGGAATAGATCTAAGTTTCAAAGAATCAACATCAAGAGAAATTATATCCATGTTCCTAGCCAACTCATCAATCTTGGGCAATTTTTCTTCAAGCAAAGCATTGAAATTCTTTTGACAAATCATAAATTCTTTAACACTAGTCTCAAAATTAGAGGGCATCTTATTAAAATTTCCATAAGAGTTGTTGTAGGAATCTATACCTATACTAATTACAGACTCCTAAGTAATTACCACATTAATTAGAAATTAGGAGCCATTTATCTGGTGGGACCGAGTTACAACGGTGTAGATTAGCTAATAGGGAAAAAAACAACAGATGCTAGAAGAAGAATCGGGATTCTAATGTGATTCTACTGTCCGTTCCTTTTCTTTCTCGCCCCACGATGGAAAGTATTCCATCCGTCCGCCTCTCTCCCCCAGGGAAACTAAGTATCTAGGCCACTGTCCCTTCCTCTCCACTATTTCCATCTAATCCCCATGAAGCTATTCCATCGTCCTTTCCTCTCTCAAATCTCTCTGCCACATAGTATACAAACCAAACTGAAGCAAAGCAAGCGGGGCCATGGATCTAAAAAAATCAAGCGGGGCCATGGATCTGGCGTGCTCAAGAGGCTTACTGCCTCAATTTGTTTTCCTGATCTAGATTAGGTTAGGTCCTAAAACTATTTTTCATGATTTATTTTTTTCCTGTTTTGCCATCAAAGATTTTAATTTGGATTCAGATTAAATTGTTTTGCATCTCTCTTTTGATCAGGTTGTGGTTGACTTCATCCTCATCATGATTTGGATCAAACCCTCATCTTCTGACGTATAATTTTTGGATGCTTCATGGAGATCGGACTGGAGCACAGCTATGCCCGTCAGGTGTACTTACAATTAATACCTCTTCACTATATATGATTCCCTGATTTGTCTTCTATTCTCCACCACATGGAAGTGGAATATATGTAAAACTTGTGCTGGGATAAGCTGGTCAATGCAAGTTAGCAAAGCGCGTGAGGAAAAATAGACAACTGACATGATCTCAAAGATTGAAGATACTGTGATTTATTTTATAGAAAGTTAATATCAAGTGCATATAGAATAGTCGCTGTCATCTATTAGCCTATAGGTGCAAACAGAGTTTATGTTTATTTGAATATCATCAGCTAATCATGTGCCTTCACGTCTCCTGTGGAGATAGGGTGAAACATAAATTGATTTGCAAACAGGGGAAAGAGAAACTAAAGTAAAGATTCAGCTCCTATGGAGATGAGGTGCTGATTTGCTGTATGAGAAAGCATAATCTAGAGGGGTATCAGTTGTAGAACTAAATTTTTATATGTACTAAACATCAAGAAGAACTCTCTGATCGAAGAATGAAGATGCATGCTCTTCGCTTATTTCCTTGGAATAATGATGTACGATGCTTCCATTTGATTTTGATTTGGTGCAAACATATAGATACAATTCAGTAAGTTAATAGCAAATCCATATGCCATGATATAGGATTTATGTTTGTAGAAGCTCTATGTTAGGAGCTCCTTCTAATTAAAAAGTTGTTTAAGTAAAGCCAATAGATCATTAACCTAATTTTTTTTTATTCCAGGTTAAAGCTAACAAGACATCACCAGCCAAAAACGTAACAACTCATCAACTTAGTTATGACGCTATCCTAGCTGTTAAGAGAAATAAATAAAGAAGATACAGATTCTCATTTGGATGAGCTCTACAAACAGCTGGAACATAGCAATGTATGTGTGGTGGAATCAGAAACTCACACACTGCCAAAGGTACGGTCTCTGATGCTATGGTCTCATGTTAGAGAAGCTATGATCTATGATGCTAATCTTGCATGTTTAGACCTGCTATGATCAAATTTTCTCAAATTATTATGTGGTGTATTAATAACATGCCCTTTTTTAGTTTGTATTTGCTGACATATACAAAATCTCATTTCAGAAATTCGTTACAATACTTGAATTACGTATTCTTGAGCGAGGATTAATACATTAATAATAAAGGAGTCCTATATCCAGTGATACGATCGTAGGTAATATTATCTTACGCGAGTTACTATCGATGGTCTAGTTTGATTAGAAAGGAAATTTTTTTCGGAGACCACCCTTCCAAAATTTGTACCAATAATAGTTATCTTTTGTAAAGATCTTTCTCTAAATATTTTACTTCATGATCAGTACGTAGTCTAGCTGGAACAATTCTCTAATATACTATATAAATCGTTTGAACTTTTCAAAGTGACCGGATTGTGTGCTGCAGTTGTATTAGTAGTGCTCGCACTAATTAATGTCTGGTATTTTCGGCAGGCCTCTTCTTAAATGATTTTTCAGATTGTGATGAAATTTTGAAGAACAATTCTTATGCCTGTGGTATCACCTGGTAATTTCCTTAGTAAGGCGATTCTCCTAATACGTAGTGAAATCTTAGGTTGTGTGTAAACTAGAAAACTAGAAAGAAACACATGATGATGGTGCCTCTCAAGTTTCCTTTTTGGGAAATTTTATTAGGTGGCACATGTATCAAACTTATAAGAAATAAATAATATGTGTCCTGCTTCTTTTTGTACTTGATTCAGAATTACGAACGGGTCAAATAAATTATATTTTGTTGGACATGGAATATCTCAACTAAGACCCTTTCACGAAATATGCAGGGCACTGAGTAACGACTAATGCAAGCTCGGGTCTTGGTATTGGGATAAATGGAAAATCCTACCGATTGATAACTAAATACAAAACTAAATGTAAGTTTCTATGACTTTCCAAGTTTGCAATCTCTTTCCAATTTCAGTCGTATAAGCTCACACAAAGGATGTACGTAGAGTCCAACAGTTCAGCCATGTGTTTACATAGATGCCTTATTTTTTATGCAAAATATAAGCATAAGAAAATAATTGCGATGAATGAGCCATAAATTGAGATGTCATAAAATGATTTTGACTTATTACTACCTCACCTTATATGAGTTAAAAAGTTATAGTAACTTTAGCGTCCATTCTTTTTACAATCCAGTGACCACAAAATGTTGCTCTGTTTTGCTTCTTGTTGTTCATGTTTCATGTACCATTTTTCTGTGCTAATAGACTTTTGTCAACAAAATTGGATTATTTGCCTATCTTAATAAGTTGCAAAACACACTATACAATTTAAGACTCTTTGCGATAGTGTCGGTGTACTAGACTAGGGGTACCCTAGTATCCCGAACTTGTGCACGGGCAGTCGCAGCGTCCCGCAGCAAGGCTTGCCGAGTGACCGCCAAGGCCCTCTGTGGCTCCTTTTGAGCCATTCAAGAACAAAGTATTTAAGCCAAGGAGACAAGTCCCCGGCAAGAGGAGCTTGCCGGGAAGGCCACTCGAGGCACAAGACCCCGGCAAGAGGAGCTTGCCGGGAAGGCCAACCAGAGCATCTCAAGGAACTTACTGCGACGCGCCACGCGTCCCGGCAGGACCCGGCGAGCGACAAGCTTCCAGACGCGGCAAGACAACGGCCGCGGCAAGGCGTTTGCCGCGGCAAGCCACCACTCTGTACCTGCGCTCTAGCACACCCACTTACATGTCGCTCTGGGACCCTTCCAGGCGTACGTGGCGGGAGGCTGTGCAGCCAGGGGTACACTGTGGCATGCGGCGCTGACAAGATCGCCATCGTGGCAAGCGGTGGCGCCCCTGACGGTCCCTTTTCTGCACCGTCTGGGCGACGTAGATAGGCATTTAATGCCTTTGTCCCCTGCCGTCAGGGTTAGGTATGATTCACTTTGTAGGTAGCTGTACCTACCGCACCACCTTTCCATTTTTGCCCTTGCCTACGTTGCCATCTATTGGAGACCCCTTGAGCATATAAAAGGAGGCCCATGCACAACGTAGAAGGGGAGGGACCCCAGGAGGACGGACAGTAGAACACTCACGCTCGGTCTCGTTAGCTGCTGGTGTGTATTGTAGCACTCAGCGCTCCCGAGCAAGAACTCAATACAATCCACAAAGCAGTAGTAGGAGTATTATCTCTCCGGAGAGCTCCGAAGCTGGGTAAAACCCCTCGCGTGCCTCGCCTCGATCCGCTCTTTGCGCGACCTCCGCCCCCCGCCGAACCGAGAAGGGGCTCCGTCCCCATAGGTGCTCGAGGAGCCAGATTTCCCCGACATCTTTGGCGCGCCAGGTAGGGGCGTCGAGGTTGTGTGAACCCGATCTGGCGTTCACGCGAGCTAGATCTTTATCGATTTCATCGACATGCCGCCGAAGAAGAAGGCTTCGGAGGCGGCTGCTCCGTCCCAGTCGAACCCACCGCCGCCGGAGCAAACGGCTGGTGGGGAAGACGCCGGCGGAAGAACGGGCGTCGACGAAGAAGCCCATGGTGCCACTAGGTCCAAGGACAAGGCTGCACTGCCCGTCGGCGGTGTAGCAGACTCACACGACGACCGGGCGTCGATGGGTGCTCCGCGCCCATCTCAGGAAGCGCGGGACCGGCAGCGTCGTGTTACTCACGGTACCATACGTTCGCTGGACCCAAATCGAGCTGGCGGATCTCGAGATGCTCAAGGCGAGCATGCACGCCAACGTGCTGGCGCAAGCGAGGCACGGTCGCCGGGACGGAATACTGCTCCCTCTAACGTCGTTGGAAGTCCGAGCATATCCCGCTCCTCGCACCGTTCGCCACCGCTACCCGCCACTCCAGCAGAAGCTTTGGCGCGGGCTCAACTGCTCCTAGACTTCCCTCCAACGCCAGACAAGATCGACGACTGGAGGGCCACCATTCAGAGCCTCATCGGCTTCGCTAACAGCGACACTCCGTGGCAGCCGACCACATCGCAGCCGCGGCAAGCCAGCCAGGTGCGAGCCGATGGCGACAAGACCGGCGGGGGTGCGACCACCGTGCACTCCCCGCCCCGAAGGCCAAGATCGCCGACTCGTCGGGTCCACCGCGACAGCGACTCCACCGCTTCATCGGATCCGCAAACTCGTCGCGATCAGCGCCACGTTCTTCACGAACGACAGCAAGAAGACGCTCGTACCCGCATCGAGCGCCGAAGAGAAACGCGGCTTCAATTAGACCGGCGCGCTGGGCCCACTGTCGACATGCATGCGCCAGGGGAACCAGGCGACCTGCCGTACGCGGTAGGTTGCCCTGCGTTTACTCGTGAGCTGCGGCAAGTCTAGTGGCCCAGCACGAAGAATTTCAAGCCAGACGTACCAGAGAAATACAACGGCAGGTTATATCCGTCGGAGTTCCTCAGCATCTACACCATCGCGGTGAAGGCTGCCGGGGGGCGAGATGACAATATCCTTGCCAACTACTTCCCGCTGGTACTCAAGCCCAACGTCAGATCCTGGCTCATGCACTTGCCGGAAAACTCCATATCTTCCTGGGCAGACCTATGCCATCAGTTTGTCGGCGCCTTTACGGGCGGCCACAAACCCCATGTCCAGGAGAGTGACCTTCACCTGCTTGCCCAGAAGGAAGGAGAGCCCTTGCGCAAGTATATCCAGAGATTCAGCCAAGTACAACGCAACATCCCAGATGTCCACCCTGCCGCGGTCATTAGCGCATTCCATCAGAACGTGCGTAACCGCAGGATGCGGGAGGAGATGGCGATGTGCAAGATCAGAGACGTCAGCGAGCTATATGATCTGGTCGACAAGTGTGCACGTGCTGAGGAAGGGAGGAAACTCCCCGAAGAGAATACAGGAACAGGAGGATCCGACAGCGAGGATGCCGCCCCGACAAATAAAAACCGGCGGCGGAACAATAGGAAGAGAAAAGGCAAAGATGTGCTAGTTGTTGAGCAGTCCAGCAGCGACGGTGGTGCCAAGAAAGCCAAAGATGGCAGCTCCGGCAAGGAGGTTGCCGCATGTGCCAACTGCCAGGCTGTGGCGGCCGCCGACAAGCAGGACGGCACCAACAAACAGTACTGCAAGATCCACCGCACCAAGGGCCATGACCTCCAGAGCTGCAAGAAGGTCGAGCAGCTTGTCGAGCTGCAAAAGGCCGAGTACGAGCGACGCGACAAGGAGAAAGCCCAAGTAGGTGCCGGAGGATCCGGTACGAAGCGCACCGGCCGAGGAGGACGCCGCGGCAAGGCCAATCAGCGGCAAGGAGACAGGCCTCCCCGCGGCCGCGACAAAGATGAAGACGACGACGACGAAGACATGGATGATGACGAGACCAGTGAGCAGGAGTTTCAGAAAGCCACAAAGGTCTTGTGCGTTGACGGTGGTGCTTCTCTGCATACTTCACACCGCCAACTCAAGCAGTGGGTGCGGGAAGTCAATGCGGCAGAACCACCCATCGAGTCACGCAAGCTTCTGAAATGGTCCAGCACGCCTATCGTCTTTGATATTGAGGACCACCCTAATCGCACAACTGCGGTCGGGTGCTTGCCGATGTTGGTTTCACCAACTATCCGCAACCTCAAGGTCACTAAGATGCTAGTTGACGGCGGGGCCAGCTTGAACCTGATCTCCTCCGCTGTGCTCCGAAAACTCCAAGTCCCTGACAGCGAGCTCGAAGAGACCGGCACATTCCAAGGAATCAACCTGGGAAGGAGCAAGCCGAAGGGGAAGATCACGCTGCCGGTGACATTTGGCAGCGAGCTGAACTTCAGGACTGAGAGGATCACTTTTGACGTTGCTGATTTTCCATTGCCTTACAATGGAATTCTCGGTCGTCCAGTGCTCGCCAAGTTCATGGCGGCCTCTCACTACGCGTACAACATGCTGAAGATGCCATGCCCGATAAGCGTCATCTCTGTCCCTGGCGACAAGAAAGATGCTCTTATCTGTGCCGACAAGATCTACCGGGAAGCAGCAGCCGCAGCGGATCACGAGACACTTGCCGCTGAAGCTCCCGGGGGGGGGGGAAAGAAGAAGACCAAGTCCGGCAAGAGTTCTGATGCCCACTCCGGCAAGCGCACCTCTTCGAAGTGCTGCGCTACCGTCGAGGACGCACCATCGAGCTCCACCGGCAAGTGTAAGAAGACGATGGCAGCTCCGCCAGCGACCAAGAAGGTGTCCGCCAAGGAGGACGGCACTGGTGGTACTTTCACCATCAGTGCAACTCTCGACCCTAAATAGGAAAGCGCGCTCGTTGCTTTCCTGCGGGCGAATGTCGATGTGTTTGCGTGGCAACCGTCTGACATCCCCGGTGTTCCCAGGAAAGTAATTGAGCACCACCTTGTCGTCTGTCCTCATGCGCGGCCCGTCAAGCAGAAAGTCAGAAAACAAGCAGTGGAGCGCCAAGAATTCATCGCAGAAGAGATCAAGAAGTTGGAAGCAGCAGGCCTTGTCAGAGGAGTGCTCCATCCGACGTGGTTGGCCAATCCTGTAGTCGCGCGCAAGGCAAACGGGAAGTGGAGGCTTTGTATTGACTTCACCAATGTCAATAAAGCTTGTCCCAAAGATCCATTTCCCTTGCCGCGCATCGACCAGATTGTTGACTCCACGGCCGGATGTGACTTGCTTTCATTTCTTGATGCATACTCAGGATATCATCAGATCTTCATGGCAGAAGAAGATGAGGAGAAAACCGCATTCATCACTCCATGTGGCACGTACTGTTTCGTACGGATGCCTTTCGGTTTGAAGAATGCTGGTTCAACATTTGCAAGGGTAGTCCATACTGTTTTTGAGCCACAAATACACATAAATGTGGAAGCCTACATGGACGACATAGTGGTCAAGAGCAGGGACAAAGCAACTCTGGTTCAAGATCTAGAAGAGACTTTTGCAAATCTGCGCAAGATCAGCCTCAAGCTCAACCCCGAGAAGTGCGTGTTTGGAGTCCCGTCCGGCAAGCTTCTCGGGTTCTTCGTGTCTCAAAGGGGAATTGAAGCCAATCCCGACAAGATCAAGGCCATTGAGCAGATCGAAGCACCGAAGCGCGTCAAGAATGTGTGGAAACTTGCCGGCTGCGTGGCGGCTCTCAGCAGGTTTATCTCTAAGTCTGCTGAGCGCGCCCTGCCGTTTTTCAAAATCTTGAAAGAGGCAGGTCCAATGAAATGGACTCCGGAAGCGGAGGCTGCGCTGCAGGACTTGAAGAGATACCTGTCCTCCACTCCAATACTTGTCGCACCTAAGCCACAAGAGAAGTTGCTGCTGTATCTGGCGGCAACCAATCAAGTGGTTAGTGCTGCGTTAGTGTCGGAGAGGGAGGATGATGATGAGCCAGCGACCGCGGCAAGCACATCCAGCAACAAGCAGGGAGCTTTCCCGACAAGCTCTGGTCCCAACAAGGATGGATCTGCGCAGATGTGCGAAGGGATACAGCAGAAGAAAATGGTGCAGCGCCCAGTCTACTTTGTCAGTTCCCTTCTGCAGGGGGCTAGGTCAAGGTACTCTGGTGTGCAAAAATTGCTTTTCGGCCTTCTCATGGCCTCGAGAAAGCTGCGCCATTACTTCCAGGCACATGAGATCACAGTTGTCACTCGCTTTCCGCTGAAGAGGATACTGCAGAATCCAGAAGCAACAGGCAGGATTGTTGAGTGGGCACTGGAACTGTCAAGCTTTGGCCTCAAATTTGAGAGCACTTCAACTATCCAGAGCAGAGCATTGGCAGAGTTCATAGCAGAGTGGACGTCAACACCAGATGAAGAAATTCCAGAAACGAGCATCCCCGTCAAGGAAGCAAGCAAGGAGTGGCTGATGTACTTTGATGGTGCTTTCTCGCTGCAAGGCGCCGGTGCTGGCATGCTGCTTGTCGCACCCACCGGAGAGCACCTCAGATACGTAGTCCAGATGCACTTTCCCAAGGAACAAGCAACAAACAATACTGCGGAGTATGAGGGATTGCTTGCCGGTCTCAGGATCGCGGCAGACCTTGGGATCAAGCAGCTCATTGTCAGGGGTGACTCGCAGCTTGTCGTCCGCCAAGTGAACAAGAATTATCAGAGTCCGTTGATGGAAGCTTACGTTGATGAAGTGAGGCAGCTAGAAGAGCGCTTTGTCGGCCTACAGATGGAACATGTTCCAAGAGCTCAAAATGGCATTGCTGACGGCCTGTCAAAGTGCACAGCACTTAAGTTACCTGTGGAACCAGGGATCTTCGTGCTCAAGCTGACTCAACCGTTTGTGACACCATCGAATGGACAGAGCAACAAGAGGAAGTTGATTTCTGGTGACTATCTTCCGGCAGAGCTTCCCGAAGCCGCCGCCAGGAAGATCCACAAGATCAACGCCAAGAGTGCTGAGGAGAAGCCTGCTCCGACAAGCCCCAGGGTTTGTTTCGTTGTAGCAGACGCTCCCGACAAGTTTTGCTCCGGCAAGCTTGCCGGGGAACATCAAGCTCCGGCTGAACCGCAGGTTCTCGCCGTAGAAGCGGATGTTCCCGCAGCAGCAGATATGCCTTTAGTCCTTGTTGTCGAGCCACAGGCTCCAGCATGGGCACAGCAGATCGTCCGTTTCCTCCAGACAGGAGAACTTCCCGAAGAGCCAGAAGAAGCGAAAAGAGTAGCCCGACAGTCTAGTATGTACCAGTTCGTCGACAACGCACTGTACGGAAGAAGACTCAACGGTGTGAGATTGAAGTGTATTCCCCGGGAAGATGGACAGAAGCTATTGGCAGAGATACATGGAGGCATATGTGGTCACCACATTGGCGCAAGAGCACTTGCCGGCAAAGCTTTCCGGCAAGGTTTCTTTTGGCCGACAGCCCTCCAGGATGCAACTGCACAAGTAACCAAGTGTGAAGCGTGCCAGTTCCATTCCAAGCAGATACACCAGCCAGCTCAAGCTCTCCAGACGATCCCTTTATCCTGGCCATTTTCGGTCTGGGGGCTCGACATCCTCGGCCCCTTCCCCCGAGCAGTCGGGGGCTTTGAGTACTTGTACGTCGCAATCGACATGTTCACAAAGTGGCCGGAAGTGGAACCAGTGAGGAAGGTGACAGCACAGTCAGCAGTCAAGTTCTTCAGGTCGATTGTTTACCGCTTCGGGATCCCTAACAGGATCATCACCGACAACGGTACGCAATTCACGAGCCGCACCTTCATGCAATACGTCCAAGATCTTGGCGCCAAGGTCTGCTTCGCTTCTGTTGCTCACCCCAGGAGCAACGGTCAAGCGGAGAGGGCAAATGCTGAAGTGCTGCGTTGGCTCAAGACCAGGACTTTCGACAGGCTGCACAAGTGCGGAAGAAACTGGATCGAGGAGCTGTCGGTGGTTCTTTGGTCGATCAGGACGACGCCAAATCGAGCCACTAGCCAGACACCTTTCGCTCTAGTCTATGGAGCATAGGCAGTTATCACCACGGAACTCGTATACGGGTCACCTCGAGTGCTCACTTATGATGAGCTTGAGCAAGAGCAGCTGCGACAAGATAACGCGCTGCTCCTTGAGGAAGATCGTCTTCAGGCTGCTGTGCGAGCTGCTCGCTACTAGCAAGCTTTGCGCTGCTACCATAGCCGCAAAGTTAAAGCCAGAAGTCTCGAGGAAGGCGACCTTGTTCTTCGGCGCGTTCATTCCGCCAAGAATTACAACAAGTTGACGCCGAAGTGGGAAGGCCCTTACCAGGTGAAACGAGTCACTAGGCCTGGCGATGTCCACCTTGAGACCGAAGATGGCTTTCCGGTGAGCAACTCCTGGAACATCGAGCATCTTCGTAAGTTTTACCCATAAGGCGCGGTTGTCGGACCCTGTCCGGCAACCACCTTTTTGTACAAGTCTTGCCGCTGTTGCATGTAATCCTTTGTACAAAGCCAGGCGCAGAACCTGAGCGAAGATAAAGCGCTGGCGCCCTGAGTTTTAGCATGCATGCTGAGTCGAGTCTTGTCCTTGGTTAGGGTTGACAGTGCTTAGTTGCGGCTAACCCCTAACTTAGAGGTCGAGTGTGCGTCCCTTTGCCGTTATTTTCGTTTCCCTTGGTTCGCAGGGCTCGCATATCCTGACCAGACCACTTGAGGACGAAAAGGAGAAGAAGGACGGACCAACATCTAGACCCCGGCAAGCCAGTGTTGCCGGGGGGCTGCAAGACCCCGGCAAGCCAGTGTTGCCGGGGGCTGCAAGTACAAAGATTAACCCACGGCGAACCAAAGTTGCCGGGGGCTGCAATCCCAGATAAGTTTTTCATCCCTTATCATGCATTCTCTTATGGACTGAGGTATGTGAAACCTCATTTCTTCCTAAAAGCTACCGTGCTCCCTTAACTCTAGGCCCTGGGGCTCGTTCCCGGGGCCAGATTTGGTCGTAGTCGCGGCAGCGAAGGGACGAAACGATGAGCCTGAACCCGCCTCCTCCCTGCCTCCGCCAAAAGCGTGAGAAAGGTCGAGCAACGTGGGAAGACGGCAGCGCCTGCTGCCGGGAAAAAACTGTCTATCTTAGAGATATAAAGGATTCGCTCCTTGACATGGGTTCCACCCACGAGACAAGTGATCCGGCAAGCATCCCCTTTTCATAAAAAAGCATTCCACTCAGGTACAGTTCATGGAGAATGAAAAACATGAATGATGGGATTACAAGCTTTAAATGCAACTAAGGCCCGAGGGCTTACAAATTAAAAAGAGATAAGGTGCCCGTATCCCTCTCATGTCCCTCTCTTCAAGAGGCAGGTCAAGGAGGCGAAAAGGGCAAAAGGGGCAAATAGACGAGCTACGGGTGGCAGAAGACACCAAGAGAACGTCTCGGCGGCCGTCCAAAGGCTGGATGGTGATGGCGGCGCCGGAGGCAGAGCTCGAAGACGAGGCGGCAGGACGTCAGCACGCTGTCGAGGGCGTCGTGCCCTCGTACTCCAAGTTGACGGCCTTGCCGCCTGCCCTCTTCCTCTTCTGCAGCCTCCCTACGCCAGCCGCCCAAGGAGACGACCCCGAGAAGCTCGAGGAGCCGGCGACGCGGATGATGGGGTCGCCGGTGCAACACGGAGCGGCGCCCGACACCTAGTCGGACCCGTCATCCTGCCGCCCGCCACCCTCGTCGTCGCTGTCGCTGTCTTCCTCGTCACTCCCGCCCGAGGAGGAGTCTTCGCTATCGGAGGAGCTCTCCACGCAGCACCTTGCCCGAGTCCCGAAGCACCCGAAGACCTTGACGGAGAGGAGACCACCCTCCATCAGCTTAAAATGGAGGGTGAGCCCCGCCGTCAAGCTGTGGATGCGGGTGAACATCTTCCACCCTCGACCAAGATACATCACATTAGGGGCCGGGAAATCAATGCGGACTCGGCTGATTCCGCAGCCCCTCATGTGCAACCTCAGTGTCTCGGGCGGATCCAGCTCCATCTCGCTCGCAAATGGAGTCGGGAGACGGAGACGACGATGAGGCGGCCGACGCAGCCTGACGAAGAACTTGCAAGGGTCGTCCCCGATATGGTCCGCCATGGGAAGAGGAACCGCTGGCGGAGGCGAGGCCGGCGAGCTACCCCGTCCACCTCTTCCCCGAGCGCCTCGGCCTCGCCCTCGACCTCGCCCGCGGCCTCGTCCCCTCCCTCTTCCCCTTGCGGCTGGCTCTGCCACCACAGGTGCGGAAGAGGGAGGGACGCGCTGTCTAGCGGCGACCCTCGTCGCCACCGTTGAAGGACCAAGGTTCCCTTTCTCCATGGCGAATGAGAGAGAGGGGAGCAGAAGCTGAAGGAAGGAGGAGATGAAAGAATGCGGGCTTCCGTCCCCCCCATCCCGCTCCTTATAAAGGAGCGGGATGGGGGCTCGGCCGCCCCGCTCAGCCAATCAAGACACGGAAAGAGTAGGGAACTGGGCCCGACCCTCTGCCTCGACCCGTGACGGCCCGGTTTCCCGCCTCCACCGTTCGCTACTCCAAGCGCATGGAGGCTGCGTGGCAGGCGTACAGAGCTGAGGCGACGAATGAGGCGACCTCTCCCCCACCCCGTGATCGTGGGGAGTGGACGCCTCGAAGACCACGCCTCCATGCCTCCCTCCGTTTATGGGGAAGATACGAACCACCAGGAGGCGGGCGTTTCACTTTCCCGAATAAAGAGCCACCCACGACCTCTCCCACGACGCCGCAATCGACGCGTACCATTCGGGGAGGGCGCGGTGCATGCAGAGTAAGGTGCGACGTGACCCAGGCCGCGCGTGCCCGTGCCCTGTTTTGGGCCTGGCCCAACAGCGCTCGGCACCGTGTATGACCCAGGCCCGGGGGCTCCTGTCGGTGTACTAGAGTAGGGGTACCCTAGTATCCCGAACTTGTGCACGGGCAGTCGCAGCGTCCCGCGGCAAGGCTTGCCGGGTGACCGCCAAGGCCCTCTGTGGCTCCTTTTGAGCCATTCAAGAACAAAGTATTTAAGCCAAGGAGACAAGTCCCCGGCAAGAGGAGCTTGCCGGGAAGGCCACTCGAGGCACAAGACCCCGGCAAGAGGAGCTTGCCGGGAAGGCCAACCAGAGCATCTCAAGGAACTTACCGCGACGCGCCATGCGTCCCGGCAGGACCCGGCGAGCGACAAGCTTCCAGACGTGGCAAGACAACGGCCGCGGCAAGGCGTTTGCCGTGGCAAGCCACCACTCTGTACCTGCGCTCCAGCACACCCACTTACGTGTCGCTCTGGGACCCTTCCAGGCGTACGTGGCGGGAGGCTGTGCAGCCAGGGGTACACCGTGGCATGCGGCGCTGACAAGATCGCCATCGTGGCAAGCGGTGGCGCCCCTGATGGTCCCTTTTCTGCACCGTCTGGGCGACGTAGATAGGCATTTAATGCCTTTGTCCCCTGCCGTCAGGGTTAGGTATGATTCACTGTGTAGGTAGCTGTACCTACCGCACCACCTTTCGATTTTTGCCCTTGCCTATGTTGCCACCTGTTGGAGACCCCTTGAGCATATAAAAGGAGGCCCATGCACAACGTAGAAGGGGAGGGCCCCCAGGAGGACGGACAGTAGAACACTCACGCTCGGTCTCGTTAGCTGCTGGTGTGTACTGTAGCACTCAGCGCTCCCGAGCAAGAACTCAATACAATCCACAAAGCAGCAGTAGGAGTATTATCTCTCCGGAGAGCTCCGAAGCTGGGTAAAACCCCTCGCGTGCCTCGCCTCGACCCGCTCTTTGCGCGACCTCCGCCCCCCGCCGAACCGAGAAGGGGCTCCGTCCCCATAGGTGCTCGAGGAGCCAGATTTCCCCGGCAGATAGCTGTATTCATATATGAACAATGGAAAAGTCCAATTGTTCATTAATTATTTTATCCTATTTTGGGAAGAGATAAAAATGTTTTTTATGTTGGGTGTTTTCTTTCATGACTCTAATTGTGATTTGGTGTACCTCTGAATTAGATTTGTGAACAAGATGCAGTCCTATTCAAGAATAAATTATACTGAGTTGTTCTGTCAGTACATGGATCACAAACCATCTATCTTAATATTGTTATGGTTTGCTTTTAAAGCTCAATACTTCTAAGACCTTTGTTTGTTTGGTAGAAAACTATAGACCTATGTGTCTTCACATCTATCAATACTGGTGGGGCCAACTTACAAATACTGAACCCTAGATAATCTGTATTAAAATTTTACTTTTATTTGCATAAGCAACTGAGAAAAAAACTGCGTACAATTTGACTCGACCGGTAGAAGATAGTAATGGGAATGCTTTTCTCTCCGGGTTATATAATTTGTATGTAATCACTAATTAGATTTTCTCATGTTTATTAGAAGCCTCATGTGACCATCTATCATAGACATGGACACCATATCTGAGCTTTATTAGTGCTGCAGTAACTTATGTGTATGTAAGCTTTATTAGTTGAGCTTTATTTTCTATGTATATGTGAACTGATTAATATTGCTTCATAATTACAACATTGTCGTCCACATCTGCAAACTCACTAGCAGTACATTTTATAGAGTTTTGGGATGTTATTAAAACTCTGCACACTACCTTAGGTACTATTTTTGAGCGAGTTATGCTTTCATATCTAGATTGAAGCAGAGACATTGGGTGGATGTAACTGAAAAAATATAATGTATTTTACCCTAAGAACATCTATTGTATTTGCTGAAATTAGTGTATAGCTAATATTAGCTTTTGCAGCGAGGACTCCAAAGCTACAGTGTTTAGTGGATCGAACAAAGTAGTTGTACTTCTGTTTAGTTTCTACTATTCAGTTTTCTTATTTAATATGCATAAGCTGCAGACCGGAACTGATAGTTTTATGCTTTATGATAATTATAATTATACACAATATTTTGAGATCAGTTTGTAGTACAGCGGGAGAGATGGCAATTTCCCTTTTGACCTTTTACACTTTTAACGCACCTATCTATCTATAGGAACACTAAGTGAGAAAAATGCTTTTTAAATTAGAGTTTCTAACATATTATGTTCTACTTTCTGACAAACCATATTGTCAGCTATTTTTGTGGACGATTATGCTGCCGACTGTAGGAATAAATTAAGAATAATGAGCATCTCTTGAGAAAGAAATTGCATCGCAACTGACTTAGCTTATTGATGATTATGGTCTATTGCTATTGTATTTTGATAAACTGTAAACCATCACACTTTAATTTCTGCAGGTGCTCTGTTTTGTGACCTGGTGGTAATAGATGATCCAAAAGTCCCTAGAGTAGCTGTTGATAGTGGCACCATCTGAGATCAATTGACAGGCTTTCGGTTCCTTCAGAGGTTCTGAGGATAATGATCAAATATGAAACACTGCACAAATAACATGATTTTGAGATTATTCTGTAGAGTAAAATATATTTGCCAGTCTTCTCCTAATGTGTTGTTAGCATGATTATTTTTCCACTTTATGTTTGACACAAAGTTTGATTTGAATATTATTCAATGAGACGGATGTCAACAAAGTGTTATTCTTCGCCTCATGTGTTGTAAAAACAAACTGTGTCCCCTATTCAATTAACTCTCTCCTATCTTTGGTTTGTAAACTGGAATTAATATTACAGATACACGAAGGAGTTTCTACTAATTCCTAAATAAATATTCAGTAAACCTAACACTTATTGCAGTTTGGGAATTTCTTTGTAGCAAAATACTTGAAAAAAATATCCCGGTTGTAGTCTCCCGAGGCTTAACATGGAGGTTGCACATGTGCCTTCGAAGATAGTATATTTATATGTGAAATCCCTCTTCCTTCAATATTCTTTCATCAATTGTTCAAGTGACCAATTCTATGTTTGCTAACCGTCAATAAGTTTACTACCTATACTTATTATGTGTGAAGTCATTAATCCCCATGTTATAAGCATACGAAACACATATAATTTCAGATTTATGACATTCAGTTTATTCAACCATTTACTCATAGGATATACGTGAAGCACATGAGTAAATGACAAACATCTCCAAAAGATATGAGTGAAGAACACTGAGTAGTCAAATAATTAACTAGCCATGGGAGGATTATTTTTCATTCAATAATTCAGACCCAATGATTTTATTCAAACATCATGTAAAATTGAAAATACGCTCCATGCAAAACACATATCATGTGACGAATAAAAATATAGTTCTGAGTAAGGTATACCGATAGTTTTGAAGACGAAAGAGGGGATGCCTTCCGGGGCATCCCCAAGCTTAGGCGCTTGAGTCTTCCTTGAATATTACCTTGGGGTGCCTTGGGCATCCCCAAGCTTAGGGACTTTCCACTCCTTATTCTCCTCATATCGATATCTCACCCAAAGCTTGAAAACTTCAATCACACAAAACTTAACCAAACTTCGTGAGATAGGTTAGTATGATAAAGAGTAAACCATTCACTTTGGTACTGTTAAGGACAAGTTTCATAATTGCTCTTACACAATGCCTACTGTACCATATCATTTCTACAATTTATATTGATAAATATAAGCCATAGAAACTAGAAAACAAGCAAACTATGCAATGAAAACAGAATCTGCCAGAAACAGAACAGTCTGTAATGATCTAAAAAATAACCATACTTATGCTACTCCAAAAATTATGAATTAAAATGGTGGACGTGAGGAATTTGTCTATTAATGTTCTGCAAAAATAATCAACACAAAATCACTTTTCTGTAAAAAATGACGTCTATTCTCATGAGCGCAAAGTTTATGTTTTTTACAGCAAGATCACATTAACTTTCACCCAAGTCTTCCCAAAGGTCTTACTTGGCACTTCATTGAAACAAAAGCTATAAAACATGATTACTACAGTAGATTAATCATGTAAACACACAAAAACAGTAAGGGTAAATATTGGGTTGTATCCCAACAAGCGCTTTTCTTTAATGCCTTTTAGCTAGGTATGATGATTTCAATGATGCTCACAGAAAAGATAAGAATTGAAACATAAAAAGAGCATCATGAAGAATATGACTAGCACATTTAAATCTAACCCGCTTCTTATGCCTAGGGATTTTGTGAGCACACAACTTATGGGAACAAAAGTCAACTAGCATAGGAAGGCAAAACAAGTATAACTTCAAAACTTTAAGCACATAGAGAGGGAACTTGATATTATTGCAACTCCTACAAGCATGTATTCCTCCCTCATAATAATTTTCAGTAGCATCATGGATAGCAACTTTGTCCTCGTACTCAATTGGAACCTCTTCCGAAATAGTGGAATCATTACTAGCTAAAGTTGACACTCTTCCAAATCCACTTTCATAAATATCACACTAAGATTCAACACCCTCCAAAATAGTGGGATCACTAATTCCTAAAGTTGACACTCTTACAAACCCACTTTAAATTATGGTATTATTCATACTCCGAAATATATAAGTGAAGTTCATGGATCATTCTACAATTAATATAGACTAACCAATATCCAAGCTCAAAATGTATAAGCGAAGCACATGAAGCATTCTATAAAACCATACTCAAAAGATTTAAGTGAAGCACAAAGAGCAATTCTATAAGATCATACTTAAAAGATATAAGTGAAGCACATTAAGTATTCTATAAATTTATGAAGGGATATCTCATACTAGCATGGTTCTTAAAGAAAAAGAAAAACACAAAGGACACAAATCATGTGAACAAAACAAAAACCGAGGGGTATACCGATATTTGTTGAAGAAGAAAGATGGGATGCCAACCGGGGCATCCCCAAGCTTAGATGCTTGAGTATCCTTTGAAATATTTACTTGGGGTGCCTTGGGCATCCCCAAGCTTGAACTCTTGCCTCTCTTTATTCTTCTCATATTGATAGCTCCCCGACCTTTGGACACTTCATCCACACAAAACTTTTACAAAAACTTGTGAGATCCGTTAGTGTAATAACACAAATCACTACCTTTAGGTACTTTAATGAACTCATTCTTTATTTATATTGGTGTTAAACCTACTGTATTCCAACTTCTCTATGGTTCATACCCCCGGTACTAGCCATAGATTCATCGAAATAAGCAAACAACACACGCAAAACAGAATCTGTTAAAAATAGAACAGTCTGTAGTAATCTGGAAGTTTGGTAAATTTCTGTAACTCTAAAATTATGAAATAAATTTTAAAATTTTAATTATTTGTACAGAAGTAATGTGCAACAAGTTTCAGACCCATTTGACCTTCCATAAAAAAATGTAAATTCATGCACTACAGCCAAAGTTTCTGTTTTTGTTCTGCACATAGTAAACAAGCAATCTAATCATCCTAAAACCAAAGCTTGGCATATTATGTTTATAATACAATGGATATATACAAGGGGATAATTATTTACAGATAAACTTCCATGAAAAAATCTACATTGTTTCCGTGAGCATGAACACAAGTGCTCAAGGTCGACCCTCACTTATTCAATGCATAACTTTCCAATCACTTCTCTTTTTGAAAAACTTTTTAGGCAAGAAAGGCAAGTATTCTTTTTTTTTGTATTTTCATTCTTTAGTTTTTTTTGTATGTTTAACCCACAACTAAACAGAAACAAAAAGTAAAAACAAAATCTACTTAGTGAAGAAAGCAAACAAGCACACACGAGAATATCAATCCCACGCTATTGCTCCCCAACAACGGCGCCCGAAAAGAGATTGATAATCCCCAAGTGCAGGGAATCATCGTAGCAATTTCCAAAGGTGGAAGTGATAAGTATGGAGTGTCGAACCCACAAGGAGCTAAAGGTAAGATCAATATTCTCTCAAGCCCTATCTGCCACTGATACGACTCTACGTACACCGAACGTTTGCTTCCAACTAGCAACGAGAAATAAAACTACGTTGTGGGTATGAAGAGGATAACTTTGCATGATATCGGAGAGCTGGAATATAAAAGTAGGTGCTATTATCACGAAGTTAGAATATATTACTAAATATTATAAATAGTGAGTGTGGAATAATGGTGGATCGGTGTGCGGAATTGTCCTAGGCAATTGTTAATAAGACCGGTAATCACTATTGCAGTTTCATATGAGGGAGAGGCATAAGCTAATATACTTCCTCTACTGGGATCACATGCACTTATGATTGATACTATAGCAAGCATCCGCAACAACTAAAGATCATTAAGGTAAAACCCAACCAGAGCATTAAAGCATCAAGTCCTCTTTATTCCCATACGCAACAATCCCTCTTACTCGGGTTTGTGTTTCAGTCACTCACCAACTCACTATAAGCGAATCATGAACGTATTGCAACACCCTAGCTACAGCTGGAATCCCTCACGCTTGCACGACACGGAGGGCACCATAGGACAACACCAAAATAAAACATACAACTCATACCAATCTAGATCATCAATCAACCCAAAGACAAAAGATATCTACACAAAACATCATAGGATGGCAACACATCATTGGATCATAATATGTGGCATAAAGCACCATGTTGAAGTAGGGATTACAACGGGGTGCGACAGAGTGAACCGCGTAAAAGATATGAAGATGGTGATGTTGATGAAGACGATCACCGCGGCGATGATTCCCCTCTCAATGGCACTCCGGTGCCACCAAGAGAGAGGAGGAGAGGTTCTCCCCCTTGTGCTTCCTCCTCCATGGCCTCCATCCTCTGGTCCTTGGCCTTCATGATGATGATGTCCCCTCCGGGATACTCCTTCATGGCCACCGGTGATGATGGCCCCCTTCGGCAGGGTGCCGGAGAGGGCCTAGGTTGATTTCTTGTGGCTACAGAGGCTTGCGGCAGCGGAACTCCTGATCTAGGTTAATTTTCCAAGGTTTCTGTATTTATAGGAATTTTTGGCGTTGGTCTCACGTCAAGGAGGTGCCTGAGGTGTCCATGAGGCAGGCCCACATGCCTGGGGGGGGGGGGCGCCCCACCCTCGTGGGCACCTCGGGACTCTCCTGGACCAACTCTTTTACTCCAGGATCTTCTTTTTGTCCACAAAAATTCGTCAAAAATTGGCACGTCAATTGGACTCCGTTTGATATTCCTTTTCTGCAAAACTCAAAAACAAGGAGAAAACAGAAACTGGCACTGTGGGTTAATAGGTTAGTCCCAAAAATCATATAAAATTGCATATAAATGCATATAAAACATCTAAGATGGATAATATAATAGCATGAATACTTCATAAATTATATACGTTGGAGATGTATCAGAACTCCATTTGGATGCATGCAAGGCATGAGTCTTTGACTAATCGTTGATATTTCTTTCATTATGCTATCTATATGTCTTGGATACTTTCGCACCCTTGTATGCTATCTAACCCTTGTAGGTACTTGGATGAAACTAAATCCATGAGATTGCAATTCACTCACATCTTGAGCAATCTCTACATTATCAAGTCTCTATACAATGGTGGTTGAAGTCAAGGAAGCACAAAACCCCTCAAATATATCCTTTGACTCATTCTATGTTAAATTGTATGATTGTCATTTTGGATACACAAGTGCTCTTCCATGCAAAGCTAACCCATGTAGGAATATGAACTCAAACTCCAAGTAGTGCTCCCAACTCTTGATGAGCTACATCAACCCTGAGCAACCCACACAAGTTCGACTACATGATCAAGATCGACACCACCACCACCCAAGGTATGCTATTGCATCTTAGAGAAGCTTTACTCCAAGTCATGGGATAAAGCAACTCAACAAGACGTGAATACATCAAGAAGCTTAAACGAAAAATGGTGACCGCATTTTTAGCTTAAATGATGAGTATGACCAAAGATCAAGTGATCTCACTTGACTGCTAAGTCAATATACTCTAACATAGGTGACTTTGTCACCGCCCACTTCTAGATGAAGTTCTCTTGTGTTTCATTTTGCATTTGTCTCCTACATATTTGTTCTTCATCTAGATCTTTTCATTTCTTCTTGTTCTGCATTTTGTGCATCCAATTCATTGCAAATCTTTTAGCTAATTCCTTGCAAATCCTTGTGAGATCTTAAAGTGCCTAGAGAGCTGAGGTGACAAGTGTTTTACTGTGATGAACGCAGTCACACCGGTCTGTTTTCTTCGGCCCAACCGAATTCTCTCGGTGCCACTGAAGCACACAACTCGTTGCTACCGATTTCACTACAGGAAAGACAACTTGCCACTTATTCCTGCAGTCCTTTTGCTCCAGCTCCACTCAATGATTCTTGTCATCTACCAGCATCACATTCACCTTGCTTTGTGACTCAAGGACCAAACCCTTCTGCAATAACACAAAAATCGAGAAGAGCCCTTCTTGAAAATTGATGTCAAAGGGGGAGAGAGATCACATCAAAGCTCTATGCTTAATCATTTCTATAGGGGGAGAGGACACTCAGGGGGAGTATGTAAGAAACCCCAGATGCTTGGTGTTCAAGAGGAGAGAAGTTACATGTCTTTAGAGGGGAAAGACATGTTCATATTTCATCATATTTGATTGCTTGCATTAAGCTCAAGCTTTGTTATTTTTTCTTTTGCTCTGATTTTCTGTTCCCTATATTCTCCCAATATCCCAATGCAAGATTCAGGGGGAGAAATATATCTAAGGGAAGGAAATCTCTGATTTTATTGCATATATTTACCTTTGGGGACATGTCTATACCCAATGGGGTACTCAATACTCAGTCTGTACATGTCATCCCAGTCTTGGTTCTCTTGTGGTTTCTTTTGTTTGCTCTGGCTAGTAGGTGCATCTGTGTTGTCTAACCTTGTTTACTCATGTCGGATTTTGGGTTCCGGCAGACCCTTAAGGTTCGAACTCTGGGGTGCGCGTGGAGATTCTGCCCTCTACCTCTCTGTCTCGCAAGGATCTAACTACTGAAGGAACAACACAAGGGACGCAGAGTTTATACTAGTTTGGGCCACCATTGTGGTGTAATACCCTACTCTAGTTTGTGGTGGGTGGATCGCCTCTTGGGCCGATGACGATGAACCGTACAAGGGAGAACAGCCTCGCGAGGGCGTGTTCTAGCTTGGGCGATGAACTGCTAAGTGAGCTCGGCCGCCCTTCTCTCTACCTCTCTCTCTCTCTCTCTCTCTCTCTCTCTCTCTCTCTCTTTGCTCGGATTCTGGATACCAGATGCCTCTACCCTGGGGGTGGCTAGTCCTATTTATAGGCAAAGGCCCTGGGCCTCGTCCCAAATATTGAGCAGGAAGGGCGCCAACATCGGCCAATTAGAAGGGGAACATACAGTACTCTTATCCTGACTAAAGTTGGTCCTCGCCTGCCAAAGGCCCTGTGGTGACGCCGTTCTGGGCTCCACGATGACCTCCTTCCCACCGTTGGACTGGTTTTGGTCTTGTTGCACCGAAACGGATGCCTTTGCTTGATTCTCTCGCCTGCGCTTGCCCCCCTTTGCACCAAAGAGGAAAGGGAGGACACTGTGCGGGCTGGCGCCCGCCCGGTGCCCTTGGTCGTCATGGCTTGCGTCATGGTCACCTCGCGAGGTACCCTTCCTTGATCTCTCCGCCTCCTCATGAGCCAGCCTGACGAGGCCGCGCCTGAGGAAGCACCGGGTCGTCCGCCCCGCGAGGCTTGGCCCCTCGCGAGGGTCTTGGGTCTTGTGTTGATGAAGTTGGGCCGTGCTGGGCCTCCTTTAAGCCACGTCGCAGGCTGCAGGCATGCAAGTCTGGGGACCCCCGTTCCCAGAACGCGGACAGTAGCCCCCGGGCCCGAGGCGCGCCCGGACTTGGCCGTGCCGAGAGGCGAAAGGGCAAGGGCGAAGCGCCGCGGGCCCTAATAGCCTGCGGCCTTGGGCGCCGCATGGCGGTTTGATAGGACATGGGCGTCTCCGCTTCCCCACATTGCCTTGGCGACTGCGTAACTTGACTAGTCCCTGCACGCATAGATACGGGTCATTATTACCTACGATTGTGGTGCTCGACGGTTGGCCTTTTCCGCCTATAAATACGGGGCTGCTTGAGCTCCGCCAGTCCGCCCCTTCCTGCTTCTCTTCTTCTACTTCTCCTTGGCCACTTGCCGCTCGCATGGCTCCAAAGAGGTTCTCAGCCGCGGAGAAGGGGAAGGCTAGTCGGGCGGGGCCCGATTCCCCCCGGCCAAGCGCGGCCGGGGTCGTCCCCGCAAGCATCCCGCGGTCCCTGTCGCGGCTCCCCGTGGCCACAGGGATGGTTCCCCGCGTGGTGGTTAGCGCTCGGCTGCCAAGGGGAGGCAGGCTGTGACTGCGCGGCCCCCGAGGCCGCGCTTTCGCTTGGTGGAGGTGCTGCCAGAGTTCTTCGTGTGGTCGGCGGACCCGACCAACACCTGTCTCCAGCTCCCCCGCTTCTTCATCGGCGAGCTGCCGGCCAGCGCCCGGTGCGGCTTCTGGCTCCAGGCTGACGGTTGTTGCAGTAGGGCCTCCTGGGTTTCGCTTGAGGTCTCCCCTTCTGGGAATGGGGCCCTGACTTGCGGCTGGCAAATGTTTGCCCGTGCGCGTGGCCTAGGTCAGCGGTGCACCCTGCACTTCAAGTTCGACGGCGACGGCACCCTCTATGAGAGGGTGTTTGGGGAAGATGGTCGCCGCGCGGGATGCTGCCCCGAGGGCGACGACCGTGGCCAGGGGCCTCGCTCCGACGACGATGGAGGAGACAGCGCCCGCTCGGATGGCGGCGCTCGACGCTTCCCAAGCTCCACCAACTCCTCTTTAGGCGGCTCCTCTAGCGGTGGCCGCAGCCAGCCCCCACGTCGTCGCGCCTGCTTGGGGGGGGGGGGGTGGCTGTTCATCCGCCCGTCGTCGCGCCCCGGTTAAGCGCGAGAGGGAGTCCGCCTCAGCCCCGGAGGCGTCCCGGGTCGCCTCGGCTGGCCGGAGCGAGGCGTGCCGCGCCTGGGTTGTCCTTTCTTTCTCTTTTGTTTCCTGTGTAAAAGAGAACAACCGCATGGTGCCCTGTGGGGGCGTGTTTGGAAGTTATTGCTGTTAAAAACTACCTTGATTTAGCTTTCGCGCTTTTTTGATGCGTGTCCGCACGTAAATAGTTCCCGGCCCCAGCCGTGGGGGGCGACCGACCCAGGCCCTGTGTGCGTGTCGCGGTGCCCGAGGGGCACAGACCGGAGGGATGCTCCCGAGATGGACCCGGGTCGTGAAACCTCAGAACGAGTAGGACAGGAACCCTCGCGAGGGCACTTGGCCGCTCCCGCTCGCGATACTTACTGCAGGAGGAATCAAAACGGGGGAGTGAAAATCGACGAAATGTAAACCAATGACGGCAATAACTCCAATAAAACTTCAACGGCGAACAAAGCGAACCAACTACGGAAAGCAAATGAAAAAAGCCGCGTCCAGCACCTAGTCTAGTCTTCGACGTCTTCTCACCAGTGCGGAGCTAAGTGCTGCCACTGGGCGTGGGAGGGAGCCTCAGGGCCTGAGGCCGGCGCTCCTGAGACTCCGGGGCATGTACAGCCCCACTCATTATTACATGAGAGTGTCACGGGCGGCGAGCTTCACAGGCATTGGCCTTCTTCAGAGGCTCCGGGCCTTTCTTCTTAGGGTAACGAGCTTCACAGGCGTTCGCCTTCCTCACAGGCTCTGGGCCTTTCTTCTTAGGTTAACGAGCTTCACAGGCGTTCGCCTTCCTCACAGGCTCTGGGCCTTTTCCAAAAGGGATTGTTCTTCACAGGCGTTCGCCTTCTTCACAGGCTCAGGGCCTTTCCCAAAAAGATTAATATTCACAGGCATTCGCCTTCTTCACAGGCTCAGGGCCTTTTCCAAAAAAGGATTAATCTTCACAGGCGTTCGCCTTCTTCACAAGCTCAGGGCCTTTTCCAAAAGGATTAATCTTCAGAGGCGTTCGCCTTCTTCACAGGCTCAGGGCCTTTTTCATAGGCTCAGGGCCTTTATGGGTAGAACCTTCGGAGGTGTTGGATGTTCCACGCGTTCTGGATCGGCTCCCCTTCCTGAGTCTCCAAGCGCACGGAGCCTGGCCTGGAAACATGAACAACCTTGAACGGGCCCTCCCACATGGGAGAGAGCTTGTGCAGCCCTTCCCTAGAGAGGACCCGTCTGAGCACGAGGTCTCCTACCTCGAGGGTCCTGGGGCGGACGCTGCGGCAGTGATATCGCCGCAGCGCCTGCTGGTACCTCGCCGCTCGCAGCGCGGCTTCTCGGCGGCGTTCCTCCCCCAGCACGAGGTCCACCCCCCGCATGGCGTCCTGTTGCGCCTCATCGAATGCCAGGACCCGCGCGGAGCAATGTCTGACCTCATGAGGGAGGACTGCTTCGGCTCCGTAGACCAGGAAGAACGGGGTCTCCCCGGTTGGCTTGGTCGCGGTTGTGCGGATGGACCACAACATGGACTGGAGCTCATCGTACCAACCTCTGCCACATGCCACCAGCTTCTTCTTGAACGTCCTTGCCTTGAGGCCCCTTAGGACCTCTGCATTAGCTCGTTCGGCTTGGCCGTTGCTCCGCGGGTGCGCCACCGAAGCGTAGCATATCTGCGTTCCAAGGTTAGCACAATATGTTTTGAAGAGGTTACTGGTGAACTGCGAACCGTTGTCTGTGATGATGCGGTTCGGCACCCCGAACCGGCTCACGATGCCCCGGATGAACCTGACCGCGGAACCCGCGGGGATGGTGCGGACGGCCTCCGCTTCTGCCCACTTGGTGAATTTGTCTATGGCGACGTAGAGGTAGCGGTAGCCCCCTGGCGCCCGAGGGAACGGGCCCAGAATGTCCAGCCCCCAAACTGCAAATGGATATGAAAGGTGTATAGTCTGCAAGCCTCCTGCCGGCTGATGGATCTGTTTGGCATGAAATGGCAAGCCTCACAAGCTTTCACCAGCTCGACAGCGTCGTTGAGTGCAGTGGGCCAATAGAACCCGCCACGGAATGCTTTGCCGACGAGGGTCCGCGATGAGGAGTGATGCCCGCAGTCCCCGCCGTGTATGTCTTCCAGCAGTTCCTTCCCTTACTCCCTGGAAATGCAGCGCAGGGATACGTCGTTTGGACGTCTCCGGTAGAGCTCTCCATCCCTGAGGCAGTATGCGGTGGCTTGCCGCGCCACGCGCTCCGCTTCTTCCTCTTGCTCCGGCAGGGCCCCCTGTGTTAAATAACTTCGGAGTTCAGTGATCCAGCATTCCTCCTGAGGTAACATAGTCAGGAGCAGGCATGCCCCTGAGGTGGGGCCGCAGGCCGGGGCTCATTAGGCAGGTGGCTGAGGGAGTTCCTCCCGAGGCTGGGCGGTGCTTGAAAACGACGGCTGGGCTGAGGGCTTGAAGAGCCGTTCTTCAAATACGCCAGGCTCCTGAGGCAGCCGCCTGGACACCCGTCTGGCAATGTCGTCGGCTTCCTGATTGGTGCCACGCGGCATATGCTTTAATTCCAGCCCCCAGAACTGCTTCTCCATCCTGCGGACCTTCGCTAGATAGGCCTCCATGTGCTCATCCCTTGGTTCGTACACCTTGTTGGAGAAGTTGATAAGGAGCTGCGAATCACCTTTGACGGTGAGGCGCTTCACCCCCAAAGCTGCCGCTGCCTTCAACCCTGCTATCAAACCCTCATATTCCGCTATGTTGTTCGAGACCTTTTCGCCTTGCTGGAAACAGAGCTGTACGGCGTAGTAGAGCTTGTCCTGAGTGGGCGATATCAGCACCGCTCCTGCCCCGGCGCCGTGCCTAGAGAACGCCCCATCGAAGTACACGACCCAGCCTTCCGGTGCCTCACTCCCTGGGGAGAGGGACCGATCCTCGTTGTTCTCGAGGCCGGGTGCTTCAGTCCATTCTGCAATGAAGTCTGCTAGCGCTGCCCCTTTGATGACCCTGGTCGTGCTAAACTCGAGCTGGAACGCTTGCAGCTCTATGTTCCACTCGACGACCCGTCCAGCTGAGTTAGGGCTCCTGAGCACTCTCTCCAAGGGGTATGATGAGACGACCTTGATGGGATGCCCTTGGAAGTGGTGATGCAGCTTGCGCGAGGCCACCAGTAGTGCGAGGAGGAGCTTCTGGGGCATGGGGTACCGTGCCCTCGCGTCTCGCAACACCGTGCTGACAAAGTAGACTGGGTGCTCAACAAGGCCGAGAGCATCAGTGTTCGTGGCGCCCTCCGGAGGCAGGGGCGCTTCGCGAGGTGATGTGGCCTCGGGAGGTCGTCCGTCTTGAGGAGAGGCCTCTTCTGCCCCAGGTGCACCCTTCGACGGCCGATCTTCCTCGGCTGTAGTTACGTATCCCGTGGGCCTCCCTTGTTCCTGCCTTGCCTTGTCTCGGGTGGCTGATGTGGCTCTAATTTGGCTCTCTTCTCTAACCACCACCAGGGCTGCGCTGGCGGAGTAGGGAGTGGCAGCGAGGTAGAGCAGCAAGGGCTCTCGAGGACGCGGGGCCACCATGACTGGAGGACTGGTTAGGTACCTCTTGAGGTCTTGAAACGCCTTATCTGCCTCTTCGGTCCATTCAAATGGTCCCTTCTTCTTCATCAGCTGGAAGAAAGGCATTGCTCGCTCCCCCAGTTTGGAGATGAAGCGCCCTAACGCGGTCACGCGTCCGGTGAGCTTCTGCATTTCTCTGAGGGTTTTCGGCGGGCTCATGTCCTCGACCGCCTTGACCTTCTCCGGGTTAGCTTCGATGCCCCTATGGGACACGAGAAAGCCCAAGAGCTTGCCTGAGGGGACTCCGAACACACACTTCTCTGGGTTTAGCCGCAGGTTCAATGCGTCGAGGCTCGCGAAGGTCTCCTCCAGGTCCTGTATCAGGGTCTTGGCCTCCCGAGATTTCACCACGATGTCGTCGACGTAGGCTTCGACATTCTTCCCGAGCTGCTGGCCCAAGGCGATGTGCATCAGCCGCTGAAAGGTCACCCCAGCGTTACGCAACCCAAATGGCATGCATGTATAGCAGTACACCCCGCATGGGGTCAGGAAGGCGGTATTCTCGACGTCTTCCACCGCCATCTTGATCTGGTGATACCCAGAGAAGGCGTCCAAGAAGCAGAGCAGGTCGCACTTCGCTGTGGAATCGACGATCTGATCGATGCGGGGGAGCGGGAACGGATCTTGCGGGCATGTCTTGTTGAGGTTGGTGAAGTCGACACACATGCGTTCCATTCCCCCCTTCTTGGCCACAACGACAGGGTTGGCCAACCAATCCGGGTACCTGTCGGCGTTCTGGGAACGGGGGTCCCCAAACTTGCCTTCCTGCGGCCTGCGGCGTGGCTCGAGTGGGGGCCCAACGTGGCCCATCTTCATCAACACAAAGCTCAAGACCCTCGCGAGGGGCCAAGCCTCGCGAGGTGGACGACACGACGCTTCCTCCGGCACGGCCTCCTTAGGCTGGCTCGCGAGGAGGCGGAGAGATCAAGGAGGGGTACCTCACGAGGTGCCCATGACGCAATCCATGATGATCAAAGGTGCCAGGCGGGCGCCAGCCCGCGCAGCGTCCTCCCTTTCCTCTCTGGTGCAAAAGGGGGCAAGCGCAGGCGAGAGGATCAAGCAAAGGCACCCATTTCGGTGCAATGAGACCAAGACCAGCTCCACGACAAGGAGGAAGTCACTGTGGAGCCCAAGCCGGCGTCATCACCAGAACCTTTGGCAGGGGAAGACCAACTTTAGTCAGGATAAGTGTACCCGATGTTCCCCTTCAAATCGGCCAATTGTTGGCGCCCTTCCCGCTCAATATTTGGGAAGAGGCCCAGGGCCTTTGCCTATAAATAGGACTAGCCACCCCCAGGGTAGGAGAGAGGATCCAATCTGATTGAGGACCTAGAGCAAGAGAGAGAGAGAGAGAGAGAGAGAGAGAGAGAGAGAGAGAGAGAGAGAAGGGCGATCGAACTCCCACCAGCAGTTCATCCCCTAGCCAAGAACAGACCCTCGCGAGGTCGTTCCCCTTTGTATTGTTCTTCCTCATCAGCCCTAGAGGCAATCCACCGCACCACACTGGAGTAGGGTATTACACCACAATGGTGGCCCGAACCAGTATAAACCCCGTGTCTCTTGTGTTGTTCTTGCAGTAGTTTAGATCCTAACGAGACGGAGAGGTAGAGGGCTTGATCTCCGCGCGCACCCCAGAGTTCGAACCTTAAGGGTCTGCCGGAACCCGTGATCCGACATGGTGCCCCAGCGCCTCCCTCGTGACCTTGGCGAGGTCGGTGGCCCTCCAGGTGAGAGCCCCCGAGCCCTGCCTGCGGAGGGCGCCGGGCACGCTTCCCTATGCGATTGAAGGAGGGCCCCCCTGGGCAAATGCGGGCCTTGAAGGGCCTGCCTCCAGAGGGTCTGAGCCTAACGTTGTCTTCTTCTTCTTGGGGGTGGTCTCAGGAAGCCTCCTGCTTCCGCGATCTGGGTCTTCTAGTGACGCGGCCTGAAAGGCTCGCTCCAAGGCACACACTGCATCCTTCTCTTGACATGGCACCGTGATGACGCCGCCGCTTCCCGGCATCTTGAGGACGTTGTAGCCATGGTGAGTCTCGACCATGAACTTGGCCAGCGCCGGGTACCCGAGGATGGTGTTGTACGGCAGGCGGATGTGGGCGACGTCAAAGTCGATGAGCTCGGTGCGGTAGTTGTCGTAGGTGCCGAAGGTGACTAGGAGGCGGACCTGCCCGATCAGGATCGTGTGACCGTCGGTGACTCCGGAGAAGGGCTTGGTTGGCTGAAGCTGGTCATATGGCACTTGGAGGCTGTTGAACGTTTCCACGGACAAGACATTGAGCCCTGCCCCTCCGTCGATGAGGGTCCTGGTGACCAGAACGTTGCTGATGACTGGGGAACAAAGCATTGGGAGGACTCCGGCTGTGGCTGCGCATTTGAGCTGGTCTGCTGAGCTGAACGTGATGGTGCAGGCCGACCACCTGAGGGGACGCGTTGCTTCAAGCTTGGGGAGGACTGCATTCACTTCACGAGCAAACTGCTTGAAGATGCGTTGGGAGGCTGGGGCTTGAGCTCCGCCCAGGATGCAGGTGATGGCGCGAGGCTCCTGGAAGCCCCCAGCCCCCTCGTTTTGGTGGCGGTCTTCATTCCTTCTCGGCTGAGGCGGCAACGGCGGCAGGCCTGGGTTGCCGTGGGGGCGATCCTCACAAGGCTGATCCCTCCAGTCCCCCTCACGAGGCGGGTCGTGCCAGCGGTCCTCGCGAGGTTGGTCGCGCCACCCTGGACGTGGGCCGCGGTCTTCCCAGCGTCCCGGGTTCCTTCCTCCTCCTTGGCCGTAGCCCCGGTCAGCACGGTCAGGGCGTCAGCCGACTCTTCCTTCCCGCACGACGCGAAGTTCTTGGCATTCGTTGGTGTTGTGGGTGTGGAGGTCGTGGTACACATAGTACCGGCTGCCCCTGGAGGATTCAGGCAGGTACTTGCCCCGCTTGGTGTCTGGTTCTGCCGCGAGCACGGCAGCCCCCTTGCGCTTCACGTCCTTGGCCTTGGGCTTCTTCTCTTCTGGGTCTGCGGCAGGCAGCTTGAGGAGGGAGATGCGTCCCTCCTCAGCTCTGGCGCACTTGGTCGCCAGGTTGAACAGCTCCAGGGAGGTGCAGAGGTCTTCATGCATCGCCAGCTCCTCCTTCATCTTGACGTCGCGCACACCATCAGAGAAGGCTGAAATGAATGCTTCTTCAGACACCCTGGGGATCTTGAGGCGCGCGCTGTTGAAGCGCTGGATGTACTTCTGCAGGGTATCTCCAGGTTGCTGCTTGATGCGGCGCATGTCGCTCACGGTGGGAGGCCGGTCGCGGGTACCTTGGAAGTTGGCGATGAAGCGGGTACGCATCTGGTCCCAGGAGGAGATCGTGCCTGGGGCCAGGTTCAGGTGCCAAGTGCGAGCACCTTCCTTCAGCGCCATGGGGAACCAGTTCGCCATGACCTTCTCGTCCCCGCTGGCAGCTTCGATTCCCAGCTCGTAGAGCTGGAGGAACTCCGTGGGATCAGTTGTGCCGTCGTAGCGAGGAGGCAGGTCCGGCTTGAACTTGCTGGGCCACGCAACGCTACGCAACTCGAGGGTGTAGGCGGGGCAGCCAGCGGTGGCCGCGGGAGGTTTTGGTTGAGGAAGAGCTTGGCCTTGTGGGTCCCCTTGCACCGCAGCTGGGGGCAGCACGGGGTCTTGACGTGCCGGAGCTGGAGCAGGGTCTCGGCGAGCCGGGGGCAGGAGCGCCCGGGCGGCCTCTTGCGGTCGCGGTACTTCTTGGCAGCTCCATTCCTGCTGGGCCGGCGCATGGCGGAGCGGGTTCCGCCCAGGAGCTGTGCGCTTTGGGGCCATGGCATCTTCTTGGAAAGGTGGTGGCTGGAACACCCCCGAGGCTTCATTGCCCATGCGGGGCGGAGTGCGGTGCAGTGGTGCGGAAGGCGCGGGAGAGCCCCCTGCGGCGCGGACGAGCTCGGTGACGCGGTCGAGCCACTCCTCGTAGACGTCGTCGACGGGGCGGTAGCGCAGGAGCTCGTTTGCCGCGATAAGTGCAGCTCGAGCCTCCAAGGGCGCGCACAGCGCATGCGACGAAGAACCGGCTGGGGTGAGCGACGGAGTGGCGGTGCGGCCATCCCGCCGCACGGACGGGTGTTGAGAGGGCGCTTGCTGCTTGTTCCCCGCCGGGCCGGTGGCGGCGTTGACGGCCGGCGACGGGGAACGACGAGGACGCCCTCCGACAGGGGCCGTCTGGACGGCGCGGGAGGCGATGGCGGCCCGGCGCTCAGCGCGGGCCCGACGAGCGTCAGACATGGATGCGGTGGTCAGAGGAGAGGGAAGCGGTGGAAGGCTGATTCCGGCGCACCCCTACCTGGCGCGCCAAATGTCGGATCACGGGTTCCGGCAGACCCTTAAGGTTCGAACTCTGGGGTGCGCGCGGAGATCAAGCCCTCTACCTCTCCGTCTCGTTACGATCTAAACTACTGCAAGAACAACACAAGAGACACAGGGTTTATACTGGTTCGGGCCACCATTGTGGTGTCATACCCTACTCCAGTGTGGTGCGGTGGATTGCCTCTAGGGCTGATGAGGAAAAACAGTACAAAGGGGAACGACCTCGCGAGGGTCTGTTCTTGGCTAGGGGATGAACTGCTGGGGGGAGTTCGATCGCCCTTCTCTCTCTCTCTCTCTCTCTCTCTCTCTCTCTCTCTCTCTCTCTTGCTCTAGGTCCTCAATCAGATTGGATCCTCTCTCCTACCCTGGGGGTGGCTAGTCCTATTTATAAGCAAAGGCCATGGGCCCCTCGTGACCCTCCGGCGCCGCCAACGGCGCTGGCTGAGGGGATCTGTGTCTCCTCTTCCGGAGCCCTCGGCATGGGCATACAAGGGGAGCGGGAACCCCGGCGGAGGCCGCTCGTACCAAGGCCTAGGCGCCACCAGGCGATTATCCTCGTCTCGGCCGCGCAAGGCAGGCCGTTTCTTCGGCGGGAGCGGGTCAGGTACCTCTTGAGGAGCCTTTCCCTTCTCCACCGCGGAGAACCGGCAAATCGGAGCCATCTCACCAAGACGGAGCAAGACCCGAGGCGGGGAGGAGGCAAGAAGAGATGGACTAGAAGGGCACGCGCGGTGCCATACATATAGCCGGCGGAGGCCAACCGCCGGCCTCCAGGATCACAGGTAATCATGACATGGTTTGCATGCAGGGACTTGCCCAATCTGCGCGGTCGTCGAGGCGTCATGGGGAAGTGGAGACGCCCACATCCAATCAACCGCCACGCGGCGCCCGAGGCCGCAGGCTGTTAGGGCCCGCGGCGCTTCGCTCTTGCCCTTTCGCCTCTCGGCACGGCCAAGTCCATGCGCACCTTGGGCCCGGGGGCTACTGTCGGCGTTCTGGGAACGGGGGTCCCCAGACTTGCCTGCCTGCGGCGTGCGGCGTGGCTCGAGTGGGGGCCCAACGTGGCCCATCTTCATCAACACAAAGCTCAAGACCCTCGCGAGGGGCCAAGCCTCGCGAGGCGGACGACACGGCGCTTCCTCCGGCACGGCCTCCTTAGGCTGGCTCGCGAGGAGGCGGAGAGATCAAGGTGGGGTACCTCACGAGGTGCCCATGATGCAAGCCATGACGATCAAAGGTGCCAGGCGGGCGCCAGCCCGCGCAGCGTCCTCCCTTTCCTCTTTGGTGCAAAAGGGGGCAAGCGCAGGTGAGAGGATCAAGCAAAGGCACCCATTTCGGTGCAACGAGACCAAGACCAGCTCCACGACAAGGAGGAAGTCACTGTGGAGCCCAAGCCGGCGTCATCACCAGAACCTTTGGCAGGGGAAGACCAACTTTAGTCAGGATAAGTGTACCCGATGTTCCCCTTCAAATCGGCCAATTGTTGGCGCCCTTCCCGCTCAATATTTGGGAAGAGGCCCAGGGCCTTTGCCTATAAATAGGACTAGCCACCCATAGGGTAGGAGAGAGGATCCAATCTGATTGAGGACCTAGAGCAAGAGAGAGAGAGGGAGAGAGAGAGAGAGAGAGAGAGAGAGAGAGAGAGAGAGAAGGGCGATCGAACTCCCCCCAGCAGTTCATCCCCTAGCCAAGAACAGACCCTCGAGAGGTCGTTCCCCTTTGTATTGTTCTTCCTCATCAGCCCTAGAGGCAATCCACCGCACCACGCTGGAGTAGGGTATTACACCACAATGGTGGCCCGAACCAGTATAAACCCTGTGTCTCTTGTGTTGTTCTTGCAGTAGTTTAGATTATAACGAGACGGAGAGGTAGAGGGCTTGATCTCCGCGCACACCCCAGATTTCGAACCTTAAGGGTCTGCCGGAACCCGTGATCTGACAGTATCAGACCTCGCGAATGACCCCAACGGCCTCCAACTTGCGCGTTTCTTGGACGATGAAGGCCTGCTTCTCTGCGGACTGCCGCCTGGCTTTCTGCTTCACGGGGCGCACGTTTGGGCACACGTTGAGGTGATGCTCGATGACGCTCCGGGGGATCCCCACCAACTGATTAGGCTCCCAAGCGAATACCTCCTTATTTGCGCGCAGGAACCTGATCAGGGCTTCCTCTTGCTCAGGCTCCAGATTGGCGCCTATGGTGAAAGTGGCACTGGAGGACCCATCTTCGTTGACAGGTATCTGCTTGGTTTCTGCTTTGTCCTGGGTGAACAACTGCCTCTTCTTGGCTGGCGCGGCCCCTTTGGGTTCGGGGGTCTCCGCGTCGGATGGCTGTGCCGAGGCGGATGCCTTGTAGGCGAGGTTGAGTACCCGCAGGGCATCTCCGGTGTCCCCAGGCACGGTGAGGACACCGCTGCTCCCGGGCATCTTCATGAGGTTGTACGCCGGGTGCGTGGCGGCCATGAACTGGGCCAGCACTGGGTAGCCGAGGATGGCGTTGTAAGGAAGGCCGATGGGGGCGATGTCGAAGTCGATCATTTCCATGCGAAAGTTGTCGTAGGTGCCGAAGGTTACCGGGAGCCAGATCTGTCCCAGGGAGCTGGATGACCCGCCCCTGACGCCCGAGAAAGACAGACTGGGTTGTAGTCGCTCCAGGGGTATGCGGAGGAGGTTGAAGGTCTCAACCGAAAGCACGCTGAGGCCGGCGCCGCCGTCGACGAGGGGGTGCACAACATGGGGCGCGCGCCCGAGCCAGCCAAGTTGGCGGGATGGTCCTCCGAGCTGAAGGCCAGACCGGCCTCGCGCGCCACTTGGTCCATGGGAGCCCCCTACCGTGCGGAGACGGCGCCGACCCGGTGGACGAACGGCTTGACATGGCGACTTGTGGGCGGCGCCTGCGAGCCGCCCAAAAGGGCCGCGACGACCGAGGGTGTTGATGTAGCAGCGCGGTTATCTTGATGCACAGGCAGATGCTGGGACGATGCTTGCTGCTCGTTCCCCGCTGGGCCGGTGGCGGCGTTGATGGCGGGCGAAGGGAACGACGAGAATGCCCACCGACGGGAGCTGTCTGGGCGACGTGGGAGGCGACGGCGGCCCGGCACTCGGCGCGGGTCCGACGAGCGTCAGACATGGACGCGACGGTCGGAGGAGAATGAAACGGTGGAAGACAAATTCCGGCGCACCCCCTACCTGGCGCGCCAAATGTCGGATTTTGGGTTCCGGCAGACCCTTAAGGTTCGAACTCTGGGGTGCGCGCGGAGATTCTGCCCTCTACCTCTCCGTCTCGCAAGGATCTAACTACTGAAGGAACAACACAAGGGACGCAGAGTTTATACTAGTTTGGGCTACCATTGTGGTGTAATACCCTACTCTAGTTTGTGGTGGGTGGATTGCCTCTTGGGCCGATGACGATGAACAGTACAAGGGAGAACAACCTCGCGAGGGCATGTTCTAGCTGGGGCGATGAACTGCTAACTGAGCTCGGCCGCCCATCTCTCTCTCTCTCTCTCTCTCTCTCTCTCTCTCTCTCTCTCTCTGCTCGGATTCTGGATACCAGATGCCTCTACCCTAGGGGTGGCTAGTCCTATTTATAGGCAAAGGCCCTGGGCCTCGTCCCAAATATTGAGCGGGAAGGGCGCCAACAATCGGCCAATTCGAAGGGGAACATACAGTACACTTATTCTGACTAAAGTTGGTCCTCGCCTGCCAAAGGCCCTATGGTGATGCCGTTCTGGGCTCCACGATGACCTCCTTCCCACCGTTGGACTGGTTTTGGTCTTGTTGCACCGAAACAGATGCCTTTGATTGATCCTCTCGCCTGCGCTTGCCCCCCTCTTTGTACCAAAGAGGAAAGGGAGGACACTGCGCGGGCTGGTGCCCGCCCGGCGCCCTTGGTCGTCATGGCTTGCGTCATGGGCACCTCGCAAGGTACCCTGCCTTGATCTCTCCTCCTCCTCATGAGCCAGCCCGATGAGGCCGCGCCTCAGGAAGCACCATGTCATCCGCCCCGCGAGGGTCTTGGGTCTTGTGTTGATGAAGTTGGGCCGTGCTGGGCCTCCTTTAAGCCACACCGCAGGCCGCAGGCAGGCAAGTCTGGGGACCCCCGTTCCCAGAACGCCGACAACTCAGGTTCATTCCTTCCTAAGCCAACTCAAGACGACAAGGTAAGTATATGCATCACAGTCATGTGTATGAGGATTTCTTGCTGATGTACATACTGTTTGCAAGAAGGACTCATAGGCATGAAGGTACATTCCCTATATTCACATCATTTGCTCTGTTGCATATAGCCAAGATGCATGTAACAAATGTATTAATCTGTCATGCTTATGCATTCACATGCTCCTATGTTTCATATTTATATGATTGCATACATGTAGGGCGAGCCTATGAATGTTACATGTCTTTCCAAAGCTTTACTTGTTGCTCTCTATATCTTTACGTAAAGCTTTGATGTATGTTGTGATGAATTACCAAATAGGGGAAGATTGAAAGCACAATTGCTCCTTGGTGATTTTGGTAATTAATGTCAACATATCTCTTGTTGGACTAATGCTTCTACCTAGTATGTTTCAGATAAGTTCAACAATGGAGTTGCATGGACAAGAGGATGTGGAACCCTTTCAAGATGCTAAGGACAAAGGATTGGCTCAAGCTCAAAGCTCAGGACTCTACATTTTCTATTTTAGTGATCCGAGATCACATTGAGTCCATAGGAAAGCCAATACTATTAAGAAGGGATGAGGTGTTGCTTAATGGCTTGCTTGCTCAAAGTGCTTAGTGATATGCTCCAAAGCCCTCAACCACTTTCTCACTTCCACATATGTCCTAAACCAAAAAGTCCAACTCGGCCCCACGGATTCTCTCCATCTAGAGCCACCGAGTTCAGTTGACATAGCCACTGCCAGAAACCCTAATCAGTTTGATCTCACCGATAGGATCTCGGTCTCACCGAGATGGGCTTGCAAACTCTCTGTTGTCTGTTGCAATAATTTCGGTCCCACCGAGATTTGCAACCAGCCCCACCGAGTTTGCTTGGCCAACATTCTGTTTCACTTCTTACCCAAATCGGTCCCACCGAGTTGATCCAGTCGGTCCCACCGAGAATCCTAACTTCACATTTTGAACTAAATCGGTCTGACCGAGTTTAATGATTCGGTCCCACCGAGTTTGGTGATTTGTGTGTAACGGTTAGATTTTGTGTGGATGCTATATATACCCCTCCACCCACTCTTCATTCGTGGAGGGAGCCATCAGAACATGCCTACACTTCCAATACACATTTTCTGAGAGAGAACCACCTACACTTGTGTTGAGGTCAAGATATTCCATTCCGACGACATAAATCTTGATCTCTAGCCTTCCCCAAGTTGCTTTCCACTCAAATCTTCTTTCTGCCAAATCCAATCCTGTGTGAGAGAGTTGAGTGTTGGGGAGACTATCATTTGAAGCACAAGAGCAAGGAGTTCATCATCAACACACCATTTGTTACTCCTTGGAGAGTGGTGTCTGCTAGATTGGCGAGGTTTCACTTGGGAGCCTCCGACAAGATTGTGGAGTTGAACCAAGGAGTTTGTTAGGGCAAGGAGATCGCATACTTCGTGAAGATCTACCCTAGTGAGGAAAGTCCTTCGTGGGCGACGGCCATGGTGGGATAGACAAGGTTGCTTCTTCGTGGACCCTTCGTGGGTGGAGCCCTCTGTGGACTCGCGCAACCGTTACCCTTCGTGGGTTGAAGTCTCCATCAACGTGGATGTACGATAGCACGACCTATCGGAACCACGGATAAAAAATCTCCGTGTCTTCAAATTGCGTTTGCACACTCCAATCCCATCTCTTTACATTCTTAGAACTTGTATGCTTTACTTTCCGCTGCACATATACTCTTTGTATGCTTGCATATTTGCTTCATATGTATTGTGAATGTTTAAACTTGTGCTCATACTCCACTTCAACTAAAGGAAATTAAGAACTACAACTTTTCTTGATTAGAGTCTATTCACCCCCCTCTAGACACCTCTTCTCGATCCTTTCAATTGGTATCAGAGCTTTGGTCTCCGTTGCCTTGGTTTAAACACCTTTGGAGGAAGATGAATGTGTCTACTTTGGGGAGTCTTAGACGTAGAGTGCCAATTCTTAATGGAGAATATTTTCATGAGTGGAAAAATGAAATGCTTGAGATTTTCAATGAATATCATTTGAACAAGTACATTACTAGCCCTTGTGCACCTCATATTGATCCCTTGCATCCTACACCCGAAGAGGATCTTCACATGATTCATAATCTTAGAACCATAAATCTTATCATAAGAGGATTGCCCAAAAATTTGATTGCTAGTTTGCCCACTCTTGATTGTGCCTATACTATATGGAGATTTATTGAGGAACGATTTCCAGATTATTCCTTGAAAAATTTAGACGGAATTTTCCATAAGTCTATTGCATTGAGTAAAATGAATTCAAGTGTTCCTAGCTTTGGTGATTGTTTATTTGAGCTTACAAATCTCATGCGTGCCATATGAGATGTTGGGATCATTAGCAATATTATTTCCAAAGCTATTAGGATTCATAAAGATAATCATAGAAATGATGATTTGTCTAATGAATTGCCCTCTCTAGGAATTGATCAATCACAAGATGATGTTGAACATGGATACTATGGTGAGGATGATGATAGTGACTATGATCTTGATGATGCGATGAGACACTTTGGTCTTATGGCAAACCTTCACGGCTACATGACCGGAGGAAAGGAATGGGTCCTTGATAGTGGATGTACTGATCATATGACCGGAGATAAAGATATGTTTCGTGAGCTTGCTGAAAACGACGACCCTCGAAAATATGTCACTTTTGGTGATAACTCAAAGGGTAAGGTGGTTGGCCTCGGTAAGGTGGGCATCTCACATGATAGCTCCATACAAAATGTCATGCTCGTTGAATCTCTTGGGTACAATTTACTTTCAGTTTCTAGACTTGTTGATTTCGGTTTCAATGTCCTATGCACTAAATTAGATTGCCAAGTGTTTTGTAGAGACAATCGTAAAATGGTCTTTACCGGTATACTAGAGGTGATCTTTACATTGTTCATTTCACTAAAAAGGCTCAACCTAGAACTTGCTTAATTGCTAAATCTTCTAAGGGTTGGCTATGGTATAGAAGGCTAGGTCATGTGGGTATGCGAAATCTTGATAAGCTTATTAAAGGTGATCATATCGTTGGAGTAAAAGATGCCATATTTGACAAGGATAGACTTTGTAGTGCTTGTCAGGCAGGGAAACAAGTTGGAGGAAGTCATCGCGCGAAGAACATTATGACCATGAGAAGACCACTCAAGCTACTTCACATGGATCTCTTTGGTCCAAATGCCTACAAGAGTCTTGGTGGTAACTCGTTTGGACTAGTCATAGTTGATGATTTTTCAAAATTTACGTGGGTGTTCTTTCTTGATGACAAATCGCAGGTCCAAAAGATCTTCAAAAACTTCGCTAGGAAGGCCCAAAATCAATTTCACGTGAAGATCAAGAAGGTTCGGAGCGACAACAGAACGGAGTTCAAGAACGCAAATGTGGATACCTTTCTTGACGAAGAGGGGATTTCACATGATTTCTCGGCTACGTACACACCTCAACAAAATGGAGTCGTTGAGAGGAAGAACCAAACTCTTATTGAGATGGCAAGAACAATGCTTGATGAGTACAAGACACCAAAGCGCTTTTGGGCAGAAGCGGTTGAGACAGCTTGTGATGCAACAAATCGCTTGTATCTTCACAAGCTACTCGGCAAGACGGCATACGAGATCCTCACTGGTAACAAACCCCAAGTTGGATACTTTTGAGTATTTGGCTCAAAATGCTACATTCTTGATAAGCATCGTCATTTCAAATTTGTTCCTAAATATCATGAAGGTTTCCTACTTGGTTATGGCTCAAACTCTCACACTTACTGTGTCTACAACAATTTCACCCGAAAGGTTTAGGAGACGGTAGATGTGAAGTTTGATGAATCTAACGGCTCGCAAGTAGAGCAATTGCCAGTTGGTGTAGGAGACAAAGACCCTTCGGAAGCAATCCAAGACTTGTATATTGGCAAAATTCGTCCAACGGAGGTGAAGGAGAGTACCTCGTCCGTCCAAGTGGAAGCTTCTACCTCACGACAAGGTGAACCAAAAATTCATACGGAAGCATCCACAAGTGGGACACACCAAGACGAAGAAAACGAGGAAGCTCACCAAGATGAACATCAACAACCTCCTTCTCCACCATGACAAGAGAATGACAACGTCAACAATGAAGAAGGCCAAGAAGAAGAACAAGATGAAGAAGATGTTCCACCCCGAGCCAAGCCAAAGCTCCCACAAGTTTGATCAAGAATTACCAAAGATCATCCCGTTGAGCAAATCTACAATTATATCCAAACCAGGAGAATCACTCGCTCCAAAACTCATTTAGCTAATTTTTGTGAACATTACTCATTGATCTCAAGCATTGAACCTATGAAGGTTGAAGAAGCATTGGAAGATCCGGAGTGGATAAACGCTATGCATGAAGAGCTACACAACTTTGAGAGAAATCAAGTATGGACATTGGTCGAGAAGCCCGACAACAACCACCACATCATTGGTACCAAATGGGTGTTTCGCAACAAGAAAGATGAAGATGGTCAAGTCGTCCGCAACAAAGCACGCCTAGTCGCTCAAGGCTACACTCAAGTCGAAGGTATGGACTATGGTGAGACATATTCTCCCGTTGCTAGACTCGAGTCCATTCGCATCTTACTTGCTTATGCTAATCACCATGATATCAGCTTGTACCAAATGGACATTGAAAGTGCTTTTCTAAATGGTGAAATTGAGGAGGAAGTTTATGTTAAGCAACCTCCAGGCTTTGTCAATCATAAGAAACCTAATCATGTCTACAAACTTCACAAAGCCCTTTATGGTCTTAAACAAGCTCCTAGAGCGTGGTATAAATGCTTGACCAAGTTCCTTATCGAAAAAGGCTTTGAAATTGGTAAAATTGATTCTACCCTTTTTACTAAAAGGGTCAACGGAGAGCTATTTGTGTGCCAAATTTATGTTGATGATATTATATTTGGTTCGACTAACCCTCATTTTAGTGAGAAGTTTGCAAAGCTAATGTCGGAGAAGTTTGATATGTCTATGATGAGTGAACTCAAATTCTTTCTTGATTTGCAAATCAAGCAAACTAAGGAAGGTACCTTTGTCTCTCAAACGAAGTACACCAAGGACTTATTCAAGAAGTTCAATATGCTAGAATGCAAAGGTATGACTACTCCCATGCCAACTAGCAGACATCTTGATTTGACCAAAGATGGTGAACCGGTTGATCAAAAAGTTTACCGCTCTATGATTGGTTCATTGTTGTATCTATGTGCCTCTCGTCTCAATATTATGCTAAGTGTGTGCATGTGTGCGCGATATCAAGCGGCACCTAAAGAATGTCATCTTAAGGCTGTGAAAAGGATAGTGAGATACTTAATACATACACCAAATTTTGGCATTTGGTATCCTAAGAGGTCTTCCTTTGATCTTGTTGGCTACTCCGATTCGGACTATGCCGGAGACAAGGTTGATAGAAAGTCCACTTCGGGTACTTGTCAATTTCTTGGTATATCTCTTGTGTCTTGGTCCTCCAAGAAACAAAACTCTGTATCCTTATCCACTGCCGAAGCGGAATACATTGCCGCTGGTTCATGTTGTGCTCAATTACTTTGGATGACCCAAACTCTTAAAGATTATGGGATATATGTGAAACATGTTCCATTGTTGTGTGACAATGAAAGTGCTATTAAGATTGCTCACAACCCCGTGCATCATTCTCGAACTAAACATATTGAGGTTCGTCATCATTTCATTTGAGACCATGTTGCCAAAGGGGACATTAATCTTAAGCATATTTGGACCGATAAGCAATTAGCGGATATACTTACCAAACCGCTTGATGAGAAAGTCTTTTGCCATTTGAGAGGTGAATTGAACATCATTGATGCTTCAAACTTGGAGTAGGAACTCCATTTGGATGCATGCAAGGCATGAGTCTTTGACTAATCCGTGATATTTCTTTCATGATGCTATCTATATGTCTTGGATACTTTTGCACCCTTGTATGATATCTAACCCTTGTAGGTACTTGGATGAAACTAAATCCATGAGATTGCAACTCACTCACATCTTGAGCAATCTCTACATCATCAAGTCTCTATACAATGGTGGTTGAAGTCAAGGAAGCACAAAACCCCTCAGATATATACTTTGACTCATTCTATGTTAAATTGTATGATTGTCATTTTGGAAACACAAGTGCTCTTCCTTGCAAAGCTAACCCATGTAGGAAGATGAACTCAAACTCCAAGTGGTGCTCCCAACTCTTGATGAGCTACATCAACCCTGAGCAACCCAGAAAAGTTCGACTACATGATCAAGAGCGACACCACCACCACCCAAGGTATGCTATTCCATCTTAGAGAAGCTTTACACCAAGTCATGGGATAAAGCATCTCAACTAGATGTGAATACATCAAGAAGCTTAAACGAAAAATGGTGACCCCATTTTGAGCTTAAATGATGAGTATGACCAAAGATTAAGTGATCTCACTTGACTCCTAAGTCAATATACTCTAACATAGGTGACTTTGTCACCTCCCACTTCTAGATGAAGTTCTCTTGTGTTTTCTTTTGCATTTGTCTCCTGCATATTTGTTCTTCATCTAGATCTTTTCATTTCTTCTTGTTCTGCATTTTCTAATCCAATTCATTGCAAATCTTTTAGCTAATTCCTTCCAAATCCTTGTGAGATCTTAAAGTGCCTAGAGAGCTGATGTGACAAGTGTTTTACTGTGATGAACTCGGTCACACCAGTCTGTTTTCTTCGGCCCAACCGAATTCTCTCGGTGCCACCAAAGCACACAACTCGGTGCTACCGATTTCACTACAGGAAAGACAACTTGCCACTTATTCCTGCAGTCCTTTTGCTCCAGCTCCACTCAATGATTCTTGTCCTCTACCAGCATCACATTCACCTTGCTTTGTGACTCAAGGAACAAACCCTTCTGCAATAACACAAAAATCCAGAAGAGCCCTTCTTGGAAATTGATGTCAAAGAGGGAGAGAGAGATCACATCGAAGCCTTGTTGAGGTCCTTGAAATCGATGCATAGGCGCCAGGATTTGTCCTTCTTTGGTACCATCACCAGGTTTGCTAGCCAGTCCGGGTGTTTTATTTCTATGATGAATCCGGCCTCCAATAACTTGGCTAGTTCCTCTCCCACTGCTTGTCTCTTAGGTTCACAGAAACGCTAAAGAGTCTGCTTGACCGGCTTGAATCCTTTTAGAATGTTAAGGCTTTGCTCGGCCAATCTGCATGGGATTCCTGGCATATCTGAGGGATGCCAGGCAAAGATGTCCCAATTCTTGCGCAGGAACTCCCGTAGTGCGGCGTCCACAGTGGGGTTTAACTGTGCCCCAATGGAGGCTGTTTTTGTGGGGTCCGTTGGGTGGACTTGGAATTTGACTATTTCATCCACTGGTTTGAAGGTGGTGGACTTGGATCTCTTGTCAAGTATCACATCGTCCCTGTCCATGGTGGAGCGTAGCGCAGTTAACTCTTCTGCCGCGAGGGCTTCGGATAATGCCTCGAGGGCCAGTGCGGCTGTTTTGTTTTCGGTGCGGAGCGCTATGTCCGGATCACTAGCTAGACTGATGATTCCCTTGGGACCGGGAATTTTGAGCTTCATGTACCCGTAATGGGGTATGGCTTGGAAGATCGTGAATGCCTCCCGCCCTAAAAGGGCGTGGTATCCACTATTGAACGGGGCCACTTGGAATGTGATTTCTTCGGACCTATAATTCTCCGGTGTGCCGAATACCAAATCTAGTGTGATTTTCCCAGCGCAACGTGCTTCCCGACTGGGGACGATTCCTCTGAAGGTTGTGCTGCTTTGCTCAATGCGGCTCTTGTCTATTTCCATTTTTGAAGAGTTTCCTCATAAATGAGGTTTAATCCACTTCCGCCGTCCATGAGCACTTTAGTGAGCCAAAAGCCGTCCACAATTGGACTAAGGACCAATGCGGCTGGTGCTCGGGTTGTTCGGAATTTAGGTTCGTCATTGGCATTAAAGGTGATAGCTGTGTCGCTCCATGGATTTATTACTGCCACCTGGCAGATTTCAGCAAGGCTGCGGAGTGTTCGGTTGCGCCTATTATTTGAGGCGAATGTCTCGAAGAATGTTAATACTATACTGTGATCCACGGGATGGTGCTCTGCAGTATTATGAATGAGAAGATCCTCACCGCTCTTGGCCACCTGCCGGAGTACCCAACATGCTCTAAGGCTATGTGTTGGTATGGCATCCGTTGTGCCGTGAATTTTGCAGGGTCCATTAAGCCATCCCTCCAGTACGGTTCCACGCCCTGTAGTTGGATTTTGCTTTTTGGTAATTGAATCGGGCGACTTACAAGGATGCACCCTTTTAATTCGGACTGGGTGTTTAGTCAGAGCCGGATTATCCCAAAATTTTGTTTCGGTTTTCCAGGCACTTTCCATCACACAGTACTTCCGTACTATGGTCGCCAAGTCAGCGAAGTGTGCTATGTCACGACGACTTATGGCATTAAGGATTCCCTTGTCCGTGCAATTATTGTAGAAGAATGAGATTGCGTCTTCCTCGCGACAGTCCATGACCTTGTTCATTACAAGGAGGAATCTGACCCAATAGTGATGTACTGTTTCCTGGGGCTCTTGCCTAATGTGGGAAAGATTGTTTATATTTGGGTGGGTGCGTGGATTTGAGTCCAAACACTGACCCGATCTGAGACCCAGGGGCTTCCGGCTCCGGGATGTCGCCCAATAGGTCTGGCCCGCTGCCTGATTCTAGGTTCGAGGCTTGGGCGATGTCCTTCGGTAAACGGGTATCCAACTCGGAGAGCTCGGGGATCCAGACATAGTTTGTCCTCAAGATAAAGGAAGAATTGCTGCATTGTTCCTCCACCACTGCTATCTGATGGGTGACCGGCGGAGAGTTAATCTCCCTTTGGTTGGGTTTAAGCCCAATTCAATCATAGTTTGTAGCGACTCCCAAAGAGGTGATGCGACCCAAGAGCTCGTTTAGGGAAGATAACTCCATTGGATCCATCTGCTCGGCAAGTTCCGAGCCGACGTGGAGGTTGTTTTCGATGACCCGAGAAGTCATCGTCAGCGCAGCAGCCGAACAGGAGGTCATGACGAAACCGCCAAGCCGAAGAGTTTGGCCGACAGCCAGGGCTCCTCCGGAGGTAACGCTGTCCTTGACAACGAGACAAGGCATCCTTCCGTACGGTGACGGCACAGTGGAGCTCTCAATGAAAGCACCCTGCGATCTCGGGTAGGGGGTCCCGAACTGTGCGTCTGAGGCGGATGGTAACAGGAGGCAAGGGGCATGATGTTTACCCAGGTTCGGGCCCTCTCTATGGAGGTAATACCCTACTTCCTGCTTGATTGATCTTGATGATATGAGTAGTACAAGAGTTGATCTACCATGAGATCGTAGAGGCTAAATCCTAGAAGTTAGCCTATGGTACGATTGTTGTTGTCCTATAGACTAAACCCTCCGGTTTATATAGACACCGGAGGGGGCTAGGGTTACACAGAGTCGGTTACAAGGGAGGAGATCTTCATATCCGTATCGCCAAGCTTGCCTTCCACGCTAAGGAGAGTCCCATCCGGACACGAGACGAAGTCTTCAATCTTGTATCTTCATAGTCCAACAGTCTGGCTGTCCGGATACCCCCTAATCCAGGACTCCCTCAGTAGCCCCCGAACCAGGCTTCAATGACGATGAGTCTGGCGCGGCAGATTGTCTTCGGCATTGCAAGGCGGGTTCTTCTCCAAATTCCGAATACCTGTTAAATAGTGTCCGGCTTCTCATAAATGTTGCGCTTCTTGGCTTCCACGTCCAATAATGGCCATCTTCCACGTGTCGAACGAATGCGAGAGGCCAGGGTGTTTTACATTTACCACCCCAGCTATGTGAACAAACTGCTTATTTAAAGAGACGGGGATTCTCAGATCCAAATCATACCATCCTCCCTCAGCGAGCATCCATCGGAGCGCGCCCAAAAAAAAATCCATTCCAACATGGCCGGTCAGCGCAGCTCCTCATCTCGCTCCCGTAGCCCTAAGCCCGGAGATTGGAAGAAGTGTTCCATCCCGCACAGTCAATTAGTGGAGGTACAGACACAGGGATTTCTCTCTCCAGCGTATATGGTCCCCGTTCGAGCCGGGCTCGCCACCTAAATAGCGGGGAGCAAGCGGAGAGCTTTCCCAACCCCTCCAAGGGGGAGCGGGTATACCTCGTTCCTTATTTATTAAGGGTACTCGTATTTCCAATCCATCCGTTCCCCCGAGGGCTCCTGGAGTTTTACAACCTCCAGTTGCATAATCTCACCCCTGCCTCCATATTACACATCGCTGGTTATGTGGCCCTTTGCGAGCTGTTTCTGGGCTGGGAAGCTCACTTCGCGTTGTGGAAGAAGCTATTCTGCCTTGTGCCCCGTACTCAGAGGGGGTCAATATATCAAGTGGGCGGGGCCGAAATATGGTGCATCGCTGGGACCGGATACCTATCCGGTACCCCGAAGAAGATGTCCGAAGACTGGCCTTCAGAGTGGTTTTATATGGAGGACGTCCCCCTCCCGGATCCTATTCGGATTGGCCTTCCTGAGTTTGATAATGCCCCTTTGAAGAAGTGCCTAAGTTGGCAACCACGGAGCCCTCAGGAGGAAGATGATAGAGATGTCTCTTACCTAATGGGCCGGATAAATGTGTTAGCTCAATCAGGACTGACCACAACCGAGGTTATGTCAATATGCATTATGCGGGGGGTGCAGCCACTTCAATATCGAGGCCACCCCATGTGGCACTTCAACGGGGAAGATGATGCCACCCGCTGCGGTCGTAAGGGGCCGGACTCAGTTGCCTCTCTAGCAAAAATTATGTCCGGTTTGTTCAAGGGAGAGGAAGAGGAGTTCCTCCGCATCAAGCCACGGGATGGATTCTCCATGTACAACCCTCCGAGCTGGGTAAGCTGCCACTTTTTATACCCATCCTTTACGCATTTTCGCAATAAATATTTAGCTTTCCAGCTCATCGCAGGAACTGCGTGAGGCTGTAAGGGAGATCAACAGCCCACCTCCACAACCAAAGGATCCTGAACGGTTCCTTGACCCCGGCCTTAAAGAGGACCCAGACATATTTGTGGAGCTGATTGACAGGATATTCTATCAATTAAGCTGCGATGAGGCCATGGTGGCTATTATAGCCGACTATCCTGGGCTACTCCCTGCCTCGCAGGTAAGTGAGACCAGAGTCCCAACCTTTGAGAAGTATCCCCTTTTTTATACACTTCAACTACCGTATCTGTACGGTGTTTTACAGGGAAGGTCCTCGGGACACCATGCTGAGCCCGTGGCAAACCGCCAACGAGGGGCGCCAAAGCCAGGCAGGCTGAAAAGGAAGGCGGTCCGTACGGAGACGCCGGCCCAGAGATATTATACAAAGCCTCACTCCATGATCATCATATTTTAAAACGTAATAACACCCATGTTCCGATGAAGGAAAAGCGCTCACCGGACTATATCCGGAGAGGTCGCCGATCATGCCTCTACTAGCCGGGCTCCGCGGCCGGACATAGAGGCGGAAGCTAACACAAGGCACCCGCCAGATGCTCCTCCGACAGAGGATGCGGATAAAATATCCGCTACAAATTCTGAAGTGGAGAGCGCCATGAATCACAGGCGTTGCCGGGCCGTACTCCATGACGCTTGTTTCTCCCAAGAGGCTTTTGATGCCTTTAACTCAGGAGACGCGTACATCCGTGCTGCTCAAAATGGTCTTGCCAGAGCCACGGGTCAGTATGTAAACGATATACGGGTAAGAGAATTTGATGATTATATATATCAATAGCCCTTGAGACTTGAAACAGTTGGCACAACTGATTTAAGGATCATTATTTGTGCAGGTACTTACAGAGAAGAATACCCAATTGTCTCAAGAGCTAGAAGAATGCAAAGCCCAACTTCAGGCCGCGGTTGCCGTAGGAAAAGAGTCCAAGAAGGCCCCCGCTGGTAACTATTATTTCCATTGCAAAGAATGGCAGGTACTAGAGAGTATGCGGCATGCATGCAAATCTAACAATAGATGTTGCAGATGACTCCGATGCAAATCCGGACGCTGTGCCAGGGGATGCGCAACGTGCTGATCGACAGCTAAATGCTGGTGAGTGCGTGCTTACGTGCGTCATTCAGGAGAAAAATAATCTCCGAGACGCCCATACCCAGTTGAGTGAGGAACTAAATGATGTTCGCGCCCAGCTGTCAGACTCCGTGAAGGAGAATAAGCGGCTTCGACGCGGCATTTTCAGTAAGTGCTTGAACAAACTTTAAAAAGAGTTCGGCGAAGAAGCCGGGTAACAGAGTTGTGTCTGCAGGTATCCTGACGGGTCGTCCCACGGAGGAGATGCCTAGGTCTGCGGGTGATCTTCTACCAAAGCTTTCACAATTGCATGAACAGGTTCGGCAGGTGATGCAAGGTATTGCCCAGGCCTTGTGGCCATCCGTCTCCCTGCCCGAAGGCATTGGAGAGCTTGCGGATAAGCTCAAGGGAGCGCGGCGGCGCTTCCGATTATGGAAGATATCGGCCTGCCGTCAAGGTGTCAGGGAAGCCTGGGCCATGGTGAAGACACGGTATACCAAGGATGACCCAAACCACATGGCCGAGGTCGGACCTGTGGGGCCCGATGGGAAAGAGATCCCCGTCAGTTTGGTGTATCACCAAGTACAATTAGCCGCAAAGTATTCCCAATAGGATTGTAGGCTAGACAGCCTGTTGGATGGCATAAAAGAAGAATTTAATCAGTCTAAGTGACTGTGTAATTTAAATGACATGTAGAATGTCTCTAGCCAGATTGTAAATCATTTGTCATGGCGGACCTTTTCGCTTCGACCTCGGGACCCGATAGTCCGGAGTGTATCCGAATACCCGCTCAGTTTTGTAAAAACCGGGTGTCGGTGTCAAAACCGGCGGATCTCGGGTAGGGGGTCCCGAACTGTGCGTCTAGGTCGGATGGTAACAGGAGATAAGGGACACGAAGTTTACCCAGGTTCGGGCCCTCTCGATGGAGGTAAAACCCTACTCCTGCTTGATTAATATTGATGATATGGGTAGTACAAGAGTAGATCTACCACGAGATCAAGGAGGCTAAACCCTAGAAGCTAGCCTATGGTATGATTGTTGTGTATGGAGTTGATTGTCCTACGGACTACAACCCTCCGGTTTATATAGACACCAGATAGGGTTAGGGTTACACGGAGTCGGTTACAATGGTAGGAGATCTTGAATATCCGCACCGCCTAGCTTGTCTTCCATGCCAAGGAAAGTCCCATCCGGACACGGGACGAAGTCTTCAATCTTGTATCTTCATAGTCCAGGAGTCCGGTGAAGGTATAGTCCGGCTACCCGAACACCCCCTAATCTAGGACTCCGTCACCGGGGTACGCATGGAGACCAGGCGTAGGGGTCATAAGTGCTTGAACAGACAAGTACCCAACTAGTTATGTTATATTACACGGATAGTAAGGAACATCTTCCAGGGAGAATAGTTCCGTTAAGGGTTCCTTTCCCTGGGTACGCATGCCCTAATGTGCATGTCCGAACTGCGAGAAGAGACGCAGGCAAAAAACATCTGGGGGCAAGTGGAAAAAATAGATAAAACTCATCTTTTGTTCACCAACCGAATATTCCCTTAAGAACGCTGGCTTTCGGCTTCACCCAGTCTGAGGTACACATCCGGCTGACCCGGCAGTAACAATCGCAGAGGTGCTCCCCTTATGCCCTAGCCGAATTAACGGGAATGAAGGGCACAAATACAAGAGCCAGGCAACCCAGCTTGGCCAAAACTTAAGTCATATCGATGCATATAATGGCGAAAAAAGGTACATGCGGAAGAATAACACATGTGAGGGGCATGAAGCCTAGAAAAATAATTAAGCCTCTGTGTAAGAAGCCCCCAGGTATAATGAGCGCGGTAGCGCGTCAAGATTGTGTAGACAAGACACAAATTAGCCTTTTAAGGCCGTGAGGAGAAAGAAGAAAAAAGAGAGAGGAGACAGATAACGGATATGCAAAAAATGGACAGGGGTAAGGAGACAAACATAGAGTCTGGCACTAGGCATAGATTCTTCGGAGTCTGGCAGCGTTCCATGGGTTTGGCTCGAGTCGATTGTCCGATGCATCCCGCAGACGGTACGCTCCGCCGGTCAGAACTTGGTCGATAATGAAGCGACCTTCCCATTTGGGCTTGAGCTTGTTCTTTTTCTTCTCCGGTAGGCGTAGAACTAACTCGCCAACGTTATAAGTTTTGGCCCGTACTTCTCTGCTTTGGTATCTTCGAGCCTGTTGCTGATAGAATGCGGAACGGGCCTTTGCCATGTCACGCTCCTCCTCGAGGGTGTCCAAACTGTCCTGCCGATCGAGCTCGGCCTCTCTTTCTTCATACATACACACTCGAGGTGAGTCATGAATTATGTCGCAGGGCAGAACCGCCTCTGCGCCGTACACCATAAAGAACAGTGTGTATCCGGTAGTGCGATTCGGAGTGGTCCGCAGCCCCAGAGTATGGAGTTGAGCTCCTCTACCCAGTGCGTGTTAGATTCCTTTAAGGACCGCACTAATCTAGGTTTGATGCTGCTCATGATAAGACCATTTGCTCGCTCGACTTGACCGTTAGTTTGTGTGTGATAGACAGAAGCATAATTGAGCTTGATGCCCATGTTGCTGCACCATAGTTTTACCTCGTCGGCCGTGAAGTTCGTGTCGTTGTCAGTGATGATGCTGTGGGGGATGCCATAACGGTGTACAACCCCGGATATGAAGTCTATCACCGGTCCGGATACGGCCGTTTTAACGGGTTTGGCTTCTATCCATTTGGTGAATTTATCCACCATGACCAGTAAGTATTTTTTCTTATGGGTTCCCCCTTTAAGGGGTCCCACCATGTTGAGCCCCCAGACCGCAAAAGGCCAGGTAATGGGGATTGTTTGTAGGGTGACGGGTGGCATATGGCTTTGGTTTGCAAAAAGCTGGCAACCGACACAGCGTTGGACCAAGTCATGTGCATCCACCCGGCCCGTCGGCCAATAGAATCCTGTACAAAAGGCCTTACTTACAAGGGCCCGGGCTGCGGCGTGGTGGCCGCCGAGTCCGGCATGGATTTCTTCCAGAAGCTTCCGCCCTTCCTCTTCGGAGATGCACCTTTGAAGGACTCTGGTGGTGCTTTTCTTATAAAGCTCCCCCTCGTGGACCTTGTAGGCTTTAGATCGCCACACAATGCAGCGTGCCTCATTTTGGTCCTCGGGAAGTTCCTGCCTGGTTAGGTAGGCCAGGAATGGTTTAGTCCATGGGGCGATGACGACCATTATTACGTGGGCTGAAGGTGTTATTTTGGTGGCGGAGCCTCCGATTATGTCAGAGTGTTCGGTGTCTGGCGTTGTAGCCGGGTCCGGACTATTGTTACCGGTGTCCCCTTCCCATACCGCGGATGGCTTAAACAGTCTTTCCAAGAAGATGTTGGGTGGGACTGTATTGCGCTTAGCGCCGATACGGGCGAGGATATCCGCCGCCTGATTGTTTTCCCGGGCCACATGGTGGAATTCGAGCCCCTCGAACCGAGCTGACATCTTGAGGACGACATTGCGATAAGCCACCATTTTTTGATCTTTGGTGTCGAAGTCTCCGTTTATTTGGGATATTGCAAGGTTCGAGTCCCCACGCACCTCGAGGCGTTAAATGCCCATGGAAACTGCCATCCAGAGACCCTGTAATAGGGCCTCGTATTTGGCTGCATTGATGGAGTCTATGTATAGTATTTGTAGTACATATTGGACTGTATCTCCGGTAGGGGACGTCAGGACGACGCCAGTCCCCAGACCAGCCAGCATTTTAGAGCTGTCGAAGTGCATAATCCAATTGGAGTATGCGCCGTACTCTTTAGGGCGTTCGGCTTCTGTCCATTCGGTGATAAAATCGGCCAATACTTGCGACTTAATGGCTCGCCAAGGTTTATATGTTATGTCGATGGGAGGAGCTCAATGGCCCATTTGGCAATCCGGGCCGTGGCGTCGCGGTTATTTATTGTATCATTCAGTGGCACTTCCAAGGCCACTATAATTGAACACTCTTGGAAGTAGTGTCATAATTTCCGGGATGCCATGAATACCGCATATGCTATCTTTTGATAATGCGGGTACCGTGATTTGCATGGAGTAAGGATAGTTGATACATAATATACCGGCTTTTGAAGGGGGAATTTGTGTCCATCCGTTTCTCGTTCGACGACGAGCACTGCGCTTACAACTTCATGAGTTGCCGCTATATATAGCAGCATAGGTTCGCCGATGCTTGGCGCGGCCAGGATTGGGTTTGTGGCCAGGATGGCCTTTATGTCTTCTAGTCCGGCCATGGCCGCGTCCGTCCACTCGAAGTGTTCGGTGCACCGAAGGAGGCGATAAAGCGGTAATGCCTTTTCTCCTAAGCGGTAGATAAAGCAGCTTAGGGCCGCCACGCATCCAGTTAACTTCTGGATTTGCTTGAGGTCATTTGGGATGGCCAACTGTGACAGGGCTCGAATTTTAGCCGGATTTGCTTCAATTCCTCTACTAGAGACGATAAAACCCAGGAGCTTTCTGGCGGGTACGCCAAAAACGCAATTTTCCGGGTTGAGCTTGATGTCGTATGTTCGGAGATTGTCGAACGTGAGCCTCAAGTCGTTTATTAAAGAATCGACGTGTCTGGTTTTAACGACCACATCGTCTACGCATGCCTCCACTGTTTTGCCGATCTGCTTTTCCAGACATGTCTGAATCATGCGTTGATATGTTGCACCGGCGTTTTTAAGCCCAAAAGGCATTGTGTTGAAACAGAAGGGGCCGTATGGCATGATGAATGCCGTTGCGGCTTGGTCGGACTCCGCCATTTTAATTTGGTGGTAGCCGGAGTATGCATTGAGGAAGCACAACGAGTCGTGTCCTGGGTAGCATCGACAATTTGATCAATGCGGGGGAGGGGGAAGGGATCCTTTGGTCAAGCCTTGTTGAGGTCCTTGAAATCGACGAATAGGCGCCAGGATTTGTCCTTCTTTGGTACCATCACCAGGTTTGCTAGCCAGTCCGGGTGTTTTATTTCTCTGATGAATCAGGCCTCCAATAACTTGGCTAGTTCCTCTCCCACAGCTTGTCTCTTAGGTTCAGAGAAACGCCGAAGAGTCTGCTTGACCGGCTTGAATCCTTTTAGAATGTTAAGGCTATGCTCGGCTAATTCGCGCGGGATTCCTAGCATATCTGAGGGATGCCAGGCAGAGATGTCCCAGTTCTTTCGCAGGAACTCCCGTAGTGCAGTGTCCACAACGGGGTTTAACTGTGCCCCGATGGAGGCTGTTTTTGTGGGGTCCGTTGGGTGGACTTGGAATTCGACTATTTCATCCGTTGGTTTGAAGGAGGTGGACATGGATCTCTTGTCGAGTATCACGTCGTCCCTGCACACGGTGGAGTGTAGCGCAGTTAACTCTTCTGCCGCGAGGGCTTCGGATAATGCCTCGAGGGCCAGTGCAGCTGTTTTGTTTTCGGCGCGGAGCGCTATGTCCGGAATCACTAGCTAGAGTGATGATTCCCTTGGGCCCGGGCATTTTGAGCTTCATGTACCAGTAATGGGGTATGGCTAGGAAGATCGTGAATGCCTCCTGCCCTAAAAGGGCGTGGTATCCACTATTGAACGGGGCCACTTGGAATGTGATTTCTTCGGACCTATAATTCTCCCGCGTGCCGAATACCACATCTAGTGTGATTTTCCCAGCGCAACGTGCTTCCTGACTGGGGATGATTCCTCTGAAGGTTGTGCTGCTTTGCTCAATGCGGCTCTTGTCTATTTTCATTTTTTGAAGAGTTTCCTCATAAATGAGGTTTAATCCACTGCCGCCGTCCATGAGCACTTTAGTGAGCCGAAAGCCGTCCACAATTGGACTAAGGACCAATGCGGCTGGTGCTCGGGTTGTTCGGAATTTAGGTTCGTCATTGGCATTGAAGGTGATAGTCGTGTCGCTCCATGGATTTATTGCTGCCACCTAGTAGATTTCGGCAAGGTTGCGGAGTGTTCGCTTGCGCCTATTATTTGAGGCGATTGTCTCGAAGACTGTTAATACTGTATTGTGATCCACAGGATGGTGCTCTGCAGTATTTTGAATGAGGAGATCCTCACCGCTCTTGGCCACCTGCCGGAGTACCCAACATGCTCTAAGGTTGTGTGTTGGTATGGCATCCGTTGTGCCGTGAATTTTGCAGGATCCATTAAGCCATCCCTCCAATACGGTTCCACGCCCTGTAGTGGGCTTTTGCTTTTTGGTAATAGAATTGGGCGACTTACGAGGATGCACCCTTTTAATTCGGACTGGGTGTTTAGTCCGAGCCGGATTATCCCAAAATTTTGTTTCGGTTTTCCAGGCACTTTCCATCGCACAGTACTTCCGTACTATGGCCACCAAGTCAGCGAAGTGTGCTATGTCACGGCGACTTATGGCGTTATGGATTCCCTTGTCCGTGCAATTATTGTAGAAGAATGAGATTGCATCTTCCTCGCGACAGTCCTTGACCTTGTTCATTACAAGGAGGAATTTGGCCCAATAGTGATGTACTGTTCCTGGGGCTCTTGCCTAATGTGGAAAGATCATTTATATCTGGGTGGGTGGGTGGATTTGAGTCCGAACCCTGACCCGATCTGAGACCCAGGGGCAGGGTAGTTTCCGTCTTGGAAGTTCGGGCTCCGGGATGTCGCCCGATAGGTCTGGCCCGCTGTCTGATTCTAGGTTCGAGGCTTGGGCGATGTCCTTCCGTAAATGGGTATCCGGTCAGAGAGCTCGGGGTTCCGAGCATAGTTTGTCCTCAAGATAGAGGAAGAATTGCCGCATTGTTCCTCCACCATCGCTATCTGATGGGTGACCGGCGGAGAGTTAATCTCCCTTTGGTCGGGTTCAAGCCCAATCCGATCATAGTCCGTAGCGAATCCCAAAGCGGTGATGCGATCCAAGAGCTCATTTAGGGAAGAGAGCTCTATTGGATCCATCTGCTCGGCAAGTTCGGAGCCGACGTGGAGGCTGTTTTCGATGACCTGAGAAGTCATCGTCGGCGCAGCAGCCGAATGGGCGGTCATGATGAAACCGCCAAGCCGAAGAGTCTGGAAGTAATGTTGTCCTTGACAACGAGACGAGGCATCCTTCCTTACGGTGACGGCACAGTGGAGCTCTCAATGAAAGTACCAATGTCGGTGTCAAAACCGGCGGATCTCGGGTAGGGGTTCCCTAATTGTGCGTCTGAGGCGGATGGTAACAGGAGGCAAGGGGCATGATGTTTACCCAGGTTTGGGCCCTCTCTATGGAGGTAATACCCTACTTCATGCTTGATTGATCTTGATGATATGAGTAGTACAAGAGTTGATCTACCACGAGATCGTAGAGGCTAAACCCTAGAAGCTAGCCTTTGGTACGATTGTTGTTGTCCTATGGACTAAACCCTCCGATTTATATAGACACCGGAGGGGGCTAGGGTTACAGAGAGTTGGTTATGAGGGAGGAAATCTTCATATCCGTATCGCCAAGCTTGCCTTCCATGCTAAGGAGAGTCCCATCCGGACACGAGACGAAGTCTTCAATCTTGTATCTTCATAGTCCAACAGTCCGGCCAAAGGATATAGTCCGATTGTCCGGACACCCCTAATCCAGGACTCCCTCACGTGAACTCCTTTTGCTCCAGCTCCACTCAATGATTCTTTTCCTCTACCAGCATCACATTCACCTTGCTTTGTGACTCAAGGACCAAACCCTTCTGCAATAACACAAAAATCCGGAAGAGCCCTTCTTGGAGATTGATGTCAAAGGGGGAGAGAGAGAGATATCACATCAAAGCTCTATGCTTAATCATTTCTATAGGGGGAGAGGACACTTAGGGGGAGTATGTAAGAAACCTCAGATGCTTGGTTTTCAATAGGAGAGAAGTTAAATGTCTTTAGAAGGGAAATACATGTTCATATTTGATCATATTTGATTGCTTGCATTAAGCTCAAGCTCTGTTATTTTTTCTTTTGCTCTGATTTTCTGTTCCCTATCTTCTCCCAATATCCCAATGCAAGATTCAGGGGGAGCGAGACATCTAAGGGAAGGAAATCTCTGATTTTATTGCATATCTTTACCTTTGGGGACATGTCTATACCCAATGGGGTACTCAGTACTCACTCTCTACATGTCATCCCAGTCTTGGTTCTCTTGTGGTTTCTTTTGTTTGCTCTGGCTAGTAGGTGCATCTGTGTTGTCTAACCTTGTTTACTCAGGTTCATTCCTTCCTAAGCCAACTCAAGACCACAAGGTAAGTATATGCATCATAGTCATGTGTATGAGGTTTTCTTACTGATGTACATACTTTTTGCAAGAAGGACTCATAGGCATGAAGGTACATTTCCTATATTCACATCATTTGCTCTGATGCATATAGACAAGATACATGTAACACATGGATTACTCTGTCATGCTTATGCATTCACATGTTCCTATGTTTCATATTTATATGATTGCATACATGTAGAGGGAGCCTATGAACGTTACATGTCTTTCCAAAGCTTTACTTGTTGCTCTCTATATCTTTATCTAAAGCTTTGATGTATGTTGTCATCAATTACCAAAAAGGGCGAGACTGAAAGCACAAGTGCTCCCTGGGTGATTTTGGTAATTAATGTCAACATATCTCTTGTTGGACTAATGCTTCTACCTAGTATGTTTCAGATAAGTTCAACAATGGAGTGGCATGGACAAGTGGATGTGGAACCCTTTCAAGATGCTAAGGACAAATGATTGGCTCAAGCTCAAAGCTCAGGACTCTACATTTTCTATTTTAGTGATCCAAGATCACATTGAGTCCATAGGAAAGCCAATACTATTAAGAAGGGATGAGGTGTTGCTTAATGGCTTGCTTGCTCAAAGTGCTTAGTGATATGCTCCAAAGCCCTCAACCACTTTCTCACTTCCACATATGTCATAAACCAAAAATTCCAACACGGCCCCACCGATTCTTTCCATCTGGAGCCACCGAGTTCAGTTGACATAGCCACTGCCAGAAACCCTAATCAGTTCGGTCTCACTGATAGGATCTTGGTCTCACCGAGATGGGCTTGCAAACTCTCTATTGTCTGTTGCAATAATTTCGTTCCTATCGAGATTTGCAACAGGCCCCACTGAGTTTGCTTGGCAAACATTCTGTTTCACTTATTACCCAAATCGGTCCCACCGAGTCTGAGTAATCGGTTAAATCGAGTTTTGGATTTACCCTAACCCTAGCACATCGGCCCCACCGAGTTGATCCAGTCAGTCCCACCGAGAATCCCAACGTTCACATTTTGAACTAAATCGGTCTGACCGAGTTTAATGGTTCGGTCCCACCGAGTTTGGTGATTTGTGTGTAACGGTTAGATTTTGTGTGGAGGCTATATATACCCCTCCACCCACTCTTCATTCGTGGAGAGAGCCATCAGACCATGCCTACACTTCCAATACACATTTTCTGAGAGAGAACCACCTACACTTGTGTTGAGGTCAAGATATTCCATTCCAACGACATAAATCTTGATCCCTAGCCTTCCCCAAGTTGCTTTCCACTCAAATCTTCTTTCTGCCAAATCCAATCCTGTGTGAGAGAGTTGAGTGTTGGGGAGACTATCATTTGAAGCACAAGAGCAAGGAGTTCATCATCAACACACCATTTGTTACTCCTTGGAGAGTGGTGTCTGCTAGATTGGCTAGGTGTCACTTGGGAGCCTCCGACAAGATTGTGGAGTTGAACCAAGGAGTTTGTTAGGGCAAGGAGATCGCCTACTTCGTGAAGATCTACCCTAGTGAGGAAAGTCCTTCGTGGGCGACGGCCATGGTGGGATAGACAAGGTTGCTTCTTCGTGGACCCTTCGTGGGTGGAGTCCTCCGTGGACTCGCGCAACCGTTACCCTTCGTGGGTTGAAGTCTCGATCAACGTGGATGTACGATAGCACGACCTATCGGAACCACGGATAAAAAATCTCCGTGTCTTCAAAATGCGTTTGCACACTCCAATCCCATCTCTTTACATTCTTGCAACTTGCATGCTTTACTTTCCGCTGCTCATATACTCTTTGTATGCTTGCATGTTTGCTTGATATGTATTGTGAATGTTTAAACTTGTGCTCATACTCCACTTCAACTAAAGGAAATTAAAAGATCTTGATTAGAGTCTATTCACCCCCCCTCTAGACACCTCTTCTCGATCCTTTCACTACTCGAGGACGAGCAGGAACTAAGCTTGGGGATGCTTGATACGTCTCCAACGTATTTATAATTTTTGATTGTTCCATGCTATTATATTATCTGTTTGGATGTTTAATGGGCTTTAATATACATTTTTATATTATTTTTGGGACTAACCTAATAACCGAAGGCCCAGTGCAATTTTGTATTTTTTTGCCTATTTCAGTGTTTCGCAGAAAAGGAATATCAAACAGAATCCAAACGGAATGAAACCTTCGCGCGGATCTTTTTTGGAACAAACACTATCCAGGAGACTTGGAGTGGAAGTCAAGGAAGCAACGAGGCAGCCACGAGGCAGGAGGGCGCGCCCAGGGGGGTAGGCACGCCCCTCACCCTCGTGGGCCCCTCGTAGCTCCACCGACGTACTTCTTTCGCCTATATATACTCTTATACCCTGAAAACTTCCAGGGGAGCCACGAAACCACTTTTCCACCGATTCAACCTTCTGTACACGTGAGATCCCATCTTGGGGCCTTTTCCGGCGATCTGCCGGAGGGGGATTCGATCATGGAGGGCTTCTACATCAACACCATAGCCTCTCCGATGATGTGTGAGTAGTTTACCACAGACCTTCGGGTCCATAGTTATTAGCTAGATGGCTTCTTCTTTCTCTTTGGATCTCAATACAAAGTTCTCCTCGATGTTCTTGGAGATCTATTCGATGCAGTACTCTTTTGCGACGTGTTTGCCTAGATCCGATGAATTGTGGGTTTATGAACTTGATTATCTATGAATATTATTTGATTCTTCCCTGAATTCTTATATGCATGATTTGATATCTTTGCAAGTCTCTTCGATTTATCGGTTTAGTTTGGCCTAGTAGATTGATCTTTCTTGCAATGGGAGAAGTACTTAGCTTTGGGTTCAATCTTGCGGTGCTCGATCCCAGTGACAGAAAGGGAAATGACACGTATTGTATTGTTGCCATCGATGATAAAAAGATGGGGTTTATGTCGTATTGCTTGAGTTTATCCCTCTACATCATGTCATCTTGCCTAATGCGTTACTCCGTTCTTATGAACTTAATACTCTAGATGCAGGCTGGATAGCGGTCGATGTGTGGAGTAATAGTAGTAGATGCAGAATAGTTTTGGTCTACTTGACACGGAGGTGATGCCTATATTCATGATCATTGCCTTCGATATCATCATAATTATGCACTTTTCTATCAATTGCTTGGCAGTAATTTGTTCACCCACCGTAATATATGCTATCTTGAGAGAAGCCACTAGTGAAACCTATGGCCCTCGGGTCTACTTTACATCATATAAGTTTCCAATCTACTATTCTATTTTACTATTTACTTTGCAATCTTTATTTTCCAATCTTTACAACCAAATACCAAAAATATTTATCTTATTATCTTTATCAGATCTCACTTTTGCAAGTGGCCGTGAAGGGATTGACAACCCCTTTATCGCGTTGGTTGCGAGGTTCTTGATTGTTTGTGCAGGTACTAGGCGATTTGCGTGTAGTCTCCTACTGGATTGATACCTTGGTTCTCAAAAACTGAGGGATATACTTACGCTACTTTGTTGCATCACCCTTTCCTCTTCAAGGGAAAACCAACGCATGCTCAAGAGGTAGCATATACCAGGAGAGAAGGAGAAGAGGCCCTGTTCGAGATCATACGCTCCCCTGGCCGGCCAGATGATCAGAATGAAAAAGATGACAACTCCCAATATCTAAACAATACCGGGGAGAGTGATATGATATTCGATCGTGACGACCGAATTGATGAAGTCCAGAACTATGATTATGATGACGAAGAAAATGTTGATCTTGAAATAACATAGACCGGCGAGGTATATTTATATAATCATGCATCTGGTGATCATCACATGTTTTAATGATTTGAAGATATATTAACGAATCAATCTTTCTTCTTTTAGCCCTCTGGATCGAGCAAATATTCTACAGTCAGCAGGACAGCGCGAGGCCCGGCCAAAAAGTTGAAGCAGGGCGTAAAGTACAACATCGAAGCCATCAAAACTGATGGCGAACCACTCGCGCCTAAGAACATTGCGAACAAGTTCAATCGTTAGTGCGGAGTTCTTGTGAAGGACCAACTCCCGATATCCACGCAAGAATGGAAAAAGCCAGCACAGCAACGTCCAGATCTTACTTGGGTCGACGACAGAGCAAAAGATCTGCTTTGGGAATCTCTCATGGAACATTTCACCCTACCAGGTCATTTCACAAATGCAGATGTGCAGAAAGTGAAGGCCGCTGCTCTTAGGAAGATGGCAATTGCATTCAACAACCACAAGAAAACTATATGGGCCAACCACGTAAAAGGAGGAAAGAAGACTCCAGAATTCACGGGAACACTAGAGAAGCAAAGAAATCACTGGCCCGATTTCGTGAAATTCAAGGAATCAGAATTATCTAAGGAACGGTCGAGATTAAACAAGGCCAATGCCTCAAAAAAGGAGCAGTTCCATAAGCTGGGGCCAGGTGGCTACGCGGTGCAATGCCTAAGTGGGATAAGTCTGAGCAAGAGATGGTGGATGCAGCGGTCATTCTAGTTACATTGAGCTGGCCCCCCAGGTGCATGACTTGGTTCTATGCGCATGGGGGGGGCGTTGGACCCGAAGACAGGCAAGGTTTTGAACAAGGCAAGTCTTAAAGGAGTCAGGGACAAGTTACTTGTTGCACTAGAAGAGGCTCGAATGGGGGTGTTCACGCCCAACAGAGAGAACGAAGAGCTTACACGCGCCCTGGGAAATCCTGAACACCCGGGAAGAAAACGAGGCAAATGCGTTGTTCCATGGTATGAGGGGTTTGCGGACTGGAACACCGACTACAGAAGCCGTGCGAGAAGGAAGATGGAGGAGGAGAAGAAGAGGAAGCTGGAGGAGGAGCAGAGGAAGAAGGAAGCAGAACGCCTTAAGGCCTATAATCAATGCACACGGAGTTGGCACTCCAATTCCAGTGGCAGCAGTAGCAGATCGACTCACTTAGCCAAGAAAGGGGGTCTCAGCAGCGGCAACAGCTAGCGGATGATCCAACATTGGATAGCACCGTACCATCCATGCCGAGAAGCAGCGTGGGTTCCGCCCGGGGCGAGGCACAACTGCTGGATAGATACCCTGTGGATGACATCATGGAGAGCACTAATTGTGAGCTACACTTCAAAATGAAGACCATATCCATGAAGGTGGCGGACGCCGTTGGTTATAAAAATCCCCCCGAAGCAATCTTCCATTGCAACCCGATTCCAGCTGTCTATGCTTGTGTCGTGGTTGATGAAGTGGTGGACCAATATTCGGGGCTAGAGATTGATATTCCTGGAGGTGACGAGGAGCACACACTGGGGGAGGCCATGCATCATATCATCCTATGGAGAAAGGATTGCATCATCTTTCCAAGGCCACCGACACCACGTCAGTCGACTCCTCCTCGAAGTCCACCACCACGTCAGCAGACTCCCGCTCCTCCAAGTCATCAGCCACCGCCTCAGCACAGTCCTGCTCCTTCAAGTCCGCCAACGCGTCAGGACACTCCTCCTCCTCCAAGTCCGGCACCGCGTCAGGCCACTCCTCCTGCTCCAAGTCCGGCACCGCGTCATCCCACTCCTCCTCCTCCAAGTTCGGCACCGCGTCAGCCCACTCCTCCTCCAAGTCAGCCACGTCATCCATCTCTGCCGCCTCAGCAACAACGGAAGAGAGCCGCCGCAAGTAGCGATACAAGTCGAGGTAGTACAGGAGGTACAGGCGGAGGCAAGCGATTTCAATATGGTCCAAGCCTCGCGCCTCTTCCGATGAGGCCTTACGACATGACCGACGAGCAAAACGAAGCCATGGTGAAGGCCCAAGTGGACGCCCATTTTGGACCGAAACCGCCACCACCACCAAAGGAGGAAGTGCCTGAGGATGTCGTTGACCACTTTATTTGTATGGCTAAAAAACCACCTCCCAAGCCTGTTGACTCAGACTATGAGCGCCAAATCATAAAGGCACATCGAGCACGACAACAGAAGGAGTCAAGCTCGAGCTCGAGCCAAGCAGCTGCCAAAAAAGCGGGAAAACCGTTCCCCAGCTGGGAGAACAGGCGGTGCAATTGACCCCCCCGCTCATTGTACCAACACACGCGAGTACTGTAAGTGCATCTAGTGCCCCTTAGTGATTCTGGTGTATTGAAGACTTATAGGTTAAGTATCTAATGTGTTTATGAGTGTACACAGGTCTATAAGTCTATGAGGAGTTTGATATTTACAGAGAAAGTCGACCCCTAAAAATGAAGTTCTACGACTGAAGACTTCGATATACTGAAGACTTTCTGAAGACTTTGAAAGTGAAGAAATTGATGTGACCTTGAAGACTTGGTATTCATTCGAGGAACATGAAGCGTGAAGACTTTTGTTTTTGTAGTTTCATTTTCTCTTTCTTGAGTCATAGGAAACACCATACTGTTAAAGGGGGTGGAGGAAATACTAAGGAGAAAATTTCCATGTGATGCTCATCTCAAATCCTACACCTACCAATCCCTTCGAGTGAAGCCATTGGAAATCTCATCCAGTTCAGTCAATTTCTTCAGTGACAAAGACGCAATTCTTCTGGTCACTGAGGACTTTGCTCTGACTGAGGAGTTAGGAATTCGCCAGTGCGAATTGCCTACACAGTGAGGAACATGATAGCCCTGAGGAATTTGTACCTCAAATTTCCGACCGTTGCTGTGCTGCGCGCCAGCTGTCCCAAAATATCTTGTCCACATAACGGTCATATCATTGAAGGGCATTTATGTCTTATCATGTCGGGCTACTCCCTAGTCTATAAATAGCCGCCCCCTACAACCACTAGCTGGTTGGCTGCTCCGCGAGAACTTGACACTTGTCATTTGAGAGCAACCCATCCTCCGAGGACTTTGAGCGAAAATCATCAAGTGAGGAAAATCCAAACCCAAACCCAAAACACCTACAAACCCAAAGTGATTGAGGATCACTGAAGAGATTGATCCTGCGTGGATCCGACGCTTGTTACCTTTGAAGACTGTGCTTCTTCCAGACGGTTAGGCATCAAGGTCTAGAGCATCCAAGAGGAATTGTGGATCGCCGAGTGACCAAGTCTGTGAAGGTTTGGAAGTCACCTGAAGACTTACCACGAGTGATTGGGCGAGGACTGTGTGTCCTTAGCTCAAGGAGAATATGGTGAGGACTGTGTGTCCGGGACTAGGTGTCCTCGAGTTTAAATACTCAGCCGCTCCAACCAGACGTACAACTGAGACAGCAGTTGGAACTGGTCTACCAAATCATTGTCTTCACCAAGCTTACTGGTTCTATTTCCTCAACACTTTCATTTCCTCATTACTGTGTTGTGTGTTTGTTCATATCTGTGTTTGAAGACTTTGACTGAAGACTTTCTCAATTTCCTCAGTTAAATTTCTTTAGTCAGTTTGTCTTCATCTTGTGCTATCCTATGTTTACGCTTTCTGTACTCTGTCTGTGTCTTCATTTCATCATGATGACCATGCATGTATTCTGCTATGTTTACCTCTGAGTACTTATTCCGCTGCTAGTAGTTCTTCGCAAAGGAATTTCCTCACGAGCAAATTCCTCAGTGAAGAATTTCATAAAAATCGCCTATTCACCCCCCCTCTAGTCGATATAACGCACTTTCAATTGGTATCAGAGCAAGGTACTCCCTTGTTCTGTGTGATTTTGGTTTAACCGCTTGGAGTTTTAGTTATGTCGACCGCAGATATGAAGAAAGTGCCATGCCCCATCTTTGACGGTCACGAGTATCCCAAATGGAAGGCCATGATGAAGAAGCGTCTCATGGTGATGAACAGTGAGCTGTGGACCGTCACTGAAATTGGTCTGACCGATCTGTGCAAGATGGCGGAAGCTGATGACATTCGCAAGTACACTCAACTCAACCTCACAACGAAGGCCGTCATCTGCTCCAGTCTGTCTCGAAACCAGTTCAGAAACATCATGCATCTCGATCAGGCGAAGCTTGTATGGGACCGTCTCTCTGATGTCTATGAAGGCCATCGAACCTGTCATGATCCTTGGTTTCAGGATTTCAAGGAATCGCTCAAATCGATGACATTCGAACCAGAGTCATTGCCGGGGTTTTCTGGCTCCCCGAGCACCTATGGGGACGGAGCCCCTTCTCGGTTCGGCGGGGGGCGGAGGTCGCACGAAGAGCGGATCGAGGCGAGGCACGCGGGTTTTTTTTACCCAGCTTCGGAGCTCTCCGGAGAGATAATACTCCTACTGCTGCTTTGTGGATTGTATTGAGTTCTTGCTCGGGAGCGCTGAGTGCTACAGTACACTCAAGCAGCTAACGAGACCGAATGTTCTTCTGTTTTCCTCTCAGAGATCGCTCTCCGGGGTCCGATCCCCCCCTACGTTGTGCATGGGCCTCCTTTTATATGTTCAAGGGGTCTCCAATAGGTAGCAATGTAGGTAAGGGCAAAAATGGAAATATGCTGTGGTAGGTACAGCTACCTACACAGTGTATCATACCTAACCCTGACGGCAGGGGACAAAGGCACTAAATGCCTATCTACGTCGCCCAGATGGTGCAGAAAAGGGACCGTCAGGGGCGCCACCGCTTGCCACAATGGCGATCTTGTCAGCGCTGCATGCCACAGTGTACCCCTGGCTGCACAGCCACCCGCCACGTACGCCAGGAAGGGTCCCGGAGCGACACGTGGGTGGGTGAGCTGGAGCGCGGGTACAGAGTGGTTGCCTGCCGCGGCCGTTGTCTTGCCGCGTCCGGGAGCTTGTCGCTCGCCGAGTCCTGCCGGGACGCGTGGCGCGTCGCGGCAGGTTCTTTGAGATGCTCTGGTTGGCCTTCCCGGCAAGCTCCTCTTGCCGGGGTCTTGTGCCTTGAGCGGCCTTCCCGGCAAGCTCCTCTTGCCGGGGACTTGTCTCCTTGGCTTAAATACTTTGTTCTCGAATGGCTCCAAAAGGGCCATAGAGAGCCTTGGCGATCACCTAGCGGGCCTTGCCGCGGGGTGCTGCGACTGCCCGTGCACAAGTTCGGGATACTAGGGTACCCCTACTTTAGTACACCGACAGGAGCCCCCGGGCCTGGGCCACACACGGTGCCGAGCGCTGTTGGGCCAGGCCCAAAACAGGGCACGGGCACGAATGGCCTGGGTCACGTCGCACCTTGCTCCGCACCCACCACGCCCTCCCCGAACGGCACACGTCGATTGCGGCGTCATGGGAGAGGTCGTGGGTGGTATCTTTATTCAGAAAGGCGAAACGTCCGCCCCTCCCTCCTTATAAGCAGGGGGGAACAGGGGCAGTTCGCCCATCTGCCCATTGATATTCCCTCCTCGAGAATCTCCGCCACTCCCCTTCTTCCCAAAGCCGAAGGAGAGCAGCGCCCTGCCCCCAGCGCCACCAGCACCGCCAATGTCATCGTCCTCACTCCCCCTCCCCGCCATGGCTCCGAAAGCCGAGAAGGCGAAGTCGGCCAAGGCGCAGCGGCTCGCGGCGCTGCGGAAGGAGCGGGCACTCTTCCCTCCGAGGCTCGAGGTGGCAGAGCTGAAGGAGGACTTCTACCTCTTCTGGTCGACGGGGACGCGAGCGCATCCGCGCACGAAGGTACTCCCAGCCACTGCTTGGGATAAGTATCCCACTGGGTACCCCTTCTTTGCCCTGTTCTTCTATTGCGGGCTCTGCCCGCCCTTTTCAGAATTCTTTTGCGATGTCATGAACACCTACGGGCTCCACCTTCTTGATTTCACCCCCAATGCTGTCCTGACCATGGCAGTTTTCGCACATCTCTGCAAGAACTTTGTCGGGATCCATCCAAATGTAGCTCTTTTCCGCCATTTCTTTTCGCCTCGGGTTGAGAAAGGAGAACCTTTATCCGGCGGAATCGCCTGGATCTCGAAAGCTAGCAAGAAGGATGCTTATCTGGAGGGAGAGCTCCGCAGCAAGTGGGAGGAGTGGAGGGTGGACTGGTGTCTGATCGTTGAGGAGAACCCGCAGCCGTTTACTGCTCTACGCGAAACCCCAGTGGTGCGCGGCAGTGATTGGAGTAGCCTGGCCCCGGAAGATGGCAGACTAAGGATTGCCGTCACCCAGATCCTACACCTCAGGCTTGCCGGGCTTACCGTAGGAGCGGTTGGCGCAGATTTCCTCCGCCGCCGCATCGCCCCCCCTGCAAGAAAGGGGGAGACCCGCCTGGGAGTTTCAGAATGCGGCGGATATCATGAGGTTGCGGCCGGGCCTCAACTTCAACTTCACTGTCCTGGAGCTCAACGCAATGCTCCAGGAGCTGTTCAAGCATGACCCACAGCATCCCGAAGTGTTCTGGTTGCCGAGGGGCATCGTCCCGTTGTGCAACAACTCCGCGCTCGACCGTATCCGTGCGATAATGCCGCTGTGCGACTCGCACGGAATTGATCCAGCCTGGATAGAGCCTGCGGATGATGTCGTGCGGGCGTTCTTCGACAACTTGATAGAAGTGCCGGTCGACGCCGACGAGAAGAAAGGCCTCACCCGGGACACCAACGACAATGAGCTCAAGCGCATCGCCACCAGGATGGAAGAAGCGGCGGCAGCTGCCGCTGCGGGCAAGTTCGGGTTCACCATGGAGGAGGCGGAGGCAGCAGAGGCGGCAAGCCTTGCCGACCGAGAGGAGCTTGCCGGCGAGAAGAGGTCCGCCGAGCACGACGTCGGGCCGAGCGGGCCCGCCGAGGACACGAGCGGCTCGCCGGAGATCAGCTCCTCTTCCTCTTCTACTTCGGATAGCTCGCCGCAAGCAGAGCCCCTGACTCCACGAGCAGAGCCCCCGGCTCCACAATCAGAGCCCCCGGCTCCACAAGCAGAACCCCCGGCTCCATCAAGAAGGCGTCTTCACAAGGCCGGGGACGTAGCGGAGCGGCGGGCGAGCCAACCCCCGCCGCGCCGCACGACATGCTCCACCGCGGCAAGTTCTGTTGCCGCGAAAACACCTCCCGCTGCAGCGGCAACTGGGGTGGGGTCCTCTCGGCCTGCCGCTCCAGCTCCCGCCAAGCGGCCAAGGGATCCTACCCCTCCGCCTCCTCGCGCCGGAGGTGGGCCAGGCTTTGACTTCTCCGCGCTCAGCTCCGACGAGGAAGAAGATGAGTAAGATTCTTGTTGTACTTGCATGTCTTCGACACTTGCCGTCTTGTCTTGTATCTCATTTGCTTTACTCTGAACTTATTCCTTTTTAGGACTCTAGCCCGGAGAATGGCAAAGAGAGCCAAGGTCCCGGTGATTGTCATCGAGGATGACCCCACCGTGGCAGCAGGGTGTGCGCCTAAGACAAACTTGTTGGACCCGACAGCTGTTCCTCAGAGCAGCCCCCAGCGTAAGTATATGGTTTACTTCCAGCTGTCAGGCGTGCACGGATACATTTTGCTTGCTGATATCTAACCGTTGGCTTGTGTAGGAGCAGAGCAGCTCCACCAGGAGCGCTCGGAGGCCACCCCTGTCGTGCCACCCGCTTCAACTACGTCGCCGATGGAGAGTTCTCCGGCAAGGGGGAATCCCCCGACAAGGGAGAGCTCCCCGGCAAGGGAGAAGTCTCCGGCAAGGGACAGTATCGGCGACCCCCCGGCAGCGGAGGTCCCAACTACCGAGCTTGGTACAGGTATTCCTTGCTTATAAACTTCCCTTGGGTTCTTCTTTTTGGGATATTTGCTTGACTTTTCTTCCTTTTCCAGTCGTCAGATCCATCCACTGTGGAGCCGATGGAGACCGAGGTTGTTATTGATGACGCCGCTGCCACCGAAGAAACGGCCGGCACTGAAGATCCCGCCGGTGAAGAGGCCGCCAAGGCTGCCGCCGCAGCAGCTGACGAGGGGTTCGGCGATCGTACTGACGACCCTGGGGCCGCAGGAGCGACAGTCGCTACACTGACCGCCGATCCTCCCACCGCTGCCGCAGCGTCAGGCTCCGAAGAACCCCAGCCAGGCGTCTACTTGAAGGCTGGCGCTGGCATCTTCATCAACCTCCCCTGGGCATCAACGTCCAGGGCGCCGGTCGAAGGAGAGAGCTTTGACGTGGAGGTGCTTGCCTCCGCTGGGTTGACGTTGGTCGACGCACCAAGCAGTAGTAGCGACGAGCCCGAGGAGGAGCGACTGCTGCGGAACCTGGTGTCGCTCTACCGCGCCCGCCAGGCCAAACTAGAGTCCCGCGAAGCGCTTGTCGCGAAGGCGGGGGTGGACGTGGAGAAGCGCGCGGAGGAGCTCCGAGGCCTCAACAAGGCCGCTCTCCAGTCGCTGGCGGCGGAGCGGGTTCAGCTCGATGAGGCGCAGAAGGCTTTCGTCCTTGAGAAGGCAGAGATTGCAGAGCAACAGCGGCTTGCCGCCGAGGAGTTGTCTGCGCGGGACGGTGAACTGGTGCAGCTGAAGGCCAGCCTGGACAGCCACGAAGAGGAGCTAGCTGTGCGCGAGCAAGCACTCAGCGGAGCCCTCAAGGAATCAAAGGACGCTGCTGCAGCTGCCGAGGCCGCCAAGAAGGAGCTGGAGGCGAAAGTGGCGCAGCTGGAGACTGATCTCAAGGCGAGCGGTGAAGCGCTTGCCGCGCTCAAGCATGAGCGCGAGAAGGACGCCTACACCTTTGGCGATCTGCAGGGTCGTCTCACCGAGAAGGTCAAGGAGCTCGACGCCGCCAAGGACTCCAAGGTGGATCTTGAGCTGAAGCTGGCTGCTTTGACCAAGACGCTGGACGGCGCCAGGGAGCAGGAGGCGGCCTTGAAGAAGGAGATCAAGGCCGACAAGGAGCTGCTGGAGAGCATCGCCACCACCGAGAACGATTTCAGGGGAACTGTGGAGCGGTGGACGGAGGGCCTTGTGAATGCTGCCGCAGACATCGACAAGGAGTTGGCGCTGCTGGGGGTGGAGGATCTCGGGTATTCCTCTGACGGGAGCCTCCCATCCAGCGCCAAGCTCACCTTGTTCTTCAAAGGCGTGGCGACGACCCTCCAGCAACTCCAGGAGAGGATCCCAAAGCAGCTGGCCGACGAGTCACGCGAGATCTGAGCGGGAGCTCTCAAAAAGGTGCTGATGTAGGTGGCCTTCCGCAACCCGGGCCTCCGCCTCACTAACATCCTCAGGTCCCTGCCGCCGGAAGCTGATCTGGAGGAGCTCGAGACCCTCGTTGCACCCATTGTGGACAAGGTGAACGGGATCAAGAGGGTTGAGGGCGACCGCGCGGACTAGGCCGCCTATTTTCCTCTTATTTTCTCGTCGCTGGTCATGTTATGAAAACAGTCTGTTAGAGCCGCGACAAACTATCTTGTAATATAACTCTGTTTCAGGTCATGATTGCAATGCTACTTCCTTTACTCGATTCCTTCCTTTGTATGTTTTTGCCCTACGCTTTTAGGGAACCTGCCGGCGTAGGCACCTTTGCCGCGAGCGCTAAGTGCGGGACGTCAGCAGTCTGCTGGCGGTGCTGTTACCAACAAGAAACCTTGTCGCGACTAGTCGCAGCTCGCTTAAGTTGCTGAGTGGACTCGAAACAAAGTAAGGGCGCGACTCTAGTCGCAGCACACTTAAACTGTTGAGCGAACTCGAAACAAAGTAAGGGCGCAACTAGCCACGAGCTGGTTCCTCCGCGCACAGGTTTTCCATACAAAGCATGGTCGTTCAAGGAAAGTAACTTAAAGTTAAAAGATCTGATTGCTCAAACTTTGGCACTTAGCTTTTCTGCCATTTGCTCCCCGGCAAGGCGAAATCTTTCCTGAACGACGCCGGGTCCATACCATTATCTTCTCCCCCCCGGTCAACTTGTGGGCGAACGATCCTTCCTTTCCTTGAGAAAAAGAGAAAAGAGAAAACAATAGTATGGAGCCTTATGGCTCGTTATTGCTTACCGAGGGGGCTCGCTGCACAAAGTGTCAGATAATTCATGCAGAAAGGCATGAAATTGACAGGGTGTGCGGAGCACGTGAGTTTTATTTATGCACAGCGTCTGTGCCTGGCTTTGTACAAAGGATTACATGCAACAGCGGCAAGACTTGTACAAAATGGTGGTTGCCGGACAGGGTTCGACAACCGCGCCTTACGGGTAAAACTTACGAAGATGCTCGATGTTCTAGGAGTTGCTCACCGGAAAGCCATCCTCGGTCTCAAGGCGGACAGCGCCAGGCCTAGTGACTCGTTTCACCCGGTAAGGGCCTTCGCAATTCGGCGTCAACTTGTTGGAATTCTTGGCGGCATGAACGCGCCGAAGAACAAGGTCGCCTTCCTCGAGACTTCTGGTTTTAACTCTGCGGCTATGGTAGCGGCGCAAAGCTTGCTGGTATCGAGCAGCTCGTACAGCAGCCTGAAGACGGTCTTCCTCAAGGAGCAGCGCGTCATCTTGTCGCAGCTGCTCTTGCTCAAGCTCATCATAAGCGAGCACTCGAGGCGACCCATATACGAGTTCCGTGGGGATAACTGCCTCTGCTCCATAGACTAGAGCGAAAGGTGTCTGGCCTGTGGCTCGATGTGGCATCGTCCTGATCGACCAAAGAACCACCGGCAGCTCCTCGATCCAGTTCCTTCTGCACTTGTGCAGCCTGTCGAAAGTCCGGGTCTTGAGCCCACGCAACACTTCAGCATTTGCCCTCTCTGCTTGACCGTTGCTCCTGGGGTGAGCAACAGAAGCGAAGCAGACCTTGGCGCCAAGGTCTTGGACGTGATGCATGAAGGTGAGACTCGTGAATTGTGTACCGTTGTTGGTGATGATCCTGTTAGGGATTCCGAAGCGGCAAACAATCGACCTGAAGAACTTGACTGCTGACTGTGCCGTCACCTTCCTCACTGGTTCCACTTCCGGCCACTTTGTGAACTTGTCGATGGCAACGTACAAGTACTCAAAGCCCCCGACTACTCGGGGGAAGGGGCCGAGGATGTCGAGCCCCCAGACCGGAAAGGGGCCAGGATAAAGGGATCGTCTGGAGAGCTTGAGCTAGCTGGTGTATCTGCTTGGAATGGAACTGTCACGCTTCACACTTGGTTACTTGTGCAGTCGCATCCTGGAGGGCTGTCGGCCAAAAGAAGCCCTGCCGGAATGCTTTGCAGGCAAGCGCTCTTGCACCAATGTGGTGACCACAAATGCCTCCATGTATCTCTGCCAACAGCTTCTGTCCATCTTCCCGGGGGATACACTTCAATTTCACTCCGTTGAGTCTTCTTCTGTACAGTGAGTTGTCAACGAACTAGTACATACTAGACTGTCGGGCTACTCTTTCCGCTTCTTCTGGCTCTTCGGGAAGTTCTCCTGACTGGAGGAAACGGACGATTTGCTGTGCCCATGCTGGAGCCTGTGGCTCGACAACAAGGACAAAAGGCATATCTGCTGCTACGGGAGCATCCGCTTCTACGGCGAGAACCTGTGGTTCAGCCGGAGCTTGACGATCCCCGGCAAGCTTGCCGGAGCGAAACTTGTCGGGAGCGTCTGCTTCAACGAAACAAACCCTGGGGCTTGTCGGAGCAGACTGCTCCTCAGCACTCTTGGCGTTGATCTTGGGGACCTTCTTGGCGGCGGCTTCGGGAAGCTCTGCCGGAAGATAGTCACCAGAAATCAACTTCCTCTTCTTGCTCTGTCCAGTTGATGGCGTCACGGATGGTTGAGTCAGCTTGAGCACAAAGATCCCTGGTTCCACAGGTAACTTAAATGCCGCGCACTTTGACAGGCCGTCAGCGATGTCGTTCTGAGCTCTTGGAACATGTTCCATCTGTAGGCCGACAAAGCGCTCTTCCAGCTTCCTCACTTCATCAACATAAGATTCCATCAACTGACTCTGATAATCCTTGTTCACTTGGCGGACGACAAGCTGTGAGTCACCCCTGACAGTAAGTTGCTTGATCCCAAGGTCTGCCGCGATCCTGAGACCGGCGAGCAATCCTTCATACTCGGCAGTATTGTTTGTTGCTTGCTCCTTGGGAAAGTGCATCTGGACCACGTACTTGAGGTGCTCTCCGGTGGGTGCGACAAGCAGCACGCCAGCACTGGCGCCTTGCAGCGAGAACGCACCATCAAAGTACATAAGCCACTCTTTGTTTGCTTCCTTGACGGGGATGCTCGTCTCTGGAATTTCTTTGTTTGGTGTTGGCGTCCACTCTGCTATGAATTCTGCCAATGCTCTGCTTTGAATAGTTGAAGTGCTCTCAAACTTGAGGCCAAAGCTTGACAGTTCCAGTGCCCACTCGACAATCCTGCCTATTGCTTATGGATTTTGCAGTATCCTCTTCAGCGGAAAGCGAGTGACAACTGTGATCTCATGTGCTTGAAAGTAATGGCGCAGCTTTCTCGAGGCCATAAGAAGGCCAAAAAGCAGCTTCTGCACACCAGAGTACCTTGACCTAGCCCCCTGCAGAAGGGAACTGACAATGTAGACTGGGCGCTGCACCATTTTCTTCTTCTGTATCTCTTCGCACATCTGCGCAGATCCATCTTCGTCGGGACCAGAGCTCGTCGGGGAAGCCCCCTGCTTGTCGCTGGATGTGCTTGCCGTGGTCGCTGGCTCATCACCTGCCTCTCTCTCCGCTACTAATGCAACACTAACCACTTGATTGGTTGCCGCCAGATATAGCAGCAACTTCTCTTGTGGTTTAGGTGCGACAAGTATTGGAGTGGAGGACAGGTATCTCTTCAAGTCCTGCAGTGCAGCCTCCGCTTCCGGAGTCAATTTCATTGGACCTGCCTTTTTCAAGATTTTGAAAAATGGCAGGGTGCGCTCAGCAGACTTAGAGATAAACCTGCTGAGAGCCGCCATGCAGCCTGCAAGTTTTCGTACATCCTTGACGCGCTTCGGTGCTTCAATCTGCTCAATGGCCTTGATCTTGTCAGGATTTGCTTCAATTCCTCTCTGAGACACGAAGAATCCGAGAAGCTTGCCGGACGGGACTCCAAACACGCACTTCTCGGGATTGAGCTTGAGGCTGATCTTGCGTAGATTTGCAAAAGTCTCTTCTAGGTATTGAATCAGAGTTGCTTTGTCCCTGCTCTTGACCACTATGTCATCCATGTAGGCTTCCACATTTCTGTGTATTTGCGGCTCAAAAGCAGTATGGACTACCCTTGCGAATGTTGAACCAGCATTCTTCAAACCGAAAGGCATTCGTACGAAACAGTACGTGCCACATGGAGTGATGAACGCGGTTTTCTCCTCATCCTCTTCTGCCATGAAGATCTGATGGTATCCTGAGTATGCGTCAAGAAATGAAAGCAAGTCGCATCCGGCTGTGGAGTCGACAATCTGGTCAATGCACGGCAAGGCAAATGGGTCTTTGGGACAAGCTTTGTTGACATCGGTGAAGTCGATGCAAAGTCTCCATTTCCTGTTTGCCTTGCGCACGACTACAGGATTGGCCAACCACGTAGGATGGAGCACTCCTCTGACGAGGCCTGCTGCTTCCAACTTCTTGATCTCTTCAGTGATGAACTCTTGGCGCTCCACTGCTTGTTTCCTGACTCTCTGCTTGACGGGCCGCGCATGAGGACAGACGACACGGTGGTGCTCTATTACTTTCCTGGGAACACCGGGGATGTCAGACTGTTGCCACGCAAACACATCGACATTCGCCCGCAGGAAAGCAACGAGCACGCTTTCCTATTTAGGGTCGAGAGTGGCACTGATGGTGAAGGTACCACCAGTGCCGTCCTCCTTGGCGGACACCTTCTTGGTTGCTGGCGGAGCTGCCATCGTCTTCTTACACTTGCCGGTGGAGCTCGATGGTGCGTCCTCGACGGTAGCGCAGCACTCCGAAGAGGTGCGCTTGCCGGAGTGGGCATCAGAGCTCTTGCCGGACTTGGTCTTCTTCTTCCCCCCGGGAGCTTCAGCGGCAAGTGTCTCGCGATCTGCGGCGACTGCTGCTTCCCGGTAGATCTTGTCGGCACAGATAAGAGCGTCTTTCTTGTCGCCATGTACAGAGATGACACTTATTGGGCCTGGCATCTTCAGCATGTTGTACGCGTAGTGAGAGGCCGCCATGAACTTGGCGAGCGCTGGACGGCCGAGAATTCCATTGTAAGGCAATGGAAAATCAGCAACATCGAAAGTGATCCTCTCAGTCCTGAAGTTCATCTTGCTGCCAAATGTCACCGGCAGCGTGATCTTCCCCTTCGGCCTGCTCCTTCCCGGGTTGATTCCTTGGAACGTGCCGGTCTCTTCGAGCTCGCTGTCAGGGACTTGGAGTCTCCGGAGCACAGCGAAGGAGATCAGGTTCAAGCCGGCCCCGCCGTCAACTAGCATCTTAGTGACCTTGAGGCTGCGGATAGTTGGTGAGACCAACATCGGCAAACACCCGACAGCAGTTGTGCGATCGGGATGGTCCTCAATATCAAAGATGATAGACGTGCTGGACCATTTCAGAAGCTTGCGTGACTCAACGGGTGGTTCTGCTGCATTGACTTCCCGCACCCACTGCTTGAGTTGGCGGTGTGAAGTATGCAGAGAAGCACCGCCGTCAACGCACAGAACTTCTGTGGCTTTCTGGAACTCCTGCTCGCTGGTCTCGGCGTCATCCATGTCTTCGTCGTCGTCGTCATCTTCATCCTTGTCACGGCCGCGGGGAGGTCTGTCGCCTTGCCGCTGCTTGGCGTTGCCGCGACGTCCCCCCCGGCCGGTGCGCTTCGTACCGGATCCTCTAGCACCTCCTTGGGCCTTCTCCTTGTCACGTCGCTCGTATTCGGCCTTTTGCAGCTCAACGAGCTGGTCGACCTTCTTGCAGCTCTGGAGGTCATGGCCTTTGGTGCGGTGAATGTTGCAGTACTGCTTGTTGGTGCCATCCTGCTTGTCGGCGGCCGCCACAAGCTGGCAGTTGGCGCATGCGGCAACCTCCTTGCCGGAGCTACCAGTCTTTGCTGTCTTAGCGCCACCTTCGTTGCCGGACTGCTGGACAACTAGCACATCTTTGCCTTTCCTCTTCCTGTTGTTCCGCCGCCGGTTTTTGCTTGCCGGGGCGGCATCATCGCTGTCAGATCCCCCTGTTCCTACGTTCTCTCCGGGGAGTTTCCTCCCTTCCTTAGCACGTGCACATCTGTCGGACAGGGCATACAGCTCACTGACGTCTCTGATCTTGCACATCGCCATCTCCTCCCGCATCATGCGGTTACGCACGTTCTGGTGGAACACACTGATGACCGCGGCGGGGTGGACGTCTGGGATGTTGCGTTGCACTTGGCTGAATCTCTGGATGTACTTGCGTAGAGGCTCCCCTTCCTTCTTGGCAAGCAGGTGAAGATCACTCTCCTGGCCATGAGGTTTGTGGCCGCCTGTAAAGGCGCCGACAAACTAATGGCATAGGTCTGCCCAGGAAGATATGGAGTTTTCCGGCAAGTGCATGAGCCAGGACCTGACGTTGGGCTTGAGCACCAGAGGGAAGTAATTGGCGAGGATCTTCTAGTCTCGCCCCCCGGCAGCCTGCACCGCGATGGTGTAGACGCTGAGGAACTCCGACGGATGTAGCCTGCCGTTGTACTTCTCTGGTACGACTGGCTTGAAATTCTTCGTGCTGGGCCACTGGACTTGCCGCAGCTCACGAGTAAACGCAGGGCAACCTACCGCGTACGGCAGGTCGCCTGGTTCCCCTGGCGCTTCCATGTCGACAGCGGGGCCAACGCGTCGGTCTGATTGACGCCGCGTTTCTCTTCGGCGCTCGATGCAGGTACGAGCGTCTTCTTGCTGCCGTTCGTGAAGAATGTGGCGCTGATCGCGACGAGTTCGCGGATCTGTGGAAGCAGTGGAGTCGCTGTCGTGGCGGACCCAGCGAGTCGGCGATCTTGGCCTTTGGGGCGGAGAGTGCACGGTGGTTGCACCCCCACCGGTTTTGTCACCATCGGCTCGCGCTTGGCTGGCCTGCCGCGGCTGCGATGTGGTCGCCGGCTGTGGGGTGTCGCCGTTGGCGAAGCCGATGAGACTCTGAATGGTGGCCCTCCAGTCATCGATCTTGTTTGGCGTTGGAGGGAAGTCTAGGAGTAGTTGAGCCCGGGCCAAAGCTTCTGCTAGAGTGGCGGGTAGCGGCGGCGAACGGTGCGAGGAGCGGGATATGCTCGGACTTCCAACGATGTTAGAAGGAGCAGTATTCCGTCCGGGCGACCGTGCCTCGCTCGCGCCAGCATGTTGGCGTGCATGTTGGCCTTGAGCATCCCGGGATCCGCCAGCTCGATTTGGGTCCAGCGAGCGTATGGTTCCGTGAGTACCACGGCGCTGCCGGTCCTGCGCCTCTTGAGATGGGCGCGGTGCGTCTACGGACGCCCGGTCGTCGTGGGAGCCGACTACGCCGCCGACGGGCAGCGCGGTCTTGTCCTTGGACTTGGTGGCACCGTGGGCTCCCTCGTCGACGCCCGTTCTTACGCCGGCGTCCTCCCCACCGGTCGTTTGCTGCGGCAGCGGTGGATTCGACGCGAACGGCGCAGCCGCCTCCGAAGCCTTCTTCTTCGGCGGCATGTCGATGAAGATTTAGCTCGCGTAAACGCTGGATCAGGTTCACACAACCTCGACGCCCCCTACCTGGCGCGCCAAAGATGCCGGGGTTTTCTGGCTCCCCGAGCACCTATGGGGACGGAGCCCCTTCTTTGTTCGGCGGGGGGCAGAGGTCGCGCGAAGAGCGGATCGAGGCGAGGCACACGGGGTTTTTTTACCCAGCTTTGGAGCTCTCCGGAGAGATAATACTCCTACTGCTGCTTTGTGGATTGTATTGAGTTCTTGGTCGGGAGCGCGGAGTGCTACAGTACACTCAAGCAACTAACGAGACCGAGCGTTCTTCTGTTTTCCTCTCAGAGATCGCTCTCCGGGGTCCGATCCCCCCCTACGTTGTGCATGGGCCTCCTTTCATATGTTCAAGGGGTCTCCAACAGGTAGCAACGTAGGTAAGGGCAAAAATGGAAATATGCTGTGGTAGGTACAGCTACCTACATAGTGTATCATACCTAACCCTGACGGCAGGGGACAAAGGCATTAAACGCCTATCTACGTCGCCCAGATGGTGCAGAAAAGGGACCGTCAGGGGCGCCACCGCTTCCCACGATGGCGATCTTGTCAGCGCTGCATGCCACAGTGTACCCCTGGCTGCACAGCCACCCGCCACGTACGCCAGGAAGGGTCCCGGAGCGACACGTGGGTGGGTGAGCTGGAGCGCGGGTACAGAGTGGTTGCCCGCCGCGGCAAGTGCCTTGCCGCGGCCGTTGTCTTGCCGTGTCCGGGAGCTTATCGCTCGCCGAGTCCTGCCGGGACGCGTGGCGCGTCGCGGCAGGTTCTTTGAGATGCTCTGGTTGGCCTTCCCAGCAAGCTCCTCTTGCCGGGGTCTTGTGCCTCCGGCGGCCTTCCCGGCAAGCTCCTCTTGCCGGGGACTTGTCTCCTTGGCTTAAATACTTTGTTCTCGAATGGCTCCAAAGGGGCCATAGAGAGCCTTGGCGATCACCTGGCGGGCCTTGCCGCGGGGTGCTGCGACTGCCCGTGCACAAGTTCGGGATACTAGGGTACCCCTACTTTTGTACACCGACAGTCATCATCCTCTACTTCATGCATGATGGCAAAAAGTGCTAAGGTAACTGAATGCTACCTATCTGAGTCTAGTGATGAAGAATCTGGTGATGAATTTGGACCCAGTTATGTCAAACTTGCTTCCCTTGCTGCAAAACAAGAAAGAGCTTTGCAAAAAGCTAATGATATGCTTAGTAAGAGCAATGATATGTTAGATGAAGAAATGGACCAGTCACAAGCCTTGGCTGAAAGTCTTCAGAGACTTCATTCTAAGCATGACTCTCTTCAAGATCAGCATAAATCTCTCTTGTCTGATCTTGAGAAGCTAAGAGTGAGTTATGAAGATCTTCAGAAGGAGCGCGATTCATTACTTGCTCCAAAAATCAGCGCTGCTCAGGAAGAACTTATTCCTCCATGTTTAAAATGCATTGAACGAGAATCTGCTAATTCCTCACCTGAATGTTCAAATGCTTCAAATGTTACAAATTCTTCACCTGCCTCTGCTATCACTAATTCCTTGTAACGCCCTCGATGCGGCTATATCTCCCACGTGTCGAGGCATGACTTAGAGGCATAACCGCATTGAAAGCAATGTCGCAAGTGAGGTAATCTTCACACAACCCATGTAATACATAAGGGAAAGATACATAGTTGGCTTACAGTCGCCACTTCACACAATACATAAATAAACATACATCATCCAGAATACACTCAAGGTCCGACTACGAAACCAAAATGAAAGAAGACTACCCCAAATGCTACACAGATCCCCGAATCACCCCAACTGGGCTCCACTACTGATCATCAGGAAAAGACACATAGTAACGACCACGTTCCTCGTCGAACTCCCACGTGAGCTCGGTTGCATCATCTGCACTGGCATCGTTGGCACCTGCAACTGTTTATGTAGAATCTGTGAGTCACGGGGACTCAGCAATCTCACACCCGCGAGATCAAGACTATTTAAGCTTATAGGTAGGATAGGGTTGTGAGGTGGAGCTGCAGCAAGCGACTAGCATATATGGTGGCTAACAACGCAAAAGAGAGCGAGAAGAGAAGCAAGGCACGGTCGTGAAGCTAGAAGTGATCAAGAAGTGATCCTAGAACAACCTACGTCAAACATAACTCCAACACCGTGTTCACTTCCCGGACCCCGCCGAGAAGAGACCATCACGGTTACACACGCGGTTGATGTGTTTTAATTAAGGTCAACTTCGGGTTTTCTACAACCGGATATTAACAAATTCCCATCTGCCTCATAACCGCGGGCACGGCTTTCGAAAGATAATACCCTGCAGGGGTGTCCCAACTTAGCCCATTATAAGCTCTCACGGTCAACGAAGGATATTCCTTCTACCGGGAAGACCCGACCAGTCTCGGAATCCCGGACTACAAGACATTTCGACAGTAATAAAACAAATCCAGCAAAGCCGCCCGATTGTGCCGACAAATCCTGATAGGAGCTGCACATATCTCGGTCTCAGGGCACATCCAGATGAACACTACGTACGGCAACCGAAGATACCCCAAGTTGCCTCAGGGCGGCACCGCAAGTGGCTCTAGTTTGGACCAGCAATCGAAGGATAACTGGCCTGGGGGGGTTAAAATAAAGATGACCCTCGGGCTCGCGAAAACCCGGGGGAAAAAGGCTTAGGTGGCAAATGGTAAAACCAAAGTTGGGCCTTGCTGGAGGAGTCTTATTCAAAGCAAACTATCAAGGGGGTCCCATAAATCACCCAACCGTGTAAGGAACGCAAAATCAAGGAACATAACACCGGTATGACGGAAACTAGGGTGGCAAGAGTGGAACAAAACACCAGGCATAAGGCCGAGCCTTCCACCCTTTACCAAGTATATAGATGCATTAATTAAAATAAGAGATATTGTGATATCCCAAAATAATCATGTTCCAACAAGGAACAAACTTCATCTTCACCTGCAACTAGCAACGCTATAAGAGGGGCTGAGCAAAGCGGTAACATAGCCAAACAACGGTTTGCTAGGACATGGATGGTTAGAGGCTGTCATGGCAATATGGGTGGCATGATATAGCAAGTGGTAGGTATCGCAGCATAGGCATAGCAAAAGAGCGAGCATCTAGCAAGCAAAGATAGAAGTGATTTCGAGGGTATGGTCATCTTGCCTGCAAGCTTCTCAGAGTTGTCGAAAGCTTGACCCTCGTAAGCGTTCTCAACAGGTTCCTCGTTCACGTACTCGTCTCCTGGATCTACCCAAAACAAGAGCACAAGCAAAGGAACAACTATCAACCACGATGCAATGCACAAACAACATGATGCAAAACATGGCATGATATGGCAGATGTGATATGCAATGCATATGCATGCTCCGGAAGGACAAGGATGAACAAGGCATGATCTTGGCAAACCAAGTATGCCACTGAAAAGTTGAGGTGATTTCGGTTGAAATCGATATAAAGATCACCGGAATCGGATGCACGGTTTGTAAATGACAAGCAAAACAAGAATGACAAGAATCTGCCATTAACAGCATGATGCTACTTAGCAAACAACAACAAATTAAGCTACTGCACCCAAACGTAGCAGCAAAGCATATGAAAGTAATCTACTCAAGGTGCTTGACAAAATATTAACACTGAGCTACGGCTCAATCACATCATAACAGGTCCAAACAAGCATGGCAAAAGTGCAAAGGATAACAGGTTCACAGACTTAGTGAAAATAACATGCCAGAAATCTACATCAGGATGACATGTTTAGCGCAAGGAAACAACATGCTACAGGAACACTACATAGAAAAACAAGGCACGGCATGAATCTACTCAAAGCACTTAATAAAAGTCCCTTACTGACCATGAGCCAAAAAGGATCAGAAAAATATAATAACACCCATGTCAATTAAGAAAGTTTCGTTACAGGTTTCAGACTTAGCAGAAAACTGGGCATGTCAAAAACAGATAACAAGTAGGCATGTTTACGAGCTCGATGCACTCACTATAGAGCATTGAATGATAAACTAAGTATACATCCATCAAGAATATATGGCATAGAAGCTATACATGGCAAGAACAACATCATAGCATGCAAAGATCAACTACAACAAGCTTGGCAAAATCGAATAACATGTAAACAATCTGCCAGTAACATTTTATAGCAAAAGTAGAGCTCGAATGACTCAAGCTATGGCACTCCATAATTACAAACAAAGGCACGGATGGATAGATCAAATCCATATGCTCAAACCACTCTTACTGACCATGCACAAAAGAGGCATAAATCTCTCTGAAACAACATGAACACATGGCATAAAAATAACAGCAGGCAAGGACTTACTGAAATTACTAAGTCTCTGAAATCAGCAACATTATGTACCCTAGTTTGCATGCTTGTTCTAGTCACCACAAAGATCACAAAAATACATGGCATACACCCCTGGAAAGATAGCATGGCATATTTCAAAACACATGTAGGACTCAACTTCATAGGATGCACACATCAATCATGGAAAAAATGACAAAAGTGCAAGTACTGAAACAGATATGAAACTAACATCACATAGCCCTCTTCCAACAGCATTTCGGGCATCAAGATGAGCACAAATGAAAATGATGCAATGAGATGAAATGATGTACTCATCCAGGCGAACAATTTGATATGCTATATGCCCAAAACGGAGCCATGGGTGCAAAGATACGGCATGTTGAACAGAGCAATATGGTGCAAGAAATAAAGGACTTAGAGAAAAAAATTCGACCTCCGAAATATCAGATCTAGGGTTAGATGGCACGGTTCCCGAGGCGGGCGCAGATTCGACGGAGAGGAGGGAGGCGGCCGGAGTTGCGGGCGGCGGCGGCGGCGCTCCGCGGCGGCGACGCGGCGGGCGAGGCGGAGCCGCGGACGAAGGGCGGCGGGACGGAGCGCGGCCGGCGCGGGCGCGGGGTGGCGGCGGAGCAGCGCGGGCGCAGCGGACGGCGTCGGCGGCGGAGGCGGCGGGCGACGGCGCGGAGGAGGAGGCGACCGGGCGCGGCCGGCGCGGCTCTCGGGCCCGCGGGGGCCGGCGACGGGCCGAGCGGGCCGCGACGGCGGTGGGCGGCGCGGGCGCCACGTGGCAGCGCGGCGTTGGCTCGGGGCGGCGAGCGGACGCGTCCGGCTCCGCCCGGACGTGTCCGGCGACGCGGAGAGGAGCGGGGCTAGGGTTAGGGTGGAATTGGACCCGGGATTTCGGGGAAGAGGGTATATTTATAGGTAGGAGGGGCTAGGAGGCTCCAAATTGGGCACGGTTTTCGCCCACACGATCGTGATCGAACGGCGATGGTCAAGGGAGTGACTTAGATGGGTTATTGGGCTGTTTTGGAGGGGTTTTGGGCTGCAACACACACGAGGCCTTCACGGTTACCCGGTTAACCGTTGGAGTATCAAACGACCTCCGAATGACCCGAAACTTGACAGGCGGTCTACCGGTGCTATACCAAGGCCGCTTGACAAACCTCGGTCCATTCCGAGAAGGTTTAATACCCACACACAGAAAAAGGTAAAAGGGGACGTCGGAGGACGTAGGAGCGCCGGATTACAAAATGGACAACGGGGAAAATGCTCGGATTCGTGAGACGAACACGTATGCAAATGCGATGCGCATGATGACATGACATGAAATGCATGACAAGGACAAAATGCAAAATAAGGAAAACCCAACCACGGAGGGAATATCCTATCACATAGCCGAAAATGGCAAGAGTTGGAGTTACAAATATGGCAAGTTACATCCGGGGTGTTACAACACTCCACCACTACGAGAGGATCTCGTCCCGAGATCTAGGACTGAAAGAACTCCGGATATTCGGAACGGAGGTGGTCCTCGCGCTCCCAGGTGGCTTCTCGGTCTGAATGGTGTGACCATTTCACTTTCAGGAATTTGATTGAATTGTTGCGAGTCTTGCGCTCGGTTTCTTCAAGAATAGCAACGGGATGCTCATGATAGGACAAATCTTCTTGAAGATCAATCTCTTCGAAGTTGATGGTGTGCTCAGGCGTCTTGAAGCACTTGCGCAGCTGTGACACGTGGAAGACATCGTGCACATTTGCAAAGTTGGAGTTACAAATATGGCAAGTTACATCCGGGGTGTTACATTCCTCATCTGAGGACATTGCTAGTATTACTGACGATGCAGGACTGAAGGAATTGTACATGACAGGCATGTACAAAAGCCTCAAAGGGCATCAGACTCTTTGTGATGTGCTTAAAAAGAAGATCCTCAACAGGAACCCTAGGAAAGAGGGTATTGCCTTTGAGAGGAAACTCAATGCTGATGGTACATATTGGAAGCCTGAGCAGTACCCCAAAACCTCATGGGTTGCGGCAAAGGGACCTCCAGTTGATCCATCCAATTTATCTGGCTATACATGTGAATCTTCTCATTCTTCTGATGAGTCATTTGACTCCAACTATAAACTGTTCAAAAATTAGAATGGTGAAGTATTTGCTAGATATGTTGGCACTAACTGCAGGAACGGTTCCCCTTTGAAGAAAATCTGGGTTCCCAAAAGGTGCCTTGAAAGTCTTCAGGTGAATGTCCTCATGACACCACCTGTGAAGAAAAGGAACCTCAAATCAAATTCTTCATATGGATCAAAGTCCTCATACGGACCAAATTCCTCAAGGGGATGAAATTCCTCACATGGATCAAAGTCCTCATATGAACATCATCGTGCTAACCAGTCTGTTTCGCAGGGAAGAGCCAAGGGCTATGAATATGAACATTATTCTTCAAATTATTATGTTCATAAGTCCTCGAAGAATTTCTCTGCTTATTCATATGCTTACCCTAACCGATCTTATGTGAAAAGAAATGGTTTGGGTGCTTTGCCACCATTCTCAGATGGAGCTCGCAGAGTGATGAACTCTTTGCCACCCCTTCAGATGTGGGTGGTGAAGAAAAAGAACTAATCTCTTCTGCAGGGTCAGGTCTCCAGACGTACGATAACGTCTGAAGAATTTGCTGGGGACCTGACAAAATTGCCTGAAAGGACGCAGGCTAACCATGATGAAATGAACTTTCATTTCATACGTCCTCCCTCTGCTTTATCTGTCTTACTGCTTGATGAAATTGATCTGATGAATTGTGATATCATATTCTTCACTGCTGAAGTATATGAGGTCGTAAGTTGCACTAATTCATCTGCAGGATGATCAACCCAAAGCCACTGAATGGGTACTTGATAGTGGATGTACAAATCACATGACTGGTGACAAGAATCTTTTGATGGATGCTCCCTTATCATCATCACATATGAAGCATATCATCTTCGCTGATAAAAGCAAAAGTCAGGTATTGGGTCTAGGTAAGGTTGCTATCACAAAGGATCGACATAAAGTCATGCTTGTTGAGTCCTTAGGATATAATCCTATGTCTGTCTCAATGCTTTGTGATCTTGATATGGTTGTTGTCTTTGGCAAGTATTGTTGCGTTGTGATTATGGAAGCTGACAATTCCAAAGTCTTCGAAGGCTTTAGGAGAGGAGACTTGTATATTGTTGATTTCTCTGCAGATTCACAACCAGCCGTGGGCCTACTTGCAAAAGCTTCAGAAGGATGGCTATGACATCGACGACTTGGTCATGCAGGCATGAGGAATTTGAACACGCTTGCAAAGAAGAAGCATGTCATTGGCATTGAGAATGTAAAATTCCTCAAGGATCACTTGTGCGGTGCCTGTGAAGCTGCAAAGATGACAAAGGCCAAGCATCCAGCGAAGACTATCATGACCACTACTCATCCATTTGAATTGCTTCACATGGATCTCTTCGGTCCTAATCATTATTCCTCTGTTTCGAATGAAGCATCTCAATATGGCTTTGTTATTGTTGATGATTACTCTCGTTACACATGGGTACACCTCGTCTCTTACAAAACTGAAGTGTAGGAAGTCTTCAAACGATTTTCCTCGAGGGCTTCAACCAACTTTGGTGTGAAGATTAAGCACATCAGAAGTGACAATGGCACTGAGTTCAAGAATTCGGGTCTCGATGACTATCTTGATGAACTTGGTATTACTCATGAGTTATCTGCTCCTTATAATCCTCAACAGAATGGCGTCGTGGAGCGCAAGAACAGGACTCTTGCTGAGATGGCTCGCACTATGCTCGATGAGTACAAAACCCCTTGTCGTTTTTGGGTTGATGCAATTGATACTGTGTGCCACATCATCAACAGAGTATATCTTCACAAATTCTTCAAGAAGACTTCTTATGAACTCCTCACTGACAAGAAACCAAATGTGAGTTATTTCAAATTCTTCGGTGCTAAATGCTGGATTAGAGATCCTCATCACAACTCTAAATTTGCACCGAAAGCACATGAGGGTTTTATGCTTGGTTACGGAAAGGACTCGCACACCTATAGAGTCTTCAACAATGTTCTTCACAAGATTGTTGAAACTGTAGATGTGTGGTTCAATGAAACTAATAGCTCACAAAGAGAGCACCTACCTTCTGTGTTAGATGAGCCAGCACCTGAGGATTCTATCAAGCACAAGGCTACTGAAGATGTCATTCCTACTGAAGAATCTGCTGAAGAATTCATTCCAGAACGTGAAGAACGTCGAGCTAATGCACCTGAAGATAATGCTAAGGAAATTGATGGTCAAGACGAATCTGATCAAATTCCTCAATGACAACCAGCTCACCCCCGCGTTGCAAAAGAAGTGCAAGTGGAGAAGATCATCGATGACATTAGAGCACCAGGTCCTCTCACACGCTCAAAAGCTTCACATCCATCTAACTTCTGTGGGCACTTTGCTTTTGTCTCTATCACAGAGCGCGCTAAGGTAGATGAAGCATTTCTGGAGCCTGAGTGGATTCAGGCCATGCAAGAAGAATTACATCAGTTCAAGCTCAACAACGTATGGGAACTAGTCAATCGTCCCGATCCTCGCAAGCATAACATCATTGGTACAAAGTGGATCTACCGCAACAAGCAAGATGAAAATGGTGTTGTGGTGAGGAATAAGGCACGACTAGTAGCTCAAGGCTACACACAGGTTGAAGGAATTGATTTCGATGAAACTCTTGCACCTGTTGCTAGACTTGAGGCTATTCACATATTGCTTGCTTATGCTAACCATCATGATATCATCTTACACCAAATGGATGTGAAAAGTGCATTCCTCAATGGTAAGCTTGAGGAAGAAGTATATATTGCTCAGCCCCCAGGTTTTGAAGACCCAAAACATCCTGACAAAGTCTTCAGACTCAATAAGGCCATCTATGGACTCAAGCAGGCCCCACGGGCGTGGTATGATACATTGAAGAAATTCTTCATGAAGAAAGGCTTCACACCCGGTTCACTCGATCCCACTCTCTTTACTAAATCTTATGATGGTGAACTGTTTGTGTGCCAAATATATGTTGATGATATTATCTTTGGATGTACTGACCAATGTTACAGTGATGAATTTGCCTATATGATGAGAGAAGAATATCAAATGTCTATGATGGGAGAGTTGAAATTCTTCTTAGATCTTCAAATTCGTCAACAGCGCAATGGCATATTCATATCTCAGGAGAAGTACCTCAAGGATGTCCTGAAGAAATTCGGCATGCAAGACTGCAAAGGCATCAAAATTCCTATGCCCACAAATGGTCATCTATGCACTGATGAAAATGGTACTGACTTCGATCATAAGGTATACCACTCCATGATTGGTTCTTTATTGTACTTATGTGCATCTAGGCCAGATATAATGCTTAGTGTTTGCATGTGTGCACGATTTCAAGCTGCACCGAAGGAATCACACCATAAGGCTGTGAAGCATATTCTTTGATATCTAGCTCACACACCAACACTAGGATTATGGTATCCCAAGGGCTCGGATTTTGATCTCATTGGATATTCAGACTCTGACTATGCTGGTGATCGTGTGGACCACAAGTCAACATCTGGTACTTGTCATTTCCTCGGACGATCCTTGGTCTTTTGGTCCTTGAAGAAACAGAACTGCGTATCACTATCTACTGCTGAAGCTGAGTACATTGCTGCTGGTTCTTGCTGTGCTCAACTGCTATGGATGAAGCAAATGCTGAAGGACTATGGCATCAACGTGAAGAATGTGCCTCTCCTCTGTGACAATGAGAGTGCCATCAAGATTGCTCACAACCCAGTTCAGCACTCAAAGACAAAGCACATTCAGATTCGTCATCATTTTCTTCGTGATCATGTGTTGAAGGGCGACATTTCTATTGAGCATGTGAAGACTGAAGAACAGCTAGCCGATATCTTCACTAAGCTCTTGGATGAGAAGAGATTTAGCAAGTTGCGGTGTGAGCTAAATATCTTAGAGTCTTCGAATGTACTTTGAAAATGCACTCATCCTAACACTTATGCAGAATTGATGACTTAGATGTGCAACACATGAAGAAACGTTTTTCTTCAATCAATGAAGAATAACATTCTAAGTGTGAAGAAATTAATGAAGAATTTGATTCTCAGAACCCTACGACAATTGTACGCGGTGTCTGAAATCATCATTCTTACACGGTGGGTCACGCCACCACAAAAGTTGAAAATCTTCAATTTGAGTTTTTCCTGAACTTTTGAAATTCCTCAGTTTTTCAAATTCTTCAACTTTGCAAAATCTTCACTTGTGCCGCCGTTTTTCTTCATTGGCTATATATATATATGAGTTTATGTCCTCTACAACATTCACTTATAGCTATTTCTTGAAGTTGGATCTTTTCTGCTAAGTGAATGTGATCGGACCCTTCCCCTCTATGCTATACTCAATCCAATCTATTCACAAATTCTTCATGTGCGTTCTATTTGAAACTCGTTCAAATTCTTCACTGTATCCTTGTCAGCTGAAGAAATTGCGAACGGAATGTTAAAACTAATCTTATCCAAACTTTCGGTTTTGCCGCTCAAACCGTTCCGCATCCCACGATGCATTATTTTTATCCACCCACGATCTTACACGATCTCCACCACACAGTACGTGGGTGACACATGTCGCAAGAAGGAGAACGGCCAGGGGCATGTTCATCCTAAATCTTCGGAAAAGCAGTTTTTCACTGCGGCTATAAGTACCCCTATCGCCATCCTCACTTATTTTACCCCGCTCGATCTCACTCCCTCGCTCGAGCTTCCAAACCCTAGCGCCTTTGCTAATTCATCATCGCCGATGAGGAAGAGCTTCACTGCCTCGACCTCGTCGCCGTCGTACTCACGCCGATCGCCGAAATCTTCACCTCCGCCGTCGCCGTAGACGTCTTCCTCCGCCAAGTTAGGGCGTGGAAGATCTGCATCGACGAACTTCACTGTTCCAACTCCCAGTTCGTCGTGTTCTTCGTTCAGGGTAATTAAAAGCTAATTTTACTGCCCTCTTTGATTCGAAATTTTTCTACAAAATCTTCAAAGGTGTTTTATTCTTCAAATCCTCACACACAAAACATCTCACATGTTATCTGTTCTTGATTCATTTCCCTAAGCCTCATTTTCTTCAAGATTCCTCAATTGTGTGGATCCTCGATCTATACAACTCTGGAACCTAAGATATAAAGCGCTTAGTGAAATTCCTCAAGACAAATCTGGTCAAATTCCTCAAACTTGTTCTTTATAAAAAAAACCTCTAAGAACGCATATGACCTCTTCAAATTCCTCGCAACTATACTCTGTTCACAGGTACAGATGTCAGCTGCTGAATCATTAGGTTCTCATCAACTTAACTCATTTGCAGCGTTCCTCGAAGAAAAGTTGCATACTTCTTCAGAAAATTCAATTGTTCAAATTCCTCATCTGAAGAAAATGGCAGAAGGTAAAAGGCCACAGAAAGGAGGAAAGAGACCTGAGGTCATGAATGCCTTTGAAATCCCTGAGGACATTTATGCTGGGTACTGCACACCTCCTGAGGAAGATAAAAATCAGCGCAAGGTGCGCATAGAGAAGATTGAACGGAGATGGGCACGGGAATGGAGGGAGTACCGATATGTTACTCCCAAGTATATGAAGAAATTCGTAGTAAACCCTCCATGCACAAGACCTCCATTGGCACCTGGCCAATTGGCTGATCCCACTAGCATCAAACGCGGTGAGGAATTTCCTAAAGAATGGGCCAAGCGCCAAGCTAAACTGGCAAGGCAAGCCAGAGATGCAGTGAGGAAATTCAATGAAGACTCTGCTGCTGCTACTGCTGCCACTGAGGTCTCGGTCAAGCCGAAGAAAGCAATGCTCAAGAAGCCCGCTCGCAAGCCAAGTGCTTCATCTTCAATGCCCTCACGGCCAAGTTCCTCAGCTGTGCCCTCACGACCAGAAGCTTTAAAATCTTCAGAGCAAATTCCTCATGCTGCTCCTGCTCCACCAAAGTCCTCAGCACCTCCTCCAAAGTCCTCAGCTATCCCTCCAAATTCCTCAGCTGGACCCTCTCTGCTGAAGAAAAAGGCTACTGCTGGACGCGGAAATCGCCCAAGTCCCAACAAGAAGCAGGTAGTCTTCAATGTGCCATCTGATGATGATGAAGCTGACGAAGAAGAACTTACTGAAATCATCACGGACCGACAAGAACGGGCTGCTAAAGCAAAAGGCACACCTGTCCCCTGCTATTGGATCCAAGGGCGATCCTAGATTATATTGATCTTTGGCATAAGGATCCTAACACACCTATGCCTGATTTCAAGCTGACACCTGGTCAAAGTCACATGTTGACTCACTTCATCCAAGAGGAGAAGTGGAAATATGATAAGGCCAGAGAGATCAAGAAATCGCAGTACCGCAACGAGAAGCTACTGAAGAAAAATGTTCTCACAATGAAGCCTGAAGAACTCGTCAAGATGCAGGCTGAGATCAAAGCCCTCAACGACAACTTTGACTCGTACTATGCTGATTGGCAAGGAGCCAAGGTCAGATTTGTGAGGCTGACTGATACCTTCACCAAGGGTGCAGCCTCAACACAACAAATTCCTCAAGCTGAAGCATCTGTTCAGCAAACTGAAGAACATGCCAGCACCGCTGATGAAGTCCAGGCTGCTGAAGAAAATGCTAGTTCCAGGGCTGATGACTCTACTCCAGCCACTGAAGAAATTGTCAGGGCATCCACTAGTGGTGCACCTGAAGAAAATGAAGAAACCAGGGCAACTGCATCAGTTGTGCCTGAGGAAAATCAACCAGATTCCTCAGCTCCACCTGCGCCTACACCAACTCCGATCCTTCCATCCGCATTGGATGTAAAGAAGACAAAGGCTGCAGAGCGAGCTGCTGTGAAGAAAAGGAAGGCATCCAATGCTTCAGAATCTGCAGCTCCCAAGAAGATGAAGCCCATAACCAGCTCGTTTGCTAATCCAATTGATGCTGTTCCTATCTCCTCTGTGCCATCCAATGACCTTGTTCCTTTTGGTGAAGATTATGAGATCCCAAGTGGATCAGATGAAGAAACTCAATCTGCTGCTTCGTCAGAGCAGATTGATGAAGAAATTGAAGCGGATGCAATCCCTTCAACCTCAATGGTCTCATCACCAATGCCTCAGTTTGATGCTGAAGAGGCTGGTGTTGAAGAAATTGATGATGAAGATGTGGATATTGGCAGCACAACTCCGTTGATGAATGATGACTTTTGGGAAAGTCAGCACCCCAATTCCCCACTCTTCACTCCCCTGCAGCAAATTCCTCACTCTCCTTCACCAACAGTGAAATTAGGCTCTAAAGAAAGTCATCCCACTGCATCTGTGAATGAAGAAATTCCAGCCACTAGTGCTGAAGAAACTGCTGCTGAAACTGACAAGGTGACTGCACCTGAAGAACATCCTGAAATTCCTGAGCCTGAAGAACCTGAGATTGTGATTCCTGAAGTCGTGATGCAACTCACTGACACTCCTCTGCCAAGGCCAAAGGATCCGTTCTCACGAAAACAGAAATTCAAGGCTGAAGACTTCTATGGCGAGCACGTGTTCTTCACTGAATACAACCCATATGACTCTGCTCGCATAAGGAAGAGACGTTTCTGGACAGCCAGCCAAGCCAATTTCTATTCCTCAGTGCTTTACAACAAAGACAAAGTCTTCGACCATGCTCATATTCCTCATGTGGATATGGAGTCTTTGCCGTGCTTCACGCCAGTCCTCAGTGTTCTTCACGATGCTGGGCTGCTCAATTTCTGCACAGACATATGCGATTGGAATGAAGAACTTATTCTTCAATTTTATGCAATGTTGCACATCACCGGCAACTCTGAAGATGTCAATTCATGGGTTTTGGACTGGATGACTGAGAACACCCATTATAAGGCCCCAGCATCTGAATTGCTTCGTGTCCTTCCTCTGAGTCCACCCACTGAAGATGCTCGCTGTGTGTACAACGAACCTGAGCTTTCAAATCACTATATGCAAGTGCTGATGAAGCCTTTGAAGCCAGGGCAAGCTCCTAGAACCAAATTCCTCGTCAAGGAATTGTTGTATGTGCCAAGGACTGTTTATCACATTCTGATGAAGACAATGAGTCCCATCAAAGGCCACGACTCAACTGATGAAGAAGTCGTTGGCATCATGAATAATCTGTTGTTCAACATCATTCATGGCGTTCCCGTCAACTTCCATGATTTCTTCATGAGGACTCTGGCCAACATTGCTATGTCACCATTTGAGCTGAAGCCTTATGCACCTTGGATAATGAAATTCATCAGGACAAGGTCTTCACTCAACTACAAAGCTGAAACACTCAACCACCGCAGCTACTTGCCTCCCATTGAAGTCCTCAAACGGACATTTTCCTCAGCTGAAGAAAAGGGAAAGGCCACTGCTGTGATAGATGAAGGCATTCGTCCATTGGATGGACAATTTCGCAAGGTTGCTTCTTATTCCACCAATGATGACTCTGCCACACATGACTCTGCTGCCAACACTACCAAGCCAAATCCTCAAGCCACAGCACCCAGGGTGATGACTGACCGTGAGTTACTCCTCAGTCTTCATCAAAAGGTTGATCGCAATCACAAATGGGTCAAGCGTCAGTTTTGTTCAATTCTTCACAACATGACTTCCACACACAATGCAGTGAAGAAAAACCACTACTTCCTTCATGAAACCCTCAACCGCACCTGGGTTGTTTTATCACAAGTCTACAGTGCTGATGATTTGAAGCAAATGGGTCTCAACGAAGAATTTGCCTGGTCTGCACCTCCTCCGAAGAAATACAAGAAGGTCCCAGTTCCTTCTTTGGTGGCCAGTTCATATTCTTCATTGCGTGAGACTGATGAAAATGAAGACTTGGACGACACTGCAGCAGGCCCTACTTCAACGACCGACCCCAACAACGCTGGCGCTCCTTCATCAACTTGAATATCTTCAGGGGCGTTAGTCCTCAGTTTCTATCCTTTTGGTCATTTGATGACAAAGGGGGAGAAATCTGAGTTAGTCTTCAAGCGGGTCTATAATAAGGGCATATTCGTTTTTTTAAGTTACAACTCTCGTTCTTCCAAAACTTTTATTGGATCGAGTTGTAATCTTAAGTCCGATGGTGCGCTGATACTTTTGTTGCACTATGCTTTGATACTTCGATGCGCTATTCTGCATGCTTATTCCCCGTTAATATTATCGCATGCATGCTGAATTACATCAGGCACCATATTTCATCATGCATTTCAAATTCTTCATATTATATATCAAATGCGTGTATGAATTACAAGATATAGGGGGAGATCTCCATGATTCAACTCTTCAAGTATGCATGGCTTCAATAGCAAATTCCTCACTATGCACATCTTCAGGGGGAGTTCTTCTATATCTTGCAATCAAATTCCTCAATATCAGTTTTTACACTTCATATATTTATCCCCATTGAAAACTTAACCTATGTTGTCATCAATCACCAAAAAGGGGGAGATTGTAAGTGCATCTAGTGCCCCTTAGTGATTTGGTGTATTGAAGACTTATAGGTTAAGTATCTAATGCGTTTAAGAGTGTACACAGGTCTATAAGTCTATGAGGAGTTTGATATTTACAGAGAAAGTCGACCCCTAAAAATGAAGTTCTTCGACTGAAGACTTTGATATACTGAAGACTTTCTGAAGACTTTGAAAGTGAAGAAATTGGTGTGACCTTGAAGACTTGGTATTCATTAGAGGAACATGAAGCGTGAAGACTTCTGTTTTCATAGTTTCATTTTCTCTTTCTTGAGTCATAGGAAACACGGTACTGTTAAAGGGGGTCGAGGAAATACTAAGGAGAAAATTTCCATGTGATGCTCATCTCAAATCCTACACCTACCAATCCCTTCGAGTGAAGCCATTGGAAATCTCATACAGTTCAGTCAATTTGTTCAGTGACAGAGACGCAGTTCTTCTGGTCACTGAGGACTTTGCTCTGACTGAGGAGTTAGGAATTCGCCAGTGCGAATTGCCTACATAGTGAGGAACATGATAGCCCTGAGGAATTTGTACCTCAAATTTCCGACCGTTGTTGTGCTGCGCGCCAGCTGTCCCAAAATATCTTGTCCACATAACGGTCATATCATTGAAGGGCATTTATGTCTTATCATGTCGGGCTGCTCCCTAGGCTATAAATAGCCGCCCCCTACAACTACTAGCTGGTTGGCTGCTCCGCGAGAACTTGACACTTGTCATTTGAGAGCAACCCATCCTCCGAGGACTTTGAGCGAAAATCATCAAGTGAGGAAAATCCAAACCCAAACCCCAAACACCTACAAACCCAAAGTGATTGAGCATAACTGAAGAGACTAATCCTGCGTGGATCCGACGCTTGTTACCTTTGAAGACTATGCTTCTTCCAGACGGTTAGGCGTCAAGGTCTAGAGCATCCAAGAGGAATTGTGGATCGCTGAGTGACCAAGTCTGTGAAGGTTTGGAAGTCACCTGAAGACTTACCACAAGTGATTGGGCGAGGACTGTGTGTCCTTAGCTCAAGGAGAATACGGTGAGGACTGTGTGTCCGGGACTAGGTGTCCTCGAGTTTAAATACTCAGCCGCTCCAACCAGACGTACAACTGAGACAGCAGTTGGAACAGGTCTACCAAATCATTGTCTTCACCAAGCTTACTGGTTCTATTTCCTCAACACTTTCATTTCCTCATTACTGTGTTGTGTGTTTGTTCATATCTGTGTTTGAAGACTTTGACTGAAGACTTTCTCAATTTCCTCAGTTCAATTTCTTCAATCAGTTTGTCTTCATCTTGTGCTATCCTGTGTTTACGCTTTCTGTACTCTGTCTGTGTCTTCATTTCATCATGATGACCATGCATGTATTCTGCTATCTTTACCTCTGAGTACTTATTCCGCTGCTAGTAGTTCTTCGCTAAGGAATTTCCTCACGAGCAAATTCCTCAGTGAATAATTTCATAAAAATCGCCTATTCACCCCCCTCTAGTCGATATAACGCACTTTCAAGTACCGGTGCCGATCAGCTGGTAATAACCGACTAGCATAGAAGGCAGGTTGAAGAGCTTGGTATCACTGTTGGTCAACTCCTAGAGATCGAGACCATGGATACGCTTAGAGAGGAGGACATAAAACGGAAATATGTCCGCGACGAACCTTTGATCAAGCCTGAGGAGGTCAAGAAGCTCTCAACGAGAATGTATGAATTGCATCAATGGTACATGGAAATTTCCAAGAGTACCAATCGAGAGTCCCTCATGGTGAAAGTCAAGAAAGAGCATTACTTCCATGAGTTAGCTCTATCCGTTGAGTATACAAAACTGTTTCAGTTATTCAATCAAGACGCACTTGACAAATCTATCGTCAGTTGCTATTGTCTGTAAGTGAACACCAACCCCCCCCCCCAAAACCAAAAACTAGCCATGCCCTAAAGAAAGTGAATTCCAATCTACGTGAATCACGAAAGAAGCAAAGCCGGTCAAAGAATCGATTATATGCCTTCTCTTTCCATAAGACCGATGGCCTTAGTAACGTAACGCACAGAAGGAATAGAGTACTAAAGGTCTCCCCGCCCCCGGTGCTGGCTCGTGCCACGTCATGGCCCTTTAGTGGCGGTTCGTGCTGAACCGATACTAAATGGGGGGGGGGCTTTAGTCCCCACCCTTTAGTGCCGGTTACAGAACCGACACTAAAGGGCCTTACGAACCGATGCTATATCCCGGTTCTGCAATAGTCTCCTTCCTCTAATGGGTATACACATATTTTGGTTGTTGTTGATTATGTTACTAAGTGGGTAGAATCTATTCCAACTAGTAGTGTTGATCACAACACCTCTATTAAAATGCTTAAAGAAGTTATTTTCCCAAGGTTTGGAGTCCCTAGATATTTAATGACTGATGGTGGTTCACACTTTATTCATGATGCTTTCCGTAAAATTCTTGCTAAATATGATGTTAACCATAGAATTGCATCCCCTTATCATCCTCAATTTAGTGGTCAAGTTGAACTTAGTAATAGAGAAATAAAACTAATATTACAAAAGACTGTCAATAGGTCCCGAAAGAATTGGTCTAAGAAATTGGATGATGCACTTTGGGCCTATAGAACAACTTATAAGAATCCTATGGGTATGTCTCCTTATAAAATGGTTTACGGAAAAGCTTGTCATTTGCCTCTTGAGTTAGAACATAAAGCATATTGGGCAATTAAAGAACTCAACTATGATTTCAAACTTGTCGGCGAAAAGAGGTTATTTGATATTATCTCCCTAGACGAATGGAGAACCCAAGCTTATGAAAATGCCAAGTTAATTAAAGAAGAAGTTAAAAGATGACATGACAAAAGAATTCAAAAGCGGGAATTGAAAGTGGGAGAATATGTTCTTTTGTACAACTCTCGTTTCAGATTCTCTGCAAGAAAAACTTCTCTCCAAATGGGAAGGACCATATATTGTCGAGGAGGTTTATCAATCTGGAGCTATCAAAATTAATAATGCCGAAGGTACTATCCCGAAGGTGGTTAATGGGCAAAGAATTAAGCACTATATCTCAGATATGCCTATTAATGTTGAAAGCAATATTATTCAAACCATGACACTGGAGGAACACATAAAGGAAACCTTCCGAAACACTCCAGAATCTTGAAAAAGAGGAGGTACATGATACAGTAAGTAAACGGACTACGAAAAATCTGCAAAAATATTTTTTGTCAGTTTTGAAATATTACAAAAAATAGAAAAAATAAGAAATAACCAAGAAGGCAACCGAGGAGGCCAAAAGACACTAGGGCGCGCCTGCCTTGCCTGGCGTGCCCAGGTGGGTTTTTCCCACCTCGGGAACCTTCCCGACTCCATTTCCCTTCTGTTTTGCTTGTTTCCCAAGATAAAAAAAAAATCTTTATATACCCCCCGAACGTATTGACCATCGTATCGCGGAGAAATCTTCTATTCTTCTTTTTTGATGTTTTTTGTCAGAGCTTTTTCAAGCAAGGCATCATGTCTTCTCCCTCCTCCAACAACATAGAAGAAGATGCTTGGTTGTGACACCCTGTATTTTGGCCTTTTCTTTTTCTTTTGATTTTCTGAGGATTTTGCTTGAGATTTCTTTTTCCGTCGCTATGTGGTCCTGAAACCTGGGAAGATCATCACTTCTCAGGCTCCCAAGTGGCTTGTCATTCTCAAAACCATCTCAAGACCTTGTCATTTTCATACTATCCCAATCCGAACATTCTTTTTATTGGGAATATTCCTTTTTCTATTAAAGGAATAATCCATTTTGCCCTCAGTTGTGAAACAACCTGTATTTCTGTCACTTTCAAAATTCCCAAATAATTCTCATAAATTGCTTGGGTCATATCTTCCACATATATGTAAAAACCCTTCCTTGGCATCATCAAAGATAATTCACAAATATTCCATTTCTCATTCTGCCCTAAGTGGCTTTTTGAGAAGGAAGTGCTATTTATCTTTGCTTGATTGACCCCAATGTTTTTGCACACCCTTTCCTGTTCATACTGTTTCCTCCTGTCAAAATTCAACTCAATTTGCTAGTGAATATTCCTGAGCAATTTTTCAAAGTTCCTGTCCGAGGGAAGCTCTTGTGAAGGAAGTACTAACTAGGGTAATCCAAATGAGTTGCAATTTTTCAAGGTCCTTCATATGATCAAATAATCACTCTCCTCAAGATTTGGGCTCATGTCATCACTCTATGTTATCTCAGCATCAAATCTTGGTTTCTGGTCAGATTTTCAGGTTGCGAAGCAACTATGTTTTATATTGCTTCTTTATTGCTGAAAATTTACCAGCTTATGCTCATACTCATATAAACTCCCTCCACAAAATTTAGGCTCATTCTATCTAGCCATTTTCCTTCTACAATTTTTCCAAGATTCTGTAGAGAGAGCTACACTATAAAGGAAGTACCAGTTTGGTATATCCAAATGGTACAATTTTTTATCAGTGTGTCCATATGCCCATATGACTAGCCTCCACCAAAATTCAGCTCAATCCAATCATTTTTGGGAGTGCTATTTCACATTTGCATTTCTGTCCAGTCTGATGGTTTGTACAGCAAGTGCCACTTATCTTCATTCAAATGAGCTGCAAATTTGCAGAGATACTCATCTTAGTAGTTGATCACCCCTGCTTAATCCCAGTCTAATCTTCCCGACCAATCTTCTCCAGAAGTTATCAAACACCTTGCTGTTGCGGTGTTTTGGATCCATGTGCAAATCTCTACTTTGCCCCTACTATTGTTTCTTTCTCCATCGGAACTAAGTGCAGAATAGTCTATCTTCCAGACAAAGTTTGGATGATCAGAGCACAGGTTAGCATTGTGTGCACGCAATGACAATGCTTATGTCGGCGTGCTCTGGCACGTTGTGGGCACTGTTGCCGTTGTCTCCCTCCTTGTCTCAATGTCTATCTATGTCCTGGAGCTTCTTCCCCGTGAGCCTCTGCATCGCCCGGTGCTCTGCCCCCTTCCTGTTTCAATGTCTTCGCGCGCCGGCAGTCGCGTCCGTGACCGGAAGCTGTTCTGCTCCTCCTTGTCCGGTCGGCCGAGCTCTCTAGAGCGCTCCCGAGCTTGCCCCGCGGCTATAAATAGGCCCCTAGACCTCTTCCGCACTTCGCCGCCCTATCTTTTCCACTTGTCGCCAACCGGAGCTCCTCTGCTCGTCCTCCGTCCACCATGGCCGCCGCGAAGCTCGGCTTAAATACGAGCTATCTGGTTCCCTCCTCCACCTGATGACCTCACCATCGTCTTCCCCTCACGCCGGCGCTCCTCCCCACCCCATCCTCTTGACCAGGAGCAGCTGTGGCCTCGCGCCCCCATAGGTCGACCACCGCTGCCGCTCTCTGTGTCCACGCGGTGCCACCACTCCAAGCCTCCCCGGTGCCTTCTGCTGATCCAGGCGGGAGCAGCGCCTCTTCCCGAGTCCACCGGCGGTCCCAGCTCCACCTGGGATGGCCGGAGCTGCCCGAGCCCCCGCCAGCGTCGCGCCCTCCCCTGGCTTCCTCTGCTTCTAGTCGGGGGAGCGAGGAAGAGGACGACCACCTGGCCAGCCCCCCTGACCCCGCCCGTAATGGCAAATTTGACTATTTTGACCTGTGGACGAAATCAATTCACAAAATGAACTTCCCGTGAAACAATTTCACACCCCTGGCCTTTTCATGCAGCGCCCGCCACGACGGCGCCACACCCTACGGTGCAGTGCCCAGCTTGGGGGCGTTGCACTTGAGTCCACCGTGGCAGCCCCTGGGCCCGCACCCAGCAGTGCAGTGCCTCCGAGCTAGGCGCCACACATGTAAAGTGCAACGCCTCCGTAGTAGGCGCCACACAATTAAAGTGCAACGCCCAGCGCGGGGGCGCTGCACTGTGACTTATCCAGCCACTTGGCTGCCCCCCTCCCCCACCCCCCCACATCACACACTCAACCCGAGCTTTGTCCCCTCTCCCACTCTCTCCCCCTCTCAAATCCTCTCCCAAATCTTGCATATTCGAAGAATTTGTCCGTGGATTTTGAAGTCAAACCCTCCCTCAAGGTAATATTCTCCGATCCCCTTGTTTTGATCCAAGTAAAGTTCTCCCATTGCTCATTTCTTGCTTGTTTGGGGAAACCCTAGTTTTGTTTGGATCTAGAGATTTGCATGGAGATGTGAGATGTTTGTTTGCCAATTTCTATGATTAGGCTTTGTTAGTATGCTAGGGTTACTCTTATGGGTGTTCTTATGTTGGTGCTAGGGTTAGGTTTAGGGATAGGGTTATGGTTATGGTTATGGTTAGGGATAGGGTTATGAATAGGGTTAGGGTTGTTGTTTGATATATATATTAGGGTTTCTATTCCGTGTTAATCCTTGGATTAGTACTCATGGAAGCAATGTTACCTTGTGTTTCTTGGAATGCTTATAGGGATGGGAAGAACATGTGTGTTTGTTCATCATGGGGACAAAGACGCCTTTTTGAGAGGCAATATAGAACCGGACCTGGATGAGCTTGACATGGTGTTTGATAGTAGTCCTAGCTATGCGGAGCTTTTGCAACAAGTTAGGAAAGATTTGAATTGGATGGACCCTAATGATATCATTGAGTTGGAGGGAAGGCATAATGTTGGTCTTGGAATGCACGTCCGTTGGAAGACAATGCGTGTCAACTCGGAGCAACGTTGGGTTGCATACAAGGAGACGGTGGCCGAATCACTAGACAAGGCTCTTGAGTTATTTGCAACGAAGAAGGTTGATTCAAGCTTGCATTTGGACTTGAACGGGAACCCCTCCCCTTTGGTTGCTAGTAGCCCCCCACCCTTGAAGCGAGATGAAATTGTTGAACCTCTTTTGACCCAAGAAGTGAGGCCAACATTGAGCCCGTTTACAAACAACCAAGATGAAGTTTGCAAGAGGACAATGATGAGTATGCGGACGATGACAATGAAGTTGATCTCCATGACAACAATGTGGGTGATCTCGACAAATATCATTTGCAAGAGACAATGGACCAATCCATCCCTTTTTCCCGTGCATATGCATCGGACTCGGATGACGATGGTCCCGATGAACAAGTTGATGCGGAGGGGTTCACGGTGAAGGAGGCCGAAGCTTTTGAGAAGGTATTTCGTCGGGATCATCGGACTACATTGTTCAAGGATGTTAGGCTCGCAGATGAAGCCGTGGTAGATGGTGGCCAATGTGCACCTCTTGGGGTTAGGCCAAGCTCTCACGGTGATTTGGGAGACAACAGGAACCGGATTGCTAAAGGTTCTAAGTTCGACACCTTGTTGGAATTGAAAATGTGGCTCGACAACTACTCGGTACGCATTATCGTCCACACAAGGTGGTGCACTCGGACGTCAATGTGCGCTACACGGTTGCATGTGCATGTGAAGATGAAATATGTCCGTGGATTGTGCGTGCAAGACCATGGAAAGGAGGTCCAAGTTGGCATGTAGTGAGTTGTGTGCCAACTCACATGTGCCAAGGCAAGAGGGTGGATGGCAAGATCGTGTCTCAAAACCACAAACAACTCACATCGGAGTTCATCGCTTATAGGCTCTCCAACTCAATATCCACACTTCCAACAATGAGCGTCCAACATGTCATTGACCTTGTGAAAGCCATCTTTCATTACAAGGTGAAGTACGGCAAGGCATGGAAGGCGAAGCAAGCCGCATTTAAGATGTTGTATGGTACATGGGAGGAAGCATACAACCGAATCCCTAAGTTGTTGCTAGCCATGGCCGCGACAAACCCGGGCATGGTTCATGTGGTCGAGCCTCATGGGCACCAAACAACGGTTCATGAAGGAAGAAGAGTCAGAGTATTTGGTCGTGCTTTTTAGGCGTTAGAGCAATGTGTGAGGGCTTTCGAACATTGTAGACCGGTCATCGCAATTGATGGCACGTTCTTGACCGGACAATACAAGGGCACCTTGTTGGTTGCGCTAGCAAGTGATGCCAATAACCGGGTGTTGCCATTGGCATTTGCTTTGGTTGAGGTGGAAAACAATGACAACTGGGACTGGTTTCTATATCTTTTGAGGACGAAGGAGTTACCTGCTCAAAGGGAAATTTGTGTCATATCGGATCGGAATCAAGGAATTCTTAACGCGGTGGAGATTGACATTACCGGGCATGCTCCGTTGCATCATCGATGGTGCATGAGGCACTTTTGTTCAAACTTCTATAGGGCATGTGGCCTTAAGGAGTTGGCCGATGATCTTCAAGATTGTTGTCTCGCTTTCTCCGAAAGGCGCTTCGCCACTTTGTACAACAAATTGCTCGCACACAAAAAGCTTGATGCTGGGGGTCAAGACTTTCTCAATAGGCACCTTCAATACCGGGACAAGTGGGCACGTGCTTTTGATGAAGATGGCCGGAGATACGGTCAAATGACAAGCAATATGGCCGAATGCTTCAATAGGGTGCTCAAAGGTGCACGTGGATTACCCGTGACGGCAATAGTTCAATACACATTTGACAAGTTGAATGCGTACTTTGTAAAGTACTCGATGGAAACCGATGTGCAGATAGCTGGTGAGAACCCACGGAAGTACAAGTACAAGTTCCCACCCAAAGTTGATGAATGGTTGGTATTTCAATCGCGGAAGGCGGACTCAGAAGAAGCTATATTGTATGACAACGAAGAGTGGAAGTACGAAGTAAAAGAGCCAGGAGGAACCACAAATGATGGCTAGCAACATGGAGGGAAGGCTTTCAAGGTGTCGTTAACATAGTGTGATTGCACTTGCGGGAGGCCATTGTTGCTTCATCTCCCGTGCTCACACTTGTATACGGCCGGTCGCGTTAGGAATGTGGACATCAATCACCCACGCACCGTGAGGGAGTCGGAGTTCTCAATTATGACGGTCAAGAAAATATGGGCTCCCCACTTTCACCCATACTTTGACCAATCACAATGGCCGGAGTATCATGGAGTTCAACTTTGGCCGGATCCGGAGTTGAAGGTTGTTAAACGGGTTAGACGTAAGACAAAGCGTCTTAGAGGCGACATGGACAGATGGGGCCATGGTGGCCGCCACGAAGCGGGCAATGACCAATTCCAAGAGCCTCGTGAGAGATCCCATTGTAGAGAGTGCAAAGGTCAAGGCCACAACAAAAGAAAATGTACGAAACCAAGGAAAAGGTCCAAGACAAATGATGCAAGCACAAGCCAACAAGTAGGTACACAAGGGAGCCAACCAAGTGGTAGCCAACAAGTGCCAAGCCAACGAAGAGGTAGCCAACAAGTGCGAAGGCAACCACGTGGTAGCCATCAAGTGCCAAGCCAACCAAGTGGTAGCCAACAAGTGCCAAGGCAACCAGGCGGTAGCCATCAAGTGCCAAGCCAACCAAGTGGTAGCCAACAATGCCAAAGGCCAAAGTGTCGGGGAAATCTGACTCCTCGAGCACCTATGGGGACGGAGCCCCTTCTCAGTTCGGCGGGGGGCGGAGGTCGTGCAAAGAGCGGATCGAGGCGAGGCACACGAGGGGTTTTTACCCAGCTTCGGAGCTCTTCGGAGAGATAATACTCCTACCGCTGCTTTGTGGATTGTATTGAGTTCTTGCTCGGGAGCGCTGAGTGCTACAGTACACACCAGCAGCTAACGAGACCGAGCGTGAGTGTTCTACTATTCGTCCTCCTTTCCCTACGTTGTGCATGGGCCTCCTTTTATATGCTCAAGGGGTCTCGAACAGGTGGCAACGTAGGTAAGGGCAAAAATGGAAAGGTGCTGCGGTAGGTACAGCTACCTACACAGTGTATCATACCTAACCCTGACGGCAGGGGACAAGGGCATTAAATGCCCATCCGCGTCGCCCAAACAGTGCAGAAAAGGGACCGTTAGTGACGCCACCGCTTGCCACGATGGCGATCTTGTCAGCGCCTGCTTGCCACGGTGCACCCCTGGCTGCACAGCCTCCCGCCACGTACGCCTGGAAGTGCCTCAGAGCGACACGTTGGTGGGTGAGCTGGAGCGCAGGTACAGAGTGGTTGCTTGCCGTGGCAAACGCCTTGCCGTGGTTGTTGTCTTGTCGCTTCCGGGAGCTTGTCGCTCGCCGGGTCTTGCCGGGACGCGTGGCGCGTCGCGGTAAGTACCTTGGGATGCCTTGGTTGGCCTTTCCGGCAAGCTCCTCTTGCCGGGGCCTTGTGCCTTGAGTGGCCTTCCTGGCAAGCTCCTCTTGCCGGGGACTTGTCTCCTTGGCTTAAATACTTCGTTCTTGAATGGCTCCAAAGGAACCACGGAGGACCTTGGCGGTCACCTGGCAAGCCTTGCCGCGGGACGCTGCGACTATCCGTGCACAAGTTCGGGATACTTGGGTACCCCTACTCTAGTACACCGACAGGAGCCCCTGGGCCTGGGCCATACACGGTGCCGAGCGCTGTTGGGCCAGGCCCAAAACAGGGCACAGGCACGCGCGGCCTGGATCACGTCATATCTTGCTCCGTATCCACCACGCCCTCCCCGAACGGCACGCGTCGATTGCGGCGTCGTGGGAGAGGTCGTGGGTGGTTCTTTATTCAGAAAGGCGGACCGTCCGCCCCCTCCCTCCTTATAAGCAGGGGGAACAGGGGCAGTTCGCCCATCTGCCCGTTGTTATTCCCTCCTCGAGAACCTTCGCCACTCCCGTTCTTCCCAAAGCCGAAGGAGAGCAGCGCCCCGCCCCCATCGCCACCAGCACCACCAACGCCGTCGTCCTCCCTCAACATTCCCGCCATGGCTCCGAAAGCCGAGAAGGCGAAGTTGGCCGAGGCGCAGCGGCTCGCGGCGCTGCGAAAGGAGCAGGCAATCTTCCCTTCGAGGCTTGAGGCGTCAGAGCTGAAGGAGGACTTCTACCTCTTCTGGTCGACGGGGACGCGAGCGCATCCGCGCACGAAGGTACTCCCAGCCGCTGCTTGGGACAAGGAGCCCAGTGGGTACCCCTTCTTCGCCTTGTTCTTCTACTGCGGGCTCTGCCCGCCCTTTTCTGAATTCTTTTGTGACGTCATGAACACCTACGGGCTCCACCTCCTTGACTTCACCCCCAATGCTGTCCTGACCATGGCAGTTTTCGCACATCTATGTGAAAACTTTGTCGGGATCCATCCAAACGTAGCCCTTTTCCGCCATTTCTTTTCGCCTTGGGTTGAGAAAGGAGAGCCTTTATCCGGCGGAATCGCCTGGATCTTGAAAGCCGGCAAGAAGGATGCTTATCTGGATGGAGAGTTCCGTAGCAAGTGGGAGGAGTGGAGGGCGGACTGGTGCCTGATTGTCGAGGAGAACCCGCAGCCGTTTACTGCTCTGCGCGAAACCCCAGTAGTGCGCGGCAGTGATTGGAGTAGCCTGGCCCCGGAAGACGACAGACTGAAGATTGTCGTCGCCCGGATCCTACGCCTCAGGCTTGCCGGGCTTACTGTAGGAGCGGTTGGCGCAGATTTCCTCCGCCGCCGCATCGTCCCCCTGCAGGAGAGGAGGAGACCCGCCTGGGAGTTCCAGAATGCGGCGGATATCATGAGGTTGCGGCCGGGCCTCAACTTCAACTTCACTGTCCTGGAGCTCAACGCGATGCTCCAGGTGCTGTTCAAGCACGACCCACAGCATCCCGAAGTGTTCAGGTTGCCGAGGGGCGTCGTTTCGCTGTGCAACAACTCCGCGCTCGACCGCATCCGTGCAATGATGCCGATGTGCGACTCGCATGGAATTGATCCAGCCTGGATAGAGCCTGCAGATGATGTCGTGCGGGCGTTCTTCGACAACTTGATAGAAGTGCCGATCGACGCTGATGAGAAGAGGGGCCTCACCCGGGACACCACCGACGATGAGCTCAAGCGCATCGCCACCAGGATGGAAGAGGCGGCGGCAACCGCAGCTGCGGGCGAGTTGGGTTCACCGTGGAGGAGGCAGAGGTAGCAGAAGCGGCAAGCCTCGCCGAGCGAGAGGATCTTGCTGGCGAGGAAGAGCCTGCCGGGCATGACGCCGGGCCGAGCGGCCCGCCGAGGATACGAGCGGCTCGTTGGAGATCGGCTCCTCTTCCTCTTCGTCTTCGGGCAGCTTGCCGCAAGTAGAGCCCCCGGCTCCTCAAGCAGAGCCCCCGGCCCCACAAGCAGAGCCCCCGGCTCCACCAAGAAGGCGTCTCCGCAAGGCCGGGGACGTAGTGGAGCGGCGGACGAGTCAACCCCCGTCGCGCCGCACGACGCGCTCCACCGCGGCAAGTTCCGTTGCCGCGGAAGCACCTCACGCTGCAGCGGCAACCGGAGCGGGGTCCTCCCGGTCCGCCGCTCCAGCCCCCGCCAAGCGGCCGAGGGATCCTACTCCTCCACCTCCTCGTGCTGGAGGAGGGCCAGGCTTTGACTTCTCCACGCTCAGCTCCGACGAGGAAGAAGAAGAGTAAGATTCTCGTGGTACTTGTATGTCTTCAATACTTGCTGTCTTGTCTTGGATCTCATTTGCTTTACTCTGAACTTATTCCTTTTTAGGACTCTAGCCCAATGGCAAAGAGAGCCAAGGTCCCGGTGATTGTCATCGAGGATGATCCCACCGTGTCAGCAGGGGGTGCGCCAGAGACAAGTTTGCTGGACCCGGCAGTTGTTCTTCAGAGCAGCCCCCAGCGTAAGTATATGGTTTGCTTCCCGCTGTTGAGCACGCATGGATACTCTTTGTTTGCTGTTATCTGACTGTTGGCTAGTGTAGGAGCAGAGCAGCCTCGCCAAGAGCTCCCGGAGGCCGCCCCTGATACGACATCTGCTTCGACTACGCCGCCAAGGGAGAGTTCTCCGGCAAGGGCGAATCCTCCGACAAGGGAGAGCTCTCCGGTAAGGGGGAGCTCTCCGGCAAGGGAGGAGTCTCCGGCAAGGGAGAAGTCGCCGCCAGGGGACCGTACCAGCGACCCCCCGGTAGCGGAGATCCCAACTACCGAGCCTGGTACAGGTACTCCTTGCTTCTAAACTTCCCTTGGGTTCTTCTTTTTGGATATTTGCTTGACTTTTCTTCCTTTTCCGGCCGTCAGATCCATCTACTGTGGAGCCGATGGAGATCGAGATTGCTGTTGACGATGCCGCCGCCACCGAAGAAGCGGTCGGCGCTGATGATCCCGCCGGCGAAGAGGCCGCCAGGGCTGCCGCCGCAGCAGCTGACGAGGGGTCCGGCGATCGCACTGACGACCCTGAGGCCGCAGGAGCGACAGGCGCTACACCGACCGCCGATCCTCCCGCCGTTGCCGCAGCGCCAGGCTCCGAAGAGCCCCAGCCAGGCGTCTACTTGACGGCCGGCGATGGCGTCTTCATCAACCTCCCCTGGGCGTCAACGTCCAGGGCGCCGGTCGAAGGAGAAAGCTTTGACGTGGAGGTGCTCGCCTCCGCTGGGCTGACGCTGGTCGACGCGCCAGGCAGTAGCAGCAACGAGCCTGAGGAGGGAGCGACTGCTGCGGAAGCTCGTGTCGCTCTACCGCGCTTGACAGGCCAAACTGGAGTCCCACGAAGCGCTCGTCGCGAAGGCGGGAGTGGACGTGGAGAAGCGCGCGGAGGAGCTCCGAGGTCTCAACCAGGCAGCTCTCCGGTCGCTGGCGGCGGAGCGTGTGCAGCTTGATGAAGCACAGAAGGCCTTCATCCTCGAGAAGGCAGAAGTTGCAGAGAAACAACGGCTTGCCGCCGAGGAGCTATCTGCGCGGGAGGGCGAATTGGTGCAGCTGAAGGCCAGCCTGGACAGCCACGAAGAGGAGCTCGCCGCGCGCGAGCAAACAGTCGGCGGAGCCCTCAAGGAAGCAAAGGACGCTGCCGCAGCTGCCGAGGCCGCCAAGAAGGAGCTGGAGACGAAGGTGGCGCAACTGGAGGCTGATCTTAAGGCGAGTGGTGAAGCGCTTGCCGCGCTCAAACATGAGCGCGAGAAGGACGCCTACACCTTTGGTGAGCTGCAGGGTCGTCTCGCCGAGAAGGTCAAGGAGCTTGCCGCCGCCAAGGACTCCAACGCCGATCTTGAGCTGAAGTTGGATGCTTTGACCAAGACACTGGACGGTGCCAGGGAGCAGGAGACGGCCCTGAGGAAGGAGATCAAGGCCGACAAGGCGCTGCTGGAGAGCATTGCCGCCAACCAGAATGATTTCAGAGAAACTGTGGAGCAGTGGACAGAGGGTCTTGTGATTGCTGCCGCAGATATCAACAAGGAGCTGGCGCAGCTGGGGATGGAGGATCTCGGGTATCCCTCCGATGAGACCCTTCCATCCAGCGCCAAGCTCACTCTGTTCTTCAAAGGCGTGGTGACGGCCCTCCAGCGACTCCGGGAGAGGATCCCAAAGCAGCTGGCCGACGAGTCGCGCAAGATCTGCGCAGGAGCTCTTCAGAAGGTATTGGTGAAGGTAGCCTTCCACAACCCGGGCCTCAACCTCACCAACGTCCTCAGATCCTTGCCGGCGGATGCTGATCTGGAGGCGCTCAAGGACCTTGTCGCACCCATTGTGGACAAGGTGAGCGGGATCAAGAGGGTTGAGGGCGATCGCGCGGACTAGGCCGCCTGTTTACTTCTTTCCTTGTCGCTGCTGATCTTGTTATGAAAACAGTCTATTAGAACCGCGACAAGCTATCTTGTAATATATAACTTTATTTTGGGTAGTGATTGCAATGTTATTTCCTTTACTTGACTCCTTCCCTTGTATGTTTTTGCCCTACGCTTTTTAGGGAACTTGCCGGCGCAGGCACTCTTGCCGCGAGCGCTGAGTGCGGGACGTCAGCAGCTTGCTGGCAGTGCCGTTGCCGACAAGAAACCTTGTCGTAACTAGTCGCAGCTCGCTTAAGTTGTTGAGTGAACTCGAAACAAAGTAAGGGTGCGACTCTAGTCGAGGCACACTTAAACTGTTGAGTGAACTCGAAACAAAGTAAGGGCGCAACTAGCCATGAGTCGGTTCCCTCGCGCACAGGTTTTCCATACAAAGCATGGTCGTTCAAGGAAAATAACTTAAAATTTAAAAAATTGGATTGCTCAAACTTTGGCACTTAGCTTTTCTGTCGTTTGCTTCCCGGCAAGGCGCGACTTTCTTGAACGACGCCTGGTCCATACCATTATCTTCCCCTTTCCCCCCGGCAAACTTGTGGGCGAAGGAGCCTTCATTTCCTTGAGAAAAAAGAAGGTAGAGGAAATAATGATATGGAGCCTTATGGCTTGTTATTGCTTACCGGGGGTGTTCGCTGCACAAAGTGTCAGATAATTCATGCAAAAAAGCATGAAATTGACAAGGTGTGCGGAGCACATGAGCTTTATTTATGCACAGGGTCTGCGCCTGGCTTTGTACGAAGGATTACATGCAACAGCGGCAAGACTTGTACAAAAAGATGGTTGCCGACAGGGTCCGACAACCGCGCCTTACGGGTAAAACTTACGAAGATGCTCGATGTTCCAGGAGTTGCTCACCGGAATGCCATCTTCGGTCTCAAGGCGGACAGCGCTAGGCCTAGTGACTCGTTTCACCCGATAAGGGCCGTCCCACTTCGGCGTCAACTTGTTGGAATTCTTGGCGGAATGAACGCGCCGAAGAACAAGGTCACATTCCTCGAGACTTCTGGCGTTAACTTTGCGGCTATGGTAGCGGCGCAAAGCTAGCTGGTAGCAAGCAGCTCGCACAGCGGCCTGAAGACGATCTTCCTCAAGGAGCAGCGCGTCATCTTGTCGCAGCTGCTCTTGCTCAAGATCATCATAAGAGAGCACTCGAGGCGACCCGTATACGAGTTCCGTGGGGATAACTGACTCTGCTCCATAGACTAGAGCGAAAGGTGTCTGGCCAGTGGCTCGATTTGGCGTCGTCCTGATCGACCAAAGAACCATCGGCAGCTGCTCAATCCAGTTTCTTCCGCACTTGTGCAGCCCATCGAAAGTCCTGGTCTTGAGCCCACGCAGCACTTCAGCATTTGCCCTCTCCGCTTGACCGTTGCTCCTGGGGTGAGCAACAGAAGCGAAGCAGACCTTGGCGCCAAGATCTTGGACGTACTGCATGAAGGTGCGGCTCGTGGATTGCGTACCGTTGTCGGTGATGATCCTATTAGGGATTCCGAAGCGGCAAACAATCGACCTGAAGAACTTGACTGCTGACTGTGCTGTCACCTTCCTCACTGGTTCCACTTCTGGCCACTTTGTGAACTTGTCGATTGCGACGTACAAGTACTCAAAGCCCCCGACTGCTCGGGGGAAGGGGCTGAGGATGTCGAGCCCCCAGACCGAAAATGGCCAGGATAAAGGGATCGTCTGGAGAGCTTGAGCTGGCTGGTGTATCTGCTTGGAATGGAACTGGTACGCTTCACACTTGGTTACTTGTGCAGTTGCATCCTGGAGGGCTGTCGGCCAAAAGAAACCTTGCCGGAAAGCTTTGCCGGCAAGTGCTCTTGCGCCAATGTGGTGACCGCATATGCCTCCAAGTATCTCTGCCAACAGCTTCTGTCCATCTTCCCGGTGAATACACTTCAATTTCACTCCGTTGAGTCTTCTTCTGTACAGTGCGTTGTCGACGAACTGGTACATACTTGACTGCCGGGCTACTCTTTCCGCTTCTTCTGGCTCTTCGGGAAGTTCTCCTGTCTGGAGGAAACGGACGATCTGCTGTGCCCATGCTGGAGCTTGTGGCTCGACAACAAGGACTAAAGGCGTATCTGCTGCTGCGGGAACATCCGCTTCTATGGCGAGAACCTGCGGCTCAGCCGGAGCTTGACGTTCCCCGGCAAGCTTGCCGGAGCAATACTTGTCGGGAGCATCTGCTACAACGAAACAAACCCTAGGGCTTGTCGGAGCAGAGTGCTCCTCAGCACTCTTGGCGTTGATCTTGGGGACCTTCTTGGCGGCGGCTTCGGGAAGCTCTGCCGGAAAATAGTCACCAGAAATCAATTTCCTCTTCTTGCTCTGTCCAGTTGATGGCATCACGGACGGTTGAGTCAACTTGAGCATAAAGATCCCTGGTTCCACAGGTAACTTAAGTGCTGCGCACTTTGACAGGCTGTCAGCAATGTCGTTCTGAGCTCTTGGAACATGTTCCATCTATAGGCCGACAAAGCGCTCTTCTAGCTTCCACACTTCATCAACATAAGCTTCCATCAACGGACTCTGATAATTCTTGTTTACTTGGCGGACGACAAGCTGCGAGTCACCCCTGACAATGAGCTGCTTGATCCCAAGGTCTGCCGCGATCCTGAGACCGGCAAGCAAACCTTCATACTCTGCAGTATTGTTGGTTGCTTGCTCCTTGGGAAAGTGCATCTGGACTACGTACTTGATGTGTTCTCCGGTGGGTGCGACAAGCAGCACGCCAGCACCGGCGCCTTGCAGCGAGAAAGCACCATCAAAGTACATCAGCCACTCTTTGCTTGCTTCCTTGACGGGGATGCTCGTTTCTGGAATTTCTTCATCTGGTGTTGGCGTCCACTCTGCTATGAACTCTACCAATGCTCTGCTTTGGATAGTTGAAGTGCTCTCAAACTTGAGGCCAAAGCTTGACAGTTCCAGTGCCCACTCAACAATCCTGCCTGTTGCTTCGGGATTCTGCAGTATCCTCTTCAGCGGGAAGCGAGTGACAACTGTTATCTCATGTGCTTGGAAGTAATGGCGTAGCTTTCTCGAGGCCATGAGAAGGCCGAAAAGCAATTTTTGCACACCAGAGTACCTTGACCTAGCCCCCTGCAGAAGGGAACTGACAAAGTAGACTGGGCGCTGCACTATTCTCTTCTGCTGTATCTCTTCGCATATTTGCGCAGATCCATCTTTGTCGGGACCAGAGCTTGTCGGAGAAGCCCGCTGCTTGTCGCTGGATGTGCTTGCCGCGGTCGCTGGCTCATCATCTGCCTCCCTCTCCGCTACTAACGCAACACTAGCCACTTGATTGGTTGCCGCCAGACACAGCGGCAACTTCTCTTGTGGCTTAGGTGCGACAAGTATTGGAGTGGAGGACAGGTATCTCTTCAAGTCCTGCAGCGCATCCTCCGCTTCCGGAGTCCATTTCATTGAACCTGCCTTTTTCAAAATTTTGAAAAATGGCAGGGCGCGCTCAGCAGACTTAGAGATAAACCTGCTGAGAGCCGCCACGCGGCCGGCAAGTTTCCGTACATCCTTGACGCGCTTCGGTGCTTCGATCTGCTCAATGGCCTTGATCTTATCGGGATTGGCTTCAATTCCCCTCTGAGACACGAAGAACCTGAGAAGCTTGCCGGAAGGGACTCCAAACACGCACTTCTCAGGGTTGAGCTTGAGGCTGATCTTGCGCAGATTCGCAAAATTCTCTTCTAGATCTTGAATCAGAGTTGCTTTGTCCCTGCTCTTGACCACTATGTCATCCATGTAGGCTTCCACATTTCTGTGTATTTGCGGTTCAAAAGCAGTATGGACTACTCTTGCAAATGTTGAACCAGCATTCTTTAAACCGAAAGGCATCCGTACGAAATAGTATGTGCCACATGGAGTGATGAATGCGGTTTTCTCCTCATCCTCTTCTGCCATGAAGATCTGATGATATCCTAAGTATGCGTCAAGGAATGAAAGCAAATCACATCCGGCCGTGGAGTCAACAATCTGGTCAATGCGTGGGAAGGGAAATGGATCTTTGGGACAAGCTTTGTTAACATCGGTAAAGTCGATACAAAGCCTCCACTTCCCGTTTGCCTTGCGCACGACCACAGGATTGGCCAACCACGTCGGATGGAGCACTCCTCTGACAAGGCCTGCTGCTTCCAACTTCTTGATCTCTTCTGCGACGAATTCTTGGCGCTCCACTGCTTGTTTCCTGACTTTCTGCTTGACGGGCCGCGCATGAGGACATACGGCGAGGTGGTGCTCAATTACTTTCCTGGGAACACCGGGGATGTCAGACGGTTGCCACGCAAACACATCGACGTTCGCCCGCAGGAAAGCAATGAGCGCGCTTTCCTATTTAGGGTCGAGAGTGGCACTGATGGTGAAAGTACCACAAGTGTCGTCCTCCTTGGCGGACACCTTCTTGGTCGCTGGCGGAGCTGCCATTGTCTTATTACACTTGCCGGTCGAGCTCGATGGTGCGTCCTCGACGGTAGCGCAGCACTCCGAAGAGGTGCGCTTGCCGGAGTGGGCATCAGAACTCTTGCCGAACTTGGTCTTCTTCTTCCCCCCGGGAGCTTCAACGGGAAGTGTCTCACGATCCATTGCGGCTGCTGCTTCCCGATAGATCTTGTCGGCAAAGATAAGAGCATCTTTCTTGTCGTCAGGGACAGATATGACACTTATCGGGCCTGGCATCTTCAGCATGTTGTATGCATAGTGAGAAGCCGCCATGAACTTGGCGACTGCTGGACGGCCGAGAATTCCATTGTAAGGTAATGGAAAATCGGCAACATCAAAAGTGATCCTCTCAGTCCTGAAGTTTAGCTCGCTGCCAAATGTCACCGGCAGCATGATCTTTCCCTTCGGCTTGCTCCTTCCCGGGTTGATTCCTTGGAATGTGCCGGTCTCTTCGAGCTCGCTGTCAGGGACCTGGAGTTTTCGGAGCACAGCGGAGGAGATCAGGTTCAAGCCGGCCCCGCCGTCAACTAGCATCTTGGTGACCTTGAGGTTGCAGATAGTTGGTGATACCAACATCGGCAAACACCCGACCGCAGTTGTGCGATCAGGATGGTCCTCAATATCAAAGATGATAGGCGTGCTGGACCATTTCAGAAGCTTGCGTGACTCAACGGGTGGTTCTGCCGCATTGACTTCCCGCACCCACTGCTTGAGTTGGCGGTGTGAAGTATGCAGAGAAGCACCGCCGTCAATGCACAAGACCTCTGTGGCTTTCTGAAACTCCTGCTCACTGTTCTCGTCATCATCCATGTCTTCGTCGTCGTCGTCTTCATCTTTGTCGCGGCCGCGGGGAGGTCTGTCTCCTTGCCGCTGATTGGCCTTGCCGCGGCGTCCTCCCCGGCCGGTGCGCTTCGTACCGGATCCTCCAGCACCTCCTTGGGCCTTCTCCTTGTCGCGTCGCTCGTACTCGGCCTTTTGCAGCTCGACAAGCTGCTCGACCTTCTTGCAGCTCTGGAGGTCATGGCCCTTGGTGCGGTGGATCTTGCAGTACTATTTGTTGGTGCCGTCCTGCTTGTCGGCGGCCGCCACAGCCTGGCAGTTAGCGCATGCGGCAACTTCCTTGCCGGAGCTACCATCTTTGGCTTTCTTGGCGCCACCGTCGCTGCCGGACTGCTCAACAACTAGCACATCTTTGCCTTTCCTTTTTCTGTTGTTCCGCCGCCGGTTTTTATTTGCCAGGGCAGCATCATCACTGTCAGATCCTCCCGTTCCTGTATTCTCTCCGGGGAGTTTCCTCCCTTCCTCATCACGTGCACACCTGTCGGCCAGAGCATATAGCTCGCTGACGTCTCTGATCTTGCACATCGCCATCTCCTCCCGCATTCTGCAGTTACGCACGTTCTGATGGAACGCGCTGATGACCGTGGCAGGGTGGACATCTGGGATGTTGCGTTGCACTTGGCTGAATCTTTGGATGTACTTGCGCAACGGCTCTCCCTCCTTCTGGGCAAGCAGGTGAAGGTCACTCTCCTGGCCATGAGGTTTGTGGCCGCCCGTAAAGGCGCTGACAAAATGATGGCATAGGTTTGCCCAGGAAGATATGGAGTTTTCCGGCAAGTGCATGAGCCAGGACCTGACGTTGGGTTTGAGCACCAGCGGGAAGTAGTTGGCAAGGATCTTGTCGTCTCGCCCCCCGGCAGCCTGCACCGCGATGGTGTAGATGCTGAGGAACTCTGACGGATGCAACCTGCCGTCGTACTTCTCCGGGACGTCTGGCTTGAAATTTTTCGTGCTAGGCCACTGGACTTGCCGCAGCTCACGAGTAAACGCACGGCAACCTACCGCATACGGCAGGTCGCCTGGTTCCCCTGGCGCATGCATGTCGACAGTGGGCCCAGCGCACCGGTCCGACTGACGCCGCATTTCTCTTCGTCGCTCGATGCGAGTACGAGCGTCTTCTTGCTGTCGTTCGTGAAGAACTTGGCGCTGATCACGGCGAGCTCGCGGATCTGATGAAGCGGTGGAGTCGCTGTCGCGGTGGACCCGACGAGTCGGCGATCTTGGCCTTCGGGGCGGAGAATGCACGGTGGTTGCACCCCCACCGGTCTTGTCGCCATCGGCTCGCACCTGGCTGGCTTGCCGCGGCTGCGATGTGGTCGGCTGTCGTGGAGTGTCGTCGTTGGCGAAGCCGATGAGGCTCTGAATGGTGGCCCTCCAGTCGTCGATCTTGTCTGGCGTTGGAGGGAAGTCTAGGAGCAGTTGAGCTCGCGCCAAAGCTTCTGCTGGAGTGGCGGGTAGTGGTGGCAAACGGTGTGAGGAGCGGGATATGCTCGGACTCCTAACTGCGTTAGAAGGAGCAATATCCTGTCCGGGCGACCGTGCCTCGCTCGCGCCATCACGTTGGCGTGCATGCTGGCCTTGAGCATCCCGAGATCCGCCAGCTCGATTTGGGTCCAGCGAGCGTCTGGTACCGTGAGTACCACGACGCTGCCGGTCCCGCGCTTCCTGAGATGGGCGCGGAGCATCCACGGACGCCCGGTCGTCGTGGGAGCCTGCTACACCAGCGACGGGCAGCGCAGCCTTGTCCTTGGACCTGGCGGCACTGTGGGCTCCCTCGTCGGCGCCCGTTCTTCCGCCGGCGTCTTCCCCACCAGCCGTTTGCTCCGGCGGCGGTGGGTTTGACGCGGACGGAGCAGCCGCCTCCGAGGCCTTCTTCTTCGGCGGCATGTCGATGAAGATGTTGAAGATCTAGTTCGTGTGAACGCCGGATCAGGTTCACACAACCTCGACGCCCCCTACCTGACGCGCCAAAGATGTCGGGGAAATCTGACTCCTCGAGCACCTATGGGGACGGAGCCCCTTCTTGGTTCGGCGGGGGGCGGAGGTCGCGCAAAGAGCGGATCGAGGCGAGGCACACGAGGGGTTTTTACCCAGCTTCGGAGCTCTCCGGAGAGATAATACTCCTACTGCTGCTTTGTGGATTGTATTGAGTTCTTGCTCGGGAGCGCTGGGTGCTACAGTACACACCAGCAGCTAACGAGACCGAGCGTGAGTGTTCCACTGTTCGTCCTCCTTTCCCTACGTTGTGCATGGTCCTCCTTTTATATGCTCAAGGGGTCTCCAACAGGTGGCAACGTAGGTAAGGGTAAAAATGGAAAGGTGTTGCGGTAGGTACAGCTACCTACATAGTGTATCATACCTAACCCTGACGGCAGGGGACAAGGGCATTAAATGCCCGTCTGCATCGCCCAAACAGTGCAGAAAAGGGACCGTTAGGGACGCCACCGCTTGCCATGATGGCGATCTTGTCAGCGCCTGCTTGCCACGATGCACCCCTGGCTGCACAGCCTCCAGCCACGTATGCCTGGAAGTGCCTCAGAGCGACATGTTGGTGGGTGAGCTGGAGCGCAGGTACAGAGTGGTTGCTTGCCGCGGCGAACGCCTTGCCGTGGTTGTTGTCTTGTCGCTTTTGGGAGCTTGTCACTCGCCGGGTCTTGCCGGGACGCGTGGCGCATCGCGGTAAGTACCTTGGGATGCCTTGGTTGGCCTTCCCGGCAAACTCCTCTTGCCGGGGCCTTGTGCCTTGAGTGGCCTTCCCGACAAGTTCCTCTTGCCAGGGACTTGTCTCCTTGGCTTAAATACTTCGTTCTTGAATGGCTCCAAAGGAACCACGGAGGACCTTGGCGGTCACCTGGCAAGCCTTGCCGCGGGACGCTGCGACTGCCCGTGCACAAGTTCGGGATACTAGGGTACCCCTACTCTAGTACACCGACACAAAGGCCAGAGCTTCAACTCAGATTCCTCAAAAGCCTGCACCCAAAGGGCCAGTTGCTGCTGAAGGGAAGAAGGAAAGGAAAAGGGGCAGATGGTGCAAGAACGTTGATCCAATGGCTGAGTTTGAAAAGCATTCTTCTTCTTCTGAAGAAGAAGAGGTTGCTGCACCAGCACCTAAGGCACCAAAGCTTATGGGTGATGCTATAAAATCAGGGGCTACTGCATCCAAGCCCAAAGAAGCACCCAAAGCTGCCTCCAAGGCCAAGTCAGCTCCAAAGAGAAATACAAGGAGCATACCAGCTGCTGAGAAGAACAAGGACCCAGTGCCTGAAGCTGTTGGAGAAGATGAAGAAGGACAAGTTCTGAGAAAGCTCAAGCCCAAGATTCCAGACCACAATGATGCTCATCCTGTGGCTGAGAACATGAAAATCGAAAGAGACTCAGGGTTAAGAAAGTGGAGAGAAGCAGATCCATATGCTTCAAGGAGAAGAACTGCTGTTGACTACAGGTTCCACATAAAGGAACGACAGGACTTCTATGAGACAGTTTTGTTGGATAAGAAGCCTATCGTTTGTGACATGAGGTGGGTCGACTGGACCTACATCAAGGAGAATGAGCAGCACTATCCTGGAGTGCAAGACAGCTTCAATGCTTGTGGAGTTGCTGACTTTGTTGGGCAGAAGCTCACAAAGTGGAACGAGGAGCTCATTATGCAATTCTACTCCACAACACACTTCTACCCAGATGGAAGGATAACATGGATGTCTGAAGGTACAAGGTACCAATCAACTGTTGAGGAATGGGCAAAGTTGATCAATGCCCCAGAGGAAAATGAATATGACTTGGATGTCTATGCCAAGAAAAAGATGGATCATAACTCAATGGCAAATATGTACAAGGAGATTCCAGTAGATGATCTTGACACTCACCATCTTGGGTCCGTAAAACACTTGTTGTCAGGACTGCCTACGATCAACTGGATCCTTAGGCACACACTCTTGCCCAAGTCTGGAGATCACAGAATAATCAGAGGTCATGCCATTAACTTGCTACATATATTTGATGTGCCTCAGAAATTCGAGGTCATGAGCCTCATAGTAGAGACTATGAAGAGGACTGCAGCAGATCAGAAGAGGAGCTGTGGTTATGCCCCTCAGATCCAAGAGTTGATTAACTCAAAAATGGGCACAGGCACATACTTGTTGGACAAGGAACACTTGCCTATTCATCCAGATTTCAAGGACAATCAAGTTGTGATGAATGAGAATGAACCATCATCAACTCAAGCTCAAGCAAAGAAGGAGAAGGCAAGGAAGGAGAAAGCTGCCAAGATGCCAACTCAAGAGGAGGCATCTGAGTATTTCTTGAAAACCAAGCAGGAGCAGCTTAGTTACTTGATTGCATCTACATTGAGGATTGAGAAAGGACTGGCCACCCTCACTCAGAATCAGGAGAGCTTAGAGAGTATCGTGGAACAAGAGTTCTATGACTTGGATGTAAAAGTAACAGAGATTCAGTCTGTAGTGGAGCAACTTCAAGATGACATGCAGGAGAGGAAGGGGAAGACTACAACTAATGCATTTGCCAGAGTGCCACGAGCTTAGAGGTCAACTGCAGTGCCAGTTCCTCACACCAGAGCCACCACCTCAGCTCCAGCTACAGCACCAGCCCAACCAGCTCCAGCATTCACCTCAGCTCCAGCTCCAACCACTTCTACAGAAGCCTTCGTCCTTGGAGTGATCCAGACTCCACCACCACCAGAAGATCAAGCCTGAGAGTCGATCTAGCACTATGCATTTTCTAGGAACTTTTTGGTAACTTGTTGCCAAAGGGGGAGAAAAATGTATAGATCATAGGCTTCGAGAGAGAGAGAGAGTGTTGCCTTTATGCTCTCTTGCTTTATTTGGTGGTTTTTCAAACTTTGTTTGCTTTTGGTTGAGATACTATGATATGCTTGTGAGACATTGATGATCATGTGTTTGATCATAACCTACACTTATGCATTCTTGATATTATCCTATCTATCTTATGTGATCATTCACTTTTCTTGGTGATGAGTGCATGTATTCAATTCTTATCACTTTGAGTGCTCCACCAAGATGTATGTGACATGGAAGAGTACCCTATGATTCTAACTCTTTGTGCATTTGCAGTCCAAAGCAAAATTTAAAATATGCACAAATTTAGGGGGAGCTCTTGCTTTTCACATACCTCTCAAAGCGACGATGTTCTAAAATCTTATTATCATTTATCGAAGCTTTGATCTATATGTTGTCATCAATTACCAAAAAGGGGGAGATTGAAAGTGCAACTATCCCTAGGTGATTTTGGTAATTCATGACAACATAGCTCATTGAGCTAATGCTATTCCAAGATGATTATTTCAGGAAAGCTCAATGATTGGCATGGCATGGATGATGAAAGTGGATCCCTCAAAATGCTAAGGACAAAGGATTGGCTCAAGCTCAAAAGCTCAAGATTCTTGATTTTATATTTTAGTGATCCAAGATCACATTGAGTCTTTAGGAAAAGCCAATACTATCAAGGAGGGATGAGGTGTTGCTTAATGAGCCTCTTGCTTCATGTGCTTAGTGATATGCTCCAAAACCCTCAGCTACTTTCCTATATCCACACTTGACCTAAACCCAAAGCCAAACTCGGACCTACCGATTCTTTCAATCCGGCGCCTCCGAGTTTCCCATGTCATAGCCACTGCCAAACCCTAAGCAAATTGGTTCTACCGATAGGGATCTCGATCTCACCGAGATGGGATTGTAATTTCTCTGTTTCCTTTTCGTAACTTTTCGGTCTCACAGAAAGAGCGGATCGGTCCCACCGAGATTGCAATGTAAACTCTCTGTTTCCTTTTTGTAACATTTCGGTCTCACCGAAAGAGCAAATCGGTCCCACCGAGTTTACCTGACCAACTCTCTGGTTAGCTTATTACCAAATCGTTCTCACCGAGTTTGTGTAATCGATCTCACCGAGATTACATTATGCCCTAACCCTAACCATATCGGTCCTACCGAGTTGCATGTCAGTCCCACCGAAAGTCACTAACGGTCACTACGTTTACTAAATCGGTCAGACTGATTTTGTTGATTCGGTCCCACCGAGATTGGTAAATTGTGTGTAACGGTTAGATTTTGTGTGGAGGCTATATATACCCCTCCACCTCCTCTTCATTCGTGGAGAGAGCCATCAGAACACATCTACACTTCCAACTCACATGTTCTGAGAGAGAACCACCTACCCTTGTGTTGAGCTCAAGATATTCCATTCCTACCATATGAATCTTGATCTCTAGCCTTCCCCAAGTTGCTTTCCACTCAAATCTTATTTCCACCAGATCCAAATCCTATGAGAGAGAGTTGAGTGTTGGGGAGACTATCATTTGAAGCACAAGAGCAAGGAGTTCATCATCAACACACCATTTGTTACTTCTTGGAGAGTGGTGTCTCCTAGATTGGCTAGGTGTCACTTGGGAGCCTCCGACAAGACTGTGGAGTTGAACCAAGGAGTTTGTAAGGGCAAGGAGATCGCCTACTTCGTGAAGATCTACCGCTAGTGAGGCAAGTCCTTCGTGGGCGACGACCATTGTGGGATAGACAAGGTTGCTTCTTCGTGGACCCTTCATGGGTGGAGCCCTCCGTGGACTCGCGCAACCGTTACCCTTCGTGGGTTGAAGTCTCCATCAACGTGGATGTAGGATAGCACCACCTATCCGAACCACGCCAAAAACATCTGTGTCTCCAATTGCGTCTGAATTCTCCAAACCCTTCCCTTTACATTCTTGCAAGTTGCATGCTTTACTTTCCACTGCCTATATACTCTTTGCATGCTTGCTTGAATTGTGTGATGATTGCTTGACTTGTCCTAAAGTAGCTAAAATCTGCCAAACTCTAAAATTGGGAAAAGGTTAAGTTTTTATTGGTCAAGTAGTCTAATCACCCCCTCTAGACATACTTCAAGGTCCTACACCCGCTGACGCCGAGCGACAGTCCGACGGCCCCTCTACCAACTGCAACGGCGGTACGACAGCCATCGGAGCTCATGTTGATTGGCCCAGCGAAGCCAAGCGGAGACAACCGGCGATGCCTGATGTCGCCAAGGTAAAGATATCTCCAAAGAGGATGTCGCCCCGAATTGATCGCTTGGTGTCGGGGATGCAAGGTGCAAGCAGGAGCGCGGGAATGGAAGGGTGAGAACGGCAACAACTGCTTCTCTCTAGTTGTGCTTTGTCTCGGAGCTCGCTGGTGGCATTATCAAACCACTGCCATCCTCCGTCTCTCCTCAGTCTCGCCTATGAATCCTTAATGGTCAAAAAACAACATTACTGTACACTGCAGTTTCTGCCCTGCTCTCCGTGGTCTACCTCCCTGTTCAGGTATCTTATGGCATATGCTAACTAAACGATTGCCTAATGTTTCCCATGAATCCAGCATTCAGTTTGAAGCCTAACAATGCAGAAGATTAACTGAACATTTTCTGAGTACATTTTGCTATGAAGCATTAATTCATACGTGCACCAAACCAAAGTTGAAAACTCCACTTCAACTGTCCATTGTTTTTGTTAGGACTTCAGAAACAAGAACCAGCCAGGTCACTCTTGTGCTAAAGATGGATCCTAATTAAAGAAAGGATATTTGTTTAGAAAATGTGAAGAAATAAAGCCTGATGGAAAATTGCACCATGTCACTTAGAAATATCAAGGTAATCCTTCAGAAATTTTTGCTATGCTTTCCTGTGCTTTTTTCAATAATGTGGTTACCGAGGAAGGCTTCATATGATCTTCCTCACATTTTTCGAAGCTTTATTTACTAGGGCAATGTCGGCGTTCTGGGAACGGGGGTCCCCAGACTTGCCTGCCTACGGCCTGCGGAGTGGCTCGAGTGGGGGCCCAACATGGCCCATCTTCATCAACACAAAGCTCAAGACCCTCGCGAGGGGCCAAGCCTCGCGAGGCGGGCGACACGGCGCTTCCTCCGGCACGGCCTCCTTAGGCTGGCTCGCGAGGAGGCGGAGAGATCAAGGTGGGGTACCTCACGAGGTGCCCATGACGCAAGCCATGACGATCAAAGGTGCCAGGCGGGCGCCAGCCTGCGCAACGTCCTCCCTTTCCTCTTTGGTGCAAAGGGGGCAAGCGCAGACGAGAGGATCAAGCAAAGGCACCCATTTCGGTGCAACGAGACCAAGACCAGCTCCACGACAAGGAGGAAGTCACTGTGGAGCCCGAGCCGGCGTCATCACCAGAACCTTTGGCAGGCGAAGACCAACTTTAGTCAGGATAAGTGTACCCGATGTTCCCTTTTAAATTGGCCAATTGTTGGCGCCCTTCCCGCTCAATATTTGGGAAGAGGCCCGAGGCCTTTGCCTATATATAGGACTAGCCACCCCCAGGAAAGGGGGGGAATAGAGCATTTAGAGCAAGGAGAGAGAGAGAGAGAAGGAGAAGGGCAAGCGAACTCCCCCTAGCAGTTCATCCCCTAGCCAAGAACAGGCCCTCGCGAGGCCGTTCACCTGTACTATTCTTCCTCATCAGCCCAAGAGGCAATCCACCCGCCACAAACTAGAGTAGGGTATTACACCACAACGGTGGCCCGAACTAGTATAAATCTTGTGTCTCTTGTGTTGCTCCTGCGGTAGTTAGATCCTTACGAGACGGAGAGGTAGAGGGCTTGATCTCCGCGCGCACCCCAGAGTTCAAACCTTAAGGGTCTGCCGGAACCCGTGATCCGACATTTGGCGCGCCAGGTAGGGGTGCGCCGGAATCTGTCTTCCCATCGCTCCGTCTCTCGTTACGCCGTCGTCATCATGCCCGGCGACCAGGCGGGCAACCAAGGCCCATGGGCGGCGTGGCCCATCTGCGCGGAGCTTCCCGCTCCGGGCGACCCCGCGTCGTAGGCAGCTCGCGGTCCGCAGGGCACTGCGGGCCGTGGGCGACACGGGCAAGCTTCTGCGACCCTCACACCGCGAAAGGTGCGGTCGGCAGCGAGGGCCTCCAACCACGCCGCGGCTATGACACCGTACACCCGCCGAGAACAGGCAAACTCAAGGGCCGCGCTCACGGTAGCACGGGAGCTGTTGCAGTGCAAGCTACTGGAAGGCGGAGGCGACGTGCTGCTGGAGCGGGTCACCGAGCTCCTGGGCTTCGCCGCTTCGGGGGCTCACCCCTTCTGTGTCCAGCTTCCGCCTCAAGTCCAGGGCGGCGCACGAGGGGCCCCACGCACCCGCGCGGGCCTCAAGACTACCCTAACAACGGCGAATCCGCCAGCACCAGACTGGAAGTGGCACTACCCCCGCCCCCGGCGCATGAAGGAGAAGGGCTCAGTGCGGCCCACGACGCCAACGGCCAACCGCGCTACCACCCCGCGGTGGGCATGACAAGCAAGGCCGCATGGCGCATGGAGCATTACAGCGCGACATTCGGGGTGGCGGCGCCGGAGGAGTACGTGCCCCACATGATGGACCAAGGACACGCTCCCGAGGGCGAACAGGGCTCACTCTTCAGCCCCAGCTGGGAGGACGAGGCGCCAGAGGCCGAGCCCCTCCAGGAACCCTGGGACGGCTCCGTCGGTCACACTGGAGGCAACGACTATAGGGTACCATTAATTCCTCAAGAGCAGGCATACGCTAATCATGGGTCACGGGAGATGCAAGTCGCCGCGACAAGCAGCTGCCCTGCCCCTGCGGTCTCCTACCCCTCGGGAGGAGGACGCAGGGGGCTGCAGGAAAGGGTCAGAGATCCCACCTCATCACCGCGGCGTTCGGAGCAAGGCGTTCTTAGAAGATAGGCCCTTCGCTGGGGAGGGGCCCGAGGGCCTGCCCCTGGCGGAGGACCCGTGGTCGTCGGGGGAACTGCTGGCGGCCGCTCTACCGCACCGGCGGCGTCCTGGTTTCCGGTCGTCGTTGGTGGCACTAGAGTGTGGCGCAAGGCGGGGCCCTTGTCTGGCGATATGAAGCAAGGCCGGTTCCTGTGAAGAAGGCCCAGTGCCTGTGAAGCTCGCCGCCCTGTGACACTCTCACATAATAATGAGTGGGGTTGTACACGCCCCGGAGTCTCAGGGGTGCTGGCCTCAGGCCCTGGGGCTCCCTCCCATGCCCAGTGGATAGCACTTAGTTCCGTGCTGGTGAGAAGACGTCGAAGACTAGATTAGGTGCCGGACGCGGCCTTTCTGTTTGCTTTCATTGCTTTCTTCCTTTGGGTGTAAACTTTTTTCTCCCGCTGGATTAAAGTTGAATTCGAATCTGAGCTTTGCGTGCGTTCGGGGAAGGGGAGCTTGGTCTTGTTTGAGTCGTTTCCCGCGTTCTGGTCACCATCTCATCACGGCTGCCTCCCCTCGCGAGCCCCTCGCGAGCAGGGCCAGGCCTAGCTTAAGCACGGCCCAGATTGCCGCTGCCGCCCCCTCGCGAGGTGACCATTGGCGCCTATGGAGATCGTTTTTCTCGTGAAGGCCCAGAGCTTGTGAAGAAGGCGAACGCCTGTGAAGACATCCCTCTCGGGAGAAGGCCCAGAGCCTGTGAAGAAGGCGAATGCCTGTGAAGACATCCCTCTCGGGAGAAGGCCCAGAGCCTGTGAAGAAGGCGAACGCCTGTGAAGACATCCCTCTCGGGAGAAGGCCCGGAGCTTGTGAAGAAGGCGAATGCCTGTGAAGCCATCCCTCTCGGGAGAAGGCCCAGAACCTGTGAAGAAGGCGAATGCCTGTGAAGCCATCCCTCTCGGGAGAAGGCCCAGAGCCTGTGAAGAAGGCGAATGCCTGTGAAGCCATCCCTCTCGGGAGAAGGCTCAGAGCCTGTGAAGAAGGCAAACGCCTGTGAAGACGCCTCCTTCGAGAAAAGGCCCGGAGCCTGCGAAGACGGCCCATGCCTGTGAGGTTTCCTGTCAGTAACGACCCCGCCTCCCGAGGCTTCAACTACCCAGCACCTGGGGCGTGACGCCCTCCAGAAGGCAGCTCCGGAGCCTGCAAGGGACAAGGGCGAACCAGCCTACCGTTGGACACGCGTATGATTTAATCACTGCAGATACATTATATACAAGTTCATACATGAGGGGCTCCCCCTCCCAAAATGCTCTCACAACCGTCGGGCCAAAAGCCTGAGTTCTATCTATGCAGGGTAAAAAGGCGAGGATAACGCATGGTCAATCTGATAAATCCCCCAATGCATCCTCGGAGGCGCCTCCCGAGCTGTCGCTGGCGTCGCTGAACTCACCTTCGTTGCCTGCGCCCCCGTCAGCGGCATTGGGGTATTCCACCACGCCACCTTCGTCAGCGCCCACGATCACGCCATCGTCGTCCAAAGTGAAGGCCCGGACGAGCGCATCTACATTGCTCTCCACCCATTCAGCCAGGTCTCCTCGAACAGCTTGGGGAACTGGGGCGATGGCGGCGTCGAAGTCGAAGTGGGGATCAATGTTTCGAAGATGGCTGAAGACACGGGAGAAGGCGCGCCCGAGCAGGGCGCGGATCCTCTCCTCCACCAACCTATCCGCTCTGGCCGACCGTGCCTCCAGCTGTGTCGCCACGGTGGTGAAGAACTGCAGGTTGCCGCCGTAGTTAATCGTGTGCGGCTCGCCCACGACAGCCTCACAGATGTTGCCCAGGGCAATGTTGGCCCTATCACGGAGCTTGGTGAGCATGGGGCCGTGCTGGTGCTCCAGGACTTGCCGCTGCCGTATCTCGTCGGCATTCTGACGCTCGATGGCTACGGCCTCTTCCACACGCTGGCGTAGGCGGAGCACCTCGGCCTGGGAGGAGGCCAGCTCTTTCTACGCTGCCTCAAGGGCGACCCGGGAGGCGTCCGCTCGTCGCGTCGCCTCATCCCACTGGGCCCTCAAGGTGGCGGTTCTGCCCTCGGCTTCGACTCGGATCATCCCCAGCTTCCCCTCGAACTCGCGCTCGAGGCCTTGGCGTGATGTCGCCACCCGATGGCAAACCTCCTCCAGGACACGCGTTTCCCACGCGGCGACATTGTTTTCCGCCTGCGTCACCAGGCGCTCCCTCGTCTCCAGCTGCTCGAGCTCACGAGCGCGTTCGGCGGCCTCCAGCACCAATGCTTCCTCGCGCTTCCGAAGCTCACCAGGTCTCCGGAAGCCACCTCCATCGATGCAAGGGCTGCCTCGCGCAGCTCAGCTTGCTCCTCCAGCAAGCGGCACCAGGCCAAGAGCTCCCGAGCCTGTTCTTCTGCTGCTCCTCGCCGACGGTCGGCTCCTCGGGCCTCCTCCATGGCCTGAGACTGAGCCGCCCGAGAAGCCTCCAGCGACGCCTTCGCCTCTTCATCGTCAAGGACGCGCTGACGACGCGCAAGGGCAGCGGCTGCCTCCAGCTCGCGCCGCTCGACAGCCAGGCGCAAGCCCTCAGCTTCCAGGCGCGTGTCTTCCTCAGTAAGCTCCTGCACAAGCAGGTCTACGGCACCACTCGCCCTCCGGAGGAATTCGTGGCGACGGGCGCAGCGCTCCCGAGCACGCTCAAGCACGTCTGCCGCGCCACCATCCGCCCAGGCAGGCGTCGAGGACCTCGGATCATCGCTCCGGCCCCGGGCAGGGGGCTGGGGGCTGGCGCATTCTCGGCGGATGGCCGCGCCGCATCAGAAGCCCAACTTGAGTCCAACCTGGCCTCAGGAGAAGGGCCACGGAGGTGCCTCAGCCGGTCGCAGCCCGCGACCGAACGGGGTGCCCACGGCAGGCTGCCTATGTCGAGGGAAGGCCCACGGAAGGAGATCGCAGGGGCGGGAGCGTCGCCGCGCGCTACGCGGCGGTCCGCGCCGTCACCTACCCAAACCACCAGGGCAGTGCCGCTCGAGACACCCAGGGGTGGCGGAGGAGACGGAGTCAAGGAGGGCGCCGGCCCGACGACTTCATCGAGCTCAGCAGGCAGAGGCCTGCAGGGCAAGGATCAGCGGATGCGGCAAGCAGGATAAGGAACAGAAAAGGAGAAGACTTACTCATCGACAGCGAAGTACTTCCGGCGCTTCAGCAAGCGGCAGGGGAGGTCGTCGCCCGAGGCCTCCCTTTTTCTCCGGAGGGCCTCAAAGTCCACACGGCAACGGCCCAGGAGAGATGCACAGGAACCAGCCTGCGAAGAGGACGGAGCGCCAAGGCCACTTGTGTCGAGGGCACATGCCTGGAACGCACGGGCAGTTGCCTCGTCAGAGATCTCTGCCGGGCGCTCAGGAGCCTCGGCCTCAAGCACCGGAAGCGGCGGCGCCTCACCCCTGGCCTCGGGAGCGCGGACCTCATGAGCTGCCCCGTCAAGAGCATCGCCAGGTACGGTCACATCGCCCGCGGCTCCCTCGACCCCCGCTGTCTCCTGCCTCCCTGCGCCACCACTCGAGGAGGATTCACCCAGGCCGACCGGAAGGGAAATCACCACCACAGGGTTCTCGCGAGGCCCCTGGAGGCCGACAGGGCATAACCCCCACTCGTCGAAAGAGGGCATCTGCCTCACGAAGTCATCCTTGTTGTGGCAGAGGTACAACAAGGCTCCCCCCTGCCGGACACCCCCTGGGTTGGGATCGCCTGTCAGGATCAAGAGCACCCTCCTCAGCACCTCGGGCGTCAGGTCTTCTCCCTGAAGCCTCATGCGGTCACCATGCCCGCTGAAGGCCCACATTCTACAAGAATGGCATTGGAGAGGGGCAATGCGGCGCAATAGGAACTCCTTCACCACTTTGGGCGCCGTTACGCCCAGCTTCTTCAAGGACATGAAGCGATGCCAGACGAAGGCGAGCCGTGGACTTACAAGCGTCTCCTGGCCCCATCCCGAATTAGGCACAACAGGCGATGTCGGCTTCGTGAGCCGGGGGCTGGGCACCCCGACATCGATGTACAACCACCGCTCGCGGAACTCGGCTGAAGGTGGAGGAAGGTTGAAGTCGATACCAGAGGCAGCGGTCTGGGACGAAGCTACGAAGCTCACGCATGCCGAGCATTGCGTGGGGTCGACAAGATGCAAGGAGAAGAAGTGGCGCAGCAGGGCAACAGAAGGAGGGATGCCCACCATCGCCTCACAAACAAAAGCGAAGACAGAAAGAGGAGCTATGGACTCAGGACCCATATGCATCATGTGGATCTGATAATGATCAAGGACAGCGTTGAAGAAATTGGAGAAGGGAGGCACCAAACCCGCCCACAAGGCGTCGGCAAAGTAATGGACCTCAGTGATTATCCTGTCAGTAGGAAGGTGACACGTAGGCCACGCCATCGTCCTCCCGCACTCGTTGAAGGCGGTGGCCAGAGCCGGATTGAGCTTGTCCAGGCACTCTAGGTTGAGTATGATTGAGCGCCCGACAGCAAGCGCCACCGGCGGCAGCGGGCGAGATGGAGCCGCAGGCTTCTTCCCCTTCCCTTTCTTTGGAGCCATGGCGGCGGGCGGACAAGAGGAGATGCGAGATTGGATTGGAAGCAAGAGTCTGAGTTCGAAGGGGGGAAGAGCAGGAGACGGTCAGGCAACAGGGAGAAGGACGGCTGTGTACAACTGCGGGGCAACCTAGCGTGGCGCAGAATAAGGGGGCGTGGGTAAACAGTGCCGCCCACGTCCAATCAACCGCCACGTGGCGCTCGAGGCCGCAGGCTGTTAGGGCCCGCGGCGCTTCGCCCCTGCCCTTTCGCCTCTCGACACGGCCAAGTCCATGCGCACCTTGGGCCCGGGGGGTACTGTTGGCGTTCTGGGAACGGGGGTCCCCAGACTTGCCTGCCTGCGGCCTGTGGCGTGGCTCGAGTGGGGGCCCAACGTGGCCCATCTTCATCAACACAAAGCTCAAGACCCTCGCAAGGGGCCAAGCCTCGCGAGGCGGACGACACGGCGCTTCCTCCGGCACGGCCTCCTTAGGCTGGCTCGCGAGGAGGCGGAGAGATCAAGGTGGGGTACCTCACGAGGTGCCCATGACGCAAGCCATGACGATCAAAGGTGCCAGGCGGGCGCCAGCCCGCGCAGCGTCCTCCCTTTCCTCTTTGGTGCAAAGGGGGCAAGTGCAGGCGAGAGGATCAAGCAAAGGCACCCATTTCGGTGCAACGAGACCAAGACCAGCTCCACGACAAGGAGGAAGTCATTGTGGAGCCCGAGCTGGCGTCATCACCAGAACCTTTGGCAGGCGAAGACCAACTTTAGTCAGGATAAGTGTACCCGACGTTCCCCTTTAAATTCGCCAATTGTTGGCGCCCTTCCCGCTCAATATTTGGGAAGAGGCCCGGGGCCTTTGCCTATATATAGGACTAGCCACCCCCAGGAAAGGGGGGGAAATAGAGCATTTAGAGCAAGGAGAGAGAGAGAGAAGGAGAAGGCCAACCGAACTCCCCCTAGCAGTTCATCCCCTAGCCAAGAACAGGCCCTCGCGAGGCCGTTCACCTGTACTATTCTTCCTCATCAGCCCAAGAGGCAATCCACCCGCCACAAACTAGAGTAGGGTATTACACCACAACGGTGGCCCGAACTAGTATAAATCTTGTGTCTCTTGTGTTGCTCCTGCGGTAGTTAGATCCTTACGAGACGGAGAGATAGAGGGCTTGATCTCCGCGCGCACCCCAGAGTTCGAACCTTAAGGGTCTGCCGAAACCCGTGATCCGACAGGCAATGCTCTGGCAAGAGTTCAAATATCAGATCATGTTTTTTATGACTATATGTGTGTTTATTCTTTTCAAAGGAATTTCAAAGGAATTTAATTCGTCTACATTTCTCATATACGTCTAATGTTCATTCATCAAAATGGATGGTCGTGGCATCGCAATGTGCGCCCAATCTTCGCTTCCACACTACAACCACAAACCCAAATGTATGAATCAAGTTATACAAATTCAACATTCATGTTTGGTAACTTCATGTATTTACGGATATTTTACTTAATTCATTATAAAAATGAACAGGCGCGACAACGCGCGTCAACATGATCTAGTAAGCACGTATGACTATATTCGGAATACATGCCTACATTACATTGATGAATTGGAGCTAGTTCTGTGTCACCCTATGTTATGACTGTTACATGATGAACCGCATCTGACATAATTCTCCATCACCGATCCAATGCCTACGAGCTTTTCACATAGTGTTCTTCGCTTATATACTTTTTCGTTGTTACTGTTACAATCACTACAAAACCCAAAACTATTACTTTTAGGTGTCAAAAAAATATTACTTTTGCTACCGTTACGTTACTTCCATACTACTTTGCTACTAAGTACTTTGCTGCAGATATTAAGTTATCCAGGTGTGGTTGAATTGACAACTCAACTGCTAATAGTTGAGAATATTCTTTGGCTCCCCTTGTGTCGAATCAATAAATTTGGGTTGAATACTCTACCCTCGAAAACTGTTGCGATCCCCTATACTTGTGGGTTATCAAGACTATTTTCTGGCGCCGTTGCAGGGGAGCGTAGCTCTATTCTTTGAGTCACTTGGGATTTATATCTGCTGGTCACTATGTAGAACTTGAAAGACGAGAAAACAAAAATTTATCCCTCAACTGCGTTGGGAGGTAAGGAACTGCCATCTAGCTCTGCACTTGATTCACCTTCTGTTTTGAGTAAGCTTGCGACACCTGAACCCGCTTCTGCTATTCATTCTGATATGCCGCATGTTATTGATGATGCCACTTCTGCTATGCATGATACTTATGATGAAACTACTTCTATGCTTGATACTACTGTGCCACTTGGTGAATTTCTTGATGAACAACTTGCTAGGGTTAGAGAGAATGAAATTATTGAAACTGATAATATTGATGAAAGTGATGATGAAGACTCTCCCCCTAATAAATATGAATTGCCTGTTGTTCCTGAGGGTTATGTTCTGGAAAAAGAAGCTTCTAGAGCTATTTTAGCTTGCAGTGATAGATACGATCTCAAGAGGTTATTAGCTAAATGGAAGCAACAATCTCTTATTGCTAGAATGAAACCTGACCCTGCTTTTGCTACTTCACCTATCTGTATTACTGATAAGGATTATGAATTCTCTATTGATCCTGATATGATTACTTTGGTTGAATCTGATCCTTTGTATGGCTATGAATCTGAAACTGTTGTGGCACATCTTACTAAATTAAATGATATAGCCACCTTGTTCACTAATGATGAGAAATCTCGCTACCTTTATATCCTTAAAATATTTCTGTTCTCATTAAAGGGTGATACTAAGATATGGTTTAATTCTCTTGATCCTGGTTGTGTGCGTAGTCCCCAGGATATGATTTATTACTTCTCTACTAAATATTTCCCTGCTCATAAGAAACAAGCTGCTTTAAGGGAAATATACAACTTCGTGCAAATTGAAGAAGAGAGTCTCCCACAAGCTTGGGAGAGGCTTCTCCAATTACTTAATGCTTTGCCTGATCATCCTCTTAAGAAAAATGAAATACTTGATATCTTTTATAATGGACTAACCGATGCTTCCAGAGATTACCTGGATAGTTGTGTTGGTTCTGTTTTTAGGGAAAGAACACCGGATGAAGCTAAAATTCTGATGAATAATATGTTGAAAAATGAAAATAATTGGACACTTCCTAAGCCAACTCCTGATCCTATTCCTAAACCAACTCCGAAGAAAAGTGGTGTTCTATTTCTCAGTCCTGAAGATATGCAAGAGGCAAAGAAATCTATGAAAGAAAAAGGTATAAAAGCTGAAGATGTTAAGAATTTACCTCCTATTGATGAAATACATGGTCTTAATTTACCGTCTGTTGAAGAAACATATGATCTTAATCCATTACCCATTGAAGAAACGCATGGTCTTGATAACCCGACACAGGTAGCAAAGGTAAATTCTCTCTATAGATATGATAAATCTGAAATCCCTCCTACTAAGTTTGCTAGCCAATGTTTAGATGAGTTTGATAATTTTATGGTTAAGCAAGAAAATTTTAGTGCTTATTTTGGTAGACAATTAAAACAAAATGCCTATATGATTGACCACCTGAGTAATTACATGGCTAATGTTAAAGGCGAACTTAAACTCATTAGTAAACATGCTTCTATGGTTACCACTCAAGTAGAACAAGTACTTAAAGCTCAAAATGATTAGCTCAATGAAATGAATAGTAAGAAAAATGACTATGATGTTAGAGTGGCTACTAGAACTGGTAGAATGACTCGGGAACCTTTGTATCCTGAAGGCCACCCTAGGAGAATTGAACAAGATTCTCAGAGAAATAATATTGATGCACCTAGTCCTTCTAAAAAGAAGAAAAAGAAAAATGATAGGACTTTGCATGCTTCTAGTGAACCTATTGCTGAACCACCTGAGAATCCAAATGATATTTCTATTTCTGATGCTGAAACACAATCTGGTAATGAACATGGACCTAATGAAAATGTTAATGATGATGTTCATGATGATGCTCAACCTAGTAATGATAATGATGTAGAAATTGAACCAGCTGCTGATCTTGATAACCCACAATCAAAGAATCAGCGTTATGATAAGAGAGACTTTGTTGCTAGGAAACATGGTAAAGAAAGAGAACCATGGGTTCAGAAACCCATGCCTTTTCCGCCCAAACCATCCAAGAAAAAGGATGATGAGGATTTTGAGCGCTTTGCTGAAATGATTAGACCTATCTTCTTGCGTATGTGTTTGACTGATATGCTCAAAATGAATCCTTATGCTAAGTATATGAAAGAAATTGTTACTAATAAAAGAAAGATACCGAAAGCTGAAATTTCCACCATGCTTGCTAATTATACTTTTAAGGGTGGAATATCTAAGAAACTTGGAGATCCAGGAGTACCCACCATACCATGCTCCATTAAAAGAAATTATGTTAAAACCGCTTTGTGTGATCTTGGAGCCGGTGCTAGTGTTATGCCTCTCTCTTTATATCGTAGACTTGATTTGAATAAGTTGACACCTACTGAAATATCTTTGCAAATGGCTGATAAATCAACTGCTATACATGTCGGTATTTGTGAGGATGTGCCTGTTGTGGTTGCAAATGTTATTATTTTAACGGACTTTGTTATTCTTGATATTTCCGAGGACGATAGTATGTCTATTATTCTTGGAAGACCTTTTTTGAATACTGTAGGGGCTGTTATTGATTGCAACAAAGGCAATGTCACTTTTCATGTTATTGGTAATGAGCATACGGTACACTTTCCGAGGAAACAACCTCAAGTTCATAGTATCAATTCTATTAGAAAAATTCCATCGATGATTTTTGGAGGTTTTGAATTTCCTCTTCCTACTGTCAAAAAGAAATATGATATTCTTATTATTGGGGATGTGCATATCCCTGTTGAGGTAACATAGTGTTATTCAAAATTTCACCGGTTTGATGCAATTCGGAATGAGTTTGTTAACAAGACCTGATCAACCTTGTTAGTGGATTCCTTTTGATGAGCATGAGATGGATGAAACTAGAAGGCACAACCTTCTGTACCCTCTCTCTACTTTCTGTTATTTAGTTGAAATAAAGTAAACATAGTATTTTCCTGTCTGTTTTCTTATTTATCCGTGCAATATAAAAATACCACAAAAATAAAAGTTCTTCAAATGCCCTGCCAATTTAATATTATTTTTTCTGGAATATTTGAGAATATCTGGCACTGAGAACACAGCAGGGGGAGCAAGCACCTGGCCACAAGGGTCCAGGGCGCGCCCCCTGCCTCGTGGGCCCACGGTGGCTCCCCTCCACTTATTCCTGCGCCCACACACTTCTTCTTCCTCCCAAAAAAATCACCATCAGCTCAAGCACGAGTTCTAGCTCATTTTGCTGCGATTTTCGATCTCCTTGCTCAAAGCACCTCTCACAAAACTGCTTGGGGGGATTGTTCCTTGGTATGTGACTCCTCCATTGGTCCAATTAGTTTTTGTTCTAGTGCTTTATTCATTGCAAATTTGTGCTGCCTAGGTGACCATGTTCTTGAGCTTGCATGTCAAATTTATATGGTTCTAAGTAGTTCTAATGCATGATATGAGCTTTAGGCACTTGTAGGAGTAGTTGCTATCAATTTTCTTGAGCTTGGTTCACTTTTATTTGAAGTTACTAAAAATTTCAGAAATTTTCATAAAATAATGAAGATATTTTTGAGGGTCTCATCGAGCCGAAGCTCGAAGGAAAAGCAAAATGAAGAAGCACAGAGGCCCAAATATAATCTACCTCACACCACGGAGGTTCGGTCGTGGGAATGGCCTTCCGATGATAATTGAGAGCAGCCGGGATTTATGATGATTTTTATGATTTGGCTGAGAATGCAGACCTCACCGACTTCCTCCGCGACCAACACGAACAGTATCTCTTAATCACCAATACTTTTGTGCAAAACTTCTACTATTATCCTAAGGAATCACCTCCTTTAGTAGAGTTTCATTTATATGATGTGGTTAAGAAGATGCCATTATATGAATTTTGCAGGGTTTGCAAAATACCTTTTGAGGGTAGCTTAGAGGAACCACATCGTAAAGATGTGGACGGATTTATTGATACTATTACTGTAGGGGAAACTAGGAAGGTTTCCGATGCAAGAATCACTAGCATACATTTTCCTACTTTACACTATTTTGCAATATTTGCTAGTCATTGCTTAATTGGTCGCGGAAACTGTGGAAACCTTAGTGTTCCTGATATCATCATTTTGTTCCATGGTTTATTCTGTGATAACTTTGTTAGTATGGGCGGTATTATTGCTAAACGGTTAAGTTTGAACCGTACAAAGGGCCCCATCTTTGGAGGCCCGTACCTAGTTCCGTTGGCGGCCATCTACGCCTACCGAAACCATACAACAACTACAGATCCAGAGCCGGAACCACAATTTGATCCTCCACGACAGTCTAACTACCAGTGGGATCCGGAGATGATTGCCAACCAGTGGCAATCAGGGTTTTCTTCATCTCAGTACGACCCCGGCTACAACTATGGATATCCGCTAGTCCATCCGTGGTAATAAACCAACTTAGGCCAAAAGCCTAAGCTTGGGGGAGTACGTATTTCTCACCGACATTACATTCATGTTCACCCACTCATTGCTAGATGTCGGTGCTCATACTTTTTCACTGTAATATCCATGCTAGTTTACTTTCCTTTTTATGCTTTCTTCTTGTGTGTTTGATAAACCTTAAGAAAAACAAAAAAATTATTAATAACCTTTAGCTAGTTTATTTTCTTGCTGTGATAGTAATAATTAAAAAGAAAACCCAAAAAGTTTTCCTGTTCTTCTTTTGCTTGTTGGGAGCTTTCCCGTGTAAATAGTTTTATTTTTTTTCTTTAGGGGTCGATAGGAGAAGACCATGATTAAATTGTTGAAGTGGCTCTTATATGCATTATTGTTGATTTAACCAAGAGCCCATATTGCCTTGTCTTCTCCTATTTATTGAATGCTCGCAGATTCCAGCTTAGTCCAATGCACATGCACTCTTATTATTATTCACATCGTTCGGTTGTGCAAGTGAAAGGCAATTATGACGATATATGACTAAGATGAGAGAAGCTGGTATGAACTCGACCTCTCTTGTTTTTGTATATATGATTGGTTCATCGTTCCTGATTCAGCCTATTATGAATAAATATGTTTGCAATGACAATTAGAGATTATAGTTGCTCATGCCATGCTTAATTAGCTATGAGTTATAATGGTTTACCTTGCGTGCCAACATGCTATTAAAATGGTTGTGATGTGGTATGGTGGGGTGGTATCCTCCTTTGAATGATTTAAGTGACTCGACTTGGCACATGTTCACACATGTAATTGAAACAAATCAACATAGCCTTCACGATATTTATGTTCATGGTGGATTATGTCCCACTCATGCTTGCACTCAATGTATATTAATTTTAATGCATGTTCATGACTGTTGTCACTCTCTAGTTGGTCGCTTCCCAGTCTTTTGCTAGCCTTCACTTGTACTAAGCGGGAATACTGCTTGTGCATCCAATCCCTTAAACCCCAAAGTTATGCCATATGAGTCCACTATACCTTCCTATATGCGGTATCTACCTGCCGTCCCAAGTAAATTTGTATGTGCCAAACTCTAAACCTTCAAATGAAATTCTGTTTTGTATGTTCGAATAGCCCATGTATCAATTAGGGTTGTCCGTATCTGCCATGTTAGGTGAGTTATTCTCAAGAGGAGTGGACTCCCCTCCTCACTCACGAGACAATGGCTGGTCACCGGGATGCCCAGTTTCATGCTTTATGCAAATCAAATCAAATTAATTGCAAACCAAACTCCCCCGGGGCTGTTGCTAGTTGGAGGCACTCGTTGTTTTGAGCAAGCCATGGATTAATGCTTGTTGGTGGAGGGGGAGTATAAACTTTACCATTCTGTTTGGGAACCGCCTATAATGTGTGTAGCATGGAAGATATCTCCATCTGTTGGTTGTTATGTTGACAATGAAAGTATGCCGCTCAAAATATTATTTATCTCTATTTCAAAATCGAGCTCCGGCACCTCTATAAATCACTGCTTCCCTCTGCGAAGGGCCTATCTATTTACTTTTATGTTGAGTCATCACCCTCTTATTAAAAAGCACCAGCTGGAGAGCACAACTGTCATTTGCATTCATTACTATTAATTTATATTGGGTATGACTGGATCTCTTTTACCATGAATTACAATGTCTAGTCAGTCCTTGATCTTTAAAGGTGCTCTGCAATTATGTTTTGCGGTCTCAGAAAGGGCTAGCGAGATACCATCTTATTATATCATATTATGATTGTTTTGAGAAAGTGTTGTCATTCGAGATTTATTATTATTGCTCGCTAGTTGATTATGCCATTGATATGAGTAAACATGAGACCTAAGTGTTATTGTGAATATGGTTAGTTATAATCTTTGTTGAAAACTTGAATGTTGGCTTCACATATTTACAACAACAAGAGCAAACAGAGTTTGTAAATATTTTTCTTTATCACTTTTAGTTTATCAACTAAATTGCTTGAGGACAAGCAAAGGTTTAAGCTTGGGGGAGTTGATACGTCTCCGTCGTATTTACTTTTCCAAACACTTTTGCCCTTGTTTTGGACTCTAACTTGCATGATTTGAATGGAACTAACCCGGACTGACGCTGTTTTCAGCAGACTTTCCATGATGTTATTTATGTGCAGAAACAGAAGTTCTCGGAATGACCTGAAACTCCACGGAACATATATTTGGAAAATATTAAAAATACTGGAAGAAGAATCCACGTCAGGGGGCCTACACCCTGTCCACAAGGGTGGGGGCGCGCCTGCCCCCCTGGGTGCACCCGCCTGCCTCGTGGGCCCCCTGATGCTCCATCGACCTCAACTCCAACTCCATATATTCATGTTCGGGGAGAAAAAAACCAGAGAGAAGGATTCATCGGTTTTACGATACGGAGCTGCCGCCAAGCCCTAAAACCTCTCGAGAGGGCTCATTTGGAGTCCGTTCGGGGCTCCGGAGAGGGGGATTCGTCGCCGTCGTCATCATCAACCATCCTCCATCACCAATTTCATGATGCTCACCGCCGTGCGTGAGTAATTCCATCATAGGCTTGTTGGACGGTGATGGGTTGGATGAGATCTATCATGTAATCGAGTTAGTTTTGTTAGGGTTTGATCCCTAGTATCCACTATGTTGTGAGATTGATGTTGCTATGACTTTGCTATGCCTAATGCTTGTCACTAGGGCCCGAGTGCCATGATTTCAGATATGAACCTATTATGTTTTCATGAATATATGTGAGTTCTTGATCCTATCTTGCAAGTATATAGTCACCTACTATGGGTTATGATCCGGCAACCCCGAAGTGACAATAATCGGGACCACTCCCGGTGATGACCATAGTTTGAGGAGTTCATGTATTCACTATGTGTTAATGCTTTGGTCCAGTACTCTATTAAAAGGTGGCCTTAATATCCCTTAGTTTCCGTTAGGACCCCGCTGCCACGGGAGGGTAGGATAAAAGATGTCATGCAAGTTCTTTTCCATAAGCATGTATGACTATATTCTGAATACATGCCTACATCACATTGATGAATTGGAGCTAGTTCTGTGTCACCCTATGTTATGACTGTTACATGATGAACCGCATCCGGCATAATTCTCCATCACCGATCCAATGCCTACGAGCTTTTCACATAGTGTTCTTCGCTTATTTACTTTTCGGTTGCTACTATTACAATCACTACAAAACCCAAATTTTTTACTTTTGCTACCGTTATCGTTACTTCCATACTACTTTGCTACTAAATACTTTGCTGCAGATACTAAGTTATCCAGGTGTGGTTTAATTGACAACTCAACTGCTAATACTTGAGAATATTCTTTGTCTCCCCTTGTGTCGAATCAATAAATTTGGGTTGAATACTCTACCCGCGAAAACTATTGCGATCCCCTATACTTGTGGTTATCAGGGAGCGAATACGATTGACCTAGCTTTCGATCTGTTGTCACTTGTCCTTAAGCGCCGCCGGGTCGTCCCTTTATATACACAGGATGATGCCCAGTGGCTCATGGAGTCCCAGCCGACTCATACACAACGTGTCCAGCTCGGTGACTAACTACACATGCCTTATAATACAAGTCATACATATATAGCGGTTTACACCTCCAGGCCTTAAGTCGCCCTTGGGTTTTGGGCCTTCAGTAAGCCTACTTCATGAATCGCCATCTTCAACATCTTCCTGGGCTTTGTCATAGCCAACCTCCAACGGTATAACCCGGCCCCTCCTGGGCAGGTCATACCCAATAGTTATATCCCAAACATTAGGCCCCAGGTTGATTTGAACTTGTTCATATCAATCTTCAACACTTAGAGAAAATCCTTCTTCATTTATTCCTACGAGGCCTTGTAACCCGCCGTGACGTCACCTGTCATTAATATTACATAAGGCCCAAATCTTAATATATCTTTTCTTTTAATAAACTCCCGAAAACCGAGGTGTCTACACTGTTGCATATCCATTTTTTGGCCTCCTCGATTCCCGCGGATGCCACTTATCCTTTCGATGTTATAAATAGGGCCAGGGGTCCCTTTCACTTTCAAAGATACACTGAAGCAGTTATCCGTGCTGCCCAAAAGGATTGCTGATTTAAAACGAAGAACTGCCAAAGCCGACGCCTTGACTGACTTAAGCCGGGAAAAGGCATGTCAAGCCGATCTTGACCCACAGGATTTGGCCAATGGCTGCCCCAGTGTTAAAGAAGACAGATCTGCCTTCAGTGCTGATGATTTTGCAGAAATAGCAAGAGCCATGCGTCCTTTAGCAAGCAAACTGGCTGACGAAACCAGTCTATCCACATATCATGTGGCTTATGATGCTGAAAACAAGAGAGTGAGCACGCTGGTTCACGAGCCAACAGATCTCATCCCACCGATTCGTAAGCACACCTTTGCTCCTATCATTGATCCATCAAACCTTATTGATGATGAAGCTGTGTTGTCACACCCTGATTTTCATGCCACAACACTTAAGCTAATAAATCATGAGAAAATGTGGTTTGACAAAAACTTTTGAGTGTTTTGGACTTTGCTTGATTTGATTTTTGTGAGTTGTTTGCAAGTGCTCTAAAAATCAAATAAATCCTCCAACTCTTATACTCCTTCTCCTTGATCCAAAAACCTCTTCCCAATGATCATGCCATGTGTATAGTACAATATAGTATTTGCTTACAAAAATAACTTGGCCAAATGGTATTTTCAAAAATTAGTTTTCCAAAAACCCCTTGATTGAGGATTGCGTTGCAAGTACTTAATTAAGGGCAGTAAAAATCTTTCCAAAAATATTTTTGATTCCTACTAGATATAGGTTACCCAGAAACCACAAAAATATAATTTTAAAAGTTATTTTACTATTTTATTTAAAGGCTTTTTCTTCAGGCCAGAAATGGTCTTAAATAGGTTAAAATTATTTTAAAGCTTTAAAAATATTTGAGAAAAATTAGGGAGACTCAATGTACATATATTTTCCATATATATGAGTCTCAACATATGGTTATGATCAAAATATTGGACAAAACCTCCCAAAACCATTTCTGCTCATTTCAAGGATTTGAAATATTTCTACAGGAAATATTTTCATAAAAACCCAAGAAAATTCTACCATGTCACATATGACATTTTTGAAGATCTTGCCAAGTACCATGTCATGGACAATAGTATAAACCCATGAAACCCTCTCAAAACCACTTCTATCCTTTTTCAAGTTTGAACAGCTTTGCACTGTCAAACATGTCCAAATGCTCTCAAACTTAGTGCACATGCTCAAATGATGTAATAATGCATGTAGACCAAATGGCACAAGTTGGAGAGAAATTTATCTTGATCAAAGTGTACCAAAACCCTCTCTGGCCAGAATCAACTTTGAACAAGTTTGTACTGCCAACTTTTTCTCCTTGACCCCAACTTTTGTGAGCATGTTCACATGACCAAATGAGGCCACTACACCAAGTGGTGCATCAAGGAGAATTGATTTGCATGACTAAATCATGGTAAAACCATTTCTGTTGATTTATAGGGTTTACCAAAGTTACATTGGCCAATTTGCCCAAATGAGCTCCAAATTGGTGGAAGGCCCTAATTATATGTGCCATTGCACCCTGTGGAGTCTCATTACAAATGGAGTTCATTTGCTTACCCAAACAAGTATCAAACACCTTCTGCCACTTTACCAAAATTCCATTTTTGACCTCTTCCACTAATCTCCATGGCCTCAACTTTCTACCACAGCTGCCCCAGGTCACCTCCTACCTCCAGTAACTCTCCTCCTTCAATAGCTCAATTATTTGGGGGTGAAACCCATCCCTTTCTCTCTCTGTTTACCCATGGCAACTCCTCCCCTCTCTCTCATTTCTATATGCAGCCCCCCACCTAGCTCCTGACCACTCTAGAGCATCCAAGGAAGCTCCAGGACACAAGTGGACATGCCCCTGACCTTTTAAAATGGCCATGCCGGCCATATGCATGCTCTGGTGCACGCTACAGTGCGCCCTTGCACTGTAGCTGCCCTCTGCCCAATGCCTCCGACCACCTCGGCCCTCCCCCGCACGCCTGCCGACGTGCCTCGACGTCCGCAACACGCCACGCCCCTGGCCCCCTCCTCTCTCTTCCTCCTCCTGCCTCCTCTCGCACGCGCACCGGCCGCCCGAGCGCTCCAATGGGCAGCCTCACACGCGCGGTGCTCTGGCCCTCCCCTGCTCCTTCTCTCCCTTTCCCTGGTCGTAGACCTCCTCCACAAACACCCCAGACACACCGCGACGAGCTCCCGTGGCCCGTAGCGACGAGCACGAGCTCGCCGGCACACGAACCCATGGTGCACCATCGCCTCGCCATTTAAGGGCTCCCAAGGCCTCCCTCTGGATCCCATTCACTCTCCCTCTCTCCCGTACACCCCTGGACCAACCTGCACCTCCTCTCGTGCCCTCCTGCTCCCTCGATGGCCGGATTGCCGTCGTCGGCCTCCTCCTAAATTCGTGCCCACCTCTCCTCCTCCTTCCCTCTGGATCGCACAAGAGCACCACCACCATCACCGCGAGCCCCTCCCGTGCTTCTCCCTCTCCTCCCGGTGGCCGTAGCGCCGTAATCAACGCCGCCGCCGACCTCCTTCGCCGCGGCCAATGCTGTGCTCGACCCAGAGCTCCTCGGCGGTCGTGCCACCCATGGAGGGGCGCGGCATCACCTCCTGAGCACGCCGGTGGGCAGAACGTCGCCGGAGACGCCCTGTGGCGCCGGCGACCGGCATCGAGCGCCTCCTCTGTCTCCTGTCGCACACGCGCGGGAGGTGGAGGACGAACCTGACAGGCGAGCCCCGCTCGTCAGTGGCCCAGCCACCGGGCCACGCTGGCAAGTGGAGGTGGGTTCGCCCCTTGTCGTGTCCCCGCGGTGAAGGCGCACTCCGCGTGGGCGCCTTCGACGTGGCCCCTGCGCGCGTGCAGCCAAGCAGCTGGGCCGGCCCGTCAGCTATCCCTCACCCAGCGCGCAGAATAAGTGGTATAACCTTTTTCCTTTTTCCTTTTCCAGTCAACTTCAAAAATCCATTGACAATTCAAATTAACTCCAAATTTGATGATTCAAATTTCTAAATGTTTCTAAATTCATGCCCTATCTCATGGTGCTGTTTGCACATTTTCCCAGAAATATTTCTTTCACAAATAATTATTACATCCCATTTTTCCATTTCTATCATAAACTTTGGAAAATCACACAGGGCTCAAATTTAATCCAAATGCCATGATTCAAATTTCCAGATGCTTCTAAGTTCAAAACTTAGTTTTTTGAACATTTTTACTAATACTTTCTGTACCACCTCAAATAATGGTCCATTTCTTCATATTTGTCAACTTTGCAAATTCATAGGAAAATCATTTCAACTCCAAATCCAGTGAAACCAATTCCTAGATGCTTCTAAAATCATCCTTTGTTAAATGGGTGCCTTTGCTCATTTTTCAAAAATATGTTTCTGTACACTTCTTGCAATCCCATAAAACCCTTGATTCCACCATATCGAAGTGTTTAGAAATATCCATTGATCCACTTCCAATGAAACCACTTTGGTCATTCCTCATATGACCAGGAGTATCCAATAAAAATCAACTTCATATTTTTACAGCACTTTTATTTTCTGCCTTGTTGTGTTGCTTATATGATTGTTCGACGTTAGTTGACGAAGTAGACGGAGTACTCTGAGAAGGACAAGAAGATCTCAAGACTCTGATGAACCAGGCAAGCAGCCCTTTGACCATGTCTATGAAACCTTTTTATGCATGTCATATAGCACTTTATTAGCGTTGCTTCGGAATCATGAAGTGATGGAAACCACTTTGATGGGTTGCCTCTGTTACTTCCTCGTTGATACTTGCATTGTGCATGACCCTACCTCCTTATGAGGGTTATGTCGGTGGGAGTAGATAGGATGCTAAAGTAGTGCTACGCAAAAAGGGACGGGAATATGCATGGTGATGGAGGCAAAGTGCTTTCAAAAGACTTTTCGAAAACCCCATCGGGTGCCACTTATGCCCGAGGGAGATGATGAGTTGGGTAACCACTTGATGACGAAGTGGTGTACCGAGACAAGTGTGTGTTGTTTTCCAAAACGGATTGGTTTAAGTTGCGACCATTATTCCAACCTTACATGCGCAACCACTCTACCCTTATATGGGAAAGGGCATTGTTGATTACCTAGGTCGATACTAGCTTGAAGCCCGCATTACAAGTGACGGGGGAGAGTTGGTGCTCTCTCACGGGACGGGGTCGTGCCAGGTAGGGCGGCCATGACTGTTTTCACAGGGCACCGGATACACCGTTGTGTCCCCTCTCGGATGTTACGATCTCGAGCGAGTCTCGTATGATGTACATCGTGAGGATACAGAGCAACGAGTGGACTCCTTGTTAGTATCGTCTAGGGAAAGATAGTGATCGGGTGCTTACCCCGGGTGCTTGAGGTACCGCGGGTCGTGGATGACACGGAAGCTCCTCGGATCTTGTGGGTAAAGTGTGCAACCTCTGCAGAGTGTAAAACTATTCGAATAGCCGTGTCCACGGTCAAGGACAGTTGGGTAACCGCTCTTGGGCTACGTCCACATGTTTACAAACCAGTGTGTGTGTTTGGATAAGTGGGAAGAACTACTTGGGTCAAGTCAAGGACTAAAAATGATTGAGTTGGGTTGGTGCCCTCTCTATTTATGTTGATATCTGTAACCTATCCTCATGCTTACTTAAACTCTCCTGATGCATGTCTTACAAGTTGTTGAACATGTCATTGCACTCAAAACTAGCTTTCCGCAAAAAATTACCTATGTCATGCATTATTGTACCTTGAACCAAAACATGGGTTGCTTGCGAGTACATTCAAAGTACTCATTGGCTTGCTACTGGTTATTTAATTGACCAGGCATGGAAGAACAGGAGTTTGAGGAAGAATCCTTTGGAGACGAACTTGCGAACTAGGACGCTTCCCAGTCAGAATGCCTGTAGGGTTAAGGCAGATGGCATGGGTTCTACTTATCAACGAAGATTTCCGCTGCTTGTGTTTCATTTGATGTTCAGCCCCTAAGGCTTTATCTATGTAGGACTTGACCATAATGGTCATAATTTGTGTAAGACGGTATGTATGGATGTAAGACTCTTGTTATTCAGCTTCTGTGTGTTCAGTGAGCATTGATCTCTGGGATCACTGTACACGTGCATTCGGTGATCACGACTTATGAGTCGGGGTCCCCACAGAGCTGGTATCAGAGCCATCCTGACTGTAGGAAGCCTTAGTTAGCATGGTCGTTAGTTAGGGTAAAACTATTTCCAAAACTACTACTAGTTTTCAAAACTATCTATACTTCTCTTCCCTTCTCAGTTTTTCGAAAACTAAGGTATACCTTCCTTATTGATCTCTTCCCCTTCAAAACATTTGGTCGCTAGAACCCTTATGCCCTTGACCACTAGATTCCTTGTGATCCTCGTGGATAATCAAGAAGGAAGATGCATTGCTAGACATTCACCCACATCTCCTGAACACAAGATTGCCGACATCACAACAAGACGATACCAACAGAAAATACATCCTCGAGGGATGAGGATCAGAAGGCCCAAGAGATGGTGACACTCTTGACACTGCCCCAAGATGATACAACCTTAGCCTACGACGATCAGGGCATAGAATATGCAAGATCATGATATACATTGCTAATAGGGAAACCCTATCACTACCGTTGTTGTATCGGCGACCACCGGTGGATGAGAACCTAGCCATTTGGTCCGCCTCACTATAGTGAGCAGGAAAAACGGTTCTCTTCATCCCCCGCTCTCGGTGACGATATTGTCAACAATGTGTTCGACGGATTGGACCTCTATTATGCCTTGTTAATGTCATTGCACAAAGGATGGCCACCTGGAACCGCCGACACCCTAAAAGGGCAAAATCGATCATCATGATTAAGAGGACAAGAGAAGACCAAGTCAATGCCAGCTACGAGGAGCCACCTTCAACCCATCATCTCATTAGGTGAGAAGTGTTGAAGATTCTTCAGGCCAACCCAGATTATTTCATCAAACAACTACAAGAGACGTAGCAACACCTGAGGAAAACACAGAAGACTGCACGAGGCTCAAGGCAGGATTATTGGATCCGAGAACCCCTAGGGTAGGATGAGTCGTGTACCCCCTATGCGCAGTCGAGTCCGTATGATGGTTCGAATAGAACCATGATTGTGTGTTTCTTGCTTTTATTTGTTTGTGTTTTGATGTCAGTCACCCTTTTGCCCTAGGCAACAAGTACGCGACTATATCACCTGCCTTATTTTGTTGTTCATGTTTGGCCCTTTTTGGCACTTGTTTGTTGCACCTGCACAACCCCCTTTAGGCATTCCCCTCCTCTATGCTATTGCCCCCTCTCATCTCTCTCATCAACTGAAGGCTAGCAAGACAAGATGCACCAATAATTCCACCTCGGCAGCCAACTAGCACTGAAGACTTTTTGTTGCAGCCCCCTCGACCAAGTGAAACCCCGTAGAGTTATGTTTAACCCTCCAGACTAGAAACCCATTCCTGGACCCTTCGAGACTTCACGAGACACCCCAGCTCGAGTCCTTAACCATGTGCTTAACCCATGGAATTGCAAGAGAACCAATTAAGCCTCTATAGACCTTGCACAACACTGGTTTCATTATGGAACTAGTGGACATAGTGAACGAGCACATTATCATCCTAATATAGCACCAGGACTGACGATGCCATAAGGAAGACCAGTTTGAGGATATGAATAACATGATGTGATTGTTTGGAAGACTAGATAGAACAATTGGCATCTCAGAAACTGTGCTCAAGGATAAGATGATAAACGTTCACTCGCATACTAGAATCCTTGAAACTCTTGAGCCCCACCTAGCCACGATATGGTAGGAATCACAACCATGGGCTTTGGCTCTAGGACAAGGAAACCTTGGCCAATACACAACCATGACCACCACCGATACCCCAACCTATAACCTATGTACCCCGTGGGCAAGTCTTCACGGAGTACTCGGACAAGTTAGTTGCCATCTTTCCTTGATGACATACTTGCCTACCCGAAGACGGAAGAACAACTGTTTAGCTGGTTAGGGAACATCTGAAGATTGCCATGTCCAGGAGGAAGAACTACACCAACCACCATCGTCAAGAAGTAAACCTCCGCATCAAAGACCAGGCATATCCGCAGGCCACTTCTCTCAAGGGAACCAAGCATTTTCATGACAAGGAAACCCACGCCAAGATTCATCGGCCCTCTTCGAGATCACTCCATGATTTAACAACCCCTTCCGAGATCACCACAAGACGAAGAGAAGACAGCTACCAGTTAGAGTTACCGCCTGAGTTACCCACTTTGCACAGCGTTTTCCACGCGGCACACCTCCGGAAGTGTTTTCGACTTCCTAGCTAGCCCGATCCCTACCAGGGCATCAATCACCAAACCATTGACCCCCAGCCCAATATGACATACGCGAGAAACCCCAATTGCAATATGGATCAAGCAGGACGACAAACACAAAGCCACGTCATCGAGTACTTCAAGCTCAATGGAGCACTACACGGAAGCAGAACCAACTTGAGGACTTGAAGACTACCCCAGATCCAAGTTTCTGTATTCCTTTCCGTGCCTAGTTTGGGAATCTCGGGGACGAGATTCTTGTAAGGGGGGTAGGTCTGTCACACCCTGATTTTCATGCCACAACACTTAATCTAATAAATCATGATAAAATATGGTTTGACAAAATCTTTTGAGTGTTTTGGACTTTGCTTGATTTGATTTTTGTGAGTTGTTTGCAAGTGCTCTAAAAATCAAATAAATCGTCCAACTCTTATACTCCTTCTCCTTGATCCAAAAGCCTCTTCCCAATGATCATGCCATGTGTATAGTACAATATAGTATTTTCTTACAAAAATAACTTGGCCAAATGGTATTTTCAAAAATTAGTTTTCCAAAAACCCCTTGATTGAGGATTGCACTACAAGTACTTAATTAAGGGCAGTAAAAATCTTTCCAAAAATATTTTTGATTCCTATTAGATATAGGTTACCCGGAAACCACAACAATATAATTTTAAAAGTTATTTTACTATTTTATTTAAAGGCTTTTTCTTAAGGCCAGAAATGGTCTTAAATAGGTTTAAATTATTTTCAAGCTTTAAAAATATTTGAGAAAAATTAGGGAGATTCAATGGACATATATTTTCCATATATATGAGTCTCAACATATGGTTATGATCAAAATATTGGACAAAACCTCCCAAAACCATTTCTGCTCATTTCAAGGATTTGAAATATTTCTACAGGAAATATTTTCATAAAAACCCAAGAAAATTCTAGCATGTCACATATGACATTTTTGATGATCTTGCCAAGTACCATGTCATGGAGAATAGTATAAACCCATGAAACCCTCTCAAAACCACTTCTGTCCTTTTTCAAGTTTGAACAGCTTTGCACTGTTAAACATGTCCAAATGCTCTCAAACTTAGTGCACATGCTAAAATGATGTAATAATGCATGTAGACCAAATGGCACAAGTTGGAGAGAAATTTATCTTGATCAAAGTGCCCCAAAACCCTCTCTGGCCAGAATCAACTTTGAACAAGTTTGTACTGCCAACTTTTTCTCCTTGACCCCAACTTTTGTGAGCATGTTCACATGACCAAATGAGGCCACTACACCAAGTGGTGCATCAAGGAGAATTGATTTGCATGACTAAATCATGGTAAAACCATTTCTGTTGATTTCTAGGGTTTACCAAAGTTACATTGGCCAATTTGCCCAAATGAGCTCCAAATTGGTGGAAGGCCCTAGTTATATGTGCCATTGCACCCTGTGGAGTCTCATTCCAAATGGAGTTCATTTGCTTACCCAAACAAGTATCAAACACCTTCTGCCACTTTACCAAAATTCCATTTTTGACCTCTTCCACTAATCTCCATGGCCTCAACTTTCTACCACAGCTGCCCCAGGTCACCTCCTACCTCCAGTAACTCTCCCTTTCCCTGGTCGTAGACCTCCTCCACGAACACCCCGGACACACCGCGACGAGCTCCCGTGGCCCGTAGCGACGAGCACGAGCTCGCCGGCGCACGAACCCACGGTGCACCATCGCCTCGCCATTTAAGGGCTCCCAAGGCCTCCCTCTGGATCCCATTCACTCTCCCTCTCTCCCGTACACCCCTGGACCAACCTGCACCTCCTCTCGTGCCCTCCTGCTCCCTCCATGGCCGGAGTGCCGTCGTCGGCCTCCTCCTAAATTCGCGCCCACCTCTCCTCCTCCTTCCCTTTGGACCGCACAAGAGCACCACCACCATCACCGCGAGCCCCTCCCGCGCTTCTCCCTCTCCTCCCGGTGGCCATAGCGCCGTAACCAACGCCGCCGCCGACCTCCTCCGCCGCGGCCAATGCTGTGCTCGACCCAGAGCTCTTCGGCGGTCGTGCCACCCATGGAGGGGCGCGGCATCACCTCCTGAGCACGCCGGTGGGCAGAACGTCGCCGGAGACGCCCTGTGGCGCCGGCGACCGGCATCGAGCGCCTCCTCTGTCTCCTGTCGCACCCGCGCGGGAGGTGGAGGACGAACCTGACAGGCGGGACCCGCTCGTCAGTGGCCCAGCCACCGGGCCACGCTGGCAAGTGGAGGCGGGTTCGCCCCTTCTCGTGTCCCCGTGGTGAAGGCGCACTCCGCGTGGGCGCCTTCGACGTGGCCCCTGCGCGCGTGCAGCCGAGCAGCTGGGCCGGCCCGTCAGCTATCCCTCGCCCAGCGTGCAGAATAAGTGGTATAACCTTTTTCCTTTTTCCTTTTCCAGTCAACTTCAAAAATCCATAGACAATTCAAATTAACTCCAAATTTGATGATTCAAATTTCTAAATGTTTCTAAATTCATGCCCTATCTCATGGTGCTGTTTGCACATTTTCCCAGAAATATTTCTTTCACAAATAATTATTACATCCCATTTTTCCATTTCTATCATAAACTTTGGAAAATCACAGAGGGCTCAAATTTAATCCAAATGCCATGATTCAAATTTCCAGATGCTTCTAAGTTCAAAACTTAGTTTTTTGAACATTTTTACTAATACTTTCTGTACCACCTCAAATAATGGTCCATTTCTTCATATTTGTCAACTTTGCAAATTCATAGGAAAATCATTTCAACTCCAAATCCAGTGAAACCAATTCCTAGATGCTTCTAAAATCATCCTTTGTTAAATGGGTGCCTTTGCTCATTTTTCAAAAATATGTTTCTGTACACTTCTTGCAATCCCATAAAACCCTTGATTCCACCATATCGAAATGTTTAGAAATATCCATTGATCCACTTCCAATGAAACCACTTTGGTCAATCCTCATATGACCAGGAGTATCCAATAAAAATCAACTTCATATTTTTAGAGCACTTTTGTTTTCTGCCTTGTTGTGTTGCTTATATGATTGTTCGACGTTAGTTGACGAAGTAGACGGAGTACTTGCAGAAGGACAAGAAGATCTCAAGACTCTGATGAACCAGGCAAGCAACCCTTTGACCATGTCTATGAAACCTTTTTATGCATGTCATATAGCACTTTATTAGCGTTGCTTCGGAATCATGATGTGATGGAAACCACTTTGATGGGTTGCCTCTGTTACTTCCTCGTTGATACTTGCATTGTGCATGACCCTACCTCCCTATGAGGGTTATGCCGGTGGGAGTAGATAGGATGCTAAAGTAGTGCTACGCAAAAAGGGACGGGAATATGCATGGTGATGGAGGCAAAGTGCTTTCAAAAGACTTTTCGAAAACCCCATCGGGTGCCACTTATGCCCGAGGGAGATGATGAGTTGGGTAACCACTTGATGACGAAGTGGTGTACCGAGACAAGTGTGTGTTTTTTTCCAAAACGGATTGGTTTAAGTTGCGACCGTTATTCCAACCTTACATGCGCAACCACTCTACCCTTATATGGGAAAGGGCATTGTTGATTACCTAGGTCGATACTAGCTTGAAGCCCGCATTACTAGTGACGGGGGAGAGTTGGTGCTCTCTCACGGGACGGGGTGCCAGGCAGGGCGGCCATGACTGTTTTCACAGGGCACCGGATACACCGTTGTGTCCCCTCTCGGATGTTACGATCTCGAGCGAGTCTCGTATGATGTACATCGTGAGGATACGGAGCAACGAGTGGACTCCTTGTTAGTATCGTCTAGGGAAAGATAGTGATCGGGTGCTTACCCCGGGTGCTTGAGGTACCGCGGGTCGTGGATGACACGGAAGCTCCCCGGATCTTGTGGGTAAAGTGTGCAACCTCTGTAGAGTGTAAAACTATTCGAATAGCCATGTCCACGGTCAAGGACAGTTGGGTAACCGCTCTTGGGCTACGTCCACATGTTTACAAACCAGTGTGTGTGTTTGGATAAGTGGGAAGAACTACTTGGGTCAAGTCAAGGACTTGACATGATTGAGTTGGGTTGGTGCCCTCTCTATTTATGTTGATATCTGTAACCTATCCTCATGCTTACTTAAATTCTCCTGATGCATGTCTTACAAGTTGTTGAACATGTCATTGCACTCAAAACTAGCTTTCCGCAAAAATTTACCTATGTCATGCATTATTGTACCTTGAACCAAAACATGGAAGAACAGGAGTTTGAGGAAGAATCCTTTGGAGACGAACTTGCGAACTAGGACGCTTCCCAGTCAGAATGCCTGTAGGGTTAAGGCAGATGGCATGGGTTCTACTTATCAAAGAAGATTTCCGCTGCTTGTGTTTCATTTGATGTTCAGCCCCTAAGGCTTTATCTATGTAGGACTTGACCATAATGGTCATAATTTGTGTAAGACGGTATGTATGGATGTAAGACTCTTGTTATTCAGCTTCTGTGTGTTCAGTGAGCATTGATCTCTGGGATCACTGTACACGTGCATTCGGTGATCACGACTTATGAGTCGGGGTCCCCACATGTATTTAGAGCGTTGACTGGTATCAACTGGGCTACGCCTGATTTCCGGCTGATGAATAAGCAAGGAGCTGAAGATGAGGAAGAGGCACGGGAAGACCTGGAGGCTTCAACCCGCCAATAGTCATAAGCCGGTTTACTAAGTAGAATAATTTGCTGTGTTGACGGCTCCAAACACTTATTCTCGTTGGGCCATTAGATGCCTTATAATAGGCTAGTTAAACTCTTGATCTGCCATGTCATTGTGCATGCCTTTTTTTGCATGACACTGCCGCTTTTGAAGCTCGACCACTTATAGTCCAAAGCCAGGCCGGGTTAACAAACTCCGGATAGATTCTTGTGTGAACCATAAGGCATCATAGCCCTCATTGGTTTTCAACCATGTATCAACATGTCACAAAATATTCAAATCAAATATAAATCAACAAACAAAAGCAAGGCTTTCATAGGCTGCCAAACCTTCAAAACAAGTGCTTTCAAAGGGCCGCACAACCACTAAGTTAAACCTTCACTCAACCTTATAAGCCGGGCCTCACATGACCAATCATCGTTTTAACTTTGACAAGTTCAGGGTCTATATAAGATTGAGTTGTGAAAAGTACGGCGAGTCATTCCAGTCAATCTGGGCGGAGTGGCAGACTTAAAAGGCAGGATAACCCGGGTTTTTAGGTGAATACACCTGGCTTCCAAGCCTATTAAGAGGGTCATAAAAACTCTTGTCCGTTGAACAAAGAACCCCCAAGTAATATTTCATTCCAGGCGTACAAGCCGGATGAATAGGGTAATCACAACTATGCTTAATGAGCAGGTAGCCCCCAAGTATTTAGTAATCATGGCGTACAAGCCGGATCAAGAGCGTAGTCATAGCTATGTTCAATGAGGAGGAAGCCCCCAAGTGATCAGATGAAGTGACAATAAAGACTCATTATTTTTAAAAAATGAAATGACACAGGCCCTGAATTATCAGGGATGTCGGCTTTATTATATTCATCATAATATATATAGTGTGAATATATGTACATCACAAGAGCCGGTGGCTCAATTATAGTAAGGCCGAAGATGAGCAATGTTCCATGGCCGGCGGGTCCCCTCCTCTAACATGCGTGAGTCCTTGTGGCCATGAACATCAATAAGGTAGTATGACCCGTTGTTCAGATTTTTGCTGACGACAAAAGGCCCTTCCCAAGGTGGGGATAGTTTATGCATATCAGTCTGATCCTGGATAAGCCAGAGCACCAAGTCGCCTTCTTGAAAGGTTCTGGTTCTAACCCGGCGGCTGTGATAACGACGCAAATCTTGCTGGTAAATCGCCGAATGAGCCGCCGCAAGGTCACGCTCCTCATCCAATAGGTCAAGTGCATCCTGACGTGCTTTTTCATTATCAGCTTCAACATAAGCCGCCACACGGGGCGAGTCGTGACAGATGTCACTAGGGAGAACAGCCTCTGCTCCGTAAACCATGAAGAAAGGCGTGTAACCCGTAGATCTGTTGGGGGTAGTATTGATACTCCATAACACTAAGGGCAACTCCTCCACCTAACAACCCGGCGTCCTTTGCAAAGGGACCATAAGCTGGGGCTTGATACCTCGCAAAATCTCTTTATTGGCTCGCTCAGCTTGACCATTAGACTAAGGGTGAGCCACTGATGATACATCAAGGCAAATATGCTCATGTTGACAAAACTCTTTCATAGCACCCTTAGACAGATTAGTGCCATTGTCAGTTATGATGTTGTGGGGAAAACCAAAAAAGAAAATCACCTTTCTGATAAATTGAACCGCCTTCGCCGCGTCACACTTATTGACCAGCTCTGCTTCCACCCACTTTGTAAATTTGTCAACCGCCACCAAAAGGTGGGTCTTTTTATCCTTGGACCATTTGTAAGTCCCAACCTTATCAAGCCCCCAGGCTGCAAATGGCCAAGCAATTGGAATCATCCTCAATTCCTGAGCCGGCACATGAGCTCGTCATGAAAATTTCTAACAACCGTCACATTTACTGACCAAATTCTCTGCATCAGCATGAGCCGTCAGCCAATAAAATCCATGACAAAAAGCCTTGGCTATGAGAGACTTAGAGCCAGCATGATGACCACAATCTCCTTCATGAATCTCTCGTAAAATTTCACAGCCTTCCTCAGGAGAAACACAACGTTGAAACACCCCTGTGACACTGCGATGATGCAACTCTCCATTGACAATAGAAATTTACTTAGACCGTCGGGTTATCTGCCTGGCCAAAGTTTCATCCTTAGGTAACTTGCCCATGTCATATAAGCCAAATATGGAACTGTCCAATCAAGAATAGTATGAAGAGCCGCCACCAGTTGTGCTTTCGGGTCAGGAATGGCAAGATCTTCCTCTGTAGGCAATTTGACTGAAGGATTATGCAGAATATCCAGGAAAGTGTTAGGTGGCACCGGCTTATGCTGGGACCCTAACCGTCTCAAAAAGTCAGCCGCCTCATTTTTCCTGCGATCAACATGTTCAACTTGATAACCTTTGAAGTGACCCGCGATAGCATCAACCTCTCGACGATAATCCGCCATGAGTGGATCGTTGGAATCCCAAGTGCCAGAAACTTGCTGAGCTACCAGATCTGAGTCACCAAAACACCTCACCTGGCTTAAGTTCATCTCCTTAGCCATCCGAAGACCATGGAGTAAGGCCTCATACTCAGCTGCATTGTTTGTACAAGGGAACATCAACCAGAGAACATAGGAGAATTTATCACCTCGTGGGGAAGTCAAGACAACTCCAGCCCCCCGAGCCCTCCAACTGCCTGGATCCATCAAAGTGAATAGTCCAATATGTGTTATCCAACTTCTCCTCAGGCATCTGCAACTCTGTCCAATCATTGATAAAATCCACAAGTGCTTGAGACTTGATGGCTGTGCGAGGCATATAATTCAAACCATGGGGTCCAAGTTCAATGGCCCACTTGGCTATCCGACCTGTGGCTTCTCTGTTTTGAATAATATCCCCTAAAGGAGCAGAACTAACCACAGTGATGGGATGACCCAGAAAATAATGTTTGAGCTTTCGGCTAGCCATGAACACCCCATATACAAGCTTCTGCCAATGCGGATACCTCTGCTTGGACTCAACAAGCACCTCATTGATGTAGTAAACCGGCCGCTGAACCGGATGCTCCTTGCCCGACTTCTTCCTTTTCACCAAATGGCTACACTGACAGCTCGTCTATTGGCAGCCACATATAACAAAAAATGCTCTTTATCAATGGGGGCAGCAAGAACCGGTGGCTCAGCCAACTGTTTCTTCAAGGCCTCAAACGCCTAATTAGCAGCATCACTCCAAACAAAGTGATCTGTCTTCTTCATCATCTGGTAAGGAGGGATGGCCTTCTCACCCAACCAGCTTAAGGCTGCAATACGACCCGCCAAACGCTAAACATCATTGATACACATCGGTTTAGCCAGAGAGGTGATAGCCTTTATCTTCTCCGGGTTAGCTTCAATACCTCATTCTGAAACCAGAAAACCCAAGAGCTTGCCTGCTGGCACACCAAAGACACACTTGGCTGGGTTAAGCATCATCTTATAGACCCGGAGATTATCAAAGATCTCTTTCAAATCATTTATCAAGGTTTCCTTCTTCCTGGACTTCACCACAATATCATCCACGTAGGCATGAACATTGCGCCCAGTCTGATGATGAAGACAATTCTACACACACCGGTGGTAAGTCGCCTGGGCACTCTTGAGCCCAAAAGGCATAGACAGGTAATAGAAGGCTCCAAGGTGAGTGATGAAGGCTGTTTTCTCCTGGTCCTTAACTGCCATCTTGATCTGTTGATAACCAGAATAAGCATCCAAAAAACTCAAACGTTCTCAACCCGCCGTAGCATCAATAATCTGATCAATACAAGGGAGAGAAAAGGGATCGGTCGGACAAGCCTTGTTTAAGTCCGTATAATCCGCACACATGCGCCAAGTGCCTTTTTCTTAAGCACTAGCACCGGGTTAGCCAACCACTCAGAATGAAAAACTTCAACAATGAACCCAACCGCCAAGAGCCGGGCTACCTCCTCACCAATGGCCTTGCGCCTCTCTTCATTGAAACAGTGAAGGAATTGCTTGACCGGTTTAAACTTTTGATCAATATTGAGTGTGCTCAACGAGTTCCCTCGGTACACATGGCATTTCTGAAGGCTTCCATGCAAAGATGTCCCAGTTCTCACGGATGAACTCGATGAGCGCGCTTTCCTATTTCGGATCTAGACTAGCACTGATGCTGAACTGCTTGGATGAGTCACTAGGAATGAAGTCAACTAGCTTAGTGTCATCTGCCGACTTAAAGTTCAACAAGGGGTCATGCTCTTTAATTGGCTTCTTCAAAGATGTCATATCCGCCGGGTCACCATTATCCTTGTAAAATTTCAATTCCTCTGTTGCACAGACAGATTCAGCATAAGCAGCATCACCTTCTTCACACTCCAAGGCTACCTTGCGACTTCCATGCACTGTGATGGTGCCCTTGTGACCCGACATCTTAAGCTGTAAGTAAACATCAAGGCCTTGCCATGAATTTAGCGTAATCCGACCGCCCAAACAGAGCACGATAAGGGATCTTGATTTTAACCACTTCGAAGGTCAGCATCTTAGACCTGGAGTCATACTCATCTCCAAAGGCAACCTCTAAAGATATTTTACCCACCGGATATGCTGACTTACCAGGCACCACACCGTGAAACACAGTGTTTGATGACTTAAATTTTTTGTCTGTCAATCCCATGGGAGGGAAAGTATCATAGTAAAGGATATCGATGTTGATGCCTCCATCCATGAGCACCTTAGTGAACTTGTACCTCCCAACCTAAGGTGTCACCACCAGCGCCAGGTGACCCGGGTTATCAACATGGGGCGGGTGATCTTCACGGCTCCAAATAATAGGGTGTTCAGACCATCACAAGTAACGGGGAATTGCCGGCTCAACCGCATTTACTGACCTCTTATGGAGTTTCTGATCCCGCTTACACAAACTCGTGGTGAAGACATGATACTGCCCACTATTTAGCAGCTTCGGATTACTCTGATAACAAGACTGCTGCTGATTCCCCTGACCAGACTGTTGATTAAAACCACCATGATTGCCTTGGCCCTGAAAACTAGAACTAGAGCCGCCACCACCATAACCCGGACCATGAGAGCCGGGTCCTGAGCCGCCGTCCGGCCCATTATTGTTCTAATTTTTTTTGAATTTCTGTATTCTCTCATGATGAAGCAATCCTTCCAGAGGTGAGCGGACGGCTTTTCCCGTGTACCATGCTTTGGGCAGGGCTGATTCATCATCTCCTCTATGTTGAAATTTTGCCCTCCAAACTGAGGGTTTGGCTTTCCCTTACGACACTGACCATTATTCTGCGTGTTCGTGTTAGCCACAAAATCCAAACTACTATCTGCCTTGCGCTTACCATTGCCCCCTTATTCGCCGGGTTATGCTGCTGCCCTTTGGTGTTGCTACTCTTCTTTCCCTTACCCGGCCTTTCCTCATCAGACTCGGGGTCCTTGGTACTAGCAGAGTCGGCATACTTGACCAGAGCCGCCATAAGCTCCCCCATGTCACTGCAGCGGCGTTTGAGCCGCCCCAGCTTTTGCTTAAGAGGCATAAAATGACATTTTTTCTCCAACATTAGAACCGCTGAACCGGCGTTGATACGATCTGATGAGTGCAGCATGGCTGAGACCCGGCGCACCAAGTGGGTTGTTGACTCGCCCTCTTCTTGGACACAGGAGTCCAAATCCACAATTGACATAGGCTGCTTGCATGTGTCTTTGAAATTCTGGATAAGCCGGGCTTTTAACTCGGCCCATGATCCAATGGAGTTGGCTGGTAACCCTTTCAACCAAGTACGAGCTATTCCATCAAACATCATAGTGAAATATTTAGCACATGCAGCATTGCCGACATCCAACGGCTCCATTGCCATCTCATAACTTTCAACCCAACCTTCAGGGGGCTAATCTGTTGTGTAGTTAGGCACCTTATGAGGGCCCTTGAAATCCTTGGGCAAACACACGTTACATAAAGCCGACACTAAACATGGTACACCCAAGGTTCTGGAGGTCATGCCTGTCTCCACCGAAGTTGTCGGATAACCCGGAGAATGTTGATGAGCCACTTGCTGAGCCGCCAACACAACCTCCTGACGTGCTCTGCCCTGATCCACCAAAGCTTGAGCATTAGCACCATTACGCGCCGGGTCATGTCCACGAGGCTGGTTACGGTGCCTGTCACTGCTTGAGACTGATGGTCAATTGATGTGCTTGCTATAACTCCGACTCGGGCGAGGGATTGAGTGAATCCTCTCACGAGTGTAAGAATAAGCCTCCTGTTGGACCAATGTTGTCTGAAGAAGTTCTCTAGCGTGCCCTCCGCGTTTCAATCGCAGGTGGAGACTCGCCATCAACTGGGAGAGCCGCCAATCGTGTTGCCGCACTGACCATATTATCCAACGAGTTAGAATAATGACCCGTTGGCGTTGGCACATACTTCAGAAGGGTAGTATTCAAACGAGGTGGGTCTGTCATGCGCGGCTGAGCCGGCGCTCCAGCCCCAGGCGTTGCCACCACCTGGTTTACCTTCGGCGGGTTACTGATCCCCGCTCCAGGCGTATTAAAGAGGTTTCTTGCATCATAAACCGGGGGCAAACGACTCTGGTGCCTCCTCCTCATGATCTCATTTGAAGCATTCTGATCCACTGTGATCCAGAAGGAATCCGATGTGCGTGGGCATCCAAAACAGCCTGCTCCGCAGTCATCCTAGCGTTCTCAGCCGCCAGCTCTTCCTTGGCTCGAGCTATCTCCTCTTGCAGCTTAGCCACATCTACCTTATGCTGTTCCTGGTTGTCTGGGGTTACCTCTGTCCCCATCAAAGTCGCCAGAGCCTCCAACAGCTCTGTTAAAACTTGAGCCGGCGGGCGCGTTGAGCCGCCAGTACCAGCCGCCGCGGCAGACGCTAAATCGGAGGTTATAGCCGCAACAGACGTTGAACCAAAGCACCGGCTGTGTGCCGACCATGAAGATCGCCACCCTGTTCGGCGGCTCATAGGGGTCCGGAATACTGTCACCATCAGAACAGCACCCGAGCCGGCCGTCTTGTAGTTGATATAACGAATTGGTCTCGCCCGTGGACGACTCATCATCAGAATAGACGACCGTCTCACCGTCGGACACAAATCCATCTTCAAATTCCGCTCCATGGATGAAACCAACAAAGGCACGCTTCACGGAGGGTTGAACCCAGGCGGGTTGTGCATGCTGAGCCGTCTCGATGATGTCGGTGCAGATATCCGGCACAGGGCCCGGTTCGCTGATCTTGCCGATGAAGACGTGGATTCCACCGAAGGGGACCCGGCACCCGTACTCGATTGAGCTGGTCTTGGGGCCCCAGCCTGCATCGTCGATGTAGATCTTGCCGCGACGACTCTTGGTCATCTGGCCCATAGCGTATCCCTTGATCCCTTCAAAGCTGCCCTGTAAGAACTTGAAACCACGGTGCGCTGGCCCCATGGTGGGCGCCAACTGTCGTGGAATTGTCACGGCATATGTCCTAGCAGAAGGAATTAATCGTGGAGCCATTGCAACTAGGTTAGCTTAAAGGGGTTAAACGGGACAAATGACACAAGGAGTTTATACTGGTTCGGCCCCTTGTGGTGATGGTAAAGGCCTAATCCAGCTTGAGGTGGTATTGCATATGTTTCGATTACCAGGGAGCGAATACACTTGACCTAGCTTTCGATCAGTTTCCTCTTGTCCTTAACCGCCGCCGGGTCATCCCTTTATATATACAGGATGATGCCCATTGGCTCATGGAGTTCCGACCAGCTCATACACAACGTGTCCGGCTCGGTGACTAACTACACATGCCTTATAATACAAGTCATACATATATGGTGGTTTACACCTTCGGGTCTTAAGTCGCCCCTAGGTTTTGGGACTTCAGTAAGCCGGCTTCGTTAACCGCCATCTTCAACATCTTCTTGGGCTTGGTCATAACCAACCTCCAACGGTATAACCCGGCCCCTCCTGGGCGGGTCATACCCAATAGTTATACCCCCAACAGCCGCCGTGAGGCTCGGCTTAAATACGAGCTATATGGTCCCCTACTTCACCCTCTGACCTCACCACCGTCTTCCCCTCACGCTGGCGCTCCTCCCCACCCCTCCTCTTGACGCCAGAGCGGCTGTGTCCTCGCACCCCCATAGGTCGACCGCCGCCATGCCAAGCCTCCCCGGCGCCTTCTGCTGCTCCAGGCGGGAGTAGCGCCTATTCCCGAGTCCAGCGGCGGTCCCAGCTCAGATGGGGACGACCGGAGCTGCCCGGGCGCCCGCCGGCATTGCGCCCTCCCATGGCTTCCTCTGCTTCTGGTCGGGGGAGCAAGGAAGAGGATGACGACCTGGCCAGCCCCCCTGACCCCACCCGTAAGTAGCTAAGACCCGGGCCCGCGTGCTTTAATTGGACACGTATTCAGTGGAATATGTTTTCCTGCTTTGAAAGCGTACTTTTGTTGTAGTTCTGCTGAAAATATGTTTCTCTTCGCAGAAAGCGCATTTCGGCCAAAGGCACTTTCTATTTTTCCACCAGGGGCCTTTTTGTGAGGATCTTTTTTACAAATTGGTCCCTGATCTTCCTCCTCTCGTATCTTCGGGACCGTAACTCCGATTCAGGTGATTCGAAAGCCCAATTCTTCGTCTCGTCGAGCCCGTTCGATTGGTACCATTTTCATTAGGTTGTCGCATAGTGAAAATGACCATTGTGCCCTTGCCCGTAAACAGCCCCTTCCGCACTTCTCCCCGGTGATTTCTTCATCCCCAGGCAAGCCATGACAACCACTTGCATGATGGATTTGCAGTAGCTATGATTTCTACTTAAATGTTTAATAAATGTTTGCTCATTTACTTCTGATGTTGCTGTTTCGGTTATGCTTGTGGATCCATGTTCATCTTCATGCTATGCGCTTATGCACCTTGTTAGTATGTACTACTTGCTAGTATTATTCTCATATGTCATGCTTGGTAGCAGTACATGCCGGTGATAGTGATGTTCATCTGATGCATGATTACCGTCTATAATGAAGCACCTATGTTACGTACAATCATCACTATGCCATGTTCATCTGCATCAAGTAGACTAAGTGCTTTATTATTACTGATGCTAATGATTCATATGGTTATGTTGCTCTGCCCATACTCATGTTGATATCATGCTCATATGCACTTTTCTTTCATCATGTTATATTGTATGACTTAGCATCATTTGCATTCAAGTTTAACCGGACTTTAATTGAACCTGAACACCTATTGGCTGAGTCATAGTGCCATCGAAATCGAGCTGACCAGTGAAGCCACACTTGCTTTATGGGGGCTCCTAACTGGGTATATTGTCATGCCTCTCGCCGGTGCCTCCAACTAGGGAAGGTTATATGCGTGCACTACCCTGATCAGGTAGGCTGGTATAAGCTTTGTGAGCCCGAGCTTAATTGGTTATGTGCACATGTCCCCGTTTGGGACCGTTTATGTTTTGTCATGACAGTGGCCGTTGGGTGTCACGAGGTAACATCGGGGTCACCCATGACTTAGCCCAAAGGGGAGTTGGTCGGAGTGGCCGGGAGAGTGTCTTGGCAATAGATCGGTTTTGTTGGAACACCGTTGGTCCACCCGAATGGGAGCACGAGGCCTTGGGTTCTGTAGTGTGGGTACAGTGTCCTAACCTTTGTAGAGTGTTTAATCTATCGATAGACGTGCCCGCGGATAAGGGCACAGTTCGTAGTAGGTCACACTCCCTGCTTAATGATAACCCTCGTTCGATGAGGAAAGAAGTTGGTTGATCTTTATGTGACCGTGAGAGGATCATAGTGGTATCGAGGATACCGAAGATGGTTGAGATTTATGGTGTTATGCGAGAATCAAGTGTAAAGATCAAGCTCCTTGTGGTCATCTAATGATTACTGTGGTATTGTTAATACCAAGCTTGATTTTATCCTGAGGTGATCGTGTGATGGCCATGATGGTAAGTGATTCATGTGGTGGTTATGAGGTAACCCCAAACAGAGTAAGTGGATCATGCTAAGTATGTTGCATGCTAGTATCATCTTGTGCATATCATGAGTAACATTGCCATGCTCATTTCATGTGATGCTAGTTGTGTTATGTTCAACATGTTCATCATTGCTTTAACCTGTAAATGCCATGATGTTGTTTGTCTTGATTGCTGTGAGCTTGCAAGTACATTCAATGTACTGACCTGGCTTGTTATGCCAGTTTGTATGTCATGCCTTGTATGCTTGCTTGTTTGTCGTGGATCCCGAGTTTGCGGCTAGGATAAGCGTTCCAGCCAGAGTCTCTGGAGAGTGGAGTTCATCATCGACGTTCGCTGTTCCGCTGCTAGAAGTTATTCCACTGCTATGAGTTGTTCTGCTGCTAGCAGAGAGCAACCTGAGCCGGCTTAGTGTCGCCGTGCCGATGTAATTCACTGTTATATCGGGACCGTTGTACCCATATAGATTGTAATAAAGAGCTAATTTGTTCTATGCCAAGCGGTGCCGTATTCCAGAAGACTTGATCTCTGGGCTGGAATAGGGGATGTTCCGGTCTTTCTGAGCCGGGGTGCCACAAGTCTTTGTATTAGAGCAGGTATGGCTGTAGGATGCCCTAGTCCGCACGAACATTAGAAAGCGGTAGTATAGAGTTTTGTCGATTTGCTGCATTTGGTCGTTGCATTTGTTTGCTGCATAGCATGCATATAGACTTATTATCTTGTCACTAACGGTTAATCTTGTGAGTGTAGGTGGCATCGGTTTCGATCCACTACCTACACCCCTCCAGTTTTGCATACATGCTCTTCAATGTTTGGCGTCATCTCTGTCCCAGCTGAGTGATGTCGAGGTACCAAGTGTTCCAGACACCATTTGTGGGTATCACACCCTTATCCTTCCGCTAGTCACCCCTATTGTTTCGGTGATAGCCATGTTTCTATCCCGAATCATGCCTTTCGACTTGCCGCTCCAGCAACCCTTACTGATCTTGGTTATCAAGAAAGGGGCAATGCCAACAAGCTTTTCTTTTCACCTCTATTGTACTATGTCTCTGATTCTTTGGATGTGTACGGTTCGCTTCCGTCTGCTTGATGATGATGTGGTAGTGACCTTAGTATTCTGCTACATGATCACCAAGTCCGTCCTCCCCTCCCTATCCGTCCAACTGCAACCGGTGTTAAGCCAACGCTTGGTGTAGCCTGGTTTACACCAACTCCTTCCACATGACGATTCACTTTCGTGCACACCGTCATAGCATGTTAGATCGCAATACCGGAGTCTCCGCGAGATTTTTGTGGTCAGGTATGCATGCATATGAATACAATATTATTTGTATGCCTTGTGTGCTTTTGTTTTCGTCGTTTCTTTTGCTTCTTTCTTTGGGCCCTCGGTGTTACATTATTTCCCCTTATTAAAGTTGCTCGTCAACTGACACCGGACCCGAAGAATCAACAAGGAGTTCAAATATTTGGAAGGTCAGCTAAATATTATGGAATTATCAGTGGACTGCATTATATTGGAAATATCTGGTCTGAATGCAAATGATACTCTGGCTTGATTTTCAGCATCAAGTCTACATCAATGTGCAATTTTCAGAGCAATAATAATGAAACCAGCCGGAAGACAGGCTGTGTGCATGACTAACAATATATATCGAGTCAAAGGTATGGTTCATATACAAGGTGGATTCTGCTATGAGTACGATTTTGAAGCATGCTATAACCCGGAAGATAGCCAAAATATGCCATGTCCCCAACACTCAGCAAGAAGGATAGTTGAACAGACTTTTTCATATGAGTAATCAGCAACATAAATACTAAAGGATATATATGATATTCAGTCTACCTATCACAGAAAGAAGCTTCTGGTGCAAGCAGTCCAGTCTTCTTTCACAAGCTACCAGAGAAGCTTATGATGCAAGGCTCCTCAAATCTTTCCCGAGTATGATATATGGATGACTTCCAACACTAGATACTCTGCCTTCTTCAGTAACCTACCGCAGAAATCTTACGGCCTAAGGTACCGAGTCTTCCCCAGTAAGTCACTAAGGGGGGAAGCTTCTAAAGTACGGTACCCAACCTTCTTTAGCAAGCTGTCTGACGAGAGCTTGAAGCACAAGCTATTCAGTCTTCCTCAGCGCGATGGCTTTCAGCACAAGCCTCCTCAGTATGGCATTGGTACAAGGTATTACGCCGCAAGTTGACAGCATATGGCAGTGCATCTAAAAAATCAGGTCCCCAGTAGTTTGGTCAGGAACACAAGCCAATATGGACACAAGTGTCTCCCTCTGGAACGCAATGCTCTGCTAGACATGCTTTCATTGTGAGCATACCAAGGTCTCGCAAGTCACTCGAACAATGATGTAAATGAAGTCTGACAACCAAATGAGTATTGTTAAAAGAAGGAAGCCAGATATACACCTCAGTGTGACAAAGGACTATGAAGATTGACGACAACAGTGAGCTATGTACAAGTACCTGTGAACCTGGTATATGATCCTGATGAGCCCTTGTATATTTTTCTCCGGTGACGGCACAACACCTGTGTTCTGAGCCGTTTTTGGCCTTCTGGGGTGGATGCCGACTTTATTTCTCTCTATTCAATGATTGTCACGAGTTCTGAGCTGCTTTCCGGCCGTCTCATACAACTGTTGAGTTTCTTTTTGTGGCAGGAGCCCTATGCTCTGAGCTGCTTTTCTGCCATCTTAGGGAACTTCCACTTTCTTCTTATCAATAGGTCTCATGCTCTGAGCTGCTTTTCGGCCGTCTTGAGCCATGGTTGAGATATTTCAGTAATTTCCCAGATTTGAGTTGTAAAGACTGATCTGGTGGCTACTACTTTATTTGCCGATTTCTTGCAAGGGTTCGAATGATCATTTCCCTACAGTTAAAACTTGAGAGACGATGAACCTGCAATTTAAACAATGCTACCATGTCAGGAGATGAGGATAATAGTACGCCTGTCAGAATATTGCACCCGTTAGAACCTATGGTCACATGAAGAATTAAGAGTATATATATGGCCAAGCCCTCCACCATCAGTCAAGACTGTGGATATTATCATTACAAGGCCATACCCCTTTATGTTGGTCATGACAGACGACAGTCAAATCTTTGGTATGGACTTGAAAATCAAGACAGTGGGGCTTGCCAGGATAATTTAGGAACCCCTGCCAGAAGTCAGATTTCCACCGGGAGAACAATTATGATTCACTGCACTGTTTTGAAACCGGAGGACATGCATATTTTTGAGCGACCCAATGCAAGGAGTAAGAGATTGGGTGTCCAGTGGGAAGACCCGTTCACAACTCCATGGAATGTTGCCAGTGCTGGATTCAAGAATAACACATCCATCGGAAACCACTCTCGGACTTGTGAGAAGGGCACGAGTTGCAGTCATGATCATTTTCGTACCCCAGCTAAGTCAACAGATATAACAGAAATTGGAGCCACTATAAGCATGAACATGTGAGGTAATACCTGTCAGAAGGTCGGATACCTTGAAGCAAACCACCCTAGAGCCAGGCAGTCACCCATATCAAATTTTATGGGAACATCATATTGGAAAAAAGGATACCCGAGTTGGAAACTGTTTCCTTAAAGTCAAATATATTCATAGTTCTTCCCTGAGCAACCAAATCTCAAGGATGAGATTTCTTTAAGGGGGGGGGGGAGGATTGTGACACCCTGGATTTTGGCCTTTTCTATTTCTTTTGATTTTCTGAGGATTTTGCTTGAGATTTCTTTTTTCGTGGCTATGTGGTCCTAAAACCTGGGAAGATCATCACCTCTTAGGCTCCCAAGTGGCTTTTCATCCTCAAAACCATCTCAAGACCTTGTCATTTTCATATTATCCCAATCCCAATATTCTTTTTATTGGTAATATTCCTTTATCTATTAAAGGAATAATCCTTTTGCCCTCAGTTGTGAAACAACCTATATTTCTGTCGCTCCCAAAATTCCCAAAAAATTATCATAAATTGTTTGGGTCATATTGTCCACATATATGTCAAAAACCATCCTTGGCATCATCAAAGATAATTCACAAATATTCCTTTTCTCATTCTTCCCTAAGTGGCTTTTTCAGAAGGAAGTGCTATTTATCTTTGCTTGATTGACCCCAATTTTTTTGGACACCTTTTCCTGTCCATATCATTGCCTCATGTAAAAATTCAACTCAATTTTCCTAGTGAATATTCCTGAGCAATGTTTCAAAGTTCCTGTCTAAGGGAATCCCTTTTAAAGGAAGTACTAACTAGGTTAATCCAAATGAGTTGAAAGTTTTCAAGGTCCTTCATATGATCAAATCATAACTCTCCTCAAGACTTGGGCTCATGTCATCACTCTATGTGAGCTCAACATGAAATCTCGGTTTCTGGTTAGATTTTCAGGTTGTGAAGCAACTTATTTTATATTGCCTCATTATTGCTGAACATTTAATAGGATATGCTCATACCCATATAAACTCCCTCCACAATATTTGGGCTCGTTCTATTTATCCATTTTCCCTCTACAATTTTTTCAAGATTCTGTCAAGAGAGCTACACTGTGAAGGAAGTACCATTTTGGTATATCCAAATGGTACAATTTTTTTACATTGTGTTTATATGCCCATATGACTAGCCTCCACCAAAATTCAGCTCAACCCAATCATTTTTGGGAGTGCTACTTCATATTTTGCATTTCTGTCCAGTCTGATGGTTTGTACAGCAACTGTCACTTATCTTCATCCAAATGAGCTGCAAATTTGTAGAGATACTCATCTTAGTAGTTGATCACCCCCTACTTAATCCTAGTCTAATCCTCCTGATCAATCTTCTCCAGAAGGTACCAAACACCTTGATGTTGCGCTGTTCTAGATCCACCTGCAAATCTCTTCTTTGCCCCTACTATTGTTTCTTTCTCCATTGGAACTAAGGGTAGAATAGTCTATCTCCCAAAGAAGGTCTGGATGATCAGAGCACGAGTTAGCATTGTGTGCATGCGGTGACCATGCTTATGTCTTGCACACGGCATGCTCTGGCACGTTGCAGGCATTGTTGCCATCGTCTCCCTCCCTGTCTTGATGTCTATCTATGTCTTGTAGCTTCCCCATGAGCCTCTGCGTTGCCCTGTCCTCTGCCCCCTTCCTGTTTCTTCATCGTGCGCCGGTAGCCGCGTCCGTGACCGACAGCTGCTCTGCTCCTCCTTGTCCGGTCAACCGAGCTTTCTACAGCTCTCCCGAGCTCGCCCCACGGCTATAAATAGCCCCCTAGACCTCCTCTGCACCTCTCCGCCCTCTCATTTCCTCTCCTCGCCAACCGGAGCTCCCCTGCTCGTCCTCCGTCCACCATGGCCGCTGTCGGACTTAGTCGTGGAGCCATCGCAACTAGGTTAGCTTAAAGGGGTTAAACGGGACAAAGGACACAAGGAGTTTATACTAGTTCGGACCCTTGTGGTGAAGGTAAAGGCCTAATCCAGTTTGAGGTGGTATTGCTTATGTTTCGATTACCAGGGAGGGAAAACGCTTGACCTAGCTTTCGATCTATTGTCTCTCATCATTAACCGCCGCCGGGTCGTCCCTTTATATACACAGGATGACGCCCAACGACTCATGGAGTCCCGTCCGGCTCATACACAACGTGTCCGGCTCGGTGACTAACTACACATGCCTTATAATACAAGTCATACATATATGGCGGTTTACACCTCCTAGCCTTACATTGCCCTTGGGCTTTGGGCCTTCAGGAAGACTGCTTTGTGAACCGCCATCTTCAACATCTTCCTAGGCTTTGTCATAACCAACCTCCAACGGTATAACCCGGCCCCTCCTGGGCGGGTCATACCCAATAGTTATATCCCTAGGTTGATTTGAACTTGTTCATATCAATTTTCAACACTTCGGAAAATCCTTCTTTATTTATTCTTGTGAGGCCTCGTAACCCGCCGCGACATCATCTTTTAAGATTGTGGTAACCCACCGTGACGTCACTTGTCATTAATATTACATAAGGCCCAAATCTTAATATATCTTCTCTTTTAATAAACTCTTGAAAATCGGGGCGTCTACACTGTTGCATATCCATTTTTTGGCCTCCTCGATTGCCGCGCATGCCACTCATCCTTTCGACATTATAAATAGGGCTAGGGGTCCCTTTCACTTTCCCCCTTGCCTCTTCGTCTCTGTCTACCACCTCGCATTGCTTCAGCACCCGAGCTCCACCGCCGCCGTTGACCTTTGTCACTGCCCCAACAACGGCCGCTGCATCAACCTGAATTGACCGGAGTTCGTCCGCGCGCCTCGGCTGTTCAACAACTCTGGTAAGTTCTCCTCCTTCCTTTTCCCAGGGTTTCCACGAGTTCGTCGGAGTTCATCTTTGTTCTTCGTTGTAACTTGCGATTTTTTATTCAAACTTGGTATCCCTCCTGCGCGGTGATAGTCGTAGCACTCATTTTTGCTATTAGAGCATCTCCTTTTGCATAAGAAATCGGATTTGGACACATGAACTGCTCAAGTACTGTAATCTAGGTCTAGATATTTTTCCATTAGTTGAAGTGCCATAAATCCAAAATCATAACATCAATCTATGAAACCTCTTTTCCCAGCACTTAGCAATATTTCCTTTCTTAGATCTGTAAATCAATAATTATGTGGGCGGCTTAACTTAGAAACCGTAACCCACCAGGTACCAGTAGTCCCCTCTTAAGCCGCCAATAGCTCATGTTTATAACTTCCATGCCATCTTCCGGTTTACCACTTATGCGCGCTTCATTGGTATTTCCCCTTTTTAAACCAACTACCGGCTTAACCATATAATCTTGAACCAGCATAAACTTTCTTTCAGATCATCCAAAATATGGCTAATACATATACTACTTGCAACTGGGTCCAATCCCGGGTCACTGAAGAAGACCTGAACAACCATGTTGCAACTGGCGCTTTAGCCAAAAAAGAGGTCATTCACTGGCGGGTCCCTGGTGAAGAAAATCCTCCTAAACCCAAGGACGGAGAAGTGATTGTTTTCACAGATCACCTGAGTCGGTGGTTCAGGCCACCCGGCTCAAAGTTTTCAGTGATGTACTTCATTTTTTCCAACTCCACCCTCAAGATATCGGTCCCAACTCCGTGTCCAACATTTGCAATTTTAAAGTGTTCCGTGAAGCTTATCTTCAAGAGGAGCCCACAGTTGATTTGATCAGAGAGTTCTACTATTTAAACCACCAGACGGAGTTTGTTGATGGACCCAACACCAAACTCGGTGGGGTTTCAATTCAAAAGAGGAAAGAAGTCAGATTTCCCTATGCTAAGCCGCCAAGTCATCCCAAATACTGGAACCAAACTTGGTTCTACATTCAAGACACATCTCGAGCTGACGATAATCCTTTACCGGGTTACCGTGATCACCGGCTTAGCAGCACACATCCACTCCCCTCACGGCTCAGTGCAACGGAGCGGGCTAAATATGCACCATCATTTTCAAAGCTCAGAGCCCTTATGGCCAATGGCTTAACCAGCGTCGACCTTGTCCGTTGTTGGGTATCTTGGAGTATCTTACCATTAAGCCGTCGCCCCGGCTTAATGCGCGAATATACTGGCAATGTAAAAGATCCCCAGCGCCACTGTGACATTCAACTGTCTGATGCAGAAATTACTAAAGCCACCAAAAAACTGTTGAACGAACCTTTAAAGGAATGCAGTAAAATAGGACTTAGTCCTTTCAACACCTTCAACAAGCCGCCAGCCAATAGTGTTGCACAACTTCCGCTCAATCAACATTTTCAATAATTATGCCCACTTATGATCTTTTTGACCTTAACAGGTTGATTCTCCATTTTGGAAGAAGAAACCGCAAGATAAGCTGGCTAAACCGGCTCGTACCAAAACCAAGGCCACCAAGAGGCCTGCCAAGAAGAAGACTACCGAGTCCGCCGAGTTAAATATTGATGATGGCGATGATGATAATGAGTCAGAGGTAGAATTTGACTCTCTTGTCTCCTTATTTATACATTTCATTGACAATGATTGTTGTGAGAATGACGCAGCAGCCAGCCGTGTAGATGACGCAGAGGTAATTACTCTTTTCTCCGGCTCAGAACCTCTGCCAACATAGAAAACCCAACAAGCAAGCTAGAAAGTAAGCTTTTCTTACCTCTAGCTCACTTGGATCCCAACTTTCTTTTGAAGAAACAACAACACGAAGCTCGCCGTACCACCCGACATAGCGGTAGTGTAATCACTTCTTCCGGCTTACCAAACACACCGGTTCGCAAACGCGACCCACATGTCTTACCTATTTCTGATATACTTTATCCCAAGGCGGGTCATTTCCGATAACCTCTTAACCCATCTAATTCAAACTATCAGGGGACTTCTCATTCTTCCTCTGACGATTCAACGGCAACTCAAATCCTTAATTTCAAAACTGTAAGTGGGTAAGGGTATATTTAATCATTCAAATCTTATGCTTGCTCATTATACTGACCTCTTTATACTTCTTATTTTCAGGGGCCAGGCCAAACCCAGCAAAAAGGCGAAACTAAATAAGCCGATCAACGATGCCAATCCGTCTGAGCAGGAGAAACAACAACCAGAGTCTTCTCATCCAATTGCGGAAGCCATCATTGATGACCCACCACTAGAAGACCATGAAGCCTCCATAGACCATATGGATGTTGAGCCAGTGATTTCTAAGCCGCCGAGCCCAGCTAAGCTCGCCGAAGAAAAAACTGACAATGTTGTGGTCACTGGGTTTGGTTACACAGCACCGGGTAACCGCACTGTCTTATCAAAGCACAATGCCAAGGAAGAAATTTCTGCTGAAGATAAAGGCAAGTGGAAGGTAGACTTGGATAGCTATGCCCAGTTCAATGCCCAAGACATCCACTCTGGCTATTTGAACCGTTTGTACACCAGCCGCGACTTTGAAGTCGGCTTAGTAAACCTGATGAAGGAGCGGTATGAGGTAAATGCTGCAACTTCTTTGTATATTAATATACTTCCATTAACCGCCAAGTTTATGGGAGATGATAGAATAGGATGTGCTGTAAACTTGAATAGTTGCATAGATCAAATCTAGTAGCCCCCAAGTGCCGGTTTATGCTTTCAATATGAACCGGGACTTATAATACCAGTACTTAAACTTTACATGTGTAGCCCCCAAGGGCCGGCTTAATATGTTTGTTAAGCCGGGACTTGAAGTAGCAAAAATCAATATTGCATCCGTAGTGCCCATGGGCCTTCTTAATCAGTCATGTGGACTTTTTAAACCATATCGTACAATTTGTCCGGGTCAGAAGATAAATCTATCTTAACAAAGAGTAATATGCATTAGCCCCCAAGTGCCAAGTATAATATGTGTATTGTGCTTGGGACTTTAGAAAGTTTTCAGAAGCAATAGACATGAGCCCCCAAGTGCCAAGTATAATACTTGTATTGTGCTTGGGACTTCACAAATCATCATGATCATAATACCTTTCATGTTTGCGTATATCATAGGATGAACTGACCGAAAAAGATGCACGACTGAATGATCTGAAGGCCAACATGAAAACTCAGCAGGCCGAGACATCCAAGGCCAAAGCAGAATTAAAAAATGCTTTGGAGAATTTTGAACAACTGAAGCAAAACTTCAATGCTGAAAAAGATAGCCAGGAAACTGAAAAGGCGGCTCTACTAAGAGAGCTGATGATGCTGAATCGACACTTAAGCCGGTGACTTAAGAGTTATCTGACTTAAAGCAACATATTAATATCATGTCATCAGCCATCTTTGGTAAGTAGAAAAAACATGTCTCCCTTGTACCTTAACAATCATATTGTAAACACCTACCGACTTACTCATAACTTTTGCTGATATATGTTCGTGGAGCGCTAAGTTGGGCTCAGATATGCACATCCAGCTTAAGGCTGTCTACACTCTTGTAGAACAGTTATATACTGGTGCCCAATGATCCATTTGCTGCTACGCTGCACAAGAAATCTCCCTCAACGCTATACACTGAAGCAGTTATCCGTGCTGCCCAAAAGGATTGATGATTTAAAACTGGGAGCTGCCAGAGCCGGCGCCTTGACTGCGTTAAGCTGGGTAAAGGCATGGCAAGCCGATATTGACCCAGAGGATTTGGCCAACGGCTTCTCCAGTGTTAAAGAAGACGGATCTGCCTTCGGTGCTGATGATTTTGCAGAAATAGCAAGAGCCATGCGTCCTTTAGCAAGCAAGCTGGCTGACGAAACCAGTCTATCCACATATCAGGCGGCTTATGATGCTGAAAACAAGAGAGTGAACACGCTGGTTCATGAGCCAAAAGATATCATCACGCTGATTCGTAAGCAAACCTTTGCTCCTGACATTGATCCATCAAACCTTATTGATGATGAATCTGTGTTTAGAGCATTGACCAGTATCAACTGGGCTACGCCTGACTTCCAGCTGATGGATAAGCAAGGAGCTGAAGATGAGGAAGAGGCGCGGGAAGACCCAGAGGCTTCAACCCGCCAACAGTCATAAGCCGGTTTACTAAGCAGAACACGTTGCTATGTTGACGACTCCAAAATACTTATTCTCGTTGGGCCATCAGATGCCTTGTAATAGGCTAGTTAAACTCTTGATCTGCCATGCCATCGTGCATGTTTTTTTGCATGACACTGCCGCTTTACCAATTAAAGCTCGGCCACTTATGCTCATGATTTTGTCAACTATGTATGCTAGATTTATTATTTTACCTGCACACAAAGTAGATCACAAGTACCCTGGCGGTTTACCCCAGGGCGGGTCACAACACCCTATATAAAAACCACTGGTGACTAAGATAGTCCATAACCAGGGCTGGTTCAATCATAATCTTATATAATTAAAACAAAATATCATACCTATGATATTTTCTCATACTACTGGCTTATCATACCTGTTCATTGAGGGTAACGAGCCAAAAGATTGAGCGCATAATGCCTTGTTCAGTTGACATATACCGCCTTCTTACAACGCCGTATGTAGCAAGGATTAATATCCCAAAACTTAAAGGACAACGCTTCTAAGTATATAAGATCATTATACACTGGCGACTTATAGTCCACAGCCAGGCCGGGTTAACAAACTCCAGATAGATTCATATGTGAACCATAAGGCATCATAGCCCTCATTGGTTTTCAACCATGTATCAACATGTCACAAAATATTCAAATCAAATATAAATCAACAGACAAAAAAAGTCTTTCATAGGCTGCCAAACCTTTAAATCAAGTGCTTTCAAAGGGCCGCCCAGCCACTAAGTTAAACCTTCACTCAACCTTATAAGTCGGGCCTCACATGACTAATCGTTGTTTTAACTTTGACAAGTTCAGGGTCTGTATAAGATTGACTTGTTAAAAGTACGGCGAGTTATTCCAGTCAATCTGGGCAGAGTGGCAGACTTAAAAGGCAGGATAACCCGGGTTTTTAGGTGAATACACCTGGCTTCCAAGCCTATTACAAGGGTCATAAAAATTCTTGTCCATTGAACAAAGAGCCCCCAAGTAATATTTCATTCCAGGCGTACAAGCTGGATGAATAGGGTAATCACAGCTATGCTCAATGAGGAGGAAGCCCCCAAGTATTTAGTAATCATGGCATACAAGCCGAATCAAGAGGGTAGTCATAACTATGCTCAGTGAGCAGGAAGCCCCCAAGCGATCATATGAAGTGACAATAAAGACTCATTATTTTTGAAAAATGAAACGACAGAGGCCCTGAATTATCAGGGATGCCGGCTTTATTATATTCATCATAATATATACAGTGTCAAGATATGTACATCACAAGAGCCGGTGGCTCAAGTATAGTAAGGTCAAAGATGAGCAATGTTCCATGGCCGGCGGGTCTCCTCCTCCGACGTGTGTGAGTCCTTGTGGCCTCAAACATCGATAAGGTAGTATGACCCGTTGTTCAGATTTTTGCTGACCACAAAAGGCCCTTCCCAAGGTGGGGATATTTTATGCATACCAGTCTGATCCTGGATAAGCCGGAGCACCAAGTCGCCTTCTTGAAAGGTTCTGGTTTTAACCCGGCGGCTGTGACAACGAAGCAAATCTTGCAGGTAAATCGCCGAACGAGCCGCCGCAAGGTCAAGCTCCTCATCCAACAGGTCAAGTGCATCCTGACGTGCTTTTTCATTATCAGCTTCAACATAGGCCGCCACACGGGGCGAGTCGTGACGGATGTCACTAGGGAGAACCGCCTCTGCTCCGTAAACCATGAAGAAAGGCGTCTAACCCGTAGATCTATTGGGGGTAGTATTGATACTCCATAACACTGAGGTTAACTCCTCCACCTAACAACCTAGCGTCCTTTGCAAAGGGACCATAAGCCGGGGCTTGATGCCTCACAAAATCTCTTGATTGGCTCGCTCAGCTTGACCATTAGACTGAGGGTGAGCCATTGATGATACATCAAGGCGAATATGCTCACATTGACAAAACTCTTTTATAGAACCCTTAGACAGATTAGTTCCATTGTCAGTTATAATGCTATGGGGAAAACCAAAACGGAAAATAAACTTGTTGATAAATTGAACCGCCGTCACCGCGTCACACTTACTGACCGGCTCTGCTTCCACCCAGTTTGTAAATTTGTCAACCACCACCAAAAGGTGGTTATCTTTATCGTTGGACCTTTTCAAAGGCCCAAGCATATCAAGCCCCTAGGCTGCAAACGGCCAAGCAATTGGAATCATCCTCAATTCCTGAGCCGACACATGAGCACATCATGAAAATTTCTGACAACCGTCACATTTACCGACCAAATCCTCTGCATCAGCATGAGCCGTCAGCCAATAAAATCCATGACAGAAAGCCTTGGCTACGAGAGACTTAGAGCCATCATGATGACCACAATCTCCTTCATGAATCTCTCATAAAATTTCATAGCCATCCTAAGGAGAAACGCAACGTTGAAATGTCCCTGTGACACTACGATGATGCAACTCTCCATTGACAATAGACATTGACTTAGACCGCCGGGTTATTTGCCTGGCCAAAGTTTCATCCTTAGGTAACTCGCCCCAGGTCATATAAGCCAAATATGGAACCGTCCAATCAGGAATAGCATGAAGAGACGCCACCAGTTGTGCTTCCGGGTCAGGAATGGCAAGATCTTCCTCTACAGGCAATTTGATTGAAGGGTTATGGAGAATATCCAGGAAAGTGCTAGGTGGCACCGTCTTACGATGGGACCCTAACCGGCTCAAAGCATCAGCCGCCTCATTTTTCCTACGATCAACATGTTCAACTTGATAACCATTGAAGTGACCCGCGATAGCATCAACCTCTCGACGATAAGCCGCCATGAGTGGATCCTTGGAACCCCAAGTGCCAGAAACTTGCTGAGCTACCAAATCTGAGTCGTCGAAACACCACACCCGACTTAAGTTCATCTCCTTAGCCATCCGAAGACCATGGAGTAAGGCCTCATACTCAGCTGCGTTGTTGGTACAAGGGAACATCAACCAGAGAACACAGGAGAATTTATCACCTCGTGGGGAAGTCAAGACAACTCCAGCCCCCGAGCCCTCCAACTACCTGGATCCATCAAAGTGAATAGTCCAATATGTGCTATCCGGCTTCTCCTCAGGCATCTGCAACTCTGTCCAATCATTGATAAAATCCACAAGTCCTTTAGACTTGATGGCTGTGCGAGGCATATACTTCAAACCATGGGGTCCAAGTTCAATGGCTCACTTGGCTAACCGACCCGTGGCTTCTCTGTTTTGAATAATATTCCCTAAAGGAGCAGTACTAACCACAGTGATGGGATGACCCAGAAAATACTGTTTGAGCTTTTGACTAGCCATGAACACCCCATATACAAGCTTCTGCCAATGCGGATACCTCTGCTTGGACTCAATAAGCACCTCACTGATGTAGTAAACCGGCCGCTGAACCGGATGCTCCTTGACTGACTCCTTCCTTTTCACCACAATGGCTACACTGACATGTCGGCTATCGGCAGCCACATATAGCAACAAAGGCTCTTTATCAATGGGGTTAGCAAGAATCGGCGGCTCAGGCAACTGTTTCTTCAAGGCCTCAAACGCCTGATTATTAGCATCACTCCAAACAAAGTGATCTGTCTTCTTCATCATCTGGTAAAGAGGGATGGCCTTCTCGCCCAACCGGCTTATGAACCGGATTAAGGCTGCAATACGACCCGCCAAACGCTAAACATCATTGATACATATCGGTTTAGCCAGAGAGGTGATAGCCTTTATATTCTCCGGGTTAGCTTCAATACCTCATTCTGAAACCAGAAAACCCAAGAGCTTGCCTACTGGCACACCAAAGACACACTTGGCCGGGTTAAGCATCATCTTATAGACCCGTAGATTATCAAAGGTCTCTTTCAAATCATCTATCAAGGTTTCCTTCTTCCTGGGCTTCATGACAATATCATCCACGTAGGCATGAACATTGCGCCCAATCTGATTATGAAGACAATTCTGCACACATAGCTCGTAAGTCGCCTGGGCACTCTTGAGCCCAAAAGGCATAGACATGTAACAGGAGGCTCCAAAGGGAGTGATGAAGGCTATTTTCTCCTGGTCCTTAACTGCCATCTTGTTCTGACGATAACCAGAATAAGCATCCAAAAAACTCAAACGCTCACAACCTGCTGTATCATCAATATTCTGATCAATACGAGGAAGAGCAAAGGGATCAGCCGGACAAGCCTTGTTTAAGTCTGTATAATCCACACACATGCGCCAGGTGCCGTTTTTCTTAAGCACTAGCACCGGGTTAGCCAACCACTCAGGATGAAAAACTTCAACAATGAACCCAGCCGCCAAGAGCCGGGCTACCTCCTCACCAATAGCCTTGCGCCTCTCTTCATTGAAACAACGAATGAATTTCTTGACCGGTTTAAACTTTGGATCAATATTGAGATTGTGCTCAGTGAGTTCCCTCAGTACACCTGGCATGTGTGAAGGGTTCCATGCAAAGATGTCCCGGTTCTCACGAATGAACTCAATGAGCGCTCTTTCCTCTTTCGGATCCAGATTAGCACTGATGCTGAACTGTTCATCCAAACCCCCCCAACAACGCTCACTGTTCATCAAGGGAAGGAGGCAGCAGTGTTCGATCGGCTTCAGTTAGCAGCAGTAGCGAAGAAATCACTCAGGTTCAGTTAACAACAAGGGATCGATCGGGGTTCAGTAACGTTGCTAGTGCAATCGCTCGCGTTCAGTTAGAGCCCAACGCCTCGCACACACGCACGTACGTGTATGAGAGAAACGCGCATCGCTCGGCCCCTAACCACCCAACATAACCGGGAACTCCCCGATATTTTCCTCGCCCTCGCTTCTACCACGGTTTTTTCCGTCATGCACGGCCCAAAGAATGTCATACAGTTGCGTCCCCGGCCCACCTAGGATGAAAAGCCCATTTTCTATCATGATTTTTTGTCATAGAAGTAGGAGCCCACCACATCTATGATGATACCGGGTTTTTTCACAATTATCGTCATAGAAGTGTCATAAGCATGACAGAAAATATTTTTGTTCGGCCCAAAATGTCACGGATGTGTCTTTTTTTGTAGTGCATATGATGGCAAAAAGGAATATGACAAGAATAGCAAGGCAAAGCAATACATAAAACAAAGCAAAACCCAAAATGAAACCAACAAGGAGGAAACCACTTGGAATAGGTCATGACAAGGTTGGATACATTGCCAAAATATGGAAGTTTCACATATGGAGTGTTACATTATCCCTACAAAATCATATAGTCTGGCTATGCTCCATCTTCATCACACAAAACATTTAAATCATGCACAACCCCAATGACAAGCCAAGCAATTGTTTCATACTTTTGACGTTCTCAAACTTTTTCAACTTTCGTGCAATACATGAGCGTGAGCCATGGACATAACACTATAGGTGGAATAGACGGTGGTTGTGGAGAAGACAAAAAGAAGGAGGTAGTCTCTCATCAACTAGGCATATCAACGGGCTATGGAGATGCCCATTAATAAATATAAATGTGAGTGAGTAGGGATTGCCGTGGAACGATGCACTAGAGCTATAATTTTATGAAAGCTCAAAAAAGAAAACTAAGTGGGTGTGCATCCAACTTGCTTGCTCATGAAGACCTAGGGCGTTTGAGGAAGCCCATCGTTGGAATATACAAGCCAAGTTCTATAATGAAAAAATCCCACTAGTATATGAAAGTGACATCATAGGAGACTCTCTATCATGAAGATCATGGTGCTACTTTGAAGCACAAGTGTGGTGAAAAGGATAATAACATTGTCCCTTCTCTCTTTTTGTCTCATTTTTTCTTTCTCTTTTTTTGGGCCTTCTCTTTTTTTATTTGGCCTTTCTCCTTTTTTTTCCTCACATGGGACAATGCTCTAATAATGAAGATCATCAGACTTATATTTACTTACAACTCAAGAATTACAACTCGATACTAGAACAAAAAATATGACTCTATGTGAATGCCTCCAGCGGTGTACCTGGATGTGCAATGAATCAAGAGTGACAAGTATAAAAAATATGAAGAATGATGGCTTTGCCACAAATACAATGTCAACTACATGATCATGCAAGGCAAAATGACAATGATGATGTATGTCATAATTAATGGAACCGTGGAAAGTTGCATGGAAATATATCTCGGAATGGCTATGGAAATGCCATAATAGGTAGGTATGGTGGCTTTTTTAGGAAGGGTATGTGGTGGGTTTATGGTACCGGCGAAAGTTGCGCGGTACAAGAGAGGATATCAATGGCGAAAAGGTGAGAGTGCGTATAATCCATGGACTCAACATTAGTCATAAAGAACTCATATACTTATTGCAAAAATATTAGTCATAAAAAAAGTACTACAAGCATGCTCCTAGGGGGATAGACTGGTAGGAAAAGACCATCGCTCGTCCCCGACCGCCACTCATAAGGAAGACAATCAAAAAACATCTCATGATCCAACTTCGTTACATAATGGTTCACCATACGTGCATGCTACGGGACTCACAAACTTTAACACAAGTATTTCTCAAATTCACAACTACTCACTAGCATGACTCTAATGTCACCATCCTCATCTCTCGAAACAATCATTAGGAATCAAACTTCTCATAGTATTCAATGCACTATATATGAAAGTTTTTATTATATCCCTCTTGGATGCCTATCATATTAGGACTAATTTTATAACCAAAGCAAATTACCATGCTGTTTAAAGACTCTCAAAATAATATAAGTGAAGTACGAGAGTTCATCAATTTCTATAAAATAAAACCACCGCCGTGCTCTAAAAAGATATAAGTGAAGCACTAGAGCAAAATTGCCTAGCTCAAAAGATATAAGTGAAGCACACAGAGCATTCTAATAAATCACGATTCATGTGTGTGTCTCTAGAAAGGTGTGGACAGCAAGGATGATTGTGGAAAACTAAAAAACAAATACTCAAATCATATAAGATGCTCCAAGAAAAACACATATATGTGTTGAATAAAAATATAGCCTCAAGTAAAGTTACCGATAGACGAAGACGAAAGAGGGGATGCCTTCCCGGGGCATCCCCAAGCTTAGGCTTTTTGAAATTCTTGAATATTACCTTGGGGTGCCTTGGGCATCCCAAAGATTAGGCTCTTGCCACTCCTTATTCCATAGTCCATCAAATCCTTACCCAAAACTTGAAAACTTCACAACACAAAACTCCAACAGAAAATCTCATAATCTCCGTTAGTATAAGAAAATAAATCACCACATTAGATACTGTTGTGAACTCATTCTTTATTTATATTGGTGTAATATCTACTGTATTCCAAATTTTCCATGGTTAATACCCCCCGATACTAGCCATAGATTCATCAAAATAAGCAAACAACACGCGAAAAACAGAATCTGTCAAAAACATAACAGTCTGTAGTAATCTGGATATTTCGAATACTTATGTAATTCCAAAAATCCTGAGAACATGGGAAGTACTAGATAATTTGTTTATGTATCTTATGAAAAAATAATCAACTAAAATCACTCTCCAGCTAAAAATAAGAATTGTTTTCATGAGCGCAAAAGTTTCTGTTTTTCAGCAAGATCAAATCAACTATCATCGTAGGATATCCCATAGGTCTTACTTGGCACAAACACTAATTAAAACACAAGACCACATCTAACCAGAGGCTAGATGATTTATTTATTGCAAAACATCAAGGACAAATATTGGGTTTTCTCCCAACAAGCGATTTTCTTTAAAGCCTTTTTAGTTAGGAAATGAGATTTCAATGATGCTCACATGAAAGACAAGAATTGAAGCACAAAGTGAGCATCATATAGCACGTGACAAACACATCTAAGTCTAACATACTTCTTATGAATAGGCATTTTATAAGCAAACAAATTATCAAGACAAGCAAAAATGAGCATATGCAAGGAAGAAGAAGAAAACATAGACAAACTCAACATAACGAGAGGTAAATTAATAACATGAAAATTTCTACCACAATATTCTCCTCTCTCATAACAATTACATGTGTGACATACTCAAATTCAAAAATATAGCTATCACATAACATATTCTCTAGATGATCCACATGCATGCGAAGTTGACACTCTTCCAAAATAGTGGGATTAACATTAACTAAAGTCATGACCTCTCCAAACCCACTTTTATAAAAAATTCACGAGATTGAACATTCTCCAAATATGTGGGATCTAAAGTTGACACTCTTCCAAACCCACTTTCAATATTATTTCAAACATTATTATCAATCTCATATTCATCACGGGGCTTAAATAAATTTTCAAGATCATTAGAAGAATCACCCCAATCATGATCATTGCAACAAATAGTAGACATAGCAAAACCAGCATCCCCAAGCTTGGGGTTTTGCATATCATTAACACAATTGACATTAATAGAATTTGTAGTAAAATCATTGCAATCATGCTTTTGATTCAAAGATCTATCGTGAATCACTTCATAAAGTACTTCATCACAATTTTCAGATTCACGAATTTCAAGCAAAACTTCATAAAGATATTCTAGTGTAGAAAACTCACAAGTAATTGGTTCATCATAATTGGATATCTTAAAAATATTAGCAAGCGGATGAGGACCCATAAATCTTAGGTTCTCTGATTTGCAATAAATACACGGTTATTCCAACCAAACGAGCAAATGAGCCAAATAAGAAATCAAGGCCAACAAAAAGAAGAACGGAAGAGAGGCAAAGAAAAGGAGATCTTTTCGGAAATCGTTTTAGAAGTGGGGGAGAGGAAAACGAGAGGCGAATGGCAAATAATGTAATGTGAGGGATGAGAGTTTATGATGGGTACTTGGTATGTCTTGACTTGGCATAGATCTCCTGGGCAACGGCGCCAGAAATTGGCAAGTTGACGGGAGATCGAATCTTGACTTGACTTGGCGTAAATCTCCCCGGCAACGGTGCCAGAAATTCTTCCTTCTACCTCTTGAGCTTGCATTGGTTTTTCCTTTGAAGAGGAAAGGGTGATGGAGCAAAGTATAGTAAGTGTTTCCCTCAATTTTTGAGAACCAAGGTATCAATCCAGTAGGAGATAACGCTCAAGTCACCGAATACCTGCACAAACTAACACCAACTTGCACCCAACATGATAAGGGGTTATCAATCCCTTCACGGTTATTTGCAAAGTGAGATGGATAAATGGTAAAGTAATATTCTTGGTATTTTTGGCTGATGAACGGAAAGTAAAAGATTGCAAAGTAAGTAAATAGGAAACTAAAATTGTAGCTCGGAAACTTATATGATGTAAAATAGACCCCGAGAGCCATAGGTTTCACTAGAGGCTTCTTTCGAGATAGAAATTATTACGGTGGGTGAACAAATTACTGCCGAGCAATTGATAGAAAAGCATAAAGTTATGACGATACCTAAGGCAATGATCATGAATATAGGCATCACGTCCGTGTCAAGTAGACTGATACGTCTCCAACGTATCTATAATTTTTTATTGTTCCATGCTATATTATATTTTATTTTGGACATTAATGGGCTTTATTATACACTTTTATATTATTTTTGGGACTAACATATTAACCGCAGGCCCAGCCCAGAATTGCTATTTTTTGCTTATTTCAGAGTTTCGCAGAAAAACAATATCAAACAGAGTCCAAACGGAATGAAACCTTCGGGAACGTGATTTCCGGAACAAACATGATCCAGAGGACTTGGACCATACGTCAAGAAAGCAACCGGGAGGGCACGAGTTAGGGGGGCGCGCCAACCCCCAGGCGCGCCCTCCACCCTCGTGGGCCCCATGTTGCTCCACCGACGTACTTCTTCCTCCTATATATACCTACGTACCCCCAAACTACCAGATACGGAGCCAAAAAACCTAATTCCACCGCCGCAACCTTCTGTACCCATGAGATCCCATCTTGGGGCCTTTTCCGGAGCTCCGCCGGAGGGGGCATCGATCATGGAGGGCTTCTACATCAACACCATAGCCTCTCCGATGATGTGTGAGTAGTTTACCTCAGACCTTCGGGTCCATAGTTATTAGCTAGATGGCTTCTTCTCTCTTTTTGGATCTCAATACAATGTTCTCCCCCTCTCTTGTGGAGATCTATTCGATGTAATCTTCTTTTGCGGTGTGTCTGTTGAGACCGATGAATTGTGGGTTTATGATCAAGTTTATCTATGAACAATATTTGAATCTCCTCTGAATTCTTTTATGTATGATTGGTTATCTTTGCAAGTCTCTTCGAATTATCAGTTTGGTTTGGCCTACTAGATTGATTTTTTTTGCAATGGGAGAATTGCTTAGCTTTGGGTTCAATCTTGCGGTGTCCTTTCCCAGTGACAGCAGGGGCAGCAAGGCACGTATTGTATTGTTGCCATCGAGGATAACAAGATGGGGTTTATATCATATTGCATGAGTTTATCCCTCTACATCATGTCATCTAACTTAAGGAGTTACTCTGTTCTTATGAACTTAATACTCTAGATGCATGCTGGATAGAGGTCGATGTGTGGAGTAATAGTAGTAGATGCAGGTAGGAGTCGGTCTAGTTGTCTCGGACGTGATGCCTATATACATGATCATACCTAGATATTCTCATAACTATGCTCAATTCTATCAATTGCTCAACAGTAATTTGTTCACCTACCGTAATATTTATGCTCTCGTGAGAAGCCACTAGTGAAATCTATGGCCCCCGGGTCTATTTTCCATCATATTAATCTTCCAACACTTAGTTATTTCTATTACTGTCTTTATTTTTACTTTCTTTACCTTGCATCTTTATCATAAAAATACCAAAAATATTATCTTACATATCTATCAGATCTCACTCTCGTAAGTGACCGTGTAGGGATTGACAAGCCCTTATCACATTGGTTGCAAAGATTTATTTGTTTGTGTAGGTGCGAGGGACTCGTGCGTGGTCTCCTACTGGATTGATACCTTGATTCTCAAAAACTAAGGGAAATACTTACGCTGTTTACTGCATCACCGTTTCCTCTTCAAGGGAAAACCAACGCAGTGCTCAAGAGGTAGCAAGAAGGATTTCTGGCGCCGGTGCCGGGGAGTCTACGCAAAAGTCAACATACCAAGTACCCATCACAAACCCTTATCTCCCGCATTACATTATTTGCCATTTGCCTCTCGTTTTCCTCTCCCCCACTTCACCCTTGCCATTTTATTTGCCCTCTCTTTCTGTTTGCCTTTTTCTCGCTCACTTCTTGTTTGCTCGTGTGTTGGATTGGTTGCTTGTCACGATGGCTCAGGATGATACTAAATTGTGTGACTTCACCAATACCAACAACAATGATTTCCTTAGCACTCTGATTGCTCCTCTTACCAATACTGAATCTTGTGAAATCAATACTGCTTTATTGAATCTTGTCATGAAAGATCAATTTGCCGGCCTTCCTAGTGAATATGCCGCTACCCATCTAAATAGCTTCGTTGATTTGTGTGAAATGCAAAAGAAGAAAGATGTGGATAATGATATTGTTAAAATGAAGCTATTTCCTTTTTCGCTTAGAGATCGTGCTAAAGCTTGGTTTTCATCTTTGCCTAAAAATAGTATTGATTCTTGGAATAAGTGCAAAGATGCTTTTATCTCTAAGTATTTTCCTCCCGCTAAGATCATCTCTCTTAGATACCATATTATGAATTTTGAGCAACTTGATCATGAACATGTTGCACAAGCTTGGGAGAGGATGAAATTAATGATACGTAATTGCCCTACTCATGGTTTGAATTTGTGGATGATTATACAAAAAATTCATGCCGGGTTGAACTTTGCTTCTAGAAATCTTTTAGATTCGGCCGCGGGAGGAACTTTTATGAAAATAACTTTAGGAGAAGCTAATAAACTCCTAGATAATATTATGGTTAATTATTCTCAATGGAACACTGAAAGATCCACTATTAAAAAAGTGCATGCGATAGAAGAAATTAATGTTTTGAGTGGAAAGATGGATGAACTTATGAAACTATTTACTAATAAGAGTGTTTCTTCTGATCCTAATGATATGCCTTTGTCTACTTCGATTGAGAATAATAATGAATCTATGGATGTGAATTTTGTTGGTAGGAATAATTTTGGTAACAACGCGTATAGAGAAAACTTTAATCCTAGGCCGTATCCTAGTAATTCCTCTAATAATTATGGTAGTTCCTACAACAATTCTTCTGGAAATTTTAATAGGATACCTTTTGAATTTGACAGTAGTGTTAAAGAATTTATGAATTCGCAAAAGAATTTCAATGCTTTGCTTGAAGAAAAGTTGCCTAAGATTGATGAATTGGCTGGGAACATTGATATAATTTCTCTCGATGTTGATTCTTTGAAACTTAGATCTATTCCTCCTAAGCATGATATCAATGAGTCTCTCAAAGCCATGAGAATTTCCATTGATGAGTGCAAAGAAAGAACCGCTAGGATGCGTGCTAAGAAAGATTGCTTTGTGAAAGCATGTTCTTATAATTTCTATGAAAATAAAGATGAAGATCTAAAAGTTATTTATGTGTCTCCTATTAAATCTTTGTTTTGCAGCATGAATCTTGATAATGATGAGACTGAATATGATTCACCTTACCTAGAAGGCGTTCCAAAAATTCGGAGTTTTTAGATCTTGATGCTAAAATTGATAAAAGTGGGAATGAAGTGATCAAAACTCTAGATATTAATGAACCCAATATTTTCGATTTCAAGGAATTTAATTACGATAATTGCTCTTTGGCAGATTGTATTTCCTTGTTGCAATCCGTGCTAAATTCTCCACATGCTTATAGTCAAAATAAAGCCTTTACCAAACATATCATTGATGCTTTGATGCAATCTTATGAAGAAAAACTTGAGTTGGAAGTTTATATCCCTAGAAAACTTGATGATGAGTGGGAACCTACTATTAAACTTGAAATTAAAGATCATGAATGATATGCTTTATGTGATTTGGGTGCTAGTGTTTCCACAATTCCAAAAACTTTATGCGATTTGCTAGGTTTCCGTGAATTTGATGATTGCTCTTTAAACTTGCACCTTGAGGATTCCACTATTAAGAAACCTATGGGAAGAATTAATGATGTTCTTATTGTTGCAAATAGTAACTATGTGCCCATAGATTTTATTGTTCTTGACATAGATTGCAATCCTTCATGTCCTATTATTCTTGGTAGACCTTTCCTTAGGATGATTGGTGCAATTATTGATATGAAGGAAGGGAATATTAGATTCCAATTTCCGTTAAAGAAAGGCATGGAACACTTCCCTAGAAATAAAATAAAATTACCTTATGAATCTATTATGAGAGCCACTTATGGATTGCCTACCAAAGATGGCAATACCTAGATCTATCCTTGCTATTATGCCTACCTAGGGGTGCACAGGGTGCGGTCGGCAGGGGGCCGCGGGCGCCGTTTCGAGCGGCGCGGCGAGCTGCGGTGGTTGCCGCATGGTTGAGCGCGAGAGCGGTGACCGTAGGGATGGAAGATGGGGTCGGACGGGGAAGTCCTCACCGGCCCTGTAGTTGTGCAACGGTATGCTCGATGGAGGGGATGGAGGTGCGTTCCCGGCGACGGTGTGGCGGATGGCGACGTCGGGGGCCCTTTCCGGTCCAGGAATGGGGAGGAGGGTGAGGACGACGTCGAGCGACGGGCGGGGCGGTGCCGGTGATTCTCGAGGAGGCGGGCTCCTGATGTGGATCGAGGGGCGAAGGAGAGAGGCGATGGCGTCCAGGGCCCGCTGCCCTGCCTAGATCCGATCGGGGGGTGGGGGAAGAGGAGCGAGGGGATCGTTTCCCCGATCCAGATTGGATCAGGAAGGGGGAGGAGAGAATGAGGGAGTGGGGGAAGTGGTGCGGTTAGGGGGGGTTAGGGTTTCGGCACCAGGGGATAAGGGAGTGGGGCGCCGGCTGGGCTCGTGGGGTGGGATGGGCCGAGGCCCATGTGGAGCGGGGGGAGGGGGTTCTTTTCTTTTTTATTTCTGTTTTATCTTTCCTTTTATATTTTGTTTATTCTATGTTCTTTTCTGTTTTAATCTTATATTTTAAATACATTAGTTTTATAAAATACACTAGTTGTACCTAAATTAGTATGAACAAATATGCCACCACCACAATTTACTTGGCACCTAAAATAAATTAGTTTGTAATTGTTTATTATTTTAAAAGCATTTAAATAATTGTTCTCGCCACGTTTTATTCATTTTAGAGTATTTAAACAACTTATAAAAGTGTGGTCTCTCCACCATAATTACCTATGCATTATTTGGCACAAACCGAACATTTTAGTTTTAACATTTGAAAAACTTAATTGTTTGACTTGATTTTGAATTTAAATTTTGAATCGGTTTTTGAACTAACCCGAGATTAACTACAGTGACAGAGGTGACGTGTCATCATTAACTAAGGATTACTGTAGCCTAATTATCCGAGCGTCACAATTCTCCTCCACTACAAGAAATCTCTTCCCGAGATTTAAGAGGTAGTGAAAGGGGGAAAGGTTTTGGTTACGAATCTAGAGGGTCTTCTCGGTCTTGGTTGCTCTTCTCGAAGCGGTCGACCCACTACGTGATGTCTCCATTTCTCTGCTTCATGTCACCATGATGAACACGGCATCCTTTCCTGGGGGTTCCTTCGTACTTTCAAATTGGTAACGGGGCAGATCGGCAACGACAGAATGCTATAAGGGTAATAATCTGGGATTATCCCATGAATGAGCATATGAGTACCTCTCGAGTTGAACAATTAAAACATATCGAGAGTAAAGTTCAAAGGTACAATAAGAAGTTTCAAGCAGCCAGGCAATCGTTCAATGCCTAGCCAGACGGTGAAAGGGTTTCAGAGCAACGTGAATAAGTATTGCGTCTGATGCCAGAATTGATGATATCATTGGAAGGTGGCTCATGAATTACATACGAGTCCACGCGAGAGGAATAACTTTGGGAACAGGGGTGTACAGGAGAGTCAGATTTCAATCCTGTGGAACTGTGGGTTATGGGCCCATCATGTGATTAAGAGTAGGAAGGGCGGTGACGTCTTGCACGATCATGTAAGCAAGGCATGTCAGGGGATAGCCTGTTAGTTATGTCGGCAACAACATCGGTACCAAGGGCGAGGGACAAAGAGAACCACTTTCCTGCTCGTTGAAACGAGGCGGACCAATAGGCAAAGTTCTCGTCCCTCGGTGGTTACCGGAATGCCATCAACAAAAGCAACAAGGTCTTACTGGCACGGTTGTACACCAAGGTGTTTACATAAGCAGAAGAATATTACTGATTAGATCATATGGATCACAAGGAAGGTCAAACAAATCAATGGAAGGAAAATGTGATCATTAGATCAAACAGAATAATGGAAAGGATAATGTGTTTGACACATATTTCAAGGGTATATCCTTCCCAAGGACAAGCAGAGCATGATATCCATGACCGGATATAATGTAGAAAATTCTTTAGGTACGGGAGAGAATTTTCATGACATTACCCATACAGCGGTGTTTGGGATAATTGAGCACGAAACATTTAACATTGGGCTTCAAATGTTCGTGTTGAAAATCGAAGTACCATAGACATGCTTCGAGACAGCATTGACATGGTCAATAGGTGAAGATCAGACTTTGGAAACAAAAAGGATCCATCCGGAACAACTTATAATATAAGTCTTACAATTTCCTCACGGAAGAATGGTTAACCTTGTTAAAAAGGAAACTATAACACTAGGTCCTCCGGCTAGGTGTGCTAGGCATGACATCACCTTACCGAGTCATAAGAGAACCAATTTTATAACTCTTGAAAGTATGTTCCAACAATCATATCTGACCGAGATTCAGATCTGATTGGTGCGAGGATACCTCAGGCTCAGGATGCCTGAGAAAACAAGGTGCAACAAAATGACGAGAAGACATTATAAGATTCTTGAGAAATGAACTATGGAACCGAGTCCCGAAACAAGAGTACATCAGTAAACAAAGGAGAGGATGAGGAGGTGGCTGATGGACTCGGCGACAAATCATCGAGAATTCCAAAGGATGGATTTCCACAATTAGGTGAACAAGGGGATGAAAATTGTAAGTTAAAATGATTCAATGAGGTATGCTCGGGGAAACATACCCTTTAAAACATTGGCTGAAAGGTGCACCCAAAATATGGGCTGGGTCGCTCGAACAATGTTAAAATGGTGACTTAATGAACAAAAGAATTAGAATGAAACTATCGATCATTCACTTCAAGCAATAGGGTTGCTAGAAGTTTTGAATTCACACCTCAAAGTTCCATTGCCGGTATTCCGATTAGAATCGACACGGGGACCAAGAATTAATGGCGATGGCGAGAAGTATTACTATACCAAGAATTCTTAAGAGGTGGTGAAATTCCCACAACCTTCTTGAGATAAAACATGGTAGTGTTCCACGGTAAAGAAGAACAATTGTTGGATAGCAAGGGACTCAAGGTATAACACCAAACACGAACAGGCTTGTGTTGGTGGGAAGGCAATAAAGTGGTCGACAACAATAAAATTCATCGAGGGCAAGGATGGTATTTCTCATCATGAATTCAATTGGAAACCTAGGAGTCAAAATGTTGATGATGATCAGGACAATTTGTCGAGAGAATTCATGAAGATGTAATCAATTGGCGATGACATCAAGTCAAAGGAATGATGAAGCAAAAGGTTATTAAAACCATGGGTACGACACAAACTCCAAAGCAAGCTTGCTGCCCAAAGCGAAATGATATGATGAGGAGGATCGACGTAAGCTTAACTCATTGTGAAAAATTGTGCTCTGGGAAGAAGGACCAGGTAGCATAGTTAAAATCGGCATGACAAGGATATATCCAATCAGGCTAGGAATGGCGTGATGGAGTATTAAAATTCTCAACAACGAAGTACTGGGAGTACTAAATCTCGGTGTTGATTTGATTCACAATCCGGTGTTTTGGTTGACGACAACCCAGAACCCGTGGCGTGACTATGATGGGAAAAGGTACTACTTCATCAGAATTTCATAAGATGAAGTGTCATGGGTGGGTATCCTCGAGATAGTAGGGGGGTAATACTCGAAGGTTGAACCAAATAGAGGTTGGGCTGGTGTATTGACTTGCAAAAGACAAGTGCTTAAACTTGCACGAGAAATGGTATTTAAAGAAGAACATGGTCGGAACCACGATTGCAAAAGGCCAGATCCCAGATATAAGATGAACTTATACCAAGGAATAATTTATTTAAGAGAAGCTTTAATGATAAGATCTACATCGTGTCCATGGGCATGAACACAAAGTTCAAGGTCGACTCCCACTTCTCTGATGCATAACCTTTCATTCACTTCGCACTTTCGAAGAAGTTGTAGTGTTGAAATTTTATCTGGCAAAATACCAGAAGAGTATGACTCGTGAAAACTTTCGAGTTCACACATATTAAAGAAGGCATAGTTTCAACCCATCAGGGTATCATGGAAATATTTACCACAAGCTTCAATAGTAAATATCACCAGCTCGAACGCATACCATGGTTGTCAAAGCAGAGGATACAATTTACCAAAGGCATTATGTATCGGAGAAAGAACTCATAAGGTGATTAATTATGAAGGACACTATCGGATAATAATCCAACAGTAGATATGGCGATCCACAATGGAGCTGATGTGAGTATCGATACCCAATCAGAGGAAGAAAGAACGTAAATGCATCGGTTTATAGAACATCTGAATAATTCAATGTTTAAGTGACAAAGGAATTATGATTTCCAAATCAAGGGATCAAAAGCAAACGTTCTGATCGAAAATGAATAAGTTCAATAGACTTAGAAGCACAACCGATCAAGGCATTGATTGGTCAAGAAGCAGCTCATATACAAATGACGTCTGAGCCCGAAGGATGAATTCTAGGATCTGACTGAGGATTGAGAGCATTCACAACATATTGAATCAAGGGAATCAAAATGATCATGAAAAAGGATACTAATGAATATTGCTAGTCATATGGAACGCAACCATAAGGCAAGCAGAAAAGAATTCCAAGAACAACAGACTGTTGAGGATTTTCGAAAGATCAAATAGTATTCCGAAGACTTTGGTAAAACACATGAACAACGGTGAAAGAACGGATGCTCGGTAAGTGCGAGGAATTATCCGTAGGGGGTATTCAGGTGGCAAAGAACTGCAAGGCAGTAGGCACAAAGTATTCTCGGAACAACAGAGAGCATTTCGATGTATCTTGTAATAAGAAGGTCAACTGGGGATGAATGTATGAATGACAAGTGTACGTGGTTATCCATAGAGGTTTATCGATGGATGGGAATTGCAAAAGTGATGGCACAAAGTCTCGAAAGAGTATCAGAGAGTAACTTCGAAACCTTCAGGTGCAGCCGGCGATCATCTGGAGTGAGGGGCTCTCCAGGAGAAAGTACTTTCGAGAACCTAAAGTTAGTTTTGTTTTTAGCAAAATCATTTAACCTGAATAGAAGAGAGATCAGAATCCCAGAGTATAGGTCGAGGAATAAAAGATCCTACTACCACCCAATGGCAACGTGGGCCCGTAAGGCACACAGCCATGTTAGTAAAAGTTTTGCAATGACTAGACTCAACTTCGGCCAAGGAGTTGGAAAGGGGGATTCCTACAGGCAGTCGGCTCTGATACCAACTTGTGACGCCCCCGATTCAATCGTACACTAATCATGCATGCAAATGTGTACGATCAAGATCAGGGACTCACGGGAGGATATCACAACACAACTCTACAAATAAAATAAGTCATACAAGCATCATAATACAAGCCAGGGGCCTCGAGGGCTTGAATACAAGTGCTCGATCATAGACGAGTCAGCGGAAGCAACAATATCTGAGTACAGACTTAAGTTAAACAAGTTTGCCTTAAGAAGGCTAGCACAAACTGGGATACAATCGAAAGAGGCGCAGGCCTCCTGCCTGGGATCCTCCTAACTACTCCTGGTCATCGTCAGCGGGCTGCACATAGTAGTAGGCACCTCCAGTGTAGTAGGAGTCGTCGTCAATGGTGGCGTCTGGATCCTGGGCTCCATCGTTTGATTGCAGCAATCGGGTAGAGAGATGGGGAAAAGGGGAAACAAGGCAACCGTGAGAACTCACCCAAAGTACTCGCAAGAAGGGAACTACACTACATATGCATGGATATATGTGTAAGGGGCCATATCAGTGGACCAAACTGCAGAATGCCAGAATAAGTGGGGGATAGCTAATCCTGTCGAAGACTACGCTTCTGGTAGCCTCCGTCTTGCGGCATATAGAAGAGAGTAGACTGAAGTCCTCCAAGTAGCATCGCATAGCATAATCCTACCCGGTGATCCCCTCCTCGATGCCCTGTTGGAGAGCGACCACCGGGTTGTATCTGGCACTTGGAAGGGTGTGTTTTATTAAGTATCCGGTTCTAGTTGTCATAAGGTCAAGGTACAACTCCGGGTCGTCCTTTTACCAAGGGACACGGCTATTCGAATAGATTAACTTCCCTGCAGGGGTGCACCACATAACCCAACACGCTTGATCCCATTTGGCCGGACACACTTTCCTGGGTCATGCCCGGCCTCGGAAGATCAACACGTCGCAGCCCCACCTAGGCACAACAGAGCAATCAGCACGCCGGTCTAAACCTAAGCGCGCAGGGGTCTGGGCCCATCGCCCTGAGCACACCTGCACGTTGCGTACGCGGCCGGAAGCAGACCTAGCCTAGTGGCGTTCCAGTCCAATCCGGCGCGCGCCACTCAGTCGCTGACGTCACGAAGGCTTCGGCTGATACCACGACGCCGAGTGCCCATATCTTTCCCGCGTAGTTGGTTAGTGCGTATAGGCCAGTAGCCAGACTCAGATCAAATACCCAGATCTCGTTAAGCGTGTTAAGTATCCGCGAACGCCGACAGGGCCAGGCCCACCTCTCTCCTAGGTGACCTCAACCTGCCCTGTCGCTCCGCCACAAGGATCCACACTGAGGGCCGTTGGGACAAAGGTCCTTTCAGCCCCCAATCCGTGAATCACTCGCGGGTGCTCCTCGAGCCAACCCGACTTTAGTTACCACATGTATCATGTATAATGTAGCATATACCCGTGATCAACTCCCGAGTGATCACGGCCCGATAATATAGCACAGCAGACGGACAAGAATGTAGGGCCACTTATGGAAAACTAGCATCCCATACTAAGCATGTAGGATTGCAGGTAAAGGTAACAACAGTAGTAACAAGGACATGCTATGCACCAGGATAGGAATAACGGAAAGCAGTATCATGCTACACTACTCTAATGCAAGCAGTATAGAATAGAGTAGGCGATATCTGGTGATCAAGCGGGGGGCTTGCCTGGTTGCTCTGGCAAGAGAGAGGGGTCGTCAACTCCGTAGTCGTACTGGGTAGCAGCAGCGTCGGTCTCGGTGTCTCGCGAGAGAAGAGGGGGGAGAAACAATAAATATTTAAGCAAACAGATGCATAGTGATGCATGACATGACAAGTATCGGTGCTAGGGGTGCCCTAACACGGTAAGAGGTGATACCGGTGAAGGGGAGAAACATCCGGGAAAGTATCCCCGGTGTTCCGCGTTTTCGGGCAGAGGAGCCGGAGGGGGAAAGTTGCGAGTTTGATATGTTAGGGGTGTGTGGCAGATGAACAGGCTGCGTTTCCGGGTTTGTCTTGTCGTTCTAAGCAACTTTCATGTTGAAAATATTTTAATCCGAGTTACGGATTAAAAGATATGATTTTCTAAAGATTTTATTAATTTCTGGAATTTAATTAATTATTTAATTTAATTCGAGAATGGATTAATGACATCAGCATGATGTCATGTTGACGTCAGCGGTCAACAGAGTTGACTGGTCAACCTGACCAGTGGGTCCCACTGGTCAGTGACACATTTTAGTTAAACAGTTTAATTAATCTAAGCAAAATTCATTAGGGGTGGGCCCCACTGTCATACTAATTAATTAGCTAATTAACTAACTAGGTCAATTAGATAACTAATGTTTAATTAGTTTAATTAGTTGTTTAGTTTAGTTAATCAAAATTAATTAAGTTAATTAATCATTAATTATTATTATTTATTTATTTATTTTATTTATTTTATTTTTTTATTTATTTTTTTCTCTCTTTTTTTTATAAATCGTTCTGGGCATGGGGCCCGTTTGCCATAGGCCCATAGGGCCTTAGCGGGCACCGGGCGTGCGGTTACGGGAGCAGGGGCGTGCTGGGCGACGTGCACCAGCCGCCCGACAGGGAGCTCGCCCAGACCAACCGCGGGGCAAGGCCGGCGGGGACCGGACCGGCGAGCGGGAGGCACGGTGCAGCAGGGGGCTTCGGCGGTGGTCGTGGCCGATGAGGGCAAGCGCGGGGCGCAGCCAGGAGGCGGGGTAGGGCGCCGAGCGTGGCCATGCAGCGGAGGAGCTGCAGAGCGAGTCCGACGGGGGAGTAGGCGGCGCATCTGCGGCAGGGCGCACGAGGCGCTGGAGCTGTGCGTGCTCAGGGTGCCGGCGGCAGCTAAAGCAGCAGCGAGGGGGGGTGCGCGCCGACGGCGCAGGAGCAAGGCGAGGAGGGCCACGGGGGCACGCATAGGGTGCGGTCGGCAGGGGGACGCGGGGCCGTTTCGAGCGGCGCGGCGAGCTGCGGTGGTTGCCGCGTGGTTGAGCGCGAGCGTGGTGACCGTAGGGTTGGAAGATGGGGTCGGACGGGGAGGTCCTCACCGGCCCTGTAGTTGTGCAACGGTATGATCGATGGAGGGGATGGAGGTGCGTTCCCGGCGACGGTGCGGCGGATGGCGACATCGGGGGCCCTTTCCGGTCCAGGAATGGGGAGGAGGGTGAGGACGACGTCGAGCGACGGGCGGGGCGGCGCCGGTGATGCTCGAGGAGGCGGGCTCCTGATGTGGATCGGGGGGCGAAGGAGAGAGGCGATGGCGTCTAGGGCCCGCTGCCCTGCCTAGATCCGATCGGGGGGCGGGAAGAGGAGCGAGGGGATCGTTTCCCCGATCCAGATTGGATCGAGAAGGGGGAGGAGAGAACGAGGGAGTGGGGGAAGTGGTGCGGTTAGGGGGGTTAGGGTTTCGGCAAAAGGGGATAAGGGAGTGGGGCGCCGGCTGGGCTGGTGGGGTGGGATGGGCCGAGGCCCATGTGGAGCGGGGGGGGGGGGGGTTCTTTTCTTTTTTATTTCTGTTTTATCTTTCCTTTTATATTCTGTTTATTCTATGTTCTTTTCTGTTTTAATCTTATATTTTAAATACATTAGTTTTATAAAATACACTAGTTGTACCTAAATTAGTATGAACAAATATGCCACCACCACAATTAACTTGGCACCTAAAATAAATTAGTTTGTAATTGTTTATTATTTTAAAAGCATTTAAATAATTGTTCTCGCCACGTTTTATTCATTTTAGGGTATTTAAACAACTTATAGAAGTGTGGTCTCTCCACCATAATTACCTATGCATTATTTGGCACAAACCGAACATTTTAGTTTTAACGTTTGAAAACCTTAATTGTTTGACTTGATTTTGAATTTAAATTTTGAATCGGTTTTTGAACTAACCCGAGATTAACTACAGTGCCAGAGGTGACGTGTCATCATTAACGAGGGATTACTGTAGCCTAATTATCCGGGCATCACAGACAACAACCATATCAAGATCATAAAGCATTGAGACAGACATAAGGTTGTATCCTAAGGACTCAACAAGCATGACTTTGTCCATGTGTCGATCCTTTGTGATAGCAACTTTACCTAGACCCAATACCTGACTTTTGCTTTTATCAGCGAAGATGATATGCTTCATATGTGACGATGATAAGGGAGCATCCATCAAAAGATTCTTGTCACCAGTCATGTGATTTGTACATCCACTATCAAGCACCCACTCAGTGGCTTTGGGTTGATCATCCTGCAGATGAATTAGTGCAACTTACGACCTACAATACTTCAGCAGTGAAGAATATGATATCACAATTCATCAGATCAATTTCATCAATCAGTAGGACAGATAAAACAGAGGGAGGATGTGTGAAATGAAAGTTCATTTCATCATGGTTAGCCTGCGTCCTTTCAGGCATTTTGTCAGGTCCCCAGCAAATTCTTCAGACGTTACAGTACGTCTGGAGACCTGACCCTGCATAAGAGATTAGTTCTTTTTCTTCACCACCCACATCTGAAGGGGTGGCAAAGAGTTCATCACTCTGCGAGCTCCATATGAGAATGGTGGCATAGCGGCCAAACCATTACGTTTCACATAAGAGGGGTTAGGGTAAGCATATGAATAAGCAGAGAAATTCTTCGAGGACTTATGAACATAATAATTTGAAGAATAATGCTCATATTCATAGCCCTTGGCTCTTCCCTGCGAAACAGAGTTGTTAGTACGATGATGTTCATATGAGGACTTTGATCCATGTGAGGAATTTGATCTCCTTGAGGAATTTGGTCCGTGTGAGGACTTGGATCCATATGAAGAATTTGGTCCATATGAAGAATTTGATCTGGGGTTCCTATTCTTCACACGTGGTGTCATGAGGACATCCACCTGAGACTTTCAAGGCACTTTTTGGGAACCCAGATTTTCTTCATAGGGGAACCACTCCTGCAGTTAGTGCCAATATATCTAGCAAATACTTCACCATTCTGATTTTTGAACAGTTTATAGTTGGAGTCAAATGACTCATCAGAAGAATGAGAAGATTCACATGTATAGCCAGATAACTTAGATGGATCAACTGGAGGTCCCTTTGCAGCAACCCATGAGGTTTTGGGGTACTGCTCAGGCTTCCAATATGTACCATCAGCATTGAGTTTCCTCTCAAAGGCAATACCCTCTTTCCTAGGGTTCCTGTTGAGGATCTGCTTTTTAAGCACATCACAAAAAGTCTGATGCCCTTTGAGGCTTTTGTACATGCCTGTCATGTACAATTCCTTCAGCCCTGCATCGTCAGTGATACTAGCAATGTCCTCAGATGAGGAATTAGTGATAGCAGAGACATGTGAAGAATTTGTAACATTAGAAGCATTTGAACATTCAGGTGAGGAATTAGCAGATTCTCGTTCAATGCATTTTAAACATGGAGGAATAAATTCTTCCTGACAGCGCTGATTTGCTGAGCAAGCAATGAATCGTTCTCCTTCTGAAGATCTTCATAACACACTCTTAGCTTCTCAAGATCTGACAAGAGAGAGTTATGCTGATCTTGAAGGGAGTCATACTTAGAGTGAAGTCTCTGAAGACTTTCAGCCAAAGCTTGTGATTGATCCATTTCTTCACCCAACATATCATTGCTCTTACTAAGCATGTTATTAGCGTTTTCCAAAGCTCTTTGTTGTTTAGCAGCAAGTGAGGCAAGTTTGACATAACTGGGTCCAAATTCATCACCAGATTCATCATCACTGGATTCAGACAGATAGCATTCAGTTACCTTTTCACCATCTGCCATAAGACATGGTGAGGAAGATGATGATTCTGGTTCAATTGTCATTGACTTGAGAGATTCCTTGAAGTCCTCAAACCAAGGATCATGACGAGTTCGATGACCTTCATAGACATCAGAGATACGGTCTAAGATAAGCTTCGCCTGATCGACATGCATGATGTTCCTGAACTGATTTCGAGACAGACTGGAGCAGATGACGGCCTTCGCTGTGAGGTTGAGATGAGTGTACTTGCGAATGTCATCAGCTCCCGCCGTCTTGCATAGATCGGTAAGACCAATCTCAGTGACGGTCCATAGCTCGTTGTTCATCGTCATGAGATGCTTCTTCATCATGGCCTTCCACTTGGGATACTCGTGATCGTCAAAGATGGGGCATGTCACTTTCTTCATATCTGCGGTCGACATAACTAAAACTCCAGGCGGTTAACCAAAATCACACAGAACAAGGGAGACCTTGCTCTGATACCAATTGAAAGTGCGTTATATCGACTAGAGGGGGGTGAATAGGCGATTTTTAAGAAATTCTTCACTGAGGAATATGCTAGTGAGGAAATTCCTTAGCGAAGAACTACTAGCAGTGGAATAAGTACTCAGAAGTAAACATAACAGAATACACGCATGGTCATCATGATGAAATGAAGACAAACACAGAATACAGGAAGCGTAAACACAGGATAGCACAAGATGAAGACAAAACAGACTGAAGAAATTGAACTGAGGAAATTGAGAAAGTCTTCAGTCAAAGTCTTCAAACACAGATATGAACAAACACACAACACAGTAATGAGGAAATGAAAGTGTTGAGGAAATAGAACCAGTAAGCTTGGTGAAGACAATGATTTGGTAGACTAGTTCCAACTGCTGTCTCAGTTGTACATCTGGTTGGAGCGGCTGAGTATTTAAACTCGAGGACACCTAGTCCCGGACACACAGTCCTCATCGTATTCTCCTTGAGCTAAGGACACACAGTCCTCGCCCAATCACTCATGGTAAGTCTTCAGGTGACTTCCAAACCTTCACAGACTTGGTCACTCGGCGATCCACAATTCCTCTTGGATGCTCTAGACCTTGACGCCTAACCGTCTGGAAGAAGCACAGTCTTCAAAGGTAACAAGCATCGGATCCACGCAGGATCAATCTCTTTAGTGATGCTCAATCACTTTGGGTTTGTAGGTGTTTGGGTTTGGGTTTGGATTTTCCTCACTTATGATTTTCGCTCAAAGTCCTCCGAGGATGGGTTGCTCTCAAATGACAAGTATCAGTTTCTCTCGGAGCAGCCAACCAGCTAGTGGTTGTAGGGGGCGGCTATTTGTAGCCTAGGGAGAAGCCCGACATGATAAGACATAAATGCCCTTCAATGATATGACCGTTAGGTGGATAAGATATTTTGGGACAGCTGGCGCACAGCACATCAACGGTCGGAAATTTGAGGTTCTAATTCCTCAGGGCTATCATGTTCCTCACTCTGTAGGCAATTCGCACTGGCAAATTCCTAACTCCTCAGTCAGGACAAAATCCTCAGTGACCAGAAGAACTGCGTCTCTATCACTGAAGAAATTGACTGAACTGTATGAGATTTCCAATGGCTTCACTCGAAGGGATTGGTAGGTGTAGGATTTGAGTTGTGCATCACATGGAAATTTTCTCCTTAGTATTTCCTCGACCCCCTTTAACAGTACGGTGTTTCCTATGACTCAAGAAAGTGAAAATGAAACAACGAAAACAAAAGTCTTCACGCTTCATGTTCCTCGAATGAATACCAAGTCTTCAAGATCACACCAATTTCTTCACTTTCAAAGTCTTCAGAAAGTCTTCAGTATATCAAAGTCCTAGTCGAAGAACTTCAATTTTAGGGGTCGACTTTCTCTGTAAATACCACTCCCCATAGACTTATAGACCTGTGTACACTCATAAACACATTAGATACTTAACCTATAAGTCTTCAATACACCAAAATCACTAAGGGGCACTAGATGCACTTACAGAACTAGAGTCCTTTCCAGCGCCACCTCGAGGAAACTTGAGGTCTGGTTTTAGTTGTACGGAGTGCTCATCTGGTGTGCCCTGAGAACGATATATGTGCAGCTCCTATCGGGATTTGTCGGCACAGTCGGGTGGTCTTGTTGGTCTTGTTTTACCATTGTCGAAATGTCTTGTAACCGGGATTCCGAGACTGATCGGGTCTTTCCGGGAAAAGGAATATCCTTCGTTGATCATGAGAGCTGGTGATGGGCTAAGTTGGGACACCCCTGTAGGGTTTTATCTTTCCAAAGCCGTGCCCGTGGCTATGTGGCAGATGGGAATTTGTTAATGTACAGTTGTAGAGAACTTGACACTTGACTTAATTAAAATGCATCAACCGCGTGTCTAGCCCTGATGGTCTCTTTTCGGTGGAGTCCGGGAAGAGAACACGGTTTGGATTATGTATGAACATAAGTAGTTTCAGGATCACTTGTTGGTCACTTCTAGCTTCTCGACCGTTGCGTTGCTTCTCTTCTTGCTCTTATTTGCGTATGTTAGCCACCATATATGCTTAGTCCTTGCCACAGCTCCACCACATTACCCCTTTCCAACCCTTAAGCTTAAATAGTCTTGATCTCACGGGTTTTGAGATTGCTGAGTCCTCATGACTCACAGATTCTACCAAAATAGTTGCAGGTGCCAATGATGCCAGTGCAGGTGATGCTACCGAACTCAAGTGGGGACGAGGAACTTGGTCGTTACTACGTTTTGTTTCCTGATGATCAGTAGTGGAGCCAAGTTGGGACGATAGGGGATCTAGCATTTGGGGTTGTCTTCTTTTATTTTGGTTCCATAGTCGGACCTTGATTTTCACTCTGGATGATGTATGCTTAACTTGTTATTTGTGTGAAGTGGCGATTGTAAGCCAACTATTTATCCCATTCTTGTTCATTACATGGGATTGTGTGAAGATGACCCTTCTTGCGACAAAACCACCATGCAATTATGCCTCCAAGTCGTGCCTCGACACGTGGGAGATATAGCCGCATCGTGGGTGTTACATAGAGCCAACAACAAGAAAGTGGTGTAGGATGAAGAGGAAGACGAAGATGAAGACACCATCGAAGAAGAGGAAGACGAAGAGGAAGAGGAAGTGGAATGCGAGGAAGAAGAGGAAGAGGACGATGAAGAGGAAGATAAAGAGGAAGGTGAAGAGAAAGAGGTACATGTCAAGCAAAAACCACTACAACCAAAGCCTAGGAGGAGCGCAAGGCTGATGAACAGTTAGACTAGGTCAATTAAACAAAGCAAACTTATGTCATGTCAATGTGCAGAATATTATTCCACTTTTGAACTTTTATTGCTGAAGTTTCAAAGAAATTATACAGTATAAGTTCAAGTAAGCTTACTCCAGAAGTACTAGTATAGTATAAGAGGAGGTGCTGGTGATGTAAAGTATGAAGAGCAAGCAGTAATAAAAGGAAAATATACACTGTGAATTTCAAGTAATATTACTGCAGAAGTCCTGCTATATTATGCCTGGAAGTGTTGTGCTGGTGATGTATTGCATGAAAGAGCAAGCAGTAATAATGAAAAAACTACACTATGAAGTTCAAGTAACATTACAGCAGAAGTCCTGCTATATTATGAGAGGAAGTGCTGCACTGGTGATGTATTCCATGCAAAGTGCTAGCAAGAATAAAAATGAGAAATATACACTATGAAGTTCAAGTAACATTAAAGTGGAAGTTCTGGTATATTATGGCAGGAGGTGCTGGTGTTGTATTCCATAAAAGAGCAACCGACAAATAATTATAAAATTTGAAGTTCAGGTTAGCTTACAGAAGAAGTTCCGGTATATAAAATTGATGTAGGGAAAAAATATGCTTTAAAAAAAAGTTTTGTCGTATGAACTAAGGTTAGCAAGCCTAAGACAACGCGCTCAGATAAGAAGTTCTGTTTGGATACGTGCAGAAGTTCATGTACAATGCCGACAAAACATAAAGGAGAGTAAGGAGTGTATGAGAATATTTTTGCACAAAGTTATAGTTGAAATCCATTTGTAGTTGAAAAATCACAAAAAAACAAATATACATTCTATGCAAAAGGCTACGTATTGGTTGGGTTAAAAAAATAACAATACATTACACAACACAGAAAATCCTATCCATCTGAAACTAGCAGCCCAGCCAGATCTTAATCAGAAGTTCAAATCAAAGATCATATGTTGGGGCCAAAATTTAAACAACACAAAAAAACAAGCAATTCAACCATGGCCGAGGGAGAAGTTCAGGTACATCTGTTGGGGAAAAACATGCAACACATGGATACTGAAAACGATGCAGTACATTGAAATTCACAAGCCAAATCATTCTTCACACCAAATACATTTGTCCACAATATCATAAGTAATAGTGCTGCAGCTATAGATACACCAATCACTAAAGAAATTCTTACAACCAAATCTTTATGGAATCGTTCCAATCATTATCAAACCTAAAATCTGTACAAAATCAAATCTACACTGAAACTAATGCTTCGAATTCACGGGCCCAAGGACTAGATCTCTTTAGGGAGCTTTGCACACATGACTTCATTCTTCTCGCTAAACATTAGAGTGTGCATGAACTCAACCTTCCAGTCATCTGCAGTAGCCTGAAACAATAAATGAAACAGTGGTTTAGTAACGGATAACTAAAACCATAGCAGGAGCGTCTCAGCAAAAACACACAAGAAAAATGAAAGGATGATGAGACAAGAACAAGGACAAAACATACTTTCACATCACCAAAATCATCAACAAGCTCATCGCCATCATATGAAGAGTAGAACTTCACGGCAAAGAAACCACAATCATTATTCTTTTGCTTTGGAATATCGATAAAAGTCAGCCTCTTTGCAATAGTCACCCAGTTAGGCTGCTTGCTCGCTTTGTACGCAGCCTTGCCGTACACCTGCTCGAGAAACCCGACAAATCTCTTGGTATGCCAGAAATAGTTAAGTTCGGGTACATAAAAAGCGACACTTGCATAAGATCCAGCTAAACAAATAGCAGAAGTTCAACTGTCAAATGATAGTCAGTTCAAGCGGTATTACCAAAACAGAGACATAAACATATTTTGTCAACACAAGGCATAATAAACTCCATGTCAAACAATCAAATATGAAAGGAGGTTCAGGCTAAGAACACTCACGATATGTTGGCAGTCTCCGTGGAAACTTGTTCGTGACGTTCCCTAATTACTGTAAGGAAGTGAATCAAGGATGTCAATGCTCCCATGCTATCTATTCAGCACATACACATTGTAGTGCGCCATTGAATAGTATCAAAAAACCCTTCCAAGAATGAAAGAAACGGTGAACACAAACTATAAATCATAGGTATTGAACAACCGGGATGAACACAAACTTCTTGACAAACTCAGCAAAAGGATGTACATAAAATTAAAAAAAGCAAGAGTTATGAAAACCTAACCAGCTTTGCGTTGAGAAGGTCTTCTTCCTTGCGAACAAACATTCGGAGGAGATCAATAGATTTTTTGCATCGAACTTTGGAATAGTTGCAGCGATGAAATCATACTCCACTCAGTACTGTGCATTCACAAAAACACAATTAAAACACCTCCCAAATGCTACTACAACAAAACTAGAGCAAAAAAGGGAGATAGGGGTGCAAAGAACTAAAACCTGTATGAAGTAGGGATTAAGTACAACCCTCTTAGTACTAGTGAATATCTCAGAGGTCTCCGGCTTATCCTTCCACAAATTTATGAGATAATCCATTATGTCTCCTTGCATCTGCTGCCCTTCACCGAAAAGAGTATAAAGGACACGTCCTGTGAGGTCAATCGCATTCCCAGGGATGGTAAACATGAAGTAGCTTGTGCTGCAGATTTAAAAGGATGGGAAAAAGTATTAGAAGTTTAGATACAATAACAAACAGAAGTTCAGATACTATAACTCAAAGGCAAGGAGAGATAAACAGAAGTTTAGATACTATAACAACAGAAGTTCAAACACTATAACTACAAGGCAAGGGAGAAATGAACAGAAGTCCACATACTACAACAACAGAAGTTTAGACACAGAGTAGCCTCTCTGGCAGCAACAAAGTTAAGAAGAAGAAAACTCACTCAGAATACTTCTCCAGACCATCTTCACTAAGCACATACTGTCTCAACTTTCGGGCCTCGGATAGATGAAGGTGACTGTATTTTTTTAGGGGAGCAACAGCAGAACGCCACTTCAAAGGCTATCTTGATGCTCTCTTGGAGGAAGTTATGTTGCCAGACTCAACTGCCGGTTTCCTCCGGGTGATGACAACATTCTTCCCACCTCTCCCAGCAACTGTAACATCAGCAGATTTACCATTCTTCGGGTAAGCAATCTTCTCAAAATCATCATCAGACGAAATCACTTCTACTTCGGCTGCTTCGACCGCACCAACCTTCCTGGAGCAAGGGGTTTTTGTTGTACCACAAATACCACCAGCCTGCTTCCCCAACTTGGAAGGAATAAGGGTTTGAGGTCTATCTTCTTCTCTCAGAGTTGCACTCATCGATTCCTCCCTAGGCTGGTATTCCTGTGACCCGAGGAAGAGTAGTGGTAATCGGTCAAGTCCAACGGATCCACTGTCAAAGAAAAGGAAGAGAAAAAACACCATTAAATATAACTGAAGTTCAGGCATAGCACAATGTGCAGTACAACTAGTATAGATGACATGGTTACTACTCAACCTGACCTAAAAAATTAGTTTCATTTAAAAACTAAATGACGTCCAAGCACAACCAAAGGCATAGTTCAATATAAACCAATGAACTGGAAAACATTCAACTACAGCAAACAAAAGCATAGAAATGCATCATCTCTGAAGTTCAAGTAGAAGAAATGCTCATGTCCAAGTAAGCAATGGAAGGAAAAAAATACTGAAACAAAACACACAAGAAAAATAAAAAAAAGATAAAAATGAAGTTCATGTACAATAAATGCTCCTCTCCATCTGAAACCAGCAGCCCAACCATTTTCGTTCGTGGTGAAAGTTGACATCTTCTTCCTCGTTCCTTTCATTCAACTATTTCAATTCTTCCGGGGGCATTGTGTTGTTCCTCTCGTCAAGTATCATTCCATCTTCTCTAGTTCATGTTCTATTCCATTTCATGTTCAACCGGAGTGCTACCTAAATTCTTTCAGTCTTATTCCATTCTTATCTTGTTCTTTCAGTTTTTGATTCTCATCTTAGTCATCGTTCCGCTCTTCTTCTCGAGTGCTCTTGACTCTTTTCTTCTTCTCTTGCGTTCTTGTTTCGCCTCATTCTCTTTCTCCCCCATCTCGGTCCTAAGATCTTGGGACGAGATCTATTGTTAGTGGAGGAGAGTTGTAACACCCCCGATCCGAGGCGCCAGGTGTCCGCTAGTTATTCGTCGTCCTTGCCATGGCATTTTCTTGCATGTTGCATTTTCCATGTCATCATATGAATTGCATCCTCATATTTTCAAAACTTGCATCCGTCCTGGTCTTCCCGCTCCTTCTGTTGTCCGTTCCGAGCCCTTTCTCACACTTGCACGCGCCCCGACACCTCCGAAATATTATTTTATAAGTGGCATAAAAATGTTCTCGGAATGGGATGAAACTTGGCGTGCGGTGTTGTTATGTTGTAGGTAGACCGCCTGCCAAATACCATCGCATTCGGAGTCCGTTTGATAGCCCAACCGTCATCTATAGCGACAGTATAGCCGGTCTTCTCGTCAGACGTTTTCGGTCTCCGGAAACTGATGCCGGGCCGCTTTTCTCTTCTCTCCTCTCAGCCCACGGCCTTCTACACAGCCACAATAAGCCCACCTAGGCCTACCTAACCCCTCTCTCGATCGGATCCGTCGGATCGCGATCGGAGGCTCCAAAAACCCCTCCTTACCCCCCAAACCCTAGCAAATTTGCTATATATGGACACCCCTAGTTCATTTTGGGCAACCTAGACCCCATCCCCTACATCTTGCCACAGCCAACCCCCCTACTCCTCGGATTCAGCACCGCCCCACTCCACCTCTGCCACTTGTCGCCGCCGCCGCCGCGTCCCGGACCAATCCGGGCGCGACACGTCGCCTCCGAGCGCCGCGCAGCCAACCCCAGCGCTCCACGTCGCCTCCCCACTCCTCCCCGCTGCTGTGGCCCTACGGGCCTAGTTCGGGCCCGCCCGGTCACGAACCGGGCCGCGTCCCGCGCCCCTGTGCCCGCTCGCTCCCGATCGGGAGAGGAGCTCCCGATCCGAAGCCGCCACCTAGCGCCGCCGCCGCCCTTGCGCCTCGCCGCGCCGCCCTGTCGCGCCGGTCGCCGCCACCGTCCAGGCTCGCCGGCCGCCGCGCCTCCTCGTCTGCGTCCTCGCCGTCTCCTCCGCCGTCCCGCGGCCCCTCCTTGCCCTCGCCGGAGTTCCGCCTCGCCGGAGTCGCCGCCGGAGTCAACTCTGGCCAGATCAACCCCGGGTGGATGAGATCCACCGGGAGACGAACCAAACAACCTCGCTGCGTCCCGGATCTCCTCGTCCCACACAACCTCGTACCGTTGACTTTTCGGAGGGTATATTTCTTCCAAGTCCCGAATCTGTGACATTTTTATGCCCTCTTTGACATGCCATAACTTCTCATCCGTATATCCGTTTTGCATGCAAAATAAGTAAAAATATTCATTGGGAGATGCTATTCATTTCACTCCATTGTGTCATGCTTGTTTGAGTTCATCTTGATGCCCTAATCATCGTTTGAAGAGTGCTATGTGATGTTAAACTGCTGAAACTTGTTATAACTTGGTGATTTGTCTTTTTCGTTGCATTTTGTGTGTGCATCCTATGAGCATGATGTCTATATGTTTATGAAGAAACTCCATGCCATCTTTACATTGGTGCAATCCATTTATTTTTGTGTGCCTTGTGGTGAGTGCATAAAGCTTGTGAAGTGGGCTACTTGCTGTTAATGTTTTGCCAATGCTTAAACTGTTATATCATGTTTCTATCTTTGCGTGATGCTACCAAGTAATCCATGTATATTCTGGTGATGTTCACTAAGGATATTTTGCTATACATGTGATTCCCTATCAATACATGCCTTTGGTTGCATTTATAGCCTGCTGTAGATTGTGGTAATCTTGGTCTCAAATTGCTAAATAATGTTGCCGTCAGCCTGTTAACATTAAGTTCAGTTTTGCCATGTGTTTTCCTAGTGATCCTTGCACCCTATGAACTTTCTATTGCAATTCTTAGCTTCATGAACTTGTCTTCTTACTGTTGGTTACCTTGTCATGCCATGTAATGCTCTTTAGTGAGTTGTAAAATCTTACCAACATGCCTACTTCTCGTTGTTCCTGCCATGTGCTGTTATTTTCACCGTCTGAATCTGCCATATCATTTGCCATGTTTGCATGGGTGCTACCATCTTTTCTGTTGATCTTTGGAATAAGTTCAGTATGGGAGTTTTGTTAAGTGCTTTTAGTAATAGTATGCCATGCTCAAGTTTACCATTATAGCTTGTTGTAACATGTTGTTTGATAGATCTAGACTTTGCAACCTGATGTTATTCCTGCCATGTCCTGTGAATTCTGCTATGTCCTTTTGAGCATGTTCTAGTGATTTCTGGAGACAAATCAGTGTTCATGTTTTGTAATTCTTTACCTGTATATCACTTCCATTCCATTTGTTTTCATGTTGAGGTGCTGTAGCATGTTATTTTGATACTTGCAAATTGCCTAGTTGCTGTTTTGGAAAGCTTGTTCTTCAAACTTGTTTCATGTGTATGTGTTGAACCGTTGCTCCGTTTTGAGTGTGCTCTACATGAAACTTGCTTACTTTTGCATGTAGTTTCATGTTACCTTGTTGAATCCATGTTTTGAGTGTGTTTGCTTGATGTTTGTATGCATTTTGCATCAATGTCATGCTTAACTTGTTTTGCTCATATCTTCTAGGACGCAACTTCAAATTAAATGAACTTTATATGTAACTTGACTAGAATTTCGTGTAGATCATCTTGGTGCGTATTAGCTTTCTGTCTAACGAATTAAATGTAAGGTTTATTCAGTTCTTGACCAATTTCGAAATTTACATATGAGGACTTACCGAAATTCTTATATGTTGTTTCCGGCCTCATTTAAACTTGCTTTGATGTGTTGCTCTTGTATGCATCATCTCTTGCCATGAGTAGCTTCACGTAGCCTTGTCATGCATCATACTTGGCTGAGCATCATGTCTTGTTCATGTGTTGAGTGTTTACCGTGTTGTTTGCTTCTTTCCAGATGTGCTTCTCCTCGATAGTTCCTGTTTCGTTGCGTTCGTTAGGACTCGTTCGTCTATCCTTGGTTCGTCTTCGTGGCTTCATCTTCTTCATGGACTCATTCTTCTTCCTAGCGGGATTTCAGGCAAGATGACCGTCACCCTGGATCTCATTACTATCATTGCTATGCTTGTTGCCTCGATGCTATCGCTATGCCGCGTTACCTACCACTTGCTTATCAAGCCTCCCAAATTGCCATGAACCTCTAACCTTTGTCACCCTCCCTAGCAAACCGTTGTTTGGCTATGTTACCGCTTTTTCTTAGCCCCTCTTATAGCGTTGCTAGTTGCAGGTGAAGATGAAGATTGCTCCATGTTGGATTATGTTTATATTGGGATATCACAATATCTCTTATATTATTAATGCATCTATATACTTGGTAAAGGGTGGAAGGCTCGGCCTTATGCCTGGTGTTTTGTTCCACTCTTGCCACCCTAGTTTCTGTCATATCGGTATTATGTTCCTGAATTTTGCGTCCCTAACGCGGTTGGGTGTTATGGGAACCCCTTGCCAGTTCGCCTTGAATAAAACTCCTCCAGCAAGGCCCAACATTGGTTTTACCATTTACCTAATAACCTATTACCTTTCCCTTGGGAGTAATTAACCCGAGGGTCATCTTTATTTTAGCCCCCCGGGCCAATGCTTCTCTAAGTGTTGGTCCGAACTAGAGCATCGTGCGGGGCCGTCCCTTGGCAACTTGGGTAACGTTGGTACATGTACGCTTCGCTCATCCAGTGTGCCCTGAGAACGAGATATGTGCAGCTCCTATCGGGATTTGTCGGCATAGTTGGGTGGTCTTGCTGGACTTGTTTTACCATTGTCGAAATGTCTTGTAACCGGGATTCCGAGACTGATCGGGACATCCTGGGAGAAGGAATATCCTTCCTTGATCGTGAGAGCTTATAATGGGCTAATTTGGGACACCCCTGCAGGGTTTGAACTTTCGAAAGCCGTGCCCGCGGTTATGTGGCAGATGGGAATTTCTTAATATCCGGTTGTAGTAAACTTGAAGTAAACTCTTCTAAAATACTCCAACCACGTGCCTAACCGTGATTGTCTATTTTCGGGGTTATTCGAGAGGAGAACACGGTTTTTGGGTTATGTTTGACGTAAGTAGGAGTTCTGGATCACTTCTTGATCATTACTAGTTGACGTCCGCTTGTGTTGCTTCTCTTCTCGCTCTTATTTGCGTAAGTTAGCCACCATAATTTGCTTAGCCGCTGCTGCAACCTCACCACTTTACCCCTTCCTTACCCATTAAGCTTTGATAGTCTTGATACCCATGGTAATGGGATTGCTGAGTCCTCGTGGCTCACAGATTACTACAACAACAGTTGCAGGTACAGGTTATGCGATGATCATGACGTGAGAGCGATGTTTTTTTGTTTTGGAGTTCTTCTTCTGCTTCTTCGATCAGCGGATAGGATCCAGGTCGGCAGCATAGGCTAGCAGGGTGGATATCGTTTGAGTTCCTGTTTGTGTTTCATCCATAGTCGGATGTTATTCTCATGTATGTTGTTGATGTATTCTTGTGGCATTTGTATGCCTTGTATGTATCCCCATCTATTATGTAATGTTGATGTAATGATATCCACCTTGCAAAAGCATCTTCAAGATGCGCTTCCATCCTTGGTGGGACCTTCGAGTTCCTTTAGGATAGGGTCGCATCTTGGGCGTGACAGTCTCCCTGTCGTTGCTGGCATTGTTCCAAATCTTCTTGATGTTATCAGTCATCCGCCGAAATAGGCGTACCACATAGTCATCGTCTAGTCCAGAGTAGGAGTCGAGAAGCTAGAACCTTGAATTCTTTAGGTCAAGAAATATCGAAACCCAATGACCAACACCACCCATGGAAGAAGGAATTTCAGGCGGGTCAAAAGTGGGGAAAACAACCTGAAGCAACATAAACACATGAAATATTAAAAACTGAGAATTAATATCAAATGGTACAAAGAAAAATAAAACAATATTAACACAGTGGATCGCAGTGCAAAACTAATACAGAGGCAAAGAACAAGATATTGCATACATAATCATGTGCATCGATGCTATATGGACTAGTCGCCAAGAAGTACTTCCTCACACGGGAATCAAGTTGACCTCTGAAAATCTTGTCCTAAAATAATGCAGACAACACCAACATATGAAAATAAAAAATGAGACAAAAAAGTTTTAACTAAAATGATAAGGAACAAAACAGAAAATAAATCACTATATGGTTGACTTACACGAACCCAATACAATAGGACGAGTTTGTCCGACCCCTGGTACTTCGCACGTAGACAATAGAGTGCAACCTCAACCACATTAGATCGAAGCATTCCGCGAGGAGCAAAAGATATTGTGATATCCTCAACAGAAGCTTCACACTCCTTGTTTTGGAACATAATCATTGATCTAAAACAAGCAATAGAAAGTAAAAGAAGTTCAGCATCAGGAACTCAGGAAGTTCATAGCACACACAAGCACAGAAGTTCAGCTACATCACAACAGGCAGTTCAAAAAGGCCAGAAGTTCAGCACTAGAGAAGTAAAATAGAAGTTCAGCAACATAGAGTAAAGAAGTTCAAGTATGAAACCACAAGCAGTTCACAGGGGGTAGATGGATGTAAAATATTGACTAGCTGCACTCACCTCTTGGAACGATCATTCTTAAGCCTAGTTACACTGAAATAAAAGTCATCAACCTTCTTTAGGATGACAGTAAGGTCACTATCTGCTCAGCAAAAGAAATAGAAATTAAGAGAAACATTCAAGAACATAGATTCATGATAGTTTAATTAATAGCAACATTCAAGCACAACATTCAAACACAAGCACATATCAGCTGCTACGCCAGAAAACATCACAACCCATGCATTACAAACCTTCCCCCACATAGAAATAGGTTCACTTAACTTTATTTACAAACCACACGACAAATCACAAACCAGAAGTTCAACTTGCACCACAGAGGCAGTTCACAAGGATATCATGGACAAAAACAAACAACAAAAGGGACGGGGATGGGGAAAGAAGAGAGAAGCATGCTCCTCTCTTTATGCATTCTTGCCTAGACCAGTGGAATCACTGGAATGATCAACCTCCTCTCCATAGCTATCGCTTTTAGTCTCTTCATCGTTATCTCCAGTAGACATTGCAGCGTTGTCGGGAAGGACACCAGCAGCAGTTGGAGCAGCTAGAGAATCTGAAACAACAAAAACTGTTGATTGTGTTTGAACAGCATCAACATCAACTGATGGCTCTGCTGCAGGAGACTTCTCCGGGCCTGCAACAGCACTAGCACCAGTCTCAATAGCAGCCTCAATGGGATCTTTCTCCAAAATGATATCTCCAGCTGTCTTGCCTTGCTCAGCATTAGAAACCTCAGCTGTCTTGCCCTGCTCAGCATTAGAAACCTTAGTTGTCTTGCCTTGCTCAGCATCAGAAACCTCAGCGCCAATGGACGACTGAGGTTCAGTCGGGTCCACCCCATCGGAGCAGCCGGTGCCTGACACGTACTTGTTTGCAACTTTCTTTGGAGGAACTCTAGCATCATCATTCATCAGCAAGAACAAAAAGTCATTATGAAGGGCCGCAGAGTGATAAAATGCACAAACAAGTAAAATAAAAAATGAGACAAATGGACAAGAAAAATGGTACCTTATTTTCACTGCCATGAACGTCATCAACTAATACATCACTAGCAGGAGTAGGTTCATGCATAGGGGCAGCTTCATGCACAGGAGCAGCTTCATGCACAGGTAAAACATCCTCCTCAACCCTAGCACCATCATCAACAACCTACAAAAAATCATGTAGAAAACAAATACCTAATCAACATAAGTTCACATTACATAATCAGAGAAGGTCAGCTATGACAACTGACACATAATGGAAGTCCAAATACAGTAAACACAGCAGGTCAGATATCAAACTAATCTAAATACAAAAGGGAACAAAAAGGGCTAGTCATCGAAGTCATAGAAGTTCAGGTGCTGTAGCACTTGAAGTTCAGGTTCTATAAATAGAGAAGGTCACCTAGGAAACATTAGTACTAAAAAGAAAAAGTTTACGACACATGAAATCAATAAGGGTCACCTATGACTAAAAATAGTAATAACTGAAAGCTAACAATGAACATTAGTGCAAAGAAATATCAAAAGCCAACATGAACAAACCTCTTCGGTATGCTCCACATGGCCTCCTTCACGACCCAAACGAACATAATCCTACCGCTGAATCTGTCTCACAACAACACTTGCCTCATCTTCGAAAGGCTTGCAACGAACATCCTGCATTTCCTTGAACAACTCAAAGCTAGTCCGGAGGTGGGAAGTGCTCTGACGAAGCTCTTCAAGAAATCTAGCTTCAATGGACAAGACCTCCTTCGAAGACTCAGCATCAAATCCGTGTCCGGGAGGAAGAATCCCATCAACGCAATTAAGACGCTCAACAGTTGAAGGAACATGGGCCAACTCCCCACAAACATTTTCAAGAACACCGTCAATCCTAACGAAGGAAACATTGGCAACTTCAAACAAGCTCTCGGAAGACACGCCACCTGCAGCACTTACACGGGCAGAAGAGCCTCCTAGATCTACAGGGGGCACCAGTACTAACATCCCGGGAGAATTCAAATGTCGAAGAAGTTCCACTACCTAGGCCGGCGGCATGAGGCATAGTAAGAACAAGCCGTTCGATACGCCTAAATAACACAACCTCAGCCCGTGTCTTCCACTGCATAAAAAACAAAAGTCAACACATCATAAAACAAATGAAGGAACATGGAAACAAAAATATAGAAGATAGTACCAGAAGTTCAAGTTAAACTACACAGGAAAGAATGATTCATATAAACACTCACATGCATTCTCCCAAACACCCAGTTGGCTGGGTCATCATCATCCTTCTTGACCAAGTCAGCCACATCAAGCTCAAGAAGCTTGACCTGTTCGATGAAATTGATGCGAGGGGTCCTCAAGTCAATATTAGGCATCTTGCCAATGATAAGGCAGTCCAGATACATCAGAAGCGACGCGATGGCACAACCTGTGACAGCTTTTCCTCTACTAGTACCTTGCTGATACCTAACAACAACACTTCGAATATCATCAACAACCAACTGGCAGTAGTCCATATCTGCCATATCCTCAAACACAAGATTCTCAGCCATTGCTGCCTCCCTGGACACTCGTGTAGACGTTCCAGGAATAACCACCTTCATGAAAACAATCAGGTAAAACACCTGCAGAGCAAGATCATCCTTCTTCTCATCCTTCACAAGTTCTGCGAGGATATTCCGTAGATCCTTTCTCTTGATGTCGTCGCTCCTACCATACCAAAGCTTGCCCTTGAGCCTCATAACAACATCATTAAACCCATCATTCGAGGGTCTAGGAGTGGTACGATTACCTTGAGGGAATCCAAACAGATGGTTAATAGCATCACTTGTAATACGCAGAACCTTGTTCGCCTCATCCATGTCCAGAATCATGGTTGTAGGGTAAATCCTCGTGTAGATGTTGCCCATCAAAGGACTAGAAATGTCGGAATCAACCTTCAAGTCAAACACACAACCAAAACCAGCCTTGATAACCCTTGATTTGTGCCTAGGTTGTAGCATTTTCGCACACGTCTTGACCTCTCTTAGTGAGCAGCGAACCGTCTTGTTAAAATGTTTTCCCTCATCTCCTCCTTGGCCACCTTCTTCAGGCGCTTTGCCTCCTCTCTTCCTCCTCTCAGGCCGCTCCACAAGCTGATACTGAAAAAAAATACAATGACAAGGAAAAAAGGCAGAACAATGAGATACACAAGCTAGACCAAAATTCCACTAATGCCTACATACGTCGTACATTTCAGAAGTCCAACTATGTATACATAGGCAGTACAACCATGTATGACCAGAAGAAAAGATGCTTTCAAAATGTTGGAAATTTACATAGCAGAAGTTCAACCATGTACACCAAGGTAGTAATAAAACATGTATACCAACAAGTTAAGCTAATTTCTTCATGTATATATCCAGAAGTCCAACTATTTACACAAAGGCAGTAATACCATAAAAGCAAAGCAGTTCGGCTAATTTATTCGTCCATATGAAGCAGAAGGTCAGCTATGTACGCCAAGGCAGAGCTAACAACAGAAAAAAACTACAACAATAGCGACAAATGCTCTAAAAAGCGGTAAACATGAGACATTCATATCTGATTCGTGGCAGCAGCATCATCATCGTCGTCCTCATCATCAACGTTGAAATCAGCATCATCCTTGTCCTCTGGATTAACACGAGAACGCTTCTTCTCACCCTTGTTGACCTTTGCAGGTGCAACCTTGCACTTGACGCCGCATTTCTTCCCCTTACCAGATGCACCAGCACCAAGCGGAGAAGGTGTAGGCGCGGCAGTGGCAACCACACAAGGACTACGGCGTGGCGTACCACTGAGGCCTAGCCCTTCATCTTCAGCAAGTTCTACATGCCTTGAAACACATGGGCTCCTCCGAGGAGTAACTTCACCAACCAAATGCTTCCTCACAGCGGTCTTCTTGATTTTCTTCTTAATAGGGACAACTGTTCCATCAGTGCCACACGGCATGTCTTCCTCAGCAACAGAGCAATGCCCAACCGTGAGCTCAACAACATCAACAGATTCAGGAACATCAGAACCTTTCGTTGGTCACCCTCTTACTCTCAAAATCTTCTTGCTTCTTCCTCTTGCGTTGGTCCTCCACAAGAAGCTGAAGAGGCACATCCTCAGGTTGCGTGACAGGTTCAGTGCCATCAACAGACTGCGACTGCATCTCCGACATCTGAAGAGAGCCTAAAGGATCCGGAACGGAATCACAACCTTCGACTGACGGACCACCCTGCTCAGCAGCATCAGTGTTTCCTGATAAATCCAACTCAGATAGAACATCGTTGATGGTGTTCACAACTTCCTCCTTTGTGGACACATCTACAAGAACACAAAAAAGCAAAACAAAAAATAAAAAAGTCAGGAACATGGTCAAAAACACCCGACAGGTACAAGCTAAAAAAACAAGGCTTGAGAATTTAAAATGAAAAGAAAAGGATTTGCACATAGTAGGTGAAGCAAGAGCTGGAGAAGCAAGATCCTCGAGGCTTGAAATATTCTCAAGGCTCGAAGCAACCTCAGCAATCACAGTCAAAGGAATAATGGGTGATTTAGCTACATCAGATATTGGAGCATCAATATTAACTTCTGAAGCTCCATCTTGATCGCAGGCGTTTTTTTCAGAACTATTCAATTCATCACCAACTACAAAAAATGCAAGTAAAAAGGCAGTTGAGTTCTTATCCGCAATCCTACACCAAAGGGAGTTCTACTTTTACATCAATGTCCAATACCGAGATGTTCAACAATACCTAACAAAGCAGTAAACACAATGAACAATCTACAAATTTACATACTAAATATAGAACAATCTACACCGGAGGGGCTACTACATATAAGATGAATGTCCAGAAGTTCAACAATATATAACAAAGCAGTAAAACAAATGCGCAGAACAGAAGTTCAACCAAATTTCCTTATAAACAAACAATAATTAAAACCAGAAGTTCAACTATGTGATCCAAGCAAGTAGCACATAAAAAAGATGTACCATGACCAGAAATACTATTTCACAGGCAAACTAAATATCAATACCATGAAAATGATCACACAAAAAAAAACAAAGATATACAATATAAATATGGAACGTTTGGGAAGTCCAACAGCACTTGATGACATAGTTCACCAGCAATTCATCAAATAAAAATTAAGCAACACTATACTAACTTAAAGTAAGGGTAAAATGCATACACGTGACCTTTGTTAGAAGTTCACACTTTTAAGAAAGGGCCGTACAACAAGACAACTAAGTGAAGATATGGGCAGACATATATAAGAAAACTGCTATTTAAAATACATGATCCAACCACAATAAAATACCTGGAGAATGTTTTGAAGCCATGACAACACAACCCCTTGATGAATGGAACTCCAAACCCTAGAACCACCTACTAAAAACAGGGGATAGATTGCATATAGTTATCAGGTAGACTATGATACAACAAATACAAAAAACAACTAAATCAAACCCTAGGATGAAACAACTAGAACATATCAACAAGTAGGAAAACATGAACAGTAGCACATCTAGGCAAGCACAAACAAAAAAAGAATCCATAAACTAACTAGCATGTGACAGACACAATCTAGACTTCGAAATCAACAACACTAAGACAATTAGATACATCAGATCCAGCATCACACCACATCCTCTCTTACATGCATCTGACTGCTGAAATCATCAAAGGGGAAATGAAATCCACTCAACTCTGAAGGGAGAAATAACACACACAAGCATCTCACAAACAAAACTGACCACAGGGGATGGAATCCACCCACCACATGCACAAGAACCCTACCTAATCTCCAACCCAACCATCAGAACAAAGGGGAGGACGCAGATGCGAGAGCACACAAGAAAAAGAGAGCCCTTGTCAGATCTGGCGAACAATAAGAGCAAGGATTGGGGGGAGGCAGCATTTGTACCTCTCCGAACGACCTCCGCACCCACGAATCCACGGCGGTTCTTCCACCCCCACGAACCCACGCGCACTCTTTAACCGGTGGCAGTTGCGGCCGTCGCTTCAGAGGAGAAGTGAGCAGGTTGGGCGAGGGAGAGCAGGCTGGGCGAGTGATAGCGGGGCATGGGGGAGAAATAGGAGCATGGCGCGCGGAGGTTACTCCACGCACGAGCGCAGGTGACAGCGGCGGAGAAGTCGGGGGGAGTTGGAGGCAGCGGAGCGACAGAGAGGGAGAAGCGAGCGAGCGAGAGGGAAGTGGGGTTTTCTGACAGGTGGTGGCGAGGGAGACAGAGTCTTAATGCTTCACTGCAGTGGGGTGTTGCAGCTCCGTGGTAATTACACTTTTACCCCCCCCCCAACAACTAAAAAAGTAAATGCATCTATTGTAAAATGAATGCACCATTTGAATGCATCTATTTTTAAAAGTTAAGATCACATAACAAATCTGTTGGTATCCTTAAAACAAAAAATTCATTGCAAAGTAGAAAGGTCAATTACTCTACCCAGGGAAGAAAAATACATACATAGATAAGCACCTACAAACAAGAGAAAGAAGTTCAAAAAATAAAGAACAGAAGTTCAAGTACACTAATTAGAGAAGTAAAGGCATATGAATAAATAAACGCTAAGAAACAAAAAGAAGAAGTTCAAATACAAAAATAGATGAAGTCTATAGCTAACTAAAATACACAACTTGAAAACAATATATAAGTTCAAAATTCAAATACACACAAAGTACACATGCGGCTCGGCCTCGTGCTACCGCATTGCTGCACGCTAGGTTTTGACATGACGCAATGCGGTCATTATTTTTCCACCCCCACCGCACGCACCCTAGAGCCACACCCCCTAAGATTGATAGTGGGGTCACGGATGTGACAAACTCGCCTCCGCATGCGACGACGCGGCATGCCGCGTCATCGCCTGCTCCAGCTCGTTCTTGTCTCGGCCTCACAGGAGGAGGGGAGGGGTCCCGACCCCCTCCCCCCTGCTCAGCCTCGTGCTACCGCATTGCTGCGTGCTAGGTTTTGACAGGACGCAATGCAGTCATTCTGTTTCCACCCACATCGCACGCACCCTAGAGCCACACCCATAAGACAGATAGTGTGGTCACAGATGTGACAGACTCGCCTCCACATGCGACGACGAGGCACGCCGCGTCGCCTCCTGCACCGGCTCATTCCTGTCTCGGCCTTGCAGGGGGATGGTGTAACACCCACGATGCGGCTATATCTCCCACGTGTCGAGGCACGACTTAGAGGCATAGCCGCATTATAGTTGTGTACCAAGAAGGGTCATCTTCACACAATCCCATGTAATGAACAAGAAAGGGATAAAGAGTTGGCTTACAATCGCCACTTCACACAATACTTAAATAAATCATAAATCATTCAGAGTACACACATAGTCCGACTACGGACAAACCAAAAGAAAAGAAGATAAACCCCAAATGCTAGATCACCGATCGTCCCAACTGAGCTCCATTACTGATCATCAGGAAACGAAAATAGTAACGACCAATGTGCTCGTCGAACTCCCACTTGAGTTCGGTAGCATCACCTGCACTGGTATCATCGGCACCTGCAACTGTTTTGGTAGTATCTGTGAGTCATGAGGACTCAGCAATCTCAAAATCTGTGAGATCTAGACTATTTAAGCTTATGGGTAGGATGTGTTAATGAGGTGGAGTTGCAGCAAGCACTAAGCAAATATGGTGGCTAACATACGCAAGTAAGAGTAAGTTGAGAAGCTACGCAACAGATGTGAAGCTAGAAGTGATCAAGAAGTGGTCCTGAAACTACTTACGTTCAAACATAACCCAAACCGTGTTCACTTCGTGGACTCTGCCGAAAAGAGACCATCATGGTTACACACGCGGTTGATGCGTTTTAAATAAGTCAAGTGTCAAGTTATGTACAAACGAGTATTAACAAATTCCCATCTGCCACATAACCGCGGGCACGACTCTTGAAAGTTTATACCCTGCAGGGGTGTCCCAACTTAGCCCATCACAAGCTCTCACGATCAAAGAAGGATATTCCTTCTCCCGGAAAGACCCGATCAGTCTTGGAATCCCGGTTACAGGACATTTCGAAAATGGTAAAACAAGACCAGCAAGACCGCCCAATGTGCTGACAAATCCCGATAGGAGCTGCACATATCTCGTTCTCAGGGCACACCGGATGAACACTACGTATAACAACCGAAGACCCCGGGTGAAGGGGTGGCACCGCAAGTGTCTCTAGGTTGTACCAACACTCGGAGGAGCACTGGCCCAGGGAGGGGGGGTAAAATAAAGATGACCCTCGGGTCTGCAGAACCCAAGGGAAAAGGCTTAGGTAGGGAAATGTAAAACCAAGGTTGGGCCTTGCTAGAGGAGTTTTATTCAAAGCAAACTGTCAAGGGGGTCCCATAACCCCAACCGCGCAAGGAACACAAAATCAAGGAACATAACACCGGTATGACGGAAACTAAGGCGGCAAGAGTGGAACAAAACACCAGGCATAAGGACGAGCCTTCCACCCTTTACCAGTTATATAGATGCATTAATTAAATGAGAGATATCGTGATATCCCAACATAAACATGTTCCAACATGGAGCAATCTTCAACTTCACCTGCAACTAACAAATGCTATAAGAGGGGCTGGGCAAAGCGGTAACATAGCCAAAAACGGTTTGCTAGGAAGGTGGGTTAGAGGTTTGACATCGCAATATGGGAGGCATGATATAACAAGTGGTAGGTAGCGTGATATAGCGATAGAAAGAACAACTAGCAAGCAAAGATAGAAGTGATATCAAGGGTAATGGTCATCTTGCAAAGCGGTCCCAGGGAAGGTGACGAAGGCAAAGGGAGAAGCGGCAATGATGAACGAATGTAAGTTTTTAAAACATGACAGCAACAAAGTGCTGATGCAAATGCGGATGATGTGATGATGAAAGCAACAAACAAATAAATAACAGAGCTGACACGCAAAACATGGAAGGCGTCTGGAGCGTCGGTCTCGAGGCGTCACAACACTCCCCCACTTACAAGAGATCACGTCCCGAGATCTAAGGATGGCACCGGAGAGAAGTGGAAGAGGAAGAGGTAAAACAAAGTTGCTTCTTTGACAAACAAGGGAAACCATGAACCTTGAGAGGTTGAACAAGTTGAAAAAATAATACAATGGAGATGAACGAGATTGCGAACACTCCGTTAGATAAGAGGAACATGGGATACGACGAGAACCAAGAGGTTAAGTGACAAGATAGATATTGAAACCACTCCGGTTAAAACAAGATAGAGAAGGAACAAGAATGCTTTAATTTAGACAGCACTCTGATTGTAAATGGACGGAATTGAACATAAACTTGAAAGATGAGAGGATACTTGATGAAATCAACAACACACTGCCTCCGGAACTTGAAAGGATGGCACAAGGGGTAAGAAAGATTTCAGACAACACTCCGATTGAGAAGGGGTACAAAACTTGATAAGATGAGAGAACTTGAATGGAGGACACAACACTCTGGTTGAATGGATAAGCGAAGGAAAGAACATGATCTTTGGCAAAAAATGGGATGATGGGTCGAAGAGAGTAACATCACAGTGCCTCAGGAACAAAAGAATAGAAGCTGGATTGATGCAAAGAAAAGAACGGAGAAGAAAATGACAACTTCTGCCACAAATGAATTTGGAAAGCATCCTTGCAAGGAAGGATTGAACAGAGTAGTTGGAAAATCAATAACGAAAAGCACAAGCTTGTTGTGGGCTTATGGAAAACATCCCAAAATTATGAGGTGACACCTGGCCACTACAAAAAGATTGATTAGCTGAGAGGAACCAAGAGATGGAAAACTTCTCTCGCTAAGAGGATAGGAGAAAACTTGGATCATTGATAAGCTCCACAATTAGCAACATTCCTTAGGGAAGGCTTTAGGTGAAATATAACGCAAGATAACTCCAACAAAGAAATTGTTGGGTTGAAAAGGTCTCAGGAACGAAGGGAAAATGATGGGCGTAAATGTCTCATTCTTGATAACTTGAATCACGAAGGGAAATTGTCAAGAGTGACATAACACCACCTCAAAATATAAGGTAGAAAGAATTGCACTTCGAAATGCAAGAAGAGGAAATACTTGATCTCCTCAAAACAAAACATGTGTTGAGCACCATGTTCAATTTCGAGTATAGCTTGGCGGATCATAACTTCGAGAGAAATCTTGAAGAACAATTGAAGAATGCAAAGAATCCTTGATGAACCACCATGTGAACCTTCCATGAAGAAATCCGGTAAAACAAGGGTGGTAAAAAGAAAGAGAAGTTGAAAGCACAAGGTGAAGCCTTGCAATGATTTAGATGGATCTTCATGACGATATAACCAAGAAAACTTGGAACTCCAGAAAGGAAAAGATGAAGTATCTTGAAACGAGAAGTGTGACATGATGAACAACTCTGGAAAGAAGAAACTAGATTACTTGGATGAAACAATAATAAGAATTATGTTATGCGTATCCTTCACCAATTTAAATTGATGACAAGCAAGGTATTTAGCATACTACTTATTCTCGTAGAAAGGATTAAGAGAGATATAGAGAAAACTTGAGAAGGTCTTCAACTAACCACCGGTAGGATTGAAACAACGAATGAATTAATATGAGAACATAGGAAGAGGACTCATGAACAAACCACCGTAAGGATTCAAAGCGAACAAAGAAAAGATAGAAAAACACCAGGAAGGGTCTGAAAATGAACGAAGATACTTGAGAGAATTTAGGTACAAGTGAATGAAGAGATGACGAGCTGACTAGAGAATACTTGAATGATGCACCGGTAAGATTTGGAGAACGAGAGCTGAAAGGTGAGAATAAATAATTCTGAGATGATGGCTCGGGAGAATCAAACTGAAAAGACTCCTGAAATGCTCCGGATGGGTGAAAAGAATTCTCACAATCGAAAACAATTATGAGAGGATGGCATCAAGCTTGAACCATGAATCATTGGAAGAACGGTTAAGGATTTAAGAGGAACTCTTCTTCGGTCTTCAAGATCCGAGAATGACGACGAGAAACACCACCATGAATTGTTGAGATACTCCGGGATGAAAATTAGAAAGGTTGAACTAACAATGAAAAGAATTTGGAAGATCATGGAGAAAGACATTTGACTGATGATAACTCATTCTTACGTCAAACTTTGAAATGAATTTGGCAATAGCTCCGGGAAAATTAGAAGAGTCAGGTAAGATCCTGGAAAAAGACCTGTGGGTTAGGGCCCACTCAAAAGAAACATCGTTGAAAAGATTGCTTAAAAAGAGAACCGGTTGAATTAAATGGCTTGAATGAGATAACAACCACAAAATACCTTGAAAGGATTGAGAATGGAAAGCCGAGCCTTCTGAGATATCTTTAGCACTCCCGAACAAATGAATAACGAGAAGTGAAAGATTACAAGGTGCACCGGTATGGGAAAAAATTTGAAACGAGGAAAAGGATATGATCAACAAAGCTTGAATTGAATCCACCGAAGAAGAAAAGAGAACGGAGAATGATGAACTTGAAGCTTCGTTAGTATCTTCATGGGAAATCACTGGATAGGAACATTGACGGAAAAGGATGGAGAGACTTCCCATCAATAAAAAGGATACTTGGTTAAGAAATCTTAGTCCTTGAATAAAAAGGGTGGGAAAAACAAAGGCAACTTAGGCAGATGGAATGGATACCGTTGAGAAAACTTAGAATTGATCTTGCGAATATTGAAAGGATATGATTAACTTGAAGATAAGCACACCCGTTGAAAAGAATTGAAATGACAATCTCGATGATCGAAAGGATTAATACTCCCATAGAAATATGAGAACACCGCTTAGGAAAATGTATGGAATCAACACTTGACAATGAAGCAACTCGAATACCACAAATCAAAACAAAACAAAGGATTTGGCTTGGAAAATTAGCCGGAAACAAACATACGATAGAGATTTACCGAATCCCATTTCATGCATTTGTCTGAAAGATATTCTAGGAGCTACTTGAATTCCCACCTATAAAACTCCTAAAACTTTGTGGTTATGCTATCTGGTGTTGGGGATACAGGGGAAGCAATATATCTCACCCAAACTAACCATCCCTACATCTAGTTGTATCAATCCGTCAACAAACCAAGAAAACTCCGGAAATCGTGTACCTCAACCTTCAAAAAGCATTCGTTATACGAGCTACGACAATACTCCCGAACTCCCGCCCCAGTACTGGGTGGTGTCTAGGTTATCTCACCACTAACTGCATAAAAGAGATTTTCGATGTCCGTGAAACCCAGGTATTCCAGAACTGCAATGATAAAATTGTGACGACAACACCTCAGAGCTCAACTCCTTGGGACACTGCCACAACCCCTATGTAACGCCCTCGATGCGGCTATATCTCCCACGTGTCGAAGCACGACTTAGAGGCATAACCGCATTGAAAGCAATGTCGCAAGTGAGGTAATCTTCACACAACCCATGTAATACATAAGGGAAAGAGATACATAGTTGGCTTACAATCGCCACTTCACGCAATACATGAGTAAAGCATTACATCAAACAGATACAATCAAGGTCCGACTACGAAACCAAAATAAAAGAAGACTACCCCAAATGCTACACAGATCCCCGATCGTCCCAACTGGGCTCCACTACTGATCAACTTAAATGAAACAACACAACGAACAAGATCTTCATCGAGCTCCTCCTTGAGCTCGGGTGCGTCACCTGCACGATTTCATCGGCACCTGCAAACTGGTTTTGGAAGTATCTATGAGTCACGGGGACTCAGCAATCTCACACCCGCAAGATCAAGACTATTTAAGCTTAAAGGTAGGACAGGGTAGTGAGGTGGAGCTGCAGCAAGCGACCAGCATATCTAGTGGCTACCATACGCAAAAGAGAGCGAGAAGAGGAGGCAAAAGCATGGTCGAACAACTATGATCAAGAAGTGATCCTAGAACAACCTACGTCAAGCATAACTCCAACACCGTGTTCACTTCCCGGACTCCGCCGAGAAGAGACCATCCCGTTTACACACGCGGTTGATGTGTTTTAATTATGGTCAACTTCGGGTTTTCTACAGCCGGACATTAACAAATTCCCATCTGCCTCATAACCGCGGGCACGGCTTTCGAAAGATAATACCCTGCAGGGGTGTCCCAACTTAGCCCATTATAAGCTCTCACAGTCAACGAAGGATATTCCTTCTACCGGGAAGACCCGATCAGTCTCGGAATCCCGGACTACAAGACATTTCGACAGCAATAAAACAAGTCCAGCAAAGCCGCCCGATTGTGCCGACAAATCCTGATAGGAGCTGCACATATCTCGGTCTCAGGGCACATCCGGATGAACACTACGTACGGCAACCGAAGATACCCCAAGTTGCCTCAGGGCGGCACCGCAAGTGGCTCTAGTTTGGACCAGCAATCGAAGGAGAATTGGCCCGGGGGGTTAAAATAAAGATGACCCTCGGGCTCGCGAAAACCCGGGGGAAAAGGCTTAGGTGGCAAATGGTAAAACCAAAGTTGGGCCTTGCTGGAGGAGTCTTATTCAAAGAGAACTGTCAAGGGGGTCCCATAAATCACCCAACCGTGTAAGGAACGCAAAATCAAGGAACATAACACCGGTATGACGGAAACTAGGGTGGCAAGAGTGGAACAAAACACCAGGCATAAGGTCGAGCCTTCCACCCTTTACCAAGTATATAGATGCATTAATTAAAATAAGAGATATTGTGATATCCCAACATAAACATGTTCCAACAAGGAACAAACTTCATCTTCACCTGCAACTAGCAACACTATAAGAGGGGCTGAGCAAAGCGGTAACATAGCCAATCAACGGTTTGCTAGGAAAGGATGGTTAGAGGTTTGACATGGCAATATGGGTGGCATGATATAGCAAGTGGTAGGTATCGCAGCATAGGCATAGCAAAAGAGCGAGCATCTAGCAAGAAAAGATAGAAGTGATTTCGAGGGTATGGTCATCTTTCCTGAAATCCCGCAAGGAAGAAGAACGAGTTCATGAAGAAGATAAACGGATGTAGTCGAACGAATCTTCACAACTCCGGAACGAAACCGAAGCTAACGAGAGAAGCAACCCGGAAAGGAACAAACAACATAGTAAACAACCATCACATAAACATGCATGAAGCATAACCAAGTATGATGCATGTCCGGTTTAATGAAGCATGGCATGGCAAAGTGCATAAACAATACTACAAATTAAGTGGAGCTCAATATGCAACGAGTTGCATATTGGCAAGACACCGCATCAATTATTTAGTTTTCTCTCGGTTATATACCCAACAATATTAAATGTAATTAAAAACGGCAAGGGGTGAAACATAAGTAAAATGACTATTTAGCCAAGTTTAAATGAGGCCGGAACAACAAACAACAAATCCGGAAAATCCTCATGTGCATATTTATGGATTTGGTACTGTTCTGCCCTAAACCATATTTTAGAGTTGTTAAACATGCAAGATGAGTGCACCATGTTAAACTAGGAATTTTTCTACCCCATTTACATATATAGTTTATTTAAATCCGAGTTACGGTTAATTAGTTATGAAATAAATCATTTTAACATGGCATTTATGCAAATTAAACAAACAACAAGTTAAACATTTTTTAACATGGATGGAAGTGGCATATTATGAAACTAGACATAATTCTAAGCATTTTACATATATAAAACATTTTAATCCGATGCATGGTTGATTAGTTATTACATGCATGAACATGAGGGTTTTTCTGTAAATATACAGTTTCCGGATAATCAGATAAATTCGCAGCAAGGAAAAAAACATGCACGAACCGAAACTGATGATATATGGGCTGCTCACCACGGGCTGAGACCCGACTGGAAGCAAAGGAGGCCTGGCGTTGGCTGCGGGCCACGCAGGCTGATCGGGGCGAGGCAGGGCGTAGTCAACGCTCTCGGGAGCGCTGACCCCATCGATGCAGGCGCGCGGCTGGAGACGAACGGGGACGCCTATAGGGGAAGCAGGGCTCGAAGAAGGCCGGCTTGGCGTCCATGGCAGCAGGGGGACTCGGGAACGGCGAGAATCGAGTGCGGAGGAGGCTAGGAGGCGCAGGGACGGTGGATCCAGGCAGCGAGGCGGCAACCCGGCGAGATCCAAGGCGAGGCAGGGGGTCGGTGGCCACGGTGGTTTCCTGTACAGAGAGAGCCGAGAGGGAGTTGAGGACGCACAGAAGAAAAGAAGGAAGGAAGGAGGAGAAGGACGGCGCGCGAGGGACTGGCCTGGAGGTCGCCAGCAGGGCGGGCTCACTGGCACGGCGCGAGGAGGCTCGGGAGGCCCTCTTCATGGGTGCTCGGGCGAAGGAGCTCCGGTGGTGAAGTGGATCAGCAAGAGGAGACATGCACGCGGGGAGAGGGACTCGAGCTGCAGGAGAGGTTCGGCGGGGCAGCGGGTGGAGGAGGGCACGGGCATGGCTGAAGCCCCGGTGGCGACTCCGGCGAGGTTGTTGCTGTTTTTGCAAGGATAGCAGGGGCACAAGGCCATGGGCGCTCGTGTTCGTGGAGGCAGGGAAGCTTGGAGCCTCGGGCAAGAACTCTTGGATAGAGGGATCAATGATGTTGGATCGATGGATTGATTGGGTGGTTCGGTGGGAATCGAGGAGGGACAGGGGAGGCGCTGGATCGAGCGAGGTGGAGGGCGAGGGAATCTGGAGGCTGTAGGTGGCGAGCGATGGTTGGGGAGGGATGGATCCCGATGGGGATTTGGTGGAGTGGCGGCGCGGCTGGGAGGATGAGACAGGTCCCTAGATTCTAGGGTTAGAGTAGACTAATTATATAGGTAGGAGACTGGGTAGGGGCTAAACCGGTCCGTCTGATTTTAATCGGGCGGCTGAAAAAGAATAGCTTAGGGAGTCCAAATAACAAAACGGAGATATTTTGTAGACGTCAGGGGATGATCCGGACACAACGGTAGCGACAGTCCGGTTCGGGTAAGTTTCGGACACGCACACGAGGGGTCTGAGAGAGGTCAACGAGGACAAGGGCGTGACAAAATGACAACGGAGGCAAAGAGAGAAAGGGCAACTGCGAACGGCTACGAGCTTTATAAAAACATGCAGATGCAATGCGGATGATGCGATGATGAAATGCATGACATGAACAAAATGCAAAACAAAAGACAAAACCCAACCACGAAGGAAATAAAATATCGCATCTCCGGAAAAGGCAAGAGTTAGGAGTTACGAATATGGAAAGTTGTATCCGGGGCGTTACAACACTCCACCACTACGAGAGGATCTCGTCCCGAGATCTAAGAATGGTACCGGGGAGAAACGGAAGAGGAAGAGGTAAAACAAAGTTGCTTCTTTGACAAACGAGTGAAACCAATGAACCTTGAGAGGTTAAACAATTTAAAGAAGAATAAAATGGAGATGAATGAGATTGCGAACACTCCGTTAGATAAGAGGAACAAGGAACATTACAAGAACCTTGTAGGTTGAAAGGCATGAAACAAGAGTTTAACGAACCAAAGAGAATATGCAACCACCGGTATATTGCGATAGCCAGGGAACAAGAATGATAGAATTTGAACAGCACTCCGGTAGAAAAGAGATGCAAGACTTGATAAGATGAAAAGAACTTGAAAAGAGAACACCACACTCCGGTTAAATGGGTTAGCAAGGAAAAGAACATGATATTGACAAAACGAGACGATGGTGAAGAGAGCAACATCACAATGCCTCCGGAAGAAATGAATAGAAGATAGATCATTGGAACAAAAGAATGGAGAAGAAAACAACATGTACTACCTCAAATGGATTTTAGAGAGCATCTTTAAAAAGAAGGATTGAGCGGAGTTGTTGGAAAACCAACAACGAATAGATATGATCCTCGTGGGCTTATTGAGACATCTCAAAACTTGAGGTGAACTTCTGCCACTAACGAAAACAATTGCTTGCTTGAGATCAAAGAAGAGATGAAAACGTGTTCCACCAAGAGGATAAAGAGCAAGCTTGGGTCCTTGAGAAGCACCACAATAACAACATTCCTTAGGGAAGGCTTTAGGTGAAATATGACACAAGATAACTCCAACGAAGAGATTGGTGGATTTAAAATATCTCATTCTTGAGAACATGTGAATCATGAAGCATGAATGAAACTGTCAAAATGACATAACACCACCTCAAAATATAAGGTAGAAATAATTGCATTTCGGAATGCAAGATGAAAGAAAGCTTGAACTCCTCAAAACAAAACATGTGTTGGAACACCATGTTTATTTTAGAGTATAGCTTGGCGGATCTTAACTCCGAGAGAAATCTTAAAGAACAATTGAATAATGAAAAGAATCCTTAACGAACCACCATGTAGAGCCTCCATGAAGAACTCCGGTAATGAAAGGATGATAAAAATAAAGAGAAGTTGAAAACACAAGGTGAAGCCTTGCGATGATTTAGAAGGAGCTTCGCGACGAGATAATGCGGAAAACTTGGAACTCCGGAAATGAAAAAGATGAAGCCTATCGAACCGAGAAATGTGACATGATGAACAACTCTGGAAAGAAGAAACTTGATCACTTGGATGAAACCATAATAAGAATTACGTTATGCATATCCTTCACCAATTTAAATTGATGACAAGCAACGGATTTGGCATACTACTTATTCTCGTAGCAAGGATGAAGATAGATATAGCTCAACTTGAGAAGGTCTTCAATGATCCACCGTTAGAATTGGAAAGAGCGAATGAATCTATATGATAACGAAGGAAGAGAACTCTTGAACGAACCACCGTAAGAATTGAAAATGAACGAAGAAAAGATAAAGAAACACCGGGAATAATTAGAAAATGAACGAAGATACTTGCTAGAATTTAGATACATGAGAACGAAGAGATCATGAACTGATTAGAGTATATTTGAACGATGCACCGGTAAGATTTGGAAAACAAGAGCTGAAAGCTGAGAATGAGGAGTTATGAAATGATGGCCTTCGGGGAAAAGAAATGGAAACAACTCATGAAATGCTCCGGATGGGTATGAAAAGAATTCTCACAATCGAAACAATTATGAGAGAATGGCATCAATCTAGAAGCACGCATCTTCAAGAGAATGGACAAGATTTAAGGGAAACTCTTCTTCGGTCTTCAAAAGTTGAGAATGATGATGAGAAAGACCACCATGAATTGTTGAGGCACTCCGGAATGAAAATTGGAAAAGGTTGAACCAACGATGAAAAGAATTTGGAAGATCTTGGAGAAAGACAAATGACTGATGTTAATTCATTCTTACGTCAAACTTTTAAATGAATTTGAGAATAGCTCCGGGAAGATTAGAAGAGTCAGGTAAGATCCTGGGAAAAGACCTGTGGGTTATGGGCCCACTCAAAAGAACCACCGTTGAACGATTGCTTGAAAAGGGAGATTGCACCGGTTGAATTAAATGGTTAGAATGAGATAGCATCCTCAAAAGAACTTGAGTGAATTGAGAATGGAAACTTGAATCTTCTGAGATATCTTCAGCACTCCGAAACAAATGAATAGTGAGAAGTGGATGATTAAGAGGTGCACCGGTACGAGAAAAACATTAGAAGCGAGGAAATGAATATGATCAACACTGAAAGCTTGACTTGAGTCCACCGGAGAAGAAAAGAACGAAGAATAATAGACTTGAAGCTTCCTTAGTATCTTCATGAGATTCACCAGGTAAGAACATAAAGGAAAAGAATGAAGAGACTTCACATCAATAAAAAGGATACTTGATTGAGATATATGAGTACTTGAAGAAAGAGGGTGGGAGGGCGGGAAAAACAAAGACAACTTGGGGACGGGTGAAACGGATACCGTTAAGAAAAACTTAGAATTTATCTTGCGGATGTAGAAATGATCGGATCCACTTAAAGAGAAGCACGCCGGTTGGAAAAGAATTAACATGACAACCTCGATGATCAAGAAGGATTAGCACTCCCATAGAAATATGAGAACACCGATTAGAATAAGATATGGAATCAACACTTGACTTCGAAGCAACTCGAATACCACAAATAAAACAAAACAAAGGATTGGCTTGCAGAATAAGCCGGAAAGAAACATATGATAGAGATTTACCCAATCCCATATCATGCATCTGTCGGAAAGATATTCTAGGAGCTACTTGAATTCCCACCTATAAACTCCCGAAACTTTCTGGTTATGCTATCAGGTGTTGGGGATACAGGGGACACAAAATATATCACCCAAACTAACAATACCTAGATCCAGCTGTATCCATCCTTCAACACATAACTAAGAAACCTTCGGAAATCGTCTACCTCAACCTTCGAAAAGCATCCGTTATACAAGCTATGGCAATACTCCCGCACTCGCCTCAGTACTGGGCTATCAGGGTTATCTCTCCAACAACTTTACAAAAGAGATTTTCGATGTCGGCGTACTAAACCCAGGTATTCCAGAACTGTAACGATAAAATTATGACGACAACACCTCAGAGCTCAACTCCCCAGGACACTTCCACTAAACCCCAGCTGACAGGAGGCACCAAGACAATGTTGTCATCACAAAACCATCGGAACGATTCTAAGATACCCGCGTGATCCTAAATTTTTTTTTAGTGAAATTTGAGAAGAGAAGAGTCAAAACTCTACGTCAGAATGCCTTACCAGAGCGATAAGGAGACTGGGAAGTAAAAAGAATTCCTAAACTCTCCGATAAATAATTCCTAAATGACTCAAAACATTTTTCGAGACACAACTCGGCCGCTAAAAACGATCAATCAGTGGGGCTCCTATGGTCAGGGAAAGCTCTGATTACCAACTTGTAACGCCCTCGATGCGGCTATATCTCCCACGTGTCGAAGCACGACTTAGAGGCATAACCGCATTGAAAGCAATGTCGCAAGTGAGGTAATCTTCACACAACCCATGTAATACATAAGGGAAAGAGATACATAGTTGGCTTACAATCGCCACTTCACGCAATACATGAGTAAAGCATTACATCAAACAGATACAATCAAGGTCCGACTACGGAACCAAAATAAAAGAAGACTACCCCAAATGCTACACAGATCCCCGATCGTCCCAACTGGGCTCCACTACTGATCAACTGAAATGAAACAACACAACGAACAAGATCTTCATCGAGCTCCTCCTTGAGCTCGGGTGCGTCACCTGCACGATTTCATCGGCACCTACAAACTGGTTTTGGAAGTATCCGTGAGTCACGGGGACTCAGCAATCTCACACCCGCGAGATCAAGACTATTTAAGCTTAAAGGTAGGACAGGGTAGTGAGGTGGAGCTGCAGCAAGCGACGAGCATATCTAGTGGCTACCATACGCAAAAGAGAGCGAGAAGAGGAGGCAAACGCACGGTCGAACAACTATGATCAAGAAGTGATCCTAGAACAACCTACGTCAAGCATAACTCCAACACCGTGTTCACTTCCCGGACTCCGCCGAGAAGAGACCATCACGGTTACACACGCGGTTGATGTGTTTTAATTAAGGTCAACTTCGGGTTTTCTACAACCGGACATTAACAAATTCCCATCTGCCTCATAACCGCAGGCATGGCTTTCGAAAGATAATACCCTACAGGGGTGTCCCAACTTAGCCCATTATAAGCTCTCACGGTCAACGAAGAATATTCCTTCTACCGGGAAGACCCGATCAGTCTCGGAATCCCGGACTACAAGACATTTCGACAGCAATAAAACAAGTACAGCAAAGCCGCCCGATTGTGCCGACAAATCCTGATAGGAGCTGCACATATCTCGGTCTCAGGGCACATCCGGATGAACACTACGTACGGAAACCGAAGATACCCCAAGTTGCCTCAGGGCGGCACCGCAAGTGGCTCTAGTTTGGACCAGCAATCGAAGGAGAACAGGCCCGGGGGGTTAAAATAAAGATGACCCTCGGGCTTGCGAAAACCTGGGGGAAAAGGCTTAGGTGGCAAATGGTAAAACCAAAGTTGGGCCTTGCTGGAGGAGTCTTATTCAAAGCGAACTGTCAAGGGGGTCCCATAAATCACCCAACCGTGTAAGGAACGCAAAATCAAGGAACATAACACCGGTATGACGGAAACTAGGGTGGCAAGAGTGGAACAAAACACCAGGCATAAGGCCAAGCCTTCCACCCTTTACCAAGTATATAGATGCATTAATTAAAATAAGAGATATTGTGATATCCCAACATAAACATGTTCCAACAAGGAACAAACTTCATCTTCACCTGCAACTAGCAACGCTATAAGAGGGGCTGAGCAAAGCGGTAACATAGCCAATCAACGGTTTGCTAGGAAAGGATGCTTAGAGGTTTGACATGGCAATATGGGTGGCATGATATAGCAAGTGGTAGGTATCGCAGCATAGGCATAGCAAAAGAGCGAGCATCTAGCAAGCAAAGATAAAATTGATTTCGAGGGTATGGTCATCTTGCCTGAAATACCGCAAGGAAGAAGAACGAGTTCATGAAGAAGATAAACGGATGTAGTCGAACGAATCTTCACAACTCCGGAAGGAAACCGAAGCTAACGAGAGAAGCAACCCGGAAAGAAACAAACAACATAGTAAACAACCATCACATAAACATGCATGATGCACAACCAAGTATGATGCATGTCCGGTTTAATGAAGCATGGCATGGCAAAGTGCACAAACAATACTACAAATTAAGTGGAGCTCAATATGCAACGAGTTGCATATTGGCAAGACACCGCATCAATTAGTTAGTTTTCTCTCGGTTATATACCCAACAATATTAAATGTAATTAAAAACGGCAAGGGGTGAAACATAAGTAAACTGACTATTTAGCCAAGTTTAAATGAGGCCGGAACAACAAACAACAAATCCGGAAAATCCTCATGTGCATATTTATGGATTTGGTACTGTTCTGCCCTAAACCATATTTTAGAGTTGTTAAACATGCAATATGAGTGCACCATGTTAAACTAGTCATTTTTCTACCCCATTTACATATATAGTTTATTTAAATCCGAGTTACGGTTAATTAGTTATGAAATAAATCATTTTAACATGGCATTTATGCAAATTAAACAAACAGCAAGTTAAACATTTTTTAACATGGATGGAAGTGGCATATTATGAAACTAGACAGAGTTCTAAGCATTTTACATATATAAAACATTTTAATCCGATGCATGGTTGATTAGTTATTACATGCATGAACATGAGGGTTTTTCTGTAAATATACAGTTTCTGGATAATCAGATAAATTCGCAGCAAGGAAAAAAAACATGCACGGACCGAAACTGATGGATCTAGGCTGCTCACCACGGGCTGAGACCCGACTCAAAGCAGAGGAGGCCTGGCGCTGGCTGCGGGCCACGCAGGCAGATCGGGGTGAGGCAGGGCGTAGTCAACGCTCTCGGGAGCGCTGACCCCATCGATGCAGGCGCGCGGCTGGAGACGAACGGGGCCGCCTATAGGGGAAGCATGGCTCGAAGAAGGTCGGCTTGGCGTCCATGGCAGCAGGGGGACTCGGGAACGGCGAGAATTGAGCACGGAGGAGGCCAGGAGGCGCGGGGACGGTGGATCCAGGCAGCGAGGCGGCAACCCAGCGAGATCCAAGGCGAGGCAGGGGGTCGGTGGCCATGGTGGTTTCCTGTACAGAGAGAGACGAGAGGGAGTTGAGGACGCATAGAAGAAAAGAAGGAAGGAAGGAGGAGAAGGACGACGCGCGAGGGACTGGCCTGGAGGTCGCCGGCAGGGCGGGCTCACTGGCACGGCGCGAGGAGGCTCAAGAGGCCCTCTTCATGGGTTCTCGGGCGAAGGAGCTCCGGTGGTGAGGCAGATCAGCAAGAGGAGACAGGCATGCGGGGAGAGGGACTCGAGCTGCAGGAGAGGTCTGGCGGGGCAACGCGTGGAGGAGGGCACGGGCATGGCTGAAGCCCTGGTGGCGACTCCGGCGAGGTTGTTGCTGTTTTTGCTAGGATAGTAGGGGCACAAGGTCATGGGCGCTCGTGTTCGTGGAGGCAGGGAAGCTTGGAGCCTCGGGCAAGAACTCTTGGATAGAGGGATCAACGATGTTGGATCGATGGATTGATTGGGTGGTTCAGTGGGAATCGAGGAGGGACAGGGAGGCGCTGGATCGAGCGAGGTGGAGGGCGAGGGAAACTGGAGGCTGTAGGTGGCGAGCGATGGTTGGGGAGGGATGGATCCCGATGGGGATTTGGTGGAGTGGCGGCGCGGCTGGGAGGATGGGACAGGTCCCTAGATTCTAGGGTTAGAGTAGAGTGATTATATAGGTAGGAGACTGGGTAGGGGCTAAACCGGTCCGTCTGATTTTAATCGGGCGGCTGAAAAAGAATAGCTTAGGGAGTCTAAATAAACAAACGGAGATATTTTGTAGACGTTAGGGGATGATCCGGACACAACGGTAGCGACAGTCCGGTTCGGTTTCGGGTAAGTTTCGGACACGCACACGAGGGGTCTGAGAGAGGTCAACAAGGACAAGGGCCTGACAAAATGACAACGGAGGCAAAGAGAGGAAGGGCAACTGCGAACGGCTACGAGTTCTATAAAAACATGCAGATGCAATGCGGATGATGCGATGATGAAATGCATGACATGAACAAAATGCAAAACAAAAGACAAAACCCAACCACGAAGGAAATAAAATATCGCATCTACGGAAAAGGCAAGAGTTAGGAGTTACGAATATGGACAGTTGTATCCGGGGCGTTACACCCTAAATGTTAGGAGGCACCAAGAACAATGTTCTCGTCACAAGAATATCAGAACGATCCCAAGATACCCGCGTGATCCTAATTTTTTTTCGTGAAATTTGAGGAGAGGAAAGACAAAACATCTACGTCAGGAGGCCGCACCAGAGCGCCGAAGGGACTGAGGAGTAAAAACAATCCTACTCTTCAATATATATAATCCTAAGACTCAAAACATTTTTGTTCTAGACTCAACAACGTCAATGATTCGATAAAGCAGGGGGCTCCTAAGTCGGGGCTGGCTCTGATTACCAACTTGTAACACCCATGATGCGGCTATATCTCCCACGTGTCGAGACATGACTTAGAGGCATAACCACATTATGGATTTGTCGCAATAAGGGTCATCTTCACAGAATCCCATGTAATGAACAAGAAAGGGATAAAGAGTTGGCTTCCAATCGCCACTTCACACAATACTTAAATAAATCATACATCATTCAGAGTACACACATAGTCCGACTACGGAAAAACCAAAAGAAAAGAAGATAAACCCCAAATGCTAGATCCCCGATCATCCCAACTGGGCTCCACTACTGATCATCAGGAAACGAAACATAGTAAAGATCAAGGTCCTCGTTGAACTCCCACTTGAGTTAAGTAGCATCACCTGCACTGGTATCATCGGCACCTGCAACTATCTTTGTAGTATATGTGAGTCACGAGGACTCAGCAATCTCAAAACCCGCGAGATGAAGGATTCATTATTTTCCGCGTAATAAGGAGGCATTTCCTTGCTGCGGCTGTGGACCCAGCTGTCAGCCTCTCCATGTATAGTACACTTTCGATGGAAGTCGTTCCTTGACCATGTTGACCACGTCGCGTTCTGTTGCATGCATGCGTCCATGGGCGTGCTGCATCCCCACTGTCAGCCTCTCACGTATAGTCATGTTCCAATGACTCTCGGTTGTTGACCATGTTGACCACACCGTGCCGAGTGCACCAAAGGCCGGTGGATGACGGCGAGGCCCCAGACTAGAACGACTCGGAGATGGGGAATACGGGTTAGTGGAGCCGCAGATGGAGAGGAGTGGGAAACTTGACTGGTTCGGGTGCACGGCAGCACAGCTGCGGTGCCTCCCACGGGAGATAAGAGCAAGAACAAAGGTTGAAGAACAAGCGGCTGTTGGATTAACATCCAATGGTCCAGCTGCTAGAATCATTTGTCGATTAAGTTGACAAAGCCCTGCGTACACGTATGCTTAGTAGGCCCACAACTCAGCCACCTAATCTAACCGGTCACAGCTGTTAATGGGAGGAATAATTTTTTTCGCATAACGAGGAGGCACTTCCTTCCGTGCGAAGATACAACCGGTGGGTCCCAGCTTTCAGGTGGAGGAAACACTTTCTTCAGCTTAATAAGGAGGAACTTTCCTTGTGTGCGCCCATGGACCTCATGGGTCCCAGCCGTCAGGCTCTCCACGCACAGTCCTATTCCGATGACTCTCCTTTGTTGACCACACCGCATTGAGCGCAACAAGGCGGTGGATGATGGCGAGGCCCCGGACGGGAACGACTCGGAGATGGGAAGACGCGGCAGTGGAGTCGCAGATTGAGTGGAGGAGAAGAGTTATAACTGGTTCTGGTGCGGCGTGGGGCTGCAGTCGGTGGAGAATAACAGGAGGTGTGCAGGGGTGGAGGGATAGCCTGGCCGGCGGTGGGGTAGCGCTTCACAGCGATGCGTGCGAAGCAGAGCCGCTAGCCGCCGGAGGCCGGACCAGGCAGTCGCTGCGAAGGTGGAGTAAGAAGACGAGAGATTGAAGGTGCATGCCGGCGACCTATTGGCCCACATGTCAGCCTGCAAAAATGTGGCATATATTTCACCCATGTTTTCTAGAATGTACGGTCCATTTGCTGGGCTGGGTGAACAAATAATTTCGCGTCAATGTGGCCCATTTATATTATCTAAGAAATCCTAGCCCATTTGCACTTCCTTCAAATACATGAATTACCTGTGCTCGATATATATAAAATGTTATGTTAGAAGGAGCAATTAATATCAAAAATAAACCGGAGAGACACATTTTTTATATACATAATTAAAAAATTAGCGAGTTATTGCTCAAAATAAAAATGAGTGCGTTATTATTACATTGGTCCTTAAAATCTTCGCAAGCTTTTGTACGCAATCACCAGGACTTTCCTTGCATGTGAGTCAAAAACAACCAGGATTTTCCTTGCCAACTTCTGTTAAACTTTACTTTTATAAGTTAATAACACGTGGGATGTTTTCATAATGTATATATAAGTCTCTATAAAATATACGATAATAGTAATAATATAAATATATATAATGTGGTTAAAAAATACAATGGGTTGCTGATCTTTAAGAAAAAGCCCATAGGCCGGTATGGACCCCAAAAATAAATTGAAACCACGGTCACCCGTATGTCGTGGGCTACACATGTTAAAATACAAAACCTAGGCCTAGCTGATACTTGTTCACCCTCTGGAAAAAATGATACCAGATCCCCAAGCGAACTGGATTATAGAGGGGGCCGGCGGCACAACAGAAGAAGCACATCAGAAGCGATTTTTTTTCTTCTGTGGATGGCTCTCGATGGTGGTTTTTTACTTGCCTCTGCACCATGCAAGTTGTATTTTTAGCCTCCCATTCCGTGGTGCACCAGCAACCCATTTGCTGGGTAGGCCAACACAATACGATGTTTGCATGACCAGAAACCAGCACTCAATTTTTCATCAAGCCCAAAAAAAAACGCAATACTATGTTTGTTGTGAGGCCGAAAACATTACGACAGGGGTTGAGCGGGGGAGGGGGCAAGACAGAGCAAAAAGATTAAAAAGAGTTGATGCGCCGTTGCTACCCTAACAAAGCAAGTGCAATTCTTCTCGGGAAGAAGGTGTGCCGTTGACACCCACACGTCACATACCCCACAGTAGGCATACTAACAAGTTCACACACAAGCACAACAGAAAAGGTAAACATTCGTATCAAACTCAGGTTCACAGGACACGTTCATATTCATAGCCAATATTCACTATCAACAACTCAAAAGATTCATATATACACAAGTTCAGCATGCCTATGGATCCAAATGATTGATAGGTCACACAACAATATTCATAGATAATTCACAAAAAGATTCATATATACACATGTTGAATATGTTTATGCATCCAATGGATTGATATCACAGCCAATATGATCCATGGACGAACTTTAATTACCTAGGGTACAAACCGGTAAATGGTGTTCAGTCAGAGGTACTTCTTGCTAAAATTTATGCTTGTACGAGTAAACTTTCGAGTACATAAGAGGCAGCACAGACAATCTGAACTTTGCTTGTAGGTTTATCCTCAAATAGTGGCCTCGTGTCGAGGGAGGTTTGAGCAACTTGGCCACTACTTTCATCCAACTAGTTTGCTGGCTCATCTTGGTCCTGTATCTCGCCAAAATTCTACATTGCAGATGAGAAAGGAGGCAGTTGAGAAAATGAACCACCCAAATTTTTTGTGCAGTTCAACTGAAATGGAGCATCCCTGGCGTGCAGACTGATTAAGTTCCAGATGAATATATGCGTCAACCAACTTGTCAGGAATCTTTAGATTAAGAACAACTAAATATTTGGTATAAGGGCATGGGACAGTAGGTGCACCAGCAGTCCAGCACCATGTACCTAAACATGGGCAGAAAGTGGTGACTCATAGTTTGTTGCCCTGAGAAACAAACATCCAAGAAACATATCTGGGTTGGTCCCATTTTTGTTCACTCTAGCCACCTACTCCTATGTGTGGATAGCAAATCTAGTCCTGGTCATACAATCGTGTACAACATTACCCCTATATTTCCCTTTTGACCAAGAGACCGGTTGGATGACCAGTCTGTACTACTTTCACCCCTTTCCTTCCTGCTTGTACCAAGTCTGATGTACTACATACTAAATTCCCCCACCCCCACTTTATTTCTTGTTTGAACCAAGTACAAGATTCGATCCATGAAGTAGCTTTACCTCTAACAATAGAAGAATAAAAAGGTGACGTTGGACCATCCGATCGAGAGGGGCTGAGAGGTAGAAAATGATGCACATGCAGCGACGTTGCGAGCTAGGGAAGTAGAGCAAAGGAGGTTTCGAAGGAAGATAACCTGAAGGTCGTCGGGATGTGGATAGGTGGGCGGCGGGAGGCCGGATCTTCCCACACTAGGGCAACGACGAAGGGATCGGAGGACCTCCCGCGCCGGCGCTCAGCCAAAGATAACGGTGCGGCCGGCAGCGGGTCTCCTCCCTCGGTGCCTCCTACCCTTCACCGGATGAGGGGGATATGTCTGAATCTGTAACCAGCGGTGAGGATAGAAAGACAGTGTTTTTTGAAGGGAGAAAGACAATATTACCACCCCTATCTGTTTAGATCTGGAGAGAATGAGAGTGTGTGAATAGAGAAACCCTAGCAAGCAAGCGCGAAGGCTCCGACCTATATATACGTAGTGGGGTAGTTTTCCTTTTTCACCCCATCAAAACAATTGTTTAAAATTGTGTACTACGTGCGAGGTCGCCGTTTTTTTAGTTGTTGATTGCTTTTTGAGATAGCTACCCACTTGTTCCAAGTGGTGTTACGGTGTGCCAGGTCGCACTTTGTATCGTTCAAGACCGGTACAAGTCCCTCCATTAAATGAAAAACCACCCCCTTGTAAAAATTGTGAACAAGCCCACAGCTAAAATTATCGGAAACATGGGTTGCCCCAAAATGCTCTATTATTTATATTTTCTACTCCCTCTGTTCCTAAATATAAGTCTTTTTTATTAGCCACACCTAAGACAAGAATTTTTTATTAGCAGTGAACCCCACATGTCATAGACACAAAAAGTGTGGCAAGATTCCCTTAGGCAAGCCAAAGTGTGTCTAACAATTTGATTAACTCAAGTTAGGCAAGTGTGGCATGTGTGGGAAAAATAATGTGGCAACATAACACAAACATAGTCACAATCCAAACAGCCCCGTAATTTTTTGTGACATGCATGAAAATTTGGTTAGTTAAATTTATAGTCAAAATTTGGCAAGGTGCATCAAATCAACACATGCAAGTATCAAAAGGGAAGTCACGACATGCATGGAAGCATTGTACTCCCTCCGTTTCCAAATATAAGTCTTTTTAGAGATTGCAACAAGTGACAACATACGAATCAAAATATGTCTACCTACATCCGTATGTAGTTGTCCATTTGAAATGTGTAAAAAGACTTATATCGAGTGCAGTGCTTTGATGTGTCGCGTCAACTCATACAAGACCGAGAAGTTTGATTACTATAATGCCCTCTCCCTCGTGGACTGAGCTCTGATGCCTTAACTTCACCTGCCTTTGGCTGCATGACAGGTGGGCCAACCACCTGTTGGGCCCACCTGTCATAGACGCAAAGGCAGGAGCAGTAAGTCAATGAAGCTGCGTCCCTCCCTCGCGCATGAGCGTGGTGGCTAGCAGGACTAGTAGGATCTTTCGCCACATGCTTCTTGATGGTGGCGAACTTGCGAATGGAGTTGACCATCATGTCATCCATGCGACAGGGGAAGCCGGCGTCAGCAAGGGCTACGACGCCGGCGGTCGCCAGCACTGTCTGGAAATGCTGCACGGTGCGGGGCCGCAGGCCGGCGCCTTGGATGATTTGGCACAGCCGACTGCCGCTCGCGACCATCGCCTCCATAGGTGCTTTTGGCTCCTGGTCACTTGGTCTTGGATTGGAGTGATCAGTGTTGCGCAGAGACTAAGGAGTAGATGGATTGGAGTGGTGGGGCGCCTTTATATGATAATCCAAACTCTGTTGCATTCACATCGTGTTGGCTCTATTCTTCTTCTCCAATTAATTCCCTCAGCATGTAGAGTAATTTGAGGGTGCATCATTGACCGTTCAACGTCTCGGGAACCGCAACCCTCTCCCTCCTTGGCATTCAAGCACCTATGGAGGTGACTTCCCCTCGCATCTATCGCATGTCAGGAGACGTTCCCGTCGACGACGGGGTGTCTATGGTGACTTCGTAAATTTCAAGATGATAGTACTAGTATACTCAATATTGTGCACCACGACCAAGGCCGAGAGTAAAACAAGATAACTACGTATTTATTTACGGTGTAGATTCACTCCTTTTGCTCCATATGTACTCCGTCTCGGTGTAGTCTAGCCACTTTTTGAAATCTCTAGAAAGGCAAATACTCCTTTCTGGTTTACAGGGCTATACTAGCAAGTAGTACTACAATAGTGGGCTCACATAGCAATTTTGTCTCATGCAAGAGCCTGGCTATATGCGTGCCCCAAGGTTCGCAACTACCACGTTCGAGTTGCACTTGGCTCTTCGCCTCTTCGAGAAGACGAACAATGATGTTACTACTACTGCTTCTACAGTATCGAATCCACTACTGCATGTTTGAATCCACTGCTGCATGTCTGTCCACCGCGAGCGGGAGGGATAAGCAAAAGCCTATCCTCGTCTGCGAGCCACCGCGTGCATGGGCGAGGGGGAAGGCGTGTAGTAGTAAAATCAAGCTTTTCCAAGTACTACGAGTTGACGCGACACATCATAGCACTAGCCCCACATGGTTGCCTCTAAACTTGGCTGAAAGACCCGCAATGTACAATACTCCATTTGCTGCAACCTCTAACATTTACCCCACCACAAATTAAAATATATATTCCTGTCTTGACCAAATGAGCGTGTAAACTAGAATCACCAGGATGACAGGTAGGGCCAGAAGATTATTTTAACCAAAAATATAGCATGGAGCCGACCCCAACGATTTTAAGCTTACAGGCACAGTACACGCTATCCTAGACTACTCTACACATGAAACTGGCACACGAGCGTCCGGGCTGCGCTTGGCTCTTCGCCTCTTTGGGAAGTTGAACAATGGCCTTGTTTGGATATTTAACTCAATTATAGGTTAGAGTTAGATTCTAACCCTGAACTAACCCTGAACAAACTCTAACCAAAAAGTTGTTTGGATAGCAGGGTTAGATGGAGCGCGGATACGGCGAGGCGCCTTCACGGGTGGTGCGAGGGGGGGGGAGGGAGAGGACAAGAAGCTTTGAGGAAGTGAGGAGGGATCTGCCTCGAGGAAGTTCCATCTGACACTGATTGAACTGCTGCATATCCACCACGTACGGGAGGGAGAGCGTGTAGCGAACAAAAGCTTCTCCTAGTCCTGCCAGCCACCATGCTCATGGGCGAGGGAGGGACGCAGCTTCATTGACTTACTGCTCCTGCCTTTGCATCCATGACAGGTGGGCCCAACAGGTCGGTGGCCCACCTGTCATGCAGCCAAAGGCAGGTGCGGTTAAGGCGAGAGGGCGTTGTAGTAATCAAACTTCTCGGTCTTGTACGAGTTGACGCGACACATCAAAGCACTTCACTCGATATATTTCAATAATTTGTGTTTACCGATGCATTAATTAAACCGCATGCATGCATGCCGTGACTCTCCTTTTGATACTTGCATGTGTTGATTTAATGCACCTTGAAGTAGTATGAATATGTGACGGTAAAGCTTTGTAATGCCCCGGCCCTAATAAAGCGAGAGATGGTTGTGCACGAGGAGGGCGAGATCATGCAGACAGAACAGGACCCGATGATGGAGCTCTCTATGGTCTCGATGGACCTCACCTTGCTCCACTGCCCCTTATGCCTCCGCCCCTTGAAGCCTCCAGTGTATGAGGTTCGAATACACCTCGTCCGTTCGGCTGATCGAGCAAGGTGCAGGTTTCTTGATTGATGTGTTGTTCGATAGATTTCTGCAGTTGTCAGGACCCCGATCCTAAGCCACATCGATCCAGCGTGTAACACATCATATCACTTTGCGGCCTCACGCACGGTACTCCCACGGGTGCCACCTTACCTGGTCCGGGACCGTTTGCGCCTTTTGGCTCACGTATATGATAGTGTCGCTAGCATCCATATGACAGAGAACCCGGGCCGACATGGCTAGTCGTGAAACCAAAGCGGCGCTAGCCTATGAGGACAGGCATACATGAATCACATCGAGCATGTCGGTCATCATCGTATTTATTCGGGCTGTAGCACTGGGCTAGCAGGACTCCGGTAACCCGGGCTGTAGCAGGCTAGGCAGGACTCCGAATAACAGCGCGTGACATTTCCCCGAAGGGACAGACATAGGAACGACGTGAAACACATGCCGGCCAGTCAAGTGTTCCAAGCAGTAGTGCTGGGCTAGCAGGACTCCGGTGATCCGGGCTGTAGCGGACTACTATCGCTCAGAAGCACTAGACTTACATTTCCCCATATGAAAGGCTGCCAAGGATAAACAACTAGATAGTCGGATCCCACTCATACCAAGCATTTCAATCATACACACAATATGCCCGATATGAGTAAATACAACATGGCATCACAACAGTACTCTACGACTCAAGTACTTTATTTAGAAGGCTCCGAAGAGCCATACATATCATCCATACAGATAGGGGTCACATGACCCAACACTCAAGTCATACAAACATACAGGCACATGCGGAAGCAAAGTAGTCTGAGTACAGACACTAGAAAGAAAGAAGGCTTGACGAAGCCTGTCTATCTACAACGACCCTTCACAAGTCTTGGATCACCACCTGGTGATAAGTCACTCGTCAACGTCGAGGTCTACATAGAACCCATCAGAGGGGTTGGTGCAGTCGTCTGAAAAACAGGATTAAAGCAACATGAGTACGGAGGTACTCAGCAAGTCTTACAACAGGAACCTATCATACATGCACATTCTCAAGAAGGTAGTGGGGTTATTGCAGCAAGCCAGCTTTGACTCTTGGCTAAGCTATCCTACGATAGACACCACTTGTAAATCATTTGTCGCACACGAGTCCACTACCACCATCACAATACTCCACCGTGGATCCTCTCTCGCCATCCTACGAGAGGGCCATCCACGGTACTCACACTTATCTTGAGATTTTTAGTAGTATCCATTTAACTTGTCTATGATCTGATATAGGCAACCCAGAAGTCCATTACCGCGGACACGGCTATTCGAATAGATCATTTATAACCCTGCAGGGGTGTACTTCTTCACACATGTTTCCACCACATAGCGTCTGCACACGACATGTGCTCGGCAGACTTCAAGCGAAAGCCGACGTGGGTGTAGACCACGACCTACCTAAACACTCATGTCTCTAGTCCAGGTTTATTGCCTATTCGGGTTCCATCCGCAGGGAGTCCGGCCAAGGTTTCCACTAACGGCCCCGAACGATGTGAACAGGGTTCCGAGACACCAAACGGGCGCCCGGTTGACCCGGCCACGTGCCTACCGCAACACAGCCCACCCCGATGGTCAGCGCCGAGTGCGGCCCCCAGCATACTACAAACACCAGAAACTACTTGCAACTCCTGGACAGAGGACAAGGGTGGATAAGAAGTCGAGCGGGGTCATATTTCAGGGCCCAATGTATGGTAGTAACTGTATCATGGATCACAAACACAGATCTCAGTTCTTAAGGACGGCCTCAATGAAACAACCCACCATGTACTCCTACATGGCCTCTCATCGATTCCTTTACCAAATCGTATTCAACACTTCACTCTTGTCACTGACACAACCTTTCACTCCAGTTCATCATCCCGATGAGCCAGACCTGACACAACTCTAAGCATAGCAAGCATAGCATGGTAGGAACACACACACACACATGTAATGGCTCAATCAACTCCTACACATGCTAGTGGGTTTCATCTAGTTACTGTGGCAATGACAGGTCATGCAAAGGAAGTGGGTTCAACTACCGCGACACACAGCAGTTTGAAACGCGTTGTCTTAATGCAGTAAACGAGAGCAGAAGCGAGAACATGGGTTTGTATCGGAATGATCAATGGGTTGCTTGCGTGATGGAGTAGTAGTGGGATACTGCCCTTCAGTTGGATACTCGTGGATATCCTCGGAGGCAGAACCTACCACGAAGAACACATCGGAACACAATCAATACATGGCAATATGCAACAATATGATGCATGCTATGACATGGCAATATGAATGTGTCCTGTCCTAGTGCAAGTTAAACAGAAGGGAATGAACCCATTTGAACCAAAGATTCAAATGGAAACTCATTTATTAAGATCATATTAGTGTATCATCTTGTAATGCCTAATCAGTGGGTTTAACTTGTTCTGACATGCATGAAACCAGCACCAATGGATAGCTTGGATTTTTCTGATCATTTTTCATATATAGAACTTTGCATTTGGAGTTACAGATAATTTTCTATGAATTTTTGAAGTTTGAACTATTTTCTGGATTTTCCTGTATAAGAATAAATCCAGTAATTAATTAATTGCGTCAGCATGAGGTCAGCGTGACGTCAGGGGTCAACGGGGTCGTCCAGGTCAAACTGACCAGTGGGACCCGCATGTCAGTAGTTAGTTTAACTAATTAATTTTAATTAGAACTAATCCAAAAAGTTAACAGGGGGGCCCACCTGTCATTGACTCAGGGGAGTCAACGAGGGCCCACCCGTCAACGGTCAAGGGTCAACTCGCCGGCGTCTAACCGCCGGCGAGGCCAGACGCGGCGGAGCGAAGTGGATTTGGCCGTTCCGGCCACCAAATGGGGCGCGGAGGGCATCTACGTGAAGCTAGAGCTGACCCGCAACTCTTGGTGGAGTTGGTTGGGGTCGGGGTGGCCGGAGTTGGCGCCGGCGACGAGTTTGGCGGCGCCGGGGCTCGGGTGAAAGTGAAACCGGGGCTACGGGGCACGGCGAGGCGCGTGGAGTGGTGCGTTGGGCCCCTGGGTGTGCGGTGAGGCTAGTGGACAAGGTGGTGCAGCCATTGGGTGGCCGGAGCCTCGTCGGCGACGAGCTCCGCGGCGGCGCGTGCGGGCGAGCTTCGTGCGCTCGTTGTAGGGCACGGGAAGAGGAACGGGGAGGATGGAGAGGTGGCCAGACTCATGGTGGATGCAGCGAGCGTCGAGGCGGGCTCGGGGAAGGTCGGAGCTGAGCGGGGCGATGATGGCGATCTCGGCGGCCGGAGTTGGGGAAGACGGGGTCGGGGGCGATTCCAGAGCGGGCGAGCGCTCGGGGCTCGTCCTGCTCGAAGAAGAAGAAGGTGGCGGAGCTCGTGGACACGGTCGGGTAGCGCGGGGATGACGGAGAGCGCGCCTACGACGTAGGAGCGGCGGCGGTGGCGTCGGCCATGGCGAAGGGGAGCGAGGGAGGCGAGGCAGGGTGAACGGCGTGTCCAGGGGCTCGGGGCGACGACGTGGAACTCATCCAGGTGGGCCGGCAGGTGGGCCGGTTGGCAGGCGCCAGGTAAGTATTTCCTTTTTATTTTTCCTTTTCTATTTTTCTGTAACTTTGTGGACTTATTAAAAATACTTAGACACTTCCAAAATTCACCAAATTGCATCTGGTCCTTAGTTAGAATATTTCCAGCCAGGAACATTTTAGTTTGGAGATATTTGAGCAATTGAAAAATTTTATAAATTTAAAAATGCCCAAATTCAAATACTTATACATTAACTCAATGACCTTCTGTTGACCTAGAAAAATATGCACCATTTTTGCCAGAGGTTTCAACCCAAGACAAAGAGGGTGAACATTTTAGAAGGGCATTTCAGGTTCATTGAAAATAATTTTAGTAAACCCTAGTTGATTTCAGGAGGGGTGCTGGGGGTTCTGCCTTCCCCATTTCAAATTTCTGTCAAAAGTAAACATGATGCACACTCTAATGCATGAGCTAGCTAGGATGTGACAACTCACCCCCACTCAAAAGAATCTCGTCCCGAGATTTAGGATCTGTCGGAAAGAAGGTGGGGTACTCAAGTCGAAGACGATCCTCCCTTTCCCATGTAGCTTCTTGCTCGGAATGGTGTGACCATTGAACCTTGAGAAACTTGATATTGTGGCGTCGAGTGGTACGCTCGGCTTGATCAAGGATACGAACGGGTATTCTCGATAAGTGAGGTTATCTTGGAGATCAAGCGTTTCGTGGTCCACTCCACGGATAGGATCCGAGAAGCAACGCCTGAGTTGAGAGACGTGGAAGACATCATGGACTCTGGAGGGATGCGGAGGTAGTTCCAGTTGGTAGGCAACTTCCCCTCGTTTGGCAAGAATGCGAAAGGGTCCAATGTAACGAGGAGCCAATTTGCCTTTGATACCGAATCGATGGGTTCCCTTTAAAGGTGTAACCCGAAGGTAAGCCATCTCGCCGACTTCATAAGCCATGGGCTTATGCTTGCGGTCATACTGACTCTTTTGTCGAGACTGGGCGGTTTTCAACTTCTCACGAATAATGCGAACCTACTCTTCTGCATCCTGGATCATGTCCGGGCCAAAGAGTTGTCTCTCGCCGGTTTCTGACCAGTTAAGAGGCGTTCGACATTTTCGTCCATAAAGAACTTCGAAAGGAGCTTTACCCAAGCTAGCTTGATAACTGTTGTTATAAGCGAACTCGGCGAATGGAAGGCACTTCTCCCAATTCATACCGAAAGAGATGACAGAAGCTCGGAGCATATCCTCCAGAATTTGATTGACTCGTTCTACTTGACCACTTGACTGAGGATGGAAGGCGGTGCTAAAGGAGAGACGAGTCCCCATAGCATTTTGGAAACTTTCCCAAAATCGAGAGGTGAAAAGACTTCCACGGTCTGAGTTAATTTCCAATGGGACACCATGGAGAGACACTATTCGAGAGATGTACAATTCAGCTAGCTGGCTAGCGGTTATGCTCTCGCGAACAGGTAAGAAGTGGGCTACTTTGGAAAGATGATCGACAACAACGAAGACAGCATTATTCCCTCTTTTGGTTCTGGGAAACCCGGTGATGAAATCCATACCGATTTTATCCCATTTCCATTCAGGAATCTCCAATGGTTGAAGGGTGCCAGCAGGCCGTTGATGCTCTGCTTTAACACGACAACAGACGTCGCAAGTTGCAATGTATTGAGCGATTTCTCTCTTCATCCTAGTCCACCAAAACCTCTGGCGTAGGTCTTGATACATTTTAGTACTACTGGGATGAATGGTGAGAGGGGATTCATGAGCTTCCTTAAGAATCAATCGCCTCAAGTTGCGTACCTTGGGAACCACTAGACGGTTTCCAAAGAACACAACACCTTGATCATCAATGGAGAAACAATCTGCAACTCCCTTCTTGATGTTTCTCTTGATACGGGAAATTCCCAGATCCACCTTTTGTGCCTTGATGATCTGATCCGTAAGGTTAGGTTTCGCCACCAGGGTGGAAAGGAATCCTCGAGGAACAATGTCAAGGTTAAGCTTACGATACTCCTCGTGGAGAAATGGTTGACCTTGTTGTAACATCAAGTTGTTACAATAAGATTTACGACTTAGTGCATCAGCCATGACATTGGCTTTGCCTGGGGTGTAAGTTATTCCTAAGTCGTAATCCGAGATCAACTCGACCCAACGTCTTTGCCTGAGATTCAAATCCGGTTGGGTGAAGATATATTTCAAACTTTGGTGATCAGTGTAATTTCGCAACCATTACCCAGAAGGTAATGTCGCCAGGTTTTGAGTGCATGGACTACTGCTGCAAGTTCTAAATCATGTGTGGGATAATTATCCTCATGTGGACGCAACTGTCGAGATGCGTAGGCAATCACATGACGATCTTGCATGAGCATGCAACCTAGTCCTTGTCGCGAGGCGTCGCAGTAGATAACAAAGTCCTTAGAGAAATCTGGTGGTACCAGCACGGGAGCAGATGTCAGGCGTCTTTTCAGTTCCCGAAAGCTGAACTCGCACTGTGGGGTCCACTCGAACTTTTTATCTTTCTTGAGGAGTTCAGTTAGAGGCTTAGCAACCTTGGAGAAATTCTCGACGAAGCGGCGGCAATAGCTCGCTAAACCAAGAAAACTCCGAACTTGCTTGACCGTTTCAGGTGGAGTCCAGTCAAGGACAGCTTGAACTCGCTCGGGATTGACAGCAATGCCCTTACCAGAGATTACATGGCCCAGATAGGTCACTTCTGGCAACCAGAATTCGCACTTGGAGAATTTGGCATAAAGGCGATGCTCTCGAAGTTTCATCAATACTAGCCTTAGATGTTCGGCATGTTCTTCCTCATTCTTGGAGTAGATGAGTATATCATCGAGGTATACCACGACGAATTTATCCAAGTACTCCATGAAGATCGAGTTCATTAACCGAGAGAAGGTGGCTGGAGCATTGGTTAAACCGAAGGACATGACGGTGTACTCGTATTGGCCGTAACGAGTAACGAAAGCCGTTTTGGGAATGTCCCCGTTCTTGGTTTTGATTTGATGGTAGCCCAACCTCAAATCCATCTTGGAAAAGACTGAGGATCCAGCGAGCTGGTCATACAGGTCGTTGATCCTGGGGAGCGGATACTTGTTCTTGATGGTGACCAAATTGACAGGTCGGTAATCCACAACCATCCGATCCGTTCCATCCTTCTTCTTGATGAAGAGGACGGGGCAAGCCCATGGAGATGAACTAGGACGGATGAAACCCTTTTGCAAGGACTCATCGAGTTGTTTCTTAAGCTCAGCTAGTTCTAGGGGTGCCATCTTATAAGGTCTCCTAGAGATTGGGACGGTTCCTGGAACAAGGTCTATCACGAACTCGACATCTCTGTCAGGTGGAACACCTGGCAGTTCCTCTGGAAAGACATCCGGGAAGTCACGGACTACCGGAATATCTTCAAGGTCTGGAAGGGGGTTGGCATTTAGAGAATAGAGCTGACGTTCTGACGCTCGGGTCAAAACGTTGACTGTCTTGCCCGATGGATGGGTAAGTTGGACAGTTCTAGTTGAGCAATCAATCTTGGCGTAATGAGCTGACATCCAGTCCATACCCAAGATGATGTTTATGTCTGAAGACTTGAGAGCTATAAGTGACGCGAGAAAAACCAATCTGTCGACAAGAATTTCATTTCCATGGCTGATCCTAGAGGTTTGCCATCTAGAACCGGGAGTTTGAATTTCCATGGAGGTGGGCATGTCACTAAAGGTAGTGTTGTGCAATCGAGCATAGCTCTCAAAAATAAATGAATGAGATGCTCCAGTATCAAAGAGAACAGTTGCCGGGTGGCAATTAACAAGGAGCGTACCGAGAACGACGTTGGGGTCCTCTTGAGTCTCTTCAGCTAAAACGTAGTTGACATGGCCACGAACAGTGGTGGCTGGCTTGGCGACAAGCACCTTTGCTGTTGACTTACCACGGCCAACAGACTTTCCGAACTGACTGGGGTTGTTCTGGGGACACTCACGGATGTAGTGGCCCGGCTCACCACACTTGAAGCAAGTTATCATATTGGGGCGTGGAGTAGCATTGGCAGTGGGGCCACCAAAAGTCTTGGGCGGCACATACTGCTGATTGGAGCGAGGCGCCTCAAAGGATGGCCTCGGAGTATACCTAGGTGGCATAGCAGAATTTGGGATCCAGATCCGGCGCTTCTGAGATCCAGAGCCGGATGAAGAACCATAGTCACGGAAGTGTTTGCGTGAAGCTTCAAAATCATTCTGCCCTGTCTCGGCACTGATGGCCTTATTGACTAGCTTCGGAAAAGAGGTGCATTCATGCAGACGAAGGTCACGACGGAGCTCAGGGCTAAGTCCCTTGCGGAACCTTGCCTGCTTTTTGGCGTCGGTGGATACCTCTTCGGGAGCATAGCGTGCAAGCTTTCCAAACTCGCGACTGTATGCATCCACAGTCAGCTTCCCCTGGGTGAAGTTACAGAACTCCTCCCTCTTGCGATCCATGAGGCCTTCCGGGATATGATGCTCACGAAAAGCGGCACTGAAATCAGCCCAAGTAGTGAGTTGGCCGACAGGACGCATAGCTTCATAATTCTCCCACCAAAGGCTGGCAGGGCCTTCGAGGTGATAGGCAGCAAAGGTGACTTTATCATCTTCAGCCACGTTGGCAGAACGTAGCTTGTGGGCGATGCTGCGGAGCCAGTCATCCGCATCGAGAGGTTCGATGGAATGATTGAACTTTGGCGGGTACAGCTTGACAAAGTCATTGATGGACACCGAATTGATCCTCTGCTGGCGTGCAGTGTTCTGCTCAATCCGCTCTAACAAGCGGTTGGTGTCGCGCCTGTTGCGCTCTGCCTCCAGCTTCACCTCGGCCAGAGAAGGTGGTTGAGGCAGACTTTCCTCTCTAGGTGCACTAGCTTCTCCCTGCTCCGGAGCAGCAGGGTTGCTGCAGGTGTTGACCATCCTAGGAAAACAAAACAACGATTTAAACCAGGATGGCAAAATCTGGCCAAGGAAGTGCGGAATGTAATGGATAACAAGGAATGCAGAGATGATCATCCGTATGACATGGTAATATAGAAACTGCCATATATATACCAACGGTCATACACATCATACATAGTTTAGTACAAGCTCAAGCTGAAGTACAACTAAGACGACAGACGTTACATCTCATCGGAGGCATTCCAAGCTCCTATACATTATTTTTCTACACCTACGGAATTGATACAAACTAAGTTATATTCCACAATCACGCAGGACGGTGGACATACAACTATTACAATACTAGCGAGACTACTACTAGCTCAGACGGCTCCGTAGAAGTCCTCATAGAAGTCACCACCCAGACCTGGAAGCGGAACATGGTCATCTGGGAACAGACGGTCCTGCGTTGCTTGTGGACCATAGGGACTTGGGTGCGGTCTCGGTCCAACAGATGGCGGCAGAAGAGGCCCACGAGGAGGGGTGATGCCTCCCACCTCACGCCATTCCATGAAGTCTGGCAGACTAGCCCGCACAGGGTACAAGTCTCTCGTGTCCATGTATCCGGCTTGCACAGCCGGTGCAAACCTCGTCAAGGTGGCCCAATGATCAGCACGAGCATTAAAGAGCTCCATACGCAAGGCCCGGTTTTCACGGTCCTTATCTTCCAACATCTCAGTAGTGGTGCAAAGGAGTGAGTCCTCATGGGATGCATCACTGTACATGCCCTGAAGGTAACCATGCGCCCCAGGGAGGGATGCTGGCATGTAGCGAAATTCAGTGTTGCTCAACAAGGCAGTTCTAGCTCGCATAATGGTCATCATCGAGTATGCTGCATCTTGAACGGACATCCCAATAGTGATCCCGAGTCCATAAGAATAGTGGAGTGGTTCCGTGGCTCCGGGATAAGATGGATATATCCTGACCGTGCACAGATATTGGCTCTGGTTAAAATCTCTAAACTGCTCTTCGACGGTGTATTCAGGGTACCATCGGTAACCTGCCTCAACCATCACTCGAACCAACATGGCGGTATGACCACATATACCAATGCAACGGGTCAGACGAACCACTTGGTTCTGGGGACGGGTAGCCATCTGAAAGCACAAAATAGTGCAAAGGCATTAGAATTTCTGGATGAAATTGGACAGCATAACGGCTGTAAATGCTCAGAAAAAGACTTGAGACATCCACAATAGTTTGCGAAACCACTCAACAACATCATATCAAGGTTCTGGTTCAATTGGCAACATACTAAACTTTAGTAGAACTGAACTGGGTTGTATCCAACAATCCTATAAGTTACTACGGATTTAGTAACACGTGAACCTGATATGGAGAAAGAGCCTAGTCCTTAACCCACGTAGAATGAGAAGAGAATGACTCAGAATAGAGGGCATAAGGTAAAGGAGTAAAAGAGCCTTACGTTCCCTCCCACAATCAATTCCCCTACATATAACTAAAGCATTTCTAGACTCGACATCGACCAGTTTGGCTTAGCGAACCTACAGGCAGTCCGGCTCTGATGCCAACGCTGTCAGGACCCCGATCCTAAGCCACATCGATCCAGCGTGTAACACATCATATCACTTTGCGGCCTCACGCACGGTACTCCCACGGGTGCCACCTTACCTGGCCCGGGACCGTTTGCGCCTTTTGGCTCACGTATATGATAGTGTCGCTAGCATCCATATGACAGAGAACTCGGGCCGACATGGCTAGTCGTGAACCCAAAGCGGCGCTAGCCTATGAGGACAGGCATACATGAATCACATCGAGCATGTCGGTCATCATCGTATTTATTCGGGTTGTAGCACTGGGCTAACAGGACTCCGGTAACCCGGGCTGTAGCAGGCTAGGCAGGACTCCGAATAACAGCGCGTGACATTTCCCCGAAGGGACAGACATGGGAACGACGTGAAACACATGCCAGCCAGTCAAGTGTTCCAAGCAGTAGTGCTGGGCTAGCAGGACTCCGGTGATCCGGGCTGTAGCGGACTACTATCGCTCAGAAGCACTAGACTTACATTTCCCCATATGAAAGGCTGCCAAGGATAAACAACTAGATAGTCGGATCCCACTCATACCAAGCATTTCAATCATACACACAATATGCCCGATATGAGTAAATACAACATGGCATCACAACAGTACTCTACGACTCAAGTACTTTATTTAGAAGGCTCCGAAGAGCCATACATATCATCCATACAGATAGGGGTCACATGACCCAACACTCAAGTCATACAAACATACAGGCACATGCGGAAGCAAAGTAGTCTGAGTACAGACACTAGAAAGAAAGAAGGCTTGACGAAGCCTGTCTATCTACAATGACCCTTCACAAGTCTTGGATCACCACCTGGTGATAAGTCACTCGTCAACGTCGAGGTCTACATAGAACCCATCAGAGGGGTTGGTGCAGTCGTCTGAAAAACAGGATTAAAGCAACATGAGTACGGAGGTACTCAGCAAGTCTTACAACAGGAACCTATCATACATGCACATTCTCAAGAAGGTAGTGGGGTTATTGCAGCAAGCCAGCTTTGACTCTTGGCTAAGCTATCCTACGATAGACACCACTTGTAAATCATTTGTCGCACACGAGTCCACTACCACCATCACAATACTCCACCGTGGATCCTCTCTCGCCATCCTACGAGAGGGCCATCCACGGTACTCACACTTATCTTGAGATTTTTAGTAGTATCCATTTAACTTGTCTATGATCTGATATAGGCAACCCAGAAGTCCATTACCGCGGACACGGCTATTCGAATAGATCATTTATAACCCTGCAGGGGTGTACTTCTTCACACATGTTTCCACCACATAGCGTCTGCACACGACATGTGCTCGGCAGACTTCAAGCGAAAGCCGACGTGGGTGTAGACCACGACCTACCTAAACACTCATGTCTCTAGTCCAGGTTTATCGCCTATTCGGGTTCCATCCGCAGGGAGTCCGGCCGAGGTTTCCACTAACGGCCCCGAACGATGTGAACAGGGTTCCGAGACACCAAACGGGCGCCCGGTTGACCCGGCCACGTGCCTACCGCAACACAGCCCACCCCGATGGTCAGCGCCGAGTGCGGCCCCCAGCATACTACAAACACCAGAAACTACTTGCAACTCCTGGACAGAGGACAAGGGTGGATAAGAAGTCGAGCGGGGTCATATTTCAGGGCCCAATGTATGGTAGTAACTGTATCATGGATCACAAACACAGATCTCAGTTCTTAAGGACGGCCTCAATGAAACAACCCACCATGTACTCCTACATGGCCTCTCATCGATTCCTTTACCAAATCGTATTCAACACTTCACTCTTGTCACTGACACAACCTTTCACTCCAGTTCATCATCCCGATGAGCCAGACCTGACACAACTCTAAGCATAGCAAGCATAGCATGGTAGGAACACACACACACACACATGTAATGGCTCAATCAACTCCTACACATGCTAGTGGGTTTCATCTAGTTACTGTGTCAATGACAGGTCATGCAAAGGAAGTGGGTTCAACTACCGCGACACACAGCAGTTTGAAACGCGTTGTCTTAATGAAGTAAACAAGAGCAGAAGCGAGAACATGGGTTTGTATCGGAATGATCAATGGGTTGCTTGCCTGATGGAGTAGTAGTGGGATACTGCCCTTCAGTTGGATACTCGTGGATATCCTCGGAGGCAGAACCTACCACGAAGAACACATCAGAACACAATCAATACATGGCGATATGCAACAATATGATGCATGCTATGACATGGCAATATGAATGTGTCCTGTCCTAGTGCAAGTTAAACAGAAGGGAATGAACCCATTTGAACCAAAGATTCAAATGGAAACTCATTTATTAAGATCATATTAGTGTATCATCTTGTAATGCCTAATCAGTGGGTTTAACTTGTTCTGACATGCATGAAACCAGCACCAATGGATAGCTTGGATTTTTCTGATCATTTTTCATATATAGAACTTTGCATTTGGAGTTACAGATAATTTTCTATGAATTTTTGAAGTTTGAACTATTTTCTGGATTTTCCTGTATAAGAATAAATCCAGTAATTAATTAATTGCGTCAGCATGAGGTCAGCGTGACGTCAGGGGTCAACGGGGTCGTCCAGGTCAAACTGACCAGTGGGACCCGCATGTCAGTAGTTAGTTTAACTAATTAATTTTAATTAGATCTAATCCAAAAAGTTAACAAGGGGGCCCACCTGTCATTGACTCAGGGGAGTCAACGAGGGCCCACCCGTCAACGGTCAAGGGTCAACTCGCCGGCGTCTAGCCGCCGGCGAGGCCAGACGCGGCGGATCGAAGTGGATTTGGCCGTTCCGGCCACCAAATGGGGCGCGGAGGGCATCTACGTGAAGCTAGAGCTGACCCGCAACTCTTGGTGGAGTTGGTTGGGGTCGGGGTGGCCGGAGTTGGCGCCGACGACGAGTTTGGCGGCGCCGGGGCTCGGGTGAAAGTGAAACCGGGGCTATGGGTCACGGCGAGGCGCGTGGAGTGGTGCGTTGGGCCCCTGGGTGTGCGGTGAGGCTAGTGGACAAGGTGGTGCGGCCGTTGGGTGGCCGGAGCCTCGTCGGCGACGAGCTCCGCGGCGGCGCGTGCGGGCGAGCTTCATGCGCTCGTTGTAGGGCACGGGAAGAGGAACGGGGAGGATGGAGAGGTGGCCAGACTCACAGTGAATGCAGCGAGCATCGAGGCGGGCTCGGGGAAGGTCGGAGCTGAGCGGGGCGATGATGGCGATCTCGGCGGCCGGAGTTGGGGAAGACGGGGTCGGGGGCGATTCCAGAGCGGGCGAGCGCTCGGGGCTCGTCCTGCTCGAAGAAGAAGAAGGTGGCGGAGCTCGCGGACACGGTCGGGTGGCGCGGGGACGACGGAGATCACGCCTACGACGTAGGTGCGGCGGCGGTGGCGTCGGCCATGGCGAAGGGGAGCGAGGGAGGCGAGGCAGGGGTGAACGGCGTGTCCAGGGGCTCGGGGCGACGACGTGGAACTCATCCAGGGCAGCGAGGCGGCGAGGAGGTGAAGCAGGGCGGCGGGGAGCTGCGTGGCGCTCGCTGGTGCCGGCGTCGAGCACCTGCGTGCCTGCCTGGCCGAGCCAAGCAGCTTGCTGGCGCGACAGGTGGGCTGGGCCGGCAGGTGGGCCGGTTGGCAGGCGCCAGGTAAGTATTTCCTTTTTATTTTTCCTTTTCTATTTTTCTGTAACTTCGTGGACTTATTAAAAATACTTAGACACTTCCAAAATTCACCAAATTGCATCTGGTCCTTAGTTAGAATATTTCCAGCCAGGAACATTTTAGTTTGGAGATATTTGAGCAATTGAAATTTTTTATAAATTTAAAAATGCCCAAATTCAAATACTTATACATTAACTCAATGACCTTCTGTTGACCTAGAAAAATATGCACCATTTTTGCCAGAGGTTTCAACCCAAGACAAAGAGGGTGAACATTTTAGAAGGGCATTTCAGGTTCATTGAAAATAATTTTAGTAAACCCTAGTTGATTTCAGGAGGGGTGCTGGGGGTTCTGCCTTCCCCATTTCAAATTTCTGTCAAAAGTAAACATGATGCACACTCTAATGCATGAGCTAGCTAGGATGTGACAGCAGTGCAAGGGAGGGCACCTGGCTTGCGCGGACTACCGCCTCGATCGCCCCAGGAACTAGCAGCAGTGCTAGAAGTGCGAGCGCGGTGGTGGCTTCGACATGCAGAACACGGCGGTGGACGCCGTCCTCTCCTTGGTGAGGGTGGAGTGCCCGCATGAAGCCTGTGGGCTCTACGTCACTTACCACAAGCTCTCCAATCACCAGAGCGTGTGTCCGCTCGCGCCCTGCAAATGCCCCGTGCCCGTCTGCGGCTACGAAGGCCCGCCGCCGGTGCTCTCCCACCACATCAGCACCGTGCATCCCCTGCCCATGCACAGGATCCAGTACGGCAAGGTGCTCCAGCTGCAAGTGCCACTGTCGGAGCCACGGCTCTTGCTGTTCACAGAGGAGAACGGCCGCGCGTTTTTCTTGGTCTGCGGCATGCTCGACATTGGCGCACCTATCGCCGTGTCGATCATCTGCATAAGAGCGGGGATGTCCCCACTACCGCACCACGTGGCCAAGCTGTGGGTGAACGGCCCGCCGGGGGAGCCCAAAGGCCGGACTCACACCGTCAAGGTGGAAATGGAGGTGACAAGCAGCAGGGATCCCGGCAACATCGTCGTGCAGGAGCTGACCTTCTTCACAGTTCCGCCCAAGCTGCTGGCCAGAGCTAAGCTGGTGTCCCTCGACATTCAGTTTGACAAGCACACGTCTTAAATGATTCTATAGTGCCTTCTGTTTATCTTAGTAATATGCTAATATAGGGGTTAGCTCGGTCTACTTTAGCTTAAGAGATGGTGGGTTTTGGTGGCAATGCAGCAATTACCTCGACATCAGATCAACAGTGAATGTAATTTTGAATAGTCGAATGGATATTTTGTGTCTGTTGGATATAAAGATCCTTTGGGTAAGAAGTAATAGCTTATATGTTTTTTTTTCGAAACGGAACAGCGATACTAGTATAATTTTTGTTGACATGCACTAATATTTTTGAAACGGACGTCGGGATGTAGCTAGAAGGGCGGTTGGGATGCGGCATCGGCCCATACCACGGTGACCCTCGATTGGGACGCACCGACTGTGGATTTTCTCCCTCGCCGATGTCGACTGCGTTTACGCAAAACATTGTTCCCTTCCCCCTGCTGCGGGATCAGGCCGGATATGTGACCAGCGGTTTGGCCACCGTCGTTCTATGCTTGTGAAGAGAACAACCCAAACAAGCAGGCTTGTAGCTTAGGCTCCTGCTAGTGTATATATAGTGGTTTTCTTTTTCTCTCCATATCAACCATTTTATATTGTGTACGTGTCATTGAAGAGCGAAATGATGGTTGCTTCTTCCGACTAACTTACTGTGTGATTTGACTGCTCCTTTAGTGGCCCCTACACGTACTCCCCCTACGTGTATGCAACAGTCACACGTACACATGGACGCAAAAACGCGCGCGACGCCCTAATGCATGCATGTCCGAGCACACGAGGGAACACACACGTTCGCGCTCAAGTGCTCAACCTACACGTGCATGCACACACATACTCAGCCTGGGTGAGCTAGTGACCATATAAACACCAGAAAATGTATATATTGAGCGCAATGAGCGTATTATGAAGTCCACTGGCCGTATTTTTACAAATATACAGTGACAGACAGTGTATTTATCTCATTTGAAATTAAGCCATATTAACCGGAGAGGAGGCAGTATGGACTAGCATTACTTTGCTGTGTCCCGTCAACTTGCCAAATGAGGAGAAGCTTGCAGGACGGGAGAAGCTTGCGCACTGTGGCTCGCAGGACAAGGAGAAACTTTTGACTACTTCAAGCTGTCCTTCGCTCAGGCGGTGGACGTGCAACAGTTAATTCGGTGTCAGATTGCCAGAAGCATACACTATACTAGTAGTACTATTATTGTTGCACTTCCCGAAGAGGCAAACAGCCAAGCGCAAAGTTTACTAGTACTAGTACTACTACTATAGTCTATAGAGGTATGTACTACTATACTAGTACTAGGAACCGGATGGAGGAGCGTCTGCACTCTTATTATATTTTTAAAATGTGATAAAGCAATCTTCAACACATTTGGTTCTCTTCGAGGGTTCTCGCATGTGATAATGGAAGTTGATTGCATGGAACACACGCCACAATTCTCGCTTAATTCTGGCTCATATCCTGTTACAAATAGGAGTGCTCGGTAATATTTCCTCTTTTTTTATTATTTAGCATGTAAAGAGGTCAGCAAACCTTGTGTCGGTGTACTAAAGTAGGGGTACCCTAGTATCCCGAACTTGTGCACGGGCAGTCGCAGCGTCCCGCGGCAAGGCTTGCCGGGTGACCGCCAATATCCTCTATGGTTCCTTTGGAGCCATTCAAGAACAAAGTATTCAAGCCAAGGAGACAAGGCCCCGGCAAGAGGAGCTTGCCGGGAAGGCCACTCAAGGCACAAGACCCCGGCAAGAGGAGCTTGCCGGGAAGGCCAACCAAGGCATCTCAAGGTACCCACCGCGACGCACCACGCGTCCCGGCAAGGCCCGGCGAGCGGCAAGCTTCCGGACGCGACAAGACAACGACCGCGGCAAGGCACTTTGCCGCGGCAGGCTAGCAACCACTTTGTACCCGCGCTCCAGCAAACCCACCAACGTGTCGCTCTGGGACCCTTCCAGGCATACGTGGCGGGAGGCTGTGCAGCCAGGGGTGCACTGTGGCAAGCGGCGCTGACAAGATCGCCATCATGGCGAGCGGTGGCGTCCCTAACGGTCCCTTTTCTGCACTGTTTGGGCGACGTAGATAGGCATTTAATGCCCTTGTCCCCTGCCGTCAGGGTTAGGTAGGATACACTGTACAGGTAGCTGTACCAACCGCAGCACCTTTCCATTTTTACCCTTGTCTACGTTGCCACCTGTTGGAGACCCCTTGAGCATATAAAAGGAGGCCCATGCACAACGTAGAGGGGGAGGACAGTAGAACGCTCATGCTCGGTCTCGTTAGCTGCTGGTGCGTACTGTAGCACTCAACGCTCCCGAGCAAGAACTCAATACAAACCACAAAGCAGCAGTAGCAGTATTATCTCTCCGGAGAGCTCCGAAGCTGGGTAAACTGCTCGTGTGCTCCGCCTCGATCTGCTCTTCGTGCGACCTCCGCCCCCCGCCGAACCGAAAGGGGCTCCGTCCCATAGGTGCTCGTGGATCAGTTTCCCCGACATCTTTGGCGCGCTAGGTAGGGGGCGTCGAGGTTGTGTGAACCTGATCCGGCGTTCACACGAGCTAGATCTTCATCATCTTCATCGACATGCCACCGAAGAAGAAGGCTTCGGAGGCGGCTGCTCCGTCCGCAACAGACCCACCGCCGCCGGAGCAAACGGCTGGTGGGGAAGACACCGGCGGAAGAACGGGCGTCGACGAGGGAGCCCACGGTGCCGCTAGGTCCAAGGACAAGGCTGCGCTGCCCATCGGCGGTGTAGCCGGCTCCCACGACGACCGAGCATCCGTAGATGCACCGCGCCCATCTCAGGAGGCGCAGAACCGGCAGCGTCGTGGTACTCACGGTACCATACGCTCGCTGGACCCAGGTCGAGCTGGCGGATCTCGGGATGCTCCAGGCCAGCATGCGCGCCAACGTGCTGGCGCGAGCGAAGCACGGTCGCCTGGACGGGATATTGCTCCTTCTAACGCAGTTAGAAGTCCGAGCATATCCCGCTCCTCGCACCGTTCGCCACCGCTACCCGCCACTCCAGCAGAAGCTTTGGCGCGAGCTCAACTGCTCCTAGACTTCCCTCCAATGCCAGACAAGATCGACGACTGGAGGGCCACCATTCAGAGTCTCATCGGCTTCGCCAACGGCGACAATCCATGGCAGCCGACTACGTCGCAGCCGCGGCAAGTCAGCCAGGCGCGACCCGATGGCGACAAGACCGGTGGGGGTGCAACCACCGTGCACTCTCCGCCCCGAAGGCCAAGATCGCCGACTCGCCGGGTCCACCGCGATAGCGACTCCACTGCTTCATCAGATCCACGAGCTCGTCGGGATCAACGCCAAGTTCTTCACGAACGACAGCAAGAAGACGCTCGTACTCGCATCGAGCGCCGAAGAGAAGCGCGACGTCAGTCAGATCAGCGTGCTGGGCCCACTGTCGACATGCATGCGCCAGGGGAACCAGCCAACCTGCTGTACGCGGTAGGTTGCCCTGCGTTTACCCGTGAGCTGCGGCAGGTCCAGTGGCCCAGCACGAAGAATTTCAAGCTAGACGTACCCGAGAAGTACGGTGGCAAGTTGCATCCTTCGGAGTTCCTCAGCATCTACACCATCGCGGTGCAAGCTGCTGGGGGGCGGGACGACAAGATCCTTGCCAACTACTTCCTGCTGGTGCTCAAGCCCAACGTCAGGTCCTGGCTCATGCACTTGCCGGACAACTCCATATCTTCCTGGGCAGACCTATGCCATCAGTTTGTCGGCGCCTTTACAGGCGGCCACAAACCTCATGGCCAGGAGAGTGATCTTCATCTGCTTGCCCAGAAGGAAGGAGAGCCCCTGCGCAAGTACATCCAGAGATTCAGCCATGTGCAACGCAACATCCCAGATGTCCACCCTGCCGCAGTCATCAGCGTGTTCCATCAGAACATGCGTAACCGCAGGATGCGGGAGGAGATGGCAATGTGCAAGATCAGAGACGTCAGTGAGCTATATGCCCTGGCCGACAGGTGTGCACGTGCTGAGGAAGGGAGGAAACTCCCCGGAAAGAATACAGGAATAGGAGGATCTGACAGCGATGATGCTGCCCCGGCATAGAAAAGCCTGCGGCGGAACAACAGGAAGAGGATAGGCAAAGATGTGCTAGTTGTTGAGAAGTCCGGCAACGAAGGTGGCACCAAGAAAGCCAAGGCTGGTAGCTCCGGCAAGGAGGTTGCCGCATGCGCCAGCTGCCAGGCTGTGGCGGCCGCCGACAAGCAGGACGGCACCAACAAACAGTACTGCAAGATCCACCGCACCAAGGGCCATGACCTCCAGAGCTGCAAGAAGGTCGAGCAGCTTATCGAGCTGCAAAAGGCCGAGTACGAGCGACGCGACAAGGAGAAAGCCCAAGGAGGTGCTGGAGGATCCGGTACGAAGCGCCCCGGCCAGGGAGGACGCAGCGGCAAGGCCAAGCAGCGGCAAGGAGACAGACCTCCCCGCGGCCGCGACAAGGATGAAGATGACGACGACGACGAAGACATGGATGATGACAAGACCAGTGAGCAGGAGTTCCAGAAAGCCAAAGAGGTCTTGTGCGTTGACGGCGGTGCTTCTCTGCATACTTCACACCGCCAACTCAAGCAGCGGGTGCGGGAAGTCAATGCGGCAGAACCACCCGTTGAGTCACGCAAGCTTCTGAAATGGTCCAGCACGCCTATCATCTTTGATATTGAGGACCACCCTGATCGCACAACTGCTGTCGGGTGCTTGTCGATGTTGGTTTCACCAACTATCCGCAACCTCAAGGTCACTAAGATGCTAGTTGACGGTGGGGCCGGCTTGAACCTGATCTCCTCCGCTGTGCTCAGGAAACTCCAGGTCCCTCACAGCGAGGTCGAAGAAACCGGCACATTCCAAGGAATCAACCCGGGAAGGAGCAAGCCGAAGGGGAAGATCATGCTGCCGGTGACATTTGGCAGCAAGTTGAACTTCAGGACTAAGAGGGTCACTTTTGACGTCGCCGATTTTCCATTGCCTTACAATGGGATTCTCGGCCGTCCAGCGCTCGCCAAGTTCATGGCGGCCTCTCACTACGCATATAACATGCTGAAGATGCCAGGCCCGATAAGTGTCATCTCTGTCCCTGGTGACAAGAAAGATGCTCTTATCTGTGCCGACAAGATCTACCGGGAAGCAGCAGCCGCAACGGATCATGAGACACTTGCCGCTGAAGCTCCCGGGGGGAAGAAGAAGACCAAGTCCGGCAAGAGTTCTGACGCTCACTCCGGCAAGCGCACCTCTTCGGAGTGCTGCGCTACCGTCGAGGACGCACCATCGAGCTCCACCGGCAAGTGTAAGAAGACAATGGCAGCTCCGCCAGCGACCAAGAAGGTGTCCGCCAAGGAGGACGACACTGGTGGTACTTTCACCATCAGTGCCACTCTCGACCCTAAATAGGAAAGCGCGCTCATTGCTTTCCTGCGGGCGAATGTCGATATGTTTGCGTGGCAACCGTCTGACATCCCCGGTGTTCCCAGGAAAGTAATTGAGTACCACCTTGCCGTCTGTCCTCATGCGCGGCCCTTCAAGCAGAAAGTCAGAAAGCAAGCAGTGGAGCGCCAAGAATTCATCGCAGAAGAAATAAAGAAGTTGGAGGCAGCAGGCCTTGTCAGAGGAGTGCTCCATCCTACGTGGTTGGCCAATCCTGTAGTCGTGCGCAAGGCAAACGGGAAGTGGAGACTTTGTATCGACTTTACCGATGTTAACAAAGCTTGTCCCAAAGATCCATTTCCCTTGCCGCGCATTGACCAGATTGTTGGCTCCACGGCCGGATGTGACTTACTTTCATTTCTTGACGCATACTCAGGATACCATCAGATCTTCATGGCAGAAGAGGATGAGGAGAAAACCGCATTCATCACTCCCTGTGGCACGTACTGTTTCATACGGATGCCTTTCGGTTTAAAGAATGCTGGTTCAACATTTGCAAGGGTAGTCCATACTGCTTTTGAACCGCAAATACACAGAAATGTGGAGGCCTACATGGATGATATAGTGGTCAAGAGCAGGGACAAAGCAACTCTGATTCAAGATTTAGAAGAGACTTTCGCAAATCTGCGCAAGATCAGCCTCAAGCTCAACCCCGAGAAGTGCGTGTTTGGAGTCCCTTTCGGCAAGCTTCTCGGGTTCTTCGTGTCTCAGCGGGGAATTGAGGCCAATCCCGACAAGATCAAGGCCATTGAGCAGACTGAAGCACCGAAGCGCATCAAGGATGTACGGAGACTTGCAGGCTGCGTGGCGGCTCTCAGCAGGTTTATCTCTAAGTCTGCTGAGCGCGCCCTGCCGTTTTTCAAAATTTTGAAAAAGGCAGGTCCAATGAAATGGACTCCGGAAGTGGAGGCTGCGCTGCAGGACTTGAAGAGATACCTGTCCTCCACTCCAATACTTGTCGCACCTAAGCCACAAGAGAAGTTGCTGCTGTATCTGGCGGCAACCAATCAAGTGGTTAGTGCTGCATTAGTAGCGGAGAGGGAGGCAGATGATGAGCTAGCAACCACGGCGAGCGCATCCAGCGACAAGCAGGGGGCTTCCCCGACATGCTCTGGTCCCGGCAAAGATGGATCTACGCAGGCACCCGAGGAGATACAGAAGAAAATGGTGCGGCGCCCAGTCTACTTTGTCAGTTCCCTTCAGCAGGGGGCTAGGTCAAGGTACTCTGATGTGCAGAAATTGCTTTTCGGCCTTCTCATGGCCTCGAGAAAGCTTCGCCATTACTTCCAAGCACATGAGATAACAGTTGTCACTCGTTTTCCGCTGAAGAGGATACTGCAGAATCCAGAAGCGACAGGCAGGATTGTTGAGTGGGCACTGGAACTGTCAAGCTTTGGCCTCAAGTTCGAGAGCACTTCAACTATCCAAAGCAGAGCATTGGCAGAACTCATAGCAGAGTGGACGCCAACACCAGGTGAAGAAATTCCAGAAACGAGCATCCCCGTCAAGGAAGCAAGCAAAGAGTGGCTGATGTACTTTGATGGTGCTTTCTCGCTGCAAGGCGCCGGTGCTGGCGTACTTCTTGTCGCACCCACCGGAGAGCACCTTAAGTACGTAGTCCAGATGCACTTTCCCAAGGAGCAAGCAACAAACAATACTGCAGAGTATGAAGGATTTCTTGCCGGTCTCAGGATCGCGGCAGACCTTGGGATCAAGAAGCTCATTGTCAGGGGTGACTCGCAGCTTGTCGTCCGCCAAGTGAATAAGAGTTATCAGAGTCCGTTGATGGAAGCTTATGTTGATGAAGTGAGGAAGCTCGAAGAGCACTTTGTCGGCCTACAGATGGAACATGTTCCAAGAGCTCAGAACGACATTGCCGATGGCCTGTCAAAGTGCGCAACACTTAAGTTACCTATGGAACCAGGGATGTTTGTGCTCAAGCTGACTCAACCGTTTGTGACGCCATCAACTGGACAGAGCAAGAAGAGGAAGTTAATTTCTGGTGACTATTTTCCGGCAGAGCTTCCCGAAGCCGCCGCCAAAAAGGTCCCCAAGATCAACACCAAGAGTGCTGGGGAGCAGTCTGCTCTGGCAAACCCCAGGGTTTGTTCCGTTGAAACAGACGCTCCCGACAAGTTTTGCTCCGGCAAGCTTGCCGGGGAACGTCAAGCTCCAGCTGAGCCGCAGTTTCTCGCCGTAGAAGCGGATGTTCCCACAGCAGCAGATGTGCCTTTAGTCCTTGTTGTCGAGCCACAAGCTCCAGCATGGGCACAATAGATCGTCCGTTTCCTTTAGACAGGAGAACTTCCCGAAGAGCAAGAAGAAGCGGAAAGAGTAGCCTGGCAGTCAAGTATGTACCAGTTTGTCGACAACGCACTATACAGAAGAAGACTCAACGGTGTGAAATTGAAGTGTATTCACCGGGAAGATGGACAAAAGCTGTTGGCAGAGATCCATGGAGGCATTTGTGGTCACCACATTGGCGCAAGAGCACTTGCCGGCAAAGCATTCCGGCAAGGTTTGTTTTGGCCGACAGCCCTCCAGGATGCGAGTGCACAAGTAACCAAGTGTGAAGCGTGCCAGATTCATTCCAAGCAGATACACCAGCCAGCTCAAGCTCTCCAGACGATCTCTTTATCCTGGCCATTTTTGGTCTGGGGGCTCGACATCCTCGGCCCCTTCCCCCGAGCAGTCAGGGGCTTTGAGTACTTGTACGTCGCAATCGACAAGTTCACAAAGTGGCCGGAAGTGGAAGCAGTGAGGAAGGTGACAGCACAGTCAGCAGTCAAGTTCTTCAGGTCGATTGTTTGCCGCTTCGGGATCCCTAACAGGATCATCACCGACAACGGTACGCAATTCACGAGCCGCACCTTCATGCAGTACGTCCAAGATCTTGGCGCCAAGGTCTGCTTCGCTTCTGTTGCTCACCCCAGGAGCAACGGTCAAGCGGAGAGGGCAAATGCTGAAGTGCTGCGTGGACTCAAGACCAGGACTTTCGACAGGCTGCACGGTTGCGGAAGAAACTGGATCGAGGAGTTGGCGGTGGTTCTTTGGTCGATTAGGACGACGCCAAATCGAGCCACTGTCCAGACACCTTTCGCTCTAGTCTATAGAGCAGAGGCAGTTCTCCCCACGGAACTCGTATACGGGTCGCCTCGAGTGCTCGCTTATGATGAGCTTGAGCAAGAGCAGCTACGACAAGATGACGCGCTGCTCCTTGAGGAAGACCGTCTTCAGGCTGCTGTACGAGCTGCTCACTACCAGCAAGCTTTGCGCCGCTACCATAGCCGCAAAGTTAACGCCAGAAGTCTCGAGGAAGGCGACCTTGTTCTTCGGCGCGTTCAGTCCGCCAAGAATTCCAACAAGTTGACGCCGAAGTGGGAAGGCCCTTACCGGGTGAAACGAGTCACTAGGCCTGGCGCTGTCCGCCTTGAGACCGAAGATGGCATTCCGGTGAGCAACTCCTGGAACATTGCGCATCTTCATAAGTTTTACCCGTAAGGCGCGGTTGCCGGACCCTGCTCCGGCAACCATCTTTTGTACAAGTCTTGCTGCTGTTGCATGTAATCCTTCATACAAAGCCAGGCGCAGACCCTGTGCATAAATAAAGCTCATGTGCTCCGCACATCTTGTCAATTTCATGCTTTTTTATTTTTTGCATGAGTTATCTGACACTTTGTGCAGCGAACACCCCCGGTAAGCAATAACGAGCCATAAGGCTCCATATCATTATTTTCTCTACTTTCTTTTTTCTCAAGGAAATGAAGGTTCCTTCGCCCACAAGTTTGCCGGGGGGGGAAGGGGAAGATAATGGTATGCACCAGGCGTCATTCAAGAAAGTCTCGCCTTCCCGGGAAGCAAACGACAGAAAAGCTAAGTTGCCAAAGTTTGAGCAATCAGATATTTTTATATTTTTAAGTTATCTTCCTTAAACGACCATGCTTTGTATGGAAAACCTGTGCGCGAAGGAACCGGCTCATGGCTAGTTGCGCCCTTACTTTGTTTCGAGTTCGCTCAACAGTTTAAGTGTGCTGCGACTAGAGTCGCGCCCTTACTTTGTTTCGAGTTTGCTCAACAAGTTAAGCGAGCTGCGTCTAGTTACGACAAGGTTTCTTGTTGGCAACGGCACTGCCAGCAGGCTGCTGACGTCCCGCACACAGCGCTCGCGGCGAGGGTGCCTGCGCCGGCAAGTTCCCTAAAAGCATAGGGCAAAAACATACAAAGGAAGTGATCATGTAAAGGAAATAACATTGCAATCGCTGCCCAAAATAGAGTTATATTAAAAGATAGCTTGTCACGGCTCTAATAAATTGTTTTCATAACATGATTAGCAGCGACAAGAAAAGAAGGAAACGGGCGGCCTAGTCCACGCGATCGCCCTCAACCCTCTTGATCCCGCTCACCTTGTCCACAATGGGTGCGACAAGGTCCTTGAGCGCCTCCAGATCAGCTTCCGCCGGCAGGGATCTGAGGACGTTGGTGAGGTTGAGGCCCGGGTTGCGGAAGGCTACCTTCACCAACACTTTTTGGAGAGCTCCTGCGCAGATCTTGCGCGACTCGTCGGCCAGCTGCTTTGGGATCCTCTCCCGGAGTCGCTGGAGGGCCGTCGCCACGCCTTTGATGAACAGAGTGAGCTTGGCACTGGATGGGAGGTTCTTATCAAAAGGATACCCGAGATCCTCCATCCCCAGCTGCGCCAGCTCCTTGTCGATGTCTGCGGCAGCATTCACAAGACCCTTCGTCCACTGCTCCACAGTTTCTCTAAAATCGTTCTGGGTGGCGGCAATGCTCTCCAGCAGCGCCTTGTCGGCCTTGATCTCCTTCTTCAGGGCCGCCTCCTGCTCCCTGGCGCCGTCCAGCGTCTTGGTCAAAGCGGTCAGCTTCAACTCAAGATCGGCGTTGGAGTCCTTGGCGGCGGCAAGCTCTTTGATCTTCTCGGCAAGGTGACCCTGCAGCTCGCCAAAGGTGTAGGCGTCCTTCTCGCGCTCATGCTTGAGCGCGGCAAGCTCTTCACCGCTCGCCTTGAGATCAGTCTCCAGCTGCGCCACCTTCGTCTCCAGCTCTTTGTTGGCGGCCTCGGCAGCTGCGGCAGCGTCCTTTGCTTCTTTGAGAGCTTCGCTGAGTGTTTGCTCGCGCGCAGCAAGCTCCTCTTCGTGGCTGTCCAGGCTGACCTTCAGTTGCGCCAACTCGCCCTCGCGCGCAGATAGCTCCTCGGCGGCAAGCCGCTGTTGCTCTGCAACTTCTGCCTTCTCGAGGATGAAGGCCTTCTGCGCCTCATCGAGCTGCACACGCTCCGCCGCCAGCGACCGGAGAGCTACCTGGTTGAGACCTCGGAACTCCTCCGCGCGCTTCTCCATGTCCACCCCCGCCTTCGCGACAAGCGCTTCGCGAGACTCCAGTTTGGCTTGTCGAGCGCGGTAGAGCGACACCAGCCTCCGGAGCAGCCGCTCCTCCTCAGACTCGCCGCTGCTGCTGCTCGGCGCATCAACCAACGTCAGCCCAGCGGAGGCGAGCACCTCTCCATCCAAGATTTCTCCTTCGACCGGCGCCCTGGAGCTTGACTCCCAGGCAAGCTTGATGAAGACACCATCGCCGGCCTTCAAGTATGCACCTGGCTGGGGCTCTTCGGAGCCTGACGCTGCCTGTCGCTCCTGCGGCCTCAGGGTCGTCAGTGTGATCGCCATACCCCTCGTCAGCTGCTGCGGCGGCAGCCTTGGCGGCCTCTTCACCAGCGGGATCATCAGCGCCGGCCGCTTCTTCGGTGGCAGCGGCATCATCAACAGCAACCTCAGTCTCCATCGGCTCCGTAGTAGATGGATCTGACGGCCGGAAAAGGAAGAAAATTCAAGCAGATATCCAAAAAGAAGATCAAACGAAGAAGAACCCAAGGGAAGTTTAGAAGCAAGAAGTACCTGTACCAGGCTCGGCAGTTGGGATCTCCGCTGCCGGGGGGTCGCTGGTACTGTCCCTTGCCGGAGACTTCTCCCTTGCCGGAGAGCCCTCCCTTGTCGGAGGATTCTCCCTTGCCGGAGAACTCTCCCTTGGCGGCGTAGTCGAAGCAGATGTCATGTCAGGGGCGGCCTCCGGACGCTCCTGGTGAGGCTGCTCTGCTCGTACACAAGCCAACAGTCAGATATCAGCAAACAAAGAGTATCCATGTGCGCCTAACAGCGGGAAGCAAACCATATACTTACGCTGGGGGCTGCGCTGGGGGCTGCTCTGAAGAACAGCTGTCGGGTCCGGCAAGTTTGTATCGGGCGCACCCCCTGCTGACACGGTGGGATCGTCCTCGATGAGAATCACCGGGACCTTGGCTCTCTTTGCCGCTCTCTGGGCCAGAGTCCTAAAAAGGAATAAGTTCAGAGTAGAGCAAATGAGATACAAGACAAGACAGCAAGTATTTAAGACATACAAGTACAACAAGAATCTTACTCTTCTTCTTCCTCGTCGGAGCTGAGCGTGGAGAAGTCAAAGCCTGGCCCACCTCCGGCGCGAGGAGGCGGAGGAGTAGGATTCCTTGGCCGCTTGGCGGGAGCTGGAGCGGTGGACCGGGAGGACCCCGCTCCAGTTGCCGCTGCAGCGTGAGGTGCTTTCGCGGCAACAGAACTTGCCGAGGTGGAGCGTGTCGTGCGGCGCGGAAGGTGTTGACTCGTCCGCCGCTCCGCTACGTCCCCGGCCTTGCGAAGATGCCTTCTTGGTGGAGCCGGGGGCTCTGCTTGTGGAGCCGGGGGCTCTGCTTGCGGCAAGCTGCCCGAAGACAAAGAGGAAGAGGAGCCGATCTCCAATGAGTCACTCGTATCCTCGGCGGGCCCGCTCGACCCAACGTCATGCCCGGCGGACTTCTCCTCACCGGCAAGGTCCTCTCGCTCGGCAAGGCTTGCCGCCTCTGTTGCCTCTGCCTCGTCCATGGTGAACCCAAACTCGCCCGCAGCTGCGGCTGCCGCCGCCTCTTCCAGCCTGGTGGCGATGCGCTTGAGCTCCTCATCGGTGGTGTCCCGGGTGAGGCCCCTCTGCTCATCGGCGTCGATCGACACTTCTATCAAGCCATCGAAGAACGCCTGCACGACATCATCTGCAGGCTCTATCCAGGCTGGGTCAATTCCATGCGAGTCGCACAGCGGCATCATTGCACGGATGCGGTCGAGCGAGGAGTTGTTGCACAGCGGAACGATGCCCCTCGGCAACCTGAACACTTCGGGATGCTGTGGGTCGTACTTAAACAGCTCCTGGAGCATCGCATTGAGCTCCAGGACAGTGAAGTTGAAGTTGAGGCCCGGCCGCAGCCTCATGATATCCGCTGCGTTCTGGAACTCCCAGGCGGGTCTCCTATTCTCCTGCAGGGGGGCGATGCGGCGGCGAAGGAAATCTGCGCCAACCGCTCCTACAGTAAGCCCGGCAAGCCTGAGGCGTAGGATCCGGGCGATGGCAATCTTCAGTCTGTCGTCTTTCGGGGCCAAGCTACTCCAATCACTGCCACGCACTACTGGAGTTTGGCGCAGGGCAGTAAACGGCTGCGGGTTCTCCTCGACAATCAGGCACCAGTCTGCCCTCCACTCCTCCCACTTGCTGCGGAACTCTCCATCCAGATAAGCATCCTTCTTGCCGGCTTTTGAGATCCAGGCGATTCCGCCGGATAAAGGCTCTCCTTTCTCAACTCGAGGCGAAAAGAAGTGGCGGTAAAGGGCTAAGTTTGGATGGATTCCGACAAAGTTTTCGCAGAGATGTGCAAAAACTGCCATGGTCAGGACATCATTGGGGGTGAAGTCAAGGAGGCGGAGCCCGTAGGTGTTCATGACGTCATAGAAAAATTCAGAAAAGGGCGGGCAGAGCCCGCAGTAGAAGAACAAGGCGAAGAAAGGGTACCCAGTGGGAGCCTTTTTCCAAGCAGCGGCTGGGAGTACCTTCGTGCGCGGATGCGCTTGCGTCCCCGTCGACCAGAAGAGGTAGTAGTACTCCTTCAGCTCTTCCGCGGCAAGCCTAGGAGGGAAGATTGCCCGCTCATTTCGCAGCGCCGCGAGCCGCTGCGCCTCGGCCGACTTCACCTTCTCGGCTTTCGGAGCCATGGCGGGAGTGGTGAGGGAGGACGACGGCGTTGGAGGTGCTGGTGGCGATGGGAGCGGGGCGCTGCTCTCCTTCGGCTTTGGGAAGAAGGGGAGTGTCGGAGATTCTCGGGGAAGGAATAGCAACGGGAAGATGGGAGAACTGACCCTGTTTCCCCTGCTTATAAGGAGGAAGGGAGCGGACGTTCCGCCTTTCCGAATAAAGAAACCACCCACGATCTCTCCCACGACGCCGCAATCGACGCGTGCCGTTCGGGGAGGGCGCGGTGGACACGGAGTAAGATATGGCGTGATCCAGGCCACGCGTGCCCGTGCCCTGTTTTGGGCCTGGCCCAACAGCGGTCGTCACCGTGTATGGCCCGGGCCCGGGGGCTCCTATCGGTGTACTAGAGTAGGGGTACCCTAGTATCCCGAACTTGTGCACGGGCAGTCGCAGCGTCCCGCGGCAAGGCTTGCCGGGTGACCGCCAATATCCTCTGTGGTTCCTTTGGAGCCATTCAAGAACAAAGTATTCAAGCCAAGGAGACAAGGCCCTGGCAAGAGGAGCTTGCCGGGAAGGCCACTCAAGGCACAAGACCCCGGCAAGAGGAGCTTGCCGGGAAGGCCAACCAAGGCATCTCAACGTACCCACCACGACGCACCACGCGTCCCGGCAAGGCCCGGCGAGCGGCAAGATTCCGGACGCGACAAGACAACGACCGCGGCAAGTCACTTTGCCGCGGCAGGCTTGCAACCACTCTGTACCCGCGCTCCAGCACACCCACCAACGTGTCGCTCTGGGACCCTTCCAGGCGTACGTGGCGGGAGGCTGTGCAGCCAGGGGTGCACTGTGGCAAGCGGCGCTGACAAGATCGCCATCGTGGCGAGCGGTGGCGTCCCTGATGGTCCCTTTTCTGCACTGTTTGGGCGACGTAGATAGGCATTTAGTGCCCTTGTCCCCTGCCGTCAGGGTTAGGTAGGATACATTGTACAGGTAGCTGTACCAACTGCAACACCTTTCCATTTTTACCCTTGTCTATGTTGCCACCTGTTGGAGACCCCTTGAGCATATAAAAGGAGGCCCATGCACAACGTAGAGGGGGAGGACAGTAGAACGCTCACGCTCGGTCTCGTTAGCTGCTGGTGCATACTGTAGCACTCAGCGCTCCCGAGCAAGAACTCAATACAAACCACAAAGCAGCAGTAGGAGTATTATCTCTCCGGAGAGCTCCGAAGCTGGGTAAACTGCTCGTGTGCTCCGCCTCGATCTGCTCTTCGTGCGACCTCTGCCCCCCGCCAAACCGAAAGGGGCTCCGTCCCCATAGGTGCTCGTGGATCAGTTTCCCCGACACCTTGCGGCGCATCTTTGTGAGAACCGTGCTTGATGCACTTTGAATGTGGCCGGGAGCTGGCTTCATGAAACACCTCGCTTCCTACTTCTTTTTCTGTGGGGTACCTCGCTTCCTAGTGACCAGTGTCTTGGCTGATCATCCTAAGAATGTTTATATATGAATAAAGCTCTCTGATTTACCTGAAAAAAAGATTAAGCCATATTAACCGGAAAGGAGGGAGTATGGACTAGCACTACTTGTTGGTGTGTCCCGTCAACTCGTAGAACGAGGAGAAGCTTGCAGGACAAGGTGAAGCTCGCTTACGCCGTTTGACTAATGCAACGTACCATCGCCCAGGCGGTGGACATGCATCAGTTCATTCAGTGTAAGATTGCCAGAGGCATACACTGTAGTACCAAACGTGCGGAGTACCATCATTGTTCGACTTCACGAAGAGGCGAAGAGCCAAGCACAAGGTTTAGTAGTACGGGTACTACTACTACTAGAACCGCATGGTGGAGCCTCTGTACTCTTATTTTTCTTAATCTCTAATAAAGTACACATTTATTCTGGAGAAGGGCGGAAAACGGCAGCCCAACATGTAATGATGATACCGATCAACCATGCTCGAATATATCTTGGCCTCCGTGCAAGCCCGTCTGTGTGTTCTTGCTCCTCGTTTCTCTCAAGGAACGGCGGGTTGGCCATTTTGCCGCCAGTTGAGATCGGTTTACTCACACTCAGGTCCCACATGTCAGTGATATGCCAAGAGGAGGTGCATTGACCGACTGGCCATACGCGTACTTGGTTTTGCACCTTCGTACTACTCCTCCCTCCGTCATAGTTTATAGGGCGCACTTCATTATGATGCATTTCTCTCAATGCATTTCCACCACCAGAGAGACTTTAGACGCGTTTGGTTTAATGCTCAATTAATTAGTGCGTGGTAACCGCAATTTTCTCTCGATGTAGTACTACGGAGTGGAGTAAGTGCATGCATGTGTGTACCCGGGGTGGAAGCACTGCATGCATGTGTGTATGCATTATTTCCTTTAGTAATAGACGTCGTGCTATAACTACCAATGCTATTTTTCAGGCTGATCGCTAGTCGCCTTGGTCCTAGAGATTTTCTCTTTTTCTGAAGCGTGCTTTATAAACAGTGACGGATGGAGTAGTATGAGCGGATTCAAAGAATAGAGTATTGATGGTTGCTTCTTCCGAGCAACTTATAGTGGGAAAGTTAGGGCTTATGCTTTGAGTGCTCATTACTCACTATTAATACGGTGCAACGACCGGTCTGAGTCTCCCATGCGGCTGTGCACTACCCCCTCGGTTCTTAAATATACTCCGGAGTATTTGCCTTTCTAGAGATTTCAACGAGTGACTACTCAAATATTTGTCTTTTTAGAGATTCATATGGACTACTACATACGGATGTATATAGACATATTTTAGAGTGTAGATTCACTCATTTTGCTTCGTATGTAGTCACTTGTTGAAATCTGTAGAAAGACAAATATTTAGGAACGGAGGGACTACACATACGAAGCAAAATGAGTGAATCTACAATTTAAAATATGCCCATTTGAAATTTTTAAAAAGACAAATATTGTTGATGACAGTTGCGACGACAAAAAAGAAGGATATTCCTTGTCCTAAGGGAAGATAACCACACGGTTGTGTTTGTCTAAAACGGTGTGAGGACGAGATTGCAATATGGAAAGTACGCTAGACGAGCTACATTTTGTGCAAAGAACTATGGAAGATCCACATGCAGCAATGTGGGAAGACGGGAAGTGGAGCAAGGCCGGAGGGGATACCTGGAGGTCGTCGGGATATAACTAGGTGAGCGGCGGCGGGCTGAATCTGCCCATACTGCGGCAACGAGCAGGTGGCGTAGTCCCTACCGCGCCGGAGATTGGTCAGAGAGAACGACGTGTACCGCAGATCGGGACGTGCTTCCACGGCACCGTCGAACGGAGAAACAATGCACGTCCTCCCTTTCCGTCGGCGGATGGGATGCGGCCGGATCAGTGACCAATGGTGAGAGAGAGAGAGGCCACCGCAGCCTTGTGTGAGATACTCTGAAGAGAGACAAACCAGGCAGGGAGGCTCCATTGTATATATTGGAGCGGACTACCTTTTTCTCCATAAAAATTGTTTTATATTCTGTGTACGTGCCGTTGAGTGTTATAGCTTATTTAAAAATAACGTGCCAACGCATGAAGTCGAACTTTGTTTCGTGCACGCGTGGTACACGACCTCTGTAGGTAAACAACCGCTACACGCATTCAAATTAGCACGTGGGCTGCCATTTCGCACAAAAATGAGCTCCATCGTGTACCCGTGCGGGTGTGGCTGGGCACGAAGCGTGAGTACGTGCACGGTGCACCTATTCTCTTCTTGTATACGTACACCACCTACGTGTGGTTGTGTGAGAGAGATACAAACATAGAGAGATATAGTGTGTGGGTTCGTGAGAGTTTTTTCAGGGGGGTCAATCAAAAAATGTAACATATGCAATATGTGTGAAATAGAGTCCTGGATATATCATATATATAGAGGGGGTGATCCACGAGAAGCGAGTGGAGGTATCATCGACTTGAGGTGTCCATAGAATTGCAGAGAGAGTTGATGATGTGTGTGTGTGTGCGCGCGCGCGTGCGGTCGATAAAGAGTGCCATCGAATTTGTGTGTGCCCACGTCAAAGATATAGAGTGGCTGGCCTACTAGAACGGGAGAGGGGACAGGTGCGGTTTGTCTCTGTGGCATGGATACCTACCTACAGCGCTTGCCTATCGGTGTGTGGTGGGGGGGGGAGGGAGGCCTAATTAACTATAGAGGTACAATGGCTGGTATATGTGTGGAGGAGGAGAGAGGCCTACCTCATGCATTAAGGGAGATCGATCTACCTCATGTATTAAGGGAGATCGATCGGCATCCATGCATATGTGTAGGAGAGGAATAAGGTTGGGAGAGAGACAGAGCTAGAGTATTGGAGGGGGTGGTAGTGGAGATTCTTCTAACAAATGGTGGGATAGGCTTGCTAGACAACCGGAGGGCACACCTGCAATATCAAAAGGAGAGGGGATGGCTGCCTGTCTGTGCACTTGCGTGTGAGAGACGGGTCAGGAGGCATGCACGAATGATGAGGGGGGAAAGATATTGCTGTGGTAAGTAGACATAACTACATATGAAGATGATTCGTCCTTTGTCAGAGAAAGGATAGACATAACTTGTGAGGTACGTTGATCGATGGGGGGGGGAATAGTTAAAGTCGACCTAGGTATATGTTGGGAGATCGATTGGTATACATGCAGGTGTGTGTTAGAAGAAAATGAGGCATGGGGAGAAGGATAGAGAGAGAGGGATACATCTAGGAGGTGGTGCGAGAGTCATACTATATCGAGGGGGAAGGAGTGTGCGAGTACGAGATTGATGAAAAGAGTGGTGGGAGTGAGGCATGGACGGTGAGAAGAGAAGAGGGGAGGCTTGTGTTTGTGCTAGGCACACCTGGCTAGAGAGGCATATCGATCGATGTGTGCCGTAAAGAAGGAGCTGGGGGGCCTACACACACCATGGGTGAACGACCTAAAGTGAAAAGACGAATTTGCGCGATGGAGCTAGAGAATGCTGAGGGAGGGTGAGAGGGATGCGGGCGTGTGCATGCACGAGAGGAAGTTAGCGCTAGCTACAAAGATAAGATCATTGTGTTTGTGTAAAAGACGAATAGATATCATACTTCATTATAAAAAGCAAATTCGGATATTTGAAGAATTTATCATAGTGTTTTAGACCGACGCATGTGTGAATATATATAACGGTGATACACATGGTGTGGTTATGAACATGTTATACTACATATAATATATTTTATCTCTACTCTTATAAAAACGGAGTTGTTGATGATGGTGCCATCGTGCAATATAGGCCGTCTGATTTATATCTGACGGATAGGAAGGAAACTATGGCAATTTTGAAAAAATATACCCACACCCCTCTCCATATTTCCAAATTAGGCCTCCCCTTGATCATGTTGATGTTCTGTGGAACGCACGAGCATCTTGCTAGTACTACATATAACATATAGAACACTTATCATAATTTGGGCTAATGTGTGGCTTTTGCAGCTCAGGTCTAAATACTTGTCATAATGTAGGGGGCGGGGCACTATACTATGTGTGATAAACACGGTGTACACGTATGGAACATGGTTTAGATTATGAATATATAGTTAGTACATCAAATGTACTATTATTTGGAATCAACATCAAGTGTATCCAAAAAATAGAATTCGAGTTAATGTAGTACACATAGTTCATATCTATCTCTATAGTAATCATGTGGTGTGTTATTAAGGTAATACACGAATGATGGTCAAAGTTGGCAACAATCATGATTATAGATTCTTATTGAAATAGAGAAACGAATTCAAATTCAGTTCGAATTGCAGCGGTAGTATAGACATTTGGAATGCACTAAAATGTTGGTATTAGTAGGTTACATGCATTATATAGCAAGCGAAAAAATTTAATTGGACATAACATGGATTCATTCTCCATCCTTCCATCTATATAGGGCGTAATGCGTTTTTTAAGACCGCCTTTGACTATTGACAAGATTAATAGTACATGACATGCACAACGTGAAAATTATATCATTGAAAGAACCTTTCACAGACGAATTTAACGGTGTGCTTTGTGTAAGTTGCATGTCATATATTATTGCTCTAATATTTGGTCAAAGTTAGCATTGAAAAACGCATTAGGCCCTATATAGATGGAAGGAGGGAGTAGCTTTGAATAGCATTTTTATAGTAAAACGGGGCAAGACTCTCACTTTGTGTGGTGTGAATAGTTTTATTTTTTTCGTTTTCTTTTTGGTTGAGGGAAGTGCGAATTGATTTGGTATGTACAAGTACAATATTACACGTTAGGCTTGTCCCTAAAATTCAACCCGCGCCTTTTTATATCCCGAAAATTCAAGTATCGTGCTCCCAAAACTGGTGCCTTCACAACCCACGCCTTGCTATCCCGAAATTACAACGCGCGCGAAAACTCCCTCTAGCTGCCAAATCCCGACACGCGAAATCCCCCTTCTAACCCTGAGCCGAAAGGGCCGCTAGTTCAAATCGGTGGGGGTACTTTTGTAACACACCCTACATTTTGGACAAGCGCATCCCTAAGTCATGGTTCGCCCCATCCCATCGCCTCCTTTTTGCCATTCGAAATCCCAGGCCGCCATAACCTCTCCGCTCCAGCCTTGAAACCCCACCCTCCTCCGTCCGCCACCTCACAGCTGCCCAGCCGGAGCCTCTTCCCCAAGGACGTCGTCCACCGCAACAGCTCGACGTCCCTCGTCCACCTCCCCGGATGAGGATCTGTCGTCCATCTCGTCGTCCTGCCGGTTCAGCCGCCCCGTCCTCCACCTCCAAGGAGCTGCTCCGACGATCGCCTCGTCTATCGCGGCTACTCCATCCCCACAGCGCCGCCTTCACCTGCTCCACCGGACCGCAACATCCTCACCGACTCCTCGGATGAAGCTGAGGCCTACTCGGCGCCACCAAAGAGGTTGTACACTCATCGCATCGCACCTTCTCCTTAGCTCGATGTACCGACGCTGACGGTGCTCCATCCTGCACCCCCATGGAGCGGCTACCTTGAAGTCGGCGCCGCGGGTGACATCTCCATGGCGGATCTCCCCCAGTGGGAGGCCCCTTCGGCGGCGGCGGCCATACCAGCCGGATCTGCTGCTGCTTCTCCGGCTCTCGCTCGCTCGCTCGTGCTACTGCTGCTGCTCCAGTTGTCGCTCGGTCGCTCGCTCGCCCAGCTGCTGCTACTCCGGCTCTCGCTCGTTCGCTCACGCTGCTGCTGCTCTCCCCCTCGCTCGTGTTGCTGCTCTCCTCCAATTTAGCTACACTTCAGTCGACTGAATCGACTTTTGGGTCAGTCAATTTTCAGGGGGTGGGGGAGGGGGCTCGCCGGAGTTAAGGAAGAACCACCCGCAGCGGGGACGGGGGCTCGCCGGAGAGGTACCCCACTATCTATCTTAGGGTTCAGGGTGGGGGCGGGGGGCCTTTAGGGCTGGCCGGGGCGGCGGTGGGGAGTTGTTTTGGGGCAGCGAGGCAGCGTTGGGGCCGACGGTTCAGCCATTGGTGGCTGGCGGCTCATGGGGGTGCAGGTTGAAGATGAACTGCATGCCCTCGCTAAACTACATGTCAATTGCCTCTCTGCTACCATTGCGTTCAGTTTCGATAGTAACATTCATATTCCAGAGTAAATTTCAGTTTCGACAGTTAAGTTCAGAGTCAACAGTTTTTACCTCATTTGTTGTAGTAAGGTTGTTTTTGCTGATGTAAATTTTACATCTATTTTACATCATCTATTGGAGATTCTATTAGAATCCCAGTTGAGATTGACGATGTATGTCTTGTGCTGCTTCAGCCTTGATGTCTTACGGCTCACCGGGGCTGCTCCAACGACAGAATGATGCATCACAACAGAGCAGTGCCCTGGACACCGTCTACAGATTCCTCAGATCTTCCTCCACACCTCTGATAGCCACCTCTGCCTCAACTGCTTCAGCGACCAATCCAACGATGCTGAGGTCGACACGGCTACGCAAAGAGGTTGTACACTTGTTGCATCACTTATTACTATACATTCATGTCGATCCATTAGGGCTATTTTGGTTCAACGGAAAAACATAGAAATAGGGAATTTTCCAATGGCACTCTACTATTCAATTATTCATGCATTTTGTTGAAAGGAATGAAGCAAAACATCCACCTGGACCTACTTTTTAAAATCCTATGCATGAAAACAAGACCAAGTGCATGAGTGGCAGAATAACATTCTAACTATACACGCTTTCATATGGTTTAACTTTATTTTGGCCATATTTCTTTGCATTGCTCTGCTCTTCCAATTCTTGTAAACCAAACACTCAAGTTGAAAGAAATCATGTGTTTACAAATGCTCTGTTTACCATGTGCATTCCTATCCTATTCTGGTGTTTTTCCTATACCTGCGTTTTTAGAATCATGCAAGCCAAATGATCCCTTACAGAATTACTTTAGTTACAGGTAGGTGTCAAAGGGAACTTTGTGTGGTTTGTCCTGCTCCTGCCGCGATGTCGTCCACCTCAACTGAGCTGCTCCAGACAGAAACATCCACCAAAACAGACATCACGACTCCTCACCGTCTTTCGCCGCCTCAGATCTCCTTCCCTGCCGCCGACACCCACCGCAACAGCATCACCATCATCGGCGTAGCAGATGAACCTGAGGAGTATAGGGGTCCACAAGAAAGGTCGCACTCTTTTGTTTCTGCTTATGTTATGCATTACTAAAAATTACCTGCTACTTTATCGTCCTGTTCACCTCTTGGACTCCAAGTCAGGTCCAAATTAATGTTCAAACTTGAGTTCTAAATTAGTTGTGGGGCACATATCGAGGAAGCAACGAATAGTATCTCTGTCTAATATCTGGTTCACCTAGGGTATGCCTATGTCGTTCATCTTGGGTGGGAAACAAATAGTAAAGCAATCATCATCTGTCCTTTTATTAAATTAAAGCAATCATCAGCCTGCTATCATTATTTTTGGATCCATCCACTGGTCGTTACCATCACTATAAATTTCTGCATGCTCTCCTTACGTAATCTCACCATATTTTTTTTCGTATGCATATCAGATATTGTACACAGTTATGCTGAACACTTAGAGAAAAAGAGAAGAGTTTTGCGTGGCAATACAATGTCATGCAGACATTGCTCCATGGTGGGTTCAATGGAAAACCCTCCCCACCCCTCTCCAGATTGTAATCCAAAGGAAGATATCTGTTCTGAGGCGGATTCAGACGCCGCTGACCACTCCTATTTACCCCCAAGGTGTTTGCTCTACCTTGGCATGATGATGTTAGTCATATCATGCATATGTTGCCTTGCAGTGCCTACTTTTGACATCATATATGTCATATGCTTAGTTTAGACATGTTCTGTAATGCCACCTGTTTAGTTTCTATATCATATATGGGAATTATGCAGTCTCATGTCTTTTAGCCCGCCATAATATACGTGAAATGTGCAATGCCATCCTGTTTAACCAGGCATCATATATTTGAATGATATCTTGCCCATCCTTTTATTCATTACATTTCCATTTGTCGACAATGTTTGTACATTAAACTACTCTTCCTGTGAATCAGCCATTTGGGTGGGATATTGAAAAATCTAGCGTGAAAACAAGGCCTTCAGAGCAGACAATGCTACTGTCGAAGCAGATCTCTTGTTGGGTCCCGATAGCTCCTCAGAGATGGATACAAAGATAGATGACCAGTCCTATTCCCCCACCGAGGTGCATGCTCTAACTTGGCATAGTTATACTGCTCATATCATGCATATGGTGTCTTGCTGGACAATGACTGGGAACGCCTTGTTCTGTACTGGATCCAAACCAAGAATGTGGTAAGGTCTATGAGCTCATTTTCTATTTTTAATTACTATATTCTTGCGTCTTACTATACTCTTCACATGGAGAACAAGTGCCTAAACCTGAAGAACAACTGTTCTAACTTAAGATTCCATTGCTATCATAGTTAAAAAAGCGCTAGGCGTTAATTGTGCGTTTTTCCACCGCCTTGTGCTTTACGGACCAAAGCGCATGCTTATGCGCAGTTATGCACAGATTAAGCATAGTTATGCGCAATGCGTTTCGCCAACGCCTAGAGCCTAGGCGCGCTTAAGCGCTCGCTTAGGCGTGCCTTTTTTAACTGTGATTGCTATCGTGCATACTGCTTTGCTCTTGTATCACTGTATTTACTCATGCAAACTTATTTTTAAATTGAAGGATCCAATCGAAACTGCAATGGCACAACAGGTATGTTCACGCATGTTTCTTTAACAGGCTTGCTCTTATCAATAGCTCTGTTGATTTCAGTTTCAATTGTGTATACAGTTGACTTCTCATATCATGCACATTACTAGCATCACAATAGAGCCAATAGTGTTGTTGTACATGTAGACCCGTGGTACCCATATGAAATCTTGTTGTGCCGTGTAGTTTCCCACGCTTTGTATTCTTTCATTGCTGCTTTGTCTTGAACTGATATGATTTGAACCGTGTCTCTATTTTGATTTGGCAAGACAATGCAGTGACCATAGGACATAGATATATGTTTGTTTGATGATTTTATTATGTACTAGTACTTGGCAATAGAAGACTTGGTAGTTTAATCTTGTCCACCTTACTAATGAACTGGTTCATCGAAATGAGTTTCATATACTATTACATGCTAAACTGTTATGTCTCTGCATGTTTCTTCTTTCAGAATGCTGACAGAATATTGGGGAAGAGTGCCTTATTAAGCAATGGTAAAGGAAGTAATGCAGATAAGGTTCAAGATAGTGACAAATCCTTGTTGGTCTCCAACAAAGCTGATAAAACAGCTACGGAAGACTATCTCAAAGACAGTGAGACAACCCCAAAGTCCTGTCTTGGTTTAGTGTTGGAGTTACTAGCCATTACTGCTTGCACAAGCTATACAAACTCACTGTCTGAATCAGTTCAGTTTCTTGAGTCTCAACTACAAGCTGAAAGACATCGATCAGCTGTGCTGCGACCAGAAGCGGAAGGACTACGGAAGTCCCTGGAGCATTCAGATGCATACTTTCTGGTACAACAACAAGCGTTGGAGGATTTTAGCCAAACAGGACAAAGCTAATAAGCTTGCTAAGCTTATTGGCAGCATGGTGGATACCACGTTTCTTGAGCTCTTCTGAAGTTGTTTCAGTTATTCTCTTGTTTTGCTCACGCGTTTATTTGCACTGGTGGCCAATTTTGACGGCCAGTGTATGTAATATGCAACTTTCTTCCCTATATTTGCACTGGTGGCGAACTTTGATGCCAAGTGGATGTAATATGTGTAATAGCGGTAATAGGCTAGCATTAATTGCTTTCTTATTTATTTCCTTATTGTCTTGTTTAGTTGTTTGCTTGTAGTCACTACAGTTCTTTTTCTGTGTTTTTCTAGTGTCCACAATAACCTATTTTTGGAAACTAGGCTAAAATAATCATGGCAACACACGGACTGTTGTAACCATGGGCTCCTGTGGGCCGTATGATCCATGGGCCTTCTACGGGCCGTAGGTTCCATTGGCCTTCTATACAGGCCGTATGATCCATGGGCCTTCTACGGGCTGTACGATCCATGGGCCTTTTACGGGCCGTAGGATCCATGGGACTTCTACCGGGCGTATCATCATTTTGCCAATCATGGGCCGTACTATTCGTGGACAATAATGGGCCGTTTATTGGCCGTATTTGATAACTCTATGAAAACAGCCCAACGGGTTTTTTTGACATGAAAATGGCCCAACGTATTAACGGGCCACAAACAGGCCGACTGTAACCACGTGCTGAATTTGGCCCATAAGCAGAAAATGACAGTAACGGGCCGCAAGTAACCGAATGCTAGAAATGAGCCCAAGAATAAATGGGCCTTGAGAAGGCTGAAAGATAACATGGGCTGGAAATGGCACAACAGAATAATGGGCCATTAATGGGTACAATGTGATACACTGTTCATTACGGGTCAATTTTACCACAGGCCGTTAAGCGGCCGAGGGTTAATAAGGTCCTCATATGGGTCGAAAGACGTCATGGGCCATACATGGGTCGGAAGTTAAAACGGGCTAGAATTATATTGGACGGCCCAGATGACACTACTGGGCCTAATTCGGATAGGCCGTACACGGCCCCTAGGATAGGGGGCTGTAAATGGGCTATATGCGAACATGCCATTAACAGGCTTGCCATGGGCCAGCCCGCCACCGTTTGACCAAGTCAAATGGGCCGGCCTTTTCACAAGAATGGGCCTGTGTTGGGTCGTGCCATGTGTCGACGTATCATAGGCGCTTTGGGTCCAATGAGTGGATGACATCTGTCCCAACGGTGAGCCGACACGTGTTTCCTCCATCCAATGATGATTTTACACGTGGAAAATCCCCATTGGTCGGGGCTGTTAACGGGTTATCTGATCCAAAACCGGACCCGAGAGCTTAACGGTGTTCCGTTACGGTGGATGCCACGTGTCGGTCACCCTTGATGAAAGCACTTTTGTGACGCGCGATTTATTGTCATGGAAGTGGACACTTCCGTGATGATAATTTTGGTAATGTCATGGAACACTTCAACGATAGCACAGGTATGACTATCTTGATTCTGTCATAAATTTGTCATGGATGTACATGCATGACAGAAAACGTGACCTACTATGACAAACACGTATCATCACGGAAGTGTATTTTTTTGTAGTGCACACGCATGCAGTGGTTGTCTTAGGGGGCTAGCTACTTGCGTGATTATTGGCGAGCTAGCCCATCTCTGGGGTCGCATGGACATCCATCACTTTGACCAACAACAAGAGAGAAGTTTTACGACCAAGGTGGATTATTCTTGGTCTGTTTTACGATCCATCTTGGTGAGATATGCCTCTCTGTCCCGCCAATTGAAAGTGTGTGTGTGTGGGGGGGTGGTACGTACTTTGCACATTGCTAGGTGAACCTCAATTGGGGGGCATGCATTCATAACTCAGGATTCCCTTCGTGGCTACACGGAGGCGGGGGGCTGCTTGCTACTTCGCACTTTGCTAGGTGAACCTCGGTTGGGGGGGCATGCATTCATAGCTTAGGATTCCCTTCGTGCTGACACGAGGGGGGCTGCCAGCTACTTCACACTTTGCTAGGCGAACCTCAGTTGGGGGGGGCATGCATTCATAGCTTAGGATTCCCTTCGTGCCGACACGAGGGAGGGGGGCTACTAGCTACTTTGCACTTTGCTAAGCGAACCTCGGTTGGGGGGGCATGCATTCATAGCTTAGGATTCCCTTCGTGCCGACACGAGGGAGGGGGGCTGCAAGCTACTTCGCACTTTGCTAGGTGAGCCTCGGTTGGGGGGGAGGAGGCATGCATTCATAGCTTAGGATTCCCTTCATGCCGGCATGAGGGGGGTGGGGGCAAGCAATACCGTGTGCTTTGCGAGATAGGTGCCGCATCAAAGTTGCATTTGGTATTTGAAAATAAAACCACCCTTTTCATACATAAATTTGGTCCACATACAAGTGTGTTCATGTTCTGACCCTCTTCCGCGTTATTTTTCGCGAAATTTATGAACATTAGACAAGTCGATGACACAACAGACATGGTTCACTCAAACTAACCGTGTGCATTGGGCTCCATGAGGCTTCCCCTCTCAAAACTATCTACCCGCCTGTAGCTTTTTTCTGTTTGATAGAACACATTTATTGTGTTTCGACCGTGTGTGCTGTTTCTTGTTCCCAATCCCGCCTGCATCCCTTGCAAATATCTGCCCGGCTCAAGGGTTTTTCTGTTTCATAACACACGATTTTTATCTCCGAACCGTGTGCGATGGACCATCATCAAAATCTTCAGTAGCCCTGGCATTTCACTCCTGCATTTGACTCCCGCCATCCCGCGTAGTAAAATATTCAGTACCCATGTCATTTCCTCAAACACCCCGCCCCCCTCCACACACACACACACACACACACCAAAACCTCCTCGGGTGTGCGCGCACACACCCCTCCCTCGCTCGAAACCCTAGCAAGGTCCCCGTCGCCGCTGCAAGGCCTCCATTGTCAACATCTGCCGGTTTGCCCATGTTGCTTACCCACCGATCTCTATACCCAGGCCGCCCTGAGTTTCTTAGATGACGCCTGCCAAATGCCCCCTTTCCCATAGATCCCCATCCCCATCCCCATCCCCCACTCCAGAGGGTCGCAGCCTAAGCTCGGCTACGCTTCCCGTGGAGCTCGAGGAGTGACTGACCCAAAATAGGTGTATCGCGGTCTCTTCGCTCGATGTCGCCGAGGAAGCTGACGACCATTACTGGCGGCAGGCACTCAAGCAGCGGGCTAGATTATGCGGGCATGTCTCGGCCGTTGGCTATGACATCGAGGTCATGGACAACGATGGCCTGAGGCGGGCTATGTCACAGGTTAAGTGGCCCACCCCCAACCCCTCGGGTTCAACCGTCGTCGATCTCATCCATGGCCCCGTTGCTGATCTCCTCTGGCTCGCCGTCCAGCCCCTTTTGTCATTTCTAAACGACAAGTTCTGCTACGCTAGCTTGGGATCCACAGCTTCCAAGTCAGACCTCATCGACGGCGACCTCGAGGAGGGCACCCTCTCCGGCTCTTCCAAGGGGAAAGAGCCCATCTACTCTTCCAAGGGGAAAGCCCCCGTCCGCGTCATCAGGGAGGGCACCCTATAGCCGTGCTCTTCCAAGGGGAAGGAGCCCATCTGCGACAACATGGAGCACATCCATGGTCCATACTCTTCCCATGGGACAGAGCCCATCTGTGACAAGTGAGGAAAACCATGATTTGTTTTGCCATGCCTCTTCACAGGGGAAACCCATGTTTTGTTTTGTTGAGTCCCTTTTGTAGTGTAGTGAGAATATGTCCAGTTTTAATTGCTATATCTGGTTGTTTGCAGTATGCCTTGTTTATTTTAGTTGTTCACAATGTGATGCTCTATATTTGCAATTATTTACTGTGCAGTACATTTCATCAATCCAGTTTTAAACATATCGATAGGAATGCATATATTTTCTTGCTGTTAGCCTGTTATAGCTAGCATTTGCCTCTTTTAAAGTTTTTTGATTGTTCGGTTGTTTGTAGTTAGCATATGTCTAGTTCCGAATGCTATCTTTGGTTGTTCGTAGTATGCCTTGTTTATTCTAGTTATTCACAACGTGATGTTCTATATGTGCTAGTATGAACTATGCAGTTCAATTTCATCAGTACCAGTTTCAACAATAACACTATGAATGACTACATTTGGTTGCTGCATCTTGTAGTTAACACGCATTTCCATTTTTTAACAATAATCAGTGTACTTAGACTAGTATAATACCATTTTGAATGACTATGTTTGCTTGTTGTTAAATGTTAGGCCTATTGCAGTTAACACACCTTTCCACTTGTTTTGCTTTACTAGCATGCTTAAACCTGCACACTGAAGCTATCTTTTGGAGATTATCTTGTCTGCCATGGATAATTTTGGTTGATGTTTAGCCTGTTGGGCTTAACATGCTTCTCGATGTACCTACACAGGACAATTTTGGGAACAACTGCTGTTTTCCATCAAGGTTAGTTTCATCCCATGGCTTATATATCTTTACTGTTCAGGATATCGGTAGCTGGTACCATATAGGCCCGGGGCTGATAAGGGACTAATTCGGTGAATCGGACTTTTAACTGAATATGTCTCCAACCCATTTATCGTTAGGTTAACTAGGGCCATATGTAATATATCTGAGGCTACATAGCAACATGCACTATACTTAATGTCTAAATATGCAATCCTAGGCTACATAGCAACAATGAAGAGTGTTACATTAATGTTCCCATGATGTCTAGATATACGTAGAAGAGCAGCAACAACAACAACACAGCCCTATTTGGATACTCAACTTAGCTAGAGGTTAGAGTTAGTTTCTAGCTCATGACAAACCTGAACTAACTCCATCCAAAGGGTTGTTTGCATGGCAGGGTTAGTTTGACACTAAATGCACTAGGAGAACTAGCTCCAATTAGCACCTCTTGGGTTGGATAGTTTTTTTTGGGTGGGTTATACATGCAACTAGCTCAAACTAGCCCTCATGCTTAGATATACTTTAGGGCTATTTGAGCCCAAACTAGCTCAAACTAATTGTAATCCACGGATACAACAACAGTTAATCAGCCGATAATTTGTAAGAATGCACTAAACTACTTCTTGCCCATAATATAAGATGTTAATTCATCTAATATGTGAGTATATTGGATGTTATAAGATATTATAAAAGATTGTTGTACTACATCATTGTGCAATTGATGTTTAGCTTCTAATATTAACTTGGTGCTTTTAGGTACATATGTCATTAGTAAAGATCTGCGCTTCGACCCTTTCTGTGTATGGGGCAATGAGATATCGATGAACCAACATCAAGTGAGGAAGATCATAAAGATTGTTAGTAAAATGGGTCCAAAGATGGCAATTAAACTATTTCTTTATACTTTATCCAAGACAACAACGAACTGCAGGATGGTAAGTAAGAACTTTGCAGCCTTCTTTTTACTACCCATAATGAGTTGTGTTAGATGACAATGTCTGAATCATTTTCCTTTGAAGTGGTTGCCAAACCAGTTTGCTCAAGATTATCTCTCAAACTACATGATTGGTGGGCATGCAAAGGTTAAAGTATTTCTACCAGAACACGATGATTATCTAGATGTTTTCATGAAGACCGTGAAGGATGGGCGGTCGGCCATCACAAGGGGTTGGACTAGAGTCGTGTGTGCCTTCTGCAAGGAGGAGGGCACAATATGGGCATTCCTCTTCACCTTGTTCACCAACCAGAATGTATTTCGCCTCTTTCTTTACCGTCTTTAATTGTACAAGTATACAACTGTGGTTCATCATTCTTTATTTGGTTCTTATGTAATTCTTGAACATATGTACCTATGAATCGAATAATGCATTGGTTGTTTGAACCTGATGGATATGAATAAATCTGTAGCATATATTCAAATTCAAATTCATTCCAGTACAATTTGAAATAGCAGAAATTAAATTACGGTGAAATTACGCTCTCCAGGTCGTTACGGCACATATGGTTGGTAAAACACAAACGTTTGCGATATACACCATAATCTGAGACGGTTCACAGAGAGGAAATGTGTGCAAGCATGCACACAGTTGCCGTTTGCAAAGCGTGTGCGATATCAGACAATATCACAAACGGTGCGGGCAAACTAAACGTTTGTGTGAGTTGCCTTATCATACACTATTCGTGGCCATGAGCTATTTCTGATGACGTATGCATCGTAAACATTGCACCACAGAATAGCGTGCGCGATAGTTGTCGTGTACGACGATGTGACGATGGTCCGACATTTCGTAATCCCGTCCGACACTCATACGACGATTAGCTAATCTTCTTAATTAGTTATCACATATGGTTTGGGAAAAGCAAATGTGTGTGATTGTATGCTTATCAACCGTTTGTGATGGGCCGCGTATCGTAATCGTAGCACCACAGAATACCGACTGCGATGGCAATGCGAGCACAAACGAGTAGGAGTACTGTAGGGTCCCTATCCCCGACGGTTCCAAATGCCGTCGCGGAAAGGGGTTAAAAACCGTTTGTATAACACCGACGCGTACCAGTGATAGTATCAATTCTACTGGAAAATTTTCAACTATTATTATTGGAGGTTTTGAATTCCCTCTTCCTACTGCCAAAAAGAAATATGATATTCTTATTGTTGGGGACATGCATATCCCCATTGAGGTAACCTAGTGCTATTTGAAAATTCTCCGGTTTCATGTTATTTGAAAGAAGTTTGTTAATAAGACTTGATCAACCTTCTTAGTGGATTCCTTTTGATGAGCATGGGATGGATCAATTTAGAAAGCACAACTTTCTGTACCCACTTTTTACTTTCTGTTATTTAGAATAAATAAATCAAAAATAGTATTTTCTGTCTATTTTCTGAATTATCCATGCAATAAAAAATGTCCCAAAATAAAAGTTCTCCAAATGTCCTGAAAATTTAGTATGATCTTTTATAGAATATTTTAGAATTTCTGGCACAGAGCATGCACCAGGGGGATGCACCAGTGGGTCACGAGGGTGGAGGGCGCGCCCTACCTCCTGGGCGCGCCCCTACATTGTGGGTCCCACGTGTGTCCCCTTCACTTATTCCAGCAACCATCCACTTCGTCTTCCTGTAGAAAAAAATCATCCCGTAGCTCAAACCCGTGTTCTTGCTCATTTTGCTACCATTTTCGATCTCGTTGCTCAAAGCTGCATCCGCAAAACTGCTTTGGGGGATTGTTCTTCAGTATGTGATTCCTCCAATGGTCCAATTAGTTTTTGTAATAGTGCTTTATTTATTGCAATTTTTTGCTGCTGTCGTGACCTTGTTATTGAGCTTGCATATCAAATTTATGCTGCACAAAGTAGTTTTGACGCATGATATAGCCTATAGGCACTTATAGGAGTAGTTCCTATCAATTTTGTTGAGTTTGGTTCACTTGTATTTTGAGTCACTAAAAATTTCAGAAATTTTTATAGGAAGAAAATGATGAGGAGATTGTTGAGAGGCTCCTCGAGCCGCGGCTCGAAGGAAAAATAAAATGAAGAGAAGGAAAATCCCAAGTACAACCTTCCTCGCATAGCGGAGGTTCAACCATGTGATGCATTCTTAGATGCGGCTGGAATTTATGATGATTTTTATTATTTGGCTGAGAATGCAGGCATCACCGACTTTCTCCATGATAAGTGTGATCAGTACCTCCTACTCACTAATACTTTCGTGCAAAATTTTCGCTTTCTTGCTTGGAGATCACCACCCGCGGTAGAATTTTATTTATATGATGATCATAAGGAGATGGCGCTTTATGACTTGTGTGATGTTTGTAAATTACCTTATGAGGGTAGCGTCGATGAACCACGTCCTAGACATGTGGAAGCTTTTATTAATGAAGTTACCATAGGGGAAAGGAGAAAGGTGTCAGAAGTGAGAGTGTCTAGTTTAAATTTTCCTATTTTGCACTAGTACTCATTATTTTCTGGGAGATGCTTAATTGGTCGCGAGGATAGTGGAGGCCTTATTGCCCCTGACCTTGTTATTTTGCTCCATGCTTTACTTCACGATAGAACTTTTAGTTTGGGCGCCATGGTTGCTCGACGGTTGAGTTTAAACCATTCAAAGGGTCCTATCTTGTGGGGTATATATGCCTCACGCCTCGCTAAACGCTTGGAGATACCTATTAGGCATGATGAGAAGGAGGATATGATACTACCCACTATTTACCTAGACTATAAAAGTATGGTAGCACATGATTTTATTCACTATGATAAGGACAAGAGACTCATCTATAATCTGGTATTTAGCAAAAAGACTTGTCAGATTATTACATTACTTGCAGCTTCTTTGTTTAATATTCATTTAGGCACGTACCTCATCATACCCGAGGACATTTATGCATACTGGGAGCGGACGCGATCCCCAGTTCATGAGCCAGAACCATCACCTGACACGTATCTGGAGCATGTTTATCAGTGGGAGCCACAGGAGCTCTCTAACCAGTGGAACCCCTAGGATCCTCCTTTGTACACCAGAGAGGGCTAATTTGATCCATGGGCGTAGACCAACTTAGGCCAAAAGCCTAAGCTTGGAGGAGTACGTATTTCTCACTGACATTACATTCATGTTCACACACTCATTTGAGTTGTCAGTGTTCATACTTTTTCATTGTATTATCCATGTTAGTTTATTTTTTTTCTCTCTTTCTTCTTGTGTGTTTGAAAAACTTCAAGAAAAACCAAAAATGTTAGTTATAGTTTAGTTTACTTTCCATGTTTAGTTAGTAGTAGTATTAAAAGAAAACCCAAAAAAGGTTTCTCATTCTTCTTTTGCTTGTTGGGAGCTTTCCCGTGTCAATAGTTTTTTTCGTTCTTATTTTTACTTTCTTCAAAAAACAAAAACTCCAAAACAATTCAGTATGTTTCTTTGAAATTCTTTTCTTTTCTTTGGGGGTCGAGCAGAGAAAATGTTGAGTGGCTCTCATATGCATTATTGTTGATCTAACAAAGAGCCCATATTACCTTGTCTTCTCCTTTGAATAAATGTTTGCAGATTCCAGCTTAGTACAATGCACATGCACTATTATTAATATCCACACCATTCGGTCATGCAAGTGAAAGGCAATAATGATGATATATGATGAAATGATTGAGATGAGGAAAAGCTGGTATGAACTTGACCTTTTATTTTGTAAATATGACTAGTCCATCATTCCTGATTGAGCCCATTATGGATGAAACATGTTCGCAATGACAATTAGAGATTATAGTTACTCATGCCATGCGTAATTAGCTAGGAGTTTATAATGGTTTACCTTGCGTTCCAACATGCTTTTAAAATGGTTGTGATGCAGTATGATAGGATGGTATCCTCCTTTGAATGATTCGAGTGGCTTGACTTGCCACATGTTCACAGATGTAGTTGAAACAAAATCAACATAGCATCCACGGTATTTATGTTCATGGTGATTTATATCCTACTCATGCTTGCAGTCAATGTTGGTTAATCTCAATGCATGTTTATGACTATTGTCGCTCTCTAGTTGGTCTGTCGGAGTAATGGGCCACGGGTAGGCTAACCCGGGACCCAAAACCTTTCAAGACATCGGGGCAGGCAACGCCCCTCAAAGAATCCCAAGACGATCTGCCGACTCTAGGAGTCGGCCGCAGCATCGCCGATACCCACTCACGGCCGAGTCCCAGAGACGGCTGCGACTCCTGATCGGCGACTCCAGGGAGGCCGACTATGGGGAGTCAGCCCGCGACTTCACCACTCTCTGCCTTCGAGAAGAAGGACGAGACCGGGGATGGCCGGAGTACGGCCCTTCCCTACGTTGATTACCAGGGGCAGGTATGGCTACAGTACGCCGTACCAGAGGAGAGCTCCGTCCGGCGCGGCACTGTCGCCATACTGGCCCTGACGTCCGCCCTGATGACGGAGCACTGTTCCCACGTTGGCCCGCATGTATGGCCTGGAGACGGCGGGCCCCGCTAGTCAGCGGGAAGGACGAAGACGGCGAGAGCGCGCGAAGACGGACCCCGTGGGAGTCGGCCTCCGAGAGTCGGCCCGTTCCTCCCACGGGCCCCACACGCCATTAACCAGATAAGACGGGGAGTGGCGACAGTGATCGCCCGCCAGGCGGCGGCACTGTTGCCACGCCCCCACGACCAACACAACGTCATCAGAGGCGCGGCTACAGTGGCCAGGTCAGTCGGCGGGGCCCACCAGAGGCGGGCCCCAGGAGTCGGCGGAGAAGACGGCGGCCTAAGAGACAGACGGCTGGGACCCACGCCCAGTCGGATTACCATTGTACCCTCGGGGGGTAGGCCTATATAAACCCCTCGGAGCACCCATGCAAGGGGTTCGATCCTTTTTCCACTAGACCAGCAGCATAGAAGGGAGAGAGCTAGCCTTGCCCTCTCCTACCTCCAGAACACAGCTCGAGGAGCAACTTTGTACACATATCACCATAGTGATCATGCGGAGACCCCGCAGAGTAGCAGTAGGGGTATTATCTCCTCGGAGAGCCCCGAAGCTGGGTAAGATTCGCCGGCGTGCATGTCTACGCCTCATCCCGCTTCCAAGCACCGGTGATGTTCTACTCGCCCCCACCATGATAAGCCATCCTTTGGCATATGTCGCACCCAACCCCCGACATTTGGCGCCCACCGTGGGGCGAGGTGCACCGTCGTCCGGAGATCTGTTCTGGACGGGAACCCTTTTCCTCCCTGGCGAGCGCAGCCAGCCCGGCACGCCGGAGGGAGTTCACGCCGACGCGCTACACGACGCTGAGACCGCCTGCGCGGCCAGCTACCTCGCCGATCTTGTCGGCGAGGTTAGCCTCTCCGATGAGCCTGCGTCCGACGCAGGCACCGGCGGCCTTGAGAGCCTTCTTGCGGGCCTCCTTGACGACCTCCACATTGCTGGCGAGCCTGCCGCCGACCTAGAGTCCGTAGGCTCCACCGACCCGATGCTGGTCGACTCCGACACCGCGTCGCTCGACGCCTTCCCCACCAACGTGGTGGTCTACGACGAGCCGCTCCCTCGCGCGGAGGGCAACCACAGAAGTGCTCGTCATCGGTCATGGCGAGCGCTCCGACGGAGGAGCTCGCGAACCGCTTGATGCGGCACTACAAGACCTGGATGCGCCCATTCCAGAGGACGCCGACGCCGAGACGCTGGAGGCACGCCGCCTCCAGCTCGTCGAAGGCGCAAAGAAGCTGGCAAGCATGAGACGCTTGTCAGAGGCCTACCAGCGTGAGATGGATCGCGCTGTGGGCGGCTCGCCGGCTCCGACGGGGCCGAGCCGCCTAGGCGCGGTCCGGCAACGCGGCGCGGACATCGCCAGCATGTGCGGGGCCAATCGCCCCGTATACGCCATGCCTGCCGAGAACATTCGAGCTGCCCAGGCGGTAGCACACGAGTTGGACGGACTCGAAGGCGAAGAGCGCCGACTGATGACGGAGCGAGTCCAGCAACTCCTCGACGTGGCTGGCGTGGAGAACGCGGCCGGCTACCGAACCAAGGGGCCGCAGCAGCAGAACGACGACCTGCCACCCGGCGGAGACCAAGGCGCAACGTCTCGGACGCAGACTGGCGGCGTTCGTGGAAGAAAAGACAAGGAGCCGGCTGCGAGCCGCAGTCGGACTCACCTCACCATCAAGCGCGACCAAGACGGCCGCCCAAGAGCAGTAGAGCGGCGGGACGACTATGTGCCTCCTCCACCCCGCAAAGAAAGGCGAGTCTCCCCGCCGCGTGTCGAGCATCCGACTCTCGGAGGCCGCCTCTGCCGCCGAGAGGGATTCGGAGAGAATGATGCCCGCCACCGGATCGACCGACTCCACCGATCCCTGGCGCTGGAAGAAGAAGACGAGCTGGGACCGCCGTGTTTCGGCCCCCGCATCCGAGATGAGCCCTTCCCCAAAGGGTTCACTCTCCCTAGAGACACTCCCAAGTACACCGGCTCCGTGAAGCCAGAGGACTGGCTGGTTGACTACTCCACAGCCGTCAGCATAGAGAACGGCAACAAGTGTGTTGCCGTAAAGTATGTTCCGCTCATGCTCCAGGGCACAACCCGGACATGGCTGAACAGCCTGAAACCCCGCAGCATCAACGGCTGGTCCGACTTCACCGAGGCTTTCATCCGCAACTTTACGAGCACATACAAGCGACCTCCCAAGCCTCGCCAGCTCTCCTTGTGCGTGCAAGGCCCCAACGAATCAACTCGCGACTACCTCACGCGTTGGGCTGAGCTCCGAAACTCCTGCGAGGGCGTGCACGAGGTGCAGGCCATCGAGTACTTCACCGCCGGGTGCAGAGAAGGCACCCTCCTCAAGCATAAGCTCCTCTGCGACGAGCCAGAGACCCTGGATGAGCTGTTGATCATAGCAGACAAGTACGCCACAGCCGACTCTTCTATGAAGACGAAGATCCAAGTCAGCGCGACCGGCAAAATGGCCCCTCAGGCTCCCAGAACTCCGGCTGGAGACGCCAGTCGGCGGCAACAGCAGAATGATCACAAGCGCAAGGCCCCGCAGCCGGCTTCCAGTAGCCGGCAGGTCGCAACAGTCGAAGACCAACAGCCGGAGGAGCAGCCACCACCCAAGCGGCAGAAGGGCGGCAAGCCCAATTGGTTGCCGGCTTTCTCCTACGAGCAGACTCTGAATGGTCCCTGCAAGTTCCACAGTGGCGTGAAGCCGTCGAACCACACCACCAGAAAGTGCCACTGGCTTACCCGGATTGCCAAAGGAGACGGCCTAGCGCCTCCTCCACCGGCTGGGCAGCCGCCTCCGCCTCCGCCCCAGCAGCCGGCTGCCAGGCCAGTCGGCGCAGTACAAGACGAGTACCCGGAAGAGCATGGAGCCTACATGGTGTCCACCAGTATGGTAGATGACAGACGCAGCAGGCGGCTGCAGCAGCAAGAAGTCAACGCAGTAGCATCAGACACTCCAGATTTCATGCACTGGTCCGAGAAGCCTATCAGTTGTAGCAGAGCTGATAACCCAGAGGTGATGCCGAATCCAGGGTCCTATGCCCTGGTCCTGGAGGCCACCTTTGCCACTGATAGGCGGGCAGCTCGCTTCTCGCGAGTTCTGATAGATGGAGGTAGCAGTATCAACATCCTGTATAAGGATACAATGGAGAAGCTGGGAATCAAGCAAAGACAGCTCCAGAGCAGCCGGACCGTGTTCCATGGGATTGTCCCTAGCCTTTCCTGCTCCCCAATCGGCAAGATTCTGATAGACGTCCTCTTCGAGGATAAGGAACATTTCCGTCGAGAGCCAGTCTGGTTTGAAGTGGTGGACCACAGAAGCCCGTACCATGCGCTGCTTGGCCGACCTACTTTGGCCAAGTTCATGGCAGTCCCACATTACGCCTACCTCAAGATGAAGATGCCGAGTTCCAAGGGATTCTGACTGTGACCGGCGACTACAGGAAGTCGTCCGCTTGCGCGGCCGAGAGCAGTCGGCTGGCCGAGTCACTGGTTATTGCAGCGGAGAAGCGGCTTCTTGATCGGGTTGTGGCGATGGCCGGCAAGAAGCCTGAGATGTCGCACAACCCCAAGGAGTCGGGAGTTGAGGGCTCGTTCAAGCCAGCAAAGGAAACGAAGAAGATACCCTTGGACACAGAGCACCCGGAGAGGTACGCTGTCATAGGTGCAAACCTTGACAGCAAATAGGAAGGCGAGCTCGTCAATTTCCTCCATGAGAATCGGGACATCTTCGCATGGTCCCCCAAAGACATGCCAGGTGTGCCGACGGAATTCGCCGAGCACAAGTTACATGTACGGTCCGATGCGAAGCCCGTCAGGCAGCCCTTGTGCCGCCTGTCAGAAGAGAAGAGAGGAGTTGTTGGTGAAGAGATAGCCCGGCTCCTTGCAGCCGGCTTTATCATGGAAGTATTTTTCCCAGAGTGGCTATCAAACCTTCGCCTCCCAGCCGGCTTCAGCGCCAGAGTCTCCTCAAGCCGGCTTCAGCGCCTCCTCAAGCCATCCATCAAGCCTTCGCCAGAGTCAGACTCCATTATTGTGCCGGCTCCTCCAGAAGAAGTCGGATCCGACTCCAAAGCCCAAGCAGACGGCGCAAAAACCCTCGCAGATGACTCCAAGAACGCCGCAGTCAAAGCCGGCCCGGGGACTCCAGAACTCGGCCCGGGGACTGCGGCGACCAGAGAAAAGACTCCAGAACTCGGCCCGGGGACTGCACCAGTCGGCCCGGGGACTTCACTGATTCAGCAAGCGGCCGCGGACTCCAGCCCGCCGCCTCCCAGCCCAGCCGCCCTCATCCAAGTTGCAGTTCTGACGGTTGAAGAGATAACAGCACCCTCATGGGCCCAGCCCATCCTCAAATTCTTGGTGAACAAGGAGCTACCAACTGATGAAACATTGGCTCGGCAAATACAACGCCGAGCGGCAGCATACACCATAATCAACAGAGAGCTGGTCAGACGCAGCTTCACTGGCATCTACCAGCGCTGCGTCGAGCCAGAGCAAGGCCAAGCAATTCTCAGAGACATCCATCAAGGCGAGTGCGGCCTCAAGAGCGCTCGTCGCCAAAGCCTTCCAACACGGTTTCTTCTGGCCGACTGCCCTCGAAGAGGCCAAAGAGTTGGTCCAGAAATGCAAGGGGTGCCAGAAGTTCCGATCCAAGCCGCATCAGCCAGCTTCAGCACTCAAGACTATCCCCATCGCCTGGCCCTTTGTAGTTTGGGGCCTGGATATGGTGGGACCCTTCAAGACGGCACGAGGCGGCCTAACTCATCTGCTTGTCGCAGTGGACAAGTTCACCAAGTGGATAGAAGTGAAGCCCATCAAGAAGTTGAATGGTCCGACTGCCGTGACTTTCATCTCAGACATCACATTTCGGTATGGCATACCGCACAGCATCATCACCGACAACGGCACCAACTTCGCCAAAGGCGCCTTGGCCCGTTTCTGCGCGACACAGGGCATCCGACTGGACTTAGCGTCCGTTGCCCATCCACAGTCGAATGGGCAGGTGGAGCGGGCGAATGGCCTCATCCTGTCCGGCATCAAGCCTCGGTTGGTCGAACCACTGGAGCGTTCGGCCGGCTGTTGGCTTGACGAGTTGCCAGCCGTCCTCTGGAGTCTGTGCACGACTCCAAACAAGTCGACCGGCTTCACACCCTTCTTCCTCGTCCACGGTGCTGAAGCCGTCATCCCAACGGATATAGAGTTCGACTCCCCGCGAGTCGTGATGTACACTGCGGAGGAAGCAGAAGAAGCACGACAAGATGGCGTCGATCTGCTGGAAGAGGGCCAGTTGTTGGCACTCAGCCGGTCCAGCATCTACCAGCAGAGCCTACGTCGCTACTACAACAGGAAGGTCAGGCCGAGATCCTTCCAAGAGGGCGACCTTGTGCTCCGGCTGATCCAGCGAACAGCCGGCCAGCACAAGTTGTTGGCACCTTGGGAAGGCCCCTTCATCATCAGCAAGGTGCTAGGCAACGACTCCTACTACCTTATCGACGCTCAGAAGCCCCGAGCACGAAAGAGGGACGACTTCGGGAAAGAGACGGAGCGACCATGGAACGCGAATCTTCTTCGAAGATTTTACAGCTGATGCAGTATGTACCACGCTACCCTTTTGTATTGAAGTACCAAGACTCTGGGCCCCCCCGAGACAGACTTGGGGACTGCCCCTTTTGACATCTGTATAATAAGTATTATGCTTCCGAGTATGCTACTCTTTGTTATGCCGCTTGGCGCCGGGCTCGACTAGTCGGCCCGGGGACTTGCCGTCTCGCGCTATGAAAACGCTTCCTGCAGTCGGACAAGTAGTGTGTGGTGCTTAAGCCGTCTCCTGTTAGAAGCCGCAGCTCACAGAGCGACTGCCCGGCGGGCAGGAGTAGGAAAGAATGGGTGCCTACACGAAAAATGGCTAAGGACTCAAAGCATAAACATAGCTCGAGCCGTCTTTCCAGCAGTTCCTCACAAATCCGACTCCGAATAGTCGGCTTACTGTTTTCTATCCGACTTGCCAACGAAACTCTAGAATGGCTAAGTACTTGCCTTCCCAAAGTAGCCAAGTGTTCGATCCAGCGGCAGTTCATGGAGCGGCTGCCCGACTGGCAAAGACGGCATCTAAGGGAAGGCGGCAAAAGGAAAAAGCCAAAAGAGCAGTAAGCAAGAAATGACAGAACTCAGATAAATATTTACATCACAGAGTCCATTGGTCGAATCTTTGAACAGAAGTTCAAAATACACCCAGCGGGTGGAGTTGTGCGAATTAACAAAGTTCTTCGAGCAACTACTAAGCAGATAAACAAATCAAAGCAGCGGCCTATGAAGCCGCAGACGGGTTCGGGGACTCGGAGGAGATGGCGGTGTCAGACGTCGGGGTGGCCGGCTGGGCAGACTCGGCTTGGGTTTAAGGGTTTTTGGATGCACAAGTAGTATCTCTATTTAGTGCAGAATTTTTGGCTAGCAAAGACAGGGGGCAAGCATCACATGTTAAAGGATCTATGACAATATGACTTATATGTGAATATAAAAAATATAAACCATTAAGTTGTCTTCCTTGTCCAACGTTAACAATTTTGGCATATAATATTTTGATGAGGGCTCACAATCACAAAAGATTTCTAGGATAGTATAATTATATCTGAATCTTCCCTTCCCTTATTAATTCTTTCATGAGTTGCATCATTGACTAATGCTATGCTTGCCAATCTCTAATAAAATTTTCTACTTATACTTTTCCTTATGTGGTGCTATCACCTACCATAGGATTAGTATATGATCTTATTGATTTATTTCCTTTCTTTTATTTGTCTCCTTTCTCTTTTTCTTTCTTTCTTATTTCTTTTCTTTATTTGCAACATGAAAGTAAAGAAAGCAAAACTAAAACTAAACTTTATTATATAGCTTGCACACGATTACAATGATAGATTACTAAGCAAACTCTGAAATAAGAAAGGATCGAACTAAACTTTATTTCATCTAAAGCAAAAAGATCGAACTAAGATAAGTAAAAGCAAAAGATAGTTGGATGATACGATATCGGGGCACCTCCCCCAAGCTTGGCAGAAGCCAAGGGGAGTGCCCATACCAGATACTTAGTTCTCCTTTGGTGGTGTAGAAGATGGTGGTGGTGATGAAGAAGAGGTCTTGTCCTCGGATTTCCATGGCAGTGGTCCACCATCGTAAGAGGAAGAGTGAGTCTCACGGGTCCTGCAACTAGCAGCCAAACTCATACCTTTAAACCTCGCCTCATATTCAAAGACTTGGTCCTGGAGGTCATAGATCTGGCTTTTATAGGAAGTTGATTTGCTCATTGAGAGTGAAGATGATGTACTTCATGGGCTTGCCATCCACCTTGAGATCATGAGAGAGGTCCATGATCATTAGGTGATTGACATGGAGTCCACGCGCCACCATCCCCTTGCACCGGAAGACATCTTGTTCCATAGCTTCAAGTCTAGCCTCCATGGTTCCCGTCCCCTTGGGACAAGGCCCATCGCGAAGGTGAAGCACCCCCTCATGCATCTCAATGACCTAAGGGTGCCACACCACCTCCCACAAATATGGGTTGATGACGTTCTTGAAGAACTTGTCCATGGAAGAGCTCGAAGCAGCCATGGTAGATGGGATCTGACAGAAAACAGCAAGGGAAAAAGAGAACGGAGGATTTCTTGGCGATACGGTGATTAACAGGTTCGGGAAGTATATACAGAAAAACGGAGTATGAAAGGTGTCCCAGGTGGGCACAACCCACCTGGGCCCGCCAGGCGCGCCCTGGTGTCTTGTGCCCACCAGGGGACGCTTCCTGGGAGTTTCTTTATTTCCAAAATTCTAAAATATTCCAAAATGGATAAAAAATAATTTTGTGGATTTTTCGGAGTCCGTTTACTTACAATATCACTTACCTCCTTATTTTCATGATTCTGGAGTGTTTCGGAAGGACTCTTTTATGTGCTCTTCCAGTGTGAAAGTTTGGGTAATATTACTTTCAACATTAATAGACATACCTGAGATATAATGCATTATTCGTTGCCCACTGACAACCTTCGGGTTAGTACCTTCAGGATTATCTATTTTTATAGCTCCAGACCGGTAACCCTCCTCGATGACATATGGGCCTTCCCATTTTGAGAGGAGTTTTCTGCTACCTCTTGAGAACTACGTTGGTTTTCCCTTGAAGAGGAAAGGGTGATGCAGCAAAGTAGCAGAAGTATTTCCCTCAGTTTTTGAGAACCAAGGTATCAATCCAGTAGGAGACCACGCTCAAGTCCCACACACCTACACAAACAAATAAGAACCTTGCAACTAACGCGATAAAGGGGTTGTCAATCCCTTCACGGCAACTTGCAAAAGTGAGATCTGATAGATATGATAAGATAATATTTTGGTATTTTTATAATAAATACTAAAAGTAAAGAAAGGAAAATAAATGGCGATAGAAATAATGGTAGATTAATATGATAGAGAATAGACCCGGGGGCCATAGGTTTCACTAGTAGCTTCTCTCAAGATATCATAAGTATTACGGTGGATAAACGAATTACTGTCGAGCAATTGATAGAATTGAGCATAGTTATGAGAATATCTAGGTAAGATCATGTATATAGGCATCACATCCATGACAAGTAGACCGACTCCTGCCTGTATCCACTACTATTACTCCACACATCGACCGCTATCCAGCATGCATCTAGAGTATTAAGTTTACAAGAACAAAGTAATGCTTTAAGCAAGATGACATGATGTAGAGGGATAAACTCATGCAATATGATATAAACCCCAACTTTTTATCCTCGATGGCAACAATACAATACGTGTCGTTTCCCCTACTGTCACTGGGATCGAGCACCGCATGATTGAACCCAAAGCTAAGCACTTCTCCCATTGCAAGAAAGATCAATCTAGTAGGCCAAACCAAACTGATAATTCGAAGATACTTGCAAAGATAACCAATCATACATAAAAGAATTCAGAGATAATCTTGTTCATAGATAATCTTGATCATAAACACACAATTCATCGGATCTCGACAAACACACCGCAAAAAGAAGAGTTACATGAAATAGATCTCCAAGAGGAACAAGGAGAAATTTTTATTGAGATCCAGAGAGAGAGAAGAAGCCATCTAGCTAATAACTATTGACCCGAAGGTCTAAGGTAAACTACTCACACATCATCGGAGAGGCTATGGTGTTGATGTAGAAGCCCTCCTTGATCAATGCCCCCTCCGGCGGAGCATCCGAAAAGGCCCCAAGATGGGATCTCATGGGTACAGAAGGTTGCGGCGGTGGAAATAGGGTTTTGGCTCCGTATCTGATGTTTCCAGGGTATATGAGTATAGATAGGCGAAAGAGGTCGGTCAGGAGAGCTACGAGGGGCCCACGAGGGTGGAGGGCGCACCCAGGGGGTAGGCACACCCCCTGCCCCGTTGCCTCATCGTTGATTGCTTGACGTCCACTCCAAGTCCTCTGGATCAGGTTTGTTCCGAAAATCACGTCCCGAAGGTTTCATTCCGTTTGGACTCCGTTTGATATCCTTTTCCTTCGAAACACTGAAATAGGCAAAAAAACAGCAATTCGGGCTGGGCCTCCGGTTAATAGGTTAGTCCCAAAAATAATATAAAAGTGTATAATAAAGCCCATTAAACATCCAAAATAGAAAATAATATAGCATGGAACAATAAAAAATTATAGATACATTGGAGACGTATCAAGCATCCCCAAGCTTAATTCCTGCTCATCCTCGAGTAGGTAAATGATAAAAACAGAATTTTTGATGTGGAATGCTACTTAGCATAATTTTCAATGTAATTCTCTTATTTGTGGTATGAATATTCAAATCCGAAAGATTCAAGATAAAAGTTTAATATTAACATAAAAATAGTAATACTTCAAGCATACTAACAAAGCAATCATGTCTTCTCAAAATAACATGGCCAAAGAAAGTTATCCCTACAAAATCATATAGTCTCGCTATGCTCTATCTTCACCACACAAAGTATTTAATCATGCACAACCCCGATGACAAGCCAAGCAATTGTTTCATACTTGTGACGTTCTCAAACTTTTTCAATCTTCACGCAATACATGAGCGTCAGCCATGGACATAGCACTATATGTGGAATAGAATGGTGGTTGTGGAGAAGAAAAAAGGAGAAGATAGTCTCACATCAACTAGGTGTATCTACGGGCTATGGAGATGCCCATCAATAGATTTCAATGAGAGTGAGTAGGGATTGCCATGCAACGGATGCACTAGAGCTATAAGTGTATGAAAGCTCAACAAAAGAAACTAAGTGGGTGTGCATCCAACTCGCTTGCTCATGAAGACCTAGGGCATTTTGAGGAAGCCCATCATTGGAATATACAAGCCAAGTAATATAATGTAAAATTCCCACTAGTGTATGAAAATGACAACATAGGAGACTCTCTATCATGAAGATCATAGTGCTACTTTGAAGCACAAGTGTGGTAAAAGGATAGTAACATTGTCCCTTCTCTTTTTTTGGGACTTCTATCTATCTTTTTTTATGGCCTTTTTTATTGTTCGTCCGGAGTCTCATCCCGACTTATGGGGGGATCATAGCCTCCATCATCCTTTCCTCACATGGGACAATGCTCTAATAATGATGATCATCACAGTTTTATTTACTGACAACTCAAGAATTACAACTCGATACTCAGAACAAAATATGACTCTATGTGAATGCCTGCGGCGGAGTACCGGGATATGCAATGAATCAAGAGTGTCATGTATAAAAATTATGAACGGTGGCTTTGCCACAAATACAATCTCAACTACATGATCATGCAAAGCAATATGACAATGATGGAACATGTCATAGTAAACGGAACGGTTGTAAGTTGCATGGCAATATATCTCGGAATGGCTATGGAAATGCCATAATAGGTAGGTATGGTGGCTACTTTGAGGAAGGTAATGGTGGGTGTATGGTACAGGCGAAAGTTGCGCGATACTAGAGAGGCTAGCAACGGTGGAAGGGAGAGAGTGCGTATAATCCATGGACTCAACATTAGTCATAAAGAACTCACATACTTATTGAAAAAATATATTAGTTCTCGAAACAAAGTACTATGCGCATGCTCCTAGGGGGATAGATTGGTAGGAAAAGACCATCGCTCGTCCCCGACCACCACTCATAAGGAAGACAATCAATAAATAAATCATGCTCCGACTTCATCACATAACGGTTCACCATACGTGCATCCTACGGGAATCACAAACTTTAGAACAAGTATTTCTCAAATTCACAACTACTCAACTAGCATGACTCTAATATCACTATCTTCATATCTCAAAACAATTATCAAGTATCAAACTTCTCTTAGTATTCAACGCACCTATAAGAAAGTTCTTACTAATTTTGGATGCCTAACATATTAGGACTAGTTCCACAATTTAAGCAAATTACCATGCTGTTTTGTAGGACTCTCAAAATAATATAAGTGAAGCATGAGAGAACAATATTTTCTATAAAACAAAACCACCACGGTGCTCTAAAATATATAAGTGAAACACTAGAGAAAAAACTATATAGCTCAAAAGATATAAGTGAAGCACATAGAGTAATCTAATAAATTCCGAATCATGTGTGTCTCTAACAAAAGGTGTGTACAACAAGGATGATCGTGGTAAACTAAAAATAAAAGACTCAAATCATACAAGACTCTCCAACCAAAAGACATATCATGTGGTGAATAAAAATATAGCTCCAAGTAAAGTTACCGATGGACGAAGACGAAAGAGGGTATGCCTTCCGGGGCATCCCCAAGCTTTGGCCTTTTGATGTCCTTGGATTTACCTTGGGGTGCCTTGGGCATCCCCAAGCTTAGGCTCTTGCCACTCCTTGTTCCATAATCCATCAAATCCTTACCCAAAACATGAAAACTTCACAACACAAAACTCAACAGAAATCTCATGAGCTCCGTTAGCGAAAGAAAACAAAACACCACTTCAAGGTACTATAATGAACTCATTCTTTATTTATATTGGTGTTAAACCAAATGTATTCCAACTTATCTATGGTTTATAAACTATTTTACTGACCATAGACTCATAAAATAAGCAAATAACACATGAAAAACAGAATCTGTCAAAAACACAATAGTCTGTAGTAATCTATAACTAATGCAAACTTCTGGAAATCAGAAACATCTACCAAAATAGGAAGACCTAGATAATTTGTTTGTTGATCTACTGCAATTGGAATCAGTATTTTATCACGTTCTGGTTATTTTTAACAATTGTTTTCTGAACAGAAAGTTTCTGGAATTTTCAGCAAGATTAAATAACTATCATCCAAGAAGATCCTATAGGTTTCACTTGGCACAAACACTAATTAAAACACAAAAACAAATCTAACCAGAGGACAGATTAAAGATTTATTCCTAAACAGGAGCAAAAAGCAAAAAACTAAAATAAAATTGGGTTGCCTCCCAACAAGCGCTATCGTTTAATGCCCCTAGCTAGGCATAAAAGCAAGGATAGATCTAGGTATTGCCATAATAATGGTAAGGTAAATCATGAAAACTCCTTTTTTGACTATAAACAGTAGGTTAAACACCCCACTGCAACTTTTATTATAATAGAAAGAAACAAAGTAGTCTTAAGGGCTTGAGGTAAACCCTAGAAAAAGCAAAGAGCAAAAAAAGAAAAGAAGAAAACAAGAGAAACTAGGAAAAGAGGGTAAACAGAGGAAATTACAATAGAGACTCCAGCCAGTTAGAGAACATTCTCTCATGTTTAATCTCCATTCTATATTTTAGAAGTTTGAGCTCCTCTAAATAGATGCACTTCCAGCCTTGGAAAGTTGGAGTAATATTTTCAAATATCTTGTTGTTTCTGGTTATCCAAATGGCCCAGGATCCAAGTATGATGATATCCATAAAGAAAGGGAAGTGTAGCTTATTCTTGAGGTCTTGAAAGGCTTCTAGGACTGATAAATTTGGAGTTCTATTAGGACAGATGTAGTTCCAGCATTGTTGAGCAAAAGGGCAGCCCCAAAGCATATGATGAAGAGTTTCTTCTTGTTGACAGTCTCTAACAGCACAATTGTAAGCTTCCAGCACAAAGCTTTTCCTCCTGAGTAGGTTCCTTGTATTTACTCTATCATGAAGTAGTTTCCAAAAAAATACCTTATGATTTGGCTGACAGGATGAATTCCATATCCAATTGAAGTGTGGTGGGACTTGCTTGTGTCCAATCAGTACTTTGTAGGCCTTGATTGAGGAATAGAATTCATTCCCCCAAATGTAACTCCAGGTGTCCAGGGCATCTATATGTTCAGATTGTCTTGCTTGGATGCAAATGTCCTCCATTTGCAGAAATTCCTCATAGGCTTCAATTGTGAGTGGTAGATGAAACAGGTCCTGAAAGTACTCTGTGTTGATTGTTGTTTGTACAGTAGCATGAGGATTCCTGACAAAGGAGTGTAGGTGTTGGAAAGTATGTTTGAAAATTGAAGTATGCCATAAATCATCCCAGAAAAGAGCAGTTCTTCCATCTCCCACATTGCACCTTGCCATAGCTTTGTATTGATCTATAAGAGCCAAGTTTGATTTCCACCAGAAATAGCCAATCATATTATTTCCTGGGAGTTGCCCTTGAGAGTAATAACTTTCCCAGATTAGTTGGACCCAAGGTATATCATGTCTATTGAAGAATTTGTGCAGATTTTTCATTAAAAGTGTTTTATTGTGAATGTATATATCCAGAATGCCCAGTCCTCCTTGATTTTGTGGTCTGCAAACTATGTGCCAGGCTACCAGAGCTGGCCTTCTATCCTCCATGTCAGAGCTCCTCCATAGACAGTGTCTCAGATATTTAATAATCTGCTTTTTAATTGTTACAGGAATGTCCAGGCAGCTCATGAAGAAAATAGATAGAGAAGAAAGCACTGATTTGACCAAAAGAACTTTCCCTGCTTGGGTCATGAAGGTAGAAAGGCCTGCAAGCCTTTTTGCAATTCTGTTAACAAGTGGTAGACACTGCTCGACAGTTGGTTTATTAATACCCAAAGGTAGCCCCAAGTATGTAAAAGGGAATTGTCCCCTAGCACATTGCAGTGTGTTGGTGAAAATCTCCACTCTGTCTTCCCCAATGTTCAGAGGTACCATTATAGACTTTGCATAATTAACCTTAAGACCCGTTGCTGTAGCAAAAGTATTTAGGAGAGCTTTGAGACAAATCAGGTGTCTAGCATTTGCTTGCATGATGACCAAAGTATCATCAGCATATTGAACAATTGGAAAATCTAGGCAGGAGTTGACCTGAAGTGGAGATGTAATAACATTTAGTCGCATGGCCCTGTTCAAAATACTCTGAAGTAGATCTGCAGCAAGAACAAAGATTAGTGGAGAGTAAGGATCTCCCTGTCTCACTCCTCTCTTGATGTAAAACTTCTTCCCTGGCACTCCATTTAGCATGACAGCAGAAGAGGCTGTAGTAAATAGCATCTGCATCCATGTAATCCATCTCTCCCCAAACCCTTTTGCTCTGAAGATCTCAATGATTGCTTGATGTTCAATTGTATCAGAGGCCTTTTCAGAATCAAGTTTAATTACCAGCAGTTCCTCTTTTGATTTATGGTATTGGTGTATATATTCATATGCCCATCCTAAACAGTCTTGAATTACTCTGTCCTTTAGGAATCCATATTGATTGATGTGAACCAATTTCAGAATAATCTTTTGTAGTCTGTTAGCCAGCAATTTTGTGATGATTTTAAGTATCCCATTTAACAGAGAGATAGGCCTGAAATCATTGGGAGTGAGAGGAACTTCAGTTTTTGGAATCAGAGTAATGTAGGATGTATTTATACTCTCCAAATTCACAGTACCAGCATGGAAGGCCATGATGAGGTCAATAACATCCTCTTTAATAATATCCCAACATGCTTTAATGAACTCATTGTTGAAACCATCTGGGCCTGGTGATTTATCTGATGGTAAGTTATTGACTACCTCCTCAATTTCCTCCCTGGTGAACTGCTCCTCTAATTGAATAAAAATTTGAGGATCCACTGTTTGGTTATATAAATCATGGAGATCAAAATGCATAGTGTGCCCAGTAGATTGTCCTAGTCTGTTTTTGAAGGCTTCCCATAAAATAGCAGCTTTTCCTTCATGCTCTGTAACTTCCACTTGGTCTGTATTCAACAACATAGCAATTTTATTATGCCTATGATTAATGGAAGCCTTTGTGTGAAAAAATTTAGTGTTTTCATCTCCAAATTTAACCCCTTTAATTTTGCCTCTTTGTGTCCAGTAAATCTTCTGGTTATTAAGAACAGTCAGCAAGTACTCCTTGAGCATAGATCTGCAGTTGGCCTCAAATAAAGAGAGGTTTCTGAATTCTTCCACCAAGTCCCAAAAGAATATGCATGCATTGAGGTCTTCAATTTGTTTTTTGATGCAGGACAGACTTCTAGCCCACAACTTCAAAGCTCTTCCGAGGTTTTTAAACTTGGCATTAATCTTTTTGGCTTGATCATTAAATCCTACTGGAATATTCCAAGCTGATTGCACCACTTGTTTAAAGGAGCTTTGTTTTAACCAGTAGTTCTCAAACCTAAAAACCTTTGATTTAGGAATATTTGTGCAAATTTTGATCATGCATGGCAGGTGGTCTGAAATTGGCTTTGCCAAAGGGAGGGCCATGGAGTTAGGGTAACTGGTCATCCAGGCTGCAGAGGTGAAGAACCAGTCCAATTTTTCAAGGAGAGGGGATTCCTGCATATTACTCTAGCTATATTGTTTTCCTTTCAAAGGTAGCTCAATCAGTCCCAGGTTACTGATGGCTTCATTAAATAAGAGCATCTCATTAACATCTCCACCTGGTTTGTTTCTATTTTCTGGTGTTCTGATGAAATTAAAGTCACCCATGACTATCCAATCCACATCATTTGGCATTTGAATGTTGCTAAAACAATCAATAAACTCAATCTTTTCCTCATGTCTACAAGGCCCATAAATGTTTGAGAGGATCCACTTGTTTGCAGAAATATTACATGTGAATTGAATGGAAATAGAGAATTTGTTTTGGAAAAGTAACTCTCCTGTGAACAAAGAACCATTCCATGCAGTGAGAATGCCACCAGAGGCCCCAATAGAAGGTCAAAACTTTCTCTCTTTGTTTCCTGAATACAAACTAATCCAACAGCACTTTCTTCTAGTTTTTGTCTAATAGCCAGCCATTTGTCTTGAGAATTAATACCTCGAATGTTCCAGTTAAGAATATTCCAAAATCTGTTGTTGTTCATGGTTAACCAAAAAAGGGGTTATTTCTATGTATCAAGATCCATCTCTTGATAACCACCTGAGCATTACATTGTGCCTGTACGAATAGTTGTGTAACAAGGGGGCATAGAACTTTTCGATGCAACATCCATAAAGGAAAGACCATAAGCAACCATTGCAATGCAACTAGGATTGATAACATAGCAGTTCTGACAAGTAACTTAGTCTCAGTGGTTTTACTGCAGTGACAGTGTTCAGGTTGCCACAAAATAACCCTCACAGGTCCAGGGCTTCTCATCTTACAAAAGCTACTACCTCCATTGCACATAACACAGGCAGTCTTAGGATAATAACAAAACATAGTGCAACAGGAGGGCCTATAACTATTACAGCACCCTATCATTATTCAAATCTTGGTTGGATTTCAGCTCCAGTGGCCTTGGACACCTTGGCCACCTCCTCTTGCTCTTTCTTTTTGGGTCTCTTGGATAACTTTTCCTGGAGTTCTTCCTCAGACACCTTAAAGAAAGATTTTGTCAAGTTCTTAACCACTTTATTGTGAATAACAGGGGGAATGGCATTGCAAGGTAAGCAGCATTGAGCATCACATATTTTCCTTCTATAACCATTGTTATCCCTCTTAATTCTATCACTTCTTCTTACCTGAGTTTCTACCAGTGGCTCTTTCTCTCTTCTTTTCTCAGAAGTGGCTTCTCCAGGAGGCAGAAAGATGACTTTGTTTGGGGACACCTGCTGCAGAGGGCTGCCAGCTCCACTTGAAGAATGGGGAGCTGGACTAATCCCTTCATTTTCTTTGCCCACATACTGAAAGATCTCCTTACATGTTATGGCTGGGATTTCAATCTTGAAAGTACTTTTGTCTCCTTGGGTTGCTTGGGCAAACTTTTGAATCCAAAGGTCCAGACCTTCTTTAGTACTGAAATTGGAGGATGTTCCTCCCTGAGGTATTGGCACATCCTCTTTCCCTTTGTCCAAAGAAGACAAAACCTGTGGCTAGGAGATTGATGCTTCAGCAGAAATGTGGGCAGCAGTATCAGATGTTTGTTCAATGGGAGCAGCAGCAGTCCCCTCATCTAACAATGTTTGTTGCAGCTGATTATTGTGAATAGCAGAAGAAGGTTCTCCCCTTTCTTTGACAGCAGGATGGATAGGATCTTCAGTGTCAACTAGTGGCCCTACAGACATGTCTTGCTGCCCCTCCTGGGCTTGCAAGTTGTTATCCAATTGCAGATCTTCTTCTTCATCATCTGCCTGGTAGGCTAGAGCAATGTTTAGCAGCCCCGAGGCCATAGGCTGCTCTTGCATGGCCTGATTTACCTCCTCACTTGCTGAATGAGTGAGAGACAGTAAGCCATCAGACAGAGAGACAGTTGTAGTGATACTGCTATTGGGGTGCCCATCATCTTGCTGCACTGGAATTTCAATATGTTGTTGCATTGGCGCCACCGGGTCCTGTTGTGGAAAAGCCCAATGTTGCTCCTGCTCATCTTGCTCAATAGGGTCCTCCCATGCATCCCAACCCTCATTCTGAATGTGAACATTGTGCACTGGCAAAGGCTGGAAACCTGGAAAGTCATTAGCATGTTGTGGCACAGGATGCGGGTCCACACCCTCAGGTGGTATTGGGTCCTCGTCAGCTGGCCCCCCACCCAACATCTCCTCTAGGAGCACTTCAACTGAGCTAGTCCATGATTCTTCCTCAAATCTTTCGCCCTCAGACCATCTGATACTTTTAGGTATATCAATAAGTTCAGTCACCCGAGCCTTAACCAGAATTTTCCTCTTAAAGCATCCTCTCTTTCCCAGCTTATGATTCTTCCCCATTTGGAGATTGAAGCAGCAATGTCATCCGTATTACAAAAATCAAACGGAACACCAACAAACAGCAGCCAACAAGTCCTATTGAAATTGAGTCTATGCCAGTTTCTGCCCTCATTGTGCTTGGTAAAGGAAATAAACACATATCCAAATGCTATCGGGCTTTGCCTAATGAGTCTGTCTCTATCTCTCACATGCAAGAACTGGACGTATGCTTCTCCGAAAGGACAAGGCTCGATCTCTCTAAACCCAACATGCCCCTCCTCTTGGAAAAACTCCTCTAGAACTTCCCGGACATTAGGGAAAAATACCTCATTAGGATGTGGATGGATGGAGGCTATCGCCCAATCTTCATGTCGCCGCGGTCGATGTGGAAGAATGGCTCGAGAAACCCCTGTTCTTCCCTCGATTTCTTGTATCTGGAAACCTTCTGGCACAAACGGGAGAGGGTCTATCGGAATGTTGGCCATCAGATCACTCCCCGATGAGGTGGCAACTATAGCCCTCGTCGGCGACAAGGTAGAACCAGGCGAGCTTGTCAAGGTGGTAGCAGAGGAAGAAGCAGAGTAGGTAGGTGTAGTGGAATGCGAGGAGGCAAGCGACGGTCTCGGTTAGAAATTTGGGAGAAGGTCCTTGACTAGCTCCTTAAATGACGAGACTTGCCTTATCGGTGCTTCTAGCCCAATGCAGTGGAACCAGGCCTCAACGGCACCCTCAGCCCAAGCTTCTGCTGGTGGGCTAGAGAAAGAACCAAATTTAATGAAAGGCCAAAGCCCAGAAAGGTTTGGGGTGGTACAGTTGCGTGCAAAATGACCCGTGTTCCCGCATGCATGGCATGTAACGTACGACGTCCCATGCATACGTGAAGCATAATGAGGCTCAATTTGATGCTCATTAACACCATGATTAGGCTGTGATGAAGATGCGGTATTAGCTGAATTAAAACCGTCATGAATAGGCCGTGATAAACGCTCAAAAACTGACCGGCCGTGTTGGACCACCGAGCTGTAAGTCCGGCGATCACCGGAGTTAGGGACGAAGGCACGCCCATTTCTGCCCACTAGAGTCCACTCATTGTCAAGTTCTGCATAATAAGCACGCTCTTCTCTAATCCAATTAGGACCGCCGAAATTCCAAAGACTAAAGACCATCTCAAAATCTTTTTCCACAATTTTACCCCCATTGTAAATCTCGAACCCCACTGACTTCGAGGCCACCAAAAATTGGAAAGATCTATTTCTTAAGAAGCGGACTCTAAATCCTTGAGTATATCCTCCAAACATAGCAAGGAGAGAAACACTAACCGTGTGCACATCAAGCTTGAACGAAGCCCGTGAGAAAGAAACCACCATGGTGAACTCCTTTTGGCGAAAACCCGGGGAGAAAACCACTGGGTGACCAAACTTGGATCTCATATCTGCCTGGAATTTCTTGCCATGATCAAAGTTTAGGGAAAAAGGAGCCATCGGGGATCTTATGGTGGCTGCCGAGGCCGGAGTGGCCACCGGCAGGGAAGGTGGTGGCCGCCGGTATGAAAACTCCTTTCATACTCTCTACGTTCAGAAGCAAGTTTCCTTTGTGGCAAGCAAACAAAGAGGTTAAATTTAATAGGAGAAAAGTCCCCAAGATCAAGATCGGGAGGTATGGGTTCCTCCCTTCGCCCCTTATATTGCACAACCAAGTCATCATTACAAGCGTTCTTTTGACAAAAAGTCACGAGTCATTGCTCAAGAGAAAAACCTAACCCATTATTCTGAATAGCAAAGTCGTCATTAAGTTCAGAAATTCTATCAACTAAAACATCAGTAGGAACCTTTTTCCTAAGGTTTTCATTATAGGCAACATGATCCAAAGATTGTAAACGCATTATGTCTTCTTGATTAAAAAGGATAGCTTCTATGGGAGGTTGACCAGCATCCACCCTGTAATGCGCAAAAATTTCTTTAGCCTCTTTCATTATAAAACTGAACTCATGGGACAAAAAGATAGTAGCGGCACACTTAACAGAAGAGTACTCAATATTAGAAAATTATAGGAAAATTCTTTGTATGCAAGGATGCATATGAAGAAATGGCCTTTCAATTTCAACTACCAGCAAAGATATCGCATCCGCAAGGCTACTAGTTCTGTGAAGAATAGAGCCACCCATGATGGGCAAAGCACCGACACAAGTAAAGAAATCTTGAATAACTCCTTTCCCAATAATATTACCACTACTGACTCGAAACTTTTTAGTATGCAATATAGTAGGCTCCTCAAGAGGATCATCGAAGGAATCAAAGTTTCGCATGTTTCTATTATTGCCTTCATTAGCGATAACCTCCCCAGATTCAGACATGGCGAAAGAAAGGCGAGCGGATAAGAGGGCTAACGGAAAAAGAGCGTGAATAAAACGGCAATGGTGAAGTGGGGGAGAGGAAAACGAGAGGCAAATGGCAAATAGTGTAATGCGAGGGATAAGAGTTTTGATGGGTACTTGGTATATCTTGACTTGTGCATAGACTTCCCGGAAACGGCGCCGGAAATCCTTCTTGCTACCTCTTGAGCACTGCGTTGGTTTTCCCTTGAAGAGGAAAGGGTGGATGCGACAAAGTAGCGTAAGTATTTCCCTCAGTTTTTGAGAACCAAGGTATCAATCCAGTAGGAGACCATGCTCAAGTCCCACGCACCTACACAAACAAATAAGAACCTTGTAACCGACGAGATAAAGGGGTTGTCAACCCCTTCACGACCACTTGCAAAAGTGAGATCTGATAGATATGATAAGATAATATTTTTGGTATTTTTATAATAAATACTAAAAGTAAAGAAAGCAAAATAAACGATGATAGAAATAACGGTAGATTAATAAGATAGAGACTAGAGCCGGGGGCCATAGGTTTCACTAGTGGCTTCTCTCAAGATAGCATAAGTATTACGGTGGGTAAACGAATTACTGTCGAGCAATTGATAGAATTGAGCATAGTTATGAGAATATCTAGGTATGATCATGTATATAGGCATCACGTTCGTGACAAGTAGACCAACTCCTGCCTGCATCTACTACTATTACTCCGCGCACCGACTGCTATCCAGCATGCATCTAGAGTATTAAGTTCATAAGAACAGAGTAACGCTTTTAGCAAGATGACATGGTGTAGAGGGATAAACTCATGCAATATGATATAAACCCCATCTTTTTATCCTCAATGGCAACAATAGAATATGTGTCGTTTCCCCTACTGTCACTGGGATCGAGCACCGCATGATTGAACCCAAAGCTAAGCACTTCTCCCATTGCAAGAAAGATCAATCTAGTAGGCCATACCAAACTGATAATTCGAAGGTACTTGCAAAGATAACCAATCATACATAAAAGAATTCAGAGGAGATTCAAATATTGTTCATAGATAATCTTGATCATAAACCCACAATACATCGGATCACGACAAACACACCGCAAAAAGAAGAGTTACATCAAATAGATCTCCAAGAGGAACGAGGAGAACTTTGTATTGAGATCCAAAGAGAGAGAAGAAGCCATCTAGCTAATAACTATGGACCCGAAGGTTTGAGGTAAACTACTCACACATCAGCGGACAGGCTATGGTGTTATGTAGAAGCCCTCCATGATCAATGCCCCCTCCGGCGGAGCGTCGAAAAAGGCCCCAAGATGGGATCTCACGGGTATAGAAGGTTGTGGCGGTGGAAATAGGGTTTTGGCTCCGTCTGATGTTTCTAGGCTATATGAGTATATATAGGTGAAAGAGGTCGGTCAGGAGAGCTACGAGGGGCCCACAAGGGTGGAGGGCGCGCCCCCCTGCCTCGTGGCCTCATCGTTTATTGCTTGAAGTTGGAGCCAATATTAGTGATGATACTGTGCGGCACACCATAATGGTGTACAACGCCGGATATGAATTCTATCACCGGCCCGGACTCGGCCATTTTAACTGGTTTGGCCTCTATCCACTTAGTGAATTTATCCACCATGGCAAGCAGATATTTTTTTATGGCTTCCTCCTTTAAGGGGTCCAACCATATCCAGTCCCCAGACTGCAAAAGGCCAACTGATGGGGATTGTTTATAGGGCAGTGGGGGGCATATGCCTTTGGTTGGCGAAGAGTTGGCATCCGACGCAACGTTAGACAAGGTCCTGTGCATTTGCTTGGGCCGTCGGCCAATAAAACCCTGTATGGAAGGCCTTGCTAACAAGGGCCCGAGCTGCGGCGTGGTGCCCGCCGAGACCGGCATGAATCTCAGCCAGGAGCTGCCGCCCCTCCTCCTCGGAGATACATCTTTGAAGGACTCCGGTAGCGCTTTTCTTATAGAGTTCTCCGTCGTGAACCTTGTAGGCCTTCAAACGACGGACAATGCGGCGGGCCTCATTCTGATCCTCAGGAAGTTCCTTCCTATTAAGGTAGGCCAAGAAGGGTTCGGTCCATGGGGCAATGACTGCCATAATGAGATGTGTCGATGGTGTTATTTCGGAGGCTGAGCCTCCGATGATATCGGTGTGTTCGGGATCTGCGGTTGTGTTTGGCTCCGGACTAGTGTTGCTGCTTTCCCCCTGCCACACCACGGATGGCTTAAAAAGCCATTCTAGAAAGATATTAGGTGGGACGCAGTCGCGCTTTGCGCCGATACGAGCAAGAACGTCCATGGCTTGATTACTTTCTTGGGCCACGTGATGGAACTCGAGCCCCTCGAGCCAAGCCGACATTTTTAGGACGACATTAAGATAAGATGCCATCTTCGGATCTTTGGCATCAAAGTATCCATTTATTTGAGATATTGTGAGGTTTGAGTCCCCACACACTTCCAGGCGCTGTATGCCCATGGAGACAGCCATCCGGAGACCATGCAATAAGGCCTCATATTCGGCTGCGTTATTGGAGTCTGTGTATAGTATTTGGAGTACGTACCGAACGATGTCTCCAGTGGGGGACGTTAAAACGACTCCCGCTCCTAGCCCTGCCAGCATTTTGGAGCCATAGAAATACATAACCCAATTGGAATATGTGTCGTACTCTTTAGGGAGTTCGGCCTCTGTCCATTCGGCGACGAAGTCAGCCAGTACTTGGGATTTAATAGCTCGACATGGTTTGTATGTAATATCAAATGGAAGGAGCTCAATGGTTCATTTGGCAATCCAGCCCGTGGCATCGCGGATGTTTATTATGTCGTTGAGTGGTACTTCGGATGCCACTCTGATCGAGCACTCCTCGAAGTAGTGTCATAGCTTTTGGGGATGCCATGAAGACCGCGTATGCTATCTTTTGATAATGGGGGTACCGGGATTTGCATGGTGGACAGTGGATACGTAGTATACTGGCTTCTGAAGCGGGAATTTGTGTTCGTCCTGTTCTCTTTCAACGACGAGTACAACGCTCACCACCTGATGTGTTGCCGATATGTATAGTAACATGGGTTCGCCGACGTTTGGCGCGGCCAGGATTGGGTCGCTCGCTAGAAGGGTTTTTATTTCTTCCAGACCGTCTTTTGCCGCGTCCGTCCACTCAAAGTGATCGGTTCGCCGTAGAAGGCGATAGAGTGGCAGTGCCTTTTCTCCCAATCCGGAGATAAAGCGCCTTAGAGCTGCCACGCAACCCGTGAGTTTTTGGACTTGTTTAAGGTCTGTTGGCGTAGCCAATTGTGACAGAGCTCGGATTTTGGCTGGATTTGCTTCAGTTCCTCTATTGGAAATGATGAAGCCCAGCAGTTTTCCAGCGGGGACGCTGAAATCACACTTTTCTAGATTGAGCTTAATTCATACGTGCGGAGGCTGTAGAATGTGAGATGTAAATCGCATATTAGTGTTTCGATGTGCCTAGTTTTGATGACGACGTCGTCCACATAAGCTTCAACTGTCTTGCCGATCTGTTTCTCTAGGCATGTTTGAATCATGCGTTGGTATGTGGCACCGGCGTTCTTGAGCCCGAAGGGCATGGTGTTGAAGCAGAATGGCCCATATGGGGTAATGAATGCTGTTGCAGCTTGATCGGACTCCTTCATTTTGATTTGATGGTATTCGGAATATGCATCGAGAAAACACAGCGAGTCGTGTCCCACGGTAGCGTCAGTGATTTGGTCAATGCAGGGGAGTGGGAAGGGATCCTTAGGGCAATCCTTATTGAGGTCTTCGAAATCGACGCACACATGCTAGGATTTATCCTTCTTTGGTACCATCACCAGGTTTACCAGCCAGTCCGGATGTTTTATTTCTCTAATGGATCCGGCCTCGATTAGCTTTGCTAGCTCCTCTCCCATGGCTTGGCGTTTGGGCTCAAAAACGCGCCGCAATATTTGTTTGACCGGTTTATATCCCTTTAATATGTTGAGGCTGTGTTCGGCTAGCTTGCGCGGGATTCCTGGCATGTCAGAATGGTGCCAGGAGAATATATCCCAGTTTTCGCGAAGAAAGTCCCGTAGCGCGGTGTCGACCGTTGGGTCTAGTTGTGCCCAAATTGATGTTGTCTTCTTGGTGTCCGTTGGATTGACCTGGAATTTGAATATTTCTTCCACTGGCTTGAAGGAGGTGGATTTGGGGCGTTTGTCTAAGATCACATCGTCCCTGTCCACCGTGGAGCGCAGTGTGGTTAACTCTTCGGCCGCGAGGGCTTCAGATAATGCCTCAAGGGCCAGGGATGCGGTTTTATTTTTGACGCGGAGTGCTATGTCCGGATCACCGGCGAGAGTAATTATGCTGTTGGGCCCGGGCATCTTAAGCTTCATGTACTCGTAATGAGGTGCAACTTGGAAGCGTGTAAATGCCTCTCGGCCCAAGAGGGCGTGATATCCGCTGTTGAAAGGGGCCACTTGGAAAGTTATTTTTGTGGACCGATAATTCTCCGGCATGCCGAATACCACGTCGAGTGTTATTTTTCCCACGCACCGTGCCTCCCGGCTGGGAATGATTCCTCGAAAGGTCGTGCTTCTTTGCTCGATGCGGCTCCTATCTATTTCCATTTTGTGGAGTGTATCTTCATAGATGAGGTTTAGTCCGATGTCGCCGTCCATGAGGACCTTGGTGAGCCGAAAGCCGTCCACATTGGACTTAGGACCAAGGCGGGTAGTGCTCGTACTGTCCTGTATTTTGGTTCGTCACCGGCGTTAAAAGTTATAGTCGTGTCGTTCCAAGGATTTATTGCTGCTATTTGACAGACTTCGGCGAGTACGCGGAGTGCCCTTTTGTGCTTATTGTTTGAAGCGAATGTCTTGAAGACTGTCAATACTCTGGGGTCGTCGTCTTATCGAGGGTGTTGCTCTGGGGCGTTTTTGGTAAGGATGTCGTGGCTGCTATTGGCTACCTGCCGGAGTATCCAACATGCTCTAAGGCTGTGGGTTGATGTGGTATCCGGTCTTGTGTGTATTTTACATGGGCCATGGAGCCATCCCTCTAGAACGGTTCTGTGCCGCGTAATGGGTTTATATTTCTTGGCTATTGGACTGGGCGTGCCGCGGGGATGCGCCCTTTTCGCCTGGACGACAGGTTGAGTTGGGACCTACGGTTCCCAGCAAGCTGCCTAAGCTTTCCAGGCGCTTCCATTGCGCTGTACTTCTATACTATAGTTGCCAAGTCCGCGAAGTGTTGTATGCGGCGGCGATTAATGGCGTTGAGGATTCCTTCGCCCGTGCAATTGTTGCAAAATGCTGATATTGCGTCGTCGTCACGGCAATCTTTAACCTTGTCCTTGACAAGGAGGAATCTGGCCCAGAAGTGGTGGAGTGTTTCCTGAGACTGCTGTTGTATGCTCATAAGAGCGCTTATGTCTAGGTGGGTGGGTGGAATTGAATCCGGACCCTGACCCAATCGATGATCTGGAGTCTGAAGATTTTCTAGACTCAATAGTCCGGGCTCCGGAGTATTTCCGGGGGCTACTGATTGCTTAGGCCCGCCGTCAGATTCTATGTTCGGAAGGCCGATCACATCCTTTCGCTGCTGGGTATCCGGCTCTTCAGGGTCGGCAATCCGGCTCTTCCGGCCCATGGCTAACATGTCTTCAGGGTCACCTGGCGTCTTCGAGGAGCGGATCTTCAAACCATCGGCAGCACCTCTGCTTTCGAGGCCGCCTCGGCCTCGGGGGGAGCTCCCCCAACCACCTACCTCGGGAGCCCTGGCCTGCGGCCCCACCTCGGGAGCGCGCCTACTCTTGGCGCTCGAGCCTCAGGAGGGCTGATGGACCAAGGAGTTTAAGGAATACCTGACGCAAGGGACGCTGCCGGAGAAAGAGGAGAACGTGGACCGCGTGGCCTGATAGGCGACGGCGTACTGCATCCAGGACGATGAGTTATACAGCAAGCGACCGAATGACGTTTCCTTGCGTTTTATCTCCAGGGAATAGGGGAACGATTTGCTAGTTGACATACACGGCGGAGACTGCGGACACCACTCGTCGTCACGAACCCTCGTCGGCAAGGCGTTCCGCAGCGGGTTCTACTGGCCTACGGTGCTCAATGACGCGACTAAGCTGGTGAAGTCTTGCGAGGCCTGCCAATTCCACGCCAAGCAGATCCGTCAGCCAGCTCAGGGCCTCCAGACAATCCCGCTCTCGTGGCCATTTGCAGTTTGGGGGCTTGATATCTTAGGCTCGTTCCCTCGAGCGTTTGGGGGCTACCGCTACCTCTACGTCACCATTGACAAGTTCACCAAATGGGGGAAGGTAGAAGCTGTCCGCACCATCCCGGCCGGATCTGCGGTGAAGTTCATCAAGGGTCTCGTGAGCCGATTCGGGGTCCCTAATCGCATCATAACCGACTATGGCTCGCAGTTCACTAGCAATCTCTTTAAGACATATTGTGCTAAACTTGGAATGCAGATCTGCAATGCTTCAGTGGCACACCCTAGGAGCAATGGTCAGGCCGAACGCACCAACGCGGAGGTCCTGAGAGGCCTCAAGACCAGGACCTTCAAGAAGAAGCTCAAGGCTTGCGGCAGGCGCTGTCACAATGAGCTCCAGTCTGTGTTGTGGTCCATCCGCACCACTGCCACCAAGCCAACAGGCGAGACCCCATTTTTCCTCGTCTACGGAGCAGAAGCGGTTATCCCTCACGAGGTCAAACATCGCTCCATGCGGGTCCTGGCGTTTGATGAGGCGCAACAGGACACCATGCGGGGGATGGACCTCGTACTGTGTGTCACACCCTGCATTTTGTAACATATCATTTGCATTAATAAAGCATGAAAATTTGGACCAACAAAAACTTTTGCATTATTTGGCTTTTATTTTGAAGTTGGTTTTCTCTGAGTGGGTTTTCAAGTGCTCTTATTAGTCAACTACTCCACCTTCTATACTTCATCTCCTTGTCCCAAACTTCTGCCCAATGATCATGCCATGTGTATAGAGCAATATAGTATTTTCTTACAAAAATAATTTGGCCAAAAAGTATTTTTAAGAATTAGTTTTCCAAAAACCCCTGGATTGAGGATTTCACTGCAAATACTTAATTAAGGGCGGTAAAAATATTTCCAAAGATATATTTGACACCTATTAGATATAGGATACCCATAAACCACAAAAAATATAATTTTGAAAGTTATTTTCCTATTTTATTTAAAGGGTTTTTCTTAAGGCCAGAAATGGTCTTAAATAGGTTAAAATTATTTAAAAGCTTTAAAAATATTTGAGAAAAATTAGGGAAACTCAATGGACATATATTTTCCATATATATGAGTTTCAACACATGGTTATGATCAAAATATTGGACAAAACCTTCCAAAACCATTTCTGCCCATTTCAAGGATTTGAGATATTTCTACAGGAAATACTTTCATAAAAATCAAAGGAAAATCCAGCAAGTCACAAATGCATATTGTGATCACCTTGCAAAGCCCCATGTCAACTAGAGTCATTTTGGTTCACCAAAATGCCCCAAAACCCTCTCTGACCAGAATCAAGTTTGATCAAGTTTGTACTACCAACTTTCTCTCCTTGACACCAACTTTTGTGAGCATGATCACATGACCAAATGAGGCCACTACACCAAGTGGTGCATCAAGGAGAAGTGATTTGCTCAACTAGATCTACACAAGACCATTTCTGCTCATTTTTAGGGTTTACAAAAGTTGCATTGGCAACTTTGCCCAATTAAGCTCCAAATTTGTGGAAGGCCCTAATTATATGTGTCATTTCACCCTGTGGAGTGTCATGGCAATTGGAGATCATTTTGTTGCCCAAACCAACATCAAACACCTTCTGTCATTTTGCAAAAACCACTGTTTGGACCCCTTCCACTATTCTTGGTGAGCTCCACTTTTTACCACAGCTCCCCTAGACCCCTTTCACCTCCAATAACAATGGCAAGTCCCCAGCTCAATAATTGAGGGGTGAAACCCCCCTCTTTCTCTCTCTGGACAGGCACTTTCCCCCTCTTCCTCACCTCCCTCCTCACCCCAGTGGCCATCAATGGCATCCAATGCCCCTCTCCTCTTCTTTACTCCCCCCTAGACCTGCTAGACACTAGTGGACGCGCCCCTGCCCTTTAAACAATGCCATGGCCACCATTTGCACGCTCTGGAGCGCGCTACAGTGCGCCCCCGCACTGTAGCCGCCCCCTTCCAGCCACATCCGGCCACCTCGGCTCTCCCCCTCGTGTCCCCCGAGGTGCCTCGATGTCTGGGACACGGCACGCTGCTGGCCCCCTCCTCCTTCTCCCTCCTCTCGCCCCAGCTCGCACGCGCTGCGACCGCCCGAGCGCACCAGTGAGCGTGCTCACACGCGCGGTGCCACTGGCCCCCTGCTACCTCTCTCTCTTCTTCCCCTGGGCGTAGTCGATCCCCACGAGCACCCCAGACACAACCAAACGGGCCCCCGTGACCCGAGGCGACGGCAGCGAGCTCGCCGGTGCACGAGCCCACGGTGGACCGCCGTTCGCCTATATAAAGGCCTCCCCGAGCCCTTCCACCCTCACCACTCGCTCTCTGCACCACCAAAACCTCCCCCTGCACCCCCAGTTCGCCTCCAGAGCCGCCCGAGCTCGAGATCGAGCTCGAGCTCCGCCGTGTCGGCTCGCCGGAATTCGCGAGGTAGAAGCCTCCCCCGCTCCTCCTTTGCCTCGATCTGGAACCCCTGCACCCCACTAATCATTTCCCCCTTGCTTCCCCTCTCTGTAGCTGCCGGAATCGACCGGAGCTACCACCACCCGAAGCTCCTCCGCCGCGAGACCTCATCGCCGGCGAACCAGGCAGTTCCGGTGATGCCCGCCACCTCCACCCAAACGGCGACACGACGCTGAGTCCAGCCGTTCCCTCACCTAACCTCGCCGTGCCCTGCGCCGTCGCCGGTGAGCTCGCCGACCTCTCTGGCCTAGGGTTGACGACGACGGCCGTGGGCCCCGTTTGTCAGCCCCTCGCCCTGACGCCCGGGCCCCGCTCGTCAGGTTTAAACCTGGCGCGCGCGCGTGCACGAGTGCACTGGGCCGCCTCTCTGTTGGGCCTGCTGCGCTGCGGCTGTTCCGGCCCAGCAGGCACAGTGCCCTTTTTCTTTTTCTTTTCTGTCTCTTTTTCCAAATATTCCACAGGACAAAATAATAGTCCAAATAAATTAATTCCAATTTCTAATTTCCTAGAATATTGCAACCTATTTAATGGTGCATCTTCCATTCAAATCCAACCAACTTTTCTTTACTATAAATATTTAAATGTGATTTTAAGCATTTAAATATGCCTTTGAGAATCCATTTCTCCTGTTCCACAACTCCAAATCCAAAACTAGGAATTTTCCTCTTCTTAGATTTCCACCTAGTAGTTTACAAAAATGAGTTGACATTTTTCTAAACACTTTGATTTTTTCTGTTTTATTATTGCCTTATTTTTCTCGTTATTATTTTGCAGCGATAGATTGCGTTGCTGACGAAGGAGTTGGACCAGAAGACTTTGAAGACCCAGAAGACCTTGTTGAGCCAGGCAAGCAGCCCTTTGACCATGTCTATGAAACCTTTTTATGCATGTCATATAGCACTTTATTAGCGTTGCTTCGGAATCATGATGTGATGGAAACCACTTTGATGGGTTGCCTCTGTTACTTCCTCGTTGATACTTGCATTGTGCATGACCCTACCTCGATATGAGGGTTATGCCGGTGGGAGTAGATAGGATGCTAAAGTAGTGCTACGCAAAAAGGGACGGGAATATGCATGGTGATGGAGGCAAAGTGCTTTCAAAAGACTTTTCGAAAACCCCATCGGGTGCCACTTATGCCCGAGGGAGATGATGAGTTGGGTAACCACTTGATGACGAAGTGGTGTACCGAGACAAGTGTGTGTTGTTTTCCAAAACGGATTGGTTTAAGTTGCGACCGTTATTCCAACCTTACATGCGCAACCACTCTACCCTTATATGGGAAAGGGAATTGTTGATTACCTAGGTCGATACTAGCTTGAAGCCCGCATTACTAGTGACGAGGGAGAGTTGGTGCTCTCTCACGGGACGGGGTCGTGCCAGGTAGGGCGGCCATGACTGTTTCCACAGGGCACCGGATACACCGTTGTGTCCCCTCTCGGATGTTACGATCTCGAGCGAGTCTCGTATGATGTACATCGTGAGGATACGGAGCAACGAGTGGACTCCTTGTTAGTATCGTCTAGGGAAAGATAGTGATCGGGTGCTTACCCAGGGTGCTTGAGGTACCGCGGGTCGTGGATGACACGGAAGCTCCCCGGATCTTGTGGGTAAAGTGTGCAACCTGTGCAGAGTGTAAAACTATTCGAATAGCCGTGTCCACGGTCAAGGACAGTTGGGTAACCACTCTTGTGCTACGTCCACATGTTTACAAACCAGTGTGTATGTTTGGATAAGTGGGAAGAACTACTTGGGTCAAGTCAAGGACTTGACATGGTTGAGTTGGGTTGGTGCCCTCTCTATTTATGTTGATATCTGTAACCTATCCTCATGCTTACTTAAATTCTCCTGATGCATGTCTTACAAGTTGTTGAACATGTCATTGCACCCAAAACTAGCTTTCCGCAAAAATTTACCTATGTCGTGCATTATTGTACCTTGAACCAAAACATGGGTTGCTTGCGATTACATTCAATGCACTCATTGGCTTGCCACTGGTTATTTAATTGACCAGGCATGGAAGAACAGGAGTTTGCGGAAGAATCATTTGGAGACGAACATGCGAACTAGGACGCTTCCCAGTCAGAATGCCTGTAGGGTTAAGGCAGATGGCATGGGTTCTACTTATCAATGAAGATTTCCGCTGCTTGTGTTTCATTTGATGTTCAGCCCCTAAGGCTTTATCTATGTAAGACTTGACCATAATGGTCATAATTTGTGTAAGACTGTATGTATGGATGTAAGACTCTTGTTATTCAGCTTCTGTGTGTTCAGTGAGCATTGATCTCTGGGATCACTGTACACGTGCATTCGGTGCTCACGACTTATGAGTCGGGGTCCCCACACTGTGGGAGGAACGCAGCTGCGAAGCCACGCTTCGGGCGGCAAGACACCAGCAGGCGCTACGGCGGTATCATTGTCGCAGCGTCCGCTCTAGGACGCTCGAGGTTGGTGACCTCGTCCTAAATATTATATATATAGAAGAGTTTTGCACCATTATTAAAACCAACGCTTGGCACATTATTTTAGCTCTCCGATATCATACAAAGTTATCCTCTTCATACCCACAACATCGTTTTATTTCTCGTTGCTAGTTGGAAGCAAACGTTCGGTGTATGTAGAGTCGTATCAGTGGCAGATAGGGCTTGACAGAATATTGATCTTACCTTTAGCTCCTTGTGGGTTCGACACTCCATACTTATCACTTCCATCTTTGGAAATTGCTACAATGATTCCCTGCACTTGGAGATTATCAAGCTCTTTTCTAGCGCCGTTGCGGGGGAGCAATAGCGTGGGGTTGATATTCTCATGTGTGCTTGTTTGCTTTCTTAAGTAAGTAGATTTTGTTTTTTCCTTTTTGTTTCTGTTTATTTGTGGGTGAAACATACAATTTTTTTTAAAGAATGAGAATACAAAAAAAATTATTACTTGCCTCTCATGCCTAAATTTTTTTTCAAAAAGAGAAGTGATTGGAAATTTATGCATTGAAGAAGTGAGGGTCGACCTTGAGCACTTGTGTTCATGCTCACGGAAACAATGTAGAGTTTTTCATGGAAGTTTCTCTGTAAATAATTATCCCCTTGTACATATCCATTGTATTATAAAAATAATGTGCCAAGCTTTGGTTTTAGGATGATTAGATTGCTTGTTTACTATGTGCAGAACAAAAACAGAAACTTTGGCTGTAGTGCGTGAATTTACATTTTTTACTGGAGAGTCAAATGGGTCTGAAACTTTCCGCACATTACTTATGTGCAAATTTTCCAAATTGTCAAATTTATTTCATAATTTTAGGAGTTACAGAAGTTTATCAAACTTCCAGATTACTACAGACTGTTCTGTTTTTAACAGATTCTGTTTTGCGTGTGTTGTTTGCTTATTTTGATGAATCTATGGCTAGTATCGGAGGGTATGACCATAGAGAAGTTGGAATACATTAGGTTTAACACCTATATAAATAAGTAATGAGTTAATTACAGTACCTAAAGTTAGTGATTTGCTTTATTACACTAACAGATCTCACAAGTTTTTGTTAAAGTTTTGTGTGGATGAAGTGTCCGAAGGTCGAGGAGCTATCAATATGAGAAGAATAAAGAGAGGAAAGAGTTCAATCTTGGGATGCCCAGTGCACCCCAAGTAAAAATTTCAAAGGATACTCAAGCATCTAAGCTTGGGGATGCCCCGGTTGGCATCCCATCTTTCTTCTTCAACAAATATCGGTATACCTCGGTTTTTGCTTTTTTCACATGATTTGTGTCCTTGTGTTTTTGTTTTTCCTTTAAGAACCATGCTAGCATGAGATAGCCCTTCATTGATTTATAGAATACTTCATGTGCTTCACTTAAATTTTTTAAGTATGATCTTACAGAATTGCTCTTTGTGCTTCACTTAAATCTTTTGAGTATGGTTTTGTAGAATCCTTCATGTGCTTCACTTATAAATTTTGAACTTGAATATTGGTTAGTCTATATTAATTGTATAATGCTTCATGAACTTCACTTATATCTTTTGGAGTATGAATAATAATATAATTTAAAGTGGGTTTGGAAGAGTGTTGTCGGGGGAAATCTGCCTCCACGAACACCTATGGGGACCGAGCCCCTTTCTGGTTCGGCGGGGGGCGGAGGTCGCGCGAAGAGCGGATCGAGGCGATGCACACAAGGGGATTTACCCAGCTTCGGGCCGCACGGATGCGTAAAACCCTACTGCTGCTTTGTGGTTTGTATTGTGTTCTTGGGAGCGCTGAGTGCTACAGTACACTCAGGCAACTAATCAGACCGAGCGTGAGTGGTCTCCTTCCTCCCTCCCCCCTTTACGTTGCGCATGGGGCCTCCTTTTATATGCGCAAGGGGTTACCCATAGGTGGCAACGTAGGCGGGGGTAAAACTGGAAAACGCTGTGTTGGGTACAGCTGCTTGCACAGTGCTATCATACCTAACTCTGACGGCAGGGACAAGGGAATTAAATGCCCGTCCGCATCGCCCAGACGGTGCAGGAAAGGGACCGTCTGGAGCGCCACCACTTGCCACGATGGCTACTCTGTCAGCGTTGCTTCGCCACCGCATGCCCCTGGCTGCGCAGCCTCTCGCCACGTATGCCTGGAACGGCCCTAGAGCGACGCGTGGGTGGATGAGCTGGAACGCAGGCGCGGGGTGGTGACTTGCCACGGCAAGGCGTCGATGCCTTGTCGCACCTGGGAGCTTGTTGCTCACCGGTCCTTGCCGGGACGCGTGGCGCGTCGCAGCAAGTCTCTTGTCGTGCCTTGGTCGGCCTTCCCAGCAAGCTCCTCTTGCCGGGGCCTTGTGCTTCGAGCGGCCGTCCCGGCAAGCTCCTCTTGCCGGGGCCCTGCTCTCTTCGGGTGGCCTTCCCGGCAAGCTCCTCCTGCCGGGGCCTTGGCTCAAATACTTTGTTCTTGGATGGCCCAAAAAGGGACCACGGAGAGTTTTGGCGATCGCCTGGCAAGCCTTGCCGCGGGGTGCTACGACTGCCCGTGCACAAGTTCGGGGTACTAAGGTACCCCTATTTTAGTACACCGACAGGAGCCCCCAGGCCTGGGCCATACACGGTGCCGAGCGCTGTTGGGCCAGGCCCAAAACAATGCACGGGCACGCGCGGCCTTGTTCACGCTGCATCTTCTTCTGCATCCACCACACCCTCCCCGAACGGCACACGTCGAATGCATCATCGTGGGGAGAGGCGTGCGTGACATGGGCGGCGTGCGCGGGGCTGAGCCCCGCAGGCATGCGTCACGTCGTAATAAAGGGGGACGGTTCGCGCTGTCTCCATAAGTGGAGGGAGGCGTGGAGGCGCGGCTCGTTTGCTGGACGGGGCCGAGGCACGGTTTCCGAGGCGTCCGCTCCCCATGATCACGAGGCGAGGGGAGGTCGCTTCATCTGTCGCCTCGGCCCTGCACGCCAGCCACGCGGCTTCCATGCACCTGGGGTCGCGGACGGTGGAGGCACGAAACCAGGCCGAGGCAGTAGGCCGGTCCCAGTCGCCTGCTCTCCCTGCGTCTTGATTGGCTGAGCGGGGCGGCCGAGCCCCCACCCTGCTCCTTTATGAAGAGCAAGAGGGGGGGGGGCGACGAAAACCCACACTCCTTCATCTTCGCTTCTCTTCAGCTCCTGATCCCCTCTCTCCATTCGCTATGGAGAAAGGGAACCCCGGTCCTTCATCGGTGGCGGCGAGGGTCGCCGCTAGGCAACGCGCCCCTCCTCCCCTTGCACCCGCGGTGGCAGAGCCAACCGTAAGGGTAAGGGGGAGGGGGCGAGGTCGTGGACGAGGTCGTGGACGAGGCCGAGGCGCTCAGGGACGAGGCGGACGGGGCGACGCGTCGGCCTCGCCTCCGCCAGCGGCCCCTCTTCTCACAGCAGTCCACATCGGGGACGACCCCTGCGAGTTCTTCGTCAGGCTGCGCCGGGCGCCTCGTCGCCGCCTCCGCCTCCCGTCCCCCTTCGCAAGCGTGATGGAGGTGGAACAACCCGAGACGCTAAGACTGCGCATGAGGGGCTGCGGGATCAGCGGCACGTGGGTCCATGTTGAGTCCCCAGCCCCCGGCGTGATGTATCTTGGTGGAGGGTGGAAGACGTTCGCCCGTATCCACAGCTTGATGGAGGGGTTCACCCTCCATTTTAAGTTGATGGAGGGCGATCTCCTCTCCGTCAAGGTCTTCGGGTGCTTCGGGATCCGGGCCCGGTGCTGCGTGGATAGCTCCTCCGACAGCAAAAGCTCCTCCTCGAGCGAGAGTGACGAGGAGGGGAGCGACAGCGACGACGAGGGTAGTGGTCGTCGGGATGACGGGTCCGACTAGGCGTCAGTCGCGGCTCCGCGTGGCACCGGCGACCCCATCATCAGTGTCGCCGTCTCCTTGAGCTTCCCGGGGTCGCCTCCTTGGCGGCTGGCGTGGCGAGGCTGGGGAAGAGGAAGAGGGCTGGCGGCAAGGCCGTCAAGTCGGAGTACGAGGGTGAGGTGCCCTCGACAGCGTGCTGACGTCCTGCCGCCCCGTCGAGCCCTGCTTCCGGAGCTGCCACCACCACCTAGCCTTCAGACGGTCCCCGGGGCGTTCTGTTGGTGTCTTCTGCCACCTGTAGCTCGTCTAGGCGCCCCTTTTGCCCTTTTCGCCTCCTTGTCCTACCTCCTGAGGAGAGAGACAAGAAAGGGATTACGGGCACCTTATCTCTTTTTAACTTGTAAGACTTTGGGGCTTAGATGCATTTAAAGCTTGTAATCCCATCTCTCATGTTTTTCACTCCCTCTGAACTGTACCTAAGCAGAATGTTTTTAATGAAAAGGGGATGTTTGCCGGGTCATTTGTCTCGCGGGTAAAACCCACGCCAAGGAGCGAGTCGTTTATATCGTTAAGATAGACACTTCTTTGCCCGGCAATAGGCCCTGCCGTCTTCCCGCGCCACTCGACCTTCCTCACGCCTTTGGCGGAGGTAGGGATGAGGCGGGTTCGGGCTCCTTATTTCGTTCCTTTGCCGCCGCGGCTACCACCAAAACTGGCCCTAGGAACGCGCTCCGGGGCCCTGAGTTAAGGGAGCACGGCAGATTTTTAGGAAGAAGCAAGGTTTTCGCATTCCTCAGTCCATAAGAGAATGCATGATAAGGGATGAAAAACTTATCTGGGATTGCAGCCCCCAGCAACTTTGGCTTGCCGCGGGCGAATCTTTGTACTTGCAGCCCCCGGCAACACTGGTTTGCCGGGGACCAGATGCTGGTCCGCCCTTCTTCTCTTCTTCGTCCTTAAGCGGTCTGGCCAGGATATGCAAAACCCTGCGAACCAAAGGAAACGAAAGAACAGGAAAAAGGACGCAGACCCGACCTCTAAGCTAGGGGTTAGCAGGTATTAGGCACTATCAACCCTAACCAAGGACGAGACTCGACTCATCATGCATGCTAAATCTTAGGGCGCCAGCGCTTCATTTACTGCTGCTCAGGGTCTGCGCCTGGCTTTGTACAAAGGATTACATGCAACAGCGGCAAGACTTGTACAAAAGGGTGGTTGCCGGACGGGGTCCGACAACCGCGCCTTACGGGTAAAACTTACGAAGATGCTCAATATTCCAGGAGTTGTTCACCGGATGCCATCTTCGGTCTCGAGGCGGACAGCGCCGGGCCTCGTGACTCGTCTCACCTGGTAAGGGCCTTCCCACTTTGGCGTCAACTTGTTATGATTCTTGGCGGACGGAGCGCGCCGAAGAACAAGGTCGCCTTCCTCGAAGCTTCTGGCTTTAACTTTGCGGCAATGGTAGCGACGCAAAGCTTGCTGGTAGCGAGAGGCTCGCACAGCAGCCTGAAGACGATCTTCCTCAAGGAGCAGCGCGTCATCTTCACGCAGCCGCTCTTGCTCAAGCTCATCATAAGCGAGCACTCGAGGTGACCTGTATACGAGTTCCGTGGGGGTAACTGCTTCTGCTCCATAGACTAGAGCAAATGGTGTCTGGCCAGTGGCTCGATTTGGCGTCGTTCTGATCGACCAAAGAGCCACCGGCAGCTCCTCGATCCAGTTTCTCCCGCACTTGTGCAGCCTGTCGAAAGTTCTGGTCTTGAGCCTGCGCAGTACTTCGAGATTGGCCCTCTCCGCTTGACCGTTGCTCCTGGGATGAGCAACAGAAGCGAAGCAGACCTTGGCGCCGAGATCTTGGACGTATTGCATGAAGGCGCGGCTCGTGAATTGTGTACCGTTGTCGGTGATGATCCTGTTGGGGATCCCGAAGTGGCAAACAATCGACCTGAAGAACTTGACTGCTGACTGTGCTGTCACCTTCCTCACTGGTTACACTTCCGGCTACTTTGTGAACTTGTCGATTGCGACGTACAAGTACTCAAAGCCCCCGACAGCTCGAGGGAAGGGGCCGAGGATGTCGAGTCCCCAGACCGAAAATGGCCAGGATAAAGGGATTGTGTGGAGAGCTTGAGCTGGCCGGTGTATCTGCTTGGAATGGAACTGGCACGCTTCACACTTGGTTACTTGTGCAGTTGCATCCTGGAGGGCTGTCGGCCAGAAGAAACCTTGCCGGAACGCTTTGCCGGCAAGTGCTCTGGCGCCAATGTGATGACCACATATGCCTCCATGTATCTCTGCCAACAGCTTTTGTCCGTCTTCCCGGGAAATACACTTCAATTTCACACTGTTGCGCCCTCTTCTGTACAGCGTGTTGTCGACGAACTGGTACATACTCGAGCACCGGGCTACTCTTTCCGCTTCTTCTTGTTCTTCGGGAAGTTCTTCGTTCTGGAGGAAATGGACAGTCTGCTGCGCCCATGCTGGAGCCTGTGGCTCGACAACAAGGACTGAAGGCACATCTGCTGCTGCGGGAACGTCCGCTTCTACGGCGAGGATCTGGGGCTCAGCCGGAGCTTGACGTTCCCCGGCAAGCTTGCCGGGGCAAAATTTGTCGGGAGCGCCTGCTTCTACGGAACATACCCCCTGGGGTTTGCCGGAGCAGGCGGCTCCTCAGCGCTCTTGGCGTCGATCTTGGGGACCTTCTTGGCGGCGGCTCCGGGGAGCTCTGCCGGAAGATAGTCGCCGGAGACCAACTTCCTCTTCTTGCTCTATCCGGTTGATGGTGTCACGGATGGCTGAGTCAGCTTGAGCACAAAGGTTCCTGGTTCCACAGGTAACTTAAGTGCCGTGCACTTTGACATGCCATCAACGATGTCGTTCTCAGCTCTTGGAACGTGTTCCATTTGCAGGCCGTCAAAGCGCTCTTCTAGCTTCCTCACTTCATCAACGTACGCTTCCATCAACGGACTCTGGTAATCTTTGTTCACTTGGCGGACGACAAGCTGTGAGTCACCCCTGACAATGAGCTTCTTGATCCCAAGTTCTGCCGCGATCCTGAGACCGGCGAGCAAACCTTCATACTCTGCAGTATTGTTGGTTGCTTGCTCCTTGGGGAAGTGCATCTGGACTATGTACTTGAGATGCTCTCCAGTGGGTGCGATAAGCACCGCGCCAGCACCGGCGCCTTGCAGCGAGAAAGCACCATCAAAATACATCGGTCACTCTTTGCTTGCTTCTTTGATGGGGATGCTCGTCTCTGGGATCTCTTCGTCTGGCGTTGGTGTCCACTCTGCTATGAACTCCGCCAATGCTCTGCTCTGAATAGTTGAAGTGCTCTCGAATTTGAGACCGAAGCTTGACAGTTCCAGTGCCCACTCGACAATCCTGCCTGTTGCTTCTGGATTCTGCAGTATCCTCTTCAGCGGAAAGAGGGTGACAACGGTAATCTCATGTGCTTGGAAGTAATGGCGCAACTTTCTCGAGGCCATGAGAAGGACGAAAAGCAATTTCTGCACACCAGAGTACCTTGACCTAGCCCCCTGCAGAAGGGAGCTGACAAAGTAAACTGGGCGCTGCACCATTCTCTTCTTCTGCACCTCCACTCGCTCCTGCGTAGATTCATCCTTGTCGGGGCCAGAGCTTGTCAGGGAAGCCTCTTGCTTGTTGCTAGACGCGCTTGCCGCGGTTGCTAGCTCATCATCTGCCTCCCTCTCCGCTACTAACGCAGCACTAACCACTTGATTGGTTGCCGCCAGGTATAGCAGCAACTTCTCTTGTGGTTTAGGCGCGACAAGTATTGGAGCAGAGGACAGGTATTTCTTCAAGTCCTGCAGCGCAGCCTCCGCTTCCGGAGTCCATTTTACTGGACCCGCCTTTTTCAAAACTTTGAAAAATGGCAGGGCACGTTCTACAGACTTGGAAATAAACCTGCTGAGAGCCGCAACGCAGCCGGCAAGCCTTCGTACATCCTTGACGCGTGTTGGTGCTTCAATCTGCTCGATGGCCTTGATTTTGTCTGGATTGGCTTCGATTCCTCGCTGAGACATGAAGAACCCGAGAAGCTTGCCGGAAGGGATTCCAAACACGCACTTCTCGGGGTTGAGCTTGAGGCTGATCCTGCGCAGGTTCGCAAAGGTATCTTCTAAATCTTGAATCAGGGTTGCCCTGTTCCTGCTTTTGACCACTATGTCATCCATGTAGGCTTCCACATTCCTATGGATTTGCGGCTCAAAAGCGGTATGGACAACCCTTGCAAATGTCGAACCGGCATTCTTCAAACCGAAAGGCATCCGTACGAAACAGTACGTGCCACATGGAGTGATGAATGCGGTCTTCTCCTCATCTTCTTCAGCCATGAAGATCTGATGGTACCCTGAGTATGCGTCAAGAAATGAGAGTAGGTCACATCCGGCCATGGAGTCAACAATCAGGTCAATGCGCGGCAAGGGAAAGGGATCTTTGGGACAAGCTTTATTAACATCAGTAAAGTCGATGCAAAGCCTCCATTTCCCATTTGCTTTGCGCACGACAACAGGATTGGCCAACCACGTCGGATGGAGCACGCCTCTGATAAGGCCTGCCGCTTCCAACTTCTTGATCTCTTCTGCGATGAACTCTTGGCGCTCCACCGCTTGCTTCATAACTCTCTGCTTGACGGGCCGCGCATGAGGACAGACGGCGAGGTGGTGCTCAACCACTTTCCTGGAACGTCGGGGATGTCAGATGGTTGCCAGGCAAACACATCGACATTCGCCCGCAGGAAAGCAACGAGCGCGCCTTCCTATTTGGGGTCGAGGGTGGCACTGATGGTGAAGGTACCACCAGTGCCGTCCTCCTTGGCGGACACCTTCTTGGTCATTGGCGAGGCTGCCATTGACTTCTTACTCTTGCCGGTGGAGCTCGATGGAGCGTCCTCGACGGTAGCGCAGCACTCCGAAGAGGTGCGCTTGCCGGAGTGGGCACCAGAGCACTTGCCGGGCTTGGTCTTCCTCTTCCCTCCAGGAGCTTCAGCGGCAAGTGGCTTGTGATCCGTTGCGGCTGCTGCTTCCTGGTAGATCTTGTCGGCACAGATAAGGGCATCCTTCTTGTCGCCGGGGACAGAGTTGCCGCTTATCGGGCCTGGCATCTTGAGCATGTTGTATGCGTAGTGAGAGGCCGCCATGAACTTGGCGAGTGCTGGATGGCCGAGAATTCCATTGTAGGGCAATGGAAAATCGGCAACGTCAAAAGTGATCCTCTCTGTCCTGAAGTTCAGCTCGCTGCCAAATGTCACTGGCAACGTTATCTTCCCCTTCGGCTTGCTCCTTCCCGGGTTGATTCCTTGGAATGTGCGGTCTCTTCGAGCTCGCTGTCGGGGACTTGGAGTTTCTGGAGTACAGCGGAGGAGATCAGGTTCAAGCCGGCCCCACCGTCGACTAGCATCTTAGTGACCTTGAGGTCGCGGACTGTTGGTGAGACCAACATCGGGAAGCACCCGATCGCAGTTGTGCGGTCAGGGTGGTCCTCAACATCGAAGATGATAGGCGTGCTGGACCATTTGAGAGGCTTGCGTGACTCGACGGGTGGTTTCGCTGCATGGACTTCCCGCGCCCACTGCTTGAGCTGGCGGTGAGAAGTATGCAGAGAAGCACCGCCGTCTACGCACAAGACCTCTGTGGCTTTCTGAAACTCCTGCTCACTGGTCTCGACATCATCCATGTCTTCGTCTTCGTCGTCGTCTTCGTTCTTGTCGCGGCCATGGGGAGGTCTGTCCGCTTGCCGCTGCTTGTCCTTGTCGCGGCGTCCTCCCTGGCCGGGGCGCTTCGTGCCTGATCCTCCGCCACCTCCCCGGGCTCTCTCCTTGTCGCGCCGCTCGTACTCGGCCTTTTGCAGCTCGACGAGCCGCTCAACCTGCTTGCAGCTCTGGAGGTCATGGCCCTTGGTGCGGTGGATCTTGCAGTACTGTTTGTTGGTGCCGTCCCGCTTGTCGGCGACCGCCACAGCCTGGTAGTTGGCGCATCCGGCAACCTCCTTGCCGGAGCTACCATCCTGGGCCTTCTTGGCAGCGCCTTCATCGCCGGACTGCTCAACAACCAGTACTTCTTGGCTCTTCTTCTTCCTGTTGCTCCGCCGCCGGTTCTTCCTTGCCGGGGCGGTATCTTCACTGTCAGATTCTCCTGCTCCAGTGTTCTCTCCGGGTAGTTTCCTTCCTTCCTCAGCACGTGCACACTTGTTGGCCAGGGCATATAGCTCGCTGGCGTCTTTGATCTTGCACATCTCCATCTCCTCCCGCATCCTGCGGTTACGCACGTTCTGATGGAACGCGCTGATAACCGCGGCAGGGTGGACGCCTGGGATGTTGTAGAGTACGCGGCTGAATCTCTGGATGAACTTGCGCAAGGATTCCCCTTCCTTCTGGACGAGCAGATGAAGGTCGCTCACTTGGCCATGGGGTTTGTGGCCGCCTGTAAAGGCGCCAACAAACTGATGGCACAAGTCTGTCCAGGAGGTTATGGAGTTATCTGACAAGTGCATGAGCCAGGATCTGACATTGGATTTGAGTACCAGCGGGAAGTAGTTGGCAAGGATCTTGTCGTCCCACCCCCCAGCAGCCTGCACCGCAATGGTGTAGATGCTGAGGAACTCCGACGGATGCGACATGTCGTCGTACTTCTCTGGTACGTTTGGCTTGAAATTCTTCATGCTGGGCCACTGGACTTGCCGCAGCTCATGGTTGAACGCAGGGCAGCCTACCGCGTACGGCAGGTCGCCTGGTCCCCCGGGCGCATGCATGTCTACAGAGGGCCCAGTGCGCTGGTCTGATTGACGTCGCGCTTCTCTCCGACGCTCGATGCGCGTACGAGCGTCCTCTTGCTCTCGTTCGTGAAGAACGTGATGTTGATCGTGACGAATTCGCGGATTTGACGACGCGGTGGAGTCGTTGTCGTGATGGCTCCGGCGAGTCGGCGATCTTGGCCGTTGGGGCAGAGAATGCACGGTGGTCGCACCCCCACCGGTCTTGGCGCCATCGGTTCTCGCCTGGCCGACCTGCCGCGGCTGCGACGCACTGTGCTGCCGCGGGGTGTCGCCGTTAGCGAAGCCGATGAGACTCTGTATCGTGGCCCTCCAGTCATCGAGCTTGTCCGCCGTTGGAGGGTAGTCTAGGAGCAGTTGAGCTCGTGCTAGAGCTTCTACTAGAGTGGCGGGCAGCGGTGGCGAGCGGTGCGTGGAGCGGGACGTGCTCGAACTTCTAACTACGTTAGAAGGAGCAACACCCGGACCAAGCAGTCGCGCCACGCTCGCGCCAGCACGTTGGTGTGTATGCTGGCCTTGAGCACCCTGGGATCCGCCAGCTCGATCTGGGTCCAGCGAGCGTATGGTACCGTGAGTGCCAAGACGCTGCTGGTCCCGTGCCTCCTGAGAGGGGCGCGGTGCATGTTCGGACGCCGTGGCACCATGAGCTGGTTCAGCGACGCCCGTTCCGTCGCCGGTGCCGTCCCCACCACCCATTTGCTCCAGGGGCGGTGGGTTCGACGCGGACGGACCAGCCACCTCCGGAGCCTTCTTCTTCGATGGCATGTCGATGAAGATGATGGAGATCTAGCCCGTGCAGACGCCGGATCAGGTTCGCACAACTTCGACGCCCCCTACCTGGCGCGCCAAAGATGTCGGGGGAAATCTGCCTCCATGAACACCTATGGGGACCGAGCCCCTTTCTGGTTCGGCGGGGGGAGGAGGTCGCGCGAAAAGCGGATCGAGGCGATGCACACAAGGGGATTTACCCAGCTTCGGGCCGCACGGATGCGTAAAACCCTACTGCTGCTTTGTGGTTTGTATTGTGTTCTTGGGAGCGCTGAGTGCTACAGTACACTCAGGCAACTAATCAGACCGAGCGTGAGTGGTCTCCTTCCTCCCTCCCCCCTTTACGTTCCGCATGGGGCCTCCTTTTATATGCGCAAGGGGTTACCCACAGGTGGCAACGTAGGCGGGGGTAAAACTGGAAAACGTTGTGTTGGGTACAGCTGTTTGCACAGTGCTATCATACCTAACTCTGACGGCAGGGGACAAGGGCATTAAATGCCCATCTAGGTCGCCCAAACAGTGCAGAAAAGGGGCCGTCAGGGGCACCACCGTTTGCCACGACGGCTACCCTGTCAGCGTCGCTTTGCCACCGCATTCCCCTGGCTGCGCAGCCTCTCGCCACGTACGCCTGGAACGGCCCCAGAGCGACGCGTGGGTGGATGAGCTGGAATGCAGGCGCGGCGTGGTGACTTGCCGCGGAAAGCGCCTTGCTGCGGTCGATGCCTTGTCGCGCCCAGGAGCTTGTTGCTCACCTGTCCTTGCCGGGACGTGTGGCGCGTCGCAGCAAGTCTCTTGTCGTGCCTTGGTCAGCCTTCCCAGCAAGCTCCTCTTGCCGGGGCCTTGTGCTTCGAGCGGCCGTCCCGGCAAGCTCCTCTTGCTGGGGCCCTGCTCTCTTCGGGTGGCCTTCCCGGCAAGCTCCTCCTGTCGGGGCCTTGGCTCAAATACTTTGTTCTTGGATGGCCCAAAAAGGGACCATGGAGAGTTTTGGCGATCGCCTGGCAAGCCTTGCCGCGGGGTGCTACGACTGCCCGTGCACAAGTTCGCGGTACTAAGGTACCCCTATTTTAGTACACCGACAAGTGTCAACTTTAGGAATTAGTGATCCCACTATTTTGGAGGGTGTTGAATCTTAGTGTGATATTTATGAAAGTGGATTTGGAAGAGTGTCAACTTTAGCTAGTAATGACTCCACTATTTCGGAAGAGGTTCCAATTGAGTATGATAACAAAATTGCTATCCATGATGCTACTAAAAAATTATTATGAGGGAGGAATACATGCTTGTAGGAGTTGCAATAATATCAAGTTTCCTCTCTATGTGCTTAAAGTTTTGAAGTTATACTTTTTTTGCCTTCCTATGCTAGTTGATTGTTGCTCTTATAAATTGTGTGCTCACAAAATCCCCAGGCATAGCAAGTAAGTTATATTTAAGTGTGCTAGTCATATTCTTCAAGATGCTCTCTTTGTGCTTCAATTCCAATTTTTTATGTGAGCATCATTGAAATCATCATGCCTAGATAAAAGGCATTAATGAAAAGCGCTTGTTGGAAGACAACCCAATATTTACTCTTACTGCTTTTGTGTATTTACATGATTAAGCTACCGTAGTAATCATGTTTTATATCTTTTGTTTCAATAAAGTGCCAGGTAATACCTTTGGGAAGACTTGGGTGAAAGTTAATGTGATCTTGCTGTGAAAAATAAAAACTTTGCGCTCATGAGATTAGCTGTAATTTTTTTTACAGAAGAGTGCTTTTGGGTTGATTCTTTTTGCGGAAGATTAATAGACAAATTCCTCACGTCCACCAATTTATTTCATAACTTTTGGAGTAGCAGAAGTATGGTTTATGTTCAGATCATTACAGACTGTTCTGTTTGTAACAAATTCTATTTTCATTGCATAGTTTGCTTGTTTTCTAGTTTCTATGGCTTATATTCCTCAATATAAATTGTAGAAATGATATGGTACAATAGGCAATGTGTGAGAACAATTATGAACCTTGTCTTTGACAGTACCAAAGTGAATGGTTTGCTCTTTATCATACTAACCTATCTCACAAAGTTTGGTTAAGTTTTGTGTGATTGAAGTTTTCAAGTTTTTGGTGAGATATCGATATGAGGAGAATAAGGAGTGGAAAGACCCTAATCTTGGGGATGCCCAAGGCACCCCAAGACAATACACAAGGAAGACTCAAGTACCTAAGCTTGGGGATGCCCCGGAAGGCATACCCTCTTTCGTCTTCAAAACTATCGGTATACCTTACTCAGAGCTATATTTTTATTCGTCATATGATATGTGTTTTGCTTGGAGCGTATTTTTAATTTTACTTGCTGTTTGAATAAAATCATTGGATCTGAAATATTAATGAAAAAGAATCCTCCCATGGCTAGTTAATTATTTGACTACTCAGTGTTCTTCACTCATATCTTTTGGAGTAGTTCGTCATTTGCTCATGTGCTTCATGTATATCCTATGAGTAAATGGTTGAATAATTTAATGTCATAAATCTGAATATATATATATGTTTTGTATGCTTATAACATGGGGAGTAATGACTTCACACAAAATAAGTATAGGTAGTAAACTTATTGAAAGTTAGCAAACGTAGAATTGGTCACTTGAACAATTCATGATAGAATATTAAAGGAAGAGAGGTTTCACATATAAATACACTATCTTGGACATCATTTATGATTGGGAGCACTCATTAAAATATGAGATGCCAAAGATTTGATGTTGGACAAGGAAGACAACGTAACGGGTTATGTTTTCTTATATCTGAAATAAAGTATATTATCGTGGATCATCCAACATGTTGAGCTTGCCTTTCCCCCTCATGCTAGCCAAATTCTTTGCACTAAGTAGAGATACTACTTGTGCTTCCAAATATCCTTAAACCAAGTTTTGCCATGAGATTCCACCATACCTACCTATGGATCGAGTAAGATCCTTCAAGTAAGTTGTCATCGGTGCAAGCAATAAAAATTGCGCTCTAAATATGTATGATTGATTGGTGTGGAGGAAATAAGCTTTATACGATCTTGTGATTCGGAAGAAATAAAAGCGACGGACTGCATAATAAAGGTTCATATCACAAGTGGCAATATAAAGTGACGTTCTTTCGCATTAAGATTTTGTGCATCCAACCTTGAAAGTGCATGGCAACCTCTGCTTCCCTCTGCGAAGGGCCTATCTTTTACTTTTATCTTCTACCTTATGCAAGAGTCATGGTGATCTTCACCTTCCCTCTGCGAATTATATCAGGATCAACAGAGAATTCATAATCCTTATCAGTAACACAAATAGGTGAAGTAGCAAAAGCAGGATCATGTTTCATTCTAGCATTAAGAGATTGCTGCTTCCATTTAGCTAATACCCTCTTGAGCTCGTATCTATCATTGCAAGCTAAAATAGCTCTAGCAGCTTCTTTTTCCAGAACATATTACTCAGGAACAACATGCGATTCATATTTATTAGGGGGAGTGTCTTCATCATCACTTTCTTCAATATTATCAATAATTTCATTCTCTCTAGCCCTAGCAAGTTGTTCATCAAAAAATTCACCAAGTGGCACAGTAGTATCAAGCATAGAAGTAGTTTCATCATAAGTATCATGCATAGCAGAAGTGGCATCATCAATAACATGCGACATATCAGAACGAATAGCAGAAGCAGGTTTAGGTGTCGCAAGCTTTCTCAAAAGAGAAGGTGAATCAAGTGCAGAGCTAGATGGCAGTTCCTTACCTCCCCTCGTAGTTGAGGGATAAATTGTTGTTTTCGCGTCTTTCAAGTTCTTCGTAGTGACTAGCAGATATAAATCCCAAGTGACTCAAAGAATAGAGCTATGCTCCCCGGCAACGGTGCCAAAAAATAGTCTTGATAACCCACAAGTATAGGGGATCGCAACAGTTTTTGAGGGTAGAGTATTCAACCCAAATTTATTGATTCGACACAAGGGGGGCCAAAGAATATTCTCAAGTATTAGCAGTTGGGTTGTCAATTCAACCACACCTGGATAACTTAGTATCTGAAGCAAAGTATTTAGTAGCAAAGTAATATGGAAGTAACGGTAACGGTAGCAAAAGTAATATTTTTGTGTTTTGTAGTAATTGTAACAGTAGCAACGGAGAAGTAAATAAGCGAAGAACAATATGTGAAAAGCTCGTAGGCATTGGATCGGTGATGGAGAATTATGCCAGATGCAGTTCATCATGTAACAATCATAACATAGGGTGACACAGAACTAGCTCCAATTCATCAATGTAATGTAGGCATGTATTCCGAATATAGTCATACGTGCTTATGGAAAATAACTTGCATGACATCTTTTGTACTACCCTCCCGTGGCAGCGGGGTCCTAGCGGAAACTAAGGGATATTAAGGCCTCCTTTTAATAGAGTACCGGAACAAAGCAATAACACATAGTGAATACGTGAACTCCTCAAACTATGGTCATCACCGGGAGTGGTCCCGATTATTGTCACTTCGGGGTTGCCGGATCATAACACATAGTAGGTGACTATAGACTTGCAAGATAGGATCAAGAACTCACATATATTCATGAAAACATAATAGGTTCATATCTGAAATCATGGCACTAGGACCCTAGTGACAAGCATTAAGCATAGCAAAGTCATAGCAACATCAATCTCAGAACATAGTGGATAGTAGGGATCAAACCCTAACAAAACTAACTCGATTACATGATAGATCTCATCCAACCCATCACCGTCCAGCAAGCCTACGATGGAATTACTCATGCACGGCGGTGAGCATCATGAAATTGGTGATGGAGGATGGTTGACGATGACGACAGCGACGAATCCCCCTCTCCGGAGCCCTGAACGGACTCCAGATCAGCCCGCCCGAGAGGTTTTAGGTCTTGGCGGCGGCTCCGTATCGTAAAATGGGATGAATCCTTCTCTCTGATTTTTTTCTCCCCGAAGGTGAATATATGGAGTTGGAGTTGAGGTCGGTGGAGCGTCAGCGGGCCCATGAGGTAGGGGGCGCGCCCAGGGGGGCAGGCGCGTCCCCCACCCACGTGGACAGGGTGTGGGCCCCCTGACGTGGATTTTTCTTCCAGTATTTTTAATATTTTTCAAAAAGATGTTCCGTGGAGTTTCAGGTCATTCCGAGAACTTTTGTTTCTGCAGATAAATAACACCATGGAAAGTCTGCTGAAAACAGCGACAGTCCGGGTTAGTTCCATTCAAATCATGCAAGTTAGAGTCCAAAACAAGGGCAAAAGTGTTTGGGAAAGTAGATACGACAGAGACGTATCAACTAGCATCACACATAATTTCAAAAGGCAAGTTCCAATCAGGTGGTTGAACAATAGGTGCAGAAATCAGGTGGTTAAACAATCATCATCAAAAACAAAAGGAATATCCTTCTGCAAGAGGCTAGTAAGAGGCCTAGAAATTTTAGAAAAGTCTTCGATAAATCTCCTATAGAAACCAGCATGAGCTAGGAAACTATGAATACCTTTTATATCTTTAGGATATGGCATTTTCTCAATTGCATCAACGTTAGCTTGGTCCACTTCAATACCTCTTTCAGAAATTTTATGACCGAAGACAATGCCTTCATTAACCATAAGGTGGCACTTCTCCAAATTCAAGACGAGGTTTGTTTGTTCACATGTCTGCAAAACTCGCTCAAGATTGCTTAAACAATCATCAAAATACTTCCCATAAATAGAGAAGTCATCCATGAAAACCTCAACAATCTTTTCAAAAAAGTCAGAGAATATAGCAGTCATACATCTTTGAAAGCTAACAGGTGCATTACATAAACCAAAAGGCATACGTCAATAAGCATCGGTTCCAAAGGGACAAGTAAAAGTGGTCTTTTCTTGATGAGGTTGAGAAACAGGTATTTGTGAAAATCCAGAATAACCATCAAGGAAGCAAAAGTTTGTGCGCTTAGATAATCTTTCAAGAATTTGGTCAATACAAGGCAAAGGGTAATGATCTTTTCTAGTTGCTTTATTTTTTTCTAAAATCAATTACCATTCTATAGCCTATAACAATTCTTTGTGGAATAAGTTCATTCTTACCATTAGGAACAATAGTAATACCTCCTTTCTTAGGAACACAATGAACAGGACTTTCCCAACTACTATCAGCTATAGGATAGATTATACCTGCTTCCAGAAGTTTTAATATTTCCGTTCTTACCACTTCTTCATCTTCGGATTTAACCGGCGTTGGTGATCAACAACAAGTTTAGCACCAGGTTCCATATTAATCTTGTGCTGACATAGAGTGGGACTAATGCCCTTTATATCACCAAGAGTATATCCAATAGCAGCCTGGTGCTTCCTTGAAACTGTCAATAATCTTTCTTCTTCATGTTTTGAAAGGTTAGCACTAATAATAACAGGATATATCTTCTTTTCATCAAGATAAGCATATTTCAAAGTGTCTGACAATTGTTTTAATTCAAACAAAGGATCACCGTTAGGTGGAGGAGGGCCTCCTAGAGTTTCAATAGGCAAGTTGTGTTTAAGCAGAGGACGTTGTTCAAAGAAATTTTTGTCTATTTCATTTCTTTCATGCATATGTAAATCATTTTCATGGTCTAGCAAATATTGTTCTAAAGGATTAGTAGGTGGGACTGCAATAACAGCAAGACCAATTAATTCATCCTTACTAGGCCTATTATTTTTCATGATGATTTCTACTATACTTGAAAAAATTAAACTCATGAGACTCATCACCAAGGCTAACACCAACAGTTTGTTTATTACAGTCTATCTTAGCATTAACTGTATTCAAGGAAGGTCTACCAAAGATAATGGTACAAAAGTCATCTTGTGGGGAACCAAGAACAAGAAATCAGTAGGGTATTTTATTTTCCCACACCATACTTCAACATCTCTAACAATCCCAAAAGGTGATATTGTGTCTCTATTAGCAAGTTTAATAGTAATATCTATGTCTTCTAACTCTGCAGGTGCTATGTGTTTCATAATTTCTTGATATAAAGTGTAAGGAATAACACTCACACTAGCACCCATGTCACATAAACCATGATAATAGTGATCTCCTATTTTAACTGAGATGACAGGCATGCCAACAACAGGTCTATGTTTACCCCTTTTATCAGGTTTGTCTATTCTAGAAGCTTCTTCACAGAAGTAAATAACATGCCCATCTATATCTTCTTCTAAGAGATCTTTAACCATAGCAATGCTAGGTTTTACTTTCATTTGTTCATCAGGTCTAGGTGTTCTAATATAGCTTTTGTTAACCACAGTTGAAACTTTAGCATGTTCCTTTATCCTAACAGGAAAAGGTGGTTTCTCAATATAAGTAGAAGGAACAACTGGATCAACATTATAAAGTATAGTTTCTTCTTTAACCGGTACCGGTTCTTTAATTTCTTCTTTAATAGGTGGGTGATATTTAAAGCACTTCTCTTTAGGGACTTCAACATGAGTAGCAAATGATTCACAAAAGGAGGCTACTATCACAGAGTCAAATCCATATTTAGTGCCAAACTTTTGAAAAGCATCGGTATCCATAAAATATTTAACACAATCATATTTAATGTTAATACCTAACTCTTTACCTTCGTCGAGTTCCCAATCTTCAGAGTTGCGTTTAATTATTTCCAAAAGACCCCACCAGAATTCAATAGTCTTGTTCATAAAAGAACAAGCACAAGAGGTATCAAGAATGGTTTGATCATTACGAGAAAGCCGAGCATAAAAATTCTGGACAATAATATCTCTTGAGAGCTCATGATTGGGGCATGAATATAACATTTACTTAAGCCTCCCCCAAGCTAGAGCGATACTTTCTCCTTCATGAGGCCAAAAATTATATATATAATTCAATCACGATGAACTAGATGCATAGGATAATTTTTTTGGTGGAACTCCAATTTCAAACAATTCCAATTCCATGATCCAATATCATCTCATAGCATATACCATGCCAATGCTTTTCCCATCAAAGCTAAAGGGAAAACCTTTTTCATAACTTGATCCCTGGGTAAACCTGCAAGCTCAAACAGTCCACAACTTTGTTCTACATATATCAAGTGCGTATGAGGATGTTCGGTTCCATCTCCTGCATAAGGATTAGCTAGCAGTTGTTCTATCATACCTGAAGGAATTTCATCTTAAATATTTTTAGTAGGTGCAGTAGGTTGAGGGTAACTAATTGTGGTTCCGGACGAGGTGAATATACCACAAACAAACCCCTCAAAGGATTGTTTTCCGTATCAAGTAACAATGAATTTCAGCACGCTATATAAATGTTTCCTTACCAAATTCCACTTACCAAAGGAACTTCACTCCCCGGCAACGGCGCTAGAAAATAGCCTTGATGACCCACAAGTATAGCTGATTAATTGTAGCTCTTTTTGATAAGTAAGAGTGTCGAATCCAACGAGGAGCAGAAGGAAATGACAAGTAGTTTAGAGTAAGGTAATGTCTGCAAGTGCTGGAATTGTGAGTAGCGGACTAGATTGATAGCGTGATAATTTTTAACAAGCAAGTAACGATAATAGTAACAAAAGTGCAGCAAGGTATCACAATCCTTTTGAGGCAAAGGGCAGGCCAAAATGGTCTCTTATGATAAGCAGGGCATTCTTGAGGGTACAAGGGATTTTCATCTAGTCACTTTCATCATGTTGGTTCGATTTGTGTTCGCTACTTTGATAATTTGGTATGTGGGTGGACCGGTGCTTAGGTGTTGTTCTTACTTGAACAAACCTCCTACTTATGATGAACGCTCCCGGAAGCATCTGCAACTACGAGCGAAGTATTAAGAATAAATTCTAACCATAGCATTAAACTTTGGGATCCAATCGGTCCCTTATGTAATAGCGCATAAACTGGGGTTTATGTTTCTATCACTCTCGCAACCCACCATCTAGTTGCTACTCCACAATGCATTCCCTTAGGCCCAAATATGGTGAAGTGTCATGTAGTCGACGTTCACATGACAACATTAAGAGAATCACAACATACATACTATCAAAATATCAAACACATATCAAGTTCACATGATTACTTGCAACATGATTTCTCCCGTGACCTCAAGAACAGAAGTAACTACTCACAAATAATAAACATGCTCATGATCATAGGAGTATTAAATAGCATATTGGATCTGAACATATAATCTTCCACCAAATAAATCCATATCGTAATCAACTACAAGATATAATCAACACTACTAGTCACCCACAAGCACCAATCTATAGTTCTGGTAACAAGATTGAACACGAGAGATGAACTAGGGTTTGAGATGAGACGGTGCTGTTGAAGATGTTGATGGATATTGCCCTCCCCAAGATGGGAGAGTTGTTGGTGATGATGATGACGACGATTTCCCCCTCTGAGAGGGAAGTTCCCCCGGCGGAATCGCTCCGCCGGAGGACAAAAGTGCTCCAGCCCAAGTTCCACCTCGAGGCGGCGGTGCTTCGTCCCAAAAGTCCTCCTCTTATTTTTTTCTAGGTAAAAATGACTTTTATACCAGAAGATGGGCACCGGAGGTGGGCCGAGGAGGCCACAACCCCCCAGGGTGCGCCAGGGGGCCCTGGCGCGCCCATGTAGGTTGTGCCCACCTGGTGGCCCCCCTCTGGTAGTTATTGGCTCCAGTATTTCTTATTTATTCCATAAAAAATTCCCGTGAAGTTTCACCTTATTTGGAGTTGTGCATAATAGGTAGACTGACGTAGCTTTTTCAGGTCCAGATTTCCAACTGCTGGAATTCTCCTTCTTGGTTTGTACCTTGCAAATTATGAGAGAAAAGGTATTAGAATTACTCCAAAAAGCATTATTATGGATAAAAACATCATAAATAACAGTAAGAAAACATGATGCAAAATGGACGTATCAGGTTGGTTATTCTCACGATGAGTGGACTCCACTCATCATTCACAAGAAAATTGCTGGTAATCGGGATGCCGAGTTCCATGCTCAAATCAAATCAAATTATAATTGCAAACAAAACTCCCCTAGGACTATTGTTAGTTGGACGGTACCCGTTATTTTGGACCAGCCGTGGAGTATGCTTGTTGGTGGTGGGGGAGTATAAACTTTGCCATTCTATTTGGGAACCGCCTATAATGTATCTAGTATGGAAGATACCGAGATCTCTTGGTTGTTATGTTGACAATGAAAGCATACCTCTCAAAATATTATTTATCTCTATTTTAAAAACTCGAGCTCTAGCACCTCTGCAAATCCCTGCTTCCCACTGCGAAGGGCCTATCTATTTACTTTTATGCCGAGTAATCATCCTCTTATAGAAAGCACCAGTTAGAGACCACCACTATCATTTGTATGCACTGCTATTAATTTATATTGAGTATGAGTGTGACTGGATCGATTTTTCCATGAATTACAATGTCTAGTCAGTCCTTGATCTTCATGGGTGCTCTACATTTATGTTTTGTGGGCTCAGAAAGGGCTAGCAAGATACCATCTTGTTGTTTTGAAAAAGTGTTGTCATCCAAGATTCATTATTATTGCTCGCTAGTTGATTATGCCATTGATATGAGTAAATGTGAGACCTAAATGTTATTGTGAAAATGGTTAGTTGATAATCTTTGCTGAAAACGTGAATGTTGGCTTTACATATTTGCAACAACAAGATCAAACAAAGTTTGTAAAAGTTTTTCTTTATCACTTTTAGTTTGTCAACTGAATTGATTGAGGAAAAGTAATGAGTTAAGCTTGGGGGAGTTGCTATGACTCCATTGTATCTACTTTTCCAAACTCTTTTGCCCTTATTTTGGATCAAAGGAACTAAACCGGATTGACGTTGTTTTCAGCAGAATTGCATTGGTGTTATTTTTGTGCAGAAATAAAAGTTCTCAAAATGACCTGAAACTTCACGGAGAATATTTTTGGAATAAATAAACAATATAGGCGAAAGAATCAACCGAAGGGGACCCGCCACCTGTCTAGAAGGGTGGAGGGCGCGCCCCTAGGGCGCCCCTTGTCTTGTGGGTCCCACGAAGCTCCACCGACCTCAACTCCAAATCAATATATTCACGTTCGGGGAAAAAATCGGAGAGAATGATTCATCGCGTTCTACGATACGGAGCCGCCGCCACCTCCTATTCTTCGTTTGGAGGGCAGATCTGGAGTTCGTTTTGGGCTCCGGAGAGGGAAATCGTCGCCATCATCATCATCAACCATCCTCCATCACCAATTTCATGATGCTCACCGCCGTGCGTGAGTAATCCCATCGTAGGCTTGCTGGATGGTGATGGGTTGGATGAGGTTTACCATGTAATCGAGTTTGTTTTGTTAGGGTTTGATCCCTAGTATCCACTATGTTCTAAGATTGTTGTTGCTATCACTTTTATATGCTTAATGCTTGTCACTAGGGCCCGAGTGCCATGATTTCAGATAGGAACCTATTATGTTTTCATGAATACATTTGTGTGCTTGATCCTATCTTGCAATTTATAGTCACCTACTATGTGTTATGATCCGGCAACCCCGGAGTGACAATAGTTGGGACACTTCCTGGTGATGACCGTAGTTTGAGGAGTTCATGTATTCACTAAGTGCTAATGCTTTGATCTGATTCTCTATTAAAAGGAGGCCTTAATATCCCTTAGTTTTCATTAGGACTCCGCTGCCACGGGAGGGTAGGACAAAAGATGTCATGCAAGTTCTTTCCCATAAGCACGTATGACTATATTCGAAATACATGCCTACATTATATTGATGAATTGGAGCTAGTTCTGTGTCACCCTATGTTATAATTGTTGCATGATGAATGCCATTTGGCATAATTATCCATCATTGATCCATTGCCTACGAGTTCATTTCATATTGATCTTTGCTAAGTTACTTTTCTGTTGCCAATGTTACGATTGCCACAAAACTGCTACTATTGCTTTTGCCACTGTTACCGTCACTTCCATACTACTTTGCTACTAAATATTTTGCTGCAGATATTAAGTCTTTCACGTGTGGTTGCATTGACAACTTAGCTACTAATACATGAGAATATTCTTTGGCTCCTCCTGTGTCGAATCAATAAATTTGGGTTGAATACTCTGTCGGCGTCCTGGGAATGGGGGTGCCTAGACTTGCCTGCCTGCGGCTCATGGCATGGCTCCGTCAACGGCCCGGTACGGCCCGGCTTCAGCAACACCAACCCAAGAGCCTCACGAGGCGGATGACACCAAGAACTCCCTGAGGGGCGGCCTCACTAGGCTGGCTCCCGAGGAGCGGAGATATCAATGCGAGGTGCACCTCTTGAGGTTCACATGACATGAGCCTTGACAACCAAGGCAAGGCGGGCGCCAGCGGGCGCAGCGTACCAGTTTCCTCTTTGGTGCTAAGGAGGCAAGCGCAGGCACAGCGTCCCAAGGAATCATATAAAGGTTTCCATATCGGTGCAACGAGACCAAGACCGGCAGGACGACAGGATGGAGGTCATCGCGGAGCCCACTACAGCGTCACCACCAGAGCCTTTTGCAGGCGAAGACTACTTTTGTCAGGATAGCTCGTACTAGTTTTCCCCCTTCAAATTTGGCCGTTGTAGGATCCCGTCCCGCCTACATTTGGGAAGAGGACCAAGGCCACTATATATAGGACTTAGCCACCACCATAGAGAGGGAGGGATCATTTAGATCATCCACACACTCACCAGCTCCTCGAGCTCAAGGACACCTCACCTCCTGAGGCTGTTCAAACACTGTACTAGTTCATCCTCAGCCCTTTGAGGCAATCCACCACAAAGGTGGAGTAGGGCATTACACCACAAGGTGGCCCGAACCAGGATAAACTGATGTGTCCCTTGTCCATTGGGTTCGTCGAGCTAGGTTGTGGAATCGTTGAGTAGGCAGTCTGGGAAGAGGGAGTTCTTTGCACGCACCCTAGAGTTCGAACCTCTCAAGGGTTTGTGGAACCCCAAATATGACATTTGGCACGCCAGGTAGGGGTGCATCGAAGCCTCGCTTCTCCGTCCGCTTTGCCTTGCCAAACGGCTCCCATGGCGGGCACCGCTTCTTCCCCGACGGGACCGACGAGCGCCCACAAAAGCACCGCGGGCCTCCAAGCTTTCGCCCCCACCTTGCGGCAGGTACGGTGGACGCCCAAGTTCAGGCCGGAGATGTCGCCTCGTTACGATGGCACGTCAGATCTGGTAGGCTTCCTCCAGGCTTATGAGGAGGCCATTTGGGCAGCCGACGGTGACAACAAGGTCATGGCCAACTGGTTCCCCATGGCCCTCACTGGCGTACCGCGCTCCTGGATTCTCAGCCTGCCAAGGTCTTCTGTGGCCTCCTAGGAGGAGCTGGGCGGCCTCTTCGTCGCGCGCTTCGCGGAACCGGCACCCCACGCTATCGCAGCCCTCCTTGGCGGTTCTCTGGCCCCGCCCTCAGACCACCACGTCAAGCAGTTCTTTCGCCAAAGTGGTAGCTGCCCGCGTACAACAGTGAGCTCCTCCAGGGTGGGTGTCGCCCAGCGCGACCTCATCTTTGACTCCAGGGACCACCCCACAACCACAGCAGGCGCCGGCGCGCTCCTGATGCTTTGCACCCCCACCATCTACAACGTGGCGGTAACCAAGACCCTCATCGACGACGGAGCTGGCCTCAACGTGCTCTCCGTGGAAGCTTTCGGCTTGCTTCACGTGCCGTTCGGCCGGCTGCGCATGTAACGCCCCGGATCTGATGTGCCAGGTGTCCGTCAGTTATTTGCCATTGTTGCCATGTCATGTGCTCGCGCGTCGCTCTTTGCCATGTCATCATCTGCATTTCATATCATGTCATCATGTGCATCGCATTCGCATACGTGTTCGTTTCATGCATCCGAGCATTTTCCCCGTTGTCCGTTTTGCAATTAGGCGCTCCTATGTCCCCCGGCGTCCCCTTTTACCTTTTTCCGTGAGCGGGTATTAAACTTTCTCGGAATGGACCGAGGTTTGCCAGGCGGCCTTCGTTTAGCACCGGTAGACCGCCTGTCAAGTTTTGGGTCAATCGGAGTCCGTTTGATACTCCAACGGTTAACCGGGTATCCGCAAAGGCCTCTTTTGGTGCAGCCCAACACCCCTATCAAAGTGGCCCAAAACCCACCTAAGTCATCTCCATGTTATCGGACGTTCGATCACGATCGCGTGGCCGAAAAACGCACTCCATTTGGAGCTTCCTAGCCCCCTCTGCCTATAAATAAGTGCTTCCCCCCGGATTCCTCGCGCAGATGAAACCGTAGCGAAAACTCCCCGCGCGCAGCCGTACGTGTCCATTCGCCGCCGGACGAAATCCGCCACCTCACTCCAGCCAATAGGCGCGTGCCACGTCAGCTCCGCCGCCGCCTCGTCCAATCTTGCTCCGCCACCTCAGCGCCCGCGCCACCTCACCGCGTCGCGGCCCGCGGAGCCCATCCGGGGCCCGCGCAGGCCCGGTCCCCCGCCGCCGTGGCTCGAGCCTGGCGCCGCCCTTCACCGGCCGGCGCCGCCTCCTTCCGCCGACGAACTCCGCCCCGCCGCCTGCCGCACCTCCGCTCCGCCGCTCCTCGCGCCGCCCGAGCCGGTGCCGCCCCGCGCCTCCTCGCGCGCACCTCCGGTCCGCCCCGCCGCGCCGCCCGTGCCTCCGTCGCCCTGCGCCTCCCACGCCTCCCGTCGCCGCCGCCCGCCGCTCCCCGCGCCGCTCGCCGCCGGCGCCGCCAAGCTCCGCCACCGCGGCCACCGCGCGCCCGCGCCGGGATCCGGCCGGATCCGGCGAGATCCGGCCCGGATCCGCCTCCTCCCGGCCTCCCCCACCTCATCCCGCAACTCCGGCGAGATTCCGGCGAGTTCCCGGCCGCCTCGGCATCCGTGCCCGCGGGTTGACTTTCTTCCCCCTCTAAACTTTCACTAAGTCCCCGACATTCTATCATTTTATTGCCATGTTCATCATGCCATATCTCTGCATCCGCTGCTCCGTTTTGTGCGTATAATATGTCAAATTGTTCGACTCGAAGTGTACATCATTTCATTCCATTGCATCATTTTCATTTGAGCTAATCTGGATGCCCGAAATGCTGTTAGAAGAGGGCTATGTGATGTTAGTTTCTGATTCTTATCAGAACATGCACTTTTGTCATTTTTGCGATGATTGATGTGTGCATCCTATGGAGTTGAGTCCTACATGTGTTTTGTAATATGCCATGTTACCTTTCCATAGAATTATGCCATGAATTTTTGCGATCTATGTGGTTTCTAGAACAAGCATGCAAATTAGGTTACTTGATGTTGCTGATTTCAGAGACTTAGTATTTTCACCAAGTCCCTGCCTGCCGTTATTTTTATGCCATGTGTTCATGTTGTTTCAGAGAGATCTATGCCTCTTTTGAGCATGATCGGTAAGGGTGTTTTGAGCATATGGATGTGCTCTATCCATCCATGCCTTTGTTTGTAATTATGGAGTGCCATAGCTTGAATCAATCGAGCTCTACTTTTGCTATAAAATGTTACTGGCAGATTGTTTACATGTTATTCAATTTTGCCAAGCTTGTTGTAGTTGATCCTTGCGTGCTATAATGTTTTTCTTTCCATGCCTAGCTTCTATGCCATGTCTTCTTCATGGATGTATGCTTAGTTTATCTTGAGTAGCATCTTGAGTAGATTACTGTCATATGTTTTGTTGACATGTTTGGGTGCAGTAGCTTAGTTTATTATTGCTTGCTAAGTAGCATCATGCTGTTAAGGGCAGATTCTTGTCATTCTTGTTTCGCTTGTCATTTGCAAACCGTGCATCCGATTCCGGTGATCTTTATATCGATTTCAACCGAAATCACCTCATCTTTCCAGTGGCATACTTGGTTTGCCAAGTTTATGCCTTGTTCATCCTTTTTCCTTCCGGAGCATGCATATGCATTGCATAACACATCTCGCATATCATGCCATGTTTATGTGGTGGTTGTTTACTTTGGTGTTTGCTTCTTTCCGGTGTTGCTTCTTCGAGTTAGTTCCGATAACGTTGCGATTGTGAGGATTCGTTCGTCTTCGTCCGTATGTCTTCTTCATGGACTCGTTCTTCTTCCTTGCGGGATCTCAGGCAAGATGACCATACCCTCGAAATCACTTCTATCTTTGCTTGTTAGTTGCTCGCTCTTTTGCTATGCCTATGCTGCGATACCTACCACTTGCTTATCATGCCTCCCATATTGTTAAACCAATGCCTCTAACCCACCTTGTCCTAGCAAACCGTTGTTTGGCTATGTTACCGCTTTGCTCAGCCCCTCTTATAGCGTTGTTAGTTGCAGGTGAAGATGAAGTTTGTTCCTTGTTGGAACATGGAGATGTTGTTCCTTGTTGGAACATGTTTACTTGTTGGGATATCACAATATATCTTATTTAATTAATGCATCTATATACTTGGTAAAGGGTGGAAGGGTCGGCCTTATGCCTGGTGTTTTGTTCCACTCTTGCCGCCCTAGTTTCCGTCATATCGGTGTTATGTTCCCGGATTTTGCGTCCCTAACGCGGTCGGGTGATTTATGGGACCCCCTTGATAGTTCGCTTTGAATAAGACTTTTCCAGCAGGCCCAACATTGGTTTTACCATTTGCCTACCACCTATCCCTTTTCCCTTGGGTCTGATCAACCCGAGGGTCATCGTTATTTAGCCCCCCCCGGGCCAATGCTTGTCAAAGTGTTGGTCCGAACCGAGCAACCTGCGGGGCCACCACGGGGAAACTCGAGGGCTGGTTTTACTCGTAGCTTGACTTATCCGGTGTTGCCCTGAGAACGAGATATGTGCAGCTCCTATCAGGATGTCGGCGCATCGGGCGGCTTTGCTGGACTTGTTTTATTGCTGTTGAAATGTCTTGTAGCCGGGATTCCGAGACTGATCGGGTCGTCCCGGGGAGAAGGAATATCCTTCGTTGATCGCGAGAGCTTATCATGGGCTAAGTTGGGACACCCCTGCAGGGTTTGAACTTTCGAAAGCCGTGCCCGTGGTTATGGGCAGATGGGAATTTGTTAATGTCCGGTTGTAGAAAACCCGAAGTTGATCTTAATTAAAATACACCAACCGTGTGTGTAACCGTGATGGTCTCTTCTCGGCGGGGTCCGGGAAGTGAACACGGTTGTTGGAGTTATGCTTGACGTAAGTAGTCCAGGATCACTTATTGATCATAGTTGTTCGATCGTGTTTTGCCTTCTCTTCTCGCTCTCTTTTGCGTATGTTAGCCACCATATATGCTAGTCGCTTGCTGCAGCTCCACCTCATACCTTTTACCCTACCTATAAGCTTAAATAGTCTTGATCTCGCGGGTGTGAGATTGCTGAGTCCTCGTGACTCACCAGATACTTCCAAAACCAGTTTGCAGGTGCCGCCGAGTCCATGCAGGTGACGCACCCGAGCTCAAGGAGGAGTTCAATGAAGATCTTATCCTTTATGTTGTTTCGTTCTAGTCGATCAGTAGTGGAGCCCAGTTGGGGTCGATCGTGGACCTTTGTCGCTTTTGGGGTTTCTTCTTTTATTTTGGCTCCGTAGTCGGGCCCTGATTGTAACTGTATGATGTATTGTTTTATTCATGTATTGTGTGAAGTGGCGATTGTAAGCCAACTATGTTTCTCTTACCCTTATGTATTACATGGGTTGTGTGAAGATTACCTCACTTGCGACATTGCTTTAAATGCGGTTATGCCTCTAAGTCGTGCTTCGACACGTGGGAGATATAGCCGCATCGAGGGCGTTTCAGCGCACCACCAAACCATTCTCCGGAGTCGTCGATGGCTCCACCTGCCCCTTGGGGAAAGTCCGCCTGCCTGGCACCTTCGGCACCCACGACAACTACCGCAATTATCTCATCGACTTCGACATCGCCCGCATCGGTCTCCCATACAACGCCATCGTTGAGTGCCCAGCCATGGCCAAGTTCATGGCGGCGACTCACCCTGCTTACAACCTCATGAAGATGCCGGGAAGCAGCGGCGTCCTCACTGTGGCTAGGGACACCAAGGAGGCGCTGGAGGCTCTCAAGCTCGTCTTCAGGGCCGCGGCCGCCGCGCGACCGGAATGGGGAGGACCCCTGAGGTCCCGGGGGCTGCGCCAGCTAAAAAGAAGCAGTTGTTCTCTCAAGATCGGGTAGCAGGTACCAGTCGATGAGGACTGGGTATCAGGAGCCACCTTTACCATAGGTGCCGACCTCGTCCCGGACCAAGAAGAGGCGTTGGTGAGCTTCCTGCGCGGAAAGAGGGAGGTGTTCGCCTAGGAGCCCAAGTAGCTAGTTGGGGTCCCGAGGGGGATAATCAAGCACCACCTGAGGGTGTGCCCTCATGTATGCCCGGTGAAGCAGAAGGTGTGGCGGCAGTCCACGGAGAAGCAGTCCTTCATCGTCTTCCAGGAAACCCACAAGCCGCAAGAGGCTGTTGTCATCCGCGAGGTGCAGTACCCAGAATGGCTAGCAAACCCGGTCATCGTACCAAAGAAAGACGGGAAGGAACGCATGTGTGTCGACTTCACCAACCTCAACAAGGCATGCCCTCAAGACCCGTTCCTGCTTCCGCGCATTGATCAAATCATCGACTCCACCGCCGAGTGCGACCTGCTATGCTTCCTAGATGCTTTGTCGGGCTACCACCAGATCTAGATGGCGGTGCAACATGTTGAGAAGACGGCTGTCGGTGTCAAAACCAGCGGATCTCGGGTAGGGGTCCTGAACGGTGCGTCTAGGCGGATGGTAACAGGAGACAAGGGATACGATGTTTTTACCCAGGTTCGGGCCCTCTCGATGGAGGTAAAACCATACTCCTGCTTGATTAATATTGATGATATGGGTAGTACAAGAGTAGATCTACCACGAGATCAGAGAGGCTAAACCCTAGAAGCTAGCCTATGGTATGATTGTTGTTCTTCTGTCCTACGGACTAAAACTCTCCGGTTTATATAGACACCGGAGAGGGCTAGGGTTACACAGAGTCGGTTACAACGAAAGGAGATCTACATCCCGTATCGCCAAGCTTGCCTTCTACGCCAAGGGAAGTCCCTTCCGGACACGGGACGAAATCTTCAATCTTGTATCTTCATAGTCCAAGAGTCCGACCAAAGGTTATAGTCCGGCTATCCGGACACCCCCTAATACAGGACTCCCTCAGTAGACCCTGAACCAGGCTTCATTGACGACGAGTCCGGCGCGCAAATTGTCTTCGGCATTGCAAGGCAGGTTCCTCCTCCGAATACTTCGTAGAAGATTTTCAACACAAGGATTGTGTCCGGCTCTGCAAAATAAGTTCCTCATATTTCCATAGAGAGAATAATATTTACACAAATCTAATCTGCTGACGTATTCCATAGCGTGACAACACACCACGGCCAAGCCTTTATTCGAATCGTTTTACTGTCCCACCTCAACGCGTTTTGCAAGGCGGTTTCCTTGGCAGGTCTTGTCGAAGTAGAGATCGTGTCCCCTTAATTTATGGGATTCTCATCAAGACAGATGTGGAAAACCCAATCGTGCCCGTTGGTACGTTTCCTCGATCAAAGACGAGTCCCGAACGGTCACGGGGAGGGCTCTTGGTATGCAACTTCTTATAAAGAGACCAAGGCCTTACTCCTTTCTTTCGATCTTTATCGATTTCGCCCTTTGCCTCGAGTTCCGACACCCAAGGCCTTAGATTTCAGGCGCTTCGGACCTTCAACGATGTCTGGATCCGACCTTCGAGGCCGATGGACGCCTTCCTCCGTTACGGAGGAGGACGTGCTAAAGCTTAGAGAAGCCAGGTTCTTGACCGGCGAAATTTCGCATAGGCTGCCTGCTCAAGGGCAGGTTGTTCCTACTGCCGAGCCTGGTGAGAGTGTGGTATTCGTGTCTCACTTCCTCCGAGGGCTCGGCTTCGCGACAGATCCCTTCGCGAGGGGGTCATGTTTTATTGTGGGCTGGAATTTCATGACTTAGCTCCGGAGTCCATCCTCCATATCTCATCATTTATCGTCGTGTGCGAAGCCTGCCTCCGCATTACTCCTCACTTCGGATTGTGGCTTAAGACCTTTAAAGTAGAGCCAAAGATGATCGAGGGATAGCACGCGGAGTACGGAGGCGCTGTTATAAGCAAGAATGCTGACGCTCCATGGCCCGAGGGCTCTTTTCAAGAGGAGTTCAGCTTATGGCAACAAGAGTGGTTCTATATCACCGCTCCTAGGGGCACCAAGTGGGTGGCGCCGCCTGTGTTTCGCTTGGGTCCCCCGCCCCGACTAGCATCGTGGGTCAATAAGGGGCTGGACTGGGGGCCGGCAAAAGACGTGCCCCTATTGCAAGGCCGCATCCGAGATCTTCTAGAAAGAGAATTCAGTCTGGTCATGGTGACGCGGGTTATGTTAATTCGCCGAGTCCTACCTTGCAAACGTCGCCCTCTCCGTCTATGGGAGTTCAACCCGGAGGGACCGCGAGCTCTCCAACACTTTCTTGGCATGACGCCCGTGGAGATGTACAAATTGTTCTTCGGATCACAAGTAATGTGTACGGATTCTACAGAGGACGCAGGACTAACCTGCAATCGTCCGAATACTCAAGTAAGTAGCCATGTTTCTAGACACACCATCCGTTCATTCATCACAACATCACCCTTAAAAGAGTTGTCTTTGAAACAGGAGTGGGTAGCGCAGGCAAAGTTAATCAGGTGTCCGGCCCCCCTTCCTAAGACCTTGCCGAATCCCGTGTTGACCAGGATGCTGGAGATCGTGCCTTTGGAAGAGAACGAGGAAGTGGACAAGGGAGCTACCGCCTGCTTGACGGAGTCTGTTGGGAAAGGAGGAATCAAAAATTCCTCTACCCAGGGGAAGAAGAGGACCGCCTCTGAAGACCCGGAGACCATGGTCTCAAAGCGGGGGAAGAAATCTTCGCCAGAGGGTCCTGCGCTCGGGGATACCTCGGCCGTACTGTGCCCCCAAGGGGATCAGCCCTCAACCGTGCCGTAAGTAGAGAGGATGTTTAGATAATGAGAGAAATCTTTGCTTTTAATTCTGAGAAGAATAACCGAAAATTTACCTTTTAGTTCGGACCTTAGCCCTTGTCAGCAGAGCTCATCTTCGGGGGATCTTCTTCCGGAGATGATGGAGAGCGGAACGCATCCCCCTGCCATACCGCCTCACGAGGCGGGCGACCCTGAGGTGTCGTCACGGAGGGTTTCTCCTGATCCGGTAAGGCCGGAAGGTGGTAATACGACCACCCGAAGCTCTCTGAGTCCGGCTTTCGAAAAAGGCGATCGGACGAGTCCGGCACATTTTGGCGCACGGTCGGAGGTACTGAAGGATCTGCTAGGGCGAGGGCTTATCTCGGAGGAGCACCGTACTTTGATGGGTACGGTGATTGAAAAGATTTCATCCGCGGAAAGCGGGTTGCATGAAGCTGTCATGAGTCTACTGACGGGCTTTGAGGTACGTGAAATGATGCACCTTTTTGGAAAGTGCCGCATATTTAAGATGCGCCCCGTGTAGATAGTAGCCCCTGAGACTTTGTGTGTTGCCAAAAACGGCGACACGCAGAGGATCATAGTCCCAGGTATAATTTTGCCGCCTTCTTATGCAGGTGACGAAGTGTCAGGTGGCCAGCCGGACTGATGAATTTGCCAAGCTATCGCGGCAACTTGACGTGGCGGATGCCAACATCGCGCTTGTCAACAAGCGGCTTGACCAGGCACAAGGTATGTAATTTTCTCTGGAGACATCTGGTAAGAGGAGCTTGACGCCAGTATCTTACAGTGTCTGCACTTGATGCAGATGGGGCTGCCGCTGTGGAGGACCTTCGGCCAGAGCTTGCCCGAGCCAAGGAGCAAGCCAGGGAAAGCGATGCGGCTGCCTTAAAGGCGGTTGAGGAGTTGAAAGCCGAACAGGCTGCTCATTGCCAAAGCAAAAAGGAAATGGCCGAGATGGCTGCGAAGTTGAAGACCGCTGCTGACCGCTGCAAGATTTTTGAGAAAGAAGATCGGGTGGAGCGGACAGACCTGGAAAAGGCCATTACGGCGGCCAAGGATGCTCGTTGTGCGATGAGAGCGATGAAGGAGGAGCTACGTCAGGCCGGAGATATCGCTGCTGGAAAGCCCTTTATGCTGCGGATGAAGTTCGAGGATCCTAAATATGCTCCGTTGGACCGGATGTGGAGTTCGGCGGACGCATATCTGGATTTAGCGGCGAGTGCCGCTGATGCGGTCGAACACTTCCGAGATCAGGAGGGTCACGAAGTGGAAAAGCTTTTCTGGTCGTAGTTCTACAATCCAGAGCGTCCGCTTGCATTATCCGATCATTTGGCCGAATGGGCCGAGCTGAATAAGTTATCCGGACTCGCCATGAAGTATGTCGTGGATCATCTGTGGCCGAAAAGGCCAAAGCCGAATAGTTATTTTAGCTTGGTGCAGCAGTTCCTTGGTGCGGTGCTGTATATCAACGCGATGAAGAGGTCAGCATATGTGGAGGGTGCGCGGACGGCCCTTGCCCGTGTCAAGACATACTGGGCGGAGATGGAGGCCACCGCTGTTGCAGCCCAAGATTCGGGCGAAAGCCGAGTGCCTGCCGAGCACTACTTTCAAGAAGTCCTGGAGGGCGCTCGTTTAATAGAGACGCAGTGCTCGAAGGATATTATGTTCGAATAACATGTATTTTTATTGAAAACAATATTTTGCTGAAATGTAGAAGCTTTTTATACCTATGCGGCCGTTTACGTATATGTATATATAACCTGAAAGATTGCACTCGTTGGCTTCAGCCCCCACGCATATAATGCGGGGGTGTTCGCAAAAGGCGCATCATCAGACTTGATCCAACGTCTTGGTCCATTAAGGAGGTAGTAGTGCAGCGAACTAGGCAACCGGACTATAATGCTTTATCACTTTCACTTAGCCATAGGAGTTTGACCGTGGAGCTACTATATAGCCCCTGGTGGCACCGCGCTTGCCGGAATTCGGGGCGCGTGTGTGCCTGGCAGGGAAATGGCCCTTCGTTAATGCGGAGGAATCCCGAAGATTCCGATGGGTCATCAAGTGGTTGACCAGTCTCACGCTATATCATGACAGTCAGTTTTCAGCTTTCTCTACTGAGGTGCTCTCCTGGCTGAACTGGGGCACAATCGCAGTAGTTCTCCTAGTGCCGCCTTAGCCGATAGTGTGGAACATAAGGCAACAAAACACAGGAGCCGGGCAAACCCAACATTTGACCAAAGACAAGATTCGGAGCAGATGCATATAAGGCCAAACTTGCGACACCGAACACTCCCTAAGGTATTCGATCTTTATGAAAAACGGGCTAAGCAGTGCCCTTGATAATAAGCCCCTGGTGTCCAGGTACACGCAAAATTCTGACGTGGCCACATGCCAAGACGCCAGCCTCCTCCTCGGCTATACTGAGAGTCCGGGGGATGTGTATCAACAAGAGACAGTAAAAAAGGTTTACGTAGGGTCTTAATCTAAAAAGAATCCTTGGAACGGGTCCCTGCTGCACGTCTGCACCTGTGTCTCCGTTGTGCTGTGTCCTGCACGGGTATAGCATGGTGTTCATCTAAAAAAGAGAGGAACTCAGTTTAAAAGAAAAAGGGAAAAGGAATAGTCGTGCGGAATGTATGTTGTATTAAATAAACAAAGTATAATTCAAGACGGGTAAAAGTGAGCCTTATTGACGCTTATTTTACATATGCGGAGCCCCTTGTATAGGGGTGTACGGCTACTGAACCTTTACCAATTATATGTTTGCTCCAGACTCGCCTAGTCGTGTCCGAGGTCTTAATGACCTGTTAGATGCTTTTTTTGTTGAAGCTGTTTTAATGTGTGACTGTCAAGGCAGACGCATATTCTTCCGCGCGCGAGGAACACTCGATATTTCCCTTTAGTGGGATGATGCCTTGTGGACTGGGCATCTTAAGCGTAAGAGATGCATAATGCGGTATCGCGTTAAAGCAGGCGAAAGCCTCGCGCCCCAGTAGTGCTTGATAGCTACTTGAAAATGGGGCGATGTGGAAGGTTAGCTGTTCGCGGCGGAAGATATCGGTAGAGCCGAACATAACTTCTAGCGAGTTAGAACCCGTGCAATGGGCCTCCAGGCCTGGTGTTACTCCTTGAAAGGAAGTGTTGCTATGGCAAATTTTTGTTGGGTCCAACCCCATTTTGCGGACGGTGTCCTGATATAGGAGGTTTAGACCACTGCCGCCGTCCATCTGGACTTGTGTAAAGTGGAGTCCTTCGATTATTGGATCTAACACTAAGGCAGTCCAACCTTCATTCCTGATACTTCTAGAGTAATCTTGATGGTCGAAGGTCATCGGTTTTAACAACCAGTGGCGGGACTCCTTTGGGGTAGGCCGTATAGGCGCCACTCTATTTTTCCCTTTTGTCACGTGAAGTAAGTTTACTGTTTTGCCATCGAGTGGGAAATTCTTTTGTTTCCCCATGCTCTGCTTGTGGGGTTCGTCATCGTCCTCACTTGGTGTGTCGAGCCCCTTGTGTTCGGTGTTGAGTTGGCCGGATTGCTTGAAGACCCAACATTCTATGTGGGTATGGTTTGCAGGCTTCCCGGGGGTGCTGTGGATTTGACATATCTTATCCAAGATTTTGTTTAGGTTAGATAGCTCATCCCTGTTATCCTTGAGGGGCATCTTTTTCTGATTCCGCCGAGAGCTTTTGAATCAGGCATTGAGTGTCGTGCTCTTCAAGCTGCTTTCCTTATTCCGACGTTGTTCCTTACTGCGTCGTGGTTTCCCGTTTCCATCCCTGACTTCGGATGTACTTGGGTCGCTCGTGCTGCATCTTGCCAACCAACTGTCCTCTCCCGCGCAAAAGTGGGTCATGAGGCTTGTTAATGCGGCCATTGTTCTTGGCTTTTCTTGGCCGAGGTGTCTGGCGAGCCATTCGTTTCGGACGCTGTGTTTGAAAGCTGCTAAGGCTTCGGTGTCTGGACAGTCGACTATCTGGTTCTTTTTAGTAAGAAATATGTTCCAGAGTTTCCGGGCTGACTCTCCGGGCTGTTGAGTTATATGACTTAAATCGTCTGCATCCGGAGGTCGGACATAGGTTCCTTGAAAATTTGCCCGAAAAGCCTCCTCGAGCTCTTCCCAACTTCCAATGGTGTTTTCGGGAAGGCCTTTAAGCCAATGCCGGGCTGGCCCTTTGAGCTCGAGGGATAAGTATTTTATGGCGTGGAGGTCGTATCCTCTGGCCATGTGTATGTGGAGGATATAATCCTCAATCCAGACTCCAGGGTCTGTTATTCCGGCGTACGCCTCTATCTTTACGGGCTTAAATCCCGCTGGAAATTCATGGTCCACCACCTCATCGGTGAAACAGAGGGGGTGTGCGGCACCCCTGTATGTGGTTGTGCCATGTTGTTCGGATATTTGTTGTGTCACATTGCTTACTAGAGCTTGCTTTCTTGGCCCATACAGAGACCTGGTTGGGCCATCCTTTTGATGCGAATCCTTAGGTGGATCGCGTGTTGGTTTGTGTGCGGCGCCATATGACGTTCTGTGTTGGACATGGGGTCGTCAATCCGACCGGGTGGCTTCCTTATTTTTCGATTTTGGCGGCTCTAGGGCCTCCACATCAAATTCGAGCAGTAGCTTTCGCTTCGGGTAGCTCTTTGTGTGGTGACTATCGCCATATTTGTCTGCGGTGTTCAATAGTTTGCTCCATCTGATTCGGAGTGCGTCTTCCGTGGTTTTGAGCTTCCGCTTCTGCTTTTTCAGCCTACGCGCCGTGGCGGCGAGCCTTTTGTGGAGGTTTTCCTGTTCTAGGAGTTTGTCTGTGTGACGTCGTCCGGACTGTTATCTTCGCCGAGGACGGGTTGTGCAGTTTGTTTATCCAAGTTGTCTTGTTCGGACGGTTGCTCGGTGGCATGTTCGTCGACCGTCGGTTCACCCTGCTCTGTGGCTGGGTCCGTATGGCTGCTGTCTCTGTCGAGGCGGGGCCTGGAGCGGCTCTTACGTCGCCGCTTTGACTGCTTTTCGAGGGAACGATCCCTCGTTGCGTCCCTTTGTTCCTCGTTGTCGCTTCCTTTAGGTGTGTCCACCATGTATACATCGTGAAATGAGTTGGTTGTCCAGTGCCCTATAGGCGCTGGTTCCTGTTTGTCTCCTATATCGTCGTCTATACTGTCGATATCTTCGGAGTCAAAGTCCAGCATGTTGGTTAAATCATCGACAGTGGCTACGAAGTGTGTGGTGGGTGGGCATCGAATTTCTTCGTCGTCCGCATCCCAATCCTGCCGGTCATAATCCGGCCAGGACACTCCTGACAAACAGAGAGACCTTAGTGAATTCAGAATGTCGCCGAAGGGTGAGTGTTGAAAGATATCTGCGGCGGTGAATTCCATGATCGGCGCCCAATCGGATTCGATTGGCAGGGGCGTGGGTGGCTCGGAGTCCGAAGGAGAGTCCGGCACCTTGGAGTCACGAGTTTCGCAAAGGATAAGGCTGGTGTTCGGCTCGATCGCCGTTGAGATTGCGGCCCCCGAGGCGGTGTCCAGCCACCCATCCTCGATCGGCGCAGTTGGCTCCGAACTAAGGGTCAGAGCTAATGCGGGCACAGCCTCGAGGGCACTGTTCGGTGGCAGAGCTAGATCATGCCCATCGTGACAGTGCGGCGCGCTCGGCTGCGGCTTGAATCCGTCGAAGATCAAGTCTCCGCGGATGTCAGCCGTGGAGTTCAGGCTTCCAAATCTGACCAGATGGCCAGGGGTGTAGCTTTCAATCTGCTCCAGATTGCCAAGCGAATTGGCCCGCAGTGTAAAGCCACCGAATACGAAGATCTGTCCGAGAGGAAAAGTCTCACCCTAGATCGCATCGCTGTTGATGATCGGAGGAGCCATCGGGCCTAAAGATGACGACACAGAGGAACTCTCAATGAAAGCACCAATGTCGGTGTCAAAACGGGCTGATCTCGGGTAGGAGGTCCCGAACTGTGCGTCTAGGCGGATGGTAACAGGAGACAAGGGACACGATGTTTTTACCCAGGTTCGGGCCCTCTCGATGTAGGTAAAACCCTACTACTGCTTGGTTAATATTGATGATATGGGTAGTGTTGGGGATATTGCTATTTGGGGTAAACCAGCCTACAGGGCCCGGGTTAGCTCCGTCAATGGACCCAAGATGTTAAAGCCCAAGGAGAAATAGAAGGGCCCAAGGCCTATAATCGGTTTAGAGGTTTATGGCCGTAAGCCGGCCTGAGGTAAACTTGCATTGTAAGTTAGGAATAGAGAGACCAACCCGGGCACGTTTATGAACCGGAGGTTGGGATTTTGTAGACCGACGGGCGTCACCCGTGTATATAAGGGGACGACCCGACGACGGTTTAAGGACAGAGGACAACAACTCGAGGTTTAGGCGAAGCTTATCGCTCCCTAGCCCTCGAAACACATCAATCCCATCACAACTAGACGTAGGCTTTTACCTTCATCGAAGGGGCCGAACTAGTATAAACACTGTGTCCTTGCGTCCGTTTTAACCCCTTCAAGTTAACCCGTGGCGATGGCTCCACGACTAAGTCCTTTCGCTAGGACATCTGCCGTGACAAATCCACGACAGTTGGCGCCCACCGTGGGGCTATCGCGAGATGGTTTCAAGTTCTTGGAGGGCCGCTTTGAAGGACTCGAGGGCTACGCTGTGGGCCGGATGACCAAAAGTCGTCGCGGAAAACTCTACATCGACAGCACAGGCTGGGGCCCCGACGCCGGCTCGATCGAGTACGGGTACCGGGTCCCCTTTGGCGGCATCCATGTTTTCATCGGCAAGATCGGTGAACCGGGCCCCGAGCTGGGCGTTTGCACCGACCTCGTCGAGACAGCTCAGTGCACGAGATCGACCCTGGCTAAACCGACCAGGAAGCGCGCCTTCGTGGGAGTCATCCACGGAGGAAGCTACGAGGAAGGATCCGAATCCGGTGGCGAAACCGCCATCTACTCCGGCGATGAAACGTCAACCGGGGAAACCGAGTCTTTATACCAGCTGCAAGATGATCGGATTGGGGGCGACTCCGATGGCAACAGTATTCCGGACCCCTCTGGTCTGCCCAATCGAGTTGGGATCTTCATGGCTGGAACACAGGCGGCTCCGCATTCATCAACTGCGGCGGCGGTGATCTCCGGATCGGCAGCGGCAACAGCTGCGCGGGCAGGGGGCCCTGCGGACTCACCAGCCCAAGTGTTGTCAGATCTGTTTGACGCACTGGCAGCGCTCATGGCGGAGGCCAACCCGGTGGATCAGGAGGTTCACAATGCCGAGATTGCCAAAGTGAGAGAACAGATCACTCAAGCTAAAGCGGGGCTGGCAGCAGAAGAGGCCAGGATGACGGCAGAGCGCGCCGCTTTAGATGCACAGGCTTACAGGCTCATGATGGACCGGAATGCATCTCAGGAAGTCCTGAAGAGGAAATTCCGATCTCGATTGCCCGCAGCCCTCGATGCCAGAAATCTCTTCAACACCCCGGGAGTAAACCGTGCGGAAGCGACAGTTGGCGCCCCGGTTCAGCACCGTATAATAAACCTGCCTCGTCACAACACTGGCACACCACAGGCCGTGCCGACACCATCGGGCCATTATTCAAACCCGATGGATAACCTAGTTGCGGCGGCAGCTCGGTTGGAAGCTATCCCGATCGAAGGCGATTCACCGCAGGATGTAGAGACACGCCGAGTCAAGGAGCTCCTTAGGACCGCTTTGGCCCAACAAGAAGCATATTCGCAAAGCCATGATCGGATTCACTCCACCCCTCGCCCCAGCAGGAGCTATAATAGGCGCATGGAGGAGCCGGCTGTTTCGAGTAATGCCAGGCGTGAAACGCTCCACGGCAACAATCCGGCGGGCGTCGACAATGCTCAGGAGAATGTGGACCGCGCCCGTGCGCAGGAGGCCGGATTAGCAGCGCAGCATCAGGCTCGTCAGCTTACACCTATCTTCCCAACTGCTACGATTGAACCGGGGGTGGTTTCTATTTCTTTGGGAGTACCGTGCCTTGTTCCCGCTTTGCGCAACGTACGCCTGCCTAAAGACTTCAAAGGTCCCCGCAAGGTACCAAACTACACGGCAGATCAGCCTCCGGAGACATGGGTGGAGAGCTATGAGATGGCTATGGAGATGCTGGATGTGGATGACACGGCGTGTGCGAAGTATTTCACCATGATGTTAGAAGGGACGGCCCGGACTTGGCTAAAGAGCCTACCGCCTAATTCCATCAACTCGTGGGCCCAGTTGCGAGCCCGGTTTATCAAGAATTTCAAGGACACGTGCAAACAGCCAATGTCGATAGTCGACCTAGCAGCTTGCGTTCAGCAAGAAGGGGAGTCAACTACCCATTGGGTACGCCGGGTATCAGAAGTTTTACACTCGTCAGATCGCATCAACACAGACACCGCCGTAGTGCTGTTGGAAGGCAACTGTCGGTTTGGCCCTTTGAAGCTAAAGTTAGGCCGGATGAAGCGTGATTGCACGGATATGGGAACGCTCATGACCGCTTTAGTGAAGTATGCGGATTCTGACAGTACCAAGGATCCTGACTCTGGTGACGACAAAGCAGGGAAGGGAAGGAAGAATAGCAACACCAAAGGCCAGCAGCATCAACCAACAGGCAATGGAGGCGGAGGTAAGCGTAAACCGGATGGGTGCGCGGATTTTGTGGCCAACACCAGTGCACAGAACAAGGGCCAGCGACGTAAGGGGAAACAGTCAGGTTTTCGCGGAAATCCCGGTCCTAATCCGGAGCGTTTGAACTTTTTCTTAAACCAGCCCTGTCCGAAGCACGGAACAAAAGAGGAGCCAGCAACCCATCTTTGGAAGGATTGTTACATCATGAGGGAATTCAAAAGCTCAAACATTTTCCAATATGATCACGGCTCTGGCGGCGGTTCAGGTTCCGGATCAGGGTACAGCGGCGGAAATTCTGGTCCAGGGTTCCGTGGTAATCCGGGCGGACAGAACAGCCAAAATAATCAAGGCGATCAAAGTGGTCACAGCCAGCAGCAACAGCAGCAATCAGGTTATCAGAACAACCCGAAACAGCTGAGTGGTGGACAGTACCATGTTTTTACTACAAGCTTGGATAAACGGGATAGAAAGCTTCAGAGGCGGGCAGTTAGTGCTGTTGAACCGGCCACGCCTCACTATCTGCGCTGGTCGGAACAACCAATCATATGGAGCCGAGAAGATCATCCTCCCAGGGTTTATAATCCGGGTCAGTTAGCATTGGTGGTGGCGCCTCAGGTGGGAGGTTATAAGCTCACCAAGGTGCTCATGGACGGAGGGAGCAGCATTAACATCTTGTATTATGAGACCTTCCGTCGCACGGGACTAGTAGATAAGGATCTCAAACCGACCAATACAGTGTTCCACGGGGTGGTGCCTGGCAAGTCTGCGTACCCGGTTGGTAAGATAGCCCTTGAAGTGGTCTTCGGCGATAGTCAGGATTCTAGATCAGAGACGCTGACGTTCGAAGTGGTTAAAATCCAAAGTCCATACCACGCTTTGTTCGGACGGCCAGCCTATGCAAAATTTATGGCACGGCCCTGCTATGTATATCTGCAACTCAAGATGCCGGGTTACAAGGGCACTATAACGGTTCATGGGAGCCGTCGAATCGCTTTGGAATGCGAGGAAGGAGATGCGACTTATGCAGAATCGGTTTGTGCTACGGAGGAGCTAAAGCAGTACAAAGACAGTGTTGATCCGGAGGACATGACTTCGTTAAAGAAGCCAACTACGGACCACGATCCGGCCTTGAAGTTCAAATCGGCTGCCGAAACTAAGCTTGTTGACTTCGTACCTGGCGATTCGTCCAAGCAGTTCAGCATCAGTGCAAATCTGGATCCAAAATAGGAAAGCGCGCTCATCGAGTTCATCCGTGAGAATCGGGACATCTTTGCATGGAAGCCGTCTGACATGCCTGGTGTACCGAGGCGAATCGCTGAGCACACCCTTAATGTGGATCCTAAGTATAAACCGGTAAAACAGTTCTTACGCCGGTTTAACGAAGAAAGACGTAAAGCGATTGGTGAGGAAGTGGCCAGGCTCCTGGCAGCTGGTTTTATTATCGAGGTTTTTCATCCCGAGTGGCTTGCTAATCCGGTGCTGGTTCTTAAGAAAAACGGCACCTGGCGCATGTGTGTGGATTACACAGACTTGAATAAAGCTTGTCCAGCGGATCCTTTTGCTCTCCCCCGTATTGATCAAATCATTGATGCTACGGCAGGTTGCGAGCGTTTGAGTTTTTTGGATGCCTATTCGGGTTATCATCAGATCAAGATGGCAGTTAAGGACCAGGAGAAGACGGTGTTCATTTCTCCCTTTGGAGCCTTCTGCTATGTTTCTATGCACTTCGGGCTTAAGAGTGCACAGGCTACTTATCAACGGTGTGTGCAAAATTGCCTCCACGAACAGATTGGTCGTAATGTACATGCCTATGTGGATGACATTGTGGTCAAATCATGAAAGAAGGAGACCCTGGTTGACGATTTGAAGGAAACCTTCGATAACTTGAGAGTGTACCAAATGATGCTCAACCCAGCTAAATGTGTTTTCGGTGTACCTGCAGGCAAGTTGTTGGGATTCTTAGTGTCCCATAGAGGAATTGAGGCCAATCCGGAAAAGATCACAGCCATCACCTCCCTGGCTAAACCGAAATGCGTCAATGATGTTCAGCGCGTGGCCGGGCGGATTGCTGCGTTAAGCCGGTTTATCAGCCGCCTCGGTGAAAAGGCGATCCCCTTGTATCAAATGCTCAAGAAGACAGATCAATTTGTCTGGAGTCCGGAGGCTGATAAAGCGTTTGAGGACTTGAAGCGACAGTTAGTCAATCCGCCAGTGTTGGCAGCCCCCGTAGATAAAGAGCCACTCCTGCTATATGTTGCTGCGAACGCCAGAGCGGTCAGTGTAGCGGTTGTGGTAGAACGCAAGGAGGTTGGGAAGGAGCATCCGGTTCAGCGTCCGGTTTACCATATCAGCGAAGTGCTTATCGAGTCCAAGCAAAGGTATCCGCATTGGCAGAAGCTGGTGTATGGTGTTTTTATGGCAAGCCGGAAGCTGAAGCAATATTTTCAAGGGCACCCCATCACGGTGGTCAGTTCTGCTCCTTTGGGCAACATCATACAGAACCGGGAGGCGACCGGTCGGATTGCCAAGTGGGCTATCGAGCTTGGGCCGCACGGTTTAAGATACGTACCCCGGACGGCCATAAAGTCACAAGCACTTGTTGACTTCATAAACGATTGGACAGAGTTACAAGCACCTGAGGAGAAGCCAGATAACACATATTGGACTATTCATTTTGACGGATCCAGACAATTGGAAGGCTCGGGGGCGGGAGTCGTTTTAACTTCCCCACGAGGAGATCAGTTTTGTTATGTCCTCCGTTTAATGTTCCCCTGTACAAACAATGCGGCTGAGTATGAAGCTTTGCTTCATGGTCTTCGGATGGCTAAAGAGATGAATCTGAGCCGAGTTAGGTGCTTTGGTGATTCGGATCTAGTGGCTCAGCAAGTATCTGGCACCTGGGATTCTAAGGACCCGCTCATGGCTGCATACCGTCGTGAAGTAGATATGGTGGTTGGGCATTTCAAAGGCTATCAAGTGGACCATGTGGACCGCAGAAAGAATGAGGCAGCAGACGCTTTAAGCCGCTTGGGCTCTCAGCGTAAACCGGTCCCACCCAATGTTTTCTTGGATGTGTTGTATCACCCATCGGTACAGTTACCCGGTGAGCTGGAGTTGGCTATTCCTGATCCGGAGGCTCAATTAGTGGCGGCTCTTCACGCCACCCCGGATTGGACGCTTCCTTATCTGGCATATATGAACCGGGGTGAGTTGCCAGAAGACGAAAGCTTGGCTCGGCAGATAGTACGACGGTCCAAGTCTATGACCATTCTCAAAGGGGAGCTACATCATCGCAGCGTGTCAGGAGCGCTGCAACGGTGCGTATCCCCTGAGGAGGGGTGCGAAATATTACGTGAAATACATGAAGGGGATTGCGGCCACCACGCCGGTTCAAAATCATTGGTGGCTAAAGCGTTCCGCCACGGTTTCTACTGGTTAACTGCTCATGCTGATGCAGAAGACCTGGTCAGGCTATGTGATGGTTGCCAGAAATTTTCTAGGCGAGCGCACATACCGGCTCAAGAATTGAGGATGATTCCAATTACTTGGCCGTTTGTGACTTGGGGGCTTGATATGGTTGGGCCTTTTAAACGTTCCAAAGATAAGAAGACCCACCTATTGGTGGCGGTTGACAAATTTACAAAGTGGGTGGAGGCTGAACCGGTCAGTAAATGTGATGCGGCCACGGCGGTTTGGTTTATAAAGAAGGTGATCTTCCGGTTTGGTTTTCCGCACAGCATCATCACAGATAATGGTACCAATCTATCCAAAGGTGCCATGAAAGAGTTCTGCGCACGGGAGCATATACGGCTTGATGTTTCTTCGGTAGCTCACTCACAATCTAATGGTCAGGCAGAACGAGCGAATCAAGAGATCTTGAGAGGTATCAAACCCCGGCTTCTGGTCCCTTTGCAGAGGACGCCGGGTTGTTGGGTTGAGGAGCTACCATCTTTATTATGGAGCATCAACACCACGCCTAACAGATCCACGGGGTTTACGCCGTTTTTTATGGTCTATGGAGCAGAGGCAGTTCTCCCAAGTGATATACGACATGATTCACCTCGTGTGGCAGCTTATGTTGAAGCGGACAACGAGCAGGCACGGCAGAACGCTCTTGACTTGTTGGATGAGGAACGTGACTTAGCAGCTGCCCGTTCGGCGATTTACCAGCAAGATCTTCGCCGTTACCACAGCCGTCGGGTTAGAACCAGAACCTTTCAGGAGGGGGATTTGGTGCTCCGGCTCATCCAGGATCAGTCTGATATGCATAAATTATCCCCGCCTTGGGAAGGACCTTTTGTGGTCAGCAAGAATCTGAATAACGGGTCATACTACCTGATTGATATTCGAGAGCGCAAAGATTCACGCACATCAGAGGAGGAGACCAACAGGCCGTGGAACATAGCTCATCTTCGACCTTATTATACATGAGCCTTCGGCTCTGTTTATGTACATATCATGACCATGTATATATTATGATCAATATAATAAACCGGAGCCTCGAGTAAAGCGGGGTCTCTGCTGTTCTTCACATCATGCGTGGTTACATGGAGTTGATTCGCTTTAGTGCAACTTCCGGTTTACCCCTTGAGGTCGCTTCACAGAAGATCAACAAAGTCAGTTGGGGACCTAGTCGACCTGAACCGTAGCTACACCTCCGGGGAGCTTGGTCATGTCTTGACGACAGTAATGCCTTCTGGCTGGCATATTTGCCACTAAGTCAGTTGGGGACCTAATCGACTTGAACCGTAGTTACACCTTATGGGAGCTCGGTCATATATTGATGATGGTAATGCCTTCTGATCGGCTTTTAAACAGCCAATAAGTCATTTGGGGGCTTGGTCGTGTCCGAACCAATGCAATGCCACTTGATCGGCCCTAGGCCACTGAGTCACTTGGGGGCTTGGTCGAATCCGAACCAATGCAATGCCATTTGACCGGCATATTTGCCACGATTCAGTTAGGAACCTAGTCGACTTAAACCGTAGCTACACCCCTGGGGGGCTTGGTTTTTTTGTCTTGACGATGGTAACGCCTTCTGAACGGTCCATAGCAACCACCCTTTGCATGCGCTTTACTATTGTGTTTTCCTCTCGTATTTGGTTGTTTGTTATCTTCCTTCTTGTGGTGTTTTTGTTCTTTGGAACGACAAGTACTTTTAAACCGATTCAGCTGATACAGCCTGGTCCATTTTTTAACCCGGAGGCAAGTGGCCCGGTTTGGCAAAAGGCGCAGCACGGTTCGTGTGGTCGAAAGACCGTCCTTTGTACCCAGTAAAGACAGGAAACACAAGTTGGAAAAAGTCATGGCAAGGGCATCAGTACCCGTGCACAAAGACGCATTCAAAAGCAGAGGTATTAACTATCTTATTACAAGGCAGCGTAGTGCCTGAATATATTGTTTTTTGACGGATTAACGTCACCAATTAAGGTGAACCAGAGCTTTGATTACGCCTGTTCGCCGCCTTGGTTCGAAGGTTGTGGATCATCTTGCGCCGCTTCAGCCTTCTCTTGGCTACCCATTGGCTGGAAATCATCAGTGGTCCAGTCGATTCCCATTAACGCTTGAAAGACAGCTTCTTCATGAATCAGCAAAGACGGTTCAATGTCAGGGGCGTAGGTATGCTTACGGATTGGAGGAATAAGGTTTTCCGCTTCAGGGACCGGGGCAGCTACTCGCTTGTTCTGGTTATCATATTGGGCCTGATAATGTGTCAGATCTGCTTCTTCAGCCAATTGACAAGCTAGGGGGCGCACCACCCGGTTTATCGCCCTCAAGTCATTTTCGCCGAAATCTGAACCGTCTTCTTTCAAGCTGGGGTATCCTTGGGCCGCTTCGACAGGATCAAAATCTGGTACCCACGCTTTGGCCCGGATCAAGGCAGTGATGGCTCCGGTTCGAGCAACTGATCTTTTTAACTCTTCAATCCGGGCTGGAAGCATGGATAACCTTTTTAACGTGTCTTGAATCAGAGACGGTGCGGGGTTGTTATGCGATGCAGGGGTGATAGGTCTCTGTGCTCCGGTATACAACTGTTCAATCAAAGTATAAGCAACTTTGAGTTTCATCCGCACATCAGAACCCAAGTGTCCAATACGTGTGCCTGCAGTGTTTCAAGATGGATTACAAACCGGACATAGGATGTAGCAGACAAGGTGCAAATTGGAAGAAGGGCATCGAAAGAAATTTACCAAAGACAGCAGAGGTCATGGAGTGTATTTGTCGCTTTACGGTGGATAATTCATCAACCACCGGTTTGAGAGCAGCTTCGGCATTTTCAGCCCTTTTCATCAAAAGAGCCTTTTCAGTAGCCCAATCAGCTTGTTCCTTTTTGCGGCTTTCTTTCAGCTGTTCCATAACGGTTAAGGCATTGGTCAATTCTTCCTTCGGTTTTGCAGTTTCAGCTTGCTGGGTTTTTAGGATTTCCTGAAGGTCCGAGACTTGTTTCTCTTTGGTCTTCAGATCCCCCTGCAGCAGGTCATCAGCAGTGTTCAGAAAATATTGCGCGGTTTGGAAGTATCAACCACACAAGCAAGTTATGTGCTCGATACTTGGGGGCTAATGCGTACTTGATCTTAATGCATGTTTTACATTACAAAAGTCCCAAGATTAATACAAGTATTTAAACTTGGCACTTGGGGGCTAATGGTTATTTGATGATGTCTTCTGGTTACGACCTATGTGGAAGCCCTGTTTTTTGTCAAACCGGACCTTGGTTGTCAAGGCAGCATGATTCGGATTACCATCTCGGATTGGAAGAAATTGAGAAGCTAAGTTGCAATAGAATGAAGCACAAGAGAGTTACCTCAAGTTTTTCTTTCATCATCCTGATCATGCCAGCTTCATAATCGCGACTGGTGTACAGTCGGTTCAGGTACCCAGAATAAAGATCTTGGGCGCTTAAAGCGGCATACGTTGAGGAATCAACGTCCCATTTGCCCTTTATGGCCGAGATTTCTTCCTTAGCAGTATGCTTGGCTAAAGTAGCAGAGTTCCCCGGTTCAGAGCGACCAATGCCGGTAATCACAACATCATCATCTTTGGAATCGCTGCTCCGCATTGGCACTGTCGGTTTATCAACAGTTCCAGAAGGGTGGATGGATTCCTCAACCCGAACAGAACGGGCAGGCTGATCGGTACGGCTGGCAGGATTGGTAGGCCTTTCTTCAGCATAGGCGTCATCTTGTGGAGGTAGATAATTCTGAATGTCTTCACGAACTAGAGCATCAGCACCAGGAGTTTTCTCTGGTTCAGGAGCGGCAGTTCCTTCGGCCGGATTATCCAGACGAGCCTTCTTGCTCGGTCTAGGTTTAGCCCTAGGAGAGACCCAAAGATTGAAAGAACGGTGTAAGATGGATTAAGAAACCCATATGGAAATATGTTGTGATCGGTTCAACTTACCCAATAACTGTCTTTAGCGATGGCAGTTGCGTGGCTGAAGATTCACCAGAAGATGAATGGGAAGTGACCTGATAATCGGAGTCAGATGGATTAAGAGGCTGACGAATTAAACCTGCTTTAGGAGGAAAGCTAGCGCATAAATCGGAGACCTCTGAGCGGCGTTTCCGAACCGGGCTGTTCGGTAAACCGGCGGAGGTAACTACCTGGCCACTATGCCGGGTGGTGCGACGAGCTTCATGTTGCTGGGTCTTCACAAGAAATTTTGGATCCAAGTAAGCAAGAGGATGAGAAAATTTAACTTTCCGGTTTGCTTGGCAAGGTTTTTTCAAAGGCAAAGGAACTGTATCAGAAGAAAGAATAGTTACCTCTGGGCCTTCAGCATTACTCGCTTCAGCGTCGTCCTGACAAATATCATCATCAATAAGACGTATAAAAAGTAAGCCAACTGAATCGAGGTCTACCTCAAGGTCCGGGTTACCCACATCATCCTCATCAAAATCCGGGGTAGAGGAAGCGGTGTTCCTTTTCTTCTGAGCGGGCTTCTTCACCCTTGTTTTGGGTCGGGTTACCTTTTCTGTTGGCTCTTGAAGCTTCTTGCTCCAAAACGGATCATCTCCCTGTTTCAGAAAGACTGGAGTTAACAGTATACATATAAGGAGATCATAAATTCTATAACAAACAGAGGTGAGATGCTTACAGCAGGTGGTTTATTTGTAGCACAAAAGGGAAGCAGGCCGGTTCGGGCGCAAACATATTCCGGTTCATTCAGCATCTTTTTCACAGCTTCAGTAACTTCGTCTTCCGTTAGCTGAATGTTGCAGTGCCTCAAAGGATCATTAATCCGGCCCGTGTATTGGCACATTAAACCGGAGCGGATACTGAGGGGCAGGATGCTCCATGAAATCCAGCAACGGGCAAGATCTACTCCTGTTAAACCGTTAGCCATGAAGGCTCTGAGCTTGGACAGTTGAGGGGCATACTTACTCCTCTCTTTGGCGGTTAGCCTTGGGGGGAAGGGGTGTGTATTGCTAAGTCTCTCTGGACGGATGCCAGGCAGAGGATTTTCTTCAGCAGGGGAAGTATCCTTGCAATAGAACCAAGTGTGATTCCATTCTTGCGGATGACTATGTAGCTTGGCGTGAGGATAGGTCACTTCTTTCCTCTTTTGAATCGCCATACCACCCAGTTCCATATTAGGGCCGTCGGTGAATTCAGTGCGTCGGTTCAAATGAAAACAGTCTCGGAACAACTCTACAGTAGGTTCCTCCTGGAAGTACACCTCACAAAGCACTTGAAAATGGCAGATATTCATGACTGAGTTTGGACCAACATCTTGTGGGCGCAACTTAAAATTAGCCAGGACGTCCCGGTAAAATTTTGAACCGGGTGGGTTAAAACCCCGGGCCAGGTGATCCACAAACACAACAACTTCTCCTTCCTGTGGGGCAGGAGGACATTCATTCCCTGGAACCCTCCAATGGATGGCATTTTTGCTACTCAAGGCGCCAGTCAGAACTAAGTTGTTTAATTGGGTCTCGGTGATGCGAGAGGGAACCCAGTTGCATTCGTATACCTGTTTTGCCATGAGGAAATCTACAAGACAAAGGTATTCCGGTTTGAGAACAGGTGTGATTGTAAACCGAAGATGCTCTTATATAGACCGGAATTATCTAGAATGATACCATCTGGCGGTTCATCAAGGGGACTAATGGATATATAGCTTGGGTTGTTCGCTCTGCTAAAAGTTAAACCGACCAGATCTAACAGGTATGAATATGAAAGCAGAAACAGATCCCGTACGGATTCTTTCAAAACAATGGATCTACAGCTAGGGCAAAAAAGAAGTAAAAATATGAGGTTGGCTCACAGCAGAACAGCACAAGTTCGACAAGCAGGGAAATGAGTGGGATCTAAGGAGATGAGTACAGATTTATGGCAAATACTGAGGGTGACTACAAATCACAATATAAGTATCATAATCTGTTCACAAAAAACTTGCTATGGAGATGAACAACGAACAGTGGCAGGATAAGGATGACGAACCCTAGAACGGATCTAAAGCAAGAAGGGCAGGAGCCTTACCGGGATCCAAACGGATGCGGAGGGTCGCCGCGGTGCTCTGGTCCGGTCAGGTTGATGCAGCGGCCGGAGTTGATGCAGTAGCTGACGGCGGCGGCGGAGCTCCGAAGTCTGGGTCGCGAGGAAGACGAAGAAGGGGACGAAAGGGAGGAAAGGAATATGGCCTTCAAGTCCTATTTATAAGGCGCGGCGCGCGTGCCAGGCGCGTGAATCCAGGAGCCGGTGATTTCGGGAGCCCAGCCGTCGCCTTGATTATTGCGGATTTGTGCTGATGACATATCGGTTTACAGCAGCAAGAGGAGATGACGAAACGGCGGTTTAACAGTTACTGGAAGACATTCGAAGACAGAAATTCTTATTAAGGATTGACATGAACCTGTTCAAATCAATCTGGGGCCTAATGTTGGGGATATTGCTATTTGGGGTAAACCGGCCTACAGGGCCCGGGTTAGCTCCGTCAATGGACCCAAGATGTTAAAGCCCAAGGAGAAATAGAAGGGCCCAAGGCCTATAATCGGTTTAGAGGTTTATGGCCGTAAGCCGGCCTGAGGTAAACTTGCATTGTAAGTTAGGAATAGAGAGACCAACCCGGGCACGTTTATGAACCGGAGGTTGGGATTTTGTTGACCGACGGGCGTCACCCGTGTATATAAGGGGACGACCCGACGACGGTTTAAGGACAGAGGACAACAACTCGAGGTTTAGGCGAAGCTTATCGCTCCCTAGCCCTCGAAACACATCAATCCCATAACAACTAGACGTAGGCTTTTACCTTCATCGAAGGGGCCGAACTAGTATAAACACTGTGTCCTTGCGTCCGTTTTAACCCCTTCAAGTTAACCCGTGGCGATGGCTCCACGACTAAGTCCTTTCGCTAGGACATCTGCCATGACAAATCCACGACAGGTAGTACAAGAGTAGATCTACCACGAGATCAGAGAGGCTAAACCCTAGATGCTAGCCTATTGTATGATTGTTGTTCTTCTGTCCTATGGACTAAAACTCTCCGGTTTATATAGACACCGGAGAGGGCTAGGGTTACACAGAGTCGGTTACAACGGAAGGAGATCTACATATCCGTATCGCCAAGCTTGCCTTCTACGCCAGGGAAAGTCCCATCCGGACACGGGACGAAGTCTTCAATCTTGTATCTTCATAGTCCAAGAGTCCGGCCAAAGGTTATAGTCCGGCTATCCGGACACCCCCTAATCCAGGACTCCCTCAACGGCCTTCTTGACCCCATGCGGGGTGTACTGCTACACCTGCATGTCGCTCGAGCTGCGAAATATTGGGGCGACCTTTTAGCGGTCGATGCATATCGCCCTAGGCCGGCAACTCGGGAAGAATGTTGAGGCCTACATCGACGGCATCATGGTGAAATCCTAGGAGTCAACCACCCTCATCCAGGATCTGGAGGATACATTTGCCAGCCTGTGCAAGGTGGACCTGCGGCTCAACCCGGAGAAATGCGTGTTTGGCATCCCCTCCGGTAAGTTGCTGGGTTTCCTTGTGTCACACAGAGGAATCGAGGCAAACCCGGAGAAGGTCAAGGCCATAGAAGAAATGAGCCCGCCGTAGACTCTCAAGGAAATGCAAAAGCTAGCGGGCTGCGTGACTTCACTGGGACGCTTCATCTCCAAGCTAGGGGAGCGCGCCCTCCCGTTCTTCAAGCTAATGAAAAAGAAGGGCCCATTCGAGTGGACTCATGAGGTGGACGTGGCGTTTCAACACCTCAAGAGATACCTCACCAGCCCACCAGTGATGGTGGCGCCGCGTCCTCTTGAGCCCCTGGTGCTCTACCTGGCTGCCATGCCTCACTCCGCCAACGCATCACTGGTGGTCGTCCGGGAGGAGCGCCAGGAAAAGGGACTGCCACATGGCGCCGCTCTTTCAATCGAGATGATGCAGCACAAAGAGGATGCCCCTAGGCCACAATGGCACCCGCGGATGACCAGGCTCCACAAGACGACGCTCTTGAGGCTGCAGTTGCCCCAACGGACGCCCGAGCTCCTAAGGTCCCCCAGCCTCAGGAGGTGCCCCCGCCTTAGGAGGCCTCGGACTTCCCCAACACTCCCGCCCTCGTTCAGCACCCGGTGTACTTCGTCATCAAATTACTGCGTGATTGAAAGTGCAACTATCCCTGAGTGGTTTTGGTAATTACTAACAACATACAACTCATTGAACAAATGCTATTTCAAGATGATCATTTCAGAAAGTTTAGTGATTGGCATGGCATGGATTAGGAATGTGGACCCCTCAAAATGCTAAGGACTCTTATTGGCTCAAGCTTAAGACTCTACATTTTCATTTTAGTGATCCAAGATCACATTGAGTCCATAGGAAAAGCCAATACTACTTAAACGGGATGAGGTGTTGCTTAATGGTTTGCTTGCTCAAAATGCTTAGTGATATGCTCCAAAGCCCTCAACCACTTTCTCATATCCATATATGTCCCAAATCAAAAGTCAAACTCGACCCTACCAATTTGATCTATCCGGCGCCACCGAGTTCATTTGACATAGCCAGTACTAGAAACCCTAGTCACTTCGGTCTCACCGACAGGGATCTCGATCTCACCGAGATGGGATTGCAAACTCTGTGTTTCCCTTTCGTAATGTTTCGGTCCAACAAATATGAGCGATCGGTCCCACGGAGTTCGCAATGCAAACTCTCTGTTTCCTTTTTGTAGCATTTCTGTCTCACCGAAATGAGCGATTCGGTCCCACCGAGTTTGCGTGACCAACTCTCTGTTTGCCTATTACAGAAATCGGTCCGACCGAGTTTATGTGATCGGTCTCACCAAGATTACGTTATGCCTTAACCCTAATGAAAGCGTTCCCACCGAGTTGAGATGTCGGTCCCACCGAAAAGCCTAACATTCACATTTTGAACTGAATGGGTCTGACTGAGTTTTCTGATTCGGTCCCATCATGTTTGGTAAATTGTGTGTAACGGTTAAATTTTGTGTGGAGGGTATATATACCCCTCCACCCACTCTTCATTCGTGGAGAGAGCCATCAGAACGTGCCTACACTTCCAGCATACATTTTCTGAGAGAGAACCACCTACTCATGTGTTGAGACCAAGATATTCCATTCCAACCACAAGAATCTTGTTCTCTAGCCTTCCCCAAGTTGCTTTCCACTCAAATCATCTTTCCAACAAATCCAATATGTGAGAGATAGTTCAGTGTTGGGGAGACTATCATTTAATCACAAGATCAAGGAGTTCATCACCAACACACCATCTATCACCTTTTGGAGAGTGGTGTCTCCTAGATTGGTTAGGTGTCACTTGGGAGCCTCCTCAAGATTGTGGAGTTGAACCAAGGAGTTTCTTCGGGCAAGGACATTGCCTACTTCTTGAATATCTACCCTAGTGAGGGAAGTCCTTCTTGTGCGATGGCAATGGTGGGATAGACAAGGTTGCTTATTTGTGGACCCTTCATGGGTGGAGCCCTCCGTCGACTCACGCAGCCGTTACCCTTCGTGGGTTCAAGTCTCCATCAACGTGGATGTACGATAGCACCACCTATCGGAGGCACGTAAAAAATATCTGTGTCTACATTGCGTTTGCCGTTTGCAAATTCCTCCCTTAACCTTCATATGCAATGTTTTACATTTCGATGCTATAGTCTTAGACTTGCATGTGTAGGTTGATTGCTTGACTTGTTCTAAGTTGCTATAATCTGCCAAGACTTAAAATTGGGAAAAGGCTAGATTTCTATTTGGTCAAGTTGTCTAATCACCCCCCTCTAGACATACTTTCGATCCTACAAGTGGTATTAGAGCTTTGGTCTTCATTTGTCTTGATTTCCATAGCTTTTGGTGATCATTGCCTCGGTTTCACAACCTAGGAGAGTATGGCGTCTTGCGAGGGAAATTACCACCGTAGAGGTCCTTACTTTGATGGTACTAATTTTGCTAGTTGGAAGCATAAGATGAAAGTGCATATTCTAGGACATAACCCTGCCGTTTGGGCTATTGTGTGTATTGGCTTGCAAGGTGAATTCTTTGATGGGAGAGAACCGAACCGTGAAGCTACCGCGGAAGAGTTCAAGATGCTGGAATACAATGCTCAAGCTTCCGATATCCTCTTCAACGGATTGTGCCTCGAAGAATTCAACAAAATTAGCAGTCTTGAGAATGCAAAGGAAATTTGGGATACTTTGATTGTTATGCACGAGGGTACCGACTCTGTCAAGGAATCCAAATTGGATGTGCTTCAAAGTTAACTTGACAAGTTCAAAATGAAGGACGATGAAGGTGTCGCTGAAATGTACTCTAGGCTTGCTCTCATCACAAATGAGATTGTTGGCTTAGGAAGTGAGGAGATGGCCGATAGATTCATCATCAAGAAGATCCTAAGAGCCTTGGACAAAAAATATGATACCATGTGCACATTGATCCAAATGATGCCTAATTACAACGATCTCAAACCAACGGAAGTCATTGGAAGAATTGTTGGTCAAGTGGTGCTTAGAAAGCCTCATGTGATGCTCCTACATCATCAAGTGAGGAACAAACCTTCAATGAGGAATTGATCCTAATGGTGAAGAACTTCAACAAGTTCTACAAGAGTAGAAGCGAGGAAAGAAGTTCCAAGTCAAGGTCCAACAATGACAAAAGATCTTCAAGTAGTGAGCGTAATTGCTGCAATTGCAAAAGACCCGGACACTACTCCAATGAGTGTACGCCCCCCTACAAAAGAAGAGAAGATTCACCCAAAAGGAGAAGTAGAAGAGAAGAATCACCACCAAGAAAGCGAAGGAGTAGAGATGATCGTTATGAACGAATAACCTTTCAGAGAAGCAAGGATTCGGAAAGGAAGGACAAGTCATCAAGGAGCTACACAAAACGAAGACATCAAGCTCATGTTGGTGAATGGGTATCCGGCTCCGACTCCGACTATCACTCCAAAAGAAGTTATCACTCTGACTCCGAATATACTCAAGATGAAGGTGTTGCCGGTCTAGCACTTGTGTCAAACAACTCCTACGACATATTTGACTCACCAAATGAAGGAATTGGGAGATGCTTCATGGCAAAAGGCCCAAAAGTATCACACCCCGAGTATGTTGATTTCAACAGTGACAAAGATGATTTGCTAGGTGATGATGATTTACTTGTTGACAACTCTAGTGATGAAAAGTATGATGAATTTGCTGTTAATCATGCTAATCAAGATAAAATGAATGACGATGATAAGAAGGAGATCGAGCGTCTAACTAAAGAACTAAACACTCTTAAATTAGCTCATCAAACTACCTTGGAAGATCATCAAAAACTTTTAAAGACTCATGATAAGTTACGCTTTCAAAAGCTCAACCTTGAGCAAGAGCATGAGTTCTTAAAACCAATCAATGAAGATCTTCGCAAGAAAAGTTCTTCTTACATTGCCAAGAATTTACTATTGTCTACTTACATGCCACAAGTTAAATCTAGCAACAAGAGTAAGAAAGATTCTTCTTCTAGTAGTAACATCAATCATGTTAAATCCAATATTGTTACTTCTAGTAGTTCTCTTGATTCCACTAACGATTCTCTTAGCTTAGTTACACTTGAGCAAGAAAATAGCTTATTGAAGGGAATCATAGAGAAAGGTGTTTACAAGAGCCTTGCCGGGAGTAAGCAATTTGAGGAAATTGCACGCAAGCAAGGAAGGCACCGAAAGAATCAAGGTATTGGTTTTGAACGAAAGTTCAATGCTAATGGAGTTGAGTGGGAAGAAGATAAATAGCCCAAGACGAAGTATGTTCCTCAACAAGAATAGTATGATCCTACTTCTTGCCAAGGGCACAAGCTCAAGATGATCTTCCACCACAATACCACAAGCAAAAAGGCAAGGATAAGCTTCAAGAGGAGATTGATGCATTTGAAGAAGCTCCTAAGGCCTTGGTCAAGTGGGTTCGCAAGACTACATCAAGTTCTACTTCATCAAGTACGATTACAACCCCAAGGATTCCCATCAATATGATGTGGATCCCGAAGAAGAAGAACTAGAGAGTTCTTGAGGGTGACTCCTCCAACATACTTCATTCATATCATCTTGGCAAGGACAAGTGCAAACAACTTGCACATATTGCACTAGTTCAAGGCGGCACAAACCCTCTTGTTGGCAAGACAAGGGACAAGGTAACCTAATGCTTTCATGGACATCATCTTGTGTGTACACCACTCTATGTCTATGGATATCCTTGTTTGTTCCTTGTGAGATTAACCCGTGTAGGTATTGAAGTGCAATTCACTCCAATGGATTGCTCCGAATGATCTACATCAACATTGAGCATCCACATCTTCAACATCTACATGAAGTCATCATTGACAAAACCCAAGGTTAGTTCATCCCTCTTCGGGGGGATATCACATCTAGGGGGAGCTTTACTCTAATCAATTGAGCTAAAGCAACTCTAATGGTGTGAACACAACAATGCTTTATGTAAAAGTGGCAACCCCACTTTCGCTTAAACGATGAGTATGACCTATGATCTAATGTTCTCATTTGACTCCTAAGTCAATATAGTCTTATATAGATGACCTAGTCATCACCAATTGCTTGATAAACGCTAGAGTATTTGTGCATGCTTTGTCACAAATTTCATTTGCCATTTTATTGTGAGAGCATGTTGATAGCATATTTTACTCATTCGAGGACATCCACTTGTTGCTTTGACTGTTTGGCATTTTCTCTTTTGCCAAGGGGATGGACAAGAATGCCTAAGAACTGCCTCTAGCTATCTATGCTTTTCTTGTCTCAAACTCTATTCTTGCTACATCACAATGTTTGATCAAGTCAGATTCGAACCACTCTGTGTGAGGAGCACTCGGAGTCCTCGATTCTTCATAGACTTAAATTTCCAAAACCTCTTTGTGCATTTCGGCATGACCGATCCATCTTCTTCGGTCACACCGGATTCACTGAGTTGATCTATGTTTTCAATCTCGGTGCAATCGATTTTAAATTTTCGGTCACATCAAGTTGTAGTAACCGCTTGCGATTCTTTATCTCGGTACCACCGAGTTGTTCCACTCGGTCACACCGACACGGTCAGGATATATACGCCCACAGGTGAGATTTTGGAAATTTCTTCAAAACCCCTTGGCCCGCGCGTGTCCTGCTCTGCCGCCTCGGGTCTCCGGATCATCTTCTCATCGCTAGCGACCTCCCGCCGCTGGTTTCCGTCGCCGTCAATGGGATTCAACCCCACCGTTGCCGCTATAGCGAACTCACCGCCGAACTAGGGTATGAGTTTGATCTTTTGTGCTAATTCCTTACTCCGATTCTTAGCACAATGCAATCCCATGTTCTTTACCACGTATGACATCAATCTATCCAGAGAAAACATCCCTTAGATTAGGTTTGATTTAAAAATTTAGGGTTAGGTTTCTACCGAACTCATCTCGGACCGACCGAGTTGTGGAAATCGGTCTCACCGATTTGGCTTAGGCCATTGCACTTGCACTTTTCGGTCTGACCAAAAGTTGCAAACGGTGCGACCGAATTCAACTCTCATTGAAACCCTAGCAATCTCGGAGCTACCTAACTGTGTCTCGGTCTGACCGATTTCACTAGCTTAGACTCCAAAAGTTGCTTCGGTGTCACCGAGTTCAACAAATCGGTAGCTCTGAAATGCTTTTTGTGGAGAAATAAATCTAAGTTTTTGACTCATCTGTTTTGCAAAAACTCTGCACTTTGTGATGCTCATCCACCCATCTCATCTATATCTATTCACAGGGTCTGCTGTAAGTTTGCTTGCCAGAATGTCTCACCAGAGTGATAGGCAGAACAAATTATAAGAGCAAGTGCACATGGGTGAGGGCACTAGTCCCTCAAGCAGCTATGATGAGGGCAGCAGGAGCACTCCAAGCAATTTGCCCAAGGCAGCCACTAGAACAAGGAAGAAGGGAACCTCAGACTTTGAGGATGAAGACAATGTGGCTACAGAGGAGGAAGTCAGTTGCAAAAAGAAAGTGCTAAAGAAAGAATATGGAACTGTTGCTGCAACAAAGCCTGGTTTGCACAAGAAGGCACCTGCTAAGAGAGTTCCAATGTCTCAGGCCAGGGCCTCCACTCAGGAACCTTCCAAATCAATTGGAGGAGAGGCTAATGGTGAGGATAAGAAGAAGAAGGAGATAAAGAGAGGAAGATGGTGCAAGAAGGTGGACCCCATGGCAGAATTTGAAAGAAATTCATCTGAAGAAGAAGATGAAGAGGAAGAGGATGCTGCACCAGCACCCAAGTCCCAAAAGCTGATGGGGGATGCTATTAAGTCAGGGGCTGCTCCTTGAAAGCCCAAGACTGCCCCCAAACCTACTTCTCAAGCTCAAAAGACATCTATGCCCAAGAGGAGCACTAGGAACATTCCAGCTGAAGAGAAGAACAAGGCCCAAGTGCCTTTGATGGAAGAAGAAGATGCTGAAGCCCATGTGCTAAGGAAGATTAAACCAAAGATTCCAGATCACAATGATAGCCATCCAGTGGCAGAAGATATGAGGATCAGGAAAGATGTAGGTCTCAGACTTTGGAGACAAAGTGACCCTTATGCTGTGAGAAGGAAGACTGTTGTGGACTACAGGGTCCACACCAAAGAACAACAAGATTTCTATGAAACCATTTTGCTAGACAAGAAGCCTATAGTTATGTGATATGAAGTGGGTTGATTGGGAATACATTGATGAGAATGAAGACTATTTTCCAGGTGTACATGAAAGCTTCAAAGCATTTGGTGTTGACAAGTTTGCAGGTCAAAAGCTGACAAAATGGAATGATGAACTCATCATGCAATTCCACTCCACAACTCATTTCTATCCAAATTGTAGAATTGTATGGATGTCTGAAGGTACAAGGTACCAGTCAACTGTTGATGAGTAGGCAAAATTGATCAAAGCCCCTGAAGATCATGAAGATGACTTGGATGTCTATGCCAAGAAGAAGAAAGACCACAACTCTATGGCAAACATGTGCAAAGAGATCCCAGACAAAGCATTGGATACACATAAATTAGGACCTGTACATTACTTGTTGTCTGGTCTAGCTACAATCAACACAATCTTGAGGCATACATTGTTGCCCAAATATGGAGATCACAATATGATCAGATGCCATTCAATCAACTTGCTGCAGATATTTGATGTACCTCAGAAATTCAAGGTCATGAGTCTGATTGTTAAAACAATCAAGAGGACAGCTACAGATCAGAAGAGACCTTGTGGTTATGCTCCACACATTCAGGTGCTCATCAACTCCAAGATGGGCACGCACACTTATTTATTGGACGAGGAGCATTTACCTTTGAGACCAGAATTTGAGGCCAACACTGTTGTGATGAATGAGGATGATCCTACATCTGTGCAAGCACAAGAGAAGAGAGAGAAGGCAAAGGCAACTTGGTAGGCAAGGCGTTCCGCAGCGGATTCTACTGGCCCACGACACTCAACGATGCAGTCCTACGAAGCGTGCCAGTTCCATGCCAAGAAAATCGACCTGCCTGCTCAGGGCCTCCAGACTATCCTGCTCTCGTGGCCGTTTGCGGTCTAGGTGCTGGACATCTTGGGTCCATTCCCTCGAGCACACGGGGGCTACCGCTACCTCTATGTCGCCATCGACAAGTTCACCAAGTGGGCGGAGGTGGAGCTAGTTCGTACCATCCCGGCTGGCTCGACGGTCAAGTTCATCAAGGGCCTCGTGAGCCGGTTCGGAGTCCCTAATCGCATCACCACTGACAACGGCTTGCAGCTTACTAGCAATCTTTTCAGAACGTATTGTGCTAACCTTGGAATGCAAATATGCTACGCCTCAGTGGCGCACCCCAGGAGCAACGGCCAAGCCGAGCGCGCAAACGCAGAGGTCCTGAGGGGCCTCAAAACAAAGACTTTCAAGAAGAAGTTCAAAGCCTGTGGCAAGGGCTGGCTGGACGAGATCCAGTCCGTGATGTGGACCATCCGCACCACAGCGACCAAACCGACCGGCAAAACTCCATTCTTCCTCGTCTACGGAGCTGAAGCGGTTCTCCCGCATGACGTCAGGCATCGCTCCACGCCGGTCTTGGCATTTGACGAGGCACACCAGGAAGCCATGTGGGGGATGGACCTCGTGCTGGGGGAGGAACGCCACCGTCAAGCCTCGCTCCGAGAGGCAAGGTACCAGCTGGCGCTGCGGCGGTATCACTGCCGCAGCGTCCGCTTCACGATGCTTGAGGTGGGCGATCTCGTCCTACGGCGGGTGCTCTCCAGGGAAGGGTTGCATAAGCTTTCACCCATGTGGGAGGGCCCATTTAGGGTCGCCTCTAGGCCGGCGCCACGCGCCGAGAGATGCAGGAAGGGATCCCCATCCAGAACACATGAAACATCCAGCACCTCCGGAAGTTCCACCCATGAAGCAAGGCCCAGTGCCTGTGAAGGTCTCCGCTCGTGACACTCTCACGTAATAATGAGTTGGGCTGTACATGCCCCAGAGTCTCCGGAGAGCTGCCCTCGGGCCTTGGGGGCTCCCTCCCATATCCTAGTGGCAGCACTTAGCTCCGCGTTGGTGAGAAGACTAGACTAGGTGCCGGACACGTCTCTTCATTTGCTTGCTTTTTGTAGTTGGTTTGTGATGCTTTTAATGAAATTTGGAGTTCTCGCGTTCTCAGTTGTCAAAGCCGGATTTCCCCTTCATATTTTCCCTTGCATCTTTGTTTGGGTCCAGGAGGAGCGGCAATTGCCCGTCGCGCGAGGGCTGGGCAAGTGCGTGCATGCGACGGGCTCGCCCTGCGCCGCAAACGCGCTTCGCCATAGCCCTGCTCCCCCAGAGATTTGTCTTTTTCTATCCTCGCGAGACGCCCTCGAGTAAGCTCATGGTCTACGCACCCTCTTGAAGTCCGTGCCCCTGTGACGCGGTGCATTAAGCCGCGGCTGGCTCATGCCTAAGGGCTCGCGCGAGGAAGAATAAGGCACCAAAAAAAGTTTTCTAACAACTCTGCTGCTTCATGATGCCCCCTGAGGTCGATGATTCTCAAGTTGCCAGCAAGGAGGGCCTCACCAGGTAATGAAGCGTGCGCTCTCACGAGGACGGAAGCCACAGTGAGCATATCAAGATAAGTTATCCTACCTTACCCATTTGGAGCCTGGGCACTGCAGCATAACATCGGAACAATAAACATAGCATAGCAACATAAATACCATAGTTCATTACACACCCCTGCAGGGCCCCATACTCTTTTTTCAAATGCAGGAAGAAAGTAAAGGTTAAACAAAAGTGGCTCGCACACCCGCAACAGCTCACGAGGCCTTGCTCCGAGGGCCTCCCTGACCCGGCTCAGCCCAAGCCTTCCACATGCTTCATCGGAGCGTGGCGGCGGGATGACCCACCACCGCCCTCGAAGCGATCCCGGCAGCGTGACGGCTGGTCATAACCGCCGCTGTTGGTGCTCTCGCTGAAGGAGGAGCTGCCACCATTGGGCGAACCGTGACCGTCGCCAAGGGCTAGCTCGCCCTCCATGTCGTCATGGTCGTCATCAAGGCCAAGCTCATCGTCGCCGCCGCTGTCCTCGGGACAGCACCCAGTGCAGTGACCGTCTTCCCCAACACCCTCACGAAGAGGATCGCGATGCCATTGTACTTGAACTAGAGGGTGCACCTCCTACTCAAGCCGTGTGCGCGGGCGAAGGCCTTCCAGCCGCGGGCCAGGGACACGTTGCCCGCGGCGGACACCTCCACCGCGACGCACGAGGCCTTGCTGCAACAGCCATCGGCCTGCAGCCAGAGGCCGTCGAGACCTGTGGCTGGCAGCTCGCCGGCAAAGGAGCGCGGAAGATGGAGCCAGGTGCCGGACGGCCTCTCCGACCACATGACGAACTCCGGGAGCACCTCCGCCGAATGGTAGCGTGACCAGGGAGCCTGGGCAACCATAGCGTGCCTCCCTTTGGCGCAGGGGTGGCCCCGCCCAAGGCGGCTCCCGCCGCGAGAGGACACACCGCTGCGGCCACCAAGGTATGCCCATGCCCTCGAGGAGCCACATCAGGGGTCACGTCGTGCTTGTGGGGGCGGCCCCACCCCCTCTTGGGTGGTGGTGAGCCGGGCCCCTCCTGGTGAGCCTTCCCCTTCTCCGCGGCAGAGAACCTCTTCGTCGGCGCCTACATTTGGGAAGAGGACCAAGGCCACTATATATAGGACTTAGCCACCACCATAGAGAGGGAGGGATCATTTAGATCATCCACACACTCATCAGCTCCTCGAGCTCAAGAACACCTCACCTCCTGAGGCTGTTCAAACACTGTACTAGTTCATCCTCAGCCCCTTGAAGCAATCCACCACAAAGGTGGAGTAGGGCATTACACCAAAAGGTGGCCTGAACGAGGATAAACTAATGTGTCCCTTGTCCCTTGGGTTCGTCGAGCTAGGTTGTGGAATCGTTGAGCAGGTAGTCTGGGAAGAGGGAGTTCTTTGCATGCACCCTAGAGTTTGAACCTCTCAAGGGTTTGTGGAACCCCAAATATGACATTTGGCACGCCAGGTAGGGGTGCATCAAAGCCTCGCTTCTCCGTCCGCTTTGCCTTGCCAACAGGCTCCCATGGCGGGCACCGCTTCTTCCCTGACGGGACCGACGAGCGCCCACAAAAGCACCGCGGGCCTCCAAGCTTTCGCCCCCGCCTTGCGGCAGGTACGGTGGACGCCCAAGTTCAGGCCGGAGATGTCGCCTTGTTATGATGGCACGGCAGATCTGGTAGGCTTCCTGCAGGCTTACGAGTAGGCCATTTGGACGGCCGACGGTGACAACAAGGTCATGGCCAACTGGTTCCCCATGGCCCTCACTAGCGTACCGTGCTCCTGGATTCTCAGCCTGCCAAGGTCTTCTGTGGCCTCCTAGGAGGAGCTGGGCGGCCTCTTCGTGCGCGCTTCGCGGAACCGGCACCCCACGCTATCGCAGCCCTCCTTGGCGGTTCTCAGGCGCCGCCCTCAGACCACCACGTCAAGCAGTTCTTTCGCCAAAGTGGTTGATGCCCGCGTACAACAGGGAGCTCCTCCAGGGTAGGCGTCGTGCAACGCGACCTGACCTTCGACTCCAGGGACCACCCTGCAACCACAGCGGGCGCCGGCACGCTCCTGATGCTTTGCACCCCCACCATCTGCAACGTGGCGGTAACCAAGACCCTCATCGACGGTGGAGCTGGCCTCAACATGCTCTCTGTGGAAGGTTTCGGCTTGCTTCACGTGCCGTTCGGCCGGCTGCGCACCACCAAACCATTCTTCGGAGTCTCCGACGGCTCCACCTGCCCCCTGGGGAAAGTCCGCCTGCCTGCCACCTTCGGCACCCACGACAACTACCGCACTAAGCTCATCGAATTCGACATCGCCCGCATCGGTCTCCCATACAACGCCATCGTCGGGTACCCAACCATGGCCAAGTTCATGGTGGCGACTCACCTTGCTTACAACCTCATGAAGATGCCGGGAAGCAGCGGCGTCCTCACTGTGGCTGGGGACACCAAGGAGGCGCTGGAGGCTCTCAAGCTCGTCTTCAGAGCCGCGGCCGCCGCGCGGCCGGAATGGGGAGGGCCTCTGAGGTCCCTGGGGCTGAGCCAGCTAAAAAGAAGCAGTTGTTCTCTCAAGACCGGGCTAAGATGAAGCAGGTACCAGTCGATGAGGACTGGGCATCAGGAGCCACCTTTACCATAGGTGCCGACCTCGTCCCGGACCAAGAAGAGGCGTTGGTGAGCTTCCTGCGCGCAAACAGGGAGGTGTTCGCCTGGGAGCCCAAGTAGCTAGTTGGGGTCCCGAGGGGGATAATCAAGCACCACCTGAGGGTGTGCCCTCATGTACGCCCGGTGAAGCAGAAGGCATGGCGGCAGTCCACGGAGAAGCAGTCCTTCATCGTCGTCCAGGAAACCCACAAGCCGCAAGAGGCTGTTGTCATCCGCGAGGTGCAGTACCTAGAATGGCTAGCAAACCCGGTCATCGTACCCAAGAAAGGCGGGAAGGAACACATGTGTGTCGACTTCACCAACCTCAACAAGGCATGCCCTCAAGACCCGTTCCCGCTTCCGCGCATTGATCAAATCGTCGACTCCACCACCGAGTGCGACCTGCTATGCTTCCTAGATGCTTTCTTGGGCTACCACCAGATCTAGATGGCGGTACAAGATGTTGAGAAGACGGCTGTCGGTGTCAAAACTGGCGGATCTCGGGTAGGGGTCCCGAACTGTGCGTCTAGGCGGATGGTAACAGGAGACAAGGGACACGATGTTTTTACCCAGGTTCGGGCCCTCTCGATGGAGGTAAAACCATAAGCCTGCTTGATTAATATTGATGATATGGGTAGTACAAGAGTAGATCTACCACGAGATCAGAGAGGCTAAACCCTAGAAGCTAGACTATGGTATGATTGTTGTTCTTCTGTCCTACGGACTAAAACTCTCCGGTTTATATAGACAACGGAGAGGGCTAGGGTTACACAGAGTCGGTTACAACGGAAGGAGATCTACATCCCGTATCGCCAAGCTTGCCTTCTACGCCAAGGAAAGTCCCATCCGGACACGGGACGAAGTCTTCAATCTTGTATCTTCATAGTCCAAGAGTCCGACCAAAGGATATAGTCCGGCTATCCGGACACCCCCTAATCCAGGACTCCCTCAGTAGCCCCTGAACCAGGCTTCAATGACGACGAGTCCGACGCTCAAATTGTCTTCGGCATTGCAAGGCAGGTTCCTCCTCCGAATACTTCGTAGAAGATTTTCAACACAAGGATTGTGTCCGGCTCTGCAAAATAAGTTCCACATATTTCCATAGAGAGAATAATATTTACACAAATCTAATCTGCTGACGTATTCCATAGCATGACAACACACCACGACCAAGCCTTTATTCGAATCGTTTTACTGTCCCACCTCAGCGCATTTTGCGAGGCGGTTTCCTTGGCACGTCTTGTCGAAGTAGAGATCATGTCCCCTTAATTTACGGATTCTCATCAATACAGACGTGGAAAACCCAATCGTGCCCATTGGTACATTTCCTCGATCAAAGACGAGTCCCGAACGTTCACGGGGAGGGCTCTTGGTATGCAACTTCTTATAAAGAGACCAAGGCCTTACTCCTTTCTTTCAATCTTTATCGATTTCACCCTTTGCCTCGAGTTCCAACACCCAAGGCCCTAGATTTCAGGCACTTCGGACCTTCGACGATGTCCGGATCCGACCTTCGAGGCTGATGGACGCCTTCCTTCGTTACGGAGGAGGACGTGCTAAAGCTTAGAGAAGCCAGGTTCTTAACCGGCGAAATTTCGCATAGGTTGCCTGCTCAAGGGCAGGTTGTTCCTACTCCCGAGCCTGGTGAGAGTGTGGTATTCGTGTATCACTTCCTCCGAGGGCTCGGCTTCGCGACGGATCCCTTCTTGAGGGGGTCATGTTTTATTATGGGCTGGAATTTCACGACTTAGCTCCGGAGTCCATCCTGCATATCTCATCATTTATCGTCGTGTGTGAAGCCTTCCTCCGCATTACTCCTCACTTCGGACTGTGGCTTAAGACCTTTAAAGTAGAGCCAAAGATGATCGAGGGATAGCACGCGGAGTGCGGAGGCGCTGTTATAAGCAAGAATGCTGACGCTCCATGGCCCGAGGGCTCTTTTCAGGAGGAGTTCAGCTTATGGCAACAAGAGTGGTTCTATATCACCGCTCCTAGGGGCACCAAGTGGGTGGCAACGCCTGTGTTCCGCTTGGGTCCCCCACCCCGACTAGCGTCGTGGGTCAATAAGGGGCTGGACTGGGGGCCAGCAAAAGACGTGCCCCTATTGCAAGGCCGCATCCGAGATCTTCTAGAAGAGAAATCAGTCTGGTCATGGTGACGCAGGTTATGTTAATTCGCCGAGTCCTACCTTGCAAACGTCGCCCTCTCCGTCTATGGGAGTTCAACCCGGAGGGCCCGCGAGCTCTCCAACACTTTCTTGGCATGACGCCCGTGGAGATGTACAAATTGTTCTTCGGGTCACAAGTAATGTGTCCGGATTCTACAGAGGACGCAGGACTAAGCTGCAATCGTCCGGATACTCAAGTAAGTAGCCCTGTTTCTAGACACACCATCCGTTCATTCATCACAACATCACCCTTAAAAGAGTTGTCTTTGAAATAGGAGTGGGTAGCGCAGGCGAAGTTAATCAGGTGTCCGGCCCCCCTTCCTAAGACCTCGCCGAATCCCGTGTTGACCAGGATGCTAGAGATCGTGCCTTTGGAAGAGAATGAGGAAGTGGACAAGGGAGCTACGGCCTCCTCGATGGAGTCTGTTGGGAAAGGAGGAATCAAAAATTCCTCTACCCAGGGGAAGAAGAGGACCGCCTCTGAAGACCCGGAGACCATGGTCTCAAAGCGGGGGAAGAAATCTTCGCCAAAGGGTCCTGCGCTGGGGGATACCTCGGCCGTACTGTGCCCCAAAGGGGATTAGCCCTCGACCGAGACATAAGTAGAGAGGATGTTTAAATAATGAGAGAAATCTTTGCTTTTAATTCTGAGAAGAATAACCGAAAATTTACCTTGTAGTTCGGACCTTAGCCCCTCTCAGCAGAGCTCGTCCTCGGGGGATCTTCTTCCGGAGATGATGGAGAGCGGAACGCCTCCCCCTGCCATACCGCCTCACGAGGCGGGCGACCCTGAGGTGTCATCACAGAGGGTTTCTCCTGATCCGGTAAGGCCGGAAGGTGGTAATACGACCACCCGAAGCCCTCCGAGTCCGTCTTTCGAAAAAGGCGATCGGATGAGTCCGGCACCGTTTGGCGCACGGTCGGAGGTACTGAAGGATCTGCTAGGGCGAGGGCTTATCTCGGAGGAGCACCGTACTTTGATGGGTACGGTGATTGAAAAGATTTCATCCACGGAAAGCGGGTTGCATGAAGTTGTCATGAGTCTACTGACGAGCTTTGAGGTACGTGAAATGATGCACCTTTTTGGAAAGTGCCGCATATTTAAGATGCGCCCGGTGTAGATAGTAGCCCATGAGACTCTGTGTGTTGCCAAAAACGGCGGCACGCAGATGATCATAGTCCCAGGTATAATTTTGCCGCCTTCTTATGCAGGTGACGAAGTGTCAGGTGGCTAGCCGGACTGATGAATTTGCTGAGCTATCGCGGCAACTTGACGTGGCGGATGCCGACATCGCGCTTGTCAACAAGCGGCTTGACGAGGCACAAGGTATGTAATTTTCTCTGGAGACATCTGGTAAGAGGAGCTTGACGCCAGTATCTTACAGTGTATGCACTTGATGCAGATGGGGCTGCCGTTGTGGAGGACCTTCGGGCAAAGCTTGCCCGAGCCAAGGAGCAAGCCAGGGAAAGCGATGCGGCTGCCTTAAAGGCGGTTGAGGATTTGAAAGCCGAACAGGCTGCTCATTGCCAAAGCAAAAAGGAAATGGCCGAGATGGTTGCGAAGTTGAAGACCGCTGCTGACCGCTGCAAGATTTTTGAGAAAGAAGATCGGGTGGAGCGGACAGACATAGAAAAGGCCATTACGGCGGCCAAGGATGCTCGTTCTATGATGAGAGCGATGGAGGAGGAGCTGCGTCAGGCTGGAGATATCGCGGCTGGAAAGCCCTTCATGCTGCGGATGAAGTTCGGGGATCCTAAATATGCTCCATTGGACCGGATGTGGAGTTCGGCGGACGCATATCTGGATTTAGCGGCGAGTGCCGCTGATGCGGTCGAACACTTCCGAGATCAGGAGGGTCACGAAGTGGAAAAGCTTTTCTGGTCGCAGTTCCACAATCCAGAGCGTCCGCTTCCATTACCCGATCGTTTGGCCGAATGGGCCGAGCTGAATAGGTTATCCGGACTCGCCATGAAGTATGTCGTGGATCATCTGTGGCCGAAAAGGCCAAAGCCGAATAGTTATTTTAGCTTGGTGCAGCAGTTCCTTGGTCCGCTGTCGTATATCAACGCGATGAAGAGGTCAGCGTGTGTGGAGGGTGCGCGGATGGCCCTTGCCCGTGTCAAGACATACTGGGCGGAGATGGAGGCCACCGCTGTTGCAGCCCAAGATTCGGGCGAAAGCCGAGTGCCTGCCGAGCACTACTTTCAAGAAGTCCTGGAGGGCGCTCGTTTAATAGAGATGCATTGCTCGAAGGATATTATGTTCGAATAACATGTATTTTTATTGAAAACAATATTTTGCTGAAATGTAGAAGCTTTTTATACCTGTGTGGCCGTTTACGTATATGTATATATAACCTGAAAGATTGTAGTCGTTGGCTTCAGCCCCCACGCATATAATGCGGGGGTGTTCGCAAAAGGCGCATCATCACACTTGATCCAACTTCTTGGTCCATTAAGGAGGTGGTAGTGCAGCGAACTAGGCAACCGGACTATAATGCTTTATCACTTTCACTTAGCCATAGGAGTTTGACCGTGGAGCTACTATATAGCCCCTGGTGGCACCGCGCTTGCCGGAATTCGGGGCGCTTGTGTGCTTGGCCGGGAAACGGCCCTTCATTAATGCGGAGGAATCCTGAAGATTCTGATGGGTCATCAAGTGGTTGACCAGTCTCACGCTATATCATGACAGTCAGTTTTCGGCTTTCTCTACTGAGGTGCTCGACTGGCTGAACCGGGGCACAATCGCAGTACTTCTCCTGGTGCCGCCTTAGCCGATAGTGCGGAACGTAAGGCAACAAAACACAGGAGCCGGGAAAACCCAACATTTGACCAAAGACAAGATTCGGAGCAGATGCATAGAAGGCCAAACTTGTGACGCCGAACACTCCCTAAGGTATTCGGTCTTTATGAAAAAGGGGCTGAGCAGTGCCCTTGATAATAAGCCCCTGGTGTCCAGGTACACGCAAAATTCTGATGTGGCCACATGCCAAGATGGCAGCCTCCTCCTCGGCTATACTGAGAGTCCGGGGGATGTGTATCAACAAGAGACAGTAAAAAAGGATTACGCAGGGTCTTAATCTAAAAAGAATCCTTGGAACGGGTCCCTGCTGCACGTCTGCGCTTGTGTCTCCGTTGTGCTGTGTCCTGCACGGGTATAGCATGGTGTTCATCTGAAAAAGAGAGGAACTCAGTTGAAAAGAAAAAGGGAAAAGGAATAGTCGTGCGGAATGTATGTTGTATTAAATAAACAAAGTATAATTCAAGACGGGTAAAACTGAGCCTTATTGACGCTTATTTTACATATGCGGAGCCCCTTGTATAGGGGTGTACGGCTACTGAACCTTTACCAATTATATGTTTGCTCCGGACTCGCCTAGCTGTGTCCGAGGTCTTAATGACCTGTTAGATGCTTTTTTTGTTGAAGCTGTTTTAATGTGTGACTGTCAAGGCAGCCGCATATTCTTCCACGCGCGAGGAACACTAGATATTTCCATTTAGGGAGATGATGCCTTGTGGACCGGGCATCTTAAGCGTAAGAGATGCATAATGCGGTATCGCGTTAAAGCGGGCGAAAGCCTTGCGCCCCAGTAGTGCTTGATAGCTACTTGAAACTGGGGCAATGTGGAAGGTTAGCTGTTTGCGGCGGAAGTTATCGGTAGAGCCGAACATAACTTTTAGCGAGATAGAACCCGTGCAATGGGCCTCCAGGCCTGGTGTTACTCCTTGAAAGGAAGTGTTGCTATGGCAAATTTTTGTTGGGTCCAACCCCATTTTGCGGACTGTGTCCTGATATAGCAGGTTTAGACCACTGCCGCCGTCCATCTGGACTTGTGTAAAGTGGAGTCCTTCGATTATTGGATCTAACACTAAGGCAGTCCAACTTTCGTTCCAGATACTTCTAGAGTAATCCTGATGGTCGAAGGTCATCGGTTTTAACAACCAGTGGCGGGACTCCTTTGGGGTAGGCTGTATAGGCGCCACTCTATTTTTCCCTTTTGTCACGTGAAGTAAGTTTACTGTTTTGACATCGAGTGGGAAATTCTTTTGTTTCCCCATGCTCTGCTTGTGGGGTTCGTCATCTTCCTCACTTGGTGTGTCGATCCCCTTGTGTTCGGCGTTGAGTTGGCCGGATTGCTTGAAGACCCAACATTCTTTGTGGGTATGGTTTGAAGGCTTCCCGGGGGTGCTGTGGATTTGACATATCTTATCCAAGATTTTGTTTAGGTTATATAGCTCATCCCTGTTATCCTTGAGGGGCAGCTTTTCCTGATTCTGCCGAGAGCTTTTGAATCCGGCGTTGACTGCCGTGCTCTTCAAGCTTCTTTCCTTATTCCGGCGTTGTTCCCTACTGCGTCATGGTTTCCCGTTTCCATCCCTGACTTCGGATGTACTTGGGTCGTTGGTGCTACATCTTGCCAACCAACTGTCCTCTCCCGCGTAAAAGTGGGTCATGAGGCTTGTTAATGCGTCCATTATTCTTGGCTTTTCTTGGCCGAGGTGTCTGGCGAGCCATTCGTCTCGGACGCTGTGTTTGAAAGCTGCTAAGGCTTTGGCATCCGGACAGTCGACTATCTGGTTCTTTTTAGTAAGAAATCTGTTCCAGAGTTTCCGGGCCGACTCTCCGGGCTGTTGAGTTATATGACTTAAATCATCTGCATCCGGAGGTCGGACATAGGTTCCTTGAAAATTTGCCCGAAAAGCCTCCTCGAGCTCTTCCCAACTTCCAATGGTGTTTTCGGGAAGGCCTATAAGCCAATGCCGGGCTGGCCCTTTGAGCTTGAGAGGTAAGTATTTTATGGCATGGAGGTCGTCTCCTCTGGCCATATGTATGTGGAGGATATAATCCTCAATCCAGACTCCAGGGTCTGTTTTTACGTCGTACGCCTCTATGTTTACGGGCTTAAATCCCGCTGGAAATTCATGGTCCACCACCTCATCGGTGAAACAGAGGGGGTGTGCAGCACCCCTGTATGTGGCTGTGCCATGTTGTTCAGATATTTGTTGTGTCACATTGCTTACTAGAGCTTGCTTTCTTGGCCCGTACAGAGACCTGGTTGGGCCATCCTTTTGATGTGAATCCTTGGGTGGATCGCGTGTTGTTTTGTGTGCGGCGCCATATGCCGTTCTGTGTTGGCCATGGGGTCGTCTATCCGACCGGGTGGCTTCCTTATTATTTGATTTTGTGGGCTCTAGGGCCTCATCATCAAATTCGGGCAGTAGCTTTCGCTTCGGGTAGATCTTTGTGTGGCGACTATCGCCGTATTTGTCTGCGGTGTTTAATACTTTGCTCCATCTGATTCGGAGTTCGTCTTCCGCGGTTTTGAGCTTCCGCTTCTGCTTTTTCAGGCTACACGCCGTGGCGGCGAGCCTTTTGTGGAGGTTTTCCTGTTCTAGGAGTTTGTCCGCGTGACGTTGTCCGGACTGTTATCTTCGCCGAGGACAGGTTGTGCGGTTTGTTTATCCAAGTTGTCTTGTTCGGACGGTTGCTCGATGGCATGTTTGTTGACCGCCGGTTTGCCCTGCTCTGTGGCTGGGTCCGTATGGCTGCTGTCTCTGTCGAGGCGGGGCTTGGAGCGGCGCTTACGTCGCCGCTTTGACTGCTTTTAGAGGGAACGATCCCTCGTTGCATCCCTTTGTTCCTCATTGTCGCTTCCTTTAGGTGTGTCCACCATGTATACATCGTGAGATGAGGTGGTTGTCCAGTGCCCTATAGGCGCTGGTTCCTGTTTGTCTACTATATCGTCGTCTATACCGTCGATATCTTCAGAGTCAAAGTCCAGCATGTTGGTTAAATCGTCGATAGTGGCTACGAAGTGGGTGGTGGGTGGGCGTCGAATTTCTTCGTCGTCCGCATCCCAATCCTGCCGGTCATAATCCGGCCAGGACACTCCTGACAAAGAGAGAGACCTTAGTGAATTCAGAATGTCGTCGAAGGGCGAGTGTTGAAAGATATCTGCGGCGGTGAATTCCATGATCGGCGCCCAATCGGATTCGATTGGCAGGGGCGCGGGTGGCTCGTAGTCTGGCACCTTGGAGTCACAAGTTTCGCAAAGGATAAGGCTGGTGTTCGGCTTGATCGCTATTGAGATTGCGGCCCCCGAGGCGGTGTCCAGCCACCCATCCTCGATCGACGCAGTTGGCTCCGAACTAAGGGTCAGAGCTGATGCGGGCACGGCCTCCAGGGCACTTTTCGGTGGCAGAGCTAGATCATGCCCATCGCGACAATGCGGCGCGCTCGGCTGCGGCTTAAATCCGTCGAAGATCAAGTCTCCGCGGATGTCAGCCGTGGAGTTCAGGCTTCCAAATCTAACCAGATAGCCAAGGGAGTAGCTTTCAATCTGCTCCAGATGGCCAAGCGAATTGGCCCGCAGTGTAAAGCCACCGAATACGAAGATCTGTCCGGGGGGAAAAGTCTCACCCTGGACCGCATCGCTGTTGATGATCGGAGGAGCCATCGGGCCTAAAGATGACGACACAGAGGAACTCTCAATGAAAGCACCAATGTCGGTGTCAAAACGGGTGGATCTCGGGTAGGAGTTCCCGAACTGTGCGTCTAGGCGGATGGTAACAGGAGACAAGGGACACGATGTTTTTACCCAGGTTCGGGCCCTCTCGATGTAGGTAAAACCCTACTCCTGCTTGGTTAATATTGATGATATGGGTAGTACAAGAGTAGATCTACCACGAGATCAGAGAGGCTAAACCCTAGATGCTAGCCTATGGTATGATTGTTGTTCTTCTGTCCTATGGACTAAAACTCTCCGGTTTATATAGACACTGGAGAGGGCTAGGGTTACATAGAGTCGGTTACAACGGAAGGAGATCTACATATCCGTATCGCCAAGTTTGCCTTCTACGCCAGGGAAAGTCCCATCCGGACATGGGACGAAGTCTTCAATCTTGTATCTTCATAGTCCAAGAGTCCGGCCAAAGGTTATAGTCCGGCTATCCGGACACCCCCTAATCCAGGACTCCCTCAACGGCCTTCTTGACCCCATGCGGGGTGTACTGCTACACCTGCATGTCGCTCGGGCTGTGAAATGCTGGGGCGACCTTTCAGCGGTTGATGCATATCGCCCTAGGCCGGCAACTCGGGAGGAACGCTGAGGCCTACATCGACGACATCGTGGTGAAATCCTGGGAGTCAACCACCCTCATCCAGGATCTGGAGGAGACATTTGCCAGCCTGCGCAAGGTGGACCTGCGGCTCAACCCGGAGAAATGCGTGTTTGGCGTCCCCTCCGGTAAGTTGCTGGGTTTCCTTGTGTCGCACAGAGGAATCGAGGCAAACCCGGAGAAGGTCAAGGCCATAGAAGAAATGAGCCTGCCGCAGACTCTCAAGGAAATGCAAAAGCTAGCGGGCTGCGTGACTTCACTGGGACGCTTCATCTCCAAGCTAGGGGAGTGCGCCCTCCCGTTCTTCAAGCTAATGAAAAAGAAGGGCCCATTTGAGTGGACTCATGAGGCGGACGTGGCGTTTCAAGACCTCAAGAGATACCTCACCAGCCCACCAGTGATGGTGGTGCCGCGTCCTCTTGAGCCCCTGGTGCTCTACCTGGCTGCCATGCCTCACTCCGCCAACGCATCACTGGTGGCCGTCCGGGAGCAGCGCCAGGCCAAGGGACTGCCACACAGCGACGCACTTTCAATCAAGATGATTCAGAACAAAGAGGACGCCCCTAGGCCACAATGGCACCTGCGGATGACCAGGCTCCACAAGACGACGCTCTTGAGGCTGCAGTTGCCCCAACGGACGCCCGAGCTCCTAAGGTCCCCCAGCCTCAGGAGGTGCCCCCGCCTTAGGAGGCCTCGGACTTCCCCAACACTCCCGCCCTCGTTGAGCACCCGGTGTACATCGTCAGCAAAGTACTGCGTGATTGAAAGTGCAACTATCCCTGAGTGGTTTTGGTAATTACTAACAACATAAAACTCATTGAACAAATGCTATTTCAAGATGACCATTTCAGAAGGTTTAGTGATTGGCATGGCATGGATTAGGAAAGTGGACCCCTCAAAATGATAAGGACTCTTATTGGCTCAAGCTTAAGACTCTACATTTTCATTTTAGTGATCCAAGATCACATTGAGTCCATAGGAAAAGCCAATACTATTAAAACGGGATGAGGTGTTGCTTAATGGTTTGCTTGCTCAAAATTCTTAGTGATATGCTCCAAAGCCCTCAACCACTTTCTCATATCCATATATGTCCCAAATGAAAAGTCAAACTCGACCCTACCAATTTGATCTATCCGGCGCCACCGAGTTCATTTGACATAGCCAGTGCTAGAAACCCTAGTCACTTCGGTCTCACCGATAGGGATCTCGATCTCACCGAGATGGGATTGCAAACTCTGTGTTTCCCTTTCGTAATGTTTCGGTCCAACAAAGATGAGCGATCGGTCCCACGGAGTTCGCAATGCAAACTCTCTGTTTCCTTTTTGTAACATTTCTGTCTCACCGAAATGAGCGATTCGTTTCCATCGAGTTTGCGTGACCAACTCTCTTTTTGCCTATTACAGAAATCGGTCCGACCGAGTTTATGTGATCGGTCTCACCAAGATTACGTTATGCCTTAACCCTAATGAAAGCGTTCCCACCGAGTTGACATGTCGGTCCCACCGAAAAGCCTAACGTTCACATTTTGAACTCAATGGGTCTGACTGAGTTTTCTGATTCGGTCCCATCGAGTTTGGTAAATTGTGTGTAACGGTTAAATTTTGTGTGGAGGCTATATATACCCCTCCACGCACTCTTCATTCATGGAGAGAGCCATCAGAACGTGCCTACACTTCCAGCATACATTTTCTGAGAGAGAACCACCTACTCATGTGTTGAGACCAAGATATTCCATTCCAACCACAAGATCTTGATCTCTAGCCTTCCCCAAGTTGCTTTCCACTTAAATCGTCTTTCGAACAAATCCAAATATGTGAGAGATAGTTCAGTGTTGGGGAGACTATCATTTAAATCACAAGATCAAGGAGTTCATCACCAACACACCATCTATCACCTTTTGGAGAGTGGTGTCTCCTAGATTGGTTAGGTGTCACTTGGGAGCCTCCTCAAGATTGTGGAGTTGAACCAAGGAGTTTGTTCGAGCAAGGACATCGCTTACTTCTTGAATATCTACCCTAGTGAGGGAAGTCCTTCTTGGGCGATGGCCATGGTGGGATAGACAAGGTTGCTTATTTGTGGACCCTTCATGGGTGGAGCCCTCCGTCGACTCACGCAGCCGTTACCCTTCGTGGGTTCAAGTCTCCATCAACGTGGATGTATGATAGCACCACCTATCGGAGCCACAAAAAAAATATCTGTGTCTACATTGCGTTTGCCCTTTGCAAACTCCTCCCTTAACCTTCATATGCAATGTTTTACATTTCGATGCTATACTCTTAGACTTGCATGTGTAGGTTGATTGCTTGACATAACCGTGCCATTTGGGCTATTGTGTGTATTGGCTTGCAAGGTGAATTCTTTGATGGGAGAGAACCGAACCGTGAAGCTATCGCGGAAGAGTTGATCGAGGCGAGGCACGCGGGGGAAGGTTTTTACCCAGCTTCGGAGCTCTCCGGAGAGATAACACTCCTACTGCTGCTTTGTTGATTGTATTGAGTTCTTGCTCGGGAGCGCCGAGTGCTACAGTACACTCGAGCAGCTAACGAGACCGAGCGCTTCTCTGAGGATCGATCCCCCCCTACGTTGTGCATGGGCCTCCTTTTATATGTTCAAGGGGTCTCCAACAGGTGGCAACGTAGGTAAGGGCAAAAGTGTAAATATGCTGCGGTAGGTACAGCTGCCTACACAGTGTGTCATACCTAACCCTGACGGCAGGGGACAAAGGCATTAAATGCCCGTCTACGTCGCCCAGACGGTGCAGAAAAGGGACCGTTAGGGGCGCCATCGCTCGCCACGATGGCGATCCTGTCAGCGCTGCATGCCATAGTGTACCCCTGGCTGCACAGCCTCCCGCCACGTACGCTGGGAAGGGTCCCGGAGCGACACGTAGGGGGGTGAGCTGGAGCGCGGGCACAGAGGGCCTGCCTGCCGTGGAGAGTGCCTTGCCGCGGCCGTTGTCTTGTCGCGCCCGAGAACTGGTCGCTCGCCGGGTCCTGCCAGGAGGCGTGGCGCGCTGCGGCAGGTTCTTTGAGATGCTCTTGTTGGGCTTCCCGGCAAGCTCCTCTTGCCGGGGTCTTGTACCTTGAATGGCCTTCCCGGCAAGCTCCTCTTGGCGGGGACTTGTCTCCTTGACTTAAATACTTTGTTCTCGAATGGATCCAAAGGAACCAAAGAGAGCCTTGGTGATCACCTGGCGGGCCTTGCCGCGGGGTGCTGCGACTGCCCGTGCACAAGTTCGGTATACTAGAGTACCCCTACTTTAGTACACCGACAGGAGCCCCCGGGCCTGGGCCACACACGGTGCCGAGCGCTGTTGGGCCAGGCCCAAAACAGGGCACGGGCACGCACGGCCTGGGTCGCGTTGCACCTTGCTCCGCATCCACCACGCCCTCCCGAACGGCACGCGTCGATTGCGGCGTCGTGGGGGAGGTCGTGCGTGGTTCCTTTACTCGGAAAGGCGGAACGTCCGCCCCCATCCCTCTTTATAAGCAGGGGAGCAGGGGCAGTTTTCCCATCTGCCCGTTGCTGTTCCTTCCTCGAGAATCTCCGCCACTCCCCTTCTTCCCAAAGCCGAAGGAGAGCAGAGCCCCGTCCCCATCGCCACTAGCACCACCAACGCCGTCGTCCTCCTTCTCCATTCCCGCCATGGCCCCGAAGGCCGAGAAGGCGAAGTCGGCTGAGGCGCAGCGGCTCGCGGCGCTGTGAAAGGAGCGGGCAATCTTCCCTCCGAGGCTCGAGGCAGCAGAGCTGAAGGAAGACTTCTATCTCTTCTGGTCGACGGGAACACGGGCGCATCCGCGCACGAGGGTACTCCCAGCCACTGCTTGGGATAAGTATCCCACCGGGTATCCCTTCTTCGCCTTGTTCTTCTACTGCGGGCTCTGCCCGCCTTTTTCTGAATTCTTTTGCGATGTCATGAACACCTACGGGCTCCACCTTCTTGACTTCACCCCCAATGTTGTCCTGACCATGGCAGTTTTCGCACATCTCTGTGAAAACTTTGTCGGGATCCATCCAAACGTAGCTCTTTTCCGCCATTTCTTTTCGCCTCGGGTTGAGAAAGGAGAGCCTTTATCTGGCGGGATCGCCTGGATCTCGAAGGCCGGCAAGAAAGACGCTTATCTGGAAGGAGAGTTCCGCATCAAGTGGGAGGAGTGGAGGGCTGACTGGTGTTTGATTGTCGAGGAGAACCCCCAGCCGTTTACTGCTCTGCGCGAAACCCTCGTAGAGCGCGGCGGCGATTGGAGTAGCCTCGCCCCGGAAGATGACAGACTGAGGATTGCCGTCACCCGGATCCTGCGCCTCAGGCTTGCCGGGCTTATTATAGGAGCGGTTGGCGCAGATTTCCTCCGCCGCCGCATCGCCCCCTGCAGGAGAGGGGGAGACCCGCCTGGGAGTTTTAGAATGCGGCGGATATCATGAGGTTGCGGCCGGGCCTCAACTTCAACTTCACTGTCCTGGAGCTCAACGCGATGCTCCAGGAGATGTTCAAGCACAACCCACAACATCCCGAAGTGTTCTGGTTGCCGAGGGGCGTCGTCCCGCTGTGCAACAACTCCGCGCTCGACCGCATCCGTGCAATAATGCCGCTGTGCGACCCGCATGGAATTGATCCAGCCTGGATAGAGCCTGCGGATGATGTCATGCGGGCGTTCTTCGACAACTTGGTAGAAGTGCCGGTCGACGCCGACGAGAAAAAGGGGCTCACCCGGGACACCATCGACAATGAGCTCAAGCGCATCGCCACCAGGATGGAAGAGGCGGCGGCAGCTGCCGCTGCGGGCGAGTTTGGGTTCACCGTGGAGGAGGCAGAGGCAGCAGAGGCGGCAAGCCTTGCCGACCGAGAGGAGCTTGCCGGCGAGAAGAGGTCCGCCGAGCACGACGTCGGGCCGAGCGGGCCCGCCGAGGACACGAGCGGCTCGCTGGAGATCGGCTCCTCTTCCTCTTCGTCTTCGGACAGCTTGCCGCAAGCAGAGCCCCTGACTCCACAAACAGAGCCCCCGGCTCCACAAGCAGAGCCCCCGGCTCCAACAAGAAGGCGTCTTCGCAAGGCCGGGGACGTAGCGGAGCGGCGGGCGAGTCAACCCCCGCTGCGCCGCACGACACGCTCCACCGCGGCAAGTTCTGTTGCCGCGGAAACACCTCACGCTGCAGCGGCAGCTGGGGCGGGGTCCTCTCGGCCTGCTGCTCTAGCTCCCGCCAAGCGGCCAAAGGATCCTACTCCTCCGCCTCCTCGCGCCGGAGGTGGGCCAGGCTTTGACTTCTCCGCGCTCAGCTCCAACGAGGAAGAAGAAGAGTAAGATTCTTGTTGTACTTGCATGTCTTCAATACTTGTTGTCTTGTCTTGTATCTCATTTGCTTTACTCTGAACACATCCCTTTTTAGGACGCTGGCCCAGTGAATGGCAAAGAGGGCCAAGGTCCCGATGATCGTTATCGAGGATGACCCCTCCGTGGGAGCAGGGCATGCGCCCGAGATAAACTTGCCGGACCCGACGGCTGTTCTTCAGAGCAGCCCCCACCGCAGCCCCCAGCGTAAGTATATGGTTTACTTCCAGCTGTTAGGCGTGCACGGATACTCTTTGCTTGTTGATATCTGACCGTTGGCTTATGTAGGAGCAGAGCAGCTCCACCAGGAGCGCCCGGAGGCCACCCCCGACGTGCCACCTGCTTCGACTACGCCGCCAAGGGAGAATTCTCCGGCAAGGGAGAGTTCCCCCACAAGGGAGAGGTCCCCGACGAGGGAGAGTTCCCCGGCGAGGGAGGAATCTCCGGCAAGGGACGGTACCAGCGAACCCCCGGCAGCGGAGATCCCCACCACCGAACCTGGTACAGGTACTCCTTGCTTCTAAAACCCCCCTTGGGTTCTTCTTTTTGGATATTTGCTTGACTTTTCTTCTTTTTCCGGCCGTCAGATCCATCCACTATGGAGCCGATGGAGACCGAAGTCGTTATTGTCGACGCCACTGCCACCGAGGAAACGGCCGGCGCTGATGATCCCGCCGGCGAAGAGGCCGCCAAGGCTGCCGCCATAGCAGCTGACGAGGGGTACAGCGATCGTACTGACGACCCTAGGGCCGCAGGAGCGACAGGCGCTACACCGACTGTTGATCCTCCCGCCGCTGCCGCAGCGTCAGGCTCCGAGGAACCCCAGCCAGGCATCTACTTGAAGGTTGGCGCTGGCATCTTCATCAACCTCCCCTGACCGTCAACATCCAGGGCGCCAGTCGAAGGAGAAAGCTTCGACGTGGAGGTGCTTGCCTCCGCTGGGCTGACGTTGGTCGACGCACCAAGCAGCAGCAGCGACGAGCCCGAGGAGGAGCGACTGCTGCGGAAGCTGGTGTCGCTCTACCGCGCCCGCCAGGTCAAACTGGAGTCCCGCGAAGCGCTTGTCGCGAAGGCGGGGGTGGACGTGGAGAAGCTCGCGGAGGAGCTCCGAGGCCTCAACCAGGCAGCTCTCCAGTCGCTGGCGGTGGAGCGGGTGCAACTCGATGAGGCGCAGAAGGCTTTCATCCACGAGAAGGCAGAGGTTGCAGAGCAACAGCGGCTCACCGCCGAGGAGTTATCCGCGCGGGATGGTGAGTTGGTGCAGCTGAAGGCCAGCCTGGACAGCCACGAAGAGGAGCTTGTGGCGCGCGAGCGAGCACTCGGCGAAGCCCTCAAGGAAGCAAAGGACGCTGCCGCCGCTACCGAGGCCGCCAAGAAGGAGCTGGAGGCGAAAGTGGCGCAGCTGGAGACTGATCTCAAGGCGAGTAGTGAGGCGCTTGCCGCGCTCAAGCATGAGCGCGAGAAGGACGCCTACACCTTTGGCGATCTGCAGGGCCGTCTCGCCGAAAAGGTCAAGGAGCTTGACGCCGCCAAGGACTCCAACGTTGACCTTGAGCTGAAGCTGGCTACTTTGACCAAGACGTTGGACGGCGCCAAGGAGCAGGAGGCGGCCTTGAAGAAGGAGATCGAGGCCGACCAGGCGCTGCTGGAGAACATCGCTGCCACCCAGAATGAGTTCAGGGGAACTGTGGAGCGGTGGACGGAGGGCCTTGTGAGCACTGCCGCAGGCATCGACAAGGAGTTGGCGTTGCTGGGGGTGGAGGATCTCGGGTATTCCTCTGACGAGAGCCTCCCATCTAGCGCCAAGCTCACCTTGTTCTTTAAAGGCGTGGCGACGGCCCTCCAGCAACTCCGGGAGAGGATCCCAAAGCAGCTGGCCGACGAGTCGCGCGAGATCTGCGCGGGAGCTCTCAAAAATGTGCTGATGAAGGTGGCCTTCCGCAACCCGGGCCTCCGCCTCGCTAACGTCCTCAGGTCCCTGCCGCCTGAAGCTGATCTGGAGGATCTTGAGACCCTCGTCGCACCCATTGTGGACAAGGTGAGCAGGATCAAGAGGGTTGAGGGCGACCGCGCGTACTAGGCCTCCTATTTTCTTCTTTTCTCGTCGCCGCTGGTCATGTTATAAAAACAGTTTATTAGAGCCGCGACAAGCTATCTTGTACTATAACTTTGTTTCATGTCACGATTGCAATGCTATTCCCTTTACTCGATTCCTTCCTTTGTATGTTTTTGCCCTACGCTTTTAGGGAACCTGCCGGCGTAGGCACCTTTGCCGCGAGGGCTGAGTGCGGGACGTCAGCAGCCTACTGGCGGTGCCGTTACCGACAAGAAACCTTGTCGTGACTAGTCGCAGCTCGCTTAAGTTGCTGAGTGAACTTGAAACAAAGTAAGGGCGCGACTCTAGTCGCGGCACACTTAAGCTGTTGAGCGAACTCGAAGCAAAGTAAGGGCGCAACTAGCCACGAGTTGGTTCCTTTGCGCACGGGTTTTCCATACAAAGCATGGTCGTTCAAGGAAAATAACTTAGAGTTAAAAAATCTGATTGCTCAAACTTTGGCACTTAGCTTTTTTTTTTGTCGTTTGCTCCCTGGCAAGGCGAAATTTTTCCTGAACGGCGCCGGGGCCATACCATTATCTTCCCATCCCCCCCGGCTAACTTATGGGCGAAGGATCCTTCCTTTCCTTGAGAAAAAGAAAAGAGAAAACAATAGTATGGAGCCTTATGGCTCGGTATTGCTTACCGAGGGGGGCTCGCGGAATGCCATCCTCGGTCTCAAGGCAGACAACGCCAGGCCTCGTGACTCGTTTCACCCGATAAGGGCCTTCCCACTTCGGCGTCAACTTGTTGGAATTCTTGGGGGAATGAACACGCCGAAGAACAAGGTCGCCTTCCTCGAGACTTCTGGCTTTAACTTTGCGGCTGTGGTAGCGGCGCAAAGCTTGCTGGTATCGAGCAGCTCGTACAGCAGCCTAAAGACGGTCCTCCTCAAGGAGAAGCGCGTCATCTCGCCGCAGCTGCTCTTGCTCAAGCTCATCATAAGCGAGCACTCGAGGTGACCCGTATACGAGTTCCGTGGAGGTAACTGCCTCTGCTCCATAGACTAGAGCGAAAGGTGTCTGGCCAGTGGCTCGATTTGGCGTCGTCCTGATCGACCAAAGAACCACCGGCAGCTCCTCGATCCAGTTTCTTCCTCACTTGTGCAGCCTGTCAAAAGTCCGGGTCTTGAGTCCACGCAGCACTTCAGCATTTACCCTCTCTGCTTGACCGTTGCTCCTGGGGTGAGCAACAGAAGCGAAGCAGACCTTGGCGCCAAGGTCTTGGACGTACTGCATGAAGTTGTGACTCGTGAATTGTGTACCGTTGTCGGTGATGATCCTGTTAGGGATTCCGAAGCGGCAAACAATCGACCTGAAGAACTTGACTGCTGACTGTGCTGTCACCCTCCTCACTGGTTCCACTTCTGGCCACTTTGTGAACTTGTCGATTGCGACGTACAAGTACTCAAAGCCCCCGACTGCTCGGGGGAAAGGGCCGAGGATGTCGAGCCCCCAAACCGAAAATGGCCAGGATAGAGGGATTGTCTGGAGAGCTTGAGCTGGTTGGTGTATCTGCTTGGAATGGAACTGGCACGCTTCACACTTGGTTACTTGTGCAGTTGCATCCTGGAGGGCTGTCGGCCAAAAGAGACCTTGCCGGAACGCTTTGCCGGCAAGTGCTCTGGCGCCAATGTGATGACCACATATGCCTCCATGCACCTCTGCCAACAGCTTCTGTCCATCTTCCCGGGGAATACACTTCAATTTCACTCCGTTGAGCCTTCTTCTGTACAGTGCGTTGTCAACGAACTGGTACATACTAGACTACCGGGCTACTCTTTCCGCTTCTTCTGGCTCTTCGGGAAGTTCTCCTGACTGGAGGAAACGGACGATCTGCTGTGCCCATGCTGGAGCCTATGGCTCGACAACAAGGACTAAAGGCATATATGCTACTGCGGGAACATCCGCTTCTATGGCGAGAACCCGCGGTTCAGCCAGAGCTTGATGATCCCCGGCAAGTTTTCCGGAGCGAAACTTGTCGGGAGCGTCTGCTTCAACGAAACAAACCTTGGGGCTTGTCGGAGTAGACTGCTCCTCAGCACTCTTGGCGTTGATCTTGGGGACCTTCTTGGCGGCGGCTTCGGGAAGCTCAGCCGGAAGATGGTCACCAGAAATCAACTTCCTCTTCCTGCTTTGTCCAGTTGGTGGCGTCACGGATGGTTGAGTCAGCTTGAGCACAAAGATCCCTGGTTCCACAGGTAACTTAAATGCCGCGCACTTTGACAGGCCGTCAGCGATGTCGTTCTGAGCTCTAGGAACATGTTCCATCTGTAGGCCGACAAAGCGCTCTTGCAGCTTCCTCACTTCATCAACGTAAGCTTCCATCAACGGACTCTGATAATCCTTGTTTTCTTGGCGGACGACAAGCTGCGAGTCACCCCTGACAACGAGCTGCTTGATCCCAAGGTCTGCCGCGATCCTGAGACCGACGAGCAATCCTTCATACTCTGCAGTATTGTTTGTTGCTTGCTCCTTGGGAAAGTGCATCTGGACCACGTACTTGAGGTGCTCTCCGGTGGGTGCGACAAGCAGCACGCCAGCACCGGTGCCTTGTAGCGAGAACGCGCCATCAAAGTACATCAGCCACTCTTTGTTTGCTTCCTTGACGGGGATGCTCATCTCTGGGGTTTCTTCGTCAGGTGTTGGCGTCCACTCTGCTATGAATTCTGCCAATGCTCTGCTTCGAATAGTTGAAGTGCTCTCAAACTTGAGGCCAAAGCTCGACAGTTCCAATGCCCACTCAACAATCCTGCATGTTGCTTCTGGATTCTGCAGTATCCTCTTCAGCGGAAAGCGAGTGATAACTGTGATCTCATGTGCTTGGAAGTAATGGCGCAGCTTTCTCGAGGCCATAAGAAGGCCGAAAAGCAACTTCTACACACCAGAGTACCTCGACCTAGCCCCCTGCAGAAGGGAACTTACAAAGTAGACTGGGCGCTGCACCATTTTCTTCTGTATCCCTTCGCACATCTGCGCAGATCTATCTTCGTCGGGACCAGAGCTCGTCAGGGAAGCCCATTGCTTGTCACTGGACGCGCTTGCCGCAGTTGCTGGCTCATCATCTACCTCTCTTTCCGCTACTAACGCAGCACTAACCACTTGATTGGTTGCCGCCAGATATAGCAGCAACTTCTCTTGTGGTTTAGGTGCGACAAGTATTGGAGTGGAGGACAGGTATCTCTTCAAGTCCTGCAGCGCAGCCTCCGCTTCCAGAGTCCATTTCATTGGACTTGCCTTTTTCAAGATTTTGAAAAACGGCAGGGCGCGCTCAGCAGACTTAGAGATAAACCTGCTGAGAGCCGCCACGCAGCCGGCAAGTTTTCGTACATCCTTGACGCGCTTCGGTGCTTCGATCTGCTCAATGGCCTTGATCTTGTCGGGATTGGCTTCAATCCCCCGCTGGGACACAAAGAACCCGAGAAGCTTGCCGGAAGGGACTCCAAACACGCACTTCTCGGGGTTGAGCTTGAGGCTAATCTTACGCAGATTTGCAAAAGTTTCTTCTAGATCTTGAATTAGAGTTGACTTGTCCCTGCTTTTGACCACTATATCATCCATGTAGGCTTCCACATTTCTGTGTATTTGCGGCTCAAAAGCAGTATGGACGACCCTTGCAAATGTTGAACCAGCATTCTTCAAACCGAAAGGCATTCATACAAAACAGTACGTGCCACATGGAGTAATGAACGCGCTTTTCTCCTCATCCTCTTCTGCCATGAAGATCTGATGGTATCCTGCGTATGCGTCAAGAAACGAAAGCAAGTTGCATCCGGCTGTCGAGTCGACAATCTGGTCAATGCGCGGCAAGGGAAATGGGTCTTTGGGACAAGCTTTGTTGACATCGGTGAAGTCGATGCAAAGTCTCCATTTCCCGTTCGCCTTGCGCACGACTACAAGATTGGCCAACCACGTAGGATGGAGCACTCCTATGACAAGGCCTGCTGCTTCCAACTTCTTGATCTCTTCGGCGATGAACTCTTGGCGCTCCACCGCTTGCTTCCTGACTCTCTGCTTGACGGGTCGCGCGTGAGGACAGACGGCGAGGTGGTGCTCGATTACTTTCCTGGGAATGCCGGGGATGTCAGACGGTTGCCACGCAAACACGTCGACATTCGCCCGCAGGAAAGCAACGAGCGCGCTTTCCTATTTAGGGTCGAGAGTGGCACTGATGGTGAAGGTACCACCAGTGCCGTCCTCCTTGGCGGACACCTTCTTGGTTGTTGGTGGAGCTGCCATTGTCTTCTTACACTTGCCGGTGGAGCTCGATGGTGCGTCCTCGATGGTAGCGCAGCACTCCGAAGAGGTGCGCTTGCCGGAGTGGCCATCGGAGCTCTTGACGGACTTGGTCTTCTTCTTCTCCCTGGGAGCTTCAGCGGCGAGTGTCTCGCGATCCGCGAAGGCTGCTGCTTCCCGGTAGATCTTGTCGGCACAGATGAGAGCGTCTTTCTTGTCGCCATGTACAGAGATGACACTTATCGGGCCTGGCATCTTCAGCATGTTGTATGCATAGTGAGAGGCCGCCATGAACTTGGCGAGCACTGGACGGCCGAGAATTCCATTGTAAGGCAATGGAAAATCAGCAACGTCGAAAGTGATCCTCTGAGTACTGAAGTTCAACTCACTGCCAAATGTCACCGGCAGCGTGATCTTCCCCTTCGGCTTGCTCCTTCCCGGGTTGATTCCTTGAAACGTGCCGGTCTCTTCGAGCTCGCTGTCAGGGACTTGGAGTCTCCGAAGTATGGCGGAGGATATCAGGTTCAAGCCGGCCCCGCCGTCAACTAGCATCTTAGTGACCTTGAGGTTGCGGATAGTTGGTGAGACCAACATCGGCAAACATCCGACAGCAGTTGTGCGATCGGGGTGGTCCTCAATATCAAAGATGATAGGCGTGCTGGACCATTTCAGAAGCTTGCGTGACTCGACGGGTGGTTCTGCTGCATTAACTTCCCGCACCCACTGCTTCAGTTGGCGGTGTGAAGTATGGAGAGAAGCACCACCGTCAACGCACAAAACTTGTGTGGCTTTCTGGAACTCCTGCTCGCTGGTCTCAGCGTCATCCATGTCTTCGTCGTCGTCGTCATCTTCATCCTTGTCACGACCGCGGGGAGGACTGTCGCCTTGCCGCTGCTTGGTGTTGCCGCGGCGTCCCCCCGGCCAGTGCGCTTCGTACCAGATCCTCCAGCACCTCCTTGGGCCTTCTCCTTGTCGCGTCACTCGTACTCGGCCTTTTGCAGCTCAACGAGCTGTTCGACCTTCTTGCAGCTCTGGAGGTCATGGCCTTTGGTGCGGTGAATCTTGCAGTACTGCTTGTTGGTGCCATCTTGCTTGTCGGTGGCCGCCACAGCCTGGCAGTTGGCGCATGCGGCAACCTGCTTGCCGGAGCTATCAGTCTTGGCTGTCTTGGCGCCACCTTCGTTGCCGGATTGCTCGACAACTAGCACATCTTTGCCTTTCCTCTTTCTGTTGTCCCGCCGCCTGTTTTTGCTTGCTAGGGCAGCATCGTCGCTGTCAGATCCTCCGGTTCCTATGTTCTCTCCAGGAAGTTTCCTTCCTTCCTCAGCACGTGCACATCTGTCGGCCAGGGCATACAGCTCGCTGACGTCTCTGATCTTGCACATCGCCATCTCCTCCCGCATCCTGCGGTTGCGTACGTTCTGATGGAACGCACTGATGACCGCGGCAGGGTGGACGTCTGGGATGTTGCGTTGCACTTGGCTGAATCTCTGGATGTACTTACATAGAGGCTCCCCTTCCTTCTGGGCAAGCAGGTGAAGATCACTCTCCTGGCCATGGGGTTTGTGGCCGCCTGTAAAGGCGCCGACAAACTGATGGCATAGATCCGCCCAGGAAGATGTGGAGTTTTCTGGCAAGTGCATGAGCCAGGACCTGACGTTGGGCTTGAGCACCAGAGGGAAGTAATTGGCGAGGACCTTGCCGTACCGCCCCCCGGCAGCCTGCACCGCAATGGTGTAGATGCTGAGGAACTCCGACGGATGCAGCCTGCCGTCGTACTTCTCTGGTAAGTCTGGCTTGAAATTCTTCGTGCTGGGCCACTGGACTTGCCGCAGCCCACGGGTAAACGCAGGGCAACCTACCGCGTACGGCAGGTCACCTGGTTCCCCTGGCGCTTGCATGTCGACTGTGGGGCCAGCGCGTCGGTCTGATTGACGCCGCGTTTCTCTCCGGCGCTTGATGTGGGTGCGGGCGTCTTCTTGCTGCCGTTCGTGAAGAACGTGGCGCTGATCGCGACGAGTTCGCGGATCTGAGGAAGCAGTGGAGTCACTGTCGTGGCGGACCCGGCGAGTCGGCGATCTTGGCCTTTGGGGCGGAGAGTGCACGGTGGTTGCACCCCCACCGGTTTTGTCGCCATCGGCGCGCACTTGGCTGGCCTGCCGTGGCTGCGATGTGGTCGCTGGCCGCGGAGTGTCGCCGTTGGCGAAGCCGATGAGACTCTGATTGGTGGACCTCCAGTCGTCGATCCTGTCTGGCGCTGGAGGGAAGTCTAGGAGCAGTTGAGCTCGCGCTAGAGCTTCTGCTGGGGTGGCGGGTAGCGGAGGCGAACGGTGCGAGGAGCGGGATATGCTCGGGCTCCCAACGATGTTGGAAGGAGCAGTATTCCGTCCAGGCGACCGTTCCTCGCTCGCGCCAGCACGTCGGCGTGCATGTTGGCCTTGAGCGTCCCGGGATCCGCTAGCTCGATTTGGGTCCAGCGAGCGTATGGTACCGTGAGTACCACGACGCTGTCGGTCCTGCGCCTCTTAAGATGGGCGTGGTGCGTCTACGGACGCCCGGTCGTCGTGGGAGCCGACTACGCCGCCAGTGGGCAGCGCGGTCTTGTCCTTGGACTTGTTGGCACCATGGGCTCCCTCGTCGGCGCCCGTTCCACCATCGGCGTTCTCCCTGCCGGCCGTTTGCTGCGGTGGCGGTGGATTCGACGCGGACGGCGCAGCCGCCTCCGAAGCCTTCTTCTTCGGCGGCATGTCGATGAAGTCGATGAAGATTCAGCTCGCGTGAACGCCGGATCAAGTTCACACAACTTCGACGCCCCCTACCTGGCGCGCCAGAGATGTCGGGGTTTCCTGGGCTCCCCGAGCACCTATGGGGATGGAGCCCCTTCTTGGTTCGGCGGGGGGCGGAGGTCGCGCGAAGAGCGGATCGAGGCGAGGCACGCGGGGGAAGGTTTTTACCCAGCTTCGGAGCTCTCCGGAGAGATAACACTCCTACTGCTGCTTTGTGGATTGTATTGAGTTCTTGCTCGGGAGCGCCGAGTGCTACAGTACACTCGAGCAGCTAACGAGACCGAGCGCTTCTCTGAGGATCGATCCCCCCTACGTTGTGCATGGGCCTCCTTTTATATGTTCAAGGGGTCTCCAACAGGTGGCAATGTAGGTAAGGGCAAAAGTGTAAATATGTTGCGGTAGGTATAGCTGCCTACACAGTGTGCCATACCTAACCCTGACGGCAGGGGACAAAGGCGTTAAATGCCCGTCTACGTCGCCCAGACGGTGCAGAAAAGGGACCATCAGGGGCGCCATCGCTCGCCACGATGGCGATCCTGTCAGCGCTGCATGCCATAGTGTACCCCTGGCTGCACAGCCTCCCACCACGTACGCTGGGAAGGGTCCTGGAGCGACACGTAGGGGGTGAGCTGGAGCGCGGGCATAGAGTGGCTGCCTGCCGTGGCAAGTGCCTTGCCGCGGCCGTTGTCTTGTCGCGCCCGGGAACTTGTCGCTTGCCGGGTCCTGCCGGGACACGTGGCGCGCTGCGGCAGGTTCTTTGAGATGCTCTTGTTGGGCTTCCCGGCAAGCTCCTCCTGCCGGGGTCTTGTACCTTGAATGGCCTTCCCGGCAAGCTCCTCTTGTCGGGGACATGTCTCCTTTACTTAAATACTTTGTTCTCGAATGGCTCCAAAGGAACCACAGAGAGCCTTGGTGATCACCTGGCGGGCCTTGCCGCGGGGTGCTGCGACTGCCCGTGCACAAGTTCGGGATACTAGAGTACCCCTACTTTAGTACACCGACAATGACCGATGGATTCATCATCAAGAAGATCCTAAGAGCCTTGGACAAAAATTATGATACCATGTGCACATTGATCCAAATGATGCCTAATTGCAAAGATCTCAAGCCAACGGATGTCATTGGAAGAATTGTTGGTCAAGTGGTGCTTAGAAAGCCTCATGTGATGCTCCTACATCATCAAGTGAGGAACAAACTTTCAATGAGGAATTGAGCCTAATGGTGAAGAACTTCAACAAGTTCTACAAGAGTAGAAGCGAGGAAAGAAGTTCCAAGTCAAGGTCCAACAATGACAAAAGATCTTCAAGTAGTGAGCATAATTGCTGCAATTGCAAAAGACCCGGACACTACTCCAATGAGTGTACACCCCCCTACAAAAGAAGAGAAGATTCACCCAAAAGGAGAAGTAGAAGAGAAGAATCACCACCAAGAAAGAGAAGGAGTAGAGATGATCGTTATGAACGAATAACCTTTCAGAGAAGCAAGGATTCGGAAAGGAAGGACAAGTCATCAAGGTGCTACAGAAAACGAAGACATCAAGCTCATGTTGGTGAATGGGTATCCGGCTCCGACTCCGACTATCACTCCAAAAGAAGTTATCACTCCGACAACGAATATACTCAAGATGAAGGTGTTGCCGGTCTAGCACTTGTGTCAAACAACTCCTACGACATATTTGACTCACCGAATGAAGGAATTGGGAGATGCTTCATGGCTAAAGGCCCAAAGGTATCACACCCCGAGTATGTTGATTTCAACGGTGACGAAGATGATTTGCTAGGTGATGATGATTTACTTGTTGACAACTCTAGTGATGAAAAGTATGATGAATTTGCTGTTAATCATGCTAATCAAGATAAAATGAATGACGATGATAAGAAGGAGATTGAGCGTCTAACTAAAGAACTGAACACTCTTAAGTTAGCTCATCAAACTACCTTGGATGATCATCGAGAACTTTTAAAGATTCATGATAAGTTACGCTTTCAAAAGCTCAACCTTGAGCAAGAGCATGAGTTCTTAAAACCAATCAATGAAGATCTTCGCAAGAAAAGTTCTTCTTACATTGCCAAGAATTTACTATTGTCTACTTACATGCCACAAGTTAAATCTAGCAACAAGAGTAATAAAGATTCTTCTTCTAGTAGTAACATCAATCATGTTAAATCCAATATTGTTACTTCTAGTAGTTCTCTTGATTCCCCTAATGATTCTCTTAGCTTAGTTACACTTGAGCAAGAAAATAGCTTATTGAAGGGAATCATAGAGAAATGTGTTTACAAGAGCCTAGCCGGGAGTAAGCAATCTGAGGAAATTGCACGCAAGCAAGGAAGGCACCGAAAGAATCAAGGTATTGGTTTTGAATGAAAGTTCAATGCTAATGGAGTTGAGTGGGAAGAAGATAAATACCCCAAGACGAAGTATGTTCCTCAACAAGAGTAGTATGATCCTACTCCTTTCCAAGGGACACAAGCTCAAGATGATCTTCCACCACAAGACCACAAGCAAAAAGGCAAGGCTAAGCTTCAAGAGGAGATTGATGCATTTGAAGAAGCTCCTAAGGCCTTGGTCAAGTGGGTTCGCAAGACTACATCAAGTTATACTTCATCAAGTACGATTACAACCCCAAGGATTCCCATCAATATGATGTGTATCCCGAAGAAGAAGAACTAGAGAGTTCTTGAGGGTGACTCCGCCAACATACTTCATTCATATCATCTTGGCAAGGACAAGTGCAAACAACTTGCACATCTTGCACTAGTTCAAGGCGGCACAAACCCTCTTGTTGGCAAGACAAGGGACAAGGTAACCTAATGCTTTCATGGACATCATCTTGTGTGTACATCACTCTATGTCTATGGAAATCCTTGTTTGTTCCTTGTGGGATTATCCCGTGTAGGTACTGAAGTGCAATTCACTTCAATAGATAGATCCAAATGATCTACATCAACATTGAGCATCCACATCTTCAACATCTACATGAAGTCATCATTGACAAAACCCAAGGTTAGTTCATCCCTCTTCGGGGGTTATCACATCTAGGGGGAGCTTTACTCTAATAAATTGAGCTAAAGAAACTCTAATGGTGTGAACACAACAATGCTTTATGTAAAAGTGGCAACCCCACTTTCGCTTAAACGATGAGTATGACCTATGATCTAATGTTCTCATTTGACTCCTAAGTCAATATAGTCTTATATAGATGACCTAGTCATCGCCAATTGCTTGATAGACGCTAGAGTGTTTGTGCATGCTTTGTCACAAATTTCATTTGCCATTTTATTGTGAGAGCATGTTGATAGCATATTTTACTCATTCGAGGACATCCACTTGTTGCTTTGACTGTTTGGCTTTTTTCTCTTTTGCCAAGGGGATGGACAAGAATGCCTAAGAACCTCCTCTAGCTATCTATGCTTTTCTTGTCTCAAACTCCATTCTTGCTACATCACAATGTTTGATCAAGTCAGATTTGAACCACTTTGTGTGAGGAGCACTCGGAGTCCTTGATTCTTCATAGACTTAAATTTCCAAAACCTCTCTGTGCATTTCGGCATGACCGATCCATCTTCTTCGGTCACACCGGGTTCACTGAGTTGATCTAGGTTTTCAATCTCGGTGCAATCGATTTGAACTTTTCGGTCACATCGAGTTGCACTAACCGCTTGCGATTCTTTATCTCGGTACCACCGAGTTGTTCCACTCGGTCACACCGGCACGGTCAGGATATATATGCCCACGGGTGAGATTTTGGAAATTTCTTCAAAACCCCTCGGCCCGCGCGTGTCCTGCTCTGCCGCCTCCGGTCTCCAGATCGTCTTCTCATCGCCAGCGACCTCCCGCCACTGGTTTCCGTCACCGTCAACGGGATTCAACCCCACCGCCGAACTAGGGTATGAGTTTGATCTTTTGTGCTAATTCCTTACTCCGATTCTTAGCACAATGCAATGCCATGCTCTTTACCACGTATGAGATCAATCTATCCAGAGAAAACATCCCTTAGATTATGTTTGATTCAAAAATTTAGGGTTAGGTTTCTACCGAACTCATCTCGGACCGACCGAGTTGTGGAAATCGGTCTCACCGATTTGGCTTAGGCCATTGCACTTGCACTTTTCGGTCTGACCAAAAGTTGCAAACGGTGCGACCGAATTCAACTCTCATTGAAACCCTAGCAATCTCGGAGCTACCGAACTGTGTCTCGGTCTGACCGATTTCACTAGCTTAGACTCCAAAAGTTGCTTCGGTGTCACCGAGTTCAACAAATCGGTAGCTCTGAAATGCTTTTCGTGGAGAAATAAATCTAAGTTTTTGACTCATCTGTTTTGCAAAAACTTTGCACTTTGTGATGCTCATCCACCCATCTCATCTATATCTATTCACAGGGTCTGCTGTAAGTTTGCTTGCCAGAATGTCTGACCAGAGTGATAGCTAGAACAAATCAGAAGAGCAAGTGCACATGGGTGAGGGCACTAGTCCCTCAAGCAGCTATGATGAGGGCAGCAGGAGCACTCCAAGCAATTTGCCCAAGGCAGCCACTAGAACAAGGAAGAAGGGAACCTCAGACTTTGAGGATGAGGACAATGTGGCTACAGAGGAGGAAGTCAGTTGCAAAAAGAAAGTGCTAAAGAAATAATATGGAACTGCTGCTGCAACAAAGCCTGGTTTGCACAAGAAGGCACCTGCTAAGAGAGTTCCAATGTCTCAGGCCAGGGCCTCCACTCAGGAACCTTCCAAATCAATTGGAGGAGAGGCTAATGGTGAGGATAAGAAGAAGAAGGAGATAAAGAGAGGAAGATGGTGCAAGAAGGTGGACCCCATGGCAGAATTTGAAAGGCATTCATCTGAAGAAGAAGATGAAGAGGAAGAGGATGCTGCACCAGCACCCAAGTCCCAAAAGCTGATGGGGGATGCTATTAAGTCAGGGGCTGCTCCTTGAAAGCCCAAGACTGCCCCCAAACCTACTTCTCAAGCTCAAAAGACATCTATGCCCAAGAGGAGCACTAGGAACATTCCAGCTGAAGAGAAGAACAAGGCCCAAGTGCCTTTGATGTAAGAAGAAGATGCTGAAGCCCAAGTGCTAAGGAAGCTTAAACCAAAGATTCCATATCACAATGATAGCCATCTAGTGGCAGAAGATATGAGGATCAGGAAAGATGCAGGTCTCAGACTTTGGAGACAAAGTGACCCTTATGCTGTGAGAAGGAAGACTGTTGTGGACTATAGGTTCCACACCAAAGAACAACAATATTTCTATGAAACCATTTTGCTGGACGAGAAGCCTATAGTTATGTGATATGAAGTGGGTTGATTGGGAATACATTGATGAGAATGAAGACTATTTTCCAGGTGTACATGAAAGCTTCAAAGCATGTGGTGTTGACAAGTTTGCATGTCAAAAGCTGACAAAATATAATGATGAACTCATCATGCAGTTCCACTCCACAACTCATTTCTATCCAAATGGTATAATTGTATGGATGTCTGAAGGTGCAAGGTACCAGTCAACTGTTGATGAGTAGGAAAAATTGATCAAAGCCCCTAAAGATCATGAAGATGACTTGGATGTCTATGCCAAGAAGAAGAAAGACCACAACTCTATGGCAAACATGTGCAAAGAGATCCCAGACAAAGCATTGGATACACATAAATTAGGACCTGTACATTACTTGTTGTCTGGTCTAGCTACAATCAACACAATCTTGAGGCATACATTGTTGCCCAAATATGGAGATCACAATATGATCAGGGGCCATTCAATCAACTTGCTGCAGATTTTGATGTACCTCAGGAATTCAAGGTCATGAGTCTGATTGTTAAAACAATCAAGAGGACAGCTACAGATCAGAAGAGACCTTGTGGTTATGTTCCACAGATTCAGGTGCTCATCAACTCCAAGATGGGCACATGCACTTATTTATTGGACAAGGAGCATTTACCTTTGAGACCAGAATTTGAGGACAACACTGTTGTGATGAATGAGGATGATCCTACATCTGTGCAAGCACAAGAGAAGAGAGAGAAGGCAAAGGCTGAGAAGGTTGCAAAGATGCCAAGTGTTGAGGAGGCATCTCAAGTATTTCTGAAGTCAAAACAAGATCGGCTTTGCATATCTGATTCAAGCAACTTTGAGGATTGAGAAGGGCTTGGCCACCCTGACTCAAAATTGGGAGAGCTTGGAGAGGATCATTGAGACCAAGTTCTATGATCTTGATCTTAAAGTAACAGAGATGCAGACAGCTCTTGAGCAGCTCTAGGAGGAAGCAGAGGAGAAGAATGGGAAGGCTACCTTAGATGCCTTTCAGAGAGTCCCTAGAGGTCAGAGGTCTGCTGCAGTGCCCATGGTGGACACTAGAGCAACTACTGCACCAGCAGCAATAACTTCAGTGCCACCTCCAGTTGCCACTCCACCAGCTCCAACAACGTCTACAGATTCTTTCGTCCTTGGAGTCCTCTCGACACCACCTCCCGAAGACCAAGCCTAGAGAGACGCATAGCACTATGCATTTTCAAACTTTTTGGTAACTTGTTGCCAAAGGGGGAGAAATGTATAGATCATAGGCTTCGAGAGAGAGTGTTTTGCTTCTTTATCTCTCTTGCTATTTGCTTGATACTTTTGTGTGTACTCGTTTAATACTCTTTATGTCTTTGTGTGAGATACTTGTATGATCATGTGTTTGATCATATTCAACTTTAATGTTTGCTTGCATGATATTATATTTTATATCTCATATATGATCATTCACTTTTCTTGGTGACGAGTGCATGTTTTTAATTTCTATCATTTTGAGCACTCCACTAAGATGTATGTGACATGGAAGAGTAACCCACGATCCTAATCAATTGTGCATTTGCGTTAAAAAGCAAATTTTAAATAATGCATAAATTTAGGGGGAGCTATTGCTTATCACATACTTCTCAAAGCGACGATGTATTTCAGTCTTATTATCATTTATCGAAGCTTTGATCTATATGTTGTCATCAATTACCAAAAAGGGGGAGATTGAAAGTCAACTATCCCTGGGTGGTTTTGGTAATTACTAACAACATATAGCTCATTGAACTAATGCTATTTCAAGATGATCATATCAGAAAGTTTAATGATTGGCATGGCATGGATTAGGAAGGTGGACCCCTCAAAATGCTAAGGACTCTTATTGGCTCAAGCTCAAGACCCTACATTTTCATTTTAGTGGTCCCAGATCACATTGAGTCCATAGGAAAAGCCAATAATATTAAAAGTGGATGAGGTGTTGCTTAATGGCTTGCTTGCTCAAAATGCTTAGTGATGTGCTCCAAAGCCCTCAACCACTTTCTCATATCCACATAAGTCCCAAACCAAAATTCAAACTCGGTCCTACCGATTTGATCTATCCAGCGCCACCGAGTTCATTTGACATAGCCACTGCCAGAAACCCTAGTCACTTCGGTCTCACCGATAGGGATCTCGGTCTCACCGAGATGGGACTGCAAACTCTCCATTTCCCTTCATAAAGTTTCGGTCCAACCAAGATGAGCGATCGGTCCCACCGAGTTTGCAATGCCAACTCTCTGCTTCCTTTTCATAACGTTCCGGTCTCACCAAAATGAGCGATTTGGTCCCACCGAGTTTGCCTGACCAACTCTCTGTTTCCCTATTACAGAAATTGGTCCTACCGAGCTTATGTGATCGATCTCACCGAGATTACATTATGCCCTAACCCTAATGAAATCAGTCTCACTGAGTTGACATGTCGGTCCCACCGAAAAGCCTAACATTCACATTTTGAACTGAATCGGTCTGATCGAGTTTTCTGATTCGGTCCCACCGAATTTGGTAAATTGTGTGTAACGGTTAGATTTTGTGTGGAGGCTATATATACCCCTCCACCCACTCTTCATTCATGGAGAGAGCCATCAGAACGTGCCTACACTTCCAGCATACATTTTGTGAGACAGAACCACCTACTCATGTGTTGAGACCAAGATATTCCATTCCAAACACAAGAATCTTGATCTCTAGCCTTCCCCATGTTGCTTTCCACCCAAATCATCTTTCCAGCAAATCCAAATACGTGAGAGAGAATTGAGTGTTTGGGAGACTATCATTTGAAGCACAAGAGCAAGGAGTTCATCATCAACACACCATCTATTACCTTTTGGAGAGTGGTGTCTCCTAGATTGGTTAGGTGTCACTTGGGAACCTCCGTCAAGATTGTGGACTTGAACCAAGGAGTTTGTACGGGCAAGGAGATCGCCTACGTCGTGAAGATCTACCCTAGTGAGGCAAGTCCTTCGTGGGCGATGGCCATGGTGGGATAGACAAGGTTGCTTCTTCGTGGACCCTTCGTTGGTGGAGCCCTCCATGGACTCGCACAGCTGTTACCCTTTGTTGGTTGATGTCTCCATCTACGTGGATGTACGATAGCACCACCTATCGGAACCACGGAAAAATATCCGCATCTACATTGCATTTGCCCTCTCCAAACTCCTCCCTTTACCTTCATATGCAATGTTTTACATTCCGCTGCTATACTCTTAGACTTGCATGTGTAGGTTGATTGGTTGACTTTTCCTAAGTTGCTAAAATTTGCCAGGACCTAAAATTGGGAAAAGGCTAGATTTTTATTTGGTCAAGTAGTCTAATCACCCCCCCTCTAGACATACTTTCGATCATACGGTGATGCATGGGCACGATACCCCATGCCACAGAAGCTTCTCCTCACGCTGCTCGTTGCCTCACGCAAGTTGCGCCACTACTTCCAAGGCCACCCCATTAAGGTCGTCTCAGCTTACCCGCTGGAGAGGGTCCTCTAGAGCCCCAATGTTGTGGGAAGTGTCGCCTAGTGGAACATCGAACTGCAGGCATTCCAGCTGGAATACAGCACCACCAGGGTCATCAAGGGTGCCGCGCTCGCCGACTTCGTGGCGGAATGGACCGACTCTCCAGGGCTTGAAGCGGGCGAGGATCGGACCCTCTCGCCAGGAAGTGAAGCACCGGATGGCTGGCTCATGTACTTCGATGGCGCATTCGCACGTCAGGGCACGGGGGCTGGAGCCGTCCTCATATCGCTCACCAAAGACAAGCTATACTACGCCGCGCAGCTCTGATTCCAATGTGGCGAGAAGGTCTCCAACAACATCGCAGAGTACGAAGGCTTGATTGCTGGCCTTAAGGACACGGCCGCGTTGGGCGTAAAGCGCCTCGCCATCAAGGGCGACTCTCAGCTCCTCGTGAACTTCTCCAACAAAGTGTTCGAGTCGAAGGATGAACACATGGAGGCATACTTGGCGAAGGTACGCAAAATGGAGAAGCAATCCGTGGTCCTGGAGCTGCAACACATACCTCGCGGCACGAATAAGGAAGTCGGCGATATCACCAATAGGGCATCCAAGCGCCATCCACAGGAGCTCGGCGTGTTCGAGGAGTGGCTCTTCAAGTCTTCAGCAGCCTCTTCGGCTGCGGAGCCAGCACTGCCTCAGGAGGAACTTCCCCTGCCACCAACCTCAGGAGCCCCCGCCTGCAGCCCGACCTCAGGAGCGCGCCTGTTCCTCGCGCTTGAGCCTCAGGAGGGGTGCTGGACCAAAGAGTTCAAGGCATACCTGTTTTGCTGGGAATCCTACCGGAGAAGGAGGAAGACGCGGAGTGCGTGGCTCGGCAGGCCACAGCCTACTGCATTCAAGATGGTGAGCTATACCGAAAATGACCAAACGATGTTTCCTTGCAGTGCATCTCTAGGGAGCAGGGGTGCTAGCTATTAACCGACATACACGGTGGAGACTGCGGACATCAGTCAGCATCATGCACCTTGGTAGGCAAGGCGTTCCGCAGCGGATTCTACTGGCCCACGACACTCAACGATGCAGTCCTACGAAGCGTGCCAGTTCCATGCCAAGAAAATCGACCTGCCTGCTCAGGGCCTCCAGACTATCCTGCTCTCGTGGCCGTTTGCGGTCTAGGTGCTGGACATCTTGGGTCCATTCCCTCGAGCACCCGGGGGCTACCGCTACCTCTATGTCGCCATCGACAAGTTCACCAAGTGGGCGGAGGTGGAGCTAGTTCGTACCATCCCGGCTGGCTCGGCGGTCAAGTTCATCAAGGGCCTCGTGAGCCGGTTCGGAGTCCCTAATCGCATCGCCACTGACAACGGCTTGCAGCTTACTAGCAATCTTTTCAAAACGTATTGTGCTAACCTTGGAATGCAGATATGCTACGCCTCAGTGGCGCACCCCAGGAGCAACGGCCAAGCCGAGCGCGCAAACGCAGAGGTCCTGAGGGGCCTCAAAACAAAGACTTTCAAGAAGAAGTTCAAAGCCTGTGGCAAGGGCTGGCTGGACGAGATCCAGTCCGTGATGTGGACCATCCGCACCACAGTGACCAAACCGACCGGCGAAACTCCATTCTTCCTCGTCTACGGAGCTGAAGCGGTTCTCCCACATGACGTCAGGCATCGCTCCACGCGGGTCTTGGCATTTGACGAGGCACACCAGGAAGCCATGTGGGGGATGGACCTCGTGCTGGGGGAGGAACGCCACCGTCAAGCCTCGCTCCGAGAGGCAAGGTACCAGCTGGCGCTGCGGCGGTATCACTGCCGCAGCGTCCGCTTCACGATGCTTGAGGTGGGCGATCTCGTCCTACGGCGGGTGCTCTCCAGGGAAGGGTTGCATAAGCTTTCACCCATGTGGGAGGGCCCATTTAGGGTCGCCTCTAGGCCGGCGCCACGCGCCTAGAGATGCAGGAAGGGATCCCCATCCAGAACACATGAAACATCCAGCACCTCCGGAAGTTCCACCCATGAAGCAAGGCCCAGTGCCTATGAAGGTCTCCGCTCGTGACACTCTCACGTAATAATGAGTTGGGCTGTACATGCCCCGGAGTCTCCGGAGAGCTGCCCTCGGGCCTTGGGGGCTCCCTCCCATATCCTAGTGGCAGCACTTAGCTCCGCGTTGGTGAGAAGACTAGACTAGGTGCCGGACACGTCTCTTCATTTGCTTGCTTTTTGTAGTTGGTTTGTGATGCTTTTAATGAAATTTGGAGTTCTCGCGTTCTCAGTTGTCAAAGCCGGATTTCCCCTTCATATTTTCCCTTGCATCTTTGTTTGGGTCCAGGAGGAGCGGCAATTGCCCGTCGCGCGAGGGCTGGGCAAGTGCGTGCGTGCGACGGGCTCACCCTGCGCCGCAAACGCGCTTCGCCATAGCCCTGCTCCCCCAGAGATTTGGCTTTTTCTATCCTCGCGGGACGCCCTCGAGTAAGCTCGTGTTCTATGCACCCTCTTAAAGTCCGTGCCCCCCGGGTACTGTGACGCGGTGCATTAGGCCGCGGCTGGCTCATGCCTAAGGGCTCGCGCGAGGAAGAATAAGGCACCAAAAAAAGTTTTCTAACAACTCCGCTGCTTCATGATGCCCCCTGAGGTCGATGATTCTCAAGTCGCCAGGAAGGAGGGCCTCACCAGGTAATGAAGTGCGCGCTCTCACGAGGACGGAAGCCACAGTGAGCTTATCAAGATAAGTTATCCTACCTTACCCATTTGGAGCCTGGGCACTGCAGCATAACATCGGGACAATAAACATAGCATAGCAGCATAAATACCATAGTTCATTACACACCCCTGCAGGGCCCCATACTCTTTTTTCAAATACAGGAAGAAAGTAAAGGTTAAACAAAAGTGGCTCGCACACCCGCAACAGCTCACGAGGCCTCGCTCCGAGGGCCTCCCCGACCTGGCTCAGCCCAAGCCTTCCACATGCTTCATCGGAGCGTGGCGGCGGGATGACCCGCCATCGCCCTTGAAGCGAGCCCGGCAGCGTGACGGCTGGTTGTAACCGCCGCTGCTGGTGCTCTCGCTGGAGGAGGAGCTGCCACCGCTGGGCGAACCGCGACCGTCGCCAAGGGCTAGCTCGCCCTCCATGTCGTCATGGTCATCATTAAAGCCAAGCTCATCGTCGCCGCCGCTGTCCTCGGGACAGCACCTAGTGAAGTGACCGTCTTCCCCAACACCCTCGCCGGCAAAGGAGCGCGGAAGCTGGAGCCAGGTGCCAGCCGGCCTCTCCGACCACATGACAAACTCCGGGAGCACCTCCGCCGAATGGAAGCGCGACCGGGGAGGCCGGGCAACCACGGCGTGCCTCCCCTTGGTGCAGGGGTGGCCCCGCCCAAGGCGGCTCCCGCCGCGAGAGGACACACCGCTGCGGCCACCAAGGTACGCCCATGCCCCCGAGGAGCCACATCAGGGGTCGCGTCGTGATTGTGGGGGCGGCCCCACCCCCTCTTGGGTGGTGGTGAGCCGGGCCCCTCCTGGTGAGCCTTCCCCTTCTCCGCGGCAGAGAACCTCTTCGTCGGCGCCATGGGTACTAAAGCAAGACGGCGAGGCAGAGAGGAAGAAGAGAGAGCGGGCGACAAGAAGAAGGAGATGAAGCAATGGGGGCCTCGCCCCACCTCAATTATAGCCCAGAAGAGGCCAACCGCCGGCCTCCGCGATCGCACGTAGTGATAATTTCTCTTTGCATGCAGCAGAGTCACGTCAAGTCGAATGGTTGCCGAGGCAGCATGGGGAAGCAGAGGTGCCCATGTCCCATCAATCGCCACGTGTCAACCAAGGCTGCAGGCGGTTGTGGCCCACAGCGCTCCGCCCTTGCCCTTTGGCTTCGCCTTGAAGCCAAGTTCGAGCACGCCATGGGCTCGGGGCCTACTGTCGGCGTCCAGGGAATGGTGGTGCCCAGACTTGCCTTCCAGCGGCCCATGGCGTTGCTCTGTCGACGGCCCGGTACGGCCCAGCTTCAGCAACAACAACCCAAGACACTCACGAGGGGCCAAGCCTCACGAGGCGGACGACAACAAGAACTCCCTGAGGGGCGGCCTCACTAGGCTGGCTCCCGTGGAGCGGAGATATCAATGCAAGGTGCACCTCACGAGGTTCACATGTCGTCAGCCATGATAACCAAGGCCAAGAGGGCGCCAGCGGGTGCAGCGTACCAGTTTCCTCTTTGGTGCTAAGGAGGCAAGCGCAGGCGCAGGGTCCCGAGGAATCAACTAAAGGTTTCCATATCGATGCAAGGAGACCAAGACCGCCAGGACGACGGGGCGGAGGTCATCGCAGAGCCCACTGCAGCGTCACTATTAGAGCCTTTTGCAGACGAAGACTACTTTTGTCAGGATAGATTCTACTAGTTGTCCCCCTTCAAATTTGGCCGTTGTAGGATCCCTTCCCGCCTACATTTGGGAAGAGGACCAAGGCCACTATATATAGGACTTAGCCACCACCATAGAGAGGGAGGGATCATTCAGATCATCCACACACTCACCAGCTCCTCGAGCTCAAGAACACCTCACCTCCTGAGGATGTTCAAACACTGTACTAGTTCATCCTCAGCCCCACGAGGAAATCCACCACAAAGCTGGAGTAGGGTATTACACCGCAAGGTGGCTCGAAGCAGGATACACTACTGTGTCCCATGTCCCTTGGGTTGGTCGAGCTAGGTTGTCGAATCGTTGAGCAGGCAAACTGGGAAGAGGGAGTTCTTTGCACGGACCCCAGAGTTCGTACCTCTCAAGGGTCTGCGGAACCCTGAATCCGTCATACTCTACCATCGAAAACTGTTGCAATCCCCTATACTTGTGGTTATCAGACAACACCTCTCGGTATCCCCTACAACTGGAGGGGCGTGGAGCATGATGCGGTCCCGCTCTTCGCCAGCTCGGCTGGTGGAGAATTCCCCTATGAGACCTGGTCTGTGGGGAGGTCGCGTGGTGGGCTGTAATATGAAACATATGCATACAATCAGTAATAAGCTAACAAAGCAAATGCGTAGGGAGTCATCCGATTCATACCTTTTGGCAGGGGGCTTCACCCTGAGGTTCCTCCAGGAACCTCTTCGCATACTATGAACTCCTCCCCAGAGTCCGAGCCGTCGTCCGGCAGGACCAACTTGGCCTTGTGTTGCTTCTTTTGGTCATGAGGAGGTTGTTCCTCCTCGACGTCTTCTGACGCCGTCCTCTTCCTTATTCTGAAGGAGTCGCTCTCCTCCCCATCCTCTTCCCACTCCCCCTCGTGAGCGGAGGGGGCTTGTGTTTCCCTAGACTTGGTGTCTGGGTTCACTCTTGGGAGGAGGCCTTCTCTGGCCTCCCACATATCGATCTTCTTCTTCTATTTCTTCTCTTACTCCTTGTACGACGCCATGGTCAAAATTTTCTCTCGCAAGGCTGACCTGGGGTCTTCAGGCAGCGGGGCCGGATTGTCGATTGGTGCAGCTTTATCAAGCCAATCCAGCGAGTGAGGGGAATAAAGAGTCAGACCCCTTGTTAAAAGGAAAATACCCAAACATAAAAGAATAAAGCTTCATTACCTTTCTAGGAGGGTGCGCGGCATCAAGGCCAATGTCCTTCTCCTTGGATGGCTACTCCTTTTGAGGCTTAAACAACACCTTCCACAACTTTTTGTGGGTGGTGCCATAGAAACAGAGCATGGTGGCTGAATACTCAGGGTTGTAAGTCCACATTGGGGTGGCCCGTTGTTGGTAGGGAAGGAGGCGGCGACATAGCATCACCTGAACCACATTGGTCAGCTTGGCTCCCGCCCTTATCATGCTGGAGATAGGCTTCTGCAGTGACTCCACCTCCATGGGTGACCCCTATTGAGGCCCATCTTGGTCCATGTGGTTAGTCCCACGGGAGGTCCGGATATGAATTCGGGAGCCATAGCCCAGGCCGCGTCACGTGGTTCGGTGATGTAGAACCACTCTTTCTGCCAAACCTTGATAGAGTCTATGAACGTGCCCTCTGGCCACTCGACCTGGGTGAGCTTGCTAATCATCGTCCCTCCTATAGACCATTTGCCTGGCCGTCGACTATCTTTGGATTGACATTGAAGACCTTCAGCCACATGCAGAAGTGTGGATGGACCCACAGAAAGGCCTCATAAATGACGATGAAGGCCGAGATGTGTGGAAAGGAGTTCGGGGCCAGATCATGGAAATCTAGACTGTAGAGGAAGATCAATCCCCTGGTGTAGGGATGGAGCGGGAAGCTGATAACCCACAAGTATAGGGGATCGCAACAGTTTTCGAGGGTAGAGTATTCAACCCAAATTTATAGATTCGACACAAGGGGAGCCAAAGAATATTTGCAAGTATTAGCAGCTGAGTTGTCAATTCAACCACACCTGGAGATTAATTATCTGCAGCAACATGATCAGTAGCAAAGTAATATGATAGTTTTGATAGTAGTGACAACATCAATAGTAACGGTAATAGTGATAGCAATATTTTTGTAGCAAGTGCAAGAGTAACGATAGTAGTAGTAACTTAGCAAGAATAATATAAGATAAATTCGTAGGCATTGGATCGGTAATTTGTTGGATGATATTCATCATGTGACAGTCATAACCTAGGGTGATACGGCACTAGCTCCAGTTCATAAATATAATGTAGGCATGTATTCCGTAAATAGTCATACATGCTTGTGGAAAGAACTTGCATGACATCTTTTGTCCTACCCTCCCGTGGCAGCGGGGTCCATACTGGAAACTAAGAGATATTAAGGCCTCCTTCTAATAGAGAACTGGAACAAAGCATTAACACATGATGAATAGATGAACTACTCAAACTACGGTCATCACCGGGAGTGGTCCCGACTATTGTCACTCCGGGGTTGCCGGATCATAACACGTAGTAGGTGACTATAACTTGCAAGATCGGATCTAGAACATGGATATAATGGTGATAGCATAAATGGTTCAGATATGAATTCATGGCACCCGGGGCCAAAGTGACAAGCATTAAGCATAGCAAAGTCATAGTGGATGCTAGGGACCAAGCCCTAACAAAACTAACTCGATTACATAAATCTCAAAACATAGTGAATCCAACTCCTCACCGACCAGTGAGCCTATGAATGAATTACTCACTCTCGGTGGGGAGCTTCATGGAATTGGCGATGGAGAAGGGTTGGTGGTGATGAAGAATGAAGATCCCCCTCTCCGGAGCCCCAAACGGGCTCCAGATAAATATAATGCGGCTCCGTCTCGTGGACCACGATAATTCTTTCTCCTTCATTTCTTTTGGAAAAATAGGATTTTGTAGCGTCGGTTTCAGGGTCTGCGTGGCCACCAGGTGGGGACATCCCGCCTGGGCGCACCTGGGAGGGCAGGTGCGCCCTGGTGGGTTGTGCCCACCTAGGCGCCCCCCTTCGGTGGCTCTTGGCTCCATAAATTCTATTTTATTGTACAAAAAATCCTCGCAAAGTTTAGTTCCATTCCGAGAACTTTTATTTCTGGACAAAAACAACACCATGGTAGTTCTGCTGAAAACAGGGTCAGTCCGGGGTTTGTTTCATTCAAATCATGCAAATTAGAGTCCAAAACAAGAGGAAAACGTTAGGAAAAGTAGATACATTGGAGACGTATCAACTCCCTCAAGCTTAAACCTTTGCTTGTCCTGAAGCAATTCAGTTGATAAACTGAAAGTGAGAAAGAAAAACTTTTACGAACTCTTTTGCTCTTGTTTGCATAAATAAGCTTAAACAGCACCCAAGTTTTCAGCCAACATTATAACTAACTATGCCGACAATAACTCCTAAAAATTATATTAACTCATCAATGGCATAATCAGCTAGCAAGCAATAATAAGATATCTCGAATGGCAACACGTTATCAAAACAACCATGATATAACATTACAATAATGGTATCTTGCTAGCCCTTTCTGAGACCGCAAAACATAAATGCAGAGCACCTTCAAAGTTCAAGGAGCGACCAAACATTGTAATTCATGGTAGAAAAGATCCACTCATCACTACTGCAGGATGTTGCTAACGCAATACTAGGATCAGAGACCCTTCGAGAAACTGTGTGCGCTGCCATAATCGCAAACGGTGATGTATGAAAACCGTTAGAAATGTGAAAAACGTTTGCGATGGCGGATGCATCAAACATGGTTTGGGTTTTAGTTGCGTGTGCGATGAATGGCATATGGTTCAGTTCAATGAACTGCTTGCGATGAGGCCACACAAAAGAAACGGGCAGCCAGATGGAGGCGTGTGCGATACACAGCATACGGTTCACTCGGATGAACTGTTTGGGATTAGGCAACACAAAAGAAATGGACAGCCCGATCAAGGTGTGTGTGAGGTACAACATACGGTTCACTCGGGATGAACTGTTTGTGATTGGGCAAGAGAACATAAACGGTTCAGTATAACAAGATGTGTGTGATATGCGGTAAACAGGTATGTAATCAGAAATGTGTGCGAAGACCGATAATAACGCAGACGATTGCTTCTAATAAGATGTATGTGATATGCTCTGTCTACACAACATCTATTGGCCATTGTTGGACGGGAGGTCATCCGGATACGCCATAAGGATGCAAAGAGGCATTCCTATCAGCAAGGACTAGTTGTTCCACCAGTAGCTCATGTAAGAAAACTATCAAGTTAAGTGTCCTCAGGCTAGAGCAGCCATCGGATGGGTGACTGGATGGGAAGTTGTGTCGATGTTAAATTAGGTGATGGGATGGGTCATTTCGGTCAAATGACCAAAATGCCCCATTCCCTCAGCTAATTTAACCTCGAGGTCCTTGTGTTTTTATTTTTTTATTTTTAACACATGTTAAAGAAGGTCTGCCGCATTACTTTTTGATAATGTGCGATACGTGGCATACAGTTGATCCATCCGACCTATTTGTGATGGAATAGGCCATGTGTGTTGTGGGCAAACGCTTACTAGTTTTCAACCTTTTGGGATCGATGAATCCATCACCGACGGGATCCCTAGTGTGGTCCGTGTTCATCTGATCATCAGCTATTTCTTGTGCTAGCTCGATGCTAAGTTTCCATTAATTGATGGCGTTTTATGAACACGCCACCGTTTCCCGCCATTTCCTCACCTGTTTCCCGCCACCCTGCTATATTGCGCATAGGGGGCGCGCGACGCACAGAGGCGACAAGCGCAGACTGTAGCACATCCACCTTTTCCAAGCATGCCAACCCACCAAAGCGCCGCCTCTGCCATCAACCTCGTCGATGAGGAAAACAAGCAGGCGCCACGACCCGTCGAGGCCGAGGTGCTACCCGGCAACACGATGGACGGCGCTATGATGCGCGTCATCGCCAGGGTTGAGCAGACCTTTGGCGCATGGCGCTTGAGCGCCGCGGATCAAGATAGGCATGTCAGCGCCGATAGGCCGCAGCTCGCCACACAACATGATCAATGGCGCGCCGCAGAGGAAGCTAGGCGCATCCATACCGATAGGCTGCAGCTCGCCGCACGGCGAGACCATTGGAGCACCGCAGAGCGAGAGGCGCGGCGCGCCGCACAGCAAGAGCGGATCCATTGGTGCTTGCCTGCTGTCGACACGTCGTCGCAGCTGGGTACACGTCTCGTCAGTACCCCCGCTCCTTGCCAGGAGTGGGCAGAGGCCCTCAGTGACATACTTGCACTAGATGCCGGTCACGTCGTACTTGCACCGGACGCCCGACGCGCCGTTCGGATGGGTGCATCCATTCGCCTTGTCCGCGGCCCGCTGGATGCCAACGCGCTGGTCCGTAGGCTCGACCGCCTCCTTGGCCCAGGTGTCCACCTGGGTGCAGTAGGGGAACATGGCCGTCGCATCCTCGAGCTATTGACCTCCGATGAAATAGCCAACTTGGAGCTCTGGATCACGCTCCAGACGTACGGCGAGCGTGTCGACCACTTGGACAAAAGCCTGCACAAGTTCAGTCAGAGCCAAGAACTACCCTAGGCAAGGGCTGCTGGTCATGGTCTCATGGACGCGTTTTATTTTGAAAAGTTGTTTGGACGTGGATAGTTTTGTATTCACAACAATCATAGTATTGCTCTGTTTATTCCTCTGTTTGTACTCTATTTTCCATTCTTATATGTTATGTTTCAATGTGTGTATATACGCTTTCCATTCTGTATATGTGGATGATAACATTTAGATTCAAATTAGTATACAAAAACAGATAGAAAATGGAATTCGTAATATACGTGATGATACTTAACTACTAGGTACAATGCATAAAATTGAAAACGAACAATACTAAAACTAATAATACCTCCTGGGGCCAGTATTCCGGCAGCCCCTCGCCAACAGCTCCCTGGTGCGAGGCGTCTTCCCAGTGTGGAGGCAGTACTCCGGCTCCTCCGCCTCGCAGCGCTTGACGTACCGATCTACCTCTTGTTGGCGGACGCGCGCGGCTGATCTTGCCATTTCGTTGGGCGCCAACTGAGCTCCTCGTCGGTGGCACGCTGGAGCTTATCGACCCACCTCCATGCAGCCATGAGGCGCCCAGCGCCTATGACCTTCCTCGCGAAGTACCCATCTTCGTACACCTCCTCGGCACGACGACGCGCCCGCCCCCAAAGCTCCTCCGCCTTCTTTTTCCAGGCGGCATCAGAGGCTTCATAGGCCGCCTGGTACCTGGCTTGCTCCTCCGCCATCTCCTTCTTGAATGCCACTTGCCTGGCTTTCTCAGCCGGCGGTAGCGACTTCCACAGAGAAAGATTGTACTGGCCCCAAAACCAAGCCAAAGTTGGGGGGTCCGGCACAACCTCGTTAGGCGGCGCGTAGGGGTCCTCATCGCTGCTAATCAAGTGAGCGTCCTCAGGGGGAGGCGACTCCTCGTTGGCGTGTGGGAAGATCGGTGGCGCCATGGCAGAGATTTGAGAGAGAGAGAGAGAGAGAGAGAGAGAGAGAGAGAGAAGGCGAGCGAGGGGAGGATGTAGATGAGAATGCAGGCGGGACGACATGAGCAAGGTAGTATTTATAGGCGGCCGGAATCTAGATCGACGGGGACAGTACACACACCAGTCGCCGGAATTTACGAGTACTGTAGTTTGAATTACACACAATTCCCGCAGCAAATCCATGTGTGAACATAATAGCTGATGGTTTCCAATATAGAACCGTGTCTGATTAATGATCCCCGCAAATCACGTACCAAACCTCGAGCCGCGAGATAGAGTGCCAATCGTGTGGGGGCCGGTTGTCTTGCCAGATCTTTACAATTTCTTTTTTGAACACCAGATATTTACATCGCCTGATGATTTTTTAACTCGCACACAAGTACATAAAAATATGATTTTTCAAACCATTTTGGTTAGGCGTTGCATGTAGATGTAGTTCAAATTTGAATCACAGTCATTAAATGGTTAGAAAATCACTTAGTTGTCTTTAAAAGGTCAAATGACCCCTGATAATTTCCAAATTTTCACATGACAATTGTATTAGTACATGTTATACGTAGGAAAATTTTTGAAGGTCGTAAGAGGAAGCTATCTCCCGTCCGTCAGCAAACATGCATTGTTCCCTCTCGGAACCACGAACCTTCTAATGAGTTGCTCCGATTTGTGAGGGGTGTGTGTCCATACTTTCATCAAACAGGCCAATTTTTTATCACATCATCTTGATGGCATGACATTAAATCAAGCAAGGTTTCATTATTTTCTGATCATTTTAAAAAAATTGGAATTAAAATGCCATGGCACGCACTCCATGCATATGCCCATGCCTTGATACCAATATGTTTGAAAATTCATTCGAATTTACACCACATGGAATTAACTCGCACACAAGTACACAAAAATATGATTTTTCAAACCGTCTTGGTTAGGCGTTGCATGTAGATCTAGTTCAAATTTGAATTACGGTCATTAAATGGTTATAAAATCAATTAAATGTCTTTAGAAGGTCAAATGACCCATGAAATTTACCAAATTTTCACATGATAGTTGTATTAGTGCATGTTAAACGTAGGAAAATTTTGAAGGCCGTAAGAGGAAGCTATCTCCCGTTCGTCATCAAACATGCATTGTTCCCTCTCGGAACCACGAACCTTCTAGCAAGTTGCTCCGGTTTGTGAGGGGCGTGTGTCTAAACGTTCGTCAAACATGCCAATTTCTTTACCACATCATCTTGGTGGCATGACATTACATCAACCAAGGTTTCATGTGTTTTTGATCATTTTTCTATTTTTTGGAAATAAAATGCCATGGAATGCACTCCATGCATGTGCCCATGCCTTGACATTAATATGTTTGAAAATTCCTTCGAATTTACTACACATGGAATTAAGTCTCACACAAGTACGCAAAAATATGATTTTTCAAACCGTTATGGTTAGGTGTTGCATGTATATGTAGTTCAAATTTGAATTATAGTCATTAAATAGTTCCAAAATCAATTAAATGTCATTAAAAGGTCAAATGAACCATGAAATTTACCATATTTTCACATGACAGTTGTATTAGTGCATGTTAAACGTTGGAAAAAATTGGAAGGCCGTAAGAGGAAGCTATCTCCCGTTCGTCATCAAACATGCATTGTTCCCTCTCGGAACCTTGAACCTTCTAGCGAGTTGCTCCGGTTTGTGAGGGGTTCCTGTCCAAACGTTCGTCAAATATACCAATTTCTTTACCACATAATCTTGGTGGCATGACATTACATCAACCAAGGTTTCATGTATTTCTCATTATTTTTCTATTTTTTGAATTAAAATGCCATGTCACTCCATGCATACATATGCACGTGTCCATGTCACTCCAAGGTTTCATCTATTGTTTGAAAATTCATTCTAATTTACTGCACATGGAATTAACTCGCACACAAGTACACATATATGATTTTTCGTAACGTTTTGGTTAGGCATTGCATGCAGATGTAGTTCAAATTTGAATTACGGTGATTAAATGGTTAGAAAATCATTTAAATGTCTTTAAAAGGTCAACTGACCCCTAGAATTTTCCAAAATTTCACATTACAGTTGTAGTAATGCACGTTAGGCTTAGAAAAAATTTGAAGGTCGTAAGAGGAAGCTTTCTCCCGTTCGTCATCAAACATGCATTGTTCCCTCTTGGAACCACGAACCATCTATCGAGTTGCTCCGGTTTGTGAGGGGTGTGTGTCCAAACTTTCATCAAACACTCACCAATTTCTTTACCACATCAGCTTGGTGGCATGACATTACATCAACAAAGGCTTCATGTGTTTCTAATTTTTTTTGCAATTAAAAAGCCATGCCACTCCATGCATACGTATTCATGCATATGTGTCAATGTCGTGATACAAATATGTTAGGAAATTCCTTCTAGTTTATTGCACATGGAATTAACTCGCACACAAGTACACAAATATGATTTTTTAAACCATTTTAGTTACACATTGAATGTAGATGTAGTTCAAATTTGAATTACGGTCGTTAAATGGCTAGAAAATCACTTAAATGTCTTTAAAAGGTCAAATGACCCCTAGAATTTTCAAAAATTTCACATTACAGTTGTAATAGTGCATGATGGACGTAGAAAAAAATTTGAAGGCCGTAAGAGGAAGCTATCTCTCGTTCATCATCAAACATGCATTGTTCCCTCTCGGAACCACGAACCTTCTAGCGAGTTGCTCCGGTTTGTGAGGGGCGTGTGTCCAAACGTTCGTCAAACATGCCAATTTCTTTACCACATCATCTTGGTGGCATGACATTACATCAACCAAGGTTTCATGCGTTTCTGGTCATTTTTCTATTTTTTTGAATTAAAATTCCATGTCACTCCATGCATACGTATGCATGTGTCCATTTCGTGAGACCAATATGTTTGAAAATTCCTTCTAATTTATTGCACATGGAATTTACTCGCACACAAGTACAAAGATATGATTTTTCAAACCGTTTTGGTTTGGCGTTGCACGTAGATGTAGTTCTAATTTGAATTACGGTAATTAAATGGTTAGAAAATCACTTAAATGAATTTGAAAGGTCAAATGACCCCTAGAATTTTCCAAAATTTCACATTATAGTTGTAGTAGTGCACGTTAGACGTTGAAAAACTTTCAAGGCCGTAAGACTAAGCTATCTCCCGTTCGTCATCAGACATGCATTGTTCCATCTCGGAACCAGAAACCTTCTAGTGAGTTGCTCCGGTTTGTGAGGGGTGTGAGTCCAAACTTTTGTCAAACATGCCAATTTCTTTACCACATCATCTTGGTGGCATGACATTAAATCAAGCAATGTTTCATGTTTTTCTGATCATTTTTCAATTTTTTGGAATTAAAATGCCATGGCATGCACACCATGCATGCGCCCATGCCTTGACATTAATATGTTTGAAAATTCCTTCGAATTTACTACACATGGAATTAAGTCTCACACAAGTACACAAAAATATGATTTTTCAAACCGTTATGGTTAGGTGTTGCATGTAGATGTAGTTCAAATTTGAATTATAGTCATTAAATAGCTAGAAAATCACTTAAATGTCTTCAAAAGGTCATATGACCCATGAAATTTACCATATTTTCCCATGGCAGTTGTATTAGTGCACATTAAACGTTGGAAAAAATTTGAAGGCCCTAAGAGGAAGCTATCTCCCGTTCGTCATCAAACATGCATTGTTCCCTCTCGGAACCATGAACCTTCTAGCGAGTTGCTCCGATTTGTGAGGGGTGAGTGTCCAAACGTTCGTCAAATATACCAATTTCTTTACCACATCATCTTGGTGGCATGACATTAGATCAACCAAGGTTTCATGTATTTCTCATTTATTTTCTATTTTTTGTATTAAAATGCCATGTCACTCCATGCATACATATGCATGTGTCCATGTTGTGAGACCAATATGTTTAAAAATTCATTCTAATTTACTGCACATGAAATGAACTCACACACAAGTACACATATATGATTTTTCGAAACATTTTTGGTTAGGCATTGCATGTAGATGTAGTTCAGATTTGAATTACGGTGATTAAATGGTTAGAAAATCACGTAAATGTCTTAAAAGGTCAAATGACCCCTAGAATTTCCCAAAAATTCACATTACAGTTTTAATAGTGCATGTTAGACTTAGAAAAAATCTGAAGGTCGTAAGAGGAAGCTAGCTCCCGTTCGTCATCAAACATGCATTGTTCCCTCTCGGAACCACGAACCATCTAGCGAGTTGCTCCAGTTTGTGAGGCGTGTGTTTCCAAACTTTCGTCAAACACTCCAATTTCTTTACCACATCATCTTTGTGGCATGACATTACATTAACAAAGGTTTCATGTGTTTCTAATTGTTTTTGCAATTAAAATGCCATGCCACTCCATGCATACGTATTCATGCATATGTGTCCATGTCGTGATACAAATATGTTTGAAAATTCCTTCTAGTTTACTGCACATGGAATTAACTCGCACACAAGTACAAAAATATGATTTTTCAAACCATTTCGGTTACGCGTTGAATGTAGATGTAGTTCAAATTTGAATTACGGTCATTAAATGACTACAAAATCACTTAAATGTCTTTAAAAGGTCAAATGACCCCTAGAATTTACAAAAATTTCACATTATAGTTGTAATAGTGCACGATAGACGTAGAAAAAAATTTTAAGGCCGTAAGAGGAAGCTATCTCTTGTTCATCATCAAACATGCATTGTTCCCTCTCGGAACCACGAACCTTCTACCGAGTTTCTCCGCTTTGAGAGGGGCGTATGTCCAAACGTTCGTCAAACATGCCAATTTCTTTACCACATCATCTTGGTGGCATGACATTACATCAACCAAGGTTTCATGTGATTCAGATCATTTTTCTATTTTTTTGAATTAAAATGCCATGTCACTACATGCATATGTATGCATGTGTCCATGTCGTGAGACCAATATGGTTGAAAATTCCTTCTAATTTACTGCACATAGAATTTACTCGCACACAAGTACAAAGATATGATTTTTCAAATCGTTTTGGGTAGGCGTTGCACGTAGATGTAGTTCAAATTTGAATTACGGTCATTACATGGTTAGAAAATCACTTAATTGTCTTTGAAAGGTCAAATGACCCCTAGCATTTTCCAAAATTTGAAGGCCGTAAGAGGAAGCTATCTCCCGTTCGTCATCAAACATGCATTGTTCCATCTCGAAACCAGAAACCTTCTAGTGAGTTGCTCTGGTTTGTGAGGGGTGTGTGTTCACACTTTCGTTAAACATGCCAATTTCATTACCACATCATCTTGGTGGCATGACATTAAATCAAGCAAGGTTTCATGTTTTTCTGATCATTTTTTAATTTTTTGGAATTAAAATGCCATGGCATGCACTCCATGCATGTGCCCATGCCTTGACATTAATATGTTTGAAAATTCCTTCGAATTTACTACACATGGAATTAATCTGACACAAGTATACAAAAATATGATTTTTCAGACCATTATGGTAAGGTGTTGCATGTAGATGTAGTTCAAATTTGAATTATAGTCATTAAATAGTTACAAAATCACTTAAATGTCTTTAAAAGGTCAAATGACCCATGAAATTTACCATATTTCACATGACAGTTGTATTAGTGCACGTTAAACATTGGCAAAAATTTGAAGGCCGTAAGAGGAAGCTATCTCCCGTTCATCATCAAACATGCATTGTTCCCTCTCGGAACCATGAACCTTCTAGCGAGTTGCTCCGGTTTTGTGAGGGGTGCGTGTCCAAACGTTCATCAAATATACCAATTTCTTTACCACATCATCTTGGTGGCATGACATTACATCAACCAAGGTTTCATGTATTTCTCATCATTTTTCTATATTTTGAATTAAAATGCCATGCCACTCCATGCATACGTATTCATGCATATGTGTCCATGTCGTGATACAAATATGTTTGAAAATTCCTTCTAGTTTACTGCACATGGAATTAACTCACACACAAGTACACAAAAATATGATTTTTCAAACCATTTCGGTTACGCGTTGAATGTAGGTGTAGTTCAAATTTGAATTACGGTCATTAAATGGCTAGAAAATCACTTATATGTCTTTAAAAGGTCAAATGACCCCTAGAATTTTCAAAAAATTCACATTACAGTTGTAATAGTGCACGATAGACATAGAAAAAAATTTGAAGGCCGTAAGAGGAAGCTATCTCTCGTTCATCATCAAACATGCATTGTTCCCTCTCGGAACCATGAACCTTCTAGTGAGTTGCTCCGTTTTGTGAGGGGCGTGTGTCCAAACGTTCGTCAAACATGCCAATTTCTTTACCACATCATCTTGGTGGCATGAAATTACATCAACCAAGGTTTCATGTGATTCAGATCATTTTTCTATTTTTTTGAATTAAAATGCCATGTCACTCCATGCATACGTATGCATGTGTCCATGTCGTGAGACCAATATGTTTGAAAATTCATTCTAATTTACTGCACATGGAATTAACTCGCACATAACTACACATATATGATTTTTCGTAACGTTTTGGTTAGGCGTGGCATGTAGATGTAGTTCAAATTTGAATTACAGTGATTAAATGGTTAGAAAATCACTTAAATGTCTTTAAAAGGTCAAATGACCCCTAGAATTTTCTAAATTTTCACATTACAGTTGTAGTAGTGCACATTAGACTTAGAAAAAATTTGAAGGTCGTAAGAGGAAGCTATCTCCTGTTCGTCATCAAACATGCATTGTTCCCTCTCGGAATCACAAACCATCTGAAGGATATATGCCCTAGAGGCAATAATAAAGTTATTATTTATTTCCTTATTTCATGATAAATGTTTATTATTCATGCTAGAATTGTATTAACTGGAAACATAATACATGTGTGAATACATAGACAAACAGAGTGTCACTAGTATGCCTCTACTTGACTAGCTCGTTAATCAAAGATGGTTATGTTTCCTAACCATGAACAAAGAGTTGTTATTTGATTAACGGGATCACATCATTAGTTGAATGATCTGATTGACATGACCCATTCTATTAGCTTAGCACCCGATCGTTTAGTATGTTGGTATTGCTTTCTTCATGACTTATACATGTTCCTTTGACTATGAGATTATGCAACTCCCGTTTACCGGAGGAACACTTTGGGTACTACCAAACGTCACAACGTAACTGGGTGATTATAAAGGAGTACTACAGGTGTCTCCAAAGGTAGATGTTGGGTTGGCGTATTTCGAGATTAGGATTTGTCACTCCGATTGTCGGAGAGGTATCTCTGGGCCCTCTCGGTAATGCTCATCACATAAGCCTTGCAAGCATTGCAACTAATGTGTTAGTTGTGAGATGATGTATTACGGAACGAGTAAAGAGACTTACCGGTAACGAGATTGAACTAGGTATTGGATACCGACGATCGAATCTTGGGTAAGTAACATACCGATGACAAAGGGAACAACATATGTTGTTATGCGGTCTGACCGATAAAGATCTTCGTAGAATATGTAGAAGCCAATATGGGCATCCAGGTCCCGCTATTGGTTATTGACCGGAGACGTGTCTCGGTCATGTCTACATTGTTCTCGAACTGTAGGGTCCGCACGCTTAAGGTTTCGATGACAGTTATATAATGAGTTTATGAGTTTTGATGTGCCGAAGGAGTTCGGAGTCCCGGATGAGATCGGGGACATGACGAGGAGTCTCGAAATGGTCGAGACGTAAAGATCGATATATGGTACGACTATATTCGGACATCGGAAGTGTTCTGAGTGGTTCGGGTATTTTCGGAGGTACCGGGGAGTTACGGGAATACGAGGAAGAAGCAATGGGCCTTGATGGGCCTTAGTGGGAAGGACCAGGAGGTGGCGCGCGCCCCTCCCAAGCCCAGTCTGAATTGGACAAGGGGTTTGGGGCGCGGCCCCTCTCTCCCTTCCTTCCCCTCTTCCCCTCTTTCCCCCCTTGACCTAGTTGGACTAGGAAAGGTGGAATCCTACTCCCGGTGGGAGTAGGACTCCCCTGGCGCGCCCAAACCTAGGGCCGGCCTCCTCCCTCCCTTGCTCCTTTATATACGGGGGTAGGGGGCACCCCATGGACACACAAGTTGATCTTCGTGATCGTTCCTTAGCCGTGTGCGGTGCCCCCCTCCACCATATTCCACCTCGATCATATCGTTGCAGTGCTTAGGCGAAGCCCTGCACCGGTAGAACATCATCATCGTCACCACGCCGTCGTGCTGACGGAACTCCCCCCGAAGCTTTGCTGGATCGGAGCTAGGGGTGCGTCATCGAGCTGAACGTGTGCCAAGAACTCGGAGGTGCCGGAGTAACGGTGCTTGGATCGGTCGGATCGGGAAGACGTACGACTACTTCCACTACGTTGCGTCAACGCTTCCGCTTCGGTCTACGAGGGTACGTAGACAACACTCTCCCCTCTCGTTGCTATGCATCACCATGATCTTGCGTGTGCGTAGGAAATTTTTTGAAATTACTACGTTCCCCAACAGTGGCATCCGAGCCAGGTTTTATGGTTTGATGTTATTTGCACGAGTAGAACACAAGTGATTTGTGGGCGATATAAGTCATACTTCCTACCAGCATGCCATACTTTGGTTCGGCGGTATTGTTGGACGAGACGATCCGGACCAACCTTACGCGTACTCTTACGCGAGACCGGTTCCCTCGGCGTGCTTTGCACATAGATGGCTTGCGGAAGACTGTCTCTCCAACTTTAGTTGAACCGAGTGTGGCTACGCCCGGTCCTTGAGAAGGTTAAAACGAAGTCTATTTGACAAACTATCATTGTGGTTTTGATGCGTAGGTAAGATGAGTTCTTGCTTAAGCCCGTAGCAGCCACGTAAAACTTGCAACAACAAAGTAGAGGACGTCTAACTTGTTTTTGCAGGGCATGTTGTGATATGGTCAAGACGTGATGCTAAATTTTATTGTATGAGATGATCATGTTTTGTAACCGAGTTATCGGCAACTGGCAGGAGCCATATGGTTGTCGCTTTATTGTATGCAATGAATCGCGATGTAATGCTTTACTTTATTACTAAGCGGTAGTGATAGTCGTGGAAGCATAAGATGGGCGAGACAACAACGATGCTACGATGGAGATCAAGGTGTCGCGCCGGTGACGATGGTGATCATGACGGTGCTTCGGAGATGGAGATCACAAGCACAAGATGATGATGACCATATCATATCACTTATATTGATTGCATGTGATGTTTATCTTTTTATGCATCTTATCTTGCTTTGATTGACGATATCATTATAAGATGATCTCTCACTAAATTATCAAGAAGTGTTCTCCCTGTGTATGCACCGTTGCAAAAGTTCTTCGTGCTGAGACACCACGTGATGATCGGGTGTGATAGGCTCTACGTTCAAATACAACGGGTGCAAAACAGTTGCACACGCGGAATACTCAGGTTATACTTGACGAGCTATGCATATAAGATATGACCTCGGAACACGGAGACCGAAAGGTCGAGCGTGAATCATATAGTAGATATGATCAACATAATGATGTTCACCATTGAAACTACTCCATCTCACGTGATGATCGGACATGGTTTAGTTGATTTGGATCACCTGATCACTTAGAGGATTAGAGAGATGTCTATCTAAGTGGGAGTTCTTAAGTAATATGATTAATTGAACTTAAATTTATCATGAACTTAGTCCTGGTAGTATTAGCATATCTATGTTGTAGATCAATAGCTCGCGTTGTTGCTTCCCTATGTTTATTTTGATATGTTCCTAGAGAAAATTGTGTTGAAAAATGTTAGTAGCAATGATGCGGATTGGATCCGTGATCTAAGGTTTATCCTCATTGCTGCACAGCACAATTATGTCCTTGATGCACCGCTAGGTGACGGACCTATTGCAGGAGCAGATGCAGGCGTTATGAACGTTTTGCTAGCTCAATATGATGACTACTTAATAGTTTAGTGCACCATGCTTAACGGCTTAGAATCGGGACTTCAAAGACGTTTTGAACGTCATGGACCATACAAGATGTTCCAGGAGTTGAAGTTAATATTTCAAGCAAATACCCGAGTTGAGAGATATGAAGTCTCCAACAAGTTCTATAGCTAAAAGATGGAGGAGAATCGCTCAACTAGTGAGCATGTGCTCAGATTGTCTGGGTACTACAATCGCTTGAATCAAGTGGGAGTTAATCTTCCAGATAAGATAGTGATTGACAGAATTCTCTAGTCACCATCACCAAGTTAGTAGAACTTCGTGATGAACTATAGTATGCAAGGGATGACGAAAACGACTCCCGAGTTTTTCATGATGATGAAATTGATGAAGGTAGAAATCAAGAAAAACATCAAGTGTTGATGGTTAACAAGACCACTAGTTTCAAGTAAAGGGCAAAGGGAAGAAGGGGAACTTCGAGAAGAATGGCAAGCAAGTTGCTGCTCAAGTGAAGAAACCCAAGTCTGGACCTAAGCCTGAGACTGAGTGCTTCTACTGCAAAGGGACTGGTCACTGGAAACGGAGCTACCCCAAGTGATTGGTGGATAAAAAGGATGGCAAAGTGAACAAAGGTATATTGGATATACATGTTATTGATGTGTACTTTACTAGTGTTTATAGCAACCCCTCGGTATTTGATACTGGTTCAGTTGCTAAGATTAGTAACTCAAAACAGGAGTTGCAGAATAAACAGAGACTAGTTAAGGGTAAAGTGACGATGTGTATTGGAAGTGGTTCCAAGATTGATATGATCATCATCACACACTCACTATACTTTCGGGATTAGTGTTGAACCTAAATAAGTGTTATTTGGTATTTGCGTTGAGCATAAATATGATTTGATCATGTTTATTGCAATACGGCTATTCATTTAAGTAAGAGAATAAATTGTTGTTCTGTTTACATGAATAAAACCTTCTATGGTTATACACACCAATGAAATGGTTTGTTGGATCTCGATCATAGTGATACACATATTCATAATATTGAAGCCAAAAGATGCAAAGTTAATAATGATAGTGCAACTTATTTGTGGCACTGCAGTTTAGGTCATATTGGTGTAAAGCGCATGAAGAAACTCCATGCTGATGCGATTTTGGAATCACTTGATTATGAATCACTTGATGCTTGCGAACCATGCCTCATGGGCAAGATGACTAAGACTCCGTTCTCCGGAAAAATGGAGCGAGCAACTGACTTGTTGGAAATCATACATACCGATGTATGTGGTCCGATGAAAATTAAGGCTCGCGACAAGTATCATTATTTTCTGACCTTCACAGATGTTTTGAGAAGATATGGGTATATCTACTTGATGAAACATAAGTCTGAAATGTTTGAAAAGTTCGAAGAATTTCAGAGTGAAGTGGAAAATCATCGTGACAAGAAAATAAAGTTTCTACGATCTGACCGCGGAGACGAATATTTGAGTTACGAGTTTGGTCTTCAGTTAAAACAATGTGGAATAGTTTCACAAACTCATGCCACCTGGAACACCACAGCATAATGGTGTGTCCGAACGACATAACCGTACTTTATTGGATATAGTACAATCTATGATGTTTCTTACCGATTTACCAATATCGTTTTGGGATCATGCATTAGAGACAGCTGCATTCACGTTAAAAAGGGGCACCATCTAAGTCCGTTGAGATGACACAATATGAACTATGGTTTGGCAAAGAAACCAAAGTTGTCGTTTCTTAAAGTTTGTGGTTGTGATGCTTATGTGAAAAAGTTTCATCCTGATAAGCTCAAACCCAAATCGGAGAAATATGTCTTCATAGGATACCCAAACGAGACAGTTGGGTACACCTTCTATCACAGATCCGAAGGCAAGACATTCGTTGCTGAGAATGGATACTTTCTAGAGAAGGAGTTTCTCTCGAAAGAAGTGAGTGGGAGGAAAGTAGAACTTGATGAGGTATCTGTACCTGCTCCCTTATTGGAAAGTAGTTCATCACAGAAATCTGTTCTTGTGACTACTACACCAATTAGTGAGGAAGCTAATGATGATGATCATGTAACTTCAGATCAAGTTACTACCGAATCTCGTAAGTAAACCAGAGTGAGATCCGCACCATAGTGGTATGGTAATCCTGTTCTGGAAGTCATGTTACTAGACCATGATGAACTTGCGAACTATGAGGAAGCGATGATGAGCCCAGATTCCGCAAAATGGCTGGAAGCCATGAAATCTGAGATGGGATCCATGTATGAAAACAAAGTGTGGACTTTGATGGATTTGCCCGATGATCGGCAAGCCATAGAAAATAAATGGATCTTCAAGAGGAAGACGGATGCTGATAGTAGTGTTACTATCTACAAAGCTAGAATTGTCGCAAAAGGTTTTCGACAAGTTCAAGGTATTCACTACGATGAGAGTTTCTCACTCGTATCTATGCTTAAGTCTGTCCGAATCATGTTAGCAATTGCCGCATTTTATGAAATCTGGCAAATGGATAAACAAAACTGCATTCCTTAATGGATTTATTAAAGAAGAGTTGTATATGATGCAACCAGAAGTTTTTGTCAATCCTAAAAATGCTAAACAAAAAATGCAAGCTCCAGCGATCCATCTATGGAATGGTACAAGCATCTCGGAGTTGGAATACACGCTTTGATAAGTTGATCAAAGCATATAGTTTTATACAGACTTACGGTGAAGCCTGTATTTACAAGAAAGTGAGTGGGAGCACTACAGCATTTCTGATAAATATATGTGATTGACATATTGTTGATTGGAAATAATGTAGAATTATTCTGTAAAGCATAAAGGAGTGTTTGAAAGGAGTTTTTTCAAAGAAAGACCTCGGTGAAGCTGCTTACATATTGAGTATCAAGATCAAGACGCTTGATAAGTATTTTCAATAAGTACATACCTTGACAAGATTTTGAAGTAGTTCAAAATGTAACAGTCAAAGAAAGAGTTCTTGCCTGTGTTACAAGGTGTGAAATTGAGTAAGACTCAAAACCTGACCACGCCAAAAGATAGAAAGAGAATGAAAGTCATTCCCTATGCCTTGGCCATAGGTTCTATAAAGTATGCCATGCTGTGTACCAGATCTATTGTATATCCTACACTGTGTTTAGCAAGGGAGTACAATAGTGATCTAGGAGTAGATCATTAGACAGCGGTCAAAATTATCCTTAGTGGAATCAGGATATGTTTCTCGATTATGGAGGTGACAAAAATGTTCGTCGTAAAAGGTTACGTCGATGCAAGTTTTGACACTAATCTAGATGACTCTAAGTCTCAATCTAGATACATATTGAAAGTGGGAGCAATTAGCTAAAGTAGCTCCGTGCAGAGCATTGTAGACACAGAAATTTGCAAAATACATACGGATCTGAATTTTGGCAGACCCGTTGACTAAGCTTCTCTCACAAGCAAAACATGATCACACCTTAGTACTCTTTGGGTGTTAATCAGATAGCGATGTGAACTAGATTACTGACTCTAGTAAACCCTTTGGGTGTTGATCACATATCGATGTGAACTATGGTGTTAATCACATGGTGATCTGAACTATTGCTGTTAAATCACATGGCGATGTGAACTAGATTATTGACTCTAGTGCAAGTGGGAGACTGAAGGAAATATGCCCTAGAGGCAATAATAAAGTTATTATTTATTTCCTTATTTCATGATAAATGTTTATTATTCATGCTAGAATTGTATTAACCGGAAATATAATACATGTGTGAATACATAGACAAACAGAGTGTCACTAGTATGCCTCTACTTGACTAGCTCGTTAATCAAAGATGGTTATGTTTCCTAACCATGAACAAAGAGTTGTTATTTGATTAACGGGATCACATCATTAGTTGAATGATCTGATTGACATGACTCATTCTATTAGCTTAGCACCTGATCATTTAGTATGTTGCTATTGTTTTCTTCATGACTTATACATGTTCCTTTGACTATGAGATTATGCAACTCCCGTTTACCGGAGGAACACTTTGGGTACTACCAAACGTCACAACGTAACTGGGTGATTATAAAGGAGTACTACAGGTGTCTCCAAAGGTAGATGATGGGTTGGCGTAATTCAAGATTAGGATTTGTCACTCCGATTGTCGGAGAGGTATCTCTGGGCCCTCTCGGTAATGCTCATCACATAAGCCTTGCAAGCATTGCAACTAATGTGTTAGTTGTGAGATGATGTATTACGGAACGAGTAAAGAGACTTACCGGTAACGAGATTGAACTAGGTATTGGATACCGACGATCGAATCTCGGGTAAGTAACATACCGATGACAAAGGGAACAATGTATGTTGTTATGCGGTCTGACCGATAAAGATCTTCGTAGAATATGTAGAAGCCAATATGGGCATCCAGGTCCCGCTATTGGTTATTGACCGGAGACGTGTCTCGGTCATGTCTACATTGTTCTCGAACTGTAGGGTGCGCACGCTTAAGGTTTCGATGACAATTATATAATGAGTTTATGAGTTTTGATGTACCGAAGGAGTTCGGAGTCCCGGATGAGATCGGGGACATGACGAGGAGTCTCGAAATGGTCGAGACGTAAAGATCGATATATGGGACGACTATATTCGGACATCGGAAGGGTTCTGAGTGGTTCGGGTATTTTCGGAGGTACCGGGGAGTTACGGGAATACGAGGAAGAAGCAATGGGCCTTGATGGGCCTTAGTGGGAAGGGCCAGGAGGTGGCGCGCGCCCCTCCCAAGCCCAGTCCGAATTGGACAAGGGGTTTGGGGCGCGGCCCCTCTCTCCCTTCCTTCCCCTCTTCCCCTCTTTCCCCCCTTGACCTAGTTGGACTAGGAAAGGTGGAATCCTACTCCCGGTGGGAGTAGGACTCCCCTGGCGCGCCCAAACCTAGGGCCGGCCTCCTCCCTCCCTTGCTCCTTTATATACGGGGGAAGGGGGCACCCCATGGACACACAAGTTGATCTTCGTGATCGTTCCTTAGCCGTGTGCGGTGCCCCCCTCCACCATATTCCACCTCGATCATATCGTTGCAGTGCTTAGGCGAAGCCCTGCGCCGGTAGAACATCATCATCGTCACCACGCTGTCGTGCTGACGGAACTCCCCCCGAAGCTTTGCTGGATCGGAGCTAGGGGTGCGTCATCGAGCTGAACGTGTGCCAAGAACTCGGAGGTGCCGGAGTAACGGTGCTTGGATCGGTCGGATCGGGAAGACGTACGACTACTTCCACTACGTTGCGTCAACGCTTCCGCTTCGGTCTACGAGGGTACATAGACAACACTCTCCCCTCTCGTTGCTATGCATTACCATGATCTTGCGTGTGCGTAGGAAATTTTCTGAAATTACTACGTTCCCCAACACCATCTAGCGAGTTGCTCCGGTTTGTGAGGGGTGTCTATCCAAACTTTCGTCAAACACTCGAATTTCTTTACCACGTCATCTTGGTGGCATGACATTACATCAACAAAGGTTTCATGTGTTTCTAATTTTTTCTGGCAATTAAAATGCCATGCCACTCCCTGCATACGTATTCATGCATATGTGTACATGTCGTGATACAAATAGGTTTGCAAATTCATTCTAGTTTACTGCACATGGAATTAACTCGCACACAAGTACACAAATATGATTTTTCAAACCATTTCGGTTACGCGTTGAATGTAGATGTAGTTCAAATTTGAATTACGGTCATTAAATGGCTAGAAAATCACTTAAATGTCTTTAAAAGGACAAATGACCCCTAGAATTTTCAAAAATTTCACATTACAGTTGTAATAGTGCATGATAGACATAGAAAAAAAATTGAAGGCCGTAAGAGGAAGCTGTCTCTCGTTCATCATCAAACATGCATTGTTCCCTCTCGGAACCATGAACCTTCTACCAAGTTGCTCCGGTTTGTGAGGGGCGTCTGTCCAAACGTTCGTCAAACATGCCAATTTCTTTACCACATCATCTTGGTGGCATGACATTACATCAACCAAGGTTGCATGTGATTCAGATCATTTTCCTATTTTTTTGAATTAAAATGCCATGTCACTCCATGCATACGTATGCATGTGTCCATGTCGTGAGACCAATATGTTTGAAAATTCCTTCTAATTTACTCCACATGGAATTTACTCGCACACAAGTACAAAGATATGATTTTTCAAACCGCTTTGGTTAGGCGTTACACATAGATGTAGTTCAAATTTGAATTACGGTCATTAAATGGTTAGAAAATCACTTAAATGTCTTTGAAAGGTCAAATGACCCCTAGCATTTTCCAAAATTTCACATTACAGTTGTAGTAGTGCACGTTAGACGTTGAAAAAATTTCAAGGCCGTAAGAGGAAGCTATCTCCTGTTCGTCATCAAACAAGCATTCTACCATCTCGGAACCAGAAACCTTCTAGTGAGTTGCTCCGGTTTGTGAGGGGTGTGTGTCCAAACTTTCGTCAAACATGCCAATTTCATTACCACATCATCTTGGTGGCATGACATTAAATCAAGCAAGGTTTCATGTTTTTCTGATCATTTTTTTAATTTTTTGGAATTAAAATGCCATGGCATGGACTCCATGCATGTGCCCATGCCTTGACATTAATATGTTTGAAAATTCCTTCGAATTTACTACACATGGAATTAATCTCACACAAGTACACAACAATATGATTTTTCAAACCGTTATGGTTAGGTGTTGCATGTAGATGTAGTTAAAATTTGAATTATAGTCATTAAATAGTTAGAAAATCACGTAAATGTCTTTAAAAGGTCAAATGACCCATGAAATTTACCATATTTCACATGACAGTTCTATTAGTGCACGTTAAACATTGGCAAAATTTGAAGGCCGTAAGAGGAAGCTATCTTCCGTTCATCATCAAACATGCATTGTTCCCTCTCGGAACCAGGAACCTTCTAGCGAGTTGCTCCGGTTTTGTGAGGGGTGCGTGTCCAAACATTCGTCAAATATACCAATTTCTTTACCACATCATCTTGGAGGCATGACATTACATCAACCAAGGTTTCATGTATTTCTCATCATTTTTCTATTTTTTGAATTAAAGTGCCATGCCACTCCATGCATACGTATTCATGCATATGTGTCCATGTCGTGATACAAATATGTTTGAAAATTCCTTCTAGTTTACTGCATATGGAATTAACTCACACACAAGTACACAAAAATATGATTTTTCAAACCATTTCGGTTACGCGTTGAATGTAGATGTAGTTCAAATTTGAATTACGGTCATTAAATGGCTAGAAAATCACTTAAATGTCTTTAAAAGGTCAAATGACCCCTAGAATTTTCAAAAAATTCACATTACAGTTGTAATAGTGCATGATAGAATTTAAAGGCCGTAAGAGGAAGCTATCTCTCGTTCATCATCAAGTATGCATTGTTCCCTCTCGGAACCATGAACCTTCTAGCTAGTTGCTCCGGTTTGTGAGGGGCGTGTGTCCAAACGTTCGTCAAACATGCCAATTTCTTTACCACATCATCTTGGTGGCATGAAATTACATCAACCAAGGTTTCATGTGATTCAGATCATTTTTCTATTTTTTTGAATTAAAATGCCATGTCACTCCATGCATACGTATGCATGTGTCCATGTCGTGAGACCAATATGTTTGAAAATTCATTCTAATTTACTGCACGTGGAATTATCTCGCACACAACTACACATATATGATTTTTCGTAACGGTTTGGTTAGGCATTGCATGCAGATGTAGTTCAAATTTGAATTACGTTGATTAAATGGTTAGAAAATCACTTAAGTGTCTTTAAAAGGTCAAATGACCCCTAGAATTTTCCAAAATTTCACATTACAGTTGTAGTAGTGCACGATAGACTTACAAAAAATTTGAAAGTCGTAAGAGGAAGCTATCTCCCGTTCGTCATCAAACATGCATTGTTCCCTCTCGGAACCACGAACCATCTAGCGAGTTGCTCCGGTTTGTGAGGGATGTGTATCCAAACTTTCGTCAAACACTCGAATTTCTTTACCACTTCATCTTGGTGGCATGACATTACATCAACAAAGGTGTCATGTGTTTCTAATTTTTTCTGGCAATTAAAATGTGATGCCACTCCATGCATACGTATTCATGCATATGTGTCCATGTCGTGATACAAATAGGTTTGAAAATTCATTCTAGTTTACTGCACATGGAATTAACTCGCACACATGTACACAAATATGATTTTTCAAACCATTTTGTTTACGCGTTGAATGTAGATGTAGTTCAAATTTGAATTACGGTCATTAAATGGCTAGAAAATCACTTAAATGTCTTTAAAATCTCAAATGACCCCTAGAATTTTCAAAAAATTCACATTACAGTTGTAATAGTGCATGATAGACATAGAAAACAATTTGAAGGCCGTAAGAGGAAGCTATCTCTCGTTCATCATCAAACATGCATTGTTCCCTCTCGGAACCATGAACCTTCTAGCGAGTTGCTCCGGTTTGTGAGGGGCGTCTGTCCAAACGTTCATCAAACATGCCAATTTCTTTACCACATCATCCTGGTGGCATGACATTACATCAACCAAGGTTTCATGTGATTCAGATCATTTTTCTATTTTTTTGAATTAAAATGCCATGTCACTCCATGCATACGTATGCATGTGTCCGTGTCGTGAGACCAATATGTTTGAAAATTCCTTCTAATTTACTGCACATGGAATTTACTCGCACACAAGTACAAAGATATGATTTTTCAAACCGTTTTGGTTAGGCGTTACACATAGATGGAGTTCAAATTTGAATTACGGTCATTAAATGGTTAGAAAATCACTTAAATGTCTTTGAAAGGTCAAATGACCCCTAGCGTTTTCCAAAATTTCACATTAAAGTTGTAGTAGTGCATGTTAGACGTTGAAAAAATTTCAAGGCCGTAAGTGGAAGCTATCTCCTGTTCGTCATCAAACAAGCATTCTACCATCTCGGAACCAGAAACCTTCTAGTGAGTTGCTCCGGTTTGTGAGGGGTGTGTGTCCAAACTTTCATCAAACATGCCAATTTCATTACCACATCATCTTGGTGGCATGACATTAAATCAAGCAAGGTTTCATGTTTGTCTGATCATTTTTTTATTTTTTTGGAACTAAAATGCCATGGCATGCACTCCATGCATGTGCCCATGCCTTGACATTAATATGTTTGAAAATTCCTTCGAATTTACTACACATGGAATTAATCTCACACAAGTACACAAAAATATGATTTTTCAAACCGTTGTGGTTAGGTGTTGCATGTAGATGTAGTTCAAATTTGAATTATAGTCATTAAATACTTAGAAAATCACTTAAATGTCTTTAAAAGGTCAAATGACCCATGAATTACCATATTTCACATGAGAGTTGTATTAGTGCACGTTAAACATTGGCAAAAAATTGAAGGCCGTAAGAGGAAGCTATCTCCCGTTCGTCATCAAACATGCATTGTTCCCTCTCGGAACCATGAACCTTCTAGCGAGTTGCTCCGGTTTGTGAGGGGCGTCTGTCCAAACGTTCGTCAAACATGCCAATTTCTTTACCACATCATCTTGGTGGCATGACATTACATCAACCAAGGTTTCATGTGATTCAAATCATTTTTCTATTTTTTTGAATTAAAATGCCATGTCACTCCATGCATACGTATGCATGTGTCCATGTCGTGAGACCAATATGTTTGAATATTCCTTCTAACTTACTGCACATGGAATTTACTCGCACACAAGTACAAACATATGATTTTTCAAACCATTTTGGTTAGGCGTTACACATAGATGTAGTTTAAATTTGAATTATGGTCAATAAATGGTTAGAAAATCACTTAAATGTCTTTGAAAGGTCAAATGACCCCTAGCATTTTCCGAAATTTCACATTACAGTTGTAGTAGTGCACGTTAGACGTTGAGAAAATTTCAAGGCCGTAAGAGGAAGCTATCTCCTGTTCGTCATGAAATATGCATTCTACCATCTCGGAACCAGAAACCTTCTAGTGAGTTGCTCCGGTTTGTGAGGGGTGTGTGTCCAAACTTTCGTCAAACATGGCAATTTCATTACCACATCATCTTGGTGGCATGACATTAAATCAAGCAAGGTTTCATGTTTTTCTGATCATTTTTTAATTTTCTGGAATTAAAATGCCATGGCATGCACTCCATGCATGTGCCCATGCCTTGACATTAATATGTTTGAAAATTCCTTCGAATTTACTAAACATGGAATTAATCTCACACAAGTACACAAAAATATGATTTTTCAAACCATTATGGTTAGATGTTGCATCTAGATGTAGTTCAAATTTGAATTATAGTCATTAAATAGTTAGAAAATCACTTAAATGTCTTTAAAAGGTCAAATAACCCATGAAATTTACCATATTTCACATGACAGTTGTTTTAGTGCATGTTAAACATTGGCAAAAATTTGAAGGCCGTAAGAGGAAGCTATCTCCCGTTCGTCATCAAACATGCATTGTTCCCTCTCGGAACCATGAACCTTCTAGCGAGTTGCTCCGGTTTTCTGAGGGGTGCATGTCCAAACGTTCGTCAAATATACCAATTTCTTTACCACATCATCTTGGTGGCATGACATTACATCAACCAAAGTTTCATGTATTGCTCATCATTTTTCTATTTTTTGAATTAAAATGCCATGTCACTCCATGCATACATATGAATGTGTCCATGTCGCGAGACCAATATGTTTGAAAATTCATTCTAATTTACTGCACATGGAATTAACTCGCACACAACTACACATATATGATTTTTCGTAATGTTTTGGTTAGTCATTGCATGTAGATGTAGTTCAAATTTGAATTACAGTGATTAAATGGTTAGAAAATCACTTAAATGTCTTTAAAAGGTCAAACAACCCCTAGAATTTTCCAAAATTTCACATTACAGTTGTAGTAGTGCACGTTAGACTTAGAAAAAATTTGAAGGTCGTAAGAGGAAGCTATCTCCCTTTCGTCATCAAACATGCATTGTTCCCTCTCGGAACCACGAACCGTCTAGCGAGTTGCTCCGGTTTGTGAGGGGTGTTTATCCAAACTTTCATCAAACACTATAATTTCTTTACCACTTCATCTTGGTGGCATGACATCACATCAACAAAGGTTTCATGTATTTCTAATTTTTTTGCAATTAAAATGCCATGCCACTCCATGCATACGTATTCATGCATATGTGTCCATGTCGTGATACAAATATGTTTGAAAATTCCTTCTAGTTTACTGCACATGGAATTAACTCACACACAAGTACACAAATATGATTTTTCAAACCACTTCGATTACGCGTTGAATGTAGATGTAGTTCAAATTTGAATTACGGTCATTAAATGGCTAGAAAATCACTTAAATGTCTTTAAAAGGTCAAATGACCCCTAGAATTTTCAAAAAATTCACATTACAGTTGTAATAGTGCACGATAGACATAGAAAAAATTTGAAGGCCGTAAGAGGAAGCTATCTCTCGTTCATCATCAAAAATGCATTGTTCCCTCTCGGAACCATGAACCTTCTAGCGAGTTGCTCCGGTTTGTGAGGGGCATGTGTCCAAACGTTCGTCAAACATGCCAATTTCTTTACCACATCATCTTGGTGGCATGAAATTACATCAACCAAGGTTTCATGTGATTCAGATCATTTTTCTATTTTTTTGAATTAAAATGCCATGTCACTCCATGCATACGTATGCATGTGTCCATGTCGCGAGACCAATATGTTTGAAAATTCCTTCTAATTTACTGCACATGGAATTTACTCGCACACAAGTACAAAGATATGATTTTTCAAACCATTTTGGTTAGGCGTTACACGTAGATGTAGCTCAAATTTGAATTACGGTCATTAAATGGTTAGGAAATCACTTAAATGTCTTTGAAAGGTCAAATGACCCCTAGCATTTTCCAAAATTTCACATTACAGTTGTAGTAGTGCATGTTAGACGTTGAAAAAATTTCAAGGCTGTAAGAGGAAGCTATCTCCCGTTCATCATCAAACATGCATTGTACCATCTCGAAACCAAAAACCTTCTAGTAAGTTGCTCCGGTTTGTGAGGGGTGTGTGTCCAAACTTTCGTCAGACATGCCAATTTCATTACCACATCATCTTGGTGGCATGACATTAAATCAAGCAAGGTTTCATGTTTTTCTGATCATTTTTTAATTCTTTGGAATTAAAATGCCATGGCATGCACTCCATGCATGTGCCCATGCCTTGACATTAATATGTTTGAAAATTCCTTCGAATTTACTACACATGGAATTAATCTCACACAAGTACACAAAAATATGATTTTTCAGACCGTTATGGTTAGGTGTTGCATGTAGATGTAGTTCAAATTTGAATTGTAGTCATTAAATAGTTACAAAATCACTTAAATGTCTTTAAAAGGTCAAATGACCCATGAAATTTACCATATTTCACATGACAGTTGTATTAGTGCACGTTAAACATTGGCAAAAATTTGAAGGCCGTAAGAGGAAGCTATCTCCCGTTCGTCATCAAACATGCATTGTTCCCTCTCGGAACCATGAACCTTCTAGCGAGTTGCTCCAGTTTTGTGAGGGGTGCGTGTCCAAACGTTCGTCAAATATACCAATTTCTTTACCACATCATCTTGGTGGCATGACATTACATCAACCAAGGTTTCATGTATTTCTCATCATTTTTCTATTTTTTGAATTAAAATGCCATGTCACTCCATGCATACATATGCATGTGTCCATGTCGCGAGACCAATATGTTTGAAAATTCATTCTAATTTACTGCACATGGAATTAACTCTTACACAACTACATATATATGATTTTTCGTAACGTTTTGGTTAGGCATTGCATGTAGATGTAGTTCAAATTTGAATTACGGTGATTAAATGGTTAGAAAATCACTTAAATGTTTTTAAAAGGTCAAATGACCCCTACAATTTTCCAAAATTTCACAGTACAGTTGTAGTAGTGCAAGTTAGACTTAGAAAAAATTTGAAGGTCGTAAGAGGAAGCTATCTCCCGTTCGTCATCAAACATGCATTGTTCCGTCTCTGAACCATGAACCATCTAGCGAGTTGCTCCGGTTTGTGAGGGGTGTATTTCCAAACTTTCATCAAACACTATAATTTCTTTACCACTTCATCTTGGTGACATGACATTACATCAACAAAGGTTTCATGTGTTTCTAATTTTTTTGCAATTAAAATTCCATGCCACTCCATGCATGCATATTCATGCATATGTGTCCATGTCGTGATACAAATATGTTTGAAAATTCCTTCTAGTTTACTGCACATGGAATTAACTCACACACAAGTACACAAATATGATTTTTGAAACCATTTCGGTTACGCGTTGAATGTAGATGTAGTTCAAATTTGAATTACGGTCATTAAATGGCTAGAAAATCACTTAAATGTCTTTAAAAGGTCAAATGACCCCTAGAATTTTCAAAAAATTCACATTATAGTAGTAACAGTGCACGATAGACATAGAAAAAAAATTGAAGGCCATAAGAGGAAGCTATCTCTCGTACATCATCAAACATGCTTTGTTCCCTCTCAGAACCACGAACCTTCTAGCAAGTTGCTCCGGTTTGTGAGGGGCGTGTGTCCAAGCGTTCGTCAAACATGCCAATTTCTTTACCACATCATCTTGGTGGCATGACATTACATCAACCAAGGTTTCATGTGATTCAGATCATTTTTCTATTTTTTTGAATTAAAATGCCATGTCACTCCATGCATACGTATGCATGTGTCCATGTCGTGAGACCAATATGTTTGAAAATTCCTTCTAATTTACTACACATGGAATTTACTCGCACACAAGTACAAAGATATGATTTTTCAAACCGTTTTGGTTAGGCGTTACACGTCGATGTAGTTCAAATTTGATTTACGGTCATTAAATGGTTAGAAAATCACTTAAATGTCTTTGAAAGGTCAAATGACCCCTAGAATTTTCCAAAATTTCAAATTACAGTTGTAGTAGTGCATGTTACATGTTGAAAAAATTTCAAGGCTGTAAGAGGAAGCTATCTCCCGTTCATCATCAAACATGCATTGTTCCATCTCAGAACCAGAAACCTTCTAGTGAGTTGCTCCGGTTGTGAGTCGTGTGTGTCCAAACTTTCGTCAAACATGCCAACTTATTTACCACATCATCTTGGTGGCATGACATTAAATCAAATAAGGTTCCATGTTTTTCTGATCATTTTTTAATTTTTTGGAATTAAAATGCCATGGCATGCACTCCATGCATGTGCCCATGCCTTGACATTAATATGTTTGAAAATTCCTTCGAATATACTACACATGGAATTAAGTCTCACACAAGTACAGAAAAAATATGATTTTTCAAACCGTTATGGTTAGGTGTTGCATGTAGATGTAGTTCAAATTTGAATTATAGTCATTAAATAGTTAGAAAATCACTTATATGTCTTTAAAAGGTCAATTGACCCATGAAATTTACCATATTTTCACATGACAGTTGTATTAGTGCATGTTAAACGTTGGAAAAATTTGAAGGCCGTAAGAGGAAGCTATCTCCCATTCGTCATCAAACATGCATTGTTCCCTCTCGGAACCATGAACCTTCTAGCGAGTTGCTCCGGTTTGTGAGGGGTGCGTTTCCAAACGTTCGTCAAATATACCAATTTCTTTACCACATCATCTTGGTGGCATGACATTACATGAACCAAGGTTTCATGTATTTCTCATCATTTTTCTATTTTTTGAAAATGCCATGTCACTCCATGCATACATATGCATGTGTCCATGTCGTGAGACCAATATGTTTGAAAATTCATTCTAATTTACTGCACATGGAATTAACTCTTACACAACTACACATATATGATTTTTCATAACGTTTTGGTTAGGCATTGCATGTAGATGTAGTTCAAATTTGAATTACGGTGATTAAATGGTTAGAAAATCACTTAAATGTCTTTAAAAGGTCAAATGACCCCTACAATTTTCCAAAATTTCACATTACAGTTGTTGTAGTGCACGTTAGACTTAGAAAAAATTTGAAGGTCGTAAGAGGAAGCTATCTCCCGTTCGTCATCAAACATGCATTGTTCCCTCTCGGAACCACGAACCATCTAGCGAGTTGCTCCGGTTTGTGAGGGGTGTGTATCCAAACTTTCGTCAAACACTCCAATTTCTTTACCACTTCATCTTGGTGGCATGAAATTACATCAACAAAGGTTTCATGTGTTTCTAATTTTTTTGCAATTAAAATGCGATGCCACTCCATGCATACGTATTCATGCATATGTGTCCATGTCGTGATACAAATATGTTTGAAAATTCCTTCTAGTTTACTGCACATGGAATTAACTCGCACACAAGTACACAAATATGATTTTTCAAACCATTTCGGTTACGTGTTGAATGTAGATGTAGTTCAAATTTGAATTACGGTCATTAAATGGCTAGAAAATCACTTAAATGTCTTTAAAAGGTCAAATGACCCCTAGAATTTTCAAAAATTTCACATTACAGTTGTAATAGTGCATGATAGACGTAGAAAAAAAATTGAAGGCCGTAAGAGGAAGCTATCTCTCGTTCATCATCAAACATGCATTGTTCCCTCTCGGAACCACGAGCCTTCTAGTGAGTTGCTTCGGTTTGTGAGGGGTGTGTGTTCAAACTTTGGTCAAACATGCCAATTTTTTTGACATATCATCTTGGTGGCATGACATTACATCAACCAATGTTTCATGTGTTTCTGATTCTTTTTAATTTTTTGGAATTAAAATGGCATGTCACTCCATGCTTAATTGTGTCATAGCCGTTAGACCATTATGTTTGAAAACTCCTTCCAATTTACTGCACATGGAATTAAATCGCACACAAGTACACGAAATATGAGTTTTCAAACCGTTATGGTTAGCTGTTGCATGTACATGTAGTTTGAATTTCAATTACGGTCATCAAATGGCTAGAAAGTCACTTAAATGTCTTAGAAGGTTAAACGACCCCTGAAATTTTCCAAAATTTGACATGAAAGTTGTATTAGTACTACAAAATTTCTCGTTCATTTAAAACGCCATCCGTTGGCATTTCATTCAAAATTTGTCTTTCATAGCTAATAAACAATATCTACAACATCACACAGTTGTTTTCTAGTAACCGTTTGTGATGAAAATATCTGGGTCATTTAAGTCTCCCTCCTTAAGCTTCGCTGGCTCGTTTGCTCTAGTGCCGGCAACCCCCGAATCCATGAATCACGATCCCCATTCCCGCACCCCCCTTCTTGCAAAGATGACGCCCTGGAAACACTTCGTGAAGGCCCGTACGATGACTGCGTCGCCCCCGAGCGCGGCCGCCTACGCCGAGAGTGCCACCGCATCCGCATTGAGCGCAGCCGCTTCCACCAAGAGGGCGTCTGCCGCAGCCGATAGGGCAGCAGCAGCAGCCGAGAAGGCTTTAGCTGCTGCTGCGACGGCGACTGCAAACGCCGAGAGCGCTCGAGCTACCGTCCGTGCCGCTGATGTCGCCCTAGCCCGGGTCGAGGCCATCCACGCCAAGATCAAGGATGCACACGCCAAGATATTCCAGGCCACCTCTGACTCCAGCATGAAACCCACGTCTGTAAAGGCGCGCCATGGAGCACCTGCTTCCTCATGAGGTCGCCGAGCGTGAGCTGGAGATGCAGGAGGTGGCGGAGAACAAGGAGCGCCGGGAGGAGGACTTGCGTGGCCGAGGTAGAGGTAGAGAAGAGTCTGTCCATCAAGGAATCGGCGATGGAGTACCAACGCGAGCTATGGCAGAACCACTACTACGAGTACTACAACCTTGAGGGCGGCGCCAAGGACGAGGACGAGGACGCGATCGACTTTAGCAGGGGGTCGCGGAGTCCACCAACGGCTGCATGTCGCTACGAAAAGTCTTCAACATCTCATCTCACACCGGTGATACATAGGCCGGCGCGGTGGCGGAATTTTAATTATGCATACTTAGGCTTTGTTTTTAATGCTGGTCTTTTGTTAGAGCAATACTTAGGTCAACTAGCTCTGTGTAATTACTAAAGTTGCTTGATTCAGTAAGTGTGGTCTATCTGTTGTATGCTCTTTTGTGTGCCCAAATGAGCAAACAATGTTAAATTATGCAATGACGTACCCGGGGAAATTTCCACCAAAATTTGAATTATCAAACTCATCCCATGCGGGTAAAGCAAAAGAATCGTTCGGCGATGCACACAATCGTTGAAAGTGAATGGTTCGGCGGCACCGTGCGCGTTCAAACTGAATGTGCCCATGCTTTGAGACCAACATTTGAATTATCAAACTCATCCAATGCGCGTAAAGTAGAAGAATCGTTTGCGATGCACACAATCGTTCGAAGTGAATGGTCCGGGGGCACTGCGCGCAAAGTTTCCCTCCACATTTCGAAAATTTTGGCCTATCGCCAAAATATCTACCCCGCCCCCCTTCCCCACCCCCTTTTCTCCCTGACCACAAGTCACATTTCCCCTGTTTCCTCCTTCCTTCCTTCCTTGCTAAGCTATAGCCGCTTCCTCGCTCTCGTCGTCTCGCATCCTACCACTGGAGTCGCCATGGTCTTCTTCAAAGACATCTCCAGCAGTTCCTCCTCCGGCGACTACTCCTTCACCACCCGGGTATGCCTCTCTTCTCTCTCTCTCTCTCGGGCTATGACTTGGAATGAAGGATTTTTACCCGGAGGTCGATTTGAGCCGTTTCTTCCTCTTGTAGCTCCCTAAGACCATTAGTGGCAACGGATGGAGCGGTGTGGCTAAGGATCTATCTGCTTGTTTTCACCGTCAATCTCCAAGCATGAAGCTACTTGCGTTTGATTCTGTGGTCACTGGGAGGAAGTTTCTGGCATGTGCAGAGAAGGTTAGACCCTCTTCCATTATTACAAATCATTTGTTAGATGTGATTCAGACACTGTCACGGTCCCAACCCATTCATACCACACCTTCAACCAAACGCATCCTAAGACAGTGTCACAGTTTGTACCTAGTATCTTAAATTGTTGCCATCTCATCAGCGGTGCCATTAGAAAATTATTTGGCACCGCTTCAGCAGTTCGTGCAGCCAACTTTGATCCACACATCCTAGCAGCCAAGCAGTAAAATACTAAATCTTCATGGCATGAAGTAACTGGGCATCTGAGCAACTACGTGCTCCGGAGTCCGGGTCCCTGATATTTTTTTCGCTGCATCGGCTCGCCAGTTCAGGGCACCGGTGCGAGATGTAGCAACAATTGTCTTTACACCAGTTTTGGCATACATAGTGGACGGCCTTAGTGCTATTAGTTCTATGTTACTAGATTTGTGCATGTACACACCTGTTAGTATCAATTTACTGTCATCCAAACACTGTCGCTATGCTATTGCAGTTATATTTACCTTCCTCATAAAATGTTCAATTTGTTATTTATTGTACATGAGTAAGAACTTGTAGCGTTGTTGTAGTTAATTATAGCTTCTGATGTTCCAGAACATGGTTGTTGTCTTAGTACCAATTATTTCATTTGCACATTGATATTTTTTAGAAGATATGTCATAATTAACATGTTTCTTCACTTTTTCAAAATAAGCATTGGTGATTTTCTATGTTGCTATAAACCCATTTTCCCTACAATTGTTACTGATCTTGTTTTAACTATTAAAGGATGAACGGAAGTGGTCTTACTTGGAATGGGTTGATCAAGAGTGGCCAAAGTCTTTGAACATGTGCCTATCCAAGCTCTGGAGCATGTATGAGGAAGTGAACATAGCTAGGATTAGGGAAAGTCTTGTCAACACTGAAGCATGTTTCAAGATGCGGGATAAAAAGTTGAAGGTGGAGAATGAGCTCAAATTTAAAAAAAAGACTTTGCTAAGATGGTGTTCGTGAAGGAGGAGGCACTTTCCCAGTTGGCCCGTGCAAAACGGGTTCTTACTGAACTGAAAGTAGAGGTGGATAAGACGACCCTGGATGATCTCGATTAGGGAAATGAATATATTGTTCTTATGAAGTTGAACTAGCTATATGTTGTACTGTGTTGTTTTTATGTAGCTACCGTATTGTGATGTTATAATATATTTATGTGCCTGATATGAAATTGGCAAACAACTATTCGATATGAAATGTGAATTTGCGTAATACTGGAATTATTAATTGTAAACTAATAAATCTATTAAATGTGTCATGGACCTTTGCAAACGGTTCTAGCAGTAAAAGCGGTTGTGATGGATAGCCCAATACCAAATAGTTTTCTTCATCAAAACGTATGTGATATAGTTGATAAAAGCAAACAGTTAACCAAGTTAGACCGTGTGTGATAGCTACACCTTTCACACACGAGCCTACACATAAAACTGTGTGGGATTTACGTCCGAACGGAAACATTTTCCCTGGATGGACTGTGTGGGATGTACATAAGAACGGAAACATATTCCTTGGATTGACTGTGTGTGATATACATACGAACGGAAATGTTTTTTCTGGGATTCACCATGTGGGATGTACATACCTACGGAAATGATTTTCTCGGATTACCGTGTGGGATGTACATACCTACAAAAATGATTTCTAGGATTCACCATGTAGGATGTACATACCTACGGAAATGATTTTTGGGATTCACCGTGTGGGATGTACATACATACGGAAATGATTGGGTTTCGATGCCTCGCCCGATCACACACGGCACCAGCCTGGGTCCCAGGAGGGCCTATCCCCAATGATTTCTGGGTCGTGTGGGAAGGACAACCTATCACACGCACTCACTTGGCGACGGTTCCAAATGCCGTCGCGGAAAGGGGTAAAAACCGTTTGTTAGGACCGACGCGCACCAGTGCATGATGCACCCAACATAAAAGTAAATAGATAGTCCCTTCGCAGAGGGAACCAGTGATTTGCAGAGGTGCCAGAGCTAAAGTTTTTAAAACAGAGGTAAATGATATTTTGAGACATGCACCCTTCTCATTTACTTCACGACCATCAATTATCAATGTCTACCATGCTAAGCACGCTAGTAGCGGTTCCCAAGCGATAAAAGTAAAGGTTTTGACTCCATTGGAAGTTTTTGTATGATTATTTGAGAGATCATATTTTTTGCAGTTTGGGACTGGGCATCCCTATTACCGCCCTTTTCTCCTGTGATGGGAAGTGAATAAACACTCGACCTAAGAATAAGCTGCTTAGCATGGAAGATACCGACCACCTCCTGTCGTTCCATGAATGATCCAGGCACACAAAAAGGAAATTTATTTGATGTTTTTAGAGGTGGCACATGCAAATTTACTTAGGACGGCAGGGTAATAACGCATATAGGTAGGTATGGTGGACTCATCTGGAATAACTTGGGTTCAAGGTTCTTGATGTACAAGCAGAATTCCCACTTAGTACAGGCGAAGCCTAGCAAATATGTTGAGAAGCGGCCAGCTAAAGAGCAACAACGGTCATGAACATGCATTATGCGTAAGTAACATTGGACACTAGCATGAGTAGGATATGAACACCATGAACATAAATATCATAGAGGCTATGTTGGTCTTGATTCAACTACATGCATGAACATGTGCCAAGTCAAGCCACTCGAACAATCAGAGGAGGATACGATATCATCATACTACATCACAATCATTTTAACGCAATGTTGATATCCAAGATAAATCATTATACACTCCTATCTACTTATGCATGGCATGAGAAACTATAATCTCTAATTGTCATTGCAAACATGTTTAATCATAATGGGCTGAATCATGGATACTAGGTTAAACATATTTACACAAACAGAACAAGTCGAGTTCATCCTGTTTCTCTCTCCCACGGCCATTTCATCGAATATCGTCATTATTTCCTTTCACTTGCACGACCAAACGATAAGAAAATAAAAATAGTGCAAGAGTGTCGTGGACTAAGCTGGAGTCTGTAAACATTTTATTCAACAGGAGAAGACAAGGTAATATGGGCTCTTCCTTAGATCAAGAATTATGCAAATGAGAGCCAGTCAACATTTTCATCGTGGTCTTCTCCTCGGTACGACTCAATAAAAAGAAAAGAAATTCGGAGAAACACACCGAAATATTTTTGGAGTTTTTGGTTTCCTTGAACAAGAAAACAAAAGGGAAAAGCAAAGACGAGAAAAACTATTTACACGAGAAAGCTCCCAACAAGCAAAAGAAGAACAAGGAAATCTTTTTGGGTTTCCATTTTAGTGCTACAATTAAGCATGCATATTGTATAGCTTCTCTTTTTTTGGTAGTTTCTCTCTTATTCTTCTTGTTTTTCTAGTTGGGCTTAGCTCAAGCCCACGAGACTATTGTTTTCTTTCTTTATTTTAATTAATAAAAGTTGCAGTGGGGTGTTTACCCTACTGTTTATAGTCAAAAAAAATTAAGCATGCATAGAAAGTAACCTAACTACAACTATTTTTTTGGTTTTTCTAAGGTTTTTCAAACATACAAGAAGAAAGCAAGAAAGAAATTTAAGCATGGATAATACAATGAAAATGTGTGAACACCGACAACTGAAATGATAAGTGTGAACATGAATGTAATGTCAGTGAGAAACACGTACTCCCCCAAGCTTAGGCTTTTGGCCTAACTTGGTAATCGATCAGTAGCCTGGATAGTAGTCGACGTGGTAGCTCACGAAGGCTCCTGGTGTGGATGTCGCGGCCTGCCGTGCTACCTCGACTGCCGTGTTGTGAGCTCGGGCCTCGCTCTCAAGAACAAAATATCTTCCCTTGCTGTGATAGTCAAAAAGAGCAGGCGCATGAAAATATGTGTGCACAACAGATGCTTGGTTAAACAACAAGTTATAGGTGAAACTATGAATATCTCCTTTAAGGATCTTATGAGTTTTCATAGCATCAAAGTCTAAATAATGTATGGGTCGAATAGGATCAACGGGCAAAGGTGAAACACCCAGCTCTCCCGCTAAACGCGTGGCATACATTCCACCATAGAAATATCCACTATTAGCATTATGTTGTAACCTGCATGCTACAATCGCCCCAAGATTATAACTCCTATCACCGGTGAGAGCAGTGCGTATGAGGCTCAAGTCTGGAGCACAAAGTGTACTACACTCTTTTTTGCCTACAATACACTTCCCATTAAATAAAGCAAAGTACTGAATTGCGGGAAAATGGATGCTATTTATTCTACCTTGCGTCACTCCCCTCGTTTCACCGTAGCAAAGACTAGTCAAGAATGATTGGTACTCAGCCCATGGTGGTTCGTCAAGCGAACCCCAGAATGGGAGTTTGAAGTGGTGAGCAAAACTCTCTAGTGATATGTGAATGAATTTTCATAAAGTTTAAATGACACCCTGGACTCACGGGGATGGAATTTAATCCTTTGACAAATGATTCAGTGAGAGTGTGGTGTTGATCACACCTATCTGAAATGTAGGGACCGAGACCGGAATTGTGAACATATTGCTTAAAACCATCCTTAATGCCCACACGCACCATATAGTCATCACAAGGCCATAAGCATGTTTTCGTAGCGACATCTCGTATGGAACTTTCACTTGGTTCAACATAAGACCAACGAACGGATCTATCACTAGAGGATTCCCTCGAGGACCTCCTCCTCGAAGAACTCCTTCCAAATAAGTTCATCATGCTCATGTACAATTTTCTGAAAAATTTTGGGCGACAAAAAGTTTGTTAACAAAACTTTCTTAGATTGATATCAGCTACTCATAGGGATACATAGAGGCCATTGCAAGCATTCGAACTACTTAGAACTCTAAGAATTCAACATGCAAGCTCATCTACAGAAGCACCAAGAGTTGCTAATTATTCAAAATATAAACCACTAAAACAAAAACTAATTGGACAAATGGTGGAGTCACATACCAAGCAACAATCCCCTGAAACAGTTTCGGAAATGGAGCTTCGAGCAAAGAGATCAAAATACGCGGGTTTGAGAGCAAGAAACACGAGAGAGAGAGAGAGAGAGAGAGAGAGAGCAATTGAGAATTTTTCCGGAGGTAGGTAATGATGTGGTGTAAAGAGATAAGTTAGAGGGCCCACGTGGGGACCACAACCCACTAGGGCATGCCTGGGGATCCTGGTGCACCCAGGTGGGTTGTGCCCACCTGGTGCACCTCCCTCTAATATTATTTGCACCAGAAATTCTTAAATATTCAGAAAAAATCATATTAAAATTTTAGAGCATTCTGAGAACTTTTATTTTTGGGTCATTTTTTATTGCACGGGAAATTTAGAAAACAGGCAAAACATGGCATTCTATTTTATTTAACTAATAAAAACAAAAAACAAAAGGTAGGGGCAGAAGTTAGTGCTTACTAATTTCATCAACTTCATACCTCTAAAAAATGATACATTAATAAGGTTGATCAAGTCCTATTAACGACCACTTTCGATTAGCATGAAACCTAAGAACTTTAGTAAATCACTAAGTTACCTCAACTAGGATATGAATGTCCCCAACAATAAGCATTTCATATTTCTTTCTAACAGTAGCACTACAAAAATATACACTTCCGTGATGATACGTGTTTGTCATAGTAGGTCGCGTTTTTTGTCATGCATGTACATCCATGACAAATTTATGACAGAATCAAGGTAGTCATACCTGTGCTGTCGTAGAAGTGTTCCATGACATTACCAAAATTATCATCACGGAAGTGTCCACTTCCATGACGATAAATCGCGCGTCACAGAAGTGCTTTCGTCAAGGGTGACCGACACATGGCATCCACTATAACGGAACGCCGTTAAGCTATCGGGTCGGGTTTTGGATCCGATAACCAGTTAACAGCCCCGACCAATGGGGATTTTCCACGTGTAAAATCATCATTGGCTGGAGGAAACACGTGTCGGCTCACCGTTGGGACAGATGTCATCCGCTCATTGGACCGAAGGCGCCTTTGATACGGTGACAGGTGGCACGGCCTAACAGAGGCCCATTCCTTTGAAAAGGCCGGCCCGTTTGACTTGGTCAAAAGGTGGCGAGCCGGCCCACGGAAAGACTGTTAATGGCATGTTCGCATATAGCCCATTTACAGCCCGCTAACCCAGGGCTTGTTACGCCCTACCGAATTAGGCCCAGTAGCGTCATCTGGGCCGTCAATATGATTCAACCCGTTTTAACTTCCGGCCCATGTGTGGCCCATGACTTCTTTCGGCCCATATGATGTCCTTTGTAACTTTTGGCCCATTAACGGCCCGTGGTGAAACTGGACCGTAATGAACAGCGTATCACTTTATACCCATTAACGGCCCGTTATTCCATTGGGTCGTTTCCAGCCCAAGTTATCTTTCGGCCTTCTCAGGGCCCATTGATTCTTGGGCTCATTTGCAGCATTCGGTTACATACGGCCCGTTACTGTCATTTTCTGCTTGTGGGCCAAATTCAGCCCGTCGTTACAGTCGGCCTGTTTGCGGACCGTTAATACGTTGGGCCGTTCTGATGTAAAAAAACTCGTTGGGCTGTTTTCATAGAGTTATAAAATACGCCTATTAACGGCCCATTATGGTCCACAAATAGTATGGCCCATGATTGGCGAAATGATGATACGCCCCGTAGAAAGCCCATGGATCCTACAACCCGTATGAGGACCAAGGACAGTACGACTCGTAGAAGGCCCATGGATCGTACGACCCGTAGAAGGCCCATGGACCCTATGGCCCGTAGAAGGCCCATGGACCCTAAGGCCCGTATGGAAGCCCGATGGATCCTATGGCCAGATGAAGGCCCATGGATCATACGTCCTGAAGGAGGCCCATGGTTACAATAGTCTGTGTGTTGCCATGATTATTTTGTCCTAGTTACCAAAAATAGGCTATTGTGGCCACTAGAAAAAACAGAAAAAGAACTGCAGTGACTACAAGCAAACAACTAAACAAGACAATAAGGAAATAAATAAGCAAGCAATTAACGCTATCCTATTACCGCTATTACACATATTACATCCACTTGGCATCAAAGTTCGCCACCAGTGCAAATATAGGTAACAAAGCAACACATTACATACACTGGCCGTCAAAATTGGCCACCAGTGCAAATAAACGCGGCAGCAAAATAAGAGCATAACTTAAACAACTTCAGAAGGGCTCAAGAAATGTTATCCTGGGTATCCACCATGCTGGCAATAAGCTTAGCAAGCTGATTAGCTTTTTCCTATTTGGCGCTAAAATCCTCCAACGCTTGCTGTTCCACCAGAAAGTATGCATCTGAACGCTCTAGGGACTTCCGCAGTCCTTCCGCCTCTTGTCGCAGCACAACTGATCGATGTCTTTCAGCTTGTAGTTGAGACTCAAGAAACCGAACTGATTCAGACAGTGAGTTTGAATAGCTTGTACAAGCGGTAGTGGCCAGTAACTCGAACACTAAACCAAGACAGGACTTTGGGGTTGTCTCGCTGTCTTCAATATAGTCTTCCTAAGCTGTTTTATAAGCTTTGTTGGAGACCAACAAGGATGTGTCACTATCCTGAACCTTATCTGCATTACTTCCTTTACCATTGCTTAATAAGACACTCTTCCCCAATATTCTGTCAGCATTCTAAAAGAAGAAACAAGCAGACACATAATAAGTTTAGCATGTACTAGTATATGAAACTCATTTCGGTGAACCAGTTCATTAGTAAGGTGGACAAGATTAAACTACCAAGTCTTCTATTGCCAAGTACTAGAACATAATAAAAGCATCAAACAAGCATATATCTATGTCCTATGGTCACTGCATTGTCTTGCCAAATCAAAATAGAGACGCGGTTCAAATCATATCAGTTCAAGACAAAGCAGCGGTGATAGAATACAAAGCATGGGAAACTACACGGCACAACAAGATTTCAGATGGGTACCACGGGTCTACATGTACAACAACACTATTGGATCTACTGTGATGCTAGTAATGTGCATGATATGCAATGCAACTGTATACACAATTGAAATTGAAATCAACAGAGCTATTGATAAGACCAAAACTGTTAGAGAAACATGCGTGAACATACCTGCTGTGCCATTGGAATTTCGATTGGATCCTTCAATTTAAAAATAAGTTTGTATGAGTAAATACAGTGATACAAGAGCAAAGCAATCATAGTTAAAAAAGGCATGCCTAAGCGAGCGCTTAAGCGCGCCTAGGCTCTAGGTGTTGGCAAAACACATTGCGCATAACTACGCATAATCTGTGCATAGCTACGCATAAGCATGCGCTTTGGTCAGTAAAGCACAAGGTGGTGGCAAAACGCACAATTAACGTCTAGCGCTTTTTTGAACTATGATAGCAATGGAATCTTAAATTAGAACAGTTGTTCTTCAGGTTTAGGCACTTGTTCTACATGAACAGAGTACAGTAAGACGCAAGAATATAATACTTAAAAATAGAAAATGAGCTCATAGACCTTACCACATTCTTGGTTCGAGACAAGTACAGAAGAAGGCGTTCCCAGTCATCGTCCAGTAAATGTATCTTAGGAGAACGTAAGGGAATTTGATGAGTTTCTTTGCCGGTGAAGTACATTTTCTTCAGGTAATTCCGATACTGCCACCAAGCATTCTTGAAGATAGCAGAGGTATTAGCACAGGTCACCTCATCCTGAGTTTCCCAATCGGTCCTTCTCTATAGAGAAAAATGGGAAATTTTGTTGTATTATAACCATCATGGAGGTAGGATGTATGGGACGAAGCAAAGTAATTTCCATGAATAACATTAATTACACTTAACTCCTGGACAAACACCTGCAACTGGCATTTTCCTTCATCTTCAGTATAGTATTTCCAAGATGGGAAGATACGCACAAATGATTTAACAACATCGAATGCGATAGATGCTAAACTACGACTAGCTGGTTGTGCTTCCTCCACAAGAATAGGCGTACTAACTGGTGGAGTTGGGGTTCGCCGTGATAGTACTGGCCCTTTGGGCACTGGAGCTGCCTTACTAACTGCTCTTGTTTGGGAGCTCTGTCGTGGAGATGGTGTTGTGTCAATAGGAACTAGGTTGCTATCGGCTGGGGTTGGGGTTAGATTGGGTGAAGTTGGTTCTCTGTCCATCGCAGTAGGGGTAAAATCTGAGGGAGTTTGGGTTATGTGTGGTAGGGCTGGTTCTTGTGCATGTACAACCGGGGTGCTATCTCCACCAGGAGGTAGCACTGTTTTATTTGAAGACCGTGTTTTTAGTCCGCTAGATACTGGCATCACCCGCTCCAATTCAAATGGCTGATAAACAGGGAACATAGTTGAATGTACACACATTGTATGAGAGACATATGCAATAGATAGTGTGGAAAAAAGAGGGCATGAATTAGTTGACATGTATATTGTTTAACTAAAACAGATAGCATGACATAATTTCACATATATGATGTCTATCTAAACTGGATAGCATAGCATAACATAATTCAAAGATATGATGAATAACTAAACAGGATCGCATGACATAATTCACCTACATGTTATCTAAGCAATCAAGATCGCATCATTTAATTCACATATGTGATTTATATGCTAAACAGAGGGCATTCGATATGATGTCTCAACTAAGAACATGGTGTTGAATATTGTGTATATGATATCTAAACTATGCAATGCAAGACACCGTATGCATGATACGAGCAGTATAACCGTGCCAAGTTAGAGCATACACCTCAGTGGGGGAATAGGATTGGTCATCTATCTCTGAATCCATCTCTGAGGAGCTATCGGAACCCAACAAGAGATCTCCTTCGACAGGTAGCACTGTCTGCTCTTAAGGCCTTGTTTTCACTCCAGATTTTTTCATCTCCCACCCGAATGGCTAATTCACAGGAAGAGTAGTTTAATGTACAAACATTGTCGACAAATGGAAATGTAATGAAGAAAAGGATGGGCAAGATATCATTCAAATATATGATGCCTGGTTAAAAAGGATGGCATTGCACATTTCACATATATTATGGCTAGCTAAAAGACATGAGACTGCATAATTCCCATATATGATATAGAAACTAAACAGGTGGCATTACAGAACATGTGTAAACTAAGAAGATGACATATATGATGTCAAAAGTAGGCACTGCAAGGCAACATATGCATGATATGACAAACAACATCATGCCAAGGTAGAGCAAACACCTTGGTGGTAAATAGGAGTGGTCAGCGGCGTCTGAATCCGCCCCAGAACAGATATCTTCCTATGGATTACAATCTGGAGAGGGGTGGGGAGGGTTGGCCATTGAACCCACCATGGAGTGATGTCTGGATGACATTGTATTGCCACGCAAAACTCTTCTCTTTTTCTCTACATGTTCAACATGACTGTGTACAATATCTGACATGCATACGGAAAAAATATGGTGAGATTATGTAAGGAGAGCATGCAGAAATTTAGAGTGATGGTAACAACCAGTGGATCTACGTTTTTCCGTTGAACCAAAATAGCCCTAATGGATTGACGTGAATGTATAGTAATAAGTGATGCAAAAAGTGTACAACCTCTTTGCCGTAGCCGTGTCGACCTCAGCATCATTGGGTTGGTCGCTGAAGCAGTTGAGGCAGAGGTGGCTGTCGGAGGTGTGGAGGAAGATCTGAGGAATCTGTAGACGGCGTCTAGGGCACTGCTCTGTTGTGATGGATCGTTCTGTCGTTGGAGCAGCTCCGGTGAGTCGTAAGACGTAAAGGTTGAAGCAGCACAACACAGACATCGACAACCTCAAGTGGGATTCTAATAGCATCTCCAACAGATGATGTAAAATGGATGTAAAATTAACATCACCAAAAATCAACTGACTACAACAGATGAGGTAAAAACTATTGACTCTGAACTTAACTGTCGAAACTGAAATTTACTGTGGAATCTAAATGATACTGTCGAAACTGAACGCAATTGTAGCAGAGAGGCACTTGACATGTAGTTTAGGGAGGGCCTGCAGTTCATCTTCAACCTGCCAAACCGCCGGCCCCAGTGCCGCCTCGCCGCCTCGAAACAACTCGCCACCGCCGCCCCGGCCAGCCCTCTAGGCCCCCCGCCCCCACCTTGAACGCTAAGATAGATAGTGGGGTACCTCTCCGGCGAGCCCCCGTCCCCGCTGCGGGTGGTTCTTCCTTAACTCTGGCGAGCCTCCCCAACCCCTGAAAATAGACTGACCCAAAAGTCGATTCAGTCGACTGAAGTGTGGCTTAATCGGAGCAGAGCAGCAGCACGAGCGAGGGGGGAGCAGCAGCAGCAGCAGCTGGGCGAGTGAGCGATCGAGCGAGAGCCGGAGCAGCAGCAGCGCAAGCAAGCAAGCGAGCGAGAGCCGGAGCAGCAGCAACAGATCCGGCTGGTATGGATGCCGCCGATGAAGGGGTCTCGCACTGGGGGAGAGCCGCCGTGGAGATGTCGCCCGCGGCACCGGCTTCAAGGTAACCGCTCCATGGGGGTGCGGGATGGAGCACTGTCGGTGCCGGGAGGTCGAGTTAAGGAGAAGGTGCGATGCGATGAGTGTACAACCTCTTTAGTGGCGCCGATTAGGCCTCGGCTTCGTCCGAGGAGTTGGTGAGGATGCTGCGGTTCGGGTGGAGCAGGTTAAGCCGGCGCTGTGGGGATGGAGCAGCCGCGATAGACGAGGCAATCGTCGGAGCAGCTCCTTGGAGGTGGAGGACGGAGCGGCTGGACCGGCGGGACGACAAGATGGACGATGGATCCTCATCCGGGGAGGTGGATGAGGGATGTCGAGCTGTTGCGCTGGACGACATCGTCGGGGAAGAGGCTCCGACTGGGAAGCGGTGTCATGGCGGACGGAGGAGGGTGGGGTTTCGCGGCTGGAGCGGAGAGGTTATGGCGGCCTGGGATTTCGAATTGAAAAAGGGGTGATGGGAGGGGGTGAAGCATGACTTAGGGATGCGCTTGTCCAAAATGTAGGGTGTATTACAAAAGTACCCCTCACCGATTTGAACTAGCGGCCCTTCCGGCTCAGGGTTAGAAGGGGGATTTCACGTGTCGGGATTTGACTGCTGGAGGGAGTTTTCGCGCGTGTTGTAATTTCGGGATAGCAAGGCGCGGGTTGTGAAGGCGCCAGTTTTGGGATCACGATATCTGAATTTTCAGGATATAACAAGACGCGGGTTGAATTTTAGGGACAAACCTAACATGTAGTAATATTGTACTTGTACGTACCAAATCAATTCGCACTTCCCTCAACCAGAAAGAAAACGAAAAAAATAGAACTATTCACACCACACAAAGAGAGAGTCTTGCGCCATTTTACTATACAAATGCTATTCAAAGCTACTCCCTCCTTCCATCTATATAGGGCCTAATGCGTTTTTCGATGCTAACTTTGACCAAATATTAGAGCAATGATATATGACATGCAACTTACACAAAGCACACCGTTAAATTCGCCTGTGAAAGGTTCTTTCAATGATATAATTTTCAAATTGTGCAAGTCATGTACTATTAATCGTGTCAATAGTCAAATGTGGTCTTAAAAATCTCATTACTCCCTATATAGATGGAAGGAGGGAGTATGAATCCATTTTATGTCCGATTAAATTTTTTTGCTTGCTGTATAATGCAAGTAACCTACTCATACCAACATTTTAGTGCATTCCAAATGTCTATACTACCGCTGCAATTAGAACTAAATTTGAATTCGTTTCTCTATTTCAAGAAGAATCTACAATCATGATTGTTGCCAACTTCAACCATCATAGTTTCCTTGCTATCCGCCAGATATAAATCGGACGGCCTATAATGCAGGATGGCAGGCACACCATCATCAACAACTCCAGTTTTTTATAAGAGTAGAGATAAAATATATTAAATGTAGTATAACATGTTCATAACCACACCATTTGTATCACCATTATATATATTCACACATGCGTCGGTTTGAAACACTATGATAAATTCTTCAAATATCCGAATTCGCTTTTTATAATGAAGTATATATGATCTCTATTCGTCTTTTACACCCACACAACCCTATTATCTTTGTAGCTAGCGCTAACTTTATCTTGTGCGTGCACACGCCTGCATCCCTCTCACCCTCCCTCAGCATTCTCTAGCTCCATCATGCAAATTCGTCTTTTCACTTTAGGTCGTTCACCCATGGTGTGTGTAGGCCCCCAGCTCCTTCTTTACGGCACACATCGATCGATATGCCTCTCTAGCCAGGTGTGCCAAGCACAAACGCAAGCTTCCCCTCTTCTCTTGTCACCGTCCTTGCCTCACTCCCACCACTCTTTTCATCGTTCTCGTACTCGCACAGTATTCCCCTCGATATAGTATGCCTCTCATACCACCTTCTACATGCAACCCTCTCTCTCTCTATCCTTCTCCTCGTGCCTCATTTGCTTCTAACACACACACATGCATGTATACCGATCGATCTCCCAACATATACCTAGGTCGACTTTAACTACCCCCCCCATTGATCGACGTACCTCACAACTTATGTCTCTCCTTTCTCTAACAAAGGGCGATTGATCTTCCTATGTAGTTACGTTTGCTTACCACAGCCACATTGTCCCCCCTCATCATTCGTGCATGCCTCCTGACCCGTCTCTCACACGCACGTGCACAGACAACAAGCAGACATCTCCTCTCTTATTGATATTGCGGGCGTGCCCTCCGTTTGTCTAGCAAGCCTATCCCACCATTTGTTAGAAGCAACTCCACTACCACCCCCTCCAACACTCTAGCTCTGTCTCTCCCAACCTTATTCCTCTCCTGCACATATGCATGGATGCCGATCTGTCGGTGTACTAAAGTAGGGGTACCTTAGTACCCCAGACTTGTGCACGGGCAGTTGTAGCACCCTGCGGCGAGGCCCGCCCGGGAAGCGCCAAGAGAAGACCAAGCGTTCAAGACAAGGCCCCCGGCAAGAGGAGCTTGCCGGGCCAAGAAGACAAGACCCCGGCAAGAGGAGCTTGCCGGGACGACTGAGCCCATGTAATGCCATCCAAGAACAAAGTATAAGGGACAGAAGATCGAGACCCCGACAAGAGGAGCTTGTCGGGAAGGCCGAACCCAGGCACCACAAGAGAAGCCCGCCACGGCGCGCCATGCGCCCCGGCAAGGCCTGATAGCCGGCAAGCTATCAGGCACAGGAAGACGACCCCCGCGGCAAGCCACTTGCCGCGGCAAATCGCCACCTCAGGACTGCGCTCCAGCTCACCCGCCCACGCGTCGCTCCGGGGTTTCCCCCAAAGGCACGTGGCGGGGCACCGCGCAGCCAGGGGCATGCGGTGGCATGCAGCCACCACCGTGGCGAGCGGTGGCGCACCTAACGGTCCGCCTCGGTGCTGTCCAGGCGACCGTGACGGGCATTTAATGCCCTTGTCCCCTACCGTCAGAAGTAGGTATGATAACACTGTGCCGCACTGTAGCGCCACTGTTCCCGCACTGTTACAACTTCCACCCCTTTTACACTTTTACCCCTTTCTCTTACGTTGACACCTGTCGGTGACCCCTTTGCGCTATAAAAGGAGGCCCGTGTGCAACGTAGAGGAGGTTCGCCAGTTCGGAGATTGGGGACCCAGACAGCCATACGCTCGGTGTAGCTAGCTCTCCAAGCTCCCGAGCTCCCCAGTTCAATACAACCAAGCAGGAGTAGGGTTTTACGCGTCCATCGCGGCCCGAACCTGGGTAAACCGCCCGTGTGCTCGCCTCGATCTGCTCTCTGTGCTCCCTCCGCCCCCCTCACCGGACAACGAAAGGGGCTCCGGCTCCATAGGTGCTCGCGGGGGACGCCGTCCACCCCGACATCTCTGGCGCGCCAGGTAGGGGGAGCGTCGAGGTCGTGCGGATCAGATCCGGCGTTCGCGCGAGCGCGCTCTTCGTCAGCTTCTCCGAATTCGCTAGCTTCATCAACACCATGGCCCCGAAGAAGAAGGCTTCGGAGGTCGCGGGCCCGTCCGCGTCTCTTCCACCGCTACCGGAGCCAACGGTGGGCGGGGGAGACGCCGTCGGAGGGATGGCCACCGGCGAGAACACTCGCGGCGCCACCAAATCCAAGAACAGGGCGGACGACCGAGCCTCGGCCTCCGAGGGCGCGTCGCATCCGACCCGACAAACGACGACCCAGCAGCGCCATGCCACAGGGGGTGGCATCCGCTTGCTGGACCAAGGGCAAACTGGAGGTTCACGGGACGCCCCGGGCCCCCGTTCGGACACGGGCAAGGCGAAGGCGCCGGGGAGGGACCCCGCTCTTTCTAACATTGTTAGGAGTCCGAGCGTATCCCGCTCCTCGCGCCACTCGCCCCCGCTCCCCTCCACTCCGACAGAAGCGCTCGCGAGAGCGCAACTGCTCCTCGACTACCCTCCAGCGGCTGACAAGGCCGAAGGCTGGAGGGCCACCATCCAGAGCCTGATCGCCTTCGCCAACAACGACACGCCGCAGCAGCCGGCGACCTCACGGCCACGGCAGGTCGAGAGGACGAAGGCCGACGGCAACAAGACCGCCGGGGGTGCAACCACCATGCACTCCCCGGCGCAGAAGCAGAAGACGCCGCCCCGCTGGAGCAACGCCGACGACGGCTCTACGGCGTCGTCAGACCCGCGGACTCGCCGGGACCAGCGCCGAGTCCTCGACGAGCGGCAGCAAGAAGACGCTCGAACAAGGATTGAGCGCCGCCGAGAGACTCGGCGGCAATCAGACCAGCGGGCTGGGAACGCTGTCGACGCGCACGCGCCCGGTGAACCAGGTGACTTACCGTACGCGGCAGGTTGCCCTGCGTTCACCCGTGAGCTGCGGCGCATCCGGTGGCCCAGCACGAAGAACTTCAAGCCCGACGTACCGGAGAAGTACGACGGCAGGACGCACCCCTCGGAGTTTCTCAGCATCTACACGATCGCTGTGCAAGCTGCCGGGGGGCGCGACGAGAGGATATTGGCGAACTACTTCCCGCTCGTGCTTAAGCCGAACGTTCGTTCGTGGCTTATGCACTTGCCGGAAGGCTCCATTTCTTCCTGGGCGGATCTTTGCCATCAGTTTGTTGGCGCCTTCACAGGCGGCCACAAGCCTCATGGCCAGGATAGCGACCTCCACATCCTAGCCCAGAAGGAAGGAGAATCCCTGCGCAAGTACATCCAGCGCTTCAGCCGCGTGCATCGCAACATCCCCGATGTTCACCCTGCCGCGGTTATCAGCGCGTTCCACCAGAACGTGCGTAACCGCCGCATGCGTGAAGAGATGGCCATGACCAAGATCCGGGACGTCAGCGAGCTATATGCCCTGGCTGACAAGTGCGCGCGCGCGGAGGAGGGGAGGAAACTCCCCGGGGAGGATGCTGGCGCAGGAGAAAGCGACAGTGACGACACCGCCCCGGCGAAGAGAAGCCAGCGGCGGAATAATAGGAGGAAGAACAGGAAAGAGGTGCTTGCCGTCGAGGAGTCCGGCAAGGAGGCTCCCGCCAAGCAAACACAGGCTGGCGGCTCCGGCAAGGAGCCTGCCCCCGTGGCGGCAGCCGACAAGCAGGACGGCTCCGACAAGCAATACTGCAAGATCCACCGCACCAAGGGCCACGATCTCTCCAACTGCAAAAGCGTCGAGTACCTCGTCGTGCAGCAGAAGGCTGAGTACGAGAGGCGCGACAAGGGGAAGGCCCAGGGTGGAGGTGGTGAACCAAGCAAGAAGCGGCCGCCCATCGGCCGGGGAGGACGCCGCGGCAAGGCCAAGCAGCGGCAAGGCGATCGGCCTCCCCGGGGCCGCGACGGGGATGAAGAAGACGACGACGAAGACGTGGAAGACGAAGATAACAGCGAGCAGGAGTTCCAGAAGGCCACGGAGGTCCTATGCGTTGACGGCGGCGCCTCTCTGCACACCTCCCACCGCCAGCTTAAGCAGTGGGTGCGAGAGGTGAACGCAGCAGAGCCGCCCGTGGAGTCGCGCAGGCTCCTCAAATGGTCCAGCACGCCCATCATTTTCGATCTTGAGGATCACCCCGACCGCACAACCGCGGTCGGGTGCTTGCCGATGCTGGTCTCACCCACCATCCGCAACCTCAAGGTCACCAAAATGTTGGTAGATGGCGGGGCCGGGCTGAACTTGATCTCCTCCGCTGTGATCAAGAAACTCCAGATCCCAGACGGCGAGCTCGAAGAGACCGGTTCTTTCCAAGGAATCAACCCGGGGAGGAGCAAGCCCAAGGGGAAGATTACTCTGCCTGTGACCTTCGGCGGCGAGCTCAACTTCAGGACTGAGCGCATCACGTTCGACGTCGCTGATATCCCGTTACCATACAATGGGATCCTCGGCCGTCCCGCTCTCGCCAAGTTCATGGCAGCTTCCCACCACGCCTACAACGTACTCAAGATGCCGGGGCCGATAAGCGTCATCACTGTCCATGGCGACAAAAAGGACGCGCTTATCTGCGCCGACAAGATCTACCGGGATGTAGCAGCCGCGGCAGAGAAGGACACACTTGCCGCTGAAGCCCCCGGGGGGAAGAAGACAAGGACCAAGTCCGGTAAGTGCTCTGGGGCCCACTCCGGCAACCGCACCTCTTCGGAGTGCTGCGCAGCCGTTGAGGACGTTCCATCGAGCTCCACCGGCAAGTACAAGAAGGGAATGACCGCTCCTCCGGCAACCAAGGAGGTGTCCGCCAAGGAGGACGGCACTGGAGGTACCTTCACCATCAGTGCCACGCTGGACAGCAAATAGGAAAGCGCGCTCGTTGCCTTCCTGCGGGCGAATGTCGACGTGTTTGCATGGCAACCGTCCGACATCCCCGGTGTTCCCAGGAGGGTGATTGAGCACAAGCTCGCTGTCTGTCCTCACGCGCGACCCGTCAAGCAGAAAGTGAGAAAGCAAGCCGTGGAGCACCAAGAATTCATCAGCGAAGAGATCAAGAAGCTAGAGGCAGCAGGCCTAGTGAGAGGTGTGATCCATCCAACGTGGCTGGCCAATCCGGTCGTCGTGCGCAAAGCCAATGGGAAGTGGAGACTGTGCATAGACTTCACCGATGTGAATAAAGCATGTCCCAAGGATCCATTTCCCTTGCCGCGCATTGACCAGATTGTTGACTCCACTGCCGGATGTGAGCTACTCTCTTTTCTTGATGCATATTCAGGCTACCACCAAGTCTTTATGGCCAAAGAAGATGAAGAGAAGACCGCATTTATCACTCCGTGCGGCACCTATTGCTTCATGCGCATGCCGTTTGGACTGAAGAATGCGGGATCAACGTTTGCAAGGGTAGTGCACACTGCTTTCGAGTCACAGATCCATAGGAACGTGGAGGCCTACATGGATGACATCGTGGTGAAGAGCAGGAGCAAGGAAACCCTGGTCCAAGATCTGGAAGAGACATTTCAGAACCTGCGCAAGATACAGCTCAAGCTGAACCCCGAGAAGTGCGTTTTCGGAGTCCCCTCCGGCAAGCTTCTCGGGTTCTTTGTGTCACAGAGGGGGATTGAAGCTAATCCCGACAAGATCAAAGCCATCGAGCAGATCGAAGCCCCAGAGCGCGTCAAGGACGTCAGAAAGCTTGCAGGTTGTGTGGCCGCCCTCAGTCGGTTCATTTCAAGGTCTGCAGAACGCGCCCTGCCCTTCTTTAAAATCTTGAAGAAGGCAGGCCCCATGCAGTGGACTCCAGAAGCGGAGGCAGCGTTGCAAGATTTGAAAAGGTACCTATCCTCCACTCCAATACTTGTCGCACCCAGACCACGGGAGAAGTTGTTGCTATACCTAGCGGCAACCAACCAGGTGGTTAGTGCTGCGTTAGTGGCGGAGAGGGAGGCCGACGAGGAGTCTATACCACCTGCAAGCGAATCCAGCGACAAGCGGGGGGCTGCTCCGGCAAGCTCTGGCCCCGACAAGGACAACCCTGCACAGGAACAGGATGGAGCGCGGAAGAAGATGGTGCAGCGCCCGGTGTATTTTGTGAGTTCCCTCTTGCAGGGGGCTAGATCAAGATACTCCGGGGTGCAGAAGTTGCTTTTCGGCCTCCTCATGGCCTCGAGAAAACTGCGCCATTACTTCCAAGCACATGAGATAACAGTAGTCACTCGCTTTCCGCTGAAGAGGATATTGCACAATCCCGAGGCAACAGGCAGGATCGTCGAGTGGGCACTGGAGCTGTCGAGCTTTGGACTCAAGTTTGAAAGTACTTCAACCATACAGAGCCGAGCTTTGGCAGAATTCATAGCTGAGTGGACCCCGACGCCAGATGGAGAAGCCCAAGAAACAAGCACGCCCGTACAAGAAGCAACAAGCGAGTGGGTAATGTACTTCGATGGTGCCTTCTCGCTGCAAGGCGCCGGTGCTGGCGTGGTCCTCATCGCGCCCACCGGAGAGCACCTCAAGTATGTTATCCAGATGCACTTCCCAAGAGAGCAAGCAACCAACAATACTGCTGAGTATGAAGGCTTGCTCGCCGGCCTCAGGATTGCGGCCGAACTTGGGATCAGAAAGCTGATTGTGCGGGGAGATTCTCAACTGGTGGTCCGGCAGGTCAACAAGAGCTACCAGAGCCCTCTGATGGAAGCTTATGTAGATGAAGTGAGGAAGCTGGAAGAACACTTTGAAGGGCTGCAAATGGAGCACGTCCCGAGAGCTCAGAATGAGATAGCAGACGGCCTTTCGAAGTGTGCTTCGTTGAAGTTACCTGTGGAACCAGGGACCTTCTTACTCAAGCTGACTCAACCATCCGTTACACCATCAGTTGGGCAGTCCAAGAAAAGGAAGTTGGTCTCCGGCGACTACTTGCAGGCGGACCTTCCTGAGACCGCCGCCAAGGTCCCCAAGATCAACAACCAGAACACCGAGGGACAGCCCGCTCCTGCGGATCCTAGGATCCGTCCAGTCGAAGCAGGTGTCCCCGATAAGCCTTGCTCCGGCAAGCAGATCAGCAGTCTGAACGCTGAGGAACAGTCCGCTCCTGCGGATCCAAGGATCTGTCCAGTTGAAGCGGAGGTTCCCGACAAGCTTTGCCCCGGCAAGCTTGCCGGGGGATCACCGGCTCCGGCGGAACCAGAGGTTCTTGCCGTAGAAGCCGGGGTCCCCGCAGCGGCCTTCATGCCTTTAGTCCTTGCCGTCGAGCCCCGGGCTCCGGCATGGGCGCAGCAGATCGTCCGTTTTCTGCAAACTGGAGAACTTCCCGACGACCCAGAAGAGATGGAGAAGATCACCAGGCAGTCAAGTATGTACCAGTTCGTGGACAACGAGCTGTACAGAAGGAGACTCAACGGTGTCAGATTGAAGTGCATCTCCAGGGAAGACGGACAGAAGCTGTTGGCAGAGATACACGGAGGCATATGCGGCCATCACATTGGCGCAAGAGCACTTGTCGGGAAAGCTTTCCGGCAAGGGTTCTTTTGGCAAGAAGCCCTCCAAGATGCAACTGCACTAGTAACCAAGTGTGAAGCGTGCCAGTTCCATGCAAAACAGATTCATCAGCCAGCTCAAGCTCTCCAAACAATCCCTTTATCCTGGCCCTTCTCGGTCTGAGGGCTCGATATCCTCGGCCCTTTTCCCCGAGCCGTCGGGGGCTTCGAGTACTTGTACGTTGCAATCGACAAGTTCACGAAGTGGCCAGAAGTGGAGCCAGTGAGGAAGGTGACCGCGCAGTCAGCAGTCAAGTTCTTCCGGTCGATCGTCTGCCGTTTCGGAATCCCCAACAGGATCATCACCGACAACGGGACACAATTCACAAGTCGCGCCTTCATGCAATACGCCCAAGATCTCGGCGCCAAGGTCTGTTTCGCTTCGGTTGCTCACCCCAGGAGCAACGGTCAAGCGGAAAGGGCCAACGCTGAAGTGCTGCGCGGACTCAAGACCAGGACCTTCGACAGGCTGCGCAAGTGCGGAAGAAATTGGATTGAGGAGCTGCCGGCGGCCCTTTGGTCAATCAGAACGACACCGAGTCGAGCCACCGGACAGACACCCTTTGCTCTAGTCTATGGAGCGGAAGCAGTTATCCCCACGGAACTCGTATACGGATCTCCTCGGGTGCTCGCTTACGACGAGCTCAAGCAAGAGCGGCTGCGCCAAGATGACGCGCTGCTCCTTGAGGAAGGACGTCTCCAGGCTGCGGTACGAGCTGCTCGATACCAGCAAGCCTTGCGTCGCTACCATAGCCGCAAGGTCAAGGCCAGGAGTCTCGAAGAGGGCGACCTTGTTCTTCGGCGCACTCAGTCGGCCAAGAATTCCAACAAGTTGACGCCAAAGTGGGAAGGACCTTATCGGGTGAGACAAGTCACGAGGCCTGGCGCTGTCCGCCTCGAGACCGAAGAAGGCGTACCAGTGAGCAACTCCTGGAACATAGAGCATCTTCACAAGTTTCACCCATAAGGCGTGGTTGCCGTGACCCGCTCCGGCAACCATCGGTTTGCACAGGCCTTGCCGCTGTTGCATGTAACCCCTTGTGCAAAGCCAGGTGAAGCCCCTGGCACCAGATAAAGTTGCCCTGTTAGGCGACCTTGTTCTTAGGCATGTTCAGTCGGCCAAGAATTATAACAAGTCGACGCCGAAGCAGGAAGGCCCTTATCGGGTGAGACGAGTCGCGAGGCCCGGCGCTGTCCGCCTCAAGACCGAAGAGGGCCTACCAGTGAGCAACTCCTGGAACATAGAGCATCTTCGCAAGTTTCACCCATAAGGCGCGGTTGCCGTGACCCGCTCCGGCAACCATCGGTTTGCACAGGCCTTGCCGCTGTTGCATGTAACCCCTTGTGCAAAGCCAGGCGAAGCCCCTGGCACCAGATAAAGTTGCCCTGTTAGGCGACCTTGTTCTTAGGCACGTTCAGTCGGCCAAGAATTATAACAAGTCGACGCCGAAGCAGGAAGGCCCTTATCGGGTGAGACGAGTCGCGAGGCCCGGCGCTGTCCGCCTCAAGACCGAAGAGGGCCTACCAGTGAGCAACTCCTGGGAACATAGAGCATCTTCGCAAGTTTCGCCCATAAGGCGCGGTTGCCGTGATCCGCTCCGGCAACCACCGGTTTGTGCAGGCCTTGCCGATGTTGCATGTAAGCCCTCGTACAAAGCCAGGCGAAGCCCCTGGCCGAAGATAAAGAAGCGCTGGCGCCCTAGATTTTAGCATGCATGCTGAGTCAGAGTCTCGTCCTTGGTTAGGGTTGTCAGTTCCTAACTGTCGCTAACCCCTAACTTAGAGGTCGAGTCCGCGTCTTTCTCCCGTCCTTTCCCTTTGGCTCGCAGGAATTGAATGTCCTTGCCGGGCCGCTCAAGGACAAGGAAGAGGAGAAGGACGAGCCAACACCTACGCCCCGGCGAGCCAGAGTCGCCGGGGGCTGCAACCTCAGATAAGTTTTTGCATCCCTCATCATGCATTCTCTTATGGACTGTGGAATTTGAAAGCCTCCTTTCCTCCCGGAAAGCTACCGTGCTCTCTTAGCGGCAAGCCCCAGAGCGCGTTCCTGGGGCCCGCTCCGATAGCAGCCGCGGCAGCAAGGGGGAGGGAAGCGAGAGGCCGGAACCCGCCTGCTCCCCGCCTCCGCCAAGGGCGTGAGAAAGGTCGAGCAGTGCGGGGGAGCGGCTGGGCCTGTTGCCGGGCGAGAAACTGTCTATCTTAACGATGTAAAGGATTCGTTCCTTACCGCGGTTTCCACCCGCGAGACAAATGGTCCGGCAAACATCCCCTTTTCATTAAAAACATTCCGCTCAGGTACAGTTCAGAGAGAATGAAGAACATGAAAGAAGGGATTACAAGGCTTAAACGCGACTAAGGCCCGAAGGCTTACAAGCTAAAAAGAGATAAGGTGCCCGTAATCCCTTTCTTGTCTCTCTCCTCAGGAGGTAGGGCAAGTAGGCGAAGAGGGCGAAGGGGGCACCTAGGCGAGCTACGGGTGGCAGAAGGCACCAAGAGAAGATCCGGGGGCTCCACCCGGGGGTCTCCGGAGGCTGAAGAAGACGGGGGCGCCGGAGGCAGAGCTGGAAGATGAGGCAGCGGCCTTGCCGCCAGCCTCTTCCTCTTCCCCAGCCTCGCCACTCCGGCCGCCCGAGGAGATCAAGCCCCCCGGCAAGAGGAGCTTGCCGGGCCGAAGAGAAGACCCCGGTGGTCGTCACCGAGAGCAAGGGTGATGACGGCGTCTGGGGCGCATCTGGAACACGAGGCACCGGAGCGTCAGCCAGCTGTCGAAGTCGGCCCGTACTCCGACTTCGCGGCCTTCGACGTCCGCCCTCTGTCCTCCTCAGCAGCCCCCCTACGCCAGTCGCCCAAGGAGACGACCCCGGGGAGTTCACGGAGCCCGGCGCGGACGATGGGGCCGCCGGTGCCACACGGAGCTGCGACCGACGCCTAGTCGGACCCGTCATCCCGGCGGCTGCTCCCCTCGTCGTCGCTGTCGCTCCCCTCCTCGTCACTCTCGCTCGAGGAGGAGCCTTCGCTGTCGGAGGAGCTATCTTCGCAGCACCGGGCCCGGATGCCGAAGCCCCAGAAGGCCTTGACGGAGAGGAGGTCCTCCCCCACTAGCTTAAAGTGGAGGGTGAACCCCTCCGTCAAGCTGTGGATCCGGGCGAACGTCTTCCACCCGCGGCCCAGACACACCACGCCGGGGGCTCGGGACTCGACGTGGACTCGCGTCCCACTGATCCCGCAGCCCCTCATGCGCAGGTTTAGCGTCTCAGGCTGCTCCACCTCCAACACGTTCGCGAATGGAGCGGGAAGCCGGAGGCGGCGACGAGGCGCCCGGCGCAGCCTGATAATGAACTCACGGGGGTCGTCCCCGAGATGGACCGCGGGAAAGAACGGAGCCGCTGGCGGAGGCAAGGGCGGCGCACCGATCCGTCCGCCCCGAGCGCCTCGGCCCCGTCCACGACCTCGTCCGCGACCTCGCCCTCTCCCTCTTCCCCTGACGACCGGCTCCGCCGCCGCGGGCGCAGGGGGAGGAGGGGCGCGTTGCCTAGCGGACACCCTCGCGGCAACCGAAGAAGAACCAGGGTTCCCCCCCTCCATCGCAGATGGGGGGAGGAAACCAGAAGCAGAAGGAGGAAGGAGATGGAGTGCGGATTTCCGTCGCCCCCTTTCGCTCCTTATAAAGGGGCGGAGTGGGAACGCGGCCGCCTCGCTCCTCCAATAGAAGCGGAGGAAGGGCAGGCGACTGGGGCCGACCCACTACATCAACCCGCGCCGGCCCGACTCCCTGCCTCCGCCGCCGCGACTCCGAGTGCATGAGGACCGCGTGGTGGGCGCGCAGAACCGAGGCGACGGGTGGGACGACCTCTCCCCATCCCGTGATTATGGGGAACGGACGCCTCGAAAGCCGAGCCTCACCCCCGTTCATTTATCGAGCCGCGCCTCCGCACCTCCCTCCACTTAAAGAGGGAACGGGCGTTTGGCCCCCACGACGCCGCGATAAGCGCGCGCCGCCTGGGGAAGGTGCGACGGATGCGGAGTTAAGGAGCAGCGCGACCAAGGCCACGCGTGCCCGTGCACTGTTAGGGCCTGGCCCAACGACGCTCGGCACCGTGTGTGGCCCAGGCCCGGGGGCTCCTGTCGGTGTACTAAAGTAGGGGTACCTTAGTACCCCAGACTTGTGCACGGGCAGTTGTAGCACCCTGCGGCGAGGCCCGCCCGGGAAGCGCCAAGAGAAGACCAAGCGTTCAAGGCAAGGCCCCCGGCAAGAGGAGCTTGTCGGGCCAAGAAGACAAGACCCCGGCAAGAGGAGCTTGCCGGGACGACTGAGCCCATGTAATGCCATCCAAGAACAAAGTATAAGGGACAGAAGATCGAGACCCCGACAAGAGGAGCTTGTCGGGAAGGCCGAACCCAGGCACCACAAGAGAAGCCCGCCACGGCGCGCCATGCGCCCCGGCAAGGCCTGATAGCCGGCAAGCTATCAGGCACAGGAAGACGACCCCCGCGGCAAGCCACTTGCCGCGGCAAATCGCCACCTCAGGACTGCGCTCCAGCTCACCCGCCCACGCGTCGCTCCGGGGTTTCCCCCAAAGGCACGTGGCGGGGCACCGCGCAGCCAGGGGCATGCGGTGGCATGCAGCCACCACCGTGGCGAGCGGTGGCGCACCTAACGGTCCGCCTCGGTGCTGTCCAGGCGACCGTGACGGGCATTTAATGCCCTTGTCCCCTACCGTCAGAAGTAGGTATGATAACACTGTGCCGCACTGTAGCGCCACTGTTCCCGCACTGTTACAACTTCCACCCCTTTTACACTTTTACCCCTTTCTCTTACGTTGACACCTGTCGGTGACCCCTTTGCGCTATAAAAGGAGGCCCGTGTGCAACGTAGAGGAGGTTCGCCAGTTCGGAGATTGGGGACCCAGACAGCCATACGCTCGGTGTAGCTATCTCTCCAAGCTCCCGAGCTCCCCAGTTCAATACAACCAAGCAGGAGTAGGGTTTTACGCGTCCATCGCGGCCCGAACCTGGGTAAACCGCCCGTGTGCTCGCCTCGATCTGCTCTCTGTGCTCCCTCCGCCCCCCTCACCGGACAACGAAAGGGGCTTCGGCTCCATAGGTGCTCGCGGGGGACGCCGTCCACCCCGACACGATCGATCTCCCTTAATACATGAGGTAGATCGATCTCCTTAATACATGAGGTAGGCCTCTCTCCTCCTCCACACATATACCAGCCATTGTACCTCTATAGTTAATTGGGCCTCCCTCTTCCCCCACCACACACCGATAGTCGAGCGCTGCAGGTAGGTATCCATGCCACAGAGACAAACTGCACATGTCCCATCTCACGTTCCAATAGGCCAGCCACTCTATATCTTTGACGTGGGCACAAAAAATTCGATGGCACTCTTTCTTGATCGCGCGCGCACGCACACACACACACATCATCATCCCTCTCTTCGATTCTATGGACACCTCAAGCCGATGATACCTCCACTCTCTTCTCGTGGATCGCCCCCTCTATATATATGTTATATCCAGGACTCTATTTCACACACATTGCATATGCTACTTTTTTGATTGACCCCCCCCCCCAAAAAAAAACTCTCAAGAACCCACACAGTATATATATCTCTCTAGGTTTGTAAAGCTCTCACACAATCCCACGTAGGTGGTGTATGTATACAAGAAGAGAATAGGTGAACCATGCATGTACTTACGCTTCGTGCCCAGCCACACCCGCGCGGGTACACGGTGGAGCTCATTTCTTTATGAAATGGCAGCCCACGTGCTAATTTGAACGCCTGTAGCGGTTGTTTACCTAGGGAGGTCGTGTACCACGCGTGCACGAAACAAAGTTCGACTTGACGCGTTGCCCCGTTATTTTTAAATAAAGTTATAGCGCTCAATGACACGTACACAGAATATAAAACGATTTTTATGGAGAAAAAGGTAGTCCGCTCACTATATACGATGGAGCCTGCCTGCCTGGTTTGTCGCTCTATAGAGTATCTCACACAAGGCTGTGGTGCCTCTCTCTCTCACCGTTAGTCATTGATCCGGCCACATCCCGTCCGAACGGCGAAAGGGAGTGCAGTGGCCTCTCTCTCTCACCGTTGGTCACTGATCCGGCCGCATCCCGTCCGCCGGGGGAAAGGGAGGAAGTGCATCGTTTCTCCGTTCGACGGTGCCGAGGCAGCACGTCCTGATCTACGGTACACGCCATTCTCTCTGACCAACCTCCGGCGCAGCAGGGCCTACGCCACCTGCTCATAGATTCTGCCCGCTGCCACTCACCTAGTTACATCCCGACGACCTCCAGGTATCACCTCCGGCCTTGCTCCACTGCCCGTCTTCCCACGTCGCTGCATGTGGATCTTCCATAGTTCTTTGCCCAAAACGTAGCTCATCCAGTGTACTTTCCATATTGCATTCCCATCCTCACACCATTTTATACAAACACAACCGTGTTGTTATCTTCCCTTAGGACAAGGAATATACTTCTTTTTTGTCGTCGCATATGTCATCAACTGTTATTGGCCAGTAATTGTTTCCTTTCTACCACTTTTTTACAAACAGGGCTATCCATTTCACCTCGTTGTTATTGCGACCTTTTGGTGAACTGCACAAATCACTTTTTTCTTAAGAGTGTTTTGTGCAGTTGTACTAAAATGGCACACGGGCAACGTCTCTACATTTCAGTGCGACTGCATAAAGGGAGATTGGTTTTGCTCTATCCTCCTCATCCAACTCCGAGCCTAAACTTCTCCAACTCTATTTGTATGTTTATTGTTTCATCAGTAGTCCTCTATTATCGTAATCACACTTAATATCTTTGGAACAGGGACGCTCAGCTCTATTTTAGCGCAACTGCACAAAATGATCGGAATGCTGCATGCTCCAGACAACTACTTTTTTCCCAACATGCCTTGTTGATTTAGACAGAGTTGGGGGGACGTTGCTGCCAATGAAAGCATGGATCAATTTTAATTTAACACCTTCTCACAACTCTGTCTTCAGTTGTGATGTAATTATTAGCTCTGATCTGCTAATAATTGACATGCATTAGCAAGGAAGTTAGTTTTTTATTGTTTTCGAAAGAGCATCGATGGCAAGACATGCGAAACAAAAGCTGAAAGCTCACACAATTATACAATTTCATGTCACTGGAAAATTATTTGTATAGCACGTCAATTATGTAAAAAAATGATGGAAGCTTGATAGCATTGCCAGAAGCCTCTACATCATCCGGGTCCATGTGCCATGCACAAAATTATACTCCTTCGTTCCTAAATATTTGTCTTTTTACAAATTTCAAACGGGCATATTTTAGAGTGTAGATTCACTCATTTTGCTTCATATGTGTACTCCCTCCGTTCCTAAATATTCTATTCGTCTTTCTAGAGATTTCAACAAGTGACTACATACGGAGCAAAATGAGTGAATCTACACACTAAAATATGTCTATATACATCCGTATGTGCCAGTCCATTTGAAATCTCTAAAAAGACAAATATTTGAGTAGTCACTCTTTGAAATCTCTAGAAAGACAAATACTCCGGAGTATATTTAAGAACCGAGGGGGTAGTGCACAACCGCATTGGAGACTCAGCCAGGTCGTTGCGCCGCATTAATAGTGAGTAATGTGCAGTCAAATCATAAGCCCCACCTTTCCCACTATAAGTTGCTCTGAAGAAGCAACCATCAATACGCTCTTCTTTGAATCCGCTCATACTACTCCATCCGTCACTATTTATACATCGCGCTTCATAAAAAAGAAAAAAATATATGTGGGACCAAGGCGACTAGCGATCGGCCTGAAAAATAGCATTGGTAGTTATAGCACGGCGTCTATTACTAGAGGGAATAATGCGTACACACATGCATGCAGTGCTTCCACCCCGGGTACACACATGCATGCACTTACTCCACTCTGTAGTACAGTACATGGAGAGAAAATTGTGGACTTGATTGCGGTTACCACGCCCTAATTAATTGAGCATTAAACCAAACGCGTCTAAAGTCTCTCTGGTGGTGGAAATGCATTGAGAGAAATGCATCATAATGAAGCGCGCCTTGTAAACTGTGACAGAGGGAGGAGTAGTATGAAGGTGAAAAACCAAGTACGTGTATGGCCAGTCGGCCAACGCACCTCCTCTTGTCATATCACTGACATGTGGGACAGGAGTGTGAGCAAACCGATCTCAATTAACGGCAAAGAGCCAACCCGCCATTCCTTGAGAGAGACGAGGAGCGAGAACACATAGACGGGCTCGCATGGAGGCAAAGATATATTCGAGCATGGTTGGTTGATCGATATCATTCATTACATGTTGGGCTGTCGTTTTCCGCCCTTCTCCAGAATAAATGTGTACTTTATCAGAGATAAAAAAATAAGAGTACAGACGCTCCACCATGTGGTTCTGGTAGTAGTACTACTCGTACTACTGCGCTTGGCTCTTCGCCTCTTTGTGAAGTTGAACAATGATGGTACTAAGCATGTTGGGTACTACAATGTATGCCTCTGACAATCTGACACCGAATGGACTGATGCACGTCCACCGAGGGTAGGTTGCATTAGTCAAAAGGCGTAAGCGAGCTTCACCTTGTCCTGCAAGCTTCTCCTCGTTCTGCGAGTTGACGGGACACACTAAAAAGTCAGTGGACTTCATAATACGCTCATTGTGCTCAATATATATATATATTCCTGTGTTTATACGGTCACTAGCTCACCCTGACTGAGTATGTGTGTGCATGCACATGTAGGTTGAGCACTTGAGTGTGATCGTGTGTATTCCGTCGTGTGCTCGGACATGCATGCATTAGGGCGTCGCGCGCATTTTTGCGTCCATGTGTACGTGTGACTGTTGCATACACGTAGGGGGAGTACGTGTAGGGGCCACTAAGGAGAAGTCCAATCACACAGTAAGTTAGTCGGAAGAAGCAACCATCATTTCACTCTTGAATGACACATACGCAATATAAAATGGTTGATGTCGAGAGAAAAAGAAAACCACTATATATACACTAGCAGGAGCCTATGCTACAAGCCTGCTTTCTTAGGCTGCTCTCTTCACAAGCATAGAACGACAGGCCTGATCCCGCAGCTGGGGGAAGGTAAAAATGTTCTGTGTAGACGCGTTCGACATCAGCAAGGGACAAAACTCACAGTCGGTGCGTCCCAATTGGGGGTCACCGCGGTATGGGTCGATGCCGCGTCCCAACCGCCTTCTAGCTATAGCCCGACGTCCCAGGTAGTCCATCTTTGTTTTGGAGCCGGCTTGCTCCACTGCCGTAGCTCCATCTCCATGTCGATCTTCCTCTACTTCTACCAGCTTCTACTTGTGATGAGTTTATGTCTCATGAACTAGTGCCAGTACTATTATTATAATAACACTTCTTCAATATCTTTGCCATCAGGGATGCTCAGGTCGATTTTAGTGGAACTGCACAAAAGCATCGTATGATCCGAGGGTGCCAGCCGTCTTTCCTTCGACAGGTTTTACCTGCCCAGGAAATTAAATCATGTTTAGGGTTTAGGGTTTAAGTCATAGTGACCCCATCAGTAGTTTCTCTTTCGTACACGCTCTTACAACTTTTTTCTTTAGTTGTGAAGTAAATATTGGCTATGATCTGTGAATCATTGAGATGCATCAGCATGCATGTTAGTTTTCCTTTGTATTTGATGGAATGTTGTAACGGGGCAACGTTGGAATGGGAATGAAAATGGAGTGGAAAGTTTCTGTTTTTCCGAAGAAAAAATGGAAACGGAGAGAAACCAACGTTTGTTTCGTTGGACCGCGCCATCGAGCAAAACCAACGTTTAAATCACGTTTGTCGTGTTCATCTCTCACCCTCCTCCACGGCTCGACCCCACACAGTCGCTCGGCATGCCACTCACCGCAAACCGAGTATATGATAACTTTCCCGCCTGCTTGTTGATGGATCGCGCCATGGAGTACTAGCACTACTGGAAGAGATTGATGAGTTGGGGAGGACACCTAGCTGTAGCACGGACTCCCAAGAACTTTTTACATGCATGTTGTAGCCGGCTATTGCGACCTTTGAACACGGAGCAGTCGTGTGCACCCGGAAGTGGCGCGGGCAACGCTCTCTCGGCCGGTGCGCTGCTTCAATGCCGGCGCCAGTGAGAGGTCGCATCCGCTCTGGCCGGGCATGAATGTGGCACTGACCGTTTCGGGCGAGAAGCACACGCGGGTGATGAAGAGGACTCAGGTTGGTCAGGACCGTCCGTGGCAACGGTCTGGACGTGCACAAACAAGAGATGTTGTACGTTTATATTGCTGCATATATAATTAACAACGTAAATAATGTGCCAGTTGGACAAATATGATTGGAGATGGAGATGGAAATGGAATTTTACATAAACACGGATATGCATGTCTATGTCTATGTGTGTGTGCGCGACGCCTCTCGCGACCTGGAAGCGGGGGCGTGTTTTTGATCGAGTTTTCTTTCTTGGTACGTTAGAAAATCAGTTTTTCTAATTCACATCTACATGTTATTTAAGGATATCACATCTAGGCCCCCACAAGTATATAATGTAGCAAAAAGAAACAAAAAAAACTAGGAAAAAAATAGACCACGAACAGAGTGGACATCAACTTAGATGTGACATAACTATGTCACATCTAGATGTGTCCTAGACAGACCCTTCAAAAATTGTCCGCCAGTTTTCGTTTCTTTTTTCTGGGAACGCGCGTATTCTATTTAAAACTACTCCTATGGAGAGATTTTTTTACTCCATTATAGCCTCTTGTTTGATAGAGTTTCTCGCGTCTCGCTCTCTCACCCTCTCCATATCAAAACAAGATGACAGTGTCCACTCTATCTCTCTCCTCACCGGTGGTCACAGATCCAGCCGAATCCCGTCTGCTGCGGGAGGTGAGGAGGTGCAGCGTTGACGTTGTCGCCGTCGGCGACGGAGGAAGCCCATGCGCACCGTCCTCTCGGAGCCGGCGCTGGCGCGGACGAAGATCCTATGCACCCTTGTTCGCTGCCGTTTTCTGGGCAGATCCCGCCCGCCCGCCTAAACGACATCTCGCCCACCTGAGGTACTGGTCCAGCTCCCCAGCTTGCCGTTTTCTTCTATGCGACTACTCCCCAGCTCCCCATGCATAGTAGCTAGGGTTCGTCGGCTGGTCCAACATCACCTACTAGTACTATTATAGAGGAAATGCCACTCGAAAAGTTGTCCTGATTTATGCCTCAGTGGAGGTATATACATGTTGTTTCGACAAAAAGTACATGGAGGTTGTGCGGTCATTGTCCATATGGTGGTAGTACTATCACTGGTTAAATGAAGAAATGCTTTTTTTTTCTCGGGTATCCTGGTTTAGTTCCCATCAAGATAATTATGATGCTTCTGTTTGTTGGTGTACTTTTCATTAATTCTTATTGACAATTGAGATGTCGTTGCTAACCCTTTTTTATATTTTTGGAAACAGCGATGCGTGTATCCATACCCGGGCATGTCTTCCTCAATTTTAGTGGAACTGCACAAAATTGGATGGCCATTATTGTTCCGCCTCACTGTCCTCTGCCACGTGGTTCTTCCTTCCTTGAGCTTAATTACTGAGAAGAAACAGACCACAGTGAGGATTTGTCGAACTTCATATGTGCCTCACCCAAACTTGATGCCAAACGGATGATGCATCACCATGATGACCTACTGATGCTCATGGTTGCACCTCATGGTTGCGCCAGCTCGTGAAGCTGATCGATTTTCAATGAAAAACAGGTTGTCTTCCATTAGTGCTCTTTGCTTGTTATGCACAATGATGATATCCTTCGTCAGTTCACCTTGGTTGCGTTGGAGACGCAGTCGTCTTTCACGTTGGTGCAATTTTATCACACAATTGGCTATGAACCAAATGTTTCCTCGAAGAAGGATCGATGTTCGTACTAAGAGCATAAGTTTTGTATTGATTTCTAAGCCTTCTCACAACTTTGTCTCCAGCTCCCTGTAATTTTATTTGTCCATCTATTAACTTTGATTTAAAAAATGGTGTGGACTAAAAACCAAGATGGACGTAGTAGCCCTCCATTTTTATTTACTACGGATATTACATTTGACTGAAGTCTAACTATGTAATACTCTCAAACCTTTCCAATAATTGAAATTAAAATTCTTTATTTGTACACACTCTCACATGTTTCCAATAATTTGGCGCATGTGTGGTTGTTCACTTAAGGGAGGGTAGTCTGCCACACGTGAAGTACACGAAGTGCGACCAGGACGCGTGGGCGTGGATCGTTAGTTCATCGGAAGTAGTACTTGTTTTCTTCACTATACATTAAATAAAGAGTTTCATTTTGTACTTACACAATTTAAAACGATTGTTATGGAGAGAATAAGAAAAGCACTCCACTATATATTACTCGTATACACGAGAGTACTATATGGACGCAACTTCATTGACTTAGTGCACCTGGCCTTGGATTTATGACAGGTGGGCCCAAAATGTGGCTGGCTCACCTGTCATACAGCCAAAAGCAGGTGCAGTGAAGGCACTGGAGCTCAGTCCGTACTACAGTAGTATATATATAAGAGGGAGCCTCAGTGCTTGTTCGCTAGGGTTTGCACTCTCCACACGCTCGCCGCACTACATATATGTTACACCCTGGAGGCTCAGCGTTCATTTTCTAGGGTTTGCTATATTAACAGTCTCTCACCCTCTCTTCACCAGATCTAAATAAGACTGTGTTGGCCTCTTCTCTCTCTCCCCCCTCATAGCTGGTGAAGGAGGCGTCCGTATCTCGTCGCACCGGGAAGGGGAGGAGGTGCAGCGTTCACTCTATTGCCTTCGGCGATGGAGACAATCCACTGCTGGCTGCGCTGTTCTCTTTCACCCAGCGCCTATGCGGGAGGGCCACCAACCCCTTCTTCCTCGCTGCCGTACATAGTGTGGGAAAATCCGGCCTCCCGCTGCACGCCTTGGCACATCCCGACGACCCTAAGGTATAAGTTTCTTTGAAACCGTCATTGCTCTAGCTGCATGAGGATCTTTTTCGATCTGTAGTCGAATCTAGGTCTTGGTTCAAAGAGGAAAGAAGGGTGCGGTGGGCTGGAGCAAGAATCTAGGACATGGTTCAATGAGGAAAGGAGGGGCAGAAAGTAGTATGGACTGGCTATCCAGCCTCTTTGTAGGTCGAAAAGGGAAAAGGGGGGTAACCCAGTACACACATCTGTAAGGAACCGATCTCTTGGTAGAAAAGGGAAAGAAACTGGGGAGTCGGGTAGTTTGTGCAGGACTAGATTTGCTGCCCTCACATAGGAAGAAGGTTCAAAAAGAACAAATATGGGACCAGCACATATATGCTGCTTGGCTACATACTCTGCATCACCCATTTATACGTGTGGACGCACATGGTGCTGGCATGTCCCATACAGCTACTTCGCTGTTGTTAATCTAAGAATGCCGCCGGAAAATTGAAGCAATGCCACTGTTAAAAGAAAATTACATTTCTTAACGAATGTTGTTTCAAGAGAATGTCTCTGTTAATATGAATCAAGGCAACCGTTTTAGAAATGCTACTGTCCTACTTTGTTTTCCATCCAAGATAAGTTAGATGCTTCTTTCTGTCACCGTTTGTTTCATCCTCCTTTATCGGAAAGTAATTGTTTCCTGTTTTGAGATGCTGTGCTACTTGTATAGGTACTGTTTTAAATAAATGATGAATTGAAGCTATTGTATTGCTATCTTTTCCCATTAAGTAGTGAACAAAAATGGGACCAACCCAGACATGATGCTTGTTGCTTTGTCACAACAAACTCTGCATCACCCCCTTTATAAGTAGATGGAAGCACATACTGTTGTTGCGCCCACTCTCCCCTGGAACTGTTTATGCTTTTCGTTAATCTAATGCCGCTGGTAAAATTAAGGAATGCCACTCTGAGAATTAATTAACTACTGAATCTTAGTTCAAAACTGCAACACCTGTCAGGAATGGTACTATCCTGCTTTGTAGTTCTTTCTACATGTTTAACCAAGGTATTGTTAAGATAATGTCTCTGTTAAAATGAATCAGTTGATTGTTTTAGAAATGGTACTTTTCTGCTTTGTCGTTCTTTATACATGTTGAAACAAGGCATTGTTAAGATAATGTCTCAATCAATATGAATGAATCACACTAATGGAGAATTGCTACTCTCCTGCTTTGTTTCCCATTAATATAAAGTAGATCAGAAGATGCTTTTCTTCTGGGAGTACAAGTCATCAACCGTTATTTCTCAGTAATTGTTTCCCTTATACCTATTGTTGCTTACAGGGATATCAAAATTAAAGCTCGGTTTTATTCCGACATCGATTTTAGTTGAACTGCACAAAAGGAGCCAATGTGTCCAAGGCAAACTGCTGCATTGCTGGGTCCAATTGGTCATTCCACTTTGCAGAAAGAAGCAGTCATTGTTTGCGCTACATTACAGAAGGAATGACCGAGAAGCTTTACAGAGTATTATTAGACATCGGTGACATGAGTAGTATATAGAGAACATTGGCAATTTAACAACACGTGGAGTGCTCTTGGAAAAAAGTGCCCAAACAAGTACAAGAAGCGACAAGACTCCACGATCATAGGCATTACATATTTTGAATGGGAAAAGCTTGTCAAAGTTTAATCATTGATGTTAGCTAGAAGATGTTAGTTTAATATATTGGAATCGAAAAACCTTGTCAAAATTTGCTCATTTATGTTAGCCAGAAGACATGCATTTGATATTTTTGAGTGGGACACCCTTGCTATGAGCAGCATCGAGTCTTTTTTCCTATTCGTGTGTTCAGTTTAGAAGTAAATAGTTACTCTGCTGAGATATTCCTGTGTTAAGAGTTTGTTTTGAATATTGTCTATGTAATGCCAGGCCTTGTGTTTGATTGCAAAGTTGAGATTGGAATGTTGTGGCATGCGGCATCATGAGCTGTTCACCGTGCCTCCTGAGAATAATGCTTCGTATTGTTTTGCATGTGGATCTATGCCAGTGATTTTCTTGTTAAGAAGATCATCCTCTTCCGTTGTTTCCGTGCTTAAGAAGTTCATCGTCTGATGTTTCATTCATAGCCTATACCACAAGTCGGGTAGGTTAGACGTGAAACCATATGATCTTCCGACCAACTCATGATATTAGGCCGTGATTGGATCATCATTTTCCATCCAAAACCGCTCGTAAAACTGATGCTTGTAAATTAAAGCAGATGGTCTTGGGCAAAGGCGCTTGGTTGGTCGATTTTGACTAGTAAAATATCGGAAGTACTTCACACACGATAAAAACGTTGAACGACACTCGGACGATTGCTAATCCAGCTGTTAGCTGTTGTTTCAGCCTTGCCCATGGATGGCATGATACGCACATCGTGCATGTATCGTCTGGTAATGTCGTCCATATAGCAGTGCTCGTAAAATATACACCGGTCTCACAAATTACACGCGTAACCCGCCGGTTTTACTTACAGACCTCAGGCCCTCGGTTTCATTACGCCTGTATTTTACGCGTTGTTTCCGATGACGAGTAAATTACACTTGTATGTTAATACAGGTTTGAAATAAACCAGAGCTCCCAAGCGCGGCCTTACCGTTTCATGCCGTCTTAGTTTCTCGAAGGTTCTCATAGGTGTCTGATGATCCTGGCTTCTTGAATGAGCAGCGGGCGCTGTATCAGACCATCCGTAGGGCCCGCGAGGCCCTCTCCGTTGTCCTTCAAGTTGTTGCGCTTGTCGTGGCGCCGAACATTGTTAACATCGTCAACGAACATGAGGATTCAGGAGATGACTTTATTTTGACTGGATGACTAGGGACCCACTAGGGCCATAGCCGTACGTACACAAGTGCCTCCTTATTATGTACAACTATATTTTTTTTGCTTTCTCTTGGTTTCCTAACATCAGGGTCCCACACCATTGTCAACCTATGTAGTCAATATAAACGAGAGAATTGCACAAGGTGCGGACGACAAATGGGACCAAGTAGCTCGAGCAGTATTTGTGTTTTTGAGGCGTGAGCACTTCAGAGTTTTTCTTGGCGATGATTTCATTGTTGTTCAGAGGAGAGCATGGTATTAACTGGGCGGGCTGTGGCGCGTCTAGCACAGGCCAGATATCCAGCCCAGATACTATTTTTTTTCAAGATGAAACTGGCTAGCACAGCTATACGTCTTTTTGAGGAATACCCAGGCAAGGTCAACTTGTTATTCTCCACCCCGCTGGGCTGCAAATCTTTCCTAGGAGGGATGCATTAGGCTTAACAGGAAAATGGGCTTTAAAAAAATAATAAATGGGATGTAATTATAAAAAGTGGGCAGTAACTATAAAAAATGCACCAAACACGAAATTAGTTTATAAAATATTATTTATGGATTTTGAAAATCTTAAATTTTCATTATTGCGCGCGCAATGTTTCATTGGATTTTTACGTAATACAAATTTATATTTAATCTGACTAGAAATTTCGGGACAAAAATATTTCGGATCCCATCAAAATGTGGGAAATTTTATTGAATTCTGTCTTCAACGGTTGGTTGAAATTATTAATCGTTGTCCTAGCTAGAAAATGGGCTGTACTTTTAACATACTGTAAATGGGCTGTTGTAAATTCCAGTAGAATTCAAAAATGGGCTGTACATTCTCACAAAACGCAAATGGGCTATAAGTTCTCTACCAAAGTGACGCGTCCCCTAGAAAAATAAGTTGACGCGTATGCAAAGCTTTGTCAACTTATTATAGTCAACATACGGTTCTAGCAGCAGTGGCCGTTGGATTTCTATCCAACGGATGTCGTGCTTCTTCTTCAATCTTGGATATTCTTAGCTTCGAACGCCCAAAAAATGATTCCCCCTGACATCTGGGGCGCACCGTTTCGTAGGCTGACCTGCGGGCCTACTAAGTTGGAGCGTACCAAGGGCTTTGTCAAGTTAGTCAATATAAACGATTCTAGCTTCAGTGAATGTACGATGTCCATCCAACGGCCGTAGTGCTTCTTCAACCTCTAGTCTTCTTGGTCCAGCCGCCCAAAGCAGCGCCGGTCGTGCCGCCTGCTCTTGCCTCCCGTGGCCGGCTGTGCTGCCATAGAGGCCTCACCGCCCCCATACTACTCTCACCGCTGGCCAGGCCATCCCTCCACTCACCCACAACCCCTATTATTATGCGGCAACGGCAGCCTCACACCGCAGCCGAACCAATGAACCCTCGTACTCCTCTCCGCGCGAAAAAAATGAATACTCCCCCTGCTAGCTGGGACCCACCTTGGTAGGAGGCTGACTTGTGGGCCTACTAAGTTGACGGGGACGGCGGGCTTTGTCAACTTAGTCAATATGAACGATTCTAGCTCCAGTGATCGTACGGTGTCAATCCAACGGCCATAGTGCTTCTTCAACCTCTGGTCTTCTTGCTCCAGCCGCCCAAAGCAGCGCCAGTCGTGCCGCCTGCTCCTGCCTCCCGTGGTCGGCTTTGCTGCCACGGAGGTCTCACCGCCCCTATTGTTCCCACCACTGGCCAGTCCCTGCGGCGACGGCAGCCTCACACCGCAACCGAACGAGTGAACCCTCATAATCCTCTCCGCGTGGGCATCCACTGCCGCGTCTTCACCGGCTCCGCGTCGTCCCATTCCTAGGCCTCGCCGTCGTCCACTTCCCTGGTGCTCCCGGCGCGGCGTGGTCAAGGAACAACTTCCATCGGACATGGACTGTACATGGAGAGGCGGACAGCTGGGTCCACGGCGGGAGCAAGGAAGTGCCTCCTTATTACGCGGAAAATTATGATTCCTCCACCTGACAGCAGGGACCGACCGGACGGGCCACCATATTTCGTGAAAAAAACGTTTCCCCCTGACTGCTGGGACCCACCAGCTACACCTTCGCACACAAGGAAGTGCGTCCGGGGAAAAAACAAAACGATTCGCCTCCCTGACTGCTGGGACCCACCAGCTACATCTTCGCACGCAAGGAAGGGCCTGACAGTCGGGAACCACCTAGTCGAAGCGTACGTAGTGTTGTCATTCTGGTCGCGAACGTGTACGTACATATATACTGGTGGATGTAGAGGCGCACACGTGTCGTAGTAGAGGCGCGTACGTGTCGTAGTAGAGGCGCACACGTAGCATGTACACATACGTACAGCAGCCCGGGTGCAAGAAAGAAAATACGGCCATGTACGTGTACATACGGGCGGGGTCTTGAACGCCTTCTCGCGCATACATACGGCGAGGGCTCATGTACATGGCTGGGTCGGAACAGAGAAACAACATCCTCGTCGTGTTCATGGGAAGGCAATGGAATGCGTCGTGTTCATGGGGAGGCAACGGAATGCATCGTGTTCATCGGGAGGCAACGGAACGCGTGGGAGCCAACTGGCTGGGTCGGAACGGAATGTGTGGCCGTGTTCATCGGGAGGGCTTGGACATAACAGGCGATGGAAACGAGGCCTGGCGTACCGCAGAACGGAGGAAACGGCCTTGTGTTCGACCGGCCACGTTCAAAACAGGATCCTGTTCATCGCGAGGGGTCTGGCGTGCCGCAAACGGAGGAAACAGACCTCCTACAGTCGAAACGGGGGTCCTGTTGATCGGGAGGGGTGTGGCGTACCGCTAAACGGACGAAACGGACCTCCCACGGTCGAAACGGGGGTCCTGTTGATCGGGAGGGGTGTGGCGTACCGCAAAACGGAGGAAACGGACTTGTGTTGGAGCCCTACGGTCGAAACGGGGGTCCTGTTCATCGGGAGGGGTGTGGCGTACCGCAAAACGGGACTCCACGGGATACTGTTCATCTCCACCGTCGACCTCCTCCAGCATCCACGGGCTCCTGTTCATCCAGCCTCCACCGCGCACTACTCCACCGGCTACTATTCAACCACCCCTCCACCATCTACTGTTCATCCAGCCCTCCACACCACGGGGTCCTGTTCAACCACCCCTCCACCGTCTACTGTTCATCTAGCCCTCCACACCACGGGGTCCTGTTCAACCACCCCTCCACGGGCACCCCTCCACCGTCTACTATTCATCCAGACCTCCACACCACGAGGTCCTGTTCAACCACCCCTCCACGGGCACCCCTCCACCGTCTATTGTTCATCCAGCCCTTCACCACACCATGGTGTCATGTTCATCCAGAGGCAACGCCGCCGCTCACTGTTCATCCAACCCCCCCCCCCCCCCCGCAACCCTCATTGTTCATTCCATCGATCGCTTCAGTTAGCAGCAGTAGAGAAGGAATCGCTCGATCGGGTTCAGTTAACAGCTATCGATCGATCGCTCGGGTTCAGTAACGCGTAGCCTATAGTGCAATCGCTCGGGTTCAGTTAGAGCCCAACGCCTCGCTCGGGTTCAGTTAGAGCCAACGCCTCGCACACACGCGTATACGTGTACGAGAGAAACGTGCATCGCTCGGCACCCAATCTCCCACCGTAACCGGGAACTCCCCGAAATTTTCCTCCCCCTCGCTTCTATCAAGGTTTTTTCCGTCATGGACGGCCTAAAGAATGTCATGCAGCTGCGTCTCCGGCCCGCCCAGGACAAAAAGCCCATTTTATGTCATGATTTTTTGTCATAGAAGTAGGAGCCCACCACATCTATGATGATACCGGGTTTTGTCACAATTATCGTCATAGAAGTGTCATACATATGACAGAATTTTTTTTCGTTCGGCCCAAAATGTCATGGATGTGTCTTTTTTTTGTAGTGTAGGTAGAGGTAGTTGGAAACTTCCAATACTGATTGTCGGAGATTTTTCAATAACATTAATACCACTCACTTGGAATTGTTTCTTCGGAAAGTGCACCGTATGCTCATTATCATTGATATGAAAATTGACCTTGCTTTCATTGCTATCAATAACAACCCCTGCAGTATTCTAGAAGGGTCTACCAAGGATAATCGACATGTTGTCATCCACAGGCATCTCAAGTATAAAAAAGTCAGTCAAAATAGTAACATTAGCAACAACAACGGGCACATCCTCACAAATACCGATAGGCATGATAGTTTATTTATCAGCCATTTGCAAAGATATTTTAGTAGGTGTAAGTTTATTCAAGTCAAGTATTTTATATAAAGAGAATGTCATAACACTAACACGAACTCCTAAGTCACATAAAGCAGTTTTCACATAATTATTTTTGATGGAGCAAGGTATAGTTGGTATTCTCGGATCTCCAAGTTTTTTAGGTACTCCATCTTTAAAAGTATAATTAGCAAGCATGGTGGAGATTTCATCTTCTGGTATTTTTCTCTTATTGGTGATGATGTCTTTCATGTACTTTGCATAAGGATGCATTTTCAAGATATCAGTCAAGCGAGTACGCAAAAAGACTGGCCTCAGCATTTCAGCAAAAAGCGTTCAAATTCTTCATCATCTTTCTCTTTAGTTGACTTGGGTGGGAAAGGCATAGGTTTTTGAACCCATGGTTCTATTTCTTTACCATGTTTTCTAGCAATGAAGTCTCTTTTATCATATCGTGTATTCTTGGGTTGTGGGTTATCAAGATCAATAGGTGGTTCTATTTCAACATCATTAGCTGGTTCTTTTTCATTGTTTGGTTCAGTATCTTCATGAACATTAGCGTTATATTTTTCATTATCACTAGGTGAATGTTCATTACCAGATTGAGTTTCAGCATCAAAGATAGAGACATCATTTTCATTATCAGGTGGTTTTTCTACTTCAGGTTCACTAGAAGAATGCAAAGTCCTATCATTTTTCTTTTTTTCTTCATTTTAGAAGGACTAGGTGTAGTGGTGTTGTTACCTTATGAATCCTGTTCAATTCTTTTCAGGTGTCCCTCAGGATAAAGTGGTTCCTGAGTCATTTTACCTCCTCTAGTTGCAACTCTAACAACAAAGTAATGTATGTTGTTATTCATTTCATCAAGCAATTCTCTTTGAGACTTAGCAACTTGTTCTAACTAGGTTTGTACCATAGAAGCATGTTTTTCAACACCTCTAATATCATTTGAGATTCTAAATAACAAGTCACTCAAGCGAGCAATCATATCAGAATTGTATTTCAATTCTTCCATAACATTTGCATTGAAGTGATCTTGTTTCATAATGTATTTTTCAAACTCATAAAGACATTGGCTAGGGTGCATATTGTGAGGATTTCCATTATCATTGAATTTCATTAGAGAATTTACCTCTACCACCTTAGGCAATGGTGGTGTATTAAGCCCATGTATTTTTTCAATAGGAGGTAAATTTTTAACATCCTCAGCTTTAATACCTTTTTCCATCATAGATTTCTTTGCCTCTTGCATATATTTAGGAATGAGATATAAGATATCCCTCTTCTTCGGAATGGGTTTAGGCAATGGTTCAGAAAGAGTCCAATCATCATAATTTTTAATATAATATTCAATAATTCTTCAGCTTGTCCAACAGTTCGTTCCCTGAAAACACAACTAGCACAACTATCTAGGAAGTCCCTAGAAGCATCTGTTAGTCCATTATAGAAGATATCAAGCATTTCATTTTTCTTAAGAGGATGATCAGGCAAAGCATTAAGTAACTGGCAAAGCCTGCCCCAAGCTTGTGGGTGACTCTGTTCTTCAGTTTGCACAAAGTTAAATATTTCCTGTAAGGCAACTTGTTTCTTATGAGCAGGAAAATATTTTTTAGAGAAGTAATAAATCATATCCTCAGGACTACGCACACAACCAGGAGCAAGAGTATTGTACCAAGCTTTAGCATCACCCTTTAATGAGAACGGAAATAATTTGAGAGTATAGTAATAGCGAGTTTTCTCATCATGAGTAAAAAGGGTGGCTATGTCATTCAACTTAGTAAGATGTGCCACAATAGTTTAAGTTTCATAACCATGGAAAGGATCAGATTCAATTAAAGTAATTAACTCTGGGTCGACAAAGAATTCATAATCCTTATCATCAATAAAGATAGGTGAGGTAGCAAACTAAGGATCATATTGCATTCTAGCATTCAGAGATTTTTCTTTATACTTGCATAATAATTTCTCTAGATCATCTCTATCCTTACAAGCAAGAATATCTCTACTTGTCTCCTCATTCATAGCATAACCTTCCGGTACCTTAGGCAATTCATATTAAGGAAGGCTGGTTTTAACAGGTGTTTCAGGAGTTTAAGTTTCAAGCTCACCATCAGATTCAACAACATCATGTTGTATTACTCTAGCAATTTGTTCATCAAGAAAGTCACCAAGTGGCACATCATTATCAAGAAAGGTACTAGCATCATCATAACTATCATTCATAGTAGAAGTAGCATCATCAATAACTTGCGACATATCAAGATTAATAGCATGTCGTGGTGTTGCAAGTTTACTTATAACATAAGGTGATTCTAAAGCAGAACTGGATGGCAGTTCCTTACCTCCCGTCATCTTAGAGGGATAAATCTTAGTCATACCATCCTTCAGATTCTTCATAGTGATAAGTTGGTAATAATCCCAAGTGACTTAACAAATATAGCTATGCTCCCCAGCAACGGTGCCAGAAAAAGGTCCTGATAACCCACAAGTATAGGGGATCACAATAGTTTTTTAGGGTAGAATATTCAACCCAAATTTATAGATTCTACACAAGGGGAGACAAAGAATATTTGCAAGTATTAGCAGCTGAGTTGTCAATTCAACCACACCTGGAGATTAATTTTCTGCAGCAACATGATCAGTAGCAACGTAATATCATAGTTTTGATAGTAGTGACAGTAGCAACAGTAACGGTAACAGTGATAGCAGTATTTTGTTGCAAGGGCAACAATAACGATAGCAGTAGTAACTTAGCAAGCACAATATAAGATAAATTTGTAGGCATTGGATCTGTAATTTGTTGGATCATATTCATCATGTGACAGTCATAACCTAGGGCGATACGGCACTAGCTCCAGTTCATAAATATAATGTAGGCATGTATTCTGTCAATAGTCAGATGTGCTTATGGAAAGAACTTGCATGACACCATGTGTCCTACCCTCCCGTGGCAGTGGGGTTCATACTGGAAACTCAGGTATATTAAAGCCTCCTTTTAATTGAGAACCAGAACAAAGCATTAACACACGGTGAATACATGAACTCCTCAAACTACGGTCATCACCGGGAGTGGTCCCGACTATGTCACTCCGGGGTTGCCGGATCATAACACGTAGTAGGCGACTATAACTTGCAAGATCGGATCTAAAACATGGATATAATGGTGATAGCATAAACGGTTCAGATCTGAATTCGTGGCACCTGGGCCCAAAGTGACAAGCATTAAGCATAGCAAAGTCATAGCAACATCAATCTCAGAACATAGTGGATACTAGGGATCAAGCCCTAACAAAACTAACTCGATTACATGATGAATCTCATCCAACTCCTCATTGACCAGCGAGCCTACGAAGGAATTACTCACTCCCGGTGGGGAGCATCATGGAATTGGCGATGGAGAAGGGTTGGTGGTGATGAAGAACGAAGACCCCCTTTCCGAAGCCCCAAACGGACTCCGGATCTGGCCTCCCGATGGAGAACAGGAGGTGACGGTGGCTCCGTCTCGTGGACCGCGATAATTCTTTCTCCTTCATTTTTTCCTAGAAAAATAGGATTTTATAGCGTTGGTTTCAGGGTCTGTGGGGCCACCAGGTGGGAACAACCCACCAGAGCGAGCCTTCCCAGGCGCACCCTGGTGGGTTGTGCCCACCCAGGTGCCCCCTCAGGTGACTCTTGGCTCCAGAAATTCTCTTTTATTGTATAAAAATTCCTTGCAAAGTTTCGTTCCATTCTGAGAACTTTTATTCCTGCAGAAAAACTACACCATGGTAGTTCTGCTGAAAACAACGTCAGTCCGGGGTTAGTTTCATTCAAATCATGCAAATTAGAGTCCAAAACAATAGGAAAAGCATTAGGAAAAGTAGATATGTTGGGGATGTATCAGTAGCCTAGTCCCAGATAAAGTGGGGTATGAACACCACCCTCTCGCCTGGTTGGGGTGTGGGGACAACCTGACCCTCTTCAGGAGCCCGATGAACGACGTTGGCTGGAAGGTAATCGGCGCGCTTCAGATCCTTGATGTCGTTGTTTGTGATAATGGATGCCTCCCACTTACCTTTCGCGCCAGATCCGGCCATGGACGAATTGAGGGAGTGGCTAAAAGGGAGTCCTTGAGGAAGGCTGGGTCGGTGCGCTGGAGCTTGATACGTCTCCAACGTATCTATAATTTTTTATTGTTTCATGTTGTTATATTATCATTCTTGGACGCTTTACAATCATTTTATAGCAAATTTATATCATTTTTTGGGACTAACCTATTGACATAGTGCCCAGTGCCACTTGCTGTTTTTTGCTTGTTTTTTACTTCGCACAAAATCAATACCAAATGGAGTCCAAACACAACGAAAATTTTTGGTGATTTTTTCTAGACCAGAAGACACAAGTTGGGCCAAAGAAGTACTAGAGGAGTGCACTGAGGGGGGAACGCCTTGGGCCCAGGCGCACCCTAGTGGTTTGTGCCCACCTCGGTGGCCTCCCTTTCCGCCTCTTTTCTCTATAAATACTCCAATATTCTAGAAACCCTAGGGGAGTCGATGAAAAACAATTCGAGCCGCCGCAAGTTCCAAAACCACCAGATCCAATCTCGACACCATCACGAAGGGGTTCATCATCCTCATTGGTGCCTCTCCGATGATGCGTGAGTAGTTAATTGTAGACCTACGGGTCCGTATTTAGTAGCTAGAAGGCTTCCTCTCTCTCTTTTGATTCTCAATACAATGATCTCTTGGAGATCTGCTTGATGTAACTCTTTTTGCGGTGTGTTTGTTGGGATCCGATGAACTTTGAGTTTATGATCAGATCTATGTTTTTATCCATGGAAGTTATTTGAGTCTTTTGATCTCTTATATGCATGATTACTTATAGCCTCGTATTTCTTCTTCGAATATTTGGTTTAGTTAGGCCGACTAGATCGATTTTTCTTGCCATGGCAAGAGGTGCTTTGTGATGGGTTTGTCAGAAAGTGAAACGACACATATGTATCGTTGCTATTAAGGATAACAAGATGGGGTCTAATTCCTACATGAATAGATCTTGTCTACATCATGTCATCGTTCTTATTGCATTACTCCATTTCTCCATAAACTTAATACACTAGATGCATGCTGAATAGCGGTCGATGTGTGGAGTAATAGTAGTAGATGCAGGCAGGAGTCGGTCTACTAATCTTGGACGTGATGCCTATATAATGATCATTGCCTGGATATCGTCATAATTATTTGAAGTTCTATCAATTGCCCAATAGTAATTTGTTTACCCGCCGTATGCTATTTTCCATGACAGAAGCCACTAGTGAAATCTACGGCCCCCGGGTCTCTTCTTTATCATATTTGCCTTTGAGATCTATTTTTATTCGCTTTTATTTTTAGATCTATATTTCCAAAAACCAAAACTACCTTACTGTACTTTATTTTATTTTGCATTTATTCAAGATCTATTTATCCAATCTATCATATTTTTCTCTCGTCAACTCGAAAATTTCTGGCACTGTTACCCAAAAGGGATTGACAACCCCTTTAACACGTCGGGTTGCAAGTATTTATTCTTCATGTGCAGGTACCGTTTATGTAGTGTTGCGGGGTTCTCCTACTGGTTTGATAACCTTGGTCTCATCACTAAGGGAAATACCTATTGTTGTTGTGCTGCATCATCCCTTCCTCTTCGGGGAAATACCGACGTAGTTCAAGCCGCATCAAAAGGAATTTCTGGATCCGTTTCCGAGGAGACATCATCAACATCTACCAGGTTCCTAATCAAAAATCTCATCTCCTTGCAATTTACATTATTTGCCATTTGCCTCTCGTTTTCATCTCCCCCACTTCACAAAAATTTGTCGTTTTGTTCGCCCTCTTTTTCGTTCGCCGTTTTCTCGTGAGATATGTTTTTGAGTGCAATCTTGTTGCGTAGCCCGGATGACTCAAGAGAACACCAAGTTGTGTGATTTCTCCAATACCAAGAACAATGATTTTATTAGCACTCCGATTGCTCCTCCCGCCACTAGTGCGAAGTCTTGTGATATTAAGGCTGCTTTGTCGAATCTTGCTATGGAAGATCAATTTTCTGGTACTCCTAATGAGGATGCCACGTCCCATCTTTACACATTTGTGGAACTATGTCATATGCAAAAGAAAAAAGATGTGGACAATGATATTGTGAATTTGAAATTATTCCCGTTTTCTTTGCGAAATCGTGCAAAAATTTGATTTTCTTCTTTGCCTGGCAATAGTATCAATTCTTGGGATAAGTGAAAGGATGCTTTTATTACAGAGTATTTTCTGCCCGCGAAAATTATTTCCCTTAGGACACAAATCATGAATTTTAAGCAACTTTAGCATGAACATGTTGCACAATCTTGGGAAAGAATGAAATTGATGCTAAGAAATTGTCCTACTCATGGTTTGAATCTTTGGATGATCATACAAATTTTTTATGTGGGATTGAATTTTGTCTCTAGAAATCTTTTAGATTCTGTCGCGGGTGGTACTTTTATGGAAATTAGTTTGGGTGAAGCTACTAAATTTCTTGATAATATTATGGTAAATTATTAACAATGGCATACTGAAAGAGCTCCTACTAGTAAAAAGGTTAATTCAATAGAAGAAATAAATTCTTTGAGGGAAAAAGTTGATGCTCATATGAAGTTGGTTGCTAATAAAAATGCTCCTATTGATCTTAATTATGTGCCTTTGTCTACCTTGATTGAGCAAAATAGTGATGCCATAGATGTAAATTTTGTTTGGCGAAATAATTGTAATAACAATGCTTATAGAGGTAATTTTAATCCTAGACCTTTTTGGGTAATTCCTTTAATAATTATGGTAATTCCTATGGTAATCCTTCTTACAATAATAATGGAAACACCTCAGATCATGAGAATAATATTAAAGAATTTATCAATGCTCAAAAGAATTTTAATACTACGATAGAAGAAAAGTAGAGTAAGAGTAGATTAAGATTGATGATATGTGTAGAAGCATTGATAGAATTTCTCATGATGTAGAAAATCTCAAGATGAAAATTTTTGTTCCTAAGGTTGAGGAATTAATTAAAGCTTTATATGTTTCTATGGACGAAAGTAAGAAAAGAACCGCTATGCTTAGAGCTAAAAGAGAATTTTTAGAAAAAGCATTTTCTAGCGATTTCTTTTATAAAAATGACGACGATCTTAAAGTGATTGGTGTTTATTTTATTGATTCCTTGTTTAGTAAAATATATGTTGGTGATAAAGGGACTGAAGAAGATTCAACTTTAGCTACAAGGCGTCCCGATAATTTGGACGATGAAAATCTTGTTGAGAAAATTGATAAAAGTGGGTTTGGAGAGGTCAAAACTTTAACTTGTGATGTGCCCAAACTTTTGGATTACAAAGACTTTAATTATGATAATTGCTCTTTGGTTGATTGTGTTTCTTTGTTGCAATCCATGATAAATTGATCCCATGCTTATGAACAAAATAAAGCTTTTACTAAACATATTGTTGATGCTATGATGAAAGCCTTGGAAGAGAAGTTGGAATTGGAGATTTTAATTCCAAGAAAAATATAAGATGAATGGGAACCTACTATCAAAGTCAAGATTAAAAATTATCAGTGTTTTGCTTTATGTGACTTGGGTTCTAGTGTTTCTACAATTCTAAAATCTTTATGTGATGTGCTTGGTCTTACCAATATTGAAGAATGTTCTTTAAATTTGCACTTTGCGGATTCTACTATTAAAAATCCTACGGGAAGAATTAATGATGTTCTTATTCTTGCAAATAGGATTTATGTGGCCATAGATTTTATTGTTCTTGATATTCATTGCAATCCATCTTGTCCAATTATTCTTGGTAAACCATTTTTACGTACTATTGGTGTCGTGATTGATATGAAAGAAAGCAATATTAAATCTAAATTTCCACTAAGGAAGGGCATGGAACACTTCCCTAGAACAAGAATTAAGCAACCATATGAATTAATCATGAGGGCATCTTATGGATCTAGAACAAAAGATGACAACACTTAGATTTTTGCGTCATGCCTAGCTAGGGGCATAAAACAATATCGCTTGTTGGGAGGCAACCCAATGAATAAAATTTATTTTTGTCTTTTTTATTTCTGTCCTTGAGTGTTTGCACAATTATGCTACTATTATGATTGTGTTTTTATGTTTTACTTAGTTTTTGTGCCAAGTAAAGCCTTTGGGATCATGTTGGGTGATAATTGATTTGATCTTGTTGAAAAACAAAAACTGTTGCGTCCAAAAAAACTATTTTGAAAATTTACAGAAGCGTGATAAAATTCTGAATTGTTTAAACAAGATAGATATACAAATTTCCCACCTTTTCCTAACTTTTTAGTATTTTGGAGTTACAGGAGTATTCGAAGTATTCAGATTACTACAGAATATTCTGTTTTTGACAGATTCTGTTTTCTTGGCGTTGTGTGCTTATTTCGATGAATCTATGGTTTGTATTGGATGGTATAAGCTATAACAAAGTGTGAATACAGTAGATATAATGCAAAAATAAAATATGAATACTTATAGTAGTGATTTGCTTTGTTATACTAACGGATCTCATGAAGGTTTTGTTGAGTTTTGTGTGATGGAAGTTTTCATGTTTTGGGTGAGATCACTATGGATGAAGGAATAAGGTGTAAGAAGAGCCTAAGCTTGGGGATGCCCATGGCATCCCAAGATATTATCTAAAAGAGAAGCAAGCAACTAAGGTTGGGGATGCCCGACTGGCATCCCCTCTTTCTTCTAACGACCATCGGTATTTTACTTGGTGCTTTATTTTTATTCGTTACATATCATGAGTTTTGTTTGGAGCATCTTGTATGACATGAGTCTTTGCCTGTTTCGTTTCACTTAAATCTTTATGAGCTATGGAATTGCTCTAATGCTTCACTTATTTCTTTTTGAGCACGGTGCGCTTTAGTATTTTTGAAGAAATGCTATCATGCTTCACTTAAATTATTTTGAGAGAAGAAATTCTTTCATGCTCATGTTCTTCACTTATATTTGTTTGAGCTATCATAAGCAACATATCAAACTAGTCCCAAAGTGATAGATATTCAAGAGGGATATAAAAAAACTTTCATGAAGATCATTGGACAAAATAAACTTGATTCCTTGTAATAGTTTTGCGATATGATGATATAATATGTGAGTCATGTTGATAAGTAATTATGCTTTAGTAAAAATATTGGTGTTAATGTTTGTGATTCCCTATGCAAGCATGAAAGTCAATAGGTATGCAATGAAATTACATCCTACTTGTCGGTTGATTGGCACCCACCGTGGGGCCTGCGCACGGTGTTGTTGAGTTATTGGAGGGATCTTTTTTCAAGGATTGAGAGGTTCACAATTTTTCCAGATGAGACAAGACCTAGCTTGGAAGGTTTCGCATCCGTGTTACGTTCATCAGTCCAGATTTGAAGACTTGTGAGATTTAAGGTTCAAAATAATGAGGGCTGCGAGCTGTTCTGCCACCGTTTATTGAAAAGTCGCCAAGGCCCATGGAATTTCGATCAGGCACATCAAACGTCCAATCGGTTCAAAGTGCTTGTTTAGATTTATTCCGCCGGCGGCTCAAGTTGTTTTCGCCAAAGTCAAGCACGACCCAGAGAAGTCAATGCTGCCTGTCCGATCTCGCTTCATTTTCCCCTGCTACGGTTCTGCTTCTACCATGGCCTTTCTCAGCCTCTGTGCTACGAACTGCTGCCCTGCGTTATGAGATGCCGCCGGGGAGTCACCCAGCATGGTGAGCCGCCCGGTCGCCCGCCGGGTCATCGAGCGTCATGCCTCGCTGGAGACGTCTAAACCGCCCGTGCTCCTGAACAACCCCCGCTGATACAACCTCGTTGTCGCGGACTCGTCTACTTCACCGCCAGGCTGACCTTTCTCGGTCCCCAAACCGTTTCCGCTTTGGGCCTCAACTCCGAGTCGTCATCATGATTTTTTCAGACCGGTTCCGAGTCACCTCGAGTCGCCCCTGCCTCCAAACCACCATGCTGACCCGCATCAATCTCAGATGGCCGGTGCAGCTCCGAGTTGCTGCGGTTGGTGTTAGTGGCACGTCTCCGCTTTAAATTGCCGCATCGAGCCACCTCCGCCGGGCCGGGTCCGCGTGTTGAGCCGGCTTGTCCTCTGCCACGAATCGCCGCGCTTCGTCCTGATGATGAGTTACTGGTGAGCCTCACCCCGCTGAGCCGCCTTCGCCGCCGCCGGACTCCACTTAAAACCGATATCAACGCCGCGGCCCTCCAGCTCCATCAGGCTGTGCCGGGTTCACCTGGGCCGCCTCTGCCGTTGCGGGTTCCACGCCCCATGTGCTGGCCTCCTCCACCTTGGACTTGCTAAACCGCATAGGCTCGGTATTTCTACTGCGGCTTCCTCCAGCTCATGTGTGGCTCGTCCACCCGCCGGTTCTACCCTGGTTGAGCCACTGTTATGGTCTCTGCTGCTGTCGTGTTTTGGAGCCTCCTAGCCGGCCCTTAATATTGTTGGGTCGCCGCTACGGGTTGCCTCCATCATCACGCCCTGAATTGAGCCGCCTACACCCAGTCGCTGCTCCAGGTCGTCCTCCATGCACCCGTGGCGCCTGGGCCGATTGCTCTCACTACCTTTGCCGTGGCCGCTTTGTCTCTAAGCCGCCGCTATCATGCGGCCTATCTCCCATGCAACCTCTGCCGCACTGGGCCGCTGTCCGAGCTGCGCATCGAGTCGCCCTCTCGTCGAACCACCACGGCCCCTTCACTACCACTGGTTCCGAGCCGCCGGTGATGGGCTGTCGGACACTTCTTCTGCCGCGCCTTCTCTGTTGATAGCCTTCAACCCGCCTTGGCTGCTCCACTGGGCCGCGAGCCGCCTCGGCCTCACCAGTATTTCTACAAACTGCGGTCCCGCCTCGCCGGTGTCTCCACGAGCCGCCTCGGTAAACCGTCGTGGTTTCAGTCGCTTCCCCAGCTCGTGGCCTCCGTCAAATCGCCACTTCTGCTAGCGCAAATCGCCGCCTCGGCGAACTACCTCCGTCTCTGTTGCGGTCTCCTCCGGCTTACCCCGCGCATGGCTTCACCTTTACCTTGCCATGCCTCGAGCTGACCTCCTAAACTTCTAGGGCCGCAGATATGTACAAACCGGCCAAATCGCCTCCCGCCTGCGGCTGTAGCTCCGAGCCCCGCCTCCGCCTTAAACCGCCCCCGGTCTGCAAAATTGAGCATGCATGCGCTTTCACAACTACAAGTCAAGACAAAAGAAAAAAGGGGGGTACCAGTGACCCGGGCGCAAGTTATCCAATTACCACGATCCGTGCAAGAGTTATCGGGCCGTTTGGTCAAGAGACTAGATTTTTAGATCCTGGGTGCCCAGGCACCCCCTGCGTCACTGTAGCCAAGATTCCTTAACAGCTTTGTCATCTCATTAAGCGCAGGAATAGGGATAGAAAACAAAAAACCTGGGCCTAGTCTAGCACTGCCACTCTATATAAAAACTACTCTACTCTAGGCCAAGACTGACTTTGCATGTGCATGTGGTGCGTGCGCTGGAGAGAGAGACAAAGTTTGAACATTGACATGTGATGTGCTGAGTTGGTTACTTTTGGTGTTTTTGAATCACGGACTGGAGAATGACCATGGTAAGAATATGTACTGTTCACGTAGGCAGGGATCTCTAAGAGTAAGACCATGACAAGTCATTTCGCCGCATGCAAAAAAAATATATGGACAAGCAGAACCTACAAACAATGTTGTCAAGTCATCTTCAAGTCGATGTACGCGCCAGATAACAGGGTGTCTGGGCACCCGGGTGCTATGGCACCTTTCCGTTTGGTCAATCCGCTGCATCGTCCCGCCTCTGAGGCCTCGATCCGCCTCTGCCTTCCACTGGTCACCTCCCACACGTTCGCCGACCGGCTCCGGCGTCCTCTGCTTCTACGACTTGAGTCGCTACATCTCCCGCGCTGCTTCTACAGACTTGCCAGAACTGCCCTCCAGGTCGCCTGCTGCCGCGGCCTTCTTCTGAGTAGCCCCGGGTCACGCCCTCGTTTCATCCGCTCATCCCCAAACCGCCTTGCCTGGTCAAGACCAATGCCGCAGTCCGCTTTAGCCACAGCCTCGGGCCTCGCCTAGTCTTCGGTCGTGAACTGCCCCGTTCTAAACCGCTAGGTCTCGCTCAAAACTCCTGCTCTATTTGTACGATGACCCTTCCACACCCCGTGCACCTTTGTACCGGCTGATGAAGGGGTAAGTGTGGCCGGTGAAAAAAAACTATGACTCGGTGGGTCTATTCTGAGCTACTGCAGCTGCGTCTCACCACCAACATATATGACTGGTTCGACGTCCTAGGGAAATGCCAGGTGCTATCCATTTTATTTATATTATTAATGCATGATTAAATTCCTTCGAGAAACATTATTCTACCTTAATTTTTCATGCGTAGGACAAATTGTTCCATGTTCATGGCAGGCATGGTGAGATCATCTATCATCCAAATACATCAGGACAATTATTAACCACCGAAGTGGAGTTATCTCACGGATATGGAGTGCATAGCATCGTCATTTTGCACTACATTTATCTGTGCTGCGGTGCTCAACCGGAAGTGCTTACGCTACCATCCTTGCGGTTTGGTCTACATCAACACACCAGACCGCACCTGTCTGCATGAGCTGTCTGTTGAGTATGAGCAAGTCACTGCTTGGGTAGCCTGGTTGTTTTTCTTCCAACAAATTGGAGGCAAATTATCATCAGCCGCTGTCTGCACTGATGGTTCAATGGACATGTGCACAAATCGCTGCCACTACAGTTCGGTTAACTACAAACAGCCAGTTGGAAGGAACCATTGGCCGAGTTGCTGACACGGCTCATACGGGATCATTTATAACCCGCCGCAGTCACCTCAACCTTCTGTGGATTTACATCGCGTTACCAACCCAATGATATATTCCTTCTGCTATGGTCAAGTACGAAGAATCTCAAGACAGCTCCTTGAGTCATCTTAAAACTCGGGGGCTACGATGATATGACTCTGCAAGTCTTGCCAGTTTCAGCAAATTCAAGTGCCCTGAGATGTTGAAGGGAAAGATAACCCGGTCCCGGAGGTTACTGTTATATTGATGAAAATTTAAAGGTCGTCAGAAATATTCCGGCTCACAATGACGCTTCCGGTTTATAATCCGGTTTAAGCGAAATCCCGTTTTCCAGACAGCACTGAAGCCCTTAGCATCTGGTTCAAATCTGGTGTAAGAGGAAACTATCTCTTGCAAAGCTCTGACGCTCTCAATATCCGGTTCAAAATCCCGGTTCAAGACGAATTTATCTCTTGCAAAGTTAAAGCTTGCCGAAGAGGACATGTTGCCATGATGCGCGGTTCAAACATGGGGATCCTGCCTTATTGGCTTATCATGTTATTGATCACATGGGGACTTTTCCTGCTCATTAAAACATGGTCCATTTTACCTCTTGATTCAGCTTATAAAGCCATATATAAAAATCACTTGGGGGCTTGGGCGTATTCGAATCGTAGCTACACCTCTTGATTGGTGCAAGGCCACGAGGAAAATCACTTGGGGGCTTGTTCGTATTTGAACCATAGCTACACCTCTTGATCAGCTCAAGGCCAGAAGAAAATTACTTAGGGGCCAAAGAGAGTGTTGCAAAAGAACAACTCAAACATAGGCACCCGCCGAGCACAGCTCAAAATATTACTTGGGGATTCTTTGCTATCGCAATGAACAAAGAATCTACACTTGTAATAGGCTATCAAGCCACGGCTTGGAAGCCTGGTGTATATACCTAAAACCCCGAGTTAGCCTGCCTTTTTTAAGTAAGTCACTGCGTCCAGGTAAACCTGGTATGACCCGCCGAACTTTGACAAGTCAATCTCATAAGATCCTGAACTTGTCAAAGTTAAAACGATGATTGGTTAAAGATTGAGGTCCATCTTAAAAGGCTTTGTAAAATGGTTTAACTCAGTGGCCTGGCAGCCCATGAAAAGCCTCGAATTATGGGCCCGGCAGCCCGTGAAAAGCCCAGTCGACAAGTTTTCATATGCTTTTATTTGCCAAGTTTTTTCTCCTTTGATGAGATTTATGATGTTTTTTGATAAACCGGTGTTTATTGACCCGGCTTGGCTTTCAACTACAAGTTGTCGGTACATGATCAGTCATAATCTGGCGCTTATTGACCCGCTCTGGTTTCGACTATAAGTTGCCAGTATATACTGGGATTGCGCCATTGGAATCATGCGCATATAAATCATTGGATTATATTATTCAAATCTTTAATATCCAACATGGCTGGATTTTTACTATGGTTATCAATAACCAGTATTATGATTGAGGTTTTCAAAGTCGCTTTTAGTGCAATGGTTATTATTTTATCAATGGATAGGATTTATTCTACAATGGAGGGAATAGTCCCGAGTCGCTGCAGGCTTACAACCTGGCACTTGGGGGCTACATTATTTAAGTTGAGATTATATCAAATATGCAAGTCTCATGTCGCTGCAAGCATGTACCATGACACTTGGGGGCTAATGCAAAGTCATTTTTGCTCACCTCATCGAAGACCCGACTCATCACATCATAATGAGCCGGCCCTTGGGGGCTACCAATTGCTCCTATCAAAATTCAAGGCCCTTGGGGGCTACACGTTGTTGTTAAAGTCTACATGATCATATTTTCAAAAGTCCCTACTCATTATTTGCATAATGACCCGGCCCTTGGGGGCTACACTGGTTGAAGTATTTATGAGCATAAGGCAATTTCAAAGTCCTAGGTTGCTGCAAGCATGACAACCCGGCACTTGGGGGCTACATATATGGAATACTCAGCTTATGACTATTGACTAGGATGAACAAATTGGATTGTTTAAGATTGTGATATTTATATTGAAGCAAGACTTAAGTTGTTGCTATGTTACCTTCTTAAGATTTGGGGGCTACAAGTGATAGGATTATAAGAGGTATATTTTCCATCTTGATGTTAACTAAAATTATCACCCGGTGCCATCAATATTTATAAACTGGCAATTTTTGCAACGATAAACCGGCAAGTTCTACATCCTTAAACCGGCTAAAGATCAGATGAGTATTTCAATGACCAATATTTTTGTTAAGCATTGGGAGATGAGTCAAATTAGTTATTCTTCAAATTATTTCTTTATGAAAAACCAATATCAGCAAATTGATTATGAAGTTGGCCTATTGACTCGGATTTTCTTGAAGAAGGAAATGACAAGGATTTAAGGTTGATCAGGACCAGTTTAACATGGATAAATCCAAATTAAACTGGGGGCTAATGTCGGGGATATACCCCACCGTATGACCCGGCCGGAGTTAGAACCCAGTTGGGACTTGGTAAACCGGCGGACAGTTAAGATAGATGGCTAAGACAGACGGTAAACCAGCTCGTGGCAAACCGGCAGGAGTTAAGTCAGATGATAACCCGGTAGGTGTTAAGTCAGATGATAACCCGGCAGACCATCATAAACCGACAGACCATCATAAACCGATAGACCATCATAAACCGGCAGACAGTCATAACTCGGCAGCCAGATGATAACTCGGTTGATAGTCATGACCCGACAGATAGAGTCGCCGGGAGTTATGACTCCTGAGATGTTATGAAGCCCAAGACGTTATGACGCCCATGAAGAGAAGTCAAAATAGTTGAAGTCTTAATCCGAGTTGGACTCTACATGTAACCCGCCCCTTCAACATATATAAGGAGGGGCAGGGCACCCCAAGTGGGGAGAAGAATAATCTTAGGGCTAGACATAACTAGGAGAGCAAGTTTACGGCGACCCCGTTATGATGATAATAAGACCTAGCCTCAAACAACATGTAGGGTTGTTACCGGATGATGTTTCCCGGGGCCGGAAGCTGTCTAAATCCTTGTTTTGTGTTGCGTCTCTCGATTCCGCTAAACCCCTCTCAAGCTACCACATAGATGCGTTGGCCTCACGACTAAGTCCTCACACTAGGACATCTGCCGTGACAATTCCACGACACTACTTACGGTGCATTATTCGGTGTTAGTTATGCTTAATGCTCGCTTATGAGATTTTTTGTTTCTTGGTTAGTTGCTTCTCAATCTTTTGCTAGCCTTCATTTGCACTAAGTATGATCACTACTTGTGCATCCAAAATCCTTAAACCAGTTTTGCCACATGAATCCACTATACCTACCTATATGCGGTATTCTTTTGCCGTTCTAAGCAAATTTGTATGTGCCATCTCTAATTTTCAAAATAAATTTCTCTTTTGTGTCCTCGTACCGCTCATGAAACGGTAGGGGGTGGTTGATATGTTTCCATGCTAGATGTGTTATTATCAAGATGAATGTTTATTCACGTGTCATTGCACGAGAGTACGCCAAAGGTATTTGGGATGCCCAGTCCCGAAATGAAAAATGAATTTACTTTATGTTGTTAAATAATAAATTCCTTGGAAAGTGTTGGTATGGACAACACCCGTGGATTCGGTTAGCGATGGAATGTGAAAGTATGGTGGAAAAAGGAATAAACTTAATTTTCTGTTTGGGAACCGCCTATGATATATCTAGCATGGAAAGTACTGGGAACTACTCGATCGTTTTCATTGCCAGGAAAAGCATGCCACCCAATTTTTTTATCTTTATCTTTTTCGCTTTGAGCTCTGGCACCTCTACAAATACCTACTTCCCTCCGCGAAGGGCCTTTCTATTTAGTTTATGCAATTTATATTTTTATTTTGAATCTGCATCTTCTCTTATAAAGCACCAACTAAGGGGCACTATGATCGTAGTCGAGCCTTGGGTGTAGCTAATATGCGAGTGTGTCTCATGAATCGATCAATGATTGAGCATAATGGGCTAGGGATAACTTGCTTTAGTATTGATATTTTGAAAGACATGGTTGCTTGTTGATATGCTTGAGTATTGAAATCTTCATGTCAAAACTAGACTATTTCTTTGAATCATATAAAAGTCGAGATGTCCATGCTACAAGGAAAACAATGTGTGATGAACATGTTAGGAAGCATTCCACATCAAAAATTCTATTTTTGTCATTTACCTACTCGAGGATGAGAAGGAATTAAGATTGGGGATGCTAATACGTCTCCAACGTATCTATAATTTTTTTATTGTTCCATGTTGTTATATTATCATTCTTGGATGTTTTACAATCATTTTACAACAACTTTATATCATTTTTTGGGACTGACCTATTGACATAGTGCCCAATGGCAGTTACTATTTTTTGCTTGTTTTTTACTTCGCAAAAAATCAATAGCAAATGGAGTCCAAATGCAGCGAAACTTTTTGGTGATTTTTTCAAGACCAGAAGACACAAGTTGGGCCAAACAAGTACCAGAGGGGTGCCCCGAGGGAGCACAACCCACTTGGACGCGCCTGGGGGCCCAAGCGCGCCCTAATGGGTTGTTCCCACCTCGGTGGCCTCCCACACCACCTCTTTGCTCTATAAATACCCTAATATTTCAGAAACCCTAGGGGAGTCGACGAAAAACAATTCCAGCCGCCGCAAGTTCCAGAACCACCAGATCCAATCTAGACACCATCACGGAGGGTTTCATCATCCTCATTGGTGCCTCTCCGATGATGCGTGAGTACTGCATTGTAGACCTACGGGTCCGTAGTTACTAGCTAGATGGATTCCTCTCTCTCTCTTTTGATTCTCAATACAATGGTCTCTTGGAGATCTAATTGATGTAACTCTTTTTGCGATGTGTTTGTTGGGATCCGATGAACTTTGAGTTTATGATCAGATCTATGTTTTTATCCATGAAAGTTATTTGAGTATTTTGATCTCTTATATGCATGATTACTTATAGCCTCATATTTATTCTTCGAATCTTTGGTTTAGATTGATTTTTCTTTACATGGGAAGAGGTGCTTTGTGATGGGTTCGATCTTACGATGCTCGATCGCAGTGACAGAACGGGAAACGTCACGTATGTGTAACACCCGGATAATTAAGCTACAGTAATTATCTGTTAATGGTGCCATGTCATCACATTACTATTGCTAATCCTCAGTTAATTCAAATCACAATCCAAATTCAAATTTAAAATAAATGTCTAAAATTCAAATTTATCAAACATGCAAAGTAAAATGTTCAAAGTGTGGCGAATAATCCAAGGATATTTGCGATGTTGAAACCACATTTTTATAATGTGATTAAATACCCTAAAGTAATTAAAATAGTGGCTTAAACAATCATTTAAATGCATTTTAAATAATAAACAAATGCAAACTATTTTATTAAAGTGCCAAGTTATTTGTGGCAGTGTCCTAACTACTAATACTAATTTAGGGGCTTAGACAATATTTTATAAAACCCAAAAAAAATAAAACTAACTAGAAAACAGAAAAGTTTTAAAAGAAAATGCAAAAGAAAAGTAAAAGGAAAAGAAAGCCCTCCCCCTTGTTTCACTGGGCCTTCAGCCACCAGCCGGCCCAACCCAGCTCTCGGTCTCCTCCCTCCTCCTTCTAGCGGTCGACCGACCGCACCCACGCCCGCTCATCCCCGCCGGACCGTCTCGCCGTCCCCGTCAGCAATGGGATCCGGCCGCCCCATTGGCGCCTCGAGTTCTTCCCCCTGCCACTCTCGCCCCACTAACCCTAGCCAATCACAGATCCACTTCCCCTCCTCACCCTCGCACGCTCCTCCTCCAGCGCGCCCCGATCGCTCCTGTGGTCGCCGGTGTGCACCACAATGGAGAGCGCCGCCCCCACTCCCCTTTGACTTCCCACGACCCGCGCCACCGTCGTCCACGTCCCGTGCGCTACCGGATCACTGCCGAAGAGGAACACCACCGCCGCCTGCGTCTTCGTCCCCACCTATGGCAGCCTGGTCCTCGCCGTCGATATGCTTCATCTCATCCACCCCAGCCCAGTACGAGCTCTCCACCGACCTCCTCAGTGAGCGGCACCGATCCCCTACCTTTCTCCCTAGTTTCCGTTGACGTAATCGCCGCCCAAGTCCTCCCGAGGCCGCGCCGAAAGCAACCATGTCCGGCTACTCCCTTCGACCGCCCCAGGCCACCCCCTTGCCAGCGCAACCCTGCACCGCCCGATGTTGCCTGCTTGTTTCGCTATTGCTTGCCGTCCGCCGCCCCTTGCCGCTGCTTGCTGCTCCAACTGCGCCATCACTGCTCGCCCCTGATGGCCCTGCGTGCCGCCGCCTGCTCGCCCGCGGTCGTGCCTGCTGCTTTCGGCCGGCCTCACCGCGGTCCACGCCCTGCCCCATGCCGTGCGCGCCCGTTGCCGCCCGTTACTACTGCTCTCGACTTCTGAAGCTGCTTTCTGTTGCTTCCGCCTGCTGCTGCCGCTTACCACTGCTGCCCCTGTCCGCTGATGTTTGCTGCCTGCTACTGCTCGCTGCTGCTGCTGCTTTTGCACTACTAGGGAAAACCTTATACATAGAACTTTAGCAGTAGCGAGGGTCAAAAAAGCACGCTGGTGCTAAGTAGCAGTAGCGCGCCTGCGCAAACTGCGCTGCAGATAAAGTTCTAGCAGTAGCGCGTCTTCTTCTAAACACATCACTACTAAAATTCCCACGGCTTAGCCGATAGGCTACACATAGTAGTAGCGACCTATAACGAACCGCGCTACCGCTACTTTCTTTGTAGCAGCGCGTTTTATTCTAAACTCACTAGTGATAGAGGATATAAAATTAAATGGAAAGCAAATATAAAGGTAATTGAAAATGAAAGAAATAGAATAAGGTGAAATGAAAAAAATAAAATGTGAAGAAAACTAAATGAAAAAGGGAAAAAAGAGAATGGTGTACCAGTAGCGTCTATTCCAGAACGCGCTATAGCTAACCTAGCAGTAGCGCCCTTTCTGGAACGCGCTACTGGTACTTCTGACTTAGCCACGGGGTTCGTCCTTCCCCACGGCCAGTTCATCCCCCAAATCCAACTCCACTCTCGCTGCCGCCGTCACCCCTCGGCTGCCACACGCTCTCCACACACCCTCTACGCCGCCCCCGACCCCAGATTCAACGCCGCCCCCGCCCCCGACCTCAACGCCGCCCCGGACGCCACCCCCGACCCTGACCTCAACGTTGCCCCGGACGCCGCCCCCGCCCCTGACCTCAACGCCGCCCCCGGGGGCCCGACCACGACCTTGACGCCGCCTGCCCCTCCCTCGTCGCAGGCACCCGAGGTGAGCACGCCTGCTCCTCCCTCTCCCCTACCTCTGCCTAGGTTTTCTACCTCCATCAAATTAGTTAGGGTTCATGTAAGGGTGGAAACGAATCGGATGCAGATGCGGCTCAAATGAGTTAGGGTTCATGTAAGGGTGGAAACGAATCAAATTTCTAAGATGAATTATAAAACGAGTAAAATTTGACCACTTATTTCACTTTATAGTTGGATAATTGGAATATCCGCTACCAGTTTCCACCCCTATTTATAGTAAGTTTATTTTTAGTAAGAACTAGTTGAATTAATAGAACTAGTTAGTAAGAACTTGTTGCTATTTTTTTAGTTAAAGCAATTTTCCCGCATCGACGTGGACGATGCCTATCCCGCATCCTCGTCGTCGAGTCGGCGGAGGATGACACCTGCTTGACCAGATGGGCCATGTCCGGGACTGGGCTCCGCCGGGGTGGTACTGGGAGGCGCTACCTACCGGGGGGCGCAGGTTGGTGAGGAGCTAGCCTGTCGTTGACCCGAACCTTCTTTGGTAGCGGTCGCGTGGGCCAGTGACGGTCCAGAGGCTCGAGGACTCCGCGGAGGTGGTGCGTCACCGTGTCAGTGAGGAGGACGCGCACGTCCGTCGCTACTTGTTTGCGTTGGAGCACAGGTTCTCCAATACCTGGCAGGTTCTCCAGGGATCTCACTGGAGCTATGATCCCGTGATGGTTCCTTCTCTGTGGGTGTCCACCGCCCGCGCCGATACCCGTCGTGTGCTAGGGTTTTAGTTGTACTAGTGATGTTATATGTAAGACACTATTCGGGATCTATTAGTGATAATATTCGACGATGTACGGACGCATGAGATGATTTACTTTTGCTTATTGAATGCATGCTAATTTGAGCCCTATAAGATATTTTGAAATGTATATCTTGTGTTGCTCAATATCCAAGTGGTCGGTCATGTTTGCAGGTTACACATCCGAGTGGCCTATGTTTTGCCGGAGTGTTGATTCATTTCCGTTTCGGCAAATTTCAGGCGATCGATATGTCCTATTTTAACAAAGGTCATGCCGGATTTTTCCGTGAATTTTGGCATGACTTTTGCCAAAATATGTAGGAAATATCGAGTGCCCCGGATTTGTGTGTTGAGTATCCTGGTAGTTGTCTTCTATCGATTTTCAATTAATGTTTTAACTATGAACATAGGAAATGTCTGACGACAAAAAGGATATCAGTATTTGCAAATACAGCAAAGACGAGCGCGGCCTGTGCGACGGAATCTTCCTAGATGATGATAGGCGCTTCAGCATCAAGCTGGACGAGAACTTCGAAGTGCATACAGTAAGTCACAACGACAAGTCTTTTTTCGTAATTAAGCATGACATCTACTTCATTTGCTTCAACTTATATTTTTTTACTATTCTACTAGCGTATCCCCTGCCATGCAAGAGTTTTTGTATTGGATAAGATAGGTTTCGGTCATACTATGGAGGTAAAGAAAGTTTACTTGAAGACTGAGCATGGTTATATTTTCCACACAAAATTATACAATTCAGACGACTACACCTATTTTGGATGCAAAACATGGCGAGCACTATGCAAGACTTATGCATTTGAGCCTGATATGGTTATCACCTTTGATATTCGTACGGAAGATGATATTGAAGGTACTACCGACATCTGGGTGGATGTGCAGACGCCTCCAGTTATACCATTATGTAAGTTTCTCAACCATATTTATGTCTTTGATATTGTTTATTAAAAAATAGTTGACAACTAATTTGTATTGTCAGCTTATTTTGGTGCAAGCAAACATGTCCGGCGCTTGGTAGACAGGACCTACTACTGTCCCGGTGCTGAACTAAACTGCGAGGAGCTAAGTCATTATGTTTCATGGCTTGAGGATCTTGATACTGTCAAGAAAAATTTTCTTCCTGGACTTAGAAATGTTAGTACTGAAAACGTGCGACCAATAGTGTTCGTAATGAACTACGGTCACATCTATTTAGGAAGGATGGTAAGATTTTTACTATTTGACCTTAGTGCATCTTTTCCATACATTATTTGTGAAGCTAAACTTCATTGCTAAGTATGTGACCATACGATGTTCTTCAATAGGGACTCCCGATGAATGTTGTGCCTTATGGGATCGAGACTAAAGGTACCATGAGTATTATTAGCTTACAGCCAAGATATCCTACATGTTACTTTAGTGCATTCAAGATCAGTGATGAATGCTTAATAGTGCAAGACTGGACCAGATATGTGATGGGGGAGCGCAGTCAAGTACTAGGGGGCAGCAAACAGATGTGCTACCCAAAATTAGGAGACAAGTTCATCTGCATGCTCCAACTTGATCAAGGAGGAGAGCTACACATGTTTTATGTTGTTTTACCTAAGAGAGAGCAGCAGGAGTGATTAGCTAGAAATGAGTTTGAGGATGATGATGTGCTACACTATTACTATGATGATAAAATAGCTAGTGTTGGTGGTAATGATTGATGATTATTATTAGCTAGTGTTAGTGGTGATTAAATAAATATTGTTGGTGGTAATGATTATGATGATGATTAAATAGCTTGTGCTGGCGGATTAGATTCAAATGGAGGCAACACGTGGTGCACATCGAAAGTACTACTAGTCCAAACTAGATCAACTTTGGATTAGTAGTATACTTTTGACATGCACCACATATTGCCTCCACTTGAACCTAATCCACCTTCATTTGACACACTGTTATGGACATAATGATGTAAACCACATAACTGGCATTGTACCAATATTTGTACGATGGCACATAAATACACTAAAAATAAAAAAATAAAAAAACAATACTAGTAGCGATGGAGAGAAAACACGCTGCCAGTAGTTACATTAGCAGTAGCGTGGGAGTGAACAAGCGATGCAGCTATTTGTCCTAGCAGTAGCGCGTGCGGCACGCGTTACTGCTAAGCAATAGCTGTAGCGCCTTATTAGTAGGACGCCTACCCGCGCTACTAGTGAGAACAAAACCTGTGCTGCTGCTAGGGTTTTCCCTAGTAGTGTTGTACTGCTAGCTAGGTGCCGCTGTTGCTGCTTTGTTGCTCCTCCGACTAGCTGCCGCTGCTGCTGCGTACTACCGCTGCTAGTGCTGCTGGTGCTGCTGCTACTACCGCAAACTGCAGCTTGCTGCTTCAATTGGCCATGGCTACAGCCATGGCCGTGTGTGTGTGTGTGTGTGCGTGCGCGCGCGCATGAGTGTGTGTTTTGTGTGTGTGGCCGGCTCAAATACTAGTTTAGGGACTAATTTAGTTAGTTAGTCTGATTACTAGTATTAGTTCATTAGCCCCATAGTAGATGACATGTGGACCCACTGTTAGTTTTAAGTAAAACAAATTTAAAATAAATGTCTAAGATAATGACATGTGGGCCCCTATGACCTGTTGACTGGTCAACATGCTTACTGGACTAGTTGACTAGGCCCTGGACCCCACCTGCCATACACTGGCTCGGTACACTTTTGGGTACCCCTAGTCTTTTCCCCTTTTATTTTTTAATTAATATTATTTTCAGAAAATGTTTAAAACTTTGATAAATCACTTAAAATAAACTATAGGTCAGATGAAAATACTGTGTACATGTAAGTAGCTCAGAAAAGCGAGAGGAACCCGATTACGCAGTCTGTTCGTCTGCCACACATCCCTAGCATAGTGAACTTGCAACCTCCCCCCTTCGGTTTGTCTGTCTGAAAATGCCAAACACCAGGAAAACATTCCTAGCACTGCGTTAGACACCCCTAGCGCTGCTTTTGTCTTGTCATGCATAATATTGCACTTGTTTGCTCTGTATTTATTGTTTCTTCCCCCTCTTCTCTCCGGTAGACCCCGAAACCTCCGCTAATGACACTGTGATCGACTATGTCAACGACGACCCTTCTTCCCTTTCAGCGGAGCTTCGAGGCAAGCTCCCTTTGATCATCTCGATATCGCCCATTCCTTCCCCTCATGCTTGCATTAGATTTCGCTACTCTAATTGATTGCTCCTATTCTGATGCATAGCCTACTTTTGTAACCTGCTTATTGTTACCTACCCGCTTATCTTAAACTTCTTACTATAGGTTGGTTAGTGATCCATCAGTGACCCCCACCTTGTCCTTGTTGCCCCTGCTTCATCATCGACGACTCGATCAACGTGATCGACGACCAGAGCCCGACACCTCACATCACATCACACCCCTTTTGTTGCTTGACTCTGCAGAGCTACTATCGAGTGCCGAGAGTGATACCTCGTAACACACTCCTGATGATAATTCTGTAGTGTAACTATTCAGTTGTGGTCAACGAGGGTGATTCCTCCTTCACCATTCCCGATATGGCTCTGTCGTGCAACCTCTCAAGTGTGGACCTCGAGGGTGATTCCTCCCACATTCACCTTGATGATTACATCGAGTGGAATCCAGCGAGGGTGATTCCTCAGGTTTCCCCCTTGATGTTTTGGACACACGATTACCCGGACTTTACATCAGACCATTGTTGAAGTCGGGTTGCCCCCGAGGGGTACCCGCGAGTTGATGTGAAAGTCGGGCGGGCCCGTAGAGCACCTGCGAGGCACGGCCCGACATGCTAGGCCTTTGACGTAAGTCCACGAGACGGGGCGACGGGGTCACATTATCGTGAGTCTCTGCTCATCTCTGCGAGCCCCCAATGCACTAACAGTTTTGGGTATTTGTTTTGAGTTCGCCTTTGGCCTTTACGCACTAACTATTGGTGTCAAAACCGATGGATTTCGGGTAGGGTGTCCCGAACTGTGCATCTAGGATCGATGGTACCAGGAGACGGGGGACACAATGTTTACCCAGGTTCGGGCCCTCTCTATGGAGGTAATACCCTACTTCTTGTTTGAGTAATCTTGATGAATATGAGTGTTACAAGAGTTGATCGACCACGAGATCGTAATGGCCAAACCCTAGAAGTCTAGCCTATGAGTATAGCGTAACATAAGGTAGTAAGCATAGGAGCCGGGCAACCCAACTATTGACCAAAGACATGATTCAGAGCTGATGCATATAATGCTATGAGTTCGGGGCGCCGAACTATACTGAAAAAGTGTTCGGACTTTTATTGCCGTGATGCGGGGTATAATGAAACCCCTGGTGTGTAGCGTATATCATGTTCACCGTTTTGACTTGAGGGGGAAATTTCTTCTGCCCCCAGTGTTCGGCTGTCGGGGCTCTTCGTCATCGTCCTCGCTCTGCAGTTCCCCTTCTTTGTTTCTATGTACCTTGCTGGCTTGTTTAAATACCCGGCAATCTCTGTTAGTATGGTTGGCCGGTTTGTTTGGGGTGCCATGTATTTGGCAAGGACGATCGAGTATGCGGTCCAAGATGGATGGTTTTCCACTGCTCCTTTTATAGGGCTTCTTTCGCTGGCCGGACTTGGAAGCACTGAATCCGACATGAACTGTTGTGTCATCGGTGTTATCGCCATTGCCTCGGCGTTTGTGTCTGTTGCGCCGAAGTTTGCCGATGCTATTCTTGGCCTCCGAGGGGACTGTCTCGCTGGATGTGTTGTTACTATGGGCCAACCAACTGTCCTTTCCCGCGCAAAAGTGTGTCATGAGTGTCGTGAGGGCTGCCATGGACTTCGGCTTTTCTTGGCCGAGGTGGCGTGCTAGCCATTCGTGGCGGATGCTGTGTTTGAAGGCTGCTAAGGCCTCGGCGTCCGGACAGTCAACGATCTGGTTCTTTTTGGTTAGGAACCTAGTCCAGAATTTTTTGGCTGATTCTCCAGGTTGTTGAACTATGTGGCTTAGGTCATCGGCGTCTGGTGGCCGGACATAAGTTCCTTGGAAGTTGTCTAGGAAAGCTTCTTCCATGTCCTCCCAGCTGCCGATAGAATTTTCAAGCAGGCTGTTAAGCTAGTGCCGAGCTGGCCCTTTGAGCTTGAGTGGGAGGTATTTAATGGCGTGGAGGTCATCTCCTCGAGCCATATGAATATGGAGAATGAAATCCTCGATCCACACTGCGGGATCGATTGTGCCATCGTATGATTTGATATTGATGGGCTTGAAACCCTCGGGGAATTCGTGATCCAGTACCTCGTCTATTAAGCAGAGAGGGTGTGTGGCACCTCTGTACCATGACGTGTCGCGGCGTAGCTCTGATGGAGTCCGTCTGCGGCATTCGGACCGGGCGTGGGTAGGTTTGTCATGTCCGAATAAGTAGCCGTCTTCGTGCCTCTCGAGGCACGTTCTCACGATCCGTAGATCGATCTTGTATGTCCTGCGCTACTATCCAGGATCTGCCGGAGGTCATACCCGTGACCCTGAATTCTTTCGTCTTTATTTTTGCGGGGCGGTTGGGTGGGCTGTTGTTCGGGATGAGTTGCCGCTTTATCCCGACCGCGTGGTGGCCGGTCGGCCGCCCTGTCTCGACTACGTGGTGGTCGTTCCGCATTACGTGAGGGAGATGTGTGCTCCGGTGTCTCCTTGTCGAATTGAGGTAGCAGTCTGCGTTTTGGGTAGCTCTTGGCTGGGCGCTTGAGGCCATATTCTTCCGCTGTCAGGACGTCAGTCCATCTGTCGACGAGCAGGTCTTGTTCAGCTTGAAGCTGATGCTGCTTATTTTTCAGGCTCCTTGAAGTGGCTATGAGTTGGAGATTAAAGTGCTCCTACTCCAGAGGGTCCTCAGGCATGATGAAATCTTTGTTGCCGAGGCTTGTCTCCTCTTTGGAGGGTGGACGATAACTTTCATCCCCCGAGACATCTTCTATGGCCTGCTCATCAGGGTTGTCTTGCCTACCCTCCTATTCCTCCTGTTCAAATGCAGCACCGACAGGGTCTTCATTATTTTCGGCGTCGCCCGGAGTGCTATTTTCTCTAGTACAAGTGTTGCTATCTTTTGAGCGGCGAGGCTTAGAACGGCGTTTGGGGTGCCGGCGCTTGGACTGCGTCTCGGATGTTTTATTCTAATCTTCCTCTTCTTTGTTGTCACCAGGTTCCATGGGTGTATCAACCATGTATACGTCGTAAGAAGAGGTGGCCGTCCAACGTCTAGTGAATGGCATGTCTTGGCCTTGCTCATCGTCGGCATCGTCGTCCATACTGGTGATGTCTTCGGAGCCATAGTCAAGCACGCCGGTTAAGTCGTCGACGGTGGCTATGAAGTGGGTGGCGGACGGGAAGCAAAATTCCTCATCGTCCGCCTCTAGCTCTAGCCGAACATAGTTCAGTTGTGATTCTTCATCCAAGGACAAGTTCTTAAAAGAATTTAGTACGTCACCCAAAGGTGAATGCTGGAAGATGTCTACGGCGCTAAATTCGAAAATCGACAACCGATCCAGCTCGGTGTCCGCAGGTGTATCCGGTCCGGTACGAGCAGCCGATGACAAGTCCAGGGTTCCGTTGACGCAAGCATTGGAGGATGTCGGGTCCGTGTGTGGCTCCAACGCCACGGACTTTATGGCCTCGGAGGGCGTGATCTTCTTTGGTACTCAGGCCGTTGCAGCAATACGATCCATCTCCTGGGTGAGCTCCGATGACAGATTTAAGTCATGTTTCTAGGAGGAAGGGAGAGCGATCGCTGTGGTTTCAAATCCCTCGAAGATCAAGTCTCCATGGATATCCACGACGTAGTTTAAGCTTCCAAACCTGACCCGGTGGCTGGGGGCGTAACTATCGATCTGCCTCAGATGGCCAAGCGAGTTGGCCCGCAGTGCGAAGCCGCCGAATACGAAGATTTGTCCGGGGAGCAAGGTTTCTCCCTTGACCACGTCATTATTGACAATCGAAGGGGCCATCGAGTCCTTCGCCGACGGCACAGTGGAACTCTCATGAAAGCACCAATGTCGGTGTCAAAACCGGCGGATCTCGGGTAGGGGGTGCCGAACTGCGCGTCTAGGATCGATGGTAACAGGAGACGGGGGACACAGTGTTTACCCAAGTTCGGGCCGTCTCTATGGAGGTAATACCCTACTTCCTGCTTGATTGATCTTGATGAATATGAGTGTTACAAGAGTTGATCTACCACGAGATCGTAATGGCCAAACCCTAGAAGTCTAGCCGATGAGTATATGGTAATGAATCTGTCCTATCCGAACTATGCTCTCTGGTTTATATAGACACCGAAGAGATCTAGGGTTACATGAGGTCGGTTACATAGGAGGGAATCTTCATAGTCGGTCGCCTAGCTTGCCTTCCATGCCAAGTAGAGTCCAGTCCAGAAACGGGTATTGTCTTCGGCCTTCATGTCTTCATGGCCCATCAGTCCGGCCCATGGATAACAGACCGGACGCCCGAGGACCCGTTAGTCCAGGACTCCCTCACTAACCACCACACGAGAATTGTTATGGGCCTCGACATTGTTGTATCAACCGAAGCTTTGTCGGACGTCCAATTCAGCATTGTGGCATTGTCGGATCGTGCCATCCACTTCATGGGTGGTGCTGGTATCCACCCTGCAAACAACGACCCAGAATGCAAAGGGCGATGGGCCCAAGACCACGGAGTGCTTAGGATGTAGAGCGACGGGGACCTCTCTGCTGAGCCATAGGTAGGGCTGCGATGTGTAGATCTTCCGAGGCCGGGCATTGACTCAGAAAAGTGTGTTCGGCCAGAATCAAGCGTGTTGGGTAACATGGTGCACCCCTGCAGGGAAGTTATCTAATCGAATACCGTGTCCACGGTAATGGACGTTCAGATTTGTATCCTGATCAATTACAACTAGAACTGGTTACTTGAGACATGTGATGAATATGTTGGCTCCGGGATTGCTTCCTCACTGGGAGTCGAGGAAGAATCTCTGGGCGTTAAAGCTACAACATAAACTATTATTCCTTACTCTTCTACATGTTGCAAGATGCTTGGAGCTGCTTAAAAATGCTAGTCTTGGATAGGCTAGGCCTCCCCCTCTATTCTGGCATTCTGCAGTTCAGTCCACAGAACAACCTTTCAATTTGATACCAATGCATACTTAGTATGGATCTGATGCTTGCGAGTACTTTCGATAAGTACTCACGATTGCTTTGCTACCCCTTTTCCCCCTTCTTTCTTATTTTCGGTTGTTGCAACCAGACGGTGGATCCCCAGAGCCAGATGCCACCATAGTCGACTACTACTACTACCCTCAAGGTGCCTACTACTACTTGGATACCGCCAATGACCAGGAGTTGTTAGGAGGTCCCAGGCAGGAGGCCTTGCCTCTTCGATCATTGCTTCTTTTGTGCTAGCCTTCTTAAGGCATCCTTGTTTAACTTGTGTAACGAGCTATTTATTTGATCCCTCGAGGTCCATGGCTTCTAATATAAAGCTTGTTTTACAAGAGAGGTGTTTTGGAGGCCGAACTCCATGGAGGCCTTTATTTTTGAAAATTCAAATTCAAATTTTTATGGTTCAAAAAACTTTGAAAAAATATGCGTGTATGTAAGGATGTAACCCACATGTGTGTAAAAATTCATGATGAAATACCTTGAGTTGCAACCTGTACAAAAAAGAAAAATTCATGGCCTGGAAGGATGATTAGTATCATGTGTTAAACAACCTCATATTTGTCTTTTTTACACAGCCCTCATTTCAATGTATTTTGAACTGAAAGTTTACACACATGTGTGTTATGCCTTCATCTATATCCGTATTTTTTTCAGAAATTTTTGAAATGTAAACTTATGAATTTTGATGAAATTTCAAATTTGAATTTGGAGGCGGAGCTCCAAAATGGTTTTCCGTTTTTTATTTCAGTTTGTGTCTAGAGTTGTGTTGTGATATCTTCCCGTGAGTCCCTGATCTTGATTGTACACATTTGCATGTATGATTAGTGTACTTTCGAATCAGGACGTCACAGTATGTATCATTGCTATTAAGGATAATAAGATGGGGTCTAATTCCTACATTAATAGATCTTGTCTACATCATGTCATCGTTCTTATTGCATTGCTCCGTTTCTCCATAAACTTTATACACTAGATGCATGCTGGATAGCGGTCGATGTGTGGAGTAATAGTAGTAGATGCAGGCAGGAGTCGGTCTACTAATCTTGGACGTGATGCCTATATAATGATCATTGCCTGGATATCGTCATAATTATTTGATGTTCTATCAATTTCCCAACAGTAATTTTTTACCTGGCGTACGCTATTTTTCTTGAGAGAAGCCACTAGTGAAATCTACGGCCCCCGGGTCTCTTCTTTATCATATTTTCCTTCAAGATCTATTTTCATTCTCTTTTGTTTTCAGATCTATATTTCCAAAACCGAAAAGTACCTTGCTGCACTTTATTTTATTTTGTGTTTATTCGAGATCTATTTATCCAATTTATCATATTTTTCTCCCGTCAACTGGATAATTTCTGGAACCGTTACCGGAAAGGGATTGACAACTCCTTTAACACGTCAGGTTGCAAGTATTTGTTCTTTGTGTGCAGGCACCATTTACATAGTGTTGCGTGGTTCTCCTACTAGTTGGATAACCTTGGTCTCATCACCGAAGGAAATACCTACCGTTGATGTGCTGCATCATCCCTTCCTAGTTCAGGAAATACTGACGTAGTTCAAGCCGCATCAGAGCTTTGTAGATTGAGAAAGCAATGGCAAGAGGCATGAGAAGGTATACAAACATAAGCAATGGTTGTTTCCCTTTTATAAGCTGCCGTAATGCTAAGTCCTTTTACTGCGCCACAGGCCTCGCCGCTTCCCGATATAATCATGACATTATGCGTGGGTGGGATAACCATAATCATTGATCATATCCCTTAAAAAATGTGCACGATCTCCATATTGATGGGACATGCCAACGGAGGCACTCCCTCGAACCATGAATCGAGTTTGCAGAACGGTTCAACATTTGTGCCCGGCTACGACCTTTCACCAAAAACTGTCAGGCAAAGGCACTATTCATACTTGAGCTGTTGGCCTTTGAGGCTAAGCAATATCTATAGTTCGGATTTCAAATATAACCTGGTCAACACCTGACAGAACTTAGCTAAGCGCCTCTTGGAGGCTTGGCAAAGGGGAACTACTCCAAACATTGAGGTGGAGAAGAATTTGCCCCGCAAGCCACAGACATCGGTGCACCAAGAACTCAGGAAGCCATGAGACGCCGGTGTTGGAGGCTAGTTCGGGGGCTACTGTGGGAGTCCCAGGCTAGGGGGTCCTCGGGCTACCGACGTATCTCTTATGGGACGGACAGGTGGACCGTACTACAACTGCTAGAAGGCCGAACTATTGGGCTATTCCGTATCCGAACATGAGATCTTTGATGCCTCGGTGTGTCCTCCAAGTCAAGATAAGAAGAATCAGCATGATTATTCCTTCCTTGTAACTGACCATGTGTAACCCTTGTACCCCTGGTGTCTATATAAACCATAGGGCTTAGTCTGTAGAGGCTAGAAGAACAACCATCACCCTACTCGCGTAGGGTTTAGTTCATCTTATCTCGTGGTAGATCAACTCTGTAATCATCCCATACACTTCAATATAATCAAGCAGGACGTAGGGTTTTACCTCTTCGAGAGGGCCCGAACCTGGGTAAACATCGTGTCCTTCGTCTCTTGTTCCCCATTGATCCAAGATCCATAGCTGGGGACCCCCTACCTGAGATCCGCCGGTTTTGACACCGACAGCTATCACTTGGTCATACACCAAATGTAGTGGCACTTCTTGCCCATCCGGCCCTACGAGCCCCAGCCGAGCTAAATGCTCCGGATTCAACTTGGTAAAGCGGGTCTTAACCATCACCCACGCTTCCCGCGCTCCTTCTCGGCACGCTGACATTTTTCATAGCTCAAAGCGGTGCCAAGCTCCTTTAAACCGGTTAGCCAGCTCGGTCATCCCCTCTGGAGCTTCCTTGCTTGGCCACAAAGTCTTGAACATCATTTTCATGGCCTTTCGGGCTCGCTCATGTGTGGCGGATAGCTCCTTCAGTAGTTACTGTCCGAATGAGCTGGCCTCCTCTTTGGTGCGTCCGGTCAGGAGAACTGTGATGTAGCTTGAACTACGTCCGTATTTCCCCAAAGAGGAAGGGATGATGAAGCACATCTACGGTAGGTATTTCCCTCGGTGATGAGACCAAGGTTATCAAACCAATAGGAGAACCACACAACACCACGTAAACAGCTCCTGCACATAAAAACAAATACTTGCAACCCGACGTAAGAGAGGGGTTGTCAATCCCTCATAGGTAAAAAGATAGGTTAAATAGTAGTAGATTGGATAAAAAGATCTTGCGGGAACGCGAGATAAATTAAATAATGATAAATTGCAGCAATGTATTTTTTATATTTCTGGATTAATAGATCTGAAAATAAAAGCAAATAAAAATAGATCGCGAATGCAAATATAATAAAGAAGAGACCCGCGGGCTGTAGATTTCACTACTGGCTTCTCTCAAAAAAATAGCATACGGTGGGTAAACAAATTACCGTTGGGCAATTGATAGAACTTCAAATAATCATGACGATATCCAGGCAATGATCATTATATAGGCATCACGTCCAAGATTAGCAGACCGACTCTTGCTTGCATCTACTACTATTACTCCACACATCGACCGCTATCCAGCATGCATCTAGTGTATTAAGTTCACTAGTCGTCAACCTGTGCGTCCGCGCGGGCTAGCATATTATAGGTAGATGTATGTAAGTTGAAATTACAGTAATATCTTTCTTGTACGCAAGGTTTATGAAGGAAATATGCCCTAGAGGCAATAATAAAGTTATTATTTATTTCCTTATTTCATGATAAATGTTTATTATTCATGCTAGAATTGTATTAACCGGAAACATAATACATGTGTGAATAGATAAGCAAACATAGTGTCAATAGTATGCCTCTACTTGACTAGCTCGTTAATCAAAGATGGTTAAGTTTCCTAACCATAGACATGATTTTTCATTTGATTAACAGGATCACATCATTAGGAGAATGATGTGATTGACTTGACCCATTCCGTTAGCTTAGCACTTGATCGTTTAGTATGCTGCTATTGCTTTCTTCATGACTTATACATGTTCCTGTGACTATGAGATTGTGCACTTTGTGTGCTACCAAAGGAACACTTTGTGTGCTACCAAATGTCACAAGGTAACTGGGTGATTATAAAGGTGCTCTACAGGTGTCTCCAAAAGTACTTGTTGGGTTGGCGTATTTTGAGATTAGGATTTGTCACTCCGATTTTCGGAGAGGTATCTCTGGGCCCACTCGGTAATGCACATCACTATAAGCCTTGCAAGCATTGTAACTAATGAGTTAGTTGCGAGATGATGTATTATGGAGCGAGTAAAGAGACTTGCCGGTAACGAGATTGAACTAGGTATTGAGATACCGACGATCGAATCTCGGGCAAGTAACATACCGATGACAAAGGGAACAACGTATGTTGTTATGCGGTTTGACCGATAAAGATCTTCGTAGAATATGTGGGATCCAATATGAGCATCCTGGTTCCGCTATTGGTAATTGACTGGAGACGTGTCTCGATCATGTCTACATAGTTCTCGAACCCGTAGGGTCCGCACACTTAAAGTTCGATGACAGTTATATTATGATTTTATACGTTTTGATGTACCGAAGGTTGTTCGGAGCCCCGGATGTGATCACGGACATGACGAGGAGTCTCGAAATGTTCGAGACGTAAAGATCAATATATTGGACGACTATGTTTGGACACTGGAATGGTTCCGGGAGGTTTCAGACATTTATCAGAGTACTGGGGGTTACCAGAACCCCCCGAGAAGCTATTGGGCCTTATGGGCCTTAGTGGAATAGAGAGAGGGAGGCCAGGAGGTGGCGCGCGGCACCTCTTGCCCAAATCTGAATTGGGAAAGGGAAGGGGGCGGCGGCCCCCCTTCTCCATCCTTCTCTCCACCTCCTCCTTCCCCATTCTCCTACTTGGAATAGGAAAGGAGGGCAAAACCTACTTGGACTAGGATTGCCCCCCTTCGGCGCGTCTCTCCCCTTGGGCGTCCCTCTCCTCCTCCCCCCTTTATATACGGAGGAGGGGGGCACCCCATAGACACAACAATTGATCTCTTAGATCTTTTAGCCGTGTGCGGTGCGCCTCTCCACCATAGTCCACGTCAATAATATCGTAGCGGTGCTTAGGCGAAGCCCTGCGACGGTAGAATATCAACATCGTCACCACGCCGTCATGCTGACGGAACTCTCCCTCAAAGCTCGGCTGGATCGGAGTTCGAGGGACGTCATCGAGTTGAACGTGTGCAGAACTCAGAGGTGTCGTGCGTTTGGTACTTGATCGGTCGGATCGTGAAGACGTACGACTACATCAACCGCGTTGTGCTAACGCTTCCGCTTTCGTTCTACGAGGGTACATCGACACACTCTCCCCTCTCATTGCTATGCATCACCATAATCTTGTGTGTGCGTAGGAATTTTTTGAAATTACTACGTTCCCCAACAGTGGCATCCGAGCCAGGTTTTATGTGTAGATGTTATATGCACGAGTAGAACACAAGTGAGTTGTGGGCGATACGAGTCATACTACTTACCAGCATGTCACACTTTGGTTCGGCGGTATTGTTGGATGAAGCGGCCCGGACCAACATTATGCGTACGCTTACGCGAGACTGGTTCTACCGACGTGCTTTGCACACAGGTGGTTGGCGGGTGTCAGTTTCTCCAACTTTAGTTGAACCGAGTGTGGCTACGCCCGGTCCATGTGAAGGTTAAAACAGCACTAACTTGACGAACTATCGTTGTGGTTTTGATGCGTAGGTAAGAATGGTTCTTGCTCAGCCCGTAGCAGCCATGTAAAACTTGCAACAACAAAGTAGAGGACGTCTAACTTGTTTTTGCAGGACATGATGTGATGTGATATGGTCAAGACATGATGAAATATAAATTGTTGTATGAGATGATCATGTTTTGTTAAAGTTATCGGCTATTCGCAGGAGTCTTATGGTTGTCTCTTTATTTGCATAATATGCAAGTGCTATGTAATTGCTTTACTTTATCGCTATGCGATAGCAATAGTTGCAAAAGTAATAGCTAGTGAGATGACCATATGACGACACATTGATAAAAGAACAAGATGATGGAGATCATAGTGTCATGCCGGTGACGATAAAGATCATGACGATACTTTGGAGATGGAGATCAAAAGCGCAAGATGATCATGGCCATATCATGTCACATATTTTGATTACATGTGATGTTTATCTTTTATACATCTTATTTCCGTTGCCAAAGTTCATCATGATGAGACACCACGTGATGATCGGGTGTGATAAGCTCTACGTTCATCTACAACGGGTGCAAGCTAGTTTTGCACACGCAGAATACTCGGGTTAAACTTGACGAGCCTAGCATATGCAAATATGGGCTCGGAATACTGGAGACCGAAAGGTCGAGCGTGAATCATATACTAGATATGATCAACATAGTGATGTTCACCACTAAAAACTACTCCATCTCACGTGATGATCGGACATGGTTTAGTTGATTTGGATCACGTGATCACTTAGATGATTAGAGGGATGTCTATCTAAGTGGGAGTTCTTAAGTAATATGATTAATTGAACTTTAATTTATCATGAACTTAGTCCTGTTAGTATTAGCATATCTATGTTGTAGATCAATAGCTCGCACTTAGCTCCCCTGTTTTATTTTGATATGTTCCTAGAGAAAAATAAGTTGAAAGATGTTAGTAGCAAAGATGCGGACTAGCTGCGTGATCTGAGGATTATCCTTATTGCTGCACAGAAGAATTATTTCCTTGATGCACCGCTAGGTGACAGACCTATTGCAGGAGCAGATGCAGACATTATGAACGTTTGGCTAGCTCAATATGATGACTACTTGATAGTTTAGTGCACCATGCTTAAACGGCTTAGAATCGGGACTTCAAAGACGTTTTGAACGTCATGGACCAGATGATATGTTCCAGGAGTTGAAACTAATATTTCAAGCAAATACCCGAGTCGAGAGATATGAAGTCTCCAACATGTTCTATAGCTAAAAGATGGAGGAGAATAGCTCAAGCAGTGAGCATGTGCTCAGATAGTCTGGGTACTACAATCGCTTGAATAAAGTGGGAGTTAATCTTCCAGATAAGATAGTGATTGATAGAATTCTCTAGTCACCATCACCAAGTTAGTAGAACTTCGTGATGAACTATAGTATGCAAGGGATGACGAAAACGATTCCCGATCTTTTCATGTTGATGAAATCGATGAAGGTAGAAATCAAGAAAGAGCATCAAGTGTTTATTATTAACAAGACCACTAGTTTCAAGAAAAGGGCAAATGGAAAGAAAGGGAACTTCATGTAGAATGGCAAGCAAGTTGTCACTTCCGTGAAGAAGCCCAAAGCTAGACTAAATCCTGAAACTGAGTGCTTCTACTACAAAGGAAATGGTCACTGGAAGCGGAAATACTCTGAATATTTGGTGGATAAGAAGGATGGCAAAATGAACAAAGGTATATTTGATATACATGTTATTGATGTGTACTTTACTAGTGTTTATAGCAACCCCGCGATATTTGATACTAGTTCAGTTGCTAAGAATAGTAACTTGAAACGGGAGTTGCAGAATGAACAAAAACTAGTTAAGAGTAAAGTGATGATGTGTGTTGGAAGCAGTTCCAAGATTGATATTATCATCATCGCAGACTCCCTATACTTTCGGGATTAGTGTTCAACCTAAATAAATGTTATTTGGTGTTTGCATTGAGCATGAATATGATTTGATCATGTTTACTGCAATATGGTTATTCATTTAAATTAGAGAATAATTGTTGTTCTGTTTACATGAATAAAACCTTCTATGGTCATACACCCAATGAAAATGGTTTGTTGGATCTCGATTGTAGTGATACACATATTCATAATATTGAAGCCAAAAGATGCAAAGTTAATAATGATAGTGCAACTTATTTGTGGCACTGCCGTTTAGGTCATATTGGTGTAAAGCACATGAAGAAACTCAAAGCTGATGGGTTTTTGGAAACACTTGATTATGAATCACTTGAGGCTTGCGAACCATGCCTCATGGGCAAGATGAGTAAGACTCCTTTCTCCGGAACAATGGAGCGAGCAACTGACTTATTGGAAATAATACATTATGATGTATGCGGTCCGATGGGTGTTGAGGCTCGTGGCGGGTATCGTTATTTTCTGACCTTCACAGATGATTTGAGAAGATATGGGTATATCTACTTGATGGAACATAAGTCCGAAACATTTGAAAAGTTCAAAGAATTTCAGAGTGAAGTGGAAAATCATCGTGACAAGAAAATAAAGTTTCTACGATCTGATTGCGGAGACAATTAAAACAATGTGGAATAGTTTCACAAATTCGTGACACCTGGAACACCACAGCATAATGGTGTGTCCGAACGTCATAACCGTACTTTATTGGTCTATGATGTTTCTTACCGATTTACCACTATAGTTTTGGGGTTATGCATTAGAGACAGCTGCATTCACGTTAAAAAGGGCACCATCTAAATCCGTTGAGACGACAACGTATGAATAGTGGTTTGGCAAGAAACCAAAGTTGTCGTTTCTTAAAGTTTGGGGTTGCGATGCTTATAAGAAAACGTTTCATTTTGGTAAGCTCAAACCCAAATCGGAGAAATGTGTCTTCATAGGATACCCAAAGGAGACAGTTGGGTACACCTTTTATCACAGATCTGAAGGCAAGATATTCGTTGCTTAGAATGGATCCTTTCTAGAGAAGGAGTTTCTCTCGAAAGAAGTGAGTGAGAGGAAAGTAGAACTTGATGAGGTAACAGTATCTGCTCCCTTATTGGAAAGTATTTCATCACAGAAACCGGTTCCTGTGACGTCTACACCAATTAGTGAGGAAATTAATGATGATGATCATGAAACTACAGATCAAGTTGTTACTGAACCTCGTAGGTCAACCAGAGTAAGATCCGCACCAGAGTGGTATGGTAATCCTGTTCTGGAGGTTATGTTACTAGACCATGACGAACCTATGAACTATGAAGAAGCGATGGTGAGCCCATATTCCGTAAAATGGCTTGAGGCCATGAAATCTGAGATGGGATCCATGTATCAGAACAAAGTGTGGACTTTGGTTGACTTGCCTGATGATCGGCAAGCCATCGAGAATAAATGGATCTTCAAGAGGAAGACGGACGCTGATAGTAGTGTTACTATCTACTAAGCTAGACTTGTCGAAAAAAGGTTTTTGACAAAGTTCAAGGTGTTGACTACAATGAGATTTTCTCACTCGTAGCGATGCTTAAGTCTGTCCGAATCATGTTAGCAAAATACCACATTTTATGAAATCTGGCAAATGGATGTCAGAACTACATTCCTTAATGGATTTCTTAAAGAAGAGTTGTATATGATGCAACCAGAAGGTTTTGTCGATCCTAAAGGTGCTAACAAAATGTGCAAGATCCAGCAATCCATCTATGGACTGGTGCAAGCATCTCGGAGTTGAAATATACGCTTTGATGAGTTGATCGAAGCATATAGTTTTATACAGACTTGCGGTGAAGCCTATATTTACAAGAAAGTGAGTGGGAGCACTACAACATTTTTGATAAGTATATGTGAATGACATATTGTTGATCAGAAATAATGTATAATTATTCTACAAAGCATAAAAGAGTGTTTGAAAGGAGTTTTTCGAAGAAAGACCTCGGTGAAGCTGCTTATATATTGAGCATCAAGATCTATAGAGATAGCTCAAGATGCTTGATAAGTTTTTTCAATGAGTACAATACCTTGACAAGATTTTGAAATAGTTCAAAATGGAACAGTCAGAGAAAGAGTTCTTGCCTGTGTTACAAGGTGTGAAATTGAGTAAGACTCAAAGCCCGACCACAGCAGAAGATAGAAAGAGAGTGAAAGTCAATCCCTATGCCTCAGCCATAGGTTCTATAAAGTATGCCATGCTTTGTACCAGATCTATTGTATACCCTACAGTGATTTTGGCAAGGGAATACAATAGTGATCTAGGAGTAGATCACTGGACAGCGGTCAAAATTATCCTTAGTGGAATAAGGATATGTTTCTCAATTATGGAGGTGACAAAAGGTTCGTCATAAAGGGTTACGTCGATGCAAGTTTTGACACTGATCAAGATGACTCCAATTGTCAATCTGGATACATATTGAAAGTGGGAGCAATTAGCTAAAGTAGCTCCGTACAGAGCATTGTTGACATAGAAATTTGCAAAATACATACGAATCTGAATGTGGCAGACCCGTTGACTAAAATTCTCTCACAAGCAAAACATGATCACACCTTAGTACTCTTTGGGTGTTAATCGGATAGCGATGTGAACTAGATTATTGACTCTAGTAAACCCTTTGGGTGTTGGTCACATGACGATGTGAACTATGGGTGTTAATCACATGGTGATGTGAACTATTGGTGTTATATCACATGGCGATGTGAACTAGATTATTGACTCTAGTGCAAGTGGGAGACTGAAAGAAATATAACCTCGAGGCAATAATAAAGTTATTATTTATTTCCTTATTTCATGATAAATGTTTATTATTCATGCTAGAATTTCATTAACCGGGAACATAATACATGTGTGAATACATAGACAAACATAGTGTCATTAGTATGCCTCTACTTGACTAGCTCTTTAATCAAAGATGGTTAAGTTTCCTAACCATAAACATGAGTTGCCATTTGATTAACGGGATCACATCGCTAGGAGAATGATGTGATTGACTTGACCCATTCCGTTAGCTTAGCACTTGATCGTTTAGTATGTTGCTATTGCTTTTTTCATTACTTATACATGTTCCTATGACTATGAGATTATGCAAATCCCTTTTACCAGAGGAACACTTTGTGTGCTACCAAACGTCAAAACGTAACTGGGTGATTATAAAGTTGCTCTACAGGTGTCTCCGAAAGTACTTGTTGGGTTGGCGTATTTCGAGATTAGGATTTGTCACTCCGATTGTCGGAGAGGTATCTCTGGGCCCACTCAGTAATGCACATCACTATATGTGACAGACTGGTTTTGGCCCTCTCTTATTTGCTTGATTTTCATCTGAAAATTTTCTGAAACTTGGAGTTCTTGAATCTTTTCATATGGAGTTAAACACTTGGGCATCCTTTGCTTTCACCCAAGTGCTTCACTTCCCTCTTAAATCATCATTTCACTTCTGATCCACCCCAAAATAATCTTTGGAATATTTTTTTAAATGAAAAATATTCATTTTCTCTCAGAAACCCTAGTCTGATCAGTTTGCTTCAAAGCAACCCTAATTTTTATGGCTCAACAAAATCTGAGATAATTCACAAATATTCTGTGAACCCTAGGGCACCTTCCCGAGCAAAAATATTTCATCACTTTTTGGAATATTTTTGCTACAAAAAATATTTTATTTTCTGGACAGAAATGGTGGGTTCTACAACAACTACCATTTAACTTGCTCCATTTGACCTAAACTTTCTTGTGCACCTTTACCTTAGTAACTTATAACTAGCCTCCAAAGCACAGCCTCAATCTCCCAGCTGTTTGGCCACAGTAACTGTTCGAAGTTACTGGTCGGAAACTTACCTGGCTTGTAAAATCCTCTCTACTACACCTGGATCCAAACCAATTCATGGTAACACTCAGAACTACCACAAAGAACATGCTAGACATCAAGTTTGTGCTTAGATCGGCCTGATGTCATAGTTCACGCGGTGACCACGTTCGTCCAGGAGTGTTGGCATGCGTGTCGATGCGCACTGAGCGTCGCCGAGCACTCTGTTCGCGCGTGCTCGCTTCCCTCGCCTGCCCGAGCGTGCCAAAGAGCGCCACCATCTTTGTCTCTAAGCCCTTAACCCCCCTCTGGCGCTCGCCGACGCCGGAGCTCGCCGCAGCGAGCACGAGCAAGGTCCGGCGAGCCCAACAGAGCGGAGCACACTGTGCTCGTCGTCATCCTCTCGATCTTGTGCTCGTCCCCGTCCGCCATAGTTGCCATGTGACCTCCGTCGCCTTCTCCCACTCTCACTGACGCTGCTCGTCGCCAGGCGCCATGGACAGGTGTCCACCGGCAGAGCCCGAAGCCCCCTCGCCGCTCGCCTATAAATAGAGCCACCCCCAGCCTCCTCGAGCGCCATCCAGCACTCCCACACACTCCACAACTGCGTAGGAAGCCATAGCCCGGCCAGGCAGGCCTCGGGCCGCCGTCCCCGAGCTTGAGCTTGCCGGCGATGCCCTCTAGTCACCGCGGAAGCTCTAGCCTCTCCCAGGACAGGGCAACCCCTCCAGGGCTTCTGCCTCTCTCCGATGAGGCCGTCTCGCCTGCTTGGAGCCCCTGGGGTGGCCTCCGTTCACCATCTCCCTCAACTCCGGCGACCTCCGCATTCTGCCTCCGCTTGCGCTCGCCGACGCCGAAACTCACCGCAGCGAGCACGGGCAACAGTGCGGAGCGCACTGTGCTCGTCGCCATCCTCTCGATCCTGTGCTCGTCTCCTTCTGCCCACAGTTGCCGCGTGACCTCCGTCGCCTTCTCCCCCTATCACTGACGCCGCTCGTCGCCGGGCGCCGTGGCCAGGTGTCCACCGGCGGAGCCCAAAGCCCCCTCGCCGCTCGCCTATAAATAGAGCCACCCCCAGCCTCCTCGAGCACCATCCAGCACTCCCACACATTCCACGACTGCGTAGGAAGCCGTAGCCCGGTGGGCAGGCCTCGGGCCGCCGTCCCCGAACTTGAGCTCACCGGTGATCCCCTCTGGTTGCCGCGGAAGCTCTAGCCTGTCCCAGGCCAGGGCAACCCCTCTAGGGCTTCCGCCTCTCTCCGGTGAGGCCATCTCGCCCGCTTGGAGCCCCTGGAGCCCCTGGAGTGGCCCGCTTGGAGCCCCTGGAGTGGCCTGAACAAAAGTTCTGGCGGGTTACAAAGGTTATTACTTAAGTCGCCTGAACAATGAACGACAGAGTCCAAGGTTGTTGAAATTTTGCTAAATTGTTGAACAAACAGATTTCACAAGCTTGCAATTATATTTACGGACCTAAGACAATTCAGAAAAGGATGAATAATTACTAAACCTAAATATGGCAGTGGAAAAACATGTGAGCTGGGAATGAGTCTTATTAAGAGGTGATACATCTACGATTGGAAGCAGATGGTAGAACCGCTACCGCACAACTTTAGTACTGCTTTGGATTAAGCTAAGCGTAGATGGAAAAAATATAACGAACTTGGATGAACATGACGTCCACCAACAAACTAGGGCAACCTAACGCAAATTGGAAGTGAGGAGAAGCGAGTACCTAGTAGTGCTGACGAGCACTGGAGGGGCGCCGTGATCTCTGGTCAAAGTCAGGTTGATGAAGCGGCCAGGTTGGTGCTGTTGGTGAAGGTCGACGGTGGCGGCAAAGCTCGTGCAGCAGTGGTTGGCGCAAGGAAGAAAAAGAAGTGAGAGGGACAGTGTAAAAGTGAAAACTGACCCCCTGCGAATATTTATAAGGGAAAAAGTGAATAGTAAAATGGCAGGTGCGGAAATCAAGGAGGCAAGATCATTATCTCAATAACAGAGGCGCCTCGATTCTCGGATGACCGATTAATGCAAAGATCCGTTGTGATGTCATTGCATTTTTTCTAAGATTAATGACATGATGTCACTTTTCGTCATGGCGGGTCAAGGAAGTTTGTTAGGTTAAATATTGAAAGATTTAATAGATTCACCAACCAAATGATGAAGATTGACATGAACAGGTTCGAATCAGTCTCGGGCCTAATGTTGGGGATATAACCCCGCGGTGTGACCCGCCCAGGAAGGGCCGGGTTACACAATTGGTGACTTACAGCAAGGGGCCGAAGAAGGCCCGAGAAGAAAACATGTGAAGGCGGTGGTTCATAAACAAGCTTATTGGAGGCCCAAGACCCAGAGGCGACTCAAGACCCGAAGGTGTGAGCCGCCCGATGATGACTTGCTCTGTAAGACAAGGTAACTAGAACCAGAGTCGGTTACGTTGTGTGAACTGACCTGGACTCTTGTAAACCGCCGGACCTCGACCTGTGTATATAAAGGCGAGACATGGCGGTGGGTTAACTCAAGAAACAACCAAGCGATAACTAGGCCAAGCGTGTTCGCTCCCTTGTAATCGGAACTCAAGCAATACAACTAGAAGCAGGAAGTAGGCTTTTACCTCATCAGGAGGGGCCGAACCTGGGTAAACCCTTTGTGTCCTTTGGCACGTTCAACCCCTTTGAGCTAACCTACATTGTGATGGCTCCACACCTAAGTCCTTTCACTAGGGCATCTGCCATGACAAAACCACGACACCTCTCGTTTTCATCTCCCCCACTTCTAAAGCATTTTCTCAAAAAACACAAATGTTTTTCGTTTGCCTTTTTTCTTGTTTGACTTGCTTTATCGTTATGGCTAGCTCTTCTCCCGATATGCCTTCCCCTCCTTACCTAGGAGAAGGTTTGACAACTTTAAATTTCAAGCATTCTAATGATGAATCTTTAAAAGAAGCTTGGGATAGATTATTAGAAATACAAATGAGAGCTAAGCCTAAGATTCATGTTAAATTGCTCCTTGGAAAGTTTTTATGTTGGTCTACCTCTTGTTCATAGACGTGTCTTGGATTCTATATTTGAAAATGATTTCCTTGGAAATAATGCCTTTGACACCTACGAAAAGATGTAAAGCATATTTGGACAACCGAAAGTTGAAACTATTGAGCCTGCCATTCTAGTAAGCTATCGTCAAACTGAGCTAATAAAAGAAACTAAATCTAGTATGGATTCCAACTTTCGAGGAATATTTAATGTTTGTTCTAAAATAAATACTAATGTGGTGTCACATAATAGGAGATTTTATGCTTTAGAACAAAAGGTTGCTCCTTGTGTTTTGAAAGAAATAAAAATCCTTAGCACCAAGCTTGATGACCTAGTTCATAATATTGGTAATGGCAAAGAGAGTGAAATAGGAGTTGCTAGGGCCACTAAGGCGAAGGATGACAACACTTGAAACTATGCATTACGCTTAGCTAGGGGCATAAAACAATAGCGCTTGTTGGGAGGCAACCCAATATTTATCATTATTTTTAATATTTATTTTGCTATTTTTTGTCTATGCACGCAATTATGCTTCTGTTATGGTTGTGTTTTTGTGTTTAAATTAGTGTTTGTGCCATGTAAATCCTTTGGGATGATTTGGTTGATAGTTGATTTAATTTCGTCAGAAAATAAAAAGTTTTGTACCTAGTATGAGAATTGTATAAATTCACTGGAATGGGTTAAAATTCCGAAATTTTTACACATGATTGATATACAAATTGCCCACGTTGTCCTTATTGGTCAGAAGTTTTGAAGTTAAAGAAGTACTCTGCTTAGCCAGATCATTACAGATTGTTCTGTTTTTCACAGATTATGTTATGGTTGCATTGTTTTCTTGTTGTAATTGTTCCATGAATTGTATCGGAGGGGGGGGGGTATAAGTCATCGTGAAGTTAGAATGCATTAGGTATTATGTAATAATAAAATATGAATGGGTTTATAACAGTACGAAAAGTTTATGATTTGCTTGTTATACTAATGGATCTCATGAGTTTTCTGTTGAGTTTTGTGTGCTGAAGTTTTCACGTTTTGAGTGAGATCATGATGGATGAAGGAATAAGGACTGGCAAGACCCTAAGCTTGGGATGTACAAGGCACCCCAAGGTAATATTCAAGGACACCCAGGACTCTAAGCTTGGGGATGCCCCGTATGGCATCCCCTCTTTCTTCTACCAACCATCAGGAAATTACTCCGAGCTATATTTTTATCCATCACATGATATGAGTTTTGCTTCACTACTGGAATCAGGATCTTTGCGATCCGCTAGCTCATGGCAAAGAAGGTCTTTGCCATCATGTTAAGGATAACTGACGACAAAGAAGAAGCTGATGTCAAAGATAATGTTTGCCATCAGCTACCTCGTTACCGTCCGCTAGCTGACGACATAGAATATCTGCCATGAGCTAGCAGACGGCAAAGAGGGAGGGAGGCATAGTAGCGAGGGCCAACTAATGGCCACCTTTTTTGCCGTCCGCTAGCAGACAACAAAGAAAGTGGCCAACTAATGTCTGTTAGCTTGGCTATTTGCCGTCCACTAGTAGACGACAAAGAGCTATGACCTAAACTAAAAAGCTACTAGCCCCACATCCCTCTCTCTCTCCCCTATCTCTCCCTCCCTGATCACACCCGCGCCGCCGCCCCGTGCCCGAGCCGCCCCCGCCGCTCCGCCTCCCCGCCTCAGCACCCCGGCCGCGCCGCCCCGCCACGCCGCCCTGCCTCACCTCCCCGGCGCCTCGCCCTGCCGCCCAGAGCCGCCCCGGCACCCCGCCCTGCCGCCCCGGCGCCCTGCCCCGCCGCTCCGGCGCCCTCCTCCATCCCAGGCACCCTGTGCCACACCTGAAGGTGAGACATCCCTCTTTTTTCTATTTTTAGATTAAGTTTAATTAGGTTTAGTTTAATTTAGGCTTGGTTTAGTTTAGGTTTAGTTTCTGTTTTTTAGGTTTAGATTTAGTTTAGTTTAGGTTAAGTTTATTAGGTTTAGTTTATGTTAAGAAGAAAGAAGAAATATGAAAAAGAAGAAGAAGAAGAAGAAGAAGAAGAAGAAGAAGAAGAAGAAGAAGAAGAAGAAGAAGAAGAAGAAGAAGAAGAAGAAGAAGAAGAAGAAGAAGACGAAGAAGAAGAAGAAGAAGAAGAGGAAGAAGAAGAGGAGGAGGAGGAGGAAGAAGAAGATTAGGGGTGCATCACCGATGAAACCGGGTCGAGCGGGTTAGGGGGTTCCTCGGTGTCGATGGAACCCTAAATAGCAAGTATCGTCGGTGTGAGATACATGTGGCCGTCGGTGTCGAACACTACATCCAAGTCCCACAAGTGACGCCGGCGTCCGTCATCCCACAACAACAGTTCTCGGCGTCGATGGCGATCGAACACCATTGTGAATTTGTCTTGCAGCCTCTGCGATGACGATTAAAAGCTAAGTGTTGAAATTTGAAACACCCAAACTGACTCAAGCCGTATTGGTTGTTTGAACTTTCAAAACATGGCTTTAATCCTCATCGCAAAGGCTACCAGACAAATTCACCAAGGTGTTCGACCTTCATCGGCCACCAGAACTATTGTTGCGGGATGCCGGGCGCCGACTTCACTTGTGGGATGTGGATCTAGTGTTCAACGCCGAGCGCCACATGTTTTTTTGTCGCTGCGAGGGTCTAGTGTTCGACGAGCTCCGCCCTTGTGTTCGCGGGTGAGCACAAATGACATCTCCTCCTCCCTTCATTTGCTCTGTTCTGGTCTTCGTGCCGATGAAACTTTCTAGCTATAGTTGTATTCAATCATCAGTATGCATGACCACTATGTGTCTCCTGTTCGAAAGGGTTACATCTATAAATATGCATGCATTTGCATATTTATAACCGTGATTATTTCAAATTGTCCAACGTTATCCATGGACAGCCTGAGTATATGTAGATTGGGTTCGTTTTTCCCACATGCTCTGCTCCGGATCCGATGCAGACTTTCATCAGTGCCTCCCTGTTGTTCTTCGGGTACACATCCTCTCTGCCTATTGCCGAGACGTGTATCAGGAGAACAACGGGGAGGTGCTACCAAAATTTGTGTCGAATCCGGAGCAGAGCATTGGAAAACGAACCCAATCTACACATACTCGGGTGGGATTAGGACCTATCTTTACCTATTAGCGTCTAGGTTGCATGGATGTAATAAAAGTAATAAACTCCATTAACTGATGAATATATACATGCTGATATATATATATATATATATATATATATATATATATATATATTTCTTATGTGTCCAGTAGCTAGGCAAGATGACTGATCGTGCGTGGATGTACACCGGTCACACTAGTCAAAAAGACATGACCATTGAATGGTTAACAATAACCAAGGGGTTTCTGAGAGCTGCATTTGCAAATGGCCAGAGGACAACATGGTGACCCTGTGCTGGGTGCAACAATTGGCACAAGAGAACAAAGGATGAAATGGGAAAACACCCGCTGAAGAGGGGTTTTACGCCAGATTATGCGGTGTGGACATTTCATGGCGAGTCTACCCAACGTGTCAGAGCTGAGGTGCTTCATCGTCGCACCGACGAGCATGGTACCGGGATGCAAGACATGGTGCAAGACTTTGATGATGCTCGGGACTCGAATGATGAGATGGAGGAATCTGCAAAGGCCTTCAATGAAATGTTGGAGTCTTCAAAACGTCCTCTCCACAAGCATACTGAGCTTTGTCAGTTGGATGCCATATCACAAATAATGGCTCTGAAGGCTCAATTCAAGTTGGGCGGAGAATGTTACGATGCAATGATGATAGTATTTGGACGTTTTCTACCCAAAGGCCATGTACTACCTACAAACCTGTACCGGCCAGACAAAATTCTCCGTGCTCTTAAGATGCCCTATGAGAAGATACATGCCTGTGAGAAAGGATGTGCCCTATTTAGGCTTCAGTTTGTGACTTGAACTATTGTCCCACTTGCAAGTCATCCAGGTATGTGTGGTAGACAACGGTATGGGTGAGAAGACGCATACCAAAATCCCTGTTAATGTTCTTCGTTATATGCCAATCGTACCAAGACTTCAACGTCTTTTCAAGGTCGAAGAGACGGCCAGACAGATGACATGGCACAAAACAGGCAAAAGAACCCAACTAGATGCAGATGGGAAGCTGATGATGGTGCACACATCGGATGGTGAAGCATGGAAGAGCTTCGGTGCATTACATGATGACAAAGCGGCAGATCCGAGGCATCCTCGAGTCAGCGTCAGCATGGATGGGTTCAGTGTGTTTGGTCTGACTGCATCCAAATGCAGTTGTTGGCCCGTATTTGTCTTTCCACTCAATCTCCCCCTCGGACAGGTTATGCAAAGAAAGAACATTTTCCTGACGATGATAATTCCAGGGCCCAACTATCTGGGGAAGAATATGAATGTGTACATGCAGCCGTTGAAGGACGAATTGCAAGAAGCCTGGGATAATGGGTACAAGACATACGATGCCTTTAGCAAACGTAACTTCATAATGCGTGTCTGGTACATGTACCCGACGGATGACTTGCCGGCGTATGCGCTATTCGTTGGCTGGTGTGTGCATGGAAGGTTCCCATGCCCCACATGCAAGGGAGCTCTTGAGTTTCGTTGGCTTCAGGACGGTCACAAGTTTTCTTGCTTCAACATGCATAGACAGTTCCTGGATCTTCGCCATAAGTTTAGGAAAGACAGGAAGAACTTCATCAGAGGTAGAGTTGTCAAAAACTCTCCACCACCTGCGTTGACAGGCCGAGAGACCCTGGATTAGTGAAATGCTCCTGAGCCAGATGCAGAGCGTCCAGGGTATTTCAAGGGGTATAATTCGAAACACGCCTGGACTCATAAGACATGCTTGTGGGATCTGCCCTACTTCAAATACCTCCTTTGCCCACACAACATTGACGTGATGCACACTGAGAAGAATATCGCTGAGGCACTTTTCCGTACATTGTTCGACATAGATGGGAAGTCAAAGGATAATACTAAGGCTAGAGTCGATCTAGAGCCGCTAGGTGATAGGCCGTTACAAAACATGAAAGAACTGAAAGGAAAGAAAAACTAGACGAAGCTAAAGGCATGGTTCAATCTTGGAAGGCAAGATATGAGGGAAATTATCTTGTGGGTGCAACAACAGTTGATGTTCCCTGATGGGTATGCAGTGAATCTAAAGAGGGGAGCAAATCTTGGAATCTAATGAGATGGCCTCCTCTTTGGTGCGTCCGGTCAGGAGAACTGTGATGTAGCTTGAACTACGTCCGTATTTCCCCAAAGAGGAAGGGATGATGAAGCACATCTACGGTAGGTATTTCCCTCGGTGATGAGACCAAGGTTATCAAACCAATAGGAGAACCACACAACACCACGTAAACAGCTCCTGCACATAAAAACAAATACTTGCAACCCGACGTAAGAGAGGGGTTGTCAATCCCTCATGGGTAAAAAGATAGGTAAAATAGTAGTAGATTGGATAAAAAGATCTCGCGGGAACGCGAGATAAAGTAAATAATGATAAATTGCAGCAATGTATTTTTTATATTTTTGGATTAATAGATCTGAAAATAAAAGCAAATAAAAATAGATCGCGAATGCAAATATAATCAAGAAGAGACCTGCGGGCTGTAGATTTCACTACTGGCTTCTCTCAAAAAAATAGCATACGGTGGGTAAACAAATTACCGTTGGGCAATTGATAGAACTTCAAATAATCATGACCATATCCAGGCAATGGTCATTATATAGGCATCACGTCCAAGATTAGCAGACCGACTCTTGCCTGCATCTACTACTATTACTCCACACATCAACCGCTATCCAGCATGCATCTAGTGTATTAAGTTCACTAGTCGTCAACCTGTGCGTCCGCACGGGCTAGCATATTGTAGGTAGATGTATGTAAGTTGAAATTACTGTAATATCTTTCTTGTACGCAAGGTTTATGAAGGAAATATGCCCTAGAGGCAATAATAAAGTTATTATTTATTTCCTTATTTCATGATAAATGTTTATTATTCATGCTAGAATTGTATTAACCGGAAACATAATACATGTGTGAATAGATAAGCAAACATAGTGTCACTAGTATGCCTCTACTTGACTAGCTCGTTAATCAAAGATGGTTAAGTTTCCTAACCATAGACATGATTTTTCATTTGATTAACGGGATCACATCATTAGGAGAATGATGTGATTGACTTGACCCATTCCGTTAGCTTAGCACTTGATCGTTTAGTATGCTGCTATTGCTTTCTTCATGACTTATACATGTTCCTATGACTATGAGACTGTGCACTTTGTGTGCTACCAAAGGAACACTTTGTGTGCTACCAAATGTCACAATGTAACTGGGTGATTATAAAGGTGCTCTATAGGTGTCACCAAAAGTACTTGTTGGGTTGGCGTATTTTGAGATTAGGATTTGTCACTCCGATTGTCGGAGAGGTATCTCTGGGCCCACTCGGTAATGCACATCACTATAAGCCTTGCAAGCATTGTAACTAATGAGTTAGTTGCGAGATGATATATTATGGAGCGAGTAAAGAGACTTGCCGGTAACGAGATTGAACTAGGTATTGAGCAAGGGTTTGACAAAATCCTAACTCATTGATCGAAGAGTGCACCAAAAGTATGGACTAGGTAGCACGATAAGTCTTAGAATGATAATTCAATAACCAGCACGCTAATAATGAGAGTATTGTCCATTAACTACCAAGCAACACGGTTGCTAGGAGTATTGATTTCACACATCATGGTTCACTTGTCGGCATTCCGATTGTGACAACACGGGACCGAGGAATGAAAAATGATGTCAAGAAGTATCACTGCGTCAAGAATTCATGAGAGATACTGCAATTCTCATGGAAATCCTGACATAAGGGGGCAACACTCCAAGGTAGAACAGAACAAAAGCTGGATTGGCATTTTGATCTGCGAAATACAACTACTTTGACCCAATCCTAGATATGGATGAGGTACTGGAGTTTGTTTCTCCTAGTCATTCCGGAATAGAATGGCTTGACGGACCACAAGAATAATAGGCATCGATGAACGATTGCACACATACCCCTGACTATCACTTGATAGACGAAGGTCAGGAGACAACTAAAGAGGAACAAATCAAAGGAACATATGATTTTCTGAGTTGTGGATGCATGGTTCAGCATGTCGAACGAGGTTCAACAGGTTTCTTCCGAATAACCCATGTAGAAAAAGTAGGACTGACAGATTCACAATTATGAATGGATAACTCCTCAAGAGTACTCTGATTGTGATCCTTCGGTTCAGCGAGGAACTTCTGCCATAAGCGGTCCATAGTATTTGGAAGAAGGAAATACCACGGACCTCGAGGACTATCGCAAAGTTACTAATATCCTAAAGGAACTAGCAAACAATATCAACAAGAGGTAAGTAGGGTGAATCTCGGGTTCAGGAACCCAGGAATAGAATACCTACTACTAAGTGGCATCACGGGATGCTTTCGAGAATGATGGCCAGAATCATCACACTGGGAACACAAAGCATGGCTGGATTACTAGGTGATACTATAGACACCTAGGGTCATAATAATAGGTCCAACATAAATGTCGAGGCAATAGAATACCTCAACTAAACAATTATGGTGATTAACCTGGCCTAAAGGAACATCGAAACCAGAGGGAAAGGATTTGCAAATGCATCAGACTATTTAGAGACCTGGGATGACTCGGACAGCATAACGGCTGTAAATGCTCAAAAAGATTTGAGACATCCTGCAAAATGGTGGCATAACCACTCAACACCACAGTATCAAGGTTCTGAGGCCAGCTATGAACATATGGAAGTAGTAGTAACTAAACTGAGGCTTGAACTCAACAATCCTAGGCAACTACGGTTTAGTAACACGTCATCCTGAGAGATAGAAGAGAAGGCCTAGTTCTTAATCCCCGTAGAAGAGAAGAGGATGACTCAGATTAGAAGGCCATAAGGTAAAGGAGTAAAAAGAGCCTTACATTCCCTTCCACAATCAATTCCCTTATATAACTAAAGCATTTCTAGACTCAACTTCGACCAGTTTGGCTTGGTAATCCTACAGGCAGTCAGGCTCTGATACCAATGCTGTCAGGACCCCGATCCTAAGCCACATTGATCTAGCATGTAACACATCATATCACTTTGCGGCCTCACGCACGGTATTTCCACGGGTGCCACCTTACCTGGCCCGGGACTGTTTGCGCCTTTTGGCTCACGTATATGATAGTGTCGCTAGCATCCATATGACAGAGAACCCGGGCCGACATGGCTAGTCGTGAACCCAAAGCGGCACTAACCCATGGGGACATGCATACATGAATCAACCTCGAGCATGTTGGTCAACAGCGTGTGAATCTGGGTTGTAGCACTGGGCTAACAGGACTCCGGTAACCCAGGCTGTAGCAGGCTAGGCAGGACTCGCGTGACATTTCCCCGAAGGGACAGACACAAGAACGAAGTGAAACACATGCCGGCCAGTCAAGTGTCCTGAGCATTAGTGCTGGGCTAGCAGGACTCTGGTGTACCGGGCTGTAGCGGACTACTATGGCTCAAGGAAGCACTAGACTACATTTCCCCATAAGAGAGGCTGCCGAGGATAAACAACTAGGTTGTCGGATCCCACACATACCAAGCATTTAAATCATACACACAATATGCTCGATGTGTGTAAATACAACATGGCATCACAACATAACTCTACGACTCAAGTATTTATTCATTAGACTCCGAGAAGCGAGATATTACAAACACGGGTCTCATGACCCAGCATTCAGAGCATACAAGTCAAACACATGCGGAAGCTTAACTTGTCTGAGTACAGACATCTACAAATGAAAAAGGCTGAGAAGCCTGACTATCTACCAGATCCTGCCGAGGGCACAAGATCGCAGCTGAGGTATCAAGCTAAACTTCAAAGTCCACACAGAACTACTAGCGAGACTGGCGTCTCTCTGCAAAACATAAAATAAGCAAACGTGAGTACAAATGTACCCAGCAAGACTTACATCAGAACTATCTACACATGCATCGGTAACAACAAAAGGGGGTGGTGGAGTTTGACTGCAGCAAGCCAGCTTTGACTCAGTGGCTAACCTGAACTACGATTGCAAGTAACTCTTTTGAGGTGGCGCACACGAGTCCACATATTCACCATATCAATACACCACTATGGATCCGCTCCCGTCTCCTCACGAGAACGCCATCCATAGCAGTCACGCTTATGTTGCGAGTTTTAGAGTATCCACTTCCACTTGTCTATGAACTATGCAAGGGGTCCAAGTTTCCATATCCGAGGAATCCGGCTATTCGAATAGATAATGATAACCCCGCAGGGGTGTACTTCTTCACACACGCTCTCGCTACTTACCACCATGTACACGTCATGTACCTCGGCAACCTTCAAGTGGAAGCCTGGCGAGGGAGTCGGCCACGACCTGACTAACCACACAAGTCTCTAGTCCAAGTTTATCGCCTATTCGGGTTCCATCCGCAAGGAGATCCGGCCGGGGTGTCGCTCACGGCCCCAAACGACGTGAGCAGGGTTCCCAAGCCCACCAACCGGGTGCCACTTGGTACACCGTGCCGCTGTGCCTAGTCTGTCCCAAGCCCACCTGTACCGGGTGCCACTTGGTAGACTACTAACACTACCTACAAACACCAGAAACTAGTTGCAACTCCTCGACAGAGATCAAGTTAATTAATAAGTCGAGAGAGCTTGGAGCGCCCGGAGCCCAATGTGTGGTAGTAACTGTTCATGGATCACAAACACAGAACTCAGTTCCTGAGGATGGTTTCAATGAGACAATCCACGATGTACTCCTACATGGCCTCTCACCGCTACCTTTACCAAATCGTGTTCACACACTTAGCTCTCAACAATAGGACATGTTCACCACATTCCAATTCATCCCCGATGAATCAGACCTGACTCAACTCTAAGCAGTAGTAGGCATGACAAACAAGCATGAATGAGTAGGCACGTCAGGGCTCAAACAACTCCTACTCATGCTAGTGGGTTTCATCTATTTACTGTGGCAATGACAGGTCATGCAGAGGGAAAGGGGTTCAACTACCGCAGCATGTAATAGTTGAATCGCTGTTGTCCTAATGCAGTAAAAGAGAGCAGGAGCGAGAGAGGGGGATTGTATCGGAATGAACAAGGGGGTTTTGCTTGCCTGGCACTTCTGAAGATAACATAGTTCTTCATTGGTGTCATCGAACACGTCGTCGGAAACATCGTCTACCGAGGGGGAACAACCACCGACAAACAAAGAAGAAGCACAATCAATGCCATGCAACAAAATGATGCATGAATGTGACATGGCAATATGCTGTTGATTGGCCTAATGCAACTAGCAACAAGTTAAATGGAGTTGGTTTGAACACTAGGTTCAAATTCAAACTCCATATGTGCTTCCTTAAATGCCATTTAATTGAATTGTCCTGAAAAGCAACTTTAAGTTGTTCCAACATGCATGAAAATTGTACAGATGGATAGATTGGATTTTTCTGATCATTTTTCATATATAAATTATTTCATTTGGAGTTACGGTTGATTTTCTATGAATTTTAGAAATTTTAAGCATTTTCTGGAATTTTCTGAATAAGAATAAATCCAGAAAATAATTAACTGCATCAGCACTGCGTGACTGTGACGTTAGCCGTCAACGGGTCAGCCCAGGTCAAACTGACCAGTGGACCCCACTGAACAGTGACACAGGACTGGTTAGAGTCGCTGACATGTGGGCCTGGTCAACGGCCACGTCAGCAGGTCAATTCTGACGCGTGGGTCCCGCTGGTTTAATTAAGCAATCTAATTACTTTTGTTATCCAGTAAACTAACAAAGTGGGTCCCACTGTCAGTGTCACTGTGGTTAATTAACTAGGTGATTAGACCCTAATTAAGCAGCCACGTCATCATCACCGGATCTACGCCAGCGATGACCGAACCGACGGCGAGAGCTCGCCGGACTCGCATTAGGGACGGCAGTTCGTCGCGCTGCTGGCACCAGGGAGGGCTTCTCGCTTGTCCGCATCCAAAGGACCGGACGGCAGGTCGCGGGGTGGCCGGAAACGACGCCGGCGGCAAGCTATGGCGGCGGCCGAAGCTTGGCCACGGCGGGGAACTTCACTGGAGGGTGGTTTCGCGCGGAAGATAGAGGAAGAAGGGGCGGTGGCTCATGGCGGTTCAAGCAGAGGCGACGGCGAGGGCGGGGGCGCACTGGATGGAGCGAATCGACGGCGGTGGTCGTCGGCGTCCGAGGAAGAGGAGGAGCCCGATGGCGATGTTGCAGCGCTTCCAAGGACGTGGGCTTCGGTGGGGAGACGTCGGCATGGAGGCGAAGCTCGGGGGTACGTTTGGGCGGCGAGGGATGGCTGGTGGCCACGAGGACGACGGGTGGCGGCCATGGCTGCTCCCGGCCGAGCTCGGGGACGAGTGATGGAGGGGAGGAGAGGCCCAGGGAAGGGGGAGGGACAGAGGGGATCGAGGGCGTCTCCAGGCTCGGGGACAGGGAGGAGGATGGGCCTCCAGCGCGAAGCAGGAGGTGGCGTCGACGCGCGCGTGCGTCCGGCACGCAGCTGCTTCGGTCGGCGAGGTCGAAGATGACTGGCATCTTGGGCCAGCTGGGCTGAGCCAGCTACAGTGCAGGTAAGCTGGGCCAGGTTAGTTTCCTTCTTTCATATTTCTGTTTTTGTTTTCTAATATTTCAAATCTGTTTTGATTTGATTCACATACCAAATCATTTTAGCTTCTGAAAATATTTATGTGGCTTGATACAATATATTCAAAGCCACTCACAGGTTTTCAGGATTATTGGACTTGTAATTCTTTTGTAGAAGAATTAAATCCAACTCAAATACTTATTTATTTAAGTCCAAATGGCCAAAATAATTCCTCAAAAATGCTCCATATTTTTGGTTTGGGTCAAAACCCTTGCCAAAATATCAAACATCATTGAAGTGCATTCTGGAAACATTTGATGCATTTTCCAGGGTCATTTGCCCTTCTTTTAATTAAATTTTTGAGGCTTTCAAATTTCCTCAGTTCGACTTTTTTTTTAGAATTTAGACATGATGCATGGATGCAATGCCATTACTTACAAGCATTATTCTAGGGCTGTGACAACTCACCCTCACTAAACAAGAATCTCGTCCTGAGATTCAAGACGTGAGGTAAGAAGACAGAGGGGACACAAACCCGACACGGTCTTCATGATCCAATTGCCCTTCATAAGAACATTGATTCGATCATCATCTTGATCTTGACATCTTTGCCTTTGAGATCTTCATCCGGTTATGACGATGGAAGAGAGGAAAACTCTATAGGATTTGATCTTCACAAGGATCGAGCGAGTCATGACCAACTCATGGAATGAGATGTTGGAGCATCTCTTGAGATGAGACTCAACACATACATCCGAGTGATGGAGGGAATTAGAAGACGAGGATTTCAATTTGGTAGGCAACAATACCACGCTTGAGTAAGATGGTGCATAGGTTTCAAAGTAGCGAGGAGTTAATTGCCATGATTCCATAACGGGACACCTTGGGAAAGGCGACTCAACTATTCCCTTAAGTGGCAAAAGAATTACTTTTGATTCAAGATCATTGCAACTCTCTATACCAGCCTAAGGCAATCACAAACGATCGTGTGAACGAATTCGAAGGGATGGCATACCCATACGAGAATGGATGATGTGGACTACCTTGTTGAAGACAACACAAGGAATGATTTTGCTTGCGCGTGCTCTCAAGAACTTGAGCATTTCCATAGTCATCAAGGTCTTACCAACATCCGTGGCAAGGATCCTGGCAACACGACATACTACCATGATGACTAGTGATGGATGATGCGGATACAAAGGAAGATAACACCTTCTCACACTTCCCCTTAGCGAGGCTAAGGAATCAGAATATGGATGATCGACCAAGCGACATTTAGCACTCCACTTCTAATGTTCTCCTTGATGTGCTAGCGTAATCCATTCATAGATATGGTTTGATATCTAGAACATCAAGTAAAAGGGTGGACTTCGGGAACACAAAAATCCATAAGGAACAACTATTGGAATAAATCCTATGAGATCCTTATGGGGAGGTGGCCAACTTTCTCAATCAAGATACTACAATAATAAGTCTTATGGTTGCGTGTGTTGGCCACAACATCCACTTTACCGAGTTACAGATAGACCAATATTATAGTTCTTGATAAACGTTCCAACCATCATATCTGCCTGAGATTCAGATCCGGTTGGTGTCAGGATAATCCAGACCCATCGGGTCTAGAAGAAAAATGAATGTTTGCAACACAATTCGACGAGATGATGTTGCAAGATTCTCAGGGAATGAACTACGATAGCAAGCTCCAAAACACGAGCAGGTCTTGCTACAACATGTGAACACGCTGTCCCAGACAAGCATGACCACACAATAGTCTTATAATAAAACACTACCGAGTTCAGGTTGGGAACCATCATTGAGGTATCGAAGTCCTTGTATACGCCCAGGTCTTAAGAAGGAACTTCTTTTCCTTGAACAAATCAATCAGTGGCTTGGTGTGCTAGGAACACATATGGAGTGGAGGCGGCCAACCTATCAAACCATAGAGCACTTCGCACGTGCATGACTAACTTGGGATGATTCCAGAGGAGGAAAAATAAACTTTCTCGAATTCATGGCGGCAACTTACATCGATTGCACGTGAACTTAGAGGAAGTCACTACTTTCATCCAACATAGACCTCAGGGACGTGACTCAAAAGCATTGTTTACAAAGTTTCCAACACTAGGTTGATGTTCAACATGAATCATGGGGGAGGCAGGATGCTACTGATGGGCTCAACAGCAACTCACCGGAATTTCCATATCACCGGAGTTCCACCATTATGTGAACAATGTGATAGTATTGGTCAGACCAAAAGATGTAATGGTGTATGCTCGAGGGATCAACCACGAGTAAGACAACATTACGATTATCGTTGATTCTGATTTGATTTGATGATAGCCCATACTCAAATCAATGTTTTGATACGATAATAGGTGCAACAACTGATCATGAGGACCAATCGATGAAGGTATCATCTTTCTTCAACACACACACACACACGCACACACACACATACACAACGATATCCCTTAACATGAACTAGGTCAGACAAGCTTTTATCTTCCAACTCTCCAATTTATTGTTCAGCTTGACCAACTAGCTCAGGGTATCGAACACAGATTCTTGGAGAAGGGGTGGTTTAGAGGAAAACCAACTTGATCACGAGCTCAACATAGCGGTCAGGTGACAACCTGGTAACACTTCCGAGAAGATATTCAGAACTTCACGAACCACCGATATGTTATTAAGCTCGGGAGCAATCTTGCTTTTCAGGGCAAGATGATATGATCAACAGAGCAAGGGTTTGACAAAATCCTAACTCATTGATCGAAGAGTGCACCATAAGTAAGGACTAGGTAGCACGATAAGTCTTAGAATGATAATTCAATAACCAGCACGCTAATAATGAGAGTATTGTCCATTAACTACCAAGCAACACGGTTGCTAGGAGTATTGATTTCACACATCATGGTTTACTTATCGGCATTCCGGTTGTGACAACACGGGACCAAGGAATGAAAAATGATGGCAAGAAGTATCACTGCGTCAAGAATTCATGAGATGCTGCAATTCTCATGGCAATCCTGACATAAGGGGGCAACACTCCAAGGTAGAACAGAACAAAAGCTGGATTGGCATTTTGATCTGCGAAATACAACTACTTTGACCCAATCCTAGATATGGATGAGGTACTAGAGTTTGTTTCTCCTAGTCATTCCGGAATAGAATGGCTTGACGGACCACAAGAATAATAGGCATCGATGAACGAATGCACACATACCCCTGACTATCACTTGATAGACGAAGGTCAGGAGACAACTAAAGAGGAACAACTCAAAGGAACATATGATTTTCTGAGTTGTGGATGCATGGTTTAGCATGACGAACGAGGTTCAACAGGTTTCTTCCGAATAACCCATGTAGAAAAAGTAGGATTGGCAGATTCACAATTATGAATGGAGAACTCCTCAAGAGTACTCTGATTGTGATCCTTCGGTTCAGCGAGGAACTCCCGCCATAAGCGGTTCATAGTATTTGGAAGAAGGAAATACCACGGACCTCGAGGACTATCGCAAAGTTACTAATATCCTAAAGGAACTAGCAAACACTATCAACAAGAGGTAAGTAGGGTGAATCTCGGGTTCAAGAACCCAGGAATAGAATACCTAATACTAAGTGACATCACGAGATGCTTTCGAGAATGATGGCCAGAATCATCACACTGGGAAAACAAAGCATGGCTGGATTACTAGGTGATACTATAGACACCTAGGGTCATAATAATAGCTCCAACATAAATGTCGAGGCAATAGAATACCTCAACTCAACAATTAGTGTGATTAACCTGGCCTAAAGGAACATCGAAACCAGAGGGAAAGGATTTGCAAATGCATCAGACTATTTAGAGACCTGGGATGACTCGGACAGCATAACGGCTGTAAATGCTCAAAAAGATTTGAGACATCCTGCAAAATGGTGGCATAACCACTCAACACCACAGTATCAAGGTTCTGAGGCCAGCTATGAACATATGTAAGTAGTAGGAACTGAACTGAGGCTTGATCTCAACAATCCTAGGCAACTACGGTTTAGTAACACGTCATCCTGAGAGATAGAAGAGAAGGCCTAGTTCTTAATCCCCGTAGAAGAGAAGAGGATGACTCAGATTAGAAGGCCATAAGGTAAAGGAGTAAAAAGAGCCTTACGTTCCCTTCCACAGTCAATTCCCATATATAACTGAAGCATTTCTAGACTCAACTTCGACCAGTTTGGCTTGGTAATCCTACATGAAGTCAGGCTCTGATACCAACACTGTTAGGACCCCGATCCTAAGCCACATCAATCTAGCATGTAACACATCATATCACTTTGCGGCCTCACGCACGGTATTCCCACGGGTGCCACCTTACCTGGCCCGGGACCGTTTGCGCCTTTTGGCTCACGTATATGATAGTGTCGCTAGCATCCATATGACAGAGAACCCGGGCTGACATGGCTAGTCGTGAACCCAAAGTGGCACTAACCCATGGGGACAGGCATACATGAATCAACCTCGAGCATGTCGGTCAACAGCGTGTGAATCCGGGCTGTAGCACTGGGCTAACAGGACTCCGGTAGCCTGGGCTGTAGCAGGCTAGGCAGGACACCGGATGTCACCGCGTGACATTTCCCCGAAGGGACGGACACAGGAACGAAGTGAAACACATGCCGGCCAGTCAAGTGTCCTGAGCAGTTGTGCTGGGCTAGCAGGACTCCGGTGAACCGGGCTGTAGTGGACTACTATGGCTCAAGGAAGCACTAGACTACATTTCCCCATAAGAGAGGCTGCCGAGGATAAACAAATAGGTTGTCGGATCCCACACATACCAAGCATTTCAATCATACACACAATATGCTCGATATGTGTAAATACAACATGGCATCACAACATAACTCTACGACTCAAGTATTTATTCATTAGGCTCCGAGGAGCGAGATATTACAAGCATGGGTCTCATGACCCAACATTCAGAGCATACAAGACAAACACATGCGGAAGCTTAACTTGTCTGAGTACAGACATCTACAAATGAAAAAGGCTGAGAAGCCTAACTATCTACCAGATCCTGCCGAGGGCACAAGATCGTAGCTGAGGTATCAAGCTAAACTTCTAAGTTTACACGGAACTACTAGCAAGACTGGCGTCTCTCTGCAAAACATAAAATAAGCAAACGTGAGTACAAATGTACCCAGCAAGACTTACATCGGAACTATCCACACATGCATCGGTAACAACAAAAGGGGGTGGTGGAGTTTGACTGCAGCAAGCCAGCTTTGACTCGGTGGCTAACCTGAACTACGATTGCAAGTAACTCTTTTGAGGTGGCGCACACGAGTCCACATATTCACCATATCAATACACTACTATGGATCCGCTCCCGTCTCCTCACGAGAACGCCATCCATAGCACTCACGCTTATCTTGCGAGTTTTAGAGTATCCACTTCCACTTGTCTATGAACTATGCAAGGGGTCCAAGTTTCCATATCCGAGGAATCCGGCTATTCGAATAGATAATGATAACCCTGCAGGGGTGTACTTCTTCACACACGCTCTCGCCACTTACCACCATGTACACGTCATGTACCTCGGCAACCTTCAGGCGGAAGCCTGGCGAGGGAGTCGGCCACGACCTGACTAACCACACAAGTCTCTAGTCCAGGTTTATCGCCTATTCGGGTTCCATCCGCAAGGAGATCCGGCCGGGGTGTCGCTCACAGCCCCAAACAATGTGAGCAGGGTTCCCAAGCCCACCAACCGGTGCCACTTGGTACACCGTGCCACTGTGCCTAGTCTGTCCCAAGCCCACCTGTACCGGGTGCCACTTGGTAGACTACTAACACTACCTACAAACACCAGAAACTAGTTGCAACTCCTCGACAGAGATCAAGTTGATTAATAAGTCGAGAGAGCTTGGAGCGCCCGGAGCCCAATGTGTGGTAGTAACTGTTCATGGATCACAAACACAGAACTCAGTTCCTGAGGATGGTTTCAATGAGACAATCCACGATGTACTCCTACATGGCCTCTCACCGCTACCTTTACCAAATCGTGTTCACACACTTAGCTCTCAACAATAGGACATGTTCACCACATTCCAATTCATCCCCGATGAATCAGACCTGACTCAACTCTAAGCAGTAGTAGGCATGACAAACAAGCATGAATGAGTAGGCACGTCAGGGCTCAAACAACTCCTACTCATGCTAGTGGGTTTCATCTATTTACTGTGGCAATGACAGGTCATGCAGAGGGAAAGGGGTTCAACTACCGCAGCATGTAATAGTTGAATCGCTGTTGTCCTAATGCAGTAAAAGAGAGCAGGAGCGAGAGAGGGGGATTGTATCGGAATGAACAAGGGGGTTTTGCTTGCCTGGCACTTCTGAAGATAACATAGTTCTTCATTGGTGTCATCGAACACGTCGTCGGAAACATCGTCTACCGAGGGGGAACAACCACCGACAAACAAAGAAGAAGCACAATCAATGCCATGCAACAAAATGATGCATGAATGTGACATGGCAATATGCTGTTGATTGGCCTAATGCAACTAGCAACAAGTTAAATGGAGTTGGTTTGAACACTAGGTTCAAATTCAAACTCCATATGTGCTTCCTTAAATGCCATTTAATTGAATTGTCCTAAACAGCAACTTTAAGTTGTTCCAACATGCATGAAAATGGTACAGATGGATAGATTGGATTTTTCTGATCATTTTTCATATATAAATTATTTCATTTGGAGTTACGGTTGATTTTCTATGAATTTTAGAAATTTTAAGCATTTTCTGGAATTTTCTGAATAAGAATAAATCCAGAAAATAATTAACTGCATCAGCACTGCGTCACTGTGACGTTAGCCGTCAACGGGTCAGCCCAGGTCAAACTGACCAGTGGACCCCACTGAACAGTGACACAGGACTGGTTAGAGTCGCTGACATGTGGGCCTGGTCAACGGCCACGTCAGCAGGTCAATTCTGACGCGTGGGTCCCGCTGGTTTAATTAAGCAATCTAATTTCTTTTGTTATCCAGTAAACTAACAAAGCGGGTCCCACTGTCAGTGTCACTGTGGTTAATTAACTAGGTGATTAGACCCTAATTAAGCAGCCACGTCATCATCACCGGATCTACGCCGGCGATGACCGAACCGACGGGGAGAGCTCGCCGGACTCGCGTTAGGGACGGTAGTTCGTCACCCTGTTGGCACCAGGGAGGGCATCTCGCTCGTCCGCATCCAAAGGACCAGACGGCAGGCCGCGGGGTGGCCGGAAACGACGCCGGCGGCGAGCTACGGCGGCGGCCGAAGCTTGGCCACGACGGGGAACTTCACTGGAGGGTGGTTTTGCGCGGAAGATAGAGGGAGAAGGGGCGGTGGCTCACGGCGGTTCAAGCAGAGGCGACGACGAGGGGCGCACTGGATGGAGCGAATCGACGGCGGTGGTCGTCGGCGTCCGAGGAAGAGGAGGAGCCCGATGGCGATGTTGCAGCGCTTCCAAGGACGTGGGCTTCGGTGGGGAGACGTGGGCATGGACGCGAAGCTCGGGGGTACGTTTGGGCGGCGAGGGGTGGCTGGTGGCCGCGAGGACGACGGGTGGCGGCCATGGCTGCTCCTGGCCGAGCTCGGGGACGAGCGATGGAGGGAAGGAGAGGCCCAGGGAAGGAGGAGGGACAGAGGGGATCGAGGGCGTCTCCAGGCGCGGGGACAGGAAGGAGGATGAGCCTCCAGCGCAAAGCAGGAGGTAGCGTCGACGCGCGCGTGCGTCCGGCACGCAGCTGCTTCGGTCGGTGAGGTCGAAGATGACTGGCATCTTGGGCTAGCTGGGCTGAGCCAGCTACAGTGCAGGTAAGCTGGGCCAGGTTAGTTTCCTTCTTTCATATTTCTGTTTCTGTTTTATAATATTTGAAATCTGTTTTGATTTGATTCACAGACCAAATCATTTTAGCTTCTGAAAATATTTATGTGGCTTGATACAATATATTCAAAGCCACTCACATGTTTTCAGGATTATTGGACTTGTAATTCTTTTGTAGAAGAATTAAATCCAACTCAAATACTTATTTATTTAAGTCCAAATGGCCAAAATAATTCCACAAAAATGTTCCATATTTTTGGTTTGGGTCAAAACCCTTGCCAAAATATCAAACATCATTGAAGTGCATTCTGGAAACATTTGATGCATTTTCCAGGGTTATTTGCCCTTCTTTTAATTAAATTTTCGAGGCTTTCAAATTTCCTCAGTTCGACTTTTTTTTTTAGAATTTAGACATGATGCATGGATGCAATGCCACTACTTACAAGCATTATTCTAGGGCTGTGACAAAGGGCTTGGCCGTAGTGTGATGTCACGCTACGGAATACGTCAGCAGATTAGATTTGTGTTAATATTATTCTCTCTATGGCAGTATGTGGAAACTTATTTTGCAGAGCCGGACACTACTTTTAGTGTTTACCAACTTTTATGAAGAATTTGGAGGAGGAACCCGCCATGCAATGCCGAAGACAATCTGCGCGCCGGACTCGTTGTCATTGAAGCCTGGTTCAGGGGCTACTGAGGGAGTCCTGGATTATGGGGTGTTCGGATAGTCGAACTATTCCTTCAGCCGGACTCCTGGACTATGAAGATACAAGATTGAAGACTTCGTCCCGTGTCCGGATGGGACTTTCCTTGGCGTGGAAGGCAAGCTAGGCGATGCGGATATTCAGATCTCCTACCATTGTAACCGACTTTGTGTAAACCTAACCCTCTCCGGTGTCTATATAAACCGGCGGGTTTTAGTCCGTAGGACAACAACTCCAACATACAACAATCATACCATAGGCTAGCTTCTAGGGTTTAGCCTCCTTGATCTCGTGGTAGATCTACTCTTGTACTACCCATATCATCAATATTAATCAAGTAGGATGTAGGGTTTTGCCTCCATCAAGAGGGCCCGAACCTGGGTAAAACATTGTGTCCCTTGTCTCCTGTTACCATCCACTTAGACGCACAGTTCGGGACCCCCTACCCGAGATCCGCCGGTTTTGACACCGACAGCCATCATCATACTGTTTGCTGCAGTTGGGGTCTGCTGAGTTCGGGCATCAGAAATGACCAGTGTAGTAGGGATAGAGTCTGCTAGAGTTGGGGTGTTTTGTTGGTCATGTGATATTGCAAGTACACCTAATGGGCTATTTGATTTATCACGTGTCACTACCTTTTCGAAATACCTTTCTTGTGCTCCTCCACGATCAGCAATCACCCTCTTCCTTTTGAACGTCTGATACACAAGAACATCATTTGAATGGATAAATATGGTATGATGACAGATGGAATATGTACTGAAAATGGATAGGCAGGGTGTATTCACATACACGATGTGCAAACTAAGCTAATGGCAATGCAACAAAGTAGAAGCAATCACTACAAGAAATATGTCAACTTGTGACCTTCTGTCAGTGACCCTGAAAGAATTGGTCGTAAATCTACGACCATTTGAGACCAATTGGTTAAAAGCTGTCCGAAGGGCTCCAAACCCTAAAGCATAACGACCATTTTGGTCAGTAAGGTCATGGTTTCCCTAAACAAAATGGTTGTAAGCAGACAATATTGTTCAGTCCCCCTATTTTTACCCAATTGCCACCAATTTAAAAGGTCATATTTTCTAATTCGTATTGCCTCAAAATAATTGGACATCCACGTCAACAGTTTCGCCTATGTTCTATATCCATGTGTCGGTCACCTCAGCAGTTTCACCTATGTGTCATGTACACGTGTCAATTTTTGCTTATGTGTCTATATTGCATTGGGTTTATACTTAAATCCAATGACATGTGGGACCCAACAACCACCAACATGACATATGGGCACCATCAAATTGACATGCAGGACCCACATCGACCTGACAAGCAAGCCCCACCACCGACCTGGCAAGCAGGACCCAACCGACCTGACAAGCGGGACCCATAATGCAAGGCCTGAAACAGAAAACTACAGAATAAAACAAATATGAGGTTGTGGGAATCAAACCCACACCCTCGTACACCTGTTGGCGGTTCCAAACCACTCCACCACCGCTTCCTACGTGACACAAGGTAAGAGTAATTGCTTTTGTAGTCTTACTGTCCGCGCTGCGCCAAAGCCCATTTCCAAAAAATGGAATCTCCTATACCGTGCGCTCTTCCTACTCTCCTCTCTTTTGGGAAGGCCTGAATACGGCGCCCTGTTTCCTTAATTTATATTTGACAAAAATGATTGTGTATTCAACAAATGTTACATAAATTTTTTAAAAATGTTTGTGAATTCAAAAATCATTCACAACTTTTTAGAAAATGTTCAGAAAATTTAAAATATTGGTTAATTACAAAAAAATATCAATTAATAAGATGCTCAGGGATTCATAAAAAGTTCATGCATTACAAAAATATTCATCAAACCCAAAAATGTTCATGAATTTCAAAAATGTTTCCCAATTTTTTGATTTTTGTTTTGAATTTTTCACGCCCATTTCAAAATGGGGTCAAAATGGTGGGCATTACCGTTCCTAGCTAGTGGTTCAATCTTGGAATTTTTTTGATGTTTCTATGATTAAATAGATACTTATTTACCTAGAAATGATTTTTGTAGAAAAATAAAGAGCAAACTATGAGGCACTTGAAGTTCAAATTTGACCTGTTTCCTCCTGAATCCGCGAATTTTTTTATTTTTCACCAGAGGTGGATGAAAACTTTTGACACCCAACCATTTGGTCAATTGTGCCTTAAATATGGCCTAGTATTTTAGAAAATTGATTTTCTCCAATTTTGCAACAAATATATGGTAGGTCCTTCACAAGAAAACTCATTTTGGGCAGTCGAAAAATAGAAAATTGATTTTTCGCCCAAAGAAAAATGAAAACTCCCTTAGGAAACATTGTTTGGCATTCCAAGATGCACCCTTGTGTACAATATGAGATCCCTTGGACAAACTATGCCATGGATGTGGCCATAAGATTGATCATTTGGCTTGAAAGACATTGATCTCCACACGTGATAGCTCGTTTCTGAGAACATTTTTTAAAATAATTGTCGTAATACAAGTTTGTCATTTTTCCTCGGAACTTGACCACATATAATGACACAATGCGAAGGTTTCCCAATTTTTTGATTTTTTTTGAATTTTTTATGCCCGTTTCAAAATGCGGTCAAAACGGCGGGACTGACCGTTCCTAGCTAGTGGTTGAATCTTGGAATTTTTTGGTGTCTCTCTGATAAAATAGATACTTATGTACCTAGAAACGTTTTTTGGAAAAAATAAAGAGCAAACTACAACGCAGCTACAGTTCAAATTTGACCCGTTTCTAGCTGAATCGGCGAAAATTTGTCTTTTTCACGAGAGGTGGATCAAAACTTTTTACACCCAACCATTTGGTCAATTGTGCATTAAATATGGCCTAGCATTTTAGAAAAATTATTTGGTCCAATTTTGCAACAATTATTTGGGAGGTCCTTCACAAAAAACCTCCTTTCAGGCACTCGAAAAATGGAAAATGGTTTTTTCGTCCAAAGAAAATTAAAACTTTCTTAAGCAACATTGTTTGCTATTCCAATTTGCACCCTTGTGCACAATATGAGATCATTTGAACAAATTGTGCCATGAATGTGGCCATAAGATTGATCATTTGGCTTGAAAGCCATTGATCCCCACACGTGATAGCTCGTTTCCGAGAACACTTTTGATGTTTCTCTGTTTAGATAGATACTTATGTACTTAGAAATGATTTTTGGAAAAATAAAGGGCAAACTATGAGGCAGCTGCAGTTCAAATTTGACCCGCTTCCTGCTGAATCAGCGGAAATTTGTCTTTTTCATGAGAGGTGGATCAGATCTTTTGACACCCAATCATTTGGTCAATTGTGAATTAAATATGGCCTAGTATTTTATAAAATTGATGGAGTCCAATTTTGCAACAAATATTTGGTAGGTTCTTCACAAAAACCCCTTTTTTGCCACTCGAAAAAAGATTAAAAATAGCTATAAAGATCAGAAATGCATATAAATTGGTCCTTACCCATAAAATGTGGTCTAATTCTAGTGAAAATTTGTGTGGTGCCCTTTTGCAAAATATTATTGAGAGCTACTTCAGAAATTATCTCTATTTTTTGTACTTGAAAACTATTTTAAATCACCGATTTTCCGTATCAATCGGAACTCTTTCCACGGATCGATGACATGGCGTCCATCCATCCATCTATCCATCCCACATCCATCCATCCATCTATCTTCAGAAAAAAAGAAAAAAAGAAAGGAAAAAGAGATAGCCCCACCCGCAGCCCAAACCCTAGCTCAGATCGACCCCTCCCCCCGTCGCACCCTTCCTCCCTCGTCCCCATCTCCTCGCCGCCGCCGCCGCCCTCTCTATCTCGCCGCCATTGCACCCTTCCTCCCTCGTCCCCATCTCCCGATTCCTCATCCACCGCCCCTCCCTTCCACCACCCTAGGCACTCCACTGCCGGGAGGCAACCCTTCCTCCTCAACCACCGCGCTGACCTCGCCGCCCCCACCCGTCATGGTCGTCATCCTAGGGTTCCGCCGCCCGCACCTAGCCCCCTGCCTCTCCACCCATACGGCCTCGACCAGATCTATGGCCTAGCCCTAGCAAGCCGCAACCGTTCGCCGCCGCGGATCCCAAGAGCCCCATCCTCTTCTACTCCGTTCCGCGGCTCGGAGCTGCAACTGGACGGAGCTACATCTGGCGCCTATGGCAACGACCACAATGACGGGATTTCCCGGCCTGCCTCGAAGTGCCCAACCTCAAGAAGCGCGGCGGCGGCACGCGCAGCTGGATCCACCATGATGCGCCGTGCAGACGCTCGAGGTCGACAAGGCCACCATGATGCGCCGCTGCGAGCTCCCCGCCCGCGACCTCCGCCTCCTCGACCCGCTCTTTGTCTACCCCTCCACCGTCCTCGGCCGTGAGCATGCCATCGGCGTCAACCTCGAGCAGATCCGTTGTGTCATCATCGCCGACGAGGTGCTCCTCGTCAACTCCCTCGACAGCTGCGTCTTCCAGTACGCCGCCGAGCTGCAGCGCCGCCTCCTCCAGTGCGCCGAGGGCGACGAGCTCCCATTCGAGTTCCACACCCTCGATCTCGCCCTCGAGGCCGCCGGCTCCTTCCTCAACTCCCAGGTACCAACACCATCCACGCGCTCCACAGCCTCCTTGGTTTTCCCCTCTGAAATCACTGTATATACTTCAGTTGTGATTATTATTAGTCATGGTACGATGATCCTGTGATTATTATTAGTCAATGTATATACTCCACACCCCTGCGTTCCACCCATCTAAAATCACTATATATTGCTGTGATTACCTAGTCATGGTACGATGACCCCATAATTTTTGTGTATAAATTTTCTGCAATACTGCGGTTTAGTTTGATCATAGAATTGGAGTGGGCAAAGTTCATCTGAATGTCTAATGTACTCCATAGAATTGGAGTGACGGAAAACAAAAACCATTCTTCTTTGTTGCACTTAATATACAATTACAGTCTACAGTCCAGGATTGATCTGTAGTGGAAACTCTGTAGTTGCTTCTTTGTTGGATGTGAAGAAAACTGTGAATTGCATTCTTTTTGAAACAGAAATTACGAATTGCATCAAAATAATTCATTTTATTTTGTTAATGGTTACTGCTGATGGTGATGAAGCTGAGTTTCCCTGTGCTCTCACAATTTAAACTAATTTTGCGTGCGTCTTCCATGCATGTTTGCAGCTACATCTCTGGGTACAAGAACCGATTCCATAACTTCATCAAGCACCTGCGTGAAATCGGTGATGAGGTAGTACATTTTTCTGCTTTCATTGTTGAGTACTACCAAATACTGATGGTGGTTGGTTTGACACAACTACAGGACAGTGGATTAGTAGCATGCATGTGTGACTTAGTTTCTGGTGTGTTTCGCCGGATCCTAGCGCGCTAACCGCCGCCTCCTGCGCCCGCGCATAGCCTCACGCTCGTCGTTCGCGCTCCCTGCTGCTGTCGCTGAAGCTCTGTTGCTGCCCCTTTGTTGCCTCCAACTGCTGCTACTCTCCGCTGCTGCGTATTGCTCCTGCTCTACGGTGCAGCTGCTCTTAGTGCTGCCGCTGCATAGGTGCTTTATATACTACTCCATAGCTAGCTAGTTATACTATTATTTGAGATGATTCTTTGTGATTGATTGTTGCCATGAGGTGGCTAGCTTACTATTAGAAGATGATGGAGGATTGTAGCTTACTGGTTAATGGCCCAAAACACGGTGTAATAAGGAACAAATACTTTAGGGGCATATCTGCTACTCTATATGCTGTCATTTGTCTTTGTTTCAGTTTGTTGGATCTGATAATATGACTAGGTGAATACTATATTTAGATCGTTTGCTCAACAAAAACACAAATAGAGGCAAAAGTGAAAACTTTTAAACCTTTTCCAGGCAAGGAAAAATGAACCGCTAGCACAAATATCGTCTCAGGTTGGAATAAAGCTCAGCACAAATAAAACAAGCACCAAGACGGCTAAATTCTGCAATCCAAATATTTTGTCTCTAGTCCAGAATATTACTCCCCCTCACCCTCATATTTTTTTCCGAAGTGTTTATTCTTCATTATCATACGGACTTGTATCTACTTAAGATTACATTGAAACATTCTGGTTATGAATACACTTCATAGAAGCCATGTAATTTTGTGGTGCTTTCTCTAGTTCGTCCTTCACCTGGGAGGCCACTTGAAGGATTATAACAGCATGACATGTCAAAGCTTTCTTGCCAAATGTATGTGTTCAGAGTTGAATCAAAGTTTGAATAAGGCAAAGTTGCTAGCATTGCAGCAATACGCCCTTCCTAACATATGTATTTGTGTTGTTCCTCACACCTCTCTGTTTGCTATGATTTATTGGTGCTCTGCAGAAGAACTCAACTCACTAGATGTAGGGAAGGAGATGGAGGGTGACACATAGCCATGGAGAGGAGCAGCAGCAGCTCAAGGTCCTTTATCCTCCATGCCACCTCTGCCCCTCTCTCAGTTTTATTTGCTATGTTGGGTTCCAAGATTAGAAATATTTTTGTTTCCATCTTTATCCATGTGCTATCATTAACTCTGAGAAAATGTTATGTTTTTGTTGATTAGTGGAAGTACATCTTTGCTTTACTATTCCTAGCAGCTGCAGTTCATCTACCATAAACATGTTGTGTACATTCTGAACCCCCAAACATGACACAAGTGATATGTATATGCAGCAGGGAATCGTCAACTTGTACAGTTTGTTGACTGGAATGTAACTTGTACAGTTTTTACTTGAATATGTTCAGTTATGAAGTCGTGTAGTTGTTTTTTCCCATCAATTCTAAACTGTAGTACTTTACTGAATTGTTGATGATGCTGAATGAATCTAGCTTGTTGGGTTCAGTCTCTTGTTTAGATGGAATAGCCCCCCATCACATGTTGTTGTTGTTGTTGTTGTTGTTGTTGTTGTTGTTATTGTTGTTCTTGTTGTTGTTATTCACCATATTCTTACTGTTTTGTTTTCTAGTTGGCAGATATTTTGAGTAAATTCAAGATGAAAGATGTTCAAAGAAGCTCCAAGACATTCTTATATAGCAAGTTATGTAATAATAGCTGGGTTATCTGGGAATTTAATTTATCTTCTCTCTGTTTGTGAATGAAAGAGTAATTATGTATGTGAGTTAATGTATCTTCTCTCTATTTGTGAATTTCATGTATGTTTCAGAATTATAATTTATGTTTCATATGAAATAGTTATTGTGTATGTGATTTGAAAATGTGTGCAATGGAAACATGACTTATGCGACCCACTTATCAAAATAATTTGAGCATATTTGAAATTTCTGACGTGTGGGACCAGTGTATGATATTATGATATTTGGGACAAATGTAAAATAGTGGAAAATAAAATGGCAAAAAATAAAAGATCATACGCTATAAAAGGCCGCATCTAGAAATAAAAAGGCCGAATTGCTGGGCTAGCCCATGTAGCTAGCACAAATTAATAGGAAAAATAAATATTAAAAAGGTTGAATTGATGGGCTCGGCCCATATAAACACCAAATTGGACCGGGCTTATTCTTGTGCCACATCAGATTGCCACGTTGGATGCCTACGTGGCCTGGGGAAGCTGCTAGTGACGAAAACAAAACACTAGGCATATTTTGGTCGTAAAAGTCCACGACCTTCTCACAGAGAAGGTCGTTAATTTCAGTTTACGACCGCCAGCTTTTGACCTTCTGTTTTTGGTCAGAAAAAGGTCACAAATGAAAAACAATGACCTTTCAGTGACCAATAGTCAAGGTCACAAGTTGACATATTTCTTGTAGTGAATGCAAAGAATCAGTTGCAAGATATGTGCAACCAATATAATCATAGAAAGTTAGAGCAAGCAGCTTTATGGGTGAATAAGATAGGGCATCTGCCTCTGACTCCTCCACTAGGGAGCTACATTGACTTAGGTCTCCCTCTAGCTCAGAATCACTGTTAGGATCATATTCTGAGCATGAATCTGTAGGTGGGGAGCGTTTGCATTGCATTACATCCTGACTTGATTTCAGTCCCTTAATGCCAAGTTTTACAGCCATGGCATTATTCTGCTTTATTCTTTTCATGCGCGCAAGCTCATAATCATTATGATGCTATTCAGAATCTGAGATTCATGAAAACATAATAAGTAGTCAGATTATCTATGGAATGCATTGCTGATTCAACTCGAAGAGTGTCTCCCTATAAACACCTGCATATGCAAAGTTCACCCCCAACCGTGCTGACCAGACCACACAGAGAAATACAAACCCCTTATGTCTCTATAACAGGCAGACACACATTTCAAAACTGAAGTAGGAACATTAGAATCATACGAAATTCGTATTTGAACAAATAAACCAAGGAATTATGATTGGCATAATGTTTAGCTTCAAGGGTGGAGTGTTGGTAGTGCGACACAAAGCAAGTATGCAGATTGTATTCCATTGAATAGATCGTAGCCTATGTAAAAGCTGGAAATACACTTTCTTTCTATACAATGTAGTGTTCGTTGCCCACACATGATGGAAGAGATCACACAGAGAAATACTATTCACTCATATCTACGTTTCTAGTGTTTTGAAATAGGGTGGTCCACCCTAAAAGAATATTGACAAAAAATATGAGAAGGCAAGCATAAATGTAGTGAATCAATCATTTACTTGTGAGCTCACTAGGGAAACTATGCAGTATTGTAACTGCAGTAAGAGACCATCCAAAATATGAATCAAGAAGTTTGTCTAGCACTAATTGTTTGCAAATAATCGACGTGAATAATTGGATATCATATCGGGAAAGACAAGTAAAATTGTCAACAAACCTGGCTTGTAGTAGTAATCTGGGTCAATGTCACTATGACCAACAATCCAAAATGACCAGTGTCTGTTCCTAGGGCCAGAATTTCGAAACCCTGTGAACTTTACAGGTACTAAAGATTACGGAAATACATCTGAACGATTAAGTTTAGGTAGCACTCAGCACACAACAAACCCTAATGACAGTCCTGCCTAATGAATAATGAATCAATTAGAAAATGGGTGATGAGGAGTGGCTGCTGAAGTGCCAAGTGTTGAGGACGTATCTCAGGACAAATCGGGTTGGCGTAGTGGGTGCTGCATGCCTGAGCCCTGAATGGCGGCGGCGCGCTCGGGCAGCAGTGACACTATAGGGCGAGCGGCTCCTGACCTCCTGCTAGTCCGGTGTCTCCTCCTAGAGTCATGCCGTCTGGGGACGACAAGTCGCCGGCGAGGCAGGTGGCTGGGGGCGAGTAGAGATCGTAAGCGCGCAGCAGAACAGAGGGGAATCAGGGCCTGGGACGACCCAAAATCCCAGGGTGGGCCGGTCCACCGTGGGCACCCTATAGAGAAACACAACCGAGCAGCGAACATGCATTTTCAAAACTAAATTGGGAACATTTAGGTGACCAATTAAACGACTCTGTTTTAATAATATCATATTCATATTTGAACAACTAAGCTTGTTTAGCTTGATGGGTGGAGCAGTGCTATTATGACACGAAGCACGCATTTTGATCGTATAGTGATCATAAAAGGGGGAAACCCTAAGCATTTTTTTTAGAAAAAGAGGATTTCCCCCTCCTATTTCTATTAAAGAAACCACCACAGAACCAACATGATCAATTAAACCCTAAGCCTGATCAATTAAACCGTATTATGACTGTGCCATGGCAGATTTAAAGCTGCAAACCAGAGAAATGATATTTAGCATCCATTGTTTGCTTCGAACTAAGAACTAAATTCTAAGAGCTGAAAAGAAAGTAGAGTAACCAAGTTACGATCTATTTTCTGGTTGAGATCAAAAAGTTGAGGAGATATGAAGTACCACCTCTCTTGCGGCACCGTGTAGGCATCGGGGGATGTGATGGGTGTCGGTGGCGTTGAAGCAGATCTGTGACGGTAGATGGGTGCATCGGGGGATAAGTCCCATTGCGGTGGAAGAGAAGGTCGTGTGAGTTGCCCCGGCAAAGAGGACGACAACGCTGATGAAGAGAGAGGACGTGATGCAAGGCTCTTGGTCCGTCGCCGTGGATGAGAGACGTCCATCTCTAGAAGTGGATGACGCGGTCTTGGTAGGCGCTCCGGCATGGTGGAGGACGGTGGTGATGGATGGGGTGGAGGACGGCGGCAATGGATGGGGTGGCGGATGGAGGAGGCTGGTGTGGGGATGGTGTCCTAGCGCGAACGGTGTATGAATGGGAAAATGGAGGGAGAGGTACGGGGAACCATCTTTTTGGCACGCGCATGTTCGAAATATGGGAAATTTACGAACTGAGCACCCGTTTAAAAATTGGATGTCTCTCCGGTTGGGGATAGGACGGTAATCTCACATCTCGCCAATGTTTTCCCAGAGCGATTTCGGGTGAGGAGAGGGTGTTTTTGGCGCCCATGGTTGGTGCCCACGGTGTATGAACAGGGCTGATAGGTACAACGGTTGTGTCATCTCTGAGTGAAGTTACAGACCTTCCCCTATTGAAAGTATTTGCCTACATCGATTTCGGCCGAGTCGAGTTTGTTTTGCCACCCACCGTGTATGAATGGGGTAATGGAGGGAGAAACAGAGGTCTTTCAGACGAGCTTGAATCAAATGTGTTTTGCCGCCCATGTTTGGCGCCCACCGTGTCAGAATGGGCTCAGAGGCGGTCGTGTCACGTCTAATTGAAGTTACTAACGTACCCCTATTGAAAGCAGTGGAAATCAGGCCAATGGATTGTCCGTGTAATGGGTAGATAGGAATTTCCATCTCCCAAACATTTGGCTGTGGGCAGCCGACGTGGGAGTGGACATTTTGCTGCTTCTTTCGAATTTTGGGACAATAAGCATCCACGTTTACCCTGGCAACTAAATTCGAATCCATTTTGTATTCCTATACGAATCTTTATAAATCATTCCATGTGTTTTATATATCTGCAAAAGCACGACAAAGATGTATTCCACTGTCATATATGAATATGATTTACAAATGCCGATACTCAAATGCAAAAGCTAGAATCCAGTTTAAGGTGAATTCGAATATTTGGAACACTTTATGTCCAACTCAAATGTCAGACGCATCATAATGTGTACTCCCATTTAGATATGTACACAAGCGATGTATCAAGATTCAAATACCAAGTCAATCAACCAAGAATGTACATAACTAACAGACATATAAACACGTATAGAGTATATGGATCAATAATATCAACTAACATACATAAGCCAGGCCGCTGTACTTTTTTTGCTAGACCAACATCCTTTTTTTAGCGAAGCTACTACTACATCTGTGCCCTTTTCGATGCGTGCCACTTATTGTCCATCTATACTACTATTATTGTTGAATGCACATTCAACCCGATTGGCATATTTGTAGGTATGGCACAGCAATCAAAATGAAATGTCTCTGAGTCTCATCAATTAATATAGACTTGTGCTCAAATAAAATTACAAACCAAAAAACAAAAAACAATTATTACATGATCTCTAAAACAAATGGTTTGATTGATTACATGAAGAAACAACACAAAGGACGATGGAAAGATCATTTCACCTATGATTTACCAAGTGGGAATTTAATTTCCTTTTTCCTTTAGGACCTTAACAATGCGGTCAGTCTCAGCTTGCTTCGTTTTGAAATCCACCAAATGTTAAATGGTTGTCTTGAGTCCTGCTTGTGATTGTGCTGTTTGCTTCCTCAACATGTCAACTTCATCTCTAAGTGCAGAAGTAGAATCTCTTTCTACCACTAGTTTAGTCTCTAGAGAATCAGCAGTTGGCAATTCATGATGCACGATTGGGCCGGTGCCACTGCTGTGGGATGATACAACGTCCATGGGGACATCGCTCTTTGATCTTGGGCTAACCTGTTTTGCCATTAAAGTTCCAATTGGATTCCGAAAAGTTGAAGTTCGCAAAACATCTCAACTGGGAGTTATAACAGCAAACCAGTTAAACAAACAAGGAATTAAAGAGTTTCAATTGGATGTTGAAAAGTAGTTATTAACATCATTGTAACCGGTTGTTGCAGCAGCAAAGCAGTTAAACAAAGAAGTTTTGCAAAAGGGGTACCTGTTGTGGCATTGTTGTTTCTCTTGGATCCTGAAAAGATGAGTAGCCAGTAACGTAATTAGAGCAACCGGCTGCAGCAGCAATGCAGTTAAACAAACAAGTTTTGCAAAAGGAACCTGTTGTGGCATTGGAGTTTCTCTCGGATCCTGAAAAGTTGAGTAGTCAGTAACTTGATTAGAGCAACAAGTTACATCAGCAAACCTGTTACACAAATATAATTTTGAAAATGTACCTGTTGTGCATTTGGACTTCCAATTCGATCCTGAAAACTTGAAGTTGGAAAGATGATTATAGCAACAAGTTACAGCAGCAAACTAGGTAAACAAGGAAGTTTCTGAAAACATACCTCTTGTGCCAACGGAGTTTCAGTTGGATCTTGCAAACTTGAATGTTAGCAGTCAATAAATAAAGTTTTGCAAGAGCCATAAGAAACTAACATCAAACTAGTAAAACTAACCGGTTTTGGCAACATATTTAATTACACATGAACTAGTAAAACTAACAAGTTCTTGGCAACGTACTAGAGTAACAAGTTGGTACCGTTTACCAGCAACACAAACATCTGTAAAAAAATTTGATGTAAGCAAAATGATTACAACACATATATAAGTTAAAAAGATGGTGTCCCTCATATAAACTTGACAGTTGTCTATCTATGAACATGCAAACATTACTAGTGCTACAAGTGATAATAGCAAACCATTTAAACGCACAGGGATCAGAACATGAACTACACGTGAATTCTGCCGCACCCTAGAAGTATAGATGACCAGCTATCTACGTGCTTAAGTAGCTATTTATGTTCAGGCAAACATGTAATTCTTCACAGTAAGTATGAAACACATAGATAGGCGCAGTCTATAATAGGATTAACAAGCTATGGCATTATGTATTCAGTAGCAAACTAAATTAAGGCAACCAATGTAATTGAACAATTTTGCAATAAGTGGCTAACTAAAATTTCAAGAAGCAGATAACTGAACCTACGCTATCTCTTTGTACAGACACACTGCAACTTCTTTTTCGCTTACAAGGTTCTACGAATGAGTCCATGGCATCAATTGCTTGGATACTCAGTCCCAATACTTCTTTCTTCCCACACTGCATTGATAAGTCGAATCGTTAATCTGGTAAGATGGTGCATCCTTGATATGTTATATGAGGGCGTGTAGTCAGACCAGTTGTAGCTACACACATCACACTGGTTTTACTGTATATTTCATGCAATTACATTTGCCATATCGAGATCTAAGCAATCTACAATAGGATGAAAAGACTGGCATCCTTCACATTATTGGCGAACTCAGTTCATAGAAACAAGCAATTCAACCATTCTGTGGGTAAATCAAAAGCGATACTAGAATATTTTTCACTACCCCAATCTAACACACAAAAAGGGGCGACGCCACCATAGTGGCTGGTATGGGCGGCCGCCTCGGGTGGCTAGAAAGTGTGCACCTAGTTTGAGTCATCCAGGTTGGTCGAGGCTAGTTTTGTTCGGTCCAACGCACAAGCAGGCAATGTAAAAAATGAAGAAAAATGTTTCAAGCTAGATGGGCCAATAACGTAAGTGCAAGGTAGGCCCTATAGCAGGCTCGCGGCCCAAACGAGTGCCTCCATATCAATCGACAGTAGGAAAAATCCCAATTCGTTTGCTCCAGCCTCCAGTCTGGTTCGCTCCTAACCTAGACGCCACTGGACAGACCGACACGGCACTTCCTCGCGCCCTTGTTGGCGGCAGGTCGTTGGGCTTCAATCGAACGGAAGGACAGGAAGATGAAGATCCAACACTGGGTGTAGCCTGCGTGGGAGGCAGCGACGGTGGCATGGGCATGGCATCGAGCTTGCGCAAACGGACAATCGCAGCTTGCAAGAGTAGCATGCGCAACAAGCAGGTACATCACATCCCTGATTATATCTAATTCAACTGTTCAATTTCTGGCCAATAGTTAAAGCCGACAATGTTGTAAAGCTGCTTGTATGTAGGGAATTTATGAGAAAATGAAACCAATTTCTGCTTATTTCATAACTCCCCCAATAAATACTGAACTGACTGAATCTGATGTATCTAATCAAGTTTCCGGTGCAAACATACAAGCTCATGTTGTTCTTGGGCCTGAAGTGTCTAATGAAAAGACTGCTAATGAAGGATTTGATGCAAACATTTTACATGCTCCTGGTGATGAACATATAGTGTCTAATGAGGGATCTAATGCAAGCATTTTGCAAGCTCCCATTGAAGGATTTAGTGTGTAATGATGATCTGCTATGTTGAGAGAGACATAGAGATTTGCAGGCATTGATGACAAGAAAATTATACTACATTTTCATGGCTTGAGGAAATGTCGAGGCCATCTACCAGAAAGCCCCCTTATCATGACAACGTAGCATAAATACTTTTCAAATATGTTGTTTGAAACTATTGGCAAACTTGTGCATGATAGATAAATTGATGCAGTATGCGCACTGGTTATAGGTGCAATTACACTTCGATATTTTCAGCCAGAGAACGAATAATTCAAGCAGGTACAGACCATGTTAGTAGTCCTTGTACACCATGTTGCATTTTTTGTTTTTTGGTGCTTGCATCATTTAGTGTTTTATAATCTGAACTACTTTGGATTATTAGCAGGTTTTCAAAGTGCATGTAGCTTCTCATTTCTCAAGTTAGGTTGATTTCCGAAGTGCAAGTGCCTTCGTATTTTTTAAGTTAAATGTTCGCCCCTGGTAACTTGAATTCGTGGATCCGGCACTGCACACAAATCATACACACATGCCAATACAAATTAAATGAAATGCAGGGACTTGCGCTAAATTGTTGTACAAGCTCACTGCAGCTCTGCTTGCGCTTGGGATGTTCCATGTACAAGTCCATGTTACCACTTGCTTGGATGTGCAAGCCTTGTGCTCCTTGCATCCCCCTCTGCATTTTTGACATGGCGAATGGTTGATCAAATAAGAGGAATCGACCTTCCTGTTGTACCGGAGGACCGATACTTACAAGGTTATACGGGTGTGCAGGATGTGTACTAGATCCCGTAGCGCCGTCATGCTTCGCTAAAAAATGGTTTTGCTTGTTTCAGATGATATCTCCAGAAGAAATAAGAGTTAAAGTCAGAGTTGCATAGGCGTGTAAGCTAAGAGAGCAGTGAAAGGATATCCAAACATCGCCAGAATAGTGCACAAGGGAGTGATGTGTGGATACCTAGTTCGGGCCAGCGTTTGGGCTTGGTCACCTAGATAGAGTGCGGGTCACTTGAGAGTCGTTGAGGGTGATGCGCTGGCATTGGCTGGCCACACACGGATGCAGATCTTGTGTGGAAGCGGAGCGCTATGATGCGGAGGACGAGACCGTTGGTGAAGCCCCAACGGCCTCGGGGGGGCGGGGGTGCGACGATGTGCTCGGTGAAGTAGCCCCGGTGTGGTGGGAGACGACATCGGTGAAGCGCACCTGATGCGGTGGAGGTCAGTGTCTGTGAGTCATGTCAGATGCGGCGGTCGATGTTGTCGGTGGACCACCCGGTGCGGTGGACGAGGGCGTAGTGTGGTGGTGGAGCGCGACCGTCGTCTTTGTCGTCGTCGTCCGGCACAGAGGTGGGGAAAGAGACAAGACGAGGGGTGATTCGAACTTTGCTTGGGTTGGCGGCGAATTGGGGATTTGAGCAATCTGGGCGCGGAAGGGGACGGTGGAGAAGGGAGATTTTGCAGGGCTGGAATTGGGGCCGCCAGATATTTCAATCCAAAACGTGGAAGTGTGAACTTATTTTGTCGTCATCCTTTTCTTGGGGGGGGGGGTGGTAGGGGGTGGGTGGCTAGGTGCTAAGCCATCGTAGGACACACACGACCATCATGACACGACCCTGGTCTGCCTGGTGCGCCTACATTTGAGAGGAGATTTGAGAATGCAAACGAATCTTCTTTCATTTGCAAACGAATCTGTATGTATTACCATGCCCGTGTTTTCCTTGCAAATAATTAGTCATTCGAAATGAGATACTATAAATTAATTAATGAGGAGTTATTTGAAAAAAAAGAAACGGTATCCACGGTATCCATGCTAACGTGGATTAGAGTGTGTGTCACATAAGTAGTTATTTGAATTAGAGTGTGTGTCACATAGTGATATCCAATTCTAACGTGGATTTCGCATTTTTGTGTATCCATGCTACTTTTTTAATACAAATTCATATGTATATGATGAACACCATGGTAGTGAGAAAAATGTTGGATGGATTCAAACATATGACCTACAAATATAGCACAACAATCGAGTCAATGTCAACTTTTCCAAACCTAGTATGGCACGAATTTGAAATAATTACCCATATGCATGGTCCTCAGTTCAAATCTTACAATGTACACCGAATTGAAACATCGATATTAAGTCTCGTAATATCTACATTCAAATGTGGTCTTTAGCCCCCCCCCTCGGCACACACGCTACATACTTCCTGTATCGATCAATCTTCCTCTCCTAACCACCTTAGGAAGCTACCGGTTATTGACACACGTTCACTCTTTCTCTCCATGTTTCGATCTCTAACTCTCTCAACTATACAACCCGCTTTTTCAACTATGTTACCAAATGTATTTACCTCACACACCCGCCATTGCACCCCATGCCGAGCTCTCTCTCTCTCTCTCTCTCTCTCTCTCTCTCTCTCTCTCTCTCTCTCTCTCTCTCTCTCTCTCTCTCTCTCTCCGTCCCACCCTCTCGCGCTAGATACATGCATTGCCTATCTAGCCCCCAACCTCTCGTGCTCACGCACACACGTTGTCTATCTAGGTCACTCCCTCGAGACCGTCTCACTCTTTCTTCCGCACGGCGGGCCACACTCACTCAATCTCGCTCTCTTTATCTGAGTCTCGATTAACCTCGTTTTCTTTCACACACAAATGATATATCTCCCTGTTCGGGCCTGGATTGACACACTTTATACTCTCTCACGCAGTTGTCTATCTAGGTCAGTCCATCAAAGCCGCCCCCACTCTTTCGACCTCATGGCAGGCCACGCTCGCTCAATCTCTCTCTCTCTCTCCCTCCCTCTCTCACTGTCTCTCTTTGTATGTCTCGATTGACCTCGCTCTTTCTTGGACACAAAAGATACATCTCCATGTTTGATCCCAATTCGACATATTCATATTGTATACTCTCTCACGCACATTGTCTATTTAGATCACTCTCTCCAACTCGTATCACTCTTTTGATCGTACGATGACCCACACTCGCCCAATCTCTCTCCCTTTATATATGTGATCGATTGACCTTGCTTCCTTGCACGCACAAAATATATCTACATGTCTGTGATGGGATCATCTCTCAAGCTCTAACTTACATCCCTCACCCTTCCCAAAAGCTCAATTGGACAATATCTCTCCAGAGCATATATATATTTTCAATGAATGCCGGACCACACTCACTTTGTCTCTCTATCTATATGTATCTCGATTGACCTCGCTTTCTCACGACGTATCTTCCACGCATTGAAGCTACCTCTCCATCCATCACAAAGCCGGAGCTATTTACATTGCGAGGGGGACTCCAACTTTGGATTCATTTGTGTAGGCATTTATTGCGGTGGTAGATTATATTTTTGTAGCATTCGGCCCACAACTACTCCAAACACAGTTGCAACCCCCGCACCTCCCCCAATTGATTTCCCTCAGGCTCGGTCATCATTCTCTCGCACGTCCTTTCTCGCCTTCAACGTTGCACCATGGTATTATTGCAAAAAACCCTGATTGTTACAAATAAGCTACAAAACTACACACCGATAGTCCACTTGGAATGGAAAAAATTTTGACCCAAAAATTAAAGTGCCACAAACTACACACCGAGGGGCCCACCTGTCATGAAAAAAATTTGGACCCATATACAAATTAAAAAATAAAGGACGAGGATCGAACATGCGACTAGGGCCTTCAAGCCGCACATCAATAGGCAACATATGTAGAATAACAATGTTTGTTGAACCCCCCTTTGTTCATATAATGTGTTTATATTACCATAGCATATTTAATGGATAACATGTAATAGTATTTTTAGTACATTAGTGGGACCGGATCGTTAGCACGTACTATTTGCCTTCACTTACCGGTGAGTTCCATGTGTGCTCTCTCTCTACTCCTCTTCTGCGTTTAGACGCACATGCAAACACGAAGAACTCACTTGCGATGTTGCCGTTGACCATATCTGGACGTGTTCACAATTTACGGCACTAGTTTCACGTACTAGTAGTACTAGTCAATATGTATGTGCAATGCACGTTAATTTGTATGTATATTAAGTGCATGCGGATATTAAGTAGGATATTATTTGCGTGTTATTATGTGATTAGCAAAATTTTTGGCATGAAATTAACTGCACGCTAAACGTGTTGAGCGCTCGACATTGAAGCAGTCTAGGTCGTTGGATGAGAAGGAATACATGTGGCTTGATGATGTTTTATATTTAATTTGATATGGCTCTAGCAGAACATTCAAACGATCAAACCATTGATTTCATTCAGTCTAACTCTTACTTTACATTCATACGTCGATCGATCTAAAATAAACAGAAATGATAAACGTTCAGATTTTAAGCATGGCAATCCGAACGTTTTTCATGGTAAATTTAGATTACACGGCGGCGGCGGGTGCATGTTGCCGTGGGAAGCGGTTCCTCTGTCGTGCTCTGTGTGTCGTTGGGCCACTGATCAATGACGACGGAGACGGCGACGGCGGCGTCTTCCGCCGTTGCTGGCGTACTCCTCTACATTGGCCCTAGCTTCAAGGAAAGCCACAATGTTCTGGACTTTGGTCTCCAGGAGCGAGTCAACTGGCGGGAGGAGGCGACTGGTGTTGGTGCAAGGAAGCGGTCGACGACGGCCATCCACGCCGCTGAGGGGGGCACCCGCGGGGGGACAGGCGCTGGCAATGGCGCGACAGAGACATTCGTGTGCGCGGGCACCGGCACGGGCTTACTCATCAGTGCACGCGTAGGCGCATGCACTGACAGGTGCACGGGCACCGGCACGGGCGTGCGCATCAGTGCACGTGTAGGCGCATGCGCTGGCAGGTGCACGGGCGCGTGAAAGTCGGCAGGGACCTCGTGGAATCCCGTGGCATCAAGCTCGGTGACAATGTGCGGCTCCCATCCCATCAATTTCACGGGGATGGGCGCTAGCGCAGTCGGGGCGACGGGAGCCGGAACGGGAGCGGGGAGAGGCGCGGCGTCTGCCCGCAAGGCCGGTTCAAGCTCGTCCCAAAGAGCCTTATGTTCTTGAGACTCCAGCTGGGTGTCTTCCTCATTAAACTGGAAGACTAAGGGCAGACCATCGTGATGCAGCATGGCGTACGTTTAGGTTAGGCTGGTTGGAGGTAGACGACAGGAGAATCGGTGAGGAAGAGAGAAGATTGTAGTGATACCACATAGTGCAGGGTTGATTTTAAACTGCGGCGCCAGTGACATTAAATGTGGGAGCAGTTGGGACGAAGGTGGGCGGCGGAGCCTCGTCAAAGGGCCCACCTCCTGGTGAGCCTGTGCAGCGGTCTGCTCGCACGCCTCCCTGTCAGCCGGTGCAGCGGTCTGCTCGCATGCCTCTCATTGACTCACACGCTTGCTCGGACGACACCTGCCGATGAGAAGCGGGATTCGTGGCGGCAGGTAAATGCCCACGGTTTCAATAGTGAAAACGTTCGCCTTAATGTGACAGGTCTTTGTTCCAAAATACCTTGGATCTTAATTTGTGCAACTTTTCATAAGCAGCTTGTCTCAAATTGAAGAAAAAAATTACAAAGGAATATTTGTGCCATATCACGTGACCGTGCTCAGTTTCATGAATTTCTGGTCACTTTTGGATTTTCTGAAATTTAAAATCCAGGATTCAAAACAACATCATAACCTTCATCATGCAATAAATTTTCAAGCGATACATTTGTCCTGTTGTATTTCTTAAGAAAGGATTTGGTCAAACATTTTGCTTAGTTAGACTTCAGACAAGTTATATATGCAGAGTAAAAGGATAATCCATCTGTACTAGTGCATTGCCTGATATATTAACTCTTTTTTTTGAGGGGTCAATGATATATTAACTCAAGTACTAGGCACGAACAAACATGCTCAATTCTATGCTCATCCTGGTGTAGTAGTAGTAGTACTAGGCAATGCAGTTGACGGGTGACCTTCGGGAGCAGCGACCGAGGGAATTGAACCATGCTCGGCACGGTAGGTAACGTTGTCTAGTTACTAAATCATCCCTCCATTGTTCATCGGTAGTCATTATGGACCGGGGACATGAGGGGAATTTCCTAGGGCTGGAATTCTGACCGCCAGATATTTCGACTCGAAACATGCAGGCTCAGCTGGTTGGGGTTGGCTAATGTGTGTACCACGCACGCCACCAGAAGGACACGAGCCCTATTTTTTGTCGGATCAACACGAGCCAAGGTCTGGCTGGTACGCCGTTGGGTACCATTTGATAATACGGAAGGAATCTTTTAAATTGCCAAACGAATCTATGTGTATTACAATGCCCGTATTTTCCTTTCAAATAGTAATCTAGACGTGGTAATTGATTTATCACGAGGTCTTGAATTACAGTGAGTTTGTGATATAGTGATCTCAACGTGGATTTCGCATTTCATGGTATCCCTAGTAAGTTTTTCATTGCAAATTCAAATTTAAAATATGAACAATATGGTGTTGAGAAAACTTTGTACGTATCAAGCATAGACCCCCCCCACACACACAAACACAACAACAATCCAATAAGTATAGTGCATCTATTTTTCCAAACCATTCATGTATGACACAAATTCAAAAATACTCCTTCTGTTCCTAAATATTAGTCTTTTAGAGATTTCAACAAGCGACTACATACGGAGCAAAATGAGTGAATCTACACTCTAAAATATGTTTATATACATCCGTATGTGCCAGTCCATTCGAAATCTCTAAAAAGACTAATATTCATGAATGAAGGGAGTAAAATGTAAGACATGCATGGTCCTCAATTCAATATTTAAAATGAACAGGAAAGTGAAACATGAATATTAAGTCTAGTACTACAGTACATGCAAATGTTGTGTTTTGGCGGAGCTATGTAGATTGTTACGGATTAACCCCTCGACCATAGATAAATTTATGAAGCTCTGTTTAGGATTGTTTTGATTATATTTGTCCCCACCCTAGCTCCCAAACACCGATTGGCTGTGCACCCCCCTCCTCCCCGAGATAATATCATTTGCCCCACACCTTAGATGCTATATGCTGATATGAGTTGCTTGGAGCTTGTAGATCCGAGATATAGCAGCTCACGTGATGTCTTAATATTTTCACAGGAAACCTTAATGAGTTTGAGAATTGCACACAATTTGTACAAAAACTACTCTGATGCCCTTGGATCACATATCCAACAACCTCGAAGCTCGTATCACCATAACATCTAAGATGTAGGAGGACATCATATTCTCCTATATGTAAGAATATCATGTGCTACCACACCTTAGATGCTTTGGTGATACAAGCTCTTTGGAGCCAGTGGATTTGTGACCCAACAACTCCTCAATGGTTCGAATGGTTTTTTGCAGAAAAGCCCCCGAAGAGTTCGGCCACTGCTTACAAGCACAAAGACTGCTCTGATGCCATTGGATCTCAGATCAAACGACCTCAAAGCTCGTATCACCGTAGCATCAAAGGTGCGAGAGCACCTGATGTTTTCTTGCACTGGTGAATATGAGGTGCTCCCGCGCCATAGATTCTATGGTGATACGAGTTCACGGAGATCTAACGGCCCACGGTAGGAGGTTTGTATGTTTTTGCAATATACGACTGAGAGTGTTTGGGAATTGCATAGAAAGTACAAATACTATGCATGTGCCATCTGATCACAGATCATACGACCTAGATGCTCGTATCATCGTAGAGGCTAATTAAGCTACGGGGAGTGCCTAATATGATCAACGGGGAGCCGTTGGATCCAAGATGCAGCGGCACACACGAGGCCTGAATGTTTTATTTGCAAAAAAAACCTTTGGAGAGTTTGGAAATTGCGCATAATTACAAAGACTACTCCCAAGCCATTGGATCTCACTTCCAACGATGTAAAAACTCGTATCCAAGGTTGTTAGAATCGTGATTCTGTTTTACAATTCTACGACTTTATGATCCAAACTTACGCTTCTGATTCTACCATTTTAGTTCATAAAATCTATGTTTTTACGATCCTGGTACTAGAGATTCTATGATTTACGATTCTACCATCAGAGCTCTGATCCGATTCAAAATCGTGATTCTGACAATCTTGCTCGTATCACCATAGCATTTAAGCTACAGGGTGGATGTGATATTCTATGTCGTTGTCATTTTGTTTGTAAACTTGCAAAATACGTGTAACTCGTGCCATTACTTGTCTAACCGCGCAATGCGTTTGTTCAAAAAACCATCCTACACTGAAATATCGGAACAACACACAGGGGTCCCACTTGTCATTGATCAAATTTGGACCTAAAACTAACAAATCTGAAGGACGAGATTCGAACTGGAAACCTGGACTACAAAGCATAAGTCGATAGCCTGAAACAATAATGGTTGTTGTCTTTGTCCCATAACTTGATTTTATACAGTATTACGTTGAGTAGAGTAGAGGGAGTGGCTCGTCAACACGTGCATGACCGTTGACTCACTTACTGGTGGGTCCCAGATCAACGATCTCTCTCTCCTCTCCATCGTCTAACCTTTAGACGCACGGGAACACACGAAGAGCGGCGCTAGCTTGCCGTGGTCTTATTATAACTAAAAAAGCTTGGAAAATAGAAGAATCACCTAGAACAAGAGACGTTGTGGCTGGTCGAGATGGAGCTAACCACATCAAGCCTTCGTGCCACGTTAGCATGATGAAGCTGTGTGGCTAGTGGGGTGTTTTCGACCGACTGGCTGGGTCCCGAGGTCGAACCATAGGTAGTACTACGTCTGATATATTTTTACACGCACATTTTTCCTCCGTGCCGAGACGTGGCACACCCTACGCACGGTTTTGGGGTCCTCCTGGGTGGTGCACGCAAATATTCTTCCTTGCCGAGATGTAGGATGCCCTACCGCGTGTTTTCTGGGTCCTCCTCGGTCATAGTGCCGAAGCAAGTAAATGAGTCATCAAATGACGAAAGACCACCTTTCCCGCCGAGTACATTACTGAAGCACGGTGGCTAGCTAGTTGGGCTAGTGCAACCGATTAGCTAGGCCGCCGCCACATTTGTTTTTTCACCCTTTTTTATCTCCTTGCCAGCAGGTAAATTTAAATATCCACCGCGGCGTTGCTCTAGTCTTTGGGTGCGGCAGGCGCGGTAGGATTTTTATTTTTTTGATTGATGAGAGCACGCGTGGCAGGATTTTTAATTTTTTGATTGATGGGAGCAGGCGCGGAAGTAATTAGTCACGATGACTCCGCCTGCAAAACCCACTGCTCCCTAATGTGAGGAGTCGTCTACTGGTGTTTTCCCATGGTGAAAACCTAAAGATTCTCCGCTCCTCGGTTGGCTCCCTCCGCCTTCCCGTAGATTGCATTGGCTTTCAGCCGTTTTGCCCCCTTTTCTTCCTCTCCCCATTGCTTCTACCTGGTGCCATGGTGGTGTAGCAGATCAGGGAGTCTGTGGTGAGGCGCCTGACACAGGAGCTCGAGGCCAAGGATGCGGATCTCATGGCCAAGGATGTGGAGCTCCATGAGCTCAAGTAGGAGAGGAGTACCATGCTCCTCCTTTATGTGCGGGAGTTCACGGAGCTTCGAAAGTGGCAGGCGTCCACCACAAAGATGCTCGAGGCGTCGGCGGCATTGCTGCAGAAAGCGGGAGATAGGATAGGCCATCAAGTGAGGCGGCTGGACCGCAAGCGAGCCGATCGTGACGAGGTCAAGGATCGCCTCAGCCACTTGGTGGACCAAGTTGCCACACACGTGTTGCGGCTGCGCGATGCCTACCGTCGTGCCAGCGCAACCATGCCGGCTGTCGGGCTAAACCCGTTCGACCACCCCGTCGACTTCAACGAGCTACAGCTTACTGACCTGGTCTCCTTCTTCACTTATATCTCCGAGGAGCTGAGCCGTCTCCGCGTGATGGTGGGGGCACAGATGGACAAGGAGGGGTTACAGGCTGCCGTCGCCATTGCCGGGCGAATCCTCTCAAGGCTCCGTCACCAGAATCCATTATTGCCATTGGACGCCGTATTTGAGGAGCGAGCTCCCATCGACCGGTAGCGGGGTCTGCGGGCCGTTGCACACTGCATCACCAACGTCGTGCGCCTCGAGAAGCAGAGGGACTTCGGTGGTGCTTAGGCATCCTCTGCATGGGCATGTCCATGTCTCGGCGCAACATGACCGTTGGATCAAAATCAGACGGTGCAGATCAGTCACTGTAGCACAAAGCGTGTGGGTGTGTTTGGTTGCACTCTCATCTCAATATAGTTACATTACTGTTCATATAGTTGACATGTGCACAACATCATTTGTTATCGTCATATCTTACTACACTAGTAACAAAATTATGTAGTACTGACGTATGAACCACTGCACATGCCTAGTAGCAGGAGCACTATGTATGTTCAAGTGGCTAGCGTGTTTTGCACTCCTCCGTCGTAAGAGTGGAAACACTTACTGTAATAATTTTTTCTTCAGAAAAAATAGTGGACTCGCTCTACCATGTGCATCCTCCTCGACGTTCAACGGGAACTTTGCTACTCACTTTCGCCGATGTGTGGGACAGCCATCGTTAGGGTCCACCAGCCATGCACTAAATTACTCCGTAGTAGAGTGCCCAACTGCACGGTAGACTTCCCCGATCGAAGCATCGCAGTAATGCCCGATGAGCCGTCAAATCACAAAGCCCCCTCCTTTCCAGCAGCAAGTTGGACAGACGAAGCAACCATCATTTCACTCTTCTCTCTCAGCTTCCTCTCTACCCAACCCTCGCTTCTCCCTCATCTTGTTCCTCATTTCTTCAAGAAAACCCCGACCTGCTTTTGCCATTGTTCTTCTCTCCCAAAGAAAGAAAGGTGAGCGCATCAATGGTGTTGATTCTGGCCAACGTCCGGTTTTGCAACCCCGAGACTGGTCATATAACTCCCTCTCTGTTCTTCTTTTGGGTTTGTGATTACGGTTTCTTTTCTTTTATTTCTATTTGAAAGTTTTTTGATGGACGCTGGAGCACCGGCCGAAGTGATGTCTATGGCTCTGGCAAAAACCGTCAAGCCTCATGGTATGAAGAAGCACAAGCACCCCGCCGAGACTACCGCAGGCAAGCTCAAAGCCATCGCCCTATCCAAGCCCCCTCTCCGGGATCCCTCATTAAGCAAGTCCAGGCAATATCTCTTCTTGACGATCTTTTTCTCGATCTTGATCGTGTTTTTTCATCTAACACGCAGTACTAGTACTAGTACTAGTACTACCACTTTCTGGGTGATCTTGCATGTGATTTTTGTGTGCCAAATGGCGGTTCTAAATTCCTCTTTTGACAAAACATGCGAGAGGTTGACACTGATTTCTTATAGATTACTTTCAACTACTTTATGAACATCAATGCTACCCAAAAGTCATGCCATGCCTTGACTCTCATGCCTTTGAAGACATGTTCTAGTGTCTTCGTTCACTCCTTTCTGTGTGTATATGTACTCATATATGGAGTAAAATATCGAAAATCACCTTATATTTCGGAACGGAGGTTGTAATAAAATATTTGGTTTCTGTTTGAATTAGAACCAGGTCCATGGTGAAGATGAAGTTCTCAAAGTCATGCCATGTGAACTGGAAGACCTGAGGATGAGTTCTACTGCTAAACTATCCACCTGTTGTGTCCTTGTCACCACGTGTCCTGAACTAGTGTTTTCCTATAGCATTGTTGTCAGGCGTGTTCTCGAGGCTGTACTTGACCACAACAATTTCTTGGCAGTGCCTTCAATTACGAAGGGTGTGGTTCTTGTAAAGCTTCCTGACAAATCTGATGCGGCCTGTCTTCATCGTCATGTTTATGAGTGGAAAGACCACTCTGTTAGGTTCTACAAGGTTAAGGAGATGGTGATGGTGCCGGTAGACATCTCTCACGAAGTCGATGGCCTAGTCAGATATGCGGGGTTCATCCCATAGGTCGGTGGCAAGAAATAGTCTGCAGAGTTTAGTTAGTGCAACTTTGCTTGTCTGTAGTAAGTACTATTGTTCAGTACTTGATTTGTGTTTGTGAACCCTGTATTGTTTAGTACTGCCGCTTTTGGTGTGTGGTGAGTCCTGAGAACAGTCTATGTTAATGTCTGTCCACTCAATTTAGTTTGTATATTTTGAAGTATCCAGATCATCTTTTTTGTGAGGACGATTTATCAATTGTGGTTACACTCCAATATCTGTATGCATTGCAGGGTTTATCGCACCCTCCGGGATTTCCAGTCCCGTGGATGTTCGGTACATACGATTTGTCACGACCTTTGGACTGTCCTGCTTGTGGGAGTAGGCGGGGACCCTGCATGCCACGCGTATTTGGATGACCAATCTTCTGTTTAGTACTTCAACATAGTGATTTCCAGGTAAGGATTCACTCGTATCACATTAAGTAAATCTTATTGATTTACAGTCTAGATCTTATTGATTTAATATCATGTTTTCTTTATTTTGTTGCAATTTTACGATGCAGGTTTTGCCATGTGACATTCATCACAAAACAAACCATTTGGTTTGCTCTATGATGGATATTTTTGCAGGTTTCACTTATTATGTCGTGTCAGTAATGAAGGCACCGTCCATCACTTATATTACTAGAAAAATTGGATCAGTCTGTTGGCTGAGTACAAGCTGAATCCCTACCGATGAACTATAGTTTTGTTCAACAATGTCGGTGGGAAACGACACCTATGGGATCACAAGAATCCCTACTGCGGTTGCAGGGCGCGTGGTTGAGAGAAGAGCGGGTCTAACAGAGAGCACGCGATTCGTTTATCCAGGTTCGGGCCGCGAGGATGCGTAAAACCCTACTCCTGCTTTGGTGGATGTATTCTGAGTTCTTGAGCTAGCTACGGGGTGTAACGAGCTCCAAAAAGCTGAATCCTTCTCTTGTGCGCCATGATGGGCCTCCTTTTATAGGCGAAAGGGGCTACCACAGTGGCACACAGGAGGTGGAAAGGTCTACAGTGGCGCGAGGTTATCCCTCTTATTACAGGACAAAGCACATTTAATGCGAGGCTTAGGTGTCCCTTCACTTTATCGGGGACGGGGGTGAGGCCCGCCCCGTCCGTCGCCACTCCTCCAAGCTTCGACACGCGCCCTGGCCAACGATGAATGCGGTGCCATGCAAGCAGGCAGGCAGCTGAGGTGGCACGGTGGCGGAGCCTCCACGAAGGGGCGCATGTTGCCATGCAGGTGCCTGCCCAGCTGGTTGGGTCGGCAGCTACATGCGAGTGGCGGTAGAGACTTGTCTGGTGCGGGCCTGACGGTGGCCCTACTGGTGCGCTTGGCGAGGGCCTTGCCGGGTGGCCCAGCAAGGGTCTTGCCGGGTGGCCCGGCAAGGGTCATGCCGTGGCATGCAGGCATCCCCAGCAAGGATCTTGCCGGGGGTCCTGTGGGTTTCTTTAGCGAGGATGGCTGCCTTCCTATCCTCATTTGATCTTCACTGTCCTTTGCCTTCACAAAGATCTGCATGCCACCATAGAGGTGCCTCCCGAGCCCTGTCCCAATGCATTTGTCGAGCATTGGCGGGCTCGAGGGTGGCTCGCTCGACTGGCGTGGGCAAGCTGCCGCGACAAGGGTCTTGCCGGGGCCACTAAGGCTTCCCCCCGGCAAGGGTCCTTGCCGGGGAAACCTACTTTGCCCATTTGATCTTTGTGGCCTTGGTCCTTGTCGTTGCTTTGCTTCGTCTTGGGCTTCGGTCTTACCTTGGCTCACCTCCCTCGCTCTGCTTGGTGTGGCCGCAGGCGCGGCTCTGACTGCCCGTGCACACGTAAAGGGGTACAAAAATGTGCCCCTAGTTTTGTACACCGACAGAAGCCCCCGGGCCTGGGCCACACATAAGCGCGACGCGTTGTTGGGTCAGGCCCAGAACGGTGCGCGGGCAGGCGTGGCGGTTTTTACCGTGGTAAGATTCTTCGCGCGCTGTGCTTCCCACGACTCGCGCGCGTGGTGCGGCGTGGAGGGTTGTGCGTGACGTGGGTGACATGCGTGGGGCGGTTTTCACAAGTATGCGTCACATCGCAGTAAAGAGGCGGCTCGCGCCTTCCCTGTAAAGGGAGGGAGGCGTGGAGGCGCGGCTCATTAACTGAATGGGGCCGAGGCGCAGTCTTCAAGGCGTCCACTCCCCACGATCACGGGGTGGGGAGAGGTCGCTTCACCTGTCCCCTCGGTACTGCACGTCTGCCACGCGTCTTTCATACGCTCGGGGTGGCAAACGGTGGAGGCGGGAAACCGGGCCGACGCTGGTTGGGGCGGCGGGTCGGTCCTGGTTCCCTGCGCCTCCCGTGTCTTGATTGGCCGAGCGGGGCGGCCGAGCCCCAACCCCGTTCCTTTATAAAGAGCAGGAGTGGGAGATGGCATCCCGCATTCTTCCGTCTTCTACCTCCCTTTGCCATGGAGAAAGGGAATCCCGGTCCTTCGACGGTGGCGGCGAGGGTCGCCGCTCGACAACGCGTCCCTCCTCCTCCTGTGCCCGTGGTGGCAGAGCCGGCCGCAAGGGAAAGGGGGAGGGGGCGAGGCGGTGGGCGAGGCCGGGGCAGAGGTTGTAGTGCTCGAGGAAGAGGAGGACGGAGCGGTAGATTAGCCTCGCCCCCGCCCATGGTGCCTTTCCCGATGGAAGGCCATGTCGGGGACAAGCCCCGCGAGTTCTTCATTAGGCTGCACCAGCCTCCGCGTCGCCGTCTTCGTCTTCCCTCCCCGTTTGCTCGGGAGATGGAGCATGACCGGCCCCAATCCCTCCAATTGCACATGAGGGGTTGTGGGAACGGGGGCACGCGGGTCGACGTCGACTTCCCGGCTCCTCGAGTCATGTACCTCCGTCATGGGTGGAAGACGTTCGCTCGCATCCACATCCTGATGGCGGGGCTCATTCTCTACTTCAAATTGATGGAGGATGGCCTACTCTCCGTTAAGGTCTTCGGGGAGTTCGGGACTCGCCTGAAGTGCTGCGTGGAGAGCTCCTCCGATTGAGATTCCGACGATGGAAGCTCTTCCTCGAGCGAAAGTGACAAGGAGAACAGCGGGACAGATAGCGGGGACGAGCCCGACTAGGTGTCGGACGCCCCGCGCCCCGGCGGGTGCGGCAGCAGCAGCATCTGTACCTAGCCTCTCCTCCGGTAGGGGTTTGCCGGGGGCGGGGCCAGCTCCTTGAACTTCTCGGGGCCGTCTCCTTGGGCGGCTGGCGTCGGGAGGCTACGGAAGAGGAAGAGGGCGGGCGGCTAGGCCGTCAACTCGGAGTACGCGGGCACCGACACCTTCATCGCGCACCGCCGGTCCTGCCGCCTCGTCTTCCGCTCTTTTCCCAGCACCGTCATCACCGGCCTGCCCATGGGCGACTGTCGAGGCGTTCTCCCGGTGTCTTCCGCTGCTCGTAGCTCGCGTAGGCACCCCTTTTGCCCTTTTTGCCTCCTTGACCTGCCTCCTGAGGAGAGGGCCAAGAAAAGGATTACATGCATCTTATCTCTTTTTTGTCTTGTAAGCCTTTGGGTCCTTGTTAACTTTAGAACTCGTAATCCCCTTGTTCATGTTTTTCATTTCGTATGAACTGTACCTGTGCGGGATGTTTTTTTAATGAAAAAGGGATGTTTGTCGGGTTTTTTGTTCGCAGGTAAGACCCACGACAAGGAGTAAATCCTTGTTACCTTTAAGATAAACGTTTTCTCGCCCGGCAACAGGCCTTGCCGTCCCCCCCACTTCGCTCGACCTTTCTCACGCCCTTGGGGGAGGCAGGGATGAGGTGGGCTTAGGCTCCTCGTTTTATTTCCTTGCTGCCGCGACTACGACCAAATTCGGTCCCAGGAAACGAGTCCTAGGGTCCGGAATGATGGGAGCACGGTAGCCTAAGGATAAAACGAGGTTTCACATACCTCAGTCCATAATGAAACGCATGATAGGGGATAGCGAGCTTATCTGAATCTGCAGCCCCCGGCAACCTTGGCTCGCCGCGGGTGGATCTTTGCTCTTGTAGCCCCCGACGATACTGGCTCACCGGGGCTCGGACGCCGGTCCGTCCCCTTTCTTCCGGAGCAGGTCGGCAAGGATATTCATGTCCCTGTGAATCAAAGAAGACAGAGAGGAATAGAGAGACGCGCACTCGACCCCTGAGCTAGGGGTTAGCCGCCGCTGAGCACTATCAACCCTAACCAAGGACGAGACTCGACCTAGCATGCATGCTATAACTTAGGGCGCCAACGCTTCATTTATTCTCGCTCAGGGTCTGCTCCTGGCTTTGTACAAAGGGTCACATGCCTTGTAGCAAAGCTCGTACAAAAGGTGGCTTGCCGGGAGGCCCGGCAAGCCACGCCTTATTGGTAAAACTTGCGAAGATGCTCGATGTTCCAGGAGTTGCTCACTGGTACGGCATCCTCGGTCTCTAGGAGGACTGCACCAGGCCTGGTGACTCGTATTAGCCGATAAGGGCCTTCCCACTTCGGCGTCAACTTGTTGGAATTCTTGGCCGACTAAACGCGCCGAAGAACAAGGTCGCCTTCCTCAAAGCTTCGGGCATGAACCTTGCGGCTGTGGTAGCAGCGCAAGGCTTGCTGGTAGCGTGCCACTCTCACAGCTGCCCGAAGACGATCTTCCTCAAGGAGCGTCGCGTCATCTTGGCGCAACGGCTCTTGCTCAAGCTCATCATAAGCGAGCACTCGAGGTGACCCGTATATGAGTTCCGTGGGAGAACTGCTACTGCCCCGTATACCAGGGCAAATGGTGTCTGGCCGGTGGCTCGATTTGGCGTCGTCCTGATCGACCAAAGAACCGCCAACAGTTCATCAATCCAGCGCCTTCCGCTCTTGTGCAGCTTGTCAAAAGTCTTTGTCCTCAGGCCTCGCAACACTTCAGCATTTGCCCTCTCCGCTTGGCCGTTGCTCCGTGGGCGTGCCACGGAAGCAAAACAGACCTTGCTGCCGAGGTCTTGAATGTATTGCATGAAGGTGTGGCTTGTGAACTGCATGCCATTGTCGGTGATGACTCTGTTTGGCACACCAAAACGGCAGACCGGTCCTTTGAAAAACTTGACAGCTGACTGAGCAGTCACCTTTCTCAATGCCTCCACCTCTGGCCACTTTGTGAACTTGTCGATTGCGGCGTACAGGTACTCAAAGCCCCCGACAGCGCGGGGGAAAGGGTCCAGTATGTCGAGCCCCTAGACCAAGAATGGCCAGGAGAGAGGGATTGTTTGAAGGGCTTGAGCTGGTTGATGAAGCTTCTTTGAATGGAACTGGCACTCTTCACACTTGGTGACTAGTGTCATCGCATCCTGGAGGGCGGTGGGCCAGAAGAAACCTTGCCGGAATGCCTTCCCGGCAAGGGCCCTTGACCCTATGTGGGAGCCACATATGCCTCCATGTATCTCTGCCAACAGCTCCAGTCCTTCCTCCCGGGGGATGCACTTGAGTTTCACACCGTTCGGCCTTCTCCAGTACAGGACGTCATCGATGAACTGGTACAGGGCGGACCGACGGGCTACTTTCTCCACTTCTTCCTACTCCTTAGGAAGCTCCCCTATTTGGAGGAATTGGACGGTATGGGAGCAGTTGTCTCCACCAAAGGCATCTCTTCCGCCATGGGAGCGGTTGTCTCTACGGCATGGGCCTGACGCCCCGCCGGAGTCGGTTGCTCTTGGGCAGGCTCAGCGTCTGTGGCAGTACCCTTGCCGGCGGCCCCGGGGGGCTTGGTAGGAAAGTACTTGGCGGGACCTGATTTTCTCCGCTTGCTCTGCCCTACTAATGGATTGACGGATGGTTGAGTTAACCGGAGCAAAAAGTACCTGGTTCCACAGGTAGCTTGAATGCGGCACGCTTTGATAGGTAATCGGCGATGTCGTTCTCTGCTCGAGGGACGTGCTCCGCCTGGATACCGTCAAAGCATTCCTCCAGCTTCCTCACCTCATCTACGTATGCTTCCATCAGTGGGCTCTGATAATCTTTGTTGACTTGCCTGAAAACGAGCTGCGAGTCACCCTTGACGATGAGCTTCTTAACCCCGAGGTCTGCAGCGATCCTGAGACCGGCAAGCAATCCCTCATACTCGGCGGTGTTATTGGTGGACATCTCCTGGGGAAGTGCATATGGATCACGTACTTGAGGTGCTCTCCGGTGGGTGCGACGAGCAGCACACCACCACTGGCGCCTTGCAGCAAAAAGGCTCCATCAAAGTACATGATCCAGTTGCAGTCTGCTTCCTCGCTGGGGAGAGTAGTCTCCTGGATTTCTTCGCCAGGCGTCGAGGTCCATTCTGCGATGAACTCCGCCAAGACTCTGCTCTGAATTTTCGAGGTACTCTCAAACTTTAAACCGAAGCTGGGCAACTACAAGGCCCATTCAACAATCCTTCCGGTTGCGTCCGGGTTGCGCAGTACCCGTTGCAACGGGGGGCGGGTGACGACACTGATCTCGTGGGCCTGGATGTAGTGATGCAGCTTCCTCGAGGCCATAAGGAGGCCGAAGAGCAATTTTTGCACACTGGAATACCTTGACCTATCCCCCCTGCAGGAGGGATCTGACAAAGTAAACCGGGTGTTGCATCATCTTTTTCTAGGGCACCACATCACTCGAGCGCGTGGGCATCGCCTTGGGGGCACCAGACTCTGCCGAGGGCCGCGCCTTGTCGGCGCTGGGCCCTGCCGGGGGAATCTTCGGCTTCCCATCCACTGATCCTGCCGCCATTGCTGCCTCCTCGTCGACCTCCTTCTACACCACTAGTGCGGCGTTGACCACTTGATTCGTCGCCCCCAGATACAGCAGCAACAACTCTTGTGGTTTAGGCGCAACTAGTGTTGGCGTGGAGGAAAGGTATTTCTTCAGGTCCTGCAGTGCGGCCTCGGCTTCTAGGGTCCACTCCATTGGGCCCGCCTTTTTCAAGATCTTGAAAAAGGGAAGGGCGCGCTCGGCGGACTTGGAGATGAACCGGCTCATGGCGGCATGCAGCCGGTGAGCCGACGCACATCCTTGATCCGCTTGGGCGCCTCGATCTGCTCAATAGCCTTGATCTTGTCTGGGTTTGCCTCGATCTCGCCTGTGACACAAAGAACCCGAGAAGCATGCCGAGCGGGACGCCGAAGACGCACTTCTGAGAGTTCAACTTGAGGTTGATCTTGCGCAGGTTGGCAAATGTCTCTTCTAGATCTTGCACAAGAGTCGGCCCGTCCTTGGTTTTGACCACTATGTAATCCATGTAGTCTTCCATATTTCTATGGAGCTGAGGTTCAAAACCAATTTGTACCGCTCTTGCAAACATTGAGCCAACACTTTTCAACCCGAAAGGCATCCCTAAAAAGTAATACGTACCACATTGGGCGATGAATGCTTTCTTCTCTTCATCTTCTCTTGTCATGTAGATTTGGTGGTAGCCTGAGTAGGCATCGAGGAATGATAACAGATCACACCCGACCGTGGAGTCAACAATCTGGTCGATGCGCGGCAATGGGAAGGGGTCCTTAGGACAAGCCTTATTGATATCTGTGTAATCAATACACAACCTCCACTTCCCCTCGCCTTGTGGACCACTGCCGGATTGGCCAACCACGTCGGATGGAGCACCCCTCTCACCAAACATGCCGCTTCTAACTTCCTGATCTCCTCTGTAATGAACTCCTGCCTCTCCAAAGCCTGCTTGCTGACCTTCTGCTTGACGGGTCGTGCGTGGGGGCAGACAGCTAGGTGGTGCTCAATCACCTCCCTGGGAACACCGGGGATGTCGGATGCTTGCCATGCAAACACATCGACATTTGCCCGCAGGAAGGTGACGAGCTCACCTTCCTATTTGCTGTTGAGGGCGGAGCCTATGACAAAGGACCCTCTCGTGTCGTCCTCCGCAAAGGGCACCTTCTTGGTCTGCGGCGGCTCGGCTCTGGATCTCTTGCTCTTGTCGGCGGAGCTCTTGGCACGTCCTCAACGGTAGCACAACACCCCGAAGAGGTGCGCTTGCCGGAGTGGGTGCGAGAGGTCTTGCCGAGCTCCGTCTTTCCTCCTGGGCCTTCGGCGGTAGGAGCAGGTGCCTTCATGGCAGCTGCTGCAACTGCTTCCTGGTAGAGTTGTTCGGCGCAGATCAACGCGTCCTTCTTGTCGGAGGGTACGGAGATGATGGTCAACGGCCCGGGCATCTTTAGCATGTTGGAGGCGTAGTGTGATGCCGCCATGAACTTGTCTAGTGCCGGGCGGCCGAGGATCCCGTTGTAGGGCAAGGGGATCTCGGCCATGTCGAAGACGATCCTCTCCGTCCGGTAGTTCAACTCCCCTCCAAATGTCATGGGCAGTGTGACTTTTCCCTTTGGCTGAGTTCTCCCCGGATTGACCCCCTGAAACGTGCTTGTTTCCTCGAGGTCTCCGTCAGGGATTTGCAACCTTTTGATCTCGACAGGCGAGATCAGGTTCAGGCCGGCCCCGCCATCAACCAACATCTTGTTCACCCTGAGGTTGCGTATTGTTGGCGAAACCAACAACGGAAAACACCCGACTGCGGTAGTGCGATCAGGGTGGTCCTCAGCGTCAAAGATGAGGGGCGTGCTGGATCACTTGAGAGGTTTCTGAGCGCCGAACGACGACTCCGTCGCCGTAACCTCTCACGCGCACTGCTTGAGCTGGCAGTGAGAGGCATGCAGCGAGGCGCCGCCATCGACGCACATGGCCTCCGTAGCCTTTTGGAACCCTTGCCCACCGGACTCGTCGTCCTCGTCGCGATCGTCGTCTTCTTGTTTCTTGTCACGGCCCCGGGCGGGCCTCTCCTATTGGTTGTCCTTGCCGGGGCGGCCTCCTTGGCCGCCACGCTTCTTACTGGATCCCTCAGCAGCATCCTGGTCCTTCTCCCTGTCCCGCCTTTCGTACTTAGCCTTTTGCTTCTCAGCAAGCAGCTCGACTTGTCGGCAGTTCTGGAGAGCGTGGCCCTTGGTGCGGTGGATCTTGCAGTATTGCTTGCCGGAGCTTCCTGGCCTGTCGGTAGCCGCCAAGGCTCGGCAGGCAGCGCATCCAGCAATCTCCTTGCCGTGGGTGTCTGCCTTGACCTTATTGCCGGCACCGGTATCGTCAGATCCCTCAACGGCAAGCACGGCCTTGCCTTTGCGTTTCTTGTTGCGACACCGACCCTTCTTCATCGAGGCGACGGTGTCCTCATCGGTAGAGTCGGTTTCCGCGCCAGCGTCTTCACCGGGGTACTTCCTTCCCTCTTCAGCCCGGGCGCACCTGTCGGCCAGAACGTCGAGGTCGGCCACATCCTTAACCTTGGTCATCGCCAGCTCCTCGCGCATCTTGAGATTGCGCACATTTTGATGGAACGCGCTAATCACAATGGCGGGATGAACGTCGGGGATGTTGTATTGCACCCGGCTGAATATCTAGATGTACTTGCGCAGGGTCTCTCCTTCCTTCTGGGGAATGATATGCAGATCACTGGCCTGGCCATGAGCTTGGTGGCCTCCTATGAAGGCGCCAACGAACTCGTGGCACACATCTGACCAGGAAGAGATGGAGTCCGCCGACAAGTGCATCAACCAAGACATTACATTGGGCTTGAGCGACAGCGGGAAGTAGTTGGCGAGCACCTTATCGTCGCGAGCCCCAGCGGCCTGCATCGCGATTGTATAGATGCTGAGGAACTCGGACGGATGTGTCTTGCCGGTGTACTTCTCGCCGACATCGGGCTTGAACGTGCGGTGGGACGGCCACTCGAACTTCCTCAGCTCATGGGTAAAAGCCGGGCAGCCCACCTCGTAAGTTAGGCCACCGGGGCCCCCCGGTGTCGGGTGGTCCGCAGCGGGTCCCGCCCGCTTGTCCGACTAGCGGCGCGTTTCGCGTCACCGCTCGATGGTGGTTCAAGGGTCTTCGTGAGCTCGCCCCCGACGGACCTGGCGCTGGTCGCGGAAGGTCCGCGGACGGACGACGCTATGGAGATGTTGTCACCAACGTCGTCGCGACAGGCCGACGCCCACGGCGGCTGGCGAGGAGGAGGAAAGTGCACCATGGTCGCAGCTCCCCAGGTCCTCCCAGCGCCAGCATGTGGTAGTTCGGTGGAGCTCCGACCCAAGGGCTATCGTGGTTCTAAGTCTGACAGTAGAATAGGGGGTAGGTGATGTAGAGGCAAGATCCTAGCTATGGAGGAGTTTTACACGCAAGTTTTACGAGTTCAGGCCCTTCTCGGATGAACTAACAGCCCTACGTCTCGGAGCCCAGAGGCGGTCGACTGGATTATATGCACGTGAGTTACAGGGGGTGTGAACCCTTGTCCCAGAGGAGGGGGTGGCTTATATAGAGTGCGCCAGCACCCCAGCACCCCTCCGTTACACAGGGTTCAATGTACATCAAGAGGGGTGGCGTTAATGGTAACGCCAGCAATAAAGATAAATAATGACCATTAAAGCTATGACTTAATTCCCGACCGTTGCAGAGCGGAGTGGCTCTAGATCTCCAGGTAATCGAGTGATTGTCTACACGGTCGAGTGTCTTCAAGACTGTCGAGTGGAACATAGCTTCATGGTCGAGTGGATGATGATTTTTCTCCGAATGCTTCTGATTCTTTTAGAGATGTCCTTGGGGAGGGTATCTTGGACAGGTCCATGACCCTGCCCTAGGTACATAGCTTCATCATTAGCCCCCGAATGGATCAGGGTTTGAGTGAGGAAGGAGTTGAGAACACATCTGACCCATTTTTCGTGCTACGAGTATATCTTGTTCTGGAGCAATGAACCGAGGTGACGACACCAACTTCTTTTTCAGTCGCCTTGATCCATTCCTAGTTTTTGTCGAGTGAACTTTTACTGGAAGAGCTCTGAGTGACCATGTGGTGGAGTTCTTCCGTATGACAAGTTGTTCTTCTGTCCGCGGATTTCGCGGGACTCGAATTTCGGGAAGCGCGCGGGGCGGAGGAGGCCGCAGTAATCGGATGGGATAAGGCAGGGCCGCCTCGATTTCTGTGCCGCCTTTTTCGCCATGTATCGTGCACGCGACTGTTGCGGGATTTGATAAGATCGCCTGGGCCTACAAGTCAGTCACTCAAAAGTAACCTCATTCAAGGTGCCAGACCGGGGTTTTTGAACAGTGCGCTTTCATTTTTTCCACTTCTTCTCAGACTTCTCCACCGTTCTTTCTCTCGCTCCAGTGCCGCTGCTCCAATCGCGTTTCGCTTGCGACGATAGGGAAAGAGAAGACGGTGGCTCTAGAGCGGGCGAAGAAGGCGCCGGCGAAGGCGAAGGGGAAGAAGTCCAGCCGGGGCGGATCTTCCTCAAGGGCCGGCCTGACGCAGGGCTGGATCCAGGGCGACTGGATCCGCTCAGCGATTCTTCAGGACGACATCGATGATTTGCTCGAGGGAGGACTGATCCCCCATGAATCGGCGCGGCTTCCGGGGAACGAGACTGAGCCGCAACCTCGGGAGGATGAGTGCGTTCTCCTCGCCACTCACGTCGACCGTGGGTTTTCCTTGCCTCCCCACACTTTCTTTCAGGGTTTCTTGAATTTCTTTAGGGTGCAACTCCACCACTTTACCCCCAACACAATCGTGTACCTTGCTGCCATTTTGTCTTTGTGCGAAAATTTCTTGGGCTGCCGACCTCATTGGGGCCTTTTCAAGCACATTTTCACGTGTCGCTCCTAAACGGTAAAAAAGGCCAATCTGAGTGACGAGAGGACACAAGTGATTCAGATGTGCGGGGGTCTTGGGATTCAGATGAGGGGCAAAAGTTCCTTTCGAGCCATGATCCTTCCCGATTCGCTCCGCGGATGGCAGTCGACTTGCTTCTATTGCAAAGACCAGCCGACTCCAGGGTAGTCGACTGGACTTCCTCCTTTTTCCATGGCCCGAGTGGGGAAGCCCTCACCTTTGAAGGTGATCCCAGAGGAGAAGGCGGAAGTTAAGGTGCTGGTCGAACGAGTAGTTCAGCTTATCCGTGATGGGGTGACAGGCTTGGATCTACTGGAGGTCTTCCTCTGGCGACGCATCCAACCGCTTCAAGCTCGAGACCATCCGATGTGGCTGTATTCGGGCACTGATGACACCACTCGGACCCATCCGGAGGAGGTCGACAGGACCATGTTGGAGGGGTGGCTGACGAGTATTACTAGAAACAAGGATAACCCTACGGGAGCCAGGAGAATTCCTCCACTCGACCAATCTTACGAACCAGACAAGGTATAATTCTGACTTCCGACTATAATCTTGATTTAATCATGCAGTTGTTTATGCTTCGTCGACTGACTTTGTTCTGTTTGTTTTCTTCCAGGCCCTTACTGAAATGTACTCGATGCCCAACGGAAGCAGGAGCAAAATCCGGAGGGGGAGGCAAGCGGAGGCGAAAGTGGCGAGTGGCATTCTGACGAAGAGGGGAACAAGGAGAGCGGCGACTGGAGTGACGAAGAAGAATTCGATTCGCCTCCTCGCAGCGAGAGGCGATCCAAGCTCGACCGAGACCGGGTGAGCGCCCGTGAAAAGGCGATCACTCAAACTGGCCAGTCTTCGAAGCGTCCTTGGATGTCCTCTCCGGCACCGACTGAGAAAGCCCCAAAGCAGTCCAAGGTTGTAGTGCAGAAGCCTCGGAAGGCGTTGCCGAAGATTAAAATTGATATCCAGTTGCTTCTGCGTGAGTGTTTTTCTTTCGCATTCACTCGATGTTCTGTGCTGTTTATTTTTCGTTTGATTTGAGCAGATGAATCTTGAAACTGGTAGTGGTGCTACCTCTGGGACTTCAGCTTATAAGGACGAGGATGAGGAAATGGAAGATGCGGTCACCTCCAATCTGGGTACGATCTTCGTTATTCGATCTTCTTTTTGTCGATTGAACTGTAATATATCCAATCGGGCGATGTAATTTTGGCGACTGATCTTTTTACAGCTCCCAATGTCATTGACCTCCCTGACGATGATGAGGACGAGCCACAGAGGCCTTTGGGGAGAAGGAACAGGAAAACGTCTGCTGGCAAGACGCCTCAGTCGATGCCGGTGGCGGAACTGGTAGTTCAGGATGCCGGTGACACCAATCGGACTTCTGTTTCCTTTGCCATACAGCTGTCGAGTGCTCTTCCTTCTGCGTCAACTGAACAAGCTCCTACCGATACACCTTCGGTTTTTTCCACCCATCACATCCCAGAAGACGAAGTGAATGCTGCCAAAGAAGCTATACGCCAAGTGGGTATTATGATGGAGAAGATGAAGATGGTGCGGGATGCTAGCCAGGCTGCTTATGATGCCAGCTCAGCTCTCCAGAGCAATGTTCAGGTTAGCAGAATGTCGACTGACTTTCTTGGCTTGTTATGTTTAGAATATGGTACTTGAAAACTCTCTTTCCAAGGATCTTTGCATCTGTACACTCACTTGGTGTTTCAATTTGTTGTCCTCGATTGAATTTTTGGACTAGTGGGGGCACGTTGAGTGCACCCACTGGGTGTAGACCCCGATAATATGGTGGATTGCAGGCAGTCGACTATAGTCTTGAATGTTGAATTTCTTCACTTGATCTCGTCGGGCCATGTCGAGTGTAAACTGAACCAGTGGGGGCACGCTGAGTGCACCCACTGGGTTTAGTCCCCGAGACCATGGTCGACTGCTAGCAGTCGACTATGGTCTGAAGACTCTGTTTGCTGTTGACTGCCTCTGTTTTTTTTTGCACTCGCGCTGAAAAGGCCTTGTCGAGTGTAAACTAAACCAGTGGGGGCACGCTAAGTGCACCCACTGGGTGTAGTCCCCGAGACTACTGTTGGATGTTCGATTCGGCAGTAGTCTTAGAATTTGTTGTCTTTATCCGTTTACTCTTCCAAAAAAGCCAATCTTTTCCTTAGTCGACTGACTCGTTCTTTGGTTGCACAAATCTTGTGATCTTGGAGCTCGCTTTGCTGACCTAGAGAAACAACAGATTCAACTCAACATTGATCTAGAGTTGGCCAAGACAGAGCTGCAGAAAGCCAAGGATGACGCCACTGGTAAGGAAGACTGGTCGACTGGTTTGTCTTTGATCTGGATTTCATTTTGCTCTTTCTGAACCAAGCATCATTTCTTTTCAGAAAAACTGAACCAGGATCTGGCAAAAAAGGATCAAGGTCTGGCTGCCGCACAGAAGAAGGCTAATGACAAAACTGATCCGGCTGAACAGAAGTTGGCTTCAGTCAACAAATTGGAGGAAGAAAACGCCAAGATAAAATCTGCTCTGGACGAAGCCAACAAGGAGGTAACCCGCTTGAAGAAGGACAAGGTCAACCTGAACGAGAAGATGGAAAGCATTGCTCGCAGGAGGGATGATCTGGAAAGTTATTTGAGGAGCCTTGCCAAGAAGCTCTTCTTCAAGCTTGAAGGTATATACTTTGTTCCGACTGTTTATCTTCGTCGACTCGGCGTACGACTATTGACTCACACTCGGATTGCGCATGCAGAGTTTTGCCGAGACTTCGAGGATGAAACCGGGCGAATTGAACCAAGCTTGGACCCCATCAACTTCCCCGTGAATGATGAAGCTGCTATGAACTTGCTCCGACTGGAATCTTGCATCGACGGTTTTGTTGACTACCTTGCTCGACTGAAGGTCGCCACGTCTTGGATCGACACATCACTCTGTCCCAGGGCAACGCGCTAGAATGATCTCGAGTCTTTGATGACTCGACTTAACGAGATCCCCGGTCGAGTGCAGGAGTGGAAGAAGTCTTCTGCCTAGTGCGGTGCTGATGTGGGTCTGTCTTTGGTTCATGTCCATTGCAAAGAAGCGTGAGAAGATAAGCTGGCAGCGATCAAGGTCACCAACACCAAGAGGCATGATTTTCGTTCCTTTATGGAGACTTTCATTGCTGCCGCCGCTCGGATTGCCGATGGCGTTGACCTGGATGAATTCGTCGAGCCTGCCAGCCCTCCTCCTGCGGAGTGAACAAACTTTCATGCTCCACCTTAAATTTGCCTCGGGATGCCGAGTGGATTTTGTAACCGTTAAACACTTTCTGGCTGAATGCCCGAGTACTTTGATCTGCGGTCTTGAACTTTTAGGGTTCATCTAAACTTGATTTATCTCAGAATCTACTTGCGATTGCTTTTGGAATTTGTTCTTCACTTGGACTGACTCTTGTGTTTGAGATACGACCCTGAAGTGGAGACTTCAATTGACTTGCGCCTCGTCGTCCTAGCGGACAAGGATGGAGCACACGTTGTATTTGTGGCGTAGCTCCGATGGAGAAGGTTGCAGTCGACCTGCACCTCGTCGTCCTTGCGGATAGGGATGGAGCGCACATTGTACTTGTGGCGTACCTCCGAAGGAGAAGGTTGCAGTCGACCTGCACCTCGTCGTCCTTGCGGATAGGGATGGTGCGCACATTGTACTTGTGGTGGAGCTCCGAAGGAGAAGGTTGCAGTGGACCTGCACCTCATCGTCCTTGCGGATAGGGATGGAGCGCACATTGTATTTGTGGCAGAGCTCCAAAGGATAAGGTTGCAGTCGACCTGCACCTTGTCGTCCTTGCGGATAGGGATGGAGCGCACATTGTATTTGTGGCGGATCTCCGAAGGAGAAGGTTGCAGTCGACCTGCACCTCATCATCCTTGCGGATAGGCATGGAGCGCACATTGTATTTGTGACGCAGCTCCAAAGGATAAGGTTGCAGTCGACCTGCACCTCGTCGTCCTTGTGGATAGGGATGGAGCGCACATTGTATTTGTGGCGGAGCGCTGAAGGAGAAGGTTGCAGTCGGCCTGCACCTCGTCGTCCTTGCCGATAGGGATGGAGCGCACATTTTATTTGTGGCGCAGCTCCGAAGGAGAAGGTTGCAGTCGACCTGCACCTCGTCGTCCTTGCGGCTAGGGATGGAGCGCACATTGTATTTGTGGCGCAGCTCCGAAGGAGAAGCTTGTAGTCGACCTGCACCTCGTCGTCCTTGCGGATAGGGATGTGTTTCAAACTTAGGCGGGTACCGGACTGCAGCTAAGCCCTCGAGTGGAAGGATTGCTCACCACTCGGTAGGATTTTGTAAACTTAGGCGAGTACTAGACTGTAGCTAAGCCCCCGAGTGGGAGGATTGCTCACCAGTCGGTAGGATTTTGTGAACTTAGGCGAGTACTGGACTGCAGCTAAGCCCCCGAGTGGGAGGATTGCTCACCACTCGGTAGGATTTTGTAAACATAGGCGAGTACTGGACTACAGCTAAGCCCCTGAGTGGGAGGATTGCTCACAAGTCGGTAGGATTTTTTAAACTTAGGCGAGTGCTCGACTGCAGCTAAGCCCCCGAGTGGGAGGATTTCTCACCAGTCGGTAGGATTTTGTAAACTTATGCGAGTCCTGGACTGCATCTATGCCCCCGAGTGGGAGGATTGCTCACCACTCGGTAGGATTTTTCAAACTTAGGTGAGTACTGGACTGCAGCTAAGCCCCAGAGTGGGAGGCTTGCTCACCACTCGATAGGATTTTCAAAACTTAGGTGAGTACTGGACTGCAGCTTAGACCCCGAGTGGGAGGCTTGCTCACCACTCTGTAGGATTTTCAAAAGTTAGGCGAGTACTGGACTGCAGCTAAGCCCCCGAGTGGGAGGCTTGCTCACCACTCGGTAGGATTTTCAAAACATAGGCGCGTACTGGACTGCAGCTAAGCCCTTGAGTGGGAGGATTGCTCACCACTCGGTAGGATTTTTCAAACTTAGGCGAAGCGGATTCGCGGCTAAGCCCCCGAGTGGAAGTCTTGCTCACCACTCGGTAGGCTTTTTTAAACTTAGGCGAAACGGATTCGCAGCAAAGTCACCCACTGGGGGATTTTAGACAAGAGCAAAAAAGCAACAACAACCATTTAAGAAGAATGTAAAACTCTCGTCTTTGATAAACAAACTACAAAGGTATTTCTTATTACATCTCATCTGAATGATTACTTAAGTGTAAAAGGGGCGGAGCAGCTCCGTGTTCCAAGCCCGTGGCTCGTCTTTCTGATGCTCAACATTGTAAAGATGGTACGCTCCATTGTGGAGAACTCTGGTGACTATGAAGGGGCCTTCCCAAGCAGGGGCGAGCTTGTGTGGTTTCTGCTGATCCACTCGAAGAACCAAGTCTCCCTCTTGAAAGGCTCGACCCTCACATTTCTAGCATGGAATCGACGCAAGTCTTGTTGATAAATGGCCGACCGGATCAAAGCCATTTCTCTTTCCTCCTCTAGGAGGTCAACTGCATCCTGCCGAGCCTGTTCTGCTTCATCTTTAGAGAAGAGCTCGACTTGTGGTGCATTGTGAAGTAAATCACTCGGCAGAACAGCTTCACCTCCATAGACCAAAAATACTGGAGTTCGGCCAGTCGACCGATTTGGAGTCGTCCTCAATCCCCACAGAACTGATGGAAGTTCATCGACCCAGGAGCCTGTTGCGTGCTTGAGGTCATGCATCAGTCGGGGTTTCAGTCCTTTGAGAATTAAGCCATTTGCTCTTTCTACATGTCCATTCGACTGGGAGTGAGCGACTAAAGCATAGTCGACTCGTGTGCCTTGAGTAGCGCAGAAAGCTCTAAACTCATTAGAATCGAAGTTCGACCCGTTGTCAGTGATGATGTTGTGCGGAACCCCATATCTGAATGTCAACTCTCCAATGAAACTGACAGCAGTGCTGGCTTCAAGATTCTTGATAGGCTTAGCTTCAATCCATTTGGTAAACTTGTCGACTGCTACAAGCACATGAGTGAAGCCGCTCCTACCAGTTCTCAGTGGTCCAACCATATCCAATCCCCAAACAGCAAAGGGCCAGACAAGGGGAATGGTCTTCAGGGCTGACGTTGGCTTGTGAGACATATCAGAGTAAAACTGGCAGCCTTCACATCTGTCGACTATATCTTTCACAATTTCATTTGCTCGTGGCCAATAAAATTCGCCCCGATATGCTTTAGCCACAATGGCCCGAGAGGACGCATGGTGATCACAGGTCCCCGAGTGGATGTCGTTGAGGATCATTCGACCTTCTTCTGGCGTTATGCATTTCTGACTGACTCCAGTCGCACTTTCCCTGAACAGTTGTCCTCTTATCACAGTAAAGGCTTTGGATCGACGGACGATCTGTCAGGCCTCTTCTTCATCCTCTGGGAGTTCCTTCCTAAGGATGTACGCAATGTATGGCACTGTCCAATCGGGAGTGTTGACCAGAACCTCCATGATTAGGTCGACCACGGTTGGGACCTCGACTTCAGTCGGATCTGTGGCGCTCTTAGGCTGCGGGGGCTCTTGAGTGAAAGGATCTTCCTCAACTGACGGTGTGTGAATGTGTTCCAAAAACACATTGCTGGGAATGGCTTCTCTCTTGGAACCTATCTTTGCCAAATCATCGGCTGCTTGATTTTTCAGTCAGGGTATATGATGGAGCTCTAACCCCTCAAACTTCTTTTCCAACTTCCTCACCACATGCAGTAACCAATCATGGCTGGGCTTTTGACGTCCCACTCTTTCATCACTTGATTGACTACCAAATCTGAGTCACCATAGACCATGAGGCGACGGACGCCGAGTGACATGGCCATACGCAACCCATACAAGAGTGCTTCATATTCTGCTTCGTTATTGGAGGAATCAAAGTGAATCTGGAGAACATATCTGAGCTTGTCTCCTCGGGGGATACCAGTACCACCCCAGCACCAGAGCCATTCAGCATCTTGGAACCATCAAAGAACATGGTCCAGTGCTCCGAGTGAACTTAAGTCGGCAGTTGCTGTTCGATCCACTCGGCGAGGAAATCTGCTATTGCTTGGGACTTGATAGCTTTCTTTGCCTCAAACTTTATATCTAAGGGAAAGAGTTCAATCGCCCACTTTGCCACTCGACCAGTTGCGTCTCTGTTGTGCAGAATCTCTGACAATGGAGCGTCGCTGACGATTGTAATTGAGTGGTCTGAGAAGTAATGTGCAACCTTCTTCGTGTTCATATAAATCCCATAAACAAGCTTCTGATAATGCGGATATCTTTGCTTTGATGGAGTCAAGACTTCAGAAACATAATATACTGGGTGCTGAACTTTATAGGCTTTTCCTTCTTCTTCCCGCTCGACCGTAAGTACTATACTGATGACTTGTCCAGTGGCTGCAATGTAAAGCAGTAAAGGCTCTTTGCTGATTGGGGCAGCAAGCACCGGCTGGGTGGAAAGCAGGGCTTTTAGCTCTGCAAATGCTGCATCAGCTTCAGGAGTCCACTCGAACTTATCTGACTTCTTCATCAGTCAGTAAAGTGGCAATGCCTTTTCACCGAGATGAGAAATGAATTGACTTAGGGCGGCCAAGCAACCAGTAAGCTTCTAGACATCATGCACATGCACAGGGCGTTTCATCCGGAGTATGGCACCAGCTTTCTCTGGGTTCGCATCGATCCCTCGATCAGAAACGAGGAAGCCGAGTAACTTTCCGCCAGGAACTCCGAATGTGCACTTTGATGGGTTAAGCTTGATATCATACCTTCTCAGGTTGGCAAAGGTTTCAGCAAGGTCAGCTAGCAGGTCGGAACCTTTATGTGACTTGACCACAGTGTCATCCATGTACGCTTCCACATTCTGACTGATTTGAGTGAATAAACACTTCTGAATCATCCGCATGACTGTGGCTCCAGCGTTCTTCAGGCCGAATGGCATAGTGACATAACAGAAGCACCCGAATGGGGTGATGAAAGCTGTTTTAATCTCATCGGGTCCATACAGACAGATTTGATGATACCCAGAATAATCGTCCAAAAAGGACAAACGCTCACACCCCATAGTCAAGTCGACTATTTGATCGATGCGAGGGAGAGGAAAGTGATCTTTGGGGCAGGCCCGATTGATATGCTTGAAGTCAATGCACATTCAAAGTGAGTCATCCTTCTTAGGGACCATGCCAACATTAGCTAACCACTCGGAGTGGTAAATCTCTCAAATAAACACAGCTGCCAGAAGCCGAGCCACTTCTTCGCCAATTGCCTTTCTCTTCTGTACGGCGGACCATCGAAGATGCTCTTTGACCGGTTTAACTTTCGGGTCGACTCGCAAAGGATGCTCAGCCAGACCCCTGGGAACACCTGGCATGTCAGAAGGTTTCCATGCAAAGATGTCCCAGTTCTCACGAAGGAACTGGGTGAGCGCTTCTTCCTATTTGGAGTCGAGTATTGTTGAAATGTGAGTCGGAGCAACATTGGGATCGATCGGGTGAAAATGAATCGGTTTCATTTCACCGAACAACTAAAATGCTGAATCCGTGGCAGGCTTCTTGGCTCGCAACAAATCACTCGGATCTGCATTTTTCTGATAGTCCTGCAATTCCACAACTGCCATTTGCGCATCGGGGATCTTCGAGCCCTTCTGGAAGCACTCTTCTGCCTTCTTTCGATTGCCAGTGATAGTGATCACACCTTTTGGACCAGGCACCTTCAATTTGAGGTACACATAGCATGGCCGAGCCATAAAATGTGCATAAGCTGGCCTGCCCAGAATAGCGTGATAAGCACTCTGGAAATCCACAACTTGAAATGTCAACTTTTCTTTGCGGTCATTCTTGGAATCACCGAAAACCACATCAAGAGCGATCTGGCCGTGTGACTCAGCCTTCTTGTTTGGAATGACTCCATGGAAACTCATATTGCTTTCACTGAGTCTGGACATCGGAATGCCCATCCCTTTCAACGTCTCTGCATACAGAATATTCAGGCCACTGCCGCCATCCATCAAAACTTTAGTCAGTCGAGTGCCTTCGATGACTGGGTCGACCACCAATGCTTGCCTCCCGGGGGTGGCTATATGCGTTGGGTGATCAGACTGGTCGAATGTAATGGCAGTCTGAGACCATTTCAAATAACTGGGCGTCGCCGGAGCGACCATGTTTACTTCTCTGTTGATGACTTTCAGTCAACTTTTTCTCTCAACATCAGCAAAAATCATCAGAGTGGAATTGACGTGAGGGTAACCATAATCACTTTCCTCCTTGTCCTCAACTTTGTCGGACTCTTTTTCCTTCTCTTTGGGATGTTTCTCTCGGAACTGCTGGATCAGGAGTTGACAATGTCGAGTGGTATGCTTCGGGTAAATGAGATTACCCTCTTCATCTTTCTTTGTGTGAATATGGCATGGCAAATCCAACACATCATTCCCATCTTGATCTTTTACTTTCTTAGGGTTCCATGGCCCCTTGGGCTTTCCCTTGAACTTTCCTTGAGTCACGGCTAAGGCTTCTCCAGGAGCAGCTGGCTCAGCTTTGCGCTTCTGCTTCCGACTGGAGTTCCCTCCTCCGGTTTCATGGGCGACTATTTTATGCTTACCACTCTGGAGCCGATCCTCCTCTTCACCATTGGCATACTTGGTGGCAGTCTCCATCATCTGACTCAGAGACATATCTCTGGTCGGACCGAACTTCAGATTCAACTCTCTACATTTGACACCTTCCTTGAAGGCGCAAACTGCTTGGTGATCAGACACATTCTCCACCGTGTGGTGCAACGTGATCCATCTCTGGATATAATCCCTCAAAGTTTCATTTGGATACTGCACACAAGATTGCAGTTCTGTCAGCCCTGCTGGCCGGTTGCATGTTCCTTTGAATGTCCTGACAAACACTCGGGCAAGTTCTTCCCAGCTGTAAATACTGCCGGGTGATAACTGATTTAACCATGCTCTGGCCGAGCCCTCCAACATCAGAGGAAGCTGCTTCATGTCCACATCATCATTGCCTCCACCAATCTGCACAGCCACTCGGTAGTCCTCAAGCCAAGTGTCAGGCTTGGACTCCCCAGTGAACTTACTGACTCCAGTCGCCAACCTGAAGTTGGGAGGAATCACTGCGGCCCTGATGGCTCTGCTGAAGCACTCTAGACCTGAGACATGTACTCTGCTGCTGGTTGGTAAATCTCTATCATGGCCTTCTCTTTGATCTCTGTTTCTGTCGACCAAACCCTGAATGAGAATAGATCTCGCATCAAAGCCCGGCTCCCTGGGGTCGACTAGAATCCTTCGGCCACCACTGTGAGGGCGTCTGTCATCATGTTGCCGAGGCACGTATGACCCACTCCTTGGGGGAGGAGTGGGCACTCGACGACGATCATCGTGATCGAGTCGGTGATCATACTGCTCACGGTTTTTGTACTGATCTCGCCGGTCTCCACGTCCCTCACGCCTCAGGGGCGATCTTGGGCTGTGAGCCGACTAGACTGTATCTGCCATAACTGATCTGCTATGGATTCTATTCCGCGACTGTGACACAGCTGTATTCTATTCTCCCGCTGCCCGGAGTAAAGTCCTGATCTGCATCAGGCCTCTGCCAGCTTCTGACTGGGAAGGCTGGATTGACTCTGCTATACGGGCCGCAACTATGAGATTCTGGATCAGAGTTCGATATACCCGGGTTGGAGGTGGAAAAAGTTGACGCCGACTGGATTCTGGAACCCGCTGTCGAGCACGCTCGTCGAGTACGCGCTGGAGGTTCTCTAGTTGAGTGCGCTCAGCCAAGTTGGCCAGGCGCGCGTCCTCCAAGGCCCGGGCCTCGGGGGTTTCTCCAACAATAGGAGTGTGAAGTGCATCCATGTTCTGGCGGCGAAGTTCTTCCCTCTGCTGCGAAGAGAGGGGTTCGGGGAGGTAATCTTCATGGACACGCGATGGATCGCCTCCATCATCGCCATCGTCGCCACGGGGGAATCCCGGGGGAGTGCGAGGTCCATCAACCATCAGGACTTCTACCGCGGGGTCGCTGCTGTCGCACTCGGATGCAGTCTCTGCGGAGCCAGTCGACAGGTCGAACGGGTTGTAGAGAGTTTCGTCGGGCTTGATTGCCGCGACTTGGGGGTGGCCGACTGGCGAGCCACAACATGTCTCACCCACCGCTGAAGCCTTGATCGACCTGAATGCTTGCGCTGGCGAGCGACAGGGAGGGAAGACGCCACAGGAGCCGACCGATACTGGGTCGACGGCTGCCGCGGGAGGACGCCACGGACGCACGTGCGAAAGTGTGTTGCCCCGCGGACGGGGAGTGTGTCGACGTCGACTGGAGCCTCCTGAAGCCAAGCGGAGTTGTCGGCGACAAACACGAGTGCGCCGAGACGGATCTCACGGCCCTCAGAAAAACCTCCGCCTGAAACCATGCTGATGGGGATCGAAAAAATTACAACTTCTCCAACAAGTCGCTAAGACACCTGCCCCGTGGTGGGCGCCAACTGTCGTGGTTCTAAGTCTGATAGTAGAATAGGGGGTAGGTGATGTAGATGCAAGATCCTAGGGAGGAGTTGTACATGCAAGTTTTACGAGTTCAGGCCCTTCTCGGAAGAAGCAACAGCCCTACGTCTCGGAGCCGGGAGGCGGTCGACTGGATTATATGCGCGTGAGTTACAGGGGGTGCGATCCCTTGTCCCAGAGGAGCGGGGTGGCTTTTATAGAGTGCGCCAGGACCCCAGCTCCCCTCCGTTACACAGGGTTCAATGTACATCAAGATGGGGGGGGTGTTACTGGTAATGCCAGCAATAAAGATAAATAATGACCATTAAAGCTATGACTTAACTCCCGACCATTGCAGAGCGGAGTGGCTCTAGATCTCCTCGTAGTCGAGTGATTGCCTACACGGTCGAGTGTCTTCAAGACTGTCGAGTGGAACATAGCTTCATGGTCGAGTGGATGATGATTTTTCTCCAGATGCTTCTGATTCTTTTAGAGATGTCCTTGGGGAGGGTATCTTGGACAGGTCCATGACCCTAGCCTAGGTACATAGCTTCATCAAGGGCCCCGCCGGTCGCGGATTGTGTTTGTTCACGACGGCGACAAGGCTCCGGATGGTGGCTCTCCACTCATCGAGCTTCTCCGCAGCAGGAGGGAAGTCGAGGAGCAGCTGTGCGCGCGCCAAGGCTTCCGCTGGCGTGGGTGGCGGCGACAGCTGAGTGGATCGCGGCGCGCTTCGACTTCTAACTATGTTAGAAGGATCTCTGTCACGACCCAGCAGCTGCGCGCCATTTTCACCGATGCTTCGGTGCACGTGATCAACTCCTTCGTCTTGCTGACGACGCACAGGGCTCTTCCCACGGCGGTGCCCAGGGTCACCAACATGGTGACGCTGCTCGGCGCGCACCCCATGGGAATAACACGCGGTGGTCGCCGGTGTATGCGTCCTGGAGGTCGCCGCGCCGCCCGGAGTCGGCGTAACGACATCCCCGGAGAGCCCCGCGCTGCCAGCTGGATGCCCAGCTCCGAATTTGGGTCCGGCGGCGTGGGGCCGATCATCTGGTGCATGAACGACGCCGCTCGCCAGGCTCCGACTGCTTGGGTGGTGCTGGTGTTCGCGGGCCGTGGTCCGAGTCCTGTCCACGACCGGACCGCTGCTCGTTCGCACCGGCACGGGCCGATCGGCCCCCAACGAGCCGATTGTCGTGGTTGTCTTCTTCATAGGGGCCATAGCGACGAAGAACCGCTAGGCTAACTACCAGACCAGATTCTCACAAACACGCCCCCTACCTGGCGCGCCAAAGATGTCTGTGGGAAACGACACCTATGGGATCACAAGAATCCCTACTGCATTTGTGGGGCGCGGGGTTGAGAGAAGTGCGGGTCAAACAGAGAGTATGTGGTTCGTTTATCCAACTTCGGGTCGCGAGGATGCGTAAAACCCTAGTCCTGCTTTGGTGGATGTATTCTGAGTTCTTGAGCTAGCTACGGGGTGTAACGAGCTCCAAAAAGCCGAATCCTTCTCTTGTGCGCCATGGGCCTGCTTTTATAGGCGAAAGGGGCTGCCACAGTGGCACACAGGAGGTGGAAAGGTCTACAGTGGCATGAGGTTATCCCTTGTATTACAGGACAAAGCACATTTAATGCGAGGCTTAGGTGTCCCTTCACTTTATCAGGGACGGGGGCGAGCCCCATCTCGTCCGTCGCCGCTCCTCCAAGATTCGACACACGCCCTGGCCAGCGATGCATGCGGTGCCATGTAAGCAGGCAGGCAGCTGAGGTGGCGCGGTGGCGGAGCCTCCACGAAGGGCTGCATCTTGCCACGCAGGTGTCTGCCCAGCTGGTTGGGTCGGCAGCTGCATGTGAACGGCGGCAGAGACTTGTCTGGTGCGGGCCTGACGGTGGCCCTACTGGTGCGCTTGGCGAGGGCCTTGCCGGGTGGCCCGGCAAGGATCTTGTCGTGGCGCAGGCGTCCCCGGCAAGGATCTTGCCAGGGGTCTTGTGGGTTTCTTCGGTGAGGATGGCTGCCTTCCTATCCTCATTTGATCTTGACTATCCTTTGCCTTCACAAAGATCTGCATGCAACCACAGAGGTGCCTCCCGATCCCTGTCCCAATGCATTTGTCGAGCATTAGCGGGCTCGAGGGTGGCTTGCTTGACTGGCGTGGGCAAGCTGCCCCGTCAAGGGTCTTGCCGGGGCCGCTGAGGCTGCCCCGGCAAGGGTCCTTGCTGGGGAAACCTGCTTTGCACATCTGATCTTTGTGTCCTTCGTCCTTGATGTTGCTTTGCTTCGTCTTGGGCTTCGTTCTTACTGTAGGATCGAAAGTATGTCTAGAGGGGGGGGGGGTGATTAGTTTACTTGACCAAATAAAAGTCTAGCCTTTTCCCAATTTTAGTTCTTGGCAGATTTTAGCTATCTTAGCACAAGTCAAGAAATCTCCACACAATTCAAGCAAGCATGCAAAAGAGTATATGAGCAGCGGAAAGTAAAGCATGCAACTTGCAAGAATGTAAAGGGAAGGGTTTCGAGGATTCAAATGCAATTGGAGACACGAATGTTTTTGTCGTGGTTCCGATAGGTGGTGCTATCGTACATCCACGTTGACGGGGACTTCAACCCATGAAGGGTAACGGTTGCGCGAGTCCACGGAGGGCTCCACCCACGGAGGGTCCACGAAGAAGCAACCTCGTATATTCCATCACGGTTGTCGCCCATGAAGCACTTGCCTCACTGGCGGTAGATCTTCACGAAGTAGGCGATCTCCTTGCCCTTACAAACTCCTTGGTTCAACTCCAAAATCTTGTCGGAGGCTCCCAAGTGACACCTAGCCAATCTAGGAGACACCACTCTCCAAGAAGTAACAAATGGTGTGTTGATGATGAACTCCTTGCTCTTGTGCTTCAAATGATAGTCTCCCCAACACTCAACTCTCTCTCACAGGATTTGGATTTGGTGGAAATAAGATTTGAGTGGAAAGCAACTTGGGGAAGGCTAGAGATCAAGATTCATATGGTTGGAATGGAATATCTTGACCTCAACACAAGTGTAGGTGGTTCTCTCTCAGAAAATGTGTATTGGAAGTGTAGGTATGTTCTGATGGCTCTCTCCACGAATGAAGAGTGGGTGGAGGGGTATATATAGCATCCACACAAAATCTAACCGTTACGCACAATTTGCCAAACTCGATGGGACCGGATAGTTAAACTCGGTCGGACCAATTCAGCAAACCTAGTGACCGTTAGGATTTTCGGTGGGACTGAGATGCAACTCGGTAGGACCGATATGGTTAGGGCTAGGGCATAACGTAATCTCGGTGTGACCGATTACACAAACTGGGTGAGACCGATTTTGGTAATAAGCTAACCAGAGAGTTGGTCAGGTAAATTCGGTGGGACCGATTTGCTCATCTCGGCGAGACCGAAATGTTACAAAAGGGAAACAGAGAGTTTACATTGCAATCTTGGTGGGACCGATCACTCATCTCGGTAAGACCGAAACGTTACGAAGGGAACAGAGAGATTACAATCCCATCTCGGTGAGACCGAGATCCCTATCGGTGAGACCGATTTGCCTAGGGTTTGTGGCAGTGGCTATGACATTTGAAACTCGGTGGCGCCGGATAGAAAGAATCGGTGGGGCCGAGTTTGACTTTTGGTTTAGGTCATATGTGGATGTGGGAAGTTAGTTGAGGGTTTTGGAGCATATCACTAAGCACTTTGAGCAAGCAAGCCATTAAGCAACACCTCATCCCTCCTTGATAGTATTGGCTTTTCCTATAGACTCAATGTGATCTTGGATCACTAAAATATAAAATGTAGAGTCTTGAGCTTCAAGCTTGAGCCAAACTTTTTGTCCTTAGAATTTTGAGGGATCCACTTTCCTCATCCATGCCATGCCATTCATTGAGCTTTTCCTGAAATATTAATCTTGGAATAATGTTAGCTCAATGAGCTATATGTTGTTAGGAATTACCAAAACCACCCAGGGATAGTTGCACTTTCACTTACCTTGGCTCACCTCCCTCACTCTGCTTGGTGTGGCCACAAGGGCGGCTCTGACTGCCCGTGCACAGGTAAAGGGGTACACAAATGTGCCCCTGGTTCTGTAAACCGACAAACAAACACGCCATAATTAATCCTTCTCGCGTTTAAAAGAAATGAAGAAAAATACTGGATCACGGTCACGGAGCGTAGTCAAGTTAGAAAGCTGATCATAGCAGATTAGACACGATCGCCGCTGTCTCGCACATCGGTACCACCTTCAGCAACCGATCGAGCACCGGCAGTTGCTCTTGCAGTGACAACGACAACAGCTCAGTGTGATCCAGCTAAGGATTGGGCACCCACTATGTCAGCAGATCAGGCTGATCTACTGGAGGACCGGGCATCGACACTGGCACCTGCTCCGACACCGGCACCAGATCTACAAGGAGCCCCATCTCCAGCAGCAGTAGCGGCACTACCAGTCGCACCGGCACGGGCACTAGCAACGGATTCGGCACCTACACCAACACTTGCACTTGCCTCTGCTCCAGCCCGTGCAGCGGCAACTGAACCAGCAGTTGCACCGGCAACAGACCAGGCTACAGTTCGCACTTCATATACCAAAGTCCTTACAAAAACCGACTTGTCCACCTTTTTAGTAAGCATTGGCCGCCAAAGTGATTTGTTCTTTTTTCTTTCCATGTTGTTTCACATGATTCACTGTGTTGATCTAACTATTTGTGTATGTCTTCTTGTTTGCAAACAGAGAATTCCTAGAGCAACGAGGCAGTAGTTCAACAATCCGGGCGACCGTGGCCAAGTTTCTCTTACCATGCGCAGCGTTGGTGTGAATGAAGATGCTCAATATACTGTAAGTACAAAGGATGGTCGCATGATGATTGATGCTAAAGGATGGTCAAGGTTCAAATCTAAATCATATCTTGCAGTAGGGGATGATGTCAAAATCGAACTTTCTCGACAAGGAGAGCTGGTCCAAATCAACTTTGAAATTCTTCAGTAGCAACACGCAACTGCCGAACTGATCTATCCTCTGAGAGATTTTGAAGTAATACTCTGGCATGGTGAAACAAGTGTCAAGTGTTTATAAGTAGTACGACAACATCGTTGATAGAATCGCAACTCTGATTTCTTGTTAGGAACTGTCGTTTGATTTCATTCCAACAGCTGCCATGCTTTATTCATTTTTGTGTATTCGCCTTGCAACAACATCTAAAACTAGCGCCGTACCGACCGCTTGCAATATGAAAAGCGTTGAGGTAGAACACATTGGCCCCCAAACATGCAGGCCCACCGGCCTGTGGCCCAAAGTCCAGAACTGTGAGCCTGTCTGAGTATTTCTCAGCTGAACCCCCATAATGCCCGTGTGTTGCACGTAACATCAAGATGCATTTGTATGAGTTTTTTATCTAGTGAGAGAAAAGGATGAATGAGGGAAGGCCTTATTTGCAAATGTGGAGAGGAGTGCGGGTACCTTTTTACAAAATTGCCATAGTTTCCGTCCTATCCATGAGATATAAATCGGACGGCCTATATTGTAGGATGGCAGGCACACCATCATCACCAACTCGTCTATACCATGTTAAAAAACTCGGTTTTTTATAAATATATATGTTATATATATTCCCCTTGATTTTTCTTACGTATAAAGTTGTGATATAAAAGATCTTTATATTTCTTTACATAGGGAGTATCTCTCTGTCAAATATATATTTATGTGTAACTAGTTACTCCTATCTTTATACTTCCTTTCGCTGATATGTGGGGCATCCGGCAACGGGGTCCATGTGCCATATGCACCAAATTAGAGTGCACAACTGCATGGTAGACACACCCCGGTCGTAGCGCCGCAGTAATGCCCAATGAGCCGTCAAATCACAAAAAAACCCACCTTTCTAGCTTTAGCAGTAAGCTGGATGGACGAAGCGGCAATATTTCACTGGGCGTGAATCCCCTTCTCCCTCGTCTGCTTGTCCAGAGAAAACCCCCGCTCGGCTATTGCATAGGGTTTTTTCATGGAGAACCTGATACGAATTCTTCATCCATCCCCGGTAAATCCAAGTCCCTTCGTCGCGGGTACTCCTAGGATGGCAGCCACCCTCGTTGATGCATTTCTCTTGTTACTGAATCTAGTGTGTTTCATTTGCAGTGCCCAAAGTGTGAGGACCCTACAGTTTTCTGCGCCCTCGGTGAGACGCCACACTTGTTCCTTCTCATCCTAACACATGATTTTAAAACGCGCACAATATGTTCCTAGAATCCTCTTTTCTATCCGGGAGGGTGGGTTTTTTTTGAACATGCTGTTGACTAATTTGGAAATTTGGATTGCTATATTTTGATAAAAGGTACTAGTACCATGGTCAAAACAGACGTGAAGGAGGAAATTATTTCTAGATTGGGATATAGAGAATACATTGTGTTCTCATATTATGTTTCCTGCAGTGCATTCCTTGCTCTTCTAGAACACATGTGCTCAAGATGCTCAGCCTTACCATAACTGAATACACCAGTTTAATGGTCACAGTGAAGACAAGCCATGGATATAAGTTTTGAGTTGGGTTCATGAACCAAGAAGATAGCTGCTTTTTTATGGCCAAACTTGGATAAATTTTCTCAAGTGTTACGGACTGAAAGTTGGCACATGAATGTTGATGGAAATAGTAGAACCTAGTCTCATCTTCGCTCCGATCTTCCACGCCGACATCATTCCAATAGTTCATCCATGTTATTTTTGTATCTGGTTCTTGCTTCTTGCCTCAATTACTTCTTAATCCACCTATTCTGTCTAACTAATCACAATTTAACTTTAGAAGTAGCAACAAATCTCTCACTAAGATGCTACTTCTAACTAATATTTTCTTATAATTGGTGGCACGTGTAGGTTTTTTATGAGTTAAGCAGGCTACTCGTTTGTTATTCTATAAGAACTCGGCCATTACTCATGGCATTGAAGTTGACTTGGACGGCATCCACAAGTTCCTACACTTTATTGATCGTCTTGAGGTCCTTGTGGGGCATTTCAATGGTGGAAGGCCATGTGGGATATGTGTTCCACTGCTGCACTCGTTGAACAGGTCCAACTGTGTTGAGAAACTTATGGTACAAGTTGTTTTCTGTTATATATGTTCTTCATAAACTGTTGCTTATGCAGTTTTACAGTTGTGATCTTCTGGAAACAGGAACAGCCCGAGTCTATTGTTCCTATACAGATAGCTCACCATGGTCGGGTCAGACTTGCGCTCGGTCACAACATGATGTTTATGTCGACCTACTCCATTCCCCTTAGAGGTGAAAAGATACTTATTCATGGGTGGTCTCAAATAATGAAGGCCCGTCCATCTTGGAGAATAGGACAGAAGATTATGTTCCTGCTTTTCCATGGCTCTAAAGCGAATATCCTGTTTGTTGACCACATTGCGAGATGAAGCCGCTTTCAGAAGGTTGTGGATGTGCGGGGTGGCGCCTGGGCCTTGTCCTGGGGCTTGGCAGCCTCACCTTTTGGTTAACTTTAGGCATGGGCGGAGACAGGCCCCAGGCAGCCCGGGCAGCGGCCTAGGGCGTGAGGCCCATCTCGTCCTTTTACTGTAGCAAATACACTGTAGTACGACGAAGGCCACCTAGGGCATGATGCCCATCTTGTTCGTTGCCTGCCTCTTCCTGCCTACGGCTTGCCTAGCGTGCGTCGGCAAGGACGAGCCAACCGGCTAGCTCTAACCCCTTCAACCGACTTGGACCGGACGAACCCTAGGCGCATCCCGCCGGCCAGCTCCATCCCCTTCGATCCCTTCTGCGATATTAGGTTGTGCCGCTGCGGGCTGCTGACCTGTCCAGCGAGGCGGTGAGCCAGCGACCCTAGCGAGGCAGCAGGCTGCCCGGCGTCCAGCGAGGCGGTCGCAAGCCCGCAACCTACCCCATGGGTCGTAACCCCGAGCCGCAGCACATAACAGGCAATAGAGCAATTGAAAAAAGGTATATCTCTAATAGGCTAATCCCTTGCTACTTTCCTAGTTCCTAGCTCTTCCAATTCCAAATCCCAACTTTTGTTTCTAACTTCTAAAATCAGACTGCTATGCTTACAAGATTGGGACTAATCTGTACTAGCTGCACTCGGTCCGTACCTACAAAAGATCTAGATATTATTGCTTTTCATAGAATACAAGTACTAAATGTTATACCACATGTTGTCTTTTTGTACTGTTTAGATAAAAATATGTTAGTATGTTTGCTGTCATGTTCAATTTGTCACGTTTTTCTGATTAGTATGGTGGTTGCAGCATACAGTTTTTCCAAACTATCTGAAAATGATTCTGGGCTGTCACATGGCATACAATGAGTAATTTTTTCCATTAAATTTTACAGGAAGGCAAGATGAGTACAAGAAACAGGACATTGAATTCTTCTGCGATTGAAGATGTAGCCATGGGAGGTTCAGATCAACCAATCCTTTGATTTGGTATTGATCTTTGATACTGTATCATCTATATATGCTACATATTGTATTTTGATTTGCCTTGCTTTATTTTTGGTATCAATCTTTTTAATCATCTATATATGCTACATATTATATTTTGATTTGCCTTGCTTTATTAGTTGACCCATCATGCAACAAATGCTTCCACTGAATATCATGATTGGTTTCTTGTTAGTTATGCAACATAGATTGACTTTTGTATGCCTTGAAACATGAATATTTTGTGGGTAGTCTTTAGCCCTTAGTTTCTTGCCTAGGGCGTCATCCAATCCTATCTCTGCCAATCACTGTAGGGAAAGTAGCACAGTTCAAGGTGTGCTTTGTATGATTGAACCTGTATATATACTCATACTACTTTCAGCTATGGTTGTTAAGTGCCCCAGCTGGTTTCAGTTAAGGTTGTTAAGTACTCCTGCGGGTTTTATAGTCTATCGTGTTTCTTCAGTCTTGTCTTCCTCCAGCCGCCAAAACCAAACCAGCGTCGGCGGGGCCGCCTGCTTCCGCCTCCCACGGCTGGCTGTGCCTCAGCGCACGCATCACCGCCCCACCATCTCCTAAATCATTAACGCCGACCTCCGAGGCCTCGCCGTCGTCCTCCGCGCGCTTTGCTGCACTCGCCGTGGCGCCGCCCTATCGCCTTGTCAAAATGGTCAACATACAAGAGGAATTGGGAGAAGACTGTACATGGAGAGGATGATAGTAGGGGCCCACCATGTCCATGGCCGGACGAAAGGAAGTTCCTCATTTTTTGTTATAGATATATACTCCATTGTCAGCGTATGGAAAAAGAAAATGCTTCCTGCTAGTGGTTTCCTGACATCTGGGACCCTTGACATTGTCAGCGTATATAGTCAATAGACAAGAGAACAACACAAGATCGGCTGACACCTGGGCCGTAGCTAGTCGAGCAGTATTTTTTTGTTGTTGTTGAGATGGAGCAGGGTTTCAACTGGGATGTGGCCTGTCTAGCCCAGGCTTATATTTTATGTTCACCACATGACCAGCCCAACTATTTTTGTGTGTGTGAAAATGAGCCCATTTTATTTTTTCTAAAGAATACCCAATCTAGGCCTACTTATTTTTCTACGCCCTGATGGGTTGCAACTCTTTCAAGACGCCTGCAAATCTTGAAAGTAATATGAAATGGGCTGTAAATATAAAAAACAGATGACAAATTGGAAATTACTTTATAATTTCTGAATTTTTTCACATTTTCAGTTTCCAATTTCACCGGGCTTTAACCTAATACAAATATATATTCAAAGTACTTTAAATCTGGCTCGACATTTCGGTATTAAAAATAGTTTCGAACCCACAGAAATATGCAAATTTTCATTTAAATTTTTAACCCTGGCCCTAGCCAACAAAAAAACGGACTGCAATACATTACATAAGAAATTGCAATGAGCTAAATATAAATTATTAAAAAAAATAGGGAATGGTCTGACTTGTGGGCCTATTAATTTGAGACGTATGCAAGATATTTTTTACTTATAATATACGACAACAAACGATTCTAGCAGACGTAACCGTTGTATGTCAATCCAACGGCCGTCGTGTTTCTTCAATCTTTGATCTTCTTGCTCCAGTCGCCAAATCTAGCCCCGGCGGGACCGCCTGCTCCCGCCTCCCTTGTCTGTTTGTGCTGCCTTGTGGGCCTACTAAGTTGATGCGGATGGAGGGCTTCGTCAACTTAGTCAACAAACGATTCTATCACCAGTACCTATTGGATTGCTAGCATCCAATGGTCGTCCTGCTTCTTCAACGTATGATTTTCTTGCTCCAGTCGTCCAAACTACCGCGTGCTCTTGCCTCCCGTGGCCGGCTGTGCTGACGCGGAGCCCTCATCGCCACCTACTACTCCCACCGCTGACCAGGCCCTGCGGCAACGGCAACCTCACACCGCAGCCGAAACAGTGAACCCTCGTACTCCTCTCCGCGTGGGCATCCACTGCTGCGTCTTCCCCGGCCGGCTCCGCGTCGTTCCCTTCCTAGGCCTCGCCGTTGTCCACCGCCTTGGTGCTCTCGGTGCGGCGTGGTCAATGTGGTCAATGAACGACTTCCATCGGAAGAGTACTTTACGTTGAGAGGCTGACAGCTGTGTCCACAGCCGCAGTAAGGAAGCTCCTCCTTATTACGCGCAAAATAATTATTCCTCCACCTAACAGCAGGGACCCATTGGACAAGCCATCGTATTTAGTAAAAAAAGCGTTTCCCCCCTGACTGTTGGGACCCACCAGCTATATCTTCGCACAGAAGGAAGTGCGTCCATATTATGGGCCAAAAAATATTCACCCCCTGAGGCGCGCACGTAGCATGCACATGTACGTACAGCGGCCAGGGTGCAAGAAATAAAATACGGCCACGTGCGTAAATACGGGCAGGGTCTCGAACGCCTACTCGCGCATCCGTATGGCCAGGGCTCGTCTACATGGCTGGGTCAGAATGGAGAAGCTGCACCGCCGTCGTGTTCATGGGGAGGCAACTGGCTGGGTCGGAATGGAAAGCGTCGTCGTGTTCATTGGGAGCCAACTGGCTTGGACGGAACAACCGATGGAAACAAAGCCTAGCGTACCACGGAACGGAGGAAATGGCCTTGTGTTCCACCGGCCACGGTGGAGATGGGATCTTGTTCATCGGGAGGGGTCTGGCGTACCACAAAATGGAGGAAACAGGCCTCCTACAGTCAAAACGGGGTCCTGTTGATCAGGAGGGGTGTGGCGTACCGTAAAACGGGACTCCACGGGATATTGTTCATCTCCATCGTCGACTGCCTCCACGGGCTACTGTTCATCAACCGTCGACCTCCTCCAGCCTGCACCTGCGACTGCTCATCCATGAGCTCCTGTTCTTCCAGCCTCCACCGGCTACTATTCAGCCAGCCCTCTCCATGGGGTCCTGTTCAACCACCCTTCCACGGGCTACTATTCATCCAACCCTCCACCGGCTATTGTTCAACCAGCCCTCCACCGGCTACTGTTCAACCAGCCCTCCGCGGGGTCCTGTTCTGTTGGGGATCGTAGCAGAAATCAAAAAATTTCTACGCATCACCAAGATCAATCTATGGAGTAATCTAGCAACGAGGGGAAGGAGAGTGCATCTACATACCCTTGTAGATCGCTAAGAGGAAACGTTCAAGTGAACGGGGTTGATGGAGTCGTACTCGTCGTGATCCAAATCACCGATGATCCTAGTGCCGAACAGACGGCACCTCCGCGTTCAACACACATGCAGCCCGGTGACGTCTCCCACGCCTTGATCCAGCAAGGGGAGAAGGATAGGTTGGGGAAGACTCCGTCCAGCAGTAGCACGATGGCGTGGTGGTGGTGGAGGAGCGTGGAACTCCAGCAGGGCTTCGCCAAGCACTACGAGAGACGAGGAGGGAGAGGGGTAGGGCTGCGCCAACAGGAGAAGAACTTAAACAGAGTAACCATTATTCTCCTTAAATGAATAACCGTATTGCGATAAACATAATCCAATCATGTCTATGCCCAACGTAAACACCAAATAACAATTATTTAGGTTTTAATACCAATCTCGATGGTAGAGGGAGCGTACGATATTTGATTACATCAACCTTGGAAACACTTCCAACACATATCGTCATCTCACCTTTAGCTAGTCTCCGTTTATTCCGTAGCCTTTTATTTCGAGTTACTAACACTTAGCAACCGAACCGGTATCTAATACCCTGGCGCTACTAGGAGTAGTAGTAAAGTACACATTAATATAATGTATATCCAACACACTTCTGTCGACCTTGCTAGCCTTCTCATCTACCAAGTATCTAGGGTAGTTCTGCTTCAGTGACCGTTCCCCTCATTACAGAAGCACTTAGTCTCGGGTTTTGGGTTCAACCTTGGGTTTCTCCACCAGAGCAGCAACTAATTGCCGTTTCATGAAGTATCTCTTCTTGCCCTTGCCCTTCCTAAAACTAGTGGTTTTACTAACCATCAACAATTGATGCTCCTACTCGATTTCTACTTTCGTGGTGTCAAACATCGCGAATTGCTCAAGGATCATCATGTCTATCCCTGATATATTATAGTTCATCACGAAGCTCTAATAGCTTGGTGGCAGTGACCATGGAGAACCATCACTATCACATCTGGAAGATTAACTCCCACTCGATTCAAGTGACTGTAGTACTCAGACAATCTGAGCACATGCTCAATGATTGAGCTTTTCTCCCTTAGTTCGCAGGCTAAGAAACTTGTCGGAGGTCTTACACCTCTTGACGTGGGCACAAGACTGAAATCCCAATTTCAGCTCTTGGAACATCTCATATGTTCTGCGACGTTTCAAAATGTCTTCGGTGCCCTAATTCTAAACCGTTTAACATTATGCACTGAACATCATGTAGTCATCAAAATGTGTATGTCAGATGTTCGCAACATCCACAAACGACGCTCGAGGTTCAGCACACCGAGCGGTGCATTAAGGACATAATCCTTCTTCGCAGCAATGAGGACAATCCTCAGTTTATGGACCCAGTCCGCATAATTGCTACTATCAACTTTCAACTAAATTTTCTCTAGGAACGTATCTAAAACAGTAGAACTAAAGCGTAAGCTAAGACATAATTTGCAAAGTCCTTTTGACTATATTCATGATAATTTAGTTCATCTGATTATTTAATGAACTCCCACTCAGATAGACATCCCTCTAGTCATCTAAGTGATACATGATCCGAATCAACTAGGCCGTGTCCGATCATCACGTGAGACGGACTAGTCATCATCGGTGTCGGTGTCAAAACCGGCGGATCTCGGGTAGGGGGTCCCAAATTGTGCGTCAAGGCCAGATGGTAACAGGAGACAAGGGACACGATGTTTTTACCCAGGTTCGGGCCCTCTCGATGGAGGTAATACCCTACTCCTACTTGATTAATATTGATGATGGGTAGTACAAGAGTAGATCTACCACGAGATCAAGGAGGCTAAACCCTAGAAGCTAGCCCATGGTATGATTGTTGTGTATGGAGTTGATTGTCCTACGGACTACAACCCTCCGGTTTATATAGACACCGGATAGGGTTAGGGTTACACAAAGTCTGTTACATTGGTAGGAGATCTTGAATATCCGCATTGCCAAGCTTGCCTTCCACGCCAAGGAAAGTTCCATCCGGACACGGGAAGAAGTCTTCAATCTTGTATCTTCATAGTCCAGGAGTCCGACGAAGGTATAGTACGGCTACCCAAACACCCCCTAATCCAGGACTCCCTCAGTAGCCCCTGAACCAGGCTTTAATGACGACGAGTCTGGCGCGCAGATTGTCTTCGGCATTGCAATGCGGGTTCCTCCTCCAAGTCTTTCATAGAAGATTTATAAACACCAAGAATAGTGTCCGGCTCTGCAAAACAAGTTTCCACATATTGCCATAGAGAGAATAATATTAACACAAATCAAATCTGCTGACGTATTCCGCAGTGCATCATCACACTACGGCCAAGTCCTTCACTCGAATCGTTTTTACTTTTCCACCTCAGCATATTTTGCGAGGCGGTTTCCTTGGCACGTCTGGTCAAAGCAGAGATCGTGTGCCCTTTTTACGGGATTCTCATCAATACGGACGTGGGTAACCCAACCGTGCCATTTACCATGGCTCTTGGGAGGCAAGCGAGTTTTATTAGGCAGGTGGGGACGCATAACCGCATTCGTCCATATAAGGGGATAAGGATCCACCTTTTTTACCTACACCTTCTTCCTCCTTTTCCTATCCATCTCCTGCGCACTCGAGCTCCAGCGCCCAAGCCTGCTCTCCCACCTCAACCTTCTCCAGCAATGTCCGGAGCGGGAGGCAAGTGGATGGTCTCCTCCGTTACGGAGGTCCAAGTGAAAAATTTAAGGAAGGCCGGATACCTGTCCAAGGACATCCCGCACCGGCTTCCCGAGAAGGGGCAGCTTCTCCCGACCCCAAGGCCCCATGAGAAGGTAGTGTTCCTTCCCCACTTCCTCCGCGGACTGGGTTTTCCACTCCACCCATTCGTCCAGGGACTCATGTTCTACTACGGCCTGGATTTTCACGATCTGGCCCCGAACTTCATCCTCAACATCTCGGTGTTTATCGTCGTGTGTGAGGCTTTCCTCCGCGTCCGCCCCCATTTCGGTCTTTGGCTCAAGACTTTCAACGTCAAGCCCCAAGGTGGTGCGTGGCAGCCAAGCGGAGTGCGGAGGTGCCATGGCGGGCAAGATGGCCAACGTCATATGGTTCGAGGGCTCCTTTGTGGAGACCCTGAAGGGGTGGCAATCCAGGTGGTTTTACATCACCGAGCCACGCGATCCAAAATGGATCGCAGCCCCTGAGTTCCAATCCGGACCCCCCACGCGGCTCACGTCCTGGAAAGAGACGGGCCTGTCGTGGGGTGACGAAAAAGAGGTGACCGGACTGCAGTCATGCGTCCAGTCCTTGGTGAACAAGCCAATCAGGCTTGTTAATGTAGTCCAGGTTATGCTCGTCCGCCGTATCCTCCCGTGCCAACAATGGGATTTTAATCTGTGGGAGTTCGATCCGGCGCAGCACCAAACTCTCAACAGGCTCTTCAACACGACGTACGAAGATGCCTGGAAGGTGCTGTTGAAGGGCGCCGAGGCTCCCGCGTCCGCTTCCGTGGACCGGGGATACAGCTCGCAGCGTCACGCTAGCGAGGTAAGCTACTTTCATATTTTATAGGATGTTATGTTTTTCTTTTTCATAGTTTGACTCTATGCGGGATCTAGACTCCCCTACCTATGACAGATTTGGCAGGCGACGTCTGGACCGATCAACTGTCCGGCTCCCTTGCCCGAAGACCCAGCCCCTGCTTTCCTAGTGAAGCTGTTGATTCCGGCGCCTTATGTGGTGCCGGAGAAGAAGGCCAAGAAGAAGAAGGCCACAGGGACTCGAAAGAGTGCCCGTAATGTGGTGGTGTCGGACTCGTCATCCGACGAGTCCGAGACGCCCTCCTCCTGTGAAAACGAGGAGGAGGAAGAAGAAAAAACCTCTCCCCCTCCAGCGGGGGGAGGAGAAAAAGGGAAGGCTGACCCAACGGGGGAGGCCGGACGGTCCAGAAAGAGGAACGCCCCTCCGCCGGACTACTCCCCCAACGCTGACGAGGACGACGAGGAGTGGTCGAACAGGGCCAAGCGCCCGGCAAAATCGTAAGTATTCGGATACCAGAGTGACTCATGATATTCCTAGGTCGTTCAGCTTTCCATAATGCCGAACATGCTTGTGCAGCCCGCCCCGGGCCGAACTCGCCGATTCGTCGAGCGGCTCCCTGGATTCGTCGGACGTGAACTCAGTTCCGCCCGCTGTCTCCCCCCGCACTGCAGATGACACCGAACTGGCATTGCAACGAGCTCCGGGGCAGGAGGAGGTGGTCCTGGAGGAGCCGAAAGGCGACCTCCCGGATCCCAGGAATAAAGGGGACAAGACCCCCCAGGGCTCCGAGTACGGCTTTGTGCCGGACACCGCGCCGGAATCTTCAACAGTTCCGGACCGCGGTAGGCGAACTCCTTGCAAAAGGAGCAAGCCTTCTGAGCCGACGGCCTCCGTCCAAATGGAGGGGCCGGACAGTCTGCTGGAGGTGCTTGACGGCGCCACCATCGACGAGGAGCACCGTACTATCATGAGTACGGTGATCCGAAAAGTTCAGTCTGCCAAGAGCGGACTGAACGAAGCTTGCGCTAGCCTTCTAACAGGCTTTGAGGTAAGCAAAAAATATGCAAGAATATAACCGCATAGATAGTAGCCCCTGATGCTCTTTTTGGGGTTCGGAAAGAAAAGCCGAATAGAGGATCTATAAAATTTCGCAGGAGTCTAACAAAAAAGAGTCAATATGCGTATGCAGGCTTCGCTCCTATCCACTGCCGCACTGACTGAGGAGGTGGGTGTCCTGAAACAGGACCTCGGGCGGACTGAGCAAGAGCTCGGCCTTGCCAAGCGGCAGCTCGAGGAAAAGGAAGGTAAGAAATGCCTTACAGAAAAAGTGCCTATAAAAAGGCGTGATTCAAAAAATAACAGGATTGTACTGCTATTGTAGGGGCCACGACTGAGGTGGCGACCCTCAAGCAGGCGCTGTCTGAGGCCGAAAAGAAAACGGCCACGGAGCGCACCGAGCGAGAGAGACTTGGGGCTCAGGTCGGCGAGGTGCAGCAAGAGCTTCAGGCTCTCATGAAAAAACATGAGAGTTTGGAGCTTGAGTCAAAGGCACAAGCATCCGAGCTCGCGTCGGCCCTTGAGGCCGCCAAGTCTGCCAAGGCCGAAGCCCAAAAGGCCCTCCAAGAGTTGGAGGAGATGAGGAAGATAGCAGCGGGTAAGTCATTCTTTATGCAAATCAGAAATATAAAAGTAAACTACTTATTACTTACCCGAATCCGGAGCTCTCCAGGGGCATTCGCAGATCTTCCCTGGAGCGTATCGGATGACGCCGCATTCTACCGAGCTGAAGTGGGCAGCTCGACGGAGAAGGTGTTCTGGTCTCAGTATTCTGAGGCCGCACACCCTGTGCCCTTGAGCGACCTGCTGAAACAGCTGGTCGAGCTCCACAAGGCGGCCGAATAGGCCATGAAGGGCTTCCTAGTTCGGTTGTGGCCCGGAGAGGCCCTGCCTGGGAGCTATTTTGGGCTGGTGCGGTGGTTGGTGGAGGCCTGTCCAAGGCTCGAGGTCATCAAGCACTCCGTCTGCATTGAAGGTGCCCGGAGGGCCCTTGCCCGTGCAAAGGTGCACTGGGGTAAGCTGGACGGTGAGAAGCTTGTGAAGGACGGGCCACCGCCGGGGAAGGAGCATCGCAAGCCCGAGAACTACTACAAGGATGTTCTTGCAGGTGCCCGCCTTGTGGCGGATGAATGTACCAAGGATGTAATTTTTGAATGAACTGGCTCGTGTTTATCCTGTGCGCTGAAAACTTGTTCATATGCGCTAAGCAATGCTTATTGGATTTAAAATATTATTTTCTGTGCGGCCATTTATCAAAAATTGAGAGATGGCCAGTCGTCGGCTTCTGCCCCCGTGCCACTAGTGCTGGGGTGTTGGGGATAAACCTGAGCGCTCTTTTTCCCATGGTTGGGTCCTTCGAGGGAGGTGCTCAGCACAACGAACCAGGTAATCGGACTATAATGCTTGAACACTCTCACTTAGCCATAGAACTTTATAATTTTAAATTTCGGCGAAGCCCCTAGTTCGGAAGACCGAAGTCGGGGAGCTATCCACGCCTTGGCCGGACAAAGCCAGCTCCTCGCTCGAAGCCGCATAAGTCTTTAGGGACTCAAAAAACCTCTCGAACAGCGACCGGTCTCTCGCCTCATCATGACTGTTAGTTTTAGCTTTCTCCACTGAGGTGTTTAACCCAGCTGAACCGGGGCACAATCGCAGTGGTTCTCCTAGTACTACCTTAGCCGATGTAGCGGAACGTAAGGCACCAAAACATAGGAGCTGGGAAAACCCAACTATGGACCCAAATCATGATTCGGAGCCGATGCATATAGTGCTATAAGTTCGGGGTGCTGCACTTGTGAAAGTGTACGGACTTCTCACACCATAATGAGGGGTACTGAAGCCCCTAGCGTGTTTGTCGTACCATGGTGTACGGGTGCAATCATGTCATTTAATAAACATATATATGAAAATAGGATAATGCAAAAAATAGACAAAAAACTATGCATTGTTTATAGAGGGGCTGTTTATCAAAGCCGAACGATACAAGTAGTGCGATAAGCAAAAAGATATTGGACTATTTAACATGTCCTGACCAGGGGCAGGCCGCGGAAAATAATTTGAAACAGGTATATTGCTCGTAACAAAGACCACCTGGGGGTTCCATAATGCGGCATAGTTTGTCTGCTTCCCTGGATATTGCATCGTTTGTGCGGCAGTCGAATTGCCGAACAGGTCGTCCGAAGTGTGGAGTCCTGAAAGTAAGAAAAAAAAGAATCCGGCAGCCCCTAGTATGTCTTAAGCCGTATTTTGGGTGTGCCCTTATTGTGCCCCTTCCCCTGTGCCCATGGTATTTCAAGGGCGTAGTTATGTACGCGAGGTACTGGTTTCGCTATGTCGTGAGGGCTGGGGTTGGGGCCGCATTGCTACGCCTGCTCAGAACGTGCCAGGCGGTCTTGTTGTAGGTTACTCCGGGCGCGCTTGGCAGTGTCCGGCTTTTTAACGGCCGTACTGGAGAGTTGCCTAAGAATGCTGCTTTGTACTTCCGCTGCAAGAGCCGCCGTGTGCTCCTCCGTACGGAGGGAGCGTTTGGTGTTTCTGTTGACCATGATTACTCCTCGAGGGCCTGGCATCTTGAGCTTGAGATATGCGTAGTGCGGCACTGCATTGAAAATTGCAAATGCGGTTCGTCCGAGCAGGGCGTGATAGCCACTGTGAAACGGGACTATATCGAAGGTTAACTCTTCGCTTCGGAAATTGTCCGGGGATCCAAAGACCACGTCAAGTGTTACTGAGCCTGTACAGTTGGCTTCTACACCTGGTATAACGCCTTTAAAGGTCGTTTTTGTGGGCTTAATCCTTGAGGGATCTATGCCCATTTTTCGCACTGTATCCTGGTAAAGCAGGTTCAGGCTACTGCCTCCGTCCATGAGGACTCTTATGAGATGAAATCCGTCGATGATTGGGTCGAGAACCAATGCGGCAAAGCCTCCATGACGGATGCTAGTGGGATGGTCCCTTCGATCAAAGGTGATCGGGCAGGAGGACCATGGGTTGAACTTTGGGGCCACTGGCTCCATCGCATATATGTCCCGTAGCGCACGCTTCCGCTCCCTCTTGGGAATGTGGGTTGCGTATATCATGTTCACCGTCCGCACTTGGGAGGGAAAGCCCTTCTGTCCATTGTTGTTCGGAGGCCTGGGCTCCTCCTCGTCGTCACTATGCAGCCCCTTGTCTTTGTTTTCGGCTCTTAACTTGCCTGCTTGCTTGAGCACCCAACAATCCCTGTTGTTTTGATTGGCTGGCCTTTTGGGGGTGCCATGTATTTGGCACAAGCGGTCGAGTATTCGGTCCAAACTGGACGGGCCCTGAGTATTCTTTTTGAATGGCTTTTTCCGCTGACCGGATTTATAGCCTCTGAATCCGGCATTAACTGTCGTATCTTCATTGCTGTCGCTGCTAACGCGGCGTTTTTGCTTATTCCGACGTGTCCTGCCACTTTTGTCCTTGGTATCCGAATTACCAGGGTTCTTAGCTAAGTTATTACTGCGAGCTAGCCAGTTGTCTTCTCCCGCACAAAAGCGGGTCATGAGTGTCGTGAGGGCTGCCAAAGATTTCGGCTTTTCCTGTCCCAGGTGCCGGGCAAGCCACTCGTCGCGGATGTTATGTGGGAAGGCTGCTAGGGACCGTGTCCAGAATTGCCTGACCGATTCCTCTGGCTACTGAATGATGTGGCTTAAGTCGTCGGCGTCCGGTGGTCGCACGTAAGTGCCCTGGAAGTTGTCGAGGAATGTGGCCTCCAGGTCCTCCCAAGAACCGATTGAGTCTGCTGGCAAGCTGTTAAGCCAATGCCGGGCCGGTCCTTTAAGTTTGAGCGGGAGGTATTTGATGGCGTGTAGATCATCGCCGCGTGCTATGTGGATGTGAAGTAGATAATCCTCGATCCATATCGCCGGATCTGTTGTGCCATCGTATGATTCGATGTTTACGGGTTTGAAATCTTCTGGGATTTTATGATCCATTACTTCATCTGTGAAGCATAGTGGGTGTGCGGCGCCCCTGTACTGGGCTATATCACGACGCAACTCGGAACAGCTATGTCTGTTGTGTTCGGCCCGGCCGGATTTGTTGTATATGGAGTGAAGATCATCATCACGTGCCGTAGGGCGCCTGCGCGTTCCGTAGATCGATCTTGTTTGTCTTGCCTTATCCTCCAGTACGTCTTGCAGGTCTGGCGTGTTTTCCCGTGCCTTTGTTGAGCGGCGTCGGGACATGGCTTGGGTGGAGGGCCGAGAGGCCTCTTTGTCGCGGCCACGAGGTGGCTTGTCTGCCATGTCGTGCGCTGGTGATGTAGGCGCTTCCTCCTCTTATCGGGGTAGCGGCCTGCGCTTTGGGTAACTCTTGGAGGGGCGTTCGAGTTCATACTCTTCGGCCGCAAGGACTTCAGTCCATCTATCAGTTAGCAAATCTTGGTCAGCTCTAAGCTGTTGCTGCTTTTTCTTGAGGCTGTTTGCCGTGGCTAAAAGCCTGCGTTTGAAACGCTCTTGTTCGGCGGGGTCTGATGGTACGACGAATTCGTCGTCATCGAGGCTTGCCTCGTCTTCGGAGGGAGGCATATAGTTATCGTCCTCAACCTCTGGTCTGCCCCTCTCTCATGAGGGCTGGCTTTTCCATCTTCCTGCGCCGAATCTTGATGGGGTAGGTGTTCTTCGGCACTATCCGGGGTAGTATTATCTCCCGTGCCGGAATCATCGTTTTTGCTTTGGCGGGATTTAGAACGGCGCCGCTGACGCCGGCGCTTTGGCTGTTTCTTGGAGGGGTCGTCCCCCGCTGTTCCATCGCCATCTCCATCTTTTGGAGTGTCCACCATGTATATGTCATATGATGAGGTGGCCTTCCAGCGCCCTACAGGTGCTGGTTCCTGTCGTCTCCTACATCGTCGTCCATACCGTCGATGTCTTCGGAGCCGAAGTCGAGCTTGTCGGTTAAATTGTCGATAGTGGCTACAAAGTGGGTGGTGGGTGGGCTTTGAATTTCTTCATCGTCCATATCCCATCCTCGCTGACCGTAGTCCGGCCAGGGCTCTCCTGATAAAGAGAGAGACTTGAGAGAATTCAGGATGTCGCCAAAAGGCGAGTGCCGAAAGACGTCGGCGGCGGTGAACTCCATTATCGGCGCCCAATCGGATTCGATTGGCAGGGGCACGGGGGGTTCGGAGTCCGGAGAAGAGTCCGGATCCTCGGAGTCATGAGTCATGCAGAGTGCGGGGCTGGCGTTCGGCTCGATCGCCTTTGAGATCGCAGCCCCCGAGGTGACGTCCAACCGCTCATCCTCGATCGGCGCAATAGGCTCCGAGTTAAGGGTCGGAACCAGTGCGTGTGCGGCCTCCAGGACACCGTTCGGAGGCAGAGCTAGATCATGCCCCTCGAGATAGTGCGGCGCGCTTGGCCGTGGCTCGAACCCGTCGCAGATCAAGTCTCCGCGGATATCAGCCGTGTAGTTTAAGCTTCCAAACCTAACTTGATTGCCATGGGCGTAGCTTTCGATCTGCTCCAGGTGGCCAAGCGAATTGGCCCGCAGAGCGAAGCCGCCGAAGACGAAGATCTGGCTGGGGAGAAAAGTCTCACCCTGGACCTCATCGTTGTTGATGATCAAAGGAGCCATCGGGCCTAAAGGCGACAGCACAGAGGAACTCTCAATGAAAGCACCAATCACTAGTAGAAAACCGGCCTTTTGTCCTGGTTCGTAAGGGCCTTTAGTCCCGGTTCCCGGACCGGGACTAAAGGGTCGTTACTAATACCCTCACCCTTTAGTCCCGGTTCAAACCAGAACCGGGACAGATGGGCCTCCACGTGGCCTGTGCGCCGAGCCCAGGCAGGAGGGCCTTTGGTCCCGGTTGGTGGCACCAACCGGGACCAATAGACCTCCACGCGTCAGCATTTCTGTGGCTGGGGTTTTTGTTTTTTTTGTGAAAGGGGGTGGGGTTTGGGGGTTTTGGGGGGTTAATTTAGGTATTTCATATATTGTGTTACATAGCTAATTAATAGAGAGAAGTGTCCTCTCGTATGTCCGTTCTTGGTCGATGCTACGTACTATACATACGTATAGAGAGGACTAGGCACGCTAACTAGCTAGTAAGCAAATGAAGGAAACAGAAGATCGTCATGAACATATATGCATACAGAGAGAAGTGATATCGACCACCTCTCCTTCTCCGAGAGATTGGTCGAACAACAAGTTCTCGTATATCTATCGTCCGACACTACCGGCTACATATATACAATAATTATCTTTTGCAAATATAATCTCCTAAATTATGGACGCATGGTCCACATAGTATTCTCCGTCTTCAGCGATCACGTGGTTAAGAAAGAATGCCGCCAATTCCTCTTGAATTGCTCGCATGCGATCTGGTGCTAGGAGTTCATTCCTCATCCGAAACATCTAATTTGAAGAAGGGGGTCAATACATATATATATAAATGAATGAAAATCAACACAAATGATGGTAATAAAATAAAATTGTGAATATTGTTATTTACGCACTTCATATTGGTCGTCAGTGTACCCGCCCCGCTCACAGGTCGTGTGGCGGATGGACTCGCGGACGTAGTATCCCTTGTTCCTGCCACAACCACTTTACAAGAAAAAGAGGTCAATCAAACAGATAAGCAAGAATGCCAAATGGTATTGATGAAACTAGCGCTTGAATCAATAGCTAGGAGATGCGCAGAACATGGTACTATAGTACTTACTTTCGCGTATCTAAATTCCATCTCCTTCAGCAGTCCCGGGGATTTTGTGCTGAATTTTCTCCAAATCCTGCCAGACAAAAAAAAACAATTACTTGATATCAGGAAATGAACAAATTTGCTGATATGGTGGATAATGATGGATTTAACTTACTTCTCGAGGATTGCACGCATGTCCGCATACTCCTGGTGATCTTTTCGTCTCGAGTCCAAGAAAGTTACTACTCCCTGCTCAAGCCTAATCTCCAGGAGAATATAGTGGAAACTGCACACGCATGCATAACTCATCAATTACATTACTATAACCTGGACTAATATATAAAGGAAACCGAATATGCACAAGAAAACACTCACTTGAAGTTGTAAGGAAAGAGTATTATATCTTTGTGTTCATTTATTTTGAATGATCGTAGCAAGTTGGCCTCGGTTTCTGCGGCATGATCTTTAACCTGAACTGCATCTATGAGATTTGTGTTAATGAACCCAATATCATCGATTTGTCTTTTCTTCAATTCGGCGATCTAGAATCTGCATAATATAGTGAGGATAATTATAAATACATGCACTGAAAGAGCTGACCTATATAGAGAGACTTAATGACAGAAGTAGTACTACTTACAGACAGTAGCAGGTGACCGTTGCTTTATCGAGGGCCAATTGATTGAAAAACTGAAAGAACTCCTCAAATGGAACATGCAACAGTTCAATTCCAACGAGGTCATGCTCCTTTTTAACTCTAAGATACAAAGTATTCCTCCCCCCAGACTCTCTGCAGGTTTTCATGTACCAATCATGCAATCTTCACATCATCATTGATAGAGATCTTTCATCTTTGACGAGAGGCTTCCCGTACTCGTATCTGTGTATCTGCACGTCCATGAAATCATAATGTACATCGTCGGGCAGGTAATCGTCAAGATTGTTATAACCGGGCACCATCCTCGGATCGACGCTAGCCACCTTGAGCGGGGGGCACGATTGCTATGCTTGTTCGCCGAGTTGGGCAATTTGTTTCCCAACTCTTCGTTCTTTCATCCTTTGATCACTTACAGTACTTCCCGACCGCTCTGCTTCGGCAAATGCCTTTCCAATAATGTGCTCATAGTTGCCTTTCGGCGGAGACTTGGGTGGTTTTGCCAGGGCAGCCAGAGTGCGTTTCACTTTCACCTGATCTACCTTCTCCTTCGGAGGTGGATGTCTCTGTGCTTTCAACCCTTGAAACCAGTCATCCTTCTCGGTTCGCGCGATCCTCGCGTTCTCCTCCGGGGTCCTTTCGTATGGTAACTTCTCTGGAGTCTTCAGAGAAGGACCGAATCTGTATTTCTTCCAGCCTCTATCTGTACTGCTCGACGCCGGCAGAGCAGACAGAGCGGCAGTCTTCTTGACTTGCTTACGAGGCGGAGGAGAAGGACTACGACGCGCCGGAGCAGCTGCCGAAGCGGTGGCGGGTCTCTTCCGCCCTTCCTGACGAGGCGGAGAAGGAGTAGGCTGGCTGCTCGGGCGCGCCGGCGCAGGCGGAGAAGGAGGTAGAGTACCGCCACGTGCCGGAGAAGGAGCCGGCCAAGGGCCCTGATCATCACTCGCCGGAGGAGGAGGCGGTGGAGGAGACGGAGTGCCCTGACTCGCCGGATTTGGAAGGTTGATGAGCTCCTTCCGCCATAGGCATGGAGTCTTCAGAGCAGAACCCAGCCGAGTCTCCCCTTCTCCTGTAGGGTGGTCAAGCGGGAGGTCCTCAAATCCCTCCGTTATTTCATCCACCATCACCTTAGCATATCCTTCTGGAATCGGCTGGCAGTGAAAAGTTGCGTCGGGTTCATTAGGAAAAACAGAGCCAACAGCCGCCTTGACCTTCATATTCGTCCATTGCGTCATAAGGTGGCAATTTTGAGACTCCGTGATAGCATCCACGGGATAGCTGGCAGGAGCCGTCAAGACAAGCTCTGGCTGAAGCAGCTCGGTGGAAGCCACGCTGCTTCTCCGCTGAGATGGCGGGGTAGCTTCAGTGGAAGCTTCGGCAGTTCGTTTGCTGCGATTTTCTTCTCGTTCCTCTATCCCGAGTACCCTTTCTTTAAGCGCTTGCAGTTCGGACTGCTGCACTTTCTTCCTCCTCTCCTGGCTTTTGTAACCGCCTGCGTCCGGAAACCCAGCCTTCCACGGAATGGAGCCTGGCGTGCCTCGTGTCTGTCCAGGGTGCTCAGGATTCCCGAGGGCTTTTGTGAGCTCGTCGTTCTCTCTGTCTGGAAGAAACGTCCCTTGCTGCGCTGCATTGATATAGTACTGAAGCTTCTTCAAGGGTATGGCAAGTTGCTCGACCGTCCAAATGCACTTCCCTGTTACAGGGTCCAAGGTTCCGCCATCCCCGAAGAACCAAGTCCGGCAACGATCTGGCCAGCTCATTGTCTCTGGTTCGATCCCTTTTTCAACCAGATCATTCTCAGCCTTGGCCCACTTAGGCCGGGCTACGAGGTAGCCACCTAACCCCGTGCGATGGTGAAGCTTCTTCTTCGCAGCATTTTTCTTGTTTGTCTCCGACATCTTCTTACTCTTTTCCGATGTCTTGTGGGCCACAAATGCAGGCCAGTCATCTCTGATCTTCTCATATATGCCCTTGAATTCTGGTGTCTCCTTTTTCTCGACAAACCTATTCAGGTCTTTCTTCCACCTCCTGAATAGGTATGCCATCCTCTCAAGAGCAAAAGACTTGATTAATTTCTCTTTAACTGGCTTCTCCGGATCATCCTCTGGCGGTAGGGTGAAATTTGTCTTCAGCTCAGTCCAAAGATCATGTTTCTGCATATCATTGACGTAAGACACCTCAGGATCTTCTATAGCCGGCTTAAACCATTGCTCGATGCTGATCGGGATCTTGTCCCTAACCAGAACCTCGCACTGAGCAACAAATGCCTTCTTTGTTCGGATGGGTTCAATAGGTTGGCCGTCGGGCGCGATTTCTATGATCTCAAACCTTTCATCCGAGCTCAACTTTTTCTTCGAGCCTCGTCTCTTTACCTCAGTTGTGGTCGATCCGGAGGGCTAGAAAAAAGAACAAAGACTTAATTAATATGTGTACATACCAAAACAATGAATGCATCAATTAGCTAGTCAGCACAGGCTTAACTAATATATATATATATACCTGGCCGGAGCCGTCATCACGGTCTCCTTCTTACACCGGCATTGGGTCACCGGAGCCGTCCTCACGTTCATCTTCTTGCACCGGCATTAGGTCACCGGAGCTAGCTTCTTCACCCTCTCCTTCCAGAGTGCCATCGGTGTCGTTGAGGTACAACGAGACGGCATCACTTCCTTCTGCGATTATGTCCCTCAACATCGCTTCGTTAGCTTCGTCTCGGGCGGTGTCCGTAGTTTCTACAAATATTTACAACATGGCAATTATTATTCAAACATGACAGATGGATATATTAGTGGCAAACGTAGAACTAGCTAGCTAATCATAGTAAGGAATCATATATATTAATTAGTGGCCTCGACGCTGCTTCTCTAGGGTTTGGGGTGGCCTCGACAACGCTTTAAGGGTTTGGGGTGGCCTAGACAACGCTTCAAGGGTTTGGGGTGGCCTCGAGAGAGTTTGTCGGGTAGGGGCGCGGCAGGAGGGGGTAGGAGACCGACATCGTTTTTTTCTAGGGTTTGGGTGTCCTCGAGAGTTTTGATCGAGCGAGAGGGTTGGGGGGGTGCTCCCTCGGGGTAAGTTATTATCACAGTCGAGAGGGGGTATATATATCGACCGCCCCTCATGTCGAAGTTATCCGAGGGGTATATCGACGCCCCTCGTGTTGCAGTTACCGGGAGAGGAAATAGAGGAGAAGAAGAAAGGAATAGAGGAGAAGATCAAAGAAAAAAAAGAAGAAAAAAAAGAGGAGAAGAAGAAAGGAATAGAGGAGAAGAAGAAAAAAATAGAAATTTCTATTTTTTTCTTCTTCTCCTCTATTCCTTTCTTCTTCTCCTCTTCTTTTTCTTCTTTTTTCCTCTTCTTATTTATTTCTCCTCTTCTTCCTCTCCTCTTCTTCTTTCTTCCCCTTCTTATTTTCTTCTTTCCTATCCTTCTTTTTCTTCTAAATTTTAGCATATTCTAAATTTTCTTCTAACTTTCTATATATGAACAAAAATCTTTCTATGAACAAAAAACTTTAAATATATATATATATATATGAACAAAATTTCTATGAACAAAAAAAATTAAACTAACCACATACACATATACATTATACATAGACATATACATACATATACATACACATACACATATACATTATACATACACATATACAATATATATACACATATGAAAAAAAATTAAACTAAAAAAAATTAAGGGCAGGGGCGGCGGCAGCGAATGGCAGGGGCGGCGCGCGGCGGCCGCGCATGCAGGGGCGGCGCGAGGCGGCAGCGAATGGCAGGGGCGGCGGTGCGATGGCAGCGCGCGGCGGCCGCGCAGGCAGGGGCGGCGCGAGGCGGCAGCGAAGGGCAGGGGCGGTGGCGCGATGGCAGTGCGCGGCGGCCAGTACAGGGGGAGGAGCAGGGGAACGGGGCAGCGCTCACCGCGAGGTGGCGTCGGCGACGAGGAAGGCCCGGGGACGGCGGAGGTGCGCGCGCTCGGGGGCGAGGGCAGGGGTGCGCGGGCTCGGGGACGACATCGGCGACGGCGACGACAAGGCACGGGCGACGGCGACGACGCGGTCGGGGGCGACGGCAGGGGCGGCGGACGCCGTCGGGGCAGCCTGGCGGCGTCGATGTGCTCGGCGTCGTCGGGCGGGCCGGGGGGCAACTGGCGATGAGTTCGTCAAATTTTCCTAAGTGCTACTTATATACCCAGGCCTTTGGTCCCGGTTCGTGGCACAAACCGTGACCAATGCGACCCTTTAGTCCCGGTTGGTGCCACCAACCGGGACCAAAGGTCGCTTTTCAGCAGTCCAAAGGGCGGGAAGCGGCGGCCTTTGGTCCCGGTTGGTGGCACCAACCGGGACTAAAGGGGTGCCTTTGGTCCCAGGTCGTAGCACCAACCGGGACCAATGCCACCTTTGGTCCCGGTTGGTGCCACCAACCGGGACCAAAGGCCTGTGCTGCCCCGAACACAAATATTTAGTCCCACCTCGCTAGTTGAGAGGGAGGCGCACCTGTTTATAAGGTGCGGTGCGCCATCCCTCTCGAGCTCCTCTCTAAAGCAGGCTTTCGGGCCTAACACTGCAATCTGTGCCTGTGGGCCTACTGGGCCTCCCGCGGGCCTGAATCCTGGCCCATGGTAGGGTTTCTAGTCATATTCAGGCCGTGGGGGCCCAGCAGGCGGCACTTTTTTTGTTTTTTTGTTTCTACTTAGAACTAAATACTTATTGTTGCTATATTTAATTTTTTTTCCAGTTTTTTTTGTTTTGTTTTCTGCATTATTTATTTTCTTTTGTTTATTGCTTTATTTTTTAATTCTTTTAGCTTTTAGTTTTTGAAAAATTATGAACTTTCTGTTAGTGCCATTAGTTTTCAAATTTGAAAACACTTTTATATTTTTCTTTGTTGCTTTATTTATTTTATTTTGTTTCGCTTTATTTTTTCATTCTTTTTGCTTTTAGGTCAGCAAAATTATAAACTTTCTGTTAGTGCCATTAGTTTTAGAAAAAATATAAACTTTCTGCTGCATAGTTGGCAGGACCTTCATACTGCTTCTGAGGCATGCCGTCTTTTTCGTGCAAATGTTGCAGGTCCTCCCGTGCCTCAGGTGTATCTTTTGTCTTTCCATACACGCCCAAGAAGCCTAGCAGGTTCACGCAAAGGTTCTTCGTCACGTGCATCACGTCGATTGGAGAGCGGACCTCTAGGTCTTTCCAGTAGGGTAGGTCCCAAAATATAGATTTCTTGTTCCACATGGGTGCGTGTCCCTCAGCGTCATTCGGAACAGCTACTGCGCCGGGACCCTTTCCAAAGATTACGTGTAAATCATTGACCATAGCAAGTACGTGATCACCGGTACGCATGGCGTGCTTCTTCCGGTGATCTGCCTCGCCTTTGAAATGCTTGCCTTTCTTTCGACATTGATGGTTGGTCGGAAGATATCGACGATGGCCCAGGTACACATTCTTCCTGCATTTGTCTAGGTATATACTTTCAGTGTCATCTAAACAGTGTGTGCATGCGTGGTATCCTTTGTTTGTCTGTCCTGAAAGGTTACTGAGAGCGGGCCAATCATTGATGGTCACGAACAGCAATGCCTTTAGTTTAAATTCCTCTTGTCTGTGCTCATCCCACGTACGTACACCGTTTCCATTCCACGGCTGTAAAAGTTCTTCAACTAATGGCCTTAGGTACACATCAATGTCGTTGCCGGGTTTCTTAGGGCCTTGGATGAGAACTGGCATCATAATGAACTTCCGCTTCATGCACATCCAAGGAGGAAGGTTATACATACATAGAGTCACAGGCCAGGTGCTGTGATTGCTGCTCTGCTCCCCGAAAGGATTAATGCCATCCGCGCTTAAAGAAAACCATACGTTCCTTGGGTCCTTTGCGAACTCATCCCAGTACTTTCTCACGATTTTCTCCACTGCGACCCGTCAGCGGGTGCTCTCAACTTCCCGTCTTTCTTACGGTCCTCATTGTGCTATCGCATCGACTTGGCATGCTCTCCTTTTCTGAACAGACGTTTCAACCATGGTATTATAGGAGCACACCACATCACCTTCGCAGGAACCCTCTTCCCCCGGGGCTCGCCGTGAACATCACCAGGGTCATCTCGTCTGATCATATACCGCAATGCACCGCATACCGGGCATGCGTTCAGATCCTTGTATGCACCGCGGTATAGGATGCAGTCATTAGGGCATGCATGTATCTTCTCCACCTCCAATCCTAGAGGGCATATGACCTTCTTTGCTGTGTATGTACTGTCGGGCAATTTGTTATCCTTTGGAAGCTTCTTCTTCAATATTTTCAGAAGTTTCTCAAATCCTTTGTCAGGCACAGCATTCTCTGCCTTCCACTGCATCAATTCTAGTATGGTACCGAGCTTTGTGTTGCCATCTTCGCAATTGGGGTACAACCCTTTTTTGTGATCCTCTAACATGTGATCGAACTTCAGCTTCTCCTTTTGACTTTTGCATTGCGTCCTTGCATCGACAACGACCCGGCGGAGATCATCATCATCGGGCACATCGTCTGGTTCCTCTTGATCTTCAGCAGCTTCACCCGTTGCAGCATCATTGGGCACATCGTCTGGTTCCTCTTCATCTTCACCAGCTCCCCCCGTTGCAGCATCACGGTATTAAGGGGGCACGTAGTTGTCATCGTACTCTTCTTCTTCGTCGTCTTCCATCATAACCCCTATTTCTCCTTGCCTCGTCCAAACATTATAGTGTGGCATGAAACCCTTGTAAAGCAGGTGGGTGTGAAGGATTTTCCGGTCAGAGTAAGACTTTGTATTCCCACAATCAGGGCATGGACAACACATAAAACCATTCTGCTTGTTTGCCTCAGCCGCATCGAGAAACTCATGCACGCCCTTAATGTACTCGGAGGTGTGTCTGTCACCATACATCCATTGCCGGTTCATCTGCGTGCATTATATATAATTAAGTGTCCAAATTAATAGAAGTTCATCATCACATTAAAACCAAAGTACATACATAGTTCTCATCTAAAAACATATAGCTCTCAAGAGCATCTAATTAATTAAACCATACATTGATACTATGTAAAACATTTAAATGCGAAAAGAAAGGCGATCATAATCGCAACCAAGGTAACAATTGATCCAACGGCATAATGATACCAAGCCTCGGTATGAATGGCATATTTTCTAATCTTTCTAATCTTCAAGCGCATTGCATCCATCTTGATCTTGTGATCATCGACGACATCCGCAACATGCAACTCCAATATCATCTTCTCCTCCTCAATTTTTTTTATTTTTTCCTTCAAGAAATTGTTTTCTTCTTCAACTAAATTTAACCTCTCGACAATAGGGTCGGTTGGAATTTCGGTTCACATACATCCTAGATAAATAAAATCTATGTCACGTTGGTCCGCATAATTTTCATAAACAATAATTGAACCAATAGTTATAAAGATTAATATATATACCACATCCGAATCATAGACAGGACGAGGGCCGACGGGGGGGGGGGGGGGATACCAAAACCATCGCACTATATAAGATGCAATAATAAAAGTAAGAAAATGATACAAGTATCTATCTAAACATACAAGTAACAATATTTTTCCTTTCAGAAAGAAGATAAGAACAAGAGGCTCACCACGGTGGTGTGGGTGATGAGATCGGCGTGGGTGATCGACGGCGGTGAAGACGGGGGTGGGGCGTAATAGAACGCTAAATCTAGACAAATCTCGAGGAAAATGGAGCTTTGAGGTCGAGCTTCGAGAGGAGAAAGCTTAACTAGTTTGGCTCGGGCATTTCATCGAACACCTCATGTGCATAGGAGGTGAGCTAGAGCACCACAAACCCCTCCCCTCGCCGGCCCAGAAAAATAGAGCACTGGAGTGCCCTGCTCTGGCGCGAGGGGTATATATAGGCAGCACCACTGGTCCCGGTTCGTGGCATGAACCGGGACTAAATGGGAGCCTTTGGTCCCGGTTCATGCCACGAACCGGGACCAATGGTGGTGGGCCAGGAGCCAGGCCCATTGGTCCTGGTTCGTCCCACCAACCGGGACAAAAAGGTCCAGACGAACCGGGACCAATGGCCCACGTGGCCCGGCCGGCCCCCTGGGCTCACGAACCGGGTCCAATGGGCTGACCCGGCCTGGACCGTTGCCCCCTTTTCTACTAGTGAATGTCGGTGTCAAAACCGGCGGATCTCGGGTAGGGGGTCCCGAACTGTGCGTCAAGGCCGGATGGTAACAGGAGACAAGGGACACAATGTTTTTACCCATGTTCGGGCCCTCTCGATGGAGGTAATACCCTACTCCTGCATGATTAATATTGATGATATGGGTAGTACAAGAGTAGATCTACCACGAGATCAAGGAGGCTAAATCCTAGAAGCTAGCCTATGGTATGAGTGTTGTGTATGGAGTTGATTGTCCTACGGACTACAACCCTCCGGTTTATATAGACACCAGATAGGGTTAGGGTTACACAAAGTCGGTTACAATGGTAGGAGATCTTGAATATCCGCATCGCCAAGCTTGCCTTCCATGCCAAGGAAAGTTCCATCCGGACACGGGACAAAGTCTTCAATCTTGTATCTTCATAGTCCAGGAGTCCGGCGAAGGTATAGTCCGGCTACCCGAACATCCCCTAATCCAGGACTCCCTCAATCGGTGAACATCTTCATGTTGATCGTCTCTTCTATACGACTCATGTTCGACCTTTCGGTCCTGCGTGTTCCGAGGCCATGTATGTACATGCTAGGCTCATCAAGTCAACCTAAGTGTTTCGCATGTGTTCCGAGGCCATGTCTGTACATGCTAGGCTCATCAACACCCGTTGTATTCGAACGTTAGAATCTATCACACCCGATCATCACGTGGTGCTTCGAAACAACGAACCTTCGCAACGGTGCACAGTTAGGGAGAACACTTTTCTTGAAATTTTAGTGAGGATCATCTTATTTAAGCTACCATCGTTCTAAGCAAATAAGATGTAAAACATGATAAACATCACATGCAATCAAATAGTGACATGATATGGCCATCTTTGCTCCTTTTGATCTCCATCTTCGGGGCTCCATGATCATCATCGTCACCGGCATGACACCATGATCTCCATCATCATGATCTCCATCATCGCGTCTTCATTAAGTTGTCTCGCCAACTATTACTTCTACTACTACAGCTAACAGTTAGCAATAAAGTAAAGTAATTACATGACGTTTATGTTGACACGCAGGTCATAAATAAATTAAGTCAACTCCTATGGCTCCTGCCGGTTGTCATACTCATCGACATGCAAGTCGTGATTCCTATTACTAGAACATGATCAATCTCATACATCACATATCATTAATCACATTCTTTTTGGCCATATCACATCACATAGCATACCCTGCAAAAACAAGTTAGACGTCCTCTAATTGTTGTTGCATGTTTTTACGTGGCTGCTATGGGTTTCTAGCAAGAACGATTCTTACCTACGCAAAACCACAACGTGATATGCCAATTTCTATTTACCCTTCATAAGGACCCTTTTCATCAAATCCGATCCGACTAAAGTGGGAGAGACAGACACCCGCTAGCTACCTTATGCAACTAGTGCATGTCAGTCGGTGGAACCTGTCTCACGTAAGGGTACGTGTAAGGTCGGTCCGGGCCGCTTCATCCCACGATACCGCCGAATCAAGATAAGACTAGTAACGGCAAGTAAATTGACAAAATCGATGCCCATAACTACTTTGTGTTCTACTCGTGCATAGAAACTACGCATAGACCTAGCTCATGATGCCACTGTTGGGGATCGTAGTAGAAATCAAAAATTCTCTACGCATCACCAAGATCAATCTATGGAGTAATCTAGCAACGAGGGGAAGGAGAGTGCATCTACATACCCTTGTAGATTGCTAAGTGGAAGCGTTCAAGTGAACGGGGTTGATGGAGTCGTACTCGTCGTGATCCAAATCACCGATGATCGTAGTGCCGAACGGACGGCACCTCCGCGTTCAACACACATGCAGCCCGGTGACGTCTCCCACGCCTTGATCCAGCAAGGGGAGAAGGAGAGGTTGGGGAAGACTCCGTCCAGCATCAGCACGACGGAGTGGTGGTGGTGGAGGAGCGCGGAACTCCAGCAGGGCTTCGCCAAGCACTACGAGAGACGAGGAGGGAGAGGGGTAGGGATGCGCCAACAGGAGAAGAACTTCGTGTGTTGGGCTGCCCCTTTGCCTCCACTATATATAGGGGGAGAGGGAGGGCTGCGCCCCCACCTAGGGTTCCCACCCAAGGGGCGGCGGCAGCCCCAATCCCCATCTGGGGTGGCGGCCAAGTGGGGGGAGAGGGAGGCGCACCAGGCATGGGCCTTTAGGGCCCATCTGCCCTAGGGTTTGCCCCCTCTTCTCTCCAGGCGCATGGACCTTGGTGGGGAGGCGTCCCAGCCCACCTAGGGGCTGGTCCCTTCTCACACTTGGCCCATGTATGCCTCCGGGGCCCGTGGCCCCTCCCGGTGGACCCCGGACCCCTCCGGTGGTCCCGGTACACTACGGGTGATGACCAGAACACTTCCGGTGGCCAAAACCATATTTCCTATATATCAATCTTTACCTTCGGACCATTCTGGAACTCCTCGCAACATCCGGGATCTCATCCGGGACTCTAAACAACATTCGTTAACCGCGTGCATACTTTCCCTTATAACCCTAGTGTCATCGAACCTTAAGTGTGTAGACCCTACGGGTTCGGGAGACATGTAGACATGACCGAGACAACTCTCCGGTCAATAATCAACAGCGGGAACTGGATACCCATGTTGGCTCCCACATGTTCCACGATGATCTCATCGGATGAACCACGATGTCGAGGATTCAATCAATCCCGTATTCAATTCCCTTTGTCTAGCGGCATTGCACTTGCCCGAGATTCGATCATCGGTATCTCGATACCTTGTTCAATCTCTTTACCGGCAAGTCAATTTACTTGTTCCGTAACACATCATCCCGTGATCAACTCCTTGGTCACATTGTGCATATGATGATGTCCTACCGAGTGGGCCCAGAGATACCTCTCCGTCACACGGAGTGACAAATCCCAGTCTCGATTCGTGCCAACCCAACAGACACTTTCGGAGATACCTGTAGTGTCCCTTTATAGCCACCCAGTTACGTTGTGACGTTTGGTACACCCAAAGCATTCCTACGGTACCCGGGAGTTGCACAATCTCATGGTCTAAGGAAATGATACTTGACATTAGAAAAGCTTTAGCATACGAACTAACGATCTTGTGCTAGGCTTAGGATTGGGTCTTGTCCATCACATCATTCTCCTAATGATGTGATCCCGTTATCAATGACATCCAATGTCCATGGTCAGGAAACCGTAACCATCTATTGATCAACGAGCTAGTCAACTAGAGGCTTACTAGGGACATGGTGTTGTTTATGTATCCACACATGTATCTGAGTTTCCCATCAATACAATTCTAGCATGGATAATAAACGATTATCATGAACAAGGAAATATAATAATAACTAATTTATTATTGCCTCTAGGGCATATTTCCAACATGTTCATCCAGCCCTCCACGGGGTCCTGTTCATCCACCGGCTCGATCGATCGGGGTACTGTTCATCCAGTGGCAACTGCCTCTACTACTACGGGGTCCTGTTCATCCAACCCCCCACCGGGAAATGTTCATCCAAACCCCCTCAACGACGCTCACTGTTCATTCAGGGAAGGAGGCAGCAGTGTTCGTTCGGCTTCAGTTAGCAGCAGTAGCAAAGGAATCACTCGGGTTCAGTTAACAGCAAGGGATCGATCGATCGCTCGGGTTCAGTAACGCGTAGCCTGCAGTGCAATCGCTCAGGTTCAGTTAGAGGCCAATGCCTCGCTCGAGTGTAGTTAGAGCCCAACGACACACACACACACGCGTGTACGTACGAGAGAAACGCGCATCGCTCGGCCCCCAACCACCCACCGTAACCGCGAAGTCCCCGATATTTTCCTCGCCCTCGCTTTTACCATGGTTTTTTCTGTCATGGACAGCCCAAAGAATGTCACGCAGCTCCGTCTCCGGCCTTCCCAGGACGAAAAGCCCATTTTCTGTCATAATTTTTGGTCATAGAAGTAGGACCCCACCACATCTATGATGATACCGTGTTTTGTCACAATTATCGTCATAGAAGTGCCATAAGTATGACAAAAGAAATTCGTTCGGCCCAAAATGTCACAGATGTTTGTTTTTTTATAGTGTAGGCCGGTACCAACCTGAGCAAAAAAGCTTATTCATGTAGTCCCAGAAGAGATGATAACACACTCACTGGAATCACTCAATAGTATATATTTTTTGCATTTCAAATGTATGATTGAAATCACTCTTTTTTACCAGTGCTGAGATTATATCGAAAGATTATCAAGAACTTCCAGCAGAGTTAAAGCACTGGCCGGGATATGAGAAGTTCATTAAGTCAACTAGCAGGGGGGTGAATAGGCGATTTTTATGAATTCTTCACTGAGGAATTTCAGGGTGAGGAAAATCCTAAGCAAAGAACTACTTGCAGCTTTATAAGTACTCAGATGCATACATGACATAACATCAACATGGACATCATGATGAAATGAAAACAGACACAGAGTACAGAAAGCGAAGGCACAGGATAAAACAGGATGAAGACAAACAGACTGAAGAAATTGAACTGAGGAAATTGACAAAGTCTTTAGTCAAAGTCTTCAAACAGATATGAACAAGCACACAACACAATAATGAGGAGATGGAAGGGTTGAGGAAATAGAACCAGATAGCTCGGTGAAGACAATGATTTGGTAGACCAGTTCCAACTACTGTGACAGTTGTATGTCTGGTTGGAGCGGCTAGGTATTTAAGCCTGAGGACACACAGTTCCAGACACACAGTCCTTATCGTATTATCCTTGAGCTAAGGTCACACAGACCTCACCCAATCACTCGTGGTAAGTCTTTAGGTGACTTCCAAACCTTCACAAACTCGGTCACTCAGCGATCCACAATTTCCTCTTGGATGCTCTAGACCATGACGCCTAATCGTCTGGAAGATGCATAGTCTTCAAAGGTAACATGTGTCGGATCCACGCAGGATCAATCTCTTCAGTGATGCTCAATCACTTTGGGTTTGTAGGTGTTTGGGTTTGGGTTTTCCTCACTTGATGATTTTCGTTCAAAGTCCTCGGAGGATGGGATGCTCTCAATGACAAATGTCAGTTTCTCTCGGAGTAGCTAACTAGATAGTGGTTGTAGGTGGGCGGCTATTTATAGCCTCGGGAGCATCCTGACATGATAAGACATAAATGCCCTTAAATGATATGACCGTTCGGTGGGTAGATATTTCGGGACAGCTGGCGCGTAGCACATCGACGGTCGGAAATTTGAGGATCAAATTCCTCAGGGCTATCATGTTCCTCACTTGTCGGCAATCCACACTAGCGAATTCGTAACTCCTCAGTTAGAACAAATTCCTCAGAGAACAGATGAACTTCGTCTCTGTCACTGAAGAAATTGACCGAACTGCATGAGATTTCCAAAGGCTTCACTCAAAGGGATTGGTAGGTATAGGATTTGAGTTGAGCATCACTTGGAAACTTTTCCTTAGTTTTTCCTCGACCCCCTTTAACAGCACGGTGTTTCCTATGACTCAAGAAATAGAAAATGAAACTACGAAAACAAAATTCTTCATGCTTCATGTTCCTTGTATGAATATCAAGTCTTCATGGTCACACCAATTTCTTCACTTTCAAAGTCTTCAGAAAGTATTCAGTCGAAGACATTCATTTTTAGGTGTCTACTTTATATGTAAATATCAAACTCCTCATAGACTTATAGACCCGCTTGAAGACTAACTCAAATTTCTCCCCTTTTGTCGTCGAATGACCAAAAGGGACAAAAAATGAGGACTAACGCCCCTGAAGAATATCATGTTGATGGAGAAGCGCCAGCGTTGTTGGGTTCGGTTGTTGTAGTAAGGCCTGCTGCAGTGTCGTCCAAATCTTCATGCTCAACAGTGTCGCCCGATGAAGAAAATGAGTTGGCCACCAAGGAAGGAACTTTGACTTTCTTGAATTTCTTCCCTGGTGGTTGAGACCAGTCAAAGTCCTGCTTGAAACCCATTTGCTTCAGATCTTTTTCACCATAAAGATGAGACAGAACAGCCCAGGTGCGATTGAATAATTCATGGAGGTAGAAGTGGTTCTTCTTCACTGCATTGTGTGTAGGAGTCATGTTGTGAAGAATAGAACCAAACTGACGCTTAACCCATTTGTGGTTGCGATCGATCTTCTGGTGAAGACTGAGGAGAAGCTCGCGATCAGTCATCACCCTTGGAGCTGTGCCTTGAGGGTTTTGCTTTGAGGCATTGGCGGCAGAGTCATGAGTGGCAGAGTCATCATTGGTGGAGTAAGATGCACCTTTGCGGAACTGACCATCCAATGGACGAATGCCTTCATCAATAACAGCGGTGGCCTTGCCCTTTTCATCAGCTGAGGAAAATGTCCACTTGAGGACTTCAATGGGGGGCAAGTAGCTGCCATGGTTGAGTGTGTCAGCCTTGTAATTGAGTGAAGACCTTAATCTAAGGAAGCTCATAATCCAGGGAGCATAAGGCTTCAATTCAAAAGGGCACAATGCAACATTGGCCAGAGTGCTCATGAAGAAATCATGGTGGTTGACAGGAACGCCATGAATGATGTTGAATAGAAGATTCTTCATGATACCAACAACCTCTTCTTCATTCGAGTCGTGGCCCTTGATTGGACTCAATGTCTTTGTCAGAATGTGATAGACAGTCTATGGCACATACATCAATTCCTTCACGAGGAATTTGGTCCTTGGGGCTTGACGGGGCTTCAGCGGCTTCATCAACACTTGCAGATAGTGGTCAGTAAGTTCAGTTTCATGATATATACAACGTGCACCTTCAAGAGTTCACGTGGAGGGTGCTTTGAAGTGAGTGTTTTCTGTCATCCAGTCCAACACCCAAGAGTCACATCTTCAGCATTTCCTGTGATGTGCAGCGTCGCATAGAACTGAAGAATTAGTTCTTCATTCCAATCACATATGTCAGTGCAAAAGTTGAGTAGTCCAGCATCGTGAAGAACACTGAGGACTAGCATGAAGCAAGGTAGTGATTCCAGGTCCACATGACGAATATGCTCGTTGTGGAAGACTTTGTCCTTATCAAAATGCAGTGAAGAATAGAAGTTTGCTTGGCTGGCAGTCCAGAAACGCTTCCTTCTAAGACGAGCAGAGTCATATGGGTTGTAATCTGTGAAGAACACATGTTCGTGGAAGAAGTCATCAGCCTTGGAGTTTTGCTTCTTAGAAAAGGGATTCTTCAGCTTGGGCTAAGGAGTATTAGTCAGTGTCATCAGAGGCTTAGGAATCACATTCTCAGGCACCACGAGCTGAGGAATTTTAGTTTCTGCTTCAGTTGCAGCCTGGGGCTTCTTTTCTTCATCAACATTTTCATTAGCACTAGTGGCTGGAATTTCTTCAGGGATGGCAGGAGTGGTGTGAGGTTCTTCAGAGCCCATAAGAACTTCAGTGTACACTAGGGACTGAGGGATTTGTTGCAATGGCGTGAACAGAGTAGAGTTGGGGTGCTGACTTTCCCAAAAATCATCATTCATCACAGGCGTGGTGCTCCCAATGTCCACGTCTTCATCTTCTTCACTTAATTCTTCAACGCCTGCCTCTTTAGCTGTGAACTGAGGCATAGGCGATGAGATGACTAGGTTTGAAGGGATATTATCCGGTTCAATTGCTCTGTCCAACTGCTCTGAAGAAACAACAGAAGGAACGTCTTGAACCGATCCGCTTGGGATCTCATAATCTTCACCAAAAGGAATGAGTTCCTTTGATGGCATGCTTGAGACAGGAATAACATCAATTGGATTCTCAAATGAGCTTGTCGATGTCTTCATCTTCTTTGGTGTTGAAGACTGAGATGAAGTAGATGCTTTCCTTTTCTTCACTACTACTTGCTCCGCAACTTTGGTTTTCGCCGCTTCTGATGTAGAAGGAAGAACTAGACTTGGTGTTGGTGCAGGAGGAGCCGAGGAAATTGGTTCGTTTACCTCAGGCACAATTGTTTCAGTTTCCTGGTTGGTTCAGACTCTTCAGGCTCAGCAGTTGATGCCTCAACTAGCCTGGCTTGTTCTTCAGGCGCAACACTAGTGGTTGCCCTGGCAATGTCATCGGCAGCTGGAATGCAGTCATCAGCCCTGGTACTAGCAGTTTCATCAGAAGCCTGATTTTCATCAGCGATCCTGGCATGTTCCTCAGTGGGCTGAGCAGATTCTTCAGCCTGAAGAGATTTAGCTCTTGAGTGAATTTTTCAGTTAACTTCACAAATCTGACTTTGGCTCCAAGCCAGTCAGCATAGCAGCGATCAAATTCATCACTGAGATTCTTGATCTCAAATTGCAGAGCTACAAGTTCATCAGTTGTCATTTTGACAACATTCTTCTTCAGCAAGCGCTCCTTTTTGTACCGAGCTTTCTTCAGCTGCCTGGCCTTCTCAAATTTCCATTTTTCTTTGCCAATGAAGGCGGTCAGCATGTGACTTTGGCCAGGAGTCAGCTTGAAGGCAGGCACAGGTGTGTTGGGGTCCTTGTGCCAGAGATCAATGTACTCAAGGATCAACTTTGGATCTAGTAAGAGAGGAACTTCACTTCCTTTGGCTCTAGCGGCCCTCTGCTGTCTATCTCTGATGATTTTGGCAAGTTCCTCATCATCAGCTTCGTCTTCATCGGATGGTACTTGAAAGGCAACCTGCTTCTTGTGAGGACTTGGTCTAGAGCCTCGTCTAGCAGTGGCCTTGGTCTTCCGCAAGGTAGGTCCATTTGAGGAATTTGGAGGAGCTGAAGAACTGCAGAGGCTCCTGAGGCAATTGATTTGCCTGTGGTCCTTTGACACGAGGCGAGATGCACATGTGCTGAGGAATTTGCCGGAGGAGATGAGGGTTTTTGAGGAGCTGGAGCAGCATGAGGATTTGCTGTGAGGGCTTTGCAGAACTGGGTCGTGAGGGCATTGCTGAGGTGCTTGGTCGTGATGGCATTGAAGCAGAAGCGCTGGGCTTGTGAGTGGGATTCTTAGGCATAGCCTTCTTGGGCTTCCTAGCAGATGCCTCAGAAGTGGCAGCAGCAGAATCGTCATTGAATTCCTTCACTGCCTCTTTTGCCATTTTGGCCAGTTTAGCTTGACGCTTGGCCCATTCCTCGGGGAAATCCTCACCTCTTCTGATGCTAGAGGGATCAGCAACTTGGCCTGGTGCCAAGGGAGGTCTTGGGCATGGAGGGTGTACTGCGAATTTCTTCATGTACTTGGGAATCACATATCTGTACTCCCTCCATTCACCAGCCCATCTCCTCTCTATCCTCTGAATGCGCACTTTGTGCTCATTCTTTGTTTCATAAAGAGGAGTGTAGTACCCTGCATAGATATCATCAATATCTGAAAAGCATTGTTGACTTCCAATTTCTTCCCTCCCTTCTGAGGTTTCTTGCCGTCAGCCATTTTCTTCAGCTGAGGATTCTAAACAATTGAGTTCTCTGATGAGGCATGTAACTTTTCTTCGAGGAACGCTGCAAATGAGTTAAGTTGATGAGAACCCAATGATTCAGCAGCGAACATTTGTACCTGTGAACAAAGTATAGGTGCGAAGAATTTGGAGAGGTCATATGCGTTCTCAGAAGTTTTTGCAAAAATAATAGGTTTGAGGAATTTGACCAGATGTGTCTTCTGGAATTTCACTAAGCGTTCTTTGACTTAGGTTCCAGAGTTGTATAGATTGGAAATCCACATAATTGAGGAATCTTGAAGAAAAATGTAGCTTAGGGAAACAGATCAAGAACTAATGTTTGGGTGAGGTGTTTAGAGTGTGCAGATTGAAGAATAAACACCTTTTGAAGATTTGTCGAAATCAAAGGAATCAACAAGGGCAGTAAAAATACCTTTTAATTACCCTTGATGAAGAACACGGTGAATTGTGAATAGTAGATTTGAAGCTCGTCGGTTCAGATCTTCCACGCCCTAACTTGGCAGAGGAAGATATCTACGGTGGCGGCAGAGTGAAGAAATCCGCGGCTAGTGTGAGTACGACGACGACGAGGTCGAGGCAGCGAAGCTCTTCCTCACCGGTGATGATGTAAGTAGCAGCGGCGCTAGGTTTTGAGAGCTCGAGCAAGGGAGTGAGGTCGAGCGGAGTAAAAACAATCTGAGGAGGATGAGGGGTATTTATAGCTTAGGTGAAAAATCGCTCGCCTGAGGAAAATGGACGAACGTGCCCCTGACACTTCTCATTCGAGCGACAGGTGGAGATCGCGTGAGATCGTGGGTGAATAGATAATCATATCATGGAATGCGAAATGATTTGAGCGGCAAAAGCCAAAAATTCATATTAGAACATTTTAAGGTTTCGTTCGCAAATTCTTTAGCTAACAATGACACAGTGAAGATTTTGAAAGGGTTTCAAATAGAACGCACATGAAGAATTAGTGAACAGACTGGGTTGAGTTTAGCATAGAGGGGGAAGGGTCCGATCACATTCACTTAGCAGAAAAAGCAACTTGAAGAATTAGCAACGTGAATGATGTAGAGGACCTAAACTCATATATATTTATACAGCCAATGAAGAAAAACGACGAAGAGAGTGAAGACAATGCAAAGTTGAAGAAATTGAACAACTGAGGAATTTCAAAAATGAAGAAACACTCAAATTGAAGACTTTCAACTGTTGTTGGTGGTGTAACCCACCGTATAAGAATGCTGATTTCAAACAACACGTCCAATTGTCGTAGGGCTCTGTGAATCAAATTCTTCATTAATTTCTTCACACTTAGGGTGTTAGTCTTCATTGATTGAAGAAAAACATTACTTAGTGTGTTGCACATCTAGTCATCAATTTTGCATAAGTGTTAGGATGTGTGTTCTTTTCAAAGGACATTTGAAGATTCTATGATATTTAGCTCGCACCGCAACTTGGTCTTCTCATCCAAGGGCTTCGTGAAGATGTCGGCTAGCTGTTCTTCAGTCTTCACGTGCTCGATAGAGATGTCACCCTTCAACACATGATCACGAAGAAAATGATGACGAATCTGAATGTGCTTTGTCTTTGAGTGCTGAACTGGGTTATGAGCAATCTTGATGGCACTCTCATTGTCACAATAGAGCGGTACATTCTTCACATTGACGCCGTAGTCCTTGAGGGTTTGCTTCATCCATAGCAATTGAGCACAGCATGAACCAACAACAATGTACTCAGCTTCAGCAGTAGAGAGTGATATGTAGTTTTGTTTCTTCAAGGATCAACATACCAAGGATCGTCCGAGGAAATGACATGTGCCTGATGTTGACTTGCGGTCCACATGATCACCAGCATAGTCAGAGTCTGAATATCCAATGAGATCAAAAGCCGAGCCCTTGGGATACCATAATCCAAGTGTTGGAGTGTGAGCTAGATATCGAAGAATATGCTTCACAGCCTTGTGGTGTGAATCCTTCGGTGTAGCTTGAAAGAGGGCACACATGCAAACACTAAGCATAATATCCGGCCTAGATGCACATAAATACAATAAAGAACCAATCATGCAGCGGTATACCTTTTGATCGAAGTCAATACCATTTTCATCAGTGCATAGATGGCCATTTGTGGGCATTGGGATTTTGACGCCTTTGCAATCTTGCATGCCGAATCTCCTCAGTACATCTTTGAGGTATTTCTCCTGAGATATGAATATGCCATTGTGTTGTTGACGTATCTGAAGACCTAAGAAGAATTTCAATTTTCCCATCATAGACATTTTATATTCATCACTCATCATATAGGCAAATTCATCACTGTAACATTGGTCAGTACAACCAAAGATAATATCATCAACATATATTTGGCACATGAATAGTTCATCATCATAAGTATTGGTGAAAAGAGTTAGGTCAAGTGAACCGGGTTTGAAGCATTTCTTCATGAGGAGTTCCTTCAAAGTATCATACCACGCCTGAGGGGCTTGTTTGAGGCCATAGAGGGCCTTATTGAGTCTGAAGACTTTGTCAGGATGCTTTGGATCTTCAAAACTTGGGGGCTGAGCAACATATACTTCTTCCTCAAGCTTACCATTGAGGAATGCACTTTTTACATCCATTTGATATAAGATGTTATCATGATGGTTAGCATAAGCAAGTAATATGCGAATAGCCTCAAGTCTAGCAATAGGTGCAAAAGTTTCATCGAAATCAATTCCTTCAACTTGTGTGTAGCCTTGAGCTACAAGTCGTGCCTTATTCCTCACTGAACTATGCATAGGAGGTAGGTGCTCTCTTTGCGAGCCATTAGTTTCATCGAACCACACATCTATAGTTTCAACAACGTTGTGATGAACGGTGTTGAAGACTCTGTAGGCATGCGAGTCCTTTCCGTAACCAAGCATAAAACCTTCATGTGCTTTCGGTGCAAATTTAGAATTGTAATGAGGATGTCAAATCCAACATGTAGCACCGAAGTATTTGAAATAACTCACATTGTGTTGAGGATATGACTATTAGATATGACCCGCCCAGGAGGGGTTGGGTCATCCCTATGGCAGTTCATCTCAATGAAGCCCAAGAGTATATTAAAGTGGCGGTTCGTAGACAGGCTTGTTAGAGGGCCCAAACCCGAAGGCGGCTTAAGGCCCACAAGTATAAACCGCCATATATATATGTAAACTTGTATTGTAAGGCATGTGAGATAAGTCACCGAGCCGGACACGTTGTATGAGCCGGCCGAGACTCTGTTAGCCGCAAGGCGTCAACCCGTGTATATAAGGGGACGACCCGGCAGCGGCTTAAGGCAAGAAATAACAGATCAAGAGCCAGACAAAGCGTATTTGCTCCCTGGTCATCGAAACCCTAGCAATACCACCTCAAACTGGACTCGGCCTTTACCTTCACCGCAAGGGGCTGAACCAGTATAAACTCCTCCCGTCCTTTGTCTCATTTAACGCCTTTAAGCTAACCTCATCACAATGGCTCCGCAACTAAGGCCTTCCATGAGGACATCTGTCTTGACACTTCCACGACAGTTGGCGCCCACTGTTGGCTGAGCCGCCCGTACTTGCTGCTCCTATTGATAAAGGGCCTTTGTTGTTATATGTGGCTGCTAATAGCCGGGCCGTCAGTGTAGCCATTGTGGTGGAAAGAAAACAGGCAGGCAAGGAGTACCCGGTTCAACAGCCGGTTTATTACATCAGTGATGTACTTATCGAGTCCAAACAGAGGTATCCACATTGGCAGAACCTTGTGTATGGGGTTATCATGGCAAGCCGGAAGCTTAAGTAATATTTTCGGGGTCATCCCATCAGTGTGGTTAGTTCTGCTCCTTTAGGAGATATCATCCGAAATAGGGAAGCCACGGGCCGAGTTGCTAAATGGGCCATTGAGCTTGGTCCTCACGGTTTAAAATATGTACCACGTACGTCCATCAAGTTTCAAGCACTTGTGGATTTCATTAATGATTGGACAGAGTTACAGGCACCTGAAGAAAAGCTGGATAACACATATTGCACTATTCACTTTGATGGGTCCAGATAGTTGGAGGGCTAGGGGCCTGGAGTTGTTTTGACTTCCCCACGAGGTGACAAATTTTCTTATGTTCTCCGGCTCATGTTCCCTTGTACTAACAATGCAGCTGACTATGAGGCCTTGCTCCGTGGTCTTAGGATGGCTAAGGAGATGAACTAAAGCCGGGTGAGTTGCTTTGGAGATTCAGATCTGGTGGCTCAGCAAGTTTCCGGCACTTGGTATTCTAAAGATCCGTTCATGGCGGCTTATCGTCAAGAGGTTGATGCAATTGCAGGTCATTTCGAGGGTTATCAAGTTGAGCATATTGATCACAGGAAGAACAAGGCGGCTGATACTTTTAGACGGCTAGGGTCTTAGTGTAAGCCGGTGCCACCTAATACGTTTCTGGACATTTTGTTTAACCCTTCTGTCAAATTACCTACAGAGGAAGATCTCACTGTCCCTGACCCGAAGGCACAGTTCGTGGCAGCTCTTCACTCTATTCCCGATTGGACAGTTCCGTATTTGGCATACATGACCCGGGGTGAGTTGCCGGAGGACGAAATCTTGGCCAGACAGATAACCTGGCGGTCTAAGTCAATGACAATTGTCAATGGGGAGTTGCATCATTGCAGTGTCACAGGGGCGTTTCAGCATTACGTCTCTCCTGAAGAAGGTCATGAGATTCTACGGGAGATTCATGAAGGAGATTGTGGTCATCATGCCGGATCTAAATCTCTCGTAGCCAAGGCTTTTCGTCACGGTTTCTATTGGTTGATGGCTCATGCTGATGCTGAGGACTTGGTCAGTAAATGTGACGGTTGTCAGAAGTTTTCACGATGAGCTCACGTTCCGGCTCAGGAATTAAGGATGATTCCAATCACTTGGCTGGTTGCCATTTGGGGGCTTGACATGGTTGGGCCTTTTAAAAGGTCCAAGGAGAAGAAGACCCTCCTTTTGGTGGCGGTTGACAAGTTCACTAAGTGGGTGGAGGCAGAGCCGGTCAGTAAGTGTGATGCAGCAACGGCGGTTCAATTCATGAAGAAGGTGATCTTCCGTTTTGGCTTTCCACACATCATTATAACAGATAATGGAACTAATCTTTCAAAAGGTGCTATGAGAGAATTCTATCAATGAGAGCATATCCGGCTTAATATTTCTTGTGTGGCTCACCCAGAGTCTAATGGTCAAGCGGAATGAGCTAATCAGGAGATTCTGCGAGGTATCAAGCCTCGGCTTATGGTTCCTTTGCAAAGAACGCCGGGTTCTTGGGTGGAGGAGTTGCCTTCGGTGTTATGGAGCATCAACACGACCCCCAACAGTTCTATGAGTTATACCCCCTTTTTCATGGTTTATGGAGCAGAGGCGGTTCTCCCTAGTGACATCCGTCATGATTCACCCCGGGTGGTGGCTTACGTGGAAGCTGCCAATGGAAAGGCACGACAAGATGCACCTGACTTGTTGGATGAGGAGCGTGATCTCACGGCGTCTCGTTCGGCATTTTACCAGCAAGACCTACGTCATTACCACAGCCGCCGGGTCAAAACTAGAAACTTTCAGGAAGGCGACATAGTGCTCCAGCTCATCCAGGATCAAACAGACATCCATAAGCTTTCACCACCTTGCGAAGGACCTTTTGTGGTCAGCAAGAATCTGCATAACGGGTCATAGTATCTTACCGACATTCGAGAACACAAGGATTCATGTAAGTCAGAGGAGGAGACCCATCGGCCGTGGAATATTGCTCATCTTCGGCCCTACTATACTTGAGCCACCGACTCTCATGATGTACATAGTTCGATGATGTATGTATTATAAGCAGTATAATAAAGCCGGCATCCCTGATAATTCAGGGCCTCTGCTGTTTCACTTCCTCGAAGCTGAGTCTTTATCATCATCTTGCGTATTCATTTAAGAGGCTTGATGCCCAACTTCAGGGACCAAAGAGGGTTGGATGCATGGCACAACTAAAACATAGGTCCCTGACAAGTGCAGCTTATTTTAATATGATCACCTGGGGGCTTCCTGGTCATCGAGCATAGCTGTTGGTACCCTCTTGATCGGCGCAATGCCAAAACTTCTATGGTCACTTGGGGGCTTCCTATTCAAACATAGGTGTATTCACCAAAGAGAACATAGCTGTCGGTACCCTCTTGATCGGCTCAACGCCACATTTGTCAGTATGTCATTTGCGGGCTTCTTGTTCAAACATAGGCATACTCGGCCAAAGAGAATATAGCGTTACTACCCTCTTGGCCAGGTTTGTCAAAACATAGGCGTATTCGACCAAAGAGGACATAATCTTTCCGGCTCATCCTACCTGTAGCCAGCTCCTTCAACTCCATCGGGTAATCCCGATTGACCCATCGAACTATAAAACGATCAATCTTACAGCGTATTCGACCAAGATCTGAGCTTGTTAAGGTTCAAACAGCGGCTTGTCATGCGAGAGCATGATTTACAGAGAGTTAGGATAGATCCAGGCTTCATAAGCCGCTTTCCTTGGAACTTGGATAAATCAGCCCATGATGAATGCTGTTACTCTAGCCCCGCGTACTCTTGATAAGTCTTTGAGAAAGATTAGACTTTATCTAGGGTTCAAATGTCGATTGGGCACACTTTGAGTCAGGCACACGGAACGCACGAACAATTGAGTGGCTTCGACTAGTTTCATTGAAGAAGACACTTTGGCTTGACAGCCCACAAAAGCCTCGTATTTTTATTGATTTTTCATTTATATTCGAAGTTTTTTCTTTCACTGCTAGTTTTTACAAGTCAGGCCCAGTTGCCCTACTTATGGCTCATATTTGAAGCATCTTCCGGGTCTCTATCACCCGCCAGGATGGTAGACTCTAAGTCGCTAGAGTATCATACTCTTATGTTTACAGTTACAGCTCTAACTATACGAAGCCGATAAGCCGGCAATCTAAGCATGTATTACAGGTATGACATCTTATTTAACAAGTATCAGACCGGCCCTGGTTATGGACTATTCATCCCCAGCGGCTTCAATTGGGTATTATGACTTACCGACGGGGCGCTTGTATTTTCTTTGTGTACAGGATATTAATCATTCAGATCTGTATAAATCAAAGGCTATCATACCCATAATGGATTTTTAACGGATCAACAGTATTAAGCAAAAGCAAAAACGTGCACGATGGCACGACAGATTGAAGTTTTTACTACCCTATTACATGGCTTCATGAGCCGAATGAGATCAACTGTTTCTCAAAAGATCAAGTATCTAAACCGCCCAGCGGTTCAATCTTCCTGGCATTGCTGACTGGAGGCTTCTGCATCATCCCTTGCCGGTTCTTCGTCCTCTTCTGCCGGCTGAAAATTTGGTGATGACCAATCGACGCCAGATAAAGCTTAAAATTCAGCTTCGTCATCTATAAGATCAGACGGTTCAACTTCAGGGGCAAAAGTATGCTTACGGATTGGATGGATCAGATCCAACAATCTGTACGCTGGTGTAGGCATCTTCTGATTTTGCTTGACATAAGCCGGATGGTACTTTGAAATGTCTGAATCATTGGCAATCTTGGTGGCCATTGGACAAATTTCCTTCACACAGGCTGCAAAGTCATTTTGGTCAAAATGAGTACCATCCTCTTTTAAGCGTGTGTATACAGTGGCTACAACAGCCGGCTCTAATTCCGATACCTATGCTTTAGCCCGACTCAAAGCTATCACAGCGCTGACTCTTGCAGATGAGCGTTTCATCTCATCAATCCTGGCAGGCAGCAGAGAGAGCTTTTTTAAGACATCTATCAAAAGGCTAGGAGCTTGTTTAGTTGGAGAAATTTTGGCCAGGGCACGCTGAGTTCCAGTGTACAGCTATTCAACAAGAGTATAGACAACTTTCAACTTTACAATTACGTCTTGGTCAAGATTGTTGCTCCTGGGACCTGAGTTAATCACAAATTGGTTAGAGGCGGCTTATACTATAACGAAAGGATTGATGTTGGATGGTTAAGCGTAGCGACTTAACAAAGATAGCAGAAACCATCTAAGATACATGGATTTTTAAGCTGGTGAGCTCAGTGGTCACCTCTTGAAGTGTCGTCTCTGCTTTCTCACCCCACTACGTTAAAGAAGTCTTTTCTTCAACCCAAGTCTTTTTCTGCGCCTCAAAACTGGTCTTCGGCTTTTCCGACTCAGCCACGCTAAACTGGAACTTTGACTCAGCTTTCCGGGTCTCAGTTTCCTGAGTCGCCAGCCGGGTCTTTGCGTCATTTAATTAAGACTCCAGTTCAGCAGTAGCGGCCTGTATGAAGTACAGATTTATCAACATTTATATCTAGGTTATAAGAATATTAGTCCTGTCGGTGTACTAAAGTAGGGGTACCCTAGTATCCCGAACTTGTGCACGGGCAGTCGCAGCACCCTGCGGCAAGGCCCGCTAGGTGATCGCCAAGGCTCTCTATGGCCCCTTTGGAGCCATTCGAGAACAAAGTATTTAAGCCAAGGAGACAAGTCCCCGGCAAGAGGAGCTTGCCGGGAAGGCCGCTCGAGGCACAAGACCCCGGCAAGAGGAGCTTGCCGGGAAGGCCAACCAGAGCATCTCAAAGAACCTGCCGCGACGCGCCGCGCGTCTCGGCAAGACTCGGCGAGCGACAAGCTCCCGGACGTGGCAAGACAACGGCCGCGGCAAGGCACTTGCCGCGGCGGGCAACCACTCTGTACCCGCGCTCCAGCTCACCCACCCACGTGTCGCTCCGGGACCCTTCCTGGCGTACGTGGCGGGTGGCTGTGCAGCCAGGGGTACACTGTGGCATGCAGCGCTGACAAGATCGCCATCGTGGCAAGCGGTGGCGCCCCTGACGGTCCCTTTTCTGCACCGTTTGGGCGACGTAGATAGGCACTTAATGCCTTTGTCCCCTGTCGTCAGGGTTAGGTATGATACACTATGTAGGTAGCTGTACCTACCACAGCATATTTCCATTTTTGCCCTTACCTACGTTGCTACCTGTTGGAGACCCCTTGAACATATAAAACGAGGCCCATGCACAACGTAGGGGGGGATCGGACCCCGGAGAGCGATCTCTGAGAGGAAAACAGAAGAACGCTCGGTCTTGTTAGCTGCTTGAGTGTAGTGTAGCACTCAACGCTCCCAAGCAAGAACTCAATACAATCCACAAAGCAGCAGTAGGAGTATTATCTCTCCGGAGAGCTCCGAAGCTGGGTAAAAAACCCCCGCGTGCCTCGCCTCGATCCGCTCTTCGCACGACCTCCGCCCCCCGCCGAACCGAGAAGGGGCTCCGTCCTCATAGGTGCTCGGGGAGCCAGAAAACCCCGGCATCTTTGGCGCGCCAGGTAGGGGGCGTCGAGGTTGTGTGAACCTGATCCGGCGTTTACGCGAGCTAAATCTTCATCGACTTCATCGACATGCCGCCGAAGAAGAAGGCTTTGGAGGCGGCTGCGCCGTCCGCGTCGAATCCACCGCTGTCGCAGCAAACGGCCGGTGGGGAGGATTCCGGCGTAAGAATGGGCGTCGACGAGGGAGCCCACGGTGCCACTAAGTCCAAGGACAAGACCGCGCTGCCCGTCGGCGGCGTAGTCGGCTCCCACGACGACCGGGCATCCGTAGACGCACCGCGCCCATCTCAAGAGGCGCAGGACCGGCAGCGCCGTGGTACTCATGGTACCATACGCTCGCTGGACCCAAATCGAGCTGGCGGATCCCGGGATGCTCAAGGCCAACATGCACGCCAACGTGCTGGCGCGATCGAGGCACGGTCGCCTGGACGGAATACTGCTCCTTCTAACATCGTTGGAAGTCCGAGCATATCCCGCTCCTCGCACCGTTCGCCGCCGCTACCCGCCACTCCAGCAGAAGCTTTTCCCGAGCTCAACTACTCCTAGACTTCCCTCCAATGCCAGACAAGATCGACGACTGGAGGGCCACCATTCAGAGTCTCATCGGCTTCGCCAACGGCGACACCCCACGGCCGGCGACCACATCGCAGCCGCGGCAGGCCAGCCAAGCGCGAGCCGATGGTGACAAAACCGGTGGGGGTGCAACCACCGTGCACTCTCCGCCCCAAAGGCCAAGATCGCCGACTCGCCGGGTCCGCCACGACAGCGACTCCACTGCTTCCTTAGATCCGCGAACTCGTCGCGATCAGCGCCACGTTCTTCACGAACGGCAGCAAGAAGACGCTTGTACCCGCATCGAGCGCCGAAGAGAAACGCGGCGTCAATCAGACCGACGCGCTGGCCCCGCTGTCGACATGCAAGCGCCAGGGGAACCAAGCGACGTGCCGTACGCGGTAGGTTGCCCCGCGTTTACTCGTGAGCTGCAGCAACTCCAGTGGCCCAACACGAAAAATTTCAAGCCAGACGTACCAGAGAAGTACGACGGCAGGCTACATCCGTCGGAGTTCCTCAGCGTCTACACCATCGCGGTGCAGGCTGCCGGGGGGGCGAGACGACAAGATCCTCGCCAATTACTTCCCTCTGGTGCTCAAGCCCAACGTCAGGTCCTGGCTCATGCACTTGCCGGAAAACTCCATATCTTCCTGGGCAGACCTATGCCATCAGTTTGTCGGCGCCTTTACAGGCGGCCACAAACCTCATGGCCAGGAGAGTGATCTTCACCTGCTTGCCTAGAAGGAAGGGGAGCCTCTACGCAAGTACATCCAGAGATTCAGACAAGTGCAACGCAACATCCCAGACGTCCACCCCGCCGCGGTCATCAGTGCGTTCCACCAGAACGTGCGTAACCGCAGGATGCGGGAGGAGATGGCGATGTGCAAGATCAGAGACGTCAGTGAGCTGTATGCCCTAGCCGACAGATGTGCACGTGCTGAGGAAGGGAGGAAACTCCCCGGGGAGAACGTAGGAACAGGGGGATCTGACAGCGATGATGCCGCCCCGGCAAGCAAAAACCGGCGGTGGAACAAGAGGAAGAGGAAAGGCAAAGATGTGCTAGTTGTCGAGCAGTCCGGCAACGAAGGTGGCGCCAAGACAGCAAAGACTGGTAGCTCCGGCAAGGAGGTTGACGCATGCGCCAACTGCCAGGCTGTGGCGGCCGCCGACAAGCAGGATGGCACCAACAAGCAGTACTGCAAGATTCACCGCACCAAAGGCCATGACCTCCAGAGCTGCAAGAAGGTCGAGCAGCTCATTGAGTTGCAAAAGGCCAAATACGAGTGACGCGACAAGGAGAAGGACCAAGGAGGTGCTGGAGGATCCGGTACGAAGCGCACCGGCCGGGGGGGACGCCGCGGCAACGCCAAGCAGCGGCAAGGCGACAGACCTCCCCGCGGCCGCGACAAGGATGAAGATGACGACGACGAAGAAGACATGGATGACGCCGAGACCAGCGAGCAGGAGTTCCAAAAAGCCACAGAAGTTTTGTGCGTTGACGGCGGTGCTTCTCGGCATACTTCACACCGCCAACTCAAGCAGTGGGTGCGGGAAGTCAATGCAGCAGAACCACCCGTTGAGTCATGCAAGCTTCTGAAATGGTCCATCACGCCTATCAACTTTGATATTGAGGACCATCCCGATCGCACAATTGTTGTCGGGTGTTTGCCGATGTTGGTCTCACCAACTATCCGCAACCTCATGGTCACTAAGATGCTAGTTGACGGCGGGGCCGGCTTGAACCTGATCTCCTCCGCTGTGCTCCGGAGACTCCAAGTCCCTGACAGCGAGCTCGAAGAGACCGACACGTTCCAAGGAATCAACCCGGGAAGGAGCAAGCCGAAGGGGAAGATCACGCTGCCGGTGACATTTGGCAGCGAGCTGAACTTCGGGACTGAGAGGATCACTTTCGACGTTGCCGATTTTCCATTGCCTTACAATGGAATTCTCGGCCGTCCAGCGCTCGCCAAGTTCATGGCGGCCTCTCACTACGCGTACAACATGCTGAAGATGCCAGGCCCAATAAGTGTCATATCTGTACATGGCGACAAGAAAGACGCTCTTATCTGTGCCGACAAGATCTACCGGGAAGCAGCAGCCGCCGCAGATCGCGAGACACTTGCCGCTGAAGCTCCCGGGGGGAAGAAGACGACCAAGTCCGACAAGAGCTCTGATGCCCACTCCGGCAAGCGCACCTCTTCGGAGTGCTGCGCTACCGTCGAGGACGCACCATCGAGCTCCACCGGCAAGTGTAAGAAGACGGTGGCAGCTCCGCCAGCGACCAAGAAGGTGTCCGCCAAGGAGGACGGCACTGGTGGTACCTTCACCATCAGTGCCACTCTCGACCCTAAATAGGAAAGCGCGCTCGTTGCTTTCCTACGGGCGAATGTCGATGTGTTTGCGTGGCAACCGTCTGACATCCCCGGCGTTCCCAGGAAAGTAATCGAGCACCACCTTGCCGTCTGTCCTCATGCGCGACCCGTCAAGCAGAGAGTCAGGAAACAAGCAGTGGAGCGCCAAGAGTTCATCGCCGAAGAGATCAAGAAGTTGGAAGCAGCAGGCCTCGTCAGAGGAGTGCTCCATCCTACGTGGTTGGCCAATCCTGTAGTCGTGCGCAAGGCAAACGGGAAATGGAGACTTTGCATCGACTTCACTGATGTCAACAAAGCTTGTCCCAAAGAACAATTTCCCTTGCCGCGCATTGACCAGATTGTCGACTCCACAGCCGGATGCGACTTGCTTTCATTTCTTGACGCATACTCAGGATACCATCAGATCTTCATGGCAGAAGAGGATGAGGAGAAAACCGCGTTCATCACTCCATGCGGCACGTACTGTTTTGTACGAATGCCTTTCGGTTTGAAGAATGCTGGTTCAACATTCGCAAGGGTAGTCCATACTGCTTTTGAGCCGCAAATACACAGAAATGTGGAAGCCTACATGGATGACATAGTGGTCAAGAGCAGGGACAAAGCAACTCTGATTCAAGACCTAGAAGAGACTTTTGCAAATCTACGCAAGATCAGCCTCAAGCTCAATCCCGAGAAGTGCGTGTTTGGAGTCCCGTCCGGCAAGCTTCTCGGATTCTTCGTGTCTCAGAGAGGAATTGAAGCAAATCCCGACAAGATCAAGGCCATTGAGCAGATTGAAGCACCGAAGCGCGTCAAGGATGTACGAAAACTTACAGGCTGCGTGGCGGCTCTCAGCAGGTTTATCTCTAAGTCTGCTGAGCGCGCCCTGCTGTTTTTCAAAATCTTGAAAAAGGCAGGTCCAATGAAATGGACTCCGGAAGCAGAGGCTGCGCTACAGGACTTGAAGAGATACCTGTCCTCCACTCCAATACTTGTCGCACCTAAACCACAAGAGAAGTTGCTGCTATATCTGGCGGCAACCAATCAAGTGGTTAGTGCTGCGTTAGTAGCGGAGAGAGAGGCAGGTGATGAGCTAGCGACCGCGGCAAGCACATCCAGCGACAAGCAGGGGGCTTCCCCGACGAGCTCTGCTCCCGACGAAGATGGATCTGCGCAGATGTGCGAAGAGATACAGAAGAAGAAAATGGTGCAGCGCCCAGACTACTTTGTCAGTTCCCTTTTGCAGGGGGCTAGGTCAAGGTACTCTGGTGTGCAGAAGTTGCTTTTCGGCCTTCTTATGGCCTCGAGAAAGCTGCGCCATTACTTTCAAGCACATGAGATCACAGTTGTCACTCGCTTTCCGCTGAAGAGGATACTGCAAAATCCAGAAGCAACAGGCAGGATTGTCGAGTGGGCACTGGAACTGTCAAGCTTTGGCCTCAAGTTTGAGAGCACTTCAACTATTCAAAGCAGAGCATTGGCAGAATTCATAGCAGAGTGGACGCCAACACCAGACGAAGAAATTCCAGAGACGAGCATCCCCGTCAAGGAAGCAAACAAAGAGTGGCTGATGTACTTTGATGGTGCGTTCTCGCTGCAAGGCGCCGGTGCTGGCGTGCTGCTTGTCTCACCCACCGGGGAGCACCACAAGTACGTGGTCCAGATGCACTTTCCCAAGGAGCAAGCAACAAACAATACTGCAGAGTATGAAGGATTGCTCGCCGGTCTCAGGATCACGACAGACCTTGGGATCAAGCAACTTATTGTCAGGGGTGACTCACAGCTTGTTGTCTGCCAAGTGAACAAGGATTATCAGAGTCCGTTGATGGAAGCTTACGTTGATGAAGTGAGGAAGCTGGAAGAGCGCTTTGTCGGCCTACAGATGGAACATGTTCCAAGAGCTCAGAACGACATCTCTTACGGGCTGTCGAAGTGCGCGGCATTTAAGTTACCTGTGGAACCAGGGATCTTTGTGCTCAAGCTGACTCAACCATCCGTGACGCCATCAACTGGACAAAGCAAGAAGAGGAAGTTGATTTCTGGTGACTATCTTCCGGCAGAGCTTCCCAAAGCCGCCGCCAAGAAGGTCCCCAGGATCAACGCCAAGAGTGCTGAGGAGCAGTCTGCTCCGACAAGTCCCAGGGTTTGTTTCGTTGAAGCAGACGCTCCCGACAAGTTTCGCTCCGGCAAGCTTGCCGGGGATCATCAAGCTCCGGCTGAACCACAGGTTCTCGCCGCAGAAGAGGATGCTCCCGCAGCAGCAGATATGCCTTTAGTCCTTGTTGTCGAGCCACAGGCTCCAACATGGGCACAACAGATCGTCTGTTTCCTCCAGTCAGGAGAACTTCCCGAAGAGCCAGAAGAAGCGGAAAGAGTAGCCCGACAGTCTAGTATGTACCAGTTCGTTGACAACGCACTATACAGAAGAAGACTCAACGAAGTGAAATTGAAGTGTATCCCCCGGGAAGATGGACAGAAGCTGTTGGCAGAGATACATGGAGGCATTTGTGGTCACCACATTGGTGCAAGAGCGCTTGCCCGCAAAGCATTCCGGCAGGGCTTCTTTTGGCCGACAGCCCTCCAGGATGCGACTGCACAAGTAACCAAGTGTGAAGCGTGCCAGTTCCATTCCAAGCAGATACACCAGCCAGCTCAAGCTCTCCAGACGATCCCTTTATCCTGGCCCCTTTTCGGTCTGGGGGCTCGACATCCTCGGCCCCTTCCCCCGAGCAGTCGGGGGCTTTGAGTACTTGTACGTCGCCATCGACAAGTTCACAAAGTGGCCGGAAGTGGAACCAGTGAGGAAGGTGACGGCACAGTCAGCAGTCAAGTTCTTCAGGTCGATTGTTTGCCGCTTCGGAATCCCTAACAGGATCATCACCGACAACGGTACACAATTCACGAGTCGCACCTTCATGCAGTACGTCCAAGCCCTTGGCGCCAAGGTCTACTTCACTTCTGTTGCTCACCCCAGGAGAAACGGTCAAGCAGAGAGGGCAAATGCTGAAAGTGCTGCGTGGGCTCAAGACCCGGACTTTCGACAGGCTGCACAAGTGTGGAAGGAACTGGATCGAGGAGCTGCCGGTGGTTCTTTGGTCGATCAGGACGACGCCAAATCGAGCCACTGGCCAGACACCTTTCGCTCTAGTCTATGGAGCAGAGGCAGTTATCCCCACGGAACTCGTATACGGGTCGCCTCGAGTGCTCGCTTATGATGAGCTTGAGCAAGAGCAGCTGCGACAAGATGACGTGCTGCTCCTTGAGGAAGACCGTCTTCAGGCTGCTGTACGAGCTGCTCGATACCAGCAAGCTTTGCGCCGCTACCATAGCCGCAGAGTTAAAGCCAGAAGTCTCGAGGAAGGCGACCTTGTTCTTTGGCGCGTTCATGCCGCCAAGAATTCCAACAAGTTGACGCCAAATTGGGAAGGCCCTTACTGGGTGAAACGAGTCACTAGGCCTGGCGCTGTCCGCCTTGAGACTGAGGATGGCTTTCCGGTGAGCAAATCCTGGAACATCGAGCATCTTCGTAAGTTTTACCCGTAAGGCGCGGTTGTCGGACCCTGTCCGGCAACCACCATTTTGTACAAGTCTTGCCGCTGTTGCATGTAATCCTTTGTACAAAGCCAGGCACAGACCCTGTGCATAAATAAAACTCACGTGCTCCGCACACCCTATCAATGTCATGCCTTTCTGCATGAATTATCTGACACTTTGTGCAGCGAGCCCCCTCGGTAAGCAATAACGAGCCATAAGGCTCCATACTATTGTTTTCTCTTTTCTCTTTTCTCAAGGAATGGAAGGATCCTTCGCCCACAAGTTGACCGGGGGGGAGGAGAAGATAATGGTATGGACCCGGCGTCGTTCAAGAAAGATTTCGCCTTGCCGGGGAGCAAATGGCAGAAAAGCTAAGTGCCAAAGTTCGAGCAATAAGATATTTTAACTTTAAGTTACTTTCCTTGAACGACCATGCTTTGTATGGAAAACCTGTGCGCGGAGGAACCAGCTCGTGGCTAGTTGCGCCCTTACTTTGTTTCGAGTTCGCTCAACAGTTTAAGTGTGCTGTGACTAGAGTCGCGCCCTTACTTTGTTTCGAGTCCACTGAACAACTTAAGCGAGCTGCGACTAGTCGCGACAAGGTTTCTTGTCGGTAACGGCACCGCCAGCAGGCTGCTGACGTCCCGCACTCAGCGCTCGCGGCAAAGGTGCCTACGCCGGCAGGTTCCCTAAAAGCGTAGGGCAAAAACATACAAAGGAAAGAATCGAGTAAAGGAAGTAGCATTGCAATCATGACCTGAAACAGAGTTATATTACAAGATAGTTTGTCGCGGCTCTAATAGACTATTTTCATAACATGACCAGCGACGAGAAAAGAAGAAGAAAATAGGCGGCCTAGTCTGCGCGGTCGCCCTCAACCCTCTTGATCCTGCTCACCTTGTCCACAATGGGTGCGACGAGGGTCTCGAGCTCCTCTAGATCAGCTTCCAGCGGCAGGGACCTGAGGATGTTAGTGAGGCGGAGGCCCGGGTTGCGGAAGGCCACCTTCATCAGCACCTTTTTGAGAGCTCCCGCGCAGATCTCGCGCGACTTGTCGGCCAGCTGCTTTGGGATCCTCTCCCAGAGTTGCTGGAGGGCCGTCGCCATGCCTCTGAAGAACAAGGTGAGCTTGGCGCTGGATGGGAGGCTCCCGTCAGAGGAATACCCGAGATCCTCCACCCCCAGCAGCGCCAACTCCTTGTCGATGTCTGCGGCAGCATTCATAAGGCCCTCCGTCCACCGCTCCACAGTTCCCCTGAAATCGTTCTGGGTGGTGGCGATGCTCTCCAGCAGCTCCTTGTCGGCCTTGATCTCCTTCTTCAAGGCCGCCTCCTGCTCCCTGGCACCGTCCAGCGTCTTGGTCAAAGCAGCCAGCTTCAGCTCAAGATCCACCTTGGAGTCCTTGGCGGCGTCGAGCTCCTTGACCTTCTCGGCGAGACGACCCTGCAGATCGCCAAAGGTGTAGCCATCCTTCTCGCGCTCATTCTTGAGCGCGGCAAGCGCTTCACCGCTCGCCTTGAGATCAGTCTCCAGCTGCGCCACTTTCGCCTCCAGCTCCTTCTTGGCGGCCTCGGCGGCTGCGGCAACGTCCTTTGATTCCTTGAGGGCTCCACTGAGTGCTTGCTCGTGCACAGCTAGCGCCTCTTCGTGGTTGTCCAGGCTAGCCTTCAGCTGCACCAGCTCACCGTCCCGCGCAGACAACTCCTCGGTGGCAAGCCGCTGTTGCTCTGCAATCTCTGCCTTCTCAAGGACGTAAGCCTTCTGCGCCTCATCGAGCTGAACCCGCTCCGCCACCAGCGACTGGAGAGCGGCCTGGTTGAGGCCTCGGAGCTCCTCCGCGCGCTTCTCCACGTCCACCCCCGCCTTCGCGACAAGCGCTTCGCGAGAATCCAGTTTGGCCTGGCGGGCGCGGTAGAGAGACACCAGCTTCCGCAGCAGTCGCTCCTCCTCGGGCTCGTCGCTGCTGCTGCTTGGTGCGTCGACCAACGTCAGCCCAGCGGAGGCAAGCACCTCCACGTCAAAGCTCTCTCCTTCGACCGGCGCCCTGGACGTTGACGCCCAGGGGAGGTTGATGAAGATGCCAGCGCCAGCCTTCAAGTAGACACCTGGCTGGGGTTCTTCGGAGCCTGACGCTGCGGCAGCGGCGGGAGGTTCGGCGGTCGGTGTAGCGCCTGTCGCTCCTGCGGCCCCAGGGTCGTCAGTACGATCGCCAGACCCCTCATCAGCTGCTGCGGCGGCAGCCTTGGCGGCCTCTTCACCGGCGGGATCTTCAGCGCCGGCCGTTTCTTCGGTGGTAGCGGCGTCATCAATAACAACCTCGCTCTCCATCGGCTCCACAGTGGATGGATCTGACGACCGGAAAAGGAAGAAAAGTCAAGCAAATATCCCAAAAAGAAGAACCCAAGGGAAGTTTATAAGCAAGGAGTACCTGTACCAGGCTCGGTAGTTGGGATCTCCGCTGCCGGGGGGTCGCCGGTAATGTCCCTTGCCAGAGACTTCTCCCTTGCCGGGGAGCTCTCCCTTGTCGGGGGATTCCCCCTTGCCGGAGAACTCTCGCTCGGCGACGTAGTTGAAGTGGGTGGCACGACAGGGGTGGCCTCCGGGCGCTCCTGGTGGAGCTGCTCTTCTCCTACACAAGCCAACGGTCAGATATCAACAAGCAAAATGTATCCGTGCGCGCCTGACAGCTGGAAGTAAACCATATACTTACGCTGGGGGTTGCTCTGAGGAACAGCTGTCGGGTCCGACAAGTTTGTCTCAGGCGCACCCCCTGCTGCCACGGTGGGGTCATCCTCGATGACAATCACCGGGACCTTGGCTCTCTTTGCCATTCTCTGGGCTAGCGTCCTAAAAAGGAATAAGTTTAGAGTAAAGCAAATGAGATACAAGACAAGATGGTAAGTGTCGAAGACATGCAAGTACAACAAGAATCTTACTCATCTTCTTCCTCGTCGGAGCTGAGCGCGGAGAAGTCAAAGCCTGGCCCACCTCCGGCGCGAGGAGGCGGAGGGGTAGGATCCCCGGGCCGCTTGGCGGGAGCTGGTGCGGCAGGCCGAGAGGACCCCACCCCAGTTGCCGCTGCAGCGGGAGGTGTTTTCACGGCAACAGAACTTGCCGCGGTGGAGCGTGTCGTGCGGCGCGGCGGGGGCTGGCTCGCCCGCCGCTCCGCTACGTCCCCGGCCTTGCGAAGACGCCTTCTTGATGGAGCCGGGGGCTCTGCTTGTGGAGCCGGGGGCTCTGCTTGCGGCGAGCTATCCGAAGACGAAGAGGAAGAGGAGCCGATCTCCAGCTAGCCGCTCGTGTCCTCGGCGGGCCCGCTCGGCCCGACGTCGTGCTCGGCGGATGTCTTCTCGCCGGCAAGCTCCTCTTGGTCGGCAAGGCTTGCCGCCTCTGCTGCCTCTGCCTCCTCCACGGTGAACCTGAACTCGCCCGCAGCGGCAGCTGCCGCCGCCTCTTCCATCCTAGTGGCGATGCGCTTGAGCTCATCGTCGGTGGTGTCCCGGGTGAGGCCTTTCTTCTCGTCGGCGTCGACCGGCACTTCTATCAAGTTGTCGAAGAACGCCCGCACGCCATCATCCGCAGGCTCTATCCAGGTTGGATCAATTCCGTGCGAGTCGCACAGCGGCATTATCGCACGGATACGGTCGAGCGCGGAGTTGTTGCACAGCGGGACGATGCCCCTCGGGAACCAGAACACTTCGGGATGCTGTGGGTCGTGCTTGAACAGCTCCTGGAGCATCGCGTTGAGCTCCAGGACAGTGAAGTTGAAGTTGAGGCCCGGCCGCAACCTCATGATATCCGCCGCATTCTGAAACTCCCAGGCGGGTCTCCCCCTTTCCTGCAGGGGGGCGATGCGGCGGCGGAGGAAATCTGCGCCAACCACTCCTATGGTAAGCCCGGCAAGCCTGAGACGTAGGATCCGGGTGACGGCGATCCTTAGTCTGCCATCTTCCGGGGCCAGGCTACTCCAATCACTGCCGCGCACCACTGGGGTTTCGAGCAGAGGAGTAAACGGCTGCGGGTTCTCCTCAACGATCAGACACCAGTCCGCCCTCCACTCCTCCCACTTGCTGCGGAGCTCTCCCTCCAGATAAGCATCCTTCTTGCCAGCTTTCGAGATCCAGGCGATTCCGCCGGATAAAGGTTCTCCTTTCTCAACCCGAGGCGAAAAGAAATGGCGGAAAAGAGCTACGTTTGGATGGATCCCGACAAAGTTCTCGCAGAGATGTGCGAAAACTGCCATGGTCAGGACAACATTGGGGGTGAAATCAAGAAGGTGGAGCCCGTAGGTGTTCATGACATCGCAAAAGAATTCTGAAAAGGGCGGGCAGAGCCCACAATAGAAGAACAGGGCAAAGAAGGGGTACCCAGTGGGATACTTATCCCAAGCAGTGGCTAGGAGTACCTTCGTGCGCGGATGCGCTCGTGTCCCCGTCGACCAGAAGAGGTAGAAGTCCTCCTTCAGCTCTGCCGCCTCGAGCCTCGGAGGGAAGAGTGCCCGCTCCTTCCGCAGCGCCGCGAGCCACTGCGCCTCGGCCGACTTCGCCTTCTCGGCTTTCGGAGCAATGGCGGGGAGGGGGAGTGAGGGCGGTGACGTTGGCGGTGCTGGTGGCGCTGGGGGCAGGGCGCTGCTCTCCTTCTGCTTTGGGAAGAAGGGGAGTGGCGGAGATTCTCGAGGAGGGAATAGCAATGGGCAGATGGGCGAACTGCCCCTGTTCCCCCTGCTTATAAGGAGGGAGGGGGCGGACGTTTCGCCTTTCTGAATAAAGAAACCACCCACGACCTCTCCCACGACGCCGCAATCGACGCGTGCCGTTCGGGGAGGGCGTGGTGGGTGCGGAGCAAGGTGCGACGTGACCCAGGCCGTGCGTGCCCGTGCCCTGTTTTGGGCTTGGCCCAACAGCGCTCGGCACCGTGTGTGGCCCAGGCCCGGGGGCTCCTGTCGGTGTACTAAAGTAGGGGTACCCTAGTATCCCGAACTTGTGCACGGGCAATCGCAGCACCCCGCGGCATGGCCCGCCATGTGATCGCCAAGGCTCTCTATGGCCCCTTTGGAGCCATTCAAGAACAAAGTAGTTAAGCCAAGGAGATAAGTCCCCGGCAAGAGGAGCTTGCCGGGAAGGCCGCTCGAGGCACAAGACCCCGGCAAGAGGAGCTTGCCGGGAAGGCCAACCAGAGCATCTCAAAGAACCTGCCGCGACGCGCCGCGTATCCCGGCAGGACTCGGCGAGCGACAAGCTCCCGGACGCGGCAAGACAACGGCCGCGGCAAGGCACTTGCCGCGGCGGGCAACCACTCTGTACCCGCGCTCCAGCTCACGCACACACGTGTCGCTCCGGGACCCTTCCTGACGTACGTGGCGGGTGGCTGTGCAGCCAGGGTTACACTGTGGCATGCAGCGCTGACAAGATCGCCATCGTGGCAAGCGGTGGCGCCCCTGACGGTCCCTTTTCTGCACCGTCTGGGCGACGTAGATAGGCATTTAATGCCTTTGTCCCCTGCCGTCAGGGTTAGGTATGATACACTGTGTAGGTAGCTGTACCTACCACAGCATATTTCCATTTTTGCCCTTACCTACGTTGCTACCTGTTGGAGACCCCTTGAACATATAAAAGGAGGCCCATGCACAACGCAGGGGGGGGATCGAACCCCGAAGAGCGATCTCTGAGAGGAAAATAGAAGAACGCTCGGTCTCGTTAGCTGCTTGAGTGTACTCTAGCACTCAGCGCTCCCGAGCAAGAACTCAATACAATCACAAAGCAGCAGTAGGAGTATTATCTCTCCGGAGAGCTCCGAAGCTGGGTAAAAAAAACCCGCGTGCCTCGCCTCGATCCGCTCTTCGCGCGACCTCCGCCCCCCGCCGAACCGAGAAGGGGCTCCGTCCCCATAGGTGCTCGGGGAGCCAGAAAACCCCGGCAAGCCCAAGTCTTTTGCAAGCAACAACAGTCGACACTTGGGGGCTAATGTCTATCAGCGAAATTTCTCAGGAAACAGATCTTATAAAAGTCCCAAGCACTTTGCAAACAAAACTACTTGGCACTTGGGGGCTAGTGCATATCGCTTGTATCTTCTTCATAATGAGCTGGCTGTAATGTAAAAAGTCCCAACCAACTCATGGGGGCTATGTAGTTAAGTTCTCTTTTCTCACAAATGATAAATAGGACCGGCTCATTCATGCTGATTAAACCGGCCCTTGGGGACTACAGATGCAAAGTTAAACTGCGTAATCATCCGGTTTAGATTTAAACGGACAAGGTGGGATTCTAGGACAGAAGTTTATGGATTCTTATAAAGTCGACAACCTATTCAATCTTGTCATAGCCAGTGGACTGGGGGGCTGGCAATATATGTATATAAATTACTTAAAAGATGGAAGTCATACTTCATATTTTTGGTGCACCTGTTTCACCATATCAACTTCAAGATCGCGGCTAGAGTGTACTTGGCTGAGGTAACCAGAGAGGATCTCATTGTTGCTTAGTTGCGCATAATGCGAGATGTCAAACTTCATCTTCCGCCTCTCAATAACCTCTCGCTTGGCAGTATGTTTAGCTAAGGCTATTGGATTTCCCGGTTCTACAAAGCCGGTGCTAGTAATCAACACGTCATCATTATGAGTCTCTGATAGCTTAGGGGAGCTTGAGTTTACAGGATTTGAAGGATTAATGGTAGTGTCATCAACAAAGAGATCCGGAATCTCAGGCGGAGTGTCAGTGACAGTTGCTTCCGGTTGTTTATCAGAAGCTTCAGGTACAGGGACTTCCTACTCCGGTTTCGCCAACTTCAGGTGCCTTAGTTTGTTTGGTAACCTTTGCCTTTTTGTTAGTCTTTGCTTGGCCACTGCACGGGTCATGACAAGTCAGTATAAATATCTGAGTATAAAAGAGTTATGGAGTGAAATTAATTGCCATTACCCAGGGGAAGTTTTGAAAGCTGGGAACTCAGTTTCCGATGAGTCGCCAGAAGAAGAACGGGCAAGGTCCTAGTCAACGATCATCACCAGAGTTAGGTGATAGACAAATAAAACCTACCAACGGGTCAAAGGAGTAAGTTAAAAAGGACCTCATTTCACCATTTTTGAGGAACGGGAGTTTTGGGTAAGCCGTAGGACAACTCTTCACCGCCGCTCGTCCGGGTCTGGCGTCGATTTTCATGTTGTTGTTGCTTTGAAAGAAAGTGAGGATCTAAATAAGCCAAGGGGTATGAAAATCTTACTTTTTGGGTTACTTGTCGAAGTTTCTATATTGGCAAAGGGTCTGAGTCGGAGGAAATAATAGTTACCTCTTCTTCAGCTGCTTGGCTGGCTCCCGTGTCAGCCTGATAATAGTCTGTGTCACTAAGATGATTGAAAAATGAGCCAAGAGAGTCAAGGGCTACCTCCGAATCAGAGGTGTCATCCAGTTTAAGCAGATTAGAGGCGCTTGGTTTATTTTTTCTCTTGTTGGTCTTCTTGACGACTTTCTTGGCGGCTTTCTTGACAGCCCTGGCCTTCTTGGCGGCTTCATGATCATACTCTACCTTCCAAAAGTTGGATTTAGCCTGTGAAAGTCAGCAAAGGTTGAGTTAATAAAGTATTCAGATAATAAGGTAATGGTAAGAAAGTTTAGAGACTTACGTCTAGGGTCGGGTTAAGTTTGCAGAACGGGGCCAGACCCACTTTAATGCAATCTTCTGGATCTTCATTCAGAAGGGACTTAACCATTTCGTCTATTGTTGCATCAGTTAATGGTGCAGAGCTATGGTGCAGTGTATCCTTTACACCGCCAGTGTAAGTGCACATTAAGCCGGTGCGGCGACTTAAGGGAATGATCCACCAAGAAACCCAACACCTAACTAAGTTAACGCCAGTTAGCCCATTTCCTAGAAGAGGTTTAACCTTCACAATGGTAGGAGCAATTCTTTTCTGTTCAGCAGCGGTAAGTTCTTCCGGAAGATTGTGCTTTGGGTCTAAGCGCTCGGCACGGTAACCCGGCAGTGGATTCTCGTCAGCCAGACAAGTGTCTTTGCAATAAAACCACGTCTGGTTCCAATCCTTGGGGTAACTTGGCAAGCAGGCATAAGGGAAGATAGCATCTCGTCTGCGTTGGATTGAGATCCCGCCAAGTTCTAAGCTGGGCGCGTTCATGAACTCAGTCTGGTAGTTCAAATAAAAATACTCTCTAAAGAGATCGACGCTGGGCTCCTCTTGAAGGTATACTTCACAGAAGACTTGAAATTTGCAGATATTTGACATGAAATTGGGTCCGATGTCTTGAGGATGGAGTTGGAAAAAGTGCAGAATGTCCCGTAGAATTTAGACCCGGGTGGTGAGAAGCCCCGGTTCATGTGGTCAGTAAAAACGATAATTTCGCCATCCTTCGGCTGAGGTCTTTCTTCGCCCGGGTCAAGAGCACGGTAATGCATCACATTCTTGGCTGGCAGATACCCGATTTTGGTAAAATTCTTATAAGTGCCCTCGGTGATGATGGGGGGGACACAGTTGCATGTGTAGACTGTTTTTGGCGGCATTGTGAAAGCAAGAAAGCCTAAAGGAAAGGAAAATTTTGCCGGTTCAGGTCAATTGGTGAAATCATAGGTTAAGCGGTTACAGTATGCATTCAGAATGGCGACTTAAGTGAGGACTAATGATATATGAGTAATTGTAAGCCGTACATGTAAGCCGCCATGATATGTATAGGTATTCAAGATCTGACAAAGAGAAAAATTCTACTAAGTGTTGGACAAACAGGTTTCACAGATTAAGGCTATAAATTCGGATCTACATCTGTTCAGAAAAAGGAAATAAATTCGAAACCTACAGAGGCAGCAGCAGAAAAGCAGAGGTGCCCCAGAGGAGATCTGTCGCGATGAGGATATGTTCTAGTATAAAAAAAGGTGCTAAAACTACTACCACACAAGATTTATGTGGGTTTTTGATCTAATCCATGGATCTAAGCAAGAATAAAGAAAGGCGGCGACGAACACCGATGAACACTGAGACCCTAATGATAGATCTATGGTGAAGAAAAGCAGGACTTACTGATGCTGATGGGACAGTGGAGAGGCGCCACGGAGCTCTGGTCCGTTCAGGGTGATGCAGCGGTCGGAGTTGAGGTCGGAGTCGAAGGTCGACGGTGGCAGACCTCGTGCGGGCTGGTGCGTCGCGAGGAGGAAGAAGAAGGCGAGGGAGTCCTGGATTAGGGGGTCCTCGGACAGCCGGACTATTGGACTATGAAGATACAAGATTGAAGACTTCGTCCCATGTCCGGATGGGACTCTTCTTGGCGTGGAAGGCAAGCTTGGCAATACGGATATGTAGATCTCCTCCCTTGTAACCGACACTGTGTAACCCTAGCCCCCTCCCATGTCTATATAAGCCAGAGGGTTTAGTCTGTAGAACAACAACAATCATACCATAGGCTAGCTTCTAGGGTTTAGCCTCTATGATCTCGTGGTAGATCAACTCTTGTAATACTCATATCATCAAGATCAATCAAGCAGGAAGTAGGGTATTACCTCCATCGAGAGGGCCCGAACCTGGGTAAACATCGTGTCCCCCGCCTCCTGTTACCATCCACCTTAGACGCACAGTTCGTGACCCCTTACCCGAGAACCGCCGGTTTTGACACCGACATTGGTGCTTTCATTGAGAGTTCCACCATGCCGTCACCATAAGGCCTGATGGCTTCTTCGATCATCGGTAACGATGCGATCCAGGGTGAGGTTTTCCTCCCCAGACAAATCTTCATATTCGGTGGCTTCGTACTGCGGGCCAACTCGCTTGGCCATCTGGAGCAGATCGAGAGCTACGCCCCTGGCCATCAGGTCAGGTTTGGAAACATGAACTATACTGTCGACATCCGCAGAGACTTGGTCTTCGACGGATTCGAGCCCATGCCAGGTGCGCCGCACAGTCACGACGAGCATGACTTAGCTCTGTCGTCAGACAGTGTTCTAGAGATCACACCTGCAACTACTGCGGCCCTCAATCCGGAACAAATTGCGCCGTCTGAGGACGGGTGGATGGACCCGCCATGAAGGCCGTGCACTCAGTAGCGATAGAGCCAAATGCTGACATCACTTCCTATGAGACCCATGTTGTCAGACACTTGAATTCGTCCCCGGCCACGGGCTCCGAGCCGCCTGCGTCTGTGCCTATCGAATCCGATTGGGCACCGATCATGGAGTTTACCTCCGCGGATATCTTCCAGCACTGGACCTTTGGCGACATGCTAAACTCGTTGAGGTCACTCTCCCTGTCAGGAGACCCCTGGCCGAACTATGTCCATCTAGAATGGATTGCGGACGACGAAGAAATTCGCTCCCCACCCACCACCCACTTAGTAGCCACTGTCGACGATTTAACCGACATGCTCGACTTTGGCTCCAAAGGCATCGACAGTATTGACGACGATGCAGGAGACGAACAAGAACCACCGCCCACAGGGCGTTCGACTACCACCTCATCATATGACATATACATGGTGGACACCCTCAAAGAAGGCGATGGCGATAAGACAACGGAGGATAATCCCTCCAAGAAGCAATCCAAGCACCGACGTCAGCGGCGCCACTCTAAGTCCCGCCATAGCAAAAGCAGCGTTACCGGCACAAGAGACAATAACGCTCCGGATAGTGCCGAAGACGACGACAATCCCCTCCAGCCAGACCTCGAGCGGGAGGATGAACAAGCTAGCCATCCAGAACATGCAGCAGATGGAGAATCAGAGGATGACAATTACATGCCTCTCTCCGAAGACAAGGTGAGCCTCGGCGACCAAGAATTTATCGTGCCTGAGGATCCCGTCGAGCGAGAGCACTTCAAGTGCCGGCTTATAGCCACAGCAAACAGCCTGAAGAAAAAGCAACAATAGCTTCGAGCTGATCAAGATCTGCTAGCGGAAAGATGGACTGAAGTCCTGGCGACCGAGGAATACGAACTCGAACGCCCAACCAAGAATTACCCAAAGTGGAGGTTGCTACCCCAACTCGAGGAGGAAGCATTAAAACATACATTCCTAGCGTATGATGCGGCTGATCGGCCACCTCGTGGCCGAGACAGAGGGGCATATCAGCCCGAAGTCCAGCCCGCACCCTGTCGCCAAACAAACAAAAACACCAAGGCCCGGGGAAACGTGCGGGACCTGCGAGACGTATTGGAAAACAAAACAGGACATAAAAGATCGATCTACGGATCATGGGGTCGCGCCCCACCGCGTGACAATTATCGTCACGCTGGATACGCTAAAAGCAAATCCGTTCAGGCCGAATACAACAGACAAGACTCGTATGAACTGCGTCGTGACATAGCCCGGCACAGAGGCGTCGCACACCCGCCTGCTTCACCGATGAAGTAATGGATCACGAATTCCCAGAAGGGTTTAAACCCATGAACATTGAATCATATGATGGTACGACAGACCCCGCGGTATGGATTGAAGACTACTTCCTCCACATTCACATGGCCCGTGGGGATGATCTACATGCCATCAAATACCTCCCGGTAAAACTCAAAGGGCCAGCTCGGCATTGGCTGAATAGCTTGCCGGCAAACTCCATTGGAAGTTGGGAGAGCTTGGCAGATGCATTCCTGGATAATTTCCAGGGCACTTATGTGCGACCACCGGATGCTGACGATTTAAGTCATATAACTCAGTAGCGAGGGGGATTGGCCAGGAAATTTTGGACCCGGTTCCTAACTAAGAAGAACCAAATTGTTGACTGTCCGGATGCAGAGGCCTTGGCGGCATTTAAGCATAACATCCATGATGAGTGGCTCGCCTGGCACCTCGGTCAAGAGAAGCCAAAATCCATGGCAACCCTCACAACACTTATGCCCCGCTTTTGTGCGGGCGAAGATAGCTGGCTGGGTCGTAGTAACAACACAGCAAGCAAACCTGGCTCATTAGAGGCCAGGGATAGCAACGGCAAACCACGACGCAACAAACAGAAGCGCCGCAAATATGGTGAAAACGACGAAGATACGGCAGTTAATGTCAGGTTTAGTGGCTCAAAGACCGGTCAACGGAAAAGTCCCCTCGAAAATAACAATTTGGGTCCATCCAGTCTGGACCGCATACTCGATCGTCAATGCCAGAATTCATGGCACCCCAGGGACACCAGCCAGCCATACCAACAGAGAATGATGGGTCTTCAAGCAAGCTGGCGGGGCAGGCGCCAAAAACAGTAAAGGGGGGTCTCAAAGCGATGACGACGACGAAGAGCCCAGATCACCAAACACAGGAGGGCAAAAGAAATTTCCCCCGCAAATCCAAACGGTGAATGTGGTAAACACCACCAAAATTTCCAACCCGGACCCGATACGCACCCCTAGGGATGCCCACTAAACGGAACCAGTCGTCCCACAATATAAACTAGGGCCGGTCACCTTCAACCACACAGATCGTCCGGTCAACACCAATCAGGGCAATCGAGCCGCACTAGTCCTTGACCCAATAATTAACGGGTTCCACCTCACACGACTCCTTATGGACGGAGGCAGCAGTCTAAACCTGCTTTACCAGGACACAGTGCGCACGATGGGAATCGATCATTCGATGATCAAACCCACTACAGTCACTTTCAAAGGCATTATACCAGGTGTGGAAGCCAGTTGTACAGCCTCCATTGCCCTCGAGGTAGTCTTCGGATGACCAGACAATTACCGTACCGAAGAGTTAACCTTCGAAATCGTCCCCTTCCGCAGTGATTATCAGGCACTGCTCGGACGAACCACGTTCGCTCGATTTAACGCGGTGCCACATTACGCCTACCGTAAGCTCAATATGCTCGGTCCACGCGACATCATCACGGTAAAGGGCAAGGCCAACCTTTCCTTCGGTAGCAACAAGTACACCACTGCCTTAACAGTAGAAGCAATGAGCAGCACCTTGCAGCCGAACCTCAAGTCGATAGCCAGGCTCCCCGAATACCGCCCAAGGACTTCGAACTAATTCGTGGCAGCATAGCCCGGCTCGTCCAGAGGTCAATTAAACACTCCAGCGAAGGCCACGATAGGCCGCATACAGCGGCTTAACCGATCTCCGGCACACAAACATTTCTTACATTTAATTTGCAGGCTCACCTTTGCGTCGACCAGGACGGGCGATATGGAGGCAGCCGAAACGCGCAGGGGAATCCTTAGATATTCCCCGTGATGACCATCCGACTATACTCCAGATCCGCACGCAGCTTCTTCTTCCCTGGTGTCAGCTGGTTCCACAGTCATATTTCTTTTTCATTATTACCTGTCTTATACGCATTGACGTACTATTCAAATAAAATATGTGGATTTGTATGACGCTTTTCTGCTGTCATTTCTTATTTAAACTCCTTTGTCGGGTGGCATCTGTACACCGTGATCTGCCTTTCAGCGTGCCAGGGGCTTCGTTTTTTCACAGTACGGCAATAAAGTCTGAACACCTTCGTGGAAGTTCGGCACCCCGAACTTATAGCATTATATGCATCAGCTCCGAATCATGTCTTGGATCAATAGTTGGGTTTGCCTGGCTCCCATGTTTTGGTACCTTAAGTTCCGCTGTCACTACAAGAAATATGTCAACTTGTGACCTTGACTATTGGTCACTGGAAGGTCACAAATTTCCATTTACGACCTTTTTGTGACCAAAAAACAGAAGGTCAAAAGCTGGCGGTCGTAAGCTGACTATAGTGACCTTCTCTGTGAGAAGGTCGTAGACGTTTATGACCAAAATATGTCTACTGTGGCGTTTTGGTCACTAGCAATCTCCCCATGCCACGTAGGCATCCAGCGTGGCAAGCTGATGTGGCACAAGATTCAGCCTGGTCCAATTCGGTTTTCTACATGGGCCGAGCCCATTAATTCGGCCTTTTTAATATTTATTTTTTTGTTAATTTTTGATCGACTTCATGGGCCAAGCCCAACATTACAGCCTTTTTATTTTTGGGCCATGGCCTTTTTATCTCAAGAGTTTCATTTTTATTTTTTTTAAATGGGTCAACTAGTCAGGTGGGTCCTTGTTGTCAGGTTCTAGTAACTGGGTCCCATTTGTCAGGTTCTGGTAACTGGGTCCCATCTATCAGGCTCAGTCTTTATATTTCAACTACTATTTAAATTGGCAGAGATAGAAAACACACATGATACTCCAAATAAGAGCAACGAGATAATGTAATACAATGGAAATCACAGTAACGACTACAAGTGTAATACAGTACTTTAGAAGCTCTACAAGCTCCTTCCATAGCAACCACAAACTAGGAACCCGCTCGCATCATGAACAACATGCCAAAATAGCTGGACGACCATAGACAGATGAACAACATGCCGGACTCACTGGACAACCATAGTCGGGCTGGGAACAAACAAAATGGTTCCTCATTCGCACTCTTACATGAATCAACAGAGAAAAACCAGAAAAACTGGGGCAAATAACAACCTGCTGGACTCGCTGGACAACCATAGTCGGGCTGGGAACAAACAAAACGGCAACATGCCTTCCTGGTCGCCCTGTTACATTAATCAGTAGAGAAGAATTAGAAAACTGGGGCAAATATATTATGAACAGACCATTCAAGAAAATGATAGTTATTTATAATAACAACACAAACTGAGCTAGTACCATGCTTTTTGTTCTCCAGCTAGTTAAAATGAGATACTCTCATACAAGAAAGCAGAGATACAATATTAAAGCTAACAGTAGGGATGCCACAGCTTAAATGAGCAAGCTATTTTATTTTTGAGAAACACAAAAAATGCACCAATAATTTTTCAGAAGGTAACATAACTTCTGTGCACACATTTAGATAGAAACAAGGGCTTGAACTATACACATTAATTAGAACAGGATCGCCAAACACCAATATAGGCTAGAATAAAAAAACACGGAGGTAGTAGTGGTCGTCCAGGGAGATAAACATAGAAAAGAAAACATGATTTCAGCGAAATTAAAATTGTCGATGTAAGTTGAATAACAGTGCAGCAGATTAGCTCTTAGCATGGAGGAACATCACCAAATTAAACCAAATGGTTGCTCAAGTTTCTATTTGAGTATTCATGGTTACAGTTTGTTATCATCGTCTAAATTCTCCAACATGTACAATATTAATTAATACAACTGAATATGCTACCAATGAAGTAAACTCTAGAAGATACAGGCAGGGCTTAATTAACCAACCTTGTCATTCTATAAACACAAACCAAACTCAATGATAAGGTGTACAATTATTACCATATAACCTAGAAAACATACCTACTGTCCACACATTTCATAATGTAAACAGGTAAATACTACAGGAAATAGATTGCTAAGCATTTTTGCCCTTCTTTCAAGCCACCAACAGCAAAACACCCTCAGTATAACAAGATCCACATAGACCACCATCTACAGCAACCGTACCCACAAGACAACCAGGGTCGGAGAGAGTGAGATTACCTTGGCGCCGTAAATCTTAGAAGACAAATCGTGTGCGAGGAAGTCCTTGTCGTCCACCGCCAAGCAGCAGGATGCTCCCGCCGAGCCTACAGAAAGTTTTGCGTATAGTTAGAAAACCTGGAAACATACACCATGGCTACCACCACGTAGCATTGAAGGAAAAAAACTAAGAGCATGTAACTGAACCTCCTGCAGCTCTAGCCTCTAGCATGCACCCGAGCAACCTATGCTTTCTCTGTCTCTTGGTCGTGACTGCAGAAAGAAAGCAACAATTTTACCATCCTGCAGTTGCCTCAAGTAGATGGAAAGATCAATATGAGTAAGGATAATTTGCCTCGAGAAGTAGTGACTAGATTCATAGAAAACAGAACAACAAAGTCATGCCATGACCAAATCCGAACCAGAACGCATTTAATAAAATGGATTGCATCTGGCTGCTGTAATAGTGTATATATACACATACACAACTTGCTCCATTTTGACTAATGACGTTAAAGGAACCATGTAAAAAATTGAACCAGAGGCACACATACACGACCCTTTTCTTGCACATATGGATGTGCTAACGCTACAACTAACATTAAAGCAGAATATATATCCATGTTATAACTGTAAATAAATATACATAGATACAGAAACTTATCATACAGTTTGTGGTACCCACTTCTAGGATGAGCTTGTGAACAAGAACTGGGGCATCTATAATGATATGATAGTCCAATTTTAACAGACTCTGCACTGGAACCCAAAACGGACTCCAAAACTGAGTGTCATGATACGGCGAGAGCTAGTCAGCTGTTCGAGAGGTCGTAAAATCTTTAAGGATTTCTCCCGCATAATGCAATAACCAATGCAGCGTGCGATGGATCGATTTTTCCTCCGATCAGGTGCTTATAGCGCCCCTAGTACGGTCTTCCGAACAACAGGGGTTGCGCCTACTTTACTAAAGCTCTTATGGCTAAGTGAGAGTGATAAAGCCCTATAGTCCGATTGCCTGGTTCGTTGTGCTAAGCACCTCCTTCGAAGGACCCAAAACTAGGATAAAGAGTGCTCGGGTTTATCCCGAACACCCTCGTACTTCCTACGTGGGGGCAGAAGCCGACGACTGGCCAACTTTCAGGTTTAACATATAAAACGGCCACACAGGGGGGTAAACTTTTATATAACAGGAAATAAATAATATAAATGACCCTGTTTAGACATTACAAAGGACAACATGATTTGCATTCATGTAAATATAATGTCCTTGGTACATAGCTCCGCTGCAAGGTAGTATCCTTTCAGGACACTTCCATAATATAATTCGGGCTTGCGGTGCTCCTTCCCCTCTGGCGGGCCTTCGTTCATCAGCTTCTCAACATTCATATTCCCCCAGTGCACCTTTGCGTGGGCGAAGGCCATTCGCGCACCCTCTATGCAAAACGACCACTTGATGACATCAAGTCGAGGGCAAGCGCTTACAAGCCGCTTCACGAGCCCGAAGTAGCTGCTTGGAATCGGCTCGGCGGGCCATAGCCGCATAATCAAATCCTTCATGGCTAGTTCCACGGCCTTATGCAGTTCGATCAGCGGTTTCAGTTGATCGGCAAAAGGCACCGGATAATTCAGTGCCAAATACTGCAACCAGAAAAGCTTATCCGTAGTCTTCATGGGGAATTCAGCACCCAGAGGAGAAGATGAAGATTGCACCTATCCAGATAACTACATCATCATCGACGACACCGATTCCGATCCAAGTGATGATGATTTCGAAGACGAAGCTGGAGCAGATATCATGGAGTCTTCATCGGAGCAGTTTTTCTAGTTGACTACCATAACAGTAGTAGTGTTCCACCATGTACATATTATAGTCCACACACTTTTGCGATAGTTCTAGACCGATTGTATGCTCTTGTTTGATTGAATGAAGTGATTTTGTGTGCATTTGTCTCATGTGAATTTGGGTAGTGTTTTCTCTTTAGACCCCATTCTATTCTTAATTCTCATCTTTTCTAAAACCCTCAGATGCCTCCGAAGGCATGTTTTCCCAACGGATTTAATCATTCTGGAATCCCAAGGTTTGGATGTAATTCTCGGTATGATTGGCTGTCGATGTATGGTGGAAACATCGATTGCGCCAGTAAGACAGTTTTGCTCACCACGCCAGAAGGAAGAAGGATCAAGTATGTATCCCGGCATGCGCTGAACAGGACACAATTAAATTCCTTATCAGGAGTTGTACAGGAGGAAGTATCAGTGGTAAAGGATTTTCCTGATGTATTTCCAGAAGAGTTGCCAGGCATGCCACCAGATAGAGACATTGAGATTTTGATTGAGCTTTTGCCAGGCACTGGGCCAATATCGAAGAGACCGTACAGGATGCCCGCACAGGATTTGGTGGAAATTAAGAAACAGATTAAGGAGTTACTGGATAAAGGTTACATTCGCCCAAGTTCTTCACCTTGGGGATCACCAGTACTTCTAGTGGAGAAGAAGGATGGATCGTTAAGAATGGTTGTTGATTATCGAGGATTGAACGAAGTAACAATCAAAAACAAGTACCCGCTACCAATGATCAATGATCTGTTTGATCGATTGCAAGGGGCTAAAGTGTTTTCCAAGATCGATTTGCGATCAGGGTACCATCAGTTGAAGATTCGAGAGCAGGACATACCTAAGACAACATTCACCACAAGATATGGACTGTATGAGTATACCGTTATGTCATTTGGACTGACTAACGCACCTGCCTATTTTATGAACATGATGAACAAAGTGTTTATGGAGTTTTTGGATAAGTTCGTCGTGGTTTTCATCGATGATATTCTGGTATTTTCGAAGAATGAAGAGGAGCATAAAGAACATTTGCGATTGGTACTTGAGAAACTCAGAGAACATCAGTTATATGCTAAGTTCATCAAATGTGAGTTTTGGTTGAAGGAAGTAGGATTCCTCGGACATGTTATATCCGGAGAAGGAATAGCAGTTGACCCCACAAAAGTTATCACTGTGACCAATTGGGAAGCACCAACAACAGTTGGAGAGATCCGGAGTTTTCTGGGACTCGCAGGATACTACCGGAGATTTATTGAGAACTTCTCAAAGATTGCAAAGCCTATGACGGAGTTGCTGAAGAAAGATACTAAGTTCAAATGGACTGTGGAGTGTGAGGCTAGTTTCCAGGAATTGAAGAAACATTTGGTTACCTCACCAGTGTTGATTTTGCCCGATCAAACCAAGGATTATGAGGTGTATTGCGATGCTTCACATCGAAGACTTGGAGCAGTGCTTATGCAGGAGGGAAGACTTGGAGCAGTGCTTATGCAGTGATTATGAGGTGTATTACGACAACTGAAGCCTCACGAATTGAATCATGCCACGCATGATTTGGAGTTAGCAGCCGTAGTGCATGCATTGAAGACATGGAGACATTTCCTCGTTGGAAATCATTGTGAGGTGTACACGGATTACAATAGTTTGAAGTACATTTACACGCAGAAGGAGTTGAACCTCAGACAAAGGAGATGGTTGGAGCTCATCTAGGATTATGATATGAGATTGCATTACCATCCCGGAAAGGCTAATGTAGTAGCTAACGCATTGAGCCGTAAGAGCCATGTCAATACACTGATGATGGGAGAAATACCAAAGGAGTTAGCAGAAGATCTTTGTGAGCTATGTTTGGAGATAGTTCTGAGAGGCTATGTAGCAGCATTGGAGATTCAGTCAACATTGATGGATAAAATCAGAGAGGCTCAGAAATCTGATAAGGAGATTGCCTCTATAAAGAAGAAAATGAGCCAAGGAAAAGCTAAGGGATTTCGTGAGGATGAGCACGACACCCTATGGTTTAAAGAACGTGTTTATCTATCCAATGATTCGGAGATCAGGAAGTTGATTCTGCAAGAGGCACATGATTCACCGTATTCAATTCACCCAGGAAATACCAAGATGTATTCAGATTTGAAGGATATTTTCTGGTGGACCGGAATGAAGAAGGATATTGCAGAGTATGTAGCAGTTTGTGATGTATGTCAGAGAGTAAAGGCTGAGCATCAGAAGCCAGCAGGATTGTTGCAACCATTACCGATACCCGAATGGAAGTGGGATAAGCTAGGCATGGATTTTATCACGGGATTACCAAGGACTCGTTCAGGCTATGACTCGATTTGGGTTGTAGTTGATCGATTGACGAAGGTAGCTCATTTCATCCAAGTAAAGGCCACTTACACCAGTGCTAAGTTGGCAAAGATATATATGACCAGAATCGTATGTCTGCATGGAGTTCCGAGGAAGTATCGTATCAGATAGAGGAACCCAGTTTACCTCAAAGTTCTGGAAGCAGTTGCATGAGACTTTGGGTACTAGGCTAGAATTTAGTACAACTTTTCATCCGCAGACAGATGGACAGACCGAGAGAGTCAATTAGATTTTGGAGGATATGCTGAGAGCTTGTGCGCTAGATTATGGATCTAGTTGGGACGACAATTTGCCATATGCAGAGTTCTCTTACAATAATAGCTATCAGACCAGTTTGAAGATGGCCCCTTTCGAAGCTTTGTACGGAAGGAGGTGCAGGACACCGTTGTCATGGGACGAAGTTGGAGACCACTAGTTGTTTGGACCATATCTGATTAAAGAGTCTGAACAGAAGGTGAAGTTGATTCGCGATAGGCTCAAGGTAGCCCAGTCCAGGCAAAACAGCTACGCAGATTCTAAACGCAAGGACATAGTTTACGAAGTCGGAGACAGAGTTTATCTTCGAGTATCCCCACTTCGAGGGATTAAGCGCTTTGGAGTTAAGGGGAAGTTAGCGCCACGATTTGTAGGGCCATATCGAGTTTTGGAGCGTATGGGAGAAGTGGCCTACAAGTTGGAATTGCCAGAAGGATTGTCAGGAGTTCATGATGTATTCCACGTTTCTCAGTTGAAGAAGTGTCACGCGGAGATGGCTGACATACCTTTGAGAGACACAGTGCCATTGGAAGCAATTCAGTTGGATAATAGTTTGACCTATGAGGAGAAACTAGTTAAGATTCTCGAGTTTGCCAGCCGATTCACCCGCAGCAAGGTTATCAAGTTTTGCAAAGTTCAGTGGAGCCACCACACGGAGGATGAAGCCACCTGGGATCGAGAGGAAGATTTGCTCAAGGACCACCCTCACCTATTTTCTAGCCAACCCAAATCTCGAGGGAGAGATTCATCTTAAGGGGGGTAGGTTTGTAACATCACAAATTTTCAATTTGGAATGTTATACATTAGATCATCATGCATATCATATTTTTTTTGCTTTTGGTTTTGATCCTAGAAAATCCTAAGCAACTCAAGGACCATGGAGAGAGTTGGGGATTTTGTTATTTACACATTTGAATTTTCTCAAATTGTGTAAACAGGATCATTTGATTTTATTTATTTTATCGTCAATTATTTCTATTACAAAGATATGAGAGAGGGAATAAAATGACTTTCCCAAAATATAGGAATATTGAGGATTTAATAAAAAAATCAAATAAGATTTATTTCGGAGTTTTTCGGTATTTTTATTTGGATTTAGGAAAAATACGCGTTTTTCAAAATTGTATTTTGGGCCCAAATAAATGTTCACATTATCGGGCTTGATTTTAGAAACCCAGGAAATTTTATTTCATAATTTTTGGAGTCCGTTTAGTATTTCTTTTTATTTTTCTTCTGAGCGTAATTATTAAAAAAAACGAAACCGACTATGGGCCGTACCCGAGCGCGACTCCGCCCGGGGGCGCCTTTAAATAGAGAGGCACCCGACGCACCAGCCCATAACCGCACCCGCGCCCGAAACCCTAGCCCGCCGCCGCCGGACCCGCTGCCGACTTGCTGGAGTTGCACGCCGTCCGAGGTTCGCCGCCGCCTCAATTTACGTGCCGAAATTTTTTCAAAAAAAAATATTTTTTTTTCGTCGGTTTTATTTTCGATTTTAGTTATTTTAATTATTTTCGGATTAGGTTAATTAACGATTAATCTGTTCGTCGTCTTTCTTTTTCGTCGGATTTTCCGCGGTTATTTTCTGATCGCGATTTCTGATCCGATTTTTGTTTTAGTATAACTTTTCGCTCTTTATCGGAATCAGGCGATTCAAGCGCCTGGAGTTTCATCTCGAAACCCTCTTTCCTAATAATCAACTTAAACAAGTTTTTGCTACTGAAAAATTTGACTTAGATCCAGATTACTAGAACGAAGTTGATTTCTTTCGCCGTTTGATTTCTTTTGCTTCGTTTGATTTGATTCTTTTTGCATAACGGAGTTCTTAAGTTGAACTTTCTGGTTAGATCTCTTTTATTTGAGTTTTACCTGTGCATTAGATGAGTACTTATTGTATACTTGTTTGTTTGTCTGCGATAGAATACCCGGAGTGCGCCGCCTGTTACTTCGAATCTCTAGGTTTCGCGGATCATCAGCAAGGCAAGTAACACTTTGATCATACTTTTTCTACTACCCAGTTTTATTGCATTAGATCTATCCTCAAACACTGCATGATTAGGATCTAATTAAATTGAGGCATGGGAAGTAGATGAGGTAGTACCTATTACCTGTATTATTATGAAACCTTTGGGGAGTTACTTCTACGTTTGCTTATTATGGCATGCTATGCTAGTAGACGTGGATTGGGTGAGTGATATCCATGACAGATGTGAGTTTGTTAATTTTAAACGTTTACTTAAGGTGGCAACTTAAATACACATCTGGGTGGATTGAGGCACCTGGTTTCTATCAGGACTGCCTGTTTTTTTGGACCGCCACCCAGGCTCAAAGGGATCATAAGATTATTCAAACTATAAACTTCCGTGTGCAGCCACAAGCCATTATGGGCTCTGGCATAGTTGATTATGTCGTGCGAACTCTTACAGGGTAGACTAGTAGATGTAGGGGAAAGTATGTGTACCGGTCTATCCAACGTAAGGTGCTAGCGCTTCAGAAAGACTATGTCTCGGTCATCCGTTTCTCAAACATCTTGTAGTGCGAGAAATCTAACGGAGGCGATCGAGTCTTGTGGGGAAAAGTGCGCAAACCTCTGCAGAGTGTACAAACTAATCATGGTTAGCTGTGTCCCCGGTTATGGACGTCTTGAGTATCTAGTACTTGGATATCATGTCAATCTCATCATGTTACTTCTAAATTAATATTGTTGGGTTATTGATGACTATTTTTAATTGGGATTGAGGATGCTGTCAACCATTCTCAATGTTTAACAACCACCATGATAGTTAAATAAATTTATTCCTTTGCAGTAGGAAAAAATTGGCTTTACGCAAAAATGTAACCATAGAGCTTTTCCACCAGCCATATATGCATGTAGTATAGGGTTATTCATTCATTATTCTCTATGTGTTACATTGCTAGCATATTCCATGTGCTGACGCGTTTTTGGGATGCAACGTTTCATGTTGCAGACTTTTCAGACGATGAGTAAGGTGCCTTTTAGGTCGTGGTTCTATACTCAGTGATGCCGTTGGAGTTGATGGACTCACTTATCTTCCAAGCCTTCCGCTGTTATCGTTATTAGATGGCCTTAAGCCATATTTATTGTAATAAGTTCTCTTTGAGACACCGATGTAATAAGTGTGTGATTGCTACTCTGTTATAAATCCTTCGAAGTACTGTCTGGTGTCAGCATTACTGATCCAGGGATGACACCGGAGCACAGAGATCAGACTGTTTGAGGTCTGGTCGCTACAATAGTCCTCGCTGGATGCTTGGCCTTGGTCATCTTTCCAGCTTCACAGGCTCCGCACAACTGATCCTTGAGTAATTTGACATTCTCAATGCCAATGATATGCTTCTTCTTCGCGAGCATGTGCAAGTTCCTCATGCTAACATGGCCAAGTCGTCGATGCCATAGCCAGCCTACTGAAGCTTTTGCAAGTAGACATATAGCTGGTTGTGGTCCTGTGGAGAAATCAACAATATACAGATCTCCTCTCCTAAAGCCTTCGAAGACTCTAGAATGGCCAGCTTCCATGATCACAACACAACGATACTTGCCAAAGATAACAACCATATCTAGATCACAAAGCATTGAGGCTGACATGAGGTTGAATCCTAAGGACTCGACAAGCATGACTTTGTCCATGTGTCGATCCTTTGAGATCGGAACCTTACCTAGACCCAATACCTTGCTTTTTCCTTTGTCTGCGTAGGTGATATGCTTTAGATGCGATGGCGATAAGGGAGCATCCATCAAAAGATTCTTGTCACCAGTCATGTGGTTTGTACATCCACTATCGAGGACCCATTCAGTGGATTTGGGTTGATCATCCTGCGGATGAATTAGTGCAGCTTACGAACTCATATACTTCATCAGTGAAGAATATGACATCTATTTCATCAGATCAATTTCATCAAGCAATAGAACAGATAAAGCAGTATGAGGACGTGAGAAATGAAATTTCATTTCTACATGATTAGCTTTCGTCCTTTCAAGCATTTTCAGGTCTCCAACAAATTCTTCACATGTTTAAGTATGTTTGGAGACCTGATCATGCATAAGAGATTAGTTATTTTTCTTCACGACCCACATCTAAAGGGGAGGCAAAGAGTTCATCATTCTGCGAGGTCCATAAGAGAAAGGTGGCATAGAAGCCAGTCCACTTCATTTCACATAAGAGGAGTTAGGATAAGCATATGAATAAGAAGAGAAATTCTTCGAGGACCTACGACCATAATGGCTAGAAGAATAATGCTCATATTCATAGCCCTTAGATCTTCCTTGCGAAACAGAAGTGTTAGCCCAATGATGTTCATATGAGGATTTTGATCCTTTTGAGGAATTTGATCCACGTAAGGAATTTGGTCCGTATGAGTACTTGGATCCATATGAAGAATTTGGTCCATATGAAGATTTTGATCTGGGGTTCTTATTATTTACAGGTGCTGTCATGATGACATTAACCTGACGACTTTCAAGGAACCTTTTGGGAACCCAGATTTTCTTCATAGGGGAGCCGTTTCTCGGTGGAAACGACACCTATGGGATCACAAGAATCCCTACTACGGTCGCGGGGTGCGGGGTTGAGAGAAGAGCGGAACAAACAGATAACACGCGGTTTGTTTATCCAGGTTCGGGCCGCGAGGACGCGTAAAACCCTACTCCTGCTTTGGTGGATGTATATTTGTGTTCTTTGACAAGCTATGGGGAGTGAGGAGCTCCAAAAAGCCGAATCCCTCTCCTGGTTGCCACGGGCCTCCTTTTATAGGAAAAAGGGGTTGCCACAGTGGCACACAGGAGGTGGAAAGGGCACAGTGTTGCGAGTTTATCCCTCGCATTACAGGACAAGGCGCATTTAATGCGTCTGCTTAGGTGTCATCTCGCTTTACCGGGGACGGGGGCGGAGCCCGTCCCATCCGTCACCGCTCTTCCTTGTGTCTACACGCGCCCTGGCTAGCGGTGCGCGCGATGCCATGTAGGCAGGCAAGTAGCTGAGGTGGCGTGGTGGCGGAGTCATGACGAAGATCTGCATGCCGCCACGCAGGTGCATGCCCAGTTGGTTGGGTCGGCAGCTGCACGCAAACGGTGGTGGAGGCTTGATCGGTGTGGGCCTGGCGGTGGCCCTGTTGATGCCCTCGGCAAGTGCCTTGCCGGGGCCCCGGCAAGGGTCTTGCCGCGGCGCCCGCTGTTGTCCCTATCAAGGTGCTTGCCGGGGGCCTCGTGGTTTTCCTTGGCTGGGGTCTCACCAAGGGTCGTCGCCTTCTGGTGCTCATCTAATCTTGAATGGTTCTTCACAAAGATCTACATGCCACCACGGAGGCGCCTCCCGAGCCCTTGCCCCAACATAGTGGACCATGGTGGGGGCGGTGGACACAAGGGTGACTTGCTCCGTGGGCGTGGGGCGTGCTGTCGCGACAAGCGTCTTGCCGAGGCTGCTAAGGCTGTCCCCGGCAAGGATCTTGCCGGGGGGAGCCTGCTTCGTCCCTTCGCTCTTTGTGGTCTTGGTCTTGGCATTGTTCCAGCTACCCTGGGCTTCGGTCTTACCCTGGCTTACCTTCCTTGCCCTGCTTGGTGTGGCCGTGGGCTTGGCTCTGTCTACCCGTGCACAGTTTATAGGGGTACAAAAAGTGTACCCCTCTTTTTCTTCACTGACAGGAGCCCCCGGGCCTGGGCCACACAAAAGCGCAACGCGTTGTTGGGCTAGGACCAGAACGGTGCGTGGGTAGGCGGGGCGGTTTTTACCGCGGTAAGATTCTTCGCGCGTTGCGCCTCCCACGACTCGCGCGCGCGACACGGTGTGGAGAGGTGTGCATGACATGGGCGGCATGCGTGAGGTTGGGTTCCGCACGCATGCGTCACGTCGTAGTTAATGTGAAAGGAGGCGGCCCGTGTTTTCCCCATAAAAAAGGAGTAATCGCAGGCACGCCGCTCACTTTCACCCCCTTCCTCGTGCCTTTTCCAATCTCAGAGCCGCCGCCCTCTCTTCCTTCCTTCCTAAGCTTCTGCCATTGCCCGCCGTTGTTGCATCTCCGCCGCTCCTTCCTCAGTCCCCTAACCTTCTCAGCCGCCATGGCGCCCAAATCCACCAAGGGCAAGGGGGTGGCCAAGGATGCCGGGACTGTGGAGCCACCGGTGAGCGTGCTGTCGGGGTAGGGGACGCAGTCCGCCTTCTTCTTCCCATTGACGGTCGATGTGCATGAACTCCGGGCCTCCTTCATACCCCTGTGGGGAGTGAAGACGGGGGGAGAAGGTTCGGGACATCCGGCCACGCGCGCCATCCCTGCCGCCTGTGCCGAGCCTACTCCAAGTCGGTATCCCTTCTTTGTTGATTATCTTTCTTGCGGGTTGTGCCCTCCTTTTTCCGATTTCTTCTGCGATATCATGCACACCTTCGGCTTCCGTCTCTTGGATTTTGCTTCGAATGCGATGGCGTGCATGGCTCTCTTTGCGCATCTTTGCGAGGGCTTTGCCGGGGTGCAACCCAATACGACGCTTTTCCACCATTATTTCTTCCCTCAGATCCAGCCGGGAGGTGCCGTCTCTGGTTGCGTCACCTGGATCCCAAGATCCAAGGGGGCGTACCCGGACCTTGCCATGAAGGAGAGGTGGAAGGAATGGAGCGGCCGGTGGTGTTGGATTGAAGAGGAGGACCCGCTGGCATTCTGCAAGGTTCGCCGGGCGCCGCCGATTCGCGGCAGCGATTGGAGCGACGTTGACACTGCCGACGGGAGGCTCACGGTCGCCACTACTAGGATCCACCGGCTCACCCGGGCTGGACTCACCCTTGAAATGATTGGGGCGGACTTCATTCGCCGTCGGATCGCCCCGCTGCATAACAAGGGGAGGCCGGCCTGGCTCTTCACGAACCCGGCCGATATCATGCGGCTCCACCCTGGCCTCGACAACAACTTCACAGTGATGGAGCATGCCCACTTCTGCCAACGGCTTTTTCAGCTTGACGTGGGTCGCGACGGCGAAGTCGTGCGGACCGGCAAGGTCGCGAGGGCTGCCGCAAATGCCGGCAAGGTCCTCAAGGGGCTATTGTTCAAGCTGCTAGCGGGGGTGGTCCCTTTGTGCAATAATTCGCGTCGGTCCGAGATCATCGCCATGATGCCGGACCGCAACACGCACGGCCCCGACCCAAGCTGGAAGGAGCCGGGGGATGTCGAAGTGCGGGAATCCTTCGACACCCTGCATGAGAGGCTCGTCGATGCCAACGCCGAGCGATGGCTTGTCATGGACACCACCCCGGCAGAGTTGGACTACATCGCCACTAGGGCGAGGGAGGCACGGCTCGCTAGGGAAGCCGGCAGCGCCGGGGGCGTGGAGGACTAGCCCGCAACGGCTGTGGAGGAGGAGGAGCTCCCCCGGTGGGCGGCAGCCACCGGGGGAGTTGGCAACACCGACACTGGTGCCCCGCTTGTCGAAGACGTGGCCGACGAGTCGTCGGAGGAGGAGGCCGAGGCGGCGGGCTCGACGCCAGCCACGGGAAGAGGGCGAGTCCTGTGGCGAGCTGGTTCCGGCGAGCCGGTCCGGCCCGGCAGGGCTGCGCGGCCTCAATTAACCCTGGAGGGGTCCGGGTGTCACATGAGGGCCTCGGCGGCAAAGGGGCTGATGAAGGCCGCGGAGAGGAAGAAGACAACTGCCTCTTCCTCATCCAGGCGTGCCCAAACCCCGCCCTCTTCGCCTCCTCCGGCAGATGTCGACGCGGATGTTGACGCGGGGGTCACTTTTGATCTCGGGCCTCTCAGCCCGAAGAGGAAAAGGAAAGCAGTGGAAGAGGAGGAGATGGATGACGAGTAAGTATTCTGTTTCTTACTGCCATCTCCATTCTCTTGAATTGAGCCACGTATCTTGATCAATTTTTGTCATTGCAGGGACGCGGAGACGTTGGCCCAGAGGGCGAAGAGAACCAAGGCCTCGGAAGGCCGCCAGCCCTCGGCCGGTGCTTCAAGGACACCACTGGGTGTGTTGAGTAGCCCGGATAGCAGCCCTCGGCACAGCCCCCAGCGTAAGGTCACCATCCTCTTCTTGTCGACATGTGCTAGGAGCCCAATATCCTGGTGCTGACCTTGCTGGGTCTTGTAGGAGGGGAACGGCAGGAGGAGGAGCCACAGAGGGTCACCCCAACCCACCACCCCCATCGACTAAGCCGCCACGAGGGGCATCCCCAGCAAGGGCGCGAAGCATCGAGTCCACGCCCATGGAGGAAGAGGGGAACTTGGGTGCTGGCGACTCTGCCCCGGCGCCAAACATTGGCGGAGAGGGGGCTTCTGCTTCACAGCCGGGCATCGGTGAGTTGCTCGTTCTCCGTTTTTGCTCTTTCCTTGTTCTTTTTCTTGGCTTCATTGCTTCCCTTATCACCCAAGTCCTCCCTTGGAAGATACGGAGGACGTGGATACCGTTATTGGAATATTGCCGAGGAGGCCGCGGCGGATGCCGGCAGGATCGCCGCTGAAGAGGCCGCCAAGGATGCCGCCGAGGTCACCGCCGAAGAGGCCACCGACGATGACGCCGGGGACGCCACCACGGGGGCTTCTGGGGCGACTGGTGAGGCCCCTGCCGAGGAGGCCAGCAGCGGGCCTGCCGGGGAGGCCGGCAAGGCCGCAACCGAGGAAGAGGTGGTTAATGATCAGCCTTCTTCCTCCACAACCTCAAGCTCTGGCAGATATTTGAAGGTGGGCACGATCTTTTCACGCATCTTCCAGGGGTGACGAGCTCCCGAGCGCCTGCTGAAGGGGAGGTCTTATACGGTGAGGTGCTTGCCCCCACTGGGCTCAAGGTGGTTGATGAACCGAGCGCCAGCAGCGACGGTTCCCCAGAAGAGCAGCTCCTCTGTGCCATGGGGGCCAATTTCTGAAAATTCCAAGCGCTCCACCGTGCCCGTCTGGACAAGGCCAAGTCCAGGATGGCGACGGTGGACAAGGCGGAAGTGGACATCAAGGCGCGCATCGCTGGGACGCAGGCCTGGTTCCGCCAGACGTGCGAGGAGCAGAAGGCCTTCCAGGAAGAGTTGGCCAAGCGCGATGTGGAGCTCACCATGAAGCTGGCCGACATCGAGAAGGCCCAGGAGGCGGCGTCCAATGCGGCTGCCACAGCCGAAGCCGCCTGGACTCAGCACCAGGCCACATTGGATTCCTAGGAGGAGGACCTCGCCGCGCGCGAGCAGAAACTTGCCGCAACACTCCGCGGCAAGGATGAGGAGCTCGAAGCCCTTGTCGCGCAGCAGACTTGCGAGCTGGAGCAGAGGCACCAAGGGGCTCTCGATGCCCAGGCCCTAGCCCATGCCAGCAAGGTCAAGGAGCTGGAGGTAGAGCGGGACGGGCTGAAGGAGCAGGCCCTCAAGCTGTCCCGAGAGAAAAACACGCTCGATGGCACCCTGGTTGAGGCGCAAGGAGCGGCCATCAGCAGAGCTGGGGAGCTCTCTGAAGCACAGAACACCATCAGAGATCTCAAACTGAAGCTGGAGAATCTCGAGAAGATGCTTTCGGAGAGCAAGGCTCGGGAGGAGACCTTGACCAGGGGCTTGGAGGAGGAGAAGCAGCTGCGGGAGAACGAGGCCGCCGCACACCAGGATTATGTGGCGGGCGAGAACCGTTTGTTGGCGTTCTGGGAACGGGGGTCCCCAGACTTGCCTGCCTGCGGCCTGCCGCGTGGCTCAAAGGAGGCCCAGCACGGCCCATCTTCATTAGCACAAGACCCAAGACCCTCGCGAGGGGCCAAGCCTCGCTGGGCGGACGACACAGAGCTTCCTCAGGTGCGGCCTCATCAGGCTGTCTCACGAGGAGGCGGAGAGATCAAGGCGGGGTACCTAACGAGGTGCCCATGACGTAAGCCATGACGACCACGGGCGCCGGGCGGGCGTCAGCCCGCGCAGTGTCCTCCTTTCCTCTTTGGTGCAAAGGGGGCAAGCGAAGGCGAGAGGATCAAGCAAAGGCATCCAGTTCAGTGCAACGAGACCAAGACCAGCTCCGCGACAAGGAGGAGGTCATCGTGGAGCCCAAGCCAGCGTCATCACCAGAGCCTTTGGCAGGCGAGGACCGACTTTAGTCAGGATAAGTGTACCAGATGTTCCCCTTCAAAATGGCCAACTGTTGGCGCCCTTCCCGCTCAATATTTGGGAAGAGGCCCAGGGCCTTTTCCTATAAATAGGACTAGCCACCCCCAGGGTAGAGGCAATCAAGGTAGAGGCAATCAGAATAGACGGAAGATCGAGAACTAGCGAGTTAGAATCCAGAGAGAAAGAAGGGCGGCTGAACTCCTCCTAGCAGTTCATCCTCCCAGCCAAGAACAGGCCCTCGCGAGGCTGTTCTTCCTTGTATTGTTCATCCTCATCAGCCCAAGAGGCAATCCACCACACCACACTGGAGTAGGGTATTACACCACATCGGTGGCCCGAACCAGTATAAACCTTGTGTCTCTTGTGTTGTTCTTTCAGTAGTTTAGATCTTTGCGAGACGGAGAGGTAGAGAGTGTAATCTCCGCGCACACCCCAGAGTTCGAACCTTAAGGGTCTGCCGGAACCCGAAATCCGACATTTGGCGCGCTAGGTAGGGGTGCGCCGGAATCCACCTTTCTATCACTTCGCGTCCCGTCGCATCGTCATCACCATGTCCGGCGACCAGACGGGCAATCAAGATCCATGGGCGGCGTGGCCCGCCCGCGCAGAGCCGCTCGCCTCGGGCGACCCCGCGCCCCAGGCAACTCGTGGTCCGCAGGGCGCTGCGGGCCACGGGCGGCGCGGACAGACTTCAACAACCCTCACGCCGCGGCAAGCGCGGTCGGCAGCAAGGGCCTCCAATCATGCCGCGACCACGACACCGTACACCCGCCGGGAGCAGGCGAACTCGAGGGCTGCGCTCACGGTGGCGCGAGAGCTGCTGCAGTGCAGGCAGCTGGAGGGCGGCCGCGATGTGCTGCTGGAGCGGGTCGCCGAGCTCCTGGGCTTTGCCGCCTCGGGGGCTCACCCCTTCTGCATCCAGCTCCCGTCTCAAGCCCAGGGGGGCACGCGCGGGGGCCCAGCGCGCGCCCACAGGCCCCAAGACTACCCCAACGCCAGTGAAGCCGCCGGCGCCGGACTGGCGGTGGCGCTACCCCAGCGCTCAGCACGTGAAGGAGAGGGACTCGGCGCGGCTCTCGGCTCCAGCGGGCAGCCGCGCTACCACCCCACGGTGGGCATGTCAGGCAGAGCAGCCTGGCACACAGAGCACTACGGCGTAGCCTTCGGGATGACGGTGCCAGAAGAATACCTGCCACACATGATGGACCAAGGACCCGCTCGCAAGGGCGAACGAGGCTCGCTCCTCAGCCCGAGCTGGGAGGACGAGACACCAGAAGCTGAGCTCTTCCAGGAGCCCCGGGACGGTTCCGCCGGCCGCACTGGGTACCGCTAATTTCTCAGGAGCAGGCGTACGCTAATCATGGATCGCAGGAAGTGCAGGTCGCCACAGCAAGCAGCTGCCCCGCTCCCACGGTCTCCTACCCCTCGGGAGGAGGGCGCATGGGGCTACAGGAGAGGGGCGGAGATGCGACATCACCACCGCGGCGTTCGGAGCAAGGCATTCTCAGGAGGTAGGCCCTCCGCTGGGGAGGCGCCTAAGGGCCTGCCCCTGGCGGAGGACCCGTGGTTGTTGGGGGAACCGCTGGCGACAGCTCTACCCCACGGCGGCGTTGTGGTTTCCGGTCGTCGTTGGTGGCAGTAGAGTGTGGCGCAAGGCGGGGCCCTCGTCTGGCGATATGAAGCAAGGCCGGTACCTATGAAGAAGGCCCAGTGCCTATGAAGCTCGTCGCCCCGTGACACTCTCACGTAATAATGAGTGGGGCTGTACACGCCCCGGAGTCTCAGGGGTGCCGGCCTTAGGCCCTGGGGCTCCCTCCCACGCCCAGTGGACAACACTTAGCTCCGCGCTGGTGAGAAGACATCCAAGACAAGATTAGGTGCCGGACGCGGCCTTTTGTCTGCTTTCATTGCCTTTTCCTTTGGTTGTAACTTTTCCCTCGCTGGATTTAAGTTGGATTCGAATTTGAGATTTGCGTGTGTTCGGGGAAGGGGTGCTTAGTCTCATTCGAACCGTTTCTCGCATTCTGGTTACTGCCTCACCACAGCTGCCTCCCCTCGCGAGCTCCTCGCGAGACGGGTCAGGCCCGGCTCGTGCGTGACCCGGACTGCCGCTGTCGCTCCCTCTCAGGAGAATTTTCCTGTGCCTGCGGAGGTTGTCCTTTTAAGGAAAGGCCCGGACCCTGTGAAGCTATCGCGTTTCAGAAAAGGCCCGGAGCCTGTGAAGAAGGCGAATGCCTATGAAGCTATCGCGTTTCGGAAAAGGCCCGGAGCCTGTGAAGAAGGCGAATGCCTGTGAAGCTGTCGCGTTACGGAAAAGGCCCGGAGCCTGTGAAGAAGGCCAACGCCTGTGAAGCTCCCCGTGAGCGACGCTCTCGTGTCCTACGGATTCAGCCAAAGAACACACAAGGCGACTCGCCCTCCCACGGGCTGCCTCGGGAGCCTGCGCAAAACAAAGGTAAACCAGCCAACTACCGGGCGCGGGCGCACGCACAATGTAACAACTAATGAAACAACGAGCACAGATTTTACATAAGGGGCTCCCCTCCCAAAATGCTCTCACAGTCATCAGGCCAAAACCTGAGTTCTATTCATGCAGGGTAAAAAGAGAGGAGCGACATATACTTAGTCGGACAAATCCCCCAATGCGTCCTTAGGAGCGGCTACCGAGCCATCGCTGGCGTCGCTGAACTCGCCATCGCCGTCTGCGTCGTCACCAGCGGCGTCAGGGCCGTTCACCACACCGCCCTCGTCAGCGGCCACGATCACGTCGTCATCATCCGAAGCGAAGGCCCTGACAAGAGCGTCCACGTTGTCTTCCACCCAGTGCCCAGGTCGTCTCGGACGGCCTGGGGAACTGGGGTGATGGCGGCGTCGAAGTCGAAGTTGGGATCCATGTTTCGGAGATGGCTGAAGACACGGGAAAAGGCGCGGCCGAGAAGGGCGCGGCTCCTCTCCTCCACCAACCCGCCGGCCCTCACCGACCGCGCCTCTAGCTGCGTCACCACGGCGGGGAAGAACTGATGGTTGCCAGCATAATTGATTGTGTGCGGCTCGCCAACAGCCGCCTCGCAGATGTTGTCCAAGGCCCTGTTAGCTCTCTCCCGGAGCGTGGCGAGCATGGGGGCGTGCACGTGCTCCAGGACCTGACGCTGACGTATTTCATCCGCGTTCTGGCGCGCGACGGCCTCAGCCTCCTCCACCCGCTGGCGAAGATGGAGCATCTCGGCCTGAGAGGCGACTAGCTCCCCTTGCGCGGCCTCGAGGGCAGCCCGAGAGGCATCGGCCCGCCGCACCGCCTCCTCCTGCTTGGCCCTCAAGGCTGTGGTCCTTCCTTCCGCCTTGACCCGGATCAACTCTAGTCTCCTCTCGAGCTCGCGCTCAAGGTCTTGGCGCGCCATCGCCACTCGACCTCCAACCTCCTCCAGGACACGGGCTTCCCGTGCAGCGACATCCTCCTCCGCCCGCGTCACCAGGCGCTCCCTCGTCTCCAGCCGCTCGTACTCACGGGTGCGTTCGGCGGCCTCCAGCATCAACGCTTCCTCTCGCTTCTGGAGCTCAGCCGGGTCGCCTGAGGCCACCTTCATCGATGCAAGGGCTGCCTCGCGCAGCTCCACTTGCTCCTCGAGTAAGTGGCACCGGGCCAGGAGCTCCCGAGCCCGCTCCTCCGCCACTTTTCACCGTCGGTCAGCTTCCCGGGCCTCCTCAGCGGCCTGGGATTGCGCCACCCGGGAGGCCTCCAGTGATGCCTTCGCCTCTTCATCATCAAGGTCGCGCTGATGGCGCGCGACGGCGATGGCGGCCTCCAGCTCATGCCTGCCTGCGGCCAGGCAAAGACCCTCGGCCTCCAGGCGCACGTCTTCATCGGCGAGCTCCTCCCCGAGCAGGTCCACCGCGTCAGTCGCCCTTCGAAGAAACCCTTGGCGGCGAGCGCGACGCTCCCGGGCGCGCTCGAGCACGTCTTCCACGCTACCATCTGCCCCAAGCAAGCGCCGGGGGCCACGGATCATCGTTCCCCCTTCGAGCAGGGGGTTGGGGGCTGGCGCCCTCGCGACGGCCGGGTGCGCCGCGCCAGAAGCCCGGCCTGGAGCCAGCTCGCCTCCAGACGAAGGGCGCGGGGGGCGCCTCAGCCAATCGCAGTTCACGACCGGACGAGAAGCCCACGGCAGACTGGCTATGCCACGAGAGGGCCCGCGAAGGAAGATCTCGGGGAGTGAAGGGCAGCAGCGCGCCTCGGGACGGTCCGCCCCTTCGATCGCCTTCACCACAAGAGTAGTGCTGCTCGGGGCACTAGGGGGCGGTGGAGGAGGCGAAGCCAAAGGAGGCGGCAACTCAGCTGCTTCTGCGAGCTCAGCCGGAAGAGGCCTGCGGAGCAAGGGTCAGTAAAAGCAACAAGAGGGTCATAGGCTGGAAAAGGAAAAAACTTACTCATCGGTGGCGAAGTACTTCCTGCGCTTCAGCAGGCGACAAGGGGAGTCTTCACCCAGGGCCTCCCTTTTCCTCTGGAGGGCCTCAAAGTCCACGCGAAAACGACCCAAGAGAAGAGTGCAGGGATCAACCTGCGACGAAGACGAAGTGTCGAGGCGATCCGCGTCCAGGGCGCCTGCCTGATGCATGCTGCCAATCGCCTCGCCAGAAGTCACGCCTGGGGCCTCGGGAGCCTCAGCCCCAGGCGCCGGGGGCGGCTACTGGCCACCCACAGCCTCAGCGGCATGGGCCCCGGGAGCCGCTCCTTCGAGAGCATCGCCCGGTGCTGCCGCCTCATCAGGAGCCCCCTCGGCCTCTGGCGCCTCATGCCTCCCCGCTCCGCCACTTGAGGTAGAGTCGCCTTGGCCGACTGCAAGGGCAGTCCCCATCACTGTGTTCTCGCGAGGCCCCTGGAGGCCAACAGGGCGCAGCCCCCACTCATCAAAGATAGGCATCTGCTTCACAAAGTCATCCTTGTTCTTGCAAAGGTACAACAGGGCCCCTCCCCACTGGACGCTGCCGGGTTGGGGTCACCAGTCAAGACCAAGAGCACCGTCCTCAGCACTTCAGGCGTCAAATCCTCTTCCTGAAGCCTCATATGATCACCACGCCTGCTGAAGGTCCACATTCGACGGGAGTGGCGCTGGAGAGGAGCAATACGGCGTAACAGGAACTCCTTCACCACCTTGGGCGCAGTCACGCCGTTTGATTTCAAGAACGTGAAGCGACGCCAGACAAAGGCGAGCCGGGGGCTCTCGAGCGTCTCCTGGCCCCAGCCTAAATTGGGGACAGCGGGCGAGGTTGGCTTCGACAGCAGGGGGCTGGGCACCCCAACGTCTACATACAGCCACCGCTCACGGAACCCAGCCGAAGGCGGAGGGAGCCCGAAGTCGATCCCAGAGGCCGCTGTCTTAGGCGCGGCGACAAAGCTCACGCACGCCGAGCACTGGGTAGAGTCGACGAGGCGCAGGGAGAAGAAGTGGCACAGCAAGGCAACTCACGGAGCGATACCCATCATTGCTTCGCAAACAAAAGCAAAGACTGAGAGAAGGGCGATGGATTCGGGACCCAGATGCTATCGGCGTTCTGGGAACGGGGGTCCCCAGCTTGCCTGCCTGTGGCCTGCGACGTGGCTCGAATGGGGGCCCAGCGCGGCCCATCTTCACCAACACAAGACCCAAGACCCTCGCGAGCTGCCAAGTCTCGCGAGGCGGACGACACGGTGCTTCCTCAGGCGCGGCCTCCTCAGGATGGCTCACGAGGAGGCGGCGAGATCAAGGCAGGGTACCTCGCGAGGTGTCCATGACGCAAGCCATGACGACCAAAGGTGCCAGGCAGGCGCCAGCCCACGCAGCGTTCCCCTTTCCTCTTTGGTGTAAAGGGGGCAAGCACAGGCGAGAGGATCAAGCAAAGGCACCCATTTCGGTGCAACAAGACCAAGGCCAGTCCAACGGTGGGAAGGAGGTCACCATAGAGCCCAGAACGGCGTCACCACAGAGCCTTTGGCAGGCGAAGACCAACTTTAATCAGGATAAGTGTACTAGATGTTCCCCTTCGAATTGGCCAATTGTTGGCGCCCTTCCCGCTCAAATATTTGGGAAGAGGCCCAGGGACTTTGCCTATAAATAGGACTAGCCACCCCCAGGGTAGGAAGGGAAGAAGAAACCAGCTAGAACATAGCATCCACAAACAGAGCTAGCAACACACTTGGAGAGAGAGAAGGGAGATCGAACTCCCCCAGCAGTTCATCCCCTAGCCAAGAACAGACCCTCGCGAGGTTGTTCTTCCTTGTACTGTTCATCCTCATCAGCCCAAGAGGCAATCCATCCACCACAAACTAGAGTAGGTTATTCCACCACAATGGTGGCCCGAACTAGTATAAACCCTGTGTCTCTTTTGTTGTTCGTCCTGTAGTTTAGATCCTTGCGAGACGGAGAGGTAGAGGGCATAATCTTCGCGCGCACCCCAGAGTTCGAACCTTAAGGGTCTGCCGGAACCCGTGAATCCGACATTTGGCGCGCCAGGTAGGGGTGCACCGGAATTTGCCTTCCACCGCTCCGTTCTCCTCCGACCGTCGCATCCATGTCTGACGCTCGTCGGGCCCGCGCCGAACGCCGGGCCGCCATCGCTTCCCGCGTCGCCCAGACGGCCCCCGTTGGTGGGCGCCCTCGCCGTTCTCCGTCGCCCGCCGTCAACGCCGCCACCGGCCCGACGGGGAACGAGCAGCTAGCATCGTCTCAGCACCCGTCCGTGCGGCGAGACGGCCGCACCGCTACTCCGTCACTCACCCCGGCCGCCTCTTCGTCCCGCGCGCTCCGCGCACCCTTGGAGGCTCGAGCTACGCTCATCGCGCCGAACGAGCTCCTGCGCTACCGCCCCGTCGACGACGTCTACGAGGAGTGGCTCGACCGCATTGCCGAGCTCGTCCGCGCCGCAGGGGGCTCTCCCGCGCCGTCTGCACCGCTACGCCGCACTCCGCCCCGCGCGGGTAATGAAGCTCTGGGGGCGTACCAGCCGCCCCCTCTCCAAGAAGACGCCATGGCCCCAAGGCGCATGGCCCCTGGGCGGAACCCGCTCCGTCAGGCGCCAGCCCAGCAAGAACGGAGCTGCCAAGAAGTACCTCGACTGCAAGAGGCTGCCCGAGCGCTCCCTGCTCCGGCTCGCCGCGACCCTGCTCCAGCTCCGGCACGTCAAGACCCCGCTCTGCTCCCAGCAGCAGCGGAAGGGGACCCGCAAGGCCAAGCTCTCCCTCAACCAAAGCCTCCCGTGGCCACCGCAGGCTGCCACACCTACACCACCGAGCTGCGCAACGTCGCATGGCCCGGCAACTTCAAGCCGGACCTGCCCCCTCGCTACGATGGCACAACTGATCCCGCAGAGTTCCTCCAGCTCTACGAGCTGGGAATCGAAGCTGCCAGCGGGGACGAAAAGGTCATGGGGAACTGGTTCCCCATGGCGCTGAAGGAAGGTGCTCGCACTTGGCTCCTGAACCTGGCCCCATGCACGATCTCCTCCTGGGACCAGATGCGTACTCGCTTCATCGCCAACTTCCAAGGTACCCGCGACCGGCCTCCCGCTGTGAGCGACATGCGCCGCATCAAGCAGCAACCTGGAGAGACCCTACAAAAGTACATCCAGCGCTTCAACAGCGCGCGCCTCAATATCCCCAGGGTGTCCGAGGAGGCCATCATTTCGGCCTTCTCTGATGGCGTGCGCGATGTCAAGATGAAGGAGGAGCTGGCGATGCATGAAGACCTCTGCACCTCCCTGGAGCTGTTCAACTTGGCGACCAAGTGCACCAGGACTGAGGAAGGATGCCTCTCCCTCCTCGAGCTGCCTGCCGCAGACCCAGAAGAGAAGAAGCCCAAGGCCAAGGACGTGAAGCGCAAGGGGGCTGCCATACTCGCGGCGGAACCAGACACTAAGCGGGGCAAGGATCTGCCCGAATCCTCCAGGGGCAGCCGGTACTGCGTGTACCACGACCTCCACACCCACAACACCAACGAATGCCAAGAACTCCGCTCCGTGCAAGAAGGAAGAATCGGCCGTCGCCCTGACCGTGCTGACCGGGGCTACGGCCGAGGAGGAGGAAGAAACCCAGGACGCTGGGAAGATCGTGGACCGCACCAAGGGTGGCGCGACCAACCTCGCGAGGACCGCTGGCGGGACCCGCCTCCCGAGGGGGACTGGAGGGATCAGCCTCGTGAGGATCGCCCTCACGGCAACCCGGGCCTGCCGCCGCTGCCGCCTCAGCCAAGGAGGAACGAAGACCGGCAACAAGACGAGGGGGCTGGGGGCTTCCAAGAGCAGCGCGCAATCGCCTGCATCATAGGCGGAGCTCAAGCCCCAGCCTCCCAACGCATCTTCAAGCAGTTTGCCCGTGAAGTCAATGCAGTCCTCCACAGGCTCGAAGCAACACGCCCCCTCAGGTGGTCAGCATGCGCCATCACGTTCAGCTCGGCAGACCAGCTCAAGTGCGCGGCCACAGCCGGAGTCCTCCCGATGCTTTGCTCCCCAGTCATCAGCAACGTTCTGGTCACCAGGACCCTCATCGATGGTGGAGCAGGGCTCAACGTCTTGTCCGTGGAAACATTCAACAACCTCCAAGTGCCCTATCACCAGCTTCAGCCAACCAAGCCTTTCTCCGGAGTCACCGACGGTTCCACAGTCCCGATCGGGCAGGTCCGCCTCCCTGTCACCTTTGGAGCCCGTAGCAACAACCGCACCGAGCTCATCGACTTCGACGTCGCCCACATCCGACTGCCGTACAACGCCATCCTCGGATACCCAGCGCTAGCCAAGTTCATGGCCATGACTCACCATGGCTACAATGTCCTCAGGATGCCGGGAAGTGGCGGCGTAATCACGGTGCCATGTGAAGAGAGGGATGCAGTGTGTTCCCTAGAGCGAGCCTTTCAGGCCGCGTCGCTAGAAGACCCAGATCGCGGGAGCAGGAGGGTTCCCGAGACCACACCCAAGAAGAAGAAGACATCGTCAGGCCCAGTCCCTCAGGAGGCAGGCCCTTTAGGGCCCGTGTCTGCCCAGGGGGACCCTCCTTCCATCGCATAGGAAAGCGTGCCCGGCTCCCTCCTCAGGCAGGGCTCGGGGGCTCTCACCTGGAGGGCCACCGACCTTGCCAGGGTCACGAGGGAGGCGCTTGGGCACCATGTGGAGTCGTGCTTCGAAGCACGATTCCCTCGAGAAGGAGCCAGGCGAGGAAGGTCCGATCAGCAGGAGTTCGTTAACAAGGCCATTCAAGAACTATAGGAGTCAGGGATCACGAGAGGTCGCCGTCGTCCACCAGCTGTGGCTCCACATCCAAGCGAGGATGGTAGGCTGCGTGTCTGCGTCGACGTACCAGGGCTCAATCAGATCGCCACGACGGAGCGCCTCTGGCCCTCCCGAGTGGGGTGCTGCGGAGGACCGCCCCACAACTATGTTCGCATGCCTTACGGCCTGCCGAGCATGGCTGCGGCATACCAGCGCCTCATGAGGGGCATCTTGGAGGCTCAGGAAGACATGCGTTCTGCGGCTCTGGCGGAGATGGAGGCAGCCCGCGAGGAGCCATCAGTGCCTCTAGAGCCTCCCGAGGCCCAGGGCCTGGGGGCTTGTGAGGATTGGCTTTCGCAGCCCACAGAGTCTGCAGCACCAACGCCACTTCGCCGACGACATTTTCAGGTGACATCTTTCAAGTTTCATTCCCAGCTGGGAGCGCTCCCCAGGGTTGCGTCACTCCCAGGCCACATGGGTCCGTCCCCGTGGCATGTATCCCTTTTTATTTCCTTCAGTCGTTAGCTTGCTTTGCTGGGGGCGCCCCTCGGGCTGCATCATCCCCAAGCTGCTCGGGCTAGGCCCAGCGACGTGTATCTCCCCTGTGTTTATTTCCAATTATGCATTCGCCTATCATGCTTGATTACTTGATGCCGTCCACGGCACCTCTTCTTCTCCATGTCGACCACTTGCACGTTAAAGGGGGGGTGCCTGAGCATCGCGACTCAGGGCTCTTACTGGCCCTCCAGCCCTCACCCTCTGGCCTTGTACACGGCATCGCGACCTGGCGTACCAGCGACGGCTGAGACAAGCTCGAGGGCCGGGACCCGAGGACGTAGAGTGCCGGCATCTAACCAAATTTTGCAGGAACACATCTCAAGATACGGCCCAGTGCCAGGCGCAACCTGCCTAAGAGGTAGGGCCTCGTGAGTCCTGCGCTATCTCACGGGTGCCCTGATACACCTCACCCACTCCAACCAACGAGCTCTTGAGCGACTAACGGTCGACTGACAACTGCCATGGCAGCCCCATCTTCTTTCTGTGATGAATCTACAGGATCTTTAGGGGAAACTGCGCTAGTCAAGGCCCTCACGGCGTTTCCTTCACCCTCGCCCGCGCAAACCGCTTGCACGTTAAAGGGGGGGTGCCTGAGCATCACGACTCAGGGCTCCTACTGGCTCTCCAGCCCTCACCCTCTGGCCTTGTCCACGGCATCGCGACCTGGCATACCAGAGACGGCTGAGACCAGCTCGAGGGCCAGGACCCGAGGACGTAGAGCAGAAAGGGGAGCAGAGGCGAGGGAGAAGGGGCACGCGGGGACCTCGTCAAGCAGCTCCGTCCAAATTGCCCCCCGGACCCGACGACGCGCTAGGGGCGATCCCCGATTCTCAGAGATAAGTCACCATTCAAAGCATTAGCTACCGTGGCACTACCCCCGCACCTAAAGCAACTCCGTACTAGCGATGTTGCTTCCCTTCCTCACCAAGCGACGGCTGCTTGGGCGCCACAGGGGACCTCCTGAGCATCGCGACTCAGGGGCTCTTACCGGACCCCGGGTCGCTCACCTCCTGTCCTTGACCACGGCATCGCGACCTGGCATACCAGCGACGGCTGACGCCGCCTTGGGATTGGGACCTGTCGACACAGAGCACCAAGCCCTTGCGAGGTGCGAAAGGGAGGACCGACCTATGACGGAATTTGCGATTCGCACAGATCCATAGCAAGGGTTACATATTAACAACAAGGATCACAGCCGCCTTACAAGCCCCTATGGGGCGCAATGTGATTCCTTGCAGGGAACGGGTCCTAAAGGGTGCTGACTACACGCGCCCCTGCAAAAGACGCCATCATCAACAGTGGGCCGTCAAGCGCTGGCGCCAACCTCATCCAGATCAGGGTCGGCGGCGGCCAAGCGAGCCCGCCCTGCTCCGGGAGCGGCGCTGGCTCGCGGGTTCGTAGCTGTCGTCGCTCGTCTCCGGAGTCGCGAAGACCTCACAGGGATCGCTGGATCCTCCGGCGCTCCCATCGCTTGTTGAGCTGTCCAGGGGGTGGTCGGCGGGCCCAGCCGCCGCCATGGCGAGTTCCTGGCCGCCTCCCCCGGGGCAGCACTCCAGCCGGCGCCCATTCGCGTCGAAGACCTTGCAGAACATCACCGAAGCGCCATCATAGTCCAGGTGGATCGTGAGGGCGCCCCTTGCTCTGCGACCCCGAGCAATCTCGCCCCAGCCGCGAGTCACAAAGACCTCACCCGAGGCAAGGACCGCGACTTCTGCCTCGGTCGCCGGGGTGCTGCAGTCGGCATGTTGCAGCCATAGCTCCAGGAGTCTTCCCCTCGGGAAGACGGAGGCGAAGAAGGGAGGAAAGCGAAGATGGTGGAGCACGAGCTCGTGGGAGGAGCCCTCGGCGTGGACTCCAGGAGGAACAACCCACACCTTCATGACCCTCCGGCGCCGGCGACGGCGCTGGCCGAGGGGATCGGCATCTCCTCTTCTAAGGACCTCGGCGTGGGCAAAGAAAGGAAGCGGGAACCCCGGCGGAGGCCGCTCATACCAAGGCCTCGGCGCCACCTGACGGCCCTCCTCATCGCGGCCGTAGGGAGCAGGTCGCTTCTTCGGCGGGAGAGGGTCTGGTCCCTCTCGAGGAGCCTTTCCCTTCTCCGCCGTAGAAAACCGGCGAATTGGAGCCATCACACCAAGACGGAGCAAGAACTGAGGCAGAGGAGGAAGCAAGAAGGGATGGGCTGGAAGGACACGCGCGGTGCCGTACATATAGCCGGCGAAGGACAACTGTCGGCCTCCACGATAGCAGGTAATCATGACACGATTTGCATGCAGGGGCTTGTCCAATCCGCGCAGTCACCAAGGCGTCGTGGGAAGTGGAGACGCCCATGTCCGATCGACCGCCACGTGGCGCCCAAGGCCGCAGGCTATTAGGCCCCGCGGCGCTTTGCCCTTGCCCTTTCGCCTCTCGGCGCGGCCAAGTCCATGCGCGCCTTGGGCCCGGGGGCTACTGTCGGTGTTCTCGGAACGGGGGTCCCCAGACTTGTCTGCCTGCGGCCTGTGGCGTGGCTCGAATGGGGGCCCAGCGCGGCCTATCTTCACCAACACAAGACCCAAGACCCTCGCGAGGGGCCAAGCCTCGCGAGGCGGACGACACGGTCCTTCCTCAGGCGCGGCCTCCTCAGGATGGCTCACGAGGAGGCGGAGAGATCAAGGCAGGGTACCTCGCGAGGTGCCCATGATGCAAGCCATGACGACCAAAGGTGCCAGGAGGGCGCCAGCCCGCGCAGCGTTCCCCTTTCCTCTTTGGTGTGAAGGGGGCAAGCGCAGGCGAGAGGATCAAGCAAAGGCACCCATTTCGCTGCAACAAGACCAAGGCCAGTCCAATGGTGGGAAGGAGGTCACCATGGAGCCCAGAACGGCGTCACCACAGGGCCTTTGACAGGCGAAGACCAACTTTAGTGTGGATAAATGTACTAGATGTTCCCCTTCGAATTGGCCAATTGTTGGCTCCCTTCCCGCTCAAATATTTGGGAAGAGGCCCAGGGCCTTTGCCTATAAATAGGACTAGCCACCCCCAGGGTAGGAAGGGAAGAAGAAACCAGCTAGAACATAGCATCCACAAACAGAGCTAGCAACACACCTAGAGAGAGAGAAGGGTGATCGAACTCCCCCAGCAGTTCATCCCCTAGCCAAGAACAGACCCTCGCGAGGCTGTTCTTCCTTGTACTGTTCATCCTCATCAGCCCAAGAGGAAATCCATCCACCACAAACTAGAGTAGGGTACTACACCACAATGGTGGCCCGAACTAGTATAAACCCTGTGTCTCTTGTGCTGTTCGTCCTGTAGTTTAGATCCTTGCGAGACGGAGAGGTAGAGGGCATAATCTTCGCGCGCACCCCAGAGTTCGAACCTTAAGGGTCTGCTAGAACCCATGAATCTGACAGATGCATCATATGGATCTGGTAATGGGAAAGCACGGCCCTAAAGAAATCAGGGAAGGGGAGAACCAGAACCGCCCACAGGGCATCAGCGAAGTAATGGACCTCGGTGATTATCCTATTAGTGGGGAAGTGAGACATGGTCCAGGCCGTCGTCCTCCCGCACTCATTGAAGGTAGTAGCCCAAGCCGAGCTGACCTTGCCCAAGCCCTGTCGATTAAGTATGATCGATCGTCCGACGGCGGGGGCCACCAACGGCGGAGGCGTGGGTTGCTTCCCTCTTCCTTTCTTCGTCGGAGCCATGGCGATGGGAAGAGGGAGAGATGGTTTGAGATTGGGTCGAGAGGAGGAGCTGGAATTCGAGCGGAGGAAGGACAGAGGGCACACGAGCAAAGGGAAGAAAGCGGCTGCGTACAACTACGGGTCCACCTAGCACGGCGCGGAATAAGGGGCGTGGGGGAATAGTATCGCCCACGTCCAATCAACCACCACGCGGCGCCCAAGGCCGCAGGCTGTTAGGGCCCGCGGCGCTTCACCCTTGTCCTTTCGCCTCCCTGCACGGCCAAGCCCGGGCGCGCCTTGGGCCCGAGGGCTACTGTCGGCGTTCTGGGAACGAGGGTCCCCAGACTTGCCTGCCTGCGGCCTGCGGCGTGGCTCAAAGGAGGCCCAGCACGGCCCATCTTCATCAGCACAAGACCGAGACCCTCGCGAGGGGCCAAGCCTCGCGGGGCGGACGACACAGAGCTTCCTCAGGCGCGGTCTCATCAGGCTGGCTCACGAGGAGGCGGAGAGATCAAGGCGGGGTACCTCACGAGGTGCCCATGACGTAAGCCATGACGACCACGGGCCCGGGCGGGCGTCAGCCCGCGCAGTGTCCTCCTTTCCTCTTTGGTGCAAAGAGGGCAAGCAAAGGCGAGAGGATCAAGCAAAGGCATCCATTTCGGTGCAACGAGACCAAGACCAGCTCCGCGACACGGAGGAGGTCATCGTGGAGCCCAAGCCAGTGTCATCACCAGAGCCTTTGGCAGGCGAGGACCGACTTTAGTTAGAATAAGTGTACCATATATTCCCCTTCAAAATGGCCAATTGTTGGCGCCCTTCCCGCTCAATATTTGGGAAGAGGCCCAGGGCCTTTGCCTATAAATAGGACTAGCCACCCCCAGGGTAGAGGCAATCAAGGTAGAGGCAATCAGGACAGACGGAAGATCGAGAACTAGCGAGCTAGAATCCAGAGAGAAAGAAGGGCGGCTGAACTCCTCCTAACAGTTCATCCTCCCAGCCAAGAACAGGCCCTCGCGAGGCTGTTCTTCCTTGTATTGTTCATCCTCATTAGCCCAAGAGGCAATCCACCACACCACACTGGAGTAGGGTATTACACCACATCGGTGGCCCGAACCAGTATAAACCTTGTGTCTCTTGTGTTGTTCTTTCAGTAGTTTAGATATTTGTGAGACGGAGAGATAGAGAGTGTAATCTCCGCGCGCACCCTAGAGTTCGAACCTTAAGGGTCTGCCGGAACCCGAAATCCAACACCTTTGGATCAGCCGCTTGGAGGACGTCGCCGGCAGGGTCACCTTGCAGTTGGCCATCACGGGGATGCCGAACGTGAGGTATGCCCCTGAGCGCAGCGGGACCGTCAACGCCAAGCTGACCCAGTTCTTCTAGGGCGTCCTTGGCGCCTTGGCTTATCTCCACTCCAACAGGGCGGCCACATTGGCCAAGGAGGCCCGCGGCTTTGCCGAGGGGCCATGACCAAGGTCCTCACCAAGATGGCGTACTGGAATCCTGACCTCGACTTCGACGCCATGATGGATAGCTTGTCGGATGGCACTGAACTCACGGCGCTCAAGGAGCGCATCAAGCCCATCATCAGCGGTATCGACGAAATCAAGAGGGTGGAAGGCCAGCGCCGGGACTAGGCATCTCGTCCCTTATCGCCGCTGTAGGTCCACAACCAAGACAGTTTTTATCTTTAGTTAGAACCGCATCAATGATGTGATGTAACATAACTCCTGCAGTACTCTTAATTTCACGCGTGTTACTCCCCCGTTCAATTCCCCTTTGTATGTGCGCCCTACGCCGATCGGGCAGGTTCGCCGGCGCGGAAGCCCCAGGCGGCGTCTTGGGGACAGATCCCCATTGGCCTGCCGGGTATGCGTGTTGCCGGGCGAGCCACCTTACCGTTCCAAACGCGGCCGCTTGAACTATCGAGCTTGACTCGAGTCAGAATCGAGAGCGTTGTCGATCGCGGAAGGCTACCTGCCACTCTCGACGCAGCCGCTTGAGTTGTTGAGCGGACTCGAAACAGGGCAAGGGCGTTGCCGATTGCAGGAGAGCCCCATGGCGTGCAGGTTTTCCATACAAAGGCATGACATCTCAGGGGAACATAACCTCATATAAAAATGATAGAAATGGTCAGGGTTTGGTGTGACTTAGCTTTCTGTTTGTAATCGCTCCGGCGTTGGCTTTCTGGCCCTCTTCTTCCTTCAAGAGCCGCGATGATGAAGGAGCGCCGGACTAACTGCTAGAGCCGATTCTCACAACTGCACGCCCCCTCCCTGGCGCGCCAAAGATGTCAGTGGAAACGACACCTATGGGATCACAAGAATCCCTACTACGGTCGCGTGGTGCGGGGTTGAGAGAGGAGCGGATCAAACAGATAGCACGCGGTTCGTTTATCTAGGTTCGGGGCGCGAGGATGCGTAAAACCCTACTCCTGCTTTGGTGGATATATATTTGTGTCCTTGAACTAGCTATGGGGCGTGAGGACCTCCAAAAAGCCGAATCCCTCTCCTAGTTGCCTCGGGCCTCCTTTTATAGGAAAAAGGGGTTGCCACTGTGGAACACAGGAGGTGGAAAGGGCACAGCGTTGCGAGTTTATCCCTCGCATTACATGACAAGGCGCATTTAATGCGTCTGCTTAGGTGTCCTCTCGCTTTACCGGGGACGGGGGCGGAGCCCGTCCCATCCGTCGCCGCTATTCCTTGTGTCGACACTTGCCCTGGCCAGCGGTGCGTGCGATGCCATGTAGGCAGGCAGGCAGCTGAGGTGGCGCAGTATTGACGAAGATCTGCATGCCGCGACGCAGGTGCCTGCCCAGTTGGTTCGGTCGACAGCTGCATGAGAACGGCGGTGTAGGCTTGATCGGTGTGGGCCTGGCGGTGGCCCTGTAGATGCCCTCGGCAAGGGCCTTGCCGAGGCCCCGGCAAGGGTCTTGTCGCGGCGCCCGCTGTTATCCCCGACAAGGTGCTTGCCGGGGGCCTCGTGGTTTTCCTTGGCTGGGGTCTCGCCCAGGGTCGTCGCCTTCTGGTGGTCATCTGATCTTGAATGTTTCTTCACAAAGATCTACATGCCACCACAGAGGCGCCGCCCAAGCCCTTGCCCCAACATAGTGGACCATGGTGGGGGCCGTGGACTCAAGGGTGACTAGCTCCATGGGCGTGGGCCGAGCTGCTGCGGCAAGCGTCTTGCCGGGGCTGCTAAGGCTGCCCCCGGTGTAGGACCTTGAAGTATGTCTAGAGTTGGGGTGATAGACTACTTGACCAATAAAAACTTAACCTTTTCCCGATTTTAGAGTTTGGCAGATTTTAGCTACTTTAGGACAAGTCAAGCAATCATCACACAATTCAAGCAAGCATGCAAAGAGTATATAGGCAGCGGAAAGTAAAGCATGGAACTTGCAAGAATGTAAAGGTAAGGGTTTGGAGAATTCAAACGCAATTGGAGACACGAATGTTTTTAGCGTGGTTCGGATAGGTGGTCCTATCCTACATCCACGTTGATGGAGACTTCAACCCACAAAGGGTAACGGTTGCGCGAGTCCACGAAGGGCTCCGCCCAAGAAGGGTCCACGAAGAAGCAACCTTGTCTATCCCACCATGGCCGTCGCCCACGAAGGACTTGCCTCACTAGCGGTAGATCTTCACGAAGTAGGTGATCTCCTTGCCCTTACAAACTCCTTGGTTCAATTCCACAATCTTGTCGGAGGCTCCCAAGTGACACCTAGCCAATCTAGGAGACACCACTCTCCAAGAAGTAACAAATGGTGTGTTGATGATGAACTCCTTGCTCTTGTGCTTCAAATGATAGTCTCCCCAACACTCAACTCTCTCTCATAGGATTTGGATCTGGTGGAAAGAAGATTTGAGTGGAAAGCAACTTGGGGAAGGCTAGAGATCAAGATTCATATGGTAGGAATGGAATATCTTGAGCTCAACACAAGGGTAGGTGGTTCTCTCTCAGAACATGTGAGTTGGAAGTGTAGATGTGTTCTGATCGCTCTCTCCACGAATGAAGAGGAGGTGGAGGGGTATATATAGCCTCCACACAAAATCTAACTGTTACACACAATTTACCAATCTTGGTGGGACCGAATCAACAAACTCGGTCGGACCGATTTAGTAAACCTAGTGACCTTTAGTGATTTTCGGTGGGACTGACATGCAACTCGGTAGGACCGATATGGTTAGGGTTAGGGCATAACGTAATCTCGGTGAGACCGATTACACAAACTCGGTGAGACCGATTTGGTAATAAGCTAACCAGAGAGTTGGTCAGGTAAACTCGGTGGGACCGATTTGCTCTTTCGGTGAGACCGAAATGTTACAAAAAGGAAACAGAGAGTTTACATTGCAATCTCGGTGGGACCGATCCGTTTTTTCGGTGAGACCAAAAATTTACAAAAAGGAAAGAGAGAGATTACAATCCCATCTCGGTGAGACCGAGATCCCTATCGGTAGAACCGATTTGCTTAGGGTTTGGAAGTGTCTATGACATGTGGAACTCGGTTGCGCCGGATTGAAGAATCGGTAGGTGCGATTTTGGCTTTGGGTTTAGGTCAAGTGTGGATATAGGAAAGTAGCTGAGGGTTTTGGAGCATATCACTAAGCACATGAAGCAAGAGGCTCATTAAGCAACACCTCATCCCTCCTTGATAGTATTGGCTTTTCCTAAAGACTCAATGTGATCTTGGATCACTAAAATATAAAATGAAGAGTCTTGAGCTTTTGAGCTTGAGCCAATCCTTTGTCCTTAGCATTTTGAGGGATCCACTTCCATCATCCATGCCATGCCAATCATTGAGCTTTCCTGAAATAATCATCTTGGAATAGCATTAGCTCAATGAGCTATATGTTGTTATGAATTACCAAAACCACCTAGGGATAGTTGCACTTTCAATCTCCCCCTTTTTGGTAATTGATGACAACATATAGATCAAAGCTTCGATAAATGATAATAATATTTTAGAACATCATCGCTTTGAGAGGTATGTGAAAAGCAAGAGCTCCCCCTAAATTTGTGCATATTTTAAAATTTGCTTTGGGCTGCAAATGCACAAAGAGTTAGAATCATAGGTTACTCTTCCATGTCACATACATCTTGGTGGAGCGCTCAAAGTGATAAGAATTGAATACATGCACTCATCACCAAAAAAAGTAAATGATCACATAAGATAGATAGGATAATATCAAGAATGCATAAGTGTAGCTTATGATCAAACACATGATCATCAATGTCTCACAAGCATATCATAGTATCTCAACCAAAAGCAAACAAAGTTTGAAAAACCACCAAATAAAGCAAGAGAGAATAAAGGCAACACTCTCTCCCTCGGAGCCTATGATCTATACATTTTTCTCCCCCTTTGGCAACAAGTTACCAAAAAGTTCCTAGAAAATGCATAGTGCTAGATCGACTCTCAGGCTTGATCTTCTGGTGGTGGTGGAGTCTGGATCACTCCAAGGACGAAGGCTTCTGTAGAAGTGGTTGGAGCTGGAGCTGAGGTGAATGCTGGAGCTGGTTGGGCTGGTGTTGTAGCTGGAGCTGAGGTGGTGGCTCTGGTGTCAGGAACTGGCACTGCAGTTGACCTCTGAGCTCGTGGCACTCTGGCAAATGCATCAGTTGTAGTCTTCCCCTTCCTCTCCTGCATGTCATCTTGAAGTTGCTCCACTGCAGACTGAATCTCTGTTACTTTTACATCCAAGACATAGAACTTTTGTTCCATGATTCTCTCTAAGCTCTCCTGATTCCGAGTGAGGGTGGCGAATCCTTTCTCAATCCTCAGTGTAGATGCAATCAAGTAATTAAGCTGCTCCTGCTTGGTTTTCAAGAAATACTCAGATGCCTCCTCTTGAGTTGGCATCTTGGCAGCTTTCTCCTTCCTTGCCTTCTGCTTCTTTGCTTGAGCTTGAGCTGATGATGGTTCATTCTCATTCATCACAACTTGATTGTCCTCGAAATCTGGATGAATAGGCAAGTGTTCCTTGACCAACAATTATGTGCTTGTGCCCATTTTTGAGTTAATCAACTCTTGTATCTGAGGTTCATAACCACAGCTCCTCTTATGATCTGCTGCAGTCCTCATGATAGTCTCTACTATCAGGGTCATGACCTTGAATTTCTGAGGCACATAAAATATATGTAGCAAGTTAATGGCGTGACCTCTGATCATTCTGTGATCTCCAGACGTGGGCAAGAGTGTGTGCCTAAGGATCCAGTTGATCGTAGGCAGTCCTGACAACAAGTGTTTTACGGACCCAAGCTGGTGAGTGTCAAGATCATCTACTGGAATCTCCTTGTACATATTTGCCATTGAGTTATGATCCATCTTTTTCTTGGCATAGACATCCAAGTCATATTCATTTTCCTCTGGGGCATTGATCAACTTTGCCCATTCCTCAACAGTTGATTGGTACCTTGTACCTTCAGACATCCATATTATCCTTCCATCTGGGTAGAAGTGTGCTGTGGAGTAGAATTGCATAATGAGCTCCTCGTTCCACTTTGTGAGCTTCTGCCCAACAAAGTCAGCAACTCCACAAGCACTGAAGATGTCTTGCACTCCAGGATAGTGCTGCTCATTCTCCTTGATGTAGGTCCAGTCGACCCACCTCATGTCACAAACGATAGGCTTCTTATCCAACAAAACTGTCTCATAGAAGTCCTGTTGTTCCTTTGTGTGGAACCTGTAGTCAACAGCAGTTCTTCTCCTTGAAGCATATGGATCTGCTTCTCTCCACTTTCTTAACCCTGAGTCTCTTCTGATTTTCATGTTCTCAGCAACAGGATGAGCATCATTGTGGTCCGGAATCTTGGGCTTGAGCTTTCTCAGAACTTGTCCTTCTTCATCTTCTCCAATAGCTTCAGGCACTGGGGCCTTGTTCTTCTCAGCAGCTGGTATGCTCCTTGTATTTCTATTTGGAGCTGACATGGCCTTGGAGGCAGCTTTGGGTGCTTCTTTGGGCTTGGATGCAGTAGCCCCTGATTTTATAGCATCACCCATAAGTTTGGTGCCTTAGGTGCTGGTGCATCAACCTCTTCTTCTTCAGAAGAAGAAGAAGAATGCTTTTCAAACTCAGCCATTGGATCAACTTTCTTGTACCATCTGCCCCTTTTCCTTTCCTTCTTCCCTTCAATAGCAACTGGCCCTTTGGGTGCAGGCTTTTCAGGAATCTGAGTTGAAGCTCTGGCCTTTGGCATAGGCTGCCTACCTGCTGGCCTTTTGACTTTCAAGCCTGGCTTTGTGCTCTGTGCTGAGCCATACTCCTTCTTGAGCACTACATTCTTTGAAGTAGCTTCCTCTTCCTCTGCCACATAATCCTCATCCTCTAAGTCTGAGGTTCTCTTCTTCCTTTGTCTGGTGGTAGCTTTTGGCAAATTGCTAGGGGTGCTCCTGCTGCCTTCATCTAAAGAACTGGAGGGACTAGTGCCCTAACTCATGTGCACTTACTCTTCTTACATGTTCTGGCTGTCACTCTGATCAGACATGATGTAAAAGCTGACTGCTAACCCTGTGAAGAGTTTATAGATGAGGTAGAGTAGATGAGCATCACAAAATGCAGAGATTTTTGCAAAAGAATGATTCAAAATCTTAGTCTTAGTTTCCCACAGAAATCATTTCGGATCTACCGATTTTTAAACTCGGTGATACCGATGCAGTTTTGGAACCTAAACTAGTGAACTCCGTCAGAACGAGTCACAGCTCGGCAGTACCGAGACTGTTAGGGTTTCACAAAGTTCCAAAATCGGTCACACCGATTAGTAATTCTCGGTCAGACCGAGTCTCACTTGTGCAATGGCATGAGCCAAATTGGTGGGACCGAGTTTTTCAACTCGGTGGGTCCGAGATGGTTTCGGCGGAAACCTAACCCTAAAATTTTCGAATCAAACCTATTCTATGAATTGAATTGACTGTATAGGAGTGTTTCAATCGTGGCTAGAATCAATAAGATCACAATGTGCTAGGAATCAGATGGGGAATAGCACAAACATCGATTCCATACCCTAGTTCGGCGGAGACTCGCTACGGCGGCAACGACAGGGTTGAACTCCGTTGACGGCGATGGAGACCAGCGACTGGAGGCGGCTGGCGGAGAGAAGACGAGCCGGAGACCACGTAGGCAGAGCGAGCTATCGCGCGAGCGAAGGAGTTCGGAGAAATTTCCAATTTTTTTGCCCGTGTCTATATATAGCCTGACCCTGTCGGTGTGACCGAGTGGAACAACTCGGCGGCACCGAGATGCAAAACTATATACAGTTATTGCAACTCGGTGTGACCGAATGGTTCAAATCGGTTGCACCGAGATCGAAAACATAGATCGACTTGATGATCTCGGTAAGAACGAAAAGAAGATATCGGTCAGACCGAGAATCACAAAGAAGTTTTGGAAGTTTAAGTCTATGACGAATCGCGAACTCTGAGTGCTCCTCACACAGAGTGGTTCGAATCTGACTTGATCAATTTTTGTGATGTAGCATGAATAGAGTTTGAGACGAGAAAAGCATAGATAGCTAGAGGAGGTTCTTAGGCATTCTTGTCCATCCACTTGGCAAGAGAAAAGAAAACCAATCAATTAAAACAAAAAGTGGATGTCCTCGAATGAGTAAAATATGTAACCAACATGCTCACACAATAAAATGGCAATTGAAATATGTGGCAAAGCATGCACAACCAATTCTAGCATCTATCAAGCAATTTGCGATGACTAGGTCATCTATATATGAGTATATTGACATAGGAGTCAAATGAGAACATTTGATCATAGGTCATACTCATCGTTTAAGCACAAGTGGGCTTACCACTTTTTACATAAAGCATTGTTGTGTTCACATCATTAGAGTTGCTTTAGCTCAAGTCTTAGAGTAAAGCTCCCCCTAGATGTGATACCCCCCTAAGAGGGATGAACTAACCTTGGGTTTTGTCGGTGATGACTTCATGTAGATGTTGAAGATGTGAATGCTCAATGTTGATGTAGAACAATTGGAGCTATCCATTGGAGTGAATTGCACTTTCAATACCTACATGGGTTAGTCCCACAAGGAACAAACAAGAATATCCATAGACATAGAGTGATTCACACACAAGATGATGTCCATGAAAGCTTTTAGGTTACCTTGTCCCTTGACTTACCAACAAGAGGGTTTGTGACTCCTTGAACTAGTGCAAGATGTGGAAGTTGATTGCACTTGTTCTTGCCAAAGTGATAAGAGTGAAGTATGTTGGCGGAGTCACCCTCAAGAACTCTCTAGTTCTTCTTCTTTTGGATCCACACCATCTTGATGGGAATCCTTGGAGTTGTAGTCGTACTTGATGAAGTGGAACTTGAAGTAGTCTTGGGAATCCACTTCACTAAGGTCTTAGGACCTTCTTCAAATGCATCAATTTCCTCTTGAAGCTTGTCCTTGCCTTTTTGCTTGTAGTCTTGTGGTGGAAGATCATCTTGAGCTTGTGTCCCCTTGAAGGAAGTAGGATCATACTTCTCTTGTTGTGGAACAAACTTCGTCTTGGGGTATTGATCTTCTTCCCACTCAACTCCATTGGCGTTGAACTTTCGTTCAAAACCAACACCTTGATTCTTCCGATGCCTTCCTTGTTTGGGTACAACTTCCTCGAATTGCTTACTTCCGGCAAGGCTCTTTTAGACTACTTTCTCTATAATTCCCTTCAGTAAGCTATTTTCTTGCTCAAGTGTAACTTGGCTAAGAGAATCATTAGTGGAATCAAGCAAACTACTAGAAGCAACAATATTGGATTTAGTATGATCATTGTTATTACTAGAGGAAGAATCTTTCTTTTTATTGTTACTAGATTTGACTAGAGGAAGAATCTTTCTTTTTATTGTTACTAGATTTGACTTGAGATCTTTGCAAAATAGAGATGAACACATGCATTAAATATCATTCTTACCTAAAGGAAGGTTATGGTGCCAATATGGATGATGAGGATTGGGACGCGGATCTCCCTGTGTGCAGTTCCACCGAAATGAACCAACTGCTCCATTCTGACATTCCAGTTAAACAACACAAAAGTCACTTATTTTAAGAAGTGTTTTGTGCAGTGCACCAAAAGGTCCCAATAGCAACCAGGTGAAATGGATATCCCTGTTTGCACAAATAGCTATACAGGAAACAGTCAGAGTCTCAAACAATTACAGGCAAAATCATTTGGCTAAACTTGTCATGGCTTATAACAGTGGCATGGCTTCATTTTACCAGGGGCATTAGATTAAGAACATCTAAATATTTGGTATAAGTGCATGGGACAATGGGTGCACCAGTAGTCTAGCACCATGAACCTAAACCGTGGCATAAAGTGGTCATTCAGAGTTTGTTTCCCCGAGAAAGAAATATCCAAGAAACATATCGGGGTTGGTCCCATTTTTGTTCACTCTAGGCACCTACTCCTATGTTTTTTGTAAATGGAGGCATGCCCCCGGCCTCTGCATCATAATTATGCATGCAGCCATCTTATGTGTGGATAGCAAATCTAGTCCTGGTCATACCACTATGTACAACATTTCCCCTATATTTCCCTTTTCGACCAAGAGACCGGTTGGATGACCAGTCCGTACTACTTTCACCCCTATCCTTCATGTTTGTACCAAGTCCAATGTACATACTAAATTCCCCCACCCCCACTTTATTTCTTGTTTGAACTAAGTACAAGATTCGACTCCATGAAGTAGCTTTACCTCTAACAATAGAAGAAGAAAAAATATGTGTCGTTGGACCATCCGATCGAGAGGGGCTGAGAGGTATAAAATGATGCACATGCAGCGACGTAGTGAGCTGGGGAAGTAGAGTTAGGGGGTTTTCGAAGGAAGATATACCTGAAGGTCGTCGGTATGTGGATAGGTGGGCGGTGGGAGGCCGGATCCACCCACACTAGGGTAATGACGAAGGATTCGGAGGACCTCCCGCACCGGCGCTCGGCCAGAGATAACGGTTCGACCGGCAGTGGGTCTACCCCCTCGCTGTCGACGACGGCCTAAACGCTGCCCCTCCTCCCCTTCACCGGTGGAGGGGGATACGTCTGGACCTGTAACCAGCGGTGAGGATAGAAAACAATGTTTTTTGAAGGGAGAAAGACAGTGTTACCACCGCTATCTTGTTTACATCTGGAGAGGATGAGAGTGTGTGAATAGAGCAACCCTAGAAAGCATGCGCGGAGGCTACGGCCTATATATACTAGTGGGGTAGTTTCCCTTTTTCACTCCATCAAAACAATCGTTTAAAATTGTGTACGTGCCAGGTCGCCGTTTTTTTGACTTGTTGATTGTTTTTTGAGATCGCTACCCGCTTATTCCAAGTGGTGTTACGGTGTGCCAGGCTGCACTTTGTATCGTTCAAGTCTTGTACGAGACCCTCCATTAAATGAACAACCACCCCCTCGTAAAATTTGTGAACAATCCCACGGCTAAAATTATCGGAAACGTGGGCTGCCCCAACATGCATTATTACTTATATTTTCTATGTGGAAGTATCCTCAAAACAAATTGTGAGAGTACAATATTTATTGGGCCCCTTTGTAATTGGTGGTAAATTTTGACCAAAGATTTAACTGACAAAATGTTAGTGCATGTTAACAAAAATTATATCGTTTGATTCGTATTTGAACATAGTTTTCAATTATGTAATTTTTTGTGACGTGCATGAACATTTGGTTAGTTAAATTTATATTCAAAATTTGGCAAGGTGCATTAAATAAACACATGCAAGTATCAAAAGGAGAGTCATGGCATGCATGCATGCATTGTAATTAATGCAATGGTAAATGCAAATTATTGAAATATATCGAGTGCAGCGCTTTGATGTGTCACGTCAAATCGTACAAGACCAAGAAGTTTGATTACTACAACGCCCTCTCGGCTTAACCACACCTGCCTTTGGCTGCATGACAGGTGGCCACCCACCTGTTGGACCCACCTGTCATAGACGCAAAGGCACGAGCAGTAAGTCAATGAAGTTGCGTCCCTCCCTCGCCCATGAGCGTGGTGGTTGGCAGGACTAGGAGATGCTTTCGTTCGCTACACACTCTCCCTCCCGCACGCGGTGGACATGCAGCAGTTCAATCGGTGTCAGATGGCCAGAAGCATACTGTAGTACTCCTCCACTACAGTAGTACTCCATCATTGCTTGACCTCCCGAAGAGGCGAAGACCCAAGCGCAGACCAGACGCTCGTGTGGCAGTTTCATGTGTAGAGTAGTCTAGGATAGCGTGTACCGTGCCTGTAAGCTTAAAATCATTGGGGTCGGATCCATGCTTTTTTTATTAAAATAATCTTCTGACCCTACCTGTCATGATGGTGATTGTAGTTTGCACGCTCATCTGGTTAAGACAGGAATATATATTTTAATTTGTGGTGGGGTAAATGTTAGAGGTTGCAGCAAATATAGAGTATACAACAAGCTAACCCTCCCGCACGTGGTGGATGGACATGCTATAGTGGATTCGATACTGTAGATGTAGTAGTAACATCATTGTTCACCGTCTCAAAGATCGCAGAGCCAAGCGCAACCCAAATGTGGCAATTGCGGACGCTCGCCACAGTGTGTTTTGATGCATTCTCATCTCAGCATAGTTGTTCCCTCTTCGTGCATGCTCATCCCAGCACCCCTCTTCATGCATGCTCTTCTCATGCATGCTCCTAGTGTATTTATGTTAAGCTAGTGTGGACTCATGCACCATTCATACACCAAACCAAACATCAAGGCATCAAAGCATATCATAAAGCATCCGGGCCCACGTGCCATCCACCAAATCACAGCGAGGTGCTATAGTCGAGACTCACCAGTCACCCCGGTGTGGCCGTCATGACCCACCATATTACAAAACCCACACCTTTACCAGCAGGGGTAAAGTGGCCTCGAAGTTGGACTGGACGAAGCAGCCATAATTTCACTGGAACGCTCGTTGAAGCCCTTCCTCCCCTTTCTTGAAGAAAACCTCACTCCAGGCTACTCACTTCTGCCCTTTTTCTTCTATACCGATGAAGGAAAGGTGGGCGAATCAGTGATGCTACTATCTTTTCATTCTAAGAATCTTCTTTTTGCGAAGCACCGACCGATTCTCACAACCTATTATTTTCCCATTTTCATTGCGATTGTGGTTTCCTTTCGATTGCTTTTTGTTTTTCAATTCATTCATGGATCCTGGAGCACTAGGCAAAGAGTTGGCGGCAGACAACCCACTGGAGATAGCGCTATCCAGGAAACTAGCACCGACAATGAGTTGACCATGTTGGTGGGCCAACCCATGGAGATGAAGAACTCCAAGAAACAAACACTGGCCAAAGAGTTGACGACGTTGGCAGACGAACTCCTCAAAGAAAGTTGGAAGAACATCAAGGGGCCCACCATGCCTAACCCATAAACTCTAATGGCCACCTATGTGAGGCTCAAGGCCGAGTTTGAGGACATAGTCGCCGTTGAGAAGCAGTATTCCCCTGGCTAGGTGATGGCCCCCGGAGTGATGGGATCCCCAGGTGAGCTGCACAAGGTAAAAAATAATTGCTTACCATAGTTGTGGTTTTTGATTAATTGAAATGTGCTTGCTAATATGTTAGGGTTGTGCAGGTGCCGGTAGACGTCCTTGATGATTCCGATGTCGCGGCCCGTCCCGTGGACAACGCCCCAGAGATCATTTTTGATATCACGGTCTGTCCTGTTGACATCCCCCTGGAGATCGATTCTGATGCCGCTTTCCATCCTGTGGACATCGCCCCAGAGATCGATTCCGATGTCGCGGTGCACAGCGTCCTAGAGATTGATTCCCATGCCACTGTCCATGTTGTGCTCATTGCCCGAGAGATAGATGACAAGAAATAGTTGGTTGCGCTAATCCTTTAGGGTAGTTTGCATTGTGTTTAATTACCAGAACGATGCGTGTTATCAAACCATCTTAGGCCTAGTGCACTGCCTTGTGTGGGCGGTACTTGCTACTTTTGTTTGATAGTGACTCATGCAAACCCTCTCCGAGTTGTGGAATTAGATGTATCCTAAACAACTTTTGATGTAATATATGGCCTGCTTAGATGTATGTTTGAACTGTTTATCATTATGGTACAACCGATAAAGATCTTCATAGAATATGTAGGAAAAAATATGAGCATCCAGGTTCTGCTATTGGTTATTGACCAGAGAGGTATCTCGGTCATGTCTACATAGTTCTCGAACCCGTAGGGTCCACATGCTTAATGTTCGATGACGATTTTGTATTATATGAGTTATGTGATTTGGTGACCGCATGTTGTTCGGAGTCCCGGATGAGATCCGGACATGACGAGGATTGGGGCCAATAGGATTAGGGCCCCAAGTAGGATTCCTCCTACTTGGGCGGCCCCTTGGCTGCCCCCTCCCCCTCCCACCTATATATATGAGGGGGAGGCTCCTAGAACACACAACAACATCTGTTAGCTGTGTGCGACGCCTCCCTCCATAGTTTATGCCTCCGTCATATTCACGTAGTGCCTAGGTGAAGCCCTGCACGGATCACTTCACCATCACCGTCACCATGCCGTCGTGCTGACGGAACTCTCCCTCGACAATTTTCTAGGTCAAGAGTTCAAGGGTCGTCATCGAGCTGAACGTGTGCGGAACTCGGAGGTGCCTTACGTTTGGTGCTTGATCGGTCGGAACGAGAAGAAGTTCGACTACATCAACTGCGTTGTCAAACGCTTCCTCTTTCGGTCTACGAGTGTACGTGGACACACTCTCCCTCTCTCGTTGCTATGCATCTCCTAGATAGATCTTGCGTGAGCATAGGAATTGTTTTTCAATTGCATGCTAAGTTGTAGCGACCCAACCTCAAATGGTCAAGTCTTTGTGCTTCAGTGTCATCCCTGGATCGGTAATGCTGACCCACACAGTACTCGAGGATTTATAACAGACTAGCAATCACACACTTATTACATCGAATGTCTCATAAGAGACCTTATTACAATAAATATGGCTTAAGGCCATCTAATACGATAACAGCGGAAGACTTGGAAGATGAAGTGAGTCCATCAACTCCAACGACATCACTGAGTGAAAGACCACGACCTAAGGCACCTTACTCGTTGTCTAAAAAGTCTGCAACATAATATGTTGCAGCCTGAAAACCAGTCAGCACATGGAATATGCTCGCAATATAACACAGTAGAGCAATGAACAGATATGCATATACGGCTGAAGGAGGCTCTATCCTTATATGATTTTGCGAAAAGCCAATTTTTTCCTACAACAAAGGAATAAATTTTATTTAACTATCATGGTAGTTAAAACATCATTGAGAATGGCACCCCCATCTCAATCCCAATTAAAGTTAATCATTACCCCAACAAATTAAATTAGAGTGATGAGATACAATAGGAAAATCCAAGTAATAGATACTCAAGATGTCCATAACAGGGGACATGGCTAACCATGGTTAGATTTTACACTCTACAGAGGTTTGCGCACTTTTCCCCACAAGACTCGATCTCCTCCGTTTGTTTTCTCGCACTACATGGTGTTTGAGAAACGGATGACCGAGACACAGTCTTTTAGAAGCATTAACTCATTACTCTGGGTGGACAGTTACACCTACTTTCCCTCTACATCTGCTAGCCCACCAGTGAAAGAGGTCACACAACATAGTCAACTATGCCAAAGCCCATAATGGCTTGTGGTTGCACACGGAAGTTTCTAGCATGAATAATCTCACGATCCCTTTGAGCCTGGGTGGCTGCCACATCCCTAGTTCTGGCAATGCTTAGTGCTAGCATCTGGTGTTGCATCATGTCTAAATTTCAGTTAAACTTGAAATGGGGACTGATAAACCCTAGCAGCCATGAAATAGAACTAGGGTCAAATTAAATCTTTTCCATCTACCAAAAATGGCCTTTAGAAAAGTTCATCAATTTTGGAATGGAGAAAACTTCTTCAAAAAATGATGCACACATTTCTAGGACATTTCTGAATTTTGGAGTTAATTCATACGTATTTGAATTTGGACAATTAAATGCTATATAATATTTTAAATGTCCAAATAATTCTGAACTTAAGTGAGGGCTATTGGAAACATTTGGAACAGAGCCCACAATTATTTTCTGGGTTTTTGAAAATGCCTTAGCATTTTAATTAAGTCAAAACAATTACAGAAAAATAGAAAACAGAAATAAGAGAGAGAGAGAGAAGGACTAACCTGGCGCCCACCAACCGGCCCTGCTCCTGTGCTGGTCCAGGACTGTGCGACCCAGCCCGCTGCCGCCCCCCCTGTCGTCTTCCTCGCGATAGTAGGACGCCGGGCGTGTGCCCCGTGCACGCGGCCACGCGCCCCGGCCACCTCCTGCTTGCCGCTCCCCCTCGACGCTCTGGACGCCCTGGACGTCGACACGCAGCCTCCCCGACCACCCCTCACTATCTCTCAAGCTCTTTCCCTCCTCTCCTCTCTCTCCCTCTCATGCCCGAGCGCAGCCGTCACCACCGACGCCGTTCGCCGCGTCCACAACCACCGCCTCACCTCCCCGATGCCTCCCAAGGCTCCGCCTTGACCCTCTCTTCCCCCTCACCATGCCAAGCGACGACGGGAGCCCTGCAGTGATGCCCTCGTCGTCGTCTTCTTCCTCCGGACGCAAGAGATCGGCTTCGCCGTTTCGCCCACACCAGACCGCCCCAGAGCCCACTGACCGTCCTTGCGTGTTCTCTGTGAGCCACCGCATCTTTTCCCCCTCCTCCCCTGCTCACGACCGTGCGGTAGCCACCGTCTCCATGAGCTCCGAAGCTCGCCGCCACCATACCTCATCGCCGCTGTGGGCTGAGCTCAAACCGCTCGCCAAAGTAGCCGTGAACATGCTCCTGGTGCACCTGAACATGCTCCTGGTGCCTCCAAGAGGCCAAAGTAGCCGCCAGATACCCCCCTAGCGCCTCGTAGCCCCGTCCCCGCATGCGCCCTTACTCCGACCGCCACCCGGCTCACCATCACCGCCGCTACACGCCACCCCAGCACCTACCGCTGTCACCACTTGATGCGCGCCACTGCCTGCGTTCGAACGCAATAGACCGCGGCCAAAATGATGCCCTGTAGCTCATTTTCGAGCCCCTCCGCCGCGCCCATCGTCGCCGCCGGCGAGTTTGACCCCGCTGACCGTTGACCCCGGGTGGGCCCAGTTTGACACTCTGGGTCACTAACGTGTGGGCTCCAGGCCACTAACTAAATTAGATTAGTATTAGTTTAACGCTAGCTAAACTTAGTTAGTTTAATTGACACTGACAGACAGGACCCACAGGTCAGGATCGACCTGGACCATCTCAGTTGACCGCTGACGTCATACTGACGCCAGGCTGACGCAGTAAATCCTTTCCTGGATTTATTCTTATATGGGAAATTCCAGGATATGTTGCAAACTTCAAAAATTCATAGTAATTCAACCATAACTCCAAATCAAACAAATTATGTATGAAAAATTATTAGAATAATCCAATCTATCCATCTGCACTAGTTTCATGCATGTTTAAACAATTTAACTTGTTGTTTAGTGCAAAAAATGATAAAGCACTATTTAAGATCACAAATGAGTTTGAACTTTGAATCTTTGGTTCAAAATAGCTCAAACCCATCTGGTTGTAGTTGCATTAGCCCAACACACTCATTTTACCATGTCATGATCATGCATCATATTGTGCATTGCATTGAACGTGTTTCTTTCTCTGTTGCCGGTATTTGTCCCCTCTCGATAGATGTGGTTTCGATGATGAGATCGATGACACCGATGAAGAACTATACTATCTTCAGAAGTGCCAGGCAAGCAAAACCCCCTTGTTCATTCCGATACAATCCCACTCTCTCGCTCCTGCTCTCTTTTACTGCATTAGGACAACAACGATTCAACTGTTACATGCTGCGGTAGTTGAACCCCTTTCCTCTGCATGACCTGTCATTCCCACCGTAAATAGATGAAACCCACTAGCATGAGTAGGAGTTGTTTGAGCCCTGATGAGCCTACTCATTCATGCTTGTTGTCATGCCTGCTACTACTTAGAGTTGAGTCAGGTCTGATTCATCGAGGATGAATTGGAGGTGTGTGAACATGTCCTACTCTGTGTGAGCTAAGTGTGTGAACACGTTTGGTAAAGGTAGCGGTGAGAGGCCATGTAGGAGTACATGGTGGGTTGTCTCATTGAAGCCGTCCTCAGGAACTGAGTTCTGTGTTTGTGATCCATGAACAACTACTACCATGCATTGGGCTCGAAACCAATGGACCCTCTCGGCTTCTTAACCACCCTTGTCCTCTGTCCAGGAGTTGCAAGTAGTTTCTGGTGTTTGTAGTACGCTAGAGGCCGTGCGCAGCGCTGACCCGAGGGGTGGGCTGTGATGCGGTAGGCACGTGGCCGGGCATGCCGGGCGCCCGTTTGGTGTCTCGGAACCCTGTACACATCGTTCGGGGCAGTATGTGGAAACCTCGGCCGTACTCCCTGCGGATGGAACCTGAATAGGCGATAAACCTTGACTAGAGACTTGAGTGTTTAGGTAGGCCATGGCCGACACCCTCGCTGGGCTTCCGCTTGAAGGTTGCCGAGTACATGTCGTGTAAACGAAGATAAGTGGTGAGAGGGTGTGTGAAGAAGTACACCCCTGCAGGGTTATAAATGATCTATTCGAATAGCCGTGTTCGCGGTAAAGGACTTCTGGGTTGCCTATAACAGTTCATAGACAAGTGAAAGTGGATACTCTAAAACTCGCAAGATAAGCGTGAGTGCTATGGATGGCCTTCTCGTAGGGAGACGGGTGCGGATCCGTAGTGGTGTATTGATTGGTGAATATGTGGACTCATGTGCGCCACCTCAAAAGAGTTACTTGCAGTCGTAGTTCAGGATAGCCACCGAGTCAAAGCTGTCTTGCTGCAGTCAAACTCCACCACACCCTTTATTGATACTGATGCATATGTAGCTAGTTCTGATGTAAGTCTTGTTGGGTACATTTGTACTCACTGTTGCCTATTTTATGTTTTTGCAGAGAGACTTCAGTCTCGCTAGTATTACCATTTGGACTTTGATGTTTAGCTTGTTACCTCATCTATGATCTTGTGCCCTCGGTAGGATCTGGTAGATAGTCAGGCTTCTCAGCCTTTTTCATTTGTAGATGTCTGTACTCAAACATGTTAAACTTCCGCATTTGTTTTGACTGTATTCTCTGAATGTTGGGTCATGAGACCCATGTTTGTAATACTCACTCCTCGGAGCCTATTGAATAAATATTGAGTCGTAGAGTCTTGTTGTGGTGTCGTGTTGTATTTACACATGTTGAGCATATTGTGTGTATGATTGAAATGCTTGGTATGTGTGGGATTCGACAACCTAGTTGTTTATCCTTGGTAGCCTCTCTTATGGGGAAATGTAGTCTTGTGCTTCCATGAGCCATAGTAGTCCACTACAGCCCGGTTCACCGGAGTCCTGCTAGCCCAACAGTACTGCTCCGGAACACTTGACTGGCCAGCATGTGATTCACTTCATTCATGTGTCTGTCCCTTCAGGGAAATGTCACGCGGTGACATCCGGAGTCCTTCCTAGACTGCTCCAGCCCGGGTTCCCGGAGTCCTGTTAGCCTAGTGCTACAGCCCCGATTCACACGCTGCTGACCGACATGCTCGATGTTGATTCATGTATGCATGTTGTAACGCCCTCGATGCGGCTATATCTCCCACGTGTCGAGGCACGACTTAGAGGCATAACCGCATTGAAAGCAATGTCGCAAGTGAGGTAATCTTCACACAATCCATGTAATAAATAAGGGGGAAAGATACATAGTTGGCTTACAATCGCCACTTCACACAAGTACATAAATAACATCCATCAAACAGATTACACTCAAGGTCCGACTACGGTACCAAAATGAAAGAAGACTACCCCAAATGCTAAACAGATCCCTGGATCACCCAACTGGGCTCCACTACTGATCATCTGGAAAAGAAACATAGTAACGGCCACGTTCCTCGTCGAACTCCCAAGTGAGCTCGGTCGCATCATCAGCACTGACATCGTTGGTACCTGCAACTGAGGTGATAATATCTATGAGCCACGGGGACTCAGCAATCTCACACCCGCGAGATCAAGACTATTTAGGCTTAAAGGTGGGAAAGGGGCAGTGAGGTGGAGCTGCAGCAAGCGACTAGCATAAGTTGACTACAGCGCAAAAGAGAGCGAGAAGAGAAGGCAAAGCACGGTCGAGAAGCTAGAAATGATCAAGAAGTGATCCTGAAACAACCTACGTCAAGCATAACTCCAACGACCGTGTTCACTTCCCGGACCCCGCCGAGAAGAGACCATCACGGTTACACACGCGGTTGATGTGCTTTAGTTAAGGTCAACTTCGGGTTTTCTACAACCGGACATCAACAAATTCCCATCTGCCTCATAACCGCGGGCACGGCTTTCGAAAGATAATACCCTGCAGGGGTGTCCCAACTTAGCCCATGATAAGCTCTCACGGTCAACGAAGGATATTCCTTCTACCGGGAAGACCCGATCAATCTCGGAATCCCGGACTACAATACATTTCAACAGCAATAAAACAAGTCCAGCAAAGCCGCCCGATTGTGCCGACAAATCCTGATAGGAGCTGCACATATCTCGGTCTCAGGGCACATCCGGATGAGCAGTCCGTACAACTAAAACCAGCCCTCGAGTTGCCCCGAGGTGGCGCTGCAAAGGGCTCTAGTTTGGACCAGCAATCGAAGGAGAACTGGCCCGGGGGTTTAAAATAAAGATGACCCTTGAGTCTGCAGAACCCAAGGGAAAAAGGCTAGGTGGCAACTGGTAAAACCAATGTTGGGCCTTGCTGGAAAAGTCTCATTCAAAGCGAACTGTCAAGGGGGTCCCATAAATCACCCAACCGTGTAAGGAACGCAAACTCCGGGAACATAACACCGGTATGACGGAAACTAGGGTGGCAAGAGTGGAACAAAACACCAGGCATAAGGCCGAGCCTTCCACCCTTTACCAAGTATATAGATGCATTAATTAAATAAGAGGTATTGTGATATCCCAACAAGTAAACATGTTCCAACAAGGAACAACAAGTCCATGTTCCAACAAGGAACAAACTTCATCTTCACCTGCAACTAACAACGCTATAAGAGGGGCTGAGCGAAGCAGTAACATAGCCAAACAACGGTTTGCTAGGACATGGATGGTTAGGGGCTGACAAGGCAATATAGGAGGCATGATATAGCAAGTGGTAGGTATCGCAGCATAGGCATAGCAAAAGAGCGAGCAATCTAGCTAGCAAAGATAGAAGTGATTTCGAGGGTATGGTCATCTTGCCTGCAAGGTTCTCAGAGTTGTCGAAAGCTTGGTCCTCGTAAGCGTTCTCAACGGGTTCCTCGTTCACGTACTCGTCTCCCGGCTCTACCCAAGACAAGAGAACAAACAAAGGAACCAATATCAACCACGATGCAATGCGCAAGCAACATGATGCAAAACATGGCATGATATGCGAAAGGTGATATGCAATGCGTATGCATGCTCCGGAAAGACAAGGATGAACAGGGCATAATCTTGGCAAACCAAGCATGCCGCTGGATAGGTGAGGTGATTTCGGTTGAAATCGATATAAAGATCACCGGAATCGGATGCACGGTTTGCAAATGGCAAGCAATATAAGAATGACATGAATCTGCCATAAACAGCATGATGCTACTTAGCAAGCAATAAATAATTAAGCTACTGCACCCAAACATGGCAGCAAAGCATATGACAGTAATCTAATCAAGATGCACGACAAAAGATGAACACTGAGCTACGGCCAATTCACATCATAACAGGTTCAAACAAGCATGGCAAAAGTGCAACTTATAACAGATTCACAGACTTAGTGAAATGACAACAAGTCAGGAAAACAACATCAGGATGACATGTTCAGAGCAATGAAACTACATGCTACAGGTTCAGAACATAGCAAAGAAAGGCATGGCATGAATCTACTCATAGCACTTGACAAAAGTCCCTTACTGACCATAAGCCAAAAAGTATCAGAAAATATGATTACACCCATGACAAATAAGCAAGTTTCATTACAGGTTTCAGACTTAGCAGAAAACTGGACATGGCGGAAAACTGTTAACGACTAGGCATGTTCGTGAGCTCGATGCACTCACTACAGAGCATTTCATGAAAAACTAAGCATACATACATCAATAAGACATGGCATAGTAACTAGTAATGGCAATAATAACATCATATCAAGCAAGGATCAACTACACCAAGCTTGGCAAAATCGAATAACATGTAAACAATCTGCCAGTAACATTTTGAAGCAAAAGTAGAGCTCGATTCACTCAAGCTATGGCACTCCATAATTGCAACCAAAGCCATGGATGGATTAAGAAAATACTCAAGTTCTAAACACCCTTACTGATCATGCTCAAATTATGCATGGATCTCTCGGAAACAACATGAATACATGGCATGATAATAACAAAAGTCAGGGACTTAGTGAAATCACTAAGTCTCTGAAAACAGCAATATCAACATCCCTACTTTGCATGCAATTTCTAGCCACCTCAAGCATCACAAAAATACATAGCAAAATTCCCTGGAAAGGTAACATGGCATATTACAAAACACATATATAGCTCAACCTCATAGGAGGTACACATCAATCATGGCAAAAAAGACAAAAGTGCATGATCAGCTAAGATCCAGCAATAAACATCAACTAGCCCTCTTCTAACAGCATTTCGGGCATCGAGATGACCTCAAATGAAAATGATGCAATGGAACAAAATGATGTACTCTTCGAGGCGAACAAAACGACATATTATACGCGCGAAACGGTGCTATGGATGCAAAGTTATGGCATGTCGAAAATACGATGATGATGATGAAAATAAAGACTTAGAGATTTCGGGGAGGAGGTAAAGAGTCAACGGGTAGCGCGGAAAACGAAGTTCGCCGCGGATCTGGCGGCTCGCCGGCCGGAGAAGGAGTAGGAGGGTCGGGGCGGCCGGATCTGGCCCTCTCCGGCCGGATCTCGCCGGATCCGGCCCGGATCGGGGCGGTGGAGCCGGGCAGGGGCGGCGCCGGGCGCCGGCGCGGTTGGCGGCGACGGGCGAGGCGGCGCCGGCCGGCGACCGCGGGCGCGAGCAGGCGAGGAGGCGGGCGGCGCTGAGCAGGCCGGGGCGCGGGTCGGCGCGCGCGGGCCCGGGCGGGCCTGCCCTGGGCCCCGCGGGCCGGCGGCGAAGTGGGCACGGGGGGGGGGCGCGTGGCGCGGCCCGATTGGCCCGGGGCGGCGGCGCTGGCGTGAACAGTGGCGGCGCGGATGAACAGTGGCGGCGGGGCACTGTTGGCGCGGATTACGAGGCGACGGCTAGGGTTAGGAGGTGGTTTTGCCCGTGATTTGAGGAGGGGGAGACGTTTTTATAGGCAGAAAGAGCTAGGGAGCTCCAAATGGAGTGCGGTTTTCGCCCACGCGATCGTGATCGAACGGCGGAGGACATGGGAGTGACTTAGATGGGTTATTGGGCTGTTTTGAAGGGGTGTTGGGCTGCAACACACACGAGGCCTTCACGGTTACCCGGTTAACCGTTGGAGTACCAAACGAACTCCGATTGACCCGAAACTTGACAGGCGGTCTACCGGTGCTATACCAAGCCCACATGTCAAACCTCGGTCCACTCCGAGAATGTTTAACACCCGCTCATGAAGAAATGTAAAAGGGGACGCAGAGAGACATAGGAGCGCCGGATTGCAAAACGGACAACGGGAAAGATGCTCGGATTTATGAGACGAATGCGTATGCGAATGCGATGCACATGATGACATGATATGAAATGCATGACATGAACAAAATGCAAAACGGAGAGAACCCAACCACGGAGGGAATATCATAACACATAGCCGGAAATGGCAAGAGTTGGATTACAAATATAGCAAGTTACATCGGGGGCGTTACACATGTCCCCGTAAGTTAGTGCCACTTTGGGTTCGCAACTAGTCATGTCTGCCCGGGTTCCCTGTCATATGGATGCTAGCGACACTATCATATATGTGAGCCAAAAGGCGCAAACGGTCCCGGGCAATGGTAAGGCGACACCCGTGGGAATACGGTGCGTGAGGCCGCAAAGTGATATGAGGTGTTACAGGCTAGATCGGTGTGACTTAGAATCAGGGTCCTGACAGCGTTGGTATCAGAGCCTGGCTGCCTGTAGGGTTACCAAGCCAAACTGGTCGAAGTTGAGTCTAGAGATGCTTTAGTTATATAGGGGAATTGACTGTGGAAGGGAACGTAAGGCTCTTTTTACTCCATTTCCTTATGCCCTTCTGATCTGAGTCATCCTCTTCCTTTCTATGGGGATTTAGAACTAGGCCTTCTCATCTATCTATCATGTTGACGAGTTACTATGATAGAGACTTATAAGATTGATGGATTCAAGTCTCAGTTCGGTTTCTAGTACTTCCGTATGATGATTGTTGATCCCAGAACTTTGATATCGTGATGTTGAGTGGTTATGCCACCATTTTGCAAGATGTCCCAAATCTTTTGAGCATTTACAGCCTTTATGCTGTCCGAGTCATCCCGGGTTTCTAAATAGTCTGATGCATTTGCAAATCCCTTCTTTCCATTCCCGATGTCCCTTTGGGCCAGTTCAACCACACTAATCGGTGAGTTGAGGTACTCTGTTGCCTCGACATATATGTTGGAGCTGTTATTATGACCCTAGGTGTCGGGATCACCTAGTAATCTACCATGTTTAGTGTTCCCCGTGTGATGATTCTGGCCACCATTCTCGAAAGCATCCCGTGATGCCATTTATTAGTAGGTATTATACTCCTGAGTTCTTGACCCGAGATTCACCCTACTTACTTCATGTTGATAGTGTTTTCTCGTTCCTTTAGGTTATTAGTAACCTTTGCATTAGTTCTCGAGGTCCGTGGTATTTCCTTCTTCCAAATACTATGAACCACTTATGGCAGAAGTTTGTTGGATCAAAGGATCACAACAGGAGTGCTCTCGATGAGTTCACCATTCTATATTGTGACTCTGCCAGTTCAACCTTTCTGCATGGGTTATCCGGAAGAAATATGTTGAACTCCTTCTGTGACGCCCCCGATTCAATCGTACACTAATCATGCACGCAAATGTGTACGATCAAGATCAGGGACTCACGGGAAGATATCACAACACAACTCTACAAATAAAATAAGTCATACAAGCATCATAATACAAGCCAGGGGCCTCGAGGGCTCGAATACAAGTGCTCGATCATAGACGAGTCAGCGGAAGCAACAATATCTGAGTACAGACATAAGTTAAACAAGTTTTGCCTTAAGAAGGCTAGCACAAACTGGGATACAGATCGAACGAGGCGCAGGCCTCCTGCCTGGGATCCTCCTAACTACTCCTGGTCGTCGTCAGCGGGCTGCACGTAGTAGTAGGCACCTCCAGAGTAGGAGGAGTCATCGTCGACGGTGGCGTCTGGATCCGGGGCTCCAACATCTGGTTGCGACAACCAGAAGAAAGGAAAAGGGGGAAAGGGGGAGAAAGCAACCGTGAGTACTCATCCAAAGTACTCGCAAGCAAGGAGCTACACTACATATGCATGGATATATGTGCAAAGGGGCATATTGGTGGACTGAACTGCAGAATGCCAGAATAAGAGGGGGATATCTAATCCTATCGAAGACTACGCTTCTGGCAGCCTCCGACTTGCCGCATGTAGAAGAGGGTAGACTGAAGTCCTCCAAGTAGCATCGCATAGCAATAATCCTACCCGGCGATCCCCTCCTCGTTGCCCTGTTAGAGAGCGATCACCGGGTTGTATCTGGCACTTGGAAGGGTGTGTTTTATTAAGTATCCGGTTCTACTTGTCATAAGGTCAAGGTACAACTCCGGGTCGTCCTTTTACCGAGGGACACGGCTATTCGAATAGATAAACTTCCCTGCAGGGGTGCACCACATAGCCCAACACGCTTGATCCCATTTGGCCGGACACACTTTCCTGGGTCATGCCCGGCCTCGGAAGATCAACACGTCGCAGCCCCACCTAGGCACAACAGAGCGGTCAGCACGCCGGTCTAAACCTATGCGCGCAGGGGTCTGGGCCCATCGCCCTGAGCACACCTGCACGTTGCGAACGCGGCCGGTGAGCAGACCTAGTAACCTCCAGTACAACGGAAGTCACGTTACGCGGTCCAACCCGGTGCGCGCCACTCAGTCGCTGACGTCAAAAAGTGCTTCGGCTGATACCACGACGTCGGGATACCCATAACTACTCCCGCGTAGGTGGTTAGTGCGTATAGACCAAATGGCCAGACTCAGATCAAATACCCAGATCTCGTTAAGCGTGTTAAGTATCGCGAACGCCGACTAGGGCCAGGCCCACCTCTCTCCTAGGTGGTCCGAACCTGCCCTGTCGCTCCGCCTCAAAGTAACAGTCGGGGGCCGTCGGGAACCCAGGCCCACCTCTACCGGGATGGAGCCACCTGCCCCTTCAGCCCCCATCTCCGAATAGTATCACATGTAATGTAACAGTGTAAAGTATATAGTATATGCCCGTGATCACCTCCCGAAGTGATCACGGCCCAGTAGTATAGCATGGCAGACGGACAAGAGTGTAGGGCCACTGATGGAACACTAGCATCCTATACTAAGCAGTAGGATTGCAGGTAAAGGTATCAACAGCAGTATCAAAAACAGGCTATGCATCAGGATAGGAATAACGAAAGCAGTAACAAGCTACACTACTCTAATGCAAGCAGTATAGGGAAGAGTAGGCGATATCTGGTGATCAAGGGGGGGGCTTGCCTGGTTGCTCTGGCAAGAGAGAAGGGTCGTCATCTCCGTAGTCGATCAGGGCAGCAACGACATCAGTCTTGTAGTCTACCGGAGAGAAGGGGGGAGAAACAATAAATATAATGCAAACAAAGCATCACAAAATATAAAGAGGCAATACGCGGTGCTAGGTATGCCCTAACGCGGTAGGAGGTGATACCGACGAAGGGGGGAAACATCCGGGAAAGTATCCCCGATGTTTCGCGTTTTCGAGTAGAGGAGCCGGAGGGGAAAAGTTGCGAGTTTGATATGTTAGGAATGTGTGGCGGACGAACGGGCTGTGTAACCGGGTTCGCCACGTCGTTCTGAGCAACTTTCATGTTGAAAATATTTTAATCCGAGTTACGGATTAAAAGATATGATTTTCTAAAGATTTTATTAATTTCTGGAATTTAATTAATTATTTAAATATAACATTATCCAAAACAGTGTTTGCTGACGTCATCATGACGTCAGCATGACATCATCAGTCAACAGGGGTGTTGACTGGTCAAACTGACGTGTGGGTCCCACTGGTCAGTGACTGTTTAGCCTAATCAGGGTTAAACTAATCTAACTACTGTTTAATTAAACTAATTAGTTAATTAGGTTAATCTAATTAAGATTAATTAACTTAATTAATTCCTTAATTGATTAATTATTTTTATTATTATTATTTTATTTATTTATCTTATTTTTTTATGCTTTCTTTTTTTTTTAAAAAAAAGAGGGAGGGGCCGGTGGGGCCCTGCTGGGAGTGGCCCATTCGGCCACTCGAGCGGGTGGTTAACGGAGCGGGCGCCCGTGCCCGAGGGGAGCTGCGCCCGAGCGGGGGGGGGGTGAGGCCATCGGCGACGAGGGAGCCCGCCGGGCGGCGCGGCGAGGTCGGGACGCCGGGGAGCGACGAGGTCAGAGGCAGAGCGGGGCCTGCGTATCCGGCTAGGCGCGGAGGTGGGCAACGGCACCACGTCGCGAGACACGCGGCCGGGGGCGCGATGCGAGGCCGTCGGGCGCGGTGGGGCGCCGGCCAGGGGGGAACGGGATGGGGTCCGGCGCGGGGGGGGGGGGGGGGTGCGGCCCTGGGCCTGCTTCGAGGGAGTATCGGGCGACGCGGTTGGCCACAGGGGGCAGAGGGGCACCGGGGAGGCGCGGTCCCGGGCGCGGCGAGGGCGGGTGCGGGATGCGTGCGACGACGGCACGGCGCGGAAGCAGAGAGGGAGGATGGGAGGCGGCGGCTCACAGGGGAGGTCGCGTGCGAGCTCGAGGGGGCGGCAGTGGGCTCGGGGAGATGAGGTAGCGAGCGACGGGCGGCGGTGTCGAGGCCGTCGGCGTCAGTTGGCGGCGACTTGGGGCGGCGGTGTCCAGGCGGCGGGGCGCGGCTCGATCCGGCGGCTGCGGCGTCGAGTAGCGATGGGGTGGGGGGGCGCCGGGCGCTGGGCGCCATTCGGGAGGAGGTGAGGATGGGGCGGCGCTGGTGTGGCGGTGGAGCGCCGGTGTGAGGCGGGGCGGTTCGGCACAGGGAGCGTGGCGGCGCAGGGGTAACGAGAGGGAGTGGGGAGGGAATCGTGCGGGAATGGGGAGAGGGGGTGCTAGGGTTTGGTGGTGGGCAGGCCATATAGGCCAGGGCGACTGGGCCGGCCAGCTGGGCCGGCTTTGGCCAGCTGGGCCATTCGGTCCACTAGAGGGGGGGCTTTTCAATTATTATTATTTTGTTTACTGTTTTGACTTTCTTTTTATTTAATGTTCTTTTTTTTAGTTTACATATTATTTTTAGTTTATTAAAATATGACAATAGTTCCCAAAACAATGTTTCAAAATAACCCACTGCCATAAAAGTTTTACTCTAAAATAAAAATGGTTTAGTATTTTTCAATATCCAAAAGACATTTATTCAATAGTTTTACCTACTGTTTTAATCATTTAGGTGCATTTAAACCTTTTACATAATTGTGGTTTCTCCACAATAATTACCTATGCATTATTTGGCAATACCCCAACATTTTAGTTTTAATATTTGAAAACCTTTACCGTTTGACTTTATTTTAAGTTTGAATTCGAATCGATTTTGAACTAACAGGAGATTAACAATAGTAACCGTGGTGACTTGGCATCATTAACGTGGGATTACTGTAGCTTGATTATCCGGGCGTCACAATTCTCCTCCACTACAAGAAATCTCGTCCCGAGATTTAAGAGGGGAGTAGGGGGAAGTTCTGGTTACGAAATTCTAACGTGTCTTCTCGGCCTTGGTTGTACTTCTCGAAGAGATCGATCCATTACCTTGATGTCTTCATTACTCTGCTTCCAGCCATCATGATGAAGTTGTCGCCCTACCTTCAGGATCTTCACCGTACTTATTAAAGGGTGAGAAGGGAAAACTCTATGAGGACGGATTCTAACAAGATCGAGCATCAGACGATTAACTCAGGGGAAGAAGCATAAGTATCTCTCAAATTGAAACTTAAGAAGATATCGAGAGCAAAGTAAGAAGATACCATGAGAAGTTTCAAATGAACAGGCAATGGTTCGATGCCTAATCAGAAGGTGAAAGGGTTACAGGGCAACGCGAATAAGTATTGCGTCTGATACCAGAATAGATCAGTAGGAAGGTGGCCCGCGAATTACATACATAGCCATGCGTGAGGAATGACTTTAGAAACAGGGGTGTACAGGAGAGTCAGGTTTCGATCCTGTGGAACTGTGGGTTATGGGCCCACCATGTGGGTTAAAAGTAGGAAGGGCGTTGACATCTTGCATGGTCATGTAGGCAAGGCATGTCACAGGTTAGTCTGTCGGTTATGTCGACAACAACATCGGTACCAAGGGCGAGGCACGAAGAGAACCATTTTCCTGCTCGTTGAACGAGGCGGACCAATAGGCAAGGTTCCCGTCCGTCGGTGGTTACCGAAATGTCATCAACAATAGTAACAGGGTCTGACTGATAAGGTGGTGCACCGAGGTGTTTTCGTAAGCAGGGAAATATTACTGCTTAGATCATATAAACCTCAAGAAAGGTTAAACAAAACAATGGAAAAGAAAAGGTGATCATTAGATTAATCAGAAGATTGGATAGGAAAATGTGTTTACACACAAGAATTGGGAGTAATCCTTCCCAAGGGGAAGCGGCGCAGGATATACATGATGTGACAGCAAGTTCAAAAGCATTTAGATAAAGGGAGGCGAGGGAAGAATCATGATATTACCCATACAACGGTGTTTGGATAAATGATAAATAAAATTTAGCATCGTGCTTCAAATGTTCCTGTTGAAAATCGGAGTACCATTGACATGCTTCGAGATAGCATTGACATGGTCAACAGGCGAAGATCAGTCCTTGGAAACAAAAGGATCCATCAGGAAAAATTTATAAATCAAATCATCCAATTCCCTCATGGAAGAATGGTTCCCCTTGCTAAAAAGGAAATTATAACAATAGGTCCTCCGGTCAGGTGTGCTAGGCATGACATCACCTTACCGAGTCATATAAAGACCAATGTTATAACTCTTGGAAATATGCCCCAACCATGGTATCTGATCGAGGTTCAGATTCGATTGGTGTCAGGATACCTCGGACTCAGGATGCCTGAGAAGAAAGGTGCAACACAAATTGTCGAGATGACATTGTAAGATCCTCGGGAAATTAACTACGGAAGCGAGTTCCGAAAGAAAAGCTCATCATTCAAACAATGAAGGGAGAAGGAGGTAGCTGATGAATTCAACGACAATTCATCGAGTCTTCCAAAAGATGGGTTTCCACAAGTATGTGAACAAGGAGATATCATTAGTCAGATGAAATGATATAAGGGGATATGCTCGAGGAAAACATACCCAGTTTAAGCATTGGTTGATAGGTGCACCCGAAATATGGGTTGGGTTGCACGACCAACGCCGGAATGGTGATTCAATAACCAATAGTCTAAGAATGACGGCCGACCATTAACTTCAAAGCAATAGGATTGCTAGAAGGGCAGAATCCAAACAGCACCGCTCACTTGTTGGTACCCCGGATGGAATCAACACGAGGACCCAAGAAGAATGGTGATGGTGAGAAGTATCACCATACCAAGAATTCTTAAGCGGTGGTGAAATCCTCACAACATTGATGTCGTAAGAGATGTTAATGTTCCAAGGTAAGGGAGAACAATTCCTGGATAGCAAGGAATTCAAGGTATAGCCACAACACGAACAAGTTTGTGTTGGAAAGAAGGCAAGGAAGTAGTCGATGACGCACAAATCATCAAGGGGCAAGGATGGTAATTCTTATCATGAATTTGATTGTTATTCTGGAATAGCTCAGAAAGTTGATAATGATCACGACACATTTGTCGAGAGATTACCTGAAGATGTAATCGATCCGCGATCACATCAAGTCAAAAGAATGATGGAGCAAGAGGTTATTGGAACCATGGGTACGACACAAACTCGAAACCAAGCTTGTTATCTGAGGTGGCATGATAAGACAAGGAAATCAACGTAAGCTTAGCTCAGCGTCGAAAATTGTGTTCCGGGAAGAAGGACCAGGTAGCACAGTTAATGATATAGCCGATTAGGCTAGGAATGACATGATCGAGTATAAACTTGGACTTAAAGAAGATTATCAAGAGTTGTTGAACCGTAGGGCAGACTCGGTTCAGTTATTGGTGTCTTTGAGTGTTTAATAACTCAGAGCCCATGAAAACTGTAATCAGTGAGAATGTAGTACTTGATGAAGACTCATAAGAAGTTATGCAGTTCCAAGATAATCTCGAGATACCAGGGGATAATACTCGAAGAGGGATCAAAGTAGAGGTTGGACCAGGGTAATGATCCACAGAGGACAAGTTCTTACACTTGCATCGAAAATGGTATTTAAAGGAGAACATGGTCGGAACCACGATTGTAAAGGACCAAATCCCAGATATAACATGGACTTATAATAAGGGAATAATTGATTTAAGAGAAGCTTAAATGATAAGATCTACATAGTGTCCATGGGCATGAACACAAAGTTCAAGGTCGACTCCCACTTCGTCAATGTATTACCTTCCATTCACTTCTCGCTTTGATAAAGGCATTAGTGTTGAAAGTTTTACCTGGTGAAATACCAGATGAGTATGACTCGTGACTCGTGAAAACTTTCGGGTTCACATGGTTTAGAGAAGGCATATGTTCAACCCATAGGGCTTCTTAGAAACATATACCACAAGTTTCAAGAGTAAATAACACAAGCCCGAAAGCAGAGCATGGTTGGCCTAGCAGAGGATACAACTTAACAAACGCATTATGTAGCAGGGGGAGAACTCACAAAGTGATCAAAAGTGAAAGACACTGTCGGATAACAATCCAACAAAGGACTTGATGGTCCACAAAGGATCTGATGTGAGTATCGATACTCAACCAGAAGAGGAAGGAATGCAAATGCAACAGGTTATGGAATCATCTGAATAATTCAAAGCTTAAATGCAAAGGAATTATGATTTCCAAAACAAAGGATCAGAAGCAGACGCTCTGATCAAGGATGGATAAGTTGGATAGACCAGAGGCACAATTGATGACAAATAGTTTGGTCGAGAACCAGCTCATGTTCAAAATGACGTTTGAGCCGGACAGATAATTTAAAAGGATCAACTGATGATTGCGTGCATTCGCACTCATGTTGAATCAAAGGGATCAAAATGACGGTGCCTAAGGATACTAACGAATATTGCCACACATATGGAAGTATCCATCATGCAAGCAGACAGGTATTGCCGAGCAATAAGCTACTAAGGATTTTTGGAGAATCGAATAGTATTTTGAAGACCATTGTGAAACACCTGAACAACTGGGGAGGAGCGGATACTCGGAAAGTGCGAGAATTTATTCTTAGGGCTATTCAGGTGGCAAGGAACTGCAAGGCAGTAGGCACAAAATAATCTCGGGGTATCTTGTAATAACAAGATCGAGTGGGAATAAAAGTAAGCACGACAGGTGTAAGTATTTATCCATAGGGATATTTCGATGGGAGGGAATTGCAAAAGCAATGGGCACAAGGTCTCAAGAGAATATCAGAGAGTATCTTTGAAATCTTCTGGTGTAGCCGGCGATCATCTGTAATGAAAGGGCTCTCCGGCAGGAAGTGGTAACGAGAACCTAGAGTTAGATTTTAGCAAAATCGTTTAACCCGAATAGAAGAGAGTTCAGAGTCCCAGAGTAAAGGTCGAGGAGTAAAAGATCCTAGTACCACCCGATGGCGACGTGGGCCCGTAAGGCACACAGCCATGTTAGTAAAAGTTTTTGCAATGTCTAGACTCGACTTCGGCCAAGGAGTGTGGAAGGGGGATTCCTACAGGCAGTCGGCTCTAATACCAACTTGTGACGCCCCCGATTCAATCGTACACTAATCATGCACGCAAATGTGTACGATCAAGATCAGGGACTCACGGGAAGATATCACAACACAACTCTACAAATAAAATAAGTCATACAAGCATCATAATACAAGCCAGGGGCCTCGAGGGCTCGAATACAAGTGCTCGATCATAGACGAGTCAGCGAAAGCAACAATATCTGAGTACAGACATAAGTTAAACAAGTTTTGCCTTAAGAAGGCTAGCACAAACTGGGATACAGATCGAACGAGGCGCAGGCCTCCTGCCTGGGATCCTCCTAACTACTCCTGGTCGTCGTCAGCGGGCTGCACGTAGTAGTAGGCACCTCCAGAGTAGGAGGAGTCATCGTCGACGGTGGCGTCTGGATCCGGGGCTCCAACATCTGGTTGCGACAACCAGAAGAAAGGAAAAGGGGGAAAGGGGGAGAAAGCAACCGTGAGTACTCATCCAAAGTACTCGCAAGCAAGGAGCTACACTACATATGCATGGATATATGTGCAAAGGGGCATATTGGTGGACTGAACTGCAGAATGCCAGAATAAGAGGGGGATATCTAATCCTATCGAAGACTACGCTTCTGGCAGCCTCCGACTTGCCGCATGTAGAAGAGGGTAGACTGAAGTCCTCCAAGTAGCATCGCATAGCAATAATCCTACCCGGCGATCCCCTCCTCGTTGCCCTGTTAGAGAGCGATCACCGGGTTGTATCTGGCACTTGGAAGGGTGTGTTTTATTAAGTATCCGGTTCTAGTTGTCATAAGGTCAAGGTACAACTCCGGGTCGTCCTTTTACCGAGGGACACGGCTATTCGAATAGATAAACTTCCCTGCAGGGGTGCACCACATAGCCCAACACGCTTGATCCCATTTGGCCGGACACACTTTCCTGGGTCATGCCCGGCCTCGGAAGATCAACACGTCGCAGCCCCACCTAGGCACAACAGAGCGGTCAGCACGCCGGTCTAAACCTATGCGCGCAGGGGTCTGGGCCCATCGCCCTGAGCACACCTGCACGTTGCGAACGCGGCCGGTGAGCAGACCTAGTAACCTCCAGTACAACGGAAGTCACGTTACGCGGTCCAACCCGGCGCGCGCCACTCAGTCGCTGACGTCAAGAAGTGCTTCGGCTGATACCACGACGTCGGGATACCCATAACTACTCCCGCGTAGGTGGTTAGTGCGTATAGACCAAATGGCCAGACTCAGATCAAATACCCAGATCTCGTTAAGCGTGTTAAGTATCGCGAACGCCGACTAGGGCCAGGCCCACCTCTCTCCTAGGTGGTCCGAACCTGCCCTGTCGCTCCGCCTCAAAGTAACAGTCGGGGGCCGTCGGGAACCCAGGCCCACCTCTACCGGGATGGAGCCACCTGCCCCTTCAGCCCCCATCTCCGAATAGTATCACATGTAATGTAACAGTGTAAAGTATATAGTATATGCCCGTGATCACCTCCCGAAGTGATCACGGCCCAGTAGTATAGCATGGCAGACGGACAAGAGTGTAGGGCCACTGATGGAACACTAGCATCCTATACTAAGCAGTAGGATTGCAGGTAAAGGTATCAACAGCAGTATCAAAAACAGGCTATGCATCAGGATAGGAATAACGAAAGCAGTAACAAGCTACACTACTCTAATGCAAGCAGTATAGGGAAGAGTAGGCGATATCTGGTGATCAAGGGGGGGGCTTGCCTGGTTGCTCTGGCAAGAGAGAAGGGTCGTCATCTCCGTAGTCGATCAGGGCAGCAACGACATCAGTCTTGTAGTCTACCGGAGAGAAGGGGGGAGAAACAATAAATATAATGCAAACAAAGCATCACAAAATATAAAGAGGCAATACGCGGTGCTAGGTATGCCCTAACGCGGTAGGAGGTGATACCGACGAAGGGGGGAAACATCCGGGAAAGTATCCCCGATGTTTCGCGTTTTCGAGTAGAGGAGCCGGAGGGGAAAAGTTGCGAGTTTGATATGTTAGGAATGTGTGGCGGACGAACGGGCTGTGTAACCGGGTTCGCCACGTCGTTCTGAGCAACTTTCATGTTGAAAATATTTTAATCCGAGTTACGGATTAAAAGATATGATTTTCTAAAGATTTTATTAATTTCTGGAATTTAATTAATTATTTAAATATAACATTATCCAAAACAGTGTTTGCTGACGTCATCATGACGTCAGCATGACATCATCAGTCAACAGGGGTGTTGACTGGTCAAACTGACGTGTGGGTCCCACTGGTCAGTGACTGTTTAGCCTAATCAGGGTTAAACTAATCTAACTACTGTTTAATTAAACTAATTAGTTAATTAGGTTAATCTAATTAAGATTAATTAACTTAATTAATTCCTTAATTGATTAATTATTTTTATTATTATTATTTTATTTATTTATCTTATTTTTTTATGCTTTCTTTTTTTTAAAAAAAAAAAGAGGGAGGGGCCGGTGGGGCCCTGCTGGCAGTGGCCCATTCGGCCACTCGAGCGGGTGGTTAACGGAGCGGGCGCCCGTGCCCGAGGGGAGCTGCGCCCGAGCGGGGGGGGGGGGGCGAGGCCATCGGCGACGAGGGAGCCCGCCGGGCGGCGCGGCGAGGTCGGGACGCCGGGGAGCGACGAGGTCAGAGGCAGAGCGGGGCCTGCGTATCCGGCTAGGCGCGGAGGTGGGCAACGGCACCACGGCGCGAGACACGCGGCCGGGGGCGCGATGCGAGGCCGTCGGGCGCGGTGGGGCGCCGGCCAGGGGGGAACGGGATGGGGTCCGGCGCGGGGGGGGGGGGGTGCGGCCCTGGGCCTGCTTCGAGGGAGTATCGGGCGACGCGGTTGGCCACAGGGGGCAGAGGGGCACCGGGGAGGCGCGGTCCCGGGCGCGGCGAGGGCGGGTGCGGGATGCGTGCGACGACGGCACGACGCGGAAGCAGAGAGGGAGGATGGGAGGCGGCGGCTCACAGGGGAGGTCGCGTGCGAGCTCGAGGGGGCGGCAGTGGGCTCGGGGAGATGAGGTAGCGAGCGACGGGCGGCGGTGTCGAGGCCGTCGGCGTCAGTTGGCGGCGACTTGGGGCGGCGGTGTCCAGGCGGCGGGGCGCGGCTGCGGCGTCGAGTAGCGATGGGGTGGGGGGGCGCCGGGCGCTGGGCGCCATTCGGGAGGAGGTGAGGATGGGGCGGCGCTGGTGTGGCGGTGGAGCGCCGGTGTGAGGCGGGGCGGTTCGGCACAGGGAGCGTGGCGGCGCAGGGGTAACGAGAGGGAGTGGGGAGGGAATCATGCGGGAATGGGGAGAGGGGGTGCTAGGGTTTGGTGGTGGGCAGGCCATATAGGCCAGGGCGACTGGGCCGGCCAGCTGGGCCGGCTTTGGCCAGCTGGGCCATTCGGTCCACTGGAGGGGGGGCTTTTCAATTATTATTTTTTTGTTTACTGTTTTGACTTTCTTTTTATTTAATGTTCTTTTTTTTAGTTTACATATTATTTTTAGTTTATTAAAATATGACAATAGTTCCCAAAACAATGTTTCAAAATAACCCACTGCCATAAAAGTTTTACTCTAAAATAAAAATGGTTTAGTATTTTTCAATATCCAAAAGACATTTATTCAATAGTTTTACCTACTGTTTTAATCATTTAGGTGCATTTAAACCTTTTACATAATTGTGGTTTCTCCACAATAATTACCTATGCATTATTTGGCAATACCCCAACATTTTAGTTTTAATATTTGAAAACCTTTACCGTTTGACTTTATTTTAAGTTTGAATTCGAATCGATTTTGAACTAACAGGAGATTAACAATAGTAACCGTGGTGACTTGGCATCATTAACGTGGGATTACTGTAGCTTGATTATCCGGGCGTCACACCTTCGACATGCTAATCCATGCATCCATAACTCAGAAAATCATATGTTCTTTGAGTTGTCCCTCATTAGTTGTTTTCTGACCTCCGACAATCAATTTGTAGTCAGGAGTAGTCATGCATTCGTGTTATCGATGCCTTTTATTCTTATGGTCCGAAAAGGCATTCTATTCCGGAATGGCTAGGAGAAACAAACTCCAGTACCTCATCCACATCTAGGAATGGGTCAAAGCAGTTGTATTCCGCAGATCAAAATGCCAATCCAGCTTTTGTTCTGTTCTACCTTGGAGTGTTGCCTCCTTATGTCAGCATTGTCATGAGAATTGCACCACCTCTTATGAAATTTTGACACAGTGATACTTCTCGCCATCATCATTTGCTCCTTGGTTTCATGTTATTGCAACCGGTATACCGACAAGTGAACCGTGATGTGTGAAATCGATACTCCTAGCAACCTCGTTGCTTGGTAGTTAATGGACAATATTCTCATTCTTAGCGTGTTGGTTATTGAGTCATCATTTTAAGATTGATCGTGATACCTAGTCCATTTCCTAGTGCACTCTTCAATCAAGAGTTGGGATTGTGTCTATCCTTGCTTACTTGATCATATCGTCTTGCCCTGAAAAGCGAGATTGTTCTCGTGCTTAGTGAAAGATTGGTGGTTCGTGATTTTCCAAAGATCTTCTCGAAAGTATTACCTGGTTGTCACCTGACCGCTATGTTGAGTTCGTTATCAAGTTTGTTTTCTTATAAGTCACCCCTTCTCCAAGAATCTGTGTTGGATATCCCTGAGCTAGTTGGTTGAGCTAGACAACAACTTGGAGAGTTGGAAGATAAAAGCTTGTCTGACTTAGTTCATGTTAATGGATATCTTTTTTTTGTGTGTGTGTGTGTTGAAAAAGATGATATCTCCATCGATTGGTCCTCGTGATCAGTTGTTGGATCTATTGCCTTGTCAAAACTTTGACTTGAGTATGGGCTATCATCAAGTCAAATCAGTACCAACGATGTTCGTAATGTTGTCTTACTTGTGGTTGACCCCTCGAGCATACACCATTACATCTTTTGGTCTGACCAATGCTATCACCGTGTTCACATGATGGTGGAAGTCCAGTGATATGGAAATTCCGATGAGTCGTTGTTGAGCCCATCAGCAGCATTTTGTCTTCCCCATGATTCATGTTAAACATTGAGCTAGTGTTGGAAACTTTGTAAGCATTGCCCTCATGTTCCGTTCATGGAGTATATGTTCGGATGTAAGAAGTGACTTCCTGTAATTCACGTGCATATGATGCAAGTTGCCGCCGTGAATTTGAGAAAGCTTGTTTTGCTTCCCCTGGAATCATGCCAAGTCCGTCATGCATACGTGCGAAGTATTCTGTGGTCTGGAGACTTGCAACCTCCATTCTATATGTATTCTTAGCACACCAAGCCACTGATTGATTTGTTCAAAGAAAAGAAGCTCATGCGCTAATCCTGAAGGGCCCGGACGGATATGCACAAGACTTCGTTATCTCAATGATGGTTCCCAGTCAGAACTCGGTATTGTTTTATTGCAATACTACCATGTAATCATGCTTGTCTGGGACAGCATGTTCACATGTGTGTAGCAGAACCAGCTCATGTTTTGGAGCATACCATCGTAGTTCATTTCCCGAGAATCTCGCAACGTCATCTCGTCGATTTGTGTTGCAAACTTTCTTTTCTGACATGCTGAGTCTGAAGTATCCTATCACAAATCGGATCTGAATCTCAGGCAGATATGATGGTTGGAACATTCCCAACAGTTGCATTTTGTTCCCAGCTTGCACCGCCATTGTGCCAGTTTCCCATGGGCTGCCCTTCTCAGCAATTGTTGTTCGGGATCATCCTCAGAAGTGGTCCTACCATGGGTTCCATCCATTTCCGATGATAAGAAAATCATCCATCGCGTTGTCTTCATCAAGGTAGTCCACATCATCCATTCTAGCTCGATTATGTCGTTCTCTCGAACTCTGTCAAACGATCGTTTGGGAAATTGTTGGGGAACGTTGCAGAAAACAAAAATTTTCCTACAGTTTCACCAAGATCCATCTAGGAGTTCATCTAGCAACGAGTATTCAGATTGCATCTACATACCTTTGTAGATCGCGAGCGGAAGCGTTCACTAGAACGTGGATGATGGAGTCGTACTCGTCGTGATCCAAATCACCGATGACCGAGTGCCGAACGGACGGCACCTCCGTGTTCAACACACGTACGGAGCGGATGACGTCTCCTCCTTCTTGATCCAGCAAGGGGTAAGGAGAGGTTGAGGAAGATGGCTCCAGCAGCAGCACGACGGCGTGGTGTTGGTGGACAAGCAGCACTACGGCAGGGCTTCGCCAAGCACGTGACGGAGGAGGAGAGGTGTAGCAGGGGAGAGGGAGGCGCCAAGATGCAAGGGTGCGGCTGCCCCCTCCCTTCCCCCCTTTATATAGGCCCCTCGGGGGGCGCCGGCCCTTGGATATTGGATCTCCCAAGGGGGGCGGTGGCCAAGGGGGGTGGAGTAACCCCCAAGGCAAGTGGGGCGCCACCCCACCCTAGGGTTTCAACCCTAGGCGCAGGGGTGGGCCTAGGGGGGCGCACCAGCCCACTATGGGCTGGTTCCCCCTCCCACTTCAGCCCATGGGGCCTTCCGGGATGGGTGGCCCCACCCGGTGGACCCCCGGGACACATCCGATGGTCCCGGTACAATACCGGTGACCCCGAATCTTCCCGATGGCCGAAACTGCACTTCCTATATATAATTCTTTACCTCCGGACCATTCCGGAACTCCTCGTGACATCCGAGATCTCATCCGGGACTCTGAACAACTTCCGGATTACTGCATATTCATATCTTTACAACCCTAGCGTCACCGAACCTTAAGTGTGTAGACCCTACGGGTTCAGGAGGCATGCAGACATGACCGAGACACCTCTCCGGCCAATAACCAACAGCGGGATCTGGATACCCATGTTGGCTCCCACATACTCCTCGATGATCTCATCGGATGAACCATGATGTCGAGGATTCAATTAATCCCGCATTCAATTCCCTTTGTCAATCGGTATTTTACTTGCCCGAGATTCGATCGTCGTTATCCCAATACCTCGTTCAATCTTGTTACCGGCAAGTCACTTTACTCGTACCGTAATGCATGATCCCGTGATCACACACTTTGATCACACTGAGCTCATTATGATGATGCATTATCGAGTGGGCCCGGTGATACCTTTCCGTCATACGGAGTGACAAATCCCAGTCTCGATCCGTGTCAACACCACAGACACTTTCGAAGATACCCGTAGTATACCTTTATAGTCACCCAGTTACGTTGTGACGTTTGGCACACCCAAAGCACTCCTACGGTATCCGGGAGTTACACGATCTCATGGTCTAAGGAAAAGATACTTGACATTGGAAAAGCTCTAGCAAACGAATTATATGATCTTGTGCTTATGCTTAGGATTGGGTCTTGTCCATCACATCATTCTCCTAATGATGTGATCTCGTTATCAATGACATCCAATGTCCATAGTCAGGAAACCATGACTATCAGTTGATCAACGAGCTAGTCAACTAGAGGCTTACTAGGGACATATTGGTGTCTATGTATTCACACATGTATTACGATTTCCGGATAACACAATTATAGCATGAATAAAAGACAATTATCATGAACAAGGAAATATAATAATAATGCTTTTATTATTGCCTCTAGGGCATATTTCCAACAGTCTCCCACTTGCACTAGAGTCAATAATCTAGTTACATTATGATGAATCGAACACCCATAGAGTTCTGGTGTTGATCATGTTTTGCTCTAGGGAGAGGTTTAGTCAACGGATCTGCGACATTCAGATCCGTATGCACTTTACAAATTTCTATGTCTCCATCTTGAACATTTTCACGAATGGAGTTGAAGCGATGCTTGATGTGCCTGGTCTTCTTGTGAAATCTGGGCTCCTTGGCAAGTGCAATAGCTCCAGTGTTGTCACAGAAGAGTTTGATCGGCCCCGACGCATTCGGTATGACTCCTAGGTCGGTGATGAACTCCTTCACCCAAATTGCTTCATGCGCTGCCTCCGAGGCTGCCATGTACTCCGCTTCACACGTAGATCCGGCCACAACGCTCTGCTTGCAGCTGCACCAGCTTACTGCTCCACCATTAAACATATACACGTATCCGGTTTGTGACTTAGAGTCATCCAGATCTGTGTCGAAGCTAGCGTCAACGTAACCCTTTACGACGAGCTCTTCGTCACCTCCATAAACGAGAAACATGTCCTTAGTCCTTTTCAGGTACTTCAGGATATTCTTGACCGCTGTCAAGTGTTCCTTGCCGGGATTACTTTGGTACCTTCCTACCAAACTTACGGCAAGGTTTACATCAGGTCTGGTACACAACATGGCATACATAATAGACCCTATGGCCGAGGCATAGGGGATGACACTCATCTCTTCTATATCTTCTACCGTGGTCGGGCATTGAGCTGAGCTCAATTTCACACCTTGTAACACAGGCAAGAACCCCTTCTTGGACTGATCCATATTGAACTTCTTCAATATCTTTTCAAGGTATGTGCTTTGTGAAAGACCTATGAGGCGTCTTGATCTATCTCTATAGATCTTGATGCCTAATATATAAGCAGCTTCTCCAAGGTCCTTCATTGAAAAACTCTTATTCAAGTAGGCCTTAATGTTGTCCAAAAGTTCTATATCATTTCCCATCGAAAGTATGTCATCTACATATAATATGAGAAATGCTATAGAGCTCCCACTCACTTTCTTGTAAACGCAGGCTTCTCCATAAGTCTGCACAAACCCAAACGCCTTGATCATCTCATCAAAGAGAATGTTCCAACTCCGAGATGCTTGCACCAGCCCATAAATGGATCGCTGGAGCTTGCATACCTTGTTAGCATTCTTAGGGTCAACAAAACCTTCTGGCTGCATCATATACAGTTCTTCCTTAAGATAACCGTTAAGGAATGCCGTTTTGACGTCCATTTGCCATATCTCATAATCATAGTATGCGGTAATTGCTAACATGATTCGGATGGACTTCAGCTTCTCTACGAGAGAGAAAGTCTCATCGTAGTCAACCCCTTAAACTTGTCGATAACCCTTAGCGACAAGTTGAGCTTTATAGATGGTGACATTAGCATCCGCGTCCGTCTTCTTCTTAAAGATCCATTTGTTTTCTATCGCTCGCCGATCATCGGGAAAGTCTGTCAAAGTCCATACTTTGTTTTCATACATGGATCCTATCTCGGATTGCATGGCCTCTAGCCATTTGTTGGAATCTGGGCCCGCCATCGCTTCTTCATGGTTCGAAGGTTCACCGTTGTCTAACAACATGATTTCCAGGACAGGGTTGCCGTACCACTCTGGTGCGGAACGTGTCCTTGTGGACCTACGAAGTTCAGTAGTAACTTGATCTGAAGTTTCATGATTATCATCATTAACCTCCTCTCTAACCGGTGGAGGCACCACAGAAACATTTTCTTGAGCTGCGCTACTCTCCGGTTCAAGAGGTAATACTTCATCAAGTTCCACTTTCCTCCCACTTACTTCTTTCGAGAGAAACTCTTTCTCCAGAAAGGATCCGTTCTTGGCAAGAAAGATCTTGCCTTTGGATCTTAGGTAGAAGGTATACCTAATGGTTTCCTTAGGGTATCCTATGAAGATGCATTTTTCCGACTTGGGTTCGACCTTTTCAGGTTGAAGTTTCTTGACATAAGCATCACATCCCCAAACTTCTAGAAACGACAGTTTAGGTTTGTTCCCAAACCATAATTCATACGGTGTCGTCTCAATGGATTTAGACGGTGCCATATTTAAAGTGAATGCAGCTGTCTCTAGAGCGTATCCCCAAAATGATAGCGGTAAATCAGTAAGAGACATCATAGATCGCACCATATCCAATAGAGTGCGATTACGACGTTCGGACACACCGTTACGTTGAGGTGTTCCAGGCGGCGTGAGTTGTGAAACGATTCCACATTTCCTTAAGTGTGTGCCAAATTCGTGACTTAAATATTCTCCCCCACGATCTGATCGCAAGAACTTTATTTTTCGGTCACGTTGATTCTCTACCTGATTCTGAAATTCCTTGAACTTTTCAAAGGTCTCAGACTTGTGTTTCATCAAGTAGACATACCCATATCTACTCAAGTCATCCGTGAGAGTGAGAACATAACGATATCCTCCGCGAGCCTCAACACTCATTGGACCGCACACATCAGTATGTATGATTTCCAATAAGTTGGTCGCTCGCTCCATTGTTCCGGAGAACGGAGTCTTGGTCATTTTTCCCATGAGGCATGGTTCGCATATGTCAAATGATTCATAATCGAGAGACTCTAAAAGTCCATCAGCATGGAGCTTCTTCATGCGCTTGACACCAATGTGACCAAGGCGGCAGTGCCACAAGTATGTGGGACTATCGTTATCAACTTTACATGTTTTGGTATTCACACTATGAATATGTGTATCATCACGTACGAGATTCATTAAGAATTAACCATTGACCATCGGAGCATGACCATAAAACATATCACCCATATAAATAGAACAACCATTATTCTCGGATTTAAATGAGTAGCCATCTCGTATTAAACGAGATCCAGATACAATGTTCATGCTCAAACTTGGCACCAAATAAGAATTATTGAGGTTTAAAACTAATCCCGTAGGTAAATGTAGAGGTAGCGTGCCGACGGCGATCACATCGACCATGGAACCATTCCCGACGCGCATCGTCACCTTGTCCTTCACCAGTCTCCGCTTATTCCGCACCTCCTGCTTTGAGTTACAAATATGAGCAATGGCACCTATATCAAATACCCAGGAGCTACTACAAGCACTGGTAAGGTACACATCAATTACATGTATATCACATATACCTTTAGTGTTGCTGGCCTTCTTGTCCGCTAAGTATTTGGGGCAGTTCCGCTTCCAGTGACCCTTCCCTTTGCAATAAAAGCACTTAGTCTCAGGCTTGGGTCCATGCTTTGACTTCTTCCCGGCAACTGGCTTACCGGGCGCGGCAACATCCTTGCCGTACTTCTTGAAGTTCTTCTTACCCTTGCCTTTCTTGAACTTAGTGGTTTTATTGACCATCAACACTTGATGTTCCTTTTTGATTTCTACCTCTGCTGATTTCAGCATAGCAAATACCTCAGGAATGGTCTTTACCATCCCCTGCATATTGTAGTTCATCACAAAGCTCTTGTAGCTAGGTGGGAGCAACTGAAGGATTCTGTCAATGACCGCCTCGTCTGGGAGGTTAATCTCCAGCTGATTCAAGCGGTTGTGCAACCCAGACATCTTGAGTATGTGTTCCCTAACAGAACTATTTTCCTTCATCTTACAACTGTAGAACTTGTCGGAGACTTCATATCTCTCGACCCGGGCATGAGCTTGGAAAACTAGTTTCAGCTCCTCGAACATCTCATATGCTCCGTGACGCTCAAAACGCTTTTGGAGCCCCGGTTCTAGGCTGTAAAGCATGCCGCACTGAACGAGGGAGTAATCATCAGCACGAGACTGCCAAGCATTCATAATGTCTTGGTTCTCTGGGATGGGTGCTTCACCTAGCGGTGCTTCTAGGACAAATTGTTTCCTGGCAGCTATGAGGATGATCCTCAGGTTCCGGACCCAGTCCGTATAGTTGCTGCCATCGTCTTTCAGATTGGTTTTCTCTAGGAACGCGTTGAAGTTCATGTTGACATTGGCTTGGGCCATTTGATCTTCAAGACATATTGCAATGTTTATTTAGACTAAGTTCATGATAATTAAGTTCATCGAATCAAATTATTTAATGAACTCCCACTCAGACTAGACATCCCTCTAGTCATCTAAGTGTAACATGATCCGACTCGACTAGGTCGTGTCCAATCATCACGTGAGACGGACTAGTCATCATCGGTGAACATCTCTATGTTGATCGTATCTTCCATACGACTCATGTTCGACCTTTTCGGTCTCTTGTGTTCCGAGGACATGTCTATACATGCTAGGCACGTCAAGTCAACCTAAGTGTTTGCATGTGTAAATTTGTCTTACACCTGTTGTATGTGAACATTGGAATCTATCACACCCGACCATCACGTGGTGCTTTGAAACAACAAACTGTCGCAACGGCGCAGAGTTAGGGGGAACACTTTCTTCAAATTGTTATGAGGGATCATCTTATTTACTACCGTCGTTCTAAGTAACCAAGATGCAAAAACATGATAAACATCACATGCAATCAAATAATAATAGTGACATGATATGGCCAATATCATATAGCTCCTTTGATCTCCATCTTGGGGCTCCATGATCATCTTGTCACCGGCATGACACCATGATCTCCATCTTCATGATCTCCATCATCATGTCTCCATGAAGTTGCTCGCCAACTATTACTTCTACTGCTATGGATAACACGTTTAGCAATAAAGTAAAGTAATTTACATGGTGTTTCCATTGACACGCAGGTCATAAAAAATAATGACAACTCCTATGGCTCCTGCCGGTTGTCATACTCATCGACATGCAAGTCGTGATTCCTATTACATGAACATGATCTCATACATCACATATATATCATTCATCATTCATCACAACTTTGGCCATATCATATCAAAAAAAACTTGCTGCAAAAACAAGTTAGACGTCCTCTAATTGTCGTTGCAAGTTTTACGTGGCTGCAATAGGGTTCTAGCAAGAACGTTTTCTTACCTACGTAAAAGCCACAACGTGATTTGTCAACTTCTATTTACCCTTCATAAGGACCCTTTTCGTCAAGTCCGCTCCAACTAAAGTGGGAGAGACATACACCCTCCAGCCACCTTATGCAACTAGTGCATGTCAGTCGGTGGAACCGGTCTCACATAAGCGTACGTGTAAGGTTGGTCCGGGCCACTTCATCCCACAATACCGCTGAAGCAAAATAAGACTAGTAGCGGCAAGAAAGTTGACAACATCTACGCCCACAAGAATTGTGTTCTACTCGTGCAAAGAGAACTACACATAGACCTAGCTCTGATACCACTGTTGGGGAACGTTGCAGAAAACAAAAATTTTCCTACGGTTTCACCAAGATCCATCTAGGAGTTCATCTAGCAACGAGTATTCAGATTGCATCTACATACCTTTGTAGATCGCGAGCGGAAGCGTTCACTAGAACGTGGATGATGGAGTCGTACTCGCCGTGATCCAAATCACCGATTACCGAGTGCCGAACGGACGGCACCTCCGCGTTCAACACACGTACGGAGCGGATGACGTCTCCTCCTTCTTGATCCAACAAGGGGGAAGGAGAGGTTGAGGAAGATGGCTCCAGCAGCAGCACGATGGCGTGGTGTTGGTGGAGAAGCAGCACTCCGGCAGGGCTTCGCCAAGCACGTGACGGAGGAGGAGAGGTGTAGCATGGGAGAGGGAGGCGCCAAGATGCAAGGGTGCGGCTGCCCCTCCCTCCCCCTTTATATAGGCCCCTGGGGGGGCGCCGGCCCTTGGAGATTGGATCTCCCAAGGGGGGCGGCGGCCAAGGGGGGTGGAGTACCCCCCAAGGCAAGTGGGGCGCCCCCCCACCCTAGGGTTTCAACCCTAGGCGCAGGGGGTGGGCCTAGGGGGGGCGCACCAGCCCACTATGGGCTGGATCCCCCTCCCACTTCAGCCCATGGGGCCCTCCGGGATGGGTGGCCCCACCCGGTGGACCCCCGGGACACATCCGGTGGTCCCGGTACAATACCGGTGACCCCGAATCTTCCCGATGGCCGAAACTGCACTTCCTATATATAATTCTTTACCTCCGGACCACTCCGGAACTCCTCGTGACGTCCGAGATCTCATCCGGGACTCCGAACAACTTCCGGATTACTGCGTATTCATATCTTTACAACCCTAGCGTCACCGAACCTTAAGTGTGTAGACCCTACGGGTTCGGGAGGCATGCAGACATGACCGAGACACCTCTCCGGCCAATAACCAACAGCGGGATCTGGATACCCATGTTGGCTCCCACATACTCCTCGATGATCTGTTCGGATGAACCACGATGTCGAGGATTCAATTAATCCCGCTGAGGGAGTCCTGGATTAGGGGGTGTTCGGATAGCCGAACTATACCTTCAGCCGGACTCCAGGACTATGAAGATACAAGATTGAAGACTTCGTCCCGTGTCCGGAAGGATCTTTTCTTGGCGTGGAAGGCAAGCTTGGCGTGCGGATATTCGAGATCTCCTACCATTGTAACCGACTCTGTGTAACCCTAACCCTATCCAGTGTCTATATAAACTGGAGGGTTGTAGTCCGTAGGACAACCATCATCATACACAATCATACCATAGGCTTGCTTCTAGGGTTTAGCCTCCTTGATCTCGTGGTAGATCCACTCTTGTACTACCCATATCATCAATATTAATCTAGCAGGAGTAGGGTTTTACATCCATCGAGAGGGCCCGAACCTGGGTAAAATAAAGTGTCCCTTGTCTCCTGTTACCATCCGACGTTGACGCACAGTTCGGGACCCCCTACCCGAGATCCGCCGGTTTTGACACCGACATTGGTGCTTTCATTGAGAGTTCCTCTGTGCCGTCGCGATTAGGAAGGATGCCTCTTCCCGTCTTCAAAGACGGCGCCATTACGAAAGGAGCCTTGGCTGTCGGCCAAACTCCCCGGCTAGGTGGTTTTCTCGCAACCGCCTGTTCGGCTGTTGCGCCGACGGTGACCTCTCGGGTCATCGAAAGCAACCTCCACGTCGGCTCAGAACTCGCCGAGCAATTGGATCCGATGGAGCTCTCTTCGGTAAACGAGCTCCTGGATCGTATCGCCGCACTGGGCGTCGCCACAAATTACGACCAGGTTGGGCTTAAACCCGATCTGAGAGAAATTAACTCTCCCCAGGTCACCCACCACGTTGCTGTGGTGGAGACACAATGCGGCGACCCTTCATCTATATTAAGGACTAGCTACGTCCGAATCCCCGAACCCTCCATGCCGGATATCCGCGGAGGGGAGGATACTATCCAAGACTTGAGCTTAAAATCAGGCAAATCGGATAACATCCAAGACTCCAGATCTCAGAATCCGGAAGTTCTTTGGCCTCCGAACAACAAACTGGGCGAGGTCTCAGATTCAACGACACCCGCCCACCCAATCTTAAGCGATCTTTCCCAAATCAGGCAAATGCCCGAAGAAACAGTACATCATTACTGGGCCAGATTCCTCCTGATTATGAACAGGATAAAGGACTGCCGCGAGGAAGACGCAATTTCGATCTTTTGCAGTAACTGCACGGACAAGGGAATACTCAACGTCTTTGAGAATTTCAGTTCAGTTCTCACAGTCTTTGAGACTTTCGCATCAAATAACATGCGAAAAAGAACACTCCATAGCTTCACTGAAGTCTGTCAAGTAGCGACAATAAACCCATGGAGTAATACTGCTATCACCTTCGATGCGAGTGACGAGCCTAAAATTCGAGCAGCTAGAGCACCAGCCGCATTGGTCCTCAGTCCAATAGTGGACAGCTGTCGCCTCGCAAAGGTACTCATGGACGGAGGCAGTGGATTGAACCTCATTTACGAGGAAACCCTCCAAAAGATGGAAATAGACTGGAACCGCATTGAGCGAAGCAGCACAACCTTTAGAGGAATAATCCCCAGTCAGGAAGCGCGCTGCACCAGAAAGATCACACTAGATGTGGTATTCGGCACGCCGGATAAATACAGGTCCGAACAGATCACGTTCCAGGTGGCCCCGTTCAAAAGCGGATATCACGCTATACTAGGACGGGAGGCTTTCACAATTTTTCAAGCTATACCCCATTACGGGTACATGAAGCTTAAGATGCCTGGGCCAAACGGAATTATCACCCCGCGCTGAGAACAAGACAGCCGCATTGGCCCTCGAGGCACTATCTGAAACCTTAGCGGCCGAAGAACTGACTGCGCTGCGATCCACGGTCAATAGGGACGACGTGATACTCGATAAGAGATCCAAATCCACATCCTACAAACCAGCGGATGAAATAGTCAAATTCTAGGTCCACCCAACGGACCCCAACAAAACAGCCTCCATCAGGGCACGACTGAACCCTGATGTAGACGCCGCACTGCGAGAGTTCCTACGAGAGAACTGGGACATTTTCGCTTGGCACCCCTCAGACATGCCAGGAATCCCACGCAGTTTGGCCGAACACAGCCTAAACATCCAGAAAGGATTCAAACCTGTCAAACAGGCTCTTCGGCGTTTATCCGAACCAAAGAGACAGGCTATGGGAGAGGATCTAGCCAAGTTATTGGAAGCCGGATTCATTAGGGACATAAAACACCCGGACTGGCTAGCAAACCTCGTGATGGTACCAAAAAAGGACAAATCCTGGCGCCTGTGTGTCGATTTCAAAGACCTTAATAAGGCTTGCCCAAAGGATCCCTTCCCCCTCCCTCGAATAGATCAAATCATTGATGCCACTGCAGGACACGATTCGTTGTGCTTCCTCGATGCATAATCCGGTTACCATCAAATCAAGATGGCAGAATCAGACCAAGCCGCAACAGCATTCATCACACCATACGGCCCATTCTGCTTCAACACAATGCCCTTTGGGCTAAAAAACGCCGGCGCAACATATCAGCGCATGATTCAAACATGTCTGGCAAACCATATCGGCAAAACAGTGGGGGCGTATGTAGATGATGTGGTCGTTAAATCAAGACATGTCGAATCTCTAGTAGACGACTTGAGGCTCACATTCAACAACCTCTGAAAATACGACATTAAGCTCAATCCGGAAAAATGCGTTTTCGGCGTTCTAGCCGGAAAGCTCCTGGGCTTCATTGTATCCGGTAGAGGAATTGAAGCAAATCTAGCTAAAATCTGAGCTCTGTCACAATTGGATGTCCCAAAAGACCTCAAACAAATACAGAAACTCACCGGATGTGTGGCGGCTTTAAGCCGCTTTATCTCCCGCCTGGGAGAAAAGGCATTGCCCCTTTACCGCCTACTTAGGCGCACCAAACACTTCAAGTGGACAGACGCTGCCACGTCTGGACTCGAGGAAATAAAGACCATCTTGGCAACAAACCCAGTCCTGGCCGCGCCGAACACTGGCGAACCCATGCTATTGTACATTGCCGCAACCCATCAAGTTGTTAGCGCAGTACTCGTCGTCGAGCGGGCAACGGACGGACACAAACTCCCCCTTCAAAGGCCGGTTTACTACGTGTCCACCGCCCTCACACCATGCAAATCACGGTACCCGCATTACCAAAAGATCGCGTACGCGGTGTTTATGGCATCCCGGAAGCTACGACACTACTTTCAAGAGTGTTCTATAACAGTAGCCTAGGAAGTACCACTCAACGATATTATCAACAACCGCGACGCAACGGGCCGGATAGCAAAATGGGCCATAGAGCTCCTCCCGTTCGACATAACCTACAAACCACGGCGAGCCATTAAATCGCAAGTCCTAGACAACTTCGTCGCCGAATGGACAGAGGACGAACTCCCTAAAGAGTACGGCACATATTCAAACTGGATCATGCATTTCGACGGCTCCAAAATGTTGGCCGGACTAGGGGCTGGCGTCGTTTTGACGTCCCCTACAGGAGACACAGTCCAATATGTACTCCAAATAATGTACACGGACTCCAACAATGCAGCCGAATACGAGGCCCTTCTACATGGTCTCCGGATGGCAGTATCCATGGGCATTCAACGCCTGGAAGTACGCGGGGACTCAAACCTCGCGATATCCCAAATAAATGGCGACTTCGACGCCAAAGACCCAAAAATGGCAGCTTATCGCAATGCCGTCCTAAAAATGTCAATTCGGTTCGAGGGACTGGAGTTTCACCATATAGCTCGGGAAAACAATCAGGCAACAGACGTCCTGGCACGCATCGGAGCAAAACGAGATGCAGTCCCCCCCCCCAACATCTTCTTAGAAAGATTATTCAAGCCATCTGTAGCATGGGAGGGGGAACCCTCGGATAACAGTCCGGACATAACCGCAAAACCCGACGCCGAACAATCCGACATAATCGGAGGCCCTGCCACCGAAATCACACCTTCAGCCCACGTAATAATGGCGGTCATCGCCCCGTGGACAGAACCATTCCTAGCCTACCTTACTAGGCAGGAACTCCCAGAGGACCAAAACGAGGCACGCTGCATAGTGCGGCGATCTAAATCCTATAAAGTCCACGAGGGAGAGCTATATAAGAAAAGCTCTACAGGAGTCCTTCAAAGATGTATCTCCGAAGAGGAAGGGCGGAGTCTGTTGGTTGAAATTCATGCCGGACTCGGTGGCCACCACGCTGCAGCTCGATCCCTTGTAAGCAAGGCTTTCCGTATGGGCTTTTATTGGCCGACGGCCCGAGCAGACGCTCATGACTTAGTCAAACGATGCGTCGGTTGCCAGCTCTTTGCAAATCAAAGCCATATGCCGCCCAACGCCCTCCGAACCATCCCCATCACTTGGCCTTTTGCGGTCTGGGGGATTGATATGGTGGGACCCCTTAAGGGTGGAACCCACAAGAAAAAAATACTTGTTGGTCATGGTCGATAAATTCACCAAATGGATAGAAGCCAAGCCTGTTAAGACGGCCGAATCCGGACCTGTGATAGACTTCATATCCGGGGTCGTACACCGTTACGGTGTCCCCCACACCATTATCACTGATAACGGCACAAACTTCACCTCTGACGAAATAAAGTTGTGGTGCAGAAACATGGGCATTAAGCTCGATTATGCTTCTGTCTATCACCCACAAACTAACGGTCAGGTTGAACGTGCAAATGGTCTCATCATGAGCGGTGTCAAACCCAGACTAGTGCGGTCCCTAAAGGAATCTAATACGCACTGGGTAGCGGAGCTCGACTCCGTACTCTGGGGGCTGCGAACCACGCCGAATCGTACCACCGGATTCACACCATTCTTTATGGTGTACGGCGCAGAGGCAGTTCTGCCCTGCGATATAATTCATGACTCACCTCGAGTGCGCATGTACGAAGAAAGAGAAGCCGAGCTTGATCGGCAGGACAACCTGGACGCCTTAGAGGAGGAGCGCGACGTGGCTAAAGCCTGTTCCGCATTTTATCAACAGCAGGCTCGAAGATATCAAAGCAGAGAAGTACGAGCCAAAAATTACAACGTTGGCGAACTAGTCCTACGCCTGCCGGATAAGAAAAAGGACAAACTCAAGCCCAAATGGGAAGGTCCCTTCATAATTAACCAAGTCCTGACTGGTGGAGCGTACCGCCTGCGAGATGCGTCGGATAACCGACTCGAGCCGAACCCATGGAACGCCGCACGTCTCCGAAGATTCTATGCCTATCGGCGGACTCGGGGTTTGTCTCCTTCCTCTGTCCACTCTTATATATATATTTTTCTGTTTTTGTCTCCCCCCACTCTTTCCTTTTATATCCCTTAAAGGCTCATCTTGTGATGCGCTACTCGTGCTCCTCAAACCTGGGGGCTTCTTTAACAGAAGCTTGTTTGTATGGGTTTCACGCCCAACGCATGCGTCAGACTTCCGCATGCACCTTTTCTTCACCATTATATGCATCGATATGACTTAAGTTTTTGGCCAAGCTGGGTTGCCTGGATCCTGTGCTTACCCCTACGTTCCCAATTGTTCGGCTAGGCGGTAAACGGAGCACCTCTGCGATTGCTACTGCCAGATAAGCCGGATGTGTACCTCAGACTGGGTGAAGCCGAAAGCTAGCGTTCTTAAGGGAATATTCGGTCGGTGAACTAAAGATGAAACTTTTTTACTTATACATGCCCCTAGATGTTTTCCTGCATTTGCAGTCCGGACGTGCACTTCAGGGCACGCCACCCCAGCGAAAGGAACCCTTAACGGAACTATTCTCTCTGGAAGATGTTTCTTACTAACCATGTAATATAACATAACTAGTTGGGCACTTGTCTGATAAAGCACTAATGACCCCTACGCCTGGTCTCCACGCATACCTTGGTTCTTATATAACCGTTATGGTATTCGGACACACTCCGGACCGTCAGGTCCCGAGGTCGAAGCGAAAAGGTCAGCAACGACAAACGATCTACAATCCGGCTAGAAGGCATTACACATGTCAATTATAACTTACATAGTCATCCTGACTGATTGTATTCCTCTTCTATACCATCTAACAGGCTCTCGAATTTGCAGTCCTGCTGGGAATACTTTGCGGCCAATTCTACCTGGCCATACACTAAGCTCACAGGGATCTCCTTCCCGTCAGGCCCCACCGGTCCGACCTCGGCCATGTGATTGGGGTCAGACTTCGTAAAGCGGGTCTTCACCATGGCCCAGGCCTCCCTAGCGCCCTGCCGGTAGGCCGATATCTTCCACAACCGGAAGCGCCGCCGAGCTCCCTTCAACTTCTCCGCAAGTTCTCCAAGGCCCTCGGGTATGGGGTGGGCAGGCCACAAGGCATGGGTAATACCCCGCATCGCCTGCCGAACTCGTTCGTGCAGTTGCGAGAGTTCGGGAAGAAGATCGCTCATTGAACCGGGCATCTCCTCTGCAGGACGACCTGTCAGCATACCTACAGACAAAACTCTGTTAGTCGTCTTCCTCGCCGAACTCCTTTTTTCAAGAGTTCACTTAAGCACTTACTAAAAATGCCGCGTCGAAGTCGTAGATTCTCCTTATTGGAGTCCGACAGTTGGCCACGAACATATTTTAGTTCAACATCCAGCCTGGTGTTGGCATCCTGGAGATCATTCTTCTCCCGCCTCACCTTTGTTAGCACGCTTTCACCAGACTTTAACCGGCATAGAAGCTGTTGCCTGTCCGGATCAGGTCCGGCGCCATCTGCAATACAATTTGTCAGATTGGCACTTAAATCTATACAATACTAAATATTTTGGAGTATTGTTTACCTGCAGGGGTCTCCTTAGACCCCCCTGCTGCCGTTCGTGCGGCCTCTAGTTGGGCCCTGCACCTTTCTAGCTCCTGGGACAGCGCGGTATTCTTCTCGGTAAGAAACTGCATGTTATATGATTCTCGAATCAGTTATTTCCACTGCTTCAAGTCTCGGGGGCTACTGGCATATCTATATTTACCAAAATTTTCTTACCCGTATGTCTTTTACATACTGCTCCGTGGCTCTGGCTAAACCATTTTGAGCGGCACGGAGGTACGCATCTCCTGAATTGAAGGCATTTAAAGCCTCCTGGGAGAAACAAGTATCACGAAGAACTGTCCGGCGACGCCTGTGGTTCATGGCACTCTCCACCTCGGAATGGGTGGCAGATAGCCTATCCGCATCCTCTGATGGAGGAGCATCCGGTGCGTGCCTTGCGCTGGCCTCAGCCTTCGGGCCGGGCGTTGGGGTATGGCTGGTGGAGGCGCGGTTGGCAACCTCTCCGGATATAGTCCGGCGAGGTCTCTTCGTCCTGAGGATAGCACGAATGTTAATATACCCTGGAGGAGTAAAACACCGGGGGAAAATAAAGGGTACGCCATACCTTTGCTCGGGCACCTCAGACTGGACTATGTTCCTTTTTTCCCCACGGGGCCCTGCGGCCCCTCGCCGGTTAGTTGCAGCGGGGTCAGCTTCCCCCCTCGGGAATCTCCCCTACAAAGTGCGGTTGTTGTCATAACAACCAAACCCATGAAAACGGAACCCCTCTTAATGGGGTAATGCTCCGGTATTCAACACCTGGGAGGCCGGGATCAATCCTGGGTAATCAGCTATAATAGCTACCAAGGTATCGTCCTTGCTTAGCTGATGAAACACTCCGTCGATGAAATCCACCGCTAAGTCCGGATCCTCTTTGGAGTCCGGATCGAGGGACCGTTCTGGGTCCTCTGGCTGTGGAGGACGGTTGTTTATGTTTTTTACCTCCTGACATAGGTCCTGCATTGAAGTCGTTAGACTGCCTATTTAATCATGGGAATGTAAAATGAACAGGGAAGTACGATTGTCCGCTTACCCAATTCGGAGGACTGTACATGGAAAATCCGCCCTGCGGGTTGAAGCGGAGGAATTCCTCCTCTTCTCCCCTGTACAAAGAGGATAAAATCTTCATTAAAGCGGCAGGCGAGTCCGGCCCCTTACGGCCGTAACGGGTGGCGTCATCCTCCCCGTTGAAATCCCACATGGGGTGGCTTCTGTATTGGAGCGGCTGCACCCCTCGCATAATGCATATGGCCATGACTTTAATCATGGTTAGTCCGGAATGAGCCAGTAGCTTAATCCGGCCCATTAAGTAAAGGACGTCTTTGTCATTCTCTCTCTGGGAGCTCCGAGGGCGCCAGCTCAGGCGTTTCTTCAGGGGAGCATTGTTGAACTCAGGGAGACCGGCCCGGATAGGGACCGGCAGGGGGAAGTCGTTTATCTAGAACCATTCTGAAGGCCAGTCCTCGGACGCCTTCTTAGGGGGTTCCGGACGGGTATCCGGTCCCGGCGATGCACCATACTTAGGCTCCGCCCACTTGATATATGGACCCCTCTTGGGAACGGGGCACCAGGCAGAGTATCTTCTTCCACAGCGCAAAATGAGCCTCGACGCCTAAAAATAGCTCGCAAAGAGCAATGAAGCCCGCGATGTGTAACACGGAACCGGGCGTAAGGTGGTGCAGCTGGAGGCCATAGAACTCCAAAAGCCCACGGAGAAAGGGATGAATTGGAAATCCCAGTCCCCTTATTAGATAAGGGACCAGGCACACCCGCTCCCCTCTAGAGGGACTAGGTGAGTTCTCCTCTTGTTTTCCACCTTGATAAGTGGTGAGTCCGGCTCGGACCGAGACCATATAGGCTTGAGGGAGAAATCCCTTGGCTTGGAGCGACACTAACTCGCTGTGTGGGATGGTGCATCTCTCCCAGTCTCCGGGTTTAGGACTGGAGGGGCGAGGGGAGGAGCTGCGACGGATGGCCATGTTGGAATGGACCTTTGCTGGAGACGCTCTGATGATAACTCGCGGGGAGGAGAAGAAGTGGTTTGGATCTAAATCCCCATCCCGTTAAGTAGGCGACTCGTTTATGTGACTAAGGGTGTGGATGTCAAAACACCCCAAGCTCTTCGCATTCGTTCATCACGTGGAAGATGGCCGCTATTGGGCACCGAAGCCGAGGAGCGCTACATTACAAAAATCGGACATTATTCATACAGGTACACAGGATTCGGAGGAAGAACCCGCCTTGCAATGCCGAAGACGATTTGCGCGCCGGACTCGTCGTCATTGAAGCCTGGTTCGGGGGCTACTGAGGGAGTCCTGGATTAGGGGGTGTTCGGATAGCCAAACTATACCTTCAGCCGGACTCCAGGACTATGAAGATACAAGATTTAAGACTTCGTCCCGTGTCCGGAAGGATCTTTTCTTGGCGTGGAAGGCAAGCTAGGCGTGCGGATATTCGAGATCTCCTACCATTGTAGCCGACTCTGTGTAACCCTAACCCTATCCGGTGTCTATATAAATCGGAGGGTTGTAGTCCGTAGGACAACCATCATCATACACAATCATACCATAGGCTAGCTTCTAGGGTTTAGTCTCCTTGATCTCGTGGTAGATCCACTCTTGTACTACCCATATCATCAATATTAATCTAGCAGGAGTAGGGTTTTACCTCCATCGAGGGGGCCCGAACCTGGGTAAAATAAAGTGTCCCTTGTCTCCTGTTACCATCCGACCTTGACGCACAGTTCGGGACCCCCTACCCGAGATCCGCCGGTTTTGACACGGACACCCGCATTCAATTCCCTTTGTCAATCGGTATTTTACTTGCCCGAGATTCGATCGTCGGTATCCCAATACCTCGTTCAATCTCGTTACCGGCGAGTCACTTTACTCGTACCGTAATGCATGATCCCGTGATCAAACACTTTGATCACACTGAGCTCATTATGATGATGCATTACCGAGTGGGCCCGGTGATACCTCTCCGTCATACGGAGTGACAAATCCCAGTCTCGATCCGTGTCAACCCCACAGACACTTTCGTAGATACCCGTAGTATACCTTTATAGTCACCCAGTTACGTTGTGACGTTTGGCACACCCAAAGCACTCCTACGGTATCCGGGAGTTACACGATCTCATGGTCTAAGGAAAAGATACTTGACATTGGAAAAGCTCTAGCAAACGAATTATACGATCTTGTGCTTATGCTTAGGATTGGTTCTTGTCCATCACATCATTCTCCTAATGATGTGATCTCGTTATCAATGACATCCAATGTCCATAGTCCGGAAACCATGACTATCAGTTGATCAACGAGCTAGTCAACTAGAGGCTATGTATTCACACATGTATTATGATTTCCGGATAACACAATTATAGCATGAATAAAAGACAATTATCATGAACAAGAAAATATAATAATAATGCTTTTATTATTGCCTCTAGGGCATATTTCCAACAGAATTGCCTTAGGTTGGTATAGAGAGTTTCAATGATCGTTGTATCAAAAGTAATTCTTTTTGTCACTTAAGGGAATAATTCTACCAGTCATCTTCCCAAAGGCGCCCCCGTTTGTTCCGAAAGGCAACCAACTCCTTACTACGTTGACATCGTTCACCACCCTCCTACGTGTGGAAATCCCACTACTTATTTAAACCTTGTCATATGCTCATTTCCATCATTCTTGATGTGTGTATCGTGTCTCAGCTCAAGAGATGTTATGTCTCATTTCATGAGCTGATCGTCAGTTGCTCGATCTGTGAGGAGATCAGTTCCGTAGAATTTATTTCTGTCATCGTCGTGTTGGATGAAGTTCTCAAAGCATGACATTGAGACAAAGATCATGATTGAATCAACGTTCTTATTAAGTGCAACCTGGATCGTGAAGATTGTGTTAGTTTGTGTTCCCCCTTCCATCTTACCCTACGCTTGAATCTCGGGACGAGATTCTTGTTTAGTGGGGGTGAGTTGTCACATCCCTAGTTCTGGCAATGCTTACTGCTAGCATCTGGTGTTGCATCATGTCTAAATTTCAGTTAAACTTGAAATGGGGACTGATAAACCCTAGCAGCCTTTCCCATCTACCCAAAATGGCCTTTAGAAAAGTTCATCAATTTTGGAATGGGTGAAAACTTCTTCCATAAATGATGCACACATTTCTAGGACATTTCTGGGTTTTGGAGTTAATTCATACATATTTGAATTTAGACAATTAAATGCTATATAATATTTTTAATGTCCAAATAATTCTGAACTTAAGTGAGGGCTGTCGGAAACATTCCAAACAGAGCCCACAATTATTTTCAGGTTTTTTGAAAATGCCTTAGCGTTTTAATTAATTCAAAACAATTATAGAAAAATAGAAAACAGAAATAAGAGAGAGGGAGAGAAGGACTAACCTGGCGCCCACCAACCGGCCCAGCTCCTGTCCTGGTCCAGGACTGTGCGGCCCAGCCCACTGCCCCCCTGTCGTCTTCCTCGCGACAGTAGGACGCTGGGCGTGTGCCCCGTGCGCGCGGCCACGCGCCCCGGCCACCTCCTGCTTTCCGCTCCCCCTCGACGCTCTGGACGCCCTGGACGTCGACACGCAGCCTCCCCGACTGCCCCTCACTCTCTCTCAAGCTCTTTCCCTCCTCTGCTCTCTCTCCCTCTCATGCCCGAGCACAGCCGTCACCACCATGCCGTTCGCCGCGGCCACAGCCACCGCCTCACCTCCCCGATGCATCCCAAGGCTCCGCCTCGACCCACTCTTCCCCCTCACCACGCCAAGCCACGCTGGGAGCCCTGCAGTGACGCCCTCGCCGTCGTCTTCTTCCTCCAGACGCCCGAGATTAGCTTCGCCGTTTCACCCGCACCGGACCGCCCCGAGCCCACTGATCGTCCCTGCGTGTTCTTTGTGAGCCCCCGCATCTTTTCCCCCTCCTCCCCTGCTCACGATCGTGCGGTAGCCGCCGTCTCCATGAGCTCCGAAGCTCGCCGCCACCATACCTCGTCACGGCCGTGGGCTGAGCTCGAACCACTCGCGGCCGTGCACCAAAGCATGCTCTTGGTGCCTCCAGGAGGCCAAAGCAGTCGCCAGATGGCCCCCTAGCACCTCGTAGCCCCGTGCCCTCATGCGCCTGTACTCCGGCTGCCGCCCGACTCACCGTCACCGCCGCTACACGCCACCCCAGCACCTACCGCTGCCACCACTTGATGCGCGCTGCTGCATGCATTCGAACGCAACAGACCGCGGCCAAACTGATGCCGTGTCGCTCATTTTCGAGCCCCTCAGCCGCGCCCTTCGTCGCCCGCGTCGAGCCGCCGGCGAGTTTGACCCCGCTGACCGTTGACCCCGGGTGGGCCCAGTTTGACCCTCTGGGTCACTGACGTGTGGGCCCCAGGGCACTAACTAAACTAGGTTAGTATTAGTTTAACGCTAACTAAACTTAGTTAGTTTAATTGACACTGACAAACAGGACCCACAGGTCAGGGTTGACCTGGAATGTCTCAGTTGACCGCTGACGTAACACTGACGCCAGATTGACGCAGTAAATCCTTTCCTGGATTTATTCTTACATGGGAAAGTCCAGGATATGTTGCAAACTTCAAAAATTCATAGTAATTGAACCATAACTCCAAATCAAACATATTATATATGAAAAATTATTAGAAAAATCCAATCTATCCATATGCACTAGTTTCATGCAAGTATAAACAAGTTAACTTGCTGTTTAGTGCAAAACATGATAAAGCACTATTTAAGATCACAAATTAGTTTGAACTTTGAATCTTTGGTTCAAAATAGCTCAAACCCATCTGGTTGTAGTTGCATTAGCCCAACACACTCATTTTACCATGTCATGATCATGCATCATATTGTGCATTGCATTGATCGTGTTTCTTTCTCTGTTGCCGGTATTTGTCCCCTCTTGATAGACGTGGTTTCGACGATGAGATCGATGACACCGATGAAGAACTATACTATCTTCAGAAGTGCCAGGCAAGCAAAACCCCCTTGTTCATTCCGATACAATCCCACTCTCTCGCTCCTGCTCTCTTTTACTGCATTGGGACAACAACGATTCAACTGTTACATGTTGCAGTAATTGAACCCATTTCCTCTGCATAACCTATCATTGCCAAAGTAAATAGAGGAAACCCACTAGCATGAGTAGGAGTTGTTTAGCCCTAATGTGCCTACTCATTCATGCTTGTTGTCATTCCTGCTACTGCTTAGAGTTGAGTCAGGTCTGATTCATCGGGGATGAATTGGAGGTGTGTGAACATGTCCTACTGTGTGTGAGCTAAGTGTGTGAATACGATTTGGTAAAGGTAGCGGTGAGAGGCCATGTAGGAGTACATGTTGGGTTGTCTCATTGAAGTCGTCCTCAGGAACTGAGTTCTGTGTTTGTGATCTATCAACAGCTACTACCATGCTTTGGGCCCGAAACCAATGGACCCTCTCGGCTTCTTAACCACCCTTGTCCTCTGTCCAGGAGTTGCAAGTAGTTTCTGGTGTTTGTAGTATGCTATAGGCCGTGCATAACGTTGACCCGAGGGGTGGGCTGTAATGCGCGAGGGAGTCCTGGATTAGGGGGTGTCCGGATAGCCGGACTATACCTTCGGCCGGACTCCTGGACTATGAAGATACAAGATTGAAGACTTCGTCCCGTGTCCGGAAGGGACTTTCCTTGGCGTGGAAGGCAAGCTTGGCGATACGGATATGTAGATCTCCTACCATTGTAACCGACTCTGTGTAACCCTAGCCCTCTCCGGTGTCTATATAAACCAGAGGGTTTTAGTCCGTAGGACGAACAACAATCAGACCATTGGCTAGCTTCTAGGCTTTAGCTTCCTTGATCTCGTGGTAGATCTACTCTTGTACTACCCATATCATCAATATTTATCAAGCAAGAGTAGGGTTTTACCTCCATCGAGAGGGCCCGAACCTGGGTAAAAACATCGTGTCCCTTGTCTCCTGTTACCATCTGCCTAGGCGCACAGTTCGGGACCCCCTACCCGAGATCTGCCGGTTTTGACACCGACAATGCGGTAGGCTCATGGCCGGGCTTGCCGGGCGCCCGTTTGGTGTCTCGGAACCCTGTACACATCATTCTGGGCCGTATGTGGAAACCTCAGGCGGACTCCCTGCGGATGGAACCTGAATAGGCGATAAACCTGTACTAGAGACTTGAGTGTTTACGTAGGCCGTGGCCGACACCCTCGCTGGGCTTCCTGCTTGAAGGTTGCCGAGTACATGTTGTGTAAACGGAGATAAGTGGTGAGAGCGTGTGTGAAGAAGTACACCCCTGCAGGGTTATAAATGATCTGTTCGAATAGCCGTGTCCGCAATAAAGTACTTCTGGGTTGCCTATAACAGTTCATAGACAAGTGAAAGTGGATACTCTAAAACTCGCAAGATAAGCGTGGGTGCTATGGATGGCCTTCTCGTAGGGAGACGGGAGCGGATCCATAGTGGTGTATTGATTGGTGAATATGTGGACTCGTGTGCACCACCTCAAAAGAGTTACTTGCAGTCGTAGTTCAGGATAGCCACCGAGTCAAAGCTGGCTTGCTGCAGTCAAACTCCACCACCCCCTTTATTGATACTGATGCATATGTAGCTAATTCTGATGTAAGTCTTGTTGGGTACATTTGTACTCGCGTTTGCCTATTTTATGTTTTTGCAGAGAGACTTCAGTCTCGCTAGTAGTAACGCTTGGACTTCGATGTTTAGCTTGTTACCTCAGCTACGATCTTGTGCCCTCGGCAGGATCTGGTAGATAGTCAGGCTTCTCAACCTTTTTCATTTGTAGATGTCTGTACTCAGACATGTTAAACATCCACATGTGTTTTGACTGTATGCTCTGAATGTTGGGTCATGAGACCCATGTTTGTAATATCTCACTCCTCAGAGCCTATTGAATAAATAGTTTGAGTCGTAGAGTCTTGTTGTGGTGCCATGTTCTATTTACACATATCGAGCATATTGTGTGTATGATTGAAATGCTTGGTATGTGTGGGATCCGACAACCTAGTTGTTTATCCTTGGTAGCCTCTCTTATGGGGAATGTAGTCTTGTCCTTCCATGAGCCATAGTTGTCCGCTACAGCCCGGTTCACCGGAGTCCTGCTAGCCCAACACTACTGCTCCGGAACACTTGACTGGCCGACATGTGATTCACTTCATTCCTATGTCTGTCCCTTCGGGGAAATGTCACGCGGTGACATCCGGAGTCCTGCCTAGCCTGCTACAGCCCGGGTTCCCAGAGTCCTGTTAGCCCTGTGCTACAGGCCGGATTCACACGCTGCTGACCGACATGCTCGATGTTGATTCATGTATCCCTGTCCCCGTAAGTTAGTGCCACTTTGGGTTCACGACTAGTCATGTCGGCCTAGGTTCTCTGTCATATGGATGCTAGCGACACTATCATATACGTGAGCCAAAAGGCGCAAACGGTCCCGGGCCATGGTAAGGCGACACCCGTGGGAATACCGTGCGTGAGTCCGCAAAGTGATATGAGGTGTTACAGGCTAGATCTATGTGACTTAGAATAGGGGTCCTGACAGTGTCGAACCGTAGGATGATCACACGGATACCCCGGGATCTCCTAGGACAGCACTGGATACCCCAGGTGCCCAAACAAGCAATCCACCCAGATGTGTATTAAAGTTGCTACCTTAAGTTGAACCATTAATTAACAACTCACATTTATCATGGATACACTCAAATCCAATCCACGTCTACGAGCATAGCATAGCAATATGAGGATAACATAGTAGTAACTCCAAAGGGTTTGATATGAAAATAGGTAATAGGTTCTACCTCAACATCTACTTCCCAAACCCACAATTTAAGAGATCCTACTCATGCAATGTATGATGGTTGTACCTAATGCATAAAAAATGGGAAATAAAGGGGTATGATCAATGTGTTACTTGCCTTGCTGACGATCCACAAAACCTAGTGACTCGTAGTAGCACATTTCACACTCCGGGAATTCTATTGCAAACAAACAATAGCATACATAAGCAATCAAGCAAAGATGCAAGGGTAAAACTCAAATAAGAAGATCTAACCAGAAAGTTCAACTTATGAATTCCGGTTTGCAAAAAGAATCAAATCAAACGGAGCAACGAAACTCAAAGGGTGAAAGAAACAAGATTCGTTCACTAATCTTGACTAAAGTCAAATTTTACAGTATCAAAATCTTGTTCAAGTTGGTTAAACAGAAAGAGGGCTTCCAGACTAAGATCTAGGCGCTTGAATCACCTAATTCCAGTAAACGAGCAAAAATATAAACTATAACGAAAATCGGATCAGAAATCACGATCGAAAATAATCGTGAAAATCCTGAGAAAAAGAAAAATTGATGAACCGGCTAACGTACGAACATTCACTGTCTGTGACTAATGGTGAACGGTGTTCGTTTAAACAAACGAACGGACGAATGTCCGCAAAATAAATAAACCATTGGGAAAACCCCATCTAACGAAAATAAACCGAAGAAAAAAACCGAGGTTATCCAAAGAAAATCGGCCGGTCAATGACGGTCAACGGCGACGGAATCCGGCGCGGCGGCGGCGCGACAGCGGCGGGAGGTGGCGTGGCGACGGCGGCGGCGCGCTAGGGCGGCGGCGGCAAGGGTTTGGGGCGCGGGTGGGCTGCGGGCAGCGGTGGCCTGCGGGGACAGGGGCAGAGCGGCCTATAAAGCCTCCCCCCCTCCCGTGCGGAGTCCCGGTCGGCTACAGCCCGAAGTCGGTTTCCTTTTTTTAAATACTCCGACGTGCAGAAAAAGAAAGAAAAGAAATACTAAACGGACTCCAAAAATTCCTAAATAAATTTTCTCCGTCCTCTAAAAATAAGCCGGACAAGGTGAACATTTATTTGGGCCTATAATGCAATTTTGAAAAACACGAACTTTTCCTATGCAAATAAAATAGCAACAAAATCCGAATAAAATCAAATATTTGATTTTAATATTTTTCCTCCAATATTTCATTTATTGTGGAGAAGTCATATTATCTCCTCTCATATATTTTAATATGAAATATTTTCAGAGGGAAAAATAATAAAACAAATGCTCCTCGTTTCGATATTCGATAAAAATTCAAATACGAAAACGGTGAAATCCCCAACTCTCTCCGAGGGTCCTTGAGTTGCTTAGAATTTCGAGGATCCCAAAACAAATATGCAATAAAATATGATATGCCTGAATGATCTATGTATAACATTCCAAATTAAAAAATTTGGGATGTTACAAACCTACCCCCCTTAAGATGAATCTCGCCCTCGAGATTCGGGTTGGCTAGAAAATAGGTGTGGTTGATCTTTCCGTAGATCATTTTCTTGTTCCTAGGTGGCTTCATCCTCAGTATGGTGGCTCCACTGAACTTTGCAAAATTTGATAACCTTGCTGCGTGTGACTCGGCTGGCATACTCAAGGATCTTGATTGTCTTTTCCTCATAGGTCAAATCACTGTCCAACATAATTGCTTCCAGGGGCACTGTATCTCTCAGAGGTATATTGGCCATCTCTGCATGGCACTTCTTCAATTGGGAAATGTGAAACACATCATGTACTCATGACAGTCCTTCAGGTAACTCCAACTTGTAGGCAAGTTCTCCCATACGTTCCAAAACACAGTACGGTCCAACAAATCTCAGGGCTAACATTCCTTTTACTCCAAAACGCTTAACTCCTCGAAGAGGTGATAATCGCATATACGCTCTGTCCCCAATTTCGTAGAGTACCTACTTGCATTTTGAATCTGCATAACTCTTCTGTCGGGACTGAGCTACCTTCAGTCTATCTCGAATCAGCTTAACCTTCTCTTCAGATTCCTTAATCAAATTCGGTCCAAACAACTGGCGGTCTCCAACTTCATCCCACATCAACGGTGTTCGGCATCTTCTTCCATACATGCCTTCAAACGGTGCCATCTTCAAACTGGCCTGGTAGCTGTTGTTGTATGAGAATTCCGCGTAGGGCAAGTTGTCATCCCAACTAGATCCATAATCCAATGCACAATCTCTCAACATGTCATCCAGAATCTGATTGACTCTCTCAGTCTCTCCATCTGTCTGTGGGTGTAAAGTTGTACTGAACTCTTGCCTGGTTCCCAAAGTCTGGTGCAACTGATGCCAAAACTTTGAAGTAAACTATGTTCCTCTATCTAATACGATGGTCCTCGGAACTCCGTGCAGACATATGATCCTGGTCATGTATATCTTGGCTGGCTTCGCACTTGTATAAGTAGTTTTCACTGGGATAAAGTGGGCTACTTAGGTCAAGCGATCCACTACTACCCAGATAGAATCTTATCTTGATCGAGTCCTGGGCAATCCGATGATAAAATCCATGCCAAGCTTATCCCACTTCCAATCGGGTATCAACTTAGGTTGCAGTAATCTTGCTGGCTTCTGATGCTCTTCCTTCACTCTCTGACATACATCACATACGGCTACATACTCAGCAATATCCTTATTCATACCCATCCACCAGAAATGCTCCATCAAATCCAAATACATCTTGGTGTTTCTGGGGTGTATCGAGCATGGCGAGTCATGAGCTTCCTGTAGTATCAATTTCCTGATCTCTGCATTATTGGGAACATATATACGGTCCTCAAACCATAAGGTGTCGTGCTCATCTTCTCCTTTATCTCGACAATCTCCTTATCATCCTTCTGAGCCTCTCGAATCTTTCCCAATAATGTAGACTGAACCTCCATTGCTGCAACAAAACCTCTAGGCACTATCTCCAAACTTAGTTCCCTGAGATCCTCGGCTAACTCCTTTGGCATCCCTCCGCTTACGAGGGTGTTAACATAACTCTTACGTCTCAAGGCGTCTACTACGACATTGGCCTTTCCTGGATGATAATGTAGCTTCATATCATACTCCTTTATGAGCTCCAACCATCTCCTCTGCCTGAGGTTAAGCTCCTTCTGTGTGAAGATGTATTTCAAACTCTTGTGATCCCTGTACACATCACAACGGTTTCCAATAAGAAAGTGTCTCCAGGTCTTGAGCGCATGCACCACAGCTGCTAACTCTAAATCATGTGTGGCATAATTCAACTCGTGCGGTTTCAGTTGCCGTGAGGCATACGAAACAACTCTCACATCTTGCATAAGCACTCCTCCAAGTCCTAAGCAAGAGGCGTAGCAATACACTTAGAAATCCTTGCGTATATCCGGGAGAATCAACACTGGGGTTGTAGTCAAACGTTTCTTCAACTCCTGGAAACTTGCTTCACATTCATCAGTCCAATGGGACTTAGTGTCCTTTAAGAATGCCTTCATAGGCTTTGCAATCTTAGAAAAATTCTCAATGAATCTCCGATAGTATCCCGCGAGTCCAAGAAAACTGCGGATCTCTCCAACCGAGGTGGGTGCCAACCACTCAGTAACTGACTAAACCTTGGTGGGATCCACTGCTATAGCTTTTCCTGATATAACATGTCCAAGAAATCCAGCTTCCTTCAACCAAAACTCACATTTGCTGAACTTAGCATATAGTTGATGTTCCCTGATCTTCTCGAGAACCAAATGCAAATGTTCCTTGTGTTCCTCTTCATTCTTCGAGTATACCAAGATATCATCAATGAACACCACAATGAACTTATCTAGGAACTCCATGAACACCTTGTTCATCATACTCATGAAATAGGCAGGGGCCTTAGTTAGTCCAAAATACATAACTGTATACTCTTATAGCCCGTACCTTGTGGTGAAAGCTGTTTTTGGTATATATTTTTACCTAATCTTAAGTTGGTGATACCCTGATCGCAGATCGATCTTCGAAAACACTTTAGCTCTTGTCAACTGGTCAAACAAATCATTGATCATCGGCAGTGGGTACTTGTTCTTGACTGTTACTTCATTCAAAGCATGATAATCAACAACCATCCTTAAGGATCCATCCTTCTTCTCAACCAAAAGCACTGGGGCTCCCCACGGTGATGAACTTCGTCAGATGTAACCTTTCTCCAATAACTCCTTAATCTGCTTCTTGATCTCTTCTAGATCATTTGCAAGCATTTGGTATGGTCTCTTTGATATTGGCCCGGTGCCTGGCAATATCTCTATCAAAAACTCGATGTCACGATCTAGTTGCATGCCTGGTAACTCCTCCGGAAATACATCTGGGTAATCCTTCACTACAGGCACTTCCTCCTGAACAACTCCCGTGAGAGAATTTACTTGAGTCCTCCTTGGGGCATGCCTGGATACATACTTGATCCTTCTTGGCAGGTGTGGCTGGGTTAGAACGGTTCTGATTGCTTCCTGCTCCATTCCCATTTCCATTCTTGGGGCCATTTTGATTATGAGAACTTCCTCCATTGTGGTTGTGGCCTCCATGATTATGGACAAGTCCTCCAGAGTTCGGGGTGAAACGAGGCTTCTGCTATGCTCCTGAATTGTACTTTCCTTGTCCATACTTCCTCTTGCGGTTCTCAATCTGCTGCTGCTTCCCTTCAATCATAAGAGCCTTGTTTACCAACTCCTGGTAGTTGTTAAATGTTGCCACCATCAACTGCGTGCTCATCTCATCATTAAACCCTACCATAAACTTCTCCTGCTTCGCGGCATCTGTGGCCACATCATCAGTGGCATAGCGACATAGCTTACTAAACTCATCCACGTACTGCCCCACAGTATGGTTCCCCTGGTGTAAGTTGCGAAACTCACGCTTCAACATGCTCATAGCTCCAGCTGAGACATGGGCTATGCGGAATGCTTCCTGAAACTGATCCCAGGTAACATTGGCTATGGGAAAAGTGGCTGTGTAATTCTCCCACCATGAGGCTGATGGTCCATCCAATTGGTGTGCGGCAAAATGCACCTTCTCAGCATCCGTGCAACCCGTGGTGGTCAACTCCCTTCCTATCCTGCGTAGCCAATCATCCGCAACTATTGGCTCGGTGCTACTGGAAAACACCGGCGGCTGTAACCTTAGAAAGCGGGCTAAGTTGTCAACTGGCCGAGGGTTGTTGTTGTTGTTTACTTGGTTCTGGACTAACATCTGCATCAAGGCATTCTGCTGCTGGATCAACTGGGTGATCTCCGGTGGGGAGACAAATCCGGTGTCACGTTTCGGAGGCATCCGAGGGGTTTTAGAGGGAAGAGATTAGAATAGTATTGAGGTCTAGTGAGAAAACACTACCCATATGCACATGAGACAAACACAATCATATCACTCAATCAATCAAGCAAGGGCATACAAAACGGTCTAGAACTATCGTTAAAGTGCTCGGACTACTACTATATACATGGGGGAATACTACTAATCATATGGTGGTCTACTAGAAATTTTGATCGGTGGAAGATTCCATGATATCCGCTCCAGCTTCGTCTTCAAAGTCATCATCACTATAGTCGGGGTCGGAGTTGGTGTCTTCGATGATGATGTAGTTCTCCGGGCAAGTGGAATCATTGTCTTCTCCTCCTGGCGCGGGGTCTCCCATGAATACTCCGATCTTGTTTATCAGGTCGTCGTTCTTCTCCAATAGTGTAGCGATTTCCTCCTCGTATCGATCGCGTGTAGACTTGAGTTCCTCTTCAAGCTCGATGATCCTTGTCATCGCCTTCTTCAAATCTATCATGTCTGCGCACATCTGGTTCTCCTGGCGTCGAATGTGCTGGTTTAACTCCTGGATGAAAGCTGCATCCTCGTGCTGACTATCTCCCATTGCTCATCTCGGCGCCCACATATCTGGTAGATAGTATCCTTGAGATCCTTGTGGTAAACTTGCCAATGCGTCCCATGGCGATGTGGGCTGCCATGCTCTTGCCTAGACTCTAGGTTGGGGAATCAAAGGGAAAATCTATGGGCTCCGTGACTGGCATGAACGTCCTTGCTGGAATTTGAACTTGAATCATCCAACGCACCTCTTCTCGTAAGGTGGCGTTGTAGGTCCCGGTGAAGCTTGGTATTCCAATGTTCATGTATCTAGTGACTTCCTTCAAGTGTCGTCCAAAGTGGGTGTCTTCATCCGGTTGTGCAAACTTGCTCCTCGAGTCCGCCATCCTAAAGAGTAGAAAATGGAGAAGAGTCAGAAATGAGTAGAGAAGAGTGACCTATGGCTTTTTCTTAGTGGTCGTGTCCTACATTCAGCGTGTGCTCTGATATCGTCTTGTAGCGACCCGACCTCAAACGGTCAAGTCTCTGTGCTTCAGTGTCATCCCTGGATTGGTAATGCTAACACACACACTACTCGAAGGATTTATAACAGAGTAGCAATCACACACTTATTACATCGAATGTCTCAAAAGAGAACTTATTACAATAAATATGTCTTAAGGCCATCTAATACGATAACAACGAAAGACTTGGAAGATAAAGTGAGTCCATCAACTCCAACGGCATCACTGAGTGAAAGACCACGACCTAAGGCACCTTACTCGTCGTCTGAAAAGTTTGCAACATAATACGTTGCAGCCCGAAAACGGGTCAGCACATGGAATATGCTGGCAATATAACACAGTAGAGCAATGAACAGATAATACTATAACTATATGCATATATGGCTGGTGGAGGCTCTATGGTTATATGATTTTGCGAAAAGCCAATTTTTTCCTACAACAAAGGAAAAAATTTTACTTAACTATCATGGTAGTTGAAACATCATTGAGAATGGAACCCCCATCTCAATCCCAGTTAAAGTTAATCATTAACCCAACAAATTAAATTAGAGTGATGAGATACAATAGGAAAATCCAAGTACTAGATACCCAAGATGTCCATAACCGGGGACACGACTAACCATGATTAGATTGTACACTCTGCAGAGGTTTGCGCACTTTTCCCCACAAGACTCGATCTCCTCCGTTTGTTTTCTCGCACTACATGGTGTTTGAGAAACGGATGACCGAGACACAGCCTTTCAGAAGCATTAACTCATTACTCTGGGTGGATAGTTACACCTATTTTCCATCTACATCTGCTAGCCCACCACTTAAAGAGGTCACACAACACACTCCACTATACCAAAGCCCATAATGGCTTGTGGCTGCACACGGAATTTTCTAGCATGAATAATCTCACGATCCCTTTGAGCCTCGGTGGCGAACCATAGGATGATCACACGGATACCCCCGGGATCTCGTAGGACAACACTTGATACCCCAGGTGCCCAAAAAAGCAATCCACCCAGATGTGTATTAAAGTTGCCACCTTAAGTTGAACCATTAATTAACAACTCACATCTATCATGGATACACTCTAACCCAATCCACGTCTACGAGCATAGCATAGCAATATAAGCATAACGTAGTAGTAACTCCCCAGGGTTTGATACGAAAACAGGTAATTGGTTCTACCTCAACATCTACTTCCCAAACCCACAATTTAAGAGATCCTACTCATGCAATGTGTGATGGTTGTATCTAATGCATGAAAACTGGGAAATAAAGGGGTATGATCAATGTGTTACTTGCCTTGCTGACGATCCGCAAAACCTAGTAACTCGTAGTAGCACGCTTCGCACTCCTGGAATTCTATCGCAAACAAACAATAGCATACATAAGCAATCAAGCAAATATGCAAGGGTAAAACTCAAATAAGAAGATCTAACTAGAAAGTTCAACTTAAGAACTCCGGTTTGCAAAAAGAATCAAATCAAACGAAGCAACAGAACTCAAACGGTGAAAGAAACAAGATTTGTTCACTAATCTGGACTAAAGTCAAATTTTACAGTATCAAAATCTTGTTCAAGTTGGTTAAACAGAAAGAGGGCTTTGAGACGAATATCTAGGTGCTTGAATCGCCTGATTCCGATAAACGAGCGAAAAGATAAACTAAAACGAAAATCGGATCAGAAATCGCGATCGAAAATAATCACGAAAATCCCAAGAAAAGGAAAAACTGACGAATAGTCAAATGAACGAACATTCGCTGTCTGTGACTGACGGGTGAACGACGTTCATTTAACCGAACGAATGGACAAACGTCCACAAAATAAATAAACTGTCGGGAAAACCGATCTAACGTAAATAAACCAAAGAAAATAAAAAATCAGGGTTATCCAAAGAAAACCGACCGGTCAACGGCGGTCAACGGCGACGTGATCCGGGCGGCGGCGGCGGCTCCGACGGCGGCGGGCGGCAACGCCGTAGCAGTGGGAGGCGGGAGGTGGCGCGGCGCGCGGGGCGGCGGCGGCTAGGGTTTGGGGCGCTGGTGGGCTGCAGGCGGTGGTGGGCTATAAGGGCAGGGCGGCGCGGCTTATAAAGCCCCCCCCCCCCGGGCGGAGTTCCGGTCGGGTACGGCCCGAAGTCGGTTTCCTTTAAAAAAATATTCCGACGTGCAGAAAAAGAAAGAAAAGAAATAATAAACGGACTCCAAAAATTTCGAAATAAATTTTCCCCGTCCTCTAAAAATAAGCCGGACAAGATGAGCATTTGTTTGGGCCTATATGCAATTTTGAAAAACGCGAATTTTTCCTATGCAAATAAAATAGCAATAAAATCCTAATAAAATCAAATATTTGTTTTTAATATTTTTCCTCCAATATTTCATTTATTTTGGAGAAGTCATATTATCTCCTCTCATATATTGTAATATGAAATATTTTCGGAGGGAAAAATAATAAAACAAATGCTCCTCATTTCGATATTCGATAAAAAATTCAAATACGGAAACGGTGAAATCCCCAACTCTCTCCGAGGGTCCTTGAGTTGCTTAGAATTTTGAGGATCGCAAAACAAATATGCAATAAAATATGATATGTTTGAATGATCTATGTATAACATTCCAAATTGAAAATTTTGAGATGTTACATAAGTTTCCCAACAGTGGTATCAGAGCCAGGTCTATGCATAGATGATATGCACAAGTAGAAAACAAAGAGTTGTGGGAGGTGATTGTCATACTGTTTACCACCAATGTCTTATTTTGATTCAGCGGTATTGCTGGATGAAGCGGCCCGGACCAATCTTACATGACCACGTTCATGAGACCGGTTCCACCAACGGACATGCGACTAGTTTTGCATAAAGGTGGCTGGCGGGTGTCTGTTTCTCCTACTTTAGTTGAATCGAATTTGACTACGGCCGGTCCTTGTTGAAGGTTAAAAAAGCAAACTTGATAAATCACCATTGTGGTTTTGATGCGTAGATAAGAACGTTTCTTGCTAGGAGCCCATAGCAGCCACGTAAAACTTGCAAAAACAAAGTAGAGAACGTCTAACTTGTTTTTGCAGGGCATGTTGTGATGTGATATGGTCAAGACATGATGTGATATACGTTATTGTATGAGATGATCATGTTTTGTAAAAGTTGCCGGCAACTGGCAAGAGCCTTATGGTTGTCGCTTTATTGTATGAAATGCAAACGCCATGTAATTGCTTTACTTTATCACTATGCATTAGTGATAGTTGTAGAAGCAATAGTTGACGAGACGACCATGACGCAATGATGGAGATCAAGGTGTGATACGTCTCCAACGTATCTATAATTTATGAAGTATTCATGCTATTATATTATCTGTTTTGGATGTTTATTGGCATTATTAAACACTTTTACATTATTTTTGGGGCTAACCTATTAACCCAGAGCCTAGTGCCAGTTTCTGTTTTTTCCCTTGTTTCAGTGTTTCGCAGAAAAAGAATATCAAACAGAGTCCAAACGGAATGAAACCTTCAGGAGCGTGATTTTTGGAACGAACGTGATCCAGGAGACTTGGAGTTGAAGTCCAGGAAGCTTCAAGGTGGCCACGAGGCAGGGAGGCGCGCCTGCCCCCCTGGACGTGCCCCCACCCTCGTGGGCCCCTCGTATCTCCTCTGGCCGACTTCTTTCGCCTATATATATCCATATACCCTAAAAACATCGGGGAGCATAATAGATCGGGAGTTCCGCCGCTGCAAGCCTCTGTAGCCACCAAAACCAATCGGGACCCTGTTCCGACACCCTGCCAGAGGGGGGAACCCTCACCGGTGGCCATCTTCATCATCCCGGCTCTCTCCATGACGAGGAGGGAGTAGTTCACCCTCGGGACAGAGGGTATGTACCAATAGCTATGTGTTTGATCTCTCTCTCTCTCTCTCTTGTTCTTGAGATGGTACGATCTTGATGTATCGTGAGCTTTGCTATTATAGTTGGATCTTACGATGTTTCTCCCCCTCTACTCTCTTGTAATGGATTGAGTTTTCCCTTTGAAGTTATCTTATCGGATTGAGTCCTTGACGATTTGAGAACACTTGACATACGTATTGCATGTGCGTATCTGTGGTGACAATGGAATATCACGTGATTCACTTGATGTATGTTTTGGTGATCAACTTGCGGATTCAGTTGAACTTATGCATAGGGGTTGGCACACGTTTTCGTCTTGACTCTCCGGTAGAAACTTTGGGGCACTCTTTGAAGTACTTTGTGTTGGATTGAATAGATGAATCTGAGATTGTGTGATGCATATCGTATAATCATACCCATGGATACTTGAGGTGACATTGGAGTATCTAGGTGACATTAGGGTTTTGGCTGATTTGTGTGTTATGGTGTTATTGTAGTACGAACTCTATGATGGATCGAACGGAAAGAATAGCTACGTGTAATTTTACTACGGAGTATTGAATAGATCGATCCGAAAGAATAACTTTGAGGTGGTTTCGTACCCTATAATAATCTCTTCGTTTGTTCTCCGCTATTGGTGACTTTGGAGTGACTCTTTATTGCATGTGGAGAGATAGTTATATGATCCTCTTACGTTATTATTGTTGAGAGAACTTGCACTAGTGAAAGTATGAACCCTAGGCCTTTTTTCCTAGCATTGCAATACCGTTTACGCTCAATTTTAGCACTTGTTACCTTGCTGTTTTCATATTTTTAGATTACAAAAACCTATATCTACCATCCATATTCCTCTTGTATCACCATCTCTTCACCGAACTAGTGCACCTATAAAATTTATCATTGTATTGGGTGTGTTGGGGACACAAGAGACTCTTTGTTATTTGGCTGCAGGGTTGTTTGAGAGAGACCATCTTCATCCTACACCTCCCAGGAATTGATAAACCTTAGGTCGTGCACTTTAGGGAAATTTGCTACTGTCCTACAAACCTCTGCACTTGGAGGCCCAACAACGTCTACAAGAAGAAGGTTGCGTAGTAGACATCAAGCTCTTTTCTGGCGCCTTTGCCGGGGAGGTGAGTGCTTGAAGGTACATCTTTATATCTTGCAATCGGATCTTTTAGTTTCTTGTTTTATCACTAGTTAAGTTTATAACAGAAAATTACAAAAAGAATGGAATTTAGGTTGCCTCATATGCTTCATCTTTTTAATGTCTTCCGTGAAAATAAGGATTCCTATAATTGTGCTCAATTGCTAGAGGAAGAATGCATTAAAATGTTTGTCACTAAATCTTTGAATGATGAGCATGATTGCAATGTTGTTAGTTTAAATTCTTTGAATACCCATGATGCTAATGATATGCAAAACCACAAGCTTGGGGAAGCTATGTTTGATGAAGTTGATTTTTTTGTCCCCCATGTTTTGATAAGCAATTATATTCTGATGAAAGCATGCCTCCAATTTATGATGATTATATTGATGAAAGTGGATTCGGAGAGATCATGACTTTATTTAGTGATGAATCCACTATTTTGGAAGAGGTTCCTATTGATTATGAGAATAGAGTTGCTATCTATGATGATTATTGTGCTGAAATTTATGCTATAGAGAATAAAGATAACAATGAAACTTGTCATCATGATATTAATTTTCAATTGGATTATGCTTCACATGATAGTTATTTTGTTGAGTTTGCTCCCACTACTATTCATGAGAACAAATTTGCTTATGTGGAGAGTAATAAAATTTCTATGCAACTAGATCATGAAAATAATGCTTTATGTGCTGGTTATATGGTTGAATTCATTCATGATGCTACTAAAAATTATTATGAGAGAGGATCATATGCTTGTACATATTGCAATAATATAAAGTTTCCTCTCTATGCGCTTAAAGTTTTAAAGTTATGCTTGTTTTGCCTTCCTTTGCTAGTTGATTATTGTTCCCATAAGTTGTATGCTTACAAAATCCCTATGCATAGGAAGTGGTCTAGACTTAAATGTGCTAGTCATATTCTTCATGATGCTCTCTTTGCGTTTCAGTTCTTATCTTTTATGTGAGCATCATTAAAATCATCATGTCTAGCTAGGGGCGTTAAACGTTAGCGCTTGTTGGTAGGCAACCCAATTTTATTTTTGTTCTTTGATTTTTCCTCCTGTTTAGTAATAAATAAATAATCTAGCCTCTTGTTAGATGTGGTTTTATTTTTTAATTAGTGTTTGTGCCAAGTAAAACATATAGGATCTTCTTGGATGATAATTCTTTGATCTTGCTGAAAAAGACACAAACTTTCTCCTCACGGAAACAATTGTTAAAAATCACCAGCAAGTGATAAAATAATGTTTCCAATTGAAGTAGATCAATAATAAAATTATCTAGTTCTTCCTATTTTGGAAGATTTTTCTTTGTTCCAGAAGTATACGTTTGATATAGATTACTACAGACAGGCCTGTTTTTGACAGATTCTGTTTTCCTTGTGTTGTTTTCTTATTTTGATGAATCTATGAGTAGTATCGGAGGGTATGAACCATAGAGAAGTTGTAGTACAGTAGATATTACACCAATATTAATTTATAATTAGTTCACAACAGTACCTAAGTGGTGGTTTTATTTTCTTATACTAAAGGAGCTTACGAGTTTTCTGTTGAGTTTTGTGTTGTGAAGTTTTCAAGTTTTGGGTAAAGATTCGATGGACTATGGAATAAGGAGTGTAAAGAGCCTAATCTAGGGGATTCCCAAGGCACCCCAAGGTAATATTCAAGGATAACCAGGAGCCTAAGCTTGGTGATTCCCCGGATGGCATCCTCTCTTCCGTCTTCGTTCATCGGTAACTTTACTTGGAGCGTAAATTTATTTTGTTAGGACTTTATTGCTTTAATTTACAATAATTTGTTGCATCTTCATTTTAAATAAAAATGTCAAGGATAGCTTTTACCATGCTTATTTTGCAAGTATACATGTTACTATTTCTAAACAGAAAGTTTACCGCTCTTGCAAAAATTCCCTAGAAAAGTTAGAATGTGATAAAATGTTGAAAACTTTGGCATAATAAGTTGTGATAAATTTACTACAGTCGGAATTTTCTTTCATAATGTTTGGAGTTAGGGAAGTATGATGAATCTTGCATTCTTTACAGACTGTACTATTTTGGCAGATTGATGTTATGTTTGCTTGTCTAATGATTCTATTTGAGGATAGGAATATTAAATATGCAGAGGCATTTAGTATGCAATATTGAATAATAATTTTAGTGATTTTCTACAGTAGAGTATGATAAGGTTTTTGCATTGGTTTATATTAACTTATCTCACGAGTCCTTGTTGAGTTTTGTGTGGATGAAGCTTTTGAGATTTAGTGAGACCGTGATATGAGAGGAATTAAGGAGACACAAAAGCTCAAGCTTGGGGATGCCCAAGGCATCCCAAGATAATATTTCAAGAAGTCTCAAGCATCTAAGCTTGAGAATGCCCTCGTTGGCATCCCACCTTTCTTCTTCGGTAACTATCGGTTAGTATCGGTTGATCCTAAGTTTTTGCTTCTTCACATGATGTTTTCTATTCTTATAATGTCATATTATTTTGTTTTGCTTGATGTTTGAATAAAATATCACGATCTGAAATTCTTAAAATGGGAGAGAGTCTTCGCATAGCAACATAATTATTTAACTACTCATTGATCTTCACTTATATCTTTCTGGAGTAGTTTGTCATTTACTCGTGTGCTTCACTTATATCCTATGAGTAAATAGTTGAATGATTTGAATATCATAAATCTGAAATTATATATGTTTCATATGCTTATCCCATGGGGAGTAATAACTTCACACATAAGAAGTAGAGGTGGTAAATTTATTGAAGGTTAGCAAACATTGTATTGGTCACTTGAACAATTCATGAAAGAATATTGAAGGAAGAGACATTTCACATATAAATATACTATCTTGGACATCTTTTGTAATTGTGAGCACTCAATAATATATGCCATGCTAAAAGGTTGATGTTGGACAAGGAAGATAACGTAATGGGTTATGTTTTCTCATATCCGAAATAAAGTATATTGTCATGGATCGCCCAACACGTTGAGGTTGCCTTTCCCCCTCATGCTAGCCAAATTATTTGCACCAAGTAGAGATAGTACTTGTGCTTCCAAACATCCCTTAAACTAGTATTGCCATAAGAATCCACCATACCTACCTATGGATTGAGTAAGATCCTTCAAGTAAGTTGTCATCGGTGCATGCAATAAAAATTGCTCTCTAAATATGTATGATCTTTTAGTGTGGAGAAAATAAGCTTTATACGATCTTGTGATATGGAAGCAATAAAAGCGACGGACTGCGTAATAAAGGTCCTTATCACAAGTGGCAATATAAAGTGACGTTCCCTCGCATTAAGATTTTGTGCATCCAACTATAAAAGCGCATGGCAACCTCTGCTTCCCTCTGCGAATGGGCTATATTTTATTCTTGTCTTTTAACTTATGCAAGAGTCATGGTGATCTTCACCTTTCCTTTTTACATTTTATCCTTTGGCAAGCACACTGTGTTGGAAAGATTTTGATGTATATATCCAATTGGATGTAAGGCATCATGAGCTATTATTGTTGACTTTACCCTTGAGGTCAAAGGTTGGGAGGCGAATCTATAAGCCCCTATCTTTCTCTGTGTCCGATTAAAACTTTGAACCCATAAATATCGCGTGAGTGATAGCAATTGTGAAAGACTAAATGATAGTTGAGTATGTGGAGTTTGCTAAATCAAAGCTCTGACATAGACTCTTCCTGCAAAAAAAATGAATTTTAATTGTTTGATGACTGATAGCACGGTTTGTTAGCTTTCAAGAAAGATTATGATCTATACTTTAACATGTGAATAGCTTGATACTTGATCATGAGAAGCTTTATGAGATGAGCTACTGTTATGATATATAAGCATGATAGAAAAGGTGATTGAAATTATCATTGATCAAACTTGTGCACCTGCTAGCATTCACACTTCATAAATTATTTCTTTTATCATTTACCTACTCGAGGACGAGCAGGAAATAAGCTTCGGGATGTTGATACGTCTCCAACGTATCTATAATTTATGAAGTATTCATGCTATTATATTATCTGCTTTGGATGTTTATGGGCTTTATTAAACACTTTTATATTATTTTTGGGGCTAACCTATTAACCCAGAGCCCAGTGCTAGTTTCTGTTTTTTCCTTGTTTCAGTGTTTCGCAGAAAAAGAATATCAAACGGAGTCCAAACGGAATGAAACCTTCGGGAGCGTGATTTTTGGAACGAACGTGATCTAGGAAACTTGGAGTTGAAGTCAAGGAAGCTTAGGGGTGGCCACGAGGCAGGGAGGGACGCCTGCCCCCTGGGCGCGCCCCCCACCCTCATGGGCCCCTCGTGGCTCCCCTGACCGACTTCTTTCGCCTATATATATACATATACCCTAAAAACATCGGGAAGCAGAATAGATCGGGAGTTCCGCCGCCGCAAGCCTCTGTAGCCACCAAAAACCAATCAGGACCCTGTTCCGGCACCCTGCCGGAGGGGGGAACCCTCACCGGTGGCCATCTTCATCATCTAGGCGCTCTCCATGACGAGGAGGGAGCAGTTCACCCTCGGGGCTGAGGGTATGTACCAGTAGCTATGTGTTGATCTCTTTCTCTCTCGTGTTCTTGAGATGGTACAATTTTGATGTATCGCGAGCTTTGCAATTATAGTTGAATCTTATGATGTTTCTCCCCCTCTACTCTCTTGTAATGGATTGAGTTTTCCCTTGGAAGTTATCTTATCGGATTGAGTCCTAAGGATTTGAGAACACTTGACATATGTCTTGCATGTGCGTATCTATGGTGACAATGGGATATCACGTGATTCACTTCATGTATGTTTTTGTGATCAACTTGCGGGTGCAGTTGAACTTATGCATTAGGGTTGGCACACGTTTTCGTCTTGACTCTCTGGTAGAAACTTTGGGGCACTCTTCAAAGTACTTTGTGTTGGATTGAATAGATGAATCTGAGACTGTGTGATGCATATCGTATAATTATACCCACGGATACTTGAGGTGATATTGGAGTATCTAGGTGACATTAGGGTTTTGGTTTATTTCTGTCGTAAGGTATTATTCTAGCACGAACTCTATGATAGATCGAACGGGAAGAATAGCTACATGTTATTTTACTACGGACTCTTGAATAGGTCGATCCGAAAGAATAACTTTGATGTGGTTTCATACCCTACAATAATCTCTTCGTTTGTTCTCCCCTATTTGTGACTTTGGAATGACTCTTTATTGCATGTTGAGGGATAGTTATATGATCTAGTTATGTTATTATTGTTGAGAGAACTTGCACTAGTGAAAGTATGAACCCTAGGCCTTGTTTCCTAGCATTGCAATACCGTTTACGCTCACTTTTACCACTTGTTACTTGCTGTTTTTATATTTTCAGATTACAAAAACCTATATCTACCATCTATATTGCACTTGTATCACCATCTCTTTGCCGAACTATTGCACCTATACAATTTACCATTGTATTGGGTGTGCTAGGGACACAAGAGACTCTTTGTTATTTAGTTGCAGGGTTGTTTGAGAGAGACCATCTTCATCCTACACCTCCCACGGATTGATAAACCTTAGGTCATCCACTTGAGGGAACTTTGCTACTGTTCTACAAACCTCTTCACTCGGAGGCCCAACAATGTCTATAAGAAGAAGGTTGCGTAGTAGACATCAAGGTGTGAAGCCGGTGACGATGGAGATCATGATAGTGCTTTGGAGATGGAGATCAAAAGCACTAGATGATGATGGCCATATCATGTCACATATGTTGATTGCATGTGATGTTTATCTTTTATGCATCTTATTTTCCTTGGTACGACGGTAGTATTATAAGATGATCCCTTCACTAAATTTCAAGGTAAAAGTGTACTCCCTGCATATGCATCGTGGCGACAGTTCGTCATGCTGAGACATCACGTGATGATCGTGTGTGATAGGCTCTACATTCACATACAACGGGTGCAAGACAGTTTTGCACATCCGGAATACTCGGGTGACACTTGCCGGGCAAAAGGGCAAAGGAAAGAAAGGGAACTTCATGAAGAATGGCAAGCAAGTTTCCACTCCTGGGAAGAAGTCCAAGTTTGGACCTAAGCCTGAAACTAAGTGCTTCTATTGCAAAGGGATTGGTCACTGGAAGTGCAACTGCCCCAAGTATTTGGCAGATAAGAAGGATGGCAAAGTGAACAAAGATATATTTGATATACACGTTATTGATGTGTACATTACTAATGCTCGTAGCAGTGCCTGGGTATTTGATACCGGTTCGGTTGCTCATATTTGTAACTCCAAATAGGGGCTACGGATTAAATGAAGATTGGCTAAGGACGAGGTGACGATGCGCGTTGGGAATGGTTCCAAGGTTGATGTGATCGCTGTCGGCATGCTACCTCTACATCTACCTTCAGGACCAGTTTTAGACCTAAATAATTGTTATTAGGTGCCAGAGTTGCGCATGAACATTATATCTAGATCTTGTTTAATGCGAGACGATTATTCATTTAAATAAGAGAACAATGGTTGTTCTATTTATATGAGTAATATCTTGTATGATCATGCACCCTTGAAGAGTGGTCTATTTTTGTTAAATCTCGATCATGGTGATACACATATTCATAATATTGATGCCAAAAGATGCAAAGTTGATAATGATAGTGCAACATATTTGTGGCACTGCCATTTAGGTCATATTGGTGTAAAGCGCATGAAGAAACTCCATGCGGATAGACTTTTGGAACCACTTGATTATGAATTATTTGATGCTTGCGAACCATGCCTTATGGCCAAGATGACTAAAACTCCGTTCTCCGGAACAATGGAGTGAGCCAGTGACTTATTGGAAATTATACATACCGATGTATGCGGTCCGATGAGTATTGAGGCTCAGCGGGTATCGTTATTTTCAGACCTTCACAGATGATTTCAGTAGATATGTGTACATCTACTTGATGAAACACAAGTCTAAAACATTTAAAAAGTTCAAAGAATTTCGGAGTGAAGTGGAGAATCATCGTAACAATAAAATAATGTTTCTATGATCTGATCGCAGAGGCAAATATTTAAGTTACGAGTTTGGCCTTCATTAGAAACAATGTGGAATAGTTTCACAACTCACGCCACCTGGAACACCACATCGTAATGGTGTGTCTGAACGGCATAACCATACTTTGTTAGATATGGTGCGATCTATGATGTCTCTTACCGATTTACGACTATCATTTTGGGGTTATGCGTTAGAGACAACTGCATTCACGTTAAATAGGGCACCGTCTAAATCCATTGAGACGACATCGTATGAACTGTGGTTTTGCAAGAAACCTAAGCTGTCATTTCTTGAAGTTTGGGTTTGCGATGCTTATGTGAAAAAGCTTCAGCCTGATAAGCTCGAACCCAAATCGGAGAAGTGCGCCTTCATAGGATACCCAAAATAAATTGTTGGGTACACCTTCTATCACAGATCCGAAGGCAAGATCTTTGTTGCTAAGAATGGATCCTTTCTAGAGAAGGAGTTTCTCTCGAAAGAAGTGAGTGGGAGGAAAGTAGAACTTGATGAGGGAATTGTACCTTCTCTCGAATTGGAAAGTAGCTCATCACAGAAAACCGTTCCCGTGATGCCTACACCAACCAGAGAGGAAGCTAATGATAATGATCATGAAACTTCAGATCAAGTTACTACCGAACCTCGTAGGTCAACCAAAGCACGTTTCGCACCAGAGTGGTATGGTAATCATATTCTGGAAGTCATGTTACTAGACCATGATGAACCTATGAATTATGAAGAAGCGATGACGATCCTAGATTCTGATAAATGGCTTGAGGCCATGAAATCTGAGATAGGATCCACGTATGAGAACAAAGTGTGGACTTTGGTTGACTTGCCCGATGACCGGCGAGCCATAGAGAATAAATGGATCTTCAAGAAGCAGACTGACTCTGATGGTAATGTTACTGTCTACAAAGCTCGACTTGTCGTGAAAGGTTTTCGACAAGTTTAGGGAGTTGACTATGATGAGACCTTCTCACCCGCAGAGATGCTTAAGTCTGTCTGAATCATGTTAGCAATAGCCGCATTTTATGATTATGAAATCTGGCAAATGCACATAAAAATGCATTCCTTAATGGATTTCTTAAAGAAGAGTGGTATATGATGCAACCAGAAGGTTTTGTTGATCCTAAAGGTCCTAACAAAGTGTGCAAGCTCTAGTGATCCATTTATGGACTGGTGCAACCATCTCGGAGTTGAAATATACGCTTTGATGAGGTGACCAAAGCATATGGTTTTTTACAGACTTTTAGAGAAGCCTGTATTTACAAGAAAGTGAGTCGGAGCTTTGTAGCATTTCTAATATTATATGTGGATGGCATATTGTTGATTGGAAATGATATAGAATTTCTAGATAGCATACAAGGATACTTGAATAAGAGTTTTTCAATGAAAGACCTCGGTGAAGCTGCTTATATATTGGGCATCAAGATCTATAAAGATAGATCAAGACGCTTAATTGGACTTTCACAAAGCACATACCTTGATAAAGTTTTGAAGAAGCTCAAAATGGATCAGTCAAAGAAAGTGTTCTTGCCTGTGTTACAAGGTGTGAAGTTGAGTCAGACTCAATGCCCAACCACTACATAAGATAGAGAGAAAATGGAAGTCATTCCCTATGCCTCGGCCATAGGTTCTATCATGTATGCAATGTTGTGTACGAGACCTGATGTGTGCCATGCTATAAGTCTAGCAGGGAGGTACCAAAGTAATCCAGGAGTGGATCACTGGACAGCGGTCAAGAACATACTGAAGTACCTAAAAAGGACTAAGGATATGTTTCTCGTTTATGGAGGTGACAAAGAGCTCGTCGTAAATGGTTACGTTGATGCTAGCTTTGACACTGATCCGGATGAATCTAAGTCACCAACTGGATACATATTTATATTGAATGGTGGAGCTGTCAGTTGGTGCAGTTCCAAGCAAAGCGTCGTGGCGGGATCTACGTGTGAAGCGGAGTACATAGCTGCTTCGGAAGAAGTGAATGAAGGTGTCTGGATGAAGGAGTTCATATCCAATCTAGGTGTAATACCTAGTGCATCTGGTCCAATGGAAATCTTTTGTGAAAATACTGGAGCAATAGCCTTGGCGATGGAATCCAGATTTCAAAAAAGAACCAAACACATGAAGTGACGCTTCAACTCCCTCTGTGATCAAGTCAAGGAGGGAGACCTAGAGATTTGCAAAATACATACGGATCTGAACATGGCAGATCCGTTGACTTAGCCTCTTCCACGAGCAAAACATGATCAACACCAAGACTCCATGGGTGTTAGAATCATTACAATGTAATCTAGATTATTGACTCTAGTGCAAGTGGGAGAGTGAAGGAAATATTCCCAGAGGCAATAATAAAGTTGTTATTTATATTTCCTTATATCATGATAAATGTTTATTATTCATGCTAGAATTGTATTAGTCGGAAACTTGATACATGTGTGGATACATAGACAAAACAAAGTGTCCCTAGTAAGCCTCTACTAGACTAGCTCGTTAATCAGAGATGGTTAAGTTTCATAATCATAGACATGTGTTTTAATTTGATGAACGGGATCATAGCATTGGGAGAATGATGTGATGGACATGACCCATCCGTTAGGTTAGCGTATTGAACATTCAGTTTTATTGCTATAGCTTTCTTCATGTCATATACATATTCCTTTTGCTATGAGATTATGCAACTCCCGGATACCGGAGGAATACATTGTGTGCTATCAAACATCACAACATAACTGGGTGATTATAAAGATTCTCTACAGGTATCTCCGAAGGTGTTTGTTGGGTTGGCATAGATCGGGATTAGGATTTGTCACTCTGAGTATCGGAGAGGTATCTCTGGGCCCTCTCGGTAATGCACATCATAATAAGCCTTGCAAGCAATGTGACTAATGAGTTATTTGCAGGATGATGTATTATGGAACGAGTAAAGAGACTTGCCGATAACGAGATTGAACTAGTTATGAAGATACCGACGATTGAATCTTGGGCAAGTAACATGCCGATGGCAAAGGGAATAACGTATATTGTCTTTACAGTACGACAGATAAAGATCTTCGTAGAATATGTAGGAACCAATATGAGCGTCTATGTTCCACTGTTGGTTATTGACCGGAGAGGTGTCTCGGTCATGTCAACATAGTTCTCGAACCCGTAGAGTCCACACGCTTAACGTTCGATGACGATTTTGTATTATATGAGTTATGTGATTTGGTCACCGAATTTTGTTTGGAGTCCCGGATGAGATCACGGACATGACGAGGAGTCCCGAAATGGTCGAGAGGTAAAGATTGATATATAGTACGATGGTATTCAGACAACGGACGTGTTTCAAGCGTACCAGGTATACATCGGGTCACCGGAAGGAGTTCCGGGCATCCCCCCAGCAACTACATGGGCCAAGAGTGGGACAGACCAGCCCCTAAGGGGCTGGTGCGCCCCATGTAGGACGAAATAGGGGGGAAGTAAACAGGAGAAGAGAGAAAGGAAGGGGAGGGATTCGCCCCCCTTCCTTCTGTCCCCCCTCCTCCTTCCTTCCCCCTCCAGGCATTATGGTAAGGGGGGCGAATAGGATTAGGGCCCCAAGTAGAAGTCCTCCTACTTGGGCGCCCCCTTGGCTGCCCCCTCTCCCTCCCACCTATATATATTAGGGGGGTGGCGCCTATAACACACAACAACATATGTTAGCCTTGTGCGGCGCCTCCCTCCACAGTTTACGCCTCCGGTCATATTCACATAGTGCTTAGGCGAAACCCTGCTGGGATCACTTCACCATCACCGTCACCATGCCGTCGTGCTGACGGAACACTCCCTCGACACTTAGGTGGATCAAGAGTTCGAGGGACGTATCGAGCTGAACGTGTGTAGAACTCGGAGGTGCCGTACGTTCGGTGCTTGATCGGTCGGAACGAGAAGAAGTTCGACTACATCAACCGCGTTTTCAAATGCTTCCGCTTTCGGACTACAAGGTTACGTGGACACACTCTCCCCTTCTCCTTGCTATGCATCTCCTAGATAGATCTTGCGTTAGCGTAGGAATTTTTTTGAAATTGCATGATACGTTTCCCAACAGATGCCGGGGAGCAGCGACGTCCTCAGCGTGGTGGGGGACACCAAGGACACGCTCATGGCCCTGATGCTCGCTTACAATGCTGCAGCGGCCGCGTGACCCAACGCGGAGGACTCTCTGGAGACCCCGGAAGCGGCACCGGCGAAGAAGAAGCGGTCGTTCTCCCAAGATAGGGCAGAAACGAAGCAGGTGCCGATCGACGACGGGGGCTCTATTCCCACCTTCACCATAGGCACTGGCCTCTCCCCAAACCAGGAGGAGGCGTTGGTCAGTTTCTTCCGCGCGAACATGGATGTGTTTGCATCGGAAGCAATGGACGGCGTCCCGCAAGATGTGATTGAGCACGACTAGATGGTGTGCCCCAATGCGCGCCCGGTGAAGAAGAAGCCACGGTGACAAGCCCCGGAGAAGTAGTCGTTCATCGTCCAGGAGACTTACAAGCTGCAAGAGCCAGTGTTATCCGGGAGGTGCGGCACCCGGATTGGCTAGCGAACCCTTTTATCGTCCCCAAGAAGGGCGGGAAAGAGCGCATGTGCGTCAACTTCACGAGCCTCAACGAAGCTTGTCCTCAGGACCCCTTCCCTCTTCCGCACATCGACCAGATCGTCGACTCCACCGCCGAGTGTGACTTGCTTTGTTTCCTGGACGCATTCTTGGGCTACCATCAAATCAAGATAGCGGTGTAGGATCTCGAGAAGACGGCTTTCCTGGCCCCGTGCAGGGTGTACTACTACACCTGCATGCCATTCGAGCTGCGCAATGCCGGCGCGACCTTCCAACGACCGATGCACATTGCCCTGGGCTGACAGCTCGGGAGGAACGCAGAGGCGTACGTCGATGACATAGTGGTCAAGTGTCGGGAGGCGAGAACTCTTGTAGAAGACTTGGAAGAAACATTCGCCAACCTGCGGAAGGTAAACTTGCAGCTCAACCCACAGAAGTGCGTGTTTGGCGTCCCGTCCGGCAAGCTGCTGGGTTTCTTGGTGTCGCACAGAGGGATCGAGGCTAACTGAGAGACGATCAAGGTGATAGAAAGGACAAGCCGCCTCAGACCCTCAAGGAGATGCAGAAGCTCGCGGGCTATGTAACTTCTCTGGGCTATTTCATCTCCAAGCTGGGCGAGCACCCCCCCCCCCTTTCTTCAAGCTGATGAAGAAGAATGGCCCATTTGAGTGGACTCCAAAGACCGAGACAGCCTTCCAAGACCTCAAGAGATTCCTCACCAGCCCGTCGGTGATGGTGGCACCTCGCCCTCTTAAGCTCCTGGTGCTTTACCTGGCTGCCACACCCCACTCGGCCAGTGCGGCGCTCGTGGTGGTCCGGGAAGAGCATGCGGGTGTGAACGCGAGGCACAGCGTCCCTCACCTGACCGCGCCATCACCACCCGGGATGGCACTCCTGAGGCCTCGGCTGCCCCGTTGGACGACAAGGCTCCCGAGGACCCCTCATCGCAAGAAGGGCAGAACGCTGTCGACGCCCCCTCCCTCGTTGAGCATCCTGTGTACTTCGTCAGCACGGTGTTGCGTGACACACGCGCATGCTACCCCATGCCGTAGAAGCTCCTGCTCGCGCTCACTCGTCGCCTCCAGGAAGCTGCACCACTACTTCTAGGGCCATCCTATTAAGGTTGTCTCCGCATACCCCCTGGAGAAGGTGCTTCAGAGCCCCAACGCCACAGGAAGGGTTGCTCAGTGGAGCATCGAGCTGCACGCGTTCCAGCTAGAGTTTAGCACCAACAGAGTCATCAAAGGCGTGGCCCTTGCTGACTTCATGGCGGAGGGACCGACGCCGCCAACCGAGGGGTGGCGAGGACCATTCCCTCACACCCGGAGATGAGGCACCAGATGGTTGGGTCATGTACTTCGATACGCGTTCACGCATCAGGGCGTGGAGCATCGAGCTGCACGCGTTCCAGCTGGAGTTCAGCACCAACAGAGTCATCAAAGGCGTGGCCCTTGCTGACTTCATGGCAGAGGGACCGACACCGCCAACTGAGGGGTGGCGAGGACCATTCCCTCGCACCCGGAGATGAGGCACCAGATGGTTGGGTCATGTACTTCGATGCGCGTTCATGCATCAAGGCGTGGGGGCTGGAGCTGTGCTCATCTGACCTACCCAGGACAAGCTCTACTACGCCGTGCAACTCTGCTTTCAGCATGGCGAAAAGGTCTCCAACAACATCGCCGAGTATGAGGGTCTACCCACTGGCATCAGGGCCGCGGCGGCTCTTGGGGTCAGGCGCCTCGCCATCAAGGGCGACTCCCAGCCCCTCGTCAACTTCTCCAACAAGGCGTACAAGCCAAAGGATGAGCACATGGAAGCATACCTTGAAGAGGTACGCAAAATTGAGAAACAATTCTTGGGCTTGGAAATGCAGCACGTACCACGTGGCGCGAACAAGGAGGCGGACAACATCGCCAAGAGGGCCTCCAAGCACGACCCCCAGAAGCCTGGCATCGTCGAGGAGTGGCTCTTCAAGCCGTCAGTGGCTCCCCCTGCTGCAGGACCAGTGCTGCGTCGGGAGGAGCCGCCCCTTGCACCCTCCTCGAGTGCCCCAACCTGCGACCTGACCTCGGGGGTCCGCCTACTCCTTGCGCTCAAGCCTCAGGAGGGGTGCTGGACCGAGGAATTCAAGGGGTACCTGCTCCGAGGCGCCTTGCCAGAGAAGGAGGAAGACGCAGAATGCGTGGCCCGCCAGGCCACCGCGTACTACATCCAGGATGGCGAGCTCTACCAAAGGTACACAAACGACGTCTCCTTGCGATGCATCTCCAAGGAGCAGGGGTGCAAGTTGTTGGCCGACATCCACAGCAGGGACTGCGGGCATCACTCCTCATCGGGTACCCTCGTAGGCAAGGCGTTCCGCAGCGGGTTCTACTGTCTGCTGGTGAGATCTTGCGAGGCATGTCAGTTCCATGCCAAGCAGATCCACCAGCCCACTCAGGGCCTCCAGCCCATCCCGCTCTTGTGGCCGCTCGCGATCTGGGGGTTGGATATCCTGGGCCCGTTCCCTTGGGCGCCCGGTGCTACCACTACCTCTATGTCGCCATCGACAAGTTCACCAAGTGGACGGAGGTGGAGGCCGTGAGCACCATCACAGCTATCTCGGCCTTCAAGTTCATCAAAGGGCCTCATGAGACGTTTCGGGGTCCCCAACCGTATCATCACTAACAATGGCTCTCAGTTCACGAGCAACCTTTTCAAAACATATTGTGCTAACCTTCGAACACAGATATGCTATGCTTTGATGGCACACCCACGGAGCAACGGCCAGGCCGAGCACGCCAACGCGGAGGTCCTGAGGGGCCTCAAGGCAAGGAGCTTCAAGAAGAAACTCAAGGCCTGTGGCAGGGGCTGGCTCGATGAGCTCCAGTCCGTGTTGTGGTCCATCCGCACCAGCGCGACCAAGCCCACGGGCGAGACCCCGTTCTTCCTCGTCTACAGAGCTGAGGCGGTCCTCCCTCACGAGGTCAAACATCGCTCCCGCGGGTCTTGGCATTTGACGAGGCATGCCGGGACGCCTCACGGGGGATGGACCTCATGCTAGGAGAGGAGTGTCGCCACCAAGCCTCGCTCTATGCAGCGAGGAACCAGCGGGCGCTGCGGCGGTATATCTGTCGTAGCATCTGCTCCAGGACCCTCGAGGTTGGTGACCTCGTCCTGAGGCGGGTGCTCTCCAGGCAGGGGCTTCACAAGATCTTGCCTATGTGGGTGGGCCTGTTCAGGATCGCTCGTATCTCTAGGCCTGGCGTCACGCGCCTGGAGATGCAGGACGGGGTCCCCATCCAGAATGCTTGGTACATCCAGCATCTCCAGAAGTTCTATCTATGATCAAGGTCTCCGCTCGTGACACTCTCACGTAATAATGAGTTGGGGCTATACACGCCCCGGAGTTTCCTGAATGCCTCCCCTAGGCCTCACGGGGGCTCCCACCCACGTCCTAGTGGAGGCCCCGTGCATCGCGCTGCTGGGAAGACAAGAAGACTAGTGTAGGTCCCGGACGTGACTCTTCTTTTGCTTGCTTTCTGTAGTTGGTTAGCTACTTCTTGAATGGAATTTGAGGTTTTCGCGTCTCCTTTTCGAGAGGGATGGGAATTATTTTTTCTCCTCGTAGTGTTCACTCTTCTAGACCTCGCCTTTGGGAGAATGACAGTTGCCCATCGCTCTTCCTCGCGCGTCTCGCACGTGGGGGCTGGGTATGGTGAGTGCGCTCGGGTTCGCCCGCGAACACACCTCGCCAAAGCCTCGGTGTCCTGGCCTTTGGCAACTTTTTCCTCGCGCGACGCTCTCAAAGAAGCTTACGGACACACACGCCCTCTTGAGCACGTGCCTCCGGGTGTCTTGACATGACGCGCTAGCGGCAACCAGCTCACTCTCAGGGGCTCAAGCAAGGTGAGGCACCCCCGGAGGTCGTACCTCCGGAGGTCTCATAACCCTGCAGCCACAAGGTGCCTCCTAAGGCTCGACGACTCTCAAATCTTCAAGAAGGAAACCCTTGGAGAACCTACCTGGAATAAGAGGCATGCTCTCACGGCAAGGGAGTCTACGACAAGCATATTAAGCTAAGTCACCCCAATCACAATCAGCAGCAACACGGATATCATGATGCAATATGAAAACGATAACATAATGGACCAAGCGCCATGGTTCATTACACGCCGCGATAGGGCCTTCTACCTTTTTTTAATTGCAGGAGAAAGAAAGAAACAAAAGCAAGCCGCGCGACTAAAGCGGCTCCTGAGGCCCGGCTCTCGCATGCCCGAGCTCAGTCGAAGTCTTCCTCCTGCTTCACCGGGGTGCGCTGGTGAGGCAGCTCGTTGCCCTCTCCGGTCCGAGCCTGACGGCATGGCTGAGGGACTCCCGGACTAAGGGGTCCTCAGGCGTCCGACCTGTTAGCCATGGGTCAGACTGATGGGATGTGAAGATACGAAGACCGAAGACTGCACCCTTATCCGGATGGGACTCTCCTTGGCATGGAAGGCAAGCTTGGCGACTGAATATGTAGATTCCTTTCTTTGTAACCGACCTTGTGTAACCCTAGATCCTCCTGGTATCTATATAAACCGGAGGACTTAGTTCGGAGGGGGATATACTCATTACCATAGTCATACAGGCTAGACTTCCAGGGTTTAGCCATTACGATCTCATGGTAGATCAACTCTTGTAATACTCATATTCATCAAGATCAATCAAGTAGGAAGTATGGTATTACTTCCATAGAGAGGGCCCGAACCTGGGTAAACATTGTGTCCCATGTCTCCTATTACAATCGACCTTAGGCGCACAGTACGGGACCCCCTACCCAAGATCCGCCGGTTTTGCCACCGACAGTGGTGCTTTCATTGAGAGTTCCACTGTGCCGTCCCCAAAAGGTTTCGATGGCCCCTTCAATCGTCAACAATGATGCTGTCCAAGGAGAAACCTTTCTCCCCGGACAGATCTTTGTATTCGGTGGCTTCGTATTGCGGGCCAACTCGTTTGGCCATCTCGAGCAGATCGATAGCTACGCCCCTGGCCATCAGGTCAGATTTGGGAGCTTGAACTACGTCACGGACATCCGCGGAGATTTGATCTTCACCGGATTCGAGACCGCGGCAACCGCTCTTGGTCACCTTGATGAACATGACCTAAATCTGTCGTCAAACCGCATCCAGGAGATAGCTCCTGTAGTAGCTCTGGCCTTAGATCCGGAGCATACAGCACCGTCCAAGGAGTGTAGCTCAACCCCACCACCGAGGCCGCAGATTCCCCGGCGTTGGAGCCGCACATGGACTTAACCTCACACAATATTTGTGTCACCAGAACTTCGTACTCATCTCTGGGAGTAAGTTCCGAACCATGTGAGCCCGCGGATGCCGAACTTGATTGATTATCAATCTTCAAGTACAGCGACGCAGGCATCTTTCAACACTCGCCCTTGGGCGATGTGCTAAGCTCATTAAAGAACCTGTCCTTAGCGGTGGACTCACAATCGAACTATGTTCGGTTCGAACTAGGTGTTGATGATGGAGAATCTTGCTTTCCACCCGGCACCCACTTCATAGCCATAGTCGAGGATTTAACCGACACGCTTGATTAAGGCTCTGAAGACATCGATGATATGGACGACGATGCTGATGAAGAGCAAGATCAAAATGCGCCATTTACTGGATGCTGGACGGCCACCTCTTCGTATGATGTGTACATGGTGGACATACCCAAATCAACCAATGACGATGACAAAGAAAATCTAGTCGAGAATAAACCTCCCGAGACACAGCAAAAACGCCACGTCCTCGGCTCCGCTCTAAGTCACGTCGTTCAAAAGACAACAATGCTGGCACCGGTGAAAATAATACTCCGGATGACGCCAAAAACAATGAAGACCTTGCCGAGGTAACATCCGAACAGGAGGAGCAAGAAAGCGGGCAAGCTAGCCTTGACGAACAGGCCAGGCCCAATGACTCGGAGGACGGTAGTTATCGTCTGCTCTCTGAGGATGAGGAAAGCCTCGGCAACAAAGATTTCATCGTACCTGAGGAACCTCTCGAGCAGGAGTGCTTCAAGTGCCAGTATAATAGCCACCACAAGGAGCCTGGAAAAGAAGCAGCAGGAGCTTCAAGCTGACCAAGATCTGCTCGTCGATAGATGGACTGATGTCCTGGCAGCCGAAGAACACGGCCTCAGACGCCCAGCCAAGACTTACCCAAAGCGAAGGTAGCTACCTCAGTTCGATGAAGAGGCACCGGAGCCCATACTTCCTACGCGTAATGCGGCCGACCAAATACTACGCGGTCAGGACAGTGCGGTGGACCGACCACCTCGCTGTCGGGATAGAGCAGCTACTCAAGACGAATAGCAGCCCGCCCTGCTGCCACAAAAAAAGCAGAGACAAAACAGTCTGGGTCATGCATACGACCTCCGGCAGGATATACCCGATCAATCTACGGATCGTGAGGACGTTCCTCGACACGTGACGATGGCTACCTATTCGGACGTGACAAACCTAGTCACACCCGAGCCGACAACCGCAGATGGACTCCATCGGAGCTACATCGCAACACGGCCGCATATAAAGGCTCCGCACACCCTCTTTGCTTCACTGATGAAGTATGGATCACGAATTCCCCGAAGGGCTCAAACCCGTGAATATCGAATCATACGATGGGAAAACTGATCCCGTAGTATGGATCGAGGATTTTATCCTCCACATCCACATGGCCACGGAGATGGCCTCCACGCTATCAAATACCTGCCACTAAAGCTTAAAGGGCCAGCTCGACACTGGCTAAACAACCTTCCTGGAAATTCTATTGGCGGCTGGGAGGACTTGGAAGAGGCCTTCCTCGATAACTTCCAAGGTACATATGTCCGGCCACCGGACGCCGATGACTTAAGCCACATAGTTCAATAGCCTCGGAGTCAGCTAGGAAGTTCTGGACTAGGTTCCTAACTAAAAAGAACCAGATCGTCGACTGTCCGGATGTCGAAGCCCTAGTGGCCTTTAAACACAGCATCCACGATGAATGGCTCGCCCGCCACCTCGGCCAAGAAAAGCCAAAATCTATGGCAGCCCTCACGGCACTCATGACCCGCTTTTGCGCGGGTGAGGATAGTTGGTTGGCTCGCAGCAAAAATACAGCCAGCGAGGGAGGACCCTCTGAGGTTAAGAATAGCAACGGCAAGCTCCGACAACACAGACACAAACGCCGAAGCAATGGGGATAATACCGATGACACTACAGTCAACACCGGATTCGGTGGCTCCAAGTCCAGCCAGTGGAAGAAACCGTACAAAAGAAATAATCAGGGACCATCCAGCCTGGAGCGCATACTCGATTGCCCATGCCAGATACATGGCACCCCGGACAAACCAGCCAATCATACCAACAGGGATTGTTGGGTTTTTAAACAGGCTGGCAAATTAAACGCCAAGAATAGGGAAAAGGGATCACAAAGCAAGGACGACGATGAGGAGCCCCAGCAACCGAACACAGGGGGACAGAAGAAGTTTCCCCCTCAAGTGAAAACAGTGAACATGATATATGTTACACACATCCCCAAAAGGGAGCGCAAACGCGCACTAAGGGACGTTTATGCGATAGAGCCAGTCGCCCCAAAATTCAATCCATGGTCGTCATTTCCTATCACATTTGATCGTCGGGACCACCCGACTAATATCCGTCATGGCGGTTCAGCCGCACTAGTTCTCGACCCAATCATCGATGGATTTCACCTGACGCGCGTCCTTATGGACGGAGGTAGCAGCCTCAACCTACTTTTTCAGGATACGGTGCAAAAATGGGCATCAATCCATCACGGATCAAGCCCAAAAAGACTACCTTCAAAGGAGTCATACCAGGTGTCGAGGCCTATTTTACAGGCACAATCACGCTAGAAGTTGTCTTCAGGACTCCGGACAATTTCCGAAGCGAGGAATTAATCTTCGACATCGTCCCCTTTCGCAGCAGCTACTGCTTGGACGAACCGTTTTTGCTTGATTCAATGCAGTGCCACACTATGCTTATCTTAAGATCAAGATGCCCGGTCCAGGCGGCGTCATTATGGTCAACGGAAATACGAAACGCTCGCTCCGCACAAAAGAGCACACAGCTGCCTTTGCAGCAGAAGTACAGAGCAGCCTTCTCAAGCAGAACCCTAATTCGGCTGCCGATCCCACGGGCACCGTTAAGAAGGTCCGAACTACCCTGCAGCAGGACAGCTCGGAGCGTCAAGTGCTCGACTAGCAATCCGGCATCCATCTCAGCCCCGATCAGGCGGTGGCATTCGCATCGCGCGTACATAACTACGCACTCAAAATTCCATGGGCATCGACAGAGGCACATCTAGCTTGCGATCCACGGTGCGGCTCAACCGGCACCGGATATGCACATACTTTCACGTTTAGTTTTTCCTTTCATGTCTCAGTCCCGCAGACCTTATCCGATGGCCTGATAAAGGGTCCTCTCGAAGGACAAACACACCAATACGACAAGAATAAGAGCGATCGGGATAGTTGACCCTTTGGATGGTATTATACAAGCTCGGCACGGGAGAGCCGTGGACATATTGGGGACTTCTCTAGGTGGTTTCGTTAAACGATCACTCTACCTGTTTTTCAGGATGCATGCACAACTCTCTCTTGGTGAAGGCATAGTAAATATCCTTTCTGCTTATTGCACTACTTGTATAAACGCGCTTCAGCACACGAATGAAATTATAATAGAAACAGTTTGCGGCCCAAATTTCTATGGCTCTAGCTTACCACTGGTTCTTCCTCTTTGTTTCTTTTTTGCCATTTCCTTCCTGGTAATTTTATCATATAACACCCACATACTCGGTGTGTTCCACCTTGCCAGGGGCTTCGTAGCACCCCACAACATGGCAAACCAAGTCCGAACACATTTAAAGTATAGTTCGGCACCCCGAATTTAGCCTTATATGCATTGGCTCCGAATCATGTATTTGGTCAATAGTTGGGTTGCCCGGCTCCTGTGCTTGCTACCTTACGTTCTTCTATATCAGCGAAGGTAGTAAAGGGAGAACTATTGCGATTGTGCCCTGGTTTATCCAAAGGAGCACCTCAGTAGAGAAAGCCGAAAATTAACTGTCATGATACAGCGAGAGCCGGTCAGTTGTTTGGAGGTTGCAAATCGTTGGAGATTTCTCCCGCATTACACGAAGGATAGGTACTTCCCGATCAGACGCTCATAACACTCTGGTTCGGGTACTAGGGGCTGCGCCTATGTTTTATTGTAAAACTCCTATGGCTAAGTGAGGGCGTTTAAGCCGCATAGTCTGATTGCCTGGTTCATTGCACTAAATAACTCCTTCAAGGACCATATAATTGGATCAAGATTGTTTAGATTCCATCTCGAACACCTCCATACTACCTACATGGGGGAAGAAGCCGGCGACTGGCAAACCTCAGATTCCATACATCACGGCCGCACAGGAGGAAAAAATTAAAACATAACAAGCATTATATTACAAACCGACTTCGTTTCATCACATAAGGCAAAGACAACATGAATGTATTCATTCAAAAATAATGTCATGCCCACACGACGTTGCCAGAATGCGAGACCCCTCTAGGACATCCGCAAAATAGAGCTCGGGTGTGCCGTGCTCCTTGCCCTCTGGCGGCCCCTTGGCCAGCTCGACGGCGTTCATTTTCGCCCACCACATCTTGCAACGGGCGAAGGCCATGCGCGCACCTTCAATACAGGCTGATCGCTTGACGACGTCCAGCCGAGGACAGGCGTTCACCAGCCGCTTCACGAGTCCGAAGTAGCTGCCGGGCATAGCTTTGGCTGGCCATAGCCGGATTATCAAATCCTTCATGGCTAGTTCGGCCACCCTATGCAGCTCCACCAGCTGTTTCAGCTGATCGGTGAAGGGCACGGGATGCTCTGGCACAAGATACTGCGACCAGAACAATTTCTTCGTGGAGCTCCCTTCCTCGGCTCGAAAGAACTCCTGGCGTCGGACACACTGCGTGGTAGATCTGCGTAGGCTCCTAGAGAACTCCGAATCCAGGTTAGTAAGAAATACTTCTTCCTCATATACTTGCCTTGCATACTAAATGCCTTACCCGCCAAAATCTTCCTGGCCTCCTGGATCTCTTGGAGGGCGCCCTGGGCCTCATTCCGGGCCGTCTCCACGCTCTAACGAGCCTTGGCGAGTTCGGTATCTTGAACCGACGCGTTGCGCTCCAAGGTCTCTCACTTCCTCGCCGCGTCCCGGAGCTCTTGTTGAACCTCGTTGACCCAGGCCTTAAGCTTCTTACGGGCGGCTTGCTCCTTGACAGCCTTCCCGTTGGCTTCGGCTAGGGCCTTCTTCAGGGCCTCGACCTCGGTCGTTGCTCCTATACATATCATGACACTTCGGTCAATATATATAATCTTACTCTTTTTGAGTATTTCCCGGGTTATTACATACCTTGATTCTCCTAGAGCTGCCTATTCACCTGGCCAAGCTCCTCCCGGGCCTGCTCCAGCCTCCGCTTTAGTTCAAAGACTTCGGCAGCATGTGACGCGGACAGTAGCGGCACCGGAATATTCATTCCCGACAAATTTAGTTACTTTACTACAATAAAGGATTGATTATATGTCCGGTTTTTTCTTTCCAAAACACCAGACAGTGTCTCAGGGGCTACTGTCTATATTGGGATTTTCTCTTTTCGTCACTTACCTCAAAACCTGTCAGTAGGATGCTGCAGGCTTCGTTTAGTCAGCTCTTGGCGGACTGAACCCTTTCAATCACCGTGCCCATAAGAACACGGTGCTCATGCACAATGGAAGTGCCTCACAGCGCTTCCATCAGATTATCCGGTGCCCCTGGTTGGACAGGGGCTACCGCGGGAATAGGCATACCATCTTCTTTCAAAGGAGGTTGCGTGCCGGATTCCGGAGCCGTATCGGTCTCCCGAATCAAGTCCGGTTGAGGGCCAAACTAATTACGGCCCTAATGCCTAGTCTCCAGGGGGATTGGTTCCCCCTAGTGTCCGGCGACGGGGGCTTCACCTTCGGGCGCCTCTTGAGCCTCCCCCCGGTCTGTGAAGGTCCGTTGGGAGAGCACATTGTCGTCTCCTTTGGCCTTGGGAGAGTAAGCGGTGGGCAGTGTCTCGCTGGCCATCTCCTTTGAGTCCAACGAACCTCTTGATGAGGATCGCTGGGAGCTGTCGTGGGCTGGACTGCAGTAGCATAATTAACCATGTCAAAACATTGAAGAGGAGAGGCCGGACATATGGGTGTGTGGGAGTCCTAGCACTTACGATGCAGCTAGAGGCTTAGTGCGGGGGTGTCACTCCGGACTGCTGCCGACGTCCCACGCGGAGTTATCCACGAAGGAGCCCTTCCCTTTCTTGGACGTCCATGTCGGTGTCAAAACTGGCGGATCTTGGGTAGGGGGCCCCGAACTGTGCGTCTAAGGCGGATGGTAACAGGATGCGGGGGACGCAATGTTACCCTGGTTCGGGCCCCCTCAATGGAGGTAATACCCTACTTCCTGCTTGATTTATCTTGATGATATGAGTATTACAAGAGTTGATCTACCACGAGATCGTTGAGGCTAAACCCTAGAAGCTAGCCTATGATTATGATTGTTTTTGTCCTACGGACTAAACCCTCCGGTTTCTATAGACACCGGAGGGGGCTAGGGTTACATAGAGTTGGTTACAAGGGAGGAGATCTACATATCCGAATTGCCAAGCTTGCTTTCCACGCAAAGGAGAGTCCCACCCGGACACGGGACAAAGTCTTCTATCTTGTATCTTCATAGTCCAACAGTCCGGCCAAAGTATATAGTCCGGCTGTCCTAGGACCCCCTAATCCAGGACTCCCTCAGTAGCCCCTGAACCAGGCTTCAATGACGATGAGTCCGGCACGCAGATTGTGTTCGGCATTGCAAGGCGGGTTCCTCCTCCGAATACTCCATAGAAGATTTTGAACACAACGATCGTGTCCGGCTCTACAAAACAAATTCCACATACCACCGTAGAGAGTATATTATTCCACTAATCTAATCTACTGACAACTTTTCATAACGTGACGTCCTGCCGTGGCCCGGTCACTATGAACCGTTTTTCCCTGCCTGCCACTGCACGTGTTGCGAGGCGGTTTTATTGGCACGTCTTGTCAAAGAAGAGATCGTGTTCCCCTTATCACCGGATCCTCATCAATACAGATATGGGTAACCCAACCGCGCCATCAATCGCAACGCTTGGGGAATAAGCGATTTTTTGGGGCAAGTAGGGAGGCGCACAGTTTCTATTGCCTTTATAAAGGGACACGGACTCCTCTTTTTCACCCACGCCTTCTTCTTCCCTACCCATCCATTCTCGCGCACTCGAGCTGCAGCGCCCAAGTTCTCATCTTCTCCGCAAATCTATTCCAAACATGTCCGGGGCGGGAGGCAAGTGGATGGTCTCCTCCGTTACAGAGGAGAACATTACGAAGCTCCGGGAAGCCGGGTACCTGCCCACAGACATCGCGCACCGGCTCCCAGACGCGGGGCAGATCATTCCTACTCCAGAACTCCACGAGAGGGCTGTATTCCTTACCCACTTCATCCGCGGGCTGGGATTTACCCTCCACCAATTTTTCCGCGGGCTCATGTTCTACTACGGGCTGGACTTCCATGATCTGGCCCGCAATTTAATCCTCAACATCTCGGCATTTATTGTCGTGTGCGAGGCCTTCCTCCGCATCACGCCCCACTTCGGCCTGTGGCTGAAGACCTTCAACGTGAAACCGAAGGTGGTGGTCGGCCAGCAAGCGGAGTGCGGAGGCGCCATGGTGGGCAAAATGCCCAAAGTCACCTGGCTCAAAGGCTCCTTTGTGGAGACCGTGAAGGTGTGGCAATCGGGGTGGTTCTACATCACGGAGCCGCGCAACACCGACTGGGTGGCGGCCCCTGAATTTCGATCCGGCATCCCCATGCGGCTCACCTCCTAGAAAGAGAAGGGCCTATCCTGGGGTTCATCGGTGGAGCTGACCGGACACCAGAACTGTGTTAAAAACATGATAAGCAAGAAAATCAAGCTTGCCAACGTGGTCCAGGTCATGCTCTTCCGCCGGATCCTTCCGTGTCAAATACGGGCATTCAATATGTGGGAGTTCGACCCGGCCAAGCACCAGACGCTGCGAGAGCTTTTCGACACGACGCACGAAGATGTCTGGAAGGTGTTGTTCAAGGCCGCCGAGGTACCTCCTCCCCTTACCGAGGATCGCGGACTCAGCGCAAAGCACCCTGCAATCCGGTAAGCTCTTTATATCTCATAAGATGTTCCTTTCCCCAGTGTGATCATGTGAAGGATCTGAGCCTACAACCATTTTAACAGGACTGGGTAGCGACAGCGGAGCGGATCGATTGTCTGGCCCCCTTGCCCGAAGATCCAGCAAGGGCTCTCTTAACGGAGATGCTGGTTCCGACGCCCTATGAGGCCCTGGAGAAGAAGGCCAAGAAGAAGGCCGCGGGGACCAGGAAAGGTCTCCGGCACAAGGTTGTATCGGACTCATCGTCCGATAACATCGAGGCACCCTCCTCCCATGAAAACGAGGAGGAGGAAGAGGAAAGTTCTCCCCCCAGCTGGGGAGACAAGAAAAGGAAGGCCACCCCATCCGTGGAGGCCGAAGGGTCCAAGAAGAGAAGGACCCTCCTTCCGGACTACTCCCCAACAGCCACTTACAGCGACGAGGAGTAGTTGCCCAGGGACAAGCCCCTGGAGAAGTCGTAAGTATCTGGATACCATAACAGTTCTGGTATGTTTTGTTTTATCGCTTCTTATCGTGCCAAACATGATCATGCAGTCCATCCAAAGCCCATATCGACGTATCCTCTTCGGATGAGTCTTTGGGCCAGTCGGCGATGAAAAACGATTCACTCCCAACCGCCACCTCCCCCCGCCCTACGGAGGACGTCGAGGTGTTGTCTCAAAGGGCACTGAACCAAGGGGAGATAGTTCTGGAGGCGCCCCAAGGCGACATCCCAGACGCTGGGCGCATGGGGGGCAAGACTCCCGTGGGCTCTAATGACGGGGGCAGCAAGTCTGGCCCCCTATCGGATACTGCACCGAAACCTCCAGTGGTTCCAGATTATGTCAGGTGACCCCTCGCTAAAGGGGGCGAGCCATTTGTGCCGATGGCCTTTGTCTATCCAGAGGCATCGGACAACTTGCTGGAAGCGCTTCGCGGCGCTTCCATTGACAAAGAGCACCGCACTATCATGAGTGCGGTGGTCGAGAAGGTTTGCTCCACCAAAAGCATACTGACTGAAGCATGTGCCAGCCTCCTAACAGGCTTTGAGGTAAGTAATCAAATTATGAGAAAATGTTACAACATAGACAGTAGCCCCTGATGCTCTGTTTGGTGTACGCAAAGAAGGGCCGAATAGAGCATCAAATAATAATCACAGGAGTCTAATCAGAATATGTCTATGTGAATAAGCAGGCTTCACTGCTGGCTGCTGTCGCTCATACTACGGAGGTCTCTGCACTGAAACGGGACCTTGAGCGGTCCGGGGAAGAGCTCGTCCTTACCATGAGGCAGCTTGTAGAGAACAAACGTAAGTGATACCCCGTCTGTATATTGATAAAGAAAAAAAAGAAGGTGGTTGTCAGATCATAGGATCGTCATGAATTTTGCTAGGGGCCACGGCCGAAGTGGCGATCCTGAAGAAAGCGATGTCTGAGGCCGAAGACAAAGCCGCCAAGGAGCGCACCGAGCGCGAGAAGCAAGAGGCCCTCGTCGGCGAGGTTCAGCAAGACCTACAGGATTTTGTCAAGAAATACGAGTCCTTGGAGCGTGACTCTAAGACGCAGGGGTCCGAGCTTGCGAAGGCCCTCGAGAACACACAAAATGCCAAGGCCGAAGCCCAAAAGGCCCTCCAAGAGGTTCAGGCGGTCAATAAGATAGCGGCGGGTAAGGCATTCATTATGCAAAGCAAGCATGTGAAGGAAACTTTCCTTTTACTTACCCGAATTCAGAGCTCTCCAGGAGCGTTCGTAGATCTACCCAGCAGTGTATCGGATGCCGCGGAGTTCTACCGGGCCGAGGAAGGGAGCTCGACGGAGAAGTTGTTCTAGTCTCAGTATACTGGGACCGAACATCCGATGCCCTTGAGCAACCAGTTGAAGCAACTGGCCGAGCTTCACAAGGCGGCCGAACTGGCCATGAAGGGTCTCATAGTACGGATGTGGCCTGGCGAGCCCCTGCCTGGCAGCTACTTCGGCCTGGTGAAGCAGCTTTTGAATGCCTGCCCATGGTTTGAAGTCATAAAGCGGTCCATCTGCATTGAAGGTGCGCGCAGGGCCTTTGCCCGTGCGAAAGTGCACTGGGCGAAGATGGACGCCGAAAAGCTGGTGAAGGAGGGGCCACCGGATGGCAAGGAGCATCGCCACCGGGAAAAGTATTATGACACTGTCCTGAAGGGTGCTCGCCTTGTGGCGGGGGAATGTGCTAAGGATGTAATATTTGAGTGAATGTACTCATGTGATCCTGTAATATGAAAAGGAGTTCATGTGCGCTATATAATGCTTGTTGATTTAAAATATTACCTGTTGTGCGGCCGTTTATAAAATCTGAGAGTTGGCTAGTCGCCGGCTTCCGCCCCCATGTAACTAGTACTGAGGTGTTCGGGATAGATATTAAACACTCTTTATCCAATAGTTTTGGTCCTTTAAGGAGGTGTTTAGTGCAACGAACAAGGCAATCGGACTATAAAGCTTTATCACTCTCACTTAGCCATAGAAGTCTACAATTTTAAATTTTGGCGAAGCCCCTAGTATTCAGAAGGCCGAACATGGGGCGCTATGTCCAACTAAATCGGACAAGGCCGACTCCTCGTCCGAAGCGGAAAAAATCTTTAAGGATTTGAGACCTCTCGAACAGCGACCAGCTCTCGCCTCATCATGACAGTCAGTTTTCGGCTTTCTCTACTGAGGTGCTCGTCCGGACGAACCGGGACACAATCACAGTAGTTCTCCCAGTGCTACCTTAGCCGATATAGCGGAACGTAAGGTACCAAAACATGGGAGCCGGGAAAACCCAACTATTGACCCAAGACATGATTCGGAGCTGATGCATATAATGCTATAAGTTCGGGGTGCCACACTGTCGAAAGTATTCGGACTTCTCATGTCGTGTTATGGGGTACACTGAAGCCCCTGGCGCACTGGACGTATCAGAATGTACGGGTGCAATTCGTCGTAAATAAGAAGACAAGGAAAAGAGATGAAGGAATGCAATAATGAGCTAATGTTTTACATTGTTATTTAAATGATACGTCAAAGCGTATGTATACAAGTAGTGCAATAAGTAAAAATAGGACTATTTGACATGTCCTATCCAAGGGCAAGCTGTGTGTGGGTATGTAAAATAGGTATAGCGATCGTTATCAGAGGCCACCTTGGGATTCCCTTGTACGTCAAAGCTTCTTGCTTCCTTGGTGTTTCCTTCCCGTGACAGGTCCGATAATCAGGCGATAGAGGCCTGAAAGTAAGAGAATGTTAAAGATATACGGGTCCTGAGGCGGTTGAGCCGCATTGTGGGCCGTGCCATAGGCGTGCCTTCGCCTATGCCCATGGTATCTTGAGTGTGTAATTATGTATGCGTGGCGCAAATTTTGCTGCTTGACTGGGACTAGGACGGAGGCCGAATTGCTAGGCGAGCTCTGAACATGCCGGGCGATCCTGTTGCAGGGTATTCCGGACTCGCATGAAGGTGTCCGGGGGCTTTTTCGTCGAATTGGCGTTTTTTCTCAGAAGGCTGCTTTGCAATTCTGCTGCGAGGGCCGCAGTGTGCTCCTCCGTACGGAGCGAGCGTTCTATGTTTCCATTAACCGTTATAACCCCACGAGGTCCTGGCATTTTGAGCTTGAAGTATGCATAATGCGGTACCACATTGAATCTGGCGAACGCGGTTCGTCCGAGCAGTGTGTGATAGCCACTGCGCCAGGGGACTGTCGGTGTCAAAACCGGCGGATCTCGGGTAGGGGGTCCCGAACTGTGCGTCTAGGCGGATGGTAACAGGAGACAACAGACACGATGTTTTTACCCAGGTTCGGGCCCTCTCGATGGAGGTAAAACCCTACTCCTGCTTGATTAATATTGATGATATGGGTAGTACAAGAGTTGATCTACCATGAGATCAGAGAGGCTAAACCCTAGAAGCTAGCCTATGGTATGATTGTTGTTGTTCTACGGACTAAGCCCTCCGGTTTATATAGACATCGGAGGGGGCTAGGGTTACACAAAGTCGGTTACAAGGAAGGAGATCTACATATCCGTACTACCAAGCTTGCCTTCCATGCCAAGGGAAGTCGCATCCGTACACGGGACGAAGTCTTCAATCTTGTATCTTCATAGTCCAACAGTCCGGCCAAAGGTTATAGTCCGGCTGTCTGGATACTCCCTAATCTAGGACTCCCTCAGTAGCCCCTGAACCAGGCTTTAATGACGATGAGTCCGGCGCGCAGATCGTCTTCGGCATTGCAAGGCGGGTTCCTCCTCCGAATACTTCATAGAAGATTTTGAACATGAGGATCGTGTCCGGGTCTGCAAAACAAGTTCCACATACCACCGTAGAAAGAATAATATTTCCACAAATCTATTATGCTGACGTATTCTGTAGTGTGACATCACACCATTGCCAAGCCCTTATGCGAATTGTTTTTTACAGCCTACCTCAGCATGTTTTGCGAGGCGGTTTCCTTGGCACGTCTTGTCGAAGCAGATATCGTGTCCCCTTATTGCGGGATTCTCATCAATACGAACGTGGGTAACCCAACCGCGCCATCAATTACGGCGCTTGGGGGATGAGCGGGTTTCACCAGGCTGGTGGGGACGCATAGTTTTGTCCGCCCATATAAAGGGATAAGGATTCACCTTTTTCCATCCATGCCTTCTTCCTCCTTTGCTCATCCATTCTCGCACACTTGAGCTCCAGCGCCCAAGCTCATGTTTTCTTCCTCAACCTTCTCCAACCATGTCTGGAGCGGGAGACAAGTGGATGGTCTCCTCCGTCACGGAGGGACACATCAAGGAGCTGAGGGGAGCCGGATACTTGCCCGACAATATCGCACACCGGCTCCCAGATGCGGGGCAGCTCATCCCCACCCCCAGGCCCCAAGAGAGGGTAGTGTTCCTTACCCATTTCCTCCGTGGACTGGGATTCCCTCTCCACTCATTTGTCCGGGGGCTCATGGTCTACTACGGCCTGGACTTCCACGATCTGGCCCCGAACTTCACCCTCAACATCTCGGCGTTTATCGTCGTGTGCGAGGCCTTCCTCCGCATCAAGACCCACTTCGGCCTATGGCTGAAGACCTTCAATGTCAAACCGAAGGTGGTCGGCGGCCAGTAGGCAGAGTGCGCAGGCGCCATGGTGGGCAAGATGCCCAACGTCACATGGCTCGAGGGCTCCTACATGGAGACCATAAAGGGGTGGCAATCGGGGTGGTTCGACATCAACGAGCCGCGTGACCCCGAATGGGCAGCGGCCCCCGAGTTCCGATCCGTAATCCCCACGCGGATCACCTCCTGGAAAGAGAAGGGCCTGCCCTGGGGTAGTCCGGGAGAGCTGACCGGACTCCAAACCTGTGTCCAAAACATGGTGAACAAGAAGCTCAAGCTTGTTAACATAGTCGAGGTCATGCTCATCCGCCGGATCCTCCCGTGTCAACAACGGGCGTTCAACTTGTTGGAGTTCGACCCAACCCAGCACCAAACTCTGAGCGAGCTCTTGGACACAACACACGAGGATGCTTGGAAGGTGTTGTTTTAGAGCGCCGAGGTTCCTCCCCCCCTTACCGAGAATCACGGATTCAGCGCCAAGCGCCAAGCCAGAGCGGTAAGCTGTTTTACCTCTTATAGGGTATTCATTTTTCATAGTTTAATCATACGCGGGATCTAAGCTCCCATACCTTTGACAGGAATGGCAGGAGACGTCGGGGCATATTGATTGTCCAGCCCCCCTGCCCGAAGACCCCGCAGATGCTCTCCTGACGAAGATGCTTACTCCGGCTCCTTATGAGGTGCCGGAGTAAAAGGTCAAGAAGAAGGATACGGGAACCCGAACGAGTTCCCGGCGCCAGGTGTTATCGGACTCATCGTTCGATGAATCCGAGACGCACTCCTCCCATGGAAACAAGGAGGAGGCAGATAAAGGTTCTTCCCCTCCAGTCGGGGAAGATAAGAAGAGGAAGGCCGCCCCAACTGGGGAGGCCGGAGGGTCCAAGAAGGGAAGGACTCTCCCTCCGGATTATTCTGCCACCGCCGCCGACAGCGAAGATGAGTGGCCACCCAGGCCAAGCCCCTGGCAAGATTGTAAGTATTCAGACACCAGATTAACTCATGGAACTGTTTAATTGCACAGCTTCTTCTAACGTCGGACACGGTTATGCTGTCCATCCCGAGCCCGTATCGACGTATCCTCGTCGAGCGGTTCTTTGGACCCGTCGGCCATGAGCAGCGGACGATCACTTCCGACTGCCTCCACCCCTCGCCCTACGCCGAGGTGTTGTCTCAAAGGGCGCCAGGCCAAGGGGAGGTAGTCCTGGAGGCGCCACAAGGCGACCTTCCGGACTGCAGGCGCATCAAGGCTCCCAAGGGCTCCAAGTTTGGCCGTGGGCCGGATACCGCACCGGAACCCCCAGTCGTTCCGGATTCCGGCACGCGCCACCCCCCCCCCCCACTTAGAGGGGCAAGCCTACCGTGCCGGTGACCTCCGTCCAACCGGAGGCACCGGATAATTTGCTGGAGGTGCTTAACGGCGCCTCCATCGACGAGGAGCACCGCACTATTATGAGTGCGGTGGTCCGGAAGGTTCAGTCTGCCAAGAGCGGAGTGACTGAAGCATGTGCCAGCCTTCTAACAGGCTTTGAGGTATACAAAAAATATATGAAAATATTATCGCATAGACAGTAGCCCCTGATGCTCTATTTGGTGTTCACAAAGAAAAGCCGAATAGAGGATCTAAAAATATCAGCAGGAGTCTGACATAATTATGTCGATATGCGTATGCAGGCTTCGCTGCTGACCTCTGCTGCACTGACTGCAGTGGTTGACGCGCTGAAGCAGAACCTCGAGCGGTCCGACAAATAGCTCGGCCTTGCCAAGAAGCATCTCGAGGAGAACCAAGGTACGTAATGCCTTGTCTAAAAAAGATGCAGTTGAAAAAAATGATAGGATCGTTATTGATATGCTAGGGGCCACGACCAAGGTGGAGACCCTGAAGAAAGCACTGTCCGAGGCCGAAAACAAAGCGGCCATAGAGTGCACCGAGCAGGGAAAGCAAGAGGCGCGGGTTGCCGAGGTGCAGCAAGAGCTCCAGGCTCTCGTGAAAAAGCATGAAAGTTTGGAGCTTGACTCCAAGACGTGAGAGTCCGAGCTTGCCTCGGCCCTTGAGAGCGCCAAGCATGCTAAGGCCGAAGCCCAGAAGGCCCTCCAGGAAATTGAGGCAATGAAGAAGATAGTGGCGGGTAAGGCATTCATTATGCAAAGCAAGCATGTGAAAGTAAATTAGTTGTTACTTACCCGAGTCCGGAGCTCTCCAGGAGCGTTCGCAGATTTGCCCCGCAGTGTGTCGGATGCTGCAAAGCACTACCAAGCCGAGGAGGGGAGCTCGACGGAGAAGGTGTTCTGGTCTCAGTATACTGAGGCCGAACACCCGATGCCCTTAGGCGACCAACTGAAGCAATTGGTCGAGCTCCATAAGGCGGCCGAACAGGCCATGAAGGGTCTTATAGTCCGGCTGTGGCCTGGAGAGCCCATGCCAGGGAGCTACATCGGGCTGGTGAGGTGGCTTGTGGATGCCTGTCCTTGGCTTGAGGTCATCAAGCGCTCCGTATGCATCGAGGGCGCCCGCAGGGCGCTTGCCCGTGTTAAAGTGCACTGGGCAAGATGGACGCTGAGAAGCTGGTGAAGGATGGGCCACTGCAGGGCAAGGAGCATCGCCACCCTGAAATGTATTATGAGGGTGTCCTGAAGGGTGCCCGCCTTATGCCGGATAAATGTTCCAATGATATAATATTTGAGTGAACTCGCTCGTTTGATCATGTGCGCTGAAAACTTGGTCATATGCGCTATGCAACGCTTGTTTGAATTTAAAATATTACTTTCTATGCGGCCGTTTATTAAATCTGAGAGATGGCGAGTCGTCGGCTTCTGCCCCCGTGCCACGAGTGCTGGGGTGTTCGGGATAAACCTGAGCACTCTTTTTCCCATTCTTGGATCCTTCGAGGGAGGTGCTCAGCGCAACGAATAAGGCAATCGGACTATAATGCTTTATCACTCTCACTTAGCCAGAGAATTCTATAATTTTAAATTTTGGCGAAGCCCCTAGTGTTCGGAAGACCGAGTTCGGGGCGCTATACACACCTGGGCCGGACAAAGCCGGCTCCTCGCCCTAAGCGGCATAAGTCTTTAGGGACTTGAAACCTCTCGAACAGCGACCAGCTCTCGTCCTATCATGACAAACAGTTTTAGCTTTCTCTACTGAGGTGCTTAGCCCAGCTGAACCGGGGCACAATCGCAGTAGTTCTCCCAGTGCTACCTTAGCCGATATAGCGGAATGTAAGGTACCAAAACATGGGAGCTGGGCAAACCCAACTATTGACCCAAGACATGATTCGGAGCTGATGCATATAATGCTATAGGTTCGGAGTGCCGCACTTGTGAAAGTGTTCGGACTTCTCATGCCATATTATGGGGTGCTTAATCCCCTGGCGTATTAGTCGTACCAAAGTGTACGGGTGTTGAATGTCATGAATGAACATATATACATAAAAAATAAGGAACAGATAATGCAATAATAGATTGAAGCTATGCATTGTTTATTCGAAAAAGGTGCATTAAAAGCAGAACAATACAAATAGTGCGATAAGCAAGAGATGGGACTATTTGACATGTTCTCTCCAGGGGAAAGCTGCGGAATGGTATTTAAAGCAGGTATTTTGCTCGTTATAGAGACCACCTGGGAGTTCCATAATGTGACGTAGCTTTCTGCCACCCTGGTTGTTGTATCATGTGTTCGGCGATTGTACTGCCGAACAGATCTTCCGGAGAGTAAAGTCCTGAAAGTGAGAAAAAATGACAAAGTCGGAAGCCCCTAGTGCGGTTGAGCTGCATTTCGGAGCGTGTCGTGGTCGTGACCCTCCCCCTGTGCCCATGGTATTTTCAGAGCGTAATTATGTACGCGTAGCACGGATTTCACCTTTTCGCTGGGGCTGGGGTTGGGGCCGTATTGCTACGCTTCCTCGGAACGTGCCAGCCGGACTGGAGAATTGCCTTAAGAGGCTGCCTTGTACCTCCGCTGCGAGGACCGCCATGTGCTCCTCCATTCGGAGAGAGAGCTCGGTGTTTCCATTGACTGTGACGACCCCCCGAGGTCCTGGCATCTTGAGCTTGAGGTATGCATAGTGCGGCACCGCATTGAATTTTGCAAATGCGGTTCGCCCGAGCAGTGCATGATAGCCACTGCAGAACAGGACTATATCGAAGATTAACTCCTCGCTTCGGAAATTATCCGGGGATCCGAAGACCACTTCTAGTGTAACTGAGCCTATGCAATGGGCCTCTACACCTGATATGACCCATTAAAGGTCGTTTTTGTGGCTTTAATACTTGAGGGATCTATGCCCATTTTGCGCACTGTGTCCTAATAAAGCAGGTTTAGGCTGCTGCCGCCGTCCATAACGACTCGAGTGAGGCGAAATCCGTCAATCATTGGGTCTAGAACCAATGCGGCAAATCCGCCATGGCGGATACTAGTGGGATGGTCCCTGCGATCGAAAGTGATCGAACAGGAGGACCATCGGTTGAACTTTGGGGCGACTGGCTCCAACACGTATACGTCCCTTAACGCACGCTTCCACTCCCTCTTGGGGATGTGGGTTGCACTTGTGGGGGGAAACCCTTCTGTCCTATGTTGTTTGGCAGCTGTGGCTCCTCCTCGTCGTCGCTATGTAGCCCCTTGTCTTTGTTTTCGGCATTTAACTTGCCGGCCTCCTTGAACACCCAACAATCCCTGTTGGTGTGGTTGGCTGGCTTGTCGGGGGTGCCACGTATCTGACACGAGCGATCGAGTATACGATCCAAACTGGATGGGCCCGGAGTGCTTCTTTTGAATGGCTTTTTCCGCTGACCGGGCTTAGAGCCTCTGAATCCGGCATTAACTGTTGTATCGTCAGTATTGTCGCTTTTAATGCGGCGTTTGTGTTTGTTGCAACGTGACCTGCTATTGCTGTCCTTGGTATCCGAAGTACCAGGGCTCTTGGATATGTTATTGTTGTGAGCCAGCTAGCTGTCTTCTCCCGCGCAAAAGTGGGTCATGAGTGTCGAGAGGGCTGCCATAGATTTCAGCTTTTCCTGTCCAAGGTGCCGGGCACGCCACTCGTCGCGGATGTTATGCTTGAAAGCCGCTAGGGCCTCCGCATACGGACAGTCAACGATTTGATTTTTCTTGGTTAGGAACCGTGTCCAGAATTGCCTGGCTGATTCCTCCGGCTGTTGAATTATGTGGCTCAAGTCATCGGCATCTGGTGGTCACACATAAGTGCCCTGGAAGTTGTTGAGGAATGCGGCTTCCAGATCTTCCCAACAACCAATGGATTCTGCTGGCAAGCTGTTGAGCCAATGCCGAGCAGGTCCTTTAAGCTTGAGTGGGAGGTATTTGATGGCGTGTAGATCGTCGCCACGGGCCATGTCGATATGAAGGAGATAGTCCTCAATCCATACCGCGGGATCTGTCGTACCATCATATGATTCGATATTCACGGGTTTGAAACCCTCTGGGATTTCATGATCCATTACCTCATCTGTGAAGCATAGCAGGTGTGTGGCGCCTCTGTACTGGGCTATATCACGACGCGGCTCAAATGAGTTTTGTCTGTTGTGTTCGGCCCGGCCGGATTTACTTTTGCTGTATCTGGCGTGACGGTTATCGTCTCGTGTGGTCGGGCGCCCACGCGATCTGTAGATCGATCTTGTTTGCTTTGCTTTGTCCTCCAGTATGTCTCGCAGATCTAGCGCATTTCCCCATGCCTTAGTATTTTTTGAGTGACGCCGGGGTGCGGCTTGAGCTGTGGGCCGAGAGGCCTCTCTATCGCGGCCACGAGGTGGCCGATCAGCCGCGTCATACACTGGAGATGTAGGTTTAAATGCTTCCTCCTCTAATCGGGGTAGCAACCTGCGCTTTGGGTAGCTCTTGGAAGGGCGTTCAAGTTCGTATTGCTCGGCCACAAGGATTTCAGTCCATCTGTCAGCTCGCAAGTCCTGATCAGCTCTAAGCTGCTGCTGCTTTTTCTTAAGGCTATTCGTCGCGGCCAAAAGCCGGCGCTTGAAGCGCTCTTGCTCGGTGGGATCCTCAGGCACGACAAATTCGTCATCGTCGAGGCTTGCCTATTCTTCGGAGGGAGGTGTGTAATTATCATCCTCTACCTCTCTATCTGCCGCTCTCTCAGGAGGGCTTGCTTCTCCATACTCCTGCGTTGAATCTTGCTGGAGGGGGTTGTCTTTGGCACTATCCGGGGTGTTATTATCTCCTGTGTCGGTATCACTGTTTCTCCTTTGGCGAGTCTTAGAGCGGCGCCGCTGACTCCGGCGCTTAGGTTGCTTCTTGGAGGGGTCATCTGTCAGGACCCCGATCCCAAGTCACACCGATCTAGCATGTAACACATCATATCACTTTGCGGCCTCACGCATGGTATTCCCACGGGTGCCACCTTACCTGGCCCGGGTCCGTTTGCGCCTTTTGGCTCACGTATATGATAGTGTCGCTAGCATCCATATGACAAAGAACCCGGGCCGACATGGCTAGTCGTGAACCCAAAGCGGCACTAACCCATGGGGACAGGCATACATGAATCAACTTCGAGCATGTCGGTCAACAGCGTGTGAATCCGGGCTGTAGCACTGGGCTAACAGGACTCCGGTAACCCGGGCTGTAGCAGGCTAGGCAGGACTCCGGATGTCACCGCGTGACATTTCCTCAAAGGGACAGGCACAGGAACGAAGTGAAACACATGCCGGCCAGTCAAGTGTCCTGAGCAGTAGTGCTGGGCTAGCAGGACTCCGGTGAACCGGGCTGTAGCGGACTACTATGACTCAAGGAAGCACTAGACTACATTTCCCCATAAGAGAGGCTGCCAAGGATAAACAACTAGATTGTCGGATCCCACACATACCAAGCATTTCAATCATACACACAATATGCTCGACATGTGTAAATAGAACATGGCATCACAACAAGACTCTACGACTCAAGTATTTATTCATTAGGCTCCGAGGAGCGAGATATTACAAACATGGGTCTCATGACCCAACATTCAGAGCATACAAGTCAAAACACAGGCGGAAGCTTAACATGTCTGAGTACAGACATCTACCAATGAAAAAGGTTGAGAAGCCTGACTATCTATCAGATCCTGCCGAGGGCACAAGATCCTAGCTGAGGTAACAAGCTAAACGTCGAAGTCCAAGCGGTACTACTAGCAAGACTGAAGTCTCTTCGCAAAACATAAAATAGGCAAACGTGAGTACAAATGTACCCAGCAAGACTTACATCAGAACTAACTACATATGCATCGGTATCAATAAGGGGGTGGTGGAGTTTAACTGCAGCAAGCCAACTTTGACTCGGTGGCTATCCTGAACTACGACTGCAAGTAACACTTGGAGGTTGCGCACACGAGTCCACATATTCACCATATCAATACACCACTATGGATTCACTTCCGTCTCCCTATGAGAAGGCCATCCATAGCACTCACGCTTATCTTGCGCATTTTAGAGTATCCACTTTCACTTGTCAATGAACTGTTATAGGCAACCCAGAAGTCCATTCCCGCGGACACGACTATTCGAATAGATGATGTTAACCCTGCAGGGGTGTACTTCTTCACACACGCTCTCACCACTTATCGTCGTTTACACGACATGTATTGGGCAACCTTCAAGCGGAAGCCCAGCGAGGGTGTCGGCCACGGCCTACCTAAACACTCGAGTCTCTAGTCCAGGTTTATCGCCTATTCAGGTTCCATCCGCAGGGAGTCCGGCCGAGGTTTCCAGTAACGGACCCGAACGATGTGTACAGGGTTCCGAGACACCAAACGGGCGCCCGGCTGGCCCGGCCACGTGCCTACCGCAACACAACCCACCCCTACGGTCAGCGCTGCGTGCGGCCCCCAGCATACTACAAACACCAGAAACTACTTTGCAACTCCTGGACAGAGGACAAGGGTGATCAAGAAGCTGAGAGGGTCCATTGGTTTCGGGCCCAATGCATGGTAGTAACTGTTTCATGGATCACAAACACAGAACTCAGTTCCTGAGGACGGCTTCAATGAGACAACCAAGCACCTTTACCAAATTGTGTTCACACACTTAGCTCACACACAGTAGGACATGTTCATCACCATTCCAATTCATTCCCTATGAATCAGACCCGACTCAACTCTAAGCAGCAGCAGGCACGAATGGGTTTAATCTATTTACTATGGCAATGACAGGTCATGCAAAGGATAAAGGGGTTCAGCTACCGCAACATGTAACAGTTGAATCATTGTTGTCCTAATGCTGTAAAAGAGAGCAGGAGCGAGAGAGTGGGATTGTATCGGAATGAACAAGGGGGTTTTGCTTGTCTGGCACTTCTGAAGATAATATAGCTCTTCATCGGTGTCATCGATCTCATCGTCGGAACGTCGTTTACTGAGAGGGGACAGTCACCGGCAACAGAGAAAGAACACAATCAATGCAATGCGACAATATGATGCATGATCATGAGATGTCAATATGATGTGAGTTGAGCTAATGCAGCTAGCAAGGATTTGGATGAAGTTGGTTTGAACCCATGGTTCAAATTCAACACCATGTAAGACATTTCCAATGCCATTAATCAAATTGTCTTAAACAGCAACTTTAAGTTGTTCAAACATGCATTCAAATGGTACAGATGGATAGATTAGATTTTTCTGATCATTTTTCATATATAAATCTTTGTATTTGGAGCTACGGTTGATTTATTATGAATTTTTGAAGTTTGCAACATTTTCTGGAATTTCCTATATAAAAATAAATCCAGAAAATGCTTTACTGCGTCATCATGACGTCACTGTGATGTCAGCTGGTCAACTGGGCGGCTCCAGGTAAACCTGACCAGAAGGGCCACTCGTCAGTAGTTAGTTAACTAACTAAGGTTAGTTAGTGTTAAACTAATGCTAATCCTAGTTTGGTTAGTGGCCTGGGGACCACACGTCAGTGACCAGGGGGTCAACTAGGCCCACCCGGGGTCAACGGTCAGCGCGGTCAAACTCGCCGGTGGCTCAACGCCGACGACGACAGGCGCGGCGGAGAGGCTCGGAAATGAGCCACATGGCATCATTTTGGCCGCGGTCTGTTGCGTTCGAACGCACGCAACGGCGCGCATCAGGTGGTGGCAGTGGTAGTTGCTGCGGTGGCCGGAAAAGTGGCCGGCCACGAGGTTTAGTGGCGACAGCAGCTCGGCGTTCTCGGGGTGGCGCTACAAAGCTCGGGAGGAGGTGCTGCGGGTGGCTACGGGCTCCTGGAACTGCACTGAGCACGATGGTGTGCTTGGGCACGAGCTGCGGTGGCTGTGGCCACGACGGTGACGTGCGGTGGCGGCGGCATGCTTCGGCCGTGGTGGAAGACGGACCTAGCGGGCAGGAACGGAGGGGGCGAACACAGGGGGAGAATCAGGAGCTCACTGGGGGTGTAGAGATGGCCTCAGCGTGCTCGGGGAAGCACCGGAGCGGGCGGGGCGGCGAGAGAGATCTCCGGTGGCCGGCGATGGAAACGACAACGGTGGCGGCGTTGCAGCGCGTCCGGGGCCTTGTGGCTCGGTGGAGAGGAAGAGGGGGTCGAGGCGGAGCTCGCAGGCACGGCGAGGGGTCGAGGGGGAGGCGGTGGCCATGGTGGTGCTTGTCGGCGGCGACGGACCCGTTCGGGTAGCCGCGAGGGAGGGAGAGCAGAGGAGAGGGAAGAGGCACGGGGAGAGAGAGAGGGGCCCGGGGGGTGCGTGGCATGTTGGAGGCGTCCAGGGCGTCGGGGAGGCGGCGGGAAGCAGGAGGTGGCTGAGGCGCGTGGCCGCGCGCGAGGGGCACACGCCCGGCGTCCTTCTGTCCCAAGGAAGGGGACGACTGGCAAGGTGGGGGTGGGCTGGGCCTCTGCTGGGCTGCCAGGTAAGCCCAGATGAGGTTCCTCTCTCTCTTTTATTTCTGTTACAGTTTTCTATTTTCTGTAATTTGTTTGATTTGATTTGAAGCATCAAATCATTTAGAACTTTCTGTAAATTTTTATGTGAACTCAGGAAACTTGCCCAAGGCCACATGCAAACTTACAAAAATTATTTGAACTTTATCTCTTATATAACAAGAATAAGTCCAGCTCAAATATGTTATTAATTTAATTCAGAGGCCCAAAATAAATATTTTAAAGCCTCCAAAAATATTGGTTTCAATTTTATTCTTGCCAATATTTTTCAAGGTTTAACAGGAACATTTTCTTGGGCTTCTTTGATGAGATTTAAATGTTGGTTATTTTTAGAGGTTTTCTAAGGCTTGGAAAATTCCTCAATTCAAATTTCTATTGAATTTAAACATGATGCAGCAACCAAGCTAGTCCAAGGCCAGGGTAAAGCTAGGGATGTGACAACTCACCCCCACTAACAAGAATCTCGTCCCAAGATTCAAGACGTGAGGTAAGAAGACAGAGGGGTCGCAAGCTATCACAATCTTCTCGATCCAACTGCCCTTCTCGAAGAGGTAGCTTCATGGCATCATATTGATCTTGACGTCCTTGCTTTTGAGGTCTTCATCCAACACGATGGCGACAGAAAGAAACTCTATAGGAAACGATCTCCTCGAAGATTGAGCATTCAAGATCAACTCGTGGAATGAGATGTTGGAACATCTCGAGTTGGGACACAAAACACATCGAGAGGGATGGAAGAACACACAACGAGGTTTGATTTGGTGGGCAACAATTCCACGCTCAGGGAGATGGTGGATGGTGTCAAGGTGGCGAGGAAATAATTGCCATGATTCCATAACGGGGCACCTTGGGAAAGGTGACTCATAGAACTTTTCCCTTAAGTGGCAAAAAGAATTACTTTTGATACGGAGATCATTGGAACCATGCTTACCAGCCTAAGGCAATTTACAAACGATCATTTGATGGAGTTCGAAAGAGTGGCATACTCAAACTAAAGTGGACGATGTGGACTACCTTGTTGAAGACAACACAATGGATAACTTTGCTTGCGCGTGCTCTCAAGAACTTGAGCATTTCCATATTCATCAAGGTTCTACCAACATCCGTGTCGAGGATCCTGGCAACACATCTTACTACCTTGTCGAATAGTGATGGACAATGCAGATGCATAGAAAGACACCCCTTTCTCAGATTTCACCTTAGCGAGGCCAAGGAAACGAAATCTAGATGATCGACCGATAGACATTTAGCACCGCGCTTCTAATGTTCTCCTTGATGTGTTAGCGCAACCCATTTATAGATATGGCTTGATAACTATAACATCAAGTAAAAGGTTGGACTTCGGGAGCACAAGAATCCACAAGGAATAACTATGGAAGTAAATCCTGCGAGATCCTTATGGGGAGGTGGCAAACTTCCTCAATCGAGATACTACGATAATAGGTCTTTCGGCTGGTGTGTTGGCCACAACATCCACTTACCGGGTTACGGAGAGACCAATATTATAGTTCTCGGGAAACGTTCCAACCATCATATTTGCCTGAGATTCAGATCTGGTTGGAAACATGATATTTCAGACAGCATGTCTGGAAAAGAAAGTTTGCAACACAAACCGACGAGATGACGTTGCGAGATTCTCGGGAAATGAACTACGATAGCAAGCTCCAAAACATCAGCTGGTTCTGCTACATACATGTGAACACACTGTCCCAGACAAGCATGATCACGTAGTAGTCTTATAATAAAACACTACCGAGTTCACGTGGGGAACCATCATTGAGGGTAACGGAATCCTGTACAAATCCGTCTGGTACCTTCAGAACTAGCACATAGAACTTATTATCCTTGAAAAAATCAATCAGTGGCTTGATGTGCTTGGAAATACCGATGGGATGGAGGTAGCTAATCCCTCAAGCCATAGTATACTTCGCACGTGCATGAATGACTTGGAATGATTCCAGAGGAAACAAAAACAAATCTTTCTCAAATTCATGGCGGCAACTTACACCAAATGCACATGAATTCGAGGAAGTCACTTTTTCCATCCAAGCATATGCTTCATGAACGGAACATGAAGGCATTGCTTACAAAGTTTCCAACACTAGGTTGATGTTCAACATGAACCATGGGGGAGACAAAATGCTGCTGATGGGCTCAACAACAAATCATCAGAATTTCCATATCACTGGACTTCCACCATCATGTGAACACGGTGATAGCATTAGCCAGACCAAAAGATGTAATGGTGTATGCTCGAGGGATCAACCACGAGTAAGACAACATTACGAACATCGTTGGTTCTGATTTGACTTGACAATAGCCCATATTCAAGTCAAAGTTTTGACAAGGCGATAGATTCAACAACTGATCATGAGGACCAATCGATGGCGATATCATCTTTCTTCAACACACACACGCCAAGGATATCCCCTAACATGAACTAAGTCAGACAAGCTTTTATCTTCCAACTCTCCATGTTGTTGTTTAGCTTAACCAACTAGCTCAGGGGTATCCACCATAGGTTCTTGGAGAAGGGGTGGTTTATAAGAAACCAACGTGATCACGAGCTCAACATAGCGGTCAGGTGACAACCAGGTAATACTTCCGAGAAGATCTTTGGAAAATCACGAACCACCGATATGTTACTAAGCTCGAGAGCAATCTTGCTTTTCAGAGCAAGACGATATGATCAAATAAGCAAGGGCTTGAATAATCTCAACTCATTGATCGAAGAGTGCACCAGAAATAAAGACTAGGTAGCACGGTCAATCTTAGGATGATGATTTAATAACCAACACGCTAAGAATGAGAATATTGTCCATTTACTACCAAGCAACGAGTTGCTCGGAGCATTGATTTCACATATCACAATTCACTTGTCGGCATTCCGGTTACAACAACACGAGGGCCGAGGAATGAGTGACGATGGTGAGAGGTATCACTGCGTCAAATAATCATGAGAGATGGTGCAATTCTCATGACAATCCTGACATAAAGGGGGTAATACTCCAAGGTAGAACAGAACAAAAGCTGGATTGGCGTTTTGATCTGCGAAATACAACTGTTTTGACCCATTCCTAGATATGGATGAGGTACTGGAGTTTGTTTCTCCTAGTCATTCCGGAATAGAATGGCTTGACAGACCACAAGAATAATAGGCATCGATGAACGAATGCACACAGACTCTTGGCTATCTACTGATAGAGGATGGCCGGAATACAACTGAAGAGGAACAACTCAAGGAACATATAATTTCCTGAGGTGTGGAGGCATAGATTAGTATGTCGGGCAAAGCTCAACATATTTCTTCCGGATAACCCATGCAGAAGAAGAAGGACTGGCAGATTCACAATTATGGATGGAGAACTCCTCAAGAGTACTCTGATTGTAAGCTTTTGGTTCAAAGAACATCTGCCTTAATGGTTCATGGTATTTGGGAGAAGGAAATACCACGGACCTCGAGGACTAATGCAAAGGTTACTAATATCCTAAAGGAACTAGCAATTACTATCGACATGAGGTAGGTAAGGTGAATCTCGGGTTCAAGAACCCATGAATAGAATACCTACTACTAAATGGCATTACGGGATGCTTTCGAGAATAATGGCCAGAATCATCACACCGGGAACACAAAACATGGCTAGTTTACTAGGTGACTCCTTAAAACACCTAGGGTCATAATAATAGCTCCATCATACATGTCGAGGCAACATGGTACCTCAGCTCACCAATTAGTGTGGTTGAACTGGCCCAAAGGAACATCGGTGACGGAAAGAAGGAATTGCAAATGCATCAGACTGTTTAGAAACCTGGGATGACTCGGACAGCATAACGGCTGTAAATGCTCAAAATGATTTGAGACATCCTGCAAAATGGTGGCATAACCACTCAACATCACAATACCAATGTTCTATGATCCACTAAGAACACATGGAAGTAGTAGAACCAGAACTGGGGCTTGAATCCATCAATCCTATAAGTCTCTATCATAGTAACTCGTCATCCTGATAGGTAGATGAGAAGGCCTAGTTCTTAATCCCCGTAGAAAAGAAGAGGTTGACTCAGATCAGTAGGCCATGAGGTATAAGGAGTAAAAAGAGCCTTACGTTCCCTTCCACAATCAATTCCCTTATATAACTAAAGCATTTCTAGACTCGACTTCGACCAGTTTGGCTTGGTAATCCTACACGCAGTCAGGCTCTGATACCAACGCTGTCAGGACCCCGATCCCAAGTCACACCGATCTAGCATGTAACACATCATATCACTTTGCGGCCTCACGCACGGTATTCCCACGGGTGCCACCTTACCTGGCCCGGGACTGTTTGCGCCTTTTGGCTCACGTATATGATAGTGTCGCTAGCATCCATATGACAAAGAACCCGGGCCGACATGGCTAGTCGTGAACCCAAAGCGGCACTAACCCATGTGGACAGGCATACATGAATCAACTTCGAGCATGTCGGTCAACAGCGTGTGAATCCGGGCTGTAGCACTGGGCTAACAGGACTCCGGTAACCCGGGCTGTAGCAGGCTAGGCAGGACTCCGGATGTCACCGCGTGACATTTCCCCGAAGGGACAGGCACAGGAACGAAGTGAAACACATGCCGGCCAGTCAAGTGTCCTGAGCAGTAGTGCTGGGCTACCAGGACTCCGGTGAACCGGGCTGTAGCGGACTACTATGACTCAAGGAAGCACTAGACTACATTTCCCCATAAGAGAGGCTGCCAAGGATAAACAACTAGATTGTCGGATCCCACACATACCAAGCATTTCAATCATACACACAATATGCTCGACATGTGTAAATAGAACATGGCATCACAACAAGACTCTATGACTCAAGTATTTATTCATTAGGCTCCGAGGAGCGAGATATTACAAACATGGGTCTCATGACCCAACATTCAGAGCATACAAGTCAAAACACAGGCGGAAGCCTAACATGTCTGAGTACAAACATCTACCAATGAAAAAGGCTGAGAAGCCTGACTATCTATCAGATCCTGCCGAGGGCACAAGATCGTAGCTGAGGTAACAAGCTAAACGTCGAAGTCCAAGCGGTACTACTAGCGAGACTGAAGTCTCTCTGCAAAACATAAAATAGGCAAACGTGAGTACAAATGTACACAACAAGACTTACATCAGAACTAACTACATATGCATCGGTATCAATAAGGTGGTGGTGGAGTTTAACTGCAGCAAGCCAACTTTGACTCGGTGGCTATCCTGAACTACGACTACAAGTAACTCTTTGAGGTGGCGCACACGAGTCCACATATTCACCATATCAATACACCACTATGGATTCACTTCCGTCTCCCTACGAGAAGGCCATCCATAGCACTCACGCTTATCTTGCGCATTTTAGAGTATCCACTTTCACTTGTCTACGAACTGTTATAGGCAACCCAGAAGTCCATTACCGCGGACACGGCTATTCGAATAGATGATGTTAACCCTGCAGGGGTGTACTTCTTCACACACGCTCTCACCACTTATCGCCGTTTACACGACATGTACTCGGCAACCTTCAAGCGGAAGCCCGGCGAGGGTGTCGGCCACGGCCTACCAAAACACTCGAGTCTCTAGTCCAGGTTTATCGCCTATTCAGGTTCCATCCGTAGGGAGTCCGGGCGAGGTTTCCAGTAACGGCCCCGAACGATGTGTACAGGGTTCCGAGATACCAAACGGGCGCCCAGCTGGCCCGGCCACGTACCTACCGCAACACAACCCACCCCTACGGTCAGCGCTGCGTGCGGCCCCCAGCATACTACAAACACCAGAAACTACTTTGCAACTCCTGGACAGAGGACAAGGGTGATCAAGAAGCCGAGAGGGTCCATTGGTTTCGGGCCCAATGCGTGGTAGTACCTGTTTCATGGATCACAAACACAGAACTCAGTTCCTGAGGACGGCTTCAATGAGACAACCCACCATGTACTCCTACATGGCCTCTCACCAACACCTTTACCAAATCGTGTTCATACACTTAGCTCACACACAGTAGGGCATGTTCATCACCATTCCAATTCATTCCCTATGAATCAGACCCGACTCAACTCTAAGCAGTAGCAGGCACGACAAACAAGCATGAATGAGTAGGCACATCAGGGCTCATGCAACTCATACTCATGCTAGTGGGTTTCATCTATTTACTGTGCAATGACAGGTCATGCAAAGGATAAAGGGGTTCAGCTACCGCAACATGTAACAGTTGAATCGTTGTTGTCCTAATGTAGTAAAAGAGAGTAGGAGCGAGAGAGTGGGATTGTATCGGAATGAACAAGGAGGTTTTGCTTGCCTGGCACTTCTGAAGATAATATAGCTCTTCATCGGTGTCATCGATCTCATCGTCGGAACGTCGTTTACTGAGAGGGGACAGTCACCGGCAACAGAGAAAGAACACAATCAATGCAGTGCGACAATATGATGCATGATCATTAGATGGCAATATGATGTGAGTTGAGCTAATGCGGCTAGCAAGGATTTGGATGAAGTTGGTTTGAACCCATGGTTCAAATTCAACACCATGTAAGACATTTTAAACAGCAACTTTAAGTTGTTCAAACATGCATGAAAATGGTACAAATGGATAGATTAGATTTTTCTGATCATTTTTCATATATAAATCTTTGTATTTGGAGCTACTGTTGATTTATTATGAATTTTTGAAGTTTGCAACATTTTCTGGAATTTCCTATATAAAAATAAATCCAGAAAATGCTTTACCGCGTCATCATGACGTCACTGTGATGTCAGCTGGTCAACTGGGCGGCTCCAGGTCAACCTGACCGGAAGGGCCCACTCGTCAGTAGCTAGTTAACTAACTAAGGTTAGTTAGTGTTAAACTAATGCTAATCCTAGTTTGATTAGTGGCCTCGGGCCCACACGTCAGTGACGAGGGGGTCAACTGGGCCCACCCGGGGTCAACGGTCAGCGCGGTCAAACTCGCCGGCGGCTCAACGCCGACGATGACAGGCGCGGCGGAGAGGCTCGGAAATGAGCCACAGGGCATCATTTTGGCCGCGGTCTGTTGCGTTCGAACGCACGCAATGGCGCGCATCAGGTGGTGGCAGTGGTAGGTGCTGCGGTGGCCGGAAAAGTGGCCGGCCACGAGGTTTAGCGGCGACAGCAGCTCGGCGTTCTCGGGGTGGCACTACAGAGCTCGGGAGGAGGTGCTGCGGGTGGCTACGGGCTCCTGGAACTGCGCTGATCACGATGGTGTGCTTGGGCACGAGCTGCGGTGGCTGTGGCCACGACGGTGACGTGTGGTGGCGGCGGCGAGCTTCGGCCGTGGTGGAAGACGGAGCTAGCGGGCGGGAACGGAGGGGGCGAACACAGGGGGAGAATCAGGAGCTCACTGGGGGTGCAGAGATGGCCTCAGCGTGCTCGGGGGAGCACCGGAGAGGGCGGGGCGGCGAGAGAGATCTCTGGTGGCCGGCGATGGAAACGACGACGGTGGCGGCGTTGCAGCGCGTCCGGGGTCTTGTGGCTCGGTGGAGAGGAAGAGGGGGTCGAGGCGGAGCTCGCAGGCACGGCGAGGGGTCGAGGGGGAGGCGGTGGCCACGGTGGTGCTTGTCGGCGGCGACGGACCCGTTCGGGTAGCCGCGAGGGAGGGAGAGCAGAGGAGAGGGAAGAGGCACGGGGAGAGAGAGAGGGGCCCGGGGGGTGCGCGGCGCGTTGGAGGCGTTCAGGGCGTCGGGGAAGCGGCGGGAAGCAGGACTTGGCCGAGGCGCGTGGCCGCGCGCGAGGGGCACACGCCCGGCGTCCTTCTGTCCCAAGGAAGGGGACGACTGGCAAGGTGGGGGTGGGCTGGGCCTCTGCTGGGCTTCCAGGTAAGCCCAGGTGAGGTTCCTCTCTCTCTTTTATTTCTGTTATAGTTTTCTATTTTCTGTAATTTGTTTGATTTGATTTGAAGCATCAAATCATTTAGAACTTTCTGTAAAAAATTTATGTGTGCTCAGGAAACTTGCCCAAGGCCACATGCAAACTTACAAAAATTATTTGAACTTTATCTCTTATATAACAAGAATAAGTCCAGCTCAAATATGTTATTAATTTAATTCAAAGGCCCAAAATAAATATTTTAAAGCCTCCAAAAATATTGGTTTGAATTTTATTCTTGCCAATATTTTTCAAGGTTTAACAGGAACATTTTCTTGGGCTTCTTTGATGAGATTTAAATGTTGGTTATTTTTAGAGGTTTTCTAAGGCTTGGAAAATTCCTCAATTCAAATTTCTATTGAATTTAAACATGATGCAGCAACCAAGCTAGTCCAAGGCCAGGGTAAAGCTAGGGATGTGACATCATCCTCCGTTATTCCGTCGCCGTTGCCCTCTTTGGGTGTGTCCACCATATATATGTCATATGATGAGGTGGATGTCCATTGCCCTGTGGGCGGTGGTTCCTGTTCGTCTCCTACATCGTCGTCCATACCGTCGATGTCTTCGGAGTCAAAGTCGAGCATGTCAGTCAAATCATCGACAGTGGCTACATAGTGGGTGGTGGGTGGTTTTGAATTTGTTCGTCATCCGCTTCCCAATCCTGCCGGTCATAATCCGACCAGGACTCTCCTGACAAGGAGAGAGACCTTAGTGAATTCAGTATGTCACCGAAGGGCGAGTGCTGAAAGATATCCGCGGCGGTGAACTCCATGATCGGCACCCAATCGGATTCGATTGGCAGGGGCGCGAGTGGTTCAGAGTCCGGTGGAGAGTCGGGCGATGTGGAGTCACGGGCCTCGTGAAGGGTAAGGCTGGTGTTCGGCTCGATCGCCGTTGAGGCTGCTGCCTCCGTGGCGGGGTCTAACCACCCGCCCACGGATGACGCAATTGGCTCCGAATTGAAGGTCGGAGTGGTCGCAGGTGGGATCTCCAAGACACTGTTCGGTGGCAGAGCTAAATCATGCCCATCGTGACAGTGCGGCGCACCCGGCAGGGGCTCGAATCCGTCGAAGATCAAGTCTCCGCAGATGTCGGCCGTGTAGTTTAAGCTACCAAACCTGAATGATGGCCAGGGGCATAACTCTCGATCTGCTCCAGATGGCCAAGCGAGTTGGCCCACAGTACGAAGTCGCCGAACACGAAGATCTGTCCGGGGAGAAAAGTCTCACCCTGGACTGCATCGCTGTTGATGATCGGAGGAGCCATCAAGCCTAAAGATGATGACACAGAGGAACTCTCAATGAAAGCACCAATGTCGGTGTCAAAACCGGCGGATCTCGGGTAGGGGGTCCCGAACTGTGCATCTAAGGCGGATGGTTACAGGAGGCAGGGGACACGATGTTTACCCAGGTTCGGGCCCTGTCAATGGAGGTAATACCCTACTTCCTGCTTGATTCATCTTGATGATATGAGTAGTACAAGAGTTGATCTACCACGAGATCATAGAGGCTAAACCCTAGAAGCTATCCTATGGTGTGATTGTTGTTGCCCTACAGACTAAACCCTCCGGTTTATATAGACACCGGAGGGGGCTAGGGTTACACCGAGTTGGTTACAAGGGAGGAGATCTTCATATCCGTATCGCCAAGCTTGCCTTCCACGCCAAGGAGAGTCCCATCCGGACACGGGACAAAGTCTTCAATATTGTATCTTCATAGTCCAACAGTCCGGCCAAAGGTTATAGTCCGACTGTCCGGATACCCCCTAATCCAGGACTCCCTCAGGGACGATATGGAAGATTAACTCCTCCCTTCGGAAGTTGTCCAGAGATCCGAAGACCACTTCCAGTGTGATTGAGCCAGTGCAACAGGCCTCTACACCTGGTATGACACCTTTAAAGGTGGTTTTTGTGGGTTTGATCCTCGAGAGGTCTATACCCATTTTGCGCACTGTATCCTGATAGAGCAGGTTCAGGCTGCTGCCACTGTCCATAAGGACTCGAGCGAGGTGAAATCCGTCAATGATGGGGTTAAGGACCAATGCGGAAGAACCACCATGATGGATACTGGTGGGGTGGTCCCTGCGATCGAAAGTGATCGGACAAGAAGACCATGGGTTGAACATTGGGGCGACTGGCTCCATCGCATAGACGTCCCTTAGTGCACGCTTCCATTCCCGCTTGGGAATATGGGTTGTGTATATCATGTTCACCGTTTTCACTTGGGGAGGAAATTTCTTCTGTCCTCCTGTGTTCGGCGGCCAGGGCTCCTCCTCGTCGTTGCTATGCAGCCCCTTTTCCTTGTTTTCGGCATTCAACTTGCCGGCCTGTTTGAACACCCAGCATTGTCTGTTGGTGTGGTTGGCTGGTTAATCGGGGGTGCCGTGGATTTGACACGAGCGAGTGAGTATGCGGTCCAAACTGGACGGTCCCGGATTTCTTCTTTTGAACTGCTTTTTCTACTGACCGGATTTAGAGCCACTGAATCCGGCATTGACTGTCGTGTCTTCGGCGTTGTCGCCATTGTTGCGGCGCTTGTGTCTGTTGCGACCTGGCCTGCCGTTGCTATCTTTGGCATCTGAATTGCCATGATTTCTTGATGTGTTGTTGCTGCGAGCCAGCCATCTATCCTCGCCCGCACAAAAGAGGGTCATGAGTGTCGTGAGGGTTGCCATGGACTTCGGCTTCTCTTGGCCGAGGTGTCGGGCGAGCCAGTAGTCGCGGATGTTTTGCTTAAATGGCGCTAAGGCCTCGGCATCCGGACAATCGACAATTTTGTTCTTTTTAGTTAGGAACCAACTCCAGAATTTCCTAGCCGATTCCCCTGGCTGTTGGGATATGTGACTCAAGTCATCAGCATCCGGTGGTCGCACATAAGTGCCCTGGAAGTTGTCAAGGAATGTGTCTTCCAAATTCTCCCAAATGCCAATGGAGTTTTTCGGCAGGCTATTCAGTAATGCTGAGCCGGCCCTTTGAGTTTTAGTGGGAGGTACTTGATGGCATGTAGATCGTCACCACGGGCCATGTGGATGTGGAGTAGAAATCTTCAATCCATACCACGGGGTATGTTGTACCATCATATGATTCAATGTTCACGGGTTTAAATACTTCTGGGAATTCGTGATCCATTACTTCGTCAATGAAGCTTAGGGGGTGTGCGGCGCCTCTGTGCCGGGCTATTTCACGATGCAGTTCATACGAGTCTTGTCTGATGTATTCGTCCCGGCCGGATTTGCTTTTAGTATATCCGGCGTGAGGGTCGTCGGCACGCGTTGGGGCGTGCCCCCGTGATCCGTAGATCAATCTTGTATGTCCTCCTTTGTTTTCCAATACGTCTCGCAAGTCTTGCGTGTTGCCCCGGGCCTTGGTGTTTTTGCTTGACTAGCGACGGAGTGCGGGCTGGACTTCGGTCTAATATGCCTCCTTGTCTCGGCCACGAGGTGGCCGGTAGGCTGCATCATACGCTGGTAGTGTAGACTTTAATGCTTCCTCTTCGAGTTGGGGTAGCAACCTACGCTTTGGGTAACTTTTGGTTGGGCGCTCAAGTTCATATTCCTCGGCTGCCAGGACCTCAGTCCATCTATCCGCTAGCACATCATGGTCAGCTTGAAGTTGTTGTTGCTTTTTCTTCAGGCTTTTTGTTGTGGCTATAAGCCGGCGCTTGAAGCGCTCCTGCTCAACGGGATCCTCAGGCACAATAAATTCTTCGTCGCCGAGGCTTGCCTCGTCTTCGGAGAGGAGCAGTCATCCTCTGAATCTCCGTCTGCTGCATGCTCCTTAGGGCTAGCTTTCCCATCCTCCCGCTCGAAGCCTGGCTGGAGGGGATTGTCTTCGTCTTTGGCACTATCCGCAGCGTTATTGTCTCTTGTGTCGGTATCTGTGCTTTTGCTATGGCGGGGCTTAGAGCGGCGCCGATAACGCCAGTGCTTAGATTGCTTCGTGAGGGGATTATCCTCCGTTGCCTTATTGCCATCGCTTTCTTTGGGGGTGTCCACCATGTATATATCATATGATGAGGTGGTAGTCCAGTGCCCTGTGGGCGGTGGTTCCTGTTCTTCTCCTGCATCATCGTCCATACTGTCGATCTCTTCGGAGTCGAAATCGAGCATGTCGGTTAAGTCGTCGACATGGCTATTAAGTGGGTGGTGGGTGGGGAATGAATTTCTTCGTTGTTAGTTCGGCCAAGGGTCTCCTGACAAGGAGATACACCTCAATGAATTTAGCACGTCGCCTAAGGGCAAGTGCTGAACGATATCCGCGGAGGAAAACACCATGATCGGTGCCCAATCAGTTTCGATAGGCACGGACGAAGGCAGTTCGGAGCCTGTGGCCGGGGAAGAATCCAAGGGTCCGGCAACGCAGGTCTCATAAGAGGTGAAGTCAGTATTCGGCTCTATCGCCGCTGAGTGTGTGGCCTCCATGGCGGGGTCCATCCGCCTATCCTCGGACGGCGCGATCTACTCCAGACTAAGGGCAAGAGTAGCCACAGGTGTGATCTCCTGAACACCGTCCGACGGCAGAGCTAAGTCATGCTCGTCGTCACTGTGCGGCGCACCTGAGATTGGCTCGAATCCGTCGAAGATCAAGTCTCCGCGGATGTCGGCAGTATAGTTTAAGCTTCCAAACCTGACCTGACGGCCAGGGGCGTAGCTCTCGATCTCCTCCAGATGGCCAAGCGAGTTGGCCCGTAGTACGAAACCGCCGAATACGAAGATCGGTCGGGGAAGAAAAAATCTCAAGCCTTTATCATGACAGCACAGTGGACCTATCAATGAAAGCACCAATGTCGGTGTCAAAACCGGCGGATCTCGGGTAGGGGGTCCCGAACTGTGCGTCTAAGGCTGATGGTAATAGGAGGCGGGGGACACAATGTCTACCCAGGTTTGGGCCCTCTCAATGGAGGTAATACCCTACTTCATGCTTGATTGATCTTGATGATATGAGTATTACAAGAGTTGATCTACCACGAGATCATTGAGGCTAAACCCTAGAAGCTAGCCTATGATTATGATTGTTGTTGTTCTACGGATTAAACCCTCCGGTTTATATAGACACCGGAGGGGGCTAAGGTTACACAGAGTCGGTTACAAGGGAGTAGATCTACATATCCGAAGTGCCAAGCTTGCTTTCCACGCAAAGGAGAGTCCCAACCGTACACGGGACGAAGTCTTCAAGCTTGTATCTTCATAGTTCAATAGTCCGGCCAAATTATATAGTCCGTCTGTCCGAGGACCCCCTAATCCAGGACTCCCTCAGTCCCCGCCTCCAGGTTCGTGAAGGCCGCCCTCTTCTTCCTTCCCTCATCAGTGGGAGGGTTGTCCTCCTGCTCCTCCTCTTCCTCCTCATCGTCGTCATCTTCGGCGGCGGAGGAGCGGGTCTTGTCTTCGGACGTCGCGTCCAAAGCATCCTTGCGATGGGGGCCACTACGGACCCCCTTTCCTTTCCCCTTGGCCTTCTTCGCCGGCGTGGTATAGGGCACCGGCACAAGCATCTTCGCTAAACGCGGAATGATTGGTTCTTCAGGTAGCGAAGCCGGACACTCTATCCGCTTCGCCCTCTCCATCCATTCCTGAAGAAGCAATAACAGTAAACATTCAGATATCCTCCTTGAAGCAAACAAGTAAGGGATGTGTTGAAAACTCACCTCGCTGGCGGGGTGGTTAATGTCGTGCCCACGGTCCGAATCAGTGGCTGGCGGAATCTCGTTGCCCTTGAAGAGCAATTTCCAGGCATCTTTGTGAGTGGTCTCGAAGAGCCTCTTCAGGGTATGGTGCTTCTTCGGATTGAACTTCCATAGCGGGAGGCTTCGGCCTTGGCACGGGAGAATCCGGTGAACTAGCATCACATGGACTATATCGACAAGTTTGACATCCTTGTCCACCATGCTTTGAAGCGTGTCTACAACGCTATCAGCTCGTCTGGCGAACACCAGTTCGGTATCTTCTCAACCCACGAGGTGAGCCGCGTTGGAGCACCAGAGTTGAATTCGGGAGCTGCGGCCCAGTTGGTGCCGCGGGGTTCTGTAATGTAGAAACATTGTTTCTGCCATTCCTTAACAGTCTCCACGAAAGTGCCTTTCGGCCAGGAGACACTGGACAGCTTACTCACCATGGCTCCCTCTGCACTCCGCGTGCTGGCCATCCACCACCTTCGGCTTCACATTGAATATTTTGAGCCACATCCCGAAGTGGGGTTGGATGCGGAGGAAGACCTCACACACGATGATGATCGCCGAAATGTTGAGGAAGGAGTGTCGGTGTCAAAACCGGCAGATCACGGGTAGGGGGTCCCGAACTGTGCGTCTAAGGCAGATGGTAATAGGAGGCGGGGGACACATTGTTTACCCAGGTTCGGGCCCTCTCGTTGGAGGTAATACCCTATGCTACCTCTTGAGCACTGCGTTCGATTTCCCCGAAGAGGAAAGGATGATGCAGCAAAGTAGCGTAAGTATTTCCCACAGTTTTTTAGAACCAAGGTATCAATCCAGTAGGAGGCTACGCGTCAGTCCCTCGTACCTACACAAAGCAAATAACTCCTCGCAACCAACGTGAATAGGGGTTGCCAATCCCTTCACGATCACTTACGAGAGTGAGATCTGATAGAGATGATAGATAATATTTTTGGTATTTTTGGTATAGAGATGCAAACTAAAATAAAAGGCAAAGGAAAAAGTAAAGTAATAATAAAGTGATGGAAGATTAATATGATGAAGATGGACCCGGTGGCCATAGATTTCACTAGTGACTTCTCTCAAGAGCATAAGTTTTCTACGATGGGTGAACAAATTATTATTGAGCAATTGACAGAATTGCGCATAGTTATGAGAATATCTAGGTATGATCATGTATATAGGCATCACATCCGAGACAAGTAGACCGACTCCTGCCTGCATCTACTACTATTACTCCACTCATCGACCGCTATCCAGCATGCATCTAGAGTATTAAGTTAAAAATAGAGTAATGCCTTAAGCAAGATGACATGATGTAGAGGGATAGTTTCATGCAATATGATAAGAAACCCATCTTGCTATCCTCGACGGCAACAATACAATACGTGCCTTGCTGCCCCTACTGTCACTGGGAAAGGACACCGCAAGATTGAACCCAAAGCTAAGCACTTCTCCCATCATAAGAAGAACCAATCTAGTAGGCCAAACCAAACTGATAACTCGAAGAGACTTGCAAAGATAACCAATCATACATAAAAGAATTCAGAGAAGATTCAAATATTGTTCATAGATAGACTTGATCATAAACCCACAATTCATCTGTCTCAACAAACACACCGCAAAAAGAAGATTACATCAAATAGATCTCCACGAGAGAGGGGGAGAACATTGTGTTGAGATCCAAAAAGAGAGAAGAAGCCATCTAGCTACTAACTATGGACCCGAAGGTCTGAAGTAAACTACTCACACTTCATCGGAGGGGCTATGATGATGTAGAAGCCCTCCATGGTGGATGCCCTCTCCGACGGAGCTCCGGAACAGGCCCCAAGATGGGAGCTCCGGAACAGGCCCCAAGATCGGAAGGAGTACGTCGGTGGAGCAACAGAGGGCCCATGAGGCAGGGGGCGCGCCCCCCACCCTCGTGGCCACCGCCCTTCTTTCTTGACGTGGGGTCCAAGTCTCCTGGATCATGTTCGGTGAGAAAATCACGTTCCCGAAGGTATCATTCCGTTTGGACTCCGTTTGATATTCCGTTTCTTCGAAACACTGAAATAGACAAAAAAAAATAGCAATTCTGGGATGGGCCTCTGGTTAATAGGTTAGTCCCAAAAGTACTATAAAAGTGGAAAATAAAGCCCAGTATGGTCCAAAACAGTAGATAATATTGCATGGAGCAATAAATAATTATAGATACGTTGGAGACGTATCAGGCATCCCCGAGCTTAATTCCTGCTCGTCCTCGAGTAGGTAAATGATAAAAAAGAATTTTTGATGCGGAGTGCTACTTGGCATAATTTCAATGTAACTCTTCCTAATTGTGGTATGAATATTCAGATCCAAAAGATTCAAGACAAAAGTTCATATTGACATAAAAATAATAATACTTCAATCAAACTAACAAAGCAATCATGTCTTGTCAAAATAACATGGCCAAAGAAAGTTATCCCTACAAAATCATATTGTCTGGCTATGCTCTATCTTCACCACACAAAATATTTAAATCATGCACAACCCCGATGACAAGCCAAGCAATTATTTCATACTTTTGACATTCTCAAAAAAAAAATTCGATCTTCACGCAATACATGAGCGTGAGCCATGGATATAGCACTATATGTGGGCCAGGGCATTAGTAACGACCCTTTAGTCCCAGTTCAGGAACCGGGACAAAAGGCCCTTACCAACTGGGACAAATGGGCCGTTTTCTACTAGTGGAATGGTGGTTGTGGAGAAGACAAAAAAGGGGGAAGATAGTCTCACATCAACTAGGCGTATCAACGGGCTATGGAGATGCCCATCTATGGATAGCAATGTGAGTGAGTAGGGATTGCCATGCAACGGATGCACTAGAGCTATAAGTATGTGAAAGCTCAACAAAAGAAACTAAGTGGGTGTGCATCCAACTCGCTTGCTCACGAAGACATAGGGCATTTTGAGGAAGCCCATCATTGGAATATACAAGCCAAGTTCTATAATGAAAAATTCCCACTAGTATATGAAAGTGACAAAATGAGAGACTCTCTATCATGAAGATCTTGGTGCTACTTTAAGCACAAGTGTGGTAAAAGGATAGTAACATTGTCCCTTCTCTCTTTTTCTCTCATCTTTTTCTTTCTCTTTTTTTTATTTGGTCCTTTTCTCTTTTTTTATGGCCTCTTTTTTGTTTTTTATTTTTATTTTTCGTCCGGAGTCTCATCCCGTCTTGTGGGGGAATCATAGTCTCCATCATTCTTTCCTCTGTTGGGACAATGCTCTAAACATGATGATCATCACACTTTTATTTTACTTACAACTCAACAATTACAACTCTATACTTAGAACAAAATATGACTCTATATGAATGCCTCCGACGGTGTACCGGGATATGCAATGAATCAAGAGTGACATGTATGAAAGAATTATGAACGATGGCTTTGCCACAAATACGATGTCAACTACATGATCATGCTAGCAATATGACAATGACGGAGCGTGTCATAATAAACGGAACAGTGGAAAGTTGCATGGCAATATATCTCGGAATGGCTGTGGAAATGCCATGATAGGTAGGTATGGTGGCTGTTTTGAGGAAGGTATATGGTCGGTATATGATACCGGAGAAAAGTGCGCAATATTAGAGAGGCTAGCAATGGTGGAAGGAAGGAAAGTGCGTATAATCCATGGACTCAATATTAGTCATGAAGAACTCATATACTTATTGCAAAAATCAACAAGTTATCAAAGCAAAGTATTACGCGCATGCTCCTAGGGAGATATATTGGTAGGAAAAGACCATCGCTCGTCCCCGACCGCCAATCATAAGGAAGACAATCAATAAATAAATCATGCTCCGACTTCATCACATAACGGTTCACCATACGTGCATGCTACGGGAATCACAAAATTTAACACAAGTATTTCTCAAATTCACAACTACTCAACTAGCTTGACACTAATATCACCATCTTCATATCTCAAAACAATTATCAAGCATTAAACTTTTCATAGTATTCAACGCACTCAAAAGAAAGTTTTACAAATCTTGAATACCAAGCATATTAAATTTTAAGCAAATTACCATGCTATTTAAGACTCTCAAAATAATCTAAGTGAAGCATGAGAGATGTTTCTATAAAACAAATCCACCGCCGTGCTCTAAAAGATAAAAGTGAAGCACTAGAGCAAAACTATATAGCTCAAAAGATATAAGTGAAGCTCATAGAGTATTCTATCAAATTCCAAATCATGTATGGCTCTCTAAAAAGGTGTGTACAGCAAGGATGATTGTGGTAAACTAACAAACAAAGACTCAAATCATACAAGACGCTCCAAGCAAAACACATATCACGTGGTGAATAAAAATATAGCTCCAAGTAAAGTTACCGATGGAAGTAGACGAAAGAGGGGATGCCTTCCAGGGCATCCCCAAGCTTTGACTATTTGGTGTCCTTAGATTATCTTGGGGGTTCCATGGTCATCCCCAAGCTTAGGCTCTTACCACTCCTTGTTCCATAATCCATCAAAAGATTTCACCCAAAACTTGAAAACTTCACAACACAAAACTCAACAGAAATCTCGTGAGCTCCGTTAGCGAAAGAAAACAACAGACCACTTCAAGGTACTGTAATTAACACATTATTTATTTATATTGGTGTTATATCTACTGTATTCCAACTTCTCTATGGTTTATAAACTATTTTACTAGCCATAGATTCATCAGAATAAGCAAACAACACACGAAAAACAGAATCTGTCAGAAATAGAACAGTCTGTAGTAATCTGTAACTAACGCAAACTTTTGAAACTCCAAAAAATCTACGAAAATAGGACGACCTAGGAAATTTGTTTATCGATCAGCAGCAATTAGAATCAGTATTTTATCACGTCCTGGTGATTTTTAACAATTGTTTTCATGAACAGAAAGTTTCTGGAAATTACAGCAAGATCAAATAACTATCATCCAAGAAGATCCTATAGCTGTAACTTGGCACAAACACTAATTAAAACATAAAAACACATCTAACCAGAGGCTAGATCAAATATTTATTACTAAGAAGCAAGGAAAAATATTGGGTTGTCTCCCAACAAGCGCTTTTCTTTAAAGCCTTTTTAGCTAGGCATTAAGATTTCAATGATGCTCACACGAAAGACAAAAATTGAAGCACAAAGAGAGCATCATATAGCATGTGAAAACACACATCTAAGTCTAACATACTTCCTATGCATAGATCTCTTATAGGTAAACAAATTATCAAGTCAAGCAAAAACTAGCATATGCAAGGAAGCGGAAAGAAACAATAGCAATCTCAACATAACAAGAGGTAATTTATTATCATGAAAATTTCTACAACCATATTTTTCTCTCTCGTAATAATTACATGTGGGATCATAAGCAAATTCAACAAAATAGCTATCACATAAAATATTTTCAATACGATCCACATGCATGCAAAGTTGACACTCTTCCAAAATAGTGGGATTATCATTAACTAAAGTCATGACCTCTCCAAACCCACTTTTATCAAAAATTTCATAAGATTGAACATTCTCCAAATATGTGGGATCTAAAGTTGACACTCCTCCAAACCCACTTTCAATACTATTGCAAACACTATTATCAATCTCATATTCATCATGGGGCTTAAATAAATTTTCAAGATCATAAGAAGAACTATCACCCAATCATGACCATTGCAACAAGTAGAGGACATAGAAAAACTAGCATCCCCAAGCTTAGGGGTTTGCATATTTTTAGCACAGTTGACATCAATAGAATTTATAGTAAAATCATTGCAATCATGCTTTTTATTGAAAGATCTACCGTGAGTCGCTTCATAAAGTACTTCATCACAATTTTTAGATTCACGAATTTCAGGCAAAACCTTATAAAGATAATCTAGTGCACTCAATTCACTAGCAATAGGTTCATCATAATTGGATCTCTTAAAGTGATTATAAAGTGGATGAGGATCCATAAACTTTTAGCAAGCAAAGATGCAAGCAAAAAGAAGGCACATGGTAACACAAGATTGAACGGAGGAAGGGCGAATAAAACGGCAAGGGTGAAGTGTGAGAGAGGAAAACGAGAGGCAAATGGCAAATAATGTAGTGCGAGAGATAAGGGATTGTGATGGGTACTTGGTATGTTGACTTTTGCGTAGACTCTCTGGCAACGGCGCCATAAATTCATCTTGCTACCTCTTGAGCACTGCGTGGGATTTCCCCGAAGAGGAAAGGATAATGCAGCAAAGTAGCGTACGTATTTCCCTCAGTTTTTGAGAACCAAGGTATCAATCCAGTAGGAGGCTACGCGCGAGTCCCTCGTACCTACACAAAGAAAATAACTCCTCGCAACCAACACGAATAGGGGTTGTCAATCCCTTCTCGGTCACTTACGAGAGTGAGATCTGATAGAGATGATAGATAATATTTTTTTGGTATTTTTGGTATAGAGATGCAAAGTAAAATAAAATGCAAAGTAAAAAAGTAAAGCAATAATAAAGTGATGGAAGATTAATATGATGAAGATAGACCCGGGGGCCATAGATTTCACTAGTGGCTTCTCTCAAGAGCATAAGTTTTCTACGGTGGGTGAACAAATTACTGTTGAGCAATTGACAGAATTGCGCATAGTTATGAGAATATCTAGGTATGATCATGTATATAGGCATCACGTCCGAGACAAGTAGACCGACTCCGACCTGCATCTACTACTATTACTCCACTCATCGACCGCTATCCAGCATGCATCTAGTGTATTAAGTTAAAAACTGAGTAACGCCTTAAGCAAGATGACATGATGTAGAGGGATAGTTTCATGCAATATGATAAAAACCCCATCTTGTTATCCTCGATGGCAACAATACAATACGTGCCTTACTACCCCTACTGTCACTGGGAAAGGACACCGCAAGATTGATTCCAAAGCTAAGCTCTTCTCCCATTGCAAGAAGAACCAATCTAGTAGGCCAAACCAAACTGATAATTCGAAGAGACTTGCAAAGATAACCAATCATACATAAAAGAATTCAGAGAAGATTCAAATATTGTTCATAGATAGACTTGATCATAAACCCACAATTCATCGGTCTCAACAAACACAGCGCAAAAAGAAGATTACATCAAATAGATCTCCACGAGAGAGGGGGAGAACATTGTATTGAGATCCAAAAAGAGAGAAGAAGCCATCTAGCTACTAACTATGGACCCCAAGGTCTGAAGTAAACTACTCACACTTCATCAGAGGGGCTATGATGATGTAGAAGCCCTCCATGGTGGATGCCCTCTCCGGCGGAGCTCCGGAACAGGCCCCAAGATGGGATCTCGTGGGTACAGAAAGTTGCGGCGGTGGAATTAGCTTTTTGGCTCCGTATCTGATCGTTTGGGGGTACGTAGGTATATATAGGAGGAAGGAGTACGTCGGTGGAGCAACGGAGGGCCCACGAGGCAGGGGGGCGCGCCCTAGGGGGCTGGGCGCGCCCCCACCATCATGGCCACCTCCCTTCTTTCTTGACGTGGGGTCCAAGTCTCCTGGATCATGTTCGGTGAGAAAATCACGTTCCAAAAGGTTTCATTCCGTTTGGACTCCGTTGATATTCCGTTTCTTCGAAACACTGAAATAGGCAAAAATCAGCAATTCTGGTTGATTTGTGTCTTAAGGTGTTATTCTAGTACGAACTCTATGATAGATCAAACGGAAAGAATAGCTTCGTGTTATTTTACTACAGACTCTTGAATAGATCGATCAGAAAGAATAATTTTGAGGTGGTTTTGTACCCTACCATAATCTCTTCGTGTGTTCTCCGCTATTAGTGACTTTGGAGTGTTATATGATCCAATTATGTTATTATAGTTGAGAGAACTTGCAATAATGAAAGTATGAGCCCTAGGCCTTGTTTCCTAGCATTGCAATACCATTTACGCTCACTTTTACTACTTGTTACCTTGCTGTCGGAGTAATGGGCCACGGGTAGGCTAACCCGGGACCCAAAACCTTTCAAGACATCGGGGCAGGCAACGCCCCTTAAAGAATCCCGAGACGATCTGCCGACTCTAGGAGTCAGCCGCAGCATCACCGATACCCACTCATGGCCGAGTCCCAGAGACGGCTGCGACTCCCGATCGGCGACTCCAATGAGGCCGACTATGGGGAGTCGGCCCGCGACTTCACCACTCTCTGCCTTCGAGAAGAAGGACAAGACCGGGGATGGCCGGAGTACGGCCCTCCCCTATGATGATTACCAAGGGCAGGTATGGCTACAGTATGCCGTACCGGAGGAGAGCTCCGTCCGGCGCGGCACTGTCGCCATACTGGCCCTGACGTCCGCCCTGACGACGGAGCACTGTTCCCACGTTGGCCCGCATGTACGGCCTGGAGACGGCGGGCCCCGCTAGTCAGCGGGAAGGACGAAGACGGCGAGAGCGCGCGAAGACGGACCCCGTGGGAGTCGGCCTCCGAGAGTCGGCCCTTTCCTCCCACGGGCCCCACACGCCATTAACCAGATAAGACAGGGAGTGGCGACAGTGATCGCCCGCCAGGCGGCGGCACTGTTGCCACGCCCCCACGACCATGCCAACGTCATCAGAGGCGCGGCTACAGTGGCCAGGTCAGTCGGCGGGGCCCACCAGAGGCGGGCCCCAGGAGTCGGCGGAGAAGACGGCGGCCTAAGAGACAGACGGCTGGGACCCGCGCCCAGTCGGATTACCATTGTACCCCTAGGGGGTAGGCCTATATAAACCCCCCGGAGCACCCATGCAAAGGGTTCGATCCTTTTTCCACTAGACCAGCAACATAGAAGGGAGAGAGCTAGCCTTGCCCTCTCCTACCTCCAGAACACAGCTCGAGGAGCAACATTGTAAACATATCACCATAGTGATCATGCGGAGACCCCGCAGAGCAGCAGTAGGGGTATTATCTCCTCGGAGAGCACCGAAGCTGGGTAAGATTCGCCGGCGTGCATGTCTACGCCTCATCCCGCTTCCAGGCACCGACGACGTTCTACTCGCCCCCACCATGATAAGCCATCCTTTGGCATATGTCGCACCCAACCCCCGACAGTTGGCGCCCACCGTGGGGCGAGGTGCACCGTCGTCCGGAGATCTGTTCTGGACGGGAACCCTTTTCCTCCCTGGCGAGCGCAGCCAGCCCGGCACGCCGGAGGGAGTTCACGCCGACGCGCTGCACGACGCTGAGACCCCCTGCGCGGCCAGCTGCCTCGCCGATCTTATCGGCGAGGTTAGCCTCTCCGACGAGCCTGCGTCCGACGCAGGCACCAGCGGCCCCGAGAGCCTTCTCGCGGGCCTCCTCGACGACCTCCATGTTGCTGGCGAGCCTGCCGCTGACCTGGAGTCCGTAGGCTCCACCGACCCGATGCTAGTCGACTCCGACACCGCGTCAATCGACGCCTTCCCCACCAACGTGGTGGTCTACGACGAGCCGCTCCCTCGCGCAGAGGGCAGCGGGAGAACCGTCACAGAAGGGCTCGTCATCGGCCATGGCGAGCGCTCCGACGGAGGAGCTCGCGACCCGCTTAACGCGGCACTGCAAGATCTGGATGCGCCTATTCCAGAGGACGCTGACGCCGAGACGCTGGAGGCACGCCGCCTCCAGCTCGTCGAAGGCGCAAAGAAGCTGGCAAGCATGAGACGCTTGTCAGAGGCCTACCGGCATGAGATGGATCGCGCTGTGGGCGGCTCGCCGGCTCCGACGGGGCCGAGCCGCCTAGGCGCGGTCCGGCAACGCGGCGCGGACATCGCCAGCATGTTCGGGGCCAATCGCCCCGTATACGCCACGCCCGCCGAGAACATTCGAGCCGCCCAGGCGGCAGCAGACGAGTTGGACGGACTCGAAGGCGAAGAGCGCCGACTGATGATGGAGCGATTCCAGCAACTCCTCGACGCGGCTGGCGCGCAGAATGCGGCCGGCTGCCGAACCGAGGGGCCGCAGCAGCAGAACGACGACCTGCCACCCCGCCGAGACCAAGGCGCGACGTCTCGGACGCCGACTGGCGGCGTTCACGGAAGAAAAGACAAGGAGTCGGCTGCGAGCCGCAGTCGGACTCACCTCACCATCGAGCACGACCAAGACGGCCGCCCAAGAGCAGTAGAGCGGCGGGACGACTATGTGCCTCCTCCACCTCGCAGAGAAAGGCGAGTCTCCCCGCCGCCTGTCGAGCATCCGACTCTCGGAGGCCGCCTCGGCCGCCGAGAGGGATTCGGAGAGAATGATGCCCGCCACCGGATCGACCGACTCCAACGATCCCTGGCGCTGGAAGAAGAAGACGAGCTGGGACCGCCGTGTTTCGGCCCCCGCATCCGAGATGAGCCCTTCCCCAAAGGGTTCACTCTCCCTAGAGACACTCCCAAGTACACCGGCTCCGTGAAGCTAGAGGACTGGCTGGTTGACTACTCCATAGCCGTCAGCATAGCGAACGGCAACACGAAGTATGTTCCGCTCATGCTCCAGGGCACAGCCCGGACATGGCTGAACAGCCTGAAACCCCGCAGCATCAACGAATGGTCCGACTGCCGTGACTTTCATCTCAGACATCACAATTCGGTATGGCATACCGCACAACATCATCACCGACAACGGCACCAACTTCGCCAAAGGCGCCTTGGCCCGTTTCTGCGCGACGCAGGGCATCCGACTGGACTTAGCGTCCGTTGCCCATCCGCAGTCGAATGGGCAGGTGGAGCGGGCGAATGGCCTCATCCTGTCCGGCATCATGCCTCGGTTGGTCGAACCACTGGAGCGTTCGGCCGGCTGTTGGCTTGACGAGTTGCCAGCCATCCTCTGGAGTCTGCGCATGACTCCAAACAAGTCGACCGGCTTCACACCCTTCTTCCTCGTCTACGGTGCTGAAGCCGTCATCCCAACGGATATAGAGTTCGACTCCCCGCGAGTCATGATGTACACTGCGGAGGAAGCAGAAGAAGCACGACAAGATGGCGTCGATCTGCTGGAAGAGGGTCGGCTGTTGGCACTCAGCCGGTCCAGCATCTACCAGCAGAGCCTACGTCGCTACTACAACAGGAAGGTCAGGCCGAGATCCTTCCAACAGGGCGACCTTGTGCTCCGGCTGATCCAGCAAACAGCCGGCAAACACAAGTTGTCGGCACCTTGGGAAGGCCCCTTCATCATCAGCAAGGTGCTAGGAAACGACTCCTACTACCTGATCGACGATCAGAATCCCCGAGCACGAAAGAGGGACGACTCGGGGAAAGAGACGGAGCGACCATGGAACGCGAATCTTCTTCGAAGATTTTACAGCTGATGCAGTATGTACCACGCTACCCTTTTGTATTGAAGTACCAAGACTCTGGGCCCCCCGAGACGGACTCGGGGACTGCCCCTTTTGACATATGTATAATAAGTATTATGCTTCCGAGTATGCTACTCTTTGTTATGCCACTTGGCGCCGGGCTCGACTAGTCGGCCCGGGGACTTGTCGTCTCGCGCTATGAAAACGCTTCCTGCAGTCGGACAAGTAGTGTGTGGTGCTTAAGCCGTCTCCTGATAGAAGCCGCAGCTTGCAGAGCGACTGCCTGGCGGGCAGGAGTAGGGAAGAATCGGTGCCCACATGAAAAATGGCTAAGGACTCAAAGCATAAACATAGCTCGAGCCGGCTTTCCAGCAGTTCCTCGCAAATCCGACTCCGAATAGTCGGCTTACTGTTTTATATCCAACTTGCCAACGAAACTCTAGAATGGCTAAGTACTTGCCTTCCCAAAATAGCCAAGTGTTTGATCCAGCGGCAGTTCGCGGAACGGCTGCCCGACTGGCAAAGATGGCATCTAAGGGAAGGCGGCAAAAGGAAAAAGCCAAAAGAGCAGTAAGCAAGAAATGATAGAACTCAGATAAATATTTACATCACAGAGGCCATTGGCCGAATCTTTGAACAGAAGTTCAAAATACACCCAGCGGGTGGAGTTGTGCGAATTAACAAAGTTCTTCGAGCAACTACTAAGCAGATAAACAAACCAAGGCAGTGGCCTATGAAGCCGCAGACGGGTTCGGGGGCTCGGAGGAGATGGCGGTGTCGGACGTTGGGGCGGCCGGCTGGGCAGACTCGGCTTGATCACCTCCAGCAGCAGTCGGCGCAGTTGGGCGCGGCTCGTTGGTGGAGGCACGGTCGAGATGAGGATGATCGCCCGCTCCGGCTTCTGGCGCCTCCATCTCGTCTCCGACCTCCACCTCGCCTCCTTCCTCGACACTGGAGCCGATCACCTCCACTGAGTCCTCGCCGTAGTTCGGGTTCATCCCGAACCACTCCGGCGGCGCCTCCTCGCCGTTGTCAGCTAGCTCAGGAACAAAGACATTGGGGTCGACGTACTCGGCGAGTGCCGCGGCGAGCTTGACAAAGTCATCCTTCATGGCTGCCAGCTCCGGCTGGGCCTCAGCCCGGAGCGTGGCCAGCTGGTCCAGGCTCAGGTCCGGATACCACGCCTTGATGAACTCCAAGGCACAACACGCTCCGGCGCGTGCCGAGGAGCCTTTCCAGGCCTCCAAGCGACCCGCTGCGACCTCCAGCCAGTCGGCGGTCTGGCTGGAAGTGCACAGAATCGGCATCTCCGGCCACAAGGCAGCAATCGCCTGGGCGCCGGCGCGTTGAAGCCGGCGCAGCATCCGGTGAGCCGGCCGCAGGCGAGCCTCGATGCTCAAAAGTTGTTCATCAAGAGTCCGGGGGGCGTTGGCAACAACCTCCTCGCCGGCCACCCTCCGCGCCTCGCGATCGGCCTCGATGGCTTGAACGGCGGCTTGCGCATGGCCTGGGAAGAAATCTACCAATACGAAAAAAGAAGCAAGTCAGAAAGGGCAAGAGTCGGCCCGACCCACAGTCGGCTGCCCAAAGGAAGCGAGTAAAGAGAACTTACCATCAACGATATCTTCAATTTCATGGAAGCCGAAGGTCAGCATCGCCTCCTTGTCGGTCCAGGAGGAGCGTTCGGCTTCGAACTCGGCTTGGAGTCCAGTCTCCCTCTCCTTCGCCTCCTCCTGCGCCTTCTCGAGCAGCTCCTTCTGCTCTGCCAGCTGCGCGGCCAGTAGGTCGCGCTCCGTGACGAGCTTGCCGCACTCCACCTCCTTGGCGCGCAAGGCGGTGTTGGCTTCGCCTAGCTGCTGCTGAAGAACGGCGTTGGCCTCTGAAGAAAGAAGAAAAAGGACACGAGTCATCAGAAAAGGTCGCCAAGAAGATCCGGCCCGACTGCGCAGCAGTCGGCCCTAATCTCGGGGACTACAGCCCGCGGGTGCGCCGGCGCGCCCCCGCGAAGAAGGAAACTCACTCCGGCTCTCCGACAAGTCAGTAGTCCGCTTGCCCAGCTCTTCAACATTGCGGTTGAAGACGGTGACTCGGAGGTTGTGGTAGTCCTATGATAAGCATTTCAAAAAAGAATAAGCGTCTGGAACTCGCCAGTAGAGTTCCAACCCGCCTGCTCAGCAGCCGGCTCGGAACTCGGGGACTACGCCCAGTGGGTGCGCTGGCGCGCCCCCACAAAGAAGAGCAAGAAAAACAAAGACAGAAGAAACATACCCGGATGGCCGCACGCGACGCCAGATGCGCCTTGGTGCAGTTCTGGAGGGCGTCGCTCTCGGCTCGCAGCTTCGCCTTGACGTCCAGGAGCGCCTGGTTCAGCGGGCCGGTGCCGCCTCCTCTCACACACCCGACGGGCGCGGCGCTCATCACCTCGACGTCTCGGGCGGCCGAGCTGGCCGCTCCAGTCTTCAGAGGTCGCGGCACTGAAGTCGCCTTCTCCAGACGGCGGCGCGTCGGCGAGGAGACTTGGAGAAGCAAGTTCGCCTCGGCTTCGTCCGTGGTCGGCGGCACCGGCGGGTCCGCCGGCCGTTCATCCCTCGCGCTTCCCGATGGCGGCGGGGGCGGTGGTGGCGGCACCACCGTGTCCGGCTCGGGGATCTCACCGCCCTCACTCTCCACGACGGGGTACTCCCCGCCGGCCTCCCCAGACTGCTCCATGTGGTCCGGAGGCGGCGCCGAGCGCAATGGGAGAACAAGCAGCGCCGACTGGCGGCGCGCGGCTTCTTCGGCCCGCTCTTTGGCTGCTGCGGCGGCTTCTCCTCCCTCCAGCCCCTCCTGGGTGGAGGGGGCCGCCTTCTCGGCCTCCGCCTTCTCCCCGCGGGCGGTTTCGTCCTCGTCGCGCTTCTCCTGCGCGTTCCGCTCTGTCGCTTCCCGGAGGTCGGCAACGGGGTCGATACGCCGAGTCGTGGCGGACGACTCCACCGACCCCCTGATGGAGGCGGCGGCGACTCTCCCAAGGGTGAGGGGAGCACTGGAACAGGGAAGACACGTAAGGACTCAGACAAAACCCACCAAGAGATAAAACAAGACAAAGAAGCAGGAACACGTACCCGGAAGATAGCGGCGGCTTCTTCACTTCCTTACGGAAGCGATGGGCCCTCGCGACCGCCTCTTCACGTTTGGTCGCGGCGGTCGCCCCCTTAAACTTCTTTTCCCGGCCTCCGAGGGAACTCGGCCCGGCCCGGCGCTTCCTCGCGCCGTCTTGCCTCGGTTGATGGCGCGGGGCGACTCCTCCATCTTTGCCGGCGGGCCAGTCGGCGAAGGTGGCCGAGGGCCTGAGGCCGCCTTCCTCTCCTTCGCCGCCCCCTTCGGCGTCGGCCTCCATCGCCGCCGCCCCCAGGTCGGGGTCGTCGATGTCGCTCTCCGCTCGATCGGGGGCGAACTGGCGGGGCGGCCCCGCGGCGCCGGCCGCGGGCTGGAGGAGAGAGTTCTGGTTCAAGAGATAAGAATAAAAGAGATCAGGAGTCGGATTCGGCTGAAGAAGAAGAAGAAGAAGAAGAATCACTTACCACCGGGGGGAGGTTGGCGCGCGAGTACGGCTCCAAGCCGAACTGCCAATCCTCCGATGGGCCGCAGTTCGCGATGTAGTTCACCGTGTCGGATACCTCCACGTGAGGCATGTCCTTGGTGCACGTCCGACTGGGGTCCCGGTGGCCGCTCATCTGACAGATCAGATGAGGCCGGCCTTGGAGCGGGAGGACTCGGTGCGCCACGAAGGCGGCCAGCATGTCGGCCCCAGTCAAGCCGGCCGACTGCGTCAGCACTCGAAGTCGCGATACGGCGGCGGCTCCAGCCGGAGTCAGCGTCTTGGCGCGGTAGGACCAGCTGGGCTTCCTCCCAGCTGGCGCGCCGGCAACATAAGCCGGCAGGTTAACCCAGTCGCCGTCTGGGGCGACGTTCTTCACATAGAAGTAAGAGCGCTGCCACATCTTCACCGATTTGATCAGCTGGATGGCGGGTAACGGGTTGTCGGCCGTCGACCTCCGCAGCGCGATGAAGGCACCGCACTGAGCTGGCACGCCGGCGACGTGCGTGTCGAGCTTGGAATGAAAGAACTCTCCCCACAGCTCGATGGTAGTGAGAATGCCGAGGAAGCCCTCGCACAACACAGTGAAGGCCGCCAGCAGCACAACCGTGTTTGGAGTGAGGTGGTGCGGCTGGAGGACATGAAAGTCCAGGAACGAGCAGAAGAACCCGCTCACCGGCAGCCCCAGGCCGCGCATGAGGTGGGAGCGGAACACGAGCCGCTCGCCCTACTTCGGCGCCGGCGTCACCTCCGTCGGCGGCGGAGCGCGGGCCTGCACGAGGTGCGCGCCGGGGATGCGGCGCGTCTTGCAGAGGAAGTCAATAATGTCGTCGTCGATCTCGGAACCATCCCATACGCCGGAGCGCACGGCGGCGGGCGCGGCGGCGGAGGTAGAGCTCATCGCTGCGTGCAGGGCGCAGTCCGGCGCAGCAGCGGTGGGAGAAAGAAGGAGGAGGAAAGAAGCAAAAGAAGCAGAGGGGAGCGGGCGCGCGTGCTTCGCCGCCCCGTTCCCTGCGCCGACTTATAGGCCTACGGGCTGAAGAACCAAGGGGGCGTCGTGGGATTAACTGCGCCCACGCCCCCATGACCCCCACGATTTACCACGGAAGTTACCACGCGCATTTACTGCGCTGAGAAGCTCAACCGCCCGCGCGGCCGCAATGGATCCGTTCGAGGGCCGAGGCGCAGTAATGGCGGGCCCCACCCATGGGCCTGTCCCGTCGCGCGCGTGGGCTGGCAGACTGGCTCGGCCACGTGGCGTCCCTCAGCGGGTCCGCGACAGGCGGCGGCCGTGTGGCTTATCAGGCACGCCGCCTGAGTCCCGCCACGACTTTCAAACTCTTTGAAGAGCAAGAGGACCTTCGACGAGTCCGGCTTCCCATAGTCGCCTTGTCGGAGGCGGCCTTGATAAGATCGCCTCCCCCACGATCCACTCGGAGGAAGAAACTGTTGAGGCTCCTCGACAGGTCTCCCTCGGCGCCTCACCAGCTTCGGGGGCTACTGTCGGAGTAATGATCCACCCGGGACCCAAAACCTTTCAAGACATCGGGGCAGGCAACGCCCCTCAAAGAATCCCAAGATGATCTACCGACTCTAGGAGTCGGCCGCAGCATCGCCGATACCCACTGACGGCCGAGTCCCAGAGACGGCTGCGACTCCCGATCGGCGACTCCAGGGAGGCCGACTATGGGGAGTCGGCCCGCGACTTCACCACTCTCTGCCTTCGAGAAGAAGGACAAGACCGGGGATGGCCGGAGTACTGCCCTCCCCTACGATGATTACCAAGGGCAGGTATGGCTACAGTATGCCGTACCGGAGGAGAGCTCCGTCCGGTGCGGCACTGTCGCCATACTGGCCCTGACGTCCGCCCTGACGACGGAGCACTGTTCCCACGTTGGCCCGCATGTACGGCCTGGAGACGGCGGGCCCCGCTAGTCAGCGGGAAGGACGAAGACGGCGAGAGCGCGCGAAGACGGACCCCGTGGGAGTCGGCCTCCAAGAGTCGGCCCTTTCCTCCTACGGGCCCCACACGCCATTAACCAGATAAGACAGGGAGTGGCGACAGTGATCGCCCGCCAGGCGGCGGCACTGTTGCCACGCCCCCACGACCATGCCAACGTCATCAGAGGCGCGGCTACAGTGGCCAGGTCAGTCGGCGGGGCCCACCAGAGGCGGGCCCCAGGAGTCGGCGGAGAAGACGGCGGCCTAAGAGACAGACGGCTGGGACCCGCGCCCAGTCGGATTACCATTGTACCCTCGGGGGGTAGGCTTATATAAACCCCCCGGAGCACCCATGCAAAGGGTTCGATCCTTTTTCCACTAGACCAGCAGCATAGAAGGGAGAGAGCTAGCCTTGCCCTCTCCTACCTCCAGAACACAGCTCAAGGAGCAACATTGTACACATATCACCATAGTGATCATGCGGAGACCCCGCAGAGCAGCAGTAGGGGTATTATCTCCTCGGAGAGCCCCGAAGCTGGGTAAGATTCGCCGGCGTGCATGTCTACGCCTCATCCCGCTTCCAGGCACCGGCAAAGTTCTACTCGCCCCCACCATGATAAGCCATCCTTTGGCATATGTCGCACCCAACCCCCGACACTTGTTGTTTTTATATTTTCAGATTACACAAACCTAAATCTACCATCCATATTGCACTTGTATCACCATCTCTTCGCCAAACTAGTGCACCTATACAATTTACCATTGTATTGGGTGTGTTGGGGACACAAGAGACTCTTTGTTATTTTGTTGCAGGGTTGTTTAAGAGAGACCATCTTCATCCTACGCCTCCCACGGATTGATAAACCTTAAGTCATCCACTTGAGGGAAATTTGCTATTGTCCTACAAACCTCTGCACTTGGAGGCCCAACAACGTCTACAAGAACAAGGTTTTGTAGTATACATCAAGCTCTTTTCTGGTTTTGTTGCCGGGGAGGTTAATGCTTGAAGGTATATCTTTAGATCTTGCAATCGAATCTTTTAGTTTCTTGTTTTATCACTAGTTTAGTCTATAAAAGAAAACTACAAAAAATGGAATTAAGGGTTCCTCATATGCTTCATCTTTTTAATGTATTTTGTGAAAATGATGGGAAGGAAAATTGTGCTCAAGTACTAGAAGAAGAATTACATAGAATGCTTGGCATAAAATACGTGAATGATGAGCATGATTGCAATGTTGTTAGTATGAATTCTTTGAATGCACATGATACTAATGATATGCAAAGCCACAAGCTTGGGGATGCTATGTTTGACTAAGATGATATGTTTTGTCCCCCAAGTTTTGATGAGCAAATTTATTATTATGAAAGCATGCCTCCTATTTATGATGATTATATTGATGAAAGTGGGTTTGGAAGAGTGTCAACTTTAGGAAGTAATGATCCCACTATTTTGGAGGGTGTCGAATCTTATAATATTTATGAAAGTGGATTTGGAGAGGTCATGACTTTATTTAGTGATGATTCCACTATTTCGGAAGAGGTTCCAATTGATTATGAGAACAGAGTTGCTATCTATGATGATTATTGTGATGACATGTATGATATAAAGAATAATGATAACCATGAAACTTTTCATGATGATTTTAATTTTCAATTGGTTTATGCCTCACATGATAGTTATTTTGTTGAGTTTGCTCCCACTACTATTCATGAGAAGAAATTTGCTTATGTGGAGAGTAATAAAAATTCTATGCTTGTAGATCATGAAAAGAATGCTTTATGTGCTGGTTATATTGTTGAATTCATTCATGATGCTACTGAAAATTATTATGAGGGAGGAATATATGCTTGTTGGAATTGCAATAATATCAAATTTCCTCTCTATGTGCTTAAAGTTTTGAAGTTATGCTTGTTTTGCCTTCCTATGCTAGTTGATTATTGTTCCCATAAGTTGTTTGCTCACAAAAACCCTATGCATAGGAAGTGGGTTAGACTTAAATGTGCTAGTCATATTCTCCATGATGCTCTATTTATGTTTCAATTTTTATCTTTTATGTGAGCATCATTGAAATCATCATGCCTAGCTAGGGGCGTTAAACGTTTGCGCTTGTTGGGAGGCAACCCAATTTTATTTTTGTTCTTTAATTTTCGATCCTGTTTAGTAATAAATAATTCATCTAGCTTCTGGTTAGATGTGGTTTTGTGTTTTAATTAGTGTTTGTGCCAAGTAGAACCTTTGGGAAGACTTGGGTGAAGTCTTTATGATCTTGCTGTAAAAAACAGAAACTTTAGCGCTCACGAGATTAGCTATAACTTTTTACCGGAGAGTGCTATTTAGTTGATTCTTTTAGAAGATGTTTACTAGAAAAATTCCTCAGGACCACCAATTTATATCAGAATTGTTGGATTTACAGAAGTATTCGAATGATACAGATTACTACTGACTCTTCTGTTTTTGATAGATTCTGTTTTCTATGTGATGTTTGCTTATTTTGATGAATCTATGAGTAGTATCGGAGGGTATGAACCATAGAGAAGTTGGAATACAGTAGATATTACACAAATATGAATTTAGAATGAGTTCACAACAGTACCTAAGTGGTGGTTTTATTTTCTTATACTAACGGAGCTTACGAGTTTAGAATGAGTTCACAACAGTACCTAAGTGGTGGTTTTATTTTCTTATACTAACGGAGCTTACGAGTTTTCTGTTAAGTTTTGTGTTGTGAAGTTTTCCAGTTTTGGGTAAAGATTCGATGGACTATGGAATATGGAGTGGCAAGAGCCTAAGCTTGGGGATGCCCAAGGCACCCCAAGGTAATATTCAAGGATAACAAAGAGCCTTGGGGATGCCCCGGAAGGCATCCCCTCTTTCGCCTTCGTTCATCGGTAACTTTACTTGGAGATATATTTTTATTCACCACATGATATGTGTTTTGCTTAGAGAGTCATTTTAATTTATTTTGTTTTGCTTGCTGTTTGAATAAAGTATCAAGATCTGAAATTATCAAATGGGAGAGTCTTCACATAGTTAAATAATTATTTAACTACCCATTGATCTTCACTTATATCTTTTTGGAGTAGTTTGTCATCTACTCGTGTGCTTCACTTATATCCTATGAGTAAACAGTTGAATGAATTGAATATCATAAATCTGAAATTATATATGTTTCATATGCTTATCCCATGGGGAGTAATGACTTTACATATAAGAAGTAGAGTTGGTAAATTTATTGTCACACCCTGCATTTTGTAACATGTCATTTGCATTAATAAAGCATGAAAATTTGGACCAACAAAAAAAACTTTTGCATTATTTGGCTTTTTATTTGGAGTTGGTTTTCTCTCAGTGATTTTCAAGTGCTCTTTAAAGTCAACTACTCCACTTTATATACTTCATCTCCCTGCCCCAAACTTCTGGCCAATGACCATGCCATGTGTATAGTGCAATATAGTATGTTCTTACAAAAATAATTTGGCCAAAAAGTATTTTCAAAAATTAGTTTTCCAAAAACCCCTGAATTGAGGTTTGCACTACAAGTATTTGATTTGAGGTATGAAAAGTATTTCAAAGAGTATATTTGAAACCTATTAGATATATGATTCCCATAAACCACAAAAATATAATTTTAAAAGTTATTTTCCTATTTTATTTAAAAGCTTTTTCTTAAGGCCAGAAATGGTTTTTAATAGGGGAAAATTATTTTATTGTTTCAAAAATATTTGACAACAATCAGGGAAACTCAGTAGACATATATTTTCCATATATAAGAGTTTCAACACATGGTCATGTTCAAAATATTGGACAAAACCTCCCAAAACCATTACTGCCCATCTCAAGGATTTGAAATATTTCTACGGGAAATATTTTCATAAAAATCCAAGGAAACTCCAGCAAGTCACAAATGCATATTGTGATCACCATGCGAAGCCTCACCGCAATCAAGGTCATTTTGGCTCACCAAAATGCCCCAAAACCCTCTATGGACAGAATCCAATTTGAACAACTTTGTACTACCAACTTTCTCTCCTTGACCCCAACTTTTGTGATCATGTTCACATGACCTAATGAGGCCACTACACCAAGAGGAGCATCAAGGGGAAGTGATTTGCTCAACTAGATCTACACAAGTTCATTTCTGCTAATTTCTAGGGTTTACAAAAGTTGCATTGGCAAGTTTGCCCAAATGAGGTCAAAATTGGTGGAAGGCCTTAATTATATGTGCCATTTCACCCTGTGAAGTCTCATGACAAAAAGAAATCATCTACTTGCCCAAACCACCATCAAACAACTTCTGGCAGAATTTCAAAATGCTTGGTTCAACCCCTTCCACTAATCTCCATGAGCTGATATCTTTACCACGACCCCTCCTAGTCCCCCTCTAGCACTTGTGTGCTTTTCTACCTGAGGAAGCAATGATGAAGGGGGGATAACCCCATTTTTCTTCTCTGGACAGTGGATTCCTCCCTCTCTCTTAGCCTCCTTCTCTCCCCTCAGCTTTCCACAGCACCCAAGGCTCTCCCGAGCTTTTTCCCACGCCCCCTACAGCTGCCAGACATAAGTGGACACACGCGGACGTGGGAAAGCCGCAGATGCCAGCCAAAGTCGTGCTCTGGAGCGCCTGGCAGGGCACCGACCGTTGACGCCGCGTCTCCCGACCACCTCGAGCCTCCCCGCGCGCCAGTCGATGCCCCTCGACATCCGCTCCACGCCAGCAGGCCGCCCACTTGCTCCTGCACCCTTCTCTCTCTCTTGCAGCTCGCGCAAGAACGCCGGCCAATGCTCGCGCCGCCCCTGTGGCCCGCCTCCAGCTCGTCCCGCTCCTCCTCTCTCTCCCTGGTACCCTAGACAGCTCCCACGAACACCCCCGAGCCCTCCATTCCCTCTCTAACGGCCACCCGAGACGATCCCGCGGGCAGCCGTAGGCCACACCTATGGTGGACCTCGGCCAGCCTATATAAGGCGACCCCGAGCCTCTCTCTCACTCCCTGTCGCTCCCCCACACTCCTAGTCAACCTCCTACACCACCCATTTGTCTCCAGAGCCGCTTGAGCTCGAGATCGAGCTCGAGCTCAATCACCTCGGCTCGTCGGCGTTCATGCGGTACAGGCCTCCTTCGCCCCTGTTCTCTCTTGATCTAGAACCGCGCGACATCACTAACCCTTCCCCTCTATTCCCCCACTCTTTTTGTAGCCGGGAACAGCCGGAACCACTGACGCCCGAAGCACCTCCGCCGCGTGACCTCGTCGTCGGCGAACCAGGCTGCTCCGGTGACCACCTCGACCACCACCCGAACGGCGACATCCCCCTGAGTCCAATGGTGCCACCTGCTCGACCTGCCGTGCCCTGTAGTGTCGCTGGTGAGCTCGCCGACCCCTCTGGCCGCAAGGTTTGAGATGACAGGTGGGCCCTGCCTGTCATTCTCACCTCTCCCTCGCCCCTCTCTCTCTCGCTGACGCCTGGGCCAACCCGCCAGGTTTGAAAACCTGGCGCGCGCGCTGGCTCGCCTGGGCTAGATCCCCTCCGGGCCTGCTGCGTTGTGGCCTTTCTGGCCCAGTGGCACAGTGCCCTCTTGTTTTATTCTTTTCTGTGCAAACTTGGAAATATTCCACAGGATTAAATAAATATCCAAATGCAATAATTCCAACTCCCAAATTCTTGGAAAAATCTCACCTATTTAATGGTGTAACTTTCATACATGCCGAACCAACTTTTCTGTGTTGTTCAAATTCAAATTAAAATTTTGAGCAATTAAATCCTTGTTTGAAAATCCATTGCTCTGCCCTGTAGCTCCAAATCCAAAAATAAGAATTTTCCCCTTCTTAGTTTTAACCATAGTATTTAACAAAAATGAGTTGACATTTTTCTGAGCACTTTAGTTTTTCTGTATTATTATTGCCTTATTTTTTTCGTTATTATTTTGCGATGATAGATTGCATTGCTGACGAAGGAGTTGGACCAGAAGACTTTGCTGAGCTAGGCAAGCAGCCCTTTGACCATGTCCATGAAACCTTTTTTTGCATGTCATATATCACCATATTGTTGTTGCAATGGAATCATGATGAGGTGGTAACCACTTTGATGGGTTGCCTCCGATACTTCCTTGTTGATACTTGCATTATGCATGAACCTACCTTCCTATGAGGGTTATGCCGGTGGGAGTAGATAGGATGCTAAAGTACTTGCTACGCAAAAAGGGATGGGAATATTCATGGTGATGGAGAAAAAGTATTTTCGAAAGACTTTTCGAAAACCCTGTCGGGTGCCACTTATGCCCTAGGGAGATAATGAGTTGGGTAACCACTTGATGACGAAGTGTTGTACCGACGCAAGTGTGTGTTGTTTTCAAAACGGATTGGTTTAAGTTGCGACCGTTATTCCATCCTTACATGTGCAACCACTCTACCTTTATATGGGAAAGGGCATTATTGATTACCTAGGCCGATACTAGCTTGGAGCCCGCATTACTAGTGACGGGAGAGTCGTTGTTGCGCTCTCTCGGGACGGGGTCATGCCAGGTAGGGCGGCCATGACTTTTTTCACAGGGCACCGGACACACCGTTGGTACCCCGTGCTTGTGGTATGTGATGAATATGGGAGCGAGGCTCCACAATTTTAAGATGTGAAATGTTGGGCACGGGGGTTGCTACCAATCGAGTGGACTCTACGTTAGTGTCGTCTAGGGAAAGATAGTGATCGGGTGCTTACCAAGGGTACTTGAGGTACCGCGGGCCGTGGATGACACGAAAGTTCCCCGGATCTTGTGGGTAAAGTGTGCAACCTCTGCAGATTGTAAAACTATTCGAATAGCCGTGGCCACAGTCAAGGACAGTTGGGTAACCGCTCTTGGGCTACGTCCACATGTTTACAAACCAGTGTGTGTTTGGATAAGTGGGAAGAACTACTTGGGTCAAGTCAAAGGACTTGACATGATTGACTTGGGTTGATGCCCACTCCATTTATGTTGATATCTGTAACCAGTCCCTATGGTTACTTCGATTTGTATGATGCATGTTATACCAATTGTTGAACATGTCATAGCACAACAAAACTAGCTTTCTGCAAAAATTTACCTATATCATGCATTGTTGTATCTTGAACCAAAACATGGGTTGCTTGCGAGTACATTCAAAGTACTCATTGGCTTGCCACTGGTTATTTTATTGGCCAGGCATGGAAGAACAGGAGCTCGAAGAAGAGCTCTTTGGAGACGAACATGCAAACTAGGACGTTTCCCAGTCAGAATGCATGTAGGGTTAAGGCAGATGGCATGGCTTCTACTTACCGACAAAGATTTCCGCTGCTTAAGTTTATTTGGTATTCAGCCCTTGTGGCTTTATCTATGTAAGACTTGACCATAATGGTGATAATTTGTGTAAGACGGTATGTATGGATGTAAGACTCTTGTTACTCGGCTTCTGTGTGTTCAGTGAGCATTGATCTCTGGGATCACTGTACATGTGCATTCGGCGATCACGACTTATGAGTCGGGGTCCCCACAGAGCTGGTATCAGAGCCATCCTGACTGTAGGAAGCCGTAGTTAGCATGGACGTTAGTTAGAGTGAGACTATCTATGAAATTACCTATATACCTACTTTTTCTAAAAATATCCCAAACATAGGTCACATTTCCTCTATTTACCCTTCCCCTTCCACTTTTGTAGATGGCCGTCGTACTCGAGGACTTCCTGACCACTGGATTTCCCGTGCTTCTTGAGGATAGCCTCAAGAAGTGCCAGTTCACTCGAGCCCTCACCTTCTCCTATCACAAACATTGGATCAACAGCACCAAGTAGGAGTATCACGTGGAGGTAGTCGTGAGGGCGAACGACTCACTGACAAGCTAGTTCTTTGAAGGACCCCAGATGGCGACCTTGCTCCTCGCCGTTGAGACTGCTGCACTCAAGGCACTGACTCGCCTTCGGGATCTTCTGCCAGAGATGGCAAGTGAGCCAGCCACTCGTTACCTGCCTTATCAGAAGGAGGGTGATGACGGGAGCACCGCACCAGCTCCACCCATGGACGAGGGACTTCCCCTCCGTTTCCAGACCTGCTTCGACTTGTGTGCTGACAACCTGGCACACCACTTGGCCTCGGAGTCGATGGAGCTTCGGAGGGAACTCCATGAGACCAAGGAACTCCTCCGCCTAGCTCAGACAAAGGCGGATAGGATCAAGAAGGATGGTGCACCCCCTGGACAGCCCGTTGTTGCCCATCGAGGCGGGCGACCCCCACAGGTCATGCATGACAAGGGATCATCTCGGCCACGCCGTATCACGGTGAAGGAATATTGCAACCTCTTCATGGTGCCATCGGCGAAGCAGCGCCGTGTTCAGCTTCTCCACTCCCCCACTCCCTCAAGTGACGAAGAAACTGAGACAAATGAAGATGAGGAGGAAGACCCAGAGGAGCCGGAATACGTGACCGAGCATTCCACCACTTAGACACCGTTCAGGACTAGGATAGGCCAGTCTGTAACCCTTAAGGTAGGATAGGTCGTGTACCCCTTATGCGAAGTCGAGTCCATGTAATGGTTCAAATGAAACCATGTTGTGTTGTGTTTGCTTTCAACTTGTTTGATGGAAGTCATACTTTCCCTTCGGGAACTTGTAAACAACTACATCACCCATTTGGTTTTAATGCATGAGTTTGGCCCTTCTAGCCCTTGCTTAACTTAAAATTGTGTCACGCCCACCCCCTTACTAGGCATCCCATATATATTGCTTTCCCTCATCTTTCCCAATAATTGACCTTGACCGCTCCAACAAGATGCCTGTTGTAACATGTACTGGTGCCTCTACTCAGCAGCAAGAAGACGGATCAGGAGCCAGTCAGGACCAAACCCAAGGACAAGCTCCACCACCGCCACCACCTCCAAACATGGACATGGCTCAACTTCTCCAAGCCTTCCGAGAGGAACGCCAAGCCAACACTGCAGCCCTCCAAATGATTGCCCAGGCTGTCAACTGCCAGCCTGCGGGGAACGGCAATGGACGTTCCATGTTGGCAGAGTTCAAGAAGCATGCACCACCCACCTTCATCGAGACTGCTGAACCCCTGGATGCAGACGACTGGGTCCGCACCATTGAGGATCTGTTGGAACTAGTCGGCTGCACTGAAGACCGCGAGAGGGTGGCATATGTTGCCCACTGTCTTGGGGGAACTGCCAGAGCTTGGTGGGATGGATTCAAGGTCATGCATGCTGTGCAAAACATCACTTGGAATGACTTCAGGACAGAATTCTGCAAGTCCCATATTCCTTCTGGAATCATGGCCATCAAGAAGCGTGAGTTCCAAGCCTTGAAGCAAGGAAGTAGCACTGTCAAGGAGTACATGCAGAAGTTCAGTGTTCTGTCAAGGTGTGCTCCTGAGGATGTCAGTACTGATACTGCCAAAAGAGAGCGCTTCATGGAAGGCCTTAACCAGACTCTGCCATACTCCCTTGTTGTGTGTGACTGCCCAACCTTTCCTGATTTGGTGAACAAGGCACTCATGCTTAAGGACAAGCGACGTGCTTTGGATGATACCCGTAAGCGCAAGATGATCAGCAAGGGTAGCTCCAGCAACCAGAAGCCTCGCCCGTGGCAGCCAGCCCAGGTCAAGCCAACCTATCAGCAGCCAAGAGCCCCTGCACCAAAAACTAACTATCAGCCTCAGCAGTACGCCAACCCCAGGCCAGCTTACAAGAACCCCAATAACAATGCCGGCAAGAGCAACAACCCCAATCAAGTCACTTGCTTTGGATGTGGTCAGCCAGGACACTATTCCAAGTATTTCCCCAACAAGAAGCCCGATGCCCCACGCCCCAATGCGCAGAACCCGGGACAAGGCCGAGGAATGTCACCAAGGAACCAAGCTCCCCGCAACCCGCCCAACAATGGCAAGGGTCGTGTGAATCATGTCGCTGCAGAAGAAGCCCGGGAAGACCCGGACATCGTGCTGGGTACATTCCTTGTTAACTCAGCACCTGCAACTGTCTTGTTTGATTCTGGAGCCATGCATTCCTTTATCACCCAAGAGTTTGCATTAAAAAGTGGCATGACCCCTACACCCCTGAATAACCCTATGGTGGTACAAACCCACGGAGCTGAGATGAGAGCCAAGGTAGGCTGTAAGGGAGTCGGGATCATGATTAACGGGGTAGATTTCCTTGCAGGCCTTATCATCTTAAGATCACAAGGCTTGGATGTGATCTTGGGAATGGATTGGCTCATCAAGCACCAAGGCTTGTTAGATTGTGCCAGCCGAACTGTCACTGTGACCAATGACCAAGGAGTCGAAGTTAAATTTTCCTCCAACCCCTCCTCCGCTCAAGCCATCCAAGTCAATTGTCTGACTGAAGTTGGATTGGAGCAAGTGCTGGTAGTATGTGAATACCCCGATGTATTTCCTGAGGAGCTACCGGGAATGCCTCCTTACCGAAACATTGAGTTCATCATCGAGCTCATGCCCGGAGCAGGACCCATCCATAAGAAGCCTTATAGGATGGGATCGGAAGAGTTAGCAGAGTTAAAGAAGCAACTGGAAGAGCAGTTGAGGAAGGGATTTATCCACCCTAGCGCCTCCCCTTGGGGATCACCTATTCTGTTTGTGGCAAAGAAGGACGGTACCATCCGCTTGTGCATTGACTACCGCTCCCTCAACGAAGTTACAATCAAGAACAAGTATCCACTTCCCAAGATTGAAGATCGGTTTGATCAACTCAATGGGGCCAAAGTGTTCTCCAAGATCGACCTTAGATCTGGGCACTACCAACTGAAAATCAGAACCCAAGATATCCCGAAGATGGCATTTGTAACCAGATATGGCCTGTATGAGTGCACGGTCATGTCCTTTGGATTGACCAATGCCCCATCTTACTTCATGTATCTCGTGAATAAAGTCTTCATGGAATATTTGGACAAGTTTGTCGTTGTCTTCATTGATGACATTCTTGTCTTCTCGAAAACGGAAGAAGAGCACGAGCAACACTTGAGGATGGTCCTAGACAAGCTTCGAGAGCACCAACTGTACGCAAAGTTCTGCAAGTGCGAATTTTGGCTGCATGAGGTTGGATTCTTGGGTCATAAATTGACTGCTGAGGGATTATCAGTGGATCCCGCCAAGATCCAAGTTGTGACTGAATGGCAAACCCCGAGCAATGTGAAGGAAGTCAGAAGCTTCTTCGGACTCGCGGGATATTACCGCAAGTTCGTTGAAGGATTCTCAAGCATTGCCCGACCCATGACCTAGCTCTTGAAGAAGGACAAAAAGTTTGAATGGACGCCAAAGTGCGAAGAAAGCTTCCAGGAACTGAAGAATAGATTGACCACTAACCCAGTTATGGCCACACCAGATATACACAAGGAATTTGTGATATATTGTGATGCGTCGAGAGCAGGGCTTGGAGGTGTTCTTACACATGAAGGCAGAGTCTTAGCATATCTATCCAGACAACTACGTCCTCATGAAGAGAACTATGCTACTCATGATCTTGAGTTAGCAGAAGTGGTTCATGCCCTGAAGGCATGGCAACATTACCTCCTAGGGAAGCGGTGTGAGATATACACGGATCACAAAAGTTTGAAGTATATTTTCACACAGAAAGAATTGAACATGAGGCAGAGAAGATGGCTAGAGTTGATCAAGGATTATGACCTCAGTGTTCAATACCACCCTAGGAAGGCTAATGTGGTAGCAGATGCCTTAAGAAGAAAGGCTTGTTCCTTGAACGCTATGATTAAGGAAAGGCTACCCGCCTTGTACGAAGAACTTGAAAGCTCCGGGTTGGAACTGGTTGTACCAGGATTCTTGGCCAACCTCGAAGTCAGGCCTACCTTGATGGATGATATTAAGGAAACACAGAAAGGACGCGTAATCATCGAAGGCATCAAAAAGAAGATGAAGCCCCAGGATGCTCACAAGATGAGCAAGGAATTGTGTGGTTCAGGAATCGCATTTGCTTACCCAACAAGGTTGAGCTCAAGAGTTTGATCTTGCAAGAAGCTCATGAAACCCCGTATTCCATCCACCCCGGAGGAACAAAGATGTATCAAGACCTGAAGGAAAGATTCTGGTGGCATGGCATGAAGAGAGAGATAGCTACTTTCGTCGCAAAGTGTGACGTATGCTAGAGAGTCAAAGCTAAACATCAGCGACCCGCTCGATTGTTACAACCTCTCAAGGTGCCTGAATGGAAGTGGGACAAAGTCGGATGGACTTCATCACCGAATTACCCAGGTCAAGCAAGGGACATGACTCCATATGGATCATTGTTGACCATTTGACCAAGGTGGCCCACTTCATTCCTGTCAAGACGACCTACAAGGGGAACCAGTTAGCCAGTCTCTACATCAACCGAATTGTAAGCCTTCTTGGTGTTCCGAAGGAGATCATGTCGAATAGAGGATCCCAATTTTCCTCAAGGTTTTGGAAGAAGTTCCAAGAGGCCATGGTGAGCAAGTTGTCCTTCAGCACTACTTTCCACCCTCAGACCGGAGGACAGACAGAACGAGTGAATCCGGTACTCGAAGACATGCTCTGAGCCTGTGTCTTAGCATATGGAGCTAAGTGGGAAGATTGCTTACCCTTCGTCGAGTTCTCCTACAACAATAGCTACCAGTCCAGTCTTCAGATGGCACCGTTTGAGGTGTTATATGGACGTAACTGCCGCACTCCCCTCAATTGGTCCGAGACCAGCAAAGGACTAGTCTTTGGGCCCGATATCCTCCGTGAAGCAGAAGAGCAACTCCAACTTGTCAGAGAGCATTTGAAGACTGCTAAATCAAGACAGAAGAGCTACGTTGACTCACGTCGTCGAGACATGACCTTCCGAGTTGGAGCCCATGTCTATCTCCGGGTCACGCCTCTCAAGGGAACGCAACGCTTCCATAAGGAAAGCTCGCACCACGATACATCAGCCCCTTCAAGATCACTGAACGACGAGGAGAAGTGGCTTACCAGTTGGAACTGCCACTTGAACCATCCGATGTGCACAACGTATTCCACGTGTCACAACTCCAGAAGTGTCTCCAAGTTCTAGACAAGCCTGATCTTTACAAGGACGTCGATCACCAAGCCATTGACCTTCAGCCTAATTTGACATACTGTGAGAGGCCCATCTGCATTTTGGACGAGGCTGAACGACACACTCGAAGCCGCTCCATCAAGTACTTCAAGGTCCAGTGGAGTAACCACACTGAAGCAGAAGCAACCTGGGAACATGAAGACTACCTTAGATCCGAGTTTCCTGATCTCTTTTAAAGCCTAGTTCAGGAATCTCGGGGACGGGATTCTTGTAAGGGGGTAGGTCTGTCACACCCTGCATTTTGTAACATGTCGTTTGCATTAATAAAGCATGAAAAATTGGAGCAACAAAAAAAACTTTTGCATTATTTGGCTTTTTATTTGGAGTTGGTTTTCTCTCTGTGATTTTCAAGTGCTCTTTAAAGTCAACTACTCCAATTTATATACTTCATATCCCTGCCACGAACTTCTGCCCAATGACCATGCCATGTGTATACTGCAATATAGTATTTTCTTACAAAATAAATTTGGCCAAAAAGTATTTTCAAAAATTAGTTTTCCAAAAACACTTGGATTGAGGTTTGTACTACAAGTACTTGATTTGGGGTATGAAAAATATTTCAAAGAGTATATTTGAAACCTATTAGATATAGGATTCCAATAAACCACAAAAATATAATTTTAAAAGTTATTTTCCTATTTTATTTAAATGCTTTTTCTTAAGGACAGAAATGGTCTTAATAGGGAAAATTTATTTTATTGTTTCAAAAATATTTGACAAAAATCAGGGAAACTCAGTAGACATATATTTTCCATATATAAGAGTTTCAACACATGGTCATGTTCAAAATATTGGACAAAACCTCCCAAAACCATTCTGCCCATTTCAAGGATTTCAAATATTTCTACAGGAAATATTTTCATAAAAATCCAAGGAAACTCCAGCAAGTCACAAATGCATATTGTGATCACCTTGCAAAGCCTCACCTCAATTAAGGTCATTTTGGCTCACCAAAATGCCCCAAACCCCTCTCTGAACAGAATCGAATTTGAACAACTTTGTACTACCGACTTTCTCTCCTTGACCCCAACTTTTGTGATCATGTTTACGTGACCAAATAAGGCCAATACACCAAGTGGTTCATCAAGGGGGAGTGATTTTCTCAACTACATCTGCACAAGTTCATTTCTCCTAATTTCTAGGGTTTACAACAGTTGCATTGGAAACTTTGCCCAAATGAGCTCAAAATTGGTGGAAGGCCCTAATTATATGTGCCATTTCACCCTGTGAAGTCTCATGACAAAAGAAAATCATCTACTTTCCCAAACCACCATCAAACACCTTCTGGCAGAATTTCAAAATGCTTGTTTCAACCCCTTCCACTAATCTCCATGAGCTGATATCTTTACCACGACCCCTCCAAGTCCCCCTCTAGCACCTATGTGCTTTTCTGCCCAAGGAAGCAATGATGAAGGTGTTGGGTATCGTAGCAGAAATTCAAAATTTTCTACGCAACACCAAGATCAATCTATGGAGTGATCTAGCAACGAGGGAGGGAGAGTGCATCTACATACCCTTGTAGATCGCTAAGCGGAAGCGTTCAAGAGAACAGGGTTGAAGGAGTTGTACTCAGCGTGATCCAAATCACCCGAGATCCTAGTGCCGAACGGACGGCACTTCCGCGTTCAACACACGTACAGCCCGGTGACGTCTCCCATGCCTTGATCCAGCAAGGAGAGAGGGAGAGGTTGAGGAAGACTCCATCCAGCAGCAGCACAACGGCGTGGTGGTGGTGGAGGAGCGTGGTGATCCAGCAGGGCTTCGCCAAGGACCGCGAGATACGAGGAGAAAGAGAGGTAGGGCTGCGCCAACAAGAGAAGAAACTTCGTCCAGGGGCTGCGCCTTTGCCTCCACTATATATAGGGGACACGGGGCTGCGCCCCCACCTAGGGTTCCACCCTAGGGGCGGTGGTCAGCCCAGATCCCATCTGGTGGGGCGGCCAAGGGGGGGGGAGAGGGGAAACTTGCCCCCCAAGCTAGGTGGGGCGACCCTCCCCAAACCCTAGTCACGTTGGGCCCTTGTGGGGGGGCGCACCAGGCCATCTGGGGCTGGTCCCCTCCCACACTTGGCCCATGCAGCCCTCCGTGGCCGGTGGCCCCACTTGGTGGGCCGCCGGACACCTCCGGTGGTCCCGGTACACTACCGGTGATGCCCAGAACACTTTCGGTGGCCAGAACCATACTTCCTATATATAAATCTTTACCTACGGACCACTCCGGAACTCCTCGTGATGTCCGTGATCTCATCCGGGACTCCGAGCAACATTCCATAACCACGTACATCTATTCCCTATAACCCTAGCATCATCGAACCTTAAGTGTGTAGACCCTACGGGTTCGGGAGACACGTAGACATGACCGAGACGTTCTCCGGTCAATAACCAACAGCGGGATCTGGATACCCATGTTGGTTCCCACATGTTTCACGATGATCTCATGGGATGAACCACGATGTCGAGGATTCAATCAATCCCGTATTCAAATCCCTTCGTCTATCGGTATAGTACTTGCCCGAGATTCGATCGTCGGTATCTCGATACCTTGTTCAATCTCGTTACTAGCAAGTCTGTTTACTCGTTCCGTAACACATCATCCCGTGATCAAGTCCTTGATCACATTGTGCACATTATGATGATGTCCTACCGAGTGGGCCCAGAGATACCTCTCCGACACACGGAGTGACAAATCCCAGTCTCGATTCGTGCCAACCCAACATACACTTTCGGAGATACCTATAGTGTACCTTTATAGCCACCCAGTTACGTTGTGACGTTTGGCACACCCAAAGTATTCCTACGGTATCCCGGAGTTGCACAATCTCATGGTCTAAGGAAGTGATACTTGACATTAGAAAAGCTTTAGCATACGAACTACACGATCTTTATGATAGGCTTAGGATTGGGTCTTGTCCATCACATCATTCTCCTAATGATGTGATCCCGTTATCAATGACATCCAATGTCCATGGTCAGGAAACCGTAACCATCTATTGATCAACGAGCTAGTCAACTAGAGGCTTACTAGGGACATGGTGTTGTCTATGTACCCACACATGTATCGGAGTTTCCTATCAATAAAATTCTAGCATGGATAATAAACGATTATCATGAACAAGGAAATATAATAATAACTAATTTATTATTGCCTCTATGGCATATTTCCAACAGTCTCCCACTTGCACTAGAGTCAATAATCCAGTTCACATCACTATGTGATTAACACTCAAGGTCACATCCCCATGTGACTAACACCCAAAGAGTTCTGGGTTTGATCATGTTATGCTTGTGAGAGATGTTATAGTCAATGGGTCTGAACCTTTCAGATCCGTGTGTGCTTGACAAATCTCCATGTCATCTTGTAGATGTAGCTACCACACTCTATTTGGAACTATTCCAAATAACTGTTCTACTATACGAATCCGGTTTACTATTCAGAATCATCCAGATTAGTATCAGAGATTGCATCGGCGTAACCCTTTACGATGAACTCTTTTACCACCTACATAATCGAGAAAATTCCTTAGTCCACTAGTTACTAAGGATAACCTTGACCGTTGTCCTATGATCCATTCCTAGATCACACTTGTACCCCTTGACTGACTCATGGCTTGGCACACTTCAGGTGCGGTACACAACATAGCATACTTTAGAGCCTATGTCTGAAGCATAGGGGACGACCTTCGTCCTTTCTGTCTATTCTGCCATGGTCAGGTCTTGAGTCTTACTCAACACTCATACCTTATAACACAGCCAAGAACTCCTTCTTTGCCGATCTATTTTTGAACTCCTTCAAAATCTTGTCATGGTATGTGTTCGTTTCAAAGTATTATTAAGCGATTTTGATCTATCCTTATAGATCTTGATGCTCAATGTTCAAGTAGCTTAATCCAGGTTTTCCATTGAAAAACACTTTTCAAACAACCCTATATGCTTTCCAGAAATTCTACATCATTTTCGATCAACAATATATACTCATCAGAAATTCTATTGTGCTCCCACTCACTTCTTTGGAAATACAGGTTTCTCATAAACTTTGTATAAACCCAAAATCTTTGATCCTCTCATCAAAGCGTACATTCCAACTCCGAGATGCTTACTCCAGTCCTTAGAAGGATTGCTGGAGCTTTGCATACTTGTTAGCATCTTTCAGGATTGACAAAAATCTTCTGGTTGTATCACACACAACCTTTCCTCAAGAAAATCGTCGAGAAAACAATGTTTTGACATCCTATCTGCAAGATTTCATAAATAATGCAGTAACTGCTAACATAATTCCAACAGACTCTTAGCATCGCTACGAGTGAGAAAATCTCATCGTAGTCAACTCCTTGAACTTGTCGGGAAACATCTTAACGACAAGTCGAGCTTTCTCAATGGTGACACTTACCATCATTGTCCGTCTTCCTTTTAAAATCCATATGTACCTAACAGCCTTACGACCATCAAGTAGTTCTTCCAAAGTCTATACTTTGTTTTCATACATGGATCCTCTCTCGGATTTTATGGCCTCGAGCCATTTTTTGGAATCCGGGCCCACCATCGCTTCTCCATAGCTCATAGCTTCATTGTTGTCCAGCAACATGACTTCCAAGACAGGACTACATACCACTCTGAAGTAGCACGCATCCTTGTCGTCGTATGAGGTTTGGTAGTGACTTGATCCAAAGTTTCATGATCACTATCATAAGCTTCTACTTCAATTGTGTAGGTGCCACAGGAACAACTCCCTGTGCCCTGCTACACTCTAGTTGAAGTGATGGTTCAGTAACCTCATCAAGTCTCCACCATCCTCCCACTCAATTCTTTCGAGAGAAACTTTTCCTCGAGAAAGGACCCGATTTCAGAAACAATCCCTATTGCTTTCGGATCTGAGTCAGGAGGTATACCCAACTATTTTGGGTGTCCTATGAAGATGCATTTATCCGCTTTGGGTTCGAGCTTATCAGCCTGATTTTTTTTTCACATAAGCGTCGTAGCCCCAAACTTTTAAGAAACAACAGCTTAGGTTTCTCTAAACCATAGTTCATACGGTGTCGTCTCAACGGATTTGTGTGGTTCCCTATTTAAAGTGAATGCGGTTGTCTCTAATGCCTAACCCATAAACGATAGTGGTAATTCGATAAGAGACATCATGGTATGCACCATATCCAATAGGGTGCAGTTATGATGTTCGGACACACCATCACACTATGGTGTTCACGGCGGTATTAGTCGTGAAACAATTTCCCCAATTTCTTAATTGTGTGCCAAACTCGTAACTCAGATATAAATCTCTATGATCATATCACAGACATTTTATCCTCTTGTCACGACGATCTTCAACTTCACTCTGAAATTACTTGAACCTTTCAATAATTCAGACTCGTGTTTCATCGAGTAAATCTACTCAAATCATCTGTGAAGTAAGAACATAACGATATCCACTACATGCCTCAGAACTCATTGGACTGCACACATCAAGATGTGTTACTTCTAACAAGTTGCTTTCTTGTTCCATCTTACTGAAAACGAGGTCTTTCGGTCATCTTGCCCATGTGGTATGATTTGCATGTCTCAAGTGATTCAAAATCAAGTGAGTCCAAACAATCCATCTGTATGGAGTTTCTTCATGCATATCTACCAATAAACATGGTTCGCATGTCTCAATCATTTAAAAAACGAGTAAGTCCAAAGATCCATCAACATGGAGCTTCTTCATGCGTTTTATACCAATATGACTCAAATTGCAGTGCCACAAGTATGTGGTACTATCATTGCTATCTTATATCTTTTGGCATGAACATGTGTATCACTACGATCGGGATGGTATTATTCAAATAAACAGAGTAACCATTATTCTCCTTAAATGAATAACTGTGTTGCGATAAACATAATCTAATCATGTCCATGCCCAACGCAAACACAAAATAACAATTATTTAGGTTTTAATACCAATATCTATGGTAGAGGGAGCATACGATATTTGATTACATCAACCTTGGAAACACTTCCAACACATATCGTCATCTCACCTTTAGCTAGTCTCCGTTTATTTCGTAGCCTTTTATTTCGAGTTACTAACACTTAGCAACCGAACCGGTATCTAATACCCTGGTGCTACTAGGAGTACTAGTAAAGTACACATTAATATAAAGTATATCCAACATACTTCTGTCAACCTTACCAGCCTTCTCATCTACCAAATATCTAGGGTAATTCCGCTGTAGTGACCGTTCCCCTTATTACAGAAGCACTTAGTCTCGGGTTTGGGTTCAACCTTGGGTTTCTTCACTAGAGCAGCAGCTCACTTGCCGTTTCATGAAGCATCCCTTCTTGCCCTTGCCCTTCTTGAAACTAGTGGTTTTACTAACCATCAACAATTGATGCTCCCTTTTGATTTCTACTTTCACGGTGTCGCGAATAGCTCAAGGATCATATCTATCCCTGATATGTTATAGTTCATCACGAAGCTCTAGTAGCTTGGTGGCAGTGACTTTGGAGAACCATCACTATCTCATCTGGAAGATCAACTCCCACTCGATTCAAGCGATTGTTGTACTCATACGATCTGAGCACATGCTCAACGATTGAGCTTTTCTCCTTGGTTTGCAGGCTTAAGAAACTCGTCGGAGGTCTTATACCTCTTGACATGGGCACGAGCCTGAAATCCCAATTTCAGCCCTCGAAACATCTCATATGTTTTGCGATGTTTCAAAACGTCTTCGGTGCCTCAACTCTAAACCGTTTAACTGAACTGTCACCTAGTTATCAAAACGTGTATGTCAGATGTTCGCAACATCCACAGACGACGTTCGAGGTTCAGCACACTGAGTGGTGCATTAAGGACATAAGCTTTCTATGAAGCAATGAGGACAATCCTCAGTTCACGGACCTAGTTCGCATAATTGCTACTATCAACTTTCAACTAAATTTTCTCTAGGAACATATCTAAACAGTAGAACTGAAGCGCGAGCTACGACATAATTTGCGAAGACATTTTTAACTATGTTCAGGATAATTAAGTTCATCTTATGAACTCCCACTCAGATAGACATCCCTCTAGTCATCTAAGTGATTACATGATCCGAGTCAACTAGGCCGTGTTCGATCATCACGTGAGACGGACTAGTCATCATCGGAGAACATCTTCATGTTGATTGTATCTACCATACAACTCATGCTCGACCTTTCGGTCTCTTGTGTTCCGAGTCCATGTCTGTACATGCTAGGCTCGTCAAGTCAACCTAAGTGTTTCGCGTGTGTAAATCTGTCTTACACCCGTTGTATGTGAACGTTAGAATCTATCACACCCGATCATCACGTGGTGCTTCGAAATGACGAACTTTCGCAACGGTGCACAGTTAGGGGGAACACTTTCTTGAAATTTTAATGAGGGATCATCTTATTTACTTCCGTCGTTCTAAGCAAATAAGATGCAAAAACATGATAAACATCACATGCAATCAAATAGTGACATGATATGGCCAATATCATATTGCTCCTTTTGATCTCCATCTTCGAGGCTCTATGATCATCATCGTCACTGGCATGACACCATGATCTCCATCATCGTGTCTTCATGAAGTTGTCTCGCCAATAATTATTTCTACTACTACAGCTAACGGTTAGCAAAAAAGTAAAGTAATTACATGGCGTTGTTCAATGACACGCAGGTCATACAATAAATAAAGACAACTCCTATGGCTCCTGCCGGTTGTCATACTCATCGACATGCAAGTCGTGATTCCTATTACAAGAACATGATCAATCTCATACATCACATATATCATTCATCACATTCTTTCTGGCCACATCATATCACATATCATACCCTGCAAAAACAAGTTAGACGTCCTCTAATTGTTGTTGCATGTTTTTACGTGGCTGCTATGGGTTTCTAGCAAGAACGTTTCTTACCTACGCAAAACCACAACGTGAATTGCCAATCTCTATTTACCCTTCATAAGGACCCTGTTCATCGAATCCGATCCGACTAAAGTGGGAGAGACAGACACCCGCTAGCCACCTTATGCAACTAGTGCATGTCAGTCGGTGGAACCTGTCTCACGTAAGAGTACGTGTAAGGTCGGTCCGGGCCACTTCATCCCATGATGCCGCCGAATCAAGATAAGACTAGTAACGGCAAGCAAATTGACAATATCGACACCCACAACTACTTTGTGTTCTACTCGTGCATAGAAACTATGCATAGACCTAGCTCATGATGCCACTGTTGGGGATCGTAGCAGAAATTCAAAATTTTCTACGCAACACCAATATCAATCTATGGAGTGATATAGCAACGAGGGAGGGAGAGTGCATCTACATACCCTTATAGATCGCTAAGCGGAAGCGTTGAAGAGAGCGGGGTTGAAGGAGTTGTACTCATCGTGATCCAAATCACCGGAGATCCTAGTGCCGAACGGACGAGACCTCCGCGTTCAACACACGTACAGCCCGGTGACGTCTCCCATGCCTTGATCCAGCAAGGAGAGAGGGAGAGGATGAGGAAGACTCCATCCAGCAGTAGCACAACGGCGTGGTGGTGGTGGAGGAGCGTGGTGATCCAGCAGGGCTTCGCCAAGCACCGCGAGATATGAGGAGAAAGAGAGGTAGGGCTGCGCCAACAAGAGAAGAAACTTCATCCAGGGGCTGGTCCTTTTCCTCCACTATATATAGGGGGAGAGGGGGGGCTGCGCCCCCACCTAGGGTTCCACCCTAGGGGCGGCGGCCAGCCCAGATCCCATCTGGTGGGGCGGCCAAGGGGGGAGAGGGGAAACTTACCCCCAAGCTAGGTGGGGCGCCCCCTCCCCAAACCCTAGGCGCCTTGGGCCCTTGTGGGGGGGCGCACCAGCCCACCTGGGGCTGGTCCCCTTCCACACATGTCCCATGCAGCCCTCCGGAGCCGGTGGCCCCACTTGGTGGGCCCCCGGACACCTCCGGTGGTCCCGGTACACTACCGGTGATGCCCAGAACACTTCCGGTGGCTAAAACCATACTTCCTAATATAATTCTTTACCTCCGGACCATTCCGGAACTCCTCGTGATGTCCGGGATCTCATCTAGGACTCCGAACAACATTCGGTAACCACGTACATCTATTCCCTATAACCCTAGCGTCATCGAACCTTAAGTGTGTAGACCCTACAGGTTTGGGAGACACGTAGACATGACCGAGACGTTCTCCGGTCAATAACCCACAGCGGGATCTGGATACCCATGTTGGTTCCCACATGTTCCACGATAATCTCATTGGATGAACCACGATGTCGAGGATTCAATCAATCCCGTATTCAAATCCCTTCGTCTACCGGTATAGTACTTGCCCGAGATTCGATTGTCCGTATCTCGATACCTTGTTCAATCTCGTTACCAGCAAGTCTCTTTACTCGTTCCGTAACACATCATCCCGTGATCAAGTCCTTGATCACATTGTGCACATTATGATGATGTCCTACCGAGTGGGCCCAGAGATACCTCTCCGACACACGGAGTGACAAATCCCAGTCTCGATTCGTGCCAATCCAACAGACACTTTTGGAGATACCTGTAGTGTACCTTTATAGCCACCCAGTTACGTTGTGACGTTTGGCACACCCAAAGTATTCCTACGGTATCTGGGAGTTGCACAATCTCATGGTCTAAGGAAGTGATACTTGACATTAGAAAAGCTTTAGCATACGAACTACACGATCTTTGTGATAGGCTTAGGATTGGGTCTTGTCCATCACATCATTCTCCTAATAATGTGATCCCGTTATCAATGACATCCAATGTCCATGGTCAGGAAACCGTAACCATCTATTGATCAACGAGCTAGTCAACTAGAGGCTTACTAGGGACATGGTGTTGTCTATGTACCCACATATGTATCTGATTTTCCTATCAATACAATTCTAGCATGGATAATAAATGATTATCATGAACAAGGAAATATAATAATAACTAATTTATTATTGCCTCTAGGGCATATTTCCAACAGAAGGGGGGAGAACCCCATTTTTCTTATCTTGACTGTGGATTCCTCCCTCTCGCTCAGCCTGCTTCTCTCCCCTCAGCTTTCCACAGCACCCAAGGCTCTCCCCAGCTTTTGCCCACGCCCCCTACAACTGCCAGATGCAAGTGGACGCTCGCGGACACACGAAAGCCGCGGATGCCAGCCAAAGTCGCGCTCTGGAGCACCTGGCAGGGCACCCGACCGTTGACGCCGCGTCTCCCTGCCACCGTGAGCCTCCCCCGCGTGCCAGTCGATACCCCTCGACGTCCGCTCCACGCCAGCAGGCCGCTCACTTGCTCCCGCGCCCTCATCTCTCCTGCAGCTCGCGCCAGAATGCCGCCCGGCTCGGCCAATGCTCGCGCCGCCCCTATGGCCCGCCCGCAGCTCGTCCCTCTCCTCCTCTCTCTCCCTAGCACCCTAGACCACTCCCACGAACACCCCCGAGCCCTCCATTCCCTCTCTAACGGCCACCCGAGCTGATCCCGCTGGCACCTGTAGGCCACGCCTACGGTGGACCTCGGCCAGCCTATATAAGGCGACCCCGAGCCTCTGTCTCACTCCTTGTCGCTCCCCCACACTCCTATTCAACCTCCTGCACCACCCATTTGTCTCCAGAGCCGCTCGAGCTCGAGCTCCGCTGCCTCGGCTCGTCGGCGTTCGCGCGGTACAGGTCTCCTCCGCCCCCGTTCTCTCTCGATCTGGAACCGCGCGGCATCACTCACCCTTCCCCTCTCTTCGCCCACTCTTTTTGCAGGTGGGAACGGACAGAACCACCGACACGCGAAGCACTTCCGCCGCGTGACCTCGTCATCGGTGAACCAGGCTGCTCCGGCGACCACCTCCACCACCACCTGAACGACGACATCCCCCTGAGTCCAATGGTGCCACTCGCTCGACTAACCGTGCCCTGTAGTGTCATCGGTGAGCTCGCTGACCCCTCTGGTCGCGAGGTTGGAGATGACAGGCGGGCCCTGCCTGTCATCCTCACCTCTCCCTCGCCCCTCTCTCTCCCGCTGACGCCCGGGCCCGCCCGTCAGGTTTGAAAACCTGGCGCGCGCACGCGCCGGCTCGCCTGGACTAGATCCCCTCCGGGCCTACTACATTGTGGCCTTTCTGGCCTGGTGGCACAGTGTCCTCTTGTTTTTTCTTTTCTGTGCAAACTTGCAAAATTTCCACAGGATTAAATAAATATCCAAATGCAATAATTCCAGCTCCTAAATTCTTGTAAAAATCTCACCTATTTAATGGTGTAACTTTCATACATGCCCAACCAAATTTTCTGTGCTGTTCAAATTTAACTTCAAATTTGAGCAATTAAATCCTTGTTTGAAAATCCATTGCTCTGTCCCTGTAGCTCCAGATCCAAAAATAAGAATTTTCCCCTTCTTAGTTTTAACCCTAGTATTTAACAAAAATGAATTGACATTTTTCTGAGCACTTTGGTTTTTCTGTTTTATTATTGCCTCATTTTTTTCGTTATTATTTTGCGATGATAGATTGCGTTGCTGACGAAGGAGTTGGACTAGAAGACTTTGAAGACCCATAAGACTTTGCTGAGCCACGCAAGCAGCCCTTTGACCATGTCTATGGAACCTTTTTTGCATGTCATATAGCACTATATTGTTGTCGCAATGGAATCATGATGAGGTGGTAACCACTTTGATGGGTTGCCTCCAATACTTCCTTGTTGATACTTGCATTATGCATGACCCTACCTTCCTATGAGTGTTATGCCGGTGGGAGTAGATAGGATGCTAAAGTAGTTGCTACGCAAAAAGGAATGGGAATATGCATGGTGATGGAGACAAAGTATTTTCAAAAGACTTCTCGAAAACCCTGTCGGGTTCCACTTATGCCCGAGGGAGATAGTGAGTTGGGTAACCACTTGATGACGAAGTGGTGTACCAAGGCAAGTGTGTGTGTTGTTTTCAAAACGGATTGGTTTAAGTTGTGACCGTTATTCCAACCTTACACGCGCAACCCCTCTACCCTTATATGGGAAAGGGCATTGTTGATTACCTAGGCCGATACTTGCTTGGAGCCTGCATTACTAGTGACAGGAGAGTCGTTGTTGCGCTCTCTCGGGACGGGGTCGTGCTAGGTAGGGTGGCCATGACTGTTTTCACAGGGCACCGGACACACCGTTGGTACCCCGTGCTTGTGGTATGTGATGAATATGGGAGCGAGGCTCCACAATTTTAAGATGTGAAATGTTGGGAACGAGGGTTACTACCAATCGAGTGGACTCTATGTTAGTGTCGTCTAGGGAAAGATAGTAATCGGGTGCTTACCCCGGGTACTTGAGGTACTGCGGGTCGTGGATGACACGGAAGTTCCCCAGATCTTGTGGGTAAAGTGTGCAACCTCTGCAGAGTGTAAAACTATTCGAATAGCCGTGTCCATGGTCAAGGACAGTTGGGTAACCGCTCTTGGGCTACGTCCACATGTTTACAAACCAATGTGTGTGTTTGGATCCTAGGTTGATATCTGTAACCAGTCCCTATGGTTTCTTGAATTTGTAGGATGCATGTTATACCAATTGTCGAACATGTCATGGCACAAAAAAACTAGCTTTCTGCAAAAATTTACCTATATCATGCATTGTTCTATCTTGAACCAAAACATGGGTTGCTTGCGAGTACATTTAAAGTACTCATTGGCTTGCCACTTTTTATTTAATTGGCCAGGCATGGAAGAAAAGGAGTTCGAAGAAGAGTTTGTTGGAGACGAACATGCGAACTCGGACGTTTCCCAGTCAGAATGCCTGTAGGGTTAAGGCAGATGGCATGGGTTCTACTTACCGACAAAGATTTCCGCTGCTTAAGTTTATTTGGTATTCAGCCCTTGTGGCTTTATCTATGTAAGACTTGACCATAATGGTCATAATTTGTGTAAGACGGTATGTATGGATGTAAGACTCTTGTTATTCAACTTCTGTGTGTTCAGTGAGCATTGATATCTGGGATCACTATACACGTGCGTTCGGCGATCAGGATTATGAGTCGGGTTCCCCACATTTATTGAAGGTTAGCAAATATTGTATTGGTCACTTGAGCAATTCATGAAAAAGAATATTGAAGAAGAGAGATTTCACATATAAATATACTATCTTGGACATCTTTTGTAATTGTGAGCACTCAATAAAATATGACATGCTAAAAGGTTGATGTTGGACAAGGAAGACAACGTAATGGGTTACGTTTTCTTATATCCGAAATAAAGTATATTGTCATGGATCGGACAACACGTTGAGCTTGCCTTTCCCCCTCATGCTAGACAAATCCTTTGCACCAAGTTGAGATACTACTTGTGCTTACAAACATCCCTTAAACCAGTATTGCCATGAGAGTCCACCATACCTACCTATGGATTGAGTAAGATCTTTCAAGTAATTTGTTATCGGTGCATGCAATGAAAATTGCTCTGTAAATATGTATGATCTTTTAGTGTGGAGAAAATAAGCTTTATATGATCTTGTGATATGGAAGCAATAAAAGTGACGGACTGCATAATAAAGGCCCCTATCACAAGTGGCAATATAAAGTGACGCTCCCTCGCATTAAGATTTTGTGCATCCAACTATAAAAGTGCATGGCAACCTCTGCTTCCCTCTGCGAAGGGCCTATCTTTTATTATTTTCTTTTACCTTATGCAAGAGTCATGGTGATCTTCACCTTCCTTTTTACATTTTATCCTTTGGCAAGCACCTTATGATGGAAAGATTCTGATATATATATCCAATTGGATGTAAGGCATCATGAACTATTATTGTTGACATTACCCTTGAGGTAAAAGGTTGGGAGGCGAATCTATAAGCCCCTATCTTTCTCTGTGTCTGGTTAAAACTTTGAACCCATAAATATCGCGTGAGTGTTAGCAATTGTGAAAGACTAAATGATAGTGGAGTATGTGGAGTTTGCTAAATCACAGCTCTAACATAGACTCTTCCTGAAAATTAGATGAATTGTAATTGTTTGATGACTGATAACACGGTTTCTTAGTTTTCAAGAAAGTTGATGATCTACACTTTAACATGTGAATAGCTTGTTACTTGATCATGAGAAGCTTTATGAGATGAGCTACTGTTATGATATATAAGGATGCTAGAAAAGGTGATTGAAATTATCATTGATCAAACTTGTGCACCTGCTAGCATTCAAACTTCATAAATTATTTCTTTTATCATTTACCTACTCGAGGACGAGCAGGAATTAAGCTTGGGAATGCTGATACGTCTCCAACGTATCTATAATTTATGAAGTATTCATGCTATTATATTATCTGTTTTGGATGTTTATAGGCTTTATTAACACTTTTATATTATTTTTGGGACTAACCTATTAACCCAGAGCCCAGTGCCAGTTTATGTTTTTCCCTTGTTTCAGTGTTTCGCAGAAAAGGAATATCAATCGGAGTCCAAACGGAATGAAACCTTCGGGAGCGTGATTTTTGGAACGAACGTGATCCAGAAGACTTGGAGTTGAAGTCAAGGAAGCTTTGAGGTGGCCACGAGGCAGGGAGGCACGCCCCCACCCTTGTGGGCCCCTCGTGGCTCCCGTGACCGACATCTTTCGCCTATATATATCCATATATCCTAAACACATTGGGAGCAAAATAGATCGGGAGTTCTGCCGCCGCAATCCTCTTTAGCCACCAAAAACCAATCGGGACCCTATTTCGGCACCCTGCCATAGGGGGGAACCCTCACCGGTGGCCATCTTCATCATCCCGGCGATCTCCATGACGAGGAGCGAGTAGTTCACCCTCGGGGTTGAGGGTATGTACCAGTAGCTATGTGTTTGATCTCTCTCTGTCGTGTTCTTAAGGTGATACGATCTTGATGTATCGCGAGCTTTGCTATTATAGTTGGATCTTATGATGTTCCTCCCCCTCTACTCTCTTGTAATGGTTTGAGTTTTCCCTTTGAAGTTATCTTATCGGATTGAGTCTTTAAGGATTTGAGAACACTTGATGTATGTCTTGCATGTGCTTATCTGTGGTGACAATGGGATATCACGTGATCTACTTGATGTATGTTTTGGTGATCAACTTGCGGGTTCCGTGACTTCGTGAACTTATGCATAGGGGTTGGCACACATTTTCGTCTTAACTCTTCGGTAGAAACTTTGGGGCAATCTTTGGAAGTACTTTGTGTTGGTTTGAATAGATGAATCTGAGATTGTGTGATGCATATCATATAATCATACCCACGGATACTTGACGTGACGTTGGAGTATCTAGGTGACATTAGGGTTTTGGTTGATTTGTGTCTTAAGGTGTTATTCTAGTACGAACTCTATGATAGATCGAACGGAAATAATAACTTCATGCTATTTTACTACGGACTCTTGAATAGATCGATCAGAAAGAATAACTTTGAGGTGGTTTCGTACCCTACCATAATCTCTTCGTTTGTTCTCCGCTATTAGTGACTTTGGAGTGACTCTTTGTTGCATGTTGAGGGATAGTTATATGATCCAGTTATGTTATTATTGTTGAGAGAACTTGCACTACTGAAAGTATGAACCCTAGGCCTTGTTTCCTAGCATTGCAATACCGTTTACACTCACTTTTATTACTTGTTACCTTGCTGTTTTTATATTTTCAGATTACAAAAACCAATATCTACCATCCATATTGCACTTGTATCACCATCTCTTCACCGAACTAGTGCACCTATACAATTTACCATTGTATTGGGTGTGTCGGGGACACAAGTGACTCTTTGTTATTTGGTTGCAGGGTTGTTTTAGAGAGACCATCTTCATCCTAAGCCTCCCACGGATTGATAAACCTTAGGTCATCCGCTTGAGGGAAATTTGCTACTGTCCTACAAACCTCTGCACTTGGAGGCCCAACAATGTCTACAAGAAGAAGGGTGTGTAGTAGACATCATCCGCTGCTAACGCGACACTACAATCAGAGACGCTTCGAGAAACTGTTTGCGATGCCATAATCGCAAATGGTGTTGCACGAAAACCGTCAGAAATGTATCAAACATTTGCGATGAAGGATGCATCAAACATGGTTTAGGTTTTAGTTGCGTGTGCGATGAAGGACATACGGCTCAGTTCAGTTAACCGTTTTTGATGAGGAGGAACAAAAGAAACGGGCATCCAGATGAAGGCGTGTGTGATACACAGCATACGGTTCACTCGGATGAACTATTTGTTATTAGGCAACACAAAAGAAATGGGCAGCCAGATGAAGGTGTGTGCGATATACAGCATACGGTTCACTTAGATGAACTGTTTGTGATTAGGCAAGAGAACAAAAACGGTTCAATATAATAAGATGTGGATACGCGGCAAACAGGTCTGTAATCATAAATGTGTGCGAAGACCAATAATAACATAGACGATTACTTCTAATAAGATGTATGTGATATGCTCTGTCTACACAACATCTATTGGCCATTGTGGGACGGGCGGTCATCCGGATACGCCATAAGGATGTAAAGAGGCATTCCTATCAGCAAGGACTAGCTATTCCACCAGTAGCTTATGTAAGAAAACTATCAAGTTAAGTGTGCTCAGGCTGGAGCAGCCATCAGATGGGCGACTGGATGGGAAGTTGTGTCGATGTTAAAACCTCGAGGTCCTTGTTTTTTATTTTATTTTTATTTTTTAACACACGTTAAAGAAGGTCTACCGCATTACTTTTTGACAATGTGCGATACGTGGCATACAGTTGGTCCATCTGACCTATTTGTGATGGAATAGGACGTGTGTGTTGTGGGAAAACGCTTGCTAGTATTCAACCGTTTGGGATTGCTGAATTCATCACCGACGGGTTCCCTGGTGTGGTCTGTGTTCATCTAATCATCATCTATGACTTGTTCTAGCTTGATGCTAAGTTTCCATTAATTGATGGCGTTTTATGAACACGCCACCATTTCCCGCCATTTCCTCACCTATTTCCGGCCACCCTGCTATATTGCGCATAGGGAGTGCATGACGCACAGAGGCAACAAGCGCAGCCTGTAGCACATCCACCTTTTCCAAGCATGCCAACCCACCAAAGCGCTGCCTCTGCCATCAACCTCGTCGACGAGGAAAACGAGCAGGCGCCACGGCCCGTTGAGGCCGAGGCGCTCCCCGGCCATGCGATGGACGACGCCGTGATGAGCGTCACCGCCTGGGTTGAACAGACCTTTGGCACATGGCGCTTGAGCGCCGCGGATCAAGATAGGCATGTCAGCACCGACAGGCTGCAGCTCGCCACACAACATGATCGATGGCGTAACGCAGAGCAAGCTAGGCGCGTCCGCGCCGATAGGTTGCGGCTCCCCGCACGACGAGGCCGTTGGAGCACCGTAGAGCGAGAGACGCGGCGCGCCGCACAACAACAGTGGATCCATCGGCGCTTGCCTGATGTCGACATGGCATCGCAGCTGGGTACACGTCCCGCTAGTACCCCCATTCCTCGCCAGGAGTGGGTAGAGGCCCTCAACATCGTACTTGCACCAGAGGCCGGCCGCACCGTACTTGCACCAGACGCCCGCCGCGCCATTCGTGTGGGTGCCACCGTTCGCCTTGTCCGCGGCCCGATGGATGCCAACGTGGTCCGTAGGCTCGACCGGCTCCTTGGCCCAGGTGTCCACCTGGGCGCAGTAGAGGAACATGGCCGTTGAACTCTCGAGCTGGTGATCTCCGATGAAATAGCCAACTTGGAGCTCGAGATCACGCTCTAGATGTACAGTGAGCGTGTCAACCGCTTGGACGAATGCCTGCACGAGTTTAGGTAGAACCAAGAGCTACCCTAGGCAAGGGTTGCTAGTCATGGTCTCATGGACGCGTTTTATTTTGGAAAGTCGTTTCGACGTGGATAGCTATTTATTCACAGCAATCATAGTATTGCTCTGTTTATTGCTCTGTTTCAATGTGTGTACTCTATTTTCCATTCTTATATGTTTCGTTTCAATGTGTGTGTATACGCATTCCATTATGTATATGTGGATGATAACAACTAGATTCAAATGAGTATACAAAAACAGATAGAAAATGGAATTGTTCATTAGATCATCACAGAATATATTTATATATATATATATTTTTTTTTTATATATATATATATATATGTAATCATCAAATATACATGATGATACTTAACTAGTAGGTACAATGCATAAAATTGAAAATGAACAATTCTAAAACTAATAATCCCTCCTGGGGCCAGTATTCCGGTAGCCCCTCGCCAGCAGCTCCCTAGTGCGCGGCATCTTCCCAGTGCGGAGGCAGTACTCCGACTCCTCCGCCTCGCAGCGCTTGACGTACCGATTTGCCTCTTGCTGGCGGACACGCGTGGCCGATCTTGCCATTTCATTGGGCGTCCACCGAAGCTCCTCGTCGGTGGCACGCTAGAGCTTATCGGCCCACCTCCACGCAGCGATGAGGCGCCTGGCGCCTATGACCTTCCTCGCAAAGTACCCGTCTTCGTAAACCTCCTCGGCATGACGACGCGCCCGCCCCCAAAGTTCCGCCGCCTCCTTTTTCCAGGCGGCATCATAGGCTTCATAGGCCGCCTGGTACCTATCTTCCTCCTCCGCTATCTCATTCTTGAACGCCACTTGCCTGGCTTTCTCAGCCGGCGGCAGCGACTTCCCTAGACAAAGATTGTACTGGCCCCAAAACCAATCCAAAGTTGGGGGGTCCGGTGCAACCTCATCAGGCGGCGCGTAGGGGTCCTCGCCGCTGCTAATTGGGTGAGCGTCCTTGGGGGTGGCGACTCCTCATCGGCGTGTGGGCAGACCGGCGGCGCCATGGCAGAGATTTGAGAGAGAGAGAGAGGGAGGGAGAGAGAGAGAGAGAGGGCGGGCGAGAGGAGGATGTAGATGATCAAGGTAGTATTTATTGGCGGCCGGAATCTAGATCGACAGGGATAGTACACATGCAGGTCGCCGGAATTTACAAGTACTGTAGTTTGAATTACACACAATTCCCGCAGCAAATTCATGTGTGAACATAATAACTGACGGTTTCCAATACATAACCATGTCTGATTAATGATCCCCGCCAATCACCTACCAAACCTCGAGCCGCGAGATAGAGTGCCAATCATGTGGGGGCCGCTTGTCTTGCCAGATCTTTATATTTTCTTTTTTGAACACAAGATATTTACATCGTGTGATGATTTTTTAACTCCCACACAAGTACACAAAAATATGATTTTTCAAACCGTTTTGGTTAGGCGTTGCATGTAGATGTAGTTCAAATTTGAATTACGGTCATTAAATGGTTAGAAAATCACTTAAATGTCTTTAAAAGGTCAAATGACCCCCTAAAATTTCCAAAATTTCACATGACAGTTGTATTAGTGCACGTTAAACGTAGGAAAAAATTTGAAGGCCGTAAGAGGAAGCTATCTCCCGTCCGTCAGCAAACATGCATTGTTCCCTCTCGGAACCACGGACCTTCTAGTGAGTTGCTCCGGTTTGTGAGGAATGTGTGTCCCAACTTTCGTCAAATGGGCTAATTTTTTACCACATCATCTTGGTGGCATGACATTAAATCAAGCAAGGTTTCATGTTTTTCTGATCATTTTTTAATTTTTTTGGAATTAAAATGCCATGGCATGCACTCCATGCATGTGCCCATGCCTTGACACCAATAGGTTTGAAAATTCCTTCGAATTTACTGCACATGGAATTAACTCGCACACAAGTACACGAAAATATGATTTTCCAAACCATTTTGGTTAGGCGTTGCTTGTAGCTGTAGTTCAAATTTGAATTACGGTCATTAAATGGTTAGAAAATCACTTAAATGTCTTTAGAAGGTCAAATAACCCCTGAAATTTACCAAATTTTCACATGATAGTTGCACGTTAAACGTAGGAAAAAATTTGAAGGCCGTAAGAGAAAGCTATCTCCCGTTCGTCATCAGACATGCATTGTTCCCTCTCGGAAGCACGAACCTTCTAGCGAGTTGCTCCTGTTTGTGAGGGGCGTGTGTCCAAACGTTCGTTAAACATGCCAATTTCTTTACCACATCATCTTGGTGGCATGACATTACATCAAGCAAGGTTTCCTATGTTTCTGATCATTTTTCTAATTTTTTTAATTAAAATGCCATGTCACTCCATGCATAAGTATGCATGTGTCCATGTCGTGAGACCAATATGTTTGAAAATTCCTTCTAAATTACTGCACATCGAATTAACTCGCACACAAGTACACAGATATGATTTTTCAAACCGCTTCGGTTAGGCATTACATGTAGATGTAGTTCAGATTTGAATTACGGTCATTAAATGGTTAGAAAATCACTTAAATGTCTTTAAAAGGTCAAATGACCCCTAGAATTTTCCAAAATTTCACATTACAGTTATAGTAGTGCATGTTAGACGTAGAAAAAAATTTGAAGGCCGTAAGAGGAAGCTATCTCCGGTTCGTCATCATACATGCATTGTTCCCTCTCGGAACCACGAACCTTCTAGCGAGTTGCTCCGCTTTGTGAGGGGTGTGTGTCCAAACTTTCATCAATCATGCCAATTTCTTTACCACATCATCTTGGTGGCATGACATTACATCAACCAAGGTTTCATGTGTTTCTGATTTTTTTGGAATTAAAATGCCATGCCACTCCATGCATACGTATTCATGCATATGTGTCCATGTCGTGATACAAATATGTTTGAAAATTCCTTCTAGTTTACTGCAGATGGAATTAACTCGCACACAAGTACACAAATATGATTTTACAAACCATTTCGGTTACGCGTTGCATGTAGATGTAGTTCAAATTTGAATTACGGTCATTAAATGGCTAAAAAATCGCTTAAATGTCTTTAAAAGGTCAAATGACCCATAGAATTTTCAAAAATTTCACATTACAGTTGTAGTAGTGCTTGTTAGAGGTAGAAAAAAATTTGAAGGCCGTAAGAGGAAGCTATCTCCCATTCGTCATCAAACATGCATTGTTCCCTCTCGGAACCACGAGCCTTCTAGTGAGTTGCTCCGGTTTGTGAGGGGTGTGTGTCCAAACTTTGGTCAAACATGCCAATTTTTTTACCACATCATCTTGGTGGCATGACATGGCATCAACCAAGGTTTCATGTGTTTCTGATTTTGTTTATATTTTGGAATTAAAATGCCATGTCATAGCCGTTAGACCAATATGTTTGAAAATTCCTTCCAATTTACTGCACATGGAATTAAATCACACACAAGTACATGAAATATGAGTTTTCAAACCATTATGTTTAGCTGTTGCATGTACATGTAGTTCAAATTTCAATTATGATCATTAAATGGCTAGAAAATCACTTAAATGTCTTAGAAGGTAAAATGACCCCTGAAATATTCCAAAATTTGACATTACAGTTGTATTAGTACTACAAAATTTCTCGTTCATTTAAAACACCATCCGTTGGCACTTTATTCCAAATTCGTCTTTCACAGCTAATAAAAAATATCTACAACATCACACACCGTTGTTTTCTAGGAACCGTTTGCGATGAAAATATGTGGGTCTATTTAAGTCTCCCTCCTTAAGCCTCGCCAGCTCGTCTGCTCTAGTGACAGAAGCCCCCAAATCCATGAATCCCGATCCCCATTCCTGCACCTCCTTCTTAAAAGATGAGGTTGTGGAAACGCTTCATGAAGGCCCATACGATGGTCACGTCTCCCCCGAGTGCCGCCGCCTGCGCCGAGAGCGCGGCTGCCTACGCCTAGAGTGTTGCCACATCAGCATTGAGCGCAGCCGCTTCCGCCGAGAGGACGTCTGCGGCAGCAGACAGGGCAGCTCCAGTAGCTGAGACGGCTGCAGCTGCTGCTGCAACGGCGGCTGCAAACGCCGAGAGTGCTCGAGTTGCTGTCCATGCCGCTGATGTCGTCCTGGCCCGGGTCGAGGCCATCCACGCCAAGATCGAGGATGCACATGCCAAGATATTCCAGACCACCTCGGACTCCAACAAGCAACCCATGTCTGAAAAAGGCGGCGGTGGCCATGGAGCACCTGCTTCCTCATGAGGTCGCCGAGCGGGAGCTGGAGATGTGGGAGGTGGCGAAGATTGAGGAGCGCTGGGAGGAGGAGTTGCGTGTGGCTGAGGTCGAGGTAGAGAAGAGTTCGTCCGTCGAGGAATCGACGGTGGAGTACCAACGAGAGTTCTGGCGCAGCCACTACTACGAGTACTACAACCTTGAGGGCGGCACCGAGGACGAGGATGAGGACGCGGTCGACTTCACCAGGGGGGACGCGGAGTCCACCAACGGCAGCATGCCGCCAGGACAAGTCATCGACGTCTCATCTCACACCGGTGATGCATAGGTCGGCGCGGCAGCGGATTTTTAATTATGCGTACTTAGGCTTTGTTTTTAATGTGGGTCTTTTGTTAGAGCAATGTTTAGGTCAGCTGTCTCTGTCTAATTACTAATTGCTCGATTCAGTAAGTGTGGTCTGTCTGCTGTACGCTCTTTTGTGTGCCCAAATTAGCAAGCGATGTTAATTTATGCAATGACGTACCAGGGGAAATTTCCACCAAATTTGAATTATGCAGAAGAATTGTTTCCGATGCACACAATCGTTCAAAGTGAATGGTCCGGTGGCACCGCGCACGTTCAAAGTGAATGTGCCCATGCCTTGGGACCAAAATTTGAATTATCAAACTCATCCCATGCGCGTAAAGCAGAAGAATCATTTGCGATGCACACAATCTTTCAAAGTGAATGCTCCGGCGGCACCGCACACATAGTTTCCCTCCACATTTCCAAAATTTTGTCCTACCGCCAAAATATCTACCCCGCCCCCCTTCCCCACCGCCTTTTCTCCCCGACCATAAGTCACATTTCCCCTGTTTCCTCCTTCCTTCCTTCCTTGTTAAGCTATAGCCGCTTCCTCGCTCTCGCCGTCTCGCATCCTGCCGCCGGAGTCGCCATGGTCTTCTTCAAAGACATATCCAGTGGTTCCTCCTCCGGCGACTACTCTTTCGCCACCCGGGTATGCCTCTCTTCTCTCTCTCGGGTTATGACTTGGAATGAAGGATTTTTACCCGGAGGTCGATTTGAGTCGTTTCTTCCTCTTGTAGCTCCCTAAGACCATCAGTGGCAACAAATGGAGCGGGGTGGCTGAAGATCTATCTGCTCGTTGTCACCATCAATCTCCATGCGTGAAGCTACTTGTGTTTGATTCTATGGACACTGGGAGGAAGTTTCTGGCATGTGCAGAGAAGGTTAGACCCTCTTCTGTTGTTACAAATCATTTGTTAGATGTGATTCAGACACTGTCACGGTCCCAACCCATTCATACCACACCTTCAACCAAACGCATCCTAAGACAGTGTCATAGTTTGTACCTAGTATCTTAAATTGTTGCCATCTCATCAGCGGTGCCATTAGAAAATTATTTGGCACTGCTTCAACAGTTTGTGCAGCCAACTTTGGTCCACACATCCGAGCAGCCAAGTAGTAAAATAATAAATCTTTATGGGAGGAAGGAACTGGGCATCAGAGCAACTATGTGCTCCGGAGTCCAAGTTCCTGATTTTTTTCCGCTGCATCGGCTCGCTAGTTCAAGGCACCGGTGTGAGATGCAGCAACAGTTGTCTTTACACGAGTTTTGGCACACATAGTGGACGGCCTTAGTGCTATTAGTTCTATGTTACTAAATTTGTGCATGTACACACCTATTAGTATCAATTTGATGTCATCCAAACACTGTCGCTATGATGTTGCAGTTATATTTACCATCCTCATAAAATGTTCAATTTGTTATTTATTGTACACGAGTAAGAACTTGTAGCGTCGTTGTAGTTAATTATAGCTTCTGATGTTCCAGAATTTGGTTGTTGTCTCAGTACCAATTATTTCATTTGCACATTGATCTTTTTTAGAAGATATGTCATAATTAACATGTTTCTTCTGTTTTTCAAAATAAGCATTGGTGATTTTCTATGTTGTTATAAACCCATTTCCCCTACAATTGTTACTGATCTAGTTTTAAATATTACTAGCAAATATGCTCGTGCATTGCAACGGGAGACAAAAAATGATAGCTAACTAAATAAGGATGACTCAATATCCTGATATATGACCGTACTCTATTTTAACACAGTGGCTGACCATGTTGCCATTTTTTCTCACCCTAGCCAATGATGGTCGCGATATGCATGTGATTACAATGCATTCGACCCGGTAAATCTCAAGGCCATGAGTCCTCCAGTGCATGCCACACTTGTCATTATGTTGCGCAAGGGAATGTTTAAAACTTTAGAAACAAATCTCATTGACCACGAACTACTCCGAACGCCAAGACATATAAAGACTTCCGAAAAACTAATCGAATCCTAGACATAAAATACTTTTGAATCAGTGAACAGTTTTCGAATTGACAAATATATTATTTTGAAAATTTTATTTTCTCAAAAAAATCACAAACATTAGTTTTATTTAAAAAATTTCAAATGTATGAAGCGTTTCAAATTTATTAACATTTTTTTGACTCAAGAAACTTTTTTAAAAAATTGGGGAACAAATTTTAAAAATCAAATTTTTATTTTTATTTTTGTGAACATTTTCTAAAATGTCATGGACATTTTTTCAGATTCCCGAATATGTTTTGAATACACGATCATTTTTTCAAAATCATGAACATGATTTTATTTCCCGACCATTTTTTCAAATTATGTTTTCTTAATAATTTTGCAAAAGTTTTGCAAAACCACCAAGATTTTTTGAATCTGCAAAAAAAAATGATTTTCTAAACATTTTTGAATTCACATATAGTTATGATTTCTCAAAAAAAAATGAAAACTCGCAACTTTTAGAATATTAAATCCTAAATTAATTTAAAGAAGAAAGAAAACAGAAAATACAAAAAAGTAAAATGAGAAGAAACAGGGGAGTAAAGCCCCGCACATGGGCCGGCCCATAAACACATACATGGGTGGATGAGAAAAGAAAGATAAAAATTGTGTAAGCTGGGGATCGAACCGCGGTGTCGTCACTGGAGGAGAGATAGCCCAGCCACCCTGTTGCTGGTCTTTCTGGAACTTCTTTTCGTTGCGCCTCTATAAAACAGTGAAGGAGGCAGCGATTTTTGGTCCGAAAAATTAAATTGTTTTCCATCACGGGTGGCATTGGTGAGTAATTTTTACCAACTTAGAGGGCAATTTTAATGACGGACGACCAGAAGCGATAACTGCTTTATTAGTAGGTAAAGATAGGATGAACGGAAGTGTTCTTACTTGGAGTGGGTTGATCAAGAGTGGCCACAGTCTTTGAAGATGTGCCTAACGAAGCTCTGAAGCATGTATGAGGAAGTGAACACAGCTAGGCTTAGAGAAAGTCTTTTCAATGCTGAAGCATATTTCAAGATGTAGGATAAAAAGTTGAAGGTGGAGAATAAGCTCAGATGTTTTAAAAAACACTTTGCTAAGATGGTGTTGGCGAAGGAGGAGGCACTTTCCTAGTTGGCCCCTGCAAAATGGGTTCTTACTAAACTGAAAGTAGAGGTGGATAATACGAGCCTGGATGATCTCGATTAGGGAAATGAATATATTGTTCTTATGAAGTTGAACTAGCTATATGTTATACTGTGTTGTTTTCATGTAGCTACCGTACTGTGAAGTTATAATATATTTATGTTCCTGATATGAAATTGGCAAACAATTGTTTGATATGATATGTGAATTTGCGTAATACTGGAATTATTAATTGTAAACTAATAAACCTGCTAAATGTGTTATGGACCTTTGCAAACGGTTCTAGCAGTAAAAGCACTTGCGATGGATAGCCCAATGCCACACAGTTTTCTACATCAAATCGTGTGTGATCTAGTTAATGAAAGCAAACAGTTAACCAAGGCAGAGCGTGTGTTATAGTTACACCTTCCACACACGAGCGTATACATAAAACCGTGTGGGATGTACATCCAAACGGAAATGTTTTCCCTAGATTGACTGTGTGGGATGTACATAAGAATAGAAACGTATTCTTCGGATTGACTGTGTGTGATATACATATGAACGGAAATGATTTTCTGGGATTCACCGTGTGGGATGTACATACCTATGGAAATGATTTCTGGGATTTACCGTGTGGGATGTACATACCTATGGAAATGATTTTCGGGATTCACCGTGTGTCGGGGGATATCGGCCTCCACGAGCACCTATGGGGACGGAGCCCCTTGTCGGTTCGGCGGGGGGCGGAGGTTGCACAAAGAGCAGATCGAGGCGACACACACACACACAACGATTTTACCCAGCTTCGGGCCGCATGGATGCGTAAAACCCTACTGCTGCTTGTCTGGTTGATTTGAGTTCTTGCTCTGGAGCGCAAGAAGCTACAACAAGTTGGAGCTGGACGTAGACGAGGGTCTACTGGGCGTCCTTCTTCCGGTCAGGATCCCCTCTATCCTTTCCGTCCCCCCCACTACGTGCGCATGGGCCTCCTTTTATATGCTAAAGGGGTTTTCCACAGGTAGCGACGCAGGTGAGGGTAAAAATGGCAAGGAACTGTGCGAACAGTGGCCGCACAGTGCTATCGCACCTAACTCTAACGGCGGGGGACAAAGGCATTAAATGCCCGTCTGGATCGCCTGAACAGTGCCGAGGCGGACCGTTAGGGACGCCTCCGCTTGCCACGGGGGCGACTCCGCCAACGTGGCATGCCACGCGCGCGCCCCAGGCTGCGCGGCGCCCTGCCACGTGTCTCTGGGGAAGCTCTAGAGTGACGCGTGGGCAGGTGAGCTAGAGCGCACGCCTGAGGTGGTGGTTCGCCGCGGCAAGTGGCTTGCCGCGGTGGTTATCTTGCCGCACCTGAGAGCTTCCCGCTCGTCAGGCCTTGCCGGGGCGTGCGGCGCGCCGCGGCGGGCTTCTCTTGGGGTGCCTTGGTTTGGCCGTCCCGGCGAGCTCCTCCCGTCGGGGCCTTGGTGCTTCGGCTTAGTCGTCCCGGCAAGCTCCTCTTGCCGGGGTCTTGTCGCATTGGCCCGGCAAGCTCCTCTTGCCGGACCTCGCCTTCTTGGCCCGGCAAGCTTCTCTTGCCGGGGCTTGGTCTTCTAGGCTCGATCACTCGGCCTCCGTCCGGCCCAGAAAGTGCCGTGGAGACTCTTGTTGCTCCCCTGGCGAGCCTTGCCGCGGGACGCTACTACTGCCCGTGCACAAGTTTGGGGTACTAAGGTACCCCTACTTTAGTACACCGACAGGAGCCCCCGGGTCTGGGCCATACACGGTGCCGAGCGTTGTTGGGCCAGGCCCTAACAGTGCACGGGCACGCGTGGCCTGGGTTGCGCTGCTCCTTAACTCCGTGCCCGTCGCGCCCTCCCCAAGTGGCGCGCGCTTATCGCGGCGTCGTGGGGGGCGAGGCGTGCGAGACGTGCGTGACGTGGGTGGCGTGCACGAGGCTTGAGGCCCGCAGGCATGCGTCACGTCGGGCACGATTCCTTTATTTGGAAAGGCGAAACGTCCGCCCCCACTTTCGAGTGGGGGGGGGGGGAGAGGTCGCCTCATCTGTCGCCTCGGCCCTGCTCGCCCGCCACGCGTCCTCCATGCGCTTGGGGTTGCGGTGGTGGAGGCAGGAAGCCGGGACGACGCGGGTCGAACTAGAGGGTCGGCCCCGTCGCCTGCCCTTCCTCTGCTTTGATTGGTCGGGCGGGGCGGCCGAGCCCCCATTCCGCCCCTTTATAAGGAGCGGAAGGGGATGATGAGGGTCTGCACTCCTTCCTTCTTCCTTCTATTAGATCCCTGGTCCCCTCTCCCCAACCGTCATGGAGAAAGGGAACCCTGGTCCTTCTTCGGTGGCGGCAAGGGTTGCCGCCAGGCAGCGCGCCCCTCCTCCCCTTGCACCCGCGGCGGCGGGGCCAACCGTTAGGGGAATGGGGAGGGGGCGAGGTCGTGGACGAGGCCCAGGCGCTCGAGGCGGGCGGGGCGGCGCGCCGGCCTTGCCTCCGCCGGCGGCTCCGTTTCCCCCGGCGGTTCATCTCGGGGACGACCCCTGCGAGTTCATCATCAGGCTGCGTCGGGCGCCTCGCCGTCGCCTCCGCCTCCCGGCTCCTTTCGCGGACGTCCTGGAAGCGGAGCAACACGAGACGCTGAGACTGCGCATGAGGGGCTGCGGGATCAGTGGTATGCGAGTCCACGTCGAATCCCGAGCCCCCGGCGTGATGTGTCTTGGCCGAGGGTGAAAGTCGTTCGCCCGGATCCACAGCTTGATGGAGGGGTTCACCCTCCATTTTAAGCTGATGGAGGGTGATCTCCTCTCCGTCAAGGCCTTCGGGGACCTCGGCACCCGGGCCCGGTGCTGCGTGGATAGCTCCTCCGACAGCGAAGGCTCCTCCTCGAGCGAGAGTGACGAGGAGGGGAGCGACAGCGATGACGAGGGGAGCGGCCGCCGGGATGACGGGTCCGACTAGGTGCCGGTCGCAGCTCCGCGTGGCACCGGCGGCCCCCATCGTCTGCGTCGCTGGCGCCGTGAACTCCCCGGGGTCGTCTCCTTGGGCGGCTGGTGTAGGGAGGCTACGGAAGAGGAAGAGGGCGGGCGGCAAGGCCGCTGCCTCGTCTTCCAACTTCGCCCCAGACGCCGTCATCACCCCTGCTCGCGGCGACGACCACCGGGGTCGTCTCTCCGGCCCGGCAAGATCCTCTTGTCGGGGCTTCGTCTTCTCGGGCGGCCGGAGTGGCGAGGCTGCGGAAGAGGCTGGCGGCAAGGCCGTCAACTCGGAGTACGGGGGCTAGATGCCCTCGACAGCGTGTTGACGTCCCGCAGCCTCCTTCTCGAGCTCCGCTTCCGGCATCGCCGTCTCCATCCGGCCTCCGGAGCCCCAGGGCGGAGCCTCGGATGCTCTCTTGGCGTCTTCTGCCACCCGTAGCTCGTCTAGGCGCCCCTTTTGCCCTTCTCGCCTCCTTGCCCTACCTCCTGAGGAGAGAGACAAGAAAGGGATTACGGGCACCTTATCTCTTTTTACCTTGTAAGCCCTCGGGCCTTAATTGTCTTTAAATCTTGTAATCCCATCTTTCATGTTTTTCATTCTCTCTGAGCTGTACCTGAGTGGAATGTTTTTAATGAAAAGGGAGTGTTTGCTGGACCATTTGTCTCGCGGGTACATCCCGCGGCAAGGAGCGAACCCTTTGCATCGTTAAGATAGACACTTCCCCGCCCGACAACGGACCCTGCCGTCTCCCCGCGCCCCTTGGCCCTCCTCACACTCTTGGCGGAGGCAGGGAGAAGGCGGGTTCTGGCCCCTTGCTTCCTCCTCTTGCCGCCACGGCTACTATCAGAAGCGGGCCCCGGGAACGCGCTCCGGGGTTTGTCGCTTAAGAGAGCACGTCAGCTTTTAGGAGGAAGCAAGGTTTTCGCATTCCGCAGCTCACGAGAGAATGCATGATAAGGGATGTAAAGACTTATCTGAGGTTGCCGCCCCTGGCAACTCAGGCTTGCCGGGGCGCGGGTGCTGGCTCGCCCTTCTCCCCTTCTTCGTCCTTGAGCGGCTCGGCAAGGGTACGCAACTCCTGCGAGCCAAAGGGAAAGGACGGGAAAAAGACGCGGACTCGACCTCTAAGTTAGGGGTTAGCGACTGTTAGGCACTATCAACCCTAACCAAGGACGAGACTCGACTCAGCATGCATGCTAAAACTTGGGGGCGCCAGCGCTTCATTGCTGCCAGGGTCTGCGCCTGGCTTTGTACAAAGGATTACATGCAACTGCGGCAAGACTTTTGTACAAAGATTTGGTTGCCAGATGGGGTCCGACAACCGCGCCTTACGGGTAAAACTTGTGAAGATGCTCAATGTTCCAGGAATTGCTCACCGGAGTACCATCTTCGGTCTCGAGGCGGACGGCGCCGGGCCTCGTGACTCGTTTCACCCGGTAAGGGCCTTCCCACTTCGGCGTCAACTTGTTGTGTATCTTGGCTGACTGAACGCGCCGAAGAACAAGGTCGCCTTCCTCGAGGCTCCTGGCTTTAACTTTGCGGCTATGATAGCGACGCAGAGCTTGCTGGTAGCGAGCGGATCGCACAGCAGCCTGGAGACGATCCTCCTCGAGGAGCAGTGCGTCATCTTCACGCGACCGCTCTTGCTCAAGCTCATCATAAGCGAGCACTCGAGGTGACCCGTATACGAGTTCCGTGGGGGTAACTGCTTCTGCTCCATAGACTAGAGCAAATGGTGTCTGGCCGGTGGCTCGATTTGGCGTTGTTCTGACCGACCAAAGAACCGCCGGCAGCTCCTCGATCCAGTTCCGTCCGCGCTTGAGCAGCTTGTCAAAACTTCTGGTCTTGAGCCCGCGCAGTACCTCGGCGTTGGCCCTTTCCGCTTGACCGTTGCTCCGGGGATGAGCAACAGAAGCGAAGCAGACCTTGGTGCCGAGGTTTTGGGTGTACTGCATGAAAGCGTGGCTTGTGAACTGCGTACCGTTGTCGGTGATGATCCTGTTGGGGATCCCGAAGCGGCAAACAATCGACCTGAAGAATTTGATCGCGGAATGGGCAGTCACCTTCCTCACCGGTTCCACTTCTGGCCACTTTGTGAACTTGTCGATGGCAACGAACAAGTACTCAAAGCCCCCGACGGATCGGGGGAAGGGGCCGAGGATATTGAGCCCCCAGACCGAGAAGGGCCAGGACAAAGGGATCATCTGGAGAGCTTGAGCTGGCTGGTGTATCTTCTTGGAATGGAACTGGCACGCTTCACACTTGGTTACTTGTGCAGTTGCATCCTGGAGGGCTGTGGGCCAGAAGAAACCTTGCCGGAACGCTTTGCCGGCAAGTGCTCTGGTGCCAATGTGGTGTCCACATATGCCTCCGTGTATCTCCGCCAACAGCTCCTGTCCGTCTTCCCGGTGAATGCACTTCAATTTCACCCCATTGCGTCCTCTTCTGTACAGTGCGCCGTCGACGAACTGGTACATACTGGACTGCCGGGCTACTCTTTCCGCTTCTTCTTGTTCTTCGGGAAGTTCTCCTGTCTGGAGGTAACGGACGATCTGTTGTGCCCACGTCGGAGCCTGCGGCTCGACGACGAGGACCAAAGGCATGTCGGCGGCTGCGGGAACATCAGCTTCTACGGCGAGGACTTGGGGCTCAGCCGGAGCTTGACGTTCCCCGGCAAGCTTGCCGGGGCATGACTTGCCGGGAGCGCCTGCTTCGTCGGGACAAACCCTGGGGCTTGCCGGAGCGGGCAGCTCCTCAGCACTCTTGGCGTCGGTCTTGGGGACTCTCTTGGCGGCGGCTTCGGGAAGCTCTGCCGGGAGATAGTCACCGGAGACCGATTTTCTCTTCTTGCTTGGCCCAGTCGATGGTGTCATGGATGGCTGAGCCAGCTTGAGCACAAAAGTCCCTGGTTCCACAGGTAGCTTTAGTGCGGCGCATTTTGACAGGCCGTCGGCGATGTCGTTCTCTGCTCTTGGAACGTATTCCATTTGCAGGCCGTCAAATCGCTCTTCCAGCTTCCTCACTTCATCAACGTAAGCCTCCATCAACGGGCACTGGTAATTATGTTCACTTGGCGGACGACGAGCTGCGAGTCACCCCTGACAATGAGCTTCTTGATCCCAAGTTCCGCCGCGATCCTAAGACCGGCGAGCAAACCTTCATACTCTGCCGTATTGTTGGTTGCTTGCTCCTTGGGAAAGTGCATCTGGACGATGTACTTGAGGTGCTCTCCGGTGGGCGCGATGAGCAGCACGCCGGCACCGGCGCCTTCCAGCGAAAAGGCACCATCAAAGTACATCAGCCACTCTTTGGTTGCTTCCTTGCCGGGGATGCTCGTCTCTGGAATTTCTTCGTCCAGTGTCGGCGTCCACTCCGCTATGAACTCTGCCAATGCTCTGCTCTGGATGGTCGATGTGCTCTCGAACTTAAGGCCAAAGCTTGACAGTTCTAGGGCCCACTCGACAATCCTGCCTGTTGCTTCGGGATTCTGCAGTATCCTCTTAAGCGGAAAGCGAGTGACCACTGTGATCTCGTGTGCTTGGAAGTAATGGCGCAGCTTCCTCGAGGCCATGAGAAGGCCGAAGAGCAATTTCTGCACACCAGAGTACCTCGACCTAGCCCCCTGCAGGAGGGAACTGACGAAGTAAACTGGGCGCTGCACCATCCTCTTCTTCTGCACTTCCCCTTGCGCTTGCCCGGATTCGCCTTTGCCGGGGCCAGAGCTTGTCGGGGAAGCCCCCTGCTTGTCGCCGTACGTGCTTGCCGTGGTTGCGGGCTCGTCATCAGCTTCCCTCTCCGCTACTAACGCAGCACTAACCACATGATTGGTTGCCGCTAGGTAGAGCAGCAACTTCTCTTGCGGTCTAGGCGCGACAAGTATAGGAGCGGAGGACAGGTATTTCTTTAAGTCTTGCAGCACAGCCTCCGCTTCCGGAGTCCATTTTACTGGACCTGCCTTTTTCAAGATTTTGAAAAACGGCAGGGCGCGTTCCGCAGACCTGGAAATAAACCTGTTGAGAGCCGCCACGCAGCCGGCAAGTCTTCGCACGTCCTTGACACGCGTTGGTTCTTCAATCTGCTCGATGGCCTTGATCTTGTCGGGGTTGGCTTCGATCCCACACTGAGACACGAAGAACCCGAGAAGCTTGCCGGAGGGAACTCCGAACACGCACTTCTCGGGGTTGAGCTTGAGGCTGATCTTGCGCAAGTTCGCAAAGGTCTCTTCCAAGTCTTGAACCAAGGTTGCCTTGTCTCTGCTCTTGACCACAATGTCATCCATGTAGGCCTCCACATTTCTGTGGATCTATGGCTCGAAAGCAGTGTGGACAACCCTCGCAAACGTCGAGCCTGCGTTCTTCAGTCCAAAAGTCATCCGCACAAAACAGTACGTGCTGCATGGAGTGATGAACGCAGTCTTCTCTTCGTCTTCTTCAGCCATGAAGACCTGGTGGTACCCGGAGTAGGCATCAAGGAATGAAAGCAGGTCGCATCCGGCCGTGGAGTCAACAATCTGGTCGATGCGCGGCAAGGGAAATGGATCTTTAGGGCAAGCTCTGTTGACATCGGTGAAATCGATGCAAAGCCTCCACTTCCCGTTTGCTTTGCGCACGACAACAGGATTGGCCAACCACGTCGGATGGAGCACGCCTCTGATGAGGCCTGCCGCTTCCAACTTCCTGATCTCCTCCGCGATAAACTCTTGGCGCTCCACCGCTTGTTTCCTGACTTTTTGCTTGACGGGCCGCGCATGGGGACAGACGGCGAGGTGGTGCTCAATCACTTCCTTGGGAACTTCAGGGATGTCAGATGGTTGCCAGGCAAACACATCGACATTCGCCCGCAGGAAAGCAACGAGCGCGCCTTCCTATTTGGGGTCGAGAGTGGCACTGATGGTGAAGGTAACACCAGTGCCGTCCTCCTTGGCGGGCACCTTCTTGGTCACTGGTGGAGGAGCCGTCGTCTCCTTGTGTTTACCGGCGGGGCTCGATGGTGCGTCCTCAACGGCAGCGCAGCGCTCCGAAGAGGCGCGCTTGCCGGAGTGGGCACCAGAGCATTCGCCGGGCTTGGCCTTCATGCCGGCGTGGCTCGATGGCACGTCCTCGACAGCAGCGCAGCACTCCGAAGAGGCGCGCTTGCTGGAGTGGGCGCCAGAGCACTTGCCGGGCTTGGACTTCTTGCCGGCGGGGCTCGATGGCACGTCCTCGACGGTAGCGCAGCACTCCGAAGAGGCGCGCTTGCCGGAGTGTGCGCCAGAGCATTCGCCAGACTTGGTCTTCATGCCGGCGGGGCTCGATGGCACGTCCTCGACGGCAGCGCAGCACTTCGAAGAGGCGCGCTTGCCGGAGTGTGCGCCAGAGCATTCGCCGGACTTGGTCTTCATGCCGACGGGGCTCGATGGCACGTCCTCGACGGCAGCGCAGCACTCCGAAGAGGCACGCTTGCCGGAGTGGGCGCCAGAGCATTCGCCGGACTTGGTCTTCATGCCGGCGGGGCTCGATGGCACGTCCTTGACGGCAGCGCAGCACTCCGAAGAGGCGCGCTTGCCGGAGTGGGCGCCAGAGCACTTGCCAGACTTCTTCTTTCCCCCGGAAGCTCCAGCGGCAGGTGGGCCGCGGGCCGTTGCTACTGTTGCGTCCCGGTATATTTGGTCGGCGCAGATAAGGGCATCCTTCTTGTCGCCGGGGACAGAAATGACGCTTATCGGGCCAGGCATCTTGAGCATGTTATACGCGTAGTGAGAGGCCGCCATGAACTTGGCGAGCGCTGGTCGGCCGAGGATCCCGTTGTAAGGCAACGGAAAGTCGGCGACATCAAAGGTGACCTTCTCAGTCCTGAAATTCAGCTCGCTGCCAAATGTTACCGGCAGCGTGATCTTTCCCTTCGGCTTGCTCCTTCCCGGGTTGATTCCTTGGAATGTGCCGGTTTCTTCGAGCTCGCTGTCGGGAACTTGGAGTCTCCGGAGAACAGCAGAGGAGATCAGATTCAAGCTGGCCCCGCCGTCAACTAGCATCTTAGTGACCTTGAGGTTGCGGATCGTTGGGGAAACCAACATCGGCAAGCACCCGACCGCGGTTGTGCGATCAGGGTGGTCCTCAATGTCGAAGATGATAGGCGTGCTGGACCATCTCAGGGGTGTGCGTGACTCGACGGGTGGCTCCGCTGCATTGACCTCCCGCACCCACCGTTTAAGCTGGTGGTGGGAAGCGTGCAGGGAGGCACCGCCGTCCACACACAAGACCTCAGTGGCTTTCTGAAACTCCTGCTCGCTGGTCTCGGGGTCTTCCATGTCTTCGTCGTCGTCATCGTCTTCGGTCTTGTCGCATCCCCGGGGAGGTCTGTCTGCTTGCCGCTGCTTGTCCTTGCCGCGGCGCTCCCCCGGGCCGGGACGCTCCGTGCCGGATCCCCCGCCGCCTTCTTGGGCTCTCTCCTTGTCGCGTCGTGCGTACTCGGCCTTCTGCAGGTCGACGAGTCGCTCGACTTGCTTGCAACTCTGGAGGTCGTGGCCCCTGGTACGGTGGATCTTGCAGTACTTCTTGTCGGTGCCGTCTCGCTTATCGGCAGCAGCCACCGCCTGTCAGTTGGCGCACCCGACAACCTCCTTCCCAGGGCCTCCCGCCTGGGCTTTCTTGGCGGAGCCCTCGCTGCCGGACTTCTTGACAACCAGTACCTCTGGGTTTTTCTTCTTTTTGCCGTTCCGCCGCCGGCCTCTCCTTGCCGGGGCGGTACCTTCACTGTCGGATTCTCCTTCTCCAACACTTTCTCCGGGGAGCTTCCTACCCTCCTCAGCGCGTGCACACTTGTCGGCCAGGGCGTAAAGCTCGCTAACCTCCTTGATTTTGCACATCGCCATCTCCTCCCGCATCCTGCGATTGCGCACGTTCTGATGGAACGCGCTGATCACCGCGGCGGGGTGGACGTCTGGGATGTTGTAGTGCACACGGCTGAACCTCTGGATGAACTTGCGCAAAGGCTCCCCCTCCTTCTGAACAAGCAGATGAAGATCGCTTGCCTGGCCATGGGGTTTGTGGCCACCCGTGAAGGCGCCAACGAACTGATGGCATAGATCTGGCCAGGAGGAGATTGAGCCGTCCGGCAAGTGCATGAGCCAGGATCTGACGTTGGGCTTGAGTACCAGCGGGAAGTAGTTGGCAAGGATCTTATCGTCCCGTCCCCCGGCAGCCTGCACCGCAATGGTGTAGATGCTGAGGAACTCAGAGGGATGCGACTTGCCGTCGTACTTCTCGGGCACGTCGGGCTTGAAGTTCTTTGTGCTGGGCCACTGGACTTGCCGCAACTCGCGGGTGAACGCGGGGCAGCCTACCGAATACGGCAGTTCGCCTGGTTCCCCCGGTGCGTGCATGTTTCCAGAGGGCTCAACGCGCTGGTCTGATTGACGCCGCGCCTCTCTTCTGCGCTCGATGCGGGTTCGAGCGTCTTCTTCCCTTCGTTCGTGAAGGACTTGGCGTTGGTCGCGGCGAGTTCGCGGGTTCGACGACGCGGTCGAGTCGTTGTCGAGGTGAGACCGGCGAGTCGGCGACCGCGGCTTCTGGGGCGGGGAGTGCACGGTGGTCGCACCCCCGCCATTCTTGGCGCCATCGGTTCTCGCCTGGGTGACTGGCTGCGGCTGCGACGCGCTGTGCTGCCGCGGAGTGTCACCGTTGGCGAAACCGATGAGGCTCTGGATGGTTGCCCTCCAGTCGTCGAGCTTGTCCGCCGTCGGAGGGTAGTCTAGGAGTAGCTGAGCTTGCGCGAGAGCTTCCGCTGGGGTGGCGGGCAGAGGCAGCAAATGGCGCGAGGAGCGGGATGTGCTCGAACTCCTAACCATGTTAGGAGGAGCAGCACCCGGTCCAGGCAGCCGCGCGACGCTCGTTCCGGCACGCTGGATCGCATGCTAGTCCTGAGTGCCTTGGGACCCACCAGCACGGTCTGGGTCCAGCTAGCGTATGGTACCATGGGTACCATGACGCTGCTGGTTTCGCGCCTCCTGAGAGGGGCGTGGGGCGAGCTCGGACGTCGCGGGACCAAGAACTGGTTCGACGGCGCCCGTTCCTCCGTCTGCGTCCTCCCCACCACCCGTCCACTCCATGGGCGATGGGTTCGACGCTGACGGACCGGTCACCTCCGGAGCTTTCTTCTTCGGCGCCATGCCGGCGCAAACAATGAGAGTCTGGCTCGCGCGGACGCCGGATCTGGTTCACACAACCTCGACGCACCCCCTACCTGACGCGCCAAAGATGTCGGGGGATATCGGCCTCCACGAGCACCTATGGGGACGGAGCCCCTTGTCGGTTCGGCGGGGGCGGAGGTTGCACAAAGAGCAGATCGAGGCGACACACACACACACACAACGATTTTACCCAGCTTCGGGCCGCATGGATGCGTAAAACCCTACTACTGCTTGTCTGGTTGATTTGAGTTCTTGCTCTGGATCGCAAGAAGCTACAACAAGTTGGAGCTGGACGTAGACGAGAGTCTACTGGGCGTCCTTCTTCCGGTCTGGATCCCCTCTATCCTTTCCGTCCCCCCCCCCCCACTACGTGCGCATGGGCCTCCTTTTATATGCTAAAGGGGTTTTCCACAGGTAGCGACGCAGGTGATGGTAAAAATGGCAAGGAACTGTGCGAACAGTGGCAGCACAGTGCTATCGCACCTAAATCTGGCGGCGGGGGACAAAGGCATTAAATGCCTGTCTGGATCGCCTGAACAGTGCCGAGGCGGACCGTTAGGGGTGCCTCCACTTGCCACGGGGGCGACTCCGCCAACGTCGCATGCCACGCGCGCGCCCCAGGCTGCGCGGCGCCCCGCCACGTGTCTCTGGGGAAGCTCCAGAGTGACGCGTGGGCAGGTGAGCTGGAGCGCACGCCTGAGGTGGTGGTTCGCCGCGGCAAGTGGCTTGCCGCGGTGGCTGTCTTGCCGCACCTGAGAGCTTGCCGCTCGTCAGGCCTTGCCGGGGCGCGCGGCGCGCCGCGGCGGGCTTCTCTTGGGGTGCCTTGGTTTGGCCGTCCCGGCGACCTCCTCCCGCCGGGGCCTTGGTGCTTCGGCTTAGTCGTCCCGGCAAGCTCCTCTTGCCGGGGCCTTGTCGCCTTGGCCCGGCAAGCTCCTCTTGCCGGACCTCGCCTTCTTGGCCCGACAAGCTCCTCTTGTCGGGGCTTGGTCTTCTAGGCTCGATCACTCGGCCTCCGTCCGGCCCAGAAAGGGCCGTGGAGACTCTTGTCGCTCCCCTGGCGAGCCTTGCCGCGGGACGCTACTACTGCCCGTGCACAAGTTCGGGGTACTAAGGTACCCCTACTTTAGTACACCGACACCGTGTGGTATGTACATACCTACGGAAATGATTGGGTTTCGATGCCTCGCCCGATCACACATGACCCCAGCCTGGGTCCCAAGATGTCCTATCCCCGATGATTTCTGGGTCGTGTGGGAAGGACACCCTATGGCACGCACTCACTTGGCGACAGTTCCAAATGCCGTCGCGGAAAGGGGTAAAAAACCATTTGTTTAGGACCGACACACACAAGTGATCTCTTCACCGAACTAGTACACTGGGTGGTTTTGGTAATTCCTAACAACATATAGCTCATTGAACTAGTGCTATTCCAAGATGATCATTTTAGAAAGTTCAATGATTGGCATGGCATGGACTAAGGATGTGGGCCCCTCAAAATGCTAAGGACACATATTGGCTCAAGCTCAAGACTCTACTTTTTCATTTCAGTGATCCAAGATCACATTGAGTCCATAGGAAAAGCCAATACTATTAAAAGGGGATGAGGTGTTGCTTAATGGCTTGCTTGCTCAAAATGCTTAGTTATATGCTCCAAAATCCCTCAACCACTTTCTCATATCCACATATGTCCCAAACCAAAAGTCAAACTCGGCCCCACCGATTTGATCTATCTGGCGCCACCGAGTTCATTTTACATAGCCACTGCCAGAAACCCTAGTCATTTCGCTCTCACCGATAGGGATCTCGGTCTCACCGAGATGGGATTGCAAACTCTCTATTTCCTTTCTTAACATTTCGTTCCAACCGAGACGAGCGATCGGTCCCACCGAGTTCGCAATGCAAACTCTCTGTTTCCCTTTCGTAACGTTTCGGTCTCACCGGAATGAGCGATTCGGTCCCACCAAGTTTGCCTGACCAACTCTTTGTTTGCCTATTACACAAATCGGTCCTACCGAGTTTATGTGATCGGTCTCACCCAGATTATGGTGTGCCCTAACCCTAATGAAATCGTTCCCACTGAGTTGACATGTCGATCCCATCGAAAAGCCTAACGTTCACATTTTGAACTAAATCGGTCTGACCGAGTTTCATGATTCGGTCTGACCGAGTTTGGTAAATTGTGTGTAACGGTTAGATTTTGTGTGGAGGCTATATATACCCCTCCACCCACTCTTCATTCATGGAGAGAGCCATCAGAATGTGCCTACACTTCCAGCATACATTTTCTGAGAGAGAACCACCTACTCATGTGTTGAGACCAAGATATTCCATTCCAACAACAAGAATCTTGATCTCTAGGCTTCCAAGTTGCTTTCCACTCAAATCATCTTTCCACCAAATCTAAATCTGTGAGAGAGAGTTGAGTCTTGGAGATACTATCATTTGAGAAAGGAGTTCATCATCAAAACGCATTCTATTACCTTTTGGAGAGTGGTGTCTCCTAGATTGGTTAGGTGTCACTTGGGAGCCTCCGACAAGATTGTGGAGTTGAACTAAGGAGTTTGTATGGGCAAGGAGATCGCCTACTTCGTTAAGATCTACCCTAGTGAGGCAAGTCCTTCGTGGGCGATGGCCATGGTAGGATAGACAAGGTTGCTTCTTTGTGGACCCTTCGTGGGTGGAGCCCTACGTGGACTCGCGCAACTGTTACTCTTCGTGGGTTGAAGTCTCCATCAACGTGGATGTACGATAGCACCACCTATTGTAACCACGCCAAAAATCTCCGTGTCTACATTGCGTTTGCTCCCTCCAAACTACACCCTTTACCTTCATATGCAAATGTTTTACATTCCGCTACTATACTCTTAGATTTGCATGTGTAGGTTGTTTGCTTGACTTGTGCTAAGTTGCTAAAATCTGCCATGACTTAAATTAGGAAAAGGCTAGATTTTTATTTGGTCAAGTAGTCTAATCACCCCCCCCTCTAGACATACTTTTGATCCTACAAGTGCTATCAGAGCTTTGGTCTCCATTTTGCCTTGATTTCCATAGCTTTTGGTGATCATAGCCTTGGTTTCATAACCTAGGAGAGTACGGCGTCTAGCGAGGGAAATTACCACCCGTGGAGGTCCTTACTTTATTGGTACTAATTTTGCTAGTTGGAAGCATAAGATGAAAATGCATATTCTTGGACATAACCCCACCGTTTGGGCTATTGTGTGTATTGGCTTGCAAGGTGAATTCTTTGATGGGAGAGAACCAAACCATGAAGCTACCGCGGAAGAGTTGAGGATGCTTCAATACAATGCTCAAGCTTGTGATATCCTCTTCAACGGATTGTGCCCCAAAGAATTCAACAAAATCAGCCGTCTTGAGAATGCAAAGGAAATTTGGGATACTTTGATTGATATGCACGAGGCAGATAACCCACAAGTATAGGGGATCAATTGTAGGCTCTTTCCATAAGTAAGAGTGTCGAACCCAACGAGGAGCTAAAGGTAGAACAAATATTCCCTCAAGTTCTATCGACCACCGATACAACTCTACACACGCTTGACGTTCGCTTTACCGGAAACAAGTATGCAACTAGAAGTACTTTGTAGGTGTTTTTGGATAGGCTTGCAAGAAAATAAAGAGCACAAAAATAAAGACTAGGGGTTGTTTAGGTAAAGACACAACTAAATTAGTTTTAGTAGAGAGATTTTTTGTTACGAGAAAGTTATTTGTCCCTAGGCAATCGATAACTAGACCGGTAATCATTATTGCAATTTTATTTGAGGGAGAGGCATAAGCTAACATACTTTCTCTACTTGGATCATATGCACTTATGATTGGAACTCTAGCAAGTATCCGCAAGTACTAAATATCATTAAGGTAAAGCCCAACCATAGCATTAAAGTATCAAGTCCTCTTTATCCCATACGCAAACAACCTACTTACTCGGGTATGTGCTTCTGTCACTCACGCCACCCACCATAAGCAAATCATGAACATATTGCAAACCCTACAACGGGAATCCCTCACGCTTGCGCGACACGGAGAGCACCATAGGACAGCACCAATAATAAAACATGCAACTCAAACCAATCTTGATCATCAAATAGCCATTAGGACAAAACAGATCTACTCAAACATCAAAAGATAGCCATAAATCATTGGGAGATAATATATAGCGTTGAGCACCATGTTTAAGTAGAGATTACAGCGGGTAAGAGAGAGGTTACACCGCTGCATAGAGAGGGGAAGAGTTGGTGATGATGGCGGTGAAGTTGTTGATGAAGATGGCGGTGATGGTGATGGCCCCGGCAGCGCTCCGGCGCCACCGGAAGCAAGGGGGAGAGGGGCCCCCTTCTTCTTCTTCTTCCTTGACCTCCTCCCTAGATGGGATAAGGGTTTCCTCTTTGGTCCTTGGCTGCCAGGGCGTGGGAGGGGTGAGATCCCCTCCGAGCTTGGATATATCTCTCTGCCTCTCTCTGTTTCTGCGTTCCCTTCTGGCTCTGTTTCACCGTTTCGTGTATATATGGAGATCCGTAACTCCGATTGGCATGAAACCTTTGCAGTGATTTTTTTCCGAAAATTAGCTTTCTTGCGGTAAAAGAAGAGCGTCAATCGCCTTACGGGTGGCTCACGAGGGTAGGGGGCGCCCCCTGCCTCGTGGCCACCTCGTGCACCGTCTCGCATGGATTTTTCTTCCGGAATTTTCCAAATATTCCAAAAATAAGCTCTGTCCGTTTTTGTCCCGTTTGGACTCCGTTTGATATGGATATTCTACGAAACCAAAACCATGCAACAGACAGGAACTGGCGTTGGGCACTGGATCAATATGTTAGTCCCAGAAATAGTATAAAAAGTTGCCAAAAAGTATATGAAAGTTGAATAATATTGGCATGGAACAATCTAAAATTATAGATACGACAGAGACGTATCAGAGGGTACCGACTCCGTCAAGGAATCCAAATTGGATGTGCTTCAAAGTCAAATTGAAAAGTTCAAAATGAAGGATGGTGAAGGTATCGCTGAAATGTACTCTAGGCTTGCTCTCATCACAAATGAGATTGTCGGCTTAGGAAGTGAAGAGATGACAGATAGATTCATCACCAAGAAGATCCTAAGAGCCTTGGATGGAAAATATTATACCGTGTGAACATTGATCCAAATCATGCCCAATTACAAAGATCTCAAGCCAACGGAAGTCATTGGAAGAATTGTTGCTCATGAGATGTCACTCAAGGATAAGGAAGAGCTTCACAACAAGTCAAGAGGTTCTTACAAAGTCTCATATAATGCTCCTACATCATCAAGTGAGAAACAAACCTTCAATGAGGAATTGAGCCTAATGGTGAAGAACTTCAACAAGTTCTAGAAGAGTAGAAGAAAGGAAAGAAGTTCCATGTCAAGGTCCTACAATGACAAACGATCTTCTAGTTATGAGCTTAATTGCTACAATTGTGGAAGACTTGGACATTACTCCAGTGAGTGTACGGCTCCCTACAAAAGAAGAGAAGGTTCACCCAAAAGGAGAAGTAGAAGAGAAGAATCACCTCCAAGAGAGAGCAGGAGTAGAGATGATCGTTATGAACGAAGAACCTCTCAGGGGAAGCAAGGATTCGGAAAGGAACGACAAATCATCAAAGAGCTACAGAAAATGAAGACATCAAACTCACGTTGGTGAATGGGTATCCGGCTCCGACTCCGACCATCACTCCGAAAGAAGTTATCACCCTGACTCCGAAATATACTCAAGATGAAGGTGTTGCCGGTCTAGCACATGTGTCAACAAACTCCTACTACATATTTGACTCACCAAATGAAGGAATTGCAAGATGCTTCATGGCTAAAGGCCCAAAGGTATCACACCCCGAGTATGTTGATTTCAATAGTGATGAAGATGATTTGCTAGGTGATGATGATTTACTTGTTGACAACTCTAGTGATGAAAACTATTATTAAAATGCTATTAATCATGCTAATCAAGATAAAATGAATGATGATGATAAGAAGGAGATTGAGCGTCTAACTAAAGAACTAAACACTCTTAAGTTAGCTCATGAAACTACCTTGGAAGATCATCGACAACTTTTAAAGACTCATGAGAAGCTACGCTTTGAAAAGCTCAACCTTGAGCAAGAGCATGGGTTCTTAAAAGCAATTAATGATGATCTTCGCAAGAAAAGTTCTTCTTACATTATCAAGCGTTTACTCTAGTCTACTTACATGACACAAGTAAAATCTAGCAACAAGAGTAAGAAAGATTCTTCTTCTAGTAGTAACAATGATCATGTTAAATCCAATATTGTTGCTTCTAGTAGTTCTCTTGATTCCACTAATGATTCTCTTAGCCAAGTCGCACTTGAGCAAGAAAATAGCTTATTGAAGGGAATTATAGAGAAAGGTGTTTACAAGAGCCTTGCCGGAAGTAAGCAATTTGAGGAAATTGTACACAAGCAAGGAAGGCACCAGAAGAATTAAGGTGTTGGTTTTGAACGAAAGTTCAATGCCAATGGAGTTGAGTGGGAAGAAGATCAATACCCCAAGACGAAGTTTGTTCCTCAACAAGAGAAGTATGATCCTACTTCTTTTAAGGGGACACAAGCTCAAGATGATCTTCCACCACAAGACCACAAGCAAAAAGGCAAGGACGAGCTTCAAGAAGAGATTGATGCATTTGAAGAAGCTCCCAAGGCCTTGGTCAAGTGGGTTCCCAACACTACATCAAGTACGACTATAACTCCAAGGATTCCCATCAAGTTGATGTGGGTCCCGAAGAAGAAGAACTAGAGAGTGTTTGAGGGTGACTCCGCCAACATACTTCACTCATATCATTTTGGCGAGGACAAGTGCAAACAACTTCCACATCTTGCACTAGTTCAAGAAGTCAAAAACCTCTTGTTGGTAAGACAAGGGACAAGGTAACCTAAAGCTTTCATGGACATCATCATGTATGAACTTCACTCTATGTCTATGGATATCCTTGTTTGTTCCTTGTGGGACTAACCCATGTAGGTATTGAAAGTGAAACTCACTAAAATGGATGGCTCCAAATGATCTACATCAACATTGAGCATCCACATCTTCAACATCTACATGAAGTCATCATCGACAAAACCCAAGTTTAGTTCGTCCCTCTTGGGGGGGGATATCACATCTAGGGGGAGCTTTACTCTAAAAATTGAGCTAAAGCAACTCTAATTGTGTGAACACAACAATGCTTTATGTAAAAGTGGTAACCCCACTTGTGCTTAAACAATGAGTATGACCTATGATCAAATATTCTCATTTGACTTCGAAGTCAATATACTCATATATAGATGACCTAGTCATCGCCAATTTCTTGATAGATGCTAGAGTGTTTGTGCAAGCTTTGTCACATATTTCATTTGCCATTTTATTGTGTGAGCATGTTGATTGCATATTTTACTCATTCGAGGACATCCATTTGTTGCTTTGATTGTTCGGCTCTTTTTATTTTGCCAAATGGATGGACAAGAATGCCTAAGAACCTCCTCTAGCTATCTATGCTTTTCTCGTCTCAAACGCTACTCATGCTACATCACAAAGCTTGATCAAGTCAGATCCAAACACTCTGTGTGAGGAGCACTCGGAGTCCCCGATTCATCATAGACTTAAACTTCCAAAACCTCTCTGTGAATTTCGGTCTGACCGATTCATCCTTTTCGGTCTGACCGACTTCACTGAGTTGATCTAGGTTTTCAATCTCGGTGCAACCGATTAGAACATTTCGGTCACACCGAGTTGTAGTAACCGCTTGCGATTCTGCATCTCGGTCCCACCGAGTTCTTCCACTCGGTCACACCGACAGTGTCAGGATATATATACCAACGAGTTGAATTTTGGAAAGGTCTCCAAAACCCTTCATCCCGCGCATGTCCTGCTCTTCCGCCTTGGGTCTCCGGATCATCCTCTCGTCACCAGCGACCTCCCGCCAATGGTCTTCGCCGCCGTCAATAGAATTCAACCCCGCCGTTGTCGCCGTAGCGAACTCACCGCCGAACTAGGGTATGAGTTCAAAACTTTGTGTTCTTCCTTACTCCGATTCTTAGCACAAAGCAAATGTCATGTTCTTTACCATGTATGAGATCATCCTGTCTATCAAGAACATCTATTAGATTTGATTTGATTCAAAAATTTATGGTTAGGTTTCCGCTGAACTCATCTCGGACCGACCGAGTTGTGGAAATAGGTCTCACAGATTTGGCGTAGGCCATTGCACTTGCATTTTCATTCTGACCAAAAGCTGCAAATCGGTGTGACCGAGTTCAACTCTTTGTGAAACCCTAGCAATCTCGGAGTCACCGAACTGTGACTCGGTCTGACCGATTTCACTAGTTTAGACTCCAAAAGTTTCTTCGGTATCACCGAGTTTAACAAATTGGTAGCTCCGAAATGCTTTCTGTGGAAAACTAAAACTAAGTGTTTGACTCATTTTTTTTGCAAAAACTCTGCACTTTGTGATGCTCATCCACTCTATCTAATCTACAACTATTGACAAGGTCTGCTGTCAGTTTTGTTTGCCAGTATGTCTGATCAGAGTGATAGCCAAAACAAGTCAGAAGAGCAAGTAAACATGAGTGAGGGCACTAGTCCCTCTAGCAGCTATGATGAGGGCAGCAGGAGCACTCCAAGAAATTTTCCCAAGGCAACTACTAGGACAAGGAAGAAGAGGAACTCGTACTTAGAGGATGAGGATTATGTGGCTGTTGAGGAAGAGGTCAGCTCCAAGAAAAGGGTTGTAAAGAAGGAGTTTGGCACAGTTGCATCTACTAAGCCAGGTCTGAACAAGAAGGCACCTGCCAAGAGAGTTCCTATGTCAAAGGCCAGAGCCTCCACTCATGACACTTCCAAATCATCTGGAGGAGAGGCTGCTGGTGAGGGCAAGAAGAAGAAGGAAAGGAAGAGAGGAAGATGGTGCAAGAAGGTGGATCCCATGGAAGAATTTGAGAAACACTCACTTGATGCACATGAAGAGGAAGAAGAAGATGTTGCACCAGCATCAAAGTCTCAAAAGCTGATGGGGAATGCCATCTAGTCTGGGGTTGCCCCTTCAAAGCCCAAGACTGCCCCCAATGCTTATACTCAAGCTCCAAAGACTTCAAAGCCCAAGAGGAGCACAAGATATATTTCCAGCTGCTGAAAAGAACAAGGACCAGTGCCTGAGATTGATGAAGAAGATGCTGAAGCCCAAGTGCTTAGGTAGCTCAAACCCAAGATTCCAAATCATGATGACAGCCATCCAACGGTAGAAGATATGAACATCAGGAATGTAAGTGCATCTAGTGCCCCTTAGTGATTTTGGTGTATTGAAGACTTATAGGTTAAGCATCTGATGTGTTTATGAGTGTACACAGGTCTATAAGTCTATGAGAAGTTTGAAACTTACAGTAAAAGTCGACCCCTAAAAATGAAGTTCTTCGACTGAAGACTTTGATATTCTGAAGACTTTCTGAAGACTTTGAATGTGAAGAAATTGGTGTGACCTTGAAGACATGATATTCGTTCGAGGAACGTGAGGCGTGAAGACTTTTGTTTTCATAGTTTCATTTTTCTCTTTCTTGAGTCATAGGAAACACCGTACTGTTAAAGGGGGTCGAGGAAATACTAAGGAGAAAATTTCCATGTGATGCTCAACTCAAATCCCACACCTACCAATCCCTTCAAGTGAAGCCATTGGAAATCTCATACAGTTCAGTCAATTTCTTCAGTGACAGAGACGCAGTTCTTCTGGTCACTGAGGACTTTGCTCTGAGTGAGGAGTTAGGAATTTGCCAGTGCGAATTGCCTACACAGTGAGGAACATGATAGCCCTGAGGAATTTGTACTCCAAATTTCTGACCGTTGCTGTGCCACGCGCCAGCTGTCCTAAAATATCTTGTCCACCTAACGGTCATATCATTGAAGGGCATTTATGTCTTATCATGTCGGGCTGCTCCCTAGGCTATAAATAGCCGCCCCCTTCAACCACTAGCTGGTTGGTTGTTCTACGTGAACTTGACACTTGTCATTTGAGAGCAACCCATCCTCCGAGGACTTTGAGCGAAAATCATCAAGTGAGGAAAATCCAAACCCAAACCCAAAACACCTACAAACCCAAAGTGATTGAGCATCACTGAAGAAATTAATCATGCGTGGATCCGACGCTTGTTACCTTTGAAGACTGTGCTTCTTCCAGACGGTTAGGCATCAAGGTCTAGAGCATCAAAGAGGAATTGTGGATCGCCGAGTGACCAAGTCTGTGAAGGTTTGGAAGTCACCTGAAGACTTACCACGAGTGATTGGACCAGGACTGTGTGTCCTTAGTTCAAGGAGAATACGATGAGGACTTGGTGTCCCGAGCTGCGTGCTCAGGACTGGGTGTCCGGGACTGTGTGTCCTCGAGTTTAAATACTCAGCCGCTCCAACCAGACGTACAACTGAGACGGCAGTTGGAACTGGTCTACCAAATCATTGTCTTCACCAAGCTTACTGGTTCCATTTCCTCAACACCTTCATTTCCTCATTACTGTGTTCTCTGTTTGTTCATATCTGTGTTTGAAGACTTTGACTAAAGACTTTCACAAATTCCTCAGTTCAATTTCTTCAGTCTGTTTGTCTTCATCTAGATTTATCCTGTGCCTACGCTTTCTGTACTCTGTGTTTGTCTTCATTTCATCATGATGACCATGCATGTAATCTGTTATGTTTACTTCTGAGTACTTATTCCGCTGCTAGTATTTCTTCACTAAGAATTTCCTCACGAGCAAATTCCTCAGTGAAGAATTTCATAAAAATCGCCTATTCACCCCCCCTCTAGTCGATATAACGCACTTTCAATTGGTATCAGAGCAACGTACTCCCTTGTTCTGTGTGATTTTGGTTTAACCGCCTGGAGTTTTAGTTATGTCGACCGCAGGTATGATCAAAGTCTCTGCTGGGTGTCCTACCTTTGATGGGACGGACTACCCCTACTGGAAGAACAAGATGCACATGCATCTTGAGGTAATTGATAACGATCTCTGGTATGTTGTGGAAAATGGTGTTCCCTCCGTATCACCCTCACTGAACGCTACCGATGTGAAGAGATTCAAGCAACTTGATTCCCAAGCGAAGAATATCATATGTGGTCATCTGAGCAAAGGACAGTATGGTAGAGTGAGTGCTTTGGAAACTGCTAAGCTTATCTGGGATAGGTTGTCCAAAGTCAATGAAGGAGTTTCAACTCAGCGTGATTCTCGAGTTGATGTTCTTCGAAATCTCTTCAACCGGTTCAAAAGACTCGACAATGAAAATGTTCAACAAACCTTCGATCGCCTCACCGACATCTCAAATGAGCTTCAAGCACTTGGTGCCACTGACATCACCGACCATGAGGTGGTGAAGAAATTGCTGAGATCGCTTGATTCCTCATTTGACACTCTAGCACTGATGATTCAAGAGCGTGCTGATTACAAGTCACTTGACCCCGCTGATATCCTCGAGAGGCTAAACACTCATGAGTTCCAGCTTGCTGAGAAGAGAGATCTCTACGGTTCGTGCTATGGCAGATCACGTGCACTGAAGCCCAAGGTAGTATCTGAGTCCGAAGATTAAGACTCTGATAGCAGCCTTGGTGATCCTGAAGAACTAAGTCATGATCTGGCGCTGCTTGTGAAGAAATTCCAGAAGTTCTCAAGACGTTGTCTTTTTGGAAAATCCTCAAGGAGCAACGATTCCTCAACCAGTGACTATAAGAAGAGGCTTTGTCACAAGTGCAAGAAACCAGGACATTACATTCAAGATTGTCCTCAGTGGGAAAAGGAATCAAAGAAGAAGAAATACAAGGATTACAGTTCTGATGATGCGAAGAAAAAGAAGAAATCCTCAAAATGTTCATCAACAAAATCCTCGAAGTCTTCGTCTCACAAGAAGAGCAGCTCCAAGAAGGCTCGGGCATTCATTGGCAAGGAAATGGACTCTGAGGCTGAATCTGAAGAAAATGAGGAAGAGGAACAATTTGAAGACTCTGAGTCTGGTGTGGCGAGCCTAGCCCTCGCTACTGCATTCGTCAGCAAATCCATCTTCAACGCTGAAGAAAGTGATCTCACCAACAAGGCTGACGAAGGCAGTGATGACTACGCTCCCACCTATTGCTTCATGGCAAAGGGTGCCAAGGTACTCAAATACGCCTCCTCTGAATCTAGTGATGATGAATCTGATGAAAATCTTAAGCCTAGCTACTCTAAACTTGCTAAGATTGCTGTGCAACAACACAAGGCTTTTGAAAAGGTTCAAAACATGCTAGACAGAAGTGATGATATGTTGGGTGAAGAAATGGATCGCACTAAGGCCTTGACTGAAAATCTTCAGAGACTTCAGACTAAGCTTGACAACCTTCAAAATCATCATAACACTCTCTTATCTGATCATGAGAAGCTTTCTTATGAATATCTTCAAAAGAAGCAAGATCTTGAGAAGCTAAGAGTGAGTTATGAAGATCTTCAGAAGGAGCCCGATTCATTACTTGCTCAACAAATCAGCGCTGCTCAGGAAGAATTTATTCCTCCATGTTTAAAATGCATTGAACGAGAATCTGCTAATTCTTCACCTGAATGTTCAAATGCTTCAAGCTTCACCTGTCTGTACTATCACTAATTCCTCATCTGAGGACATTGCTAGTATCACTGACGATGCAGGGCTGAAGGAATTGTACATGACAGGCATGTACAAAAGCCTCAAAGGGCATCAGGCTCTTTGTGATGTGCTTAAAAAGCAGATCCTCAACAGGAACCCTAGGAAATAGGGTATTGCCTTTGAGAGGAAACTCAATGCGAATGGTACTTATTGGAAGCCTGAGCAGTACCCCAAAACCTCATGGGTTGCTGCAAAGGGACCTCTAGTTGATCCATTTGATTTATCTGGCTATACATGTGAATCTTCTCATTCTTCTGATGAGTCATTTGAATTCAACTATAAACTGTTCAAAAATCAGAATGATGAAGTATTTGCTAGATATGTTGGCACTAACTGCAGGAACGGTTCCCCTATGAAGAAAATCTGGGTTCCCAAAAGCTGCCTTGAAAGTCTTCAGGTGAATGTCCTCATGACACCACCTGTGAAGAAAAGGAACCCCGGATCTAATTCTGCATATGGACCAAATTCCTCACATGGATCAAAGTCCTCATATTAACATCATCGTGCTAACAACTCTGTTTCGCAGGGAAGATCCAAGGGCTATGAATATGAGCATTATTCTTCAAATTATTATGTTCATAAGTCCTCGAAGAATTTCTCTGCTTATTCATATGCTTATCCTAACCCCTCTTATGTGAAACGAAACGGTTTGGCTGCTTTGCCACCATTCTCATATGGAGCTCGCAGAGTGATGAACTCTTTGCCACCCCTTCAGATGTGGGTGGTGAAGAAAAAGAACTAATCTCTTCTGCAGGGTCAGGTCTCCAGACGTGCTGTAACGTCTGAAGAATTTGCTGGGACCTGACAGAAATGCCTGAAAGGACGCAGGCTAACCATGATGAAATGAACTTTCATTTCACACGTCCACCCTCTATTTTATCGGTTCTACTGCTTGATGAAATTGATCTGATGAATTGTGATATCATATTCTTCACTACTGAAGCATATGAGGTTCGTAAGTTGCACTAATTCATCTGCAGGATGATCAACCCAAAGCCACTGAATGGGTACTTGATAGTGGATGTACAAATCACATGACCGGTGACAAGAATCTGTTGATGGATGCTCCCTTATCAGCATCACACATGAAGCATATCATCTTCGCTGATAAAAGCAAAAGTCAGGTATTGGGTCTAGGTAAGGTTGCCATCACAAAGGATCGACACATGGACAAAGTCATGCTTGTTGAGTCCTTAGGATACAATCTTATGTCTGTCTCAATGCTTTGTGATCTTGATATGGTTGTTGTCTTCGGCAAGTATCGTTGTGTTGTGATTATGGAATCTGACAAATCCAAAGTCTTCGAAGGCTTTAGGAAAGGAGACTTGTATATTGTTGATTTCTCTGCAGATTCACAACCTGTCATGTGCCTACTTGCAAAAGCTTCAGAAGGATGGCTATGGCATCGACGACTTGGTCATGCTGGCATGAGGAATCTGCACACGCTTGCGAAGAAGAAGCATGTCATTGGCATTGAGAATGTCAAATTCCTCAAGGATCACTTATGCGGTGCCTGTGAAGCTGGAAAGATGACCAAGGCCAAGCATCCAGCGAAGACTATCATGACCACTACTCGTCCATTCGAATTGCTTCACATGGATCTCTTCGGTCCTAACCATTATTCCTCTATCTCTAATGAGGCATCTCAATATGGTTTTGTTATTGTTGATGATTACTCTCGTTACACATGGGTGCACCTTGTCTCTTACAAAACTGAAGTGCAGGAAGTCTTCAAACGATTTTCCTCGAGGGCTTCAACTAACTTTGGTGTGAAGATCAAGCACATCAGAAGTGATAATGGCACTGAGTTCAAGAATTCGGGTCTCGATGACTATCTTGATGAACTTGGTATTACTCATGAATTATCTGCTCCTTATACTCCTCAACAGAATGGCGTTGTGGAGCGCAAGAACAGGACACTTGCTGAGATGGCTCGCACTATGCTCGATGAGTACAAAACCCCTCGCCGTTTCTGGGTTGATGCAATTGATACTGCATGCCATATCGTCAACAGAGTATATCTTCACAAATTCTTCAAGAAGACTGCCTATGAACTCCTCACTGACAAGAAACCCAATGTGAGTTATTTCAAAGTCTTCGGTGCTAAATGCTGGATTAGAAATCCTCATCACAACTCTAAATTTGCACCGAAAGCACATGAAGGTTTCATGCTTGGTTACGGAAAGGACTCGCACACCTACAGAGTCTTCAACAATGTTCTTCACAAGATTGTTGAAACTGTAGATGTGCGGTTCGATGAAACTAATGGCTCGCAAAGAGAGCACCTACCTTCTGTGTTAGATGAACCAGCACCTGAGGAATCGATCAAGCACAAGGCTACTGAAGATATCATTCCTACTGAAGAATCTGCTGAAGAATTCGTTCCAGAACGTGAAGAACGTCGAACTGATGCACCTGAAGAAAATGCTAAGGAAATTGATGCTGAAGAAAATGCTAATCAAATTCCTCAACGGCAACCAACTCACCCTCGCGTTGCAAAAGAAGTGCAAATGGAGAAGATCATCGATGACATTAGAGCACCAGGTCCTCTCACACGCTCAAAAGCTTCACATCTATCTAACTTTTGTGGGCACTTTGCTTTTGTCTCAATCACAGAGCCCACTAAGGTAGATGAAGCATTTCTGGAGCCTGAGTGGATTCAGGCCATGCAAGAAGAATTACATCAGTTCAAGCTCAACAACGTATCAGTACAAAGTGGATCTACCGCAACAAGCAAGATGAAAATGGTGTTGTGGTGAGGAATAAGGCACGACTAGTAGCTCAAGGCTACACACAGGTTGAAGGAATTGATTTCGATGAAACTTTTGCACCTGTTGCTAGACTTGAAGCTATTCGCATATTACTTGCTTATGCTAACCATCATGATATCATCTTATACGAAATGGATGTGAAAAGTGCATTCCTTAATGGTAAGATTGAGGAAGAAGTATATGTTGCTCAACCACCAGGTTTTGAAGATCCAAAACATCCTGACAAAGTCTTCAGACTTAATAAGGCCCTCTATGGCCTCAAGCAAGCCCCACGGGCGTGGTATGACACATTGAAGGAATTCTTCATGAAGAAAGGCTTCACAACTGGTTCACTCGATCCCACTCTTTTTACTAAATCATATGATGCTGAACTGTTTGTGTGCCAAATATATGTTGATGATATCATCTTTGGCTGTACTGACCAACGTTATAGTGATGAATTTTCCTATATGATGAGTGAAGAATATCAAATGTCTATGATGGGAGAATTGAAATTCTTCTTAGGTCTACAAATTCGTCAACAGCACAATGGGATATTCATATCTCAGGAGAAATACCTCAAGGATGTCCTGAAGAAATTCGGCATGCAAGACTGCAAAGGTCTCAAAATTCCTATGCCCACAAATGGTCATCTATGCACTGATGAAAATGGTACTGACTTCGATCACAAGGTATACCGCTCCATGATTGGCTCTTTATTGTACTTATGTGCATCTAGGCCAGATATAATGCTTAGTGTTTGCATGTGTGCACGATTTCAAGCTGCACCGAAGGAATCACACCATACGGCTGTGAAGCATATTCTTTGATATCTAGCTCACACACCAACACTAGGATTATGGTACCCCAAGGGCTCAGACTTTGACCTCATTGGATATTCTGATTCTGACTATGCTGGTGACCGTGTGGATCGCAAGTCAACATCTGGTACTTGTCATTTCCTCGGACGATCCTTGGTCTGTTGGTCCTCGAAGAAACAGAACTGCGTATCACTGTCTACTGCTGAAGCTGAGTACATTGCTGCTGGTTCTTGCTGTGCTCAACTACTATGGATGAAGCAAACGCTCAAGGACTATGGAGTCAACGTGAAGAATGTGCCTCTTCTATGTGACAATGAGAGTGCCATCAAGATTGCTCACAACCCAGTTCAGCACTCGAAAACAAAGCACATTCAGATTCGTCATCATTTTCTTCGTGATCATGTGTTGAAGGGCGACATTTCTATTGAGCATGTGAAGACTGAAGAACAGCTAGCCGATATCTTCACTAAGCCCTTGGATGAGAAGAGATTTAGCAAGTTGCGGTGTGAGCTAAATATCTTAGAATCTTCGAATGTACTTTGAAAATGCACTCATCCTAACACTTATGCAAAATTGATGACTTAGATGTGCAACACATGAAGAAACGTTTTTCTTCAATCAATGAAGAATAACACTCTAAGTGTGAAGAAATTAATGAAGAATTTAGTTCTCAGAACCCTACGACAATTGTACGCGGTGTCTGAAATCATCATTCTTACACGGTGGGTCACACCACCACAAAAGTTGAAAATCTTCAATTTGAGTTTTTCCTCAACTTTTGAAATTCTTCAGTTTTTCACATTCTTCAAACTTTACAAATTCTTCACTTGTTCCGTCATTTTTCTTCATTCGCTATATATATATATATATATATATATATATATATATATATATATATATATATATATATATATATATATATATATATATGAGTTTATGTCCTCTACAGCATTCACTTATAGCTATTTCTTCAAGTTGGAATTTTTTTTTGCTAAGTGAATGTGATTGGACCCTTCCCCTCTATGCTATACTCAATCCAGTCTATTCACAAATTCTTCATGTGCGTTCTATTTGAAACTCGTTCAAATTCTTCACTGTGTCCTTGTCAGCTGAAGAAATTGCGAACGGAACGTTAAAACTAATCTTATCCAAACCTTCGGTTTTGCCGCTCAATCCGTTCCACTTCCCACGATGGATTATTTTACTCACCCACGATCTTACACGATCTCCACTACACAGTACGTGGGTGACACATGTCAAGTGAAGGAGAACGGCCAGGGGCATGTTAGTCCTAAATCTTCGGACGAGCAGTTTTTACTGCAGCTATAAATACCCCTCCGTCGCCATCCTCACTTCTTTACTCCGCTCGATCTCACTTCCCCCGCTCGAGTTTCCAAACCCTAGCGCCGCCGCTACTCCATCGTCGCCGGTGAGGAAGAGCTTCACTGCCTCGACCTCGTCGCCGACGTACTCGCGCCGACTGCGGAAATCTTCACCTCCGCCGCCGCCGTAGACGTCTTCCTCCGCCAAGTTAGGGCGTGGAAGATCTGCATTGACGAACTTCTCTGTTCCAACTCACAGTTCGTCGTGTTCTTCATTCAGGGTAATTAAAAGCTATTTTTATTGCCCTCTTTGATTCGAAGTTTCTCTACAAAATCTTCAAAGGTGTTTTTATTCTTCAAATCCTCACACACAAAACACCTCACTCATTCTCTGTTCTTGATTCATTTCCCTAAGTCTAAATTTCTTCAAGATTCCTCAATTGTGTGGATTCTCAATCTATACAACTCTGGAACCTAAGATATATATGGAGCTTAGTGAAATTCCTCAAGACGAATCTGGTCAAATTCCTCAAAACTTGTTCTTTATGAAAAACCCTTTGAGAACGCATATGACCTCTTCAAATTCCTCGCAACTATACTCTGTTCACAGGTACACATGTCCGCTGCTGAATCCTTAGGTTCTCATCAACTTAACTCATTTGCAGCGTTCCTCGAAGAAAAGTTGCATACTTCTTCAGAGAATTCCATTGTTCAAATTCCTCATCTGAAGAAAATGGCTGAAGGTAAAAGGCCGCAGAAAGGAGGAAAGAGACCAGAGATCATGACTGCATTTGAAATCCCTGAGGACATTTATGCTGGGTATTGCACACTTGATGAATCCAAATTTGGTAAAGAAGACAAAAATCAGCGCAAGGTGCACATCCAAAGGATTGAAAGGAGATGGGCAAGAGAATGGAGGGAGTATAGATATGTTACTCCTAAGTACATGAAGAAATTCGCCGTAAACCCTCCATGTCAACGCCCTCCATTGGCACCTGGCCAAGTGGCTGATCCCACAAGCATCAGAAGAGGAGAGGATTTTCCTCAAGAATGGGCTAAGCGCCAGCGTAAACTGCAAAAGCAAGCAAAAGAAGCAGTGAGGAAATTCAATGAAGAATCTGCTGCTGCTGCTGCAACTGAGGCTTCTGCCAAGCCGAGGAAATCAATGATGAAGAAGCCTGCTCGTAAGCCAAGTGCTTCACCTTCAATGCCCTCACGGCCAAGTTCCTCAGCTGTGCCCTCACGACCAGAATCTTCAAAATCTTCAAAGCAAATTCCTCATGCTGCTCCTGCTCCCACAAAGTCCTCAGCTCCTGTGCATCTGGCCTCATGCCAAAGGACAACTGGCATCTCTATTGCCTCTGGTGTCTCAGCTAGTTGCTCAGCTGCACCAAAATCCTCAGCCGGACCCTCGTTACTGAAGAAAAAGGCTACCGCTGGACGCGGCACTCGCCCAAGTCCAAAGAAGCAAGTGGTCTTCACTATGCCCTCTGATGATGATGAAGCTGATGAAGAAGAACTCGCTGAAATCATCAGAGACCGCCAAGAAAGGGCTGCTAAAGCCAAAGGCACACCTGTGCCCCTGCTTTTGGATCCAAGGGCGATCCTAGATTATATTGATCTCTGGCACAAGGATCCCAACACTCCTATGCCTGATTTCAAGCTGACACCTGGTCAAAGTCACATGTTGACTCACTTCATCCAAGAGGAGAAGTGGAAATATGATAGGGCCAGAGAGATCAAGAAATCCCAGTACCGCAAAGAGAAGCTGCTGAAGAAAAATGTTCTCGAAATGAAGCCTGAGGAACTTGTCAAGATGCAGGCTGAGATCAAAGCCCTCAGCGACAACTTTGACTCGTACTATGCTGATTGGCAAGGAGCCAAGGTCAGATTTGTGAGGCTGACTGATACCTTCACCAAGGGTACTGCCTCAAAGCAACAAATTCCTCAAGCTGAAGCATCTGTTTAGCAAACTGAAGAACATGCCAGCACCGCTGATGAAGTTCAGGCTGCTGAAGAAAATGCTAGTTCCAAGGCTGATGACTCTGCTCCAGCCGTTGATGAAATTGCCAGGGCATCCACTAGTGGTGCGCCTGAAGAAAATGAAGAGACTAGGGCAACTGCATCAGTTGTGCCTGAAGAAACTAAACCAGATTCCTCAGCTCCACCTGCACCAACTCCAACTCCAGTTCTTCCCTCTGCTTTAGATGTGGAGAAAACCAAGGCTGCAGAGCGAGCTGCAGTGAAGAAAACGAAAGCATCAAGTGCTTCAGAATCTTCAGTCCCAAAGAAGATGAAGCCCATGACCAGCTCATTTGCCAATCCAATTGATGTTGTTCCTATCTCCTCCATGCCATCAAAGGACCTTGTTCCTTTTGGTGAAGATTGTGAGATCCCAAGTGGATCAGATGAAGAAACTCAGTCTGCTGCTTCCTCAGAGCAGATTGATGAAGAAATTGAAGTGGATACAATCCCTTCAACCCCAATTGTCTCATCACCAATGCCTCGGTTTGATGCTGAAGAGGCTGGTGTTGAAGAAATTGATGATGAAGATGTGGATATTGGAAGCACAACTCCAGTAATGAATGACGACTTTTGGGAAATTCAACATCCCAATTCCCCACTCTTCACTCCCCTGCAGCAAATTCCTCACTCTTCTTCACCAACCGTAAAATTGGGCTCTGATGCAACTCATCCCACTGCTTCTGTGAATGAAGAAATTCCAGCCACTAGTGCTGAAGAAACTGCTGCTGAAACAGACAAGGTGACTGCACCTGAGGAAAATACTGTAATTTCTCAGCCTGAAGAATCTGAGCTTGTGATTCCTGAGGTCGTGATGCAACTCACTGACACTCCTCTGGCAAGACCAAAGGATCCATTCTCACGCAAACAGAAATTCAAGGCTGAATACTTCTATGGCGAGCACGTATTCTTCACTGAATACAATCCTTATGACTCTGCTCGCATAAGGAAGAGGCGTTTCTGGACTGCCAGCCAAGCAAATTTCTATTCCTCAGTGCTTTACAACAAAGACAAAGTCTTCGACCATGCACATATTCCTCACGTGGATATGGAATCTATGCCGTGCTTTACGCCAGTCCTCAGTGTTCTTCACGACGCTGGGCTACTCAACTTCTGCACAGATATATGCGATTGGAATGAAGAACTTATTCTTCAGTTCTATGCTACACTGCACATCACTGGCAACTCTAAAGATGTCAATTCATGGGTTCTGGACTGGATGACTGAAAATACACATTACAAGGCCCCAGCAACTGAATTGCTTTGCTGCCTTTCCCTTAGTCCACCCACTGAAGATGCGCGTTGCGTGTATGATGAACCTGAACTGTCAAACCACTATATGCAAGTGCTCATGAAGCCTCTGAAGCCAGGGCAATCACCTCGTACCAAATTCCTCGTCAAGGAATTGCTGTATGTGCCTAGGACTGTCTATCGCATTCTGACGAAGACAATATGTCCCATCAAAGGACATGATTCTTCCGATGAAGAAATTGTTGGCATCATGAAGAATATGCTTTTCAATATCATACATGGCGTTCCCATAAACTTCCATGATTTCTTCATGAGGACTCTAGCCAACATTGCTATGTCACCATTTGAGCTGAAGGCTTATGCACCTTGGATTATGAGATTCATCAGGACAAGGTCTTCACTCAACTACAAGGCTGAAACTCTCAACCACTGCAGCTACTTGCCTCCTATTGAAGTCCTCAAAAGGACATTTTCCTCAGCTGATGAAAAGGGCAAGGCCACTGCTGTGATAGATGAAGGCATTCGTCCATTCGATGGTCAATTTCGCAAGGCTGCTTCTTATTCCACCAATGATGACTCTGCCACACATGACTCTGCTGCTAATACTGCCAAGACAAATCCTCAAGCCACAGCACCCAGGGTGATGACTGATCGTGAGTTACTCCTCAGTCTTCATCAAAAGGTTGATCGCAATCACAAATGGGTCAATCATCAGTTTGGTTCAATTCTTCACAACATGACTGCCACATATAATGAAGTGAAGAAAAACCATTACTACCTTCATGAAACCTTCAACCGCACCTGGGCTGTTCTGTCTCAAGTATATAGTGCTGAAGATTTAGAGAACATGGGCCTCAAAGAAGAATTTGCCTGGTCGGCACCTCCGCCAAAGAAATTCAAGAAGGTCAAGGTTCCTTCTCTGGTGGCCAGTTCATATTCTTCATCGCGCGACACTAATGAAAATGAAGACTTGGACTCCACTGCAGTAGGCCCTACTTCAACAACCGACCCCAACAACACTGGCGCTCCTCCATCGACTTGAATATCTTCAGGGGCGTTAGTCCTCAGTTTCTATCCTTTTGGTCATTTGATGACAAAGGGGGAGAAATCTGAGTTAGTCTTCAAGCGGGTCTATTATAAGGGCATATTTTTTAAGTTACAACTCTTGTTCTTTCGAAACTTTATTGGATCGAGTTGTAATCTCAAACCCTATGGTGCTCGGTGCTCTGATACTTTTGTCGCTCTATGCTCTGATACTTCGGTACATGCTTGAGCTCTGATACTTTTGATGCGCTATTCTGCATGCTTATTCCTCATTAATGTTATCGCACGCATGCTGAATTGCATCAGGCACCATATTTCATCATGCATTTCAAATTCTTCATATCATATATCAAATGCGTGTATGAATTACAAGATATAGTGGGAGATCTCCATGATTTAACTCTTCAAGTGTGCATTGCTTCAAAAGCAAATTCCTCACTATGCACAACTTCAGGGGGAGTTCTTCTATATCTTGCAATCAAATTCCTCAATATTAGTTTCTACACTTCACATATTTATCCCCGTTGAAAACTTAACCTATATTGTCATCAATCACCAAAAAGGGGGAGATTGTAAGTGCATCTAGTGCCCCTTAGTGATTTTGGTGTATTGAAGACTTATAGGTTAAGCATCTGATGTGTTTATGAGTGTACACAGGTCCATAAGTCTATGAGGAGTTTGAAACTTACAGTAAAAGTCGACCCCTAAAAATGAAGTTCTTCGACTGAAGACTTTGATATTCTGAAGACTTTCTGAAGACTTTGAATGTGAAGAAATTGGTGTGACCTTGAAGACATGATATTCGTTCGAGGAACGTGAGGCGTGAAGACTTTTGTTTTCATAGTTTCATTTTTCTCTTTCTTGAGTCATAGGAAACACCGTACTGTTAAAGGGGGTCGAGGAAATACTAAGGAGAAAATTTCCATGTGATGCTCAACTCAAATCCCACACCTACCAATCCCTTCGAGTGAAGCCATTGGAAATCTCATACAGGTCAGTCAATTTCTTCAGTGACAGAGACGCAGTTCTTCTGGTCACTGAGGACTTTGCTCTGACTGAGGAGTTAGGAATTTGCCAGTGCGAATTGCCTACACAGTGAGGAACATGATAGCCCTGAGGAATTTGTACTCCAAATTTCCGACCGTTGTTGTGCCACGCGCCAGCTGTCCTAAAATATCTTGTCCACCTAACGGTCATATCATTGAAGGGCATTTATGTCTTATCATGTCGGGCTGCTCCCTAGGCTATAAATAGCCGCCCCCTTCAACCACTAGCTGGTTGGCTGCTCCGCGTGAACTTGACACTTGTCATTTGAGAGCAACCCATCCTCCGAGGACTTTGAGCGAAAATCATCAAGTGAGGAAAATCCAAACCCAAACCCAAAACACCTACAAACCCAGAGTGATTGAGCATCACTGAAGAAATTGATCCTACGTGGATCCGACGCTTGTTACCTTTGAAGACTGTGCTTCTTCCAGACGGTTAGGCGTCAAGGTCTAGAGCATCCAAGAGGAATTGTGGATCACCGAGTGACCAAGTCTGTGAAGGTTTGGAAGTCACCTAAAGACTTACCACGAGTGATTGGACGAGGACTGTGTGTCCTTAGTTCAAGGAGAATACGGTGAGGACTTGGTGTCCCGAGCTGCGTGCTCAGGACTGGGTGTCCGGGACTGTGTGTCCTCGAGTTTAAATACTCAGCCGTTCCAACCAGACGTACAACTGAGACAGCAGTTGGAACTGGTCTACCAAATCATTGTCTTCACCAAGCTTACTGGTTCCATTTCCTCAACACCTTCATTTCCTCATTACTGTGTTGTCTGTTTGTTCATATCTGTGTTTGAAGACTTTGACTGAAGACTTTCACAAATTCCTCAGTTCAATTTCTTCAGTCTGTTTGTCTTCATCTAGATTTATCTTGTGCCTACGCTTTCTGTACTCTGTGTTTGTCTTCATTTCATCATGATGACCATGCATGTAATCTGTTATGTTTACTTCTGAGTACTTATTCCGCTGCTAGTATTTCTTCGCTAAGGAATTTCCTCACGAGCAAACTCCTCAGTGAAGAATTTCATAAAAATCGCCTATTCACCCCCCCTCTAGTCGATATAACGCACTTTCAAGGAAGGATGCAGGTCTCATACTTTGGAGACAATTGAACCATATGCTGTGAGGAGAAGGACTATTGTAGATTACAGGTTCCACACCAAAGAGCAGTATGATTTCTATGAGACCATCTTGATTGATAAGAAGCCCATTTTTTGTGATATGAAGTGGGGAAATTGGGATTACATTGGTGAGAATGAAGATCATTTTCTAGGTGTCCATGAAAGTTCCAGATCATGTGGATTCGACAAGTTTGTGGGTGATACATCTCCAACGTGTCTATAATTTTTTATTGTTCCATGTTGTTATATTATCAATCTTGGATGTTTTATAATCATTTTATAGTCATTTTATATCATTTTTTGTACTAACCTATTGACATAGTGCCAAGTGCGACTTGCTGTTTTTTTCCATGTTTTTAACATCGTAAGAAATCAATATCAGACGAAGTCCAAATGCAACAAAACTCCACGGAGAATTTTTATGGGCCAGAAGGAACACAACGGGCACTGGTTGCACTTGGGGGTAGTCCAGAGGAGGGGACAACCCACTAGGGTGCGCCAGGAGACACAGGCGCACCCTGGTGGGTTGTGCCCACCTCGGGTGCCCCCCGGACCGCCTCTTTGCTCTATAAATACCCCAATATTCCAGAAACCCTAGGGGAGTCAACGAAATATTCATCGAGGCGCTGCAAAGTCCAGAACCACCAGATCCAATCTAGAAACCATCTCGGATGCGGTTCCCCACCTCCATTGGTGCCTCTCCAATGATGCGTGAGTAGTTCTTTGTAGACCTGCGGGTCCGTAGTTAGTAGCTAGATGGCTTTCTCTCTCTCTCGCTGAATTCTCAATACAATGGTCTCTTGGAGATCCATATGATGTAACTCTTTTTGCGGTGTGTTTGTTGGGATCTGATGAACTTTGAGTTTATGATCAGCCATATCTTTTTATATCCATGAAAGTTATTTGAGTTTATTTGATCTCTTATATGCATGATCTCTTATAGCCTCGTATTTCTTCTCTGATATTTGGGTTTTGTTTGGCCAACTTGATCTATTTATCTTGCAACGGGAAGAGGTGCCCGGTAGTGGGTTCGATCTTACGGTGCTTGATCCCAGTGACAAAAAGGGAAACAACACGTATGTATCATTACTACTAAGGATAAAAAGGTGGGATCTGTATCTACGCAATAGATAAGTGGATCTTGTGTACATCATGTCATCGTTCTTATTGCATTACTCTGTTTTCCATGAACTGAATACACTAGATGCACGTTGGATAGCGGTCGATGTGTGGAGTAATAGTAGTAGATGCAGGCAGGAGTCAGTCTACTAATGTTGGACGTGATGCCTATGTAATGATCATTGCCATGATATCGTCATAATTATTTGAGGTTCTATCAATTGCCCAACAGTAATTTGTTTACCCACCGTTTGCTATCTTTCTCGAGAGAAGCCAGTGAAACATACGGCACCCGGGTATTCTTTCTCATATATTTGCTTGCGATCTACTTTTCCTTTGCATTTTTATTCAGATCTATTAAACCAAAAATACAAAAATACTATGTTAGACTTCATTTTATTTGCGATCTATTATTTCAATCTATTACCAATTTCTGGCATCGTTACTCGAAAGGGATTGACAACCCCTTTAACACGTCGGGTTGCGAGGTGTTGTTATTTGTGTGCAGGTGTTGTTTATGTTGTGTTGCTTGGTTCTCCTACTGGTTCGATAACATTGGTTTCTTCACTTAGGGAAATACCTAACGTCGTTGTGTTGCATCATCCCTTCCTCTTTGGGGAAATACCGATGTAGTCCTAGCAGACAAGAGCTTTTCTAGCACTATAGTCAGAGAGCAGTCAGTGGGCCAGAAGTTGACCAAGTGGAATGATGAACTCATCACGCAATTCTACTCCACAACAAACTTCTATCCTAATGGTAGAATTGTTTAGATGTCTGAGGGTACAAGGTACCAATCAACTATTGATGAGTGGGCCAAATTGATAAATGCCCCTGAAGAGCATGAAGATGACTTGGATGTTGTCGGCGTTTTGGGAACGGGGGTCCCCAGACTTGCCTGCCTGCGGCCTGCGGCGTGGCTCGAGTGGGGGCCCAATGTGGCCCATCTTCATCAACACAAGGCACAAGACCCTCGCGAGGGACCAAGCCTCGCGAGGCGCACAACACGGCGCTTCCTCCAGCACGGCCTCCTTAGGCTGGCTCGCGAGGAGGTGGAGAGATCAAGGTAGGGTACCTCGCGAGGTGCCCATGACGCAAGCCATGATGATCAAAGGTGCCAGGCGGGCGCCAGCCCGCGCAGCGTCCTCCCTTTCCTCTTTGGTGCAAAAGGGGGCAAGCACAGGCGAGAGGATCAAGCAAAGGCACCCATTTTGGTGCAACGAGGCCAAGACCAGCTCCACGATAAGGAGGAAGTCACTGTGGAGCCCAAGTCGGCGTCGTCACCAGAGCCTTTGGCAGGCGAAGACCAACTTTAGTCAGGATAAGTGTACCGATGTTCCCCTTCAAATTGGCCAATTGTTGGCGCCCTTCCCGCTCAATATTTGGGAAGAGGCCCAGGGTCTTTGCCTATATATAGGGACTAGCCGCTCCCAGAGTGGGGGCAGTTGATTGAGCATCTAGAGCAAGTAGAGAGAGAGAGAGAAAGAAGGAGAACGGCGACCGGACTCCCCCTAGCAGTTCATCCCCTAGCCAAGAACGGGCCCTCGCGAGGCCGTTCACCTGTACCGTTCTTCCTCGTCAGCCCAAGAGGCAATCCACCCGCCACAAACTAGAGTAGGGTATTACACCACAACGGTGGCCCGAACTAGTATAAATCTTGTGTCTCTTGTGTTGTTCTTGTGGTAGTTAGATCCTTGTGAGACGGAGAGGTAGAAGGGCACGATCTCCGCGCGCACCCTAGAGTTCGAACCTTAAGGGTCTGCCGGAACCCGTGATCCGACATTTGGCGCGCCAGGTAGGGGTGCGCCGTAATCTGCTTTTCACCACTTTGCTCTCCTCCGACCGCCACATCCATGTACGGCGCACGTCGAGCTCGCGGCACGCCAGCAGCCCTCGCTGGCGGACGTCCTCGCCGTTCACCGCCGCTCGCCGTCAACACAGCCACCGGCCTGGAGGGAGGCGAGCAACAAGCGCCACCACGGCACCTCCTTATGCGACCAGGCTGCCGCACAGCAACGTCAACGCTCCCGGTCGTCGCGGCCCTCCTGGGCGGCTCGCAGGCGCCACCAACGAGCCGCCACGTCAAGCCATTTGCCCGCCAGATCGGCATCGTTTCCGCACGGCAGGGGGCTCCCACGGACCGAGCGGCGCGTGAGGTCGGCCTGACCTTCAGCTCGGAAGATCACCTAGCTAACCTGGCCGGTTCGGGCGTGCTCCCCCTGTTGTGCACCCCCACCATCTGCCAGGTGGCCGTCACCAGAACCCTCGTCGATGGCGGCGCGGGCCTCAGCGTGCTTTCGGTCGAGACCTTCAACCTCCTCCGCATACCCCGGGAGCGGCTGCAGCCCAGCCGATCCTTCTCGGGCGTCGGGGGCGCGTCGTCCGACTCCTTGGGACAGATCCGGCTCCCGGTGACCTTCGGCACCTACAACAACTTCCGCACGGAGATGGTCGACTTTGACATTGCCCCCATCGGCCTCCCTTACAACGCCATCCTCGGCTACCCGGCACTGGCTCAGTTCATGGCCGCCACGCACCCGGCGTACAACCTCATGAAGATGCCCGGGAGCCACGGTACCCTCACCGTGCACGGATATACCGGGGACGCCCTGCGAGTACTCAAGCTCGCCTTCAAGACGGCGGCATCGGCGTAGCCCGCCGACGCAGGGACCCCTGAGCCCAAGGGGGCTGCGCCTACCAAGAAGAAGCAGTTGTTCACCCAGGACAAGGCAGAAACCAAGCAGATACCCATTGACGAGGACGGGTCCTCCAGCGCCACTTTCACCATTGGCGCCAACCTGGGGCCTGACCAGGAGGAGGCCCTGGTCAAGTTCCTACGTGCAAACAAGAAAGTGTTTGCTTGGGAGCCCGATCAGTTGGCAGGGATCCCCAGGGACGTCATCGAACACCACCTCAACGTATGCCCAAATGTGCGCCCCGTGAAGCAGAAGGCCAGGCGACAGTCCGCAGAGAAGCAGGCCTTCATCATCCAAGAGACCCGCAAGTTGGAGGCTGCTGGAGTTATCCGCGAGGTCCGGTACCCAGATTGGTTAGCCAACCCTGTCGTTGTACCCAAGAAAGGGGGGAAGGAACGCATGTGCGTAGACTTCACCAACCTCAACAAGGCATGCCCGCAAGATCCATTCCCGCTCCCTCGCATCGACCAGATCGTCGATTCCACCGCCGAATGCGACCTGCTGTGCTTTTTGGATGCCTTCTCAGGATATCACCAGATCAGGATGGCGATAGAAGACGTTGAGAAGACCGCCTTCTTGACCCCGTGCGGAGTATACTGCTATATGTGCATGCCGTTCGGACTACGCAACACAGGGGCAACCTTTCAGCGGCTGATGCACATCACCTTGGGCCCGCAGCTCGGGAAGAATGTTGAAGCATACGTTGATGACATTGTGGTGAAATCTCGAGAGGCCAGGACCCTGATACAAGACCTGGAGGAGACCTTCGCGAGCCTTGACGCAGTGAACCTGCGGCTCAACCCGGAGAAATGTGTGTTTGGCGTTCCCTCGGGCAAGCTTTTGGGATTCCTCGTGTCTCACCGTGGCACCGAGGCCAACCCCGAGAAGGTCAAGGCGGTCGAGAACATGAGTCCGCCAAAGACCCTCAGAGAAATGCAGAAGCTCACTGGGCGTGTGACCGCACTAAGGCGCTTCATCTCCAAGTTGGGAGAACGAGCGCTGCCTTTCTTTCAGCTTATGAAGAAAAAGGGGCCCTTTGAATGGACTGAAGAGGCAGATAAGGCGTTTCAAGATCTCAAGAGGTACCTAACCAGTCCCCCAGTCATGGTGGCTCCACGCCCTCGGGAGCCTCTGCTGCTTTACCTTGCCGCCACTCCCTACTCTGCCAGCGCAGCACTGGTGGCGGTTAGGGAGGAGCGCCGGACCAAGACCACAGCGGCAGCTCGAGGTCAGACGAGATGGGAACAGGGAAAGCTCGAGAAAGCCGAAGCTACAGATGAAGAGAGTCAACCGCCGAGGGACGCACTAAAGACAGGAGAAGCAGCATGCCCGGATGGTTCACCTACCGAGGGCGCCGCGACCCAAGCTGCTCACAGCCTTGTTGAGCACCCGGTCTACTTCGTTAGCACGGTGCTGCGGGATGCGAGGGCCCGATATCCGATGCCCCAGAAGCTCCTCCTCGCGCTGCTGGTGGCCTCACGCAAGCTGCGGCACTACTTCCAAGCTCACCCGATCAAGGTCATCTCATCGTACCCCCTGGAGAGGGTGCTCAGGAGCCCTAACTCAGCCGGAAGGGTCGCCGAGTGGAACATAGAGTTGCAAGCGTTTCAGCTCGAGTTCAGCACAACTAGGGTCATCAAAGGAGCCGCGTTGGCGGATTTCGTGGCGGAATGGACGGAGGCGTCGGGCCTCAAGGATGACGAGGATCGCTCCCTCTCCCCAGGGAGCGAGGCGCCGGAAGGCTGGGTCATGTACTTCAACGGGGCATTCTCCAGGCACGGCGCGGGGGCTGGTGCTGTGCTGATATCACCCACTCAGGATAAGCTTTGCTATGCAGTACAACTCTGTTTCCAGCAAGGAGAAAAGGTCTCCAACAACATAGCAGAGTATGAGGGACTGATAGCAGGGCTGAAGGCCGCAGCGGCCTTGGGAGTGAAGCGCCTCACCGTCAAAGGCGACTCGCAGCTCCTAGTCAACTTCTCCAACAAGGTGTACGAGCCGAAGGACGAGCATATGGAGGCCTACCTAGCAGAGGTCCGCAGGATGGAAAAGCGGTTCTAGGGGCTGGAGCTGAAGCACGTGCCCTGTGGCACCAACCTGGAGGCTGACGACATAGCCGGACGGGCGTCCAGGCGGCTCCCGCAGAAGCCCGGCGTCTTCGAAGAGCGGCTCTTTAAGCCTTCAGCGCAGCCGACGCTATCAAGCACAGCTCAGCCTCGGGAGGAGCTCCCTCAGCCGCCAGCTTTGGGAGCCCCGGCCTGCGGGCCGACCTCAGGAGCATGTTTGCTCCTGACGATGGAACCTCAGGAGGAACGCTGGATCACCGAGCTCCGGAATTACCTGATACATGGGACCCTGCCAGAGAAGGAAGAGGAAGCAGAACGTGTAGGGCGGCAGGCCACGGCATACTGCATCAGAGATGGAGAACTCTACCAGAAGCGACCCAACGACGTATCACTGCGCTGCATCTCCAGGGAGCAAGGAAGGGAACTACTGGGGGACATACATGGCGGAGACTGTGGACACCACTCGTCATCACGAACCCTCGTCGGCAAAGCATTCCGTAGTGGGTTCTATAGGCCCACCGCGCTCAATGACGCGATCGAATTGGTAAAGGCTTGTGAAGCCTGCCAGTTCCATTCCAAGCAGATCCATCAGCCGGCAGGGAGCCTGCAGACTATACCCCTCTCGTGGCCATTCGCAGTTTGGGGGTTGGATATTCTGGGCCCGTTCCCCCGGGCGCCAGGGGGCTACCGTTACCTCTACGTCGCCATCGACAAGTTCACCAAGTGGGCAGAGGTGGAGGCTGTCCGTACCATCCCCGCAGGCTCCGCGATCAAGTTCGTCAGGGGCATCGTGAGCCGATTCGGGGTGCCGAACCATATCATCACAGACAGCGGTTCGCAGTTCACCAGTAACCTCTTCAAAACATATTGTGCTAACCTTGGAACGTAGATATGCTACGCTTCGGTGGCACACCCGCGAAGCAATGGGAAAGCCGAACGAGCCAACGCGGAGGTCCTGAGGGGCCTCAAGACCAGGACGTTCAAGAAGAAGCTGGAGGCCTGCGGCAGGGGTTGGTACGATGAGCTCCAATTCGTGTTGTGGTCCATCTGCACGATCGCGAGCAAACCAACCGGGGAGACTCCATTCTTCCTGGTCTATGGAGCTGAAGCAGTCCTTCCTCACGAGGTCAGGCGTCAACGAGGTGCAGCAGGACGCCATGCGGGGGATGGACCTCGTGGTGGGGGAGGAACACCGCTGGGAGGCCGCGCTATGAGCCGCGAGGTACCAGCAGGCACTACGACGATATCACTGCCTCAACATCCGCCCTAGGACCCTCGAGGTAGGAGACCTCGTACTCAGGCGGGTCCTCTCCAGGAAAGGGCTGCACAAGCTCTCTCCCATGTGGGAGGGCCCATTCAAGGTTGTTCATGTTTCCAGGCCCGGCTTCGTGCGCTTGGAGACTCAAGAGGGGGAGACGATCCAGAATGCATGGAACATCCAGCACCTCTGAAGGTTCTACCCCTAAAAGGCCCTGAGCCTGTGAAGAAGGCAAACGCCTGTGAAGACCTTCTCTTTTTGGAAAAGGCCTTGAGCCTGTGAAGAAGGCAAACGCCTGTGAAGACCTTCTCTTTTTGGAAAAGGCCCTGAGCCTGTGAAGAAGGCGAACGCCTGTGAAGACCTTCTCTTTTTGGAAAAGGCCCTGAGCCTGTGAAGAAGGCGAACGCCTGTGAAGATCTTATCTTTTTGGAAAAGGCCCTGAGCCTGTGAAGAAGGCGAACGCCTGTGAAGCTCCTCACCTCTAAGGAGAAAGGCCCGGAGCCCGTGAAGAAGGCCAATGCCTGTGAAGCTCGCCGCCCCGTGACACTCTCACGTAATAATGAGTGGGGTTGTACACGCCCCGGTGTCTCAGGAGCGCCGGCCTCAGGCCCTGGGGCTCCCTCCCACGCCCAGTGGCAGCACTTAGCTCCGCGCTGGTGAGAAGACGTTGAAGACTAGACTAGGTGCCGGACGCGGCTTTTTCATTTGTTTTCCGCATTTGGCGTGTTCTACTTGCATTTTAAGTCTTATCGAAGCTACCGCCATTGTTGATTCGTGGTTTGTTGATTTTCGCTCCTCGTTTTGATTCTCTCTCACGAAGGCCTCGCGAGGGGCGGGGCTCAAACGCCCTCGCGAGCATTTTTCTCTAGCCATTTAAAGGTTTCACGACCCGGGCTCTCTACAGGAGCACCCCTCTACTCCGTGCCCCTCGGGCACCGCGACATACACACAGGGCCTGGGTCGGTCGCCCCCCGGCTGGGGCCGCAAACTACCTACGCGAGGGCAAATAGTTGTGAAGCGTGACAACAAAATTAAGGTAACAACTACAACGGCAATAGTTCTTAAACACGCCCTCACGGGGCTCCACGCAGTTGTCTTATCTTACACAGGAAGCAAAAGGAAACGGAAAAGGGCGAGCCCGGCGCGGCCCGCCCCGCATCGGTCTACGGAGGCGACACCCGATGCCTCCGGAGCTCAGGCGGACTCCCTCTCGCGCTTCACCGGAGCGCGATGACGGGCGGCAGAACAGCCACCCCCCAAGCAGGCGCGGAGGCGAGGGGGCTGGCTGCGGCCACCGCTGGAGGAGCCGCCTGAAGGGGAGTAGGCGAAGCTCGGGGAGCCTCGAGCGCCGCCAGCAGCGCGAGCGCTGTCCCCTTCGTCGTCGCCCTCGGGGCAGCATCCTGCGCGGCGACAGTCTTCCCCAAACACCCTCACGTAGAGGGTGATGTCACCGTCGAACTTGAAGTGCAGGGTGCACCGCTCGCCCAGGCCGCGCGCGCGGGCAAACGTTTGCCGGCCGCGGGTCAGGGCCCCGTTCCCAGAAGGGGAGACCTCGAGCGAGACCCAAGAAGCCCTACTGCAGCAGCCGTCGGCCTGGAGCCAGAAGCCGCACCGGGCACCGGCCGGCAACTCGCTGATGAAGAAGCGAGGGAGCTGGAGCCAGGTGCTGGTCGGGTCCGCCGACCACACAACGAACTCCGGTATCACCTCCGCCGAGCGAAAGCGTGGCCTGGGAGGCCGCGCAGCCACAGCCTGCCTCTCCATGGTGGCCGAGCGCTCACCAGCGCGCGGAGAACCGCCCCTGTGTTCGCGCGGAGCCTCAGCGGGGACGACCCCGGCCGCGCTAGGCCGGAGGGGAGTCGGGCCCCGCCCGACTAGCCTTGCCCTTCTCCGCAGCTGAGAACATCTTCGGAGCCATGCGGGCGGCGGCGGCAAGGGAGAGGGGGAAGAAGAGAAGCGGGAAAGGATGGACTAGCGAAGCTCGTGCGGCCTCGCACTTATAGCCGGAGGAGGCCAACCGTCAAGCACCACGATCGCAGGTAATAATGACCCGTATCTATGCATGCAGGGAGTAGTCAAGTCACGCAGTTGCCGAGGCATCGTGGGGAAGTGGACACGCCCACGTCCTGTCAAACTGCCATGCGGCGCCCAAGGCCGCAGGCTGTTAGGGCCCGCGGCGCTTTACCCTTGCCCTTTCGCCTCTCGGCATGGCCAAGTCCATCCGCACCTTGGGCCCGGGGGCTACTGTCGGCGTTCTGGGAACGGGGGTCCCCAGACTTGCCTGCCTGCGGCCTACGGCATGGCTCGAGTGGGGGCCCAACGTGGCCCATCTTCATCAACACAAGGCACAAGACCCTCGCGAGGGACCAAGCCTCGCGAGGCGGACGACACAGTGCTTCCTCCAGCACGGCCTCCTTAGGCTGGCTCGCGAGGAGGCGGAGAGATCAAGGTAGGGTACCTCACGAGGTGCCCATGACACAAGCCATGACGATCAAAGGTGCCAGGCAGGCGCCAGCCCGCGCAGCGTCCTCCCTTTCCTCTTTGGTGCAAAAGGGGGCAAGCGCAGGCGAGAGGATCAAGCAAAGGCACCCATTTCGGTGCAACGAGGCCAAGACCAGCTCCATGACAAGGAGGAAGTCACTGTGGAGCCCAAGTCGGCGTCGTCACCAGAGCCTTTGGCATGCGAAGACCAACTTTAGTCAGGATAAGTGTACCCTATGTTCCCCTTCAAATTGGCCAATTGTTGGCGCCCTTCCCGCTCAATATTTGGGAATAGGCCCAGGGTCTTTGCCTATATATAGGGACTAGCCGCTCCCAGAGTGGGGGCAGTTGATTGAGGATCTAGAGCAAGTAGAGAGAGAGAAAGAAGGAGAAGGGCGACCGGACTCCCCCTAGCAGTTCATCCCCTAGCCAAGAACGGGCCCTCGCGAGGCCGTTCACCTGTACCGTTCTTCCTCGTCAGCCCAAGAGGCAATCCACCCGCCACAAACTAGAGTAGGGTATTACACCACAACGGTGGCCCGAACTAGTATAAATCTTGTGTCTCTTGTGTTGTTCTTGTGGTAGTTAGATCCTTGCGAGACGGAGAGGTAGAAGGGCACGATCTCCGCGCGCACCCCAGAGTTCGAACCTTAAGGGTCTGCCGGAACCCGTGATCCGACAGATGTCTATGTCAAGAAGAAGAAAGACCACAACATGTACAAAGAAATTCTAGATAAAGCCTTGGAATAACGTAAGCTTAGGTTTGTTCATTATTTGTTGTCTGGTTTGGCCACAGTCAATACTATCTTGAGGCATATCTTATTGCCCAAATCTGGAGATCACAAGATGATCAGAGGCCATTCTATCAACTTGGTGCAATTGTTTTACTTGCCCCAAAAGTTTAAAAGTCATGAGCCTGATTGTGGAAACAATAAAGAGGACAACTGCAGATTAGAAGAGATCATGTGGGTATGCTCCACATATTCAGGTGCTCATCAACTCCAAGATGGGCACAGGCACCTTCTTGTTAGATAAGGAGCATCTACCCTTGAGACCAGACTTTGAGGAAAACACTGTTGTCATGAATGAAGAAGATCCCACATATGTGCAGGCACAAGAAAAGAGACAGAAAGCTAAGGCTGACAAAGCTGCAAAGATGCCAAGTGTTGAAGAGGCATCTGAAGTGTTTCTCAAGACCAAACAAGATCAACTTGCATATCTGATTCAAGCAACATTGAGGATAGAGAAAGGCTTGGCCACCCTGACTCAAAACCAAGAGAGCTTGGAAAGGATCATTGAAACTAAGTTCTATGATCTTGATCTTAAAGTGACAGAGATGCAGACAGCAGTTGAGCAGCTCCAGGAAGATGCTGAGGAGAGGAAAGGGAGGCTACCACAGATGCCTTTCAATGAGTGCCAAAGAGGTCAGAGATCTACTGCAGTGCCTATGGCTGACACTAGAGCTACTATATCAGCACCTGCAACCACAACATCAGTTCCACCTCTAGTTGCAATTCCACTAGCTCCATCAACTTCCACAGATGCATTCGTCCTTGGAGTCCTCTCAACACCACCTCCCTAAGATCAAGCCTAGAGAGGCGCATAGCACTATGCATTTTCAAACTTTTTGGTAACTTGTTGCCAAAGGGGGGTAAATGTATAGATCATAGGCTTCGAGAGAGAGTATTTTTGCCTCTTTCATCTCTTCTGCCATTTGTTTGATACTTTTGTGTGCTTCCTTAATACTTTATTTCTATGTGTGTGAGATACTTGTATGATCACGTGTTTGATCATATCCTACATTAATGCTTGTGCTTGAATGATGTTATCTTTTATATCTCTTGTATGATCATTCACTTTGCCTTGGTGATGAGTGCATGTTTTTACTTTTTATCATTTTGAGTGCTCCACCAAGATGTATGTGACATGGAAGAGTAACCCATGATCATAATCTATTGTGCATTTCCATTCAAAAGAAAATTTGAAATAATGCACAAATTTAGGGGGAGCTCTTGCTTATCACATACTTCTCAAAGCGATGATGTATTTCAATCTTATTATCATTTGTCAAAGCTTTGATCTATATGTTGTCATCAATTACCAAAAAGGGTGAGATTGAAAGTGCAACTATCCCTGGGTGGTTTTGTTAATTCCTAACAACATATAGCTCATTGAAATAATGCTATTAGAAGATGAACATTTCAGAAACTTCAATGATTGGCATGGCATGGACTAGGAATGTGGACCCCCTAAAATGCTAAGGACACATATTGGCTCAAGCTCAAGACTCTACTTTTTCATTTCAATGATCCAAGATCACATTGAGTCCATAGGAAAAGCCAATACTATTAAAAGGGGATGAGGTGTTGCTTAATGGCTTGGTTGCTCAAACGCTTAGTGATATGCTCCAGAAGCCATCAACCACTTTCTAATATCCACATATGTCCCAAAACAAAAGTCAAACTCGGCCCCACCAATTTGATCTATCCGGTGCCACCGAGTTCATTTGACATAGCCACAACGAGAAACCATAGTCATTTCGGCCTCACTGATAGGGATCTCGGTCTCACCGAGATGGGGTTGCAAACTCTCTATTTCCCTTCATAATATTTTGGTCCAACCAAGACGAGCGATCGGTCCCACCGAGTTTGCAATGCAAACTCTTTCTTTCCCTTTCGTAACGTTTCGGTCTCACCGGAATGAGCGATTAGGTCCCACCGAGTTTGCCTGGCCAACTCTTTGTCTGCCTATTACAAAAATTGGTCCTACCGAGTTTATGTGATCGGTCTCACCCAGAGTATGTTATGCCCTAACCCTAATGAAATCAGTCCCATTGAGTTGACATGTCGGTCCCATCGAAAAGCCTAACGTTCACATTTTGAACTAAATCGGTCTGACCGAGTTTCATGATTCGGTCTCATCGAGTTTGGTAAATTGTGTGTAACGTTTAGATTTTGTGTCGAGGCTATATATACCCATCCACCCACTCTTCATTCGTGGAGAGAGCCACTAGAACGTGCCTACACTTCCAGCATACATTTTCTGAGAAAGAACCACCTACTCATGTGTTGAGACCAAGATATTCCATTCCAACAACAAGAATCTTGATCTCTAGCCTTCCCAAGTTGCTTTCCACTCAAATCATCTTTCCACCAAATCCAAATCTGTGAGAGAGTTGAGTATTGGAGATACTATCATTTGAAGCACAAGAGAAAGGAGTTCATCATCGAAACGCCATCTATTACCTTTTGGAGAGTGGTGTCTCCTAGATTGGTTAGGTGTCACTTGGGAGCCTCTGACGAGAATATGGAGTTGAACCAAGGAGTTTGTAGGGGCAAGGAGATCGCCTACTTCGTGAAGATCTACCCTAGTGAGGCAAGTCCTTCATGGGCGACGGCCATGGTGAGATAGACAAGGTTGCTTCTTCGTGGACGCTTCGTGGGTGGAGCCCTCCGTCCACTTGCGCAGCCGTTACCCTTCGTGGGTTGAAATCTCCATCAACGTGGATGTACGATAGCACCACTTATCGGAACCACGCCAAAAAATCTCCATGTCTACATTGCGTTTGCTCCCTCCAAACTCCTACCTTTACCTTCATATGCAAATGTTTGACATTCCGCTGCTATACTCTTAGATGTGCATGTGTAGGTTGTTTGCTTGACTTGTGCTAAGTTGCTAAAATCTGCCAAGACTTAAAGTTGGGAAAAGGCTAGATTTTTATTTGGTCAAGTAGTCTAATCACCCCCCTCTAGACATACTTTCGATCCTACATACACCTATACAAATTACCATTGTATTTGGTGTGTTGGGGACACAAGAGACTTTTCATTATTTGGTTGTAGGGTTGTTTGAGAGAGACTATCTTAATCCTATGCCTCGCACGGGTTGATAAACCTTAGGTCATCCACTTGAGGGAAAATTGCTACTATCCTACAAAACTCTGCTCTTGGAGGCCCAACACGACTCTACAAGAACAAGTTGTGTAGTAGACATCAAGCTCTTTTCTGGCATCGTTGCCAGGGAGGTGAGTGCATGAAGGTATATCTTTAGATCTTGCAATTGAATCTTTTAGTTTCTTGTTTTATCACTAGTTTGGTTTGTAAAAGGAAACCTAAAAATGGAATTGAGGTGGTCTCATATTATTCATCTTTATAATGTCTTCCATGAAAATGATGGAAAGGAAAATTGTGCTTAATTGATAGAGGAAGAATTCAATAAAATGTTTGACATAAATGATGAGCATGATTGCAATGTTGCTTGTATGAATTCTTTGGATATCCATGATGCTATTGATATGCAAAGCCATAAGCTTGGGGATGCTATATTTGATGAATATGATATTTTTAGTCCCCAAAGTTTTGATGAGAAAATTTATTATGATGATTGCATGCCTCCTATGTATGATGATTATATTGATGAAAGTGGGTTTGGAAGAGTGTCAACTTTATGTGATGATGATCCCACTATTTTGGAGGGTGTTGAATCTTATGATAATAATGGTGAAAGTGGATTTGGAGATGTCATAACTTTATTTAGTGATGATTCCACTACTTCAGAAGAGGTTTCAATTGATTAGTATGATAACAAAGTTTCTATATATGATGATTATGGTGATGACATGTATGCTATATTGAATAATGATAACCATGAAACTTGTCATCATGATTTTAATTTTCAATCACATGATAGTTATTTTGTTGAATTTGATCCCACTACTATTGATGAGAATAAATTTTCTTATGTGAAGAGTAATAAAATATCTATGCATGTGGATCATGAAAATAAATCTTTACGTGATAGTTATATTGTTTAATTCATTCATGATGCTACTGAAAATTATTATGAGAGACTAACATGCTTGTAGGTATTGCAATAATATCAAATTTCCTCTCTATGTGTTGAATATCTTGCAGTTGCACTTGTTTTGCCTTCCTATGCTAGTTGATTCTTACTCCCAAAAGTTATTTGCTCACAAAATACCTATGCATAGGAAGTGGTTTATACTTAAATGTGTGTCATATGATTCAAGACGCTCTCTATGTGTTCCAATTCTTATGTTTTATGTGAGCATCATTGAAATCATCATGCCTAGCTAAAAAGGCATTAAAGAAAAATGCTTGTTGGAAGACAACCCAATATTTTTACCTACTATTTTTATGTTTAACATGATTAAGCTACTGTATTAATCATGTTTTATAGCTTTTGTTTAAATAAAGTGCCAAGTAAAGCCTTTGGGATTATGTTTGGTGATAGTTGATTTGATCTTGTTATAAAACAGAAACTTTTGCGTCCAGTAAAACAATTTTGAAAAATCACAGAAGTGTCAAAAGCTTCTAAATGTTTTACACAATATTGATATACAAATTTCCTATGTTTTCCTAATTTGTCAGAATTTTTGGACTAACAGAAGTCTGGTTGGAGTACAGATTACTACAGACTGTTCTCCTTTTGACAGATTCTGCTTTCAGTGCATAGTTTGCTTGTTTCCTACTCCCTCCGTTCCTAAATAATTGTCTTTCTAGAGATTTCAACAAATGACTACATATGGAGCAAAATGAGTGAATCTACACTCTAAAACATGTCTACATACATCCGTATGTTGTAGTCTATTTGAGATGGCTAGAAAGACAAATATTTAGGAATGGAGGGAGTAGTTTCTATGGCTTATATTGCTCAATATAAATTTTGGAAATGATAAGGTATAGTAGGCATTGTGTGAGAACAATTATGAATCTTGTCTTTAACAGTACCAAAGTGACTGATTTGCGTTATCATACTAACCTATCTCATGAAGTTCCGTTAAGTTTTCTATGATTCAAGTTTTCATGTTTTGGGTGAGATATCGATATGAGGAGAATAAGGAGTGACAAGAACCTAAGATAGGGGATGCCTAGGGCACCCCAAGTTAATATTCAAATAAGATCCAAGCAACTAAACTTGAGGATGCCCCGGAAGGCATCCCCTCTTTCGTATCCAACATTATCGACAATCTTACTTGGGGCTATATATTCATTCGTCAGATGATATGAGTTTTTCTTGGAGTGTCATTTTCTTTTTTAAGATTTGCTTGCTGTTATTTATAATAATGTTTTGCATCTTTTATTTCAATAAAAGTGTCAAGGGTAGCCTTGGCCACGCTTATTTTGCAAGTCTATATGTTGCTGTTTCAAAACAGAAAGTTTGTCGTTGTTGCGAAAATTCCCGAGAAAAGTCAGAATGTGATAAAATGTTGAAACTTTTTGCACAATAAGATCTAATAAATTTTCTACAGTGTGTTAAATGTTCAGAATGTTTTGAGTTAGATAAGTATGGATACTTCTTCGTCCATTTTAGACAGTCCTGTTTAGGTAGATTGCTATTATGTTTGCATATGTTTATGTGTTTAATGGTTCTATTTGAGGATGGGAGTATTAAATATGCAGAGGCATTTAGTATGCAATGTTTAATTATAATTTTAGTGATTTACTACAGTAGTGAATGATAATGTTTTGCATATATTTATACTAACTTATCTCATGAGTTCTTGTTTAGTTTTGTGTGGATCAAGTTTTTAAGATTTAGGGAAACCGTGATATAAAAGGAATTAAGGAGAAGAAAAAGATCAAGCTTGGGGATTCCCAAGGCATTCCAAGTTAGTATTCTAATAAGTCTCAAGCATCTAAGCTTGGGGATGCCCTGCCCAGTAGGCATCCCACCTTTCTTCTTCAACAATTATCGGGTTGTACCGGTTGACCCTAAGTTTTTGCTTCTTCACATGATGTGTGCTATCCTTGGAATGCCATTTTATTTTTTTTCTTGCTGTTCTAATAAAATACTTAAATCTGAAAGTTTTAAATAAGAGGGAGTCCTCAATTAGCTACCCATTTACTTAACTACTCATTTTTGGAGTAGTTTGTCATTTACTCTCATGCTTCACTTAGATTATTTTGAGAGTTGAAAATTTTGAAGAAATACTTATTCTCTCGTGCTTCACTTAAATTTATTCTAGAGCTTGTTAGTAGCAATGGTAATACATTAATTTAGTCGCAAAGTAATGGATATTCAAGAAGGATATAATAAAAACTTTCATGTAGATCACTGGATATGATAAGTTTGATTTCTTGCAATAGTTTTGCAATAGGGAGATAATAATATGTGAGTCATGTTGGTGAGTAATTATGATTTGGTAAGAATATTGGTGTTAAGTTTGGTGATTCCATATGCAAGCATGAAATTCAATAATTATGCAATGAAATTACATCCTACTTGTGGTCCATTACTCGGTGTTAGTTATGCTCAATGCTCGTTATGTGAATTTCCGTTTCTTGGTTGGTTGCTTCTCAATCTATTTGCTAGCCTCCATTTGTACTAAGTTGGAAGACTACTTGTGCATCCAAATTCTTAAACCCAGAGTTGTGCCAAATGAGTCCATCGTACCTACCTATATGCGGTATTTCCATGCCGTTCTAAGAAAATTTGTATGTGCCATCTCTAATTTTCAAAATAAAATTCCTTTTTGTGTGCTCGTACCGCTCATGAAGCGGTAGGGGTGGCCAATATTTTTCATGCTAGATGTGTTATTCTCAAGATGAGTGTTTATTCACTTGTCATTGCACGAGACTGCAACGGTAATAGGGGTGCCCAGTCCCGAAATGAAAAAGAAATTTACTTTATGTTGTCAAATAATAAATTCCTTGGAAAGTGTTGGTATGGAGGGAACCCGTGGGTACGGCTAGCCGTGGAAAGTGAAAGAAGTGGTGGAAAACGTAATAAACTTTATTTTTTGTTTGGGAACCGCCTATGATATATCTAGCATGGAAAGTGTTGGGAATTACTCGGTCGTTTTCATTGACGGGAAAAGTATGCCTCTCAAAAAATTTATCCCTCGGTATAAGCTTTGAGCTCTGGCACCTCTACAAATCCCTACTTCCCTCTGTGAAGGGCCTATCTATTTACTTTATGCAATTTTTATTTTTATTTGAGTCTCCATCTTCTCTTATAAAGCACCAACTAAGGGGCACTATGATCGTACTTGAGCATTGGATGTAGCTAATATGCGAGTGTGTCTTGCGAATAGATCAATGATTGAGCATGATGGGCTAGGGACAACTTTCTTTAGTGTTGATATTTTGAAATACATGGTTGCTTGTTGATATGCTTGAGTATTGATGTCCTCATGTCATATTATAGACCATTGCTTTGAATCATTCAAGTCCAAATGTCCATGCTACAAAATAAAGAGTATATGATGAATATGATAGGTAGCCTTCCACAAGAAAAATTCCATTTTCAATTGCTACTTTATCATGATAAGTTTTATGAGAAAGGGTTACTATTATGATTCTAGAAAAAGTGATTGAAATTATCATTGATCAAACTTATGCACTTTGCTAGCATTCACACTTCATAAATTATTTATTTTATCATTTACCTACTCGAGGACGAGTAGGAATTAAGCTTGGGGATGCTGATATATCTCTAATGTATCTATAATTTATGAAGTATTCATGCTGTTATATTATCATTCTTGGATGTTTTACAATCATTTTATAGCAACTTTATATCGTTTTTTGGGACTAACCTATTGACATAGTGCCCAGTGCCAGTTGCAGTTTTTTGCTTGTTTTTTACATAGCAGAAAATCAATACCAAACGGAGTCCAAACGCAGCGAAACTGTTTGGAGATTTTTTTTCTGGACCAGAAGACACTCGGTGGGCCAAAGAAGTGCCATAGGGGAGCTCCAAGGAGATCACAACCCACCATGGCGCGCCTGGGGGCCCAGGCGTGCCTAGGTGGGTTGTGCCCACCTCGGTGGCCTCCTGCACCGCCTCTTCGCCCTATAAATTCCCAAATGTTCCAAAAACCCTGGGGGTAACCCTAGATCAGAAGTTCCGCTGCCGCAAGCCTATGTAGACACGAAAAACCAATCTAGACCCCGTTCCGGCACCCTGCCGGTGGGGGAAATCATCATCGGTGGCCATCTTCATCATCCCGACGGCCACCATGATGAGGAGGGGGTAGTCGACCCTCGGGGCTGAGGGTTTGTACCAATAGTATGTGTTTAATCTCTCTCTCTCTCTCTCTCTCTCTCTCTCTCTCGTGTTCTTGAGATGGCACGATCTTGATGTATCACGGGCTTTGTTAATATAGTTGGATCATATGGTGTTTTCCCCTCTCTATCTTGCTGTGATTAATTGAGTTTTCCCTTTGAGATTTCATTTATTCAGATTGAATACTTTTATGGATTTGAGAACACTTTATGTATGTCTTACTATGGATACCCGTGGTGACAATGGGGTATCCTATTGATTCACTTGATATATGTTTTGGCACTCAACTCTCGGATTTCCAAGGTGACATTGGGGTAATCTATGTATAGGGGTGGATGCACGTTCTTGTCTTTCTTTCTCTGAAAGAAAACTTGGGGCACTCTTTGATATTCTTTGTGTTGGCTTAAGTATTATGAATCTAAAATTATTTGGTGTTATTTTAGTACTAACTCTTGGATAGATCTATCAGAAAGAATAGCTTCGAGATGGTTTCGTACCCTACAAACAATTTCTTCTTATGTTCTCCGCTAGATAAGAACTTTGGAGTGATTCTTCATCTCACTTTGAGGGATGGTTATATGATCCAATTAGATTAGCATTGTTGAGAGATTGCACTAGCGAAAGTACGGACCCTAGGCCTAATTTTCAAGCATTGCAATACCGTGTGTGCTCCGTTTTATCAATTGTTACCTTGTTGTTTTTTATTGTCCCTATTAAAAAGTATTATCTACTATCATTACTACGCTTATATTACCATCTCTTCGCCGAACTAGTACATCTATACAAATTACCATTGTATTTGGTGTGTTGGGGACACAAGAGACTTTTTGTTATTTGGTTGCAGGGTTGCTTGAGAGAGACTATCTTCATCCTACGCCTCCCACGGGATGATAAACCTTAGGTCATCCACTTGAGGGAAAATTGCTACTGTCCTACAAAACTCCGTGCTTGGAGGCCCAACAGGAGTTTACAAGAACAAGTTGTGTAGTAGACATCACTGTCATACCCGAAGTGGAGGATGCACCTCCCATGCAGGCCGTAGACGCGGGCGAACATCTGCCACCCGTAGTTCAGGAACACATCGCTGGCGGTGGTGACCTCGACATCCACCCATGAGGCCTTGCTGCAGCAACCGTCGGCCTACAGCCAGAGGCCGCCGGGTCCCCCGGGCGGCAGCACGCCCGCAAAGAAGCGCGGAAACTGGAACCAGACGCTTGCAGGCCTCTCCGACCACCCAAAAAATTTCGGGAGCGTGGCGGCCGAGCGGGAGAGTGGGCGTGGTGGCCGAACGGATGCCACATGCCTTCCCCCGTCACCAGGGCCGCCGCGGCCGCGGCAACTTCCGTCGCGGGAAAAAGCACCCCCGTGGCTTCCGGAAGCGGTGCCAGCCTTCGAAGGGGTGCGTTCGCGCCCTCGAGGAGCCACCGCTGGCGTCGCGGCGTGCTTGCAGGGGCGCCCGCGGCCTCTCTTGGGAGGCAGCGAGCCGGGCCCTTCCTTGGGGGCCTTTCCTTTCTCTGCAGCGGAAAACCTCCTCACTGGCGCCATGGAGGCTTTGGCAAGACGATGGGACCAAGAGGAGGAAGGAGTAAGCGAGCGGCGAGAAGATGAAGATGAGAAGGGGGCTCCACCCCCTCTCGCATTTATAGTCAAGGGAGGCCAATCGCCGGCCTCTCGCAGTTCTAGGCAATGATGGTTTTCTGCATGCATCAGGCAGTTGTCAAGTCGGGCGGTTGTCGAGGCGACATGGGGAAGTGGAGACGCCCACGTCCCATCAAGCGCCACGCGGCGGCTCGGTCCGCAAGCGATTGGGGCCCGTGGCGCTTCGCCCTTAGCCTTTGACTTCGCCTCAAAGCCAAGTCCGAGCACACCTTGGGCCCGGGCGCTACTGTCGGCGTTCTGGGAACCAGGGTACCCAGACTTGCCTGCCTGCAGCCCACGGCGTGGCTCCATCGACGGCTTGGTACGGCCCATCTTCAACACCAGCAAGACAAGACCCTCACGAGGGGCCAAGCCTCGCGAGGCGGACGACGCCAAGACCTCCGGAGGGAGAGGCCTCCCCAGGCTGGCTCCCGAGGAGCAGAGATCCTGTGCAGGCATACGCCTCACGAGGTTGAGGTGACGCCAACCATGACGACCAAGGCCAGGCAGGCGCCAGCGGGCGCAGAGCAGCAAGTTTCCTCTTTGGTGCTAAGGAGGCAAGCGCAGGTCTGGGGTCCCAAGGAATCAGCCAAATGTTTCCATTCCCATGCAACGAGACCAAGACCGCTAGGAAGGCGGGACGGATGTCATCATCGAGACCACCGCGGCGTCACGACCAGAAGCTTTGCAGGTGAAGACCACCTTTCGTCAGGATAGGATGTACTTCTTGTCCCCCTTGAAATGTGGCCGCTGTGGGATCCCTTCCCTCCTTCGTTTGGAGGAAGAGGACCAAGGCCACTATAAATATAGCTTAGCCACCACCGTAGGAAGGGATCCAGATCCGGAGAGAGCTCACTATCCCGTACCCACACAAGAACAGACCTCCTGGGTTTGTTCTTCCCTTGTACTAGTTCATCCTCAGCCCCTCGCAAGGCTAATCCATCACAAAGCAGGAGTAGGGTCTTACACCGCAAGGTGGCCCGAACCTGGCTAAACTAATGTGTCCCTCTCCTTTCTGTTCATCGAGCTAGGCCGCGGGGGTGACGAACTAGTTGGCTGGAGAGGTTGAGTTCTTCGCCCACGCCCCAGAGTTCGAACCTTTCTTGCGTCTGCGGAGCCCTGAATCTGACAATCCCAAGTGAGGAAACAAAATAAATAAAAAGGAGAGGCAAAAAAGAGCCAGGAAAAAAGAGAGGCCAAAAACAGCCCAACAAAAAAATTAGAGAAAAAGAGAGAAGGGGCAATGTTACTATCTTTTTCCATACTTGTGCTTCAAAGTAGCACTATGTTTTTCATATAGAGAGTCTCCTATGTAGTCACTTTTATATACCTAGTGGGAATTTTTCATTATAGAACTTGGCTTGTATATTCCAATGATGGACTTCCTCAAATGCCCGAGGTCTTCTAGAGACAGCAAGTTGGATGCACACCCACTTAGTTTTATTTTTTGAGCTTTCATACACTTATAGCTCTTAATGCATCTATTTAATGGCAATTCCTACTCCTTGCATTTGACAACAATCGATGGGCATCTCCGCAGCCCGTTGATTAGCCTCATCGATGTGTGCCTTTCTCCTTTTTTTTCATCTCCATATCATCTCTACCACCATACTCTATTCCACCCATAGTTCTATATCCATGGCATGCATTGTGTGGGGGTTGAAAAATATGAAGCGCATGAAAAAGTATGAACCAATTGCTTGGTTGACACCGGGGTAGTGCATGATTTATACTTTGTGTTAAGAAGATGGAGCATTACAAGGCTATATGATTTTGTAGGGATAGCGTTCTTTAGCATTGATATTTTGGAAGGCATGATTATTTGTTGGTATGCTTGAGTATTGATGTCCTTATGTCAGATATGGACTATTTATTTGAATCATTTGGCTCTAAGTATCCATGCCATAAAAGAAATATTACATGATGAACATGTTAGGTAGCATTCCACATCAAATATTCTGTTTTTATCATTTACCTGCATGAGGACGAGCAGGATTTAAGCTTGGGGATGCTTGATACATCTCCAATGTATCTATAATTTTTTATTGCTCCATGCTATTATAGTATCAATCTTGGATGTTTAATATGCAATTGTTAATCTTTTTTGGGACTAACCTATTAACTTAGTGCCAAGTACCAGTTGTTGTTTTGTTGCCTACTTTTGGTTTTCCAAGAAATCAGTACCAAAGAAAGTCCAAATGCCATAAACGTTTTGACATTTTTTTCTGGACAAAAGAGACCCTAGAAGCTTCGGGAGGAGACCAGACGTGCAATGAGGAGACAACAAGGTAGTACGGCGCTCCTAGGGGGTAAGTGTGCCCTAGTTCCTTGTGGGTCCCTCGTGGTCCTGTCTGACCTAATTCCACCTCTATAAATTCTCTAAAATCAGGAAACCAATAGAGAGCCACCCACAATACTTTTTCCTCTACTGCAAGCTTTGGTTCTTCGGAGATCCATCTAGAGACCTTTTTTGATACTCTGTCGAAGGGGGGATCGATCATAGAGGGCCTCTACATCAACCTTGCTGCCCTTCCGATGATGTGTGAGTAGTTTACCACAGACCTACAGGTCCATAGCTAGTAGCTAGATGGCTTCTTCTCTCTCTTTGATCTTCAATACTATGTTCTCCTCGATGTTCTTGGATATCTATTCGATGTAATTTTCTTTCGCTTGTGTTTATTGGGATCCGATGGATTGTGGGTTTATGACCAGATTATCTATGACTATTATTTGAGTCTTCTCTAAAATCTTTTATGCATGATTATTATAGCTTTTTATTTCTCTTTGATCTATCGGTTTGGTTTGGCCAACTAGATTGATTTATCTTGCAACGGGAGAGGTGTTTTGTAATTGTGTTTAATATTGTGGTGCTTTATATACCAGTGACAGAAAAGGACAAGACACGTATTTGTATTGCTGCCATTAAGGATAAAACGATGGGGTTTATTACTTTGTCTACATCATGTCATCTTGCTTAGGCGTTACTCCGTTCTTTATGAATTTAATACTCTAGATGCATGCTGGATAGCGGTGGATGTGTGGAGTAATAAAGTAGATGTAGGAAGGAGACGGTCTACTTGTCTTGACGTGTCGCCTATATACATGATCATTTCCTTGGATGTCGTCATAACTATGTACTTTTCTATTAATTGCCCAACAGTAATTTGTTTAACCACCGTATGCTTTTTGTCAAGAGAGAAGCCTCTAGTGAAAACTATAATCCCTGAGTCTATCTTTATCATATATTAAAATCCAAAAATACTTTGCTGCAATTTATTTACCGTTATTTTATTTTGTGTTTTTATCTATCTACCATTATCAGACTTGATCCTTGCAATTAACCGACAAGGCGATTGACAACCCCCTTGATCGCATTGGGTGCAAATATTTGTTCTTTTGTGTGTAGGTGTTGTTCATGAGGTCTTGCATGGTTCTCCTACTAGATTGATAACCTTGATTCTTAACTGAGGGAAATACTTATCTCTTTGTACTGCGTCACTCTCCCCTCTTCGAGGAAATCCCTACGCAGTTCACAAGTAGCAACCATCTATCACAAAGCCATCTGACTGTTGCATGTAGATTTCCTTGTCTAGCTCTCTATTCAGAAAAGTCGTCTTAACATCCATCTGGTGGACGAGAAGACCATACAAGGACGCCAACTCGAGTAATACTCGAATGGTAGTCACCCTGGCCACAGGTGAATAAGTATCAAAGAAATCTTCCTCTTCTTTTTTGGCATAGCCCTTAGCCACAAGCCTAGCCTTGTACTTTCCAATCGTATCGTCGGGGCTAAGCTTCTTTCCGAATACCCATTTACATTCCAATGGTATGCAACCATAGGGAGGTTTAGTAATTTTCCATGTCCCGTTAGCCATGATGGAATCCATCTCGCCACGGACCACATCCTTCTAGTAGTCAACTTCTGGAGAGGCATACGCTTCCAATAGCCTAGCTTGCAAGGTTGCTTAGCTTGCACACACGAAAGGCACTTAGATCCTTTGGCTAAAGTGAAACTCGGGATTAAATTCAACTTAGCTAGCCACGTCACAACACCAAAACTAATTTGACAAAGACGTGAGTGCCAAACTTTAGATTCACTAAAACTCGAATGAATATTATTCATGAATTTATTACAAAAATTTGCAAGGGAAAGGCAGAACATTCCTCTGCATTTATAACCTTTTCCAATAAATAGTCCATATTTCATAACAACTAACTCGAAGACCAACTTAAACCCTTCTCTACATAGAAGGGAGCCACTAATGAGGTTCTTCTTGATGGCGGGGACATGCTGCACATTCTTCAGCTGCACGACCCTTCAGAGAATAAACTTCAGATCGACCGTGCCAAGACTATGAAAAGAAGCACTTGCGCCATTTCCCATCAATGTGGACCCTGGCATGTGACCTGGTAAGAAGAAAACAATGAAATGTTAGCACACACGTAAATACTTGCACCTGTGTCCATCCACCAATCAGTGGACTGGCAAACTAAAAACACATTAAACAAATTACCATACCAAGATGAACCATTATAATTGTTGCTCACAATCATGTTGGCAGATTTGTGGTCCCACTACTAGGGAAAAGGCTAGCAGCAGCGCGGGTTTTAGGCCTATCACCAGCGCGGGTGCCCGCGCTACCAATAAGGCGCTACAGCTAACTCTTAGTAGTAGCGCTGCCTGTACCCGCGCTACTACTATTGACTATAGCAGCAGCGCTTTTCAGGAACGCGCTGCTATTATTTAGTTGTAGCGATTTCCCGGTCCAGCGCTACTGTTTTATCTTTCACCATTTCCCATTTCCGTCTTTGATAAACTGCAATTTCCAGATACTAGGTACTACTAGATATCAATTTCATAAAGCATTATAGGTACTAGGTAGTACTCCCTCGGTTCAAAATTACTCATCGTGGTTTTAGTTCAAATTTGAACTCAAACCATGACGAGTAATTTGGAACCAAGGGAGTACTGGATAATAATTTCATATATACTCAACATGCATCCTCAAGCAGTACAAGGTGACATCAACAACAATGATCATATTTAGTTCTATATGATATCGACAACGATCATCATATGTAGTTCTACATGATATCGACGACGATCATCATATGTAGTTCTAGATGATATAGCCACACACACATATGTAGTTCTAGATGATATCGACGACGATCATCATCCTGAAGCCTGGGCGGTGGGTGTTCCTGATAGTAATTAGGATGGCCTGTCCAGCACGAAGATTCTTGCCAACGAGGAATCTCTTCCACCCAACCGAGTTCAAGTGTGTGCGACCATCTGTGCCAATGCGGTAAGTACATGTGGTGACGGAGCCCCTTGCGGTAAGGCGTAGTCTAACTGAGCCTTCTTCATCAGGCTCGATACCACAACTCACAGATAGGTTCTTTGGCAATCTCTGAATAAGGAAAACATATCAATTAATAAATAGCCTCACACATACTCTTGCAAATATATTTCTATTAAGGCTAGATTTCTACACTATCAAAAGACACAGTTCTACACTAAGCATATAATCGGATTCACTAAGCATATAATCGGATAATTTGCATTTGTAAGTATAACAATAAGCATATCATCGGATTCACTAAGCATATAATTGGACTCTACACTAAGCATATCATCAGATTCACTAAGCATATCATTGGATTCACTAAGCAGTACATATAACATACCATTTCATGCCGATCGACCATGGTACTTGTTAGGCGGGTCACGAATGGCACCCCGACAAAGTCATCACGTGGCGGAATTATGTCCCATAGGTTGCACACCTCCTCCTCGCTCAGCCTCAGTCTTTGAGCTATGATGGCTTCATGAAGTGGGTTCTCATCATCTTCATTGAGTGGGTCCTCATTATCTTCATCATCTTCGTCATCTTCATCATCTTCCACCAGGTTGATATAAATGACAACCAGCTTGGGCCTTTCTGCTCTGAAGGAGAATCTGATCAACTCACCACTAGTAAGACGCATGCGAACGAGGAAACGGGCCCATCCATCTCCTCCAACCTGCGACATATTGCGTCCTTTCTCGACCTCCATAGTGTACGGCCCCCCAGGAGCCTCAAATGTCACAGTGTCTCCTGCCAGCTTGTTGAATTTCAACCTCACATTGCATGGGACGATCTGTGTAAGAAAAGCAAAATGACACAATGCAGTAATGCCAACACTAAAAATAAAATAGTTGTTACATTTCATCTAATTTCTTACCGTCGCATGACGAAAACTCGGATGGAAGTAGATGCCGAACAGCTTGCCAGTTGCAAGGCTGCTGGCACACCTTGACTTGCACAGTCGACATAGTGGTGCTGGTGGTGGCGCCATTTTCCTAAAGCAATATGAGCAAAGGATTAACGGTTCACTTCACAGGAAACAAGTGGCAAATTTAACTAAATTGGCACCTACATTTTGCCAAAAAATAACTTATTACAAAAAAACTAAATCGAGCATACTAAATCAACTAGCATACTAAATCCACTAGCATACTAAATCAACTAAATCAAAATGTTCTAAATCAACTAGCCTACTAAATAAACTAAATCAAAATGTTCTAAATCAACTAGCCTACTAAATCAACTAGCCTACTATATAAACTAAATCAAAATGTTCTAAATCAACTAAATCAACTTGCCTACTAAATCAACTGAATCATATCAACTAAATCGACTAAATCAACTAGCATACTAAATCAACTAGCATACTAAATCAACTAAATTAAAATGTTCTAAATCAACTAAATCAACTATCCTACTAAATCAACTGAACTAAATCAACTAAATCAAAATGTTACATATGAAAGCCTACTAAATCAAAATGTATGAGGGAGGAGGGACAAGGAGGGGCGACTCGAGGAGGGAGAAGATAGTAGGACGGAGGAGGAAGGTGGAGCGAGGAGGGGCCGGCCGGCGGCAAGTGGAGGAAGGACGGATCGAGGAGGAAGGCGGAGCGAGGAGGGGGCGGCCAGCGGCGAGTGGAGGGAGGACGGAGGAGGAGGCCGGTACCGAGTCCAGCGAGGAGGATGAGGCGACAGCGACGCAGATTGGGGGAGGGGCGACGGGGGAGGACCGGCGGCGCGGGGGGTGAGGAGGAGACCGTGAGTGTGTGTGTGAGTGTGATCTGTGGATGAGGCTAGTGAGTGGGGGAGATGGAATGGCATAGCAGTAGCGCGCTATAGGTAAACACGCTACTGCTACGTTACGTAGCAGTAGCGCTGTTTATTTTAACGCGTTGCTGCTATAACTGGCCTCGCGGCGGCGGCGTGGGAATTTTAGCAGTAGCGCTTCTTGGAGCGCACGCTACTGATAAACTTGTTTCAGCAACGAGTTTCTATGGCCCGCGCTACTGCTACTTAGCAGCAGCGCCTGATTTTAAAGCGCGCTGCTGGTAAGATTCTGTGTATAGGCTTTTCCCTAGTAGTGTCCTGCCCTGGCTTCTTGTAGTTGTTTGGGCACTTGTTGGCCCAATGTTCATCCGAACCACAAGTGAAGCAGCCATCTCCCATTTTTTTCTTCTTGAAGGACTTCTTACCTTTTACTTAAAGTCAGTATTCTATTGGACACCATTATTTCCCTTGGGCTTGTGGGAATTGAAGTACCTCTTACGCACCATATTGGCGACAGGAGTTCCTTCGACCCCTTTTCCGTGCGGGTCGTTTGCTCTCGAGTTCTATTCAACACCCAGATGGCCAATGACATCCCCTACTGAGAATTCACGACTATGATGTTTCAGCAATGTTCCTCCAGGAATTAGGGAGCTTAACAATTATACATCCTGCGACCCAGTAAATCGCACTGAAGAACCTCAAGCCCTTTAACGATGCATATACCTCATGAGCCTGTTCCAATACATAATGGTTCTTGACCATTCTGTAATCGTGGAACTGAAGGAAATATGCCCTAGAGGCAATAATAAAGTTGTTATTTATATTTCCTTATATCATGATAAATGTTTATTATTCATGCTAGAATTGTATTAACCGGAAACTTAGTACATGTGTGAATACATAGACAAACAGAGTGTCCATAGTATGCATCTACTAGACTAGCTCGTTAAACAAAGATGGTTAAGTTTCCTAGCCATAGACATGTGTTGTCATTTGATGAATGGGATCACATCATTAGAGAATGATGTGATGGACAAGACCCATCCGTTAGCTTAACACTATGATCGTTTAGTTTACTGCTATTGCTTTCTTCATGACTTTATACATGTTCCTATGACTATGAGATTATGCAACTCCTGAATACCGGAGGACCACTTAGTGTGCTATCAAACTACACAATGTAACTGGGTGATTATAAAGATGCTCTAAAGGTGTCTCCAATGGTGTTTCTTGAGTTGGCATAGATCAAGATTAGGATTTGTCACTCTGATTGTCGGAGAGGTATCTCTAGGCCCTCTCGGTAATGCACAGCACAATGAGCCTTGCAAGCAATGTGACTCATGAGTTAGTTGCGGGGTGATGCATTACGGAACGAGTAAAGAGACTTGTCGGTAACGATATTGAACTAGGTATGATGATACCGACGATCAAATCTCGGGCAAATAACATAGCGATGACAATGGGAACAACGTATGTTGTTGTGCGGTTTGAACGATAAAAATCTTCGTAGAATATCTAGGAGACAACATGGGCATCCAGGTTCCGCTATTGGTTATTGATCGGAGATGTGTCTCGGTCATGTCTACATAGTTCTTGAACCCATAGGGTCCGCATGCTTAACGTGCGATGACAATTTGTATTATGAGTTTATGTGATTTGATGACCGATGGTTGTTCGGAGTCCCAGATGAGATCATGGATATGATGAAGAGTCTCGAAATGGTCGATGCATAAGGATTAATATATTGGAAGGCTATATTCGGACATCGGAAAGGTTCCGAGTGACTTGGGTATTTTTTGGAGTGCCGGAGAGTTACGGGAATTCGTCGGGGGAAGTAGTGGGCCTTAATGGGCCATACGGGAAAGAAGAGAAGGGCCTGAAGGGGTGGCCACACGCCCCCCATGGGCTGGTCCGAAATGGACTAGGAGGGGGCGGCGCCCCCCTCCTTCCTTCTCCCCTCCTCCTCCTTCCCTCCTTATCCTACTAGGAATAGGAAAGAGGAGGGGAATCCTACTTGGACTGAGTCCAAGTAGGATTCCCCACATCTGGCATGCCCCCCTAGGGCTGGCCATCTCTTCCCTCCCCTCCTTTATATATGTGGCCAGGGGGCACCCCATAGACACACAAGTTGATCTTAGCCGTGTGCGGTGCCCCCATCCACAGATTTCCACCTCGATCATATTGTCGTAGTGCTTAGGAGAAGCCCTGCGTCGGTAACTTCATCATCACCATCAACACGCCATCGTGCTGACGAAACTCTCCAGCGACCTCAGCTGGATCTAGAGTTCGAGGGACGTCACTGGGCTGAACGTGTGCAGATCGCGGGAGGTGCCGTGGTTCGGTACTTGATCGGTTGGATCGCGAAGATGTTCGACTACATCAACCATGTTACTTAACGCTTCCGCTTTCGGTCTATGAGGGTACATGGACACACTCTCCCCGCTCGTTGCTATGCTTCTCCTAGATAGATCTTGCGTGATCGTAGGAATTTTTTGAAATACTACGTTCCCCAATAGTGGCATCCGAGCCAGGTCTATGCGTAGATGTTATATGCACGAGTAGAACACAAGGAGTTGTGGGCAATAATAGTCATACTGCTTACCAGCATGTCATACTTTGATTCGGCGGTATTGTTGGATGAAGCGGCCCAGACCGACATTACATGACCGCGTCCATGAGACTGGTTCTACTAACGTGCTTCGCACACAGGTGGCTAGTGGGTGTCTGTTTCTCCAACTTTAGTTGAATCGAGTGTGACTACGCCCGGTCCTTGTTGAAGGTTAAAACAACAAACTTGAAAAAAAATCTTTGTGGTTTTGATGCGTACATAAGAACGGCTCTTGCTAGAAGCCCGTAGTAGCCACGTAAAACTTGCAACAACAAAGTAGAGGACGTCTAACTTGTTTTTGCAGGGCTTGCTGTAATGTGATATGGTCAAGATGTGATGATATATGATTTGTTGTATGAGATGATCATGTGTTGTAACAGTTATCGGCAACTGGCAAGAGCCATATGGTTGTCGCTTTATTGTATGAAATGCAATCGCCATGTAATTGCTTTACTTTATCACTAAGCGGTAGCGATAGTCGTAGTAGCAATAGTTGACGAGATGACAACGATGCTTCGATGGAGATCAAGGTGTCAAGCCGGTGACGATGGTGATCATGATGGTGCTTTGGAGATGGAGATCAAAGGCACAAGATGATGATGTCCATATCATATCACTTATATTGATTGCATGTGATGTTTATCATTTATGCATCTTATTTTGCTTAGTACTACGGTAGCATTATAAGATGATCTCTCACTAAATTTCAAGATATAAGTGTTCTCCCTGAGTATGCACCGTTGCGACAGTTCATCGTGCGGAGACACCACGTGATGATCGGGTGTGATAAGCTCTACATTCACATACAATGGGTGCAAGCCAGTTTTGCTCGCGTAGAATACTTGGATTAAACTTGACGAGCCTAGCATATGCATATATGGCCTCGGAACACTGAGACCGAAAGGTCGAGCGTGGATCATATAGTAGATATGATCAACATAGTGATGTTCACCATTGAAAACTACTCCATGTCATGTGATGATCGGACATGGTTTAGTTGATATGGATCACGTGATCACTTAGATGATTATAGGGATGTCTATCTAAGTGGGAGTTCTTAAGTAATATGATTAATTGAACTTTAATTTATCATGAACTTAGTTCTGATAGTATTTGCAAATTATGTTGTAGATCAATAGCTCGCGATTTAGTTCCCCGTTTATTTTTTATATGTTCCTAGAGAAAAATAAGTTGAAAGATGATAGTAGCAATGATGCGGACTAGGTCCATGATCTGAGGATTATCCTCATTGTTGCACTGAAGAATTATGTCCTTGATGCACCGCTAGGTGACAGACCTATTGCAGGAGCAGTTGCAGACGTTATGAACGTTTGGAAAGCTCGGTATGATAACTACTTGATAGTTTAGTGCCCCATGCTTTACGGCTTATAACCGGGACTTCAAAAACGTTTTGAAAGCCACAGAGCATATAAGATGTTCCAAGAGCTGAAATTGGTATTTCAGACTCATGCCCGAGTCAAGAGGTATGAGACCTCTGACAAGTACTTTGCCTACAAGATGGAGGAGAATAGCTCAACCAGTGAACATGTGCTCAGATTTTCTGATTACAATAATCACTTGAATCAAGTGGGAGTTAATCTTCCAGATAAAATAGTGATTGACATAGTTCTCTAGTCACTATCACCGAGTTATTGGAACTTCGTGATGAACTATAATATGCAAGGGATGACGAAAGTGATTCCCGAGCTCTTCGTGATGTTGAAATCGACGAAGGTAGAATCAACAAAAGCATCAAATGTTAATGGTTGACAAGACCACTAATTTCAAGTAAAGGGCAAGAGAAAGAAAGGGAACTTCAAGAAGAATGGCAATCAAGTTGCCAATCCCATGAAGAAGCCTAAAGCTAGACCCAAGCCTGAAACTGAGTGCTTCTACTGTGAAGGAAATGGTCAATGGAATCAGAATTGCCCTAAATAATTGGCGGATAAGAAGGATAGCAAAGTGAACAAAAGTATATATGATATACTTGTTAATTGATGTGTACTTTACTAGTGTTCATAGTAGCCCCTGGGTATTTGATACTGGTTCAGTTTCTATGACTAGTAACTCAAAACAGGAGTTACAAAATGAACAAAGACTAGTTGAGGGTAAGGTGACGATGTGTGTCGGTGTCAAAACCGGCGGATCTCGGGTAGGGGGTCCCGAACTGTGCGTCTAGGTGGATGGTAACAGGAGACAAGGGACATGATGTTTTTACCCAGGTTCAGGCCCTCTCAATGGAGGTAAAACCCTACTCCTGCTTGATTGATATTGATGATATGGGTAGTACAAGAGTTGATCTACCACGAGATCAGAGAGGCTAAACCCTAGAAGCTAGCCTATGGTATGATTGTTGTTGTGTCCTACGGACTAAACCCTCCGGTTTATATAGAAACCGGAGGGGGCTAGGGTTACACAGAGTCGGCTACACGGAAGGAGATCTACATATCCGTATTGCCAAGCTTGCCTTCCATGCCAAGGAGAGTCCCATCCGGACACGGGACGAGGCCTTCAATCTTGCATCTTCATAGTCCAACAGTCCGGCCAAAGATTATAAGTCGGCCGTCCAGATACCCCCTAATCCAGGACTCCCTCAGTAGCCCCCGAACCAGGCTTCAATGACGATGAGTCCGGCGCGCAGATTGTCTTCGGCATTGCAAGGCGGGTTCTTCTTCAAACCCCGAGCTCCTGTTAAACAGTGTCCGGCTTCTCGTAAACATTGCGTTTCTTGGTTTTTGTGCCCAATAATGGCAATCTTCCACGTGTCAAGCGAATGTGAGAAGCCAGGTCGTTTTTACATGTACCACCCTAGCTGTGTGAATGAACTTTATATTTAAAGAGACGAGGATTCTCATATCCAAACCACACCATCCTCCCTCATCGAGCTTTCATCGGAGCCCACCTGAAAAAATCCATCCCAGCATGGCTGGCCAGTGCAGCTCCTCCTCTCGCTCCCACAGCCCCAAGCCTGGAGATTGGGAGAGGTGTTCCGTCCCGCACAGTCAATTAGTGAAGCTCCAGACCCAGTGATTTCTCCCCCCAGCGTATATGGTTCCGATTCGAGACGGGCTCGCCACCTATAATGGCGGGGAGCAAGCGGAGAGCTGTCCCAACCCCGCTAAGGGAGAGCGGGTATGCCTTGTCCCGTATTTGTTAAGGGGACTTGGATTTCCAATCCATCCATTTCTCCGCGTGCTCCTGGAGTTCTACGGCCTCCAGCTGCATAACCTCACCCCTAGCTCCATACTGCATATTGCGGGTTACGTAGCCCTTTGCGAGCTGTTCTTGGGCTGCGAAGCTCATTTCGCATTGTGGAAGAAATTGTTCTGCCTTGTGCCCCGTTCACAGAGGGGGTCAATATATCAAGTGGGCGGCGCCGAAGTATGGCGCATCGCCGGGACCGGATACCTATCCGGAACCCCGAAGAAGGCGTCCGAAGACTGGCCTTTAGAGTGATTTTACATAGAGGACGTCCCCCTTATGGATCCTATTCGGATCGGCCTTCCCGAGTTTGACAATGCTCCTTTGAAGAAGTGCCTGAGCTGGCGAGCAAGGAGCCCTTAGGAGGAAGATAATAGAGACATTCTTTACCTGATGGGCCGGATAAAGGTATGTGCTCAATCAGGACTGACCATAATCGAGGTTATGGCAATATGCATTATGCGGGGGGTGCAGCCGCTTCAATATCGAGGCCACCCTATGTGGGATTTCAACAGGGAAGATGACGCAACCCGCTGCTGTCGCAAGGGGCCGGATTCAACCACTGCCCTAGCGAGAATCTTGTCCGATTTGTACAAGGGGAAGGAGGAAGAATTCCTCCGCATCAAGCCACAGGATGGATTTTCCATGTACAATCCTCCGAGCTGGGTAGGACGCCACTTGTTATGCCCATCTGTTCCATATTCCCACAATTAAATGTTTTACCTTGCAAATTCATCGCAGGAGCTGCGCAAGGCTGTAAGGGAGATCAACAGCCCACCTCCACAACCAGAGGATCCTGAGAGGTCCCTCGACCCGGTCTCCAAAGAGGACCCGGACATATCCGTGGAGCTTATCGACAGGGTATTCTACCAATTAAGCAGCGATGATGCCTTGGTGGCCATTACAGCCGACTACCCTGGGCTACTCCCAGCTTCGCAGGTCAATGAGACCAAAGTCCCAACCTTTTGAAAAGGATTCGCCTTTACATACTTCACTTATCGTATACCAACAGCGTTTTATAGGGAAGGCCCTTGGGACGCCATGCCGAGCCCGCGGCGACTAGCCAACAAGGGGCTCCGAGGCCGGGCAGGCTAAAAAGGAAAGCGGTCCGGACTGAGACGCCGGTGCAGAGGTATGATGCAACACCTCACTCCATGGTGTCGTCTTTAAAGACATAATAATGCCCGTGCTTTCTAGAAAGAAGAATGCTCGCCGGACTATATCCGGAGAGGTCGCCAATCACGCTTCCACCAGTCGAGCTCTAGGTCCGGACACGAAAGCGGAAGCGAACATGAGGCGCACGCTGGATGCTCCTCCGGTAGAGGATGCGGATAAAATATCTGCAACAAATTCCAAAGTGGAGAGCGCCATGAACCACATGCGTCGCCGAGCCGTACTCCATGATGCTTGTTTCTCCCAAGAGGCATTTGATGCCTTCAACTCAGGAGACGCGTACATCCGTGCTGCTCAAAATGGTCTAGCCAGAGCCACGGACCAGTATGTAAAAGATATACGGGTAAGAAAATTTGATGATTACATATAGCAGTAGCCCCCGAGACTTGAAACAGTTAGGATAATTGATTTAAGGATCATCTATTATGTAGGTTCTTACAGAGAAGAATACCCAATTGTCTCATGAGCTTGAAGAGTGCAAGGCCCAGCTACGGGCCGCAGCTGCCACAGCGAAGGAGTCCGAGGAGGCCTCCTCTGGTAACATTTTTTTTAGAATGATATGTACCGTATAGAGTGCGGCATAGCTACAAATCTGACAATAAATATTGCAGAAGATGCCGGAGTGAATCCGAATAAGCAACATCTCCTACGCTGGCTAAAGGTTGGCGAGCGCATTCTGACAAAAGTTAGGCAGGAGAAAATCAATCTCCAGGATGCCAATACCCAGCTGAGCGTGGAACTAAAGGATGTTCGCGCCCAGCTGTCGGACTCCATGAAGGAGAATAAGCGGCTTCGACACGGCATATTTAGTAAGTGCTTGAGCGAACTTTTAAAAGGAGTTCGGTGAAGAAGCCAGCTAACAGAGTTATGTCTATAGGTATGCTGATGGGTCGTCCCGCGGATGAGATGCCCGGGTCGGCAGGTGATCTTCTACCAGAGCTCTCACAACTGCACGGAAAAGTGCGGCAGGTGATGCGAGGTATTACCAAGGACTTGTGGCCCTCCGTCTCCCTGCCCGAAGGCTTTGGAGAGCTTGCGGAGAAGCTCAAGGGAGCACGGCGGCGCTTCCGATTATGGAAGATATCAGCCTGCCGTCAAGGTGCCAGGGAAGCCTGGGCCATGGTGAAGACGAGGTATACCAAGGCTGACCCAAACCACATGGCCGAGGTCGGCCCTGTGGGGCCTGATGGGAAGGAAATCCCCGTTAGCTTAGTGTATGGGCAAGTAGAATTAGCCGCAAAGTATTCCCAACAGGACTGTAGGCTAGACAGCCTGTTGGATGGTATAGAAGAGGAATTTAGCCAGTATAACTGACTATGTATTTGAAATGACATGTAAAATGCCTTCTAGCCGGATTGTAGATCATTTGTCATGGCGGACCTTTTCGCTTCAACCTCTGGACCCGATAGTCCGGAGTGTTCTCGAATACCCTCTCAGTTATATAAGAACTGGGGCATGCGTGGAAACCAGGCGTAGGGGTCATTGGTGCTTGAACAGACAAGTGCCCAACTAGTTATGTTATATTACATGGGTAGTAAGAAACATCTTCCAGGGAGAATAGTTCCGTTAAGGGTTCCTTTCCCTGGGTACGCATGCCCTAAAGTGCATGTCCAGACTGCGAAAAAAGGATGCAGGAAAAAACATCTGGGGGCGCATATAAAAATAAAAAATAACAATCATGTTTTGTTCACCGACCGAATATTCCCTTAAGAACGCTAGCTTTCGGCTTCACCCAGTATGAGGTACACATCCGACTGACCCGGCAGTAACAGTCGCAGAGGTGCTCCCCTTATGCCCTAGCCGAATTAACGGGAACGTAGGGCATAAATACAAGAGCCAGGCAACCCAGCTCGGCCAAAACCTAAGTCATATCGATGCATATAATGGCGAAGAAAAGGTACATGTGGAAGAGTAACACATGTGCTGGGCATGAAGCCCAGATAGATAATTTAAGCTTCTGTGTAAGAAGCCCCAGGGTATAGTGGGCGCGGTTAGCGCATCCATAATGTGCAAGCAGGGCACAAGTTGGCTTTCAAGGGCCTCAAGAAGGAAGAAAGAGGGGGAGGGAGAGAAAGAAAAGATAGATAATGTATATGTAAAAAATGGACAGAGGAAGGAAACGAACTTAGAGTCCGGCACTAGGCGTAGAATCTTCGGAGCCTGGCTGCATTCCATGGATTCGGCTCAAGTCGGTTATCCGATGCATCCCACAAACGGTACGCTCCACCGGTCAGAACTTGGTCAATAATGAAGGGACCTTCCCATTTGGGCTCGTGCTTGGTCTTTTTCTTCTCTGCCAGGCGTAGAACTAGTTCTCCAACATTATAAGTATTGGCCCGTACTTCTCTGCTTTGGTACCTTCGGGCCTGTTGCTGATGAAATGCGGAACGGGCTTCTGCCACGTCGCGCTCCTTCTCCATGGTGTCGAGACTATCCTGCCGATCGAGCTCGGCTTATCTTTCTTCGTATATGCGCACTCTAGGTGATTCATGGATTATGTCGCAGGGCAGGACCACCTCTGCGTCATACACCATAAAGAAGGGTGTGTATCCGGTGGTGTGATTCGGCGTGGTCCGCAGCCCCCAGAGTATGGAGTCGAGCTCCTCTACCCAGTGCGTGTTAGATTCCTTTAAGGACCGCACTAATCTGGGTTTGATGCCACTCATGAAAGACCATTTGCTCGCTCGACTTGATCGTTAGTTTGCGGGTGATAGACAGAAGCATAGTTGAGCTTGATGCCCATATTGCCGCACCAGAGTTTTACCTCATCGGCCATGAAGTTTGTGCCGTTGTCAGTTATGATGCTGTGGGGGACGCCGTAACAGTGTACAACCCCGGATATGAAGTCTATCACTGATCCGAATTCGGCCGTTTTAACAGGTTTAGCCTCTATCCATTTGGTGAATTTATCCACCATGGCCAGTAAGTATTTTTTTCTTATGCGTTCCCCCTTTAAGGGGTCCAACCATATCAAGCCCCCAGACCGCGAAGAGCTAGGTCATGGGGATTGTTTGGAGGGCGGTGGGTGGCATATGGCTTTGGTTTGCAAAAAGCTGGCAACCGGCGCAGCGTTGGACTAGGTCCTTTGCATCTGCCCGGGCCGTCGGCCAATAAAAACCTGTACGGAAGGCCTTACTTACAAGGGCCCGGGCTGCGGCGTGGTGGCCGCCGAGTCCGGCATGAATTTCTGCCAGAAGTTTCCGCCCTTCCTCTTCGGAGATGCACCTTTGAAGGACTCCGGTAGTGCTTTTCTTATAAAAGCTCTCCCTCGTGGACCCTGTAGGCTTTAGACTGCCGCACTATGCAGCGTGCCTCATTTTGGTCCTCGGGAAGTTCCTGCCTAGTTAGGTAGGCCAGGAATGGTTCTGTCCACGGGGCGATCATGGCCATTATTACATGGGATGAAGGTGTTATTTTGGTGGCAGAGCCTCCGATTATGTCAGAGTGTTCGATATCGGGCATTATGGCCGGGTCCGGACTGTTGTTACCAGTGTCCCCTTCCCATACTACAGATGGCTTAAATAGCCTTTCCAAGAAGATGTTGGGTGGGACCACATCACGTTTTTGCGCCGATGCGAGCGAGGATATCCGCCGCTTGATTTTTTTCTCGAGCCACATGGTGGAATTCGAGCCCCTCGAACCGAGCTGACATCTTGAGGATAGCGTTGCGATAAGCCGCCATTTTCGGATCCTTGGCGCCGAAGTCTCCATTTATTTGGGATATTGCGAGGTTCGAATCCCCACGCACCTCCAGGCGTCGAATGCCCATGGAAACTGCCATCCGGAGACCATGTAACAGGGCCTCGTATTCGGCTGCATTGTTGGAGTCGGTGTACAGTATTTGGAGTACATACTAGACTATGTCTCCAGTGGGAGACGTCAGGACGACGCCAGCCCCCAGATCGGCCAACATTTTAGAGCCGTCAAAGTGCATAATCCAATTGGAGTATGTGTCGTACTCTTTAGGGAGTTCGGCTTCTGTCCATTCGGTGACAAAATCGGCCAACACCTGCGACTTAATAGCTCGCCGAGGTTTATATGTTATGTCAAACGGAAGGAGCTCAATGGCCCATTTGGCAATCCGGCCTGTGGTGTCACGGTTGTTTAATATGTCGTTGAGTGGTACTTCTGAGAGCACTGTAATTGAACACTCCTGAAAGTAGTGTCGTAATTTCCGGGATGCCATGAATAACGCTTATGCTATCTTTTGATAATGCGGGTATCGTGATTTGCATGGAGTGAGGACAGTGGATACATAACATACCGGGTTTTGATGAGGGAATTTATGTTCGTCCGCTTCTCGTTCGACGACGAGCATTGTGCTTACGACTTGATTAGTCGCCGCTATGTATAGCAGCATTGGTTCGCCAATGTTAGGTGCGGTCAGGATTGGGTTGGTTGCCAATATGGCTTTTATTTCTTCCAATCCAGCTGTGGCAGCATCTGTCCACTCGAAGTGTTCGGTGCGCCGAAGGAGGCGATAAAGGGGTAATGCCTTTTCTCCTAAGCAGGGGATAAAGCGGCTTAGAGCCACCACGCATCTAGTCAATTTCTAGATTTGTTTGAGGTCCGTTGGGATAGCCAACTGTGACCGAGCTCGGATCTTGGCTGGATTTGCTTCAATTCCTCTACTGGAGACAATGAAGCCCAGGAGCTTTCCGGCCGGTACGTCGAAAACGCATTTTTCTGTATTTAGCTTGATGTCGTATGCTCGGAGGTTGTCAAATGTGAGCCTCAAGTCGTCTATTAGAGAGTCGACATGTTTGGTTTTGACGACCACATCATCTACGTATGCCTCGACTGTTTTGCCGATTTGTATCTCCAGGCATGTCTGAATCATGCGCTGATATGTTGCGCCAGCATTTTTGAGCCCAAAAGGCATTGTGTTGAAACAGAAAGCGCCATATGGTGTGATGAATGCCATTGCGGCTTGGTCGGACTCCGCCATCTTAATTTGGTGGTAGCCGGAGTATGCGTCGAGGAAACACAATGAATCATGTCCTGCGGTAGCGTCGATAATTTGATCGATGCGGGGGAGTGGGAAGGGATCCTTTGGGCAGGCCTTGTTGATGTCCTTGAAATCGACGCATAGGATCCAGGATTTGTCCTTCTTTGGTACCATCACCAGGTTTGCTAGCCAGTCTGGATGTGTTATTTCTCTGATGAATCCGGCCTCCAATAACTTGGCTAGTTCCTCTCCCATAGCTTGTCTCTTGGTTTCGGAGAAACGTCGAAGAGTTTGCTTGACCGGCTTCAATCCTTTTAGGATATTAAGGCTGTGTTCGGCCAGCTTGCGTGGGATTCCTGGCATATCTGAAGGATGCCAGGCGAATATGTCCCAATTCTCGCGTAGGAACTCTTGTAGTGCGGCGTCCATGGCGGGGTTTAACTGTGTCCCGATGGAGGCTGTTTTCGTAGCGTCCGTTGGGTGGACTCAGAATTTGACTATCTCATCCGCTGGTCCAAAAGAGGTGGACTTGGATCTTTTGTCGAGTATCACATCGTCCCTGTCCACTGTGGAGCATAACGTGGTTAATTCCTCGGCCGCGGGGGCTTCAGATAATGCCTCGAGGGCCAATGCTGCTATTTTGTTTTCGACTCGAAGGGCTGTGTCCGGATCACTAGCGAGAGTGATGATTCCATTGGGCCCAGGCATTTTTAAGCTTCATGTACCCATAATGGGGTATGGCTTGGAAGATTGTGAATGCCTCCCGCCCTAAAAGGGCGTGGTATCCGCACTGAACGGGGCCACTTGGAATGTAATTTCTTCGGACCTATAGTTCTCCGGCGTTCCGAATACCACATCTAGTGTGATTTTCCCAGCACAGCGTGCTTCCCGACTTGGGATGATTCCCCTGAAGGTCGTGCTGCTTTGCTCAAAGCGGTTCCAGTCTATTTCCATTTTCTGGAGAGTTTCCTCATAGATGAGGTTTAATCCACTGCCGCCGTTCATGAGTACTTTGGTGAGTCGAAAGTCGTCCAAAATTGGACTGAGGACCAGTGCAGCTGGTGCCCGGGCTGTTCGGAATTTAGGTTCATCACTGGCATTGAAGGTAATAGCCGTGTCACTCCATGGATTTATTGCTGCTACGTGGCAGATTTCGGCAAGGCTGCGGAGTGTTCGCTTGCACCGATTATTTGATGCAAAGGTCTCAAAGACTGTTAATACCGTATTGTTATCCCTGGGATGGTGCTCTGTGGCTTCTGGGATGAGAAGATCCTCGCCACTTTTGGCCACTTGCCGGAGTATCCAACATGCTCTAAGGCTATGTGTTGGTATGGCGCCTTTTGTACTATGAAATTTGCAGGGTCCGTTGAGCCATCCCTCCAATACGGTTCCTTGCCCTGTAGAGGGTTTTTGCTTTTTGGTAGTTAACCCGGGTGTCTTGTGATAATGCACCCTTTTATTTCGGACTGGGTGTGTGTTTCGGGCTGGATTATCCCAAAATTTTGTTCGGTTTTCCAAGCGCTTTCCATCGCACAGTACTTTCGTACTATGGACGCCAAGTCGGCAAAGCGTGTTATTTCACAGTGACTTATGGCGTTAAGGATTCCCTTGTCCGTGCAATTATTGCAGAAGAATGAGACTGCGTCTTCCTCGCGACAGTCCTTAACCTTGTTCATCACAAGGAGGAATCTGGCCCAATAATGATGTATTGTTTCCTGGGGCTCTTGCCTGATGTGGGAAAGATCGCTTATGTTTGGGTGGGTGGGTGGAATTGAATCCGAACCCTCACCCGATCCGAGACCCAGGGGCCGAGGAGCTTCCAATCTTGGAAGTTCGGGTTCCGGGATGTTGCCCGATAAGTCTGGCCCGCTGCCTGACTCTAGGTTCGTGGTTTGGGTAATGTCCTCCCGTAAACGGGTATCCGGCTCGGAGAGCTCAGGAATCCGGACATAATTAGTCCTCAAGATAGAGGAAGAGTCGCCGCATTGTTCCTCCACTACCGCGATCTGATGGGTGACATGTGGAGAGTAAATCTCCCTCATGATTGGGTTTAGGCCCAATCTGATCAAAGTCCGTAGCAACTCCCAAGGCGGCGATGTGATCCAAGAGCTCGTTCAGGGAAGAGAGCTCCATTGGATCCATCTGCTCGGCAAGTTCCGAGTTGACGTGGAGGCATCTTTTGATGACCCGAGAAGTCATAGTTGGTGCAGCAGTCGAACAGGCGGTCATGATAAAACCGCCTAGCCGGAGAATTTGTCCGACAGCCAAGGCCCCTCCGGCGGTAATGTCGTCTTTAAGGACGAGGCGAGACATCCTTCTCTGTGGTGACGGCACAGTGGAACTCTCAATGAAAGCACCAATGTCGGTGTCAAAACCGGCGGATCTCGGGTAGGGGGTCCCGAACTATGCGTCTAGGCGGATGGTAACAGGAGACAAGGGACACGATGTTTTTACCCAGTGTAAGTGCATCTAGTGCCCCTTAGTGATTCTGGTGTATTGAAGACTTATAGGTTAAGTATCTAATGCGTTTATGAGTGTACACAGGTCTATAAGTCTATGAGGAGTTTGATATTTACAGAGAAAGTCGACCCCTAAAAATGAAGTTCTTCGAGTGAAGACTTTGATATACTGAAGATTTTCTGAAGACTTTGAAAGTGAAGAAATTGGTGTGACCTCGAAGACTTGGTATTCATTCGAGGAACATGAAGCGTGAAGACTTTTGTTTTCGTAGTTTCATTTTCTCTTTCTTGAGTCATAGGAAACACCGTACTGTTAAAGGGGGTCGAGGAAATACTAAGGAGAAAATTTCCATGTGATGCTCAACTCAAATCCTACACCTACCAATCCCTTCGAGTGAAGCCATTGGAAATCTCATACAGTTCAGTCAATTTCTTCAGTGACAGAGACGCAGTTCTTCTGGTCACTAAGGACTTTGCTCTGACTGAGGAGTTAGGAATTCGCCAGTGCGAATTGCCTACACAGTGAGGAAAATGATAGCCCTGAGGAATTTGTACCTCAAATTTCCGACCGTTGCTGTGCTACGCGCCAGCTGTCCAAAATGTCTTGTCCACATAACGGTCATATCATTGAAGGGCATTTATGTCTTATCATGACGGGCTGCTCCGTAGGCTATAAATAGCCGCCCCCTACAACTACTAGCTGGTTGGCTGCTCCGCTTGAACTTGACACTTGTCATTTGAGAGCAACCCATCCTCCGAGGACTTTGAGCGAAAATCATCAAGTGAGGAAAATCCAAACCCAAACCCAAACACCTACAAACCAAAGTGATTGAGCATCACTGAAGAGATTGATCCTGCGTGGATCCGACGCTTGTTACCTTTGAAGACTGTGCTTCTTCCAGACGGTTAGGCGTCATGGTCTAGAGCATCCAAGAGGAATTGTGGATCGCCGAATGACCTAGTCTGTGAAGGTTTGGAAGTGACCTCAAGACTTACCACGAGTGATTGGGCGAGGACTGTGTGTCCTTAGCTCAAGGAGAATACGGTGAGGACTGTGTGTCCGGGACTAGGTGTCCTCGAGTTTAAATACTCAGCCGCTCCAACCATATGTACAACTAAGACAGCAGTTGGAACTAGTCTACCAAATCATTGTCTTCACCAAGCTTACTGGTTCTATTTCCTCAACACTTTCATTTCCTCATTACTGTGTTGTGTGTTTGTTCATATCTGTGTTTGAAGACTTTAACTGAAGACTTTCTTAATTTCCTCAGTTCAATTTCTTCAGTCTGTTTGTCTTCATCTTGTGCTATCATGTGTTTACGCTTTCTGTACTCTGAGTTTGTCTTCATTTCATCATGATGACCATGCATGTATTCTGCTATGTTTACCTCTGAGTACTTATTCCGCTGCTAGTAGTTCTTCGCTAAGGAATTTCCTCACGAGCAAATTCCTCAGTGAAGAATTTCATAAAAATCGCCTATTCACCCCCCCTCTAGTCGATATAACGCACTTTCACCCAGGTTCAGGCCCTCTTGATGGAGGTAAAACCCTACTCCTGCTTGATTGATATTGATGATATGGATAGTACAAGAGTTGATCTACCACGAGATCAGAGAGCTAAACCCTAGAAGCTAGCCTATGGTATGATTGTTGTTGTGTCCTACGGACTAAACCCTCCGGTTTATATAGACACTGAAGGGGGCTAGGGTTACACAGAGTCGGTTACAAGGAAGGGGATCTACATATCCGTATTGCCAAGCTTGTCTTCCACGCCAAGGAGAGTCCCATCCGGACGCGGGACAAGGTCTTCAATCTTGCATATTCATAGTGCAACAGTCCGGCCAAAGATTATAATCCGGCTGTCCGGATACCCCCTAATCCAGGACTCCCTCAATGTGTGTTGGAAGTGATTCCAAGGTTGATAAGATCACCATTGCACACTGCCTTTACCTTCGGGATTAGTGTTGAACCTAAAATAAATGTTATTCGGTGTTTGTGTTAAGCATAATATGATTAGATCATGTTTATTGCAATACGGTTATTCGTTTAAGTCAAAGAATAATTGTTATTTTGTTTACATGAATAAAACCTTTTGTGGTCATACACCCAAGGTGAATGGTTTATTGAATCTCGATCGTAGTGATACACATATTCATAATATTGATGCCAAAAGATGCAAAGTTGATAATGATAGTACAACATATTTGAGGCACTACCGTTTAGGTCATATTTGTGTAAAGTGCATGAAGAAACTCCATGCTGATGGGCTTTTGGAAATCACTTGATGCTTGCGAACCATGCCTCATGGGCAAGATGACTAAGACTCCATTCTTCGGAACAATGGAGCGAGCAACTGACTTATTGGAAATAATACATACTGATGTATGCGATCCGATGAGTGTTGAAGCTCCCGGCGGGCATCATTATTTTCTGACCTTCACAGATGATTTGAGCAGATATGCGTATATCTACTTAATGAAACATAAGTCTGAAAAGTTCAAAGAATTTCAAAGTGAAGTAGAAAATCATCGTAACAAGAAAATAAAGTTTCTACGATCTAATCGTGGAAGTGAATATTTGAGTTATGAGTTTAGTCTTCATTTGAAACAATGCGGAATAGTTTCGCAACTCACGCCACCTGGAACACCACAGTGTAATGGTGTGTCCAAACATCATGACCGTACTTTATTAGATATGGTGCGATCTATGATGTCTCTTACCGATTTACCACTATCATTTTGGGGTTATGCATTAGAGACAGCTGCATTCACGTTAAATAGGGCACCATATAATCCGTCGAGATGACACCATTTGAACTATGGTTTGGCAAGAAACCTAAGCTACCGTTTCTTAAAGTTTGAGACTGCGATGCTTATGTGAAAAAGCTTCAACCTAATAAGCTCGAACCCAAATAGGAGAAATGTGTCTTCATAGGATACCCAAAGGAGACTATTGGGTACACCTTCTATCACAAATGCGTCTTCATATAAGAATGGATCCTTTCTAGAGAAGGAGTTTCTCTCGAAAGAAGTGAGTGGGAGGAATGTGAAACTTGATGAGGTAACTGTACCTTCTCCCAAATTGGAAAGTAGTTCATCATAGAAATCAGTTCCAGTGATTCCTGCACCAATTAGTGAGGAAGCTAACGATGACGATCATGAAACTTCAGATCAAGTTACTACCGAACCTCGTAGGTTAAGCAGAGTATGGTCCGCACCAGAGTGGTACGTTAATCCTGTTCTGGAAGTCATGTTACTAGACCATGACGAACCTATGAACTATGAGGAAGCGATGATGAGCCCAGATTCCGCGAAATGGCTTGAGGCCATGAAATCTTAGATGGGATCCATGTATAAGAACAAAGTATGGACTTTGATTGACTTGCCCGATGATCGGCGAGCCATTGAGAATAAATGGATCTTTAAGAGGAAGATGGACGTTGGTAGTAGTGTTACTATCTACAAAGCTCGAATTGTCGCAAAAGGTTTTCGACAAGTTCAAGGTGTTGACTATGATTAGAATTTCTCACTCATATCGATGCATAAAGTCTGTCCGAATCATGTTAGCAATTGCCTCATTTTATGATTACGAAATTTGGCAAATGGACGTCAAAACTGCATTCCTTAATGGATATCTCAAAGAAGAGTTGTATATGATGCAACCAGAGGGTTTTGTCGATCCAAAAGGTGCTAACAAAGTGTGCAAGCTCCAGCGATCCATTTATGGACTGGTGCAAGCATCTCGGAGTTGGAATATACGCTTCGATAGTATGATCAAAGCATATGGTTTTATACAGACTTTTGGAGAAGCCTGTATTTACAAGAAAGTGAGTGGCTGTGTAGCATTTCTGATATTATATATGGATGACATATTGCTGATCAAAAATGATACTGAATTTCTAGATAGCATAAAAGAATACTTGAATAAGAATGTTTCAATGAAAGACCTCGGTGAAGCTGCTTACATATTGTGCATCAAGATTTATAGAGATAGATCGTGATGCTTGATAAGATTTTTCAATGAGTACATACCTTGACAAGATTTTTGAAGTAGTTCAAAATGGATCAGTCGAAGTAGGAGTTCTTGCTTGTGTTGCAAGGTGTGAAGTTGAGTAAAGACTCAAAACCCGACCACGGCAGAAAATAGAAAGACGATGAAAAGTCATTCCCTATGCCTCAGTCATAGGTTCTATAAAGTATGATATGTTGTGTACCAGACCTATTGTATACCTTAGCATGATTTTGGCAAGGGAGTACAATAGTGATCAAGGAGTAGATCACTGGACAGCGGTCAAAATTATCCTTAGAGGACTAAGGAAATATTTCTCGGTTATGGAGGTGATAAAAGAGTTCGTCGTAAAGAGTTACGTCGATGCAAGCTTTTGACACCGATCTCGATGACTCTAAGTCTCGATCTAGATACATATTGAAAGTGGGAGCAATTAGCTAGAGTAGCTCCGTGCAGAGTATTGTAGACATAGAAATTTGCAAAATACATATGGATCTGAATGTTGCAGACCCGTAGACTAAAATTTCTCTCACAAGCAAAACATGATCATACCTTATTACTCTTGGGTGTTAATCACATAGAGATGTGAACTAGATTATTGACTCTAGTAAAACTTTTGAGTATTGGTCACATGGCGATGTGAACTATGGGTGTTAATCACATAAAGATGTAAACTATTGGTGTTAAATCACATGGCGGTGTGAACTATATTATTGACTCTTGTGCAAGTGGGAGACTGAAGGAAATATGCCCTAGAGGCAATAATAAAGTTGTTATTTATATTTCCTTACATCATGATAAATGTTTATTATTCATGCTACAATTGTATTAACCGAAAACTTAGTACATGTGTGATTACATAGACAAACAGAGTGTTCCTAGTATGCCTCTACTAGACTAGCTCGTTAATCAAAGATGGGTAAGTTTCCTAGCCATAGACATGTGTTGTCATTTGATGAACGGGATCACATCATTAGAGAATGATGTGATGGACAAGACCCATGTGTTAGCTTAGCACTATGATCGTTTAATTTATTGCTATTGCTTTTTTCATGACTTATACATGTCCCTATGACTATGAGATTATGCAACTCCCGAATACCAGAGGAACACTTAGTGTGCTATCAAACGTCACAATGTAACTGGGTGATTATAAAGATGCTCTACAGGTGTCTCCAATGGTGTTGGTTGAGTTGGCATAGATCGATATTAGGATTTGTCACTTCGATTGTCGGAGAGGTATCTCTGGGCCCTCTCGGTAATGCACATCACTATAAGCCTTGCAAGCAATGTGACTAATGACTTAGTTGCATGATGATGCATTACGGAACGAGTAAAGAGACTTGCCGGTAACGAGATTGAACTAGGTATGATGATACCGATGATCGAATCTCGGGCAAGTAACATACCGATGACAAAGAGAACAACGTATGTGTCACGCCCAAGATGCGACCCTATCCTAATGGATCTCGAAGGTCCCACCAAGGATAGAAGCGCATCTTGAAGATGCTTTTGCAAGGTGGATATCATTACATCAACATTACATGATAGTGGGGATACAACCAAGACATAAAATGTCACATGAATACAACAATACATCATACATAAGATCAACATCCGACTACGGGTGAAACATAAACAGAAGCTCAAACGACATCCACCCTGCTAGCCCAGGCTGCCGACCAGGAACCTATCCCTTAATCGAAGAAGAAGCAGAGGAAGAACTCCAACACAAATAAACATTGCTCTCACGTCAAGATCATCGCATAACCTGTACCTGCAACTGGTGTTGTAGTAATTTGTGATCCACGAGGACTCAGCAATCCCATTACCATGGGTATCAAGACTAGCAAAGCTTAATGGGAAAGGAAGGCGTAAAGTGGTGAGGTTGCAACAGCGGCTAAGCAATGTATGGTGTCTAACTTACGCAAATAAGAGCGAGGAGAGAAGCAAAGCAAGAGGTCGTCAACTAGAAATGATCAAGAAGTGATCCTGAGCTCCTACTTACGTCAGACATAACCCAAGAAACCGTGTTCTCCTCTCGAACAACCCCGAAAAGAGACCATCATGGTTACGCACACGGTTGGTGTATTTCAGAAGAGTTTACTTCAAGTTTACTACAACCGGACATTAACAAATTCCCATCTGCCACATAACCGCGGGCACGGCTTTCGAAAGTTCAAACCCTGCAGGGGTGTCCCAACTTAGCCCATGATAAGCTCTCGCGATCAATGATGGATATTCCTTCCCCCGGGAAGACCCGATCAGTCTCGGAATCCCGGTTACAAGACATTTCGACAATGGTAAAACAAGACCAGCAAGACCTCCCGGCATGCCGACATCCTTATAGTAGTCGCGCACTATGTACAACTAGAACCAGCCCTCAAGTTTCCCCGAGGTGGCGCTGCAAGTGGCTCTAGTTCGGACCAACACTTGAGAAGCATTGGCCCGGGGGGCTAAAATAAAGATGACCCTCGGGTTAGCTACTCCCAAGGGAAAGGTATAGGTGGTAGGCAAATGGTAAAACCAATGTTGGGCCTTGCTGGAGGAGTTTTATTCAAAGCAAACTGTCAAGGGGGTCCCATAAATCACCCAACCGCGTTAGGGACGCAAAATCCGGGAACATAATACCGATATGACAGAAACTAGGGCGGCAAGAGTGGAACAAAACACCAAGCATAATGCCGATCCTTCCGCCCTTTACCAAGAATATAGATGCATTAATAATATAAGAGATATTGTGATATCCCAACATAAACATAATCCAACATGGAGCAATCTTCATCTTCACCTGCAACTAGCAACGCTATAAGAGGGGCTGAGCAAAAGCGGTAACATAGCCAGACAACGGTTTGCTAGGAATGGTGACAAAGTTTAGAGGTTCATGGCAATTTGGGAGGCTTGATAAGCAAGTGGTAGGTAACGCAACATAGCGATAGAACGAAGTAACTAGCAGAACAATGATAGTAATGAGATCTAAGGTGACAGTCATCTTGCCTGAAATCCCGCTAGGGAGAAGAACGAGTCCATGAAGAAGACGAAGCCACGTAGACGAATGGATCCTCACAATCGCAACGTTACCGAAACTATCAGGAAGAAGCAACACCGGAAAGAAGCAAACAACATAGGTAAACAAACAAGCATAACATGACATGATGCACAACCAAGTATGATGCATGTCAAGATTAAATGTTGTTAACATGGCAAGATGTGAAGCATAAGCAAACTACCTATTTAGGCAAGTTTAAATGAGGCCGGAAACACAAACAACAATTCCGGAAAATCCCCATATGCATATTTCAAATTTGGTACTGTTCTGCCTAACCCATATTTTAGAGTTGTTAACAACAAAAGTAAGTGCATCATGTTAATCTACGCATTTTTCTACCCCATTTTCATATCAAGTTTATTTAATTCAGAGCTACGGTTAATTAGTTATGAAATAAACCATTTTAGCATGTCATTTATGCAAATTAAATCAAACACCATGTTAAAGATTTTAAACATGGATGAAAACAGCATATTATGAAACTAGATAAAATTCTAGGCATTTTGCATATATGGTTCGTTTAGTTTGGATGCATGCATATTTAACTATGGACAATGCAAAACAGTGGCAATTATGTAAATGTGCAATGCACTAGAAATTAAACAAATCGGCAGGCAAAAAAAACATGCACGGACCCGAAGCATCAAGGTGCAACGGCCCAGACGAGGATTCGGCCCAAGTGAGTGCTGAGTGTGCACAATAACAGGAAGAAACAGTGCAAAAATAATGGGGGCAGCTGGGACTCGAACCCCAGACCCCTCGAATGAATAGTGGCTGCTCTAACCAGTGGGATAGCAATGCGTCCGTGACAAAGATAGATCCCTGCTTCCTATGACCTATCTCACAACAGAACGAGCTTGACCATGGCTGCACGGCGACAACCGGCGTCGACTGCAGCGACCAAAGGCGGCGGCCTCTGCAACAACAGAGAAGCGGCGGGGGAGCGGAAAGGTGGACAGTGCTGCTACGCGAACCACGGAGCAACGGCGGGGCATGCGCGTGCATGTGTGGGTGTGCGCGGGCAGAAGCTTGCTGCCATGCCGCGAAGCACAGCGAGGCGCTGGCTGTGTTGGGTGATGCGAAGACGCGGGCGTGCTGCGCCAGCGCGGGACTTGACCTGCGGGTGATGCAGTACAGACCAGCGAGGCGAGCAGTGGCATGAGCATCGAAGCAAGCGGGCGTGAGCGCACGCAAGAAGCAGAGAAAGCAGAGGAGCTGGCGCTGTGCACAGGGAGCGGAGGAGGAGCTCGTCGGAGCTGCTCACCGGTGACCGAACCGAGCGGCGGAGGCGCGTGCAATACTCACAACAAGGAATCACGCTCCCGCGTGTCACGCACGCCACCAGACGATGACAAGGCAACGTCGGCGATGAGGAGACAGTGGCGGACCAAAACGGCACGCTGGAAGAGGGAATCGGCTCCCTGGAACGATGCGACCCTACTGAACATGCACGAGAAACAAGGAGAGGTCGAAACACTCGCCGGAGACAAGGTTCGACGGAGGATCTCTTGGGCTTGATGGGGACGGACGAAACAGGATGCAAAGGAAGGGGAAAACTGGTGGTGAGATGAGGCTGCTCACATAGAGGGGCTCGGAGGAGTCGATCGAGCTCGCGGACGATGGGACACGACGAAGTTGACTAGCGACGAGCACCTGCCGTAGATGAAGAAGATGAAGACAACGAGGAGGAACTTGGCGTTCCTCTGAACCGTGAAGGAGATGAAGCAGAGGAAGAGGACGCCGAGGAACTTGGCGTCTCCAGCCTTGGATCGCAGCGGGAACGGGGTCGTGGAGGAAGAAGGGGCCGGCGTTGGAGCTCCTACGCCGGAGGAGAGCTCCGGCTCGCCTCGGCCATGGCGATCGGAAGCGAGGCAACAGGGCGCATGGGTGCCACTACCTGCGCGGCGGCGGCGGAGAAGAAGGAGAGGAGGAAGGGGAAACCCTAGGGGGTGCTACGGGGGTTAAATAGGGGGGCTGGATGGCGAGGATAGAGTCGGCCTTGCCATAGCGGCCATGTGCGCCGAGGTGACCTGGAATTACTGTGAGCGAGGGAGTTCTGCCAAGGAGGAAGAAAGGAGGAAGGAGAGAGGATGGCATGTGGGGCCAGGATGAAAATGTGTTATGTGGAGGTGGAATTACCAGAGGGGGAGGTGGTTGGCGGGCTGGGTTGTGGTGGTGCTGGACTGGGCTACGCTGAGGCTGCTTCTGCTGGCTCTTTTCTATTTCTTCAAACAGAAATAAAAAGGGCAAAAAGTACAGAGGGATTGGAGGGGGTTGAAGCTAGGAAGAAAATTAATATGATCTCCTGGAGATATGCACTATTTTAATAAATTGATTTGGCCATTTTTAAGGATATAAAAATAATTCAAGTTTGAATTAAATTCAAACTTGAGCCATTTTTGAACCCAACCAAAACAACTCCAAAATGGATGATACTTGACAGAGAGGTATAAGGCATGGAGTAAAATCATCAGAAAATAAATGAACATTAATGAAGGAGGGAATAATGTCACTTGCAAAAACATGAAGGAGGAAGGGAGAGGTGATGATACATGGGCATGGCTTGAGAGAGAGAGAGCAAGGGCTGATGCACACACAAGAAGAAAGTAATATGTAACATAAGGCTGAGTGCAATGCACATGATGCTCATGGCAACAACATGAATGACCAAAAGCAATATGACAAGAGATAGGCATGGCAAAACAAACAAGGATGGCATAATGAAATATAATAAAAGATGAACATGATGCAAGAAGCAAAATATGACAACGACACTAATCATGATCATGGCATAAACATATAGGAATGAAATATGCAAAACAATTATGACAAAGCACAAACATAATAATCACACGATAACAACTAAAATAAGTAAGGCATCTAGAGCATCAGTCTTGGGGCGTTTACAGTATGTTGTTCTGCGGTTTGACCGATAAAGATCTTCGTAAAATATGTAGGAACCAATATGAGCATCCAGGTTCCGCTATTGGTTATTGACCGGAGATGTGTCTCGGTTATGTCTACATAGTTCTCGAACCCGTAGGGTCCGCACGCTTAACGTTCGATGACGATTTGTATTACGAGTTTATGTGATTTGATGACCGAAGGTTGTTCGCAGTCCCGGATGAGATCACGGACATGACGAGGAGTCTCTAAATGGTCGAGACATAAAGATTCATATATTGGAAGGCTATATTCGAACATCGGAAAGGTTCCAAGTGGTTTGGGTATTTTTCATAGTACCGGAGAGTTAAGGGAATTTGCTGGGGGAAGTAGTTGGCCTTAATGGGCCATACAGGAAAGGAGAGAAGGGCCTCAAGGGGTGGCCACACGCACCCCATGGGCTGGTCCGAATTGGACTAGGAGGGGGCGGCGCCCCCTCCTTCCTTCTCCCCTCCTCCTTCCCTCCTTCTCCTACTAGGAATAGGAAAGAGGAGGGGAATCCTACTTGGACTAGGGAGTCCTAGTAGGATTCCCCGCACCTGGCGCGCCCCCTAGGGCCGGCCACCTCTTCCCTCCCCTCCTTTATATACGTGGCCAGGGGGCACCCCATAGACACACAAGTTGATCTTAGCCGTGTGCGGTGCCCCCCTCCATAGAGTTTCACCTCAGTCATATTGTCATAGTGCTTAGGCAAAGCCCTGCGTCGGTAACTTCATCATCACCGTCAACACGCCATCGTGCTGACGAAACTCTCCCTCGGCCTTAGATGGATCTAATGTTCGAGGGACATCACCGAGCTGAACGTGTGCAGATCGCGGAGGTGGCGTGCATTTGATACTTGATCGGTTGGATCGCGAAGATGTTCGACTACATCAACCGCGTTACTTATCGCTTCCGCTTTCGGTCTACGAGGGTACATGGACGCACTCTCCTCGCTTGTTGTTATGCTTCTCCTAGATAGATCTTGCATGATCGTAGGAATTTTTTTGAAATACTACGTTCCCCAACAGGAACTGCTCTATAATATACATCTTGCTTCGAGCATCGGCGGCTTTGAACTTAGATTCGAGCGACTCCCACAAGTCCTTGGCAACCTGCACATGTAAATATGCGTCAACCAACTTATCTTCGATCACGATTAGAACTGCTCTAAGAAATACGACGGTGGCCTCCCTGTATGCCTTCTCCTATTCAGTAGTAATCGTTCCCGTGGAAGGGACACCAGCGACCCAGAACACATTCATAGCTGTGAGGCATAAGGTGGTTTTGGTCTACCAACGCTTAAAGTATGTACTGTTAAACTTATCCAGTTTTAGTGCAGCCGCAAAGCCACCATCCGAAAAATGCCTACACATGTTAGGTTTTTGGATTGCTGAGTAAATAGGAAGTTTTTCGATTAATCTAATCCAGGAAATGATCATGAACATGGTACTGACAGAATTAACGACATGCTGATTAAGATCGGGATAAGCACGTACTATGCAAACAGTAGACACATCTACACATAATGCTAGTACGACTAACACAGAATAAACAAGAGCGGGATAAACGAGTTATACCCTCCAGTAGGCCAGGTAGAAGCTGCGTCAGCAGTGGCGTCCTTGGTGGACTTCTTGTCGGCTTCAAGTTTCTCGGCGTCGGTGGACATCATGAGGGTGAAGAGGACGCATGCTATGCAGATGAAGCAAACAAATAGCGGCAAGCAGTCGTGTAGGAGACGCTCCCCAAAAACCTAACCGCCGCTCTCCCGTACAATCAGAGATGTGGGCTGGACCCACGTCCGAGTAGACAACCGTCCACAATCTAATGTCTCACATCGTGGTCCACCTGTCAAAGACTCTTCGTTCCTGATCGGCAAAAATAAGTGCATAGGTCTGAGCTCATCTCGGCTCATTCCTGCAACGCGCGGCGTGGCGTGACGAGGTGGGCGACGGAGGAGGAGCGCGCAGGAACCACTTCTTTTCTCAAGCTTCAATAGCATGTTGAAGAGAATCACTTATAAGGAGCTCCAACTGGCTGATAGACATATCAAGATCAAGCCACATTGTCCAGTATGCAACCAAGGGTCGGAGAGTATCCGCCATCTTCTATTGGAATGTCCAGTTGCGGTTCAGGTAAGGAAACTCCTTGGAGTGATAGATGTGATACAGAAGGGATTAGAGATGAACACATCTGGAAGGTTGTATTGGAATTTCTTCTCAGTCCACCGAACGATCATATCCATGTGCTAGGGTTGCCGAAAGTGAGAGAAACTATGGCTGCATGCTGTTGGTTTTTGTGGTGGGAAAGGAGAAAGATTACACATGGAGGTGATCCACAAACGGCGCCACTGATCAACCTTGTTGTACGAGCCTTGGCGGCGAACTTCATTGCAGCGAACTCCTCAAAGCCAAAAATTTGTGTGGGAGGCTGGACGAAACCAAGGACTGCTTATGTCAAGTTAAATGTGGATGCGGGTTTTTATCATGACTTACTTGAAGGTTCGGTAGGTGTTGTCATCAGAAACCACAACGAGAAATTCATAGCTGCCGCGAATGAAAAACTTGGAATCTGTTATGATGCCTTCACAACAGAAGCAGTTGCAATTAGGTTTGGCCTAAACTTCGCTCGCACAGCTGGATGTAGCAAAGTTGAAGTAAATTCAGATAATGTGGAGGTGATCTCAGCACTCAGAGAGCTTCGGTGGCCGGCGCGATATCTGATGATTGTTATTTCATGTCCTTAGATTTCAGTCATATTGTTTCGGAGCATTGTTTTAGAGAGAACAATAAAGTAGCCCACGAATTAGCTAGACTAGCTAAATTCACTCCTGATATATGAATGGATGCAGCCCCGACGACTGTCATTCCCCTCATTGTCTCAGACGCTACAATTGTAGCCAATTAATAAAGGAGGTGTTTATCAAAAAAAGGAGGTTCAACTTCTCTCCAATTAGCGGTATGGGACTAAACTTCCCACCACATCCGTTGTCGTTAACCCACATGGGTCCTTAAAGATTTTCTGAAATTGTTAGATGGGCCCTAGGCCCACCCTAATATTTCAACAACCAATGCACTCCACAAAGCTGTCGATTTAGGGCCTCTTTGATTCGTAGGATTTTGAAAGCGCGGGAATAGGAAAAGTATAAGATTGGAGTGGCATGTCCACTTAAATCATATAGGATCAGCAATGAGTGTTTGATGCCACAGAAAAATAAAAGAATTGTAAAAAGTGGTTGAAATGGATGTTAGATTTTATATGAAATGTAGTACAAAAGATTCTATAGAAAAAATTCCTATGAAATCCAATCTTATGAATCAAATGACCAATATAGGAAAAAATAGAAATTCTATAAAATTTTCGTTTTGAATCAAAGGAGCCCTTAGATTACGGAGAACTGAATCCATAGGCTCTATGCGATAAAAAGTGAGCTCAGATCCTAGGTCAACATGCAGGGAGCACATGATGTCATAATAATGAAGAAAGAGACCCACGCGCACCAAAAGGAACTCACGCGCGAAGGTACGAAGCAGTACGCGTCTGATCGCGTCTCCGTCTGTTGCCCAACGCCAACCCAACCACATTTATTTCTCCTACAAAAAAATCCCAACCATCCCTCAAAAAAAAAAATCCCAACCATATTTACACAACCCTGACCGACCGAGACCCACTCCTGCACGAGCACGACGTGACCGCCGTGCCGAGGCGCCCAACTTGCCTTCCGCGCGCGCGTATCACATTAATAACTCGAAACCGATCCTCGCCCGCGCTTCCTTCCCTTGGCCTTCTCCCTCCCCTGCTGCCTGCGCTGCGCTCCCTCCACCTCCGTCTTAATGGTAGCTCCGGTGGTTGCACCCACCTCCCGCTTACCGCAACCCCTATATATCGCTTCCGATCCCACCTCCCATCCATCCTGGACAAACACTTCCCAACCCCGACCAACCGCGGCAGCCACCACGCACGCACGCACGCAAGCTAGCCGGCCCGCCCGTGTCCCACGGTGCTACGTACGTGTACGCCACCATGAGCGCCGCCGCCCAAGAAACCACGGCCGACGGCGGCGATGGCAAGCGTCAGGGACCTCGCCGCCCGGGGTACCTCAAGCTTGGCTACCACATCGTGGTGTCCAACGCGGTCTACGTACTGCTCGCTCCGTTCGCCGCGGCGTTGGCGCTCCGTGCGTCCCGCCTCACCCCGTCCGACCTGGCCGCAGCGCGCGCCTACCTCCTCGCCAACCTCCAGCTCGCTGTCTCCCTCGTGTCCGTCGCCACGGCCCTCGCGACGGTCTACCTCGCGCGGCGGCCGCGCGCGGTGTACCTGCTAGACTTCGCGTGCTACAAGCCGGGGCCCGACCACGTGGTCACCCGGGAGACCTTCATGGAGCAGTCGAACAAGGCCGGGGTGTTCACCGACGATAACCTGGCGTTCCAGCGGAAGATCTTGGAGCGGTCGGGGCTCGGGCAGGGGACCTACTTCCCGGCGGCGGTGCTTAACTCGCCCCCTAACCCGTGCATGGCGGAGGCGCGGCGGGAGGCGGAGGCTGTTATGTTCGGCGCCATCGACAGCCTGCTCGCCAAGACAGGAGTGAGGGCCAGGGATATCGGCGTCGTGGTCGTCAACTGCAGTCTCTTCAACCCGACGCCGTCGCTCTCCGCCATGGTCGTCAACCACTATAAGCTCCGCGGTAACGTCGCCAGCTACAACCTCGGCGGCATGGGATGCAGCGCCGGGCTCATCTCCATCGACCTGGCCAAGCAGCTGCTCCAGGTAATTTTTTTTATACCACTCCTCAAGTACGTACTACTACTACGTAGCGTAGTGTTAATTTCGCGGTGGGTTCGAGTGGGTTCAGCGACCATCTGCGGGTGCGTGCTCGCACGTCAGCCGATGGTTGGGTAGATGGACGGTGTTGATCGAAAACAGTGAGCGGTTCAGAAGGGAGAGCAAACTTTGACTTGGTTTGACTTTTCATGTACGTGGTTTTCTAGAGTAGTACTTTTTTTTTGCGGGGAAGAGTAGTAGTAGTACTTTTTCTGACCTATACACCGATGCTGTCATTGTCAACATTCGCTGCTGCTATACGTGTTGGATTACAACATCTACGGAGGAGTGCGCGCGATATTATCCTGGAGCATTAATACTTCTAGTTGGTTGTTAAGGCAGTATTATTTGTCATTTCAATTGTATTAAGTCAGTGGCAATGGGAATCTTAATCTCGCTGAACAGAGATCTGTATCGTTGATTAATTTGTTGACTACCTGAGGAACTAAATTTTCTATTTGGTGGGCACACCTTGCCTGCTTTGGGCCTACTAGTTGTTAATGCTGGTCATAGTGGGGAGTAACTTAGACTAGTAACATACATATGTTACTAGTTTATGTTAGCACCTTTATAGTGAGGAGTAACATGTATATAATATCATGCAAACCATCATTTATTAAGATGTAGACTCATTTTGCCTTGGGATATGTTATGTTACGGTAACATATTATGTTACTCCAACCATCTCTCTCCTCATTAAATATATGCCATGTAAGCAAATTTTTCTTAGGATATATTATGTTACTTGCTATGTTACTCCCACTATGAGCAGCCTAAAACGATAACATCCCATTGATTAACACTCAACCCCTCTAACCCCCCCCCCCCCCCTAAAAAACACTCAACCACTGCTCAAATAAAACTCGTACGTGACGTGTACTGATCGAAGCCTGTACTGATCGAAAACCTGTTGGTGCACCAGCTCGGGAGGAAGTGTTTCTGTTTCATTGGTTTGTATACTCCGAAATGGTCCAGGCAGCTGAGTGTTGTGTGGTTCAAGCAGCTGCTCCCTTCGTTCCTAAACATAAGTTTTGGTAAAGATTTCATTAGATGAACTACATACGGAGAGCAAAATGAATGAATTTATATTTAAAATGTATCTATATACATCCATATATGGTTTCTAGTGGAACCTCTACAATATTTAGGGATCGATCCATCCATCGACGAGCTAGCTGATCACCACTTGTCGTAATATATATTGATGAGGGCAGCTGGCCAGCAGGTTCGTCGAGACTAGGGATGCACAGGCACAGCTAGTAGTAGTAGGAGGCATGTGTTTATTAGATTGACAGATTAATTTGCTTTTCATTGGAGTTGCCATACATGTTGTAATGGATGCATGCAGGTCCACCGGAACTCGTACGCGCTGGTGGTGAGCATGGAGAACATCACGCTCAACTGGTACTGGGGCAACGACCGCTCCATGCTCATGTCCAACTGCCTCTTCCGCATGGGCGGCGCGGCGATCCTCCTCAGCAACCGTGCCGCCGACAAGCGCCGCTCAAAATACCAGCTCGTGCACACTGTGCGCACGCACCACGGCGCTGACGACCGTGCCTACCGCTGCGTGTTCCAGGAGGAGGACAAGGCTGGCCGGGTCGGCGTCGCGCTCTCCAAGGACCTCATGGCCGTCGCCGGCGAGGCCCTCAAGACCAACATCACCACGCTCGGCCCCCTCGTTCTTCCCATGTCCGAGCAGATCCTTTTCCTCACCTCTCTCATCGGCAAGAAGATCTTTGGTCTCAACATGAAGCCCTACATTCCGGACTTCAAGATGGCCTTCGAGCACTTCTGCATCCATGCCGGCGGCAGGGCGGTGCTGGACACCATCGAGAAGAACCTGGAGCTCAGTGGCTGGCACATGGAACCTTCGAGGATGACGTTAAACCGGTGGGGGAACACGTCCAGCAGCTCGCTCTGGTACGAGCTTGCCTACACGGAGGCCAAGGGACGCGTCCGGCGCGGGCACCGTGCGTGGCAGATCGCCTTCGGGTCAGGGTTCAAGTGCAACAGCGCGGTGTGGCGCGCGCTTAAGGACATTCACCCGTCAAAGGAAGCCCGCAGCAACCCATGGATTGAGGAGATCCACCGGTTCCCAGTCGAGGTGCCCAAGGTGGAGAGCGTCGTTTCATCTCCATGATAGACTCGTCAAGGTCGAGTACGCAGGGTTTTCTAGAAAACAAATCTTCTTTCCAACTTGAAAGGTATCTGTTGAATTATTTGTATCAATGTGATGTAACATCAAGTTAATCGATGGTTTGAGCTAGCTCAATTGATATGATACTTCAATTGGTGTATTTTTGCTACTTTGGCTGGGTGCCTCAGTTTGTTAGAACTAGATGATGCCCCGCGCGTTGCTGCGGAAATTTGTATGTAGATTTTCGGAGTAACATCGACATCTCAAAGAAAGGAAACAATTTCAATCCATGAAATGATAGATTATTTATATAGGAAATGATTGAAAGTTCTTGTTGGTACAAATATGTATCATATGATAAAGTCGTAGCAGTTTGTGGCATGAACCATATAGCGTATGATAAAACTATAGCAACTTGTAGCTTGGAGGCGGACGAATGGCACTCGGCGACGACGCACCCCGATACCTTTGTCATTGAGTTCCTGCGATGGCATGGCTGCATTGAAGGCAGAATGAATTTGCTAGTTACAGATACATAACAAATACTAGATAATACATAGTGACTCCTATCCTCTGGACACATAGAGTCAATATTCTCAATAAATGTCATCTGTGTTAGCACGCAAAAAACTACTGTGTCAGTTATAAATGTAGCAATTAACACCACATTTATGTTGGATGGAGATGAATATTTTATGTTAGATGATTTTCTTTTAAAAGGAAAATCCGTTAAGTGAGAAGCTGATGCTTACACAAACACAAGTTAAGCTCCTTTGAGCGGGTTTGTGTCCTAGATAAACCAAACACGGTAAATTCTAAATCCTATTATCTATTAAGGCATACTGATCCAAGCATTGTTCTTCTTTTAGATGACTCTAGTCTTTTAGACGGTGTATAGGGCATCAAGTGTTAGTTCATTAGTGACATACGAATGTAGTACTAAACTGCTAATGAATGATTGTGGCCGGAGTTTAGTGTGCTGAGGAAGAAACATTACCGTGTGAGTAGTAAATGAAGTTTACGACCAAAGGTTGGTAGTTACAGCACGTACATGTGGTAAATGCATGATGGGACCAGAGTTAGAGCACATACATTAAATTCTCATCTTTCCTAGAACAGGATAATACCTGAGATTATTATAGAAAATGTTTCTGGAATTATTCTCATGATGTACTTGGTTTCTCAATTAACAGAAAAGAAAAACAAAACTGAAATATGTTAGAAAATCTCTCAAATCTAATTTGATAATTTCACATGAATTAGTTTCGTAAAAATTAAGTTCGTAGAAATGTGTGATTTCGTGAAATGGCTTTTAACTTTGAGATGAAAGAGTTGAAGGAAGATGAAACGGGATAGATAAAATCAATGGGAAAGGCATTAACTGATGATGTGACTATTGCTTGAGTCAATGTAGCTTTAGTTGTTGGATGTTGGCAGCTAGAGCAGGAGCATGTTGTAGAGTGGGCCAGTGTGCATGCAGAGAATACCGTGATATACATCTCTAATTCAGAACATACATGCAATAGAAATGATGAATACATATAGTGGTGCGAATCCCAATGCATATTCAATGGTGAGATATCAGGGGGTTGAGCCCGCAGGTGCTCCTATGCAATTTTTCTTGTAGCATGTACTATATTCTTACTTGATATGTATGTTGTTGTTTGTAGGTGTGTGTTCTTCACTTACTATGACCTGGATATATGGTATCCCATTCTTTTCATACTCGACAATGTATCCCATGGATGATAATGGATGGTCACCAGACATTTGGTTATTGAGGCTTGGACTCTAGTTTGAAAGTTATAAGCGCCGGGTCTTTTGTGCCCTTCATCTTTGCAATTGCGTCCGTGTATTTCTTCTGAGCTTCTCTTATTGAAACAGCGGTAGAACTTGGAAAATTACTTTTTGCAGAATGAGATGGCGTCCTTGAGAAGATAGGAGTATGTTGTCAATCAGGGTAATAAGTGGAATGAAAATATATAGCAAACTAATTTCAATAGGAGTACCTGTGGCTTTGGTTGTCCATTTGTACTGGCTGCCACCCCGTGGTTGAAAAGATAAGTGGTAGGCTGAAAATGCAATAGGATGATGTTAATATAGATGTGTGTGTGTGTGTGTGTGTGTGTGTGTGTGTGTGTTGTAATAGTAAGTTGTTTTGCTACTTACTACGTGAGAATAAATAAAATGCACTCTTACTTGCCGTAGACCAAATGAAGTTAAATAAAATGCATACCTACCTTGATGCCCTCCTACAAACTAAACATAAGGTGTACATCCATGATTTTCTATATGACAGAGAGGTACAATTTCATACATAGTTACACAAAAAAATGATGATAATTCCAGAATAATTAAGAAAGATGCTCAAATAAATGGTAGTACTAAAAGTCATAATCTCCTTGTGCTGCTTCAAGTTTGTGATTTCAGTACACAAACTAATAAAAGAGTAGAAAGTAGTAGAAGTTTTAATACACCAGGGAAACCAAGTTAAGTGGACTGATTCCATTGAATAACTAGATGATACCCCGCACGTTGTTGCGGGAATTGTAGCAACAAAACTGGATATGTTAGACAAATGGAAAATAAATAATTTGAATATATTTGTGAACCATATACTATTTCTTGGCTAAAATAAAACCATTTCACGAGATTGAAGAATGCACAACTGGCTAGAAAAATACATTAAATTTCCTTTAAAAAACAATATTAACATCAGTGGTTTCAGTTCCCACTGGCAAAATATCATGGCTCCGCCAACCATTTATGCATCAAAAACATCTCGCCCACAAAGGACCAATAAATATAGCACAAAACAAATAGGCATGAGAGATTTGCTTCATAGGTGGTCATGATTCTTCTTAGTTGCCCACATCATAGCTCACTACTTATCATCTTCTGGTGATAGACAACAAACAATCACCTCCATTAATAGGAGCATAGTGCTGGCACTCAAAACGTGAAAAATAATAGTGTCTAAAAGTCGATGAGAGTGAGAACAGAAATTGCCAATTCAGTTTGTACCATAGTTTTTGCATATAAAACCGAACCCTACTACATTTAGTGAAGACAATGTTATACAAAGTTACCGTGAAAAATAAGTTTCATGATGTGGTGATACAATTTTGACTTAATAAGGCAAGACCAGTCAAGGGAGAAAGCTTTTAAACACAGCACGGTGATGAACTTTTGTTCAATAATTGAACATGACAATCCATAAGCATATTATGCATTCAGTATTGTACTATAGTAATTACTGCAAGTCTGTAATAGTCATGGTTTGGAGAGTCAGAATAACCTGTTCCAAAACAATGACATGTACGTAAACCGAACAAATATAACCATGTAGAGAGAATGGTGAAGTAAGTCATATTGATTCCGCAAAGCTGAATATAATTAGATTAAAGGTGTAGAACGGAAGCAATTCTATAGGAATCAAAGAATAACAATCTGCAAGGATAATTAAAGGAGCGTATGTTCTTACTTTTATAGATAGGGAAATTAGCAGCTGAGAGCACAACGACCAAAGTTCATGGTAGATGAAAAATTGAAATCACAAGGAAAAGTATTTAAGATAACAGAGTGATGAGCCCTAATGTTTATCCGCTGAATTTTGGCAACTTTCAAACAATATGTACCTTGTTTTGCTAGTAAAAAGTTTTGGACCATGCAAGACTAATGAGAATTGCATGGAAAAATAGGCTGACCTTCCTTCAACTATTTTTGTATCACCATCCTTCAACTGTTCGGATCTAGACTTGTCAACACTCCCGGCTGCACATATATGTGGAAATAACTCACAACATTAAAACATGAGAATGATTGGAAGAGAACCATACGAAATCTTTTTTACCCTGTAATCCAAACAAAAGTAACCTGCAACATCAATACATATGACTATTCTAAAGTATGTTCAGAACACACCAGTAATTAAAAATAGAAGATGTATTGAACAACAAAGAAGATTAGATGCCAAACCATCAAAAGAGATTTGTGCATTTTTGCAAGACAATTTCTTCAGAGGTGTTCTCTAGCATTGGGCAATACAGTCTCTGCAAATTAGTACAATCATACCAACACAATGGAGCAGCAAGAATTACCTCTAGTGGATGGTAGCATCGTCTATCACAAAGAAATTCAGTAACATCAGTGATGCAACCTGGTAGAGAAAATCTGCAACTTGAAAGTACTATTTGGTATCTGGGGTGTGCCTAGATACGCTCCTTAGTATTGACTGCTATTGTCTCTACTCATCGAAGCAGACCATGATGCGGTTATATAGAAAAACTATTTGAAGCAACAACTCTGCTCCTCCTGACCAAGCCAACACTTCCGTTCCCTGCTGCTATAGTGCTACTTCATGCTGTAGCTCACTCTTGTTGATTAGGTTGATGGTGATGGTAGTCCGTGGGATAGAGGGCCGTGGAGCACTGCATCAAAGGAGAAGAAGAGATAGATCGAGTGGCATGGGTGAGTGAGGATGGGGAGAGTATTAATAGTTAGATAACATGTTACTCTAGGTAAGCACCGTGAAAAGCAGCAGCAGTTGGCGACGGGGTGTGCCTGAACCTCACGTTGTCGAGCGGCCGGCAGGAGGAGGAGGCCACAACTGCGAGCAACAATACCAACGGCTCGAACATGACTACCAAGGAGGCCGCTGCTTCGGTGAGCCGTCGCTCCGCCTCGCCGCCGGTCTGAACCTTGACTTGAACCTCGATCTTGCCGTCTCATCTTCTTGGCTGTGATGTGATCGATTGGATTGGTCCCCATGTAAATATTGAGCTGCACCCTTTCCACTACCCTGATTTAATTGACTTTGGAGAAGATGAAGAGGGGAAGAAGTTGATCTGGAGAAGGTAGGAGGTTGCGCTGCATTGAAAACACAGACCACGAGCATGGGGAAGAGGAAGCGTGCAACGCGGAACCTCTCGGGCAAGCGTGCGGCCGGTGCTGAATCCTCTGTAGTAGAAAACATGAAATGGCTGAGAGGATTAGAAAAATAAAAGAAAACACTTGATGATGTGGCAGATTAGATGAGGTGGATGGCTGCATGTTGATTGCTGATGTGGATAGGCTGCATGTTAAGAGAAATAGGTTAGTGGGGATGAACTATTTAGGTATTATAGATTATTTTATTTTCCCATGCTAGACAACTTGGCATCAGGCAGCCTGACACATGTTTATACAAATATTGCCACATTTCACTGTTACCCTGCTAAAGGTGATGTATACGCTTGCAAAAGGTAAAAAAGTTCTGTGAGCTAAGCAAGTTGAGCCCCAGTTTTCTCTTGATGAATCTGTTGTTGTATCTCTCTTCCCTCCTTGACACATCTCCCATTTTTTATCAGTTCACTTATCTACGTTCATAGTAAACTATATATACCATATGGATAAGTTAGAGATAAAGCTTGAAGCAAGGACACATTTAGACTTGTCAAGAGTGTATTTTTTCCAAGATGTACATACAGTCATTCAGGCTAGCAGAACCTCACATGTATATTTTTCGTATGTAGTTATTGTTGGGAAACGTAGCATGCAATTTCAAAAAAATCCCTACGCTCACGCAAGATCTATCTAGGAAGTTCATAGCAACGAGAGGGGGAGAGTGTGTTCACGTACCCTCGTAGACTGAAAGCGGAAGCATTTGACGACGCGGTTGATGTAGTCGGACTTCTTCTCGTTCCGACCGATCAAGCACCAAACGTACGACACCTCCGAGTTCTGCACATGTTTAGCTCGATGACGTCCCTTGAACTCTTGATCCAACAAAGTGTCGAGGGAGAGTTCCGTCAGCACGACGCGCGTGGCGACTGTGATGGTGAAGTGATCCACACAGGGCTTCGCCTAAGCACTACGTCGATATGACCGGTAGGCGTAAACTATGGAGGGGGCGCCACACACGGCTAGGAACCGATGTTGTGTTTTCTAGCAGTGCCCCCCTCATATATATAGGTTGGAGGGGAGGACAGGCAGCCAAGGGGACGCCCCAAGTAGGAGGAATCCTACTTGGGCACCTCCCAATTTGGCTTCCTCCTTCCATATTAATCGGAGGGGGAAGGAAGGAGGAGGGAGGAGAGGAGGAAGGGGGAGGCCGAATCCCTCCCCTTCCTTTCTCTCTTCTCCTCTTTCCTTCTCCCTTATTTTGGCCTACATGGGGCGCACCAGCCCCCTAGGGGCTGGTCTGTCCCCTTCTTGGCCCATTAGGCCCATGTAGTTGCCGGGGGGATGCCCAAAACCCCTTCCGGTGACCCGATATGTACCCGGTACCCCCAGAACACTTTCGGTGTCTGAATATCATCGTTCTATATATGAATCTTTACCTCTTGACCATTTCGAGACTCCTCGTCATGTACGTGATCTCATCCGGGACTCCGAACAACATTCGGTCACCAAATCACATAACTCATATAATAAAAAATCGTCATCAAATGTTAAGTGTGCGGACCCTACGGGTTCGAGAACTATGTAGACATGACCGGGACACCTCTCCGGTCAATAACCAATAACGGAACCTGGATGCTCATATTGGTTCCTACATATTCTACAAAGATCTTTATCGGTCGTACCGGAATGACAACATACGTAATTCCCTTTGTCATCGGTATGTTACTTGCCCGAGATCTGATCGTCGGTATCTTCATACCTAGTTCAATCTCGTTACTGGCAAGTCTCTTTACTCGTTCCGTAATACATCATCCCGCAACTAACTCATTAGTCACATTGCTTGGAAGGCTGCTTATGATGTGCATTACTGAGAGGGCCCAGAGATACCTCTCCGATACTCTGAGTGACAAATCCTAATCTCGATCTATGCCAACCCAACAAACACCTTTGGAGATACCTGTAGAGCATCTTTATAATCACCCAGTTACGTTGTGACGTTTGATAGCACAGAAGGTATTCCTCGGGTATTCGGGAGTTTCATAATCTCATAGTGGAAGGAATATGTATTTGACATGAAGAAAGCAATAACAATAAAACTGAACGATCAATATGCTAAGCTAACGGATGGGTCTTGTCCATCACATCATTCTCCTAATTATGTGACCCCGTTCATCAAATGACAACATATGTATATGGTTAGGAAACTTAACCATCTTTGATTAACGAGCTAGTCTAGTAGAGGCTTACTAGGGACATATAGTTTTCGTCTATGTATCCACACATGTATCAAGTTTCCAGTTAATACAATTCTAGTGTGAATAATAAACATTTATCATGATATAAGGAAATATAAAATAACAACTTTATTATTGCCTCTAGGGCATATTTCCTTCAGTCTCCCACTTGCACTAGAGTCAATAATCTAGTTCACATCTTTATGTGCTTAACTCCCATAGTTCACATCGCCATGTGACCAACACCCAAAGGGTTTACTAAAGTCAATAATCTAGTTCACATCTCTATGTGATTAACACCCAAAGATTACTAAGGTGTGATCATGTTTTGATTGTAAGAGAAGTTTAGTCAACGGGTCTATCATATTCAGATCCGTATGTATTTTGCAAATTTGTATGTCTACAATGCTCTGCATGGAGCTAATCTAGCTAATTGCTCCCACGTTCAATATGTATCTAGATTGAGACTTACAGTCATCTAGATTAGTGTCAAAGCTTTAATCGACGTAACCCTTTACAACGAACCCTTTGTCACCTCCATGACCGAGAAACATTTCCTTAGTCCTCTTTAGGTACCTAAGCATAATTTTGACCGATGTTCAGTGATCTACTCCTGGATCACTATTGTACCTCCTTGCCAAACTCATGGCAAGGTACACAATAGGTCTGGTATACAACATGGCATACTTTATAGAACCTGTGGCTGAGGCATAGGGAATGACTTTCATTCTCTCTCTATCTTCGGTCGCGGTCGGGTATTGAGTCTTACTCAACTTCATACCTTACAACACAGGCAAGAACTCCTTCTTTGACTGATCCATTTTGAACTCCTTCAAAATCTTATCAAGGAATGTACTCATCGAAAGTCTTATCAAGCATTTTGATCTATCTCTATAGATCTTGATGCCCAGTATGTAAGCAGCTTCACCGAGGTCTTTCTTTGAAAAACTCCTTTCAAACACTCCTTTATGCTTTCTAGAAAATTCTTCATCATTTATGATCAACAATATGTCATTCACATATACTTACCAGAAAGGTTGTAGTGCTCCCACTCACTTTCTTGTAAATACATGCTTCACCGCAAGTCCGTATGAAACTATATGCTTTGATCAACTCATCAAAGCGTACATTCCAAGTCCGAGATGCTTGCACTAGTCCATAGATGGATCGTTGGAGCTTTGCACACTTTGTTAGCACCTTTAGGATTGACAAAACCTTCTGGTTGCATCATATACAACTCTTATTTAATAAATCCATTAAGGAATGCAGTTTTTGTTGGGGAACGTAGTAATTTCAAAAAATTTCCTACGCACACGCAAGATCGTGATGATGCATAGCAACGAGAGGGGAGAGTGTTGTCTACGTACCCTCGTAGACCGAAAGGGGAAGCGTTAGCACAATGCGGTTGATGTAGTCGTACGTCTTCATGATCCGACCGATCAAGTACCGAACACACGACACCTCCGAGTTCAGCACACGTTCAGCCCGATGATGTCCCTCGAACTCCGGTCCAGCCGAGTGTTGAGGGAGAGTTTCGTTAGCATGACGGCGTGGTGACGATGATGATGTTCTACCGATGCAGGGCTTCGCCTAAGCACCGCTACGGTATTATCGAGGTGGACTATGGTGGAGGGGGGCACCACACACGGCTAAAAGATCAAACGATCAATTGTTGTGTCTCTAGGGTGCCCCCTACCCCCGTATATAAAGGAGCAAGGGGGGGGGGTGCGGCCGGCCATGGTAGGAGGCGCGCCGGAGGAGTCCTACTCCCACCGGGAGTAGGACTCCCCTCCTTTTTCCTAGTTGGATTAGGACTCGGGGGGTGGGGGGTGGGTGGGGGGAGGAGGAGAGAGAGGGAAGGAAAGGGGGCGCCGCCCCCTCCTTATCCAATTCGGACTTGGGGGGGGGGGAGGGAGGGGCGCGCGGCTGCCCCTTGGCCAGCCTCTCCTCTTCCTCCACTTGGGCCCATAAGGCCCAATAGCCTCCGGGGGGTTCCGGTAACCCCTCCAGTACTCCGATAAAATCACTATTTCACTCGGAACACTTCTGATATCCAAACATAGGCTTCCAATATATCAATCTTCATGTCTCGACCATTTCGAGACTCCTCGTCATGTCCATGATCACATCTGGGAATCTGAACAACATTCGGTACATTAAAACATATAAACTCATAATGTAACTGTCATCGTAATGTTAAGTGTGCGGACCCTACGGGTTCGAGAACTATGTAGACATGACCGAGACATGTCTCCGGTCAATAATCAATAGCGAAACCTGGATGCTCATATTGGCTCCTACATATTCTACGAAGATCTTTATCGGTCAGACCGCATAACAACATATGTTGTTCCCTTTATCATCGGTATGTTACTTGCCCGAGATTCGATTGTCGGTATCTCAATACCTAGTTCAATCTCATTACCGGCTAGTCTCTTTACTCGTTCCGTAATACATCATCGCGCAACTAACTCATTAGTTGCAATGCTTGCAAGGCTTAAGTGATGTGCATTACCGAGAGGGCCCAGAGATACCTCTCCGACAATCAGAGTGACAAATCCTAATCTTGAAATACGCCAACCCAACAAGTACCTTCGGAGACACCTGTAGAGCACCTTTATAATCACCCAGTTACGTTGTGACGTTTGGTAGCACACAAAGTGTTCCTCCGGTAAACGGGAGTTGCATAATCTCATAGTCATAGGAACATGTATAAGTCATGAAGAAAGCAATAGCAACATACTAAACGGTCGGGTGCTAAGCTAATGGAATGGCCCAAGTCAATCACATCATTCTCCTAATGATGTGATCCCGTTAATCAAATGACGACCCATGTCAATGGCTAGGAAACTTAACCATCTTTGATCAACGAGCTAGTGAAGTAGAGGCATACTAGTGGCACTCTGTTTGTCTATGTATTCACACATGTATTATGTTTCCGGTTAATACAATTCTAGCATGAATAATAAACATTTATCATGAAATAAGGAAATAAATAATCACTTTATTATTCCCTCTAGGGAATATTTCCTTCAGTCTCCCACTTGCACTAGAGTCAATAGTCTAGTTCACATCACCATGTCATTTAACACCAATAGTTCACATCGTCATGTGACCAACACACAAAGGGTTTACTAGAGTCAATAATCTAGTTCATATCGCTATGTGATTAACACCCGAAGAGTACTACGGTGTGATCATGTTTTGCTTGTGAGAGAATTTTAGTCAACGGGTCTGCCACATTCAGATCCGCATGTATTTTGCAAATTTCTATGTCAACAATGCTCTGCATGGAGCTACTCTAGCTAATTGCTCCCACTTTCAATATGTATCCAGATTGAGACTTAGAGTCATCTGGATCAGTGTCAAAACTTGCATCGACGTAACCCTTTACGACGAACCTTTTGTCACCTCCGTAATTGAGAAACATATCCTTATTCCAGTAAGGATAATTTTGACCGTTGTCCATTGATCTACTCCTAGATCACTATTGTACTCCCTTGCTTAACACAGTGTAGGGTATCACTACAAAAAAATACACTTCCGTGATGATACGTGTTTGTCACAGTAGGTCCGTTTTTTGTCATGCATGTACATCCATGACAAATTTATGACAGAATCAAGATAGTCATACCTGTGCTGTCGTAGAAGTGTTCCATGACATTACCAAAATTATCATCACGGAAGTGTCCACTTCCATGACGATAAATCGCGCGTCATAGAAGTGCTTTCGTCAAGGGTGACCGACACGTGGCATCCACCGTAACGGAACGCCGTTAAGCTATCGGGTCGGGTTTTGGATTCGATAACCCGTTAACAGCCCCGACCAATGGGAAATTTCCACGTGTAAAATTTGTTGGAAATATGCCCTAGAGGCAATAATAAAAGGATTATTATTATATTTCCTTGTTCATGATAATTGTCTATTGTTCATGCTATAATTGTGTTATCCGGAAATCGTAATACATGTGTGAATACATAGACCACGACATGTCCCTAGTGAGCCTCTAGTTGACTAGCTCGTTGATCAACAGATAGTCATGGTTTCCTGACTATGGACATTGGATGTCAATGATAACGGGATCACATCATTAGGAGAATGATGTGATGGACAAGACCCAATCCTAAGCATAGCACAAGATCGTGTAGTTCGTTTGCTAGAGCTTTTCCAATGCTAAGTATCATTTCCTTAGACCATGAGATCGTGTAACTCCCGGATGCCGTAGGAGTGCTTTGGTTGTGCCAAACGTCACAACGTAACTGGGTGACTATAAAGGTATACTACAGGCATCCCCGAAAGCATCTGTTGGGTTAACACGGATCGAGACTGGGATTTGTCACTCCGTATGACGGAGAGGTATCTCTGGGCCCACTCGGTAATGCATCATCATAATGAGCTCAATGTGACCAAGTGGTTAGTCACGGGATCATGCATTACAGTACGAGTAAAGTGACTTGCCGGTAACGAGATTGAACGAGGTATTGGGATATCGACGATCGAATCTCGGGCAAGTAACGTACCGATTGACAAAGGGAATTGTATATGGGATTACTTGAATCCTCGACATCGTGGTTCATCCGAGGAGATCATCGTGGAGCATGTGGGAGCCAACATGGGTATCCAGATCCCGCTGTTGGTTATTGACCGGAGAGTTGTGTCGGTCATGTCTGCATGTCTCTCGAACCCGTAGGGTCTACACACTTAAGGTTCGGTGACACTAGGGTTGTAGAGATATGAGTATGCAGTAAGCCTCCACTTGCCTTGGGGGGCAAGCCTCCCCCTTGGCCGCCGCCCCCCTAGGAGATCCCATCTCCTAGGGCCGGCACCCCCCTAGGGTCCTATATAAGGGGGGGGATGGAGGGCAGCCGCACCCAAGTCTTGGCGCCTCCCTCTCCCCTGCTACACCTCTCCCTCTCGCAGAAGCTCGGCGAAGCCCTTCTGCGATCACTGATGCATCCACCACCTCGCCGTCGTGCTGCTGGATCTTCATCAACCTCTCCTTCCCCCTTGCTGGATCAAGAAGGAGGAGACGTCTTCCGCTCCGTACCTGTGTTGAACGCGGAGGTGCCGTCCGTTCGGCACTTGGTCATCGGTGATTTGGGTCACGGCGAGTACGACTCCATCATCCATGTTCTCTTGAACGCTTCCGCTCGCGATCTACAAGGGTATGTAGATGCAATCTCCTCTCGTTGCTAGTTGACTCCATAGATTGATCTTGGTGGAACGTAGGAATTTTTTTTGTTTTCTACAATGTTCTCCAACAGTGGCATCATGAGCTAGGTCTATGCGTAGTTCTCTTTGCACGAGTAGAACACAAATTTGTTATGGGCGTAGATGTTGCCGACTTTCTTGCCGCTACTAGTCTTATTTTGCTTCAGGGGTATTGTGGGATGAAGCGGCCCAGAACGACCTTACACGTATGCTTACGTGAGACAGGTTCCACCGACTGACATGCACTAGTTGCATAAGGTGGCTAGCGGGTGTCTGTCTCTCCCACTTTAGTTGGAGCGGATTCGATGAAAAGGGTCCTTATGAAGGGTAAATAGAAGTTGGCAAATCACGCTGTGGCTTTTACGTAGGTAAGAAAACGTTCTTGCTAGAACCCTATTGCAGCAAGATAAAACATGCAACAACAATTAGAGGACGTCTAACTTGTTTTTGCAGCAAGTGCTTTGTGATGTGATATGGCCAAAAGTTGTGATGAATGATATATGTGATGTATGAGATGATCATGTTAATGTTATAGGAATCACGACTTGCATGTCGATGAGTATGACAACCGGCAGGAGCCATAGGAGTTGTCTTAATTTATTTATGACCTGTGTGTCAACATAAACGTCACGTAATTACTTTACTTTATTGCTAAATCATTAGCCATAGTAGTAGAATAAATAGTTGACGTGACAACTTCATGAAGACACGATGATGGAGATCATGATGATGGAGATCATGGTGTCATGTCGGTGACGAAGATGATCATGGCGCCCCGAAGATGGAGATCAAAGGAGCAATATGATGTTGGCCATATCATGTCACTATTTGATTGCATGTGATGTTTATCATGGTTTTTTATTTGCTTAGTACGACGGTAGTAAATAAGATGATCCCTCATAATAATTTAAGAAAGTGTTCCCCCTAACTGTGCACCATTGCTAAAGTTCGTTGTCTCGAAGCACCACGTGATGATCGGGTGTGATAGATTCCAACGTTCACATACAACGGGTGTAAGCCAGATTTACACATGCAAAACACTTAGGTTGACTTGACGAGCCTAGCATGTACAGACATGGCCTCGGAACACAAGAGACCGAAAGGTCGAACATGAGTCATATGGAAGATACGATCAACATGGAGATGTTCACCGATGATGACTAGTCCGTCTCACGTGATGATCGTGCACGGTCTAGTCAAGTCGGATCATGTATCACTTAGATGACGAGAGGGATGTCTAATCTGAGTGGGAGTTCATTATATAATTTGAACTTAATTATCATGAACTTAGTCTAAATAAACTTTGCAATGTGTCTTGTAGATCAAATGGCCCATGCTAATGTCAACCTCAACTTCAATGCGTTCCTAGAGAAAACCAAGCTGAAAGATGATGGCAGCAACTATACGGACTGGGTCCGGAACCTGAGGATCATCCTCATAGCTGCCAGGAAACAATATGTCCTAGAAGCACCGCTAGGTGAAGTACTGTAAGTGCATCTAGTGCCCCTTAGTGATTTTGGTGTATTGAAGACTTATAGGTTAAGTATCTAATATGTTTATGATTGTACACAGGTCTATAAGTCTATGAGGAGTTTGATATTTACAGAGAAAGTCGACCCCTAAAAATGAAGTTCTTCGACTGAAGACTTTGATATACTGAAGACTTTGAAAGTGAAGAAATTGGTGTGACCTTGAAGACTTGGTATTCATTCGAGGAACATGAAGCGTGAAGACTTTTGTTTTCGTAGTTTCATTTTCTCTTTCTTGAGTCATAGGAAACACCATACTGTTAAAGGGGGTCGAGGAAATACTAAGGAGAAAATTTCCATGTGATGCTCAACTCAAATCCTACACCTACCAATCCCTTCGAGTGAAGCCATTGGAAATCTCATACAGTTCAGTCAATTTCTTCAGTGACAGAGACGCAATTCTTCTGGTCACTGAGGACTTTGCTCTGACTGAGGAGTTAGGAATTTGCCAGTGCGAATTGCATACACAGTGAGGAACATGATAGCCCTGAGGAATTTGTACCTCAAATTTCCGACCGTTGCTGTGCTGCGCGCCAGCTGTCCTAATATATCTTGTCCACCTAACGGTCATATCATTGAAGGGCATTTATGTCTTATCATGTCGGGCTGCTCCCTAGGCTATAAATAGCCGCCCCCTACAACCACTAGCTGGTTGGCTGCTCCGCGAGAACTTGACACTTGTCATTTGAGAGCAACCCATCCTCCGAGGACTTTGAGCGAAAATCATCAAGTGAGGAAAATCCAAACCCCAAACCCAAAACACCTACAAACCCAAAGTGATTGAGCATCACTGAAGAGATTGATCCTGCGTGGATCCGACGCTTGTTACCTTTGAAGACTGTGCTTCTTCCAGACGGTTAGGCGTCAAGGTCTAGAGCATCCAAGAGGAATTGTGGATCGCCGAGTGACCAAGTCTGTGAAGGTTTGGAAGTCACCTGAAGAATTACCACGAGTGATTGGGCGAGGACTGTGTGTTCTTAGCTCAAGGAGAATACGGTGAGGACTTGGTGTCCCGAGCTGCGTGCTCAGGACTGGGTGTCCGGGACTGTGTGTCCTCGAGTTTAAATACTCAGCCGCTCCAACCAGATGTACAACTGAGACAGCAGTTGGAACTGGTCTACCAAATCATTGTCTTCACCAAGCTTACTGGTTCTATTTCCTCAACTCTTTCATTTCCTCAGTAGTGTGCTGTTTGTTTATCATATCTGTGTTTGAAGACTTTGACTGAAGACTTTCTCAATTTCCTCAGTTCAATTTCTTCAGTTTGTTTGTCTTCATCTTGTGTTATCCTGTGTTTACGCTTTCTGTACTGTGAGTTTGTCTTCATTTCATCATGATGACCATGCATGTATTCTGCTATGTTTACCTCTGAGTACTTATTCCGCTGCTAGTAGTTCTTCGCTAAGGAATTTCCTCACGAGCAAATTCCTCAGTGAAGAATTTCATAAAAATCGCCTATTCACCCCCCCTCTAGTCGATATAACACACTTTCAATTGGTATCAGAGCAAGGTACTCCCTTGTTCTGTGTGATTTTGGTTTAACCGCCTGGAGTTTTAGTTATGTCGACCGCAGATATGAAGAAAGTGCCGTGCCCCATCTTTGACGGTCACGAGTATCCCAAATGGAAGGCTATGATGAAGAAGCGTCTCATGGTGATGGACAGCGAGCTATGGACCGTCACTGAGATTGGTCTGACCGATCTGTGCAAGATGGCGGAAGCTGATGACATTCGCAAGTACACTCAACTCAACCTCACAGCGAAGGCCGTCATCTGCTCCAGTCTATCTTAAAACCAGTTCAGAAACATCATGCATCTCGATCAGGCGAAGCTTGTCTGGGAACGTCTCTCTGATGTCTATGAAGGCCATCGAACCCGTCATGATCCTTGGTTTGAGGATTTCAAGGAATCGCTCAAATCGATGACATTCGAACCAGAATCATCATCCTCTACTTCATGCCTTATGGCAAAAAGTGCTGAGGTAACTGAATGCTACCTATCTGAGTCTAGTGATGAATTTGGACCCAGTTATGTCAAACTTGCTTCCCTTGCCGCTAAACAACAAAGAGCTTTACAAAAAGCTAATGATATGCTTAGTAAGAGCAATGATATGTTGGGTGAAGAAATGGATCAGTCACAAGCATTGGCTGAAAGTCTTCAAAGACTTCAATCCAAGCATGACTCTCTTCAAGATCAGCATAACTCTCTCCTGTCAGATCTTGAGAAGCTAAGAGAGAGTTATGAAGATCTTCAGAAGGAGCGCGATTCATTACTTGCTCAACAAATCAGCGCTGCTCAGGAAGAATTTATTCCTCCATGTTTGAAATGCATTGAACGAGAATCTGCTAATTCCTCACCTGAATGTTCAAATGCTTCAAATGTTACAAATTCTTCACCTGCCTCTGCTATCACTAATTCCTCATCTGAGGACATTGCTAGTATTACTGACGATGCAGGATTGAAGGAATTGTACATAACAGGCATGTACAAAAGCCTCAAAGGGCATCAGACTCTTTGTGATGTGCTTAAAAAGCAGATCCTCAACAGGAACCCTAGGAAAGAGGGTATTGCCTTTGAGAGGAAACTCAATGCTGATGGTACATATTGGAAGCCTGAGCAGTACCCCAAAACCTCATGGGTTGCTGCAAAGGGACCTCCAGTTGATTCATCTAATTTATCTAGCTATACATGTGAATCTTCTCATTCTTCTGATGAGTCTTTTGACTCCAACTATAAACTGTTCAAAAATCAGAATGGTGAAGTATTTGCTAGATATGTTGGCACTAACTGCAGGAACAGTTCTCCTGTGAAGAAAATCTGGGTTCCCAAAAGGCGCCTTGAAAGTCTTCAGGTGAATGTCCTCATGACACCACCTGTGAGGAAAAGGAACCTCAGATCAAATTCTTCATATGGACCAAATTCTTCATATGAGCATTATTCTTCATATGGATCCAAGTCCTCATACGGACCAAATTCCTCAAGGGGATCAAATTCCTCACATGGATCAAAGTCCTCATATGAACATCATCGTGCTAACAACTCTGTTTCATAGGGAAGAGCCAAGGGCTATGAATATGAGCATTATTCTTCAAATTATTATGTTCATAAGTCCTCGAAGAATTTCTCTGCTTATGCATATGCTTACCCTAACCCCTCTTATGTGAAACGAAATGGTTTGGCTGCTTTGCCACCATTCTCATATGGAGCTCGCAGAGTGATGAACTCTTTGCCACCCCTTCAGATGTGGGTGGTGAAGAAAAGGAACTAATCCCTTCTGCAGGGTCAGGTCTCCAGACGTGAAATAACGTCTGAAGAATTTGCTGGGGACCTGACAAAAAGTGCCTGAAAGGATGCAGGCTAACCATGATGAAATGAACTTTCATTTCACATGTCCTCCCTCTGTTTTATCCGTCTACTACTTGATGAAATTGATCTGATGAATTGTGATATCATATTCTTCACTGCTGAACTATATGAGGTCGTAAGTTGCACTAATTCATCTGTAGGATGATCAACCCAAAGCCACTGAATAGGTACTTGATAGTGTATGTACAAATCACATGACTGGTGACAAGAATCTGTTAATGGATGCTCCCTTATCAGCGTCACACATGAAGCATATCATCTTCGCTGATAAAAGCAAAAGTCAGGTATTGGGTCTTGGTAAGGTTGCTATCACAAAGGATCGACACATGGACAAAGTCATGCTTGTTGAGTCCTTAGGATATAATCTTATGTCTGTCTCAATGCTTTGTGATCTTGATATGGTTGTTGTCTTTGGCAAGTATCGTTGTGTTGTGATTATGGAAGCAGACAATTCCATGGAAGCTGACAATTCCAAAGTCTTCGAAGGCTTTAGGAGAGGAGACTTGTATATTGTTGATTTCTCTGCAGATTCACAACCAGCTATGTGCCTACTTGCAAAAGCTTCAGAAGGATGGCTATGGCATCGACGACTTGGTCATGCAGGCATGAGGAATTTGAACACGCTTGCGAAGAAGAAACATGTCATTGGCATTGAGAATGTCAAATTCCTCAAGGATCACTTGTGCGGTGCCTGTGAAGCTGGAAAGATGACAAAGGCCAAGCATCCAGCAAAGACTATCATGACCACTACTCGTCCATTTGAATTGCTTCACATGGATCTCTTTGGTCCTAACCATTATTCCTCTGTTTCGAATGAAGCATCTCATTATGGCTTTGTTATTGTTGATGATTACTCTCGTTACACATGGGTACACCTTGTCTCTTACAAAACTAAAGTGTAGGAAGTCTTCAAACGATTTTCCTCGAGGGCTTCAACCAACTTTGGTGTGAAGATTAAGCACATCAGAAGTGACAACGACACTGAGTTCAAGAATTCGGGTCTCGATGACTACCTTGATGAACTTGGTATTACTCATGAGTTATCTGCTCCTTATACTCCTCAACAGAATGGCGTCGTGGAGCGCAAGAACAGGACTCTTGCTGAGATGGCTCGCACTATGCTCGATGAGTACAAAACCCCTCGACGTTTCTGGGTTGATGCAATTGATACTGCGTGCCATATCATCAACAGAGTATATCTTCACAAATTCTTCAAGAAGACTGCCTATGAACTCCTCACTGACAAGAAACCTAATGTAAGTTATTTCAAAGTCTTCGGTGCTAAATGCTGGATTAGAGATCCTCATCGCAACTCTAAATTTGCACCGAAAGCACATGGAGGTTTTACGCTTGGTTACGGAAAGGACTCGCACACCTACAGAGTCTTCAACAATGTTCTTCACAAGATTGTTGAAACTGTAGATGTGCGGTTCGATGAAACTAATGGCTCGCAAAGAGAGCACCTACCTTCTGTGTTAGATGAACCTGCACCTGAGGATTCAATCAAGCACAAGGCTACTGAAGATGTCATTCCTACTGAAGAATCTGCTGAAGAATTCATTCCAGAACGTGAAGAACGTCGAGCTGATGCACCTGTAGAAAATGCTGAGGAAATTGATGGTGAAGAAAATGCTGATCAAATTCCTCAACAACAACCAGCTCACCCTCGCGTTGCAAAAGAAGTGCAAGTGGAGAATATCATCGATGACATTAGAGCAACAGGTCCTCTCACACGCTCAAAAGCTTCACATCTATCTAACTTTTGTTGGCACTTTGCTTTTGTCTCTATCACAGAGCCCACTAAGGTAGATGAAGCATTTCTGGAGCCTGAGTGGATTCAGGCCATGCAAGAAGAATTACATCAGTTCAAGCTCAACAACGTATGGGAACTAGTCGATCGTCCCGATCCTCGCAAGCATAACATCATTGGCACAAAGTGGATCTACCGCAACAAGCAAGATGAAAATGGTGTTGTGGTGAGGAATAAGGCACGACTAGTAGCACAAGGCTACACACAGGTTGAAGGAATTGATTTCTATGAAACTTTTTCACCTGTTGCTAGACTTGAGGCTATTCGCATATTGCTTGCTTATGCTAACCATCATGATATCATCTTACACCAAATGGATGTGAAAAGTGCATTCCTCAATGGTAAGCTTGAGGAAGAAGTATATGTTGCTCAACCACTAGGTTTTGAAGATCCAAAGCATCCTGACAAAGTCTTCAGACTTAACAAGGCCCTCTATGGCCTCAAGCAGGCCCCACGGGCGAGGTATGATACACTGAAGAAATTCTTCATGAAGAAAGGCTTCACACCCGGTTCACTCGATCCTACTCTCTTTACTAAATCTTATGATGGTGAATTGTTTGTGTGCCAAATATGTGTTGCTGATATTATCTTTGGATGTACTGACCAATGTTATAGTGATGAATTTGCCTATATGATGAGAGAAGAATATCAAATGTCTATGATGGGAGAGTTGAAATTCTTCTTAGGTCTTCAAATTCGTCAACAGCGCAATGGCATATTCATATCTCAGGAGAAATACCTCAAGGATGTCCTGAAGAAATTCGGCATGCAAGATTGCAAAGGCATCAAAATTCCTATGCCCACAAATGGTCAACTATGCACTGATGAAAATGGTACTGACTTCGACCATAAGGTATACCGCTCCATGATTGGTTCTTTATTGTACTTATGTGCATCTAGGCCAGATATAATGCTTAGTGTTTGCATGTGTGCACGATTTCAAGCTGCACCGAAGGAATCACACCATAAGGCTGTGAAGCATATTCTTTGATATCTAGCTCACACACCAACACTAGGATTATGGTATCCCAAGGGCTCGGATTTTGATCTCATTGGATATTCAGATTCTGACTATGCTGGTGACCGTGTGGATCGCAAGTCAACTTCCGGTACTTGTCATTTCCTCGGACGATCCTTGGTTTGTTGGTCCTCGAAGAAACAGAACTGCGTATCACTATCTACTGCTGAAGCTGAGTACATTGCTGCTGAATCTTGCTGTGCTCAACTACTATGGATGAAGCAAACGCTCAAGGAAAATGGCATCAACGTGAAGAATGTGCCTCTCCTCTGTGACAATGAGAGTGCCATCAAGATTGCTCACAACCCAGTTCAGCACTCGAAGACAAAGCACATTCAAATTCGTCATCATTTTCTTCGTGATCATGTGTTCAAGGGCGACATTTCTATTGAGCATGTGAAGACTGAAGAACAGCTAGCCGATATCTTCACTAAGCCCTTGGATGAGAAGAGATTTTGCAAGTTGCGGTGTGAGCTAAATATCTTAGAATCTTCGAATGTACTTTGAAAAGGCACTCATCCTAACACTTATGCAAAATTGATGACTTAGATGTGCAACACATGAAGAAACGTTTTTCCTTAATCAATGAATAATAACACTCTAAGTGTGAAGAAATTAATGAAGAATTTGATTCTCAGAACCCTACGACAATTGTACGCGGTGTCTGAAATCATCATTCTTACACGGTGGGTCACGCCACCACAAAAGTTGAAAATCTTCTATTTGAGTTTTTCCTCAACTTTTGAAATTCTACAGTTTTTCAAATTCTTCAAACTTTACAAAGTCTTCACTTGTGCCGTCGTTTTTCTTCATTGGCTATATATATATATGGTTTTATGTCCTCTACAGCATTCACTTATAGCTATTTCTTCAAGTTGGAACTTTTCTGCTAAGTGAATGTGATCGGACCCTTCCTCTCTATGCTATACTCAATCCAATCTATTCACAAATTCTTCATGTGCGTTCTATTTGAAACTCGTTCAAATTCTTCACTATGTCCTTGTCAGCTGAAGAAATTGCGAACGGAACGTTAAAACTAATCTTATCCAAACTTTCGGTTTTGCCGCTCAAACCGTTCCGCATCCCACGATGGATTATTTTATCCACCCACGATCTTACACGATCTCCACCAAACAGTACGTGGGTGACACATGTCGCAAGAAGGAGAACGGCCAGGGGCACGTTCGTCCCAAATCTTCGGACGAGCAGTTTTTCACCGCGGCTATAAATACCCCCCTTCGCCATCCTCACTTATTTTACCCCGCTCAATCTCACTCCCTCGCTCGAGCTCTCCAAACCCTAGCGCCGTCGCTACTCCATCGTCGCCGGTGTGGAAAAGCCTCACTGCCTCGACCTCATCGCCGTCGTACTCGCGCCGACCGCGGAAATCTTCACCTCCGCCGCCTCCGTAGACGTCTTCCTCCGCCAAGTTAGGGCGTGGAAGATCTGCATCGACGAACTTCACTGTTCCAACTCCCAGTTCGTCGTGTTCTTCGTTCAGGGTAATTAAAAGCTAATTTTACTGCCCTCGTTGATTCGAAATTTTTCTACAAAATCTTCAAAGGTGTTTTATTCTTCAAATCCTCACACATAAAACACCTGACATGTTATCTGTTCTTGATTCATTTTCCTAAGCCTCAATTTCTTCAAAGATTCCTCAATTGTGTGGATCTTCGATCTATACAACTCTGGAACCTAAGATATAAAGCGCTTAGTGAAATTCCTCAAGACAAATCTGGTCAAATTCCTCAAACTTGTTCTTTATGAAAAACCATCTGGGAACGCATATGACCTCTTCAAATTCCTCGCAACTATACTCTGTTCACAGGTACACATGTCCGCTGCTGAATCTTTAGGTTCTCATCAACTTAACTCGTTTGCAGCGTTCCTCGAAGAAAAGTTGCATACTTCTTCTGAGAATTCAATTGTTCAAATTCCTCATCTGAAGAAAATGGCTGAAGGTAAAAGGCCACAGAAAGGAGGAAAGAAGCCTGAGGTGATGACAGCTTTTGAAATACCTGAGGATATCTATGATGAGTACTGCAAGCCTGATGAAGCCAAGTTTGGCAAAGAAGATAAAAATCAGCGCAAGGTGCGAATCCAGAGGATTGAAAGGAGATGGGCACGTGAATGGAGGGAGTACAGATATGTTACTCCAAAGTACATGAAGAAATTCGCACTAAACCCTCCATGCCCAAGAGCCCCATTGGCACCTGGCCAAGTGGCTGATCCCACTAGCATCAAACGCGGTGAGGATTTTCCTGAAGAATGGGCCAAGCGCCAAGCTAAACTGGCAAGGCAAGCCAGAGAAGCAGTGAGGAAATTCAATGAAGACTCTGCTGCTGCTGCTGCTACTGCCACTGAGGCCTCGGTCAAGCCGAAGAAAGCGATGCTAAAGAAGCCCGCTCGTAAGCCAAGTGCTTCATCTTCAATGCCCTCACGGCCAAGTTCCTCAGCTGCGCCCTCACGGCCAGAATCTTCAAAATCTTCAAAGCAAATTCCTCATGCTGCTCCTGCTCCACCAAAGTCCTCAGCACCTGTGCATCTGGCTTCATGCCAAAGGACGACTAGCATCTCTATTGCCTCTGGTGTCTCAGCTAGTTCTTCAGCTGCACCAAATTCCTCAGCAAGACCCTCACTGCTGAAGAAAAAGGCTACTGCTGGACGCGTCACTCGCACAAGTTCTCAGAAGAAGCACGTAGTCTTCACTGTGCCATCTGATGATGATGAAGCTGATGAGGAAGAACTTACTAAAATCATCAGGGACCGACAAGAACGGGCTGCTAAAGCCAAAGGCACACCTATGCCCCTGCTATTGGATCCAAAGGCGATCCTAGATTATATTGATCTCTGGCATAAGGATCCTCACACACCTATACCTGATTTCAAGCTGACACCTGGTCAAAGTCACATGTTGACTCACTTCATCCAAGAGGAGAAGTGGAAATATGATAAGGCCAGAGATATCAAGAAATCACAGTACCGCAAGGAGAAGCTACTGAAGAAAAATGTTCTCTCAATGAAGCCTGAGGAACTTGTCAAGATGCAGGCTGAGATCAAAGCCCTCAGCGACAAATTTGACTCCTACTATGCTGATTGGCAAGGAGCCAAGGTCAGATTTGTAAGGCTGACTGATACCTTCACCAAGGGTGCAGCCTCAAAGCCACAAATTCCTCAAGCTGAAGCATCTGTTCAGCAAACTGAAGAACATGCCAGCACCGCCGATGAAGTTCAGGCTGCTGAAGAAAATGCTAGTTCCAAGGCTGATGACTCTGCTCCAGCCGTTGATGAAATTGCCAGGGCATCCACTAGTGGTGCGCCTGAAGAAATTGAAGAAACCAGGGCAACTGCATCAGTTGCGCCTGAAGAAAATCGACCAGATTCCTCAGCTCCACCTGCGCCTACGCCAACTCCAATTCTTCCATTTGCATTAGATGTGAAGAAAACAAAGGCTGCAGAACGAGCTGCTGTGAAGAAAAGGAAGGCATCAAATGCTTTAGAATCTTCAGCTCCCAAGAAGATGAAGCCAATGACAAGCTCGTTTGCAAATCCCATTGATGCCGTTCCTATCTCCTCCGTGCCATCAAAGGACCTTGTTCCTTTTGGTGAAGATTATGAGATCCCTAGTGGATCAGATGAAGAAACTCAATCTGCTGCTTCGTCAGAGCAGATTGATGAAGAAATTGAAGCGGATGCAATCCCTTCAACCCCAATGGTCTCATCACCAATGCCTCAGTTTGATGCTGAAGAGGCTGGTGTTGAAGAAATTGATGAAGATGTGGATATTGGAAGCACCACTCCAGTAATGAATGACGACTTTTGGGAAAGTCAACATCCCAATTCCCCACTCTTCACTCCCCTGCAGCAAATTCCTCACTCCCCTTCACCAACAGTACAATTGGGCTCTGAAGAAATTCATCCCACTGCATCTGCGAATGAAGAAATTCCAGCCACTAGCGCTGAAGAAACTGCTGCTGATACAGACAAGGTGACTGCACCTGAGGAAAATCCAGAAATTCCTCAGCCTGAAGAACCTGAGATCATGATTCCTGAGGTCGTGATGCAACTCACTGACACTCCTCTGCCAAGGCCAAAGGATCCGTTCTCACGCAAACAGAAATTCAAGGCTGAAGACTTCTATGGCGAGCACGTGTTCTTCACTGAATACAATCCATATGACTCTGCTCGCATAAGGAAGAGGCGTTTCTAGACTGCCAGCCAAGCAAATTTCTATTCCTCAGTGCTTTACAACAAAGACAAAGTCTTCGATCATGCTCATATTCCTCACGTGGATATGGAGTCTTTGCCGTGCTTCACGCCAGTGCTTAGTGTTCTTCACGACGCTGGGCTGCTCAACTTCTGCACAGATATATGCGATTGGAATGAAGAGCTTATTCTTCAATTCTATGCAACGTTGCACATCACCGGCAACTCTGAAGATATCAATTCATGGGTTTTGGACTGGATGACTGACAACACCCACCATAAGGCCCCTGCATCTGAATTGCTTCGGGTCCTACCTCTTAGTCCACCCACTGAAGATGCTCGCTGTGTGTACAACGAACCTGAGCTTTCAATCATTATATGCAAGTGCTGATGAAGCCTTTGAAGCCAGGGCAAGCTCCTAGAACCAATTTCCTCGTCAAGGAATTGCTGTATGTGCCAAGGACTGTCTATCACATTCTGACGAAGACAATGAGTCCCATCAAAGGCCACGACTCAACTGATGAAGAAGTCGTTGGCATCATGAAGAATCTGCTTTTCAACATCATCCATGGCGTTCCCGTCAACTTCCATGATTTCGTCATGAGGACTCTGGCCAACATTGCTATGTCACCATTTGAGCTGAAGCCTTATGCACCTTGGATAATGAAATTCATCAGGATAAGGTCTTCACTCAACTACAAAGATGAAACGCTCAACCACTGCAGCTACTTGCCTCCCACTGAAGTCCTCAAACGGACATTTTCCTCAGCTGAAGAAAAAGGCAAGGCCACTGCTGTGATAGATGAAGGCATTCGTCCATTGGATGGCCAATTTCGCAAAGCTGCCTCTTACTCCACCAATGATGACTCTGCCACACATGACTCTGATGCTAACACTGCCAAGACAAATCCTCAAGCCACAGCGCCCAGGGTGATGACTGACCGTGAGTTACTCCTCAGTCTTCATCAAAAGGTTGATCGCAACCACAAATGGGTCAAGCGTAAGTTTGGTTCAATTCTTCACAACATGACTTCCACACACAATGCAGTGAAGAAAAACCACTACTACCTCATGAAACCCTCAACCGCACCTGGGCTGTTCTATCTCAAGTGTACAGTGCTGAAGACTTGGAGAAAATGGGTCTCAAAGAAGATTATGACTGGTTTGCACCTCCTCCGAAGAAATACAAGAAGGTCAAGGTTCCTTCTTTGGTGGCCAGTTCATATTCTTCATCGCGTGAGACTGATGAAAATGAAGACTTGGACGACACTGCAGCAGGCCCTACTTCAACGACCGACCCCAACAACGCTGGCGCTCCTTCATCAACTTGAAAATCTTCAGGGGCGTTAGTCCTCAGTTTTGATCCTTTTGGTCATTTGATGACAAAGGGGGAGAAATCTGAGTTAGTCTTCAAGCGGGTCAATAATAAGGGTTTATTCGTTTTTTGAAGTTACAACTCTCGTTCTTCCAAAACTTTTATTGGATCGAGTTGTAATCTTAAGTCCGATGGTGCGCTGATACTTTTGTTGCACTTTGCTTTGATACTTTGATGCGCTATTCTGCATGCTTATTCCTCGTTAATATTATTGCACGCATGTTGAATTACATCAGGCACCATATTTCATCATGCATTTCAAATTCTTCATATTATACATCAAATGCGTGTATGAATTACGATATATAGGGGGAGATCTCCATGATTAACCTCTTCAAGTGTGCATTGCTTCAAAAGCAAATTCCTCACTATGCACATCTTCAGTGGGAGTTCTTCTATATCTTGCAATCAAATTCCTCAATATTAGTATTTACACTTCATATATTTATCCCCGTTGAAAACTTAACCTATGTTGTCATCAATCACCAAAAAGGGGGAGATTGTAAGTGCATCTAGTGCCCTTTAGTGATTTTGGTGTATTGAAGACTTATAGGTTAAGTATCTAATGTGTTTATGAGTGTACACAGGTCTATAAGTCTATGAGGAGTTTGATATTTACAGAGAAAGTCGACCCCTAAAAATGAAGTTCTTCGACTGAAGACTTTGATATACTGAAGACTTTCTGAAGACTTTGAAAGTGAAGAAATTGGTGTGACCTTGAAGACTTGGTATTCATTCGAGGAACATGAAGTGTGAAGACTTTTGTTTTCGTAGTTTCATTTTCTCTTTCTTGAGTCATAGGAAACATCATACTGTTAAAGGGGGTCGAGGAAATACTAAGGAGAAAATTTCCATGTGATGCTCAACTCAAATCCTACACCTACCAATCCCTTTGAGTGAAGCCATTGGAAATCTCATATAGTTCAGTCAATTTCTTCAGTGGCAGAGACGCAGTTCTTCTGGTCACTTAGGACTTTGCTCTGACTGAGGAGTTAGGAATTCGCCAGTGCGAATTGCCTACACAGTGAGGAACATGATAGCCCTGAGGAATTTGTACCTCAAATTTCGGACCATTGCTGTGCTGCGCGCCAGCTGTCCTAAAATATCTTGTCCACCTAACGGTCATATCATTGAAGGGCATTTATGTCTTATCATGTCGGGCTGCTCCCTAGGATATAAATAGCCGCCCCCTACAACCACTAGCTGGTTGGCTGCTCCGCGAGAACTTGACACTTGTCATTTGAGAGCAACCCATCCTCCGAGGACTTTGAGCGAAAATCATCAAGTGAGGAAAATCCAAACCCCAAACCCAAAACACCTACAAACCCAAAGTGATTGAGCATCACTGAAGAGATTGATCCTGCGTGGATCCGACGCTTGTTACCTTTGAAGACTGTGCTTCTTCCAGATGGTTAGGCGTCAAGGTCTAGAGCATCCAAGAGGAATTGTGGATCGCCGAGTGACCAAGTCTGTGAAGGTTTGGAAGTCACCTGAAGACTTACCACGAGTGATTGGGCGAGGACTGTGTGTCGTTAGCTCAAGGAGAATACGGTGAGGACTTGGTGTCCCGAGCTGCGTGCTCAGGACTGGGTGTCCGGGACTGTGTGTCCTCGAGTTTAAATACTCAGCCGCTCCAACCATATGTACAACTGAGATAGCAGTTGGAACTGGTCTACCAAATCATTGTCTTCACCAAGCTTACTGGTTCTATCTCCTCAAATCTTTCATTTCCTCAGTAGTGTGCTGTTTGTTTATCATATCTGTGTTTGAAGACTTTGACTGAAGACTTTCTCAATTTCCCCAGTTCAATTTCTTTAGTCTGTTTGTCTTCATCTTGTGTTATCCTGTGTTTACGCTTTCTGTACTCTGAGTTTGTCTTCATTTCATCATGATGACCATGCATGTATTCTGCTATGTTTACCTCTGAGTACTTATTCCGCTGCTAGTAGTTCTTCGCTAAGGAATTTCCTCACGAGCAAATTCCTCAGTGAAGAATTTCATAAAAATCGCCTATTCACCCCCCTCTAGTCGATATAACGCACTTTCAAGCACCCATCCCAGAGAACCAAGACGTTATGAACGCTTGGCAGCAGTGTGCTGATGATTACTCCCTCGTTCAGTGCGGCATGCTTTACAACTTAGAACCGGGGCTCCAAAAGCGTTTTGAGCAACACGGAGCATATGAGATGTTCGAAGAGCTGAAAATGGTTTACCAAGCTCATGCCCGGGTCGAGAGATATGAAGTCTCCGACAAGTTCTACAGTTGTAAAATGGAGGAAAATAGTTCTGTCAGTGAGCACATACTCAAAATGTCTGGGTTGCACAACCGCTTGTCCCAGCTGGACATTAACCTCCCGGACGAGGCAGTCGTTGACAGAATTCTTTAGTCGCTCCCACCTAGCTACAAGAGCTTTGTGATGAACTACAATATGCAGGGGATGGAAAAGACCATTCCTGAGGTGTATTCAGTGTTGAAATCAGCAGATGTAGAAATCAAAAAGGAACATCAAGTGTTGATGGTGAATAAAACCACTAAGTTCAAGAAAGGCAAGGGTAAGAAGAACTTCAAGAAGGACGGCAAGGAAGTTGCCGTGCCCGGTAAGCCAGTTACCGGGAAGAAGTCAAAGAATGGACCCAAGTCTGAAACTGAGTGCTTTTATTGCAAGGGAAAGGGACACTGGAAGCGGAACTGCCCCAAATACTTAGCAGACAAGAAGGCCGGAAACACTAAAGGTATATATGATATACATGTAATTGATGTGTACATTACCAGTACTCGTAGTAGCTCCTGGGTATTTGATACCGGTGCGCTTGCTCATATTTGTAACTCAAAATAGGAGCTGCGGAATAAACGGAGACTGGCGAAGGACGAGGTGACGATGCGCGTCGGGAATGGTTCCAAGATCGATGTGATCGCCGTCGGCACGCTACCTCTACATTTACCTACGGGATTAGCTTTAAACCTCAATAATTGTTATTTAGTGCCAGCTTTGAGCATGAACATTGTATCTGGATCTCGTTTAATGCGAGATGGCTACTCATTTAAATCCGAGAATAATGGTTGTTCTATTTATATGAGAGATATGTTTTATGGTCATGCCCCGCTGGTGAATGGTTTATTCTTAATGAATCTCGAACGTAATGTTACACATATTCATAGTGTGAATACCAAAAGATGTAAGGTTGATAATGATAGTCCGACATACTTGTGGCACTGCCGCCTTGGTCACATAGGTGTCAAACGCATGAAGAAGCTCCATACAGATGGACTTTTGGAGTCTCTTGATTTCGAATCATTTGACACGTGCGAACCATGCCTCATGGGGAAGATGACCAAGACTTCGTTCTCTGGAACAATGGAGCGAGCAACCAACTTATTGGAAATCATACATACTGATGTGTGCATTCCAATGAGTGTTGAGGCTCGCGGTGGCTATCGTTATGTTCTCACGCTCACTGATGACTTGAGTAGATATGGGTATGTCTACTTAATGAAACACAAGTCTGTGACCTTTGAAAAGTTCAAGGAATTTCAGAGTGAGGTTGAGAATCAACGTGACAGAAAAATCAAGTTCTTACGATCAGATCGTGGGGGAGAATGTTTAAGTCACGAATTTGGTACGCACTTAAGGAAATGTGGAATCGTTTCACAACTCACGCCGCCTGGAACACCTCAGCGTAACGGTGTGTCCGAACGTCGTAATCGCACTCTATTGGATATGGTGCGATCTATGATGTCACTCACTGATTTACCACTATCATTTTGGGGATACGCTCTAGAGACAGCTACATTCACTTTAAATAGGGCACCGTCTAAATCCGTTGAGACGACACCGTATGAATTATGGTTTGGGAAGAAACCTAAGCTGTCGTTTCTAAAAGTTTGGGGATGCGATGCTTATGTCAAGAAACTTCAACCTGAAAAGCTCGAACCCAAGTCGGAAAAATGCGTCTTCATAGGATACCCTAAGGAAACCATTGGGTATACCTTCTACCTAAGATCCGAAGGCAAGATCTTTGTTGCCAAGAACGGGTCCTTTCTAGAGAAAAATTTTCTCTCGAAAGAAGTAAGTGGGAGGAAAGTGGAACTTGATGAAGTATTACCTCTTGAACCGGAGAGTAGCGCAGCTCAAGAAAATGTTTATGTGGTGCCTCCACCGACTAGAGAGGAGGTTAATGATGATGATCATGAAACTTCAGATCAAGTTGCTACAGAACTTCGTAGGTCCACAAGGACACGTTCCGCACCAGAGTGGTACGACAACCCTGTCGTGGAAATCATGTTGTTAGAGAATGGTGAACCTTCAAACTATGAAGAAGCAATGGCGGGCCCAGATTCCAACAAATGACTTGAAGCCATGCAATCCGAGATAGGATCCATGTATGAACACAAAGTATGGACTTTGACAGACTTGCCCGATTATCGGCGAGCGATAGAGAATAAATGGATCTTTAAGAAGAAGACGAACGCGGATGGTAACGTAACCATCTATAAGGCTCGACTTGTCGCTAAGGGTTATCGACAAGTTCAAGGGGTTGACTACGATGAGACCTTCTCACCCGTAGCGAAGCTGAAGTCCATCTGAATCTTGTTAGCAATTGCCGCATACTATGATTATGAGATATGGCAAATGGACGTCAAAACGGCATTCCTAAATTGCTTTCTTAAGGAAGAATTGTATATGATGAAGCCGGAAGGTTTTGTCGATCCTCAGAATGCTAACAAGGTATGCAAGCTCCAGCGCTCCATTTAAGGGCTGGTGCAAGCATTTCGGAGTTGGAACATTCGCTTTGATGAAATGATCAAAGCATTTGGGTTTATGCAGACTTATGTAGAAGCCTGCATTTACAAGAAAGTGAGTGGGAGCTCTGTAGCATTTGTCATATTATATGTGGATGACATACTTTTTATGGGAAATGATATAGAACTTTTGGACAACATTAAGGCCTATTTGAATAAGTGTTTTTGAAAGTGCGTTATATCGACTAGAGGGGGGGGGGGTGAGTAGGCGATTTTTATGAAATTCTTCCATGAGGAATTTGCTAGTGAGGAAATTCCTTAGCGAAGAACTACTAGCAGTGGAATAAGTACTCAGAAGTAAACATAGCAGAATACATGCATGGTCATGATGATGAAATGAAGACACACACAGAGTATAGGAAGCGTAAACACAGGATAGCACAGGATGAAGACAAACAGACTGAAGAAATTGAACTGAGGAAATTGAACTGAGAAAATTGAGAAAGTTGCCAGTCAAAATCTTCAAACACAGATATGAACAAACACACAACACAGTAATGAGGAAATGAAAGTGTTGAGGAAATAGAACCAGTTGGCTTGGTGAAGACAATGATTTGGTAGACCAGTTCCAACTGCTGTCTCAGTTGTACATCTGGTTGGAGCGGCTGAGTATTTAAACTCGAGGACACCTAGTCCCGGACACACAGTCCTCACCGTATTCTCCTTGAGCTAAGGACACACAGTCCTCGCCCAATCACTCGTGGTAAGTCTTCAGGTGACTTCCAAACCTTCACAAACTCGGTCACTCGGCGATCCACAATTCCTCTTGGATGCTTTAGACCTTGACGCCTAACCGTCTGGAAGAAGCACAGTCTTCAAAGGTAATAAGCGTCGGATCCACGCAGGATCAATCTCTTCAGTGATGCTCAATCACTTTGGGTTTGTAGGTGTTTGGGTTTGGGCTTGGATTTTCCTCACTTGATGATTTTCACTCAAAGTCCTCGGAGGATGGGTTGCTCTCAAATGACAAGTGTCAGTTTCTCACGGAGCAGCCAACCAGCTAGTGGTTGTAGGGGGCGGCTATTTATAGCCTAGGGAGCAGCCTGACATGATAAGACATAAATGCCCTTCAATGATATGACCGTTAGGTGGATAAGATATTTTGGGACAGCTGGCGCGTAGCACAAAAACGGTCGGAAATTTGAGGTACAAATTCCTCAGGGCTATCATGTTCCTCACTGTGTAGGCAATTCGCACTGGCGAATTCCTAACTCCTCAGTCAGAACAAAGTCCTCAGTGACCAGAAGAACTGCGTCTCTGTCACTGAAGAAATTGACTGAACTTTATGAGATTTCCAATGGCTTCACTCGAAGGGATTGGTAGGTGTAGGATTTGAGTTGAGCATCAAATGGAAATTTTTCCTTAGTATTTCCTCGACCCCCTTTAATAGTATGGTGTTTCCTATGACTCAAGAAAGAGAAAATGAAACTACGAAAACAAAAGGTCTTCACGCTTCATGTTCCTCGAGTGAATACCAAGTCTTCAAGGTCACACCAATTTCTTCACTTTCAAAGTCTTCAGAAAGTCTTCGAAATATCAAAGTCTTCAGTCGAAGAACTTCATTTTTAGGGGTCGACTTTCTCTGTAAATATCAAACTCCTCATAGACTTATAGACCTGTGTACACTCATAAATGCATTAGATCCTTAACCTATAAGTCTTCAATACACCAAAATCACTAAGGGGCACTAGATGCGCTTACAGTCTCCCCCTTTTTGGTGATTGATGACAATATAGGTTATGTTTTCAACGGGGATAAATATAAGGAGTGTAGAAACTGATATTGAGGAATTTGATTGCAAAATATAGAAGAACTCCCCCTGAAGATGTGCATAGTGAGGAATTTGCTTTTCAAGCAATGCACACTTGAAGAGTTGAATCATGGAGATCTCCCCCTATATCTTGTAATTCATACACGCATTTGATATATAATATGAAAAATTTGGAATGCATGATGAAATATGGTGCCTGATGTAATTCAGCATGCGTGCAATAATATTAACGAGGAATAAGCATGCAGAGTAGTGCATCAAAAGTATCAGAGCACAGTGCATCAACAGTATCAGAGCACAGTGCATCAACAGTATCAGAGCACCAACGGATTTAAGATTACAACTCGATCCAATAAAAGTTTCGGAAGAACGAGAGTTGTAACTTAGCAAAAAAAACGGTGTATAATAGACCCGCTTGAAGACTAACTCAATTTTCTCCCCCTTTGTCATCAAATGACCAAAGGATCAAAACTGAGGACTAAAGCTCCTGAAGATAATCAAGTTGATGAAGGAGCGCCAGCGTTGTTGGGGTATGTTGTTGAAGTAGGGCCTACCACAGTGTCGTCCAAGTCTTCATGTTCATCAGTGGCGCGCGATGAAGAATAGGAACTGGCCGCCAAAGAAGGAACCTGGACCTTCTTGAATTTCTTCGGAGGAGGTGCAGACCAGGCAAACTCTTCTTTGAGACCCATTTGCTTCAGCTCTTCGGCGCTGTAAACTTGAGACAGAACAGCCCAGGTGCGGTTGAGGGTTACATGAAGGTAGTAGTGGTTTTTCTTCACTGCATTGTGTGTGGAAGTCATGTTGTGAAGAAGTGAACAAACTGACGCTTGACCCATTTGTGATTGCGATCAACCTTTTGATGAAGGCCGAGGAGTAACTCACGATCAGTCATTACCCTGGGTGCTGTGGCTTGAGGATTTGGCTTGGCATTGTTGGCGGCAGTGTCATGTCTGGAAGAGTCATCATTGGTGGAATAAGATGCAGCCTTGCGAAATTGACCATCCAATGGACGAATGCCTTCATCTATCACAGCAGTAGCCTTGCCCTTTTCTTCAGCTGAGGAAAATGTCCTTTTGAGGACTTCAATAGGGGGCAAGTAGCTGCAGTGGTTCAGAGTTTCAGCTTTGTAATTGAGTGAAGACCTTGTCCTAATGAATCTCATAATCCATGGCGCATGAGGCTTCAAATCAAATGGTGACATAGCAATGTTGGACAGAGTCCTCATGAAGAAATCATGGAAGTTGACGGGAACACCATGAATGATGTTGAAAAGCATGTTCTTCATGATGCCAACGACTTCTTCATCATTAGAATCGTGGCCTTTGATGGGACTCATTGTCTTCGTCAGAATGTGATAGACAGTCCGAGGCACATACAACAATTCCTTGACGAGGAATTTGGTTTGAGGGGCCTGCCCTGGCTTCAAAGGCTTCATCAGCGATTGCATATAGTGATTTGAAAGTTCAGGTTCGTTGTAAACACAACGTGCATCTTCAAGGGGAGGACTGAGTGGGAGGGCATGAAGCAATTCAGACGCTGGTGCCTTGTAATGAGTGTTCTCTGTCATCCAGTCCAGAACCCATGAATTCACATCTTCAGAATTGCCGGTGATGTGCAGCGTTGCGTAGAATTGAAGAATGAGTTCTTCATTCGAATCGCATATGTCAGTGCAGAAATTGAGCAGTCCAGCATCATAAAGAACACTAAGGACTAGCGTGAAGCACGGCATGGACTCCATATCCACGTGAGGAATATGTGCATGGTCGAAGACTTTGTCTTTGTTGAACAGTACTGAGGAATAGAAGTTGGCTTGACTTGCAGTCCAGAAACGCCTCTTCCTTATGCGAGCAGAGTCATATGGATTATACTCTGTGAAGAACACGTGCTCGCCAAAGAAGTCTTCATCCTTGAACTTTTGCTTCCTTGAGAACGGATCCTTTGGATTGGGCAGAGGAGTGTCAGTGAGTTGCATCACTACCTCAGGAATCGCGATCTCAGGTTCTTCAGGCTGAGGAATTTCAGGTTCTTCCTCAGGTGCAGTCACATTTTCAGCAGCAGCAGCAGTTTCTTCAGCACTAGTGGCTGGAATTTCTTCATGCACAGATGTAGTGGGATGAGTTTCTTCAAAGCCCAATTGAACTGTTGGTGCAGGAGAGTGAGGGATTTGCTGCAGTGGGGTGAAGAGTGGAGAATTGGGATGCTGACTTTTCCAAAAGTCATCATTCATCACTGGAGTTGTGCTTCCAATGTCCACATCTTCATCATCAATTTCTTCAACACCAGCCTCTTCAGCAGTAAACTAAGGCAATGGTGATGAGACCACTGGAGTTGAAGGGATTGCATCCACTTCAATTTCTTCATCAATCTGCTTTGATGAAGCAGCAGATTGAGTTTCTTCATCAGATCCACTTGGGATCACATACTCTTCATCAAAAGGAACAAGGTCCTTTGATGGCATGGTAGAAATCGGAACAGCATCGATCGGATTTTCATATGAGCTGGTCATAGGCTTCATCTTCTTTGGAACTGAAGATTCTGAAGCACTTGATGCTTTCCTTTTCTTCACTGCAGCTCGCTCTGCAGCCTTAGTCTTCTTCACATCTGATGCAGATGGAAGGATAGGAGTTGGTGTAGGCGCAGGTGGAGCTGAGGAATCTGGTTGAATTTCCTCAGGCGCAACTGATGTAGTTGCCCTGACTTCTTCAGCTCTTCAGGCGCACCACTAGTGGATGCCCTGGCAATTTCTTCAACGGCTGGAATGGAGTCATCAGCCCTGGAACTAGCATTTTCTTCAGCAGCCTGAAGATCATCAGCGGTGCTGGCATGTTCTTCAGTTGGCTGAGCAGAAGCTTCAGCTTGAGGAACTTCTTGTTGCGATGGGGCTGCAACATTGGTGAAATTTTCAGTCAGTTTCACAAACCTGACTTTGGCTCCCTTCCAATCAGCATAGTAGGAGTCAAATTTGTCGCTGAGGGCTTTGATGTCAGCCTACATCTTGACAAGTTCTTCAGTTGTCATCTAGACAACATTTTTCTTCAGCAGTTTCTCCTTTCTGTACTGTGATTTCTTGATCTCTCTGGCCCTATCATATTTCCACTTCTCCTCTTGGATGAAGTGAGTCAGCATGTGACTTTGGCCAGGTGTCAGCTTGAAGTCAGGCATAGGTGTGTTGGGATCCTTATGCCAGAGATCAATGTAATCGAGGATTGCCCTTGGATCCAACAGCAGCGGCACAGGTGTGCCTTTGGCTCTAGCGGCCCTTTCTTGTCTGTCCCTGATGATTTCTGCAAGTTCTTCTTCATCAGCTTCATCTTTGTCAGATGGTACATTAAAGACTACCTGCTTCTTCTTAGGACTTGGGCGAGTACCGCGTCCAGCAGTAGCCCTTTTCTTCAGCAGAGAGGGTCCAGCTGAGGAACTTGCTAAGACACCAGAGGCAATGGAGATGCCTGTAGTCCTTTGGCATGAGGACAGATGCACAGGTGCTGAGGACTTTGTCGGAACTGCTGAGGATTGCGGAGGAGGTGCTGAGGACTTTGGAGGAGCAGGGGCAGCTTGAGGAATTTGCCTTGAAGATTTTGAAGTTTCTGGTCGTGAGGGCGTAGCTGAGGAACTTGGCCGTGAGGGCATTGTTGGTGAAGCACGTGGCTTTCGAGCGGGCTTCTTAAGCATTGATTTCCTTGGCTTGACAGAACCCTCAGTGGCAGCAGCAGCAGAATCTTCATTGAATTTCCTCACTGCTTCTCTGGCTTGTCTTGCCAATTTGGCTTGGCGCTTGGCCCATTCTTCAGGAAAATCCTCACCACGTTTGACGCTAGTGGGATCAGCCACTTGGCCAGGTGCCAATGGGGCTCTTGGGCATGGAGGATTCAGCGCGAATTTCTTCATGTACTTTGGAGTGACGTATCTATACTCCCTCCATTCGCGTGCCCATCTCCGTTCAATCCTCTGAATGCGCACCTTGCGCTGATTTTTATCTTCTTTGCCAAACTTGGATTCATCAGGCGTGCAGTAATCTTTATATAAATCCTCAGGGATTTCAAAGGCAGTCATGTCCTCAGGCTTCTTTCCTCCTTTCTGTGGCCTTTTACCTTCAGCCATTTTCCTCAGTTGAGGAATTTGAACAATTGAATTCTCTGAAGAAGTATGCAGTTTTTCTTCGAGGAACGCTGCAAACGAGTTAAGTTGATGAGAACCTAATGATTCAGCAGCGGACTTGTGTACCTATGAACAGAGTATAGTTGCGAGGAATTTGGAGAGGTAATATGCGTTCTCAGAGGGTTTTTCAAAAAGAACAAGTTTGAGGAATTTGACCAGATGCGTCTTGAGGAATTTCACTAAGCGCGCTATATCTTAGGTTCCAGAGTTGTATAGATCGAAGATCCACACAATTGAGGAATCTTGAAGAAAATGATGCTTAGGGAAATGAATCAAGAACAGATAACATGTGAGGTGTTTTGTGTGTGAGGATTTGAAGAATAAAACACCTTTGAAGATTTTGTAGAAAAGTTTTGAATCAAAGAGGGCAGTAAAAGTAACTTTTAATTACCCTGAACAAAGAACACGACGAACAGTTAGATGAAACAGTGAGGTTCGTCGATGTAGATCTTCCACGCCCTAACTCGGCGGAGGAAGACGTCTACGGCGGCGGCGGAGGTGAAGATTTCCATGGTCGCCGCGAGTACAACGGCGACGAGGTCGAGGAAGTGAAGCTCTTCCTCATCAGCGACGATGGAGTAGCGGCGGCGCTAGGGATTGAGAAGCTCGAGCGGGAGAGAGAGATCGAGCGGAGTAAAAGAAGTGAGGAAGGGGAGAGGGGTATTTATAGAGGCAGTGAAAAACTGTTCGCCCGAACATTTAGGACGAACGTGCCCCTGACCATTCTCCTTCTCATGACATGTGTCACCCACGTACTGTGTAGTGGAGATCGTGTAAGATCGTGGGTGAGTAAAATAATGCATCGTGGGATGCGGAACGGTTTGAGCGGCAAAACCAAAAATTTGGATAAGATCTATTTTAACGTTCCGTTCGCAATTTCTTCAGCTGACAAGGACACAGTGAAGATTTTGAACGAGTTTCAAATAGAATGCACATGAAGAATTTGTGAACATATTGGATTGAGTATAGCATAGAGGGGAAGGGTCCGATCACATTCACTTAGCAGAAAGACCAACTTGAAGAAATAGCTATAAGTGAATGCTGTAGAGGACATAAACTCATATATATATATATATATATCCAATGAAGAAAAACGACGGCACAAGTGAAGATTTTGCAAGTTGAAGAATTTGAACAACTGAGGAATTTCAAAACCAAGGAAAAACTCAAATTGAAGATTTTCAACTTTTGTGGTGGCATGACCCACCGTATAATAATGATGATTTCAGACACCGCGTACAATTGTCGTAGGGTTCTGAGAATCAAATTCTTCATTAATTTCTTCACACTTAGAGTGTTATTCTTCATTGATTGAAGAAAAACGTTTCTTCATGTGTTGCACATCTAAGTCATCAATTTTGCATAAGTGTTAGGATGAGTGCCTTTTCAAAGTACATTCGAAGACTCTAAGATATTTAGCTCACACTGCAGCTTGCTAAATCTCTTCTCATCCAAGGGCTTAGTGAAGATATCTGCTAGTTGTTCTTCAGTCTTCACATGCTCAATAGAAATGCCGCCCTTCAACACATGATCACGAAGAAAATGATGAAGAATCTGAATGTGCTTTGTCTTCGAGTGCTGAACTGGGTTATGAGCAATCTTGATGGCACTTTCATTGTCACAGAGGAGAGGCACATTCTTCACGTTGACGCCATAGTCAGTGTTTGCTTCATCCATAGCAGTTGAGCACAGCAAGAACCAACAGCAATGTACTCAGCTTCAGCAGTAGACAGTGATACACAGTTCTGTTTCTTCGAGGACCAACAGACCAAAGATCGTCCGAGGAAATGACATGTACCAGGTGCACACGGTCACCAGCATAGTCAGAGTCAGAATATCCAATGAGATCAAAATCCGAGACCTTAGGATACCATAATCCAAGTGTTGGTGTGTGAGCTAGATATCGAAGAATATGCTTCATAGCCTTATGGTGTGATTCCTTCGGTGCAGCTTGAAATCGGGCCCACATGCAAACACTAAGCATTATATCTGGCCTAGATGCACATAAGTACAATAATGAGCCAATCATGGAGCGGTATACCTTATGATCGAAGTCAATACCATTTTCATCAGTGCATAGATGACCATTTGTGGGCATAGGAATTTTGATGCCTTTGCAATCTTGCATGCCGAATTTCTTCAGGACGTCCTTGAGGTATTTCTGCTGAGATATGAATATGCCATTGCGCTGTTGACGAATTTGAAGACCTAAGAAGAATTTCAACTCTCCCATCATAGACATTTGATATTCTTCACTCATCATATAGGCAAATTCATCACTATAACGTTGGTCATTATAGCCAAAGATGATATCATCAACATATATTTGGCACACAAACAGTTCACCATCATAAGATTTAGTAAAAAGAGTGGGATCGAGTGAACCGGGTGTGAAGCCTTTCTTCATGAAGAATTCCTTCAATGTATCATACCACGCCCGTGGGGCGTGCTTGAGGCCATAGAGGGCCTTGTTAAGTCTGAAGACTTTGTCAGGATGTTTTGGATGTTCAAAACCTAGGGGTTGAGCAACATATACTTCTTCCTCAAGCTTACCATTGAGGAATGCACTTTTTACATCCATTTGATATAAGATGATATCATGATGGTTAGCATAAGCAAGCAATATGCGAATAGCCTCAAGTCTAGCAAGAGGTGCAAAAGTTTCATCGAAATCAACTCCTTCAACATGTGTGTAGCCTTGAGCTAGTCGTGCCTTATTCCTCACCACAACACCATTTTCATCTTGCTTGTTGCGGTAGATCCACTTTGCGCCAATGATGTTATTCTTGCGAGGATCGGGACGATTGACTAGTTTCCAGACGTTGTTGAGCTTGAACTGATGTAATTCTTCTTGCATGGCCTGAATCCACTCAGGCTCCAGAAATGCTTCATCTACCTTAGCAGGCTCTGTGATAGAGACAAAAGCAAAGTGCCCACAAAAGTTAGATAGATGTGAAGCTTTTGAGCGTGTGAGAGGACCTGGTGCTCTAATGTCATCGATGATCTTCTCCACTTGCACTTCTTTTGCAACGCGAGGATGAGCTGGTTGTTGTTGAGGAATTTGATCAACATTTTCTTCAGCATCAATTTCCTCAGCATTTTCTTCAGGTGCATCAGCTTGACGTTCTTCACGTTCTGGAATGAATTCTTCAGCAGATTCATAAGTAGGAATGCCATCTTTAGTAGCCTTGTGCTTGATAGAATCCTCAGGAGCTGGTTCATCTAACACAGAAGGTAGGTGCTCTCTTTGCGATCCATTAGTCTCATTGAACCGCACGTCTAGAGTTTCAACAATCTTGTGAAGAACATTGTTGAAGACTCTGTAGGTGTGCGAGTCCTTTCCGTAACCAAGCATAAAACCTTCATGTGCTTTCAGTGCAAATTTAAAGTTGTGATGAGGATCTCTAATCCAGCATTTAGCACCGAAGACTTTGAAGTAACTCACATTGGGTTTCTTGTCAGTGAGGAGTTCATAGGCAGTCTTCTTGAAGAATTTGTGAAGATATACTCTGTTGATGATATGGCACGCAGTATCAATTGCATCAACCCAGAAACGACGAGGGGTTTTGTACTCATCGAGCATAGTGTGAGCCATCTCAGCAAGAGTCCTGTTCTTGCGCTCCACGACACCATTCTGTTGAGGAGTATAAGGAGCAGATAACTCATGAGTAATACCAAGTTCATCAAGATATTCATTGAGACCCGAATTCTTGAACTCAGTGCCATTGTCACTTCTGATGTGCTTTATCTTCACACCAAAGTTGGTTGAAGCCCTTGAGGAAAATCGTTTGAAGACTTCCTGCACTTCATGTTTGTAAGAAACAAGGTGTACCCATGTGTAACGAGAGTAATCATCAACAATAACAAAGCCATATTGAGATGCTTCATTTGAAATAGAGGAGTAGTGATTATGACCGAAGAGATCCATGTGAAGCAATTCAAATGGTCGAGTGGTGGTCACGATGGTCTTTGCTGGATGCTTGGCCTTGGTCATCTTTCCAGCTTCACAGGCACCGCATAAGTGATCCTTGAGGAATTTGACATACTCAATGCCAATGACATGCTTCTTCTTCACAAGCATGTGCAAATTCCTCATGACTGCATGACCAAGTCGTTGATGCCATAGCCATCCTTCTGAAGCTTTTGCAAGTAGGCACACGGCTGGTTGTGAATCTGTAGAGAAATCAACAATATACAAGTCTCCTCTCCTAAAGCCTTCGAAGACTTTGGAATTGTCAGCTTCCATAATCACAACACAACGATACTTGCCAAAGACAACAACCATATCAAGATCACAAAGCATTGATACAGACATAAGGTTGTATCCTAAGGACTCAACAAGCATGACTTTGTCCATGTGTCAATCCTTTGTGATAGCAACTTTACCTAGACCCAATACCTGACTTTTGCTTTTATCAGCGAAGATGATATGCTTCAGATGTGATGACGATAAGGGAGCATCCATCAACAAATTCCTGTCACCAGTCATGTGATTTGTACATCCGCTATCAAGAACCCACTCAGTGGCTTTGGGTTGATCATCCTGCAGATGAATTAGTGCAACTTACGAACCTCATATACTTCAACAGTGAAGAATATGATATCACAATTCATCAGATCAATTTCATCAAGCAGTAAGAAAGATAAAACAGAGGGAGTACGTGTGAAATGAAGGTTCATTTCATCATGGTTAGCCTGCGTCCTTTCAGGCAATTTGTCAGGCCCCCAGCGAATTCTTCAGACGTTACAGTACGTCTGGAGACCTGACCCTGCATAAGTGATTAGTTCTTTTTCTTCACCACCCATATCTGAAGGGGTGGCAAAGAGTTCATCATTCTGCGAGCTCCATATGAGAATGGTGGCATAGCGGCCAAACCATTTCGTTTCACATAAAGGGGGTTAGGGTAAGCATATGAATAAGCAGAGACATTCTTCGAGGACTTATGAACATAATAATTTGAAGAATAATGCTCATATTCATAGCCCTTAGCTCTTCCTTGCGAAACAGTGTTGTTAGCACGATGATGTTCATATGAGGACTTTGATCCATGTGAGGAATTTGGTCCGTATGAGGACTTTGATCTGGAGTTCCTATTCTTCACAGGTGGTGTCATGAGGACATTCACCTGAAGACTTTCAAGGCACTTTTTGGGAACCCAAATTTTCTTCATAGGGGAACTATTCCTGCAGTTAGTGCCAACATATCTAGCAAATACTTCACCATTCTTATTTTTGAACAGTTTGTAGTTGGAGTCAAATGACTCATCAGAAGAATTAGAGGATTCACATGTATAGCCAGATAAATTAGATGGGTCAACTGGAGGTCCCTTTGCAGCAACCCATGAGGTTTTGGGGTACTGCTCAGGCTACCAATATGTACCATCAGCATTGAGTTTCCTCTCAAAGGCAATACCCTCTTTCCTAGGGTTCCTATTGAGGATCTGCTTTTTAAGCACATCATAAAGAGTCTGATGCCCTTTGAGGCTTTTGTACATGCCTGTCATGTACAATTCCTTCAGCCCTGCATCGTCAGTGATACTAGCAATGTCCTCAGATGAGGAATTAGTGATAGCAGAGACATGTGAAGAATTTGTAACATTTGAAGCATTTGAACATTCAGGTGAAGAATTAGCAGATTCTCGTTCAATGCATTTCAAACATGGAGGAATAAATTCTTCCTGAGCAGCGCTGATTTGTTGAGAAAGCAATGAATCGCGCTCCTTCTGAAGATCTTCATAACTCACTCTTAGCTTCTCAAGATCTTGCTTCTTTTGAAGATATTCATCAGAAAGCTTTTCATGATCAGATAAGAGGGTGTTATGATGACCTTGAAGGTTGTCAAACCTGGTCTGAAGTCTCTGAAGATTTTCAGTTAAGTCTTTAGTGCGATCCATTTCTTCACCCAACATATCATCACTTTTGTCTAGCATGTTTTGAACCTTTTCAAAAGCCTTTTGTTGTTTCACAGTAATCTTAGCAAGTTTTGAGTAGCTAGGCTTAAGATTCTCATCAGGTTCATCTTCACTAGATTCAGAGGAGTATTTGAGTACCTTGGCACCCTTTGCCATGAAGCAATAGGTGGGAGCGTAGTCAGCACTGCCTTCATCAGCCTTGTTGGTGAGATCACTTTCTTCAGCGTTGAAGATGGACTTGCTGACAAATGCGGTAGCGAGGGCTAGGCTCGCCACACCAGACTCGGAGTCTTCAGATTGTTCCTCTTCCTCATTTTCTTCAGATTCAGCCTTAGAGTCCATTTCCTTGCCAATGAATGCCCGAGCCTTCTTGGAGCTGCTCTTCTTGTGAGACAAAGACTTCGAGGATTTTGATGATGATGATTTTGAGGATTTCTTCTTTTTCTTCGCATCATCAGAACTGTAATCCTTGTATTTCTTCTTCTTTGATTCCTTTTCCCACTGAGGACAATCTTGAATGTAATGTCCTGGTTTCTTGCACTTGTGACAAAGCCTCTTATTGTAGTCACTGGATGAGGGATCATTGCTCCTTGAAGGTTTTCCAAAGCGACCACGTCTTGAGAACTTCTGGAATTTCTTCACAAGCAGTGCTAGATCATGACTCAGTTCTTCTGGGTCACCAAGGCTGCTACCAGAGTCTTCATCTTCGGATTCTGATACTGCCTTGGCCTTCAGTGCACGTGATCTGCCATAGCTCGAACCATAGAGATCTCTCCTTTCAGCAAGATGGAACTCATGAGTGTTTAGCCTCTCGAGGATATCAGCGGGGTCAAGTGACTTGTAATCAGCACGCTCTTGTATCATCAGTGCCAGAGTATCAAATGAGGAGTCAAGCGATCTCAGCAATTTCTTCACCACCTCATGGTCGGTGATGTCAGTGGCACCAAGTGCTTGAAGCTCATTTCAGATGTCAGTGAGGCGATCGAAGGTTTGCTAAACATTTTCATTGTCGAGTCTTTTGAAGCGGTTGAAGAGATTGCGAAGAACATCAACTCGAGAGTCACGCTGAGTTGAAACTCCTTCATTGACTTTGGACAGCCTATCCCGGATAAGCTTAGCAGTCTCCAAAGCACTCACTCTTCCATACTATCCTTTGCTCAGATGGCCACATATGATATTCTTCGCTTGAGAGTCGAGTTGCTTGAATCTCTTCACATCGGTAGCGTTCAGTGAGGGTGAGACGGAGGGAACACCATTTTCCACAACGTACCAGAGATCGTTATCAATTGCCTCAAGATGCATTCACATCTTATTCTTCCAGTAGGGGTAGTCCGTCCCATCGAAGTTAGGACACCCAACAGAGACCTTGATCATACCTGCGGTCGACATAACTAAAACTCCAGGCGGTTAAACCAAAATCACACAGAACAAGGGAGTACCTCGCTCTGATACCAATTGAAAGTGCGTTATATCGACTAGAGGGGGGTGAATAGGCGTTTTTTATGAAATTCTTCAATGAGGAATTTGCTAGTGAGGAAATTCCTGAGGGAAGAACTACTAGCAGCGGAATAAGTACTCAGAAGTAAACATAGCAGAATACATGCATGGTCATCATGATGAAATGAAGACAAACACAGAGTACAGGAAGCGTAAACACATGATAGCATAGGATGAAGACAAACAGACTGAAGAAATTGAACTGAGAAAATTGAGAAAGTCTTCAGTCAAAGTCTTCAAACACAGATATGAACAAACACACAACACAGTAATGAGGAAATGAAAGTGTTGAGGAAATAAAACCAGTTGGCTTGGTGAAGACAATGATTTGGTAGACCAGTTCCAACTGTTGTCTCAGTTGTACATCTGGTTGGAGCGGCCGAGTATTTAAATTCGAGGACACCTAGTCCCGGACACACAGTCCTCACCGTATTCTCCTTGAGCTAAGGATACACAGTCCTCGCCCAATCACTCGTGGTAAGTCTTCAGGTGACTTCCAAACCTTCACAAACTCGGTCACTCGGCGATCCACAATTCCTCTTGGATGCTCTAGACCTTGACGCCTAACCGTCTGGAAGAAGCATGGTCTTCATAGGTAACAAGCGTTGGATCCATGCAGCATCAATCTCTTCAGTGATGCTCAATCACTTTGGGTTTGTAGGTGTTTGGGTTTGGGCTTGGATTTTCCTCACCTGATGATTTTCACTCAAAGTCCTCGGAGGATGGGTTGCTCTCAAATGTCAAGTGTCAGTTTCTCGCGGAGCAGCCAACCAGCTAGTGGCTGTAGGGGGCGGCTATTTATAGCCTAGGGAGCAGCCCGACATGATAAGACATAAATGCCCTTCAATGATATGACCGTTAGGTGGATAAGATATTTTGGGACAGCTGGCGCGTAGCACAACAACGGTCGGAAATTTGAGGTACAAATTCCTCAGGGCTATCATGTTCCTCACTGTGTAGGCAATTCGCACTGGCGAATTTCTAACTCCTCTGTCAGAACAAAGTCCCCAGTGACCAGAAGAACTGCGTCTCTGTAACTGAAGAAATTGATTGAACTGTATGAGATTTCCAATGGCTTCACTCGAAGGGATTGGTAGGTGTAGGATTTGAGTTGAGCATCAAATGGAAATTTTTCCTTAGTATTTCCTCGACCCCCTTTAACAGTACGGTGTTTCCTATGACTCAAGAAAGAGAAAATGAAACTACGAAAACAAAAGGTCTTGACGCTTCATGTTCCTCGAATGAATACCAAGTCTTCAAGGTCACACCAATTTCTTCACTTTCAAAGTCTTCAGAATGTCTTCAGAATATCAAAGTCTTCAGTCGAAGAACTTCATTTTTAGGGGTCGACTTTCTCTGTAAATATCAAACTCCTCATAGACTTATAGACCTGTGTACACTCATAAACGCATTAGATCCTTAACCTATAAGTCTTTAATACACCAAAATCACTAAGGGGCACTAGATGCACTTACAGTTTTTCAATGAAGGACCTTGGAGAAGCTGCTTATATATTAGGCATCAAGATCTATAGAGATAGATCAAGACGCCTCATAGGTCTTTCACAAAGCACATACCTTGAAAAGATATTGAAGAAGTTCAATATGGATCAGTCCAAGAAGAGGTTCTTGCATGTGTTGCAACGTGTGAAATTGAGCTCAGCTCAATGTCCGACCACGGCAGAAGATAGAGAAAAGATGATTGTCGTCCCCAATGCCTCAGCCATAGGGTCTATCATGTACGCCATGCTGTGTACCAGACCTGATGTAAACCTTGCCGTAAGTTTGGTATGAAGATACCAAAGTAATTCCGGAATGGAACACTGGACTACGGTCAAGAATATCCTGAAGTACCTGAAAAGGACTAAGGACATGTTTCTCGTATATGGAGGTGACGAAGAGCTCGTCGTAAAGGGTTACGTCGACGCTAGCTTCGACACAGATCTGGATGACTCCAAGTCACAAACCGAATACGTGTTTATTTTGAATGGTGGGGCAGTAAGCTGGTGCAGTTGCAAGCAAAGCGTCGTGGCGGGATCTACATGTGAAGCGGAGTACATGGCAGCCTTGGAGGCAGCGCATGAAGCAATATGGATGAAGGAGTTTGTCACCGACCTAGGAGTCATACCCAATGCGTCGGGGCCAATCGCTCTCTTCTGTGACAACACTGGAGCTATTGCACTTGCCAAGGAGCCCAGGTTTCACAAGAAGACCAGGAACATCAAGCGTCGCTTCAACTCCATTCATGAAAATGTTCAAGATGGAGACATAGATATTTGTAAAGTGCACACGGATCTGAATGTCGCAGATCTGTTGACTAAACCTCTTCCGCGAGCAAAACATGATCAACACCGGAACTCTATGGGTGTTCGATTCATCACAATGTAACTAGATTATTGACTCTAGTGCAAGTAGGAGACTATTGGAAATATGCCCTAGAGGCAATAATAAAAGGATTATTATTATATTTCCTTGTTCATGATAATTGTATATTGTTCATGCTATAATTGTGTTATCCGGAAATCGTAATACATGTTGAATACATAGACCACAATATGTCCCTAGTGAGCCTCTAGTTGACTAGCTCGTTGATCAACAGATAGTCATGGTTTCCTGACTATGGACATTGGATGTCATTGATAACGGGATCACATCATTAGGAGAATGATGTGATGGACAAGACCCAATCCTAAGCATAGCACAAGATCGTGTAGTTCGTTTGCTAGAGCTCTTCCAATGTTAAGTATCATTTCCTTAGACCATGAGATCGTGTAACTCCCGGCTGCCGTAGGAGTGCTTTGGGTGTGCCAAACGTCACAACATAACTAGGTGATTATAAAGGTATACTACAGGCATCCCCGAAAGCATCTGTTCGGTTAACACGGATCGAGACTGGGATTTGTCACTCCGTATGACGGAGAGGTATCTCTGGGCCCACTCGGTAATGCATCATCATAATGAGCTCAATGTGACCAAGTGGTTGGTCACGGGATCATACATTACAGTACGAGTAAAGTGACTTGCCGGTAACGAGATTGAACGAGGTATTGGGATACCGACGATCGAATCTCGGGCAAGTAACGTACCGATTGACAAAGGGAATTGTATACGGGATTACTTGAATCCTCGACATCGTGGTTCATCCGATGAGGTCATCGTGGAGCATGTGGGAGACAACATGGGTATCCAGATTCCGCTGCTGGTTATTGACTGGAGAGTCGTCTCGGTCATGTCTGCATGTCTCTCGAACCCGTAGGGTCTACACACTTAAGGTTTGATGACGCTAGGGTTGTAGAGATATGAGTATGCAGTAATCCGAAAGTTGTTCGGAGTCCCGGATGAGATCCAGGACGTCACGAGGAGTTCCGGAATGGTCCGGAGGTGAAGAATTATATATAGGAACTGCAGTTTCGGCCATCGGGAAGGATTCGGGGTCACCCGTATAGTACTGGGACCACCGGATGGGTCCCGGGGGTCCACCGGGTGGGCCACCCATCCCGGAGGGCCCTATGGGCTGAAGTGGGGAGGGGAACCAGCCCCTGGTGGGCTGGTGCGCCCCCCTTGGGCCCCCCTGCGCCTAGGGTTGGAAACCCTAGGGTGGGGGGCGCCTCCACTTGCCTTGGGGGGCAAGCCTCCCCTTGTCCGCCGCCCCCCTAGGAGATCCCATCTCCTAGGGCCGGCGCCCCCCTAGGGGGCCTATATAAAGGGGGGCGGGAGGGCAGCCGCACCCAAGTCTTGGCCCCTCCCTCTCCCCTGCTACACCTCTCCCTCTCGCAGAAGCTCGGCGAAGCCCTGCTGCGATCACTGCTGCATCCACCACCACGCCGTCGTGCTGCTGGATCTTCATCAACCTCTCCTTCCCCCTTGCTGGATCAAGAAGGAGGAGACGTCTTCCGCTCCATACGTGTGTTTAATGCGGAGGTGCCGTCCGTTCGGCACTTGGTCATCGGTGAATTGGATCACGACGAGTACGACTCCATCATCCCCGTTCTCTTGAACGCTTCCGCTCGCGATCTACAAGGGTATGTAGATGCACTCTCCTCTCGTTGCTAGTTGACTCCATAGATTGATCTTGGTGGAACGTAGGAAATGTTTTTGTTTTCCGCAACGTTCTCCAACAAAATTCTTATTGGCCGGACGAAACACGTGTCAGCTCGTCAGTGGGTCAGATAGGTGCCTATGATACGTCGACACATGGCACAGCCCAACAGAGGCCCATTCCTGTGAAAAGGCCGACCCGTTTGACTTGGTCAAAAGGTGGCGGGCCGGCCCATGGAAAGCCTGTTAACGGCCTGTTCGCATATAGCCCATTTACAGCCCGCTAACCCAAGGCCCATTACGCCCTATTCGAATAAGGCCTAGTAGCGTCATCTGGGCCATCCAATATGATTCCAGCCCATTTTTACTTCTGGCCCATGTATGGCCCATGACGTCTTTCGGCCCATATGAGGCCCTATGTAACTCTTGGCCTATTAACGGCCCGTGGTGAAACTGGCCCGTAATGAACAATATATCACTTTACACCCATTAACGGCCCATGTTAAAACTGGCCTGTAATGAACAGTGTATCACTTTATACCCATTAACGGCCCGTTATTCCGTTGGGCCGTTTCCAGCCCATGTTATCTTTCGGCCTTCTCAGAGCCCATTTATTCTTGGGCTCATTTCCAGCATTCATTTACTTACGGCCCGTTACTGTCATTTTCTGCTTGTGGGCCAAATTCAGCCCGTGGTTACAGTCGGCCCGTTTGTGGTTCGTTAATACGTTGGGTCGTTTTCATAGCGTCATCAAATACGACCTATTAACGATGGCCCGTTATGGTCGGCCCATGAACGGACGATTCCAACTCTAGCCCATTTACGGCCATAATGCGGCCTGTTATTGGCCCATGTTTGGCCATCAATCATACTGCTCGTATAAGGCCCATTGATGATACGACCCGTAGAAGGCCCATTGTTTATACGGCCCGTAGAAGGCCCATTGTTTGTACGGACCGTAGGAGGCCCAGTGTCACTACAGTAAATATTAGCCCATGGTTATTGTGGCCTAGTTTTAAAAAATGGAGTTATTGCAGCCACTAGCAAACCGCGGAAAAAGAACTGCAATGACAAGAAGCAAACAAATAAACAAGACAACAAGGAAATAAATAAGCAAGCAACTTACGCTAGGCTATCACGACTATCACACATATTACATCCACTGGGCATCAAAGTTCGCCACCGGTGCAAATAAATGCGCCGACAAAAGAATATACAAAACTGAGAGCACTTCAGAAGGCACTAGGCCTAGCCAGGTCGGGTCCCCCCAAACAGCTGAAGAAGCTGAGTAGACCTCAGTTGTGTCAACAATAGATGCATCAACACTAGATTTAAGGCATGATGGTGCGCACGGCAATCCTCTGACATCTTCATTGCATCTTGGACTTTAAGTCAGAGCTGAGCTGAAGCAAGCCTTTCCGCTTTAAGTTGAGACTGAAGAAGTCGAACTGATTGAGGCAGCGTGTAATGCCCCGGATTTGATGCACCAGGTGTCCGCCAATTATTCGCCGTCGTAGCCATGTCATTTGCTTGCGTGTTGCATTTTGCCATGTCATCATGTGCATCTCTTTTTGCATACGTGTTCATCTCATGCATCCGAGCATTTTTCCCGTTGTCCGTTTTGCAATCCGACACTTCCATGTCCTCCGGCGCCCCTTTTACCTCGTTTCGTGAGTGGACGAAAAATATTCTCGGAATGGGTCGAAACTTGGCGTGCGGTCTTATTATAGTGTAGACAGAGCGCCTGTTAAGTTTCGTCGCATTCGGAGCTCGTTTGATAGCCTAACCGTTAAACATATAGCGGCACCGTTGCCGGTATTCTCGCCGGACGTTTCGGTATCCTGAACAGTCGCCGGGCCTCACTTCTCTTCTCTCCTCTCAGCCCGAGGCCTCTCTTCACAGCCCACCTAGTCCCCCCTCTGTCCGGAGCCGCACGATCACGATCATAGGGCCCCGAAAGCCCCAAAAAACCCTAGCTATGTGCTATAAACGGACACCCCTTGTCCATTTTGGGCAGTCTAACCCCCTCCACCTACCTCTAGCCTCCCCCTCCTCAGATTCCGCGCCGCCAGCCACCTCCCACCTCTTCCTTGGATCGCGCCCCGCCGCTGCCTCCTCGAAATCCGGCGCAGGCCACCTCGTCGCCGCCACTTGGCGCGCCCCGATTGGCCAGCCACCGCTCCTCCCGCGCCAGCAGCCAATGGGAGGCTGCCACGTTGCTCCCCCGTCGCCACCTCGCCTCCCCCGCGGGCCTCCTCCACCACAGGCCCGCAGGGCCCGGATCCAGCCCGCCTGAGCCCATCGGGGCCCGAGTAGGCCCGCGCGCGCGCCGCTGCAGTAGCTCCCCGCGCCCGCAGCTCCACGCCCGGCCTCGCCTCGCCGCCCGCGCGGTCGCGCAACTCCGCCGCCGCTGCACCGCGCGCCGCTCGCGCCACCGCAGCACCTAGCGCGCCGCCCCGCCCGTCTTTTTCCTTGCCGGCGTCCCGCAAGGCTCGCCGCCGCCGCCGTCGTGAGGAGCTCGCCGCCCTGCGCCCGACGTCCTCCTTCCACCCGGATTCGGCAGCTCCGGCCGGATCCCGCTGCCTCCGTTCATCCCCGTCCTCCCCGACGTCTCACCGCGCTTCCTCCGGCCCTCCTTCGTCCTCTCCGGCGATCACCAGAGCGGAAGGGTCGCTGGAGCCGGTGCCCACCCGGATCAGGATGAGATCCACCATTCCCGGCAACCAAACGCGCGCTCCGTCCCACGTCGACTTTCGCGGAGGTGAAAATTCCACCAAGTCCTTTCTCTGTGTTAATTTTATTGCTCAGTTCATCATGTCATATCTCGCCATCCGTACCTCCGTTTCATGCGCACGATATATCGAAATGTTCATCGGGTTGTGATATTAATTTTGTTCCATTGCGCCATGTTCATTTGAGTTCATATTGATGCCCTAATCATCGTTTCCAAAGTGCAATATAATGTTGTCTGCTGTCTGTTAATAGAACATGCTCATTTGTCATTTTTGCATCTTTTTGTGTGATTTTCTTTTGAGCATGAACTCTACATGTGTTATGAGATACAACATGCAATCTTTGCTATGGTGCAACACATACTTCATGATATGCTATGTATTGATTGTTTCAAGCTTGCAAATTAGCCTCCGTGATGTTCCTGATTTCAGTGACTTAGAATTTCTCCAAGTCATTGCTCTGCTGTTATTTTTATGCCATGTATTCATGTTGCTACAGTGAGATCCCTGCCTCGTTTGAGTATGTTCAGTAATGATGTTTTGTTCGTGTGGTTATACCCTATCCATAAATGATTTTGTTTACATTTATAAAGTGCTCTAGCATGTCTTAATCTTGCTCTACTTTTGCTATAAAATGTTCCTGGCAGATTGTTTACATGTTATTCGATTTTGCCAAGGTTGTTGCTAGTGATCCTTGCATGCTATGAACTTGCCCTTGCCATGTTTAGATTCATGAACATGTCTTCTTGCTTATTCTATGCTTGTATTGTCATGCGATATTTTGTGGTGTGTGAATCGAGCTCGCAAAGATGCCTTCATAATTCTGTTTATGCCATGCTCTGTTTTTTCACGTCTGAATCTGTTTACGAAACTTGCTATGTTTACATGGGTGCCATCATATCTTCTGTGCCCTTTTGGCTCATGGTCAGTAAGGGACTTTTGTTCTATGAAATTAGTAGACTCATTCCATGCCTTTAGTTTCCATGATAAGTTCCTTTAGCATGCTGTCTGGTAGCTCTAAACATTGCAACCTGATGTTATTTCTGCCATGCCCAGTGATTTCCACAAAGTCTGTGAAGCTGATATTATTTGCATTTTTGCCATGTCCTTTTGAGAATGTTCTAATAGTTTATGGAGATAGCTCAGTGTTCATATTTTGTCATGCTTTACCATTACATCATGCCCATGCCTTTTGTTTTCATGTTGAGATCTTGTAGCATATTGTTTCGATGCTTGCAAGTTACCTAGTTGCTGTTTTGGACAGCTTGGCTAGTTACCTAGTTGCTTCGTTTTGAGTGTGCTCTATATGAAACTTGCTTAGTTTTGCATGTAGCTTCTTATTACCTTGTTGCAACCATGTTTTGAGTGTGTTTGCTTGATGTTTGGATGCATTTTCCATCAATGTCATGTTTAACTTGTTTGGCTCATATCTTCTAGGCCGTACCTCCGAATCGAATGAACTTTATATGTAACTTGACTAGAATTTCGTGTAGATCATTGTGGTGCATATTAACTTGCTGTTTAACAACTTGAACATAAGGTTTATTCAGATCAGTACCAAGCTCGAAAATTGCATATGAGGACTTACCGAAATTGTTCTATGTTGTTTCCGGCCTCATTTAAACTTGCTTTGATGTGTTTCTCTTGTATGCATCATCTCTTGCCATGAGTAGATTAATGTAGCCCTTGTCATGCATCATACTTGGTTGAGCATCATGCCTTGTTCATGTGTGGTGTGTTTACCATGTTGTGTGCTTCTTCTCGATAGTTCACGTTTCGTTGCGATCGTGAGGATTCATTCGTCTACGCTTGGTTCGTCTTCATGGCTTCATCTTCTTCATGGACTCGTTCCTCTTCCTTGCGGGATTTCTGGCAAGATGACCGTCACCTTGGATCTCATTACTATCATTGCTATGCTAGATGCTTCGTTCTATCACTATGCCGCGTTACCTACCACTTGCTTATCAAGCCTCCCAAATTGCCATGAACCTCTAACCTTTGTCACCCTTGCTAGCAAACCGTTGTTTGGCTATGTTACCGCTTTTGCTCAGCCCCTCTTATAGCGTTGCTAGTTGCAGGTGAAGATGAAGATTGCTCCATGTTGGATTATGTTTATGTGGGATATCACAATATATCTTATATTATTAATGCATCTATATACTTGGTAAAGGGTGGAAGGCTCGACCTTATGCCTGGTGTTTTGTTCCACTCTTGCTGCCCTAGTTTCCGTCATATTGGTATTATGTTCCCGGATTTTGTGTCCCTAACGCGGTTGGGTGATTTATGGGACCCCCTTGACAGTTCGCTTTGAATAAAACTCCTCCAGCAAGGCCCAACCTTGGTTTTACATTTGCCTCAGCCTATAGCCTTTTTTCCCTTGGGAGTCGTGCATCCCGAGGGTCATCTTTATTTTACCGCCCCGGGCCAATGGATCTCTAAGTGCTGGTCCAAACCGAGCGATGTCCAGCGCCCCCTGGGCAATCAGGGTCTATGCCAACCCGGCGTCTTGCTCATCCGGTGTGCCATGAGAACAAGATATGTGCAGCTCCTATCGGGATTTGTCGGCACATCCGGCGGCTTTGCTGGTCTTGTTTTACCATTGTAGAAATGTCTTGTAATCGGGATTCCAAGACTGATCGGGTCTTCCCCGGAGAAGGAATATCCTTCGTTGATCGCGAGCACTTATCATGGGCTAAGTTGGGATACCCCTGCAGGGTTTGAACTTTCTATACCCCTGCGGTTATGTGGCAGATGGGAATTTGTTAATATCCGGTTGTTGTAAACTTGAAGTAAACTCTTCTAAAATACACCTACCGTGTGCGTAATCGTGATGGTCTCCTTTCGGGGTTGTTCGAGAGGAGAACACGGTTTTCTGAGTTATGTTTGACGTAAGTAGGAGTTCAGGATCACTTCTTGATCATTACTAGTTGACGACCGCTTGCTTCGCTTCTCTTCTCGCTCTTATTTGCGTAAGGTAGCCACCATACATTGCTTAGTCGCTGCTGCAACCTCACCACTTTACCCCTTCCTTACCCATTAAGCTTTGCTAGTCTTGATACCCATGGTAATGGGATTGCTGAGTCCTCGTGGCTCACAGATTATTACAACACCAGTTGCAGGTATAGGTTATGCGATGATCTTAACGTGAGAGCGATGTTTATTTGTGTTGGAGTTCTTCTTCTTCTTCGTCGATCTTGGGATAGGTTCCTGGTCGGCAGCCTGGGCTAGCAGGGTGGATATTGTTTGAGTTTCTGTTTATGTTTCATCCGTAGTCGGATGTTGATCTTGTATATGATGTATTGATGTATTCTTGTGACATTTGTATGCCTTGTATGTATCCCCATCTATTATGTAATGTTGATGTAGTGATATCCACCTTGCAAAAGCGTCTCCAAGATGCGCTTCTATCCTTGGTGGGACCTTCGAGTTCTTTTAGGATAGAGTCGCATCTTGGGCGTGACAAGTTGGTATCAGAGCCTCGACCGACCCTAGGAGCCCCCTTTGATTGATCGTATAGTTTGGGCGATGTCGAGTCTAGAAGAAAATCTTGTTCAGAGTCTAGTTATATCGGAGAGTAGGATTGATTTTTACTCCTGTGCCCCTTCGTCCCTCTGGTGAGAAATCTTGACGTAGGTGTTATGGACTACTCCTCTTCCCCTTCAAATTTTTCTTTAGGATCACGCAGGTAGTTTTCGTTTGTTGTTCATCCTCTTTTCAATCCGGTGCACTTCTCTTCGAGTGGATTCGACCCTCTTTGTTTTTTTGGGAGATCAATCCTCAGCTCTTTTCAACCGATGTTGTTTCCCTGTCCAAAGTTTTCTTTATTTTTTCCTACCCGCCCTCCCTTCTTCTTATCGGAACCGGAGTCCGTAATTGAGTATCCATCCTACTCGTGCGGCGCCTTTGCATTCTCTCCTCAATTATTTCAACCGGTGCTTTCTCTCAAGTTATTCGTCGGTTCCCCATTCAAGTTGCATGTGTCTTTTCCCGCCTTCCCACCCTTTTATTCCGGAGTCTGAGCTTCTATTTAAGTATCAGTTTCATTCATGCGGAGTATCTTCAGTCTTTCCTCAATTGTCTCAACCGGTGAATTCTCGCCTAGTTAATCATTGTTCGTCTCATTTCATTTTCCGGTGGATCCAATGCAAGTTTTCGGTGTTGATCTTTTTTTCCGTCAGCTCAAATGTTTCCCCTTGCTCGTTCGCCTCTCGCCTGTTTATTATCCCGGAGTGATGAAGACATCTCAGAAGATTCATGTTTTCATTCTATTATTTCGAGGTTGTCACCTCATTCAAATCTTTCAAGCGTTCTGGTGCATCATTTCTCATTCGGCAATCCTTTCCAACAGTGCCGTCTTTTTCAGTGGGCCCTAACCCACAGGTCTTTTCCCCGGATCTTACCTGACTCTTCTAATTTTCCCAGAGATATTCTCAAGTTCTTTTGAAATTTGGCGTATGAATTTTATCAGTCAGATGCCTTCTCCAAGATCGTTTTCACATTCTTTCATGTTTGGGTTAATCTGTCCTCTTTCCATTCTCCCGGAGGGTTTCAACAAATTCTGCAAGGTGTTTCTCGTCGTCATTCTCAACATTTGAAGACCGAAGAAGAATTTCTCTTAAAATCTTGTCCGTTCTCCCAAAGATTCACGGTGCTAGCTCGATGTTATCCTATCAAATTGTTTCCAGTCGTGCAAATTCTTTTCATCCATCCGGAGCAGTTCAGGAGTTGCTTTCTCTCTCGATCATCCGGAGGCCACGTTTTCGGAATATTTCGTCATCCTAAGTTTTCAGCTTCGTTCTCCATTTATTCTAAATTTTTGCCTCTTCGTTCGTCTGCAATTATTCTATATCCGTGCTCTTTTCGTTTGTCTCAATATTCTTCCGGTTCTTGTTCAAGTTTTCTTCAATCAGTTCACGATCTATTCATTCTCGTGCATCTTGTTTTACTCAAGTATCTTCGTTCATTTTCTAATTCTTTCCGGTGATTCGTTCTCTTCTCTTCGTTCATTTACATTTTCACGGTGGTTCGTTGAAGATTCCTTTTCCATTCTCATCATATATTCATTCATTTATTTCCAATCCTACCGTGTTTCATGAAGACCTTCTCAAACTTCGCGCTAGATTCCCCCTTAACCCTTTCCATCGCGAATAAGTGGTATGCAATCCTTTGTTCCTCATCAATTTAATTGATGAAGGATAAGCATGACATAATTCTTATTCTTCTTTCATCAAGTTGGTTAATTCTTTTCTTCGGAGATTGTTCATGTTGAATGATTCTCGGTTCTAAGTTGTTCGTCTTTTCTTTTCCGGAGTTCCAAGTCTTCTCGCTTGTCTCGTCGTGAAGCTCCATCTAAATTATCGCAACGCTTTAATCTTACCCTTTTCATCCTTCAATTTTATCTCGTCATCTTTTGTTACCGGAGATTTTCGCGGTGGCTCGTCTTGATTAATTATTTCTTCAAGAGTTCATAAGTTCTTGTTGTAGGAGCTCAACTATCTTCTTCTTCTTGCCTCTCGAAGAGCAATTAATTCTCCGCATTCTTTTGAAGTGGAGTTTTGCATTTCTTCATTCTTATCAACTATTCAATCATTTCCGCTTGTGGTCGGTTATCACCTCAAAATCTTGAGATGTTATCCTTAAGTCCACAACAAGCAATTCTTTGTTGTTGATTTTCTCAACAACTTCGTTCAATTTTTTCTTCATGAGGTTGCCTTCAATTTCTTTCGTGGTAGATTGTCATCTTCTTCCCCGTTCTTCTCATTCGACTCTTTCAAGTCTTCCGGAGGTTTTGTGTTGTTCCTCAAGTCAAGTATCATTCCATCTTCTCAAGTTCATGTTCTACTCTTTCCATGTTTAGCCGGAGTGCTGCCTAAATTCTGTCATCCGTATTCCTTTTTCTAGCTTGTGCTAACCGGAGTGCTTTCAGAGTCTATCTTGTTCATTGAGCTTTTGATTCTCGTCATTCCCATTGCTCCTCTTTCCTACCCAGTGCTCTCAGCTTTGTTCACCCTCTCTCTTCTGTTCTTATTTCACCTCATCCATTTTTCCTCCCCGTCTCGGTCCTAAGATCTCGGATGAGATCTCTTGTTAGTAGAGGAGAGTTGTAACGCCCCGGATTTGATGCGCGAGGTGTCCACCAGTTATTCACCGTCGTTGCCATGTCATTTGTGTAACGCCCTCGATGCGGCTATATCTCCCACGCGTCGAGGCACGACTTAGAGGCATAACCGCATTGAAAGCAATGTCGCAAGTGAGGTAATCTTCACACAACCCATGTAATACATAAAGGGAAAGAGATACATAGTTGGCTTACAGTCGCCACTTCACACAATGCATAAATAAACATCCATCATACAAATTACACTCAAGGTCCGACTACGGTACCAAAATGAAAGAAGACTACCCCAAATGCTACATAGATCCCCGGATCACCCCAACTGGGCTCCACTACTGATCATCTGGAAAGGAAACATAGTAACGACCACATTCCTCGTCGAACTCCCATGTGAGCTCGGACGCGTCATCTGCACTGGCATCATTGGTACCTGCAACTGTTGTTGTAGAATCTGTCAGTCACGGAGACTCAGCAATCTCACACCCGCGAGATCAAGGCTATTTAAGCTTATAGGTAGGATGAGGTGGTGAGGTGGGGCTGCAGCAAGCGACTAGCATATATGGTGGCTAACAACGCAAAAGAGAGCGAGAAGAGAAGGCAAAGCACGGTCATGAAGCTAGAAGTGATCAAGAAGTGATCCTAGAACAGCCTACGTCAAACATAACTCCAACACCGTGTTCACTTCCCGGACCCCGCCGAGAAGAGACCATCACGGTTACACACGCGGTTGATGTGTTTTAGTTAAGGTCAACTTCGGGTTTTCTACAACCGGACATCAACAAATTCCCATCTGCCTCATAACCGCGGGCACGGCTTTCGAAAGATAATACCCTGCAGGGGTGTCCCAACTTAGCCCATTATAAGCTCTCACGGTCAACGAAGGATATTCCTTCTACCGGGAAGACCCGATCAGTCTCGGAATCCCGGACTACAAGACATCTCGACAGTAATAAAACAAGTCCAGCAAAGCCGCCCGATTATGCCGACAAATCCTGATAGGAGCTGCACATATCTCGGTCTCAGGGCACATCCGGATGAGACTAGCTACGAGTAAAACCAAGCCTCGAGTTTCCACGAGGGGGCCCCGCAGGCAGCTCAGTTCGGGCCAGCACTTAGAGAAGCACTGGTCCGGGGGGGGGGGGGGCTAAAATAAAGATGACCCTCGGGCTCGCGAAAACCCAGGGGAAAAAGGATTAGGTGGTAGGCAAATGGTAAAACCAATGTTGGGCCTTGCTGGAAGAGTCTTACTCAAAGCGAACTGTCAAGGGGGTCCCATAAATCACCCAACCGTGTAAGGAACACAAAATCCGAGAACATAACACCGGTATGACGAAAACTAGGGTGGCAAGAGTGGAACAAAACACCAGGCAAAAGGCCGAGCCTTCCACCCTTTACCAAGTATATAGATGCATTAATTAAATAAGAGGTATTGTGATATCCCAACAAGTAAACATGTCCCAACAAGGAACAACAAGTCCTTGTTCCAACAAGGAACAAACTTCATCTTCACCTGCAACTAGCAACGCTATAAGAGGGGCTGAGCAAAGCGGTAACATAGCCAATCAACGGTTTGCTAGGACATGGATGGTTAGGGGATGACATGGCAATATAGGAGGCATGATATAGCAAAAGAGCGAGCATCTAGCAAGCAAAGATAGAAGTGATTTCGAGGGTATGGTCATCTTGCCTGCAAGGTTCTCAGAGTTGTCGAAAGCTTGGTCCTCGAAAGCGTTCTCAACAGGTTCCTCGTTCACGTACTCGTCTCCCGGCTCTACTCACAACAAGAACACAAGCAAAGGGGACAAACATCAATCACGATGCAATGCGCAAGCAACATGATGCAAAACATGACATGATATGCGAGCTGTGATATGCAATGCATATGCGTGCTCCGGAAGGACAAAGATGAACAAGGCATAATCTTGGCAAACCAAGTATGCCACTGGATAGGTGAGGTGATTTCGGTTGAAATCGATATAAAGATCACCGGAATCGGATGCACGGTTTGCAAATGACAAGCAATACAAGAATGACAATAATCTGCGTGATAAACTAAGCATACATCCATCAAGAAGACATGGCATAGGAACTAGACATGGCAAGAATAACATCATATCATGCAAGGATCAACTACAACAAGCTTGGCAAAATCGAATAACATGTAAACAATCTGCCAGCAACATTTTATAGCAAAAGTAGAGCTCGATTGATTCAAGCTATGGCACTCCATAATTACAAACAAAGGCATGGATGGATAGAGCAAATCCATATGCTCAAAACACTCTTACTGATCATGCTCAAATTGTGCATAGATCTCTCTGAAACAACATGAACACATGGTATGAAAATAACAACAGGCAGGGACTTGGTGAAAATACTAAGTCTCTGAAATCAGCAACATCAAGTGCCCTAGTTTGCATGCTTGTGCTAGTCACCACAAAGGTCACAAAAATACATGGCATAATTCTTTGGAAAGGTAACATGGCATATTACAAAACTCATGTAGGACTCAACTTCATAGGAGGTACACATCAATCATGGAAAAAATGACAAAAGTGCATGTTCTGATAAGATCCAGAAACTAACATCACATAGCCCTATTCTAACAGCATTTCAGACATCAATATGACCTCAAATGAAAATTATGCAATGGAAAGAAATGATGTACTCTTCGAGGCAAACAATTTGACATATTATACGCACGAAACGGAGCAACGGATGCAAAGTTATGGCATGATGAACAGTTGGCGATGATGCAAAAATATCGAGGACTTAGAGAAAAATCGAGGGGGACGAAAGTCAACCCTAGCGCGCACGCGAACCGAGGCGGCCGGATCTGGCGCCAGAGTTCGCCGGAGAGGGAGCGGCGACGGCGGGGGTCGCCGGATCTGGGCGCCCCGGCCCGGATCCGCTCGGGGCGACGGCGGAGGAGGCGGGGACGGCGACGCGGCGACGCGGCGTGCAGGCGGCGGGGCACGGGAGAGCGGCGGCGCTGGCGGAGGAGGCGGCTCCGGCGGGCGTGGCACGACGCCGGCGGGCGGCGGGGCGGCTGAGCCGCGGGCTCGGGCGGCGGGGACGAGGTGCGGGCCGCGGCCCGGTTGGCGGCGCGGGAGGGCCGGCCACGGGCCAGGCGGGCCTCGGCGGCGCGCGGGACGGCGGGTGCCACGTGGCACGCGGCCACTGGCTGCGGGCGGCGGCGCGGGATTCGTCCGGCGGCGAACGACGTGTCCGCCCGCGCGGAGAGGAGCGGGGCTAGGGTTTCGCGGTGGATTTGATCCGGAATTCGGGGGGAGGGGGTGTTTTTATAGGTAGAAGGAGCTAGGAAGCTCCAAATGGAGAGCGGTTTTCGGCCACGCGATCGTGATCGAACGGCGGAGGACATGGGAGTGTCTTAGATGGGTTGTTGGGCTGTTATGAAGGGGTGTTGGGCTGCAACACACACGAGGCCTTCACGGTTACCCGGTTAACCGTTGGAGTACCAAACGACCTCCGATTGACCCGAAACTTGACACGCGGTCTACTGGTGCTATACCGAGGCCGCTTGACAAACCTCGGTCCATTCCGAGAATGTTTAATACCCGCTCACGAAGAAATGTAAAAGGGGACGCCGGGGGACATAGGAGCGCCGGATTGGAAAACGGACAACGGGGAAAATGCTCGGGTTTATGAGACGAACACGTATGCGAATGCGATGCACATGATGACATGATATGAAATGCATGACATGAACAAAATGTGAAACGTAGGGAAACCCAACCACGGAGGAAATATCATAACACATAGGCGAAAATGGCAAGAGTTGGATTACAAATATGGCAAGATACACCCGGGGCGTTACAACACTCCACCACTACGAGAGGATCTCGTCCCGAGATCTAGGACTGAAAGAACTCTGGATACTCGGAACGTAGGTGGTCCTCACGCTCCCAGGTGGCTTCTCGGTCTGAATGGTGTGACCATTTCACTTTCAGGAATTTGATTGACTTGTTGCGAGTCTTGCGCTCAGTTGTTTCAAGAATAGCAACGGGGTGCTCATGATAGGACAAATCTTCTTGAAGATCAATTTCTTCGAAGTTGATGGTGCGCTCAGGCGTCTTGAAGCACTTGCGAAGCTGCGACACATGGAAGACATCATGCACATTTGCAAAGTTGGCGGGAAGCTCAAGTTGATAGGCGAGATCGCCTCGTTTGTCGATGATCATGAAAGGAACGACGTATCTAGGAGCAAGTTTCTCCTTGATACCGAAGCGACGAGTTCCTTTCATTGGAGAGACGCGGAGGTAGATATGGTCTCCGATCTCGAAAGTCACATCTCGGTGTTTGCTATCGTAATGGCTCTTCTGGCGCGACTGCGCGGCTTTGAGGTTCTCACGAATCACCTTGCACATAGCCTCAGCCTCTGAGATCAAGTCATTGCCGAGCAATTGGCGTTCACCGGTTTCAGACCAGTTGAGAGGAGTACGGCACTTTCTGCCATAGAGAATCTCGAATGGGGCTTTGCCCGAGCTGGCTTGAAAACTGTTGTTGTAAGAAAACTCAGCATAAGGAAGACAATCCTCCCACTTCATGCCGAAAGAGATAACACAAGCTCTGAGCATATCTTCAAGAATTTGGTTGACACGCTCGACTTGTCCACTAGTCTGAGGGTGGAAAGCTGTGCTGAAGCGAATGTTGGTGCCCATGGCCTTCTGAAAAGAATCCCAGAACTTGGAGGTAAAGATGCTGCCACGGTCTGAAGAGATCAATTGTGGAATGCCATGCAAGGAGACAATTTTGGATGTGTAGAGCTCTGCCAGCTGCGCTGCTGTGATAGACTCTTTGATAGGAAGAAAATGAGCCACTTTGTGAGCTTGTCGATGACGACGAAGATAGCATCATTTCCACGCTTGGACTTAGGAAAACCAGTCACGAAGTCCATTTCGATATGATCAAACTTCCATTCTAGAATAGCAAGAGGTTGGAGTAGACCAGCTGGTCGTTGGTGTTCTGCCTTCACCCTTCTGCAGACATCACATTCCTTCACGAATTGAGCAATCTCTCGCTTCATTCGAGTCCACCAATACGATTGCTTGAGGTCATGGTACATCTTTGTACTTCCAGGATGAATTGACAGAAGAGAGTTGTGCGCTTCGTTCATAATGACTTTACGAAGATCGCCCTTTGGAACCACGATCCGGTCCTCGAAGAAAAGAGTATCTCTGTCATCAACTCGATAACACTTGTATTTGGACATGCCCTTGTCAATACCACGTTTCACCTTCTTCACCATGGTATCCAATAGTTGTGCCTCACGAATCTGATCTTCCAAGGTAGGAGAGACGATGAGGTTGGCAAGAAAACCTTGAGGGACAACTTGGAGATTCAACTTGCGGAAAGCTTCACAGAGATCCGGTTGAAAGGGCTTGAGGATTAAGCTGTTGAAGTAAGCCTTCCTGCTCAAAGCGTCTGCAATCACGTTAGCCTTGCCTGGAGTATATTCAATACTCGGATTATACTCTTGAATCATTTCGACCCATCGAGCTTGCCTGAGGTTGAGGTGGGGCTGAGTGAAGATGTACTTGAGACTCTTGTGATCGGTGAAAATGTCCACTTCCCTTCCCAACAGGAGATGTCTCCATGTTATTAGAGCATGGACCACTGCCGCCAACTCAAGATCGTGAGTGGGGTAGTTCCTTTCGTTGGGCTTCAACTGACGAGAGGTATAGGCCACAACCTTCTTCTCTTGCATTAAGACGGCACCGAGGCCCTGAAGAGAAGCATCACAGAAAACTTCATAAGGCTTGGATTCGTCAGGAGGAGTCAGAACTGGAGCAGTGACGAGTTTCTCTTTGAGAGTGTTGAAAGCAACGTCACACTCAGGAGACCAGACATATTTCAGATGCTTCTGGAGGAGGTTGGAAAGAGGCTTAGCAATCTTAGAGAAATTCTCAACAAATCTTCGGCAATAGCTTGCAAGTCGAAGAAAACTGAGAAGCTGCTTGACATTCTGAGGGGGTTCCCAATTCAAAACTGCAGACACCCTCTCTGGATTAATAGCAATGCCCTTGGCAGAGATGATATGGACAAGATAAAGAACTTCATCAAGCCAAAATTCACATTTGGAGAATTTCGCAAATAATTTGTACTCTCTGAGCTTGTCGAGCACCAATCGCAAATGTTTGGCATGATCCTCCTTATTCTTGGAGAAGACCAAAATATCATCGAGATAGACCAAGACAAATTCGTTGATGTAGGGGTTGAAGATGAAATTCATCAAACGAGAGAAAGCTGGAGGAGCATTGACGAGGCCGAAAGACATGACAGTATATTCATAAGGACCAAAGCTTGTTCTGAATGCTGTCTTGGGAATATCTTCTTCACGAATGCGGATTTGATGATAACCCATACGAAGGTCAAGCTTGGAGTACACTTTAGCACCTTTAAGTTGCTCGAATAGCTCATTGATGTTGGGAAGTGGGTACTTGTTCTTGATAGTCTTCTTGTTCAATGGACGGTAATCGACGCAAAGTCGGTCCGTGCCATCCTTCTTCTTGACAAAAAGAACACCACAACCCCAAGGAGAAGAACTTGGTCTGATCAGACCCAGACGCTCTTGTTCATCGAGTTGTTTCTTCAATTCCTTGAGCTCATCTGGTCCAAGCTTGTAAGGACGCTTGCAGACGGGTTCCGTGCCAGGCTCAAGATCAATAACGAATTCAACTGGCCGGCGGGGAGGCATACCCGGAAGCTCTTCTGGAAAGACATCTTGGTACTCATAAACGACTGGAATCTGAGAGATAGCATCCAATTCACCATTCTCATTGAGAGAAAACAACCGAATGGTATCATCACGAGAGGCATAGATGATCACATCGTCAGAAGAGTGAGTCAATTGAATTTCCCTGGCAGCACAATCAAGCTGAGCCTTGTGCTTATAGAGCCAGTCCATCCCGAGAATAAGATCAATATCAGAGTCACCAAGAACAATTGGTTTAGACAAGAATCTGTAGTCGCCCATCTTGATAGAAACATCCGGAACCACCAAACTAGAGCTCAAACGTTTACCAGGAGAAATGAAAGCCATGGGTCTATCCAAATTTGAAGAAGTGAACTCATGCTTGGCAAAAAAATGGTCTTGACATGAAACAATGCGATGCACCAGTATCAAATAAGACTTTTGCAGGAATGTCATTAACAGGAAGATTACCCATGATCACTTCAGAAGAATCCTCCGCTTGAGCTGCATTCATCATATTCACCTTGGCATGCTTAGGATTATGCTTGACCACTGCATTGTTGGAAGATTTCACAGGAGGAGGAGGCGGAAGGCGCCTTTGGTTGAAGCACTTGTCCGCATAGTGACCCTTTTGCTGATATTTCCTGCAAGTCACCCCTGAGAGCGGACGATAGTAAGGAGCAGTTGGCCTTGGAGCTTGATTCTGAGACTTGTTCTGATAGCCAGGGTTGGGTGGGTGGTAAGATCCACGACCACTTGAGTTCTTCTGCTGATAAGGCTGACGGAACGGAGGAGGAGGAGGCAACCAGAACTTGTGTTGCTTAGCTGCCACAAGTGAAGAAGAAGAAGACTGAACTGCGTCTCTGACTCTCTTCTTAGATGCCTCGCACTTGAGCTGAGCCGCTTCTTGTTTCAGCGCCATGTTGTAGAATTCATCATACTTTAATGGCTCGAAAAGCACGAGAGCAAGTTGCAGATCTTCTCTGAGACCATGCCAGAATTGGTAGATCATACTCTTCTCATCAGGGATGTCTTGCCTTGCAAAACGAGAGAGCTTCTGGAACTGAGTGTTGTATTGATAGACAGACATGTTGCCTTGCTTGAGATTGCGGAATTCCTTACGCTTAAGCTCAACAACACTTTCTGGAATGTGGTGAGCTTTGAAGTCACGGCGGAAATCATCCCAGGTAATCACACGACCTCCTCTGGAATCTTTGTATTGCTGGAACCACTCAGCAGCTTGATCTTTGAGTTGAAAAGAGGAAAACTTGACAAAGTCCTCAGGTCTGACATTGCTGCACTCGAAATGCTTGCTGATGTCCACGAGCCAATCATCGGCGTCTGTGGCCTCGACACAGTAGCTGAAGGTCTTTGGCTGATTAGCAAGGAACTGGTTGAGTGAAGCGAAGTGCGGCTGATTGTTGCCTTGGCCTTGATTCCCTTGATTATCTTGCCCTTGGTTGCGATCTTGCAAGAGCTGAATCAGAATCTGAGCATTGGCATTTGTGGCAATCATCAAGGCTTGCCATGCCTCCGGAGGCGGAGGTGGTGGCGGAGGGTTAGCCTGACTTCCTTCATTGCGTTCCGGATTCTGACGCGTTGGCGGAGCCATCCTGAAGAGGGTGACATCCATTAGCATCTTGAAAAAGATATATATACAAGCTGAATCAAAGGATCGAAATTGCAACATATAGTCTTCACAATAAACATTCGAACGAGAATGAACGAAAGAATTCCAAAGTAAAGCATCACACTTCCATAAGTTGAGAAGCCACTTAGAAAAGAGGTAAGAAATAAAATCCACAAGGTACGGATGTGAACAAATACTTGGTAAGGATTACCCAATCACAAACCAACTATCGGTGGAAGAAGTACTAGAGCTACATGAATTCCCACTTATAAACTCCCGAAACTTTCCGGTTATGCAATCAGGTGTTGGGGATACAGGGGACACAAAATATATCACCCAAACTAACAATTCCTAGATCCAGTTGTATCCATCCTTCAACACATAACCAAGAAATCCTCGGAAATCGTCTACCTCAACCTTCGAAAAGCATCCGTTATACAAGTCATGGCAATACTCCCGCACTCGCCTCAGTACTGGGCTATCAGGGTTATCTCACCAACAACTGTACAAAAGAGATTTTCGATGTCGGCGTACTAAACTCAGGTATTCCAAAACCGCAACGATAAAATTATGACGACAACATCTCGGAGCTCAACTCCCCGGGACACCTCCTCTAAAACCCCTGCTGACGGGAGGCAACCAAGACAATGTTGTCATCATAAAACCATCGGAACGATTCTAAGATACCCGCGTGATCCTAAAATTTTTTTTAGTGAAATTTGAGAAGAGAAGAGTCAAAACTCTACGTCAGGATGCCTTACCAGAGCGATGAGGAGACTGGGAAGTAAAAAGAATTCCTAAACACTCCGATATATAATTCCTAAATGACTCAAAACATTTTTCTAGACACAACTCGGCCACTAAAAACGATCAATCAGTGGGGGCTCCTAAGGTCGGGGAAGGCTCTGATTACCAACTTGTAACGCCCTCGATGCTGCTATATCTCCCACGTGTCGAGGCATGACTTAGAGGCATAACCACATTGAAAGCAATGTCGCAAGTGAGGTAATCTTCACACAACCCATGTAATACATAAAGGGAAAGAGATACATAGTTGGCTTACAGTCGCCACTTCACACAATGCATAAATAAACATCCATCATAGAACCTGGCTCTGATACCAACTTGTAACACCCTCGATGCGGCTATATCTCCCACATGTCGAGGCACGACTTAGAGGCATAACCGCATTGAAAGCAATGTCGCAAGTGAGGTAATCTTCACACAACCCATGTAATACATAAAGGGAAAGAGATACATAGTTGGCTTACAGTCGCCACTTCACACAATGCATAAATAAACATCCATCATACACGTGGGAGATATAGCCGCATCGAGGGCGTTACAAGTGAGGTAATCTTCACACAACCCATGTAATACATAAAGGGAAAGAGATACATAGTTGGCTTACAGTCGCCACTTCACACAATGCATAAATAAACATCCATTATACAAATTACACTCAAGGTCCGACTACGGTACCAAAATGAAAGAAGACTACCCCAAATGCTACATAGATCCCCGGATCACCCCAACTGGGCTCCACTACTGATCATTTGGAAAGGAAACATAGTAACGACCACGTTCCTCGTCGAACTCCCACGTGAGGTCGGACGCGTCATCTGCACTGGCATCATTGGTACCTGCAACTGTTGTTGTAGAATCTGTGAGTCACGGGGACTCAGCAATCTCACACCCGCGAGATCAAGGCTATTTAAGCTTATAGGTAGGATGAGGTGGTGAGGTGGGGCTGCAGCAAGCGACTAGCATATATGGTGGCTAACAACGCAAAAGAGAGCGAGAAGAGAAGGCAAAGCACGGTCGTGAAGCTAGAAGTGATCAAGAAATGATCCTAGAACAGCCTACATCAAACATAACTCCAACACCGTGTTCACTTCACGGACCCTGCCGAGAAGAGACCATCACGGTTACACACGTGGTTGATGTGTTTTAGTTAAGGTCAACTTCGAGTTTTCTATAACCGGACATCAACAAATTCCCATCTGCCTCATAACCGCGGGCACGACTTTCGAAAGATAATACCCTGCAGGGGTGTCCCAACTTAGCCCATTATAAGCTCTCATGGTCAACAAAGGATATTCCTTCTACCGGGAAGACCCGATCAGTCTCGGAATCCCGGACTACAAGACATCTCGACAGTAATAAAACAAGTCCAGCAAAGCCGCCCGATTATGCCGACAAATCCTGATAGGAGCTGCATATATCTCGGTCTCAGGGCACATCCGGATGAGACTAGCTACGAGTAAAACCAAGCCTCGAGTTTCCACGAGGGGGCCCCGCAGGCAGCTCAGTTCGGGCCAGCACTTAGAGAAGCACTGGTCCGGGGGGGGGGGGGCTAAAATAAAGATGACCCTCGGGCTCGCGAAAACCCAGGGGAAAAAGGAGTAGGTGGTAGGCAAATGGTAAAACCAATGTTGGGCCTTGCTGGAAGAGTCTTATTCAAAGCGAACTGTCAAGGGGGTCCCATAAATCACCCAACCGTGTAAGGAACGCAAAATCCGGGAACATAACACCGGTATGACGGAAACTAGGGTGGCAAGAGTGGAACAAAACACCAGGCAAAAGGCCGAGCCTTCCACCCTTTACCAAGTATATAGATGCATTAATTAAATAAGAGGTATTGTGATATCCCAACAAGTAAACATGTCCCAACAAGGAACAACAAGTCCATGTTCCAACAAGGAACAAACTTTATCTTCACCTGCAACTAGCAACGCTATAAGAGGGGCTGAGCAAAGCGGTAACATAGCCAATCAACGGTTTGCTAGGACATGGGTGGTTAGGGGCTGACATGGCAATATAGGAGGCATGATATAGCAAGTGGTAGGTATCACAGCATAGGCATAGCAGAAGAGCGAGCATCTAGCAAGCAAAGATAGAAGTGATTTCGAGGGTATGGTCATCTTGCCTGCAAGGTTCTCAGAGTTGTCGAAAGCTTGGTTCTCGAAAGCGTTCTCAACAGGTTCCTCATTCACGTACTCGTCTCCCGGCTCTACTCACAACAAGAACACAATCAAAGGGGACAAACATCAATCACGATGCAATGCGCAAGCAACATGATGCAAAACATGACATGATATGCGAGATGTGATATGCAGTGCATATGCGTGCTCCGGAAGGACAAAGATGAACAAGGCATAATCTTGGCAAACCAAGTATGCCACTGGATAGGTGAGGTGATTTCGGTTGAAATCGATATAAAGATCACCGGAATCGGATGCACGGTTTGCAAATGACAAGCAATACAAGAATGACAATAATCTGCCATTAACAGCATGATGCTACTTAGCAAGCAACAAGAAATTAAGCTACTGCACCCAAACATATCAACAAAGCATATGACAGTAATCTACACAAGGTGCTTGATAAAAGATGAACACTGAGCTACGGCTAAATCACAACACAACAGGTTCAAACAAGCATGGCAAAAGTGCAAAAGATAACAGGTTCACAGACTTGGTGAAAATAACAACATGCCAGAAATTAACATCAGGATGACATGTTTAGAGCAATGAAACAACATGCTACAGGATCAGGACATAGAAAAGTAAGGCATGGCATGAATCTATGCAAAGCACTTAACAAAAGTCACTTACTGACCATAAGCCAAAAAGGATCAGAAAATACGATAACACCCAAGTCAAAAACAGATAACAAGTAGGCATGTTCGTGAGCTCGATGCACTCACTACAGAGCATTGCGTGATAAACTAAGCATACATCAATCAAGAAGACATTGCATAGGAACTAGACATGGCAAGAATAACATCATATCATGCAAGGATCAATTACAACAAGCTTGGCAAAATCGAATAACATGTAAACAATCTGCCAGCAACATTTTATAGCAAAAGTAGAGCTCGATTGATTCAAGCTATGGCACTCCATAATTACAAACAAAGGCATGGATGGATAGAGCAAATACATATGCTCAAAACACTCTTACTTATCATGCTCAAATTGTGCATAGATCTCTCTTAAACAACATGAACACATGGTATGAAAATAACAGCAGGCAGGGACTGTGAAAATACTAAGTCTCTGAAATCAGCAACATCAAGTGCCCTAGTTTGCATGCTTGTGCTAGTCACCAAAAAGGTCACAAAAATACATGGCATAATTTTATGGAAAGGTAACATGGCATATTACAAAACTCATGTAGGACTCAACTTCATAGGAGGTACATATCAATCATGCCAAAAATGACAAAAGTGCATGTTCTGATAAGATCCAGAAACTAACATCACATAGCCCTCTTCTAACAGCATTTTGGGCATCAAGATGACCTCAAATGAAAATTATGCAATGGAATGAAATGATTTACTCTTCGAGGCGAACAATTTGACATATTATACGCACGAAACGGAGCAACGGGTGCAAAGTTATGGCACGATGAACAGTTGGCGATGATGCAAAAATATCGAGGACTTGGAGAAAAATCGAGGGGGACGAAAGTCAACCCTAGCGCGCACGCGAACCGAGGCGGCCGGATCTGGCGCCGGAGTTCGCCGGAGAGGGAGCGGCGACGGCGGGGGTCGCCGGATCTGGGCGCCCCGGCCCGGATCCGCTCGGGGCGACGGCGGAGGAGGCAGGGACAGCGACGCGGCGTGCAGGTGGCGGGGCATGGGCGAGCGGCGGCGCTGGCGGCTCCGGCGGGCGTGGCATGACGCCGGCGGGCGGCGGAGCCGCGGGCTCGGGCGGCGGGGATGAGGTGCGGGGCGCGGCCCGGTTTGCGGCGCGGGAGGGCCGGCCACGGGCCAGGCGGGCCTTGGCGGCGCGCGGGACGGCGGGTGCCACGTGGCACGCGGCCACTGGCTGCGGGCGGCGGCGCGAGCTTCGTCCGGCGGCGGCGGACGTGTCCGCCCGCGCGGAGAGGAGCGGGTCTAGGGTTTCGGGGTGGATTTGATCCGGAATTCGGGGGAGGGGGTGTTTTTATAGGTAGAAGGAGCTAGGAAGCTCCAAATGGAGAGCGGTTTTCGGCCACGCGATCGTGATCGAACGGCGGAGGACATGGGAGTGTCTTAGATGGGTTGTTGGGCTGTTTTGAAGGGGTGTTGGGCTGCAACACACACGAGGCCTTCACGGTTACCCGGTTAACCGTTGGAGTACCAAACGACCTCCGATTGGCCCGAAACCTGACAGGCGGTCTACCGGTGCTATACCGAGGTCGCTTGACAAACCTCGGTCCATTCCTAGAATGTTTAATACCCGCTCACGAAGAAATGTAAAAGGGGACGCCGGGGGACATAGGAGCGCCGGATTGGAAAACAGACAACAGGGAAAATGCTCGGGTTTATGAGACGAACACGTATGCGAATGTGATGCACATGATGACATGATATGAAATGCATGACATGAACAAAATGCGAAACGAAGGGAAACCCAACCACGGAGGAAATATCATAACACATAGCCGAAAATGGCAAGAATTGGATTACAAATATGGCAAGTTACACCAGGGGCGTTACAATTTGCTTGCGTGTTGCATTTTGCCATGTCATCATGTGCATCTCTTTTTGCATACGTGTTCATCTCATGCATCCGAGCATTTTCCCCGTTGTCCGTTTTGCAATCCGACACTCCTATGTCCTCCGACGCCCCTTTTACCTCATTTCGTGAGTGGCCGAAAAATGTTCTCGGAATGGGTCGAAACTTGGCGTGCGGTCTTATTATAGTGTAGACAAAGCGCCTGTCAAGTTTCGTCGCATTCGGAGCTCGTTTGATAGCCCAACCATTAAACATATAGCAGCACCGTTGCCGGTATTCTCGCCGGACGTTTCAGTATCCGGAACAGTCGCCGGGCCTCACTTCTCTTCTCTTCTCTTAGCGAGAGGCCTCTCTTCACAGCTCACCTAGTACCCCCTCTGTCCGGAGCCGCACGATCGCGATCATAGGGCCTCGAAAGCCCCCCAAAACCCTAGCTATGTGCTATAAATGGACACCCCTTGTCCATTTTGGGCAGTCTAACCCCCTCCACCTACCTCTAGCCTCCCCCTTCTCAGATTCCGTGCCGCCAGCCACCTCCCACATCTTCCTTGGATCAAGCGCCATCACCTCCTCCTCGAAATCCGGCGCAGGCCACCTTGGCGCCGCCACTTGGCGCGCCCCGATTGACCAGCTGCCGCTCCTCCCGCACCCGCAGCCAGCGGGAGGCTGCCATGTCGCTCCCCCGTCGCCACCTCGCCTCCCCCACGCGCCTCCTCCACCACAGGCCCGCAGGGCCCGGATCCAGCCCGCCTGTCGGGGATATACCCCGCGGCGTAAACCGGCCGGAAGTTAACCCGGCCGGACTTGACGGTTTATCTGAAGACCCGCCCTGACCTTGACGGTTTACAAGCAGCCCGCTTGGTCGTTATGACTTACTGATAACCCGGAGGGCGGATTAGACGGATGACAAGGCCCAAGGCCCAGAAGGCCGGTTCAACTATGATGGGTCGGTTTAAGAGGAAAGGAATATTTGCCTTACAAGGAGTTAAAGCCAGGACTTGTATCCGGTTTGTATTGGAGATAGACTAGTCCTAATCCCAATAGGACTCCACATGTAAACCGCCCCTCCAACATATATAAGGAGGGGTAGGGCTCCCCAAAGAGGGACAGGTTAGAAGTTAGAAGCGAAAAGCAATCAATAATCTCTAGGGCTAGACACAAAGAGCCGGTTTACGGCGTCTCCCTCGGGATGATAATGAGACCTAGCCTCAAACAGCATGTAGGGTTATTACCAGATGATGTTTCCTGGGGCCCGAAGCTGTCTAAATCCTTGTCTTGCGTGTTGATCCGCCCTGCGTCTCTTGTCCCACTCAACCCATCTCAAGCTACCACATAGATGCGTTGGCCACGCGACTAAGTCCTGACACTAAGGACATCTGCCGTGACAAACCCACGACAGTTGGCGCCCACCGTGGGGCCTGCGCACGGTGGTGTTCAGTTCTTAAAGGGATTTCATCTAGGGTTCGAGAGGTTTATAATTATATAGATGAAGAAGAGCAGACTCCGAGGAAATCTACATCGTCTATGAGTTCATCAGTAGAGATGAAAAATCAGCGGCGCATAATGTGCGTCCGGACGATCAACGTGTGATGTTTCTGCCGCAAAAAATCGCCGAAGTCGTGCCCAAGATTGATAGGTACAAGGATCAAATCTAAAAGCGGTCCATCCAGAAGACGGAGACCTTTGGTTACGTTTTGATCGATTGAAGAAAAAGGAAAATATGGCGGGTCCTACTTCGAGTCGCCGCTTCGTCAAGTGGCCCTGTTGCCGAGACGCTTTCTGCGTCGATCTCCGAGTCGCCCGCAGCCACGGCTTTCTTCAGAGCCGCCCCGGTTTAGCCTCGCCTCCCAGTCGCGAGCTACCTCGAAACTGCCGCGGACGACGTTCACCTCAGCCGTAAACCGGCCTCTACTGCTGCTAAACCGACCTCCTCTGTTGTCATGAGTCGCCGCGGTCACATCGACCCGCCTCGGATGAGCCGCCGGCCACTCAACCTGGGTTCTGCCGTGGCTCCGCCTCTTCAAGACTGCGCCACCCCGCCTTCTCGCGTTTGGCTTCATCCGCTGCCAAGGGCCCTCGGCAAGCTACTGAATCACCGTCGTCCCCTTGCCTTGCCGTTGTGCTGTTTCTTCAAGTCAACCGCGCCATAAGACGCCCAAATTGCTGCTCCACTTCTGCTGTTACCCCGCTGAGCTACGAATTATTCATATAAAGGACTACAAGACAAAGGCTCCATCAGAATTGCCAAAACTGCATAAGGGTTTTTCTGAAGAAGGCCTAGCTCCCGGTGGTGAGAGAGAGAGATCGTGCAAGCATTATTTTACGGCGGTATTCGTTCAGTAAAACGGGCCACCGAACAGGCATAAAAGCAAAATTTCTACCATCCAGGGTTTACATTGACCCATCAGACGCTAAAAAGGAAGTCAGTGGCAGCCTGCGTGGGATGTTAGGCACTGCCATCTCAATTTCCTCAAAAGAAGACAGAGGCAAAATCGACTAGCACTTACAGTACAACATTTTATACGGTGAGGGAGTTCTACTACTACTAGTAGTAACCCATCCAGACTAAAATACTAGCACATGAACAGTGCTATTGGACACAATTAAATTCTAGCCTGTGCGCAGATCATCTGTCATCAAATGCATCAGGTGAAATCTATCTGGTCTATTTTTATTTATATATTTTCATTCCTCTGAGAACAATTACTCTGGTTGTAGTATTTTTACGCAGGACGACTATTAAAAAAAAGGGATGGTGTTATACCGCAGATGCATGTTCGGCTGTGCCGTGCGGTTTCACGGACGCGCGTGTCGCGGTCTTGTTTTGGTCAATGCGACGGCCGACTCGCCCGTCCGCGCCGCCTTACAACGCCACGAACGAATCGCCCATCCGCCCTTGCGGCCGGTTCAAGCGTCCACGCCGGCTTACAACGCGGAGGGCAATTTGCTCTTCGCAACGGCTTACAATGCTACGGCCGACTCATCCGTCTGCTCCTGCGGGTGACTCATCCGTGGTTGATTTCGGTGTCACCATAGTGGTTATCAACTCTGCGGCGGATAATTTCCGGCCTAACATATCAGGTGATATCCATCTAAAGCCTATTTTACTAGCGCATATTATTTTTGTCAAGGAACAATTACTTTGGCACACGATATTTTTTGACGCAGGACAATTGTTCATTACAAATGAGGCGTTATATTACGGGCACGGAGGACGCGCTAGCAATGTTCTGCACTGGCGTTTCGTCCGTGTCATACCACTTGGTGAATGAACGTGAGCAAGTCACCGTCCCTGTGGCCCGGTTTACATCAGCTTGCCGGGACCGTGCCCGCGATTAACTCGCCCGTCCGTGCCGGTTTATGGCACGGGTGCTGATTTTCCCATCCACACCGGTTTACAATGTCGCGGCCGACTCATCTATCCGAGTCGCCTCTGATGTTGTGGTCGTCTTTGTTGTCCATCTCTCGCGTCCTCGTCTACATCAACATACCGGGCCGCATGTGTCTGCATTAGCTGTTTATTGAATATGAGCAAGTCACAACTTGGGTAGCCCGGTTTTCTTTCAACAAATTGGAGGCAAATTATCATATACTATCAACCACCGTCTGCACTAGGTGGTTCAATGGGAAGGCGCACAAGTCGCCGCCGCTACAGTTTGGTTAACTTCAAATAACCAGTTGGAAGGAACCATTGGCCGAGTTGTTGACACAGCTCATACAGGATCATTTATAACCCGCCGCAGTCACCTCAACCTTCTGTGGATTCACATCGTGCTATCAACACCAATGATATACAAGTTATGCCGGTTTATATCACGGTCAAATATGGAGAATCTCAAGCCAACTCCTCGAGTCACCTTGAGACTTGGGGGCTACAATGATATGACGCAGCAAGTCTTGCCAGTTTCAGCCGGTTTAAGAACCCGAGGACGATGGAGGGAAAGATAACCCGATCCTGGAGGCTACTGTTATGTTGATGAAAATTTAAAGGCCGTCAGAAAATTTCTGGCTTAGAAAGTATATGACAGTTACAAAATCCCGACTCAATGAAGAAGTTTCGGATCATCAGAAAGGATTCCGGTTTGAAACCTGGCTGAAGGGAAGTCAGTATCACTGAAGCGCTCAGATCCGGTTTAACAATGTCCGGTTCAAAAAGGAATTAACTTCTCGCAAGTTCGAGTTTAAAGGCCGTCAGAAAATTTCCGGCTGAAAATGAAGATTCCGGTTTAAAATCCGGTTCAAGGGAAAGATGTCTCCCACAGCTTTGAAGCTTTCAATATCCGGTTCAAGATCCCGGTTCAAGAAGAATTTATCTCTTGCAAAAAAAAGTTAAAAATTACCGAAGAGGACCTGCTGCCATGATGCGCGGTTCAAACATGGGTATCTGGCCTTATTGGCCTGACATATTATTTATCACATGGGGGCTCCCGCTTTATAAAGCGGGGTATCTATTCTTTATATCATGTGTGGTTACACGGGGTTGTTTTCAAGCAACATCCGGTTTACCCCTTGCAAGTCTTAACAAGATCACTTGAGGCTTCCTGTTCAAACATAGGTCATATTCGAACCAAAGAGAACATAGCTATCCTTATGAGGTCATTTGGGGGCTCGGTCATGTTTGAACCGATGCAATACCTCTTGGCCGGCGAAAGCCACCAGAGTCATTTGGGGGCTCGGTCACGTCCGAACCGATGCAACACCTCTTGGCCGGCGAAAGCCACCAGAGTCATTTGGGGGCTCGGTCGTGTCCGAACCGATGCAATACCTCTTGGCCGACGAAAGCCACCAGAATCATTTGGGGACACAGTCACGTCTGAACCGGTCACGCCTCTTGGTCGGCCTACGGGCCTTAGAGTCATTTGGGGGCTTGGTCGAACCCGAACCATAGCAATGCCACTTGGCCGGCGTAACGCCACGCGTCATTTTGGGGTCCTGGCTAACTGGCACCATCGCTACGCCTTCGGGGGGCTTGGTTGCGTCTGACCATGGTAATTCCATCTGACCAAGCTCAGTAGAGCTCTTCTTTTGCAAAAAGTCTTTGTCACCGCTTTTGCTTCATTGTTTTTTAAAGAGTTGATAATTTATTGTGTTTCTTTTAAACCGACAATATTTTGCACCGGTTCGACTGTCAAATTGACGAAACACGGTCCAATTTTAATTCGGAAGCTATCTGCCCGGTTTGATTTTCTGTTACCATCCTATTATGGAGTAAACCGGTGTTTATCAAGCCCGGCTCGGCTTTCAACTACAAGTTGGCAGTACACGATCAAGTTATAATCCGGAGACTATCAGCCCGGTCTGGTTTGACTACAAGTCACCAGTATTATATATGGTTAATCCGGTGTTTATTAAGCCGGCCTGGCTTTGGACTATAAGTCGCCAGTATATATTTGGATTGCGCCATTGGAATTCTGCGCTTATAAATCATTGGGTTATATTATTCAAATAGCCAACATGGCTGGATTTTTATTATGGTTATTAATATTATGATTAAGGTTTTTAAAGTCGCTTTAGCGCAATGGTTATCATTTTCTATAATTGAAGGAATAGTCCCGAGTCGCTGCAGGCTTACAACCCAGCACTTGGGGGCTACATTATTCAAAGTTGAGATTATATCAAATATGCAAGTTTCATGTCGCTGCAAGCATGCACCATGACACTTGGGGGCTAATGCAAAGTCATTTTTGCTCATCTTATTGAAGACCCGACTCATCACATCGTAATGAGATGGCCCTTGGGGGCTACCAATTGCTCCTGTCAACTATTCAAGGTACAAAGCTTTTTTCCATTATATTGAAGGGTCCACTGCTCAGTTGGTAAAGCACAAGGCTCTTAACCTTGTGGAAGGGAATTCAAGCCCCATGATGGGGGTTACATCATATGATGTTATTTTCATTGAAGTATATATCAAAGTCCCAGCTCAATATTATCTTATTGACCCGGCCGTTGGGGGCTACATTGGTTGAAGTTTTATGGGCATCAGCCAATTACAAGTCCCAGGTTGCTGCAAGCATGACAACCCGGCACTTGGGGGCTACAGGTATTATATTATTATCGAAGAAAGATTTTCAAATTCTCTGTTGAGCAAATTAGATTGACCCGGTGTCACCAATCATTATGACCCTGTGGCTACAACCCGGTGTCATCAATAATCATAAACCGATGTTGGCAACAATCATGAACCGGTGTCTGCAACAATCATAATCCGGTGTCATCAGTTTTTATAACCCGGCCATTTGGTAATGTTAAACCGGCAAGTTTTCAAGACCGGGATCATCTTCAAACCGGCTGAATATCAGATGAATATTTCAAGACCAATATTTCTTAAACCGGCACTTTGGAAGCCGACTCAAGTGGATTATTCTTCACAATATCTTTCTGTGAGAAACCACTGTCAGCAGTTTAAAGTATGAAGCTGGTTATTGATCCGGATTTTTCTAGAAGGAGGGAATAACAAAGATTTAAGGATGATCAGGGTTTACAAGAATTCTTAACCCGGAGCGCAACCTGTCAAATTTGTTCTTATGTTTATTTGCAGCATAAGTTTACCATGGATAAATCCAAGCTAAACTTGGGGGCTAATGTCGGGGATATACCCCGCGGCGTAAACCGGCAGGAAGTTAACCCGGCCGGACTTGACGGTTTATCTGAAGACCCGCCCTGACCTTGACGGTTTACAAGCAGCCCGCTTGGTCGTTATGACTTACTGATAACCCGGCGGGCGGATTAGACGGATGACAAGGCCCAAGGCCCAGAAGGCCGGTTCAACTATGATGGGTCGGTTTAAGAGGAAAGGAATATTTGCCTTACAAGGAGTTAAAGCCAGGACTTGTATCCAGTTTGTATTGGAGATAGACTAGTCCTAATCCCAATAGGACTCCACATGTAAACCGCCCCTCCAACATATATAAGGAGGGGCAGGGCTCCCCAAAGAGGGACATGTTAGAAGTTAGAAGCGACAAGCAATCAATAATCTCTAGGGCTAGACACAAAGAGCAGGTTTACGGCGTCTCCCTCGGGATGATAATGAGACCTAGCCTCAAACAACATGTAGGGTTATTACCGGATGATGTTTCCCGGGGCCCAAAGCTGTCTAAATCCTTGTCTTGCGTGTTGATCCGCCCTGCGTCTCTCGTCCCACTCAACCCCTCTCAAGCTACCACATAGATGCGTTGGCCTCGCGACTAAGTCCTGACACTAAGGACATTTGCCGTGACAAATCCACGACACCGCCCGAGCCCATCGGGGCCCGGGTAGGCCCGCGCACGCCGCCAAAGGAGCTCCCCGCGCCCGCAGCTCCACGCCTGGCCTCGCTTTGCCGCCCGCGCGGCCGCGCAACTCCACCGCCGCTGCACCGCGCGCCGCCGCTGCACGTAGCGCGCCGCCCCGCCCGTCTCTTTCCTTGCCGGTGCCCCACAAGGCTCGCCGCCGCCGCCATGAGGAGCTCGCCGCCCCATGCCCGGTGTCCTCCTTCCACCCGGATCCGGCAGCTCCGGCCGGATCCCGCCGCCTCCGGTCGTCCCCGTCCTCCCCGACGTCTCTCCGCGCCTCCTCCGGCCCTCCTTCGTCCTATCCGGCGATCTCCGGAGCGGAAGGGTCGCCGGAGCCGGTGCCCACCCGGATCGGGATGAGATCCACCAGCCCCGGCAACCAAACACGCACTCCGTCCCGGATCCCTCCGTCCCGCGTTGACTTTTGCGGAGGTGAAAATTCCACTAAGTCCTTTCTCTGTGTTAATTTTATTACTCAGTTCATCATGCCATATCTCGCCTTCCGTAGCTCCGTTTTATGCGCAAGATGTATCGAAATGTTCACCTGGTTGTGATCTTCATTTTGTTCCATTGCGCCATGTTCATTTGAGTTCACATTGATGCCCTTATCATCGTTGCAAGAGTGCTATATAATGTTGTCTGCTGTCTGTTAATAGAACATGCTCATTTGTCATTTTTGCATATTTTTGTGTGATTTTCTTTTGAGCATGAAGTCTAGATGTGTTATGAGATACAACATGCCATATTTTCTGTGGTGCAACCCATACTTCATGATATGCCATGTATTGATTGTTTCAAGCTTGCAAAGTAGCCTCTGTGATGTTCCTGATTTTAGTGACAGAATTTCTCCAAGTCATTGCTCTGCTGTTATTTTTATGCCATGTATTCATGTCGCTACAGTGAGATCCATGCCTCGTTTGAGTATGTTCACTAAGGATGTTTTGTTCATATGGTTAGGATCTATCCACAAATGCCTTTTTTTACATTTATAGAGTGCTCTAGCATATCTTAATCTTGCTCTACTTTTGCTATAAAATGTTCCTGGCAGATTGTTTACATGTTATTCGATTTTGCCAAGGTTGTTGCTAGTGATCCTCGCATGATATGAACTTGCCCTTGCCATGTTTAGATTCATGAACATGTCTTCTTGCTTATGCTATGCTTGTCTTGTCATGCAATGCTTTGTGGTGAGTGAATCAAGCTCGCAAAGATGCCTTCATAATCTGTTTATGCCATGCTCTGTTTTTTCACAACGTCTGAATCTGTTTATGAAACTTGCTATGTTTACATGGGTGCTGTCGTGGAATTGTCATGGCAGATGTCCTTAGTGTCAGCACTTAGTCGCGAGGCCAACGCATCTATGCGGTAGCTTGAAGGGGTTGGTCGGAATCGAGAGACGCAAGGCGGATCATCACCCAAGACGAGGGTTTAGACAGCTTCGGGCCCCGGGAAACATCATCCGGAATAGCCCTACATGCTGTTTGTGGCTAGGTCTCATTATGCTCATGAGGGAGTCGCCGCATAAGCCGGCTTCCCCTTTGTGTCTAGCCCTAGATATTGTGTCCTGTTGCTTGTAGCTCGTCCCTCTTTGGGGAGCCCTGCCCCTCCTTATATAAGATAGAGGGGCGGGTTACACGTGGAGTCCAAATAGGATTAGGACTAGCCTATCTTCTACTACAAGCCGGATACAAGTTCGGTTCTTGATTCCTTGTAAGGGAGATATTCCTCACGCCTTTCCTCTTAAGCCGGCCTACCATAACGTAAGCCGGTCTTCTGGGCCTTGAGCCTCCTGCCCCCCGGGTCTTGTCGCTCCGCTGATCCGCTTGCCAGGTCACCCATAAGTCGCCAGGATCGGGCGGGTAACTTAGTGTGTCGTCCAGCCAGGGCGGGTCATTAGTGAGTCGCCAAGTCCGGCTGGGTTATACATCCAGCCGGGTCATACCGCGGGTCCCCGACATTAGCCCCCAAGTTTAATTTGGATTTATCCATGTTAAACTGTTCTGCAACATAAACACAAGAACAATTTTGAGAGGTTATACTCCGGGTTAAATATTCTTGTAAGACGGCACTTCATCATCCTTAAGTCCTTGTCATCTCCTTCTGCTGGAAAGTCCGGGTCAATAAGCCAGCTTCATATTCAATTTGCTGACATTGGTCTCTTGTTGAGAAAATTGTAAAAGATAATCCACTTGAGTTGGCTTTCAATGCTCTAACTTGACAAAAAAATATTGGTCTTCAAATATTCAACTTATACTCAGCCGGCTTGAAGATATAAAACTTGTCGGTTTATGATTACCAAAACTGCCGGGTCATAAATAGATGATGCCGAGTCATAATTGTCACCGACGCCGGTTTATGAATTTTGCAGACACCGGGTCAATCTGGTTAGCTCAAAACTGAAAATTGGAAGATATTTCTCCCTATATGCATATTACCTGTAGCCCCCAAGTCTTGAGCAGAACAAAGTGATGGTTTAAGACTTGCTTCAATATGAATACTGCCACTTTTGAAGAAATCCATGTTGTTCATCCCAGTCACGAGTAAAAACTGAACACTCCATATTATGTAGCCCCCAAGTGCCGGGTTGTCATGCTTGCAGCAACCTGGGACTTGTAATTGCCTGATGCTAAAAAAACGTCAACCAGTGTAGCCCCCAAGGGCCGGGTTGTCATGCTTGCAGCAACCTGGGAGTTGTAATTGCCTGATGCTCAAAAAAAGACTTCAACCAGTGTAGCCCCCAAGGGCCAACTCATTTAGAATGTGATGAGTCGGGTCTTCAATAAGTATAGCAAAAAATGACTTTGCATTAGCCCCCAAGTGCCATGGTGCATGCTGGCAGTGACATGGGACTTGCATATTTGATACAATCCCAATCTGAATAATGTAGCCCCCAAGTGCCGGGTGGTAAGCCTGCAGCGACTCGGGACTATTTCCTCCATTGTAAAATAAATCATGCCCATTGATAAAGAATAGCTGTTGCGCTAAAGCGACTTTGAAAACCCCAATCAGAATACAGGTTATTGATAATCATAATAGAAATCCAGCCATGTTGGCTATTCAAGATTTAAATAACCCAGTTTGAAAACCTCAATCATTCAATATCATAACGAAAATCCAGCCAAGTTTAGCTATTTAAAGATTTCAAATACCTTATCTGTTGACAAGTAAATTCGGAGTTTAAATACCCGGCGGCTCTTGGCTGATGGCGATTCAATACGCCTTCATTGTAAACCGGAATTTTCATGACCCGGCGGCTTATAGCCTTTTGAGAAAAATCCAGAACGGATAATCATTTTGAAGCATCAAGTTTGGTAATGAGCTTGAACTTAATCATTTATATGTCATATTTCTGCAAATCCTGCAGAGAGTTTAAACAACATATTCCCTGGCGACTTAATGTAAAAACTAGGGCGGGTCATAATATCTCACATATAACTACTGTGATATTGAATTTGTACTGCCGGCTTACATAACCTGTGCAGTAAGGGTGATAACCCAATTCTGTAAAAGCCGGCCCATATGATGTTTGTTACATGCTGACTACTTTATTGACCAAGGTTAAGCTGGTGGAATCAAAGCCACTCCCTAGATGCTTTCAAATATGATCATACAAGTTTCAAGACAAAGTCAATTAACTGCGATTGCAAAAAACTATACAAGAAACAGATGAAATTTTGAGGCTTCTGATTCGAATACGATCAGTAAAGCATTCCAAAGGGGTTAAGCTAAGATTCGAGTACGATCATATAGCCCCCAGTGGCTTTGGCGATGCCGATCAAGAGGGTATCGACAGCTATGTTCTCTTTGGTTCGAATACGACCTATGTTTGAACAGGAAGCCCCCAAATGACCTTAAGAGTTGTTTAGCGACGCTGATTCGAATACAATCCACGTCGATTCCCAAAGGGGTTGAGCTATGATTCGGATACGATCAAGAAGCCCCCAAGTGGGTTCGGCAGTTTGCCAATCAAAAGGGTTTCGACAGCTATGTTCTCTTTGGTTCGAATACGACCTATGTTTGAACAGGAAGCCCCCAGGTGACCATATAAATTTTGGCATTGCGCCGATCAAGAGGGTACTGATAGCTATGCTCGATGAGCAGGAAGCCCCCAAGTGATCATAATAAGAAAATCCGTAAAGCAGGATATCCAAGTTTGAACCGCACATCATGGCAACAAGTTCTTTTGGCAACCTTCAATTTTTCTGAGAACTCGAACTTGCGAGAGATTAAATCTTTTTGAACCGGAACTTTAAACCGGATTCAAAACTTTGTGAGAGACAAATTTACCTTGAGCCAGATTTTGAACCGGATTTCATAGCTTCAAAGCTTTGCGGGAGAGAGATGTCTCTTGAGCTATATTTTAAACCGGAATCTTCATTTTGAGCCGGAAATTTTCCTGACGGCCTTTAAATATTCGCCAATAAAGAGTAGCCTCCGGGGCCGGGTTATCTTCCCTTCAATGACCCGGAGTTATTGAATTCATTGAAACCGGCTAATTTTGCTGAGCCATACCATTGTAGCCCCCGAGTCTCAAGATGACTCGAAGAGTTGGCTTGAGATTCTCCATATTTGACCATAGCAGAAGGTGTATATCATTGGCGTTGATAACGCGATGTGAATTCACAGAAGGTTGAGGTGACTGCGGCGGGTTATAAATGATCCTGTATGAGCCGTGTCAGCAACTCGGCCAATGGTTCCTTCCAACTGGTTGTTTGAAGCTTAACCAAACTGTAGTGGCAGCGATTTGTGCGCCTGCCCATTGAGCCATCCAGTGCAGACGGCCGTTGATAATATATGATAATTTGCCTCCAATTTGTTGGAAGAGAAAACCAGGCTTCCCAAGCAGTGACTTGCTCATACTCGATAAATAGCTCATGCAAACAGATGTGGCCTGATGTGTTGATGTAGACCAGGCCGCGAGAGGCGGATGGTAAAGACCACCGTAACATCTGAGACGGCACAGACAGATGAACCGGTCGTGGCGTTGTAAGCCGGTGCGGACGGGCAAGTTGTCCTCCTTGTTGTAAGCCGGCGTGGTCGCGAGAGACGGCCACTGCATTGTAAGCCGACGCGGTCGCGAGAGACGGCCACGGCATTGTAAGCCGGTGCGGGAGTCCGTTGAGTAACAACGACCACCTGTGCCCAAAGATGTTGCCGTGCCTCCATCTCCGCGGTATAATATGTCATAAATAATTGCCCTACATAAACAATATTGCAGACCAAGGCAAAGACAAACTTGTTCTTTGACAAAAACAACATGTTCTAATAAAACAAACTCGGATGGATATCACCTGATTTGTTTGAATGACGGATGACCCGTTTATCGCGACAGAGGTAGCTCAAGCAGACCAACGACTCAATATAGTTTCGGCGGCTCAGGCAGACCGACGACTTAATATATCCTCGGCGGCTCAAAGCGGCAAGGGCGGCTCAACGCGGCTCCGGCGGGTTGATGTAGATTAACTTGCACGGCCGGCGACTTGCGCACACTTGTTCCATCAGTAAGTGGGTGCAGACGCCGGCGCGTGATGGTGCTGACATACACTTCATAGGCACAACACTGCACCACCTTTGCTGCACATAAAAAATATACAGACCAAAGTAATTTCTCTTTGATGAAAACAATATGTTTAATAAAATGAACATAGATGAATATCACCTGGTTTGTTCGAACCACGGATGATCTTTACGTGGTCCAGAGTTTAACTGGGATATACTGAGGTTTCAACAGGAGCGTAAATGTGCTAGTCTGGTCTGATACCTGATGAGTCAATAGTGTTGATCTCTCCATCACGTGATCTCTTTAACTCCTTGAGAGAATTTAATATTCCATTTGTTTCAGATTGCAATGCTCATAGTCTCTGATGCGTGCGCTGGCACTGGAACTTGGACGAAAAAACTCCAACTCCTCCTCTAGCCGGGATGAACATAGTACTACTACCAGTATACCCACCACAATTCTCCATTCCCGCATCTACCAAGCCGGCCTGGCGCGTAACCGCGGAGGTGGATGTGAATCGCAACAGCGGCTGTAGGAGCGATGCAGTGAGCCACGGCGGAGAGGCGTCGATCAGGCGAGACCACAACAATGTTGACAACAGCGACTTTAGGCCGCCAGGTCTTGAGCAACTGTTTTTCTTCAGTCCTTTTTTCACGGAGTATGGGCTGGTTGATTTGGGGTTCGGCTCACCTGCGGGGTTCCCAGCAGGGATTATTATGCAGGGCCAATAAATGACTGCCACGTGTCCATGTGGGCCAACAACTACAATTAATTTTGATTAATTTTTTCCTGCTGTTTCATCATCTGACATCTGCGCTGAAGAAATAAAGAGGCTGGCTGTGCTTGCTCGGCCGCCGGCGATGTAGCTGGGTCGTCTACTGCCAATCGAGGACTACCCTGAGTCATTATTTTCGCCACCGTCTTTATCTCCTGTTTTGGCGAGATTACAGTCTAAATGATCTCTATCACAACGAGGAAACGACCACAAAAGCGCGGCCATGGCAGTCTGTACTCTGTACGACGACCACGCGGTACCTGTACTGCCGGCCGCTCAGCTCTGCACCAACGAAAATCAGTTCATCGTTTCATCCCTTTTTTCAATCGGCACCAAATTAAAAGAGGTTCAATCTTGACTGCGGAATTATTGGATCGTTGACGGAGGATGTTCAACGGTGGTGTGCGTGTGCGTAAGCTTGGGCGCGAGGGGCGCCGGCGGGCCGAACGACTCTGACGAGGGAACATGCGCTTTCTTCTTGCCCCTCTGCTTTTCCGCTTGTGCTTGTTCGCTCGTGGATGAGGCCTAGGACGCGGCCAACACGGCAGGTGGTCCGGCCACCGGCAGGGGCGTCGCCATGGGATGCAGCACTGCGGGAGCCTCGGCTGGGGCGGCCGCCGACATCCACGATTGGAGACAGAACGCCCAGCGGTGTCGCGGGCCGACGATCAAAGCCCATCGGTGCTAGCACCCAGTCTCTTGGCGAGGAAGGATCGAACGAGCAGGAAACAAAATTAATCAAAGATAATTGTATTTGTTGGCCCACAGGAACACATGGCGCTCATTTATTGGCCCTGCACCATAATCCCTGCTGGGAACCCTGCAGGTGAGCCGAACCCGTTGATTTGCCCTTGTATGCGTGTACCTCTTCCAGCTTTAGATTCCCCTTAGTTGCCCCCCATGAGTGTACTTCCTGGCCAGCTTTGGATTGCAAACGGGACATATTAATCTGAACGTACTAGGAGTAGCACTCTGCTTCGGTCGACCCGTGCAAGCAGCCAACCGGAGCGGCAGTAGCACACAGGTGGTGAGGCGCGGCGATTCGCGGCAGAGGCAAGGCCGGCTCAACGCGCGGACGGGTCAAGGCGGCCACAGCGGAGACGGTTGACGGAGATGGAGGCGGCCGACGGGAAGGCGCCCGTGAAGCGCAGCTGCAGCCGCAGAGCCTGCGTCCCTCTCCGTTTTCGAGTCGTGGTCAGGACGGCGGTCGTGACACCTCGGCTGAGGCCCCGACCAGCGGCATCTTTGTGGAAGTGACAGGCACAGGTAGGCCAGGACGAAACCGAGTCAGAGCAGATCAGAGTGGAGGGCACTCGGAGTCCAAGTCAGGGCATGAGTCGGCGATGGAAACGAGTCGGTCTCGGCGACTCAGGGGAGGCAGCTTGCAACCTGTGGTTTGCCAAGGGCGTAGCTTGGTGATTTGGCAGCTCAAACCTGCCGCAGCACGGTTCCAGTCCTTTTCCGGGTCAAGATTGGTTTGACCATCCATGTTCGTATATACTCTTGTTGATGTATGACACCCCGTGATATACTCTTATCTTTGTTCGCTTCTTTGTTTGATCATGGCTGGTCAAACTGTTCGATTTCAGAACCGTCCTTGAGTGTTACTTACCCTCGATTGCTTATGTAGATGAACGATGGCCGTCGACGGCGGCTTATAGGCGCGGTCGCTCGCAAGGCAGAACGGTCTCTAGGTAGTAGATCCGCAGAATCCCCGATGGTTTGACCATAGTCTTTGCGTGGAAAAAACGATAACTGGTCCGTGATTGCTTCCTCGGCGACTTCTGGTGTCTCTGTTAATCTCGGCGATTTGAGGCAACAGAACAAATTAGAACCCTAATTTTCACTAATCACAAATCTAAGCCGACGAACTTGATGCTGATGCAGATCTTTCCATACCGGCTCTTTTTCAACCAGATAATTGCAAACACCTCAATCCCTGAGAGAGATCCCTCCGAAACTCAACACCACCGTGCGCAGGCCCCACGGTGGGCGCCAAATATCGTGGAATTGTCACGGCAGATGTCCTTAGTGTCAGGATTTAGTCACGAGGCCAACGCATCTATGCGGTAGCTTGAAGGGGTAGGTCGGAGTCGAGAGATGCAAGGCGGATCATCACCCAAGAGGAGGGTTTAGACAGCTTCGGGCCCCGGGAAACATCATCCGGAATAGCCCTACATGCTGTTTGTGGCTAGGTCTCATTATGCTCATGAGGTAGTCGCCGCATAAGCCGGCTTCCCCTTGTGTCTAGCCCTAGATATTGTGTCCTTTTGCTTGTAGCCCGTCCCTCTTTGGGGAGCCCTGCCCCTCCTAATATAAGTTAGAGGGGCGGGTTACATGTGGAGTCCAAATAGGATTAGGACTAGCCTATCTTCTACTACAAGCCGGATACAAGTCCGGTTCTTGATTCCTTGTAAGGGAGATATTCCTCACGCCTTTCCTCTTAAGCCGGCCTACCATAAAGTAAGCCGGCCTTCTCGGCCTTGAGCCTCCTGGCCCCCCGGGTCTTGTCGCTCCTCTGATCCGCTTGCCAGGTCATCCATAAGTCGCCAGGATCGGGCGGGTAACTTCGTGTGTCGTCCAGCCAGGGCGGGTCATTAGTGAGGCGCCAAGACTGGCTGGGTTATACATCCAGCCGGGTCATACCGCGGGGTATATCCCCGACAGGTGCCATCATATCTTTTGTGCCCTTTTGGCTCATGGTAAGTAAGGGACTTTTGTTCTATGCAATTAGTTCATTTCGTGCCTTTGGTTGCCATGACAAGTTCTTTAGCATGTTGTTTGGTAGCTCTAAACATTGCAACCTGATGTTATTTCTGCCATGCCCAGTGATTTCCACAAAGTCTGTGAAGCTGATATTACATGCAATCTTGCCATGTCCTTTTGAGCATGTTCTATTAGTTTCTGGAGATAGCCCGGTGTTCATTTCTTGTCATGCTTTACCTGTACATCATGTCCATGCCTTTTGTTTTCATGTTGAGATCTGTAGCATGTTGTTTCGATGCTTGCAAGTTGCCTAGTTGATGTTTTGGAAAGCTTCTCCTTTGGATTCGTATGGTGTGTATGTGTTGAACCGTTGCTTCGTTTTGAGTGTGCTCTATATGAAACTTGCTTAGTTTTGCATGTAGCTTCTTATTACCTTGTTGCAACCATGTTTTGAGTGTGTTTTCTTGATGTTTGCATGCATTTTGCCTCAATGTCATGTTTAACTTGTTTGGCCCATATCTTCTAGGCCGTAGCTCCGAATATAATGAACTTTATATGTAACTTGACTAGAATTTCGTGTAGATCATCGTGGCACATCTTAACTTTCTGTTTAACAACTTGAACATAAGGTTTATTCAGATCAGGACCAAGCTCGAAATTTGCATGTGAGGACTTACCGGAATTGTTCTATGTTGTTTCTGGCCCCATTTAAACTTGCTTTGATGTGTTGCTCTTGTATGCATCATCTCTTGCCATGAGTAGCTTCATGTAGCCCTTCTCATGCATCATACTTGGTTGAGCATCATGCCTTGTTCATGTGTGGTGAGTTTACCATGTTGTGTGCTTCTTCTCGATAGTTCCTGTTTCGTTGGGATCGTGAGGATTCGTTCGTCTACGCTTGGTTCGTCTTCGTGTTTCATCTTCTTCATGGACTCGTTCTTCTTCTTTGCGGGATTTCAGGCAAGATGACCGTCACCTTGGATCTCATTACTATCATTGCTACGCTACATGCTTCATTTTATCGCTATGCCACGTTACCTACCACTTGCTTATCAAGGCTCCCAAATTGCCATGAACCTCTAACCTTTGTCACCCTTGCTAGCAAACCGTTGTTTGGCTATGTTACCGCTTTTGCTCAGCCCCTCTTATAGCGTTGCTAGTTGCAGGTGAAGATGAAGATTGCTCCATGTTGGATTATGTTTATCTGGGATATCACAATATCTCTTATATTATTAATGCATCTATATACTTGGTAAAGGGTCTAAGGCTCGGCCTTATGCCTGGTGTTTTGTTCCACTCTTGCCGCCCTAGTTTCCGTCATATCGGTATTATGTTCCCGGATTTTGCGTCCCTAACGCGGTTGGGTGATTTATGGGACCCCCTTGACAGTTCGCTTTGAATAAAACTCCTCCAGCAAGGCCCAACCTTGGTTTTAGATTTGCCTCAGCCTATAGCCTTTTTCCCTTGGGAGTCACGCATCCCGAGGGTCATCTTTATTTTACCCCCCGGGCCAGTGCTTCTCTAAGTGCTGGTCCAAACCGAGCGATGTCCGGCGCCCCCTGGGCAATCAGGGTCTATGCCAACCCGACGTCTTGCTCATCCGGTGTGCCCTGAGAATGAGATATGTGCAGCTCCTATCGGGATTTGTCGGCACATCCGGGCGGCTTTGCTGGTCTTGTCTTACCATTGTCTAAATGTCTTGTAATCGGGATTCCGAGACTGATCGCGTCTTCCCGGGAGAAGGAATATCCTTCGTTGGTCGCGAGAGCTTATCATGGGCTAAGTTGGGACACCCCTACAGGGTTTGAACTTTCAAAAGCCGTGCCCGCGGTTATGTGGCAGATGGGAATTTGTTACTATCTGGTTGTAGTAAACTTGAAGTAAACTCTTCTAAAATACACCTACCGTGTGCGTAACCGTGATGGTCTCTTTTCGGGGTTGTTCGAGAGGAGAACACGGTTTCTGGGTTATGTTTGACGTAAGTAAGAGTTCAGGATCACTTCTTGATCATTACTAGTTGACGACCGCTTGCTTCGCTTCTCTTCTCGCTCTTATTTGCGTAAGGTAGCCACCATATATTGCTTAGTCGCTGCGGCAACCTCACCACTTTACCCCTTCCTTACCCATTAAGCTTTGCTAGTCTTGATACCCATGGTAATGGGATTGCTGAGTCCTCTTGGCTCACAGATTACTACACACTAGTTGCTGGTACAGGTTATGCGATGATCTTGGCGTGAGAGCGATCTTTATTTGTGTTGGAGTTCTTCTTCTTCGTCGATCTTGGGATAGGTTCCTGGTCGGCAGCCTGGGCTAGCAGGGTGGATATTGTTTTAGTTTCTGTTTATGTTTCATCCGTAGTCGGATGTTGATCTTGTATATGATGTATTGATGTATTCTTGCGGCATTTGTATGCCTTGTATGTATCCCCATCTATTATGTAATGTTGATGTAATGATATCCACCTTGCAAAAGTGTCTCCAAGATGCGCTTCTATCCTTGGTGGGACCTTTGAGTTCCTTTAGGATAGAGTTGCATCTTGGGCGTGACATAGCGACTGCACAGAGGTTGTCTCACACTTGCTGGTGAGTAGCTTCAACTCACTGTCTTCATCAAGACAGGACCTTGCGGCCATCTCGCTGTCCTCAAGATGGTTTGGCTCACTATCTTCCCTAAAGTTCTGCCTCGCGTAAGAGATACAAGTCTGAAAGAGAAATAAGGAGACATGTAACAGGTTTCATAGCTATATAAGCAAATAAATGGATCTGTTCTGCACAAGGAACATGTTTTTACAACTACAATTTGAAACTGGTAGTTGTTGCAAACATCCAATCAGATGTAAACAGCAAAGCAAACAATAGTGGAGGAAATGATGCCTATCCTAATCTATACTAGAACAAAGTTTGAAGGCTTGATAAAGATGAACTTACATTACATGTTAACATGGGCTGGACAAAGCCCTTCTCCATGTTGATGGAAGGATAATTCAATAAATTCCCCGAAGAAAATTGTTTATAAGCGTTGCCGTTATTCTACATTTTGCAAAGAGTAAATATAGATCAAATAATATTGGAAGAAACAGAGGATAGTGAAGCTCAGGTGTAGACTGATGATACATAATCAAATAGCAATTAATTAAGTACAACGTTACAAGGCAAAAGGGAGAGAGGTACTGACAACAGCAATGCAGAGCCCATTATTGTTTTGAGATCGTATGATCCTTTGAGAAAGGAGATTCATTTGAAATTAGTTTTCATACAAGAGAGAAGGTAAGGCACAAGCAGAAATTTAGGAGTTCAAATTTTGAATTGATATCATTGACAGTACCTGACGCTGGGCTCCCAGCAGTTTAATAGGGGTTTGGCCACTGGAGTAGGGGTAAAGTGTGGTACAGTTGTGCCTGTGTTTTCTGTGGCTGCTGATCTATCTGAGTTAACAGGTATCACTACCTTTTCCAAATACCTACTTTGTACTCCTTGAGGATCTGCACTCACCCTCTTCCTTTTGGACATCTATTACAAAAGAACACCATTTGACTGGAAAAACATAGTGTGACGACACATGGAATAGGTACAGAAAATGGATAGGTATGGCATATACTCATATATGATGCTTAAACTAAGCAGATGGTGTAACAAAGTAGAAGTAATGCAAGAGGTTAGAAGCAAAATATGTGCGACCGATACAACTTTGCAAAATTAGAGCAAGCATCTTGATGGGTGAATAAGATAGGCCATCCTCCAACATGCCAAGTTTGTTAGGCAGTGGATCGTTCCGCAATATTCCCCTCGTGCGCCCATTCTCATATTCATTTTGATAATGTTCAATATCTGACATGCATGAAAACATAAAAACAAGTGAGATTTTCTTTGTAATGCAGAAGTGATTCTAATCCAATACTGCCTCCCTGTAAACCCCTTTGTGCTTTCTCTGCAATTCTTTTAAAAGATGCCATGCATGCTATAATTTGTTGTGTGCATTAATATAATGTGGCCTACTACTCAAAATATGAGAGCTCCAGAAGTGATGACACTTCGCAGATGATAGCTTCAACATATAGTAAAGAAGAGCAAGTCGGCCTAACCTGACAGATTCAAAGTATACTAAGGGAGAACAACTCGACCTGACCAGTCGGCCGCAAGAGAAGAGTATCATCTTAAAGAAGAGCAGAAGAGCAGAATAGCAAGCAGATTGAAGATATTACAAGTCTTTTAATACAATATCGGTTGGCCACCCATGATGAACCAGAGCGCACAGAGAAATACTATTCTTTCCGGTCTTTCCATATGTGGCTCACATGCATTTCGAAACTGAAGTAGGAACATTTAGCTAACCAATTAAACATCTCTCAGTTTTACTAATATCAACAATAATACCATATATGAATTTGTACAACTAAGCTTGTTTAGCTCGATGGGTGGAGCAGTGCTATTACGACACGAACCATGTAGGCTCATTGTGGTCATCATAAAATGGGGAAAACATAAGCATGATGAGTACAGTGTTGACTGTGGCAGTGGGATGGCAGATCTGAAGCTGCAAACCGTGCAAAGGGTAGTTAGCAACCGATGTTTGCTTTGAAATAACAACTAAGATTTGGTATGGACAAGAAAGTACGGTCAACAAGTGATAAAGAAATGAAATTATGCTGTCTCTCTATATATCGCGACATGCATTTGGAAATTCAAGTGGGACCTTTAGCTAACCAATTAAATGTGTTGGTTAACTAATATCAGTATCATATCACAATCATATTTGAACAACTAAGCTTTCGAATTCTGAGTGTTGTGTTGTTTAGCTTGAAGGGTGGAGTAATGCTAGTACGACAGAAAGCACCTACGCAGATCATAGTAGAGTAGATAAAAGGGGAAAACCCTAAGCATCAAGAGAAAAATCAGGAAAGTGGAACTAGCTGGACCAGTGGGTGGCGCACATGCTTTTCGAAACGAATATAGGAACATTAGGTGACCAATTAAATGTTCTCCGTTTTAGTGATATGAGCATCATATTAGATTCGTATTTCAACACGTAAGCTTTGGGTTGAGGTCTTGAGGAGCAGCGCTAGCACGAAATGAAGCACTTACGATGATGGTAGTGAATATAAAGGGGGGAAACCATAAGCTTTACGAGTATAGTGCCCGTGCCATGGTGGATCTGAAGGTGCAAACCGGACAAAGCTACTTCACAACCAATGTTTGCTTTCAACTAGCCACTACGATTTGGTACGGACAAGAAAAGTATAGTAAACAAATTACAATCTATTTTCCGGGTGAGATCAATAACTTAAGCACATATGGAAGAGTACCACCTCTCTTGCGACGCCGTGTAGTCCTATGCTGATACGTTGAGGGTGCTGCGGGTGCGATGGCTGTCAGCGGCGGGGAAGAAGACTTTAGACGGCATACGGCCGGGTCGGGGGATATATCCTGTTGCCTTGGATGAGGCGGTCGTAGGAGCGGCAATGACAAGGTGGACAACGGCGCCGATGAAGCAAGAGGAGGCGATGAAAGGATCCTGGTCCATCGCCGTGGATGAGAGACGTCCATCTCTTGCAGTGGACGACGGGGTAGGGGTAGCGGCTCCGGCAAGGTGGAGGATGGGGTGGCAGGCGGAGGAGGCTGGCCGCAGTGCGGAGGTTGTCCTGCTGCCGACGGTGTATGAATGGGGAAATGGAGGGGAGGGGGATCTCAAACTTTGGAACGCGCTTCTCTGAAATGGGGGAAAGTTACGAACTTATCCCCCGTTTAAAATTTCGGACATCGCGTCGGTTGGGATAGGACGGTAATCTCGCATCTCCCAAATATTTGCCGGTAACTATTTCGGGCGAGGAGAGGGTGTTTTGCCACCCACGGTTGGCGCCCACGGTATATGAACGGGGCTGACAAGTAGGGCGGTTGTGTCACGTCTGATGGAAGTTACACATCTGCCCCTATTTAAAATATTAGCCTACATCGATTTCAGGCAAGGAGAGGGTGTTTTGCCGCCCACGGTTGGCACCCATGGTGTATGAACAGGGCTGACAGGTAGGGCGGTTGTGTCACGTCTGATGGAAGTTACACATCTGCCCCTATTTAAAATATAAGCCTACATCGATTTTGGACGAGGAGAGTTTGTTTTGCCGCCCACCATGTATGAATGGGGAAATGGAGGAAGAGACACATGTCTTTCGGACGAGCTTGAATTAAATGTGTTTTGCCGCCCACGTTTGGCGCCCACCGTGTCTGGATGGGCTCAGAGGCCGTCGTGTCACGTCTGATTGAAGTTACTAGTCTACCCCTATCGACAGCATTGTAAATCCTGTCGATAAGGATGTCAAGTGTTAGGGGTAGACAGTAATTTCCATGTCGCAAACACTTGCTTCGGGCAGCCCACAAATTATAGTGGGTGTTTAGCCGCTTCGTTCAAAACTTGGGAGAATTAGCATTCACGTTTGCCCTGGGACCTGGCAAACTAAATTCAAATCCAATTTGTATTCAATTACGAATATCCACAGATAATTATACGTTTTGTTATTTATTTCTTCAAAACCACAACAAAGATTTATTCCACCTTTATATATGACTATGATTTAGAAATGCCGTGATCTTCGAATTCATTAGGTTGGATACACTCTGAGTCAAACAGTTATTTCATTCAATACAATATGCTCACACCAAAAACAGTTCACCTTGTGTCAATCATACAAGTACTGAGGATTACCTCGTCTAAATAATTCGGATCATTACAACACATGGACAACATAGGGGGGTCTTGCAACATAATCCATTCAGAGACATGACACAACATGCAAGTACAATAATCTAATGAAAATTTCAACTGGTATCTAAAGAAGAACCGGGATTATCTTGGGCTTCAGATAGCAAAAACAGCAGGACCTCCTCCGTCTTCAAATGCAACATTCTTACTTCCTCCAATTCTTGGGTTGCTTGCATAATGTGTGCCGCTAATTCCGTAATTGCCAGCCTCAAGATAAAGCCTCAAGAACTATAATATCTGTGCTCAGACTGCTCTCCGGCGGTGTTGCCTCTGAACTGCTACCATCTGGTAACATGGATGGCGCACTGCTTCCACAAATAGATTCTGGGGTTGTACATTGTGTCCTAGTGTGAACGGCATCCTGAAAGGTTTCCGCTGGACATCAGTAAGAGATAGTTATCGCATGATCCAGGCAGTAAGCTTACATGGTAAACGATGGACGAATTACTGCCTAGCATGGCAAACTATATTTAAATGGTTCGAAGCAGCATCTGTCGGCGTTCTGGGAACGGGGGTCCCCAGACTTGCCTGCCTGCGGCCCGCGGCATGGCTCAAAGGGGGGCCCAGCACGACCCATCTTCATCAACACAGAACCAAGACCTTCGCGAGGGGCCAAGCCTCGCGGGGCGGACGACGCGGAGCTTCCTCATGCGCGGCCTCATCAGGCTGGCTCGCGAGGAGGCGGAGAGATCAAGGCGGGGTACCTCACGAGGTGCCCGTGACGCAAGCCATGACGACCAAGGGCGCCAGGCGGGCGCCAGCCCGCGCAGTGTCCTCCTTTCCTCTTTGGTGCAAAGGGAGCAAGTGCACGCGAGAGCATCAAGCAAAGGCACCTGTTTCGGTGCAACGAGACCAAGACCGGCCCAACGGCAGGGAAGAAGTCATTGTCGAGCCCAAGCCGGCGTCACCACCAGAGCCTTTGGCAGGCGAGGACCAACTTTAGTTAGGATAAGTGTACCAGATGTTCCCCTTCAAAATGGCCAATTGTTGGCGCCCTTCCCGCTCAATATTTGGGAAGAGGCCCAGGGCCTTTGCCTATAAATAGGACTAGCCACCCCCAGGGTAGAGGCAATTACAATGAGCATCAGATCGAGTAGCATCACACACACACACACACACACACACACACAGAGAGAGAGAGAGAGAGAGAGAGAGAGAGAGAAGGGTGACTGAACTCGTCCTACCAGTTCATCGTCCCAGCCAAGAACAGGCCCTCGCGAGGCTGTTCTTCCTTGTATTGCTCATCATGATCAGCCCAAGAGGCAATCCACCACACCACAAACTGGATTAGGGTATTACACCACATCGGTGGCCCGAACCAGTATAAACCCTGTGTCTCTTGTGCTGTTCTTTCCATAGCTTAGATCTTAGCGAGGCGGTGGGGTACATGTAGGTAGAAGGCGCAATCTCCACGCGCACCCCAGTGTTCGAACCACAAGGGTCTGCCGGAACCCGAAATCCGACATTTTGGCGCCCCACGTAGGGGTGTGCCGGAATTTGTCTTCCACCGCCCCGTTCTCCTCCGACCAACGCGTCCATGTCTGACGCTCGTCGGGCCTGCGCCGAGTGCCGAGCCGCTCTCGCTTCCCGCGTCGCCCAGACGGCTCCTGTCGGCGGGCGTCCTCGCCGTTCCCCGTCACCTGCCATAAACGCCGCCACCGGCCCGGCGGGGAACGAGCAGCAAGTGTCATCTGAGCATCCGTCCGTGCGGCAAGACGGCCGCACCGCTACTCCCTCGCTCACCCCAGCTGGTTCTTCGTCCTGCGTGCTCCGCGCACCCATGGAGGCTCGAGCTGCGCTCATCACGGCAAACGAGCTCCTGCGCTACCGTCCCGTCGACGACGTCTACGAAGATTGGCTCGACCGCGTCGTCGAGCTCGTCCGCGCCGCAGGGGGCTCCCCCGCGCCGTCCTTTCCGCTGCACCGCACCCCGCCCCGCGCGGGCGACGAAGCTCCGGTGGCGCCCCAGCCGCCTCGTCCTCAAGAAGGCGCCCTGGCTCCAAGGCGCGTGGCCCCTGGGCGGGACCCGTTCCGTCAGGTGCCAACGCGGCAAGAGCAGAGCTGCCAAGAAGTCCCTCGCCCGCGAGAAGCTGCCCGGGGACTCCCTGCTCCCGCACGTCAAGACCCTGCACTGCTCCCAGCTGCAGCGCATGGGGACCTGCAAGACCAAGCTCTCCATCACCCAAGGCCTCCCGTGGCCACATCAGGCTGCCGTGCCTTCACCATCGAACTACGCAGCGTCACGTGGCCCGGCAAGTTCAAGCCAGACCCGCCTCCTCGCTACGACGGCACGGCCGACCCTGCGGAGTTCCTCCAGCTCTATGAGCTGGGCATCGAAGCTGCCAACGGAGACGAGAAGGTCATGGCGAACTGGTTTCCCATGGCGCTCAAGGACGGGGCCCGCACCTGGCTCCTGAACCTGGCTCCAGGCACGATCTCCTCCTGGGACGAGATGCGCACCCGCTTCATCGCGAACTTCCAAGGTACTCGCGACCGGCCACCCGCCGTGAGCAACATGCGCCGCATCAAGCAACAACCCGGGGAGACCCTGCAGAAGTACATCCAACGCTTCAACAACGCACGCCTCAAGATTCCCAAGGTGACCGAGGAGGCCATCATCTCGGCCTTCTCCGATGGCGTGCGCGACGTCAAGATGAAGGAGGAGCTGGTGATGCATGAAGACCTGTGCACTTCCTTGGAGCTATTCAACTTGGCGACCAAGTGCGCCAGGGCTGAGGAAGGGCGTCTCTCCCTCCTCGACCTACCTGCCGCAGATCCAGAAGAGAAGAAGCTCAAGGCCAAGGATGTGAAGCGCAAGGGGGCTGCCGTGCTCGCGGCAAAACTAGACACCAAGCGGGGCAGAGATCAACCCGAGTCTTCCAAGGGCAGTCGGTACTGTGTGTACCATGACCTCCACACCCACAACACCAACGAATGTCAAGAGCTCCGAGCCGTGCGGGAAGGAAGGATCGGCCGTCGTCCCGACCGTGATGACCGGGGCTACGGTCGAGGAGGAGGAAGGAACGCACGACGCCGGGAAGACCACGGCCCGCGCCAAGGGTGGCGCGATCGACCTCGCGAGGACCGCTGGCAAGACCCGCGTCGTGAAGGAGACTGGAGGGATCAGCCTCGCGAGGATCGCCCGCAAGGCAACGTAGGCCTCCCTCCGCTGCCGCCGCAGCTAAGGAGAAACGAGGACCGCCATCAGGACGAGGGGGCTGGGGGCTTCCAGGAGCCGCGCGCGATCGCCTGCATCCTGGGCGGGGCTCAAGCCCCAGCCTCTTAGCGCATCTTCAAGCAGTTCGCCCGCGAAGTAAATGCAGTCCTCCCCAAGCTCGAAGCCACGCGCCCTCTCAGGTGGTCGGCGTGCACCATCACGTTCAGCTCAGCGGATCAACTCAAGTGTGCGGCCATTGCCGGAGTCCTCCCGATGCTTTGTTCCCCAATCATCAGCAACGTGCTGGTCACCAAGACCCTCATCGATGGTGGGGCAGGGCTCAACGTCCTGTCCGTGGAAACATTCAACAATCTCCAAGTGCCCTACAACTAGCTTCAGCCAACCAAGCCTTTCTTCGGAGTCACCGACGGCTCCACGGTCCCGATTGGGCAAGTCCGCCTCCCTGTCACCTTCGGGACACGCGACAACTACCACACCGAGCTCATCGACTTCGACGTCGCTCACATTCGCCAGCCGTACAACGCCATCCTTGGATACCCAGCGCTGGCCAAGTTCATGGCCGTAACTCACCATGGCTACAACGTCCTCAAGGTGCTAGGAAGTGGCGGAGTCATCACGGTGCCCTGTGAAGAGAAGGACGCGGTGTGGTCCCTGGTGTCGGATTTCGGGTTCCGGCAGACCCTTGAGGTTCGAACTCTGGGGTGCGCACGGAGATTATGCTTCCTACCTACCTGTACCCCTCCGCCTCGCAAGGATCTAAGCACCAGAAGAACAACACAAGAGACGCAGAGTTTATACTGGTTCGGGCCACCGATGCGGTGTAATACCCTACTCCAGTGTGGTGGTGTGGTGGATTGCCTCTTGGGCTGATGATGAACAATACAAGGAAGAACAGCCTCGCGAGGGTCTGTTCTTGGCCGGGGCGATGAACAACTAGAGGGGTTCAGTCGCCCTTCTCTCTCCCTCTGTCTGATTGCCAATCGGTCCGTTTCTAGATCTCTAGGTGCCTCTACCCCGGGGGTGGCTAGTCCTATTTATAGGCAAAGGCCCTGGGCCTCCTCCCAAATATTGAGCAGGAAGGGCGCCAACAATTGGCCATTTTGAAGGGGAACATCTGGTACACTTATCCTGACTAAAGTTGGTCCTCGCCTGCCAAAGGCTCTGGTGATGACGCTGGCTTGGGCTCCACGGTGACTTCCTCCTTGTCGTGGAGCTGGTCTTGGTCTCATTGCACCGAAACGGGTGCCTTTGCTTGGTCCTCTCGCCTGCGCTTGCTCCCTTTGCACCAAAGAGGAAAGGGAGGACACTGCGCGGGCTGGCGCCCGCCTGGTGCCCTCGGTCGTCACGACTTGCGTCATGGGCACCTCGTGAGGTACCCCGCCTTGATCTCTTCGCCTCATCTCGAGCCAGCCTGATGAGGCCGTTCCTGAGGAAGCTCCGTGTCGTCCGCCCCGCGAGGCTTGGCCCCTCGCAAGGGTCTTGAGTTTGCGTTGAAGAAGATGGGCCGTGCTGGGCCCCCTTTGAGCCATGCCGCAGGCCGCAGGTAGGCAAGTCTGGGGACCCCCGTTCCCAGAACGCCGACAGTAGCCCCCGGGCCAATTGCGCGCCCGGACTTGGCCGTGCAGGGAGGCGAAAGGACAAGGGCGAAGCGCCGCGGGCCCTAACAGCCTGCGGACTTGGGCGTTGCGTGGCGGTTGATTGGACGTGGGCGACACTGTTCCCCCATGCCCCCTTATTCCGCGCCATGCTAGGCGGACTCGTAGTTGTACACAGCCGCTCCCTTCCTTTTGTTCGGGCGGCCTCTGTCCTTCCTCCGCTCGAACTCGAGCTCCTGTTTTCAGCCCAATCCCGAACCTTCTCTCCCCCTCCCCATCGCCATGGCTCCGACAAAGAAGGGAAGAGGGAAGAAACCCGTGCCTCCGCCTCGCTCGCCGCTGTTGGTGGCCCCGGCCATCGGCCGGTCGATCATACTCAATCGAGAGGGCCTGGGCAAGGTCAGCTCGGCTCTGGCTACTATCTTCAACGAGTGTGGGAGGACGACGGCCTGGCCTACGTCTCATTTCCCCACTGACAGGATAATCACCGAGGTCCATTATTTTGCTGATGCCCTGTGGGCGGGTCTGGTTCCCCCCTTCTCTGATTTCTTCAGGGCCGTGCTTTCCCATTACCAGATCCACATGATGCATCTGGGTCCTGAATCCATCGCCCTTCTTTCGGTCTTTGCTTTTGTTTGCGAAGCAATGATGGGCATCCTTCCATCGGTTGCCTTGCTGCGCCACTTCTTCTCTTTGCGCCTTGTCGACCCTACCCAATGCTCGGCGTGCGTGAGCTTCGTCACCACGTCTGAGACAGCAGCCTCAGGGATCGACTTCGGGCTCCCTTCGCCTTCGGCTGGGTTCCGCGAGCTGTGGCTGTATGTGGATGTTGGAGTGCCCTGCCCCCTGCTGTCGAAGACAACCTCGCCTGCTGTCCCCAATTCAGGCTGGGGCCAGGAGACGCTCGAGAGCCCCCGGCTCGCCTTCGTCTGGCACTTCTTCGCGTTCTTGAAGTCGAACGGCGTGACAGCGCCCAAGGTGGTGAAGGAGTTCCTGTTACGCCGCATTGCTCCTCTCCAACGCCACTCCCGTCGGATGTGGGCCTTCAGCGGGCGTGGTGATCGTATGAGGCTCCAGGAAGAGGATCTTACGCCTGAAGTGCTTAGGACAGTGCTCTTGATCCTGACTGGTGACCCCAACCCGGGCAGCATCCAGCGGGGAGGGGCCCTGTTGTACCTCTGCCAGAACTGGGATGATTTTGTGAAGCAGATGCCTATCTTTGATGAGTGGGGACTGCGCCCTGCCGGCGTCCAGGGGCCTCGCGAGAACCCAGTGATGGTGACTGCCCTTGTAGTCGGCCAAGGCGACTCTTCCTCAAGTGGCGGAGCAGGGAGGCATGAGGCGCCAGAGGCCGAGGGGCCTCCCGACGGGGTGACAACACCGGGCGATGCTCACGAGGGAGCAGCTGCTGGGGCCCGTGCCGTCGAGGCCGAGAGCGGCAAGCAGCTTCCCTCAGCGCCTGCGGATGAGGCCCCTGAGGCTCCAGTTGCTCCTCTGGGCGAGGCGACCGGCAGTGCGCACCAGGCGGGTGCCCCTGACGCTGATCGCCTTGATGCTTCGCCCTCGTCGCAAGTTGATCCCTGCGCTCAGCTCTTGGGCTGCTTCCGTGTGGACTTCGAGGCCCTCCGGAAGAAGAGGGAGGCCCTGGGCGATGATTACCCTTGTTGCCTGCTGAAGCGTAGGAAGTACTTTGCCACTGATGAGTAAGCCTTCTCCCTTTCCAGCTCCGAATCCTTCTGTCGCTTTTACTGATCCTTGCTCCGCAGGCCCCTGTCAGCCGAGCTCGCGGAGATGGCTGAGGTGCCATCCCCCTTGGCTTCGCCCCCTCCACCGTCCTCCGGTGCTCCGAGCAGCAGTGCCCTTATGGTGGGGGCGATTGGAGAAGCGAACCATTCCGAGGTGCACCAAGACCCTGCGCGCCTCGCGACCTCCTGCGCGAACCCTCTCGTGGCATAGCCAGCTTGTCATGGGCTTCTCGCCTGGTCGTAGACTGTGATTGGCTGAGGCGCTCCCTGCGCTCCTCATCTGGTGGCGGGTTGGCTCCAGGCCGGGCTTCTGGCGTGGTGCACCCGACCGTCGCGAGGGTGCCATCCCCCAGCCCCCTGCCTGGAGGGGGAGTGCCAATCCGTGGCCCCCGGCTCTTGCTTGGGGCAGGTGATGGTGCTGAAGACGTGCGTGAGCGCGCTCGGGAGCGTCGCGCTCTTCGCCAAGGATTCCTTCGAAGGGCGGCTGACGCGGTGGACCTGCTTGGTGAGGAGCTTGCTGATGAAGATGCGCGCCTTGAAGCAGAGGGCCTGCGCCTAGCTGCAGAGAGGCGCGACCTGGAGGACGCCGTCGCCCTCGCGCGCCGTCAGCGCGATCTTGACGGTGAAAAGGCCAAGGCATCGTTGGCGGCCTCTCGTGAGGCCCAAGCTCGGGCCACTGAGGAGGCCCGGGAGGCTGACCAGCGGAGAGGAGCTGCGGAGGAGCGGGCTCGGGAGCTCCTGGCCCGGTGCCACTCACTGGAGGAGCAAGTGGAGCTGCGCGAGGTAGCCCTTGCGTCGTTGAAGGTGGCCTCCGGCGACCCGGCAGGGCTCCAGAAGCGTGAGGAGGCGCTGACGCTGGAAGGCGCCGAATGCACCCGTGAGTACGAGCGGCTGGAGACGAGGGAGTGCCTGGTGACGCAGGCGGAGGATGATGTCACTGCACGGGAAGCCCGTGTCCTGGAGGAGGTTGGACGCCGGGTGGCGATGGCGCGCCAAGACCTCGAGCGCGAGTTCGAGGGGAGGTTGGGTTTGGTCCGGGTCGAGGCTGAAGGCAGGACCGCAGCTCTGAGGACCAAGCTAGAGGAAGCGACGCGGCGGGCCGATGATCTTCGAGCCGCGCTTGAGGTAGCGCAAGGGGAGTCAACCACCTCTCACGCCATGGTGCTCCGTCTTCGCCAGCGGGTGGAGGAGGCTGAGGCCGTCGCACACCAAAATGCGGATGAGATACGTCAGCGGAAGGTCCTGGAGCATGAGCACGCCCCCATGCTCTCCATGCCCCAGGAGAGAGCCGACACAGCCTTGGGCAACATCTGCGAGGCGGCTGTTGGCGAGCGGCACGCAATCAACTACGCCGGCAACCTTCAGTTCTTCACCGCCATGGTGATGCGGCTAGAGGCGCGGTCGGCCAGGGCTGATAGGTTGGTGGAGGAGAGGATCCGCGCCTTGCTCGGGCGGCCTTTTCCCGTGTCTTCAGCCATCTCCGGAACATGGACCCCCACTTTGACTTCGACGCCGCCATCGCCCCAGTCCCCCAGGCCGTCCGAGACAACCTGGCGCACTGGGTGGAAGATAATGTGGATGCTCCCGTCAGGGCCTTCGCTTCGGACAATGACGATGTGATCGTGGCTGGTGACGAGGGTAGTGTGGTGAACGGCCCTGACGCCGCTGGCGGCGACGCAGACAGCGATGGCCAGTCTGGCGACGCCAGCTACGGTTCGGGAGGTGCTCCTGAGGACGCATTGGGGGATTTATCTGACTGATTATGCATTGTCCCTGTTTCCTTGCCCTGCATGAATAGAACTCAGGCTTTGGCCTGACGATTGTGAGAGCATTTTGGGAGGGGGAGCCCCTCATGTAAAACTTGTTGTCATCATACTAGTAGACGCTACGCTGCCCTTCATGTAAAACTTGTGTTCACAGGCGTTGGCCTTCTTCAGAGGCTCCGGGCCTTTTCCAAAAGGATAAACTTCATAGGCATTCGCCTTCTTCACAGGCTCCGGGCCTTTTCCAAAAGGATAATCTTCACAGGCATTCGCCTTCTTCACAGGCTCCGGGCCTTTTCCAAAAGGATAATCTTCACAGGCATTCGCCTTCTTCACAGGCTCCAGGCCTTTTCCAAAAGGATAATCTTCACAGGCATTCGCCTTCTTCACAGGCATTCGCCTTCTTCACAGGCTCTAGGCCTTTTACAAAAAGGATAATCTTCATAGGCACTCGCCTTCTTCACAGGCTCTGGGCCTTTTCCAAAAAGGATAATCTTCACAGGCATTCGCCTTCTTCACAGGGTCTGGGCCTTCAAAAGGATAATCTTCACAGGCACCGGAAATCCTCCCAAGAGGACGCGGCGGCGGCAGTCTGGGCTGCGCGCAAGCTAGGCCTGACCTGGCTCGCGAGGGGCTCGCGAGAGGAGGCAGCTGAGGCGAAGTGGTAATCGAAACGCGAGAAATGGCTCGAACGAGACTAAGCACCCCTTCCCCGAACACACGCAAATCTCAAATTCGAATCCAACTTAAATCCAGCGGGGGAAAAATTACAACCAAAGGGAAAAGCAATGAAAGCAGACAAAAGGCCGTGTCCGGCACCTAATCTAGTCTTGGACGTCTTCTCACCAGCGCGGAGCTAAGTGCTACCACTGGGCGTGGGAGGGAGCCCCAGGGCCTGAGGCCGGCAGCCCTGAGACTCCGGGGCGTGTACAACCCCACTCATTATTACGGGAGAGTGTCACGGGGCGGCGAGCTTCACAGGCACTGGGCCTTCTTCACAGGTACCGGCCTTGCTTCATATCGCCAGACGAGGGCCCCGCCTTGCGCCACTCTCTAGTGCCATCAACGACGACCGGAAACCAGGACGCCGCCGATGGGGTAGAGCGGTCCCCAGCGGTTCCCCCAACGACCACGTTTCCTCCGCCAGGGGTAGGCCCTGAGGCACCTCCCCAGCAGAGGGCCTACCTCTTGAGAACGCCTTGCTCCGAACGCCGTGGTGGTGATGTCGGATCTCTGCCCCTCTCCTGCAGCCCCCTGCGCCCTCCTCCCGAGGGGTAGGAGACCGTGAGAGTGGGGCAGCTGCCCGCTGTGGCGACCTGCACCTCCTGCGATCCATGATTAGCATATGCCTGCTCCTGACGAAGTAGCGGTACCCGATAATCGTTGCTTCCAGCGTGGCCGGTGGGGCCATCCCTGGGCTCCTGGAAAGACTCAGCTTCTGGATCCTCGTTCCCCTAGCCTGGGCTGAGGAGCAAGCCTTGTTCGCCCTCGTGAGGGTGCCTCTGGTCCATCATGTGGGGCACGTATTCTTCCGACGCCGTCATCCCAAAGGCCACGCCGCAGTGCTCCGCGTGCCATGCAGCTCCGCTTGACGCGCCCACCGTGGAGTGGTAGCGCGGCTATCCACTGAGACCATGGGTCGCGTCGAGTCCTTCTTCTTCATGGACCGGGGACGGGGGTAGCGTCGCCGCCGGTCCGGTGCCAACAGCCTCGCTGGTGTTGTAGTAGCCTTGGAGCCCGCAGGCGTGCGCGGAGCCCCCGCGTGGGCCGCCCTGGGCTTGAGGCGGGAGCTGGGTGCAGAAGGGGTGAGCCCCTGAGGCGGTGAAGCCCAGGAGCTCGGCGACCCGCTCCAGCAGCACGTCGCGGCCGCCTTCCAGCAGCCTGCACTGTAGCAGTTCTCGGGCCACCGTGAACGCGTCCCTCGAGTTCGCCTGCTCCCGGCGAGTTTACGGTGCCGTGGTCGCGGCGTGATTGGAGGCCCTTGCTGCCGACCGCGCCTGCCGTGGTGTGAGGGCCGTCGAAGCCTGTTCGCGTCGCCCGCGGCCCTCAGCGCCCTGCGGACCGCGAGCTACGTGGGGCACGGGGTCGCCCGAGGCGAGCGGCTCTGTGCGGGCGGGCCATGCCGCCCATGGATTTGGGTTGCCCGCCTGGTCGCCGGACATGGCGATGTCGACGCGGCGGGGCATGAACTGGTAGAAGGTGGATTCCGGCGCACCCATACCTGGCGAGCCAAATGTCGGATTTCAGGTTCCGGCAGACCCTTGAGGTTCGAAATCTGGGGTGCGCGCGGAGATTACGCTTTCTACCTACCTGTACCCCTCCGCCTCGCAAGGATCTAAGCTACCAGAAGAACAACACAAGAGACGCAGAGTTTATACTGGTTCGGGCCACCGATGCGTTGTAATACCCTACTCCAGTGTGGTGGTGTGGTGGATTGCCTCTTGGGCTGATGATGAACAATACAAGGCAGAACAACCTCGCGAGGGTCTGTTCTTGGCCGGGGCGCTGAACGGCTAGAGGGGTTCAGTCGCCCTTCTCTCTCCCTCTGTCTGATTGCCAATCGGCCCGTTTCTAGATCTCTAGGTGCCTCTACCCCGGGGGTGGCTAGTCCTATTTATAGGCAAAGGCCCTGGGCCTCCTCCCAAATATTGAGCGGGAAGGGCGCCAACAATTGGCCATTTTGAAGGGGAACATCTGGTACACTTATCCTAACTAAAGTTGGTCCTCGCCTACCAAAGGCTCTGGTGATGACGCTGGCTTGGGCTCCAAGTGACTTCCTCCTTGTCGCGGAGCTGGTCTTGGTCTCGTTGCACTGAAATGGGTCCCTTTGCTTGGTGCTCTCGCCTGCGCTTGCTCCCTTTGCACCAAAGAGGAAAGGGAGGACACTGCGCAGGCTGGCGCCCGCCTGGCGCCCTCGGTCGTCACGGCTTGCATCATGGGCACCTCGTGAGGTACCCCGCCTTGAGCTCTCCACCTCATCGCGAGCCAGCCTGATGAGGCCGTGCCCGAGGAAGCTCCGTGTCGTCCGCCCCGCGAGGCTTGGCCCCTCGCGAGGGTCTTGAGTCTGCGTTGAAGAAGATGGGCCGTGCTGGGCCCCCTTTGAGCCACGCAGCAGGCTGCAGGCAGGCAAGTCTGGGGACCCCCGTTCCCAGAACGCCGACACCTGGGACGAGCCTTTCAGGCCGCATCACTGGAAGACCCGGATCGCGGAAGCAGGAGGCTTCCCGAGACCAACCCCAAGAAGAAGAAGACATCGTCTGGCCCGGTCCCTCAGGAGGCAGGCCCCTCAGGGCCCGTGCCTGCCCAGGGGGATCCTCCTTCCATCGCATAGGAAAGCGCACCCGGCGCCCTCCTCAGGCAGGGCTCGGGGGCTCTCCCCTGGAGGGCCACCGACCTGGCTAAGGTCAAGAGGGAGGCGCTTGGGCAACACATGGAGGCGTGTTTCGAAGCACGTTTCCCTCAAGGAGTAAGGCAAGGGGGGCCAGACCCTCAGGAGTTCGTCAGCAAGGCCATTCAGGAGCTACAGGAGTCAAGAGTCGTGAGAGGCGGCCGCCGCCTACCAGCTGTGGCTCCCCATCCAGGCGAGGATGGTGGGCTGCGCGTCTGCATCGACATACTAGGGGTCAATCGAGTCGCCACTCTGGAGTGCCTCTGGCCTTCGCGAGTGGGGCGCTGCGTAGGTCCACCCCATAGCTACATTCGCATGCCTCACGGCTTGCCGAAAGCGGCTGCCACATACCAGCGCCTCATGAGGGGCATCACGGAGGCTCAAGAGGCCAGGCGTTCCGCAGCCTTGGCGGAGATGGAGATGGTCCGCGAGGAGGCACCAGCGCCTCCGGAGCCTCCTGAGGCCCCTGGGCCTGGGGGGTCGTGAGGATCGCCTTTCGCAGCCCACCGAGTCTGCGACACCGACACTCATTCGTCCTCAACATCATCAGCTGACATCTTTCAAGTTTCATTTCCAGCTGGGAGCGCCCCCCAGGGCTGCATTATTCCCAGGCCGCGTGGGTCCGTCCCTGCGGCATGTATGTGGGGACCCCGACTCATAAGTCGTGATCACCGAATGCACGTGTACAGTGATCCCAGAGATCAATGCTCACTGAACACATAGAAGCTGAATAACAAGAGTCTTACATCCATACATACCGTCTTACACAAATCATGACCATTATGGTCAAGTCTTACATAGATAAAGCCTTAGGGGCTGAACATCAAATGAAACACAAGCAGCGGAAATCTTCGTTGATAAGTAGAACCCATGCCATCTGCCTTAACCCTACAGGCATTCTGAGTGGGAAGCGCCCTAGTTCGCATGTTCGTCTCCAAAGGATTCTTCCTCGAACTCCTGTTGTTCCATGCCTGGTCAATTAAATAACCAGTGGCAAGCCAATGAGTACTTTGAATGTACTCGCAAGCAACCCATGTTTTGGTTCAAGGTACAATAATGCATGACATAGGTAAATTTTTGCGGAAAGCTAGTTTTGGGTGCAATGACATGTTCAACAACTTGTAAGACATGCATCAGGAGAATTTAAGTAAGCATGAGGATAGGTTACAGATATCAACATAACTAGAGAGGGCACCAACCCAACTCAATCATGTCAAGTCCTTGACTTGACCCAAGTAGTTCTTCCCACTTATCCAAACACACACACTGATTTGTAATCATGTGGACGTAGCCCAAGAGCGGTTACCCAACTGTCCTTGACCGTGGACACGGCTATTCGAATAGTTTTACACTCTGCAGAGGTTGCACACTTTACCCACAAAATCCGGGGAGCTTCCGTGTCATCCACGACCCGCGGCACCTCAAGTACCCGGGGTAAGCACCCGATCACTATCTTTCCCTAGACGACACTAACAAGGAGTCCACTCGTTGTTCCGTATCCTCACGATGTACATCATACGAGACTCGCTCGAGATCGTAACATCCGAGAGGGGACACAACGGTGTATCCGGTGCCCTGTGAAAACAGTCATGGCCGCCCTACCTGGCACGACCCCGTCCCGAGAGAGAGCACCAACTCTCCCTCGTCACTAGTAATGCGGGCTCCAAGCTAGTATCGGCCTAAGTAATCAATAATGCCCTTTCCCATATAAGGGTAGAGTGGTTGCGCATGTAAGGTTGGAATAACGGTCGCAACTTAAACCAATCCGTTTTGGAAAACAACACACACTTGTCTTGGTACACCACTTCGTCATCAAGTGGTTACCCAACTCATCATCTCCCTCGGGCATAAGTGGCACCCAATGGGGTTTTCGAAAAGTCTTTTGAAAGCACTTTGCCTCCATCACCATGCATATTCCCGTCCCTTTTGCGTAGCACTACTTTTGCATCCTATCTACTCCCATCGGCATAACCCTCATAAGGAGGTAGGGTCATGCATAATGTAGGTTTCAACGAGGAAGTAACGGAGGTGACCCACCAAAGTGGCTACCACCTCATCATGATTCCATTGCAACAACAATAAAGTGCTATATGACATGCATAAAGAGGGTTTCATAGACATGGTCAAAGGGTTGCTTGCCTGGCTCAACAACGTCTTCTGGGTCTTCAAAGTCTTCTGGTCCAACTCCTTCATCAGCAACGCAATCTATCGCCGCAAAATAATAACGAGAAAAATAAGGCAATAATAAAACAGAAAAATCAAAGTGCCCAGAAAAATGTCAACTCATTTTTGTAAAATACTAGGTGGAAATCTAAGAAGGGGAAAATTCGTAGTTTTGGATTTGGAGTTATGGAACAGGAGAAATGGATTTTCAAAGGCATATTTAAATGCTTAAAATCACATTTAAATATTTATAGTAAAGAAAAGTTGGTTGGATTTGAATGGAAGTTGCACCATTAAATAGGTTGAGATATTCTATGAATTTAGGAATTGGAATTATTCCATTTGGACAAATATTTTACCCTGTGGAATTTTTACGAGAGAGAAAGAAAAGGAAAAAGAAAAATGGCATTGTGCCACTGGGCCAGAACAGCCGCAGGGTAGCAGGCCCCGCTAGCGGGCCGGCCCAGCCGAGCCAGCGCACAGCGCGCGTGCCCGTCCACCCGTTTCAAACCTGACGGGCGGGGCCCGCAGTTCGGACGGGGCGGGGGAATGAGGGAGAGGATGACAGGCGGGGCCCGCCTGTCATCACTAACCCATGGACAGGGGTGTCGCGGCGCTCACCGGCGACGATGCAAGCCACGGCGAGCTCCAGCGAGTGCGGGGATGGCTTCAGGGGACTGCCGCACGTCGGGGGGGGGGGGGTGGTGGACTTGGCCGGCGGGGGTGCCCGGTTCGCCGGCGACGAGGTCCGCGACGGAAGGGCTTCGGGAGTCGACGGCTCCGGCCATTTCCGGTGGCTACAGAGAGGGGAAACGAGGGGGAAATGGTCAGGGAGCTGCGGGGAATCCAGATTGAGAGAAAAGGGGGCCGGGGACGGCCCATACCTCGCGAACTCCGGTGAGCCGAAGCGGCGGAGCTCGAGCTCGATCTCAAGGTCGGGCGGCTCTGGAGGCGAACTGGAGGTGCAGGGGGAGGTTTTGGTGGTGCAGAGAGCGAGTGGTGAGGGTGGAAGGGCTCGGGGAGGCCTTTGTATAGGCGAACGGCGGTCCACCGTGTGCTCGTGCGCCGGCGAGCTCGCTGCCGTCGCCTCGGGTCACGGGGGCCCGTTTGGTTGTGTCTGGGGTGCTCGTGGGGGTCGACTACGCCCAGGGGAAGAAGAGAGAGAGGGAGCAGGGGGCCAGAGGCACCGCGCGTGTGAGCACGCTCACTGGTGCGCTCGGGCGGTCTCCGCGCGTGCGAGCTGGGGTGAGAGAAGGGATAAGGAGGAGGGGGCCGGCAGCGTGTCGTGTCCCAGACGTCGAGGCACCTCGGGGGACACGAGGGGGAGAGCCGAGGTTGCCGGATGTGGCTGGAAGGGGTGGCTACAATGCGGGGGCGCACTGTAGCGCGCTCTAGAGCATGCAAATGGCTGCCATGGCATTGTTTAAAGGGCAGGGGCGCGTCCACTAGTGTCTAGCAGGTCTAGGGGGGAGTAAAGAAGAGGAGAGGGGCATTGGATGCCCTGGATGGCCACTAGAGTGAGGAGGGAGGTGAGGAAGAGGGGGAAAGTGGCTGTCCAGAGAGAGAAAGAGGGGGCTTTCACCCCTCAATCATTGAGCTGGGGACTTGCCATTGTTACTGGAGGTGAAAGGGGTCTAGGGGGATCTGTGGTAAAAAGTGGAGCTCACCAAGAATAGTGGAAGGGGTCGAAACAGTGGTTTTTGCAAAATGACAGAAGGTGTTTGATGTTGGTTTGGGCAAGAAAATGATCTCCAATTGCCATGACACTCCACAGGATGAAATGACACATATAATTAGGGCCTTCCACCAATTTGGAGCTTAATTGGGCAAAGTTGCCAATACAACTTTTGTAAACCCTAGAAATGAGCAGAAATGGACTTGTGTAGATCTAGTTGAGCAAATCACTTCTCCTTGATGCACCACTTGGTGTAGTGGCCTCATTTGGTCATGTGATCATGGTCACAAAAGTTGGGGTCAAGGAGAGAAAGTTGGTAGTACAAACTAGATCAAACTTGATTCTGGTCAGAGAGGGTTTTGGGGCATTTTTGTGAACCAAAATGACTCTAGTTGACTTGGGGCTTTGCAAGGTGATCACAATATGCATTTGTGACTTGCTGGATTTTCCTTGGATTTTTATGAAAGTATTTCCTGTAGAAATATCTCAAATCCTTGAAATGGGCAGAAATGGTTTTGGAAGGTTTTGTCCAATATTTTGATCATAACCATGTGTTGAAACTCATATATATGGAAAATATATTTCCATTGAGTCTCCCTAATTTTTCTCAAATATTTTTAAAGCTTTTAAATAATTTTAACCTATTTAAGACCATTTCTGGCCTTAAGAAAAACTCTTTAAATAAAATAGGAAAATAACTTTCAAAATTATATTTTTGTGGTTTCTGGGTATCCTATATCTAATAGGTGTCCAATATATCTTTTGAAATACTTTTACTGCCCTTAATTAAGTATTTGTAGTGCAAACCTCAATCCAGGGGTTTTTGGTAAACTAATTCTTAAAAATAATTTTTGGCTAAATTATTTTTGTAAGAAAATACTATATTGCTCTATACACATGGCATGATCATTGGGCAGAAGTTTGGGACAAGAAGATGAAGTATAGAAGGTGGAGTAGTTGACTATAAAGAGCACTTGAAAAACCACTCAGAGAAAACCAACTTCAAAATAAAAGCCAAATAATGCAAAAGTTTTTGTTGGTCCAAATTTTCATGCTTTATTAATGCAAATGATATGTTACAAATTGCAGGGTGTGACAGACCTACCCCCCTTACAAGAAGCTCGTCTCCGAGATTCCTAAACTAGGCCTTGAAGAGATATGGAAACTCGGATCTGAGGTAGTCTTCACGCTCCCAGGTTGCTTCTGCTTCAGTGTGGTTGCTCCACTGGACCTTGAAGTACTTGATCGTGCGGCTTCGAGTGCATCGCTCAGCCTCATCCAAAATGCAGATGGGCCTCTCACGGTAAGTCAAATCGGGCTGGAGGTCAATGGCTTGATGATTGACGTCTTTGTATAGATCAGGCTTGTCTGGAACTTGGAGACACTTTCAGAGTTGTGATACGTGGAATACGTTGTGCACATAGGATAGTTCAGGTGGCAGTTCCAACTGGTAAGCTACTTCTCCTTGCCGGTCAGTGATCTTGAAGGGGCCGATGTATCTTGGTGCGAGCTTTCTTTTGACATGGAAGCGCTGTGTCCCTTTGAGAGGTGTGACCCGGAGATAGACATGGGCTCCAACTCGGAAGTTCATGTCTCTATGACGTGAGTCAGCATAGCTCTTCTGCCTTGACTTGGCGGTCTTCAAACGCTCTCTGACAAGCTGGACTTGCTCTTCTGCTTCACGGAGAATATCGGGCCCAAAGACTAGCCCTTCTCCGGTCCCTGACCAATTGAGGGGTGTGCGACACTTGCGTCCGTACAACAGCTCAAATGGTGCCATCTGGAGGCTAGACTGATAGCTGTTGTTGTAGGAGAACTCGGCAAAAGGGAGGCAATCTCCCCACCTAGCTCCATATGCTAAGACACAGGCTCGGAGCATGTCTTCGAGTATCTGATTCACCCGTTCTGTCTGACCTCCGGTCTGTGGGTGGAAAGCAGTGTTGAAGGACAACTTGGTCCCCATGGCCTCTTGGAACCTCTTCCAGAACCTTGAGGTAAACTGAGTTCCTCGATCTAACACAATCTCCTTGGGAACACCATGAAGGCTTACGACTCTGTTGATGTAGAGGCTGGCTAGCTGGTTTCCCTTGTAAGTTGTTTTGACAGGAATGAAATGGGCTACTTTGGTCAAATGGAAGACTATGACCTAGATGGAGTCATGTCCCTTGTTTGACCTAGGTAGTCCAGTGATGAAATCCATTCCGACTTTATCCCATTTCCACTCGGGAACCTTGAGGGGTTGTAACAATCCAGCGGGCCGCTTATGTTCAGCTTTGACCCTTTGGCATATGTCACATTTACCGACGCAAGTGGCTACCTCTCTCTTCATGCCATGCCACTAGAATCTTTCCTTTAGGTCTTGATACATCTTGGTTCCTCCGGGGTGGTTGGAATACGAGGTGTCATGAGCTTCTTGCAAGATTAAATTCTTGAGCTCAATCTTGTTGGGTACGCAAATGCGATTCCCAAACCACACGATTCCTTGCTCATCCTCTGAGAATCCGGGGGCCTTGCCTGCCTTGATCTTCCTCTTGATGCCTTACATACTCTCGTGTCCCTTTTGAGCTTCCTTAATATCATCCATCAGGGTAGGCTTGACTTCAAGGTTGGCTAGGAATCCTGGTGCAACCAGTTCCATCCCGAAGCTTTCAAGTTCTTCATACAAGGCGGGTAGCCTGCCCTTAAGCATAGCATTCAAGGAACAAGCATTTCTGCTTAATGCATCTGCTACCACATTAGCCTTTCCAGGGTGGTATTGAACACTGAGATCGTAATCCTTGATCAATTCTAGCCATCTTCTTTGCCTCATGTTCAGTTCCTTCTGAGTGAAAATATACTTCAGACTTTTGTGATCTGTGTATATCTCACACCGCTTCCCTAGGAGGTAATGTCGCCATGTCTTCAGGGCATGAACTACAGCTGCCAACTAGAGGTCATGAGTAGCATAGTTCTCTTCATGAGGCCGTAGTTGCCTTTAAAGGTAAGCTACGACTCTGCCCTCTTGCATCAGAGCACCTCCCAGTCCGGTCTTTGACGCATCACAGTATATCACAAACTCCTGGTGTATATCTGGTGTGGCCAAAACTAGGGCGGTGGTCAATCTCTTCTTCAGCTCCTGGAAGCTCTCTTCACACTTCGGCATCCATTCAAACTTCTTGTCCTTCTTCAAGAGCTGAGTCATGGGTTGGGCAATGCTTGAGAACCCTTCAACGAACTTGCAGTAATATCCCGCGAGTCCGAGGAAGCTTCTGACTTCTTTCACATTGTTTGGGGATTGCCATTCAGTCACGGCTTCAACCTTAGCGGGATCGACCGACAATCCTTCTTCAGTCAAAACATGACCCAAGAATCCAACCTCATGCAGCCAAAATTCACACTTGCTGAACTTGGCATACAGTTGGTGCTCTCGAAGCTTGTCTAGGACCATCCTCAAGTGTTGCTCGTGCTCTTCTTCCATCTTCGAGAAGACAAGAATGTCATCAATGAAGACAACAACAAACTTGTCCAAATATTCCATGAAGACCTCATTCATGGGATACATGAAGTAAGCTGGGGCATTGGTCAATCCAAAGGACATGACCGTGCACTCATACAGGCCATATCTGGTTACAAATGCTGTCTTCGGAATATCTTGGGGTCTGGTCTTCAGCTGGTAGTACCCAGATCTGAGGTTGATCTTGGAGAACACCTTGGCCCCATTGAGTTGATCAAACAGATCTTCAATTTTGGGAAGTGGATACTTGTTCTTGATTGTAACTTCATTGAGGGAGCGGTAGTCAATGCATAAGCGGATAGTACCGTCCTTCTTTGCCACAAACAGAACTGGCGATCCCCAAGGGGAGGCACTAGGGCGGATGAATCCTTTCCTCAACTGTTCTTCCAGTTGCTTCTTCAACTCTGCCAACTCTTATGATCCCATTCTATAAGGCTTCTTATAGATGGGTCCTGCTCCGGGCTTGAGCTCGATGATGAACTCGATGTCTCGGTCAGGAGGCATTCCTGGTAGCTCATCGGGAAAGACATCGGGGTATTTGCATACTACCGGCACTTGCTCCAATCCAACTCCAGTCAGACAGTTGACTTGGTTGACTCGAGCAGAGGTGGGGTTGGGAGCAAACTTGACGTCGACTCCTTGGTCATTGGTCATAGTGACAGTCCGGTTGGCACAATCTAACAAGCCTTGGTGCTTGATGAGCCAATCCATTCCTAAGATCACATCCAAGCCTTGTGATCTTAAGATGATAAGGTCTGCTTGGAAGTCTACCCCATTGATGATAATCCCGACTCCTTTACACCCTATCTTGGCTCTCATCTCGGCTCCGGGGGTTTGTACCACCATAGGGTTACTCAGGGGTGTAGGGGTCATGCCACTTTTTAATGCAAACTTTTGGGTGACAAATGAATGCGTGGCTCCAGAATCAAACAAGACAGTTGCAGGGGTTGAGTTGACAAGGAACGTACCCAGCACGACGTCCGGGTCTTCCTGGGCTTCTTCTGCAGTGACATGGTTCACACGACCCTTGCCGTTGTTGGGCGGGTTGCGGGGAGCTTGGTTCCTTAGTGGCATTCCACGGCCTTGTCCTATGTTCTGCGCATTGGGGCGCGGGGCATCGGGCTTCTTGTTGGGGCAATTCTTGGATTAGTGCCCTGGCTGACCACATCCAAAGCAAGTGACTTGATTGGGGTTGCTGTTCCTGCCGGCATTGTTATTGGGGTTGTTGTAAGCTGGCCTGGGTTGGCATAATGCTGAGGTGGATAGTTGGTGCAGGGTGTAGGAGCTCTTGGCTGCTGATAGGTTGGCCTGACCGGGGCAGACTGCCACGGGCGAGGCTTCTGGTTGCTGAAGCTACCCTTGCTGATCATCTTGCGCTTACGGGTATCATCCAAAGCACGTCGCTTGTCTTCAAGCATGAGTGCCTTGTTCACCAGGTCAGGAAAGGTCGGGCAGTCACACACAACAAGCGAGTACTACAGAGTCTGGTTAAGGCCTTCCATGAAGCGCTCCTTTTTGGCAGCATCAGTGCTGAGATCTTCAGGGGCATACCTTGAGAGAACACTGAACTTCTGCATGTACTCCTTGACAGTGCTACCACCTTGCTTCAGGGCTCGGAACTCACGCTTCTTGATGGCCATGATTCCGGAAGGAATGTGGGCCTTGCGGAATTCTGCCTTGAAGTCATTCCAAGTGATGTTTCGCTCAGCATGCATGGCCTTGAATCCATCCCACCAAGCTCTGGCGGTTCCCCCGAGACAGTGAGCGGAATATGGCACCCTTTCACGGTCCTCAGTGCATCCGACTAGTTCCAGCAGATCCTCAATGGTGCGGACCCAGTCATTTGCATCCAGGGGTTCAGCAGTCTCGATGAAGGTGGGTGGTGCATGCTTCTTGAACTCCACCAATGTGGAATGTCCATTGCCGTTTCCCGCCGGCTGGCGGTTGACAACTTGAGCAATCATCTGGAGGGCTGCAGTGTTGGCTTGGCGTTCCTCTCGGAAAGCTTGGAGAAGCTGAGCCACAATCATGCTTGGAGGTGGTGGTGGTGGGGGAGCTTGTCGTTGGGTTTGGTCCTGACTGGCTCCTTCTCCGGCTCCTTGCTGCTGGGTAGAAGTACCAGTACGGGTTACAACAGGCATCCTGTTGGAGCGATCAAGGTCTCATGATTGGGAAAGATGGGGAAAGCAATGTAGATGGGATGCCTAGTAAGGGGGTTGGTATGACACTAATTGTTTTCATGCAAGGGCCAAAAGGACAAACACATTCATTAAAATCCAAATGGGTGATGTAGTCGCTTACAAGTTCCCGTAGGAAAGCACGACATCCATCAAACACACCAAAAGCAAACGCAACACTACATGGTTTCATATGAACCAGTACAGGGACTCGACTTCGCATAGGGGGTACACGACCTATCCTACCATAGGGGTTGCTCATGGGCACATCCGGGTTGCGAATGATGCCTAAGTGGTGGAATGCTCGGTCGCGTAGTCTGTCTCTTCTGGGTCTTCCTCCTCATCATCGGTGGCCTGACTTTCCTCTTCACTTGAAGGGGTGGGGGAGTGGAGGAGCTCAACACGACGTTGCTTTGCCGGTGGTGCGAAGAGCTTGCGGTATTCCTTTGCGCTCATGCGGTGCTGCCGTGGTGGTTCTCCATCCTTTGGGGGTCTTCCGCCTCGGTATGCGATTGCAGGCTGACCAGGGGTAGCACCTTTCTTCTTGATCCTATCTGTCTTCTCTTGTGCTTGGCGAAGAAGTGCCTTGGTCTCATGGAGTTCCTTTCAGAGTTCCATCGATTCCGAGGCCAAGTGTTGTGCCAAACTATCGGCACAAAGGCTGAAGTAGGTCTGGAATCGGAGTGGAAGTCCTTCCTCTAGTGGTGGAGCTGGTGCACTGCTCTCATCCTCACCTTCCTTCTGATAAGGCAAGAAGCGGGTTGCCATTTCGTCTGCCATCTTGGGAAGAAGGTCTCGAAGGCGGGTGAGTGCTTTGAGGGTTGCCGTCTCCACGGCAAGAACTAGTGTTGCCATCTGGGGTCCCTCAAAGAACCAGCTTGTTGGAGAGTCATTGGCCTTCACGATCACTTCCACGTGATACTCCGTCTCAGTGTCATTGATCCAGTGCTCATGGTAGGTGAAAATGGGGGTTCGGTGGAACTGGCACTTCTTGAGGCTATCCTCAAGAAGCACGGGAAATCCGTTGGTCAGGAAGTCTTCAGGTACGACAGCCATGTACAAAGGTTGAATGGGAGAGGTCAATAAGGTAAATATAACTCGGGCGGGTAAGCTTAGAAAAGGAGAGAGGTTCAGATGGTCTCAAGCTAACTAACGTCCATGCTAACTAAGGCTTCCTACAGTCAGGATGGCTCTGATACCAGCTCTGTGGGGACCCCGACTCATAAGTCGTGATCACCGAATGCACGTGTACAGTGATCCCAGAGATCAATGCTCACTGAACACACAGAAGCTGAATAACAAGAGTCTTACATCCATACATACCGTCTTACACAAATCATGACCATTATGGTCAAGTCTTACATAGATAAAGCCTTAGGGGCTGAACATCAAATGAAACACAAGCAGCGGAAATCTTCGTTGATAAGTAGAACCCATGGCATCTGCCTTAACCCTACAGGCATTCTGACTGGGAAGCGTCCTAGTTTGCATGTTCGTCTCCAAAGGATTCTTCCTCGAACTCCTGTTCTTCCATGCCTGGTCAATTAAATAACCAGTGGCAAGCCAATGAGTACTTTGAATGTACTCGCAAGCAACCCATGTTTTGGTTCAAGGTACAATAATGCATGACATAGGTAAATTTTTGCGGAAAGCTAGTTTTGGGTGCAATGACATGTTCAACAACTTGTAAGACATGCATCAGGAGAATTTAAGTAAGCATGAGGATAGGTTACAGATATCAACATAACTAGAGAGGGCACCAACCCAACTCAATCATGTCAAGTCCTTGACTTGACCCAAGTAGTTCTTCCCACTTATCCAAACACACACACTGATTTGTAAACATGTGGACGTAGCCCAAGAGCGGTTACCCAACTGTCCTTGACCGTGGACACGGCTATTCGAATAGTTTTACACTCTGCAGAGGTTGCACACTTTACCCACAAGATCCGGGGAGCTTCCGTGTCATCCACGACCCGCGGCACCTCAAGTACCCGGGGTAAGCACCCGATCACTATCTTTCCCTAGACGACACTAACAAGGAGTCCACTCGTTGTTCCGTATCCTCACGATGTACATCATACGAGACTCGCTCGAGATCGTAACATCCGAGAGGGGACACAACGGTGTATCCGGTGCCCTGTGAAAACAGTCATGGCCGCCCTACCTGGCACGACCCCGTCCCGAGAGAGAGCACCAACTCTCCCCAGTCACTAGTAATGCGAGCTCCAAGCTAGTATCGGCCTAAGTAACCAATAATGCCCTTTCCCATATAAGGGTAGAGTGGTTGCGCATGTAAGGTTGGAATAACGGTCGCAACTTAAACCAATCCGTTTTGGAAAACAACACACACTTGTCTCGGTACACCACTTCGTCATCAAGTGGTTACCCAACTCATCATCTCCCTCGGGCATAAGTGGCACCCAATGGGGTTTTTGAAAAGTCTTTTGAAAGCACTTTGCCTCCATCACCATGCATATTCCCGTCCCTTTTGCGTAGCACTACTTTTGCATCCTATCTACTCCCACCGGCATAACCCTCATAAGGAGGTAGGGTCATGCATAATGTAGGTTTCAACGAGGAAGTAACGGAGGTGACCCACCAAAGTGGCTACCACCTCATCATGATTCCATTGCAACAACAATAAAGTGCTATATGACATGCATAAAGAGGGTTTCATAGACATGGTCAAAGGGCTGCTTGCCTGGCTCAACAACGTCTTCTGGGTCTTCAAAGTCTTCTGGTCCAACTCCTTCGTCAGCAACGCAATCAATCGCCGCAAAATAATAATGAGAAAAATAAGGCAATAATAAAACAGAAAAATCAAAGTGCCCAGAAAAATGTCAACTCATTTTTGTAAAATACTAGGTGGAAATCTAAGAAGGGGAAAATTCCTAGTTTTGGATTTGGAGTTGTGGAACAGGAGAAATGGATTTTCAAAGGCATATTTAAATGCTTAAAATCACATTTAAATATTTATAGTAAAGAAAAGTTGGTTGGATTTGAATGGAAGTTGCACCATTAAATAGGTTGCAATATTCTAGGAATTTAGGAATTGGAATTATTCCATTTGGACAAATATTTTACCCTGTGGAATTTTTAAAAGACAGAAAGAAAAGGGAAAAGAAAACTGGCACTGTGCCACTGGGCCAGAACAGCCGCAGGGCAAAAGGCCCAGCCGAGCCAGCGCACAGCGCGCGCGCCCGTCCACCCGTTTCAAACCTAACGGGCGGGGCCCGCAGGTTGGACGGGGCACGGGAATGAGGGAGAGGATGACAGGCGGGGCCCGCCTGTCAACACTAACCCATGGACAGGGGGGTCGCGGCGCTCACCGGCGACGACGCAGGCCACGGCGAGCTCCGGCGAGTGCGGGGATGGCTTCAGGGGACTGCCGCACGTCGGGGGGGGGGGGTGGTGGACTTGGCCGGCGGGGGTGCCTGGTTCGCCGGCGACGAGGTCCGCGACGGAAGGGCTTCGGGAGTCGATGGCTCCGGCCATTTCCGGTGGCTACAGAGAGGGGAAACGAGGGGGAAATGGTCAGGGAGCTGCGGGGAATCCAGATCGAGAGAAAAGGGGGTCGGGGACGGCCGGTACCTCGCGAACTCCGGCTAGCCGAAGCGGCGGAGCTCGAGCTCGATCTCGAGCTCGGGCGGCTCTGGAGGCGAACTGGAGGTGCAGGGGTAGGTTTTTGTGGTGAAGAGGGCGAGTGGTGAGGGTGGAAGGGCTCGGGGAGGCCTTTATATAGGCGAACGGCGGTCCACCGTGGGCTCGTGCGCCGGCGAGCTCGCTGCCGTCGCCTCGGGTCACGGGGGGCCTTTTGGTTGTGTCTGGGGTGCTCGCGGGGGTCGACTACGCCCAGGGGAAGAAGAGAGAGAGGGAGCAGGGGGCCAGAGGCACCGCGCGTGTGAGCACACTCACTCGTGCGCTCGGGCGGTCACCGCACGTGCGAGCTGGGGCGAGAGGAGGGAGAAGGAGGAGGGGGCCGGCAGCGTGCCGTGTCCCAGACGTCGAGGCACCTCGGGGGACACGACGGGGAGAGCCGAGGTGGCCGGATGTGGCTGGAAGGGGGCGGCTACAGTGCGGGGGCGCACTGTAGCGCGCTCTAGAGCGTGCAAATGGCTGCCATGGCATTGTTTAAAGGGCAGGGGCGCGTCCACTAGTGTCTAGCAGGTCTAGGGGGGAGTAAAGAAGAGGAGAGGGGCATTGGATGCCCTTGATGGCCACTGGAGTGAGGAGGGAGGTGAGGAAGAGGGGGAAAGTGGCTGTCCAGAGAGAGAAAGAGGGGGGTTTCACCCCTCAATCATTGAGCTGGGGACTTTCCATTATTACTGGAGGTGAAAGGGGTCTAGGGGGAGCTGTGGTAAAAAGTGGAGCTCACCAAGAATAGTGGAAGGGGTCCAAACAGTGGTTTTTGCAAAATGACAGAAGGTGTTTGATGTTGGTTTGGGCAAGAAAATGATCTCTAATTGCCATGACACTCCACAGGATGAAATGACACATATAATTAGGGCCTTCCACCAATTTGGAGCTTAATTGGGCAAAGTTGCCAATGCAACTTTTGTAAACCCTAGAAATGAGCAGAAATGGACTTGTGTAGATCTAGTTGAGCAAATCACTTATCCTTGATGCACCACTTGGTGTAGTGGCCTCATTTGGTCATGTGATCATGCTCACAAAAGTTGGGGTCAAGGAGAGAAAGTTGGTAGTACAAACTTGATCAAACTTGATTCTGGTCAGAGAGGGTTTTGGGGCATTTTGGTGAACCAAAATGACTTTAGTTGACATGGGGCTTTGCAAGGTGATCACAATATGCATTTGTGACTTGCTGGATTTTCCTTGGATTTTTATGAAAGTATTTCCTGTAGAAATATCTCAAATCCTTAAAATGGGCAGAAATGGTTTTGGAAGGTTTTGTCCAATATTTTGATCATAACCATGTGTTGAAACTCATATATATGGAAAATATATGTCCATTGAGTCTCCCTAATTTTTCTCAAATATTTTTAAAGCTTTTAAATAATTTATACCTATTTAAGACCATTTCTGGCCTTAAGAAAAACTCTTTAAATAAAATAGGAAAATAACTTTCAAAATTATATTTTTGTGGTTTCTGGGTATCCTATATCTAATAGGTGTCCAATATATCTTTGGAAATATTTTTACTGCCCTTAATTAAGTATTTGCTGTGCAAACCTCAATCCAGGGGTTTTTGGAAAACTAATTCTTAAAAATACTTTTTGGCCAAATTATTTTTGTAAGAAAATACTATATTGCTCTATACACATGGCATGATCATTGGGCAAAAGTTTGGGACAAGAAGATGAATTATAGAAGGTGGAGTAGTTGACTATAAAGAGCACTTGAAAAACCACTCAGAGAAAACCAACTTCAAAATAAAAGCCAAATAATGCAAAAGTTTTTGTTGGTCCAAATTTTCATGCTTTATTAATGCAAATGATATGGTACAAAATGCAGGGTGTGACACTGGCAAGTGCATGAGGCAGGACCTGACGTTGGGCTTGAGCACCAGCGGGAAGTAGTTGGCAAGGATCTTGTCGTCGCGCCCCCCAGCAGCTTGCACCACGATGGTGTAGATGCTGAGGAACTCCGACGGATGCAACTTGCCGTCGTACTTCTCGGGTACGTCTGGCTTGAAATTCTTCATGCTGGGCCACTGGACTTGCCGCAGCTCACGGGTAAACGCAGGGCAACCTACCGCGTACGGCAGGTTGCATGGTTCCCCTGGCGCACGCATGTCGACAGTGGGCCCAGCGCGCTGGTCTGACTGACGTCGCGGTTCTCTTCAGCGCTTGATGCGGGTACGAGCGTCTTCTTGCTGTCTTTCGTGAAGAACTTGGCGCTGATCGCGGCGAGCTCGCGGATCTGATGAAGCAGTGGAGTCGCTGTCGCGGTGGACCCGGTGAGTTGGCGATCTTGGCCTTCGGGGCGGAGAGTGCACGGTGGTTGCACCCCCACCAGTCTTGTCGGCATCGGGTCGCGCCTAGCTGACTTGCCGCGGCTGCGACGTAGTCGGCTGCCGTGGAGTGTCGCCGTTGGCGAAGCCGATGAGACTCTGAATGGTGGCCCTCCTGTCGTCGATCTTGTCTGGCGTTGGAGGGAAGTCTAGGAGCAGTTGAGCTCACGCCAAAGCTTCTGCTGGAGTGGCGGGTAGTGGTGGCGAACGGTGCTAGGAGCGGGATATGCTCGGACTTCTAACTGCGTTAGAAGGAGCAATATCCCGTCCAGGCGACCGTGCCTCGCTCGTGCCAGCATGTTGGCGTGCATGCTGGCCTGGAGCATTCCGAGATCCGCTAGCTCGATCTGGGTCCAGCGAGCGTATGGTACCGTGAGTACCATGACGCTGCCGGTCCTGCGGCTCCTGAGATGGGAGCGGTGCATCTACGGACGCTCGGTTGTCGTGGGAGCCGGCTACAACACCGATGGGCAGCGCAGCCTTGTCCTTGGACCTGGCGGCACCATGGGCTCCCTCGTCGATGCCCGTTCTTCCGCCGGCGTCTTCCCCACCAGCCGTTTGCTCCGGCGGTGGCGGGTTCAACGCGGACGGAGCAGCCGCCTCCGAATCCTTCTTCTTTGGCGGCATGTCGATGAAGTCGATGAAGATCTAGCTCGTGTGAACGCTGGATCAGGTTCACACAACCTCGACGCCCCCTACCTGGCGCGCCAAAGATGTCGGGGAAGCTGCCTCCGCGAGCACCTATGGGGACGGAGCCCCTTTTCGGTTCGGCGGGGGGTGGAGGTCGCACGAAGAGCAGATCGAGGCGAGGCACACGAGCGGTTTTACCCAGCTTCGGAGCTCTCCAGACAGATAATACTCCTACTGCTGCTTTGCGGTTTGTATTGAGTTCTTGCTCGGGAGCGCTGAGTGCTACAATACACACAAGCAGGTAACGAGACCGAGCGAGAGTGTTCTACTGTCCTCCCTTCCTCTACGTTGTGCATGGGCCTTCTTTTATATGCTGAAGGGGTCACCGACAGGTGGCAACGTAGGCAAGAGCAAAAATGGAAAGGTGCTGCGGTAGGTACAACTACCTACACAGTGTATCATACCTAACCCTGACGGCAGGGGACAAGGGCATTAAATGCCTATCTACGTCACCCAAACAGTGCAGAAAAGGGACCGTCAGGGACGCCACCGCTCGCCATGATGGAGATCTTGTCAGCGCCGCTTGCCACAGTGCACCCCTGGCTGCACAGCCTCCCGCCACGTGCGCCTGGAAGGATCTCAGAGCGACACGTCGATGGGTGAGCTGGAGCGCGGGTACAGAGTGCTTGCTAGCCGTGGCAAACGCCTTGCCGCGGCCGTTGTCTTGCCGCGTCCGGGAGCTTGTCGCTCGCCGGGTCTTGCCGGGACGCGTGGCGCGTCGCGGCGAGTTCCTTGAGATGCCTTTGGTCGGCCTACCCGACAAGCTCCTCTTGCCTGGGCTTTGTGCCTTGAGTGGCCTTCCCGGCAAGCTCCTCTTGCCGGGGCCTTGTCTCCTTGGCTTAAATACTTTGTTCTTGAATGGTTCCAAAGGAACCACGGGGGTCCTTGGCGATCACCTGGCAAGCCTTGCCGTGGGACGCTGCGACTGCCCGTGCACAAGTTCAGGATAGTAGGGTACCCCTACTCTAGTACACCGACAATGTATAATCAACAAGTTGAGACTGGACATGCAGGTACTAGATGCAGGAGTCAAAAAAATGAAACAAGACACTGAGGTAACCTTGAAGGAATTGGAGATTTTGCAGACTGAAATTTGTGCTATCTGAATCCGGCCAATCCTATTATCTAAAGAGATTATAGTTCAAATGGAGTTAAGTTGATGCGCGTCCATGATGTATGAGCCATATTTGCCCAGTGTATGTAATTTGCTGTTTGTGTATCTTTATTATCACCTGTGCCGAACCATAATGCCCAGTGGGTATAATCGACTGCAATTTCTTTATTGTATAGTGTAGGATTATTCTACCTTTCTATGCCTTGATCTCTTTGTTGTAATAGTGTAGGATTTTTAGAGGTGATAGTATTGAGTAGGTTATTTCTTTGAATATGCTATATCATTCAAATGGGGGCCAATTTGCCCGACCATGGCCTTTCACGGGCCGTTGGATCCATGGGCCTTCTACGTCTCGTAGGATCCATGGGCCTTCTACGTCTTGTAGGATCCATGGGTCGCTGGATCATTTATGGGACTTGTACGGGCCTTTAATGGGACGTAGACGGGCCTTTAATGGAAATCGTACGTTTTATGGGCTGACCATAACGGGCCGTTAATAGGCCGTATTTGGTGATGCTATGAAAATGGCCCAACAGACTAACGGTCCACAAACGGGCCGACTGTATCGACGGGCTGAATTTGGCCCACAAGCAGAAAATGACAGTAACGGGCCGTAAGTAACCGAATGCTGCAAATGAGCCCAAGAATAAATGGGCCATTAGAAGGCCGAAAGTTAACTTGGGCTGGAAACGGCCCAACGGAATAACGGGCCATTAATGGGTATAAAGTGATACACTGTTCATTACGGGCCAGTTTCACCACGGGCTGTTAATGGGTGTAAAGTAATACACTGTTCATTACGGGCCAGTTTCAGCACGGGCCGCTAATGGGCCAGGAGTTACAAAGGGCCTCATATGGGCCGAAAGACGTCATGGGCTATACATGGGCCAGAAGTGAAAACGGGCTGGAATCATAGTGGACAACCCACATGACGCTACTGGGCCTAATTCGGATAGGGCTTAATGGGCCTTGGGTTAGCGGGCTGTAAATGCGCTATATGCTAATAGGCCGTTAACAGGCTTTCCATGGGCCGACCCGCCAGCTTCTGACCAAGTCAAACGGGCCGACCCGCCAGCTTTTGACCAAGTCAAACATGCCGGCCTTTTCACAGGAATGGGCCACTGTTGGGTCGTGCCACGTGTCGACGTATCATAGGCGCCTTTTGTCCAGTGAGTGGATGACATCTGTCCCGACGACGAGCCGACACGTGTTTCCTCTAGCCAATGATGATTTTACATGTGGAAAATCCCCATTGGTCGGGGCTGTCAACGGGTTATCGGATCCAAAACCCGACCCGATAGCTTAACGGTGTTCCGTTATGGTGGATGCCACGTGTCAGTCACCCTTGACGAAAGCACTTCTGTGACGCGCGATTTATCGTCATGGAAGTGGACACTTCCGTGATGATAATTTTAGTAATGTCATGGAACACTTCTACGACAGCACAGGTATGACTATCTTGATTCTGTCATAAATTTGTCATGGATGTACATGCATGACAAAAAAGCGACCTACTGTGACAAACACGTATCATCACGGAAGTGTATTTTTTTGTAGTGTATTGTTGGATGAAGCGGCCCGGACCGACATTACACGTACGCTTACGCAAGACTGGTTCTACCGACGTGCTTTGCACATAGGTGGCTAGCGGGTGTCAGTTTCTCCAACTTTAGTTGATCCGAGTGTGGCTACGCCCGGTCCTTGCGAAGGTTAAAACAACACCAACTTGACAAACTATCGTTGTGGTTTTGATGCGTAGGTAAGAACGGTTCTTGCTAAGCCCGTAGCAGCCATGTAAAACTTGCAACAACATAGTAGAGGACTTCTAACTTGTTTTTGCAGGGCATGTTGCGATGTGATATGGTCAAGACATGATGCTAAATTTTATTGTATGAGATGATGATGTTTTGTAACTGAGTTATCGGCAACTGGCAGGAGCCATATGGTTGTCGCTTTATTGTATGCAATGCAATCACCCTGTAATGCTTTACTTTATCACTAAGCAGTAGCGATAGTTGTAGAAGCATAAGATTGGTGAGACGACAACGATGCTACGATGGAGATCAAGGTGTCGCGCCGGTGACGATGGTGATCATGACGGTGCTTCGGAGATGGGGATCACAAGCACAAGATGATGATGGCCATATCATATCACTTATATTGATTGCACGTGATGTTTATCTTTTATGCATCTTATCTTGTTTTGATTGACGGTAGCATTATAAGATGATCTCTCACTGAATTTCAAGATAAAAGTGTTCTCCCTGAGTATGCACCGTTGCCAAAGTTTGTCATGCCCAGACACCACGTGATGATCGGGTGTGATAAGCTCTGCGTCCATCTACAACAGGTGCAAGCCAGTTTTGCACACGCAGAATACTCAGGTTAAACTTGACGAGCCTAGCATATGCAGATATGGCCTCGGAACACTGAGACCGAAAGGTCGAGCGTGAATCATATAGTAGATATGATCAACATAGTGATGTTCACCATTCAAAGCTACTCCATTTCCCGTGATGATCGGTTATGGTTTAGTTGATTTGGATCACGTGATCACTTAGAGGATAAGAGGGATGTCTTTCTAAGTGGGAGTTCTTAAGTAATATGATTAATTGAACTTAAATTTATCATGAACTTAGTACCTGATAGTATCTTGCTTGTCTATGTTTGATTGTAGATAGATGGCCCGTGTTGTTGTTCCGTTGAATTTTAATGCGTTCCTTGAGAAAGCAAAGTTGAAAGATGATGGTAGCAATTACACGGACTGGGTCCGTAATTTGAGGATTATCTTCATTGCTGCATAGAAGAATTATGTCCTAGAAGCACCGCTGGGTGCCAGGCCTGCTGCAGGAGCAACACCAGATGGTATGAACGTCTGGCAGAGCAAAGCTGATGACTAATCAATAGTTCAGTGTGCCATGCTTTACGGCTTAGAACCGGGACTTCAACGACGTTTTGAACGTCATGGAGCATATGAGATGTTCCAGGAGTTGAAGTTAATATTTCAAGCAAATGCCCGGACTGAGAGATATGAAGTCTCCAATAAGTTCTATAGCTACAAGATGGAGGAGAATAGTTCTGTCAGTGAGCATATACTCAAGATGTCTGGGTATAATAATCACTTGATTCAACTGGGAGTTAATCTTCCGGATGATAGAGTCATTGACAGAATTCTCCAATCACTGCCACGAAGCTACAAGAGCTTCGTGATGAACTATAACATGCAAGGGTTGGATAAGACGATTCCCGAGCTCTTCGCAATGCTAAAGGCTGCGGAGGTAGAAATCAAGAAGGAGCATCAAGTGTTGATGGTCAACAAGACCACTAGTTTCAAGAAAAAAGGCAAAGGGAAGAAGAAGGGGAACTTCAAGAAGAACAACAAGAAAGTTGCTGCTCAGGAGAAGAAACCCAGGTCTGGACCTAATCCTGAAACTGAGTGCTTCTACTGCAAGCAGACTGGTCACTGGAAACGGAACTTCCCCAAGTATTTGGTGGATAAGAAGGATGGCAAGGTGAAGAAAGGTATATGCGATATACGTGTTATTGATGTGTACCTTACTAGAGCTCGAAGTAGCACCTAGGTATTTGATATTGGTTCTGTTACTAATATTTGCAACTCGAAACAGGGACTACGGATTAAGCGAACACTGGCAAAGGACGAGGTGACGATGCGCGCGGGAAATGGTTCCAAAGTAGATGTGATCGCGGTCACCACGCTACCTCTAAATCTACCTTTGGGATTAGTTTTAGACCTAAATAATTGTTATTTGGTGCCAGCGTTGAGCATGAACATTATATCTAGATCTTGTTAGATGCGAGACGGTTATTCATTTAAATCAGAGAATAATGGTTGTTCTATTTATATGAGTAATATCTTTTATGGTCATGCACCCTTGAAGAGTGGTCTATTTTTGATGAATCTTGATAGTAGTGATACACATATTCATAATGTTGAAGCCAAAAGATGGAGAGTTGATAATGATAGTGCAACTTATTTGTGGCACTGCCGTTTAGGTCATATCGGTGTAAAGCGCATGAAGAAACTCCATTGTGATGGACTTTTGGAACCACTTGATTATGAATCACTTGGTACTTGCGAACCGTGACTCATGGGCAAGATGACTAAAAAACCGTTCTCCAGTACTATGGAGAGAGCACCAGATTTGTTGGAAATCATACATATAGATGTATGTGGTCCGATGAATGTTGTGGCTCGTGGCGGATATCGTTATTTTCTCACCTTCACAGATGATTTAAGCAAATATGGGTATATCTACTTGATGAAGCATAAGTCTGAAACATTTGAAAAGTTCAAGGAATTTCAGTGTGAAGTTGAAAATCATCGTAACAAGAAAATAAAGTTTTTACGATCTAATCATGGAGGAGAATATTTGAGTTACAAGTTTGGTCTACATTTGAAACAATGTGGAATAGTTTGGCAACTCACGCCACCCGGAACACCACAGCGTAATGGTGTGTCCGAATGTCATAATCGCACTTTACTAGATATGGTGCGATCTATGGTATCTCTTACTAATTTACCGCTATCGTTTTGCGGTTATGCTTTAGAGACGGCCGCATTCACGTTAAATAGGGCACCATCGAAATTTGTTGAGACAACGCCTTATGAACTATGGTTTGGCAAGAAACCAAAGTTGTCGTTTCTTATAGTTTGGGGCTGCGATGCTTATGTAAAAAAGCCTCAACCTGATAAGCTCGAACCCAAATCGGAGAAATGTGTCTTCATAGGATACACAAAGGAGACTATTGGGTACACCTTCTATCACAGATCTGAAGGCAAGACATTCTTTGCTAAGAATGGATCCTTTCTAGAGAAGGAGTTTCTCTCGAAAGAAGTGAGTGGGAGGAAAGTAGAACTTGATGAGGTAACTGTACCTGCTCCCTTATTGGAAAGTAGTTCATCATAGAAACCGGTTTATGTGACACCTACACCAATTAGTGAGGAAGTTAATGATGATGATCATGGAACTTTAGATCAAGTTGTTATTGAACCTCGTAGATCAACCAGAGTAAGATCCGCACCAGAGTGGTATGGTAATCCTGTTCTGGAAGTCGTGCTACTAGATCATGATGAACCTACGAACTATGAAGAAGCGATAGTGAGCCCAGATTCCGCAAAATGGCTTGAAGCCATGAAATCTGAGATGGGATCCATGTATGAGAACAAAGTGTGGACTTTGGTTGACTTGCCCAAAGATCGGCAAGCAATTGAGAATAAATGGATCTTCAAGAAGAAGACTGACGCTGACGGTAATGTTACTGTCTATAAAGCTTGACTTGTTGCAAATGGTTTTCGACAAGTTCAAGGGATTGACTACGATGAGACCTTCTCACCCGTAGCGATGTCTAAGTCTGTCCGAATCATGTTAGCGATTGCCGCATTTTATGATTATGAAATTTGGCAAATGGATGTCAAAACTGCATTCCTGAATGGATTTCTAGAGGAAGAGTTGTATATGATGCAACCGGAAGGTTTTGTCGATCCAAAGGGAGCTAAGAAAGTGTGCATGCTCCAGCAATCCATTTATGGACTGGTGCAAGCCTCCCGGAGTTGGAATAAACGCTTTGATAGTGTGATCAAAGCATTTGGTTTTGTACAGACTTTAGGAGAAGCCTGTATTTACAAGAAAGTGAGTGGGAGCTCTGTAGCATTTCTAATATTATATGTGGATGACATATTACTGATTGGAAATGATATAGAATTTCTGGATAGCATAAAGGGATACTTGAATAAGAGTTTTTTCAATGAAAGACCTCGGTGAAGCTGCTTACATATTGGGCATTAAGATCTATAGAGATAGATCAAGAGGCTTAATTGGACTTCCACAAAGCACATACCTTGACAAGGTTTTGAAGAAGTTCAAAATGGATCAAGCAAAGAAAGGGTTCTTGCCTGTGTTACAAGGTGTGAAGTTGAGTAAAACTCAATGCCTGACCACTGCAGAAGATAGAGAGAAAATGAAAGATGTTCCCTATGCTTCAGCCATTGGCTCTATCATGTATGCAATGCTGTGTACCAGACCTGATGTGCCTTGCTATAAGTCTAGCAGGGAGGTACCAAAGTAATCCAGGAGTGGATCACTGGACAGCGGTCAATAACATCCTGAAATACCTGAAAAGGGCTAAGGATATGTTTCTCATTTATGTAGGTGGCAAAGAGCTCATCTTAAATGGTTACGTTGATGCAAGCTTTGACACTGATCCGGACGATTCTAAATCGCAAACCGGATACGTGTTTACATTGAACGGTGGAGCTGTCAGTTGGTGCAGTACTAAACAAAGCGTCGTGGCGGGATCTACGTGTGAAGGGGAGTACATAGCTGCTTTGGAAGCAGCAAATGAAGCAGGCTGGACGAAGGAGTTCATATCCGACCTAGGTTTCATACCTAGTGCATCGGGTCCAATGAAAATCTTTTGTGTCAATACTGGAGCAATTGCCTTAGCGAAGGAATCCAGATTTCACAAGAGAACCAAGCACATCAAGAGGCGCTTCAATTCCATCCGGGATATAGTCCAGGTGGGATACATAGAAATTTGCAAGATACATACGGATCTGAATGTTGCAGACCCGTTGACTAAGCCTCTTCCACGAGCAAAACATGATCAGCACCAAGGCTCCATGGGTGTTAGAATCATTATAGTGTAATCTAGATTATTGACTCTAGTGCAAGTGGGAGACTGAAGGAAATATGCCCTAGAGGCAATAATAAAGTTATTATTTATTTCCTTATATCATGATAAATGTTTATTATTCATGCTAGAATTGTATTAACCCGAAACATAATACATGTGTGAATACATAGACAAACAGAGTGTCACTAGTATGCCTCTACTTGACTAGCTCGCTGATCAAAGATGGTTAAGTTTCCTAGCCATTGACATGGGTTGTCATTTTATTAACGGGATCACATCACTAGGAGAATGATGTGATTGACATGACCCATTCTGTTAGCTTAGCACACGATCATTTAGTATGTTGCTATTGCTTTCTTCATGACTTATACATGTTCCTATGACTATGAGATTATGCAACTCTCGTTTACCAGAGGAACACTTTGTGTGCTACCAAACGTCACAACGTAACTGGGTGATTATAAAGGTGCTCTACAGGTGTATCCAAAGGTACTTGTTGGGTTGGCGTATTTCGAGATTAGGATTTGTCACTCCGATTGTCGGACAGGTATCTCTGGGCCCACCCGATAATGCACGTCACTATAAGCCTTGCAACCAATGAGTTAGTTGCGGGATGATGTATTACCGAATGAGTAAAGAGACTTGCCGGTAACGAGATTGAACTAGGTATTGAGATACCGACGATCGAATCTCGGGAAAGTAACATACCGATGACAAAGGGAACAACGTATGTTGTTATGCGGTTTGACCGATAAAGATCGTCGTAGAATATGTGGGAGCCAATATGAGCATCCAGGTTCCGCTATTGGTTATTAACCGGAGACGTGTCTCAGTCATGTCTACATAGTTCTCGAACCCGTAGGTTCCGCACGCTTAACGTTACGATGACAGTTATATTATGAGTTTATATGTTTTGATGTACCGAAGGTTGTTCGGAGTCTCAGATGAGATCACGGACATGACAAGGAGTCTCGAAATCATCGAGACATGAAGATTGATATATTGGATGCCTATGTTTGGATATCGGAAGTGGTCCGGGTAAAAATGTCATTTTACCGAAGTACCAGAGAGGTTACCGGAACACCTGGGAACTTAATGGGCCTTAATGGGCCTAGGTGGAAGAGAGGAGAGGAGGCAAGGCCTGGCCGCGTGCCCCTCCCCCCTTAGTCCGAATAGGACAAGGAGAGGGGGGTGGCGCCCCCTTCCTTCCTTCTCCTCCACTCCTTCCCCCTCCCAAGTCCTAATCCAACTAGAAAAAGGGGGGAGTCCTACTCCCGGTAGGAGTAGGACTCCTCCGGCGTGCCTCCTCCTATGGTCGGCCGCACCCCCCTTGCTCCTTTATATACGGGGCAGGAGGGCACCCCAAAGACACAACAATTGATCGTTTGATCTTTTAGTCATGTGCGGTGCCCCACTCCCCCATAGTCTACCTCGATAATACTGTAGCGGTGCTTAGGAGAAGCCCTGCGTCGGTAGAACATCAACATCGTCACCACGTGGTCGTGCTGACGAAACTCTCCCTCAACACTCGGCTGGATCGGAGTTCGAGGGACGTCATCGGGCTGAACGTGTGCTGAACTCGGTGTTGGATCGTGAAGACGTACGACTACATCAACCTCGTTGTGCTAACGCTTCCGCTTTCGGTCTACGAGGGTACGTAGACAACACTCTCCCCTCTCGTTGCTATGCATCACCATGATCTTGCGTGTGCGTAGGAATTTTTTTGAAATTATTACGTTACCCAACAGATAGTATCCTTCAAATCCTTGTGGTAGACTTCTCCAATGCGTCCCATAGTGATGTGGGCTTCTATGCTCTTTCCTAGACTCCAGGTTGGTGCTGTTGGGGAACGTAGTAATTTCAAAAAAATTCCTACGCACACGCAAGATCATGGTGATGCATAGCAACGAGAGGGGAGAGTGTTTGTCTACGTACCCTCGTAGACCGAAGAGGAAGCGTTGACACAACGTAGAGGAAGTAGTCGTACGTAGAGGAAGTAGTCGTACGTTCTCCTCGCGATCCAACCGATCACAGCACCGTTACTCCGGCACCTCCGAGTTCTTGGCACACGTTCAGCTCGATGACGATCCCCGGGCTCCGATCCAGCAAAGCGTCGAGGAAGAGTTCCGTCAGCACGACGGCGTGGTGACGATCTTGATGTGTTACCGGCGCAGGGCTTCGCCTAAGCACTGCAACGATATAATCGAGGTGGAATTTGGTGGAAGGGGGCACCGCACATGGCTAAGGAACGATCCGTAGATCAACTTGTGTGTCTATGGGATGCCCCCTGCCCCTGTATATAAAGGATGGAGGAGGAGGAGGCCGGCCAAGGCAAAGGTGCGGCCAGGACTAGGATTCCTACTAGGACTCCAAGTCCTAGTAGGAGTCCACCAAAAGGGGAGGAAGGGAGAAGGAATAGGAGGAGTAGGAAAGGTGGCCGGCCCCCTTTTCCCTAGTCCAATTCGGACCAAAGGGGAGGGGGGGCGCATCAGCCTTTTCCTCTTCCCACTAAAGCCCATCAAGGCCCATTACTTCTCCCGTAATCCCGTAACTCCCCGATACTCCCGAAAATACCCGAATCACTCAGAACCTTTCCGATGTCCGAATATAGTCGTCCAATATATCGATCTTTACGTCTCGACCATTTCGAGACTCCTCGTCATGTCCCCGATCTCATCCGGGACTCCGAACTCCTTCGGTACATCAAAACTCATAAACTCATAATATAACTGTCATCGAAACCTTAAGCATGCGGACCCTACGGTTCGAGAACAATGTAGACATGACCGAGACACGTCTCCAGTCAATAACCAATAGCGGGACCTGGATGCCCATATTGGCTCCTACATATTCTACGAAGATCTTTATCGGTCAGACCGCATAACAACATACGTTGTTCCCTTTGTCATCGGTATGTTACCTGCCCGAGATTCGATCGTCGGTATCCAATACCTAGTTCAATCTCGTTACCGGCAAGTCTCTTTTCTCGTTCCGTAATACATCATCTCGCAACTAACTCATTGGTTGCAATGCTTGCAAGGCTTTATGTGATGTGCATTACCGAGAAGGCCCTGAGATACCTCTCCGACAATCGGAGTGACAAATCCTAATCTCGAAATATGCCAACTCAACAGGTACCTTCGGAGACACTTGTAGAGCACCTTTATAATCACCCAGTTACGTTGTGACGTTTGGTAGCACACAAAGTGTTCCTACGGTAAATGGGAGTTGCATATTCTCATAGTTAAAGGAACATGTATAAGTCATGGATAAAAGCAATAGCAATATACTAAACGATCGGGTGCTATGCTAATGGAATGGGTCATGTCAATCAGATCATTCAACTAATGATGTGATCTCGTTAATCAAATAACAACTCTTTGTTCATGGCTAGGAAACATAACCATCTTTGATCAATGAGCTAGTCAAGTAGAGGCATACTAGTGACACTCTGTTTGTCTATGTATTCACACATGTATTATGTTTCCAGTTAATACAATTCTAGCATGAATAATAAACATTTATCATGATATAAGGAAATAAATAATAACTTTATTATTGCCTCTAGGGCATATTTCCTTCAGTCTCCCACTTGCACTAGAGTCAATAATCTAGTTCACATCGCCATGTGATTTATCAGCAATAGTTCACATCGATATGTTACCAACACCCAAAGGGTTTACTAGATTCAGTAATCTAGTTCACATTGCTATGTGATTAACACCCAAAGAGTACTATAGTGTGACTTGTGAGAGAAGTTTAGTCAACGGGTCTGCAACATTCAGATCCGTTATGTATTTTGCAATTTTCTATGTCTACAATGCTCTGCACGGAGCTACTTTAGCTAATTGCTCCCACTTTCAATATGTATCTAGATTGAGACTTAGAGTCATCCAGATTAGTGTCAAAACTTGCATCGACGTAACCTTTTACGACGAACCTTTTTGTCACCTCCATAATCGAGAAACATATCCTTATTCCACTAAGGATAATTTTGACCGCCGTCCAGTGATCTACTCCTAGATCACTATTGTACTCCCGTGCCAATCTCAGGGTAGGGTATACAATAGGTCTGGTATACAGCATGGCATACTTTATAGAACCTATGGCTGAGGCATAGGGAATGACTTTCATTCTCTTTCTATCTTCTGCCGTGGTCGGGCTTTGAGTCTTACTCAATTTCACACCTTGTAATACAGGCAAGAACTCTTTCTTTGACTGTTCCATTTTGGACTACTTCAAAATCTTTTCAAGGTATGTACTTATTGAAAAACTTATCAAGCGTCTTGATCTATCTCTATAGATCTTGATGCTCAATATGTAAGCAGCTTCACCGAGGTCCTTCTTCGAAAAACTCCTTTCAAATACTCTTTTATGCTTCACAGAATAATTCTACATTATTTCTGATCAATAATATGTCATTTACATATACTTATCAGAAATGCTGTAGTGCTCCCACTCACTTTCTTGTAGATACAGGCTTCACCGCAAGTCTGTATAAAACTATATGCTTTGATCAACTCATCAAAGCGTATATTCCAACTCCGAGATGCTTGCACCAGTCCATCGATGGATCGCTGGAGCTTGCTCACTTTATTAGCACCTTTATGGTCGACAAAACCTTCTGGTTGTATCATATACAACTCTCCATTAAGGAATGCAGTTTTGTTTATCCATTTGCCAGATTTCATAAAATGCGGCAATTGCTAACATGATTCGGACAGACTTAAGCATAGATACGAGTGAGAAACTCTCATCGTAGTCAATACTTTGAACTTTGTCGAAAAAACCTTTTTTTCGACGATTCTAGCTTTGTAGATAGTAACACTACTATCAGTGTCCGTCTTCCTCTTGAAGATCCATTTATTCTTAATTGCTTGCCGATCATCGGGCAAGTCAACCAAAGTCCAAACTTTGTTCTCATACATGGATCATATCTCAGATTTCATGGCCTCAAACCATTTCGCGGAATCTGGGCTCATCATCGCTTCCTCATAGTTCGCAAGTTCGTCATGGTCTAGTAACATGACTTCCAAAATAGGATTACCGTACCACTCTGGTGCGGATCTCACTCTGGTTTACTTACGAGATTCGGTAGTTACTTGATCTGAAGTTACATGATCATCATCATCAGCTTCCTCACTAATTGGTGTAGTAGTCACAAGAACAGATTTCTGTGATGAACTACTTTCCAATAAGGGAGAAGGTACAATTACCTTATCAAGTTTTCTACTTTCCTCCCACTCACTTCTTTCGAAAGAAACTCTTTCTCTAGAAAGTTTCCGAACTTAGCAACAAAAAGTCTTGCCTTCGGATCTGTGATAGAAGGTGTATCCAACAGTTTCCTTTGGATATCCTATGAAGACACATTTCTCCGATTTGGGTTCGAGCTTATCAGGTTGAAGCTTTTTCACATAAGCATCGCAGCCCCAAACTTTAAGAAACGACAGCTTAGGTTTATTGCTAAACCATAGTTCATACGGTGTCGTCTCAACGGATTTAGATGGTGCCCCTTTTAACGTGAATGCAGCTGTCTCTAATGCATGATCCCAAAACGATATTGGTAAATCGGTAAGAAACATCATAGATTGTACTATATCCAATAAAGTACGGTTATGACGTTCGGACACACCATTATGCTGTGGTGTTCCAGGTGGCATGAATTTGTGAAACTATTCCACATTGTTTTAATTGAAGACCAAACTCGTAACTCAAATATTTGTCTCCGCGATCAAATCGTTGAAACCTTATTTTCTTGTCACGATGATTTTCACTTCACTCTAAAATTCTTTGAACTTTTCAAATGTTTCAGACTTATGTTTCATCAAGTAGATATACCCATATCTGCTCAAATCATCTGTGAAGGTTAGAAAATAATGATACTTGTCGCGAGCCTTAATATTCATCGGACCATATACATCAGTATGTATGATTTCCAACAAATCTGTTGCTTGCTCCATTGTTCCGGAGAACGTCGTTTTAGTCATCTTGCCCAAGAGGCATGGTTCGCAAGCATCAAGTGATTCATAATCAAGTGATTCCAAAATCCCATCAGCATGGAGTTTCTTCATGCGCTTTACACCAATATGACCTAAACGGCAGTGCCACAAATAGGTTGCACTATCATTATTAACTTCGCATTTTTTTGAATATTATGAATATGTGTATCACTACGATCGAGATCCAATGAACTATTTTCATTGGTGTGTATGACCATAGAAGGTTTTATTCATGTAAACAGAACAACAATTGTTCTCTAACTTAAATGAATAACTGTATTGCAATTAACATGATCAAATCATATTCATGCTCAACGCAAACACCAAATAACACTTATTTAGTTTCAACACTAATCCCAAAAGTATAGGGAGTGTGTGATGATGATCATATCAATCTTGGAACCACTTCCAACACACATCGTCACCTTGCCCTTTAACTAGTCTTTGTTCATTCTGCAACTCCCGTTTCGAGTTACTAATCTTAGCAACTTGAACTAGTACCAAATACTGAGGGGTTGCTATGAACACTAGTAAAGTACACATCAATAACATGTATATCAAATATACTTATGTTCACTTTGCCATCCTTCTTATCCGCCAATCACTTGGGGTAGTTCCGCTTCCAGTGACCAGTCCCTTTGCAGTAGAAGCACTTAGTCTCAGGCTTAGGACCATACTTGGGCTTTTTCACTTGAGCAGCAACTTGCTTGCCGTTCTTCTTGAAGTTCCCCTTCTTTCCTTTTGCCCTTTTCTTGAAACTAGTGATCTTGTCAACCATCAACACTTGATGTTTTTCTTTGATTTCTACCTTCGCTGATTTTAGCATCGCGAAGAGCTTGGGAATATTTTCCGTTGTCCCTTGCATATTATAGTTCATCACGAAGTTCTACTAACTTGGTGATGGTGACTAGAGAATTCTGTCAATCACTATCTTATCTGGAAGATTAACTCCCACTTGATTCAAGCGATTGTAGTACCCAGACAATCTGAGCACATGCTCACTAGTTGAGCGATTCTCCTCCATCTTTTAGCTATAGAACTTGTCGGAGACTTCATATCTCTCAACTCGGGTATTTGCTTGAAATATTAACTTCAATTCCTGGAACATCTCATATGGTCCATGACGTTCAAAACGTCTTTGAAGTCCCGATTCTAAGCCGTTTAAGCATGGTGCACTAAACTATTAAGTAGTCATCATATTGAACTAGCATAACGTTCATAACGTCTGCATCTGCTCCTGCAATAGGTCCGTCACCTAGCGGTGCATCAAGGACATAATTCTTCTGTGCAGCAATGAGGATAAACCTCAGATCACGGATCCAATCCGCATCATTGCTACTAACATTTTTCAACACATTTTTCTCTAGGAACATATCAAAATAAACACAGGGAAGCAACAATGCGAGCTATTGATCTACAACATAGATATGCTAATACTACCAGGACTAAGTTCATGATAAATTAAAGTTCAATTAATCATATTACTTAAGAACTCCCACTTAGATAGACATCTCTCTAATCCTCTAAGTGATCACGTGATCCAAATCAACTAAACCATGTCCGATCATCACGTGAGATGGAGTAGTTTCAATGGTGAACATCACTATGTTGATCATATCTACTATATGATTCACGCTCAACCTTTCGGTCTCTGTGTTCCGAGGCCATATCTGTATATGCTAGGCTCGTCAAGTTAAACCTGAGTATTCCGCGTGTGCAACTGTTTTGCACCCGTTGTATTTGAACGTAGAGCCTATCACACCCGATCATCACGTGGTGTCTCAGCACGAAGAACTTTCGCAACGGTGCATACTCAGGGAGAACACTTCTTGATAATTTAGTGAGAGATCATCTTATAATGCTACCGTCACGCAAAGCAAGATAAGATGCATAAAAGGATAAACATCACATGCAATCAATATAAGTGATATGATATGGCCATCATCATCTTGTGCTTGTGATCTCCATCTCCGCAGCACCGTCATGATCACCATCGTCACCGGCGCGACACCTTGATCTCCATCGCAGCATCGTTGTCGTCTCGCTAATCTTATGCTTCTACGACTATCACTACCGTTTAGCAATAAAGTAAAGCATTACATCGCGATTGCATTGCATACAATAAAGCGACAACCATATGGCTCCTGCCAGTTGCCGATAACTCGGTTACAAAACATGATCATCTCATACAATAAAATTTAGCATCATGTCTTGACCATATCACATCACAACATGCCCTGCAAAAACAAGTTAGACGTCCTCTACTTTGTTGTTGCAAGTTTTACGTGGCTGCTACGGGCTTTAAGCAAGAACTCATCTTACCTACGCATCAAAACCACAACGATAGTTTGTCAAATAGACTCCGTTTTAACCTTCTCAAGGACCGGGCGTAGCCACACTCGGTTCAACTAAAGTTGGAGAGACAGTCTTCCGCAAGCCATCTATGTGCAAAGCACGTCGAGGGAACCGGTCTCGCGTAAGCGTACGCGTAAGGTTGGTCTGGATCGTCTCGTCCAACAATACCGCTGAACCAAAGTATGACATGCTGGTAGGCAGTATGACTTGTATCGTCCACAACTCACTTGTGTTCTACTCGTGCAAATAACATCATACCATAAAAACCTAGGCTCGGATGCCACTGTTGGGGAACGTAGTAATTTCAAAAAATTTCCTACGCACACGCCAGATCATGGTGATGCATAGCAACGAGAGGGGAGAGTGTTTGTCTACGTACCCTCGTAGACCGAAGCGGAAGCGTTGACACAACGTAGAGGAAGTAGTCGTACGTAGAGGAAGTAGTCGTACGTTCTCCTCGCGATCCAACCGATCACAGCACCGTTACTCCGGCACCTCCGAGTTCTTGGCACACGTTCAGCTCGATGACGATCCCCGGGCTCCGATCCAGCAAAGCGTCGAGGAAGAGTTCCGTCAGCACGACGGCGTGGTGACGATCTTGATGTGTTACCGGCGCAGGGCTTCGCCTAAGCACTGCAACGATATAATCGAGGTGGAATTTGGTGGAAGGGGGCACCGCACACGGCTAAGGAACGATCCGTAGATCAACTTGTGTGTCTATGGGGTGCCCCCTGCCCCTGTATATAAAGGATGGAGGAGGAGGAGGCCGGCCAAGGCAAAGGTGCGGCCAGGACTAGGATTCCTACTAGGACTCCAAGTCCTAGTAGGAGTCCACCAAAAGGGGAGGAAGGGAGAAGGAATAGGAGGAGTAGGAAAGGTGGCCGGCCCCCTTTTCCCTAGTCCAATTCGGACCAAAGGGGAGGGGGGGCGCATCAGCCTTTTCCTCTTCCCACTAAAGCCCATCAAGGCCCATTACTTCTCCCGTAATCCCGTAACTCCCCGATACTCCCGAAAATACCCGAATCACTCAGAACCTTTCCGATGTCCGAATATAGTCGTCCAATATATCGATCTTTACGTCTCGACCATTTCGAGACTCCTCGTCATGTCCCCGATCTCATCCGGGACTCCGAACTCCTTCGGTACATCAAAACTCATAAACTCATAATATAACTGTCATCGAAACCTTAAGCGTGCGGACCCTACGGTTCGAGAACAATGTAGACATGACCGAGACACGTCTCCAGTCAATAACCAATAGCGGGACCTGGATGCCCATATTGGTTCCTACATATTCTACGAAGATCTTTATCGGTCAGACCGCATAACAACATACGTTGTTCCCTTTGTCATCGGTATGTTACCTGCCCGAGATTCGATCGTCGGTATCCAATACCTAGTTCAATCTCGTTACCGGCAAGTCTCTTTTCTCGTTCCGTAATACATCATCTCGCAACTAACTCATTGGTTGCAATGCTTGCAAGGCTTTATGTGATGTGCATTACCGAGAAGGCCCTGAGATACCTCTCCGACAATCGGAGTGACAAATCCTAATCTCGAAATATGCCAACTCAACAGGTACCTTCGGAGACACTTGTAGAGCACCTTTATAATCACCCAGTTACGTTGTGACGTTTGGTAGCACACAAAGTGTTCCTACGGTAAATGGGAGTTGCATATTCTCATAGTTAAAGGAACATGTATAAGTCATGGATAAAAGCAATAGCAATATACTAAACGATCGGGTGCTATGCTAATGGAATGGGTCATGTCAATCAGATCATTCAACTAATGATGTGATCTCGTTAATCAAATAACAACTCTTTGTTCATGGCTAGGAAACATAACCATCTTTGATCAATGAGCTAGTCAAGTAGAGGCATACTAGTGACACTCTGTTTGTCTATGTATTCACACATGTATTATGTTTCCAGTTAATACAATTCTAGCATGAATAATAAACATTTATCATGATATAAGGAAATAAATAATAACTTTATTATTGCCTCTAGGGCATATTTCCTTCAGCTGCATCAAAGGAAAATTCTATGGGCTCAGTGACGGGCATGAACGTCCTTCCTGGAACTTGAACTTGAACCATCCAGCACTCCCCTTCAGGTAAAGTGGGGTTGTAGGTTCCGGTGAAGCTTGGTACTCCGATGTTCAGGTATGTAGTGACTTCCTTCAAGTGACGTCCAAAGGGTGTATCTTCATCCGATTGCGTGAACTTGCTCCTTGCATCCGCCATCTTGAAAGACAAGTAAAGATGAGGAGTCAGAAATGAGAAGAGTGAGTAGTGATCTAGGGCTTTAGCCTAGTGGTCGTGTCCTACAGTCAGCGTGTGCTCTGATACCATCTTGTAGCGACCAGACGTCAAACAGTCTGATCTCTGTGCTTTAGTGTCATCCATGGATCAGTAATGCTAACATGCATAGTACTTAAAGGATTTATAACAGAGTAGCAATCACACACTTATTACATCGAATGTCTCAAAAGAGAACTTATTACGATAAATATGGCCTAAGGCCATCTAATAATGATAACAGCGGAAGGCTTGGAAGATAAGTGAGTCCATCAACTCCAACGGCATCACTTAGTATAGAACCACGACCTAAAGGCACCTTACTCGTCATCTGAAAAGTCTGCAACATAAACATTGCAGCCCGAAAACGGGTCAGCACATGGAATATGCTGGCCATGTAACACATAGAGAGTAATGAAAGAATAAAGCTATACTACATGCATATATGGCCGGTGGAAAGCTCTATGGTTAGAGTTTTTGCATAAAGCGAATTTTTCCCTACTGCAAACGAATACATTTTATTTAACTATCATGGTGGTTGTTAAACATTGAGAGCGTTGACACCCTCTCAATCCCAATTAAGCATCATCATTAAAACCCAACAATATTAATTAAAGTATCATGATGAGATTCACATGATAATCCAAGTACTAGATACTCAAGACATCCATAACCGGGGACACGGCTAACCATGATTAGCTTATACACTCTGCAGAGGTTTGCGCACTTTTCCCCACAAGACTCGATCTCCTCCGTTGGGATTCTCGCACTACATGATGTTTGAGAAACGGATGACCGAGACATAGTCTTTCAGAAGCGCTAGCAGCTTACGATCGGGTAGACAGTACCAACCTACATCCCCTAAATCTGCTAGTCTACCACTGTAAGAGTTCACACGACTTAGTCAACTATGCTAGAGCCCATAGTAGCTTGTGGCTGCACACAAAAGTTTCTAGTATGAATAATCTCATGATCCCTTTGAGCCTGGGTGGCGGTCCTTTAAGAAAAACAGGCAAACGCTGGAATACCCAGGTGCCTCAATCCACCCAGATGTGTTTGTATAAGTTGCCACCTTAAATAAACCATTAATTAACAATCTCACATCTGTCATGGATACACTCACCCAATCCACGTCTACTAGCATAGCATGGCATAACAAGCAAACGTAGAAGTAACTCCCAAGGGTTTGATAATAAAAATGGTAATAGGTACTACCTCACCTACTTCCCAAAACCCACATATTATACCGATCCTAATCATGCAATTGTTTGAGGATTGATCTAATGCAATAAAAACTGGGTAGTAAAGAGGTATGAACAAAGTGTTACTTGCCTTGCTGATGACCCGTGAAACCTAGAGATTCAAAGTAGCAAGCGGCGCACTCCGGGTACTCTAACGCAAACAAACAAACATACAATAAGTATTCATCTAATGCACGGGTAAAACTCAAATAAGACATCTAACCAGAAAGTTCAACTTAAGAACTCCGGTTTGCAAAAAGAATCAAATAGAACGAATCAACGAAAGTCAAACGGCGAAAGAAATAAACTCTGTTTACTAATCTGGATCTAAGTCAAATTTTACAGAAGCAGAATCTCGTTTGAGTCGGTTAAATGGAAAGAGGGTTTCGAGACAAAACTCCAGGCGCTTGAATCGCCTGATTCCGATAAACGAGCGAAAAGTTATACTAGAACAAAAATCGGATCAGAAATCGCGATCAGAAATAACCACGGAAAAATCTGAGAAAAAGAAAAACTGACGAACAGATTAACGAACGAACGTTCATTAACTGAAACTAACGGCGAATTCGTCCGTTAAAATGAACAAACGGGTGAACGCTTGGTAAATAAATAAACCGGAAAAAAATAAAACCGATCTATTTGTAAAAGAAAACGAATCTAGGGTTTTCTAAAAAAACCGGATCGGTTTCTTTAGAAAACCGTGGCGGCTACCTCGGCTTGGCTCCGGCGGGGCTCCAGCGGGGTTCCGGTGCAGCGGCGCAGCGGCGTGGGGTGGCGAGGCTGCGGTGGCGGCGGCGGCGGCGCAAGGCAGCGGCAGCGGCTGCTGCTGCTGCTATCGGCAGCGGGGCGGGTCGGGTGGCGGGGTGGGGAGGGCGGCGGTGGTATTTAAGAGGGGCTGGCGGCTTGGGGAAGGGGCAAGGCGGCGGCGGCGCGAAGGAGTCCGGCTTGGACTTGGAGTCCGTGTCGGCGAGGGCGCGGCGCGGGGAAGGCGGCGGATGCGCGGGCCGGCCACTACTAGAAAAACGGCTATAGGTAATATCACTATTAGTGGCGCACCAGAGAAGTGGTGCGCCACTACTATATAGCAGTGGCGCACCACAAACAGGTGCTCCACTAATAGTGACATTACTAGTGGCGCACCAGGTGTGCTGTGCGCCACTACTATTTTTTTGAACAGTAACCAGCCATGCCCAGGCTTACCAGTGGCGCACCAGGACAAGGTGCGCCACTACTATTTTTGATAGTAGTGGCGCACCTTGCCCTGATGCGCCACTACTATTTTTTTTGAACAGTAGCCAGCCATGCCCAGGATTACCAGTGGCGCACCAGGCCAAGGTGCGCCACTACTATTTTTGATAGTAGTGGCGCACCTTGCCCTGGTGCGCCACTGGTAAAGCTGGGCATGGTGGTCCAAAAAAAAAACATAGCAGTGGCGCACCCCTTCACTGGTGTGCCACTAGTATTGCTGGCTACTAGTGGCGCACCACTGAAGGGGTGCGCCACTGGTAACCTGGGAGCAGTAGCTATAATTAGGCAGCCACACCTACCACACACTCACTTTCCCCCCTCCACCAAAACAGATTTGGTCTTCTTGCTCCTCCTCCTCACCTCATTTGCACCATAGATTCACCCAAATTAAGTGGTCAAATTTCCTTTTTTTGATAGGTAAGTAAGGGGAAAGCTTTCTTTATGTTCTAGATCTACTTTTCTCTCCGTCTCCAACAACGTACACACTTTTTATGGCCTAGAGATCTACGTATGTTTGTGGTGTTGCATATGTTTGTGTTTGCAGGTACCGGTATTTGAAATGCGATAGTTGCCAATATTTTGCTGGAATGTTGATTCATTTCCGTTTCGGCGAGAATTTGGCACTATATGCATTCTTTTTGGTCCTATTTTTAGGCAAAGTCATGCCAAATTTTTTTTTTGTTCTAAAATATCATTTTGCTCTACCCCGCAGGCGACCATGGTCCGCACGATGACCGAAGGCATCGTAAATAGGTTTTTGAGCTCCGCGAAGGCCGAGATGCTTCAAAAGAACGAGACGGAGATAAGATGTCCGTGTCGAAGATGCAAGCTGAAGAGCCTTATTGCGGACCCGGATTCCGGGCAGGTGCGGGACCACTTGCTCTTGCGTGGTTTCATGGATGGCTATCGGTGGCAAGGTGATGAAGATGACTATGAAGTCATCCATGGGGGCCGGGCAAGCAGAAAAAAGGAAGGGCAGCAAGACAATAGCGGCGAGGGCGGGCGAGAAGACGAAGAATCTCCAGGACATGATCACGAAGTAGATGCAGGACACGGTCATCATGTAGAAGATGCCGGACATGATGATGAGGAAGATCAAGACGAAGGGCATCATCATGAAGATGAAGATGCCGGAGCAGACGACGATGGACCATCGATGGGCTGGGTGCATGACCCTCATATTCAAGAGCTGCTTCGCAAGCAGACGGGTAACGCAAGAGCTGCCGCCCGAGAGAAAGCCAAGCTGGATCAACTGGAGACAGACGCGGTTACTCCATTGTATGAAGGATGCAGGCCCGAGGATACCCGCCTGAAAGTAACGCTCATGGCTCTGGAGATGAAGGTAAAACACAAAATGACGGACGCATGCTTCGACGAGAACATGTCATTCTGGCACGAACGTCTTCCGAAGGGGAACAAGTGCCCGACCAGTTTGGAGGAGGCGAAGAAAATCGTGTGTCCTCTGGATTTACCGCACGTGAAATACCATGTCTGCATGAACAATTGCATCATTTATCGGGGCGAGCACGCGGAGTCTACCATATGTCCGGTGTGCGGCGTCACTCGATACAAGAAGAGGAAGAAAGCTCCTCGAAAAGTGGTGTGGTACTTTCCGATCACTCCTCGTCTGCAGCGGTATTTCGCGGATCCTAAGGTAGCAAAGCTCCTGCGTTGGCACGCGGATAGGGAGGAGAAGAAGCGAGAAGATGACGCAAATGATCCGGAGATAGATAAAAAAGACAAGATGCTGAGTCACCCTAAGGATGCGAGCCAGTGGCAAGCGTTGAATTTTGAATACCCAGAATTTGGGAAGGATCCAAGGAACATCGTGCTCGGCGCGAGCACCGATGGAGTCAATCCGTTTGGCAGCCAGAGAAGCACACATAGCACCTGGCCTGTGTTTGTGTGGATGTACAACCTTCCCCCCTGGTTGTGCATGAAGAGGAAGTACATTCACATGAGTATGCTAATTGAAGGGCCGAAACAACCAGGGAACGACATCAATCTGTATCTGGGGCTGCTGAAGGAGGAGCTAGACACGCTGTGGAAAACGCCAGCCAATACGTGGGACGCCGCAGAGAAAGAATATTTCCCTATGAGAGCCGCACTGCTCACGACGGTGCACGACTATCTCGGTTACGGATATCTCGCGGGGCAGGTAGTCCATGGATTTTCTGGATGCGTACGGTGCATGGATGACACAACGTATCGCCAGCTAGATAGAGATCCCGGGTCTTCGAAAACCGTGTTCATGGGACATCGAAGGTGGCTTCGCGACGATGACGCATGGAGAAAACGCAAGGATCTGTTCGATGGTGAAACCGAACCCCGAAGACCCCCACGTACGAGGAGCGGCGAGGAAATAGACGAGCTGTTGAAAAATTGGAAAGAGTGCCCACCGCCGGGAAAGAAGCGAAAGGCGCCAGAGCCGCTGCTGAAGGTATGGAAAACGAGGTCTGTTTTCTGGGACTTGCCGTACTGGAAGATCCTCCGTGTGCCTCACAGCCTTGATGTCATGCATATCACGAAGAACGTGTGCGAGAGTCTGCTTGGTACCCTGCTCAACATGCCAGAGAGGACCAAAGATGGGCCGAAAGCAAGGGCAGACTTGCCAAAAATGGGCATCAGGGAGGAGCTCTGGCGCCCTAATGATGATGATGATGATGATGATGATGATGATGAGGCGAAGGACACGAAAAGTCATCGCAAAGGCAAAAAGGCCAAGAAGATCGAATATGACTACCCTCCCGCGTGCTTCACTCTAAGTCAGAAGGAGATCGAGCAGTTTTTCACCTGCCTCGTAGGAGTAAAACTTCCTTACGGTTACGCAGGGAAGATAAGCAGATACCTAGACTCAGCCAAGCAGAAGTTCAGCGGGATGAAGTCTCACGACTGTCACGTGCTGATGACGCAGATACTTCCAGTTGCAATCCGTGGGATCATGGACGCGCACGTCCGTGACACGCTATTTGGCCTATGCAACTTTTTCGACGTCATCTCTCGGAAGTCGGTTGGCGTGAGGCAACTCAGAAGGCTACAGGAAGAGATCGTGGTGATACTATGCGAGCTTGAGATGTACTTCCCGCCCGCATTCTTCGACGTTATGGTGCATCTGCTGGTCCATATAGTGGAGGATATCATCCAACTCGGGCCGACGTTCCTGCACACCATGATGCCGTTCGAAAGGATGAATGGTGTCATCAAAGGATACGTTCGCAACATGTCACGTCCAGAGGGAAGCATAGCCAGGGGCTTTCTGACCGAAGAGTGCATCTCGTACTGCACGAATTATCTAGGCATCGAGAACCCCGTTGGTCTGCCCGTCAACAGGCACCTCGGCATGCTCGCTGGATGGGGTCACCGCGAGGGTCGCCGCGAAATGCATGTCGACTTCATGGGTCGACTCGCCGACTTTGAAAGAGCAAACCTAGTCGCGCTACAACACATAGACGTGGTCGATCCTTGGGTGGTAGAGCACAAAATCTTTATTGAGAAGACGTACAATGACCGAGGCCAACAGAGGACGGAGGGAGCTATAATCAAAGAGCAAAACTCATGTTTCACGCGTTGGTTCAAGGAGAAGCTTCTGTCGTACCCTTTACATGAGGATTCTTCCGCGGAAGAAAAACTCATATTCGCCTTGTCACAGGGCGCCGAGCACAACCTGATGACCTATGAGGCGTACGATATCAACGGCTACACATTCTACACCGAGGAAAAGGACATGAAGAGCGATTATCAGAACTCCGGGGTAACGATGGAATCCTACACCGGTAACGACAAGGACAGATACTACGGAAGGATCGAGGAGATCTGGGAGCTGAGCTACGCTGGAGAGAAGGTCCCGATGTTCCGTGTCAGATGGGCCAAGAGCGTCCTAAAAGAAGACCGGTATTTCACCACCATGGTTATACCAGAAGCCAAATCCAAGACCGCGGGCGTAAACGTCACCGCGAAAAATGAGCCATGGGTACTGGCTTCCAAAGTGGACCAATGCTTCTTCATTACCGACCCGTCAAAGCCAAGTCGTGTTGTCGTGAGGAGAGGCAAAAGGAACATCATCGGAATGGATGGAGTCGCCAATGAGCAAGACTTTGACAAGTACGGCGACCCGAAGATGGAAGATGACGACGACGATGAAGTACCATACACCACAAGAAGAAGCAGGACCACCCTACCTAAAGGACGTCCGTTCAAGAGAAGATCAATTCAAGGGGTTCCGGGGCTAAATTATTCAACCGCGAGGAAGAAGGGTTAGAAGATTGTGAAAAGATAGCTAAGATTGAATCACGACGTGTCGGCAGCGTGTGTGTGTGTGTCAGTGGCAAGCTCAATTATTACATGCAACTAAATTATTACATGTATCACTTGATTTCAACCATGTCATCTAATTCTAAATCTTTGCACAATGGTTTTATCACTCCATTTGCATTTTCCTATTCTTTTATCTCAAATCTTAAATTATCACAATGATTCAAATATTAAATCTAAACACATAAGCCCACGTATATTGTCCTAAAAGATGTAAATATATTTAATAGGAAATATTCAAATACATTAAAATGTATGTTGTTTAACAATATTTACATTCAAATGTATGTTGTTTAACAATATTTACATTCAAATACATTCAAATATTCAAATACATTCAAATATATTTAATAGAAAACTAAAAAAGAACTGACAAAAATAGTAAAGAAAAAACACAGAAAAAGGTAAAAAAATGTTTAAAGACCGGACTAGTGCAACCAATAGACATATATACATCAAAAACATTTTTTTAAAAGATTGAAAAAAATGGGGCCGCCAGGATTCGAACCCTGGCTGGCTCGGTTATGCATCAAGGGTCCAACCACTAGGCCATGGCAGTAGTTCTGTCCATAACACAGACGCGGACAGTTTTAACCTATTACTACGAGTAGTAATGGCGCACTACCGGAGATGCGCCATTGAAATGCTCTGTTTATGGCGCACCTGCGAGGGGTGCGCCATTGTTAGCGCTGCCCCACCCGACTCCTTTCTTCTTCTTCTTCAAAAAAAAAATCCCCCAGACGAGTACGTGCTAGCTGTTCCCAAATCCCACCAGCGCCGCCACAAGCCGCCGGTCGCCGGTCGCCGCTCCCCCGGATCCCGCCGTCGGCGCCCTCTCGCCTCCTCCGTAGTGCACGCATCCTCCGACGCCGCCCCCTCGCTTCCTCCGTAGTGCACGCATCCTCCGCCGGACGCCGCCCCACCTCCCCCGTGGCGCAGAGCATCCAGGCGGGACGCCGACGCCCTCCCTCTTCCTCGACGCTCATGTCCTCGCCACCGCCCTCCTAGACGCCCCCTCCTCGCCAACGACCCGAATCGGCCTCCTCTCCAACGCTGGCCCCCGCGGATCTGCATCTGCCTCGTCGCCGGACGGTGAGCTCCTCTTCTACTCTCGTGCGTGCGCTAGCTGCCGCCGCTTGAGGTACTGGTGTTGTGCTGCCGCTACTGTTGTGCCATGGATGGGTGATTGTGCTGTTGCTAGCTAGTGGCTGCTGTTCTCGGAAATTTGTCAATTTTTCAATTGAAGCATGTGTACACAGTGGGCATTTATTTTCCCCGAATAGACAGCCGGCATTTTACTTGGCAATTGATATTTGTGGAGATAGTGTGCATTACTCTGTTGTTTGTAGATAGTGCTTACTGGAATTTTTGTGGTCTGATACACTAGTACATGAACAACCTGGAATTTTTGTGTGCATTACTCTGTGGTCTGATACAATAGACAGCCGGCATTTTACTTGGCAATTTCTCTGTTTCACCCAGGGCAACCTGAAATCAGTAATCAGAACATGCAAGTAAATCCATTAGCTTAAGGATTGACCACTGGTTAAGCTTAAGAGAATAGTAGACACAAAGGCAATGAGGGGCATGGCTAAACCTGTGACATCAGATGGGTAATGCAGGTCTCTGCCTGTGAATCTTTGATCATTCTGCAGATCTTAGCAGGTCAAGACAAGTCAGTGTTTCTTTTTACTTGGGGTGAAGATGAACAGTTGACAATTGCCATCTTCATTCAGTTCAGTATAAGAACAGAAATATGTTTGTTAGTGCTGATGCGGTGTTAAACTTCCAAGCTTGATGATAATGATAGTGATTCCACATGAATTGTAGTACTTTGCTCTTCACTTTTTGTGATGCTAACTTTCATGCCCACTAGTGCTCCTCTCAGAAACCATTACACTTGTCTGCATGTGTCGGTGATCCAAAGCACAGTGAGACTGGATGGTACTCTACTACTACTGCTGGTTGATTTGCCAGGAAGTTTACGGCAAGAAAGTAACATGCTCCGTATGAACTATGTTGCTCTATGACTCATAAGCACACGATGCTTCCTTTTCTTGCTCATGATGTGCCATTGCATCATCTGATTACCTCCCACTAGACTACATTTCTTCCACTCAGAAAATGAGAAAAAGGAAAACAGAAAAAACTAGACTGCATTTCCTCTGCACCAGTTCTTGTCTGTGTTTGATAGCACTTGCTCCACTCTCTAACTCAGTGACCTGCTGGAACTTACACTAACTTGGTTGCAGTCATGGAACCTCGGTATCTCTCTGATATCCATAGAGGGAGACACACAAAGTAGCAGATCTCAGAGAATCCAAACAGTTCACATCTTTTAAGTAGTATCAGTGTACTACTAACTGGCCTGACAATCATCACACAGGCAAACTTTTCTCAGTGGAGCTCGCACCCCTTTTACACTCTTGTAGGTATATAAGCACTAGTTATATGGCTACTGCCATGTTCCTATACAGGTTCTTATACTACTTTACTTAAATTATTATCATGGTTCTGAAAGTACACTTGTTCAGAATAGCACCAAGTCCTAGGGCAAACTAAATTCCGCTTCAGTATTGGACAATAGACTTGCTGCTCTGTTATTATACAGATTCAAACATAGTTTCTGTTCACCAAAAGAGTGATGGGCTTGCTGCTCTGTTGTGCCTATGTGTAGGCCTTTTTTGTCCATATGAAAGCAGAGGACCATATGGTCTGTGGCCTTTTCATCCATATGAAAGTAGAGGCACATTGTGGTGCTAGTTTGCTGGGTTTTGTCTCCGACCATCGTGTCGTGATGATTTTGCAGGTACCCCGAGAGGCCCTTGAGTTTGCCGGAATGTCGATTAACTTCCGTTCCGGCAAGTTCGGGTACTCCATATGTCCTATTTTCAGCAAAGGTCATGCTGAAATTTTCCGTGAATTTTAGCATGACTTTGCTAAAAATAGGACATATGGGGTACTTGTGACTAATGCATGGGCCGGGGTATCTTAGTACTTAATTAAGTAGGATCAAGAATTAAGTAGGACTAGTTCTGAATAGCTTCTATCAACGGCACTCTAAATGATAAAACCGTAGCTTTTAGGATGCCTCGGTGTCGACAAACCCTAAGTGATGAGACCATGATAATTCCTCACAAACCCTAAATGATGAGATCTTGTTCCTTGACAATAACCAACTTTTTGACCAAACTTTTTTCCTATTTAGAGCGAACATGGCCGACAACGATGAGGCCGGCGGTTCGGGCGGCAAGCCATTCTGGGAGCTGTCCCAGGAGATGGAGGAATACCCTCACCGCTATGAGGACGCCGCGGAAGACACCAATCCCGACTACACAACCCCTAGTGGCGTCGGGGATGACACCACTGATGGTGCCGCCGGGGATGCCACCACTGATGATGGCAGCGAACGCACAGATGGCAGCCAACCGAAGAGGCAACGGAAGGACCGGCGCCCGAACGTGCTCGGCACCGTCAAGGAGGAATTTACTGAAGTGTCCTCCAGTGGGCATCCAACGGCGCCCAAAGAATTAGTCAGTGGGTACGCGGGACAACTCGGGTGCATTGTCCGGAGCACCGTCACGATCAACACCGAGAACCTAAGGCATCGTGAACGAGGGAATTTGCGGATCCTCCTCTTCACGAAGCTGCACGAACGATACAAGTTCCCCGGTGACTTCGCAAACACACGCCTCTCAGGGAATAAAGTGAACAGTGCCGCCCTCACGAAGATGAGCACGGCCTTGGCTTCTTGGAGAGCCCGGGTGAAGAAAATGATTGAAAGAGGTGATAGTTATGAGAAGATCAAGGAGAAAAATCCTTCGATCAGCAAAGCTGACTACCTGGAGTTCAAGACCAAGTGCGAGAGCAACGCATCCGTGGAATCAAGTCAGTGGGGGAAAGAAATGCGGGAATTGAACTTAGGGGTCCACAAACTCGGTCCCGGCGGTTACAGAGTGGCGGAACCTAAATGGGACAAGGAGGACGCGGAGCGTGTCGAGCAAGGCCTACCGCCCCTCTTCGATAAATACCGCCATGAAAAGCAGACCAGGAACTATATCAGAGCCCGGTACAAGGAGGACCCGGTAACAAAGGAGCTTACCACGGATCCGAAGGTGAAGGCGCTTGAGCTTGTTCTGGTAAGGAATACACCCCCGCGTAATTAGCTCCATATGGTTGCATTCTAATTAATGAAGCCAAATTTCTAAATGGTTCACGTTCCTTCTGCAGGAAACTGAAAGCAGTAGCGCGGGGTCTCAGAGCTCCCCGTCTGCCCCTTGGGACACCACTTTAAATAGGGCGTTGAATGTAATGAAACAGAAGGATAAGTTAACTAAGCCGACGTCAGCTGGTCGTGTGGCCGGCGAAGGCTTGTCCACGAAATGGTCGGAATACTATAAGACTGGGCGAAAGGAGAGAAAGACCAGCTTGGAAAGCCAGGAGGTTAAAGAACTCAAGGCAAAAGTGGCGCAGATTCCTCAGATAGTCGAAGAGCAAGTGCGAGACCAACTGGGAGCGACGATCACCGCCATTATGCCTACCTTGGTTGAGGGGCTGCGGGGGTGGTTTGTGGGCGGCCAACAGGGGTCGCCCCCGATTCCCAGCTTGACGGGCAGCAACTCGCACAACGCGCCGGCAGTGGTGTCTCCGGCGGAGGCGTCATTGGTGTCTCCGGTGCCGGCGCCGGCATTGGAGCTTGATGCACCCGGGTGTGGGAAGAATACGCCGGCCGGCACCTCGGCAGCAAGCGGCCCCTCCGTCACTTGCACGCCCGCCGTTGGCGGTGCCTCGACATTAGCCGAGCTCGACGCCATCACGGTAACTAAGCCTCGGCCGATGACTTCATCTCCTTGCTTTTGACTGGGCATCCCTGACGCCCTACATGTTTTCGCAGGGCGCCGCCAACGAAGTTCCATGCACTCTCCTGCACTTCGTGGACGGCAAGTTGATCGATGTCGCCAAGGCCAAAATCGTTGAACCGGGCAACCGCGTGTTCCACAATAATCCGATGCCACCCACCGTGTATAGGGTTCAACTGGTTCGGGTGCTGCGGGGCTGCGACGACTTGTTACCTCCGTATCGACCCCATGGGGCCGACGAAGAGGATGTGATGACCCTCGGCGCCTGCTTCAACTGGCCATTGCTTTGGCTGAAGAGCCAGATTCGTTTGGGGGCGGGGGTCACCACCCCACAGACAACACCGCCAGTCCTGCCGGCGCCAAGCCATGGCAAGACCGCCGCAACGCTACCGCCGTCAGTTGATCCGGGCATGCATATGGCACAGGATCCGGACGTCGACGATGGTACATTTGTCAACGTCGATGACTACTTCAACGAACATGGTGGGTACGGTGACGAATTCTTGGCGCCTCCTTCTCAAGAACCCAACCCTGCAAAAGTCGATCGCGATCTAGCTGGTACCGCGGAGAAACCCAATTGCAACAGGCGTCGTCTGTTCGGTTCTCAGGAGACGCCTCCAGCTGCCGCCTTCACCGAGACTCAAACAGCCGAGGTGGGAAATATTATCAGCCCCACCACACTCAAGAAGGTGGTTTCTGAGCAGACCTCGATCCCATTACATCAGCAGAAGCCAAAGAAGGGATGGAAAAGAAAAACTAACAAGGGTGCGAGCCAGCCGGCACCGAGTACGATCCGTGCTCAGGACGGGCCACCAATACCTAAGGATATCATGAGGGCGGTGCATGTGGCGGGTAGGCCGATGCTACCGGCTAATCTGCTCAAGGCTGCAACCGGTGCTATGCGGAGTCTGCATGACAGTGTTCTTTCTATGGAGAAGCGGCGTCTCTCCGAGAAAGATGACTCATACCCGGTTTTCGTGGCCAAGGTGCCAGAGGGCAAGGGCTTTGTCGATGGCACCATCGGGAGTATGATCGTCCTGCGGTTTGATGACATCTTCGCTATGTTTAACCTTCATCCGCTGCACTACACCTTCATTCGGCTATTTTCGCTCAATATGGAGATGCAGATCATTAGAGACAAGACCCCGGACATCGTGATAGTCGACCCCTTCTACATGCGTGCCAAGCACTTGGACAGCGCTGGGGACCGGCAAATCGCGAGTTCATACCTCGAAGGCGTCATTATGGCGAACAAAGATAAGGATACCTTCCTCGTGCCTTACTTTCCCGAGTAAGTCATCCCCTCACCGCCCCGTAACATATGATTTCTTAGATTTCGATCGTTCTTTTTTTTTCCTAACATTCCGTGTTTTGTGCAGTGACACACGTTGCACACTCATCCTCTTAAGCCCGAAATATTCCACGGCCACGTATTTCGACTCGGACCGTCAGTCGAAGAAAGACTACACAAATATCAAGAAAGTTCTTGATGATGCTCTCCCCGGCTACGCCAAATCTGGAGGCACCTTCAGGAAGGAAATGTGTAGGTACGGCAAGCACGTGTTCACCCACGTAACGACGTTCCCCTGCGTTAAGCAGCCGCCTAGCAGTCAGAAGGATGCCTACTACGCCCTCCATCACATGCGGGCGATCGTACGGGACCATAATCACCTTATGCTACCAAAGGGTCTCCAAGATTGGGCCGCACGCTTGTCGGCAATCCAGGACATGGACATCAGACAAGAATTCTTTCGCATCCAGTCGGAGTTTGCGGAAATCATCTGTCAAGATGTCCTTCGTACCTCGGGGCAGTTCCACCTCAAATATCAACCGTCCAACAGGGAAATAGAAACAACGCTACAAATGCAGGCTGACAACTACCGCACATTCATGACGCCGACGGATGACGGCGGCTTCATCCACGCTCCGGTCCCTGAGTCGAGTCGAAGAAAGTATTGATGGTATATAGTTCTGAAATGTCGATTAGCTCGTGTTGTAATTAAACTTTAATGAACTTGTATGTCTCTTTAGTTTGGAGAGTCATTCAACTTATATGTAATCGATGCTATTTATTAGTAGGACCATGAACCGTGCTATTAATGTGTTGCTTTTCTCTTCCGATCCTTTTGTTGCATACTTATATATTATCTGTGAATTGCTACTAACGTTTTGTTTGTCTAGTGCATAGAGATGCCGTCGTATGTCGTGTACAAGGGTAGGGTTCCCGGAGTCTATGACGACTGGGAGGAGTGTCGGAGACAGGTTCACCGTTTCAGCGGTAACAGTTACAAAGGGTACACCACTAGGGCGGAGGCGGAAGCTAGATACGAGCGCTATCTAGAGGGAGAGAGGAGGGAGCGGAGGAGGAACCGGATGAAGACTAGTTTCATCGCGATGATGCTCATCGTGACCGCAGCTCTCTTCTATGTGATGGTAGTTTAGATGATATCAACTTTGTAATGTGACGACAAACTCGCTACTCGGTCTCGAGACCTAAACTTGTCTAATATTTGAACTTTGTTCGCTATTTCGAATTCGGAGACTAATGTGATGATTTGTATTATGTGCTATTTATATTCTGTGATGTATTGTATTTTGTAACCTGTGCAAATACCAGAAATGCAAAAAAAAATTCCTAGAATTAATAGTAGTGGCGCACCATATTGCACATTAGTGGCGCACCCAGTTAAATAACAGTGGCGCACCCATATGGCACTACTAGAAAAAGGGCTATCCGTAATATCACTATTAGTGGCGCACCGTGGATGTGGTGCGCCACTGCTATATAGCAGTGGCGCACCATAAGCAGGTGCGCCATTACTATTTTTTTACTAGTGGCGCACCTGGTGTGTGGTGCGCCACTAGTAAGTTTGTTCTGTGAAAAAAAAATTTGAAAAAAAAATTCTGAAAAAATATCAGTGGCGCACCCTTATACTTAGTAGTGGCGCACCAGCAGGCCACCCCTATACATTATCAGTGGCGCACCAGGGGGGATATCAATGGCGCACCAGGTGGTGCGCCACTGATATCTGGATTAGTAATGGCGCACCTCTGGTGCGCCACTAATACACATTACTAGTGGCGTGGTAATAGTGGCGCACCAGAGGTGCGCCACTAATACCCAAAAGTGGTGCGCCACTAATGAGCTTTTTTCTAGTAGTGGGCCTGGCTCGGCTGGGCCTTCAGCCTAGTCGGGCGCAGATATTTTTTTAAATAATCCCGCCGAACTAAGAAAAATCATAGAAAAAAAATAAAAATGTAAAAATGCCAAAACAAATTTTCACCGTCTAAATAAAATATTTAGAACAAGATGAACATTTTTTTTGCCCTAAAATGCAGTTTTGAAGAACGTGCAATTTTTCCTAAATTTAAATAAAATAGCAAAAGCTCCAAATTAAATCTTATTTGATTTTTTATTAAACCTTCAATATTTCTTTATTTTGGGATAGTCATTTTATTCCCTCTCTCATATTTTTATAATAGAAATAATTGAAGATAAAAGAAATAAAATCAAATGATCCTATTTTCAAAATTTGAGAAAAACCCAAATATGAAAATAACAAAATCCCCAAATCTCTCCGAGGGTCCTTGAGTTGCGTAGAATTTCTAGGATCAAACCAAAAGCAAATAAAATATGATATGCAGTGATGACCTAATGTATAACATTCCAAATTGAAAATTTGGGATGTTACATTGAGGTATGTTTTATGAAGTTTCGAAGAGTGTCATAGTATGGATAGTAGCCCCTGATACACTGTTCGGTGCAAGAAAGAACCGAGCAGAGGATCAATTTTATGTTTGCAGGAAGACTCACTTGATGACATCTATCTCTCTTCTTTTACAAGAAGGCGTCTGCAGCGGCTGCTACCTCTCATACTACGGAGGTCTCCGGACTTAATCAAAGTCTGGAGCGGGCCAAAGAGGAACTTGGCCAGTTGAAGAGGCAGTTGGAAGATAAACAAGGTATGCACAAGCCTTGTTTGCGTTCAGTGCGAACAAATTTCCAGTATGATAAAATATGTTTCATTATTTGCGCCAGGGGCGATGACCAAAGTCGAGGCTCTGAGGAAGGCTGTTGCCGAGGCCGAGAAAAGGCAGCCGTAGAGCAGGCTCTTCGTAAGAAGCACGAGGCCAGGGTTATTGAAGCTGAGCAGGAGCTTCAAGAGTCCGTGAAGAAATGCGAGACCTTGGAGCAGAGTTTAACAGAGAAAGAATCCGAACTCGCCAGGGCTCATCAGGCCGCGCGTGATGCCCAGGGGAAACCGAAGGCGCCCTGCAGGAGATCCAAGAGGCGAGGAAGATCGCGGCGGGTAAGGCTTTTTTCCATGTAAAGCAAGTATTTGAGGGGAAAATCATGTTTCTAATTTTGAGTTCGGATTTCTTTAGGGGTATTTGCGGGACTGCCCCATAGCATATCGGATGCCGCCCAATTCTACCGAGCCGAAGAAGGGAACACTGTGGATAAGTGATGAGGACATCAATACCATTGTTACACCCACAACCCCTGCTACTATACATACTGGACCGATTACTAGAGCTCGCGCACGCCAATTAAATTACCAGGTACTTCCGTTTCTTGGTAATCATTCTAATGTTCATGAGAATATGATGCTGCCTAAATTGGATACATTTGTTTTGCTTACAAATGAAGGGCCTAGCTTGGAGAAGGATGAACATTGGAGCAAGAACACGCATGGAGTTGATGGCATGCGCAAGGGGATCAAGAACGGAGTTACAAGTGATGATTTCAGGACTTTGAAGCCACCATAAGGAGTGCATGAAGCCTTGGACGAAATATACAAGATGCCACTTCATAAATTTCGTTTAGAGGCTATTCTAGGTGTTGCGTCACCTTAATATTGGGCCAGGCCCATGTATTTTCGAAATACTTAAGTATAGGTTGTTTTTAGAGTCCGTATGTGTGGGGAAACAAGAGTTACGGTTGGTTTCGGACTCCTATTCCAAGGGCCACAAAATTCCCCCCTCTTCCTCCATATATACAGCCCTTAGGGCATCGTTTAGACTTTGGGTTTTGTTTAGATTAAAAGTTCTCCATAGCTGCAACTTCGCGTATTTCGTTTGTGTTCAACGACCAGACCAAGGCGTCACAGAACCCCACCTTGATCAATAAAGTTTTCCTCTTATATTCGCAATATCCAGATTGCAATCTTAGTTTCTTGCTTGTTCTTCGTTTGCCTGCAGGAAACAGACCTTCGTGGTCAGGTTGGTCGTGCTCCAGCGTGGTCAATAACCTCTCGGAGTTGGTTTAGCGATTGCTAAGGCGTGACGTCCTCGCACGTTCGTAGTCGGATCGTCAAAGTCGACTTCGTCCAAAACGATAGCCACCATCTCATCGAAAGACGGGACACCTTTGCCCCTATCAAGTGGTATCAGATTTCTAGGTTGCTCGGTGAGATTTTACAGTTTTTCGTAGTTTAGATTGTATCTGTTCTTCATACCTATAGTCCATGAAAAAGCCAAAAAAATTAGGGTTAGTTCATCCCATCCGAACCAATCTGAGCCTTTGCATAATTTTTTCTGGATTTTCTTTGTTGAATTTGCGGTTGCATCATCATGTCAAGTTCCTAGTCTTAGCGTTAGTCCTTTAGAGTTTCGAGTTCTGTTTACAGGTTGTCACGTCACCGCTGCCATATATCACCACCGCATCATCATCATCGCTTCTGCCATATACCACCACCGCACCAACTTCATCACCGCTGCCATATACCACCACCACATATTCATCGCCAATCCGAGTCCATATATGCCACCACATATCCGCCACCATCACGCCAATCCGAGTCCACCTGCAACATATATCCGCCACCAGTCCGAGTTCCACCAGATTCATCACCGCCACCAGTCCGAGTTCCACCAGATTCATCTCCGCCACCAGTCCTATTCCGAGTCTAGTATTTTGTTACTCTCTTTTGGATTTCTAGATCACGCCATACTCCGAGTCGTGACAGAGAAGGACTCCCCAACTTTCGTGCTACCCGCAGAAGAAAAATAGTTCCAGTTTCAAAAAAAAGAGGAAAAAAGTGCAAAAAAAGTGAAAAAAAAGAAAAAAAATTCAGAGTGTGCTCCTCCCTTGTTTACGTGCAGCGCCGTGATTTTGTTAGTGTTCTAGGCTCGCGTCTCTAGTACGGTCTAGCCTAGGACCAGCACAATACCGTCGTTGAGCGTTTATTCAACTTTGCATCTCTGAATTGATTATTGCTGACCCTTTTTGCTACCATACTATAAGCCTTCCCAGCTCCACATACATCTACGTCATGCGTTTGACTCTCCCTGGCAATCGTTCTATCCAAGCTTTGAGAGTTTTGACTATAACGGTTGCCGATCACCGCCTACTGCTGGGTAAGAACTGGTAAGAATTTGAGATTTGCTTGACGGATTTGTGACTGTTCACCACACCACCACCACCACTTCCTAGTAGTCTATAGAATCATATTCTTGTGTGTTTCTATTGCTGCTAACCATGGCAGGATCACAAGCCGACGAGACTGATTGGGAGAACATGACAAACAAAGTGTTACATGATAAGTTTCGGCAAATGATGAGTGGACAGGTGGAAGATGTGCTAAATAGTTTTGAAGAGGCCATGGAGAAGATATATGGCATTGAGAAGGCGTTCGAAACAAAGCTCGATAACAAGTTCAATGAATTGCTCGCGCGTCTACCACCATCACCACCGGCTGCACCTAATGCACCTCTACAACAGCAACAACGACTACCTCCATATCATGAAACAGCCCTCCGCCGAGCGACTCGTGTCCCTCTTCAGCCTGGCCAAGCTGCTGGTGCTGTTGTTGATACTTCTGTGGCTCCTGCTGCTGATGTGGGGGAGGATGATTATGTGGGAGATTACGAGGATGAGGTTGATCAACATCAGAACTACGTGCAACCACCAACACCACAACCACCAGGTCGTCCACACGCAAATAATGGCAATGTTAGGGCTCCCCCTTAGGTACGAGATCATGACCATCTCCCTAAACTGAAATTGGATATTCCACCATTTGAGGGTAGATATGTTCCTGATATATATCTTACTTGGGAATTCGAAACTGAACAAGGATTTACATGTTTACAATATCCTGAGGAGAGACGTGTTCCTGCTGCTGTTTGTGCTTTCACTGGTTTTGCATGTGTTTGGTGGTCTGAACATTGTAGATTATATCCTGTTCCAGCTACTTGGGCTGCTTTGAAAACTGCTATGCATACTCGTTGGGTTCCACCATATTATCAACGTGAATTACTTCAAAAATTGCAGCGCTTAAGACAAGGAAAAAATTTGATAGAAGAATATTATCAGGAATTACAAACTGGCTTGATTAGATGTGGTATTGTTGAGGAGAATGAAGCTATGCTTGCACGTTTTCTGGGTGGATTAAATAGAGAGATTCAGACCATTCTAGACTATAAGGATTATAATAATATCACTCGTTTATTCCATCTTGCTTGTAAAGCTGAACGTGAAGTGTAGGATCGACAGGCATTGGCGCGAACTAACCTTTCTGCAGGTCGACCTTCATCATGGACACCACGTGCGTCATCTACTTCCACACGTTCTGCTACACCGACACCTCCGTCGGTTGCCACCTCCAACCGTGATACAATAAAGCAGGCACAATCACCACTATCTGCGAAGAGCACACCTTCTGGGCCTGCAAAGAGCTCTTCTTCATCCGTGGCATCAACAGGGCAAACACATGATATTATTTGTCGATGTTGCAAGGGTGGAGGTCATTATGCGAGAGAATACCCATCTAAGCGTGTGATGATTGTTACTGAGGATGGTGGGTATGAGTCCGCTAGTGACTATGATGAGGAGACTTTGGCTCTTATTACACATGAAGAACACGGTGGAGATGATTCTGATCATGAGACGCAATACATGGCTGCTGAAGATGCTGACATGTATGAATGTTTAGTTGCTCAACATGTTTTGAGTGTGCAGGTTACACAAGCTGAGCAAAATCAGAGGCATAATTTGTTCCATACAAAGGGAGTTGTGAAGGAACGTTCTATACGCGTCATCATAGATGGAGGGAGCTGCAACAACTTGGCTAGCATGGAGATGGTGGAGAAGCTATCTCTCACCACAAGACCACATCCACATCCTTACTACATCCAATGGTTCAACAACAGCGGCAAGGTTAAGGTAACATGTACTGTTCGTGTGCATTTTAGTATCTCTACATATGCTGATAATGTTGATTGTGATGTGGTACCTATGCAAGCATGTTCCTTATTACTTGGTAGGCCATGGCAATTTGATAAAAATTCTGTACACCATGGTAGAAACAATCAGTATACTCTTGTTCATAAGGATAAAAATATTACTTTGCTTCCTATGACTCCTGATTCCATTTTGAAAGATGATATTAATAGAGCTAATAAAGCAAAACAGGGGAAAAATAAGAGTGAAAATCAGATTGTGGCAAAAGAATTTGAGCAACAAATGAAGACTAATAATATACCATCTAGTGTTGTTTCTGAAATTAAATTTAAAAGTGCATGTTTACTTGCCACCAAATCTGATATTGATGAGCTAGATTCTAGCAAATCTGTTTGCTATGCTTTTGTGTCCAAAGAGGCATTATTTTCATTCGAGGACGTGCCTTCCTCTTTGCCCCCTGCTGTCACTAACATTTTGCAGGAGTTCGCTGACGTCTTCCCACAAGACATGCCACCGGGATTACCACCTATTCGAGGGATTGAGCATCAAATTGACTTAATTCCCGGTGCATCGCTACCCAACCGTGCACCATACCGTACCAATCCAGAGGAGACGAAGGAGATTATCCGTCAAGTACAGGAGTTGCTCGACAAAGGTTATATACGCAAATCTCTTAGTCCTTGTGCTATTCCTATTATACTAGTGCCTAAAAAGGATGGTACATCGCGTATGTGTGTTGATTTTAGAGGCATTAATAATATTAATATTCGTTATCGTCATCCTATTCCTAGGCTAGATCATATGCTTGATGAATTGAGTGGCTCTACAATATTCTCCAAAGTTGATTTGCGTAGTGGATACCATCAAATTCGTATAAAATTGGGAGATGAATGGAAAACAACATTTAAAACTAAGTTTGGTTTATATGAGTGGTTAGTCATGCCTTTTGGGTTAACAAATGCACCTAGTACTTTCATGAGACTAATGAACGAAGTTTTACGTGCTTTCATTGGACGATTTGTGGTAGTCTATTTTGATGATATACTGATTTATAGCAAATCTTTGGAAGAACATTTGGAACATTTACGTGATGTTTTTAATGTTCTACGTGATGCACGTTTGTTTGGTAACCTTGGGAAGTGCACCTTTTGCACCGACCGAGTGTCTTTTCTTGGCTATGTTGTTACTCCACAGGGAATTGAAGTTGATAAAGCCAAGATTGAAGCTATTGAGAGTTGGCCGCAGCCCAAAACGGTCACAAAAGTGAGGAGTTTTCTTGGACTCGTTGGTTTCTATAGGCATTTTGTGAGATACTTTAGCACCATTGTTGCACCTCTCAATGAGCTTACAAAGAAGGATGTGCCTTTTGTTTGGGGTACCGCACAGGAAGAAGCCTTCATGGTATTGAAAGATAAGTTGACACATGCTCCTTTACTTCAACTTCCTGACTTTAATAAGACTTTTGAGCTTGAATGTGATGCTAGTGGAATTGGATTAGGACGTGTGTTATTACAAGATGGCAAACCTGTTGCATACTTTTCTGAAAAATTGAGTGGACCTAGTCTGAACTATTCTACTTATGATAAAGAATTATATGCTCTTGTTCGTACCTTAGAAACATGGCAACATTATTTATGGCCCAAGGAATTTGTTATACATTCTGATCATGAATCTTTGAAACACATTAAAAGTCAAGAAAAACTGAATCGTAGACATGCTAAATGGGTTGAAGTCATTGAGACTTTCCCTTCTGTCATTAAACACAAGAAGAGTAAAGAAAATGTTATTGCTGATGCATTGTCTCGTTGTTATACTATGCTTTCACAACTTGACTTTAAAATATTTGGTTTGGAGACCATCAAAGATAAATATGTGCATGATGCTGAATTTAAAGATGTATTGCAGAATTGTAAAGAAGGTAGAACATGGAACAAGTTCGTCGTTAACGAAGGATTTGTGTTTCGTGCTAACAAGCTATGCATTCCAGCTAGCTCTGTTCGTCTTTTGTTGTTGCAGGAGGCGCATGGAGGAGGACTAATGGGGCACTTTGGCGTGAAGAAGACGGAGGACGTACTTGCTACACATTTCTTTTGGCCAAAGATGAGACGGGATGTTGAGCGTTTTGTTGCTCGCTGCACTACATGTCAAAAAGCTAAGTCACGACTCAATCCTCATGGTTTATATATGCCTTTGCCTGTGCCTAGTGTTCCTTGGGAGGATATATCTATGGACTTTGTTTTAGGTTTACCTCGAACAAAGAAGGGGAGGGATAGCATATTTGTTGTCGTGGATAGGTTCTCGAAAATGGCACACTTTATACCATGTCATAAAAGCGATGATGCTGTTAATGTTGCTGATTTGTTCTTTCATGAAATTATTCGCTTGCATGGTGTGCCAAATACTATTGTTTCAGATCGTGATACTAAATTTCTTAGCCACTTTTGGAGATGTTTATGGGCTAAGTTGGGGACTAAACTGCTTTTTAGTACTACTTGTCACCCCCAAACTGATGGTCAAACTGAAGTAGTCAATAGAACATTGTCTACTATGCTTAGGGCTGTTTTGAAGAATAATAAGAAAATGTGGGAAGAATGCTTGCCTGATATTGAATTTGCTTATAACCGTTCGTTGCATTCTACTACTAAGATGTGCCCTTTTGAAATTGTGTATGGTTTCCTACCTCGTGCACCCATTGATTTGTTGCCTCTTCCATCTTCGGAGAAGGTTAATTTTGATGCTAAACAACGTGCTAAATTGATCTTAAAAATGCATGAGTTAACTAAGGAAAACATTGAGCGTATGAATGCTAAATATAAACTTGCTGGAGATAAGGGTAGAAAACATGTTGTCTTTGCACCTGGAGATCTTGTTTGGTTACATTTCCGTAAGGATAGGTTTCCTAATTTGCGCAAATCAAAGCTAATGCCACATGTTGATGGTCCTTTTAAGGTGTTAGAGAAAATAAATGATAATGCATATAAACTTGAGCTGCCTGCAGATTTTTGGGTTAGTCCCACTTTTAACATTGCAGATTTGAAGCCTTATTTGGGTGAGGAAGATGAGCTTCCGTCGAGGACGACTTCATTTCAAGAAGGGGAGGATGATGAGGACATCAATACCATTGTTACACCCACAACCCCTGCTACTATACATACTGGACCGATTATTAGAGCTCGCGCACGCCAATTAAATTACCAGGTACTTTCGTTTCTTGGTAATGATTCTAATGTTCATGAGAATATGATGCTGCCTAAATTGGATACATTTGTTTTGCTTACAAATGAAGGGCCTAGCTTTGAGAAGGATGAACATTGGAGCAAGAACACGCATGGAGTTGATGGCATGCGCAAGGGGATCAAGAACGGAGTTACAAGTGATGATTTCAGGACTTTTAAGCCACCATAAGGAGTGCATGAAGCCTTGGACGAAATATACAAGATGCCACTTCATAAATTTCGTCTAGAGGCTATTCTAGGTGCTGCGTCACCTTAATATTGGGCCAGGCCCATGTATTTTCGAAATACTTAAGTATAGGCTGTTTTTAGGGTCCGTATGTCTGGGGAAACAAGAGTTAGGGTTGGTTTCGGACTCCTCTTCCAAGGGCCACGAAATTCCCCCCTCTTCCTCCATATATACAGCCCTTAGGGCGTCGTTTAGACTTTGGGTTTTGTTTAGATTAAAAGTTCACCATAGCTGCAACTTCACGTACTTCGTTTGTGTTCAACGACCAGACCAAGGCGTCACAGAACCCCACCTTGATCAATAAAGTTTTCCTCTTATATTCGCAATATCCAGATTGCAATCTTAGTTTCTTGCTTGTTCTTCGTTTGCCTGCAGGAAACAGATCTTCGTGGTCAGGTTGATCGTGCTCCGGCGTGGTCAATAACCTCTCAGAGTTGGTTTAGCGATTGCTAAGGCGCGACGTCCTCGCACGTTCGTAGTCGGATCGTCAAAGTCGACTTCGTCCAAAACGGAAGCCACCATCTCATCGAAAGACGGGACACCTTTGCCCCTATCAATAAGCTCTTCTGGTCGCAGTATCTGGCACCGAATGATCCGGTGCCTTTTGCCGACCAACTGAAACAGCTGATCGAACTGCATAGGGCGGCTGAACTAGCCATGAAGGATTTGATTATCTAGCTATGGCGTGCCGAGCCGATTCCAAGCAGCCTCTTCGGGCTCGTGAAGCGGCTTGTGAGTGCCTGCCCTCGACTTGAAGTCATCAAGCGGTCGGTCTGTATAGAGGGTGCGTGAATGGCCTTCGCCCGTGCAAAGGTGCTCTGGGGGAAGATGGATTTTGTAAAGCTGGTGACCGAAGGACCGCTATAGGAGAAGGAGTACCGCAAGCCCGAATTATATTATGAAAGTGTCCTGAAAGGATCCTGCCTTGCGATGGAGCAATGCACCAAGGGCGTTATATTTCCTTGAATACAATCATGTTGTCCTTTGTAGTGTTGAACAAGGTCATTTCTATTATTTATTGCCTGTTATATAGAAGTTTATCCTCCTACGCGCCCGTTTTATATATCAATCCTGAGAGTTGGCCAGTCGTCAGCTTCTGCCCCCATGTAGGAAGTACGGGGGTGTTCGGGATAAACCTGATCACTCTTTATCCCAGTTTTGGGTCCTTCGAAGGGCTTTGTCACTCTCACTTAGCCATAGGAGCTTTAGAAAAGGAAGGTAGGCGCAGCCCCTAGTGTTTGGAAGACCGCACGAGGGGCTCTATAAGCACCTGATCGGAAGAAAAGCCGATCCATCACACGCTGCATTGGTTATGGCATTATGCGGGAAGAATCCTTAAAGATTTTACAATATCTCGAATAGCTGAACAACTCTCGACATATCATGACAGTCAGTTTTCGGCTTTCTCTACTAAGGTGCTCGCCTAGAAGAACCGACACAAAATCGCAGTAGTTCTCCCTGTGCTGCCTTAGCCGATATAGCGGAACGCAAGGCAGCAAAACATGGGAGCCAGGAAAACCCATTTGACCCCAGACATGATTTGAAGCTGATGCATATAATGCTATAAGTCCGGGGTGCCGAACTTCCATGAAGGCGTTCGAACTTTATTGCCGTATTATGGGTGAAACGAAGCCCCTAACATATTTAAGGCATATCGCGGTGTACGGATGCCACTTGACAAAAGAATTTCAATAAGAAATAACAACAGATAAGCGTTATATAAATCCACATGTTGTATTTGAATAGTACGTCGATGCGTATGAGTACAGGTAATGTGATAAAAAGGAAATATGACTGTGGAACCTGCTGAGACCAGGGGGAAGAAGCTATGTGCGGATCCGGAGTATAGTCAGATGGTCATCATGGGGAATGTCTAAGGATTCCCTTGCGCGTTCGAGCTGCTTCCATATCGCCAGTCCTAGTCTGCGCAAAGTTAAACCTGCAAACAAAATGAAAGAAATGCTTGTGTGTCGCATAGCTGTTGAGCCGCGGTATGTGGCCTGTCTTGGCCTTCGCCGGAGTGTTTAATTGAGCTCTGGACGAGTAGGGCTATCCTGCCGCGAAGTAGTTTGGAGTCCTTTGGCGGTGTCCGGGAGCCTGGCCGTCGACTCGAGGTTCGATTGAAAGGTGCCACTTGTTGCTTCTGCTGTTAAAGCAATGGTATACTCTTTGGTACGGAGGGAAAATTTGGGCTTGCCATTAACCATGATGACGCCGTGCGGACCGGGCATCTTGAGCTTACGGTAGGAATAATGTGGCACCGCGTTGAATCGAGCGAACATGGTTCGTCCGAGCAATGCCTGATAATCACTGCGAAAGGGGACGATGTCGAAGATTAACTCTTCGACATGGTAATTGTCTGGTGATCCGAAGACTACCTCAAGGGCAATGGAGCCTGTACAGCTGGCCTCCACACCTGGTATAATACCTTTGAAGGTGCTTTTAGTGGGCTTGATCACCGAATGATCGATGCCCATCTTGCGCACTGTGTCCTGGTAAAGCAGGTTTAGACTGCTACCTCCGTCCATAAGGACTCGTGTGAGGTGGAACCCTTCATTTATTGGGTCGAGGACTAGTGCGGCTGGATTGCCCTGTTTGGTGTTAACCGGACGATCCGTGCAGTTGAAGGTGATCGACCCTAGTTTATATTGTGGGACGACTGATTCCATTAAGTCAACACCCCTAAGGGGATGCATCAGGTCCGGGTTGGGAGTGTAGGTGCCGTTTACCACGTTCACCGTTTGGATTTGCGGGGGAAGTTTCTTTTGCCCTTCTGTAATCGGTGATTTGGGCTCCTCGTCGCCATCGTCGCTTTGAGACACCTTATCTTTGTTTTTGGCGCCAGACCTGCCGGCTTGTTTGAAGACCCAGCATTCTCTGTTGGTATGATTGGCTGGTGTTCCTGGGGTGCCATGAATTTGGCATGGGCGGTCGAGTATGCGGTCCAGACTGGAGGGACCCCAATTGTCATTTTTGAGTGGCCCATTCCGCTGACTGGACATAGAGTCCCTAAATCTGGCATTGACTGCCACATCTTCTGCGTTTTCACCATTTTTGCGGCGCTTGTGTTTGTTGCGTCGAGGTTTGTCGTTGCTATCTCTGGCTTCTGATGTGCCAGGGTTGCTTGTTGTGTTGTTGCTACGGGCCAACCATCTATCTTCGCCCACGCAAAAGTGGGTCATGAGTGTCGTGAGGTCTGCCATGGATTTTGGCTTCTCTTGGCCGAGATGTCGGGCGAGCCACTCGTCACGGATGTTATGTTTAAAGGACACTAGGGCTTCGGTATCCGGACAGTGGACAATTTGGTTCTTTTTAGTTAGGAACCGAGTCCAGAATTTCCTAGCTGACTCCTCCGGGCTGTTGTGTTATGTGACTTAAATCGTCAGCATCCGGTGGCTGCACATAAGTGCCCTGGAAGTTGTCCAGGAATGCGTCTGCCAGGTTCTCCCAACTTCCGATGGAGTTTGCCGGCAAGCTATTCAGCCAATGCCGAGCCGGCCCTTTGAGTTTTAGCGGGAGATACTTGATGGCGTATAGATCATCCCCGCGGGCCATGTGAATGTGGAGGAAGAAATCCTCTATCCATACCGCGGGGTCTGTAGTGCCGTCATATGATTCAATGTTCACGGGTTTAAACCCTTATGGGAATTCATGATCCATCACTTCATCAGTGAAGCATAGGGGGTGTGCAGCGCCTCTGTGCCGGGCTATATCACGACGCAGCTCATACGAGTCTTGTCTGATGTGTTCGGCCCGGCGGGATTTGCTTTCAGTATGTCTGCGCGTGACGGTTGTTGTCACGCGTTGGGGCGCGCCCCCGTGATCCGTAGAACGTTCTTTTATGTCCTGATTTGTTTTCCAATACGTCTCGCAGGTCCTGCGTGTTACACCGGGCCTTGGTATTTTTGTTTAACTGGCGACGGGGTGCCGGCTGGACTTCGGCCTGATATGCCGCTTTGTCTCGGCCACGAGGTGGCCAGTCAGCCGCATCATACGCTGGAAGCGTAGGTTTTAATGCTTCCTCCTCGAGTTGGGGTAGCAACCTGTGCTTTGGGTAACTTTTGGTTGGGCGCTTGAGTTCGTATTCCTCGGCCGCCAGGACCTTAGTCCATCTATCCGCTAGCAGATCTTGTTCAGCTTGAAGACGTTGTTGCTTTTTCTTTAGGCTTTTTGGTGTGGCCATAAGCTGACGCTTGAAGCGCTCCTGCTCGACGGGATCCTCAGGCATGATAAATTCCTTGTTTGCTGAGGCTCACCTCGTCTTCGGAGAGAGGAATGTAAATGTCATCCTCTGATTCTCCATCTGCTGCATGTTCCTTAGGGCTAGCTTTCCCATCCTCCCGCTCGAAGCCTGGCTGGAGGGGATTGTCTTTGTCTTCGGCACTATCCGCAACGTTATTGTCTCTTGTGTCGGTATCGCTGCTTTCGCTATGGCGGGGCTTAGAGCGGCGCCGATGACACCGATGCTTGGATTTCTTCTCGAGGGGATCATCCTCCGTTGCCTTATTGCCATCGCTTTCTTTGGGGGTGACCACCATGTATATATCATACGATGAGGTGGCAATCCAGCGCCCTGTGGGTGGTGGTTCTTGTTCTTCTCCTGCATCGTCATCCATACCGTCGATGTCTTCGGAGCCGAAATCAAGCATGTCGGTTAAGTCTTCGACAGTGGCTATTAAGTGGGTGGTGGGTGGGGAACAAATTTCTTCGTCGTCCGATTCCCACTCAAGCCGGACATAGTTCGGCCAAGGGCCTTCCGACAAGGAGAGAGACCTTAATGAATTCAGCATGTCGCCCAGGGGCGAGTGATGAAAGATATCCGCGGAGGAAAACTCCATAATCGGCGCCCAATCAGATTCGATAGGCACGGACGCAGGAGGTTCGGAGCCCGTGGCTGGCGACGAATCCAAGGGTCCGGCAACACAGGTCTCGTAGGAGGTGAAGTCAGTATTTGGCTCTATCACCACTGAGTGTGCGGCCTCCGTGGCGGGGTCCATCCACCCGTCCTTGGACGACGCAATCTGCTCCGGATTGAGGGCCAGAGTAGCCATAGGTGTGATCTCCGGAACACCGTCCGATGGCAGAGCTAAGTCGTGCTCGTCGTGATTGTGCTGCGCACCTGACATTGGCTCGAATCCGTCAAAGATCAAATCTCCGCGGATTCCGGTGGTATAGCTTAAGCTTCCAAACCTGACCTAACGGCCAGCGGCGTAGCTCTCGATCTGCTCCAGATGGCCAAGCGAGTTGGCTCGCAGTGCGAAGCCGCCGAATATGATGATCTATCCGGGGAGAAAAACCTCACCCTGGATCGCATCGTTACCGATGATCGAAGGAGCCATCAAGCCTTATGGTGACGGCATAGTGGAACTCTCAATGAAAGCACCAATGTCGGTGTCAAAACCGGCGGATCTCGGGTAGGGGGTCCCGAACTGTGCGTCTAAGGCGGATGGTAACAGGAGGCGGGGGACACAATGTTTACCCAGGTTCGGGCCCTCTCGATGGAGGTAATACCCTACTTCATGTTTGATTGATCTTGATGATATGAGTATTACAAGAGTTGATCTACCACGAGATCGTAGAGGCTAAACCCTAGAAGCTAGCCTATGATTATGATTGTTGTTATCCTATGGACTAAACCCTCTGGTTTATATAGACATCGGAGGGGGCTAGGGTTACACAGAGTCGGTTACAAGGGAGGAGATTTACATATCCGAATTTCCAAGCTTTCCTTCAACGCAAAGGAGAGTCCCACCCAGACACAGGACGAAGTCTTCAATCTTGTATCTTCATAGTCCAACAGTCCGGCCAAAGTATATAGTCCGGCTGTCGGAGGACCCCCTAATCCAGGACTCCCTCAATTTCCTTAACAACCAACCCAATATTACGCAGGAACGTGCTTTTAGCACTGCTAGTGGACAGGTACTGGCCCACTACAACAAGAGCTGACATTGCGGTTATAGTTGGCTCGCCACCTTCAGAAGGTGGCAGTTCCACCATTTTTCCATAGCTTCATGAAAAGTTGTGTTTTTACATTGGTAGTACCAGAACAGAAGATATTAAGGAGGCAACAAAATCAAACAAAATAGCTTTGGTCTATATACAGAACTTATTCTGGTGAACCCATGTAAAATATTAGTTGTATTTTACTGCAAAGTACATAAAAAACTAGGTTCCAAACATATGACCATGTACCATGGCTAATGTATTGTCTATTTCTTCACATTGTATTGACAGCTAAGGATAAAGAGACAAAGTTTATAATACGGTAAGCATAGTATGACATCATTCATATCACAAAACAACTGAGAACAGACAAACATGCATTTGTAACGTTGTGTGGGCAAGTCCAGCACGGAACTAGATTACATGTCAAGATAAAAGGAACATCACTCCTCTCTTTTAAACCTTGTAAGGTGCAATGATACGCTAAGACAATTGTGTATAAAATTGAAAAGAGTAATAGACATTGGCTACAAACCATGTAGTTCAAGGCACAAGTCAGAGTAAGTAGTAGTTAAAAGGCATGAGGATTAAGGACTTACAACAGCGGCTTTGAATTGTGTAGTCATGCCCTTCGTCTTGCTAGTGTGACAGTCCTTGAAGATTTCCACAACATTTGGTTCAAGTACTTTTTGGTCCTTGCGGGTTTTCCTCTACATTTTGAACAAGTCAATATAGATCCGATAATATGGTACATCGAATAGAGTGAAACAGCAGCTAATTACAAGAGGCTCGCAGTGTGCAATATAGCTACGAGATCCTGTCGTTTTTTGGAATTTCACTTTCGTGGTTGGCCTTGTTCTTTGAATAGTTGACCTACAAGAAGATAGATTTGTGTGGCACATGCGTAAATAGGACTTCAACATGTGATCTGATCACATATATATAATGTACCTGATACTTCGGATCAGATCGGTGTTTATTGAGGCCACTCCAGTCTTCCTCCGATATATTTTCCACTGGAGATGTTTGGGCAAGTTCATTGTTAGCCTTGCCTTCAAAGTGAGTTTTCCTCAAGTTATACCGATATTGTCGTAGAGCAGACTTGAAAACATGGGTGCAAGCTTGTCTGGTTGCATCATCTTGGCTATCCAACTTCAACCTCATCTGTTGAAAATTATGGGAGTCTCATTAGCAGCAACCTAGAAAGTATTGGACAGAGCACGACGATATTACTAGTTTCCATACATAACCATACTTACAGATAAATGGTCGAAGAAGGTGTTGAACTGGGGTTCGTCTTTGTCATTCCTGTAGTGAATCCATGTTGGGAGGATTCGCACATGACACCTGATGGCAACCGCTGCCTCTGATACTAACTTGGCTAACTCTGTAGCATCACGTGGCCTTTTTAAACCTGCCTCAAAACGGATCTCCATTCTTACTCCTCTAGATTTAGTTAACCTATCAAGCATTATCCCTGATGTTTGTTTCCTCTTGCGCCTAGGTGCTCGTCCAACAACAAAAATAGGAAGTGTTAGTGTACATCAAACTGTGAGGCTACATATAAAGAAGCATGCAGCTGTAACTTGACTCCAGCAACTACCTTCTTGCTGTTGGAGGTCACAAAGTTCATCTAATCTTGCCAACTCATCTTGTGTCAAGAGTGCTTCAGAAGTAGTGTCAGGTGGCAAGGGAGCTTGGGAACGTGCTGCTAGCTGAGTTGACCAATGAGTAAATCATGCAGCTGGTGGTACCATGAAAGGTGTTGCAACAATTAGGGCTGTCTTTGCTTGTTTGGTGGCAGCTATTTGTTTTTGTTTGGCTTGTTTTGCAGCTCGTGTAGCACGGGATACCCTGTCGGTACAATTTTCTGCTGGACTTTGACCTTCTATTGCACCATCAATAGGATTGCTCCGCTACAGCTATTTGTTTTTGTAGGATTGCTCCGCTTCCCTTTCCTTGTCATTCTATGTTGCTTCCTCTTTCTCTGTGCCATGTTAAGTCAAGCCGACAAGAAAAATGAATAACAATTTAGTTCTTCGGAACAAATGTACTTTGATGTAAGAACATGGTGTGATAGACAGATATTGTATGTTCTAGAAACAGGAGCATGTGTCTTAGTCACAAATATAATGTGTAAAGTAAGTAGATGAAATTCAACAAAATTAGAAGCAATACAAGCTAGACATCATACATAACATGCAACCACATATAACAGTGCCAAGTTAGAGGGAGCACCTGTGATGGTGCACTAGGGGAGATATGCTCATCACCAACGCAGCTACGTTGAGTGTCTATGCATGTGTTGTCTTGGAAATCATCTTGGGGCGATGGAGTAGTAGAATCTGTAGATGCCCTCCGTTTGGAAGGAGCACCTTCATCTGCTGCCTTATAACTTCCTTCCGCTTTATTGATTCTGAATTGACAAGTAAAACCGACAAGAAAAAGCAATAAAATTCACTCTTCAGAACTCATTCGTGCATGATACTAACAATCACTATTTTGATGTAAGGAAAAACACATGATTCTAGGATGGAATAATACGAAAAACAGGACGACATGGCATATTCACAACTGTTTGTGTAAACTAAGCAGAAATCATTTCAACAAATAAGAAGAAATGCAAGCTAGACACCACATTAAAGATACAACCAATATGACTCTGCCAAGTTAAAAGCGTCCCATCAGAAATGGCATTTCAAAAAATTAGAAGCAGCGCATCCTATAAATCATATGAAAGATGCAACTAATATCACACTGCATATACTAAAGGTGTCACGTCATACTGATTTATGCGGGATACAAAAAACAATAGTTTTATGTGAGGACATGCTTAATAGACAGACAAAAATCAGGAAGGCATGTCACATTAACAGGTATAATGTATAAACTAAGCAGAATAGCACACGCAATTTAACTAGATTAGAAGAATTACAATCTAGACACCATATGCAAAATGCAACCACATATCGCGCTGCCAAGTTAGAGCAAGCACCTGCGATGCTAGTGTAGGGGAAATGAGGTAATCAACTATAGATCTACTTTCACTATCTTCATCTAGCCTTGCTGTTTCTTGAGAATCATGTGGGGAGGCTGACGCTGCATTTTTAAATGAGGATCTTTTATCACAGTAGTCCACTGGCCTGACTGCCTCATCATAAGTGATTGACGAGGGATACACAAGAACATTAGTTTGATGTAAGAACATGCTTAATAGACAGATGTACTAGTATGTACCAAAAACAGAAAGGCGTGTCATATTCAAAGGTATAGTGTGTAAGCTAAGCAGATGCAATTTAACCATATTGGAAGCAATACAAGCTAGACATCTGGCTGGAGTGGTGAGCATGATCATCTAGGACCTGAGAGCTTGGTGGGAGGCAGGCTGCACTACAAAAAAATACACTTCTGTGATGATACGTGTTTGTCACAGTAGGTCGTGTTTTTTGTCATGCATGTACATCCATGACAAATTTATGACAGAATCAAGATAGTCATACATGTGTTGTCGTAGAGGTGTTCCATGACATTACCAAAATTATCATCACGGAAGTGTCCACTTCCATGACGATAAATCGCGCGTCACAGAAGTGCTTTCGTCAAGGGTGACCGACACGTGGCGTCCACCATAACGGAACGCCGTTAAGCTATCGGTTCGGGTTTTGGATCCGATAACCCGTTAACTGTCCCGACCAATGGGGATTTTCCACGTGTAAAATCATCATTGGCTGGAGGAGACACGTGTCAGGTCCGCGTTGGCACAGGTGTCACTCATCCAATGGCGAGACGCGCCTATGATATGTTGACACGTGGACCGGCCCATCAAGTTTAAATGGGCCGACCCAACTGAAGGCCCACAAGATTTTGCGGACCATAATGGGCTGGCCCAGCTAAAGGCCCACGAGATTTTGCGAACCATAATGGGTTGGCCTAGCTAAAGGCCCACAAGATTTTGCAGGCCATAATGGGCTGGCCCAGGTAAAGGCCCACAAGATTTTTTTGTGCTATAATGGGCCGGCCTAGGTAAAGGCCCACAAGATTCTTGCGGATCTTAATGGGCTGGCCCAGCTAAAGGCCCACGAGATTTCACCGACATTAATGGGCCGACCCAGCTGTAGGCCCACAAGATTTTGAGGACCCTAGTAGGCCGGCCCATTAAATGGCTGCCATGTTTTGGGCCAAATACCGACCCATATTTGATTCGGTCCATTAATGGCCTGCCACGCTCCAGGCCTAATAGTGGCCCATATGAGATCCGGCCCGTTAAAAGCCTTCCACGTTCTGGGCCAAATTACGGCCCAGATCAGGTCCGGCCCTTTAAGAAGCTTTGGGCTCAATTATGGTCCATATCAGATTCGGCCCGTCAACTGGACACTATGCTTTTGGGCCCACTTGCTAAAGGCCCACTTAGTAATTCGGCCTGATATTAGTTTTGGCCTGTTAAGGGCTTGTTTAACATTTCGGCCCTATATTAATTTCGGCCTGTTAAAAGACCGTCATATAATTGGGCCTAACTACAGCCCAGTTTGCATCCGGCCTGCTCACAGCCAATATCTGATTGGGCCAAACAAGGACCGAGACAATTTTGGCCTTTTAAAAGCCCGTGATTTGATTCGCACAATCATGGGCAGGGGTTCATTTCGGGCTGCTGCCGGTCCGTGAGCTGTTCGGCATGTTTCAGGCCCAACCTACATCGTGATTGCATGACGACCCGATTATGTACCGTACTTTTATGGTTTGGCCGGTTTACTGCGAAGACAGGATATATATATAGTAAAATAACTGCAACATCGTGAAATTATGGCATATTACATCCACTAGGCATCAAAGTTCGCCACTACAATAATAAAGCACAAGCAGACATCAGATTACATACACCGGGTATCAAAGATCACCACAAGTGCAAATAAACACCCCGACAAAATAATATACAAAACCGACAGCACTTCAATAGAGTTCAAGAAAGGTTAGCCCTGCTAGGGAGCTGCAACGCAAGCAGCTGAGCAAGATGATGAGACTACGCTTGTTCAACCCTTATATCTTCCTCACTCTGAAAGATAAACAAGCACACAGATGACAGGTCTTGCACATAAAAGTATTAGTGCTGACAATTCATCACATTTCTTACTCACGAATAAAGTGACACAATTTAAAATTGCATTAACACAATATGGTATTGTTCAGGTCAAGACATGGCAAGAAATGACATTGTGAAGGAGTTGGCATTAACACAATATGGTATTGTATAGATCAAGAACTCATAAGTATCAATGGTTAGTGTGCTGTCAATTTATACCATTTTAGAGTGGCAAATAAAGAGACGGTTTAAATAATAGTAGAATGATATGACATTGTTCATAGTTAAGACATTGCAGAATATGACATTGTTCTGTAGTGGGTAGGTTCACCACACCACTGGATTACGGATAAAGAATAGAAGCATACATGAAGTGCAAAACAAGATCACTTGCTCTGTATAGTTTAATTTACATGGTATGAAGAAGGAACTTGGTTGTACAACTGAGAACTTAAATTGAGAAAGGACAAACTTTTGTTTATGAACTACATAATAAACTTTAAACAAGCAATTTGATGCAAACACCAAAAATAAACAGCTGTTGCAGTCATGCCTAACCAAATATATCCAACAAAGTTTGAAGGATTGAGATGGACAAACTTACATTATTGGTGAAAACAGGCTCTATAAAGGCCTTGTCCATGCTGATGGGGGGGCAATTCAAGAAGTTTACCACAAAATCTTTTCAAAAGCATTGCCTTTATTCTACATTTTGTTAAGAGTAAATATAGATGTGATAATATACGAAAAAATGGAGAATATTTAAGATAATATGAAGAGTGATGTTGTAACGCTCGGGTAATTTAGCTACAGTAAAACTCTCCTAATGATGCCATGTCATCTGCGACTACTGTTACTAATCTCCGGATAATTCGAAACCGCATCAAATTCAAACTTAAAATTAAAGTCGACAATAAAAGTTTTCAAAATTTAAACAAAAATGTTCGGTGGACACCAAATATTACAAAGGTAATTATGGTGCAGCAAACACCTTTTTATAAAATGCCTAATTACTTTTAAATGAATTTAAAAAGAAAAGAAATAATAAAAGAAAATACAAAAGGAGAAAACAGAAAACAAAAAAAAAGAAGAAAAACCCCTGGGCCGTGGCCCAACTTGGCCAACCCCCAGGCCCAGTCGGCAGGCCCGCTACCTCCCCTCCATAACCCCCACCAGGGGGAAACCCTAACCCATCCACCCACTCGCCCCACTCGCTCTCCCCCCTCCTCTCTCCCGATCTGGATCGGGATCCAGACGAGGCCGATGCCGCTCGCCGCCCCCCCGCACGTCGACGCCGCGCTGGCGACCGGAGCCCCCCGCCCCCACCGGCCTGCCTCCTTCTCGTCGACGTCGTCCTCGTCCTCCTCACCAACGGACCTCCCCGGCCTCCACCGAGCACGCTGCCCAGACCCCGCGCTCCCCCAGTGAGCCGCTGCGCCGGATGCACCTCCCGTGCCTTCTATGACCGCTCGCGCCCCGCTTGGCCCGCGCTCACCCCTGCTTCCCCCCGCTCCGCTCCGGCCTCCCTCGCCGCGGCTCGCATCGCCGCGCCCGCACCGGCCACGGCCACAGGCTCCGTCCTCTCCTCCTCCCCCCACGCGCGCCCGCTCGCGCGAGACCACGCCCGTAGGCCGTCCACCGCGCACCGCGACCCCTCCCAGCGCTCGCCCGCACTCTGCCACGCCCCGCAAGCGCACACGCGCGTCGCGCTCCGGCCGTCCGCTGGCCACGCCCGTAGCCGCCGTCTCCGCTTCGCCTGGGAGCGCTTGGCCCCGCCTCCTTGGCCGCACCCCACGGGCGCTCGCGCGCGCGCCCCCTTTTCCCCGTACGCCCCGCGCCCGAGCTCCGGACGGGCTCGTGTCTGCCGCGCCCGTCGACGTGATCCCCGCCTCACGCCCACGACCTCTCACCGCCGCTCGCTGCACGCTGTCCCGCGCCGCTCGCCCGCCCTTGGCGCCGCACCTTGCGCCGCCTGCACCGCGCCTCGTGCCCCCCTGCTGCAGCCCTGCCGCGCACTCATGCACGCCCGCCCACACGGGGGCCGTGCTCGCCGCCGCTTGCTCACCGGCCGACCCATGCTGGCCTCGCCCACGCCGGCCTGGCGACCTGCCAGGTCCGCCGCCCACGCCCGCCTGCCCCAGGGCGTGCGCCCGAACGGGGCGCACCTGTTAATCGTCACCCGCGCCCGATATGGCCCCTTTGCCACTGAACGGGGGGCCCCACCCCTAGGAACGTTTATTAAAAGAAAATAATAATAATAATAATAATAATAATTAAATAAATGATAATAATTAAATTAATTAATTAAGGAATTAATTAAGTTAATGGAGCATAATTAGATTAACCTAATTAACTGTTAGTTTAACCAAAACAGTAATTAGTTAGTTAAACCCTAATTAACCTAATCGGAGAATGACAGGTGGGTCCCACTTGACCCACACATTAGTTTGACCAGTCAACACCCCTGTTGACCGGTGACATCACGGTGACGTCATGCTGAAGTCAGCATGCACTATATTGGATAATGTTAGATTAAAATAATTAAATAAATCCTAAAATGATTTAAAATCTTTTAAAATTAATAGAAAATAAATCGTAGCTCGGATGAAAAAACTTTGTACATGAAAGTTGCTCAGAACGACGAGGCGAACCCGGATACGCAGCCCGTTTGTCTGGCACACATTCCTAACATATCAAACTCGCAACTTTTCCCCCTCCGGCTCCTTTGCTCGAAAACACGAAACACCGGGAAAACTTTCCCGGATGTCTCCCCCCTTCACCGGTATCATCCCATACCGCGTTAGGGCACCTCTAACGCCGTTACTTGTCATGTCATGCATCACTATGCATCTGCTTTCTTAAATATTTATTGTTTCTCCCCCCTCTTCTCTCGATAGAGACCGAAACCGACGCTGCTACTGCCCCGTTCGACTACGGAGTTGACAATCCCTCTCTCTTGCCAGAGCAACCAGGCAAGCCCCCCCTTGATCACCAGATATCACCTACTCTCCTCTATGTTGCTTGCATTAGAGTAGTGTAGCATGTTACTGCTTTCGTTATTCCTATCCTGATGCATAGCCTGTCCTTGTTACTAATGTTGTTACCTTTACCTGCAATCCTACCTGCTTAGTTTAGGATGCTAGTTTACCATCAGTGGCCCTACATTCTTGTCCGTCTGCTGTGCTACACTATCGGGCCGTGATCACTTGGGAGGTGATCACGGCTATATACTATACTTATACATGATACATGTGGTGAGCAAAGACGGGTCGGCTCGTAGGAGTACCTGCGAGTGGATCTTTGAGGCGGAGCGACAGGATAGGTTAAGACCACCTAGGAGATAAGTGGGCCTGGCCCTGTCGGCGTTCGTGGATACATAACACGCTTAACAAGATCTGGGTATTTGATCTGAGTCTGGCTACTAGCCTATACGCACTAACCAACTACGCGAGAAAGATATGGGCACTCGGCGTCGTGGTATCAGCCGAAGCCTTCGTGACATCAGCGACTGAGCGGCGCGCGCCGGATTGGAACGTAAGCCTGCTCTTGTATTAAGGGGGCTAGTTCTGCTTCCGGCCGCGTACGCAACATGCAGGTGTGCTCAGGGCGATGGGCCCAGACCCCTGCGCGCATAGGTTTAGACCGGCGTGCTGACCGCTCTGTTGTGCCTAGGTGGGGCTGCGACGTGTTGATCTTCCGAGGCCGAGCATGACCCAGGAAAGTGTGTCCGGCCAAAAGGGATCAAGCATGTTGGGCTATGTGGTGCACCCCTACAGGGAAGTTAATCTATTCGAATAGCCGTGTCCCTCGGTAAAAGGATGACCCGGAGTTGTACCTTGACCTTATGACAAGTAGAACCGGATACTTAATAAAACACACCCTTCCAAGTGCCAGATACAACCCGGTGATCGCTCTCTAACAGGGCATCGAGGAGGGGATTGCCGGGTAGGAATATGCTATGCGATGCTACTTGGAGGACTTCAGTCTACTCTCTTCTATATGCTGCAAGACGGAGGCTGCCAGAAGCGTAGTCTTCGACAGGATTAGATATCCCCCTCTCACTCTGGCATTCTGCAGTTCAGTCCACTGATATGGCCCCTTACACATATATCCATGCATATGTAGTGTAGCTCCTTGCTTGCGAGTACTTTGGATGAGTACTCACGGTTGCCTTGTTCCCCCTTTTTCCCATTTCTCTACCCGATAGCTGCGACCAGACGTTGGAGCCCAGGATCCAGACGCCACCTTCGATGATGACTCCTACTACACCGGAGGTGCCTACTACTACGTGCAGCCCGCTGACGACGACCAGGAGTAGTTAGGAGGATCCCAGGCAGGAGGCCTGCGCCTCGTTCGATCTGTATCCCAGTTTGTGCTAGCCTTCTTAAGGCAAACTTGTTTAACTTATGTCTGTACTCAGATACTGTTGCTTCCGCTGACTCGTCTATGATCGAGCACTTGTATTCGAGCCCTCGAGGCCCCTGGCTTGTATTATGATGCTTGTATGACTTATTTTATTTGTAGAGTTGTGTTGTGATATCTTCCCGTGAGTCCCTGATCTTGATCATACACATTTGGGTGCATGATCAGTGTACGATTGAATCGGGGGCGTCACAAGTTGGTATCAGAACCGACTGCCTGTAGGAATCCCCCTTCCACACTCCTTGGCCGAAGTCAAGTCTAGACATTGCAAAAACTTTTACTAACTTGGCTATGTGCCTTACGGGCCCACGTCGCCATCGGGTGGTACTAGGATCTTTTACTCCTCGACCTTTACTCTCGGACTCTGAAGTCTCTTCTACTCGGGTTAAACGAATTTACTAACTCTAACACTAGGTTCCCATGACCACATTCACCCCAAAGTTGGATAAAGCCATAGTTATTCCTTAGTATAGTGTTTTGAACAATTTCCGCACTGTCATTTGACTCCGTTGAAACATCTTTGTTTTCAGATGGAACCCACGAGGCAGGTCGTGCGCCACACGGCGGCCATTGGTGCCTCGGGATCACCGGCTGTGCTACCTGAGATGATGATCTATCTGGGTTCTCGCTGGCACCCCGAGTACACCGTCACTGAGGAGTACCAGGACTTTAACCAGGAGCAGTACCGTGCCATCGTCCACCTCTACTCTCGGGAGTATGACTCCACTACTGTGCTGCACACCTCTTATGGTGTTGGAGTGACCATCGATATGGCAGTTCACGATGCTGCCTATGCTGCTCTGACACGCCTTCATTGGGAGTACCGGGATTTGGACACCTCCCCCTTCAGGCACATTGCTATCACATCTGTTATTGGTGCGGAGGGCTACTACACTGCTGCCTACTCCACTGTCACCCGCGAGCCCTTCTACCATGAGAACCTGGTTCTGCATGCTGATGGGCTGGATCGAGCTAACCGAGCTCTTCGCCACGAGTTGTAAACCACTCGTCAGCACCTCTACCGTGCTCTGACGATGTTGCACCCCTTTGTCGGATCTGGCGAGCTGCCGCGTTCTGCTATCTACCCAGCCAGGACCGTGATGCCCCAGGGTGTCGGTTGGCCAGAGGTGGGAGGCTAGTCTCCCGCACTTGGTCCTCTTCTGCCGCCTGAGCATCGGGTTCAGCACCAGAGCACCCGCGGACCCCAGGTTGCCGACGTGCTGTACCCGTTGCCACACTACTAGCTTTCAGGCTACACCTACCTCCGAAGTGTCGCGTGGGACTGATGTAGAGTTGCTTGTTAGTGTTAGATGCATTCGCCGCGAGCCTGCGTGCCGCCTATGATGTCCTATTCTATGTACTGAACTCTGTGTACCAAACCCTATACATGATGTCTTTTGTAAGATGTGCCGACTATTATGTGGTATCTATCGTGCTGCTTTCATTATGCATGTTTCATCTTGAATGATTCTTGTCTTTGCAAATATTCTCAAATGCTGAACTACCCCTGTTATATATTAGCAGGATGGTTAGACCAGGTGGTCGTGGTCGGGGTGGTAACTTCCCACCACCGCCTGAGTACATGGCTGGTATGATCCAACAGCTTGAGACGAATCGCCAGTTCATGGAGAACATGATGGCTCAGTTTCCTCACCCCAATATGAACCAGCAGCCAAACACAGTAACTCTGCAGAATTTCATGCGCCTGAACCCAACTGTGTACCACAGCTCAACTCAGCCTCTGGACGCTGATGACTGGCTCCGTGACATCACCTATTAGATGGAGTCTGCTGATGTAGCCCCTGCCAACTATGTCACGTTTGCTTCCTTCTTCCTGAAGGGACCCGCAGCTCAATGGTGGGACAGCCACATGCGTACTCTGCCCGTTGGAACAATCATCACCTGGCCAGACTTCCAAGCTGCTTTCCATGCCCGCTTCATTCCTCAGGGAGTCATGGACCGGAAGAAGCGTGAGTTCCGCAACCTCACCCAAGGCAACAAAACTGTTGAAGCTTATCAGCGGGAGTTTCTGGACTTGTCCCGCTATGCTGAAGAGGACATTGCTACTGATGCACGCAGACAGGAGAAGTTCCATGACGGCCTTCAAGCTGACATCAAGCTCGCACTTCTAGTGCATGACTTTACTGATTTCGCCACCTTGGTGAACAAAGCCATCAACGTCGAAACTGGTCTGCAGGAATACCAGAGCTCTCACCGGCGCAGCCCTGACACGGGCTCATCTTCGGGCCCGTCCTCACAGAAGCGCAAGATATGGATTCCCAACAGCATGTACCAGCCGAATGCACCTGCCCCAAGGCAGTCCTTTGCTGCACCTCGTCTGCCTACTGCTCCTGCTAGGCAGCCAAGACTTCCAGCTCCACCACCCAAAGCTCCTGTTCCCACTCCCAATAATGGTCTGTGCTACAAGTGTGGTCAACCAGGTCACCGTGCTAGGGATTGCAATCAGAATCAACTGGCCCTTCCTGCAGCTGGCCGTGGAAACAACCAGAACCGCAACAACAATGCCAAGTCTTATGGTCGTGTTCATGCCAACCACTTTGATCTGAATGAAGCTCAAGACCAGCCTTCTACTGTGATGGGTACACTCCTCGTAAATTTAGTACCTGCATCTGTTTTATTCGATACAGGAGCATCGCATTCATTCATGTCAGAAGATTTTGCATACAAGCACGATGTTAAATGTGAGGAGATGAACACTTCGGTAGTGGTAAAAAACCCCGTGGGACAATGTCAAACCTCCATGGTTGGCGTCGACGTCCCCGTGGAAATCGAAGGGCTGGAATTCTATGCCTCGCCCATTATCCTGAAGACGTCTAACATCGACCTCATTCTGGGGATGGATTTGTTGAAAGTGCATACTGCTTCCATAGTTTGCGCCACTAAGACCGTCCATCTGCTACATCCTTCAGATGAAATAGTTACATACCATGCTCGCCTGGTGCAAAATGCCGAGGCAAGGCTCTATGCCTTGAATGCATTGAACGTTGCAACACTCGAGGGCATTGAAAACATTCCCGTCGTGCGTGACTTCCTCGACGTCTTTCCTGAAGAACTTCCAGGGATTCCCCCTGCTAGGGCTGTCGAATTCGTCATCGACTTGAAACCAGGCACCACTCCTATTGCCAAGCGGCCCTACAAGATGTCGCCGCATGAACTCCTTGAGCTTAAGGAAGAAATCGACAAGTCTCTTCAAAATGGTTTCATTCTCCCAAGTTGCTCTCCTTGGGGAGCACCTTCTCTCTTTGTCAAGAAGAAGGATGGGACAAACCGACTGGTCCAAGACTACCGTCCTATTAACCAAGCTACCATTCAGAACAAGTATCCTCTTCCTCGGATCAATGATTTGTATGATCAACTGGCTGGTTCATCAGTGTTCTCTAAACTCGACTTGAGGTTGGGTTACCACCAGATCCGTGTTCGTGAAGAGGATATCCCAAAGACCGCCTTTGTGACTCGTTATGGTTCATACGAGTACACTGTCATGTCCTTCGGCTTAACCAATGCCCCAGCCACCTTCTCTCTCCTGATGAACTATATATCCATGGATTACCTCGGCAAGTTCGTCGTGGTTTATCTGGATGATATCCTGGTATTTTCCAAGAACGAAGAAGAACATGCTGAACATCTTCGACTTGTGCTGGAAAAGCTACGAGAGCATCAGCTGTACGCCAAGTTCTCTAAATGTGAATTCTGGCTTCCTGAAGTAACCTATCTTGGACATGTCATCTGTAAGGATGGTGTTGCCGTTAACCCTGAACGAGTTCCGACTATTCTTGATTGGACTCCTCCGAAGAATGTCAAGCAAGTCAGAAGTTTTCTCGGTCTCGCCAGCTATTGCCGTCGATTCGTCGAGAACTTCTCCAAGATTACCAGGCCTCTGACTAACCTGTTGCATAAGGGCGTCAAGTTCCAATGGACAGACAAATGTCAGGAATGCTTCCAGGCACTTAAAGACAAGTTGACTTCTGCCCCAGTGCTAGCTCCACCTGATACAAAGAAGGACTTCGTCATTTACTGCGACGCTTCCCGTCAAGGATTAGGCTGTGTCCAAATGCAAGAACGCAGAGTGATTGCCTATGCCTCTCGTTAATTGCGCCCTCATGAAGAGAACTACCCAGTTCACGACCTCGAGCTTGCTGCTGTCATCCATGCACTGAAGCAGTGGCGACATTACCTTCTCGGTAATCGTTGCGAGATCTTCACTGACCACCAAAGTCTGAAGTATCTGTTTACTCAGCCAGACCTGAACCTCTGTCAGCAGAGATGGATGGAGACTGTAGCAGACCTTGACTTGGGTATCTCCTATACACCAGGCAAGGCTAATGTAATAGCTGATTCCTTGAGCCGCAAGTCTTACTGCAACCACCTCCAGGTTCGCAAAGTTCAGCCCTCGCTTCTTTAAGAATTCAGGAAGCTGAACCTCCATATTGTTCCTCCGGGTGCACTCGCTCCCCCTCCTAAGGAGTTTTGCAAGATGAACCTCCATGTTGTTCCCAAAGGTTCTCTCAATACGCTGGTTGCTAGGCCAGATCTTGTGGACACCATCAAATGGATACAGAAATGTGACGATGAAGTGGAGAGGATTAAACGTTATCTTGCACAAGGAAAGCCCTCATTCTTCACTGTTGCTGATGATGGCACCTTATTCTTCAAAGGTCGCCTAGTAGTTCCGAGTAAGAGGGAAAACCTGGATATGTCTCAGAAGGTTATGAAAGAGGCTCATGATACACCCTTATGTATCCATCCTGGTAGTACAAAGATGTACGAGGACATTCGTCAAAGATTCTGGTGGTCTAATATGAAGCAAGACATTGCTCGCTATGTTGCCAAGTGTGACGTTTGCCGTCGTATCAAAGCAGAACATCAAAGGCCTGCTGGAACTCTGCAACCTATCTCTATTCCTGAATGGAAATGGGACCATGTTGAAATGGACTTCGTCACTAGTTTTCCCAAATCGCAGAAAGGTAATGATGTTATTCTTGTCGTCATTGACCGACTTTCTAAAGTTGCACATTTTCTGGCGGTCAAGGAAACGAACACTGCTAGTCAGCTTGCAACCCTCTACATGTCCAGAATTGTTTCACTTCACGGTATTCCCCTGGTTATCACTTCGGACCGTGGCAGCTTATTCACTTCAAGATTCTGGGCAAGTTTCCAAGAAGCTATGGGGACTCACTTATCTTTCAGTACTGCGTTTCATCCGCAGTCATAAGGGCAAGTTGAACGTGTCAACCAAATTCTCGAAGACATGCTTCGAGCTTGTGTTATTTCCTTCGGCAAGAAATGGGAGGAATCTCTCCCGTATGCTGAGTTCTCTTATAATAATAGCTATCAAGCTAGTCTGAAGATGGCCCCCTTCGAAGTGTTATATGGACGAAAGTGCCGAACCCCTGTGAACTGGTCAGAAACTGGGGGACGTCCACTCTTTGGTCCGGATATTATCCAACATGCCGAAGAACAAGTCCGCATTATTCACGAGAACCTCAAGACTGCTCAGTCACGCCAAAAGAGTAATTATGACCATCATCATAAAGACATGGTCTATCAACCTGGCGAAAAGGCCTATCTTCGAGTAACACCAATGAAGGGTGCTCGCCGCTTCGGGATCAAGGGAAAGCTAGCTCCCTGCTATATTGGTCCTTTCACTATTCTCGAGAGGCGTGGAAAAGTGGCATATCAACTGGAGCTTCCGCCGAACCTTTCTCAGGTTCACGATGTTTTCCACGTGTCACAACTCCGACGCTGCTTCAAGGACCTAATCCGAGCAGTGGATCATGAAGTGCTCGAATTGCAGTAGGACCTCTCCTATAAATAGCATCCGGTCCGCATTCTCGACCAAGCTGAACGCCGCACACGTCAGAAGGCGATCAAGTTCCTCAAGGTCCAGTGGTCGAATCACTCTGAAGACGAAGCCACCTGGGAACGCGAGGATCGTCTTCGTGATGAATACCCCACATTGTTTCCTTCTACCTCCTAAATCTCGGGACGAGATTTCTTGTAGTGGAGGAGATTTGTAACGCCCGGGTAATTTAGCTACAGTAAAACTCTTCTAATGATGCCATGTCATCTACGACTACTGTTACTAATCTCCGGATAATTCGAAACCGCATCAAATTCAAACTTAAAATTAAAGTCGACAATAAAAGTTTTCAAAATTTAAACAAAAATGTTCGGTGGACACCAAATATTACAAAGGTAATTATGGTGCAGCAAACACCTTTTTAGAAAACGCCTAATTACTTTTAAATGAATTTAAAAAGAAAAGAAATAATAAAAGAAAATACAAAAGGAGAAAACAGAAAAAACAAAAAAGGGAGAAAAACCCCTGGGCCGTGGCCCAACTGGGCCAACCCCCAGGCCCAGCCGGCCGGACCGCTACGTCCCCTCCATAACCCCCACCAGGGGGGGAAACCCTAACCCATCCACCCACTCGCCCCACTCGCTCTGCCCCCTCCTCTCTCCCGATCTGGATCAGGATCCAGAGAAGGCCGACACCGCTCGTCGCCCCCCCCCCCCGCACGTCGACGCCGCGCCGGCGACCGGAGCCCCCCCCACCGGCCTGCCTCCTCCTTGTCGATGTCGTCCTCGTCCTCCTCCCCAACAGACCTCCCCGGCCTCCACCGACCATGCTGCCCAGACCCCGCGCTCCCCCGGTGAGCTGCTGCGCTGGATGCGGCTCCCGTGCCTCCTCTGACCGCTCGCGCCACGCTTGGCCCGCGCTCACCGCGGCCCGCGCTCACCCCTGCTTCCTCCCCGCTCTGCTCCGGCCTCCCTCGCCGCGGCTCGCATCGCCGCGCCCGCACCGGCCATGGCCACAGGCTCCGTCCTCTCCTTCTCCCCCTACGCGCGCTCGCTCGCGCGAGACCACGCCCGTAGGCCATCCACCGCGCACCGCGACCCCTCCCAGCGCTCGCCCGCACTCTGCCATGCCCCGCAAGCGCACCCGCGCGTCGCACTCCAGCCGTCCGCTGGCCACGCCCGTAGCCGTTGTCTCCGCTTCGCTTGGGAGCGCTTGGCCCCACCTCCTTGGCCGCACCCCGCGGGCGCTCGCGCGTGCGCCTTCTTTTCCCTGTTTGCCCCGCGCCCGAGCTCCGGACGGGCTCGCGTCTGCCGCGCCCGTCGCCGTGAGCCCCGCCTCTCTCCTACGGCCTCTCACCACCGCTCGCTGCACGCTGTCCCGCGCCGCTCGCCCGCCCTTGGTGCCGCGCCTTGCGCCGCCTGCACCGCGCCTCGTGCCCCCCTGCTGCAGCCCTGCTGCGCGCTCATGGGCGCCCGCCCACACGGGGGCCATGCTCGCCGCCGCTCGCTCACCGGCCGGCCCGTCCTGGCCTCGCCCACGCCGGCCTCGCGACCTGCCAGGTCCGCCGCCCACGCCCGCATGCCCCTGGGCGTGCGCCCGAACGGGGCGCGCCCGTTAACCGTCGCCCGCGCCCGATATGGCCCCTGTGCCACTGAACGGGGGGGGCCACCCCCAGGAACGTTTATTAAAATAATAATAATAATAATAATAATAATTAAATAAATGATAGTAATTAAATTAATTAATTTATTAAAGAATTAATTAAGTTAATTGATCATAATTAGATTAACCTAATTAACTGTTAGTTTAACCAAAATAGTAATTAGTTAGTTAAACCCTAATTAACCTAATCGGAGAATGACAGGTGGGTCCCACTGGACCCACACGTCAGTTTGACAAGTCAACACCCATGTTGACTGGTGACATCATGGTGATGTCATGCTGACGTCAACGTGCAGTGTTCTGGATAATGTTAGATTAAAATAATTGAATAAATCCTAAAATGATTTAAAATCTTTTAAAATTAATAGAAAATAAACCGTAGCTCGGATGAAAAAACTTTGTACATGAAAGTTGCTCAGAACGACGAGGCAAACCCGGATACGCGGCCCGTTCGTCCGCCACACATTCCTAACATATCAAACTCGCAACTTTTCCCCCTCCGGCTCCTTTGCTCGAAAACACAAAACACCGGGAAAACTTTCCCGGATGTCTCCCCCCTTCACCGGTATCATCCCATACCGCGTTAGGGCACCTCTAACGCCGTTACTTGTCATGTCATGCATCACTATGCATCTGCTTGCTTAAATATTTATTGTTTCTCCCCCCTCTTCTCTCGATAGACACCGAGACCGACGGTGCTGCTGCCCCGTTCGACTACGGAGTTGACGACCCCTCTCTCTTGCCAGAGCAACCAGGCAAGCCCCCCCCCCCTTGATCACCAGATATCGCCTACTCTCCTCTATACTGCTTGCATTAGAGTAGTGTAGCATGTTACTGCTTTCGTTATTCCTATCCTGATGCATAGCCTGTCCTTGTTACTACTATTGTTAACTTTACCTGCAATCCTACCTACTTAGTTTAGGATGCTAGTTTACCATCAGTGGCCCTACATTCTTGTCCGTCTGCTGTGCTATACTATCGGGCCGTGATCACTTGGGAGGTGATCACGGGTATATACTATACTTATACATGATACATGTGGTGAGCAAAGACGGGTCGGCTCGTAGGAGTACCCGCGAGTGGATCTTTGAGGCGGAGCGACAGGGCAGGTTACGACCACCTAGGACAGAGGTGGGCCTGGCCCTGTCGGCGTTCGCGGATACTTAACACACTTAACGAGATCTGGGTATTTGATCTGAGTCTGGCTACTGGCCTATACGCACTAACTAACTACGCTGGAAAGATATGGGCACTCGGCGTCGTGGTATCAGCCGAAGCCTTCGTGACGTTAGCGACTGAGTGGCGCGCGCCGGATTGGAACGTAAGCCTGTTCTTGTATTAAGGGGGCTGGTTTTGCTTCCGGCCGCGTACGCAACGTGCTGGTGTGCTCAGGGCGATGGGCCCAGACCCCTGCGCGCATAGGTTTGGACCGGCGTGCTGACCGCTCTGTTGTGCCTAGGTGGGGCTGCGACGTGTTGATCTTCCGAGGCCGGGCATGACCCAGGAAAGTGTGTCCGGCCAAATGGGATCAAACGTGTTGGGCTATGTGGTGCACCCCTGCAGGGAAGTTAATCTATTCGAATAGCCGTGTCCCTTGGTAAAAGGACGACCCGGAGTTGTACCTTGACCTTATGACAAGTAGAACCGGATACTTAATAAAACACACCCTTCCAAGTGCCAGATACAACCCGGTGATCGCTCTCTAACAGGGCATCGAGGAGGGGATTGCTGGGTAGGATTATGCTATGCGATGCTACTTGGAGGACTTCACTCTACTCTCTTCTATATGCTGCAAGACGGAGGCTGCCAGAAGCGTAGTCTTCGACAGGATTAGATATCCCCCTCTCACTCTGGCATTCTGCAGTTCAGTCCACTGATATGGCCCCTTACACATATATCCATGCATATGTAGTGTAGCTCCTTGCTTGCGAGTACTTTGGATGAGTACTCACGGTTGCCTTGTCCCCCCTTTTTCCCATTTCTCTACCCGATTGCTGCGACCAGACGTTGGAGCCCAGGATCCAGACGCCACCTTCGACGACGACTCCTACTACATTGGAGGTGGCTACTACTACGTGCAGCCCGCTGACGACGACCAGGAGTAGTTAGGAGGATCCCAGGCAGGAGGCCTGCGCCTCGTTCGATCTGTATCCCAGTTTGTGCTAGCCTTCTTAAGGCAAACTTGTTTAACTTATGTCTGTACTCAGATATTGTTTCTTCCGCTGACTCGTCTATGATCGAGCACTTGTATTCGAGCCCTCGAGGCCCCTGGCTTGTATTATGATGCTTGTATGACTTATTTTACTTGTAGAGTTGTGTTGTGATATCTTCCCGTGAGTCCCTGATCTTGATCGTACACATTTGCGTGCATGATTAGTGTACGATTTAATCGGGGGCGTCACAGATGCCACATAACCAAGTAGCTATAAATGTAAGTGCAGCGATACAGGCAAAAGGTACAGCCAAGAGCAATGCACAACTAAACTTCTTCAGTACCAACCTTATGGTAAGAGTAAATATAGATCCGATGTGTAGAAAATGGAGGGCAAATGAAAATAAGCTGCAGAGTGATGGTACATGAACAACTACCTGTCATTATAAGTACACCGATAAAGGACAACATGTACTTACAAGAACAATGCAGAGCTAAAAAAACATTGGCATTGGATATATTCTAAACTAATGTAACCATTCATACACATCAGATAATTTGGAGCGAACAATTGATAAGCAAGATATCATGCATACTACTGTCACATAATGAACTAGGTATGTATGCAAGTACAGTTATACAGGACAACAAGTACTAACAAGAGCAAAGCAGCGGACATCATATTTGCGATATCCTGTCGTTCTTGTCAAACTGGAATTCTTCTTCGAGCAGATTTCCTGCAAAAAAGATCCGTAAGGCACATGCGGAAAAGTAGAAGTTCAAATTGTCATGTGATTTCATAGACAGTACCTCATCCTGGGAACGAGACCAGTGCATAACAAGGTTTTTCCATTCAATGTCTTCTAAATTTAGCACAGGAGACTTCACCGGAAATTCGTTTATAGACTTGCCATCAAATTGTGATTTCCTCAGGTAACACCTATACTGCTGCAATGCTTCCTTGAAAAGCACAAGCAAGCTTTGCTCGTCATGACTATCCAGATTGACCCTCGCCTAGTTACAACAATGTAATGTAAATCATTGATGTGTTCAATCAGCAGAAAACAGGAAAATAATAACCATGAATAATAGCACTTACACGTAAGTTGGACAGGAAGATGTGAAAATGGTGTTTGTCTTCACAATAATCTTCCCATGATGGGAATATGTGCACGTAGTCCCTAACAACATTGAAAGCATTGTCTTTTAAACTGGGAATAAATGGAATGGGGTTCCAATCTGTAGGAATTGGTTGTCTCTGTAGTTGGGATAGGTCTTCGATCGGTGGACTTGCTGTACTTTTTGCTGGAGTGTGATTTTTCTGTGGTACGGCTGGTGCTATGGAAACTGAAATTGGCATACCTTTTGCTGGAGTGCAGGTCCTGTGTGGTGGGGCTAGTGGTGTGGCCAGTGATGTATGGGTACGGTCTGGTGGAGTCGGTCCTATGTTTTGTGTCACTGGTTGTACAACCAATATAAGTGGGTTGTTGTCTGATTTCTCCGGCACAACCACGTTTTTCAAGGACTTTGCTGGTGCTCCTTCAGGTTCGGCAGTCACCCTCTTCCTTTTTGATGTCTGATGCACAAGAACAACATTTGAGTGAAAAAACATGGTATGATGACAGATGGAATATGTATTGATAATGGATGGGCATGGCATCTCGACATATATGATGAGTAAACTAAGCAGATGGCAGTGCAACAAAGTATAAGAAATGCAAGACAACATATGCAAGGTACGCGCAATCAATAAAACCTTGCTAAACTAGAACAGGCACCTTGATGGGTGAACATGACAGGACATCTGCCTTTGACTCCTCGACGTTATAATAGTCATTAGGATCATATTCTGAACAAGAATCTACAGGTGGGGAGCGTATGAGTTTCATTGCATCCAGAATGGCACTCAATGCCTTGGTGCCAATTTTGTAAGTCATTGCAGTGTTCCACAATATTCTTCTGACGCGTGGATTCCGATATTCACTATAATTATGTATAATATCTGAGAACCATGAAAACATAAATAGTTGTGAGATTATCTTTGTAATGCAGAGGATATTCTAATATAGGTGTGCCCCTGTAAACACTTGTGTGCTATCACTGGATTCTGATGAGAGAGCTCTTGTGTGTTGTAATATGGTGCGTGCATTTATATAATATGGCACAAGTACACAAAAAAATAGGCTCCGGAAGTAAGGATAGTTGGCAGATGATAGGTTTAAAATATACTGTATACAGAGTTTATTGCCAAACATGATAATAGGAGCACACAGCAACTAGGCAGATCATAGTGTACATAAAAGGGGTACACCATAACGACGATATATAAATCGGGAAAGTGGAACTTGCTTGAAAATACGGTGTTGTATTGCCGCTAGTAATTGAAAGCCTATCGATCACGCACAGGCCAGCTCTATGAGCTGTTGACTGTAGATATCCCTGCTCCCCTTCCTGACAAGGAACATACTGTACGTACTAAATACAGAATAACAAAAGAGGAACATGTTAAAGAACAGAAAAGGAAGCATATTCTTGAGGTTCCGCTTAATTGCATACAATGTTGCTTGCCCACTCATGATGAATCACAGCGCCCAAAGAAATGCAATTCAATGTTGTCTCTCTATATGTGGCAGTTTTGAACAAGAGTCATTATGATCATATTCTGAACAAGAGTCAACAGGTGGGGAGCGTATGAGTTTCATTGCATCCTGAATGGCACTCAATTCCTTGGTGCCAATTTTGTAAGTCATTGCAGTGTTTAGCTTCAAGAGTGGACTGCTGCTAGTGCGACACAAAGCAGCTACACAGATCATAGTGTAGATATAACGGGAAAACCGTAAGCATTAGAGTAAAATCAGCAAAGTGGAACTTGCTGGAATATATGTGCTAGTATTGCCGGTACGGCTAGAAAGGCTTCGGATACCAGCTCTCTTCAAGTGAAGGTGCGGTACTGTTAATATCAGTGTAACTCTCAAAGGTGACACATCTCCCCGCATTTCCTTGCTATTCTTATAGGATTCAAGTGGGCAGGCCACTACAAATCCTATTCCTATGTTACAAGATCCTACGAATCAAAGAGGCTCAAAGTGTCCATGACAACCGACCATATAGACCTCTACACTGCAAATCCCTGCTCATCTTCAGTACAAGGAACATACTGCACTACTATCATACTCCCTCCATTCCAAAATATAAGTCTTGGTAGAGATTTCCACTATGGATCACATACAGATGTATCCAGATACATTTTAGAGTGTAGATTCACTCATTTTGCTCCATATGTAGTCCATGGTGGAATCTATACAAAGACTTGTATTTAGGAACGGAGAGAATACATATTAAAGAAGAACGAAAAGAGGAAATGGTAAAGAAGAGCAAGCAGATTTTGGATAATAAAATGTTGGTTGCGCAGTGCCCACACATGATGAACCAGAGCGCATTAAGAATGCAACTCCCAGCTGTCTCTCGACCGTTTCAGGCGGTTGGATGAAGATCCTACGTCTCCTAACCCTTCTTCTTCCTTGTCTCTGATTCTTCCCATACAGAACACCGCACGGGCCGCCGGCCGGACCACCGGCCCCCACCGCCTGTGTTCGTCCGCCACCCCCACCCCAACCCCCACCCACATCGAGTTTTCTTCATTCGGCAAGGCCCCACAACCACCCGAGCCCCTTCGATCGCACCGGAGAACTCCGATGAGCTCTGAAAAATTGACTGACCCAATTTTGAAATTTAGTCTACTGTGATTTAACTAGTGTGGAATATAAAAGGGGAAAACCATAAGCATTGGGAGTATAGTGTTGAGCGTGCCATGGCGGATCTGAAGGTGCAAACCGGACAAAGGCAACTTCGCAACCAAGACAAGAAATCAGAGTAAAGCAGTAGCGATCTATTTTCTTGCTGCGATAAATAAGTTGAGCAGATACGAAAGAGTACCACCTCTGGTGCGGCGCCGTGTACGCATCTGTGGATAATTTTACGGTGTTGCGGTAGCGATGGCTGTCGGCGGCATGGAAGCAGATCTAGGAGGGTAGACGGTGGCGGCAGGGCACAGTGGACGAGACGGTCATAGGAGCGACGCTGGCAAGGTGGATGACGACGGGGATGAAGCGAGAGGATGGGATGCAAGGATCCCAGTCCGAAGCTGTTGATGAGAGAGGTCGATCTCTTGTAATGGACGGCGGCGTCGGGGTATCAGCTCCGGCATGGTGGAGGAGGAGAGCAGTGGATGGGGTGGCGGACGGCGGCGGACGAAGGAGGGTGGGGTGGATAGGGTGTTTTGGCGCCCACGGAGTACGAATGGGGAAAAGGGAGGTAGGGAGGAAAGGGGAACCATGTATTCAGGGCACGCTTGTCTCAAATGCGAGGAAATTTACAAACTTAGCCCCCGTTTCAAATTTCTACTACATCACAACAACATTAGTCGGTTGGGGATAGGACGGTAATCTCGCATACACCGAATATTTGCCGACGAGAGTTTGTTTTTGGCGCCCACCGTGTATGAATATGAATCAGGGAGGGAGTCGATTTCAGCCGAGGACACAGTGTGTTTTGGCGCCCACCGTGTATAAATGCGGGTGAGAGGTGGTTACGTCGCGCTTGGGTGAAATTACAAACCTAACCCTATCAAAACCTATTGAAATCCAGCAGATAGGCTTTGTGTGGCAAGGATGGGCAGTAGTGATTTCCATCTCGCAGATTTTGGTTTCGGGCGGTTACTGCGACTTTCCCCACTTCGTTCAAATTTTATAGAGTGCATGTTTACCATGCCAACTCAATTCGAATCCCGTTTGTATTCTATTTTTTGGGCGGGATCCATTTTCAATTGGAAATACATTCTAGATACATCATTTTTTATATATACTTTCAAAAGCACAACATCATTTATACATAAATATGGTTTACAAATGGCATGATCTCAGATTCATAAGGTTGTATCCATCAATTTGGATTTTCAAATATTTGAAACCACTTTATGTTGAAATCCAATGTGTGCATTCCTCGCTAACTGTCTCCAATTAATGTGTGTTTGATGCGGGTTTTTTTACTTCTCAAACATGTATAATGTGTTTCACACACGCAACATATATTGTAATTCCCTTTAGACATTAATTGCATATAAACCATGCATTGTTTGTAATTGAAGAATCTATGGATCACTAATATTGATAAAATATATAACATTACACGTGTGCCCAAATTCAGATGAATATGCATGTTTGATACACCAATTTGCGTTATGATATTATCGATGTCGTGATCTCCAGTTTAAGTATTTGAATCCCCTTTAATCCAGATATTCATCACATATAGCTATCACTCATGCTTATATAGGACTATCTCTTTGGACCTATACGCGTTCATCGTCTCTCAGGTATCTCTCGTGCTACCTGTATGTCGAGAATGATATTTTATCTTCGTAACACACTGACGGTACTCTCTCCCTCGACATTCATCACTCTATCTCTCTCTAAGTATATCTCGCTCCCTGCTATGTGTCTCTAACTATGATTCTCCATTTGTAATCTCTTTCTCTCACACAAACACAAAACTTTGTCTCCCGAGGTCTCATTTCTCTCTACTATTCCCATGTGTGCCACTCGCACACCCCTCATACAGAGATGTCTTTCGCTCCTTAGATATGAGAACCTACGAGTCTTCCTCTTCAATATCTCTTTATCACACACAAACACAAACTCTGTCTCCCAGGGTCTCATATATCTCCATTGTTCTCTCGTATGTTCCTCACACACACCCTCTCTCCCTAGAGATAGCTTGCGTTCCCTCGTATGTCTCTCTAGCTATCACTCTCGTTGTGAAATATATTTCTCTCTCGCAGACACAAAACTCCGTCTCTCTAGATCTCATTTATCTCTGATATCTATTTGTATGTGACTCACATGCACCCTATCTCTATCTCTCTCACACCCACACACATAACCCAGCCTTCTGATCCACTCGACTCCTATCTCTAATGCACACTAGCTAGCATCTTTATCTTTATATTTCTCTATTTCTCCATCAACCTTCTTTCTCGCCCTCACTCTTGATTCCTATCACGCACACTACATATGTTTCTCTCTACATGCAGTCAAGTGCCCTCTCACACACATATATAACTTCACCCTTTGAACCACCCGACGGTCATCTCCAACACCCAAACTAGCAGATGTCCCTCCAGCTAGCATCTCCATCTCTGTATCTATCTGTAGTTTCTCCGTCAACATTTCTTTTTCGCACGGAGTCTTTCTTCCTATCACCCACACTAAATATGTCTCTCCATACATACACATTTATAGGTTGGTCTCTTTTGCACAATCGTTGCGCCTCACTCCCTCTACTCGCCATAGATGCATGCTCCAGCCACACCACTATCTCTTAAAGATAAAAAAACATGCTCAATTGTCGGGCCTTCTTCCCCGCATTCTCGCATGCATGCATATTGTCATACCGATCCGTCTCTCCCATGTCGTTGATCTTATGACTTATGTCTTCTTTCTTTTATCTCGATCATGCGCGTGTGCACACACACACATCCCACGTATACATGTATACCTCTCACACATGGACGTTCAAGGTCTCTATGTCTCCATACGTAGTTAATTACCCTCAATCCTAACGCCATATTGAATCGTTCTCCTCTTTTGTGCACATAACTTCCGCCTGGATGTGTAAAACACACTCTCACACTTAACAATATCCTTCTAGCTACCCCCCCCCCACCTCTCACTCTTCCCCTATATCACCGAAACCAATAAGACCATCCCATTGTTTAATTCCCGCCTACATGCACCATCGATATATAGTAGTCTTCCTCGGTGTCTCTCGAACAAACACGTTCTCTCGATGTCGACTCCTCTCACGCGCACACACCTTCTCTTCCCTCTCTACGGGCATTTTCTCTCTCGCACCCCATCGTTGGTGGCCTTTTCCATACACATCACCTCTCTATGATGAAGCCATGAACACTTAAATTACATCCGCCACAGAGGACCCCGCGACACACACACACACGCACCCCCCCCACACACACACACTAAGACACCATCTCTCACACACACACACACACACACACACGCACGCACGCACGCACACCCCCTCCCCACACACACTAAGACTCCATCTCTCTCTCCCCCACACACACACGAACTAAGACTCCATCTCTCTCTCTCCTCTCTCTCTCTCTCACACACACACACTAAGACTCCATCTCACACACACATGCTCTAGGCGGAGCATTTGTTCCTACCACCCTTCATCCAAGCTTACCCGTATGATAAAAAATCACCTTTATTTACTTGCATAACATGGACAAATTCCACTTTACTTTAGTAGTCAGCAAACTTATCATCTGTACCCTTATAAAAAACGGCGGTCATGGTGTGCGTGCCATCTTGTAATACAGACCGTATGATCTATATCTGAGGATAGAAAGCAAACTATGATAATTTTACAAAAGATACTTGCACCTCTCTCCACATCATTATCTCCCGCAACCTCATTGATCAGCAATTAAAAAAGGAACAAGTGTCTGGAACAATCTAGCATGCATGGTGGCCGCTGCCGCCTGCCGGCGCCGTCCATCCCCATGCCTCCGCGCATTCCGACTACCAGTCACCACCACGCTCCACTCCTCCTCGCCTTATCTCTCATCTTTCATTTTTCGATGACATTCTCGAGATACCAGTTTTCCGATAAAATTCTCAAGATATCATTAGTTTTTACACATGGGATTACTCCTGCATGGGTCAATCACAACAGGTGTTTTGTAAAAAAATGCATATTGATGTTCCGTGCAATGCACGATAATATTGCTTGTAATTATACAACGCAAATCATGATCAGGAAGTGACATTTTTTTGACACAACCACGTTAACATGGCCACGTAAATAACTAGCTAAAGTAAATACCATTATACTTATATCCCGATGCAAAAGGTTGAGTACATGTCCGAAGAGTAGAGTCGCACACACACACTATGTCTCTCAGAATCTCTCTCACACACACACCAGTTACGTGACGCCCACTTAAGCAGACACGTATGTTACAATTTGTGCACCTGCGGGTACACGTGATGCTGCGCATTTATTTAAGCCGGAAGGCGAACCCAAACAGTAGCTACATTCATTCCCCTCCCGCCGCCTCTTCTCTGGTCGCTGTCACCCGGTAGCCATGGGCCGGCCGAAGGTAACAACATACGCCATACTCCCGCCGGAGCGGTGCTTTAATATGGAAATTTTAGTGGTCATGCATGCATCTTTTTGTGCTAGCACTCCTACATAAGGGTTGAGCGGTCGCTTCCCGCGGACGTGCGCGGGCGGTGGAAGAGGAAGGAGAAGGGAAGCGGGCTATGGAGTAACGTTTTTTTACCACAATTTCTTAGGAAATTGACTGCAATAATTGAGTAGTTTTGCAAACTACCAGTACTACACCTGAAACGGTTCAAAATCTATACTCCCTTGCCAGCGCACGCTTCCCACGTGAAACGGTCAGCGTCGCCCTGGAGCGTCAGTGCCGCGTTAATACCCGGCCAGGGCGGAGGCGACCTCTCACTGGCGCCGGCTTTGAAGTGGCGCGACGGCCGAGAGAGCGCCGCTTCCCGGTGCACGCGACTGCTCCGCGTCGAGACTGGCCATAGGCCCTGTTTGGATCCATGGGTTAGAGTTAGTTTGAGCTAGTTGGGGCTCAAATAGCCCTAAAGTATCCAAGCATGAGGGTTTAAATTGGAGCAAGTTGCACCGAACCCACCAAAAAAACTATCCCACCCAAGAGGTGCTAACTGGAGATAGTTTTCATTGGGACCACTGAAAAATCACTTTTCTCTCTCCATGAAGTGCATTTATTGTCAATCTAACCCTGTCACCCAAACACCTCTTTGGCTACAGTTAGTTCAGGGTTAGTCATGAGTTAGTCTAACCTCTTGCTAAGTTAGAGTATCAAACAGGAGCAGTATAGGACATGCAAGTTGCTCAAAGCATATAGGCAAATTCATACGTGAAAGGATTTTTTTTCTTTTTGAAAATGGAACGTGAAAGGAATGTTTTTATAATGCTATTGGCATGTCGCTAACATGTGATAGTTAACCGACCTCAATAGACGGCAGAAACGCCAGCCCGCCGCACTTTGATAGAGACGATGAGGGACAAGCGATACATGCTGCTGGATTACTAGAGATAGGTGTCGCACGGAAGCCAAGAAATATGGTGATAGCGTGGGTTAGCCATGTGCTACTATGATGTAACTACACTAGGCTGCCGTGTTTCGTACTCTTCCAGTCCACTGTGGAGATGATTGGTTAATTTTATATCGGTGAATAATGTTAAATATTATGAGTGCAGACGCTCCACCACGAGGTTCCTTGCTCCTTCTCGGTCGTCCGAAATCTATGTTCTTCCACTCTATTTTTTTACGTGAGCTTTGTTCATCCTTTTGCCAACACACGAGACATCTAGCATCAAGGTGCACGTGTTATGCAAGGATCGTTCCATCTATATGAAGAACACGTGGGACTGGAACTACGACATGGACATGTACCCAGGAGTGGACGTACGAACCTGAGTAATGTAGCGCAGTAAGTGAAGTAGAAAGGCACAAATGGTATGACCATGCGTGGCATATAGGGTGTGTTTGGTTGCGTTCTCGTCTCAGCATAGTTGTTCCCTCTTCATGCATGCTTCTAGTGTATTTGTGCTAAACTAGTGTGGACTCATGCACCCTCCATACACTCTACCAAACACCCAGAAGTAGGTCGAGAAGGGAACTCTTGGGCGGCATTTGTCTCTTACTACGTACTACCACTAAATGTTGTACGTGCAATGCACGGTGATGTTATGGAGTACGTGCCTAAGTACTCTACTACTACTATATTAGTTGGAGGCACATATTAACTTTTATATTTGTTTACGTGTATGCCCCGAGACCTTCCAACTAGACGTGTCTTTCTCTCCAGGCCGCACTTTCTATCGTTCATACCACTAAGTACTACTACGTGTGGTCTCCGACCCAGAAGTGGAAGAAGTGGAGACGCTCTACCACGCTGTTTTTTTACGCTGGGCTCTACCACGCTGTTCATGTCACACTCCTTTCACTGACGTGTGGGACATCCAGCACGTGCCGTGTTTGGCACCCTTCGTCATAAGAGTTAAAACGCTAGCATTCATCAGAAATAAAAAATAATTATAAATCGGCAGTGATACTATTTTTTGCGAACCAATCAGCAGTGATACTATACCACGCGGTTTCCTTGCTCCTCGATATCGGAAAGAATACTTCCGTTTGCCAACATGTGGGACGTCGACCATCCTGGTCCACTTGCCATGCACGCAGAACTCCAAGGGAGAGTCACCCAGGTCGTGGCGCCGCAGTAACAATGACTAATGAGCCGTCAAATCACAGGCCCACTTCCCACTTTGAAGTTGCTCGTACAAAGGAACCATCATGACTTCGTTGAATTCTGCTTCTTGAAGAAAACTACTGTACCAGCAGTACTGCTAGCTACAGTACTTACTCCAACAGAGGCCTCCTATCGTTCATAATATAGGAATATGAAAATCATAGGAAGTGAGATGACATGCATCTCAATTCCTATAGAGAAAGAGATGCCATTTGATGCTTAGGATAGGAATTTTTATATTAAGTCTAGGCTAATGTACTGGTAATTTGCTCTAAGAACTACAGTAGTAACTAGTAGTATTGGTACATGCTCGTACTCAGACACAGACACACACACTAACTACTAGTACTACTACTTCTCACATGCTGGCCAGATGCCGTCATTCTCCTTTCCGGCTTTGTCGGCGAAATCCCATTCTGCCTGGATCTCCGCCGACCTCTCCGCAGTAGCGCGTGCGTCCTTTTCTTTCTTGCGGCGGCGGGCCTCTCTTTTCTTGAGTGCTTTCTGACTTTTCCTCTCCCTTTGTGCGGCTTTGACCGCCTCTTGCTCTACCACCCATTCGGCCTTGGCATCTTCAAATTCCTCCCACATAGTTGTGAGGTCGCGAACGACGATGTACTCGGCATGGCGGGATGCCATCGCTTCCCTACCATTTTGTGTGCGGTCGTGGGCGGCAAGGAACTCGGCGCGACGGGATGCCGTCGCTGCCTTACCGGTTAGTGTGCAGCGCGGTGGCATGAACGACGCTTGGTGAGAGCTCTAGGGTGGAGTGGCCGGACAACCATATAGTGCATTGGTTTGTCAAGAGCTCAAGGACAGAAGATGAAGCAAATTTGGATTCCCCTTCAATCCTGGTCATTTATTACCGAGTAAAATGCATTGGCGGTCATCGAACTTGTCTTGATAGCTCACTTTGATCATTTTATACGAGATATGGTGATTATACGGTCACTGGCTCAGCGTATAGCTCCGTATTTGTCTGGTTGACCAGTCAAACAGTCCGCATGCGCCTCATCAGCTCGTGTTCTTTATCTATCTACGCGGGCCTACCTGTCAATGGAGAAAGAAATACTGTAAAAATTAAAATTATGCGTATGTGGGGAATCAAACCATGGACTTGTCGCTGCAACACACCCTCGTCAACCAAATGAAAATGAAATACTTCGCGTCAGACACTCACGCTCATGCTGTCAAAGCATGCTAATGCATGCACATCGCCCTCTAAATCAAAGTCCTGCTCATTGCGCAACACAAACGGCGAGCCCATCACTTGCGCGCCCCAGCGGTACCTGACATTAGTGTTTAGATGTTTGATGGAGGCCTACGCGAACGCTGAGCATGTATTCACCTGGCTCAACACCAACGGTCATACTCGGACTGGCTTGCTCATGTATATCATCCATCACAACGACAATCTATAAAACAGCCTAAGCTAGAGAGGGTACTATGGTAGTATGGTACGGAGTACGTACTATCGTGAGCGACCGATCTTAGTGCCACTACACACCTAAACCCCTTCCATCGCTAGCGCGCGCTTCCCGCCTAAAACGGTCACCGTCTCTCCAGAATGTCGATGCCGCATTCACCAGACTTAACTGCCCGTTGGGCCCACATGTCAGTAACCCAAACACATCTGCAGTTAAGTCACAGAAGCAGCGTCCGCATTCACGCCCAACGAACCTACTCCGGCGCAAGTTGTCCATCCGTGTGCGGCGGCTCATTGCCATTCGCCCACTATATTAACTTGAGCCCCAGCTCCCAGCCATAGCCAAAGACCCACACTTATTCTCCTCTGGTCCTTCCTTCTGTTGGCACCACTTCAACCATGGCCTCCTAGCGCTCCGAAGCTCTCTTGGACGTACTGTCGCTGGAGCAGACGAGGGACATCGGCGGCTCCGCTCTGGGTGCGCTCCAAAGCTCTCTTCGACGTACTGTCGCAGGAGCAAACGAAGGAGATCACTGGCACCCCCCGGCCGCCCTCCGCCGCCACGACCACGAAGCCGGCGCGCGTACGCGGGCACAGCCGGCAGCGAGGAAGAGTAGTACACGGTAGGTCGCCGCCGCTCTGGTCCCGGGAAGGCCACCGCTACTCCACTCAGTCGACGCCAAGCTTGGTGGGGTAAACATCGGCGGCCGATTAGCCGCTTGACGGCGACGTGGAGGCGGAAATCTTCAGAACCTTGTGCTCCGGAGGAGGAGGTTATCGAGGCGGATGAGGATGAGGCAAAGGCAATGGCCGACTTTCTCGGGTTCATGGCCGGACATGGTGGTCGGGCGCCGGCGATCGTTTAGATTAGGTTTACAGTAGGTTTTAGTACGGTTTGTGCGAAATATGTAATGAATTTCATCCAGTTTGTAGGAAAAGTTTTCGAAATGTAATGAATTTCATTCGGTTAATTTGAAATTTGCTTTGTTTGCACGAATTTCGTCCGGTTAGTTCATATAGTTGTCGAAAGGTATGCGGGCAGCATCGGATGGCATCCATCAGTGTCCTCGGATAGATGCCGGTGTAAATTTGTGGGCCAGCGCTGGAGATGCCCTAACTATCACGCTATAATCGCTAACAATCCTCCATTATTTGGCAGGGAACAGTTATCCCTCGATCAAAATCAGATCCGCGGTGTTTCGCACTCCTGCTGCATAAGAGTGGAAACTCTTTCTTACATAAAAATGGAGCAAGTGGAGGCACTGTAGCACGTCATATCACTCGAACTAGCCCGCCTAACAAGCGGGAAAGCACCGCCCTCATCATTTTGTTCTGGATTTCTATCGATCGATCGCACGAAAATGTTACGCTTCGCAAGTTCTAAAGGAAAAGGCGGCACACTTACGACTCGTACGCGTCGCAACCCCGACAGTCTGGATCGCACGCCGCTCACCAGAGGGGACACACGTTGTCTTGCAATTTCACTGACATGTGGGACCGTAATTTAATAAACCGTCGATAACCGAAATCTAATCGCTCGGCGGGCGTCGGCTGAGAAGAGAGAAACAGGGGAGGGAGAAGAGATCGCCCGCCCGCCGCGCACGGACTCCAAGAAATATATGGTGATAATGTGAGGTGGGCCATGCTGGAGTCTGGACCACTTTTGGAGCCCGCTCTCACCGCCCTGGCCCCTCAAGACGCCAGCTGCCCGCCGCATGCATGCATAGCAAGTAGTACTTCTTATGTGGAGGAGAGAGAGGTATTGACAAAGTCAAGGAGTGGGCTCTGCAAGGGCCCATCTCTACACATGCTCCTAGGTATAAAAAAATAATTCTAAAAAGGCATAAAACGGTTGTGTCTTAAAAAAAGAAAGGTAAAACATTTGAGAGGAAATAGATAGAGAGAAAGTGAGAAAAGGTTGTAACCTGGGCATTACACGAGGAAGGAGGGAGTGGTGCACATGCCAAGTTGACTAGGCTGCCATGTTTCACACTCCTCCGTTGTAAAAGTGGAGACAATAGCTTTCATCAAAAATAAACAATGAATACTCGTTGCTCGTCCTCTATATCAGAAAGAATACTTTCATTCGCCGACATGTGGGACGTCGACCATCCTGGTCCACCTGCCATGCACAAAATTATCCTGGTCTAGCCCAGTCGTATCGCACGCCCAACCTTTCCCACTGTAAGTTGTTCAGACGAAGGAACCATCATGACTTCGTTGAATTCCGCTTCTTCAAGAAAACTTACTGTACCCGCAATACTGCTACCACACGCGAAGACTGGACGGCACTGTACCACGTCATATCACTGAAACCCACTAGGCCAAACTAGCCCTCCTAGGTCATCTTTTTTGGAACGGAGGGAGCACGTCTCTGCACTGCTATGATTTTGTGTTGCACGTTCTTTGTACTTTTGGTACGATTTTCCTACCCTATGAACCAAATGAGGCCTGATGTATGTCGACTATTGACTGATCGATCGCTAAGCCTACAATTTTAGGAGCTAGGTGCTACCTCTTGAGCACTGCGTTGGATTTCCCCGAAGAGGAGAGGATGATGCAGCAAAGTAGCGTAAGTATTTCCCTTAGTTTTTGAGAACCAAGGTATCAATCCAGTAGGAGGCTACGCTCGAGTCCCTCGTACCTACACAAAAACAACATCTCAACGCAACCAACGCGATTAGGGGTTGTCAATCCCTTCACGGTCACTTACGGGAGTGAGATCTGATAGATAATATTTTTGGTATTTTTGGTATAGATATGATAGATAATATTTTTGGTATTTTTGGTATAGAGATGCAAAGTGAAAAGTAAAAGGCAAAGTAAAAAGCAAAGCAATATTAAAGTGATGGAGATTGATATGATGAGAATAGACCCGGGGCCATAGGTTTCACTAGTGGCTTCTCTCAAGAGCATAAGTATTCTACGGTGGGTGAACAAATTACTGTTAATCAATTGACAGAATTGAGCATACTTATGAGAATATCTAGGTATGATCATTTATATAGGCATCACGTCTGAGACAAGTAGACCGACTCCTGCCTGCATCTACTACTATTACTCCACTCATCGACCGCTATCCAGCACACATCTAGAGTATTAAGTTAAAAATAGAGTAATGCCTTAAGCAAGATGACATGATGTAGAGGGATAGTTTCATGCAATATGATAAAACCCCCATCTTTTTATCCTCGATGGCAACAATACAATAGGTGCCTTGCTGCCCCTACTGTCACTGGGTAAGGACACCGCAAGATTGAACCCAAAGCTAAGCACTTCTCCCATTGCAAGAAAGACCAATCTAGTAGGCCAAACCAATTGATAATTCGAAGAGACTTGCAAAGATAACCAATCATACATAAAAGAATTCAGAGAAGATTCAAATATTATTCATAGATAGACTTGATCATAAACTCACAATTCATCGGTCTCAACAAACACACAGCAAAAAGAAGATTACATCGAATAGATCTCCACGAGAGAGGGGGAGAACATTGTATTGAGATCCAACAAGAGAGAAGAAGCCATCTAGCTAATAACTATGGACCCGAAGGTCTGAGGTGAATTACTCACACTTCATCGGAGGGGCTAGGATGATATAGAAGCCCTTTGTGATGATGGCCCCCTCTGGCGGAGCTCCGGAGCAGGCCCCAAGATGGGATCTCAAGGGTACAGAAGGTTGCGGCGGTGGAATTAGGTTTTTGGCTCTGTATCTGATCGTTTGGGGGTACGTAGGTATATATAGGCGGAAGAAGTACGTCGGTGGAGCTTCGAGGGGCCCACAAGGCAGGGGGCGTGCCCTGGGGGGAGCCCTCCACCCTCGCGACCGCCTCGTGGCTTTCTTGACGGAGGGTCCAAGTCTCCTGGGTCTTATCTGATGAGAAAATCACGTTCCCGAATGTTTCATTCCATTTGGACTTCGTTTGATATTCTGTTTCTCCGAAACTCTGAAATAGGCAAAAAACAACAATTCTGGGCTGGGCCTCCGGTTAATAGGTTAGTCCCAAAAATAATATAAAAGTGGAAAAATAAAGCCCAATATAGTCCAAAATAGTAGAAAATATAGCATGGAGCAATCAAGTATTATAGATATGATGGAGACGTGTCAGGCATCCCCAAGCTTAATTCCTACTCGTCCTCGAGTAGGTAAATGATAAAAAGAGAATTTTTGATGTGGAGTGCTACTTGGTATAATTTCAATGCAAATCTTCTTAATTGTGGTATGAATATTCAGATCCAAAAGATTCAAGACAAAAGTTCATATTGACATAAAAATAATAATACTTCAAGCATACTAACAAAGCAATCATGTCTTCTCAAAATGACATGGCCAAAGAAAGTTATTCCTACAAAATCATATAGTCTGGCTATGCTCCATCTTCACCACACAAAGTATTTAAATCGTGCAGAACCTCGATGACAAGCCAAGCAATTGTTTCATACTTTAACATTTTCAAAAAAAATTCAATCTTCACGCAATACATGAGCGTGAGCCATGGATATAGCACTATATATTGAATAGAATGGTGGTTGTGGAGAAAACAAAAAGAGGGGAAGATAGTCTCACATCAACTAGGCGTATCAACGGGCTATGGAGATGCCCATCAATAGATATCAATGTGAGTGAGTAGGGATTGCCATGCAACGGATGCACTAGAGATATAAGTATGTGAAAGTTGAACAAAAGAAACTAAGTGGGTGTGCATCCAACTCGTTTGCTCACGAAGACCTAGGGCATTTTGAGGAAGCCTATGATTGGAATATACAAGCCAAGTTCTATAATGAAAAATTCCCACTAGTATATGAAAGTGACAAAATGAGAGACTATCATGAAGATCTTGGTGCTACTTTGAAGCACAAGTGTGGTAAAAGGATAGTAACATTGTCCCTTCTCTCTTTTTCTCTCATTTTTTTGGGCCTTTTCCTTTTTTATGGCCTCTTTTTTTATTTTATTTTATTTTTCGTCCGGAGTCTCATCCCAACTTGTGGGGGAATCATAGTCTCCATCATCCTTTCCTCACTTGGGACAATGCTCTAAAAATGATGATCATCACACTTTTATTTTTCTTACAACTCAAAAATTACAACTCGAAACTTAGAGCAAAATATGACTCTATGTGAATGCCTCCGGCGGTGTACCGAGATATGCAATGATTCAGGAGTGACATGTATGAAATAATTATGAACGGTGGCTTTGCCACAAATACGATGTCAACTACATGATCATGCTAGCAATATGACAATGATGCAGCGTGTCATAATAAACGGAACGGTGGAAAGTTGCATGGAAATATATCTCGGAATGGCTATGGAAATGCCATGATAGGTAGGTATGGTGGCTGTTTTGAGGAAGGTATATGGTGGTTGTATGATACCGGCGAAAAGTGCGCGGTATTAGAGAGGCTAGCAATGGTGGAAGGAAGGGAAAAGTGTGTGTAATCCATGGACTCAAAAATCTAGAAGTTATCAAAGCAAAGTATTACGCGCATGCTCCTAGGGGGATAGATTGGTAGGAAAAGACCATCGCTCATCCCCGACCGCCACTCATAAGGAAGACAATCAATAAATAAATCATGCTCCGACTTCATCACATAACGGTTCACCATACGTGCATGCTACGGGAATCACAAACTTTTACGCAAGTATTCTTCAAATTCACAACTACTCAACTAGCATGACTCTAATATCACCATCTTCATATCTCAAAACAATTATCAAGCATCAATCTTTTCTTAGTATTCAACGTACTCAAAAGAAAGTTTTACAAATCTTGAATACCAAGCTTATTATTATTAAGCAAATTACCATGCTATTAAGGACTCTCAAAATAATCTAAGTGAAGCATGAGAGATCAATAGTTTCTATAAAAAAATCTAGCACCGTGCTCTAAAAGATCTAAGTGAAGCACTACAGCAAAATTATAAAGCTCTAAAGATATAAGTGAAGCACATAGAGCAAAACTATAAAGCTCAAAAGATATAAGTGAATAAAGCTCAAAAGATATAAGGGAAGCACATAGAGTATTCTATCAAATTTCAATTCATGTATGGATCTCTCAAAAGGTGTGTACAGCAAGGATGATTGTGATACACTAACAAACAATGACACAAATAATACAAGACGCTCCAAGAAAAACACATATCATGTGGTGAATAAAAATATAGCTCCAAGTAGAATTACCGATGGAAGTAGACGAAAGAGGGGATGCCTTCCGGGGCATCCCCAAGCTTTGACTTTTTGGTGTCCTTGGATTATCTTGGGGGTGCCATGGGCAACTCCAAGCTTTGGCCTTGCCACTCCTTGTTCCATAGTCCATCAAAAGATTTCACCCAAAACTTGAAAACTTCACAACACAAAACTCAATAGAAATCTCGTGAGCTCCGTTAGCGAAAGAAAACAAAAGACCACTTAAAGGTATTATAATGAACTCATTCTTTATTTATATTGGTGTTAAACCTACTCCTATGGATTATAAACTATTTTACTATCCATAGAATCATCAAAACAAGAAAACAACACACGAAAAACAGAATCTGTCAAAAACAGAACAGTCTGTAGTAATCTGTAACTAACGCAAACTTCTGGAACTCCAAAACATCTACCAAAATAGGACGTCCTAGAAAATTTGTTTATTGATCAGAAGCAATTGGAATCAGTATTTTATCACGTTCTGGTGATTTTTAACAATTGCTTTCGTGAACAGAAAGATTCTGGAAATTACAGCAAGATCAAATAACTATCATCCAAGAAGATCATATAGGTCTAACTTGGCACAAACACTAATTAAAACACAAAACCACATCTAAACAAAAGGTAGATGGATTATTTATTCCTAAACAGAAGCAAAAAACAAAAAAAAACTAAAATAAAATTGGGTTGCCTCCCAACAAGCGCTATTGTTTAACGCCCCTAGCTAGGCATAATAGCAAGGATAGATCTAGGTATTGCCATCTTTGGTAGGCAATCCATAAGTGGCTCTCATGATAGATTCATATGGTAATTTTATTTTCTTTCTAGGGAAGTGTTCCATGCCCTTTTTTAACGGAAATTGAAATCTAATACTCCCTTCCTTCATATCAATAATTGCACCAACCGTTCTAAGGAAAGGTCTACCGAGAATAATACTGCAAGAAGGATTGCAATCTATATCTAGAACGATAAAATCTATGGGCACATACTTCCTATTTGCAACAATAAGGACATCATTAATTCTTCCCATAGGTTTCTTAATAGTGGAATCCGGAAGATGCAAGTTTAGAGAGCAATCATCAAAATCACGGAAATCTAGCAAATCACACAAAGTTTTGGGAATAGTGGAGACACTAGCACCCAAATCACACAAAGCATAAATCTCAAAATCTTTAATTTTAATTTTAATAGTAGGTTCCCACTCATCATAAAGTTTTCTAGGGATAGAAACTTCCAACTCAAGTTTTTCTTCATAAGTTTGCATCAAGGCATCAACGGTATGTTCGGTAAAGGCTTTATTTTGACTATAAGAAATACAATCAATTAAAGAGAAACTTTCATAATTAAATTCCTTGAAATCCAATACAGTGGTTTTAGCAACATCTAGGGTTTTATTTCTTTCAATCCCACTTTTATCAATTTCATCATCAAGATCTAAATACTCCGAATTTTTGGAACGTCTTCTAGGTAAAGGAAGATCATATTCAGTTTCATCAAGATTCATGTTACAAAACAAAGATTTAATAGGGGACACATCAATAACTTTTAGATCTTCATGTTGATTTTCGTAGGAATCCGGTTTAGCGGCCATCTTATTGATTAAGTTAGCTTGCATATCCGAAATTTCAGCAGTTAATTTTTCAAGATGAGCAATTTGAGATCTTACACCATCAAATTATTTAGACATATCATCGAGCTCTTTGTTCATATAACTCATAAAACTTTTTTGTTCCTTAAGCTCGTTTGTGAAGAAATTATTATGCTCAAATTGCAAAACCATAAACTTCATGACGTTGTTTTCAATCTCTTCTAATTTTTTAAGGTGAAGATCACCAAATCTAGGGAGAGCCATCGCGACAAACAAGCAATCCAACACACGAGCAAACAAAAGGGCAAGCGAGAAAAAGGCAAACAGAAAAAGATAGGGCGAATAAAACGGCAAGGGTGAAGTGGGGGAGTGGAAAACGAGACGCAAATGGCAACTAATGTAATTCAGGAGATAGCGATTGTGATGGGTACTTGGTATGTTGACTTTTGCGCAGACTCCCCAGCAATGGCTCCAGAAATTCTTCTTGCTACCTCTTGAGCACTGCGTTGGATTTCCCCGAAGAGGAGAGGATGATGCAGCAAAGTAGCATAAGTATTTCCCTCAGTTTTTGAGAACCAATGTATCAATCCAGTAGGAGGCTACGCTCGAGTCCCTCGTACCTACACAAAAACAATAGCTCAACGCAACCAACGCGATTAGGGGTTGTCAATCCCTTCACGGTCACTTACGGGAGTGAGATGATAGATACTATTTTTGGTATAGAGATGCAAAGTGAGAAGTAAAAGGCAATGTAAAAAGCAAAGCAATATTAAAGTGATGGAGATTGATATGATGAGAATAGACCTGGGGGCCATAGGTTTCACTAGTGGCTTCTCTCAAGAGCATAAGTATTCTACGGTGGGTAAACAAATTACTGTTGAGCAATTGACAGAATTGAGCATAGTTATGAGAATATCTAGATATGGTCATGTATATAGGGATCATGTCCGACAAAAGTAGACCGACTCCTGCCTGCATCTACTACTATTACTCCACTCATCGACCGCTATCCAGCATGCATCTAGAGTATTAAGTTAAAAACAGAGTAACGCCTTAAGCAAGATGACATGATGTAGAGGGATAGTTTCATGCAATATGATAAAAACCCCATCTTGTTATCCTCGAAGGCAACAATACTATACGTGCCTTGTTGCCCCTTCTGTCACTGGGTAAAGACACCGCAAGATTGTACCCAAAGCTAAGCATTTCTCCCATTGCAAGAAAGACCAATCTAGTAGGCCAAACCAAAATGATAATTAGAAGAGACTCGCAAAGATAACCAATCATACATAAAAGAATTCAGAGAAGATTCAAATATTATTCATACATAGACTTGATCATAAACCCACAATTCATCAGTCTTAACAAAACACTGCAAAAAGAAGATTACATCGAATAGATCTCCACGAGAGAGGGGGAGACCATTGTATTGAGATCCAAAAAGAGAGAAGAAGTCATCTAGCTAATAACTATGGACCCGAAGGTCTGAGGTGAATTCTTCACACTTCATCGGAGGGGCTAGGATGATGTAGAAGCCCTCCGTGATGATGGCCCCCTCCGGCGGAGCTCCGAAACAGGCCCCAAGATGGGATCTCGTGGGTACAGAAGGTTGCGGTGGTGGAATTAGGTTTTTGGCTCCGTATCTGATCGTTTGGGGGTACGTAGGTATATATAGGAGGAAGAAGTACATCGGTGGAGCTTCGAGGGGCCCACGAGGCAGGGGGCGCGCCCTGGGGGGGGGCCTCCACCCTCGTGACCGCCTCGTGGCTTTCTTGATGGAGGGTACAAGTCTCCTGGGTTTTATCTGATGAGAAAATTACCTTCCCGAAGGTTTCATTCTGTTTGGACTCCGTTTGATATTTTGTTTGTCCGAAACTCTGAAATAGGCAAAAAACAGCAATTCTGGGTTGGGCCTCCGATTAATAGGTTAGTCCCAAAAGTAATATAAAAGTTGGTTATAAAGCCCAATATAGTCCAAAACAGTAGATAATATAGCATGGAGGAATCAAAAATTATAGATACGTTGGAGACGTATCACTAGGGCTATTGGTCGGTCGACGAGGGATAAGTATAAGCGTACCACGAGCTCATCAGACCCAACGTTTCTCTTTGGTGTGTGTTTTGCAAGTACTATAGCTCGCATAGTAGCTAGCCTACTAACACCAAGAATCATCGAACAAGCCCCGCTGATATGATAAACAGTTCAAACTTACATCTAAGCATGCCATATATTACATCAAAAGCTGGCGAGGATACATCTGTTTCCATAACTCGGAGAGGGTTCGCATGATTCATCGCATGATTCACTATCAAACAAAAGTAGCAAGATCCACCCACACAAGACACTGCACTAGCCCTAAGATGGTTTGATAACACGCATCATTGTGGTAATTAAACACAGGGCAATGCAAACTACCCTGAAGGATTAGCGCGACCAACTATTTCTTGCATCGATCTCTCTGGCAATGACCACAGCACGGACAACGGCATGGGAATCGATTTCTGGGGCGATGTCCACAGGACTGACCGCGACATCAGAATCGATCTCTGGGGTGATGTGCACAGGATAGACAACGACATCGGAATCGATCTCCGGGGCAATGCCAATAGGACGGTCCACAACATCGTAATCATCAAGGACGTCCACCGGCACCTGCACAACCCTAACATATTAGCAAGCACATTGCAAATAATCAAAAACCACAACTATGGTAATAAGCCATTATTTTTTACCATGTGCAGCTCACCGGGGGATCTCATCCCTCCGAGGGCCATCTCCTCGTCCTTGATGGGGGCCATCACCTTGCCAGGGGAATACTGCTTCCCAACGGCGACTATGTACTCAAACTCGGTCTTGAGCCTCACATAGGTGGCAATCAGAGTTCCTGGGGTAGGCACGACGGGGCCCTTGCCGTTCTTCCAACTTTCTTTGAGGAGTTCCTCCGCCAACGTCCTCAGCTCTTTGGTCAGTGCTTAATCTTGGAGTTCTTTGTCTCCATGGGTTGGCCCGCCAACATGGTCAACTCGTTGGTCGGTGCTCGCTTCCTGGAGATCGCTGTCTCCAGTGGGTTGTCCGCCGGCAACTCTTTGCCTAGTGCTCCAGGACCATCAATGAACTGACAAACAAAAAGCACTCGAAAGGAAACCACAATCGCAATGAAAACGGGAAAAGAATAGGATGTGAGAATCGGTCGGTGCTTCACAAAAAGAAGATTCTTGGAATGAAAATATAGCAGCATAACTGATTCGCCCACCTTTCCTTCGTCAGTACAGAAGAAAAATGGCAGAAGTGAGTAGCCTGGAGTGAGGTTTTCTTCAAGAAAGGGAAGAAAGGGCTTGAACGAGCGTTCCAGTGAAATGATGGTTGCTTCGTCCAGTCCAACTTGGAGGCCACCTTACCGCTGCTGGTAAAGGTGGGGGTTTTGTGATATGACTAGTCATGACGGCCACACCGGGGTGACAGGTGAGTCTCAACTGTAGCACCTCGCTGTGATTCGGTGGATGGCACGCGGGCCCGGATGCTTTGAAATGTCCCGCATGTAGATAGAGCGTCTAGTAATATAGGAGTGCTCAACATTGTGCACCGCGACCAAGGCAAAGAGGAAAACGAGAGAACTACGTAATTAATGCATGAGTTTAATTAGGGTAGTTTTGTAAAGTAAGAGATACATTCCTCCAATCGCAAAATGCCTTGGTTCATGAGATTTGAGATTTGAGCCCTATAAACCGGAAGGGAGGGAGTACTGCACACGGTGTAGTCAAGTCACTTGTTGAAATCTCTAGAAAGGCAAATACTCCTTTCCGGTTGACAGGGATATACTACTCCCTCCGTCTAGGTGTGTAAGTCATCTTACGAAAACCAAATAGTCCCAAAACACTTAGGCGCGGTGCACTAACTTCTACCTTGTTTCTTGTTTCTTGACATATCAACCAATAAGAGATGAGAGGTGTGCATGCTTTTAATGACTTGCAATGGCTAGTTCATTGCATGCAACGCTATTAATTAGCAAATAAACATTGGTGACCCCAGGAGGAGACGGTGCTAAGCGCGTGGAACTATGCAGAATGAGTATCAACCAATGGATAATGGAGATTAATTTTTAAACAATAGCAATTTTGTCTCATGCAAGAGCCTGGCTAGTACTCCAAGGAACCGCACCATGCGAGCATTCGCAACTGCCACGTTCAGGTTGCGCTTGGCTCTTCGCCTATTTGAGAAGACGAACAATGATGTTACTCCTACTTCTACAGTATCGAATCCACTGCTGCATGTCCGTCCACCTCGTGCGGGAGGGATAGCGTGTAGCGAAAGCTTCTACTTACTGCTCCTGCCTTTGCGTCTATGACAGGTGGGCCCAACAGGTGGTTGGCCCTCCTGTCATGCAGCCAAAGGCAGGTGCAGTTAAGGCACCGAAGCTCAGCCCGCGAGGGAGAGGGCATTGTAGTAATCAAATTTCTCGAACTTGTACGAGTTGACGTGACACATCAAAGCACTGGACTCGATATAAGTCTTTTTACACATTTCAAATGGGCTACTTCGTATGTAGGAGTGGACATATTCTGCTTCGTATGTAGTCACTTGTTGCAATCTCTAAAAAGGCTTATATTTGGAAACGGAGGGAGTACAACGCATGCATGCATGCCGTGACTTTCCTTTTGATACTTGCATGTGTTGATTTGATGCACCTTGCCAAATTTTGACTATAAATTTAACTAACCAAATTTTCATGCATGTCACAAAAAATTACGAGGCTGTTTGGATTGTGACTATGTTTGTCTTATGTTGCCACATTATTTTTCCCACACTTGCCACACTTGCCTAACCTGAGTTGCTCAAATTTTTAGACACACTTTGGCTTGCCTAAGGGAATCTTGCCACAATTTTTGTGTCTATGACATGTGGGGTTCACTGCTAATAAAAAAAATTGTTGTCTTAGGTGTGGCTAATAAAAAAGACTTATATTTAGGAACGGAGGGAGTAGAAAATATAAATAACAATGCATGTTGGGGCAACCCACGTTTCCGCTAATTTTAGCCGTGGGCTTGTTCACAATTTTTGCGAGGGGGTGGTTGTTCATTTAATGGAGGGACTTGTAGTACCAGACTTGAACGATACAAAGTGCGACCTGGCACACCGTGACACCACTTGGAACAAGTGGGTAGCTATCTCAAAAAACAATCAACAACTAAAAAACCCGCGACCTGGCATGTAGTAGTACACAATTTAAAACGATTGTTTTGATGGAGTGAAAAAGGAAAACTACCCCACTACGTATATATAGGTCGGAGCCTCCGTGCTTGCTTGCTAGGGTTGCTCTATTCACACACTCTCATCCTCTCCAGATCTAAACAAGATAGGGGTAGTAACACTGTCTTTCTCCCTTCAAAAAACACTGGCTTTCTATCCTCACCGCTGGTTACAGATCCGGACGTATCCCCCTCCGCCGGTGAAGGGAAGGAGGGGCAGTGTTTAGGCCATCGTCGATAGTGAGGGAGGAGACCCACTGCCGGCTGCACCGTTATCTCTGGCCGAGCGCCGGCGCGGGAGGTCCTCCTATCCCTTCGTTGTTGCCTGTGGGCGGATCCGGCCTCCCGCCGCCCACCTATCCACATGCAGACGACCATCAGGTATATCTTCGTTCGAAACCGCCTTAGCTCTACTTCCCCAGCTTGCTACGTCGCTGCATGTGCATCATTTTCTACCTCTCAGCCCCTCTCGATCGGATGGTCCAATGTCACATATTTTTTTCTATTGTTAGAGGTAAAGCTACTTCATGGAGTCGAATCTTGTACTCCCTCTGTCCATAAATACTTGTCATTGAAATGGATGTATCTAGATGTATTTTAGTTCTAGACACATCCATTTTGATGACAAGTAATTTCGGACGGAGGGAGTACTTGGTTCAAACAAGAAATAAAGTGGGGGTGGGGGAATTTAGTATGTACATCGGACTTGGTACAAATAGGAAGGAAAGGGGGTGAAAGTAGTACAGACTGGTCATCCAACCGGTCTCTTGGTCGAAAAGGGAAATATAGGGATAACGTTGTACACAGTGGTATGACCAGGACTAGATTTGCTATCCACGCATAGGAGTAGGTGGCTAGAGTGAACAAAAATGGGACCAACCCAGATATGTTTCTTGGATGTTTGTTTCTCGGGGCAACAAACTATGAATCGCCACTTTATGCCCCTGTTTACGTACATGGTGCTGGACTGCTGGTGCACCCACTGTCCCATGCCCTTATACCAAATATTTAGGCTCCGTTCAGAATAAAGGGGCAGAAAACATAGGTCTTGATGAAAATAGAGGAACAGGAAAGGAATGTAGGTATAAAACTATGGAACAGCGAACCGGAGGAAACTCTTAAGAGAATGTGTTCGGATGGACTAGGAAATGTACAGATTTCTTTTTTTAGAGTAGCATGCTAGGCAGTATGAGAGTTATTTGTTTATTCAGCTGCAAAGTGCCTACTCTTGTCCTCACCTCACGTACCACACATAGGTTGATTTTTTTATTCCGGCAGCACAGCACAGCAACCTGTCTAACGCATGGCAGCGAGCGCCTACCTCGGGCTTCCGCCCAAAAAATGAGCAGTGCATGGATGTTTCTAATCCTATGGAATCAGTACTACCAGACCAGCTTTCCTATGAAACACTATTCACCTTTCCCGTGTTCCGAACGGTTGGAAGGGAAAGAATACCGTAGGAATTGTGTTCCTACGAAAATCCTGGACCAAACATGTGAACCGAACGCAGCCTTAGTTGTTCTTAATCTAATGTCCCTGGTAAAAATGAAGCCATGCCACTGTTATAAGCCATGACAAGTTTAGCCAAATGTTTTTTCCTGTAATTGTTTGAGACTCTGACTGTTTCCTCTGTGCCTTTTTGTGCAAATAGGGATATCCAATTCACCTGGTTACTGTTGTGACCTTTTTTGTGCACTGCACAAACCTCTTCTTAAAATAAGTGACTTTTGTGCTGTTTAATTCGAATGTCAGAATGGAACAGTTGGTTCATTTTGATGGAACTGCACAAAGGGAGATCTGTGTTCCAATCCTCATCATCCTTATTGGCGCCATAACCTTCCTTTAGGTAAGAATGATATTTAATGCATGTGTTCATCTCTATTTTCCGACTGCCATGAGAAAATAATGCTGTTTTTTACTAGTACACTTGTACTCCCTCACTGACAAAACTAATTCCGAATTAGAAGGCCAATCATGTACTTGGTTTCACCAACTGGTTAGGAGAAAGAGAAACAGAGCATGAAGAGGAAGAAGAAGAAGAATAAACAGTGCCAAGGCGATCTTGCTGAAGCCAGAGGCCTCAGACGAGGCCATTTAAGGGCTCCAGCAACGACTACCTTACATGTGAGACGATCCTCCAGGGAGCCCTTCCACTTCTGCTATCTCACTTAATTAATTAGGAGTACTTAAGTACCACTAATTTATTACTGCCTAATTTTCCTGTTGGAGTTAAACAAATCTTTAGTAGGACCCTATGCTGAATCATGTACATGTGTATGTTTGTCTATGGAGGTGAATCATCTGGTGGAGCAGGGAGGGAATATTATTAGTGTCATGACATAATAGTGATATTGTTTTGCATGTCAATTTATTACCATTGGTTCAATGAGGCATTTTCCGTATTGTCCATCATGAATTTGATGCTACTGTTTGAGTAATATGCTAATGTCTTCCTATCCTTTCTCACTAAGCTAATGAAGGTTTCACCTTGTTCCTACTTGTGCAAACAGGGACCATGTTATGCTAATCATACATTTTAGTGGAACTACACAAGACAATACAATAAACTGTATCCCAGCTAGTGCTTTAACTCTGTTGGAAGTTCTTGATAATCTTTCGATATAACCTCAACACTGGTAAACAAGAGTGATTTCAACCATACATTTGAAGTGCACAAAAATATATACTATTGTGTGATTCCAGTGAGTGCTTTATCATCTCTTATGGGACTACATGAATAAGCTTTTTTTCTCAGGTTGGTACGGGCCTAAGGCCTTCATCCATATTAGTTTGTTGTATCTCTATTTGTATCGTGCTATTGTCATGAGAAACTCCTTTATCTTTGCATGTTAAAGCTTTGCAACCTATGATAAATGGCAATGCTTTGAGTGTTGAGTTGAGCTAGCTGGCACTGATTAAATAAACTAATACCTCTGTTTAAGCAAGACTACTATGTTGCTAACTTTACCCATTAAGATAATGAGGGTGCTTCTATTTGTTAGTGTATGTTTCATCAACTAGCCCCACTATTACAGTAATCTCACTCTCTCAATATATGTGCCAACATGATGCTCGATTTTGGTGGAACTGCACAAAAACTTTGGGTGCTTCATTGCCTCGAGAGCTTCCATCCTTTCCTGTCAGTCACTAATCTCTGCTTGCTTTCTTCCTTTGGTGTCAGTCGCTTGGCTTATCTCGGCTTCCAGTCAAAGGAAATAGTAATTGATATCCTACCTCACACATGTTGGTACTGGTCTTTATTCTGATTATTGTGCCTGTCATATGTATTGGTAATTTGGTATTGTGCTACTGTTTGTCGATTTCATAAAGGAGTAATTTGGAGCCTGAAATCGCAGGCAAATCATTACATCGGGTGATTTCAGTAGAACTGCACAAAATGATCAGATGGACAGGTACTTATGCTGCTGCTATGTACTCCAAAGTTCACTCAGACAAGCATCAATGTTGACAAGAAGTGCCTATATTCATTCGAGTATCAACCGGTGTCAACCAATTGTCAAACTCCAAGTATTAGGAGAGTGAACGCCAAAAATATTGCTTGGTGCATAGCCCAGAAAAACGCAATCCAGTCTTTGGTCCCAACTTGTGCCTTTTGGTTATCGGCACATATGGTAGCGAACTATATGGCATGGAGTCTAAAGATTCCAGACAAGTTGGTTGACGCGTATATTCATCTGGCACTTAATCAGTCTGCACGCCAAGGATGCTCCATTTCAGTTGAACTGCACAAAAAATTTGGGTGGTTCATTTTCTCAACTGCCTCCTTTCTCGTCTGCAATGTAGAATTTTGGCGAGATACAGGACTAAGATGAGCCAATAAAGTAGTTGGATGAAAGTGTTGGGGAACGCAGTAAATTCAAAAAAATTTCCTACGCACACGCAAGATCATGGTGATGCATAGCAACGAGAGGGGAGAGTGTTTGTCTACGTACCCTCGTAGACTGAAGCGGAAGCGTTGACACAACGTAGAGGAAGTAGTCGTACGTAGAGGAAGTAGTCGTACGTTCTCCTCGCGATCCAACCGATCACAGCACCGTTACTCCGGCACCTCCGAGTTCTTGGCACACGTTCAGCTCGATGACGATCCCCGGGCTCCGATCCAGCAAAGCGTCGGGGAAGAGTTCCGTCAGCACGACGGCGTGGTGACGATCTTGATGTGTTACCGGCGCAGGGCTTCGCCTAAGCACTGCAACGATATAATCGAGGTGGAATTTGGTGGAAGGGGGGACCGCACACGGCTAAGGAACGATCCGTAGATCAACTTGTGTGTCTTGGGGTGTCCCCTGCCCCCGTATATAAAGGATGAAGGGGGGAGGCTGGCCGGCCAAAGGAGGGAGGCGCAGGAGGAGTCCTACTCCCTCTGGGAGTAGGATTCCCCCCCCAATCCTAGTTGGACTAGGATTCTTCAAGGGGGAGAGAGAGAGAGGGGGCGCCCCACTTCTCCTAGTCCTAATAGGACTAGGGAAGGGGGGAGGCGCACAACCCATGAGGGCAGCCCTCTCACCTCTTCTCCAAGGCCCATGTTGGCCCATTATGCTCCCGGGGGGTTCCGGTAACCCTCCCGGTATTCCGGTAAAATCCTGATTTCACCTGGAATGCATCCGATGTCCAAACATAGGCTTCCAATATATAATTCTTTATGTCTCGATCATTTCGAGACTCCTCGTCACGTCCGTGATCACATCCGGGACTCCGAACTCCTTCGGTACATCAAAATGCATAAACTCATAATAACTGTCATCGTAACGTTAAGCGTGCGGACCCTACGGTTCGAGAACAATGTAGACATGACCGAGACACGTTTCCGGTCAATAACCAATAGCGGGACCTGGATGCCCATATTGGCTCCTACATATTCTACGAAGATCTTTATCGGTCAGACCGCATAACAACATACGTCGTTCCCTTTGTCATCGGTATGTTACTTACCCGAGATTCGATCGTCGGTATCCAATACCTAGTTCAATCTCGTTACCGGCAAGTCTCTTTTCTCGTTCCGTAATACATCATCTCGCAACTAACTCATTGGTTGCAATGCTTGCAAGGCTTTATGTGATGTGCATTACCGAGAAGGCCCTGAGATACCTCTCCGACAATCGGAGTGACAAATCCTAATCTCGAAGTATGCCAACTCAACATGTACCTTCGGAGACACTTGTAGAGCACCTTTATAATCACCCAGTTACGTTGTGACGTTTGGTAGCACACAAAGTGTTCCTACGGTAAATGGGAGTTGCATATTCTCATAGTTAAAGGAACATGTATAAGTCATGGATAAAAGCAATAGCAATATACTAAACGATCGGGTGCTATGCTAATGCAATGGGTCATGTCAATCAGATCATTCAACTAATGATGTGATCTCGTTAATCAAACAACAACTCTTTGTTCATGGCTAGGAAACATAACCATCTTTGATTAATGAGCTAGTCAAGTAGAGGCATACTAGTGACACTCTGTTTGTCTAATAATAAACATTTATCATGATATAAGGAAATAAATAATAACTTTATTATTGCCTCTAGGGCATATTTCCTTCAGTCTCCCACTTGCACTAGAGTCAATAATCTAGATTACAAAGTAATGATTCTAACACCCATGGAGTTTTGGTGCTGATCATGTTTTGCTCGTGGAAGAGGCTTAGTCAACGGGTCTGCAACATTCAGATCCGTATGTATCTTGCATATCTCTATGTCTCCCACCTGGACCAAATCCCTGATGGAGTTGAAGCGTCTCTTGATGTGTTTGGTTCTTTTGTGAAATCTGGATTCCTTTGCCAAGGCAATTGCACCAGTATTGTCACAAAAGATTTTCATTGGACCCGATACGCTAGGTACAACACCTAGATCGAATATGAACTCCTTCATCCAGACTCCTTCATTGGCCGCTTCTGAAGCGGCTATGTACTCAGCTTCACATGTAGATCCCGCCACGACGCTTTGTTTAGAACTGCACCAACTGACAGCTCCACCGTTTAATGTAAATACGTATCCGGTTTGCGATTTGGAATCGTCCGGATCAGTGTCAAAGCTTGCATCGACGTAACCGTTTACGACGAGCTCTTTGTCACCTCCAAAAATGAGAAACATATCCTTAGTCCTTCTCAAGTACTTAAGGATGTTCTTGACCGCTGTCCAGTGATCCACTCCTGGATTACTTTGGTACCTGCCTGCTAAACTTACAGCAAGGCACACATCAGGTCTGGTACACAGCATTGCATACATGATAGAGCCTATGGCTGAAGCATAGGGAACATTTTTCATTTTCTCTCTATCTTCTGCGGTGGTCGGGCATTGAGTCTTACTCAATTTCACACCTTGTGCCACAGGCAAGAACCCTTTCTTTGCCTGATCCATTCTGAACTTTTTCAAAACTTTGTCAAGGTATGTGCTTTGTGAAAGTCCTATTAAGCGTCTTGATCTATCTCTATAGATCTTAATGCCCAATATGTAAGCAGCTTCCCCGAGGTCTTTCATTGAAAAACTTTTATTCAAGTATCCCTTTATGCTATCCAGAAATTCTATATTATTTCCGATCAGTAATATGTCATCTACATATAATATCAGAAATGCTACAGAGCTCCCACTCACTTTCTTGTAAATACAGGCTTCTCCGAAAGTCTGTATAAAACCAAAAGCTTTGATCACACTATCAAAGCGTTTATTCCAACTCCGAGAGGCTTGCACCAGTCCATAAATGGATCGCTGGAGCTTGCACACTTTGTTAGCTCCCTTTGGATCGACAAAACCTTCTGGTTGCATCATATACAACTCTTCTTCCAGAAATCCATTCAGGAATGCAGTTTTGACATCCATTTGCCAAATTTCATAATCATAAAATGCGGCAACTGCTAACATGATTCGGACAGACTTAAGCATCGCTACGGGTGAGAAAGTCTCATCGTAGTCAATCCCTTGAACTTGTCGAAAACCTTTTGCAACAAGTCGAGCTTTATAGACAGTAACATTACCATCAGCGTCAGTCTTCTTCTTGAAAATCCATTTATTTTCTATTGCTTGCCGATCATCGGGCAAGTCAACCAAAGTCCACACTTTGTTATCATACATGGATCCCATCTCAGATTTCATGGCCTCAAGCCATTTTGCGGAATCTGGGCTCACCATCGCTTCTTCATAGTTCGTAGGTTCATCATGGTCTAGTAACATGACTTCCAAAATAGGATTACCATACCACTCTGGTGCGGATCTTACTCTGGTTGATCTACGAAGTTCAGTAGAAACTTGATCTGAAGTTTCATGATCATTATCATTAGCTTCCTCCCTATTTGATGTAGGTGTCACAGAAACAGATTTCTGTGATGTACTACTTCTCAATAAAGGAGCAGATACTGTTATCTCATCAAGTTCTACTTTCCTCCCACTCACTTCTTTCGAGAGAAACTCCTTCTCTAGAAAGTTTCCGACTTTGGCAACAAAAATTTTGCCTTCGGATCTGTGATAGAAGGTATACCCAATAGTCTCCTTTGGGTATCCTATGAAGACACATTTTTCCGATTTGGGTTCGAGCTTATCAGGTTGAAGCTTTTTCACATAAGCATCGCAGCCCCAAACTTTAAGAAACGACAACTTTGGTTTCTTGCCAAACCACAGTTCATAAGGCGTCGTCTCAACGGATTTTGATGGTGCCCTATTTAACGTGAATGCGGCCGTCTCTAGAGCATAACCCCAAAAAGATAGCGGTAAATCGGTAAGAGACATCATAGATCGCACCATATCCAGTAAAGTACGATGACGACGTTCGGACACACCATTACGTTGTGGTGTTCCGGGTGGCGTGAGTTGCGAAACAATTCCGCATTGTTTCAAATGTAGACCAAACTCGTAACTCAAATATTCTCCTCCACGATCAGATCGTAGAAACTTTATTTTCTTGTTACGATGATTTTCCACTTCACTCTGAAATTCTTTGAACTTTTCAAATGTTTCAGACTTGTGTTTCATTAAGTAGATATACCCATATCTGCTTAAATCATCAGTGAAGGTGAGAAAATAACGATATCCGCCACGAGCCTCAACATTCATTGGACCACATACATCAGTATGTATGATTTCCAATAAATCTGTTGCTCTCTCCACAGTACCGGAGAACGGTGTTTTAGTCATCTTGCCCATAAGGCACGGCTCGCAAGTGCCAAGTGATTCATAATCAAGTGACTCCAAAAGCCCATCAGTATGGAGTTTCTTCATGCGCTTTACGCCGATATGACCTAAACGGCAGTGCCACAAATAAGTTGCACTATCATTATTAACTCTGCATCTTTTGGCTTCAACATTATGAATATGTGTGTTACTACTATCGAGATTAAGTAAGAACAAACCACTCTTTAATGGCGCATGACCATAAAAGATATTACTCATATAAATAGAACAACCATTATTCTCTGATTTAAATGAATAACTGTCTCGCATCAAACAAGATCCAGATATAATGTTCATGCTCAACGCTGGTACTAAATAACAATTATTTAGATCTAATATTAATCCCGAAGGTAGATGTAGAGGTAGCGTGCCGACCGCGATCACATCGACTTTTGAACCATTTCCCACGCGCATCGTCACCTCGTCCTTAGCCAATCTTCGCTTAATCCGTAGCCCCTGTTTTGAGTTGCAAATATTAGCAACAGAACCAGTATCAAATACCCAGGTGCTACTGCGAGAATTAGTAAGGTACACATCAATAACATGTATATCACATATACCTTTGTTAACCTTGCCATCCTTCTTATCCGCCAAATACTTGGGGCAGTTCCGCTTCCAGTGACCAGTCTGCTTGCAATAGAAGCACTCAGTTTCAGGCTTAGGTCCAGACTTGGGTTTCTTCTCTTGAGTAGCAACTTGCTTGCTGTTCTTTTTGAAGTTCCCCTTTTTCTTCCCTTTGCCCTTTTTCTTGAAACTAGTGGTTTTGTTAACCATCAACACTTGATGCTCCTTTTTGATTTCTACCTCCGCGGCTTTTAGCATCGCGAAGAGCTCGGGCATAGTTTTGGTCATCCCTTGCATATTATAGTTCATCACGAAGCTCTTGTAGCTTGGTGGCAGTGATTGGAGAATTCTGTCAATGACGCAATCATCCGGAAGATTAACTCCCAGTTGAATCAAGTGATTGTTATACCCAGACATTCTGAGTATATGCTCACTGACAGAACCATTCTCCTCCATTTTACAGCTATAGAACTTATTGGAGACTTCATATCTCTCAATCCGGGCATTTGCTTGAAATATTAACTTCAACTCCTGGAACATCTCATATGCTCCATGGTGTTCAAAACGTCGTTGAAGTCCCGGTTCTAAGCCGTAAAGCATGGCACACTGAACTATAGAGTAGTCATCAGCTTTGCTTTGCCAGACGTTCATAACATCTGGCGTAGCTCTTGCACCAGGCCTGGCACCTAGCGGTGCTTCCAGGACGTAATTCTTCTGTGCAGCAATGAGGATAATCCTCAAGTTACGGACCCAGTCCGTGTAATTGCTACCATCATCTTTCAACTTTGCTTTCTCAAGGAACGCATTAAAATTCAACGGAACAACAGCACGAGCCATCTATCTACACAACATAGACAAGCAAGATACTATCAGGTACTAAGTTCATGATAAATTAAAGTTCAATTAATCATATTACTTAAGAACTCCCACTTAGATAGACATCTCTCTAATCCTCTAAGTGATCACGTGATCCAAATTAACTAAACCATGTCCGATCATCACGTGAGATGGAGTAGTTTCAATGGTGAACATCATTATGTTGATCATATCTACTATATGATTCACGCTCGACCTTTCGGTCTCTGTGTTCCGAGGCCATATCTGTATATGCTAGGCTCGTCAAGTTAAACCTGAGTATTCCGCGTGTGCAACTGTTTTGCACCCGTTGTATTTGAACGTAGAGCCTATCACACCCGATCATCACGTGGTGTCTCAGCACGAAGAACTTTCGCAACGGTGCATACTCAGGGAGAACACTTCTTGATAATTTAGTGAGAGATCATCTTATAATGCTACCGTCAATCAAAGCAAGATAAGATGCATAAAAGGATAAACATCACATGCAATCAATATAAGTGATATGATATGGCCATCATCATCTTGTGCTTGTGATCTCCATCTTCGAAGCACCGTCATGATCACCATCGTCACCGGCGCGACACCTTGATCTTCATCGCAGCATCGTTGTCGTCTCGCTAATCTTATGCTTCTACGACTATCACTACCGTTTAGCAATAAAGTAAAGCATTACATCGCGATTGCATTGCATACAATAAAGCGACAACCATATGGCTCCTGCCAGTTGCCGATAACTCGGTTACAAAACATGATCATCTCATACAATAAAATTAGCATCACGTCTTGACCATATCACATCACAACATGCCCTGCAAAAACAAGTTAGACGTTTCTCTACTTTGTTGTTGCATGTTTTACGTGGCTGCTACGGGCTTTAAGCAAGAACTCATCTTACCTACGCATCAAAACCACAACGATAGTTTGTCAAATAGACTCCGTTTTAACCTTCTCAAGGACCGGGCGTAGCCACACTCGGTTCAACTAAAGTTGGAGAGACAGTCTTCCGCAAGCCATCTCTGTGCAAAGCACGTCGAGGGAACCGGTCTCGCGTAAGCGTACGCGTAAGGTTGGTCCGGATCGTCTCATCCAACAATACCGCTGAACCAAAGTATGACATGCTGGTAGGCAGTATGACTTGTATCGTCCACAACTCACTTGTGTTCTACTCGTGCAAATAACATCAACCATAAAACCTAGGCTCGGATGCCACTGTTGGGGAACGCAGTAAATTCAAAAAAATTTCCTACGCACACGCAAGATCATGGTGATGCATAGCAACGAGAGGGGAGAGTGTTTGTCTACGTACCCTCGTAGACTGAAGCGGAAGCGTTGACACAACATAGAGGAAGTAGTCGTACGTTCTCCTCGCGATCCAACCGATCACAACACCGTTACTCCGGCACCTCCGAGTTCTTGGCACACGTTCAGCTCGATGACGATCCCCGGGCTCCGATCCAGCAAAGCGTCGGGGAAGAGTTCCGTCAGCACGACGGCGTGGTGACGATCTTGATGTGTTACCGGCGCAGGGCTTCGCCTAAGCACTGCAACGATATAATCGAGGTGGAATTTGGTGGAAGGGGGCACCGCACACGGCTAAGGAACGATCCGTAGATCATCTTGTGTGTCTTGGGGTGTCCCCTGCCCCCGTATATAAAGGATGAAGGGGGGGAGGCTGGCCGGCCAAAGGAGGGAGGCGCAGGAGGAGTCCTACTCCCTCTGGGAGTAGGATTCCCCCCCCAATCCTAGTTGGACTAGGATTCTTCAAGGGGGAGAGAGAGAGAGGGGGCGCCCCACTTCTCCTAGTCCTAATAGGACTAGGGAAGGGGGGAGGCGCACAGCCCATGAGGGAAGCCCTCTCACCTCTTCTCCAAGGCCCATGTTGGCCCATTATGCTCCCGGGGGGTTCCGGTAACCCTCCCGGTATTCCGGTAAAATCCTGATTTCACCTGGAATGCATCCGATGTCCAAACATAGGCTTCCAATATATAATTCTTTATGTCTCGACCATTTCGAGACTCCTCGTCACGTCCGTGATCACATCCGGGACTCCGAACTCCTTCGGTACATCAAAATGCATAAACTCATAATAACTGTCATCGTAACGTTAAGCGTGCGGACCCTACGGTTCGAGAACAATGTAGACATGACCGAGACACGTTTCCGGTCAATAACCAATAGCGGGACCTGGATGCCCATATTGGCTCCTACATATTCTACGAAGATCTTTATCGGTCAGACCGCATAACAACATACGTCGTTCCCTTTGTCATCGGTATGTTACTTACCCGAGATTCGATCGTCGGTATCCAATACCTAGTTCAATCTCGTTACCGGCAAGTCTCTTTTCTCGTTCCGTAATACATCATCTCGCAACTAACTCATTGGTTGCAATGCTTGCAAGGCTTTATGTGATGTGCATTACCGAGAAGGCCCTGAGATACCTCTCCGACAATCGGAGTGACAAATCCTAATCTCGAAGTATGCCAACTCAACATGTACCTTCGGAGACACTTGTAGAGCACCTTTATAATCACCCAGTTACGTTGTGACGTTTGGTAGCACACAAAGTGTTCCTACGGTAAATGGGAGTTGCATATTCTCATAGTTAAAGGAACATGTATAAGTCATGGATAAAAGCAATAGCAATATACTAAACGATCGGGTGCTATGCTAATGCAATGGGTCATGTCAATCAGATCATTCAACTAATGATGTGATCTCGTTAATCAAACAACAACTCTTTGTTCATGGCTAGGAAACATAACCATCTTTGATTAATGAGCTAGTCAAGTAGAGGCATACTAGTGACACTCTGTTTGTCTATGTATTCACACATGTATTATGTTTCCAGTTAATACAATTCTAGCATGAATAATAAACATTTATCATGATATAAGGAAATAAATAATAACTTTATTATTGCCTCTAGGGCATATTTCCTTCAGAAAGTAGTGGCCAAGTTGCTCAAACCTCCCTCGGCACAAGGCCACTATTTGAGGATAAACCTACAAGCAAAGTTCAGATTGTTTGTGCTCCCTCTTATGTACTCGAAAGTTTAGTCGTACAAGAACTAATTTTAGCATGAAATACCTCTGATTGAACACCATTTACCAGTCTGTACCCTAGGTAATTAAAGTTCGTCCATGGATCATATTGGCTGTGATCTCAATCATTTGGATGCATAAACATACTAAACATGTGTATATCTGAATCTTTTTGTGAATTATGTATGAATATTGTCGTGTGATCTATGAATCATTTGGATGCATAGATATGCCGAGCTTGTGTATATATGAATCTTTTGAGTTGTTGATAGTGAATGTTGGCTATGAATATGAACGTGTCCTGTGAACCTGAGTTTGATATGAATGTTTACCTTTTCTGTTGTATTTGTGTGTGAACTTGTTAGTATGCCTACTGTGGGGTATAAAACGCAAGTCTCTTATAAAAGTAATGATGTGTCCAATTTATGTTTTCCCTTCTAACATTATAAAAACATCCCACGTGTTATTACTATTATCGTATATTTTATAGAGACTTATATATACATTATAAAAACATCCCACGTGTTATTAACTTATAAAAGTAAATGTTTAACGGAAGTTGGCAAGGAAAATCCTAGTTGTTTTTAACTCACAGGCAAGGAAAATCCCGGTGATTGTGTACAAAAGCTTGCGAAGATTTTAAGGACCAATTTAATAATAACGCGCTCATTTTTATTTTGAGAAATAACTCACTAATTTCTTAATTATATATATATATATATATATATATATATATATATATATATATATAAATGTGCCTCTCCGGTTTATTCTTTGATATTAATTGCTCCTTCTAACATAACATTACATATATAACGAGCCCACCTAATACGTGTATTTCAAGGAAGTGCAAATGGGTTGGGATTTTTTAGAAAATATAAATGGGCCTGATTGATGCGAAATTATTTGTTCACCCAGCCCAGCAAATGGACTGTACATTCCAGAAAACATGGGTTAAATATATGCCACATTTTTGCAGCCTAACATGTGGGCCAATAGGTCGAAGCCTACGCAGGGCATTGTCAGCTTGGTCAACAAACGATTGTGTCATCCACAACCATTGGATTTATATCCAATGGCCGGCATGCACCTTCACTCTCTCGTCTTCTTCCTCTAGCGTCGCCGGGACCTCCTGGTCCGGCCTCCCACGGCTAGCGGCTCTGCTTAGCACGCATCGCTGCGAAGCGCTACCCCATCGCCAGCCAGGCTATCCCTCCACCCCTTGACACCTCCTGTTATTCTCCACAAACTACAGCCCCACAGCGCAATAGAACCAGTTATAACCCTTCTCCTCCTCTCAATCTGCGACTCCACTGACGCGTTTTCCCATCTCCGAGTCGTTCTCGTCCGGGGCCTCGCCGTCGTCCATCGCCTCACTGCGTTTGGTGCGGCGTGGTCAACAAACGAGAGTCATCGGAAGAGGATTGTACGTGGAGAGCCTGACGGCTGGGACCCACGTGGTCCATGGTCGCACGCAAGGAAAGTTCCTCCTTATTAAGCTAAAAAAATGTTTCCTCCACCTGACAGCTGGGACCCCCCGGTTGTATCTTCGCACGGAAGGAAGTGCCTTCTTGTTTTGCGAAAAAATTATTCATCCCGTTGACAGCTGGGACCCGTCAGATTTGGTGACTGACTTGTGGGCCTACTAAGCGGACGTGTACGCACGACTTTGTCAACTTCATCAACAAATGATTCTAGCAGCTGGACCGTTGGATGTTAATCCAACAACCGTGCTCCTTCTTCAACCTCTATTCTTGCTCCTGTCTCCCGTGGGCGGCACCGCGGCTGTGCTGCCGCGCACCCGAACCAGTGAAGTTTCCCACTCCTCTCCATCTACACCTCCACCGCCCTGTCTTCCCCATCTCCGGTTCGTTCCAGTCTGGGTGCGCTCGGCACGGTGTGGTCAACGTGCTAAAAAATCGAGAGTCATCGGAAGATGACTGCATGTGAGAGGCTGACAGTGGGGACACACCACGCCCATGGACGCATGCATGCAACGGAATGCGGCGAGGTCAACGTGGTCAAGGAACGACTTCCATCGGAAGTATACTTTTCGTGGAGAGTCTCAGCTGGGTCCACGGTCGCAGCAAGTAAGTGCTTCCTTATTACGCGGAAAATAATGATTCCTCCAACTGACAGCAGGGACCCATTGGACAGGCCACCGTATTTTGCAAAAAAACGTTTGCCCCCTGACTGCTGGTACCCACCTGACGAGCCACCGTATTTTGAAAAAACGTCCCCCCCCCGCTGTCAGCTTGGACCCACCGGAAGTGCCTCCTTATTACGCATAAAAAACTGAATACTCCCTCGGCTAGCTGGGACCCACCTTGGTGGGAGGCTGACTTGTGGGCCTACTAAGTTGACGGGGACGAAGGGCTTTGTCAACTTAGTCAATATGAACGATTCTAGCTCCAGTGACTGTACGATGTCCATCCAACGGCCGTAGTGGTTCTTCAACCTCTGGTCTTCTTGCTCCAGCCGCCCAAAGCAGCGCCGGTCGTGCCGCATGCTCCTGCCTCCCGTGGCCAGATGTGCTGCCGCGGAGGCCTCACCGCCCCCTACTATTCCCACCGCTGGCCAGGCCCTGCGGCGACGGCAGCCTCACACCGCAGTCGAACCAGTGAACCCTCGTACTCCTCTCCGCGCGGGCTTCCACTGCCGCGTCTTCCCCGGCTCCGCGTCGTCCCCTTCCTAGGCCTCGCCGTCGTCCACCGCCGTGGTGCTCTCCGCGCGGCGTGGCCAATGTGGTCAAGGAACGACTTCCATCGGAAGAGTACTGTACGTGGAGAGGCTGACAGCTAGGTCCACGGCCACAGCCCAGTTTTTTTGTGATTTGCCAAGTAAGTCGCTTTGTCAGGCCTGTTGGGCTGCAAATCTTTCAAGACGAGGAGAGCTTTCATTCGGCTGGCCGAGAAAATGGCCCATCAGTAATTAGAAATGGGTTGTACATTTTTAAAACACATCAAACCGACAATTAGTTTCAAATATTATTTTTTTTCATTTGAGATTTTAAATTACATTAATTTTTATGCGTGGAGAATTTGTTGGATTTTATATTTATATACATTTATTTTTAAAATCAGTTTGAATGTGAGTCGAAATTTCGGGATTAAAAACAGTTCGGACCGCACCGAAATATGCAAAATTTCGTATAATTTTTTAACCGTGGGCACTATATGGGCTGTAATGCTAACAAAAAGAATATGGGCTCCAAAAAAACCTTAATAATTAGCAAATGGGATGTAAATTATTAGAAATAATGGCAGATGGGCTGTATGCTGTTTTCCACAGATTTGAGGCTTTCCTAAAAAAGGTTGACGCACAAGCAGTGACTGTTGGATGGCCATCCAACGGCCGTCGTGGTTCTTCAATCTCTGCTCTGCCTGCTCCAGCCGCTCAAACAATCGCCGACGGGACAGCCTGCTCCCTCCTCCCCACGGCCGGCTGTGCAGTCGCGCAGGCCTCACCGCCCCACCGTACTCCCATCGCTGGCCTAGCCATCCCTCTACTAACCCACACCTGCTGTTATTCTTCGGCGATGGCAGACGAACCAGTAAACCCTCGTACAATCGTACTCCCCTCCTCGTGGGAAACAATTGCCGAGTCTTCCCTGCCTCCGTGTCGTTCCCTTCCTAGGCCTCGCCGTCGTCCACCGCCCTGGTGCTCTCGGCGTGGCCTGGTCAACGTGGTCAAGGAACGGCTTCCATCGGACATGGACTGTACGTGGAGAGGCTGACAGCTGTGTCCACGGCCGCAGCAAGGAAGTGCCTCCTTATTAAGTGCAAAATAATTATTCCTCCACCTGACAGCGGGGACCCACCGGACGGGCCACCGTATTTCGCAAAAAAATGTTTACCCCTGACTGCTGGGAACAACCAGCTACATCTTCGCACGCAAGGAAGTGCGTCCGGGCAAAAAAAAACGATTCGCCCCCCTGACAGCTGGGACCCACAAAATAGGAAGTGCCTGACAGTAGGGACCTACCTTGTCGAAGCGTATGTAGCGTTGACATTCTGGTCGCGAACGTGTACGTACATATATACTGGTGGATGTAGAGGCGCGCACGTGTTGTATTAGAGGCCCGTATGTGTCGTAGTAGAGGCGCGCACGTAGCATGTACACGTATGTACAACGGCCAGAGTGCAAGAAAGAAAATACAGCCACATATGTGTACATATGAGCGGGGTCTCGAACGCCTACTCGCGCATACATACGGCCAGGGCTTGTGTACATGGCAGGGTCGGAACGGAGAAACAACATCGTCATATTCATGGTGAGGCAATGGAATGCGTCGTGTTCATGGGGAGGCAACGGAATGCGTCGTGTTCATCGGGAGGCAACGGAACGTGTGGGAGCTTACCAGCTGGGTCGGAATGGAATGCGTGGTCGTGTTCATCGGGGGGGGGGGGGGGCTTGGACGGAACAGGCGATGGAAACGAGGCCTGGCGTACCGCACAACGGAGGAAACGGACCTCCTACGTTCGGAACGGGTTCCTGTTGATCGGGAGGGGTGTGGCGTACGCAAAACAGAGGAAATGGGCCTCCTACGGTCGAAACAGGGGTGCTGTTGATCGGGAGGGGTGTGGTGTACCGCAAAACGGATGAAACAGACCTCCCACGGTCGAAACGGGGGTCCTGTTGATTGGGAGGGGTGTGGCGTACCACAAGACGGATGAAACGGACTTGTGTTGGAGCGCTAGGTCGAAACGAGGGTCCTGTTCATTGGGAGGGGTGTGGCATACTGCAAAATGGGACTCCACGGGATACTGTTCATCTCCATCGTCGACCTCCTCCAGCCTCCACGGGCTACCGTCAACCTCCTACAGCCTCCACGGGCTCCTGTTCATCCAGCCTCCACCGCGCGCTACTCCACCGGCTACTGTTCAACCACACCTCCACGGGCACCCCTGCACCGTATACTGTTCATCCAGCCCTCCACACCACGGGGTCCTGTTCAACCACCCCTCCACGAGCACCCCTCCCCCGTCTACTGTTCATCCAGCCCTCCACCACACCACGGGGTCCTGTTCATCCAGAGGCAACGCCACCGCTCACTGTTCATCCAAACACCCCCCCCCCCCGCAACGCTCATTGTTCATCCCAAAGGCAGCATCGATCGGCTTAAGTTAGCAGCAGTAGCGAAGGAATCGCTCGATCGGGTTTAGTTAACAACCATCAATCGATCGCTCCGGTTCAGTAACGCGTAGCCTGCGGTGCAATCGCTCGGGTTCAACTAGAGCCCAACGTCTCGCTCGGGTTCAGTTAGAGCCAACGCCTCACACACACACGCGCGCACGTGTGCGAGAGAAACGCGCATCACTCGGCCCCCAACCTCCTACCGTAACCGGGAACTCGCCAAAATTTTCCTCGCCCTCGCTTCTACCACGGTTTTTTCCGTCATGGACGGCGCAAAGAATGTCATGCAGCTGCGTCTCCGGCCCGCCCAGGACGAAAAGCCCATTTTCTGTCATGTTTTTTGTCATAGAAGTAGGAGCCCACCACATCTATGATGATACCGGGTTATGTCACAATTATCATCATAGAAGTGTCATATGTATGACAGAAAAAAATTTCGTTCGGCCCAAAATGTCACGGATGTGTCTTTTTTTTGTAGTGCTGCTTCGCCACCATCGTGGCTTTTTAGTTAGCTTCCAGGTGATGCATGTCTGTGCTAGGCTTGTCACTGGCTCGGCCAATGCTGTGACTAGCTATTTGTCTTCTGGTGCTCCCGGGATGGTGGTTCATGTAAAAAATATCTTTCTTTATCTTGATAAAGACCGGCTTCGCCTTTCGAATACAAGCTAGACACCATATGGAACATGCAACCACATATGACACCGTGAAGTTAAAGCAAGCTCCTGGGATGGTGGTTCACGGCGAGCGAGATCATCAACTCCAGAGCTACGTTCCCCGACTCCATCTGCTGACACTATACCCTTTAATTCTTGAAACGTGCCTGGCATAGCCGCGTACCATGCTGGAGCGACTTCTCTCTTACCTTCTCTGCTTCTGTCAAGGCAGGGTCTGAAATACCCTTGCATAAAAACACAATAGTGAGAGTTTGGGTGAAGTGTGTGCAGAACTAGTGCACTGTAAAAGTAGGAGATAGCAGGTGGCTGAAAAATAAATGACAGGAGACATATGATAGCTCTACAACATTGCATGGCAAACAAAATTAGATTCTACTACGTATGATTTTGTAATATATGAGCATAGGAAATGCAGGTACTCCTCCAACACATCACCACATGTGGTCATATCAAGATAACAGTCGACTGAAAATAAATAGGTTAGTCGATTTTTTTATGAACCGTCCGATCTATAAGGAATGGGCAGATGGCCTTTGTCTACCTCCCGCCAGTCACTGTTGACGATCTTTCTCGAACCGCCAGCAACCACCGGCCCAGACCCCTTCCTCCACCGCCCCGCCCTGCCCTCGACCTCACACCACCGCCGTGCTTGGTAGCGCCCCCAGGCCATCCCTTTAATCACGGCCGACCTCCAGATCGGGCGCCAGCAGCTCTAGGCCCCACACGCCCCTAATATAAACACCGAGGCGCTGCTTCCCCAGCATAATAGGCGGATTAGCGCCTTTTACGCCTGGGAATGCTTCCGTTAATTGGGAATCAACTGACCAGGAATTGAAATCCAGGGGGTGATGGACCTCTAGATAAGGTGAAATAGTATATGAGGAGAAACCTTGTGCATCGCGAGTAACTAGGAACATCTAGTATCAAGAAGAAGCGGCCAACTAGTGTATTTTGTGGGATGAATACCGTGCAAGCAGACACACAAGATTTGCACGAATAAGGGAAGCGGAGTACCATTTTCGGTTGCCAGTGTGGTTGCCTGCACATGTCGCGCCGATCTTCTTCTTTTGCCGGGGAAACCGATGTTCTAGAGGAGGGTGCAGGCTTGGATGAACCCATGGCCAAATTGTTGACTGTGTTGACGTGGCCGTATGTTGGCGGAGGGGAAGCAGATCCGAGGCGGCGAAGGACGGCGTAGCAGGAACAACTCTGGTGCGGTGGACAGTGGCGAAGTTGGAGCGGTAGCGGTGAGGCGCTGGACGGCGTGGTTCAACTGGCTCGAGTATGGACGACTTGGCCTCGGCTTCAACTACTAGTCGTCGAGGGCATTCCGGTTGAGGTTGCGGTGGACGACGACATCGGGGTATCGGCTCTGGCGTGATGGAGGAGGGCGGCGGTTGATGGGTGGGATGGGGTGGCCGATGGAGGACCCCGGCGTTTCACGGCTGGTGGAGAGGTAGTTTTGGCGCCCATGGAGTGCGAATGAGGAATCGGACAGGGGGCTGGGGGACCTAAGGGAAAACCATGTTTCATTATGGGACGCGCTTGTTTTTGGCTTTTTTGAACAGATGGGATGCGCTTGTTTGAAATTTGGGGAAAGTACAAACTTTACCCCCCTCTTAAATTTCGGACCTACCGCGGGTCGGGGTAGGATGGTAATCCCAGGTGTCCCAAATAGTGGGCGGGAGCAATGTCGGCCGCGCGCATGTGTGCTTAGGCGGCCATTGTGTACGAATGTTTTTCAGAGGCGGTTGCCTGGCTTCTAGGTGAAGCTACAAACCTACCCCGGTTTAGACCTTTGGACTTCGGGCCGGTAGGTTTAACAGGTCGGAGTTAGAAAAGTAATTTCCTTCTACTACCAAACATCGGTCTCAGGCAATTTCGGGCGAGTAGATGCTCTTTTGGTGCTTCGTTCGAAATTTTGAAACAGAAGCATTCACGTTTAGAGTACTCTTGAACTTTGAGGATTAACCTAAATATACAACGTTAAATTTGACCTTGTATATTTGAAAACCTCATTAAATTATCCGCTTCTTTTTGAAATTTTGACACTTGAGAATCCTATAACTACGATTATTTTCGAATGGAGGAGCTAAATTTGAATCTATTTTGTACACGACTATATATGCTATTATGTACAAAATCAGAGCAAAGATTGGTGCCCCCATAACTTAGGTATGATTTAAAAATCCCATGATATCGAATTCAAATAATTGAATGGACTTCATGTTGAATTCGATTTTTTTAAACCACCTAATTTGAATTCTAATGTATGCTAGTTCATAGCTATCTATTTATAATGTCCATTGTGTAACTTTCTTATGTATAATGTGCTTTACACACACAACATGAACTATACTCACGTTAATATTCGATTGCTAAAGCGATGCATTGTCTGGAGTTCAAAATACTAACTATGTGGATCAATTATGTCGAATAAAAACATAAACATGCTCAAGTATGATAGAATCTAGATGTCTGATGGATCAATGACCGTTCCTTACGCGAATTGCAAATATCATGATCCCATCCTAATATTTGGATACAATTCATATCTTTAATCAATGTGTACATCAGTCTTTTACGTGTAGTTTCCTCTCCATCGGTGGTCTCTCACACATGCTCACATACTCTCTCCCAAGGTGTCTTTCTCGCAGACATGCTCTCGATATAACCCTCCCTCCCGCTCGTAACCATTTATGACTGTTTTCACTAACCTTTATCACAAGCACTCTTCCTCTCACAAGAATACACACGCACAATCCCCATCGGCCCTTTCTATATACATAGACCTGCCTACGTGTCTCCTGTATGCACATTATCTTTAGGCTTGTCTCTCACGCATTGTTTCACACCTCTCTTCCTAATCGACGAGTATGATTCTAGCAGAGCATTCTGTAGGTTGCCCCTGAAAGTTAGGTTGGATGAATAGTAATATCAGAGATAAGGGGTTACCTTAGTCCGATAACCCAGGGTTACAAATCCTAGCCGGCTTTGTCAGTGGACATAGAGTCCTTCACAATTCTGCTATCGTTGTCTTGTACGACAAGTCATCCATGGGTCTCCCTAAATGCGTCACGGGCCGACCAATGTGCCGCAGGAGGAACAGAACCAAGGGCCTGACCTCTGCCCCGAGGTCTCGTTATCTTCTCACACCCACACATACGAACAGAGACACCAAACAAAAATCTCCTCGTGCCTTTATACCCTCCCCCCTTGCATATACACACTCAAGGGAATCTCTCGCCATGACATCATATATTAGTCTCTCTCTCTAGACTTCTCTCATTTCTCGTGCTATCTCTCCCACGACCCTCCCCCGCTGGCCCCTCTATACATGCCTCTCTCGAATACATAACACACACATACCTCTCTAGGCCCTGCCAAATATATCAATTACACATTCACAGATGTTACATCACGTACCCTATTGATCTAAAAGGCCCTCTCTTCACGTTTATTTTGCATACAACATTCCTTTTGAATAAAGTGTTGCCGGAAAATTATTTTAGAATTTCTACATATATACAACATTACAAAGTTATATGGAGGAGTATGAAAGTTAATTTTCATTGCATGGTGCCCACAATGATATTTATTCTGCACTATGATTTTTTATTTTTTTATATAAAGTTAGTCAAAATAAAGAGAAACGAAGAGCAACTCTCTCCCCATCGCATACACCCCCTCTACGCCCCTTTCACGTATGCACACAAACAACCTCCAGGTCCTCTAAAAGTAAGCACCCAGCACATTCACGCAAGTTTCATCTTTCTCTTGAGATATATACAATGATGATCATTGTATTTAGAGTGAAAGAACGATACGAACATTGGACTTCAGAATCCACTCATTACGGTCACCATTTATGTTTTGTGGTTATTATACAGTAACGGGCTCACCGTACAGCTCTGTATTTGCTCAAGACACGACTAGTTGACTAGTTAAACACTCCACGTTGCACCTCTAGTGTTGCATCACATTATCTCACTACCATTGGGCCCACTGGTCAGCTTGTATCTACTCTTTTACACTCTTAAAAAAACAGAGTTGGTGATGATGGTGTGCCTGCCATCCTGCAACATAGGCCGTTATATCTGACGGATAGGAAGGAAACTATGGCAATTTTGCAAAAAGGTACCCACACACCTCTCCACATTTGCAAATAAGGCCTTCCCTCGTTCATCCTTTTCTCTCACAACATAAACTACTCATACAAATGCATCTTGATGTTACGTGCAACGCACGGGGATCTTGCTAGTAAGAATGAAATCAAACGACAAAAAAATATTGGACGGTAGTTCGAAGTCATGACCACGGGCACATCGGACAAGGTGGCCTTGTATTAGTATGCTGAGCCGTCTGTTTTAACACACATGAGCTGGTGTGGTGATTATACACACATGCACGCGTGCACACGAACTGCATGCACACAACACTCACATGAACACATGCAGCCACGCACGCACGCAAAACTCACACGTACACACGCAGCCATGAATGCACGCAACACTCACACGCATACACGCACGCATGCATGCACACACCACATGACCTACACACACTCTCACGCTCAAGTGCTCAACCTACACGTGCACTCGCACACACCAGGCTCTGACAGACACATACACAACCAGGTGATTCACGCGCACGGGTTGGAGTCTTGTCGCGCCTGGGTAAATTGTTGTTTATCTGACCTTTTTCCTATGTGAACTGACATGTGGGACCCACAAGGAACATGGTCAGTTTAACTAGTCAACATGGTGCCACACAGTCTATTTCGCCGGTCAACAGAGTGCAATCTGATGCTGAACGGTGAGCAAGTGACCGTATAATCACCGCAAAATGTATAAGTGACCGTAATGAGCGTATTCTGAAGTTCGGTGTCCATATTACGCTTTTCTATCTGTAGGCCCTCCAAAACTACATCTCTACACGTTCTCGCATGCTACATCTAACAACTATGTAATACAACACTACTACTACAATCTAACACAATAAATCATATGTGTTTTTAGTTTTACTAGATATCATATTGTTACTTAATTATTTAGTTTGCATACATAAAAAATTGCCTTTGAAATGTATGGCCAGTATCACCTACCGCACAGGAAAATTCCCTCCCTTTCCTGTTTAATCGGGTTTGTATCGATGGACCGTGCGAAATAGCAAAACTATAGTACTATACAATACAAGTGACAGTTCACGGGGCCGCCGTGTCGTGCACTCCTCCGTCGTAAGAGTGGAGCGCTCGCTTTCATAATGTTCTAGTCCCGTTCGCCAACATGTGGTACATCATGCTACCGGTTCCATGTGCCATACCGAAATACAGTGCAGAGCAGCAGGGGTGTAGCACCCCAGTCATGGCGCCGACGTAGTAATGAGCAATGAGGCATCAAATCACAAAGTTGCACCTTTCCCGTAGTTAAGTTGGAGGGACAAAGTAATAATGCTCAAAAAAGAAGTTGGAGGGACGAATCAACCATCATTTCATTCGTTGCTGAATCCGCCTCTCACTAATCTTCATCATGTTTTTTATAAGATATTCTTCAAGTTAACCACGTGTTGCTTCTACCATTTTTCTGCCTCATGTGGGACGTGGATCGGCTTGGTAAAGCACTGACATGTGGGATCACATATTAGCAAACCAGCAGGCCAACGTCCTCTAAAAATAAGAAACCTCCCCCGCAATCCGCGCGGGAAAATCACCTCCTTTTTACTAATCTTGATTCTATAATTTTTTAGATCAATATAATTGAGATTTGTATAGATAGCACACAGGAGCAAAACCAAGTGGTACGGTTAATGGCATCCACAATGTGTAGCCAAATGTGAAAATAGCTTTTGGCATCGATGGGAACCATTGTGGATGGTGCTACCAAAGCCAAAAAGATGGAACCGAAGCTACCTGATTGATTGATTGAAGGAGTAGAAAAATGCAACGTCTCTCCTCTTGCTCCCGTGCTTTGATGCATGTACAATATAGAGCACAAAGTCTACTCCCCCGTCCCTTCTATCACAAATCTCAAAGCATTGAGGTGTCAAATCACAAAGAACGGACTAGGCAACCATCATTTCACTCTTGGCTGACTCCGCTTCTCCATCGTCTTCTTCGAGAAACCACCTCACCGCACTAAGCTGGATGGACGATGCTATTGTCTACTAGTAGTACTAGTACATTTACGCGTCCTTTGGTTCAACGGACTTCCTGGATGCAAATAAGGTGGTTGTCTCGGCTTGCAGGCGGAACTTGCGTCTGGTGGTCTCCCTCAACGGTGTTGTCCGTCGAATGCACTTCGTCAAATCACAACGTTTGAGATATCATTGACGTCAGCGCAATGGGAGGGAAGTCAAATAGTTACTAGATCCATTTTTCTGTACACAAGGCCAGTATATCAAAATTACAATTTGCAAAAGGCCACTAACACCAAACGAGGCAAAATTGATGGGGTTTGCCTCGTAATAGCAACCAAGGACATTAATATACCCTTGCATGCATGCGGAAGTGAGAAGGTTGGTTTGCATGGCGCTGCATTAATCATGCGAAGAGGAGTGAGATGGTTAGCTCTTTAGGCTTTGGAGAAAAAATACGCATTAATTGACACATCAAAAGAGGATTTGTATCGATTAATCCCGCGAGGGAAAACCCCGCCTTTCTTTATTAACACCAGTACTCCTAGTACATACGTCCTTATCCTATTTGGGTCTAGGCCTTGCATTGCCATACTTGGCCACAAATTTTTTCCAAGCTTGCCTAAAGTTTTCAAAAGGAAAAGGAGGTACACTTGCGCAGGGCTGTCGCGGTCGCACCGCACCCTCACACAGTCGCTCCTGCATGCCGCAAACCCAACCAAGGGAATGCACCCTCACTGACATGTGCTACCGCATGTGAACAAACCAAACTCAGCCATCCTACCGCTGACACATGATTTCCGTTCATACAGTATGTTTATCCTACCGCATGTTGGGAAGGATCCGTACGGCCCGTGCGGTGCTCTTTTGGGGAAGAAGAAGAGGTGAGGAAGAAGGGTTAGGAGACGTAGGATATTCAAATTCAGGCAACTTGCATAACAATATATGTTTTTACACAGCAAAAGATCCCTAAAAACAACAATATAAAGAAAAACTATAACTGGTTGTGGAACGGGATGGCCTCGTCGTCTTTGGCTAGCGGCGCGAACCAGCCATAGCTGCCGACGTGTGTCTCCGCACCATGGTTGTCCTCAGCCTCTAGCTACTCGTTCACGCAGAGCGTGCGGGCGCTCTGCACGAACGAGAGCACCACCCGGTTCAAGTCGAGGACGTCCGGTTCCGCCTGCCGGAGGGCCTCGATGGCAGCGGCATCCACGCGCTCCGCGTCGAGTTGAGCATCCGCCGCCCGGTTCAAGTCGAGGACGTCCGGTTCCGCCTGCAGGATGGCCTCGATGGCAGCGACATCCGCGCGCTCCACCTCGAGTTGAGGCTCCGCCGCCCGGTTCACATCCACGGCATCCAGTTCCACCTGCAGGAGAGCCTGGATGGCAACGGAATGCACACGCTCCGTGTCGAGTTAAACCATTGGTCCGCCTGCACCATGGGGGACTCGGACGTCGGCACGAAGTCGACGTCCATCGTCTCATACCCATCGGGGGCCTTCTGTGTCGTGACCTCCGCCATGAACATTGGATCATCTTCCTCCTTCTCGTAGCTTGGCTCCAGAGAACTCAGGGATTGGCCCGCTACAAAGCGAGCTTGGGAATGGAGGTCTGTGGCGCCGACCACCGCCGTGATTTTTGCGCGGCGCTTCGGCGTCAGCTACTTGTAGTACGTGATCTTGCGGCGCACCATGGCTTTCCGGCGAACTAGGGGATGCTTGATGCGGGCTAGGGGATCAAAAGGTGGGGATGGGCTGGAGAGGAGATGTGGTTTTGGGGTAGTGGCTGGCGTATGCCGAGCAGCGAAGGTTCTGGTGTGAATAGTGGTTCCGGTGATGACCGATCAATCGGTTTTGACTCTACATCGCTCTTGTCACGTTCGCGTTGCACCCCTGCACGCTGGACCCTCCACGTAGCTCACCAAATGGAACGTGCTTCGCCTTGCATTTTCGCTCGCTTGTGGGACCACTGTTGAGAGAAAACCGACATCCCTCCCCCTCCCCCGCCCGCGTCATTTATACTACCACTCCCTCCGTTTTATGCGGAGTAAATAAAAACAGAGGGAGTATACTATGGATGAGGATCCCCTAACGTGGCCGAACCCATTGAGTAACTGACTTGTGGGCCCTAGCCAGCATATGGTCCACCAGTAAGTGAATGAAAGGGAGGGTCAGGCAGGAATACCTACGTCAGAGGATCCACTTCCACTACTACTCCCTGCTTCCATCTACAGGGTCTAATGCGTTTTTCGAGGCTAACTTTCACCAAATGTTAGAGTAATAATATATGACATGCAACTTACACAAAGAATACGGTCAAATTCGTATGTGAAAGGAGCTTCCAATGATATAATTTTCACATTATACATCTCATGTACTATTAATCTTGTCAGTAGTCAAAGGCAGTTTTGAAAAAAGCATTAGAGCATGGTTAATAATATAGGCAGCCGATGGCTATAAGGAACTGCCATGTCATCTATGGCCATCATCTATATGCACTCATACAGTAGTGTGGGCTATTTCCCGCCAAAAAAAATATATGGTTGGCTATTGTATTAGTACTTTTTTCCACCTCCTCTCTATCTCTTTCTTCATATTTATTGTATTTAACTACGAATGCATATATAGCTAGGCTCTTGCATGCGGGCTCACTCCTTTTACTTTTTCACATCTCTGTCCTCCATATAGGCCCTATATAAATGGAAGGAGGGAGTACTATGAGCACTTCATACTCTACTACAGATGTTGTCAGTACTCCACTAGTACTATTATTTTAACAACTTTAGCTGATTGATCTACGAATGGAGGGATTCAATATTATTTTTGCTTAACCGAGATGCAAACGACTAACAAACTGCATTCGAAGCCACTTGTCATAATAGTACTTTGCAGGTTCTTTCTGTTGAGCCTTCAGATGCAATAGCTAGCTGCCCAACGGCCAATGCCACAGGCAAATCTCCATTTTCCAACTTATACAACTCTTTGGGGTCGAAAGATACTTGCCACACAGGGAGCTTAAAAAAAGTTACTATTGGACTGGCTATACGTGGCAAAATCCTTGTAGGAAGAGAACGCGCGAGAACAAGCACATTCACGTGGTTGAAAACAAATTGGAAACCATGTCTGTTTGAATACAAATCTAGGAGCATGTACGAATCTAACAATATGGATTGGGTGTTGTTGAATGTTGATACTTTTTTTTGTAAGTTTGATCAAAGTAGAGATACTTTGACTACACAGAAAACTTATATGTAAACTACTAGAAAGGATCGGAGGGAGTATATTGTACGTTCAAGAGCGAAACAAACATTGAATACCCTTTATATATGATTTGTGGATGCTATGATCACTGGTTCAAAAATTTGAATCCGCCTTATGTATCACAAATGCACCCACTCGTTCTCTCTCGATTTCATCTCGGGGTCCGGAGATCGATTGAAAGAGGACTAGGGTGGGTACAATATGTTCGTTCGCTTATGATTGTACAATATACTCCCTCTGATCCCCACAGACCCCCCCACCGGTCATTTCTATCATAGAAACTGACCAAACCTTTATCTCCTTGCATGACATGCAAATTGATCTCTCAACATCAATCGATCTCGTCAAGATGTGTCGGGGCATGAACCGAATTGGATGTCAATACTAAGACGGGAACCGACACGTAGTGGAGGCAAAGTGAAACTTTAAACGAACCGTTTGTTTGTATCCATGTCGGACAAATTACTACATTGGCAATACAAGCATGGTGTAGGCCCACATGCGAATGATACTGGGCGGAATGTTCAAATGAGGCATGCGGGAGCGACACGGTCATCGTCACTTTACACGGTGGGCTTCAGTGTGCCAAGGGTGGCGTTAGCGCTGTGGCACGACCAGCAGATTACACCTGGCTCGTCGAGGATGCACGAGGCGCCAAAGTGCGCGCGCACCGTGACGCGTCCGTGGAGTGGTGTAGCGTGGCCAACTGCATCCCCAGGACCTGAGACCATGCCGGGTCGTCTTGGTTTTTCGATGACATGTGGGTTTGCATGTGAGGAAAGGGCATCTCCAACGTTGCCATGGCCGCAGCTGACTACCCTGGCACACCAAAAACCCTCGTCCCTCGCGCTATCGCGCGGTGCATTCCCAGCCCGCGCCAGCTGCCCGCGTTCATGCCGTCCGTCCGTATGCTGTCGTTAAGAGGCTCGGTGCCCGAGGAACCAACTCCGGCAACTTAACAACGCACCCAGACGCTTGGCCTCACTGGAATGCGCTATGTAAAGCGGCAACGCCCAGCTAACCTCCACACCATAGCGCATTGTCCTGCTACCTATCACCACATCCGCCATGACCGCGAGCGCCAACGCTGTGCGGGAGAGCTTGTCTTTGGGGATGAAGCTTGAGGTCGCCGCCCTCGCTCAAGTCGCCACACAAGCGGTGGCCACCCTGGCGGCCGACGACGGAAGCACCGTCAGCCACGCATCCTACTTGCCGCCGTCCAACGTCCGGCACCGCCGAGGTCGGGGACTCCTCCGAGGATGAGTAAGGCATGGGAGGCGGCAGGGCATGGTGTGCCAACTGGCCGGTCCGTCTCCCGTGTTCTACTCTTCCTCGCCGGGGACCGCACCTTCACTTCACGGGTCTTGAACCCTGCCCACGTACATGAAGATCGCAGATGGAGGATGTCGGTCGCCGCCGTAGAATAGGTTTAGGGTCGGGTTTCTTTTATTTTCCTGTCCTATAAAAGTTTGAAATGTAATGAAAATCTGCTGTGTTTGCATTAATATCGGCCGGTGTATATGAACTTTCACAATAATATAGTATATTGTAGGAGTACTAGCAAGATGCCCATGCGTTGCAGGAACACCAAGATCTTGTGGGAGAAAAGGATGAATGAGGGAAGGCCTTATCTGCAAATGTGGAGGGGAGTGCGGGTAAATTGTCATAGTTTCCTTCCTATCCCTTAGATATAGATTAGATGGTGTATGTTGCAGGATGCAGGCACACCATCATCACCAACTCTGCTTTTTATTGAACCGAGAAGAAGCTAACAAGCTGTAACATCCCAAATTTTCAATTTGGAATGTTATACATTAGATCATCCTTGCATCCATATTTTATTGCGTTTTGGTTGATCCTAGAAATTCTAAGCAACCCAAGGACCAACGGAGAGAGTTGGGGATTTCGTTATTTTCATATTTGAGTTTTTCTCGAATTATGAAAAGAGGATCGTTTGATTTTAATTTTATTTCTCTGAATTATTTCTTTTCTTAAAAATAAAAGAGAGACGATAAAATGACTTGCTCAAAAATAAAGAAATAACAGAGATTTAATGTTAAAATCAAATAAGATTTTTATTCGGAGTTTTATCGCTATTTTATTTTGAATTAGGAAAAATATGCGTTTACCAAAATTGCATTTTAGGCCCAAATAAATGTTCACCTTGTCCGCTTATTTTTAGAGGATGTGGAAAATTTATTTTGGGATTTTTGGAGTCCGTTTAGTATTTCTTTTCTTTCTTTTTCTGCACGTCCGAATTGTTAAAAAAACAGAAAAAATGCGCAACCGACTTAGGGCCGGTTTCGGCCAGGACTCTTCGGGCTGGCCTTTATAAGCCCGCGACCCCGAGCCCCCAAGCCGCCATCCCACCTGAACCCTAACCCTAGCCGCGCCCCGCCGCCCGATCCGCCGCCGCCTCTGCCAAGTCGCGCCGCCCCGCCGGAGCCCCGCGTCGCCACCCGCGACCGCCCCGCCGGAGCCTGCGCCACCACCCGTCGGAGCCCACGCCGCTGACCCGCCGGGACTCGCTAGACCCGAGGTAGCCGCCTCAGTTTTCGTGAGAAGACCGTTCGGTTTTTTAGAAAATCCTAGATCCTTTTTTTATTTTAGATCCGGTTTGGTTTTATTTTTTTCGGTTTAGTTATTTAGCAGACGTTCGTCCATACGTTTGTTTTTAGGAACGGTTTTCACCGTTTAGCCGCAGACAGCGAACGTTCGTTCGTTAGTCTGTTCATCAGTTTTTCTTTTTCTCGGATTTTCCGCGATTATTTTCGATCGCGATTCCTGATCCGATTTTCGTTTTAGTATAACTTTTCGTTCGTTTATCGGAATCAGGCGATTACAGCGCCTAGAGTTTCGTATCGAAACCCTCTTTCCATTTAACCAACTGAAACAAGTTCTTGCTACTGTAAAATTTGACTTTAGTTCAGAATAGTAAACGAAGCTTGTTTCTTTCGCCGTTTGAGTTTCGTTGCTTCGTTTGATTTGATTCTTTTTGCAAACCGGAGTTCTTAAGTTGAACTTTATGGTTAGATCTCTTATTTTAGTTTTACCCGTGCCCTTGCTTGATTGCTTATTGTATGCTTGTTTGTTTGCGATAGAGTACCGGGAGTGCGAAGCGTGCTACTACGAGTCTCTAGGTTTCGCGGATCATCAGCAAGGCAAGTAAAAGTAACACTTTGATCATACCTCTTACTACCCAGTTTTATTGCATTAGATCAACCCTCAAACAATTGCATGGTTAGGATCTGAATTAAATTGTGGGTTTGGGAAGTAGTTGAGGTAGTACCTATTCACTTGTTTATTATCAAACCCTGGGAGTTACTTCTACGTTATGCATATATTGCTATGCTATGCTCGTAGACGTGGATTGGGTTTTGAGAGTATTCATGACAGATGTGAGATTGTTAATTAATTGTTAACTTGAGGCGGCAACTTAAATACACATCTAGGTGGATTGAGGCACCTGGGTTTTCCAGTAATTGCCCGTATTTTTGGAAATCCCGGGGTACCGTGTGATTCTCCAATGGACCACCACCCAGGCTCAAACGGATCATGAGATATTTCATATTGGAAACTTCCGTGTGCAGCCACAAGCTATTATGGGCTCTAGCATAGTTGATTAAGTCGTGTGAACTCTTACAGTGGTAGACTAGCAGATGTAGGGGATGTAGGTGGTACTGTCTACCCATCGTAAGGTGCTAACTCTTCTGAAAGACTATGTCTCGGTCATCAGTTTCTCAAACACCATGTAGTGCGGAAATCCAACGGAGGAGAATCGAGTCTTGTGGGGAAAAGTGCACAAACCTCTGCAGAGTGTACAAACTAATCATGGTTAGCCGTGTCCCCAGTTATGGACAAATTTGAGTATCTAGTCTTTGGATTATCATGTGGATCTCGTCACTACTTAATTTAATATGATGGGTTATTGTTAATTACTTTTAATTGGGATAGGGTTGGGTGAACCTTCTCAATGTTTATCAACCACCATGATAGTTAAATAAAACTTGTTCCTTTGCAGTAGGGAAAATTAGCTTTTTGCAAAACATACAAACCATACAACCTCCACCAGCCATATATGCATGTAGTGATAGCATTATTCTGTTCTTTACTCTCTTGTGTTACATTGCCAGCATATTCCATGTGCTGACCCGTTTTCGGGCTACAACGTATCATGTTGCAGACTTTTCAGACGACGAGTAAGGAGCCTTAGGTCATGGTCTTTCACTCAGTGATGCCGTTGGAGTTGATGGACTCACTTTATCTTCCAAGCTTCCCGCTGTTATCGTATTAGATGGCCTTAAGCCATATTTATTGTAATAAGATCTCTTTTGTGACATTTGATGTAATAAGTGTGTGATTTCTACTCTGTTATAAATCCTTCAAGTACTGTGTGTGTCAGCATTACCGATCCAGGGATGACACTTATGCACAGAGATCAGACTATTTGAGGTCTGGTCGCTACAAAGATGGTATCAGAGCACACATTGATTGTAGGACACGACCACTAAGCTAAAGCCCTAAAACACTACTCTCTTCTCATTTCTAACTCCTAACCATTTTCTACTCTTTAGGATGGCAGATGCAAGGATCAAGTTCATGCAACCGGATGAAGACACCCCCTTTGGACGCCACTTGAAGGAAGTTACTAGGTACCTGAATATTGGAATACCAAGCTTCACCGGGACCTACAATGCCACTTTACCAGAAGAGGAGCGCTGGATGATTCAGGTTCATGTACCAGGAAGGACATTCTCGCTAGTCACTGAGCCCATAGATTTTTCCCACGTGGAGTTTAGGAAAGAGTATGGCAGCTCACATCACCATGGGACGCATTGGAGAATTCTACCACAATGATCTCAAGGACACTATCTACCAGATTTGTGGGTGCTGAGATGAGCAATGGGAGATGATCAGCACCAGGAAGGATAGATCGATTGCCTCTTTCATCCAGGAGTTAAACCAGCACATTCGACGCCAAGAGAACCAGATGTGCGCAGGCATGATGGATTTAAAGAAGGCAATGCCAAGGATCACGAAACTGGAGGAAGAACTCAAGGCTACACGCATAGATTATGAGGAAGAAATTGTCGAACTAGTGGAGAAGAATGACGACCTGACCAGGAAGCTAGGAATTTTCATGGGAGACCCTGCGCCAGGAGGAGAAGATGACAGTTCCACTTGCCCGGAGAACTACATCATCATCGACGACACCGACTCAGACCCTGACGATAGTGATGACGATTATGTTGATGAAGCTAGAGCAGATATCATGGAGTCTTCGACCGAGCAATTTTTCTAGTAGACCACCAAATTAGTAGTAGAATTCCACCATGTATATAGCATAGTCCAAGAACTTTTGTAATGATAGTTCTAGACCGATTGTATGCTTGTTTGATTGATTGAGTGATATGTTTGTGTTTCACTACTGGAATCAGCTTATTTGCCGTCTGCCAGTTCTTTGCCGTCAGCTGGCAGACGGCAAAGAGGCACTTTGTCATCTGCTTGCAAAAAACAGACGGCAAAGAACTGACAAACGGCAAAGATGCTAGTTTCCATCAGCCAAACCTTTGCCATCTGCCAGCAGATGGCAAAGAATCTTTGCCGTCTGCCAGCAGATGGCAAAGAATCTTTGCCATGTGCTGGCAGACGGCAAAGAGGTGGGGCTATCTCTTTTTTTGCAGGTACAAAGAAAAATGTTGCCCCCACCTCCTCTCTCTGTCTCCCCTCTCTCCGCCCGGCCCCACCTCCTCTCTCTCTCTCCCCTCTCTCCGCCCGGCCCCCACCTCCTATCTCTACCACTCGTCTCTCCCTCACCCTCACGCGAGCACCTATGGAGGCTGATTTCTGCGAGCTCCGACGGGATTCGACGGCGCCCAGCACACCCACGTGACCCCCTTGCCCCGCTCCTCCATCCCCTCCGACCAGATCCAGCTCGCGCGTCCTCCTGCGACCAGGCGTGACGCTCCCCTGCGGCTAGGGTTTCGGCCACCACATCGCCGGCGTTGCTCCGGTGACTCAGGTGAGTCTCTTCACTCCTCGTCACATCCATCCCTCTCTTTCTCACCGCGTCGCGTCGCGTCTCCTCTCCCTCAAAGATCCAGCATCCCGGGAAGCCATGGACGGGAAGGACGCCATGGAGGACACAGCTCCACCACTGCCCAACGCCATCCAAGTCCGCCCCTTCTCCTCTCCTCCCCTCTTGGATTTATTCTTTTCCTGCCTTGCACCCGTCCACTCAAGTTCTAAACCAAACAAGAAAAATTATCAATCTTGTTTTTGCTGCATATGCAATAATGGTTGAGGAGGACTCAGTTGTTCACTTCTGTAATTGTGCCATAAATCAGTTTACTCTGCTTGAGGGCTGCCGTGGTTAGCTCGATTTGATAGGGTCCTTACTACATATGCTGCTGGGATTTAACTTGACTTGTTAATAATCAGTGTCAATCAATCAAACACAAGGAAACTATAAATGCTTACTATTTCGTATATTGATCGTTGTGTTGTGTATAGGTAAAACTTGTGATGTCCCTGTCTACTTCGGAGGCATCATCATGTGTTGTCAATTTAGTTTCTGCCATGGTTTTCGTTTGGTCCTGCTTATGCCAAATCGATCATTCATTGCTTCTGAACATTCTACCTTTAATCTTTGCTTCTGTCAAACCGACCTTTCTTCTATTGAATGGAGTGTTTGCTTGTTGTGCGAGAAAAGTAGCTCATTCATCGCTGATTTGGCATGTGCAACCAAAGTGGACGGACCACATTTAGGTCCGGTCACCGTGAGGATCCTCCGGCGGTGCTGGATGTGCCGTGGTGCGGTGGTTCCCCTGGGTGGCGCCTCCGTGCTGCGGTGCCCCTGGTTGGCGCCTTCGTGCCCGTACTCTCGCTGGCGCCGCCGTTGTGGTGCTCTCTGGCAAGCTCCGACTTGTTGTGGTGGTGTTGGTTGTGATGCTGGTCACACCATAGTGATGGTGTGACTGCATCCTTCTTCGGCTACAACTCCTCTTGGTGAGCTTCTCCTTGCTCCCCTCCTGATCTCTCTAATGCATAGCTCTAGCTTTTGATCTTGTTGGATATGAGGCTCTATTAGCTGTGGTTAGCTGCTGTAGATGAGCATCAACTTGTATTGGATCTCTCTGTGATGGATTCTCGCTGTGTCAGGGATTTGGTCAGTGACCATCTATGTGTATTTGTGAAGTATATATACTCCTGTACTGCTCTGTTCTGTGTATTTGATCCTGGAGTTGTTACTTTGGTCAGTTACTTTACTCATGGACAGATACTCACGTGTTCTTAGTTATTTTACTTCTAATACTGATATGAACAGATACCACTTGGTTTGGCTATTCCTATTTGTCTCTTTCTAATAGCCTATGAACAGATGCTATACTTGGTTTTGGCTATTACTTTCCTAGTCTTCTACTGATAAGATAGATACTACATCTGATTTGGGCAGTGATGCAGGTCTGAGCCCCCCTCTCTTAGGCTTAACTTACATGTGGCTATCCCTGTGCTATGATGAACTAGCCTTGGCACTTCCAGGCTGTCTGAGGACATAATCCCTCAAGTATACCTTGAGGTCTTCTGTAGCTCTTCTAAGCTGCTGGTGGCTGGATGTGTTGGGACTTGGTCTGGTTGGCTGGTTGTGATGTATATCTCCTCCTGGAGCTTTGCTTTTGGCGTTGCACAGTGACATGTACCTATTGTCACTGGACAAAACTTATTGTGGTGATGAAGTCTAATCTTTGGCTTTAATCACTAGTTTTTAGTTGGCTTAATTCCTGGAACTAGTACTGATAGTGGTCTTTGTGTTGGCATTTAACTTACTGCTAATTGTGGTTGTTTCTTGATCAGGTCCTTGGCTGGTTCTCTCCTTTGGCTCTTTGGTATTGGTTTACTCTATTTGGCTTTCTAATTAAGATAACTTTGAAAATCAGGATCTTAACTAAGATTATCTTGATCTCAAGTACTGGTTCCTACAGCATTGCATTTCACCAAGTGAAATGCTACATTTCTACTCCTAACCCATTCTCTCTTTCTTAGTGTTTTTTTTATGCAGGTTGGAAGAAAAGAAGAAGATCCGGAGAAGATCTTAGTAATAAGATAGTTTTTAGGAAAATAGATATTTAGTTTTAGATCATTCCTTGTAATATTTATTGTATATGTGTTCATGGATATGTGTTGGATATATATGTGTTCATGACTATATATTGATAACATGTGTTGGATATGTGTTGGATATATATGTGTTCATAAGTATTGGTAATATGTGTTGGATATGCTATATTGGTCATATATATATATATATATATATGTGTGTGTGTGTGTGTGTGTGTGTGTGTGTGTGTGTGTGTGTATGTGTGTGTGTGTGTGCGTGTGCGTGTGTGTGTGTGTGATTTTCTATGAAAATGAATTGATATAATAAGAAACATAATTAATGCCTATTTGGTCTCTTTGCCATCTGCCAACAGATGGCAAAGAGCCTGCATCATTTGTCGTCTGCCAGCAGATGGCAAATTGCCATGCCCTTTGCCGTCTGCCACTGATGACAAAGGCCTCTTTGTCGTCCGCTGCAAAAAACAGACGGCAAAGAAGGCCTTTGCCGATGCTATCTTTGCCGTCGCCCTTTGCCATACGCGGCAGACGGCAAAGCCTTTGCCTTCCGCTATGGCAGACGACAAAGTACCAGATTCCTCTAGTGTTTGTCTCATGTGAATATGGGTAGTGTTTTCCCCTAGACCTCATTCTATTCTGTTTTCTCATCTTTTCTAAACCCAGCAGATGCCTCCGAGATGCGATAATGGATTTGCGTTCCCACCAGAACTCACTCAGTTGATCCAGCAGCAGAATGCATTGATGCAGATACTAGTCCAGAGTCAGAACCAGGGGAACAACAACAACAACCCACCAACACCACCAGTTGACCATTTAGCCCATTTTCTTAGGCTGAATCCGCCGGTGTTCTCTAGTAGCACCGAGCCAATTGTTGCAAATGATTGGCTTCGCAAGATTGAGAGGGAGTTGACTACTGCAGGATGCACATATGCGGAGAGGGTGTGTTTTGCCGCACATCAACTTGATGGACCCGCAATATCTTGGTAGGAAAATTTCACAGTCACTTACCCTATTGACACTGTGACATGGGACCAGTTTCAGCAGGCTTTCTGCACTGCCCATGTTTCAGCAGGAGTTATAGCCATGAAGAAGCGTGAGTTTCACAACTTACGCCAAGGAGGGCGCATGGTTGGCCAATATGTGGACGAGTTTAGTAAGCTAGCCCGTTATGCCCCAGATGACGTTGCTACAGATGCTGCTAAGAAGGAGAAGTTTTTAGAAGGACCGAATGATGAGCTGAGCATGTAGTTGATGGTGGCGAATTTCAATAACTACCTGGAGTTGGTAGATAGAGCTCTCATGCTTGAAGGGAAGCAGTAGCAGATTGACAACCACAAGAGGAAGTATGGACAAGGGAAGTATAATTCTGGAGCCCAGCAGAGGCCCCGTTACACCCCGAACTCAGGAGGACTTGTTCATAACCATGGAGGCCACACTCATAATGGAGGAAGTTCGCACAACCATAGTGACCCCAAGAATGGTAATGGTAATGGAGGAAGCAGCGGACAGAACCGTTCCAACCCGATAACACCCGCTAAGAAGGATCTAAGCCACGTGATTTACTACAAGTGCCAGAAGACCGGACATTACGCTAATGAATGTCCTGAAGCTAAGAATGGGAATGGCAATGGAAGCTCTGGGAAGAAGCCCAACCCTTTCAACAGGGGACAAGTGAACCATGTTAACGTGGAGGTGGTTGAAGCACAGCCCAATGCAATAATAGGTATGTTTTTGGTTAAGTCATTTACTGTAGTTGTAGTTTTTGATACTGGTGCATCGCATTCATACATATTAAGGTGATTCGTGGATATACCAACCCAAGCCCTTAGGTCGCCCATGTTAGGAAGCTCGCCAGGAGCAGAGTATATGGCTAGCCTATGGTGTGATCGGTTACCATTAAGGATTGGTAATTACTTGTTCCCCTCAGACCTAATAGTATTGGAATCACAAGGATTGGATGTAATATTAGGCATGGATTGACTATCAAAGTATGGAGGCAACATTGATTGCGCTAGTAAGTCGATTTTGCTGACCACCCAGAAGGAAGAAGGATCAAGTATGTATCCCGGCATGTGCCAAATAGAACTCAAGTAAACTCCTTATCAGGAGTTGTACAGGAGGAAGTACCAGTGGTAAAGGATTTTGCGGATGTATTTCCAGAAGAGTTGCCAGGCATGCCACCAGATAGAGACATTGAGTTTTTGATTGAGCTATTGCCATGCACAGGGCCAATATCTAAGAGACCGTACAGAATGCCCGCAAAGAATTTGGAGGAGATTAGGAAGTAGATTAAGGAGTTACTGGATAAGGGGTATATTTGCCCAAGTTCGTCGCCTTGGGGATCACCAGTACTTCTAGTGGAAAAGAAGGATGGGTCGTTAAGGATGGTTGTTGATTATCAAGGACTGAATGAAGTGATGATCAAGAATAAGTACCCACTGCCGATGATCAATGATTTGTTTGACCAATTGCAAGGAGCTAAGGTGTTTTCCAAGATCGATTTGCGATCAGGGTATCACCAGTTGAAGATTCAAGAGCAGGACATACCTAAGACAGGTTTTAGCACAAGGTATGGGCTGTATGAGTATACCGTTATGTCATTTGGTCTGACTAACGCACCTGCCTACTTTATGAACATGATGAACAAAGTGTTTATGGAGTTTTTGGATAAGTTCGTCATAGTGTTCATTGATGATATTCTGGTTTACTCGAAGAATGAAGAGGAACATAAATAACATTTGCGTTTGTTACTTGGGAAGCTTAGAAAACACCAGTTATACGCCAAGTTCAGCAAGTGTGAGTTTTGGCTGAAGGAAGTTGGATTTCTTGGACCCGTTATATCCGGAGAAGGAATAGTAGTAGACCCCACCAAGGTTGTCACTGTGACAAATTGGGAGTCACCCACGACAGTTGGAGAGATCCGGAGTTTTCTTGGACTCGCGGGATACTACCGGAGGTTTATTGAGAATTTTTCAAAGATTGCAAAGCCCATGACGGAGTTGTTAAAGAAGGACACCAAGTTCAATTGGACTGAGGAATGTGAGGCCAGTTTTCAGGAGTTGAAGAGACGCTTGGTTACATCACCAGTGTTGATTCTGCCAGATCAGCGCAAGGATTATGAAGTGTATTGCGACGCTTCTCGTCGAGGACTTGGAGCTGTGCATATGCAGGAGGGAAGAGTTGTTTCATATGCCTCATGACAGCTTAAACCCCATGAGTTAAACTATGCTACGCATGATTTGGAGTTAGCAGCCGTAGTGCATGCGTTGAAGACATGGAGACATTTTCTCGTCGGAAAACATTGTGAGGTATACACGGATCACAAGGGTTTGAAGTATATCTTCACGAAGAAGGAGTTAAATCTCAAACAGAGGAGATGGTTGGAACTCATCAAGGATTATGATATGAGATTGCATTATCATCCAGGAAAGGCTAACGTAGTAGCCGATGCGTTGAGCCACAAGAGTCATGTAAATACTCTCATGACCATAGAATTACCCAAGAAGTTGGCAGGAGACCTCCGCGAGCTATGTTTGGAGATAGTTTCGAGAGGCTATGTAGTAGCACTGGAAATTCAGTCTACCTTGATGGATAAGATCAGAGAATCTCAGAAGACGGACAAGGAGATTGCCTAGATAAAGGAAAGGATGAGTAAAGGAAAGGCCAAGGGATTTCGTGAGGATGAGCATGATACCTTATGGTTCAAGGACCGCATATATGTGCCCAATGATCAAGAGATCAGGAAGTTGATTCTCCAAGAGGCCCATGATTCACCATATTCGATTCACCCAGGAAATACCAAGATGTATCTGGATTTGAAGGACAGTTTCTGGTGGACTGGTATGAAGAAGGATATTGCGGAGTATGTAGCAGTTTGTGACGTATGTCAGAGAGTGAAGGCAGAACATCAGAAGCCAGCTGGATTGCTACAGCCATTGCGTATACCCGAATGGAGTGGGATAAACTAGGCATGGATTTTATCACAGGATTGCCTAGAACTCGTTCAGGCTATGACTCGATATGGGTTGTAGTCGATCGATTGACGAAAGTAGCTCATTTCATACCAGTAAAGACCACTTACACCAGTGCTATGTTGGCAAAGATATATATGACCAAGATCGTATGTCTGCATCGAGTTCCGAGGACCATTCTATTAGATAGAGGAACCCAGTTTACCTTAAAGTTCTGGAATTAGTTGCATGAAACTTTGGGAACCAGGCTAGAGTTTAGTACAACTTTTCATCCACAGACAGATGGACTCACTGAGAGAGTCAATCAGATTCTACAGGATATGTTGAGAGCTTGTGCACCAGACTATGGATCTAGTTGGGACGAAAATATGCCTTATGCAGAGTTCTCTTATAACAATAGTTATCTAGCAAGTTTGAAGATGGCCCCTTTTGAAGCACTGTTCGAGAGGAGGTGCAGAACACCGTTGTTGTGGGACGAAGTTGGAGACCGAAAATTGTTTGGACCAGACTAGATTAAAGAGTCTGAAGAGAAGGTTAAGATGATTCGCGATAGACTCAAGGTAGCCCAGTCCAGGCAGAAGAGTTATGCAGATTCTAAATGCAAGGAGACAGTCTACGAAGTCGGAGACAGAGTGTATCTTTGAGTATCACCACTTCGAGGAGTGAAGCGCTTTGGAGTTAAGGGAAAGTTAGAGCCACGTTTTGTGGGACCATATAGAGTTTTGGAACGTATGTGAGAAGTTGCTTACAAGTTGGAATTACCCGAAGGATTGTCCGGAGTTCACGATGTGTTCCACGTTTCACAGTTGAAGAAGTGCCACGCGGAGATGGCTGATATTCCTCTGAGAGATACTGTGCCGCTCGAAGCGATACAGTTGGATAGTGATTTGACGTATGAAGAGAAACCAGTCAAGACACTCGATTTTGCGAGCCGAGTTACGCGCAACAAAGTTATCAAGTTTTGCAAGGTTCAATGGAGTCACCATACCGAGGACGAAGCCACTTGGGAACGAGAAGAAGACTTATGGAAGGATCACTCTCACCTATTTTCTAGCCAACCCGAATCTCGAGGGCGAGATTCATCTTAAGGGGGGTAGGTTTGTAACATCCCATATTTTCAATTTGGAATGTTATACATTATATCATCGTTGCATCCATATTTTATTGCATTTTGGTTGATCCTAGAAATTCTAAGGAACTCAAGGACCTACGAAGTGAGTTGGGGATTTCGTTATTTTCATATTTGAGTTTTTCTCGAATTATGAAAAGAGGATCGTTTGATTTTAATTTTATTTTTCTGAATTATTGCTTTTATTAAAAATAAAAGAGAGAGGATAAAATGACTTCCTCAAAAATAAAGAAATAACATACATTTAATATTAAAATCAAATTAGATTTTTATTCGGAGTTTTATCGCTATTTTATTTTGAAGTAGGAAAAATATATGTTTTTCAAAATTGTGTTTTAGGCCCAAATAAATGTTCACCATGTCCGGCTTATTTTTAGAGGACGGGGAAAGTTTATTTCGGGATTTTTGGAGTCCGTTTAGTATTTCTTTTCTTTCTTTTTCTGCACGTCCGAATTGTTTAAAAAAAAGAAAAAAAACGAGCAACCGACTAAGCCCGCGATCCGGAGCCCCCAAGCCGCCAGCCCACCCGAACCCTAACCCTAGCTGCGCCCCGCCGCCCGATCCGCCGCCGCCGCTGCTCCGCGCGGCCCCGCCGCCGCCCTGCCGAAGCCCCGCACCGCCACCCGCCGCCGCCCCACCGGAGCCCCGCGCCACCCCCCGCCGCCACCCGCCGGACCTCGCCGGACCCAAGGTAGCCGCCTCGGTTTTCGTGAGAAAACCGTTCGGTTTTTTCTCGAAAACCCTAGATCCTTTTTTTATTTTAGATCCGGTTCGGTTTTATTTTTTTCGGTTTAGTTATTTAGCGGACATTCGTCTGTACGTTTGTTTTTACGAACGGTTTTCACCGTTTAGCCGCAAACAGTGAACGTTCGTTCGTTAGTCTGTTCGTCAGTTTTTCTGTTTCTCGGATTTTCCGCGATTATTTTCGATCACGATTCCTGATCCAATTTTCGTTTTAGTATAACTTTTCGCTCGTTTATCGGAATCAGGCAATTCAAGCGCCTAGAGTTTCGTCTTGAAACCCTCTTTACGTTTAATCAACTTAAACAAGTTTTTGCTACTGTAAAATTTGACTTTAGTCCAGAATAGTAAACGAAGCTTGTTTCTTTCGCCGTTTGAGTTTCGTTGCTTCGGTTGATTTGATTCTTTTTGCAAACCGGAGTTCTTAAGTTGAACTTTCTGGTTAGATCTCTTATTTGAGTTTTAGCCATGCCCTTGCTTGATTGACTATTGTATGCTTGTTTGTTTACGATAGAGTACCCGGAGTGTTGCGTGCTACTACGAGTCTCTAGGTTTCGCGGATCATCAGCAAGGAAAGTAAAAGTAACACTTTGATCATACCTCTTACTACCTAGTTTTATTGCATTAGATCAGCCCTCAAACAATTGCATGGTTAGGATCTGAATTAAATTGTGGGTTTGGGAAGTAGTTGAGGTAGTACCTATTCACCTGTTTATTATCAAACCCTTGGAGTTACTTCTACTTTATGCTTATATTCCTATGCTATGCTCGTAGACGTGGATTGGGTTTTGAGAGTATTCATGACAGATGTGAGATTGTTAATTAATGGTTAACTTAAGGTGGCAACTTAAATACACATCTAGGTGGACTGAGGCACCTTGGTTTTCCAGTGATTGCTCGTATTTTTGGAAATCCCGGGGTACCGTGTGCTTCTCCTATGGACCGCCACCCAGGCTCAAAGGGATCACGAGTCTAGCATAGTTGATTAAGTTGTGTGAACTCTTACAGTGGTACACTAGCAGATATAGGGGATGTAGGTGGTACTGTCTACCCATCGTAAGGTGCTAACGCTTCTAAAAGACTATGTCTCGATCATCCGTTTCTCAAACACCATGTAGTGTGAGAAATCCAACGGAGGAGAATCAAGTCTTGTGGGGAAAAGTGCACAAACCTCTGCAGAGTGTACAAACTAATCATGGTTAGCCGTGTCCCCGGTTATGGACAAATTTGAGTATCTAGTCTTTGGATTATCATGTGGATCTCGTCACTACTTAATTTAATATGATGGGTTATTGTTAATTACTTTTAATTGGGATTGAGTTGGGTGAACCTTCTCAATGTTTATCAACCACCACGATAGTTAAAAAAAACTTATTCCTTAGCAGTAGCGAAAAATTTGCTTTTCACAAAACATACAAACCATACAGCCTCCACCAGCCATATATGCATGTGGTGATAGCATTATTCTGTTCTTTACTCTCTTGTGTTACATTGCCAGCATATTCCATGTGCTGAACCGTTTTCGGGCTGCAACGTATCATGTTGCATACTTTTCAGACGACGAGTAAGGAGCCTTAGGTCATGGTCTTTCACTCAGTGATGTCGTTGGAGTTGATGGACTCACTTTATCTTCCAAGCTTCCCGCTGTTATCGTATTAGATGGCCTTAAGCCATATTTATTGTAATAAGATCTCTTTTGAGACATTCGATGTAATAAGTGTGTGATTGCTACTCTGTTATAAATCCTTCGAGTACTGTGTGTGTCAGCATTACCGTTCCAGGGATGACACTTATGCACAGAGATCTGACTGTTTGAGGTCTGGTCGCTACACAAGCAAAGTAAAATAAACATATAGTCTACATACACAATTTATCTTAGGAACTCCAATAGTATGTCCACTACACATTCACGCATTTCACATCATTCTACATCTACGGGAACCTAAAAAAGGGTTAATGTAAATTGCCTCTCTCTCTCCCCTCCTTGATTTTCATGGTGGTGGGCCCCTCCCTCCCCCCCAATCTACAATCAACAACTCACACGTCTCACATTACGTTAATTACGTAACTGGGATTACGTAGGTGTAGCATTACTCGTCCTAAAAAACCCCAACTAAGCCAACCTCCCAGCATATCGCGTAGGAAAAGACCCGGCCACGCCATTTTAGTTGGGATTAGCGAATTACTAGTAGTTGTATCGATGGATCGCGTGAAGCACCAAGTTTTTTTTCTTTAGGGGGTGAAGCACCTAGTTTAGTAAAAGGACAAAAGGCGGTACACTAACAACATCCCTGTCGTGGTCGCATTGCACCCCACACACGTTCGGTCCTTCACACGGCTCACGCAAATGGAACGCGCTTCAGCTTGCCTCTTCACTGACACGTGGGACTGCACTTGGAGAAACCGACCATGCGCCAAACTCCCCCCGCCCATCGCGCGAAAGTCCCCCCGCCCGCCAAAAAATTCCCACCAAATCCCAAATTCAAACCACCCTTCGACCAACTAGCCAATAATATTCCCCAAACCCCCTCCCCCCGTCCCCTCCACTCCATTTGCTCCGTCAAAGCCGCCCTCCCTGCCGCGTCGATATGTCGGTGCCGCGGTTCGTCGAGGGGACGCACGGCGATCCTCTTGCTCCCACAGTATGCTCTCGTAGACTGTCGTCCTCTAGCCGCGCCGCCACCGGTGGCGACGTTCTTCTGGAGGCGCACGGCGGCCAGCGCCGCCACCGCTGGCGACGTTCGTGTGGAGACGCACGATGGTTAGCTTCTCCCACGGTACGTGCATTATAGACTGAGGCCCCGTGTATGTCGGTGTAGCGCTGAATGTTAGCTGATAGACGTTGTTAATCTCACTGTTTGCCGAAGTAGTTTAGAGTCGATATGATCTGTTGAAGAAGCTTCCTTGCCCTGTTCTCCACTCAATCTTCTAAGCTGAGATGGCATGCCAAGCCCGATTAGTTGCTAAAATATCCTTCCATATATTTATTGTGACGTAGATTGCCATGGTCTAGTAGCCAATCTGTTAGGTGAAACAGTTGTACACCGTTTTATACTCGATCTTTGTTGCTGTGACGGCCTTCGATAGTTGGATGGCTGTGTGCTCGGCCTCATTGACTGCTAAAACAACCTGCCATAATTTAGCACACAAATCTGTTTGCTGAATTACCTTGACATATATCTCGTTACTTAGATCTGCTCGTCCAAATATTTGCCATAGGTTTAGACATCGACCTAGCTATTTTTTTTCTGGACTCCTTAAAAAACATATATGTTTTTCGTGTAGTATCTAGTAGAACTAATTTTTATGTCTAACATATGGATAGGACTTGGATAACTTCTGCTTGAAGATTCTCCGCTGCATATGTCGAGGGGGTTGAAAACTTCATGAACTTTATCAGAGCTGAGTATGGTGGTCCGAAACCAGTTGTGCTCTGCCCGTGTAGCGGTTGTATGAATTCCGTCACAAGACCCCAGTCAACTGTGCAAAATCATCAACACTTGTATGGGATGTTGGTCACATATACTAGGTGGGTTCATCATGGTGAAGCTGTGAACATCAGTGTTACTGACTATGTGGAAGTAGCAAATCACCATCTTGATCTGCTTGATGCTCAGGTGGAAGAGGAGGAGGAGGTGGTGGTGGCAGAGCCAGTGAGTTTGACAGTGAGTTTGACCAACATTGAAACAATGCTACGAAATGCTCGTGCATTTCATGAACTTTCACCTACAGAAGAAAAACGGTGGGCTCGCATGTTGGAACAATGCAACATGACTGTCGCCCCAGGAAATAAGTTGTTAGTATTCTCAGCTATGGTTACCTTTCTTCAGGTGAAGACATCTGCGCAGATGTCCAACAAATCATTCAATGCGATGTTGGTGCTTTCCGCAAATCTTTCCCAGATGCGTCTGAGCTACCACACACCTACAGTAAAATGAAGAATTTCCTTCATGCAGTTGGAATTGGATATGATATGATCCATATTCGTAAGAATAGTTGTGTTCTGTTCCAGAAGTATTATGCCAACTTAAGTGAATGCCCGAAATGCAAATCATCAAGATGGAAAGATGGCGATGTTGTGAAGAGGGTTCCTCATAATGTTCTGAGACATTTTCTAATTACACCAAGAGTAGATGTACTGTGGCATTCTAGGAACCAGGAGTACAGAGATCAGAATGTAATGAGCCATCCATCTCATGGTAGTGAGTGGCAAAGCTTCAATCAGAAAAACAAAAAGTTTTCTACTGACCCGAGAAACAATAGACTTGGCTTAGCTTCAGATTGATTTAACCCATTTGGCCACAAGAGCGCCACATATAGCATGTGGCCAGTGCGTGTTATCCCTTACAACATGTCTCCAAATGTATGCACCAAAGAATCAAACTAAATGATGGCCTTGCTCATCCCAGGTCCAAAAAGTCCTAGAAAGGATTTCGATTTATTCATGGAGCCTCTTGTCGAGGAACATCAACAGCTATGGAGGGGTGTTCTTACTTGAGACCTATATAGAAGCCCACCATGTGCTTTCTTTCTGCGTGCTGTTATAATTTGGTGCATCCATGATTATCCGGCTTTGGGCACTATGTCAGGGCTAACGACACATGGTTACAATGCATGTGTTTGCTGTGACAGGAATCCGCTATCATACGCAATACTTAGCAAGATCTGTTACATTGGACACTGTCGTTTCCTTGCCAAGGACAAGCCGCATCCTACAAAATAACGAAGACATGTGTTCAATGCAAAGCATGAAAACCGTGATGCGCCATAAAGGCTCACTGCTGATTAGTTGCAAGTGGAATTAGAGAAGGTCGGGCATATTACACTAGGAATCCATACTGGTAATGGTAGCGGGAAAAAGGAAGCATAGCAGGGCAGAAGAGAGATTATTTTTAACCCGCAGGTCCACTTTGTGAGACTTGGAGTATTGGAAAGATATATGTGACACCATTATCGGCACACTTCTTAATATTGAAGGGAAGACGAAAGATACCTTAAAATATAGGATTGATTTGACACACCTGGGTATCAGATAGGATTTGCGGGTGGAATATGAAGGTAAACCATGGGATATGGCACCAGTTGTGTACATCATGGACGAGGTAAAAAGAAAATAATTCTGCAAGGTCCTGTCACATGTGAGATTCCCACATGGATTTGCTTCGAACCTTGAAAGGAGAGTCAGTGCAGATGGAGACAATGTACAAGGGTTGGAAACTCATGACTGCCACGTCCTACTTCAAAGGGTTTTACCCGTTATCCTTAGAGGATTGGGCCGCCCTGATTTATACAGAGCAGTTGCTGAGTTGGGACAATTCTTCAGGGAACTCTGCAGTAGAAATATCTGGATAGATGCTTTGGAGCGTCTTAGAGACAAGATGCCACCTATCCTATGCGACCTTGAGAAGATATATCATCCAGCCTTCTTTGATGTGATAGTGCATTTGGCTGTTCATCTTCCTGATGAGGCACTACTTAGAGGTCCAGTACATTATGGCTGGATGTACCCTATTGAAAGGCAGCTAGGCACTTTCAAGGGCTATGTCAGGAACAGAGATAGACCTGAGGGTTCCATTGCAGAGGCCTAGATTGCTACAGAAGCGTTGACATTCTACTCAAAATACATTGAAATAGCTGATCATCTTAGCAAAGAGGTGGGTGAAGACAATCCCGGGCTCAATGTTTTCAATTATTCTGTTCGAGTTACAGGGAAGAGTCGACAAGAGGATAAACCTAAAGATTTGGACAAAATGGTTTGGCATGTGTTGAATAACTGTCCTAAGATACTACCTTATATCAAGTAAGTGCTAAGTACTGCAGCTTATACATCGTAATCTACTAAACTTGCATCACGTTCTTATATATTTAGATGTTTGATGCGATCACTATGTTGTGCAGCATCTACAAAAATGAGTTACTGCCGCAAAGTCCAAGAAACATTGACAAACTGGTTATGGCAGGACTTGCGAAATGGTTCAAGAGCCATGTAAGCTATTGAATTGCACTGTCAGTTTTTTAATATATTGAGTACATAAGATGATCAGCTTCTCTATTTTCTAAATATAGGTTAAGAAGATGTGGGAGGATGGGCAGGCATTTGATGATGCCCTTTACGCACTAGCAATGGATCCTGATACTCAGGTAAGACATTATGAATCTTGTGTTGTTAGAGATGTGCGCTACAACACCCTTGCACGCGATGAAGGCAGGAAGACGCAAAACAGTGCCATCATGAGCACGGATACGTACAGCAGAGAGACAACTGAAATGTATGCTAACATAACATACATTGTTCAGTTGCAGTATATCTCCAGTTTCGAGGATCATCGGTGTGTGCTTCTGTTGTGCTGTCATTGGTATAACCTGTTCTCCAGGATCACAAAATCCAGAGCTGATGATTATTTGAAATCCATCAAAGTCAAGGCGGCGTACCATTCAACGAGCCTTTTATTTTGGCAAGTCAAACAACACAGACATTTGCACGTAGCGATGACTGGAGAGTATTGCAAAGGTTTGAGCAGAGGAATTCGTTTAATGAAGTTGCACCACAAGATGATGCTTACACTGCTCGTGATGTACAAGATTCCACAGATGTTCCTAATATCTCTGAGGACCATCACGTCAATTACACTGGCGAAAAGATTGCATGTCGTGTTGTGGACATACAAGAGTTAATCAAGAAGAAGCCAACGTTCGAGGACATTGACGATGAAGAAGAAGATGACACTCTGGGGAATTATGATTCAGACTGATACTCATGGCGAAGATGTTGACGTTGCTGCTGCGGATGATGACTGGATTTCTTTTGTCGTATTTGTCTGTCAGAAGACGTTTTTTATCCACTATGTGAAATTGTGCATGCTTTGACAACTGAAACCTGATGAACGTGTTGTTTAGTATTTTCCTGTGAGAACATCACTTGTTATGTATGTTGATTTGTGTTTGGTGATTGGATGACGAGTAAAACATGATGACATTATTGTTTAGTTGTACTCATATTTGGCTGTGAAACTTGAATTCGATGACATAGTTTGTTGTTGGACTGCAATTTGCTCGACGTCTTCGAATGGGAACAAAGATGACCCGACAGGGCCTATGCTAATTTATTTATTTATTACCAAAAGGGCCTCTGCTATTTATTTATTTATGAGCAAAAGGGGATACCCCCCGATTTCCGTTAATAGAAATCATTATATGTTCACAAGACTACGCCCAACCTTCTACACTAGTTTCATTCATTACTAGTTTCAGCAAAGTGCTTATGTCATAGCCACGGAATACATCACGAGTGCTACATACACTTCAAATAAAGAGACAATCATCCTACAGAGCACATCAATTCTGCGCATTATCTTCACAATCTCTTTCATCTCCTCATTGCTGCCAAGGCCGTTCAGCAGCTGTTCCTTGGCCGTGATCAGAGGAACTACATCTTTAACCTTCTACTCTACATCTTCCTCTTTTGCCGTTCCTTCAGTTACTTGTCGAACACCCCAACTTGCTGGTATTCGGATTCCTCGCCTAACCAAATAATCAGCATAGTTGCATTCCCCCACATTAGCAACTTCCCAGAAATACAAATCACACAGATCTTCCCTTTTCTGCACGAATCAAATTGGAAGATCATCAACCAAACTATCAAAAAAATCAGCGACTGAAACCAGCAGAACAACACTTAAACATATTATTACCCCATGATTCGGGCATTTGTAGAAGACTCGGCCAGGTTTGAGGATTGTGGTTGAGACGCGATGGATGACTCTGCATGATTTGCAGCAGTGGCACCACACCAACGGCAGCGGGTTGCGATGAGCATCCGGCTGCGGTGCATGTGCCGGCGGGGGTGTGATGAGACCCACAAGCGATGGTACGGGTGGTGACTTGGCGCATATCTGGTTGTTGCCTGCTGAAGAGCAGGTGGACGAGCAGCCAGCGGACATGGTTGCTACGGCCAAAGCTTCTGATGCTAGGCAGAGTAAGTATAGAAGAGGACAAGCAAATGTTGGATATGTCAGTTTCATTACTTGCAGAGTAGCATACCACCATATATAGTCCTAGTCTAGGTTTGGATTCGAACCAGCTACAGGAGCACGTCTCTCTTTTTTCTAAAAATCAGCAACGTCTGTTTACTTGTACGCTTGCTTGTTCTGTACGCCTTCTCAAGTCTTTGATTTTCTTCCTAGTTTTTGCGAGGAAGGAAGGAGGACAAAATTGAGAGTTCCTGGGACAAGAACCCAAGGCCTCTCGGTTGAATACCAAGGGTGCTAGTCACTTATGTGGCGAACGTTTCTTGGGAGGAGGACGGCAGACGAACGCATTTTCCTCGCAGTTTTAGTTGTGACACAAGATCGAACGGTCGCAGTTTCGGGAATGTTACCAGGCGAACGAGCCGGTTTTTATTTTCTTCCTATATATATAAAAAAGTATGCTACTTGGTGTCGTCTTAGTCAACAAACCATTGTGCCAACCTTGACCGTTGGATTGACATTCAATGTCTGTCATGTTTCTTTAGTCTCTTCTTCCTCCAGCCGCCAATGCCAAACCAGCGTCGGCGGGATGCCTTCTCCCACCTCCCACCGCTGGATGTGCTGCCGCGCACGCATCATGGACACATCGCACCCTATAAAGCTCTGCGCATCTTCCCCGGCTCCTGTTCGTTCCCGTTCGAGGCCTCACCATCGTCCTCCGCCTTGGTTCGCTCACTACGGCACCGCCCTCCGGTGTTGTCAACATGGTCAACAACCGAGAGGTATAAGGATATGACTGTGCATGGTGAGAATGATAGTAGGGACCCAGCAGCGTGCAGTAATTTTGTTTTTTCGGGACGGAGAAGGGAACTGGGTTGTGCGGGAGCTGTGGGCCGTCTAGCCTAGGCTTTTATTTCATAAGTTTAGCACATAACCAGCTCAGTTTGTTTTTTTTCCTTTCTGAAAATGGCTGGCCCAGCTATTTTGTTTTTTGCAGAATAACCAATGTAGGCCTACTTGCTTTTCTACGCCTAGCTGGGTCGGAAATCTTTCAAGACGAGGAGGGATGCATTTTGTCCCGAAAATGGGCTATAAGTAATAAAAAATGGGCTATAAGTAATAATAAATGGGCTGTAAAATGAAAAAATACAGCAAACACGCAATTAGTTCCAAAATAATTTTTTCTTTCGGATTTTGATATTTTGATTTATATTGTTTTTGTGTGAGTAAAGTTTCATCGGATTTAAATTGAGGTATGTTTAGTTTTTAAATTAATTTGAATCTAGCAAGAAATTCCGGGTTGTATGCTGTTTGGGACAGATTTGGAGGCCGACTTGTGGGTTTACTAGGTTGACGTGTACGAAAGTCTTTGTCAACTTAGTCCACAAATGATTCTAGCAGCAGTGACCGTTGGATGTTAATCCAACGGCCATGCTACTTTTTCAACATCTGATCTTCTTGCTCCAGCCGCCCAAACCAGCGCCAGTGGGACTGCTTGCTCCCGCCTCCCGTGGCCGGTTGTGCTGCTGCACAGGCCGCACTGCCCTACCCTACTCCATTGCTGCCAGGCCATTCCTCTACTCACCCATACCTCCTGTTATTTTCCGGCGATAGCAGCCGGACCGGTAAACCCTCGTACTCCCCACCGCGTGGGAAACCACTTCCGAGTCTTCCCCCGCTACGTGTCATTCCCTTCATAGGCCTCGCCGTCGTCCACCGCCTTGGTGCTCTCGGCGCGGCATGGTCAACGTGGTCAACGAACGACATCCATCGGAAGCGGACTGTACGTGGAGAGGCTGACAGCTGGGTCTACGGCCGCAACAAGGAAATGCCTCCTTATTACACGCAAAATAATGATTCCTCCACCTGACATCTAGGACCCATCGGAAGGGCCTCTGTATTTCGCGAAAAAAACTTTCCCCCCGCTGACAGGTGGGACCCACTAGCTATATCTTCGCACGCAAGGAAGTGCCTCCTTATTACGCACAAAAAAATGAATACTCCCCCTGCTAGTTGGGACCCAGCATACTGGGAGGTTGACTTGGGCCTACTAAGTTGATGGGGACGGAGGGCTATTTCAACTTTGTCAATATGAACGATTCTAGCTCCAGTGACCGTACGATGTCCATCCAACGGCCGTAGTGCTTCTTCAACCTCTGGTCTTCTCGCTCCAGCCGCCCATAGCAGCGCCGGTCGTGCCGCATGCTCCTGCCTCACGTGGCCGGCTGTGCTGCCGCGGAGGCCTCACTACTCCCACCACTAGCCAGGCCATCCCACCACTCACCCACACCCCCTATTATTCTGCGGCGACGGCAGCCTCACACCGAAGCCGAACCAGTGAACCCTCGTACTCCTGTCCGCGTGGGCATCCACTACCGCGTCTTCCCCGGCTCCATGTCCTCCCCTTCCTAGGCCTCGCCGTCGTCCACCGCCCTGGTGCTCTCGGCGCGGCATGGTCAACATGGTCAAGGAACGACTTCGATCGAAAGAGTACTGTACGTGGAGAGGCTGACAGTTGGGTCCACGGCCGCAGCAAGGAAGTGTCTCCTTATTACGCGGAAAATAATGATTCCTCCACCTAACATCGGGGACCCACCGGACGGGCCACTATATTTCGTGAAAAAATGTTTCCCCCTTGACTGCTGGGACCCAGCAGCTACATCTTCGCCCGCAAGGATGCGTCCATATTACAGGCAAAAAAATTATTCACCCCCTGACTGCTGGGAACCACCACCTACATCTTCACACGCAAGGAAGTGCCTGATAGTCAGGACCCACCCGGTCGAAGCATACGTAGCATTGTCATTCTGGTCACGAACGTGTACGTACATACTGGTCGATTGGTCTGTCTGCAGTGTGCAGCGATGAACCATGGCCGTGTAAGGAAGGTCATGTGTGGTAGTAGAGGAGCGCACGTGTGATAGTAGAGGCGCGCACGTAGCATGTACACATACGTACAACGGCCAGGGTGCAAGAAAGTAAATACGGCCACGTACGTACATACGGGCGGGGTCTCGAATGCCTACTCGCGCATACGTACGGCCAGTGCTCGTGTACATGGTTGTGCCTGGGTCGGAACGGAGAAACTACGTCGTCGTCATGTTCATGGGGAGGCAACGGAACGCGTCGTGTTTATTGGGAGGCACGGAACGCGTGTTGTTCATCGAGAGCCAACCGGCTTGTATGGAATAGGCGATGGAAACAAGCCCTGGCATACCGCAGAACGGAGGAAACGGCCTTGTGGTCGACCGACCACGGTGGAAACGGGATCCTGTTCATCGGGAGGGGTTTGGCGTACCGCAAAACGGAGGAAATGGACCTCCTACCATCGAAACGGGGTCCTGTTGATCGGGAGGGGTGTGGCGTACGGCAAAACGGAGGAAACGGACTTGTGTCGGAGCGCTACGGTCAAAATGGGGGTCCTGTTCATCGGGAGGGGTGTCGCGTACCGCAAAACGGGACTCCACGGGATACTATTCATCTCCACTGTCGACTGCCTCCACGGGCTACTGTTCATCCACCGTCGACCTCCTCCAGCCTCCACCAGCGACTGTTCATCCACGAGCTCCTGTTCATCCAGCCTCCACCGCGCGCTCCTCCACCGGCTAATGTTCAACCAGCCCTCTCCACGGGGTCCTGTTCAACCACCCCTCCATGGGCTACTCTTCATCCAGCCCTCCACCGTCTACTATTCAACCATCCCTCCACCAGCTACTGTTCAACCAGCCCTCCACGGGGTCCTGTTCATCCAGCCCTCCACGGGGTCCTGTTCAACCACCGGCTCGATCGATCGGGGTACTGTTCATCCAGCGGCAATGGCCTCTGCTACCATGGGGTCCTGTTCATCCAACCCCCACCAGGAACTGTTCATCCAAACCCCCTCAACAACGCTCACTGTTCATCCAGCGGCAACGGCCTCTGCTACCATGGGGTCCTGTTCATCCAACGTCGCACCAGGAACTGTTCATCCAAATCCCCTCAACAACGCTCATTGTTCATCCAGGGAAGGAGGTAGCAGTGTTCGATCGGCTTCAGTTAGGAGCAGTAGCGAAGGAATCACTCGGGTTTAGTAACGCGTAGCCTGCAGTGCAATCGTTCGGGTTCAGTTATAGCCCAACGCCTCACTCGGGTTCAGTTAGAGCCCAACGCGTCGTTCAGGTTCAGTTAGAGCCCAATGCCTCGCACACACGCGCGTACGTATGAGAGAAACACGCATCGCTCGGCTCCCGACCACCCATCGTAATCGGGAGCTCCCTGATATTTTCCTCGCCCTTGCTTCTACCACGGTTTTTTCCATCAGGGACGGCCCAAAGAATGTCATGCAGCCGTGTCTCCGGCCTACCCAGGAGGAAAAGCCCATTTTTTGTCATGATTTTTTGTCATAGAAGTAGGACCCCACCACATCTATAATGATACCGGGTTTTGTCACAATTATCGTCATAGAAGTGTCATAAGTATGATAGAATTTTTTTTGTTCGACCCAAAATGTCATGGATGTGTCTTTTTTTGTGGTATTATCATATATTAAAACCAAAAATACCTTGCTGCAATTTTTATTTTTTATTTTATTTTGTATTTTTGTTTGATCTATCTATCTATCACCATCCAATTTAATCTTGCAAGTAATCGCTGAGGGATTGACATCCCCTTGTTCAAGTTGGTTGCAAGGATTTGTTATCTTGTGTGTAGATACTGCTAACCTGGTGTTGCATGGTTTTCCTACTGGATTGATAACCTTGGTTCTTAACTGAGGGAAATACTTATCTCTATTGTATTGCATCATCCTCTTCTCTTTGAGGAAATCCTAGCGCAGCTCACAAGTAGCATGGGGCAAGCTTTCGGAAATGCTCTTGCTGATCTCAGTTCATCCATGGGGGCCGACATCTAGGTAAGAGGATCTTAGGTGTTACCTAGCCCCCAAGCAATAAGAGTATTATGGGTTGTAATATGCTTGAGGGTCCTATTCCATCTCTCTAGGCCACGATGACCCGTGGGATGGAACTGGATCGTCGTGCGCCTGGCCTAATGCAACAGGTCATGTCAGAGCAAGATCAGATCACTTGTTTACTGAAGCCGCTGGCGGACGTCTGCAGTAAGTTGTTCATGCTATAACTGGTTGTTTGCACAACAATTCTATGCCGACCTCATTGTTGTTTTGCGGGTTTGCAGGCTTTGAGCAGCTTCCGCGGCAGCAGGCCCAAGTGGATTCCGATTATGAAACCGTGAAGCATGCGCAAGAGGTGGCATCCATCAAGGGCACGGAGGCCCCCTCCTGCCAGGAGCTATTGAAGGCGGATGGCGGCCTGCTAACTAGTAACCAGGGCATCACCAAGGGTCTCAGGGCTCAATTGAGGGAGAGTCAGGAGGCGAAGGCGGACCTACAACGATGGTTGGAGGATGCGAAGGGTTGCGTTGCCAACGACCAAGTCCTTGTGGAGGGTCATATATCTCGAACGTATCTATAATTTTTTATTGTTCCATGCTATTATAGTATCGATCTTGGATGTTTTATATGCAATTATAAGAAATTATATATCATTTTTCGCGACTAATTAACCTATTAACTTAGTACCTAGTGCTATTGTTGTTTTTTTTCCTGTTTTCGGTTTTTCAGAATATAAGTACACTGCTACAGGATGCTGCTAACGCGACACTACGATTAGAGAACCTTCGAGAAACTGTGTGCGATGCAATAATCTCAAACGGTGTTGTATGCAAGCCATCAGAAATGTATAGGCGAGGCCCGTCAATAATCGCCAAGGCCGTAACACTGAGCGCTTTTACATCGTTGTTGGTTTCCACCGTGGCGAACTTGTAGTCAGTGCTATTGGCAAACATGTTGAAACGGTCGCAAGGCTCTGTGGCCATGCAGTAGTGGTGGATGAGAACATGATGGCGCATGCACAACTCGGCGACGACAACCTGTAGGCGACGACAACCTGTAGGTCCCACCCCCCGCCGAACCGAGAAGGTGCTCCATCCCCATAGGTGCTCGAGGAGCCAGAATTCCCCGGCATCTTGCGGAGGTCGCGCGAAGAGCGGATCGAGGCGAAGCACACGGGTTTTTTTTACCCAGCTTCGGAGCTCTCCAGAGAGATAACACTCCTACTGCTGCTTTGTGGATTGTATTGAGTTCTTGCTCGGGAGCACTAAGTGCTACAGTACACTCAAGCAGCTAACGAGACCGAGCGTTCTTCTGTTTGTCCTCTGAGAGATCGCACTCCGGGCACCGATCCTCCTCTGGTGGCGATCACCCTCTACGTTGTGCATGGGCCTCCTTTTATATGCTCAAGGGGTCTCCAACAGGTGGCAACGTAGGCAAGGGCAAAAATGGAAAGGTGGTGGTAGGTACAGCTACCTACATAGTGTATCATACCTAACCCTGACGGCAGGGGACAAAGGCATTAAATGCCTATCTACGTCGCCCCGACGGTGCAGAAAAGGGGCCGTCTGGGGCGCCACCGCTTGCCACAATGGCGATCTTGTCAGCGATGCATGCCACAGTGTACCCCTGGCTGCACAGCCTCCCGCCACGTACGCCTGGAAGGGTCCCGGAGCGACACGTAGGTGGGTGAGCTGGAGCGCAGGTACACAGTGGTTGCTTGCCGTGGCAAATTCCTTGCCGCGTTCGGGAGCTTGTCGCTCGCCAAGTCCTGCCGGGACGCGTGGCGCGACGCGGCAAGTTCTTTGAGATGCTCTGGTTAGCCTTGCCGGCAAGCTCCTCTTGCCGGGGTCTTGTGCCTCGAGTGGCCTTCCCGGCAAGCTCCTCTTGCCGGGGACTTGTCTCCTTGGCTTAAATACTTTGTTCTTGAATGGCTCCAAAGGAACCATAGAGGGCCTTGGTGATCACCTGGCAGGCCTTGCCGCGGGGTGCTGCGACTGCCCGTGCACAAGTTCGGGAGCCGGAGAGCAAACAACAGAAAAGCTAAATTGCCAAAGTTTGAGCAATCAGATTTTTTTAAGTTATCTCCCTTGAACGGCCATGCTTTATATGGAAAACCTGTGCGCGGAGGAATCAACTCGTGGCTAGTTGCGCCCTTACTTTGTTTTGAGTTCGCTCAACAGTTTAAGTGTGCTGCGACTAGAGTCGCACCCTTACTTTGTTTCGAGTTCGCTCAGCAACTTAAGCGAGCTGCGACTAGTCACGACAAGGTTTCTTGTTAGTAACGGCACCGCCAGCAGGCTGCTGACGTCCCACACTCAGCGCTCGCGGCAAAGGTGCCTACGCCGTCAAGTTCCCTGAAAGCGTAGGGCAAAAACATACAAATGAAGGAATCGAGTAAAGGGAATAACATTGCAATCATGACCTGAAACAGAGTTATATTACAAGATAGCTTGTCGCGGCTCTAATAGACTGTTTTCATAACATGACCAGCGACGACAAGAAAAGAAGAAAATAGGCGGCCTAGTCCGCGCGGTCGCCCTCAACCCTCTTGATCCCGCTCACCTTGTCCACAATGGGTGCAACGAGGGTCTCGAGCTCCTCTAGATCAGCTTCCGGCGGCAGGGACCTGAGGATGTTAGTGAGGCAGAGGCCCGGGTTGCGGAAGGCCACCTTCATCAGCACCTTTTTGAGAGCTCCCGCACAGATCTTGCGCGACTCGTCGGCCAGCTGCTTTGGGATCCTCTCCCGGAGTTGATGGAGGGCCGTCGCCACGCCTTTGAAGAACAAGGTGAGCTTGGCGCTAGATGGGAGGCTCTCGTCAGGGGAATACCCGAGATCCTCCACCCCCAGCAGCGCCAACTCCTTGTCGATGTCTGCGGCAGCATTCACAAGCCCTCCGTCCACCGCTCCACAGTTCCCCTGAACTCGTTCTGGGTGGCGGCGATGTTCTCCAGCAGCGCCTTGTCGGCCTTGATCTCCTTCTTCAAGGCCGCCTCCTGCTCCCTGGCGCCGTCTAGCGTCTTGGTCAAAGCAGCCAGCTTCAGCTCAAGATCAACGTTGGAGTCCTTGGCGGCATCAAGCTCCTTGACCTTCTCGGCGAGATGACCCTGCAGTTCGCCAAAGGTGTAGGCGTCCTTCTCGCGCTCATGCTTGAGCGCGGCAAGCGCTTCACCGCTCGCCTTGAGATCAGTCTCCAGCTGCGCCACTTTCGCCTCCAGCTCCTTCTTGGCGGCCTTGGCAGCTGCGGCAGCGTCCTTTGCTTCCTTGAGGGCTCCGCTGAGTGCTTGCTCACGCGCAGCAAGCTCCTCTTCGTGGCTGTCCAGGATGGCCTTCTGCTGCACCAACTCACCATCCCCATAGGTGCTCGAGGAGCCAGATTCCCCGGCATCTTTGGCGCGCCAGGTAGGGGGCGTAGAGGTTGTGTGAACCTGATCCGGCGTTCACGTGAGCTAAATCTTCATCGACTTCATCGACATGCCGCCGAAGAAGAGGGCTTCGGAAGTGGCTGCTCCGTCCGCGTCGAATCCACCGCCGCCGGAGCAAACGACCGGTGGGGAGGACGCCGGCGGAAGAACGGGCGTTGACGAGGGATCCCACGGTGCCACCAAGTCCAAGGACAAGACTGCGCTGCCCGTCGGCGGCGTAGCCGGCTCCCACGACGACCGGGCGTCCGTAGACGCACCGCGCCCATCTCAAGAGGCACAGGACCGGCAGCGTCGTGGTACTCACGGTACCATACGCTCGCTGGACCCAAATCGGGCTGGCGGATCCCGGGATGCTCAAGGCCAACATGCACGCCAACGTGCTGGCGCAAGCGAGGAACGGTCGCCTGGACGGAATACTGCTCCTTCTAACGTCGTTGGAAGTCCGAGCATATCCCGCTCCTCGCACCGTTCGCCACCGCTACCCGCCACTCCAGCAGAAGCCTTGGCACGAGCTCAACTGCTCCTAGACTTCCCTCCAAAGCCAGGCAAGATCGACGACTGGAGGGCCACCATTCAGAGCCTCATCGGCTTCGCCAACGGCGACACTCCGCGGCAGACACCCACATCCCAGCCGCGGCAAGCCAGCCAGGTGCGAGCCGATGGCTACAAGACCGGTGGGGGTGCGACCACCGTGCACTCCCCGCCCCGAAGGCCAAGATCGCTGACTCGCCGGGTCCACCGTGACCTCGACTCCACCGCTTCATCAGACCCGCGAACTCGTCGCGATCAGCGCCACGTTCTTCACGAACGACAGCAAGAAGATGCTCGTACCCGCATCGAGCGTCGAAGAGAAACGCGGCGTCAATCAGACCGACGCGCTGGGCCCACTGTCGACAAGCATGCGCAAGGCGAACCAGGCGACCTGCCGTATGCGGTAGGTTGCCCTGCGTTTACTCGTGAGCTGCGGCAAGTCCAGTGGCCCAGCACGAAGAATTTCAAGCCAGACATACCAGAGAAGTACGACGACAGGTTGCATCCGTCGGAGTTCCTCAGCATCTACACCATCGCGGTGCAGGCTGCCGGGGGGCAAGATGACAAGATCCTAGCCAACTACATCCCACTGGTGCTCAAGCCCAACGTTAGGTCCTGGCTCATGCACTTGCCGAAAAACTCCATATCTTCCTGGGCAGACCTATGCCATCAGTTTGTCGGTGCCTTTATGGGCGGCCACAAACCCCATGGCCGGGAGAGTGACCTTCACCTGCTTGCCCAGAAAGAAGGAGAGCCCTTGCGCAAGTACATCCAAAGATTCAACCAAGTGCAACGCAACATCCCAGATGTCCACCCTGCCGCGGTCATCAGCGCGTTCCATCAGAACATGCGTAACCGCAGGATGCGGGAGGAGATGGCGATGTGCAAGATCAGAGATGTCAGCGAGCTATATGCTCTGGCCGACAGGTGTGCACGTGCTGAGGAAGGGAGGAAACTCCCTAGAGAGAATACAGGAACAGGAGGATCTGACAGTGAGGATGCTGCCCCGGCAAATAAAAACCGGCGGCGGAACAACAGGAAGAGGAAAGGCAAAGATGTGCTAGTTGTTGAGCAGTCCAGCAGCGACGGTGGCGCCAAGAAAGCCAAAGATGGCAGCTCCGGCAAGGAGGTTGCCGCATGTGCCAACTGCCAGGCTGTGGCGGCCGCCGACAAGCAGGACGGCACCAACAAACAGCGCTGCAAGATCCACCTGCACCAAGGGCCATGACCTCCAGAGCTGCAAGAAGGTCGAGCAGCTTGTCGAGCTGCAAAAGGTCGAGTACGAGCGACGCGACAAGGAGAAAGCCCAAGCAGGTGCTGGAGGATCCGGTACGAAGCGCACCGGCCAGGGAGGACGCCGCGGCAAGGCCAATCAGCGGCAAGGAGACAGGCCTCCCCGCGGCCGCGACAAGGATGAAGACGACGACGACGAAGACATGGATGATGACGAGACTAGCGAGGAGGAGTTTCAGAAAGCCACAGAGGTCTTGTGCGTTGACGGTGGTGCTTCCCTGCATACTTCGCACCGCCAACTCAAACAGTGGGTGCGGGAAGTCAATGCGGCAGAACCACCCATCGAGTCACGCAAGCTTCTGAAATGGTCCAGCACGCCTATCATCTTTGATATTGAGGACCACCCTAATCGCACAACTGCGGTCGGGTGCTTGCCGATGTTGGTTTCGCCAACTATCCGCAACCTCAAGGTCACTAAGATGCTAGTTGACGGCGGGGCCGGCTTGAACCTGATCTCCTCCGCTGTGCTCCGAAAACTCCAAGTCCCTGACAGCTAGCTCGAAGAGACCGTCACATTCCAAGGAATCAACCCGGGAAGGAGCAAGCCGAAGGGGAAGATCACGCTGCCGGTGACATTTGGCAGCGAGCTGAACTTCAGGACTGAGAGGATCACTTTTGACGTTGCTGATTTTCCATTGCCTTACAATGGAATTCTCGGCCGTCCAGCGCTCGCCAAGTTCATGGCAGCCTCTCACTATGCATACAACATGCTGAAGATGCCAGGCCCGATAAGCGTCATCACTGTCCCTGGCGACAAGAAAGATGCTCTTATCTGTGCCGACAATATCTACCAGGAAGCAGCAGCCACCACAGATCATGAGACACTTGCCGCTGAAGCTCCTGGGGGGAAGAAGAAGACCAAGTCCGGCAAGAGCTCTGATGCCCACTCCGGCAAGCGCACCTCTTCGGAGTGCTGCGCTACCGTCGAGGACGCACCATCGAGCTCCACCGGCAAGTGTAAGAAGACGATGGCAGCTCCGCCAGCGACCAAGAAGGTGTCCGCCAAGGAGGACGGCACTGGTGGTACTTTCACCATCAGTGCCACTCTCGACCCTAAATAGGAAAGCGCGCTCGTTGCTTTCCTGCGGGCGAATGTTGATGTGTTTGCATGGCAACCGTCTGACATCCCCGGTGTTCCCAGGAAAGTAATTGAGCACCACCTCGCCGTCTGTCCTCATGCGCGGCCCGTCAAGCAGAAAGTCAGGAAGCAAGCAGTGGAGCGCCAAGAGTTCATCGCAGAAGAGATCAAGAAGTTGGAAGCAGCGGGCCTCGTCAGAGGAGTGCTCCATCCCACGTGGTTGGCCAATCCTGTAGTCGTGCACAAGGCAAACGAGAAATGGAGGCTTTGCATCGACTTCAGCGATGTCAATAAAGCTTGTCCCAAAGACCCATTTCCCTTGCCGCGCATTGACCAGATTGTTGACTCCACGGCCGGATGTGATTTGCTTTCATTTCTTGACGCCTACTCGAGATATCATCAGATCTTATGGCAGAAGAGGATGAAGAGAAATCCGCGTTCATCACTCCATGTGGCACGTACTGTTTCGTACGGATGCCTTTCGGTTTGAAGAATGCTGGTTCAACATTTGCAAGGGTCGTCCATACTGCTTTTGAGCCGCAAATACACAGAAATGTGGAAGCCTACATGGATGATATAGTGGTCAAGAGCAGGGACAAGTCAACTCTGATTCAAGATCTAGAAGAGACTTTTGCAAATCTGCGCAAGATCAGCCTCAAGCTCAACCCCGAGAAGTGCGTGTTTGGAGTCCCTTCCGCAAGCTTCTCGGGTTCTTCGTGTCTCAGCGGGGAATTGAAGCCAATCCCGACAAGATCAAGGCCATTGAGCAGATTGAAGCACCAAAGCACATCAAGGATGTACGAAGACTTGCCGGCTGCGTGGCGGCTCTCAGCAGGTTTATCTCTAAGTCAGCTGAGCGCGCCCTGCCGTTTTTCAAAATTTTGAAAAAGGCAGGTCCAATGAAATGGACTCCGGAAGCGGAGGATGCGCTGCAGGACTTGAAGAGATACATGTCCTCCACTCCAATACTTGTCGCACCTAAGCCACAAGAGAAGTTACTGCTATATCTGGCAGCAACCAATCAAGTGGTTAGTGCTGCGTTAGTAGCGGAGAGGGAGGCAGGTGATGAGCCAGCGACCGCGGCAAGCACATCCAGCGACAAGCAGGGGGCTTCTCCAGCAAGCTCTGGTCCCGGCAAAGATGGATCTGTGCAGATGTGCGAAGAGATACAGCAGAAGAAAATGGTGCAGCGCCTAGTTTACTTTGTCAGTTCCCTTCTGCAAGGGGCTAGGTCAAGGTACTCTGGTGTGCAGAAACTGCTTTTCGGCCTTCTCATGGCCTCGAGAAAGCTGCGCCATTACATCCAAGCACATGAGATCACAGTTGTCACTCGCTTTACGCTGAAGAGGATACTGCAGAATCCAGAAGCAACAGGCAGGATTGTCGAGTGGGCACTGGAACTGTCAAGCTTTGGCCTTAAGTTTGAGAGCACTTCAACTATCCAAAGCAGAGCATTGGAAGAATTCATAGCAGAGTGGACGCCAACACCAGATGAAGAAATTCCAGAGACGAGCATCCCCGTCAAGGAAGCAAACAAAGAGTGGCTGATGTACTTTGATGGTGCCTTCTCGCTGCAAGGCGCCGGTGCTGGCGTGCTGCTTGTCGCACCCACCGGAGAGCACCTCAAGTACGTAGTCCAGATGCACTTTCCCAAGGAGCAAGCAACAAACAATGCCGCAGAGTATGAAGGATTGCTCGCCGGTCTCAGGATCACGGCAGACCTTGGGATCAAGCAGCTCATTGTCAGGGGTGACTCACAGCTTGTCGTCCGCCAAGTGAACAAGAGTTATCAGAGTCCGTTGATGGAAGCTTACGTTGATGAAGTGAGGAAGCTAGAAGAGCGCTTTGTCGGCCTACAAATGGAACACGTTCCAAGAGCTCAGAACGACATTGTTGACGGCCTGTCAAAGTGCGCAGCACTTAAGTTACTTGTGGAACCAGGGATCTTTGTGCTCAAGCTGACTCAACCGTCTGTGACGCCATTAACTGGACAGAGCAAGAAGAGGAAGGTGATTTCTGGTGACTATTCTCCGACAGAGCTACCCGAAGCCGCCACCAAGAAGGTCCCCAAGATCAACGCCAAGAGTGCTGAGGGGCAGTCTGCTCCGACAAGCCCCAGGGCTTGTTTCGTTGTAGCAGACGCTCTTGACAAGTTTTGCTCCGGCAAGCTTGACGGGGATCATCAAGCTCTGGCTGAGCCGCAGGTTCTCGCCGTAGAAGCGGATGTTACCGCGGCAGCAGATATGCCTTTAGTCCTTGTTTTCGAGCCACAGGCTCCAGCATGGGCACAGCAGATCGTCCGTTTCCTCCAGACAGGAGAACTTACCGAAGAGCCAGAAGAAGCGGAAAGAGTAGCCTGGCAGTTAAGTATGTACCAGTTCGTCGACAACGCACTGTACAGAAGAAGACTCAACGGTGTGAAATTGAAGTGTATTCCCCGGGAAGATGGACAGAAGCTGTTGGCAGAGATGCATGGAGGCATTTGTGGTCACCACATTGGCGCAAGAGCGCTTGCCGGCAAGGCTTCTTTTGGCCGACAGCCCTCCAGGATGCAGCTGCACAAGTAACCATGTGTGAAGCGTGCTAGTTCCATTCCAAGCAGATACACCAGCCAGCTCAAGCTCTCCAGACGATCCCTTTATCCTGGCCATTTTCGGTCTGGGGGCTCGACATCCTCGGCCCCTTCCCCCGAGCAGTCGGGGGCTTTGAGTACTTGTACGTCGCAATCGACAAGTTCACAAAGTGGCCGGAAGTGGAACCAGTGAGGAAGGTGACAGCACAGTCAGCAGTCAAGTTCTTCAGGTTGATTGCTTGTCGCTTCGGGATCCCTAACAGGATCATCACCGACAATGGTACACAATTCACGAGCCGCACCTTCCTGCAGTACGTCCAAGATCTTGGCGCCAAGGTCTGCTTCGCTTCTGTTGCTCACCCCAGGAGCAACGGTCAAGCGGAGAGGGCAAATGCTGAAGTGCTGCGTGGGCTCAAGACCAGGACTTTTGACAGGCTGCACAAGTGCGGAAGAAACTGGATCAAGGAGCTGCCGGTGTTCTTTGGTCGATCAGGACGACGCCAAATCGAGCCACTGGCCAGACACCTTTCGCTCTAGTCTATGGAGCAGAGGCAGTTATCCCCACGGAACTCGTATAAGGGTCACCTCGAGTGCTCGCTTATGATGAGCTTGAGCAAGAGCAGCTGCGACAAGATGACGCGCTGCTCCTTGAGGAAGACCGTCTTCAGGCTGCTGTACGAGCTGCTCGATACCAGCAAGCTTTGCGCCGCTACCATAGCCGCAAAGTTAAAGCCAGAAGTGTCGATGAAGGCGACCTTGTTCTTCGGCGCGTTCATTCCGCCAAGAATTCCAACAAGTTGACGCCGAAGTGGGAAGGCCCTTACCGGGTAAAATGAGTCACTAGGCCTGGAGCTGTCCGCCTTGAGACCGAAGATGGCTTTCCGGTGAGCAACTCCTGAACAGCGAGCATCTTCGTAAGTTTTACCGATAAGGCGCGGTTGTCGGACCCTGTCCGGCAACCACCATTTTGTACAAGTCTTGCCGCTGTTGCATGTAATCCTTTGTACAAAGCCAGGCGTAGACCCTGAGCGAAGATAAAGCGCTGGCGCCCTAAGTTTTAGCATGCATGCTGAGTCGAGTCTTGTCCTTGGTTAGGGTTGACAGTGCTTAGTTGCGGCTAACCCCTAACTTAGAGCTTGAGTGCGCGTCCCTTTGCCGTTCTTTTCGTTTCCCTTGGTTCGCAGGGCTCGCATATCCTGACCAGGCCACTTGAGGACGAAAAGGAGAAGAAGGGCGGACCAACATCTAGACCCCGGCAAGCCAGTGTTGCCGGGGGCTGCAAGACCCCGGCAAGCCAGTGTCGCCGGGGGCTGCAAGTACAAAGATTAACCCGCGGCGAACCAGAGTTGCCGGGGGCTGCAATCTCAGATAAGTTTTTCATCCCTTATCATGCATCTTCTTATGGACTAAGGTATGCGAAACCTCATTTCTTCCTAAAAGCTATCGTGCTCCCTTAACTCTAGGCCCTAGGCTCGTTCCCGGGGCCAGATTTGGTCGTAGTCGCGGCAGCAAAGGGACGAAACGAGGATCCTGAACCCGCCTCCTCCCTGCCTCCGCCAAAAGCGTGAGAAAGGTCGAGCGACGCGGGAAGAAGGCAGGGCCTGCTGCCGGGAAAGGAAGTGTCTATCTTAAAGATACAAAGGATTTTCTCCTTGGCGTGGGTTCCACCCACGAGACAAGTGACCCGGCAAGCATCCCCTTTTCATTAAAGAGCATTCCACTCAGGTACAGTTCATAAGAGAATGAAAAACATGAATGATGGGATTACAAGCTTTAAATGCAACTAAGGCCCGAGGGCTTAGAAATTAAAAAGAGATAAGGCGCCCGTAATCCTTTTCTTGTTCCTATCTTCAGGAGGTAGGGCAAGAAGGCGAAAAGGGCAAAAGGGGCGCCTAGACGAGCTGCGGGTGGCAGAAGACACCAAGAGAGCCTCTCGGTGGTCGTCCAAACGCTGGATGGTGATGGCGGCGCCGGAAGAGGGCTCGAAGACGAAGCGGCATGTCACACCCTGCATTTTGTAACATATCATTTGCATTATTAAAGCATGAAAATTTGGACCAACAAAAACTTTTGCATTATTTGGCTTTTATTTTGAAGTTGGTTTTCTCTGAGTGGTTTTTCAAGTGCTCTTAATAGTCAACTACTCCACCTTCTATACTTCATCTTCTTGTCCCAAACTTCTGCCCAATGATCATGCCATGTGTATAGTGCAATATAGTATTTTCTTACAAAAATAATTTGGCCAAAAAGTATTTTCAAAAATTAGTTTTCCAAAAACCCCTGAATTGAGGATTGCACTGCAAGTACTTAACAAAGGGTTGTAAAAATCTTTCCAAAGATATATAGGATACCCAGAAACCACAAAGATATAATTTTGAAAGTTATTTTCCTATTTTATTCAAAGAGTTTTTCTTAAGGCCAGAAATGGTCTTAAATAGGTTAAAATTACTTAAAAGCTTTAAAAATATTTGCGAAAAATTAGGGATACTCCAGGGACATATGTTTTCCATATATATGAGTTTCAACATATGGTTATGATCAAAATATTGGACAAAACCTCCAAAAACCATTTCTGCCCATTTCAAGGATTTGAAATATTTCTACAGGAAATATTTTCACAAAAATCCAAGAAAAATCCAGCAAGTCACAAATACATATTGTGATCACCTTGCAAAGCCCCATGTCAACTAGAATCATTTTGGTTCACCAAAATGCCCCAAAACCCTCTCTGACCAGAATCAAATTTGATCAAGTTTGTACTACCAACTTTCTCTCCTTAACCCCAACTTTTGTGAGCATGTTCACATGACCAAATAAGGCCACTACACCAAGTGGTACATCAAGGAGAAGTGATTTGCTCAACTAGATCTACACAAGTCCATTTCTGCTCATTTCTAGGGTTTACAAAAGTTGCATTGGCAACTTTGCCCAATGGTGGAAGGCCCTAATTATATGTGTCATTTCACCCTATGGAGTATCATGGCAATTGGAGATCATTTTCTTGCCCAAACCAACATCAAACACCTTTTGTCATTTTGCAAAAAACCACTGTTTTGACCCCTGCCACTATTCTTGGTGAGCTCCAATTTTTACCACAGCTCCTCCTAGACCCCTTTCACCTCTAGTAGCAATGGCAAGACCCCAGCTCAATAATTGAGGGGTGAAACCACCTCTTTCTCTCTATGGACAGCCCATTTCTCCCTCTTCTTCTACCTCTCTCCTCTCCTACTGGCCACCCAGAGCATCCAATGCCTCTCCCCACTTCTTTACTTTCCCCTAGGGCCACCAGACACCTTTGGCCGCGCCCTAGTTGCATAAAGAATGCCATGCCGGTCATTTGGGCGCTTTGGAGCGCGCTACAGTGCGCTCCCGCACTGTAGCCGCCCCCTTCCAGCCACATCCGGCCACCTCGGCTCTCCCCCTCGTGTCCCCCGAGGTCACCTCGACGTCCGCAGCATGCCACGCCCCTGGCCCCCTCCTCCATCTCCCTCCTCTCGCCCTAGCTCGCACGCGCGGCGGCTGCCCGAGCGCACCAGTGAGCATGCTCACACGCGCGGTGCCTCTGGCCCCCTGCTCCCTCTCTCTCTTCTTTCCCTCGCTCTGGACCGAGCCCACAAACGCCCCAGACACGGCGCTCTCCTCCCCCGAGCCCCGCAGCGACGAGCGTGAGCTCGCCGACGCACGGGTCTGCTGGACCTCCCCGTCCGCCTATATAAAGGCCTCCCCGAGCCCTTCCACCCTTACCACTCGCTCTCTGCATCGTCAAAACCTTCCCCTGCACCCCCAGCTCCTTCCCAGAACTGCCCGAGCTCGAGATCGAGCTCGAGCTCCGCCGCATCGGCTCGCCGGAATTCGCTAGGTACAGGCCACCCCCGCTCCTCCTCTGCCCCGATCTAGAACCGCCTCCTCCCACTGATCATGTCCCCCTCCTTCCCCGCTTCCTTTGCAGCCGGAAACGGCCGGAGCCGTCGACTCCGGAAGCTCCTCCGCCGCGGACCTCGTCGCCGGTGAACCAGGCACCCCCGCCGGCAAAGGCCACCACCCCCCGACGTGCGGCAGTCCCCTGAAGCCATTCCCGCACTCGCCGGAGCTCGCCGTGGCCCGCATCATCGCCGGTGAGCACCGCGACCCCCCCTGTCCACGGGTTAGTGATGACAGGCGGGCCTCGCCTGTCATCCTCTCCCTCATTCCCGCGCCCGTCCGACCTGCGGGCGCTGTTCGTCAGGTTTGAAAACGGGTGGACGGGCGCGCGCGCGCTGTGGGCTGGCTCGGCTGGGACGGCCCAATGGCTGGGCCTGTTGCCCTGCGGCTATTCTGGCACAGTTGCACAGTGCCGCTTCTCCTTTTTCTTTTTTCTGGAAACTTGCAAAAATTCCACAGGATTAAATATTAATCCAAATGCAATAATTCCAACTCCCATATTTTTCTAAAAATCCCACCTATTTAATGGTATAACTTTCATTCATGTCCAACCAACTTTTATGTACTGATCAAATTTAAATTCAAATTTGAGCAGTTTAATCTCTGTTTAAAAATCCATTTCCCCCCATTATTCCACTCCAAATCCAAAACCAGGAATTTTCCCCTTCTTAGTTTTCACCCTAGTATTTAACAAAAATAAGTTGACATTTTTATGAGCACTTTGGTTTTCTGTTTTATTATTGCCTTATTTTCTCATTATTTTCTTGCGACGATTAGAACCCGTATTAGACGAAGTTGCTGAAGAATAAGAAGAAGTAGAAGGATTTGAAGAACTTGAAGACCTTGAAGACCAAGGCAAGCAGCCCTTTGACCATGTCTATGACACCCTTTTTTTGCATGTCATATAGCACTCTATTAGTGTTGCTCCGAATCATGATGTGATGGTAACCTGTTTGGTGGGTTGCCTTCGTTACTTCCTCGTTGGTACCTACATTATGCATAACCCTACCTTCTTATGAAGGTTATGCCGGTGGGGAGTAGATAGGATGCAAAAGTAGTGCTACGCAAAAGGGGCGGGGATATGCATGGTGATGGAGGCAAAGTAATTTTCAAAGGACTTTTCGAAAACCCCATCGGGTGCCACTTATGCCCGAGGGAGATGATGAGATGGGTAGCCACTTGATGACGAAGTGGTGTACCGAGGCAAGTGTGTGTGTTGTATTCGAAAACGGATTAGATTTAAGATTTGTCGACTGTCCCAACCTTACATGCGCAACCACTCTACCCTTATGTGGGAAAGGGCATCATTTATTACCTAGGTCGATACTAGCTTGGAGCCCGCATTACTAGTGACGGGGGAGAGTTGGTGCTCTCTCTCGGGATGGGGTCGTGCCAGGTAGGGTGACCATGACTGTCTTTACAGGGCACCGGATACACCGTTGTGTCCCCTCTCGGATGTTACGATCTCGAGCGAGTCTCGTATGATGTACATCGAGAGGATACGGAACAACGAGTGGACTCCTTGTTAGTGTCGTCTAGGGAAAGATAGTGATCGGGTGCTTACCCCGGGTACTTGAGGTACCGCGAGTCGTGGATGACACGGAAGTTCCTCGGATCTTGTGGGTAAAGTGTGCAACCTCTGCAGAGTGTAAAACTATTCGAATAGCCGTGTCCACGGTCAAGGACAGTTGGGCGGTGCTGCTTAAACTACGTCCACTTGTTTACAAACCGGTGTGTGTGGGAAGAATTACTTGGGTCAAGTCAAGGACTTGACATGATTGAGTTGGGTTGGTGCCCACTCTAACTATGTTGATATCTGCAACCTGTCCTCATCATTACTTGAATTCTCCTGATGCATGTCCTACAAGTTGTTGAGCATGTCATTGCACTCAAAACTAGCTTTCCGCAAAAATTTACCTATGTCATGCATTATTGTACCTTGAACCAAAACATGGGTTGCTTGCGAGTACATTCAAAGTACTCATTGGCTTGCCACTTGTTATTTAATTGACCAGGCATGGAAGAACAGGAGTTCGAGGAAGAATCCTTTGGAGACGAACATGCGACCTAGGACGCTCCCCAGTCAGAATGCCTGTAGGGTTAAGGCAGATGGCATGGGTTCTACTTATCAACGAAGATTTCCGCTGCTTGTGTTTCATTTGATGTTCAGCCCTTAAGGCTTTATCTATGTAAGACTTGACCATAATGGTCCTACTTGTGTAATACGGTATGTATGGATGTAAGACTCTTGTTATTCAGCTTCTGTGTGTTCAGTGAGCATTGATCTCTGGGATCATTGTACACGTGCATTCGGTGATCACGGCTTATGAGTCGGGGTCCCCACAGAGCTGGTATCAAAGCCATCCTGACTATAGGAAGCCTTAGTTAGCATGGTCGTTAGTTAGGGTAAAACTATTTCCAAAACTACTACTAGTTTTCAAAACTATCTATACTTCTCTTCCGTTCTCAGTTTTCGAAAACTAAGGTATAATTTCCTTATTGATCTCTTCCCCTTCAAAGCCTTTGGTCGCTAGAACCCTTATGCCCCTGACCACTGGATTCCTTGAAATCCTCGTGGATAATCTAGAAGGAAGATGCCTTGCTAGACATTCACCCACATCTCCTGAACAGAAGATTGGCAACATCACAACAAGACGATACCAACAAAAGATACATCCTCGAGGGATGAGGACCTGAAGACCCAGGAGATGGTGACACCCTTGACACTGCCCCAAGATGATGCAAACTTAGCCTACGACGATCAGGGCATAGGATATGCAAGATCATGATCTACATCGCTAATAGGGTAACCCTGTCACTATCGTTGTTGTATGAACAACCACCGGTGGATGAGAACCTCGCCATTTGGTCCGCCTCACTATAGTGAGCAGGAAAACGGTTCTCTTCATCCCCCGTCCTTGGTGTCGATGTTGTCATCAACGTAACCGACATGTTGGACCTCTACTATGCCTTTTTAATGTCACTGCATAAAGGATTACCTACCTGGTACCATCGACGCCTTAGAAGACAAAACGGGATCGTCAAGATTAATAAGACAACAGAAGACCAAGTCAATGCCAGCTACGAGGAGCCACCTTCACCCCATCATCTCATCAGGCGAGGAGTGTTGAAGAATCTTCAGGCTCAACCTGGATCATTTCATCAAACAACTACAAGAGACGTAGCAACACCTGAGGAAAAATTCAGAAGACTGCACGAGGCTCAAGGCACGACTGCTGAGTCCGAGAACCCCTAGGGTAGGATGAGTCGTGTACCCCCTATGCGCAGTTGAGTCCATATGATGGTTCGAATAGAACCATGACTGTGTGTTGCTTGTTTTTATTTGTTTGTGTTTTAAGATAGGTCACAACTTTTGCCCTAGGTAACAATTACGTGACTATATCACCTGCTTTATTTTGTTGTTCATGTTTGGCCCTTTTTGGCACTTGTTTGTTGCACCTGCACTATAGAACCCCCTTTAGGCATTCCCCTCCTCTATGCTACTTTCCCCTCTCATCTCTCTCATCAACTGAAGGCTAGCAAGACAAGATGCACCAATAATTCCACCTCGGCAGCCAACTAGCACTGAAGACTTTTTGTTGCAGCTCCCTCGACCAAGTGAAACCCCGTAGAGTTATGTTTAACCCTCCAGACTAGAAACCCATTCCTGGACCCTTCGAGACTTCACGAGACACCCCAGCTCGAGTCCTTAACCATGTGCTTAACCCATGGAATTGCAAGAGAACCAGTTAAGCCTCTATAGACCTTGCACAACACTGGTTTCATTATGGAACTAGTGGACATAGTGAACGAGCACATTATCATCCTAATATAGCACCAGGACTGACGATGCCATAAGAAAGACCAGTTTGAGGACATGAATAACATGATGTGATTGTTTGGAAGACTAGATAGAACAATTGGCATCTCAGAAACTGTGCTCGAGGATAATATGATAAATGTTCACTCGCACACTAGAATCCTTGAAACCATTAAGCCCCACCAAGCCACGATATGGTAGGAATCACAACTATGGGCTTTGGCTCTAGGACAAGGAAACCATGGCCAATACCCAACCATAACCACCACCGATACCCCAACCTATACCCTAAGTACCCCGTGGGCAAGTCTTCACGGAGTACTCGGACAAGTAAGTTGCCATCTTTCCTTGATGACATACTTGCCTACCCGAAGACGGAAGAAGAACCGTTCAGCTGGTTAGGGAACATCTGAAGATCGCCATGTCCAGGAGGAAGAACTACACCAACCACCATCGTCAAGAAGTAAACCTCCACATCAAAGACCAGGCATATCTGCAAGCCACTTCTCTCAAGGGAACCAAGCATTTTCATGACAAGGAAACCCACGCCAAGATTCATCGGCCCTCTTCGAGATCACTCCAAGATTTAACAACCCCCTCCGAGATCGCCACAAGACGAAGAGAAGACAGCTACCAGTTAGAGTTACTGCCTCAGTTACCCACTGCGCACAGCGTTTTCCACGGGACACACCCCAAAAGAGTTTCCAACTTCATAACTAGCCCGGTCTCAACAAGGACATCGATCACCAAGCCATCGACCTCCAGCCTGATTTGACTTACCGTGAGAGGCCCATCTGCATTTTGGATGAGGCTGAGCGATGCACTCGAAGCCGCACGATCAAGTACTTCAAAGTCCAGTGGAGCAACCACACTGAAGCAGAAGCAACCTGGGAGCGTGAAGACTACCTCAGATCCGAGTTTCCATATCTCTTTAAGGCCTAGTTTAGGAATCTCGGGGACGAGATTCTTGTAAGGGGGGTAGGCCTGCCACACCCCGCATTATGTAACATATCATTTGCATTATTAAAGCATGAAAATTTGGACCAACAAAAACTTTTGCATTATTTGGCTTTATTTTGAAGTTGGTTTTCTCTGAGTGGTTTTTCAAGTGCTCTTAATAGTCAACTACTCCACCTTCTATACTTCATCTTCTTGTCCCAAACTTCTGCACAATGATCATGCCATGTGTATAGTGCAATATAGTATTTTCTTACAAAAATAATTTGGCCAAAAAGTATTTTAAAAAATTAATTTTCCAAAAACCCCTGAATTGAGGATTGCACTGCAAGTACTTAACAAAGGGTTGTAAAAATCTTTCCAAAGATATATTTGACACCTATTAGATATAGGATATCCAGAAGCCACAAATATATAATTTTGAAAGTTATCTTCCTATTTTATTCAAAGAGTTTTTCTTAAGGCCAGAAATGGTCTTAAATAGGTTAAAATTATTTAAAAGCTTTAAAAATATTTGAGAAAAATTAGGGAGACTCAATGGACATATATTTTCCATATATATGAGTTTCAACATATGGTTATGATCAAAATATTGGACAAAACCTCCAAAAACCATTTCTGCCCATTTCAAGGATTTGAAATATTTCTACAGGAAATATTTTCACAAAAATCCAATAAAAATCCAGCAAGTCACAAATGCATATTGTGATCACCTTGCAAACCCCCTTGTCAAGTAGAATCATTTTGGTTCACCAAAATGCCCAAAAACCATCTCTGACCAGAATCAAATTTGATCAAGTTTGTACTACCAACTTTCTCTCCTTAACCCCAACTTTTGTGAGCATGTTCACATGACCACATAAGGCCACTACACCAAGTGGTACATCAAGGAGAAGTGATTTGCTCAACTAGATCTACACAAGTCCATTTCTGCTCATTTCTAGGGTTTACAAAAGTTGCATTGGCAACTTTGCCCAATTAAGCTCCAAATTGGTGGAAGGCCCTAATTATATGTGTCATTTCATCCTGTGGAGTATCATGGAAATTAGAGATAATTTTCTTGCCCAAACCAACATCAAACACCTTTTGTCATTTTGCAAAAACCACTGTTTTGACCCATTCCACTATTCTTGGTGAGCTCCAATTTTTACCACAGCTCCTCCTAGACCCCTTTCACCTCTAGTAGCAATGGCAAGACCCCAGCTCAATAATTGAGGGGTGAAACCACCTCTTTCTCTCTCTGGACAGCCCATTTCTCCCTCTTCTTCTACCTCTCTCCTCTCCTACTGGCCACCCAGAGCATCCAATGCCTCTCCCCACTTCTTTACTTTCCCCTAGGGCCACCAGACACCTTCGGTCGCGCCCTAGTTGCATAAAGAATGCCATGCCGGCCATTTGGGCGCTCTGGAGCGCGCTACAGTGCGCTCCCGCACTGTAGCCGCCCCCTTCCAGCCACATCCGGCCACCTCGGCTCTCCCCCTCGTGTCCCCCGAGGCCACCTCGACGTCCGCAGCACGCCACGCCCCTGGCCCCCTCCTCCTTCTCCCTCCTCTCGCCCCAGCTCGCAACCGCGGCGGCCGCCCGAGCGCACCAGTGAGCATGCTCACACGCGCGGTGCCTCTGGCCCCCTGCTCCCTCTCTCTCTTCTTTCCCTCGCTCTGGACCGAGCCCACAAACGCCCCAGACACGGCGCTCTCCTCCCCCGAGCCCCGCAGCGACGAGCGTGAGCTCGCCGGCGCACGGGTCTGCTGGACCTCCCCGTCCGGCTATATAAAGGCCTCCCCGAGCCCTTCCACCCTCACCACTCGCTCTCTGCATCGCCAAAACCTTCCCCTGCACCCCTAGCTCCTTCCCAGAACCGCCCGAGCTCGAGATCGAGCTCGAGCTCCGCCGCGTCGGCTCGCCGGAATTTGCGAGGTACAGGCCACCCCCGCTCCACCTCTGCCCCGATCTGGAACCGCCTCCTCCCACTGATCATTTCCCCCTCGTTCCCCGCTTCCTTTGCAGCCGGAAACGGCCGGAGCCATCGACTCCTGAAGCTCCTCCGCCGCGGACCTCGTCGCCGGCGAACCAGGCACCCCGCCGGCCAAGTCCACCACCCCCCGACGTGCGGCAGTCCCCTGAAGCCATTCCCGCACTCGCCGGAACTCGCCGTGGCCCGCATCATCGCCGATGAGCACCGCGACCCCCTTGTCGACGGGTTAGTGATGACAGGCGGGCCCCGCCTGTCATCCTCTCCCTCATTCCCGCGCCCCTGTCCGACCTGCGGGCCCCGCCCGTCAGGTTTGAAAACGGGTGGACGGGCGCGCGCGCGCTGTGCGCTGGCTCGGCTGGACCGGCCCGCTGGCTGGGCCTGTTGCCCTGCGGCTGTTCTGGCCCAGTTGCACAGTGCCGCTTCTTTCTTTTTTCTGGAAACTTGCAAAAATTCCACAGGATTAATATATTAATCCAAATGCAATAATTCCAACTCCCATATTTTTCTAAAAATCCCACCTATTTAATGGTATAACTTTCATTCATGTCCAACCAACTTTTATGTACTGATCAAATTTGAATTCAAATTTGAGCAGTTTAATCTCTGTTTAAAAATCCATTTCCCCCCATTATTCCACTCCAAATCCAAAACCAGGAATTTTCCCCTTCTTAGTTTTCACCCTAGTATTTAACAAAAATAAGTTGACATTTTTATGAGCACTTTGGTTTTCTGTTTTATTATTGCCTTATTTTCTCGCTATTTTCTTGCAACGATTAGATCCCGTATTAGACGAAGTTGCTGAAGAATAAGAAGAAGGAGAAGGATTTGAAGAACTTGAAGACTTTGAAGACCAAGGCAAGCAGCCCTTTGACCATGTCTATGACACCCTTTTTATGCATGTCATATAGCACTCTATTAGTGTTGCTCCGAATCATGATGTGATGGTAACCTCTTTGGTGGGTTGCCTTCGTTACTTCCTCGTTGGTACCTGCATTATGCATAACCCTACCTTCTTATGAGGGTTATGCCAGTGGGGAGTAGATAGGATGCAAAAGTAGTGCTACGCAAAAGGGACGGAGATATGCATGGTGATGGAGGCAAAGTAATTTTCAAAGGACTTTTCGAAAACCCCATCGGGTGCCACTTATGCCCGAGGGAGATGATGAGATGGGTAGCCACTTGATGACGAAGTGGTGTACCGAGGCAAGTGTGTGTGTTGTTTTCGAAAACGGATTAGATTTAAGATTTGTCGACTGTCCCAACCTTACATGCGCAACCACTCTACCCTTATGTGCGAAAGGGCATCATTGATTACCTAGGTCGATACTAGCTTGGAGCCCGCATTACTAGTGATGGGGGAGAGTTGGTGCTCTCTCTCGGGACGGGGTCGTGCCAGGTAGGGCGACCATGACTGTCTTTACAGGGCATCGGATACACCGTTGTGTCCCCTCTCGGATGTTACGATCTCGAGCGAGTCTCGTATGATGTACATCGAGAGGATACGGAACAACGAGTGGACTCCTTGTTAGTGTCGTCTAGTGAAAGATAGTGACCGGGTGCTGACCCCGGGTACTTGAGGTACCGCGGGTCGTGGATGACACGGAAGTTCCCCGGATCTTGTGGGTAAAGTGTGCAACCTCTGCAGAGTGTAAAACTATTCGAATAGCCGTGTCCACGGTCCAGGATAGTTGGGCGGTGCTGCTTAAACTACGTCCACTTGTTTACAAACCGGTGTGTGTGGGAAGAATTACTTGGGTCAAGTCAAGGACTTGACATGATTGAGTTGGGTTGGTGCCCACTCTAACTATGTTGATATCTGCAACCTGTCCTCATCATTACTTGAATTCTCCTGATGCATGTCCTACAAGTTGTTGAGCATGTCATTGCACTCAAAACTATCTTTCCGCAAAAATTTACCTATGTCATGCATTATTGTACCTTGAACCAAAACATGGGTTGCTTGCGAGTACATTCAAAGTACTCATTGGCTTGCCACTGGTTATTTAATTGACCAGGCATGGAAGAACAAGAGTTCGAGGAAGAATCCTTTGGAGACGAACATGCGAACTAGGACGCTCCCTAGTCAGAATGCCTGTAGGGTTAAGGCAGATGGCATGGGTTCTACTTATCAACGAAGATTTCTGCTGCTTGTGTTTCATTTGATGTTCAACCCTTAAGGCTTTATCTATGTAAAACTTCACCATAATGGTCCTACTTGTGTAATACGGTATGTATGGATGTAAGACTCTTGTTATTCAGCTTTTGTGTGTTGAGTGAGTATTGATCTCTGGGATCACTGTACACGTGCATTTGGTGATCACGACTTATGAGTCGGGGTCCCCACACGGGAGGACGTCAGCACGCTGTCGAGAGCGCCACACCCTCGTACTCCGAGTTGACGGCCTTGCCGCCCACCCTCTTCCTCTTCCGCAGCCTCCCTACGCCAGCCGCCCAAGGAGACGGCCCCGAGAAGCTCCAGGAGCCGGCGACTCGGATGATGTGGTCGCCGGTGCCACGCGGAGCGGCACCCGACACCTAGTCGGACCCGTCATCCCGCCGCCCGCCACCCTCGTCATCGCTGTCGTTGTCCTCCTCGTCACTCCCGCCCGAGGAGGAGCCTTCGCTATCAGAGGAGCTCTCCACGCAGCACCGTGCCCGAGTCCCGAAGCACCCAAAGACCTTGACGGAGAGGAGACCGCCCTCCATCAGCTTAAAATGGAGGGTGAGCCCCGCCGTCAAGCTGTGGATGCGGGTGAACGTCTTCCACCCTCGACCAAGATACATCACATTAGGGGCCGGGAAATCAATGCGGACTCGCGTACCGCTGATTCCACAGCCCCTCATGTGCAACCTCAGTGTCTCGGGCGGATCCAACTCCATCTCGCTCGCAAACGGAGTCGGGAGACGAAGGCGACGACGAGGCGGCCGACGCAGCCTGACGAAGAACTCGCAAGGATCGTCCCCGATATGGTCCGCCACGGGGAGAGGATCTGCTGGCGGATGCGAGGCCGGCGGACTGCCTCGCCCACCTCTTCCCCGACCGCCTCGGCCTCGCCCTCGACCTCGCCCGCGGCCTCGTCCCCTCCCTCTTCCCCTTGCGGCTGGCTCTGCCACCACGGATGCGGGGGGAGGAGGGACGCATTGCCTAACGGCAACCCTCGTCGCCACCATCGAAGGACCAGGGTTCCCTTTCTCCATGGCGAATGAGAGAGAGGGGAGCAGAAGCTGAAGAAAGGAGGAGATGAGAGAATACGGGTTTCCGTCCCCCTATCCCGCTCCTTATAAAGGAGCGGGGTGGGGGCTCGGCCGCCCCGCTCAGCCAATCAAGATACGGAAGGCGCAGGGAACTGGGCCCGACCCGCTGCCTCGACCCGTGACGGCCCGGTTTCTCGCCTCCACCGTTCGCCTCTCCAAGCGCATGGAGGCCGCGTGGCAGGCGTGCAAAGTTGAGGCGACGGATGAGGCGACCTCTCCCCACCCCGTTATCGTGGGGATTGGATGCCTCGAAGACCACGCCTCCACGCCTCCCTCCGTTTATGAGGAAGATACGAACCGCCAGGAGGCGGGCGTTTCATTTTTCCGAATAAAGGACCACCCACGACCTCTCCCACGACGCCGCAATCGACACGTGTCGTTCGGGGAGGGTGCGGTGGATGCGGAGTAAGGCACGATGTGACCAGGGCCGCGCGTGCCCGTGCCCTGTTTTGGGCCTGGCCTAACAGCGCTCGGCACCGTGTATGGCCCAGGCCCGGGGGCTCCTGTCGGTGTACTAGAGTAGGGGTACCCTAGTATCCCGAACTTGTGCACGGGCAGTCACAGCACCCCGCGGCAAGGCCTGCCAGGTGATCACCAAGGCCCTCTATGGTTCCTTTGGAGCCATTCAAGAACAAAGTATTTAAGCCAAGGAGAAAAGTCCCCGGCAAGAGGGGCTTGCCGGGAAGGCCACTCAAGGCACAAGACCCCGGCAAGAGGAGCTTGCTGGGAAGGCCAACCAAGGCATCTCAAGGAACTTGCCGCGACGCGCCACGCGTCCCGGCAGGACCCGCCGAGTGACAAGCTTCAGGATGCGACGAGACAACTACCGCGGCAAGGCGCTTGCCGCGGCAAGCCTCCACTCTGTACCTGCGCCCCAGCACACCCACCTGCGTCTCGCTCTGGGACCCTTCTTGGCGTACGTGGCGGGAGGCTGTGCAGCCAGGGGTACACTGTGGCATGCAGCGCTGACAAGATCGCCATCGTGGCAAGCGGTGGCGCCCCAGACGGCCCCTTTTCTGCACCGTCTGGGCAACGTAGATAGGCATTTAATGCCTTTGTCCCCTGCCGTCAGGGTTAGGTATGATTCACTGTGTAGGTAGCTTTACCTACCGCACCACCTTTCCATTTTTCCCCTTGCCTACGTTGCCACCTGTTGGAGACCCCTTGAGCACATAAAAAGAGGCCCATGCACAACGTAGAGGGGGATCGCCCCCAGAGGAGGATCGGTGCCCGGAGAGCGATCTCTCAGAGGACAAACAGAAGAACGCTCGGTCTCGTTAGCTGCTTGAGTGTACTGTAGCACTCAGCGCTCCCGAGCAAGAACTCAATACAATCCACAAAGCAGCAGTAGGAGTGTTATCTCTCCGGAGAGCTCTGAAGCTGGGTAAAAACCCCCTGTGTGCTTCGCCTCGATCCGCTCTTCGCGCGACCTCTGCCCCCCGCCGAACCGAGAAGGGGCTCCATCCCCATAGGTGCTCGAGGAGCCAGAATTCCCCGACAGAAGCCGGATGGCCAGGAATATCGGTAGACCCTGATGGCAGTTCTAATTTGCAGCGCGTAACTCCATCGTGCCTCACGTAACTGCATCGCGTGGCAACATGCGTGGCGCAACTACATGCATACGGTGACCCCGACTTGATCGTGCGCGCGCCCAACCGCTGGCAGAGCGCCCGCGGAGGGACGCAAGCAGAGTGCTCCGCGGTCGCCTCAACGGCAAGCAACCATATATATATGCATATAGCAGTTGAACGCCCAAGGAAAAGCTGTCCACAAGCCGAGCGCGCCGCGGCACCCTACGGCGAGAACCGCGCGCTGCAGCGCCTAATGGCGAGAAGAGCTTGCTGAGGGACGCGAGCAGAGTATGGCATAGTGATACGTCGCAAATAAGACGAACTGTGCGAGCAATGTCGGAGACATCAAGAACGAATCAGATTAGAGTTGTGTTAGCGATACGTGGCATACAATTGATCCATCCGAGCTGTTCGTGATGGAATAAGCCGGTGTGTTGCGGGCAAACGCTTGCTGGTATATAACCTAAAATTTAACGAAAAAAAGTGTTAATGCATGTTACAAAAATTGCATAGCTGGAAACTATGTTCAAATACGACTCCAACGATATAATCTTTGGCGACATGCATTTGCAATTTATTAGTTAAATCCTACTTATAAACTAGGATGGGGGTATATTAGGTAATTAAATCACAAACATTTTTTTGTTAACTGTATGTGTATGTTTCCTCTCGTCCTCCTCTCACATGTCTTGTCACCCCGCTGCCGCAGACGGCTTATAGCGCAAGCTTGCGCAGCGCGCGGGGGCGTTCTTTTGCCCAAAAGGTGGCGCCAATGAATCATCGATGAGCCCGTTCCTGCACAACCTCACAGGTTCCCGCGCAAGCTTCCTTGCCGACTCGGTGAAATCCCCCAAAATCCCAACGCTTACCGACCTGCTATAAAAACCGTCAGAGCCAGCGAGTCCTGCATCGCATTTTCCCCTCGCTCCCTGTAGCTTATCTCGTCTGCTTCTCCCACAATTTCCAATGGCACCAGTCCGTCGTCATCGCTCAGCCACTCCGCCGTCATAAGAGGACAGCTCTAGCTGGGAGGCTACACCACGGCGGCGGCGGAGTCACCAGCGTAGTGTAGTGCGCATGGCGTCCCTGTTGGGTGTGCGCGGAACACCCACCACACGCTCCGCCGCCGCTGCCCGTCGGCAGCTGTTGCGGGCCGCCGTTGCCGCCACACCACCGTCAAAAGCCAGGGCCATCTCCCGCTCCGCCTCCGCGGCCCGAAGGTGGGAGGTACCCGTCGTGGCCGCCACTCCACTGGCGGCCACCGTGGCCATCACCCGCTCCACCATCGCGGCCTGAAGGCGGGAGGTGGTAGTCGTGGCCGCCACCCCATCATCGGTCGCCGGGATCATCACCCGCTCCTCCACCGCCGCCAGAAGGAGGGGGGCAGGGGTGGAGGCCAGTACGTGCATCAGTGACCTTCCGCGCTACATCGAGTTCCTGCGGGAGGAGGAGGAGCGCCTCGTCGAGCACGCAAAGAGCCTTACCGCAACCATGGCTGCAGCACACGCCGACGCAGAGGCGAGGAATTAGGAGATCTACAAGCAGTCCGGCCACTTCGAGAGGGGTCGTCTAGAGCGATAGTGGGCGTTCGAGCTGGCGAGAGTCGCTAAATGTGCAGCAGCGGCAGGCGTCATATTGCATTTGTGCAGCTCGTTAGTAGGCACCTTATCCTCCTCCTCTGCCTCTTACTGAGCGCGCTCGGTAGAGGAGAGGCTGCCGGAAGTAGCACAAAGCCCCTCCGTGGTAGTCGTAGTATTTAGGGGCAATTTTCTTCAATTCATCTGACTATAGATGTGTGGTCAAACTATACAACGTACTTAAAATTAGCTAGTATATATAGTTGAACTAGCTATTTCAGTACGTGGTTGGAACCAATTGGGGAGAAGTTTGGTCGGTTCAGCTGTCGAGTTGAACTATTTTTATAAATTAAGAACGACTGCTTAATCTATGAATGAAATCTATGCTTAATTACTGAATTTTAGTTACAAAAATTAGATACTGCTAATTATTTCTAGCTGCATATTTTGATAAATCACCTTGTTACAAGGATTCACAAATGGCAACGTTACTAGATCAACAAATGCAAATCCTTCCAGTTTGACAAATGGCAACATACCCAATATGACAGATGCAAATCTTACAAAAAAATTTGTACGTGGTTGCACACAGGTCATCCAAAACAACCATTTGCGTTGAAGGGATGCAGAAATCCTGCACTGCTCTCATTTTGCATACGGATGCTCTATCTAAAACGTTTGCGATCAAGAGCTATAGAAAATCCTGCTCGGCACATTTTCTCTTGGCTTCCCAGGGAAGCTGTCGGTTTACATACAGGTGTTCTAACTAAAACGTTTGTGACGAGTGTTTTAGATTTAAAAAGTGAATTAAACAGCGGCTTGGGCTCCATTAATGGAGAGGATGCAAGCAAGACGGGCGGCCATGGAAGTCAAAGGGCTCGCTTCCCAGTGAGCCTGCGCAGCGTACAACTCGCACGCTTACCGGTGAGCCTGCGCACTCGAGGACAGCTTGCACGCCTCTCGGTCAGCCGGCGCACCGAACTGCGCACGCATACCTCCTGTTCAGTCAAGGTCAAGAAGCTTTCCGCACGGCACCTCTTACAGCCATTAAAACCAATACACGTGGAGTTATGTGAATGGTTACTAGAATGCACACGGTTTGAATTATAAAAACGTTTGAGATATTAAAGTGGCAGCTATTTTTTCAAAATGCCTTTGTTGGTTGTCGTTATTCGAGTGCGCCTTCTCTCAAAATGGACACGAAAAATACCGCAGCATGTCGGGTCCCATTCCATGATAGAATGCAAAGTTTCATGAATTTCAAACGACTTTTACTATTTACTAGAATTTAAAAACAAGGCATCTCAATGTTTTGCCAGCAATCAACGGTGCCCTGGTGTTTGAAATTCATTCCCATTACTTGCATGGGACCTAAGCATGCACCCAAGGACAAAGACTTGATTTTTCAACCAATTTATATGCACTGGAGCATGTGCATGCCGTTCAAATTTGAATTATACACATAAATGCATTGAAAACTCAGTTAATGCATAAAAATGTCCAAACGAACCCCGAAAAATCACAAAAATTCACACAACACTCTTGTTGTTCTATGTTGACATGAGAAAAAAATTGAAAGCAATAAGAGGCAATGGATATCATTTCCTCCCCAAAGGTGGCATGTTCCCTACCGAAAACCATCATGCTTGTTGTGAGAAGCTCCGGTTTGTGAGAAGCATATTGTAACGCCCCGAGACCGATGTGCCAGGTGTCCGTCAGTTATTCGTCGTTGTTGCCATGACTTTTGCTTGCGTGTTGCACTTTGCCATGTCATCATCTGCATTTCATGTCATGTCATCATGTGCATCGCATTCGCATACATGTTCGTCTTATGCATCCGAGCATTTTCCCCGTTGTCCGTTTTGCAATCCGGCGCTCCGTTGTTCCCCGGCGTCCTCTTTTACCTTTTCCCTGTGCGGGTATTAAACTTTCTCGGAATGGACCGAGGTTTGCCAAGCGGCCTTGGTATAGCACCGGTAGACCGCCTGTCAAGTTTCGGGTCAATCGGAGTTTGTTTGCTACTCCAACGATTAACCGGGTAACCGTAAAGGCCTCTTTTGGTGCAGCCCAACACCCCTTTCAAAGTGGCCCAAAACCCACCTAAGTCTTCTCCATCGTCTCGGTCGTTCGATCACGATCGCGTGGCCGAAAACCGCACTCCATTTGGAGCTTCCTAGCCCCCCCTACCTATATAAACAGCTCCCCTCCCCGAAATTCCGGTTCATTTCACAGATGAACCCTAGCCCCGCTCCCCTCGCGCAGCCGGACGTGTCCGCCCGCACCGGACGCGTCCGCCCGCCACCTCACTCGGGCCAATGAGGGGCCGACACGTCATCGCAGCCGCCGCCCCGTCCACTCACCGCACGCCACGTGGCCGCCACCACCTCCCACAGCGCCGGCCCGCTCGGCCCGCCGCGGGCCCCGCGGCCCGTTCGCCGCCGCCTCTGCGCCCCGCACCGCGCGCCGCCCCGCCCGGCTCCGCCGCCCGGCTCCGCCGCCGCCGCCGGCTCCATCCGCGCCGCCCAGTGCACGCCCGCGCCGCCTCCGCACGCACCGCGCCTCCGCCGCCCGACGCGCCCGCCGTCCTGCGCCCTCCGCCGCCGCATGCGCGCGCCGCCGCCGCCGCGGTGTCCGCGCCGCCCCGCCGCTGCAGCTCGCCGCGCCACCCCGCGAGCCGCCTCCCCACCGGCCGGATCCGGCCCGATCCGGTCCGGGCCCGCATCCCCGCCGGCCGCCGCGCCCCTCTCCGGCCTCCTCCGCGTCGCCCCTCGCTGGAGAGCTCGCCGGAGCCGCCGTTGTCTTCTCCGGTGAGATCCGGTGGATCGGGACGAGATCCACCGAGATCTCATCCAAACGCTGCCCCATCGTCCTGCACCGCGCCGTCCCGCTCCGCTCGATCCCCGACATTCTGTCATTATCATGCCATGTTCAGGATGCCATAACTCTCCGCGTGTTGCTCCGTTTTGGGCGTATAATATGTCAAAATGTTCGCCTCGAGGAGTGCATCATTTCATTACATTGCATATTTTTCATTTGAGTCGATCTTGATGCCCTAAATGCTGTTAGAAGAGGGCTAGTTGATGTTAGTGGCTGGAAATTATCTGAACATGCACTTTTGTCATTTTTGCCATGATTGATGTGTACCTCCTATGAAGTTGTGTCCTAGATGAGTTTTGAAATATGCCATGTTACCTATCCATAGAATTTTGCCATGTATTTTTGTTTACTATGTGGTGACGAGCACAAGCATGCAAACTAGGTCACTTGATGTTGCTGATTTCACCAAGTCCCTGACTGCTGTTATTTTTATGCCATGTATTCATGTTGTTTCTGGAGATCTATGCATAAATTGAGCATGATCAGTAACAAAGTTTTGGACTTGAGTATTTGCTCTATCCATCCATGCTTTTATTTGCAATTATGGAGTGCCATAGCTTGAGCCTTTCGAGCTCTACTTTTGCTTCAAAATGTTGCTGGCAGATTGTTTACATGTTATTCGATTTTGCCAAGCTTGGTGTAGTTGATCCTTGCATGATATGATGTTGTTCTTGCCATGTATAGTTACTATGCCATGTCTTCTTGATGTATGTATGCTTAGTTTATCATGCAATGCTCTGTAGTGAGTGCATCAAGCTCACGATCATGCCTAGTCGTTATTAATTTCTGCCATGTCCAGTTTTCTGCTAAGTCTGAAACCTGTAAGGAAACTTGCTTAATTGACATGGGCGTAATCATATTTTGTATTCCTCTTTGGCTTATGGTCATTAAGGGACTTTTGTCAAGTGCTTTGAGTAGATTCATGCCATGCCTTGCTTTGCTATATTCTGAGCCTGTAGCATATTGTTTCATTGCTCTGAACATGTCATCCTGATGTTAGTTTCTGCTATGTTGATTATTTTCACCAAGTCTGTGAACTTGTTATCGTTTGCACTTTTGCCATGATTGTTTGGACCAGTTATGATGTGAATTAGCCGTAGCTCAGTGTTCATCTTTTGTCGTGCATCTTGTGTAGATTATTGTCATATGCTTTGTTGCCATGTTTGCGTGCAGTAGCTTAATTATTTGTTGTTTGCTAAGTAGCATCATGCTGTTAATGGCAGATTATTGTCATTCTTGTATTGCTTGTCATTTGCAAACCGTGCATCTGATTCCGGTGTTCTTTATATCGAGTTCAACCAAAATCACCTCATCTATCCAGTGGCATACTTGGTTTGCCAAGATTATGCCTTGTTCATCCTTTTCCCTTCCGGAGCATGCATATGCATTGCATACCATCTCGCATATCATGCCATGTTTATGTGTTGGTTGTTTACTATGTTGTGTGCTTCTTTCCGGTGTTGCTTCTTCGGGTTGATTCCTCTATCATCGCGTTTGTGAGGACCCGTTCGTCTATGCCCGTTTGTCTTCTTCATGGACTCGTTCTTCTTCCTTGCGGGATCTCAGGCAAGATGACCATACCCTCGAAATCACTTCTATCTTTGCTTGCTAGATTGCTCGCTCTTTTGCTATGCCTATGCTGCGATACCTACCAATTGCTTATCATGCCTCCCATATTTTCAAACCAAGCCTCTAACCCACCTTGTCCTAGCAAACCGTTGTTTGGCTATGTTACCGCTTTGCTCAGCCCCTCTTATAGCGTTGTTAGTTGCAGGTGAAGATGAAGTTTGTTCCTTGTTGGAACATGGAGATGTTGTTCCTTGCTTGGAACATGTTTACTTGTTGGGATATCACAATATATCGTATTTAATTAACGCATCTATATACTTGGTAAAGGGTGGAAGGCTCGGCCTTATGCCTGGTGTTTTGTTCCACTCTTGCCGCCCTAGTTTCCGTCATATCGGTGTTATGTTCCCGGATTTTGCGTCCCTAACGCGGTCGGGTGATTTATGGGACCCCCTTGACAGTTCGCTTTGAATAAGACTTTTCCAGCAGGCCCAACGTTGGTTTTACCATTTGCCTACCACCTATACTTTTCCCTTGGGAGTAGCTAACCCGAGGGTCATCTTTAGTTAGCCCCCCCCGGGCCAGTGCTTCCTTCTAAGTGCTGGTTCGAACCGAGCAGCCTGCGGGGCCCCCTCAAGGAAACATGAGGCTTGGTTTTACTCGTAGCTTGACTTATCCGGTGTTGCCCTGAGAATGAGATATGTGCAGCTCCTATCAGGATGTCGGCGCATCGGGCGGTTTTGCTGGACTTGTTTTATTACTGTCGAGATGTCTTGTAGCCGGGATTCCGAGACTGATCGGGTCTTCCCGGGGAGAAGGAATATCCTTCGTTGATCGCGAGAGCTTATCATGGGCTAAGTTGGGACACCCCTGCAGGGTTTGAACTTTCGAAAGCCATGCCCGCGGTTATGTGGCAGATGGGAATTTGTTAACGTCCGGTTGTAGAAAACCCGAAGTTGATCTTAATTAATAATACACCAACCGCGTGTGTAACCGTGATGGTCTCTTCTCGGCGGGGTCCGGGAAGTGAACACGGTTGTTGGAGTTATGCCTGACGTAAGTAGTTCAGGATCACTTAGTGATCATAGTTGTTCGACCGTGCTTTTGCCTTCTCTTCTCGCTCTCATTTGCGTATGTTAGCCACCATATATGCTAGTCGCTTGCTGCAGCTCCACCTCACTACCCTGTCCTACCTTTAAGCTTAAATAGTCTTGATCTCGCGGGTGTGAGATTGCTGAGTCCTCGTGACTCACCAGATACTTCCAAACCAGTTTGCAGGTGCCGATGAGACCGTGCAGGTGACGCACCCGAGCTCAAGGTGGAGCTTGATGAAGATCTTGTTCTTTGTGTTGTTTCGTTCTAGTTGATCAGTAGTGGAGCCCAGTTGGGGTCGATCTTGGTCCTTTGTCGCTTTTGGGGTTTCTTCTTTTATTTTGGCTCCGTAGTCGGGCCCTGATTGTAACTGTATGATGTAATGTTTCATTCTTGTAATTGTGTGAAGTGCCGATTGTAAGCCAACTATGTATCTTTTCCCTTATGTATTACATGGGTTGTGTGAAGATTACCTCACTTGCGACATTGCTTTCAATGCGGTTATGCCTCTAAGTCGTGCTTCGACATGTGGGAGATATAGCCGCATCGAGGGCGTGACAAGTTGGTATCAGAGCCTTCCCCGACCTTATGAGCCCCCACTGATTGATCGTTTTTAGTGGCCGAGTTGTGTCTAGAAAAATGTTTTGAGTCATTTAGGAATTATATATCGGAGAGTTTAGGAATTCTTTTTACTCCCCAGTCCCTTCGACCTTCTGGTAAGGCATCCTGACGTAGAGTTTTGACTCTTCTCTTCTCAAATTTCACTAAAAAAAATTTTTAGGATCACGCGGGTATATTACAATCGTTCCGATGGTTTTATGATGACAACATTGTCTTGGTTGCCTCCTGACATTTAGGGGTTGTGGCAGTGTCCCGGGGAGTTGAGCTCCGAGGCGTTGTCGTCATAATTTTATCGTTGCGGTTTTGGAATACCTGAGTTTAGTACGCCGACATCGAAAATCTCTTTTGTACAGTTGTTGGTGAGATAACCCTAATAGCCCAGTACTGAGGCGAGTGCAGGAGTATTGCCATAACTCGTATAACGGATGTGTTTTCGAAGGTTGAGGTAGATGATTTCCGAGAATTTCTTGGTTATGTGTTGAAGGATGGATACAGCTGGATCTAGGTATTGTTAGTTTGGGTGATATATTTTGTGTCCCCTGTATCCCCAACACCTGATTGCATAACCAGAAAGTTTCGGGAGTTTATAAGTGGGAATTCAAGTATCTCGTAGGATATCTTTCCAACAGACACATGATACGATATGGGATCTATCATATGTTTGTTTCCGGCTTATTCTGCAAGCCAATCCTATGTTTTTGTTTTGTTTTGTGGTATTCGAGTTGCTTCAATGTCAAGTGTTGATTCCATACCTTTCCTAAACGGTGTTCCCATATTTCTATGGGGATACTAATCCTTTTTGATCACTGAGGTTGTCATGTCAATTCTTTTCCAACCGGTGTGCCCCTCTTCAAGTGGATCCGATCATTTCAACATTCACAAGATCACCTCTCAGTTTTTTCCAACGTTGCTTGTTTCACCCGTCCCCAAGTTGTCTTTGTTTTCCCGCCCTCCCACCCTTATTTCTTCAAGGACTCAGATTTCTCAATCAAGTATCCTTTTTATTGATGGACGTTTCTTCATTTTTTTCCTTCAATGTTCTTATCCGGTGATTTCCCATGAAGATGCTCAAGAGTTTCAAGTTCATCATTCGTCATTCTTTTCGTCTCCAGTGGATTCAATTCAAGCTTTATAGATCATATTTTTTCCTTGTTTCTAATGTTGTCTAATGCTGGTGTATCTCTTAATCATTCACCTCTCACTATTCATTTGTTCCAGAGTGACGAAGATATCTCAGAAGATTCAAGTTTTCATTCTCAATTCACTCAAGTTCTTTTGAGGATGCTATCTCATTCAAGTCATTTAATTCAACCGGTGCAATCTCTCTTTTCAAGCAATCGTTCAACAGTGTTTCTTTTGAGTGGGCCCTAACCCATAGGTCTTTTCCCAGGATCTTACCTGACTCTTCTAATTTTCCCGGAGCTATGCTCAAATTCTTTTGAAGTTTGACGTAAGAATGTATTCCATCAGTCAAATGTCTTTCTCCAAGATCTTTCAAATTCTTTTCATCGTTGGTTCAACCTTTCTAATTTTCATTCCGGAGTGTCTCAACAATTCATGGTGATGCTTTCTCGTCATCATTCTCTACATTTGGAGACCGAAGAAGATTTTCTCTTAAATCTTGCCTCTTTCTCTTCAAGATTCATGGTTCTAGCTTGATGCCATCCTCTCATAATTGTTTTCGATTGTGAGAATTCTTTTCACCCATCCGGAGCATTTCAGGAGTCTTTTCAGTTTGATTCTCCGAAGCCCATAATCTCAGAATTATTCTTTCTTAGCTTCGTCTATCGTTCTCCAAATCTTACCGGTGCATCATTCAAGTTTACTCTAATCAGTTCATGATCTATTTGTTCATTTGTATCTAAATCCTAGCAAGCATTTTCGTTCATTTGCTAATTCTTCCCGGTGATTCGTTCTCTTTTCTTCGGTGGTTCGTTCAAGATCCTTCTTTCTTTGTTATCATATAGATTCATTCTTTCTTTCCAAATCCTACCGGTGGTTCGTGAAGACATTCCCAAGTGTGTGCCATATCTATCTTGATTCCTTTCTACGGGAATAAGTAGTATGCCAAATCCATTGCTTGTCATCAATTTATTTGGTGAAGGATGAGCATAGTGTAATTCTTATTCTTGTTTCATCGAGTTAGTTCTATTCCTCATTCCGGAGGTTCATCAAAATTCTTGATTTCACTTGTTCATCTTTCTTTCCGGAGTTCCAAATTTTTCTCGGTTATATCATCTCAAAGCTCCATCTTAATCATTGCAAGGCTTCACCTTGTGTTCTCAACTTCTCTTTATTTTTTTATCATCCTTTTCATTACCGGAGTTCTTCATGGAGGCTCTACATGGTGGGTCGTTAAGGATTCCTTTCATTCTTTAATTGTTCTTCAAGATTTCTCTCGGAGTCAAGCTATACTATAAAAATAAACATGGTGCTCAACACATGTTTTGTCTTGAGGAGTTCAAGTATTCTTCATCTTGCATTCTGAAGGGCAATTCTTTCAACCTTATCATTTGAGGGGGTGTTATGTCATTCTTGGCAATTTGAGTTCGCGCTTCATGATTCACTTGTTGTCAAGAATGAGATATTTAAATCCATCAATCTCTTCTTTGGAGTTATCTTGGGTTATATTTCACCTAAAGCTTTCCCTAAGGATTGTTGCTATTTATGGTGCTTCTCAATGACCCAAGCTTGCTCTTTATCCTCTTGGTGGAACACGTTTTCACCTCTTCGTTGATCTCAAGCAAGCAATTGTTTTAGTTGGTGGTACAAGTTCACCTCAAGTTTTGAGATGTCTCAATAAGCCCACGAGGATCATATCTTTTCGTTGTTGGTTTTCCCAACAACTCCGTTCTAATCTTGGAAGGGTGCTCTCCAAGCTCATTTGTGACAGAAATTGTCATTTCCTTCTACATTCTTTTATTCCAATGATCTATCTTCTATTGTCTCTTCTGGAGGCAATGTGTTGCTGCTCTCTTCGCTCATCATCTTGAATTGTGAAGATCGTGTTTTTTTTTCGTGCTTATCCATTTAACCGGAGTGTTATGTCTTCTCTTTAAGTCTTTTCATCTTATCAAGTTTTCCTTCTCTTTTCTACCGGAGTGCTGTCCAATTTATGTCATTCTTGTTCCTTTGCTATCTCGTTATACCACTGTGGTTTCATATTCTTTTCGTTCGTTAAGCTCTTGTTTCATGCCCTTCAACCTACAAGGTTCTCGAATGTTCCTTGTTCCTCTTGCTGAACGGAGGGTTTAAATTTTGTTCACCTCCGTCGTGTCATTTCTTCAAGCTCTGCGACCCCTCAAGGTTCTTTGGTTTCACTCGTTTGTCAAAGAAGAAACTTAGTTTTACCTCTTCTCTTTCTCTTCCATTTTCCCCTCCGGTGCCATTCTAGATCTCGGGACGAGATCCTCTCGTAGTGGTGGAGTGTTGTAACGCCCCGAGACCGATGTGCCAGGTGTCCGTCAGTTATTCGTCGTCGTTGCCATGACTTTTGCTTGCGTGTTGCACTTTGCCATGTCATCATCTGCATTTCATGTCATGTCATCATGTGCATCGCATTCGCATACATGTTCGTCTTATGCATCCGAGCATTTTCCCCGTTGTCCGTTTTGCAATCCGGCGCTCCGTTGTTCCCCGGCGTCCTCTTTTACCTTTTCCCTGTGCGGGTATTAAACTTTCTCGGAATGGACCGAGGTTTGCCAAGCGGCCTTGGTATAGCACCGGTAGACCGCCTGTCAAGTTTCGGGTCAATCAGAGTTTGTTTGGTACTCCAACGATTAACCGGGTAACCGTAAAGGCCTCTTTTGGTGCAGCCCAACACCCCTTTCAAAATGGCCCAAAACCCACCTAAGTCTTCTCCATCGTCTCGGTCGTTCGATCACGATCGCGTGGCCGAAAACCGCACTCCATTTGGAGCTTCCTAGCCCCCCTACCTATATAAACAGCTCCCCTCCCCGAAATTCCGGTTCATTTCGCAGATGAACCCTAGCCCCGCTCCCCTCGCGCAGCCGGACGTGTCCGCCCGCACCGGACGCGTCCTCCCGCCACCTCACTCGGGCCAATGAGGGGCCGACACGTCATCGCAGCCGCCGCCCCGTCCACTCACCGCACGCCACGTGGCCGCCGCCACCTCCCACCGCGCCGGCCCGCTCGGCCCGCCGCGGGCCCCGCGGCCCGTTCGCCGCCGCCTCCGTGCCCCGCACCGTGCGCCGCCTCGCCCGGCTCCGCCGCCCGGCTGGGCCGCCGCCGCCGGCTCCATCCGCGCCGCCCAGTGCACGCCCGCGCCGCCTCCGCACGCACCGCGCCTCCGCCGCCCGGCGCGCCCGCCGTCCCGCGCCCTCCGCCGCCGCATGCGCGCGCCGCCGCCTCGCCTTCCGGCGACCGCCGCCGCCGCGGTGTCCGCGCCGCCCCGCCGCTGCAGCTCGCCGCGCCACCCCGCGAGCCGCCTCCCCACCGGCCGGATCCGGCCCGATCCGGTCCGGGCCCGCATCCCCGCCGGCCGCCGCGCCCCTCTCCGGCCTCCTCCGCGTCGCCCCTCGCTGGAGAGCTCGCCGGAGCCGCCGTCGTCTTCTCCGGTGAGATCCGGTGGATCGGGACGAGATCCACCGGGATCTCATCCAAACGCTGCCCCGTCGTCCCGCACCGCGCCGTCCCGCTCCGCTCGATCCTCGACATCCTGTCATTATCATGCCATGTTCAGGATGCCATAACTCTTCGGGTATTGCTCCGTTTTGGGCGTATAATATGTCAAAATGTTCGCCTCGAGGAGTACATCATTTCATTCCATTGCGTCTTTTTCATTTGAGTCCATCTTGATGCCCTAAATGCTGTTAGTAGAGGGCTAATTGATGTTAGTGGCTGGAAATTATCTGAACATGCACTTTTGTCATTTTTGCCATGATTGATGTGTACCTCCTATGAAGTTGTGTCCTACATTAGTTTTGAAATATGCCATGTAACTATCCATAGAATTTTGCCATGTATTTTTTTTTATTATGTGGTGACGAGCACAAGCATGCAAACTAGGTCACTTGATGTTGCTGGTTTCACCAAGTCCCTGACTGCTGTTATTTTTATGCCATGTATTCATGTTGTTTATGGAGATCTATGCATAAATTGAGCATGATCAGTAAGAGAGTTTTGGACTTGAGTATTTGCTCTATCCATCCATGCTTTTATTTGCAATTATGGAGTGCCGTAGCTTGAGCCTTTCGAGCTCTACTTTTGCTTCAAAATGTTGCTGGCAGATTGTTTACATGTTATTCAATTTTGCCAAGCTTGGTGTAGTTGACCCTTACATGATATGATGTTGTTCTTGCCATGTATGGTTACTATGTCATGTCTTCTTGATGTATGTATGCTTAGTTTATCTTGCAATGCTCTGTAGTGAGTGCATCAAGCTCACGATTATGCCTAGTCGTTATTAATTTCTGCCATGTCCAGTTTTCTGCTAAGTCTGAAACCTGTAACGAAACTTGCTTAATTGACATGGGTGTAATCATATTTTATATTCCTCTTTGGCTTATGGTCATTAAGGGACTTTTGTCAAGTGCTTTGAGTAGATTCATGCCATGCCTTGCTTTGCTATATTCTGAACATGTAGCATATTTTTTCATTGCTCTGAACATGTCATCCTGATGTTAGTTTCTGCTATGTTGATTATTTTCACAAAGTCTGTGAACTTGTTATCGTTTGCACTTTTGCCATGATCGTTTGGACCTGTTATGATGTGAATTAGCCGTAGCTCAGTGTTCATCTTTTGTCGTGCATCTTGTGTAGATTATTTTCATATGCTTTGTTGCCATGTTTGGGTGCAGTAGCTTAATTATTTGTTGTTTGCTAAGTAGCATCATGCTGTTAATGTCAGATTATTGTCATTCTTGTATTGCTTGTCATTTGCAAACCGTGCATCCGATTCCGGTGTTCTTTATATCGAGTTCAACCGAAATCACCTCATCTATCCAGTGGCATACTTGGTTTGCCAATATTATGCCTTGTTCATCCTTTTCCCTTCCGGAGCATGCATATGCATTGCATACCATCTCGCATATCATGCCATGTTTATGTGTTGGTTGTTTACTATGTTGTGTGCTTCTTTCCGGTGTTGCTTCTTCGGGTTGATTCCGCTATCATCGCGTTTGTGAGGACCCGTTCGTCTATGCATGTTTGTCTTCTTCATGGACTCGTTCTTCTTCCTTGCGGGATCTCAGGCAAGATGACCATACCCTCGAAATCACTTCTATCTTTGCTTGCTAGATTGCTCGCTCTTTTGCTATGCCTATGCTGCGATACCTACCACTTGCTTATCATGCCTCCCATATTTTCAAACCAAGCCTCTAACCCACCTTGTCCTAGCAAACCGTTGTTTGGCTATGTTACCGCTTTGCTCAGCCCCTCTTATAGCGTTGTTAGTTGCAGGTGAAGATGAAGTTTGTTCCTTGTTGGAACATGGAGATGTTGTTCCTTGCTTGGAACATGTTTACTTGTTGGGATATCACAATATATCTTATTTAATTAACGCATCTATATACTTGGTAAAGGGTGGAAGGCTCGGCCTTATGCCTGGTGTTTTGTTCCACTCTTGCCGCCCTAGTTTCCGTCATATCGGTGTTATGTTCCCGGATTTTGCGTCCCTAACGCGGTCGGGTGATTTATGGGACCCCCTTGAGAGTTCGCTTGGAATAAGACTTTTCCAGCAGGCCCAACATTGGTTTTACCATTTGCCTACCACCTATACTTTTCCCTTGGGAGTAGCTAACCCGAGGGTCATCTTTAGTTAGCCCCCCCCCGGGCCAGTGCTTCCTTCTAAGTGCTGGTTCGAACCGAGCAGCCTGCGGGGCCCCCTCAAGGAAACTTGAGGCTTGGTTTTACTCGTAGCTTGACTTATCCGGTGTTGCCCTGAGAACGAGATATTTGCAGCTCCTATCAGGATGTCGGCGCATCGGGCGGTTTTGCTGGACTTGTTTTATTACTGTCGAGATGTCTTGTAGCCGGGATTCCGAGACTGATCGGGTCTTCCCGGGGAGAAGGAATATCCTTCGTTGATCGCGAGAGCTTATGATGGGCTAAGTTGGGACACCCCTGCAGGGTTTGAACTTTCAAAAGCCGTGCCCGCGGTTATGTGGCAGATGGGAATTTGTTAACGTCCGGTTGTAGAAAACCCGAAGTTGATCTTAATTAATAATACACCAACCGCGTGTGTAACCGTGATGGTCTCTTCTCGGCGGGGTCCGGGAAGTGAACACGGTTGTTGGAGTTATGCCTGACGTAAGTAGTTCAGGATCACTTAGTGATCATAGTTGTTCGACCGTGCTTTTGCCTTCTCTTCTCGCTCTCATTTGCGTATGTTAGCCACCATATATGCTAGTCGCTTGCTGCAGCTCCACCTCACTACCCTGTCCTACCTTTAAGCTTAAATAGTCTTGATCTCGCGGGTGTGAGATTGCTGAGTCCTCGTGACTCACCAGATACTTCCAAACCAGTTTGCAGGTGCCGATGAGACCGTGCAGGTGACGCACCCGAGCTCAAGGTGGAGCTTGATGAAGATCTTGTTCTTTGTGTTGTTTCGTTCTAGTTGATCAGTAGTGGAGCCCAGTTGGGGTCGATCTTGGTCCTTTGTCGCTTTTGGGGTTTCTTCTTTTATTTTGGCTCCGTAGTCGGGCCCTGATTGTAACTGTATGATGTAATGTTTCATTCTTGTAATTGTGTGAAGTGCTGATTGTAAGCCAACTATGTATCTTTTCCCTTATGTATTACATGGGTTGTGTGAAGATTACCTCACTTGCGACATTGCTTTCAATGCGGTTATGCCTCTAAGTCGTGCTTCGACACGTGGGAGATATAGCCGCATCGAGGGCGTGACACATATACCCAAACCTGCCCCAAATGGGACAAAAATTTTACCACGGCATGTTGATGCCGCTCCATGATAGAGTGCCAAGTTTCATGAATTTCAAACGAGTTTTGGATTTACTAGAATTTAAAAACTAGGCATCCCAATGTTTTGCCGGCAATCAACGGTGTCCTAGTGTTTGAAATTTATTCCCATTTCTTGCATGGGACCTAAGCATGCACCCAAGGACACAGATTTGACTTTTCAACCAATTTATATGCACTAGAGCATGTGCATGTAGTTCAAATTTGAATTATGCGCATAAAATGCCTGGAAAACCCAGTTAATGCATAAAAATGTACAAACGAACCCCGAAAAATCATAAAAATTCACACAACACTCCTATTGTTCTATGTTGACACTCTAATTTTTTTGAAAGCAATAAGAGGCAACGGATATCATTTTGTACCCAAAGGTGGCTCGTTCCCTACCAAAACCATCACGCTTGTTGTGAGAAGCTCTGGTTTGTGAGAAGCTTATACCCAAACCTGCCCCGAATGGGATAATTTTTTACCACGGCATGTTGATGCCGCTCCATGATAGCATGCCAAGTTTTCAGGAATTTCAAATGAGTTTTGGATTTACTATAATTTAAAAACCAGGTATCTCAATGTTTGCGGCCGAGTGACGGTGGCAGGGTGTGTGACATTCATTCCCATTTCTTGCATGGGACCTACGCATGCAACCAAGGACACATATTTGATTTTTCAACCCGTTTATATTCACTAGAGCATGTGCATGTAGTTGAAATTATAATTATGCACCTGAAATGCCTACAAAACCAAGTTAATATATAAAATGTCCAAACGAACCCTCAATAATTCCAATTTTTTGACGACACACCTATAGTTGCATGTTCACTGCAGATAAAAGTTCTAACAGTTCAAGCACCATCCTTTGTAGATGTGACCCCATTAGGTAATTCAATTCAAGACGATAAATCAAGTAGATCGCACACAGTTTATTATCACCAACCGTGTGAGATGCAACAAAAAATATTTTGGAGCACCGTCGGTGTATAGTACGCCTATGGCTTACGAGAGAAGGTGCTTCGGCTACAGTCCACAGCCGGCGTGTCAAGCACACTAGCTCACTCCCCAAATATCATTTCACTGTTCATTCGTCACTGGTGAAAGATGGGGACGTGGACCCATGATGTGAGGGCAACTTCGACGGCCCACTCCAGCGAGAGCGCGGCCGCAGCCACCAGGCGCGTGCTAATAAGCTTCGTGAGGGTAAACGCAGTCTGCGTCGGGGCGGCCAAGGCACCCCAAACGACCACTGTTGCTTCTCAGACGGCGGCAGCAGCATCTTCCTCGGGGATAACAACTGGCGAGAGTGGCACATTAGCTGTCCGTTCTGCAGCGGCAGTCTTAGCCCTGATGGAGGCTGCCCACTACCATGTCGAGGCCGACCACGCCCAGCTCGTGGCAGTCACTGCACAAATTGAACGAAGCTTCTCCGACAACGGTCGACAACCCACGGCCGAAGAGCTGGCAATCGCCGAGAGAGTTCGAGCAACCGTCTGTTCCTGCGCAGCATACCTTGCCACAACGGAGCCCACCAGAGACTAGATCGCGGCCACCCATGCCCAGCTCTTGGCGGCCTATTCCGAAGATATGGCGGACGCGGATGGCGAGATGCTTGCCGAGTATGGTGCAATTGATGCCGTGGAGCCCCTTCCCCAGGAGACCGTCGGGCGTGAGCCAGACATGGAGGCGGCGGCGGAGATCGACGAGCACCAGCCGTCGTAGTACTCTTTGTTTTGTTTAATTTAAGAGCGGTGATATTTATTTTGATAGAGTAACGTTTAGGTTAGCTAGCTCTGTTTAATTCCTGAACTTGCTCCATTAAGAAGTTAGTCTCCTTTATGTACCCAAATTATGCAATGACGTGGATGATCACTGTAACCAGGGAAATTCGAACCAAAATTTTTGACGTTCAAACTCAAGACACACGGGTCAAGCTATCTGAACCATATGCGATGTTCACATATCATACCCAGTTCTTAATAAGGGATCGTGTCTGATGACACTTTGCGCGCCAGTTTTTTGGCTGAAGCGATTCCAAATTTTTGGCTTCCCCGGAAATATATACCTCCCCGCCGCCTCCCCCTTACCAAAAGCCACATTTCCCCTCTTTCTGCCTTCCTTTCCAACTTGAAACCTTCACTCCTTGCTTGCAGGGCCACCTCCTCCTCGCTGGCGACCCTCTTGCACGATCCTCGGCCTCGCCTATCCAGGCAGGTAATCCACACCCCACCCCCATCCTCCTCCTCCTTCAACATCCCACATGCCCCGACCGCCGGCGCGAGTGCGACAACTTCCACCCAAATCACCGACCCCTCCACCAAATAAGCGCCGACCTAAGCCATGGTGCACTGTAACGCCCCAAGACCGACGCTTCAGACGCCTTCCATGTTTTTCGTTATCGTCGCGTGTATTTGTTTGTTTGTTGCATTCATCATCGCATTGCATCCGCATGTTTTCACAAAACTTGTAGTTGCCCGTAGTTGCCGCGTTCCCCTTGCCATCGTTTAGCGTTTTGGGACCAACCAGATTTTGTTTCCCTCCTGCTTGGCTTCCTAACCTCTCTGCACATCCCGCAAACCCCTCGCAACCATGTCCGAATCTCCCCCGAACCCGACCCGGCCAGCCATCACCGTTGGATCCGGATCAACCTCTAACATCCCTAAAACATCATCGGTTCCTTGTTAGACCACCCGGTGTCGTCCGATCCCGATCCGGTGATCCAAATCCCCCTGCTACCTACCACCTACTATATATACTAGTCAAACCCTAGCACTAGCCTGTCCAATCCACCCAAATCCTCCTCACCGCCGCCACCCTACCTGCCTCTCCTCGATCCCTCCACCAGGCCAACCAGTGTGCAAGGACAAGGCTCCTCCTTCCTCGGGATCTTGCCCGATCCAATCCAGCCACCACCGAAGCATCCATATCCTCCTCCATCCATTCGAACCAACCAGCCACCTCGTCATCCTCCTTCGTGCGCCTCTGTGCCGCGAGCGCCGAGACTCCAGCCTCCTCTCGTGCCTGAGGGGCTCCCCGAGCACCTCGTCCCCGCCGTCGCTAGTCGACGGAACCAGCAGGCTGTCCTCGACACCCTTGCTCCCTTTTCCCCTTTCTTTTTTCTTCAGTGAAGCTCTCAGCTCTCCCTCTCCCTCTCTGTGAACCAGGAACGCAACACCGAATCCTCCCCATGGCGCTGTCGCACGGGTATAGGCGTCCCCCACCTCTGCGTCGCCGGAGTCACCAAGTTCCTGGTGCCGTCGCCGCTCCCTGCATCAGCCCCGCCATGGACGCCGTGGAGATCTTCCCTCACTCCGGAGCTCCTTCCTCGACCCCGAGCTCCTCCTCTGCTTCTTCCCCATGCGCCCGAAGCCCACCTCCTCTCCCCTCGATCCTGAATGGATCGTGAAGCTGCCTGAGGCCGAGCGGGAGCCATCGGCCCCATCCCCTCGCGCCGCCTTGCCGCTCCAGTGCCGCAGGTCGCCGTCACGTGCCTCCTCCTCCCGTCCTTCTCTTGCTCGTCTTCCCCTCTGTCTCTCATCCCTCTTGTTTTCTCTCTGACCAGGAGAACCAACTGCCGCCAACATCGCCGGCGATGGGCCCCGACGCCCAGATCTGCTCGCCTTCACTGCCTCAGCGCTGTCCCTGTCGTCGTCGTCTTCATCAGTTCCTGACGAGGACAGCGCCCCTCCAGTTCGTCTCGAGCACCAGTCTCTGCCCGATCTGCTCCCGTTGACCGCGAGCGTTGGCTGGGTCACAGCCGCGCAGGCCCAGCTCCCTTCGCCCACGAGCCCAGCTCCGCGCGTCCCTGCAGGCCCAATGCGAGCCACAGCCCAGTCCCTGGCCCAACAGTTTCGGCCCGTAGATGTTTTTTTTTCAGTTCTGCGAATTTAGCATTATCCAGAGAACTGCAGTTTTACAGAAAAACCCTCAAACTTCATGCATCTAATAACTAATTAACCATGCATCAGACTTAAATAAATTAGATATGAAAAATGTTTAGAATTCTGTCTAGTTTCATAATATGCAACTTTTATGCATGTTTAAAATGTTTAAAATGCTGTTTTGATTAAATTTGCTTAAATGCCATGTTAAAATGCTTTATTTCATAACTAAATAACTGTAACTCGGAATTTAATAATTTATATATGTAAATGGGGTAGAAAAATGCCTAGTTTATCATGGTGACACTACTTTGCATGTTTAACAACTTTAAAATTGTGTTTAGGGCAGAACAGTACCAAATCAAAAGTATGCACATGAGGATTTTCCGGAATCGTTGTTTGTTATTTCCGGCCTCATTTAAACTTGCCTAGATAGTTAGTTTACTTATGCTTCACATCTTGCCATGTTAATCAACATTTAACATTGTTGGGTACATAAACAAGAGAGAACCAAATAATCAAATGTGGTGTTTCGTCAATATGCAACTCGTTGCATATTGAGCTCCACTTAACTTGTAGTTTTGTTTGTTGCATTTGCCATGCCATGCATCATTAAACCGGACATGCATCATACTTGATTGTGCATCAGGCCATGTTCATGTGATGGTTGTTTACTATGTTGTTTGTTTCTTTCCGGGTTGCCTCTCTTGTTAGCTTTGGTTTCGTTCCGGAGTTGTGAGGATTCGTTCGACTACGTCCATTTGTCTTCTTCATGGACTCGTTCTTCTTCCTTGCGGGATTTCAGGCAAGATGACCATACCCTCGAAATCACTTCTATCTTTGCTTGCTAGTTGCTCGCTCTTTTGTTATGCCTATGCTACGATGCCTACCACTTGCTTATCATACCTCCCATGTTGCCATGTAAAGCCTCTAACCATCCTTTGCTAGCAAACCATTGTTTGGCTAAGTTACCGCTTTGCTCAGCCCCTCTTATAGCGTTGTTAGTTGCAGGTGAAGATGAAGTTTGTTCCATGTTGGAACATGATTATTTTGGGATATCACAATACCTTTTATATTATTAATGCATCTATATACTTGGTAAAGGGTGGAAGACTCGGCCTTATGCCTGGTGTTTTGTTCCACTCTTGCCGCCCTAGTTTCCGTCATATCGGTATCATGTTCCCGGATTTTGCGTCCCTAACACGGTTGGGTGATTTATGGGACCCCCTCGACAGTTCGCTTTGAATAAAGCTTTTCCAGCAAGGCCCAACCTTGATTTTATCATTTGCCTCACCACCACCTATTTTTCCCTTGGGAGTCGCTCTCTCGAGGGTCATCTTTATTTTAGCCCCCCCCCCCGGGCCAATGCTTGTCTAAGTGTTGGCCCGAACTAGAGTCCTTTGCAGCGCCACCTCGGGGAAACTTGAGGTCTGGTTTTAGTTGTACGGTGTGCTCATCCGGTGTTGCCCTGAGAACGAGATATGTGCAGCTCCTATCGGGATTGTCGACGCATCAGGCGGTCTTGCTGGTCTTGTTTTATTATTGTCAAAATGTCTTGTAGCCGGGATTCCGAGACTGATCGGGTCTTCCCAGTAGAAGGAATATCTTTCGTTGACCGTGAGAGCTTATAATGGGCTAAGTTGGGACACCCCTGCAGGGTATTATCTTTCGAAAGCCGTGCCCGCGGTTATGAGGCAGATGGGAATTTGTTAATGTCCGGTTGTAGAAAACCTGAAGTTGACCTTAGTTAAAACACATCAACCGCGTGTGTAGCCGTGATGGCCTCTTCTCGGCGGAGTCCGGGAAGTGAACGCGGTGTTGGAGTTATGCTTGACGTAGGTTGTTCTAGGATCACTTCTTGATCATAGTTCATCGACCGTGCTTTTGCCTTCTCTTCTCGCTCTCATTTGCGTATGTTAGCCGCTAGACTCTTTGCATGCTTGCTTGAATTGTGTGATGATTGCTTGGCTTGTCCTAAAGTTGCTAAAATCTGCCAAGAACTAAAATTGGGAAAAGGCGTAGCTTTTATTTGGTCAAGTAGTCTAATCACCCCCCTCTAGACATACTTCCGATCCTAAAGCATATTATTGCTAATCCCCCGGAGGAGGGCTCTAAGGACGGATTGCTCATATACGCCTTAGCACATGGCCCCTCGCCCAACCTCGTAACCTATCAGGCATATGATATCAACGGATACACGTTCTACACGGAGGCAAAAGATATGGACAGTGATGATCAGAACTCAGGGGTGATGATGGAATGCATGACCGGCAGCGACAACGGCGCAACTGAATGATTTTATGGAAGGGTCGAGGAGATCTGGGAGCTTGACTACTCTGGATTGCACAACACGACGATGTTTCGTGTCAGATGGGCTAAGAATGTCGAAAGAGAAAGCCGGATTTTCACTACCATGACTATACGCAACGCCAAGAGCGCTACCTTGAACGCTATCGCAAAAAACGAGCCATGGGTACACGCTAAGCACGTGACGCAATGCTTCTTCATAACCGACCCATGCAATCCCAGTCGTGTTGTCGTGAGAAAAGGCAAAAGAAACATCATTGGAATGGATGGAGTCGCCTACGAGCAAGACTATGATCAGTACGGCAACCCAATGAGGGAAGATGACGATGATGATGAAGTATACGTCAAAAGAAGAATCAACACTACATTACCAAAGAAAAATCATTCTCCATGGAAAAGGCAAAGTCAAAATGAGGGTCTCAATTATTCGTCGACGAACAAGAAGGGAAAGAAGCTGACTAAAAAACGAAAACATCAACGCTGAGGAATCAGTCAAATGATGTAATATATATACAGGTTCCTATTATGTATACACACTTAACGATTATTATGCATGGGTCCAATGATGTAATATATATATATATTCCTATTTTGTAGACACACTTAGCCATTATTATGCAAGGGTCCAATGATGTAATATATATGTTCCTATTTTGCATACATATTTAACCGTCAAATGATGCAATATATATCGCCTTCCCTTCGTTCAGCGATGAGGAAAAGAAAATGGGAATCTGGTTATAGCAGTAGCGCTTTACTGAAAAAGAGCTACAACTAGTCAAGATAGCAGTAGCGCTTCACTGAAAAAGAGCTACAACTAGTCAAAATAGCAGTAGTGGTTTCTGTATAAAACCGCTACAGCTAGTAAATAGTAGTAGCGTGCTTCGTGTAAATGTGCTACTGCTACGTCCACTTAACCCAAAATTCTCACTCTCCCTGCTTCATCCCGCCTCTTTTCCCCCAAATCCGCACTCTCTTCCCCGGCCCCGTCGCACCGCCGCGCCCGACACCGGCGCACTCGCCCCGCGACCCTGCCGCGCCCGACCCAGGCGCGCTCGCCCCCGACCCCGGCGCGCTCGCCCCCAACCCCAGCGACGGCGCTCGCCCCCGACCCCGGCGCGATCGCCCCCGACCCGTCGGCCCTCGCCTCCCTCCTCTGCTTCCTCCCCTCCCAACCTCGGCCGTCGTCGGGCCTGCCTCCTCGCCCCTGCACCCTCTGTAAACCACCCCCTCTCTCTCTCTCTCTGCTAGCTAGGGTTCTTCTGTTAATTTACTTTGGTTTTAGTTAGGACAGTATGTTAATTAGGTTATCTATTTAGTTATGAATTTAGGTAGTTTCAAAATTAGCTGAATTTATATGCAAATTTGAACTGGACATGTGATATGTGGATATGTCATGTTTTGGACATGTCAAGTTTGGAATTTGAACATGTCATTTGCACATGTGATGTTTTGGTTCAATTTTGGTAAATGATCCGAGTGGCCTATGTTATGCCGGAATGTTGATCCATTTCCGTTCCGGTGAATCTCAGGCGCTCGATATGTCCATTTTTTAGCAAAGGTCATGCCGAAATTTCCCGTGAATAAAGCCATGATTTGTGCTACATAGTTGGCATATCGAGTGCTGGCACATATATTTCTGTTTTATGTCATTTCTCATTTATTCATACTTTTAGAAATAAATGAGGACACTTAATCATAGGAAACATGTCGAACAACGAAGAAACTGGGCCTTCTGATCAAGATGCATACGAGATGTATTATCAGGGTGAACAAGACTACCTCGACTATTTGACTGCTAAGCATGGTTCGAAGGTCCGCCTCGATGATGGTACTGACGCCGACATCGACACCGACGGCGCCGGCACCGATGGCGGCGCCGAGACCGGTGGGGAAGGTACCGTCGGGGAAGATACCGGCGGGGAAGGTACCGGCGCCGATGCCGGTACCGAAAAGAGGAAGCATAAGAAGCAGAGGATATGAAAACCTAACAAACTAGGGATTGGACGACTTGTGATCACAAAGATGGCACCTGGCAAGTTTAAGCCATTAGAGCCGGAAGAACCTCGCAAGTGCTATGGGAACCAAGTAGGATGCATCCTACGGGAATGCGCGACCATCAACGACGATGACTTAAGGAGTAAACAACATTTGACGCAGTTGCTCCTAATGAAGTTGCACAAGAGATTCAAGTTCCCCGACCGGGATGATAACATAGAACAACCATGGGAAGATCCGAAGATGAAAAAGATTAACAATCACGCCATGGGCATGTTCAGCAATGATTTGGCCTCCTGGAAATCGAGGGTGAAACGAGCTATTAAGGCTAAGGAACCCCTATCCAAGATTTTGGAGGAAAATCCGACACTTACGAAAGAGGAGTTCGAAAAGTTCAAGGACACTTGCGCTACCGAGGACGCCAAGGCTAAAGCTGCGAAATTCAAGAGCCTTCAACAAAGGAACACGGGGAAGCATCGCCTCGGAAGCCGTGGCTACCTTGGTAAAAGGCCCATATGTGATAAGGAGGACGCGGAACGTGAAGCCGCGGGTCTCCCAGACCCCTTCGCGAAGTTCACCAACCCCTTGGAGCGTGACTTCATCAGGGCCCGCTACAAGTGGGACAAGGAGAAAAATATTTTTTACATGGACAAGATCACGAGGAAACTGATTAGACTACTGGAGAAGCATCACCAGCTTGCAGCCGAAAGCCCTACTTCTCCGATGGGCCCAAGTGGGACACCCCTCTCAACCGGGCCTTGAACAAACTTAAGGGACTCCCTTTGGGCCAGCGGCCGCAATATGGTCGTGTGCACGGCGCTGGAGACAGCGCCACGTGGAAGGTGTTTTACAACGAGGGCCCGGAGGCCAAGAAGCAGAAAAAGAAGTTTAGTCAGGTGGACATTGACGCGAAGGTGAAGCTTGCGGTCGAGAAAAAAGCAGCTGAGGATGCGAAAAAAGCAGCCGATGACAAATATGAGTTGTTACAGCAGACAGTCAATGCAGCTGTAACTGCCTGCAGAAATGATTTCGCTACTAACTTGGTTCCAGTTATCATCAAATGGACGAAGGAAAATCCAGACAAGACGGTACATGATTACCCGTTGCCCAGTTTCGTCGGGAGCAACTCCATGAACAACAACATCATCGCACCATCACTTGCCCACGCAACCGGGCCTCCTCTCGCAGCCGCTCCCGCTCATAGCAGCCTGTCCTCAGTCTCTGGCGCGCTCGGTGGGCCTTCGTCTTTGGCTGAGCTGGACGCCATCACGGTAATTACATGTCGCACCACCATATATATAATATTCCATTTTTGTTGCCTTTCGGATGTTTTACACCACAGACATATGTGTTTGCAGGAGAAAGAAACCCCGTGCAACATACTCTACTTGATCAAAGGCCAGAAGGTGGACGTGGGAAAGGGGATGATAATGGACCCCTTGCAACCCACGTTCCACAACCAGCCGATCCTTGCTGGGCACTTCAGGGTTAGCTTGTCCAATGTGAAATCGGGGCACGAGGATTTGCCTCCTTCAGTACAGCATGTGGGAGCGGATGACGAGACCCCGCCATGGGTTGGAAGCTGCAAGGGTTGGGTGCTGCTATGGCCGAAGAATATTATTCGTCTGGAGCCAGCCGAGAGCACACCAATAACCACACATCAACAAGCTTGTGCGGAGACCACCACCCCGCCTACGCAATTACCAGCTCCTGTAGTGCCGGGTGAGAGCGGCGGACGACATGATGAAGGTGGTGCAATAGTGCCGGCTGATGTAATTTGTCCTGTACAACAGAGAATGGATGATGAGACGGAGGTCGACCCTATGGATTACCTCAATACAAACGCGTGTGACTGTAACATAGAATTGATGAGTCAACCATATGATGAATCGGGCTATCAGCTTGCTAATGAGGATATGGATGATATGCCCGGGCAGGAAGGTTGTAGCAGGGATTGCAAAAAGTCTCTCTTCATGAAATCCTCACAGGACACGCCTGAAGATGCCGCCTCAACACAGGCACAACTATCCCGGCGCGAGGGTCGTACAGTACTTAGCCCGTGAACACTGGGGCAGTGGTTAATGAAGGGTCAAGAAGGTGTGCCCAAGAAAAAGGAGAGAAAGAGACCGGGGAAGATAGCTGCCTCCAAACAAGCCAGAGCACATAGCAGCCAGACGATGCATTCTGAAGAGCGTGTACCCATGAAAGGTGCGGCCATGTTCCATCTCACGGGCGAGCCGATGCTACCGCCGGAACCGCTGGAGGCACTATCAGGGGATCTCAGGAGACTGCACGACCATGTGTTGTCGACTGAGAAAAGCCTACTAGCCTCAAAGGATCCAGGATATCTGACATACGTGGCTCGTGTGCCTGAGGGGAAGTGCTACGACGAGACATGGCCCGCGGAGGTGTTCTTCCTGCGGATTGACCATATCTTTGAGATGTTTCTGACAAGGCAGCTCGATTTTACAATCGTCTGCCTTTTTGTGCTACATATGAGCTCCGTCATGAACAGTGAAGACTCTCGCAAATCTGTGTGGCGGATCCGTACAACATGCACGAGTCTTTCTTGAGTCTCGGCGACTTTGAGTGTGAAACTGCTAGGGAGTACCTCCAAAACTTCATGGTACAGAATAAGGACCGGGAAATTGTCCTCGTGCCTTATCATCCAAAGTAAGTCAGTTTCTAACAACCCTTTCATACATTTCAATCATTCCTTCTCTCTCTATGGGGAATAATTTGAGGTGTCTTTTCCCCCGCAGAAACGGGCGCGCCGTCCTTATCGTTCTTCATCCGCAAGTCTCCCATGCAGTGTATTTTGACCCTTCTAGAGACAACGAGAAAAAAGTCTACACCCACATAATGAATATTCTAGATGATGCTCTCCAAAGCTTCAGCTTTAGAGGTGGCCACATGCAGATCAGGAAACAAAGGAACAAGAAGATGGGTTTCGCGCATAAAACTAACTTCTCCTGCATCCATGTCCCAAAACAAAGCAAGAAGGATGGATTCTACATCCTCCATCTCATGATTCAGTTTAACACGGATCACCAAAAGCTTCGCATGAGAAGCAGAAACGATGATCATATCCACAAGTGGCTAGAATCTCATGGAGAAGCGGATTATAAACTTAGAGATGACTTCTTTCGCATCCAAAGAGACATTGCGACGATCATCATGAAAGAAGTCGTCAATGAGAAGGGGATGTTCCACCACATCCCTATATCGCGAGCTGACGTCCGAACTCGCATAGGCATGCAACGTCTAGACCTCACGCCGTTCAAGAAGCTAGGGTCCATCCTCGATGATATTGAAGGATGGAACTTCTAGTGATTTATGATGCCGATGATGATGATATGTGTCGGTTGAACTAGTATACTATTTGTAGCGATGAAACTTTGTGATGTCCATGATCCCTGCCGAACTTGCGTAACGCTACTTTGTTAGTTTGCGTACGATGACCTGCGTACCTCTAGTTAATTAATTTGCATACTGTATGTTGCATCTAGTTGCTAACCCTTTCTTTTTTGGTGTTCTCTAGTATATTTTGTTGCATATATATGATTGTACATCCTCTTCATGAACATGCATCTCTAACAGGTACCTAGTTTCTTGATGGCGAGATGGAACTGCTATGTCGTGTACAAAGGGAAGGTTCCGGGGGTGTACAACGAGTAGCATGAGTGTCAGGCGCAAGTGAATGGGTTATCGGACGCCAGCCATAAAGGATTCAAAAGCAGACAATAAGGAGAAGGTAGTTACTTGAGGTTCACGCTAGCGCGAGAGAGGACTCGTAACCGCCATCTCATGTACTGCATAGTTCCGCTCTCACTCATAGTGATAGCTCTTCTCGCGTATACCTTTGTTTAGATGGATGACGTTGTAGTTGCAAGTATTCGAGACTTGCATGTATCGCTATTTTCAAGATGATGACAAGATACCACTTTGTGTTGGATGATGATTATGATGAGACTATTTGTATGTATATGCTATGATTACATTTGTGGTCTCGCAGGCATTTGTATGTGTATCATGATGACATTTGTATGTGCTAAAGATTCTTCTATAAAGCCTGTTCAAATACAAAACAAATATGCCGGAAAAAACAAAAAAACTACTAAAATTAGCAGTAGCGAGTGGAGAAAAGTTAGCAGCAGCGCGGTTGTAGCAGTAGCGCGCACAGGGGAAGCGTGCTGTAGCTATTAGTTGCAGCGAGCTTCCTTTAAGCGCGCTGCTGCTACACTTGTGTAGCAGTAGCGCGGGTCTACCCGCGCTACTGCTATACGTTAGCTGTAGCGCCTTATTAGTAGCGCCGGTCCCCGGGCTACTAATAGGCCCAAAACCTGCGCTACTACTAGGCTTTTCCCCAGTAGTGTGGAGCGCGCTCTTTTCGTGATAACCTGCTACGAGAAGATCTTTAGGGCGCCGACCCCCTCCTGGTAGCCAGGTGCCTGGAGCTGGTCTCTAGCTGGCTTCACTCAGAAGTGTCCGTTCGGGCGGCGCCGAGCTAGGCAGCGGCAACCTCCGAGCAGGACAGGCAGGCCGCCGCCCAGGCCGCGGCCGCTCGCAAGGTGGCGCTGAAGGACGTCGGGGCTGCCCAGGATCGCTTTTAGTCATTGGAGGCCGAGCTGGAGACCATGCGCAGCGAGCGTGCGGCCGAGGCTCAAGACCGCAAGGTGGAGGAGGAGAAGATGAAGGACCGAGAGGACACCGTCAGAGGGAGCAGGCCGCGGAGTGTAGCCGGCTGGAGTAGCTGGAGCAGAAGGTGGAGGCAGAGAAGGCCGAGTTGGAAGCCAAGGTGCAAGTCCTGGCTGAGGACCGCGCAGCCTTCTAGTCCCTCGAAGAGAGGTCCCGCAAGGTGCCGCAGTCACTCTACGAGAAGGGCTTGGAGGAGCCGCTGGCTACCGACGACGAGGGCCCCACCCAGCTGCTTCCTTATCTGGTCGCGGCGCTTGAGGAAGTGCGTGAGGCCGCAAAGTGATATGATGTGTTACATGCTAGATTGGTGTGACCTAGAATTGGGGTCCTGACATGAAGAACTTACCGCAGGCGCCTGGTCGACGCAGGAGTATGGCCACTTGCCTAACCGCCATGACCCCTCCGACAGTTTGAGATCAGCGATCTCATTCACCATCTGGGCCACCTCGGTAGTCGGCATGTCCCTGGTGCACATCCGGCTCGGGTCGCGGTGCTCGCTCATCCGACAGATGAGATGAGGCCGGCCTTGGAGCGGGAGAACCTGACGCTCGACAAAGGCGACCAGCAGGTCGGATGCCACGAGGCTGTCCGCTTCCGTCAGCACCCGGAGTCGGTTGATGGTGGCGGCGGCGGCTGATATGGGCTTTGGCTTGTAGCCCCAGTTGGCCTGTGGCTCGGCCGGAGGGCCGGCTTCGTAGGGCGAAAAGTTGATGAAGTCAATTGCCGGGTCGACGTTCCCCACGTAGAAATATGATTTCTACCATAGTTTCACCGACTGTGACAGCTTGATGGCGGGGAAGACGTTCTTCGGCGACGACCGGCGCACCGCGGTGAAGGCACCACACTGGGCCGCCTTCTCCTTGGCGGAGGTGCCCAGTTTGGTGTAGAAGAAGGCTCCCCTCAACTCGATGGTGGGGAGGATGCTGAGTTAGCCCTCACACGCCGTGACGAAGGTGGACAGCAGCGTCACGTTGTTGGGCGTCAGGTGGTGCGGCTGAAGATGGTAGAATCCCATGAAGGAGCGGAAGAATCCGCTCGCCGGTAGGCCGAAGCCGTGGAGCAAGTGCGAGCGGAAGATGACCCGCTCGCCTCCTTGCGGCACTGGCGAAATCCCCTTCTTCGGCGGCACGCGCACTTTGACGAAACCCTCGCCGGGGAACCGCCGTGTGGCACGGAGAAGGCGAGATGGTCGTCGATGACGAGCGAGCCATCCTAGTCCCCTCCCTTCTCGCGCGCCATGGAGACCAAGCGGGATCGAGAAGGAAGCTTGGGCAAAAAGAGCCTAACGGCGACAAGCTGCGGCGGCGCCTCGACGGAGCACAGAGGTGCGGCAGCAGCAAGAGGAGGAAGAAGATGGAAATGGCGAAGGAAGGGGAGGGGCGTGGGATCATGGGATTAACTGCGCCCACGACCCCACGACCTCGCAATTATTGCACAAGTTACCGCGTACAGTAACCGCGCGCGCAATCGCAATCATTTGCCTCGGCCGCAGCGGATCTGATAGTGCGCAAAGGCCCGGTAGTGGCAGGCCCGGACTGCGGTCACATCCCGTCGTGAGCATGGGTTGACAGGATGGCCCGGCAGGCTGGCGCCGCGTGGCGTACTCACATCGGGCGGCGAGCCTAGAGGCTTAGCAAGCACGCCACCTGGTTCCCGCCTCGCCATTTCACGTCCGACTCCTAGTAGGTGGCGTACCATGAGACGGACGAAACACTCATCAAGAACACCCGGAGAAGGAAACTACTGAGGCTTCTCGACTCATCAGCCGCGACGCCTCACCAGCTTCGGGGACTACTATCGGAGAAATGGGCCACGGGTAGCCTAACCAGAGTCCCTGAGCCTTTCAAGACATTGGTCCAGCTGCGCCCCACAAACATCCAGATTGAAGCGCCGCCTTCTGGTGGCCGGCTGGCTCAGGAGGCCGGCTGCCAGAAGATGGCCCAGCTTCAGAAGAGGGCACCAAGACAGGCCGACTCCTAGCAGGCAGCCTCCAGAGAGGCCGGCTCCTAGAAGCTGGCCCACGGCGCCCTCAAAGTCTGTGCCCCCATTAAGAAGACAAGATAGGATGTGGCTAGAGTGTAGCAAATCTCCCCCATATCCAGGGCAAGGCGCGACCACTGTGCCCCGTACAGGCGGAGATCTCCGCACGACGCGACACTGTTGCCACTCAACCCTTGACGTCACTCCTGTCAGGCGGAGCCCTGTTCCCACGACGGCTTTTCGGTCGGCCTGCAAGCGGCGGGCCCTACGAGGCAGCGAGAGCCCGGAAGACGGCGGAAGCCTGACCAGTCGGGCCCGAGGGAGGCCGGCCTCTAGCAGGCGGCCCACTCTTCTCTCGGGGTTCGTGCGCCATTAACCATATGAGACAAGGTGTGGCTACAGTGATCTCCCACCGGGCGGCGGGACTATAGCCACGCTTCCCTGACCAAGTACGCATCATTGGCATTACAACTACAGTAACCAATAGCCGGCAAGACCCGCGAGTGGCGACAGTGGCCTGTTGGCTCCGTACCAGACCAGTCGGCGGGGCCCACCAGGCGGCGGGCCCCAGCAGCCGATGGAGAAGCCGGCGACCAGAGACACTGGCAGCCGGGTACTACACCCAGCCAGATTACCATTGTACCCCTGGGGGGTAGGCCTATATAAACCCCCAGGGCACCCATGCAAAGGGTTCCCAAATTCTTAGACCTAGAATCACATATAGAGAGAGGAGAGGGCAAGACTTGCCTTCTTCCACCTCTAGCATATAGCTCGAGGAGAACCATTGTACCCACTAGTGCCTTAGTGATCATGCGCCATGATAAACCATCCTTTGGCATATGTCGCACCCAACCCTCGACAAATACCATCTACTCATTCTTTATATAGATGCGGGTCATCTCAAAAGTAATGTCTTAAATCAAAGAAAACCTTTTTCTTTTCTTGGTATGTGAAATTAGGTGGTATTTATATTTAGCAACAATGTAATTAGCATAGTATGCATACCAAGGAGTATTACGAGAAGCATTTATGACACCTAGTTGTTCATCGAGAAAGCTATCATCAATAGGTAGTGGGTCATCAAGAATATTTTCTTACCTAGACAAGTTGTTAGCTATTGGATTCTCAGCTCCCTTCTTATTAGGAATATGCAAGTCAAATTCTTGTAAAAAAGAAACCACCTGATGAGTCTAGGTTTAACATCTTTTCTCCTATAAGGTATTTAATAGCAGCATGATCGGGGTGAACAATTACTTTAGAATCAACTATATACAATCCGAATTTATCACATGCAAACACAACTGCTAAATATTCTTTCTTAGTGGTAGCCTAATTTCTTTGAGCATTATCTCGATTTTTACTATCGTAATAAATAACATTTAATTTCTTTTTAACTCTTTTTCCTAGAACATCACCAATAGCATAATCACTAGCATCACACAAAATCTCAAAGGGTAAGTTCCTATCTGGTGGTTGAACAATAGGTGCAGAAATTAAGGCTCTCTAAAGTATTTCAAATGCTTCCACACGATGGTCGGTGTCAAAACCGACAGATCTCGGGTAGGGGGTCCCAAGTTGCATGTCTTAGGATCAATGGTAACATATACATGGGGTTTTACCCAGGTTCGGGCTCTCTTGATGAGGTAATACCCTACATGCTGCTTTTGATTGTATTCATATGGGTGTAGTATAGAGTTGATCTACCTCGAGATCATACGTTGTGGTCTAAACCCTAGAGGTATGATTAGTAATATCATAAAAACTGGTTCAACAAATCCTCTCATCTTCGATCTTGAGGATCAACGAAGTAAATCCGAAAAGTTTACACGTCGGGTATCCGAGGAGCCCTTTTAAGTTTTCGGCCTTTATCAATGCCTTGTTATATTTTATGCCACACCTCGGGTTTGAAGTGTTTCCCGTGCGGCGGTGTCTTCTCACGTACGAGCTCCAACGCCGGACTGCATTCAAGTTATCTTTCGCAGCCGAGCACAAACGCCGAACCGCTTCCGAGCTCCAACGCCGGATTGTATCCAAACTCGAACGCTGGACTATGTCCAAGCTCCGACGCCGGACTGTATCCGAGGTGTCATAGAACACCTCGGTTCAAAAAACTTGAAGGAGTTTAGCCGAGCTTAATGCCAAAAATGCCCTCTATGGAGCCAGCCATTTGAATCCGAGCTTTATGCTGGACTACCTCCGAGGTGATGCACCACCTCGGGCTTGGGCTGATTGTTTACAGATTTTATTTTCGATGCGTGTAAATTTATTCACTGTCAATATATATACCCAGCAGCCCTCAAGTTGTGCGTCGGTCTAAAACCCGAGATGCACCTGAAGGAAAGCATGAAACCGCTGGTCCTAGTAGCCCGTGAGACTCAGATCGATGCGCGAAATCGGTCTGAGGATTAAATCCTAGCTCGGTAGCATACATAGGAATAGAAACGCAGTTTTATATATTAGAGACAATAGTGATCAGCGAACGAGCCCTTGAGAGAGGGTCCTGAGAAGTTGTCGTGATATATTAGCTTGACGCCGGATAGGCCCAGATGGTACCTATTGTTATCCGAAGACACGTTTGCCCATAGTTAGGTCAAGCTGAACACTTGGCACTTGGAATTTTCTGCAATGAATAGGCAATGCAGTAGCCCCCGAGACACTAGTCGGGTGGCAACACCAGATCAGGGGATCGATGTGCCCTTTTTAATATTATAAATAATGAGCATGAAGCCGAGTAGCCCCCGAGCCTTAATGTGGGCACGGGTGGCCGAATTAAGGTTCGGTATCCATCTGATAGAAAAAATTTGTTTGTGTTTAACACAAACTTCTCGGAAAGAGAATAAAGATCTCATAAAAGAGTTGGAGCTAATGAAAGCTGAGCCATTGAACCTTTTAAAAGATTGGCTGAGAAAAAATTGATTTTTGCTCACAATTTATGTGTAATGATTTTATGTACCCAAGTACTTTACATCATTAATGCTCGGATCTGCATTGTACAAAACTTTGTTGACCGACCATCGGCTTCAACCTCTTCGGCCAGTAGCCGAGGAGTATTTTCCTACTTTATGTAGCCGTGATAAGGGCGAAGATTTATGGAAAACAAGGCAACCCGGCCATACGGTTTTATAAACAAAACATACGGAGAGAGATATGTTATATTACTTTTTAATGTAAGAAACACCTTCCAAAGAAAATAGTCCCGCTATCGGTTGCTTTCTTTGGATTGTCATGCCGACCATGATCATGAAACCTCACCTCTGCTCAATGCGGGAGGAAAATATTGAGGATTTACTTAGGGGAAAGTTCCCAAACTCTATGGTATTAATAAACCAAAATTTTCACTTCTGTCGTTGCTGACCAATGTGATCCTGCTAGCTTTCGGCTTCACCCAGTCTGAGGTACTTACTCGGATGACCCGGTAGTAACAATCGCAGAGGTGCTCCCTTTACCACCTAGCCAAACAATCGGGAACGTAGGGGTAAGAACAGGAGCCAGGCAACCCAGCTTTGCCAAAATCTTAAGTCAAATTCACGCATATTTATGGCTTTATAACGATAATTATAGAAGGCAGCGCTTGTATACTATATACAAATACTGGTGACATATGTTTATTTTATGTATAATGATTGTATGTACCAAAGTACTTACATCATATCTCTGTTCGCCAGAACTTTAAACGCGTCTTAACCGACCGTCGGCTTCTCCCTCTTCGGTTAAGGGTCGAAGAGTGTTATGTACTCCACCTGTCAAGAATATCGATGGTGTTTCCGATAACCAGGCAATCAGGCCATAAGGCTGTAACAGACAAAGTGCGCTCAGGGAACTTATGCTATATTACAGACAAAGTGTAAGAAGCATCTTCGAAAAAAATAGTACCCCCAACGATACCTTTCTTCGGTGCTCATTATTACTTAGAGACTTGTGCAATAGATTTTTTGTACTCATGAGTTCCGTTGTGTGCCGACCATGATTGAAAACAATAAGAGCGCTAGCTTTCTACTTCACCCAGTCTGAGGTCAGAGCTCGGATGACCTGGTCATGACAATCGCAGAGGTGCTCCCTTTACTCCCTAGCCGAACAATCGGGAACGTAGGGGTAAGCACAGGAGCTAGGAAACCCAGCTTGTGGAACACTTAGGTCAATATGGTGCATATTGTGGCGTAATACACGAACAAGGAACGAAGCCGTAGAAGTATAATCATATGCAAAAGGAAAGGCTTCATAAAGGAAGCCCCCAAGTGAACGGGATGTTTGAATTTGTGTGTCACAAACAAAGTTTTGACAAGGAAGTATAATGCTTGGTCGAACCGAAGAAAAAATTAAAACCGAAAGCTTTTGAGCTTGAAAGCGACTTAGCTTGTTAATGTGTTCGAAATTGATGACGCGGTCCAAGCTTGATGCGGGACAAAGTTCCATCCCCCAAGCCCGCCCCAAGGTGGCGGAGCGAAGAGCTCGGCAATCCGAAGTGGTGGCATAGCACGGCCAATGCAGGCTGGCAGAGTGACGCCGAAGCCCGTGGTGTTTGTTAACGAAGTGTTGACGAAGCCTCCCGTCCAGCCGAGGAGACAACACTGCCCCACCCGAGTCATTTATCTATGCACAAAAATAGTGCAAACTGGAGATAATAATAATAACAATGAATAAAATGGTTGCATAATAAATAATTAATGCAGAGTGAGTAATAAAAAAAGTATGGCCTGTGCGCCGAACACTCGGTGTGGTAGAGCTCTTTCGGCAATGCTGAAGTTCCCGAGGCAACCGAACATGTCGGTATGGCAACACGACTAACAAGGTGATCATGCAAGCCGATTTATGCCAATTTGAGACAGCGGCATTGGCTTGCCGAAGCGACCGCGTAACACACTTGAATTCGATCACCTACACGCATAAATAGTGCAGTCCAAAAAGAATAATATATATATATATAATCCTTGCATAATTGCTTTTTGCAAAAACAATTTATTTAAAGAGATGTGGCCTGGCGCCGAAGTCAGTGTCGATGCAGGGCGTTGGCGTGATGCGGTAAAGGCGTGGTAAAGCCGAATTCACAGGTCGGTCCGAGTTCCAGATGCGGCGTTTTCCGAACTATGTACGGAAACTGACAGAACCACCACACGACCATCATTAATGTGGCCACCATTTGATAGACCTGTGTACAGATGATGGAACAAACCAGAGTAATAATTTCTTGGGAAAAATAAACCCAGAGAAGCAAATATTGCTAGGATTAATAGCACCTGGTTTATTTGTTGTAGCAGTCTGGAGAAAGGTTACTCCCAAAATTGAGACTCGATCCGCACACCCATTGCCTGATGGGTGATGAAGCGGCGGCATGGCGATGCCGGCAAAGATTGTCTCGCCGAGGCAAAGCCCCCGGTCCAGCTAACGTAACGAAGTTGGTCGGCTGGTGACGCCGAAGTCTCCGGAGTAGGTTGATGAAGAGGACGGTGCGGGGTTGCCAACACAGGGCAGCACGCCAAGGCGACGACACAATTGTGTTGACGGAGGTGGGACGACAACGTTGGCACGCCGAGGTTACAACGCGGCCCGGTCTGAACCAATCGCATGCACACATGAGATAGTGCAAGCCAGAATTAATAATAATAATATGCTTAAAAAAATTATTCTACTTAATTAATTTAAGTGAAGGAAATATTTAAAGAAATATGGCCTGAATGCCGATGTGACGGAGCAGGTCGCTAAGGTGATGTTCCAGCTGCCATGCCAGCCGATGCGTCGAAACTGGTCGGCCGGTGACGCCGAGGTCACCGGAGCATATTGATGAAGAAATAGCGGAGCCCCCGGTCCAGCCGAGGTGTCGAAGCCTCCATGTCAGCCGATGAGTCGAAGTAGGTCGGCGTGATGGACACCGGCTTGAAGAAGCAATAGTGCGGCCATGCTGATGCAGGTCGTGGCTCGTGACATGGTCAATGCCGGCTTGATGAAGTGACCATGCGGTGGTGCCGGTGTGTTCGCTCCATGTGATCTGTGTGGCGGCGATGTTCGTGATGATTTATACTTCGCGATGCCGAACTCTTGTTCGACTCACAGAGATGATGATCCGAAGAAGTTTAGCTCGGCTCAACAAAGCGACGACGTGTCTAGCGCAGGTCGGCAGCCGCACAGCAATATTGCCGGACTGGTGTGACACCACCTTGATGGTGAAGAATACCTCAGAGAAGGCTTAAAATTTTATGGGCACATATTTAAGAACAACGCGCAATACCCTGGAAGGAAATTCCTTTCAAAAGGTTGTTCAATTCCCCGTTCATGAAGAAAGATGAATTCGGGTCGGATTCTTATTCGTGCAGAAAACAGATCCGAAAAGTGATGCACTAATCGGAAGGTTCCCGGAGTTTGGTCGGTCGGATAGAGATGAAATTTTGAGGGGTGGAAGATATGAGAATTCCGCAGCCGATCAACGGTTGGATCTTCCAAAGGATGTTCGAGCTAGTCTCTGGAGACCGTGCCCTAAATTCGTCCATATTCCCGTCCAGACTCGACAGGCCTCCAGTATATCATAGATCGCCCAAGATTCCTCCATCGGAACGCGATGAAATTTTACAGGATTGCTATATACCCAATTCCGCACTATTCGACCGAAGCAATCGTCCAACCGACGCTCGAGGAGGCGGTGACAGCGAATACGAGTTCGCTTGTCTAGAAAAACAGCACGATCGCACGAGGGAAATGTTGACGTTGAGCCCCCGGGCTCCATGGATGATTCCTCCATGATCTTGATAGGTTTCGAAGTTGATGACAATGAGGATATATGTCCGATCTTGATGATCCGAAGAGGAGCCTGGCCATCGGACCAGCCGAGGTGACCAGGCGAGCCGGTGACGAAGATGCCGGTGTCGTAGTTAATCTACAGACGAGCCATTGATCCTTTGGCGACCACATAGCGGAAATATCAATGAAAGCACAAATGTTGGTGTCAAAACCGGCAGATCTCGGGTACGGGGTCCCAAGCTGCGTGTCTTAGGATCAATGGTAACATGTACACGGGGTTTTACCCAGCTTCAGGCTCTCTTGATGAGATAATACCCTACATGCTGCTTTTGATTGTATTCATATGGGTGTAGTACAGAGTTGATCTACCTCGAGATCATATGTCGTGGTCTAAACCCTAGAGGTATGATGAGTAATATCATAATAATCTATCGACTAGCCTGGCATCGGCTTATATAACATACCAGAGGCCTAGGATAACAAGAGTCCTAGTCGAATACGCCGGTGGGGAGGAGTCCTTGTCTTGATCATCAAGTATTGAGGAATTTTCCTTGTATATGTCATCGGCTGTCCGAAGTGGCCCATGAGTATTCGGCCCTGGGGGTCCTCGGCTCAATCCAACTGATCGGGAGACGATGTGGTGAGTACCCCCTAGTCTAGGACACCGTCAACAATCATCAACAAAAATGAATGGAATATCTTTTTTGCAAGATATTAGTAAGAGGCCTATAAATTTAATAAAAGTCTTTAATAAATGTCCTCTAGAAACTAGCATGACCAAGGAAACTTCTTATACATTTGATATCTTTAGGACATGGTATTTTATCAATTGCATCAACCTTAGCTTGGTCCACTTCAATACCTATTTCAGAAATTTTATGAGGAAAAACAATGCCTTTACTAACCATAAAGTGGCACTTCATCCAATTCAAGACAAGATTTGTTTGTTCACATCTCTGCAAAACTCGCTCAAGATTGCTTAAACAATCATCGAAAGACTTCCCAGTCACAGAGAAGTCATCCATGAAAACCTCAACAATTTTTCACAAAAATCAGAGAACATAGCAGTCATACATCTTTGAAAGGTAGAAGGTGCATTGCATGAACCAAAAGGCATACATCTATAAGCAAAAGTACCAAAAGGGCATGTAAAAGTAGTTTTTTCCTGATCGTCTTGTGACACATGTATTTGGGAAAAAACAGAGTATCGATCTAGAAAATAGAAGTGGGTATGTTTTGTGTCGGTGTACTAAAGTAGGGGTACCTTAGTATCCCGAACTTGTGCACGGGCAGTCGTAGCACCCCGCGGCAAGGCTTGCCAGGCGATCGCCAAGACTCTCCGTGGTCCCTTTTTGGGCCATCCAAGAACAAAGTATTTGAGCCAAGGCCCCGGCAGGAGGAGCCTGCCGGGAAGGCCACCCGAAGAGAGCAAGGCCCCGGCAAGAGGAGCTTGCCGGGACGACCGCTCGAAGCACAAGACCCCGGCAGGAGGAGCTTGCCGGGAAGGCCGACCGAGGCACGACAAGATACTTGTTGCGACGCGCTCCGCGTCCCGGCAAGGACCGGTGAGCGACAAGCTCCCGGGCGCGACAAGGCATCAGCCGCGGCAACGTGCTTGCAGCGGCAAGTCACCACCCCGCGCCTGCGCTCCAGCTCATCCACCCACGCGTCGCTCTGGGGCCGTTCCAGGCGTACGGGGCGAGAGGCTGCGCAGCCAGGGGCATGCGGTGGCGAAGCGACGCTGACAGAGTAGCCATCGTGGCAAACGGTGGCGCTCCTGACGGTCCCCTTTCCTGCACCGTCTGGGCGATGCGGACGGGCATTTAATGCCCTTGTCCCCTGCCGTCAGAGTTAGGTATGATAGCACTATACAGCCACTGTCCAGGCAGCTGTACCCACTACAGCATTCTCCCATTTTTGCCCCCACCTGCGCTGCCACCTGTGGGTAACCCCTTAAGCATATAAAAGGAGGCCCCATGCGCACGTAGAGGGAGAGGGACATCCATCGCTACGCTCGATCTCGCCAGCGGCTCGTGTGTACTGTAGCACCACGCGCTCCCGAGCAAGAACACAATACAATCCACAAAGCAGCAGTAGGGTTTTACACATCCTTGCGGCCCGAAGCTGGGTAAAATCCCTTGTGTGCATCACCTCGATCCGCTCTTCGCGCGACCTCCGCCCCCCGCCGAACCAAGAAAGGGACTCGGTCCCCATAGGTGTTCGAGGAGGCAGATTTCCCCCGACATTTTGATAATCTTTCCAACATTTGATCAATTAAAGGTACGGGGTACTGATCCTTCCTAGTAGCTTTGTTTAGTTTTCTAAAATCAATTACCATCCTATAACCTATTATAATTCATTGTGGGATAAGTTCAGTTTTATCATTAGGGACAATAGTAATACCTCCTTTCTTAGGAACACAATGAACATTACTTACCCATCTACTATCAGCTATAGGATAGACTATAACTTCTTTTGGAAGCTTTAATATTTCATTTCTTACCACTTCCTTCATCTTAGGATTTAATCGTCGCTAGTGATCAACAGCTGGCTTAGCATCAAGCTCCATATTAATCTTGTGCTGACATAGAGTGGGACTAATGCCATAAGATCATCAAGAGTATATCCAATAGCAGCACGGTGCTTCCTCATAGTTTTCAATAATCTCTGTTGGCTCAGAAAGGTTAGCACTATTAATAATAGGATATATCTTCTTTTCATCAAGGTAAGCATATTTCAATGTATTGGGCAATTAATTAAGCTCAAACACAGGGTCACTCTTGGGTGGAAGAGGATCTTCAAGAGTCTCAACAGTCAAGTTGTGTTTCAAAATAGGCATTAGTTTCAAGAATATCTCATCTATTTCGTTTCTTTCATTCATATGCATATCATTTTCATGGTCTAGCAAATATTGTTCTAAGGGATCAGTAGGAGGCACAACAATAGAAGAAAGACCAATAATTTCGTCCTTACTAGACAATTCTTTATCACGAGGTTGTTTACGAAATTTGGTGAAATTATACTCATAAGACACATCACCAAAATTAACACAGGTAGTTTCCTTAGTGCTATCAATCTTAGCATTAACCATATTCAGGAAAGGTCCACACAAGACTTGTGGGGAACCATGAACTAGAAAATCAGTAGGGTATTTAATTTTTCCACAAAAAACTTCAACATCTCTAACAATCCCAAGTGGTGAAATAGTATCTCTATTCGCAAGTTTAATAGAAACATCAATGTCTTCTATTTCAGCAGCTGCAATATCATTCATAATTTTTTGATATAAAGTAGATGTGATAGCACTAACACTCAGACTCAAATCATATAAGCCATTATAACAATGATCTCCTATTTTCATAGAGACAATAGGCATGCCAACAATAGGTCTATTTTTATCTTTATCATCGGGTTTAGTAATTCTAGCAGCTTCACCCCAGAAATAAATAACATGCCCATCAACGTTATCGACCAAGAGATCTTTAACCATAGCAACATTATGTTGAACTTCAATTTGTTCAGAGGGTGTAGGTGTTCTTATATAACTCTTGTTGAGCACATTTGAAACCTTAGCATGTTCCTTTATCCTTACCGGAAAAAGGGGGTTTCTCAATATAAACAGTAGGAATAACTGGATTAGCACTATAAGTAATAATTTCTTCTTTATCTTTAGTAGGTTCTTCTACTTTTATTTCAATAGGGGGATGATACTTAAACCACTTCTACTTGGGGAGATCAACATGAGTAGCAAATGATTCACAGAAAGAAGGTACTATCTCAGAGTCAAGTCCATACTTAGTGTTAAATTTATGAAAAGCATCGCTATCCATAATAGATTTAACACAATCAGTCTCAAGATTTATACCTGAATCTTTACCTTTGTCGAGTTCCCAATATTCATAGTTTCATTCAATTCTTTCCAAAAGATCCCATTTGAATTCAATAGCCTTCTTCATAATAGAACCAGTACAAGAGGTATCGAGCATGGATTGATCATTACGAGAAAGCCGAGCATAAAAATTATGTATAATAATTCTCTTAAAAGCTCATGATTCGGGCATGAATACTTCATTGACTTAAGCCTCCCCCAAGATTGAGCGATACTTTATCCTTCACGAGGCCAAAATTATATATATAGTTCCAATCATGATGAACTAGATGCATAGGAAAAAACTTCTGATGAAATTCCAATTTCAATCGGTTCTAGTCCCATGCTCAAATATCATCACATAGCCTATACCATGTCAATGCTTTTCCCCACAAATATAAAGGGTAAACCTTCCTCTCGACTCCATCTTCAGTTAAACCTGCAAGCTTAAACAATCCGCAAATTCCATCCACATATATCAGGTGCATATCAGGCGTCGTTCCATCTCCCGGATAAGGATTAGCTAACAGTTTCTCTATCATACCCGAAGGAATCTCATAATAAATATTTTCAGTAGGAGCGGTAGGTTGAGGAGCAACTCTTATTGCCTTTGGACGAGGTGAAGATACCCCGAACAAGCCCCTCAAAGGATTATTTTCCATGGCGACAAGTGTTAGTAAATTTCAGCACATAATATAAATGTTTCCTTACCAAAGGCACTTCACTCCCCGGCAACGGCACCGAGAAAAGAGTATTGATGACCTATAAGTATAGAGGATCAATCGTATTCCTTTCGATAAGTAAGAGTGTCGGACCCAATGAGGAGCAGAAGGAAATGACAAGCGGTTTTCAACAAGGTATTCTCTGCAAGCATTGAAATTATCGGTAACAAATAGTTTGGTAGAAAGGTAATTCATAACAGGTAACAAGTAACAAGTGTGGAAAAGGTGTAGCAAGGTGGCCCAATCCTTCTTATAGCAAAGGACAAGCCTGGACAAACTCTTATATACAGCAAAGAGCTCCCGAGGAAACATGGTGTCACAGGAAACCGCGACCACCTATAGGACCGGAGGGCCCCTTGCTGCTTCGGCAGGGGGAACGTCGCGTTGCACAAAGAGCAGACGACCGTGGGGCAGCACGGTAGAGATCACACAGGCAATTTTACCCAGGTTCGGGCCACCGTGAGGTGAAAAACCCTACTCCTGCTTTGGTGGATTGATGGCTGAACTCTGGTGGTCTTCTTTGCTTCTTCATTAATCTTAAGGTTGGGTCAGTTCCCAATTTCCCCGTGCGTCATGTAAAGCCAATGGTGGTGGGGTCTCCATCGTAATGGCCCATGAATGACTTTAACACATGGGGTAGAAACTGCCAATTCACTCTTCCCATCACGCCCTTATCCTCGGCCATGTATGCCGCATGCATCGCGCGGGGTAGGTAACGGGGGAGCGTGGCGCGGGAGAGCATCAAAGCGAGGGCCCGACCTTCTTGAATTGGTGGGGGGGAGGATGCCACCCGTTGAGGAAGCGGCTCCCCTACCTGGCCTGACTATAAAAAGGAGGGGTGAAGGGAGGTCAGAGCCATCCACCCTTGCACTCCCCTCCAATGTTTTCTGCTGCTTGTGGGTCATGTCGAATAGAAGAGCCCGGGGCCAGCCCCCGGGCTCCATTCTGGGGCTTCGCATGGACTCAAAGGGGGTACTCGGGTGGTGCGGCGACAACGCCGGAGGTGGCAACTCTGGCGTGCTTGCCGCTGGGCCGCCCATGGCCTTGACTTCAGTAGGAGGGGACGCGAACGACACCAAGTCCTGGCCCGTAGTAGGCATGGCGCGTGGTTGTCGATCGCTCTCCATTCTTCTTTCCTTCGCGGAGCCGGGGAGTCACGAAAAAGAGTCACCGTCAGTAAAGGCGGATCAGATTCCTCATCGGCGCCATTTTCTTGCCACGCAGGAGGGCTCTTTGCTCTCATACACGTCTTCGGGGCGTGCGATGACTTCTAACGTCAGGGCTGCTGGGGACGACCATGCTCTCTGTGGGAGGACCCAGAGAGCATGGTGTCCCACGTGACTAATGCACCGCGGTCTTCAGGTGGTAGTGATGCGGACGATGACGATAACCCACGACGCGCCAAGAACGGGACGACCGTTCTGATGAGTCGTGTTTGCCGGTGACTTCGTGTCCCCCATCTGGTCCTCCGGCAGCGTCACCATCCATTCCTGACCTACTGTTTGTTCCTCCTTGCTGGGGAGCGGCGCCACCCTAATCCTAGGGAGGCGCCGAATCCCAGCTGTGTCTGCCACTGGCCTCTTCGACCTCTTCCGATAGGAGATGGACAGGAGCAAAGGCATTACGGGGCACTTAACTTTTTTCAATCTTAAACTATAGGAAATTGCGAAATTTTAATTCAAATAATGTAATCTCTTGAGTCCACGTTTATGTTCTGTAATGCTTGTACTTGTATTATCAGCATATTAATGAAAAAGAAGAACCTTGCCGAGAACCCGTGCATGTCTATATCCATGCAGAGGTGGGATGCTTCTTTAGTGTAAATAAACGTGTTTTTCCCGGCAAGCTATCCCGCCGACACCCTTTCGCTTGCCGGAGAACTGTGTCTACCGGGCAAAAATGAAGGGACCAGCCCCTGCCAACTTCCTTTTACCAAAGGCCACTGCACCCATCCTGACCGAGGCAACGTTCGAGTCAAGGACGGGAGCACCTAAGTTTGAAAAGAGTGGCGGGGTTTTCTCATGTACAAGTTATAGCTTACAGAACACTAATGGACAAGAGTTAGAACTTATCTATTTGACTTGCCAGGGATCGCAGTGCCGGGCAATCTTCTCAACTCCTTATTGAAGCCAAGTTCGCGGTAGGAACCTGCAGCTTCATGCAGATGAGAATGATGCAAGATGCGATCCTATCTATATGCATATGCAAATGCTCATGAAATGCTTATGCAATTATCTTGGAATGCTCATGCATGCATGCAACTTGGTCGGGGCCCCCCTAGCGTTTCGTTCATTATCTCTTGCATAGGGTCATAGCCCTGGCTTTGTACAAGGGGTTACATGCAACTAAGGCAAGGTCTGTACGAAAGGGTGGCTGCCGGGCAGGGCCCGACAGCCGCGCCTTACGGGTAGAACTTGTGGAGATGCTCAATATTCCATGAGCTTTGCAATTGAATGCCATCTCCGGTCTCCAGACGGACTGCACCAGGTCTGGTGACTCGTACTACCCGGTAAGGGCCTTCCCACTTTGGCATCAATTTGTTTGTACCCTTGGTGGATTGAGTGCATCTAAGGATAAGGTCGCCTTCCGCAAAACACCGGGCATGGACCCTGCGGCTATGATAGCAATGTAGGGCTTTCTGATAACGTGTGGCACGCGTAGCAGCCCAGAGACAGTTCTCCTCGAGCAGCACAGTGTCGTCACGCCGGTGCTGATCTTGTGCCACTTCATCATAGGTAAGCACTCGAGGCGACCCGTAAGTGAGTTCCATGGGGATAACTGCTTCTTCCCCATAGACCAGGGAGAAGGGAGTCTGCCCGGGTAGCTTGTTTTGGTCTCATTCTGAGGGACCAGAGAACTACCGGCAGCTCATCGATCCACTGCCCGCCGTGCTTCTGCAGCGTATCAAAGGTTCTCGTCTTGAGTCCTCGCAGCACTTCAACGTTCGCCCTCTCAGCTTGACAATTACTTCTGGGATGTGCAATAGAGGCAAATGAGACCCTGCATCCGAGGGCATGGACATATTGCATGAAGGCGCGGCTCATGAATTGGGTGCCATTGTCGGTAATGATCCTTGCCAGGACTCCAAAAAGACACACCAATTCTTTCAAGAACTTGACAGCTGACTAAGTTGTCACCTTTCTCACAACAGTATCTTCCGGCCAGTTTGTAAACTTGTCGATAGCAATGAATAAGAATTCAAAGCCCCCGATTGCTCGGGGGAAGGGGCCAAGGATATCGAGCCCCAGACTAAAAATGGCCATGATAGAGGCATTGACTGAAGAGCTTGGGCAGGCAAGTGGATTTTCTTGGAATAGAACTGGCAGGCTTCACACTTAGTGACCAGCTCGACCGCATCTTGGAGGGCTGTGGGCCAATAGCATCCTTGCCGAAATGCATTCTCAACTAACAACCTTGATCCAATGTGGGAGCCGCACATGCCCTTGTGTATCTCAACCTGCAGCTTTCCTTCTTCCCGGCAAACGCACTTCAATTTCACACCGTTGGGCCTCCTTCTATATAGAGTGTCATCAACAAACTGATACATACTGTCCCTCTGGGCAACTCTTTCAGCTTCATCTTGGTCGCCGGGAAGCTCTCCGATTGGAGGAAGTGGACTATGTGCCTTTCACAAGTTGGGGCTTGGGGCCCGGCAATGATGATTAGCGGCACCTCCTCAACTGTAGGAGCGCATGCCTCATTCACGGGGTCCATAGGCCCGGCTGAAGGGTGCGGTCCAGCAGTTGGCGAGGAGTTGTTTCCGACAGGGTCTCTGCTAGGAGTGGACTGCTCTACCGGGAGAGGCTTACTGGAGTCCAACTTTCTGCTTTTCCGAGCCATTGTTGCTAGGGATACGGAGGGCTAAGAAAGATGGAGAACAAAAGTTCCTGGTCCCACAGGAAGCTTCTGCGCATCACAGTTTGACAAATGATCAGCTATGCTGTTTTCCGCACGGGGTACATGCTTTGTTTGCAATCCGTCAATGTGCTCCTCCAATCTTCTCACTTCCTCAACGTATGCATCCATTAATGGGCTTTGATAATCCTTGTTGACTTGTCTCACCACAAGTTGTGAATCTCCTCGAATGATTAACTTCTTAATTCCCAATTATGCAGCAATCATAAGCCCATCAAGGAGCCCTTCATATTCTACTGTATTGTTGGTTTCCTCTTCCCGGGCAAAGTGCATGTGGATGATGTACTTTAAGTGCTCCCCGGAGGGGGCGACAAGAAGCACGCCAGCCCCTGCACCTTGTAGAGAAAAGGCACCATCAAAATAAATGATACATTCTTGGGGGGATTCCTTCCCCGGGATAACCGTCCCTGGTATTTCCTCATCATGGGTTGGCGCCCATTCTGCAATAAACTCTGCCAATGCCCTGCTCTCGATGGTTGATGGGCTCTCAAACATCAAACCAAAACTGGATAACTCCAAAGACAATTCCACTATTCTGCGAGTAGCCTCAGGGTTTCGGAGTATCCTTTGCAACGGCAAACGAATAACAAGCATAATCTCATGGGCTTGGAAGTAGTGGTGCAGTTTCCTTGAGGCCATGATGAGACCAAAGATCAACTTTTGCACGCCGGAGTACCTCGATCTAGCCCCCTGTAATAAGGAGATAATGAAGTACACTGGGCACTGCACCACTTTCTTCCTTGACGTATCATTGGGGTTGCTCTCGCTGCCGTGCTCATTGTTGTTGTCGGATCACGGGTTCCGGCAGACCCTTAAGGTTCGAACTCTAGGGTGCGCGCGAAGATCGAACCCTCTACCTCTCCGTCTCGTAAGGATCTAGACTACTGCCAGAACAACACAAGTAGCACAGGGTTTATACTGGTTCGGGCCACCATTGTGGTGTAATACCCTACTCCAGTGTGGTCGGTGGATTGCCTCTTGGGCTGATGAGGAAGAGCAGTACAGGGGGGAACGGCCTCGCGAGGGCCTGTTCTTTGCTAGGGGATGAACTGCTAGGAGAGTTCGATCGCCCTTCTCTCTCTCTCTCTCTAGATGCTGGATCAGGTTCTAACTAGGTGGGTCTCTACCCTGAGGGTGGCTAGTCCTATTTATAGGCAAAGGCCCGGGGCCTCTTCCCAAATATTGAGCGGGAAGGGCGCCAACAATTGACCAATTTGACAGGGAACATCTGGTACACTTATCCTGACTAAAGTTGGTCTTCGCCTGCCAAAGGCTCTGGTGATGACGCCGGCTTGGGCTCCATAGTGAATTCCTCCTCGTCGCGGAGCTGGTCTTGGTCTCGTTTCACCGAAATGCGTGCCTTTGCTTGATCCTCTCGCCTGCGCTTGCCCCCTTTGCACCAAAGAGGAAAGGGAGGACACTGCGCGGGCTGGCGCCCGCCTGGCACCCTTCGTCGTCATAGCTTGCGTCATGGGCACCTCGTGAGGTACCCGCCTTGATCTCTCCGCCTCCTCGCGAGCCAGCCTAAGGAGGCCGTGCTTGAGGAAGCGCCATGTCGTCCGCCTCGTGAGGCTTGGCCCCTCGCAAGGGTCTTGAGCCATGTGTTGATGAAGATGGGCCACGTTGGGCCCCCACTCGAGCCACGCCGCAGGCCGCAGGCAGGAAAGTATGGGGACCCCGTTCCCAGAACGCTGACAGTAGCCCCCGGGCCCAAGGCGCGCATGGACCTGGCCCTGCCGAGAGGCGAAAGGGCAAGGGCGAAGCGCCGCGGGCCCTAACAGGCTGCGGCCTCGGGCGCCGCGTGGCGGTTGATTGGATGTGGGTGCTTTTGCAACTGCGCAGGATACTAAAGGCGTGGCATCTGCTCGGGCTTTGTTCCTCTCCTTCTTCATCCGCTGCTCAGATACCCTTCCTTGCGCTTCTTCTCCCTTCCTCCAAGCTTCCAGATCTGCTCCACCCGCTCGTCCCAGGTAGCCATGGCGCCTCGCCGGATCCCGGCCGAAGCTTGGTTCTCGCCTGCTTTGGATTCACCCAACGTGTCGAAGGCGAGCCTTGCCCTACGGCACCGGATGGCGGCGGCGCAGGGCATTGACGGGGCGCAGATGTTCAAGGTCGGCTTTGATGCCCCTAAAGGCCAAGGGAGCACCTTCTATCCTTTCTTCGTGAGCACCATTGCGGCGGGCCTATTGCCTCCTTTCTCTGAGTTCTTCCTCGCTGTCCTCCGCCATTACAACTTGCAAGATTTGCATCTCCACCCCAGCTCCGTCCTTCTCCTGGCAATCTTCGCCTACTACTGCGAGGCACATGTGGGGGTGCAGCCTTCAGTGGCCTTGCTGCGCCACTACTTCTACCTCCGGACCTCCAAAGGTTCTCCTTCTGCGTGCGCGGGCTTCGTCGCGTGCGGCAGCTCCATGGCCATCTCGAATCCAGGGAAGAGGGTCGAGGGCTTCAGGAGAAAGTGGGTATTGGTTGATGCCGGGTGCGCCGACCCTCGGTTGGCCCTTCCCACGGAGCCGGCCGTGAGCTCGGAAGACTGGTGCCGGGCGGAGCTCACGGATCCCCGCGCGAAGTCGGTGCTGGCGAAGATGGACACCGATCTGAAGCCGACAAACTTGGCGGCGGCGAAGCTGACCGGGGCGTCGTTGCTGAGGGAGTTCCTGGAGCACCAACTGGCTCCGCTTCGGCAGTATTCTCCTCCGATGTGGAGGCCTCACCCGAGTCCCACAGCCGTGGGCGAAGGGGACGTGACTGCGGTTCAACAGTCCCTGGTCGGGGCGAGGCAGCAATGCCGGAGGGCGCACCTTCGCCCTTGTTCCTCCGCGACGATTGGGAGCAAGTGGTGGAGTCCATGCCCGTCTTCAATGGGGACGGGCTCGTGCCTGCGGTGGCTCCCGAGGATCTGGTGAATGTGTCTTCCGGCGACTCCAGCGGAGATGGGGGCGAGGAGGAGCAGGGGGCAGGCCCCGACTCCGAGGCGACCGACGGAGAGTCTAGGACTCCCTCGCTCCAGCGCAAGCCCCGTGCTCTCCGCCTTTCACTGAGTGATGATGATGACGACGACGACGTGCTGGGCAGCGGGAGCTCGCCTCCGGTCCCGAAGAAGGGCAGGTGCGGTTTGATTCCCCGCGGGTCCGCCCTGACTCCGGGGCGAACCGCGGACGCGCCTTCTGCTTCCGAGGTCGACCCCTCCAGCCGGCTCTCCGGCTTCAAGTTTGGCAGGAGACCACCGGAGCTTTCTGCCGACGACCTGTAAGTGCTTGATCCTTGATTCCTGGTTTCTTGTTCCACTGACGAGGCTTGACGATTACTTCTCTTGAGCATGCTGGCGCCCGCGACGAAGAAGCTGAAGGGGGCTCCTGAGGCCCCGGCTGCGACGACACCTCTACTAGCAGGGGAGGGCGACCGCGACGCACAGGGTCCCCCTGCCCACTCGCCCTTGTGGGGCTTGGCTGGGGCCGCAGCCCCCATGGCTCGCTCCACCCCAGAGGTGCCCTTGTCTGGTGCTACTGCTACGGCTGGAGAGGCGCAGCAGACTCCGCCTCGGGATACTGCAGCCTCTCCGCCGCTACCTTCTCCTCCCGCTCCGCCGGCTGCTGGTTCCGGGACTCCTCCTGCAGCACCGAAGCGCCCTGATGCTTCCCCGCCTTCTTCTTCCATCCTGGAGCGAGCTGTTGCTGGACTGGACCGGCTGCGGCAGGATCTTCTAGGCGCCGACCCTCGCCTGGCGGCCGGGCGCCTGGAGCTGGCCTCGGGGTGGATTTGCTCTGACGCCTCGATCCGGGCAGCGCTGGTTCAGGCCTCGACGGCCTGTGACGAGGAGAAGGAGGCTACCATCGAGGCGAAGGCTGCCCGTGACGCGGCCCTGGGAGAGGTGGTTGGCATCCGCGACCGCTGCAAGGAGCTGGAGGACGAGTTGCAAGGCCTGCGTGGTAAGCGTGCAGAGGAGACCCGCCTTCGCCAAGAGCAGGAGAAGGAGATGAAGGCGCGCGAGGCGGCGCTCGAGGACCGGGAAGTGAAGCTCAAGAAGCGCCGCAGCCACCTAGATGCGTTGAAGAAGGAGCTGGAGACGACGAAGGCCGAGCTGGACGCCAAGGCCCGGGTCCTTGCCGAGGATCGCGTGGCCTTCGTGGACATGGAGAAGGATGCCCGCGCTTCACTAAAGACGCTTTACGAGAGTGGCCTCGATTGCCCGCTGGCTGGCGACGGGGACGGCCCCGCCAAACTGCTTCCCTTCTTGGTGAAGGCTCTTGGAGATGTCGCCCTCGGACTCGTCCCCACGGTCGAAGTCGAGGCGCGTGTCCTGTCTTCCGCCGCGCTGACGCGGGTCTTCACCCATGTCTACCTTCGCGACCCCAGCGCCGACCTTGACAGCTTGCTGGAGCCGGTGAGCGGCGAGGGCGCCGCTGCTGCTGTCGAGGCGTGAAGGGGCACGCGGAGGCGCTGCTGGGGAAGTTCCGGGCCTTCAGCACCAAGCTGAAACGAGGCGCTGTCGGCTCCACTACCCCACAAGGTGAAGCCACTCCACGTGACTCTGCTGCCGACAAGTGACTCCGCTATCGTTCCTGTTCTTCTTTCGATTCCTGCACATGCACGACGCCTCGAGGAGGCATTTAAATTTGCGTTTGGAACCAAGGCGACATTATGGGTTGTAATATTCGCTTTTAAGTTCCTTTAATTTTATGTTCCTCTTCCCTACTTGCTTATGCTCTACGCCGACAGAGCCCGGCCGTGCGCATGCCTCACCCAGCATCAGCCCCGACCGGAAACCAGGATGGGACCAAAGGAATGAGGGGCCACATGACAAGTTAGGCTCCTGAGTCGCGATGCTCAGGAGTCCCCCTTAGCGCACGAGCAACAAGTAGGGAAGCGCGATGTAGGTGCGTTTCCGGTCTACGTTTGCAGAGCCCGACCCCGCGCGTACCTCACCCAGCATAGCCTTTCGAAACTAAGGAGTGAGGGGCTACGGAGCCAGTTGGGCTCCTGAGTCACGATGCTCAGGAGTCCCCCTTGACGCGCAAACGGCCTTCGTACCTTGGCTCTGCTCGGGGAGAGACGCGAGACGAACCAGGCCCGAGGGGCCTGGCTGGGGCGTACGGCTGGGCGTGACCCAGTCGTAGCCCCCGTGCCCAGCCCCCTCGCGCGGCGCTCCTGGGGGGAGGCATTGCGATGAGGCCGGCCACTGAGCTCGGGGCTCCCTGAGGTTAACGCGGCCCGGAGGCCACCCTCAGTTGTTTATCACCAGCGCGAAGCATAGCGCTTCCGTATGTGTATGGGCATAGCCGCTCCTCGGCAGTGTCGTCAGCCAGCGCGGAGCATGGTGCTTCCACTGGTACGTGGGAGGGGTCTCGCCTCCGGGAGGAGCCCCCGGGGCGTGTACAGCCCCGCCCTGACACGTGGATGGCACGGTAGAGCTAGGTGAGGTGTATCTAGGCACCCGTGAGCCAGCGCGAGACTGACGAGGCCCTACCTCTAGGCGGGTTGCGCCTGGCACTGGGCCGTATCTTGAGATGTGTTCCTGCAAAATCTGGTTAGATGCCGGCACTCTACGTCCTTGGGTCCCGGCCCTCGAGCTTGTCTCAGCTGTCGCTGGTATGCCAGGTCGCAATGCCGTGGACAAGGCCAGAGGGTGAGGGCTGGAGAGCCAGTAAGAGCCCTGAGTCGCGATGCTCAGGCACCCCCCTTTAACGTGCAAGTGGTCGACATGACGAAGAAGAGGTGCCGCGGACGGCATCGAGTAATGATGCATAATTAAAAATAAACGCGGAAGGGATACATGCCGCTGGGCCTAGCCCGAGTGGCCTGGGGATGATGCAGCCCGAGGGGCGCCCCCAGTAAAGCAAGCTAGTGACTGAGAAGATAAAAAGGGATACATGCCGCAGGGACGGACCCACGCGGCCTGGGAATGACGCAACCCTGGGAGGGCGCTCCCAGCTGAGAATGAAACTTGAAAGATGTCACCTAAAGATGTCGTCGGTGCAGTGGCGTTGGTGGAGTATACTCGGTGGGCTGCGGAAATCGATCCTCACGAGCCCCCAGGCCCAGGGGCCTCGGGAGGCTCCGGAGGCACTGGTGGCTCCTCGCGAGCAGCCTCCATCTCAGCCAGGGCTGCGCAATGCCTGTCTTCTTGTGCCTCCAAGATGGTCCTCATGATGCGATGGTACGCCGCAGCTACGCTCGGCAGGCCATAAGGCATGCGAACATAGCTGTGGGGTGGTCCTCCGTAGCGCCCCACTTGTGAGGGCCAGAGGCGCTCCGTCGTGGCGATCTGATTGAGCCCTGGTACGTCGACGCAGACGCGCAGCCCACCATCCTCGCCTGGATGGGGAGCCACAGCTGGTGGGTGATGACAACCTCTCATGATCCTCGACTCCTGTAGTTCTTGAATGGCCTTGCTAACAAACTCCTGCTGGTCTGACCTTCCTCCCCTGGCTTCCTTCCGAGGGAAGCGTGCTTCGAAACACGCCTCCACATGGTGCCCCAGCGCCTCCCTCGTGACCTTGGCGAGGTCGGTGGCCCTCCAGGTGAGAGCCCCCGAGCCCTGCCTGAGGAGGGCGCCGGGCGCGCTTCCTTATGCGATTGAAGGAGGGTCCCCCTGGCAGACGCGGACCTTGAAGGGCCTGCCTCCTGAGGGTCTGAGCCTGACGTTGTCTTCTTCTTCTTGGGGGTGGTCTCAGGAAGCCTCGTGCTTCCGCGATCTGGGTCTTCTAGTGACGCGGCCTGGAAGGCTCGCTCCAGGGCACACACTGCATCCTTCTCTTGACATGGCACCGTGATGACGCCGCCGCTTCCTGGCATCTTGAGGACGTTGTAGCCATGGTGAGTCGCGGTTATGAACTTAGCCAGCGCTGGGTACCCGAGGATAGCGTTGTATGGCAGGCGGATGTGGGCGACGTCAAAGTCGATGAGCTCGGTGCGGTAGTTGTCGTAGGTGCCGAAGGTGACCGGGAGGCGAACCTGCCTGATCGGGACTGTGGAACCGTCGGTCACTCCAGAGAAGGGCTTGGTTGGCTGAAGCTGGTCATAGGGCACTTGGAGGCTGTTGAACGTTTCCACGGACAAGACATTGAGCCCTGCCCCTCCGTCGATGAGGGTCCTGGTGACCAGAACGTTGCTGATGACTGGGGAACAAAGCATTGGGAGGACTCCGGTTGTTGCCGCGCACTTGAGCTGGTCTGCTGAGCTGAACGTGATGGTGCAGGCCGACCACCTGAGGGGACGCGTTGCTTCGAGCTTGGGGAGGATTGCATTCACTTCGCGAGCGAACTGCTTGAAGATACGTTGAGAGGCTGGGGATTGAGCTCCGCCCAGGATGCAGGCGATGGCGCGAGGCTCCTGGAAGCCCCCAGCCCCCTCGTCTTGGTGGCGGTCTTCATTCCTTCTTGGCTGAGGCGGCAACGGCGACAGGCCTGGGTTGCCATGAGGGCGACCCTCACGAGGCTGATCCCTCCAGTCCCCCTCACGAGGCGGGTCACGCCAGCGGTCATCGCGAGGTTGGTCACGCCAGCCTGGACGTGGGCCACGGTCTTCCCAGCGTCCCGGGTTCCTTCCTCCTCCTCGGCCATAGCCCCGGTCAGCACGGTCAGGGCGTCGGCCGACTCTTCATTCTTGCACGGCACGGAGTTCTTGGCATTCATTGGTGTTGTGGGTGTGGAGGTCGTGGTACACACAGTACCGGCTGCCCCTGGAGGATTCAGGCAGATCCTTGCCCCGCTTGGTGTCCGGTTCTGCCGAGAGCACGGCAGCCCCCTTGCGCTTCACGTCCTTGGCCTTGGGCTTCTTCTCTTCTGGGTCTGCGGCAGGCAGCTCGAGGAGGGAGAGGCGTCCTCCTCAGCTCTGGCGCACTTGGTCGCCAGGTTGAACAGCTCCAAGGAGGTGCAGAGGTCTTCATGCATCGCCAGCTCCTCCTTCATCTTGACGTCGTGCATGCCATCGCAGAAGGCCGAAATGATGGCTTCTTCAGACACCCTGGGGATCTTGAGGCGCGCACTGTTGAAGCGCTGGATGTACTTCTGCAGGGTCTCTCCAGGTTGCTGCTTGATGCGGCGCATGTCGCTCACGGCGGGAGGCCGGTCGCGGGTACCTTGGAAGTTGGCGATGAAGCGAGTACGCATCTGGTCCCAGGAGGAGATCGTGCCTGGGGCCAGGTTCAGGAGCCAAGTGCGAGCACCTTCCTTTAGCGCCATGGGGAACCAGTTCGCCATGACCTTCTCGTCCCCGCTGGCAGCTTCGATTTCCAGCTTGTCGAGCTGGAGGAACTCCGTGGGATCAGTTGTGCCATCATAGCGGGGAGGCAGGTCCGGCTTGAACTTGCCGGGCCACGCGACGCTACGCAGCTCGGGGGTGTAGGCGCGGCAGCCAGCGGTGGCCTCGGGAGGTTTTGGTTGAGGGAGAGCTTGGCCTTGTGGGTCCCCTTGCGCCGCAGCTGGGAGAAGCGCGGGGTCTTGACGTGCCGGAGCTGGAGCAGGGTCTCGGCGAGCTAGGGCCGGGAGCGCCCGGGCGGCCTCTTGCGGTCGCGGGACTTCTTGGCAGCTCCGTTCCTGCTGGGCCGGCGCATGACGGAGCGGGTTCCGCCCAGGAGCTGCGCGCCTTGGGGCCATGGCATCTTCTTGGAAAGGTGGCGGCTGGAACGCCCCCGGGGCTTCATTGCCCATGCGGGGCGGAGTGCGGTGCAGTGGTGCGGAAGGCACGGGAGAGCCCCCTGCGGCGCGGATGAGCTCGGCGACGCGGTCGAGCCACTCCTCATAGACGTCGTCGACGGGGCGGTAGCGCAGGAGCTCGTTTGCCGCGAGGAGCGCAGCTCGAGCCTCCAAGGGCGCGCGCAACGCGTGTGACGAAGAACCGGCTGGGGTGAGCGACGGAGTGGCGGTGCGGCCATCCCGCCGCACGGACGGGTGCTGAGAGGACGCTTGCTGCTCGTTCCCTGCCGGGCCGGTGGCGGCGTTGACGGCGAGCGACGGGGAACGACGAGGACGCCCACCGACAGGGGCCGTCTGGACGGCGCGGGAAGCGATGGCGGCCCGGTGCTCGGCGTGGGCCTGACGAGCGTCAGACATGGATGCGGTGGTCGGAGGAGAGCGGAGCGGTGGAAGACTGATTCCGGCGCACCCCTACCTGGCGCGCCAAAATGTCAGATCACGGGTTCCGGTAGACCCTTAAGGTTCGAACTCTGGGGTGCGCGCGAAGATCGAACCCTCTACCTCTCCGTCTCGTAAGGATCTAGACTACTGCAAGAACAACACAAGTAGCACAGGGTTTATACTGGTTTGGGCCACCATTGTCGTGTAATACCCTACTCTAGTGTGGTGGGTGGATTGCCTCTTGGGCTGATGAGGAAGAGCAGTACAGGGGGGAACGGCCTCGCGAGGGCCTGTTCTTGGCTAGTTGATGAACTGCTAGGAGAGTTCGATCGCCCTTCTCTCTCTCTCTCTAGATGCTGGATCAGGTTCTAACTAGGTGGGTCTCTACCCTGAGGGTGGCTAGTCCTATTTATAGGCAAAGGCCCTGGGCCTCTTCCCAAATATTGAGCGGGAAGGGCGCCAACAATTGGCCAATTTGACGGGGAACATCTGGTACACTTATCCTGACTAAAGTTGGTCTTCGCCTGCCAAAGGCTCTGGTGATGATGCCGGCTTGGGCTCCACAGTGACTTCCTCCTTGTCGCGGTGCTGGTCTTGGTCTCGTTGCGCCAAAATGGGTGCCTTTGCTTGATCCTCTCGCCTGCGCTTGCCCCCTTTGCACCAAAGAGGAAAGGGAGGACACTGCGCGGGCTAGCGCCCGCCTGGCACCCTTGTTCATCATAGCTTGCGTCATGGGCACCTCGTGAGGTACCCTCCTTGATCTCTCCGCCTCCTCGCGAGCCAGCCTAAGGAGGCCGTGCTTGAGGAAGCGCCGTGTCGTCCGCCTCGCGAGGCTTGGCCCCTCGCGAGGGTCTTGAGCCTTGTGTTGATGAAGATGGGCCACGTTGGGCCCACACTCGAGCCACGCCGTGGGCCGCAGGAAGGCAAGTCTTAGGACCCCCGTTCCCAGAACGCCGACAGTTGTCTTGATCTCTCTCTGGCTTTGCCGGTCCTTGCTCACTTTCTGCGTCATCTAGTTCCTGCTGCGCCACCAAGGCTGCACTAACCACTTGGTTGGTTTCCGCTAAGTATAGCAGCAACAGTTCTTGTGGTTTGGGGGCAACCAAGGTAGTAACAACGGACAACTAGGTCTTCAACTCTTGCAAAGCTGCATATGCTTCCGGGGTCCACTTCATGGGCCCTGCCTTCTTCAAAATTTTGAAGAACAACAGGGCGTGCTCGGCAGACTTGGAGATGAATCTGCTTACCGCAGCAACGCATCCTGTCAGATGCCTCACATCCTTAACTATCCTTGGCACCTGGATCTGCTTGATAGCTTTGATCTTGTTGGGGTTGTCTTCGATCCCATTGGGACACAAAAAACCCAAGCAGCTTGCCGGAGGGAATGCCAAACACACACTTCTCCGGGTTGAGCTTCAAGTTGATCTTGCGCAGATTAGCAAATTTCTCCTCCAAATCCTGAATAAGGGTGGCTCTATCCTTGGTCCTGATAAGCTTCAATATTCCTGTGCAGTTGTGGCTCGAAACCAATCTGGACTGCCCTTGCAAAAGTGGACCCGACACTCTTTAATCCGAATGACATGCGAATAAAACAGTACGTACCACATGGAGTGATGAACGATGTCATCTCCTCGTCTTCCTTGGACATGAAGATTTGGTGATAGCTAGAGTATGCATCCAGAAAGGAGAGCATATCACATCCTAAAGTGGAATCCACAATCTGATCGACACATGGCAAGGGAAACGGATCCTTCGGGCAGGCCTTGTTGAGATCTGTGATATCTATGCAAAGCCTCCACTTCACGTTAGCCTTCCGGACTACCATTGGATTTGCCAATCACGTGGGGTGTACTACTCCTCTGACCAAACCCGCTGCTTCAAGTTTCTTGATCTATTCCACAATGAAATACTGCCTCTCTAAGGCCTGCTTTCGGACTTTTTGCTTGACAGGTCGGGCGTGTGGGCAGACAACAAGGTGGTGCTCGATTACCTCCCTGGGAACACCGGGGACATCAGATGGTTGCCAAGAAAACACATTGACATTCGCCCGCAGGAAGGCAATGAGCACGCTTTCCTATTTGTCATCGAGGGTGGCGCTGATAGTGAAAGTACCATCAACGCCATCCTGCCCTGCCGGGACCTGCTTCACTTGGGGTGCAACAACCTTGTATCTCTTGTTGTTGGAACACTCCGGCATGTCATCAATGGGTGTCGTGCACTCGGTGGGGGCACGCTTCCCGGATTCTTTGCCGGAGGCCCTACAATCCTTCTTCTTTCCTCTGTTCTCCTTGGCGGGAACTGCTGTTGGCGCTGCCTCTGTCGCGACTGCATCCCAGTACATCTTGTCCACGCAAATGATTGCATCCTTCTCATCCGACGGGATGGCAATTACTCCCAGTGGCCCAGGCATCTTCAAAGGGTTGTAGGCATAGTGAGATGCCGCCATGAATTTAGCCAAGGTCGGGCGTCCAAGAATCCCGTTGTACGGCAGGGGGAGGTCAACCACATGAGACACAATCTTCTCAGTCTGGTAGTTAAGCTCTCCCCCCAAACATCACCGACAACATGATCTTTCCCTTAGGATGACTCATGTCAGGATTAACTCCTTGAAATGTGCCCATGGGATTCAAATCATCTTCTGCAATCTAAAGTTTGCTGATATCTACCGAAGAAATGAGAATCAACCCGGCCCCGCCGGCCACCAACATTTTTGTGACCTTGAGGTTGTGTATTGTTGGAGAGACCAACAATGGCATGCATCCTACCGCAATGGTATGGTTAGGATGATCATCTTCGTCAAAGATGATGGGCATGCGTGACCATTTGAGCGGCTTCCGGGCCTCTGACGCTGGTTCCACGGCATTGACTTCTCGCGCACATCACTTGAGCTGGTGGTGAGAGGTGTGCAAAGATGCACCCCCATCAATGCAAAGGGCGTCAGTGGCCTTTTGAAACTCCTGCTCACTGGATTCCTCTTCGTACCCTCCATCACTTTCATCATCACAGGTTACGTTCTTTCGACCCCTGGCAGGTTTTCCTTGGTTCCTAAAGGGTTTGCCGGGGTGATTTACTTCACTGCCTCGGCCCTTTCCGCCAGTGACATTCTAACCTTTTTCCTTGTCGCGCTTCTCATACTCTGCTCTCTATCTGTTAACAAGTTGCTCAACTTGATTACACTCTTGATGGTTGTGGACTTTGGCCTGATGAATCTTGCAGTGTGGTCCATCACCTTTCCCGGCCTTCTCTGCTGCTGCATCCTCCCGGCAGTCAGCACACACGGCAGTTTCCTTGCCTTGGACCATAGTTTTGGCCTTCTTGCCGGTACTAGGTGTACCCGATCCTTCAACAGTCATCACTGCCTTTTCCCTCCGCTTCTTACTGCACTTCTTACTCTTCTTCTGACTGGATGATTCATCATCATCCTCTGAATAGATATTGGTGCAATCTTCCTCTCCGGGCAACTTCCTTCCCTCGTCCATCCATGCACACTTATCCACCAAGGTGTAATGCTCCTTCACAGTCTTGGTAAACCACACGTTCATCTTGGAACCGATCGAACGGTTGCGCACATTTGACTAGAAGGCAGCTATCTCAACTGCCAGATGGATACTCGGGATGTCTCTACGAACTTTGCTGAATCTCTATAAATACTTACGGAGGGTCTCTCCTTCCTTCTGCTGCAGAAGCTGCAAATCATTGGGTCGGCCTAGCTTTTGATGGCCGCCGGTGAAGGCGCCGATGAATTCATTGCATAGGTCAGCCCACGGCGAGATGGAGTTCTCTGGCAGGTGCATCAGCCAAGACCTCACATTGGACCTGAGAGCCAAAGGGAAGTAGTTGGCGAACACGTTCTCATCTCTTCCCCTGGCGTCTTGAACAACGACGGTGAGATGCTCAGATACTCTGCCGGGTTCAGCCTCCCTTCGTACTTCTCGGGTATCTCTGGTTTGAACGTGTGAACGGACGACCAATGGACTTTTCGTAGCCCTCGGGTAAAGCAGGGCACCCAACCTCGAAAGGTAGGCACCCACCAATACTGAGTGCAGGCTCGTCGACGTCGGGGCCGTTGCACCCATTGGTCTGGCAGTGCTCGTTGCAGCGTCGCTCGACGACAACGCGCGCGCCTCCCCCTGCCCATCCTCCGAGGCTCGCTATCGGCCAGGACCTACTTGAGGGTCAGAAGAGGCCATCGAGATGTTGTCAGGAGCTTGATTCTCCTGAACCCGCGCTGGCTGTCGTGGCATGGACTACATAGCGGGGGCGCCCCCTTCCGTGCGGCCAACAGAACAGCCTGTCTTCGTCGCTTGGGGAGGCCACGATGGGCCCGATCGCTGCAAGCCCTCATCCTCGGCGAAACCAAGTAGACTTTGGATGGTGACACGCCATTCGTCCATCTGCTCGGTCGCTCGGGGAAACCTCAGTAGTAGCTGAGCCCGCGGCATGGCCCCCGTGGCTATACTTGGCATGGGTGATGATGAAGTGGATCGCGTAGTCACTCGGCTCCTGACGGTGCTAGCGGTGGCAGCACCGCGCCCCTGCTGTTGTGGGATGACCGCTTGAATGGCAGGGGGACACGGTGAAGGCACTCGAGGGCCAGCAGCTCTGCTTGGCGCAACAACTCGGTCGACCCATCTCGGGGGAGGCACACGTGCTGAGGTCGCTCCCATGGCGGGGGCGGCCAGAGCGCGGCGGTTCGCCTCGAACCAAGCGCCATCGCTATGAATGTAGGGGAAGTGGTGATGGCGCCGCCCGCACTGTCGGCGGGAGGAAGGGGTGCAGATGGAATAACCGCCTCATTCGTAACTTGCAGAGCGTGGCCGTTGGGGCGTTGTTGACATTGTTCCCCTCTGGTGTTTCCCGCTCCTGCATCCGCTGCAGGGGAAGTGGCGATGGTGCCGCCCGAATTGTCCACGTCTCCAGCAACGTCCACGTCCTCGCGTTCCTCTGCACTCCCCGCAGAGTTAGAGGTCGCGGGCGGCGGAGCCTTTGAGGTGGATGGATGAGCTGGAGCACCGGATTTCTTCTTGGGCACCATGGTCGATGGCTCCGTCGAAGGCGAAGATGATGATGAAGATGACGCGCTGTGCCTGCATTCAGGTTCACGTAGGCGACCCCCCTATCTAGCGCGCCAAAGATGTCACGGGAAACCGTGGCCACCTACGGGACCGGAGGGCCCCTTGCTGGTTCGGCAGGGGGACGTCGCATTGCACAAAGACCAAACGAGCGTGGGGAAGCACGACAAAGATCACACATGCAATTTTTCCCAGGTTAGAGCTGCCGTGAGGCGTAATACCCTACTCCTACTTCCGTGGATTGATGGTGGAAGAATGATAGTGAGGCGTAGTACACTGCACGAAAGGGGTTGCCTCAAGGCGATAGTGGCTATGCACGTATGTTGTGTGCATTGTCTAGCTTTTCAACCCTTTCTACGGTTGCCATGGGCCTCCTTTTATAGATCAAGGGGTTACCACAATGGCAAAGTAGTCATTATGCACTGATAAGATAGGAAACAGGGCTATCACACCTAACTCTGCAGGATGATAGGGTGCATTAAATGCACTACTTAACGCCGCGTCAATGGTTGCCCGGCAAGCCTTGCCGGGTTGTCTTGCTAGCTCCACGCCTGCTCGCTTGACACGTCGCAGGACGGGTGTCATCTGTAGGTATTTCTTGTAGAAAGAGGTTGCCATGTGGCAAATAGCTGCCACTCAGTCACTTTGCGGCTTGACACTGCACTGATAGACGACGTGGGTTGTGGCGGAGTGGTTAGGCGAGGTGGCGTTGCCTCCATGAGCCTAGGCAGGCTCTTCCGGGACGCTCTGGATGCCTTCTTCTGGGGGTGACCCTGCCCTTATCGAGCTCGCCTGCCAGGCAAGGGAGGCTTTTCTCCCGGTGGCATCTCTTTCTTCTGGCTTTATCTTGGTCTTCTTGATCCGCATGTTGGTCACCCGATGATCTTGGTCTCTTGTAATTTGATATGGTCTGGTGCTGTAATCTTGTTCCCATGCGTGTGCACAGTCTGGGCAACAGACACCGGGTTTATTGCACTGACACATGGGAATTATCATCAAGTTACTTCTCATCATGCTCATATGATTCACGTTCGCTAATTTGACAATGTGATATGTGGGTGGACCGGTGCATCTGCGCTGCCCTTACTTAGGCAAGCCTCCCACTTATGATTAACCCCTCTCGCAAGAATCCACAACTACAAAAGAAGAATTAAGATAAATCTAACCATAACATTAAACATGTGGACCCAAATCAGCCCCTTACGAAAGCAATGCATAAACTAGGGTTTAAGCTTCTGTCGCTCTAGCAACCCATCATCTACTTTATACTTCCTAATGCCTTCCGTTAGGCCCAAATCATGGTGACGTGTCATGTAGTCGATGTTCACATAACACCACTAGAGGAAAGATAACATATATCTCATCAAAACATCGAACGAATACCAAATTCACATGATTACTTACAACAAGACTTGTCCATGTCCTTGGAAACAATAGTAATTACTCACAAAGCATGTTCATGATCAGAGGGGTATTAAATATCATTAAGGATGTGAACATTTGATCTTCCACCAAATAAACCAACTAGCATCAACTACAAGGAGTAATCAACACTACTAGCAACCCACAGGTACAAATCTGAGGTTTTGAGACAAAGATTGGATACAAGAGATGAACTAGGGTTTGAGATGAGATGGTGCTAGTGAAGATGTTTATGAAGATTGGTCCTCCCATGATGAGAGGATCGTTAGTGATGACGATGGCTTCGATTTCCCCCTCCTAGAGGGAATTTTCCCTGGGGGAATCGCTCCGCCGGAGACGTAGATTGCTTCTGCCCAGGTTCCACCTCGAGACGGAGATGCTTCATCGTGAAAACCTTCTTCTTATTTTTTTCTAGGACACAACACTTCATATAGCAGAAGACGGGCACTGTAGGCTGGCCAGGGGGCCCACAAGCTCAGGGGCATGCCCTGGGAGTAGGGCGCGCCCCTAGGCTTGTGGCCACCTGGTGGGTCCCCTCCTGGTATTTCTTCGACCAATATTTTTTATATATTCCAAAATATTTCTTCATAAAGTTTTAGGACATTTGGAGTTGTGTGGAATAGGGATCTTAGATTTGCTCCTTGCCGGTCCAGAATTCCAGCCGCCAGCATTCTCCCTCTTCATGTGATCTTGCAAAATAAGACAGAAAAGACATGAGAATTGCATCATGAAGTGTAATAACAATCCATAATGCAATAAATGTCAACATAAAAACGTGATGCAAAATGGACGTATCACCTATATACATGATCATTGCCATAATGATTATTTGCTTTTCTATCAGTTGGCCAACAGTAATTTGTTTACGCACCATAAGCTATTTTCAAGAGAGAAGCCTCTAGTGAAAACTATGGCTCCCAGGTTAACTTTTACAATACAAAAAATACACTTCCGTGATGATACGTGTTTGTCACAGTAGGTCACATTTTCTGTCATGCATGTACATCCATGACAAATTTATGACCAAATCAAGATAGTCATACCTGTGCTATCGGAGAAGTGTTCCATGACATTACCAAAATTATCATCATTGAAGTGTCCACTTCCATCGTAACGAGACGCCGTTAAGCTATCGGTTCGGTTTTGGATCGGTAACCCGTTAACAGCTCGGACCAATGGGAAATTTCCACGTGTAAAATTTTGATTGGCCGGAGGAAACACGTGTCAGCTCGTCAGTGGGTCAGATAGGCACCTATGATATGTCGACACGTGCGACGGCCCACCATGGCCCATTTATCTTACAGCTCGGTAACTCACGGCCCGTCAGGGCCTGCACTAAATCGGCCCAACAACGTCATGTGGGCTGTCGAATATAACACCAGCCCGTTTCACTTTCGGCCCATGTATGGCCCATATGAGGCCTTCGTATCTTTAGGCCATTTAGAGGCCCACAGTGACTCTAGCCCGTAATGAACAGTAAATTTCTTTGTACCCGTTAACGGTACATGATTCACATGGGCCGTTTCCAGCGCGTGTTAGCTTTCTGCCTACTTACGACCCATATGTTCTTGGGCCCCCTTCCTGCCCTCGATTACTTACGACCCGTTACTAGCCTGCTCCCCAAATGGGTAAAATTCAGCCCGTGGCAAGAGTCGGCCCATCCTATATTCTAGCCCATTAACGACCCATTATGCTTGTGACAAAGTTATGCCTTTGATGTCCTCCGGCCTGTAAACGGCCAGTTGCCGTGCTGGGCCAATACCAATTACGCCCATTTATGGCCCATGTAGACCCATTTATCCGACGGCCCGAGGCCCACAGGATTCTACGGACGTGTTGGAGTCCCATTTAAAGACGACTCGTAGGAGGCCCATGGATCCTACGGCCCGTAGCAGGGTCAAGGCTACCACGGTCCGTATATGGCCCATGGTTGTTGCAGCCACTAGCAAACCAGGGGAAAAGAAGAGTAGGAAATAAATAAGCCCGAAACTAATGCTAGGATATTAAGGCGATTGCACAGATTTCATCTATTGGGCATCAAAGATCGCCACCAGTGCAAAATATAGGGAACACCCTACACTATACAAAAATGGCTTGTTGTTTTCTTCAGCCAGTAGCTGAACGTTAAGAACAAATTTTATATCGCCACATAACAAATTACAACTATAAAACAAAAGGAAGGCCGTCATAAAAGTTAATAGTCCGGCTGATAAATGCACCACCAGAAGTTCAGAAGCTCAGATCATTTGACCTGACTGTTACGTTTTCATGCTGTATTATCTGATGGAGCACCATAACCTTCGCCTTCCTTTCTCCTAGGCTCCTGAACAACATAGCAAATGTCTGATAGTCTGGTTTCAAAACCATGCATAGCTTGACGACATCGAACAATGTCTGTCCTTGTGTCGGTGGGAAATGACACCTATGGGATCACAAGAATCCCTACTACGGTTCTCGGGGCACGGGGTTGCAAGAAGAGCAGGATTAGTAATCAGCACAAGGATCGTTTACCCAGGTTCTGGCCACATGGATGCGTAAAACCCTATTCCTGCTTTGGTGGATGTATTGAGTGCTCTTGAGCCTTCCAACTAGCTACGGTGGTTGGGTCGTCCCCAAGAGCCGAATCCTTCTCCAGTACGCCATGGGCCTCCTTTTATAGCCGAAAGGGGCTGCCACAGTGGCACACAGGCGGTGGAAAGGCTTATAGTGCTACGAGCTTATCGCTCGTATTACAGGACAAGACGCATTTAATGCATCACTTAGGTGTCCCCTAGCTTTATTGGGGATGGGAACAAGGCCCGTCCCATCCGTCGCCGCTCGTCCTTGCTTCGAGACGCGCACTGGCCCGTGATGCATGCGGCGCCATGTAGGCAGGCAGGCAGCAGAGGTGGCGCGGTGGCAAGGTCTTCACGAAGATCTGCATGCTTCCACGCAGGTGCTTACTGAGTTGGCCTGGAAGCTGCATGTTACCACGCAAGTGCCAACCCAGCTGGTTGGGCTGGCAGCTGCATGCGAACGACGATGGAGACTTGGCTGGTGCGGGCCTGGAAGTGGCCCTGCTGGCATCCTTGGTGAGGGCCTCGCCGGGTAGCTCGGCAAGGGCCCGCCCTGTCACGTGCCTTGCATGGCAGGGCTAGACGAGGTGTGTCTAGGCACTCACATGAGCCAGCACGGGACTCACGAGGCCCTACCTCAAGGCGGGCTGCACCCGGTCTTGATTCTTGTTCGCTGTGGTGGTCCTGCGAGGTGGTTAGACAACCTGCGCCGGACGAATCTCTTGAGGTTATCGTGTGAGAAGGCCAAGCACCAACGGTGCCTGTAGGTGATGTGAACGGGACCGGCCCGCCATACAGAGCTTTGCCGTTGGACTTATCGACGCTGCAGGGACGGACCCGAGCACAGACGCTGTGCCTAACCTTGTCACGTGAAGGATCCTGAAGAAAGACGGTCGGCGCGCAACTCCTATGGTAGGTGACAATCAAGCAGATGATAGTCATAGATAGACTAAGCACGGAAAGCAAACTGGGTCAAGTAAACGCAAGGGAGATACATGCCACTGGGTCAGGCACAAGCGGCTTGTGGATGATGCAGCCTGAGGGGCACCCCCAGCAAGGTACGCTAAAGACATAAAAAGAGATACATGTCCTAGGGTACCCACGCGGCATGGGAATGATGCAGCCCTGACAGTGCTCCCAGCTAAATAAACTTGGAAAATGTCACCTGGTTCTATTGATGAAGCGATATTGGGGCAGCTGAAGGTGCGCAGCGAAGGGGTTGCTCCTCACGAGCCACCGGGGCCTTGAGCCACGGGAGGCTCTGGGGGTCCAGGTGGTTCCCTGAGGACCATCTCCATCTCTGCCAGGACTGCATGGTGCCTAGCCTCTTGAGCTTCCAAGATGCACTGCAAGTCGTGCTGGTAGGCGGATGCCATGCTCGGCACGCGTGTCGACGTTCTGGGAACGGGGGTCCCCAGACTTGCCTGCCTGCGGCCCACGGCGTGGCTAAGCTAGCAGGCCGTACGACCCATCTTCATCTACAAGGCACCAAGATCCTTGCGAGGGGCCTAGCCTCGTGAGGCGGACGACGCAAGACCTCCTCAGGAGTGGCCTAATCAGGAAGGCTCACGAGGAGCGGAGATATCAAGGCGAGGCAAACCTCGTGAGGCTCTCGTGACGTGAGCCATGACAATCGGCACCAGGCGGGTGCCAGGGTGGCACCAGCGTGCGCGGCGTCCTTGTTTCCTATTTGGTGCTATGGAGGCCAGCGCAGGCGAAGAGTACCGAGGCATCAGACAAAGGTTGCCATATTGGTGCAACGAGACCAAGACCAGAAGGACGGCAAGACGGAGGTCATCGTGCAGCCCAAGATGGCGTCACCACCAGAGCTTTTCGCAGGCGAAGACCACTTTTGTCAGGATAGCTTGTACTAGTTGTCCCGCTTCAAATTTGCAAGCCGTTGTTGGATCCCTTCCCACTCAATATTTGGGGAGAGGACCAAGGCCTGTATAAGTAGAGCTAGCCACCACAGTAGGAGCATCGAGCAATTCATCCAGCTCTCACCCACTAACTCACCAAGCACAAGAACACCTCAACCTCAGGATGTTGTTCTTTCCCTTGTACTGTTCTTCATCAGCCCAAGAGGCAATCCACCACCACACACTAGAGTAGGGTATTACACGACAATGGTGGCCCGAACCAGTATAAATCTTGTGTCTCTTTGTGTTGTGAGTTCGTCGAGTTCGTCAGCGAGATCTTACCAAGCTAGGGCATAGATCGGTTGGAGGGAAAGACATCGCGCGCACCCTAGTGTTCGGACCTTAAAGGTTTGCCGGAACCCCACATCCGACATTTGGCGCGCCAGGTAGGGGTGCGCCGGAGCTTCTTCCTAGATGATCGACTTGCTGACGCTCCACGGTCAAGATGTCCGACGACCCAAGAGCAGACTCTGACCGTTGGGCAGACTGGCCGGCCTGGGCGGCGACGCCCGCTCGCGAAGACCTCGACCCCGCACTCCAGGCGACGCGGGCGTCGTCCAACGCTGCGGGCCGCGGGCGGCGCAGCCAGGCGTTGTCCACCCCTACTCTGCGGCAGGTACGAGCCGCTGCAAGGGCAGCAAGCCACGGCGCGGCAACGGTGCCGCACTCGCGGCGAGAGCAGGCAAACATGTGGGCAGCACTCACCGTGGCAAGGGAGCTGCTGCGGTGTCGGCTGATGGAGAGCGCACGGGACGCGCTGCTGGAACGTGTTGCTGAGCTCCTGGACGCTGTGGCATCAGGAGCACTGTCTTTCTGCTATCGGCTCCCTTCTCAGGTCGTTGCGGGGGCTCATGGCGGGCCTCGCCATAACCACGCGCCGACGGGCGCGCATGGGGGCTTCATCAACCCCAGCGCGGCCGGCGACGCCGGAGGCTCCGCCACCCCCATACCACCCGCAACAAGCATGGGCACAAGTATCACCCCTCATGGTCCCGGCTAGATGCCATGCTACTATCCTCAGGACGCCGCGCTGGGCCGGGCAACATGGAGTGTGGGGCACTACGGCGAGGTGTTCGGGGTAACAGTCCCAGAAGCCTACATGCCCCGCATGACGAACCAGGGGTACACACCGGAGGACGACCCCGGCTCGTTCATTGGAGAAGATTGGGAAGAAGGGGCGCTAGGAGTCGAGGCCTTCCTGGAGCAGCTGGGGAACCACCACGACCGCGTGTGCAGCGACCACTACAGGGTACCCCTAATCCCTCAGGAGCAAGCTTACGCTAACCATGAGTTGCAGGAGGAGCAGATCACCACAACGGTCGGCGGCCCCATCTCGGCGGCCTCCCTGCCGGTGGGGGGATCGCGTTGGGTGCTGCAGGAAAGGGGTCGGGAGTCAGGCCCCTCCACACGTCTCGGGAAGCCAGGGGACACCAAGAGGTAGTCCCTCTGCCGGGGAGGCTTCGACGACCCTTCCCCCGGCAGAGAACCTGTGGTCGCCGAGGGCACCGCTGGCGTCCCCTTTCCCTCTTTTGTGTCGTCCTACCAACCGGTCGGCTCAAAGGAGGTCAAGGGTGGCGCAAGGCGGGGCCCTCGACTGGCGATATGAAGCAAGGCCGGTACATGTGAAGACGGCCCAGTGCCTGTGAAGCTCGCCGTCCGTGACACTCTCACATAATAATGAGTTGGGGCTGTACACGCCCCGAAGTCTCGGGAGCGCCGACCTCAGGCCGTGGGGCTCCCTCCCATGCCTAGTAGCAGCACTTAGCTCCGCGCTGGTGAGAAGACTTGAAGACCGGAAGACTAGACTAGGTGCCGGAAGCGGCTGAGGGAGTCCGGGTAGCCGGACTATAACCTTTGGCCGGACTCTTGGACTATGAAGATACAAGATTGAGGACTTCATCCAGTGTCCGGATGGGACTTTCCTTGGCGTAGAAGGCTAGCTTAGCGATACGGATATGTAGATTTCCTTCCATTGTAACTGACTCTATGTAACCCAAACCCTCTCCGGGTGTCTATATAAACCGGAGAGTTTTAGTCCATAGGACAGAACAACAATCATACCATAGGCTAGCTTCTAGGGTTTAGCCTCTCTGATCTCGTGGTAGATCTACTCTTGTACTACCCATATCATCAATATTAATCAAACAGGAGTAGGGTTTTACCTCGATCGAGAGGACCCGAACCTGGGTAAAATCATCATGTCCCTTGTCTCCTGTTACCATCCGCCTAGACGCACAGTTCGGGACCCCCTACCCGAGATCCGCCGGTTTTGACACCGACTTTGGTGCTTTCATTGAGGGTTCCTCTGTGTCGTCACCTTTAGGCCCGATGGCTCCTCCAATCATCAACACTGATGCGGTCCAGGGTGAGACTTTCCTCCCTGGACAGATCTTCGTATTCGGCGGCTTCGCACTGCGGGCCAACTCGCTTGGCCATCTGGAGCAGATTGAAAGTTACGCCCCTGGCCATCAGGTCAGATTTGGAAACTTGAACTACATGGCTGACATCCGTGGAGACTTGATCTTCGACGGATTCGAGTCACAGCCGAGCGTGCCACACTGTTACGATGGGCATGATATATCTTTGTCACTGAACAGTGCCCTGGAAGCCGCACCCGTGTCCGCTGCGACCCTTAGCTCGGAGCCGACTACGCCAATCGAGGACGGGTGGCTGAACCCCGCCTCGGGGGCTGCAATCTCTACGGCGATCGAGCCAAACACCAGCCTTGTCCTTTGCGATGCTCGTGACTCCAAGGTGCCGGACTCCTCTTCGGACCCCAAACCTTCCGCGCCCCTGCCAATCGAATCTGATTGGGCACCAATCATGGAGTTCACCGCCGCCGACATCTTTCAGCACTCGCCCTTCGGCGATATTCTGAATTCACTAAGGTCTCTCTATTTGTCAGGAGAGTCCTGGCAGGATTATGGCCAACAGGATTGGGATGCGGACGACGAAGAAATTCGATGCCCACCCACCACCCACTTCGTAGCCACTGTCAATGATTTAACTGACATGCTAGACTTCGACTCTAAAGACACCGACGGTATGGACGACGATGTAGGAGACGAACATGAACCAGCGCCTATTGGGCACTGGAAAGCCACCTCGTCATACGACATATATATGGTGGATACACCCAAAGAAGTCAATGGCGACGGAACAACAGAGGATGCACCTCCAAGAAAGAACCCAAGCGCCGTCGTCAGCGGCGCCGCTCTAAGTCCCGCCAAAGCAAAAACGGTGACACCGGCATGGGGAGATAATAACACCCCGGACAGTGCCGAAGACAACTCCCTCCAGCAAGACTCGGCGCAGGAAGATGGAGAAGCCAGCCCTCCTGAGAGGGCGGCAGATAGAGAGGAACATGCCTCCCTCCGAAGACGAGGCAAGCCTCGGCGACGACGAATTTGTCGTGCCTGAGGATCCCGTCGAACAAGAGCGCTTTAAGAGCAGGCTTATGGCCATGGCGAATAGCCTTAAGAAAAAGCAGCAACATCTTAGAGCTGATCAAGATTTGCTAGCCGATAGATGGACTGAAATCCTAGTGGCCGAGGAATACGAACTCGAACGCCCCTCCAAGAGCTACCCGAAGCGCAGGTTGCTACCCCGATTGGCGGAGGAAGCACTTAAACCTACATCACCAGCACATAAGGCGGTCGATCGGCTACCTCGCCGCCGCGACAGAGAGGCCTCTCGGCCCTCCACTCAAGCAGCACCCCGGCATTGCTCAAAAAACACCAAGGCACGGGGAAATGCGCCAGACCTGCGCGATATGTTGGAGGACAAGGCAAGGCAAACAAGATCGATCTACGGATCGCGTGGGCGCCCCACGACACGAGACGATAACCGTCATGCCGGATACCACAAGTCCGGCCGGGCCGAACACAGTAGACAAAGCTCATTTGAGCTACGTCGTGACATAGCCAAGTACAGAGGGGCCGCACACCCACTATGCTTTACAGATGAAGTAATTGATCATCAAATCCCAGAGGGTTTCAAACCCGTAAATATTGAATCATACGATGGAACAACAGACCCTGCGGTACGGATCCAGGACTATCTCCTTCATACCCACATGGCCCGCGGTGATGATCTACACGCCATCAAATACCTCCTACTCAAGGTTAAAGGACCAGCTCGGCATTGGCTTAATTGCTTGCCAGTAGAATCAATTGGTTGTTGGGAGGACCTGGAAGCCGCATTCCTCGACAATTTCCAGGGCACCTATGTGCGACCAACAGATGCCGATGACCCGAGCCACATAATTCAGCAGCCAAAAGAATCGGCTAGACAATTCCGGACACGGTTCCTAACCAAGAAAAACCAAATTGTCGACTGTCCGGACGCAGAGGCTCTAGCAGCCTTCAAGCATAACATCCGTGATGAATGGCTAGCCCGGCACCTAGGACAGGAAAAGCCGAAATCAATGGCAGCTCTCACGACACTCATGACCCGCTTTTGCATGGGAGAAAACAACTCGCTGGCTCGTAGCAATAACATGACCAAGCGCCCTGGTAATTCGCATACCAAGGACAGTAATGGCAGGTCGCGTCGCAACAAGCACAAGCGCCGCACTAATAGCCACAATGCAGAGGATATGGCTTTTAATGCCGGATTCAGAGTCTCTAAACCCAGTCAGCGGAAAAAGCCATTCAAAAGAAATACCCCGGGCCCGTCCAGTTGGAACCGAATACTCGATCGCTCGTGCCAGATACATGGCACCCCCGAAAAGCTAGCCAATCACACCAAAAGGGATTGTTGGGTGTTCAAGCAGGCCGATAAGTTAAATACAGAAAATAGAGACAAGGGGCTGCACAGTGACGAGGACGAAGAGCCCCGGCCGCCGAACAATAGTGGACAGAAGGGCTGCCCCCCACAAGTGCGCACGGTGAACATGATATGTGCAACCCACATCCCCAAGCGGGAGCAGAAGCATGCACTCAGGGACGTATATGCGTTGGAGCCAGTCGCCCCAAAGTTCAACCCATGGTCCTCCTGCCCGATCACTTTTGATCGAAGGGACCAGCCCACTAGCATCCGTCATGGTGGATTCGCCGCATTTGTTCTGGACACAATCATACACGAATTTCACCTCACTAGAGTCCTTATGGACGGCGGCAGCAGCCTGAACCTACTTTATCAGGATACAGTGCGGAAAATGGGCATAGATCCCTCAAGGATTAAACCCACAAAAACGACCTTTAAAGGCGTCATACCAGGTGTAGAGGCCAACTGTACAGGCTCAGTTACACCTAGGTGCTCTTCGGATCCCCGGATAATTTCCGAAGCGAGGAATTAATCTTCGACATAGTCCCGTTCCGCAGTGGCTATCACACACTGCTCGAACGAACCGCATTTGCAAAGTTCAATGCGGTGCCGCACTACGCATTCCTCAAGCTCAATATGCCAGGCCCTCGAGGAGTCATTACGGTCAATTGAAACACCGAGCGCTCTCTCCGACCGGAGGAGCATACGGCAACACTGGCAGCGGAAGTACAGAGCAGCCTCTCAAGGCAATTCTCCAGTCCGGCTTTTAAACGTCTGGACACTGTCAAGGCGCCCGAAGTAACCTACAAAAAGACCGCCTGGCACGTTCCGAGCAAGCGTAGCAATACGTCCCCAACCCCAGCCCTAGCGAAACCACGAAATCGGTGCTACGCGTACATAACTACGCTCTGAAAATTCGATGGGCACAGGGGCAGGGGAACGTCCACGGCATGACCTAAATGCAGCTCAACTGCACTAGGGGCTCCCGATTTCGTCGTTTTTTCTTTCAGGACTCCATCATAGGGAAGGTCTGTCCGACAGTACAATCGACGAACACACGATGCAACAACCAAGGAGGCAGGAGGCTACATTGAAATTCCCAGGTGGTCTCTATAACGAGCAAAATACCTGCCTTACATATCGCCTCGCAGCTCGCCCCTGGAGGGGGACATGTCAAATAGTCCCATCTCTTGCTTACTGCACTATTTGAATCGTTCTGCTTTCACAGCAGCATTTTAAAATAAATAATGCTTAGCTTCAACTCATTACTGTATTCTCTATTCATTTCCTTTTTAATATATATGTTCAGTTATGACATTTAGCACCCGTACACTTTGGTACAGTCAATACGCCAGGGGCTCAAGCACCCCATAATACGGCATGAGAAGTCCGAACACTTTCACAAGTGCGGCCCTCCAAACTTATAGCATTATATGCATCAGCTCCGAATCATGTCTTTGGTCAATAGTTGGGTTTTCCCGGCTCCCATGTTTTGGTACCTTACGTTCCGCTATATCGGCTAAGGTAGCACTAGGAGAACTACTGTGATTGTGCCCCAGTTGAGCTGGGCCTAAGCACCTCAGTAGAGAAAGCTAAAACTGATTGTCATGATAGGGCGAGAGTTGGTCGATGGTCGTTAGGTTTCGAGTCCCTAAAGACTTGTGCCGCTTAGAGCGAGGAGTCAGTTTTGTCCGGCCTAGGCGTGTATAGCGCCCCGAACTCGGTCTTCCGAACACTAGGGGCTTTGCCAAAATTTGAAATTATAGAATTGTCTGGCTAAGTGAGAGTGATAACGCATTATAGTCCGATTGCCTTGTTCGTTGTGCTGAGCACCTCCATCGAAGGACCCAAGAATGGGAAAAAGACTGCTCAGGTTTATCCCGAACACCCCAGCACTAGTGGCAAGGGGGCAGAAGCCGACGACCCTCCATCTCTCAAATTTAATAAACAGCCGCATAAAATGTAATATTTTAAATTAAACAAGCGTTGCATAGCGCATATGAACAAGTTTTCAGCGCACAGGATAAAACAAACGAGTTTCACTCAAATATTACATATTTCGAGCATTCATCCGCCACAAGTCGGGCACCCTTCAGGACGCCCTCATAATACATCTCGGGGTGGCGACGCTCCTTGCCCTGCGGCGGCCCGTCCTTCACAAGCTTCACGGCATGCAATTTGCCCGAGTGCACCTTAGCACGGGCACCCTCGATGCAGACAGAACGCTTGACGACGTCAAGCCTCGGACAGGCGTCCACCAGCCGCCTCACCAGCCCGAAGTAGCTCCCAGGCAGGGCCTCTCCAGGCCACAGCCGAACTCTAAAGCCCTTTAGTGCCTGTTCGGCCACCTTGTGGAGCTGGACCAGTTGCTTCAACTGGTCGCTCAAAGGCACCGGGTGTCCGGCCTTAGCATACTGAGACGAGAACACCTTCTCCGTCGAGCTGCCCTCCTCGGCTTGGTGGAAAGCAGCGGCGTCGGACATGCTACGGGGCAAATCTGCGAATGCTCCTGGAGAGCTCCGGATTCGGGTAAGTAATAAGTAATTCATTTTCAGTGCTTGCTTTGCATAAAGAAAGCCATACCCGTCGTTATCTTCTTCATCGCCTCAACTTCCTGGAGGGCTTTTTGGGCTTCGGCCTTGGCAGCCTTGGCGCTTTCAAGGGCCGCCGCGAGCTCGTACTCTCGCGTCTTTGAGTCAAGCTCCAAACTCCCATGTTTTTTCATGAGAGCCTGGAGCTCTTGCTGCACCTCGCCAACCCGCGCCTCATGCTTCTCCCGCTCGGTGTGTTCCGTGCCCGACTTCTTTTCGGCCTCGGACAACGCTTGCCTAAGGGTCGCCACCTCAGTCGTGGCCCCTATGACACCAATAGCGATCATGTCATTGTTTGCAACTGCATCTTTTTATATTATACTCCACAAGGTATTACTTACCTTATTTTTCCCCGAGCTCCTTCTTGGCAAGGCCGAGCTCTTGCTCGGGCCTCTCAAGGCTCTGCTTCAGTGCATCCACCTCCGCAGTCAGTGCGGCGGAGGCCAGCAGTGAAGCCTACATACGCATATTGACTTAATTATGTTAGACTCCTACGAATGTTATTAGATCCTCTATTCAGCTTTTCTTTCCGAACGCCAAACAGAGCATCAGGGGCTACTGTCTATGCGGTAATATGTTAACATATTTTTTACATACCTCAAAGCCTGTCAACAGGCTGGCACAGGCTTCAGTCAGCCCGCTCTTGGCGGACTGAACCTTCTGAATCACCGCACTCATAATAGTGCAGTGCTCCTCGTCGATGGAGGTGCCGTTAAGCACCTCCAGCAAGTTATCCGGTGCCTCCGGTTGGGCGGATGTCACCGGCGTCATAGGCTTGCCCTTCTTCTTAGGGGGACCGCCTGCCGGACTCCGAAACCTTTGAAGGTTCCGGTGCGGTGTCCAGCCTGGGGCCGGACTTAGAGCCCTCGGGGGTTTTGTCCCCTTGGCGCCTGGAGTCCGGGAGGTCGCCTTGCGGCGTCTCCAGGACCACCTCCTCCTGGCCTGGAGCCTCCTGGGACAACACCTTGGCATTGTCCATAGGGTGAGGGTAGGAGGCGGCCGAAAGTGAAGTACTGTTCAAATCCGACGAATCCAGAGAACCGCTCTATGACATGTCGAGCCGGTCTTTGGGCGGTCTGCATAAATATATTCGGCGTCAGGAAAAACTATGCAATAAAGGAACGCCATGAGTCATTCTGGTATCCGAACACTTACGATTTTGCTAGTGGATTGGCCCTGTGCGGCCACTCCTCTTCGCCGTCGTCGGCGTTGGTAGAGTAGTTCGGAGGGAGGGTCCTTCCTTTCTTGGACCCTCCGGCCTCCCCCTTTGGGGCGGCCTTCCTTTTCTTCTCTCCCCCCGCTGGGGGAGAGACCTCTCTTTCCTCCTCCTCGTCTTCATGGGAGGATTCCGCCTCGGAATCATCGGACGATGAGTCCGATTCCACCGGGCACCGGGAACTCTTCCGGGTTCCCATGGCCTTCTTCTTGGCCTTCTTCTCCGGCACCACATAGGGGTTCGGAACCAGCAGCTTTTCCAAGCGAGCGTCTGCTGGGTCTTTGAGCAAAGGAGCCAGACAGTCGATCTGTCCGGACGTCTCCTGTCAATCCTGTCAAAGGTAAGGGAGCTTAGATCCCGCATAGAGTCAAACTATGAAAAATAAATATCCTATAAGAGGTAAAAACAGCTTACCGCGCTGGCTTGACGCTGCGTGCTGAATCCGTGATCCTCAGTAGTGGATGCGGGAGCTTTGGCACCCTTGAATAACACCTTCCAGGCATCTTCGTACGTTGTGTCGAAGAGCCTGCTCAGAGTTCGGTGATGGGCCGGATTGAATTCCCACAAGCTGAAAGCCCGTTGTTGGCACGGGAGTATCCAGCGAATGAGCATGACATGGACTACATAGACAAGCTTGAACTTCTTGTTCACCAGGGTTTGGATGCATGTTTGGAGTCTGGTCAGCTCTCCTTTTTTGCCCCACGGCAGGCCCGTCTCTTTCCAGGAGGTGAGCCGCGTCGGGATTCCGGATCGGAACTCGGGGGCTGCGACCCATGCAGGGTCGCGCGGCTCGGTGACGTAGAACCATCCCAATTGCCACCCCTTTATGGTCTCCACGGAGGAGCCCTCGAGCCATAGGACATTGGGCATCTTGCCCACCATGGCGCCTCCGCACTCCGCCTAGTGGCCGCCCACTACCTTCGGCTTCTCATTAAAGGTCTTCACCCATAAGCCGAAGTGGGGCTGGATGCAGAGGAAGGCCTCGCACACGACGATGAACGCCGAGATGTTGAGGATGAAGTTCGGGGCCAGATCATGGAAATCCAGGCCGTAGTAGAACATGAGCCCCGGACAAATGGATGGAGAGGGAAACCTAGTCCACGGAGGAAATGGGTGAGGAACACCACCCTCTTATGGGGCCTAGGCGTGGGGATGAGCTGCCCCTCTTCGGGAAGCCGGTGCGCGATGTCGTCAGACAAGTATCCGGCCTTCCTCAGTTTTTTGATGTGTCCCTCCGTGACGGAGGAGACCATCCACTTGCCTCCCGCTCTGGACATGGCTGGAGAAGGTTGAGGTGGGGAGTGCGAATTGGGGCGCTGGAGCTCGAGTGTGCGAAAATGGATGAGCAAAGGAGGAAGAAGGTGTAGGTGAAAAGGTGGAATCTTATCCCCTTATATGGGCGGACGAAACTGCGTGCCCCCACCAGCCTGGTAAAACTCGCTTATCTCCCAAGCGTCGTAATCAATGGCGCGGTTGGGTTACCCACGCCTGTATTGATGAGAATCCCGAAATAAGGGGACACGATCTCTACTTTGACAAGACGTGTCAAGGAAATCGCCTTGCTAAACGCGCTGAGGTGGGACAGTAAAACGATTTGAATAAAGATTTGGCCCCGGTGTGATGTCGCACTACAAAATACGTCAGCAAATTAGATTTGTGTAAATATTATCTCTCTATGGCAATATGTGGAACTTATTTTTGTAGAGCCGGACACTATCCTTGTGTTCGAAATCTTCTACAAAGTATTCGGAGGAGGAACTCGCCTTGCAATGCCGAAGACAATTTGCGCACCGGACTCGTCGTCATTGAAGCCTGGTTCAGGGGCTACTAAGGGAGTCCTGGATTAGGGGGTGTCCGGGTAGCCGGACTATAACCTTTGGTCGGACTCTTGGACTATGAAGATACAAGATTGAGGACTTCGTCCCGTGTCCGGATGGGACTTTCCTTGGCGTAGAAGGCAAGCTTGGCGATACGGATATGTAGATTTCCTTCCATTGTAACAGACTCTGTGTAACCCTAACCCTCTCCGGTGTCTATATAAACCAGAGAGTTTTAGTCCATAGGACAGAACAACAATCATACCATAGGCTAGCTTCTAGGGTTTAGTCTCTCTGATCTCGTGGTAGATCTACTCTTGTACTACCCATATCATCAATATTAATCAAGTAGGAGTAGGGTTTTACCTCCATCGAGAGGGCCCGAACCTGGGTAAAAACATCGTGTCCCTTGTCTCCTATTACCATCCGCCTAGACGCACAGTTCGGGACCCCCCAACCGAGATCCACCGGTTTTGACACCCACAGCAGCCTTTTGCTTTGGATCTCTCTTTCTGTAGCTTTGCTTTCTGGATTTGGATTTAAGTTCAAGCCGAATTTTTATCGATGCGCGTGGGGGTGCCTTTTCTCGTTCGAGCAATTTCTAGCTTTCGAGATCTCGTTTTTTCTGGGACTCATGTCCGTTGCCTTCCCCTCACGAGCTCCTCGCGAGCGGGACTGCACGAAGCGCACGCTCGCCAAGCACGTGCCAGCGCAGCGGCTGGTGCCCACCTCTTACGCGGCCCCCTCTGACGGGGCGACAAGCTCCGCAGGATTCTCAGAAACTCGTCGCTTTGTGACCCAGCTCGAAGCTGGCGCTAACTAAGGTAAACCACGACGGAAAGCTCGCCCCTGGATTCACGAGTGCACAAGGACACATACTCGCATCGCATAGGAAAGTAAGAACTGCAATTTGCTTACATGAGGGGCTCCCCCTCTCAAAATGCTCTCACAAGTTCTACGACGGCCACGCCCGAGTTTTGTGTACAGGGTGAAACGACAGGAGAGCATGGGATCAGCCAGAAATGTCACTCGCTACATCACCCTCGGACGCGTCACTCACGTCGTCATCCTCGTCGGCACCGTCGCTGCCGTCGGCGACGCACCCATCGCCGTCGTCAACCATGCCGCCTTCGTCTGCGACGACCACCACCGCGTCGTCCTCCGAAGCGAATGCCCTGACCAACGCATCCACATTGTCGTCAACCCAACACGCCAGGTCGCCCCGGATGGCCATGGGTACGGGGTGATGGCGGCATCGAAATTAAAGTTGGGGTCGGCATTCCGAAGGTGGCTGAAGATGCGGGAGAAAGCGCGCCCAAGTAGGCCACGACCCCTCTCCTCCATAAGCTGGCGAGCTCTGTCAGATCGGGCCACCAAGTGCGTCACCACCTCGGTGAAGAAGGTCAGATGGCTGACATAGTAATTTGAGTCAGGGTCCAGAGCATTCTCGTCGCAGATGTAACCCAAGGCGGCGTTAGCCCTGTTCCGGAGGTCTTGAAGCATAGGAGCATGCTCGCGCTCCAGCGTCCGACATTGGAGCACTTCCTCCCTATTTCGCCGTGCGACGGCCTCGGCGTCATCAACCCGTCTCCGGATAGAAAGCAGCTTGGCACGCGCGGAGGCCAAGTCCGCCTGCGCCATAACCAAGGCGGCGGTCGTGGCCTCCGCACGCCTCTCGGCCTCGTCCAACCTGGGCCTGAGGGCAGTGGCCCTGCCCACATCCTCTGCACCCGCGAGCTTCAGCTTCAAGTAGTACGTACCCTCTAGGTCTGCGCGAACCTCGGCCACCCGGCGGTCATCCTCCTCCTCAACTCTGGCCTCGCGCGCCCCGATGGCATCTTCTGCTTGAGCAACTTGACGCTCCCTCGTCTCCAGTTGCTCGAGCTCGATGCTGCGCTCCATGGCTTCCAAGGCCAGCGCCTCCTCGCGTTTCTGAACCTCCTCTTCCTCTGCAGGCGTCCGCCTCAGCGATGCAAGAGCAGCCTGCGCGCCTCCACCTGCTGCTCAAGGGACGTGCTCCAGTCCTGGAGTTCCCACGCGCTCTTCTCCGCAGCCTCACGACGGCGGTCAGCCTCGCGAGCCTCTTCCAAGGCTCGCGAGAGGGCTTCATGGGAAACCTTGAGGGATGCCTCGGCCTTCGCATTTTCAAGGTCACGCTGTTAGAGACCGAGGTTGATGGCCACCCTCAGCTTGCGCCACTCCTCCACCAGCCGGAGACCCTCAGCCTCAAGGCGCGAGTCGACACCCGCGAACTCTTCACCAAGTCGACTCATCGCGCCCATTGCCTCCTGGAAGAGCTCGTGACGAACTTCGCTCCGCCCGTGTTCGAGCTCGAACGCTCGGCCCAGCTCGTCTTCCACCTTGGGGGCTGCGGGTAGGGCTCCAAGTGGCGCGCCACCTCCCGGCAGGGGCAGGGGGCTGGCTCCGCACCTAACGTCAGCCAGTCCTCGCGTAGAGCCCGAGCCAATTGGGGCTCGCTGCTTGAAGAGGAGCCGAAGATCGAAGCCAACCAACTATTGTCCGTGACCAAAGGAGGAGTCTTGGGCACGCCCGCAAGCTCCACGCCAGACCATGGGGGAGGGGCGATGAACCCGCAGGCTCAGCGCACCACGAAGGTAGGAGCGCACCTTCGGCCGACCCTGCTCCAGAGGCGGCGAGCGGACCCGGGATGCCCGAGGTTGATGGGCGAGTTGAGGAAGGAGGAGGCCGCTTCTCAGGAGACGCGGCAGCCTCGACGGAAGGAGCCCTGAAGGACCGACGTCACAGAAGGAAAATAGCACGCAAGAACCCATAACAGTAAGATACTTACGCATCAATGGCGATGTACTTACGCCGCTTCAACGGCTCGAAGATATTGTTGCCGCTAGGGGATCCTTTCCTCTTGCGGAGCTCCTTGAAGTACACACAAAGACAACCGAAGCGCTGGACGTGACAGCTGGTGCGAGGCGAGGCCGAAGAAGAACTTGGAAGGACAGCTTTAGGGGTGCCCGGCTATGGCAGACAGTTGAGCGCCGTCTCACCACAACCTCCCGAGGCTCCTGGAGCCTTGGCCTCGGGAGCCGCACACGGTGTCTCCTCAGTGGCTGAAGCATTAGGAGGAGGGTCGCAGGCCCCCAAGGACAACGCCCCAGGATCACCACCCGGTGTGTGCTCCTCAGCACTCGGGCCACGGGCCCTCCCGCACCTTCACCTCGGGTGAGCTCGGCACCGGCGGTGAAGAAGGGAACCATGACGACGGGGTTCTCGCGGGACCCAACCAGGCCGATTGGCCGCAGGCCCCACTCATCAAAGGAAGGCATGCTCGCGGCAAATGCGGCTTTGTTCTCGCAGCAGTACAACATGCAGCTGTTCCTGGGCATCTCATTTGGCAGGGGGACACCCAATAGGATCATGAGCACCGTTTGCCGCGTCGCAAGAGGAAGCCCCTTCTCCTGAAACCTCATGCGGTCCTGGCTGTGGACCGAGTCCCACATCAGGCGGGAGTGGCGCTGAAGTGGACCGACTCTGCACTTGATGAACTCCTTCACCACCATAGGAGCAGTCACGCCGAGGTCCTTCAACCACCTCAGCCTGTCCCAGATAGGGGCAAGGAGAGGGCTCATGAGCTTATGATGGCCCGAGCCAGAGTTTGGAACAGCAGTCCCCGCCGGAACTTGGAGCAGAGGGTTGAGCACACCAGCATCAACAAACACCCATTGTATACGCAACTTGCTCGTGGACGAAGGAAGCTCGAAGTCAATCCCCGCACCCACTGTTGCGGCCACGGCTTGGAAGCCCACGCACCCCAAGCTTTGCCGGGGATTGGTCAGATGCAATGAGAAGAAATGTCAGAGGAGGGCCACGGAAGGAGCGATGCCCACCATGGCCTCGCACAAGAAGGCAAAGACGGCAAGAAGGGTCACAGATTGAGGGACAAGACGAAGCATGTGGATCTGATAGTGCTCGAGCACCGCGTTGAAGAAGGCGGAGAAGGGAGGAATCAGGCCAGCCCATAGAGCATCTATGAAGATCGGGACCTAAGTCGCTGTCTGAGCCATGCGAGTGCGAGACGCGTGCCAAGCCGCTGTCTCCCCTCACTCATTGAAACTGGAGGCAAGCATGGGGCCCACCTTGTCCATGGCCTCGTTGTTGAGCACCCGAGGCCGGCCAAGCGCGGGATCGAAGGACGGAGGCGCAGTCGGCGAAGATAGGTATTTCTTCCCCTTTTCAGCCTGTTTCTGCGCCATGGCGATGAAGCAGGTAGAGCGCAAGCGGATTGGAAGAGAAAAGCAGGGCCTCAAGGGAGTACGGAGATTGGAGGAGTCGGGCATGAGGAAAGGAGGAATAACTGTGTAGGTTGCGGGGGCCGCATAGCCGGGAGGATTCAAAGGCAGCGTGGGGAAGTGGAGACGCACACGTCCAATCAACCGCCACGCGTCAACCGTGGCCGCAGGCTTTTGGGGCTCGCGGCGCTCCGGACTTCACCCTTGGCTTCACCGCGAAGCCAAGCCCGAGCGCGCCTTGGGCCCGGGGGCTACTGTCGGCGTTCTGGGAACAGGGGTCCCCAGACATGCCTGCCTGCGGCCCACGGCGTGGCTAAGCTAGCAGGCCGTACGGCCCATCTTCATCGACAAGGCATCCAAGACCCTCGCGAGGGGCCAAGCCTCGCGAGGCGGACGACACAAGACCTCCTCAGGAGTGGCCTAGTTAGGAAGGCTCACAAGGAGTGGAGATATCAAGGCGACGCAAACCTCGCAAGGCTCTGGTGATGTGAGCCATGACGATCAGCACCAGGCGCGTGCTAGGCGGTCGCCAGCGGGCGCGGCGTCCTTGTTTCCTCTCTGGTGCTAAGGAGGCCAGCACACGCGAAGAGTAGCAAGGCATCAAGCAAAGGTTGCCATATCGGTGCAACGAGACCAAGACCAGAAGGACGACAAGACGGAGGTCTTTGTGGAGCCCAAGATAGCGTCACCATGAGAGCTTTTCACATGCGAAGACCACTTTTGTCAGGATAGCTTGTACTAGCTGCCCCCTTCAAATTTGCCCGCTGTTGTTGGCTCCCTTCCCGCTCAATATTTGGGGAGAGGACCAGGGCCTGTATAAGTAGAGCTAGCCACCACAGTAGGGGCATCGAGCAGGTCATCCAACTCTCACCCACTAAATCACCAAGCACAAGAACATCTCAACCTCAGGAGGTTGTTCTTTCCCTTGTACTGTTCTTCATCAGCCCAAGAGGCAATCCACCACCTCACACTGGAGTAAGGTATTACACCACAATGGTGGCCCGAACTAGTATAAATCTTGTGTCCCTCTATGTTGTGAGTTCGTCGAGTTCGTCGGCGAGATCTTAGCGAGCTAGGGGTAGAACGGTTGGAGGGAAAGACTTTGCGCGCACCCCAGTGTTCGAACCTTAAGGGTTTGCCCGAACCCCACATCCGACAAGGCCGAAGGGCATGCAAACGTAGCTATGCGGTGGGCCCTCGCAGCGTCCCACACGTGAAAGCCATAAGAGCTCCTGAGACGTGGCCCTGTTGAGCCCTGGGATGTCGATCCAGACGTGCAACCCGACATCCTCGCCTGGATAGGGGCTGCGCTAGGGGAGAGGCGATCGCCGCACATGGCCCTCGCATCCTGCAGTTCCTGAATGGTCTCGCTAATGAACTCCTGAGCGCTGGGCGCTCCTCGCCCTGTGTCTTCCCGAGGGAGTTGTGCTACGAAGCACGCCTCCAAATGGTGCCCGAGCGCCTCCCTCGTGAAGTTGGCAAGGTATGAGACCCTCCAGAATAGAGCCCCTGAGGGGCACCGGGCGCTTCTTCCTATGCGAAGGAGGGAGGCGCCCCAGGTGCGAGCGCCGATCCAGTCATGGCGCCACTTGAGGCGCCGCTTGCCTGAGGCCCTATGCGGAGCAGCTGCTTCTTCTTCTTGGGGATGGCCTCAGGAGGGTACTCTCCCTTGCTATCGGGGTCGTCGATTGCTGCAGCTTGGAAGGCATGCTCGAGCGAGCACACCGCATCTCTTTCTTCACAAGGCATTGTGATGATTCCGTCACTTCCTAGCATCTTAAGGACATTGTAGCCGTGGTGGGTCATAGCCATGAACTTGGTCAGGGATGGATACCCAAGGATGGCATTGTATGGTAGACGGATGTGCGCGACGTTCAAGTCGATGAGCACGGTGTGGTAGTTGTCGTGCTTCCCAAAGGTGACTGGGAGGCGGACCTGCCCTATCGGGGTGGCGGAGCCGTCGGTCACTCGTGAGAAAGGCTTGGTAGGCTGAAGTTGATCGTAGGGCACTTGAAGGTTGTCGAACATCTTGACAGATAGGACGTTAAGCCCTGGTCCGCCATCGATGAGAGTCTTGAGCTCCGCCCAAGATGCAGGCAATAGCGCGCCGCTCCTGGAAGCCCCCATCCCCTTCGTCTTGATGGTGGTCGTCGTTCATTCTTGGTGGTGGCGGTAGTGGAGGAAGCCCAGCATTGCCCTGAGGACGGTCCTCGCAAGGCTGATCCCTCCAGGCACCCTCACGAGGCTGATCCTGCCAGCGGTCCTCACGAATCCGGTCACGCCACTCTTGGCGCGGGCCCCGGTCGTCCCAGCGTCCTCTGCCACGTCCTCCTCAGTCGTAGCCTCGGTCGTTGCGCTCGGGGCGTCGACCGAAGCGTCCGTCGCGAATGGCCCTAAGCTCTTGACAATTGTTAGTGTTGTGGTTGTGCACGTTGTGGAATGCGCAGAACGGTCGGCTGCTCTTGGATGACTCATGCTGGTCCCTGCCGCGCTTCGTGTCCGGCTTTGCCGCGAGTATGGCCGCTCCCTTGCACTTCACGTCCTTGGCCTTCGCTTTCTTCTCCTCCAGGTCGGCAGCTCTAGGGAAAGGCGCCCTTCCTCGGCCCTTGCGCACTTTGTCGCTAGGTTGAACAGCTCTAGGGATGTGCACAGCTCCTCGTGGAGGGTGAGCTCCTCCTTCATCTTGACGTTGTAGACGCCATCGGAGAACGTAGAGATGATGGCCTGGTCCGTCACCTTGGGAATCTTGAGACGAATGTTGTTGAAGCACTGGATGTACTTCTGGAGGGTCTCCCCTGGTTGTTGCTTGATGCGGCGCAGGTCACCCGCAGCCGGAGGGCGGTCGCGAGTGCCCTGGAAGTTGGCGACGATGCGGTAGTGCATCTCGTTCCAGGAGGATATTGAGCCCGGAGGCAGGTTTAGGAGCCAGGAGCGGGAACCATCCTTGAGAGCCATAGGGAACCAGTTCACCATGACTTTTTCGTCGCCGTTGGCCGGCTCGATGCTCAGCTCATAGAGCTGCAGGAACACCGCGTGGTTGGGTTTGTCCTCGTAGTGCGGAGGCAGGTCTGGCTTGAACTTGCCCGGCCAGGCGACGCTACGCAGCTCTGGGGTGCAGGCGCGGCAGCCCGCGCTGGCCACCGGGACCCTTCGCTGATGTGGGTCCTGGCCTTGACGTCCTCGCACAGCTATCATAGGCGGCGCACAATCATGTCATAGCGGCGCCGAGAGCGCAGGAGCGTTTTGCTTGCGGACGAGGGACTTCTTGGCAGCTTCCTTCTTCGTGTAAGGGCGCCGGACGCGGTGGATCACACCGGGAGGCCACGCGCCTTGGCGCCAAGGCGCCGTCTTGGGCCAGAGGTGGTGGAGGCGCTCCATGAGCCACGTCGCCCGTAGCTGGCAGAGGGCGAGGCAGCGAGAGGGACGACAGAGGGGAGCCCCATGCGGCGCTGACCAGCTCGGCGATGCGGTCGAGCGAGTCCTCGTAGAGGTCATCGATGGGGCGGTAGCGCAGGAGTTTGCACGCCATGCGCAACGCGGCATGTGCATCCGTGGGAGCGCGACGGGTGTGAGATGACGAGCCGGTCGTGGTCAGCGACGGAGTGGCGGTGCGGCCGTCCCGCCGCACCGAAGGGTGCAGTCGTCCCGCCGCACCGAAGGGTGCAGCAAGGAGGCTTCCTGCTCGTTCCCCGTCGGGCTGGTTACGGCATTGGCGGTAGGTGACGGAGAACCATGCGGTGGCCTGCCGACGGGAGCTGTTTGAACGGCGCGGGTGGCGAGGGCGGCCCGACACTCAGCGTGAGCTCGGCGAGCGTACACCATGGAGATGACGAGAAGACGGGACATAGATCGATGGAAGGAAAGCTCTGGCGCACCCCTACCTGGCGCGCCAAATGTCTGATATTGGGTTCCTGCAAAACCCTCAAGGTTCGAACACTGGGTGCACACGAAGATCTCCCCTACCGAATCACGCCCTCAACCACGCCACGATCTCAAAGGCTAGCTCGACGAACTCGCAACACAAGGGACACAAGATTTATACTGGTTCAGGCCACCATTGTGGTGTAATACCCTACTCGAGTGTGGTGTGGTGGATTACCTCTCGGGCTGAGGATGAACAGTACAAGGGGAAGAACGGCCTCCTGAGGTGAGGTGCTCTTGTGCTTGGTGGGTGTGAGGATGAACTAAATGAGTTCGAGCCGAGTTCACCCCCTATTGTGATGGCTAATCCTATTTATTGAGGCCCTGGTCCTCTCCCCAAATATTGATCGGGAAGGGAGCCAACAACGACTAATTTGAAAGGGGACAGCTAGTACAAGTTACTCTGACAAAAGCAGTCTTCAACTGCCAAAGGCTCTGGTGGTGACGCCGCCTTGGGCTTCATGGTGACCTCCTTCTTGCCATCCTACTAGTCTTGGTCTCGTTGCATTGATATGGAAACCTTTGCTTGACGCCTCGGTACTCTTCGTCTGCGCTTGCCTCCTTAGCACCAAAGAAGAACCAAGCACACTATGCGCACTGTCGCCCGCCTGGCACCCGCCTGGTCCCGATCATCATGGCTCACGTCATTGGAACCTCGCGAGGTTTGCCTTGCCTTGATCTCTCCGCCCCTCGCGAGCTAGCCTGGTGAGGCCGCTCCCGAGGAGGTCTTGCATTGTCAGTCTCGCGAGGCTTGGCCCCTCACAAGGGTCTCGAATGCTTGTTGGTGAAGATGGGTCGTACGGGCCCGCTCGCAGAGCCACGCCATGGGCCGCAGGCAGGCAAGTCTGGGGACCCCCGTTCCCAGAACACCGACAATATACAACAACAAGTTTGCAACAAGTTTCCAAAAACATAAAAGAAGCACGCGGAGAATAGTAGACTCCATGAATGCAAGGTCCTCATCTAAAGCAAATATGCAAATTAGGAAAGATGAAAGTTACAAGAAGAAGAAAAAGACTAGCTCGAAGAAAAAGAAGAAGAAGAATTTATCTTCTCTCTCCTTTTCTCCTCTCCTCTTCTTTATATTCTTCTTCTTCTAACTAAGGTAGGTAAAAATGCCATTTTTTAGCTAAGCTAGGTAAAAATTCTAAGTGTGTAGGTCATTTTAGACCTAAGCTAGGTAAATAGGTCATTTTGGAGCTAACCTAGGTAAAATGGATCATATTGGAGCTAACCTAGGTAAACTTGGTCATTTTGGAGCTAACCTAGCTAATTATGCCATTTTTGAGTTAACTAAATATATTATGCCATTTTTGACATAAGTTAGCTAATTATGTGTCTTTATTGAGCTAACCCAGGTAACTAAGCATATTAGATCTAATTTAGCATTTTAGAGCTAACTTGGGTAATTTTGGAGCTAACTTAGGTAAACTGATCATTTTGGAGCTAATTAGGCTTATTATGTCATTTTCGAGGAAAATAAGCTAACTATATGACATATATGAGGTTACAAAGATTGTTATGCCATTTCAAACCTAAGTAAGCTAATTATGTCATTTTTACATAAGTAAGCTAAGTGTATATCATTATTGAGCAAACCTAGGTAACTAAGCATACTAGGGATAACTTAGCATATTAGAGCTAACTTAGGTCATTTGGGAGGAAACAACGGTAAGTATAGATCATTTTGGAGCTAAGGAAGCTAATTATGTCAATTTGGTGGAAGATAACCTAAGTCCAGGTCATTATGGTAAGAATTTTGGTGGAAATAAAGCGAAGTCTGGGTCTTTATGCATTTCGTAAGCAAAACACTAGAGAAAACTTACCATCATCTCGGAGATGTAGGACCAGTCGGGTTTGCGCCAGTGCCAGACGGAGAAGGACTGGTCGGGGTCGGGATTGCACCAGTGTGAGACGGAGAAGGATCGGTCGATGCTTGTCAGGAGGTATGCTGCACCAAAGATCATTTGCAATGTCTTGTTAGCATGATGCAACTGAAATGTGAATACTAGTAACTAATGACCATTCAAATGAAACTCACCGTGTCCGCTATACCACTTTGGGGCATTGGCGAAGGGGTCTGGTCGTTTTTCTTGCACATAGACTGCACATTTTATTTTCACGAGTCAGTCATATTAGTTAGTAATGAAATGAACATCACGTGCATGATTTTGCTAATATGTAGGAGAAACTTATCACGAGGAGCTCGTATAGGGCCTGGTGAGACGCGTCGTTCCAGTTCCTCTCCTCCAACTCCTCCAACTCCCTCTCCCTCTGCTGAGCCTGCCTGTTTGCCTCCGCAAGAAGCTCCTAGGCCCTAGCCTTGATGGCGAGCTGCATTGGCCGTGGACGAGGAGGTATCGGAGCACGTCTGGCGCTTCTTGTTCTCCCAGAGAGTTCTAGGACAACATATGAGTCCATCCCCAATGGCCACCGAGCCATGGTACCTCCCGTCACCAGATAGTATCACGATCTCTGGATCAAAAGGACTCTGGCTTGGGTTGAAGTCCTGCCCTTTCCTCGTCTTCCCAACGTCTGTGTACCTCACGAGCTTGTTGTGGGAGGAGATGTTGGTGAAGCTCTCTGGATGATCGAGGTCATCCTCAGAATGCCTTGGCCTTCTTGAATGGAGCAGTATGGGTCATGGCATAGAGGTCGTACAGCGGTGGCACGTCCTTCTTGTTGTGTTTCGCCTAAAAGAGAGGAACAACATACTCCCTTTGTTCCTTTATATAAGGTGTGTTTGTTTTTTCAAAAGTCAAATGGGTGCAAGTTTGACCAAGTTTTTAGAAAAATATATCAATATCCACAATATGAAATTTAAATCATTTGATCGATCATGAAAGGTACTTTCATATTTTATCTATTAGGTATTGCAGATATTTCTATTTCATTCTATAATCTTGGTCAAACTTTCAAATGGTTGACCTGCACGGAAACCAATACACATTATATTATGGAACGGGGGGAGTAGTAGTTAAGGGCTCAAGCTAGCATGAAGAATGAAAATGTATGGATCATTAAGGGATCAAATCACATACCTAGTTATCCCCGTACTCAAACAGGTTGGAGCTCGCTTGATGGTGTGGCACACCGTGCATTTGGGCACGCTCATCCCCGGACTTGTTGTGGACGGCTAGCCATACGGGAGAGCACCACTCATCCACCAACGCCTCCCAATAGTCCATCCTATACGCACGCCATCTTCGGGCACCTAAGTTAGCCAAAGAGAAGTTTTAGTGCTACACCTATGAATGAAATCAAGGAAACCAAGTACAAGGCCTTAAGAATAGGTAATTACCTTCATGTACTTCTCCTTACTCAAATACTTGGCGTGACACTTCTTCTTGGCCCTCCTAAAGTTAGTTGAGGGGTAGTAGTCTCGAATAGCCTGCACCCTAGACTCGTGTTGTAAGTTCTGACGTAGGTGCTTGCACTCAGCTTTGAGAACCCTAGCCGCCTCCACCTAGTGTTCCTCAGGACACCTGTAGAAGGTCTTCAATCGAACAAGACAACACTGATTAGTACACTCACTAGGTACTGTTGATTTTTAATTCTGTAAAGGAGAAATTACCCAAAATTGTCGCCTCACAATATCGACCACTGTATCGCACAAGACACCGTCGACCCTCTCCTCCGGTGGGGCCGGTTCAGCCACGTACAGCTCCCAGCTTAGTGCTAGTTGTGGAACCTGACCCTCACCGAGCAACTTGACCCCCCCAGGAAGTGGTGCCGGCAAAGCACACCAATGACCTGGTTGGGCCTGCGGACACCATCGCCGTATTTCCAACCCCTGTAGTATGACAAGGCCAAACACATTAGATATTAACTTGAAGAAACATGAAGGAAAAAGGTTAAAAATAGTAAATGCACTTACTTCTCTCCGTTAGGCTCAATCAACCACCTATGATCACGGGCCGCCGGCACGGCCACGAGCTTCATACCACCACACTGGTAGACCTTCTTGCCCCCCTCAACCAACTCGCCCTCGCTATAACTATCATCAGACCAGATGTCCTCACCATCAACATGGCCGCTAGTCTCTAAAGTCACACGGGACGAAGACTCCAGGACCGGAGTCTCGTGGGATGAAGACTCTAGGGCCCAAGTCTCGTGGGACGAAGGCTCGGTGACCCGAGGCTCGTGGACCAGAGTCTGAGACGGGTCCATGTCTGACAGGTCCACCTGAGCCACTGTTCAAGATATCTTATGATATTCCGATAAATTGGCTGATTTATCGCTTACCGTTGTGTGACCGATAAGATAAATCGGCCAGTAAATCAGCCGATATGGCGATAAATCAGCTCATATGCCGATAATCTGGCTGATTTACCCCTTATCATGGATCAACCGATAAGTTCCCGATAAGAGATATCCCCAACATTGCCTGAGACTGAGCACTACGGTGGTCCGAGGAATCAGCTGCGGGTGGCGGTGAAGAAGGCGCAACAGCCTTCCTACCTCTCCCCGCCGCCACGTCCACCTCTAGCTGCACCCCTCTTCGTCTCCCCATGACCTCTCCCGGCTGAAGAAGAAGCGCCCGCGGGTGCCGTCATGCTGTCTACAGCGCTCTCCGGAGGTGTTGGGGTGGAATAATAGCACCCCTCCTTTCACACGCTGAGGAAGGAGGCTCGGAGCGCTCTCAGTCCGTGCCCACCATCTATCAACACCTAGAGACAAGGAGAAAACGAAATTAGTACAACATAAACATAATAAAATATTTAAGTGTGTACCATCATCATGAACATAATAATAAATTGAATACCTAATAACATGAACTAATTAATAACATATATTCCCCTTGATCCTCGAACCCTCGACCTAGCTAGCACTAACCTAAAGCACGCACTAACTAAACTTTCTTCTTCTAAGAAGAAGAAGAAGAGGAAGAAAAAGCTAACCTACAATCTACTTCTTCTACTTCTTCTACTACTACTACTACTTATTATTATTATTTTTCTTCTTCCTTCTTTTCCTTTTTCCTCTTTTCTTATCATCTTCTCCTCTTTTATTATCAACTTCTCCTCTTTTTCTTCTTCTTCTTCTTCTTCTTCTCCTCCTCCTCCTCCTCCTCGTCGTCCTCTTCTTATTCTTCTTCTTCTTCTTCTTCTTCTTCTTCTTCCTCCTCCTCCTCTTCTTCTTCTTCTTCTTCTTCTTCTTCTTCTTCTTCTTCTTCTTCTTCTTCTTCTTCTTCTTCTTCTTCTTCTTCTTCTTCTTCTTCTTCTTCTTCTTCTTCTTCTTCTTTTTCTTCTTTTACTTCTTCTTCTTCTTCTTCTTATTTTTCTCCTCCTCTTCTTCTTCTTCCTTTTCCTTTCACTCTTCTTCTTCTCCCCCTCTCCTCTTTTCTTCTTCTTCTTCTTCTTCTTTTTTATTCTCCTCCTCTTCTTCTTTTTCTTATTCTTGTTATCATTTTTTCTTGTTTTCCATTTTTCTTTTTCCTTTTTTACTTCTTATTTTCTAATATGTAAACTATCTAAAACGTGTCTTTTTCTTCTTCTTCCCCTCTTCTTCTTTTTTCCTCTTTTTCCATTTCTTCTTCTTCCTTTTGTTACTCTTCTTCTTCTTCTTCTTCTTCTTCTTCTTCTTCTTCTTCTTCTTCTTCTTCTTCTTCTTCTTCTTCTTCTTCTTCTTCTTCTTCTTCTTCTTCTTCTTCTTCTTCTTCTTCTTCTTCTTCTTCTTCTTCTTCTTCTTCTTCTTCTTCTTCTTCTTCTTCTTCTTCTTCTTCTTCTTCTTCTTCTTCTTCTTCTTCTTCTTCTTCTTCTTCTTCTTCTTCTTCTTCTTCTTCTTCTTCTTCTTCTTCTTCTTCTTCTTCTTCTTCTTCTTCTTCTTCTTCTTCTTCTTCTTCTTCTTCTTCTTCTTCTTCTTCTTCTTCTTCTTCTTCTTCTTCTTCTTCTTCTTCTTCTTCTTCTTCTTCTTCTTCTTCTTCTTCTTCTTCTTCTTCTTCTTCTTCTTCTTCTTCTTCTTCTTCTTCTTCTTCTTCTTCTTCTTCTTCTTCTTCTTCTTCTTCTTCTTCTTCTTCTTCTTCTTCTTCTTCTTCTTCTTCTTCTTCTTCTTCTTCTTCTTCTTCTTCTTCTTCTTCTTCTTCTTCTTCTTCTTGCATCTCCTTTGGCGTGGGGGGCGGCGACGGGTCGGGGAGGGGGCGGCGAAGGGGCGGCGGTAAGGCGGGTGTCGATGGGGTGGGAAGGGGGCGGCAATGGGCGACGCTCCTCAGCGGCGGTCGACCCGCAGCTGCGGAGGAGAGGCTCGTCAGGGGGGTGGGGAGGCAGGGAGGGGGCGGCGATGGGGCGCGGAGGAGGCGACGACGGTGGCGGGAGGATGTAGCGGCGACGGCGCGGGGTGGAAGAGGGAGGAAAGAGGAGAGGAGACACAGAGAGAGGGCGACGGGCGGGGACGTGACCGTTAAGTCAATTTTGAAGCTTTGTCGTCGGCCTCTCCTTTGTCGTCTGCTAGTAGACGGCAAAAAAAGCATTGCCATCTGCTAGCGGACGGCAAAGAGGGGACCCGTTAGGGTTTGACAGCCAGTGGGCCACACCCCCTCTTTGCCGTCGGCTAGCAGACGACAAAGAGTTGGCTGATGGAAAAGCCTACGTTTCCCATCTACTGCCTCTTTGGCGTCCGCTTTCTGGTGGCTGATGGCAAAGCCTACCTTTGGCGTCCGCTAGCGGATGACAAAGAGTGGGCAGGCGACAGTTTGCTGATTCCAGTAGTGAAAAAAACCCAAAAATACCTTGCTGGGATTTATTATTTTTACTTTGTTGTACGTCTTAGTAATCTTTCATATCTATCTCTATCAAATCTCATCCTTGCAAGTGATTGTGAAGGGATTGACAACCCCTTTATCGCGTTGGGTGCAAGTGTTTGATTGCTTGTGCATGTGCATAGATTGGATACTCTCGTGTACCTCCTACTAGATTGATACCTTGGTTCTCAAAACTGAGGGAAGTACTTATCTCTACTTTGCAGCATCACCCTTTGCTCTTCAAGGGGAAAACCAACGCAAGATCAAGAAGTGGCATCACACGCAAAGCATGTCTCTAAGGCAACGGCCCGGCTGGATGCCAGGGAGAAGACCATTGCCGATGCCTAAGGTAGAGAAGTCGTGGAGCGTGACGCCTTCCCCTCCCTCAAGCTCAGGATTCGCTAGGCATTGTAGTCCATCTGCAGAGGGTTTACAAACCTGCTCGTGACCCCGGAGGGAAGGTATGCAGGGATTTCCTCCAAGCTTTCCAAGGAGCTCGAAGGTGCTGCCGCCAAGGTCGACTGCATTCTGGAGGAGGAGTGTCGCGACCTCTTCTTCGTGGCCGCGACGCGCATCTGCAGCCACCTTTACGTCCGCGTCCCTAGCTTCAATTTTGATGTGGTGACCGGCCCGGTTGCTCTCGAGTCCCGCGCCACCGCAGCGGTAGCCATGAAAGACCATGTGGATGCCCTACTAAGGAAGTTCACCTGCAACCTTGACGCCGAGCCAGCAGCAGCTAAGGTCAGTGGCAACGACGACTGCAACAGCGGCGACAACGATGTTGAAGAAGAGACCGTCGTAGCTGAGGCAGGTGGTGGCGACGGCCATGGCGACGATGATCCCTCCTCCTAGGTTTTATCCTGCGATGATTTTCCTTTTCATGCCTCGTGGAGGCGTAAGACTTTGTTTGAATTTGCAAGACGTTTGGTGCGTGTAATAGTTGTTCAAACTCCGTGATTTCCTTTTCATGCTTGGTTTCCTTCTTGCTTGCCTTTGTGCTCTGCATCGACAGGGCCCAGGCCCGCGCATACCTCGGCTAGGGTGTCTGGTCACAATGCGAGGGCGAAACCAAGGGTCGAGGGGCTACATGTCTATTTAGCCCCTGAGTCACGATGCTCAGGGGTCCCCCTTGACGTATGAGAGGCCCTCATGAAGGGAACATGGGCGACGGCGAGGTTTGTCCGGGGCCCTTCGTACCTTTCTTTGTCAGTCTTCGTCTAGGAGGGACGCAGGAAGACCAGGTACCAGGGACCTTGTGAGGTGGTGTGCGCCAGGCCTGGCCTGAGGGTAGGCACCGTGCCCAGCCCCCTCGCACGTGCATCCCAGGGGAATGTTGTGAGCAGTGCCGGTGATGAGTCGAGTGGCCATCCTGAGGTTGATGCAACCCATCGGTCTGGAGCTATCAAAATAAATAATGCCAAAGGTACTAACCCGAAGGTTGTTAATGGGCAACGAATAAACATTATATCTCAGGTAAGCCCATTAATGTTGAAAGTAATATTATCCAAACTTTGACACCGGAAGAGAACATAAAAGAATCCTTCCAGAACACTCTAGAATCGTGAAAATAAGGAGGTACGTGATACGGTAAGTAAACGGACTTCGAAAAATCCGCAAAAATATTTTCTGTCAGTTTTGGAATATAACAAAAATTAGGAAAATAAGAAACAACCAGGAAGCGTACCCTGGTGGGCACAAGACACTAGGGCACGCCTGGCTTGCCAGGCGCGCCCAGGTGGGTTGTGCCCACCTTGGGTATCTTCCGGACTTTGTTTTTCTACAGCTTGCTTGTCTCCCAAGATAAAAAGATCTTTACAAACCCCCGAACCTGTTGACCACCGTATCACGGAGAAATCTTCTGTTTTCTTCTCTTGTTGTTTCCCCGATAGATCTGAAAATATGTCATCCCAAGATTCTGAGGGTGAGAGCTATGTTGTTGATTTTCTCGCAAACCCCAAGTCCTATGGGATGTGGATCATTATGGCTGGACCACGGAGGAAGAGGAAGACTATTATCCTAGGGAGAAGTAGGAGACGAGCTCAGATGAGGAAGAAACTTTGTTGCCTCAACCTGGGGACATGTATGTGGAGTTCAAGAAGTCAAGCCTCCCCAACAAGGCAAAGATGCCTAAGATTCAGTTCTTACCCTTCTGACTATTGCAGCATAGTAAGCAAGATCTATGCAAAAAGATACTGGAGCTGGAGCAAGAAGTCAGTGAATTGAAGGAGGAAAATTATATCCTCAAGCATAAGCTAAAGAAGAAGGACGAACCCTCTACTACACCACCATCTTCATCATCACCAAAATAAAATTGAGTATCAGGTATGGGCACTCCCCTTAGCTTCCTCCAAGCTTGGGGGAGCTGCCCCGGTATCGTATCATCCCCACTATCCTTTACCTTTACTTATCTTAGTTCGATTCATAGTTATCTTTTGCTTTAGATAAATAAAAGTTTAGTTCGATCCTTTGTTTTCAAGAGTTTGCTTAGTGATCTATCCTTGTAATCGTGTGTGAGATATATAATAAAGTTTAGTTTGAGTTTTTGCTTTCTTTACTTTCATGTTGCAATAAAAAGAAAGGATATAAATAATAAGAAAGGAAATAAATGAAAAATATCATATGCTAATCTTATGGTAGGTGATGACACCACATAAGGAAAAGTATAAGTAGAAAATTTTATTAGAGATTGACAGACATAGCATAGGTCAATGATGCAACTCATGAAAGAACTAATAAGGGAAGAGCAGATTCACATATAAATACACTATCATAGAAATCTTTTGTGATTGTGAGCCCCCATCAAGATATTATATGCCAAAATTGTTGACTTTGGACAAGGAAGACAACTTAATGATTTATGTTTGTCCATATTCACATAGAAGTCATATTGTCATAGATCCTTTAACATGTGGTGCTTGCCCCTATCTTTGCTAGCCAAAAATTCAGCACCAAGTAGAGATACTACTTGTGCATAAAAAAACCATTAAACCAAAATCTTATTTTCAAGAGTCCACCATACCTACCTAGGGATTGAGAAATACCCCTCAAGTAAGTTGTCATCGGTGCAATAAGGCAATAAAAATTGCTTCCAAAAGTGTGAGATCATTTAGTGTAAGAGTAAATTGAGCGTTTTACGAACTTGTGATGGTGAGGAATAAAAGCTACAGACTGCAAAATAAAGGTTGTCATCACAAGGGGCAATACAACATGACGTTCTTTTGCACTAAGGGATTGAGCATACAAACAAATAAGCGCATGGCAACCTCTACTTCCCTCTGCAAAGGGCCTATCTTTTACTTTCATGTATTTACTTTTATGCAAAGAGTCAAAGTTTTTATCTCTATTCATTTTTTACTCTTTTGGCAAGCATCATGTGGTGAGGAAAGATCTAGCCACATATGTCCAGTTGAATATGGGTAGCATGAGTTATTATTGTTGACGTCACCCTTGAGGTGAATACGTTGGGAGGCAAAACTATAAGCCCCTATCTTTCTATGTGTCCGGTTGAAACATTTTTCTCATGTGTATACGGTGAGTGTTAGTAATCATAGAAGACTATATGACGGTTGAGTATGTCGACTTGCCTAAAGGCTCTGATACGTGACCCTTACTGAAAAGATGGTGCATTGTAATTGCAAAGTTGACTGAGAACATAGTTTGTTGGTTTCTAATAGAGTTTATGCTTTATACTTTGATAGTGTGATGAATTGTTACTTATTCATGAGAAGTCTATGATAAAAGTCTTATGTTAGAGGTTGTTGCTGTTATAATAATCTTATGTCTGTATTTTGTTTTTATCGACACCTCTCTCTCTAAGCATCTCGACATGTTTTTCGATTTCAGTTTTCGCTTGAGGACAAGCGAGGTCTAAGCTTGGGGGAGTTGATACGTCCATTTTGCATCATGTTTTCCTACTGTTATTTATGATTTTTTATGCATAATAATGCTTTTTGGAGTAATTCTAATGCCTTTTCTCTCATAATATGCAAGGTATTCACAAAGAAGGAGAATTCCGGCAGCTGGAAATATGGACCTGGAAAAGCTACGTCAGCCTACCTAGTCTGGACAACTCCAAACAAACTGAAACTTTACAGAGTATTTTTATGGATATATGAGGAATATTGGAGCCAATAAGTACTAGAGGGGGCCCACCAGCTGGGCACAACCCACCTGGGCGCGCAAGGGAGCCCAGGCGCGCCCTGGCGGGTTGTGCTCATGAAGTCCCACCTCCGGTGCTCATCTTCTGGTATATAAGTTATTTTGACCTATAAAAAATAAGAAGAGGACTTTCGGGACAGAGCGCCTCCCTCTCGATGCAGAATTTGGGCAGGTGCACTTTTGCCCTCTGGCAGAGTGATTCCGGCGGGGGAACTTCCCTCCCGGAGGGGGAAATAATCGTCCTCATCATCACCAACAACTCTCCCATCTTGGGGAGGGCAATCTCCATCAACATCTTCAATAGAACCATCTCGTCTCAAACCCTAGTTCATCTCTTGTGTTCAATCTTGTTACCGGAACTTGAAAGTGCACCTATCCCTGGGTGGTTTTGGTAATTACTAACAACATATAGCTCATTGAACTAATGCTACTTCAAGATGACTATTTCAGGAAGTTCAATGATTGGCATGGCATGGATTAGAAATGTGGACCTCTCAAAATGCTAAGGACACACATTGGCTCAAGCTCAAGACTCTAAATTTTCATTTTAGTGATCCAAGATCACATTGAGTCCATAGGAAAAGCCAATACTATTAGAAGGGGATGAGGTGTTTCTTAATAGCTTGCTTGCTCAAAATGCTTAGTGATATGCTCCACAAACCCTCAACCACTTTCTCATATCCACATATGTCCCTAACCAAAAGTCAAACTCGGCCCTACCGATTTGATCTACCCGGCGCCACTGAGTTGACTTGATATAGCCACTGCCAGAAAACCTAGTCACTTTGGTCTCACCGATAGGGATATCGGTCTCACCGAGATGGGATTGCAAACTCTCTGTTTCCCTTCGTAACATTTCAGTCCCATCGAGATGAGCGATCGGTCCCACCGAGTTCGCAATGCAAACTCTCTGTTTCCCGTTCGTAACATTTCGCTCTCACCGATATGACCGAATCGGTCCCACCGAGTTTGCCAGACCAACTCTTTGGTTAGCTTATTACCAAAGTCGGTCCTACCGAGTTTGTGTAACCGGTCTCGCCGAGATTATGTTATGCCCTAACCCTAATGAAATCGGTCCCACCGAGTTGACATGTCGGTCCCACCGAAAAGCCTAACATTCACATTTTGAACTCAATCGGTCTGACCGAGTTTTTTGATTCGGTCCCACCGAGTTTGGTGAATTGTGTGTAACTGTTAGATTTTGTGTGGAGGCTATATATACCCCTCCACCCACTCTTCATTCGTGAGGAGAGCCATCAGAACGTGCCTACACTTCCAGCATACATTTTCTGATAGAGAACCACCTACTCATGTGTTGAGACAAAGATATTCCATTCCAAAGACAAGAATCTTGATCTCCAGCCTTCCCCAAGTTGCTTTCCACTCAAATGATCTTTCCACCAAATCCAAATCTATGAGAGAGAGTTGAGTGTTGGGGAGACTATCATTTGAAGAACAAGAGCAAGGAATTCATCATCAACACACCATCTATTACCTTTTGGACAGTGGTGTCTCCTAGATTGGTTAGGTGTCACTTGGGAGCCTCCGTCAAGATTGTGGAGTTGAACAAAGGAGTTTGTACTGGCAAGGAGATCACCTACATCATGAAGATCTACCCTAGTGAGGCAAGTCCTTCGTGGGCGATGGCCATGGTGGGATATGCAAGGTTGCTTCTTCGTGGACCCTTCATGGGTAGAGCCCTCCGTGGACTCGCGCAACCGTTACCCTTCATCGGTTGAAGTCTCCATCAACGTGGATGTATGATAGCACCACCTATCGGAACTACGGAAAAAAATCTCCGCGTCTACATTTCGTTTTCTCCCTCTAAACTCCTCCCTTTACCTTCATATGCAAGTGTTTTCCATTCCGCTGTTATACTCTTAGACTTCCATGTGTAGGTTGATTGCTTGGCTTGTTCTAAAGTTGTTAAATTCTGCCAAGACTAATTTTACAAGTTGGAAGCTTAAGATTAAAATGCATATTCTTGGACATAACCCCGCTGTTTGGGCTATTGTGTGTATTGTCTTGCAAGGTGAATTCTTTGATGGGAGAGAACCAAACCGTGAAGCTACCGCGGAAGAGTTGAAGATGCTACAATAAAATGCTCAAACTTGCGATATCCTCTTCAACGGACTGTGCTCCAAAGAATTCAACAAAATCAGCCGTCTTGAGTATGCAAAGGAAATTTGGGATACTTTGATTGATATGCACGAAGGTACCGACTCCGTCAGGGAATCCAAATTGGATGTGCTTCAAAGTCAACTTGACAAGTTCAAAATGAAGGATGGTGAAGGTGTTGCTGAAATGTACTCTAGGCTTGCTCTCATCACAAATGGGATTGTCGCCTTAGAGAGTGAAGAGATGACCGATAGATTCATCATCAAGAAGACACTAAGATCCTTGCATGGAAAATATGATACCGTGTGCACATTGATCTAAATGATGCCCATTTAGAAAGATCTCTAGCCTACGCAAGTCATTGGAAGAATTGTTGCTCGTGAGATGTCACTCAAGGATAAGGAAGAGCTTCATAACAAGTCAAGTGGTGCTTACAAAGCCTCATGTGATGCTCCTACATCATCAAGTGAGAAACAAACCTTCAATGAGGAATTGAGCCTAATGGTGAAGAATTTAAACATGTTCTACAAGAGTAGAAGCAAGGAAAGAAGTTCCAAGTTAAGGTCATACAATGACAAAAGATCTTCGAGTCATGAGCATAATTGCTACAATTGTGGAAGACCCGAAGACTACTCCAATGAGTTTACGACCCCTACAAAAGAAGAGAAGATTCACCCAAAAGGAGAAGTAGAAGAGAAGAATCACCACCTAGAGAGAGGAGGAGTAGAGATGATCGTTATGAATGAAGAACCTCTCGGAGAAGCAAGGATTTGGAAATGAAGGAAAAGTCATCGAGGATCTACAAAAAATGAAGACATCAAGCTCATGTTGGTGAATGGGTATCTGGCTCCGACTCCGACCATCACTCCGAAAGAAGTTATCACTCCGACTTCGAATATACTCAAGATGAAGGTGTTGCCCGTCTAGCACTTGTGTCAACCAACTCCTATGACATATTTGACTCACCGAATGAGGGATTTGGGAGATGCTTCATGGCTAAAGGCTCAAAGGTAGCACACCCCAAGTATATTGATTTCAATAGTGATGAAGATGATTTTCTAGGTGATGATGATTTACTTTTGACAACTCTAGTAATGAAAACTATAATGAATTTGTTGTTAATCATGCTAATCAAGATAAAATGAATGATGATGATAAGAACGAGATTGAGCGTCTAACTAAAGAACTAAGCACCCTTAAGTTAGCTCATGAAACTACCTTGGAAGACCATCGAGAACTTTTAAAGACTCATGAGAAGTTACGCTTTGAAAAGCTCAATCTTGAGGAAGAGCATGGATTCTTAAAAGCGATCAATGATGATCTTCGGAAGAAAAGTTCTTCTTACATTGCCAAGCGTTTACTCTTATCTACTTACATGCCATAAGTTAAATCTAGAAACAAGAGTAAGAAATATTCTTCTTCTAGTAGTAACAACAATCATGATAAATCCAATATTGTTGCTTCTAGTAGTTCTCTTGATTCCACTAACAATTCTCTTAGCCAGGTTACACTTGAGCAAGAAAATAGCTTATTGAAGGGAATTATAGAGAAAGGTGTTTACAAGAGCCTTGCCGGGAGTAAGAAATTTGAGGAAATTGTACGTAAGCAAGGAAGGCACCAGAAGAATCAAGGTGTTGGTTTTTAAAGAAACTTAATGCCAATGGAGTTGACTGGGAAGAAGATCAATACCCCAAGAGATGGAGAGGCGAGTGCAGTGGCGGCTCGAAATCCACGGCTGAAGCAGACTGACGTGGCACCACGGCTGAGGAGCAAAACCAAGGCGAGTCTCTGGCGTTGACTCGGCATAGCAGTGGCCGGTTCGGAAACGACAACGGACAAGGCGGTGAACGGCCCACAGGTGGAGCTGGCTTGAAGGCAATATGAATCCGAATCATAGTTGGTTTGACCGTCTCATTCAATCGTTTACACACTAGAATCTTGCATTGATGTTTCCGATAGTAGGTAGTGTTTTGAAAACCCAAAAATCTGGTCTGTACGGAATTGATACTAGCATCGCGTATAGTGCAACAGGAGACAAAAAAATTAATCTTGTGGATCAGCCTTGACCACCATGTGAGGAGCAGTAGCATTATAGTACTATTTCTCGATTGATGATCACTTGTTGGAATCGGCGGCAGCAAAACCTTTTAATATCACAGGGGCAGTAGGCTGTACCAAAAATTGCGTAATAGCTGGTGGTCTCTTCGGGACTTGAAGGAGGCGAGGAGGAGTAGGGGAACTCGGCAGATCCGGCTGTAACCTTGGATCGGTTTGTCCATATACGTACCACAGATTAACCCCTTCCATCTCGGATCTGGCGGAGCTGCGGTTTAGACGGATCTCGTCACGTCTGACGACTCAAATAATAGAACCCTTTATCCTCTTGATCTCAAAACTTCGCACTGTAAACTCCGAATTTAATCATGATTCTGGTAATCAAACCACCTTTTCTTCATCTGACTAATCGCGAGCTTCCCAAAACCCTGAGAAAGATCCCTTCAAGAACTCAACACCACCATGCGCGGGCCTCATGGTGGGCGCCAACTGTCATGGAATTGTCATGGCAGATGTCCTAGTGTGATATTTAGTCGTGAGGCAAACGCATCTACGCCGTAGCTTGAAGGGGTTGGTCGGAATCGAGAGACGCGTGGCGGATCAACACACAAGATAAGGATTTAGATAGCTTCGGGCCCCGGGAAACATCACCGGTAACAACCCTACATGTTGTTTGAGGCTAGGTCTCATTATGATCACGAGGGAGTCGCCGGTAAACCGGTTCTTTGTGTCTAGCCCTAGAGATTGTTTCCTCTTGTTTGTCGCTTGTCCTTCTTTGGGGAGCCCTGCCCCTCCTTATATATGTTGAAGGAGCGGGTTACATGTGGAGTCCTATTAGGATTAGGACTAGTCTACCTTCTAATACAAACCGGATACAAGTCCAGGTCTTAACTCCTTGTAAGACAAATATTGCTCACGCCTTTCCTCTTAAACCGACCCACCATTAAACGTGAACTGGCCTTCTGGGCCTTGGGCCTTTTCACCGTCTGTCCCGCCCGCCGGGTTATCAGGGAATCATAATGTTCAGTCAGGTTGCTTGTAAACCGTCTAGTCTGTGCGGGTCGCCGGTGAATCGCCAAGTCCGGCCGGGTTACGCCGCGAGGTATATCCCCGACACCCAAGGCAGCCATTAGATCAAGGAAGAAGAGAACCTCAGATTCTGAGGATGAGGACTATGTGGCCATAGAGGAGGAAGTTAGGTCCAAGAAGAAAGTCCGGAAGAAGGGATATGGCACTGCTACTGCAACCAAGCATGGTGTGCACAAGAAGGCACCAGCTAAAAGAGTTCCAATGTCTTAGGCCAGATCCTCCACTCAGGAAACCATGGAGTTCACACTTGAACCAGGGAGGCTGATGAGGGCAAGAAGAGGAAAGAGAGAGCGAAGAAGACCACTGCTAGAGTCATTGGGAGATCATCTCTGTTCAGAGATCCAGAAGAAGATGAAGAGGACGAGGATGTAGCACCGGCACCCAAGTCCCAAAAGCTTATGGGGGATGCTATCAAGTCAGGGGCTGCTCCTTCAAAGCCCAAGTCTGCCCCCAAAGCTGCCGCTCAAGCTCAGAAGACTTCTAAGACCAAGAGAAGCACCAGAAATATCCCAGCTAAAGAGAAGAACAAGGCCCTAGTGCCTAAAGTTGAAGAAGAAGATGCTGAAGCCCATGTGCTGAGGAAACTGAAACAAAAAATTCCAGACAACAATGACACTCATCCAGTGGCAGAGGATATGAACATCAGGAAGGATGCAGGACTAAGACTTTGGAGACAGTCTGATCCCTTTGCTATGAGGAGGAAGACTGTTGTGGAGTACAGGTCCACACCAAATAACAACAAGATTCGTGTGAGACCATTCTGTTGGACAAGAAACCTATAGTCTGTGATATGAAGTTGGTTGATTGGGAATACATTGATGAGAATGAAGACTATTTTCCAGGAGTGCATGAAAGCTTAAAATCTTGTGGAGTTGACAAGTTTGTTTGACAGAAGCTTACCAAATGGAATGATGAGCTCATTATGTAGTTCTACTCCACAGCTCATTTCTATCCAGATGGTAGAATAGTTTGGATGTCTGAAGGTACAAGGTACCAATCAATTGTTGATGAGTGGGCCAAGTTAATCAGTGCCCCTAAAGAGCATAAGGATGATTTGGATGTGTGTGCTAGGAAGAAGAAAGACCACAACTCTATGGCAAATATGTACAAGGAGATCCCAGATAAATCCTTGGAGACCCACAAGTTCGGATCTGTGCATTACTTGTTGTCTGGTCTAGCCACCATAAAAGCAATCTTGAGGCATACTCTGTTACCTAAATCTAGAGATAACAAGATGATCAGAGGCCATTCAATCAACTTGCTACAGATATTTGATGTGCCTAAGAAATTCAAGGTCATGAGCCTTATTGTTGAAACAATCAAGAGGACTGTTGCAGATCAGAAAAGATCTTTTGGGTATGCTCCACACATTCAGGTGCTCATCAGCTCCAAGATGGCCACAAGCACTTACTTGCTGGACAAGGAGCATTTACCTTTGCACCCAGAATTTCAAGATAACACAGTTGTGATGAATGAGGATGATTCCACTTCAGAGCAAGTACAAGAGAAGGGAGCAAAGGCAAAGGCAGAAAAAGCTGCAAAGATGCCAAGTTTTGAGGAGGCATCTCCAGTGTTATTAAAGTCAACACAACATCATCTTGCATATTTAATTCAAGCAACTTTTAGGATTGAGAAGGGCTTGGCCACCCTGACTCAAAATCAGGAGAGCTTGGAGAGGATCGTTGAAACCAAGTTTTATGATCTTGGTCTCAAAGTAACCGAGATACAGATTGCAGTTGAGAAGCTCCAGGAGGAAGTAGAGGATAAGAAAGGGAAGGAAACTATAGAAGCTTTTCAGAGAGTGCCAAGAGGTCAGAGGTCAGCTGCAGTGCTAGTGCCAGATACAAGAGCTACTTCATCTGCAACAACTTCAGTGCCACCTCCAGCAGCCACTCCACCTGCTCCAACAACATCTACTGATGCCTTCATCCTTGGAGTCCTCTCTACACCACCTCCCAAGACCAAGCCTGAGAGACACATAGCACTATGCATTTTCAAACTTTTTGGTAACTTGTTGCCAAATGGGGAGAAATGTATAGATCATAGGCTTTGAGAGAGAGTGTTGATTTTTTCTCTCTTGCTATTTGGTTGATACTTTTGTGTGTGCTCGTTTGATACTTTATGCATGTGTGTGAGATACTTGTATGATCATGTGTTTGATCATATCATACTTTAATGCTTGCTTGGATGATGCTATCTTTCATGTCCCTATATGATAATTCACTTTGCTTGGTGATGAGTGCGTGTTTTAATTCCTATCATTTTGAGTGCTCTACCAAGATGTATGTGACATGGAAGAGTAACCCATGATCCTAATAGATTGTGCATTTGCATCCAAAAGAAAATTTTCAATAATGCACAAATTTAGGGGGAGCTCTTGCTTACCACATACTTCTCAAAGCGACGATGTATTTCAATCTTATTATCATTTGTCGAAGCTTTGATCTATATGTTGTCATCAATTAGCAAAAAGGGGGAGATTGAAAGTGTAACTATACCTGGGTGGTTTTGGTAATCACTAACAACATATAGCTCATTGAGCTAATGCTACTTCAAGATGACTATTTTAGGAAGTTCAATGATTGGCATGACATGGATTAGAAATGTGGACCCCTCAAAATGCTAAGGACACACATTTGATCAAGCTCAAGACTCTACATTTTCATTTTAGTGATCCAAGATCACATTGAGTCCGTAGGAAAAGCCAATACTATTAAAAGGGGATGAGGTGTTGCCTAATGGCTTGCTTGCTCAAAATTCTTAGTGATATGCTCCACAAACGCTTTCTCACATCCACATATGTCCCAAACCAAAAGTCAAACTCGGCCCTACCGATTTGATCTATCCGGTGCCACCGAGTTCACTTGACGTAGCCACTGCTAGCAACCAGAGTCACTTCGGTCTCACGGATAGGGATCTCGATCTCACCGAGATGGGATTGCAAACTCGACCCTTTGTAACATTTCGGTCCAACCGAGATGAGTGATCGGTCCCACCGAGTTCGCAATGCAAACTCTCTGTTTCCCCTTCGTAATGTTTCTGTCTCACCGAGATGAGCGAATTGGTCCCACCGAGTTTGCCTGACCAACTCTCTGGTTAGCTTATTACCAAAGTCGGTCCTACCAAGTTTGTGTAATCGGTCTCACTGAGATTACGTTATGGCCTAACCCTAATGAAATCGGTCCCACCGAGTTGACATGTCTGTCCCACCGAAAAGCCTAACATTCACATTTTGAACTGAATCGGTCTGACCGAGTTTTCTGATTTGGTTCCACCAAGTTTGGTGAGTTGTGTGTAACTGTTAGATTTTGTGTGGAGGCTATATATACCCCTTCACCCACTCTTCATTCGTGCGAAGAGCCATCAGAACGTGCCTACACTTCCAGCATACATTTTCTGAGAGAGAACCACCTACTCATGTGTTGAGGCCAAGATATTTCATTCCAACCACAAGAATCTTGATCTCTAGCCTTCCGCAAGTTGCTTTCCACTCAAATCATCTTTCACCAAATCCAAATCTGTGAGAGAGAGTTGAGTGTTGGGGAGACTATCATTTGAAGCACAAGAGCAAGGAGTTCATCATCAAGACACCATCTATTACCTTTTGGAGAGTGGTGTCTCCTAGATTCGTTAGGTGTCACTTGGGAGCCTCCGTCAAGATTGTGGAGTTGAACCAAGGAGTTTGTACGGGCAAGAAGATCGCCTACTTCGTGAAGATCTACCCTAGTGAGGCAAGTCCTTCGTGAGCGATGGCCATGGTGGGATAGACAAGATTGCTTCTTCGTGGACCCTTCGAGGGTGTAGCCCTCTGTGGACTCGCGCCACCGTTACCCTTCGTGGGTTGAAGTCTCCATCAACGTGGATGTACGATAGCACCACCTATCGGAACCACGAAAAAAATCTCCGCGTCTACATTGTGTTTGCTCCCTCCAAACTCCTGCCTTTACCTTCATATGCAAGTGTTTTCCATTCAGCTCCTATACTCTAAGACTTGCATGTGTTGGTTGATTGCTTGGCTTGTTCTAAAGTTGTTAAAATCTGCCAAGACTTAAAATTGGGAAAAGTCTAGATTTTTATTTCTGTCAAGTAGTCTAATCACCCCCCCTCTAGACATCCTTTTGATCCTTGAGAACTATAGATTGGTGCTTGTGGGTGACTAGTAGTGTTGATTACATCTGGTAGTTGATTACTATATGGTTTATTTGGTGGAAGATTATATTTTCAGATCCAATATGCTATTTCATACCTCTCTAATCTTGAGCATCATCATCATTTGTGAGTAGTTACTTTTGTTCTTGAGGTCACCGGAGAAATCATGTTGCAAGTAATCTTGTGAACTTGATATGTGTTTGATATTTGGATAGTATGTATGTTGTGATTCCCTAAGTGGTGTCATGTGAACGTCGACTACATGACACTTCACCATATTTGGGCCTAAGGGAATGCATTGTGGAGTAGTTATTAGATCATGGGTTGCGAGAGTTACATAAGCTTAAACCCTAGTTTATGCGTTATACCGTAAGGGACCAATTGGATCCAAAAGTTTAATGGTATGTTTAGAATTTATTCTTAACAATTTTCTCGTAGTTGCAGATGCTTGCGAGAGGGTTAATCATAAGTAGGTGGTTTTTCAAGTAAGAACATCACCTAAGCACCGGTCCACCCACATATCAAATTATCAAAGTAGCGAACACGAATCGAACCAAGATGATGAAAGTGACTAGATGAAATTCCCGTGTACCCTCAAGAACTCTTTGCTTATCATAAGAGACCGTTTTGGCCTGTCCTTTGCCTCAAAAGGATTGGGATAACTTGCTGCACTTTTGTTACTACTATCATTACTTGCTCACTACAAATTATCTTGCTATCAAACTACACTGTTACTTACAATTTCAACACTTACAAACATTACCTTGCTGAAAACAACTTGTCATTTCCTTCTGCTCCTCGTTGGGTTTGACACTCTTACTTATCGAAAAGAGCTAAAATTGATCACATATACTTTGGGTCATCATGACTCCGTCCTAGGAGAGGTCCGGATGGGGTACCTAAATGGGTTTGCCTGAGGGGCCGAGTGGCCATGCTGATGGTGGCGGGAATCCTGCTGATAGTGAGGGCGAGGTTGTCGGTGTACTAAAGTAGGGGTACCCTAGAACCCCGAACTTGTGCACGGGCAGTAGTAGCCTCCCGCGGCAAGTCCTGCCAGGGGAGCGACAAGAGTCTCCACGGCCCGCTCCGGGCCGGACGAAGGCCAAGTGATCGAGCCCCGAAGACCAAGCCCCGACAAGAGGAGCTTGCCAGGCCAAGCATGCGAGGCCCGGCAAGAGGAGCTTGCCGGGCCAAGGCGACAAGGCCCCGGCAAGAGGAGCTTGCCGGGACGACTAAGCCGAAGCACCAAGGCCCCGGCGGGAGGAGCTCGCCGGGATGGCCAAGCTAAGGCACCCCAAGAGAAGCCCGCCGCGGCGCGCCGCGCGCCCCGGCAAGGCCTGACGAGCGGCAAGCTCTCAGGTGCGGCAAGGCAACTACCGCGGCAAGCCACTTGCCGCGGCTAACCACCACCTCAGGCCCGCGCTCCAGCCCACCTGCCCACGCGTCACTCTGGAGCTTCCCCGGAGGCACGTGGCGAGACGTTACGCAACCTGAGGTGTGCGGTGGCACGCAACGTTGACAGAGTCGCCCCCGTGGCGAGCGGAGGCGCCCCTAACGGTCCGCCTCGGCACTGTTCAAGCGATCCAGACGGGCATTTAATGCCTTTGTCCCCTGCCGTCAGAGTTAGGTTCGATAACACTGTGCAGCCGCTGTTCGCACAGTTCCTTGCCATTTTTACCCTCACCTGCGCCACTACCTGTGGAAAACCCCTTGGCATATAAAAGGAGGCCCATGCGCATGGGAGAGGGGGGGACCAGAGAGCGAGGAGGGAGAACCAGCAGGACGCCCAGTAGACCCTCGTCTACGTCCAGCCCCAACTCGTTGTAGCTTCTTGCGCTCCAGAGCAAGAACTCCAATCAACCAGACATGCAGCAGTAGGGTTTTACGCATCCATGCAGCCCGAAGCTGGGTAAAATCATTGTGTGTGTGTGTCGCCTCGATCTGCTCTTTGTGCATCCTCGCCCCCGCCGAACCGACAAGGGGCTCCGTCCCCATAGGTGCTCGTGGAGGCTGATATCCCCTGACAGAGGTGGTTGTAGTATGTATATATGGATGAACTATGTATGTTGAACTTGCTATGTATTTGGATATGTCATATGCATGTGGAACTTGCTATGTATTTGGATCTATCATATGTATGTGGAACTTGCTATCGATGTGTTTGGTGTGGAATATATATATGTTTGCTAAGAAATACCATATATTTGCCATGAAAATTGTTGGATATAAGAAAAAAAATAGAACAAAAAGAGACAATGCAGCCTCCTTGATATCTTCCACCGACAGCAAAGGGGCTTTGTCGTCTGCCACAGACGGCAAAGAGGCCACGTGGTAGCAACCTGTGCAATCTGGGACCTATACCATTTTGTTACTTTGTCGTCTATGGCAGATGACAAAGGATGTGGGAGTTTGCCATCTGCGGGAAGATGGCAAAGGCTGCCGTTAGCCACCTAACATGGCCAACACCTATTGTTTATCGTCTACATTATTTGTATCTGCCACCGATGGCAAAGGTTCTTTGCCGTCTGCTTTGAGAAAGCAGACGGCAAAGAACCTATTTACCATAGCTTTCTATGTCGGGCAGCTTTGCCGTCGGTGGTAGATGGCAAAGAGGTTTGCCTTCTGCTTTTGGTTCCTTTTCCGTCTGCCATGGCAGACGGCAAAGAAGCTGATTCCTATAGCACACCGGTCCCCGCTCACGTTCCTGCTCTCGTGCCCCGACTGCGCCAGCGCCCATCCTCGTGGCATTGATGGGCTGGGCGTCGCACATTGTCGCCGAGATTGATGCCACGGGGTTCCACAAGGTCCTCGCCGACTTTCACGCGCCCGTGCATCTGCCAGCGCATGCGCCTACATGTGCAGTCACGCGCGCGCCCGTGCTGGTGCCCGTGCACCTGCCAGAGCATGCGCCTGCACGTGCACTAACACACACGCCCGTGCCTGTGCCCATGCAGACGAATGTCTCTGCCATGCCGTTGCCAGTGCCTATCCCCCCGCGGGTGCTAGTGCCCCCTCACCGGCATGGATCGCCATCGTTGACCGCTTCCTCGCACCAACGCCAGTATCCTCCTCAGGCTAGTTGACTCGCTCCTGGAGACCGAAGTCCAGAACATTCTAGCCTTCATTGAAGCTAGGGCCAACGTCTAGGAGTACGCCAACAACGACCAAGACGCCGCTGTTGCCATCGGTTAGTGGCCCGACAACACAGAGCACGGCATAGGAGCCGCTTCCCACCGCAAGACACCCCCGCCGCTGATGCGTAATCTAAATTTTCCATGAAAGATGTTTGGATTGCCATGCTAAAATTGGAACATTTGGGATTTATCATTTATTTTAGTTTGATCGTTGTATGAATGTAAAGTTGGAGTCAGACTGAATGAAATCTATGGTTTGATCAATTGAATGTTCTGCTAGAGCCGTATCAAATAAAATATTATACATGTATTCCTTCTCATCGCAAATATTTCATATTAAATACCCCACCAATTCCAAATATTTTTTTAGGGAAGTCAATTCCAAATACTTGTAGGGTGCAACCAGTCCCCTTGTTCGAGCACTAGGCGATACATCTATTTATCCATGCATTTAATTATTACAGCGTAGTAGATAAATAGTACTACAACTAGCCTAACTTGTCTGTCACGGTCACTTTTGTTCCTAAACTTGTTACGTGTATAATACTACTAGTACGTGAAACTGGTTATGTAACTTGTGAACGCATCCCGATATGGTCAACGGCAACATTGCCGACACGTTCTTCGTGTTTGCACGTGCGTCTAACCGTTGAAGGGAGGAGAGAGAGAGAAGACATGTAACCCACCAGTAAGTCAAGGCAAATAGTACGTCCTAACGAGCCGGTCCCACTAATGTACTATTATCCATTAAATAGGTTGTGGTAATATAAAAACATTATATCAACAAAGAGGGGGTACAACAAACGTTGCTAATATGTTGCCTATTGACGTGCCGCTCAAATGCCCTGGTCGCATGTTCGATCCTCGTCCTTTTTCATTTTTAATTTTTAATTTATATATGGGTCCAAATTTGTTCCATGACAGGTGGGCCCCTTGGTGTGTAGTTTGTAGCACTTTAATTGGTGGGTCGAAATTTGTTCCATTACAGGTGGACTATGAGTGTGTAGTTTTATAGCTTATTTGTAATAATTAAATAGGACAACAGAGTTTTTTGCAAAGTTACCATGGTGCGGCATGGATGGTGAGAAAGGGCGTGCGAAAGAGCGGTGACCGAGCCAGAGTAGTTGTGGGCCGAATGCTATGAAAATATAATTTGAAACCACCGGAATAAATGTCTTCACAAATAAATCCAAGGTTGGAGTCCCCCTTGCAATGTAAATAGCTCCGGCTCTGCGAGGGATGGAGAGGTAGCTTCAATGTGTGGAAGATACAGTGTGAGAAAGCGAGGTCAATCGAGACATGGGTAGATAGAGACAAAGTGAGTGTGGTCCGTCATTCATTGAAAAGATATATACACTATAAAAAATACACTTCCATGATGATATGTATTTGTCAAAGTAGGTCTCAATTTGTGTCATGCATATACATCCATGATGAGTTTAGGACAGAATCAAGATAGTCATACTTGTGCTGTCGTAGAAGTGTTCCATGACATTACTAAAATTATAATCACGGAAGTGTCCACTTCCATGATGATAGATCGCGCGTCATAGAATTTCTTTCGTCAAGGGTAACCGACACGTGGCATCCACCGTAACGGGTCGCCGTTAAGCTATCAGGTTCCGGTTTTGATCCGATAACCCGTTAACAACCCGTACCAATGGGGATTTTCCACATGTAAAATTCTCAATGTCCAGAGGAACCACGTGTCGCCTCACCATTGGGACAGATGTCATCCACTCATTGGACCAAAGGCGCCGATGATACGTCGACACCAGGCATGGCCCAACAGAGGCCTATTCTGGTGAAAAAGCTGGCCCATATTACTTGGTCAAAAGGTAGCGGGCAGGCCCATAGAAAGCCTATTAACGGCCTGTTCGCATATAGCCCATTTATAGCCTGCTAGGTCACGACCAGTTACAGCTTATCCAAATTAGGCCCAATAGCGTCATCTGGGCTGTCCAGTATGGTTCCATGTCGTTGTATCTTCCGGCCCATGTATGGCTCATGACGTCTTTCGGCCCATATGAGGCCCTTTGTAACCCTTGGCCCATTAATGGCCCATGGTGAAATTGGTCCGTAATGAACAGTGTATCGCTTTATACCCATTAACGGCCCATTAGTCCATCAGCCGTTTCCAGCCTGTGTTTACTTTCGGCCTTCAAGAGCCCATTTATTCCTGGGCTCATTTCCAGAATTCGGGGGCTCATTTCTGGTTGTGGGCCAAATTCAGCCCGTGGTTACAATCGACCTGTTTGTGGCCCGTTAACCCGTTGGGTTGTTTTTATATCAGCATCAATTACGGCCTATTAACGGCCCATTATGGTCGGGCCATAAAACAGACGATTTCCACTCTAGCCCATTTACAGCCCATTTTGTGGTCCGTTATTGTCCAACAAATAATACGGCCCATGTTTGGCGAAACGATTATATGGCCCGTAGAAGGCCAATAGATGAGACGGCCCGTTGAAGGCCCATGGATCTTACGGACCATAGAAGGCCCATGGATCCTACGGCCCGTGGAAGGCCCATTGAGAGTACAGCCCGTGGAGGGCCATGGTCACTACAGTAGGTCGCAGGACCATGGTCACAACAGTCCGTGTGTTGCCATGGTTATTGTGGCCTAGTTATAAAAATAGGTTATTGTGGCCACTAGCAAAACATGGAAAAAGAACTACAGTGACTACAAGCAAACAACTAAACAAGACAATAAGGAAATAAATAAGCAAGCAAATAACGCTAGGCTATTACATCTATTACACATATTACATCCACTGGACATCAAAGTTCGCCACCAGTACAAATATAGGGAACAAAGTAGCATATTACATACACTGGCCGTAGAAATTGGCCACCAGTGCAAATAAACACGGTAGCAAAACAAGTATGCAGCTGAAACAACTTCAGAAGAGCTCAAGAAACGTTATCCTAGGTATCCACCATGCTGGCAATAAGCTTAGCAAGCTTATTAGTTTCTCCTGTTTGGCGCTAAAATCCTCCAACCCTTGTTGTTGCACCTAAAAGTATGCATCTGAATGCTCCAGGGACTTTCGCAGTCCTTCCGGTTCTTGTCGTAGCACAGCCGATCGATGTCTTTCAACTTGTAGTTGAGACTCAAGAGACCGGATTGATTCATACAGTGAGTTTGAATAGCTTGTGCAAGCGGTAGTGGCCAGTAACTCGAACACTAAACCAAGACAGGACTTTGGGGTTGTCTCACTGTCCTCAAGATAGTTTTCCTTAGCTGTTTTATCAGCTTTGTTGCAGACCAACAAGGATGTCTCACTATCCTGAACCTTATCTGCATTACTTCCTTTACCATTGCTTAATAAGGTACTCCTCCCCAGTAATTTGTCAGCATTCTAAAAGAAGAAACAAGCAGACACATAACAGGTTTAGCACGTACTAGTATATGAAACTCATTTCGATGAACCAATTCATTAGTAAGGTGGACAGGATTAAACTACCAAGTCTTCTATTGCTAAGTAGTACATAATAAAAGCATGAAACAAACATATATCTCTGTCCTATGGTCACTTCATTGTCTTGCCAAATCAAAATAGATACACGGTTCAAATCATATCAGTTTAAGACAAAGCAGCACCAAAAGAATACAAAGCATGTGAAACTACACAGCACAACAAGATTTTAGATGGGTACCACGGGTCTACATGTACAACAACACTATTGGCTATTTTGTGATGCTAGTAATGTGCATGATATTAGAAGTCAACTATATACACAATTGAAATTGAAACCGGTAGAGCTATTTATAAGAGCATACCTGTTAAAGAAACATGCGTAAACATACCTGTTGTGCCATTGGAGTTTCGGTTGGATCCTTCAATTTAAAAATATAAGTAAATAAACTGATACAAGAGCAAAGTAGTATGCACGATAGCAATGGAATCTTAAATGAGAATAGTTGTTCTTTAGTTTTAATCACTTGTTCTACATGAACAAAGTACAGTAAGACGCAAGAATATAGTACTTAAAATAGAATATGAGCTCATGGACCTTACCACATTCTTGGTCTGGGACCAGTACAGGACAAGACGTTCCCACTCCTAGTCCAGTAAATGTGTCTCAAGAGAACGTAAGGGAATTTGATGGCTTTCTTTGGCAGCGAAGTACGTTCTCTTCACGTAATTCCGATACTGCCACCAAGCATTCTTAAAGACAGTATAGGTATTAGCACAGGTTACCTGATCCTAAGTTTCCAAATCGGTCCTTCTCTATAGAGAAAAATGGGAAAAATTGTTGTATTATAACCACCATGGAGGTAGGATGTATGGGGCAAAGCAAAGTGATTGCCATGAATAACATTACTTACACATAACTCCTAGACAAACACCTGCAACCGGCATTTTCCTTCATCTTCAGTATAATATTTCCATGATGGGAAGATATGCACATAGGATTTAACAACATAAAATGCGGTAGATGCTAAACTACGACTGGCTCGTTGTGCTTCCTCCACAAGAATATGTGTACTAACTTGGGGAGTTGGGGTTCGCCATGTGTCGGGACCCCGATTCCAAGTCACATCGACCCAGCTAGTAACACCTCATATCACTTTGCGGCCTCACGCACGGTAATCCCACGGGTGTCGCCTTACCATGGCCCGGGACGGTTTGCGCCTTTTGGCTCACGTATATGGTAGTGTCGCTATCATCCATATGACAGAGAACCTAGGCCGACATGGCTAGTCATGAACCCAAAGCGGAACTAACCCATGGGGACAGGCATACATGATTCAGCTTCGAGCATGTCGGTCAACAGCATGTGAATCCGGGCTGTAGCACTGGGCTAACAGGACTCCGGTAACCCGGGCTGTAGCAGGCTAGGCAAGACTCCGGATGTCACCGCGCGACATTTCCCCGAAGGGATAGACACAGCACCGAAGTGAAGCACATGCCGACCAGTTAAGTGTCCTAAACAGTAGTGCTGGGATAGCAGGACTCCGGTGAACCGGGCTGTAGCGGACTACTATGGTTCAAGGAGGCACTAGACTACATTTCCCCATATGAGAGGCTGCCAAGGATAAAGAACTAGATTGTCGGATCCCACACATACCAAGCATTTCAATAATTCACACAATATGCTCGGTATGTGTAAATACAACATGGCACCGCAACAAAACTCTACAACTCAAAGTACTTTATTTAAAGGCTCCAAGGAGGCATAAATTACATGTTCATACAGATAGGGGTCACATGACCCGACACCCAAGTCATACAAACATACAAGCACATGCGGAAGCAAACTAGTCTGAGTACAGACACTAGAAAGAAAGAAGGCTTGACAAAGCCCGTCTATCTACGTAGGCCCTTCACCAGCTTAGATCACCACCTGGGTGGCAAGTCACTCGTCAACGTCGAGATCTACATAGAACCATCTGAAGGGGCGGTGTTGTCGTCTGAAAACATTAATTAAAGCAACATGAGTACAAAGGTACTCAGCAAGTCTTACAACAGATCCTACTATACATGCACATTCTCAAGAAGGTAGTGGAGTTATTGCAGCAAGCCGGCTTTAACTCTTGGCTAAGCTAACCTACGAGACACCACTTGTAAAATAGTTTTCGTACACGAGTCCACTACTCACCATCACAATACTCCAACGTGGATCCTCCCTCGTCATCCTACAAAGGGGTCATCCGCGGTACTCACAGTTATCTTGAGGCTTTTAGTAGTAACCATTAACTTGTCTAGGAACTGCATAAGCGACCAAGTAGTCCTTTACCGCGGACGCAGCTATTCGAATAGTTTTATACCCTGCAGGGGTGTACTTCGTCACACATGTTTCCACCACTTAGCGTCTGCACACGACATGTGCTCGGCAGATTTCAAGCGAAAGCCGACGTGGTTGTAGACCACGACCTAACTAACCACACAAGTCTCTAGTCTAGGTTTATCGCCTATTCGGGTTCCACCCGCAAGGAAATCCGATTGGGGTGTCCTCCACGGCCCCAAACGATGTGTGCAGGGTTCCCGAGACACCAAATGGGTGAATCGGTACATCGGGCCACGAGCCTACCGCATCACAACCCACCCCTATGGTCAGCACTACGCACGGCCTCCAGCAACTACAAACACCAGAAACTACTTGCAACTCCTGGACAGAGTACGAGAGGGGTCAGTAAGTCGAGCGGGGTCATATTTTAGGGCCCAATGTGTGGTAGTAGCTGATCTTAAATCAAACATACATATCTCAGTTCTTAAGGACGACCGCAATGAAACAACCCGCCATGTACTCCTACATGGCATCTCATCGATACCTTTACCAAATCATGTTCAACACTTCACTCTCATTACCGACACAGCCTTTCACTCTAGTTCATCACCCCGATGAGCCAGACCTGACACAACTCTAAGCATAGCAAGCATAGCATGGTAGGAAGCACACACATGGGTCAATCAACTCCTACACATGCTAGTGGATTTCATCTAGTTACTGTGGCAATGACAGGTAATGCAAAGGAAGTGGGTTCAACTATCGCAACACATGCAGTAAACGAGAGCAGAAGCGAGAAGACGGGTTTGTATCGAAATGATCAATGGGTTGCTTGCCGGACGGAGTGGTAGTTGGATACTGCCCTTCAGTTGGATACTCGTGAATATCCTCGGAGGCAGAAACTACCACAAAGAACACATCAAAACTCAATCACCACATGGCAATATGCAACAATATGATGCATGCAATGACATGGCAAAATGGGGTGTGATAAGCCTAATGCAACTTGCGACATAATGGTTTGAGTCCATCTGAATCAAAGATTCAAATGATCACCCAAAATAATAAGTGATATAAGTGCATTAGCTTGTTTCACCTAAACAACAAGTTTAAAGTGTTCTGACATGCATGAAACTAGTACAGATGGAAGATTGGATTTTTTGATCAAATTTCATATATAAATCTTTGCATTTGGAGTTACAGATTAATTTCTATGAATTTTTGAAGTTTGAACTATTTTCTGGAATTTCCTGTATAAGAATAATTCCAGTAACTTGATTAATGCGTCAGCATTGCGTCAGGGTGACGTCAGCGGTCAACGAGGCTGGTCCAGGTCAAACTGACCTGTGGGCCCTGCGTGTCAGTAGTTAGTTAAACTAACTAATATCAGTTAGCGCTAACCCTAGGTTAATTAGGAGAGGGGGGCCCACTTGTCATAGACTCAGGGGAAGTCAACTTGGGCCCAACCTGTCAAAGTCAACGGGTCAAACACGCCGGCATTTAGCCGCCGGAGAGGCCAGACGCGGCGGTGAGAGTGCATCTTTGCGCTCCGGCGACCAAATGAACGGCGGAGACCATCTACGGGACGCGGGGAGGGAGCCGCGTCGGTTGGTGGCAGTGGTGGAGCTCGGGGTGGCCGGAAACATCACCGGTGACGACCTAGGCGGCCACCGGAGTTTGGGCAAGGTTGAACCCGAGGCTGCGGGGCACGGCGAGGTGCGTGGTGAGGTGCGTTTGGCTCCTGTGAGTGCTGTGAGGACGGTGGTGTGCTTGGAATCAAGCCAACGTGGCTGTGGCCACGACGGCGACGTGCGGTGGCGGCGGCAAGTGCGGCCGAGCTCCGTGCAGTCGATGCAGGGCTCGAGAGCGAGAATGAGAGGGATGGAGAGGTAGCTGGGCTCACGGCGAACAGGACGGTGCAGACGATGCGGTCGGGGACGAACTGGTGCGGCGGAGACGACGAAGGGGATCTGCAGCGGCGTTCGGTGAAGATGAGATCGAAGAAGACAAAGCAGGGCTCGCGAGTGCTCGGGGCTCGGGCTGCCCGACGGAGTCGACGACGGTGGAGCTGTTGGACACAGGGGTGCGTTATGGGGACGATGGAGGACGTGGTTTCACGGTGGCCCGGGCGCGGCAGCGTCGGTCATGGCAGAGGGAGAGCGAGAGAGAGAGGCAGGGGAGAATGCGGGATGTCCGCGGGGTCGGGGCGGCGACGTGGAGCCTGCCCAGGTGTCCAGGGGCACGGGCGGCAACCAGCTGACGACGTGGCGAGCTCATGCTCGTCGGCGTCACCTCTGTGCCTGCCTGGCGAGGACGAGGCATCTGGATGGCGTGGGCCAGCACGGTGCTGGGCCGGCCAGGTGGGCTGCCAGGTGGCTGCGGCCAGGTAAGTTCCCTCCTTCTCTTTTATTTCTGTTTTTCTATTTTTCCGTAAGTTTGTGGCTTTATTCGAAATAGTTAGGCACTTCTAAAAATCCTGAAAGTAATCACAGGCTCTGTTTAGAATATCTCCAACAGCCCACACTTATTTCCAGAATTATTTGAGCATTTAAAATATTTACTAGCATTTAAATGCCCAAATGCAATTTACCTATGATTTAATTCAATCTGTTGACCAAGAAAATTGTGCACCAATTTTACCAGAGGTTCTAACCCAAGACAAAAAGGGTGAACTTTTTAAAAGGGCATTTCAGGTTCATTGAAAATATTTTTAGTAAACCTTAGTTGATTTCAAGGGGGTGCTGGGTGTTCTTTCTTCCCCAATTCAAGTTTCTGATGAAAGGTAGACATGATGCAACACCCTAATGCATGAATTAGCTAGGATGTGACAACTCACCCCCACTCAAAAGAATCTCATCCCGAGATTTAGGATCCGTCGGGAAGAAGGTGGGGTACTCAAGTCGAAGACGATCCTCCCTTTCCCAAGTAGCTTCTTGCTCGGAATGGTGTGACCATTTAACCTTGAGAAACTTGATATTCTGGCGTCGAGTGGTACGCTCAGCTTGATCAACGAAACGAACGGGATATTCTCGATATGTGAGATTATCTTGGAGATCAAGCGTTTCGTGGTCCACTCCACAGATAGGATCCGAGAAGCAACGCCTGAGTTGAGAAACGTGGAAGACATCATGAACTCTGGAAAGATGCGGAGGTAGTTCCAATTGGTAGGCAACTTCTCCCCGTTTGGCAAGAATGCTAAAGGGTCCAACGTAACGAGGAGCCAATTTGCCCTTGATACTAAATCAATGGGCTCCCTTCAAAGGAGTAACCAGAAGGTAAGCCTTCTCGCCAACTTCATAAGTCATGGGCTTATGTTTGCAGTCATATTGGCTCTTTTGACGAGATTGGGCTATTTTCAATTTCTCACGAATGATGCGAACCTGCTCTTCTGCTTCCTGGATCATATCCGGGCTAAAGAGTTGTCTTTCCCCGGTTTCTGACCAGTTAAGAGGCGTTCGGCATTTTCTTCCATAGAGAACTTCGAAAGGAGCTTTGCCCAAGCTAGCTTGATAACTATTGTTATAAGCGAACTCGGCGAATGGAAGGCACTTCTCCCAATTCATACCGAAAGAGATGATAGAAGCATATCCTCAAGAATTTGATTGACTCATTCTACTTGACTACTTGATTAAGGGTGGAAGGCGGTGCTAAAGGAGAGACGAGTTACCATAGCATTTTGGAAACTTTCCCAAAATCAAGAGGTGAAGAGACTTCCACGGTCTGAGTTAATCTCCAATGAAACACCATGAAGAGACACTATTCGGGAGATGTACAAGTCAGTTAGCTGGCTAGCGGTTATACTCTCACGAACGGGTAGGCAGTGGGCTACTTTGGAAAGACGATTGACAACGACAAAGATAGCATTATTCCCTCTCTTGGTCCTGGGAAACCCGCTAATGAAGTCCATATCGATCTTATCCCTTTTCCAATCAGGAATTGCCAAAGGTTGAAGGGTGCCAGCAGGCCATTGATGCTCTACTTTAACATGACGACAGAAGTCGCAATTAGCAATGTATTGAGCAATTTCTCTCTTCATCCTAGTCCACCAAAACCTCTGGCGTAGGTCTTGATACATTTTAGTACTACCGGGATGAATGGTGAGAGGGGCTTCATGAGCTTCCTTAAGGATCAATTGCCGTAGATGTTGTTTCTTGGGAACCACCAAGCGGTTCTCGAAGAAGACAACACCTCGCTCATCCATGGAAAAACTTGTAGCAGCTATGCTAGCAATGTTCTCCTTAATCCGGGATATGCCCTTATCGCGCCTCTGGGCAGCTATGATTTGATCTGTAAGGTTAGGTTTTGCCACCATGGTGAAAAGGAATCCTCGAGGAACAATGTGAAGGCTTGACGAAGCCCGTCTATCTACGTAGGCCCTTCACCAGCTTAGATCATCACCTGGGTGGCAAGTCACTCGTCAACGTCGAGATCTACATAGAACCATCTGAAGGGGCGGTGTTGTCGTCTGAAAACATTAATTAAAGCAACATGAGTACAAAGGTACTCAGCAAGTCTTACAACAGATCCTACTATACATGCACATTCTCAAGAAGGTAGTGGAGTTATTGCAGCAAGCCGGCTTTGACTCTTGGCTAAGCTAACCAACGAGACACCACTTGTAAAATAGTTTTCATACACGAGTCCACTAATCACCATCACAATACTCCATCGTGGATCCTCCCTCGTCATCCTACGAAGGGGCCATCCGCGGTACTCACACTTATCTTGAGGCTTTTAGTAGTAACCATTAACTTCTCTAGGAACTGCATAAGCGACCAAGTAGTCCTTTACCGTGGACGCGGCTATTCGAATAGTTTTATACCCTGCAGGGGTGTACTTCGTCACACATGTTTCCACCACTTAGCGTCTGCACATGACATGTGCTCGGCAGACTTCAAGCGAAAGCCAACGTGGGTGTAGACCACGACCTGACTAACCACACAAGTCTCTAGTCCAGGATTATCGCCTATTCGGCTTCCATCCGCAAGGAAATCCGGCCGGGGTGTCCTCAATGGCCCCAAACGATGTGTGCAGGGTTCCCGAGACACCAAACGGGTGAATCGGTACACCGGGCCACGAGCCTACCGCATCACAGCCCACCCCTATGGTCAGCGCTGTGCGCGGCCTCCAGCAACTACAAACACCAGAAACTACTTGCAACTCCTGGACAGAGTACGAGAGGGGTCAGTAAGTCGAGCGAGGTCATATTTCAGGGCCCAATGTGTGGTAGTAGCTGATCTTAAATCACCCATAGAGATCTTAGTTCTTAAGGACGGCCTTAATGAAACAACCCACCATGTACTCCTACATGGCCTCTCATCGATACCTTTACCAAATCATGTTCAACACTTCACTCTCATTACCGACACAACCTTTCACTCTAGTTCATCACCCCGATGAGCCATACCTGACACAACTCTAAGCATAGCAAGCATAGCATGGTAGGAAGCACACACATGGCCCAATCAACTCCTACACATGCTAGTGGGTTTCATCTAGTTACTGTGGCAATGACAGGTCATGCAAAGGAAGTGGGTTCAACTACCACAACAAACAACAGTTTGAAACGCGTTGTCTTAATGCAGTAAACGAGAGCAGAAGCGAGAAGATGGGTTTGTATCGAAATGATCAATGGGTTGCTTGCCTGACGGAGTGGTAGTGGGATACTCCCCTTCAGTTGGATACTCGTGAATATCCTCGGAGGCAGAACCTACCACAAAGAACACATTGAAACACAATCACCACATGGCAATAGGCAACAATATGATGCATGCAATGACATGGCAAAATGGGGTGTGATAAGCCTAATGCAACTTGGGACAGAATGGTTTGAGTCCATTTGAATCAAAGATTCAAATGATCACACAAAATAATAAGTGATATAAGTGCATTAGCTTGTTTCACCTAAACAGCAAGGTTAAAGTGTTCTGACATGCATGAAACTATTATAGATGGAAAGCTTGGATTTTTCTGATCAAATTTCATATATAAATCTTTGCATTTGGAGTTACAGATTAATTTCTATGAATTTCTTAAGTTTGAAGTATTTTCTGGAATTTCCTGTATAAGAATAATTCCAGTAATTGCATTAATGCGTCAGCATTGCGTCAGGGTGACGTCAGCGGTCAACGAGGCTGGTCCAGGTCAAACTGACCTGTGGGCCCTATGTGTCAGTAGTTAGTTAAACTAACTAATATTAGTCAGCGCTAACCCTAGGTTAATTAGCAGAGGGGGGCCCCACTTGTCATAGACTCAGGGGGAATCAACCTGGGCCCACCCAGCCAAAGTCAACGGGTAAATCCCTCCGGCGTTTAGCCGCCGGTGACGCCAGACGCGGCGGTGAGAGTGCATCTTCGCGCTCCGGCGACCAAATGAACGACGGAGACCATCTACGGGACGCGGGGAGCGAGCCGCGTCGGTTGGTGGCAGTGGTGGAGCTCAGGGTGGCCGAAAACGTCACCAGCGACGACCTAGGCGGCCCCCAGAGTTCGAGCGAGGTCGAACCCGAGGCTGCAGGGCAAGGCAAGGCACGTGGTGAGGTGCGTTGGGCTCCTGCAAGTGCGGTGAGGACGGTGGTGTGCTCGGAATCAAGCCAACGTGGCTGTGGCCACGACGACGACGTGCGGTGGTGGCGGCAAGTGCGGCCGAGCTCGGTGCAGTCGATACAGGGCTCGAGAGCAAGAATGAGAGGGATGGAGAGGTAGCTGGGCTCACGGCGAACACAACGGTGCAGACAACGCGGTCGGGGACGAACTGGTGCGGCGGAGACGACGAAGGGGATCTGCGGCGGCGTTTGGTGAAGATGAGCTCGAAGAAGATTAAGCATGGCTCGCGGGCGCTCGGGGCTCGGGCTGCCCGACGGAGACGATGACGGCGGAGCTGTTGGACACGTGGGCGCGGTACGGGGACGATGGTGGACGCGGTTTCACGGTGGCGCGGGCGCAGCAGCGTCGTCCATGGCGGAGGGAGAGCGAGAGAGAGATGCAGGGGAGAATGCGGGATGTCCATGGGTTGGGGGCGGCGACGTGGAGCCTGCCCAGGTGTCCAAGGGCGCGGGCGGCAAGCAGCTGACGCCGTGGCGAGCGCCGGCGTCACCTCTGTGCCTGCCTGGCGAGGACGAAGCAGGTGGCTGGCGTGGGCCGGCCAGGTGGGCTGCCAGGTGGCTGCGGCCAGGTAAGTTCCCTCCTTCTCTTTTATTTCTGTTTTTCTATTTTTCTATAAGTTTGTGGTTTTATTAGAAATAGTTAGGCACTTCTAAAAATCCTGAAAATAATCAAAGGCTCTATTTAGTATATCTCCAACAGCCCACACTTATTTCCAGAATTATTTGAGCATTTAAAATATTTACTAGCATTTAAATGCCCAAATGCAATTTACATATGATTTAATTCAATGACCTTCTGTTGACCTCGAAAATTGTAAACCAATTTTGCCACAGGTTCTAACCCAAGACAAATAGGGTGAACTTTTTAGAAGGGCATTTCAGGTTAATTGAAAATATTTTTAGTAAAGTTTAGTTGATTTCAAGGGGGTGCTGGGGGTTCTGTCTTCCCCAATTCAAGTTTCTGATGAAAGGTAGACATGATGCAACACCCTAATGCATGAACTAGCTAGGATGTGACACCATGGTAGTAATGGTGCTTTGGGCACCGGAGCTGCCTTACGAACTACTCTTGTTTGGGAGCTCTGTGGTGGAGATGGTGCGGTGTCAACAGGAACTGTGTTACTATCTGCTGGGTTTGGGTTTAGATTGGGTGAAGCTGGTTCTCTATCCATCGCAGTAGGAGTACAATCTGCGAGAGTCTGGGTTATGAGTGGTAGGGCTAGTTATCGTGCATGTTCAACCGAGGTGCTATCACCACCAAGAGGTAGCACTGTTTTATTTGAAGACCGTGCTTTTACTCTGCTAGATACTACCATCACCCGCTCCAATTCAAATGGCTGATAAACAGGAGTCATAGTTGAATGTACAAACATTGTATGAGAGACAGATGTAATAGATACTACAGAAAAAAGATGGCATGAAATAGTTGACATGTATATTGTTTAACTAAAACGTATAGCATGACATAATTTCAAATATATATGATGTCTATCTAAACTGAATAGCATAGCATAACATAATTTAAAGATATGATGAATAACTAAACAGGATTGCATGACATAATTCACATACATGTTATCTAAGTAATCAGGATCGCATGATTTAATTCACATATGTGATTTATATGCTAAGTAGAGGGCATTTCGTATATATGATGTCTAGACTAAGAACATGGTGTTGAATATTGTGTATTATGATGTCTAAACTATGCAATGCAAGACACCATATGCATGATATGAGCAGTATAACCGTGCCAAGTTAGAGCATACACCTTAGTGGAGGAATAGGACTGGTCATCTATCTTTGAATCCATCTCTTAGGAGCTACCGGGACCCAGCAAGAGATCTGCTTGGACAATGTCACATCCCTAGTTCTGGTTTGCTCTAGGCTAGCTAGTCATGTGTGCATCATGTTTAAATTTCAATGAATTTGAAATGGGGACATGTTAAAGCCTCAGAAATCATTTATGAAAATGACCAAGATAAAAATTGCTTCAAGTAGGTCCAAGAAAATGTTCATGATCCTCTCTGAAAATATTGGCCAGAGGTAAAATTCAAACCTATATTTTTAGAAGCTCATAAATTGTCACATCCCTAGTTCTAGTTTGCTCTGGCTAGCTAGTCATGTGTGCATCATGTTTAAATTTCAATGCATTTGAAATGGGGACATGTGAAAGCCTCAGAAATCATTTTTGAAAATGACCAAGATAAAAATTGCTTCAAATAGGTCCAAGAAAATGTTCATGATTCTCTCTGAAAATATTGGCCCGAGGTAAAATTCAAACCAATATTTTTAGAAGCTCATAAATATTTATTTTGGGCGCTTGAAGCTAATGCAATAACTATTTGCATTGGATTTGTATTAGCTATATATTGAATATGTGTCAAATAATTCTGAGAAATTGTGAGGGTCTTTGGAATAATCCTTTTAGTCCCTGCAAAATTATCAGAAGAAAGCAAAATAGTTTAGTGCTTAAAACTAAATAAAAACAAATAGTAGAAAAGGAAAACAGAAAAAAAAAATGAAAAAGAGTCTTACCTAGGCCACTTACGTGGCGGCCCAGCTGTTCCGGCCCAGCAGGCCGGCCAAGCCGACTGGCCTTCACCAGTCATCCCCTTCATCGCACCAGGAGGACAGGGGCAAGCGCATGGCGCGCGCGGCCACGCGCCCCGGCCACCTCCTGCTTGCCGCTTCTCCCTGGACTCCCCTGGAGATGCCACGCACCCCCCGGACCCCTCGTTCACTCTCCCCCCCCCCCCTGCCTCCCTCTCCCGTTCCCCCCCATGGCCGAGCCGGTCATGAGCGTGTCGCCGCCGTTTCCAAAGCCACCGCTGACCCCGCACCCTCTTTTCCCTCTGTGGAAGCTCTGCCATGACATGCTCTACATCTCCGCCTAGACAAGCGACGCCGGAGCGCCCCGCAGCGCCGCCATCGCTGTTGTATTCATCCTCTGCACCGACAGCCATCGCCGTTGATTCGCAGCAACCCGACCGCCCCCGACCTCGCTAACTACGCCATCAGATGCGCTGTGAGAACCCGCATCGTCTCCCCCTACTCCCCTGGTCGCGCGCGCCCTCTACACCGTAGCCCTGCCATGGCCGAGAGCTTCTCGCCGCCGCGCTCATCATTGTTGTCGCTAGCAAGCCACAGCGACCGAACCGAGCTCGCTGACTTCTTCCACGTGCTATGTGGATGCCGCTGTGCTGCTCAGCTCCCTCGCCCGCGAGCTCTAGCCCTCCCAGCTGCAACCACCGAGCTCCGGCAGCCGCTTTTGCCATCATCGCCGTCGATTCCGATGGCCTCGCAACCTGCTGCTGCCTCCCCTAGATGCGCACGGGCAAGGGAAACCCCCTGGTGCCCTCAGCTTCCACTGTCATGGCCTCTAGGGTGGATGCCCCCACTTTTGTGTGCTCGCCGGCATTGAACTCCCGTGAGATGACGTGGCCCGTCATTAGCAGCTAACAGGCCCACTAATTAACCCTCTAGTGACACCGACAACTGGGCCCCGTGCCTAATTAACTTTGGGTTTATTTTTTGTTTAGATTAGTTTATAACCCAGCGGGATCCACGCGTCAGAGTTGACTATGCTAGCGTGTCCGTTGACCCGACCCCACCTGTCAGTGACTCTAGCCAACGTTGTGTCACTGACCTACGGGTCCCACCGGTCAGGTTTGACCCGGGGCAGTCCTGTTGACTTGCTGATGTCACACTGACGTAATGCTGATATAGTAATCACTTTTCTGGATTTTAAATAAATGTAAACGATTTATTTATTTTCAGAAAATGTCCTAAACTTCTAAAAATCATAGAAATTCAATCGTAGCACAGAATGAATTAAGTTATATATGAAAAATTATCAGAAAAATCCAATCTATCCATTTGTACCGTTTTCATGCATGTTTGGGAAACTTATGCCTGCTGATGAGGTCAAATAAATTAAATGGCATTTGAATAATCACATGTGGAGTTTGAGTTTGAACCTAGTGTTCAAACCAACTCCATTTAAATCGTTGCTAGTTGCATGAGCTCAAATCACAGCGTATTGCCATGTCACATTCACGCATCATATTGTTGCATCGCATTGATTGTGTTTCTTCTATGTTGTGAGTATTTGTCCCCTCTCAGTAGATGTGGTTCCGACGATGAGTTCGATGACACCGTTGAAGAGATATACTATCTTCAGAAGTGCCAGGCAAACAAAACCCCCCTGTTCGTTCCGGTACAATCCCACACCCTTGCTCCTGCTCTCTTTTACTGCATTAGGACAACAATGATTCAAATGTTACATGCTGCGGTAGTTGAACCCCTTTCCTCCGCATGACCTATCATTGCCCCAGTAAGTAGATGAAAGCCACTAGCATGAGTAGGAGTTGTTTGAGCCCTGATGTGCCTACTCATTCATGCTTGTTTGTCATGCCTGCTATTCCTTAGAGATGTGTCAGGTCTGTCATCGGGGATGAATTGGAAAGTTGTGAACATGTCCTACTGTTGAGAGCTAAGTGTGTGGACACGATTTGGTAAAGGTAGGGGTGAGAGGCCATGTAGGAGTACATGGTGGGTTGTCTCATTGAAATCGTCCTCGGAAACTGAGTTCTGCGTTTGTGATCCATGAACAGCTACTACCACACATTGGGTTTCGGTAACTCGGCCCATCTCGGCTTATTAATAAACCTAATCTCTGTCCAGGAGTTGCAACTAGTTTCTGGTGTTTGTAGGTAGTGCTAGTAGTCTACCAAGTGGCACCCGGTAAAGGTGGGCTTGGGACAGACTAGGTCCACTGGCACGGTGTACCAAGCATCGCCCGTTTGGTGGGCTTGGGAACCCTGCTCACATCGTTTGGGGCCGTGAGCGACACCCCGGCCGGATCTCCTCGTGGATGGAACTAGAATAGGCGATAAACCTGGACTAGAGACTTGCGTGGTTAGTCAGGTCATGGCCGACACCCTAGCCAGGCTTCCGCTTGAAGGTTGCCGAGATACATGACGTGTACATTGCGGTAAGTGGCGAGAGCGTGTGTGAAGAAGGATTAGCTTCCGAGACCGACATACTTGCAGGGTTACGCCATGTAACGCCCCGAGAACGACGCTCCAGTTGCCTTCCATGTTTTGCATGCCAGCTGTGTTATTTATTTGTTTGTTGCATCGGCATTCCGTTGTCGTCATGTTTTAAAACTTGCATCCGCTCATAGTTGCCGCGTCCCCCTTTGCTTCCGTTGACCGTTCCGAGACCAACCTTGTTCTTCGTTTTTCCTCTTGCCTAAACCGGAGTCTCTTTGCACAATGCATCGACCCCTTGCCTGTGTCCGAAACTTCCCCGACCCCGAACCGGACTATCGTTACCGTTGGGTCCAGATCATCCCCAAACATCTATAAAACATCATCGTTTCTTATATAGACTCTTCTAGCCTATTTTTTCCGGGCCATCCGATTACGATCGGAGGTACGAAGTAGCCCTAACCTAATCCCATCTGCTATATAAACAGCCTAACCCTAGTCCAATCCATCCATCCCGTCTCCGCCGCCAGCCGACCAACTCCCTCCTTCCTCGGGATCCTCCCAGATCCCCTTCTCCTCGGTTTCCTCCTCCACCCAATCCCGAAGGCACCGCGGTCTCCTCTGCTTCCCTCGTCCTCGCTCAATCCCAGGAGCAGCCACCACCTCGTTGTTCCCTGCCTCGGCCTCCTCTGCTTCTCCTCGTGCCCGTGGATCCCCTTGCCTCGCTTGAGCTCGCCGGGGAGCAGAGCACCACGGCGCCCGATTTCCCGCGCCCCTCTCGATCCAGGAGCCCGAGCTCCCCTGCCTGAACCCGACGTCTTCAACCGGACTCAGTAGAGACCAGCGCCCCGCTGCCTTCTTCTTCCAGTTCCATCCAGAGGAGAGGAGCTCCTCCATGCCCCACCCTGCGTCATGGACCTGCGCCGCTGCCGGACCCCAACCCCGTGCCCGACGCTGACCTGTTCCATCGTTGTTGACTACCAGATGAGCCTCGCGCCCATCTCTTCTCTTCTCCCTCCTTCCATTCTTCTCACTCTCCCTCACATCTCTCTCTCTGTCTGCTCATACAGGGAGCTCCGCTGCCTCGAAGCTGCAGCGCGCCGACTAGGTCGCCCGGGACCCCTGCCTCTCCTCGTCCCGATCGGGAGAACCCGGACGCCAAGATCTTGCCACCCCGGATCTCCTCCGCCCTCGTTGTTCCCGCGCCAAGCCCAAGCGCCGCCGTCCCTGCCGCCAAGTCCACGCCGCGGCCTCTGTTGTTTTGCAATGAGCAGCGCCCGTGCCCGTTGACCCGCCGTCTCGTGCGCATGGCCTCTTCGCCTTGGGCCGCTTCTGCTGCACCGCGTCAAGGCCCAGCGCCAGGCCTTCTCTGCTTCAGGCCGTGAGGCCCAATGTGAGCCACGGACCAGTCCCCGGACCAGCAGTTTCAGCCCCGATTGTGTTTTTTCCCTGTCTGCGAATTTGCCTAATAATCCAGAGAACGCTAGTTTTCAGAAAACCCCTTGTTGTTCATGCATATAATAACTAACGAACCATGCATCGGATTAAAACAAACTTTATATCTAAAATGCTTAGAATTTTGTGTAGATTAATAATATGCTGTTTTCATCCTTGTTTAAAATGTTTAAACCTGCTGTTAGCTTTATTTTACTATATGCCATGCTAGAATGATTTAATTCATAACTAATTAACCGTAACTCAGAATTTAATAAACTTTATATGTAAATGGGGTGGAAAAATGCATAGATTAACATGGTAGCATTACTTTGCATGTTTACAAACTCAAAAATATGCTTTAGGACAGAACAATACCAAATCTAAAATATGGACATGAGGATTTTCCGGATTTGTTGTTTGTTGTTTCCAGCCTCATTTAAACTTGCCTAAATAGCTAGTTTTCATATGCTTCACCTCTTGACATATTTAACAACATTTAATATTGTTGGGTACATAACTGAGAGAGAACTAAATAATTTAATGTGGTGTTTCGTCAATATGCAACTCGTTGCATATTGAGCTCCACTTAATTTGTGGTATTATTTGTAAACTTTGCCATGCCATGCATATTTAAACCAGACATGCATCATACTTGTTTGTGCATCTTGCCATGTGTATGTGCTGGTTGTTTACTATGTTGTTTGTTTGTTTCCAGGTTGCTTCTCTCGTTAGCTTCGGTTTCGTTCCTGAGTTGTGAGGATTCGTTCGACTACTTCCGTTTGTCTTCTTCATGGACTCGTTCTTCTTCCTCGCGGGATCTCAGGCAAGATGACCATACCCTCGAAATCACTTCTATCTTTGCTTGCTAGTTGCTCGCTCTTTTGCTATGCTGCGATACCTACCACTTGCTATATCATGCCTCCTATGTTGCGATGTCAAGCCTCTAACCATCCTTTCCTAACAAACCGTTGTTTGGCTATGTTACCACTTTTGCTCAGACCCTCTCATAGCGTTGCTAGTTGCAGGTGAAGTTGAAGTATGTTCCATGTTGGAACATGGATATGTTGGGATATCACAATATGTCTTATTTAATTAATGCATCTATATACTTGGTAAAGGGTGGAAGGCTCGGCCTTATGCCTGGTGTTTTGTTCCACTCTTGCCGCCCTAGTTTCCGTCATACCGGTGTTATGTTCCTTGATTTTGCGTTCCTTACACGGTTGGGTGATTTATGGGACCCCTTGATAGTTTGCTTTGAATAAGACTCCTCCAGCAGGGCCCAACCTTGGTTTTACCATTTGCCACCTAAGCCTTTTTCCCTTGGGTTTTCGCGAGCCCGAGGGTCATCTTTATTTTGACCCCCGGGCCAGTGCTCCTCTGAGTGCTGGTCCAAACTAGAGCACCGTGCAGGACCGTCCCTAGGCAACTTGGGTCACGTTGGTACCTGTACGCTTCGCTTATCCGGTGTGCCCTGAGAACGAGATATGTGCAGCTCCTATCGGGATTTGTCGGCACAGTTGGGTGGCTTTGCTGGTCTTGTTTTACCATTGTCGATATGTCTTGTAACCGGGATTCCGAGACTGATCAGGTCTTCCCGGTAGAAGGAATATCCTTCGTTGACCGTGAGAGCTTGTGATGGGCTAAGTTGGGACACCCCTGCAGGGTATAAACTTTTGAAAGCCGTGCCCACGGTTATGGGCAGATGGGAATTTGTTAATGTCCGCTTGTAGAGAACTTGACACTTGACTTAATTAAAATACATCAACCGCGTGTGTAGCCGTGATGGTTTCTTCTCGGCGGAGTCCGAGAAGTGAACACGATTCTTGTGTTATGCTTGTGCGTAAGTAGTTTCAGGATCACTTCTTGATCACTTCTAGTCCACGACCGTGCTTTGCCTCTCTTCTTGCTCTCATTTGCGTAAGTTAGCCACCATATATGCTAGTACTTGCTGCAGCTCCACCTCATTACCCTATCTTTCCTATAAGCTTAAATAGTCTTGATCTCGCGGGTGTGAGATTGATGAGTCCTCGTGGCTCACAGATTCTGCCAAAATAGTTGCAGGTGCCGATGATACCAGTGCAGGTGACGCAACCCAGCTCAGATAGGAGCTCGATGAAGATCGTGTTCGTTGTGTTGTTTCGTTTCTAGTTGATTAGTAGTGGAGCCCAGTCGGGGCGATCGGGGATCTAGCATTTGGGGTTGTATTCTTTTATTTTGGTTCCATAGTCGGACCTTGACTGTACTCTGATGATTTATGTTTAATTCATGTATTGTGTGAAGTGGCGGTTGTAAGCCAACTCTTTATCCCATTCTTGTTCATTACATGGGATTGTGTGAAGATGACCCTTCTTGCGACAAAACCACCATGCGGTTATGCCTCTAAGTCGTGCCTCGACACGTGGGAGATATAGCCACATCGTGGGTGTAACAAGTTGGTAATCAGAGCCATCCTCGACTTAGGATCCCCCTGCTTGATCGAATCACTGGTGTTGTTGAGTCTGAAAAAAAAGTTTTGAGTCTTAGGATTATATATATCAGAGAGTAGGATTATTTTTACTCCTCAGTCCCTTCATCGCTCTGGTGAGGCCTCCTGATGTAGAAGTTTTGACGTTACTCTCCTCAAATTTCACTAAAAAATTTAAGGTCACGCGGGTATCTTGGAATCGTTCCGATAGTCTTGTGCCGAGAACATTGTTCTTGGTGCCTCCTGACATTTAGGGGTTGTGGCAATGTCCCGGGGAGTTGATCTCCGAGGAGTTGTCGTCACAATTTTATCGTTGCAGTTCTGGAATACCTGAGTTTCGCCGACATCGAAAATCTCTTCTATGCAGTTGTTGGTGAGATCACCTCGACGCCACCCAGTACTGGGGCGGGAGTTCAGGAGTATTGCCATAACTCGTATAACGGATGCTTTTCAAAGGTTGAGGTAAACGATTTCCTAAGGTTTCTTGGTTATGTGTTGAAGGATGGATACAGCTGGATGTAGGATTTGTTAGTTTGGGTGAGATATATATTTCTTCCCCTGTATCCCCAACACCTGATTGCATAACCAGAAAGTTTTGGGAGTTTATAAGTGGGAATTCAAGTATCACGTAGGAATTCTTTCCAACAGACACAAGATACGATATGGGATCTATCATATGTTTGTTTTCGGCTTATTTTGTAAGCCAATCGTTTTAAGTTGTGGTATTCGAGTTGCTTCAAAGTCCAATGTAGATTCCATACCTTATTCTAAGCGATGTTCTCATATTTCTATGTGGATGCTAATCCTTCTTGTTCATCAAGGTTGTCTTTTCAATCCTTTCCAACCGGTGTGCTTCTCTTCAAGTAAATCCGATCATTTTAACATTCGCAAGATCACCTCTCAGTTTTCTCAACGGTGTTCGTTTCATCCGACCCAAGTTGCTTTTGTTTTCCCACCGTCACACCTTTTTCTTCAAGGACTCGGATTTCTTAATCAAGTATCCTTTTTATTGATGGGAAGTCTCTCCATTCTTTTCCGTCAATGTTCTTATCCGGTGATTATCAGGAAGATACTAACGGAGCCTTAACTTCATCATTATTCGTTCTCTTTCTTCTCAAGTGGGTTAAATTCAAGCTTTGTCGATCATATCTTTTCCTCGTTTCAAATGTTTTTCTCATATTGGTGTATCTCTTAATCATTCCACGCTTGCTATTCAATTGTTCCGGAGTGCTGAAGATATCTCTGAAGATTCGTGTTTCCACTTTGCATCAATCCTAACTATTTTGAGGTTGTTATCTCATTCAAGCCATTTAATTGAACCGGCACAATCTCTCTTTTAAATCGTTCAACCATGTAGCATTTGAGTGGGCCCTAACCCACAGGTATTTTCCCAGGATCTTACCTGACTCTTCGAATTTTTCTGGAGCTATTCCCAAATTCTTTTTCAAAGTTTGACATAAGAATGAGTTATCATCAGTCAAATGTTTTCTCCAAGTTCGCTTTCATATTCTTTTCGTCGTTGGTTCAACTTGTCTAATTTTCATCCCGGAGTATCTCACCAATTCATGGTGGTGTTTCTCATCGTCATTCTCAACATTAGAAGACTGAAGAAGAGTTCCTCTTAAATCCTTATCCGTTCTCTCAAAGATTCATGGTTCTAGCTTGATGCCAACCTCTCATGATTGTTTTCGATTGTGAGAATTCTTTTCACCCATCCGGAGCTTTTTAGGAGTCTTTTCATTTTGATTCTCCGGAGCCCATCATCTCAGAATTATTCATTCCAGCTTTCAGCTCTCGTTCTCCAAATCTTACCAGTGCATCGCTCAAGTATTCCCTAGTCAACTCGTGATCTCTTCGTTCTCATGTATCTAAATTCCCTCAAGTATCTTCATTAGTTCTCTAATTCTTACCGGTGATTCATCCCTTTACCTCATTCGTTTTTAATTCTTACGGTGGTTCGTTCAAGAGTTCTCTTCCTTGGTTATCATATCAATTCATTCGTCCTTTCGAATTCCACCGGTGGTTCCATCAAGAGTTTCTCAAGTTTGGCTATATCTCTTCAATCTTTTCAACGAGAATAAGTAGTATGCCAAATCCGTTGCTGGTCATCAATTTAAATTGGTGAATGATGAGCATAATGTAATTCTTATTATTGTTTCATCGAGTAAATTCAATTCCTTATTCCGGAGGTTCATCAAAATTCTTGGTTTCAATTGTTTCATCTTTTCTTTTCCCGGAGTTCCAAGCTCTCGTCATCACGAAGATCCATCTAAATAATTGCAAGGCTTCAGCTTGTGTTTTCAACTTCTCTTTCTTTTATCATCCTTTATTACCGGAGGTCTTCATGGAGACTCTACATGGTTGTTCATCAAGGATTCTTTTCATTCGTCAATTTTTTTTCAAGATTTCTCTCGAAGTTATGATCCGCCAAGCTATACTCTAAAAATAAACATGGTATTCAACACATGTCTTGTTTTGAGGAGTTCAAGCATTTTTCATCTTCCATTCCGTGGTGCAATTCTTTCTACCTTATCTTTTGAGGTGGTGTTATGTCATTCTTGATAATTTTTCTTCATGTTTCATGATTCACAAGTTTTTCAAGAGTGACATATTTAAATCCATCATTTTCTCTTCGTTCAAGAGATCTTTTCGACCCATCAATCTCTTCATTGAAGTTATCTTGGGTTATATTTCACCTAAAGCTTTCCCTAAGGATTTTTGCTATTTATGGTGCTCATAAATGACCCAAGTTCTTCATTTATCCCCCCCAACGAAATAAGTTTCTCGTCCCCTTGTTCATATCAATCCAATCTATTGTTTTTCCGTAGTGGCAGAATTTCGCCTCAATTTTGAGAAAGTGTTTCCATAAGCCCACTACAAGCTTATTCTTTTCGTTGTTGGTTTTCCAACAATTCCGTTCTAACCTTCTTGCAAGGATGCTATATCAAATTCATTTGAGGTAGAAGATGTTGTCTTCTACGTCCTTTTTCATTCCACTCTTTCATTTCTTCCGGAGGCTTTGTGATGTTGCTCCCTTCGACCCATCTTCTCGTTTTCTCAAGATCATGTTCTTTCCTTTGCTTATACATTCAACCGGAGTGTCGTATCCTCCACTCAAGTTCTCTCAGCTTATCAAGTTTTGCCTCCCTTCTCAACCGAAGTGCTGTCTGAAATCTTTCTAACCCCTTGTGCCATTCTTTCAATAGTTTCGGAGGTAGTGTTTGTTGATTTCATCAAGTATCCTCTCATCATTCACCAAGTATCCTCTCATCTTGTCAAGATCATGTTCAATTCCTTCCATTTACAGTTGGAGTGATGCCAAATTATATCATTCTTATTCCTTCCCTATCTTGTTTTAACAGGAATGGTTTAAATATCTATCTTGTCACTTAACCTCTTGGTTCTCGTCGTATCCCATGTTCCTCATATCTAACGGAGTGTTCGCAAACTCGTTCATCTCCATTGTATTCTTCTTTAAATTGTTTAACCTCTCAAGGTTCATTGGTTTCACTCGTTTGTCGAAGAAGCAACTTAGTTTTACCTCTTCCCCTTCCGTTTTTCTCCGGTGCCATCCTAGATCTCGGGATGAGATCCTCTTGTAGTGGTGGAGTGTTGTAACGCCCTCAGACCAACGCTCCAGTTGCCTTCCATGTTTTGCATGCCAGCTGTGTTATTTATTTGTTTCTTGCATTTCATCATGTCATCATCTGCATTGCATCGGCTCTTCATTGTCGTCCTGTTTTGAAACTTGCATCCGCTCATAGTTGCCGCGTCCCCCCGTGCTTCCATTGACCGTTCCGAGACTAACATTGTTCTTCGTTTTCCCTCTTGCCTAAACCGGAGTCTCTTTGCACAGTGCATCGACCCCTTGCTCGTGTGCGAAACTTCCTCGAACCCGAACCGGACTATCGTTACCGTTGGGTCCGGATCATCCCCAAACATCTATAAAACATCATCGTTTCTTATATAGACTCTTCTAGCCTATGTTTTCCGGGCTGTCCGATTACGATCGGAGGGACGAAATAGCCCTAACCTAATCCCATCTGCTATATAAACAGCCTAACCCTAGTCCAATCCATCCATCCTGTCTCCGCCGCCAGCCGACCAACTCCCTCCTTCCTCGGGATCCTCCCAGACCCCCTTCTCCTCGGTTTCCTCCTCCACCCAATACCGAAGGCACCGCGGTCTCCTCTGCTTCCCTTGTCCTCGCTCAATCCCAGGAGCAGCCACCACCTCGTCGTTCCCTGCCTCGGCCTCCTCTGCTTCTGCTCGCGCCCGTGGATCCCCTTGCCTCGCTTGAGCTCGCCGGGGAGCAGAGCACCATGGCGCCCGATTTCCCGCGCCCCTCTCGATCCAGGAGCCTGATCTCCCCTGCCTGAACCCGACGTCTTTGACCGGCCTCGTCATAGACCAGCGCCCCGCTGCCTTCTTCTTCCAGTTCCATCCAAAGGAGAGGAGCTCCTCCATGCCCCACCCCGCGTCATGGACCTGCGCCGTTGCCGGACCCCAACCCCGTGCCCGACACTGACTTGTTCCATCGTCGTTGACCACTAGATGAGCCTCGCGCCCATATCTTCTCTTCTCCCTCCTTCCATTCTTCTCACTCTCCCTTGCATCTATCTCTCTGTCTGCTCATACAGGGAGCTCCGACGCCTCGAAGCTGCAGCGCGCCGACTAGGTCGCCCGCGACCCCTGCCTCACCTCGTCCCGATCGGGAGAACCCGGAAGCCAAGATCTTGCCGCCCCGGATCTCCTGCGCCCTCGTTGTTCCCGCGCCAAGCCCCAACGCCGCCGTCCCTGCCGCCAAGTCCATGACGCGGCCTCTGTTGTTTTGCAACGAGCAGCGCCCGTGCCCGTTGACCTGTCGTCTCGCGCGCGTGGCCTCTTCGCCTTGGGCCACTTCTGCTGCACCGCGTCAAGGCCCAGCGCCAGGCCTTCTCTGCTTTAGGCCGTGAGGCCCAGTGTGAGCCACGGCCCAATCCCCAGCATAGCAGTTTCAGCCCGATAGTGTTTTTTTCCCTGTCTGCGAATTTGCCTAATAATCGAGAGAATGCCAGTTTGCAGAAAACCCCTTGTTGTTCATGCATATAATAACCAACGAACCATGCATCGGATAAAAACAAACTTTATATGTAAAATGCTTAGAAATTTGTGTAGATTAATAATATGTTGTTTTCATCCGTGTTTAAAATGTTTAAACCTGCTGTTCGCTTTATTTTACTATATGCCATGCTAAAATGATTTAATTCATACCTAATTAACCGTAACTGGGAATTTAATAAACTTTATATGTAAATGGGGTGGAAAATGCATAGATTAACATGGTAGCATTACTTTGCATGTTTAACAACTATAAAATATGCATTAGGAAAGAACGGTACCAAATCTAAAATATGGACATGAGGATTTTCCGAATTTGTTGTTTGTTGTTTCCGGCCTCATTTAAACTTGCCTAAATAGTTAGTTTTCATATGCTTCACCTCTTGCCATGTTTAACAACATTTAATATTGTTGGGTACATAACCGAGAGTGAACTAAATAATTTAATGTGGTGTTTCGTCAATATGCAACTCGTTGCATATTGAGCTCCACTTAATTTGTGGTATTATTTGTAAACTTTGCCATGCCATGCATATTTGAACCGGACATGCATCATACTTGTTTGTGCATCATGCCATGTGTATGTGCTGGTTGTTTACTATGTTGTTTGTTTGTTTCCGGGTTGCTCCTCTCGTAAGCTTCAATTTCGTTCCGGAGTTGTGAGGATTCGTTCGACTACTTCCGTTTGTCTTCTTCATGGACTCGTTCTTCTTCCTTGCGGGAGCTCAGGCAAGATGACCATACCCTCGAAATCACTTCTATCTTTGCTTGCTAGTTGCTCGCTCTTTTGCTATGCTGCGATACCTACCACTTGCTATATCATGCCTCCTATGTTGCCATGTCAAGCCTCTAACCATCCTTTCCTAGCAAACCGTTGTTTGGCTATGTTACCGCTTTTGCTCAGCCCCTCTTATAGCGTTGCTAGTTGCAGGTGAAGTTGAAGTCGGTTCCATGTTGGAACATGGATATGTTGGGATATCACAATATGTCTTATTTAATTAACGCATCTATATACTTGGTAAAGGGTGGAAGGCTCGGCCTTATGCCTGGTGTTTTTTTCCACTCTTGCCGCCCTAGTTTCCGTCATACCAGTGTTATGTTCCTTGATTTTGCGTTCCATACACCGTTGGGTGATTTATGGGACCCCCTTGACAGTTCGCTGTGAATAAGACTCCTCCAGCAATGCCCAACCTTGGTTTTACCATTTGCTACCTAAGACTTTTTCCCTTGGGTTTTCGCGAGCCCGAGGGTCATCTTTATTTTAACCCCCGGGCCAGTGCTCTTCTGAGTGCTGGTCCAAAATAGAGCACCGTACGGGACCATCCCTAGGCAACTTGGGTCACGTTGGTACTTGTACGCTTCGCTTATCCGGTGTGCCCTGAGAACGAGATATGTGCAACTCCTATCGGGATTTGTCGGCACAGTCGGATGGCTTTGCTGGTCTTGTTTTACCATTGTCGAAATGTCTTGTAACCGGGATTCCGAGACTGATCGGGTCTTCCCAGTAGAAGGAATATCCTTCGTTGCCCGTGAGAGCTTGTGATGGGCTAAGTTGGGAAACCCCTGCAGGGTATAAACTTTCGAAAGACGTGCCCGCGGTTATGGTCAGATGGGAATTTGTTAATGTCCGCTTGTAGAGAACTTGACACTTGACTTAATTAAAATACATCAACCGCGTGTGTAGCTGTGATGGTCTCTTCTCGGCGGAGTCCGGGAAGTGAACACGGTTCTTGTGTTATGCTTGTGCGTAAGTAGTTTCAGGATCACTTCTTGATCACTTCTAGTTCATGACCGTGCTTTGCTTCTCTTCTCGCTCTCATTTGCATAAGTTAGCCACCATATATGCTAGTGCTTGCTGCAGCTCCACCTCATTACCCTATCCTTCCTATAAGCTTAAATAGTCTTGATCTCGCAGTATGAGATTGCTGAGTCCTCGTGGCTCACAGATTCTACCAAAACAGTTGCAGGTGCCGATGATACCAGTGCAGGTGACGCAACCCAGCTCAGATGGGAGATCGATGAAGATCGTGTTCGTTGTGTTGTTTCGTTTCTAGTTGATCAGTAGTGGAGCCCAGTCGGGGCGATCGGGCATCTAGCATTTGGGGTTGTCTTATTTTATTTTGGTTCCATAATCGGACCTTGATTGTACTCTAATGATTTATGTTTAATTCATGTATTGTGTGAAGTGGCGATTGTAAGCCAACTCTTTATCCCATTCTTGTTCATTACATGGGATTGTGTGAAGATGACCCTTCTTGCGACAAAACCACCATGCGGTTATGCCTCTAAGTCATGCCTCGACACGTGGGAGATATAGCCGCATCGTGGGTGTAACACGTCATCTATTCGAATAGCCGTGTCCGCGGTAAAGGACTTCTGGGTTGCCTGTATAGTTCATAGATAACTTGAAGTGGATACTCTAAAATGCGCAAGATAAGCGTGAGTGTTATGGATGGCCTTCTCGTAGGGAGACGAGAGCGCATCCATAGTGGTGTATTAATTGGGGAATACATGGACTCATGTGCGCCACCTCAAAAGAGTTACTTCCAGTCGTAGTTTAGGATAGCCACCGAGTCAAAGCTGGCTTGCTGTAGTTAAACTCCACCACCCCCTTTTGCTGATACCGATGCATATGTTGTTAGTTCTGATGTAAGTCTTGCTGGGTACATTTGTACTCACGTTTGTTTAATTTATGTTTTTGTAGAGAGACTTCAGTCTAGCTAGTAGTTCCGCGTGGACTTTGCCATTTAGCTTGTTACCTCAGCTACGGTCTTGTGCCCTCGGCAGGGTCTTGTAGACAGTCAGGCTTCTTAGCCTTTTTCATTCGTAGTTGTCCGTACTCAGACAAGATAAGCTTCCGCATGTGCTTGTTGCTTGTATGACTTGAATGCTGGGTCATCAGACCCATGTTTTAATATCTGGCTCTTCGGAGCCTAATGAATAAATACTTTGAATTGTAGAGTTTTGTTGTTATGCCATGTTGTATTTACACATATCGGGCATATTGTGTGTATGATTGAAATGCTTGGTATGTGTGGGATCCGACAACCTAGTTGTTTATCCTTGGTAGCCTGTCTTATGGGGAAATGTAGTCTAGTGCTTCCACTGAGCCATGGTAGTCTGCTACGGCTCGGTTTACCGGAGTCCTGCTAGCCCAGTTACTACTGCTTCGGAACACTTAGACTGGCCGTCATGTGATCCACTTCGTTCCTGTGTCTGTCCCTTTTGGGAAATGTCACGAGGTGACTTCCGGAGTCCTGCTAGCCTGCTACAGCCCGGGTTCCAGAGTCCTGTTAGCCCAGTTGCTACAACGCGGATTCACAAGCTGGCGACCGACACGTTCGATGCTGGTTCATGTATGCTTGTCCCCGTAAGTTAGCGCCACTTTGGGTTTACGACTAGTCATGTCGGCCCGGGTTCTCTGTCATATGGATACTAGCGACACTATCATATAGGTGAGCCAAAAGGCACAAACAGTCCAGGGCCAGGTAAGGTGGCACCTGTGGGAATACAGTGTGTGAGGCCGCAAAGTGATATAATGTGTTACATGCTAGATCGGTGTGACCTAGAATCGGGGTCCTGACAGCATTGGTATCAGAGCGTGACTGCCTGTAGGATTACCAAGCCAACCTGGTCGAAGTTGAGTCTAGAAATGCTTTAGTTATATAAGGGAATTGATTGTGAATGGGAACGTAAGGCTCTTTTACTCCTTTATCGTATGCCCTTCTGATCTGAGTCACCCTCTTCTCTTCTACGGGGATTAAGAACTAGGCTTCTTTTCTTTCTATCAGGATCACGTGTTACTAAATCCATAGACTTATAGGATTGATGGAATCCAGTCTAAGTGCAGTTTCTATTACTTCCTTATGTTCATAGCTGGCCTTAGAACCTTGATATTGTGATGTTGAGTGGTCATGCCACTATTTTGCAGGATGTCTCAAATATTTTTGAGCATTTACAGCTGTTATACTGTCTGAGTCACCCCAGGTTTCTACATAGTCTGATGCACTTGCAAATCTTCCTTCCCATTCCCGATGTTACTTTGGGTCAGTTTAACCACACTAATCGGTGAGTAGAGGTACTCTGTTGCCTCAACATATATGTTGGAGCTATTATTATGACCCTAGGTGTCTTAGAGGATCACCTAGTAATATAGCCATGTCTTGTGTTCCCAGTGTGATGATTCCGGCCACCATTCTCAAAAGCATTCCTTAATGCCATTTAGTAGTAGGCATTCTACTCCTGTGTTCTTGACCCAAGATTCACTCTACATACCTCGTGTTGATAGTGTTGCTCATACCTTTAGGATATTAGTAACCTTTGCGATAGTCCTCGAGGTCCATGGTATTTCTTCTTCCAAACACCATGAAATGCTTATGGCAGAAGTTCTTCTGAACCAAAAGATCACAACCAGAGTGATCTTGAAGAGTTCTCCATTCTACATCATGAATCTGTGGTTCTACCTTCCTGTAGGGGTTCTCCGAAAGAAATGTTGAGCTTTGCTCAAAATACTAATCTATGCATCCACAACTCAGAAAGATATATGTTCCTTTGAGTTGTCCCTCTCTTTAGTTGTATCCTGATCTCCGTCTATCATTTGACAGTAAAGAGCATGTCATGCATTCATGCTCATCGGTACCTGATATTCTTGTGGTCTTTCAAGCCATTCTATTCCGAAATGACTATGAGAAACAAACTCCAGTACCTTGTCCACTTCGAGGATTGGGCCAAAGTAGTTGTATTCTGTGTATCAAAATGCCAATCCAGCCTTTGCTTTGTTCTACCTTGGAGTGTTAGCATCTTTATGTCAAGAATGTCATGAGAATTGCACCACCTCTTATGAAATCGTGACGCAGTGATACTTCTTGCCATCATTATTCATTCCTCGGTCCCGTGTTGTTGTAACCGAAATGCCGACAAGTGAACTGTGATGTGTGAAATCAATATTCCTAGCAACCTCGTTGCTTGGTAGTTAGTGGACAATACTCTCACTCTTAGCGTGTTGGTTACTGAACCATCATTCAAAGATTGATCGTGCTACCTAGTCCTTGTTTCCGGTGCACTCTTCGATCAATGATTTAGGATTGTGTCAATCCCTCGCTCTTTTGATCATATCATCTTGCCTCGAAAGCAAGATTGTTCCCGAGCTTAGTAATATATTGGTGGTCTGTGATTTTCCGAATATCTTCTTGGAAGTATCACCAAGTTGACCCCTGACCGTTATGTTGAGTTCGTGATCAAGTTAGTTTCTTGCAAACCACCATTTCTCCAAGAACCTGTGTTGGATACCCCTGAGCTAGTTGGTTGAGCTAAACAACAACTTGGAGAGTTGGAAGATGAAAGCTTGTCCCACTTAGTTCATTTGAAGGGATATCCTTGTGTTTGTGTGTTTGTTGAGGAAAGATGATATCTTCATCGATTGATACTCGTGATCAGTTGTTGGATTCATTGCCTTGTCAAAACTTTGATTCGAGTGTGGGCTATCCCCAAATCAAATCAGAACCAACGATGGTCGTAATGTTGTCTTACTCGCAGTTGTCGAGCATACACCATTATATCTTTTCGGTCTGACCCACGCTATTACTTTGTTCACATAGTTATGGAATTCCATCTATATGGAAATGTTGATAAATTGTTCTTGAGCCCATTGACAACATTTTCATTATCTCCATGATTCATGTTGAACATCAAGCTAGTACTGGAAACTTTTGTAATCATTATCTTCATGTCCCGTTCATGAAGTATATGTTTGGTGAAAGTAGTGACTACCTCTTATTATGTGTGTTTGGTGATAGTTGCCGCCATGAACTCGAGAAAGTAGTTTTGCTTCCTCTGGTATCATCCCAAGTTAGTCATGCACGTGCGAAGTATACTATGGTATGGTAGATTTGCAACCTCCAACCCAAATGTATTTCCTAGCACACCAAGCCACTGATTGATTTGTTCAAAGAGAAGAAGTTCCTTCATAAGAGCTAATCATATGACTTATGCAAGGACTTCGCCCTCTGCGATGAAGGTTCCCAACCAGAACTTGGTAGTGTTCTATCGTAAGACTTCTACGTGGTCATGCTTGTCTTGGACAGCGTGTTCACATGTGTGTAGAAGAACCAGCTCATGGTTTGGAGCTTACTACCGTAGTCCATTTCACGAGAATCTCGCAACGTCATCTCATCAGGTTGTGTTGCAAACTTTCTTTCCAGACATGATGTCTGAAGTATCCTGTTACTAACTAGATCTGAATTTCAGGCAGATATGATGGTTGGAACATTCCAACATTTGCATTTTGTTCCTAGCTTGCACCATCTTTGTGCCATTTCACTATGGGCTGCCTTCTTAGTAATTCTTGTTTCGGATCACTTTCAAAAGTGGTCCTACCATGGGTCCCATCCATTTCTGATGATAAGCAAAAATCATCCATTCTATTATCTTCAACAAGGCAGTCCACATCATCCATTCTAGTCCGAGTATGTCATTCTTTCGAACTCCTTCAAAATATCAATTGTGATTGCCTTAGGCTGGTATGAAGAGTTTCAATGATCTTTGTATCAAAAGTAATTCTTTTTGCCACTTAAGGGAATAATTCTACGAGTCACCTTCCCCAAGGTGCCCCGTAATGGAACCATGGCAATTATTTCATCGCTATCTTAAAAAAATTCACCATCATACCTAAGCATGGAATTGTTGCCTACTAATCAGAACCTTCGTCATCCTCTTCTTCCCATCTCTCCTCATATGTGTTTTGTCTCTCATCTCAAGAGATGTTTCTACTTCTCATTATGAGTTCATCTTGAGTTCCTCGATCTTCGAGAGGATCGGTTCTTGTAGAGTTTATTTCTATCATCATTTCGTGGATGAACATCTCGAAAGCAAAGACGTCGAGACCTATATTATGCAACGAATAAATATCTATTATGAGAGCATTTGGTTCATGAAGATTGTGTTAGCTTTGTGTCCCCTCTGTCTTCTTACCCTATCTCTTGAATCTCGGGACGAGATTCTTGTTTAGTGGGGGTGAGTTGTCACATCCCTAGTTCTGGTTTGCTCTGGGCTAGCTAGTCATGTGTGTGTCATCTTTAAATTTCAATGAATTTAAAATGGGGACATGTGAAAACCTCATAAATCATTTCTGAAAGTGACCAAGATAAAAATAGCTTCAAATAGGTCGAAGAAAATGTTCATGATTCTCTCTGAAAATATTGGCCAGACGTAAAATTCAAACCAATATTTTTAGAAGCTCATAAATATTTATTTTGGGAATTTGAAGCTAATGCAATAACTATTTGCACTGGATTTGTATTTGCTATATATTGAATATGCGTCCAATAATTATGAGAAATTTTGAGGGGCTTTGGAATAATCCTTTGTCGGCGTTCTGGGAACGGGGGTCCCCAGACTTGCCTGCCTGCGGCCTGCAGCGTGGCTCAAGTGGGGGCCCAGCGTGGCCCATCTTCATCGACACAAGGCTCAAGACCCTCGCGAGGGGCCAAGCCTCGCGAGGCGGACGACATGGCGCTTCCTCAAGCACGGTCTCCTCAGGCTGGCTCGCGAGGAGGCGGACAGATCAAGGTGGGGTACCTCACGAGGTGCCCATGACGCAAGCCATGACAACCAAGGGTGCGAGGCGGGCGCCAGCCCGCGCAGCGTCCCCCTTTCCTCTTTGGTGTAAAGGGGGCAAGCGCAGGCGAGAGGATCAAGCAAAGGCACCTATTTCGGTGCAACGAGACCAAGACCAGTCCAACGGTGGGAAGGAGGTCACCATGGAGCCCAGGATGGCGTCACCACAGGGCCTTTGGCAGGCGAAGACCAACTTTAGTTAGGATAAGTGTACCAGATGTTCCCCTTCAAATTGGCCAATTGTTGGCGCCCTTCCCGCTCAATATTTGGGAAGAGGCCCAGGGCTTTTGCCTATAAATAGGACTAGCCACCCCCAGGGTAGAGGCATCGAATCCAGCATCTAGAGAGAGAGAGAGAGAGAAGGGCGATCGAACTCCCCTAGCAGTTCATCCCCTAGCCAAGAACAGAACCTCGTGAGGCTGTTCTTCCTTGTATTGTTCTTCATCATCAGCCTAAGAGGCAATCCACCCACCACAAACTAGAGTAGGATATTACACCACAATGGTGGCCCGAACTAGTATAAACACTGTGTCTCTTGTGTTGTTCTTCTTGCAGTAGTTAGATCCTTACAAGACGGAGAGGTAGAGGCCACGATCTCCGCGTGCACCCCAGAGTTCGAACCTCAAGGGTCTGCCTGAACCCGTGATCCGACATTTGGCGCGCCAGGTAGGGGTGCGCCGGAATCTGCCTTCCCATCGCTCCGTCTCCCGTTGCGTCGTCGTCACCATGTCCGGCGACCAGGCGGGCAACCAAGGCCCATGGGCGGCGTGGCCCATCTGCGCGGAACCTCCATCTCCGGGCGACCCCGCGCCATAGGCAGCTCGCGGTCCGCAGGGCGCTGCGGGCCGCGGGCGACGCGGGCATGCTTCTGCGACCCTCAAACCGCGACAGGCGCGGTCGGCAGCGAGGGCCTCTAATCACGCCGCAACTACGACACTGTACACCCGCCGGGAACAGGCAAACTCGAGGGCCGCGCTCACAGTAGCACGGGAGCTGCTGCAGTGCAGACTACTGGAGGGCATCCGCGACGTGCTGCTGGAGCGGGTCGCCGAGCTCCTGGGCTTCGCAGCTTTGGGGGCTCACTCCTTCTGCACTCGGCTTCCGCCTCCAGCTCAGGGCGACGCACGAGGAGGCCCCGCGCGCCCCCGCGGGCCTCAGGACTACCCCGGCACCAGCGAATCCGTCGACGCCGGACTGGCGGTGGCGCTACCCGCGCTCCCGGCGCGAGAAGGAGAAGGGCTCGGCGCGGCCCACGGCGCGTGCGGGCAACCGCGCTACCACCCCACGGTGGGCACGGCGAGCAACGCCGCGTGGCGCATGGAGCATTACATCACAACATTCGGGGTGGTGGCGCCAGAGGAATACGTGCCCCACATGATGGACCAAGGGCACGCTCACGAGGGCGAACAGGGTTCACACTTCAGCCCCAGCTGGGGGGACGAGACGCCAGAGGCCGAGCCCTTCCAGGAACCCCAGGATGGCTCCGTCAGTCACACTGGAGGTGACGACTATCCGGTACCGTTAATTCCTCAAGAGCAGGCATACGCTAATCATGGGTCACAGGAGGTGCAGGTCGCCGCAGCAAGCAGCTGCCCCGCTCCCGCAGCCTCCTACCCCTCGGGAGGAGGATGCAGGGGGCTGCAGGAAAGGGGTAGGGATCCTACATCACCACCGCGGCGTTCGAAGCAAGGCGTTCTTAGAAGGTAGGCCCTCCGCTGGGGAGGTGCCTGAGGGCCTGCCCCTGGCGGAGGACCCTTGGTCGTCGGGGGAACCGCTGGCGACTGCTCTACCCCACCGGCGGCGTCCTGGTATCCGGTCGTCGTTGGTGGCACTAGAGTGTGGCGCAAGGCGGGGCCCTCGTCTGGCGATATGAAGCAAGGCCGGTTCCTGTGAAGAAGGCCCAGTGCCTGTGAAGCTCGCCGCCCCGTGACACTCTCACATAATAATGAGTGGGGCTGTACACGCCTCGGAGTCTCAGGGGTGCCGGCCTCAGGCCCTGGGGCTCCCTCCCACGCCCAGTGGACAGCACTTAGCTCTGCGCTGGTCAGAAGACGTCGAAGACTAGATTAGGTGCCGGACGCGGCCTTTTTGTTTGCTTTCATTGCCTTCTTCCTTTGGTTGTAACCTTTTTCCCCCGCTGGATTTAAGTTGAATTTGAATTTGAGCTTTGCGTACGTTCGGGGAAGGGGTGCTTGGTCTTGTTTGAATCGTTTCCCGCGTTCTGGTCACCATCTCACCACAGCTGCCTCCCCTCGTGAGCCCCTCATGAGCCGGGCCAAGCCTAGCTTGAGCACGGCCCAGACTGCCGCTGTCGCTCCCTCGCGAGGTGACCTTTGGTGCCTGCGGAGATCGTTGAAAGGCCCTGAGCCTGTGAAGAAAGCGAACGCCTGTGAAGCCATCCCGCTCGGGAGAAGGCCCTGAGCCTGTGAAGAAGGCGAACGCCTGTGAAGCCATCCCGCTCGGGAGAAGGCCCTGAGCCTGTGAAGAAGGCGAACGCCTGTGAAGCCATCCCGCTCGGGAGAAGGCCCTGAGCCTGTGAAGAAGGCGAACGCCTGTGAAGCCATCCCGCTCGGGAGAAGGCCCTGAGCCTGTGAAGAAGGCGAACGCCTGTGAAGCCATCCCGCTCGGGAGAAGGCCCTGAGCCTGTGAAGAAGGCGAACGCCTGTGAAGACGTCTCGCTCGAGAAAAGGCCCGGAGCCTGTGAAGAGGGCGAACGCCTATGAAGACGTCTCGCTCGAGAAAAGGCCCTGAGCCTGCGAAGACGGCCCACGCCTGTGGGGTTTCCTGTCAGCAATGACCCCGCCTCCCGAGGTTTCAACTGGAAAGGACCCGAGGCGCGGCGTCATCCAGCAGGCGGCTTTGGAGCCAAGAAGGAACAAGGGTGAACCAGCCTACCGTTGAACACGCGTACGATTTAATCACTGCAGATACATTAGATATGAGTTCATACATGAGGGGCTTCCCCTCCCAAAATGCTCTCACAACCGTCGGGCCAAACGCCTGAGTTCTATCTATGCAAGGTAAAAAGACGAGGATAGTACATGGTCAGTCTGACAAATCCCCCAATGCATCCTCGGGGGCGCCTCCCGAGCTATCGCTGGCGTCGCTGGACTCGCCTTCGTCGTCTGCGCCACCATCAACGGTGTTGGGGTCATCCACCACGCCACCTTCGTCGGCGCCCACGATCACGTCGTCATCATCCGAAGTGAAGGCCCGGACGAGAGCATCTACGTTGCTCTCCACCCATTCAGCCAGGTCACCTCGGACGGCTAGGGGAACTGGGGCGATGGCGGCGTCAAAGTCGAAGTGGGGATCCACGTTTCGAAGATGGCTGAAGACGAGGGAAAAGGCGCGCCCGAGCAGGGCGCGGCTCCTCTCCTCCAGCAACCTTTCGGCTTTGACCGACCGTGCCTCCAGCTGTGTCACCACGGTGGTGAAGAACTGCAGGTTGCCGGCGTAGTTAATCGTGTGCGGCTCGCCCACGGCAGCCTCACAGATGTTGCCCAGGGCAATGTTAGCCCTCTCCCTAAGCTTGGTGAGCATGGGGCCGTGCTCGTGCTCCAGGACTTGCCGCTGGCGTATCTCGTCAGCATTCTGACGCTCGACGGCCACAACCTGTTCCACACGTTGGCGAAGGCGGAGCACCTCGGCCTGGGAGGTGGCCAGCACCTTCTGCGCTGCCTCAAGAGTGACCCGGGAGTCGTCCGCTCATCGCGTCGCCTCATCCCGTTGGGCCCTCAAGGCGGCGGTTCTACCCTCAGCTTCGACTCGGACCATCCCCAGCTTCCCCTCGAACTCACGCTCGAGGCCTTGGCGCGCTGTCGCCACCCGACGGCAAACCTTCTCCAGAACACGCGTTTCCCGCGCGGCGACATCATCTTCCGCCTGCGTCACTAGGCGCTCCCTCGTCTCCAGCTGTTCGTGCTCGCGAGCGCGTTCGGCGGCCTCCAGCACCAACGCTTCCTCGCGCTTCCGAAGCTCAGCGGGGTCGCCAGAAGCCACCTCCATCGATGCAAGGGCTGCCTCGCGCAGCTCCGCTTGCTCCTCCAATGAGCGACACCGGGCCAAGAGCTCCCGAGCCCGTTCTTCTGCTGCTTCTCGCCATCGGTCTGCTCCTCGGGCCTCCTCAACGGCCTGAGACCGAGCCGCCAGGGAAGCCTCCAGCGACGCCTTCGCTCCTTCGTCATCAAGGTCGCGCTGACAGCGCGCGAGGGCAGCGGCGGCCTCCAGCTCGCGCCGCTCTGCGGCCAGGCGCAGGCCCTCGGCTTCCAGGCGCGCGTCTTCCTCAGCGAGCTCCTTCTGAAGCAGGTATACGGCGCCACTCGCCCTTCGGAGGAACTCATGGCGACGGGCACGACGCCCTCGAGCACGCTCAAGCACATCTGCCACGCCATCATCCGCCCCAAGCAGGCGTCGAGGACCTGGGACCATCGCTCCAACCCCGGGCAAGGGGCTGGGGGATGGCGCTCGCACGACGGCTGGCCGCTCCGCATCAGAAGCCCGTCCTGAGTCCGACCTGCCCTCAGGAGGAGGGCCCGAGGGGAGCCTCCGCCAGTCGCAGCCCGCGACCAAGCGGGAAGCCCACGGCAGGCTGCCTATGTCAAGGGAAGGCCCGTGGAAGGAGATCGCGGGAACAGAAGAGTCACCACACGCTGTGTGACGGTCCGCGCCGTCGCTCACCCAAACCACAAGGGCAGTGCCGCTCGAGGCACCAAGGGGTGGCGGAGGAGACGAAGTCAAGGAAGGCGTCGACTCGGCGGCTTCATTAAGCTTAGTAGGGAGAGGCCTGCAGAGCAAGGATCAGCGGATGCGGCAAGCAAGATAGGGAACAGAAAAGGAGAAGACTTACTCATCGACAGCAAAGTACTTCCGGCGCTTCAGCAAGCGGCAAGGGAAGTCGTCGCCCAGGGCCTCCCTTTTTCTCCGGAGGGCCTCAAAGTCCACATGGAAACGGCCCAGGAGAGATGCACTGGAATCAGCCTACGAAGAGGACGGAGCACCAAGGCCACTTGCGTCGAGGACACATGCTTGATGCGCACGGGAAGTTGCCTCGCCAGAGATCACGGCCGGGGGCTCAGGAGCCTCGGCCTCAAGCGTCGGAAGCGGCAGCGCCTCACCCGCAGCCTCGGCAGCACGGGCCTCATGAGCTACCCCATCCAGAGCATCGCCAGATACGGTCACATCGTCCGCGGCTCCCTCGACCCCCGCTATCTCCTGCCTCCCTGCGCCACCACTCTAGGAGGATTCTCCTAGGTCGACCGGAAGGGAAATCACCACCACAGGGTTCTCGCGAGCCCCCTGAAGGCCGACAGGGCGTAGCCCCCATTCGTCGAAGGCGGGCATCTGCCTCACGAAGTCACCCCTGTTTTGGCAGAGGTACAGCAAAGCTCCCCCCTGCCGGATACCCCCGGGGTTGGGATCGCCTGTTAGGACAAAGAGCACCTTCCTCAGCGCCTCGGGCGTAAGGTCTTCTTCCTGAAGCCTCATGCGGTCACCATGCCCGCTGAAGGCCCACATTCAACGAAAATGGCGTTGGAGAGGGTAAATGCGGCACAATAGGAACTCCTTCACCACCTTGGGCGCCGTTACGCCAAGCTTCTTCAGGGACATGAAGCGGTGCCAAACGAAGGCGAGCCGGGGGCTCACGAGCATCTCCTGACCCCAGCCCGAGTTGGGCACAACAGGCAATGTCGGCTTCACGAGCCGGGGGCTGGGCACCCCGACATCAACATACAACCACCGCTCGCGGAACCCGGCTGAAGGCAGAGGGAGGTTGAAGTCGATACCAGAGGCTGCGGTCTCGGGCGAAGCTACAAAGCTCACGCATGCCAAGCATTGCGTGGGGTCGGTAAGATGCAGGGAGAAGAAGTGGCGCAGCAAGGCAACAGAAGGAGGATGCCTACCATCGCCTCACAAACAAAAGCGAAGACTGAAAGGAGGGCAATGGACTCAGGACCCAGATGCATCATGTGGATCTGATAATGATTGAGGATGGCATTGAAGAAATCGGAGAAGGGAGGCACCAAACCCGCCCACAAGGCATCGACGAAGTAATGGACCTCGGTGATTATCCTATCGGTGGGGAAGTGATACGTAGGCCAAGCCGTCGTCCTCCCACACTCGTTGAAGGCGGTGGCCAGAGCCGGACCGAGCTTGCCCAGGCATTCCAGGTTGAGTATGATTGAGCGGCTGACAGCGGGCGCCACCGGCGGCGGTGGGCGAGATGGAGCCACATGCTTCTTTCCCTTCTCTTTCTTTGGAGCCATGGCGGCAGGCGGAAGAGACGAGATGCGAGATGGGATTGGAAGCAAGGGTCAGAGTTCGGGGGGAGGAAGAGCAGGAGACAGTCAAGCAACAGGAAAAGGGGGCGGCTGTGTACAACTGTGGGGCAACCTAGCGCGACACAGAATAAGGGAGCGTGGGTAAACAGTGCCGCCCACGTCCAATCAACCGCCACGCGGTGCCCGAGGCCGCAGGATGCTAGGGCCCGCGGCGCTTCGCTCTTGCCCTTTCACCTCTCGGCACGGCCAAGTCCATGCGCGCCTTGGGACCGGGGGCTACTGTCGGCGTTCTGGGAACGGGGGTCCCCAGACTTGCCTTCCTGCGGCCTGCAGCGTGGCTCGAGTGGGGGCCCAGCGTGGCCCATCTTCATCAGCACAAGGCTCAAGACCCTCGCGAGGGGCCAAGCCTCGCGAGGCGGACGACACGGCGCTTCCTCAAGCACGGTCTCCTCAGGCTGGCTCGTGAGGAGGCGGAGAGATAAGGGTGGGGTACCTCACGAGGTGCCCATGACGCAATCCATGATGACCAAAGGTGTCAGGCGGGCGCCAGCCCGCGCAGCGTCCCCCTTTCCTCTTTGGTGCAAAGGGGGCAAGCGCAAGCGAGAGGATCAAGCAAAGGCACCCATTTCGGTGCAACGAGACCAAGACCAGTCCAATGGTGGGAAGGAGGTCACCATGGAGCCCAGGATGGCGTCACCACAGGGCCTTTGGCAGGCGAAGACCTACTTTAATCAAGATAAGTGTACCAGATGTTCCCCTTCAAATTGGCCAATTGTTGGCGCCCTTCCCGCTCAATACTTGGGAAGAGGCCTAGGGCTTTAGCCTATAAATAGGACTAGCCACCCCCAGGGTAGAGGCATCGAATCCAGCATCTAGAGAGAGAGAGAGAGAGAGAGAGAGAGAGAGAAAGAGAGAAGGGCGATCGAACTCCCCTAGCAGTTCATCCCCTAGCCAAGAACAGACCCTCGCGAGGCTGTTCTTCCTTATATTGTTCTTCATCATCATCCCAAGAGGCAATCCACCCACCACAAACTAGAGTAGAGTATTACACCACAATGGTGGCCCGAACTAGTATAAACACTGTGTCTCTTGTGTTGTTCTTCTTGCAGTAGTTAGATCCTTACAAGGCGGAGGGGTAGAGGGCACGATCTTCGCGCGCACCCCAGAGTTCGAACCTCAAGGGTCTGCCGGAACCCGTGATCCGACATCCTTTTAGTCCCTGCAAAATAAACAGAAGAAAGCAAAATGGTTTAGTGATTAAAACTAAATGAAAACAAATAACAGAAAAGGAAAACAGAAAATAGAAATGAAAAAGAGTCTTACCTGGGCCACTAACCTGGCTGCCCAGCTGTTCTGGCCCAGTAGGCCGGGCAAGCCGACTGGCGAGCGCCAGTCGTCAGCTTCCTCGCGCCAGGAGGACAGGGGCACGCGCCCGGCGAGCGCGGCCACGTGCCCCGGCCACCTCCTGCTTGCCGCTTCTCCCTGGACGCCCCCGGAGACGCCACGCACCCCCGGGACCCCTCGTTCACTCTCCCCTCGCCTCACTCTCTCATTCCTCCCCATGGCCAAGCCGGTCATGAGCGCGCCGCCGCCGTTTCCAAAGCCACCGCTGACCCCGCGCCACCTTTTTCCTCTTTGGAAGCTCTGCCATGACCTGCTCTACATCACCGACGAGACAAACGACGTCGGAGCGCCCGCAGCGCCGCCATCGCTGTTGTCTTTGTCCTCTGCACCAACAGCCATCGTCGTCGGTTCGCAGTAACCTGACCGCCCCCGACCTCGCCAACGACGCCATCGGACACGCTGTGAGCACCCGCATCGTCTCCCCCTACACCCGTGGTCGCGCCCGACCTCTATGCCGCAGCCCCGCCATGGCCGAGAGCTCCTCGCCGCCACGCTCGTCACTACTGTCGCTAGCAAGCCCCGACGACCAAACCGAGCTCGCAGACTTCTTCCACATGCTGTGTAGATGCCGTTGCGCTACTCAGCTCCCTCACCTGCGAGCTCTAGCCCTCCCAGCCGCAACCATCAAGCTCCGGCCGCCGCTTTTGCCATCGCCGCCGTCGATTCCGGTGGCCTCGCAACCTGCTGCTGTCTCTGCTAGATGCGCACGGGCAAGGGAAACCCCCTGGTGCCCTCAGTTGCCACTGTCGTGGCCTCTAGGGTGGATGCCGTTGCGTTTGTGTGCTCGCCGGCGTTGAACTCTGGTGAGATGACGTGGCCCGTCATTAGCAGCTAACAGCCCCACTAATTAACCCTCCAGTGACACCGACACCTAGGCCCCGCGCCTAATTAACTCCGGGATTATTTTCTGTTTTGATTAGTTTATAACCCAGCAGGATCCACGCGTCATAGTTGACTATGCTAACATGTCCGTTGACCCGACCACACATGTGTGTGACTCTAGCCAATGCTGTGTCACTGACCTACGGGTCCCACCGGTCAGGTTTAACCCGGGGCGGTCATGTTGACTTGCTAACGTCACATGACGTAATGCTGATAAAGTAATCACTTTTCTGGATTTTAAATAAATCTAAACGATTTATTTATTTTCAGAAAATGTCCTAAACTTCTAAAAATCATAGAAATTCAACCGTAGCTCAGAAGGAAATAAGTTATATGTGAACGATTATCAGAAAATTCCAATCTATCCATTTGTACAATTTTCATGCATGTTTGACCAACTTATGCCTGCTGAATAGGTCAAATCAATTAAATGGCATTTGAATAATCACATGTGGAGTTTGAATTTGAACCTAGTGTTCAGACCAACTCCATTTAAATCATTGCTAGTTGCATGGGGTCAAATCACAGCATATTGCCATGTCACATTCATGCATCATATTCTTGCATCGCATTGATTGTGTTTCTCCTCTATTGCTGGTATTTGTCCCCTCTCAGTAGACGTGGTTCCGACGATGAGTTCTATGACACCGATGAAGAGATATAGTATCTTCATAAGTGCCAGGCAAGCAAAAACCCCTTGTTCATTGTGATACAATCCCACTCTCCCGCTCCTGCTCTCTTTTACTGCATTAGGACAACAACGATTCAACTGTTACATGCTGCGGTAGTTGAACCCCTTTCCTCTGCATGACCTGTCATTACCACAGTAAATAGATGAAACCCACTAGCATGAGTAGGAGTTGTTTGAGCCTTGATGTTCCTATCCATTCATGCTTGTTTGTCATGCCTGCTATTCCTTAGAGCTGTGTCAGGTCTGATTCACCGGGGATGAATTGGAAAGTTGTGAACATGTCCTACTGTTGAGAGCTAAGTGTGTGAACATGATTTGGTAAAGGTAGCGGTGAGAGGCCATGTAGGAGTACATGGTCGGTTGTCTCATTGAAACCGTCCTAAGGAACTGAGTTCTGCGTTTGTGATCAATGAACAGGTACTACCACACATTGGGTTTCGGTAACTCGGCCCCTCTCGGCTTATTAATCAACCTGATCTCTGTCCAGGAGTTGCAACTAGTTTGTTGTGTTTGTAGATAGTGCTAGTAGTTTACCAAGTGGCACCTGGTACAAGTGTGCTTGGGACAGACTAGGTGCAGTGGTACGGTGTACCAAGCATAGCCAATTTGGTGGGCTTGGGAACCCTGCTCACATCATTTGGGACCGTGAGCGACACCGCGACCGGATCTCCTTGCGGATGGAACCCGAATAGGCGATAAACCTAGACTAGAGACTTGCGTGGTTAGTCAGGCCGTGGCCGACACCCTCGCCAGGCTTCCGCTTGAAGGTTGCTGAGATACATGATGTGTACATGGCGGTAAGGGGAGAGAGCGTGGTTGAAGAAGTACACCCCTACAGGATTAACATCATCTATTAGAATAGCCATGTCCGCGATAAAGGACTTCTGGATTGCCTGTACAGTTCATAGATAACTTGAAGTGGATACACTAAAATGCGCAAGATAAGCGTCAGTGTTATGGATGGCCTTCTCGTAGGGAGGCGGGAGCAGATCCATAGTGGTGTATTCATTGGTGAATATGTGTACTCATGTGCGCCACCTCAAAAGAGTTATTTGCAGTCGTAGTTTAGGATAGCCACCGAGTCAAAGCTGGCTTTTTGCAGTTAAACTCCACCACCCCCTTTTTTGATACCAATACATATGTAGTTAGTTCTGATGTAAGTCTTGCTGGGTACATTTGTACTCACGTTTGTTTAATTTATATTTTTGCATAGAGACTTCACTCTTGCTAGTAGTTCCGTGTGGACTTTGCCATTTAGCTTGTTACCTCAGCTACGGTCTTGTGCCCTCGGCAGGGTCTTGTAGACAGTCAGGCTTCTTAGCCTTTTTCATTCGTAGTTGTCCGTACTCAGACAAGATAAGCTTCCGCATGTGCTTGTTGCTTGTATGACTTGAATGCTGGGTCATCAGACCCATGTTTGTAATATCTGGCTCTTCGAAGCCTAATGAATAAATACTTTGAGTTGTAGAGTTTAGTTGTGATGACATGTTGTATTTACACATAACGGGCATATTGTGTGTATGATTGAATTGCTTGGTATGTCTGGGATACGACAACCTAGTTGTTTATCCTTGGTAGCCTCTGTTATGGGGAAATGTAGTCTAGTGCTTCCACTGAGCCATGGTAGTCTGCTACAGCCCGGTTTAACGGAGTCCTGCTAGCCCAGTTACTACTGCTCTCGAACACTTAGACTAGCCGGCATGTGATCCACTTCGTTCATGTGTCTGTCCCTTCGGGAAATGTCACGCGGTGACTTCCGGAGTCCTGCTAGCCTGCTACAACCCGGGTTCCCGGAGTCCTATTAGCCCAGTTGCTACAGACCGGATTCACATGCTGATGACCGACACGTTCGATGCTAGTTCATGTATGCATGTCCCAGTAAGTTAGCGCCACTTTGGGTTCACGACTAGTCATGTCGTCCCGGGTTCTCTGTCATATGGATACTAGCGACACTGTCATATACATGAGCCAAAAGGCGCAAACGGTCCCGGGCCAGGTAAGGTGGCACCCGTGGGAATACCGTGCGTGAGGCCGCAAAGTGATATGATGTGTTACATGCTAGATCGGTGTGACTTAGAATCGGGGTCCTGACAGACAAGTAGCACTGTCTGCTCTGAAGGCCTTGTTTTCACTCCAGATTTTTTCCATCACCCACTCAAATGGCCGATTCAGATGAAGAGTAGGTTAATGTACAAACATTGTCGACAAATGGAAATGTAATGATGAAAAGGATGGGCAAGATATCATTCAAATATATGATTCTTGGTTAAACAGGATGGCATTGCACATTTCACATATATTATGGCTGGCTAAAAGACATGAAACTGCATAATTCCCATATATGATATAGAAACTAAACAGGTGGCATTAGAGAACATGTCTAAACTAAGCATATGACATATATGATGTCGAAAGTAGGCACTACAAGGCAACATATGTAGGATATGACTAACATCATCATGCCAAGTTAGAGCAAACACCTTGGGGGGTAAATAGGAGTGGTCGGCTATGTCTGAATCCGCCTCAGAACAGATATCTTCCTCTGGATTACAGTTTGGAGAGGGGGGAGTGGTTGCCATTGAAACCACAATGGAGCGTTGTCCACATGACATTGTATTGCCGCGCACAACTCTTCTCTTTTGGTCTACATGTTCAACATGACTGTGTAAAAAATCTGACATGCATACGAAAAAAATATAGTGAGATTATGTTAGGAGGGCATGCAGAAATCTAGAGTGATGGTAACAACCAGTGGATGGATCCAAAAATAATGATAGAAGGATGATGATTGCTTTAATTTTATAAAAAGAAAGATGATGATGGCTTTACTATTTGTTTCCCACCCAATATGAACAACATAGGCATACCCTAGGTGAACAAGATATTACACAGAGATACTATTCATTGCTGCCTTGATATGTGCCCCACAACTAATTTAGAACTCAAGTTTGAAAATTAATTTGGACCTGACATGGAGTCTAAGAGGTGAACATGACAATAAAGTAGCAGGTAATATTAAGCAATGCATAACATAAGCAGAAACAAAAGAGTGCGACCTCTCATCTGGACCCGTGTACTCCTCAAGTTCATCTGCTGAGTCGATGACGGTGATGCCGTTGCGGTGGGTGCTGGCCGCAGGGAAGGAGATCTGAGGCGGTGAAAGATGGCCAAGAGTCGTGATGTCTGGTTTGGTGGATGCTTATGTCGATGGAGCAGCTCAGGTGAGGTGGAAAACATCACGGAATGAGCAGGACAAACCACACAAAGTTCTCTCCGACACCTACCTATAACTGAAGTAATTCTGTAAGGGCTCCTTGGGCTTGCATGATTCTAAAAATGCAGGGACAGGAAAAACACCAGAATAGGATAGGAATGCACATGGAAAATAGAGCATTTGTAAACATAGGATTTATGTCGACTTAGGTGCTTGGTTCACAGGAATTGGAAGAGCAAAGGAATGCAAAGATAATGGCCAAATTAAAGTGAAACCATATGAAAGCGTGTACAGTTAGAATGTTATTCTACCACTAATGCACTTGGTCTTGTTTTCATGCATAGGATTTTGAAAAGTAGGTCCAGGTGGATGTTTTGCTCCATTCCTTTCAACAAAATGCATGAATAGTTGAATAGTAGAGTGCCATAGGAAAATTTCCTATTGTTATGTTTTTCCTTTGAACCAAAATAGCCCTAATGGATCGACATGAATGTAGAGTAATAAGTGATGCGACAAGTGTACAACCTCTTTGCCGTAGCCGTGTTGACCTCGGCATCATTGGGTTGGTCGCTCAAGAAGTTGAGGCAGAGGTGGCTGTCGGAGTTGTGGAGGAAGATCTGAGGAATCTGTAGACGGAGTCCAGGGCACTGATCGGTTGTGATGTATGGTTCTATCGTTGGAGAAGCTCCGGCGAGCCGTAAGACGTTGAGGCTGAAGTAGTACAAGATAAACATTGTTAATCTCAAGTGGGATTCTAATAGCATCTCCAATAGATAATGTAAAATACATTACCAAAAAGTGAATTACCAAGAAGTGATAGATGTAAAATTTGCATCACCAAAAAACACCTGACTACCACAGATGAGGTAAAAACTGTTGACTTTGAACGTAACTACCGAAACTGAAATTTACTGCGGAATCCAAATGTTACTGTCAAAACTGAACGCAATGCTAGCAGAGAGGCACTTCACATGTAGTTTAGGGAGGGCCTGCGGTTCATCTTGAACCTACACCCCCTAAGCCGCCAACCACCACCGGCTGAACCACCTGCCCCCGCCACCCGCGCCCTGCGGCGCTCCCGCGTCGCCTTGCGGACCAGAAACCATTCCCCACACCCGGTCCGCCGCCGCCCCGACCAGCCCTCTAGCCCCCTCCCCCCCCCACGCGCCGAGCTATTTCTCCAGCAATCCACACGCCACCACCCCACTGTCGCGCCCCCATCGCCGGCAACGACCGCCCCCACCCTGAACCCTAAGATAGATAGTGGGGTACCTCTCCGGTGAGCCCCCCTCCCTGTTGCGGGTGGTTCTTCCTTAAATCCGATGAGCCCCCCACCCCCTGAAAATCGACTAACCCAAAAGTCGATTCATTCGACTGAAGTGTAGCTAAATCTGAGCAGAGCAGCAGCACGAGCAAGGGGGAGAGCAATAGCAGCATTGCGAGCGAGCGAGAGCCGGAGCAGTAGTAGTAGCGCGAGCGAGCAAGCGAGAGCCGGAGCAATAGCAGCAGCGCGAGCGAGCAAGCGAGAGCCAGAGCTGTAGCAGCCGCGCGTGCTAGCGAGCGAGAGCCGGAGCAGCAACAGATCTGGCTGGTATGGACGCGCCGCCGAAGGGTCCTCACACTAGGGAGAGCCGCCGTGGACATGTCGCCCGTGGCGCCGGCTTAGAGGTAGCGGTGCCATGGGGGTGCGGGATGGAGCACCGTCGGCGCCGGGAGGTCGAGTTAAGGAGAAGGTGAGGTGTGATGAGTGTCAAACCTCTTTGGTGGCGCCGAGTAGGCCTCGGCTTCGTCCGAGGATTCGGTGAGGATGTTGCGGTTCCGGTGGAGCAGGTTAAGGCGGCGCTGTGGGGATGGAGGAGCCGCGATAGACGAGGTGATCATCGGAGAAGCTCCTTATAGGTTGTCACGCCCAAGATGCGACCCTATCCTAAAGGAACTCAAAGGTCCCACCAAGGATAGAAGCGCATCTTGAAGACGCTTTTGCAAGGTGGATATCATTACATCAACATTACATAATAGTGGGGATACAACAAAGACATACAATGTCACATGAATACAACAACACATCATATACAAGATCAACATCCGACTATGGATGAAACATAAACAGAAACTCAAACAATATCCACCCTGCTAGCCCAGGCTGCCAACCAGGAACCTATCCCTCAATCGAAGAAGAAGCAGAAGAAGAACTCCAAGACAAATAAACATCGCTCTCGCGTCATGATCATCGCATAACCTGTACCTGCAACTGGTGGTATAGTAATCTGTGAGCCACGAGGATTCAGCAATCCCATTACCATGGGTATCAAGACTAGCAAAGCTTAATGGGAAAGGAAGGGGTAAAGTGGTGAGGCTGCAGCAGCGACTAAGCATGTGTGGTGGCTAGCTTACGCAAATAAGAGCGAGAAGAGAAACAAAGCAAGCGGTCGTCAACTAGTAATGATCAAGAAGTGATCCTGAACTCCTACTTACGCCAAACATAACCCAGAAACCGTGTTCTCCTCTCGATCAACCCCGAAAAGAGACACTCACGGTTACGCACATGGTCAGTGTATTTTAGAAGAGTTTACTTTAAGTTTACTACAACCGGACATCAACAAATTCCCATCTGCCACATAACCGCGGGCACGGCTTTCAAAAGTTCAAACCCTGCAGGGGTGTCCCAACTTAGCCCATGATAAGCTCTCGCGATCAACGAAGGACATTCCTTCTCCCCGGGAAGACCCGATCAGTCTCGGAATCCCGGCTACAAGATATTTCGACAATGGTAAAACAAGTCCAGCAAGACCACCCGATGCGCCGACAATCCCGATAGGAGCTGCACATATCTCGTTCTCAGGGCAACACCGGATGAGACAGGCTACGAGTAAAACCAGGCTTCGAGTTTCCCCGAGGTGGCCCCGCAGGCGGTTCGGTTCGGACCAACACTTAGACAAGCATTGGCCCGGGGGGGCTAAAATAAGATGACCCTCGGGCTGGCCGACCCAAGGGAAAGGGATAGGTGGTAGGCAAATGGTAAAACCAATGTTGGGCCTTGCTGGAGGAGTCTTATTCAAAGCGAACTATCAAGGGGGTCCCATAAATCACCCAACCGCGTTAGGGACGCAAAATCCGGGAACATAATACCGATATGACGGAAACTAGGGCGGCAAGAGTGGAACAAAACACCAGGCATAAGGCCTAGCCTTCCACCCTTTACCATGTATATAGATGCATTAATAATATAAGAGATATTGTGATATCCCAACATAAACATAAACATAATCCAACATGGAGCAATCTTCATCTTCACCTGCAACTAGCAACACTATAAGAGGGGCTAAGCAAAGCGGTAACATAGCCAAACAACAGTTTGCTAGGAAGGGAGACAAAGGTTAGAGGTTCATGGCAATTTGGGAGGCTTGAGCAGCATATAGTAGGTAACGCAGCATAGCGATAGAACGAAGCAACTAGCATAGCAATGATAGTAATGAGATCCAAGGTGACGGTCATCTTGCCTGAAATCCCGCAAGGAAGAAGAACGAGTCCATGAAGAAGATGAAGCCACGAAGACGAACCATGAAGGAAATATGCCCTAGAGGCAATAATAAAGTTATTATTTATTTCCTTATATCATGATAAATGTTTATTATTCATGCTAGAATTGTATTAACTGGAAACATAATACATGTGTGAATACATACACAAGCAGAGTGTCACTAGTATGCCTCTACTTGACTAGCTCATTAATCAAAGATGGTTATGTTTCCTAGCCATGAACAAAGAGTTGTTATTTGATTAACGAGATCACATCATTAGTTGAATGATCTGATTGACATGACCCATTCCATTAGCATAGCACCCGATCGTTTAGTATGTTGCTATTGCTTTTATCCATGACTTATACATGTTCCTTTAACTATGAGAATATGCAACTCCCGTTTACCATAGGAACACTTTGTGTGCTACCAAACGTCACAACGTAACTGGGTGATTATAAAGGTGCTCTACAGGTGTCTCCGAAGATACATGTTGGGTTGGCATATTTCGAGATTAGGATTTGACACTCCGATTGTCGGAGAGGTATCTCAGGGCCTTCTCGGTAATACACATCACATAAGCCTTGCAAGCATTGCAACCAATGAGTTAGTTGCGAGATGATGTATTACGGAACGAGAAAAGAGACTTGCCGGTAACGAGATTGAACTAGGTATTGGATACCGACGATCGAATCTCGGGCAAGTAACATACCGAAGACAAAGGGAACAAACGTATGTTGTTATGCGGTCTGACCGATAAAAGATCTTCGTAGAATATGTAGGAGCCAATATGGGCATCCAGGTCCCGCTGTTGGTTATTGACCGGAAACGTGTCTCGGTCATGTCTACATTGTTCTCGAACCGTAGGGTCCGCACGCTTAAGGTTACGATGACAGTTATTATGAGTTTATGCATTTTGATGTACCGAAGGAGTTCGGAGTCCCGGATGTGATCACGGACATGACGAGGAGTCTCGAAATGGTCGAGACGTAAAGAATGATATATTGGAAGCCTATGTTTGGACATCGGATGCATTCCAGGTAAAATCAGGATTTTACCGGAATACCGGGAGGGTTACCGGAACCCCCCGGGAGCATAATGGGCCAACATGGGCCTTGGAGGAGAAGTGAGAGGGCAGCCCTAGGGGCTGCGCGCCTCCCCCCTTCCCCTAGTCCTATTTGGACTAGGAGAGGTGGGCGCCCCCCTCTCCTTCTCTCTCCCCCTTGGAGAATCCTAGTCCAACTAGGATTGGGGGGGGGGGGGAATCCTACTCCCAGAGGGAGTAGGACTCTCCTGGCGCGCCTAGCTTGGCCGGCCAGCCCCCCCCTTGGCTCCTTTATATACGGGGGCAGGGGGCACCCCAAAGACACACAAGTTGATCTACGGATCATTCCTTAGCCGTGTGCGGTGCCCCCTTCCACCAAATTCCACCTCGATCATATTGTTGCAGTGCTTAGGCGAAGCCCTGCGCCGGTAACACATCAAGATCGTCACCACGCCGTCGTGCTGACGGAACTCTTCCTCGACGCTTTGCTGGATCGGAGCCCGGGGATCGTCATCGAGCTGTACGTGTGCTAAAACTCGGAGGTGCCGGAGTAACGGTGCTGGGATCGGTTGGATCGCGAGGAGAACGTACGACTACTTCCTCTACGTTGTGTCAACGCTTCCGCTTCGGTCTACGAGGGTACGTAGACAAACACTCTCCCCGCTCGTTGCTATGCATCACCATGATCTTGCGTGTGCGTAGGAAAATTTTGAAATTACTACGTTCCCCAACAGTGGCATCCGAGCCTAGGTTTTATGGTTTGATGTTATTTGCACGAGTAGAACACAAGTGAGTTGTGGACGATACAAGTCATACTGCCTACCAGCATGTCATACTTTGGTTCAGCGGTATTGTTGGACGAGACGATCCGGACCAACCTTACGCGTACGCTTACGCGAGACCGGTTCCCTCGACGTGCTTTGCACACAGATGGCTTGCGGAAGACTGTCTCTCCAACTTTAGTTGAACCGAGTGTGGCTACGCCCGGTCCTTGAGAAGGTTAAAACGGAGTCTATTTGACAAACTATCGTTGTGGTTTTGATGCGTAGGTAAGATGAGTTCTTGCTTAAAGCCCGTAGCAGCCACGTAAAACTTGCAACAACAAAGTAGAGGACGTCTAACTTGTTTTTGCAGGGCATGTTGTGATGTGATATGGTCAAGACGTGATGCTAAATTTTATTGTATGAGATGATCATGTTTTGTAACCGAGTTATCGACAACTGGCAGGAGCCATATGGTTGTCGCTTTATTGTATGCAATGCAATCGCGATGTAATGCTTTACTTTATTGCTAAACGGTAGTGATAGTCGTAGAAGCATAAGATTAGCGAGACGACAACGATGCTGCGATGAAGATCAAGGTGTCGCACCGGTGACGAAGGTGATCATGACGGTGCTTCGAAGATGGAGATCACAAGCACAAGATGATGATGGCCATATCATATCACTTATATTGATTGCATGTGATGTTTATCCTTTTTATGCATCTTATCTTGCTTTGATTGACGGTAGCATTATAAGATGATCTCTCACTAAATTATCAAGAAGTGTTCTCCCTGAGTATGCACCGTTGCGAAAGTTCTTCGTGCTGAGACACCACGTGATGATCGGGTGTGATAGGCTCTACGTTCAAATACAACGGGTGCAAAACAGTTGCACACGCGGAATACTCAGGTTTAACTTGACGAGCCTAGCATATACAGATATGGCCTCGGAACACAGAGACCGAAAGGTCGAGCGTGAATCATATAGTAGATATGATCAACATAAATGATGTTCACCATTGAAACTACTCCATCTCACGTGATGATCGGACATGGTTTAGTTGATTTGGATCACGTGATCACTTAGAGGATTAGAGAGATGTCTATCTAAGTGGGAGTTCTTAATTAATATGATTAATTGAACTTTAATTTATCATGAACTTAGTACCTGATAGTATCTTGCTTGTCTATGTTGTGTAGATAGATGGCTCGTGCTGTTGTTCCGTTGAATTTTAATGCGTTCCTTGAGAAAGCAAAGTTGAAAGATGATGGTAGCAATTACACGGACTGGGTCCGTAACTTGAGGATTATCCTCATTGCTGCACAGAAGAATTACGTCCTGGAAGCACCGCTGGGTGCCAGGCCTGGTGCAAGAGCTACGCCAGATGTTTTGAACGTGTGGCAAAGCAAAGCTGATGACTACTCTATAGTTCAGTGTGCCATGCTTTACGGCTTAGAACCGGGACTTCAACGACGTTTTGAACATCATGGAGCATATGAGATGTTCCAGGAGTTGAAGTTAATATTTCAAGCAAATGCCCGGATTGAGAAATATGAAGTCTCCAATAAATTCTATAGCTGTAAAATGGAGGAGAATGGTTCTGTCAGTGAGCATATACTCAGAATGTCTGGGTATAACAATCACTTGATTCAACTGGGAGTTAATCTTCCGGATGATTGCGTCATTGACAGAATTCTCCAATCACTGCCACCAAGCTACAAGAGCTTCGTGATGAACTATAATATGCAAGGGATGACCAAAACTATGCCCGAGATCTTCGCGATGCTAAAAGCCGCGGAGGTAGAAATCAAAAAGGAGCATCAAGTGTTGATGGTTAACAAAACCACTAATTTCAAGAAAAAGGGCAAAGGGAAGAAAAAGGGGAACTTCAAAAAGAACAGCAAGCAAGTTGCTACTCAAGAGAAGAAACCCAAGTCTGGACCTAAGCCTGAAACTGAGTGCTTCTATTGCAAGCAGACTGGTCACTGGAAGCGGAACTGCCCAAGTATTTGGCGGATAAGAAGGATGGCAAGGTTAACAAAGGTATATATGATATACATGTTATTGATGTGTACCTTACTAATTCTCGCAGTAGCACCTGGGTATTTGATACTGGTTCTGTTGCTAATATTTGCAACTCAAAACAGGGGCTACGGATTAAGCGAAGATTGGCTAAGGACGAGGTGACGATGCGCGTGGGAAATGGTTCCAAAGTCGATGTGATCGCGGTCGGCACGCTACCTCTACATCTACCTTCGGGATTAATATTAGATCTAAATAATTGTTATTTAGTACCAGCATTGAGCATGAACATTATATCTGGATCTTGTTTGATGCGAGACGGTTATTCATTTAAATCAGAGAATAATGGTTGTTCTATTTATATGAGTAATATCTTTTATGGTCACGCGCCATTAAAGAGTGGTTTGTTCTTACTTAATCTCGATAGTAGTAATACACATATTCATAATGTTGAAGCCAAAAGATGCAGAGTTGATAATGATAGTGCAACTTATTTGTGGCACTGCCGTTTAGGTCATATCGGTGTAAAGCGCATGAAGAAACTCCATACTGATGGACTTTTGGAGTCACTTGATTATGAATCACTTGGCACTTGCGAACCGTGCCTTATGGGCAAGATGACTAAAACACCGTTCTCCGGTACTGTGGAGAGAGCAACAGATTTATTGGAAATCATACATACTGATGTATGTGGTCCAATGAATGTTGAGGCTCGTGGCGGATATCGTTATTTTCTCACCTTCACTGATGATTTAAGCAGATATGGGTATATCTACTTAATGAAACACAAGTCTGAAACATTTGAAAAGTTCAAAGAATTTCAGAGTGAAGTGGAAAATCATCGTAACAAGAAAATAAAGTTTCTACGATCTGATCGTGGAGGAGAATATTTGAGTTACGAGTTTGGTCTACATTTGAAACAATGCGGAATAGTTTCGCAACTCACGCCACCCGGAACACCACAACGTAATGGTGTGTCCGAACGTCGTAATCGTACTCTACTGGATATGGTGCGATCTATGATGTCTCTTACCGATTTACCGCTATCTTTTTGGGGTTATGCTCTAGAGACGGCCGCATTCACGTTAAATAGGGCACCATCAAAATCCGTTGAGACGACGCCTTATGAACTGTGGTTTGGCAAGAAACCAAAGTTGTCGTTTCTTAAAGTTTGGGGCTGCGATGCTTATGTGAAAAAGCTTCAACCTGATAAGCTCGAACCCAAATCGGAGAAATGTGTCTTCATAGGATACCCAAAAGAGACTATTGGGTATACCTTCTATCATAGATCCGAAGGCAAAATTTTTGTTGCTAAAGTCGAAAACTTTCTAGAGAAGGAGTTTCTCTCGAAAGAAGTGAGTGGGAGGAAAGTAGAACTTGATGAGATAACAGTATCTGCTCCCTTATTGAGAAGTAGTACATCACAGAAATCTGTTTCTGTGACACCTACATCAAATAGGGAGGAAGCTAATGATAATGATCATGAAACTTCAGATCAAGTTTCTGCTGAACTTCGTAGATCAGCCAGAGTAAGATCCGCACCAGAGTGGTACGGTAATCCTATTTTGGAAGTCATGTTACTAGACCATGGTGAACCTACGAACTATGAAGAAGCGATGGTGAGCCCAGATTCCGCAAAGTGGCTTGAGGCCATGAAATCTGAGATGGGATCCATGTATGAAAACAAAGTGTGGACTTTGGTTGACTTGCCCGATGATCGGCAAGCAATTGAGAATAAATGGATTTTTAAGAAGAAGACTGACGCTGATGGTAATGTTACTGTCTATAAAGCTCGACTTGTTGCAAAAGGTTTTCGACAAGTTCAAGGAATTGACTACGATGAGACTTTCTCACCCGTAGCGATGCTTAAGTCTGTCCGAATCATGTTAGCAATTGCCGCATTTTATGATTATGAAATTTGGCAAATGGATGTCAAAACTGCATTCCTGAATGGATTTCTGGAAGAAGAGTTGTATATGATGCAACCAGAAGGTTTTGTCGATCCGAAGGGAGCTAACAAAGTGTGCAAGCTCCAGCGATCCATTTATGGACTGGTGCAAGCTTCTCGGAGTTGGAATAAACGCTTTGATAGTGTGATCAAAGCATATGGATTTATACAGACTCTTGGAGAAGCCTGTATTTACAAGAAAGTGAGTGGGAGCTCTGTAGCATTTCTGATATTATATGTGGATGACATATTGCTGATCGGAAATAATATAGAATTTCTGGATAGCATAAAGGGATACTTGAATAAGAGTTTTTCAATGAAAGACCTCGGTGAAGCTGCTTATATATTGGGCATTAAGATCTATAGAGATAGATCAAAACGCTTAATAGGACTTTCACAAAGCACATACCTTGACAAAGTTTTGAAAAAGTTCAAAATGGATCAGGCAAAGAAAGGGTTCTTGCCTGTGGCACAAGGTGTGAAGTTGAGTAAGACTCAATGCCCGACCACCGCAGAAGATAGAGAGGAAATGAAAAATGTTCCCTATGCTTCAGCCATAGGCTCTATCATGTATGCAATGCTGTGTACCAGACCTGATGTGTGCCTTGCTGTGAGTTTAGCAGGAAGGTACCAAAGTAATCCAGGAGTGGATCACTGGACAGCGGTCAAGAACATCCTTAAGTACTTAAGAAGGACTAAGGATATGTTTCTCATTTATGGAGGTGACAAAGAGCTCGTCGTAAACGGTTATGTCGATGCAAGCTTTGACACTGATCCGGACGATTCTAAATCGCAAACCGGATACGTATTTACATTAAACGGTGGAGCTGTCAGTTGGTGCAGTTCTAAACAAAGCGTCGTGGCGGGATCTACATGTGAAGCTGAGTACATAGCCGCTTCGGAAGCAGCTAATGAAGGAGTCTGGATGAAAGAGTTCATATCCGATCTAGGTGTTGTACCTAGCGTATCGGGTCCAATGAAAATCTTTTGTGACAATACTGGTGCAATTGCCTTGGCAAAGGAATCCAGATTTCACAAAAGAACCAAACACATCAAGAGACGCTTCAACTCCATCCGGGATTTGGTCCAGGTGGGAGACATAGAGATATGCAAGATACATACGGAGCTGAATATTGCAGACCCGTTGACTAAGCCTCTTCCACGAGCAAAACATGATCAGCACCAAGACTCCATGGGTGTTAGAATCATTACTTTGTAATCTAGATTATTGACTCTAGTGCAAGTGGGAGACTGAAGGAAATATGCCCTAGAGGCAATAATAAAGTTATTATTTATTTCCTTATATCATGATAAATGTTTATTATTCATGCTAGAATTGTATTAACTGGAAACATAATACATGTGTGAATACATAGACAAGCAGAGTGTCACTAGTATGCCTCTACTTGACTAGCTCATTAATCAAAGATGGTTATGTTTCCTAGCCATGAACAAAGAGTTGTTATTTGATTAACGAGATCACATCATTAGTTGAATGATCTGATTGACATGACCCATTCCATTATCATAGCACCCGATCGTTTAGTATGTTGCTATTGCTTTTATCCATGACTTATACATGTTCCTTTAACTATGAGAATATGCAACTCCCGTTTACCATAGGAACACTTTGTGTGCTACCAAACGTCACAACGTAACTGGGTGATTATAAAGGTGCTCTACAGGTGTCTCCGAAGATACATGTTGGGTTGGCATATTTCGAGATTAGGATTTGTCACTCCGATTGTCGGAGAGGTATCTCAGGGCCTTCTCGGTAATACACATCACATAAGCCTTGCAAGCATTGCAACCAATGAGTTAGTTGCGAGATGATGTATTACGGAACGAGAAAAGAGACTTGCCGGTAACGAGATTGAACTAGGTATTGGATACCGACGATCGAATCTCGAGCAAGTAACATACCGATGACAAAGGGAACAAACGTATGTTGTTATGCGGTCTGACCGATAAAAGATCTTCGTAGAATATGTAGGAGCCAATATGGGCATCCAGGTCCCGCTGTTGGTTATTGACCGGAAACGTGTCTCGGTCATGTCTACATTGTTCTCGAACCGTAGGGTCCGCACGCTTAAGGTTACGATGACAGTTATTATGAGTTTATGCATTTTGATGTACCGAAGGAGTTCGGAGTCCCGGATGTGATCACGGACATGACGAGGAGTCTCGAAATGGTCGAGACGTAAAGAATGATATATTGGAAGCCTATGTTTGGACATCGGATGCATTCCAGGTAAAATCAGGATTTTACCGGAATACCGGGAGGGTTACCGGAACCCCCCGGGAGCATAATGGGCCAACATGGGCCTTGGAGGAGAAGTGAGAGGGCAGCCCTAGGGGCTGCGCGCCTCCCCCCTTCCCCTAGTCCTATTAGGACTAGGAGAGGTGAGCGCCCCCCTCTCCTTCTCTCTCCCCCTTGGAGAATCCTAGTCCAACTAGGATTGGGGGGGGGGGGAATCCTACTCCCAGAGGGAGTAGGACTCTCCTGGCGCGCCTAGCTTGGACGGCCAGCCCCTCCCCCTTGGCTCCTTTATATACGGGGGCAGGGGGCACCCCAAAGACACACAAGTTGATCTACGGATCGTTCCTTAGCCGTGTGCGGTGCCCCCTTCCACCAAATTCCACCTCGATCATATTGTTGCAGTGCTTAGGCGAAGCCCTGCGCCGGTAACACATCAAGATCGTCACCACCGTCGTGCTGACGGAACTCTTCCTCGACGCTTTGCTGGATCGGAGCCCGGGGATCGTCATCGAGCTGTACGTGTGCTAAAACTCGGAGGTGCCGGAGTAACGGTGCTGGGATCGGTTGGATCGCGAGGAGAACGTACGACTACTTCCTCTATGTTGTGTCAACGCTTCCGCTTCGGTCTACGAGGGTACGTAGACAAACACTCTCCCCGCTCGTTGCTATGCATCACCATGATCTTGCGTGTGCGTAGGAAAATTTTGAAATTAGTACGTTCCCCAACAAACCAAGCGTAGACGAACGAATCCTCACGATCGCAACGAAACGGGTACTGTCGAGAAGAAGCACACAACACGGTAAACACACCACACATGAACAAGGCATGATGCTCAACCAAGTATGATGCATGACAAAGGCTACGTGAAGCTACTCATGGCAAGAGATGATGCACATAAGAGCAACACATCAAATCAAGTTTAAATGAGGCCGGAAACAACATAGAACAATTCCGGTAAGTCCTCATATGCAAATTTCGAAATTGGTCCACATCTGGATAAAGCTTATGTTCAAGTTTTTAAACAGTAAGTTAAGATGCACCATGATTATCTACACGAAATTCTAGTCAAGTTACATATAAAGTTCATTAGATTCGGAGCTACGGCCTAGAAGATATGAGCAAAACAAGGTAAGCATGGCATTGATGCAAAATGCTTTCAAACATCAAGCAAACACATCAAAACAAGGATGCAACATGATAATACGAGAATACATGCAAAACTAAGCAAGTTTCATATAGAGCACACTCAAAACGGAGCAACGGATCCACACATACACTCTATACAATTTATAACAACAATCTGTCCAAAACAGCAAGTAGGCATCTTGCAAGCATCACAACAACATGCTACAGGACTAAAACATGATAAAAAAGGCATGGACATGATGTACAGGTAAAGAATTACAAGACATGAACACTGAGCTATCTCCATAAACTACTAGAACAAGCACAAAAGAACATGGCAAGATTGCAAATAATAACAGGTTCACAGACTTAGCAGAATTTCAGGACATGGCAGAAATAACATCAAGTTGCAATGTTTAGAGCTATAAAACAACATGTTACAGCAAGCTATCATATCACACTAGAGCATGGCATGAATCTACGCAAAGCATATAATAAAAGTCCCTTACTGACCATGAGCCAAAAAGGCACAGAAGATATTATGGCAACCATGTAAACATGGCAAGTTTCGTTACAGATTCAGACTACGAGGCATTGCATGATAACAAGTAGGCATGTTTACGAGTAGGCATAAACAGATAACAAGTAGGCATGTTTACGAGCTCGATGCACTCACTACGAGGCATTGCATGATAAACCAAGCATACAAACAGCAACTAGACATGGTATAGAAGCTATACATGGCAAGAACAACAACATAGCATGCACGGATCAACTACAACAAGCTTGGCAAAATTGAATAACATGTAAACAATCTGCCAGGAACATTTTATAGCAAAAGTAGAGCAAGATTAAGACATGTTAGAGCACTCCATAAATGCAAGCAGGGGCACGGATGGATAGATCATAATCATATGTCCAAAACATCCTTACTGAACATACTCAAAAGATGCATGGACATCACTGTAGCGACAAGGATACATGGCATAAAAATAACAGCAGACAAAGACTTAATGAAATTCTAAGTATCTGAAATCAGCAACATCACGGAGGCTATTTTGCAATCCTGAAATGATCAATACATGGCATATCATGAAGAATGAGTTGCACCACAGCAAATATGACATGTTGTAGCACATAACATATGTAGACTTAATGCCCAAAAGAAAATCACACATAAAGATACAAAAATGACAAATGAGCAAGTTCTGTTAAGTTACAGCAGTTAACATCACATATCAGTTTTGCAACGATGATGAGGGCATCAAGATGAACTCTAATTAACATGGCACAATGGATCAAAATGAAGAACACAACCATATGAACATTTCTACATATCATGCACGCAAAACGGAGCAGTATTCATGGAGATATAATGCGATGAACATGGCAACATAAAGTGACAGAAAAAAGGACTTGGTGAAAAAAATAGTTGAGCGGGGAAAAGCTAAGATGCGCACAGGGCGGGGAATAGAGGGCTGAGGCTCACCTAGTGGGCCTAGCCCAGGACGGTGGTGAAGGAGGCCGGCCGAGCTGGGCCGGTCAGGGAAGCTGATGGGCCAGGGAGCTGGGCCGCGGCTGCGGGGCCCACTCGGGGCACGGTCAACGGTGGAGGGCGGCGCGGATCGGGGCTCCTCCCGATCCCGTCCGGTGGCGGCGACGAGGGGAGCAGACGGCGGCGGCAGGGGCCAGATCCGGCACGGCGGCGGCCGAAACGGGGCCGGCGCGAGGCGCTGGGCGGAGCGACGATGGGGGCGAGCAGGGGGGCGGTGCAGGAGGTTGCGCCGTCGGCGGCGGGAGACGAAGGCGGGAGGCGGAGCGCTTCGGCGGCTCAGGCGCGGGCGTCCCGCGGCGGGCGGCGGCGGCGGATGGGCCCCGCGGGCACGATTCGGGCCCGGCGGGCCGCGCGGTGGAGGGATCCGGCGGGGCGACGTGGCGCACGGGGATTGGATGGGAGCGGCGGTGCGGCTAGGTGGCGGATGCTGATTGGCCCGGACGACGTGGCTGCGGGGCGGTGGATGCGTCCGGCGGCGGAGTGGAATTGTCCGGCGGCGGAGTGGGAGTTTAGCTAGGGTTTGGACCCGGGATTTGGACGGGGTGCACATATTTATAGGTAGGAGGAGGTAGGAGTGTCCAAATGGGGTGCGGTTTGTGGCCACGCGATCGTGATCGAACGACCGAGAGGATGGAGGGGGCTAGGATGGGTTATTGGGCTGTTTTGGAGGGTGTTGGGCTGCAACACAAAAGAGGCTTTACGGCTACCCGGTTAGCCGTTGGAGTATCAAACGAAGTCCAAAAGGTACAAAACTTGACAGGCGGTCTACCGGTAGTAAACCAAGGCCACATGTCAAACCTTGTTCCATTCCGAGAACGTTTAACACCCGCACACGAAAAGAGGTAAGGGAAGGCACCGGGGAACATAGGAGTGCCGGATTGCAAAACGGACAACGGGGAAAATGCTCGGATGCATGAGACGAACACGTATGCAAAATGAGATGCACATGATGACACGATAAGAAATGCAGATGATGACATGACAGAGTGCAACACGCAAGCACATGACATGGCAAAGACAACGAATAACTGGCAGACACCTGGCGCATCGAATCCGGGGTGTTACATAGGTGGAGGACGGGGCGGTTGAACCGGCGGGACGACGAGATGGACTACGGATCCTCATCCGGGGAGGTGGATGAGGGACGTCGAGTTGTTGCAGTGGACGATGTCGTCGGGGAGGAGGCTCCGGCTGGGCAGCGGTGACGTGGCGGACGAAGGAGGGTGGGGTTTCACAGCTACAGCAGAGAGGTTATGGCGGCCTAGGATTTCGAATGGTGAAAAGGACGTGATGGGAGGGGGTTTTAGAAGGGGGATTTCGTGTGTCGGGATTTGGCAGCTGGAGGGAGTTTTCGCGCACGTTGTAGCTTCGGCATAGCAAGGCCCGAGTTTTGGGAGCACGATATTCGAATTTTTGGGATATAACAAGGCGCAGATTGAATTTTAGGGACAATCCTAACGTGTAATATTGTACTTGTGCATACCAAATCAATTCGCACTTCCATCAATGAAAAAAACAAAAAAAATAAAACTATTCACACCACACAAAGAGACAATCTTGTCCCGTTTTACTATACAAATGCTATTCAAAGCTATGAATCCATGTTATGTCCAATTAAATTTTTTCGTTGGCTGTATAATCATGTAACCTACTCATACCAACATTTTAGTGCTTTCCAAATGTCTATACTACTGCTGCAATTCGAACTAAATTTTAATTTGTTTCTCTATTCGAATAACAATCTACAATCATGATTATTGCCAACTTCAACCATCATTTGTGTATTACCTTCACAACACACCACATGATTACTATAGAGATAGATATGAACTATGTGTACTATATGGACTCGAATTCAATTTTTTGAATACACTTGATGTTGATTCCAGATAATAGTACATTTGATGTACTAACTAGATATTCATAATTTAAACCATGTTCCATATGTACACCATGTTTATCACACAAAGTATAGTGCCCTGCCCCCTACATTATGACAAGTATTTAGCCCTGAGCTGCAAAAGCCGCACATTATCCCAAATTATAATCAATGTTCTACATTATGATATCTTCTTCAAATATCCGTATCCACTATTTCATAATGAATTATGATCTCTGTTTGTCTTTTACGCCTTCATGATCCTCTTCTCTTTGTAGCTAGCTGGCGCTAAGTTTCTATCATGCATGCACACGCCCGCCCCCCTCTCACCCTCCCTCGGCGTCCCCTCTATCGTGCACATTCATTATTTCTCTTTAGGTCGTTCACCCATGGTGTGCGTAGGCCCCCTGGCTCCTTCTTTTCAGCGCACACCTGTCGATAAACCTCTCTAGCCAAGTGTGCCTGCCACAAACACACACTTCCCCACTTCTCTTCTCACTGTCCATGCCTCCCTATGTTCAATACGGTTCCACGCAGGTGCACATTCCCGCCCCTCTTTTCATTGATCTCATACTCGCACACTCCTTCCCCCTCGATGTAGTAGGCCTCTCGCACCACCTCCTAGCCGCACCCCTCTCCCCGTGTCCGTATCTCCGGACCTTATTTTCTTCTAACACGTGCATGCATGTATACGTACCGATCTCCCTACATATACAAGCTTGGTCGACTATAATTTTTTCCCCACGCACCGATAGACTTACCTCACCAGTTATGTCCCTCCTTTTCTCGGACACATGATGGTTGATCTTCCTATGTAGTTATGTCTGTTTACCACACCCATATCGTCCCCCCTCATCATACTTGCATACCTCCCTACCCGTCTCTCACACGCACGTGCATAGACAGGAAGACATCTCCGGCCCTCTCTTATTAATATTACACTCGTACCCTCTGTTTGTCTAGCAGGCCTATCCCACCATTTGTGAGAAGCAACTCCACCACCAACCATCCGACACTCTACCTTTGTCTTTCTCCCAACCTTATTCCTCTGCTACACATATGCATGGATGCCGATCGATCTACCTCAATACATAGCCATGTCTCCCTCATTCTCCACACATAAACTAGTCGATCTACCTCTCTACAGTTAGGTCTCTACCCCCTCCCCCCCCCCACACACACACCGATAGTCGAATGTTGTAGGTAGGTATCCATGCCTCTCAAATTCCAGTAGGCCACCCGCCTTGTATCTTTGACGTGGGCAAAAACAAATTCGATGGCACTCTTTATCAATCGCGCAACCACACACTTCATCCCTATTTTTGATTCTATCAATATCTGACGCCGATGATCCCTCCACTCTCTTCTCATGGTTCGCTCCCTCTATATATGATACATCCATGACTCTGTTTCAGACACATTGCATATGTTACTTTTTTTGTTTGAGATATCATCGACACATTGCCTCTATTTTGCACAAACCATCTCTCTCACACCCACCCACGTATGCACCTGCACCTAAAGAAGAGGTGCACGCACGACGCACGTACTCACGTCTCGTTCCCGGCCACACCCGCGCGGGAACACGGTGGAGTTCATTTTTGTACGAAAAGGCAGCCCACGTGATAATTTGACGCGTGTAGTAGTTGTTTACTCACAGGAGGGTCATGTACCACGTGTAGACGGAAGAAAGTTTGACTTGACGCGTTAGTATTAAATAAAGTTATATTCCTCAATGGCACGTACAGAATATAAAACGGTTGTCGTCGGGGAAAAAAGAAAAATCCACTCCACTATATACAATGGAGCCCGCCTGTCGGGGTTTGTCTCTCGTCACACCATCTCACACAAGGCGACGGTGGCTTCTCTCTCTGTCGGTGGGAAACGACACCTATGGGATCACAAGAATCCCTACTACGGTTGATAGGGCGCAAGGTTGCGAGGAGAGCAGGATTAGTAGTCAGCACAAGGATCATTTACCCAGGTTCGGGCCGCGAGGATGCGTAAAACCCTAGTCCTGCTTTGGTGGATGCATTGAGTGTTCTTCAGCCCTCCAACTAACTATGGTGGCTGAGTCGTTCCAAAGAGCTGAATCCTTCTCCAGTACGCCGTGGGCCTCAATCATAGACAAAAGGGGCTGCCACAGTGGCACACAGGAGGTGGAAAGGCATATAGTACTATGAGCTTAACGCCCATATTGCAGGACAAGATGTATTTCATGCATTGCTGAGGTGTCCCTATGCTTTATCGGGGACGGGAACGGAGCCCGTCCCGTCCATCGCCACTTCTCCTCGTTCTGACACGCGCCCTAGCCAGCAGTGCATGCGGCACCATGTAGGCATGCAAGCAGCTGAGGTGGCGCGGCGGTAGGGTCTTCACGAAGATCTGCATGCTGCCACGCATGTGCTTGCTGATCTGGTCTGGGAGCTGCATGTGTGCCACGCAGGTGCCAGCCTAGCTGGTTGGGCTGGCAGCTGCATGCGAACGGCGGTGAAAGCTTGGCTGATGCGGCCCTGGCGGTGGCCCTGCTGGTGTTCTCGGCAAGGGTCTTGCTGGATGGCCCGGCAAGGGTCTTCCCGCGATGCGCAGTTGTCCCCGGCAAGGATCTTGTCAGGGGTCTCGTGGCTTTCCTCGGCAAGGATCCTGCCGAGGGTTGCCGTCTTCTGGTCCTCATCTTGATCTCATATGTCTATGGTCTTGACAAAGATCTGCATGCCACCATAGAGGTGCGTCCCGAGCCCTGACCCAATCGTAGCCGGTTGGGTTGGAACCTGTGGCCCAAGGGCGGCTCGCTCTGTTGGTGTTTGGGTGGGCTGCCCCGGCAAGGGTCTTAACGGGGGAAACTGCTCCGTCCCTCTGCTTCTTTCTGTTCTTAGCCTTGGCTTTGCCTTGATCGTCTTGTGTTGGGCTTCGGCTTCTCTCCGGCTTCCCTCCTTTGTCCTGCTACGTGTGGCTGTGGCGCGTGGCTCTGACTGCCCGTGCATAAGTAAAGGGGTACAAAGGTGCGCCCCTACTTTTGTACACCGACACTCTGTCACCGTTGGTCACTGATCCAGCCGCGTCCTGTCTGCCAGCGGAAAGGGAGGATGTGCATCGTTCCTCCGTTCGATAGCATTGAGGCAGCACGTCCCGATCTGTGTTACCCAATATTCTCTCTGACCAAGCTTCGGCGCGGTAGGGCCTTCACCACTTGCTCGCTGCCGTAGTATGGGCAGATCCCAACCGCCGGCGCCCTCCTAGTTACATCGCGACGACCCTCAGGTACAGCTTCCTCTGGCGTTCCTCCACTACCCATCTTCTGACGTTGCTGCATGTGGATCTTCTGTAGTTGTTTGCTTAAAACGTATCTCAGCCGGCGTACTTTCCATCTTGCAATCTCATCCTCGAACCATTTTTGATAAACCACCATGCTGCCATCTTTCCCTTATTACATGGAATATGCTTCTTTTTTGTCGGTGTATGTGTCTTCAACTCATGTTATTGGGTAGTAATTGTTTTTGTTCTAACTCATTTTGCAAATAGGGCTATCCATTTCACCTCATTGCCATTGCGAGCTTTTGGTGAACTGCACAATTCACTTTTTTCTTAAGCGTATTTTGTGCAGTTCCGCCCAAACGTCACACGGGCAACATTTTTACATTTCTGTGGGACTGCAGAAAGGGAGATTGGTTTTGCTATCCTCCTCATCCAATTCCGTGCCTAATCTTCTCCAACAAGTAGTTAGTCCTAAAGAGGTGATCGACTTCTATTTGTGTGTGTTATGTTTCATCATGTAGTTGCACTATTATTGTAATCACACTGACTGGATATCTTTGCAAGCAGGGATGGCCAGCTCGATTTTAGTGGAGCTAAACAAAATGATCGAATTGTGATGTCCTCCATACACCTCTTTTCTGGCTACGAAGCTGGGTGAAACTAGCTGCCAAACAATGAACACTGTGCCCAATAAATGGAGCCATGCCTACAAACAACATCAATTAATAATATATTTTGCTTTATTTGTACACCTTCTCAAAACTTTGTCTTTAGTTGTGACATGAATATTGGCGCTGATCTGCGAACCACTGAGATGCATTAGCAGCCATGGTAGTTTTATTTGTATTTGATGGAATGTTGTAACGAGACAATCTTGAGGCAAGAAGACACATGAATCCTAAGTTGAAACCCTTTTTTCCTGTGGGAACCAAAGTCGAAACCTTCATAGCATCACAGTACAATTTCATTAAAATTATGCATAGATCTGAACAAATCCTGAAGGATTGATAGCAATGCCAAAAACAATTCAACTTCATTTCGGCGGCATGTGGGATATCCTTCATCCGGATCCACCTGCCATGCAACAATATTGAGTGCACAACTGCAGGGAAAGATTCACCCGGTCGTTGCGCTGCAGTACTAATGACTAGTGAGCAGTCAAACTACAGAGCCCCACATTCACCACAGTAAGTTGCTCAGATGAACCAACCATCATTTCTCTGTTCGTTGAATCCGCTGGTACTCCCATATTAACCAGAGTAATAAGTTGCTCGGGCGAAGCAACCATCACTTCACCTTTCCCACAGTAAGTACTACCTCCTTTTTATTCTAGAAACAACCACACGCGAATATTGGACGGTAGTAGCATAGCAACTGAATCAAAAATCGAAACCAACAAATGGACTACTACTACTGGTGAGCGTTTGCTAGTATCATGTACTATGTCTGTCAATGTATATAGGGCTTAATGTGTTTTTCGAGAAAAACTTTGGCCCTGTTTGGATCCATGGGTAGTGTTAGTTTGATCTAGTTGGGCCTCAAATAGCCCTAAAGTATCCAAACATGAGGGTTAAATTGGAGCAAGTTGCACCAAACCCACCAAAAAGACTATCCCACCCAAGAGGTGCTAATTAGAGATAGTTCTCATTGGGCCCACTAAAAAATCACTTTTCTCTCTCTATCCCGCCAGCCAAGTGGTGCTAATTGGAGCTAGTTATTGTGGGGCCCACTGAAAAATGACTTTTCTCTCTCCAACAAGTGCATTTATTCTCAATCTAACTCTGTCATCCAAACACCTCTTTGGCTATAGGTAGTTCAGGGTTAGTCATGAGTTAGTCTAACCTCTAGCTATGTTAGAGTATCCAAACAGGAGCAACATAGGACATGCAAGTTGCTCAAAGCATACCGTCAAATTCGTACGTGAAAGGATCTTTTTTTTTGAAACGGAACGTGAAAGGATCTTCGAATAATATAATTTTCAAATTATATAAAATCTTATCAATAGTCAAAGGCAACCTCAAATAATACATTAGGCCCTATTTAAAATCTTATCAATAGTCAAAACCAAGTGTTAGTACTACACCAAACAAGATCAAAACGAGAAACTAGACCCACTCATGGCACGGCACGCCTGTCTCGTTTGGTCCGTCGGTCAAAGCGCTTCCTCTTCTTGGCATAACAATAAAGTACAATAATTTTTTAGAATGCTCTTGGCATGTCGCTAACATGTGATGAGTTAACTGACCTCAATAGACGGCAAAAACGCTAGCCCGCCATACTTTGAGAGAGACGAGGAGCGAGAAGCGATTCGGGCTGGTGGATTAATAGAGCTAGGTGTCGCACTGAGGCCAAGAAATGTGGTGATAGCGTGGGTTAGCCATGTATGATGTAACTACACTGGGATGTCGCTTTTTGTACTCTTTCGGTCTACTGTGGAGACGATTGGTTGATTTTATATCGCTAAATAATATAAAATATTATGACTGTAGATGCTCCACCACGAGGTTCCTTGCTCCTTCCCGGTCGTCGGGAATCTATGTTATTCCACTCTTTTTTTTACGTGAGCTTTGTTCATCCTTTTGCCAACACGCAGGACATCTAGCATCAAGGTGCATGTGTCATGCAAGAAAATGGAGATAAGTAGTGTGTAAGTGAGTCGTGCACTACGATGGCACGTAGTACTATGCAATATTTTTCCTCCTTGCTGAGACATGAATAGTGCATGTACTCAATTGCGGAGCATGGAATGGTAGCCATGGACATGGTCGGCCCTTTTTGGAGAGAGTACTAAATACGTATTAACTTTGATGTGTCCCGTCAACTCGCAGAACGACGAGAAGCACACACTGAATGACGGAGCACGGGATGGCAACCATGGACATGGTCAACCCTTTTTGGAGACTAATGCACCACTTTTGATGTGTCCGGTCTACTCGCAAATGAGGAGAAGCTTTGCTTACTAATAGTACGACCTCTCCCACGCTCACGTGTGCGTGGTGGGTCGCAAGACGAGGAGAAGCTTTTTCTTTATGATAGTGCGCTCAATACAGGCAGTGGATATGCAACAGTTCATTTGGTGTCAGATTGCCAGAAGTATCTATAATGTGGTACCATCATTATTGTTCGACTTTCGGAAGAGGCGAAGAGCCAAGCGCACGGTCACCTACTCATAGTATAACTGGCTGTGTTTGCACGAATTTTCTAACATAGTACAATCTGAGTGGATTGCTCCAGTGGTCATCACACGTGAGCCAATCGATTCACACCCTTCCGCGCTCCATTTTTTCTTGCATTCCTTCCTCGTCCAGCACGCTGACAAGTGGGCCCCATGCTCATGTATGCCAACCTGGTAGTCAATTATTTTGCCAAAGTCAGCTATCACACCCTTTAGATGTCACGTCAATGTGCCCACTAGAAACAAGTTAGAATTGTTCGGTTCAACCACCTCCCTAGGTGTTTGGAGAGGAATTGGCCAGCGCGAGGCAGATCTATAGGTGGTTAGGCGGCAAAAAACAGGGACGCGCGAACCAGCTAGATGAGGCAGGGAAGCTTCTACATTCGCAGGGGACGTGGCATTGGCTATTGGGTGGCAACACAAGGTCATCCCGGTGTGCCATAAAGGAATAAAGAGGCATCCTATATCAGCATGGACCAACTTCCCTACTGATAGCTCATCTAACAGAACTCCCAAGTTAACTGTGTTGAGGCTGGTGTAGTCATGAGATGGGTGACCGGATGGGAAGTGGATTCGATGTTAACTACAGGGGTGGGTTACTACAAAGGTTTATTATAAACCTTTGTAGTGACCCATCCGTCTAGTTAATATCGAGGTCTTTGTTTTGTAATTTTTGACATTTCTTGTTTTTTGAACACATGTTAATCGAAGGTCTATCGCGTTACTTTTTAACAATTTTTATTTTTTGAACATAGGCTAATTGACTTGAAAGAAGGTCTATCACGTTACTTTACGACATGTTTCAAATGGTGATATGACCTCTGTCAACTTATAAGTCATGTCTGTCAAATTAACCTCGAGGTACTTGTTCTCAAATTAACCTCTCGTCGTTGCGGTAGTGTTGCAATGTGTCAGCGTCAATTGCAAGATGAGCCACGAAGCTAGTAATGGAGTTGCCAACATGCTCAAAGTGCACGCAACATTGAGTAGAAGGAAGCATGCCTAGGATATTAATGCGTGCTTAGGGAGGCCCTTTGCTCAAAGAGCAAGTACTCTTTTAGTTATATTGTAAGACTAGCCACAATGTGAGTAACTTCAGAAATAACATCGAGTCCAACTCCGAAAATTTGCTTATGTGGCAATGAGTTAATGAGGAGAGAGGTAGTTTGAATAACTTAGCTAGTTACTATAACATCACATGTGCCAGTGCAATATCAGTCTATAACCTAATAAATGAATATTTGCATGTTACCACACTTATGTTACTACCCACTATGCGAACAGGCTTCCTATATCAGCAAGAACCAGCTTCCCTGCCGATTGCTCATCCAATAGAACTCCCAAGTTAACTGTGCTGACGTTGGAGTAGTCATGAAATGGGTGACCGAATGGGAAGTGGATTCGATGTTAAACTAATGGGATGGGTTACTATAAACGTTTCTTTGGCTTAAATGTATATAGTGTTATGTCCTATCAGTTAAACCTCGAGGTCTTTGTTTAGGAATTTTTGACATTTTTTGTTTTTTGAACACATGTTAATCGAAGGTCTATCTCGATACTTTTTGACAATTTTTGTTTTTCGAACACATGTTAATTGTCTTGAAAGAAGGTATATCATGTTACTTCACAACATCTTTCCAAAAAAACTGATATGACTTTTGTCAACCTATAAGGAATGTCTGTCAAATTAACCTCAAGGTACTTGTTCTCAAATTAACCTCTGGGTCTTGCAGGAGTACTTGTTTTTTGAACACATGTTAATCGAAGGTCTGTCACGTTACATTTTGATAAAAAAATTTAACACATGTTAATTTGCTTGAAAGAAGGTCTATCGTGTTACTTCATGACATCTCTCCAAAAAAATTTATATGAATTCTATCAACCTATAAGGCATGTCTATCAAATTAACCGCGAGGTACTTGTTCTCAAATTAACCTCTGGGTCTTGCAGCAGTACTTGTTTTTAAACACAAGTTAATCGAAGGTCTATCGCATTACTTTTTGATAATTTTTTTGAACACATGTTAACCAGCTTGAAAGAAGGTCTATTGTGTTACTTCACGACACTTTTCCAAAAAAGTGATATGACTTATGTCAACCTATAAGGCATGTCTGCCAAATTAACCTTCAGGCACTTGTTCTCAAATTAATCTCTGGGCCTAGCAAGAGGGATGCAATGTGTTAGCTTCAATTGCAAGATGATCCAGCAAGCTAGGAGTGAAATTGCCAACATGCTCAAAGTGCATGCAACATTGAGTAGAAAGAAGCATGCTCAGGAAATTAATGTGTGCTTAGGGAGGCCTTTGCTCAAAGAGCAAGTGTATATAAGGTACATTCGGAAGGCTATAAGGACGAGGAGCAAGAAGCAATACAGGCTACTGGATATACTATAACTAGGTGTCCCATGGAGGTAACATTCAAAGTTATTCTCACACTAGAGAATGGAACAGGAATGTGGAGAGATGTGGTTGATTTTATATCGCTAAATAATATAAAATATTATGAGTGCAGACGCTCCACCCCGAGGTTCCTTGATCCTTCTCAGTCGTCGGGAATCTATGTTCTTCCACTCTTTTCTTGATTTGAACTTTGTTCATCCTTTTCCCAACACGCGAGACATCTAGCATCAAGGTGCACGTGTCATGCAAGAAAATGGAGATAATCAGATAAGCAGTGCGTAAGTGAGTCGTGCACTTCGATGGCACCTACAACGCAATATTTTTTCTCCTCGATGACACATGAATAGTGCACGCACTCGACGACGGAGCACGGGATGGTAGCCATGGCTACCAATAAAGGGCTGACCATGTCATGGCCACCATCTCATGTTCCGTCGTTGAGTACATGCACTATTCACGAGCCATCGAGGAGAAAATAATATGGCGTAGTAGGTGCCATCGAAGTGCACGACTCACTTACGCACTACTTATCTGATTATCTTCATACACGTGCACCTTGATACTAGATGTCTCGTGTTGGCAAAAGGATGAACAAAGCTCATGTAAAAAAAAGAGTGGAAGAACATAGATTCCCGACGACCGAGAAGGAGCAAGGAACCTCGCGGTGGAGCGTCTACAAGGATCCTCATGCATTTCCCCTGTTTTTTGCCGCATGCCCACCTATAGAACCTCCTCGCGCCGGCCAACTCCTCTCCAAACACCTAGGTAGGCGGTTGAACCGAATAAGTCTATCTTCGTAGGAACTTAAAACATAGGAATAGGAAAATGAGATAAATACACCGGCGGTCACTGAAGTTGAGGCCAACGAACACTACGGTCATCGGACTTCAGAATACACTCAATACGGTCACTGAATATGAGTTGTGATGATTGTATGGTCAATGGTTCATCGTATAGCTGGGTATCCTATCTGTATGGCACATGTTGACTGGTCAAACAGTCTATGCGGCGCCTAGTACAGCTTGTCCTCTCTCTACCTTCTGGTTCCACATGTCAGTTAGCGGAATAAACAAATAAAAGAATATGAACTGTTCGCTAACCACTAGAGGCGATATATCAAGATGCTAAGTTGAGGATATTTTATATTTTATATTGATAACCACACAAGCAGCCACGCATGTACAAGACGTATGCAGCCACGCATGTACACACACCAACGGACTAAGTCATGCACATACGCGCACCGCATAGAGCACACAACACACGTACACAAGACATGCAGGCACACACAATCGGTCACAGAATGCACATGAATGACACATGTATGAGGACACACTCAGCTGCATGGAGGCATGTGCCTTATGCGGCGACGTCCAGTTCGTCGTGTTACGGCGAAGCTCGCACACAACGGTGCCTACGCATCTCTTGCTGCACCTCTTTGTCATCGTTTCTCAATGACTAGCCGGAGACGAAGGCGACTGTAGCCTCGGCCTTAGAGCTAGCTGCTACCTCTTGAGCATGCACTGGTTTACCCTTGAAGAGGAAAGGGTTATGCAGCAAAGTAGCATAAGTATTTCCCTCAGTTTTTGAGAACCAAGGTATCAATGCAGTAGGAGGCCGCACGCAAGTCCCTCGTACCTACACAAACAAATAAGTACCTTGCAACCAACGCGATAAAGGGGTTGTCAATCCCTTCACAGCCACTTGCAAAAGTGAGATCTGATAGAGATGATAAGATAATATTTCTCGTATTTTTGTGATGAAGATTTAAAGTAAAGATTGCATAATAAACGGCGACAGAAATAGCTAGTTGACGGGCGATTAATATGATGGAAAATAGACCCGGCGGCCATAGGTTTCACTAGTGGCTTCTCTCAAGATAACATAAGTATTACGGTGGGTGAACAAATTACTTTCGAGCAATTGATAGAAAAGTACATAGTTATGAGAATATCTAGGCATGATCATGTATATAGGCATCACGTCCGCGACAAGTAGACCAAAACGATTCTACATCTACTACTATTACTCCACACATCGACCGCTATCCAGCATGCATATAGCGTATTAAGTTCATAAGAACAGAGTAACGCATTAGGTAAGATGACATGATGTAGAGGGATAAACTCAAGCATTATGATATAAACCCCATCTTTTTATCCACGATGGAAACAATACAATACATGTCGTTTTCCTTTATGTCACTGGGATCGAGCACCGCAAGATTGAACCCAAAGCTAAGCACTTCTCCCATTGCAAGAAAGATCAATCTAGTAGGCCAAAGCAATCTGATAATTCGAAGAGGCTTGCAAAGATAACAAATCATACATAAAATAATTCAGAGGAGATTCAAATATTGTTCATAGATAATCTTGATCATAAACCCACAATTCATCGGATCTCGGCAAACACACCACAAAAAGAGTTACATCGAATAGATCTCCAGGAAGATCAAGGAGAACTTTGTATTGATATCCAAAGAGAGAGAAGAAGCCATCTAGCTAATAACTATGGACCCGAAGGTCTGAGGTAATCTACTCACACATCATCGGAGAGGCTATGGTGTTGATGTAGAAGCCCTCCGTGATCGATTCCCCCTCCGGCGGAGCGCTCGGAAAGGCCGCAAGATGGGATCTCATGGGCACAGGAGGTTGCGGCGGTGTAAATAGGGTTTTGTGGTGCTCCTGGATGCTTTCGGGGTATATGGGTATATATAGGAGGAAGAAGTAGGTCAGTGGAGCTGCGAGGGCCCCATGAGAGGGTGGGGCCGCGCCCAGGGGGGAAGGAGCGCCTCCCTGCCTCATGGCCTCCTCGCTTCTTTCTTGACATCCACTCCAAGTCCTCTGGATCACGTTTGTTCCATAAATCACTCTCCCGAAGGTTTCATTCCATTTGGATTTCGTTAGATATTCCTTTTCTACGAAACACTGAAATAGGCAAAAAAACAACAATTTGCACTGGGCCTTGCGTTAGTAGGTTAGTCCCAAAAATAATATAAAAGTGTATAATAAAGCCCATTAAACATCCAAAACAGATAATATAATAGCATGGAACAATCAAAAATTATAGATACGTTGGAGACGTATCAAGCATCCCCAAGCTTAATTCCTGCTCGTCCTCGAGTAGGTAAATAATAAAAACATAATTTTTGATGTGGAATGCTACCTAGCATATTCTTCAATGTAATTTTCTTTATTGTGGCATGAATGTTCAGATCCGAAAGATTCAAGATAAAAGTTTAATATTGACATAAAAAGTAATAATACCTCAAGCATACTAACTAAGCAATTATGTCTTCTCAAAATAACATGGCCAAATATAGTTCATCCCTACAAAATCATATAGTTTGGTCATGCTCCATTTTCGTCACACAAGAATGCTCTCATCATGCACAACCCCGATGACAAGCGAAGCAATTGTTTCATACTTTAGTAATCTAAAAAAATTCAACTTTCACGCAATCCATGAGCGTGAGCCATGGATATAGCACTATGGGTGGAATATAATATAATGATGGGGGTTATGTGGAGAAGACGAAAAAGGAGAAAGTCTTACATTGACGCGGCTAATCAATGGGCTAGGGAGATGCCCATCAATTGATGTCAATGCAAGTAGTAGGGATTGCCATGCAACGGATGCACTAGAGCTATAAATGTATGAAATCTCAACAAAAGAAACTAAGTGGGTGTGCATCCAACTTGCTTGCTCGCAAAGACCTAGGGCATTTAAGGAAGCCCATTTTTGTCATATAGAAGCCAAGTTCTATAATGAAAAATTCCCACTAGTATATGAAAATGACAAAACTAGAGACTCTCTATCATAAAGATCATGGTTCTACTTTGAAGCACAAGTGTGGAAAAAGGATAGTAGCATTATCCCTTTTTATTTTTTTTTATTTCTTTTTTTTTCCTTTTTTATTTGGCCTTTCTTCTTTTTTTTATTTGGGACAATGCTCTATTAATGATGATCATCACACTTTTATTTATTCACAACTCAATGATTACAACTCGATACTAGAACAAAATATGACTCTATATGAATGCCGCCGGGAAGGAGGCCGGAAACGAAGGATTCAGAAGCATCCTAGGCTCCTCCTAGGCGACTCCAAGGCGATCTTGCACCGGTGGCTACTCCGGCCCCGGTGGCCACCTCTCCTATCGACGGCCACCCCGGCCTAGGCAGCCACCTCCGAAGATGGCTCCTTTTGCCCTCAACTTTGAGTGTGGCAGAAAGTTCCAAGCGGTTATGAGAACCAAGTTTGGTCACCCAGTGGTGTTCTCTCCTGGCTTTTGTCAACAAGAATTCATCTTGGTGGTTTCTTTCTGCCGCGCAACCTTTAAGCTAGATGTGCACACGGTTAATGTCTCTCTCCTGGATATGTTTGGAGGTTATGCTCAAGGTTTTAGGGTTCGTCACTTGAGGGATAGAACTTTCAAGTTGTCGGTGGCTTCTAAGTCTGTTGGTTTTGAGATTTACAACAATGGTAGAATTGTTGAGGAAGATTTTGAGGTTGTGTTTTTAGTTTATGGAATTATGGTGGGCCAAATTGGTTTAGGGAAGAACAAGTTTTTTACAAAGAACTAGATGCTGAATGGACCTTGGTGGGTAGGATTGGAAAGGCTGTCGTCGACAACTCCGGCGATCGTCGGAGTTACAGCACGGTGGTCAGAAACGGTCGATCTGTTTTTGAGCGTTTATCGGGTCCCATTCAATCCAGTGTCAATCAGCGGGAAGCTTTGAATTCCCCCTCTCTTAACTCTGAGGGTTATGGGTCTCTTAATTAGTCACAAATGTCGCAATGTTTTGCTGCTCGCGCGAACGTAGTGTGTTTTGCATGTGGAGGGCAAGGTCACTTTGCACGTAACTGCATGGTTCCCAAACTACCTGGGCTATGGCCTTTTTTTCAGTTCGATTCTTTCACGAGCCCGCCCGAGGTGGCCTGGGCTAATGGCGAGGTGGAAGCCTGGTTCAAATGTATCGGCCTAGCTCAACCGATAAGGCAGGTATCGTCATTTATGGAGCTGGTCAAGGACCTCTTTCCAAATTTCCAACCGCAACTACAGGCTACCTCCTCGCATTCCTCTGTTCTTACCAACTCTTCTTATTCCACTGTTGCTACCTCGACAAGCTTGCTGCCTTCGTCACCATCGCCGGAGCGGGCATTGGTGGTCCGTTCATCGGAAGCTTTGTCCTCAACCATGGCCAACATTCCCATTGATCCGGCTCCCTTCGTTCCTCATGGGTTCCAGATTTTTGAGGTGGAGGGCCGTACTGGGTTTCGAGGGCAATCTTACTGCATCATCCAAGGAGCCATGAGGACTGGGCGATTTCTACCATTCAGCTACATCCCAATGAGGTATTTTTTCCCAATGTTAGAGAAGTTCTTGAGGAGTTCTTTCAAGGTGTTGAAGAAGTGGGGTTCAGAGAAATCCAGCCTTATCCATTTGGAGAGGCGTATGTTCAGTTTCGGCATGTTAGGGACAGAGATCGCCTTATCAGGCAGAGCCCACATCCATTTGGAGATGTTTTCATCACTTTCATTAAGCATAATCAAGGTAGGAATTGGCGCAGATTGCACTTCAATAGGACCGTGTGGTTACTGTTTGTGGGTGTCCCATTTGACCACTGCAACACTGAAGACATTGCAGCTGCCATTGCCAAGTGGGGAAGAATTATTAGCTGGGAGAGAGAGGATGCTCTCAAAGGGATGATTCTGGTGAAGGCAAGAGTCACTGAACTCATTGACATCCCTAAAAGTATAAGGTGGTCTGAAGGGTAGTGTTTTGAGGAGGAATCATGGACTAGTTCTGTGGAGGTTTTATTAGAGGAAATGCTGGGAGGTGGCCCAGCTGATCAAGATCCTATTCCACCTCCTGGAGTGGACCCACATCCTATTCCACAACATGCCAATGATTTCCCTGGCTTCCATCCGGCTCCAATTCATAATGAGCCTGCTCAACAGGAGGATTGGGATGACTGGGAAGAGCAAGAGGAGCAAGGCCACTGGGCATTCCCTCAGGAAAATATTCCTCGGGCTCAACCACCACAACAACAAATGGAAATGCCAGTCTTACAAGAAGATGGTGCTCCCAATAGCAGCATCACCACTACAGTTTCCTTGTCTGATGGTATTTGGTCCAACACTCACACTGCCAGTGAGGAGGTCAATCAAGGTGCTCAGATCAACCCTTTGGGCATGGGCTTATAGAACATTCTTAATGCTTATCAGGCAGATGGGGAGGAGGAGGATTTTGGACAAGACAATGCAAACATGCCTATTGTTGAACAGCAGGTGGTTGAGGGGGTTCCTTTGATTGCTCAGGAGGTTATGCATGAGGCACTTTTTGTGGAAGCTGTTGGTCAAGCTGTGAATTCAGATGTTGTGGTTGTACCTGCTATTGCTGAAGGAAATCTTGTGTCACATGGGCCTCTTGTTAAGCATATGGGTGTTGTTTCTCTTGATGCAGCCAATGTTCAGGTTGAGGTGACTGAAGAGAATACTGCAACTGCTTCTCAGCTCAATGTTTGTCCTCTGGGCATTAATAATGTGACTGCAAATGTTATGTCACAAGGAACTCAAGAGACACAAAGCTTTGAGCTCATAATGGATTTAAAGGGCAAAGCAGATGTCCCTAATGTTCAGGTTGGCACCTCCACTGGTGGGGCAAGTAAAGGGATGGAGAGCTTTCATCTAACTAATTCCCCTTCTTTACTAGATATTCAAGTATTAGTACAAAACCATACCTTGGATATTATTGATGGTGCCCATTTGATTTCCGAGGAAGGTTTGGACTTGTGGATTCAACACTTTGCTCCAACAACTCAGGGAGAAGTAAACACCTTCAAAATTGACATACATGTAAGTTGGTTTAACTTCATAATTCACCTCCTCCTCACTCCTTACAAGTTTGGCTGGGTGATGCATCTGTTGAAATCTGAGTTGTGGAAAATGCTTACTGCTAATTGTGATACTGATGAGACTATCTTATTACATATACCTGACAGACCTGCTACCTCACAGGCTCCAAGTTGTAAAGAAATCAGGTTGGGTCTGTGAAAGGAAAATGAGGGTATAAGCCATGCTGCTCACTCCTCAAGTGGAATTAGAAGCCCACTTAAGCAAGTGTCTCCCAACAAAGTCATACAGTTGTCACTAGGTGAAGCTGTCTCAAGGAAAAGAAGGGATAAAGAGCCGCTTGTGGAGACCTAGGTGAGAATAAGTGATCGAATTAAGAAATACAACAATGGTTATAGGAGGAAATCATGTGATGCTAGCTCTTGTTTACCTTGTAATGCTATTCCACCCATTGTGCATAATAAAGTTGTCAAAAATCTGACAAAAACCTTTTGCAAGGTGTCTGAGGATGAGGCATAGGACATGCTTTCTAAGAGGCCCAAGAAGAAGGGACAGGAGGATGTGGCCAAGGTCTCCAAGGTCACTGGTGCTACAACTCCTTAGGATGTGCTATGATGAACTGTCCAATTAGTAATAGTACCAGGAATATTTTGAGAAAGGCTAGTTTCATAGTGGAATGTATGAAGTCTGATATGCTTGATGTAAGCAGAACATGTTCAATGTCTGTACTGAAAACTTGGTGCCCTCTTTTGTCTTCTACTATGTTGATCAATTTGACTAAGCTCTGGATTTGTGGCTTCTATGAAGATATTGAAGTTATGATGCTCTCTAGCAGGACTATTGTGTTACATCTGTTACTCATGTTTTCTAACACCTCAAAATGTATTGGGTCCCTCTCAACCAAATTCTATGCTTTGCATATGTGCGGCAACATACCAGGAGATGGAGCCTGGTATCACACATTTTCCAACCAGTTAGTTAATCATGAGTAGAAACAGATCCTGGAAAATTTTGAACTGGAACATTAGGGGTTTGAATTCTCCTGACAAATGGCTGGCTATTAGGCAGAAAATTGAGGAAAGTGCTGCTAGTATTTTGTGCTTACAAGAAACTAAGAGACAAGCTTTTGATTTGGCATATATTTAAAATTTCTGTCCACAAAGATTCAACAAATTCGAATACCTGCCTTCTATTGGGGCATCTAGAGGGATTTTGACTGCTTGGAATGAGGCTCTTTTTAATGGACAATTGCTTTTTCAGAATAAATTTTCACTAACTATGCAGTTCACTTGTACTTCCACCCTTAAATCATGGATTCTCACAAATATCTATGGACCTTGCAACCTTGAAGACAAATTGGAATTTATTGATTGGTTTACAAATATCCAAATGCCAGATGATGTTGATTGGATAGTTATGGGGGACTTTAACTTCATTAGGTCACCTGAAGACAGAAATAGACCTGGTGGAGATGTCAATCAGATGTTATTGTTCAATGTAGCAATTAGTAATTTGGGGTTAACTGAATTACCTATAAAAGGGAGACAGTTCAGTTGGAGCAATATGCAAGAAAGTCCATTACTTGAAAAACTAGACTGGTTCTTTAGCTCTGCTGCATGGATGACTACTTATCCTGACACAACTACTCTGCCTCTTGCAAAACCAATATCAGACCACTTGCCTTGTGTAATTAAAATTGGCACAACAATTCCTAAGTCAAGGGTTTTTAGATTTGAAAATCTTTGGTTGAAGCACAACTCTTTCAAAGATATTGTTCAAGCTGCATGGAACATTCCTGTTGGTTATACTGATCCAGCAAAGAAGATTAATGCTAAATTCAAGAACTTGAGGAGAGCACTCAAACTTTGGGCAAAAAACCTATCTTGTCCCAAAAAGAACATTGATGAGTTGAATGAATGTATATTACTATGGGACTTCTTGGAAGAATTCGGAGACCTCACTTTACCTGAGGATAACTTCAGAGAGCTTTTGAAGGAAACACTACTCACTGTCCTCAGTAATTAGAAGATTTATTGGAAACAAAGAGGTAAAATCAAGGGGGTCAAATTTGGTGATGAAAATACCAAATTCTTTCATATAAAGGATTTAATTAATCATAGGCATAACAAAATTGCAATGCTCATGAATGAGGACCAAGTGGAAATTACTGATCATGAAGGGAAGGCTGCAATTCTTTGGGAAGCTTTTAACAAGAGACTGGGACAATCCAATGGCCATACAATGCACTTCCATTTACAAGACCTGTATGATAACAGGGTGGATCCACAAATCTTCCAAGACCTTGAGAAACCTTTCTCTCAGGAAGAAATTGATGAGGTAGTTAAAAAATCTCCAGGTCCGGATGGATTTAATAATGAGTTCCTCAAAGCTTGTTGGGACATTATCAAACTGGATGTTACTGAACTTATCCCTGCCTTTCATGCTGGAACTTTGAATTTGGAAAGCATAAACACTTCATATAACACACTCATTCCTAAAAAGGAGGTACCTATATCCCCTAATGACTTTAGGCCAATTTCATTGCTTAATGGGGTGCTCAAAATCATTACTAAACTGCTGGCAAACAGATTACAAAAAGTCATTCTCAAGATGGTTCATATCAACCAGTATGGATTCTTAAAGAACAGAGTGATCCAGGATTGTCTGGGTTAGGCATATGAATATATACATCAATGCCACAAATTAAAAGAAGAATTGCTTGTAATCAAACTGGATTTTGAAAAGGCATTTGACACTATTGAGCATCAGGCTATAATTGACATCTTAAGAGCTAAGGGATTTGGTGAAAAGTGGATAACTTGGATGCACCTGCTATTCAATTCTGCATCCTCTGCTGTAATGTTAAATGGAGTGCCAGGGAAGAAGTTTTACTGTAAAATAGGAGTAAGACAAGGAGAGCACCTTTCACCTCTTCGGTTCATATTGGCAGCTGACTTGCTACACTCAATTTTGAATAAAGCCATGACAAGGGATTTAATAAAACTCCACTCCAAGTGACCTCATGCCCTGACTTCCCTATTGTGTTGTATATAGATGATACTCTTGTTATTATGCAAGCAAGTGCTAGGCAACTTGTATGCCTCAAAGCTCTACTAAACACATTTGCAGATGCCACAGGCCTCAGAGTAAATTATGGGAAATCAATCATGGTGCCAATAAACATTATAGAAGATAGAGTAGATATTTTCACTAACACTTTGCAATGTGCCAGAGGGCAATTTCCATTCACTTATCTGGGGCTACCTTTAGGTATTTAGAAGCCAACTTGGGAACAGTGTTTGCCTATAGTCAATAGAATTGCTAAGAGGATTACTGGCATTTCCACTTTCATGACTCAGGCAGGGAAGGTTTTGTTGGTCAAATCTGTGCTGGTTTCTTTAGCAGTTTACTTTATGTGTTGTCTAGACATTCCCATCACTATTAAACACCAGATCATGAAATATTTAAGGCACTGTCTATGGAGGAGTCCTGACTTGGAAGATAGAGGCCAGCCCTAGTGACTTAGCACACAGTTTGCAGACCTAAAAACTAGGGTGGCTTAGGAGTCCTGGATATCTTCACACAAAATAAAACTCTGCTCATAAAAAACCTTCACAAGTTCTACAATAGACATGACATCCCTTGGGTCAATTTAATTTGGGAAACATACTACATCAATGTGCAACTTCCAGGAGATCAAAAAGTGGGCTCATTTTGGTGGAAACCCAATCTTGCACTCATTGATCAGTTTAAAGCTATAGCAAGATGCAATGTGGGAGATGGCAAATCTGCCTTGTTGTGGGATGATATGTGGGACCAATTCATTCTCAAGCACAAGTTTGATCATCTATAGTCCTTTGTTAGAAATCCCCAAACAAGTGTTCAACAAGTGGTCAATATTGAATATCTCCAAGACTTATTCCACCCGCCCCTTACCACACATGCATATGAGGAATTCCTACAAATGGAGAACATGTGCATTTCCATGAGACAATCAGAATACTTAGATGCTCTGGATACTTGGAGCTACATCTGGGGCCATGAACACTATTCCTCAAGTAAAGCCTATAAGGTGCTAATTGGGCACAAACAAACCCCACCACATATTTCATGGATTTGGAAAAGCTCCTGTGAGCCCAAGCATAAAGTTTTTTTCTGGATGCTTTTGCATGACAGAGTAAACACAAGGAATCTTTTAAGGAGGAAAAACTTTGAATTGGAAGTTTACAATTATGTAGTGATGAACTGTCAACAGGAAGAAACTCTGCATCATATTTTTTAGGGAAGTCTTTTTGCCATCAGATGCTGGGATTTCATTTGTCCTTCAAGAACACCAAACTTGTCAGTCCTGGAGGCATTTCAAGACCTCAAAGACAAACTCAGATATCCTTTCTTTATGGAGATTATCATATTGGGGTCATGGGCCATCTGGATATCTAGAAACAACAAAATCTTTGATAATATAACTCCCTCATTTCAGGGCTGGAAACACATTTTCACTGAGGAACTCAAGCTTCTGAAATTCAGGATCAAGAAGAAATATGAAGTGCAATTCACTGCTTGGATGGATTCTATGTTGTAAATATGTATAGTATTCCTTGCTGTTTTTGTTGTTGTTTTTTAGTTTAGTTTTTTGCTCTTAGCTCTTGTATAGCTTATCTTATTCTTCTTCTTTTTTATTGTTGGGCTTAGCTCAAGCCCATCAGACTATTGTTGTTCTCTCCTTTTAACTTAATAAAAGTTCCAGTGGGGTGTTTACCCTACTGTTTATAGTAAAAAAAATGCCGCCGGCGGTGTACCGGGATGGGAAATGAATCAAGAGTGACATGTATGATAAATTATGCATGGTGGCTTTACCAAAATACAAGGCAATATTAGAATGATGAAGCGCGCCATAATAAACGTAACGGCGGAAAGTTGCATGGCAATATATCTCGGAATGGCTATGGAAAGGTCATAATAGGTAGGTATGGTGGCTGTATTGAGGAAGATATAAGGAGGTTTATGTGTGATAGAGCGTATCGTATCACGGGGTTTGGATGCACCGGCGAAGTTTGCACCCACTCTCAAGGTGAGAAAGGGCAATGCACGGTACCGAAGAGGCTAGGAATGATGGAAAGGTGAGAGTGCGTATAATCCATGAACTCAACATTAGTCATAAAGAACTCACATACTTATTGCAAAAATCTACAAGTCATCAAAAAGCAAGCACTATGAGCAAGCTCCTAGGGGGGTAGATTGGTAGGAAAAGACCATCGCTCGTCCCCGACCGCCACTCATAAGGAAGACAATCAAAGAACACATCATGTTTCAAATTTGTTACACAATGTTCACCATACGTGCATGCTACCGGACTTGCAAACTTCAACATAAGTATTTCTTAAATTCAGAACTACTCAACTAGCACAACTTTAATATCACTACCTGCATATCTCAAGACAATAATCAAGTATCAAACTTCTCTTAGTATTCAATGCACTTATATGAAAGTTTTTATTATATCCATCTTTGATGCCTATCATATTAGGACAAATTTTATAGCCAAAGAAAATTACCATGCTGTTCTAAAGGACTCTCAAAATAATATAAGTGAATCATGAGAGATCAATAATTTCTATAAAATAAAACCACCACCGTGCTCTAAAAGATATAAGTGAAGCACTAGAGCAAAATTATTTAGCTCAAAAGATATAAGTGAAGCACATAGAGTATTCTAATAAATTCTTGATCATGTGTGTCTCTCCCAAAAGGAGTGTACAACAAGGATGATTGTGGTGAACTAAAAACTAAAGACACAAATCATACAAGACGCTCCAAGCAAAACACATATCATATGGTGAATAAAGATATAGCATCAAGTAAAGTTACCGATGGAGGAAGACAAAAGAGGGGATGCCTTCCGCGGCATCCCCAAGCTTAGGCTTTTGGTTGTCCTTGGAGTTTAGTTTTGGGTGCCTTGGGCATCCCCAATCTTAGGCTATTGCCACTCCTTATTCCATAATCCATCAAATCTTTGCCCAAAAACTTGAAAACTTCACAACACAAAACTCAATAGAAAATCTCATGAGCTCCGTTGGCGAAATAAAACAAATCACCACCATAAGGTATGAACTAATTCTTTATTTATATTGGTGTTAAACCTACTGTATTCCAACTTATCTATGGTTCGTAACCTACGATACTAGCCACAGATTCATCAAAATAAGCAAACAACACACGAAAAACAGAATCTTTCAAAAACAGAACAGTCTGTAGCAATCAGATTTGTCCACATATTTGTGGAACTCCAAAAATCCTAAAAAACTAGGAAAACCTGGAAAATTTGTGTGCTGATCTATGCCAAAAAGAATTGCTAATTTATCACGTTCTGGTGAATTCTAACAATTATATTCGTGAGCGCAAAGTTTCTGTCTTTTTCAGCAAGGTCAAACAACTATGACCCAAGAAGATCCTATTGGTTCTACTTGGCACAAACACTAACTAAAACATGAAAACACATCTAACCAGAGGCTAGATCAAAGATATATAACTAAACAGAACCAAAAAGAAAGAAACAAAAATAAAATTGGGTTTCCTCCCAACAAGTGCTATCGTTTAATGCCCCTAGCTAGACATTAAGGCAAGGATAGATCTAGGTATTATCATCTTTGGCCTTTAATTTTTTAGCGGAGTCATGCTCAAATCCGGGAGGTTCTTTATGTTTCCCTTCATATTCGGAAATTTTTAGATTTAAAGAATCCAACCACTTATAACAAAGAGTGATCAACATATTCATGCGGTGAAGATTCCAACTAACACTCTTAAGAGGTTCAAGAGATTTTTGTAAAATTTTCGTTACTTCACAAATTTTCTCAAAAACTTGTGTTACTTCCTAGGTATGATGCGGCCCCTTTTTTTGAGGTAGTGTTCCCACTATTCCCTCTATAATTTCATGCGCAATAATGGCATCAATTTCGAAAAAATTCCTTTGGCAACGCAATCCAAGAGTTGTCTATGGGACATATTTAGTCCAACATAAAAATTGCGAAGCAAAATTCTAAAATTCACCTCTAGGGTGGAATTACGATAAGATTCCATCATTCTAAACCAAGCATCTTTTAAGTTTTCTTGATGAGGACATCAATACCATTGTTACACCCACAGCCCCTACTACTACATATACTGGACCAATTACTAGAGCTCGCGCATGCCAATTAAATTATCAGGTACTTTCGTTTCTTGGTAATGATTCTAATGTTTATGAGAATATGATGCTGCCTAAATTGGATACATTTGTTTTGCTTACAAATGAAGGGCCTGGCATGGATAAGAGGGATGAACATTGTAGCAAGAACAAGCATGGAGTTGATGGCATGCGCAAGGGGAACAAGAACAAAGTTACAAGTGATGACTTCAGGACTTTGAAGCCACCATAATGAGTGCAAGAAGCCTTTGACGAAATATACAAGATGCCACTTCATAAACTTCATCCAGAGGCTATTCTAGGTGCTGCGTCACCTTATTATTGGGCCAGACCCATGTAATTTTGAAATACATTAGTATAGGCTGGTTTTAGAGTCCGTATGTGTGGGGAAACAAGAGATAGGGTTGGTTTCGGACTCCTTCCCCAAGGGCCACGAAATTCCCCCCTCTTCCTCCATATATACAACCCTTAGGGAACCGTTTAGACTTTGGGTTTTGTTTAGATTAAAATTTCGCTACAGCTGCAACTTCGCGTACTTCGTTTGTGTTCAACAACCAGACCAAGGCGTCGCAGAACCCCACCTTGATCAATAAAGCTTTCCTCTTATATTCGCAATATCCAGATTGCAATCTTAGTTTCTTGCTTGTTCTTTGTTTGCCTGCAGGAAACAGACCTTCATGGTCAGGTTGATCGTGCTCTGGCATGGTCAATAACCTCTCAGAGTTGGTTTAGTGATTGCTAAGGCGCGGCGCCCTCGCACGTTCGTAGTCGGATCGTGAAAGTCGACTTCGTCCAAAACGATAGCCACCATCTCATCAAAATACGGGACACCTTTGCCTCTATAATTTCTCCTTGTCTTTGCTTGAAGTGAAGAACTTCAAACTCGGGAGACAAAGGAGCAGATAAAGGGCTGGCCATGACAGCAAAGCAAACTATCTAACACACGGACACACAAGATGCAAGGAAAAAAGAGGCGAACAGAAAGAGAGGGCGAATAAAACGGCAAGGGTGATGTGGGGGAGAGGAAAATGAGAGGCAAATGGCAAATAATGTAATAAGAGGGATAAGAGTTTGTGATGGGTACTTGGTATGTCTTGACTTGTGCGTAGACTCCCCGGCAACGGTGCGGGAGAAAAGGGTGATGCAGCAAAGTAGCGTAAGTATTTCCCTCCGTTTTTGAGAACCAAGGTATCAATCCAGTAGGAGGCCACACACAAGTCCCTCGTACCTACACAAACAAATAAGAACCTTGCAACCAACGCGATAAAGGGGTTGTCAATCCCTTCACAGCCACTTGCAAAAGTGAGATATGATAGAGGTGATAAGATAATATTTTTGGTATTTTTATGATATAGATTGAAAGTAAAGATTGCAAAATAAATGAAGATAGAAATAGCTAGTTGATGGGCGATTAATATGATGGAAAATAGACCCAGGGGCCATAGGTTTCACTAGTGGCTTCTCTCAAGATAGCATAATTATTACGGTGGGTGAACAAATTACTGTCGAGCAATTGATAGAAAAGTGCATAGTTATGAGAATATCTAGGCATGATCATGTATATAGGCATCACGTCCGCGACAAGTAGACCGAGAGGATTCTTCATCTACTACTATTACTCCACACATCGACCGCTATCCAGCTTCTAGAGTATTAAGTTCATAAGAACAGAGTAACACATTAGGCAAGATGACATGATGTAGAGGGATAAACTCAAGCAATATGATATAAACCCCATCTTTTTATCCTCGATGGCAACAATACCATATCTGTCGTTTCCCTTTCTTTCACTGGGATCCAGCACAACAAGATTGAACCCAAAGCTAAGCACTTCTCCCATTGCAAGGAAGATAAATATAGTAGGCCAAACCAAACTGATAATTCGAAGAGACTTGCAAAGATAACAAATCATACATACAAGAATTCAGAGGAGATTCAAATACTGTTCATAGATAATCTTGATCATAAACCCACAATTCATCGGATCTCGACAAACACACCGCAAAAAGAGTTGCATCGAATAGATCTCCAATAAGATCGAGGAGAACTTTGTATTGAGATCCAAAGAGAGAGAAGAAGCCATCTAGCTAATAACTCTGGACCCGAAGGTCTGAGGTAAACTACTCACACATCATTGGAGAGGCTATGGTGTTGATATAGAAGCCCTCCGTGATCGATTCCCTCTCCGGCGGAGCACTGGAAAAGTCCCCAAGATGGGATCCCACGGGTATAGAAGGTTGCAGCGGTGGAAATAGGGTTTCGTGGTGCTCCTGGATGTTTTCGGGGTATATGGGTATATATAGGAGGAAGAAGTAGGTCGGTGGAGCTGCGAGTGGCCCGCGAGGGTGGGGGGCGCCCAGGGGGGCAGGCACGCCTCCCTGCCTCATGGCCTCCTCGCTTCTTTCTTGGCGTCCACTCCAAGTCCTCTAGATCACGTTTGTTCCGAAAATTACTCTCTCGAAGGTTTCATTCCGTTTGGATTCCGTTTGATATTCCTTTTCCTCGAAATACTGAAATAGGCAAAAAGCAGCAATTTGCACTGGGCCTTGGGTTTGTAGGTTAGTCCCAAAAATAATATAAAAGTGTATAATAAAGCCCATTAAACATCAAAAATAGATAATATAATAGCATGCAACAGTCAAAAATTATAGATACGTTGGAGATGTATCACTAGCACCGATTTAAAAGCACGCATGCTACATGCACACGAGCACGTACGGAGTGCCCACGACGTGGTGCGTCCCCAGTCGTCTCTACACCTTCTGCGCACGTTGTCTATGAAGGCAGCTGCACGCCTAATGATGATGTGGGTGAGATCTTCTAGGACTCAGATGATGACGATACGAACTAGATGGCCGATGGCAGGAGGCACGATATGGAGAGCAGGAGCTAGGGCCGTGGACCCATGGTGGCAAGGCGACGTGGTTCTCCGGGGGGCTGATCCGGCATGGTGATTGTTAGAAGGTAGAGAGGGATTTGATAAAATAGTTGATCGTATTGCTTGAGCCTCATGGGCATATATATATAGGAGTACATGGTCATCTTGGAGTACACGGCATGTCAGAATATTTTCTAGTCTATCATATATTTCTAATCAAACAATGATACTCAACAATGATCAAGAGTGGTTCACGCGTGAGCAGGGCTCCATGCAGGAGCTCATTGATGCCAAGCATGTCATGCAGGAGCACGTTGGATGTAGCAGACAACGAGCACAAGAAAAACATGAGCATGTCAAGGGCGATGAAGAGGTTGGCCGATGCTCCAATGTTCGTATATTCTTGAGTGTGCACGTGCATTGCGCCGGTGCTCTAAGGCCGAAGCCGTCGCCGCCTTGCCTTCGTCTCCATTTGATCGTCGAGCAACAATGACCAAGAGGTGTTGTAAGAGATGGCATAGCAGGGTGCTGTTTTGGACAAGCTTGGTTGTAGCACGATGAACTAGATAGTGCAGGCCATGCTGGTGGGTGCCTGCCTTCTCGTGCGATCAGCTGCTGCCATAGCGGCGCGCGGGGAGGTCTTCTTGCTTGCTGGCTACTGCTTGTGTGTGTGGTGGCCGTGGTGGTGCTGCACGATGGGTCAAGCAGAGCAGAGCACGCAACCAGCTATGTCTGGGTGCGGCTGTCCGGCATGCATATGCATCCTCCTTCCACCTAGCCGCAGATGGCGCACGAGAAGGCTGACACTGGTATCCATGTGTTGTGTGCGGACTTGGTGTGCGCCACGTGTGCATGCATGGGTATTATTTAAAAAGAAAAGATATATACATTAGCATTCAAGTGTATTGATTCAAATAGTTAGCCTCCTACGTGATCAGCAAGCCGGAGATTCTGGATTCTGCATGCATAGTCCTTGTTTTTTTACATGTTTGTTTATTTCATCAGTTGACAGGTGGGACCCATGAGATAGGCAGGACGTAGTAATGACAATGCAATAGTAGGTTCCACGTATACAAATTTGACGAGTCAACTGGACGAAATACGGAGCTCTACAGCGAGCCAGTGACTGTATATTTACTATAACTTGTATTCAATGATTGTATTGAGCGTATTCTGAAGTACAATGACCGTATTGTTCTTTGACCTCAACTTCAGTGACCATCAGTGTATTTATCTCTAGGAAAATTATGAGGAGGGTGTCTCCAATAGTGCTCCTTGGAGTCGTTCATCTGGTACATGTGGCATCTCATATTTGGATACAAGGTGACGTACACCGTCCAGATCCACGGTGAAGGGGGTCAGGGCGGACGCGACCTCTCACTGCGTCCACCATTTGAAGCGGCACGCCGGCCCAGGGCGTCGCCCACTGCATTCCCTATTGTACCCACCTCCTCGCCGCATTTAAAAACCTACATTCATATTAAACCCGCGTGGAATGCGAGAAACCAACTCCGGCCACACACGTCCGTTCAGGAGCAGGATGCCGGCCAAGCTCCTCCTTCCACCATTTTGTCCACTCTTTGGGCGGCATTCGATGAGCAAGAAGAGAAGTTCCCTGGCATAAAAGTCGTTTGGGTGGCCCACTGAGCCCGGCAGTTACGAGCGAGGCAGCTCACTGCTCCACCTATCACGCCTAGCCCGTCGGAGGCAGTTGCCGCACCAAGCCAACGCGTGGTTACGCAGTTGGCCTCTCCAATACAACTCGAGGAAGAGTGCCAACTTGCTCCATGCCGGCTTGTCACAGTGCACGGCGGAACGTGCATCGTCACTGCCCTCGACACCTCCACGTCGTACAACGCCTCTAGTGTTTGTGACTACGCCATCCGCCATTGATGAGCGCGTAGCTGCGACATGCTGGCAGAGAAAGAAGCTGTCACGGATGTCGACGAGGTGACGCAGCTACGTGGATGTCGACGAGGTGACGGCCAGCACGTCCCCGCCTGCTGCCATCATCGAGGACAAGTAGAACACGGGAGGCCGCCGCCGATTGTATCCCATGAAGGCCACCGCCGAGGCGACGCCAGCGAATACAGCCGGTGTCTTGCAGGATTCTTCTTCTACCGGATGCTGGAGGAGGACAAAGAGATCGGGTGGCGAACATTTACATTAGGTATATTAATTCTACCAGGCAGGTTTTTACGGGAGTATCATAAGTAGTATCATGAATGCCAACTAGTAGGCAAATTTGATGAGGTGGCGTAGAAGTAAATGAAGAAAGAGAGGGTTGAGTATCATATTATGATACCATATGTAATTAAGTTACTCCCACTGTGGTTAGTCTTAGGCCTTGTTTCGTTCAACCTCCTCCCAAGGGGTTTGGAGAGGAATGGCGGGGAATTTGGCTTGTACATGATTTAATCCCCCACAATCCCTGTTAATCTATGTATATTGTGGGCATGTTATTTGACCCCTCATTTTGCCGGGCTACGACAAGTGTGAGTGTTTGCATGCAGTACACCATCCTCTAATTTGGTGGATGCCAAGCCGGCCTGAAAAGGAGCTATAACCTTTTTTCAAGTAAAAAAATGGTGCCAATGAGGAGCCATAATTAAGCTGGAGGCGTCTCTACATTTCTTTCGAATGGGCAAAAAGCTGGAGAGCTGGAGAGTGTCTCAATGGGCTGCCTCTAGTGTTAAGGCCCTCCAGTACGGAACACAGGCGGCCAACTCGGTGGATACAAAAGCCTATCCATCTTAAAGCCCATTTGTTTTTGTTTTTTGCAAGGAGAAGCCCATATTTCTTGAAGAGGGGGAGATCGCAGAAAAACCTTCCTTCCTCCTCGCTTGCACTTATACTGCAGCTCGCTGGACTCTCCCGCTTCCATCGCCCACCAATTCCCCTTGATCCCCATCTTTCTAACTAGTACAGAAAACCCCCGCTCACCTTCTTCCTCACTCGTACAAAAAACACCTGCTCCTCTTCTTCCACTCCTACAGAAAACCCCAGCCCTCCGTCTTCCCCACTCGCACTGCCACTAGACTCGTCTCTGGCTACTTTGCTCAAACCTGTGAGCTCGGCGCGACGCCTGCAAGGAAAATGGAGTCGGCTGACCCCATCGCCAAGAAGACGAGGCTCCCGCCAGCAGCAACGCCAGTTGTAGATCCTGCACCCGGTAGCGCGGGAGAAGCGGCAAGCCCCTCCACCCCACCTGGATCTAATGAACCCATAGAATCTCCGGTGTACCTCATCATCTCTCTTCTCCCCACCAAGGATTGCTGCCTCACACAAGTCCTGTCAACTCGGTGGCGCCCGATATGGCACACCGCGCCCCTCAATCTTGACTATCGTCAGATTTCTGTCCTTCATGAATTTGATCTCCTCAGAGCCATCGTGTCCTCTCACCAGCAGGGCCCCATTCGACGCCTCTGCATCTCAAGACGCTACCTACTATCCATACCCAATAGGGTTGACACTTGGCTGACATCCCCTGAATTCGTACCATGAACCGAACACCAAGAATTTGTGCCCACACCACCGTTCTCCATCTGGTGGTTTTCCTCCTCTCACCACACCGCAACCTTCGCCCAGTGCCATCTATCAGACGATCTGGTACAAATGCTTCAACTCCCACTGCTAAAAAACTTTCGCTTGTGGAGGTTTATTTGTCGAAGGCCTCACTGCAGAAAATCATCCACTCGAGTTGCCCTGTCTGGAGCGCTTGCTGATTGGTTTGGGAGTAGAAATCCCTATTAGTTCTTCCCAAATAAAGTCGCCTCACCTTAAAAGCATTGGAATTTGTTTTCAAGGACAACAGCTCATCATCGAAGATGACCCTTCACTTCAAAGGTTGCTCCTTCATTATTGTTATAAACCTTCGCAAATAACTGTCGTATCCGTGCCCAAACTGGAGACCTTGGGTGTAATTCATGATCCATTTAATGATCACAAGAAGTTGGTGTTTGGCTCCTCACCTTTTTAGGAATCATATATTATCATCTACACATTTGTAATCATAAGCTGCATTTTTCATTTGTGCGCATAAGTTTTATATCATCTTGGAGTACACTTTGGGTACTAATATTATGTTATATGCTCAATGAAGAGTTCGTCCATGGATAGCCTATCAATGCTGCTGGATTCTTTCAAGATCTTAGATATCGGAATGTTTAGTTATGATATGAACATAATTATTGGCTTGCTACAATGCTTTCGATCTCTGGAGAATTTATATATAAAGGTGATGATTTCATGCACTAGAATTAACCGTTCAGCGGTTGCTCTTGCGACATACTCTTTTTTCAGTCCTTAAATGTTTTCAATCTTCATGTCTACTTAGGCACTAACACATGGAGAAAAACGTATAACCAATCGGTGGCGTAATAAGCACCAGGATTTTCTCAGTTCTCATGACATTCGTTTGAGGACAATAACGATGGAAGGATATGCATCCAACTAGGTTACTATTGTCCATGAGGCTTAAGTTTTCCAGCAAGAGATTTCTCACGGACGAACATGTTGAACAGCAAAAAAAGAAGTTTCAGGTGGACAAATGGGCTTCTGAACATGCTCGACTTCTATTTACAACAACTTGTAGTCATCCTCCAATAAATATTTTGCAAAAGATGTTGATTTTATGGATCACACCGATACATTTGTTTGTGACTGCGAAAAAGAGTGGTTGGGTTAGATGTTAGTGCCATGTTCAATCTGGGTTTTGTCTACATTTGATGAACAATTAATCCTTTGGCTTTTTGAACAGTTTGTAAGCCTAAGTTACATGTTGTTGCCCTTGTACTCCCCTCCTCCTGCCACTACACTAGCGCACCTTCCAATTCTCCTGTTCGTTCCTGTCCAAGGCCTCGCCGTCGTTCTCCGCCTTGGTTCTCTCGATGTGCCCACCGCCGTCTGGCATTGTCAACATGGTCCACAACTGAAAGGAATCATGAGATGAATGTATATGGAGAGGATGATAGTAGGGACCCACCAGGGTCATTGCATTACGCAAGCAGGTGCCACGTTATTACAAGCCAAAAAAATATTTCCTCCTAATTGTTTGACAACTAGGTCTCACTCCATTGTCAATGTAGTCAATAAAGGAGAAAATTACGCAACGAGCAGATAACACCAGGGACGCAGCAGCTCGCCCAGTTGTTTTTAGTTTTAGAGAAGGATCTCAACTACACACTGTGCAGGGGCTATGGCCTGTCTAGCCCACGCTTATGCTTTCATTTAAGCACATGACAAGCACAGTTGCTATCTTTTTTCATTCTGAAAATGGCTAGCCCAGTTTTTTGGAAAATACCCAACTGAGGCCTACTTGCTTTTCTCAGCCCTGTTAGGCTGCAAATCTTTCAAGACGAGGAGGTATGTAAGTAGTAAGAAATGGGCTTCCCCAGAAAATGGGCTATAAGTTGCAAGAAATGGGCTGTAAATTTTTAAACCAAAGCCAACCGGCAATTACATTAAAATATCGTTTTTTATGGATTTCTCCACTCTTATAAAAAGCAGAGTTGGTGATGATGGTGTGCCTGCCATCCTACAATATAGGCCGTCCGATCTATATCTAACGGATAGGAAGGAAACTATGAAAATTTACGCGCACTCCTTTCCACATTTGCAGATACGACTTTCCCTCGTTCATCATTTTCTCCCACAAGATAAACTACTCAAACAAATGCATCTTCATGTTCCGTGCAACGCAAGGGCATATTGCTAGTAAATATTTTAAATTTCATTCATTTTTTGTCGAGATTTTTTTTAATTTTATTCTGATATAAATTTAAAAAAAATTATTTTTAACATGACTCGAAATTTCGTGATTAAAAGAGTTCAGACCCCACCAAAATATGCAAAGTTCCATTGAATTGTGTAGCATTAACCTGAATATATGGTCTGTAATGCTAATAAAAAGAATATGGGCTTCGAAATATCCTAAAGAAATAGAAATGGGCTGTAAATTATTGAAAATAATGGCTAATGGGTTGTATGCTGTTTTCCATAGATTTGGAGGCTGAATTCCGGGCCTACGAGGTTGATGGTAATGCTGTCCTAAAAAAGGGTTAACGCATACGCAAAGCTTTGTCAACTTAGTCAACACAGAGCAGTGACTATTGGATGTCCATCCAACAACGGCCGTGCTTGTTCAATCTCTGATCTTCCTACTCCAGCCGCCCAAACCAGTGTCGGCGGGACTACCTGCTCCCTCCTCCCGTGGCCAGCTATGCTACTGCCAGGCCATCCCTCTACTTGCCCGCACATCCTGTTATTTTCCGGCGATGTCAGCCTCACCCCGCAGCCGGCCAGTCAGCGCTCATACTCCCCTCGGCGGGGGCATCCACTGCCGCGTCTTCCCCGGCTCTACGTCATCCCCTTCCAAGGCCTCCCCGTCATCTACTGCCCTGGTGCTCTCGGTGCGGCGTGGTCAACGTGGTCAACGAACGACATCCATTTGAAGTGGAGTGTACGTGGAGAGGCTGACAGCTGGGTCCATGGAAACACACAAGGAAATGCCTCCTTATTACACGCAAAATAATAATTCCTCCACCTGACAGCAGGGACCCACTGGACAGGCCACCGTATTTCATGAAAAAAACGTTTCCCCCCTGACTGCTGGGACCCACCAGCTATATCTTCACACGCAAGCAAGTGCCTCCTTATCCTCCCTGACATTCGAGACCCACCTGGTCGCAGCGTACGTAGCGTTATCATTCTGGTCATGAACGTGTACGTACGTACTGGTCAATCGGTCGCTCTGCAATGATGAACCGTGGCCAAGTAAGTAGCAGCACATGTCATAGTAGGTCCCCCAACGTAGCAGTTCACGTTGTCCCGTCTAATCCATGTACATGTACATACAACCACACGCCAAAAAATACGGCCACATACGTACATACGAGCGGGGTCTCGAACGCCTACTCGCGCATACGCATGTCCAGGGCTGGTGTACATGGAGAGGCAGTGATAGCGTCCTGTTCATCGGCAGCCAACCGGCTGGGTCAGAACGGAGAAACTGTGTTGTCGTGTTCAACGGGAGGCAACGGAATGCGTCCTGCTCATCGAGATCCAACCGGCTTGGACGGAATAGCCAATCGAGACGAGGCCTGGTGTACCACAGAACGGAGGAACAACCTTGTGTTCGCCTGCCTATGATCGAAACGGGGTCGTGTTCAATGGGAGGGGTGTGGAATACCGCAAAACGGGGGAAACAGAGGTCGAAACGGGGTCCTGTTGATCGGTAGGGGTGTGGCATACCGAAAAATGGAGGCAACGGACTTGTGTTGGAGCGCTACGGTCGAAACAGGGGTCCTGTTCATCGGGAGGGGTGTGGCGTACCGCAAAACGGGACTCCACGGGCTATTGTTCATGTCCACCGTTGGCCTCCTCCAGCCTCCACGGGCTACTGTGCATCCACCGTCGACCTCCTCCAACCTCCACCTGCGATTGTTCATCCACGGGCTCCTGTTCATCCAGCCTTCACCGTCTACTGCTCAACCAGCCCTCTCCACAGTGTCCTGTTCAACGACCCGTCCACCGGCTACTATTCAACCAGCCCTCCACAGGGTCGTCCTGTTTATCCAACCCTCCACGGGGTCCTATTGAACCACCCCCAACCGGCTAGATCGATCGGGGTCCTGTTCATTCAACGGCAACGGGCTCTACTACCACGATGTCCTCTTCACCCAACCCCCACCGGGAACTGTTCATCCACCCCCCCAATAACACTCACTATTCATCAAGAGGCAGCAGGTTCAATTGGCTTCAGATAGCAGCAGTAGCGAAGGAATCGCTCGTTCGGGTTCAGTTAACAGCAAGGGATTGATCTATCGCACACATTCAGTAATGCGTAGCCTGCAGTGCAATCGCTTGGGTTCAATAGGCGAATGCCTCACTCGGTTTCAGTTAGAGCCCAACGCCTCGAACCCACGCTCGTACGTGTACGAGAGAAACGCGCATCGCTCGGCCCTGACCACCCACCATAATTGGGAACTCCCAGGTATTTTCCTCGCCCTCGCTTCTACCATGGTTTTTCCATCATGAACGACCCAATACAAGTAGTCAGGCTCTGATACCAAAGCTGTCAGGACCCCGATTCCAAGTCACATCAATCTAGCCGGTAACACCTCATATCACTTTGCGGCCTCACGCACGGTATTCCCACGGGTGTCGCCTTACCATGGCCCGGGACCGTTTGCGCCTTTTGGCTCACGTATATGATAGTGTCGCTAGCATCCATATGACCAAGAATCCGGGCCGACATGACTAGTCGTGAACCTGGGTGGTACTAACTTATAGGGACAGGCATACATGAATCAACATCGAGCATGTCGGTCAGCAGCGTGCGAATCCAGGCTGTAGCACTGGGCTAACAGGACTGCGGTGAACCGGGCTGTAGCAGGCTAGGCAGGACTCCGGATGTCACCGCGTGACATTTCCCCGAAGGGACAAACACAGGAACGAAGTGAATCACATGCCGGTCAGTCAAGTGTTCCGGAGCAGTAGTGCTGGGCTATCAGGACTCCGGTGAACCAAGCTGTAGCGGACTACTATGGCTCATGGAAGCACAAGACTACATTTCCCCATAAGAGAGGCTAGCAAGGATAAACAACTAGGTTGTCGGATCCCAGACATACCAAGCATTTCAATCATGCACACAATATGCTCGATATGTGTAAATACAACATGGCATCACAACATAACTCTACGACTCAAGTATTTATTCATTTGGCTCCGAGGAGCGATATATTACAAACATGGGTCTCATGACCCAACATTCAGAGCATACAAGTCAAAGCACATGCAGAAGCTTAACATGTCTGAGTATAGACATCTACAAATGAAAAAGGCTGAGGAGCCTGACTATCTACCAGATCCTCTCGAGGGCACAAGATCGTAGCTGAGGTAACAAGCTAAACGTCGAAGTCCACACGGAACTTCTAGCGAGACTGACGTCTCTCTGCAAAACATAAAATAGGAAAACATGAGTACAAATGTACCCAGCAAGACTTACATCAGAACTATCTACATATGCATCGGTATCTATAAAGGGGGTGGTGGAGTTTGACTGCAGCAGGCCAGCTTTGACTCGGTGGCTATCCTGAACTACGACTGCCAGTAACTCTTTTGAGGTGGCGCACACGATTCCACATATTCACCTTCCCAATACACCACTATGGATCCGCTCCCGTTCCCCTATGAGAACGCCATCCATAGCACTCACGCTTATCTTGCGCATTTTAGAGTATCCACTTTCACTTGTCTATGAACTGTACAGGCAACCCAGAAGTCCTTTACCGTGGACATGGCTATACGAATAGATGATGTTAACCCTGCAGGGGTGTACTTCTTCGCTTACGCTCTCGCCACTTACCACCATGTACACGTCGTGTATCTCGGCAGCCTTCAAGCGGAAGCCTGGCGAGGGAGTCGGCCACGACCTGACTAACCAGACAAGTCTCTCGTCCAGGTTTATCGCCTATTCGGATTCCATCCGCAAGGAGATCCGGCCGGGGTGTCGGTCACGGCCCCAAACGATGTGTATAGGGTTCCAAGCGCACCAAACAGGCGACGCTTGGCATACCCGGCCACGGTGCCTAGTCTGACCCAAGCCCACATGTACTGGGTGCCACTTGGTAGACTACTAACACTACTTACAAACACCAGAAACTAGTTGCAATTCCTGGACAGAGATCAGGTTGATTAATAAGTCGAGAGGGGCACTTAAGCATTCCAATGCGTGGTAGTAACTGTTCATGGATCACAAACACAGAACTCAGTTCCTGAGGACGGTTTCAATGAGACAAGCCACCATGTACTCCTACATGGCCTCTCACCGCGACCTTTACCAAATCGTGTTCACACACTTAGCTCTCAACAGTAGGAAATGTTTCACAACATTCCAATTCATTCCCGATGAATCAGACTCAACTTCGACCAGTTTGGCTTGGTAATCCTACAAGCAGTCAGGCTTTGATACCAAAGCTGTCAGGACCCTGATTCCAAGTCACATCGATCTAGCTGGTAACACCTCACATCACTTTGCGGCCTCATGCACGGTATTCCCACGGGTGTCGCCTTACCATGGCCCGGGACCGTTTGCGCCTTTTGGCTCACGTATATGATAGTGTCGCTAGCACCCATATGACCAAGAACCCGGGCCAAAATGACTAGTCGTGGACCCAAGTGGCACTAACTTACAGGGATATGCATACATGAATCAACATCGAGCATGTCGGTCAGCAGCGTGCGAATCCCGGCTGTAGCACTGGGCTATCAGGACTCCGATGAACCGGGCTATAGCCGGCTAGGCAGGACTCTGGATGTCTCCGCATGACATTTCCCCGAAGGGACAGGAACGAAGTGAATCACATACCGGCCAGTCAAGTGTTCCGGAGCAGTAGTGCTGGGCTATCAGGAGTCTGGTGAACCGGGCTATAGCGGACTACTATGGCTCATGGAAGCACAAGACTACATTTCCCCATAAGAGAGGCTACCAAGGATAAACAACTAGGTTGTCGGATCCCACACATACCAAGCATTTCAATCATGCACACAATATGCTCGATATGTGTAACTACAACATGGCATCACAACATAACTCTACGACTCAAGTATTTATTCATTTGGCTCCGAGGAGCGAGATATTACAAACATGGGTCTCATGACCCAACATTCAGAGCATACAAGTCAAAGCACATGCTGAAGCTTAACATGTCTGAGTACAGACATCTACAAATGAAAAAGGCCGAGGAACCTAACTATCTACCAGATCCTGCCGAGGTCACAAGATCATAGCTGAGGTAACAAGCTAAACGTCGAAGTCCACACGGAACTACTAGCGAGACTGACGTCTCTCTGCAAAACATAAAATAGGCAAACGTGAGTACAAATGTACCCAGCAAGACTTACATCAGAACTATCTACGTATGCATCGGTATCAATCAAGGGGGTGGTGGAGTTTGACTGCAGCAAGCCAGCTTTGACTCGGTGGCTATCCTGAACAACGACCGCCAGTAACTTTTTGAGGTGGCGACACGAGTCCACATATTCACCATACCAATACACCACTATGGATCCGCGCCCGTTCCCCTACGAGAACGCCATCCATAGCACTCACGCTTATCTTGCGCATTTTAAAGTATCCACTTTCACTTGTCTATGAACTGTACAGGCAACCCATAATTCCTTTACCGCGGACACGGCTATTTGCATAGATGATGTTAACCCTGCAGGGGTGTACTTCTTCATACACGCTCTCGCCACTTACCACCATGTACACGTCGTGTATCTCGGCATCCTTCAAGCGGAAGCCTGGCGAGGGAGTCGGCCACGACCTGACTAACCACACAAGTCTCTCGTCCAGGTTTATCGCCTATTCGGGTTCCATCCGCAAGGAGATAATACGGGGTGTCGCTCACGGCTCCAAGCGATGTGTACAGGGTTCTAAACCCACCAAACGGGGGGCGCTTGGCATACCCCGCCACGGTGCCTAGTCTGACCCAAGCCCACCTGTACTCGGTGCCACTTGGTAGACTACTAACACTACCTACAAACACCAGAGATCAGGTTTATTAATAAGTCGAGAGGGGCACTTAAGCATTCCAATGCGTGGTAGTAACTTTTCATGGATCACAAACACAGAACTCAGTTCCTGAGGACGGTTTCAATGAGACAACCCACCATGTTCTCCTACAGGGCCTCTCATCGTTACCTTTACCAAATCGTGTTCACACGCTTAGCTCTCAACAGTAGGACATGTTTCACAACATTCCAATTCATTCCCGATGAATCAGACCTGACTCAACTCTAAGCAGTAGCAGGCATGACAAACAAGCATGAATGAGTAGGCACATCAGGGCTCAAACAACTCCTACTCATGCTAGTGGGTTTCATCTCTTTACTATGGCAATGACAGGTCATGCAGAGGAAAAGGGGTTCAACTACCGCAACAAGTAACAGTTGAATTGTTGTAGTCCTAATGCAGTAAAAGAGAGAAGGAGCGAGAGAGTGGGATTGTATTGGAATGAACATGGGGATTTTGCTTGCCTGGCACTTCTGAAGAGAGTATAACTCTTCATCGGTGTCATCGAACTCATCATCGGAACACGTCTATCTAGAGGGGACAACCACTGGCAACAGAAAAAGAACAAGATTAATGCAATGTGACAATATGATGCATGATCATGACATGGCAATATGATGTGATTTGAGCTCATGCAACTAGCAACAAGATTAAATGAAGTTGATTTGAACAAAGGATTCAAATTCAATCTCCATATGTGTAAGTTTAAATGCCCTTTATATGATTTGTCCTAAACAGCAGACATAAGTTGTTCTAACATGCATGAAAATGCCACATATGGATAGATTGGATTTTTCTGATCATTTTTCATATATAAATTATTTCAATCTGAGCTACGGTTGAATTTATATGATTTTTAGAAGTTAGCACTATTTTCTGGAATTTCCTGTAAAAGAATAAATCCAGAAAAAGAGTTACTATGTCAGCACTACGTCACTGTGACGTCAGCAGGTCAACGGGGCAGTCCAGTTCAAACTGACCAGTGGGTCCCATGTGTCAGCAGTTAGTTAAACTAACTAAGTTTAGTTAGCGTTAAACTAATGCTAACCTAGTTTAGTTAGTGGCCTGGGGCCCACACATCAGTGAGTCAGGGGGGAAGTCAAACCCCGGTCAAGTGGGGTCAAACCCGCCAGACCTGGTCAACGGCTCGTTGCTGGCAGGGCCTGGGACGGCGGAGGGTGCGGGTTTCCTCCTCCGGCGACCAAATAGCCGGCGGAGGGCATCTACGTGACGCGGGCACTCGTCCGCGTCGAGTGGTGTAGGTGGTTGGGCCTGGGGTGGCCGGAGTCGTCGCCGGCGTCGACCTTGGCAGTCGCCGGAGCTCAGGTGAGCTCGGGGTCGTCGTTGTGACGGTCGTGGTGGCTCATGCGGGGCACGTACATGCTCTACGCGGCGCGGGGAGGAAGCTGGGCACGACGGCCGGACCATTAGATGGCCGGAGACTCGTCGGCGGCGAGCACAGGCGGCGGTGCGTGCGGGCGAACTCGAGGCGGCGCGTACAGTGCACAAGAGCTAGAATTGAGAGGAGGAGAAGGGTCAGTGGCTCACTGCAAGTGCAGGGGAGCAAACGGCGAGCTCGGGGAGGGGCTGGTGATGACGGGAGGTCGCCGGCGATCTCGGTGGCGCGAGGAAGAAGAAGACGTCGGGGATGATGTGGGGCGTCCGGCGTCACGTGAGTAGGTGGGGAGGACGACGTCGTCGCGGCGGAGCTCGTGAGCAGCTCCGTCAGGCGAGGCGGTGGTTGTGGCCGCGTGGCAGCGAACGGCGGCAACGAGCGCGTCGGCCATAGCGGGGGAGGACGAGGGAGAGATCCAGGGAGAGAGGGGAGAGGTGAAGGGGGTCGAGGAGGAGTGCGTGGCGACATCTAGAGCGTCCGGTGTCGAGGGGGAGGGGCGGGCAGGCAGGGTGGTGGCGTGGCGAGCTCGGCGGCGTCGCGGTGTCCCACCTCTTCCTACTGGCAGAGGTAGGCGATGACTGGCAGCGGCGCTGGGCCGGGTCGGCCAGGTGGGCTTGTCAGGACCCCGATCCTAAGCCACATCGATCCAGCGTGTAACACATCATATCACCTTGCGGCCTCACGCACGGTACTCCCACGGGTGCCACCTTACCTGGCCCGGGACCGTTTGCGCCTTTTGGCTCACGTATATGATAGTGTCGCTAGCATCCATATGACAGAGAACCCGGGCCGACATGGCTAGTCGTGAACCCAAAGTGGCGCTAACCTATGAGGACAGGCATACATGAATCACATCGAGCATGTCGGTCATCAACGTAATTATTCAGGCTGTAGCACTGGGCTAACAGGACTCCGGTAACCCGGGCTGTAGCAGGCTAGGAAGGACTCCGAATATCAGCGCGTGACATTTCCCCGAAGGGACAGACATAGGAACGACGTGAAACACATGCCGGCCAGTCAGGTGTCCAAGCAGTAGTGCTGGGCTAGCAGGACTCCGGTGAACCGGGCTGTAGCGGACTACTATCGCTCAGAAGCACTAGACTACATTTCCCCATATGAAAGGCTGCCAAGGATAAACAACTAGATAGTCGGATCCCACTCATACCAAGCATTTCAATCATACACACAATATGCCCGATATGAGTAAATACAACATGGCATCACAACAGTACTCTACGACTCAAGTACTTTATTTAGAAGGCTCCGAAGAGCCATACATATCATCCATACAGATAGGGGTCACATGACCCAACACTCAAGTCATACAAACATACAAGCACATGCGGAAGCGAAGTAGTCTGAGTACAGACACTAGAAAGAAAGAAGGCTTGACGAAGCCTGTCTATCTACAACGATCCTTCACAAGTCTTGGATCACCACCTGGGTGATAAGTCACTCGTCAACGTCGAGGTCTAGATAGAACCCATCAGAGGGGTTGGTGCAGTCGTCTGAAAAACATGATTAAAGCAACATGAGTACGAAGGTACTCAGCAAGTCTTACAACAGGAACCTACTATACATGCACATTCTCAAGAAGGTAGTGGGGTTATTGCAGCAAGCCAGCTTTGACTCTTGGCTAAGCTATCCTACGATAGACACCACTTGTAAATCATTTGTCGCACACGAGTCCACTATCACCAACACAATACTCCACCGAGGATCCTCTCTCGCCATCCTACGAGAGGGCCATCCGCGGTACTCACACTTATCTTGAGATTTTTAGTAGTATCCATTTAATTTATCTATGAACTGTATAGGTGACCAAGTAGTCCTTTACCGCGGACGCGGCTATTCAAATAGATTTTACCCTGCAGGGGTGTACTTCTTCACACACGCTCTCACCACTTATCGCCGTTTACACGACATGTACTCGGCAACCTTCAAGCGGAAGCCCAGCGAGGGTGTCGGCCACGGCCTACCTAAACACTCAAGTCTCTAGTCCAGGTTTATCGCCTATTCGGGTTCCATCCGCAGGGAGTCCGGCCCAGGTTTCCACTAACGGCCCGAATGATGTGAACAGGGTTCCGAGACACCAAACGGGCGCCCGGCTGACCCGGCCACGTGCCTACCGCAACACAGCCCACCCCGATGGTCAGCGCCGCGTGCGGCCCCCAGCATGCTACAAACACCAGAAACTACTTTGCAACTCCTGGACAAAGGACAAGCGTGATCAAGAAGCCGAGAGGGTCCATTGGTTTCAGGCCCAATGCGTGGTAGTAGCTGAGTCTTAAATCACACACACAGATCTCAGTTCTTAAGGACGGCCTCAATGAAACAACCCACCATGTACTCCTACATGTCCTTCCATCGATTCCTTTACCAAATCGTGTTCAACACTTCCACACCATTGACAACGATACAACTTTTCACTCCGGATCATCATCCCGATGAGCCAGACCTGACACAACTCTAAGCATAGCAAGCATAGCATGGTAGGAACACACACACACATGTAATGGCTCAATCAACTCCTACACATGCTAGTGGGTTTCATCTAGTTACTGTGGCAATGACAGGTCATGCAAAGGAAGTGGGTTCAACTACCGCAACACACAGCAGTTTGAAACGCGTTGTCTTAATGCAGTAAACGAGAGCAGAAGCGAGAACATGGGTTTGTATCGGAATGTTCAATGGGTTGCTTGCCTGATGGAGTGGTCGTGGGATACTGCCCTTCAGTTGGATATGCGGAGATATCCTCGGAGGCAGAACCTACCACGATGAACACATCGGAACACAATCAATACATGGTGATATGCAACAATATGATGCATGCTATGACATGGCAATATGAATGTGTCCTGACCTAGTGTAAGTTAAACCAGAAGGGAATGAACCCATTTGAACCAAAGATTCAAATGGAAACTCATTTATTAAGATCATATTAGTGTATCATCTTGTAATGCCTAAACATTGGGTTTAACTTGTTCTGACATGCAGGAAACCAGCACCAATGGATAGCTTGGATTTTTCTGATCATTTTTCATATATAGAACTTTGCATTTGGAGTTACAGATAATTTTCTATGAATTTTTGAAGTTTGAACTATTTTCTGGATTTTCCTATATAAGAATAAATCCAGTAATTAATTAATTGCGTCAGCATGAGGTCAGCGTGACGTCAGGGGTCAACGGGGTCGTCCAGGTCAAACTGACCAGTGGGACCCGCATGTCAGTAGTTAGTTTAACTAATTAATTTTAATTAGAACTAATCCAAAAAGTTAACAGGGGGCCCACCTGTCATTGACTCAGGGGAGTCAACGAGGGCCCACCTGTCAACGGTCAAGGGTCAACTCGCCGGCGTCTAGCCGCCGGCGAGGCCAGACGCGGCGGAGCAAGTGGATTTGGCCGTTCCGGCCACCAAATGGGGCGCGGAGGGCATCTACGTGAAGCTGGAGCTGACCCGCAACTCTTGGTGGAGTTGGTTGGGGTCGGGGTGGCCGGAGTTGGCGCCGACGACGAGTTTGGCGGCGCCGGGGCTCGGGTGAAAGTGAAACCGGGGCTACGGGGCACGGCGAGGCGCGTGGAGTGATGCGTTGGGCCCTTGGGTGTGCGGTGAGGCTAGTGGACAAGGTGGTGCGGCCGTTGGGTGGCCGGAGCCTCGTCGGCGACGAGCTCCGCGGCGGCGCGTGCGGGCGAGCTTCGTGCGCACGTTGTAGGGCACGGGAAGAAGAACGGAGAGGATGGGGAGGTGGCTATGCTCACAGCGAACTCGCAGAGCCAGACGGCGTGGTCGGGGACGAGCTGGTGCGGCGACGGCGTTGAAGGGGATCTCCGGCGACGGTGGACTCGGGCGGGGTCGGTGCGGTGGCTTCGGGGCACGCGAGCGCTCGGGGCTCGTCTTGCTCGAAGAAGAAGAGGGTGGCGGAGCTCGTGGACACGGTCGGGTGGCGCGGGGACGACGGAGAGCGCGCCTACGGCGTAGGTGCGGCGGCGGTGGCGTCGGCCATGGCGAAGGGGAGCGAGGGAGGCGAGGCAGAGGCGAATGGCGTGTCCAGGGGCTCGGGGCAACGACGTGGAGCGCGTCCAGGGCAGCAGGGCGGCGAGGAGGTGAAGCAGGGCGGCGGGGAGCTGCGTGGCGCTCGCTGGTGCCGGCGTCGAGCACCTGCGTGCCTGCCTGGCCGAGCCAAGCAGCTCGCTGGCGCGGCAGCTGGGCTGGGCCGGCAGGTGGGCCGGTTGGCAGGCGCCAGGTAAGTTTTCCTTTTTACTTTCCTTTTCTATTTTTCTGCAACTTTGTGGACTTATTAAAAATACTAGAGCAACTCCAAAAATCACCAAACTGCACCTGGTCCTTAGTTGGAATATTTCCAGCAAGGAACATATTGGTTTGGAAATATTTGAGCATTTGAAATATTTTATAAATTTTAAATGCCCAAATTCAAATACTAATGCATTAATTCAATGACCTTCTGTTGACCTAGAAAAATATGCACCATTTTTGCCAGAGGTTTTAAACCAAGACAAAGAGGGTGAACATTTTAGAAGGGCATTTCAGGTTCATTGAAAATATTTTTAGCAAACCCTAGTTGATTTCAGGAGGGGTGCTGGGGGTTCTGCCTTTCCCACTTCAAATTTCTGTCAAAAGTAAACATGATGCACACTCTAATGCATGAGCTAGGTGGGATGTGACAACTCACCCCCACTCAAAAGAATCTCGTCCCGAGATTTAGGATCTGTCGGAAAGAAGGTGGGGTACTCAAGTCGAAGACGATCCTCCCTTTCCCATGTAGCTTCTTGCTCGGAATGGTGTGACCATTGAACCTTGAGAAACTTGATATTGTGGCGTCGAGTGGTACGCTCGGCTTGATCAAGGATACAAACGGGGTATTCTCGATAAGTGAGGTTATCTTGGAGATCAAGCGTTTCGTGGTCCACTCCACGGATAGGATCCGAGAAGCAACGCCTGAGTTGAGAGACGTGGAAGACATCATGGACTCTGGAGAGATGCGGAGGTAGTTCCAGTTGGTAGGCAACTTCCCCTCGTTTGGCAAGGATGCGAAAGGTTCCAATGTAACGAGGAGCCAATTTGCCTTTGATACCGAATCGATGGGTCCCCTTTAAAGGTGTAACCCGGAGGTAAGCCATCCCGCCGACTTCATAAACCATGGGCTTATGCTTGCGGTCATACTGACTCTTTTGTCGAGACTGGGCGGTTTTCAAATTCTCACGAATAATGCGAACCTGCTCTTCTGCATCCTGGATCATGTCCGGGCCAAAGAGTTGTCTCTCGCCGGTTTCTGACCAGTTAAGAGGCGTTCGACATTTTCGTCCATAAAGAACTTCGAAAGGAGCTTTACCCAAGCTAGCTTGATAACTGTTGTTATAAGCGAACTCGGCGAATGGAAGGCACTTCTCCCAATTCATACCGAAAGAGATGACAGAAGCTCGGAGCATATCCTCCAGAATTTGATTGACTCATTCTACTTGACCACTTGACTGAGGATGGAAGGCGGTGCTAAAGGAGGGACGAGTCCCCATAGCATTTTGGAAACTTTCCCAAAATCGAGAGGTGAAAAGACTTCCACGGTCTGAGTTAATTTCCAATGGGACACCATGGAGAGACACTATTCGAGAGATGTACAATTCAGCTAGCTGGCTAGCGGTTATGCTCTCGCGAACAGGTAAGAAGTGGGCTACTTTGGAAAGACGATCGACAACAACGAAGACAGCATTATTCCCTCTTTTGGTTCTGGGAAACCCGGTGTTGGAATCCATACCGATTTTATCCCATTTCCATTCAGGAATCTCCAATGGTTGAAGGGTGCCAGCAGGCCGTTGATGCTCTGCTTTAACACGACAACAGACGTCGCAAGTTGCAATGTATTGAGCGATTTCTCTTTTCATCCTAGTCCACGAAAACCTCTGGCGTAGGTCTTGATACATCTTAGTACTACCGGGATGAATGGTGAGAGGGGATTCATGAGCTTCCTTAAGGATCAATCGCCTCAAGTTGCGTACCTTGGGAACCACTAGACGGTTTCCAAAGAACTCAACACCTTGATCATCAATGGAGAAACAATCTGCAACTCCCTTCTTGATGTTTCTCTTGATACGGGAAATTCCCGGATCCACCTTTTGTGCCTTGATGATCTGATCCGTAAGGTTAGGTTTCGCCACCAGGGTGGAAAGGAATCCTCGAGGAACAATGTGAAGGTTAAGCTTATGAAATTCCTCGTGGAGAAGTGGTTGACCTTGTTGTAACATCAAGTTGTTCCAATAAGATTTACGACTTAGTGCATCAGCCATGACATTGGCTTTGCCTGGGGTGTAAGTTATTCCTAAGTCGTAATCCGAGATCAACTCGACCCAACGTCTTTGCCTGAGATTCAAATCCGGTTGGGTGAAGATATATTTCAACTTTGGTGATCAGTGTAAATTTCGCAACGATTACCCAGAAGGTAGTGTCGCCAGGTTTTGAGTGCATGGACTACTGCTGCAAGCTCTAGATCATGAGTGGGATAATTATCCTCATGTGGACGCAACTGTCGAGATGCGTAGGCAATCACATGACGATCTTGCATGAGTATGCAACCTAGTCCTTGTCGCGAGGCGTCGCAATAGATAACAAAGTCCTTAGAGAAATCTGGTGGTACCAGTACGGGAGCAGATGTCAGGCGTCTTTTCAGTTCCCGAAAGCTGAACTCGCACTGTGGGGTCCACTCGAACTTTTTATCTTTCTTGAGGAGTTCAGTTAGAGGCTTAGCAACCTTGGAGAAATTCTCGACGAAGCGGCGGCAATAGCTCGCCAAACCAAGAAAACTCCGGACTTGCTTGACCGTTTCAGGTGGAGTCCAGTCAAGGACAGCTTGAACTCGCTCGGGATTGACAGCAATGCCCTTGCCAGAGATTACATGGCCCAGATACGTCACTTCTGGCAACCAGAATTCGCACTTGGAGAATTTGGCATAAAGGCGATGCTCTCGAAGTTTCATCAATACTAGCCTTAGATGTTCGGCATGTTCTTCCTCATTCTTGGAGTAGATGAGTATATCATCGAGGTATACCATGACGAATTTGTCCAAGTACTCCATGAAGATCGAGTTCATTAACCGAGAGAAGGTGGCTGGAGCATTGGTTAAACCGAAGGACATGACGGTGTACTCGTATTGGCCGTAACGAGTAACGAAAGCCGTTTTGGGAATGTCCCCGTTCTTGATTTTGATTTGATGGTAGCCCAACCTCAAATCCATCTTGGAAAAGACTAAGGATCCAGCGAGCTGGTCATACAGGTCGTTGATCCTGGGGAGCGGATACTTGTTCTTGATAGTGACCAAATTGACAGGTCGATAATCCACAACCATCCGATCCGTTCCATCCTTCTTCTTGACGAAGAGGACGGGGCAAGCCCATGGAGATGAACTAGGACGGATGAAACCCTTTTGCAAGGACTCATCGAGTTGTTTCTTAAGCTCAGCTAGTTCTAGGGGTGCCATCTTATAAGGTCTCCTAGAGATTGGGACGGTTCCTGGAACAAGGTCTATCACGAACTCGACATCTCTGTCAGGTGGAACACCTGGCAGTTCCTCTGGAAAGACATCCGGGAAGTCACGGACTACCGGAATATCTTCAAGGTCTGGAAGGGGGTTGGCATTTAGAGAATAGAGCTGACGTTCCGACACTCGGGTCAAAACGTTGACTGTCTTGCCCGATGGATGGGTAAGTTGGACAGTTCTAGTTGAGCAATCAATCTTGGCGTAATGAGCTGACATCCAGTCCATACCCAAGATGATGTTTATGTCCGAAGACTTGAGAGCTATTAGTGACGCGAGAAAAACCAATCTGTCGACCAGAATTTCATTTCCATGGCTGATCCTAGAGGTTTGCCATCTAGAACCGGGAGTTTGAATTTCCATGGAGGTGGGCATGTCACTAAAGGTAGTGTTGTGCAATCGAGCATAGCTCTCAGAAATAAATGAATGAGATGCTCCAGTATCAAAGAGAACAGTTGCCAGGTGGCAATTAACAAGGAGCGTACCGAGAACGACGTTGGGGTTCTCCTGAGTCTCTTCAGCTGAAACGTAGTTGACATGGCCACGAGCAGTGGTGGCTGGCTTGGCGACAAGCACCTTTGCTGTTGACTTACCACGGCCAACAGACTTTCCGAACTGACTGGGGTTGTTCTGAGGACACTCACGGATGTAGTGGCCCGGCTCACCACACTTGAAGCAAGTTATCGAATTGGGGCATGGAGCAGCATTGGCAGTGGGGCCACCAAAAGTCTTGGGCAGCACATACTGCTGGTTGGGACGAGGCGCCTCAAAGGATGGCCTCGGAGTATACCTGGGTGGCATAGCAGAATTTGGGATCCAGACCCGGCGCTTCTGAGATCCAGAGCCGGATGAAGAACCATAGTCACGGGAGTGTTTGCGTGAAGCTTCAAAATCATTCTGCCCTGTCTCGGCACTGATGGCCTTATTGACTAGCTTCGGAAAAGAGGTGCATTCATGCAGACGAAGGTCACGACGGAGCTCAGGGCTAAGTCCCTTGCGGAACCTTGCCTGCTTTTTGGCGTCGGTGGATACCTCTTCGGGAGCATAGCGTGCAAGCTTCCCAAACTCGCGACTGTATGCATCCACAGTCAGCTTCCCCTGGGTGAAGTTACAGAACTCCTCCCTCTTGCGATCCATGAGGCCTTCCGGGATATGATGCTCATGAAAAGCGGCACTAAAATCAGCCCAAGTAGTGAGTTGGCCGACCGGACGCATAGCTTCATAATTCTCCCACCAAAGGCTAGCAGGGCCTTCGAGGTGATAGGCAGCAAAGGTGACTTTATCATCTTCAGCCACGTTGGCAGAACGTAGCTTGTGGGCGATGCTGCGGAGCCAGTCATCCGCATCGAGAGGTTCGATGGAATGATTGAACTTTGGCGGGTACAGCTTGACAAATTCATTGATGGACACCGAATTGATCCTCTGCTGGCGTGCAGTGTTCTGCTCAATCCGCTCTAACAAGCGGTTGGTGTCGCGCCTGTTGCGCTCTGCCTCCAGCATCACTTCGGCCAGAGAAGGTGGTTGAGGCAGACTTTCCTCTCTAGGTGCACTAGCTTCTCCCTGCTCCGGAGCAGCAGGGTTGCTGCGGGTGTTGACCATCCTAGGAAAACAAAACAACGATTTAAACCAGGATGGCAAAATCTGGCCAAGGAAGTGCGGAATGTAATGGATAACAAGGAATGCAGAGATGATCATCCGTATGACATGGTAATATAGAAACTGCCATATATATACCAACGGTCATACACATCATACATAGTTTAGTACAAGCTCAAGCTGAAGTACAACTAAGACGACAGACATTACATCTCATCGGAGGCATTCCAAGCTCCTATACATTATTTTTCTACACCCCCGGAATTGATACAAACTAAGTTATATTCCACAATTACGCAGGACGGTGGACATACAACTATTACAATACTAGCGAGACTACTACTAGCTCAGACGGCTCCGTAGAAGTCCTCATAGAAGTCACCACCCAGACCTGGAAGCGGAACATGGTCATCTGGGAACAGACGGTCCTGCGGTGCTTGTGGACCATAGGGACTTGGGTGCGGCCTCGGTCCAACAGATGGCGGCAGAAGAGGCCCACGAGGAGGGGTGATGCCTCCCACCTCACGCCATTCCATGAAGTCCGGCAGACTAGCCCGCACAGGGTACAAGTCTCTCGTGTCCATGTATCCGGCTTGTACAGCAGGTGCAAACCTCGTCAAGGTGGCCTAATGATCAGCACGAGCATTAAAGAGCTCCATACGCAAGGCCCGATTTTCACGGTCCTTATCTTCCAACATCTCAGTAGTGGTGCAAAGGAGTGAGTCCTCATGGGATGCATCACTGTACATGCCCTGAAGGTAACCATGCGCCCCAGGGAGGGATGCTGGCATGTAGCGAAATTCAGCGTTGCTCAACAAGGCAGTTCTAGCTCGCATAATGGTCATCATCGAGTAGGCTGCATCTTGAACGGACATCCCAATAGTGATCCCGAGTCCATAAGAACAGTGGAGTGGTTCCATGGCTCCGAGATAAGATGGATATATCCTGACCGTGCACAGATATTGGCTCTGGTTAAAATCTCTAAACTGCTCTTCGACGGTGTATTCAGGGTACCATCGGTAACCTGCCTCAACCATCACTCGAACCAACATGGCGGTATGACCACATATACCAATGCAACGGGTCAGACGAACCACTTGGTTCTGGGGACGGGTAGCCATCTGAAAGCACAAAATAGTGCAAAGGCATTAGAATTTCTGGATGAAATTGGACAGCATAACGGCTGTAAATGCTCAGAAAAAGACTTGAGACATCCACAATTGTTTGCGAAACCACTCAACAACATCATATCAAGGTTCTGGTTCAATCGGCAACATACTAAACTTTTAGTAGAACTGAACTGGGTTGTATCCAACAATCCTATAAGTTACTACGGATTTAGTAACACGTGAACCTGATAGGGAGAAAGAGCCTAGTCCTTAACCCACGTAGAATGAGAAGAGAATGACTCAGAACAGAGGGCATAAGGTAAAGGAGTAAAAGAGCCTTACGTTCCCTCCCACAATCAATTCCCCTACATATAACTAAAGCATTTCTAGACTCGACATCGACCAGTTTGGCTTAGCGAACCTACAGGCAGTCCGGCTCTGATGCCAACGCTGTCAGGACCCCGATCCTAAGACACATCGATCCAGCGTGTAACACATCATATCACCTTGCGGCCTCACACACGGTACTCCCACGGGTGCCACCTTACCTGGCCCGGGACCGTTTGCGCCTTTTGGCTCACGTATATGATAGTGTCGCTAGCATCCATATGACAGAGAACCCGGGCCGACATGGCTAGTCGTGAACCCAAAGCGGCGCTAACCTATGAGGACAGGCATACATGAATCACATCGAGCATGTCGGTCATCAACGTAATTATTCAGGCTGTAGCACTGGGCTAATAGGACTCCGGTAACCCGGGCTGTAGCAGGCTAGGCAGGACTCCGAATATCAGCGCGTGACATTTCCCCGAAGGGACAGACATAGGAACGACGTGAAACACATGCCGGCCAGTCAGGTGTCCAAGCAGTAGTGCTGGGCTAGCAGGACTCCGGTGAACCGGGCTGTAGCGGACTACTATCGCTCAGAAGCACTAGACTACATTTCCCCATATGAAAGGCTGCCAAGGATAAACAACTAGATAGTCGGATCCCACTCATACCAAGCATTTCAATCATACACACAATATGCCCGATATGAGTAAATACAACATGGCATCACAACAGTACTCTACGACTCAAGTACTTTATTTAGAAGGCTCCGAAGAGCCATACATATCATCCATACAGATAGGGGTCACATGACCCAACACTCAAGTCATACAAACATACAAGCACATGCGGAAGCGAAGTAGTCTGAGTACAGACACTAGAAAGAAAGAAGGCTTGACGAAGCCTGTCTATCTACAACGATCCTTCACAAGTCTTGGATCACCACCTGGGTGATAAGTCACTCGTCAACGTCGAGGTCTACATAGAACCCATCAGACGGGTTGGTGCAGTCGTCTGAAAAACATGATTAAAGCAACATGAGTACGAAGGTACTCAGCAAGTCTTACAACAGGAACCTACTATACATGCACATTCTCAAGAAGGTAGTGGGGTTATTGCAGCAAGCCAGCTTTGACTCTTGGCTAAGCTATCCTACGATAGACACCACTTGTAAATCATTTGTCGCACACGAGTCCACTATCACCAACACAATACTCCACCAAGGATCCTCTCTCGCCATCCTACGAGAGGGCCATCCGCGGTACTCACACTTATCTTGAGATTTTTCGTAGTATCCATTTAATTTATCTATAAACTGTATAGGTGACCAAGTAGTCCTTTACCGCGGACGCGGCTATTCGAATAGATTTATACCCTGCAGGGGTGTACTTCTTCACACACGCTCTCACCACTTATCGCCGTTTACACGACATGTACTCGGCAACCTTCAAGCGGAAGCCCAGCGAGGGTGTCGGCCACGGCCTACCTAAACACTCAAGTCTCTAGTCCAGGTTTATCGCCTATTCGGGTTCCATCCGTAGGGAGTCCGGCCGAGGTTTCCACTAACGGCCCCGAACGATGTGAATAGGGTTCCGAGACACCAAACGGGCGCCCGGCTGACCCGGACACGTGCCTACCGCAACACAGCCCACCCCGATGGTCAGCGCCGCGTGCGGCCCCCAGCATGCTACAAACACCAGAAACTACTTTGCAACTCCTGGACAGAGGACAAGCGTGATCAAGAAGCCGAGAGGGTCCATTGGTTTCGGGCCCAATGCGTGGTAGTAGCTGAGTCTTAAATCACACACACAGATCTCAGTTCTTAAGGACGGCCTCAATGAAACAACCCACCATGTACTCCTACATGTCCTTCCATCGATTCCTTTACCAAATCGTGTTCAACACTTCCACACCATTGACAACGATACAACTTTTCACTCCGGATCATCATCCCGATGAGCCAGACCTGACACAACTCTAAGCATAGCAAGCATAGCATGGTAGGAACACACACACACATGTAATGGCTCAATCAACTCCTACACATGCTAGTGGGTTTCATCTAGTTACTGTGGCAATGACAGGTCATGCAAAGGAAGTGGGTTCAACTACCGCAACACACAGCAGTTTGAAACGCGTTGTCTTAATGCAGTAAACGAGAGCAGAAGCGAGAACATGGGTTTGTATTGGAATGTTCAATGGGTTGCTTGCCTGATGGAGTGGTCGTGGGATACTACCCTTCAGTTGGATACGCGGAGATATCCTCGGAGGCAGAACCTACCACGATGAACACATCGGAACACAATCAATACATGGCGATATGCAACAATATGATGCATGCTATGACATGGCAATATGAATGTGTCCTGACCTAGTGTAAGTTAAACCAGAAGGGAATGAACCCATTTGAACCAAAGATTCAAATGGAAACTCATTTATTAAGATCATATTAGTGTATCATCTTGTAATGCCTAAACAGTGGGTTTAACTTGTTCTGACATGCATGAAACCAGCACCAATGGATAGCTTGGATTTTTCTGATCATTTTTCATATATAGAACTTTGCATTTGGAGTTACAGATAATTTTCTATGAATTTTTGAAGTTTGAACTATTTTCTGGATTTTCCTATATAAGAATAAATCCAGTAATTAATTAATTGCGTCAGCATGAGGTCAGCGTGACGTCAGGGGTCAACGGGGTCGTCCAGGTCAAACTGACCAGTGGGACCCGCATGTCAGTAGTTAGTTTAACTAATTAATTTTAATTAGAACTAATCCAAAAAGTTAACACGGGGGCCCACCTGTCATTGACTCAGGGGAGTCAACGAGGGCCCACCTGTCAACGGTCAAGGGTCAACTCGCCGGCGTCTAGCCGCCGGCGAGGCCAGACGCGGCGGAGCAAGTGGATTTGGCCGTTCCGGCCACCAAATGGGGCGCGAAGGGCATCTACGTGAAGCTGGAGCTGACCCGCAACTCTTGGTGGAGTTGGTTGGGGTCGGGGTGGCCGGAGTTGGCGCCGGCGACGAGTTTGGCGGCGCCGAGGCTCGGGTGAAAGTGAAACCGGGGCTACGGGGCACGGCGAGGCGCGTGGAGTGATGCGTTGGGCCCCTGGGTGTGCGGTGAGGCTAGTGGACAAGGTGGTGCGGCCGTTGGGTGGTCGGAGCCTCGTCGGCGACGAGCTCCGCGGCGGCGCGCGCGGGCGAGCTTCGTGCGCACGTTGTAGGGCACGGGAAGAAGAACAGAGAGGATGGGGAGGTGGCTATGCTCACAGCGAACTCGCAGAGCCAGACGGCGTGGTCGGGGACGAGCTGGTGCGGCGACGGCGTTGAAGGGGATCTCCGGCGACGGTGGACTCGGGCGGGGTCGGTGCGGTGGCTTCGGGGCACGCGAGCGCTCGGGGCTCGTCTTGCTCGAAGAAGAAGAGGGTGGCGGAGCTCGTGGACACGGTCGGGTGGCGCGGGGACGACGGAGAGCGCGCCTACGGCGTAGGTGCGGTGGCGGTGGCGTCGGCCATGGCGAAGGGGAGCGAGGGAGGCGAGGCAGAGGCGAATGGCGTGTCCAGGGGCTCGGGGCGACGACGTGGAGCGCGTCCAGGGCAGCAGGGCGGCGAGGAGGTGAAGCAGGGTGGCGGGGAGCTGCGTGGCGCTCGCTGGTGCCGGCGTCGAGCACCTGCGTGCCTGCCTGGCCGAGCCAAGCAGCTCGCTGGCGCGGCAGGTGGGCCGGTTGGCAGGCGCCAGGTAAGTTTTCCTTTTTATTTTCCTTTTCTATTTTTCTGCAACTTTGTGGACTTATTAAAAATACTAGAGAAACTCCAAAAATCACCAAACTGCACCTGGTCCTTAGTTGGAATATTTCCAGCAAGGAACATATTGGTTTGGAAATATTTGAGCATTTGAAATATTTTATAAATTTTAAATGCCCAAATTCAAATACTAATGCATTAATTCAATGACCTTCTGTTGACCTAGAAAAATATGCACCATTTTTGCCAGAGGTTTTAAACCAAGACAAAGAGGGTGAACATTTTAGAAGGGCATTTCAGGTTCATTGAAAATATTTTTAGCAAACCCTAGTTGATTTCAGGAGGGGTGCTGGGGGTTCTGCCTTCCCCACTTCAAATTTCTGTCAAAAGTAAACATGATGCACACTCTAATGCATGAGCTAGGTGGGATGTGACAGGGCTGCCCAGCTGGGCTGCGACAGGTGAGGCCAGGTAAGCGTCCTCTCTCTGGTTTTCTCTATTTTGTTTCTGTTTTGTATTTTCTGCAGTAAGTTTTGATTTAGTAAAAATACTAAACCATTTGTTAAAATGCTGAAATTAATTGTGGGCACTTGTGAATTTGTTTCCAACAACCCTCATTTAATTTCAAAATTATTTGAGAACTTAAAATATGTATAGCATTTAAATGCCCAAATTCAAATACAATATGATTTAATTCAAAGACCAAAAATGTCCTGGAAAAATATGCATCATCTCTGGTAGAGGTTTTCACCTTTTCCCATAAATCACGAACATTTTAAAAGGATATTTTGTGGTGAAATGTCACGCGGTGACATCTGGAGTCCTGCCTAGCCTGCTACAGCCCGGTTCACCGGAGTCCTGTTAGCCCAGTGCTGCAGCCCGGATTCGCACGCTGCTGAGTGCTGACCGACATGCTCGATGTTGATTCATGTATGCCTGTCCATGTAAGTTAGTGCCACTTGTGTTCACGACTAGTCATGTCGGCCCGGGTTCTTGGTCATATGGATGCTAGCAACACTATCATATACGTGAGCCAAAAGGCGCAAACGGTCCCGGGCCGTGGTAAGGCGACACCCGTGGCAATACCGTGCGTGAGTCCACAAAGTGATATGAGGCGTTACCGGCTAGATCGAGGTGACTTGCAATCGGGGTCCTGACAGCTTTGGTATCAGAGCCTAACTACTTGTAGGATTACCAAGCCAAACTGGTCGAAGTTGAGCCTGACTGCTTGGAATCGGGGTATTCCCTGATGGTATCTAGATTGGATCTGGTGGTTCTGGAACTTGCGGCGGCTGGAATTGATTTTCGTCGACTCCCCTAGGGTTCCTGGAATACTGGTGTATTTATAGAGCAAAGAGGCTGTGCGGTAGGCCACCAAGGTTGGCACAACCAACCTGGGCGCGCCTGGGCCCCCAGGCGTGGCCTGGTGGGTTGTGCTCTCCTCGGAACACCCCTCAGATACTTTCTTGGCCCGGCTGGTGTCTCCTGGTCCAGAAAAAATCCACAAAATGTTTCGCTGCATTTGGACTCCGTTTGATATTGATTTCTTGCGATGTAAAAAACAAGCATAAAATAGCAACTAGCACTAGGCACTATGTTAGTAGGTTAGTCCCGCAAAATGATTGTAAAACATCCAAGAATGATAATATAACAGCATGGAACAATAAAAAATGATAGATACGTTGGAGACGTAACAAGGCTTCTCCTCAGGTGTTTGCCGCTCTGTCCAATCATTTATAAAATCCACCAAAGCTTCAGACTTGATGGCTGTTCTGGGCACATACTTCAGATGATGCGGCCCAGGATCAATTTCCCACTTAGCAGCCAACCTGTAGCCTCTCTACTTTGAATTATCTCACCAAGTGGAGTAGAACTGACTACCATGATTGGATGTCCAAGAAAATAATGCCTAAGTTTATCGCTGGCCATGAACAATCGAAATACCAGTTTTTGCCAATGTGGGTATTGTTGCTTGGACTCTATGAGAACTTCACTCACATAACACGCTGGCCGCTAGACTAGATACTCTTTACCTGCCTCCTTGCGCTCCACGACAACTACCACACTGACGGCTTTATTATTAGCCGCCACGTACAGGAGCAAAGGCTCTTCGTCTATGGGAGCAGCCAAGATGGGCGGCTCGGCCAACTACTTCTTAAGTGCTCAACGGCCTCGTTAGCCGCATCACTCCAGATGAATTGATCTGTCTTTTTCATCATCTGATACAGGGGCCGGGATCGCCTTCTCCCCAATGTGGCTTATGAACCAGCTCGGGGCTGCAATATGGCCCGCTAGGCGCTGAACATCATTGATGCATGTCGACTTAGAAAGAGAGGTAATAGCCTCAATCTTCTCCAGGTTAGCTTCGATGCCCCACTCTGAGATGAGAAAACCTAGCAATTTGCCTGCTAGTACGCTAAAAGCACACTAGGTCGGGTTAAGCATCATCTTGTACACCCTGAGATTGTCAAAGGTCTCCTTCAGATAATCAAGCAAGCTTTCTTTCTTCCTTGACTTAACCACAATGTCATCCACATAAGCATGAACGTTTTGTACAATCTGCTTACGAAAAAATTTCTGAACACAATGCTGGTAAGTCGCCTGAGCACTCTTGAGCCCGAAAGGCATAGACACATACCAGAAAGCTCCAAAGGGGGTGATGAAGGCTCTCTTTTCCTTATCTTCTACTGCCATCTTGATTAGATGCTAACCAGAACAAGCGTCCAGAAAGCACAAACTCTCACAACCCGCCATAGCATCCACAATCTGGTCAATGCGGGGAAGAGCAAAGGGATCAGTTGGATAGGCCCACTTAAGATCTGTGTAATCCACAGACATACACCAATTGCCATTCTTCTTGAGCACTAGCACATGATTAGCTAACCACTAGGGTGAAAAACTTCAATGATGAACCCGGCAGCTAGGAGCCGGGCCACTTCTTCTCCAATAGCCTTACGTCTTTCCTCATTAAAACGACGGAGGAACTAACGAATAGGCCTCATCATAGGATCCACATTTAGGCGGTGCTCAGCAAATTCTCTCGGTACACCCGGCATGTTAGAAGGTTTCCGTGCAAAAATGTCCAGATTCTCATGGATGAATTCGATGAGCGTGCTTTCCTATTTAGGATCCATCCCTGTCCCAATGGTGAACTACTGAGAAGAATCACCAGGGACAAATTCAACTTGCTGTATGTCCTTTGCCGACTTAAATTTGAGCGAAGGATCTTTCTCAGTGGTGTGCTTCTTCTGAGGTGTCATATCAGCCGAGTCAACATTATCTTTATAATACTTGAGCTCCTCCATAGCACAAGCCGACTGTGCATAAGCTGCATCTCTTTCCTCGCAATCTAGGGCGAGTTTGCAATTTCCATGAACTATGATTGTCCCCTCTGGCCCTGGCATCTTGAGCTGCAGATACACATAATAAGGGCGAGCCATGAACTTGGCATAAGCCTGACGTCCAAACAGTGCATGATATGGACTCTTGACCTTGACCACCTCAAGCCACCACTTTTCTCTTCAATAACTGTACTCATCACCAAAGGCCATTTCTAGTGATATCTTGCCAATAGGGTAAGCCGACTTGCCAGGCACCACTCCATGAAACACTGTGGAGGACGGCATGAGGTCCTTGTCGGTCAGATTCATCCGACGGAAAGTATCATAGTGCAATATGTTGATGTTGTTGCCACCATCAATAAGTACCTTTGTAAATTTATAACTGCCCACTTGAGGGGCTACCACCAGGGCCAGATGTTGGGGTACACAAATAGGGGTGTATGTTTCCCCCCGACTTATGCCCGGATAGGCAAATCTCCGGCATGAAAACAACAAAACGAACTGAACAAAGTATCCAAAACAAGGCCACACAGAAGAGATAGCTCTTTGAGAGATCAAAAGGTTGGTCAAGAAGACCAAGACAAGCCAAATAAGCAAGATATTACTAAAGAAAAACCTCCCTTGCCGGGCAGGTTAGCCTGGCGAGGTCGAGGTTACCCAGAAGACCAGTCTCAAGACTCCCCCGGTAAGCTTGTTCGGGACGCCGAGGGCGGATTACCCCACCAAGGCTCCACCAATCCACCTCACAACAATGCAAGTCACCTACCAGTGCGGTGTCGAGCCCCCAGGTGATTAAGAGGCTATCATTTGGCATGTGGCAGCCATTTCTGATGAACAACACCCCTAAATGGCACCCGTCCAGAGGCGTTTCATGCAGGCAGGCGAGGAGGGACACTAAGAGGTGAATTTAATGCACCATGTCTTGTCTGCAGAGTTAGGTATGATAGCACTATGGCTATCTAATCGCTGGATAATGACTGCTTTGCCATTGCGCTAACCCCTAGACCTATAAAAGGAGGGTCGTGGCAACCTTGTACACTTATAAGCGTGTCGCCGCTCTTGTCCAAAGGCGACCTTGCTGGGATTGAGCACTACGTCTCCACCATGGTCCTTTCATCAATCCACCAAAGCAGGTGTAGGGTTTTACACCTCGCGGCGGCCCGAACCTGGGTAAAAATTGTCTGTGTCATCACTATCATGCTTCTCTACGGCCTCCACTCTTTGTGCAACGCGCCCTTCCCCTTGCAGAACCACAAGGGGCCGAAGGCCTCATAGGTGGAGCGGATTACGGGAGCGCTTGAGGGAGTACTAGATTACGGGATCCTCGGGCGTCCGGGCTATGTGAGGTGGGCCGGATTGATGGGCCGTGAAGAAACAAGATGGATGACTTTCTCCCGTGTCCGGATGGGACTCTCCTTGGCATGGAAGGCATGCTTGGCATGCATACATGAAGATTCCTTTCTCTATAAACCGACTCTGTACAACCTTAGACTCCTCCGGTGTATATATAAACCGGAGGGTTTAGTACACAGGGGCAATCATAATCATACATGCTAGACATCTAGGGTTTAGTCATTATGATCTCGAGGTAGATCAACTCTTCTAACCCCTACACTCATCAAAGTCAATGAAGCAGGAAGTAGGGTATTACCTCCATTAAGATGGCCCGAACCTGGGTAAACATTGTGTCCCCTGCCTCCTGTTACCCTCGATCCTTAGACGCACAGTTCGGGACCCCCTACCCTAGATCTGCCGGTTTTGACACTGACAACCGTGCTTTCATTGAGAGTTCCACTGTGCCGTTGTTGAAAGGCTCGATGGCTTCGTCGATCATCCACAACAATGCTGCCGGGAAGGAGATTTTCCTCCGCGGCTAGATCTTCGTATTCGGCAGCTTCACACTACACGCCAACTCGGTTGGCCACCTGGAGCAGATCGACAGCTACGCCCCTGGTCACCAGATCAATGTTGGAAATCTGAAATATGTCGCTGATATCTGAGGAGACTTGATCTTCCAAGTGTTTGCGGCTTCAACCACCGCTCCGGCCTTAGATCCAGAGTGCGTCACTTGGTCCGAAGACGGGAGTATAGGGCCCGTCGGACTCTCTAAGGCTATAGAGCTATACATTGGAGAACCAGAGAGGATAGCGCCACCAGCAGTCATCACAACGTTGGGCTCTTCTCTGGACATTGGCTATGAGCCCTCAAAGTCCGATTCATGCAAGCACGGCCAGGGAACTTTGGCCCCCGCCAAAACCTCGCTCTTAAACAAGGCTCTGGGCTTAATGTGATCACTCGCCATGAAAGAGGAACCGCTTCCGAATTGCGCCCAGCCCGGACTAGGCGCGGAAAATAGGGAATTTTACTTCCCACCCACCACCAACTTTATATCCACTGCCGAGGATCTAACCGACATCACTACAAAAAAAAGACACATCAGTGACATTTTGGGCCGAACAATTTTTTTTTCTGTCATACATATGACACTTCTATTACGATAATTGTGACAAAACCCGGTATCATCATAGATGTGGTGGGCTCCTACTTCTATGAAAAAAAATCATGACAGAAAATGGGCTTTTCGTCCTGGGCGGGCCGGAGACGCAGCTGCATGACATTCTTTGGGCTGTCCATGACGGAAAAAACCATGGTAGAAGCGAGGGGGAGGAAAATTTCGGGGAGTTGCCGGTTACGGTGGGAGGCCGGGGGCCGAGCAGTGCACGTTTCTCTCATACACGTACGCGTGTGTGTGCGAGGCGTTGGCTCTAACTGAACCCAAGCGAGGCATTGGGCTCTAACTAAACCCGAGCGATTGCACTGCAGGCTACACGTTACTGAACCCGAGCGATCGATCGATGGCTGTTAACTGAACCCGATCGAGCGATTCCTTGGCTACTGCTGCTAACTGAAGCCGATCGATGGGATGAACAGTGAGCGTTGCGGGGGGTTTGGATGAACAGTGAGCGGTGGCGTTGCCTCTGGATGAACATGACCTCGTGGTGTGATGGAGGGCTGGATGAACAGTAGACGGTGGAGGGGTGCCCGTGGAGGGGTGGATGAACAGGACCCCGTGGTGTGGAGGGCAGGATGAACAGTAGACGGTGGAGGGGTGCCCGTGGAGGGGTGGTTGAATAGGACCCCATGGTGTGGAGGGCTGGTTGAACAGTAGACGGTGGAGGGGTGGTTGAACAGTAGCCGGTGGAGTAGCGCACGGTGGAGGCTGGATGAGCAGGAGCCCGTGGAGGCTGGAGGAGGTCGATGGTGGATGAACAGTAGCTCGAGGAGGCTGGAGGGGGTCGATGGTGGAGATGAACAATATCTCGTGGAGTCCCGTTTTGCGGTACGCCACACCCCTCCCGATGAACAGGACCCTCGTTTCGACTGTAGCGCTCCAACACAAGTCCGTTTCCTCCGTTTTGCGGTACGCCACACCCCTCTCGATCAATAGGACCCCCGTTTCGACCGTAGGAGGTCCGTTTCCTCCGTTTTGCGGTACGCCACACCCCTCCCGATCAACAGGACCCCCGTTTCGACCGTAGGAGGTCCGTTTCCTCCGTTGTGCGGTACGCCACACCCCTCCCGATCAACAGGACCCCCGTTTCGACCGTAGGAGGTCTGTTTCCTCCGTTGTGCGGTACGCCAGGCCTCGTTTCCATCGCCTCTTTCGTCCAAGCTGTCAGGACCCCGATCCTAAGTCACACCGATCTAGTATGTAACACATCATATCGCTTTGCGGCCTCACGCACGGTATTCCCACGGGTGCCACCTTACCTGGCCCGGGACCGTTTGCGCCTTTTGGCTCACGTATATGGTAGTGTCGCTAGCATCCTTATGACAGAGAACCCGGGCCGACATGGCTAGTCGTGAACCCAAAGCGGCACTAACCCATGGGGACAGGCATACATGAATCAACCTTGAGCATGTCGGTCAACAGCGTGTGAATCCGGGCTCACTACTAGAAAAAGGGCTACTAATGGCGCACCTAATTTGGCCATTAATGGCGCATTAGTGGTGCGCCATTACTAGCATGCCATTAGTAATTTTAACTAATGGCGCACCACTGATGCGCCATTAGTATCTGGTATACTCATGGTGCGCCATTAGTATGCCTCCCAGGGGCCATGTATACCCAGGTGCTTTGGCATACTAATGGCGCACTGCTTAATGATGCGCCATTGGTATCCTCTGGCATACTAATGGCGCACTATGATGTGATGCGCCATTAGTATGAATATTAGGTTTTTTTTAATTTTCTAATTTTCTGTTTTTTGCACAGGTTACGAAATGTATAATTCGACAAAATATAGACAACACACATCAACAACAGATTCATCGAATACAATAGAAGATTAGTCTCTGAATACAATATATCATATTAGACTCCGAATACAATTCATCATATTAGTCTCTGAATTGAAAAGACCAAACAAAGATAGAACATTATATTACAAGTCTCGAGACCGCGAGTAGCGAGTTTGTCTTCACATTACAAGTCGATATCGATCATCTAAACTACCATCACATAGAAGAGAGCTGCGGTCATCACGATGAGCATCATCACGATGAAACTCGTCTTCATCCGGTTCCGCCAACGCTCCCTCCCCTCTCCCGCTAGATAGCGGGCCTATCTAGATTCCGCCTCGGCCCTAGTGGTGTACCCTTTGTAACTGTTACCGCTGAATCGGTGAACCTGTCTCCGACACTCCTCCCAGTCGTCGTAGACTCCGAGAACCTTACCCTTGTACACGACATACCATGGTATCGCTATGCACTAGCCAAAGAAGAAAACACAAGACGGTAATTATGATGTGCTAAGGTTGTTTGCCAAGCATGGAAGAAAACAACAACAAAAGTATAATACATATTATCGAGAATGCACAAGAAGGAATGTGACACCCCAAAATTTTTCGACCTTGTCTTTTTAATTAAAATTTTGCCAGGAATTAAAACTTTAATTTTCTGAGCTCCCTTTTTTATTTTAACCTTATTATTATGATTTCCTCTCAAAGTGAAAACTTTTCAAACATGTTGTTGGACTTGTTTAAACCTCTCTAGAAAAAAACTTTTCTTTATTAGTAGAGCTAACTACTTAATTAATTTGCCTGATCTTCATGTTATTGAAAAAAATGATTTCCCTTGTCTATGTGGCCATATTGGTACTTCAACCTCTTTAAAACTTTATTCAAAAATCCCACCAAAATTTGGAGATGTCTTGTGATGTATTTAAACCACTTTTATGCAAAGACATCTTCTGCCCTTTCATTATTTTGAGCTGTGCACCTGTTCTCCTTCTCTGGTTCAGTGGGCAGTTTTGCACTGCATCTCTTGTAAATATTTGTTCCTAGCTTCCACCAAAATTTCGGGATGACAGTAGGAGTATATCATTCCAGTATATGCATAAATCCAGGGTTGTTCCTTGAAAATTTTGAGTGAAACAACCTCATCTTCATTCCGGTCCAACATGATGATTTGTACAGCAACCATATTTTTGTTTGCTCTTTAGCCCTTGATTGTTTCTCCTACTTGTAGTCCTCCATGTTAAACCCCTAAGTCCAGGAGCATGCAACCATTGGCATATTTTTGATTCATGAAATAATGCCATCCACCTCCTGTCCAGATTTGGAGTTCTGCAAAACTTGCACTAGCAAGTTTGTGCTTTCCACCAACTAACCTCACCACCCTCTTATGCAATCAAAGAGACACTGATCTGGAGAATTTGACCCCTCCAAGAACTACCTAGATGACCTTAGCATTTTATCAAACACCCTGTGGGCATGATCAGTTTTGACATAAGATTTTCTTTGCACTATGGACTTGACCACCTGACCAAGCCACCTTGTCCCTTGGGTTTCCCTCTATCTCTAACCTAGCCCTGTTCCTTGCCAGCCACACCCGCAACCTGTAGCATGCCACGGCATTGTGTCGAACGCCTTCCGTGCGTGCACTGGACGCGCCCAGAGCGCGCGTATTGCACGAACCTTGCCGAGCCGACACGCTGGCCCCCCTAGTTTTGGCTCGCTCTGCGACGCCACGCCACGCACTACCCTCCTCACAGCATCGCGCCAAGCCGCCCTGGCAACCAACAGCGCCACCGCCAGAGCGCTTTTGGCGGCACGCCGGCGTCGGCCGACAGCCGCTGCTCCGTCCAGCGCCGCCCAAGGCACCCCGGCTCGCCGCCTGGCCCCTGGCACAGCCTGAACTCATCCGTGAGCTTGTCCGCTAGCGCTCGTCGCCGCCACGATGCCCTGCTGCTACAGAATGTCGGTTCGCCGGAAGCTTATCCACAGCCGCCGCAGAACCGCCTTTCCTCGCTTATAAATGGACGCCCCGAGCCGTTCCCACACACTGGCAACCCCAGGCAACCCCAATGACGCTCCCCCAGCTCGCAAATCGACCCAGGAAAGCTTTCTTCCCTGTCTCCGGCAACCCTCGCCGCCGCCACTGCCCCGGCCGTTCCGGCGCCACCAAGGCCTCCCCCGCTCCATTCTCTTCACCAGAAAACTCCCCTTCCTCCCACGAACCCAACCCCCTACTCAATTTTGATCGGGAACCACCGTGGCCCAAAAATCACTCCGCTCCCGAAGTCTCCTCCGCCGCGAAGCTCGCCGCTGGCAGCTCCCGCCGCCCCCACCTGCCTGGCGACCACCGGGAGGATCGCCCTGGAGTGGCGGATCCATCCCCGCCTTCGAAGCCCCGCGAGGAGCCGCCAGTCGCCGGCGACGATCGCCGGAGCTCCGCCTCCGCTCGGGACAGAGGAAGGAGAGGGAGAAAGGACTAGTCAAACCTGACTAGTGGGCCCCCTGGACCCACTGTTAGTGGCACCCGCGCCGTCCACGTGTTTAAGTGGAAGCGTAAACCCCACAGTACGTCTCCCCTACACCGAAAGCGTATTCTGTCCGAATCGTTTTCTTTTATATATTTATTTTAAAAACAGATTTGACTAAACTTTGACTGGCTGTAACTTTTTAAATATAACTCCAAATGAATTAATTCTTTTTCCTACATCTCTCAAATTCTGTCTAGTTTATTTTAAGATTTATTTGAAAATTTTCCAAACAACTTTTTTGTACTGTTTTTGAAATATGTGTTGTTTGCATATTTTTTGAAAATAGGATTTTGGAAGAGAAGAAAAACTTCCAAAAGTTTTGGAGAGCACCCCCGCCTCTCCACACCTTTAAGGCAAGCATTCTGAACCCCGGAATAATATGTTAGTGTGATGATTGACACGTTTATAAATACCACCTCGTTTCGGAGTAGTGTTATTTCATGTGATATGATCTTTTGCATGGATGCATTATGTGGATTTCCTTGCTGTTGGAAATCAGCATACTCGTGTAATGGTAATCATCCTCATGTATCTTACATGCATGCCAGAAAGGAATCCGAGAAAGTCTTTGCCTTGGGTAGGCGTGAGCTTGTTGCCGGTCTCCGTCGGGACGGTTATATCCGGTATGGCATGGTGAGGTACAATGGGTGATGATTTGTTGTCTGGAGTATTTTTGTTGTTGTACTAACCCTGCAGAGTACATTGATAAGCCTCCTGAGTCGGCCATAGATCGAGTCTTGTTCCGGTAACCCCCATACTTGTTTCGTACTGCCACAGGTCCCCACCGTAGGTGGGGTATGGTTCAGTAAGTTGTTAACCCTTGTCTTGGCACACACCGTACAGAGAGGCCATGGTGAAAGATACCGGCTGCATCCGGTAGGCATGTCACCTGGTCCGGGGGCATGGGTGTATTCGGTTGGGACCAAGAGGGGGATACCCCTTAGAGCGCGCAGTAGAAATTTGATCCCATGCTACTTCGAGGTTGTAGCCTCCCCACTTAGAGTTTGCTTGACAGGTGTCGTGGGTGATTCCAGACACCGGCGAGTTGAGCTGGTGTGTGCAAGTCAGGTGTGTTTTCGATAAAAGACCGTAGACGGAATTAGTTCCGATGGACTAAAGGAATCCGTTACTCGTGGGTAAAGAGTACACCCTCTGCAGAGATATTAAACCTATTCGAATAGCCGTTTCCATGGTTAAGGATTTCAGTCTGGGATGGGTCGAGTGTCGGTCTTAGTGTCGGTCTTCGGAGGTACAAACTGTTAAACCAGAACGGAAATTTACTACTTGTGACTTGTGATAATTATGATTATCCTTATTGTCGACTAACCCGTGATGTTATTGATATCATCGAGTATCTCTGGGATGGTTCTACCTCCTAGATATTCACTGGCATTTCTTTTAAGGCCCCGTAAGTGGTGTCGCTCAGACGCCCGACGGTGGCATTTCTTTTAAAGCCACCGTAAGTGGTGTCGCTCAGACGCACGACTGTGGCATTTCTTTTCAAAGCCCTTTAAGTGGTGTCGCTAAGACGCCCGACTGTGGCATTTCTTTTAAAGCCCTGTATGTGGTGTCGCTCAGACGTCCGATTGTGGCACATTTTATTATTTCATTTACTTGTTTGATTGCCCATGCATACCTTAAATATTTACTCACATACATTATGAACCTTATTTCGTAATGATCAGAGTAAATCACAGAATATTTTGAAACATGTTTATCTGTGGCTATATTATACCTGTGTTCTTAATGTTTGCGAGTACATTCAAAGTACTCACAGGCTTGTCCCTGGCTATTGTCTTGGCCAGATTACTTGCTTGGAGAAGAACGTCGCGATGACAGCCTCAGAAACCTAAGTAACGGTGATAGAAGCCTCGCGAAGATAGGAGTTAACCTGGTCAGCTGTTCCCGTGGGAAATAGAGTCCCATTGATCGTGGCGATCCACAAACCGCTTCCGCCCTCAACCACTAGAGACCATTTGATGTACTCATAGGCCACATTGGTCTTGTACTACATATTTTGTACTCTTGCTTGGAATTTCTGTATCAAGTTGTTGCCTCATAAGCTAACAGTAATCCTGGGGCTGATGAGCTCGACGGCCATTTTCTGGAAATTAATGTCCGGAAAACCGGTCGCGACAGACTTGGTATCAGAGCCAGGCTGCCCATTGGCTAATCCTATCTTAGCCAGGTCAATAGACCCAAGGCAGACCAACCCACCAAGCCTTAACCAGACCCCAGCCAAGCTTCTCCTGCAAGATAGCCACACAATGACCCGACACCTTTTGGCAGTCGGTGCCAAACCTACCAACCGAGTCGTCGATCACACAACAGTAACCGACCCCCTAAATGGTTCCCTCTCGCAAAGCATGCGAGGGAAGGCTCCGTCCCTTTTTCCCTATAAAAAGGGCGCGCTAGCCTCAACCCAGCACTGTCCAACTGCTATCCTAAACCAAGCCACAATGCCTGGTCCTATCGTGCACCATGAGACCACAGCAACCAACCTTGGAGGTTTTGTGACCATACTCGCAAACCTCACCCGTCGTGCCTATGCGTTAGAAGAGCCCCCAGAATATGTTGTGTACCAAGGGCCCATAAGCGGTGAAAGCCGTCAATTCTGGGCCACTTTACACATCTACGGTAGGGGCCTTGCACCCGAACGCCCCTACAGGTTCACTGGAAGAACAACTTCCTTTGAGCCACAAGCCATCCAACTAGCTGCTCGAGAAGCCATAGTTCATCTCCGGCACTTGTCGCCCAGAGTTGACTGTCGCTCGTTCCACTATTGCCCCAGACGTGAAGGGTACGGAAGACCACCCCAAGTTGCCAACGGTGATCATGAGACAGATCCTGCATTATTGCACCTGGTGCGCTACGTAAGTGCACTAGAAGAACTGTGCGATCAGGTCATGATTGATCTAATCGCAGCTCGTGGAGAGCTAGTTCGTCGAGCCCCGGCAAGAGAGGAGGACGAGCCCAACACCGACAACCCCGTCGTGTTGTTTGGACAGCCAATCGAGCCCCTGAGGTCTACCCCAGCCACTGGGCAATGTGTTGCAATAACCCCAGAAGTACTACGTCGCATACTGGGAACACACTCCAACGGAGTTGTGGCCAACAATCCCCGAGACGGCCATCATCGCTACCCCAAGCCTGCAGCTCCTCAACCCTCTCCAGTTAATTCCGACGGCGAGAACCGTGAAGGAGCCTCAACATCCACAAGGCATGCCCGCATGGATGTAAACGAGGTAGACTAAGTAACCCATGTTGTAACAAGTCCCAGTGTACCCTCGCTTTGTAACCATGTGGCCCTGTGTATAATCGTTGCTTGTTGTCCTGCTTCTATTTTTAATGGTAATACCCAATACGCAGTATGAGATTGCTACCCCTGGCGCAGTTACCAAAAAAACCTCCCCGACAACCCCCACAGTAACACGTCACTTTAGTGGATATATGTATCTGCGGCATTGACCCCGACCCGTGGAGCAGGGCTGGAAATTTCTTTACCAACCACCACGGTAGAAGTAACCCAGCTCCGGTGCTATAAAGAGGCCATTGTGTGACCTTGCCAAACACCCTCACTTTGTGCACCAACCTCACAACCATTTCCTAGCCATGCCAAGCCCCAGCATTTACCTGAGAACCCCAGATGCAACCCCGGGTAGTTTTGTCAAGATATTGCGGGATTTTACCTGCAATACCATGGGCGCTACCCAGCCACCCCAGTACGAGCTGTTCAAATCAAGAATCACCTCTTCCACCTCGAGATATTGGGCAGCAGTACACATCCCTCCCGTGAACTCAAACCAGGACCCAACAGAGGTCTCCTTCGTGGGGAAATCTATGCCAACCCCAGAAATGGCCGTGGAAGCTGCGACTTACGAAGTGCTTGCCCGCCTTCGATTCACGGTTCCCTATGCCAGCGAACGAGGGTATTGTTACTTCTCGAGTCGTGCAGCGCCCGGAGGAGTAACATCTTTTCCTGGTGGACGGATTGAGAGAGACCCAGTCCTGGCCAACCTGGTCCAGTACGTCATCGCGCAAGAGCGTTTAACCCAACGCGTGATGGGTTATCTCCAGAGCCTCGCAGATTTAAATCCACAGATCGCCATCGGCAGATCACTGAGACCCGACCAGGAGAGACACGTGCATCGGCTAGTCCATCCACTTTCCCCGATAGAAGAAGAATGTGTCCCAGTGCCAGAGACATTTTCTCGGGACCTTGTCCAGTTACCACTTGCAATATAAAACATCGCTGCTACGTTTATTATTGCAACCTTTATTGGTATGTTGTAACTTGTGCGTGGTAACTAAGTGTGCGCATTGAGTGTATTATTATTATTAATTTTTATTTACTTTTGATTAATATGAGTGAATTCTGTTGCAATACTGTTTTCTCCCGCGAATAGTCCTGGAGGGAGTCATCTTTTCTCTGAATCGATACATCTGCGCCTTCTCACGACTTGGATTATTTTATTTCACACAGGGCAACGACGGTAGCAGACTCACAATCGCAAACACTCGAACACACACACATACACTGATTACAAAACTTTGCAACAGTGTTGCAGCTGGCTAACCCCTCCCCTAACAGCAGTTAGCACCGGCACACCTCACCTACTCCTCGTGATCACCACCACCGCGGAGAACCAACACCCGAGCAGCAGCATCGCGACGATCATCGAGGATCATCGCACACAGGAGCACGGCGAACCCCAGTAGTGTCGCCAGCCCTCCGCAAACCAGGATCGCGTACCAGTCCGGCATCGCCTCGGCCATTAGAGCCTCACCCGAGCTTCTGCAAGCAGAAATGGAGGAAGAAGGAGGGGGGAGAAGCAAGGCCAGGTGTGAGGAGAAGAAAGAAACACCTCGGCTGTTTTATAGCTCGAGCTCGGTGCACGGTGGGCGAAGTCCACCAACGCCGCTCGTCGCCCGATCGCCGGTGTTCGAAGTCGAATCCACGAGCAGTGCCGACAGCGCGCTGGCCCGCGAAGTGAGTGCACGCTCCTCCAACAGCTAGCACGCCGCGCACTACCGCGGTACGGCCTAGATGCCCTACGCGCTAGGCGTCGCTGGTGGAGAAAGCGCGGGAGAGCGCGCGGGAGAGAGGAAGAAGAAGAGCTGGAGGGAGAAGAAGAGGCTGATTGTGGGCCCCGGGTCCACCCGTCAACCAGAGAGAGCATTGTGCTCTCGGGTACGACCAGCGTATATTTAAAATTTAGAAATTTATTCTAAATTTATATCCAGTGTAGAAATCTCTCGTTTTTGTCCCGAACTATAGATCTTTCCGCGCAGCACCAGTTTTCACACTGTGGTTTTCACCACTTATTGCCCCTCACTGTAACCACATTTAATTCGCATATTGTTTCTCAATATAGCCTTTTCAAATATCGAGGACGAGATTTTTCTTAAGGGGGGTAGTGTTGTGACACCCGAAAATTTTTTGACCTTGTCTTTTTAATTAAAATTTTGCCAGGAATTAAAACTTTAATTTTCTGAGCTCCCTTTTGTATTTTAACCTTATTATTATGAGTTCCTCTCAAAGTGAAAACTTTTCAAACATGTTGTTGGACTTGTTTAAACCTCTCTAGAAAAAAACTTTTCTTTATTAGTAGAGCTAACTACTTAATTAATTTGCCTGATCTTCATGTTATTGAAAAAAACGATTTCCCTTGTCTATGTGGCCATATTGGTACTTCAACCTCTTTAAAACTTTATTAAAAAATACCACCAAAATTTGGAGATGTCTTGTGATGTATTTAAACCACTTTTATGCAAAGACATCTTCTGCCCTTTCATTATTTTGAGTTGTGCACCTGTTCTCCTTCTCTGGTTCAGTGGGCAGTTTTGCACTGCATCTCTTGTAAATATTTGTTCCTAGCTTCCACCAAAATTTCGGGATGACAGTAGGAGTATATCATTCCAGTATATGCATAAATCCAGGGTTGTTCCTTGAAAATTTTGAGTGAAAAAACCTCATCTTCATTCCGGTCCAACATGATGATTTGTACGGCAACCATATTTTTGTTTGCTCTTTCTTTCTCCTACTTGTAGTCCTCCATGTTAAACCCCTAAGTCCAGGAGCATGCAACCATTGGCATATTTTTGATTCATGAAATAATGCCATCCACCTCCTGTCCAAATTTGGAGTTCTGCAAAACTTGTACTAGCAAGTTTGTGCTATCCACCAACTAACCTCACCACCCTCTTATGCAATCAAAGAGACACTGATCTGGAGAATTTGACCCCTCCAAGAACTACCTAGATGACCTTAGCATTTTATCAAACACCCTGTGGGCATGATCAGTTTTGACATGAGATTTTGTTTGCACTATGGACTTGACCACCTGACTAAGCCACCTTGTCCCTTGGGTTTCCCTCTATCTCTAACCTAGCCCTGTTCCTTGCCAGCCACACCCGCAACCTGTAGCATGCCACGACATTGTGTCGAACGCCTTCTGTGCGTGCACTGGACGCGCCCAGAGCGCGCGTATTGCGCGATCCTTGCCGAGCCGACACGCTGGCCCCCCTGGTTTTGGCTCGCTCTGCGGCGCCACGCCACGCACTACCCTCCTCACAGCATCGCGCCAAGCCGCCCTGGCAACCAACAGCGCCACCGCCAGAGCGCTTTTGGCGGCACGCCGGCGTCGGCCGACAGCCGCTGCTCCGTCCAGCGCCGCCCAAGCCACCCCGGCTCGCCACCTGGCCCCTGGCACAGCCCGAACTCATCCGTGAGCTTGTCCGCTAGCGCTCGTCGCCGCCACGATGCCCTGCTGCTACAGAATGTCGGTTTGCCGGAAGCTTATCCACAGCCGCCGCGGAACCGCCTTGCCTCGCTTATAAATGGACGCCCCGAGCCGTTCCCACACACTGGCAACCCCAGGCGACCCCAATGACGCTCCCCCAGCTCGCCAATCGACCCAGGAAAGCTTTCTTGCCCGTCTCCGGCAACCCTCGCCGCCGCCACTGCCCCGGCCGTTTCGGCACCACCAAGGCCTGCCCCGCTCCGTTCTCTTCACCAGAAAACTCCCCTTCCTCCCGTCAACCCAACCCCCTACTCAATTTTGATCGGGAACCACCGTGGCCCAAAAATCACTCCGCTCCCGAAGCCTCCTCCGCCGCGAAGCTCGCCACCGGCAGCTCCCGCCGCCCCCACCTGCCTGGCGACCACCGGGAGGATCACCCTGGAGTGGCGGATCCATCCCCGCCCTCGAAGCCCCGCGAGGAGCCGCCAGTCGCCGACGACGATCGCCGTAGCTCCGCCTCCGCTCGGGACAGAGGAAGGAGAGGGAGAAAGGACTAGTCAAACCTGACTAGTGGGCCCCCTGGACCCACTGTCAGTGGCACCCGCGCCGTCCACGTGTTTAAGTGGAAGCGTAAACCCCACAGTACGTCTCCCCTACACCGAAAGCGTATTCTGTCCGAATCGTTTTCTTTTATATATTTATTTTAAAATACAGATTTGACTAAACTTTGACCGGCTTTAACTTTTTAAATATAACTCCAAATGAATTAATTCTTTTTCCTACATCTGTCAAATTATGTCTAGTTTATTTTAAGATTTATTTGAAAATTTTCCAAACAACTCTTTTGTACTGTTTTTGAAATATGTGTTGTTTGCATGTTTTTTGAAAATAGGATTTTGGAAGAGAAGAAAAACTTCCAAAAGTTTTGGAGAGCACCCCCACCTCTCCGCACCTTTAAGGCAAGCATTCTGAACCCCGGAATAATATGTTAGTGTGATGATTGACATGTTTATAAATACCACCTCGTTTCGGAGTAGTGTTATTTCATGTGATATGATCTTTTGCATGGATGCATTATGTGGATTTCCTTGCTGTTGGAAATCAGCATACTCGTGTAATGGTAATCATCCTCATGTATCTTACATGAATGCCGGAAAGGAATCCGAGAAAGCCTTTGCCTTGGGTAGGCGTGAGCTTGTCGCCGGTCTCCGTCGGGACGATTATATCCGGTATGGCATGGTGAGGTACAATGGGTGATGATTTGTTGTCTGGAGTATTTTTTTGTTGTACTAACCCTGCAGAGTACATTGACAAGCCTCCTGAGTCAGCCATAGATCGAGTCTTGTTCCGGTAACCCCCATACTTGTTTCGTACTGCCACAGGTCCCCACCGTAGGTGGGGTATGGTTCAGTAAGTTGTTAACCCTTGTCTTGGCACACACCATACAGAGAGGCCATGGTGGAAGATACCGGCTGCATCCGGTAGGCATGTCACCTGGTCCGGGGGCATGGGTGTATCCGGTTGGGACCAAGAGGGGGATACCCCTTAGAGTGCGCAGTAGAAATTTGATCCCATGCTACGTCGAGGTTGTAGCCTCCCCACTTAGAGTTTGCTTGACAGGTGTCGTGGGTGATTCCAGACACCGGCGAGTTGAGCTGGTGTGTGCAAGTCAGGTGTGTTTTCGATTAAAAGACCGTAGACGGAATTAGTTCCGATGGACTAAAGGAATCCGTTACTCGTGGGTAAAGAGTACACCCTCTACGGAGATATTAAACCTATTCGAATAGCCGTGTCCATGGTTAAGGATTTCAGTCTGGGATGGGTCGAGTGTCGGTCTTAGTGTCGGTCTTCGGAGGTACAAACTGTTAAACCAGAACAGAAATTTACTACTTGTGACTTGTGATAATTATGATTATCCTTATTGTCGACTAACCCGTGATGTTATTGATATCATCGAGTATCTCTGGGATGGTTCTACCTCCTAGATATTCACTGGCATTTCTTTTAAGGCCCCGTAAGTGGTGTCGCTCAAACGCCCAACGGTGGCATTTCTTTTAAAGCCACCGTAACTGCTGTCGCTTAGATGCCCGACTGTGGCATTTCTTTTCAAAGCCCTTTAAGTGGTGTCGCTAAGACGCCCGACTGTGGCATTTCTTTTAAAGCCCTGTATGTGGTGTCGCTCAGACGCCCGACTGTGGCACATTTTATTATTTCATTTACTTGTTTGTTGCCCATGCATACCTTAAATATTTACTCACATACATCATGAACCTTATTTCATAACGATCAGAGTAAATCACAGAATATTTTGAAACATGTTTATCTGTGGCTATATTATACCTGTGTTCTTAATGTTTGCGAGTACATTCAAAGTACTCACAGGCTTGTCCCTGGCTATTGTCTTGGCCAGATTACTTGCTTGGAGAAGAACGTCGCGATGACAGCCTCGGAAACCTAAGTAAAGGTGACAGAAGCCTCGCGAAGATAGTAGTTAACCTGGTCAGCTGTTCCCGTGGGAAATGGAGTCCCATTGATCGCGGCGATCCACAAACCGCTTCCGCCCTCAACCACTAGAGACCATTTGATGTACTCATAGGCCACATTGGTCTTGTACTACATATTTTGTAATCTTGCTTGGAATTTCTGTATCAAGTTGTTGCCTCATCAGCTAACAGTAATCCTGGGGCTGATGAGCTCGACGACCATTTTCTGGAAATTAATGTCCAGAAAACCGGTCGCGACAAGGAAAGAGATCTAGGTTAGATGCTTTACCGAGAGTTCCTCTCGGAAAAGGTGGCCATTACCGAGAGTATTATACTGTAGTCTAATGAAAAAGACTTTCGTCTCCCTTTATATATAAAGCAACGATCACCGCCTAGTACAAACACGTCATCACAACACACGTACACACGCAAGGCAAGATACACAGGCGCTGAGCACAGCAACACCACCCCTATCTACGAAGAGATGAAGCCGGATACGACAATCCGTGGACTCCAAGGCGGTGCCTTGAGGAAGGATACAACACCGGAGCGCCGCCACCGCCCCATACGAGGATCAGAGTTTTTCCTAGAGCAACACGACGGGCGATGAGAGCCGCGATGACGCCTTCAAGAAAGAAACAAGCTTCGCCGCCGCCGGTCTGTCTGAAAATAGAACATGTTTTCACCCCGGCCGACACTCACCGTCACCGAACGCCACACCCCGGCTACCACGTCGCCCACACGGCCATGGCCATCGAGCAGCACCGAGCCGCGTGCTCTGCCCATGAACACCGGGCTACCACCACCAAGGGCGCCGCCCCGGCATTCAAGACCTAGACACCATCTGACCCAAGATCCGCCGCTACCCCAACCGAGGAGACTAGCGGAAAGGCCCCGCCTTTCGCACCCCTTGACGGCCCCGCGGCCGCGACAGGCATCACGACCACGCAAGGCCACGCGTCCGCGATTCCGCCGCCAGACGCCCGCAACCACGCCGACACACCCTGCACACGCGCATCGCCACCATCCGAAACCACAGTATGAGAGATACCATGGTATCTTAAACCGCGGTATTTGTTTCATCCAAACATCCCAAAGTATGTAATACCAAAGTTTTTTCTGAAAACCACATTATTCCAAAAAAACTGCAAAAATACTCTGCCACGACGCGCGCTAACCACAACCATTGCTGGCGGTTCCGTTTCCCCGTGGTCGTGCGCGTGCACGTGTGTGTGGATATTTTCCAAAAAAATGCCCCTAGTATAAGAGGAGGGGAACGGGCACCGGCCGCATCGCCCACCCCATTTCCCCCAAATCGCCTCCCTCCCCCTCCTCTCTCCTCTGCCTCGTCGTCTCCCTCACCGGCCACCCCACCTGCTCCCTCTCTCCTCCTGCTTGCTTCTGGCTCGGATGGAGCAAGGCCGTGGCGAAGCAGCCATGATAGAAGGAGGTGCTACATCCCCACGCGCCGTGGAGGAGAAGAAGGAGGCCGTGGCGGCGGGTGTGGAGGAGAAGAAGGTGGCCGCGGCGGCCTCCGCCGTGCCGGATCTTGGCGTGACGGCGTCCAGCGGCCCATCTCATGGACCTACGGAGGCCGGCGACGAGCATGTGGACCTGCATGTAATCCTTGCCAGCAGTCCCCTCCGTTTCTAGTTACCCCCATTAAGCAGTAGATCTAGATGTTTGTTTGATTGATTTACAGTGAAAGGTTAAGTTTGGTGTGATTGATCTACTAGTTAGGGTTTTTGAGTTAGATGTTTAGTTGGGGGTTTTTGGTATTGGATTCAATTATAGCCACTGATATGTGGAATCTATGATTCAATTAGTTGGGGCTTTTTGGTATTGAATCATCCAGTGGATGTAGTGGTTAGGGTTTTCTAATTAGATGTTTAGTTAGGTTATTTATATTAGAATCTGGATTGCCGCATGTGCTCAGATTATGTTATGTGTTGTATATGTTGTTAGATTTGTTGTGCATATTCCCTCAAATAGGCCCTGTTTGATAGCAAAGTATTTTCTAAGTATTATGAGAATACAACAGTTTTTTAGATTACCAAAGTTTTATCTACAATGAGTTGTTTGGTTGCCACTAAAAACTGTGAATTTAATACTGCAGTATTTACCAAACCATGGTTTTTTCTCTGCATAAAAAAAAGACCTTCAAACCTCTTTTTTTAAAATAGAGCAAGCGAAAAAAGCTTGGGGACGCATAGTTATGTTTTTCCCCACTATTCGCAACAATTCCCCTGTCCATGCCACTGCCCTATCTTTTTCGATGTTGTCTCCCTCGGCGGCAAATTTGTACGAGGCGTCTGCATGGCTTGGCGCTACTACCTGGCTGGATGCATGGATCTCTTGTGTTCTTATGCATGTGCATGATACGGCCAGCCAGGTAGGTAAAAAAACACATTGCTCCAGCACTGTTTTTGGGGCAATCCATTGCTGGATGCAATGGCTAGCAAGCTAACAGCTAGAAAATAGGCTAGTTTGCAATACTAATAGCTAGTCAGCTAATTAATTACTTATATTGCAGAATGAGGAAGCTGTTGGCAACAAGAGGAAGCTGGACATTGCTGGGTTCAATGACCCGTCTGATTCTGACGATGACGAGGAGGTAACCCCAAGCTGTTTTTTGGCCCTACTAGTATGTGTTAATCATTTGCTGGGATGGCATCTGCTTCGATCATAGGATAGTTATCTGGATTGAGTAATGTTGATATGCATCTTACGTGTGGGACAAATGATAAAGTCAAATTGCAGTTTTAGCGCATGTCAAAACTGAGACCTGTGATTTGAGTTCAGTTTGGTTAGATTTACCTGTGGTCTATTTCGGTTTAATTAATTCCTGGACATTCGTGGCTAGCTATTTGATGTTTGTTAATTAAAATTCCAGTAGATGGCAGTTATCTGATGTTTGTTTGTTCATTAAATTCTAGTAAATGGCAATTATCTGATGTTTGTTAATTACATTATTCTAAATGGGAAGTATGTATTTATGCAAATCATTTGTATGTGCAGTACAACTCTGGAGATGAGGTGGAAGAGTGGAACCACAAGTCCTTCATTGAGAAGGAAGACAACAAGATTAGGGAGAAGGGGAAGGCGGCGTGCTACAAGTGGGGCAAGTTCAGGTGCCCATACTGCACCACTAAGCCAATTCCCAAGGATGGGATGTATGAGCACCTTATGTCGCATGCACGCGGTTTACAGACGAGTGGGAGGGACATGAAGATCAGGGCAGAGCATGCAGCCCTCCTGAAGGCTATGAGTCCCATGTAGTCACCCTCTGTGAAGTTGATGATGTTTAACTTTTGCGCTAGCTAGTATAACTTTGAAGTGTTTGTGAACTGTTAAGTAGAATGGCAGGTTCTTAAGTACTATGGCAGACTTAATTAAACCCCATCTAGTATGTCTCCGGCATCCATATGTTTAATTTTCCTAGTATGTCTCTGAAGTATATCAACTGTCTAGATGCCGGCAGACTCTTAAGTACAACCGTAGATATTATTATTTTCAGTGCAATGTCCTAAATTTCAAAACGAGGATTATCTACCAGTCCTTAACCTACTAACTTGGTTCTCTAGAGTACTTAACAGTTAAACATAATGTCCAAATTAGACTGCCAAACCACCAAGGCTTGAACAAGTATGAGCATCAAATCGAAGTTGCAAAAGTGCATCATTCAGGCACGAGCAGATTTGACATGAACAAGCACAAGAAAATAAAACTATATGCATCATACATGTACTAGCTAATAAAATTGAGATGGAGCTCACCAACGACTTGCAGCCGACGAGGTCGAGGAGGACGCGAGGTGATGCTGGAGAGGCGGTGACGAACCAGCCGCTGCCGGAGCCTGAGATGGGAGGCCGTGACGAACACACTGCAGCGCGGATCTTAGCACTCCATGAGCTCCGATCTAGTCGGCTTCAAACTGGACCATCGGCAATTCGGCGGCACAGTGGGCACGAGCCAGCGGGCACAGCGGGCACAACTGGAACATCACCTCCGGAGAATCGAGGTGGAGAGCGGGCACAGTGGGCACAGCGTACTCACCCAGTTTGCAGCCGACACAAGCTTGGAGGAGGATCGAGGTGGAGAGAATGAAGGGAAAGTGAGTGGGCAGGTGTGGCTGTCCAAAATATCTAGCTGTCCTACTTTACTAATGGCACACCAGTCATCAATGCGCCATTAGTAACCAACGTTACTAATGGCGCATTGATGGCTGGTGTGCCATTAGTAGTTTTGCAACAAAAGGAATAAAAATATAATTAAAAAAACAACATTAGTGGCGCACTACGGGATAGGTGCGCCATTACTAGTTACAACTAGTAATGGCGCACTGTGTCTGGATGCGCCATTAGTATGTTTGGACAGGCGCACTAGTTCAAAAAAAATTTGGTACTAATGGCGCACCCTATGCCTAGTGCGCCATTAGTAGTTTCAACACTAATGGCGTATCAGTAGGTGGTGCGCCAATAGTATATACTAATGGCGCACCTCTTATCTGGTGCGCCATTAGTGCCAATCCCATCTATAGTCCTTTTTCTAGTAGTGGCTGTAGCACTGGGCTAACAGGACTCCGGTAACCCGGGCTGTAGCAGGCTAGGCAGGACTCCGGATGTCATCGCGTGACATTTCCCCGAAGGAACAGACACAGGAACGAAGTGAAACACATGCCGGCCAGTCAAGTGTCCTGAGCAGTAGTGCTGGGCTAGCAGGACTCCGGTGAACCGGGCTGTAGCGGACTACTATGGCTCAAGGAGGCACTAGACTACATTTCCCCATAAGAGAGGCTGCCAAAGATAAACAACTAGATTGTCGGATCCCACACATACCAAGCATTTCAATCATACACACAATATGCTCGATATGTGTAAATACAACATGGCATCACAACATAACTCTATGACTCAAAGTATTTATTCATTAGGCTCCGAGGAGCGAGATATTACAAACATGGGTCTCATGACCCAACATTTAGAGCATACAAGCAACAAGCACATGCGGAAGCTTAACATGTCTGAGTACAGACATCTACAAATGAAAAAGGATGAGAAGCCTGACTATCTACCAGATCCTGCCGAGGGCACAAGATCGTAGCTGAGGTAACAAGCTAAACGTTGAAGTCCAAGCGGTACTACTAGCGAGACTGAAGTCTCTCTGCAAAAACATAAAATAGGCAAACGTGAGTACAAATGTTCCCAACAAGACTTACATCAGAACTATCTACATATGCATCAGTATCAAAAGGGGGTGGTGGAGTTTAACTACAGCAAGCCAGCTTTGACTCGGTGGCTATCCTGAACTTTGACTGCAAGCAACTCTTTGAGGTGGCGCACACGAGTCCACATATTCACCATATCAATACACCACTATGGATCCGCTCCCGTCTCCCTACGAGAAGGCCATCCATAGCACTCACGCTTATCTTGCGCATTTTAGAGTATCCACTTTCACTTGTCTATGAACTGTTATAGGCAACCCAGAAGTCCATTACCGCGGACACGGCTATCCGAATAGATGATGTTAACCCTGCAGGGGTGTACTTCTTCACACACGCTCTCACCACTTATCGCCGTTTACACGACATGTACTCGGCAACCTTCAAGCGGAAGCCCAGCGAGGGTGTCGGCCACAGCCTACCTAAACACTCAAGTCTCTAGTCCAGGTTTATCGCCTATTCAGGTTCCATCCGCAGGGAGTCCGGCCGAGGTTTCCACATACGGCCCCGAACGATGTGCGCAGGGTTCCCGAGACACCAAACGGGCGCCCGGTACACCGTACCACGTGCCTACCGCAACACAGCCCACCCCTACGACCAGCACTGCGTGCGGCCCCCAGCATACTACAAACACCAGAAACTACTTGCAACTCCTGGACACAGGACAAGGGTGATTAAGAAGCCGAGAGAGTCAATTAAGGATCCCAATGTGTGGTAGTAATTGTTTCATGGATCACAAACACAGAACTCAGTTCCTGAAGACGGCTGCAATGAGACAACCCACCATGTACTCCTACATGGCCTCTCACCGCTACCTTTACCAAATCGTGTTCACACACTTAGCTCACACATAGTAGGACAAGTTCTTCACCATTCCAATTCATTCCCGATGAATCAGACCCGACTCAACTCTAAGCAGTAGCAGAACACGACAAACAAGCATGAATGAGTAGGCACATCAGGGCTCAAGCAACTCCTACTCATGTTAGTGGGTTTCATCTATTACTGTGGCAATGGCAGGTCATGCAGAGGATAAGGGGTTCAACTACTGCAACAAGTAACACATGAATCGTTGTTGTCCTAATGCAGTAAAAGAGAGCAGGAGCGAGAGAGTAGGATTGTGTCAGAATGAACAAGGGGGTTTTGCTTGCTTGGCACTTCTGAAGATATTATAGTTCTTCATCGGTGTCATCGATCTCATCATCGAAACCACGTCTATCGAGAGGGGACAATTACCGGCAACAGAGAAAGAACACAATCAATGCAATGCGACAATATGATGCATGGTCATGACATGGCAAAATGTATGTGTTTGATCTAATGCAACTAGCAGCAGTTTAAATGAAGTTGGTTTGAACACTAGGTTCAATTTCAAACTCCATATGTGCTCTCTTAAATGTCATTTAATTTAATTGTCTTAAACAGAGGGCATAAGTTGCTCTAACATGCATGGAAATGGCATAAACAGATTCTTTGGATTTTTTTGATAATTTTTCATATATAACTTATTTGATTTGGAGCTACGGTTGAATTACTATGATTTTTAGAAGTTTAGGCAATTTTCTGGATTTTCCTGGATTATAAATAACGCCAGAAAACATATACTGCGTCAGCAGGTCAACTGGGTTGACCAAGATCAAACCTGAAGCGCGGGGTCCACACGTCAGTGACACAGGGACTAATCCCGGTCAAACCTAGCGCTGACTGGGGTTTGACCAGTGGTAGGGCCCGCTGTCAGGAACTTTAGTTAGGCTAATCCCAGTAATTAGACTAATCTAATCCGTCCACGTCAGCACGCCGGAGTTTGGCCGGCGACGACCATCCAACGAGGCGGAGGCGCGCCTGAATCGCGCTGTGGTTGTCGGCTGAGCATGCGGCTTGGTCCTACGTCGAGCTGGAAGTGTGCCGCATCCGGTGGTGCAGGCGGTTGGGTGCGGGGAGGCCGGAAACGACGCCGGCGACCTTAACAGCGGAGGCCAGAGTTCCGGCTCGGTTATGCGCGAGGCTACGATGCACCGAGGGGCTAGGTGAAGTGCCCTACAGGCTTCTAGGAACTCCAGGAGTTCAACTGCGTGCTCGGACGCGACCGAAACAAGCCATGGCCGCGACGGCAACATGGCCTGCGGCAGCGAGCTCCGGTTGTGGTGGGACGGTGGGTAAAGCATGGGGGCGAGCGAATGGAGAGAGGGGAAACACGTCGGAGCTCATCGCGATTCTTCTGGTGCAGCCGTCGAGCTCGGGGAGGCACGGACGGCGACGTAATGACGATGGCGATCCGACGGCCGTGCGCGGGGAAGATGGGTCGGTGGCGAGGCAACAGAGCATCCGGCGATGCGTGGCTCCGCGAGGGCGTGAGGGCGAAGTGGCAGAGCTTCTGGGCATGGAGAGAGGTTGAGGAGGAGGTGGTGGCTACGGTGAACGGCGTTGGTGGCGACGAGCTCCGCTCGGGCGGCGCGGAGCAGAGAGCAGAGGAGGGGAAAGGAGTCCAGGGAGAAGTGAGAGGGGTCAGGGGAGTGCGTGGCGCCCCCAGGGCGTCGAGACAGCGGCGGGAAGCAGGAGGTGGCCCGACGCATGGCCAGCGCGCGACGGCACGGGCCCTCCTGCCCACTGGCAGGAGGTTGGGGACGATTGGCACCTGGGCCTGCTGGGCTGGGTCGGCCAGCTAGGGTGCTGGGCCGGTTGGTGGGCGCTAGGTAAGGGCCTGGTAAGTCTTCTGCCTTTCAATTTGTTTCTCTTTTCTACTTTTGCAATTTTTTTATGATTTAGTAAAAACACCAAATCATTTCTATAAATTCTGAAATTAATTATGGGCAATAACTGAATTTTCTCAGAGGCCCTTAGCATTTTTCAGAATTGTTGGAGCATTTAATAATATGTATAGCAATTAAATGCCCCAATTCAAATACTTTATGGATTAATTCAAATATCCAGAATGTCCTGAAAATATTTGCATCTTTTTTGGCAGAGGTTTTCACCTTTAACAAAATCATGAACATTTTCAAAGGCATTTTGGGTTCTTTGAAAAAGATTTTATTTGAACCTATTTGGTGCTAGGGTTTGATGAATCCCCATTTCAACTTTCTGAGAACTTAAACATGATGACATGAATGCCTTAATGCAACTAATGACAAGCAAATTCTAGGGCTGTGACAACTCACCCCCACTAAACAAGAATCTCGTCCCAAGATTCAAGACGTGAGGTAAGAAGACAGAGGGAGCACAAGCTAACACGGTCTTCACGATCCAGGTTGCACTGCATAGGAACGTTGACGTGATCACCATCTTTGTCTCGATGTCTTGCTCTGAGTACTCCAACTATCATGACAACGAGAGGAAAAGGATAACTCTAGAAGGATTGATTTTCCCGAAGATCGGACACTGACGATCAACTCATGGAATGAGACGTAGAAACATCCCTTGAGCTGAGACACAAAACACACATCAAGAGGTATGGAGAGGAATAGACGGCGAAGGTTCAATTTGGTAGGCAACAATTCCACGCTTAAGAAGATGGTGCATGGGTTTCAAAGTAGCGAGGAGTTAGTTGCCATGATTCCATAACGGGGTACCTTAGGGAAGGTGACTCGTAGAATTATTCCCTTAAGTGGCAAAAAGAATTACTTTTGATACAACGATCATTGAAACTCTTTATGCCAGCCTGAGGAAATTCACAATTGATCGTTTGAACAAAGTCAAAGAATGGCATACTCAGACTAGAATGGATGATGTGGACTACCTTGTTGAAGACAACGTAATGAGTGATTTTTGCTTATCACCGGAAATGGATGGGACCCATGGAAGGACCACTTTTGAAGATGATCCTGAATGAGAATTACTAAGGAGGCAGCCCATAGTGAGATGGAACAAAGATGGTGCAAGCTAGGAACAAAATGCAAATGCTAGGAATGATTCTGTAACTGGGAAATGACTCAACAGTCGAGAGTGATTCCACTGTATGAATGGTTATAGCAAAATCAAGGAAAACTGATAGCACAAGAATCCCTAAGGAACAACCCCTAGAATAAGTCGCACGGAATCCTCATGGAGAAGAGGGTCAAATAGCTCAATTAAGATACTACAATGATAGATCTTCCGGCTAGGTGTGTCGGCCAAACATCAACCTTGTGGGGACCTACATAACAGATCTTGGAAAAGTTCCAACCATCATATCTGCCAGAGAATCAGATCTGGTTGGTAACGGAATATTTGAGACAACCTGTCTGGAAAAGAAAGTTTGCAACACAAATTGACGAGACGACGTGTCACGACCAGTTTTCCAATAAAAATATTTATTGAGAAACCAATCTTTAGAATCCAGTTTGAGATAAAACCTCCTCACCGGTAGACAAACTTTTGATACAATAAGCCAGTAGCATCAAATATATTACAGGGTTGAGCTGATGATGCTCAACAATTTATTACAAGCGTGCCAATAATTATACATAAAGGCGATTATGACACAAGGGAGTGGTGGCATACTACTGACTCGCAAATAGGGTAGTGGTGGAGTAACACAGTGGGGAATGGATATGTGACTCTCAAACTAACATCCCATCGAGCGTCGAGGTGAGGCTCGATGAATTTATTTGGGTTGCGGAAGCGGGTATAAAACAGTGACCATGTCCAGGGTCGCACGAGACTGACTGGGACTCCTCTAGGCATCGGACTCGCTATCGAACTCCTCATCCATGAGATCACCTTCGTTAGCATCTGGCCAAATCAACAAGCCAGTGAGTAATTTGAAGTACTCACAAGACAGTTCGGACGTAAGATATAACAAATGCATGCATGAGTGCGTCACGATTAAATTACCAATGCACATTCAAAGTAATATTAGGCAGGGTAAGTAAAAAGGGAAACGGCGGTAGTCCGCCTGAAATCCCAACAGTAAAAATAAAGGAAGAACCAATCGGTTGTCTGAAGCGACGCCTCGAAAGGTGATCAATAAAATAAAAGAAAGAATTGCCACAGTCGGGCCTCTGAGCGACACCTCATAAAGGGCTTTAAAAGAAATGTCGCAGTCGGGCGTCTGAGCGACACCTCATAAAGGGCTTTAAAAGAAATGCCGCAGTCAGGCGTCTGAGCGACACCACATAAAGGGCTTTAAAAGAAATGCTGCAGTCGGGCGTCTGAGCGACACCTCATAAAGGGCTTTAAAAGAAATGCCGCAGTCGGGCGTCTGAGCGACACCACATAAAGGGCTTTAAAAGAAATGCCACAGTCGGGCGTCTGAGCGACACCACATAAAGGGCTTCAAAAGAAATGCCGCAGTCGGGCGTCTGAGCGACACCACATAAAGGGCTTTAAAAGAAATGCCGCAGTCGGGCGTCTGAGCGACACCACATAAAGGGCTTTACTGACAAGGAAAAATAATTATAATTCAACACTTGAAAATAAACGGGTTAGTCCATCCACAAGAATAAACATTTAACTGATCTTAGTGCTCATGGTCCCACCGGATAATCTGTCACCAAAACTGGCACATGTCAGTTAGCACGGAACTTGGATATAGATAAGTTGATTTGAGGATATATGACTCTGCAGAGTTTGTACAAAATTTCTCACAGTTAACGGATTTCCGTAGTCACAAGGACTAGTTCCTTTTACGGTATTTCAGAAGGAAACACAGCTAACCAGTACACACCCATCCAACCTCTCGATGCCAGGAATCACCCTCGACATCGTCCAAGAAAAACTTTTGAGACGGGGAGATCACAATCTCGAATAGCATGGGATCAAATTTATATACGCGCGCTCTAAGGGGTGCCCCCCTCTCGGTCCCAACCGGAAACACCCATGCCCCCTGACCGGATGACTGGCTTTAATCCAGGGCCATGGAACCATCATCCCGGCCTCTCCTTTTTGGTGTGTACCAAGAAAGCGGTTTGCGACTTACTAAACCATATCCCTTTCGGGAAACATGTGGTAGTACAGGGAGGGGAAATGGATACGAGCCCAACCGATACGGGTTGGTACTGAAGTAAACCTGCATGGCATAAGACTGGCATGCTACCACACTGCCATCTTACCCACATTCATGCCAACACATGGCCTTGCATACTCACATCCAACAAGGTATGGATCATCGAACTTACTTGTCTCAACAATGCATAATATACAGTTCATCGGTATGCTCCACAACATGCCATGAAACTAACTAAATGCAAAACATGCCAAGACACTCATCATATCAAAAGTTCAAACATGCTTGCCTGGTTCAGAGTAGTCGGAGTCTAGCTCGGTGAAGTTTGCGGTCCCGTCACCTCCTTCGGTATCTACGGTATAAAGAGGATACATGCACTATCGTAAATACCAAGAGGTGTATAGAAATTAAACCAAATAATTTTTAAATAAATCTGATAAAAAAACTAGACAAAATTTTGAAGAGAACAGAAAAAGAATCACTCAAAAATATGTTTCTGTTAAAAAGTTATAAAGGTTTTTCTCTAGGGACCCATCTATAATGAAATAGAAATTTCTCAAGGTTCTATTTATAAAAGCAGAAAACGTTTCAGTCTCAAATACGCCGGCTCAGAAGAGAAGACGTATTTTGCCCGAATACACATTCAGAAAATGATTCGAAAAAAGAAGAGAAACCTGACGGGGCGGTCCCACCCGTCGGGTTTGAAAACGGGACGGCGCCTTTGGCGCCAGAGAGCCGCGGCGATCCACGGCGAGACAGGGGGATCGGAGGTTACCTCCGTGTTCAGGGCACCATTCCGCGTCGGGTGGTGGTCGTGGTGGTCGCCGGCGTGCAAAGTGTCGACGGTGGCCCCTGCTCCGGCGGACGGCGGTTCAGACGAGGATGGAGCTCGCCGGAGGGGCTGCCAATGTTCAAATTAACGAGGGGGTTAGGGTACGGGGCGTGGAAGAGGGCTGCAGACGGAGTTTAGATGCCAGAGATGGCCTCACCGTAGTGAACGCAGCTGGAGCCAGAGGAGGACGGAGGTGGCCGGAGTTGAGGAAGAAGAGCTCCTCGAGGCCCCTCCAGTGGCCAAGTGGGGTGTATGTGAGGTGCAGGGAGTGTGTGTGCTCGAGGGGGAGCTCGGGGTCCCCTTTTATAGGCGATCCGAGGCGGTGGCCGAGAATGGGGTTCTCCGGCGATGGGTTACGGCCGCGCAGTGCTTGGTCGGGAGGGTTTAGGAGTTGAGCTTCGTCGTGGAGGTCCACTGAGTCCGTTTAGGTGCCAACCGCGCCGGGATTTGCTTGCTTAGGTGGAGTTCGACGGAACGGGGCGGCGCAGGCCCGTCGGCGGCAGAGAGCGTGCTCTGCGCGTGCCGCGCCACGGCGACGGTGCTGCATGCGTGTGCTGGCACGGAGATGGCCACGCGGAGCCACCAGGGGGCTTAGGCGGTGGTGAACGGCGTTGAGCCGCCGTTCTGCTCCCTGTCTGCTGCTACGGTGGTTCGGCCGAAGCAAGACACGCTGGCGCAGGCGGGCCAGGGCGCCACCGACGCCGGGAAGCTGCCAAGCGCGCGTGCGGGGCTCCGGACAAGCATGCCAGGCGGCGAGCAACGTGCCAAGGGGCACTGTGAGCATGTGACTGCACTCATCTGAAGAAGATCGACACTGAAAGTCTGAATTTAACTGAATATGAACTGAAACAGTGCATGCAAGGTGTTTGACAGAATGATCTAGGCATGTAGGGATTTTTCCCTGGTCTGATTTTTGGTAGAGTGACTTCTCATTGCTCCAGTAGGCTGCCTGATTTTTGGTGGAATTATTGGAGAAGTGTAGATATGAATTTCACCAAATTTGGCAAATCTGGTCCAAACTTGCAGGGAGTGTAAGTTGAAATATTTGAAAATAAGATGAGTGGATCAAGATGGTTCTGGGTTGTGGGTACAAAGGACTAGCCAGAAGAGTTGGTTTGAGGTCCAGATACAAAAGCTATAGGGTACTTGCTTTGTAAATGGGTCAGGCTCAAACAAAAGATCAGAAAAGAATTGAGAGGTGAAATAATCAAAAAAAATCCAAAACTTGTTTGGATGAGTTGGGACAGGGAACTTGGGTTGTTAACAAGGAGGAGAGGAGGTTTTGGAGTGGTTTCACTTCATGGGCAAAAATACAAGGTCATGGGTGGTTATCAAAAGAATGAAAATCCCAAATTTACATAGAGTTTTCCTTTTAAAAAGAAAAGATTAAACTCCCAAAAATAATTTGAGAAGAGAACCAATCAGAGGAGAAGTTTTAAAAAGGTTAAACCCAAAGTTTGAAGAAGAAAACAGAAATAACAATCCTAGCCAAAGAAAAAGATTTTTAAGAGGATTGTTTTTCTAAAAAAAAATTGAAAGGTCTCAATCCACAAAAGAAAAACCAGCAAGGTTTTTGCTAAAACCAAATAAATTTTTTTTGGAGTGTCACACGACGTTGCGAGACTCTCGGGAGATGAACTACGATAGCAAGCTCCAAAACATGAGCAGGTTTTGCTACACACCTATGAACACACTGTCCTAGACAAGCGTGACCACGTGGCGGTATTATAATAAAATACTACCGAGTTCAGGTGGGGAACCATCATCGAGGATACCAAGTCCTTGCATAAGGCATGCTTCTTAAGAAGGAAGTTCTTCTCCTCGAACAAGCCATTCAGTGGCTTGGTGTGCTAGGGATACATATAGAATGAAGGTTGCAAATCTCCAGATCACAGAATACTTCGCACATATGCATGACTGACTTGGGATGATTCCAGGGGGAGCAAAAACAAGCTTTATTGAATTCACGGCGGCAACTTACACCTAAAGGACATGAATTCAAGGAATTCACTTCTTCCATCCAAGCATAAGCTTCATGAACGGAACACGAAGGCATTGCTTACAAAGTTTCCAACACTAGCTCAACGTTCAACATGAATCATGGGGGGGGGACAAAATGCTACTGATGGACTCAACAACAACTCATTGGTATTTCCACATCACTGGACTTCCACCATCATGTGAACACGGTGATAGCATTGGTCAGACCAAAAGATGTAATGGTGTATGCTCGAGGGATCAACCACGAGTAAGACAACATTACGAACATCGTTGGTTCTGATTTGACTTGACGATAGCCCATACTCAAGTCTAAGTTTTTACAAGGTAATAGATCCAACAACTGATGACGAGGTCCAATTGGTGAAGCTATCATCTTTCTTCCACACACACACACGAAAAGATATCCCCTAACATGAACTAAGTCAGACAAGCTTTTATCTTCCAACTCTCCAAGTTGTTGTTCAGCTTAACCAACTAGCTCAGGGTATCTAACACAGATTCTTGGAGAATGAGTGGTTTTGAGGAGAACCAACATGATCACAAACTCAACATAGCGGTCAGGTGACAACCTGGTAATACTTCCGAGAAGATATTCGGAAAATCACGAACCACGGATATGTTACTAAGCTCGAGAACAATCTTGCTTTTCAGGGCAAGACGATATGATCAAAAGAGTGAGGGATTGACACAATCCTAACTCATTGATCGAGGAGTGCACCAGAAATAAGGACTAGGTAGTACGATCAATCTTAGGATGATGATTCAATAACCAGCATGCTAAGGATGAGAGTATTGACCATTAACTACCAAGCAACGAGTTACTCGGAGTATAGATTTCACAAATCACAATTCACTTATCGGCATTCCGGTTACAACAACACGGGGACCGAGGAATGAATGATGATGGTGAGAAGTATCACTGCATCAAGAATTCATAAGAGTTGGTGCAATTCCTATGATATTCTCGACATAACGAGGGTAATACTCCAGGGTAGAACAGAACAAAAGCTGGTTTGGCATTTGATCTGCGGAATACAACTGCTTTGACCAAATCCTAGAAATGGATAAGGTACTGGAGTTTGTTTCTCCTAGTCATTCCGGAGTAGAATGGCTTGACAGACCACAAGAATAATAGGCATCAACAGCGAATGCACGCATACTCTTGAGTATCACTTGATAGACGAAGGTCCGAAAACAACTAAGGAGGGACAACTCAAGGAACATATAACTTTCTGAGTTGTGGATGCATGGATTAGCATGTCGAACGAGTTCAACATATTTCTTCCGGATAACCCATGCAGAAAGGAAGAACTGGCAGAATCACAATAAGAATGGAGTACTCCTCAAAAGCACCCTGGTTGTGATCTTTTGATTCAAAACGAATTTCTGCCAAGGATGGTTCATGGTATTTGGAAGAAGGAAATACCATGGGCCTCGAGGCTATCGCAAAGGTTACTAATATTCTAAAGGTACGAGCAACACTATCAACACGAAGTAGGTAGGGTGAATCTCGAGTTCAAGAACCCAGGAATAGAATACCTACTACTAAGTGGCATCACGGGATGCTTTCAAGAATGGTGGCCAGAATCTCACACTGGGAACACAAAACATGGACAAATTACTAGATGGTTTCATAAGACACCTAGCGTCATAATAGTAGCTGCAACATATACGCCGAGGCAACGGAGTACCTCACAGACCGTGAAGTGTGTTTAATCTGGCCCAAAAGAACATCGAGAACGAGAGAAGGGATTTACAATTGCATCAGACTATTTAGAAACCTGGGATGACTCGGACAGCATAACGGCTGTAAATGCTCAAAATTATTTGAGACATCCTGCAAAAATTGTGGCATAACCACGCAACACCACAATATCAAGGTTCTGAGATCAACTGACAACATACTAAAAGTAGTAGAAACTGAACAGGGGCTCGAATCCAACAATCCTATAAGTCTCTATCATAGTAACTCGTCATCCTGATAGATAGATGATAAGGCCTAGTTCTTAAACCCCGTAGAAGAGAAGAGGATGACTCAGATCAGAAGGCCATGAGGTATAAGGAGTAAAAAGAGCCTTACGTTCCCTTCCACAATCAATTCCCTTATATAACTAAAGCATTTCTAGACTCAACTTCGACCAGTTTGGCTTGGTAATCCTACAGGCAGTCAGGCTCTGATACCAACGCTGTCAGGACCCCGATCCTAAGTCACACCGATCTAGTATGTACACATCATATCCCTTTGCGGCCTCACGCACGGTATTCCCACGGGTGCCACCTTACCTGGCCCGGGACCGTTTGCGCCTTTTGGCTCACGTATATGATAGTGTCGCTAGCATCCATATGACAGAGAACCCGGGCCGACATGGCTAGTCATGAACCCTAAGCGGCACTAACCCATGGGGACAGGCATACATGAATCAACATCGAGCATGTCAGTCAACAGCGTGTGAATCCGGGCTGTAGCACTGGGCTAACAGGACTCCGGTAACCCTGGCTGTAGCAGGCTAGGCAGGACTCCGGATGTCACCGCATGACATTTCCCCGAAGGGACAGACACAGGAACGATGTGAAACACATGTCGGCCAGTCAAGTGTCCTGAGCAGTAGTGCTGGGCTAGCAGGACTCCGGTGAACCGGGCTGTAGCGGACTACTATGGCTCAAGGAGGCACTGGACTACATTTCCCCATAAGAGAGGCTGCCAAAGATAAACAACTAGATTGTCGGATCCCACCCATACCAAGCATTTCAATCATACACACAATATACTCGATATGTGTAAATACAACATGGCATCACAACATAACTCTACGACCCAACATTTAGAGCATACAAGCAACAAGCACATGCGGAAGCTTAACATGTCTGAGTACAGACATCTACAATTGAAAAAGGCTGAGAAGCCTGACTATCTACCAGACCCTGCCGAGGGCACAAGATCGTAGTTGAGGTAACAAGCTAAACGTCGAAGTCCAAGCGGTACTACTAGCGAGACTGAAGTCTCTCTGCAAAAACATAAAATAGGCAAACGTGAGTACAAATGTACCCAGCAAGACTTACATCAGAACTATCTACATATGCATAAGTATCAAAAGGGGGTGGTGGAGTTTAACTGCAGCAAGCCAGCTTTGACTCGGTGGCTATCCTGAACTATGACTGCAAGCAACTCTTTGAGGTGGCAAACACGAGTCCACATATTCACCATATCAATACACCACTATGGATCCGCTCCCGTCTCCCTACGAGAAGGCCATCCATAGAACTCACGCTTATCTTGCGCATTTTAGAGTATCCACTTTCACTTGTCTATGAACTGTTATAGGCAACCCAGAAGTCCATTACCGCGGACACGGCTATCCGAATAGATGATGTTAACCCTGCAGGGGTGTACTTCTTCACACACGCTCTCACCACTTATCGCCGTTTACACGACATGTACTCGGCAACCTTCAAGCAGAAGCCTAGCGAGGGTGTCGGCCACAGCCTACCTAAACACTCAAGTCTCTAGTCCAGGTTTATCGCTTATTCAGGTTCCATCCGCAGGGAGTCCGGCCGAGGTTTCCACATACGGCCTCGAACGATGTGTGCAGGGTTCCCGAGACACCAAACGGGCGCCCGGTACACCGTGCCATGTGCCTACTGCAACACAGCCCACCCCTATGGTCAGCACTACGTGCGGCCCCCAGCATACTACAAACACCAGAAACTACTTACAACTCCTGGACAGAGGACAAGGGTGATTAAGAAGCCGAGAGAGTCAATTAAGGATCCCAATGTGTGGTAGTAACAGTTTCATGGATCACAAACACATAACTCAGTTCCTGAAGACGGCTGCAATGAGACAACCCACCATGTATTCCTACATGGCCTCTCACCGCTACCTTTACCAAATCGTGTTCACACACTTAGCTCACACACAGTAGGACAAGTTCTTCACCATTCCAATTCATTCTCGATGAATCAGACCCGACTCAACTCTAAGCAGTAGCAGGCACAGCAAGCAAGCATGAATGAGTAGGCACATCAGGGCTCAAGCAACTCCTACTCATGTTAGTGGGTTTCATCTATTTACTGTGGCAATGACAGGTCATGCAGAGGATAAGGGGTTCAACTACCGCAACAAGTAACACATGAATCATTGTTGTCCTAATGCAGTAAAAGAGAGCAGGAGCGAGAGAGTAGGATTGTGTCGAAATGAACAAGGGGGTTTTGCTTGCCTGGCACTTCTGAAGATATTATAGTTCTTCATCGGTGTCATTGATCTCATCGTCGAAACCACATCTATCGAGAGGGGACAATTACCGGCAACAGAGAAATAACACAATCAATGCAATGCGACAATATGATGCATGGTCATGACATGGCAAAATGAATGTGTTTGAGCTAATGCAACTAGCAGCAGCTTAAATGAAGTTGGTTTGAACACTAGGTTCAATTTCAAACTCCATATGTGCTCTCTTAAATGTCATTTAATCGAATTGTCTTAAACAGAGGGCATAAGTTTCTCTAACATGCATGGAAATGGCATAAACAGATTCTTTGGATTTTTCTGCTAATTTTTCATATATAACTAATTTGATTTGGAGCTACGGTTGAATTAATATGATTTTTAGAAGTTTAGGCAATTTTCTGGATTTTCCTGTATTATAAAAAACGCCAGAAAACATATACTGCGTCAGCATGACGACAACACTGCGTCAGCAGGTCAAATGGGTTGACCCAGGTCAAACCTAATGCGCGGGGTCCACAGGTCAGTGACATAGGGACTAATCCCGGTCAAACCTAGCGCTGACTGGGGTTTGACCTGTGGTAGGGCCCGCTGTCAGGAACTTTAGTTAGGCTAATCATAGTAATTAGACTAATCTAATCCGTCCACGTCAGCACACCGGAGTTTGGCCGGCGACGACGATCCAACGAGGCGGAGGCGCCCCGGAATCGCGCTGTGGTTGTCGGCTGAGCATGCGGCTTGGTCCTACGGCGAGCTGGAAGTGTGCCGCATCCGCTGGTGCAGGCGGTTGGGTGCGGGGAGGCCGGAAACGACGCCGGCGAGCTTGACAGCGGCGACCGGAATTTGGGCTCGGCTATGCGCGAGGCTACGGCGCATGGAGGGGCTAGGTGAAGTGCCCTACAGGCTTCTTGGAACTCCAGGAGTTCAACTGCGTGCTCGGACGCGACCGAAACAAGCCATGTCCGCGACGGCAACATGGCCGGCGGCAGCGAGCTCCGGTTGTGGTGGGACGGCGGGTACCACATGGGGGCAAGCGAATGGAGAGAGGGGAAACACGACGGGGCTCACCGCGAGCCTTTTGGTGCAGCCGTCGAGCTCGGGGAGGCACGGACGGCGACGTAATGACGATGGCGATCCAACGGCCGTGCGCGGGGAAGATGGGTCGGTGGCGAGGCAACAGAGGATCCAGCGATGCATGGCTCCGCGAGGGGGTCGAGGGCGAAGTGGCGGAGCTTCTGGGCGTGGAGAGAGGTTGAGGAGGAGGTGGTGGCTACGGTGAACGGCGTCGGTGTTGACGACCTCTGCTCGGGCGGCGCGGAGCAGAGAGCAGAGGAGGGGAAAGGAGTCCAGGGAGAAGTGAGAGGGGTCAGGGGAGTGTGTGGCGCCCCCAGGGCATCTAGGAAGCGGCGGGAAGCAGGAGGTGGCCCGGCGCGTGGCCAGCGCGCGACGGCACGCGCCCTCCTGCCCACTGGCAGGAGGTTGGGGACGACTGGCACCTGGGCCTGCTGGGCTGGGCCGGCCAGCTAGGGTGCTGGGCCGGTTGGTGGGCGCTAGGTAAGGGCCTGGTAAGTCTTCTGCCTTTCAATTTGTTTCTGTTTTCTACTTTTGCAATTTGTTTTTGATTTAGTAAAACCACCAAATCATTCCTATAAATTCCGAATCTAATTATGGGCAATAACTGAATTTTCTCAGAGGCCCTTAGCTATTTTCAGAATTGTTGGAGCATTTAATAATATGTATAGCAATTAAATGCCCCAATTCAAATACTTTATGGATTAATTCAAATATCCAGAATGGCCTGAAAATATTTGCATCATTTTTGGCAGAGGTTTTCACCTTTAACAAAATCATGAACATTTTCAAAGGCATTTTGGGTTCTTTGAAAAAGATTTTATTTGAACCTATTTGATTTCTTTTAGGTGCTAGGGTTTGATCAATCCCCATTTCAACTTGCTGAGAATTTAAACATGATGACATGAATTCCTTAATGCAACTAATGACAAGCAAATTCTAGGGCTGTGACACAAGCCCTCCCGATGAACACAACCACGCATTCCATTCTGACCCATGGACACGACGACGACGTTGTTTCTCCGTTTCGACCCAGACATGTACACGAGCCCTCGCCGTACGTATGCGCAAGTAGGCGTTCGAGACCCTGCCCATATGTACACATACGTGGCCGTATTTTCTTTCTTGCACCCTGGCCGCCTCTACTACGACACGTGCGCGGCTCTACATCCACCAGTATATATGTACGTACACGTTCGCGACCAGAATGACAACGCTATGTATGCTTTGACCAGGTGGGTCCCGACTATCAGGCACTTCCTTGCGTGCAAAGGTGTAGCTGGTGGGTCCTAGCAGTCAGGGGGGAAACGTTTTTTCGCGAAATACGGTGGCCCGTCCGGTGGGTCCCTGCTGTCAGGTGGAGCAAACTTTATTTTCCACGTAATAAGGAGGCAGTTCCTGGCTGCGGCCGTGGACCCAGCTGTCAGCCTCTCCATGTACAGTCCACGTCCGATGGAAGTCGTTCCTCGAACACGTTGACCACGCCGCACCGAGAGCACCAGGGCAATGGACGACGGCGAGGCCTAGGAAGGGGACGACACGGAGGCAGGGAAGACTCGGTAGTTGTTTCCCATGCAGAGGGGAGTACGACTGTACGAGGATTTACTGGTTCGTTTGCCTTCGCCGGAGAATAACAGCAGGTGTGGGTGAGTAGAGGGATGGCTAGGCCAGCGATGGGAGTACTCTCTGGCGGTGAGGCCTGCGCGGCAGCACGGCCGACCGCGCGGAGGAGGGAGCAGGCAGTCCCGCCGGCGCTTGTTTGAGCGGCTGGAGCAGGAAGAGCAGAGATTGAAGAAGCACGACGGCCGTTGGATGGACATCCAACAGTCAGTGCTTGTGCGTCAACCTTTTTTTAGGAAAGCCTCAAATATGTGGAAAACAGCATACGTCCCATCTGCCATTATTTCTAATATTTACAGCCCATTTCCTAATTCTTAAGGTTTTTTTGGAGCCCATATTCTTTTTGTTAGCATTGCAGCCCATATTGTGGCAACAGTTAAAAAAATATATGAAATTTTGCATATTTCGGGGTGGTCCGAACTATTTTTAATCCCGAAATTTCGACTCACATTCAAACTGATTTTAAAAATAAATATATATCAATATAAAATCCAACAAATTCTCCACGCATAAAAATTAATATAATTTAAAATCTTGAAATGAAAAAAGATATTTGAGACTAATTGCTGGTTTGATGTATTTTAAAAATTTACAACCCATTTCTCATTACTGATGGGCCATTTTCTTGGCCAGCCGAATGAAAGCTCTCCTCTTCGTCTTGAAAGATTTGCAGCCCAACAGGCCTGACAAAGCGACTTACTTGGCAAATCACAAAAAACTGGGCTGTGGCCGTGGACCCAGCTGTCAGCCTCTCCACGTACAGTACTCTTCTGATGGAAGTCGTTCCTTGACCACGTTGACCACGCCGCGCGGAGAGCACCACGGCGGTGGACGACGGCGAGGCCTAGGAAGGGGACGACGCGGAAGTGGAAGCCCGCGCGGAGAGGACTACGAGGGTTCACTGGTTCGGCTGCGGTGTGAGGCTGCCGTCGCCGCAGGGCCTGGCCAGCGGTGGGAATAGTAGGGCGCGGTGAAGCCTCTGCAGCAGCACAGCCGGCCACGGGAGGCAGGAGCATGCGCGGCACGACCAGCGCTGCTTTGGGCGGCTGGGGCAAGAAGACCAGAGGTTGAAGAAGCACTACGGCCGTTGGATGGACATCGTACGGTCACTGGAGCTAGGATTGTTCATATTGACTAAGTTGACAAATCCCTTCGTCCCCATCAACTTAGTAGGGCCACAAGTCAGCCTCCCAGCAAGGTGGGTCCTATCTAGCCGGGGGGTATTCATTTTTTTGTGCGTAATAAGGAGGCACGTCCGGTGGGTCCGAGCAGACAGCGGGGGGAAAGTTTTTTTCGTGAAATACGGTGGCCCGTCCGGTGGGTCCCATCAGTCAGGGGGAAATGATTTGTTTCGCAAAATACTAGTGGCCCGTCCGGTGGGTCCCTGCTGTCAGGTGGAGGAATAATTATTTTCTGCGTAATAAGGAGGCACTTCCTTGCGGCTGCCGTGGACCCAGCAGTCAGCCTCTGCATGTACAGTACTCTTCTGGTGGAAGTCAGTCGTTGACCACGTTGACCACGCCGCGCCGAGAGAACCAAGGCGGTGGACGATGGCGAGGACTAGGAAGGGGACTACTCGGAGCCGGGGAAGACGCAGCAGTGGATGCCCACGTGGAGAGGAGTATGAGGGTTCATTGTTTCGGCTGCGGTGTGAGGTTGTTGTCGCCACAGATTAACAGGGGGTGTGGGTGAGTAGAGGGATGGCCTGGCCAGCGGTGGGAGTAGTAGGGGGCGGTGAGGCCTCTGCGGCATCACAGCCGGCCACGGGAGGCAAGAGCACGCGGCACGACCGGCGCTGGTTTGAGCGGCTGGAGCAAGAAGACCAGAGGTTGAAGAAGCACTACGGCCGTTGGATGAACATCGTACGGCAACAGGAGCTAGAATCGTTCATATTGCTAAGTTGACAAAGCCCTCCGTCCCTGTCAACTTGGTAAGCCCACAAGTCAGCCTCCCACTATGTCGGGTTCCTTGCGTGCGAAGATAGCTGGTGGGTCCGACATGTCAGCGGGGGGCACTTTATTTCATGAAATACAGAGGCCCTTTCGGTGGGTCCCAGATGTCAGGTGGAGGAATCATTATTTCCTTGTGTGCGGCCGTGGACCCAACTGTTAGCCTCTCCACGCAAAGTCTACTTCCGATGGTGTCGTTCGTTGACCACGTTGACCATGTTGCACTGAGCGCATCCAAGGTGGTGGACGAAGGCGAGGCCTCGGACAGCAACGAGCCGGAGATGGGAAGACGCGGGAGTAGAGTAGCAGACGGAGAGGTGTACGAGGGTTAACAGGTTCTAGTGCGGTGTGGTTCGGCAGTCGATGGGGAAGAACAGGAGGTGTGGAGGGGTGGAGGGATGGCCTGGCCAACGGTGGAGTAGCGCTTCATAGCAAAGCGTGCTAAGTAGAGCTGCTAGCAGCAGGAGGCGGGAGGTGGTCCCGGTGGCGCTGGAGGAAGAAGACGAGAGATTGAAGATGGATGCCTGTCGTTGGATGTAAATCCAACGGCTAACATGTCAGAATCATTTGTTGACTAAATTGACAACGACTTGCATTGGCTTCGACCTATTGGCCCACATTTCAGCCTCCTAAAATGTGGCACGTATTCAACCCATTTTTTCAGAATTTACAGTCTTTTTTTTGCGCGGTAGAATTTACAGTCAATTTGATATATTTTTTGAATTACAGCCATTAGCTGGGCTGGGTGAACGAATAATGTAGCATCCATGAGGCCCGTTTATTTTATTTCCTCAAAAATTACAGGCGATCTGTACTTTCTCGAAATACATGATTTTGCTGGGCTGATTCTAATTATAATGTTGGGTTCGGCCAGAAATGTTATCAAAAAATAAAAAGGGGCTGAGCATTTTGTTATAAATATATTAAATAATAATTAATATTATTACATTCGTCCTTAAATCTTACCAAGCTTTTGTACACAATCACTAGGTTTTTCATGCCAAAACAATCCAAGATTTCAGCCTCCTAAAATTATTTTTATAAGTTAATAAGATGTGGGATATTGTTTTCTTACATATGTAAGTATCTGTTAAAAATATGAGGACAACAAAAATAATATATAATAACATATGAAATATTTTTTTAGAAAAACAGGGAGCATCTCCCCGGTTCCATTGCTGAGAACGAAACCCCAACATATTCTGATACAGCAGCTCAAAGAGCAGTTCGAAACCTAGTCATCTCATTGTTAGCATTGTTCTATTCATTCACTCAAAAAAACATTGTTCTGTTCATGCCTCGCAGAGCACGTGACACGTGCGGCGAAACACCCGAAGCAAAAGACGAAACACAGGAGCAAAAGAAGAAGGAAGATTATCACCCCAAATGATCTAATTCACCGTGGAGTCATAACTGCTTCTTCATCCCCTCCACGACCTCCATCTCCTTGCGCGCCTCTTCCGCCATCTTCATAATTGTGTCCATGACGCGGCATTTATTGACGCGAGCCTTCATCACCTATTCCACGGCCATATTACGTACCTTGACAGTAGTCGGGTGCTCGATGCGGAGCTTCGCCAACTCTTCCTTCTGTTCCATGGCGAGGGCCTGCAACATCTTCATCGAGGAACTACTATTCTCATGCAGCTTCTTTCAGCCGGCATTCTTCTCCAGGTCTATCTCGTGGCAGAGCTTCACATTGTCCTCCCGTAGTCGCAGGATTTCACCGGTCACCTTCTTCTCTGAGGCAATGCTCTTCTTCAGCGGCATCACCAAGCCGGCGGTCAACTCCCCTTGCTGATTGAGCTCAGCGGGCATGTCGTCGAGGCTCTCCTTCAGCAACTCCATCAAGCCTTGGATGAACTCCTTCTGCTTATTGAGCTGTTCGGGCATGCCGTCGAGGGATAACGACTCCAGCTCCGCCGGCTCGGCATGTTTGCCTCCGCCGCTAGGGCGCTCCTGGGAGCCATCGCCTGCCCGTGAGAGATCTTTCGAGGTCTCTGCGTGGCGGCGAGCCCTCTCTTTTTTTTCCGCAGCCTTGGTTGCCGCTCCCTTGTTACGAGTAGTTCTCGACCTAGAGCTCCGCTCATCAGCCATGGCAACGATGGACGAAGAAGAAGCACTTATGAGGAGGAAAGGTAGAGTGATTTTAGGTTAGGTAGTTCCCCTTTTTATAACCTAAGTACTATCACTAGTACTAATACCTGCATAGTGGGAACACGTTCAGGTTTGGTATGTACTACTAGTAGGTGTGAGCAGGCTTTCGAATGTGATGGGAACAAGGTAAAGATTAATTGATGGTTTAGGTTTCGAGGCCCGAAACGGCTCCCGATGAGTTCAGCGGAACATAAATTTCAAGTACTACACTGCTCAAATGCGTAAATATTGAGTATGTTACTGTCAAAAATTGGCACAAAATACGAAGGAGACCAATGGAAGTACTACTAGCAACCCACAATTTAACTACTCGCATGCGCGCACTGGAGTAATAATGTCTTTCTTCTGCCCTCACGTCCACTCAATTTGCATGCGCTGTATTAATCCACCATCAATGAAGTGAATGACTTTACACGTGTCAAATTATCACATGGGGTGGATCTTGGTACAAAATTGCATTTGCCCATGTACCCGCGTGTGTGTGCGAGGAATGAGTGTGTGCATGGCGTGCGTGCACATCTTCGCTTCGTGCACGTACCGCCAGTATGGCTCAGGGAGGACGAGTACATTCTTCTGGAACCAGCAGCACGTCACTATGATCAATCCACGCAAGGAGGTCGCGACAACGCATACAAATGTGCCACGTGGCTTCATGAACTGTAAGAGAGACACTGTGTAGCGTGCCATTGGTATTCTAGTTTACGTGTTTTGCACAAACTCGAAATACTAGTAAGGTACACGTGCATTGCACGCATCAGATTTTGCAACCAAATTATGAATAAATACCACACTATAGCATGTAAGCTCCGAGTCATATATGCCTGATGTAGCCCTTCTTTAATTCTTATAGTTCATCTCATTCAAAATCAATTAGTTTTTATAAAAAAGCTAAGAACGCGGGAATAGGAAAAACATAGGATTATAGTGGAATGTCGTCTTGAATCCTACAGGATTGTACGAGTGTTTGATTGTGCATAGAAAAAATGCAGAATTCTTTCAAAGAGGTTTGAGTGGATGGGATGTTTCCTATGAAATCTAGTGCAAATGAATCATATGGAAAAATTCCTACGGTTTACAATCCTACGAATCAAACAACCAAGATAGGAAAAAATCCTAATGATTAGAATCCTCCAAAATTCCTTTGAGAATCCTTTGAATCAAAGAAGCCCTTAATATATTTTGTGATTCATGGAATTGTGCATTGTAAAGCATAAAGTAAAAACAAATAATGGCAATTCAACTAGAAAAAAAGTTTGGGCAGTTATGATACGGAAGAATCTAGAACAAAAGAGAACCACTATTGTTTTGAGGTTTGTGCATTATGCTTAAGTTCAACCATGGAGTCTGCTAGATTGTACATGTGGCAAAATCCGGTGGTGGGGCTAGAAGATGGTGCGAGGGGCCGAGTGGAGGGAGAATATGAAGGAATGCACAAGTGGAGATCGATATTTAGAGAGAGGGCGCGAACACGTGCGCTGATGCGCGCAGTGGCGGATCCATGAAAAATAAATTAGCTAGGGGGCCAAGCATTGCTAATCCTTTACGAGGAGGGTCGATTCATGAACTTAAACCATTTTTAGCAGCAATTGTCTAATGATCACATTCATATTAGCCTTGATATATAGTGATGTTAGGGGGTAGGGGGGCAGGGCCCTTACTGCCCCTGTCTTCGCCATTGTGCACGCATTTGAGAGATGAAGAGGAAGGCATGGATGAGGAGAGGGGGACGTTGGATACATAATTAATGTGGGTGTATTAGCCATATATGTTAATCCTATATAGAGAGATATAGATTGATCGATGTGGACATGAGAAAGAGGGTGAGACCTCACTGAATATATAGATTGATCAATTTGTGTGGAAAACTATGAAAGACCTAGCTATATACTCATATACATAGAGGAACATCGATCGTTGCGCATGCACGCGTGAGAGATAAAGAATGCCCGATATGATAGAGAGGGGGATGTGTGTTGGTGTGTGCCTTCATGGGAGACCGACCTAAAGAAAAAGATTGCATGCGTGCGATGGATAATGCCGACTGTTAGTGTGTGTGCATGCATGCACGAGAGAAAGTTAGTGGTACAATTATAAAGAGAAGACTATTGTGTGGGTGTAAAAGAATAACTGAATAAGTGAGGTCACAATCAATGTAAAGTTGAATTCAAATATTTGAATAAGAGATCCTGATGTTTGAAACCCATGCATCCATGAATATAACGGAGATCTGCACGGTGTGGTTTGGAAACGAGCATGTTGTAATGTATACACATTGAACAAGGTCAAACTGATTTGTATTTGAGATACGATGGCAGACATCATTTGGCCACGTCTCATCCGTGCATGGACACACTATTCTAATTGGAGATGATGGGCGGCTTTTGCATCACATATCTATATCTATACCCCTATATATATATTATATTTTTTATATTGTGTGCGGGTAACTTTAACTTTGAAGGATGGTCGTCGGATGAGGCGAATCCGATGGTCCAAAGATGGCAAATTTGCGCACTACTGGTCGTTGGATATCATTTAGATTCCACCAGATTTCGCCACATGTATAATCTAGAAGACTCCATGGTTGAACTTAAGCATAATGCAGAAACATCAAAACACAAGCACTTCTTATTTGTTCTAGAATCTTCCGTATCATAATTGCCCAAATGTTTTTCTACATGATTTGCCATTATTTGTTTTTACTTTATGTCTTACGGCGCACAATTCCATGAATCTTAAAATAGATTAGCTTTCTTATAAAAACTAGATGATTTTGAATGAAATGAACTATAAGAATTAAACGAACATGTACATCATGCATATATGACTCAAACTTTGCATGCTATAATGTGGTATCTATTCATAATTTGGTTGCCAAATCTCATGCGTGCAATGCACGTGTACCTTACTCTAGTCTAAATGGTGTTTGTGTGTGTGTTGTGCGTGTTGAGGTGCAAATTGTCTTTTTTTTGGGTACACGTTAAGCTTGTTCTTCCCAATTTCAAGCCGCGCCTAGTTATGCCGAAAATTCAAGCTAGCGTTTCTGTCTATCGTGCTGCGAAACCCCCGCCTCTTCAACCCACGCCTTGTTAGCCCAAAATATTTAAGATATATCTTTGCCTCGTTGTGCTACGACAACTCCCTCCATGTCAACCCGCGCCTTGCTATTCTGAAATTACAACGCGCGCGAAAACTCCCACCTCCTGTGAAATCCTGACACGCGAAATGCGCGTGGTACCCCTGAACCGAAAGAACCGCCTCAAATCGGTGGGGGTACTTTCGTAACTTACCCTACATTTCGAACAAGCGCGTCTCTAAGCCATGGTTCCCACTGCAATCCCATCCGCCCACCCATTCGTACACCGACGCCGCGAAAACCCGTGACGAAACCCCACACCTTGCTCCGTCCACCACCCAGCCGGAGCCTCTTCCTCGACGACGTCGTCCACAGCAACACCTTGACGTCCCTCATCCACCGTACCGGATGAGGATCCGTCGTCGATCTCATCGTCCTGCCGGTTCAGCCACCCCGTTCTCCACCTCCAAGGAGCTACCCCTACGTTACCCTCGTCTTTCGCGCCACCTCCATTCCCATACCGCCGTTTTCACCTGCACCACCGGAAGAGCTTCATCATCACCGTTTCCTCGGATGAAGCTGCGGCCTAATCGGCGCCACCAAAGAGGTTGTACACTAATCACCGCATTTTCTTCTTGATTCAATATCATGGTGCTGCCGGCGCTCGGTCCCGAGCCTACACGGCGCGGCTCCATCCACGGCGGCGTCACCGGCCACTTCCTCCACGGCGTCGCTCCCTCAGCGGCGACGTCCAGATCAGTAGGACCTGCTGCTGCTTTAGCTCTCGCTCGCGCTGCTGCTCTGCTCTTGCTCTCGGTCCCCTGCCTGGTGTGCTCTTGCTATTGCTTTTTCTCGTGCTGCTGCTCTCGCTCTTGCGCTTGCTTGCGATGCTACTCCGATTTAGCTACACTTCAGTCGACTGAATTGACTTTTGGGTCAGTCGATTTTCAGGTGGTGGGGGCGCTCGCCGGGGTGAAGGAAGAACCATCCGCAGCGGGGAGGGGGGCTCGCCGGAGAGATACCCCACTATCTATATTAGGGTTCAGGATGGGGGCGGTAGTCGCCGGCGGTGGCGGGGCGGTGGCGTGGGGATCGCCGGAGAAAAAGCTCGGCACGGGGGGGCCTAGAGGGATGGCCGGGGTGGCGGCGGACCAGCGGTGGGGAGTGTTTTCGGGGCGGGCAGGGCGGAGCACCGCCGGCTGCGGGCGGGGGCTGCTGTTTGGACGGCTCAGGGGGGTGGAGGTTGAAGATGAACCGCAGGCCCTTGATTTCGTGTCCAACGGCTGCAAAATCGACTGACCAGAGATGAAAAAGTCAGTCGACCAACGTGTAGCCTCAGCTTGTTAGTGCGTGCAGTTTCGACAGCAAAATTCAGTTTCAAGAGTTCAGTTCAGTTTCGACAGTTAAGTTCAGTTTCGATAGTTAAGTTCAGAGATGAACGGCTGATATATTTTACATCTAGCACTTTGTGGTTATGTATTTTACATCATGTATTGTAGATGCTATTAGAATTCCACTCAGGTTAACGTTGTTCGTTGTCTCTCTTGTCCTGCTTCAGCCTCGGCGTCGTACAACTCACCGAAGCTGCTCCAACGACAAAACCCTCCATCACAGCGAAGCAGTACCTCGGGCTCCATCTCCAGAGGCCTAAGATCTTCTTCCCCTCCTCCGACAGCCAAGTCAGCCGGAGCATCCTCATCGGCCAACCCAATCACACTGAGATCGACATGGCTTCGCCAAAGAGGTTGTACACTTGTTGCATCTCTTTTTTACTCTACATGTTATATATATTGTCCACTCAGCACTCGTAGTAACGGGAAAAACGATTATTTTATCCTACTATATGACAAGCAGTGTGGTACCAGGCAACTTAGCTATCCGTGATGGACTCTCTTGAACGCCATCATTATTTATCTCTACGCGTTTCAGCTATGCATTTGTCGATGGGCCTGGGAGTTGAGCTAGTATGGCAGTGGCCTGGGTCCAAAGTAATAGAAGTAGCACAAAAACATTTTTTTAGTGTAGGATTTTCCTTGCTCAAGCCTGCCTACTAGAATCGCCAGTGCTTGAAAGGAAAAGTGAATGAAAAACATCGGAATTGGAAAGTTTCCTATGGTACTACTTTTCATGAATTTGGTGCAAAGGAATGGAGCAAAGGAAAACTATAGGATTTGTTCCTTTAGTGTCTCCTTGAAAGAAAACCCGTAGGAATTCTAATTTCCACTTCTCCTCCTTTTCATATTCCTATTCATCAAGCACAAGACTAAGAGATAGTAGATTAATAGCATTATAACCGTACATTTTCTTGTGGTTTGACTTAATCTCACCATGCTTTTTTGCATCCTGTGATCTTCCAATTGTTGTGAATCAAACACCCAGATTGGCAGAAATCCTATGTTTTTAAATTCTCTGTTTTGCACGTGCATTCCTATCCTATTCCTGTCTATTTCCTATCCCTACATTGTTAGAATCCTAAAATTCAAACAAGCCCTTACTCAATTACTTCGGTTACAGATATGTGTCAAATAAAACCTTGTGTGGTTTGTCCTGCTCCTGCGGCGCTGTTTTCCACCCCAGCTCAACTGCTCCAAGGACGGAAGGGTTCACCACAGCAGGGATCCGCTCTCCAGACTGTCTTTCACCGCCTCAGATCTTCTTCCCTACCGCCGGCAGCCACGGCAACTGCATTACCATCATCAACTGAGCAAATGACCTTGAGGACTACACGGGTCCGCAAGAGAGGTCGCACTCTTCCGTGTCTGCTTACGTTATGCATCGCTTAATATGATGACATGCTACATTATCATCGTGTTCACCTATTAGACTCCGAGTCAGTTCCAAACTAATGCTGAAACTTGAGTTTTTAAATAGTTGTGGGGTACATATCGGGGCAGCAATCAGTACTATATGTCTACTATCTGGTTAATCTCCGGTGTCTACTATGAGTTTCATGTTGGGTGCAAACAAACATTAAAGGAGCCATTATCTGTATTTTTTAACTAAAGCTATTATCTGCGTGCTATCATTGGTTTTTGGGTCTATCCACAGTTTGCTACCATCACTCTGGATTTGTGCATGCACTCCTTACATAATCTCACTATGTTTTATTCCTATGCATGCCAGTTATTGTACACAATGAAACTGATCATGTAGAGCAAAATAGACGAGCCTTGCGGGGCAATAAAATTTCATGTAGACGTCGTCCATGGTGGGGAAGATAACTGTTATGAGGGGGATTCAGAAGGAGAAGACCACTCCTATTTAGCCCATGAGGTCTTCGCTCTAACTTGGCATGCTGATGTTGGTAATATCATGCATATGGTGCCTTGCATTGCTTACTGTATACATTAAAGATGTCATCTGCTTAGTTTAGACATGCTTTGTGTCAATGCCATCTGTTTAGTTTCTTTATCGTATATGTTAATCATGCAATGCCATCTTGTCTATCCAGGCATCATATGTGTGAATTTTGCAATGCCACCCTGGTTAGCCAGTCATCTTATATGTGAATTATATCATGCCATCATTTTTTTATTACGTGTTAAATTTGTCAACAATTTTAGTACATTCAATTACTCTTCCTGTGCATCAGCCATTTGGCACGGTCATGGAAAAATCTGGAGTGGAAACAAGGTCTTTAGAGCAGACAATGCTATCTGACGAAGCGCATGTCTTGCTGGTTACCGATAGCTCCTCAGAGGAGGATTCAGAGACAGATGACCAGTCATATTCCCCCCCCCCCCCGAGGTGCATGCCCTAACTTGGCAGGGTTATGTTGCTCATATCGTGCGTATGGTATCTTGCATTGCTATGTCATTTGCTTAGTTTAGACATGCTTTGTGTGAATGCCACTTGTTTAGTATCTAATTACCATATATTTGAATTATGCAATGCCATCTTGTTGCAAGACATTATATATGTGAATTATGCAATGTTATCTTGTTGCAAGGCATTATGTATGTGAATTATGCAATGCCATGCTGTTTAGGCAAGCGTCATATATGTGAATTATATCATGCCGTCCTTTTTTTGTATTTCTCATTGCTTTTGTCGACAATGTCTGTATATTCAACTGCTCTTCCTGTGCATCAGCCATTTGAATTGGTGATGGAGAAATCTGGAGTGAAAACAAGGTCTTCAGAGCAAACAATGCTACCTGTTGAAGCAGATATCTTGCTGATTACAGATAGCTCTACAGAGGATGATTCAGAGGCAGATGACCAGTCCTATTATCCCCCCGAGGTGTATGCTCAAACTTGGCAGGGTTATATTACTCATATAATTCATATGTTGTATTGCAATGCTTAGTTTTTACATCCTATACACAATATTGAATGCCATCTCCTTAGTTGACACATCATATATGCGATGGCCCTCTGCTCACTTCCTTAGTATATAAATCATATATTTGAATTATGTCATGCTATGATGTTTACATAGACAGCATGTATCTGAATTATGGCATGCCAACGCATTTTCTAAAGACATAATATAGTTATATCATCTCATCCTGTTTACATAGTGATCATATTTAAATTATGCCATTCTATCTGTGAATTATATCATGCCATCATGTTTCCATCCACGGCATGTTTGCGATTTATGGCATGCCAACCACTTTAATAGACACATCGTATAATTATATCATGTCATCCTATTTACATAGTCATCATATTTTGAAGTATGTCATTCTATCCTGTTTAGTTAGCCATCATACCTGTGAAATTGTGTCATGCTATCCTGTTTAATTAGCCATCATATATGTGAAATTATGTCCTGCTATTCTGTTTGCTTAGACAACATAAATGTGAATTATTTCATGCCCTGTTTTCTTCCCTACTATCGATTGCACGTGTCTATCTTACAATGTCTGTACATTCAATTACTTTTCTTGTTTATCAGCCATTTCAATTAGAGGGAGTGATGGCAGTATCTGTGGGAGTAAAAACACGGTCTTCAGAAAAGATCGTGCTACCTGTCGATGCAGATAGAACCACGGTTGTACTTGCCCAAGAACCAGCCCCACCACACATAACCCACACTCATGCAGATTGTACCCTACACAGTTGGACAGAGAACCAGCTACACCCCTTCTCACCCCAACCCCAGTAGATAGACACCCAGTTCCCGTTGACACAGCACCGTCTCCACCACAGAGCACCCAAACACGAGCAGTTAGTAAGGCAACTGCAGTGCCCAAATCACGAGGACCACCACTCCGAACCCGAAGTCAACGCTTAAAGCAGAAGAAGAATTGTTCTTAGGTCAGGTTCTGTAGCTATGGTTCATACTACTTTGCTCTTGCATCACTGTATTTACTGATACCAACTAATTTCAAATTTGAAGGATGCAATTGAAACTCTAATGGCGCAACAGGTATGTTTTAAACCTGTTTCTTCAACGTGTTTGGCTGTTTGCTGTTGTAACTTGCACTTTGTTGATTTCATGTCACACCCTGCATTTTGTAACATTTCATTTGCATTAATAAATCATGAAAATTTGGACCAACAAAAACTTTTGCATTATTTGGCTTTTATTTTGAAGTTGGTTTTCTCTGTGTGGTTTTTCAAGTGCTCTTTAAAGTCAACTACTCCACCTTCTATACTTCATCTCCTTGTCCCAAACTTCTGCCCAATGATCATGCCATGTGTATAGAGCAATATAGTATTTTCTTACAAAAATAATTTGGCCAAAAAGTATTTTCAAAAAATTAGTTTTCTAAAAACCCCTGGGTTGAGGTTTGCACTGCAAATACTTAATTAAGGACAGTAAAATTATTTCCAAAGATATATTTGACTCCTATTAGGTATAGGATACCCAGACACCACAAAAATATAATTTTAAAAGTTATTTTCCTATTTATTTAAAGGATTTTTCTTAAGGCCAGAAATGGTGTTAAATAGGTTAAAATTATTTAAAAGTTTTAAAAATATTTGAGAAAAATTAGGTAGACTCAATGGACATATATTTTCCATATATATGAGTTTCAACACATGGTTATGATCAAAATATTGGACAAAACCTCCGAAAACCATTTCTGCCCATTTCAAGGATTTGAAATATTTCTACAGGAAATATTTTCATAAAAATCCAAGGAAAATCCAGCAAGTCACAAATGCATATTGTGATCAGCTTGCAAAGCCTCATGTCAATTAAAGTCATTTTGGTCCACCAAAATGCCCCAAAACCTTCTCTGACCAGAACCATATTTGAACAAGTTTGTACTACCAACTTTCTCTCCTTGACCCCAACTTTTTTTAGCATGTTCACCTAACCAAATGAGGCCACTACACCAAGTCCATTTCTGCTCATTTCTAGGGTTTACCAAAGTTGCATTGGAAAACTTCTCCAAATGAGCTCATACCCCTTGAACCTTGATGTTTTGTCATTACAAAGGCCCCTGCCAAATGGCACATCAAGAGGATTAGTGAAACTACCCCAAGCACTAATCAAACACCTTCTGCCACTTTTCAATAATCACCATTTTGACCTGAAAAGATATTCTCCTTGAGCTGAGCTTTTTACCACATCTCCTCCTAGTCCTCCTCTACCTCCAGTAACAATGGCTGCACCCCAGCTAAATAATTGAGGGGTGAAACCACCTCTTTCTCTCTGGACAGCCCATTTCCCCCTCTTCCTCACCTCCCTCCTCATCACAGTGGCCATCCAGAGCATCCAATGCCTCTCCCTACTTCTTTACTCCCTCCTAGGGCTGCCAGACATCAGTGGCCGCGCCCACAAGGCATATAATATGCCATGGCATGCCAAATGCACGCTCCAGAGCGTGCTAGAGTGCGCTCCCGCACTGTAGCTGCCCTCTGCCCGATGCCTCCGACCACCTCGAGCCTCCCCCGCGCGTCTGCCGATGTGCCTCGGCGTCCGCAACACGCTACGCGGTCGGCCCCCTTCCTCTCTCCTCCTCCCCGCGCCTCCGCGCCAGCAGACACCGGCCGCCCGAGCGCGCCAATGGCGCGGCTCACACGCGCGCACCTCTGACCTCTCCCCACTCTCTCTCTCTCTCTATCTCTCCCGACGTAGTCGACGTCCAGGAAAACCCCAGACATGTCCACGCGCGCCCCCGTGACCAACAGCAACGGCTACAACCTCGCCGGCGCACGGGTCTACTGTGAGCCGTGGCTCGCCTACTTAAAGGCCTCCCCAAGCCCCCTTTCCTCACCACTCGCCCTCTCACTCCCCTAATCGCTCCCCTGCACCCCCAGTTCGCCTCCAGAGCCGCCCGAGCTCGGGATCAAGCTCGAGCTCCGCCGCTTCGGCTCGCCGGAGTTCGCGAGGTACAGGCCGTCTCCGGCCCCCTTTCCTCTCGATCTGGAACCCCTGCAGCTCCCTAACCATTTCCTCCTTCCTCCCCGCCTCTTTTGCAGCCGGAAACGGCCAGAGCCGTCGACGCCCGAAGCCCCTCCGCCGCGAGACCTCGTCGCCGGCGGGCCAGGCAACGCCGGTGACGTCCACCACCTCCACCCGAACGGCGACTCAACGCTGAGTCCAGCCGTACCTTCACCCGACCTCGCCGTGGCCTACATCGTCGCCGGTGAGCTCGCCGCCCCTCTCTGACCAGGGTTGACGACGACGGCCGTGGGCCCCGTCCGTCAGCCTCTCGCCCTGACGCCAAGGCCCCGCCCATCAGGTTTGACCTAGCGCACGCGCGTGCACCGGTGTGCTAGGCCGCCTCTCTGGCTGGGCCTGCTGCGCTCCGCCTGTTCTGGCCCAGCAGGCACAGGGCCCTTTTCTTTTTCTTTTTCTGTCTCTTTTCCAAAAATTCCACAGCATAAAATATATGTCCAAATAATTTAATTCCAATTCCTAAATTCCCAAAATATTGCAACCTATTTAATGGTGCAACTTTCATCCAAATCCAACCAACTTTTATGTACTGTTCAAATTTAAATTCAAATTTGAGTAGTTTAATCTCTGTTTGAAAATCCATATCCCCTCTTGTATAGCTCCAAATCCAAAACCAGGAATTTCCCCTTCTTAGTTTTCAACCTAGTATTTTACAAAAATGAGTTGACATTTTTCTGAGCACTTTGGTTTTTCTGTTTTATTATTGCCTTATTTTCTCGTTATTGTTTTGCGACGATAGATTGTGTTGCTGACGAAGGAGTTGGACCAGAAGACTTTGAAGACCCACAAGACTTTGCTGAGCCAGGCAAGCAGCCCTTTTGACCATGTCTATGAAACCTTTTTATGCATGTCATATAGCACTTTATTACCGTTGCTTCGGAATCATGATGTGATGGTAACCACTTTGATGGGTTGCCTCTATTACTTCCTCATTGATACTTGCATTGTGCATGACCCTACCTCCTTATGAGGGTTATGCCGGTAGGAGTAGATAGGATGCTAAAGTAATGCTACGCAAAAAGGGGTCGGGAACAAGCATAGTGATGGAGTCAAAGTATTTTCAAAGGACTTTTCGAAAACCCCATCGGGAGCCACTTATGCCCGAGGGAGATGATGAGTTGGGTAACCACTTGATGACGAAGTGGTGTACCGAGGCAAGTGCGTGTGTTGTTTCCAAAACGGATTGGTTTAAGTTGCGACCGTTATTCCAACCTTACATGCGCAACCACTATACCCTTATATGGGAAAGGGCATTATTGATTACCTAGGCCGATACTAGCTTGGAGCCCGCATTACTAGTGATGGGGGAGTTGTTGGTGCGCTCTCTCGGGACGGGGTCGTGCCAGGTAGGGCGGCCATGACTGTTTTAACAGGGCACCGGATACACCGTTGTGTCCCCTCTCGGATGTTACGATCTCGAGTGAGTCTTGTATGATGTACATCGTGAGGATACGGAACAACGAGTGGACTCCTTGTTAGTGTCGTCTAGGGAAAGATAGTGATCGGGTGCTTACCCCGGGTACTTGAGGTACCGCGGGTCGTGGATGACACGGAAGTTCCCCGGATCTTGTGGGTAAAGTGTGCAACCTCTGCAGAGTGTAAAACTATTCGAATAGCCATGTCCACGGTCAAGGACAGTTGGGTAACCGCTCTTGGGCTACGTCCACTTGTTTACAAACCAGTGTGTGTGTTTGGATAAGTGGGAAGAACTACTTGGGTCAAGTCAAAGGACTTGACATGATTGAGTTGGGTTGATGCCCACTCTATTTATGTTGATATCTGTAACCTGTCCTCAGGGTTAATTAAATTGTCGTGATGCATGCCTTACAAGTTGTTGAACATGTCATTGCACTCAAAACTAGCTTTCCGCAAAAATTTACCTATATCATGCATTGTTGTACATTGAACCAAAACATGGGTTGCTTGTGAGTACATTCAAAGTACTCATTGGCTTGCCACTGGTTATTTAATTGGCCGGGCATGGAAGAACAGGAGTTCGAAGAAGAATTCTTTGGAGACGAACATGCGAACTAGGACGTTTCCCAGTCAGAATGCATGTAGGGTTAAGGCAGATGGCATGGGTTCCACTTATCGACGAAGATTTCCGCTGCTTGTGTTTCATTTGATGTTCAACCCTTAAGGCTTTATCGATGTAAGACTTGACCATAATGGTCATAATTTGTGTAAGACGGTATGTATGGATGTAAGACTCTTGTTATTCAGCATCTGTGTGTTCATTGAGCATTGATCTCTGGGATCACTGTACACGTGCATTCGGTGATCACGATTCATGAGTCGGGGTCCCCACATAGCTGGTATCAGAGCCATCCTGACTGTAGGAAGCCTTAGATAGCATGGACGTTAGTTAGCTTGAGACCATCTAAACTTCTCTTCTTTTCTAAAGCTTACCCAACCCAAGATATATTTCCCTTATTGACCTCTCCCATTCAACCTTTGTAGATGGCTGCCGTACCCGAAGACTTCCTGACCACCGGATTTCCCGTGCTTCTCGAGGATAGCCTCAAGAAGTGCCAGTTCCACCGAGCCCCCATTTTCACCTACCATGAGCATTGGATCAATGACACCTTGACGGAGTATCATGTGGAAGTGATCGTGAAGGCCAATGACTCTCCAACAAGCTGGTTCTTCGAGGGACCCCAGATGGCTACACTAGTTCTTGCCGTCGAGACGGCAACCCTCAAGGCACTCACCCGCCTCCGAGACCTTCTTCCAGAGATGGCAGATGAGTTGGCAACCCGCTTCTTGCCTTATCAGAAGGAGGGTGAGGATGAGAGCAGTGCACCAGCTCCACCATTAGAAGAAGCACTTCCACTCCGATTCCAGACCTACTTCAGCCTTTGTGCCGATAGTTTGGCACAACACTTGGCCTTGGAATCAATGGAACTCCGAAAGGAACTTCATGAGACCAAGGAAGGTACTCCCCCTGGTCAGCCCGCAATCGCATACCGAGGCGGAAGACCCCCAAAGGATGGAGAACCACCACGGCAACACCGCATGAGCGCAAGGGAATACCGCAAGCTCTTCGCACCACCGGCAAAGCAACGCCGTGTTGAGATCCTCCACTCCCCCACCCCTTCAAGTGAAGAGGAAAGTCAGGCCACCGATGACGAGGAGGAAGACCCAGAAGATCCAGACTACGCGACCGAGCATTCCGCCACTTAGGCATCATTCGCAGCCCGGATGTGCCCGTTAGTAACCCCTATGGTAGGATAGGTCGTGTACCCCTATGCAAAGTCGAGTCCTTGTAATGGTTCATATGAAACCATGTAGCGTTGTGTTTGCTTTTGATGTGTTTGATGGATGTCATGCTTTCCTACGGGAACTTGTAAGCGACTACATCACCCATTTGGATTTTAATGAATGTGTTGGCCTTTTGGCCCTTGCATGAAAACAATTAGTGTCATACCAACCCCTTTACTAGGCATCCCATCTATATTGCTTTCCCCATCTTTCCCAATCATGAGACCTTGATCGCTCCAACAGGATGCCTGGTGTGACTCGTACTGGTACCTCTACCCAGCAGCAAGAAGCCGGAGAAGGAGACGGTCAGGACCAAACCCAAGGACAAGCTCCACCACCGCCACCACCTCCAAACATGGACACGACTCAGCTTCTCCAAGCCTTCCGAGAGGAACGCCAAGCCAACACTGCAGCCCTCTAGATGATTGCTCAAGCTGTCAACCGCCAGCCGGCGGGAAACGGCAATGGACGTTCCACGTTGGTGGAGTTCAAGAAGCATGCACCACCCACCTTCATCAAGACTGCTGAACCCCTGGATGCAGACGACTGGGTCCGCACCATTGAGGATCTGCAGGAACTAGTCGGATGCACTGAGGACCGTGAGAAGGTGGCGTATGCTGCTCACTGTCTCGGGGGAACTGCTAGGGCTTGGTGGGATGGATTCAAGGCCATGCATGCTGAGCAAAACATCACTTGGAATGACTTCAAGGCAGAATTCCAAAAGGCCCACATTCCTTCCGGAATTATGGCCATCAAGAAGCGTGAGTTCCGAGCCCTGAAGCAAGGTAGTAGCACTGTCAAGGAGTACATGCAGAAGTTCAGTGTTCTCTCAAGGTATGCCCCTGAAGATGTCAGCACTAATACTGCCAAAAGGGAGTGCTTCATGGAAGGCCTTAACCAGACTCTGCAGTACTCGCTTGTTGTATGTGACTGCCCGGCTTTTCCTGATCTGGTGAACAAGGCACTCATGCTTGAAGACAAGCGACGTGCTTTGGATGATACCCGTAAGCGCAATATGATCAGCAAGGGTAGCTCCAGCAACCAGAAGCCTTGCCCGTGGCAGCCAGCCCCGGTCAAGCCAACCTATCAGCAGCCAAGAGCTCCTGCACCCCACACCAACAATCAGCCTCAGTCGTATGCCAACCCCAGGCCAGCTTACAACAACCCCAATAACAACGTCGGCAAGAGCAGCAACCCCAACCAAGTCACTTGCTTTGGGTGTGGTCAGCCAGGACACTACTACAAGTATTGCCCCAACAAGAAGCCCGACGCCCCGCGCCCCAATGCGCAGAACCCAGGACAAGGTCGTGGAATGCCACTAAGGAACCAAGCTCCCCGCAACCCGCCCAACAACGGCAAGGGTCGTGTGAATCATGTCACTGCAGAAGAAGCCCAGGAAGACCCGGACGTCGTGCTGGGTACGTTCCTTGTCAACTCAACACCTGCAACTGTCTTGTTTGATTCTGGAGCCACGCATTCATTTGTCACCCAAAGCTTTGCATTAAAAAGTGGCATGACCCCTACACCCCCGAATAACCCTATGGTGGTACAAACCCCCGGAGCAGAGATGAGACCCAAGATAGGATGTAAAGGAGTCGGGATTATCATTAATGGGGTAGACTAACAAGCAGACCTTATCATCTTAAGATCACAAGGCTTGGATGTGATCTTCGGAATGAATTGGCTCATCAAGCACCAAGGCTTGTTAGATTGTGCCAACCGGACTATCATTGTAACCAATGACCAAGGAGTCGAAGTTAAGTTTGCTCCCAACCCCACCTCTTCTCACGTCAACCAAGTCAACTGTCTGACTGAAGTTGGATTGGAGCAAGTGCCGGTAGTATGCGAGTACCCCGATGTCTTTCCTGATGAGTGTGACGCCCGGATAATTAAGCTACAGTAAACCTCTACTAATGATGCCACGTCACCTTCGTTACTGTTGTTAATCTCGCGTTAGTTCAAAACCGGTTCAGACCTAAATTTTAATTAAAGTCAAACGATAAAAAAATTTCAAACGTTAAAACTAAAATGTTCTCTGTGTGACAAATAATCCCTAGAAAACATTGGAGGTGAAACCACATTTTAATAAATTATTTAAATGCACTATATTAAATAAAACAACAACTTGAACAATTAATTAAATGCCCTTTATTAGTTATAAATATTAGACTATTATAATTGGGGTTTAAACTTTAGTGGTCATGGTGTAATTAGTAAAACTAATAATATATTTTACAAAACTAAAATAAACTGATGAATGTAATAAAACCGATAGAAAATAAATAAAAAGAAAAGAAACTGCAAAAACTAACAAAACAAAAAAAAGAGGGAACCCCCCTCCCACGCCCCACTGGCCCAGCTGGTCGGCCAGCCCGCCAGGCCCAACCGGCCACCCCCCACTCTCTCCATAACCCCCTAGAGGCCAAACCCTAACCCATAACCCCCACTGACACCTCCCACTCCCCCCCACGATCCCCATGTTCCTCTCCTTCCCCCGATCCAGATCGGGATCGGGGCATTCGCCCCTGCCGCCGCCCCGACCCCGTCGACGCCACCGACCCGGATCGCCGTCGCCTACCGTCGCCGTTGCCGCCTCGCCCTCCTCTCCCTCGCGCGACACCACATGAAGCCGTGGCCACGGCTCATCGCCGCCCCGACGCTGCCGCCCGAGGACCTCCCCGGAGCTCCCTCGCCGGCCTGCCTCCTCCTTCCCACCGGTCTGCCTCCTCCGACGCCGTCGTCCCCATCGACCACCTCGCGCCCCCACTACCCGTGCCCTATGCCCACAGTGAGCCCGCTTCCTCCCCTCTCCCTCGCGCACACCGTCCTGCTCCTCCGCCGCATCGCTCCGCCTCGTACTCACCGCAGTTACGCCGCCCGCGGCCACCCACGCACGCACCGTGCCACCGCCCTGTTCCCCTCCACGGCGTCGGCGCGCCCGCGTCGCGGCTCGCATAGCACGCCGCCCCGCCATGAGATGTGCGCGCCCGCACGTGCCTGCGTCCGGCGCCCGCTTTGCGTCGTGCCGCGACGCTCCTCGCCCCTGCTGCTCCTTCCCCTTCGCCGCTCGCCTGCACTCGCCTCCCCTACGCAGCTGACCTTGGCCGCCACCCCGCGCTGTGGCCTCGCGCTCGCCTGCGCGCAATTCCCCGCTTGCCTCCCGTCACCGCCTGCCACAGCGCGTTGGCCCGCGCCCGCCACTGCCATCCCGTCGACGTCCCCCTCCGGCGGGCAACCGTGCCGTGTGGTCCCCTCGCCTTGGTCGTTGCTCGGGCTGCGGTCGTGCCCGCAGCAACCGTTCGGGCTATGCCCGATAGGCCCCCTGGGCCTATGACGTTGGGGCCCCACGCCCCAGAATGTTTATTAAAAAAACGAATTAAAAGAATTAAGAATTAAAAATAAATAAATAATAATTAAAAATAATTAACACATTAATTAATTGATTAACTTAAATAATATGGATTAGATTAACCTAATCATTTAGTTAAAGCTAACTAACCTTGTTTAATTATTATGAGTCTATGACAAGCGGGACCAACTAGTTAGTTTGACCAGTCAACAGTCAATGCTGACTGGGCTGTTGACTTTGACCGGCCCCATCAGTCAGCCTCTGCTGACTGGGTAGTTGACCAAGTCAACTGGGCCTACTAGTCAGCCACACAAGCCCATCTGTGGGTACACTTCTGTGTACCCATAGCAATTTAACATTTAATTTTCGAATTAAAAATAATTTAAAATGATTAAATCCTTTATAAATTCATATAAAATAAACCGTAGCTCGGATGGAAAAACTTTGTACATGAAAGTTGCTCAGAACGACGAGTCGAACCCGGATACGCAGCCCGTTCGTCCGCCACGCACCCCTAACATATCAAACTCGCAACTTTCCCCCTCCGGCTCCTCTGCCCGAAAACGCGAAACACCGGGGATACTTTCCCGGATGTTCCCCCCTTCGCCGGTATCACCTATCCCTACGTTAGGTCACCTCTAGCACAACGTATTGCCGCTTCTTGCTTTTTGTTACATTTGATTGCTCTGTTATTTATTGTGTTCCCCCTCCGTTACTTCTTTCCGATAGACCCTGAGACCGATGCCGGTACCCCTGTGATCGACTACATCGACGACCCCTCCTTCTTGTCTGAGCAACCAGGCAAGCCCCCCCCCCTTGATCACCAGATATCGCCTACTCTGATCTATACTGCTTGCATTAGAGTAGTGTAGCTTGTTACTGCTTTCCGTTATCCTATCCTGATGCATAGCTTGTCCTTGTTACTACTGTTGTTACCTTTACCTGCTATCCTACATGCTTAGTATAGGATGCTAGTTTTCCATCAGTGTCCCTACATTCTTGTCCGTCTGTTGTGCTATACTATCGGGCCGTGATTACTCGGGAGGTGGTCACGGGTATATAATATACATTATACATGATACATGTGATGACCAAAGTCGGGTTGGCTCGAGGAGTACCCGCGAGTGATTCACGGATTGGGGCTGAAAGGACCCTTGTCCCGAGGGCCCTCTGTGCGGATCTTTGTGGTGGAGCGGCAGGGCAGCTTGAGGCTACCTGGGTGAGAGGTGGGCCTGGCCCTGTCGGCGTTCGCGGATACTTAACACGCTTATCGAGATCTTGGTATTTGATCTGACTCTGGCTACTGTCCTATACGCACTAACCAACTACGCGGGAAAGATATGGGCACTCGGCATCGTGGTATCAACCGAAGCACTTCGTGACGTTAGCGACTGAGCCGCGCGCGCCGGGTTGGACCGCGTAACGTGGCTTCATTTGTAATGGAGGTTGCTAGGTATGCTCTCCGGCCGCGTATGCAACGTGCAGGTGTGCAATGGGCGATGGGCCCAAACCCCTGCGCGCATAGGATTTAGACCGGCGTGCTGACCTCTCTATTGAGCCTAGGTGGGGCTGCGACGTGTTGATCTTTCGAGGCCGGGCATGACCCAGGAAATTGTGTCCGGCCAAATGGGATCAAGCGTGTTGTGTTATGTGGTGCACCCCTGCAGGGAAGTTAATCTATTCGAATAGCCGTGTCCCTCGGTAAAAGGACGACCCGGAGTTGTACCTTGATCTTATGACAACTAGAACCGGATACTTAATAAAACACACCCTTCCAAGTGCCAGATACAACCCGGTGATCGCTCTCTAACAGGGCATCGAGGAGGGGATCGCCGGGTAGGATTATGCTATACGATGCTACTTGGAGGACTTCAGTCTACTCTCTTCTACCTGCTGCAAGACGGAGGCGACCAGAAGTGTAGTCTTCGATAAGACTAGGTATCCCCCTCTTATTCTGGCATTCTGCAGTTCAGTCCACTGATATGGCCCTTTACACATATATCCATGCATATGTAGTGTAGTTCCTGGCTTGCGAGTACTTTGGATGAGTACTCACGGTTGCATTGTTTCCCCTTTCCCCCCATACCTCTATTCGATTGCTATGACCAGGCGATGGAGCCCAGGATCTAGATGCCACCGTCGATGACGACTACTATCCCGGAGGTCCCTACTACTACGTGCTGCCTGCTGACGACGACCAGGAGTAGTTAGGAGGATCCCAGGCAGGAGGCCTGCGCCTCTTTCGATTGTATCCCAGTTTGTGCTAGCCTTCTTAAGGCAAACTTGTTTAACTTATGTCTCTACTCAGATATTGTTGCTTCTTCTGACTCGTCTATGATTGAGCACTTGTATTCGAGCCCTCGAGGCCCCTGGCTTGTATTATGATGCTTGTATGACTTATTTTATTTGTAGAGTTGTGTTGTGATATCTTCCCGTGAGTCCCTGATCTTGATCGTACACATTTGCGTGCATGATTAGTGTACGATTGAATCGGGGGCGTCACAAGTTGGTATCAGAGCCGACTGCCTGTAGGAATCCCCCTTTCCAACTCCTTGGCCGAAGTTGAGTCTACGCATTGCAAAACTTGTACTAACTTGGCTGTGTGTCTTATGGGCACACGTCGCCATCGGGTGGTAGTAGGATCTTTTACTCCTTGATCTATACTCTGGGACTCTGACATCTCTTCTATTCGAGATAAATGAATTTTGCTAAATCTAACATTAGGATCTCGTTATCACTTTCACCCGGAGAGCCCCCTATTACTGATGATCGTCTGCTGCACGTGAAGACCCTGAAGATACTCTCCGCTGTTAACCCGAGAACTTGTGTTCATCGCGTTTGCAATTTCCCTTCCACCGTCAACCCTTATGGATAACTACTTGCAGTTGTTATTCTTACATTCATCCCCAGTTGGTCTTGTTATTACAAGATACCCCGAAATACTCGTCGATGTTTCGATAATCCTTTGAGCCTACTGCCTTGCTGTTCTTTGTCACCTGAATACCCCTACGGATAATTCTCTCACTTATCGAGTATCCGCTCATCCCCATTTATTCGTGTGTTACACCATGGTCTTTGAAATACTATTCAATCCTCCAAGAATCCTTAGTAGCTTATTGCTCTGCAATACTTGTCTGCTTGCATGATGGATGCTTTCCATATGTCTGGCAGTATTCGTTAGTATCCTTAGGCACCGTCATTTTGATCCTTTTGATTCAACATGAGTGCGAATGCACGCAATCATTAGTTGATCCTTTTAAATTATCTTTCCGGCTCAGACGTCATTTTAAACATGAGCTGGTCCTCAACCAATCCAATTGCCGTTGATTGTACCCTTAAGGCTATTCAACTTATCCATCCCTAATCAGAACATTGCTTCTGATCCCTTGATTTGAAAATCATAATTCCTTTGCATTTGAGCTCTGGATTAGTCAGTTGTTTCTATAATCCAATGCCTTTGCATGGATTCTTCCTCTGGTTGAGTACTGATGCTTACATCAGATCCCTTGAGGACCATCGGATCCTATTTGGATTTTATCCGATAGCATCCTTCATATTCAATCACTTTGGAAGTTCTTTCCCTCATACATAATGCCATTGGAAAATCCTATTCCTTGGTTTGGCCTACCATGCTTTGCTTTGGAGCTGGTGATATTTACTCTTGAAGCTTGTGGTATATGTTTCTAAGATGCCCCAATGGGTGGAACCTATACCTTCTCTAAAACCGTGTGAACCCGAAAGTTTTCATGAGTCATACTCTTCTGGTGCTTCGCCGGATAAAATTTCAACACCGCAACTTCTTTGAAGACGAGAAATAATGAAATGTTATGCATTAACGAAGTGGGAGTCGACCTTGAACTTAGTGTTCATGCCCATGGACCCGATGTGGAACTTATCATGGAAGCTTCTTGCAAAACTTTTAATCAGTTGGATAATTCTTTCGGTGTCTTTGAATTGGATCCCTTGCAACTATGGTTTCGACCATATTGATATTCCTTGATTCCTTTTCTCAGAAAAGTTAAGGTTCTTGTCTTTTGCAAGATCAATACACTTGTCAACCCTCTATGTTGCTCTACATCTGAGTATTACCCTCTGGTATCTTGATAATATCACCGAACCATGTTGCTTAGTATGAGCCTTCATCAAGTATTATTCCTCACCGATTCCAATGTTTCCTGGTTTCGAGTTGTTAGTCACTCGAGGACACCGATACCTAAATCGGATCCGCACCACGATTAAACAACTCTTAGTAATCTCTTTTACTCACGAGTTTGTACTCGAGTATGTCGATCCTAGCCTGATCGACTATCATCATAATGCTAATTTTCACTATGCTACCTGGCCCTTCTCCCGGTAGCAAAATTTTTCGACGTTGAGCTAAGCTTACGTCCATCTTCCTCGTCATACCATCTCTACTTGAACAACAAACTTGATTTCGAGTTTATGTCATACCCTTGGTTTATGTGTCAAACACATTTTCCTTTCCATTGATTTGTTTAGCCTTCCTTGTGATCCATATGATCTAAGCAGTAATATTCTTCTGCTTATGTAACACCTTGGTGTACAACCTTGTCGGTAAGACCCTGTTACATTTGTCGATAGCATTCTGGTAACCACCGATGGATGAGAACTTTGCCTATTGGTCCGCCTCGTTCAACGAGCAGGAAAATGGTTCTCTTCGTCCCTCGCCCTTGGTACCGACGTTGTTGCCGACATAATCGACATGCTACCCTCTGACATGCGTTGCTATCATGACTATGCAAGATGTCACCGCTCCTCCTACTTTTAACCCACATGTGGGTCCATAACCCACAGTTCGACATGATCAAAATCTGGCTCTGCTGTACCCCCTGTCCCAAGGTTGTTCCTTGCGCAGGGCCTCGTATGTAATTCATGAGCCACCTTCCGAGAGATCATCAATTCTGGTATTAAACACAATACTTATTCTCGTTGCTTTAGACCCCTTTCTTTCATGCCCTGTAATAGGCATCGAACGATTGCATGCCCGCTCAAAACTTCCCAAGATACCTCCTTACATTACTCTCGATATTATCTTAATTGAATTCGAGAGTTACTTCCGCCACCTTCCCCGACGTTATCGATCAGATAGTCAACCTTGCAGAGGTCCGTTCTCCCGGAATACCCACCCTTATTCTTTCATAAGTACGATGGAATTCCCGAAGAAAGGACACCAACTTCATCATGATGACCTGAAGCAGAGAAATGAAGACATCAAATTAATGGATCGACCTCTTTGAGAAGAGTAACCAAGGCCGAGAAGATCCGTTAGAATTTTGTAACTAAACCTTCCCCCTTTCACTACCTCTTAAATCTCGGGACGAGATTTCTTGTAGTAGAGGAGAATTGTGACGCCCGGATAATTACGCTACAGTAAACCTCTACTAATGATGCCACGTCACCTTCGTTACTGTTGTTAATCTCGCGTTAGTTCAAAACCGGTTCAGACTTAAATTTGAATTAAAGTCAAACGATAAAAAAATTTCAAACGTTAAAACTAAAATGTTCTTTGTGTGACAAATAATCCCTAGAAAACATTGGAGGTGAAATCACATTTTAATAAATTATTTAAATGCACTATATTAAATAAAACAACAACTTGAACAATTAAATAAATGCCCTTTATTAGTTATAAATATTAAACTATTTTAATTGGGTTTTAAACTTTTGTGGTCATGGTGTAATTAGTAAAACTAATAATATATTTTACAAAACTAAAATAAACTGATGAATGTAATATAACCGATAGAAAATAAATAAAAAGAAAAGAAACTGCAAAAACTAACAAAAAAAAGAGGGAACCCCCCTCCCACGGCCCACTGGCCCAGCTGGTCGGCGAGCCCGCCAGGACCAACCGGCCACCCCCACTCTCTCCATAACCCCCTGGAGGCCGAACCCTAACCCATAACCCCCACCGACACCTCCCACTTCCCCCCCACGATCCCCATGTTCCTCTCCTTCCCCCGGTCCAGATCGAGATCAGGGCATTCGCCCCCGCCGCCGCCCCGACCCCGTCGACGCCACCGACCCGGATCGCCGTCGCCTACCGTCGCCGTTGCCTCCTCTCCCTCCTCTCCCTCGCGCGACACCACGTGAAGCCGTGGCCACGCCTCATCGCCGCCCCGACGCTGCCGCCCGAGGACCTCACCGGAGCTCCCTCGCCGGCCGGCCTCCTCCGCCCCACCGGTCTGCCTCCTCCGACGCCGTCGTCCCCATCGACCACCTCGCGCCCCCACTGCCCGTGCCCTATGCCCACAGTGAGCCCGCTTCCTCCCCTCTCCCTCGCGCACACCGTCCTGCTCCTCCGCCACACCGCTCTGCCTCGTACTCACCGCGGTTACGCCGCCCGCGGCCACCCATGCATGCACCGTGCCACCGCCCTGTTCCCCTCCACGGCGTCGCGCGCGCCCGCGCCGCGGCTCGCACAGCACGCCGCCCCGCCGCGAGATGTGCGCGCCCGCACGCGCCTCCGTCCGGCGCCCGCTTTGCGTCGTCCCGCGACACTCCTCGCCCCTGCTGCTCCTTCCCCTTCGCCGCTCGCCTGCACTCGCCTCCCCTGCGCAGCAGACCTTGGCCGCCACCCCGCGCTGTGGCCTCGCGCTCTTCCCCGCTTGCCTCCCGTCGCCGCCTGCCACAGCGCGTTGGCCCGCGCCCGCCGCTGCCATCCCGCCGGCGTCCCCCTCCGGCGGGCAACTATGCCGTGCCGTCCCCTCGCCTTGGTCGTTGCTCGGGCTGCGATCGTGCCCGCAGCAACCGTTCGGGCTATGCCCGATAGGCCCCCTGGGCCTATGACGTTGGGGCCCCACGCCCCAGAACATTTATTAAAAAAACGAATTAAAAGAATTAAAAATTAAAAATAAATAAATAATAATTAAAACATTAATTAATTGGTTAACTTAAATAATTTGGATTAGATTAACCTAATCATTTTCTTAAAGCTAACTAACCTTATTTAATTATTATGAGTCTATGACAAGCGGGACCCACTAGTTAGTTTGACCAGTCAACAGTCAATGCTGACTGGGTTGTTGATTTGACCGGCCCCATCAGTCAGCCTCTGCTGACTGGGTAGTTAACCAAGTCAACTGGGCCTACTGGTCAGCCACACAAGCCCATCTGTGGGTACACTTCTGTGTACCCATAGCAATTTAACATTTAATTTTCGAATTAAAAATAATTTAAAATGATTAAATTCTTTTTAAATTCATATAAAATAAACCGTAGCTCGGATGGAAAAACTTTGTACATGAAAGTTGCTCAGAACGACGAGACGAACCCGGATATGCAGCCCGTTCGTCCGCCACGCACGCCTAACATATCAAACTCGCAACTTTCCCCCTCCGGCTCCTCTGCCCGAAAACGCGAAACACCGGGGATACTTTCCCGGATGTTTCCCCCCTTCGCCGGTATCACCTATCCCTACGTTAGGTCACCTCTAGCACAACGTATTGCCGCTTCTTGCTTTTTGTTACATTTGATTGCTCTGTTATTTATTGTGTTCCCCCTCCGTTACTTCTTTCCGGTAGACCCTGAGACCGATGCCGGTACCCCTGTGATCGACTACATCGACGACCCCTCCTTCTTGTCTGAGCAACCAGGCAAGCCCCCCCCCCTTGATCACCAGATATCGCCTACTCTGATCTGTACTGCTTGCATTAGAGTAGTGTAGCTTGTTACTGCTTTCCGTTATCATATCCTGATGCATAGCGTGTCCTTGTTACTACTGTTGTTACCTTTACGTGCTATCCTACATGCTTAGTATAGGATGCTAGTTTTTCATCAGTGGCCCTACATTCTTGTCCGTCTGCTGTGCTATACTATCGGGCCGTGATTACTCGAGAGGTGATCACGGGTATATAATATACATTATACATGATACATGTGGCGACCAAAGTCGGGTTGGCTCGAGGAGTACCCGCGAGTGATTCACGGATTGGGGACTGAAAGGACCCTTGTCCCGACGGCCCTCTGTGTGGATCTTTGTGGCGTAGCGACAGGGCAGGTTGAGGCTACCTGGGTGAGAGGTGGGCCTGGCCCTGTCGGTGTTCGGGGATACTTAACACGCTTAACAAGATCTTGGTATTTGATCTGAGTCTGGCTACTGGCCTATACGCACTAACCAACTATGCGAGAAAGATATGGGCACTCAGCGTCGTGGTATCAGCCGAAGCACTTCATGATGTCAGTGACTCAGCGGCGCGCGCCGGGTTGGACCGCATAACGTGACTTCCTTTGTAATGGAGGTTGCTAGGTCTGCTCTCCGGCCGCGTACGCAACATGCAGGTGTGCAATGGGCGATGGGCCCAGACCCCTGCGCGCATAGGATTTAGACCGGCGTGCTGACCTCTCTGTTGAGCCTAGGTGGGGCTGTGATGTGTTGATCTTCCGAGGCCGGGCATGACCCAGGAAAGTGTGTCCGGCCAAATGGGATCAAGCGTGTTGGGTTATGTGGAGCACCCCTGCAGGGAAGTTAATCTATTCGAATAGCCGTGTCCCTCGGTAAAAGGACGACCCGGAGTTGTACCTTGATCTTATGACAACTAGAACCGGATACTTAATAAAACACACCCTTCCAAGTGCCAGATACAACCCGGTGATCGCTCTCTAACAGGGCATCGAGGAGGGGATCGCCGGGTAGGATTATGCTATACGATGCTACCTGGAGGACTTCAGTCTACTCTCTTCTACCTGCTGCAAGACGGACGCAACCAGAAGCGTAGTCTTCGATAAGACTTGCTATCCCCCTCTTATTCTGGCATTCTGCAGTTCAGTCCACTGATATGGCCCTTTACACATATTTCCATGCATATGTAGTGTAGTTCCTGGCTTGCGAGTACTTTGGATGAGTACTCACGGTTGCATTGTTTCCCCTTTTCCCCCATACCTCTATCCGATTGCTGCGACTAGGCGATGGAGCCCAGGATCCAGACACCACCGTCGATGACGACTACTATCCCGGAGGTGCCTAGTACTATGTGCTGCCTGCTGACGACGACCAGGAGTAGTTAGGAGGATCCCAGGCAGGAGGCCTGCGCCTCTTTCGATTGTATCCCAGTTCATGCTAGCCTTCTTAAGGCAAACTTGTTTAAATTATGTCTATACTCAGACATTGTTGCTTCCGCTGACTCGTCTATGACCGAGCACTTGTATTTGAGCCCTCGAGGCCCCTGGCTTGTATTATGATGCTTGTATGACTTATTTTATTTGTACAGTTGTGTTGTGATATCTTCCCATGAGTCCCTGATCTTGATCGTACACATTTGCATGCATGATTAGTGTACGATTGAATCGGGGGCGTCACAATGAGCTACCGGGAATGCCTCCTGACCGAGACATCGAGTTCATCATCGAGCTCATGCCTGGAGCAGGACCCATCTATAAGAAGCCTTATAGAATGGGATCGGAAGAGTTAGCAGAGTTGAAGAAGCAACTGGAAGAGCAGTTGAGGAAGGGATTTATCCGCCCTAGTGCTTCCCCTTGGGGATCACCTATTCTGTTTGTGGCAAAGAAGGACGGTACCATCCGCTTATGCATTGACTACTGCTCCCTCAATGAGGTCACAATCAAGAACAAGTATCCACTTCCCAAGATTGAAGATCTGTTTGATCAACTCAATGGGGCCAAGGTGTTCTCCAAGATCGACCTCAGATCTGGGTACTACCAGCTGAAAATCGGACCCCAAGATATTCCGAAGACGGCATTTGTAACCAGATATGGCCTGTATGAGTGCACGGTCATGTCCTTTGGACTGACCAATGCCCCAGCTTACTTCATGTATCTCATGAATAAGGTCTTCATGGAATATTTGGACAAGTTTGTCGTTGTCTTCATTGATGACATTCTTGTCTTCTCAAAGACGGAAGAAGAGCAAGAGCAACACTTGAGGATGGTCCTAGACAAGCTTTGAGACCACCAACTGTATGCCAAGTTCAGCAAGTGTGAATTTTGGCTGCATGAGGTTGGATTATTGGGTCATGTTTTGACTAAAGAAGGATTGCCAGTCGATCCCGCTAAGATTGAAGCCATGACTGAATGGCAATCCCCAAGCAATGTAAAGGAAGTCAGAAGCTTACTCGGACTCGCGGGATATTACCGCAAGTTCGTTGAAGGACTCTCAAGCATTGCCCGAGCCATGACTCAGCTCTTGAAGACGGACACGAAGTTTGAATGGACGCCGAAGTGTGAGGAAAGCTTCCAGGAGCTGAAGAAGAGATTGACCACTGCCCCAGTTTTGGCCACACCAGATATACACAAGGAGTTTGTGATATATTGTGATGCGTCGAGAACCGGACTGGGAGGCGTTCTGATGCAAGAAGGCAGAGTCGTTGCTTACCTTTCAAGGCAACTACGGCCTCATGAAGAGAACTATGCTACTCATGACCTCGAGTTGGCAGCTGTAGTTCATGCCCTGAAGACATGGCGACATTGCCTCCTAGGGAAGCGGTGCGAGATATACACGGATCAGAAAAGTCTGAAGTATATTTTCACTCAGAAGGAATTGAACATGAGGCAAAGAAGGTGGCTAGAGTTGATCAAGGATTATGACCTCAGTGTTCAATACCACCCTGGGAAGGCTAATGTGGTAGCAGATGCATTAAGCAGAAAGGCTTGTTCCTTGAATGCTATGTTTAAGGAGAAGCTACCCGCCTTGTATGAAGAACTTGAAAGCTTCGGGTTGGAACTGGTTGCACCAGGATTTTTAGCCAACCTTGAAGTCAAGCCTACCCTGATGGATGATATTAAGGAAGCTCAAAAGGGACACGAAAGTATTGAAGGCATCAAGAGGAAGATCAAGGCAGGCAAGGCCCCAGGATTCTCAGAGGATGAGCAAGGAATCGTGTGGTTTGGGAACCGCATTTGCGTACCCCATAAGATTGAGCTCAAGAACCTGATCTTGCAAGAAGCTCATGACACCCCGTATTCCATCCATCCTGGAGGAACCAAGATGTATCAAGACCTAAAGGAAATATTTTGGTGGCGCGGGATGAAAAGGGAGATTGCCACCTATGTTGCAAAATGTGATGTATGCCAAAGGGTCAAAGCTGAATATCAGCGACCTGCTGGATTGATCCAACCACTCAAGGTTCCCGAGTGGAAATGGGATAAAGTTGGAATGGATTTCATCACTGGACTACCCAGGTCAAATAAGGGACATGACTCCATCTGGGTCATAGTCGACCATTTGACCAAAGTGGCCCATTTCATTCCCGTCGAAACGACTTACAAGGGAAACAAGCTAGCCAACCTCTACATCAACAGAATCGTAAGCCTTCATGGTGTTCCCAAGGAGATTGTGTCAGATCGAGGAACCCAGTTTACCTCAAGGTTCTGGAAGAAGTTCCAAGAGGCCATGGGGACCAAGTTGTCCTTCAGCACTGCTTTCCACCCATAGACCGGAGGTCAGACAGAACGAGTGAAACAGATACTCAAAGACATGCTCCGAGCCTGTGCCTTAGCATATGGAGCTAGGTGGGAAGATTGCCTCCCTTTCGCCGAGTTCTCCTACAACAACAGTTATCAGTCCAGCCTCCAGATGGCACCCTTTGAGGTGTTGTATGGACGCAAGTGCCGCACACCCCTCAATTGGTCAGAAACCGGGGAAGGACTAGTATTTGGGCCTGAAATCCTCCATGAAGCAGAAGAGCAAGTTCAGCTAGTCAGAGAGCAACTAAAGACCGCCAAGTCCAGACAGAAGAGCTACGCTGACTCACGTCGTAGAGACATGAACTTCCGAGTTGGAGACCATGTCTATCGCCGGGTCACACACCTCAAGGGAACCCAGCGCTTCCATGTCAAAGGAAAGCTCGCCCCAAGATACATCGGCCCCTTCAAGATTACTAACCGACAAGGAGAAGTGGCTTACCAGTTGGAACTGCCACCTGAACTATCCGATGTGCATAACATATTCCACGTGTCACAACTCCGGAAGTGTCTCCAAGTCCCAGACAAGCCTGATCTTTACAAGGACGTCAATCATCAAGCCATTGACCTTCAGCCTGATTTGACTTACCGTGCGAGGCCCATCTACATTTTGGATTAGGCTGAGCGACGCACTCGAAGCCGCACGATCAAGTACTTCAAGGTCCAGTGGAGCAACCACACTGAAGCAGAAGCAACCTGGGAACGTGAAGACTACCTTAGATCTGAGTTTCCATATCTCTTTAAAGCCTAGTTTAGGAATCTCGGGGACGAGATTCTTGTAAGGGGGGTAGGTCCGTCACACCCTGCATTTTGTAACATTTCATTTGCATTAATAAAGCATGAAAACTTGGACCAACAAAAACTTCTGCATTATTTGGCTTTTATTTCGAAGTTGGTTTTCTCTGTGTGGTTTTTCAAGTGCTCTTTAAAGTCAACTACTCCACCTTCTATACTTCATCTCCTTGTCCCAAACTTCTGCCCAATGATCATGCCATGTGTATAGAGCAATATAGTATTTTCTTACAAAAATAATTTGGCCAAAAAGTATTTTCAAAAAATTAGTTTTCCAAAAACCCCTGGGTTGAGGTTTGCACTACAAATACTTAATTAAGGGCAGTAAAAATATTTCCAAAGATATATTTGACTCCTATTAGGTATAGGATACCCAGAAATCACAAAAATATAATTTTAAAAGTTATTTTCCTATTTTATTTAAAGGATTTTTCTTAAGGCCAAATGGTCTTAAATAGGTTTAAATTATTAAAAAGCTTTAAAAATATTTGAGAAAAATTAGGGAGACTCAATGGACATATATTTTCCATATACATGAGTTTCAACACATGGTTATGATCAAAATATTGGACAAAACCTCCCAAAACCATTTCTGTCCATTTCAAGGATTTGAAATATTTCTACAGGAAATATTTTCATAAAAATCCAGGAAAATCCAGCAAGTCACAAATGCATATTGTGATCACCTTGTAAAGCCTCATGTCAATTAAAGTCATTTTGGTCCACCAAAATGCCCGGAAACCTTCTCTGACCAAAACCATATTTGAACAGGTTTGTACTACCAACTTTCTCTCCTTGACCCCAACTTTTTAGAGCATGTTCCCATAACCAAATGAGGCCACTACACCAAGTGGCGCATCAAGGAGAAGTGATTTGCTCAACTAGATCTACACAAGTCCATTTCTGCTCATTTCTAGGGTTTACCAAAGTTGCATTGGGCAACTTCTCCAAATGAGCTCATACCCCTTGAACCTTGATGTTTTGTCATTACCAAGGCCCTGCCAAATGGCACATCAAGAGGATTAGTGAAACTACCCCAAGCACTAATCAAACATCTTCTGCCACTTTTCAATAATCACCATTTTGACCTCAAAAGCTATTCTCCTTGAGCTGAGCTTTTGACCACATCTCCTCCTAGTCCTCCTCTACCTCCAGTAACAATGGCTGCACCCCAGCTCAATAATTGAGGGGTGAAACCACCTCTTTCTCTCTCTGGACAGCCCGTTTCCCCCTCTTCCTCACCTCCCTCCTCACCCAAGTGGCAATCCAAAGCATCCAATGCCTCTCCCTACTTCTTTACTCCCTCCTAGGGCTGCCAGACATCAGTGGCCGCGCCCACAAGGCATATAATATGCCATGGCATGCCAAATGCACGCTTCAGAGCGTGCTACAGTGCGCTCCCGCACTGTAGCTGCCCTCTGCCCGATGCCTCCGACAACCTCGAGCCTCCCCCGTGCGCCTGCCAATGTGCCTCGGCGTCCGCAACACGCTATGCGGTCGGCCCCCTTCCTCTCTCCTCCTCCCCGCGCCTCCGCTCTAGCAGACACCGGCCGCCTGAGCGCTCCAATGGCGCGGCTCACACGCGCGCATCTCTGACCTTGCCGGCAACGGCTACAACCTCGCTGGCGCACGGGTCTACGGTGAGCCATGGCTCGCCTACTTAAAGGCCTCCCCGAGCCCCCCTTTCCTCACCACTCGCCCTCTCACTCCCCTAATCGCTCCCCTGCACCCCTAGTTCGCCTCCATAGCCGCCCGAGCTCGGGACTGAGCTCGAGCTCCACCGCTTCGGCTCGCCAGAGTTCGCGAGGTACATGCCGTCTCCGGCCCCCTTTCCTCTCGATCTGGAACCCCTGCAGCTCCCTGACTGTTTCCCCCTTCCTCCACGCCTCTTTTGCAGCCGGAAATGGCCGGAGCCGTGGACGCCCGAAGCCCCTCCGTCGCGAGACCTCGTTGCCGGCGGGCCAGGCAACTCCGATGACGTCCACCACCTCCACCCGAACGGCGACACGATGCTGAGTCCAGCCGTACCTTCGCCCGACCTCGCCGTGGCCGACATCATCGCCGGTGAGCTCGCCGCCCCTCTCTGACCAGGGTTGACGATGACGGCCGTGGGCCCCGTCCGTCAGCCTATCGCCCTGACGCCTGGGCCCCGCCCGTCAGGTTTGAACCTGGCGCGCACATGTGCACCGGTGCGCTGGGCCGCCTCTCTGGCTGGGCCTGCTGCGCTGCGCCTGTTCTGGCCCAGCAGGCACAGGGCCCTTTTCTTTTTCTTTTTCTGTCTCTTTTCCAAAAATTCCACAGGATAAAATATATGTCCAAATAATTTAATTCCAATTCCTAAATTACCAAAATATTGCAACCTATTTAATGGTGCAACTTTCATCCTAATCCAACCAACTTTTATGTATTGTTCAAATTTAAATTCAAATTTGAGTAGTTTAATCTCTGTTTGAAAATCCATATGCCCTCTTATATAGCTCCAAATCCAAAACCAGGAATTTTCCCCTTCTTAGTTTTCAACCTAGTATTTTACAAAAATGAGTTGACATTTTTCTGAGTACTTTGGTTTTTCTGTTTTATTATTGCCTTATTTTCTCGTTATTATTTTGCGACGATAGATTGCGTTGCTGACGAAGGAGTTGGACCAGAAGACTTTGAAGACCCAGAAGACTTTGCAGAGCCAGGCAAGCAGCCCTTTTGACCATGTCTATGAAACCTTTTTGTGCCTGTCATATAGCACTTTATTAGCGTTGCTTCGAAATCATGATGTGATGGTAACCACTTTGATGGGTTGCCTCTGTTACTTCCTCATTGATACTTGCATTGTGCATGACCCTACCTCCTTATGAGGGTTATGCCAGTAGTGTCGGATACACGGGTTCCGGCAGACCCTGAAGGTTCGAACTCTGGGGTGCGCGCGGAGATTATGCCCTCTACCTCTCCGTCTCGCAAGGATCTAAACTACAGGACGGACAACACAAGAGACACAGGGTTTATACTAGTTCGGGCCACCACTGTGGTGTAATACCCTACTCTAGTTTGTGGTGGATGGATTGCCTCTTGGGCTGATGAGGATGAACAGTACAAGGAAGAACAGCCTCGCGAGGGTCTGTTCTTGGCTAGGGGATGAACTGCTGGGGGAGTTCGATCGCCCTTCTCTCTCTCTGAGTGTGTTGCTAGCTCTGTTTGTGGATGCTATGTTCTAGCTGGTTTCTTCTTCCCCTCCTACCCTGGGGGTGGCTAGTCCTATTTATAGGCAAAGGCCCTGGGCCTCTTCCCAAATATTTGAGCGGGAAGGGCGCCAACAATTGGCCAATTCGAAGGGGAACATCTACTACACTTATCCTGACTAAAGTTGGTCTTCGCCTGCCAAAGGCCCTGTGGTGACGCCGTTCTGGGCTCCATGGTGACCTCCTTCCCACCGTTGGACTGGCCTTGGTCTTGTTGCACCAAAATGGGTGCCTTTGCTTGATCCTCTCGCCTGCGCTTGCCCCCTTTACACCAAAGAGGAAAGGGGAACGCTGCGCGGGCTGGCGCCCGCCTGGCACCTTTGGTCGTCATGGCTTGCATCATGAGCACCTCGCGAGGTACCCTGCCTTGATCTCTCCGCCTCCTCGTAAGCCATCCTGAGGAGGCCGCGCCTGAGGAAGCACCATGTCATCCGGCTCGCGAGGCTTGTCCCCTCGCGAGGGTCTTGGGTCTTGTGTTGGTGAAGATGGGCCGTGCTGGGCCCCCATTCGAGCCACGCCGCAGGCCGCAGGCAGGCAAGTCTGGGGACCCCCGTTCCCGGAACGCCGATAGTAGCCCCCGGGCCCAAGGCGCGCATGGACTTGGCCGTGCCGAGAGGCGAAAGGGCAAGGGCGAAGCGCCGCGGGCCCTAACAGCCTGCGGCCTTGGGCGCCGCGTGGCGGTTGATTGGACGTGGGTGCTTTCGCAACTGCGCGGGTCATTAAAGGCGTGGCATCCGCTCCGGCCTTGCTCTTCTCCTTCTTCGGCCGCTCCTCAGATCCCCTTTCTTGCGCCTCTCCTTCCTTCAAGTTTCCAGATCTACTCCATCCAGTTGACCTAGGTAGCTATGGCGCCTCGCCAGCCCCCGGCCGAAGCTTGGTTCTCGCCTGCTCTGGACTCGCCCAACGTGTCCGAGGAGAGCCTCGCCCGGCTACACCGGATAGCGGCGGCGCAGGGCATCAACGGGGCGCAGGTGTTCAAGGTCGGCTCCGCCACCCCCGAGGGCCGAGGGAGCACCTTCTATCCTCTTTTCGTAAGCTCCATTACTGCAGGCTTGGTGCCTCCTTTCTCTGAGTTCTTCCTCTCCGTCCTCCGCCATTACAACTTGCAAGCTCTGCACCTCCACCCCAACTCCATCCTTCTTCTGGCGATCTTCGCCTACTACTGCGAGGCTCATGTGGGGGTGCAGCCTTCAGTGGCCTTGCTGCGCCACTACTTCTACCTCCGGACTTCTCGTGGTTCCCCTTCTGGGTGCGCGAGCTTCGTCGCGTGCGGCAGTGCCATGGCCATTTCGAATCCGGGGAAGAGGATCGAGGGCTTCCGAAGCAAGTGGGTTTTGGTAGACACCGGGCGCATCCATCCTCGGTTGATCCTTCCCACGGAGCCGGCCGTGAGTTCTAGCGACTGGTGCCGAGCGGAGCTCACCGATCCGCGCGCGAAGTCGATGTTGGCGAAGATGAACGCTGACCTGAAGCCGGCCAGCATGGCGGCGGCGAAGCTGACCGGGGCGTCGCTGCTGAGGGAGTTCCTGGAGCACCAATTGGCTCCGCTTTGGCGGTATTCTCCCCCAATGTGGAGGCCTCATCCGATCCCCGCAGCTGTGGGCGAAGAGGATGTGACTGCGGTTCTGCAATCCCTGGTCGGGGGCGAGGTAGCAAGGTTGGAGGCGCACCCTCGCCCCTGTTCTTTCGAGACGATTGGGAGCAAGTGGTGGAGTCCATGCCCGTCTTCAACGGGGTCGGGCCCGTGCCCGTGGTGGCCCCTGAGGGACCTGTGGACGTGTCTTCTGGCGACTCCAGCGGAGAGGGGGCGAAGAGGAGCGGGAGGAAGGCCTTGACTCCGAGGCGACCGACGGAGAGTCCAGGGCTCCCCCTCCCCAGCGCAAGCCCCGCACTCTCCGCCTCTCGCCGAGCGATGATGATGATGACGACATTGACGTGTTGGGCAGCGGGAGCTCGCCCCCGGTCCCGAAGAAGGGCAGGACCGAGTTGATTCCCCGCGGGTCCGTCCTGACTACGGGGTGAGCCACGGACGCGCCTTCTGCTCCCGAGGTCGACCCCTCCATCCGGCTCTCGGGCTTCAAGTATGGCCGGAGGCAGCTAGAGCTTTCTGGCGACGACCCGTAAGTGCTTGATCCTTGATCCTTGGTTTTTCGTTCCACTGTCGAGGCTTGATGATTGCTTCTCTTGAATAGGCTGGCGCCCATGGCGAAGAAGCCGAAGGGAGCTCGCGAGGCCCCATCTACGGCGGCGCCTCCGCCTGCAGGGGAGGGTGACTATGACGCGCGAGTCTCTCTTGCCCGCTCGTCCTTGCGGGGCTTGGCTGATCTGGCTGGGGCGACGGCCTCCACGGCTCAAGTGACCCCCGAGGTGCCCTTGTCTGGCGCCGCTGCTACGGCTGGGGAGGCGCAGCGGACTCCGCCTCGGGACACTGCGGCCTTCCCACCGCTATCTTCTCCTCCCGTTCCACCGACCGCTGCTTCCCCAACTCCTCCTGTTATCTTGGAGCACACCGATATTTCTCCGCCTTCTTCTTCCATCCTGGAGCACGCCGTTGCTGAATTGGACAGGTTGCGGCAGGATCTTCTCGGCGCCGACCCTCGCCTGGTGGCCGGGCGCCTGGAACTGGCTTCGGGGTGGATTCGCTCTGATGCCTCGATTCGTGCGGCATTGGTTCAGGCCTCAACGGCCTGTGACGAAGAGAGGGAGGCCACCCTCGATGCGAAGGCTGCCCGTGATGTGGCCCTGGGAGAGGTGGTTGGAGTCTGTGGTCGCTGCAAGGAGTTGGAGGACGTGCTGCAAGGCTTGCGATGCTAGCTTGCGGAGGAGGGGGCGAAGGCTCGCGAGGCGGCGCTCGAGGACTGGGAGGCTAAGCTCAAGAAGCGCCGCGGCCACCTAAGTGCGTTGAAGAAGGAGCTGGAGGTGACGAAGGCCGAGCTGGACACCAAGGCCCGGGTCCTCGCCGAGGATCGCGTGGCCTTCGTGGACATGGAGAAAGATGCCCGCGGTTCGCTGAAGACGCTTTACGAGAGCGGCCTCGATAGCCCGCTAGCCGGTGACGAGGACGGCCCCGCCAAGCTGCTTCCCTTCCTGGTTAAAGCCCTTGGGGATGTCGCCCTTGGCCTCGCCCCCACGGATGAGGCCGAGGCGCGTGTCCTGTCTTTCGCTGCGCTGACGCGGGTCTTCGCCGACGTCTACCTTCGCAATCCCAGCGCCGACCTCGACAGCCTGCTGGAGCCGGTGAGCGGCGAGGGTGCTGCCGCTGCTGTCGAAGCCGTGAAGGGGCGCGCAGAGGCACTGCTGGGGAAGTTCCGAGCCTTCAGCACCAAGCCAAAGCAAGGAGCTGCCGGCCCTGATGCTCCACGAGGCGAAGCCACCCCACGCAGCTCCACCGTCGGCAAGTGACTTCGCTATCGTTCCTGTTCTTCTTAGAGTTCCTGCACATGCACCACGCCTCGGGGAGGCATTTAAACTTGCGCTTGGTACTGAGACGACAGTATGGACTGTAATATTTGCTTTTAAGTTCCTTGAATGTTCCTTGAATTTTATGTTCTTCATCCCTACTTGCTTGTGTTCTACGCCGGCGGAGCCCGGCCCCGCGCGTGCTTCACCCAGCATTAGCCCCGACCGGAAACCAGGACGGGAACAAAGGAGTGAGGGGCTACGTGACAAGTTAGGCTCCTGAGTCGCGATGCTCAGGAGTCCCTCTTGGCGCACGAACAACAAGTAGGGAAGCGTGATGTAGGTGTATCTTCCGTTCTACGTCTGCAGATCCCGACTCCGCGCGTACCTCACCCAGCATAGCCTTTCGGAACTAAGGAGTGAGGGGCTACGGAGCCAGTTAGGCTCCTGAGTCGCGATGCTCAGGAGTCCCCCTTGACGCGCGAACAACGGGTGACGAGGCAAGATGTAAGCGGGGCTACCGTTCTACGTCTGCAGAGCCCGGCCCCACGCGTACCTCACCCAGCATAGCCTTTTGGAACTAAGGAGTGAGGGGCTACGGGACCAGTTAGGCCCCTGAGTCGCGATGCTCAGGGGTCCCCCTTGACACTCAAACGGCCTTCATACCTTGGCTCCGCTCAGGGAGAGATGCGCGATGAACCAGGCCCGAGGGGCTTGGCTGGGAGACGTACGTCTGGGCGTGACCCAGTCGTAGCCCCTGTGCCTAGCCCCCTCACGCGGCGCTCCCGAGAGGAGGCGTTGCGATGAGGCCAGCCACTGAGCTGTGGGCTCCCTGAGGTTGACGCGGCCCGGAGGCCACCCTCAGTTGTTTATCACCAGCGCAGAGCATAGCGCTTCCATATGTGTACGGGCATAGCCGCTCCTCGGCAGTGTCGTCAGCCAGCGTGGAGCATGGTGCTTCCACTGGTACGTGGGAGGGGGCTCCCCTCCGGGAGGAGCCCCCGGGGCGTGTACAGCCCCGCCCTGACATGTGGCCGGCATGGTAGGGCTAGGTGAGGTGTATCTGGGCACCCGTGAGCCAGCGCGGGATTCACGAGGCCCTACCTCTAGGCGGGTTGTGCCTGGCACTGGGCCGTATCTTGAGATGTGTTCCTGCAAAATTTGTTTAGATGCCGGCACTCTACGTCCTCGGGTCCCGGCCCTCGAGCTTGTCTCAGCCGTCGCTGGTATGCCAGGTCATGATGCCGTGGACAAGGCCAGAGGGTGAGGGCCGGAGGGCCAGTAAGAGCCCTGAGTCACGATGCTCAGGCACCCCCCCTTTAACGTGCAAGTGGTCGACATGGAGAAGAAGAGGTGCCGTGGACGGCATCAAGTAATCAAGCATGATAGGTGAATGCATAGTTGGAAATAAACGCAGGGGAGATACACGCCGCTGGGCCTAGCCCGAGCAGCTTGGGGATGATGCAGCCCGAGGGGCGCCCCCAGCAAAGCAAGCTAACGACTGAAGGAAATAAAAAGGGATACATGCCACGGGGATGGACCCACGTGGCCTGGGAGTGACGCAACCCTGGGGGGCGCTCCCAGGTGGGAATGAAACTTGAAAGATGTCACCTGAAGATGTCGTCGGCGAAGTGGCGTTGGTGCTGCAGACTCGGTGGGCTGCGGAAGCCGATCCTCACAAGCCCGCAGGCCCTGGGGCCTCGGGAGGCTCTGGAGGCACTGATGGCTCCTCGCGGGCTGCCTCCATCTCCGCCAGAGCCGCAGAACGCATGTCTTCCTGAGCCTCCAAGATGCCCCTCATGAGGCGCTGGTACGCCGCAGCCATGCTCGGCAGGCCGTAAGGCATGCAAACATAGCTGTGGGGCGGTCCTCCGTAGCACCCCACTCGGGAGGGCCAGAGGCGCTCCATCGTGGCGATCTGATTGAGCCCTGGTACGTCGACACAGACACGCAGCCTACCATCCTCGCCTGGATGGGTAGCCACAGCTGGTGGACGACGGCGACCTCTCGTGATCCCTGACTCCTGTAGTTCTTGAATGGTCTTGTTAACGAACTCCTGTTGGTCTGACCTTCCTCGCCTGGCTCCTTCTCAAGGGAATCACGCTTCGAAGCACGACTCCACATGGTGCCCAAGCGCCTCCCTCGTGACCCTGGCAAGGTCGATGGCCCTCCAGGTGAGAGCCCCCGAGCCCTGCCTGAGGAGGGCGCCGGGCGCGCTTTCCTATGCGATGGAAGGAGGGTCCCCCTGGGCAGAAACGGGCCCTGAAGGGCCTGCCTCCTGAGGGACTGGGCCTGACGACGTCATCTTCTTCTTGGGTGTGGTCTCGGGAAGCCTCCTGCTCCCGCGACCTGGGTCTTCTAGCGACGCGGCCTGAAAGGCTCGCTCCAGGGAACACACTGCATCCCTCTCTTCACATGGCACCGTGATGACGCCGCCACTTCCCGGCATCTTGAGGACGTTGTAGCCGTGGTGAGTCACGGCCATGAACTTGGCTAGCGCTGGGTATCCGAGGATGGCGTTGTACGGCAGGCGGATGTGGGCGATGTCGAAGTCGATGAGCTCGGTGCAGTAGTTGCTGCGGGCTCCGAAGGTGACAGGGAGGCGGACCTGCCCAATCGGGACTGTGGAACCGTCGGTGACTCCGGAGAAAGGCTTGGTTGGCTGAAGCTGTCGGCGTTCTGGGAACGGGGGTCCCCAGACTTGCCTGCCTACGGCCTGCGGCGTGGCTCGAATGGGGGCCCAACGCCGCCCATCTTCACCAACACAAGACCCAATACCCTCGCGAGGGGCCAAGCCTCGCGAGGCGGACGACACGGTGCTTCCTCAGGCGCGGCCTCCTCAGGATGGCTCGCGAGGAGGCGGAGAGATCAAGGCAGGGTACCTCGCGAGGTGCCCATGACGCAAGCCATGACGACCAAGGGTGCCAGGCGGGCGCCAGCCCACGCAGCGTTCCCCTTTCCTCTTTGGTGCAAAGGAGGCAAGCGCAGGCGAGAGGATGAAGCAAAGGCACCCAGTTCGGTGGAACAAGACCAAGACCAGTCCAACGGTGGGAAGGAGGTCACCATGGAGCCCAGAACGGCGTCACCATAGGGCCTTTGGCAGGCGAAGACCAACTTTAGTCAGGATAAGTTTACTAGATGTTCCCCTTCGAATTGGCCAATTCTTGGCGCCCTTCCCGCTCAAATATTTGGGAAGAGGCCCATGGCCTTTGCCTATAAATAGGACTAGCCACCCCCAGGGTAGAGGGGGAAGAAACCAGCTAGAACGTAGCATCCACAAACAGAGCTAGCAACACACTCAGAGAGAGAGAAGGGCGATCGAACTCCCCCAGCAGTTCATCCCCTAGCCAAGAACAGACCCTCGCGAGCCTGTTCTTCCTTGTACTATTCATCCTCATCAGCCCAAGAGGCAATCCATCCACCACAAACTAGAGTAGGGTATTACACCACCATGGTGGCCCGAACTAGTATAAACCCTGTGTCTCTTGTGATGTCCGTCCTGTAGTTTAGATCCTTGCGAGACGGAGAGGTAGAGGGCATAATCTCCGTGCGCACCCCAGAGTTCGAACCTTAAGGGTCTGCAGGAACCCGTGATCCGACATTTGGCGCGCCAGGTAGGGGTGCGCCGGAATTTGCCTCCCTACCGCTCCGCCTCCCGTCGCATCGTCATCACCATGTCCGGCGACCAGGCGGGCAACCAAGGTCCATGGGCGGCATGGCCCATCTATGCGGAGCTGCCCGATCCGGGCGACCCCGCGCCCCAGGCAGCTCACGGTCCGCAGGGCGCTGCGGGCCGCGGGCGATGCGGACAAGCCTCCGCGACCCTCACACCGCGGCAGGCGCGGTCGGCGGCAAGGGCCTCCAACCACGCCACGACTATGACACCGTACACCCGCCGGGAGCAGGCGAACTCGAGGGCCGTGCTCATGGTAGCACGGGAGCTGCTGCAGTCCAGGCTGCTGAAGGGGCCTGTAGAGCAAGGATCATTAGACGCAACAAGGAGATCAGGAGCCAGGAGAGGAGAAGGCTTACTCGTCGGTGGCAAAGTACTTCCGGCGCTTCAGCAGGCGACAAGGGGAGTCGTCACCCAGGGCCTCCCTTTTCCTCCGGAGGGCCTCGAAGTCCACACGGAAGCGGCCCAGGAGAAGTGCACAGGAATCAACCCGCGAAGAGGACGGAGCACCAAGGCGACCTGCGTCGAGGACGCATGCCTAGCGCGCACAGTCAGTTGCCTCGCCAGAGGGCACGGCCGGGGGCTCAGGAGCCCCGGCCTCAAGCGTCGGAAGCGGCTGCACCTCGCCCGCAGCCTCGGCGGCACGAGCCTCAGGAGCTGCCCCATCAAGGGCGTCGCCAGGTGCGGTCACATCATCGGTGGCTCTCTCGAACCCCGTTGTCTCCTGCCTCCCTGCTCCACCACCTAAGGAGGATTCGCCTAGGCCAACCGGGAGGGTAATCACCGCCACGGGGTTCTCGTGAGGCCCTTGGAAGCCGGCAGGGTGCAGCCCCCACTCGTCGAAAGGGGGCATCTGCCTCACGAAGTCATTCCTGTTCTGGAAGAGGTACAGCAAAGCTCCTCCCCGGTGGATGCTGCCCGGGTTGGGGTCGCCAGTCAGGACCAAAAGCACCGTCCTCAGCGCCGCGGGTGTCAAGTCTTCTTCCTGAAGCCTCATGCGATCATCATGCCCGCTGAAGGCCCACATTCGACAAGAATGGCGCTGGAGAGGGGCAATGCGACGCAATAGGAACTCCTTCACCACCTTGGGCGCCGTTACGCCGAGCTTCCTCAAGAACATGAAGCAGCGCCAGACGAAGGCGACCCGGGGGCTCTCGAGCGTCTCCTGGCCCCAGCCAAAGTTGGGTACAGCAGGCGAAGTTGGCTTCACCAGCAGGGGGCTGGGCACCCCGACATCAACGAACAACCACCGCTCACGGAACCCGACTGAAGGTGGAGGGAGGTTGAAGTCGATACCAGAGGCCGCAGTTTCGGGCGAAGCTACGAAGCTCACGCATGCCGAGCATTGAGCGGGGTCGACCAGGCGCAAGGAGAAGAAATGGCGCAGCAAGGAAACAGAAGGAGGGATGCCCATCAGCGCCTCGCAAACAAAAGCAAAAACCGAGAGGAGGGCAATGGATTCAGGACCCAGATGCATCATGTGGATCTGGTAATGGGTGAGGACGGCGTCGAACAAATCGGAGAAAGGAGGAACCAGACCCGCCCACAAGGCGTCGGCAAAATAGTGAACCTCGGTGATAATCCTGTCCGTGGGGAAGTGGGACGTAGGCCAAGCCGTCATCCTCCCACACTCGTTGAAGACGGTGGCCAGAGCAGGACTGAGCTTGTCCAGGCACTACAGCTTGAGTATGATTGAGTGGCCGACGACGGAAGCCACCGGCAGCGGTGGGCGAGATGGAGGCGCCGACTTTTTCCCTTTCTCTTTCTTCATCGGAGCCATGGCGGTGGACGGGAGAGAGGAGATGTGAGATGGGATTAGAGGCAAGAGTCAGAGTTCGAACGAAGGAAGAACAAGGGACAGTCGAGCAACAGGAAGAGGCACTACTAGAAAAACCGCTACTAATGGCGCACCTAATTTGTCCATTAATGGCGCATCACTGGTGCGCCATTACTAGCACGCCATTAGTAATTTTTATTAATGGCGCACCACTGGTGCGCCATTAGTATAGGCCACGGTGCGCCATTAGTATGCCTCCCAGGGGCCATGTATACCCAGGTGCTTTGGCATACTAATGGCGCACGACAACCGGATGCGCCATTAGTAACTTCGGCATACTAATGGCGCACTGTTTAGTGATGCGCCATTAGTGATGCGCCATTTTGAATCTAGATCTGGATCATGATTTTTTGCCCATTTTTTGCTCGTTTTTTTGCTCGTTTTTTGGCACGACATTATTTCAAATTTTGTTCCTGTTTTTGGATCTTGTGCGTTCTTTTGTCGTGTTCTTTTGCCGGAGAGGAGTTCGCCAGAGAGGAGTTCGCCGGAGAGGAGGAGGAGGAGGTCACCGGAGAGGCGCTCGCCTACATCGCCGGAGAGGAGGAGGAGGAGGAGGAGGTCGCTGGAGAGGAGTTCATCGGAGCATCGGAGAGGAGGAAGGAGAAACCATGAGAGGATGGGAGGAGAGGAGGGAGGAGGAGCTCACCGGAGAGGAGGGAGGAGGAGCTCACCGGAGAGAAGGGAGGAGGAGCTCACCGGAGAGGAGGGAGGAGGAGCTCACCGGAGAGGAGGGAGAAGAAACCGTGAGGGGAGGGGAGGGGAGGGGAGGAGAGGAGGGAGGAGGAGGTCGCCGGAGAGGAGGAGGAGGTCGCCGGAGAGGAGGAGGGTAGTATGTTGGAGGAGAGAAGGGAAGATGGAGTGGAGGAGAGGAGGAGATGGAGTGTAGGAGAGGTAAAATGAAGAGATAAGGAGGAGAGGACCACAATCAGCCATATATACGGCATACTTGTTGGGGAACGCTGTAAATTCAAAAAAAATTCCTACGCACACGCAAGATCATGGTGATGCATAGCAACGAGAGGGGAGAGTGTTTGTCTACGTACCCTCGTAGACCGAAGCGGAAGCGTTGACACAACGTAGAGGAAGTAGTCGTACGTAGAGGAAGTAGTCGTACGTTCTCCTTGCGATCCAACCGATCACAGCACCGTTACTCCGGCACCTCCGAGTTCTTGGCACACGTTCAGCTCGATGACGATCCCCGGGCTCCGATCCAGCAAAGCGTCGGGGAAGAGTTCCGTCAGCACGACGGCGTGGTGACGATCTTGATGTGTTACCGGCGCAGGGCTTCGCCTAAGCACTGCAACGATATAATCGAGGTGGAATTTGGTGGAAGGGGGCACCGCACACGGCTAAGGAACGATCCGTAGATCAACTTGTGTGTCTTTGGGGTGCCCCCTGCCCCTGTATATAAAGGATGGAGGAGGAGGAGGCCGGCCAAGGCAAAAGGTGCGGCCAGCATATGGAGTCCTACTAGGACTCCAAGTCCTAGTAGGAGTCCACCAAAAGGGGAGGAAGGGAGAAGGAATAGGAGGAGAAGGAGAGGTGGCCGGCCCCCTTTTCCCTAGTCCAATTCGGACCAAAGGGGAGGGGGGGCGCAGCAGCCTTTTCCTCTTCCCACTAAAGCCCATCAAGGCCCATTACTTCTCCCGTAATCCCGTAACTCCCCGGTACTCCCGAAAATACCCGAATCACTCAGAACCCTTCCGATGTCCGAATATAGTCGTCCAATATATCGATCTTTACGTCTCGACCATTTCGAAACTCCTCGTCATGTCCCCGATCTCATCCGGGACTCCGAACTCCTTCGGTACATCAAAACTCATAAACTCATAATATAACTGTCATCGAAACCTTAAGCGTGCGGACCCTACGGGTTCGAGAACAATGTAGACATGACCGAGACACGTCTCCAGTCAATAACCAATAGCGGGACCTGGATGCCCATATTGGCTCCTACATATTCTACGAAGATCTTTATCGGTCAGACCGCATAACAACATACGTTGTTCCCTTTGTCATCGGTATGTTACTTGCCCGAGATTCGATCGTCGGTATCCAATACCTAGTTCAATCTCGTTACCGGCAAGTCTCTTTACTCGTTCCGTAATACATCATCTCACAACTAACACATTAGTTGCAATGCTTGCAAGGCTTAATGTGATGTGCATTACCGAGAAGGCCCTGAGATACCTCTCCGACAATCGGAGTGACAAATCCTAATCTCGAAATATGCCAACTCAACATGTACCTTCGGAGACACTTGTAGAGCACTTTTATAATCACCCAGTTACGTTGTGACGTTTGGTAGCACACAAAGTGTCCCTACGGTAAATGGGAGTTGCATATTCTCATAGTTAAAGGAACATGTATAAGTCATGGATAAAAGCAATAGCAACATACTAAACGATCGGGTGCTATGCTAATGGAATGGGTCATGTCAATCAGATCATTCAACTAATGATGTGATCTCATTAATCAAATAACAACTCTTTGTTCATGGTTAGGAAACATAACCATCTTTGATTAATGAGCTAGTCAAGTAGAGGCATACTAGTGACACTCTGTTTGTCTATGTATTCACACATGTATTATGTTTCCGGTTAATACAATTCTAGCATGAATAATAAACATTTATCATGATATAAGGAAATAAATAATAACTTTATTATTGCCTCTAGGGCATATTTCCTTCAGTCTCCCACTTGCACTAGAGTCAATAATCTAGATCACATCACTATGTGATTAACATCAATAGTTCACATCATCATGTGATTAACACCCATAGTTCACATCGCTATGTGACCGACACCCAAAGGGTTTACTAGATTCAGTAATCTAGTTTACATCGCTATGTAATTAACACCCAAAGAGTACTAAGGTGTGATCATGTTTTGCTTGTGAGAGAATCTTAGTCAACGGGTCTGCTACATTCAGATCCGTTATGTATTTTGCAATTTTCTATGTCTACAATGCTCTGCACGGAGCTACTTTAGCTAATTGCTCCCACTTTCAATATGTATCTAGATTGAGACTTACAGTCATCTAGATTAGTGTCAAAACTTGCATCGACGTAACCTTTTACGACGAACCTTTTTGTCACATCCATAATCGAGAAACATATCCTTGTTCCACTAAGGATAATTTTGATCGCTTGTCCAGTGATCTACTCCTAGATCACTATTGTACTCCCTTGCCAAACTCAGTGGTAGGGTATGCAATAGCTCTGGTACACAGCATGGCATACTTTATAGAACCTATGGCTGAGGCATAGGGAATGACTTCCATTCTCTTTCTATCTTCTGCCGTGGTCGGGTTTTGAGTCTTACTCAATTTCACACCTTGTAATACAGGCAAGAACTCTTTCTTTGACTGTTCCATTTTGAACTACTTCAAAAATCTTTTCAAGGTATGTATTTATTGAAAAACTTATCAAGCGTCTTGATCTATCTCTTTATAGATCTTGATGCTCAATATGTAAGCAGCTTCACCGAGGTCCTTCTTCGAAAAACTCCTTTCAAATACTCCTTTATGCTTTACAGAATAATTCTACATTATTTCCGATCAATAATATGTCATTTACATATACTTATCAGAAATGTTGTAGTGCTCCCACTCACTTTCTTGTAAATACAGGCTTCACCGCAAGTCTGTATAAAACTATATACTTTGATCAACTTATCAAAGCGTATATTCCAACTCCGAGATGCTTGCACCAGTCCATAGATGGATCGCTGGAGCTTGCATATTTTGTTAACACCTTCAGGATCGACAAAACCTTCTAGTTGCATCGTATACAACTCTTCTTTAATAAATCCATTAAGGAATGTAGTTTTGTTTATCCATTTGCCGGATTTCATAAAATGCGGCAATTGCTAACATGATTCGGACAGACTTAAGCATAGATACGAGTGAGAAACTCTCATCGTAGTCAACACCTTGAACTTGTCGAAAACCTTTTGCGACAATTCTAGCTTTGTAGATAGTAACACTACTATCAGTGTCCGTCTTCCTCTTGAAGATCCATTTATATTCTATGGCTTGCCGATCACCGGGCAAATCCATCAAAGTCCATACTTTGTTCTCATACATGGATCATATCTCAGATTTCATGGCCTTTAACCATTTTGCGGAATCTGGGTTCATCATCGCTTCCTCATAGTTCGCAAGTTCATCATGGTCTAGTAACATGACTTCCAGAACAGGATTACCGTACCACTCTGGTGCGGATCTCACTCTGGTTTACTTACGAGATTCGGTAGTAACTTGATCTTGAAGTTACATGATCATCATCATTAGCTTCCTTACTAATTGGTGTAGTAGTCACAAGAACAGATTTCTGTGATGAACTACTTTCCAATAAGGGAGAAGGTACAATTACCTTATCAAGTTTTCTACTTTCCTTCCACTCACTTCTTTCGAAAGAAACTCTTTCTCTAGAAAGTTTCCGAACTTAGCAACAAAAGTCTTGCCTTCGGATCTGTGATAGAAGGTGTATCCAACAGCTTCCTTTGGATATCCTATGAAGACACATTTCTCCGATTTGGGTTCGAGCTTATCAGGTTGAAGCTTTTTCACATAAGCATCGCAGCCCCAAACTTTAAGAAACGACAGCTTAGGTTTATTGCTAAACCATAGTTCATACGGTGTCGTCTCAACGGATTTAGATGGTGCCCTATTAAACGTGAATGCAGCTGTCTCTAATGCATGATCCCAAAACGATATTGGTAAATCGGTAAGAAACATCATAGATTGTACGATATCCAATGAAGTACGGTTATGATGTTCGGACACACCATTATTCTGTGGTGTTCCAGGTGGCGTGAGTAGTGAAACTATTTCACATTGTTTTTACTGAAGACCAAACTCGTAACTCAAATATTCGTCTCCGCGATCAGATCGTAGAAACCTTATTTTCTTGTCACGATGATTTTTCACTTCACTCTGAAATTCTTTGAACTTTTCAAACGTTTCAGACTTATGTTTCATTAAGTAGATATACCCATATCTGCTTAAATCATCTGTGAAGTTCTGAAAATAATGATACTTGTCGCGAGCCTTAATATTCATCGGACCACATACATCAGTATGTATGATTTCCAACAAATCTGTTGCTTGCTCCATTGTTCCGGAGAACGGCGTTTTAGTCATCTTGCCCAAGAGGCATGGTTCGCAAGCATCAAGTGATTCATAATCAAGTGATTCCAAAATCCCATCAGCATGGAGTTTCTTCATGCGCTTTACACCAATATGACCTAAACTGTAGTGTCACAAATAAGTTGCACTATCATTATTAACTTTGCATCTTTTGGCTTCAATATTATGAATATGTGTATCACTATGATCGAGATCCAACAAACCATTTCGTTGGTGTGTATAACCATAGAAGGTTTTATTCATGTAAACAGAACAACAATTTATTCTCTTACTTAAATGAATAGCCGTATTGCAATAAACATGATCAAATCATATTCATGCTCAACGCAAACACCAAATAACACTTATTTAGTTTCAACACTAATCCCGAAAGTATAGGGAGTGTGTGATGATGATCATATCAATCTTGGAACCACTTCCAACACACATCGTCACCTTGCCCTTTAACTAGTCTTTGTTCATTCTGCAACTCCCGTTTCGAGTTACTAAATTTTAGCAACTGAACTAGTACCAAATACTGAGGGGTTGCTATGAACACTAGTAAAGTACACATCAATAACACGTATATCAAATATACTTATGTTCACTTTGCCATCCTTCTTATCCGCCAATCACTTGGGGTAGTTCCGCTTCCAGTGACCAGTCTCTTTGCAGTAGAAGCACTTAGTCTTAGGCTTAGGACTAGACTTGGGCTTTTTCACTTGAGCAGCAACTTGCTTGCCATTCTTCTTGAAGTTCCCCTTCTTTCCTTTTGCCCTTTTCTTGAAACTAGTGATCTTGTCAACCATCAACACTTGATGTTTTTCTTTGATTTCTACCTTCACTGATTTTAGCATCGCGAAGAGCTTGGGAATATTTTCCGTTATCCCTTGCATATTATAGTTCATCACGAAGTTCTACTAACTTGGTGATGGTGGCTAGAGAATTCTGTCAATCACTATTTTATCTGGAAGATTAACTCCCACTTGATTCAAGCGATTGTAGTACTCAGACTATCTGAGCACATGCTCACTAGTTGAGCGATTCTCCTCCATCTTTTAGCTATAGAACTTGTTGGAGACTTCATATCTCTCAACTCGGGTATTTGCTTGAAATATTAACTTCAACTCCTGGAACATCTTGTATGGTCCATGACGTTCAAAACATCTTTGAAGTCCCGATTCTTAAGCCGTTAAGCATGGTGCACTAAACTATTAAGTAGTCATCATATTGAGCTAGCAAAACGTTCATAACGTCTGCATCTGCTCCTGCAAAAGGTCCGTCACCTAGCGGTGCATCAAGGACATAATTCTTCTGTGCAGCAATGAGGATAAACCTCAGATCACGGATCCAATCCGCATCATTGCTACTAACATTTTTCAACACAATTTTCTCTAGGAACATATCAAAATAAACACAGGGAAGCAACAATGCGAGCTATTGATCTACAACATAGATATGCTAATACTACCAGGACTAAGTTCATGATAAATTAAAGTTCAATTAATCATATTACTTAAGAACTCCCACTTAGATAGACATCTCTCTAATCCTCTAAGTGATCACGTGATCCAAATCAACCAAACCATGTCCGATCATCACGTGAGATGGAGTAGTTTCAATGGTGAACATCATTATGTTGATCATATCTACTATATGATTCACGCTCGACCTTTCGGTCTCTGTGTTCCGAGGCCATATCTGTATATGCTAGGCTCGTCAAGTTAAACCTGAGTATTCCGCGTGTGCAACTGTTTTGCACCCGTTGTATTTGAACGTAGAGCCTATCACACCCGATCATCACATGGTGTCTCAGCACGAAGAACTTTCGCAACGGTGCATACTCAGGGAGAACACTTCTTGATAATTTGGTGAGAGATCATCTTATAATGCTACCGTCAATCAAAGCAAGATAAGATGCATAAAAGGATAAACATCACATGCAATCAATATAAGTGATATGATATGGCCATCATCATCTTGTGCTTGTGATCTCCATCTTCGAAGCACCGTCATGATCACCATCGTCACCGGCGCGACACCTTGATCTTCATCGCAGCATCGTTGTTGTCTCGCTAATCTTATGCTTCTACGACTATCACTACCGTTTAGCAATAAAGTAAAGCATTACATCGCGATTGCATTGCATACAATAAAGCGACAACCATATGGCTCCTGCCAGTTGCCGATAACTCGGTTACAAAACATGATCATCTCATACAATAAAATTTAGCATCACGTCTTGACCATATCACAACATGCCCTGCAAAAACAAGTTAGACGTTCTCTACTTTGTTGTTGCAAGTTTTACGTGGCTGCTACGGGCTTTAAGCAAGAACTCATCTTACCTACGCATCAAAACCACAACGATAGTTTGTCAAATAGACTCCGTTTTAACCTTCTCAAGGACCGGGCGTAGCCACACTCGGTTCAACTAAAGTTGGAGAGACAGTCTTCCGCAAGCCATCTCTGTGCAAAGCACGTCGAGGGAACCGGTCTCGCGTAAGCGTACGCGTAAGGTTGGTCCGGATCGTCTCGTCCAACAATACCGCTGAACCAAAGTATGACATGCTGGTAGGCAGTATGACTTGTATCGTCCACAACTCACTTGTGTTCTACTCGTGCAAATTACATCATACCATAAAAACCTAGGCTCGGATGCCACTGTTGGGGAACGCAGTAAATTCAAAAAAAAAATTCCTACGCACACGCAAGATCATGGTGATGCATAGCAACGAGAGGGGAGAGTGTTTGTCTACGTACCCTCGTAGACCGAAGCGGAAGCGTTGACACAACGTAGAGGAAGTAGTCGTACGTAGAGGAAGTAGTCGTACGTTCTCCTTGCGATCCAACCGATCACAGCACCGTTACTCCGGCACCTCCGAGTTCTTGGCACACGTTCAGCTCGATGACGATCCCCGGGCTCCGATCCAGCAAAGCGTCGGGGAAGAGTTCCGTCAGCACGACGGCGTGGTGACGATCTTGATGTGTTACCGGCGCAGGGCTTCGCCTAAGCACTGCAACGATATAATCGAGGTGGAATTTGGTGGAAGGGGGCACCGCACACGGCTAAGGAACGATCCGTAGATCAACTTGTGTGTCTTTGGGGTGCCCCCTGCCCCTGTATATAAAGGATGGAGGAGGAGGAGGCCGGCCAAGGCAAAAGGTGCGGCCAGCATATGGAGTCCTACTAGGACTCCAAGTCCTAGTAGGAGTCCACCAAAAGGGGAGGAAGGGAGAAGGAATAGGAGGAGAAGGAGAGGTGGCCGGCCCCCTTTTCCCTAGTCCAATTCGGACCAAAGGGGAGGGGGGGCGCAGCAGCCTTTTCCTCTTCCCACTAAAGCCCATCAAGGCCCATTACTTCTCCCGTAATCCCGTAACTCCCCGGTACTCCCGAAAATACCCGAATCACTCAGAACCCTTCCGATGTCCGAATATAGTCGTCCAATATATCGATCTTTACGTCTCGACCATTTCGAGACTCCTCGTCATGTCCCCGATCTCATCCGGGACTCCGAACTCCTTCGGTACATCAAAACTCATAAACTCATAATATAACTGTCATCGAAACCTTAAGCGTGCGGACCCTACGGGTTCGAGAACAATGTAGACATGACCGAGACACGTCTCCAGTCAATAACCAATAGCGGGACCTGGATGCCCATATTGGCTCCTACATATTCTACGAAGATCTTTATCGGTCAGACCGCATAACAACATACGTTGTTCCCTTTGTCATCGGTATGTTACTTGCCCGAGATTCGATCGTCGGTATCCAATACCTAGTTCAATCTCGTTACCGGCAAGTCTCTTTACTCGTTCCGTAATACATCATCTCACAACTAACACATTAGTTGCAATGCTTGCAAGGCTTAATGTGATGTGCATTACCGAGAAGGCCCTGAGATACCTCTCCGACAATCGGAGTGACAAATCCTAATCTCGAAATATGCCAACTCAACATGTACCTTCGGAGACACTTGTAGAGCACTTTTATAATCACCCAGTTACGTTGTGACGTTTGGTAGCACACAAAGTGTCCCTACGGTAAATGGGAGTTGCATATTCTCATAGTTAAAGGAACATGTATAAGTCATGGATAAAAGCAATAGCAACATACTAAACGATCGGGTGCTATGCTAATGGAATGGGTCATGTCAATCAGATCATTCAACTAATGATGTGATCTCATTAATCAAATAACAACTCTTTGTTCATGGTTAGGAAACATAACCATCTTTGATTAATGAGCTAGTCAAGTAGAGGCATACTAGTGACACTCTGTTTGTCTATGTATTCACACATGTATTATGTTTCCGGTTAATACAATTCTAGCATGAATAATAAACATTTATCATGATATAAGGAAATAAATAATAACTTTATTATTGCCTCTAGGGCATATTTCCTTCAATACTAATGGCGCACCGCGGGCAGGTGCGCCATTAGTAACTTTTTTTTTATTTTTTTGATTTATTTTGAATTTTGAAGGCGGGAAGATACTAATGGCGCACCATTGGCAGGTGCGCCATTAGTAACTTTTTTTTATTTTTTTTGACTTATTTTGAATTTTGAAGGCGGGAAGATAGTAATGGCGCACCATGGGTAGGTGCGCCATTACTAAGTTTGAATTTTTTTGATTTTTTTTGCCTCTCCAGATCTTAAAAGCCCCGTATCTTTTTTTTGTTAGGTTTTTGAGGATTTTGAAAATGCTTAACGGGGTTACCCCCGTTAAATTTGGATGTAACTTTTCGAGTAGATGATTTTTCACATAAAAAACTTTTTCATCCGAGTTAGTATGCAAAAGTTATACCCATTTTTACAAATTCTCGCGAGATTTTGCAAATGAAGTCGAAATTCATATTTGCAAATTTTCACAACAACTAGACCACATATCACATGGGAAACTTATTTTCTTTTATTTTTTTTGACATTTTCATCATTTTCTTTTATTTTTTTAAAACTGAAAAGGCGATCCACGGGGGGGGGGTGCATTCGGTGGAAGTGGTGGCCAAGTTACTAATGGCGCACCGTGGCATGGTGCGCCATTACTAGTTTGAACTAGTAATGGAGCACCACCCCACGGTGCGCCATTAGTAGTTTTGAAAAAAAATCAAAAAAAAGTTTTACAATTTTTTTTACTAATGGCGCACCGTGGATGTGGTGCGCCATTACTAGTTCAACTAGTAATGGCGCACCATGTCACGGTGCGCCATTAGTAGTTTTGAAAAAAAAATTAAAAAAATATTTTTACTAATGGCGCACCTTGGATGTGGTGGGCCATTAGTATTTGGACACTAATGGCGTACCAACACATGGTGCGCCATTAGTATATAGTAATGGCGCACCACATGTCTGGTGCGCCATTAGTGTCAATTCCATCTATAGCCCTTTTCCTAGTAGTGAGGGGCGGCTGTGTACAACCGTGGGGCAACCTAGCGTGGCACAAAATAAGGGAGCGTGGGCAAACAGTACCGCCCACGCCCAATCAACCGCCATGCGGCGCCCAAGGCCGCAGGCTGTTAGGGCCCGCGGCGCTTCGCCCTTGCCCTTTCGTCTTTCAGCACGGCCAAGTCCATGCGCGCCTTGGGCCCGGGGGCTACTGTCGGCGTTTTAGGAACGGGGGTCCCCACACTTGCCTGCCTGCGGCCTGCGGCGTGGCTCGAATGGGGGCCCAGCGCGGCCCATCTTCACCAACACAAGACCCAAGACCCTCGCAAGGGGCCAAGCCGCACGAGGCATACGACACGGTGCTTCCTCAGGCGCGGCTTCTTCAGGATGGCTCACGAGGAGGCGGAGAGATAAAGGCAGGGTACCTCGTGAGGTGCCCATGACGCAAGCCATGACGACCAAGGGTGCCAGGCGGGCGCCAGCCCGCGCAGCGTTCCCCTTTCCTCTTTGGTGCAAAGGGGGCAAGCACAGGCGAGAGGATGAAGCAAAGCCACCCATTTCGGTTCAACAAGACCAAGACCAGTCCAACGATGGGAAGGAGGTCACCATGGAGCCCAGAACGGCGTCACCACAAGGCCTTTGGCAGGCGAAGACCAACTTTAGTCAGGATAAGTGTAGTAGATGTTCCCCTTCGAATTGGCCAATTATTGGCGCCCTTCCCGCTCAAATATTTGGGAAGAGGCCCAGGGCCTTTGCCTATAAATAGGACTAGCCACCCCCAGGGTAGAGGGGGAAGAAACCAGCTAGAACGTAGCATCCACAAACAGAGCTAGCAACACACTTAGAGAGAGAGAAGGGCGATCGAACTCCCCCAGCAGTTCATCCCCTAGCCAAGAACAGACCCTCGCGAGGCTGTTCTTCCTTGTACTGTTCATCCTCATCATCCCAAGAGGCAATCCATGCACCACAAACTAGAGTAGGGTATTACACCACAATGGTGGCCCGAACTAGTATAAACCCTGTGTCACTTGTGCTGTTCGTCCTATAGTTTAGATCCTTGCGAGACGAAGAGGTAGAGGGCATAATCTCCGCGCACCCCAGAGTTCGAACCTTAAGGGTCTGCCGAAACCCGTGATCCGACAGAAGCTGGTCATAGGGCACTTGGAGGTTGTTGAATGTTTCCATGGACAAGACGTTGATCCCTGCTCCACCATCGATGAGGGTCCTGGTGACCAGAACGTTGCTGATGACTGGGGAGCAAAGCATCGGGAGGACTCCGGCTGTGGCCGCGCATTTGAGCTGGTCTGCCGAGCTGAACGTGATGGCGCACGCTGACCACCTGAGGGGGTGCGTTGCTTCGAGCCTGTGGAGGACTGCATTGACTTCATGGGCGAGCTTCTTGAAGATGCGTTGGGAGGCTGGGGCTTGAGCTCTGCCTAGGATGCAGGCGATTGCGCGCGGCTCTTGGAAGCCCCCAGCCACCTCGTCTTGGTGGCGGCCTTCGTTCCTCCTTGGCTGAGGCGGCAGCGGCGGCACGCCCGGGTTGCCGTGAGGGCGATCCTCAAGAGGCTGATCCCTCCAGTCCCCCTTGCGAGGCGGGTTCCGCCATCGGTCCTCGTGAGGTTGGTCGCGCCACCCTTGGCGCGGGCCACGATCTTCCCAGCGTCCTGGGTTTCTTCCTCCTCCTCGGCCGTAGCCCCAGTCAGCACGGTCAGCGCGACGGCCGATTCTTCCTTCTCGCACGGTGCAGAGTTCTTGGCATTCGTTGGTGTTGTGGGTGTGGAGGTCGTGGTACACGCAGTACCGGCTGCCCCTGGAGGATTCGGGCAGATCCTTGCCCCGCTTGGTGTCTGGTTCCGCCGCGAGTACGGCAGCCCCCTTGCGCTTCACGTCCTTGGCCATGAGCTTCTTCTCTTCTGGGTCTGCGGCAGGCAGCTCGAGGAGGGAGAGGCGTCCTTCCTCAGCCCTGGCGCACTTGGTCGCCAAGTTGAACAGCTCCAGGGAGGTGCAGAGGTCTTCATGCATCGCCAGCTCCTCCTTCATCTTGACGTCGCGCACACCATCGGAGAAGGCCGAAATAATGGCCTCCTCGGACACCCTGGGGATCTTGAGGCACGCGCTGTTGAAGCGCTGGATGTACTTCTGTAGGGTCTCTCCAGGTTGCTGCTTGATGCGGTGCATGTCGCTCACGGCGGGAGGCCGGTCGCGGGTACCTTGGAAGTTGGCGATGAAGCGAGTACGCATCTGGTCCCAGGAGGAGATCGTGCCTGGGGCCAGGTTCAGGAGCCAAGTGCGAGCACCTTCCTTCAGCGCCATTGGGAACCAGTTCGCCATGACCTTTTCGTCCCCGCTGGCAGCTTCGATTCCCAACTCGTAGAGCTGGAGGAACTCTGCGGGATCAGTTGTGCCATCGTAGCGAGGGGGCAGGTCCGGCTTGAACTTGCCGGGCCATGCGACGCTGCGTAGCTCGGTGGTGTAGGCGCGGCAGCCTGCGGTGGCCACGGGAGGCTTTGGTTGAGGGAGAGCTTGGCCTTGCGGGTCCCCTTGCGCTACGACTGGGAGCAGCGCGGGGTCTTGACGTGCCGGAGCTGGAGCAGGGTCGCGGCGAGCGAGAGCAGGGAGCGCTCGGGCAGCCTCTTGCGGTCGAGGGACTTCTTGGCAGCTCCGTTCTTGCTGGGCTGCCACCTGACGGAGCGGGTTCCGCCCAGGGACCATGCGCCTTGGGGCCATGGCATCTTCTTGGAGAGGGGGCGGCTGGTACGCCCCCGGAGCTTCATTGACCGTGCGGGGCGGAGTGCGGCACAGCGGTGCCGACGGCGCGGGAGAGCCCCCTGCGGCGCGGACGAGCTCGGCGACGCGGTCGAGCCACTCCTCGTAGACGTCGTCGACGGGGCGCTAGCGTAGGAGCTCGTTCACCGCGATGAGCGCAGCTCGAGCCTCCAAGGGTGCGCGGAGCGCGCGGAACGAAGAGCCGGCCGGGGTGAGTGACGGAGTAGCGGTGCGGCCGTCTCGCCGCACGGACGGGTGCTGAGACGATGCTTGCTGCTCGTTCCCCGCCGGGCTGGTGGCGGCGTTGACGGCGGGCGACGGAGAACGGCGGGGACACCCACCGACGGGGGCCGTCTGGGCGACGCGGGAAGCGATGGCGGCCGGGCGTTCGGCGCGGGCCCGACGAGCGTCAGACATGGATGCGACGGTCGGAGGAGAGCGGAGCGGTGGAAGGCAGATTCCGGCGCACCCCTACCTGGCGCGCCAAATGTCGGATCCACGGGTTCCGACAGACCCTTAAGGTTAGAACTTTGGAGTGCGCGCGGAGATTATGCCCTCTACCTCTCCGTCTCGCAAGGATCTAAACTACAGGACGAACAGCACAAGAGACACAGGGTTTATACTAGTTCGGGCCACCATTGTGGTGTAATACCCTACTCTAGTTTGTGGTGGATGGATTGCCTCTTGGGCTGTTGAGGATGAACAGTACAAGGAAGAACAGCCTCGCGAGGGTCTGTTCTTGGCTAGGGGATGAACTGCTGGGGGAGTTCGATCGCCCTTCTCTCTCTCTAAGTGTGTTGCTAGCTCTGTTTGTGGATGCTATGTTCTAGCTGGTTTCTTCTTCCCCTCCTACCCTGGGGGTGGCTAGTCCTATTTATAGGCAAAGGCCCTGGGCCTCTTCCCAAATATTTGAGAGGGAAGGGCGCCAACAATTGGCCAATTCGAAGGGGAACATCTAGTACACCTATCCTGACTAAAGTTGGTCTTCGTCTGCCAAAGGCCCTATGGTGACGCCGTTCTGGGCTCCATGGTGACCTCCGTCCCACCATTGGACTGGCCTTGGTCTTGTTGCACCGAAATGGGTGCCTTTGCTTGATCCTCTCACCTGCGCTTGCCCCCTTTACACCAAAGAGGAAAGGGGAACGCTGCGCGGGCTGGCGCCCGCCTGGCACCTTTGGTCGTCATGGCTTGCGTCATGGGCACCTCGCAAGGTACCCTGCCTTGATCTCTCCGCCTCCTCGTGAGCCATCCTAAGGTGGCCGCGCCTGAGGAAGCACCGTGTCGTCTGCCTCGCGAGGCTTGGCCCCTCGCGAGGGTCCTGGGTCTTGTGTTGGTGAAGATGGGCCGCGCTGGGCCCCCATTCGAGCCACGCCGCAGCCCGCAGGCAGGCAAGTCTGGGGACCCCCGTTCCCAGAACGCCGACAGGTAGGAGTAGATAGGATGCTAAAGTAATGCTACGCAAAAAGGGGTCAGGAACATGCATAGTGATGGAGTCAAAGTATTTTCAAAGCACTTTTCGAAAACCCCGTCGGGTGCCACTTATGCCCGAGGGAGATGATGAGTTGGGTAACCACTTGATGACGAAGTGGTGTACCGAGGCAAGTGTGTGTGTTGTTTCCAAAACGGATTGGTTTAAGTTGCGACCGTTATTCCAACCTTACATGTGCAACCACTCTACCCTTATATGGGAAAGGGCATTATTGATTACCTAGGCCGATACTAGCTTGTAGCCCGCATTACTAGTGACGAGGGAGTTGTTGGTGCGCTCTCTCGGGACGGGGTCGTGCCAGGTAGGGCGGCCATGACTGTTTTTACAGGGCACCGGATACACCGTTGTGTCCCCTCTCGGATGTTATGATCTCAAGTGAGTCTCGTATGATGTACATCGTGAGGATACGGAACAACGAGTGGACTCCTTGTTAGTGTCGTCTAGGGAAAGATAGTGATCGGGTGCTTACCCCGGGTACTTGAGGTACCGCGGGTCGTGGATGACACGGAAGTTCCCCGGATCTTGTGGGTAAAGTGTGCAACCTCCGCAGAGTGTAAAACTATTCGAATAGCCGTGTCCACGGACAAGGACAGTTGGTAACCGCTCTTGGGCTACGTCCACTTGTTTACAAACCAGTGTGTGTTTGGATAAGTGGGAAGAACTACTTGGGTCAAGTCAAAGGACTTGACATGATTGAGTTGGGTTGATGCCCACTCTATTTATGTTGATATCTGTAACCTGTCCTCAGGGTTAATTAAATTCTCCTGATGCATGCCTTACAAGTTGTTGAACATGTCATTGCACTCAAAACTAGCTTTCCGCAAAAATTTACCTATATCATGCATTGTTCTACATTGAACCAAAACATGGGTTGCTTGCGAGTACATTCAAAGTACTCATTGGCTTGCCACAGGTTATTTAATTGGCCAGGCATGGAAGAACAGGAGTTCGAAGAAGAATTCTTTGGAGACGAACATGCGAACTAGGACGTTTCCCAGTCAGAATGCCTGTAGGGTTAAGGCAGATGGCATGGGTTCTACTTATCCACGAAGATTTCCGCTGCTTGTGTTTCATTTGATGTTCAGCCCTTAAGGCTTTATCGATGTAAGACTTGACCATAATGGTCATAATTTGTGTAAGACGGTATGTATGGATGTAAGACTCTTGTTATTCAGCATCTGTGTGTTTAGTGAGCATTGATCTCTGGGATCACTGTACACGTGCATTCGGTGATCACGACTCATGAGTCGGGGTCCCCACATTTCAGTTTCAATTGAATAAACAGTTATGTTCTCATGCCATGCACATACAAGTGTTGTTATTGTTCTGTAGTTTCCCACACTTATATTCTGTCTATGCTGCTTTGTCTTAAATAGATATGATTCGAACTGTATCTATCTTGATTTGGCAACATAAACTAGAAGGATATAGACCATACAGTGACCATACTACATAGATATATGTTTGTTTCATGCTGTTATCCTGTCCACCTTACTACTAAACTGGTAAACCTGAGATGTGTTTGTTTGTTTCTCTTTTAGAACGCGGATGAAATATTGAAGAGTACCCTGTTATGCAATGGTAAAGGAAGTAACACAGATAAGGTTCAAGATAGTGAGACATCCCTGTTGGTCTCCAAGAAAGCTGATAAAAACTATATTGAAGACACTGAGACAACCCCAAAGTCCTGTCTTGATGTAGTTTTCGAGTTACTGGCTACCACTGCTGGCACCAGCTCTTCGAACTCGTTGCCTGAATCACTTCGGCTTCTTGAGTCTCAACTTCAAGTTGAAATACATCGATAAGATGTTATGCGACAGGAAGCCGAAGGACTGAAGAAGTCCCTACAGAATTCAGATGCATACTTTCTGGTGCAACAGCAAGCGCTGGAGGACTTAAGCGCCAAACAAGAGAAAGTTAATAAGCTTGCTAAGCATCTTGCCAGCATTATGGGTACCCAGGATATTGTTTCTTGAGCTCTTCTGAAGTGGTTTCAGTTCTGGACTTGTTTTGCTGCGGCGTTTATATGCTGTTGTGTTCCCTATATTTGCACTGGTGGCGAACTTTGATGCCCAGTGGATGTAATATGTGTAATAGTCGTGATAGCCTAGAATAAGTTGCTTGCTAACTTATCTCCTTGTTTTGTTTATTTGTTTGCTTGTAGTCAGTGCAGTTATTTTTCCATGATTTGCTAGTGGCTGCAATAACCTATTTTTTAAAACTAGGCCACAATAACCAAGGGATAATATTTACTGTAGTGACATTGGGCCTCCTACGGGCCATAGAAACTGTGGGCCTTCTACGGGCCGTATAAACAGTGGGACTTCTTCGGGCCGTAGAAGCAGTGGGCCTTCTATGGGCCGTAGAAACAATGGGCCTTCTACGGGCTGTATCATCAATGGGCCTTCTATGGGCCGTATCATCAATGGGCCTTATACATGTCGCATGATCGATTGGCCAAACATGGGCCGAACAGACCGCATTCTAGCCGTAAATGGGCTAGAGTTGGAATCGTCCGTTCATGGGCCGACCATAATGGGCCATCGTTAATAGGCCGTATTTGATGACGCTATGAAAATGGCCCAACTTATAAACGGACCACAAACGGGCCGAGTGTAACCACGGGCTGAATTTGTCCCACAAGCAGAAAATGACAGTAACGGGTCGTAAGTAAACGATTGCTGGAAATGAGCCCAAGAATAAATGGGCTCTGATGAAGGCTGGAAGATAACATGGGCTGGAAACTGCCGAAGGGAATAACGGGCCGTTAATGGGTATAAAGTGATACACTGTTCATCACGGGCCAGTTTCACCATGGGCCGTTAATGGGTGTAAAGTGATACACTGTTCATTATGGGCCAGTTTCACCACGGGCCGTTAATAGGCCAAGAGTTACATAGGGCCTCATATGGGCTGAAAGACGTCATGGGCCAGAAGTGAAAACGGGCTGGAATCATATTGGATGGCCCAGATGACGCTACTGGGCCTAATTCGGATAGGGCGTAACGGGCCTTGGGTTAGCGGGCTGTAAATGGGCTATATTCGAACAGGCCGTTAACAGGCTTTCCATGGGCCGGCCCACCAGCTTTTGACCAAGTCAAACGGGTCGTCCTTTACACAGGAATGGGCCTCTGTTGGGCCGTGCCACGTGTCGACGTATCATAGGCGCCTATCTGACGCACTGACGAGCTGACACGTGTTTCGTCCGGCCAATAAGAATTTTACACGTGGAAATTTCCCATTGGTCGGGGCTGTTAACGAGTTATCGGATCCAAAACCCGACCCGATAGCTTAACAGCATTCCGTTACGGTGGATGCCACGTGTCGGTCACCCTTGACAAAAGCACTTCTGTGACGCGCGATTTATCGTCATGGAAGTGGACACTTCCGTGATGATAATTTTGGTAATGTCATGGAACACTTCTACGACAGCACAGGTATGACTATCTTGATTCTGTCATAAATTTGTCATGGATGTACATGCATGACAAAAAAAGCGACCTACTGTGACAAACACGTATCATCATGGAAGTGTATTTCTTTGTAGTGCATGCTTGACTACGCCTCTGAAGACATTGACGGTACAGACGACGATGCCAAAGAGGAGAAAGCCCAAAATCCTCCGTTCACCGGACGCTGACGGCCACTTCCTCGCACGACGTGTACATGGTGGACACACATAAAGAAGGAGATGGCGATGAGGAGAAGGACCCAGTTGAGGATAAATCTTTGGAGATACCACCAAAACGTCGACATCAGCGACGCCGCTCTAAATCGCGTCGCGAAACAGACAGCAATACCGGCACTGGAAACAATGATACTCTGGAGAATGCCGAAGACCAAAAGACCCCATCGAACCAACATCCGAGCAAGATGATCGGGAGGACAGGCAAGTCGACCTTGACGAGCAAGCAGGGAATGAAGACTCAGAGGATAGCAACTACCTACCACTCTCCGAGGACGACGTGAGCATCGGCGACGAAAACTTTATCGTGCCAGAGGAACCACTCGAACAAGAGCGCTTTAAGAGCCGGCTAATAGCCACGACAAGAAGCCTAAAAAAGAAACAGCAGAAGCTTCAAGATGACCAAGATCTGCTCAACGAAAGATGGACTAATGTCCTAGCAGCCGAAGAATACGGCCTCGAACGCCCAAGAAAGAGTTACCCAAAGTGTAAGCTGCTACCCCAATTCGACGAAGAGGCGCTGGAGCCTATACCACCCGTGAGAACGCAACCGACGGACCCGACCGACCACCACATGGCCAGGATAGAACGACAACTCAAGCCGAACACCAGCCCGCACCTCCTCACCGTAAAAGCAAAGAAACAACAGCTCAGGGATACACATATGACCTATGATAGGACCTGGAAAATAGAACAGGTCAGACCAGATCAATCTATGGATCGCGGGGGCGTGCCCCGGCGCGAAAAGACGACTATCAAGCCTAGCGCGACAAGCATAACCATGCCCGGGCCGAAAACCGCATATGGACCTCATCCGAACTGCATCGAGACATGGCCCGATACAGAGGCGCCGCACACCCCCTATGCTTCACCGATGAGGTAATGGAGCACCAGTTCCCAGAAGGGTTTAAACCTGTGAACATTGAATCATACGACGGCACAACAGATCCCGCAGTATGGATTGAAGATTTTCTTCTCCACATTCACATGGCTCGCGGTGATGATCTACACGCCATCAAATACCTTCCCCTGAAACGTAAGGGGCCAGCTTGGCACTGGTTAAACAGCCTCCCAGAAACTCTATTGGAAGCTGGGAAGACTTGGAAGATGCCTTTAGAGACAACTTCCAAGGCACTTATATCAGGCCTCCGGATCCCGATGACCTTAGTCTTATAATCCAATGGCCCGGATAGTCGGCCAAGAAATTCTGGACCAGGTTCCTAATTAAAAAGAACCAGATTGTTGACTGCCTGGACGCCAAAGCCCTAGCAGCCTTTAAACACAACATCTGCGACGAATGGCTCGCCCGACACCTCGACCAAGAAAAGCCAAAGTCCATGGCAGTCCTTACATCACTAATGACCCGCTTTTGCGCGGGTGAAGATAGTTGGCTAGCCCGCAGCAACAACAGTGTCAGTGACCTTGGCACTTCCGAAGCTAGAAACGACAACGGAAGGCCCCGACGCAACAAACATAAGCATCGAAGCAACAATGGTAATACAGAGGATACGGCGGTCAATGCCGGATTCAGTGGCTCCAAATCCAGTCAACAGAATAAGCCACTCAAACGAAACAAAGACGGTTCATCAAGCCTGGACCAAATTCTTGATCGACCTTGCCGAATCCACGGCACTCCTGACAAGGCTGCCAACACACCAACTGAAATTTTTTGGTCTTCAAAAAGGCCGGCAAGTTAAATGCCGAACATAAGGAGAAAGGCTCACCCAGCGAGGATGACAACGAGGAGCCTCGCGCATCGAAAACAGGAGGACATTAGAAATTTCTCCCCGAAGTCAAAACGCTGAATATGATATACGTCACTCATATCCCCAAGAGGGAGCGCAAGTGCACGCTAAGGGACGTCTATGCGGTAGAGCCAGTCGCCCCAAAATTCAACCCACGGTCGTCCTGTCCGATCACCTTCGATCGCAGGGACCATCCGATGAGTATCCGTCACGGAGGTTCGGCTGCATTAGTGCTCGATCCAATCGTTAATTGATTCCACCTTATGCGAGTCCTCATGGACGGCGGCAGTAGCCTTAACCTGCTCTATCAGGACACAGTCCGCAAGATGGGTATTGATCCGTCAAGAATCAAGCCCACTAAAACTACCTTTAAAGGAGTAATACCTGGTGTAGAGGCCCGCTGCACGGGCTCAATCACATTGGAAGTCGTCTTCGGTTCGTCGGACAACTTCCGCAGCGAAGACTTGATCTTCGACATCGTCCCCTTCCGCAGTGGCTACCATGCACTGCTCGGAAGAATCACATTCGCTCGCTTCAATGCATTCCCGCACTATGCCTATCTCAAACTCAAGATGCCCGGACCATGCGGTGTTATAACAATCAATGGAAACATTGAACGCCCCCTCCTTACTGAGGAGCACACCGCGGCCTGGCAACAGAAGTATAGGGTGGCCTTATCAAGCCAACTATTACAACGGTGGCCAAGTCCCCGAACACCGTCAAACGAGTCCGGACTACCCTACAGTACGATAGTCCAGCTCGTCAGGAGCTCGATTTGCAATTCGGCCTCCATCTCAGCCCCTACCAAATTGTGGCATCTGTACCACACATACATAATTAAGCACTTAAAATACCATGGGAAAGAATGGAGGCATAATAAAGATAAGGTCCACAATACGGCTAGACCCTATCAGGACACTCATATTTCCTTTTTCTCCTCCTTTTATTTTTCCAGGTTCCTTACAACCCACGTCACCTTTTCGACGGTACCAAGGCCAGTTTTCGAGGCCTATTATGAAAACACCGATCGTTGATCCTCTTGAAGGACAATACACCAAGGAGAAAAGCTGCATAGACGTGTGGCAGAGTACCTAAAGGATCTTTAAAGATCACCTCGTCTGTTTTCGGGACACATACACAGCTTTCCCTTGTGTTCGGCATGTAAAATAGCCTTGTTGCTTACTGCACTATTTGCACCAATACGTATTTCACATATCAATCAGACTATAATGGAAACAATTTTTAGCCCAACCTATGCGGTGTTGGCTTATCTCTTAATATGTGTTTCCCTGTTTTTGTCCGATTGTCATGTATACATCGGTATGACTTAAATCACCAGGGGATCTATTAAGCCACGTACATTTTTTAAATACTAAAACAAAGTCCGAACACCTTCACAGTGCAATTCGGCGTCCCGAATATAGCATTATATGCATTGGCTCTGAATCAGGTCTTTGGTCAATAGTTGGGTTGCCCGACTCCTGTGGTTGCTACCTTACATTCCGCTTGATCGGCTAAGGTAGTAAAGGGAGAACTACTGCGATTGTGTTTCTGGTTCATCCGGACAAACACCTCAGTAGAGAAAGCCGGAAGCTGACTATCATGATGCGGCGAGAGCTGGTCATCTATTCCGTGACTAAGTATATATTGCTCGCGATTTCTTCTGCATTATGCGATAGGCCGGCCTCCACCCGGCCGGGCATTCACAGCACCTAAGTTCGGATAATCGAACAATAATAGGGGTTGCGCCCACACTCGCATTGTAAAACTCATATGGCTAAGTGAGAGCGATAAAGCCACATAGTCCGATTGCCTGGTTCACCGCACTAACACCTCCTTCACGGACCAAAACGTTGGTTCGAGTGTGTTTAGGTGCTATCCCGAACACCCCCGTACTACCTACGTGGGGGCTGAAACGACGACTGGCCAACTCCCAGATGTCGTAAACAACCGCACAGGAGGAGATATTTTAAAGTGAAACAATCAACATATTATACATAAGCCTTGTTTCATAATACAGGATTGGACATCATAGATACATTCATTAAAAAATGATGTATTTTGAACACTGGCCCTCTACAATGTGGGATCATTCCAGGACATCACCGAAATACCGCTCCGGCGTGCGGTGCTCTTTGCCTGCAGGAGGTCCCTCGGTTGCGAGCTTGACGGCGTCCATCTTCGCCCACTGCACCTTGACACGGGCGAAGGCCATCCACACACCTTCGATGCAGACCGACCGCTTCACGGCATCAAGCCGAGGACAGGCATTGACCAGCCGCTTCACAAGAGCGAAGTAACTACTGGGCATGGGTTTGGTGGGCCAAAGATGGATTATCAAATCCCTCATGGCCAATTCGGCTACCCTATGCAGTTCGGTCAACTGCTTCAGCTGATCGCTGAGGGGCACGGGATGCTCAGGTGCAAGGTACTGCGACTAGAACAGCTTCTTTGTTGTGCTCCCCTCTTCGGCCCGGAAGAACTCCGTAGCATCAGCAATACTCCTGGTGTCGGTGTATGAAAAGGGGGGTACACTTTTTGTACCCCTATAACTGTGCACGGGCAGTCTGAGCCACGGGCACCACCGCACTGGGCAAGGCAAGGGAGGTGAGCCAAGGTAAGGCCGAAGCACGAGAGAAGCAGAACGACGCCAAGACCAAGACCACAAAGAGCGAAGGGGACGAAGTGGGCCCCCCGGCGAGACCTTGCCGGGAGGCGGTTTTGGCAAACCAGACAAGGCCCTTGCCATGGCAGCTCGCCCCACACCTACGGAGCGGGTCACCCTTGAGTCCACTACCCCCATGGGGCAAGGATTCAGGAGGCATCCCCGTGGTGGTATGCAGATCTTTGTGAAGACATTCAAGATCAGATGCACACTTTAGAAGATGATGATCCTTGGCGGGATCCCAGCCAAGGAGGACCACAAGGCCCCCGGCAAGAGCCTTGCCGGGGATGACAGCAAGCGCCACGGCAAGACCCTTGCGGGGACCCCGGCAAGACCCTTGCCGGGGCCGCGACAAGGCCCTTGCCATGAACACCCGTGGGACCACCATCAGGCCCATGCCACACACACCTCCACCACCATTCGCATGCAGCTGCCGACGCAACCAGCTGGGCAGGCACCTGCGTGGCGGCGTGCAGATGGAGACCCACCGCTGCGCCACCTCAGCTGCCTGCCTGCCTACATGGCACCGCAGTGTAACGCCCTCGATGTGGCTATATCTCCCACGTGTCGAAGCACGACTTAGAGGCATAACCGCATTGAAAGAAATGTCGCAAGTGAGGTAATCTTAACACAACCCATGTAGTACATAAGGGAAAAAGATACATAGTTGGCTTACAATCGCCACTTCACGCAATACATGAGTAATGCATTACATCAAACAGATACAATCAAGGTCCGACTACGGAACCAAAATAAAAGAAGACTACCCCAAATGCTACACAGATCCCTGATCGACCCAACTGGGCTCCACTACTGATCAACTGAAATGAAACAACACAATGAACAAGATCTTCATCGAGCTCCTCCTTGAGCTCGGGTGCATCACCTGCACGGTTTCATCGGCACCTGCAAACTGGTTTTGGAAGTATCTGTGAGTCACGGGGACTCAGCAATCTCACACCCGCGAGATCAAGATTATTTAAGCTTAAAGGTAGGACAGGGTAGTGAGGTGGAGCTGCAGCAAGCGACTACCATATCTAGTGGCTACCATACGCAAAAGAGAGCGAGAAGAGGAGGCAAAAGCATGGTCGAACAACTATGATCAAGAAGTGATCCTAGAACAACCTACGTCAAGCATAACTCCAACACCGTGTTCACTTCCCGGACTCCGCCAAGAAGAGACCATCACGGTTACACACGCGGTTGATGTATTTTAATTAAGATCAACTTCGTGTTTTCTACAACCGGACATTAAAAAATTCCCATCTGTCTCGTAACCGCAGGCACGGCTTTCGAAAGATAATACCCTGCAGGGGTGTCCCAACTTAGCCCATCACAAGCTCTCACGGTCAAGAAGGATATTCCTTCTACCGGGAAGACCCGACCAGTCTCGGAATCCCGGCTACAAGACATTTCGACAATGGTAAAACAAAACCAGCAAGACCGCCCGCTGTGCCGACAAATCCTGATAGGAGCTGCACGTATCTCGTTCTCAGGGTACACCGGATAAGCTAAGCGTACAGGTACCAACATAACCCAAGTTGCCAAGGGACGGTCCCGCACGGTGCTCTAGTTTGGACCACCACTCAGAGGAACACTGGCTCGGGGGGTAAAATAAAGATGACCCTTGAGTCTGCAGAACCCAAGGGAAAAAGGCTTAGGTGGCAAATGGTAAAACCAAGGTTGGGTCTTGCTGGAGGAGTTTTATTCAAAGCAAACTCTCACGGGGGTCCCATAAATCACCCAACCGTGTAAGGAACGCAAAAATCAAAGAACATAACACCGGTATGACGGAAACTAGGGTGGCAAGAGTGGAACAAAACGCCAGGCATAAGGCCGAGCCTTCCACCCTTTACCAAATATATAGATGCGTTAATTCAAATAAGAGATATTTTGATATCCCAACATAGTCATGTTCCAACATGGAGCAATCTTCAACTTCACCTGCAACTAGGAACGCTATAAGAGGGGCTCAGTGAAGTGGTAACATAGCCAAACAACGGTTTGCTAGGAAAGGATGGTTAGAGGCTTGACATGGCAACATGGGAGGCATGGTACAGTAAGTGGTAGGTATCGCGGCATAGCAAAAGAGCGAGCAACTAGCAAGCAAAGATAGATGTGATTTCGAGGGTATGGTCATCTTGCCTGAGATCCCGCAAGAAAGAAGAACGAGTCCAGGAAGAAGACAAACGGAAGTAGTCGAACGAATCCTAACGAACGCGACGTTATCAGAACTACCCAAAGAAGCAACACCTGAAAGAAGCATACAACATGGTAAACAACCATCACAAGAACATGGCATGATGCACAATCAAATATGATGCATGTCCGGTTTAATAATTCATGGCATGGCAAATGCACAAACAATACTACAAAATAAGTGGAGCTCAACATGCAAAGAGTTACATATTGACGAAACACCACATCAATTACTTAGTTTACTCCCGTTTATGTACACATCAATATTAAATGTTGCTTAACATTTCAAGAGGTGAAACATAATAATACTACCTATTTAGGCAATTTAAATGAGGCCGGAGATAACAAACAACAAATCCGGAAAATCCTCATATGCATATTTTGAATTTGGTACTGATCTGCCTAAAACATATTTTAATGTTGTTAAACAGTAAAATAAAATGCAACATGTTAATCTATGCATTTTTCTACCCCATTTACATATAAAGTTTATTAAATTTGGAGCTACGGTTATTTAGTTATGGAATAAAACATTTTAACATGGCATTTATACAAATTAATTCAAACAGCAGATTTAAATATTTTAAACAAGGATGAAAGTGGCATACTATTAAACTACACAAATTTCTGAGCATTTTACATATATGACAAGATCTATTTGGATGCATGGATAAATAGTTATAGGCAATGCAAAAATGATGGCATTTCTGTAAATAAGAATGCACTGGGAAAATGCCAAAATACACAGAGTGGGAAAAAACATCCACGGGCCGAATTGCATCTAGTGCAGCGGCCCAGGAGATGAGCAGGCCTAAGTGGGTGTGGGTGTGCAAAAAATATAACAGGAAAACAGAGCAAAATGGGGGGCGACTTGGTCTTGATCCCACGACCTCCTGCATATAGTGACAGAGCACTGACCAGGTGGCCTGACTGAGTATTTGTGATAAAACAAGGGCGTGACAGCACTTGAATGGAATCAAAGGCCAGGCCTTCTAGATCACAGCCGAACTGGGTGATGACGCCGACGAGCAAGACGGCGACCGTCGCGACCACAGGCCGACGGCGGGGGTGCGGGAATAGGTGAGTAGGTGTGTGGCGTGACGGGTGCGTGCGCAGGTGGTGAAGCGCTTCGAGAACGAGCAGGAGCTCGCCTTGGCCGCGCCGCGAGGCACGGCAAGGCGCTGGCTGCGCTAGATGATGCAAAGGTGCGAGCGTGACCTGCGGGTATTATAGTGTGTGGATCGGTGAGGGAGCAGCGGCATGAGCATGGAAGCAAGCGGTCACGAGCGCACGCAAGGAGCAGAGAAGAACAAGGTGGGCGAACTCGTCGGAGGAAATCCGGCGAGAAAAACTCGCAGATGAAGGCACCGAAAGATGTTGCGCTACAAGGAGATCCTAAAGGTGCTACGAACGCATCGAAACATGAACGGGAACCTCGCCAGCGATGAGGTCCCGCGGGTGCGCGCGGAAAACGGCAACGACGACGACTGAGTATGACGGGGAAGAAGATGTGAAGGAGCAGCGGCTCACCATGGGGGTGTTGCTGAAGTCGGCGGACTCTACGGTAAAGCAGAGGAGTCGGCGTAGGGTTGCGCTGATCGTCGGTGTTCATGAAGTAGAGGAGGCAGAGGAAGAAGACGAAGATGCGGACGACGGCGTGGAGGCGATCCAGGGTGGGGAAGACATCTGAACGGACGTAGACGACATCGAGGAAGAAGATGCACATGCCGGAGATGACCGTGGTGGCCTCCGACCACGCAAGCAACGGCGACGCTCTCGGTGGTTCTCTCTCTTTCTCTGTTCCATGAGGAAGAAGAGGAAACATAGGGGAGGGAAAAGGGTTGGCGGCGCGAGGAGGGAAGGGCGAAACCTAGGGCTGCAGGGGCTCGCATGATAGGTTAAGTAGCAGCAGGGGCTCCTGTTCCGGCCGTCAAATCGGGCGGGGTGCCAACGTGGAGCCCCTGGATGCGCTGCTGTACAGGAGAGAAGAAGAAGAACAGGGGCGCTGCTGCTGGTGGGCTGGATGGGCTGCAGCGGAGGGAGTAAGCGGCTGCGCTACAGGAGGCCCAGGTGGCCGGCGGGGCTGCTGGTTGGACCTCGATCTGCTGGGCCAGACCATGGAGAGGGAAAAGGCCAGAGGCCTGGTCGGCTGTTGTTGCTGGCATCTATATCTCTCTTTCTCACTTCTTCAAATCTCTCACAAAAACAGAAAAGCAAAGAAAGAAAAGGAGAGAAAAGAAATGAGTGGACAAGAATTTGGTCAAGGGGATTATTTTCCCGGACTCACACAAATGCGCTTGTCCCAAGAAAATAGAGTGAGCATGATTGCAAGATTTAAATTCAAATTCATTTGAATTTAATTCAAATGGTTTGAACAAGGACGAGGATTTCAATGTGCCCAAAAATGTTGAGAAGTTAGGAGGAGCCTCGATAAATGGAGAAAGAATTATGGAGAAAGTTTGGAGAATAAGCATGAAGCAAAAAGGCATGAGAATTGAATTGCAAGTCTGTTATGGTGATTCCAAAGTTAATGGAATATTTTAATATAGCTCCCTACATATAGTAGGATACTTTTGATATGTTTTAAAGAGAAATCACCATGTACATTTCCCTCAATTTAAATGGATCAGAGATCCATGCAATTTATTTGAGTTGAAAAATTTAGTGGCATGATGACATGATGCAAGGCACATATGCAAAGAGGAATGCAACAAGCAAAACAAAACACATGACGAAGCCCAAAATCCATGGAAGGCATCTGAATCTCCGATCATGGGGCGTTACAACACTCCACCACTACAAGAGGATCTCATCTCGAGATCTAGGGATGGCACCGGAGAGAAACGGAAGAAAAGAGGTAAAACAAAGTTGCTTCTTTGACAAACAAGTGAAACCAAAGAACCTTGAGTGGTCGCAAAGCTTGAAGAAATGACACGACGGAGGTGAACAAAATTTAAAACACTCCGTTCAGCAAGAGGAACAAGGAACATTGCGAGAACCTTGTAGGTTGAAGGACATGAAACAAGAGCTTAATGGATCAAAAATTAATATGAACGCACACCAGTAGAGAAAGATAAACAAGAAACAAGAATGACATAATTTGGACAGCACTCCGGTAGAAAACGGAAGGAATAGAATATGAACTTGGCAAAATGAAAGCACTTAGATGAGACTCCGGTTAAAAGAGGAATGATAGCCACAACACTCCAGTTAAATCGATAAGCAAGGAAAGAACAAGGTCCTGACAAAACAAAATGATTTGACAAGAGAGCAACAACACAATGCCTCCGGAAGAAAGAATAGAAGATAGATCATTGGAAAGAAACAAAGAATGGAGAAGAAAATGCCAACTTCTGTCACAAAAGAGCTTGGAGAGCACCCTTCCTAGAAGGTTATAGCGGAGTTGTTGGAAAACCAACAATGAAAAGATATGATCCTCGTTTGCTTATTGAGACATCTCAAAACTTGAGGTGAACTTCTGCCACTAACGAAAACAATAGATTGGATTGAGATCAACAAGGAGATGAAAACTTCTTCACCAAGAGCATAGGAGTAAACTTGGAAGGCTTTAGGTGAAATATAACCCAAGATAACTCCAATGAAGAAATTCGTGGATTTAAAATATCTCATTCTTGACAACATGTGAATCATGAAACGCGAACTCAAATTGTCAAGAAGGACATAACACCACCTCAAATGATAAGGTAGAAGGGATTGCACTTTGGAATGCAGGAAGAAAAATATTTGGTCTCTTCTAACAAGAATCTTGAGAACACTTCGAGAATGAATTAAATCCTTGATGAACCACCATGAAGAAACTTCATGAAGAACTCCGGTAAAACAAGGAAGATAGAAAGAGAGAGAAGTTGAAAACACAAGGTGAAACCTTGTAATGCTTTAGATGTATCTCCGTGATGATATAATTGCGAGAGCTTGGAACTCCGGAAAAGAAAGATGAGCTATTGAAACCAAGGATTTGAAGAACCTCCGGAATAGGGAATTGAGTTAACTCGATGAAACAAGAATAATAATTACATTATGCTTATCCTTCACCAATTAAATTGATGACAAGTAATGGATTTGACATACCACTTATTCTCGTAGAAAGGATCAAGAGAGATATAGCACAAACTTGAGAAGGACTTCAACGAACCACCGGTAGGATTTGGAAAGAACGAATGAATCTATATGATAACGAAGGAAGAGAACTTTTGAACGAACCACCGTAAGAACTGAAAAAGAACGAAGAAAAGATAAAGAAACACCGGGAAGAATTAGAAAATGAACGAAGATACTTGAGAGAATTTAGATACAAGTGAACGCAGAGATCCCGAGCTAATAGAATACTTGAGCGATGCACCGGTAAGATTTGGAGAGCGGGAGCTGAAAGCTTGAACGAATAATTCTGAGATGATGGGCTCCGGAGAATCAAACTGAAAAGACTCCTGAAATGCTCCGGATGGGTGAAAATAATTGTCACAAGCAAAACAATTATGAGAGAATGGCATCAAGTTAGAACCACGCATCTTTGCAAGAACGGGTAAGGATTTAAGAGGAACTCTTCTTCGGTCCACAAAACACGAGAATGACGACGAGAAACACCACCATGAATTGTTGAGACACTCCGGAATGAAGAATAGAAAGGTTGAATCAATGATGAAAGAATTTGAAAGATCTTGGAGAAAGACATATGACTGATGATAACCCATTCTTACGTCAAACTTGGAAGAATTTTAGAAGCTCCAGGAAAATTAGAAGAGTCAGGTAAGATCCTGGAGAAGACCTGTGGGTTAGGGCCCACTCAAAAGAAACACCCTTGAAAGAATTTCTTAGGAAGAGAGATTACACCGGTTGAATTAAATGGCTTTAATGAGATTGCATCCTGAAAAGAACTTGAGTGAATTGAGAATGGAAACTTGAATCTTATAAGATATCTTCAGCACTCCAGATAACATGAATAGAAAGAGGTGGATGATTAAGAGATGCACCGTCATGAGAAACCATTTGAAACAAGGAAAAGAATACGATCAACACCGAAAGCTTGACTTGAGTCCACCAGAGAAGAAAAAAGAATGAAGAATGATAAACTTGAAGCTCCGTTAGTATCTTCCTGAGAATCACCGGATAAGAACATTGACGGAAAAGAATGGAGAGACATCCCATCTATAAGATGGATACTTGGTTAAGAAATCTGAGTCCTTGAAGAAAAAGGGTGGGAGGGTGGGAAAAACAAAGATGACTTGGGACGGATGAAGCAAACACCGTTGCAAAGAACTGAGAATTGATCTCGCGAATGTTGAAATGATCAGATCCACTTGAAAAAGAGCACGTCGGTTGGAAAAGAATTGGCATGACAATCTCGATGATCAAGAAGGATTAGCATCCACATAGAAATATGAGAACACCATTTAGAATAAGGTATAGAATCAACACTTGACTTCGAAGCAACTCAACTAGCACAAAACAAAACAAAAACAAAGGATTTGGCTTGCAGAATAAGCCGGAAACAAACATATGACAGATCCCATATCGTATCATGTGTCTGTTGGAAAGATATCCTACGAGATACTTGAATTCCCACTTATAAACTCCCAAAACTTTCTGCTTATGCAATCTGGTGTTGGGGATACAGGGGACACAAAATATATCACCCAAACTAACAATACCTAGATCCAGCTGTATCCATCCTTCAACACATAACCAAGAAACTTTCGGAAATCGTTTACCTCAACCTTCAAAAAGCATCCGTTATACGAGTTATGGTAATACTCCCGCACTCGCCTCAGTACTGGGCTATCAGGGTTATCTCACCAACAACTGTACAAAAGAGATTTTCGATGTCGGCGTACTAAACTCAGGTATTCCATAACTGCAACGATAAAATTATGACGACAACACCTCAAAGCTCAACTCCCCGGGACACTTCCACTAAACCCCTGCTGACAGGAGGCACCAAGACAATGTTGTCATCACAAAACCATCGGAACGATTCTAAGATACCCGCGTGATCCTAAATTTTTTTTAGTGAAATTTGAGAAGAGAAGAGTCAAAACTCTACGTCAGTATACCTTACCAGAGCGATGAGGAGACTGGGAAGTAAAAAGAATTCCTAAACTCTCCGATACATAATTCCTAAATGACTCAAAAAAAATTTCTAGACACAACTCGGCTGCTAAAAACGATCAATCAGTGGGGGCTCCTAAGGTCGGGGAAGGCTCTGATTACCAACTTGTAACGCCTTCGATGCGGCTATATCTCCCACGTGTCGAAGCACGACTTAGAGGCATAACCGCATTGAAAGTAATGTCGCAAGTGAGGTAATCTTCACACAACCCATGTAGTACATAAGGGAAAAAGATACATAGTAGGCTTACAATCGTCACTTCACGCAATACATGAGTAATGCGTTACATCAAACAGATACAATCAAGGTCCGACTACGGAACCAAAATAAAAGAAGACTACCCCAAATGCTACACAGATCCCTGATCAACCCAACTGGGCTCCACTACTGATCAACTAAAATGAAACAACACAATGAACAAGTTCTTCATCGAGCTCCTCCTTGAGCTCGGGTGCATCACCCACATGGTTTCATCGGCACCTGCAAACTGGTTTTGGAAGTATCTGTGAGTCACGGGGACTCAGCAATCTCACACCCGCGAGATCAAGACTATTTAAGCTTAAAGGTAGGAAAGGGTAGTGAGGTGGAGCTGCAGCAAGCGACTAGCATATCTAGTGGCTACCATACGCAAAAGAGAGGGAGAAGAGGAGGCAAAAGCACGGTCGAACAACTATGATCAAGAAGTGATCCTAGAACAACCTACGTCAACCATAACTCCAACACCGTGTTCACTTCCGGGACTCCGCCGAGAAGAGACCATCACGGTTACACACGCGGTTGATGTATTTTAATTAAGATCAACTTCGGGTTTTCTACAACCGGACATTAACAAATTCCCATCTGCCTCATAACCGCGGGCACGGCTTTCGAAAGATAATACCCTGCAGGGGTGTCCCAACTTAGCCCATCACAAGCTCTCACGGTCAACGAAGGATATTCCTTCTACCGGGAAGACCCGATCAGTCTCGGAATTCCGGCTACAAGACATTTCGACAATGGTAAAACAAAACCAGCAACACCGCCCGCTGTGCCGACAAATCCCGATAGGAGCTGCACATATCTCGTTCTTAGGGCACACCGGATAAGCTAAGCGTACAGGTACCAACATAACCCAAGTTTCCAAGGGACGGTCCCGCACGGTGCTCTAGTTTGGACCAGCACTCAGAGGAACACTAGCCCGGGGGGGGGGGGTAAAATAAAGATGACCCTTGAGTCTGCAGAACCCAAGGGAAAAAGGCTTAGGTGGAAAATGGTAAAACCAAGGTTGGGTCTTGCTGGAGGAGTTTTATTCAAAGCGAACTTTCAAGGGGGCCCCATAAATCACCCAACCGTGTAAGGAACGCAAAAATCAAAGAACATAACACCGGTATGACGGAAACTAGGGCGGCAAGAGTGGAGCAACACACCAGGCATAAGGCCGAGCCTTCAACGCTTTACCAAATATATAGATGCGTTAATTAAAATAAGAGATATTGTGATATCCCAACATAGTCATGTTCCAACATGGAGCAATCTTCAACTTCACCTGCAACTAGCAACGCTATAAGAGGGGCTAAGCGAAGCGGTAACATAGCCAAACAACGGTTTGCTAGGAAAGGATGGTTAGAGTCTTGACATGGCAACATGGGAGGCATGGTACAGTAAGTGGTAGGTATCGCGGCATAGAAAAAGAGCGAGCAACTATCAAGCAAAGATAGAAGTGATTTCGAGGGTATGGTCATCTTGCGTGAGATCCCGCAAGAAAGAAGAACGAGTCCAGGAAGAAGACAAACGGAAGTAGTCGAACGAATCCTAACGAACGCGACGTTATCGGAACAACCCGAAGAAGCAATACCGGAAAGAAGCAAACAACATGGTAAACAACCATCACATGAACATGGCATGATACACAATCAAGTATGATGCATGTCCGGTTTAATAATTCATGGCATGGCAAATGCACAAACAATACTACAAAATAAGTGGAGCTCAACATGCAACGAGTTACATATTGACGAAACACCACATCAATTACTTAGTTTACTCCCGTTCATGTACACATCAATATTAAATGTTGCTTAACATGGCAAGAGGTGAAACATAATAATACTACCTATTTAGGCAATTTAAATGAGGCCAGAGATAACAAACAACAAATCCGGAAAATCCTCATATGCATATTTTGAATTTGGTACTGATCTGCCTAAAACATATTTTAATGTTGTTAAACAGTAAAATAAAATGCAACATGTTAATCTATGCATTTTTCTACCCCATTTACATATAAAGTTTATTAAATTTGGAGCTACGGTTATTTAGTTATGGAATAAAACATTTTAACATGGCATTTATACAAATTAATTCAAATAGCAGATTTAAACATTTTAGACATGGATGAAAGTGGCATATTATTAAACTACACAAATTTCTGAGCATTTTACATATATGACATGATCTATTTGGATGCATGGATAAATAGTTATAGGCAATGCAAAAATGATGGCATTTCTGTAAATAAGAATGCACTGGGAAAATGCCAAAATACACAGAGTGGGAAAATAACATCCACGGGCCGAATTGCATCTAGTGCAGCGGCCCAGGAGATGAAGGCACCGAAAGATGCTGCGCTACAAGGAGATCCTAAAGGTGCTACGAACGCATCGAAACAAGAACGGGAACCTCGCCAGCAATGAGGTCCCGCGGGTGCGCGCGGAAAACGGCAACGACGACGACTGAGTATGACGGGGAAGAAGATGTGAAGGAGCAGCGGCTCACCATGGGGGTGTTGTTGAAGTCGGCGGACTCGTCGGTAAAGCAGAGGAGTCGGCGTGGGGTTGCGTTGATCGTCGGTGTTCATGAAGTAGAGAAGGCAGAGGAAGAAGACGAAGACGCAGACGATGGCGTGGAGGCGATCTAGGGTGGGGAAGACATCTGAACGGACGTAGACGACGTCGAGGAAGAAGATGCACATGCCGGAGATGACCGTGGTGGCCTCCGACCACGCAAGCGACGACAAAGCTCTCGGTGGTTCTCTCTCTTTCTCTGTTCCTTGAGGAAGAAGAGGAAACCTAGGGGAGGGAAAAGGGTTGGCGGCGCGAGGAGGGAAGGGCGGAACCTAGGGCTGCAGGGGCTCGCGTGATAGGTTAAGTAGCAGCAGGGGCTCCTGTTCCGGCCGTTAAATCGGTCGGGGTGCCAACATGGAGCCCCTGGATGCGCTGCCGTACAGGAGACAAGAAGAAGAACAGGGGCGCTGCTGCTGGTGGGCTGGATGGGCTGCAACGGAGGGAGTAAGCGGCCGCGCTACAGGAGGCCCAGGTGGCCGACGGGGCTTCTGGTTGGACCTCGATCTGCTGGGCCAGACCATGGAGAGGGAGAAGGCCAGAGGCCTGGTTGGCTGTTGTTGCTGGCATCTATATCTCTCTTTCTCACTTCTTCAAATCTCTCACAAAAACAGAAAAGCAAAGAAAGAAAAGGAGAGAAAAGAAATGAGTGGACAAGAATTTGGGCAAGGCGATTATTTTCCCGGACTCACACAAATGCGCTTGTCCCAAGAAAATAGAGTGAGCATGATTGCAAGATTTAAATTCAAATTCATTTGAATTTAATTCAAATGGTTTGAACAAGGACGAGGATTTCAAAGTGCCCAAAAATGTTGAGAAGTTAGGAGGAGCCTCGATAAATGGAGAAAGAATTATGGAGAAAGTTTGGAGAACAAGCATGAAGCAAAAAGGCATGAGAATTGAATTGCAAGTGTGTTATGGTGATTCCAAAGTTAATGGAATATTTTAATATAGCTCCCTACATATAGTAGGATACTTTTGGATATGTTTTAAAGAGAAATCACCATGTACATTTCCCTCAATTTAAATGGATCAGAGATCCATGCAATTTATTTGAGTTGCAAAATTTAGTGGCATGATGACATGATGCAAGGCACAGATGCAAAGAGGAATGCAACAAGCAAAACAAAACACATGACGAAACCCGGAATCCATGGAAGGCATCTGAATCTCTGGTCTTGGGGCGTTACACGCAGGCACCGCTGGCCACGGTGCGTGTCGACGCGAGAGGGAGCGGCGACGGACGAGACAGGGCTCTCCCCCGTCCCCGATAAAGCAAGGACACCTAAGCATGGCGCATTAAATGCACCTTGTCATGTAATGCGAGGGATAACGTTGCATCACTGTACCCTTTCCACCTCCTGTGTGCCACTGTGGCAACCCCTTTCCCTATAAAAGCAGGCCCCAGGCGACCAGGAAGAGGATTCGGCTATTTGGAGCTCTCGACGCCCCATAGCTAGCTCAAGAACACAGATATACAATCCACCAAAGCAGGCGTAGGGTTTTACGCATCCTTGCAGCCCGAACCTGGGTAAAGGAACCGTGTGCTATCTGTTTGATCCGCTCTTTTCACAACCCCGCGCCCGCAACCGTAGTAGGGATTCTTGTGATCCCATAGGTGTCATTCCCACCGACATCTTTGGCGCGCCAGGTAGGGGGCGCGATTGTGAGAATCGGCTTTGGCAGTTAGCCCGACGCTCCTTCATCTTCGTGACCCTCGAATAAGAAAGGAGGCTAGAAGGTCGATGCTCGAGCGATCACGAAGAGAAGCTATGTTGCACAGAACCCTTGTTTTGTGTTACCTTTCTTATTTGAGGTTATTCCCCCCCGGAGATGTTTGCTTTGTATGAAAAACATGCATGCCAGGGGGGCTCTACCACGATTGGCAATGCCCTTGCCCTGTTTCGAGTCCGCTCAACAGCTCAAGCGGCTGCGTCAAGAGTGGTAGAGTAGCCTTCCGCGACCAACAACGCCCTCGATTCTGACTCGAGTCAAGCTCGACAGTTCGAGCGGCCGCGTTCGGAACGAAAAGGTGGCTTGTCCGGCAGCACGCGTACCCGGCAGGCCATGGGGATCCGTCCCCAAGACGCCGCTTGGGGCTTTCGCACCGACAAGCCTTCCCGATCGACGTAGCGAACACATACAAAGGGGAATTGAACGGGGAAATAACATGCATGAAATTAAGGATACTTCAGAGTTACATTACATCACATCATAGCTGCGGTTCTAACTAAAGATAAAATTTGTCTTGGTCGGGAACCCGCAGCGGCGAAGAAGAAAGGGATGCCTAATCCCGGCGCTGGCCTTCCACCCTCTTGATTTCATCGATGCAGTCGGTGAAGGGCCTGATGCGCTCCTTGAGCACCGTAGGGTCAGCATCCTCCAGCAAGCTCCTCATCGCGACCGCGAAGTCGAGGTTGGGATTCCAGTACGCCACCTTGGTGAGGACCTTGGTCACGACCCTCCGGCAAAGTCGTCGGGCCTCCTCGGCCAGCGTGGCCGTCCTGTTGGAGTGGAGATAGGCTAGGGCCCCGAGGACGCCCTCGAAGAACTGGGTCAGCTTGGCGTTGACGATCCCGCTGTGCTCAGGGGCATACCTCACGTTTGGCAACCCCATGGTGACCAATTGCGAGGTAACCCTGCCGGCGACGACCTCCAGATGGCTGATCCACCTGTTCTCACCCGCCACATATTCCTGGTGGGAGGCGGCCTCGCTCGCCTGCAGCTGCTTCTCCTCCTCCAGGCTCCTGGTCAAGGTCTCCTCCCCAGCCTTGCTCTCCGACAACAGCTTCTCGAGATCCTCCAGCTTCAGCCTGAGGTCCCTGATGGAGTTCTGCGCCTCGGAGAGCTCTCCAGCCCTGTTGACGACCGCTCCTTGCGCCTCGGACAGCTTGAGGGCCTGCTCCTTCAGCTCGTCCCGCTTCGCTTCCAGCTCCTTCACCTTGCCGGCATGGGACAGGGCTTGGGCATCGAGTGCCTCTTCGTGCCTCTGCTCCAGCTCGCGGGTCCGTCGCGCGACAAGGGCCTCGAGCGGCTGTCACGCGCGGAGAGGTCCTCCTCCTGGGAGTCCAAGGTGGCTTGATGCTGGTTCCAAGCGGCTTCGGCCGCGGCAGCCAAGTTCGCCGCCTTCTCCTGGGCCTTCTCGATGTCAGCCATCTACATGGCGAGGTCCACATCGCGCTCGGCCAATTTCTCTTGAAAGGCCCTTTGCTCCTCGCGAGTCTGGTGGAACCAGGCATGCGTCTCGGCGACACGCGCCTTGAAGTCCACCTCCGCGCTGTCCACCGCTGCCGCCCTGGACTTGACTTTGTCCAGACAGACGCGGTAGAGCACTTGGAGCTTCCGGAAATTGGCCCCCATGGCGCGGAAGAGCCGCTCTTCTGGAGAACCATCACCACCAATGACCGGCGCGTCGACAACCTCGAGCCCGGTGGCGGCAAGCACCTCGCCGTCGAAAACTTCCCCTTCGGCGGGCGCTCGGCTTGACGACCCTGGGAGGTTGACGAAAAGATCATCGCCCACCTTCAGGTATCTGCCGGGGCCCGAGGTTGGGGAGGAGGGAGGCTTGTCACCCACCACCTCTTCCTTGGCGGGGGCCTTGCCAGCCTCACCGGGAGGTCCATCGCTGGCGCCCTCGGTAGGAGCCTCGTCGGTCGCCTTGGCGGCCCTCACAGCAGCGTCCTCGGCGGCACCCTTGGCGGCTTCGCCGGCGGCGGCCTAGTCAGCACCCTTGGCAACCTCCTCGGCGGCAATCCTGCTGGCCTCCGCTGCGGACTCCTCAGCAATGTTTCCAACAATAGTGACCACGTCCTCCATGTGTGTTGAAGGAGGGCCTGGGTAGCAACGAGAGCAATGAAGCCAAGGAAAGGATAAGGGAAAAACAAAGACGAAGGACAGGCGACTCACCAGTGCCAGGCTGTGAAGCAGAAGTCCCCTCTCCATCAGCGTTTGGCGTCGTGGCAGAGCCATCAGCGCCCAAGTTCCCCTCTTCTTCCATGGGTGTGGACTCCGTGCCTGATGCCCTTGCCGGGGACGCCCCCCGCGGCGGCATAGTCGATGGGGGTGGTGTATTGGGAGTGGCCCTCTGTGGATCCTCCTGCTGCCGCTCCCCTCCTGTGAACCCGACAAGGTCAGCATCATAGCGTCGAGCGCCTACCACATGTCGAGTAAGAGGAGGGTGACGAACTTACACTGGGGGCTGCGTCGGGGGCTGCTGTCCGGGCTGCTCAACACCACCAGTGATTTCGTTGAAGCCCTAGCCGGGGGCTGGCTGCTCGCCGAGGTCCTCGCCCTCTTCACCCTCTGGGCCAACGTCTCTGCCTCCCTGCAAGAGCAAAAATGGATCAAGACAGGCGACCCAATGCGGGGAAATGGAAATGACAGTAAGGAATGGAGTACTTACTCGTCATCCGTCTCCTCCTCTTCCGCCAGTTTCCTTTTCCTCTCCGGGCTGAGAGGCAAGGGAGCTCCACGTCTTCATCCTAGTCGACGCCTGCCGGAGAAGGCAGAGGTGGCACCGGGGTTTGTGCGCGCCCAGACGCGGAAGGGGTTGCCGCCTTCTTCTTCTCAGCGGCCTTCGTCAGCTTCTTCGTCGCCGAGGCCCTCGTGTGACGCCCGGACCCCTCCGGGGACAATTGAGGCCGCGTAGCCCTGCCGGGCCGGACCGGCTCGCCGGAGCCAGACCGTCGCAGGACTCTCCCTCTTCCCCTAGTTGGCGTCGAGCCCGCCACCATGTCCTCCTCCTCCGACGACTCGTCGGCCGCGCCCTCAACAAGCGGAGCTCTGGTGTCGGCGCTGCCGGCCTCCTCGGCGGTCGCCGCCCACAGGGTGAGCTGCTCCTCCTCCACAGCCATTGCGGCCTGGTCCTCCACGCCCCCGGCGCTGCCGGCCTCCATGGCGAGCTGTACCTCCCTCGCCCTGGTGGCGATGTAGTCCAGCTCTGCCTGGGTGGTGTCCATGACAAGCCGGCGCTCGGCGTCAGCATTGACATACACCTCGATCAAGGTGTCAAAGAAATGCTGCACATCTGCATCCGTCGGCTCCCTCCAGCTCGAGACGGGGCCGTGCGCATTGCAGTCCGGCATCATGGCGATGATCTCGGAATGGCGTGAATTATTGCACAACGGGACCACTCCCGCTGGCAACTTGAAGCACGGCCCCTTGCCGGCCTTGCCGGCCTTTACGGAAGCCCTTGCGGCCTTGCCGGTCAGCTCGACCTCGCCGTCGCGATCCACATCCAGTTGGAAAAGCCGCTGGCAGAAGTGGGCATGCGCCAGCACCGTGAAGTTGTTGTTGTGGCCAGGGCGGAGCCGCATGATGTCAGCCGGATTCGTAAAGAGCCAGGCCGGCCTCCCCTTATTGTGCAACGGGGCGATCCGGCGGTGAATGAAGTCCGCCCCGATCATCTCCAGGGTGAGCCCAGCCCGGGTCAGCCGAAGAATCCTGGTGGTAGTGACAGTAAGCCTCCCATCGGCGTCATCGACATCACCCCAATCGCTGCCGCGGACCGGCGGCACTCGGCGGACCTTGCAAAATGTCGGCGGGTCTTCGTCCTCAATCCAGCACCACCGGTCACGCCGCTCGTCCCACCTCTCCTTCACAACACCGTCCGGGTACGCGCCTGTGGATCTTAGGATCCAGGTGACGCAACCAGAGACGGCACCTCCTGGCTGGATTCAAGGATAGAAATAATGGTGGATGAGCGCCGTGTTGGGCTGCACCCCAGCGAAGCCCTCGCAGAGATGCGCAAAGAAAGACATGCACGCCACCGCATTCGGAGTAAAATCCAAGAGGCGAAAACCGAAGGTGTGGATAATGTCGCAGAAGAAATCAGAGGAAGGGGGGCATAACCCGCAAAAAAAGTAGTCAACAAAGAAGGGGTACCGATTTGGGACAGGGTCGGCACAAGCGGCAGGAATGACGCGCGTCGCCGGGTGTCCCGAATTCTCTCCCCCCGTCTTCACTCCCCACAGGGGCTTGAAGGAGGCCCAGAGCTCAAGAACATCAATTGTCGAGGGGAAGAAGAAGGCAGACTGCGTCCGATCCCCCAACAGCGCGCTCTCCGGTGGCTCCACGGTCCCGGAGCCCTTGACCACCCCCTTGCCCTTGGCGGATTTGGGTGACATGGTGACCCAGAAGGCTAGAGGGTTGAGGAAGGGGGGTGGCGAAGCAACAACAGCGAGCGACGACGAAAGCTTGCGAGGAAGGGAAGAAAGGGAACGGCGGCTCTGAGATTGGAAAAGGCACGAAGGAAGAGGGGGAAGTGAGCAGCGCGCCCATGGTTATTCCTTCTTATGGGGGGAAACGCGGGCCGCCTCCTTTCACATTAACTGTGATCTGACGCATGCCCGCGGGAAGCAACCCCGCGCATGCCACCCACGTCACACACGCCTCCCCACGTCGCGCCACGTGCGGGAAGCGTGGGAGGCGCAGCGCGCGAAGGAACTTACCGCGGTAAAAACCGCCCCGCCTACCCGTGCACCATTTTTGGGCCTAGCCCAACAATGCGATTGCGCTCACGTGTGGCCCAGGCCCGGGGGCTCCTGTCGGTGTACAAAAAGGGGGGAACACTTTTTGTACCCCTATAACTGTGCACGGGTAGTCTCAGCCACGGGCACCACCGCACTGGGCAAGGCAAGGGAAGTGAGCCAAGGTATTGCCGAAGCATGAGAGAAGCAGAACGACGCCAAAACCAAGACCACAAAGAGCGAAGGGGACGAAGCGGGCCCCCCAGCGAGACCCTTGCCGGGAGGCGGTTTTGGCAAACCCGGCAAGACCCTTGCCGTGGCAGCTCGCCCCACACCTACGGAGTGGGTCACCCTCGAGTCCACTACCCCCATGGGGCAAGGATTCAGGTGGCATCCCCGTGGTGGTATGCAGATCTTTGTGAAGACATTCAAGATCAGATGCACACTTTAGAAGATGATGATCCTTGGTGGGATCCCAGCCAAGGAGGACCACAAGGCCCCCGGCAAGAGCCTTGCCGGGGATGACAGCAGGCGCCACGACAAGACCCTTGCCGGGACCCCGGCAAGACCCTTGCCGGGGCCGCGACAAGGCCATTGCCATGAACACCCGTGGGGCCACCATCAGGCCCACGCCAGTGATACCTCCACCACCATTCGCATGCAGCTGCCGACCCAACCAGCTGGGTACGCACCTGCGTGGCGGCGTGCAGATGTTCGTGGAGACCCACCACTGCGCCTCCTCAGCTGCCTGCCTGCCTGCCTACATGGCATCGCAGGAACCGCTGGCCAGGGCGCGTGTCGACGCGAGAGGGAGCGGCGACGGACGAACAGGGCTCTCCCCCGTCCCCGATAAAGCAAGGACACCTAAGCAAGGCGCATTAAATGCACCTTGTCATGGAATGCGAGGGATAACCTCGCATCACTGTACCCTTTCCACCTCCTGTGTGCCATCGTGGCAACCCCTTTCCCTAGAAAAGGAGGCCCCATGCGACCAGGAAGAGGATTCGTCTTTTTGGAGCTCTCGACGCCCCATAGCTAGCTCAAGGACACAGATATACAATCCACCAAAGCAGGAGTAGGGTTTTACGCATCCTTGCGGCCCGAACCTGGGGAAAGGAACCATGTGCTATCTGTTTGATCCGCTCTTTTCACAACCCCGTGCCCCGCAACCGAAGTAGGGATTCTTGTGATCCCATAGGTGTTGTTCCCACCGACACCGGGTCAGGTCCACAAATGCTCCTGGAGAACTCCAAATCCGGGTTAGCAAAATATACCTTTTCCTCACGAATTTGCTCTGCATGTTAAAGGCCTTACCCGCCGCAAGCTGCTTTGCCTCTTTGGATCTCTCGGACAACACTTTGGGCTTTAGTCCAGACCTCCTGTGCACTTCGCAGGGCCGTAGCGAGTTCGGAATTTTGATCCAAAATCTTGCGCTCTAAGGACTCAGATTTGTTTCTCGCATCGAGCTCTTGTTGGATTTACTCCACCCTTGCTTCATGCTTCAGGCGGGCGGCTCGTTCCTCCTCTGCCCCCATCTTGGCTTCGGCCAGCGCGTTCTTGAGGGTCTCGACCTCCACCGTGTCAGCTACTTGCATTATTATAAAAAGCTCATTAAGATAACAATTCAGAGCTGATCTCATTTCAGACATGTTTTCGGCGTCACATACCTTGTTTTTCCTCTAACTTCCGCCTCAGCTCGGACGGTTCGGCGGCATGGGAAGCTGATGCCTACATCATAGCCTAATTTTCAAATAGATATGTATGTTAATACCCTGGATGAATAATTAGATCCTCTGTTCGGCTTTTCTTTGCGAACACCGAATAGAGTCTTAGGGGCTACTATCTATACACAGGCATTCCTCTTATACATAGCTAAAAAACATTATTTCAAGTACCTCAAAGCCTCTCAGAAGGCTAGTGTAGGCTTCATTCAATCCGCTTTTCGCGGACTGAACCATTGCAATCACCATACCCATAAGGGTACGATGCTCTTCCACAATGGTGACGCTCTGAAACGCCCCCATCAGAGTGTCCGGCACCTCCGCATTGACAGAAGTCGCCGGTAGAGGGATCATGCCCCCTTGTTTCGAAGGAGGCTGCTCATCTGACTCCGGAGCCGTGTGGTTATTTGGAATGACATTTGGTTGGGGGCAAACTGGACATGGCCCCCGTCTCCAGTCTCCATGGGGGTTGGTTCCCCCATGTTCCCTGCTGCAGGGGTATCACCTTTTGGCACCGTATTGGCAGCCTCCTGCGCCTCTCCCTGTCCTGGAAGGGTCCTTCGGGACAACACCTCGGTGTTATCCGCACTAGTGGGGGAGGAGGCTGGCGGAGGTGATTCAATCTCCATCATGTTCGGACCCAGCGAGTTCCCAGAAGATGAAGATCGCTGGGGGAGGACATGAACCGGACTGCAGCACACAATTTAACGTAATACGACCACAAGGCGAAGAAGACGGATATATATATATATATATATATATACCTTTGAGTACTTACGATCCGGCCAGGGGCTTCGTCTTGGGGCACCACTCGTCGGTGTCCAACTCAGAGTCATCCATAAGGGAGGTTCTCCATTTCTTGGACGCCTCGGCCTCTAGATCAGCGGAAGCTGCACTCTTCTTCTTCTCCCCCTTAGGGCGGGATTGCTCTCTTCCTGCTCCTCTTCCTCTTTGTCTGGGGAGGAGAGAGTTTCAATGTCCTTAGACACTATGTCTGGAGCACCTTTAAGGCGGGGCCCACTCTTGGCATCCTTGTCCTTCTTCTTGACCTTCTTTTCCGGTGCCTGGTACGGCGTCGGGACCAGCATCCTCGTTAACAGAGGGATAGCTGGGTCTTCGGGCAGCGGAGCCAGAGAGTGAATCCGCTACACTTACTTCATCCAGCCCTGCAGAGAGAATGGGGAGTTTAGTATGCTCCTTGGAGTAGCAAAGTAAGGTTATCAAAGAACTTATGGGGGTCGCAGCATGGGTGCAGTCGTAGCCAAGGTCTTCGGTTGTCTCCGGCCATGACTTCTGGGTCTTGAAATGAAGCTTACACATGTCTTCGTGCTTCGTGCCGAAGGACCACTGCAGGGTCCGGGAACCGGCGGGTTGAACTCCCACGCGAACTCTTGACGCACGTGACAGGGCAGAATCCGGCGGAAGAGCATCATTTGGATCATGCTAGCGAGGCTAGTATTCTTGTCTACCATTCTCTTGATACGCTTCTGCAGCATCATCACCTTGTCAGACAACGCCTAGTCCAGGCCCTTGTTGAGCTAGGATGCCAGCTGCATTGGAGGTCCGGACTTGAAGTCAGTAGGAGCGGCATATGTGGAGTCATGGGGCTCTGTGACATAGAACCACTCCTGCGGCCATCCCTTCATGGTCTCCATGAAGGTGCCCTTGGGCCATGTGACATTGGGAAGCTTGCTCACCATAGCGCCTCCGCAATCCGCGTGCTGACCATCCACCACTTTCGGCTTCACGTTGAAGACCTTGAGCCATAGGCCAATGTGGGGGGAAATGCGAAGGAATGCCTTGCATATGACGATAAACCCCAAAATATTGAGGAAGAAATTCGGGGCTAGATCATGGAAATCTAGCCCATAGTAAAGCATGAGGCCGCAGACGAAAGGATGAAGGGGAAACCCCAGTCCGCGGAGGAAATGAGGGATAAAAACTACTCTCTCGTTGGGCTTTGGTGTGGGGATGATCTGCTTTTTGGCCGAGAGCCGGTGGGCGGTCTCCTTGGCCAGGTATCCCGCTTCCCGGAGTTCCTTGATGTTTCTCTTCGTGATAGAGGAAACCATCCACTTACCCTACGCTCTGGATCCGGACATGGTTGGAGTACTTTTTGGGAACGAAGAGGATTGAAGTTTGGGCGCTGGAGCTTGAGGGTGGATGAGCTGAGGAAGAGGAAGGCATGGGGTAAAAGGGGGAACCTTATCTCCTTATAAAGGCAGTTAATATCGTGTGTCCCCCACGAGCCTTAAATCTCGCCTATTCCCAAGGGGTCATGCGAAATGGTACGGTTGGGTTTCCCAAACACGTATTTATGAGAATCCTATAAAAAGGGGGCACGATCTCTGCTTTGACAAGACATGTCACCGGAGGCTGCGTCTCGAAACGCGGAACGGGAGGCCGAAAAATGGTTCAAAATAATAAAGTGGCCGGACGTAACGTTTCACCAGTAAAATCTTTAGAAGACATAACTTATTTGTATTTTGCTCTTGTAATTTAGAGGTTTGACTATTGTACACAGCAGGATATAGTACTGGTGATCAACTACTTTGAACTGTTCGGAGGAGGAACCCGCCTTGCAATGCCGAAGACAATCTGTGCGCCTGACACATCGTCATTGAAGCCTGGTTCAGGGGCTACTGAGGGAGTCCAAGATTACGGGGTGATAAGTCTCCAACGTATCTATAATTTTTGATTGTTCCATTCTATTATATATTCTGTTTTGGATGTTTAATAGGCTTATTTATACACATTTATATTATTTTTGGGACTAACCTATTAACCAGAGGCCCAGCCCAAATTGATGTTTTTTGCCTATTTCAGTGTTTCGCAGAAAAAGAATATCAAACAGAGTCTAAACAGAAAGATACCTTCGGGAACGTGATTTTTGGAACAAACGTGATCTAGAGGACTTGGAGTGGACGTCAAGTAACAGACGAGGAGGCCACGAGGTAGGGGCCGCGCCTACCCCCCCTCCCAGGCGCACCCTACACCCTCGTGGGCCCCTCGTGGCTCCACCGACCTACTTCTTCCTCTTATATATACCTGCGTACCCCCAAACCATCATAGACATCCACGAAAACATAGCTCCACCACCACAACCTTCTGTACCCGTGAGATCCCATCTTGGGGCCTTTTCCGGTGTCCTGGCGGAGGGGGCATTGATCACGGAGGGCTTCTAGATCAACACCATAGCCTCTCCGATGATGTGTGAGTAGTTTACCTCAGACCTTCGGGTCCATAGTTATTAGCTAGATGGCTTCTTCTCTCTCTTTGGATCTCAATACAAAGTTCTCCTCGATTCTCTTGGAAATCTATTAGATGTAATCTTCTATTGCGGTCTGTTTGTCGGGACCGATGAATTGTGGGTTTATGATCAAGATTATCTATGGACAATATTTGAATCTCCTCTGAATTCTTTCATGTATGATTGGTTATCATTGCAAGTCTCTTCGAATTATCAGTTTGGTATTGTATTGTTGCCATCGAGGATAAAAAGATGGGGTTTATATCATATTGCATGAGTTTATCCCTGTACATCATGTCATCATACTTGAAGCATTACTCTGTTCTTATGAACTTAATACTCTACATGCATGCTGGATAGCGGTCAATGTGTGGAGTAATAGTAGTAGATGCGGAATTGTTTCGGTCTACTTGTCACGTATGTGATGCCTATATAAATGATCATACCTAAATATTCTCATAACTATGCTCAATTCTATCCATTGCTCGACAGTAATTTGTTCACCCACTGTAATACTTATGCTATCTTGAGAGAAGCCACTAGTGAAACCTATGGCCCCCGGGTCTATATTCCATTATATTAATCTTCCAACACTTAGCTATTTCTATCATATCTATCAGATCTCACTCTCGTAAGTGACCGTGAAGGGATTTACAACCCCTTTTATCACGTTGGTTGTGAGGTTCTTATTTGTTTGTGTAGGTGCGTGGGACTCGAGCGTAGCCTCCTACTGGATTGATACTTTGGTTCTCAAAAACTGAGGGAAATACTTATGCTACTTTGTTGCATCACCCTTTCCTCTTCAAGGGAAAACCAACACAGTGCTTAATAGGTAGCGAGAAGGATTTCTGGCGCCGTTGCCGGGGAGTCTACGCAAAAGTCAACATACCAAGTACCCATCACAAACCCTTATCCCTCGCATTACATTATTTGCCATTTGCCTCTCGTTTTCCTCTCCCCCACTTCACCCTTGTCATTTTATTTGCCCTCTCTTTCTTTTCGCCTCTTTCTCGCTTGCTTCTTGTTTGCTTGTGTGTTGGATCACTTGTTTGTCATGATGGCTCAAGATAATACTAAATTGTGTGTCTTTACCAATACCAACGACAATGATTTTATTAGCACTCCGATTTGCTCCTCTTACTGATGCTAAATCTTGTGAAATGAATGCTGCTTTGTTGAATCTTGTCATGAAAGATCAATTCGCCGGCCTTTCTAGTGAAGATGCCGCTACCCATCTAAATAGCTTCGTTCATTTGTGTGATATGCAAAAGAAGAAAGATGTGGACAATGATATTGTTAAATTGAAGTTGTTTCCTTTTTCGCTCAGAGATCGTGCTAAAGCTTGGTTTTCATATTTTCCTAGAAATAGTATTGATTCTTGGAATAAGTGTAATGATGCTTTTATCTCTAAGTATTTTCCTCCCGCTAAGATCATCTCTCTTAGAAACGATATTATGAATTTTAAGAAACTTGATCATGAACATGTTGCACAAGCTTGGGAGAAAATGATAGTACTGATACGTAATTGCCCTACACATGGTTTGAATCTTTGGATGATTATACAAAAAATTTATGCCGGATTGAATTTTGCTTCTAGAAATCTTTTAGATTCGGCCGCAGGAGGCACTTTTATGGAAATCACTTTAGGAGAAGCTACTAAACTCCTAGATAAATTTATTTTTTTGTTTTTTTGCTTTTTGCTTCTGTTTAGGAATAAATCTTTGATCTAGCCTCTGGTTAGATTTGTTTTTATGCTTCAGTTAGTGCTTGTGCCAAGTTAAACCTATAGGATCTTCTTGGATGATAGTTATTTGATCTTGCTGATAGTTCCAGAAACTTTCTGTTCACGAAAACAATCATGAACATATTGATTCCAAGTGCAGCAGATCATTAAAAAAATTCTAGGTCGTCCTATTTTCGTAGAATTTTTGGAGTTCCAGAAGTTTGCGTTAGTTACTGATTACTACAGTACTACAGACTGTTCTGTTTTTCACAGATTCTGTTTTTTGTGTGTTGTCTGCTTATTTTGATGAATCTATGGCTATTAAAATAGTTTATAAACCATAGAGAAGTCTTAATACAGTAGGTTTAACACCAATATAAATAAAGAATGAGTTCAATACAGTACCTTGAAGTGGTGTTTTGTTTGCTTTCGCTAACGGAGCTCGTGAGATTTTCTGCTAAGTTTTGTGTTGTGAAGTTTTCAAGTTTTGGGTAAAGATTTGATGGAGGATGGAACAAGGAGTGGCAAGAGCCTAAGCTTTGGGATTCCCATGGCATCCCAAGGTAATCCAAGGACACCAAAAAGCCAAAGCTTGGGGATGCCCCGGAAGGCATCCCCTCTTTCGTCCTCATGCATCCGTAAATTTACTTGGAGGTATATTTTTATTCACCACATGATATGTGTTTTGCTTGGAGCATATTGTATGATTTGAGTCTTTATTTGTTAGTTTTCCACAATCATCCTTGTTGTACACACCTTTTGAGAGAGACACACATGATTCGTAATTTGTTAGAATACTCTATGTGCTTCACTTATATCCTTTGAGCTATATAGTTTTTGCTCTAGTGCTTCACCTATATCTTTTAGAGCACGGCGGTGGTTATATTTTACAGAAAATATTGATATCTAATGCTTCACTTACATTATTTTGAGTGTCTTAAACAACCTGGTAATTTGCTTCAATCATGAAATTAATCTTCCATATTGAGTTCATTAAATATCATGAGAAGTTAGATACTTGATAAGTGTTTTGAGATATAAAGGTGGTAATATTAGAGTGTGCTAGTTGAGTAATTGTGAAATTGAGAAATACTAGTGTTTAATTTGGCAAGTCCTGTAGCATGCACGTATGGTAAAAGTTATGTAACAATTTTGACACATAGGTGTTCTTTTATTGCTTTCCTTATGAGTGGCGGTCGGGGACGAGCGATGGCCTTTTCCTAAAAATCTATCCCTCTAGGGGCATCCATAGTAGTACTTTGCTTCGAGGGCTAATAAACTTTTGCAATAAGTATATGAGTTCTTTTTGACTAATGTGAGTCCATGGATTATACACACTCTCAACCTTCCACAATTTTCTAGCCTCTACGGTACCGCGCATTGCCCTTTCTCACATTGAGAGTTGGTGCAAACTTCGCCGGTGCATCCAAAACCCGTGATATGATACGCTCTATCACACATAAGCCTCCTTATATCTTCCTTAAAACAACCACCATACCTACCTATTATGGCATTACCATAGCCATTCCGAGATATATTGCCATGCAACTTTCCACCGTTCCATTAATTATGACACGATTCATCATTGTCATATTGCTTTGCATGATCATGTAGTTGACATCATACACGTTCCATTTACTCTTGTAGCCGCCGAGGATAAAAAGATGGGGTTTATATCATATTGCATGAGTTTAGCCATCTACATCATGTCATCATACTTAAAGCATTACTCTGTTATTATGACCTTAATACTCTAGATGCATGCTGGATAGCGGTCGATGTGTGGAGTAATAGTAGTAGATGCAGAATCATTTCAGTCTACTTGTCACAGACGTGATGCCTATATACATGATCATACCTAGATATTCTCATAACTATGCTCAATTCTATCCATTGCTCGACAGTAATTTGTTCACCCACCGTAATACTTATGCTATCTTGAGAGAAGCCACTAGTGAAACCTATGTCCCCCGGGTCTATTTTCCATCATATTAATCTTCCAGCACTTAGCTATTTCTATTGCCCTTTTAGTTTATTTTACATCTTTATTTCTCTTTATCATAAAAATACCAAAAATATTATCTTATCATATCAATTAGATCTCACTCTCGTAAGTGACCGTGAAGGGATTGACAACCCCTTTATCATGTTGGTTGCGAGGTTCTTATTTTTTTGTGTAGGTGCGTGGGACTCGAGCGTAGCCTCCTACTGGATTGATACCTTGGTTCTCAAAAACTGAGGGAAATACTTACGCTACTTTGTTGCTGTCGGTGTCAAAACCGGCGGATCTCGGGTAGGGGCTCCCGAACTGTGCGTCTAGGCGGATGGTAACATGATACAAGGGACACAAAGTTTTACCCAGGTTCAGGCCCTCTCGATGGAGGTAAAACCCTATGTCCTGCTTGATTAATATTGATAATATGGGTAGTACAAGAGTAGATCTACCACGAGATCAAGGAGGCTAAACCCTAGATGACAGCCTATGGTATGATTGTTATTCGTCCTATGGACGAAAACCCTCCGGTTTATATAGACACCGGAGAGGATTAGGGTTACACAAAGTCGGTTACAATGGTAGGAGATCTAAATATCTGCATCGCCAAGCTTGCCTTCCATGCCAAGGAAAGTCCCATCCGGACACGGGACGAAGTCTTCAATCTTGTATCTTCATAATCCAGGAGTCCGGCTGAAGGTATAGTCCGGCTACCCGGACACCCCCTAATCCAGGACTCCCTCAGTAGCCCCTGAACCAGGCTTCAATGACGACGAGTCCGGCGTGCAGATTGTCTTCGGCATTGCAAGATGGGTTCCTCCTCCAAGTACTTCATAAAAGATTGTTAACACTAAGGATAATGTCCGGCTCTGCAAAATAAGTTTCCACATATTGCCATAGAGAGAATAATATTTACACAAATCTAATCTGCTGACGTATTCCGTAGCGTGACATCACACTACGGCCAAGCCTGTATTCGAATCCTTTTCACTTCCCCACCTTAGCGCATATTGCGAGGCGGTTTCCTTGGCACGTCTTCTCGAAGCAGAGATCGTGTCCCTCATTTACGGGATTCTCATCAATACGGACGTGGGTAACCCAACCGCGCCATTTATCACAGCGCTTGGGAGATAAGCGAGTTTTACCAGGCTGGTGGGGACGCATAGTCGCATCCGCCCATATAAGGGGATAAGGATCCACCTTTTTACCTACGCTTTCTTCCTCCTTTGCCTATCCATCTTCCGCGCACTCGAGCTCCAGCGCCCAAGACCGCACTTCCTACCTCAACCTTCTCCAGCCAGGTCCGGAGCGGGAGGCAAGTGGATGGTGTCCTCCGTCACGGAGGGCCATATCAAAAAGATGAGGAAGACCGGATAGTTGTCTAACGACATCGCGCACCGGCTTTCCGAAGAGGGGCAGCTCCTCCCAACCCCAAGGCCCCATGAGAGGGTAGTATTCTTTCCCCACTTCCTCCGCGGACTGGGTTTTCCTCTCCACCCGTTCGTCCGGGGGCTCATGTTCTACTATGGCCTGGATTTCCATGATATGGCCCCAAACTTCATCCTCAACACATCGGCGTTTATCGTCGTGTGTGAGGCTTTCCTTCATTTCGGCCTTTGGCTCAAGACCTTCAACGTCAAGCCGAAGGTGGTGCGCGGCAACCAGGCGGAGTGCGGAGGCGCCATGGCGGGCAAGATAGCCAACGTCCTATGGATTGAGAGATCCTTTGTGGAGACCCTGAAGGGGTGGCAATCGGGGTGGTTTTACATCACCGAGCCGCGCGACCTTGAGTGGGTCGCAGCCCTCGAGTTCCGATTCGGACCCCCTACGCGGCTCACGTCCTGGAAAGAGACAGCCTGTCGTGGGGCAATGAGGATGAGGTGACCGGACTGCAAACATGCATCCAATCCCTGGTGAACAAGCAGCTCAAGTTTGTCAATGTAGTCCAGGTCATGCTCGTCCGCCGGATTCTCCGTGTCAACAACGGGCCTTCAACCTGTGGGAGTTCGACCCGGCGCAGCACCTAACTTTGAGTAGGCTCTTCGACACGACGTATGAAGATGCCTGGAAGGTGCTATTCAAGGGCGCCAAGGCTCCCGCATCCGCTTCCAAGGATCGCAGATTCAACACACAGCGTCAAGCTAGTGTGGTGAGTTATCTTTTACCTTTTACAGGACATTTGTTTCTCATAGTTTGACTCTATGAGGGATCTAAACTCCCTTACCTTTGACAGGAGTGGAGGACGAAGTCCAGACACATCGACTGTCCGGCCCCTTTGCCCGAAGACCCAGCCGACGCTCGCTTAGCGAAGCTGCTGGCTCCGACACCTTACGTGGTGCCGGAGAAGAAGGCCAAGAAAAGGGCCACGGGGACTCGAAAGAGTTCCCGGCACCAGGAAGTGTTGGATTCTTCATCCGATGAATCCGAGACGCGCTCCTCCCATGAGAACGAGGAGGAGGAATAAGAAACCTCTCCCCCTCCAGTAGGGTGAGGAAAGAAGAGGAAGGTCGCCCCAACAGGGGAGGCCGAAGGGTCCAAGAAGGGAAAGACCCTCCCTCCGGACTACTCCACCGACGCCGACGACGGCGAAGAGGAGTGGCCGCACAGGGCCAGGCGCCGAACGGCATTGTAAGTATTTGGACTCTAGAGTAACTCATAGCATTCCTTTGTTGCACAACTTTCCCGTATGTCGAATATAATTATGCAGTCCGCCCAAGACCGGGCTCGACGAGTCGTCGAGCGGCTCCCTGGATTCGTCGGACGTGAATTCAGTTCCGCCGGCTACCTCCCCCCGCACTGCGGACGACGCCGAAGTGGCGTCGCAACATGCTCCGTGCCAAGAGGAGGTGGTCCTGGAGGAGCCGCGAGGCGACCTCCCAGACTCCAAGAGTGAAGGGGATAAGACCCCCAGGGCTCCATGTCCGGCTTTGAGCCAGACACCGCGTCAGAATCTTCAGCGGTTTCGGACTACGGTAGGCGAACTCCTTCCAAGAGGAGCAAGCCTTCTGAGCCGCGGCCCCCGTCCAACCGGGGGCGCCGGACACTCTGCTGGAGGTGCTTAACGGCGCCTCCATCGACGAGGAGCACCGTACTATTATGAGTACGGTGATCCAGAAGGTTCAGTCCGCCAAGAGCGGACTGACTGAACCTTGTGCCAGCCTTCTAACAGGCTTCGAGGTGAGTAAAAAATATGCAAAAGTATTACAGCATAGACAGTAGCCCCTGATGCTCTGTTTGGCGTTCAGAAAGAAAAGCCGAATAGAGGATCAAATAATTTCGCAGGAGTCTAACAAAAAATGAGTCAATATGCGTGTGCAGGCTTCGCTGCTTGCTACCGCCGCACTGACTGCGGAGGTAGGCACCCTGAAGCAGGGTCTCGAGCGGTCCGAGCAAGAGCTCGGCCTTGCCAGGCGGCAGCCCGAGGAGAAAGAAGGTAAGAGATACCTTATAGTAAAATATATAAAAAGATGCAATTGCAAAAATGACCGGGTTGTGCTGCTTATTGCAGGGGCCACAACTGAGGTGGCGACCCTCAAGCAGGCGCTGTCCGAGGCCGAGAAGAGAGCGGCCTCGGAACGCATCGAGTGAGAGAAATTTGAGGCGGAGGTCGGCGCGGTGTGGCAAGAGCTTGAGGCTCTCATGAAAAAGCATGACAGTTTGGAGCTTGACTCGAAGAAGCAAGCGTCCAAGCTCGCGGCGGCCATCGAAACCGCCAAGTCTTCCAAGGCCGAATCCCAGAAGGCCCTTCGGGAGTTGGATGCGGTGAAAAAGATAGCGGCGGGTAAGGCATTCTTTATGCAAAGCAGACATATAAAAGTAAGCTACTTGTTACTTACCCGAATCCGGAGCTCTCCAGGGGCATTCGCAGATCTTCCCCGTAGCGTATCTGACGCCGCCGCATTCTACCGAGCCGAGGAGGGCAGCTCGACAGAGAAGGTGTTCCGGTCTCAGTATACTGAGGCCCGACACCCTGTGCCCCTCAGCGACCAGCTGAAGCAGCTGGTCGAGCTCCACAAGGCGGCCGAACAGACCATGAAGGGCTTTATAGTTTGGCTGTGGCCTGGAGAGGCCCTGCCCGGGAGCTACTTCGGACTGGTTCAGAGGCTGGTGGCAGCCTGTCCAAGGCTTGAAGTCGTCAAGCGCTCCGTCTGCATCGAAGGTGCCCGGAGGGCCCTTGCCCGCGCTAAGGTGCACTGGGGGAAGCTGGACGGTGAGAAGCTTGTGAGGTACGGGCCACCGCCAGGGAAGGAGCATCGCAAACCCGAGAACTATTATAAGGATGTTCTGAAGGGCGCCCGCCTTATGGCGGATGAATGTACCAAGGATGTAATTTTTGAATGAACTCGCTCGTGTTGTCCTGTGCGTTGAAATCTTGTTCATGTGCGCTAAGCTATGCTTTTGAATTTAAAATATTATTTTCTGTGCGGCCGTTTATCAAAAATTAGAGATGGCCAGTCATCGGCTTCTGCCCCCATGCCACTAGTGCTGGGGTGTTCGGGATAAACCTGAGCGCTCTTTTTCCCATGTTTGGGTCCTTCGAGGGAGGCGCTCAGCACAACGAACAAGGCAATCGGACTATAATGCTTGAACACTCTCACTTAGCCATAGAACTTTATAATTTTAAATTTCGGTGAAGCCCCTAGAATTCAGAAGACCGAGTTCGGGGCGCTATCCACGCCTTGGCCGGACAAAGCCGGTTCCTCGCTCTAAGCGGCATAAGTCTTAAGGGACTCATAAAACCTCTCGAACAGCGATCGGTCTCTCGCTTCATCATGACAGTCAGTTTTAGCTTTCTCTACTGAGGTGCTCAGCCCAGCTCAACTGGGGCACAATCGCAGTAGTTCTCCTAGTGCTACCTTAGCCGATATAGCGGAGTGTAAGGCAACAAAACTTAGGAGCCGGGAAAACCCAACTATTGACCCAAGACATGATTCGGAGCTGATGCATATAATTCTATAAGTTCGGGGTGCCGCACTTGTTAAAGTGTTCGGACATCTCACACCATATTGAGGGGTACTGAAGCCCCTAGCGTATTTGCCGTACCAGAGTGTACGGGTGCAACATGTCATTAATGGACATATATTTGGAAAAAGGGTAATGCAAAAAATAGATAAAGACTATGCATTGTTTAAAAGAGCTGCGATCATAGCAGAACGATACAAATAACGCGATAAGCAAAAAGTTGGACTATTTAACATGTCCGGACCAGGGGCGGGCCGCGGAACTTATATGCAAAACAGGTATAGTGCTTGTGATAGAGACCACCTGGGAGTCCATAATGCGGCATGGCTTGTCTGCTACCCTGGTTCTTGCATCGTTTGTGCAGCAGTTGAATTGCCGAACAGGTCGTCCGAAGTATGGAGTCCTGAAAGTAAGAGAAGATAAAGAAAGAATTCGGCAGCCCCTAGTACGGTTTAAGCCATGTTTTGGGCATGCCATGATGGTGCCCCTTCCCCTGCGCCCATGGTAGTTTGAGAGCGTAGTTATGTACGCGAAGCACTGGTTCTGCTATTTCGCGAGGGCTGGGGTTGGGGCCGCATTGCTACACCTGCTCAGAATGTGCTAGCCGATCTTGTTGTAGGTTACTCCAGGCGCGCTTGACAGTGTCCGGCCTTTTAACGGCCGGACTGGGGAAATGCCTACAGAGGCTGCTTTGTACTTCCGCTATGAGGGCCGCCGTGTGCTCCTCCGTTCGGAGGGAGCGTTCGGTGTTTCCATTGACCGTAATTACTCCTCGAGGGCCTGGCATCTTGAGCTTGAGGTATGCGTAGTGCGGTACATCATTGAACTTTGCAAATGCGGTTCGTCCGAGCAATGCGTGATAGCCACTGCGGATCGGGACTATGTCTAAGATTAACTCTTCGCTTCAGAAATTATCCGGAGATCCGAAGACCACTTCAAGTGTGACTGAGCCTGTGCAGTTGGCCTCTACACCTGGTATCACGCCTTTAAAGGTCATTTTGGTAGGCTTAATCCTCGAGGGATCTATGCCCATTTTCCGCACAGTGTCCTGGTAAAGCAGGTTCAGGCTACTGCCGCCGTCCATAAGGACTCTTGTGAGATGAAATCTGTCAATAATTGGGTCTAGAACCAATACGGCGAACCTGCCATGACGGATGCTAGTGGGGTGGTCCCTTCAATCAAAAGTGATCGGGCAGGAGGACCATGGGTTGAACTTTGGGGCGACTGGCTCTATCGCGTATACGTCCCGTAACGCACGCTTCCGTTCCCTCTTGGGGATGTGGGTTGCGTATATCATGTTCACCGTCCGCACTTATGGGGGAAACCCTTTTGTCCACTGCTGTTCGGCGGCCTGGGCTCCTCCTCGTCGTCGCTACGTAGCCCCTTGTCTCTATTTCGGCATTTAACTTGCCTGCCTGCTTGAACACCCAACAATCCCTGTTGGTGTGATTGGTTGGCTTTTCGGGGGTGCCATGTATCTGGCACGAGCGGTCGAGTATTCGGTCCAAACTGTGCGGGCCCTGAGTATTTCTTTTGAATGCCTTTTTCCGCTAACCGGATTTATAGCCTCTGAATCCGGTGTTGACTGTTGTATCCTCGTTGTTGTCGCTGTTAACGCGGCGCTTTTGCTTGTTCCAACGCGACCTGCCACTTTTGTCCTTGGTATCCGAATTACCAAGGTTCTTGTGTAAGTTTTTGCTGCGATCTAGCCAGCTATCTTCTCCCGCATAGAAGCGGGTCATGAGTGTCGTGAGGGCTGCCATAGATCTCGGCTTTTCCTGTCCAAGGTGCCGGGCAAGCCACTCGTCGCGGATGTTATGCTTGAAGGCTGCTAGGGCCTCTATGTCCGGGCAGTCGACTATTTGGTTTTTCTTTGTTAGGAACCGTTTCCAAAATTGCCTGGCCGATTCTTTTGGCTGCTGAATTATGTGGCTTAGGTCATCGGCGTATGGTGGTCGCACATAGGTGCCCTGGAAATTGTCGAGAAATGCAGCTTCCAGGTCCTCCCAAGAACAGATTGAATCTGCTGGCAAGCTATTAAGCTAATGCCGGGCCGGTCCCTTAAATTTGAGCGGGAGGTAGTTGATGGCGTGTAGATCATCACCGCGGGCCATGTGGATATGAAGGAGATAATCCTCGATCCATACCGCAGGATCTGTTGTGCCATCATATGATTCGATGTTCACGGGTTTGAAACCCTTAGGGATTTTATGATCCATCACTTCATCTGTGAAGCATAGTGGGTGTGCGGCGCCTCTGTATTGGGCTATATCACGACGCAGCTCAAATGAGCTTTGTCTATTGTGTTCGGCCCGGCCGGATTTATTATGTCCGGAATGACGATCCCCGTCACGTGCCGTTGGGCGCCCACGCGATCCGTAGATCGATCTTGTTTGTCTTGCCTTGTCCTCCAGTATCTATCGCAGGTCTGGCGCGTTTTCCCATGCCTTAGTATATTTTGAGCGGCGCCAGGGCACGGCTTGAGTGGAGGGCCAAGAGGCCTGAGGGAGTCCTAGATTAGGGGGTGTTCGGGTAGCCGGACTATACCTTCGCCGGACTCCTGGACTATGAAGATACAAGATTGAAGACTTCGTCCCGTGTACGGATGGGACTTTCCTTGGCGTGGAAGGCAAGCTAGGCGATGCGGATATTGAAGATCTCCTACCATTGTAACCGACTCCGTGTAACCCTAACCCTATCCGGTGTCTATATAAACCGTAGGTTTGTAGTCTGTAGGACAGAACCATCATCACACACAATCATACCATAGGCTAGCTTCTAGGGTTTAGCCTCCTTGATCTCGTGGTAGATCTACTCTTGTACTACCCATATCATCAATATTAATCAAGCAGGAGTAGGGTTTTACCTCCATCGAGAGGGCCCGAACCTGGGTAAACATCGTGTCCCTTGTCTCCTGTTACCATCTGGCCTTGACGCACAGTTCGGGACCCCTTGCCCGAGATCCACCGGTTTTGACACCGACATTGGTGCTTTTATTGAGAGTTCCTCTGTGTCATCGCCTTTAGGCCCGATGGCTCCTCTGATCATCAACAACGATGAGGTCCAGGGTGAGACTTTTTTCCCCGGACAGATCTTCGTCTTCGGCGGCTTTGCTCTGCGGGCCAATTCGCTTGGTCATCTGGAGCAGATCGAAAGCTACGCCCCTGGCCATCAAGTCAGGTTTGGAAGCTTAAACTACACGGCTGATATCCGTGGAGACTTGATCTTCGACGGGTTCGAGCCACAGCCAAGCGCGCCGCACTATCTCGAGGGGCATGATCTAGCTCTGCCTCCGAACTGTGTCCTGGAGGCCGCACACGCACCGGTTCCGACCCTTAACGCGGAGCCTATTGCGCCAATTGAGGATGAGCGGTTGGACATCACCTCGGGGGTTGCGATCTCAAAGGCGATCGAGCCGAACGCCAGCCCCACACTCCACGTGACCCATGATCCTGAGGGTCCGGACTCCTCCTCGGACTCCGAACCCCCCACGCCCCTGCCAGTCAAAGCCGATTGGGCGCCGAGACTAAAGTTCACCGCCGCGGACATCTTTCAGCACTCGCCTTTTGGCGACATCCTGAATTCTTTCAAGTCTCTCTCTTTATCAGGAGAGCCCTGGCCGAATTACGGTCAGCGAGGATGGGATACGGACGAGGAAGAAATTCAAAACCCACCAACCACCCACTTGGTAGCCACTGTCGACGATTTCACCGACATGCTTGACTTCGGCTCCGAAGACTTCGACGGTATGGACGACGAGGTAGGAGACGAACAGGAACCAACACTTGTAGGGCGCTGGACGGCCACCTCGTCATATGACGTATATATGGTGGATACTCAAAAGGATGGAGATGGCGATGGAACAGCGGGGGATGACACCTCCAAGAAACAGCCAAAGCGCCGACGTCAGCGGCGCCGCTCTAAATCCCGTCAAAGCAAAAACGGTGATTCCGGCATGGGAGATAATACTACCCCGGATAGCGCCGAAGAACACCCAACCCAGCAAGATTCAGCGCAGGAAGATGGAGAAGCCAGCCCTCATGAGAGAGCGGCAGAACGAGAGGTTGAGGATGATAACTATATGCCTCCCTCCGAAGACGAGGCAAGCCTCGATGACGACGAATTCGTCATACCATCAGACCCCGCCGAACAAGAGCGTTTCAAATGCAGGCTTTTAGCCATGGCGAACAGGCTAAAGAAAAAGCAGCAACAGCTTAGAGCTGATCAAGATTTCCTAGCTGATAGATGGACTGAAGTCCTTGCGGCCCAAGAGTATGAACTCGAGCGCCCCTCCAAGAATTATCCTAAGCGCAGGACGCTACCCCTATCAGAGGAGGAAGCACCTACATCACCAGCGCACGACATGGGAGACCGGCCACCTCGCAGCCGCGACAGAGAGGCCTGTCGAACCTCCACCCAAGCCATGCCCCGACGCCGCTCAACCAAGGCACGGGAAAATGCGTCAGACCTGCGAGATGTACTGGAGGATAAAGCAAGGCAAACAAGATCGATCTACGGATCGCGCAGGCGCCCAACGACACGTGACGATGATCTTCACTCCGGACACAATAAATCCGGCCGGGCCGAACACAATAGACATAGCTCTTCCGAGCTGCGTCGTGACATTGCCCAGTACAGGGGCGTCGCACACCCACTATGCTTCACAGATGAAGTAATGGATCATAAAATCCCAGAGGGTTTCAAACCCGTAAACATCGAATGATACGATGGCACTACAGACCCGGCAGTATGGATTGAGGATTATCTCCTTCACATCCACATGGCACGCGGCGATGATCTACACGCCATCAAATACCTCCCTCTCAAACACAAAGGACCGGCCCGACACTGGCTTAACAGCCTGCTAGCGGACTCAATCGGTTCTTGGGAGGACCTGGAAGCCGCATTCCTCGACAACTTTCAGGGCACTTATGTGCGACCACCGGATGCCGACGACCTAAGCCAGATAATTCAGCAGCCAGAGGAATCGGCCAGGCAATTCTAGACACGGTTCCTAACAAAGAAAAACCAGATAGTCGACTGTCCGGACGCAGAGGCCCTAGCAGCCTTCAAGCATAACATCCGGGACGAGTGGCTTGCCCGGCACCTGGGACAGGAAAAGCCGAAATCTATGGCAGCCCTCACGACACTCATGACCCGCTTTTGCGCGGGCGAAGATAGCTGGCTAGCTCGCAGCAAAAACTTATCAAAGAACCCTGGTAATTCGAATACCAAGGACAAAAGTGGCAGGACACATCGAAATAAGCAAAAGCGCCGCGTTAGCAGCGACAGCAATGAAGATACGACAGTCAACGCCGGATTCAGAGGCTATAAATCCGGTCAGCGGAAAAAGTCATTTAAAAAGAATACTCAGGGCCCGTCTAGTTTGGACCGAATACTCGACCGCTTGTGCCAGATCCATGGCACCCCTGAAAGGCCAGCCAATCACACCAATAGGGATTGTTGGGTGTTCAAGCAGGCAGGCAAGTTAAGAGCCGACAACAAAGACAAGGGGCTGCATAGCGATGACGAAGAGGAGCCCAGGCCGCCGAACAACAATGGACAGAAGGGGTTTCCCCCACAAGTGCGGACGGTGAACATGATATACGCAAACCACATTCCCAAGAAGGAGCGGAAGCGTGCGCTACAGGACGTATACGCGATGGAGCCAGTCGCCCCAAAGTTCAACCCATGGTCCTCTTGCCCGATCACTTTTGATCGAAGGGACCACCCCACTAGCATCCGTCATGGCGTCTTTGCCGCATTGATTCTCGACCCAATCATCGACGGATTTCATCTCACAAGAGTCCTCATGGACGGTGGCAGTAGCCTGAACCTGCTTTATCAGGATACAGTGCGGAAAATGGGCATAGATCCATCAAGGATTAAGCCCACAAGAACGACCTTTAAAGGCGTTATACAAGGTGTAGAAGCCAACTGTACAGGCTCTGTAACACTTCATGTGGTCTTCGGATCTCCGGATAACTTCTGAAGCGAAGAGTTAATCTTCGACATAGTCCCGTTCCACAGTGGTTATCACGCCCTGCTCGGACGAACCGCATTTGCCAAATTCAATGTGGTGCCGCACTATGCATACCTCAAGCTGAAGATGCCAGGCCCTCGAGGAGTAATCACGGTCAACGGAAACACCGAACGCTCCCTCCGTACGGAGGAGCACACGGCGGCTCTCGCAGCGGAAGTACAAAGCAGCCTTTTTAGGCAACTCTCCAGTCCGGCCGTTAAAAAGCCAGACAATGCCAAGCGCGCCCGGAGTAACCTACAACAAGACCGCTTGGCACGTTCTGAGCAGGCATAGCAATGCGGCCCCAACCCCAGCCATCACGACATAGCGGAGCCAGTACCTCGCGTACATAATTACGCCCTTGAAATACCATGGGCACAGGGGAAGGGGCACAGTAACGGCATGCTCACAATACGGCTTAAAACGTACTAGGGGCTGCCGGATTCTTTTTATTACTTTCAGGACTCCACACTTTGGACGACATGTTCAGCAATTCGGCTGCCGCACAAACGATGCAAGATCCAGGGAAGCAGACAAAGCTACGCCGCATTATGGAACCCTCAGGTGGTCTCTATTACGAGCGGTATATCTGTTTCGAACACAATTCCGCGGCTTGCCCCCAGTCAGGACATGTTAAATAGTCTAATATCTTTTTGCTTATCGCACTACTTGTATCGTTCGGCTTTGATAAATAGCCTCTTTATAAACAATGCATAGCTTTTTGCCTATTTTTTCATTATTCTCTTTTAATATATATGTTTATTAAATAACATGATCGCACCCGTACACCATGGTACGGCAAACACGCCAGGGGCTTCAGTACCCTTTGATCTGGCGTGAAGTCGGTACACTTTCACAAGTGCGGCACCCCGAACTTATAGCACTATATGCGTCAGCTCCGAATCATGATTTGGGTCAATAGTTGGGTTTGCCCGGCTCCTATGTTTTGGTGCCTTACGTTCCGCTATATCGGCTATGGTAGCACTAGGAGAACCACTGCGATTGTGCCCCGGTTCAGCTGGGTTAAAGCACCTCAGTGGAGAAAGCTAAAACTGGCTGTCATGATAAGGCGAGAGACTGGTCGCTGTTCGAGAGGTTTTTCGAGTCCCTAAAGACTTATGCCGCTTCGAGCGAGGAGATGGCTCTGTCCGGCCAAAGGCGTGGATAGCGCCCCGAATTCGGTCTTCCGAACTAGGGGCTTCGCCGAAATTTAAAATTATAAAGTTCTATGGCTAAGTGAGAGTGTTCAAGCATTATAGTCCGATTGCCTGGTGTTGGGGAACGCAGTAAATTCAAAAAAATTTCCTACGCACACGCAAGATCATGGTGATGCATAGCAACGAGAGGGGAGAGTGTTTGTCTACGTACCCTCGTAGACCGAAGCGGAAGCGTTGACACAACGTAGAGGAAGTAGTCGTACGTAGAGGTAGTAGTCGTACGTTCTCCTCGCGATCCAACCGATCACAGCACCGTTACTCCGGCACCTCCGAGTTCTTGGCACACGTTCAGCTCGATGACGATCCCCGGGCTCCGATCCAGCAAAGCGTCGGGGAAGAGTTCCGTCAGCACGACGGCGTGGTGACGATCTTGATGTGTTATCGGCGCAGGGCTTCGCCTAAGCACTGCAACGATATGATCGAGGTGGAATTTGGTGGAAGGGGGCACCGCACACGGCTAAGGAACGATCCGTAGATCAATTTGTGTGTCTTGGGGTGTCCCCTGCCCCCGTATATAAAGGATGAAGGGGGGGAGGCTGGCCGGCCAAAGGAGGGAGGCGCAGGAGGAGTCCTACTCCCTCTGGGAGTAGGATTCCCCCCGCCCCCAATCCTAGTTGGACTAGGATTCTTCAAGGGGGAGAGAGAGAGAGAGGGGGCGCCCCACTTCTCCTAGTCCTAATAGGACTAGGGAAGGGGGGAGGCGCACAGCCCATGAGGGCAGCCCTCTCACCTCTTCTCCAAGGCCCATGTTGGCCCATTATGCTCCCGGGGGGTTCCGGTAACCCTCCCGGTATTCCGGTAAAATCCTGATTTCACCTGGAATGCATCCGATGTCCAAACATAGGCTTCCAATATATAATTCTTTATGTCTCGACCATTTCGAGACTCCTCGTCACGTCCGTGATCACATCCGGGACTCCGAACTCCTTCGGTACATCAAAATGCATAAACTCATAATAACTGTCATCGTAACGTTAAGCGTGCGGACCCTACGGTTCGAGAACAATGTAGACATGACCGAGACACGTTTCCGGTCAATAACCAATAGCGGGACCTGGATGCCCATATTGGCTCCTACATATTCTACGAAGATCTTTATCGGTCAGACCGCATAATAACATACGTCGTTCCCTTTGTCATCGGTATGTTACTTACCCGAGATTCGATCGTCGGTATCCAATACCTAGTTCAATCTCGTTACGGGCAAGTCTCTTTTCTCGTTCCGTAATACATCATCTCGCAACTAACTCATTGGTTGCAATGCTTGCAAGGCTTTATGTGATGTGCATTACCGAGAAGGCCCTGAGATACCTCTCCGACAATCGGAGTGACAAATCCTAATCTCGAAGTATGCCAACTCAACATGTACCTTCGGAGACACTTGTAGAGCACCTTTATAATCACCCAGTTACGTTGTGACGTTTGGTAGCACACAAAGTGTTCCTACGGTAAATGGGAGTTGCATATTCTCATAGTTAAAGGAACATGTATAAGTCATGGATAAAAGCAATAGCAATATACTAAACGATCGGGTGCTATGCTAATGCAATGGGTCATGTCAATCAGATCATTCAACTAATGATGTGATCTCGTTAATCAAACAACAACTCTTTGTTCATGGCTAGAAAACATAACCATCTTTGATTAATGAGCTAGTCAAGTAGAGGCATACTAGTGACACTCTGTTTGTCTATGTATTCACACATGTATTATGTTTCCAGTTAATACAATTCTAGCATGAATAATAAACATTTATCATGATATAAGGAAATAAATAATAACTTTATTATTGCCTCTAGGGCATATTTCCTTCAGTCTCCCACTTGCACTAGAGTCAATAATCTAGATTACAAAGTAATGATTCTAACACCCATGGAGTTTTGGTGCTGATCATGTTTTGCTCGTGGAAGAGGCTTAGTCAACGGGTCTGCAACATTCAGATCCGTATGTATCTTGCATATCTCTATGTCTCCCACCTGGACCAAATCCCTGATGGAGTTGAAGCGTCTCTTGATGTGTTTGGTTCTTTTGTGAAATCTGGATTCCTTTGCCAAGGCAATTGCACCAGTATTGTCACAAAAGATTTTCATTGGACCCGATACGCTAGGTACAACACCTAGATCGGATATGAACTCCTTCATCCAGATTCCTTCATTGGCCGCTTCTGAAGCGGCTATGTACTCAGCTTCACATGTAGATCCCGCCACGACGCTTTGTTTAGAACTGCACCAACTGACAGCTCCACCGTTTAATGTAAATACGTATCCGGTTTGCGATTTGGAATCGTCCGGATCAGTGTCAAAGCTTGCATCGACGTAACCGTTTACGACGAGCTCTTTGTCACCTCCAAAAATGAGAAACATATCCTTAGTCCTTCTCAAGTACTTAAGGATGTTCTTGACCGCTGTCTAGTGATCCACTCCTGGATTACTTTGGTACCTGCCTGCTAAACTTACAGCAAGGCACACATCAGGTCTGGTACACAGCATTGCATACATGATAGAGCCTATGGCTGAAGCATAGGGAACATTTTTCATCTTCTCTCTATCTTCTGCGGTGGTCGGGCATTGAGTCTTACTCAATTTCACACCTTGTGCCACAGGCAAGAACCCTTTCTTTGCCTGATCCATTCTAAACTTTTTCAAAACTTTGTCAAGGTATGTGCTTTGTGAAAGTCCTATTAAGCGTCTTGATCTATCTCTATAGATCTTAATGCCCAATATGTAAGCAGCTTCCCCGAGGTCTTTCATTGAAAAACTTTTATTCAAGTATCCCTTTATGCTATCCAGAAATTCTATATTATTTCCGATCAGTAATATGTCATCTACATATAATATCAGAAATGCTACAGAGCTCCCACTCACTTTCTTGTAAATACAGGCTTCTCCGAAAGTCTGTATAAAACCAAAAGCTTTGATCACACTATCAAAGCGTTTATTCCAACTCCGAGAGGCTTGCACCAGTCCATAAATGGATCGCTGGAGCTTGCACACTTTGTTAGCTCCCTTTGGATCGACAAAACCTTCTGGTTGCATCATATACAACTCTTCTTCCAGAAATCCATTCAGGAATGCAGTTTTGACATCCATTTGCCAAATTTCATAATCATAAAATGCGGCAACTGCTAACATGATTCGGATAGACTTAAGCATCGCTACGGGTGAGAAAGTCTCATCGTAGTCAATCCCTTGAACTTGTCGAAAACCTTTTGCAACAAGTCGAGCTTTATAGACAGTAACATTACCATCAGCGTCAGTCTTCTTCTTGAAAATCCATTTATTTTCTATTGCTTGCCGATCATCGGGCAAGTCAACCAAAGTCCACACTTTGTTATCATACATGGATCCCATCTCAGATTTCATGGCCTCAAGCCATTTTGCGGAATCTGGGCTCACCATCGCTTCTTCATAGTTCGTAGGTTCATCATGGTCTAGTAACATGACTTCCAAAATAGGATTACCGTACCACTCTGGTGCGGATCTTACTCTGGTTGATCTACGAAGTTCAGTAGAAACTTGATCTGAAGTTTCATGATCATTATCATTAGCTTCCTCCCTATTTGATGTAGGTGTCACAGAAACAGATTTCTGTGATGTACTACTTCTCAATAAAGAGCAGATACTGTTATCTCATCAAGTTCTACTTTCCTCCCACTCACTTCTTTCGAGAGAAACTCCTTCTCTAGAAAGTTTCCGACTTTGGCAACAAAAATTTTGCCTTCGGATCTGTGATAGAAGGTATACCCAATAGTCTCCTTTGGGTATCCTATGAAGACACATTTTTCCGATTTGGGTTCGAGCTTATCAGGTTGAAGCTTTTTCACATAAGCATCGCAGCCCCAAACTTTAAGAAATGACAACTTTGGTTTCTTGCCAAACCACAGTTCATAAGGCGTCGTCTCAACGGATTTTGATGGTGCCCTATTTAACGTGAATGCGGCCGTCTCTAGAGCATAACCCCAAAAAGATAGCGGTAAATCGGTAAGAGACATCATAGATCGCACCATATCCAGTAAAGTACGATTACGACGTTCGGACACACCATTACGTTGTGGTGTTCCGGGTGGCGTGAGTTGCGAAACAATTCCGCATTGTTTCAAATGTAGACCAAACTCGTAACTCAAATATTCTCCTCCACGATCAGATCGTAGAAACTTTATTTTCTTGTTACGATGATTTTCCACTTCACTCTGAAATTCTTTGAACTTTTCAAATGTTTCAGACTTGTGTTTCATTAAGTAGATATACCCATATCTGCTTAAATCATCAGTGAAGGTGAGAAAATAACGATATCCGCCACGAGCCTCAACATTCATTGGACCACATACATCAGTATGTATGATTTCCAATAAATCTGTTGCTCTCTCCACAGTACCGGAGAACGGTGTTTTAGTCATCTTGCCCATAAGGCACGGCTTGCAAGTGCCAAGTGATTCATAATCAAGTGACTCCAAAAGCCCATCAGTATGGAGTTTCTTCATGCGCTTTACGCCGATATGACCTAAACGGCAGTGCCACAAATAAGTTGCACTATCATTATTAACTCTGCATCTTTTGGCTTCAACATTATGAATATGTGTGTTACTACTATCGAGATTAAGTAAGAACAAACCACTCTTTAATGGCGCATGACCATAAAAGATATTACTCATATAAATAGAACAACCATTATTCTCTGATTTAAATGAATAACCGTCTCGCATCAAACAAGATCCAGATATAATGTTCATGCTCAACGCTGGTACTAAATAACAATTATTTAGATCTAATATTAATCCCGAAGGTAGATGTAGAGGTAGCGTGCCGACCGCGATCACATCGACTTTTGAACCATTTCCCACGCGCATCGTCACCTCGTCCTTAGCCAATCTTCGCTTAATCCGTAGCCCCTGTTTTGAGTTGCAAATATTAGCAACAGAACCAGTATCAAATACCCAGGTGCTACTGCGAGAATTAGTAAGGTACACATCAATAACATGTATATCACATATACCTTTGTTAACCTTGCCATCCTTCTTATCCGCCAAATACTTGGGGCAGTTCCGCTTCCAGTGACCAGTCTCCTTGCAATAGAAGCACTCAGTTTCAGGCTTAGGTCCAGACTTGGGTTTCTTCTCTTGAGTAGCAACTTGCTTGCTGTTCTTTTTGAAGTTCCCCTTTTTCTTCCCTTTGCCCTTTTTCTTGAAACTAGTGGTTTTGTTAACCATCAACACTTGATGCTCCTTTTTGATTTCTACCTCCGCGGCTTTTAGCATCGCGAAGAGCTCGGGCATAGTTTTGGTCATCCCTTGCATATTATAGTTCATCACGAAGCTCTTGTAGCTTGGTGGCAGTGATTGGAGAATTCTGTCAATGACGCAATCATCCGGAAGATTAACTCCCAGTTGAATCAAGTGATTGTTATACCCAGACATTCTGAGTATATGCTCACTGACAGAACCATTCTCCTCCATTTTACAGCTATAGAACTTATTGGAGACTTCATATCTCTCAATCCGGGCATTTGCTTGAAATATTAACTTCAACTCCTGGAACATCTCATATGCTCCATGGTGTTCAAAACGTCGTTGAAGTCCCGGTTCTAAGCCGTAAAGCATGGCACACTGAACTATAGAGTAGTCATCAGCTTTGCTTTGCCAGACGTTCATAACATCTGGCGTAGCTCTTGCACCAGGCCTGGCACCTAGCGGTGCTTCCAGGACGTAATTCTTCTGTGCAGCAATGAGGATAATCCTCAAGTTACGGACCCAGTCCGTGTAATTGCTACCATCATCTTTCAACTTTGCTTTCTCAAGGAACGCATTAAAATTCAACGGAACAACAACACGAGCCATCTATCTACACAACATAGACAAGCAAGATACTATCAGGTACTAAGTTCATGATAAATTAAAGTTCAATTAATCATATTACTTAAGAACTCCCACTTAGATAGACATCTCTCTAATCCTCTAAGTGATCACGTGATCCAAATCAACTAAACCATGTCCGATCATCACGTGAGATGGAGTAGTTTCAATGGTGAACATCATTATGTTGATCATATCTACTATATGATTCACGCTCGACCTTTCGGTCTCTGTGTTCCGAGGCCATATCTGTATATGCTAGGCTCGTCAAGTTAAACCTGAGTATTCCGCGTGTGCAACTGTTTTGCACCCGTTGTATTTGAACGTAGAGCCTATCACACCCGATCATCACGTGGTGTCTCAGCACGAAGAACTTTCGCAACGGTGCATACTCAGGGAGAACACTTCTTGATAATTTAGTGAGAGATCATCTTATAATGCTACCGTCAATCAAAGCAAGATAAGATGCATAAAAGGATAAACATCACATGCAATCAATATAAGTGATATGATATGGCCATCATCATCTTGTGCTTGTGATCTCCATCTTCGAAGCACCGTCATGATCACCATCGTCACCGGCGCGACACCTTGATCTTCATCGCAGCATCGTTGTCGTCTCGCTAATCTTATGCTTCTACGACTATCACTACCGTTTAGCAATAAAGTAAAGCATTACATCGCGATTGCATTGCATACAATAAAGCGACAACCATATGGCTCCTGCCAGTTGCCGATAACTCGGTTACAAAACATGATCATCTCATACAATAAAATTAGCATCACGTCTTGACCATATCACATCACAACATGCCCTGCAAAAACAAGTTAGACGTTTCTCTACTTTGTTGTTGCATGTTTTACGTGGCTGCTACGGGCTTTAAGCAAGAACTCATCTTACCTATGCATCAAAACCACAACGATAGTTTGTCAAATAGACTCCGTTTTAACCTTCTCAAGGACCGGGCGTAGCCACACTCGGTTCAACTAAAGTTGGAGAGACAGTCTTCCGCAAGCCATCTCTGTGCAAAGCACGTCGAGGGAACCGGTCTCGCGTAAGCGTACGCGTAAGGTTGGTCCGGATCGTCTCATCCAACAATACCGCTGAACCAAAGTATGACATGCTGGTAGGCAGTATGACTTGTATCGTCCACAACTCACTTGTGTTCTACTCGTGCAAATAACATCAACCATAAAACCTAGGCTCGGATGCCACTGTTGGGGAACGCAGTAAATTCAAAAAAATTTCCTACGCACACGCAAGATCATGGTGATGCATAGCAACGAGAGGGGAGAGTGTTTGTCTACGTACCCTCGTAGACCGAAGCGGAAGCGTTGACACAACGTAGAGGAAGTAGTCGTACGTAGAGGAAGTAGTCGTACGTTCTCCTCGCGATCCAACCGATCACAGCACCGTTACTCCGGCACCTCCGAGTTCTTGGCACACGTTCAGCTCGATGACGATCCCCGGGCTCCGATCCAGCAAAGCGTCGGGGAAGAGTTCCGTCAGCACGACGGCGTGGTGACGATCTTGATGTGTTATCGGCGCAGGGCTTCGCCTAAGCACTGCAACGATATGATCGAGGTGGAATTTGGTGGAAGGGGGCACCGCACACGGCTAAGGAACGATCCGTAGATCAACTTGTGTGTCTTGGGGTGTCCCCTGCCCCCGTATATAAAGGATGAAGGGGGGGAGGCTGGCCGGCCAAAGGAGGGAGGCGCAGGAGGAGTCCTACTCCCTCTGGGAGTAGGATTCCCCCCCCCCCCCCAATCCTAGTTGGACTAGGATTCTTCAAGGGGGAGAGAGAGAGAGAGGGGGCGCCCCACTTCTCCTAGTCCTAATAGGACTAGGGAAGGGGGGAGGCGCACAGCCCATGAGGGCAGCCCTCTCACCTCTTCTCCAAGGCCCATGTTGGCCCATTATGCTCCCGGGGGGTTCCGGTAACCCTCCCGGTATTCCGGTAAAATCCTGATTTCACCTGGAATGCATCCGATGTCCAAACATAGGCTTCCAATATATAATTCTTTATGTCTCGACCATTTCGAGACTCCTCGTCACGTCCGTGATCACATCCGGGACTCCGAACTCCTTCGGTACATCAAAATGCATAAACTCATAATAACTGTCATCGTAACGTTAAGCGTGCGGACCCTACGGTTCGAGAACAATGTAGACATGACCGAGACACGTTTCCGGTCAATAACCAACAGCGGGACCTGGATGCCCATATTGGCTCCTACATATTCTACGAAGATCTTTATCGGTCAGACCGCATAACAACATACGTCGTTCCCTTTGTCATCGGTATGTTACTTACCCGAGATTCGATCGTCGGTATCCAATACCTAGTTCAATCTCGTTACCGGCAAGTCTCTTTTCTCGTTCCGTAATACATCATCTCGCAACTAACTCATTGGTTGCAATGCTTGCAAGGCTTTATGTGATGTGCATTACCGAGAAGGCCCTGAGATACCTCTCCGACAATCGGAGTGACAAATCCTAATCTCGAAGTATGCCAACTCAACATGTACCTTCGGAGACACTTGTAGAGCACCTTTATAATCACCCAGTTACGTTGTGACGTTTGGTAGCACACAAAGTGTTCCTACGGTAAATGGGAGTTGCATATTCTCATAGTTAAAGGAACATGTATAAGTCATGGATAAAAGCAATAGCAATATACTAAACGATCGGGTGCTATGCTAATGCAATGGGTCATGTCAATCAGATCATTCAACTAATGATGTGATCTCGTTAATCAAACAACAACTCTTTGTTCATGGCTAGAAAACATAACCATCTTTGATTAATGAGCTAGTCAAGTAGAGGCATACTAGTGACACTCTGCTTGTCTATGTATTCACACATGTATTATGTTTCCAGTTAATACAATTCTAGCATGAATAATAAACATTTATCATGATATAAGGAAATAAATAATAACTTTATTATTGCCTCTAGGGCATATTTTAGGAAATATGCCCTAGAGGCAATAATAAAGTTATTATTTATTTCCTTATATCATGATAAATGTTTATTATTCATGCTAGAATTGTATTAACTGGAAACATAATACATGTGTGAATACATAGACAAGCAGAGTGTCACTAGTATGCCTCTACTTGACTAGCTCATTAGTCAAAGATGGTTATGTTTCCTAGCCATGAACAAAGAGTTGTTATTTGATTAACGAGATCACATCATTAGTTGAATGATCTGATTGACATGACCCATTCCATTAGCATAGCACCCGATCGTTTAGTATGTTGCTATTGCTTTTATCCATGACTTATACATGTTCCTTTAACTATGAGAATATGCAACTCCCGTTTACCATAGGAACACTTTGTGTGCTACCAAACGTCACAATGTAACTGGGTGATTATAAAGGTGCTCTACAGGTGTCTCCGAAGGTACATGTTGGGTTGGCATATTTCGAGATTAGGATTTGTCACTCCGATTGTCGGAGAGGTATCTCAGGGCCTTCTCGGTAATACACATCACATAAGCCTTGCAAGCATTGCAACCAATGAGTTAGTTGTGAGATGATGTATTACGGAACGAGAAAAGAGACTTGCCGGTAACGAGATTGAACTAGGTATTGGATACCGACGATCGAATCTCGGGCAAGTAACATACCGATGACAAAGGGAACAAACGTATGTTGTTATGCGGTCTGACCGATAAAAGATCTTCGTAGAATATGTAGGAGCCAATATGGGCATCCAGGTCCCGCTGTTGGTTATTGACCGGAAACGTGTCTCGGTCATGTCTACATTGTTCTCGAACCGTAGGGTCCGCACGCTTAAGGTTACGATGACAGTTATTATGAGTTTATGCATTTTGATGTACCGAAGGAGTTCGGAGTCCCCGATGTGATCACGGACATGACGAGGAGTCTCGAAATGGTCGAGACGTAAAGAATGATATATTGGAAGCCTATGTTTGGACATCGGATGCATTCCAGGTAAAATCAGGATTTTACCGGAATACCGGGAGGGTTACCGGAACCCCCCGGGAGCATAATGGGCCAACATGGGCCTTGGAGGAGAAGTGAGAGGGCAGCCCTAGGGGCTGCGCGCCTCCCCCCTTCCCCTAGTCCTATTAGGACTAGGAGAGGTGGGCGCCCCCCTCTCCTTCTCTCTCCCCCTTGGAGAATCCTAGTCCAACTAGGATTGGGGGGGGGGAATCCTACTCCCAGAGGGAGTAGGACTCTCCTGGCGCGCCTAGGTTGGCCGGCCAGCCCCTCCCCCTTGTCTCCTTTATATACGGGGGCAGGGGCACCCCAAAGACACACAAGTTGATCTACGGATCGTTCCTTAGCCGTGTGCGGTGCCCCCTTCCACCAAATTCCACCTCGATCATATTGTTGCAGTGCTTAGGCGAAGCCCTGCGCCGGTAACACATCAAGATCGTCACCACGTCGTCGTGCTGACGGAACTCTTCCTCGACGCTTTGCTGGATCGGAGCCCGGGGATCGTCATCGAGCTGTACGTGTGCTAAAACTCGGAGGTGCCGGAGTAACGGTGCTGTGATCGGTTGGATCGCGAGGAGAACGTACGACTACTTCCTCTATGTTGTGTCAACGCTTCCGCTTCGGTCTACGAGGGTACGTAGACAAACACTCTCCCCGCTCGTTGCTATGCATCACCATGATCTTGCGTGTGCGTAGGAAATTTTTTGAAATTACTACGTTCCCCAACAGCCATAGCACCTCCACACGCCGCTTGGCTGCCGCGCACCACCTTGGGCTTCACGTTGAAGGTCTTGTGCCAAAGGCCGAAATGGGGGCGGACGCGGAGGAAAGCCTCACACACGAAGATAAACGCCGAGATGTTGAGGATGAAGTTCGGGGCCAGATCGTGGAAATCTAGGCCATAGTAGAACATGAGTCCTCGGACGAATGGGTGAAGTGGAAAACCCAATCTGCGGAGGAAGTGGGGAAGGAAAACTACCCTCTCATGGGGCCTTGGGGTGGGAAGAAGCTGCCCCTTCTCAGGAAGCCGGTGCAGGATGTCCTTGGATAGGTATCCGGCTTTCCTTAGCTTTTTTACTTGAACCTCCGTAACGGAGGGGACCATCCACTTGCCTCCCGCTCCGGACATTGCTGGAGAAGGTTGAGGTGGGAAGAGCGGGCTTGGGTGCTGGAGCTTGAGTGCGCGAGAGATGGATTGGCAAAGGAGGAAGAAGGCGTAGGTAGAAAGGTGGATCCTTATCCCCTTATATGGGCGGATGCGGTTGTGCGTCCCCACCTACCTAATAAAACTCGCTTGCCTCCCAAGCGCCATGGTAAATGGCGCGTTTGGGTTACCCACGTCTGTATTGATGAGAATCCCGTTAAAAGGGGCACACGATCTCTACTTTGACAAGACGTGCCAAGGAAACCGCCTCGCCAAACGCGCTGAGGTGGAAAAGTGAGAACAATTTGTACAAAGAGCTTGGCCGCAGTGCGATGACGCACTGCGGAATACGTCAGCAGATTTGATTTGTGTTAATATTATTCTCTCTATGGCAATATGTGGAAACTAATTTGCAGAGCCGGACACTATTTTTGGTGATTACAATCTTCTATGAAGGACTTGGAGGAGGAACCCGCCTTGCAATGCCGAACACAATCTGCGCGCCGGACTCGTCGTCATTGAAGCCTGGTTCAGGGGCTACTGAGGGAGTCCTGGATTAGGGGGTGTTCGGGTAGCCGGACTATACCTTCGCCGAACTCCTGGACTATGAAGATACAAGATTGAAGACTTCGTCCCGTGTCCGGATGGGACTTCCCTTGGCGTGGAAGGCAAGCTAGGCGATGCGGATACTCAAGATCTCCTACCATTGTAACCGACTCCATGTAACCCTAACCCTATCCGGTGTTTATATAAACCGGAGGGTTGTAGTCCGTAGGCTAGATTCTAGGGTTTAGCCTCCTTGATCTCGTGGTAGATCTACTCTTGTACTACCCATACCATAATTATTAATCAAGCAGGATTAGGGTTTTACCTCCATCGAGAGGGCCCGAACCTGGGTAAACATCGTGTCCCTTGTCTCTTGTTACCATCCGGCCTTGACGCACAGTTCGGGACCCCCTGCCCGAGATCCGCCGGTTTTGAGACCGAAAAGGCCTCTCTGTCACGGCCACGATGTGGTCGGTCAGCCATGTCATGCGCTGGTGATGTAGGTTTATGTGCTTCCTCCTCTAATCGGGGTATCAGCCTATGCTTTGGATAACTCTTGGAGGGGCGTTCGAGTTCATACTCTTCGGCCGCGAGGACTTCAGTCCATCTGTCGGCTAGCAAGTCTTGATCAGCTCTAAGCTGTTGCTGCTTTTTCTTGAGGCTGCTTGCCGTGGCCATGAGCCTGCATTTAAAACGCTCTTGTTCGGCTGGATCCTCTGGCACGACGAATTCGTCGTTGTCGAGGCTTGCCTCGTCTTCAGAGGGAGGCATATAATTATCATCCTCAACCTCTCTGTCTGCCGCTCTCTTGTGAGGGTTGGCTTCTCCATCCTCCTGTGCTGAATCTTGCTAGAGGGGGTGTTCTTCGGCGCTATCCGGAGTATTATTATCTCTCGAGCCGGAATCACCGTTTTTGCTTTGGCGGGATTTAGAGCGGCGCCGCTGACGCCGGCGCTTGGGTTGTTTCTTGGAGGTGTCATCCCCCGCTGTTCCATCGCCATCTCCATTTTTTGGAGTGTCCACCATATATATGTCGTACGACGAGGTGGCCATCCAGTGCCCTATAGGTGCTGGTTCATATGCGTCTCCTGCATCGTCGTCCATACCGTCGATGTCTTCGGAGTCGAAATTGAGCACATCGGTTAAGTCGTCGATAGTGGCTACGAAGTGGGTGGTGGGTGGGCTTTGAATTTCTTCATCGTCTGTATCCCAACCTTGCTGACCGTAGTCCGGCCAGGGCTCTCCTGATAAAGAGAGAGACTTTAGTGACTTCAGGATGTCGCTGAAGGGCGAGTGCTGGAAGATGTCCGCAGCGGTGAACTCCATGATCGGCGCCCAATCGGATTCGATTGGCAGGTGCGCGGAGGGCGTGGAGTCCGGAGAGGAATCCAGCCCCTCAGAGTCACGGGCCTTGCGGAGTGCGGGGCTGGTGTTTGGCTCAATCGCCTTTGAGATCGCAGCCCCTGAGGCGGCGTCTAATTGATCATCCTCGATCGGTGCAGTTGGTTCCGAATTAAGGGTCGGAACCGAAGCGTGTGCGGCCTCCAGGGCACTGTTCGGCGGCAGAGCTAGATCATGTCCATCGAGACAGTGCGGTGCGCTCGGCTGTGGATCGAATCTGTGGAAGATCAAGTCCCCGCGGATGTCAGCCGTGTAGTTTAAAATTCCAAATCTGACCTGATGGCCAGGGGCGTAGCTTTCGATCTGCTCCAGATGGCCAAGCGAATTGGCCCGCAGTGCGAAGCCGCCGAAAACGAAGATCTGTCCGGGGAGAAAAGTTTCACACTGGATTGCATCGTTGTTGATGATCGAAGGAGCCATCGGGCCTAAAAGGGACGACACAGAGGAACTCTCAATGAAAGCACCAATGTCGGTGTCAAAACCGGCGGATCTCGGGTAGGGGGTCCCGAACTGTGCGTCTAGGCGGATGGTAACTTGAGACAAGGGACACGAAATTTTACCCAGGTTCGGGCCCTCTCGATGGAGGTAAAACCCTACGTTCTGCGTGATTAATATTGATAATATGGGTAGTACATGAATAGATCTACCACGAGATCAAGGAGGCTAAACCCTAGAAGCTAGCCTATGGTATGATTGTTGTTCGTCCTATGGACTAAAACCCTCCGGTTTATATAGACACCGGAGAGGGTTAGGGTTACACAAAGTCGGTTACAATGGTAGGACATCTAAATATACGCATCGCCAAGCATGCCTTCCACGCCAAGGAAATTCCCATCCGGACACGGGACGAAGTCTTCAATCTTGTATCTTCATAATCCAGGAGTCCGACTAAAGGTATAGTCTGGCTACCCGGAGACCCCCTAATCCAGGACTCCCTCAGCTGCATCACCCTTTACTCTTCAAGGGAAAACCAACACAGTGCTCAAGAGGTAGCACGGGGTCCTCCGGCATCCGGGCTATGCGATGTGGGCCGGACCGATGGGCCGTGAAGAAACAAGATGGAAGACTTTCTCCCATGTCCGGATGGGACTCTCCTTGGCGTGGAAGGCAAGCTTGGCGTTTGGATATGAAGATTCCTTTCTCTGTAAACCGACTTTGTACAACCCTATTCTCCTCCAGTGTCTATATAAACTGGAGGGTTTATTCCGTAGGGGCAATCATAATCATATGGGCTAGACATTTAGGGTTTAGCCATTATGATCTCGAGGTAGATCAAATCTTGTAACCCTTATACTCATCAAAGTCAATCAAGAAGGAAGCAACGTATTACCTCCATTAAGAGGGCCCGAACCTGGGTAAACATCGTGTCCCCTGCCTCCTGTTACCCTCGATCCTTAGACGCACAGTTTAGGACCCCCTACCCGATATCTCCTTGTTTTTACACCGATAGCGCTTGCGCGAACCCGAGGGTGTCAGCAGTGTGTCCTCTTCATCATCGTCTTCTTCGTCGATGGCTTCATCATCCCTGACACCAAAGAAAAAAGTGACACAATGGATCAGGAAGGAAGCCACATCGCTCCTTCGCCTCCCTGTCCAGTTCCCATCATCTATCTCCACCGCGGCTGCCGCAGTGGCGGGAGCAAGGGATGACGGCGACGCGACAACCCCGAATGGTTAAGGCGGCATGATTACCGTGCGAGCACCATTTGGAAAAGGGGAAGGTTATAAGGTACATAGTTCCTCTCTCCGCCACTTTCACTTGTCGACGATTGAGCTACACTGGGTTTAGCGTCATCGATGTCGATGAGCCTGCGTGAAACTCGACTCAGCATTTTCCCTGCTAGGGGAAAAGACTGAGTAGAGCGTCGGTTAGAATCCGTTGATTGACGCCCCGGCAAGCATGGTCCGGCAAGGCCTTCCGCATTAGCGTGACTTTTGTGCCAACCGTCGTAAGATTGTCAAAAGTGTAAGAGGAAGGAGAGAGAAAAACGGTCCCTACCTTACCCCATGTTTTGTCGCCCGTGAGAGATCTGTGATACCCACCATCCCTTGCCGGGGATCCGAAAACGACAAGCGAAATGCATGTCTCCCAAGGCACACGGACATGGAGAATGGTTGTCGGAGAATAAAAGAAGAATGGACAAAAGAGTAGTCAACTTGTCCATTGATTTTATCTCGAGAGCTTGCATTTGCTTACACCTCGGTCATTCAATGTTTTCCGGATGGTTCAAACCTTTCCGTGCAATGGCACCTTGCTGTATTGGTCTGCGCCCCGACATTATTTCGAGCCAGCTCAACAAAGTGGGTGGTTAAGTCAAATACTCCAAAGGAAAAACCTGCCGGGACTTGTCCTCGCTAGCTGAATGCTAAGGACAGGCTCCTCACAGCAATCGCGGCAGCATGTTACCGGCAGGCAACTAAAAACACGCGAAAAAAGCTAACCATACGGAATTGAATGGATGCAACGCATGAGGGATATCATGCATTTGAAGTTAATTAAGAAGGGCATCGCGTCGTTGGGCATCACTATCTTCATAGCACAGGAACCATCTCAGACTCACCAAGATAAGTCACCACCTACGCGCTGGCATAAAACTCATGACTCAGTACTTTGGCACTCGCGACCTCGCTCGGGGAAGGATGTTTCCCTTTTGTCCTTCAGGGAGCCACTTGAGTGCTAAAGGGGACCCCTGCGCCTCGCACCCAGGGGCTCTTACCGGACCTCAGGCCGCTCACCTCCTGGCCTTGACCACGGCATCGCGACCTGGCATACCAGCGACTACTGAAGCCTGCCTGGGGACTGGGTCCTGTCGGCGTAGATCACTAAGCTACCACAAGAATGAAAGAGAGCACCATGCAGAGGCGGGGTACGCAATCACAATACCGAACCAAGTTCAATAGCATTAAGACAAAAGCATTATAGTACTTTGCCTACAAGATGGAGGAGAATAGCTCAACCAGTGAGCATGTGCTAAGACTGTCTGAGTACTACATTGCTTGAATCAAGTGGAGTTAATCTTCTAGATAAAATAGTGATTGACAGAGTTATCTAGTCACTATCACCAAGTTACTGGAACTTTGTGATGAACTATAATATGCAAGGGATGACAAAAATGATTCTCGAGCTCTTCGTGATGCTGAAATTGACGAAGGTGGAAATAAAGAAAAGCATCAAATGTTGATGGTTGACAAGACCACTATTTTCAAGTAAAAGGTCAAGGGAAAGAAAGGGAACTTCAAGAAGAATGACAATCAAGTTGCCACTCCCATGAAGAAGCCCAAAGCTAGACCCAAGCCTGAAACTGAGTGCTTCTACTTCGAAGGAAATGGTCACTGGAAGCGAAACTACTCGAAACAGGAGTTACAAAATGAACAAAGAGTAGTTGAGAGCAAGGTGACGATGTGTGCTGGAAATGATGGCAAGGTTGATAAGATCACCATCGCACACTGTGGCGCACTCGATGCGGCTATATCTCCCACGTGTCGAAGCACGACTTAGAGGCATAACCGCATTGAAAGCAATGTCGCAAGTGAGGTAATCTTCACACAACCCATGTAATACATAAGGGAAAGAGATACATAGTTGGCTTACAATCGCCACTTCACACAAATACATGAATAAAACATTACATCAAACAGTTACAATCAGGGCCTGACTACGGAGCCAAAATAAAAGAAGAAACCCCAAAAGCGACAAAGGTCCTGATCGACCCCAACTGGGCTCCACTACTGATCGACTAGAACGAAACAACATAAAGGACAAGAACTTCATCGAGCTCCTCCTTGAGCTCGGGTGCGTCACCTGCACGGTTTCATCGGCACCTGCAAACTGGTTTGGAAGTATCTGGTGAGTCACGAGGACTCAGCAATCTCACACCCGCGAGATCAAGACTATTTAAGCTTAAAGGTAGGACAGGGTAGTGAGGTGGAGCTGCAGCAAGTGACTAGCATATATGGTGGCTAACATACGCAAATGAGAGCGAGAAGAGAAAGGCAAAGCACGGTCGAACAACTATGATCAAGAAGTGATCCTGTACTACTTACGTCAAGCATAACTCCAACAACCGTGTTGACTTCCCGGACCCCGCCGAGAAGAGACCGTCACGGTTACACACGCGGTTGGTGTATTTTAGTTAAGATCAACTTCGGGTTTTCTACAACCGGACATTAACAAATTCCCATCTGCCACATAACCACGGGCACGGCTTTCGAAAGTTCAAACCCTGCAGGGGTGTCCCAACTTAGCCCATTATAAGCTCTCGCGATCAACGAAGGATATTCCTTCTCCCCGGGAAGACCCGATCAGTCTCGGAATCCCGGCTACAAGACATTTCGACAGCAATAAAACAAGTCCAGCAAAGCCGCCCGATGCGCCGACATCCTGATAGGAGCTGCACATATCTCGTTCTCAGGGCAACACCGGATAAGCTAAGCGTACAGGTACCAACATAACCCAAGTTGCCAAGGGACGGTCCCGCACGGTGCTCTAGTTTGGACCAACACTTAGACAAGCATTGGCCCGGGGGGCTAAATAAAGATGACCCTCGGGCTGATCAAACCCAAGGGAAAAGGATAGGTGGTAGGAAAATGGTAAAACCAAGGTTGGGCCTTACTGGAAGAGTCTTATTCAAAGCGAACTGTCAAGGGGGTCCCATAAATCACCAGACCGCGTTAGGGACGCAAAATCCGGGAACATAACACCGATATGACGGAAACTAGGGCGGCAAGAGTGGAACAAAACACCAGGCATAAGTCCGAGCCTTCCACCCTTTACCAAGTATATAGATGCATTAATTAAGTAAGATATATTGTGATATCCCAACAAGAAAACACGTTCCAACAAGGAACAACAAGTCCATGTTCCAACAAGGAACAAGCTTCATCTTCACCTGCAACTAACAACGCTATAAGAGGGGCTGAGCAAAGCGGTAACATAGCCAAACAACGGTTTGCTAGGACAAGGTGGGTTAGTGGCTTGGTTTAACAATATGGGAGGCATGATAAGCAAGTGGTAGGTATCGCAACATAGGCATAGCAAAAGAGCGAGCAACTAGCAAGCAAATATAGAAGTGATTTCGAGGGTATGGTCATCTTGCCTGAGATCCCGCAAGGAAGAAGAACGAGTCCATGAAGAAGACAAACGGACGTAGACGAACGGATCCTCACAAACGCAACGTTATCGGAACTAACCCTAAGAAGCAACACCGGAAAGAAGCAAACAACAAAGTAAACAACCACCACATAAACATGGCATGATATGCGAGATGTGGTATGAAATGCATATGTATGCGCGAGAAGGGAAAAGATGAACAAGGCATAATCTTGGCAAACCAAGTATGCCACTGGAAAGGTGAGGTGATTTCGGTTGAAATCGATATAAAGATCACCGGAATCGGATGCACGGTTTGCAAATGACAAGCAAAACAAAAATGACGAGATTCTGTCGTTAACAGCATGATGCTACTTAGCAAGCAACAAGAAACTAAGCTACTTCACCCAAACATACCAACAAAGCATATGACAGTGATCTAATCAAGATGCTTGACAAAAGATGAACACTGAGCTACGGCTAAATCACACCACAACAGGTTCAAACAAGCATGGCAAAAGTGCAAAACATATCAGCTTCACAGACTTAGTGAAAATAACAACATGCCAGAAATTAACATCAGGATGACATGTTTAGAGCAATGAGACAACATGCTACAGGAACAGGACATAGCAAAATAAGGCATGGCATGAATCTACTCAAAGCACTTAACAAAAGTCCCTTACTGACCATAAGCCCAAAAGGACTAGAAAATGTTGGGGAACGTAGCAGAAAATTAAAATTTTCCTACGTGCCACCAAGATCTATCTATGGAGAAACCAGCAACGAGGGGACAGAGAGTGCATCTACATACCCTTCTAGATCGCTAAGCGGAAGCGTTCAAGTGAACGGGGTTGATGGAGTCGTACTCGTCGTGATCCAAATCACCGATGACCAAGTGCCGAACGGACGGCACCTCCGCGTTCAACACACGTACAGCCCGGTGACGTCTCCCATGCCTTGATCCAGCAAGGAGAGAGGGAGAGGTTGAGGAAGACTCCATCCAGCAGCAGCACAACGGCGTGGTGGTGGTGGAGGAGCGTGGCAATCCTGCAGGGCTTCGCCAAGCACCGCGGGAGAGGAGGAAGGAGAGATGCAGGGCTGCGCCATCGAGAGGTCAAAACTCCTATGTTGGGCAGCCCCGAACCTCAAGTATATATAGGGGGAGGGGAGGGGCTGCGCCCCCACCTAGGGTTCCCTCCCCAGGGGTGGCGGCAGCCCCAGATCCCATCTGGGGTGGCGGCCACAAGGGGGAGAAGGGGGAGGCGCACCTGGGGTGGGTCTTAGGGCCCATCTGCCCTAGGGTTTGCCCCCTCCCCTCTTGGAGGCGCCTTGGGCCTTGGTGGGAGGCGCCCCAGCCCACCTAGGGGATGGTCCCTTCCCACTATTGGCCCATGTAGGCCTCCGGGGCTGGTGGCCCCTCCCGGCGGACCCCCGGACCCCTCCGGTGGTCCCGGTACACTACCGGTGACGCCCAGAACACTTCCGGTGGCCAGAACCATACTTCCTATATATAAATCTTTACCCACGGACCATTCTGGAACTCCTCGTGACGTCCGGGATCTCATCCGGGACTCCGAACAACATTCGGTAACCACATACAAACTTCCTTTATAAACCTAGCGTCATCGAACCTTAAGTGTGTAGACCCTACGGGTTCGGGAACCATGCAGACATGACTGAGACGTTCTCCAGTCAATAACCAACAGCGGGATCTGGATACCCATGTTGGTTCCCACATGTTCCACAATGATCTCATCGGATGAACCACAATGTCGAGGATTCGATCAATCCCGTATACAATTCCCTTTGTCTAGCGGTATTGTACTTGCCCGAGATTCGATCGTCGGTATCCCGATACCTTGTTCAATCTCGTTACCGGCAAGTCTATTTACTCGTTCCATAACACATCATCCCGTGATCAACTCCTTGATCACATTGTGCACATTATGATGATGTCCTACCGAGTGGGCCCAGAGATACCTCTCCGTCACACGGAGTGACAAATCCCAGTCTCGAATCATGCCAACCCAACAAACACTTTCGGAGATACCTGTAGTGTACCTTTATAGCCACCCAGTTACGTTGTGACGTTTGGCACACCCAAAGTATTCCTACGGTATCCGGGAGTTGCACAATCTCATGGTCTAAGGAAATGATACTTGACATTAGAAAAGCTTTAACATACGAACTACACGATCTTGAGCTATGCTTAGGATTGGGTCTTGTCCATCACATCATTCTTCTCATGATGTGATCCCGTTATCAATGACATCCAATGTCCATGGTCAGGAAACCGTAACCATCTATTGATCAACGAGCTAGTCAACTACAGGCTTACTAGGGACATGGTGTTGTCTATGTATCCACACATGTATCTGAGTTTCCTATCAATACAATTCTAGCATGGATAATAAACGATTATCATGAACAAGGAAATATAATAATAACCGATTTATTATTGCCACTAGGGCATATTTCCAACAGTCTCCCACTTGCACTAGAGTCAATAATCTAGTTCACATCGCCATGTGATTAACACTCACAGAGTTCTAGGTTTGATCATGTTATGCTTGTGAGAGATGTTATAGTCAACCGGTCTGAATCTTTCAGATCCGTGTGTGCTTTACAAATATCTATGTCATCTCCTAGATGCAGCTACCACGCTCTATTTGGAGCTATTCCAAATAACTGTTCTACTATACAAATCCAATTTACTACTCAGAATAATCTGGATTAGTGTCAAAGTTTGCATCGGCGTAACCCTTTACGACGAACTCTTTTTCCACCTCCATAATCGAGAAAATTCCTTAGTCCACTAGTTACTAAGGATAACCTTGACCGTTGTCCTGTGATCCATTTCTAGATCACACTTGTACCCCTTGACTGACTCATGGTTTGGCACACTTCAGGTGCGGTACACAACATAGCATACTTTAGAGCCTACGACTAAATCATAGGGGACGACCTTCGTCCTTTCTCTCTATTTTGCTATCGTCATGTCTTGAGTCTTGCTCAATACTCACACCTTGTAACACAGCCGAGAACTCCTTCTTTGCTGATCTATTTTGAACTCCTTCAAAATCTTGTCATGGTATGTGTTCGTTTGAAAGTACTATTAAGCGATTTTGATCTATCCTTATAGATCTTGATGCTCAATGTTCAAGTAGCTTAATCCAGGTTTTCCATTGAAAAACACTTTTCAAATAACCCTATATGCTTTCCAGAAATTCTACATCATTTCTGATCAACAATATGTCAACAACATATACTCATCAGAAATTCTATAGTGCTCCCACTCACTTCTTTGGAAATACAAGTTTCTCATAAACTTTGTATAAACCCAAAATATTTGATCATCTCATCAAAGTGTACATTCCAACTCCGAGATGCTTACTCCAGTCCTTAGAAGGATTGCTGGGGCTTTGCATACTTGTTAGCATCTTTCAGGATCGACAAAAACTTCTGGTTGTATCACATACAACCTTTCCTCAAGAAGAAGCAAACAATATTTTTGACATCCTATCTGCAAGATTTCATAAATAATGCAGTACCTGCTAATTCCAACAGACTCTTAGCATCGCTACGAGTGAGAAAGTCTCATCGTAGTCAACTCCTTGAACTTGTCGGGAAACATCTTAACGACAAGTCGAGCTTTCTTAATGGTGACATTTACCATCATTGTCCGTCTTCCTTTTAAAATCCATCTGTACTCAAGAGCCTCACGACCATCGAGCCGTTCTGCCAAAGTCTACACTTTGTTTTCATACATGGATCCTCTCTCGGATTTTATGGCCTCGAGCCATTCATCGGAATCCGGGCCCACCATCGCTTCTCCATAGCTCGTAGGTTCATTGTTGTCTAGCAACATGACGTCCAAGACAGGATTACGTACCACTCTGAAGTAGTACGCATCCTTGTCATCCTACGAGGTTTGGGAGTGACTTGATCCGAAGTCTCATGATCACTATCATAAGCTTCCACTTCAATTGGTGTAGGTGCCATAGGAACAACTCCAGTGCCCTGCTACACTCTAGTTGAAGTGATGGTTCAATAACCTCATCAAGTCTCCATCATCCTCCCACTCAATTCTTTCGAGAGAAACTTTTCCTCAAGAAAGGACCCGATTTGAGAAACAATCCCTATTGCTTTCGGATCTGAGACAGGAGGTATACCCAACTGTTTTGGGTGTCCTATGAAGATGCAGTTATCCGCTTTGGGTTCGAGCTTATCAGCGTGAAACTTTTTCATATAAGCGTCGCAGCCCCAAACTTTTAAGAAATGACAGCTTAGGTTTCTGTAAACCATAGTTCATACGGTGTCATCTCATCGGAATTACATGGTGCCCTATTTAAAGTGAGTGCGGTTGTCTCCAATTCCTAACCCATGAATGATAGTGGTAATTCTATAAGAGACATCATGGTACACACCATATCCAATAGGGTGCAACTATGATGTTCGGACACACCATCACACTATGGTGTTCCAGGCGGTATTAGTTGTGAAACAATTTCCACAGTGCCAAACTCGTAACTTAGATATTCATTTCTATGATCATATCATAGACATTTTATCCTCTTATCACGAAGATCTTCAACTTCATTCTGAAATTACTTGAACCATTCAATAATTCAGACTTGTGTTTCATCAAGTAAATATACTCAGTATCTACTCAAATCATCTGTGAAGTAAGAGCATAACGATATCCACTGCGTGCCTCAGCACTCATTGGACTGCACACATCAAAATGTGTTACTTCCAACAAGTTGCTTTCTTGTTCCATTTTACTGAAACCGAAGCTTTCAGTCATCTTGCCCATGTGGTATGATTTGCATGTCTCAAGCGATTCAAAATCAGGTGAGTCCAAACGGTCCATCTGCATGGAGTTTCTTCATGCGTACATACCAACAGACATGGTTCACATGTCTCAATCTTTTCAGAAATGAGTGAGTCCAAAGATCCATCAACATGGAGCTTCTTCATGTGTTTTATACCAATATGACTTACATGGCAGTGCCACAAGTAGGTGGTACTATCATTACTATCTTATATCTTTTGGCATGAACATGTGTATCACTATGATCGAGATTCAATAAACCATTCATTTTAGGTGCAAGACCATTGAAGGTATTATTCAAATAAATAGAGTAACCATTATTCTCCTTAAATGAATAACCGTATTGCGATAGACATAATCCAATCATGTCTATGCTCAACGCAAACACCAAATAGCAATTATTTAGGTTTAACACCAATCTCGATGGTAGAGGGAGCGTGCGATGCTTGATCACATCAACCTTGGAAACACTTCCAACACATCTCGTCAGCTCACCTTTAGCTAGTCTTCGTTTATTCCATAGCTTTTATTTCGAGTTACTAACACTTAGCAACCGAACCGGTATCTAATACCCTGATGCTACTAGGAGTACTATTAAAGTACACATTCACATAATGTATATCCAATATACTTCTAACGACAGCCTTCTCATCTACCAAGTATCTAGGGTAATTCTGCTCCAGTAGCTGTCCCCTCATTACAGAAGCACTTAGTCTCGGGTTTGGGTTCAACCTTGGGTTTCTCCACTAGGGCAGCAGCTGATTTGCCGTTTCATGAAGGATCCCTTCTTGCCCTTGCCCTTCTTGAAACTAGTGGTTTCACTAACCATCAATAATTGATGCTCCTTCTTGATTTCTACTTTCGCGGTGTGAAACATCGCGAATATTTCAAGGATCATCATATCCATCCCTGATATAGTTCATCACAAAGCTGTAGCAGCTTGGTGGCAATGACTTTGGAAAAACATCACTATCTTATCTGGAAGATCAACTCCCACTCGATTCAAGTGATTGTTGTACTCAGACAATCTGAGCACAAGGTCAACGATTGAGCTTTTATCCCTTAGTTTGCAGGCCAAGAAAATCGTCGGAGGTCTTATACCTCTTGACGTGGGCACGAGCCTGAAATCCCAATTTCAGCCCTCGAAACATCTCATATGTTCCGCGACATTTCAAAATGTCTTCGGTGCCTCAATTCTAAACCATTTATCATTACCGAACTATCATGTAGTCATCAAAACATGTATGTCAGATGTTCGCAACATCCACATACCACATTCGAGGTCCAGCACACCGAGCGGTGCATTAAGGACACAAGCCTTCTACTGTCCGCATAATTGCTACTATCAACTTTCAACTATATTTTCTCTAGGAACATATTTAAAACAGTAGAACTAAAGCGCGAGCTACGACATAATTTGCAAAGACCTTTTCGACTATGTTCAGGATAATTAAGTTCATCTTATGAACTCCCACTCAGATAGACATCCCTCTAGTCATCCAAGTGATTACATGATCCGAGTCAACTAGGCCGTGTCCGATCATCACGTGAGACGGACTAGTCAACGTCGGTGAACATCTTCATGTTGATCATATCTACCATACGACTCATGCTCGACCTTTCGGTCTTCTGTGTTCCGAGGCCATGTCTGTACATGCTAGGCTCGTCAAGTCAACCTAAGTGTTTGCATGTGTTCCGAGGCCATGTCTGTACATGCTAGGCTCGTCAACACCCGTTGTATTCGAACGTAAGAATTTATCACACACGATCATCACGTGGTGCTTCGAAACGATGAACTTTCGCAACGGTGCAAGCAAATAAGATGCAAAAACATGATAAACATCACATGCAATCAAATAGTGACATGATATGGCCATCATCACTTTGCTCCTTTTGATCTCCATCTTCGGGGCTCCATGATCATCGTCGTCACCAGCATGACACCATGATCTCCATCATCATGATCTCCATCATCGTGTCTTCATGAAGTTGTCACGTCAACTATTACTTCTACTACTATGGCTAACGCTTTAGCAATAAAGTAAAGTAATTACATGACGTTTATGTTGACACGAGGTCATAAATAAATTAAAGACAACTCCTATGGCTCCTGCCGGTTGTCATACTCATCGACATGCAAGTCGTGATTCCTATTACAAGAACATGATCAATCTCATACATCAAATATATCATTCATCACATCCTTTTGGCCATATCACATCACATGACATACCCTGCAAAAACAAGTTAGACGTCCTCTAATTGTTGTTTGCATGTTTTACGTGGCTGCTATGGGTTTCTAGCAAGAACGTTTCTTACCTACGCAAAACCACAACGTGATATGTCAATTGCTATTTACCCTTCATAAGGAACCTTTTCATCGAATCCGATCCGACTAAAGTGGGAGAGACTGGCACCCGCTAGCCACCTTATGCAACTAGTGCATGTCAGTCGGTGGAACCTGTCTCACGTAAGTGTACGTGTAAGGTCGGTTCGGGCCGCTTCATCCCACAATGCCGCCGAATCAAGATTGACTAGTAACGGTAAGCATATTGAACAAAATCAACGCCCACAACTACTTTGTGTTCTACTCGTGCATGGAATCTACGCAATAGACCTAGCTCATGATGCCACTGTTGGGGAACGTAGCAGAAATTTAAAATTTTCCTACGTGTCACCAAGATCTATCTATGGAGAAACCAGCAACAAGGGGAAAGAGAGTGCATCTACATACCCTTGTAGATCGCTAAGCGGAAGCGTTCAAGTGAACGGGGTTGATGGAGTCGTACTCGTCGTGATCCAAATCACCGATGACCAAGTGCCGAAAGGACGGCACCTCCGCGTTCAACACACGTATAGCCCGGTGACGTCTCCCATGCCTTGATCCAGCAAGGAGAGAGGGAGAGGTTGAGGAAGACTCCATCCAGCAGCAGCACAACGGCGTGGTGGTGGTGGAGGAGCATGGCAATCCTGCAGGGCTTCGCCAAGCACCGCGGGAGAGGAGGAAGGAAAGATGCAGGGCTGCGCCAACGAGAGGTCAAAACTCCTATGTTGGGCAGCCCCAAACCTCAACTATTTATAGGGGGAGGGGAGGGGCTGCGCCCCCACCTAGGGTTCCCTCCCCAGGGGTGGCGGCAGCCCCAGATCCCATCTGGGGTGGCGGCCACAAGGGGGAGAAGGGGGAGGCGCACCTGGGGTGGGCCTTAGGGCCCATCTGCCCTAGGGTTTGGCCCCTCCACTCTTGGAGGCGCCTTGGGCCATGGTGGGAGGCGCCCCAGCCCACCTAGGGGCTGGTCCCTTCCCACTATTGGCCCATGTAGGCCTCCGGGGCTGGTGGCCCCTCCCGGCGGACCCCCGGACCCCTCCGGTGGTCCCGGTACACTACCGGTGACGCCCAGAACACTTCCGGTGGCCAAAACCATACTTCCTATATATAAATCTTTACCTACGGACCATTCCGGAACTCCTCGTGACGTCAGGGATCTCATCCGGGACTCCGAACAACATTCGGTAACCACATACAAACTTCCTTTATAAGCCTAGCGTCATCGAACCTTAAGTGTGTAGACCCTACGGGTTCGGGAACCATGCAGACATGACTGAGACGTTCTCCAGTCAATAACCAACAGCGGGATCTGGATACCCATGTTGGTTCCCACATGTTCCACGATGATCTCATCGGATGAACCACAATGTCGAGGATTCGATCAATCCCGTATACAATTCCCTTTGTCTAGCGGTATTGTACTTGCCCGAGATTCGATCGTCGGTATCCCGATACATTGTTCAATCTCGTTACCGGCAAGTCAATTTACTCGTTCCGTAACACATCATCCCGTGATCAGCTCCTTGATCACATTGTGCACATTATGATGATGTCCTACCGAGTGGGCCCAGAGATACCTCTCCGTCACACGGAGTGACAAATCCCAGTCTCGAATCGTGCCAACCCAACAAACACTTTCGGAGATACCTGTAGTGTACCTTTATAGCCACCCAGCTACGTTGTGACGTTTGGCACACCCAAAGTATTCCTACGGTATCCGGGAGTTGCACAATCTCATGGTCTAAGGAAATGATACTTGACATTAGAAAAGCTTTAGCATACGAACTACACGATCTTGTGCTATGCTTAGGATTGGGTCTTGTCCATCACATCATTCTTCTAATGATGTGATCCCGTTATCAATGGCATCCAATGTCCATGGTCAGGAAACCGTAACCATCTATTGATCAATGAGCTAGTCAACTAGAGGCTTACTAGGGACATGGTGTTGTCTATGTATCCACACATGTATCTGAGTTTCCTATCAATACAATTCTAGCATGGATAATAAACGATTATCATGAACAGGGAAATATAATAATAACCGATTTATTATTGCCTCTAGGGCATATTTCCTACAGAAAATATAATAACACCCATGTCAATTAAGCAAGTTTCGTTACAGGTTTCAGACTTAGCAGAAAATTGGACATGTCAAAAACAGATAACAAGTAGGCATGTTTACGAGCTCGATGCACTCACTACAGAGCATTGCATGATAAACTAAGCATACATACATCAAGAAGACATGGCAAAGAAACTAGACATGGCAAGAATAACATCATAGCATGCAAGGATCAACTACAACAAGCATGGCAAAATCGAATAACATGTAAACAATCTGCCAGCAACATTTTATAGCAAAAGTAGAGCTCGATTGACTCAAGCTACGGCACTCCATAAATACAAACAAAGGCATGGATGGATAGAGCAAAACCACATGCTCAAAACACCCTTACTGACCATGCTAAAAAGAGGCATAGATCTCTCTGAAACAACATGAACACATGGCATAAAAATAACAGCAGGCAGGGACTTAGTGAAATTACTGTCTCTGAAATCAGCAACATTAAGTACCCTAGTTTGCATGCTTGTGCTAGTCACCACAAAGATCACAAAAATACAGGGTATAAACCTCTGGAAAGATGGCATGGCATATTACAAAACACATGTAGGACTCAACTTCATAGGATGCACACATCAATCATGGCAAAAATGACAAAAGTGCATCTACTGAAACAGATCTGAAACTAACATCACATAGCCCTCTTCCAACAGCATTTCGGGCATCAAGACGAGCTCAAATGAAAATGGTGCAATGAGATGAAATGATGTACTCATCGATAAAAACAATTTGACAAATGGGAATGGCATGTCAAAGTATGCAACATGGGATGAATATGCCAGGGACTTAGCCAAATTTCTCACCCCGAGGAAAGTCAACGCGGGCGAGGTAGCGGCGGATCTCGCCGGAGATGTCGCCGGACTCGCGGGGAACAGCGGCCGGAGACGCGGGGAGGTCGGGAGGACGTCGGGGCGGCCGCGGTGGAGGTGGCGCGGTGGCGGCGGCGACGCGCCGCGGGCGGCGGCGCATCGGAGGCGGGCGGCGGAGCGGTGGCGGCGGTGGCGCGCAGCAGGCGGCGGGCGGCGGCGCGGTGGCGGCGGCGGGGCGGCACGGCGCAGGCGGCGGGCCGGGCGACAGGGCGTAGCGGGCGGCGCGGGGCGTACCCGCGGGTGGCGGCGCGGCAGGATGGGCCCCGCGGGCCCGACGCGGGCCCCACGGGCCGGCGGCGGCGGGAGGAGGCGCGGGCGCTGAGGTGGCGCTCGGTGAGTGGCTGAGGCGGCGGCACGGGTGACGTGGCGCCTCCCTACTGGCCGAGGTGAGGTGGTTGGACGGGGTGGACGCGTCCGGCGCGGAGGCGGACATGTCCGGCGCGGCGCGGAGGGAATAGGCTAGGGTTCATCTGCCCGAAAAATCCGAGGAGAGACACATATTTATAGGTAGAGGGGCTAGGAAGCTCCAAATGGAGTGCGGTTTTCGGCCACGCGATCGTGATCGAACGACCGAGAGGATGGAGATGACTTAGATGGGTTTTGGGCCACTTAGAAGGGGGTGTTGGGCTGCACACCAAAGAGGCCTTTGCGGTTACCCAGTTAACCGTTGGAGTATCAAACGGACTCCGATTGACCCGAAACTTGACAGGCGGTCTATCGGTGCTATACCAAGGCCGCTTGGCAAACCTCGGTCCATTCCGAGAAGGTTCAATACCCGCTCACGGAAAAAGGTAAAAGGGGACGCCGGGGGACAAAGGAGCGCCGAATTGCAATACGGACAACGGGGAAAATGCTCGGATGCATAAGACGAACACGTATGTGAATGCAATGCACATGATGACATGATATGAAATGCAGATGATGACATGGCAAAGTGCAACACGCAAGCACATGACATGGCAACGACACCTGGCGCATCAGATCCGGGGCGTTACAACACTCCACCACTACGAGAGGATCTCGCCCCGAGATCTAGAATGGCACCGGAGGGGAAAACTGAAGAGAAAGAGAAGAGGTAAAACAAAGTTTCTTCTTTGACAAACGAGTGAAACCAAAGAACCTTGAGAGGTTGAATAAAATGAAAGAACGAAAACAACGAAGATGAACAAAGTTGAAAACACTCCGTTAGGAAAGAGGAACATGGGATATGACGAGAACCCAGCGGTTAAGAGACAAGATAGAAATAGAAAGCACTCCGGTTAAAACAAGATAGAGAAGGAATAAGAATGATATAATTTAGGCAACACTTCGACTGAAAATGGAACGGATTTGAACATGATCTTGCCAAGATGAGAGGATACTTGCTGAAATTAACAACACACTGCCTCCGGAACTATTAAAAGAATGGCACAAGGGATAAGAAAGATTTTAGACAGCACTCCGGTTGAGAAGCGATGCAAGACTTGATAAGATGAAAAGAACTTGAAAAGAGAACACCACACTCCGGTTGAATGGATAAGCAAAAGCAAAGAACATGATCCTCACCATTCGAGAAGAAGAGTGAAAGGAACAACATCACAATGCCTCCGGAAGAAGAAATAGAAGATAGATCGTTGGGATAAAGGACAAAGAAGAAAATGACAACTTCTGCCACAAATGATCTTGGAGAGCACCCTTCCAAGAAGGTTAGAACGGAGTTGTTGGAAAACCAACAACGAAACGAATAAGCTTGTAGCAGGCTGATGGAAAACATCCCAAAATTATGAGGTGACAACCTGCCACTCACGGGAAAAGAATTGGATTGATAAGAACAAGGAGACGAGAAGCTATATCACCGGGAGAACAAACGAAGAACTCGGGTCATTTATAAGCACCATAAATAGAAACAATCCTTAGGGAAGGCTTTAGGTGAAATATAACCCAAGATAACTCCAATGAAGAGATTGATGGATTTAAAATACCTCATTCTTGACAACATGTGAGTCATGAGACGTGAACTCCAATTATCAAGAATGACATAATACCACCTCGAATGATACGGTTGAAAGGATTGCACTTTAAAATGCGAGAAAAAGAATACTTGAGCTCCTCTGAAAAGAATCTCGATGAACACTTGGAGAAGGAATTAAATCCTTTGTGAAACATCATGTAGCCTCCATGAAGAACTCCGGTAATAAAAGAATGATCACAAATAAATGTGGGATGAACAGAATAAGATTGAAGCCTTGCAATGATTAGATGGATATCCGTAGTGATATAATTGCGAGAGCTTGGAACTCCGAGGAAGATAAGGTGAAACAATTGAAATCAAGAATTTATTCATCATGAATAAACTCCGAAAGGAGGAATTAAACACTTGGATGAAACAAGAACAAGAATTATGTTACGCGCATCCTTCACCAATTTAAATTGATGACAAGCAACGGATTAGGCATACTACTTATTCTCGTTGAAAAAGGATTGAAAAGAGATATGGCTCAACTTGGGAATGTCTTCAATGAACCACCGGTAGGGTTGGAAAGAATGAATGAATTAATATGATAACAAAGAAAGAGAACTCTTGAACGAACCACCGTAAAAGTTGAAAATGAAAGAAGAAAAGATAAGGAAACACCGGGAAGAATTAGCAAATGAACGAAGATGCTTGCTAGGATTTAGATACATGAGAACGAAGAGATCCCGAGCTGTTTAGATAATACTTGAATGATGCACCGGTATGATTTGGAGAACGAGAGCTGAAAGCTGAGAATGAATAATTCTTCTGAAATGATGGCCTTCAGAGAATCAAACTGAAAAGACTCATGAATTGCTCCGGATGGGTGAAAAATTATTCTCACAATCGAAAACAATTATGAGACGATGGCAACAAGCTAGAACAATGAATCTTGAAGAGAATGGGGCAAGATTTAAGAGAAACTCTTCTTCGGTCTTCAAATGTTGAGAATGACGACGAGAAACACCACCATGAATTGATGAGACACTCTGGAATAATGAAGAATAGAAAGATTGAACCAACGATGAAAATAATTTGAAAGATCTTGGAGAAAGACATATGACTGATGGTAAATCATTCTTACGTCAAACTTCGAAAAGAATTTGGGAATAGCTTCGGGATGATTAGAAGAGTCAGGTAAGATCCTGGGAAAAGACCTGTGGGTTAGGGCCCACTCAAAAGAAACACCGTTGAAAAGATTGCTTGAAAAGAGAGATTGCACCGGTTGAATTGAATGACTTGAATGAGATAGCATCCTCAAAAGAAATTGAGTGAATTGAGAATGGAAACTTGAATCTTCTGAGATATCTTCATCACTCCGAAACAATTGAATAGCGAGAAGTGGATGATTAAGAGGTGCACTGGTATGAGAAAGCATTTGAAACGAGGAAAATATATGATCGACAACGCTTGAATTGAATCCACCGGAGAAGAAAGAGAACGAATAATGAAGTTAAGGCTCCGTTAGTATCTTCCTGAGAATCACCGGATAGAACATTGAAAGAAAAGAATGAAGAGACATCCCACAAATAAAAGGATACATGATTAAGAAATCTGAGTCCTTGAAGAAAAAGGGTGGGAGGGCGGGAAAACAAAGACAATTTGGAACGGATGAAGCAAACACCGTTGCAAAGAACTGATAAATGATCTGGCAGGAATTGAACGAATATGATGAACTTGAAGGGAAGCACATCGGTTGAAAAAGAATTGATATGACAACCCCAATGATCAAGAAGGATTAGTATCCACATAGGAATATGAGAACACCACGTACAAAAGGTATGGAATCAACACTTGACGTTGAAGCAACTCGAATACCACAAACCAAAACAAAAACAAAGGGTTGGCTCGCAGAATAAGACGGAAACAAACATATGATAGATCCCATAAAGTATCATCTGCCTGTTGGAAAGATATCCTACGAGATACTTGAATTCCCACTTATAAGCTCCCGAAACTTTCTGGTTATGCAATTAGGTGTTGGGGATACAGGGGACACAAAATATATCACCCAAACTAACAATACCTAGATCCAGCTGTATCCATCCTTCAACACATAACCAAGAAACCTTCGGAAATCGTCTACCTCAACCTTCGAAAAACATCCGTTATACGAGTCATGGCAATACTCCCGCACTCGCCTCAGTACTGGGCTATCAGGGTTATCTCACCAACAACTTTACAAAAGAGTTTTTCGATGTCGGCGTACTAAACTCAGGTATTCCAGAACTGCAACGATAAAATTATGACGACAACACCTCGGAGCTCAACTCCCCGGGACACCTCCACTAAAACCCCTGTTGACGGGAGGCAACCAAGACAATGTTGTCATCATAAAACCATCGGAACGATTCTAAGATACCCGCGTGATTCTAAAAAAAAATTAGTGAAATTTGAGAAGAGAAGAGTCAAAACTCTACGTCAGGATGCCTTACCAGAGCGATGAAGAGACTGGGAAGTAAAAAGAATTCCCAAACTCTCCGATATATAATTCCTAAATGACTCAAAACATTTTTCTAGACACAACTCGGCCGCTAAAAACGATCAATCAGTGGGGGCTCCTAAGGTCGGGGAAGGCTCTGATACCAACTTGTGGCACCCTCGATGCGGCTATATCTCCCACGTGTCGAAGCACGACTTAGAGGCATAACCGCATTGAAAGCAATGTCGCAAGTGAGGTAATCTTCACACAAGCCATGTAATACATAAGGGAAAGAGATACATAGTTGGCTTACAATCGCCACTTCACACAAATACATGAATAAAACATTACATCAAACAGTTACAATCAGGGCCCGACTACGGAGCCAAAATAAAAGAAGAAACCCCAAAAGCGACAAAGGTCCTGATCGACCCCAACTGGGCTCCACTACTGATCGACTAGAACGAAACAACATAAAGGACAAGAACTTCATCGAGCTCCTCCTTGAGCTCGGGTGCGTCACCTGCACGGTTTCATCGGCACCTGCAAACTGGTTTGGAAGTATCTAGTGAGTCACGAGGACTCAGCAATCTCACACCCGCGAGATCAAGACTATTTAAGCTTAAAGGTAGGACAGGGTAGTGAGGTGGAGCTGCAGCAAGCGACTAGCATATATGGTGGCTAACATACGCAAATGAGAGCAAGAAGAGAAAGGCAAAGCACGGTCGAACAACTATGATCAAGAAGTGATCCTGTACTACTTACGTCAAGCATAACTCCACCAACCGTGTTCACTTCCCGGACCCCGCCGAGAAGAGACCATCACGGTTACACACGCGGTTGGTGTATTTTAGTTAAGATCAACTTCGGGTTTTCTACAACCGGACATTAACAAATTCCCATCTGCCACATAACCGCGGGCACGGCTTTCGAAAGTTCAAACCCTGCAGGGGTGTCCCAACTTAGCCTATTATAAGCTCTCGCGATCAACGAAGGATATTCCTTCTCCCCGGGAAGACCCGATCAGTCTCGGAATCCCGGCTACAAGACATTTCGACAGCAATAAAACAAGTCCAGCAAAGCCGCCCGATGCGCCGACATCCTGATAGGAGCTGCACATATCTCGTTCTCAGGGCAACACCGGATAAGCTAAGCGTACAGGTACCAACATAACCCAAGTTGCCAAGGGACGGTCCCGCACGGTGCTCTAGTTTGGACCAACACTTAGACAAGCATTGGCCCGGGGGGCTAAATAAAGATGACCCTCGGGCTGATCAAACCCAAGGGAAAAGGATAGGTGGTAGGCAAATGGTAAAACCAAGGTTGGGCCTTGTTGGAAGAGTCTTATTCAAAGCGAACTGTCAAGGGGGTCCCATAAATCACCCGACCGCGTTACGGACGCAAAATCCGGGAACATAACACCGATATGACGGAAACTAGGGCGGCAAGAGTGGAACAAAACACCAGGCATAAGGCCGAGCCTTCCACCCTTTACCAAGTATATAGATGCATTAATTAAGTAAGATATATTGTTATATCCCAACAAGAAAACACGTTCCAACAAGGAACAACAAGTCCATGTTCCAACAAGGAACAAGCTTCATCTTCACCTGCAACTAACAACGCTATAAGAGGGGCTGAGCAAAGCAGTAACATAGCCAAACAACGGTTTGCTAGGACAAGGTGGGTTAGTGGCTTGGTTTAACAATATGGGAGGCATTATAAGAAAGTGGTAGGTATCGCAGCATAGGCACGACAAAAGAGCGAGCAACTAGCAAGCAAAGATAGAAGTGATTTCGAGGGTATGGTCATCTTGCCTGAGATCCCGCAATAAGAAGAACGAGTCCATGAAGAAGACAAACGGACGTAGACAAACGGATCCTCACAATCACAACGTTATCGAAACTAACCCGAAGAAGCAACACCGGAAAGAAGCAAACAACAAAGTAAACAACCACCACATAAACATGGCATGATATGCGTGATGTGGTATGAAATGCATATGTATGCGCGGGAATGGAAAAGATGAACAAGGCATAACCTTGGCAAACCAAGTATGCTACTGGAAAGGTGAGGTGATTTCGGTTGAAATCGATATAAAGATCACCGGAATCGGATGCACGGTTTGCAAATGACAAGCAAAACAAGAATGACGAGATTCTGCCGTTAACAGCATGATGCTACTTAGCAAGCAACAAGAAACTAAGCTACTTCACCTAAACGTATCAACAAAGCATATGACAGTGATCTACTCAAGATTCTTGACCAAATATGAACACTAAGCTACGGCTAAATCACAGCACAACAGGTTCAAACAAGCATGGCAAAAGTGCAAAACATATCAGCTTCACAGACTTACTGAAAATAACAACATGCCAGAAATTTACATCAGGATGACATGTTTAGAGCAATGAGACAACATGCTACAGGAATAGGACATAGCAAAATAAGGCAAGTAATGAATCTACTCAAAGCACTTAAGAAAAGTCCCTTACTGACCATAAGCCCAAAAGGACTAGAAAAGATAATAACACCCATGTCAATTAAGCAAGTTTCGTTACAGGTTTCAGACAGCAGAAAATTGGACATGTCAAAAACAGATAACAAGTAGGCATGTTTACGAGCTCGATGCACTCACTACAGAGAATTGCATGATAAACTAAGCATACATACATCAAGAAGACATGGCAAGAATAACATCATAGAGTGCAAGGATCAACTACAACAAGCATGGCAAAATCGAATAACATGTAAACAATCTGCCAGCAACATTTTATAGTAAAAGTAGAGCTCGATTGACTAAAGCTATGGCACCCCATAAATACAAACAAAGGCATGAATGGATAGAGCAAAATCACATGCTCAAAACACCCTTAATGACCATGCTCAAAAGAGGCATAGATCTCTCTGAAACAACATGAACACATGGCATAAAAATAACAGCAGGCAGGGACTTAGTGAAATTACTAAGTCTCTGAAATCAGCAACATTAAGTACCCTAGTTTGCATGCTTGTGCTAGTCACCACAAAGATAACAAAAATACATGGTATAAACCTCTGAAAAGATGGCATGGCATATTACAAAACACATGTCGGACTCAACTTCATAGGATGCACACATCAATCATGGCAAAAATGACAAAAGTGCATCTACTGAAACAGATCTGAAACTAACATCACATAGCCCTCTTCCAACAGCATTTCCGGCATCAAGATGAGCTCAAATGAAAATGATGCAATGAGATGAAACGATGTACTCATCGATAAGAACAATGTGACATCCTACACGCCCAAAACGGAGCCATGGATGCAGAGATATGGCATGTCAAAGTATGCAACATGGGATGAATATGCCAGGGACTTAGCCAAATTTCTCACCCCGAGGAAAGTCAACGCGGGCGAGGTAGCGGCGGATCTCGCCGGAGATGTCGCCGGACTCGCGGGGAACGGCGGCCGGAGATGCGGGGAGGTCGGGAGGACGCCGGGGCGGCCGCGGTGGAGGTGGCGCGGTGGCGGCGGCGGCCCATCGGAGGCGGGCGGCGGGGCGGCGCGGCGCAGGCGGCGGGCGGTGGCGCGGTGGCGGCGGGGCGGCGCGGCGCAGCGGCGGGCCGGGCGGCAGGGCGCAGCGGGCGGCGCGGGACGGGCCCGCGGGTGGCGGCGCGGCGGGACGGGCCCCGCGGGCACGATGCGGGCCCCGCGGGCCGGCGGCGTCGGGAGGAGGCGCGGGCGCTGAGGTGGCGCTCGGTGAGTGGCTGAGGCGGCGGTGCGGGTGACGTGGCGCCTCCCTATTGGCCGAGGTGAGGTGGCTGGACGGGGTGGACGCGTCCGGCGCGGAGGCGGGCATGTCCGGCGCGGCGCGGAGGGAGGAGGCTAGGGTTCATCTGCCCGAAAAATCCGAGGAGAGACACATATTTATAGGTAGAGGGGGCTTGGAAGCTCCAAATGGAGTGCGGTTTTCCGCCACGCGATCGTGATCGAACGACCGAGAGGATGGAGATGACTTAGATGGGTTTTGGTCCACTTATAAGGGGGTGTTGGGCTGCACACCAAAGAGGCCTTTGCGGTTACCCGGTTAACCGTTGGAGTATCAAACGGACTCCGATTGACCCGAAACTTGACAGGCGGTCTATCGGTGCTATACCAAGGCCGCTTGGCAAACCTCGGTCCATTCCGAGAAGGTTTAATACCCGCTCACGGAAAAAGGTAAAAGGGGACGCCGGGGGACAAAGGAGCGCCGGATTGCAAAACGGACAACGGGGAAAATGCTCGGATGCATAAGACGAACACGTATGTGAATGCAATGCACATGATGACATGATATGAAATGCAGATGATGACATGGCAAAGTGCAACACGCAAGCACATGACATGGCAACGGCGACGAATAACTGGCGGACACCTGGCGCATCAGATCCGGGGCGTTACACACACTCCCTCTACCTTCGAGATTAGTGTTGGACCAAAATAAGTGTTATTTGGTGTTTGTGTTGAGCATGAATATGATTGGATCATGTTTTTTGCAATACAATTATTCATTGAAGTCAAAGAATAATTGTTATTCTGTTTACATGAATAAAACCTTCTATGGTCACACACTTAATATAAATGGTTTATTGAATCTTGATCGTAATGATACACATATTCATAATATTGATGACAAAAGATGCAAAGTTGATAATGAAAGTGCAACATATTTGTGGCACTACCATTTAGGTCATATTGGTGTAAAGCGCATGAAGAAACTCCATGCTGCTGGGCTGTTGGAATTACTTGACTATGAATCACTTGATGCTTGCGAACCATGCCTCGTGGGAAATATGACTAAGACTCTGTTCTCCGAAACAATGCAGCGAGCAATAGACTTGTTGGAAATAATACATACTGATGTATGTGGTCCGGTGAGTGTTGAGGCTCGCGGCAGGTATCGTTATTTTCTAACCTTCAGAGATGAATTGAGCAGATATGGGTATATCTACTTGATGACACATAAGTCTGAAACATTTGAAAAGTTCAAATAATTTCAGAGTGAAGTGGAAAATCATCATAACAAGAAAATAAAGTTTCTACGATCCGATCATGGAGGCGAATATTTGCGTTACGAGTTTGGTCTTCATTTGAAACAATGAGAAATAGTTTCGCAACTCACGCCACCTCGAACACCACAGCGTAATGGTGCGTAGGAACGTCGTAACTAGGGCATTAGATATGGTGCGATCTATGATGTCTCTTACCGATTTACCGCTATTGTTTTGGGTTTATGCATTAGAGACAACTGCATTCACGTTAAATAGGGCACCATCTAAATCCATTGAGATGACACCGTATGAATTGTGGTTTGGCATGAAACCTAAGTTGTCGTTTCTTAAAGTTTGGGGTTGTGATGCTTATGTGAAAAAGCTTCAACCTGATAAGCTCAACCCAAATCGGAGAAGTGCGTCTTCATAGGATACTCAAAAGAAACTGTTGGTACACCTTCCATCACAGATCCGAAGGCAAGGTCTTTGTTGCTAAGAACGGATCCTTTCTAGAGAAGGAGTTTCTCTCGAAAGAAGTGACTGGGAGGAAAGTAGAACTTGAAGAGGTAATTGTACCTTCTCCCGAATTGGAAAGTAGGTCATCACATAAATTAGTTCGAGTGATTCTTACACCGATTAGTGAGGAAGTTAATGATGATGATCATGAAAGTTTGGATCAAGTTACTACAGAACTTCATAGGTCAGCCAGAGCATGATCCGCAGCAGAGTGGTACGGTAGTCCTGTACTGGTAGTCATGTTACTAGACCATGATGAGCCCAGATTCCACAAAATGGCTTGAGGCCATGAAATCTGAGATGGGATCCATGTATGAGAACAAAGTATGGAGTTTTATTGACTTGCCCGATGATCAGGGACCCATTGACAATAAATGGATCTTCAAGAGGAAGACGGACGCTGATAGTAGTGTTACTATCTACAAAGCATGAATTGTCGCAAAAAGTTTTCGACGAGTTCAAGGTGTTGACTACGATAAGATATTCTCACTCCTAGCGATGCTTAAGTCTGTCCGAATCATGTTAGCAATTGCCACATTTTATGAAATCTGTCAAATGGATGTCGAAACTACATTCCTAAATGGATTTCTTAAAGAAGAGTTGTATATGATACAACAAGAAGGTTTTGTCAATCCTAATGGTGCTAACAAAGTGTGCAAGCTCTGGTGATCCATCTATGGACTGGTGCAAGCATCTCGGAGTTGGAATATATGTTTTTATGAGTTGATCAAAGCATATATAGTTTTATACAGACTTGCGGTGAAGCCTGTATTTACAAGAAAGTGAGTGGGAGCACTACAACATTTCTGATAAGTATATGTGAATGACATATTGTTGATCAGAAATAATGTACAATTTTCTAGAAAGCATAAAGGAGTGTTTCAAAGGAGTTTTTCAAAGAAAGACCTCGGTGAAGTTGCTTACATATTGAGCATCAAGATCTATAGAGATAGATCAAGATGCTTGATAATATTTTTCAATGAGTACATACCTTCACAATTTTTTGACGTAGTTCCAAATGGAACAGTCAAGAAAGGAGTTCTTGCATGTGTTGCAAGGTGTGAACTTGAGTAAAGTGTCAAAACCCAACCACGACAGAAAATAGAAAGAGAATGAGAAGTCATTCCCTATGCCTCAGTCATAGGTTCTATAAAGTATGCTATGCTGTGTACCAGACCTATTGTGTACCTCACCTTGATTTTGGCAAGAGGGTAGAATAGTGATCCAGGAATGGATCACTGAACAACGGTCAAAATTATCCTTAGTGGAATAAGGAAATGTTTCTCGGTTATGGAGGTGACAAAGAGTTCGTCATAAAGAGTTAGGTCGATGCTAGCTTTAACACCGATCTGGATGACTCTAGGTCTCAATCTATATACATATTTAAAGTGGGAGCGATTAGCTAGAGTAGCTCCGTGTAGAGCATTGTAGACATAGAAAATTTGCAAAATACATACGGCTCTGAATGTGGCAGACCCGTTGACTAAACTTCTCTCACAAGCAAAACGTGATCACTCTTTGGGTGGTAATCACATAGCGATGTGAAGTAGATTATTGACTCTAGTAAACCCTTTGGGTATTAGTCACATGGAGATGTGAACTAATCACATAAAGATGTGAACTATTGGTGTGAAATCACATGATGATGTGAACTATTTATTGACTCTAGTGCAAGTGGGAGACTAAAGGAAATATGCCCTAGAGGCAATAATAAATTTGTTAATTATATTTCCTTATATCATGATAAATGTTTATTATTCATGCTAGAACTGTATTAACTGGAAACTTAGTACATGTGTGAATACATAGACAAACAGTATGTCCCTAGTATGCCTCTACTAGACTAGCTTGTTAATCAAAGATGGTTAAGTTTCCTAGCCATAGACATGTTTTGTCATTTGATGAACGGGATCACATCATTAGAGAATGATGTGATGGACAAGACCCATCCGTTAGCTTAGCACTATGATCGTTTAGTTTATTGCTATTGCTTTCTTCATGAATTATACATGTTGCTATGACTATGAGATTATGCAACTCCCGAATACCGGAGGAACACTTAGTGTGCTATCAAACTTCACAATGTAACTGGGTGATTATAAAGATGCTTTACAGGTGTCTCCGATGGTGTTTGTTGAGTTGTCATAGATTGATATTAGGATTTGTCACTCCGGTTGTCGGAGAGGTATCTCTGGGCCCTCTCGGTAATGCTCATCACTATAAGCCTTGCAAGCAATGTGACTAATGAGTTAGTTGCGGGATGAAGTATTACGGAACAAGTAAAGAGACTTGCCGGTAACGAGATTGAACTAGGTATGATGATACCGATGATCGAATCTCGGGCAAGTAACATACCGATGACAAAGGGAACAACGTATGTTATTGTGCTGTTTGACCGATAAAGATCTTCATAGAATATGTAGGAACCAATATGAGCATCCAGGTTCCGCTATTGGTTATTGACCGGAGAGGTGTCTCGGTCATGTCTACATAGTTCTCGAACCCGTAGGGTCCGCACACTCAACATTCGATGATGATTTGTATTATGAGTTATGTGATTTTGTGAACCAAAGTTTGTTCAGAGTCCCGGATGAGATCAAGGACATGACGAGGAGTCTCGAAATGATTGAGAGGTAAAGATTCATATATTGGAAGGATATATTCGGACATCGGAATGGTTCCAAGTGATTCAGGTATTTTTCGGAGTACCGGAGAGTTACGGGAATTCGCCAGGGAGTTAATGGACCTTAATAGGCTTTATGGGAAAGGAGAGAAGGGCCTCAAGCGGTGGCCACGCGCCTCCCATGGACTGGTCCTAATTGGACTAGGAGCGGGCGGCGCCTCCCTCCTTCCTTCCCCCCTCTTCCCCTTCCCTCCTTCTCCTACTAGTAATAGGAAAGAGGAGGGGAATCCTACTTGGACTGGGGAGTCCTAGTAGGATTCCCCACACCTGGCGCACCCCCTTGGGATGGCCACCCCTTTCCTCCCCTCCATTATATACGTGGCCAGGGGGCACCCTAGAGACACACAAGTTGATCTTTTAGCCGTGTGCGGTGCCCCCCTCCACAGTTATACACCTCAGTCGTATCGTCGTAGAGCTTAGGCGAAGCCCTACGTCGGTAACTTCATCATCACCGTCACCAGGCCGGTGTGCTGATACAACTGTCGGTGAACAAAAAGGGAGGGTATACTTTTTGTACCCCTATAACTGTGCACGGGCAGTCTTAGCGACGGGCGCCAACGTACTGGGCAAGGCAAGGGAGGTGAGCCAAGGTAAGGCCGAAGCACGAGAGGAGAAGAACGACGCCAAGACCAAGGCCACAAAGAGCGAAGGGGACGAAGCGGGCCCCCCGGCAAGATCCTTGCCGGGAGGTGGTTTTTGCAAACCCGGCAAGACCCTTGCCGTGGCAGCTCGTCCCACACCTACGGAGCGGGTCACCCTTGAGTCCACTGCCCCCATGGGGCAAGGATTCGGGAGGCATCCCCGTGGTGGTATGCAGATCTTTGTGAACACATTCAAGATCGGATGAACACTTTAGAAGATGATGATCCTTGGCAAGATCCCAGCCAAGGAGGACAACAAGGCCCCCGGCAAGATCCTTGCCAGGGATGACAGCAGGCGCCACCGCAAGACCCTTGCCGGGGCCGCAGCAAGGCCCTTGCCATGAACACCCGTAGGGCCACCTTCAGGCCCACGCCAGTCGCACCTCCACCACCGTTCGCATGCAGCTGCCGACCCAACCAGCCGGGCAGGCACCTGCGTGGCGGCATGCAGATCCTCGTGGAGGCCCACCGCTGTGCCACCTCAGCTGCCTGCCTGCCTATATGGAATCGCAGGCACCGCTGGCCAGGGTGCGTGTTGACGCGGGAGGGAGCGATGACGGACGAGAAAGGGCTCTCCCCCGTCCCCGATAAAGCAAGGACACCTAAGCAAGGCGCATTGAATGCAACTTGTCATGTAATGCGAGGGATAAACTCGCATCACTGTACCCTTTCCACCACCTGTGTGCCACTGTGGCAACCCCTTTCCCTATAAAAGGAGGCCCCAGACGACCAGGAAGAGGATTCGGCTTTTTGGAGCTCTCGACACCCCATAGCTAGCTCAAGAACATAGATATACAATCCACCAAAGCAAGAGTAGAGTTTTACGCATCCTTGCAGCCTGAACCTGGGTAAAGGAATCGTGTGCTACCTATTTGATCCGTTCTTTTCACAACCCCGCGCCCCGCAACCATAGTAGGGATTCTTGTGATCCCATAGGTGTCATTCCCACCGACATCTTTGGCGCGCCAGGTAGGGGGCGCAGTTGTGCGAATCGGCTTTGGTAGTTAGCCCGGCGCTCCTTCATCTTCGTGACCCTCAAAGAAGAAAGGAGGCCAGAAGGTCAACGCTCGAGCGATCGCAAACAGAAGCTAAGTTGCACTAAACCCTTGTTTTGTGCTACCTTTCTTATTTGAGATTATCCCCCCCGGAGATGTTTGCTTTGTATGAAAAACCTGCACGCCAGGGGGCTCTACCACGATTAGCAACGCCCTTGCCCTGTTTCGAGTCCGCTCAACAGCTCAAGCGGCTGCGTCGAGTGTGGCAGAGTAGCCTTCCGCGACCAACAACACCCTCGATTCTGACTCGAGTCAAGCTCGACAGTTCGAGCGGCCGCGTTCGGAACGAAAAGGTGGCTTGTCCGGCAGCACGCGTACCCGGCAGGCCTTCCTGATCGACGTAGGGCACACATACAAAGGTGAATTGAACGGGGAAATAACATGCATTAAATTAAGAGTACTTCAGAGTTATATTACATCACATCACAGCTGCGGTTCTAACTAAAGATAAAATTTGTCTTGGTCGGGAACCCGCAGCGGCGAAGAAGAAAGGGATGCCTAATCCCGGCGCTGGCCTTCCACCCTCTTGATTTCGTCGATGCAGTCGGTGATGGACTTGATGTGCTCCTTGAGCACCGTGGGGTCAGCATCCTCCGGCAAGCTCCTCATCGCGGCCGCGAAGTCGAGGTCAGGATTCTAGTACGCCACCTTGGTGAGGACCTTGGTCACGACCCTCCGGCAAAGTCGCCGGGCCTCCTCGGCCAGCGTGGCCATCCTGTTGGAGTGGAGATAGGCCAGGGCCCCGAGGAGGCCCTCGAACAACTGGGTCAGCTTGGCGTTGACGGTCCCGCTGCGCTCAGGGGCGTACCTCACGTTTTGCAACCCCATGGTGGCCAATTGCGAGGTAACCCTGCCGGCGACGACCTCCAGATGGTTGATCCACCTGTTCTCACCCGCCATGTATTCTTGGTGGGAGGCGGCCTCGCTCGCCCGCAACTGCTTCTCCTCCTCCAGGTTCCTGGTCAAGGTCTCCTCCCAAGCCCTGCTCTCCGACAACAGCTTCTCGAGATCCTCCAGCTTCAGCCTGAGGTCTCTAATGGAATTTTGCGCGTCGGAGAGCTCCCCAGTCCTGCTGTTGACTGCTCCTTGCGCCTCTACCAAGGCGCGGTTGAGCGTGTTCTTCTCGCCAGACAGCTTTAGGGCCTTCTCCTTCAGCTCGTCCCGCTCCACTTCCAGCTCCTTCACCTTGTCGGCATGGGCTAGAGCCTGGGCATCGAGTGCCTCTTTGTTCCTCTGCTCCAGCTCATGAGTCCGTCGCACTACAAGGGCCTCCAGCTCCTGATCCTTGCCGCGGAGCGTTGCGGCAAGCTTCGCATCACGCACGGAGAGGTCCTCCTCCTGGGAGTCCAAGGTGGCTTGATGCTGGTTCCGAGCGGTTTCGGCCGCGGCAACCAAGTTCACCGCCTTCTCCCGGGCCTTCTCGATGTCGGCCATCTTCATGGCGAGCTCCACATCATGCTCGGCCAATTTCTCTTGAAAGGCCCTTTGCTCCTCGCGAGTCTGGTGGAACCAGGCCTGCGTCTCAGCAACACGCGCCTTGAAGTCCACCTCCGCGTTGTCCACCGCTGCCGCCCTAGACTTGGCTTTGTCCTGACGGGCGCGGTAGAGCACTCGGAGCTTCCGGAAATTGGCCCACATGGCGCGAAAGAGCTGCTCTTCTGGAGAACCATCGCCACCAATGACCGGCGCGTCGACAACCTCGAGCCCGGTGGCAGCAAGCACCTCGCCGTCAAAAACTTCCCCTTCGGCGGGCGCTCGGCTTGACGACCCTGGGAGGTAGACGAAAAGATCATCGCCCACCTTCAGGTACCTGCCGGGGCCCGAGGTTGAGGAGGAGGGAGGCTGGTCACCCACCACCTCTTCCTTGGCGGGGGCCTTGCCAGCCTCACCGGCAGGTCCACCGCTTGCACCCTCGGCAGAAGCCTCGCCCGTCGCCCCGGCGGCCCCCGCAGCAGCGTCCTCGGCGGCTTCATCGGCGGTGGCCTCTTCGACGGCGATCTTGCTGGCCTCCGCCACGGCCTCCTCAACAATGTCGCCGACGACAGTGTCCACGTCCTCCATATCTGTTGGAGGAGGGCCTGGACAGCAACAGGAGCGATGAAGCCAAGAAAAGAATAAGGGGAAAACAGAGACGAAGGACGGGCGACTCACCAGTGCCAGTTGTGAAGCAGAAGTCCCCTCTCCACCAACGTTTGGCGCCGTGGCAGAGCCACCAGCGCCCAAGTTCCCCTCTTCCTCCATAGGTGTGGACTTCGTGCCTGATGCCCTTGCCGGGGACTCCCCCCGCGGCGGCGTAGTCGATGGGGGTGGTGTGTTGGGAGTGGCCCTCTGTGGCTCCTCCTGCTGCCGCTCCCCTCCTGTGAACCCGGCAAGGTCAGCATCATAGCGTCGAGCGCCTACCACATGTCGAGTAAGAGAAGGGTGACGAACTCACGCTGGGGGCTGCGCCCGGGGCTGCTGTCCGGGCTGCTCAACACCACCAGTGGTGTCTGTGAAGCCCCAGCCGGCGGCTGGCTGCTCGCCGAGGTCCTCTCCCTCTTCACCCTCTGGGCCAACGTCTCTGCCTCCCTGCAAGAGCAAAAAAAGATCAACACAGGCGACCCAATGCGGGGAAATGGAAATGACAATAAGGAACGAAGTACTTACTCGTCGTCCATCTCCTTCTCCTCCGCCAGTTTCCTTTCTCTCTCCGGGCTGAGAGGCCCGAGATCAAAAGGGAGCTCCACGTCCTCATCCGAGTCGACGCCTGCCGAAGAAGGCGGAGGTGGCGGCGGGGTTTGAGCGCGCCCAGATGAGGAAGGGGGTACCGCCTTCTTCTTCTCAGCGGCGTTCGTCAGCTTCTTCGCTGCCGAGGCCCTCTTGTGACGCCCGGACCCCTCCGGGGACAATTGAGGCCGCGTACCCCTGCCGGGCCGGACCGGCTCGCCGGAGCCAGACCGTCGCAGGACTCGCCCTCTTCCCCTGGTTGGTGTCGAGACCGCCACCACGCCCTCCTCCTATGATGACTCGTCGGCCGCGTCCTCGACAAGCGGAACTCCGATGTCGGTGCTGTCGGCCCCCTCGGTGGCCGCCGCCCACAGGGTGAGCTGCTCCTCCTCCGCAGCCGCTGCGGCCGTGTCCTCCACGCCCCCGGCGCTGCCGGCTTCCATGGCGAGTTGTACCTCCCTCGCCCTAGTGGCGATGTAGTCCAGCTCTGCCTGGGTGGTGTCCATGACAAGTCGCCGCTCAGCGTCAGCATTGACGTACACCTCGATCAAGGTGTCAAAGAAATGATGCACCTCTGCGTCCGTCGGCTCCCTCCAGCTCGGGACGGGGCCGTGAGCATTGCAGTCCGGCATCATGGCAATGATCTCGGAACGGCGTGAATTATTGCACAGCGGGACCACCCCCGCTGGCAACCTGAAGAATGGCTCCTTGATCCATCACCTTGGGGATCTTGAGACGAACATTGTTGAAGCACTGGATGTACTTCTGAAGGGTCTCTCCTGGTTGTTGCTTGACGCGACGCAGATCACCCGCGGCTGGGGGCAATCGCGAGTGCCCTGGAAGTTGGCGACGAAGTGGTCGCGCATCTCGTCACAGGAGGACATCGAGCCTGGAGGCAGGTTTAGGATCCATGAACGAGAGTCGTCTTTGAGCGCCATGGGGAACCAGTTCGCCATGACTTTCTCGTCGCCGTTGGCCGCCTCGATGCTCAGCTCGTAGAGCCGTAGGAACTCCGCGGGGTCGGGGCTGCCGTCATCGCGCGGAGGCAGGTCTGGCTTGAACTTGCCCGGCCAAGCGATGCTACACAGCTGGGGGGTGAAGGCACGACAACCGGCCGTGCTCACTGGGGCCTGTCTTGGAGGTGGTGCAAGCGATCCTGACGCGGCGGTGCGGGGAGCGGTGGAGCGTTCCCTTGCAGGTGAGGGACTTCCTGCCAGCTCCCTTGTTAGCGCACAGGCGCCGGACGCGGTGGGTCGCGCCGCGGAGCCGCGCTCTTTGGCGCCAAGGCACCGTCTTGGTGCAGAGGTGGTGGAGGTGCTCCGTGAGCTACGTCGCCCATAGCTGGTGGTGGACGAGGCAGCGAGAGGGACGGTGCGGGGGGGCCCCTGCGACACTAACAAGCTCGGCGATGTGGTCCAGCCAATCCTCGTAGAGGTCGTGGATGGGGCGGTAGCACAGGAGCTCGCGTGACATGCACAGCGTGGCCTGCGCGTCCATGGGAGCGCGACGAGCGTGGGATGACGAACCGGCCAGGGTCAGCGATAGAGTGGAGGTGCGGTCGTCCCGCCGCACTGAGGGGTTCAGTGCATAGGGTTGCTGCTCGTTCCTCGCCGAGCCGGTGGTGGCGTTGTCGGCAGGTGACGTGGAACGATGAGGTGGCTCGCCGACGGGAGTCGTCTGGGCGAAGCGGGTGGCAAGGGCGGCCCGGCGCTCAGCGCGAGCTCGGCGGGCGTCCGCAATCGATTGGATGAAGCAATGGGACGCAGATCACGGAAGGAAAACTCTGGCGCACCCCTACCTGGCGCGCCAAATGTCGGATCTCGGGTTCCGGTAGAACCCATAAGGTTGGAACTCTGGGTGCGCGCGAAGATCTCTCCCTCATAGATCACGCCCTCACACGTTTCACGATCTCTAAGCTAGCTTGATGAACTCGCGACACAAGGGACACAAGATTTATACTGGTTCAGGCCACCATTGTTGTGTAATACCCTACTCCAGTGTGGTGGTGATGGATTGCCTCTCGGGCTAAGGATGAACAATACAAGGGGAAGAACAGCCTCCCGAGGAGAGGTGTTCTTGTGCTTGGTGAACTTGTGTGGATGAGGATCCGATCAAGATGAGATGCCTCCTACTATGGTAGCTAGTACTATTTATAGAGGCCCTGGTCCTCTTCCTAAAAATTGAGCGGGAAGGGATCCCACAACGGCCAATTCGAAAGGGGACAACTAGTACAGCTTATCCTGAGAAAAGTAGTCTTTGCCTGCCAAAGGCTCTGGTGGTGGCGCCGTCTTGGGCACCACGATGACCTCCGTCCTGCCGTCCTGCTGGTCATGGTCTCATTGCACCGATAGGGAAACCTTTGCTTGACGCCTCAGTACTCCTCGCCTGCGGTTGCCTCCTTAGCACCAAAGAGGAAACAAGACACTATGCGCGTTGGCGCCCGCCTGGTCTCGATCGTCATGGCTCGTCAGTCAAACCTCGTGAGGTTTGCCTTGCCTTGGTCTCTCCGCCCCTCGCGAGCCAGCCTGGTGAGGCCGCTCCCGAGGAGGTCTTATGTCGTCTGCCTCGCGAGGCTTGGCCCCTCGCGAGGGTCTTGAAAGTTTGTTGGTGATGATGGGCCATACGAGGTCGCTCGCAGATCCACGCCGTGGGCCGCAGACAGGAAAGTCCGGGGACCCCATTTCCTAGAACGCCGATAGTGGTGGATTGCCTCTTGGGCTGAGGATGAATAGTACAAGGGGAAGAAAAGCCTCCTTAGGAGAGGTGTTCTTGTGCTTGGTGTGGCTGAGGATGGAGTGGATCGAGTCCAAGATGAGTTCGAGATGCCTCCTACTATGGTGGCTAGTCCTATTTATAGAGGCTTGGTCCTCTCCCCAAATATTGAGCGGGAAGGGATGCCACAATGGCCAATTTTGAAGAGGGACAACTAGTACAAGATATCCTAACTAAAGGTGGTCTTCGCCTGCCAAAGGCTCTCGTGGTGACGCCGTCTTGGACTCCACGGTGACCTCGGTCCTGCTGGTCTTGGTCTCGTTGCACTGATATGGAAACCTTTTCCTGATGCCTCCTTAGCACCACAGAGGAAATGAGGACACTATGCGCGCTGGCGCCCTCCTGGCGCCCACCTGGTCTTGGTCGTCATGGCTTATGTTATTGAAACGTCGCGAGGTTCGCCTTGCCTTGATCTCTCCGCCCCTCGCGAGCCAACCTGGTGAGGCTGCCCCCGAGGAGGTCTTGTGTCGTCCGCCTCGTGAGGCTTGGCCACTCGTGAGAGTCTTGAGTGCTTGTTGGTGAAGACGGGCCGTACTGGGCCACGAGTGGAGCCACGCCGTGGGCCGCAGGTAGGCAAGTCTGGGGACCCCCGTTCTCAGAACGCCGACACATTGCTACTGGATCTTGTTGCACTTAGCTTCTATGGATGAAGCAAACCCTCAAGGACTACGACATCCACCTGAAGCATGTGCCACTCTACTACGACAATGAAAGCGCCATCAAGATTGCCAACAATCCAGTTCAGCACTCTAAGAAAAAGCACATTCAGATCAGTCATCGCCTTCACAGAGATCATGTCATGAAGGAATATATTGATATCATTCACGTCAACACTGCAGAGAAATTGGCAGATATCTTCACAAAGCCCATGGATGAGAAAAGGTTTTGCAAGTTGCGGTGTGAGATGAACATCTTAGAATCCTTGAATGTCATGTAATTGGACACACATCCTAACGCTTATGCATGTTGATGACTTAGATGTGCAACACATGAAGTAACGTATATCTTCAGTCGTTGAAGACATACACTCTAAGTGTGAATACATTAACGCATAATTTTACTTCGGAGCGGCACGATAATTGTGCGCCGTGTTTGGGTGTAATACTTCCTATACGGTGGGTAAGGCCACCACCAAACTTTCTCTAAGATTTTCCTCTGGCGTCATGATTGCATTATCTTCACATTTGATTTGTCTTCAACATTGATTTGTCTTCTAGATTTATCTTCGCAATGTTCAGTTGATTTTTAACATATATATACATATGTGTGTTCTGTCCTCTACAGCATTCACTTATAGCTATGTCTTCAAACTTGCCACTTTCTGAACTAAGTGAATGTGATCGGACCCTAACCTCTTCTCTACTTCTTCCTCAAACTCTATCTATCTAGTAATATGCATTCTGTTGAAACGTGTCAAATGTCTTCACTACATCCTTGTCAGCTGAAGATACATAGACACACATTTAAACCTGCTTTCAATTCCATATCTCTTTTGCCTGAATATCAGAGAAGCAAAAACGACCACCCGACAAACCAGGCGTGCGTGGGAAAATGGAACAACTTTCAATGAGTTGCATGCACGCCACATGTTCATCAGATGTGAACCGCCAGGGGCACCTGTGTAACTGCGCTATTGTGGGGACCCCGACTCATAAGTCGTGATCACCGAATGCACGTCTATAGTGATCCCAGAGATCAATGCTCACTGAACACACAGAAGCTGAATAACAAGAGTCTTACATCCATACATACCGTCTTACACAAATTATGACCATTATGGTCAAGTCTTACATAGATAAAGCCTTAGGGGCTGAACATCAAATGAAACACAAGCAGCAGAAATCTTCGTTGATAAGTAGAACCCATGCTATCTGCCTTAACCCTACAGGCATTCTGACTGGGAAGCGTCCTAGTTCGCATGTTCGTCTCCAAAGGATTCTTCCACAAACTCCTGTTCTTCCATGCCTGGTCAATTAAATAACCAGTGGCAAGCCACTGAGTACTTTGAATGTACTCGCAAGCAACCCATGTTTTGGTTCAAGGTACAATAATGCATGACATAGGTAAATTTTTGCGGAAAGCTAGTTTTGAGTGCAATGACATGTTCAACAACTTGTAAGACATGCATCAGGAGAATTCAAGTAATCATGAGGACAGGTTACAGATATCAACATAGTTAGAGTGGGCACCAACCCAACTCAATCATGTCAAGTCCTTGACTTCACCCAAGTAATTCTTCCCACACACACCGGTTTGTAAACAAGTGGACGTAGTTTAAGCAGCACCGCCCAACTGTCCTTCACCGTGGACACGGCTATTCGAATAGTTTTACACTCTGTAGAGGTTGCACACTTTACCCACAAGATCCGGGGAGCTTCCGTGTCATCCACGACCCGCGGTACCTCAAGTACCCGGGGTAAGCACCCGATCACTATCTTTCCCTAGACGACACTAACAAGGAGTCCACTCGTTGTTCCGTATCCTCACGATGTACACCATACGTGACTCGCTCGAGATCGTAACATCCGAGAGGGGACACAATGGTGTATCTGGTGCCCTGTGAAAACAGTCATGGCCGCCCTACCTGGCACGACCCCGTCCTGAGAGAGAGCACCAACTCTCCCTCGTCACTAGTAATGCGGGCTCCAAGCTAGTATCGACTTAGGTAATCAATAATGCCCTTTCCCATATAAGGGTAGAGTGGTTGCGCATGTAAGGTTGGGACAGTCGACACATCTTAAATCTAATCCGTTTTCGAAAACAACACACACACTTGCCTCGGTACACCACTTCGTCATCAAGTGGCTACCCATCTCATCATCTCCCTCAAGCATAAGTGGCACCCGATGGGGTTTTCGAAAAGTCCTTTGAAAATGCTTTGTCTCCATCACCATGCATATTCCCGTCCCTTTTTGCGTAGCACTACTTTCGCATCCTATCTACTCCCACCGGCATAACCCTCATAAGGAGGTAGGGTCATGCACAATGCAAGTATCAACGAGGAAGTAACAGAGGCAACCCATCAAAGTGGTCTCCATCACATCATGATTCCGAAGCAACACTAATAAAGTGCTATATGATATGCATAAAAAGGTTTCATAGACATGGTCAAAGGGCTGCTTGCCTGGCTCAACAAGGTCTTCTGGGTCTTCAAAGTCTTGTGGTCCAACTCCTTCATCAGCAACGCAATCTATCGCCGCAAAATAATAACGAGAAAAATAAGGCAATAATAAAACAGAAAAATCAAAGTGCTCAGAAAAATGTCAACTCATTTTTGTAAAATACTAGGTGGAAATCTAAGAAGGGGAAAATTCCTAGTTTTGGATTTGGAGTTGTGGAACAGGAGAAATGGATTTTCAAAGGCATATTTAAATGCTTAAAATCACATTTAAATATTTATAGTAAAGAAAAGTTGGTTGGATTTGAATGGAAGTTTCACCATTAAATAGGTTGCAATATTCTAGGAATTTAGAAATTGGAATTAATTTATTTGGACTATTATTTTGTCCTATGCAATATTTGGAAAAAGAGACAAAAAAGAAAAAGAAAAAGGGCACTGTGCCTGCTGGGCCAGAACAGCCGCAGCGCAGCAGGCCCAACAGAGAGGCGGCCCAGCGCACCCGTGCACGCGCGCGCGCCAGGTTTGAACCTGACGAGCGGGGCCCAGGCGTCAGGGCGAGGGGCTGACAGACAGGGCCCACGTCCGTCGTCGTCAACCCTAGGCCAGAGGGGTCGGCGAGCTCACCGGCGCGGCGCAGGGCACGGCGAGGTCAGGTGAGGGCACGGCTGGACTCAGCGTCGTGTCGTCGTTCTGGTCGAGTTGGCGGGCGTCACCGGAGCTGCCTGGTTCGCCGACGACGAGGTCTCGCGGCGGAGCAGCTTCGGGTGGTGGTCGCTCCGGTCGATTCCGGCAGCTACAGAGAGGGGAAGCAAGGGGGAAATGATCAGTGGGGTGCAGGGGTTCCAGATCGAGGCAAAGGAGGAGCGGGGGAGGCTCCTACCTCGCGAACTCCGGCGAGCCGACGCGGCGGAGCTCGAGCTCGATCTCGAGCTCGGGCGGCTCTGGAGGCGAACAGGGGGTGCAGGGGGAGGTTTTGGTGGTGCAGAGAGCGAGTGGTGATGGTGGAAGGGCTCGGGGAGGCCTTTATATAGGCGAACGGCGGTCCACCGTGGGCTCGTGCGCCGGCGAGCTCGCTGTCGTCGCCTCGGGTCACGGGGGCCTGTTTGGTTCTGTCTGGGGTGCTCGTGGGGATCGAGTACGCCCAGGGGAAGAGGAGAGAGAGGGAGCAGGGGGCCAAAGGCACCGCGCGTGTGAGCACGCGCACTGGTGCGCTCGGGCGGTCGCCGCGCGTGCGAGCTGGGGCGAGAGGAGGGAGAAGGAGGAGGGGGCCGGGAGCGTGCTGTGTCCCAGACGTCGAGGCACCTCGGGGGACGCGAGGGGGAGAGCCGAGGTGGCCGGATGTGGCAGGAAGGGGGCGGGTACAGTGCGGGGGCGCACTGTAGCACGCTCCAGAGCGTGCAAATGGCTTCCATGGCATTGTTTAAAGGGCAGGGGCGCGTCCACTAGTGTCTAGCAGGTCTTGGGGGGAGTAAAGTAGAGGAGAGGGGCATTGGATGCCATGGATGGCCACTGGGGTGAGGAGGGAGGTGAGGAAGAGGGGGAAAGTGCCTGTCCAGAGAGAGAAAGAGGGGGGTTTCACCCCTCAATTATTGAGCTGGGGACTTGCCATTGTTACTGGAGGTGAACGGGGTCTAGGGGGAGTTGTGGTAAAAAGTGGAGCTCACCAAGAATAGTGGAAGGGGTCCAAACAGTGGTTTTTGCAAAATGACAGAAGGTGTTTGATGTTGGTTTGGGCAAGAAAATGATCTTTAATTGCCATGACACTCCATAGGGTGAAATGACACATATAATTAGGGCCTTCCACCAATTTGGAGCTTAATTGGGCAAAGTTGCCAATGCAACTTTTGTAAACCCTAGAAATGAGCAGAAATGGACTTGTGTAGGTCTAGTTGAGCAAATCACTTCTCCTTGATGCACCACTTGGTGTAGTGGACTCATTTTGTCATGTGAACATGCTCACAAAAGTTGGGGTTAAGGAGAGAAAGTTGGTAGCACAAACTTGATCAAATTTGATTCTGGTCAGAGAGGGTTTTGGGGCATTTTGGTGAACCAAAATGACTCTAGTTGACATGGGGCTTTGCAAGGTGATCACAATATGCATTTGTGACTTGCTGGATTTTCGTTGGATTTTTATGAAAATATTTCCTGTAGAAATATCTCAAATCCTTGAAATGGGCAGAAATGGTTTTGGAAGGTTTTGTCCAATATTCTGATCATAACCATGTGTTGAAACTCATATATATGGAAAATATATGTCCATTGAGTCTCCCTAATTTTTCTCAAATATTTTCAAAGCTTTTAAATAATTTTAACCTATTTAAGGCCATTTCTGGCCTTAAGAAAAACCCTTTAAATAAAATAGGAAAATAACTTTCAAAATTATATTTTTGTGGTTTCTGGGTATCCTATATCTAATAGGTGTCAAATATATCTTTGGAAATATTTTTACTGCCCTTAATTAAGTATTTGCAGTGAAGTCCTCAATCCAGGGGTTTTTGGAAAACTAATTCTTAAAAATACTTTTTGGCCAAATTATTTTTGTAAGAAAATACTATATTGCTCTATACACATGGCATGATCATTGGGCAGATGTTTGGGACAAGGAGATGAAGTATAGAAGGTGGAGTAGTTGACTAATAAGAGCACTTGAAAAACCACTCAGAGAAAACCAACTTCAAAATAAAAGCCAAATAATGCAAAAGTTTTTGTTGGTCCAAATTTTCATGCTTTATTAATGCAAATGATATGTTACAAAATGCAGGGTGTGACAGACCTACCCCCCTTACAAGAATCTCGTCCCTGAGATTCCTAAACTAGGCCTTAAAGAGATATGGAAACTCGGATCTGAGGTAGTCTTCACGCTCCCAGGTTGCTTCTGCTTCAGTGTGGTTGCTCCACTGGACTTTGAAGTACTTGATCGTGCGGCTTCGAGTGCATCGCTCAGCCTCATCCAAAATGCAGATGGGCCTCTCACGGTAAGTCAAATCAGGCTGGAGGTCAATGGCTTGATGATTGACGTCCTTGTAAAGATCAGGCTTGTCTGGAACTTGGAGACACTTCCGGAGTTGTGACACGTGGAATACGTTGTGCACATCGGATAGTTCAGGTTTCAGTTCCAACTGGTAGGCCACTTCTCCTCGTCATGCGGTGATCTCGAAGGGGCCGATAAATCTTGGTGTGAGCTTTCCCTTAACGTGGAAACGCTTGGTTCCCTTAAGAGGAGTTACTCGCAGGTATACATGGTCTCCGACTTGGAAGTCTACTCGTCGGCGACGAGTGTCAGCATAGCTCTTCTGCCTTGACTTGGCGGTCTTCAAACGCTCTCTGACAAGCTAGACTTGCTCTTCTGCTTCACGGAGAATATTGGGCCCAAAGACTAGCCCTTCTCCGGTCTCTGACCAATTGAGGGGCGTGCGACACTTGCGTCCGTACAACACCTCAAATGGTGCCATCTGGAGGCTAGACTGATAACTGTTGTTGTAGGAGAACTCGGCAAAAGGGAGGCAATCTTCCCACCTAGCTCCATATGCTAATACACAGGCTCGGAGCATGTCTTTGAGTATCTGATTCACCCGTTCTGTCTGACCTCCGGTCTGTGGGTGGAAACCAGTGCTGAAGGACAACTTGGTCCCCATGGCATCTTGGAACTTCTTCCAGAACCTTCAGGTAAACTGGGTTCCTCGATCTAACACAATCTCCTTGGGAACACCATGAAGGCTTACGATTCTGTTGATGTAGAGGCTGGCTAGCTGGTTGCCATCATAGGTAGTCTTCACAGGAATGAAGTGTGCTACTTTAGTCCAATGATCGACTATGACCCAGATGGAATCATGTCCCTTGTTTGACCTAGGTAGTCCAGTGATGAAATCCATCCCAACTTTATCCCATTTCCACTCGGGCACCTTGAGAGGCTGTAACAATCCAGCGGGCCGCTGATGTTCAGCTTTGACCCTTTGGCATATGTCACACTTAGCGACGAAAGTGGCTATCTCTCTCTTCATGCCATGCCACCAGAATCTTTCCTTTAGGTCTTGATACATCTTGATTCCTCCGGGGTGGATGGAATACGGGGTGTCATGAGCTTCTTGCAAGATCAAATTCTTGAGCTCAATCTTGTTGGGTACGCAAATGCGATTCCCAAACCACACGATTCCTTGCTCATCCTCTGAGAATCCTGGGGCCTTGCCTGCCCTGATCTTCTTCTTAATGCCTTCAATACTCTCGTGTCCCTTCTGAGCTTCCTTAATATCATCCATCAGGGTAGGCTTGACTTCAAGGTTGGCTAAGAATCCTGGTGCAACCAGTTCCAACCCGAAGCTTTCAAGTTCTTCATACAAGGCGGGTAGCCTGCCCTTAAGCATAGCATTCAAGGAACAAGCCTTTCTGCTTAATGCATCTGCTACCACATTAGCCTTTCCAGGGTGGTATTGAACACTGAGATCGTAATCCTTGATCAATTCTAGCCATCTTCTATGCCTCATGTTCAATTCCTTCTGAGTGAAAATATACTTCAGACTTTTGTGATCTGTGCATATCTCACACCGCTTCCCTAGGAGGTAATGTCGCCATGTCTTCAGGGCATGAACTACAGCTGACAACTCGAGGTCATGAGTAGCATAGTTCTCTTCATGAGGCCGTAGTTGCCTTGAAAGGTAAGCTACGACTCTGCCCTCTTGCATCAGAACACCTCCCAGTCCGGTCTTTGACGCATCATAGCATATCACAAACTCCTTGTGTATATCTGGTGTGGCCAGAACTGGGGCGGTGGTCAATCTCTTCTTCAGCTCCTGGAAGCTCTCTACACACTTCGGCGTCCATTCAAACTTCTTGTCCTTCTTCAAGAGCTGAGTCATGGGTCGGGCAATGCTTGAGAACCCTTCAATGAACTTGCGGTAATATCCCGCGAGTCCGAGGAAGCTTTGGACTTCTTTCACATTGCTTGGGGACTGCCATTCAGTCACGGCTTCAATCTTAGCGGGATCGACCGACAATCCTTCTTCATTCAAAACATGACCCAAGAATCCAACCTCATGCAGCCAAAATTCACACTTGCTGAACTTGGCATACAGTTGGTGCTCTAGAAGCTTGTCTAGGACCATCCTCAAGTGTTGCTCGTGCTCTTCTTCCGTCTTCGAGAAGACAAGAATGTCATCAATGAAGACAACAACAAACTTGTCCAAATATTCCATGAAGACCTTATTCATGAGATACATGAAGTAAGCTGGGGCATTGGTCAATCCAAAGGACATGACCGTGCACTCATACAGGCCATATCTGGTTACAAATGCCGTCTTCGGAATATCTTGGGGTCTGATTTTCAGGTGGTAGTACCTAGATCTGAGGTCGATCTTGGAGAACACCTTGGCCCCATTGAGTTGATCAAACAGATCTTCAATTTTGGGAAGTGGATACTTGTTCTTGATTGTAACTTCATTGAGGGAGCGGTAGTCAATGCATAAGCGGATAGTACCGTCCTTCTTTGCCACAAACAAAACTGACGATCCCCAAGGGGAGGCACTAGGGCGGATGAATCCTTTCCTCAACTGCTCTTCCAGTTGCTTCTTCAACTCTGCCAAATCTTCTGATCCCATTCTATAAGGCTTCTTATAGATGGGTCCTGCTCCGGGCTTGAGCTCGATGATGAACTCGATGTCTCGGTCAGGAGGCATTCCCGGTAGCTCATCAGGAAAGACATCGGGGTATTCGCATACTACTGGCACTTGCTCCAATCCAACTTCAGTCAGACAGTTGACTTGGTTGACTCGAGCAGAGGTGGGGTTGGGAGAAAACTTGACTTCGACTCCTTGGTCATTGGTCATAGTGACAGTCCGGTTGGCACAATCTAACAAGCCTTGGTGCTTGATGAGCCAATCCATTCCTAAGATCACATCCAAGCCTTGTGATCTTAAGATGATAAGGTCTGCTTGGAAGTCTACCCCATTGCTGATAATCCCGACTCCCTTACATCCTATCTTGGCTCTCATCTCTGCTCTGGGGGTTTGTACCACCATAGGGTTATTCAGGGGCGTAGGGGTCATGCCACTTTTTAATGCAAACTTTTGGGTGACATATGAATGCGTGGCTCCAGAATCAAACAAGACAGTTGCAGGGGTTGAGTTGAAAAGGAACGTACCCAGCACGACGTCCGAGTCTTCCTGGGCTTCTTCTGCAGTGACATGATTCACACGACCCTTGCCGTTGTTGGGCGGGTTGCGGGGAGCTTGGTTCCTTAGTGGCATTCCACGGCCTTTTCCTGTGTTTTGCGCATTGGGGCGCGGGGCGTCGACCTTCTTGTTGGGGCAATTTTTGTAGTAGTGCCCTGGCTGACCACATCCAAAGCAAGTGACTTGATTGGGGTTGCTGTTCTTGCCGACATTGTTATTGGGGTTGTTGTAAGCTGGCCTGGGGTTGGCATACTGCTGAGGTGGATAGTTGGTGTGGGGTGCAGGAGCTCTTGGCTGCTGATAGGTTGGCCTGACCAGGGAAGACTGCCATGGGCGAGGCTTCTGGTTGCTGGAGCTACCCTTGCTGATCTTCTTGCGCTTACGGTTATCATCCAAAGCACGTCGCTTGTCTTCAAGCATTAGTGCCTTGTTTACCAGATCAGGAAAGGTCGGGCAGTCACACACAACAAGCGAGTACTGCAGAGTCTGGTTAAGGCCTTCCATGAAGCGCTCCTTTTTGGCAGCATCAATGCTGACATCTTCAGGGGCATACCTTGAGAGAACACTGAACTTCTGCATGTACTCCTTGACAGTGCTACTACCTTGCTTGAGGGCTCAGAACTCACGCTTCTTGATGGCCATGATTCCGGAAGGAATGTGGGCCTTGCGGAATTCTGCCTTGAAGTCATTCCAAGTGATGTTTCGCTCAGCATGCATGGCCTTGAATCCATCCCACCAAGCTCTGGTAGTTCCCCCGAGACAGTGAGCAGCATATGCCACCCTTTCACGGTCCTCAGTGCATCTGACTAGTTCCAGCAGATCCTCAATGATGCGGACCCAGTCATCTGCATCCAGGGGTTCAGCAGTCTCGATGAAGGTGGGTGGTGCATGCTTCTTGAATTCCACCAATGTGGAACGTCCATTGCCGTTTCCCGCCGGCTGGCAGTTGACAGCTTGAGCGATCATCTGGAGGGCTGCAGTGTTGGCTTGGCGTTCCTCTCGGAAGGCTTGGAGAAGCTGAGCCACATCCATGCTTGGAGTTGGTGGTGGTGGCGGAGCTTGTCCTTGGGTTTGTTCCTGACTGGCTCCTTCTCCGGCTCCTTGCTGCTGGGTAGAAGTACCAGTACAGGTTACAACAGGCATCCTGTTGGAGCGATCAAGGTCTCATGATTGGGAAAGATGGGGAAAGCAATGTAGATGGGATGCCTAGTAAGGGGGTTGGTATGACACTAATTTTTTTCATGCAAGGGCCAAAAGGCAAACACATTCATTAAAATCCAAATGGGTGATGTAGTCGCTTACAGGTTCCCGTAGGAAAGCACGACATCCATCAAACACACCAAAAGCAAACGCAACACTACATGGTTTCATATGAACCAGTACAAGGACTCGACTTCGCATAGGGGTACACGACCTATCCTACCATAGGGGATGCTCATGGGCACATCCGGGTTGCGAATGATGCCTAAGTGGCGGAATGCTCGGTCGCGTAGTCTGGCTCTTCTGGGTCTACCTCCTCATCATCGGTGGCCTGACTTTCCTCTTCAACTGAAGGGGTGGGGGAGTGGAGGAGCTCAACACGGCGTTGCTTCGCTGGTGGTGCGAAGAGCTTGCGGTATTCCTTTGCGCTCATGCGGTGCTGCCGTGGTGGTTCTCCATCCTTTGGGGGTCTTCTGCCTCGGTATGCGATTGCGGGCTGACCAGGGGGAGCACCTTCCTTCTTGATCCAATCTGTCTTCTCTTGTGCTTGGCGAAGAAGTGCCTTGGTCTCATGGAGTTCCTTTCAGAGTTCCATCGATTCCGCGGCCAAGTGTTGTGCCAAACTATCGGCACAAAGGCTGAAGTAGGTCTGGAATCGGAGTGGAAATCCTTCCTCTAGTGGTGGAGCTGGTGCACTGCTCTCATCCTCACCTTCCTTCCGGTAAGGCAAGAAGCGGGTTGCCATCTCGTCTGCCATCTCGGGAAGAAGGTCTCGAAGGCGGGTGAGTGCTTTGAGGGTTGCCGTCTCGATGGCAAGAACTAGTGTTGCCATCTGGGGTCCCTCAAAGAACCAGCTTGTTGGAGAGTCATTGGCCTTCACGATCACTTCCACGTGATACTCCGTCTCAGTGTCATTGATCCAGTGCTCATGGTAGGTGAAAATGGGGGTTCGGTGGAATTGGCACTTCTTGAGGCTATCCTCGAGAAGCACGGGAAATCCGTTGGTCAGGAAGTCTTCAGGTACGGCAGCCATCTACAAAGGTTGAATGGGAGAGGTCAATAAGGTAAATATAACTCAGGTGGGTAAGCTTAGAAAAGGAGAGAGGTTCAGATGGTCTCAAGCTAACTAACGTCCATGCTAACTAAGGCTTCCTACAGTCAGGATGGCTCTGATACCAGCTCTGTGGGGACCCCGACTCATAAGTCGTGATCACCGAATGCACGTGTACAGTGATCCCAGAGATCAATGCTCACTGAACACACAGAAGCTGAATAACAAGAGTCTTACATCCATACATCCCGTCTTACACAAATTATGACCATTATGGTCAAGTCTTACATAGATAAAGCCTTAGGGGCTGAACATCAAATGAAACACAAGCAGCGGAAATCTTCGTTGATAAGTAGAACCCATGCCATCTGCCTTAACCCTACAGGCATTCTGACTGGGAAGCGTCCTAGTTCGCATGTTCGTCTCCAAAGGATTCTTCCTCGAACTCCTGTTCTTCCATGCCTGGTCAATTAAATAACCAGTGGCAAGCCAATGAGTACTTTGAATGTACTCGCAAGCAACCCATGTTTTGGTTCAAGGTACAATAATGCATGACATAGGTAAATTTTTGCGGAAAGCTAGTTTTGAGTGCAATGACATGTTCAACAACTTGTAAGACATGCATCAGGAGAATTCAAGTAATCATGAGGACAGGTTACAGATATCAACATAGTTAGAGTGGGTACCTACCCAACTCAATCATGTCAAGTCCTTGACTTGACCCAAGTAATTCTTCCCACACACACCGGTTCGTAAACAAGTGGACGTAGTTTAAGCAGCACCGCCCAACTGTCCTTGACCGTGGACACGGCTATTCGAATAGTTTTACACTCTGCAGAGGTTGCACACTTTACCCACAAGATCCGGGGAGCTTCCGTGTCATCCATGACCCGTGGTACTTCAAGTACCCGGGGTAAGCACCCGATCACTATCTTTCCCTAGACGACACTAACAAGGAGTCCACTCGTTGTTCCGTATCCTCACGATGTACATCATACGAGACTCGCTCGAGATCGTAACATCCGAGAGGGGACACAACGGTGTATCCGGTGCCCTGTGAAAACAGTCATGGCCGCCCTACCTGGCACGACCCCGTCCCGAGAGAGAGCACCAACTCTTCCTCGTCACTAGTAATGCGGGCTCCAAGCTAGTATCGACTTAGGTAATCAATAATGCCCTTTCCCATATAAGGGTAGAGTGGTTGCGCATGTAAGGTTGGGACAGTCGACACATCTTAAATCTAATCCGTTTTCGAAAACAACACACACACTTGCCTCGGTACACCACTTCGTCATCAAGTGGCTACCCATCTCATCATCTCCCTCGGGCATAAGTGGCACCCGATGGGGTTTTCGAAAAGTCCTTTGAAAATGCTTTGTCTCCATCACCATGCATATTCCCGTCCCTTTTTGCGTAGCACTACTTTCGCATCCTATCTACTCCCACCGGCATAACCCTCTTAAGGAGGTAGGGTCATGCACAATGCAAGTATCAACGAGGAAGTAACAGAGGCAACCCATCAAAGTGGTTTCCATCACATCATGATTCCGAAGCAACGCTAATAAAGTGCTATATGACATGCATAAAAAGGTTTCATAGACATGGTCAAAGGGCTGCTTGCCTGGCTCAACAAGGTCTTATGGGTCTTCAAAGTCTTCTATTCCAACTCCTTCGTCAGCAACGCAATCTATCGCCGCAAAATAATAACGAGAAAAATAAGGCAATAATAAACCAAAAAATCAAAGTGCTCAAAAAAATGTCAACTCATTTTTGTAAAATACTAGGTGGAAATCTAAGAAGGGGAAAATTCCTAGTTTTGGATTTGGAGTTGTGGAACAGGAGAAATGGATTTTCAAAGGCATATTTAAATGCTTAAAATCACATTTAAATATTTATAGTAAAGAAAAGTTGGTTGGATTTGAATGGAGGTTGCACCATTGAATAGGTTGCAATATTCTAGGAATTTAGAATTTGGAATTAATTTATTTGGACTATTATTTTGTCATGTGGAATATTTGGAAAAAGAGACAGAAAAGAAAAAGAAAAAGGAACTGTGCCTGCTGGGCCAGAACAGCCGCAGCGCAGCAGGCCCAACAGAGAGGCGGCCCAGCGCACCCGTGCACGCGCGCACGCCAGGTTTGAACCTGACGAGCGGGGCCCAGGCGTCAGGGCGAGGGCTGACAGACGGGGCCCACGGCCGTCGTCGTCAACTCTAGGCTACAGGGGTCGGCGAGCTCACCGGCACGGCGCAGGGCACGGCGAGGTCAGTTGAGGGCACGGCTGGACTCAGCGTCGTGTCGCCGTTCGGGTGGAGGTGGCGGGCGTCACCGGAGCTTCCTGGTTCACCGGCGACGAGGTCTCGCGGCAGAGGAGCTTCGGGTGGTGGTCGCTCCGGTCGATTCCGGCAGCTACAGAGAGGGGAAGCAAGGGGAAATGATCAGTGGGGTGCAGGGGTTCCAGATCGAGGCAAAGGAGGAGCGGGGGAGGCTCCTACCTCGCAAACTCCAGCGAGCCGACGCGGTGGAGCTCGAGCTCGATCACGAGCTCGGGCGGCTCTGGGGGCGAACTAGGGGCGCAGGGGGAGGTTTTGGTGGTGCAGAGAGCGAGTGGTGAGGGTGGAAGGGCTCGGGGAGGCCTTTATATAGGCGAACGGCGGTCCACCGTGGGCTCGTGCGCCGGCGAGCTCGCTGCCGTCGCCTCGGGTCACGGGGGCCCGTTTGGTTGTGTCTGGGGTGCTTGTGGGGATCGACTATGCCCAGGGGAAAAAGAAAGAGAGGGAGCAGGCGGCCAGAGGCACCGTGCGTGTGAGCAAGCTCACTAGTGCGCTCGGGCGGTCGCCGCGCGTGCGAGCTGGGGCGAGAGGAGGGAGAAGGAGGAGGGGGCCGGCAGCGTGCCGTGTCCCAGACGTCGAGGCACCTCGGGGGACACGAGGGGGAGAGCCGAGGTGGCCGGATGTGGCTGGAAGGGGGCGGCTACAGTGCGGGGGCGCACTGTAGCACGCTCCAGAGCATGCAAATGGCTGCCATGGCATTGTTTAAAGGGGAGGGGCGCGTCCACTAGTGTCTAGCAGGTCTAGGGGGGAGTAAAGAAGAGGAGAGGGGCATTGGATGCCATGGATGGCCACTGGGGTGAGGAGGGAGGTGAGGAAGAGGGGGAAAGTGCCTGTCTAGAGAGAGAAAGAGGGGGTTTCACCCCTCAATTATTGAGCTGGGGACTTGCCATTGTTACTGGAGGTGAAAGGGGTCTAGGGGGAGCTGTGGTAAAAAGTGGAGCTCACCAAGAATAGTGGAAGGGGTCCAAACAGTGGTTTTTGCAAAATGACAGAAGGTGTTTGATGTTGGTTTGGGCAAGAAAATGATCTCCAATTGCCATGACACTCCATAGGGTGAAATGACACATATAATTAGGGCCTTCCACCAATTTGGAGCTTAATTCGGCAAAGTTGCCAATGCAACTTTTGTAATCCCTAGAAATGAGCAGAAATGGACTTGTGTAGATCTAGTTGAGCAAATCACTTCTCCTTGATGCACCACTTGGTGTAGTGGCCTCATTTGGTCATGTGAACATGCTCACAAAAGTTGGGGTTAAGGAGAGAAAGTTGGTAGCACAAACTTGATCAAATTTGATTCTGGTCAGAGAGGGTTTTGGGGCATTTTTGTGAACCAAAATGACTCTAGTTGACATGGGGCTTTGCAAGGTGATCACAATATGCATTTGTGACTTGCTGGATTTTCCTTGGATTTTTATGAAAATATTTCCTTTAGAAATATCTCAAATCCTTGAAATGGGCAGAAATGGTTTTGGAAGGTTTTGTCCAATATTCTGATCATAACCATGTGCTGAAACTCATATATATGGAAAATATATGTCCATTGAGTCTCCCTAATTTTTCTCAAATATTTTTAAACTTTTAAATAATTTTAACCTATTTAAGGCCATTTCTGGCCTTAAGAAAAACCCTTTAAATAAAATAGGAAAATAACTTTCAAAATTATATTTTTGTGGTTTCTGGGTATCCTATATCTAATAGGTGTCAAATATATATTTGGAAATATTTTTACTGCCCTTAATTAAGTATTTGCAATGAAATCCTCAATCCAGGGGTTTTTGGAAAACTAATTCTTAAAAATACTTTTTGGCCAAATTATTTTTGTAAGAAAATACTATATTGCTCTATACACATGGCATGATCATTGGGCAGAAGTTTGGGACAAGGAGATGAAGTATAGAAGGTGGAGTAGTTGACTAATAAGAGCACTTGGAAAACCACTCAGAGAAAAACAACATCAAAATAAAAGCCAAATAATGCAAAAGTTTTTGTTGGTCCAAATTTTCATGCTTTATTAATGCAAATAATATGTTATAAAATGCAGGGTGTGACAGCTATGCAGCCCGTTGCCTTATAAATACTCACTGCACATGGTCATAATCTCCCCTTCCACCTGTCCACCTTGCTCAAACCCTAGTGCCACTGCTAGCTCGCGTCGACGCCGACGATGAAGCGCTTAGCTGCCGCGACTTCTTCAACGCCGTCCTCACGCCAGCAGCCGACCTCATCTTCTCCGCCACCTCCGTAGGTGTCTTCCGCCGCCAAGTTAGGGCGCGGGAGATTGGACTTCTCGTCTTCCTTCTCTGGCTCATCTAGCAGTTCGTCAGTGGTAATTTAATCTCACTTTTTACTGTCTTTTTGATCTGTCAAATCCATCCACTTCATCCAAAAGTGGTTTCTACACTTCCAAATCTGGATATGTCTTTTTCTACATCTCATATCATGCTAAGGGTATTCACTCATGCTTCACAACTAGTTAGATTCCTCACTTGTACTTATTCATGGATTCATACAAATACGGAACCAACTCTCTTCAAATAAGTGAATGTCTTCACACTATGAGGTCAATGTCTTCAAACTAATTTAGCTTCAAAATCTTCTGAGGATGCATATGACCTCTTCCCTTCCCTCACATCTCCAATGCTGTCACAGGTACATGTCCGTGGGAGAATCCTTGGTTCTCATAGTATGCATTCATTTGCAGAGTTCTCACAGCGTCATATTCACTCCCCTAAAGCCAGTTCTTGTCTGACTAGTAGACAGAAGCCTTTCACTATTCTGAAGCCTATCAGTCTGAATATCATGGCCACTGAGAAATCAGCAAGGAAAGGTGGCAGGCAGCTCAGAGGAAGAAGAAGAAGAAGAAGAAGCGCCAGGACCACCAAAGCAGAAGAAGAAGAAGAAGAAGAAGAAGAAGAAGAAGAAGAAGAAGAAGAAGAAGAAGAAGAAGAAGAAGAAGAAGAAGAAGAAGAAGAAGAAGAAGAAGAAGAAGAAGAAGAAGAAGAAGAAGAAGAAGAAGAAGAAGAAGAAGAAGAAGAAGAAGAAGAAGAAGAAGAAGAAGAAGAAGAAGAAGAAGAAGAAGAAGAAGAAGAAGAAGAAGAAGAAGAAGAAGAAGAAGAAGAAGAAGAAGAAGAAGAAGAAGAAGAAGAAGAAGAAGGAGAAGGAGAAGAAGAAGGAGAATAAGAAGGAGAATAAGAAGGAGGAGAAGAAGAAGAAGAAGAAGAAGAAGAAGAAGAAGAAGAAGAAGAAGAAGAAGAAGAAGAAGAAGAAGAAGAAGAAGAAGAAGAAGAAGAAGAAGAAGAAGAAGAAGAAGAAGAAGAAGAAGAAGAAGAAGAAGAAGAAGAAGAAGAAGAAGAAGAAGAAGAAGAAGAAGAAGAAGAAGAAGAAGAAGAAGAAGAAGAAGAAGAAGAAGACAAAAGCTTCAAAGCCCTCTGTTGTACCAACCGCTTCGACTATGAAGCCATTGAAGATTGCACCTCTTGAACCCAGTGTCCAGTCTGAAGACCTGTCTTGTGTGTCCAAGAGGACAAAGAAGCCCAAGAAGCCCAAGAAGATTTCTAGGCATGATCTCACTCTTTCTGCCATTCTGTGCAAGGAGGAAGACACCATTGATCTATCATGTGATGAATATCTTGGTGATGAGGCTCTAGAGATGGTGATCAAGAGCAAGCAAGAGGCGGAGATCGTCAATGATCCGCCCCTCTTTGATGTTGACATATTGACAACTTCATCGATGAATGGTTTGATGACCAAAGCATCAGTATTGATGACCTTTAGCTGCCCGTGGACATCAGCATCACATTCCATGGAGTCATCTGATGAATTAGCCTTGGCTCAGAAAATCGTCGAGCTCAAGAACAAGATTGATCATGAGAAGGTGCACTCCAAGAAGCACATGGCCAAGCTCAGTGTGACTAATGTGCAAATCTTCAAGAAGATGTTGCATGATCTTAAGGAAGAGTTCCACAAGAAGCGTGAAGAAGCCAAAGGCTCACGCGAGCGCATGAAGTATTATGCGCAGAAATGTGTTCAAGCCCATAATGAAGCAGAGAAGTGTAAGTCTCTTGGGTGTCCTGGCGTCGACCCTAGAATGGCTGCCAAGCAAAAGAAGAAGTCTGCTGAAGCCCAACCTGAAGCCCAACGGCTGGAATAACCTACCATTGTCTTCCTTGCCAGCATGACTGGCTCGAAGCCAAAGGTCCCCTCAGCAGCTTTAGAAATGAAGAAGACACGGCAGGTGTCGGTGTACAAAAAGAGGGGTACACTATTTGTACCCCTATGACTGTGCACGGGCAGTCTGAGCCACGGGCGCCGCCGCACCAAGCCCGGCAAGGCAGGTAGAACCAAGGTAAGGCCGAAGCCAAAGAGGAGCAGAATGACGCCAAGACCAAGACCACAAAGAGAAAAGGGGACGAAGCGGGGCCCCCGGCAAGATCCTTGCCAGGAGGCGGTTTTAACAAACCCGGCAAGACCCTTGCCGTGGCAGCCTCGCCCCGTGACATTCAAGATCAGATGCACACTTTAGAAGATGATGGTCCTTGGCGGGATCCCAGCCAAGGAAAACCACAAGGCCCCTGGCAAGAGCCTTGCAGGGGATGGCAACAGGCGCCGCGGAAAGACCCTTGTCGGGGCCGCGGCAAGGCCCTTGCCAAGAACACCCGTGGGGCCACCATCGGACTCGCACAAGTCGTGCCTCCACCACTGTTCGCATGCAGCTGCCGACCCAACCAGCTGGGCAGGCACCTGCATGGCGGCATGCAGATCCTCGTGGAGACCTACCACCGTGCCACCTCAGCTGCCTACCCGCCTACATGGCATCGCAGGCACCGCTGCCCATGGCGCGTGTCGACGCGGGAGAGAGCGGCGACGGATGAGACGGAGCTCTCCCCCGCCCCCGATAAAGCAAGGACACCTAAGCAAGGCGCATTAAATGCGCCTTGTCATGTAATACAAGGGATAACCTCGCATCGTTGTACCCTTTCCACCTCCTGTGTGCCACTGTGGCAGCCCCTTTCCATAAAAAAGGAGGCCCCGGGCGACCAGGAAGGGGATTCGGCTTTTTGGAGCTCCTCACGCCCCATAGCTAGCTCAAGAACACCAACATATAATCCACCAAAGCAGGAGTTGGGTGTTACGCATCTTCGCGGCCCGAACCTGGGTAAAGGAATCGTGTACTGCCTACTTGATCCGCTCCTCTCACGACCCCCGCGCCTTGCAACCATAGAAAGGGATTCCCGTGATCCCATATGTGTCGTTTCCCACCGACATCTTTGGCGCGCCAAGCAGGGGCTGCGCAGTTGTGAGAATCGGATTTAGTAATTTAGTTCGACGCTTCTTCATCGTCATGGCACCCAAGAAGAAGAGGACCGCGGCGGTTGGCCCGTCGGACGGCGGGCATCCCGTCCCGACGCGGGCGAGCAGCAGACCGGTTGCCGAAAGGACCCGGGGCACTGTTCGCGAACACCAACACCGTCCCAGCAGCCGGAGTTTGGGAGGCGGCGATGTTCGTGCCCCCGGTAACGGGTCACACGCCCCCAAATCAAAAGACGGAGCTGGGTCCTCCGCAGGTGGCGCGGGACCTTCCGAGGTCGCTGTTGCCCCGCCCGCTCGCGGCGCGAGGGCCTCCAGGACTCCCACTCCGGCGCCGACGCCGCATTCCTCTCAAGCGGCGCGCGACGAGCGGCGTGATCACCCCGAAGGCCCCGGGCGTCGCCGCGGGAAAAGTCCCGAGCGCCACTCCCGGGATGTAGAAGACCTTCCCGCTCGCCAAGGCGCTGGTGAAGGCGGCGTGCGACCGCGCGGTCATGATAGAGCTCCTTCTGACATGGTCAGAAGTCGAAGCGCGTCGCGATCCGTGCAGGTTTCGCTGCCACCGACGCCAGTAGAAGCCCTGGCGCGTGCGCAGTTGCTCCTCGACTTTCCTCCCACTACGGGGAAACTCGACGAATGGAGAGCCACCATCCGAAGCGTTGTTGCGGTGGCCAACAAAGATGATCCGACCCCGACGGAGCCCCCGGGTCGATGTTCCGACGGAGTCCCGTGTACCAGTGGCAGGAAGGCTGGCGGCGCCGCGACCATGGTGCACTCGCCTCCTCCTCCCCCGGTGCCACGGACAACAGCCCGTCGCGACGTTGCTGGCAACGAAATCTCCATAGCTTCGTCCTACCCGCGGACCCACCAGGACCGACGCCAGGTCCTTCGGGATCGGAAACATGAAGACGCTCGGACCACCATCGAGCGCCGGCGCAGAGCGCGCCACCAGTCAGATAGGCAAGCGGGGCCTGCTATGGACCACCCGGCACCGGAGAGCCCTGGGGGCCTGCCTTATGAGGTAGGCTGCCCTGCTTTTACCCGTGAGTTGCGGCAGTTCCAGTGGCCCACTCACCGCACTTTCAAACCTGACGTGGGTGAGAAGTACGACGGCAAGACCCACCCATCCAAGTTCCTCAGCATCTACACCATTGCGATGCAGGCTGCCGGAGCTCGTGACAATAAGGTGCTTGCAAATTACTTCCCGTTGGCTCTTAAACCCAACGCCATGTCATGGTTGATGCACTTGCCGGCAGACTCCATTTCCTCCTGGTCGGATTTGTGCCATGAGTTCGTGGGCTCCTTCACTGGCGGTCACCAAGCTCATGGCCAAGCGAGTGATCTCCACGTCATTCCCCAGAAGGGAGGTGAGAGTCTCCGCAAGTACATCCAGAGGTTCAGCCGGGTATAGTACAACATCCCAGATGTTCACCCCGCCGCCATCATCAGAACGTTCGGAACCGCAAGGTGTGCGAAGAGCTGGCGATGAACAAGGTGAAAGATGTCGCGGAGCTCTATGTTCTCGCGGACAAATGTGCCCGGGCCGAAGAGGGGAGGAAGTACCCCAGCGAAGATGCCGGCGTGGAAATCGACTCCTCTGAAGAGGATACCGCCGCCCCGGCGAAGAAAGGCCGGCACCACAACAGGAAGCGCAAAGGGAAAGCTGTGCTTGCCGTTGAGGGGTCTGACAACACCGGCTCCACCAAGAAGACCAAGGCAGGTGACCCGGGCAAGGAAATATCCGGATGTGTCGCCTGCCAGGCCTTGGCGGTTGCCGAGAAGCCAGGCAACTCCGACAAGCGATACTACAAGATCCATCGCACCAAAGGCCATGCTCTCCAAGACTGCCGGCAGGTTGAGCTCCTCGCTGAGAAGCAGAGAGCTCAATATGAGAGGCTGGACAAGGAGAAGGGCCAAGACGGTGCTGAGGGATCCGGCAAGAAACGCGACGGCCAGGTGGGCCATCACGGCAAGGATAAGCAACAAAAGAGGCCCGCCCGGGGCCGTGATAGGAAGCCAGAGGATGATGATCACGAAGAGGACGACGAGTCCGGCGACCAAGAGTTTCAGAAAGCTACAGAGGCCATGTGCGTTGACGGCGGCGCTTCGCTGCATGCCTCTCGGCGCCGGCTTAAACTGTGGGCGCGAGAGATTACAGCAGCAGAGCCGTCGCTCGATGCCCGGAGGCCGCTGAAGTGGTCCAGCACACCTCTCATTTTTGACTCTAAGGACCACCCTGATCGCACTACTGCGGTCGGGTGCTTGCCGTTGTTGGTTTCACCGACAATACGCAACCTCAAGGTGACAAAAATGTTAGTAGATGGCGGGGCCGGTCTGAACTTGATCTCGCCTGCCGTGATCGAGAAGCTGCAGATCCCTGATGGAGACCTCGAAGAAACGGGCACGTTTCAAGGGGTCATCCCGGGGAGAAGCCAACCCAAGGGAAAGGTCACGTTGCCCGTAACTTTCGGGAGCGACCTAAACTTCAGGATGGAGAGGATTGTGTTTGATGTTGCCAAGATCCCCTTGCCCTACAACGGATCCTTGGCCGCCCAGTGCTGGCCAAGTTAATGGCGGCGTCGCACTACGCCTACAATACCCTGAAGATGCCAGGGCCCGTCACGATCATCACCATCCCCTCCGACAAGAAGGATGCGCTGATTTGCGCTGATCAAGTGTACCAGCAAGCAGTCGCAGTAGCTGCCGCTGCTGGGGCACTCGCACCTGCTGCCGGGACCCCGGGGGGAAAAAGAAGAAGAAAGCCGGTGAGACCTCGGACACCCACTCCGGAAAGCGCACCTCTTCGGAGTGTAGCGCTGCCGTCGAGGACGTGCCAGAGAGCTCCGCCAGCGGAAGCAAGAAGTCCAGGGCCACGCCGCCGGGAACCAAGAAGGTTTCCGTCAACAAGGACGGCACGGGAGGAGCTTTCACCATAAGCTCCACCCTTGACGACAAATAGGAAGAAGCGCTCATCACCTTCCTGCGGGCGAATGTCGATGTGTTTGCATGGCAAGCTTCCGACATCACCGGTGTTCCCAGGGAGGTGATTGAGCACCACCTTGCTGTCTGTCCTCATGCGCGGCCCGTCAAGCAGAAGGTCAAAAAGCAAGCTTTGGAATGACGAGAGTTTATCACTGAAGAAATCCAGAAACTAGAGGCAGCGGGTTTGTTAAGAGGAGTGCTCCATCCGACGTGGTTGGCCAATCCGGTCGTGGTGCGCAAGGCAAATGGGAAGTGGAGGCTGTGTATTGATTACACAGATATCAATAAGGCTTGTCCTAAAGACCCCATCCCGTTGTGGCGCATCGACCAGATTGTTGACTCCACGGCTGGGTGTGATCTGTTGTCATTCCTCGATGCCTACTCCGGCTACCACCAGATCTTCATGGCGAAAGAAGACGAAGAGAAAATAGCATTCATCACCCCATGTGGTCCGTATTGTTTTATACGGATGCCTTTCGGGTTGAAGAGTGCTGGATCGACGTTTGCGAGGGCGGTCCAGATTGGTTTTGAGCCTCAGCTCCATAGAAATATGGAGGCCTATATGGACGACACAGTGGTCAAAACCAAGGACAGGGCCACCCTCATATCAGATTTGCGGGAGACATTTGCAATTCTGCGCAAGATCAACCTCAAGCTGAACCCTGAGAAGTGCGTCTTTGGCGTCCCGTCCGGCAAGCTTCTCGGGTTCTTTGTGTCCCAGCGGGGGATAGAGGCCAACCCGGACAAGATCAAAGCTATAGAGCAGATTGAAGCACCCAAGCGAATCAAAGATGTGCGCCGGCTTGCTGGTTGCGTCGCTGCCCTGGGCAGGATCGTATCCAAGTCCGCCGAGCGCGCCCTTCCCTTTTTCAAGATCCTGAAAAAGGCGGTCCCGATGGAGTGGACACCAGAAGCCGAAGCAACATTGCAAGATTTGAAGAAGTACCTCTCCTCCGCGCCAACACTAGTTGCGCCCAGGCCCCAGGAGCCGTTGTGCCGGGGTTTCCTGGGCTCCCCGAGCACCTATGGGGACGGAGCCCCTTCTTGGTTCGGCGGGAGGCGGAGGTCGCGCGAAGAGCGGATCGAGGCGAGGCACGCGGAGGAAGGTTTTTACCCAGCTTCGGAGCTGTCCGGAGAGATAACACTCCTACTGCTGCTTTGTGGATTGTATTGAGTTTTTGCTCAGGAGCGCCGAGTACTACAGTACACTCGAGCAGCTAACGAGACCGAGCGCTTCTCTGAGGATCGATCCCCCCCTACGTTGTGAATGGGCCTCCTTTTATATGTTCAAGGGGTCTCCAACAGATGGCAACGTAGGTAAGGGCAAAAGTGTAAATATGCTGCGGTAGGTACAGCTGCCTACACAGTGTGTCATACCTAACCCTGATGGCAGGGGACAAAGGCATTAAATGCCCGTCTACGTCGCCCAAACGGTGCAGAAAAGGGACCGTCAAGGGCGCCATCGCTCGCCACGATGGCGATCCTATCAGCGCTGCATGCCATAGTGTACCCCTGGCTCCACAGCCTCCCGCCACGTACGCTGGGAAGGGTCCCGGAGCGACACGTAGGGGGGTGAGCTGGAGCGCGGGTACAGAGTGGCTGCCTGCCGCGGCAAGCGCCTTACTACGACCGTTGTCATGTCGCGCCCGGGAACTTGTCGCTCGCCGGGTCCTGCCGGGACGCGTGGCGCGCTACGGCAGGTTCTTTGAGATGCTCTTGTTGGGCTTCCCGGCAAGCTCCTCTTGCCGGGGTCTTGTACCTTGAATGGCCTTCCAGGCAAGCTCCTCTTGCCGGGGACTTGTCTCCTTGACTTAAATACTTTGTTCTCGTATGGCTCCAAAGGAACCACAGAGAGCCTTGGTGATCACCTGGCGAGCCTTGCCGCGGGGTGCTGCGACTGCCCGTGCACAAGTTCGGGATACTAGAGTACCCCTACTTTAGTACACCGACAGGAGCCCCCGGGCCTGGGCCACACACGGTGCCGAGCGCTGTTGGGCCAGACCCAAAACAAGGCACGGGCACGCACGGCCTGGGTCGCGTTGCACCTTGCTCCGCATCCACCACGCCCTCCCGAACGACACGCGTCGGTTGCGGCATCGTGGGGGAGGTCGTGGGTGGTTACTTTACTCGGAAAGGCGAAACGTCCGCCCCCTGGCGGTTCGTATCTTCCTCATAAACGGAGGGAGGCGTGGAGGCGTGGTCTTCGAGGCGTCCACCCCCCCCCCCCCATGATCACGGGGTGGGGAGAGGTCACCTCATCCGTCGCCTCAACTCTGCCCTCCCGCCACGCGGCCTCCATGCGCTTGGAGTGGCAAACGGTGGAGGCGGGAAATCGGGTCGTCACGGGTTGAGGCAGCGGGTCAGGCCCAGTTCCCTGCGCCTTCTGTGTCTCGATTGGCCGAGCGGGGCGGCCGAGCCCCCACCCCGCTCCTTTATAAGGAGTGGGATAGGGGGGACGGAAACCCGCATTCTCTCATCTCCTCCTTTCTTCAGTTTCTGCTCCTCTTTCTTCCATCCGCCATGGAGAAAGGGAACCCTGGTCCTTCGACGGTAGCAACGAGGGTTGCCGCTAGGCAACGCGTTCCTCCTCCCTCCGCACCCGTGGCGGCAGAGCCAACCGCAAGGGGGAGAGGGAGGGGACGAGGCCGCGGGCGAGGTCGAGGGCGAGGCCGAGGCGGTCGGGGAAGAGGCGGACGAGGCAGCTCGCCGGCCTCGCCTCCGCCAACAGATCCTCTCCCCATGGCGGACCACATCGGGGACGACCCTTGCGAGTTCTTCGTCAGGCTGCGTCGGCCGCCTCGTCGTCGCCTTCGTCTCCCGACTCCATTTGCGAGTGTGATGGAGTTGGATCCGCCCGAGATACTGAGGTTGCATATGAGGGGCTGCGGAATCAGCGGTACGTGAGTCCGCATCGACTTCCCGGCCCCTGATGTGATGTATCTTGGTCGAGGGTGGAAGACGTTCACCCGCATCCACAGCTTGACGGTGGGCCTCACCCTCCATTTTAAGCTGATGGAGGGCGGTCTCCTCTCCGTCATGGTCTTCGGGTGCTTCGGGACTCGGGCACGGTGCTGCGTGGAGAGCTCCTCCGATAGCGAAGGGTCCTCCTCGAGCGGGAGTGACGAGGAGGACAGCGACAGCGGCGACGAGGGTAACGGGCGGCGGGATGACGGGTCCGACTAGGTGTCGGGCGCCGCTCCGCGGGGCACCGACGACCCCATCATCCGCGTCGCTGGTTCCTGGAGCTTCTCGGGGCCGTCTCCTGGGGTGGCTGGCGTAGGGAGGCTGCAGAAGAGGAAGAGGGCAGGCGGCAAGGCCGTCAACTCGGAGTACGAGGGCACGATGCCCTCGACAGCGTGCTGACGTCCTGCCGCCTCGTCTTCAAGCTTTTGCCTTCGGCGCCGCCATCACCATGCTGCCGAGACGTTCTGTTGGTGTCTTCTGGCACCCGTAGCTCATCTAGGCGCCCCTTTTGCCCTTTTCGCCTCCTTGACCTGCCTCCTGAAGATAGGGACAAGAGAGGGATTACGGGCACCTTATCTCTTTTTAGTTTGTAAGCCCTCGGGCCTTAGTTGCGTTTAAAACTTGTAATCCCATTATTCATGTTCTTCATCCTCTTATGAACTGTACCTGAGTGGAATGCTTTTTAATGAAAAGGGGATGCTTGCCGGGTCACTTGTCTCGCGGGTGGAACCCACGTCAAGGAACGAATCCTTTATATCTTTTAAGATAGACACTTTCTTTCCTGTCAGCAGGCCCTGCCTTCTTCCCACGTCGCTCGCCCTTTCTCACGCTCTTGGCGGAGGCAGGGAGGAGGCGGGATCAGGCTCCTCGCTTCGTCCCTTAGCTGCCGCGACTACGACCTTACCTGGCCCTGGGGACGAGCCCTAGGGCCTAGAGTTAAGGGAGCATGGTAACTTTTAGGAAGAAACGAGGTTTCGCATACCTCAATCCATAAGAGAATGCATGATAAGGGATGAAAAACTTATCTGAGATAGCAGCCCCCAGCAACTCTGGTTCGCCGTGGGCTGATCCTTGCACTTGCAGCCCCCGGCATTACTGGCTTGCCGGGGTCTTGCAGCCCCCGGCAACACTGGCTTGTCTGGGTCCACATGTTGGTCCGTCCTCCTTCTCCTTTTCGTCCTCAAGTGGTCCGGCAAGGATATGGTGAGTCCTGCGAACCAGGGAAACGAAATAACGGCAAAGGGACGCACGCTCGACCTCTAAGTTAGGGGTTAGCCACCACTAAGCACTATCAACCCTAACCAAGGACGAGACTCGACTCAGCATGCATGCTAAAACTCAGGGCGCCAGCGCTTTATCTTCGCTCAGGGTCTGCGCCTGGCTTTGTACAAAGGATTACATGCAACAGCGGCAAGACTTGTACAAAATGGTGGTTGCCGAACAGGGTCCGACAACCGCGCCTTATGGGTAAAACTTACGAAGATGGTCGATGTTCCAGGAGTTGCTCACCGGAATGCCATCCTCGGTCTCAAGGCGGACAGCGCCAGGCCCCATGACTCGTTTCACCCGATAAGGGCCTTCCCACTTCGGCGTCAACTTGTTGGAATTCTTGGCACAATGAACACGCCGAAGAACAAGGTCGCCTTCCTCGAGACTTCTGGCTTTAACTTTGCGGCTGTGGTAGCGGCGCAAAGCTTGCTGGTATCGAGCAGCTCGTACAGCAGCCTAAAGATGGTCCTCCTCAAGGAGCAGCGCGTCATCTCGCCGCAGCTGCTCTTGCTCAAGCTCATCATAAGCGAGCACTCGAGGTGACCCGTATACGAGTTCTGTGGGAGTAACTGCCTCTGCTCCATAGACTAGAGCGAAAGGTGTCTGGCCAGTGGCTCGATTTCGCATCGTCCTGATCGACCAAAGAACCACCGGCAGCTCCTCGATCCAGTTTCTTCCGCACTTGTGCAGCCTGTCGAAAGTCCAGGTCTTGAGTCCATGCAGCACTTTAGCATTTGCCCTCTCTGCTTGACCGTTGCTCCTGGGGTGAGCAACAGAAGCGAAGCAGACCTTGGTGCCAAGGTCTTGGACGTACTGCATGAAGTTGCGACTCATGAATTGTGTACCGTTGTCGGTGATGATCCTGTTAGGGATTCCGAAGCGGCAAACAATCGACCTGAAGAACTTGACTGCTGACTGTGTTGTCACCTTCCTCACTGGTTCCACTTCTGGCCACTTTGTGAACTTGTCGATTGCGACATACAAGTACTCAAAGCCCCCGGCTGCTCGGGGGAAAGGGCCGAGGATGTCGAGCCCCCAGACCGAAAATGGCCAGGATAGAGGGATTGTCTGGAGAGCTTGAGCTGGTTGGTGTATCTGCTTGGAATGGAACTGACACGCTTCACACTTGGTTACTTGTGCAGTTGCATCCTGGAGGGCTGCAAGTGCTCTGGCGCCAATGTGATGACCACATATGCCTTCATGCACCTCTGCCAACAGCTTCTGTCCATCTTCCCGGGGAATACACTTCAATTTCACTCCGTTGAGCCTTCTTCTGTACAGTGCGTTGTCAACGAACTGGTACATACTAGACTGCCGGGCTACTCTTTCCGCTTCTTCTGGCTCTTTGGGAAGTTCTCCTGACTGGAGGAAACGGACGATCTGTTGTGCCCATGCTGGAGCCTGTGGCTCGACAACAAGGACTAAAGGCATATCTGCTGCTGCGGGAACATCCGCTTCTACGGCGATAACCCGCGGTTCAGCCGGAGCTTGATGATCCCCGGCAAGTTTGCCGGAGCGAAACTTGTCGGGAGCGTCTGCTTCAACGAAACAAACCTTGGGGCTTGTCGGAGCAGACTGCTCCTCAGCACTCTTGGCGTTGATCTTGGGGACCTTCTTGGCGGCGGCTTCAGGAAGCTCATCCGGAAGATGGTCACCAGAAATCAACTTCCTCTTGCTGCTCTGTCCAGTTGGTGGCGTCACGGATGGTTGAGTCAGCTTGAGCACAAAGATCCCTGGTTCCACAGGTAACTTAAATGCCGCGCACTTTGACAGGCCGTCAGCGATGTCGTTCTAAGCTCTAGGAACATGTTCCATCTGTAGGCCGACAAAGCGCTCTTCTAGCTTCCTCACTTCATCAACATAAGCTTGCATCAACGGACTCTGATAATCCTTGTTTACTTGGCGGATGACAAGCTGCGAGTCACCCCTGACAATGAGCTGCTTGATCCCAAGGTCTGCCGCGATCCTGAGACCGGCAAGCAATCCTTCATACTCTGCAGTATTGTTTGTTGCTTGCTCCTTGGGAAAGTGCATCTGGACCACGTACTTTTGGTGCTCTCCGGTGGGTGCGACAAGCAGCACGCCAGCACCGGCGCCTTGTAGCGAGAACGCGCCATCAAAGTACATCAGCCACTCTTTGTTTGCTTCCTTGACGGGGATGCTCGTCTCTGGGGTTTCTTCGTCAGGTGTTGGCGTCCACTCTGCTATGAATTCTGCCAATGCTCTGCTTTAAATAGTTGAAGTGCTCTCAAACTTGAGGCCAAAGCTCGACAGTTCCAATGCCCACTCAACAATCCTGCCTGTTGCTTCTGGATTCTGCAGTATCCTCTTCAGCGGAAAGCGAGTGATAACTATGATCTCATGTGCTTGGAAGTAATGGCGCAGCTTTCTCGAGGCCATAAGAAGGCCGAAAAGCAACTTCTGCACACCAGAGTACCTCGACCTAGTCCCCTGCAGAAGGGAACTTACAAAGTAGACTGGGCGCTGCACCATTTCTTCTGTATCCCTTCGCACATCTGCGCAGATCTATCTTCGTCGGGACCAGAGCTCGTCGGGGAAGCCCCTTGCTTGTCACTGGACGCGCTTGCCGCGGTTGCTGGCTCATCATCCGCCTCTCTTTCCGCTACTAACGCAGCACTAACCACTTGATTGGTTGCCACCAGATATAGCAGCAACTTCTCTTGTGGTTTAGGTGCGACAAGTATTGGAGTGGAGGACAGGTATCTCTTCAAGTCCTGCAGCGCAGCCTCCGCTTCCGGAGTCCATTTCATTGGACCTGCCTTTTTCAAGATTTTGAAAAACGGCAGGGCGCGCTCAGCAGACTTAGAGATAAACCTGCTGAGAGCCGCCACGCAGCCGGCAAGTTTTCGTACATCCTTGACGCGCTTCGGTGCTTCGATCTGCTCAATGGCCTTGATCTTGTCGGGATTGGCTTCAATCCCCCGCTGGGACACAAAGAACCCGAGAAGCTTGCCGGAAGGGACTCCAAACACACACTTCTCGGGGTTGAGCTTGAGGCTAATCTTACGCAGATTTGCAAAAGTTTCTTCTAGATCTTGAATCAGAGTTGACTTGTCCCTGCTTTTGACCACTATATCATCCATGTAGGCTTCCACATTTCTGTGTATTTGCGGCTCAAAAGCAGCATGGACGACCCTTGCAAATGTTGAACCAGCATTCTTCAAACCGAAAGGCATTCGTACAAAACAGTACGTGCCACATGGAGTGATGAACGCGGTTTTCTCCTCATCCTCTTCTGCCATGAAGATCTGATGGTATCCTGAGTATGCGTTAAGAAACGAAAGCAAGTCGCATCAGGCTGTGGAGTCGACAATCTGGTCAATGCGCGGCAAGGGAAATGGGTCTTTGGGACAAGCTTTGTTGACATCGGTGAAGTCGATGCAAAGTCTCCATTTCCCGTTCGCCTTGCGCACGACTACAGGATTGGCCAACCACTTAGGATGGAGCACTCCTCTGATGAGGCCTGCTGCTTCAAACTTCTTGATCTCCTCGGCGATGAACTCTTGGCGCTCCACCGCTTGCTTCCTGACTCTCTGCTTGACGGGTCGCGCGTGAGGACAGACGGCGAGGTGGTGCTCGATTACTTTCCTGGGAATGCCGGGGACGTCAGACGGTTGCCACGCAAACACGTCGACATTCGCCCGCAGGAAAGCAACGAGCACGCTTTCCTATTTAGGGTCGAGAGTGGCACTGATGGTGAAGGTACCACCAGTCCCGTCCTCCTTGGCGGACACCTTCTTGGTTGCTGGTGGAGCTTCCATTGTCTTCTTACACTTGCCGGTGGAGCTCGATGGTGCGTCCTCGGCGGTAGCGCAGCACTCCGAAGAGGTGCGCTTGCCGGAGTGGCCATCGGAGCTCTTGCCGGACTTGGTCTTCTTCTTCTCCCCGGGAGCTTCAGCGGCGAGTGTCTCGCGATCTGCGGCGGCTGCTGCTTCCCGGTAGATCTTGTCGGCACAGATGAGAGCGTCTTTCTTGTCGCCATGTACAGAGATGACACTTATCGGGCCTGGCATCTTCAGCATGTTGTACGCATAGTGAGAGGCCGCCATGAACTTGGCGAGCGCTGGACGGCCGAGAATTCCATTGTAAGGCAATGGAAAATCGGCAACGTCGAAAGTGATCCTCTCAGTCCTGAAGTTCAACTCACTGCCAAATGTCACTGGCAGCGTGATCTTCCCCTTCGTCTTGCTCCTTCTCAGGTTGATTCCTTGAAACGTGCCGGTCTCTTCGAGCTCGCTGTCAGGGACTTGGAGTCTCCGAAGTACAGTGGAGGAGATCAGGTTCGAGCCGGCCCTGCCGTCAACTAGCATCTTAGTGACCTTGAGGTTGCGGATAGTTGGTGAGACCAACATCGGCAAACATCCGACAGCAGTTGTGCGATCGGGGTGGTCCTCAATATCAAAGATGATAGGCGTGCTGGACCATTTCAGAAGCTTGCATGACTCGACGGGTGGTTCTGCTGCATTAACTTCCCGCACCCACTGCTTGAGTTGGCGGTGAGAAGTATGCAGAGAAGCACCGCCGTCAACGCACAAAACTTCTGTGGCTTTCTGGAACTCCTGCTCGCTGGTCTCGGCGTCATCCATGTCTTCTTCGTCGTCGTCATCTTCATCCTTGTCGCGGCCGCGGGGAGGTCTGTCGCCTTGTCGCTGCTTGGTGTTGCCGCGGCGTCCCCCCCGGCCAGTGCGCTTCGTACCAGATCCTCCAGCACCTCCTTGGGCCTTCTCCTTGTCGCGTCGCTCGTACTCGGCATTTTGCAGCTCAACGAGCTGTTCGACCTTCTTGCAGCTCTGGAGGTCATGGCCTTTGGTGCGGTGAATCTTGCAGTACCGCTTGTTGGTGCCATCCTGCTTGTCGGCGGCCACCACAGCCTGGCAGTTGGCGCATGCGGCAACCTCCTTGCCGGAGCTATCAGTCTTGGCTGTCTTGGCGCCACCTTCGTTGCCGGATTGCTCGACAACTAGCACATCTTTGCCTTTTCACTTTCTGTTGTTCCGCCGCCTGTTTTTGCTTGCTGGGGCGGCATCATCGCTGTCAGATCCTCCGGTTCCTACGTTCTCTCCGGGGAGTTTCCTTCCTTCCTCAGCACGTGCACATCTGTCGGCCAGGGCATACAGCTCGCTAACGTCTCTGATCTTGCACATCGCCATATCCTCCCGCATCCTGCGGTTGCGTACGTTCTGATGGAACGCACTGATGACCACGGCAGGGTGGACGTCTGGGATGTTGCGTTGCACTTGGCTGAATCTTTGGATGTACTTACGTAGAGGCTCCCCTTCCTTCTGGGCATACAGGTGAAGATCACTCTCCTGGCCGTGGGGTTTGTGGCCGCCTGTAAAGGCGCCGACAAACTGATGGCATAGGTCCGCCCAGGAAGATATGGAGTTTTTCGGCAAGTGCATGAGCCAGGACCTGACGTTGGGCTTGAGCACCAGAGGGAAGTAATTGGCGAGGATCTTGCCGTCCCGCCCCACGGCAGCCTGCACCGCAATGGTGTAGATGCTGAGGAACTCGGACGGATGCAGCCTGCCGTCGTACTTCTCTGGTACGTCTGGCTTGAAATTCTTCGTGCTGGGCCACTGGACTTGCCGCAGCTCACGGGTAAACGCAGGGCAACCTACCGCGTATGGCAGGTCGCCTGGTTCCCCTGGCGCTTGCATGTCGACAGTGGGGCCAGCGCGTCGGTCTGATTGACGTCGCGTTTCTCTCCGGCGCTCGATGCGGGTGCGGGCGTCTTCTTGCTGCCGTTCGTGAAGAACGTGGCGCTGATCGCGATGAGTTTGCGGATCTGAGGAAGCAGTGGAGTCGCTGTCGTGGCGGACCCGGCGAGTCGGCGATCTTGGCCTTTGGGGCGGAGAGTGCATGGTGGTTGCACCCCCACCGGTTTTGTCGCCATCGGCTCATACTTGGCTGGCCTGCCGCGACTGCGATGTGGTCGCTGGCCGCGGAGTGTCGCCGTTGGCGAAGCTGATGAGACTCTGAATGGTGGCCCTCCAGTCGTCGATCTTGTCTGGCGCTGGAGGGATGTCTAGGAGCAGTTGAGCTCGCGCTAGAGCTTCTGCTGGGGTGGCGGGTAGCGGTGGCGAACGGTGCGAGGAGCGGGATATGCTCGGGCTCCCAACGCTGTTGGAAGGAGCAGTATTCCGTCCAGGCGACCGTGCCTCGCTCGCGCCAGCACGTCGGCGTGCATGTTGGCCTTGAGCGTCCCGGGATCCGCTAGCTCAATTTGGGTCCAGCGAGCGTATGGTACCGTGAGTACCACGACGCTGTCGGTCCTACGCTTCTTGAGATGGGCGCGGTGCGTCTACGGACGCCCGGTCGTCGTGGGAGCCGACTACGCCGCCAGCGGGCAGCGCGGTCTTGTGCTTGGACTTGTTGGCACTGTGGGTTCCCTCGTCGGCGCCCGTTCCACCGCCGGCGTTCTCCCCGCCGGACGTTTGCTGCGGCGGCGGTGGATTCGACGCGGACGGCGCAGCCGCCTCCGAAGCCTTCTTCTTCGGTGGCATGTCGATGAAGTCGATGAAGATTCAGCTCGCGTGAACGCCGGATCAGGTTCACACAACCTCGACGCCCCCTACCTGGCGCGCCAGAGATGCCGGGGTTTCCTGGGCTCCCCGAGCACCTATGGGGACGGAGCCCCTTCTTGGTTCGGCGGGGGGCAGAGGTCGCGCGAAGAGCGGATCGAGGCGAGGCACGCGGGGGAAGGTTTTTACCCAACTTCGGAGCTCTCCGGAGAGATAACACTCCTACTACTGCTTTTGTGGATTGTATTGAGTCCTTGCTCGGGAGCGCTGAGTGCTACAGTACACTCGAGCAGCTAACGAGACCGAGCGCTTCTCTGAGGATCGATCCCCCCCTACGTTGTGCATGGGCCTCCTTTTATATGTTCAAGGGTCTCCAATAGGTGGCAACGTAGGTAAGGGCAAAAGTGTAAATATGCTACAGTAGGTATAGCTGCCTACACAGTGTGTCATACCTAACCCTGACGGCAGGGGACAAAGGCATTAAAAGGGACCGTCAGGGGCGCCATCGCTCGCCACGATGGCGATCCTGTCAGCGCTGCATGCCATAGTATACCCCTGGCTCCACAGCCTCCCGCCACGTACATTGGGAAGGGTCCCGGAGCGACACGTAGGGGGGTGAGCTGGAGCGCGGGTACAGAGTGGCTGCCTGCCACAGCAAGTGCCTTGCCGCGGCCGTTGTCTTGTCGCGCCCGGGAACTTGTCGCTCGCCGGGTCCTGCCGGGACGCGTGGCGCGCTGCGGCAGGTTGTTTGAGATGCTCTTGTTGGGCTTCCCGGCAAGCTCCTCTTGCCGGGGTCTTGTACCTTGAATGGCCTTCCCGGCAAGCTACTCTTGCCGGGGACTTGTCTCCTTGACTTAAATACTTTGTTCTCGAATGGCTCCAAAGGAACCACAGAGAGCCTTGGTGATCACCTGGCGGGCCTTGCCGCGGGGTGCTGCGACTGCCCATGCACAAGTTTGGGATACTAGAGTACCCCTACTTTAGTACACCGACACCTTGCTGCTATACTTAGCGGCAACGAACCAGGTGGTCAGCGCCGCGCTAGTGGTGCAGAGGGAGGTCGACAACGAGGAGATGGCAACAACAGAGCCCGACGCCCCCAATGTGGAGGCAAAATAGTTGATCGAGGTGCCGCCAAAGAAGAAAGTGATGCAGCGCCCGGTCTACTTCGTTAGCTCCCTCCTGCAATGGGCTAGGTCGAGGTACTCCGGTGTGCAGAAACTGCTCTTCGGCCTCCTCATGGCCTCGAGGAAGCTGCGTCACTACTTCCAGGCACACGAGATCACTGTCGTCACTCGCCTCCCTCTGCAGCGGATATTGCACAACCCAGATGCGATGGGGAGGATTGCGGAATGGGCACTGGAGCTGTCTAGCTTTGGCCTCAAGTTTGAAAGTACTTCAACGATTCAGAGCCGAGTCCTGGCGGAGTTCATTGCGGAATGGACCGCCACACCTGACAAAGAAGCCCAAGATACTACTCTCCCCGGCAAGGAGGGAAGTTGCGATTGGATTATGTACTTTGATGGGGCTTTCTCCCTCCAGGGTGCCGGGGCTGGCGTACTGCTCGTCGCCCCCACCAGAGAGCACCTCAAGTACGTGATCCAGATGCACTTCCCCAGGGAGGCGCAAACAAACAACACGGCAGAATACGAAGGGCTGCTTGCCGGTCTTAGGATCGCGGCGGACCTCGGAATCAAAAAGCTCATCGTCAGGGGCGACTCGCAGCTCGTCGTCAAGCAAGTCAATAAGGACTACCAGAGCCCGTTGATGAAGGCCTATGTTGATGAAGTGAGAAAGCTGGAAGAGCATTTCGACGGTATCCAGGCTGAATACGTTCCCCGAACGGAGAACGATATCGCCGATTACCTGTCGAAACACGCTGCCCTCAAACTACCTGTGGAACTAGGTAACTTTGTGCTTCAGCTAACTCAGCCATCCGTGATCCATCAACAGAGCAGAACAAGAGAAGGAAATCAGGACCCGACAAGTACTTTCCCGCCGAGCTCCCCGGAGCCGCCGGCAAGGATGTTGCCGAGGACACTGAACCCGCCACGGGACGGCTAGCTCCGGTAGGACGCCAAGATCTTGCCGTCGAGACGGCCGCCCCTATAGCAGAGGAAATGCCTTTAGTCCTCGCCATCGAGGCTCAGGCTCCAGCGTGGGCACAGCATACCGTCCGATTCCTCCAGACAGGGGAGCTTCCTGAGGAGCAGGAAGAAGCAGAAAAAGTAGCCCGTTACTCTGCCATGTACCAGTTCGTTGATGACGTCCTGTACAGGAAGAGATCGAACGGTGTGAAATTGAAGTGCATCCCTCGAGAGGAAGGATTGGAGCTGTTGGCAGAGATACATGGAGGCATATGTGGATCCCACATTGGGTCGAGAGCCCTTGCCGGCAAGGCGTTCTGGCAAGGTTTCTTCTAGCCCACCGCCCTCCAGGATGCAACGACACTCGTCACCAGGTGTGAGGCGTGTCAGTTCCATTCAAGAAAGCTTCATCAACCAGCTCAAGCCCTTCAAACCATTCCTCACTCCTGGCCCTTCTCAGTCTGGGGGCTCGACATACTGGGCCCCTTCCCCCGCGCCGTCGGGGGCATTGAGTACTTGTACGTAGCCATCGACAAGTTCACAAAGTGGCCAGAAGTGGAGGCGGTGAGGAAGGTCACAGCTCAGTCAGCCGTCAAGTTCTTCAAGGGGCTAGTGTGCCATCACGGTGTACCCAACCGGATCATCGCCGACAACGGTACGCAGTTCACAAGCCGCACCTTCATGCAATATACTCAGGACCTCAGCAGCAAAGTCTGTTTCGCTTCCGTCGCTCACCCGCGGAGCAACGGGCAAGCTGAGAGGGCAAATGCAGAAGTGTTGTGAGGCTTAAGGACCAAGACCTTTGACAGACTGCACAAGAGTGGAAGGCACTGGATTGATGAATTGCCGGCGGTTCTTTGGTCAATGAGGACGACATCAAATCGAGCCACCGGCCAGACACCCTTTGCCCTGGTATACGGGGCAGAAGCAGTTATCCCTACTGAACTCATATACGGGTCACCTCGAGTGCTCGCTTATGATGAGCTTGAGCAAGAGCAACTGCGGCAAGACAACGCACTGCTCCTTGAGGAAGATCGTCTCCGGGCGGCTGTGAGAGCAGCACGCTACCAGCAAGCCTTGCACCGCTACCATAGCCGCAAGGTTCATGCCGGGAGCCTTGAGAAAGGTGACCTTGTTCTTCGGTGCGTTCAATCGGCCAAGAATTCCAACAAGTTGACGCTGAAGTGGGAAGGCCCTTATCGGGTAATACGAGTCACCAGGCCCGGCGCAGTCCGCCTGGAGACCGAAGATGCCGTTCCGGTGAGCAACTCCTGGAACATCGAGCATCTTCGCAAGTTTTACCCATAAGGCGTGGCTTGTCGGGCCTCCCGTCAAGCCACCCTTTTGTACAAGCATTGCCGATGATGCATGTAACCCTTTGTACAAAGCCAGGCGCAGACCCTGAGCATAAATGAAGCGCTGGCGCCCTAAGTTATGGCATGCATGCTAGATCGAGTCTCGTCCTTCGTTATGGTTGATAGTGCTTAGCGGCAGCTAACCCCTAGCTTAGAGGTCGAGTGTGCGTCTCTTTGCCATTCTTTTGTCTCCTTTGGTTCGCAGGGCTCGGATATCCTTGCCGGATCACTTGAGGATAAAAAAAAGGGGAGAAGAGGGATGGACCAGCATCTAGACCCCGGCAAGCCAGTGTTGCCGGGGGCTGCAAGTACAAAGATTCACCCACGGCGAACCAGAGTTGCCGGGGGCTGCAGTCTCAGATAAGTTCCTCATCCCTTATCCTGCACTCTCTTATGGACTGAGGTATGTGAAACCTCGTTTCTTCCTAAAGCTACCGTGCTCCCCTAACTCTAGGCCCTAGGGCTTGTTCCTGGGGCCAGGTTTGGTTGTAGTCGCGGTAGCAAAGGGACGAAATGAGGAGCCTGAACCCGCCTCATCCCTGCCTCCGCCGAAAGTGTGAGAAAGGTCGAGCGACGTGGGAAGACGGTAGGGCCTGCTGCCGGGCAGGAAAATGTCTATCTTAAAGATATCAAGGATTTACCCCTTGACGTGGGTTCTACCCGCAAGACAAGTGACCCGGCGAGCATCCCTTTTTCATTAAAAACATTCCACTCAGGTACAGTTCATGGAGAATGAAAAACATGAATGATGGGATTACAAGCTTTAAATTCAGCTAAGGCCCGAAGGCTTACAAACTAAAAAGAGATAAGGTGCCCGTAATCCCTTTCTTGTCCGTCTCTTCAGGAGGCAGGTCAAGGAGGCGAAAAGGGAAAACGGGCGCCTAGACGAGCTACGGGTGGCAGAAGACACCAAGAGAATGTCTCGGTGGTCGTCCAAGGCCTGGATGATGATGGCGGCACCGGAGGCAGAGCTCGAAGACGAGGCGGCAGGACGTCAGCACGCGTCGAAGGCGTCGTGCCTACGTACTCCGAGTTGACGGCCTTGCCGCCCGCCCTCTTCCTCTTCCGCAGCCTCCCAACGCCAGCCGCCCAAGGAGACGAACCCAAGAAGTTCAAGGATCCGGCGACGCGGATGATGGGGTCGCCGGTGCCGCACGGAGCGGCGCCCGACACCTAGTCGGACCCGTCATCCTGCCGCCTGCTACCCTCGTCGTCGCTGCCGCTGTCCTCCTCGTCACTCCCGTTCGAGAAGGAGTCTTCGCTATCGGAGGAGCTCTCCACGCAGCACCTTGCCCGAGTCCCGAAGCACCTGAAGACCTTGACGGAGAGGAGACCGCCCTCCATCAGCTTAAAATGGAGGGTGAGCCCCTCCGTCAGGCGGTGGATACGGGCAAACGCCTTCCACCCTCGACCGAGATACATCACATTGGGGGCTGGGAAGTCAACGCGGACTCGCGTACCGCTGATTCCACAGCCCCTCATGTGCAGCCTCAGTGTCTCAGGCGGGTCCAGCTCCATCTCGCTCGCGAATGGAGTCCGGATACGAAGACGACGGCGAGGCGGCCGGCGCAGCCTGACGAAGAACTCACAAGGGTCGTCCCCAACGTGGCCCTCCATGGGGAGAGAAGCTGCTGGCGGAGGCGAAGCCGGCGCGCTGCCCCGTCCTCCTCTTCCCCGAGCGCCTCGGCCTCGCCCACGGCCTCGCCCGCTCCCCCTTCCCCTCGCGGCTGGCTCTGCCGCCGCAGGTGCAGGAGGAGGAGGGACACGTTGTCGAGCGGCGACCCTTGTCGCCATCGTCGAAGGACCAGGGTTCCCTTTCTCCACGGCGAATGAGAGGGAGGGGAGCAGAAGCTGAAGAAGTGAGATGGAGGAATGCAGGGCACCCCCCTTGCTCTTTATAAAGGAACAAGGTGGGGGCTCGGCCACCCCGTTCCGCCAATGAGGACGTGAATGGCGCAGGAGACCGGGGCCGATCCGCCGCCCCAGCCCGCGACGGCCCGACTTCCTGCCTTCACCAACTGCCACCCCAGGCGCATGAGCGCCACGTGGCGAACTGTAACGCCCCAGATGTAACTTGCCATAATTGTAATCCAACTCTTGCCATTTCCGGCTATGTGTTATGATATTTCCTCCGTGGTTGGGTTCTCTTCGTTTTGCATTTTGGTCATGTCATGCATTTCATATCATGTCATCATGTGCATCGCATTCGCATACGTGTTCGTCTCTTAAATCCGAGCATCTTTCCCGTTGTCCGTTTTGCAATCCGGCGCTCCTATGTCTCCCGGCGTCCCCTTTTACATTTCTTCGTGAGCGGGTATTAAACATTCTCGTAATGGACCAAGGTTTGACATGTGGCCTCGGTATAGCACCGGTAGACCGCCTGTCAAGTTTCGGGTCAATCGGAGTTCGTTTGGTACTCCAACGGTTAACCGGGTAACCGTGAAGGCCTCGTGTGTGTTGCAGCCCAAAACCCCTTCATAACAGCCCAATGACCCATCTAAGTCACTCCCATGTCCTTCGCCGTTCGATCACGATCGAGTGGCCGAAAACCGTGCTCAATTTGGAGCTCCCTAGCCCCTTCTACCTATAAAAATGCCTACCCCGTCCAAATCTAAGAGAGGCACCCCGAAACCCTAATCCCTCCTCGAAATCCGCGCCCGCACAGTGCTCCGCCGCCACTTGTCCCGCTGCCGGCGCGCCCTGGCCAGTGGGAGCGTGCCACGTGGCGCTCCAGCTCCCCCGCCGCCGCCAGCCCGCCGGGGCCCGAGGCCGGCCCGCCCCGGGCCGCATCTGGTCCGCGCCCCCGCGCCTCCTCCGCCGCTCCGCGTCGTCCGCCCGCCGCCGCCTCGCTCGCGCCGCCGCCGCCCCTCTCCCGCACCATGCCGCTGCAGCCCGCCGGCCGGCGCCGCCGCCCACTGCCTCTCGCGGTCGCCGCCGATGCCGGGTGCCGCAGCCCGCGGATCCCGAGGATCCCCGCGCCGGATCCGGCCTCCGCCGCCCGGATCCGAAGATCCCCGCCTCCGGCAGCCTCCTCCGACTACTCCGGCGAGACGCCGGCGCCAGATCTCGGCCATCCTCGATTTCCGTGCCCGGCGGTTGACTTTCTCCTCGCTCCTCGATTTCTCTAAGTCATTAAGTTTTGCATCATATTCACATGTTCCCAGTGCCATAATTTTGCATCCATAGCTTCGATCCGTGCGTATAATATGTCGGTTTGTTCGTCTTGAAGAGTAAATCACTTTGTCCCATTGCATCATTTTCATTTGAGGTCATATCGATGCCCGAAATGCTGTTAGAAGAGGGCTAGTTGATGTTAGTTGCTGGATCTTATCTGAACATGCACTTTTGTCATTTTTGCCATGATTGATGTGTACCTCCTATGAAGTTGTGTCCTACATGAGTTTTGTAATATGCCATGTTACCTTTCCAGAGAATTTTGCCCTGTATTTTTGTGATCTATGTGGTGACTAGCACAAGCATGCAAACTAGGTATCTTGATGTTGCTGATTTCAGAGACTTGGCGATTTCACTAAGTCCCTGACTGCTGTTCTTTTTATGCCATGTGTTCATGTTGTTTCCGAGAGATCTATGCATAATTTCAGCATGATCAGTAAGGGAGTTTTGAACTTGAGTATTTTCTCTATCCATCCATGCCTTTGTTTGCAATTATGGAGTGCCATAGCTTGACTCAATCGAGCTCTACTTTTGCTACAAAATGTTGCTGGCAGATTGTTTACGTGTTATTCGATATTTCCAAGCTTGGTGTAGTTGATCCTTGCATGCTATGATGTTACTATTGCCATGTATTGTTACTATGCCATGTCTTATTGATTTATGTATGCTTAGTTTATCATGCAATGCTCTGTAGTGTGTGCATCGAGCTCACGAACATGCCTAGTCGTTATTAGTTTTCTGCCATGTCCAGTTTTCTGCTAAGTCTGAAACCTGTAACAAAACTTGCTTAATTGACATGGGTGTAATCATATTTGCTGATCCTTTTTGGCTTATGGTCAGTAAGATACTTTTGTCAAGTGCCTTGAGTAGATTCATGCCATGCCTTACTTTGCTATGCTCTGAACCTGTAGCATGTTGTTTCATTGCTCTGAACATGCCATCCTGATGTTAGTTTCTGCTTGTTATTTTCACCAAGTCTGTGAACCTCTTATCTTGTGCACTTTTGCCATGCTTGTTTGGACCTGTTATGATGTGATTTGTCCATAGCTCAGTGTTCATATTTTGTCGAGCATCTTGAGTAGACTACTTTCATAAGCTTTGTTGCCATGTTTGGGTGCAGTAGCTTAATTATTTATTGCTTGCTAAGTAGCATCATGCTGTTTATGGCAGTTTTGTGTCATTCTTGTATTGCTTGCCATTTGCAAACCGTGCATCCGATTCCGGTGTATTTTATATCGATTTCAACCGAAATCACCTCATCTATCCAGTGGAATGCTTGGTTTGCCAAGATTATGCCCTGTTCACCCTTGTCCTTCCGGAGCATGCATTCGCATTGCATATCACCTCTCGCATATTATGCCATGTTTTGCATCATGTTGCTTGCGCATTGCATCGTGGTTGATATTGGTTCTTTCGCTTGTCCTCTTGTCTTGGGTAGAGCCGGGAGACGAGTACGTGACCGAGGATTTCGTTGAGAACGCTTACGACGTCCAAGCTTTCGACAACTCTGAGAACCTTGCAGGCAAGATGACCATACCCTCGAAATCACCTCTATCTTTGCTTGCTAGATTGCTCGCTCTTTTGCTATGCCTATGCTGCGATACCTACCACTTGCTATATCATGCCTCCTATATAGCCTTGTCAGCCCCTAACCCTCCATGTCCTAGCAAACCGTTGTTTGGCTATGTTACTGCTTTGCTCAGCCCCTCTTATAGCGTTGCTAGTTGCAGGTGAAGATGAAGTTTGTTCCTTGTTGGAACATGGACTTGTTGTTCCTTGTTTGGAACATGTTTACTTGTTGGGATATCACAATACCTCTTATTTAATTAATGCATCTATATACTTGGTAAAGGGTGGAAGGCTCGGCCTTATGCCTGGTGTTTTGTTCCACTCTTGCGACCCTAGTTTCCGTCATACCGGCGTTATGTTCCCGGAGTTTGCGTTCCTTACACGGTTGGGTGATTTATGGGACCCCCTTGACAGTTCACTTTGAATAAGACTTTTCCAGCAAGGCCCAACATTGGTTTTACCATTTGCCACCTAAGCCTTTTTCCCTTGGGTTCTGCAGACTCAAGGGTCATCTTATTTTAAACCCCCCCGGGCCAGTTCTCCTTCGATTGCTGGTCCAAACTAGAGCCCTTTGCAGCGCCACCTCGAGGCAACTCGAGGGCTGGTTTTAGTTGTACGGAGTGTTCATCCGGATGTGCCCTGAGACCGAGATATGTACAGCTCCTATCAGGATTTGTCGGCACAATCGGGCGGCTTTGCTGGACTTGTTTTGTTGCTGCCGAGATGTCTTGTAGTCCGGGATTCCGACATTGATCGGGTCTTCCCGGTAGAAGGAATATCCTTCGTTGACCGTGAGAGCTTATCATGGGCTAAGTTGGGACACCCCTGCAGGGTATTATCTTTCGAAAGCCGTGCCCGCGGTTATGAGGCAGATGGGAATTTGTTGATGTCCGGTTGTAGAAAACCCGAAGTTGACCTTAACTAAAACACATCAACCGCGTGTGTAACCGTGATGGTCTCTTCTCGGCGGGGCCCGGGAAGTGAACACGGTTGTTGGAGCTATGCCTGACGTAGGTTGTTTCAGGATCACTTCTTGATCACTACTAGTTTTACGAACGTGCTTTGCCTTCTCTTCTCGCTCTCTTTTGCGCTGTAGCCACCATATGCTAGTCGCTTGCTGCAGCTCCACCTCACAAACCCCTTTCCCACCTTAAGCTTAAATAGTCTTGATCTCGCGGGTGTGAGATTGCTGAGTCCCCGTGACTCACAGATATTATCACCACAGTTGCAGGTACCAACGATGCCAGTGCAGATGACGCGACCGAGCTCATTTGGGAGTTCGACGAGGAACGTGGCCGTTACTATGTTTCTTTTCCAGATGATCAGTAGTGGAGCCCAGTTGGGTGATCCGGGGATCTGTTTAGCATTTGGGGTAGTCTTCTTTCATTTTGGTACCGTAGTCGGACCTTGAGTGTAATCTGTATGATGGATGTTATTTATGTACTTGTGTGAAGTGGCGATTGTAAGCCAACTATGTATCTTTCCCCTTTATTTATTACATGGATTGTGTGAAGATTACCTCACTTGCGACATTGCTTTCAATGTGGTTATGCCTCTAAGTCGTGCCTCCATACGTGAGAGATATAGCCGCATCGAGGGCGTTACAAGTTGGTAATCAGAGCCTTTCCCCGACCTTAGGAGCCCCCACTGTTTGATCGTCTTTAGCGGCCGAGTTGTGTCTAGAAAAATGTTTTGAGTCTTTTAGGAATTATATATCGGAGAGTTTAGGAATTCTTTTTACTCCCCAGTCCCTTCGACCTTCTGGTAAGGCATCCTGACGTAGAGTTTTGACTCTTCGCTTCTCAAATTTCACAAAAAAAAAATTTAGGATCACGCGGGTATATTACAATCGTTCCGATGGTTTTATGATGACAACATTGTCTTGGTTGCCTCCTGACATTTAGGGGTTGTGGCAGTGTCCCGGGGAGTTGAGCTCCGAGGTGTTGTCGTCATAATATTATCGTTGTGGTTTTGGAATACCTGAGTTTAGTACGCCGACATCGAAAATCTCTTTTGTACAGTTGTTGGTGAGATAACCCTGATAGCCCAGTACTGTGGCGAGTGCAGGAGTATTGCCATGACTTGTATAACGGATGCTTTTCGAAGGTTGAGGTAGACGATTTCCAAAGGTTTCTTGGTTATGTGTTGAAGGATGGATACAGCTGGTTGTAGGATTTGCTAGCTTGGGTGAGATATTATGCTTCCCCTGTATCCCCAACACCTGATTGCATAACCAGAAAGTTTCGGGAGTTTATAAGTGGGAATTCCTGTAGCTCTAGTATTTCTTCCGCAGATATTTGGTTTGTGATTGGGTAATCCTTACCAAGTATTTGTTCACATCCGTACCTTGTTGATTTTATTCCTTACCATGTTCTAAGTGGCTTATCAGCTTTGGAAGTGTGATGTTTTACATTGGAATTCATTCGTTCATTCTTGTTCGGATGTTTATTGTGAAGACTATATGTTGCAATGTCGTTCCTTTGATTCAGCTTCAATATATCTCTGTCAAGATGCTAATGGATGTCACCCTCTTCAGGATGGCTCCACCAACGCGTCAGAATCCGGAACGCAATGAAGGGAATCAGGCTAACCCTCCACCACCACCTCCGCCTCCGGAAGCTTGGCAGGCCCTGATGACTGCCACAAATGCCAATGCTCAGATTCTGATTCAGCTCTTGCAAGATCGCAACCAAGGGCAAGCTAATCAAGAGAATCAAGGCCAAGGCAACAATCAGCCGCATTTCGCTTCACTGAACCGGTTCCTTGCTAATCAGCCAAAGACCTTCAGCTACAGTGTCGAGGCCACAGACGCCGATGATTGGCTCGTGGACATCAGCAAGCATTTCGAGTGCAGCAATGTCAGACCTGAGGACTTTGTCAAGTTTGCCTCTTTTCAACTCAAAGATCAAGCTGCTGAGTGGTTCCAGCAATACAAAGATTCCAGAGGAGGTCGTGTCATTACTTGGGATGATTTCCGTCGTGACTTCAAAGCGCACCACATTCCAGAAAGTGTTGTTGAGCTTAAGCGTGAGGAATTCCGCAATCTCAAGCAAGGCAACATGACTGTCTATCAATACAACACTCAGTTCCAGAAGCTCTCTCGTTTTGCAAGGCAAGACATTCCTGATGAGAAGAGTATGATCTACCAATTCATGCGTGGTCTCAGAGAAGATCTGCAACTTGCTCTCGTGCTTTTCGAGCCATTAAAGTATGATGAATTCTACAACATGGCACTGAAACAAGAAGCTGCTCAGCTCAAGTGTGAGGCATCTAAGAAGAGGGTCAGAGACGCAGTTCAGTCTTCTTCTTCTTCACTTGTGGCAGCTAAGCAACAGATGTTCTGGTTGCCTCCTCCTCCTCCGTTCCGTCAGTCTTATCAGCAGAAGAATTCAAGTGGCCGTGGATCTTCCCACCCACCCAACCCTGGCTATCAGAACAAGTCTCAGAACCAAGCTCCAAGGCCAAGTGCTCCTTACCATCGTCCGCTCTCAAAAGTGACTTGTAACAAATGCCAGCAGAAGGGTCACTATGCGAACAAGTGCTTCAACCAAAGGCGCCTTCCGCCTCCTCCTCCTGTGAAATCTGCCAGCAATGCAGTGGTCAAGCATAATTCCTAGCATGCTAAGGTGAACATGTTGAATGCAGCTCAAGCAGAGGAGTCTTCTGAAGTGATCATGGGTAATCTTCCTGTTAATGATATTCCTGCTAAAGTCTTATTTGACACTGGAGCATCGCTTTCTTTCATTTCAAGACCTTTTGCATCTAAGCATGATTTCGTTACTCAAGTTTTGCCGAGACCGTTGTCTATTGTGTCCCCGGGTAAGCAAATGACATCTAATGTTTGTGTCCCGGATGTTTCCATCAAGATGGGTGACTACAAATTCTTGTCAAAACCAATTGTTCTTGGTGACTCTGATATTGATCTTATTCTCGAGATGGACTGGCTTTCTAAGCACAAGGCTCAGCTCGAGTGTGCTGCCAGGGAAATCAAATTTACTCACTCTTCTAACGATGTGATCATCTATGCTTCTCGTGATGATACCATTCGGTTGTTTTCTCTCAATGAGAATGATGAATTGGAGGCTATCTCTCAGATTCCAGTCGTTTGTGAGTACGAAGATGTTTTTCCAGAAGAGCTTCCGGGTATGCCTCCCCGCAGGCCAGTTGAATTCGTTATTGATCTTGAGCCTGGCACGGAACCCGTTTGCAAGCGTCCTTACAAGCTTGGACCAGATGAGCTCAAGGAATTGAAGATTCAACTCGATAAACAAGAACGTCTGGGTCTGATCAGACCGAGTTCTTCTCCGTGGGGTTGTGGTGTTCATTTTGTCAAGAAGAAGGATGGCACGGACCGACTTTGCGTCGATTACCGTCCATTGAACAAGAAGACTATCAAGAACAAGTACCCACTTCCCAACATCAATGAGCTATTTGAGCAACTCAAAGGTGCTAAGGTGTTCTCCAAGCTTGACCTTCGTATGGGTTATCATCAGATTCGCATTCGTGAAGAAGATATTCCCAAGACAGCATTCAGAACAAGCTCTGGTTCTTATGAATATACTGTCATGTCTTTCGGCCTCGTCAATGCTCCTCCATATTTCACTCGCTTGATGAATTTCATCTTCAACCCCTACATCAACGAATTTGTCTTGGTCTATCTCGATGATATTTTGGTCTTCTCCAAGAATAAGAAGGATCATGCCGAACATTTGCGATTGGTACTCGACAAGCTCAGAGAGTATCAATTATATGCGAAGTTCTCCAAATGTGAATTCTGGCTTGATGAAGTTCTTTATCTTGGTCATATCATCTCTGCCAAGGGCATCGCTGTTAATCCAGAGAGGGTATCTGCAGTTTTGAATTGGAATCCTCCTCAGAATGTCAAGCAGCTTCGCAGTTTTCTTGGACTTGCAAGCTATTGCCGAAGATTCGTTGAGAATTTCTCCAAGATTGCTAAGCCTCTTTCCAACCTCCTCCAGAAGCATGTGAAATATGAATGGTCTCCTGAGTGTGACGTTGCTTTCAACACTCTCAAAGAGAAACTTGTCACTGCTCCAGTTTTGACTCCTCCTGACGAATCAAAGCCTTATGAAGTATTCTGTGATGCTTCTCTCCAGGGCCTCGGTGCTGTCTTAATGCAAGAGAAGAAGGTTGTTGCCTATACCTCTCGCTAGTTGAAGCCCAATGAAAGGAACTACCCCACTCACGATCTTGAGTTGGCGGCAGTGGTCCACGCTCTAATAACATGGAGACATCTCCTGTTGGGAAGAAAAGTGGACATCTTCACCGATAACAAGAGTCTCAAGTATATCTTCACTCAGCCTCATCTCAACCTCAGGAAAACTCGATGGGTCGAAATGATTCAAGAGTATAATCCGAGTATTGAGTACACTCCAGGCAAGGCTAATGTGATTGCAGAAGCTTTGAGCAGAAAGGCTTACTGCAACAGCTTAATCCTCAAGCCATTTCAACCGGATCTCTGTGAGGCTTTCCGCAAGTTGAATCTCCAAGTTGTTCCTCAAGGTGTTCTTGCCAACCTCATCGTCTCTCCTACTTTGGAAGATCAGATTCGTGAGGCACAATTGTTGGATACCATGGTGAAGAAGGTGAAACGTGGTATTGAAAAGAGCATTCCCAAATACAAGTGCTATCGAGTTGATGACAGGGATGCCCTTTTCTTCGAGGACCGGATCGTGGTTCCAAAGGGTGATCTTCGTAAAGTCATTATGAACGAAGCGCACAATTCTCTTCTGTCAATTCATCCTGGAAGTTCGAAGATGTACCATGACCTCAAGCAGTCGTATTGGTGGACTCGAATGAAGCGTGAGATCGCTCAATTCGTGAATGAGTGTGATGTCTGCAGAAGGGTGAAAGCAGAACACCAACGACCAGCTGGTCTTCTCCAACCTCTTGCTATTCCTGAATGGAAGTTTGATCATATCGAAATGGACTTCGTGACTGGTTTTCCTAAGTCCAAGCGTGGAAATGATGCTATCTTCGTCGTCATCGACAAGCTCACCAAAGTGGCTCATTTTCTTCCTATCAAAGAGTCTATCACAGCAGCGCAGCTGGCAGAGCTCTACACCTCCAGAATTGTCTCTTTGCACGGCATTCCGCAATTGATCTCTTCAGACCGTGGCAGCATCTTTACCTCCAAGTTTTGGGATTCTTTTCAGACGGCCATGGGCACCAACATTCGCTTCAGCACAGCTTTCCACCCTCAAACTAGTGGACAAGTCGAGCGTGTCAACCAAATTCTCGAAGATATGCTCAGAGCCTGTGTTATCTCTTTCGGTATGAAGTGGGAGGATTGTCTTCCTTATGCTGAATTCTCTTACAACAACAGCTTTCAAGCCAGCTCGGGCAAAGCCCCATTCAAGATTCTCTATGGCAGAAAGTGCCGTACCCCTCTCAACTGGTCTGAAACTGGTGAACGTCAATTGCTCGGCAATGATTTGATCTCAGAGGCTGAGGCTATGTGCAAGGTCATTCGTGAGAACCTCAAAGCCGCGCAATCGCGCCAGAAGAGCTATTACGATAGCAAACACCGAGATGTGGCATTCGAGATCGGAGACCATGTTTACCTCCGTGTCTCGCCAATGAAAGGAACTCGTCGCTTCGGTATCAAGGGGAAACTTGCCCCGCGATACGTCGGTCCCTTCAAGATCATCGGCAAACGAGGCGATCTAGCCTATCAACTTGAGCTTCCCTCCAACTTTGCAAATGTGCACGATGTTTTCCATGTGTCACAGCTTCACAAGTGCTTCAAGACGCCTGAGCGCACCATCAACTTTGAAGAGATTGATCTTCAAGAAGATTTGTCCTATCATGAGCATCCAGTTGCCATTCTGGAGACAACTGAGCGCAAGACTCGCAACAAGTCAATCAAATTCCTCAAAGTGAAATAGTCACATCATTCAGACCGAGAGGCCACCTGGGAGCGTGAAGACCACATACGTTCCGAGTATCCGGAGTTCTTTCAGTCCTAGATCTTGGGACGAGATCCTCTCGTAGTGGTGGTGTGTTGTAACGCCCAGATGTAACTTGCCATAATTGTAATCCAACTCTTGCCATTTCCGGCTATGTGTTATGATATTTCCTCCGTGGTTGGGTTCTCTTCGTTTTGCATTTTGGTCATGTCATGCATTTCATATCATGTCATCATGTGCATCGCATTCGCATACGTGTTCGTCTCTTAAATCCGAGCATCTTTCCCGTTGTCCGTTTTGCAATCCGGCGCTCCTATGTCTCCCGGCGTCCCCTTTTACATTTCTTCGTGAGCGGGTATTAAACATTATCGGAATGGACCGAGGTTTGACATGTGGCCTCGGTATAGCACCGGTAGACCGCCTGTCAAGTTTCGGGTCAATCGGAGTTCGTTTGGTACTCCAACGGTTAACCGGGTAACCGTGAAGGCCTCGTGTGTGTTGCAGCCCAAAACCCCTTCATAACAGCCCAATGACCCATCTAAGTCACTCCCATGTCCTCCGCCGTTCGATCACGATCGCGTGGCCGAAAACCGTGCTCAATTTGAAGCTCCCTAGCCCCTTCTACCTATAAAAATGCCTGCCCCGTCCAAATCTAAGAGAGGCACCCCGAAACCCTAATCCCTCCTCGAAATCCGCGCCCGCACAGTGCTCCGCCGCCACTTGTCCCGCCGCCGGCGCGCCCTGGCCAGTGGGAGCGTGCCACGTGGCGCTCCAGCTCCCCCGCCGCCGCCAGCCCGCCGGGGCCCGAGGCCGGCCCGCCCCGGGCCTCATCTGGTCCGCGCCCCCGCGCCTCCTCCGCCGCTCCGCGTCGTCCGCCCGCCGCCGCCTCGCTCGCGCCGCCGCCGCCCCTCTCCCGCACCGCGCCGCTGCAGCCCGCCGGCCGGCGCCGCCGCCCGCTGCCTCTCGCGGTCGCCGCCGACGCGGGGTGCCGCAGCCCGCAGATCCCGAGGATCCCCGCGCCGGATCCGGCCTCCGCTGCCCGGATCCGAAGATCCCCGCCTCCGGCAGCCTCCTCCGACTACTCCGGCGAGCCGCCGGCGCTAGATCTCGGCCATCCTCGATTTCCGTGCCCGACGGTTGACTTTCTCCTCGCTCCTCGATTTCTCTAAGTCATTAAGTTTTGCATCATATTCACATGTTCCCAGTGCCATAATTTTGCATCCATAGCTCCGATCCATGCGTATAATATGTCGGTTTGTTCGTCTCGAAGAGTACATCACTTTGTTCCATTGCATCATTTTCATTTGAGGTCATCTCGATGCCCGAAATGCTGTTAGAAGAGGGCTAGTTGATGTTAGTTGCTGGATCTTATCTGAACATGCACTTTTGTCATTTTTGCCATGATTGATGTGTACCTCCTATGAAGTTGTGTCCTACATGAGTTTTGTAATATGCCATGTTACTTTTCCAGAGAATTTTTCCATGTATTTTTGTGATCTATGTGGTGACTAGCACAAGCATGCAAACTAGGTATCCCTGACTGCTGTTATTTTTATGCCATGTGTTCATGTTGTTTCCGAGAGATCTATGCATAATTTCAGCATGATCAGTAAGGGAGTTTTGAACTTGAGTATTTGATCTATTCATCCATTCCTTTGTTTGCAATTATGGAGTGCCATAGCTTGACTCAATCGAGCTCTACTTTTGCTACAAAATGTTGCTGGCAGATTGTTTACGTGTTATTCGATTTTTCCAAGCTTGGTGTAGTTGATCCTTGCATGCTATGATGCTACTATTTCCATGTATTGTTAATATGCCATGTCTTATTGATGTATGTATGCTTAGTTTATCATGCAATGCTCTGTAGTGTGTGCATCGAGCTCACGAACATGCCTAGTCGTTACTAGTTTTCTGCCATGTCCAGTTTTCTGCTAAGTCTGAAACCTGTAACGAAACTTGCTTAATTGACATGGGTGTAATCATATTTCCTGATCCTTTTTGGCTTATGGTCAGTAAGAGACTTTTGTCAAGTGCCTTGAGTAGATTCATGCCATGCCTTTCTTTGCTATGCTCTGAACATGTAGCATGTTGTTTCATTGCTCTGAACATGCCATCCTGATGTTAGTTTCTGCTTGTTGTTATTTTCACTAAGTCTGTGAACCTGTTATCTTGTGCACTTTTGCCATGCTTGTTTGGACCTGTTATGATGTGATTTGGCCGTAGCTCAGTGTTCATATTTCGTCGAGCATCTTGAGTAGACTACTGTCATAAGCTTTGTTGCCATGTTTGGGTGCAGTAGCTTAATTATTTGTTGCTTGCTAAGTAGCATCATGCTGTTTATGGCAGTTTTGTGTCATTCTTGTATTGCTTGCCATTTGCAAACCGTGCATCCGATTCCGGTGTATTTTATATCGATTTCAACCGAAATCACCTCATCTATCCAGTGGCATGCTTGGTTTGCCAAGATTATGCCCTGTTCACCCTTGTCCTTCCGGAGCATGCATTCGCATTGCATATCACCTCTCGCATATCATGCCATGTTTTGCATCATGTTGCTTGCGCATTGCATCGTGGTTGATATTGGTTCTTTCTCTTATTCTCTTGTCTTGGGTAGAGCCGGGAGACGAGTACGTGACCAAGGATTCCGTTGAGAACGCTTACGAGGTCCAAGCTTTCGACAACTCTGAGAACCTTGCAGGCAAGATGACCATACCCTCGAAATCACCTCTATCTTTGCTTGCTAGATTGCTCGCTCTTTTGCTATGCCTATGCTGCGATACCTACCACTTGCTATATCATGCCTCCTATATAGCCTTGTCAGCCCCTAACCCTCCATGTCCTAGCAAACCATTGTTTGGCTATGTTACTGCTTTGCTCAGCCCCTCTTATAGCGTTGCTAGTTGCAGGTGAAGATGAAGTTTGTTCCTTGTTGGAACATGGACTTGTTGTTCCTTGTTTGGAACATGTTTACTTGTTGGGATATCACAATACCTCTTATTTAATTAATGCATCTATATACTTGGTAAAGGGTGGAAGGCTCGGCCTTATGCCTGGTGTTTTGTTCCACTCTTGCCACCCTAGTTTCCGTCATACCGGCGTTATGTTCCCGGAGTTTGCGTTCCTTACACGGTTGGGTGATTTATGGGACCCCCTTGACAGTTCACTTTGAATAAGACTTTTCCAGCAAGGCCCAACATTGGTTTTACCATTTGCCACCTAAGCCTTTTTCCCTTGGGTTCTGCAGACTCAAGGGTCATCTTATTTTAACCCCCCCCCGGGCCAGTTCTCCTTCGATTGCTGGTCGAAACTAGAGCCCTTTGCAGTGCCACCTCGAGGCAACTCGAGGGCTGGTTTTAGTTGTACGGAGTGTTCATCCGGATGTGCCCTGAGACTGAGATATGTGCAGCTCCTATCAGGATTTGTCGGCACAATCAGGCGGCTTTGCTGGACTTGTTTTGTTGCTGCCGAGATGTCTTGTAGTCCGGGATTCCGAGATTGATCGGGTCTTCCCGGTAGAAGGAATATCCTTTGTTGACCGTGAGAGCTTATCATGGGCTAAGTTGGGACACCCCTGCAGGGTATTATCTTTCGAAAGCCGTGCCCGCGGTTATGAGGCAGATGGGAATTTGTTGATGTCCGGATGTAGAAAACCCGAAGTTGACCTTAACTAAAACACATCAACCGCGTGTGTAACCGTGATGGTCTCTTCTCGGCGGGGCCCGGGAAGTGAACACGGTTGTTGGAGTTATGCCTGACGTAGATTGTTTCAGGATCACTTCTTGATCACTACTAGTTTTACGAACGTGCTTTGCCTTCTCTTCTCGCTCTCTTTTGCGCTGTAGCCACCATATGCTAGTCGCTTGCTGCAGCTCCACCTCACAAACCCCTTTCCCACCTTAAGCTTAAATAGTCTTGATCTCGCGGGTGTGAGATTGCTGAGTCCCCGTGACTCACAGATATTATCACCATAGTTGCAGGTACCAAGGATGCCAGTGCAGATGACGCGACCGAGCTCATTTGGGAGTTCGACGAGGAACGTGGCCGTTACTATGTTTCTTTTCCAGATGATCAGTAGTGGAGCCCAGTTGGGTGATCCGGGGATCTGTTTAGCATTTGGGGTAGTCTTCTTTCATTTTGGTACCATAGTCGGACCTTGAGTGTAATCTGTATGATGGATGTTATTTATGTACTTGTGTGAAGTGGCGATTGTAAGCCAACTATGTATCTTTCCCCTTTATTTATTAAATGGATTGTGTGAAGATTACCTCACTTGCGACATTGCTTTCAATGCGGTTATGCCTCTAAGTCGTGCCTTGACACGTTAGAGATATAGCCGCATCGAGGGCGTTACACGAACGTGCAGGACCGAAGCGACGGGTGAGGTGACTCCTCCCCGCCCCGTGATTAAAGGGAGTGGGCGCCTTGGAAGACCACGCCTCGGCCCCGTCTAGTAAACGGGTCGCGCCTCCACGCCTCCCTCCGTTTATGGGGAAGGCGCGAGCTGCCCCCTTTTACTAGGACGTGACGCATGCATGCAGAGATCAGCCTCACGCATGCCGCCCACGTCACACACGCCTCCCCACGACGTGCCACGCGCGGGAAGCGTGGGAGGTGCAGCGCGCGAAGAAACTTACCGCGGTAAAAACCGCCCTGCCTGCCAGCGCACCGTTCTTGGGCCTGGCCCAACAACGCGTAGCGCTTATGTGTGGCCTAGGCCCGGGGGCTCCTGTAGGTGTACAAAAAGAGGGGTACACTTTTTGTACCCCTATGACTGTGCACGGGCAGTCTGTGTTGGGGAACGTAGCAGAAATTTAAAATTTTCCTACGTGTCACCAAGATCTATCTATGGAGAAACCAGCAACGAGGGGAAAGAGAGTGCATCTACATACCCTTGTAGATCGCTAAGCGGAAGCGTTGAAGTGAACGGGGTTGATGGAGTCGTACTCATCGTGATCCAAATCACCGATGACCAAGTGTCGAACGGACGGCACCTCCGCGTTCAACACACGTACAGCCCGGTGACGTCTCCCATTGCCTTGATCCAGCAAGGAGAGAGGGAGAGGTTGAGGAAGACTCCATCCAGCAGCAGCACAACGGCGTGCTGGTGGTGGAGGAGCGTGGCAATCCTCCAGGGCTTCGCCAAGCACCGCGGGAGAGGAGGAGGGAGAGAAGCAGGGCTGTGCCAAGAGAGAGATTGAATCGCGTGTATTGGGCAACCCAAACCTCAAGTATATATAGGGGAGGGGAGGGGCTGCGCCCCCACCTAGGGTTCCCTCCCCAGTGGTGGCGGCAGCCCCAGATCCCATCTGGGGTGGTGGCCACAAGGGGGAGAAGGGGAAGGCACACCTGGGGTGGGCCTTAGGGCCCATCTGCCCTAGGGTTCGCCCCCTCCCCTCTTGGAGGTGCCTTGGGCCATGGTGGGAGGCGCCCCAGGCCACCTAGGGGCTGGTCCCTTCCCACTATTGGCCCATGTAGGCCTCCGGGGATGGTGGCCCCTCCCGGTGGACCCCCGGACCCCTCCGGTGGTCCCGGTACACTACCGGTGACGCCCAGAACACTTCCGGTGGCCAAAACCATACTTCCTATATATAAATCTTTACCTCCGGACCATTCCGAAACTCCTCGTGACGTCCGGGATCTCATCCGGGACTCCGAACAACATTCGGTAACCACATACAAACTTCCTTTATAACCCTAGCGTCATCGAACCTTAAGTGTGTAGACCCTACGGGTTCGGGAACCATGCAGACATGACCGAGACGTTCTCCAGTCAATAACCAACAGCGGGATCTGGATACCCATGTTGGTTCCCACATGTTCCACGATGATCTCATCGGATGAACCACGATGTCGAGGATTCGATCAATCCCGTATACAATTCCCTTTGTCTAGCGGTATAGTACTTGCCCGAGATTCGATCGTCGGTATCTCGATACCTTGTTCAATCTCGTTACCGGCAAGTCTCTTTACTCGTTCCGTAACACATCATCCCGTGATCAACTCCTTGATCACATTGTGCACATTATGATGATGTCCTACCGAGTGGGCCCAGAGATACCTCTCCGTCACACGGAGTGACAAATCCCAGTCTCGATTCGTGCCAACCCAACAGACACTTTCGGAGATACCTGTAGTGTACCTTTATAGCCACCCAGTTACGTTGGGACGTTTGGCACACCCAAAGTATTCCTACGGTATCCGGGAGTTGCACAATCTCATGGTCTAAGGAAATGATACTTGACATTAGAAAAGCTTTAGCATACGAACTACACGATCTTGTGCTAGGCTTTGGATTGGGTCTTGTCCATCACATCATTCTTCTAATGATGTGATCCCGTTATCAATGACATCCAATGTCCATGGTCAGGAAACCGTAACTATCTATTGATCAACGAGCTAGTCAACTAGAGGCTTACTAGGGACATGGTGTTGTCTATGTATCCACACATGTATCTGAGTTTCCTATCAATACAATTCTAGCATGGATAATAAACGATTATTATGAACAAGGAAATATAATAATAACCAATTTATTATTGCCTCTAGGGCATATTTCCAACGGTCTGAGCCACGGGCGCCGCCGCACCGAGCCCGACAAGGGAGGTAGAACCAAGGTAAGGCCGAAGCCAAAGAGGAGCAGAACGAAGCCAAGACCAAGACCACAAAGAGCAAAGGGGACGAAGCGCCCCCCCGGCAAGATCCTTGACGGGAGGCGGTTTTAACAAACCCGGCAAGACCCTTGCCGTGGCAGCCTCGCCCGACACCTATGGAGCGGGTCACCCTTGAGTCCACTGCCCCCATGGGGCAAGGATTCGGGAGGCATCCCCGTGGTGGTATGCAGATCTTTATGAAGATATTCAAGATCAGATGCACACTTTAGAAGATGATGGTCCTTGGCGGGATCCCAGCCAAGGAAAACCACAAGGCCCCCGACAAGAGCCTTGCCGGGGATGGCAACAGGCGCCGCGGCAAGACCGTTGTAGGGACCCCGGCAAGCCCCTTGCCGGGGCCGCGACAAGGCCCTTGCCGAGGACACCCGTGGGGCCACCATCGGACCCGCACCAGTCGCGCCTCCACCATTGTTCGCATGCAGCTGCCGACCCAACCAGCTGGGAAGGCACCTGCGTGGCGGCATGCAGATCCTCGTGGAGACCTACCAGCGCGCCACCTCTGCTGCCTGCCTGCCTACATGGCATCGCAGGCACCGCTGGCCAGGGCGCGTGTCGACGCGGGAGAGAGCGGCGACGGACAAGACGCGGCTCTCCCCCGCCCCTGATAAAGTAAGGACACCTAAGCAAGGCGCATTAAATGCGCCTTGTCATGTAATACAAGGGATAACCTCGCATCGTTGTACCCTTTCCACCTCCTGTGTGCCACTGTGGCAGCCCCTTTCCCTATCAAAGGAGGCCCTGGGCGACCAGGAAGGGGATTCGGCTTTTTGGAGCTCCTCACGCCCCATAGCTAGCTCAAGAACACCAACATATAATCCACCAAAGCAGGAGTAGGGTGTTACGCAGCTTCGCGGCCCGAACCAAGGTAAAGGAATCGTGTACTATCTGCTCGATCTGCTCTTCTCACGACCCCTGCGCCCGGCAACCACAGAAAGGGATTCCCGTGATCCCATAGGTGTCGTTTCCCACCGACAGCGGGCTGAAGCCGAAGCCAGGAAAAGGAAGCACAATGATACATCTAATGATGCTCCCTCCAAGAAGAAAGAGCGTGCTGCTGCCCCAGAGCCCCTCATCATTGAATCTATCACAGTTGCTCTTCCTGCTTCAACCAACCAAGAGCGCCGCCTTGTGATTCCTGAGCCTGCTTCCACAGAGGCTCATGCAGGTGAAGAAGTTCCAGCTGCTGACACGAACACAGCTGAGGACATTGGTCACAAAGACAATGTAGATGATGATGTAATCCTTCATCAGCTCGAACCCCGGTCATTATCATCGCCTGCTCTCATGAGAAGTGAACTCATTAGCATTGGTCGTCCATTGACGCCAATCGCTCAAGATGACTCATGGGCCAAGCGCCAACATCAAGACACTCCAGTACAAGATGAGACACCACGTACTCCCCCTGCTCAAGTTACGCCTTCAGTCCTTGATGATGAAGACTACATGGAACAGACCACTCCTTCTCCAAGGGTGTCGCTAGCGTTCCGCAGGTTCCGCAAGGGCCTCCGGCCACAGGTCTCCATGTCCACCATTCCAGAAGGAGAAGCGCAACACACTAGCTTAGTAGCACGTCAAGTGTTTTCTTAAGCCACTCCTTCTGCAACTGCCTCAGAGTCTGAAGCCAAGACTGCTGAAGACATTCCGGCTGCATCAGCCGAAGAAGAAAGAGGAGCCACACCCCCAACAAGTGATCAAGTCATTCTCGAGGAGAATGTGATTGTGCCCGACCCTCCAATCCTTGAACAGTTGGAGGTTGAAAACCCTGAGGCTGCCACCAACAACGCCACTGAAGCCAATGACTCTGTCATGGCTGAAGACAATGTGGAGCCTGAAGCTATTGTCAATCATGAAGCCACAATGACGCTAATCATCTCTGATGGCGCGTTCCTCCTCCAAGGCCACATACCATGCAACGTGAGTTCAATCGTGCAGGTGAGCTTGTCACAGTCAGATGGCCTATTATGGTTCCACCCACTACTCCCAGACCACACTACGATTATCATGTGTTGCAAAGGCCTCAAGTTCAGAAGCCCAAGCCACGTCTGCCAAGGCTTCCAAGTGTTGTCACTACTCAGGGATCATTCAGTGTCCTTAGCTTCAGAGAGCACATCACTTTCTTTGACAGCGTGAAGAATCCATACTCGAAGCCTGAGATCTCCTCTGATAGATTTTTGAGCCACCAGTAGCGAAGCTACTACTCACGCATCCTATACAACCAAGAGCGGATCTTTCCACACATGCGTCTGGATTGTGAAGCTATAGCTGGGCTGCCATGTCTAGAAGAAGCACTGCTTTAGGGATGTTGGTCTTTCGCCTTTTGTGACTGACAAAGAACACTAGAATGAAGAGCTTCTGTTGCAGTTCTATGCCACACTCCATATTCGCGGCTACAACAGGGATCCAAAGACTTGGGTCCTTGAGTGGATGACAAGTGATGTACAACACGAAGCCAAAGCTCAAGACATCATCGAGCTTACTTCCCTGCCCACTCCATGTGAGTTATATGAACCTGGTTGTTGATAACCCACAAGTATAGGGGATCAGTTGTAGCCTCTTTTGATAAGTAAGAGTATCGAATCCAATGAGAAGCTAAAGGTAGAACAAATATTCCCTCAAGTTCTATCGACCAACGATACAACTCTACGCATGCTTAACGTTCGCTTTACCTAGAACAAGTATGAAACTAGAAGTACTTTGTAGGTGTTGTTGGATAGGTTTGTAAGATAATAAAGAGCACATAAATAAAAAGTAGGGGATCTTTAGATGAAGACACAACTAAGTTAGTTTTAGTAGAGAGCTTTTTGTCACACAAGAAAGTTATTTGTCCCTAGGCAATCAATAACTAGACCGGTAATCACTAGTGCAATTTTATATGAGGGAGAGGCATAAGCTAACATACTTTCCCTCCTTGGATTATACGCATTTATGATTGGAACTCTAGCAAGCATCCGCAACTACTAAATATCATTAAGGTAAAACCCAACCATAGCATTAAAGTATCAAGTTCTCTTTCCTCCCATACGCAAACAACCTACTTACTCGGCTCTGTGCTTCTGTCACTCACGCCACCCACCATAAGCAAATCATGAACATGTTGCAAACCCTAAAACCGGGATCCCTCATGCTTGCGCGACACGGAGAGCACCATAGGACATCACCAATAATAAAACATGCAACTCAAACCAATCACGATCATCAATTAACCCATAGGACAAAATGGATCTACTCAAATATCATAGGATAGACATACATCATTGGGAAATAATATATAGCTTTGAGCACCATGTTTAAGTAGAGATTACAGCGAGTATTGGCTTTCTTGTGGCGAAAGAAGGGCACCAACCGCCTTACGGAGTGGCCACGAGGGCCTAGGGTGCACACTACCCCCTGGGGCGTGCCCCTCACCCTCGTGGGCCCCTCGGGCATTGTCTCCGGTTGATTCAACTTCCCAAAATTCACATATATTCCAAAAAAAATCTCCATCAGGTTTTATCCTGTTTGGACTCCGTTTGATATGGATTTTCTGCGAAACAAAAAAACATGCAACAAACAGGAACTGGCATTGGGCACCAGATCAATATGTTAATCCCAAAAATAGTATAAAAGGTTGCCAAAAGTATGTAAAAGTTGTAGAATATACGCATGGAACCATAAAAAGTTATAGATACGACAGAGACGTATCAGTTGTCAGCTTCACAAGGATGAGCTGCAGAGTATCTTTCAGAAGCCAGAGCCAAACATGAGTCGGATGCTTAGCCTGATCAAGCCATTGCCTCAATACGCTGAATATCCAATGGAATTCTTTGTGAAGGACCTTGAGTACTTGCCACACACAGTGTATCATATTCTGAGGTGTACTCTATGGCCCATCAAGGGACATTCTTCTAAAGCTAAACTTGAAGGCGCCATGAAGTCTTTGGTGAGGGAGTCCTGGACTAAGGGGTCCTCGGGCATCCGGCCTGTTATCCATGGTTCGGACTGATGGGCTGTGAAGATACGAAGGCTGAATACAATACCCGTGTCCGAACCGGACTCTACTAGGCGTGGAAGGCAAGCTAGGCAACCGACTATGAAGATTCCCTCCTATGTAACCGACCTCATGTAACCCTAGATCTCTCGGGTGTCTATATAAACCAGAGAGCATAGTCTGGATAGGACAAATTCATTACCATATACTCATAGGCTAGACTTCTAGGGTCTAGCCATTACGATCTCGTGGTAGATCAACTCTTGTAACACTCATATTCATCAAGGTTAGTCAAGCAGGAAGTAGGGTATTACCTCCATAGAGAGGGCCTGAACCTGGGTAAACATTGTGTCCCCCGTCTCCTGTTACCATCGATCCTAGATGCACAGCTCGGGACCCCCTACCCGAGATACGCCTGTTTTGACACTGACATTTGGTATTCTATATCATCAATGTCATCATATTCAACACTCGGGATTTTTTCATAAGACAACTTGCAGCTTCTGGGATTGATCTGTTTGGCCTGAAGTTCTATGCTCCATGGGTGATGCGCTTGATTGAGCTTCATTCCACCGTTGACTATCAACCTTCAGCGTGCAACCACATTGTTTTTCTTCCTAAAGTTGATCTGTCGATTGAAGCCATCTACCCCGAGCCTTCCAAGAAGCCCCTACATCTTCATAATGCTGAATATCAAAGCTTCTCGCAGTCAATTGAAGGAATTCTTGTCCCCAATGCTACAACCCCTGCTTATCCTCTGGCTAGAAACATGAGAGTGCCACACGGAACTAACACTGAAGCCACTGCAAGTACAATTTCCCAAAGGCCTCAAAAGCGTCCCCGTGTACTCAATGACCGAGAGCTTCTGGTGGCATTGCATCAAAAGCAAAATAAGCATCATGACTGGCTGAAGTGTCAGACGTACAGTCTCCTGGTGGATGTCAATCGCATCCATACCTTGGCCACCAACTCATTTGTTGCTTATGAAGCCTGTCGGCGGTCCTAGAAGAGCCTCACAATGCTCTATCCTGAAGACGATCTTCGCGAAGATGGCTTCACAAAGAACTTCAAGTTTGACTCCAAGCCTCCACCGGATGCAAGCTAGCGTCACATTACGTCTATTGAAGATTATGAATATTCGTCTTCGGCTACAACTATTGTTGCGAGAGTCGTCGCTGAAGAAGACGATGCCACTTCACCGATGATGGTTGCACTACATCTAGGTTCTACGTCAGGCCCGTCTGCAACAACAAACTCCAATGACAACCCTGCTCCATCATCTACTACAGCTGGGAATGAGTAGATACTCTATGTCTTCAAACCTTTTTGGTCATTACTGATAAAAGGGGGAGAAGCATATGAGTTGATAGTCTTCAAGCGGGTCCATATGGGTGGTTGCATTATTTTGCTAAGTCTTTACAACTCTTGTCATTTTCAAAAAATTGGTTTTTGAGTTGTAACACTTAAACTCGATGGTCGTCTGCTACGTTGTTTTGCTGCCACTTTGTGATGCGATGATAAATCCCGCATGCAGTCATTCTGCAGACGCCCATTTCTCATTATGCATGTCAGTATCTTTGTTATTCTTATATATGCATGATGAATTGTCTTCGTAAGTTGAAGAGGATCTCCACAAAGTAAAACCTGCCACGTGCACTTGCATTCAAAGGCAAACTACTTATATGCACATCTTCAGGGGGAGGCTTTTGCAACTTATGAAGACAATGCTTTTATCCTTCACTCTCACATATTTTTATCCCCTTGAAAACTTCAACCAGTTTGTCATCAATCACCAAAAAGGGGGAGATTGTAAGTGCATCTAGTGCCACCCCTAGTTGGTTTTGGAGTATTGACGACAAACTTGGTTGAGGGACTAATGTGTTTGTGAGAATTGCAGGATAACACAGGTAGTAGTCCCTTATTGAGTCGGTTTACCTACCAGAGATGACCCCTAAAAATGAGTGACGACATTGAAGACAATGGTGGTTCATGAAGACATTCACGATGAAGATTATGACATGAGAACACATTCAATGAAGACTATGGAGTGCGAAGACATAGTTGTTTCGTAGTTTCCTTTTCTTCTATGTTGAGTCATAGGAACCACCGTACTGTTAAGTGGGGTCCCAGTGAACAAAGTCAGAGTGATTGAAGTGATGCTCAACCAAATCCTATGTCTTCGAGCGAAAACAATGAGAGAAAATCTTATCCAGAGCTAGATGAGTCAGCTTTACTTGTAGCCCAAGCCAAGCTGCCGCGTGTGTTTGTAATCTGACCGTTGGACACGTGTTGGTTCCTTAGTGACCCAGTGTCATTTTGGACAAATCAGGTCGGGTTGCCTCCTGGCTGTAAATAGCCCACCCCCTACACCATAAATTGGTGGCTACTCAGAGTTAGTGCACGGCTTTTGTCATTTGGGAGCAACCCACCTCCGAAGCATTTGAGAGAGAGATTCTTGCGAGGACAAAGCCCAAAACACCCAGAACCAAAGAGTGTTTGTCGGCGTTCTGGGAACGGGGGTCCCCAGACTTGCCTACCTGCGGCCTGTGGCGTGGCTCGAGAGGGGGCCCAGCGCGGCCCATCTTCATCAACACAAGACCCAAGACCCTCGCGAGGGGCCAAGCCTCGCGGGGCGGACGACACGGTGCTTCCTCAGGCACGGCCTCATCAGGATGGCTCACGAGGAGGCGGAGAGATGAAGGCGGGGTACCTCGCGAGGTGCCCATGACGCAAGCCATGACGACCAAGGGCGCTAGGCGGGCGCCAGCCTGCGCATTGTCCTCCCTTTCCTCTTTGGTGCAAAGGGGGCAAGCGCAGGCGAGAGGATCAAGCAAAGGAATCCATTTCGGTGCAACAAGACCAAGACTAGTCCAACGGTGGGAAGGAGGTCATCGTGGAGCCCAGAACGGCATCACCACAGGGCCTTTGGCAGGCGAAGACCAACTTTAGTCAGGATAAGTGTACTAGATGTTCCCCTTCGAATTGGCCATTTTTTGGCGCCCTTCCTACTCAATATTTGGGAAGTGGCCCAGGGCCTTTGCCTATAAATAGGACTAGCCACCCCCAGTGCAGGGGGCAAGATAGAGAGATCGAGAAGTGGGTACCTAGAATCTGAGCAAGCAGAGGGCAAGTGAGAGAGAGAGAGATAGAGAGAGAGAGAGAGAGAGAGAAGGGCGGCTGAACTCCTCCTAGCAGTTCATCCCCCTAGCCAAGAACAGACCCTCGTGAGGCTGTTCATCATTGTATTGTTCATCATCATCAGCCCAAGAGGAAATCCACCCACCACAAACTAGAGTAGGGTATTACACCACAATGGTGGCCCGAACTAGTATAAACCCTGTGTCTCTTGTGTTGGTCTTTCGGTAGTTAGATCCTTGCGAGACGGAGAGGTAGAGGGCAGAATCTCCGCGCGCACCCCAGAGTCCGAACCTTAAGGGTCTGCCGGAACCCGAAATCCGACAGTGTTAGGCATCATTGAAGTCTTTCTGTCCGCGTGACCTGAACACTTGTTACACTTGAGGACTGTGAATCCTCCAGCCGGTTAGGCATCGTGTTCTGAGCATCCAAGAGACATTGTGGATTGCCAGTGAATGAAGTCTGTGATGGTTTGGAAGTCTACCTTGTGTTGGGGAACGTAGTAATTTCAAAAAATTTCCTACGCACACGCAAGATCATGGTGATGCATAGCAACGAGGGGGGAGAGTGTTTGTCTACGTACCCTCGTAGACCGAAGCGGAAGCGTTGACACGACGTAGAGGAAGTAGTCGTACGTAGAGTAAGTAGTCGTACGTTCTCCTCGCGATCCGACCGATCACAGCACCGTTACTCCGGCACCTCCGAGTTCTTGGCACACGTTCAGCTCGATGACGATCCCCGGGCTCCGATCCAGCGAAGCGTAGAGGAAGAGTTCCGTCAGCACGACGGCGTGGTGACGATCTTGATGTGTTACCGGCGCAGGGCTTCGCCTAAGCACTGCAACGATATGATCGAGGTGGAATTTGGTGGAAGGGGGCACCGCACACGGCTAAGGAACGATCCGTAGATCAACTTGTGTGTCCTTGGGGTGTCCCCTGCCCCCGTATATAAAGGATGAAGGGGGGGAGGCTGGCCGGCCAAAGGAGGGAGGCGCAGGAGGAGTCCTACTCCCTCTGGGAGTAGGATTCCCCCCCCCAATCCTAGTTGGACTAGGATTCTTCAAGGGGGAGAGAGAAGGAGAGGGGGGCGCCCACCTCTCCTAGTCCTAATAGGACTAGGGGAAGGGGGGAGGCGCGCAGCCCCTAGGGCTGCCCTCTCACTTCTCCTCCAAGGCCCATGTTGGCCCATTATGCTCCCGGGGGGTTCCGGTAACCCTCCCGGTATTCCGGTAAAATCCTGATTTCACCTGGAATGCATCCGATGTCCAAACATAGGCTTCCAATATATAATTCTTTATGTCTCAACCATTTCGAGACTCCACGTCACGTCCGTGATCACATCCGGGACTCCGAACTCCTTCGGTACATCAAAAATGCATAAACTCATAATAACTGTCATCGTAACGTTAAGCGTGCGGACCCTACGGTTCGAGAACAATGTAGACATGACCGAGACACGTCTCCGGTCAATAACCAATAGCGGGACCTGGATGCCCATATTGGTTCCTACATATTCTACGAAGATCTTTATCGGTCAGACCGCATAACAACATACGTTGTTCCCTTTGTCATCGGTATGTCACTTGCCCGAGATTCGATCGTCGGTATCCAATACCTAGTTCAATCTCGTTACCGGCAAGTCTCTTTTCTCGTTCCGTAATACATCATCTCGCAACTAACTCATTGGTTGCAATGCTTGCAAGGCTTATGTGATGTGCATTACCGAGAAGGCCCTGAGATACCTCTCCGACAATCGGAGTGACAAATCCTCATCTTGAAATATGCCAACCCAATATGTACCTTCGGAGACACTTGTAGAGCACCTTTATAATCACCCAGTTACGTTGTGACGTTTGGTAGCACACAAAGTGTTCCTACGGCAAATGGGAGTTGCATAATCTCATAGTTAAAGGAACATGTATAAGTCATGGATAAAAGCAACAGCAACATACTAAACGATCGGGTGCTATGCTAATGGAATGGGTCATGTCAATCAGATCATTCAACTAATGATGTGATCTCGTTAATCAAATAACAACTCTTTGTTCATGGTTAGGAAACATAACCATCTTTGATTAATGAGCTAGTCAAGTAGAGGCATACTAGTGACACTCTGTTTGTCTATGTATTCACACATGTATTATGTTTCCAGTTAATACAATTCTAGCATGAATAATAAACATTTATCATGATATAAGGAAATAAATAATAACTTTATTATTGCCTCTAGGGCATATTTCCTTCAGTCTCCCACTTGCACTAGAGTCAATAATCTAGTTCACATCGCCATGTGATTTATCAGCAATAGTTCACATCGATATGTGACCAGCACCCAAAGGGTTTACTAGATTCAGTAATCTAGTTCACATTGCTATGTGATTAACACCCAAAGAGTACTACAGTGTGACTTTTGCTTGTGAGAGAAGTTTAGTCAACGGGTCTGCCACATTCAGATCCGTTATGTATTTTGCAATTTTCTATGTCTACAATGCTCTGCGTGGAGCTACTTTAGCTAATTGCTCCCACTTTCAATATGTATCTAGATTGAGACTTAGAGTCATCCAGATTAGTGTCAAAACTTGCATCGACGTAACCTTTTACGACGAACCTTTTTGTCACCTCCATAATCGAGAAACATATCCTTATTCCACTAAGGATAATTTTGACCGCCGTCCAGTGATCTACTCCTAGATCACTATTGTACTCCCGTGCCAATCTCAGGGTAGGGTATACAATAGGTCTGGTACACAGCATGGCATACTTTATAGAACCTATGGCTGAGGCATAGGGAATGACTTTCATTCTCTTTCTATCTTCTGCCGTGGTCGGGCTTTGAGTCTTACTCAATTTCACACCTTGTAATACAGGCAAGAACTCTTTCTTTGACTGTTTCAATTTGAACTACTTCAAAAATCTTTTCAAGGTATGTATTTATTGAAAAACTTATCAAGCGTCTTGATCTATCTCTTATAGATCTTGATGCTCAATATGTAAGCAGCTTCACCGAGGTCCTTCTTCGAAAAACTCCTTTCAAATACTCCTTTATGCTTTACAGAATAATTCTACATTATTTCCGATCAATAATATGTCATTTACATATACTTATCAGAAATGTTGTAGTGCTCCCACTCACTTTCTTGTAATTACAGGCTTCACCGCAAGTCTGTATAAAACTATATGCTTTGATCAACTTATCAAAGCGTATATTCCAACTCCGAGATGCTTGCACCAGTCCATAGATGGATCGCTGGAGCTTGCATATTTTGTTAACACCTTCAGGATCGACAAAACCTTCTAGTTGCATCGTATACAACTCTTCTTTAATAAATCCATTAAGGAATGGAGTTTTGTTTATCCATTTGCCGGATTTCATAAAATGCGGCAATTGCTAACATGATTTGGACAGACTTAAGCATAGACACGAGTGAGAAACTCTCATCGTAGTCAATACCTTGAACTTGTCGAAAACCTTTTGCGACAATTCTAGCTTTGTAGATAGTAACACTACTATCAGTGTCCGTCTTCCTCTTGAAGATCCATTTATATTCTATGGCTTGCCGATCACCGGGCAAATCCATCAAAGTCCATACTTTGTTCTCATACATGGATCATATCTCAGATTTCATGGCCTCTAACCATTTCGCGGAATCTGGGCTCATCATCGCTTCCTCATAGTTCGCAAGTTCGTCAAGGTCTAGTAACATGACTTCCAGAACAGGATTACCGTACCACTCTGGTGCGGATCTCACTCTGGTTTACCTACGAGATTCGGTAGTTACTTGATCTGAAGTTACATGATCATCATCATTAACTTCCTCACTAATTGGTGTAGTAGTCACAAGAACAGATTTCTGTGATGAACTACTTTCCAATAAGGGAGAAGGTACAATTACCTTATCAAGTTTTCTACTTTCCTCCCACTCACTTCTTTCGAAAGAAACTTCTTCTCTAGAAAGGATCCATTCTTAAGCAACTATTTTGCCTTTGGATCTGTGATAGAAGGTGTACCCAACATTTTCCTTTGGGTATTCTATGAAGACGCATTTCTCCGATTTAGGTTCGAGCTTATCAGGATGAAACTTTTTCACATAAGCATCGCAACTCCAAACTTTAAGAAACGACAGCTTAGGTTTATTGCTAAACCATAGTTCATACGGTGTCGTCTCAACGGATTTAGATGGTGCCCTATTAAACGTGAATGCAGCTGTCTCTAATGCATGATCCCAAAACGATATTGGTAAATCGGTAAGAAACATCATAGATTGTACTATATCCAATAAAGTACGGTTATGACGTTCGGACACACCATCATGCTGTGGTGTTCCAGGTGGCGTGAGTAGTGAAACTATTTCACATTGTTTTAACTGAAGACCAAACTCGTAACTCAAATATTCGTCTCCGCGATCAGATCGTAGAAACCTTATTTTCTTGTCACGATGATTTTTCACTTCACTCTGAAATTCTTTGAACTTTTCAAACGTTTCAGACTTATGTTTCATTAAGTAGATATACCCATATCTGCTTAAATCATCTGTGAAGTTCTGAAAATAATGATACTTGTCGCGAGCCTTAATATTCATCGGACCACATACATCAGTATGTATGATTTCCAACAAATCTGTTGCTTGCTCCATTGTTCCGGAGAACGGCGTTTTAGTCATCTTGCCCAAGAGGCATGGTTCGCAAGCATCAAGTGATTCATAATCAAGTGATTCCAAAATCCCATCAGCATGGAGTTTCTTCATGCGCTTTACACCAATATGACCTAAACTGTAGTGTCACAAATAAGTTGCACTATCATTATTTAACTTTGCATCTTTTGGCTTCAATATTATGAATATGCGTATCATTATGATCGAGATCCAACAAACCATTTCGTTGGTGTGTATAACCATAGAAGGTTTTATTCATGTAAACAGAACAACAATTTATTCTCTTACTTAAATGAATAGCCGTATTGCAATAAACATGATCAAATCATATTCATGCTCAACGCAAACACCAAATAACACTTATTTAGTTTCAACACTAATCCCGAAAGTATAGGGAGTGTGTGATGATGATCATATCAATCTTGGAACCACTTCCAACACACATCGTCACCTTGCCCTTTAACTAGTCTTTGTTCATTCTGCAACTCCCGTTTCGAGTTACTAATCTTAGCAACTTGAACTAGTATCATATACTGAGGGGTTGCTATGAACACTAGTAAAGTACACATCAATAACATGTATATCAAATATACTTATGTTCACTTTGCCATCCTTCTTATCCGCCAATCACTTGGGGTAGTTCCGCTTCCAGTGACCAGTCCATTTGCAGTAGAAGCACTTAGTCTCAGGCTTAGGACCAGACTTGGGCTTTTTCACTTGAGCAGCAACTTGCTTGCCGTTCTTCTTGAGCAGCAACTTGCTTGCCGTTCCCCTTCTTTCCTTTTGCCCTTTTGAAACTAGTGATCTTGTCAACCATCAACACTTGATGTTTTTCTTTGATTTCTACCTTCGCCGATTTTAGCATCGCGAAGAGCTTGGGAATATTTTCCGTTATCCCTTGCATATTATAGTTCATCACGAAGTTCTACTAACTTGGTGATGGTGACTAGAGAATTCTGTCAATCACTATCTTATCTGGAAGATTAACTCCCACTTGATTCAAGCGATTGTAGTACTCAGACAATTTGAGCACATGCTCACTAGTTGAGCGATTCTCCTCCATCTTTTAGCTATAGAACTTGTTGGAGACTTCATATCTCTCAACTCGGGTATTTGCTTGAAATATTAACTTCAACTCCTGGAACATCTCATATGGTCCATGACGTTCAAAACGTCTTTGAAGTCCCGATTCTAAGCCGTTTAAGCATGGTGCACTAAACTATTAAGTAGTCATCATATTGAGCTAGCATAACGTTCATAACGTCTGCATCTGCTCCTGCAAACGGTCCGTCACCTAGCGGTGCATCAAGGACAAAATTCTTCTGTGCAGCAATGAGGATAAACCTCAGATTACGGATCCAATCCGCATCATTGCTACTAACATTTTTCAACACAATTTTCTCTAGGAACATATCAAAATAAACACAGGGAAGCAACAATGCGAGCTACTGATCTACAACATAGATATGCTAATACTACCAGGACTAAGTTCATGATAAATTAAAGTTCAATTAATCATATTACTTAAGAACTCCCACTTAGACAGACATCCCTCTAATCTTCTAAGTGATCACGTGATCCAAATCAACTAAACCATGTCCGATCATCACGTGAGATGGAGTAGTTTCAATGGTGAACATCACTATGTTGATCATATCTACTATATGATTCACGCTCGACCTTTCGGTCTCTGTGTTCTGAGGCCATATCTGTATATGCTAGGCTCGTCAAGTTAAACCTGAATATTCCGCGTGTGCAACTGTTTTGCACCCGTTGTATTTGAAAGTAGAGCCTATCACACCCGATCATCACGTGGTGTCTCAGCACGAAGAACTTTCGCAACGGTGCATACTCAGGGAGAACACTTCTTGATAATTTAGTGAGAGATCATCTTATAATGCTACCGTCAATCAAAGCAAGATAAGATGCATAAAAGGATAAACATCACATGCAATCAATATAAGTGATATGATATGGCCATCATCATCTTTGTGCTTGTGATCTCCATCTTCGAAGCACCGTCATGATCACCATCGTCACCGGCGCGACACCTTGATCTTCATCGCAGCATCGTTGTCGTCTCGCCAATCTTATGCTTCCACGACTATCACTACTGCTTAGTAATAAAGTAAAGCATTACATCGCGATTGCATTGCATACAATAAAGCGACAACCATATGGCTCCTGCCAGTTGCCGATAACTCGGTTACAAAACATGATCATCTAATACAATAAAATTTAACATCACGTCTTGACCATATCACATCACAACATGCCCTGCAAAAACAAGTTAGACGTCCTCTACTTTGTTGTTGCAAGTTTTACGTGGCTGCTACGGGCTTTAAGCAAGAACTCATCTTACCTACGCATCAAAACCACAACGATAGTTTGTCAAATAGACTCCGTTTTAACCTTCTCAAGGACCGGGCGTAGCCACACTCGGTTCAACTAAAGTTGGAGAGACAGTCTTCCGCAAGCCATCTATGTGCAAAGCACGTCGAGGGAACCGGTCTCGCGTAAGCGTACGCGTAAGGTTGGTCCGGATCGTCTCGTCCAACAATACCGCTGAACCAAAGTATGACATGCTGGTAGGCAGTATGACTTGTATCGTCCACAACTCACTTGTGTTCTACTCGTGCAAATAACATCAAACCATAAAAAACCTAGGCTCGGATGCCACTGTTGGGGAACGTAGTAATTTCAAAAAATTTCCTACGCACACGCAAGATCATGGTGATGCATAGCAACGAGGGGGGAGAGTGTTTGTCTATGTACCCTCGTAGACCGAAGCGGAAGCGTTGACACGACGTAGAGGAAGTAGTCGTACGTATAGGAAGTAGTCGTACGTTCTCCTCGCGATCCGACCGATCACAGCACCGTTACTCCGGCACCTCCGAGTTCTTGGCACACGTTCAGCTCGATGACGATCCCCGGGCTCCGATCCAGCGAAGCGTCGAGGAAGAGTTCCGTCAGCACGACGGCGTGGTGACGATCTTGATGTGTTACCGGCGCAGGGCTTCGCCTAAGCACTGCAACGATATGATCGAGGTGGAATTTGGTGGAAGGGGGCACCGCACACGGCTAAGGAACGATCCGTAGATCAACTTGTGTGTCCTTGGGGTGTCCCCTGCCCCCGTATATAAAGGATGAAGGGGGGGAGGCTGGCCGGCCAAAGGAGGGAGGCGCAGGAGGAGTCCTACTCCCTCTGGGAGTAGGATTCCCCCCCCCCCCCAATCCTAGTTGGACTAGGATTCTTCAAGGGGGAGAGAGAAGGAGAGGGGGGCGCCCACCTCTCCTAGTCCTAATAGGACTAGGGGAAGGGGGGAGGCGCGCAGCCCCTAGGGCTGCCCTCTCACTTCTCCTCCAAGGCCCATGTTGTCCCATTATGCTCCCGGGGGGTTCCGGTAACCCTCCCGGTATTCCGGTAAAATCCTGATTTCACCTGGAATGCATCCGATGTCCAAACATAGGCTTCCAATATATAATTCTTGATGTCTCGACCATTTCGAGACTCCTCGTCACGTCCGTGATCACATCCGGGACTCCGAACTCCTTCGGTACATCAAAAATGCATAAACTCATAATAACTATCATCGTAACGTTAAGCGTGCGGACCCTACGGTTCGAGAACAATGTAGACATGACCGAGACACGTCTCCGGTCAATAACCAATAGCGGGACCTGGATGCCCATATTGGTTCCTACATATTCTACGAAGATCTTTATCGGTCAGACCGCATAACAACATACGTTGTTCCCTTTGTCATCGGTATGTCACTTGCCCGAGATTCGATCGTCGGTATCCAATACCTAGTTCAATCTCGTTACCGGCAAGTCTCTTTTCTCGTTCCGTAATACATCATCTCGCAACTAACTCATTGGTTGCAATGCTTGCAAGGCTTATGTGATGTGCATTACCGAGAAGGCCCTGAGATACCTCTCCGACAATCGGAGTGACAAATCCTCATCTTGAAATATGCCAACCCAATATGTACCTTCGGAGACACTTGTAGAGCACCTTTATAATCACCCAGTTACGTTGTGACGTTTGGTAGCACACAAAGTGTTCCTACGGCAAATGGGAGTTGCATAATCTCATAGTTAAAGGAACATGTATAAGTCATGGATAAAAGCAACAGCGACATACTAAACGATCGGGTGCTATGCTAATGGAATGGGTCATGTCAATCAGATCATTCAACTAATGATGTGATCTCGTTAATCAAATAACAACTCTTTGTTCATGGTTAGGAAACATAACCATCTTTGATTAATGAGCTAGTCAAGTAGAGGCATACTAGTGACACTCTGTTTGTCTATGTATTCACACATGTATTATGTTTCCAGTTAATACAATTCTAGCATGAATAATAAACATTTATCATGATATAAGGAAATAAATAATAACTTTATTATTGCCTCTAGGGCATATTTCCTTCATCCACCACATCCTCTGCATAACCACCACCGACTTCTGCAACCTAACCCAATTTGTTCCCCGTAGCATTAGTGGTTGTTTGAGTTGCGATTCGAGTATCCTAGGGTGTTTAGGCTACTTGCATGATCTGATTGTCTTCACTGTGTGAAGACTGTTTACTATTTAGCTTCATACTATCTTCCATCCTGATCCATACTACCTAGCTGTTGATAGTCTTTGTGCTTTCACTTAATTGCCTACTTGACTATGGCTTGTCAAGTGTAGTCTACCTTTCGCTGCATATCAATAGGTTTATTTCTATCGTTTATCTTCAAATACCTTCTATTTTGAAGACTTTCGTAAAAAACGCCTATTCACCCCCCTCTAGTCGATAACAAGCACTTTCATGTTGCCTAGCATTTTCAGTTTCTTGTGGGACCTCAGTTGAGCATACTGACAATTGGAAAACCGCACCCCGCCCGCCGTGTTGGAAAACAGAATTGAGGAGGGGAAGATCTAGATGTAGCATGGAAGCCAAGAAATTTGGTGTTAGATGGGGCTCGTTGATAGATTAGGAGAATTTCGTACTACTACTCCTACTAGTACGAAGTGTGTACTACAACTAGTACTACCACTATACAACTAGGTACGTGCACGGCACACCATTGTAGCTAGAAAAAAGGGGAAGATCTTGTTTTGGGTGATTTATCTTTTTTCAGTCAACGTAGTATGAATAATATGATGTGGGGGGCACCCATGAAGCTTATGTTGCTTGGATGCATGGCTAGGAAAGGCTAGAGAAAAATAAATAGATATTGTGTTTAGAGTGCACTCCATTAAATAGATATACTTTGGATCCATTACAACGCACGGGCCGGCACATTGGTAGTAGTAAGAAACAAATTCCGGGTTTGGAACGAGTTCGTACTCTGCGGGAGCACCATAAGGCCTGCCGCAGGAGTTACATTTCCCTCTCGGGGCCCATGGGACCAAGCTTCAGTGGCTTAGTGCACCGGCCTATGAGTCAATGACATGTGGACCTTAAATGCGGCTGGCCCATATGTCATTCTTATGGTGGTGGCATGGTTCGTGACTCACTCGTTCGAGATGAACCGGGCGGTGGTGGCGTGGCCGCGGCGAGGGTCCCATAGCTGGGCGTCGGGGCGTTACGAGGCGTAGATGGCCACACCGGCGGGTACTACCTGTAGTAGATAAGTACTCTAGCTAAGGATTGATGCCTGAGATGAAATGTGTCACATCCGCTGGATGAAATTTCGATGGTGCGGGAGTATGCATCGGAGCATAGGAGCAGAGCAGGCAAACCGCGTCCAATCGGGTGTGGCTGTGGTAGAAACTTGATGGTCGCTGCAGCTCAGCTGGCCCGCATGTCATGCACACAAAGGCAGAGGAGCGGTGAGGCCGAGAGGGATGAGGCGCACGTAGAGGGAGGTCGTGCCGTGGGTTGGAGCGGCGTCATGGGAATCGCGTGTGGCAGTGGTAGAAACGTGATGGTCGTCGTGGTTCAACTTCGATGGACAAGCTGTCATGTCTGCTGACACATGCATTGCATACCGCTCACTGAAGGAACAGTAGTAGAGAAAACTTGTTCCAAAGATACCATTTTCCCAATAAAATTCTCGAGATATCATTAGTTTTTACACATGGGATAACTCCTGCAAGGGTCAATCACAACAGGTGTTTCGTAAAAAAATGCATCGTGATGTTCCCTGCAATGCACGAACATCTTGCTAGTTATAGAAGAAGCCCACACGGGCATCTTGCCGTAGGGTGTGTCACCGGCCCAAAGTCATTTTTTTAGATGCTTAGGTGCACCGCATGCCATGCCATGCTACAAAATGTAAAAAAAAACAGCTCCAATTTTTTTAAAACCTGTTATCATCAAACCAGCCACACCCGTCCCTCACCTCATCAAAATAGCCCAAGAAATATATTTGGAGTGAAGCATGATTTATTTTTACTGATATATGTATATCAAAACTAGAGTGTCTATATTTCAAGACCGTGAACATGTATTATTCTACTACTTTGGATCTATTGCAACGCTCAAGCCGACACATTGGTAGTAGTAGTCTCTATCTCTACTCTTATAAAAAAACAGAGTTGTTGATGATGGGGTGCCTGCCATCCTACAATATAGGCCGTCCGATTTATATCTGACCGTAGGAAGGAAACTATGGCAATTTTGCAAAAAGATACCCACACCCCTCTCCACATTCGCAAATAAGGCCTTCCCTCGTTCATCCTTTTCTCCCACAAGACAAACTACTCATACAAATGCATCTTGATGTTCCGTGCAATGCACAGGCATCTTGCTAGTCTAATACTCTTATAGAACACAGAGTTGTTGATGAAGGTGTGCCTGCTATCCTGCAATATAGGACGTCCGATTTATATCTGACGGAAGAGAACTATGGCAATTTTGCAAAAAGATACCCACACCCCTCTCCACATTTGCAAATAAGGCCTTCCCTCGTTCATCCTTTTCTCTCACAAGATAAACTACTCATACAAATGCATCTTGATGTTACATGCAACACACGAAGATGTTTCCTTGGGGATCTCTCCAGCGCGGCGTGGCCGTAGTTGCAAGTTTGATGCCCCTTGAGATGCCGACATTGAGGGGCACTCGGATTTTGCCCGATAAGCAGGTGAGTGATGAGTTCGATCATGTAGTAAATGCATTCTAAAGACTACTTCCAAGTCCATTTCCTAATTCTCCTACTGCCCACTGTTTCACAAGTAAGGCTCGGTGCCACTGGAGATTGGCTTGCATATGTACGCGAGGGTACCAACATCAATTTGCACGACATTTACAATGATGACATCATTCCCATAGAATCTTTGACCAATATTGGGATCAGCCATCCAATGGGCCACCGTCTGAATTGGTAGCACTCATGGAAGCCCCGATAAGGTCATCCGCCAACCAAAGTTACACTCTCAGTGCATTGTTCGACATCGTGATTGCTTTCACGAACCTTGCACATGGCGGTCAAAGGTGGACCATGCTGTCTGCGGCCGATTTGTTGCCGTACGAGTATGGAGATGCTATGCTCCTTTCTAACCGCATCTTCGTGGTGACAAACCAGGGGACTTGTTTCGTCTGGGACACATCCTACGGTATACTCCCTCTCTTCCAGTTTATTTGTTTTGAATTTTTTCATTTTATAAGTTTCAAATTCAAATTTATAGCTCCACATCACATGTTGAGATTAGAATGTCCATTAAATCGTTGCTTGCATGTACTAGTAAGAAACAAATCTCGAGTTTGGCACAAGTTCGTGCAGCGGTAGCACCACAAGGCCTGGTGCAGGAGTTACATTTCCCTCTCGGGGCCCTCGGGACTAAGTTTCAGCGCCTTACAACACCTGCCTTTGACTCAATAACATGTGGACCCGATAGATGGCTGGTCCACATGTAATGCTCCCGAAGGCAGAGGGGCAGTGGGGCCGAGAGGGGTGAGCCGCAGGTCGGGGGACGTGTGGTGTCATGGTTTCAAGCGGCGTCATGGGAATTGCGTGTGGCTGTGGTAGAAACTTGATGCTCGCCGCATTTCAGGTGGCCCACATGTCATGCACACAAAGGCAGAGGGGCAGTGGGGCCAAGAGGGGTCAGGCGCACATCGGGGAACATGGTGCCATGGGTTGGAGCAGCGTCGTGGGAATGGCAAGTGGCAGTGGATAAAACATGATGGTCGCCGTAGTTGAACTTCCATGGACAAGCTGTCATGTCTACGGACACATGCATTGCATACCGATCACTGGAAGGAGTAGTAGAGAAAGCTAGTCGGATAAATAGTTGCTTATAGTCAAGTGGACCCATGCTACTACTTGTTCCAAAGACGTGCACACCATCGAAATAGTCCATCTATATCAATATTGACAGATAGGAAATATTTTTTTACAAGAAAGGAAATAGTTCATCCATCCATAATTCCCTACTGCTGGTGCAGCTTCTTCTTCTTCTTCTTCTTCTTCTTCTTCTTCTTCTTCTTCTTCTAGTTTTGTTCTTCTTCAGGGGCTTGGAATTACTCCAGGAGTATGTGAAGAGGTTCCTGATGGAGAAGTAGATGAGAGGAGTGGCCTACAGACAGTTGATTAGATGGCTAGGTAGACTAAACAAAAAGGCTATGCGGGTAGACTGAGGAGTGGTACATGTCTGTGTACGTGCCCATCCTTCTAGCGCTACATGTGCCACTAGCTAGTTGAGGTCACTCTTTAGAATCAGCGTGGCAAGACATTTTATGATTCCTTTTTATTTCTGCACCCCTCTTGACAGGTGGGACCTATGCAAATGGATATAAAAAATGTGTCGTAGCTAGTTTAGATGGATATTGGCGCGTGCGTGGGAGACACAACATTCTCTGGTTAAGGAATATGCAGTTATCCTCAAAAAAGAAAAAGCCTTCTTTACGCTTCCACATCCATGAGAATTTGGTTCTCCTCGCAATATGGATGATACCTGGAGGATGAAGTGAACCTAGAGGCATGCTAGCATTGGAGACCTATTTCCGCTATATAGTACTACTCATGTTCCTACTACTCGTACTAGTAGTAGTAGTAGTACAACTGTGGTACACTTGATGGTCAAAATATTATTCATCCGATCCTGATGACCCACAAGTATAGGGGATCTATCATATTCCTTTCAATAAGTAAGAGTGTCAAACCCAACGAGGAGCAGAAGCAAATGAGAAGCGGTTTTCAGCAAGGTATTCTCTGCAAGTACTGAAATAAGTGGTAACAGATAGTTTTGTGATAGGATAAATTTTAACGAGCAATAAGTAACAAAAGTAAATAAAGTGCAGCAAGGTGGCCCAATCCTTTTTGTAGCAAAGGACAAGCCTGGAAAAACTCTTTGTCGGTGTCAAAACCGGCGGATCTCGGGTAGGGGGTTCCGAACTGTGCGTCTAGGCGGATGGTAACAGGAGACAAGGGACACGAAGTTCTACCCAGGTTCGGGCCCTCTTGATGGAGGTAAAACCCTACGTCCTGCTTGATTAATATTGATGATATGGGTAATACAAGAGTAGATCTACCACGAGATCAAGGAGGCTAAACCCTAGAAGCTAGCCTATGGTATGATGGTTGTATGTTGTGTTGTCCTACGGACTAAAACCCTCCGGTTTATATAGACACCGAAGAGGGTTAGGGTTACACAAAGTCGGTTACAATGGTAGGAGATCTAAATATCCGCGTCACCAAGCTTGCCTTCCACGCCAAGGAAAGTCCTCTCCGGACACGGGATGAAGTCTTCAATCTTGTATCTTCATAGTCCAGGAGTCCGGCCGAAGGTATAGTCCCGCTACCCGGACACCCCCTAATCCAGGACTCCCTCAGTAGCCCCCGAACCAGGCTTCAATGACGACGAGTCCGACGCGCAGATTGTCTTCGGCATTGCAAGGCGGGTTCTCCCCCAGATTCTGTGTACCTGTTGAATAATGTCCGGTTTCTTGTGAATGTAGCACTCCTTGGCTTCTACGCCCAATAACGGCCGTCTTCCACGTGTCGAACGAATATGAAAAGTCTGGGCGTTTTTGCATTCACACCCCTAGCCGCGTAAATGAGCCGCCTATTTAAGGGAATGGGGATTTAGATCCAAACCACACCTTCTTCCATCCGCGAGTAGTCATCAGAGGGCATCTAGCGAAGATCCATTCCACCATGGCCAGCCGTTGCAACTCCTCCTCTCGCCCCTCCAGTCCTAAGCCTGGAGACTGGGAGAGGTGCTCCATTCCGCATAGCGAGCTAGTATCGCTTCAGACCAAGGGATTCCTCCCTCCGGCCTACATGGTCCCGGTTCGAGCTAGACTTGCCACCTACAATGGCGAAGAGCAGGCGGAGAGCTCCCCCACTCCCTCCAAAGGAGACGGGGTATGCCTTGTCCCTTATCTAATTAGGGGACTCGGATTTCCAATCCATCTGTTTCTCCGGGGGCTTTTGGAGTTCTATGGCCTCCAGCTGCACAACCTCATGCCTGCCTCCATCTTGCATATCGTGGGCTTCATTGCCCTTTGCGAGCTGTTCTTGGGTGTTGAGGCTCACTTCGCGCTGTGGAAGAGGCTATTCTGCCTGGTGCCCCGCTCTCAGAGGGGCTCAGTATATCAAGTGGGCGGAGCCGAAGTGTGGCGCATCGCCGGGACCGGATATTTATTCGGAACCCCAAAGAAGGCATCCGAGGACTGGCCTTCGGAATGGTTTTATATAGGGGATGTCCCACTACTGGATCCTATTCGGATCGGCCTCCCTGAGTTCAACAGTGCTCCCCTGAAGAAGCGCCTAAGCTGGTGTCCACGGAGCTCTCAGAAAGAAAGTGACAGGGACGTCCTTTACCTGATGGGTCGGATAAGACTGCTAGCTCGTTCTGGATTGACCATGATCGGAGTCATGGCCACATGCATCATGCGGGGGGTGCAACCGCTTCAGTATAGAAGCCACCCCATGTGGGATTTTAACGGGGAGGATGACGCCACCCGTTACGGCCGCAAGGGGCCGGACTCATCTGCTGCCCTTATAAAGATCTTGTCCGCTTTGTACAAGGGAGAAGAGGAGGAATTTCTCCGCATCAATCCTCAAGGTGGATTTACAATGTACAATCCTCCAAGTTGGGTAAGTGGACAATTTTACTTGCCCATCCGTTTTATATTCCCATCATTAGTAATGTAGTCTGATGATTTCCACGCACTAACTGCGCCAGGAAATAAAGGAAATAAACAGCCCTCCCCCGCAGCCCGAGGACCCAGAACGGTCCCTCGATCCGGCCTCCGAAGAGGATCCGGACCTGTCTGTGGAGCTGATTGACGGGGTGTTTTATCAGCTGAGCAGGGATAATGCCCTGGTGGCCATTACGGCCGATTACCCGGGGCTACTCCCAGCCTCCCAGGTAACTGTGACCGGAGTCCCAGCACCTCGAAAAGGAATCCGTCCTCGCGTGTTTTCAGTTTCCGGACAACAACCGTACTTCGCAGGGAAGATTCTTGAGGCGGGAGGCCGAGCCTGCGGCGACTAGCCAACAAGGGGCAGCAGGGCCCCGTGGGATGAAAAGAAGTGAAGTCCGGACTGAGGCGCTGGTGCAAAGGTATAGTGCACCCTCTTATTCTCAGGTGTTATTCCTTCAAGGCATGTTAACACTCGTGCTCTGTTCAGGACAAAGAGACCTCGCCGGACTATATCCGGAGAGGTTGCCAATCAGGCCTCCACCAGCCAAGCTCCAAAGCCCGGACCGGAGGAGGAGGCGAACACGAGGCGTGCACCGGACGCTCCTCCGATAGAGGACGCAGACAGGCTGTCTGCCACCCCTTCCTAGGTGGAAAGTGCCATGAACCACAGGCGTCGTCGGACAGTTCTTCGCGACGCCTGTTTCTCCCAAGAGGCGTTCGATGCCTTCAATTCGGGAGATGCATATCTCCGTGCCGCTCAGAATGGTCTAGCCAGAGCCACGGAGCAATATGTAAAAGACATACGGGTGAGAAAAGTTTAATGGTTATATATACCAGTAGCCCCCGAGACTTGATGCAGTGAAAATAACTGATTTAAGGATCATGTAATATGCAAGTTCTTTCAGAGAAGAATACCCAGTTGTCTTAGGAGTTAAAAGAGTGCCAAGCACAACTTGAGGCCACACTGGCCGCGACAGGGGAGCCTAAGGAGACCCCCTCCGGTGATATATGCTTCAAAAAGATAAGTGTGAAATGCGGCATATGTGCAGATCTGACAAATGAAATTGCAGATGGCGCCGGACTAGATCCGGACAGGCAAAAACTCCTACGCCGGCTAAAGGCTGGCGAGAGCGTGCTGACAAAGGTGAGGCGGGAGAAGAATGATCTTCAGGATGCCAACACCAAGCTGGGTGTTGAATTGAAAGATGTTCGAGCCTAGATGTCGGACTCCATTAAGTAGAATCAGCGGCTTCGACGCGGCATATTTAGTAAGTGCTTGAACGAACTTTGAAAAAAAAAGTTCGGCGAGGAAGTCGACTAACAGAGTGATGTCTGTAGGTATGCTAACAGGTCGTCCTGCATAGGAGATGCCCGGTTCTATGGGTGACCTTCTTCCCGAGCTCTCGCAACTGCACGAGCGAGTTCGGCATGCGATGCAAGGTGTCGCCCAAGCCTTATGGACATCCCTCTCCATGCCCGAGGGCCTTGGAGAGCTTGCGGAGAAGCTGAAAGGAGCACGGCGGTGCTTCCAATTGTGGAAGATATCGACTTGCCATCAAGGCGCTAGGGAGGCCTGGGCCATGGTGAAGACGCGGTACACAAAGGCTGACCCAAACCACATGGCCGAGGTCGGACCTATGGGGCCCGATGGGAAGGAGATCCCTATAAGCTTAGTATATGGCCAAGTAGAATTAGCCGCAAAGTATTCCCAGCAGGACCGTAAATTAGACAGCCTGCTAGATGGAATTGAAGAGGAAAACAGTCAGTCAAAATGACTATGTAAATTAATTGACATTTATAATGCCTTCTAGCGGATTGTAGATCGTTTGTCATTGCCGACCTTTTCGCTTCGACCTCGGGACCTGACGGTCCGGAGTGCGTCCGAATACCCTTGCGGTTATATAACAACCGAGGTATGCATGGAGACCAGGCGTAGGGGTCATTAGTGCTTTATCAGACAAGTGCCCAACTAGTTATGTTATATTACATGGTTAGTAAGAAACATCTTCCAGAGAGAATAGTTCCGTTAGGGGTTCCTTTCTCTCGGAGGCATGCCCTAAAGTGCATGTCCGGACTGCGAACGCAGAAAAAGCATCTGGGGGCACATAAGTAAATAAGTAAAAAGGTCATCTTTAGTTCACCGACCGAATATTCCCTTAAGAACGCTAGCTTTCGGCTTCACCCAGTCTGAGGTACACATCCGGCTGACCTGACAGTAACAATCGCAGAGGTGCTCCCTTTACCACCTAGCCGAACAATCGGGAATGTAGGGGTAAGCACAGGAGCCAGGCAACCTAGCTTGGCAAAAACTTAAGTCGTATCGATGCATATAATGGTGAATAAAAGGTACATGCGGAACTTTGACGCATGTGCTGGGCATGAAGCCCGTATAAGTAAGCTTCTGTTTAAAGAAGCCCCCATGTTTAGTGAGCGCGGGTAGCGCGTCACTTGATGAGCCTTTAAGGGCTATAAGAGAGAAAAATAAAGAAGGGGGGAAGGAGAGAAATGTAAGACAGAAAATGTAAAAAATGGACAGAGGAAGGAGACAAACACATAATCCGACGCTAGGCATAGAATCTTCGGAGACGGGCTGCGTTCCATGGGTTCGGCTCGAGTCCGTTATCCGATGCATCTTGCAGACGGTACGCTCCACCAGTCAGGACCTGGTCGATTATGAAGGGACCTTCCCACTTGGGCTTCAGTTTGTCCTTTTTCTTGTCCGGCAGGCGTAGAACTAGTTCTCCAATATTGTAATTTTTGGCCCATACTTCTCTGCTTTGATATCTTCGGGCCTGCTGTTGATAGAATGTGGAACGGGCTTTTGCCACATCACGCTCCTCCTCCAAGGTGTCCAAACTGTCCTGCCGATCGAGTTCGGCCTCTCTTTCTTCGTACATGCGCACTCGAGGTGAGTCATGAATTATGTCGCAAGGCAAAACAGCCTCTGCGCCGTACACCATGAAGAATGGTGTGTATCCGGTGGTGCGATTCGGCGTGGTCCGCAGCCCCCAGAGTACGGAGTCGATCTCCTCTACCCAGTGCATGTTGGATTCCTTGAGGGATCGCACTAATCTGGGTTTGATGCCGCTCATCATAAGACCATTTGCACGTTCGACCTGGCCGTTAGTTTGTGGGTGATAGACAGAGGCATAATTGAGCTTGATGCCCATGTTTTTACACCAGAGTTTTACCTCGTCGGCCATAAAGTTCGTGCCGTTATCAGTGATAATGCTGTGGGGGATGCCGTAACGGTGTACAACCCTGGATATGAAGTCTATCACCGGTCCGGATTCGGCCGTCTTAACAGGCTTGGCTTCTATCCATTTGGTGAATTTATCCACCATGACCAGTAAGTATTTTTTTCTTGTGGGTTCCACCTTTAAGGGGTCCCACCATGTTGAGCCCCCAGACCGCAAAGGGCCATGTTATGGGGATAGTTTGGAGGGCGGTGGGTGGCATATGGCTTTGGTTTGCGAAAAGCTGGCAATCGACGCATCGTTGGACTATGTCCTGAGCGTCTGCCCGGGCCGTTGGCCAATAAAAGCATGTACGGAAAGCCTTGCTTACAAGGGATCGAGCTGCAGCGTGATGACCACCAAGTCCAGCGTGAATTTCAGCCAGCAAGTTCCGCCCTTCCTCTTTGGAGATGCACCTTTGAAGGACTCCGGTAGTGCTTTTCTTATAAAGCTCTCCCTCATGGACTTTATAGGCCTTAGATCTCCGCACTATGGAGCGTGCCTCGTTTTGGTCCTCTGGGAGTTCCTGCCTAGTAAGGTAAGCTAGAAATGGTTTTGTCCACGGGGCGATAACGGCCATTATTACGTGGGCTGAAGGTGTGACTTTGTTGGCGGAGCCGCCGATCGTGTCTGATTGTTCGTCATCGGGCAGTGCGATTGAGTCCGGAATGTTATTGCCGGATTCCCCTTCCCATACTATGGATGGCTTGAACAGCAGTTCCAAGAAGACTCTGGGGGGGACTACGTCGCGTTTTGCGCCGATGCGTGCCAGGACGTCTGCCGTCTGATTGTTCTCCCGGGCTATATGATGAAATTCAAGCCCTTCGAACCGAGCTGACATTTTTAGAATGGCGTTGCGATAGGCTGCCATTTTTGGATCCTTGGCATCAAAGTCTCCATTTATTTGGGATATTGTGAGGTTCGAATTCCTCACACCTCTAGGCGTTGAATGCCCATGGATACTGCCATCCGGAGACCGTGTAAAAAGGCCTCATATTCGGCTGCATTGTTGGAGTCTGTGTACATAATCTGGAGTACGTATTGGACTGTGTCTCCCGTGAGGGACGTCAAAACGACGCCAGCCCCCAGACCGGCCAACATCTAGTGTGATTTTTCCTGTACAGTGCGCTTCCCGACTGGGGATTATTCCTCTAAAGGTTGTGCTGCTTCGCTGAATGCGGTTCCAGTCTATTTCCATTTTTTGAAGGATTTCCTCGTAAATGAGGTTCAATCCGCTGCCTCCATCCATGAGTACCTTGGTGAGGCGAAATCCGTCCACTATTGGACTGAGGACCAGTGCGGCTGGAGCTCAGGCTGTTCGGAATTTAGGTTCATCACTGGCATTAAAAGTAATAGCCGTGTCACTCCATGGGTTTATTGTTGCTACTTGGTAGACTTCGGCAAGGCTGCGGAGTGTTCTTTTTCGCATATTATTTGATGCGAAAGTCTCGAAGACTGTTAAGACTGTACTGGTGACCCTGGGGTGGCTTTCTGCAGCCTCCGGAATTAGGAGATCTTCGCCTATTTTGGCCACCCGCCGGAGTATCCAACATGCTCTAAGGCTATGAGTTGGCGTGGCGCCCTCTGTACTGTGAATTTTACAGGGTCCATTGAGTCATCCTTCTAGTACGGTTCCATGCCCAGTAGAGGGTATTGGTTTTTTGGTGTTTAACTCGGGTGTTTGACGATGATGCACCCTTTTATTTCGGACGGGGTTTCTGTTCAAGGCTGGATTGTCCCAAAATTTTATTTCGGTTTTCCGGGCACTTTCCATCGCACAGTACTTTGTACTATGGACGCCAAGTCAGCGAAGCGCGTAATATCGCGACGACTTATGGCGTTGAGGATTCCCTTGTCCGTGCAATTATTGCAGAATATTAAAATTGCGTCTTCCTCGCGGCAGTCCTTTATCCTGTTCATAACCAGGAGGAATCTGGCCCAGTAATGATGTACTGTTTCTTCGGGCTTTTGCCTGATTTGGGATAGATCGCTTACGTTCGGGTGGGTGGGTGTAATTAAATCCGAAACCTCACCCAATCTGAGGCTCAAAGGCCAAGGAGTTTCTGAACTCTGAAGTTTGGATTCTTGGAAGTTGACCTATATCCTTACTCAATTGCTACCTCAAACTCATCACCAAATTGCTTGCAAACAGGTTACAGAAAGTAATCCTCAAAATGGTTCATATAAATCAGTATGGCTTCCTTAAGGAAAGAGCTATTCATGACTGTCTTGGTTGGGCTTATGAGTACCTTCATCAATGCCACAAGTCAAAGGAGGAAATTGTTGTGCTGAAACTTGATTTTGAAAAGGCATTTGACCTCATTAAACATTTTACAATCATTGATATCCTCAGAACAAAGGGTTTTGGAGAAAGATGGATTGGATGGATTAAAATGCTATTTACTTCTGCTTCATCACAAGTGATTCTCAATGGCATTCCTGGGAAAAAGATTTATTGACTGAGAGGTGTAAGACAAGGGGATCCTCTCTCTCCCCTTCTTTTTGTGTTGGCTGCAGACCTCCTTCAGTCAATCATCAACAGAGCAATGAACTTGGGTCTTCTCACCCCACCTTTGCAAGTACAGTCATGTCCAGATTTTCCCATAGTTCAGTATGCAGATGATACCCTGATTCTCATGCAAGCTGATGCCCCACAACTCCATTATCTTAAAGCCCTTCTTCACACATTTGCAGATGCTACTGGATTAAAGGTCAACTATAGCAAATCAAACCTGATACCAATCAATGTGAGTGATGAAAAAATGGAAATTTGGACTGGTACATTGAACTGTTTGAAAGGATCATTCCCATTCACTTACCTGGGCATACCATTAGGGCTTCAAAAACCAACAGTGGAACAGTGTTTGCCTTTAGTGAGTCGAATTGCAAAAAAACTGGTGGGCCTATCTTCTTTTATGACACTTGCTGGAAGATTACTGTTGGTCAAGTCAGTGCTAAATTCACTTATTATATACTTCATGGGCTGTCTGGATGTTCCTATAACTATCAAAAACCAGGTTAATAAGTACTTAAGACATTGTCTTTGGAGGGGACCAGATTTGGAGGATCACAGACCAGCTTTGGTAGCTTGGTCCACTGTTTGTAGGCCCAAAATTCAGGGTGGCCTTGGAGTTCTGAACATCTTTGTTCAAAACCAAGCCCTTCTGCTAAAAAACCTCCACAAGTTCTACAATAAAGAAAACATCCCATGGGTCAATCTCATTTGCGAGGCTTATTATGATAATGGCATCCTACCAGGACAAAAATGGGAAGGGTCTTTCTGGTGGAAATGTAACCTGAGGCTCATTGACAGTTACAAATCCATGGCAAGATGCACAATAGGTGATGGTAAATCTGCTCTGTTTTGGTCTGACCTCTGGCACACTACATGCCTGAACCAATTATTCCCTCATATTTACTCCTTTGTTAGAGATCAGAATCTTTCAGTGCAAAATGTTCTTATGTTTGAATACTTGGAAGATTTATTTCACCTACCACTGACTCAGGAGGCTTTTCTGGAATTTGAGCTGATGCAAGAGATTTGTGACACCCTCAGAAGTTCTGCATCCAATGAGCTCTTGGATACTTGGAGTTATATGTGTGGTAATAATATTTTTTCAGTGGCTAAAGCATACAAAATTTTGATAGGTGTAAAAATTGTACCAGCACAGTTCAACTGGATTTGGAAATGTTCTGCCCAGCCAAAACACAAGGTCTTCTTTTGGAGACTTCTTCATGATAGACTCAATACCAGGAATCTGCTACGAAGGAAAACTTTTCATCTTGACAACTATTATTGTGCTACTCTCAACTGCCAGTAGGAAGAAACACTTCAACACCTCTTTTGGACCTGCCCTTTTGCTTCTGCTTGCTGGGATATTCTCTACCCTAACAGACAAAGGAACCTCTCCATCATGGAAGCCATTCCAGACTTAAGGAGCAACATAAATCAACCTTTTTCCATGGAGATCATTATCATTGCATCTTGGGCCATTTGGATAGTCAGGAATGATAAGATTTTCAATAACATTCCAACCAGCATTGGCAGATGGAAATTCATCTTCCTCTCAGAACTGCACCTACTCAAATTCAGAATTAAGGAGAAGTTTTCATCTTCTTTCTTTTCCTGGTTGGACACCCTTGTCCTGTAACTTTTGTACTTTTTTTAGTTTCTTTAGTTTTTTTCTAGTTGTTGGTCGTTTTTTAGGCCAGTTTTCCTTCTTTGGGGCTTATCTCAAGCCTTGTATGTTTGAACTGTCTTTTTATATTAATAATATAAAAATTGCAGTGGGTTTTTGCCCTACTGTGTACAGTCAAAAAAAAGTTCAGGTCTTGAGTTACGTCCTCTCCTCCGCGGGTATCCGGCTTGGAGAGATCGGGAATCCGGACATAGCTAGTCCTTAAGATATATGAAGGATCACCGCACTGCGCCTCGACCACGGCAACGTGATGGGTGGCTTGGGGAGAGTTAATTTCTCTTAGATCGGGTTTAAGCCCAACTTGGTCGTATTCTGTAGCGACCCCCAGGGCGGCGATGCAATCCAAGAGCTCGTTTACGGAAGAGAGCTCCATTGGATCTAACTGCTCGATGAGTTCCGTGCTGACGTGAAGATTGCTTTTGATGACCCGAGAGGTCACCGTCGGCGCAACAGCCGAACAGGTGGTTATAAGAAAGCCACCTAGCTGGAGGGTTTGGCCGACAGCCAAGGCTTCCTTAGTAATGGCGCCGTCTTTAAGGACGGGAAGAGGAATCCTTCCTGATTGCGACAACACAGAGGAACTCTCAATGAAATCACCAATGTCGGTGTCAAAACCGGCGGATCTCGGGTAGGGGGTCCCGAACTGTGCATCTAGGCGGATGGTAACAGGAGACAAGGGACACGAAGTTTTACCCAGGTTCGGGCCCTCTTGATGGAGGTAAAACCCTACGTCCTGCTTGATTAATATTGATGATATGGGTAATACAAGAGTAGATCTACCACGAGATCAAGGAGGCTAAACCCTAGAAGCTAGCCTATGGTATGATGGTTGTATGTTGTGTTGTCCTACGAACTAAAACCCTCCGGTTTATATAGACACCGGAGAGGGTTAGGGTTACACAAAGTCGGTTATAATGGTAGGAGATCTAAATATCCGCGTCGCCAAGCTTGCCTTCCACGCCAAGGAAAGTCCCCTCCGGACACGGGACGAAGTCTTCAATCTTGTATCTTCATAGTCCAGGAGTCCGGCCGAAGGTATAGTCCGGCTACCCGGACACCTCCCTAATCCAGGACTCCCTCACTCTTATAATGAGAAAAGTGCTCCCGAGGACATGTGGGAATATCATCAAGCTAGTTTTCATCATGTTCATATGATTCGCGTCCGGTGCTTGGGTGATATTCTTACTTGAACAAGCATCCCACTTATGATTCACCTCTAGTGCAAGCATCCGCAACTACAACAAAAGTATTAAGGTAAACCTAACCATAGCATGAAACATATGGATCCAAATCAACCCCTTACGAAGCAACGCATAAACTAGGGTTTAAGCTTCTGTCACTCTAGCAACCCATCATCTACTTATTACTTCCCAATGCCTTCCTCTAGGCCCAAATAATGGTGAAGTGTTATGTAGTCGACGTTCACATAAGACCACTAGAGGCTAGACAACATACATCTCATCAAAATATCGAACGAATACCAAATTTACATGACTACTAATAGCAAGACTTCTCCCATGTCCTCAGGAACAAACGTAACTACTCACAAAGCATATTCATGTTCATAATCAGAGGGGTATTAATATGCATAAAGGATCTGAACATATGATCTTCCACCAAATAAACCAACTAGCATCAACTGCAAGGAGTAATCAACACTACTAGCAAACTACTAGTACCAATCCCAGACTTCGAGACAAGAATTGGATACAAGAGATGAACTAGGGTTTTGAGAAGAGATGGTGCTGGTGAAGATGTTGATGGAGATTGCCCTCTCCCAATGAGAGGAGCGTTGGTGATGGCGATGGCGATGATTTCCCCCTCCCGGAGAGAAGTGTCCTGAGCAAAACAGCTCTGCCGGAGCCCTAGATTGGTTCCGCCAAGGTTCCGCCTCGTGGCGGCGGAGTCTCGTCCCGAAAGGTTGCTTATGATTTTTCCCTAGATGAAAGACCTCATATAGCAGAAGATGGCCATCGGAGACCCAACAGGGGGCCCACGAGGTAGGGGGGCATGCCCTGGGGGTAGGGCGCGCCCCCCACCCTCGTGGCTAGGTGGGTCCCCCTCTGGTGTACTTCTTCTGCTCAATTTTTTTATATATTTTGAAATTGACTTCCGTGGAGTTTCAGGACTTTTAGAGTTGCGCAAAATCGGTCTCTAATATTTGCTCCTTTTCCGGCCCAAAAATCCAGCTGCCGGCATTCTCCCTCCTTATGTAAACCTTGTAAAATAAGAGAGAATAGGCATAAGTATTGTGACATAATGTTTAATTACAGCCCATAGTGCAATAAATATCGATATAAAAGCATGATGCAAAATGGATGTATCAACTCCCCCAAGCTTAGACCTCGCTTTTCCTCAAGCGGAAACAGATAACGATAAATATGTCCCCATGTTTAGAGGCAGAGGTGTCGATAAAAATAAAATACGGACATGAAGGCATCATGATTATTTTCATAACAACAACATATATGGATATTGTCATATGATTTCTTATGCTCAAGTAATAATCCATTGACAATGCAAAAGTGGGAATCGGAAATTTTATTGAGAACTAACAAACTATAATCTCAGTCATTGAAGCAATTGCAATTTATCATAACATCAGAAAGAGTCTATGTCAGAGCTTTATAGCAAGTCCACATACTCAACTATCATCTAGTGTTTCATAATTGCTAACACTCACGCGATACTTGTGGTTACAGAGTTCTGATCAGACACAGAGAAAGATAGGGGCTTATGGTTTCACCTCCCAACTTCTTAGCTCAAGGGTAATGTCAACAATAATAACTCATGCTCCCCTACATCCAATTAGATATATATATCTATCAGGATCTTTCCAACATACTGTGCTTGCAAAAGGATAAAGTGTAAAAAGGAAAGGTGAAGATCACCATGACTCTTGCATAAGGTAGAGGATAATAGTAAAAGATAGGCCCTTCGCAGAGGGAAGCAGAGGTTGTCATGCGCTTTCGGGTTGAATGCACAAAATCTTAATGTGAAAGAACGTCACTTTATATTGCCCCTTGTGATATGAACCTTTATTATGCAGTCTCTCGCTTTTATTTCTTCCACGTCACAAGATCGTATAAAGCTTATTTCCTCCACACCAATCAATCATACATATTTAAAGAGCAATTTTTATTGCTTGCACCGATGACAACTTACTTGAAGGATCTTACTCAATCCATAGGTAGGTATGGTGGACTCTCATGGCAAAACTGGTTTAAGTGTTTTGGAAGCACAAGTAGTATCTCTACTTGGTGCTGAGAATTTGGCTAGCATGAGGGGGAAAGGCAAGCTCAACATGTTGGATGATGCATGACAATATACTTTATCTCAAATGCAAGAAAACATGACCCATTACGTTGTCTTCGTTGTCCAACATCAACTCTTTAGCATGTCATATTTTAATGAGTGCTCCCAATCATGAAAGATGTCCATGATAATATATTTATATGTGAAAAATCTCTTTCTTTATTACTTCCTATTAATTGCAACGATGACCAAATCTATGTTTGTCAACTCCCAACAACTTTTAATCATCATACTCTTTCTATGTTAAGTCATTACTCTCAATAAGACCAATATGAACTTTTTGTTTCTTTTTATTCTTTTTCTCTTTTTTTATTCACTCAAGATCATAGCAAGGAAATCAAGCCCTTCACTCAACACTAATCTTTATTATATATAGCTCACGGACTCGATTACATAGAGATATCATAAAGCAAAACTCAAAACTAGATCATGGCATAAACTTTATTCTACTAGACCAAGATACTACTAATAGGATTGAACTAAGAAAAACGGTAAAGATAGGAGTGTGATGGTGATACGATACCGGGGCACCTCCCCCAAGCTTGGCTGTTGCCAAGGGGAGTGCCCATACCCATGTGATTATGTCTCCTTTGCATCATAGAAGGATGATCGAGTCTTCGGGATCCTCAAATCTGCAGCTAAACTCATCATTTTTAATCTATATCCATACTCACAATTTTGGTTTTGAAAGTCGTAGATTTGGGCTTGAAGGTGCTCGATCTTCTCGTGAAGCTTGAAGATGGCCTCCCCGATGTTGTCAGCATCCAGCTTGTGTTTGCTTGTAAACTCCACGATCATCATGTGGTTGGAGTTGAGTCCATGTTCCACCATCCCTTGGCACTTGAAAACTTGTTGCTCCATTGCTTCGAGCCTCGCCTCCATGCTTCCGGTCCCCTTTGGTCCCTCAGCATTGCGGATGTGCAGAAACCCATCACGCATCTCAATGGTTTGAGGGTGTCGCAGCACCTCCGCGAGGTAAGGGTTGATGACCTTCTCAAAGAACTTGTCCTTGGAGGCACTTGGGGACGTCATGATAATCTAGATCTGTCAAAAAAATAGCTCGAAACAAGAACAAAGGATAATTGCGTGATACAGGAGTCAAAAATTTCGGGACAATATATAATGAATTTTTACCGACCAAAATACGTATCCTGCAAGAAACGGAGTCTGGATGGTACACGAGGTGCCCACGAGGTAGGGGCTCGCCCAGGGGGGTAGGGCGCGCCCTCCACCCTCGTGGAGCCCTTGTGTTCTTCCCGGACTGCTTCTTATTTTTTTATTTTTCTAAATATTCCAAAACGGAGAAATATTGCTTTAAAAAATGTTTTGGAGTCGGTTTACTTACCGTACCACATACCTATTCCTTTTCGGAGTCTGAAACGTTCTGGAATGTGTCTCTTATGTATTCCTCCGGGGTTACGGTTTCAATAGCATTGGTTTCAACATTTATGGGATTACCTGAGATATAATGTTTGATTCTTTGAACGTTCACCACCTTCGGATTTGTGCCTTCGAAGTTGTTGATTTTTATGGCACCGGAACGATAGACCTCCTCGATAACGTAGGGACCTTCCCATTTAGAAAGAAGGTTTCCTACAAAAAACCTTAAACGAGAGTTGCATAATAATACACAATCACCTACATTAAACTCACACTTTTGTATCCTTTTGTCATGCCATCTTTTAACCTTTTCTTTAAACAACTTGGCATTTTTATCAGCTTGGGTTCTCCATTCATCAAGTGAGCTAAGGTCAAATAGCCTCTTTTCACCGGCGAGTTTGAAAATCATAGTTGAGCTCTTTAATAGCCCAATAAGCCTTATGTTCTAGTTCGAGAGGTAAGTGACATGCTTTTCCATTAACCATTTTATACGGAGACATACCCATAGGATTTTTATATGCAGTTCTATAAGCCCATAATGCATCATCAAGTTTCTTGGACCAATTCTTTCTAGACCTATTGACAGTCTTTTGCAAAATTAATTTGAGTTCTCTGTTGCCCAGTTCTACTTGACCACTAGACTGTGGGTGGTAAGGAGATGCAATTCTATGTCACACCCTAGCTAGTCATGCATTAGAGTGCTGCATCATGTTTACCTTTCATCAGAAATTTGAAATGGGGAAGGCAGAACCCCCAGCACCCCGCCTGAAATCAACTAGGGTTTACTAAAAGCTTTTTCAATGAACCTGAAATGCCCTTCTAAAATGTTCACCCTCTTTGTCTTGGGTCAGAACCTCTGACAAAATAGGTGCACAATTTTCTAGGTCAACAAAAGGTCACTGAACTAAATCATATGTATGCTGATCTTGGACATTTAAATGCTAATAAATATTTTAAGTGTTCAAATAATTCTGGAAATAAGTCAGGGCTGTTAGGAATAATCCCAACAGAGCCCTCAATTATTTCCAGGATTTTAAAAAATGCCTAAGCATTTTTAATAATGCAACAAAGTTACAGAAAAACAGAAAAGGGAAAATAAAAGAGGAACTTACCTGGAGCCCCCCCCCCCCCCACCAGGCCCACCTGCCGGCCCAGCCCAGCCACCGCGCCAGCGAGCAGCTTGGCTTGGCCAGGCAGGCAGCCAGGTGCTCGACGGCGAGCTCAGCGCACGCCACGCAGCTGGCCGCCGCCCTACTTCCTCCCCTCGCCGCTCTGCTGGCCTGGGCAGGCTCCACGTCACGCCCCCGACCCCCTGGACACGCCCATTCGCCCCCTGCCTCACTCCCTCGCACTCCCTCGCCATGGCCGACGCAGCCGTCGCCGTTCCGCCACCGTAGCCGCGTCCAACACCGTTCCCACGCTGCACCACCGTGTCCACTCGCTCCGCCGTCGCCGACTACTTGTAACAGGCCGAGCCTCGAGTGCTCGCACGCTCTACATCACCTCCATCGTCCTCGCCTTCGTCAGCCACCGCCGGAGATCCCTTTCGACGTCACCGCTCGCACCAGCTCGTCCCCGACCACGCTGGCTAGCTCCACGTGACCACCGTGAGCTCAGCTACCTCCCCATCCTCCCCGTTTTCTTCCTCGTGCACTACATCGACTGCATGAAGCTCACCCGCACGCACCGCCGCGGAGCTCGTCGCCGACGTGTCTCCGGTCAATCACCGGCCAAGCCAGCTAGTCTACTAACCTCACCGCGTCCCCAGGAGCACAACACCCACTCCACGCACCTCGTCGTGCCCCACAGCCTCGGGTTCGCCCTCAACCGACTCCGGCGACCGCCCAGCTCGTCGCCGATGACGCCTCCGGCCACCCCGAGTTCAACCACCACCACCAAACGCTGCGGCTCGTTCCCAGCTACCCGTAGATGACCTCCACCGTCCATTTGGTCGCCGGAATGCACTAACGCACTTCCACCGCCGCGTCTGGCCTCGCCGGTGGCTAAACGCCGGTGAGTTTGACCATTGACGTTGACTGGTGGGCCCCAGTTTGACTCCCCTGAGTCACTGACAAGTGGGACCCCCCCCCTCTGCTAACTAACTGGATTAGTTTTAACTAAAATTAATTAGTTTAACTAATTACTGACATGCGGGACCCACTGGTCAATTTGACCTGGACGACCCCGTTGACCTCTGACGTCATCCTGACGTAGTGCTGACGCAGTAATTTAATTACTGGAATTATTTTTATACAGGAAATTCCAGAAAATAGTTCAAACTTCAAAAATTCATAGAAATTAATCTGTAACTCCAAATGAAATAATTTATATATGAAAAATTATCAGAAAAATTCAATCTATCCATCTGTAATGGTTTCATGCATGACAAAACATGTTTACCTTGCTGTTTAAGCAGAATAAGGAAATGCACTATTAAGGCCATGTCTAATGAGCTAATATTTGAATCTTTGATTCCAATGAGTTCATCCCTTTCTATTTTAGCTTGCTTTAGGCCAGGACACATTCATATTGCCATGTCATAGCATGCATCATAATGTTGCATATCGTCATGTGTTGATTGTGTTTCGATGTGTTCTTCGTGGTAGGTCCTGCCTCCGAGGATATTCAAGAGTATCCAACTGAAGGGCAGTGTCCCACTACCACTCCATCAGGCAAGCAACCCATTGATCATTCCGATACAAACCCATGTTCTCGCTTCTGCTCTCGTTTACTGCATTAAGACAACGCGATTCAAACTGCTGTGTGTCTCGGTAGTTGAACCCACTTCCGTTGCATGACCTGTCATTGCCACAGTAACTAGATGAAACCCACTAGCATGTGTAGGAGTTGATTGAGCCATATGTGTATGTGATCCTACCATGCTATGCTTGCTATGCTTAGAGTTGTGTCAGGTCTGGCTCATCGGGATGATGAACTAGAGTGAAAGGTTGTGATGTGGTCGAGAGTGTGAAAGTGTTGAACACGATTTGGTAAAGGAACCGATGGAAGGACATGTAGGAGTACATGGTGGGTTGTTTCATTGAGGCCGTCCTTAAGAACTGAGATCTGTGTGTGTGATTTAAGGCTCAGCTACTACCACGCGTTGGGCCCGAAACCAATGGACCCTCTCGGCTTATTAACCATACTTGTCCTCTGTCCGGGAGTTGCAAAGTAGTTTCTAGTGTTTGTAGTATGCTGGGGGCCGCACGCAACGCTGACCATAGGGGTGGGCTGTGTTGCGGTAGGCACGTGGCACGGTGTACCGATTCGCCCATTTGGTGTCTCGGGAACCCTGTTCACATCATTCGGGGCCGTTAGTGGAAACCTCGGCCGGACTCCCTGCGGATGGAACCCGAATAGGCAATAAACCTGGACTAGGGACTTGTGTGTTTAGTCAGGTCGCGGCCGACACCCTCGCTGGGCTTCCGCTTGAAGGTTGTCGAGTACATGTCGTGTAAACGGCGATAAGTGGTGAGAGCGTGTGTGAAGAAGTACACCCCTGCAGGGTAATAAACTATTCGAATAGCCGCGTCCGCGGTAAAGGACTACTTGGTCAACTATACAGTTCATAGACAAGTAAATGGATTCTACTAGAAATCTCAAGATAAGTGTGAGTACCGCGGATGGCCCTCTCGTAGGTTGGCGAGAGAGGATCCACGGTGGAGTATTGTGTTGGTGATAGTGGACTCGTGTGCGACAAATGCTTTACAAGTTGTGTCTGTCGTAGCATAGCTTAGCCAAGAGTCAAAGCTGGCTTGCTGCAATAACTCCACTACCTTCTTGAGAATGTGCATGTATGATAGGATTCTATTGTAAGACTTGCTGAGTACCTTCGTACTCATGTTGCTTTAATTAATGTTTTCAGACGACTACGTGTCACACCCTGATTTTCATGCCACAACACTTGAGCTTATAAATCATGATAAAATGTTGTTTGACAAAAACTTTTGAGTGTTTTGGGCTTTGCTTGATTTGATTTTTGTGAGTTGTTTGCAAGTGCTCTAAAAATCAAATAAATCCACCAACTCTTATACTCCTTCTCATTGATCCAAAACCTTTTCCCAATGATCATGCCATGTGTATAGTGCAATATAGTATTTTCTTCCAAAAATAATTTGGCCAAATAGTATTTTCAAAAATTAGTTTTTCCAAAAACCCCTTGATTGAGGATTGCACTACAAGTACTTAATAAAGGATTGTAAAAATCTTTCCAAAAATATTTTTGACTCCTATTAGATATAGGTTACCCATAAACCACAAAAATATAATTTTAAAAGTTATTTTCCTATTTTATTTAAAGGCTTTTTCTTAAGGCCAGAAATGGTCTTAAATAGGTTTAAATTATTTTAAAGCTTTAAAAATATTTGAGAAAAATTAGGGAGACTCAATGGACATATATTTTCCATATATATGAGTTTCAACACATGGTCATGATCAAAATATTGGACAAAACCTCCCAAAACCATTTCTGCCCATTTCAAGGATTTGAAATATTTCTACAGGAAATATTTTCACAAAAATCCAAGAAAAATCCAGCAAGTCACAAATGAATATTGTGATCACCTTGCAAAGCCCCATGTCAACTAGAATCATTTTGGTTCACCAAAATGCCCCAAAACCCTCTCTGACCAGAAACAAATTTGATCAAGTTTGTACTACCAACTTTCTCTCCTTAACCCCAACTTTTCTGAGCATGTTCACATGACCAAATGAGGCCACTACACCAAGTGGTGCATCAAGGAGAAATGAATTGCTCAACTAGATCTACACAAGTCTATTTCTGCTCATTTCTAGGGTTTACAAAAGTTGCATTGGCAACTTTGCCCAATTAAGCTCCAAATTGGTGGAAGGACCTAATTATATGTGTCATTTCACCCTGTGGAGTATCATGGCAATTGGAGATCATTTGCTTGCCAAAACCCTTATCAAACACCTTCTGCCACTTCCCAAAAATTCCCCTTTTGACCACTAAAACTATTCTCCTTGAGCTGAGCTTTTTACCACAGCTCCTCCTAGACCCCTTTCACCTCTAGTAGCAATGGCAAGACCCCAGCTCAATAATTGAGGGTTGGAACCCCCTCTTTCTCTCTCTGTATAGCCCAGTTCTCCCCCTTCCTCATCTCGCTCCTCACTCCAGTGGCCATCCATGGCATCCAATGCCCCCTCCCCTTTCTTTACTCCTCCCTTGAGCTACTGGACACGGTTGGCCGCGCCCACAGGGCACAAAAAAATGGCATGCCGGCCATTTGCATGCTCCGGAGCGCGCTACAATGCGCCCCCGCACTGTAGCCGCCCCCTTCCAGCCACATCCGGCCACCTCGGCTCTCCCCCTCGTGTCCCCCGAGGCCACCTCGACGTCCGCAGCACGCCACGCCCCTGGCCCCCTCCTCCTTCTCCCTCCTCTCGCCCCAGCTTGCACGCACGGCGGCCGCCCGAGCGCACCAGTGAGCATGCTCACACGCGCGGTGCCTCTGGCCCCCTGCTCCCTCTCTATCTTCTTCCCCTGCTCTGGACCGATCCCACAAACGCCCCAGACACGACATTCTCCTCCCCCGAGCCCCGCAGCAACGAGCGTGAGCTCGCCGGGGCACGGGTCTGCTGGACCTCCCCGTACGCCTATATAATGGCCTCCCCGAGCCCTTCCACCCTCGCCACTCGCTCTCTACATCGCCAAAACCTTCCCCTGCACCCCCAGCTTCTTCCGAGAACCGCCCGAACTCGAGATCGAGCTCGAGCTCCGCCGCGTCGGCCTGCCGGAGTTCGCGAGGTACAGGCCACCCCCCGCTCCTCCTCTGCCCCGATCTGCAACCGCCTCCTCCCACTGATCATTTCCCCCTCCTCCTCCTCTTCTTTTGCAGCCGGAAACGGCCGGACCCGTTGACTCCCGAAGCTCCTCCGCCGTGGACCTCGTCGCCGGCGAACCAGGCACCCCCGCCGGCCAAGCCCACCACCCCCCGACGTGCGGCAGTCCCCTGAAGCCATTCCCGCACTCGCCGAAGCTCGCCGTGGCCCGCATCATCGCCGGTGAGCACCGCGACCCCCCTTGTCCACGGGTTAGTGATGACAGTGGGCCCCTCCTGTCATCCTCTCCCTCATTCCCGCGCCCCCGTCCGACCTGCGGGCCCCGCCCGTCAGGTTTGAAAACGGGTGGACGGGGCACGCGCCCTGTGCGCTGGCTCGGCGGGCCGGCCCGCTGGCTGGGCCTGTTGCCCTGCGGCTGTTCTGGCCCAGTTCCACAGTGCCGCTTCTCCTTTTTCTTTTTTCTGGAAACTTGCAGAAATTCCACAGGATTAAATATTAATCCAAATGCAATAATTCCAACTCCCATATTTTTCTAAAAATCCCACCTATTTAATGGTATAACTTTCATTCATGTCCAACCAACTTTTATGTACTGATCAAATTTAAATTCAAATTTGAGCAGTTTAATCTCTGTTTAAAAATCCATTTCCCCCCATTATTCCACTCCAAATCCAAAACCAGGAATTTTCCCCTTCTTAGTTTTCACCCTAGTATTTAACAAAAATAAGTTGACATTTTTATGAGCACTTTGGTTTTCTGTTTTATTATTGCCTTATTTTCTCGTTATTTTCTTGCGACGATTAGATCCCGTATTAGACGAAGTTGCTGAAGAATAAGAAGAAGGAGAAGGATTTGAAGAACTTGAAGACTTTGAAGACCAAGGCAAGCAGCCCTTTGACCATGTCTATGAAACTCTTTTTATGCATGTCATATAGAACTTTATTACTAGTGTTGCTCCGAGGTCATGATGAGGTGGTAACCACTTTGGTGGGTTGCCTCCGTTACTACCTCATTGATACTTGCATTTTGCATGACCCTACCTCCTTATGAGGGTTATGCCGGTGGGAGTACATAGGATGCCAAAGTAGTTGCTACGCAAAAAGGGACGGGGACATGCATAGTGATGGAGTCAAAGTATTTTCAAAAGGACTTTTCGAAAACCCCATCGGGTGCCACTTATGCCCGAGGGAGATGATGAGTTGGGTAACCACTTGATGACGAAGTGGTGTACCGAGACAAGTGTGTGTTGTTTTCCAAAATGGATTGGTTTAAGTTGCGACCGTTATTCCAACCTTACATGCGCAACCACTCTACCCTTATATGGGAAAGGGCATTGTTGATTACCTAGGTCGATACTAGCTTGAAGCCCGCATTACTGGTGACGGGGGAGAGGTGGTGCTCTCTCACGGGACGGGGTCGTGCCAGGTAGGGCGGCCATGACTGTTTTCACAGGGCACCGGATACACCGTTGTGTCCCCTCTCGGATGTTACGATCTCGAGCGAGTCTCGTATGATGTACATCGTGAGGATACGGAGCAACGAGTGGACTCCTTATTAGTATCGTCTAGGGAAAGATAGTGATCGGGTGCTTACCCCGGGTTCTTGAGGTATCGCGGGTCGTGGATGACACGGAAGCTCCCCGGATCTTGTGGGTAAAGTGTGCAACCTCTGCAGAGTGTAAAACTATTCGAATAGCCGTGTCCACGGTCAAGGACAGTTGGGTAACCGATCTTGGGCTACGTCCACTTGTTGACAAACCAGTGTGTGTGGGAAGAACTACTTGGGTCAAGTCAAGGACTTGACATGATTGAGTTGGGTTGGTGCCCACTCTATTTATGTTGATATCTGTAACCTGTCCTCACGGTTACTTGAATTCTCCTGATGCATGTCTTACAAGTTGTTGAACATGTCATTGCACTCAAAACTAGCTTTCCGCAAAAATTTACCTCTATCATGCATAGTTGTATCTTGAACCAAAACATGGGTTGCTTGCGAGTACATTCAAAGTACTCATTGGCTTGCCACTGGTTATTTAATTGACCAGGCATGGAAGAACAGGAGTTCGAAGAAGAATCCTTTGGAGACGAACTTGCGAACTAGGACGCTTCCTAGTCAGAATGCCTGTAGGGTTAAGGCAGATGGCATGGGTTCTACCTATCAACGAAGATTTCCGCTGCTTGTGTTTCATTTGATGTTCAGCCCTTAGGGCTTTATCTATGTAAGACTTGACCATAATGGTCATAAATTGTGCAAGACGGTATGTATGGATGTAAGACTCTTGTTATTCAGCTTCTGTGTGTTCAGTGAGCATTGATCTCTGGGATCACTGTACACGTGCATTCGGTGATCACGACTTATGAGTCGGGGTCCCCACAAAGCTGGTATCAGAGCCATCTTGACTGCAGGAAGCCTTAGTTAGCATGGTCGTTAGTTAGGGTAAAACTATTTCCAAAACTACTACTAGTTTTCAAAACTATCTATACTTCTCTTCCCTTCTCAGTTTTTCGAAAACTAAGGTATACCTTCCTTATTGATCTCTTCCCCTTCAAAACATTTGGTCGCTAGAACCCTTACGCCCCTGACCACTGGATTCCTTGTAATCCTCGTGGATAATCTAGAAGGAAGATGCCTTGTCAGACATTCACACACATCTCCTGAACACAAGATCGACGACATCACAACAAGACGATAGCAACAGAAAATACATCCTCGAGGGATGAGGATCAGAAGGCCCAGGAGATGGTGACAATCCACAAGGAAGATGCCTTGTCAGACATTCACACACATCTCCTGAACACAAGATCGACGACATCACAACAAGACGATAGCAACAGAAAATACATCCTCGAGGGATGAGGATCAGAAGGCCCAGGAGATGGTGACACTCTTGACACTACCCCAAGATGATGCAACCTTAGCCTACGACGATCAGGGCATAGGATATGCAAGATCATGATATACATCGCTAATAGGGAAACCCTGTCACTACCGTTGTTGTATCGGCGACCACCAGTGGATGAGAACCTAGCCATTTGGTCCGCCTCACTATAGTGAGCAGGAAAAACGGTTCTCTTCATCCCCCGCTCTCGGTGACGATATTGTCAACAATGTGTTCGACGGATTGGACCTCTATTATGCCTTGTTAATGTCATTGCATAAAGGATGGCCACCTGGAACCGCCGACACCTTAAAAAGGCAAAATCGATCATCATGATTAAGAGGACAAGAGAAGACCAAGTCAAATACCAGCTACGAGGAGACACCTGCACCCCATCATCTCATCAGGCGAGAAGTGTTGAAGATTCTTCAGGCCAAGCCGGATCATTTCATCTAACAACTACAAAAGACATAGCAACACCTGAGGAAAATTTCAGAAGACTGCACGAGGCTCAAGGCACGACTGCTGAGTCCGAGAACCCCTAGGGTAGGATGAGTCGTGTACCCCCTATGCGCAGTCGAGTCCATATGATGGTTCGAATAGAACCATGACTGTGTGTTGCTTGTTTTTATTTGTTTGTGTTTTAAGATAGGTCACAACTTTTTCCCTAGGCAACAAGTACGTGACTATATCACCTGCCTTATTTTGTTGCTTGTGTTTGGCCCTTTTTGCACTTGTTTGATTGCACCTGCACTATAGAACCCCCTTTAGGCATTCTGCCCCCCTCTATGCTACCTTCCCCCTCTCATCTCTCTCATCAACTGAAGACAAGCAAAACAATATGCACCAAGGATTCCACCTCGGCGACAACTAGCACTGAAGACTTTTTGTTGCAGCCTCCTCGACCAAGTGAAACCCCGTAGAGTTATGCTTAACCCTCCAGACTAGAAACCCATTCCTAGACCCTTCGAGACTTCATGAGATACCCCAGCTCGAGTCCTTAACCATGTGCTTAACCCACATACTTGCAAGAGAACCAGTTAAGCATCAGTAATCCTTGATTATCAACTGGGTTCATTATGGAGCTAGTGGACATAGTGGACGAGCACATTGTCATCCTAATATAGCACCCGAACTGACGATGCCATAGGGAAGACCAATTTAAGGATATAGGAATAGAGGGCAAATGACTTGATGAGTTTACATCAACGACTTTGAGGAATCATCTGAGACTATTTGGTGGATTATGAGGCTTTCATGTTGGTAGATGAACGTGGTTGGATCATGATTATAGAGTAGCATAGCTTTCCCCTGGATAAATTGGATTTTGTAGGACAATTATATCGCAAGTTGAATTCTTGGACGTATGAGGATTTGACTTAGCCAGGGGATATTGATAGGAGATAGTTGACATGATGATAATCACTTGGGGGAAATAGATAGGAATCCTCGTTGGACATGAGATTTGGATTCAATAGGTTATCCTAGTGGAGTATGGATGCAGAGTAATTCTACATGGTTTTGAGTAAATTGGATTTAGACTGATGATCTTGATCATGATGCCATGTTTCCCGATGGACAATAAACTAGGAGATTGCATTAATTGTCGGAGTTGATATCCGCCTGACCTTGGAGTTTACTTGACCATGATAATGGAAATTGGTGGACTTACTATAGTAGAGACAGCCCTTTCAAGTATTTGGGGACTATAGGACAATAGAAGATCTTGTGGAACACCATAAACATTGGATTTGTAGAATTAATGGGTTATGTAGTGATTGATGGAGGTTAATGAGCTATTGGAGTTGATTCATAGGAAGGAAACAAGATCTTGGAGTGGCTTACGACGTGTTTCCTTAGGATAGAGATGCTTTATCATGGACCTTAGATCAATAGACTGAGCACTTGGATTGTGGTGATTAAAGCTTAGTAGCTTATATGCTCTACCCATGGATTTTTAGGGGTAGCCATACATACGAGTTTGGGGATTGTAGACATATATGATTTTGTTAGACCTCCTCTCGAGAGTCATGAGGATATGAATAACATGAGTGATGATTGGAGTTGACCTATACGGGATGATTCTTTCGGTAACATGATGTGATTATTTGGAAGGACTAGATGGAACAATTGGCATCTCAGAAACTATGCTCAAGGATAAGATGATAAACGTTCACTCGCACACTAGAATCCTTGAAACCCTTGAGCCCCACCTAGCCATGTCTAGGAATCACAACCATGGGCTTTCGCTCTAGGACGAGGAAACCTTGGCCAAAACCCAACCATGACCACCACCGATACCCCAACCTATACACTATGTACCCCGTGGGCAAGTCTTCACGGAGTACTCGGACAAGTTAGTTGCCATCTTTCTTTGGTGATATACTTGCCTACCCGAAGACGGAAAAAGAACCGTTCAGCCGGTTAGGGAACATCTGAAGACCGCCATGTCAAGGAGGAAGAACTATGCCAACCATCATCGTCAAGAAGTGAACTTCCTCGTCAAAGATGGTGCATAGCTACAAACCACTCCTCTCAAGGGAACCAAGCATTTTCATTACAAGGAAACCCACGCCAAGATTCATCGGCCCTCTTCGAGATCACTCCAAGATTTAACAACCCCCTCCGAGATCGCCACAAGACGAAGAGAAGACAGCTACCAGTTAGAGTTACCGCCTGAGTTACCCACTGTGCACATCGTTTTCCACGCGACACACCCCCGAAAGTGTTTCCAACTTCCTAACTAGCCCGATCCCTACCAGGGCATCAATCACCAAACCATTGACCCCCAGCCCAACCTGACCTAACGCGAAATACCCCTTAGCAACCTGGATCAAGCAAGAACGTCATACACAAGGCCCCAGCATCAAGTACTTCAAGGTTCAATGGAGCACCAAACGGAAGCAGAAGAAGTATGAGGACGTGAAGACTACCCCAGATCCAAGTTTCCGTATTCCTTTCCGCGCTTAGTTTGGGAATCTCGGGGACGAGATTCTTGTAAGGGGGGTAGGACTGTCACACCCTGATTTTCATGCCACAACACTTGAGCTTATAAATCATGATAAAATATGGTTTGACAAAAACTTTTGAGTGTTTTGGGCTTTGCTTGATTTGATTTTTGTGAGTTGTTTGCAAGTGCTCTAAAAATCAAATAAATCCTCCAACTCTTATACTCCTTCTCATTGATCCAAAACCTTTTCCCAATGATCATGCCATGTGTATAGTGCAATATAGTATTTTCTTCCAAAAATAATTTGGCCAAATAGTATTTTCAAAAATTAGTTTTTCCAAAAACCCCTTGATTGAGGATTGCACTGCAAGTACTTAATAAAGGATTGTAAAAATCTTTCCAAAAATATTTTTGACTCCTATTAGATATAGGTTACCCATAAACCACAAAAAAATAATTTTAAAAGTTATTTTCCTATTTTATTTAAAGGCTTTTTCTTAAGGCCAGAAATGGTCTTAAATAGGTTTAAATTATTTTAAAGCTTTAAAAATATTTGAGAAAAATTAGGGAGACTCAATGGACATATATTTTCCATATATATGAGTTTCAACACATGGTCATGATCAAAATATTGGAAAAAACCTCCCAAAACCATTTCTGCCCATTTCAAGGATTTGAAATATTTCTACAGGAGATATTTTCACAAAAATCCAAGAAAAATCCAGCAAGTCACAAATGCATATTGTGATCACCTTGCAAATCCCCATGTCAACTAGAATCATTTTGGTTCACCGAAATGCCCCAAAACCTTTTCTGACCAGAATCAAATTTGATCAAGTTTGTACTACCAACTTTCTCTCCTTAACCCCAACTTTTGTGAGCATGTTCACATGAACAAATGAGGCCACTACACCAAGTGGTGCGTCAAGGAGAAATGAATTGCTCAACTAGATCTACAAAAGTCTATTTATGCTCATTTCTAGGGTTTACAAAAGTTGCATTGGCAACTTTGCCCAATTAAGCTCCAAATTGGTGGAATGCCCTAATTATATGTGTCATTTCACCCTGTGGAGTATCATGGCAATTGGAGATCATTTGCTTGCCAAAACCCTTATCAAACACCTTCAGCCACTTCCCAAAAATTCCCCTTTTGACCACTAAAACTATTCTCCTTGAGCTGAGCTTTTTACCACAGCTCCTCCTAGACCCCTTTCACCTCTAGTAGCAATGGCAAGACCCCAGCTAAATAATTGAGGGGTGGAACCCCCTCTTTCTCTCTCTGGATAGCCCACTTCTCCCCCTTCCTCATATCCCTCCTCACTCCAGTGGCCATCCATGGCATCCAATGCCCCCTCCCCTTTCTTTACTCCTCCCTTGAGCTACTGGCCACGGTTGGCCGCGCCCACAGGGCATAAAAAAATGGCATGCCCGCCATTTGCACGCTCCGGAGCGCGCTACAGTACTCCCGAGCGCACCAGTGAGCATGCTCACACGCGCGGTGCCTCTAGACCCCTGCTACCTCTCTTTCTTCTTCCCCCGCTCTAGACCGATCCCACAAACGCCCCAGACAGGACGTTCTCCTCCCCCGAGCCCCGCAGCAACAAGCGTGAGCTCGCCGGCGCACGGGTCTGCTGGACCTCCCCGTCCGCCTATATAAAGGCCTCCCCGAGCCCTTCCACCCTCACCACTCGCTCTCTACATCGCCAAAACCTTCCCCTGCACCCCCAGCTCCTTCCCAGAACCGCCCGAGCTCGAGATCGAGCTCGAGCTCCGCTGCATCGGCTCGCCAGATTTCGCGAGGTACAGGCCACCCCCCGCTCCTCCTCTGCCCCGATCCGGAACCGCCTCCTCCCACTGATCATTTCCCCCTCCTCCCCCGCTTCTTTTGCAGTCGGAAACGGCCGGAGCCGTCGACTCCCGAAGCTCCTCCACCGCGGACCTCGTCGCCGGCGAACCAGGCACCCCCGCCGGCCAAGTCCACCACCCCCCGACGTGCGGCAGTCCCCTGAAGCCATTCCCGCACTCGCCGGAGCTCGTCGTGGCCCGCATCGTTGCCGGTGAGCACCGCGACCCACCCTGTCCACGGGTTAGTGATGACAGGCGGGCCCCGCCTGTCATCCTCTCCCTCATTCCCGCGCCCCCGTCCGACCTGCGGGCCCCGCCCGTCAGGTTTGAAAATTGGTGGACGGGCGCGCGCGCTGTGCGCTGGCTCGGCTGTGCCGGCCCGCTGGCTGGGCCTGTTGCCCTGCGGCTGTTCTGGCCCAGTTGCACAGTGCCGCTTCTCCTTTTTCTTTTTTCTAGAAACTTGCAAAAATTCCACAGGATTAAATATTAATCCAAATGCAATAATTCCAACTCCCATATTTTTCTAAAAATCCCACCTATTTAATGGTATACCTTTCATTCATGTCCAACCAACTTTTATGTACTGATCAAATTTAAATTCAAATTTGAGCAGTTTAATCTCTGTTTAAAAATCCATTTCCCCCCCATTAGTCCACTCCAAATCCAAAACCAGGAATTTTCCCCTTCTTAGTTTTCACCCTAGTATTTAACAAAAATAAGTTGACATTTTTATGAGCACTTTGGTTTTCTGTTTTATTATTGCCTTATTTTCTCGTTATTTTCTTGCGACGATTAGATCCCGTATTAGACGAAGTTGCTGAAGAATAGGAAGAAGGAGAAGGATTTGAAGAACTTGAAGACTTTGAAGACCAAGGCAAGCAGCCCTTTGACCATGTCTATGAAACTCTTTTTATGCATGTCATATAGCACTTTATTACTAGTGTTGCTCCGAGATCATGATGAGGTGGTAACCACTTTGGTGGGTTGCCTCCGTTACTTCCTCATTGATACTTGCATTTTGCATGACCCTACCTCCTTTTGAGGGTTATGCCGGTGGGAGTAGATAGGATGCCAAAGTAGTTGCTACGCAAAAAGGGACGGGAACATGAATAGTGATGGAGTCAAAGTATTTTCAAAAGGACTTTTCGAAAACCCCATCGGGTGCCACTTATGACCGAGGGAGGTGATGAGTTGGGTAACCACTTGATGACGAAGTGGTGTACCGAGACAAGTGTGTGTTGTTTTCCAGAACGGATTGGTTTAAGTTGCGACCGTTATTCCAACCTTACGTGCGCAACCACTCTACCCTTATATGGGAAAGGGCATTGTTGATTACCTAGGTCGATACTAGCTTGAAGCCTGCATTACTAGTGACGAGGGAGAGTTGGTGCTCTCTCACGGGACGGGGTCGTGCCAGGTAGGGCGGCCATGATTGTTTTCACAGGGCACCGGATACACCGTTGTGTCCCCTCTCGGATGTTATGATCTCGAGCGAGTCTCATATGATGTACATCGTGAGGATACGGAGCAACGAGTGGACTCCTTGTTAGTATCGTCTAGGGAAAGATAGTGATCGGGTGCTTACCCCGGGTGCTTGAGGTACCGCGGGTCGTGGATGACACGGAAGCTCCCCGGATCTTGTGGGTAAAGTGTGCAACCTCTGCAGAGTGTAAAACTATTCGAATAGCCGTGTCCACAGTCAAGGACAGTTGGGTAACCGTTCTTGGGCTACGTCCACTTGTTGACAAACCAGTGTGTGTGGGAAGAACTACTTGGGTCAAGTCAAGGACTTGACATGATTGAGTTGGGTTGGTGCCCACTCTATTTATGTTGATATCTGTAACCTGTCCTCATGGTTACTTGAATTCTCCTGATGCATGCCTTACAAGTTGTTGAACATGTCATTGCACTCAAAACTAGCTTTCCACAAAAATTTACCTATATCATGCATAGTTGTATCTTGAACCAAAACATGGGTTGCTTGCGAGTACATTCAAAGTACTCATTGGCTTGCCACTGGTTATTTAATTGACCAGGCATGGAAGAACAGGAGTTCGAAGAAGAATCCTTTGGATACAAACTTGCGAACTAGGACGCTTCCCAGTCAGAATGCCTGCAGGGTTAAGGCAGATGGCATGGGTTCTACTTATCAACGAAGATTTCCGCTGCTTGTGTTTCATTTGATGTTCAGCCCTTAGGGCTTTATCTATGTAAGACTTGACCATAATGGTCATAAATTGTGTAAGACGGTATGTATGGATGTAAGACTCTTGTTATTCAGCTTCTGTGTGTTCAGTGAGCATTGATCTCTGGGATCACTGTACAACCGCGGATGGCCCTCTCGTAGGTTGGCGAGAGAGGATCCACGGTGGAGTATTGTGTTGGTGATAGTGGACTCGTGTGCGACAAATACTTTACAAGTTGTGTCCGTCGTAGGATAGCTTAGCCAAGAGTCCAAGCTGGCTTGCTGCAATAACTCCACTACCTTCTTGAGAATGTGCATGTATAATAGGATTCTGTTGTAAGACTTGTTGAGTACCTTCGTACTCATGTTGCTTTAAGTAATGTTTTCAGACGACTACGCCAACCCCTCTGATGGGTTCTACGTAGACCTCGACGTTGACGAGTGACTTATCACCCAGGTGGTGATCCAAGACTTGTGAAGGGTCGATGTAGATAGACAGGCTTCGTCAAGCCTTCTTTCTTTCTAGTGTTTGTACTCAGACTACTTTGCTTCCCCATGTGCTTGTATGATTGTATGACTTGAGTGTCGGGTCAAGTGACCCCTATCTGTATGGATGTTATGTAAGGCTCTTCGGAGCCTCTTAAATAAAGTACTTGAGTTGTAGAGTTTTGTTGTGATGCAATGTTGTATTTACTCATACCGGGCATATTGTGTGTATGATTGAAAGGCTTGGTATGAGTGGGATCCGACTATCTATTTGTTTATCCTTGGCAGTCTATACTATGAGGAAATGTAGTCTAGTGCTTCTGAGCGATAGTAGTCCGCTACAGCCCGGTTCACCGGAGTCCTGCTAGCCCAGCACTACTGCTCGGAACACATGACTGGCCGGCATGTGTTTCACTTCATTCCTATGTCTGTCCCTTCGGGGAAATGTCACACGGTGTTATCCGGAGTCCTGCCTAGCCTACTACAGCCCGGGTTACCGGAGTCCTGTTAGCCCAGTGCTACAGCCGGGATTTATACGTTGTTGACCGACATGCTCGAGGTGATTCATGTATGTCTGTCCTCATGGGTTAGTGCCGCCTTGGGTTCACGACTAGCCATGTCGGCCTGGGTTCTCTGTCATATGGATGCTAGCGACACTATCATATACGTGAGCCAAAAGGCGCAAACGGTCCCAGGCTAGGTAAGGTGGCACCCGTGGGAGTACCGTGCGTGAGGCCGCAAAGTGATATGATGTGTTACATGCTGGATCGATGTGGCTTAGGATCGGGGTCCCGACAGCGTTGGCATCAGAGCCGGACTGCCTGTAGGTTCGCTAAGCCAAACTGGTCGATGTCGAGTCTAGAAATGCTTTAGTTATATGTAGGGGAATTGATTGTGGGAGGGAACGTAAGGCTCTTTTACTCCTTTACCTTATGCCCTCTATCTTGAGTCATTCTCTTCTCGTTCTACGTGGGTTGAGGACTAGGCTCTCTTCTCTCTATTAGGTTCACGTGTTACTAATCTGTAGTAACTTATAGGATTGATGGTTACAACCCAGTTCAGTTTCTACTAAATTTTAGTATGTTGCTAGTTGAACCAGAACCTTGATATGATGTTGTTGAGTGGTTTTGCAAACTGTTGTGGATGTCTCATCTCCCTTTCTAAGCATTTACAGCCGTTATGCTGTCCAATTTCCCCTAGAAATTCTAATGCCTTTGCATCATTTTTTGTGCTTTCAGATGGCCACCCGTTCCAAGAACCAAGTGGTTCGTCTGACCCGTTGCATCGATGTGTGTGGTCACACAGCTATGTTGGTTCGAGTGATGGTCGAGATAGGTTACCGATGGTATCCTGAATATACCGTCGAGGAGCAGTTTAGAGACTTTAATCAGAGCCAATATCTGTGCACGGTCAGGATATATCCATCTTATCTCGGAGCTACTGAACCGCTCCACTGTTCTTATGGACTTGGGATCACAATTGGGATGTTTGTGCAGGATGCAGCCTACTCGATGATGACTATTATTCGATCCAGAACTGCCTTGCTGAGCAACACTGATTTCCACTACATGCCAGCATCCCTCCCTGTGGCGCATGGTTACCTTCAGGGTATGTATAGCGATGCATCCCATGAGAACTCACTTCTCCGCACCACTACCGAGATGTTGGAAGACAAGGACCGTGAAAACCGGGCCTTGTGTATGGAGCTCTTTAATGCTCGTTCTGATCACTGGGCCACTTTGACTCGGTTTGCCCCTGCGGTGCAAGCCAGATACATGGACATGAGGGACTTGTATCCTGTGCGTGCCAGTCTGCCAGATTTCATGGTGTGGCGTGAGGTGGGAGGCATCACTCCTCCTCGTGGACCTCGTCTGCCGCCGTTTGTTGGACCAAGGCCACACCCAAGTCCCTATGGTCCGCAAACTCCTCAGGACCGTCTGTTCCCGGATGATCATGTTCCGCTTCCAGGCTTGGGTGGTGACTTATATGAGGATTACTACGGAGCTGTCTGAGCTAGTAGTAGTTTTCGCTAGTATTGTAACAGTTGTATGTCCACCATCCTGCGTGACTTGTGGAATATGACTTAGTGTGTATCCATTCCGGAGGTGTAGAAAAATAATGTATAGGAGTTTGGAATGCCTCCGATGAGATGTAACGTCTTTCATCATAGTTGTACCTTAGCTTGGGCTTGTACTAAACTATGTATGGTGTGTATGACTGTTGGTTAATGTATGGCAATTTCTGTATTACCATGTCATACGGATGAACATCTCTGCATTCCTTGTTATCCATTACATTCCGCACTTCCTTGCCCAGATTTTGCCATCCTGGTCTAGATCGTTGTTTTGTTTTTCCCTAGGATGGTCAACACCCGCAGCAACCCTGCTGCTCCGGAGCAGGGTGAAGCTAGCGCAGCTGGGAATGAGAATCTGCCTCAACCGCCATCCCTGGCTGAAGTGATGCTGGAGGCATAATGAAACAAGCGTGAGACTAACCGCTTGCTGGAGCGGATTGAGCAGAATACTGCACGCTAGCAGAGGAACATTCCAGTGTGAATCACTGACTTTGTCAAGTTGTACCCACCAAAGTTTAACCACTCCATCTAACCTCTCGATGCGGATGACTGGCTTCGCAGCATCACCCACAAGCTACGTTCTGCCAACGTAGCCGAAGATGATAAAGTTACCTTTGCTGCTTATCACCTCGAAGGACCTGCTAGCCTTTGGTGGGAAAATTATGAGGCTATGCGCCCAGTCGGCCAAATCACTACTTGGGCTGATTTCAGTGCGGCTTTCCGTGAGCATCACATTCCGGAAGGTCTCATGGATTGCAAGAGGGAGGAGTTCTGTAACTTCACCCAGGGTAGACTGACTGTGGATGCTTACAGTCGCGAGTTTGGGAAATTAGCACGTTATGCTCCCGAAGAGGTATCCACCGACGCCAAGAAGCAGGCAAGGTTCCACAAGGGACTTAGCCCCGAGCTTCGCCGTGATCTTCGTCTGCACGAATGCACCTCTTTTCCGAAGCTAGTCAACAAGGCCATCAGTGCCGAGACAGGACAGACTGATTTTGAAGCTTCTTGGTAATCGTTGCGAAATCTACACTGATCACCAAAGTTTAAAATACATCTTCACCCAACCGGATTTGAATATCAGGCAAAGACGTTGGGTCGAGTTGATCTCAGATTACGACTTAGGAATAACTTACACCCCAGGCAAGGCCAATGTCATGGCTGATGCACTAAGTCGTAAGTCTTATTGTAACAACCTGATGTTACAACAAGGTCAACCACTTCTCCACGAGGAATTTCGTAAGGTTAACCTTCACATTGTTCCTCGAGGATTCCTTTCCACCCTGGTGGCGAAACCTAACCTTATGGATCAAATCATCAAGGCACAGAAGGTGGATCCGGGAATCTCCCGTATCAAGAGAAACATCAAGAAGGGAGTTGTAGATTGTTTCTCCATCGATGATCAAGGTGTCGTGTTCTTTGGGGACCGCCTAGTGGTTCCCAAAGGACGCAACCTGAGGCGATTGATCCTTAAGGAAGCTCATGAATCCCCTCTCACCATTCATCCCGGTAGTACTAAAATGTATCAAGACCTACGCCAGAGGTTTTGGTGGACTAGGATGAAGAGAGAAATCGCTCAATACAATGCAAATTGCGACGTCTGTCGTCGCGTTAAAGCAGAGCATCAACGGCCTGCTGGCACCGTTCAACCATTGGAAATTCCTGAATGGAAATGTGATAAAATCGGTATGGATTTCATCACCTATTTCCCAGAACCAAAAGAGGGAATAATGCTATCTTCGTTGTTGTCAATCGTCTTTCCAAAGTAGCCCACTTCTTACCTGTTCGTGAGAGTATAACCGCTAGCCAGCTAGCTGATTTGTACATCTCTCGAATAGTGTCTCTCCATGGTGTCCCTTTGGAAATTAATTCGGACCGTGGAAGTCTTTTCACCTCGCGATTTTGGGAAAGTTTCCAAAATGCTATGGGAACTCGTCTCTCCTTTAGCACCGCCTTCCATCCTCAGTCAAGTGGTCAAGTAGAACGAGTCAATCAAATTCTGGAGGATATGCTCCGAGGTTCTGTCATCTCTTTCGGTATGGATTGGGAGAAGTGCCTTCCGTTCGCCGAGTTCGCTTATAACAACAGTTATCAAGCTAGCTTGGGCAAAGCTCCTTTCGAAGTTCTCTATGGACGAAAATGTCGAACGCCTCTTAACTGGTCAGAAACCGGGGAAAGACAACTCTTTGGCCCGGAAATGATTCAGGAAGCAGAAGAGCAGGTTCGCATTATTCGTGAGAAATTGAAAACAGCCCAATCTCGACAAAAGAGTCAGTATGACCGCAAGCATAAGCAGATGGCTTATGAAGTTGGTGAGATGGCTTATCTTCGGGTTACACCCTTAAAGGGAACCCATCGATTTGGTATCAAAGGCAAATTGGCTCCTCGTTACATTGGACCCTTTCGCATTCTCGCTAAACGAGGGGAAGTTGCCTACCAATTGGAACTACCTCCGCATCTCTCCAGAGTTCATGATGTCTTCCACGTTTCTCAACTCAAGCGTTGCTTCTCGGATCCTATCCGTGGAGTGGACCATGAAACGCTTGATCTCCAAGATAACCTCACATATCGAGAGTATCCCATTCGGATCCTTGATCAAGCCGAGCGTACCACTCGACGCCAGAATATCAAGTTTCTCAAAGTTCAATGGTCACACCATTCCGAGCAAGAAGCTACTTGGGAAAGGGAGGATCGTCTTAGACTCGAGTACCCCACCTTCTTTCCGACGGATCCTAAATCTCAGGACGAGATTCTTTCGAGTGGGGGTGAGTTGTCACACCCTAGCTAGTCATGCATTAGAGTGCTGCATCATGTTTACCTTTCATCAGAAATTTGAAATGGGGAAGGCAGAACCCCCAGCACCCCCCTGAAATCAACTAGGGTTTACTAAAAGCTTTTTCAATGAACCTGAAATGCCCTTCTAAAATGTTCACCCTCTTTGTCTTGGGTCAGAACCTCTGACAAAATAGGTGCACAATTTTCTAGGTCAACTAAAGGTCACTGAATTAAATCATATGTATGCTGATTTTGGACATTTAAATACTAATAAATATTTTAAGTGTTCAAATAATTCTGGAAATAAGTCAGGGCTGTTAGGAATAATCCCAACAGAGCCCTCAACTATTTCCAGGATTTTAAAAAATGCCTAAGCATTTTTAATAATGCCACAAAGTTACAGAAAAAACAAAAAAGGGAAAATAAAAGAGGAACTTACCTGGCACCCCCCCACTAGGCCCACCTGCCGGCCCAGCCCAGCCACCGCGCCAGCGAGCAGCTTGGCTTGGCCAGGCAGGCAGCCAGGTGCTCGACGGCGAGCTCAGCGCGCGCCACGTAGCTGGCCGCCGCCCTGCTTCCACCCCCTAGACACGCCTATTCGCCCCCTGCCTCACTCCATCGCACTCCCTCCCCATGGCCGACGCAGCCGTCGCCGTTCCGCCACCGTATCCGCGTCCAACGCCGTTCCCACGCTGCACCACCGTGTCTACTCGCTCCGCCGTTGCCGACTGCTTGGAACAGGCCGAGCCCCGAGTGCTCGCACGCTCTGCATCACCTCCATCGTCCTCGCCTTCGTCAGCCACCGCCGGAGATCCCTTTTGACGTCGCCGCCGCACCAGCTCGTCCCGACCACGCCGGCTAGCTCCACGTGACCACCGTGAGCTCAGCTACCTCCCCATCCTCCCCGTTTGCTTCCTCGTGCACTACAGCGACTGCATGAAGCTCACCCGCACGCACCGCCGCGGAGCTCGTCGCCGACGTGTCTCCGGTCAATCACCGGCCAAGCCACCTAGTCTACTAACTTCACCGCGTCCCCAGGAGCACAACGCCCCACTCCACGCACCTCGCCGTGCCCCACAGCCTCGGGTTCGCCCTCACCCAACTCCGGCGACCGCCCAGCTCGTCGCCGGTGACGCCTCCGGCCACCCCGAGTTCAACCACCACCACCAAACGCTGCGGCTCGTTCCCAGCTACCCGTAGATGACGTCCGTCGTCCATTTGGTCGCCGGAATGCACTAACGCACTTCCACCGCCGCGTCTGGCCTCGCCGGCGGCTAAACGCCGGCGAGTTTGACCGTTGACATTGACTGGTGGGCCCCAGTTTGACTCCCCTGAGTCACTGACAAGTGGGACCCCCCCCCCTCTGCTAACTAACTGGATTAGTTTTAACTAAAATTAATTAGTTTAACTAATTACTGACATGCAGGACCCACTGGTCAATTTGACCTGGACGACCCCGTTGACCTCTGACGTCATCCTGACGTAGTGCTGACGCAGTAATTTAATTACTGGAATTATTTTTATACTGGAAATTCCAAAAAATAGTTCAAACTTCAAAAATTCATAGAAATTAATCTGTAACTCCAAATGAAATAATTTATATATGGAAAATTATCAGAAAAATTAAATATATCCATCTGTAATGGTTTCATGCATGACAAAACAAGTTTACCTTGCTGTTTAAGCATAATAAGGAAATGCACTATTAAGGCCATGTCTAATGAGCTAATATTTGAATCTTTGATTCAAATGAGTTCATCCCTTTCTATTTTAGCTTGCATTAGGCCAGGACACATTCATATTGCCATGTCATAGCATGCATCATAATGTTGCATATCGTTATGTGTTGATTGTGTTTCGATGTGTTCTTCGTGGTAGGTCCTGCCTCCGAGGATATTCAAGAGTATCCAACTGAAGGGCAGTGTCCCACTACCACTCCATCAGGCAAGCAACCCATTGATCATTCTGATACAAACCCATCTTCTCGGTTCTGATCTCGTTTACTGCATTAAGACAACGCGATTCAAACTGTTGTGTGTCTCGGTAGTTGAACCCACTTCCTTTGCATGACCTGTCATTGCCAGAATAACTAGATGAAACCCACTAGCATGTGTAGGAGTTGATTGAGCCATATGTGTGTGTGATCCTACCATGCTATGCTTGCTATGCTTAGAGTTGTGTCAGGTCTGGCTCATCGGGATGATGAACTAGAGTGAAAGGTTGTGACGTGGTCGAGAGTGTGAAAGTGTTGAACACGATTTGGTAAAGGAATCGATGGAAGGCCATGTAGGAGTACATGGTGGGTTGTTTCATTGAGGCCGTCCTTAAGAACTGAGATCTGTGTGTGTGATTTAAGCCTCAGCTACTACCACGCGTTGGGCCCGAAACCAATGGACCCTCTCGGCTTATTAACCATACTTGTCCTCTGTCCGGGAGTTGCAAAGTAGTTTCTGGTGTTTGTAGTATGCTGGGGGCCGCACACAGCGCTGACCATAGGGGTGGGCTGTGTTGCGGTAGGCACGTGGCACGGTGTACCGATTCGCCCGTTTGGTGTCTCGGGAACCCTGTTCACATCGTTCCGGGCCGTTAGTGGAAACCTCGGCCGGACTCCCTGCGGATGGAACCCGAATAATCGATAAACCTGGACTAGGGACTTGTGTGTTTAGTCAGGTCGTGGCCGACACCCTCGCTGGGCTTCCGCTTGAAGGTTGCCAAGTACATGTCGTGTAAACAGCGATAAGTGGTGAGAGCGTGTGTGAAGAAGTACACCCCTGCAGGGTAATAAACTATTCGAATAGCCGCGTCCGCGGTAAAGGACTACTTGGTCACCTATACAGTTCATAGACAAGTAAATGGATTCTACTAAAAATCTTAAGATAAGTGTGAGTACCGCGGATGGCCCTCTCGTAGGTTGGCGAGAGAGGATCCACGGTGGAGTATTGTGTTGGTGATAGTGGACTCGTGTGCGACAAATGCTTTACAAGTTGTGTTTGTCCTAGGATAGCTTAGCCAAGAGTCAAAGCTGGCTTGCTGCAATAACTCCACTACCTTCTTGAGAATGTGCATGTATGATAGGATTCTGTTGTAAGACTTGCTGAGTACCTTCGTACTCATGTTGCTTTAATAAATGTTTTCAGACGACTACGCCAACCCCTCTGATGGGTTCTATGTAGACCTCGACGTTGACGAGTGACTTATCACCCACGTGGTGATCCAAGACTTGTGAAGGGTCGATGTAGATAGACAGGCTTCGTCAAGCCTTCTTTCTTTCTAGTGTCTGTACTCAGACTACTTTGCTTCCGCATGTGCTTGTTTGATTGTATGACTTGAGTGTCGGGTCATGTGACCCCTATCTGTATGGATGTTATGTAAGGCTCTTCGGAGCCTCTTAAATAAAGTACTTGAGTTGTAGAGTTTTGTTGTGATGCAATGTTGTATTTACTCATATCGGGCATATTGTGTGTATGATTGAAATGCTTGGTATGAGTGGGATCCGACTATTTAGTTGTTTATCCTTGGCAGTCTATCATATGAGGAAATGTAGTCTAGTGCTTCTGAGCGATAGTAGTCCGCTACAGCCCGGTTCACCGGAGTCCTGCTAGCCCAGCACTACTACTCGGAACACATGACTGGCCGGCATGTGTTCACTTCGTTCCTATGTCTGTCCCTTCGGGGAAATGTGACGCGGTGTTATCCGGAGTCCTGCCTAGCCTGCTACAGCCCGGGTTACCGGAGTCCTGTTAGCCCAGTGCTACAGCCCGGATTTATACGTTGTTGACCGACATGCTCGAGGTGATTCATGTATGTCTGTCCTCATGGGTTAGTGCTGCCTTGGGTTCACGACTAGCCATGTCGGCCCGGGTTCTCTGTCATATGGATGCTAGCGACACTATCATATACGTGAGCCAAAAGGCGCAAACGGTCCCGGGCCAGGTAAGGTGGCACCCGTGGGAGTACCGTGCGTGAGGCCGCAAAGTGATATGATGTGTTACATGCTGGATCGATGTGGCTTAGGATCGGGGTCCCGACATTCTATGATCAACATCATATTTAGCAAGCATTTTACGGAAAGCACCATGAATAAAATGCGAACCACCATCAGTCATTAAATATCTAGGGACTCTAAACATCGGAAAAATGACTTCTTTAAGCATTTTAATTGAAGTGTTATGATCAGCACTACTAGTTGGAATAGCTTCTACCCACTTAGTAACGTAATCAACAGCAACTAAAATATATGTATAACCATTAGAGGCAGGAAAAGGTCCCATATAATCAAAACCCCAAACATCAAATGGTTCAATAACAAGTGAATAATTCATAGGCATTTCTTGACGTCTACTAATATTACCAATTCTTTCACATTCATCACAAGACAAGACAAACTTACGGGCATCCTTGAAGAGAGTAGGCCAATAAAAACCAGATTGTAATACCTTATGTGCAGTTCTATCTCCAGCGTGGTGTCCTCAATAAGCTTCGGAGTGACACTTGCGTAGGATATGTTCCTGTTCATGCTCAGGTACACAACGTCTAATAACACCATCTACTCCTTCTTTATTAAGATGTGAGTCATCCAAAAAGTAATGTCTTAAATCATAGAAGAACTTTTTCTTTTGTTGGTATGTGAAACTCGGTGGTATAAATTTTGCAACAATATAATTAGCATAACCAGCATACCATGGAGTACTACGAGAAGTATTTATGACATTTAATTGCTCATTAGGAAAGCTATCATCAATAGGTAGTGGGTCATCAAGAACATTTTCTAACCAAGACAAGTTGTCTACAACGGGGTTCTCAGCTCCCTTTCTATCAACAATATGCAAATCAAATTCTTGTAGCAAGAGAACCCATCTAATAAGCCTAGGTAGCATATTTATTTTCCATAAGATATTTAATAGCAGCATGATCAGTGTGAATAGTTACTTTAGAAAAACAATATAAGGTATGAAGTTATCACAAGCAAATACAACTGCTAAAAATTCTTTCTCAATAGTAGCATAATTTCTTTGAGCATTGTCTAGAGTCTTACTAGCATAATGGATAACATTTAGTTTCTTATCAACTCTTTGCCCTAGAACAGCACCTACAGCATAATCACTAGCATCACACATAATTTCAAAGGTTAAATTCCAATCAGGTGGCTGAACAATAGGTGCAGTGATCAACGCTTTCTTAAGTATTTCAAATGCTTCTACACAATCATCATCAAAGACAAATGGTATATCTTTTTGCAATAAATTAGTCAGAGGCTGAGAAGTTTTCGAGAAGTCCTTAATGAACCTCTTATAAAATCTGGCGTGACCAAGGAAACTTCTTATACCTTTAACGTCCTTGGGACATGGCATCTTCTCAATAGCATCAACCTTGGCTTTATCAACTTCAATACCTCTTTCAGAAACTTTATGCCCCCAAACAATACCTACATTAACCATAAATTGGCACTGTTCCCAATTCAAGACAAGATTAGTTTCTTCACATCTCTGAAAAACTCGATCAAGGTTGCTCAAGCAATCATCAAAAGAGGATCCATAGACAGAGAAATCGTCCATGAAAACCTCACAAATCTTTTCACAAAAGTCAGAGAATATAGCCATCATGCATCTTTGAAAGGTAGATGGTGCATTACATAAACCAAAAGGCATACGTCTGTAAGCAAAAGTACCAAAAGGGCATGTAAAAGTAGTCTTTGATTGATCATTAGCTGACACAGGTATTTGCGAGAAACTAGAATAACCATCTAGAAAGCAATAGTGTGTATGTTTGCATAATCTTTCTAGCATTTGATCAATAAAAGGTAAGGGGTAATGATCCTTTTTAGTAGCCTTATTCAATATACGGAAATAAATTACCATCCTATAACATGTAATAATTCTTTGCGGAATCAATTCATCTTTATCATTAGGAACAACAGTAATACCTCCCTTCTTAGGGACACAATGGACAGGACTTACCCACCGACTATCAACAACGGGATAAATTATACCTGCCTCCAGAAGCTTTAGTATTTCTTTTCTTACCACTTCTTTCATCTTAGGCTTAAGCCTTCGTTGATGATCACGGACTGGTTTGGCATCTTCTTCCAAATTTATTTTATGTTGACATAGAGTGGGACTAATGCCCTTAAGATCATCAAGAGTATATCCAATAGCAACATGGTGCTTCTTCAGGGTTTTCAATAATCTCTCTTCTTCATGCTCTGAAAGGTTAGCACTAATAATAATAGGATATATCTTCTTTTCATCAAGATAAGCATATTTAAGATTATCAGGCAACGGTTTAAGCTCAAACACGGGATCACCCTTGAGTAGAGGAGGATCCCCTATGATTTCAACAGGCAAGTTGTGTTTCAGAATAGGTTCCTACTTAAAGAATACTTCATCTATTTCCCTTCTTTCATTCATAAACATATCATTTTCATGGTCTAGCAAATATTGTTCTAAAGGATCACTAGGAGGTACGGCAATAGAAGCAAGACCAATAATTTCATCCTTACTCCGCAATTCTTCTTCACGGTGTTGTCTACTGAATTTCGAGAAATTAAACTCATGAATCATATCACCCAAACCAATAGTAACAACATTCTTTTCGCAGTCTATCTTAGCATTAATGGTGTTCAAGAAGGGTCTACCAAAAATAATGGGACAAAAGCTATCTTGTGGGGAGCCAAGAACAAGAAAATCAACAGGATATTCAGTTTTCCCACACAAGACTTCAACATCTCTAACAATTCCCATTGCTGATATTGTATCTCTATTGGCAGGTTTAATTGTAACATCAATACATTCTAATTCAACGGGTGCAATTTCATGCTTAATTTCTTCGTATAAAGTATGCGGTATAACACTAGCACTAGCACCCATATCACTTAAGCCATGATAACAATGATCTCCTATCTTGACGGGGCCTGGTGGTCTTCCTCAGCAGGGATCTTGCCAAGAATCGTCGTCATCTAATCCTCATCTGATCTTGTATATGTCTTCACAAAGATTTGCATGCCACCACAGAGGCGACTTCCCGAGCTCTGGTCCCACGTTGATGATGGCGCTGGGGGCCGTGGGCTCAAGGGTGGCTCGCTCTGCTGGTGTGGGGTGAGCTGTCCCGACAAGGGTCTTGCAGGGGCCGCTGAGGCTGCCCGGCAAGGGTCTTGCCGGGGTAAACTGCTTCGTCCCTCTGCGCTTCGTGGTCTTGGCCTTGGCGTTGCTTTGATCATCTTGGGCTTCGATCTTACCTTGGCTCACCTCCTTTGTTCTGCTTGGTCTGGTCTTGGGCACGGCTCTGACTGCCCGTGCACAGGAAAAAGGGGTACAAAAACATGCCCCTATTTTTGTACACCGACAGGAGCCCCCGGGCCTGGGCCACACATAAGCGCGACACATTGTTGGGCCAGGCCCAAAACGTGCGCGGGCAGGTGGGGCGGTTTTTACCATGGTAAGACCCTTCGCGTGCTCCGCCTCCCACGACCCGCGCGCGTGGCGCGGCGTGGAGGGGTGTGCGTGATGTGGGCGGCATGCGTGCGGCGGTTTCCACACACATGCGTCATATCGCAGTAAAGAGGCGGGTCGCGCCTTCCTCGTAAAAAGAGGAAGGCGCGGAGGCACGACTCATTTACTGAGCGGGGCCGGGGTGCGGTCTGCAAGGCGTCCAATCCCCACGATCACGGGGTGGGGAGAGGTCGCCTCACTCGTCCCCTCAGTTCTGCACGTCTGCCAGGCGTCTTTCATGCGCTTGGGGTGGCAAACGGTGGAGGCAGGAAATCGGGCTGTCGCTGGTTGGGGCAGCGGGTCGGTCCTGACTCCCTGCGCTTCCGGTGTCTGGATTGGCAGAGCGGGGCGGCCGAGCCTCAACCCCGTTCCTTTATAAAGAGGAGGAAGGGGGATGGCACCCTGCATTCTTCCATATTCTATTTGCCCCTGCTTCTGCTTCTTCCTCTCACCCGTCATGGAGAAGGGGAATTCTGGTCCCTCGACGGTGGCGGCGAGGGTCGCCGCTCGACAGCGCGTCCCTCCTCGTCCTAGGCCCGCGGTGGTGGAGCCGACCGCGAGGGGAGGGGGAGGGGGCGAGGCCGTGGGTGAGGCCGGGGCAGAGGCCGTAGCGCTTTGGGAAGAGGAGGACGGGGCGGCGCGCCGGCCTCGCCCCCGCCAGTGATGCCCTTCCCGATGGAGGGCCACATTGAAGACCAGCCTTGCTAGTTCTTCATCAGGTTGCGCCAGCCCCCGCATCATCGTCTTCGTCTCCCTAACCCGTTTGCTCGGCTGATGGAGTGTGCCCCGCCCCAGACCTTTAGGTTGCACATGAGGGGCTGTGGAGCGGGGGCACGTGGGTCGACGTCGACTTCCCGGCTCCTCGAGTTATGTTTCTCCATCGCGGATGGAAGACGTTCGCCTGCATCCACAACCTGACGACGGGGCTCGTCCCCTACTTCAAATTAATGGAGGACAGCCTGCTTTCCGTCAAGATCTTCGGAGAGTTTGGAACCCAACTGAAATGCTGCGTGGAGAGCTCCTCTAATGTAGATTCTGAAGATGGAAGCTCTTCCTCGAATGAAAGCAACAAGGGGGACAGTGGGGATGACTCTGGCTAGGCGCCAGACGCCTCGCGCCTGGGCGGGTGCGGCAGAAGCAACATCTGCACCTGACCACTCCTCCGGTAGGGTTTTGTCGGGGGCGGGGCCAGCTCCTTGAACTTCTCGGGGCCGTCTCCTTGGGCGGCCGGCGTCGGGATGTTGCGGAAGAGGAAGAGGACGGGCGGCAAGGCCGTCAACTCAGAGTACGCGGGCACCGACGCCTTCATCGCGTACTGCCGGTCCTGCCACTTCGTCTTCTAGCTCCTTTCCCGGCACCGTCATCACCGGCCCGCCCGTGGGCAGCCACCGAGGTGTTCTCTTGGTGCTTTCTGCTGCTCGTAGATCGCCTAGGCGCCCCTTTTGCCCTCTCGCCTCCTTCACCTGCCTCCTGAGGAGAGGGACAAGAAAGGGATTATGGGCACCTTATCTCTTTTTTAATCTGTAAGCCTGCGGGCCTTGTTGAATTCGAATCTTGTAATCCCCTTTGTCCATGTTTTTTCATTTCGTACGAACTGTACCTGTATGGGATGTTTTTAATGAAAAAGGGATGCTTGTCGGGCTTTTCGTTCGTGGGTAAATCCCGCGACAAGGAGCGAATCCTTGTTATTTGTTTAAGATAAACATTTTTCGCCTGGCAACAGGCCTTGCCGTTCCCCCACTCCATTCGACCGTTCTCGCGCTCTTGGCGGAGGGACAGATGAAGTGGGCTTCAGGCTCCTCGTTCTACCTCCTTGCTGTCACGGCTACAACCAAATCCGGACCCAGGAAATGATCCTTAGGTATAGGGAAAAGGGAAGCACGGCAGCCTAGAGATAAAAACGAGGCTTCCCATGCCCCAGTCCTGTTTCAAAACGCATGACAGGGCATAAAAAGACTTATCTGGATCTGCAGCCCCCGGCAGTCTTATCTTGCCGCGGTTGGATCCTCGAATTTGTATCCCTGGGCAAGTCTGGTTTGCCGGGGTCGGGTCGCCGGTGTGTTTCCTTACTTCCAAGTAGCTCAACAGAAGTGCTCATGTGCCCTGCAAACCAAAAAAGGACAGAAGAGGAATAGATAGACGCGCACTCGACCTCTAAGCTAGGGGTTAGACGCTGCTGAGCACTATCAACCCTAACCGAGGAAGAGACTCGACCTAGCATGCATGCTATGACTTAGGGCGCCAGCGCTTCATTTACTTATGCTCAGGGTCTGCGCCTGGCTCTGTACAAAGGGTCACATGCCTTGCCGGCAAATCTTGTACAAAAGGTGGCTTGCCGGGAGGCCCGGCAAGCCGCGCCTTACGGGTAAAACTTGCGAAGATGCTCGATGTTCCAGGAGTTGCTCACTGGGACAGCATCTTCGGTCTCCAGGCAGACTGCACCAAGCCTGGTGACTCGTATTACCCGCTAAGGGCCTTCCCACTTCGGCATCAACTTGTTGGAATTCTTGGCCGACTGAACGCGCCGAACAACAAGGTCGCCTTCCTCAAAGCTTCGGGCATGAACCTTGCGGCTATGGTAGCGGCGCAAAGCTTGCTGGTAGCGTGCCGCTCGTACAGCTGCCCGAAGACGATCTTCCTCAAGGAGCGTCGCGTCATCTTGGCGCAATGGCTCTTTCTCAAGCTCATCATAAGCGAGCACTCGAGGTGACCCGTATATGAGTTCCGTGGGGAGAACTGCTTCTGCCCCGTATACCAGGGCAAAAGGTGTCTGGCCGGTGGCTCGATTTGGCATCGTCCTAATCGACCAAAGAACCGCCGGCAACTCATCAATCTAGCGCCTTCCACTCTTGTGCCACTTGTCAAAGGTCTTCGTTCTCAGGCCTCGCAACACTTCAGCATTTGCCCTCTCCACTTGGCCGTTGCTCCGTGGAGGTGCCACGGAAGCAAAACAGACCTTGCTGTCGAGGTCTTGGGTGTACTGCATGAAGGTGTGGCTTGTGAACTGCATGCCGTTGTTGGTGATGACTCTGTTTGGCACACCTAAACGGCAGACCTGTCCTTTAAAGAACTTGACGGCTGACTGAGCAGTCACCTTCCTCACTGCTTCCACTTCCGGCAACTTTGTGAACTTGTCGATTGCAACGTACAAGTACTCAAAGCCCCTGACAGCGTGGGGGAAAGGGCCCAGTATATCAAGCCCCCAGACCAAGGATGGCCAGGAGAGAGGGATTGTTTGAAGGGCTTGAGCTGGTTGATGAAGCTTCTTTGAATGGAACTGTCACGCTTCACACTTGGTTACTAGTGCCATCGCATCCTGGAGGGCGGTGGACCAGAAGAAACCTTGCCGAAACCCCTTCCCGGCAAGGGCCCTTGACCCTATCTAGGAGCCACATATGCCTCCATGTATTTCCACCAACAACTCCAGTCCTTCCTCCCGGGGGATGCACTTGAGTTTCACACCGTCCGGCCTCCTCCGATACAGGACGTCGTCGACGAACTGGTACATGGCGGACCGACGAGCTACTTTCTCTGCTAGTTCCTGCTCCTCAGGAAGCTCCCCTGTTTGGAGGAATTGGGCCGTATGCTGCGCCCATGACGGAGCCCGGGGCTCGACGGCAAGGACCAAAGGCATTTCTTCAGCCATGGGAGCGGTTGTCTCTATGATCAGGGCTTGACGCCCTGTCGGAGCCAGTTGCTCTTGGGCAGGCTCAGCGTCCGCGGCAGCACCCTTGTCGGCAGCCCCAGGGGCTCGGTAGGAAAGTACTTTCCGGTACCTGATTTCCTCCGCTTGTTCTGCCCCCCTGATGGTTTGACGGATGGTTGAGTTAGCCGGAGCAAAAAGGTACCTGGTTCCACAGGTAGCTTGAATGCGGCACGCTTTGACAGGTAATCGGTGATGTTATTCTCCGCTCAAGGGACGTGCTCCGCCTGGATACCGTCAAAGCGTTCCTCCAGCTTCCTCACCTCATCTACGTAAGCTTCCATCAATGGGCTCTGATAATCCTTGTTGAACTTCCTGACAACGAGCTGCGAGTCACCCTGATGATTAGCTTCTTAACCCCGAGGTCTGATGCGATCCTGAGACCGGCAAGCAATCCCTCCTACTCGGCAGTGTTGTTGGTGGACATCTCCCTGGGGAAGTGCATCTGAATCACGTACTTGAGGTGTTCTCCAATGGGTGCGACGAGTAGCACACCGGCACTGGCGCCTTGCAGCGAGAAAGCCCCATCAAAGTACATGATCTAGTCGTGGTCTTCTTTCTTGTTGGGGAGAGTGGTCTCCTGGATTTCTTCGTGAGGCGTCGAGGTCCATTCTACGATGAACTCCGCCAAGACTCTGCTCTGAATTGTCGAGGTACTTTCAAACTTCAAACTGAAACTTGACAGCTCCAAGGCCCATTCCACAATCCTTCCGGTTGCGTCTGGGTTATGCAGTATCCGTTGCAACGGGAGGCGGGTGACGACAGTGATCTCGTGGGCTTGGAAGTAGTGACACAGCTTCCTCAAGGCCATAATGAGGCCGAAGAGCAATTTTTTCACGCCGGAATACCTCGACCTAGCCCCCTGCAAGAGGGATCTGACAAAGTAAACCGGGTGCTGCATCATTTTCTTCTTTGGCACCACCTCACTAGACTGCGCGGGCACTGCCATGGTGGCATCAGACTCTGCCGGGGGCCGCGCCTTGTCGGTGCCAGGCCCTGCCGAGGGAATCTTTGTCTTGCCATCCGCTGGTTCTGCCGCCGTCGATGCCTGCTCGTCGACCTCCCTCTATGCCACCAGTGCGGTGCTGACCACTTGATTCGTCGCCGCCAGATACAGCAGCAATGGCTCTTGTGGTTTATGCGCAACCAGTATTGGCATGGAAGAAAGGTATTTCTTCACATCCTGCAGTGCTGCCTCGGCTTCTGGGGTCCACTCTATTGGGCCAACCTTCTTCAAGATTTCGAAGAAGGGAAGGGCGCGCTCGGCGGACTTGGAGATTAATCGTCTCATGGAGGCAACGCAGCCGGTGAGCCGACGCAGATCCTTGATCCGCTTGGGCGCCTCAATCTGCTCAGTAGCCCTGATCTTGTCTGGGTTTGCCTCGATCCCGTGCTATGACAAAAAGAACCCGAGAAGCTTGCCGGACGGATCACCGAAGACACACATCTCAGGGTTCAGTTTGAGGTTGATCTTGCGCAGGTTAGCAAATGTCTCTTCCAGATCTTGCACAAGAGTTGGCCCGTCCTTTGTTTTGACCACTATGTCATCCATGTAGGCTTCCATATTTCTATGGAGCTGAGGTTCAAAACCAATTTGGACTGCTCTTGCGAACGTTGAGCCAGCACTCTTCAACCCGTAAGGCATCCGTAAAAAGCATGCGTACCACATGGGGTGATGAATGTTGTCTTCTCTTCATCTTCTCTCGTCATGAAGATCTGGTGGTAGCCTGAGTAGGCGTCGAGGAATGATAACAGATCACACCCGGCCGTGGAGTCAACAATCTGGTCGATGCGTGGCAATGGGAAGGGGTCCTTAGGGCAACCCTTGTTGATATCTGTGTAATCAATACACAGTCTCCACTTCCCATTCGCCTTGCGCACCACTACCGGATTGGCCAACCACGCCGGGTGGAGCACTCCTCTCACCAAACATGCAGCTTCCAACTTCCTGATCTCCTCTGTGATGAACTCCTGCCTCTCCAGAGCCTGCTTTCTGACTTTCTGCTTGACGGACCGCACATGGGGGCAGACAACTAGGTGGTGCTCAATCACCTCCGTGGGAACACTGGGGATGCCGGATGCTTGACATGCAAACACGTCAACATTCGCCCGCAGGAAATTGACGAGCACGCCTTCATATTTGCTGTTGAGGGTGGAGCCTATGGTGAAGGCCCCTCCCATGCCATCCTCCCTGATGGGCACCTTCTTCGTCTGCGGCAGCTCGGCCCTGGGTCTCTTGCTCTTGTCGGTAGAGCTCTCTGGCACGTCCTCGACAGTAGCACAACACTCCGAGGAGGTGCACTTGCCGGAGTGGGTGCGAGAGGTCTTGCCGGGCTTCTTCTTCCCTCCTGGGGTTTTAGCAGTAGGAGCAGGTGCCTTGGCGGCAGCCGCTACAACTGCTTCCCGGTAGAGCTGGTCGGTGCAGATCAGCGCGTCTTTCTTGTCGGAGGGGACGGAGATGATGGTCAACGGCCCGGGCATCTTCAGCATGTTGTAGGCGTAGTGTGATGCCGCCATGAACTTGGCTAGTGCCGGGCGGCCGAGGATCCCATTGTAGGGCAAGGGGATCTCGGCTACGTCGAAGACGATCCTCTCCGTCCTGTAGTTCAACTCTCCTCCAAATGTCACAGGCAGTGTGACCTTTCCCTTCGGCTGGCTCCTCCCCGGATTGACCCCTTGAAACGTGCCCATTTCCTCAAGGTCTCCAGCAGGGATTTGCAAATTTTTTATCACGATAGGCGAGATCAGGTTCAGGCCGGCCCCGCCGTAAACCAACATCTTGTTCACTCTGAGGTTGCGTATCGTTGGTGAGACCAACAATGGCAAACATCCGACGGCGGTAGTGCGGTCAGGTTGGCCCTCAGTGTCAAAGATGAGGGGCGTGCTCACCTCTGGAACCAGTTGGGAAGAAAGCATGCCATACGCCGAGTTCGCATACAACAACAGTTACCAGGCTAGCCTGCAAATGGCACCATTTGAAGCTTTATACGGACGAAGATGTCGTACCCCGATAAATTGGTCAGAGACCGGAGACAGCCGCATCTTCGGCCCAGACATGCTCAAGGAAGCCGAGGAAAAAGTCAAGCTAATCAGAGACCGACTCAAGACCGCTCAAAGTCGATAGAAGAGTTATTACGATCAGAAACATCATGGGGTCAGCTTCGAACCCGGTGAATTCGTGTACCTAAGAGTATCTCCTATGAGGGGATTACAACGATTCAAGATTAAAGGAAAGCTAGCACCAAGATTCATCGGACCATTCTGTATAGTGGCACGAAAAGGCACGGTAGCCTACCAGCTAGACTTACCCGAGGAATTATCCGATGTCCACGACGTGTTCCACGTCTCGCAGTTAAGGAAGTGCGTAAGCAACCCAGAGAAACAAGTATCCCATGAGAACATAGATGTGCAGCCAGACCTCACCTATCGGGAGCATCCAGTAAAGATATTAGAGGAGTCTGAAAGGAGGACCGACAGAAAACCATCAAATTTTTCAAAGTTCATTGGAGCAATCACACCAAAAATGAAGCAACTTGGGAAAGAGAGGATTTTCTTCGAGCAGAGCATCCACACTTATTTAAGGATCAGCTGAAATTTTGGGGACGAGATTTTTCCTAAGGGGGTAGGTGTTGTGACACTCCAAAAAAATTTATTTGGTTTTCAGCAAAAACCTTGTTTGAGAGGCCATTTAAATTTTTTGCCAGAAAACCTTTCCTCTTGAAAAACTTTCTTTTCTTTGGCAAGGATTTTTATTTCTGTATCTTCTGCAAATTATGGTGTTTGATCATTTAAAACTTTTTCTCTGTTGGTTCCCTGCTCAAAACATATTTTGGAAATTATTTTTTTCCTTTTAAAAAGAACTCTATGAAACTTGAGGTTTTTCTTATCTTGAGAACCACCCATGATTTTGTTTTGCCCGTGTGGTAAAACCCCTCCAAAACCCTTCCTTCCTCCTTGTAACAATCTAAGTTCCCTGTCCCATCAAGTTCAAACCATTTTTGGATTTTATTTAAATTATTTTATCTCTCAAATCTTCTCTGTCAATTATTTTGAGCCTGAGTGTTTTTCAAAGCAAGTACCCCATTGCATTTGAGTTTTGACCTCAAACCAACTCTCCTGGATAGTCCTTGGTACCCACAACCTAGAACAATCTTGATCCACTCATTCTCTTTTCAAATTTTTCAAATTTCAGCCTCTGCAAGTTTGGACCAGATTTGCCAAATTTGGTGAAATTCATATCCCCTCTTCTCCAAAAATTCTACCAAAATTCAGGCAGCCTCCTGGTGAAATGAGAGGCTACCCCACCAAGTTTCAGCTCAAGGAGAAATCCCTACATACCAAAATCATTTTGTCGAACACCTGGCCAGCACTGTTTCTTTGCAAATTCAGAGAAGTTCAGAGTTTCAGAGATCCAGTGTCGTTTTCTTTCGTCAGGTTCAGTCATGCGTCGACAGTGCGCCGTGGCGCGATGCCCGCAGCCTCTCCTCGTTGTCCAGAGCGTCGCACGCGCACTTGGCGGGTTCTCGGCGTCCGTGACTCCCTGGCCCGCCTGCGCCGGCGTCTGCTACGGCGGCAGCGCCACCCGTGGCGGCCAACAGTGGCAGCACCAGCAGTGCAACGCCGTTCCACGCCGCCCTTTGCTCCCTAGCTCTACGCATGGCTCATGCATGCTAGCGCAGCCCCGCTGCACCATCGTCGTGGCCCGGCAAGCACTGGGCGCGCTCTCTGCCGCCGACGGACCCGCGCCGTCCCGTTCCGACAAAACCTGTTCTAACCTTCTAATCCCAGTCCGTTGAGCGTCGGAGTGGAGCCAATGGACCTCCACGTTGACGGCCAACCTTCTAAACTCCCCGACCAAGCACTGCACCACCTTAATCCATCGCCGGAGAACTCCGTTCATGGCCACCGCCTCGGATCGCCTATAAAAGGAGACCCCGAGCTCACCCTCGAGCACGCACCACCACTGCACCTCACCAACATCCCGCCAGGCCACTAGGAGGACCTCGAGGATCTCAGGACCCCGATCCTAAGCCACATCGATCTAGCATGTAACACATCATATCACTTAGCGGCCTCACGCACGGTACTCCCACGGGTGCCACCTTACCTGGCCCGGGACCGTTTGCGCCTTTTGGCTCACGTATATGATAGTGTCGCTAGCATTCGTATGATAGAGAACCCGGGCCGACATGGCTAGTCATGAACCCAAGGCGGCACTAACCCATGAGGACAGACATACATGAATCACCTCGAGCATGTCGGTCAACAACGTATAAATCCGGGTTGTAGCACTGGGCTAACAGAACTCCGATAACCCGGGCTGTAGCAGGCTAGGCAGGACTCCGGATAACACCGCGTGACATTTCCTCGAAGGGACAGACATAGGAATGAAGTGAAACACATGCCGACCAGTCATGTGTTCCGAGCAGTAGTGCTGGGCTAGCAGGACTCCGGTGAACCGGGCTGTAGCGGACTACTATCGCTCAGAAGCACTAGACTACATTTCCTCATATGATAGACTGCCAAGGATAAACAACTAGATAGTAGGATCCCACTCATACCAAGCATTTCAATCATACACACAATATGCCCGATATGAGTAAATACAACATTGCATCACAACAAAACTCTACAACTCAAGTACTTTATTTAAAAGGCTCCGAAGAGCCATACATATCATCCATACAGATAGGGGTCACATGACCCGACACTCAAGTCATACAACATACAAGCACATGCGGAAGCAAAGTAGTTTGAGTACAGACACTAGAAAGAAAGAAGGCTTGACGAAGCCTGTCTATCTACATCGACCCTTCACAAGTCTTGGATCACCACCTGGGTGATAAGTCACTCGTCAACGTCGAGGTCTACGTAGAACCCATCAGAGGGGTTGGCGTAGTCATCTGAAAACATTACTTAAAGCAACATGAGTACGAAGGTACTCAACAAGTCTTACAACAGAATCCTATTATACATGCACATTCTCAAGAAGGTAGTGGAGTTATTGCAGCAAGCCAGCTTGGACTCTTGGCTAAGCTATCCTATGACGGACACAACTTGTAAAGTATTTGTCGCACACGAGTCCACTATCACCAACACAATACTCCACCGTGGATCCTCTCTCGCCAACCTACGAGAGGGCCATCCGCGGTACTCACACTTATCTTGAGATTTTTAGTAGAATCCATTTACTTGTCCATGAACTGTATAGGTGACCAAGTAGTCCTTTACCGCGGACGCGGCTATTCGAATAGTTTATTTCCCTGCAGGGGTGTACTTCTTCACACACGCTCTCATCACTTATCGCCGTTTACACGACATGTACTCGGCAACCTTCAAGCGGAAGCCCAGCGAGGGTGTCGGCCACGACCTGACTAAACACACAAGTCCCTAGTCCAGGTTTATCGCCTATTCGGGTTCCATCCACAGGGAGTCCGGCCGAGGTTTCCACTAACGGCCCCGAACAATGTGAACATGGTTCCCGAGACACCAAACGGGTGAATCGGTACACCGTGCCACGTGCCTACCGCAACACAGCCCACCCCTATGGTCAGCGCTGCGTGCGGCCCCCAGCATACTACAAACACCAGAAACTACTTTGCAACTCCCGGACAGAGGACAAGTATGGTTAATAAGCCGAGAGGGTCCATTGGTTTTGGGCCCAACGCGTGGTAGTAGCTGAGTCTTAAATCACACACACAGATCTCAGTTCTTAAGGACGGCCTCAATGAAACAACCCACCATGTACTCCTACATGGCCTTCCATCGATTCCTTTACCAAATCGTGTTCAACACTTTCACACTCTCGACCACGTCACAACCTTTCACTCTAATTCATAATCCCGATGAGCCAGACCTGACACAACTCTAAGCATAGCAAGCATAGCATGGTAGGAACACACACACATATGGCTCAATCAACTCCTACACATGCTAGTGGGTTTCATCTAGTTACTGTGGCAATGACAGGTCATGAAAAGGAAGTGGGTTCAACTACCGAGACACACAGCAGTTTGAATCGCGTTGTCTTAATGCAGTAAACGAGAGCAGAAGCGAGAACATGGGTTTGTATCGGAATGATCAATGGGTTGCTTGCCTGATGGAGTGGTGGTGGGATACTGCCCTTCAGTTGGATACTCTTGAATATCCTCGGAGGCAGAACCTACCACAAAGAACACATCAGAACACAATCAACACATGACAATGTGCAACAATATGATGCATGCTATGACATGGCAATATGAGAGTGTCTTGGCCTAATGCAAGCTAAACCAGGGAGGGAAGTGCTTAATTGAACCAAAGGTTCAAGTGTTAGATCACTTAACATAGCCATTATAGAGCATCACCTTGTATTGTATAAACATCAGGTTTAACTTGCTCTAACATGCATGAAACCAGCACCAATGGATAGATTGGATTTTTCTGATCAAATTTCATATATAAATCTTTGCATTTGGAGTTATAGATTAATTTCTATGAATTTTTGAAGTTTGAACTATTTTTTGGAATTTCCTGCATAAAAATAATTCCAGTAATTAAATTACTGCGTCAGCACTACGTCAGGATGACGTCAGAGGTCAACGGGGTTGTCCAGGTCAAATTGACCAGTGGGTCCCGCATGTCAGTAATTAGTTAAACTAATTAATTTTAATTAAAACTAAACCAGTAGTTAGCAGAGGGGGTCCCACTTGACAGTGACTCAGGGGAGTCAACCTGGGGCCCACAAGTCAACGTCAACGGTCAAACTCACCGGTGTTTAGCCGCCGGCGAGGCCAGACACGGCGGTGGAAGTGCGTTAGTGCATTCCGACGACCAAATGGACGGCGGAGGTCATCTACGGGTAGCTGGGAACGAGCCGCAGCGTTTGGTGGTGGTGGTTGAACTCGGGGTGGCCGGAGACGTCACCGGCGACGAGCTGGGCGGTTGCTGGAGTCGGGTGAGGGTGAACCCGAGGCTGTGGGGCACGGCGAGGTGCGTGGAGTGGGGCGGTGTGCTCCTGGGGACGCGGTGAGGTTAGTAGACTAGGTGGCTTGGCCGGTGATTGACCGGAGACACGTCGGCGACGAGCTCCGCGGCGGTGCGTGCGGGTGAGCTTCATGCAGTCGCTGTAGTGCACGAGGAAGCAAACGGGGAGGATGGGGAGGTAGCTGAGCTCACGGTGGTCACGTGGAGATAGCCGGCGTGGCCGGGGACGAGCTGGTGCGGCGGCGACGTCGAAAGGGATCTCCGGCGGCGGCTGACGAAGGCGAGGACGATGGAGGTGATGCAGAGCGTGCGAGCACTCGGGGCTCGGCCTGTTCCAAGCAGTCGGCGACGGCGGAGCGAGTGGACACGGTGGTGCAGCGTGGGAACGGCGTTGGATGCGGCTACGGTGGCGGAACTGCGACGGCTGCGTCGGCCATGGCGAGGGAGTCCGAGGGAGTGAGGCAGGGGGCGAATGGGTGTGTCCAGGGGGTCGGGGGCGTGACGTGGAGCCTGCCCAGGCCAGCGGAGTGGCGAGGGGAGGAAGCAGGGCGGCGGCCAGCTGCGTGGCGCGCGCTGAGCTCGCCGTCGAGCACCTGGCTGCCTGCCTGGCCAAGCCAAGCTGCTCGCTAGCGTGGTGGCTGGGCTCGGCCGGCAGGTGGGCCTGGTGGGGGGGCGCCAGGTAAGTTCCTCTTTTATTTTCCCTTTTCTGTTTTTCTGTGACTTTGTGGCATTATTAAAAATGCTTAGGCATCTTTTAAAATCCTGGAAATAATTGAGGGCTCTGTTGGGATTATTCCTAACAGCCCTGACTTATTTCCAGAATTATTTGAACACTTAAAATATTTATTAGCATTTAAATGTCCAAAATCAGCATACATATGATTTAATTCAGTGACCTTTTGTTGTCCTAGAAAATTGTGCACCTATTTTGTCAGAGGTTCTAACCCAAGACAAAGAGGGTGAACATTTTAGAAGGGCATTTCAGGTTCATTGAAAAAGCTTTTAGTAAACCCTAGTTGCTTTCAACGGGGGTGCTGGGGGTTGTGCCTTCGCCATTTCAAATTTCTGATGAAAGGTAAACATGATGCAGCACTCTAATGCATGACTAGCTAGGGTGTGACAGAGGAGGTCTCCTCCCCCAACTCCGGCCGCCCCGTTCCGCCTCGGCCTCCATCTTGATTCACTGCGGTGAGGCCACCTCCGGTGCCCAAACCTCGTCCGTAGCCTTCTCTTACACCTAGTGCTCTAACCCCCACCTCAATTCGATGCTTGCAGCCTTCTCCGGCGAAATCCATCAACGCCCGAATCACTGCCCGCCGGAGTCGAGGCCGCCGTCGACGTGGAGCTCGCAGGCGACCACCACCACCACCAACCGACGCGGAATGGCGCCCTGAACACGGAGGTACCTTCCGATCCTCCTGCCCCGCCGTGGATCGCCGCCGGCGATCGCCGCGGCCCTCTGGCGCCAAAACTCTGCCTCCGTTTTCAAACCCGACGGGTGGGTCCGCCCCGTAAGCTTTTTATTCTTTTTGAATCATTTTCTGGAAACTCCTTCGGGCAAAATACGCTTTCCCCTCTGAACTAGCGTATTCAGGAATGAAACGTTTTTTGTTTTTATAAAGAGGATCCTGGAAAGTTGCTGTTTCATTACAGAAAGGTCCCTGGACAAAAAGACTAATAACTTTTAAACAGAAGAGTATTTTTGAGTGATTCTTTTTCTGTCCTCTTTGAAATTTTGTCTAGTTTTTTATCAGATTTATTTCGAAAAATATTTGGAATAATTTTGATGCACCTCTCGGTATTCACTTTAGCGCGTATGTTTCCTTTATACCGTAGATACCGAAGGAGGTGACGGGGCCGCGAACATCACCGAGCTAGGCTCCGACTACTCTGAACCAGGCAAGCATGTTTGAACCTTTGATATGGTAAGTGTTTTGGCATGTTTGCATTTAGCAAGTTTCATGGCATGTTGATGAGCATACCGGTGAACGTTATTTTCATGCATAGTTGAGGCAAGTGAGTTCGATGATCCATACGTGTTGGATGTGCATGTGCATGGCCATGTGTTGGCATGAGGATGGGTAAGATGGCAGTGTTGTAGCATGCCAATCTTATGCCATACTTTTTGACTTCACTATCAGCTCGTATAGGTTCGGTTCCAATCCATTTCCCTTCCCGTACTACCACAAGTTTTCCGCAAGGGATATGGCTTAGTAGGTTGCAAACCGCTTTCCTGGTACACACCAAAAGGAGAGGCCGGGATGATGGTTCCATGGCCCTGGATTAAAGCCAGTCATCCGGTCAGGGGGCATGGATGTTTCCGGTTGGGACCGAGAGGGGGGCACCCCTTAGAGCGCGCGTATATAAATTTGATCCCACGCTATTCGAGATTGTGATCTCCCCGTCTCAAAGTTTTTCTTATACATTGTCTAGGGTGATTCCTGACATCGTGAAGTGTGATGGGTGTGTACTGGATCGCTGTGTTTCCTTCCGAAATACCGTAAATGGAACTAGTCCTTCGGGACTACGGAAATCCGTTAGCTGTGGGTAATTTTAGTACAACTCTGCAGAGTCATAGATCCTCGAATCATCTTATCCATGTTCAGGTTCTGCATTATCTTATCCTGACAAGTGTCAGTTTCTTGTGACAGATACTCCGGTGAATCACATGGGGGCTAAGTCCAGTTAATTGTTTATTCCTGTGGATGGACTAACCCGTTATTATCATGAGTTGATTATCTATTATGAGTATTATTTTTCCTTATGAGAAAGCCCTTTCTGCGATGTCGCCCAGACGTCCGACTGTGGCATTGTTATTATTTACTTTCATTATAAGCCCTTTCTGCGATGTCGCCCAGACGTCCGACTGTGGCATTGTTATTATTTACTTTCATTATAAGCCCTTTCTGCGATGTCGCTCAGACGTCCGACTGCGGCAGCACTGTTATTTCCTTTCAATACAAGCCCTTTCCGTGATGTCGCCTCAACGTCCGTCTGTGGCACGCATGTCATTTATTTTCAGTTTAAGCCCTTTATGCAGTGTCGCTTAGACGCCCGACTGTGGCATGATCTTTATTTACCTGTTCACCTTTCGAGGCGTCGCTTCAGACACCCGATCGGTTTTCCTTTTATTTTGTTGGGATTTCAGGCGGATTACCGCCGATTCCCTTTTTACTTACCTTGCCTGCTAAATTCTGAATGTGCATTGGTAAATTAATCATGACGCATTCATGCATGCATTTGTTATATCTTACGTCCGAACTGTCTTGCGAGTACTTTCAAAGTACTTACTGGCTTGTTGATTTGGCCAGATGCTAACGAAGGTGATCTCATGGATGAAGAGTTCGATAGCGAGTCCGACGCCTAGAGGAATCCCAGTCAGTCTCGTGCGACCCTGGAGTTGGTCACTGATTTATATCCGCTTCCGCAACCCAAATAAATTCATCGAGCCTCACCTCGACGCTCGATGAGATGCTAGTTTGAGAGTCATGTTATCCATTTCCCCACTATGTTATTCCACCATCACTTTATTCTCGAGTCAGTAGTATGCCACCACACCATTGTGTTATATCCACCATTATGTATAATTATTGGCGCGCTTGTAATAAATTGTTGAGCACCCTTAGCTCGACCCTGTAACATATTTTATGCTACTGGCTTATTGTATCAAGAAATTGTCAACCAGTGAGGAGGATTTTTCCTCATACTGGACTCAAAAGATCAGCCTTTCAATAAATATTTTTATTGGAAAACCGGTCGTGACACATTATATGGCATTGCTTAAATTTATGGGTGGCATTAGACTGAGAGCGACATTAGTTAAATGCGGCATCACTTTAGAAGTAGCATTGCTTAACTTGACTGCTGGCGTTATACTAACAGCAAAAAAAGTGGCAATAAGAGCATGGGAGGCACCAGTACGATGTACCTCCACGGACGCAGAGTGGTGAGGGAGGTATGGTTGCCTAGAGCAACAAATATCCAGGAAGCATATGTGGATTACGGTCCCATTTTTGTTCTCGTTAGCCACCTTTTTCCTATGCGAGGACAACAAACCGATCGACCTGGTCATTCTCTATTGCGTTGTCATGCCTTTCTACCCTTCTTCAACCAAGAGACACGAGACTCGTTCCTTAGCTACTGATTTTCCCCTTTTCAACCTAGATGCGGGTTCGATGCCTACTCTCTTGGACAATACAATCTCCCTTCCTTTCCTTATTCAACCCAGACATGGATTAGTCTGCATGAAGTAGGGTTTCCTTTAATAGTGCAAATTATGGTTTTCGTCTCCGTGGCCAGCAGAGTAGTGGATAGCAAATTGGGAAGATGGTGGAGTGGAAAAAGATCCACATGCAACGACGTAGCAGATGGGGCGATAGAACAAGGTTATGGCTCGAAAAGAGGTAGCATGTCTGAGGGTCGACGGGAAGTGGCTTCGCTCGTGGTCGTCGTCCTCCGCACACACTACGACAGCGAGCTTGGGGACGGAGGCCATCCCGCGCGGGCGCTAGGTCTGAGAGGACGGCCTTCTTGTCAGTGCGTGACCTCGCTCGCCGACGACGAGTGCGTCAACACTGCACACCCTTTTCTTCCCCGGCGGATCTGTGACCACCGGTGAGGAGGGAGAGAGGGCCCGTCTTTTTTAGATCTGGAGAGAGGGTGGTAGTGTGAGAAGCAAGTGGGCAGCCCTTAGCAAGAAAGCGCTGAAGCTCCAGCCTATATATTTCTTTTTTATACTACTACTACTGGAGGTGGGGTAGTGGTAGAGTAGTTTATATTTTCTCTGCGTACAGTACCAGTTAGTCGTGCTTGAAAACTGATTGGCACGCCATTAAAAAAATAAAGGTCGATAACTAATACGGCACCTCGGGCCAACGTGGCCAGATCGCATTTTCCACGAGAAATTACACACCATGTTTCGTTGACATGTGGTCTTGTGCCAATATATCAGTGAGACGACGGCGAGTAGTAGGAGTATTTCCGAACGGACGTGTAGGCCGGGGCGCCTTTTCGTGAACTGTGGCAAACTCGCAACCGTCCACCGACTCTTCGCCTTTCCCTCTTGATTTGGAACTGCTGTCGCACGCTCTTCCTCTCCCTCCACCATTTTCCTTCAGCCCTTCACCCTTTCTTCTGCCATTGTTCGATCGTATTCTCCATGGATGGAAAAGGCCGGAAACGACCTCGTTATTCTTGCCCCAATCTGAAAGATGACATGGTGGAGGAACTCATTGATCGGTGTGACTTCATCACCTCGGCTAGCATGGCAGATTCGTTCCAGCCCATTCTCGACTCAACTAATAACATCATTGCAAGGAACCCAAGGGTCAAGGAGCGGTTTGATCTCCCCTATCTTCTTCGCCGTGACCCTGATGACTGGCACCGGCACGACGGAGGCCTCGCCCTGTGCAAGTTGATGTCGCTTGATAATGATACGTGTGATGTTAAGATGCCATCGCTTGAGGGCATGGCCTGGGCGGGCGCAAATGGAGATTGGGTTGTTTACATTGGGTCCAACTGCGAGTGGGAACATGTGAATGTGTACACTCGTCACCGGGTTCCACTTCCAAAAATCTCAGCACACTGCCCAAAGGTTGAGCACACCGGTAATGTACGCACGTTCAAATATGATCATGGTGACTGTCGTCTACGAAAGATAGCAATTTGTCGAGTTCCCGACCGCTCTTGGAATTACAAAAACTATGATGTTGTTGCTATCTTCGAAAAGCTTGTTGCCGTCCTTGATGGTTTCACTCGATGGATATTGCTCAAAAATTAGTTTCTGTGCACAAAGGAGTACTGTGATGCAATTCAATACGAGGGCCTTGTGTTTGCTGCCACCACTCGTGGCACTCTTTATGCATGGCATCCTCATTGTTTGTCTTCCACCGTAATTATAATTGTTTCATCCACATGCATGCGGGTTAGCAAGTTTCTCTTTACCAATTAACCTTCTTCTTGTGTTTCCAAGGTCCTGTGAACATCCCACCACCTATACTTGAAGATTTTTATAACCAAGGGGGAGATGATGACGGTGATGATCATGAGCATGAGGACGAGCAGCACCAATATACTATGTGGCGCCTGGCAACTAATTTCGATGGATCACCTCTTCTTGTGTATATACGGCCCACTGATGATGTTACTGCTAAGGAAGTAGGTGTAGTCTCCCATGGTCGCACTCTCTGGACCTATTCCAACACCCGTTGCATAGTATTCGGGATTGATACTAGGGTGCTAGTGCCAACTCCTTCTCCCTGGCACAGAATTGATAGTCTTGGAGAAAACTCGCTCTTCCCTGGACAAAACTATCCGATGATGGTGAAAGGCGATCCAACTGTTGTTGACACATTTATGAGAAGCAACTGTGTCTATACCTCGGACATTTGGGTGGTTCCCTACCCTGGTACTGATATAGTTGGCCGCTTCAGCCTGGATGATCAGTCCTGTGTTGGTCTCCAGATCAACAACGGATGGGTCGTCCCAGAGAATCACTAGTGGTTCAAAGCAAGCGTTTCCAACGTCGTGGAATGGTTGAGTTGAAGTTCATTTCATGGCTTGTTATTTGTGGTGTGGTGAAAACTTTAGTATTTATAATGTATCCTCGTTGTCGATGTGGGTTGATGACCTGTTGTTCCATGTAATAAAATGATATGCCTGTGATAAACTTACTAAATTTATGAATGGCTTTCGAGTCGCTTCTCTGAGTGAGTGGTGCGACGAGGCAAAAAATATTTTCCGAATACATAATTGTACGTGCATTGCAACAGGTTATCGGATGAGGCCAATCAACAATAGTAGTACACTATTTGTACTAGCTTCACATGCTTCGCGCGTCGGGCGGGTGTTTTTACTGTAGCCATATGTTAATGTGTTCGTTGTACGTAACTAGAATCGCAAATCCTTGATACTACTAGTATACTATATAGTAGGAGTAAGTAGTAGGAGTAGTAGGGTGGCATGGGCCAGAACAAGCTTTCACGTCCAGGAGTACGGCACACGCCACCACCACGACATCCATCTGACACCATATAATTTCTTGGAGTCCGTGCGAGAGCAATCTCTTCAACCTCGTTGTTTCTCTAACTTCAGCCATCGCGCGGCGGGCAAGGTGGGGGTTTGCCGATAGTCGGTTTCCTTAACTTTGGTCCCACTTGTAAGGCCAACTCCAATGCACAACCCCAAACGGACCTCTGTTTTGCACGAACTCCAATGATAATTTTGACTAGAAAAGCAAGACCAAAGAAAACAAGAACCACAAGAATACATTTGACTACTCCTGTAGTAAGTTGGATTAGTGCCTTCTCGATACATTCATTGTTGATCTGTGGAGGCTCAATCTTGCGTGCTTCTTTCTTCTTCGAGTGTAAAGAAGTAGACGTTGCTTCCTCGCATCTAGTCTCATGTCTAGCCTCTATTCTATACTAGCTAAAAGTGATAGAACATCTACTAAATTTTGCTCTATCAATATATGGATGTACTCTTCTTCCCAATACAAAAACTTGCATCCATTCTACTCCCTCCATTGCACAATACTACATACCTTCTATTTGTCAAAATATATATGTATCTAGACATGTATTTGTTGGAAATATGCCCTAGAGGCAATAATAAATTAGTTATTATTATATTTCCTTGTTCATGATAATCGTTTATTATCCATGCTAGAATTGTATTGATAGGAAACTCAGATACATGTGTGGATACATAGACAACACCATGTCCCTAGTAAGCCTCTAGTTGACTAGCTCGTTGATCAATAGATGGTTACGGTTTCCTGACCATGGACATTGGATGTCATTGAAAACGGGATCATATCATTAGAAGAATGATGTGATGGACAGGACCCAATCCTAAGCCTAGCACAAGATCGTGTAGTTCGTATGCTAAAGTTTTTCTAATGTCAAGTATCATTTCCTTAGACCATGAGATTGCGCAACTCCCGGATACCGTAGGAATGCTTTGGGTGTGCCAAACGTCACAACCTAACTGGGTGGCTATAAAGGTACACTACAGGTATCTCTGAAAGTGTCTGTTGGGTTGGCACGAATCGAGACTGGGATTTGTCACTCCGTGTGACGGAGAGGTATCTCTGGGCCCACTCGGTAGGACATCATCATAATGTGCATAATGTGATCAAGGAGTTGATTACGGGATGATGTGTTACGGAACAAGTAAAGAGACTTGCCGGTAACGAGATTGAACAAGGTATCGCGATACCGACGATCGAATCTCGGGCAAGCACAATACCGCTAGACAAAGGGAATAGTATACGGGATTGATTGAATCCTTGACATCGTGGTTCATCCGATGAGATCATCATGGAACATGTGGGAGCCAATATGGGTATCCAGATCCAGCTATTGGTTATTGACCGGAGAGGTGTCTCGGTCATGTCTGCATGGTTCCCGAACCCGTAGGGTCTACACACTTAAGGTTCGGTGACGCTAGAGTTGTTATGGGAAATAGTATGTGGTTACCGAAGGTAGTTCGGAGTCCCGGATGAGATCCCGAACGTCACGAGGAGTTCCGGAATGGTCCGGCGGTGAAGATCGATATATTGGACGAAGGGTATTGGAGTCCGGACGTGTTCCAGAGGTACCAGGCTATGGCCAGCATGACCGAAAGGTGTTTCAGGAGCCCCGGCAAGTGTTGGAGGGCCTCATGGGCCAAAGGGGAAGGGGCAAACCAGCCCACTAAGGGTTGGTGCGCCCCCCACACCCTTTCCCACGTTACTTGGGAAGGTGGGGCGCCTCCACCTGGCTTGGGAGGCAAGCCTCCACCTGCTTGGCTTGGGGGGCAAGTCTCCCTAGGATTTTCCCTAGGGAGATCCAATCTGCCTAGCCGCCGCCCCCTAGGGGAAATCCTAGGGCGCCTCCCCCTCTCCCCTTGCCCCTATATATAGTGGAGGGGTGGGAGGGCAGCCGTGACCTCTTCCCTGGCGCAGCCCTCCCTCCTCCTACCTTCTCCTCCTCCTCCATGGTGCTTGGCGAAGCCCTGCCGGAGAACCACGAGCTCCACCACCGCCACGCCGTCCTGCTGACGGAGCTCTCCCTCAACTTCTCCTCTCCCCTTGCTGGATCAAGAAGGAGGAGACGTCCCCGGGCTGTACGTGTGTTGAACGCGGAGGTGCCGTCCGTTCGGCACTAGGATCATCGGTGATTTGGATCACGACGAGTACGACTCCATCAACCCCGTTCACTTGAACGCTTCCGCTTAGCGATCTACAAGGGTATGTAGATGCACTCTCCTTCCCTCGTTGCTAGATTACTCCATAGATTGATCTTGGTGTTGCGTAGAAAATTTTGAATTTCTGCTACGTTCCCCAACAGTGGCATCATGAGCTAGGTCTATTGCGTAGATTCTATGCACGAGTAGAACACAAAGTAGTTGTGGGCGTTGATTTTGTTCAATATGCTTACCGTTACTAGTCCAATCTTGTTTCGACGGCATTGTGGGATGAAGCGGCCCGGTCCAACCTTACACGTACGCTTACGTGAGACCGGTTCCACCGACTGACATGCACTAGTTGCATAAGGTGGCTGGCGGGTGTCTGTCTCTCCCACTTTAGTCGGAACGGATTCGATGAAAAGGGTCCTTATTAAGGGTAAATAGCAATTGGCAAATCATGTTGTGGTTTTGCGTAGGTAAGAAACGTTCTTGCTAGAAACCCATAACAGCCACGTAAAACATGCAAACAACAATTAGAGGATGTCTAACTTGTTTTTGCAGGGTATGCTATGTGATGTGATATGGCCAAGAAGAATGTGATGAATGATATGTGATGTATGAGATTGATCATGTTCTTGTAATAGGAATCACGACTTGCATGTCGATGAGTATGACAACCGGCAGGAGCCATAGGAGTTGTCTTTAATTTATTTATGACCTGCGTGTCAACATAAACATCATGTAATTACTTTACTTTATTGCTAACCGTTAGCCATAGTACTAGAAGTAATAGTTGGCGAGACAACTTCACGAAGACACGATGATGGAGATCATGATGATGGAGATCATGGTGTCATGCCGGTGACGATGATGATCATGGAGCCCCGAAGATGGAGATCGAAAGGAGCAAAGTGATGATGGCCATATCATGTCACTATTTGATTGCATGTGATGTTTACCATGTTTATACATCTTATTTGCTTAGAACGACGGTAGTTAATAAGATGATCCCTCATTAAAAATTCAAGAAAGTGTTTCCCCTAACTGTGCACCGTTGCGAAAGTTCGTCGTTTCGAAGCACCACGTGATGATCGGGTGTGATAGATTCTTACATTCATATACAACGGGTGTAAGACAGATTTACACATGCAAAACACTTAGGTTGACTTGACGAGCCTAGCATGTACAGACATGGCCTCGGAACACAAGAGACCGAAAGGTCGAGCATGAGTCGTATGGTAGATACGATCAACATGAAGATGTTCACCGATGATGACTAGTCCGTCTCACGTGATGATCGGACACGGCCTAGTTGACTCGGATCATGTAATCACTTAGATGACTAGAGGGATGTCTATCTGAGTGGGAGTTCATAAGATGAACTTAATTATCCTGAACATAGTCAAAAGATCTTTGCAAATTATGTCGTAAGCTCGCGCTTTAGTTCTACTGTTTTAGATATGTTCCTAGAGAAAATATAGTTGAAAGTTGATAGTAGCAATTATGCAGACAGTAGAAGGCTTGTGTCCTTAATGCACCGCTCAGCGTGCTGAACCCCAAACGTCGTTTGTGGATGTTGCGAACATCAGACATACACATTTAGATAACTGCGTGATAGTTCGGTAATGTTGAATGGTTTAGAATTGAGGCACCGAAGAAATTTTTGAAATGTCGCGGAACATATGAGATGTTTCGAGGGCTGAAATTAGGATTTCAGGTTCGTGCCCACGTCAAGAGGTATAAGACCTCCGACGATTTTCTTAGCCTGCAAACTAAGGGAGAAAAGCTCAATCGTTGAGCTTGTGCTCAAATTGTCTGAGTACAACAATCACTTGAATCGAGTGGGAGTTGATCTTCCAGATAAGATAGTGATGTTTCTCCAAAGTCATTGCCACCAAGCTGCTATAGCTTCGTGATGAACTATAACATATCAGGGATAGATATGATGATCCTTGAAATATTCACGATGTTTGACACCGCGAAAGTAGAAATCAAGAAGGAGCATCAATTGCTGATGGTTAGTGAAACCACTAGTTTCAAGAAGGGCAAGGGCAAGAAGGGATACTTCATGAAACGGCAAATCAGCTGCTGCTCTAGTGGAGAAACCCAAGGTTAAACCCAAACCCAAGACTGAGTGCTTCTATAATAAGGGGAACATCCACTGGAGCAGAATTACCCTAGATACTTGGTAGATGAGAAGGTTGTCGATAGAAGTATATTGGATATACATTATGTGAATGCGTACTTTACTAGTACTCCTAGTAGCACCAGGGTATTAGATGCCGGTTCGGTTGCTAAGTGTTAGTAACTCGAAATAAAAGCTACGGAATAAACGGAGACTAGCTAAAGGTGAGATGACGATATGTGTTGGAAGTGTTTCCAAGGTTGATATGATCAAGCATCGCTCGCTCCCTCTACCATCGAGATTGGTGTTAAACATAAATAATTGTTATTTGGTGTTTGCGTTGAGTGTAGACATGATTGGATTATGTCTATCGCAATACGGTTGTTCATTTAAAGAGAATAATGGTTGCTCTGTTTATTTGAATAATACCTTCAATGGTCTTGCACCTAAAATGAATGGTTTATTGATTCTCGATCATAGTGATACACATGTTCATGCCAAAAGATATAAGATAGTAATGATAGTACCACCTACTTGTGGCACTGCCATGTAAGTCATATTGGTATAGAACGCATGAAGAAGCTCCATGTTGATGGATCTTTGGTCTCACTCATTTCTGAAAAGATTGAGACATGTGAACTGTGTCTATTGGTATATACGCATGAAGAAACTCCATGCAGATGGACCGTTTGGACTCACTCGATTTTGAATCGCTTGAGACATGCAAATCATACCACATGGGCAAAGATGACTGAAAGCTTCGGTTTCAGTAAAATGGAACAAGAAAGCAACTTGTTGGAAGTAACACATTTTGATGTGTGCAGTCCAATGAGTGCTGAGGCACGCAGTGGATATCGTTATGCTCTTACTTCACAGATGATTTGAGTAGATACTGAGCATATTTACTTGATGAAACACAAGTATGAATTATTGAATGGTTCAAGTAATTTCAGAATGAAGTTGAATATCGTCGTGACAAGAGGATAAAATATCTATGATATGATCATAGAGATGAATATCTGAGTTGCGAGTTTGGTACACAGTTGAGACATTGTGGAAATTGTTTCACGACTAATACCGCCTGGAACACCATAGAGTGATGGTGTGTCCGAACATCATAACTGCACCCTATTGGATATGATGCATACCATGATGTCTCTTATCGAATTACCACTATCGTTCATGGGTTAGGCATTAGAGACAACCGCATTCACTTTAAATAGGGAACCACACAAATCCGTTGAGATAACACCGTATGAACTATGGTTTAGAGAAACCAAAGCTGTTGTTTCTTAAAAGTTTGGGGCTACGACGCTTATGTGAAAAGTTTCAGGCTGATAAGATCGAACCCAAAGCAGATAAATGCATCTTCATAGGACACCCAAAACAGTTGGGTATACCTCCTGTCTCAGATCCAAAAGCAATAGGGATTGTTTCTGAAATCGGGTCCTTTCTCGAGGAAAAGTTTCTCTCGAAAGAATTGAGTGGGAGGATGGTGGAGACTTGATGAGGTTGTTGAACCGTCACTTCAACTAGTGTGTAGCAGGGCACAGGAAGTTGTTCATGTGGCACCTACACCAATTGAAGTAGAAGCTTATGATAGTGATCATGAGACTTTGGATCAAGTCACTCCCAAACCTCGTAGGACGACAAGGATGCGTACTACTTCAGAGTGGTACGTAATCCTGTCTTGGAAGTCATGTTGCTAGACAACAATGAACCTACGAGCTATGGAGAAGTGATGGTGGGCCCGGATTCCGATGAATGGCTCAAGGCCATAAAATCCGAGAGAGGATCCATGTATGAAAACAAAGTGTAGACTTTGGCAGAACGGCTTGATGGTCGTGAGGCTGTTGAGTACAGATGGATTTTAAAAGGAAGACAGTCAATGATGGTAAATGTCACCATTAAGAAAGCTCGACTTGTCGTTAAGATGCTTCCCGACAAGTTCAAGGAGTTGACTACGATGAGATTTTCTCACTCATAGCGATGCTAAGAGTCTGTTGGAATTATGTTAGCAGTTACTGCATTATTTATGAAATCTTGCAGATAGGATGTCAAAACATTGTTTCCTCGACGATTTTCTTGAGGAAAGGTTGTATGTGATACAACCAGAAGGGTTTGTCAATCCTGAAAGATGCTAACAAGTATGCAAAGCTCCAACAATCCTTTTAAGGACTGGAGTAAGCATCTCAGAGTTGGAATGTACACTTTGATGAGATGATCAAAGAATTTGGGTTTATACAAAGTTTATGAGAAACTTGTATTTCCAAATAAGTGAGTGGGAGCATTATAGAATTTCTGATGAGTATATGTTGTTGACATATTGTTGATCAGAAATGATGTAGAATTTCTGGAAAGCATATAGGGTTATTTGAAAATTGAAAAGTGTTTTTTTTCAATGGAAAACCTGGATTAAGCTACTTAAACATTGAGCATCAAGATCTATAAGGATAGATCAAGACCCTTAATAGTACTTTCAAATGAATACATACCGTGACAAGATTTTGAAGGAGTTCAAAATAGATCAGCAAAGAAGGAGTTCTTGGTTGTATTACACGTGTGAGTATTGAGTAAGACTCAAGACCTGACCACGGCAGAAGAGAGAGATAGGACGAAGGTCGTCCCCTATGCTTAGACGTAGGCTCTACAGTATGCTATGCTGTGTACCGCACCTGAAGTGTGCCTTGCCATGAGTCAGTCAAGGGGTACAAGAGTGATCCAGGAATGGATCACAGGACAGCGGTCAAAGTTATCCTTGGTAACTAGTGGACTGAGGAATTTTCTCGATTATGGAGGTGGTAAAAGAGTTCGTCGTAAAGAGTAACGCCGATGCAAGCTTTGACACTAATCCAGATTATTCTGAGTAGTAAACTGGATTCGTATAGTAGAACAGTTATTTGGAATAGCTCCGAATAGAGCGTGGTAGCTGCATCTAGGAGATGACATAGATATTTGTAAAGCACACACAGATCTGAAAGATTCAGACCCATTGACTAGTAACCTCTCTCAAAAGCAAGCTATGATCAAACCCCATGGGTGTTGGAATCATTGCAATCACATAACGACGTGAACTGGATTATTGACTCTAGTGCAAGTGGGAGACTGTTGAAATTTGCCCTAGAGGCAATAATAAATTAGTTATTATTATATTTCCTTGTTCATGATAATCGTTTATTATCCATGCTAGAATTGTATTGATAGGAAACTCAGATACATGTGTGGATACATAGACAACACCATGTCCCTAGTAAGCCTCTAGTTGACTAGCTCGTTGATCAATAGATGGTTACGGTTTCCTGACCATGGACATTGGATGTCATTGATAACGGGATCATATCATTAGAAGAATGATGTGATGGACAAGACCCAATCCTAAGCCTAGCACAAGATCGTGTAGTTCGTATGCTAAAGTTTTTCTAATGTCAAGTATCATTTCCTTAGACCATGAGATTGCGCAACTCCCGGATACCGTAGGAATGCTTTGGGTGTGCCAAACGTCACAACGTAACTGGGTGGATATAAAGGTACACTACAGGTATCTCTGAAAGTGTTTGTTGGGTTGGCACGAATCGAGACTGGGATTTGTCACTCCGTGTGACGGAGAGGTATCTCTGGGCCCACTCGGTAGGACATCATCATAATGTGCACAATGTGATCAAGGAGTTGATTACGGGATGATGTGTTACGGAACGAGTAAAGAGACTTGCCGGTAACGAGATTGAACAAGGTATCGCGATACCGACGATCGAATCTCGGGCAAGTACAATACCGCTAGACAAAGGGAATTGTATACGGGATTGATTGAATCCTTGACATCGTGGTTCATCCGATGAGATCATCGTGGAACATGTGGGAGCCAATATGGGTATCCAGATCCCGCTATTGGTTATTGACCGGAGAGGTGTCTCGGTCATGTCTGCATGGTTCCCGAACCCGTAGGGTCTACACACTTAAGGTTCGGTGACGCTAGAGTTGTTATGGGAAATAGTATGTGGTTACCGAAGGTAGTTCGGAGTCCCGAATGAGATCCCGGACGTCACAAGGAGTTCCGGAATGGTCCGGCGGTGAAGATCGATATATTGGACGAAGGGTATTGGAGTCCGGACGTGTTCCGGAGGTACCAGGCTATGGCCAGCATGACCGAAAGGTGTTTCAGGAGCCCCGGCAAGTGTTGGAGGGCCTCATGGGCCAAAGGGGAAGGGGCAAACCAGCCCACTAAGGGTTGGTGCGCCCCCCACACCCTTTCCCACGTTACTTGGGAAGGTGGGGCGCCTCCACCTGGCTTGGGAGGCAAGCCTCCACCTGCTTGGCTTGGGGGGCAAGTCTCCCTAGGATTTTCCCTAGGGAGATCCAATCTGCCTAGCCGCCGCCCCCTAGGGGAAATCCTAGGGCGCCTCCCCCTCTCCCCTTGCCCCTATATATAGTGGAGGGGTGGGAGGGCAGCCGTGACCTCTTCCCTGGCGCAGCCCTCCCTCCTCCTACCTTCTCCTCCTCCTCCATGGTGCTTGGCGAAGCCCTGCCGGAGAACCAAGAGCTCCACCACCGCCACGCCGTCCTGCTGACGGAGCTCTCCCTCAACTTCTCCTCTCCCCTTGCTGGATCAAGAAGGAGGAGACGTCCCCGGGCTGTACGTGTGTTGAACGCGGAGGTGCCGTCCGTTCGGCACTAGGATCATCGGTGATTTGGATCACGACGAGTACGACTCCATCAACCCCGTTCACTTGAACGCTTCCGCTTAGCGATCTACAAGGGTATGTAGATGCACTCTCCTTCCCTCGTTGCTAGATTACTCCATAGATTGATCTTGGTGTTGCGTAGAAAATTTTGAATTTCTGCTACGTTCCCCAACAGTCTTAGTATATAGATACATCCATTTTTGGACAAATGGAAGTCAAGTATTTTGGAATGGAGGGAGTACACAATAAAAAATATAAGTTATCACAACTAGTCTAATCCAAGAGCAGAACCGAAGATTTGGTCGGGTTCTTCCTCCTTTTGCCGACACGTGGGACATCTAGCATCCAGGTCATGTCATGAAAGAAAATAGAGTGGTAGTTGAAGCCACGAGATGTGCATCTTGGGTTAAACTGTAAATAGAATCTTACTACTCTTGAGTAACTCCAAAAGCGGCCACCGAAGATCTTTATTGGATTTGTTTTTCATCACCAGCACGTTGAGGTGAAAGATGTGCAGGTTCAGTGGGTCAACTTGCGTTTTCACTGACATGTGGGGCCGCATGTGAGCAAACAGACGATGGGCTCCGCGCGTCCGCTGGCTGGCTGAGAAGAGAGATAGAGGAGGGTTGAGCCCGGACTGCAGGAAATTTGTTCTACGTACCTCGATATAGGCTCGATATAGTGGGGTGGCATGGGCCATGACTAGCATTCACGTCTAGCCGTACGGCACACGCCACCCACACGAGTCCCATCCGACACCAATTTTCTTGGAGTCCGTGCTACAGCCATCTCTTCTCCCTCCTGTCCTCTTTTCTCAGCCATCGCGCGGTGGGCGGGGTGGGGGTTTGCCGATAGTCGGTTTACTCAACTGCGGTCCCACTTGTAAGTGAAAATGCAACACCGCACGCATTCCTGCTTGAGCTGCGTGCCGGACCAACCGTGTGGGGGTGCGACGCGAACACAACAGGCTTTTCCTTTTGAACTCGTAACTTGTAAAATTTGTTTCTGCTCCATGGCGTGACCGTTAGATAGAAAATAACGATTTTGCCTAGAGTAATGACAAGTTTGCTTCTGGCGCCGTTCATGCATGGAGTACGTACGAAAATTATGAAGTTGATGCGAAAGGTAAGATAATTACTGTAGTATCATATACTACTACATGGATTTGACGGAAGGATAAAAATAAATACGGATCCATCAACGTTCAACGACATCCTCACGCCCTAGTGCGCCGGGTCACCAACCGACGTGTGAGGTGCAGCGGCGTTGGCGGCGAGCTCAACGTGCTTCTGAACTGTGCCGTTCAAGGTTGCCCTGTGCTCCAAGAAGGCCAGCGTCCTATCGTCCTCCTCTTTCATGTACTAGTCCTTGTCGACAATTTGTGCGTAGACGTGGGTGATTATGTCGATGGTGTCTTGCTACGCCAGGTGCTGCGCCACGAGCGCGACCTCGAGGTGGACATTCTCCGGCGCGACGGCAGGAAGTCGCAGGGCCACCAGTGTGTCGAAGAGGTTGTTACCATAGTGGCCGTTGAGGGGGGTGGGCATCGCAGAGCCTAGGCGTGTCGGCTGGAGGCTTACGTCAAAGTCGTCCGCAAGCTTCTTGACGACGGTGAACTTGTCGAGGAAACCGACGAGGACCTCGTCGAACAAGGATGCGAAGCTGTCGTCCAAGCAGCCCCTCGCCCTGGCGGCCTCAAGCAATACTACCTGTCGGGCCGCAGGCCGGCGTCGTGGACCATCTGGCACAGCCTGCTCATGCTCGCGCTCATCGCCTCCATGGGTCTAGCGTAGCTTCTAGTCAACTGATCTTGCGATTCGAGTGATCACTCAGCCCTTGGTTAGCGTGCGTAGGTGCGTAGGATTTCGTACTACTCCTCGGCCCTCTACTGCACATGCCTTTGGTTGTATGATAGGTGGGCCAGCCACCCCCTGGGGCCACGTGTCATTCACCTCCTGACCCGTCTCTCACACGCACCCTGCTAGTGTATATACTCCCTCCTTTTCGGTTTATAGGGCTTATTTCAAAATTTTAGTTTTTCCATTTTATAAGGCTCAATTTGGTTATTTTCCATCACATGTTCAGATTCCGAGGTGCATTAAATCATTGCATGCAAGTACTAAGAGAAAATTGACCAATGCATGTAATTTATGCATGCATGCATTGCAATTAATGCGTTGGTAAACATACTTTTTTGAGGAAAACAAGAGCATTAATTGGGAGCTGTTGCAAACTACAAAAAGTATTCCACCACTCACCATCTACCTTGGTTTTGTGAGAATTTTAAATTGAGCCTTATAAACCGGAAAGGAGGGAGTATAGTGGTTTTATTTTTCTCTCCATATCAACCATTTTGTATTGCGTACGTGTCATTCAAGAGTGAAATGATGGTTACTTCTTCCGACTAACTTACTGTGTGATTTGACTGCTCCTTAGTGGCCCCTACATGTACTCCCCCTACGTGTATGCAACAGTCACACGTACACATGGACGCAAAAACACGCGCGACGCCCTAATGCATGCATGTTCGAGCACACGACGGAACACACACAGTGACGCTCAAGTGCTCAACCTACACGTGCATGCACACACATACTTAGTCAGGGTGAGCTAGTGACTGTATGAACACCGGAAAATATATACATTAAGCGCAATGAGCGTATTATGAAGTCACTGACTGTATTTTTACAAATATACAGTGATAGACAGTGTATTTATCTCGTTTGAAATTAAGCCATGTTAACCGGTGAGGAGGCAACATGGACTAGCATTACTTTGCTGTGTCCCGTTAACTTGCCGAACGAGGAGAAGGTTGCAGGATGGGAGAAGCTTGCGCGCGGTGGCTCGCAGAACAAGGAGAAACTTTTGACTAATGCAAGCTCTCCCTCGCTCAGGCGGTGGATGTGCAACAGTTAATTCGGTGTCAGATTGCCAGAAGCATACTACACTATACTACTAGGAACCGGATGGAGGAGCGTCTGCACTCTTATTATAATTTTAAAATGTGATAAAGCAATCTTCAACACATTTGATTCTCTTCGAGGGTTCTCGCATGTGATAATGGAAGTTGATTGCAGGGAACACTCACCACAATTCTCGCTTAATTCTAGCTCATATCTTGTTACAAATAGTAGCGCTCAGTAATATTTCCTCTTTTTTGTTATTCAGCAGGTAAACAGGTCAGCAAACCTTGCAGCGCATCTTCGTGCAAACCGTGCTTACTGCACTTTGAATGTGGCCGAGAGCTGGCTTGATGAAACACCTCGCTTCCTACTTCTTTTTTTTTGGCTTCCTAGTGACCAGTGTCTTGGCTGATCGTCCTAAGAATGCTTATATATGAATAAAGCTCTCTCATTTACCCGCAAAAAAGATTAAGCCATATTAACCGGAAAGGAGGGAGTATGGACTAGCACTACTTTTTGGTGTGTCCCGTCAACTCGCAGAACGAGGAGAAGCTTGCAGGACAAGGTGAAGCTTGCTTACGCCTTTTGACTAATGCAACCTACCCTCGGTGGACATGCATCAGTCCATTCGGTGTCAGATTGTCAGAGGCATACACTGTAGTACCCAACATGCGGAGTACCATCATTGTTCGACTTCACGAAGGGGCGAAGAGCCAAGCGCAGTACTAGTACGCGTACTTGGTTTTGCACCTTCATACTACTCCACCCTCCGTCACAGTTTACAGGGCGCACTTCATTATGATGCATTTCTCTCAATGCATTTCCACCACCAGAGAGACTTTAGACACGTTTGGTTTAATGCTCAATTAATTAGGGCGTGGTAACCGCAATCAAGTGCACAATTTTCTCTCCATGTACTGTACTACTACGGAGTGCATGCATGTGTGTACCCGGGGTGGAAGCACTGCATGCATGTGTGCTATAACTACCAATGCTATTTTTCAGGCCGATCGCTAGTCGCCTTGGTCCCACAGATTTTTTTCTTTTTTCTGAAGCGAGCTGTATAAGTAGTGACGGATGGAGTAGTATGAGCGGATTCAAAGAAGAGCATATTGATGGTTGCTTCTTCAGAGCAACTTACAGTGGGAAAGGTGGGGCTTATGTTTTGAGTGCTCATTACTCACTATTAATGCGGCGCAACGACCGGGCTGAGTCTTCCATGCGGTTGTGCACTACCCCCTCGGTTCTTAAATATACTCAGGAGTATTTGTCTTTCTAAAATATGTTGAAATCTCTGTTAAGACGAATAGAATATTTAGGAACAGAGGGAGTACACATACGAAGCAAAATGAGTGAATCTACACTCTAAAATATGCCCGTTTGAAATTTGTAAAAAGATAAATATTTAGGAACGAAGGAGTATAATTTCGTGCATGGCACATGGACCCAGATGATGAAGAGGCTTCTGGCAATGTTATCAAGCTTCCATCATTTGTTTACATAATTTACGTACTATACAAATAATTTTCTAGCGACATGAAATTGTACAATGGTGTGAGCTTTCAGCTTTTGTTTCACGTGTCTTGCCATCGATGCTCTTTCAGAAACAATAAAAAACTAACTTCCTTGCTAATGCATGTCAATTGTTAGCAGGTCAGAGCTAATAATTACATCACAACTAAAGACAAAGTTGTGAGAAGGTGTTAAATTAAAATTGATCCATGCTTTCATTGGCAGCAACGTCCCCCCAGCTGTCTAAATCAACAAGGCATGTTGGGAAAAAAAGTAGCTGTTTGGAGCAAGCAACATTCCGATCATTTTGTGCAGTTCCACTAAAATAGAGCTGAGCATCCTTGTTCCAAAGATATCAAGTGTGATTATGATAATAGAGGACAGCTGATGAAACAATAAACACATAAATAGAAGTCGGTCACCTTTGCGGTCTCTCTTAAGACTAACTAGTTGGAGAAGATTAGGCTCGGAGTTGGATGAGGAGGATAGAGCAAAACCAATCTCCCTTTGTGCAGTCGCACTGAAATGTAGAGACGTTGCCCGTGTGACATTTTAGTACAACTGCACAAAACACTCTTAAGAAACAAGCGATTTGTGCAGTTCACCAAAAGGTCGCAATAGCAACGAGGTGAAATGGATAGCCCTGTTTGCAAAAAAGAGGTAGAAAGGAAACAATTATTGGCCAATAACAGTTGATGACACGGGCGACGACAAAAAAGAAGCATATTCCTTGTCCTAAGGGAAGATAAGAACACGATTGTGTTTGTCTAAAACGGTGTCAGTACGAGAATGCAATATGGAAAGTAAGCCGGACGAGCTACGTTTTGGGCAAAGAACTATGGAAGATCCACATGCAGCGACGTGGGAAAACGGGCAGTGGAGAAAGGCCGGAGGGGATACCTGGAGGTCGTCGGGATGTAACTAGGTGAGCGGCGGCGGGCGGAATCTGCGATCAGGTGGCATAGGCCCTGCCGTGCCGGAGCTTTGTCAGAGAGAACGACGTGTACCGTGGATCGGGACGTGCTGCCTCGGTGCCGTCGAACGGAGAAACGATGCACTTCCTTCCTTTCCCGCGGCGGACGGGATGCGGCCGAATCAGTGACCAACGGTGAGAGAGAGAGAGGCCACCGCACTCCCTTTCCGCGGCGGACGGGATGCGGCCGGATCAGTGACCAACAGTGTGAGAGAGAGGCCACCGCACTCCCTTTCCCCCGGCGGACGGGATACGGCCGGATCAGTGACCAACGGTGAGAGAGAGAGGCCACCGGAGCCTTGTGTGAGATACTCTGAAGACCGGACTACCTTTTCCTCCGTAAAAATCATTTTATATTCTGTGTACGTGCCATTGAGAGCTATAACTTTATTTAAAAATAATGCGGCAACGCGTCAAGTCAAACTTTGTTTCGTGCACGCGTGGTACACGACCTCCCTAGGTAAACAACCGCTACAAGCGTTCAAATTAGCACGTGGGCTGCCATTTCGTAAAGAAATGAGCTCCACCGTGTACCCGTGCTGGTGTGGCTGGGCACGAAGCGTGAGTACGTGCACGGTGCACCTATTCTCTTCTTGTATACGTACACCACCTACATGGGGTTGTGTGAGAGAGATACAAACCTAGAGAGATATAGTGTGTGGGTTCTTGAGTGTTTTTTTTTGGGGGGGGGGGCTCAATCAAAAATTTAACATATGCAATGTGTGTGAAATAGAGTCCTGGATATAACATATATATAGAGGGGGCGATCCACGAGAAGAGAGTGGAGGTATCATCGGCTTGAGGTGTCCATAGAATCGAAGAGAGGGATGATGTGTGTGTGTGCGTGCGCACGCGATCGATAAAGAGTGCCATCGAATTTGTGTGTGCCCACGTCAAAGACATAGAGTGGCTGGCCTACTGGAATGTGAGATGGGACAATGGCTGGTATATGTGTGGAGGAGGAGAGAGGCCTACCTGCAGCGCTCGACTATCGGTGTGTGGTGGGGGTAGAGGGAGGCCCAATTAACTATAGAGGTACAATGGCTGGTATATGTGTGGAGGAGGAGAGAGGCCTACCTCATGTATTAAGGAGATCGATCTGCCTCATGTATTAAGGGAGATCGATCGGCATCCATGCATATGTGCAGGAGATGAATAAGATTGGGAGAGAGACAGAGCTAGAGTGTTGGAGGGGGTTGTAGTGGAGTTGCTTCTAACAAATGGTGGGATAGGCTTGCTAGACAAACGGAGGGCACATCCGCAATATCAATAAGAGAGGAGATGGCCGCTTGTTGTCTGTGCACGTGCGTGTGAGAGATGGGTCAGGAGGCATGCACGAATGATGAGGGGGACGGTGTGGCTGTGGTAAGCAGACGTAACTACATAGGAAGATCAATCACCCTTTGTAAGAGAAAGGAGATACATAACTTGTGAGGTACGTCGATCGATGGGGGGTAGTTAAAGTCGATCTAGGTATATGTTGGGAGATCGATACATGCATGTGTGTGTTAGAAGCAAATGAGGCACGAGGAGAAGGATAGAGAGAGAGAGGGATGCATGTAGGAGGTGGTACGAGAGGCATACTATATCGAGGGGGAGGAGTGTGCGAGTACGAGAACGATGAAAAGAGTGGTGGGAGTGAGGCATGCATGTATGGTGACAAAAGAAGAGGGGAAGCTTGTGTTTGTGCTAGGCACACCTGGCTAGAGAGGCATGTCGATCGATGTGTGCCGTAAAGAAGGAGCTGGGGGGCCTACACACACCGTGGGTGAACGAACTAAAGTGAAAAGACGAATTTGTGCGATGGAGCTAGAGAATGCTGAGGGAGGGTGAGAGGGATGCGGGCGTGTGCATGCACAAGAGAAAGTTAGCGCTAGCTACAAAGATAAGATGGTTGTGTGTGTGTAAAAGACGAATAGAGAGCATATATACTTCATTATAAAAAGCAAATTCAGATATTTGAAGAATTTATCATAGTGTTTCAAACCGATGGATGTGTGAATATATATAACGGTGATACACATGGTGTGGTTATGAACATGGTATATGTCGGTGTACTAAAGTAGGGGTACCTTAGTACCCCAGACTTGTGCACGGGCAGTTGTAGCACCCTGCGACGAGGCCCGCCCAGGAAGCGCCAAGAGAAGACCAAGCATTCAAGACAAGGCCCCCGGCAAGAGGAGCTTGCCGGGCCAAGAAGACAAGGCCCCCGGCAAGAAGAGCTTGCCGGGCCAAGAAGACAAGACCCCGGCAAGAGGAGCTTGCCGGGACGACTAAGCCCGTGTAATACCATCCAAGAACAAAGTATACGGGACAGAAGATCGAGACCCCGACAAGAGGAGCTTGTCGGGAAGGCCGAACCCAGGCACCACAAGAGAAGCCCACCACGGCGCGCCATGCGCCCCGGCAAGGCCCGATAGCCGGCAAGCTATCAGGCACAGGAAGACGACCCCCGCGGCAAGCCACTTGCCGCGGCAAATCGCCACCTCAGGACTGCGCTCCAGCTCGCCCGCCCACGCGTCGCTCCGGGGCTTCCCCCAAGGGCACGTGGCGGGGCACCGCGCAGCCTGGGGTATGCGGTGGCATGCAGCCACCACCGTGGCGAGCGGTGGCGCACCTAACGGTCCGCCTCGGTGCTGTCCAGGCGACCGTGACGGGCATTTAATGCCCTTGTCCCCTACCGTCAGAAGTAGGTATGATAACACTGTGCCGCACTGTAGCGCCACTGTTCCCGCACTGTTACAACTTCCACCCCTTTTACACTTTTACCCCTTTCTCTTACGTTGACACCTGTCGGTGACCCCTTTGCGCTATAAAAGGAGGCCCGTGTGCAACGTAGAGGGGGTTCGGTTTTTCGGAAGTTCGGTCCGGAGATTGGGAACCCAGACAGCCATACGCTCGGTGCAGCTAGCTCTCCAAGCTCCCGAGCTCCCCAGTTCAATACAACCAAGCAGGAGTAGGGTTTTACGCGTCCATCGCGGCCCGAACCTGGGAAAACCGCCCGTGTGCTCGCCTCGATCTGCTCTCCGTGCTCCCTCCGCCCCCCTCACCGGACTACGAAAGGGGCTCCGGCCCCATAGGTGCTCGCGGGGGACGCCGTCCGCCCCGACAGTATACTACATTTAATATATTTTATCTCTACTTTTATAAAAAAAACGGAGTTGTTGATGATGGTGTGCCTGCCATCCTGCATTATAGGCCGTCTAATTTATATCTGGCGGATAGCAAGGAAACTATGATGGTTGAAGTTGGCAACAATCATGATTGTAGATTCTTATTGAAATAGAGAAACGAATTCAAATTTAGGTCAAATTGCAGCGGTAGTATAGACATTTGGAATGCACTAAAATGTTGGTATGAGTAGGTTACATGCATTATACAACAAGCGAAAAAAATTAATCGGACATAACATGGATTCATACTCCTTCCTTCCATCTACATAGGGCGCAATGAGATTTTAAGACCACCTTTGACTATTGACAAGATTAATAGTACATGACATGCACAATGTGAAAATTATATCATTGAAAGAACCTTTCACAGACGAATTTAACGGTGTGCTTTGTGTAAGTTGCATGTCATATATCATTGCTCTAAGATTTGGTCAAAGTTAGCATCGAAAAAGGCATTAGGCCCTATATAGATGGAAGGAGGGAGTAGCTTTGAATAGCATTTGTATAGTAAAACGGGGCAAGACTCTCTCTTTGTGTGGTGTGAATAGTTTTATTTTTTCGTTTTCTTTTTGGTTGAGGGAAATGCGAATTGATTTGGTATGTACAAGTACAATAGTATGACACGTTAGGCTTGTCCCTGAAATTGATCCCGCGTCTTGTTATATCCCGAAAATTCAGATATCGTGCTCCCAAAACTGGCGCCTTCACAACCCGCGCCTTGCTATCCCGAAATTACAACGTGCGCGAAAACTCCCTCCAGCTGCCAAATCCCGACACGCGAAATCCCCCTCCTAACCCTGAGCCGAAAGCGCCACTAGTTCAAATCGGTCGGGGGTACTTTTGTAACACACCCTACATTTTGGACAAGCGCGTTCCTAAGTCATGCTTGACCCCCTCCCATCACCCCCTTTTCGCCATTCGAAATCCCAGGCCGCCATAACCTCTCCGCTCCAGGCGCGAAACCCCATCCTCCTCCGTCGGCCATGTCACTACTGCCTAGCCGGAGCCTCTTCCCCGACGACGTCGTCCACCGCAACAGCTCGACGTCCCTCGTCCACCTCCCCGGATGAGGATCCGTCGTCCATCTCGCCGTCCTGCCAGTTCAGCCGCCCCATCCTCCACCTCCAAGGAGCTGCTCCGATGATCGCCTCGTCTATCGTGGCTGCTTCATCCCCACAGCACGGCCTTAACCTGCTCCACCGAAACCGCAACATCCTCACCGACTCCTCGGACGAAGCCGAGGCCTACTCGGCGCCACCAAAGAGGTTGTACACTCATCGCATCGCACCTTCTCCTTAACTCAACCTCCCGGCGCCGACGGTGCTCCATCCTGCACCCCCATGGAGCGACTACCTTGAAGCCAGCAGCGCGGGCGACATCTCCACGGCGGCTCTCCCCCAATGCGAGGCCCCTTCGGCGACGGCGGCCATACCAGCCGAATCTATTGCTGTTGCTCCGGCTCTCGCTCGATCACTCGCTCGCCCAGCTGCTGCTGCTGCTGCTCTCCCCCTCGCTCGTGCTGCTACTCTTCTCCGATTAAGCAACACTTCAGTCGACTGAATCGACTTTTGGGTCAGTCGATTTTCAGGGATTGGGGGGTGTAACGCCCCAAGAGCGACGCTCCAGACGGCTTCCATGTTTTTCTTTGTTGTCATGTGTTCCGTTTCTTTGTTGCATTCATCACCGCATCATCCGCATTGCATCGGCACTTCGTTGCCGTCATTTTTCAAAACTTGCATTCGTTAGTCGTTAATCATTGCAGACCAATCGGGTTTTCGCTTCCCTCTTGACCGTGTCCGCCTAACCCTCTTTGCACAGTGCATCGACCCCTCGCGCGCGTCCGAAAACTTCTCCGAACCCGACCCACTCAGTCGTTACCGTTGGGTCCAGTTTATTCCCAAACATCTCTAAAACATCTCTGTTTTCTTAATTGGACTTCCTAACCTATTTATCCCCGACCGTCCGATTAAAATCGGAGGGACTAGATCGCCCTTAATCTTACTCACTCGCATATATATATATGTGTGTGTGTGTGTGTGTGTGTGTGTGTGCGTGCGTGTGTGTGTGTGTGTGTGTGTATTAGCCTATCCCGAATCCCTAATTTCTAGCGATCCTCCTAGCCGCCGAAACCCAGTCCATTCTCTCCTTCCTCGGGATCTTCCCCGATCCAAAATTCCACCCAACCAGCTAGCTCCTCCCAAGCCTTCCTCGATTATCCATCCACTCCACCAGCCACCCACGAGCTCTCTCACATGGCGCACTTATGCACCGGGCTCTTCATCAACCCCGCCACGTCAAGCCGCTGCCGCGCCAGTCGCCAAGCCAAGCCGTTGGAGTACCAGGACTTCCCCGCGCGTCGTCGACGATTGGAACCATGCCTCCTCTGCCGTCCCTGCGCTGGACTCCGCTGCTGCCTCCCCTGCGACCCGAGAGCGTTGCCTCCTCTGCTCCGATGCAGGAGGACGACGGCCTCTCTCGTGCACACCTTCAGCGCCAGCTGGGCCACGCCGATCCGCTGTCCCAAGGCCAAGCCGCTGGCTTGCCCTACTCCTGCCTCCCCCAGATCAGCGTTGTGCCGGCGCCCTTCGCTTCCCTCACAGCCGGCGAGCATCATCACGCCCCAGGTCACGTGCCCCTGCCTCTCTCTTCATCTCCCTCTCCATCTCTCTGCTCTCTCATGGTCTCTCTCTCGTTCTCTGCACAGGGACATGGCGCCGCTCGTTCTTCTGCAAGCCGGAGCAAGGACCCGTAGGACCCCGCCGTTCGGATCCGCAACCCCGTGCCTCCTCGCACATGCCCGGCCGCACCACCAGAGCCCCGCAGGTCGCGCGCCCGTCTCCCTCGCCTTTCTCTCTTCTTCCCCTTCTCGTTCTGCTCCATCCTCTCTGAATCTCTCACGCTCTCTCTGTTCAAGTGTAGAGGAAGTGCTCCGCCGCCCGCTGCATGTAGCCGCGCTGCTCCCCTTTCCCGTCGCCTTCTTCACTGGACCGAGCTGCTGCCGGTCACCTTCGCCTTGAGCTGTCGGAGAATGCGCCCGCCGCTGCAAGTCCCAGCGCGCGCCCGTGAAGACTCTGCTTCCAGGGCCGCCGTCTTGTTCGTTCTCTGCCGCATCAAGCTCGATCCGGTCCCCGTTGACCGCGAGCGTCGGCTGGATCACAGCCGGGCAGGCCCGGCTCCCTTCGCCCGCGAGGCCCAGCTCCGCGCGCCCCTGCAGGCCCAATGTGAGCAGCCCCCTGTTCCTGTTGGGCCCGTGGTCAGATTCAGCTCATCTCATGTTTTTCTTTCATGCACGATTTTGTCTATTATCCAGGGTTTAACAGATTTGCAGAGAAACCCCTAGTCTTCATGCATATAATAACTTAACAACCGTGCATCATATGTAAAACCTTTAAATATGTAAAATGCTTAGATTTTCATCTAGATTCATAATATGCTGCTTTCATCCATGTTTAAAATGTTTAAAATGTTGTTTGCTTAAATTTGCATAAATGCCATGTTAAAATGATTTATTTCATAACTAAATAACCGTAACTCCGAATTTAATAAACTTTATACGTAAATGGGGTGAAAAAATACCTAGTTTAACATGGTGCACTTTATTTTGCTGTTTAAAAATATTGAAATTGTGTTTAGGGCAGAACAGTAGCAAATTCAAAGTATGCATATGGGGATCTTCCGGAATTGTTGTTTGTTGTTCCGGCCTCATTTAAACTTGCCTAAATAGTTAGTTTTCATATGCTTCACCCCTTGCCATGTTTAGTAACATTTAATATTGTTGGGTACATAACCGAGAGTAACTAAATAATTAAATGTGGTGTTCCGTCAATATGCAACTCGTTGCATATTGAGTTCCACTTAATTTGTGGTATTGTTTGTGCACTTTGCCATGCCATGCATATTTAAACCGGACATGCATCATACTTGTTTGTGCATCATGACATGTGTATGTGGTGGTTGTTTACTATGTTGTTTGTTTGTTTCTGGGTTGCTTCTCTCATTAGCTTCTGTTTCATTCCGGAGTTATGAGGATTCGTTCGACTACTTCCGTTTGTCTTCTTCATGGAATCGTTCTTCTTCCTTGCGGGATCTCATGCAAGATGACCATACCCTCGAAATCACTTCTATCTTTTCTTGATAGTTGCTCGCTCTTTTGCTTTGCCACGATACCTACCACTTGCCATATCATGCCTCCCATGTTGCCATGTCAAGCCTCTAACCATGCTTTCCTAGAAAACCGTTGTTTGGCTATGTTACCGCTTTTGCTCAGCCCCTCTTATAGCGTTGTTAGTTGCAGGTGAAGATGAAGTTTGTTCCATGTTGGAACATGGATATGTTGGGATATCACAATATCTCTTATTTAATTAACGCATCTATATACTTGGAAAAATGTGGAAGGCTCGGCCTTATGCCTGGTGTTTTGTTCCACTCTTGTCGCTTAGTTTCTTTCATATCGGTATTATGTTCCCGGATTTTGCATTCCTTACACGGTTGGGTGATTTATGGGACCCCCTTGACAGTTCGCTTTGCATAAAACTCCTCCAGCAAGGCCCAACCTTGGTTTTAACACTTGCCACCTAAGCCTTTTTCCCTTGGGTTCTGCAGACTCAAGGGTCATCTTTATTTTAACCCCCGGGCCAGTGCTCCTCCGAATGTTGGTCCAAACTAGAGCCACTTGCGGTGCCGCCCCTAGGCAACTTGGGGTATCTTCGGTTGCCGTACGTAGTGTTCATACGGTGTGCCCTGAGAACGAGATATGTGCAGCTGCTATCAGGATTTGTCGGCACATTCGGGCGGCTTTGCTGGTCTTTGTTTTAGCATTGTCGAAATGTCTTGTAGCCAGGATTCCGAGACTGATCGGGTCTTCCTAGGAGAAGGAAGATCCTTCGTTGACCATGAGAGCTTGTGATGGGCTAAGTTGGGACACCCCTGCAGGGTATTATTTTTTGAAAGTCGTGCCCGCGGTTATGAGGCAGATGGGAATTTGTTAATATTCGGTTGTAGAGAACTTGGCACTTGACTTAATTATAATGCATGAACCGCATGTGTAGCCATGTTGGTCTCTTTTCGGCGGAGTCCGGGAAGTGAACACGGTTCTCATGTTATGGTTGTGCGTAAGTAGCTTCAAGATCACTTCTTGATCACTTCTAGTTCACAGCCGTGCTTTGCTTCTCTTCTCGCTCTCATTTGCGTAAGTTAGCCACCATATATGCTAGTGCTTGTTGCAGTCCACCTCACTACCATGTCCTACCTTTAAGCTGAAATAGTCTTGATCTCGCGGGCCTGAGTCCTCATGGATCACAAATACTTCCAAACAGTTGCAGGTGCTGTCGATCCCATTGCAGATGACGCAACCGAGCTCAAGTGGGAGCTCTATGAAGATCGTGTTCGTTGTGTTGTTTCGTTTCCAGTTGATTAATAGTGGAGCCCAGTCGGGGCGATTGGGGATCTAGCATTTGGGGTTGTCTTCTTTTATTTTGGTTCCGTAGTCGGACCTTGATTGTACTCTGATGATGTATGTTTAATTCATGTATTGTGTGAAGTGGCGATTGTAAGACAACTATTTATCCCACTCTTGTTCATTACATGGGATTGTGTGAAGATGACCCTTCTTGCGACAAAACCACCATGCGGTTATGCCTCTAAGTCGTGCCTCGACACGTGGGAGATATAGCCGCATCGTGGGTGTTACAAGTTGGTAATCAGAGCCATCCCCGACTTAGGAGCCCCCTGCTTGATTGATTCGCTGACTTTGTTGAGTCTAGAACAAAATGTTTTGAGTCTTTGGATTATATATATCGGAGAGTAGGATTCTTTTTACTCCTTAGCCCCTTCGTCGCTCTAGTGAGGTCTCCTGACGTAGAAGTTCTGACTTCCCTCTCCTCAAATTTCACAATTTTTTTTAGGATCACGCGGGTATCTTGGAATCGTTTCGATGGTTTTGTGACGAGAACATTATTCTTGGTGCCTCCTGACATTTAGAGGTTGTGGAAGTGTCCCGGGGAGTTGACCTCCGAGGTGTTGTCGTCACAATTTTATCGTTGCAGTTCCGAAGTACCTGAGTTTCACCGACATCGAAAATCTCTTTTATGCAGTTATTGGTGAGATAACCTCGACGCCACCCAGTACTGGGGTAGGAGTTCGGGAGTATTGCCATAACTCATATAACGGATGCTTTTCGAAGGTTGAGGTAAACGATTTCTGAAGGTTTCCTGGTTATGTGTTGAAGGATGGATACGGCTGGATGTAGGATTTGTTAGTTTGGGTGAGATATATATTTCTTCCCCTGTATCCCCAACACCTGATTGCATAACCAGAATGTTTCGGGAGTTTATAAGTGGGAATTCAAGTATCATGTAGGAATTCTTTCCAACAGACACATGATACGATATGGGATCTATCATATGTTTGTTTCCGGCTTATTCTACAAGCCAAATCCTTTGTTTTTGTTTTGTGGTAGTCGAGTTGCTTCAATGCCAAGTGTGGATTCCATACCTTATTCTAAGCAGTGTTCTCATATTTCTATGTGGATGCTAATCCTTCTTGTTCATCAAGGTTGTCTTTTCAATCCTTTCCAACCGGTGTGCTTCTTTTCAAGTAAATCCGATCATTCCAACATTCGCAAGATCAATTCTAAGCTTTTTCTCAATGGTGTTCATTTCATCCGACCCAAGTTGCTTTTGTTTTCCCACCCTCCCACCCTTTTCTTCAAGGACTCAGATTTCTTAATCAAGTATCCTTTTATTGATGGGAAGTCTCTTCATTCTTTTCTTTCAATGTTCTTATCCGGTGATTTCCCATGAAGATACTAACGGAGCTTCAAGTTTATCAGTCTTCTTTTTTTTTCTCCGGTGGATTCAATTCAAGATTTGTTGATCATATCCTTTCCTCGTTTCAAATGTTTTCTCATGTCGGTGCATCTCTTAATCTTTCACCTCTTGCTATTCATGCTTATCTGGAGTGCTGAAGATATCCCAGAAGATTCAAGTTTCTATTCGTAATCCTTTCAAGCTATTTCGAGGTCTTACCTTATTCAAGCCATTTAATTCAACCGATGCAATCCCCCCCTTTCAAGCAAACTTTTCAATGATGTTTCCTTTTGAGTGGCCCCTAACCCATAGGTCTTTTCCCAGGATCTTACCTGACTCTCCTAATTTTCCTGGAGCTATTCCAATTTTTTTTCGAAGTTTGACATAAGAATAAAGTATCATCAGTCATATTCCTTCTCCAAGATCGCTTTGAAATTCTTTTCATCGTTGGCTCAACCTTTCTAATTTTCATCCCGGAGTATCTCAACAATTCGTGGTGGTTTCTCGTCGTCATTCTCAGATTTTGAAGACCGAGCAAGAGATTTCTTCTAAAATCTTGGTCCATTCTCATGAAGATTCATGGTTCTAGCTTCATGCCATCCTCTCATAATTGTTTGCGATTGTGAGAACTCTTTTCATTCTCTGGAGGCCATCATCTTAGAATTATTCGTTCCAGCTTTCAGCTCTCGTTCTCCAAATCTTACCGGTGCATCATTCAAGTATTCTCTAATCAGCTCGTGATCTTTCGTTCTTTTGTATCAAATTCCCTCAAGTATCTTCATTCGTTCTCTAATTCTTACCAGTGATTCATCCCTTTACCTCATTCGTTTTTAATTCTTACGGTGGTTCATTCAAGAGTTATATTCCTTGGTTATCATATCAATTCTTTCGTTCTTTCAAATCCTAACGGTGGATCGTTGAAGAATTTTCTCAAGTTTGCACTATATCTCTCTTAATCCTTTCTACGAGAATTAGTATGCCAAATCCGTTTTTTCAATAAATTTAAATTGGTGAAGGATACACATAACATAATTATTATTATTGTTTCATCCAAGCGATCTAGTTTCTCCGTTCCGGAGTTGTTCGTCATGTCACATTTCTTGGTTCGAGATGCTTCATCTTTTTCTTTTCCGGAGTTCCACGTTTTCCGCATTATCTCGTAGCGAAGCTCCATCTAAATCATCGCAAGGCTTCACCTTGTGTTCTCAACTTCTCTTTCTTTCTATCATCCTTTTGTTTACCAGAGTTCTTCATTTAGGCTCTGCATGGTGGTTCGTCAAGGATTCCTTTCATTCTTCAATTATTATTTTCAATATTTCTCACGGAGTCAAGATCCGTCAAGCTATACTCAAAATTAAACAAGGTGCTCAACACATGTTTTGTTCTGAAGAGTTCAAATATTCTTCTTCCTGCATTCCAAAGTGCAATTCGTTCTACATTATCATTTGAGGTGGTGTTATGTCATTCTTGACAATTTCCCTTCGTGTTTCATGATTCGCAACTTGTCAGGAATGAGATATCCTAAATCCATCATTTTCAATTCGTTCAGGACTTTGTTTCAACCAATCAATTTCTTCGTTGGAGTTATATTGTGTCAGTTTTCACCTAAAGCCTTTCCTTAAGGGTTTTTGCTATTTGTGGTGATCATGCATGACCCAAGCTTGCTCTTTATCCTCTTGGTGGAAGAAGTTTTCATCTCTTCGTTGATCTCAAGCAAGCAATTGTTTTCGTTAGTGGCAGATTTTCACCCCAAGTTTTGAGATGTTTCCATAAGCCCACTACAAACTTATTCTTTCGTTATTGGTTTTCCAACAACTCCGTTCAATACTTCTTTTTAAGGAGGCTCTTTCAAATTCAATTGTGGTTGAAGTTGTCTTTATCTTCTCCGTTCTTTTCTCCCAACCATCTAACTTCCATTCTTTCATTCCAGAGGCATTGTGATGTTACTCTCTTCGACTCATCATCTCATTTTGCCAAGATCATGTTCTTTTCCTTGCTAATCCATTTAACCAGAGTGTGGTGTTCTCTTTTCAAGTTCCTTCCATCTTATCAAGTTTTCCTTCTCTTTTCTACCGGAGTGTTGTCCAAATTATGTCATTCTTGTTCCTTGGCTATCTCGATATACCGGTGGTTGCATATTCTCTTTGGTTCGTTAAGATCTTGTTTCATGCCTTTCAACCTTCAAAGGTTCTCGCAATGTTCCTTGTTCCTCTTTGATAATAGAGTGTTTGCAATCTCGTCTTCTCCATTGTATTCTTTCTTTCACTTTGTTCAACCTCTCAAGGTTCATGATTCCACTCGTTTGTCGAAGAAGCAACTTTGTTTTACCTCTTCTCTTCTGTTTTCCCCGGTGCCATCCTAGATCTCGGGACGAGATCCTCTTGTAGTGGTGGAGTGTTGTAACGCCCCAAGACCAACGCTCTAGACGGCTTCCATGTTTTTCGTTGTTGTCATGTGTTCCGTTTGTTTGTTGCATTCATCACCGCAACATCCACATTGCATCGGCACTTCATTGCCGTCATTTTCCAAAACTTTCATTCATTAGTCGTTGACCGTTGCAGACCAATCGGGTTTTCACTTCCATCTTGACCGTGTCCGCCTAACCCTCTTTGCATAGTGCATCGACCCCTCATGCGCGTCCGAAAACTTCTCCGAACCCGACCCACTGAGTCGTTACCGTTGGGTCCAGTTTATCCCCAAACATCTCTAAAAAATCTCCGTTATACTACGAGACTGAGCGGTGCGCGCCGGTAGACTACGAGACTGACGCCGCCGCTGCCCAAGTACGACTATGGTGTTGACGACCCCTCCTTCTCGGCTAAGCTTCCAGGCAAGCCCCCCCCCTTGATCACCAGATATCGCCTATTCTTCTCTCTACTCCTTGCATTAGAGTAGTGTAGCATGTTACTGCTTTTTGTTAATCCTATCCTGATGCATAGCCTGTCCTTGCTACTACGGTTGTTAACTTTACCTGCAATCCTACCTGCTTAGTATAGGATGCTAGTATCCATCATTGGCCCTACATTCTTGTCTGTCTGCCACGCTATACTATCGGGTCGTGATCACTCGGGAGGTGATCACGGGTATATGCTTATATACATAATATGTGATACCTGTGGTGACTAAAGTCGGGTCAGTTCATAGAGTACCCGCAAGTGATTGCTATGTGGGGGGCTGGAAGGACAGGTGGCTACATCCCGGTAGAGGTGGGCCTGGGTTCCCGAAGGCTCCCAACTGTTACTTTGCGGCGGAGCGACAGGGCAGGTTGAGAGCACCTAGGAGAGAGGTGGGCCTGGCCCTAGTCGGCGTCCGCGGTTACTTAATAATAACTTGCTTAACGTGATCTTGGTATTTGATCTGAGTTGGGTCGTTGACCTTATATGCACTAACCGCCACGTGGGATAACATATGGGCAACCGGCACCATGGTATCAGTCGAAGCCTTCGTGACGTCAGCGACTGAGCGGTGCATGCCGGATTGGACCGTAATCCTGCACTTGTATTAAGGGGGCTAGGTGTGCTTCCGGCCGCCCTCGCAACGTGCAGGTGTGCAATGTCGATGGGCCCACACGCCTGCGCCATAGGATTTAGACCGACGTGCTGACCTCTCTATTGTGCCTAGGTAGGGTTGCGACGTGTTGATCTTCCAAAACCGGGCATGACCCAGGAAAGTGTGTCCGGCCAAAGGGGACCGAGCGTGTCGGGTAATGTGGTGCACCCCTATAGGGAAGTTTATCTACTCGAATAGCCGTGATCTTCAGTAACAAGATGACTTGGAGTTGTACCTTGACCTTATGACAACTAGAACTAGATACTTAATAAAACACACCCTTCCAAGTGCCATATGCAACCCGGTGATCGCTCTCTAACAGGGCAACGAGGAGAGGATCGCCGGGTAGGATTATGTTATGTGCTGATACTTGGTGAACTTACCATCTACTTTCTTATACATACTGCAAGATGGAGGCTGCCAGAAGCATGGTCTTCGACAGGACTAGCTATCCCCCTCTTATTCTGGCATTCTGTAGTTTAGTCCACCGATCTTGCCCCTTACACAGATACCCATGCATATGTAGCATAGAACCTTGCTTCCGAGTACTTTGGATGAGTACTCACGGTTGCTTTTCTCCCTCTTTTCCCCCTTTCTTTTCCTCTTGGTTGTCGCAACCAGATGCTGGAGCCCATGAGCCTGACGCCACCGTCGATGACGATTCCTACTACACTAGAGGTGCCTACTACTACGTGCAGGCCGCTGACGACGACTAGGAGTAGTTTAGGAGGATACCAGGTAGGAGTCCTGTGCCTCTTTCGATCTGTATCCCAGTTTGTGCTAGCCTTCTTAAGGCAAACTTGTTAGTTATGTATGTACTCAGATATTGTTGCTTCTGCTGACTCGTCTATGATCGAGCACTTGTATTCGAGCCCTCGAGGCCCCTGGCTTGTATTATGATGCTTGTATGACTTATTTCATTTTTAGAGTTGTGTTGTGATATCTTCCCGTGAGTCCCTGATCTTGATCGTACATGTTTGCGTGTATGATTGAATTGGGGGCGTCACAACATGTACATCACACACATTTTTTCCCGTTAAATCACTTGCGTTATTGAATATATCACACATGGTCCATGGAAGAAACTGTGTGGCAAAGGCTATCCATCACACACAGTTTTCATGTGGTAAACGTTTGCGCGAGGAGGCCTAACGCAAACAGTTTTCAAGAGAAAGTCGTGTGTGATTGTTCATTGATCCAACACGGTTTATTCCTAGAAACTGTGTATGTTGCATGAGTTCATCACCCACGGTATTTTTTCAACAACCGTTTGCAATAGCAAAACCCAATTAGCAGGGTAATTATCCGATTATTCATAATCCATTTATTAATCTAATTGACAGTTCATATTAAGCACACAATATATTTTCATTTTCATAATTGAAATACATTAGAGTACAACATCATATAGCTTCAGCACTCAGCTACCCCATTACACAACTACACCAGGACCAGGTTTCACATGCTAATTGGGTTTTGCTATTGCAAACGATTAGCATCATAGACGGTACATAGACAGATGTATCTCATCTGGAAAACTGTTGAAGCAGAAGGCGAAGATTGAGCCTTCATTGATGTTGAAGGTCTTTGTAACTTTAGGCCAGTGCCTGTGGATGATTGACCGTCCATCCTTCGTCCTCTTCAGGAACACTTCAATATTGAACCGTGGGTGTTGTATGAATACCATCCTCGCCTCCTGACCATACATGTGGTTTGAGAGGTAATCATCTGTGAACTGCTTTGGAAAGGCGTCAAAACGAGGATGTGCATAAATATCTTCTCTATATTGGAAATGGGTTAAAGGAATTAAAAAGGCAAGGTATAATAGTTAGTACCATCCTGTAGTGAACTGATGTCTTCTTCGTTGTGCAGACAAAGATCTTGTTGTTTTTTGTCGCTAATTTCTTTATCCTAACAATCTTTTTGAGTTTCTTGACTTGACTGATATTCATGGACAACTCATTTCCTCATATGCAAAAGGGTCAAGCAGTGGTCAAAACGTCTGACAGCAGGACCTACATGTGCAAGACCAAATTATTAAAAACCTAAATGTTAGAATGGTTCCTGAAATTGCACAATAATGTGCTATTAGACAGCGGACCATGCACGTGGTAACCTTGATTGTAAACCTCAGTGCTTCCCATTGTTTCCCTGCAACACATATAAGGTAGTTAGTCATCAGGTTAAGTATGGGTTCGCATGCTATCAGTAAAATATGTTGATGGAAAATAATCACATTGCAGATTCATCCGATTAATTGAAGCCACGAGGAAAACCTATTTACCCAAACCAAGCATGATTAAGAACTACGAAATATAGCACTTGTGTATGTTTCCCATGTATTAAGTGCAGCCAAATTTGATTTATTCCTCACATGCACAACATTACAAAATTCTACCCACGACAATTGGACATCACATTGCAGAATTGAACCAGACAGTTAACTAAACACCACAACAAATGAACCAAACATTAACTGAGCACCACATTGCACAATATAACATACTCCTAATAGAAGATCAGACAGTTAACCAAACAGTTAAGTACACCCAATTGTAGCAATTGTATTTGTTTCTCATGTATTTACTACAGCCAAATTCAATTTATTCCTCACATGGTATACAATAACAGAATGCCCCCACAATTTTGTAAAGATAAATTCTATTTATTTCTCACATGGAAGACAATATAAAATTGCAGCCTAAGGAATTGAACATCACATTTGCAGAATTGAACCAAACAGTTAACTAAAGACGACAACTAATTAATAAAACATTTAATAAGTGAGCACCACACTACACGACATATGGAACATATACACAATTCACTAGAATTTTAATAGGAAAGGCAGGAGCAGCACACGCAGCCATCGCGACCTCATCCGCACGTGCGGCCGCGATTTGCTTCTCCGCTGCCAAATGCTCCTTGAGGTCCTGGCTATCCATCGCGACCATGGCTTAGGCCGGTGCTTATTTGGTGGAGGGGTAGGTGATTTAGGTGGAAGGTGTCGCGCTCACGCCGGCGGTAGGGGCATGTGGGATGTGGAAGGAGGAGGAATATGGGGGTCGGGTGTGGATTACCTGCCTGGATTGGCGAGGCCGAGGAGCATGAAGGAGGGTCGCTGGCGAGGAGGCTGCAGTGCTGCAAGCAAGGAGTGAAGGTTTCAACTTAGAAAGGAAGGCGGAAAGAGGGGAAATGTGGCTTTTGGTAAGGGGGAAGGGCGGGGAGGTAGATATTTCCGCGGAAGCTAAAAATTTGGAGTCGCTTCAGCCAAAAAACTGGCGCACAAAGTGTCATCACACACGGTCCCTAATTCAGACATGATCCGTAGATATTTTGTGCCGCATCTCACATGGTTGGTTCTAATACACTGTGTGGGATCTACTTGATTTTTGGTCTCGATTTGAATTACATAATGGGGTCACAATGGTCATGGACAGTGTTTGAATTGCCAGACCTTTTATCTGCAGTGGTCATACAAGAATTGGAATTATTCAGGGTTCGTTTGGACATTTTTATGCATTAATAGAGCTTTCAATGCATTTATGTGCATAATTTAAATTTGAACTACATGCAAATACTCCAGTGCATATAAATTGGTTCAATAATCAAATATGTGTCGTTTGGTGGATGCTTAGGGCCCATGCAAGAAATGAGAATGAATTTCAAACACCATGGCACCGTTGATTATCCGCAAAACATTGAGATGCCTGGTTTTTCAATTCTAGTAAATCCAAAACTTGTCTGAAATTCATGAAACTTGGGATGCTATCATGGAGCGGCATCAACATGCCGTGGTACAAATTTTGTCCCATTTGGGGTAGGTTTGGGTATATGCTTCTCACAAACCGGAGCTTCTCACAACAAGCATGATGGTTTTCGGTAGGGAACGTCCCACCTTTGGGGACGAAACGATATCCATTGCCTCTTATTGCTTTCAATTTTTTTCTCGTGTAACATAGAACAACAGGAGTGTTGTGTGATTTTTTGTGATTTTTCGAGGTTCGTTTGGACATTTTTATGCATTAACTGAGTTTTCAATGCATTTATGTGCACAATTCAAATTTGAACTACATGCACATGCAGTGCATATAAATTGGTTGAAAAATCAAATATGTGTCCTTGTGTGCATGCTTAGGTACCATGCAAGAAATGGGAATGAATTTCAAACACGAGGGCATCGTTGATTGCCGGCAAAACATTGAGATGCCTGGTTTCTAAATTCTAGTAAATCAAACATTCTGTTAACCATTGACGTGATGCCACGTGTCCTGGTTTTAATGGCTGTAGGAGGTGTCGTGCAAACAGCTACTTGACCTTGACTGAACGGGAGGCGTGCGAGCACCGTCCGGTGCGTAGGCTGACCAAGAGGCGTGCAAGCTATCCTGGAGTGCGCAGGCTCATCGGCAAGCGTGCGAGTTGTACGCTGCACAGGCTCATTGGGAAGCGAGCCCTTTGAATTCCATGGCCACCCGCCTTGCTCGCATCCTCTCCATTAATGGCGCCCAAGCCGCAGTTTAATTCGCTTTTTAAATATAAAACACTCATCGCAAACGTTTTAGTTAGAACACCCGTATGCAAACCGACAGCTTCCCCAAGAAGCCAAGAGAAAATGTGCCGAGCAGGATTTCTACAGCTCTTGGTCGCAAACGATTTAGATAGAACACCCTTATGCAAAGTGAGAGAAGCGTAGGATTTGTTCATCCCTTCAATGCAAACGGTTGTTTTGGATGACCCGTGTGCAACCACGTACAAAACATTTTTGGTAAGATTTGCATCTGTCATATTGGGTATGTTGCCATTTGTCAAACTGGAAAGATTTACATTTGTTGATCTGGTAACGTTGCCATTTGTCAATCCTTGTAACACTGCGATTTGTCAAAATATGCAGCCAGAAATCATTAGCACTATGTAACTTTTGCAACTAAAATTCAGTAATTAAGCATAGATTTCATTCATAGATTAAGCAGTCATTCTTCATTTATACAAACAGTTCAAATCGACAACTGAACCGACCAAACTTCTCCCCAATTGTTGCCAACAACGTACTGAAATAGCTAGTTCAACTATATATACTAGCTAATTTTAAGTACGTTATACAGTTCGACCACACATCTATAGTCAGATGAACTGAACAAAATAGCCCCTAAATACTTCTACTACCACGGAGGGGCTTTGTGCTACTTCCGGCAGCCTCTCCTCTGCCTAGCGCACTCAGTAAGGGGCAGAGGAGGAGGAGGAGCCTACCTACGAGCTGGGCAAATCCAATATGGTGCCTGCCGCTGCTGCACGTTCAGCGACGCTCACCAGCTCGAACGCCCACTGCCGCTCCAGACGATCCCTCTCGAAGCGACTGGACTGCTTTTAGATCTCCTGATTCCTCGCCTCTGTATCGGCGTGTGTTGCGGTCATGGCTGTGGTAAGGCTCTTTGCGTGCGCGATGAGGCGCTCCTCCTCCCGCAGGAACTCAAGGTAGCGCGCAAGGTCGCTGACGCACGTGCGGGCCTCCACCTCAGCCTCCCTCCTTCAGGCGGCGGTGGCAGAGTGGATGATGATCCCAGCGGTCGATGGTGGGCTGGCAGCCACGATGGCCGATGATGGGGTGGCGGCCACGATCACCACCTCCCGCCTCCAGGCCGCGGTGGCGGAGCGGGTGATGGCCACGATGGCCGGCAATGGGGTGGCAGCCATGATGTCCACCTCCTGCCTTCGGGCCACGGCGGCGGAGCGGGAGATGGCCCAGGTTTTCGACCATGGTGTGGCGGCAACGGCGGCCAACAACAGCTGCCGACAGGCAGCGGAGGCGCGAAGCGTGTGGTGGGTGTTCCGCGCACACCCAACAGGGACGCCACGCGCACTACACTACACCGGGGACTGCGCCGCCGCCGCGGTGTAGCCTCCCAGCTGGAGCTGTCATCTGATGACAATGGATTGGCTGAGCGACGACGACAGACCGGTGCAATTGGCAATTGTGGGAGAAGCAGACGAGATAAGCTACAGGGAGGGAGGGAAAATGCAACACAGGACTCGCCGGCCATGAGGGTTTTTATAGCAAGCCGGCAAGCATTGGGATTTTGGGGGATTTCACCGAGTCGGGCGGGAACTTTCGAGGTTGCGTGGGAACGGGCTCGCTGACGATTCATTGGCGCCACCGTTTGGCAAAAAGAACGCCCCCACGCGCTGCGCAAGTTTGCGCTGTAAGCCGTCTGCGGCAGCGGGGTGACAAGACGTGCTAGAGGAGGATGAGAGGGCACGTACACATACAATTAATAAAAAACATTTTTCATTTAATTACCTACTATACCCCCGTCCTGGTTTATAAGTAGGATTTAACTAATAAAATACGAATGCATGTAGCCATAGATTATATCGTTGGAGTTGTCTTTGAACATAGTCTCCAACTGTACAATTTTTGTAACATGCATTAACAATTTTTTGGTTAAATTTAAGGTTATACACCAGCAAGCGTTTTCCCACAACACACACGGCTTATTCCATCACAAATAGCTCTGATGGATCAACTGTCTGCCACGTATCGCACACGCAATTCTAATCTGATTCGTGCTTGATGTCTTCGACATCGCTCGCATAGTTCGTACTATTTTCCACGTGTCACTGTGCCGTCCTCTGCTCGCGTCCCTCGGCAAGCTCTGCTCGCCGTTAGGCACCGCGGCGCGCTCTGCTCCCGTCCGTCGGCGTGCTCGGCTCGTGGACAGCTTTTCCTTGAGGCGACCGGGGAGCGCTCTGCTCGCGTCCCTCCGTGCATGCTCTGCCAGCGGTTAGGCGTGCGCACGATCATGTTGGGGACCCATATGCATGCGGTTGCGCCGCGCGCGTTGCCACGCAATGCAGTTATGTGCGGCATGATGGAGTTACCTGCTGCAAATTAGAACTGCCATCAGTGCCTGCCAATATTCCTGGCCGTCCGGCTTCCCCTTGAATTCCCGCGGCCATTATAACCTTAGTCTCTTCAACCTTTCGATCACGCCCCACAACACAACAAGCACAGCCACGACGACACATAGAGAGGGGATGTCCAGTGGCGCTCCAATGGAGTTTGGCGAACATAGAGTGGAGTTCCACGTGAGGGAGACGGATCTCTCGGTGGTGTACATCATTGAACCGGCCGTGGTGGACAACTACATCAACAGTGTTGAGCAGTTACTTGCTCGAGACAAGTAAAAGGTGGTCGTCATCGACCTCCAGTACACCACCGGTCGTCCTGACATAGATCAGAAGGTTGTCGTCACCTAGTTGTGCGTGCACCATCATGTCCTCATCTACCACTACTACATGGCCACAAAGCCTTGCGACCGTTTCAACAGGTTTGTCAACAGCACCGACTACAAGTTCTCCACGGTGGAAACCAAAGACGATGTAAAAGCGCTCAGTGTTACGGGCTTGGCCTGCAAGAACCTTGTCGAAATATGTGACCACTACAGGGTCTGGTGCAGCACGAAGCAGGACTCCCTGGTCGAACTCGCCTCGGCCATCATCGACCCCTACTACGAAAAGATGAAGCAGGATGCCTAGAGAACAAGTCTCGTACCTGGCACGGGGCCTGGATGTGGCAACTGGATGAACCTCACCTCAGGTTTGCGGCCAAGAGCGTGTACACATGCTACGAGATGCACAGACGGATCGTTGACATGAGGAAGTGCCTCGTTACCCAAATCGACGAGCCCAGATCGAGCCACAAGCATAGCAAGCGTCACAAGAAGTAGATGATGATCAGATGATCGTTTATGCTAGTTAATCATTCATGTAATATATAGTTTAGTTTATTGGTGTGTGTGGAAATGGCATGTGTGTAGTAGACACCTATGTAATAATGCATGTAATAGTTTACTTTGGTGTGTGAAAATGCCCATGGTTGTAGTAGCCACCTATGTAAGTGGATGTTTAATTTGGTTATGCAAGCATGTCCTTATAAGTGTTTATATATATATATATATATATATATATATATATATATATATATATATATATACACATACATATATATATATATGTTGTTGTTCTGTATGCAATCCCATCGCACAACACACACGTCTTATTAGCAGCAACCGTCTGTGTTATTATCGGTCATCACATACATTTCTAATTACAGACATGTTTGCCGCGTATCATACACATCTTGTTAAGTTGAACCGTTTCTGTTCTCATGTCTCAACGCAAACAGTTCATTCGAGTGAACTGCATGCCGTATATCGCACACACCTTGATCTGGCAAACCGTTTCTTTTGTGTTGCCTAATCACAAACAGTTCATCCGAGTGAACTGTATGCTGTGTATCGCACACGCCTTCATCTGGCTGCCCGTTTCTTTTGTTCCTCCTCATTGCAAACAGTTAATTCAACTAAACCATATGCCCTTCATCGCACACGCAACTAAAACCTGAACCGTGTTTGATGCATCCGTCATCGCAAACGTTTTACACATTTCTGACGGTTTTCATACAGCACCGTTTGCGATTATTTCATCGCACACAGTTTCTCGAAGGGTCTCTGATCGTAGCATCACATTAGCAGCATCCTGCAGTAGTGGTGGCTCCTGAGGAGGCGACCTCAGGGGTGCTGGACTATGTGGAGACCTTGCCCCCCGCCTCGTGGTGACTCGTCGGGGCCTCGGGGGCTTCAGCCTCAAGAGCATCGGACTGCGTCGTCCCCCCGTCCACTTCCTCAGGACGGCTCTCTCAGAGCCCAGGGGACGACCCTTCAGGAGCCTCGAGCAGTGCCGGTTACTCGGCGACCGCGTCGCCAGCAGCCGGCGGTGGTCACCCCCCTGCGCCCACTTCCGGGGGATCACCGTGCCAGTGGCGGGCAAGGGAGCCACGCAGACACGGCTCTCGCGAGGCCCTTCAAGGTCAACTAGGCGTAGTCCCCATTCGTCGAAAGGGGACATCTGCTTCACGAAATCCACCTTGTTCAAGCACTAGTATAGAAGACAACCTTCCTCTAGCAGGCTGGCTGGCATTGGGTCACCCGCCAGGAGCTCGAGCACCGTCCGCCGTGCCTCAGAGGCAAGAGCCGGCACCTCAAGCCTCATGCGGTCCCCGAAGCCGGAGATGGTCCACATCGGCTGGGAGTGACGCTGAAGCGGAGCAATGCGGCACCGGATGAACTCATTCACCACCATAGGCACCGTCACCCCGAGGCCCTTCAGCCTGGCCAGCCCGTGCCAGACATGGGCGAGCCGCAGGTCGGTGAGCCTTGCGTGCCCCTAGCCGGAGCTTGGGGCAGCCACAACCCGCGGGAGCAGCAGCAAGGGATTGCGCACACCAACATCGACAGACACCCATCACTTCCTAAAGCATGCGATGACCGGCGAAAGTTCGAAGTCGATCCCTGAGCCGGCCGTCGCCGTGACGGCCCGAAGGGATACACATCCTAAGCGCTGGAGAGCATCTGTCAGGTGCAACGAGAAGAAGTGGCAAAGCAAGGCTGCAGAAGGGGCAATGCCCACCATGTCTTCGCAAACAAAGGCGAAAACAGCAAGGAGGATGATGGATTGGGGATCGAGGTGCAACGCATTGATTTGGTAATGCGAGAGCACCGCGTTGAAGAAATCGGAGAACAGAGGAATCAGGCCCGCCCAGAGAGTGTGAAGATGGACGGGGACCTCGGTGGCTATCCTATCAATTTCGGCACGGGAAGCGGGGTAGGCCACCATCGCCCCCGACTCATTGGAATCAGCAGCGAGCGTCGGGCGCACCTTGCCCATTGCCTCTTGGTTGAGCACCACCGACCGCTCGATGGCGGGCTAAAAGACCGGCGGTGCCAGGGCCAAGGTACGGGACTCTTTCTTCCCCTTCTTCTTTTGGCTGGGCTCCATGGCGGCGGGGAGAGTTGGTGTCAGGTCGGGCCGGGGGAGGGGATCCGCTGCTTTCCGCAAGGCGAAGGAGCTGCGGAGCACGTTGTAGATGAATGGAGGCAGAGTTGTGTATGCAGCGATGGCCGCCTAGCCAGGCGGAAATAGAGGTTGCGTGGGGAAGTGGAGACACCCACATCCCGTCAATCGCCATGCGTCCATCAAGGTTGCAGGCTGTTGGGGCCCGTGGCGCTCCACGCTTGCCTTTTGGCTTCGCCTCGAAGCCAAGTCCGCATGCGCCTTAGGCCCCGGGGCTATTGCCGGCATCCTGGGAATGGGGATACCCAGACTTGCCTGCCTGCAGCCTAGGGCGTGGCTCCACCGACGGCCTGGTACGTCCCATCTTCATCAGCAACCACTCAAGACCCTCGCGAGGGGCCATGCCTCGCGAGGCGGACGACACCAAGAGCTCCCCTGGGGCGGCCTCGCTAGGCTGGCTCCCTAGGAGCGGAGATATTTATGCAAGGGACACCTCGCATGGAGCATGTGACTTGAGCCATGACGACCAAGGCCAGGAGGGTGCCAACGGGCGCAGAGTACCTGTTGCCTCTTTGGTGCTAAACGGGCAAGCGCAGGCGAGGATTTCCGAGGCGTCAGGAAAAGGTTTCCATATCGGTGCAACGAGACCAAGACCAACAGGATGGCAGGATGGAGGTCACGCGGAGCCCACGACCGCGTCACCACCAAAGCCTTTGGTAGGCGAAGACCACCTTTCATCAGGATAACTTGTACTAGTTGTCCCCCTTCAAATTGGCCGTTGTGGGATCCCTTCCCGCCTAATATTTGGGAAGAGGACCAGGGCCTCTATAAATAGGACTAGCCACCACCGTGGGAGGGGATCGGATCTTGGACGGATCATTCAGATCATCCTCAACACACAAGCTCACCAAGCTCAAGAACACTTCTCCTCAGGAGGTTGTTCATACCTTGTACTTGTTCATACCCAGCCTACGAGGCAATCCACCACACCACACTAGAGTAGCGTATTACACCCACAGCGGTGGCCCGAACCATTATAAACTCTCGTGTCTCTTGTTCTTTGGGTTCGTCGAGCTAGGCCTTGAGATCGTTGCGAGAGCGAGCTAGAGAGAGAGAGATCTTCGTGCACACCCCAGTGTTCAAACCTCAAGGGTTTGCCAGAACCCGTAATCCGACAGTGGTCCTATGAAAATAACAGTCTACTAAAAACAAATAGGTCAGTCCATTTTTTCTGCACCGTCCGGTGTACAAGGAACGGGTAGATCGCCTTCATCTACCTGCAGCCAGTCAATGTTACGATCTTCCTCGAAAGGCCAGTGACCACCGGCCCAGTCCCCTGCCTCCGCACTCCCCTCGACCTCACCGCACGGCCATGCTTGGCACCGCCCCGGCCATCTCTTCAAGCCCTGCCGACCTCCAGATCGGGCGCAAGCAGCTCCTGCGCCCCACACCCCTATGATAGACACCGATGCGCCGCTTCCTCGATGAACGAGCGGGCTAGGTGCTCCGCGTGCCTAAGCGGGTGCTGCTTCTTTTAGTTTTGATTTGACTAACCCTGAATTGAAATCAAGACGAGCTACTGACCTCTAGCAAAGGTGAAATAGTAAATGGGAGGAAAACTTGTGCATTTAGTATCACGAAGAAGATGCAGTACGAAGAAGTCAACTAGTTTCTTTCGTGGGATGAATAAAGTGTGAGCAGAGACGTAAGATTTGCACGAATAAGGGAAGAGGAGTACCTCTTTCTGCTGGCGGTGCTGTGTCCTCCTTCTGTTTTTCCAATGATCTTCTTGTGGTTCACTGGAAACGAGAAGTTGTGGAGGACGGTGGAGCCTTGGATGAACCCATGGCTAAATTGTTGAGTGTGGTGAGGTGGCCGTCTATCGGTGGCGGGGAACCAGATCCGAGGCGGTGAATGACGGCGAAGCGGGAACAACTCCGGTGCAATGGACGATCGCGATAGTGGATCGGCAGCGGTGAGGCGCAGGATAGCATGGTCGAAGTGGTTCTGGTATGGCGCACGTCGGCGTCGTGGAGGCAGCTCTGCCTCAGCTTCAGCTACTAAGTCCTTGAGGGCGTTGCGGTTGCGTTGGACGACGACGTCGGGGTACCGGCTTTGGCGTGATGGAGGAGAGCGGCGGTGGATTGGGCGCGATGGGGTGGAGGACAGAGGAGGCTGGGGTTTCGCGGCTGGTTGAGAGGGCGTTTTGGCGCCCGTAGAGTATGAATGGGGAAAGGGAGGGAGGGGGAACTAAGTGTGAACAATTTTTCGGTTTGGGACGCGCTTGTTTGAAATTTGGGGGAACTTACAAACTTTGCCCCCATCTAAAATTTTGAACATATTGCGGGTTGGGGGTAGGACAATAATCTCAGGTGTCCCAAATGGTGGGCGAGATAGATTTTGGACAAGCGCGTGGGTGTTTGGGCGCCCACGACGGATGAATGCTTCTCGGAGGCGGTTTAGACTAGCATCTTGGTGAAGTTACAAACCTACCCCGGTTTAGACCTTTGGACATCGGGCCGATTGGCTACACGTGCCAGAGTCAGGACATTAATTTCCTACCACCAAAAATTAGTCTCACGCGGTTTCGGGTGACCAGAGGCTTATTTGGCGCTTCGTTCAATATTTGGGAGAAGAAGCATTAACATTTTCGGTTCTCTTGAATTGAACTTTCAGGATTTTTCAAACTTCACAAATCTTTACTCATGAAAATTCTAAAACTACGATTATTTTGGAATGGAGGGGGTACATTTGAATATACATTGTACACGAGTACATATTAAAAAACATGCAACTTACCTTAGTTGATGCATGATTCCAGATATAATCTCCTTGGTTGCAAAAAAATAGTTAGACATGCGTATGAATATATAGCATGTTCAAACGCACAACAAAGATTGATGCCCCCTTTTAGATCTGATTTACAAATGCCATTATCTCAGGTTGAAATAGATGAATGCACTTCCTATGAATTCGAATCTTCGAAACCCCCTTTATGTTGAATTCAACATGTATTCTATTTCGTAGCTAGCAATTTGGATTGTAACCATGTAAGTGATAAATGTATAAAGTGCTTCACACTAACGACATGGAGTGCACTAATTAATGTTTATATATGAATTGCAAAAGCAATAAATTGCTTGTATTTCAAACCGCTCTCACTCTATGAATCGATAATATGAAATAAACACATGCACATGTTAGAATTCAATACAGTATGGGTGTCTGATAGACCGATTTTCGTTCATACGCAAATTGCAAAATTCATGATCTCATCCAAAAATAATAATGCCATTTATATTTTAACTTAATGCGTAGAACCACCTTTTACACGTAGATGCACTACACCTCGTCCCGTTCTCACAAACGTGCTATATATCTCTCTATCTAACACATAAGTGCACACACTTTATATACATCGGCATTTCTCTTTCACACATGCTCACAATCTCTCCCGGGGTGTCAGGGTGTATCACGCACACACACTCTCTGTATCTCTCTCTCTCTCTCTTTTGGACTACTATGTACCACTCTTTTCACTAATCTCAGTTGGAAAACACTATTTCTCTCACATGCATATATACACACGCATGGTCTCTACTAGCCCTCTATACGCACATATATGTGCCTACGTGTCTCCTCCACGCACATTATCTTTAGGCCTCTCTCGCACACATTGCCCCCCCCCCCCCACAGACACACCTCTTCTTACTAGTTGGCAGAGATGATTACATCAGATCATTTGGTAGGATATCCCTGACTATTAGGCTAGATGGTAATACGAGGCAAAGTTTTACCCAAGTTCGGACCCTTGCAGTTGAGGAAAAAGCATTCTCCTGGTACTATATATTAGTGATACGTGTGTGTACAAAGTACACGTGAATACCAGGCATTGTGCGCGTGTGTGTATACTATCGACGAACTAGCCCCCATGCTTCTATAACATACTCAGGGCCTAGGGTTACAAATCAGAGACAGAAGCCGGGTGCGCGGAGCCAGCTGCCGCCCCAAGCTGGTGCGCGGTTCAGCAACTTGCCGCTCCAGGCCAGCTTGACGAGCAGCGGCGCATGGGCGTCGTCGCTGCCGTCCATGCCGCCGCCTCGTACCGCGCCTCCTGTGTCTGCGACCGCGTCTCCCATTTCTGTGGCCGAGACTCCCATGCCGGCGGTCGCACCATGCAAGCAGAGACAGAACCCGGGTGCGCGGAGAGTGACAAGTCGGTGGCCGGCGCCTCCGCGTCTGCTGCCATCATCAAGGAGAAGTAGAACACGGGAGGCCGCCGCCGCTTGGGTCCCATGGAGGCCACCAGAGAGGCGACGCCGGCGTACACAACAGGTGTCTTGAGGGATCCATTTGTTGCGAGGACCTTCGTCGACCCTGCATGGTCTCCATGGAAGCAGAGAAGCCCCCTTCCACCATCATCTTCGGCATCAGCCAAACATATCAGTTTGGTAGCGGGGAAGCGAGCCATCCTTTGCGCTAAAGCATATACCTCCGAGGCTCCCGACAGTCCGGTGATCGTGCTGCCGGACATGAGGAACACAAATGGATCGGCGGGCGACCATTTAGGCCTGTTATTATATACCTGTGTTGTCCAGAACTAGCACCTCATAATTGATTTGAATGTAATGAAATCTGTCATGTTTGTACATAAATCCGGTATTTTATATGAATTCTGTCATTGTTTATGAGAAATATCGCCATGTTTTCATGAATTTCGTCCGGTTGGTTGAGTTGCTATCAGAATGTGTGCGGCTATGGCTGGATGGCGCAATATGCGGGTCGCTGGTTGGTCTGCGGCCGGCTCGGGCGGTGTGGTGTGACAAAAAAAGCACAGCTCATGCGAGCTCGTCTCCAGCGTGCGCGCTGGAGGATGCATGAGCACCCGAGCCATTCTTCGTTCATCGATGGCAAAGGCACCGGTGGACAAAAGGGTCGCCAATATTTTGGCTACCCCGGGTAAAATACAAACAACCCCTCCAAGCAGAATCAAATCCCTCGTTCGCCGTGAAATTTTGCCATGTGTTGTTTTCATGGACTAGCAAGATTCCTGTGCATTGCACGGAACATCAAGATGCATTCTTTTTACAAAACACTTGTTGTGATTGACCCATGCAGGAGTAATCCCATATGTAAAAACTAATGATATCTCGAGAATTTTATCATCTCGAGAATTTCATCGAAAAAATGATATCTCGAAAAAGATGAGAGATAAGGTGAGGAGGAGTGGGGCGTGGTGGTGACTGGTGGTCGGACTGGGCGGAGGCATGGGGATGGACGACGCATTATGTCTAGGTTTGTATCTCTCTCACACACACCCACATAGGTGGGGACGTATGAAACCTCTGCTAATGATGCCACGTCACCTCGGTTACTGTTGATAAACTCGCGTCGGTATGAAACCCAGTTCAAAATTTAAAATAAAAACAAACAACAAAAGTTTTCAAACAATAAAACAAAAATGTTCGGGTTGTGGCAAATATTCCATACTAAATATTGGTGAAGGAACCACACTTCTGTAAAGTATTTAAGTGCACTGTATTAATCAAAACAGTAGCAAAAACAATTATTTAAATACCTTTTATAGTTAATAAAATGTCAAACTAAGTTAATTGGGGACTAGACTTTTGTGACTATGGACTTAGTTAAGATACTAATTTAGATACTAAGTGTACATTTTACTAAAACTAAAATAAAATGTAACTAAAATAAAACAGGAAAGAATAAATAAAAAAAGAAATGAAATGAAACAAAAAAAGAGAGAGCCCACCCCCCCCCCCCCACTTGGCCAGGCCCAGCTGGCCGCCGAACCGGCCGGCCCAGCCGGCCCAACCGCATCTCTCCATAACCCCCTGGACCCCAAAACCCTAGCCCGGTCCACGGCACTCGCCCCCACGCCTCGCTCCTCTCCTCCCTTCCCCGATCCAGATCGGGATTGGGGCAATCGCCCCCGTCGCCCGTTGCTGGCCTCCGCCGCCCAGAACCCCCGCCGGAGCCACCCTGCCACCCACAGTCGTCGGTGTCTCCTCCTCGTATCCGTCGCTCGTCCTCATCCCCCTCCCAGCCGGACGCTATCGATGCACGCCACCCCGCCGCTGGACGACCACCTCCTAACCGGACCTCACGTCCTCATCCTCTTCCCCGCCGGCCGCCAGCAAGCCTCGGCGCCCCTCTCCCCATCAACGCTGGTGAGGCCCCGGGCCTCTCCCCTTCTGTGCCTCACACATTGCTCACGGTCACTGCACGCTAGACCGCCTACGTGCGCGCCAGCGGTGAGCACGCGTTCATCGCCCCCAGCGCGCTCTTTGTGCCGTGCTTCCCACGACCGATTCATCCTCGCCGTCCGTCTCCCCCGCCGCATCTGTCGCCCATGCCTGCAGCCCCCAACTGTTGCATCCCTGCTCCTCTGCACCCGATCGTCGCCCTGTCCCCCCACCTCCTGTCGGACGAACCCGCCTCGCCTTGGCCTCGCCCCTGTTGCCACAGACGGCCGACGTTGCCGTGCCCGTGGCTGGCGCCCAGCCCCCTGTTGACCTAGGCATGCTAGCGCCCGTAAACCACTCGCGCCTGCTGCCTTGGCATTGTGCGCCTTGCGCCGAGCGTGCCCGCCCCCTCTCCATGCTGCTCCGGCTCCCCGCCATGGCCGGCGCCCCCTGGTAGCCTGGGCGTGCGCCCAAACGGGCTAGCGCCCAGCGCCTGTGGCCGACGCCCGCGCCCGCTAAGGCCCACTGGCCCTATGACAAGTGGGGCCCAGCCCGTGAACGTTGAAAAAAGAGTTTAAAAAATAATTAATAAAAATATTAACTATTTAAATAATTAAAGAATTAATTAACTTAATTAATTTTGCAATATATTAACCTAATCATGTAGTTAACTATTTAACCATGTGTTAATTAACCTAAGACTATGATGAACGGGCCCACGTGCCAGGGTTGACCTAGTCAACCTGTAGACCTGCTGACATCATGTTGATGTCATGCTGACCCAATAATTAGCTTTTCTAATTAACTAAAATCTGTTAATTCCAAAATTCAATTAAAATTTTAAAAATTAATATAAAATATTTCGTAACTTGAATGAAAATACTTTATCCATGAAAGTTGCTCAGAAAACCGAGATGAATCAGAATACTAGCCTGTTCGTCCGCCACGCGTCCCTAGCATAGCGAACGTGCAACAATCCACCTCCGGTTCATCTGTCTCAAAACGCGACACACCGGGGATACTTTCCCGGATGTTTTCCCCCTTCGCCGGTATCACCTCCTACCGCGTTAGGGAGCACTCCTAACATAGTTACTTGGCATGTCATGCATCGTTATGCATCTATTTGCATTGTATTCATTGTTTCTTCCCCCTCTTCTCTTTGGTAGACTATGAGACTGACGTCGCTGCTGGTGCCCCGATCGCCTAAATTGTTGACGACCCCTCCTTCTCGGCTGAGCTTCCAGGGAATCCCCCCCTTTAATCACCAGACATCGCCTATTCCTTCTCTCTACTGCTTGCATTAGAGTAGTGTAGCATGTTACTGCTTTCGGTAAATCCTATTCTGCTGCATAGCCTGTCATTGTTGCTACAGTTGTTACCCTTATCTGCAATCCTAAATGCTTAGTATAGGATGCTAGTATTTCATTAGTGGCCCTACACTCTTGTCTGTCTGCCATGCTATACTACTGGGCCATGATCACTTCGGGAGATGATCACGGGCATATGCTATATACTTTATACTATTACATTACTTATGATACTATTCGGAGATGGGGGTTGAAGGGGCAGGTGGCTCCATCCTGGTAGAGGTGGGCCTGGGTTCCCGACGGCCCCTGACTGTTACTTTGAGGCGGAGCGACAAGGCAGGTTGAGACCACCTAGGAGAGAGGTGGGCCTGGCCCTGCTCGGCGTCCGCGGTTACTTTAAAATAACACGCATAACGAGTTCTTGGTATTTTGAGTCTGGCCATTGGCCTATACACACTAACCAACTACGCGGGAATAATTATGGGCACTCGACATCGTGGTATCAGTCGATACCTTCGTGACGTTAGCGACTGAGCGGCGCTCACCGGATTGGACCGTAAGCCTGCGCTTGTATTAAGGGGGCTAGGTCTGCTTCCGTCCGCCCTCGCAACGTGCATGTGTGCAATGGGCGATGGGCCAGACCCCTGCGCGCATAGGATTTAGACCGGTGTGCTGACCTCTCTATTGTGCCTAGGTGGGGCTGCGACGTGTTGATCTTCCGAGGCCGGGCATGACCCAGGAAAGTGTATCCGACCGAATGGGATCGAGCATGTTGGGTAATGTGGTGCACCCCTGCAGGGAAGTTGATCTATTCGAATACCGTATCCATGGTAACAAGCGACTCGGAGTTGTACCTTGACCTTTGACAACTAGAACCGGATACTTAATAAAATACACCCGTCCAAGTGCCAGATATAACACGATGATCGCTCTCACACAGGGTGACGAGGGGAGGATCGCCGGGTAGATTATGCTATGCGATGCTACTTGGTGAACTTACCATCTACTCTCTTCTACATGCTGCAGGATGGAGCCTGCCAGAAGCGTAGTCTTCGACAGGACTAGCTATCCCCCTCTTATTCTGGCATTCTGCAGTTCAGTCCACCGTTATTGCCCCTTTACACAGATACCCATGCATATGTAATGTAGATCCTTGCTTGCGAGTACTTTGGATGAGTACTCACGGTTGCTTTTCTCCCTCTTTCCCCTTTCCTTTCTTCCTGGTTGTCGCAAACAGATGCTGGAGCCCAGGAGCCAGACGCCATCGTCGACGACGACTCCTACTACATCAGAGGTGCCTACTACTATGTGCAGGCCACTGACGACGACCAGGAGTAGTTTAGGAGGATCCCGGGCAGGAGGCCTGCGCTTCTTTCGATCTGTATCCCAGTTTGTGCTAGCCATCTTATGGCAACTTGTTTAACTTATGTCTGTACTCAGATCTTGTTGCTGCCACTGACTCGCCTTTGATCGAGCTCTTGTATTCGAGCCCTCGAGGCCCCTAGCTTGTAATATGATGCTTGTTTGACTTATTTTGGTTTTAGAGTTGTGTTGTGATATCTTCCCATGAGTCCCTTATCTTTATCGTACACGTTTGCGTGCATGATTAGTGTATGATTGAATCGGGGGCATCACAAGTTGGTATCAGAGCCGACTGCCTGTAGGAATCCCCCTTTCCAACTCCTTGGCCAAAGTTGAGTAGTCATCGAAAAAGTTTTTACTAACATGGTCGTGCGGCTTGCGGGCCCACGTCGCCACTGGGTGGTATTAGGATCTTTTATTTCTCGGCCTATACTCTGGGACTCTGACATCTCTTCTATTCGGGTTAAACGATTTTACTTACTCTGACTCTAGGTTCTCGCAACTACTTCCACCCGGAGAACCCCTTATTATAGATGATCGCCTGCTGCACCAGAAGTTTCCGAGGATGATATTCGATGTTTTACCGAGAGAATTGCGCCCACTTCATTTGTGAATTCACTACCACCGAGACATCCCTATGGATAGCTACTTATACTTGCCATCCATACCTTCATTCTCGATTACTCTTTTTAGTACAAGATACCCTGAACTACTTCCCGCTGTTCCGAGAATCCTTTGTGCTTACTGCCTTGCAGCTCCTTTTCCTAATTAATACATGTATGAATAATTCCTCAACCTTATTGGGGATTCGTTCATCCCCAGTTGTTCAGGTGTTCCGCAAAATTCATTGAAATGCCATTCGATCTTTCGAAATCCTCAGTAGCCTATTGCTATTGATCTTCTTTACCTGCTTGCATAATGGTTACTTCCATATGTCAAGTAATATTCATCAAAATACGTTGTGATTGACATTCTGATCATGTTGGTTCCGCATGTGTGTGAATGCAGAAATCATCAGTATTCCTTGAAAATTATCCTTCCGGCTCAGACGTCATTTTGAACATGAACTGGTTGTCGACCAATCAAATTGCCACAGGTTGTGCCTCTAAGTCTATTCGACTTACTTATCTTTTGATCAGAGCATCTGCTTCTGATCCCCCAATTTGGAAATCATAATTCCTTGTATTTAAGCTCTGGAATTATGAAGATATTTCTATAATTCGATGCCTTTTGCTATATTTCTTCTTCTGGTTGAACATATATGCTCACATCAGATTCTTGGCGGTCCGCCAGATCGTTTGGTGGATTATTATCCAACCGTTCCTGCATATTCTCAAAACCTTGAGTTCTTCCCCTGATACATAATGCCTTTGGTAAATTGTATCATTTACCTTGACAACCATGCTCTACTTTAGAGCTTGTATTATTTACTCTTGAAGATATGTTTCTATGATGCCCTGATGGGTTGAACATATGCCTTCCTTAATCTGTGTGAACCCGAAAGATTTCACGGGTCATACTTATCTGGTATTGCACCAGGTAAAACTTTCAACAACTAATGACATTTTCAAAAAGCGAGAGGTGAATGGAAGGTTATACATTGAAGAAGTGGGAGTCGACCTTGAACTTGCGTTCATGCCCATGGACACGATGTAGATCCTATCATGGAAACTTCTTGTAATAATAACTATTTCCTTGATATAGGTTCATCTAGTATCCATGTTTGGTCCTTTGCAACCATGGTTCCGACCATGATTGTTCTCCTTTGATTCCATTTCTCAGACAAGATGAAGTACTTGTCTTCTACAGATCATTTCACGTGTCCACCATCTACTCTGCTCCACCGTCGAGTATTACACTCTGGAATCTTGAGAATATCATCGAACTACAAAACTTCTTGTGAGTTCTTCATCAACTATTATTTGTCGAAGATTCCAATTTTCTCCGGGTTTTGAGTCGTTTGTCACTCGAAACACCGATAACTGAATCGAGTCCGTTCGACGGTTCAACTACTCTTTGTAATCCTTATTACCTGCGAGTTGTACTCGCTGATGTCATTCCCAACCGATTGGCTACATCATCATCATCATGTTAAAGCTTAAACTGTGCTACCTGGTCCTTATTCCTAGAGCACAACTTTCGATGATGAGCTAAGCTTACGTCGATCTTCCTTGTCTTACTGTTTCACCTCAAACAACAAGCTTGATTCTGAGTTTGTGTCGGATCCGTGGTTTCAATAACTTTTCGCTCCATCCTTCCTTTTGCATGATGTCGTCGATGAGCGATTATATCTTCATGAAACCTCTCGACAAATGTGTCATGATCATCATCAACATTCTGAGCTCTTCCAGGATATCAATTGAATTCATGATGAGAAATACCATCCTTGCCCTCGATGATTTGTGTTGTCATTGACCACTTTATTGACTTCCCTTCGACAAAAACTTGTTCGTGTTCTGTGTTATACCTTGAGTTCCTTGCTATCTAGGATTTGTTCTTCTTTACCTTGGAGTATTACCATCTTTTATGTCAAGAATATCGTGAGGATTACTCCACCTCTTAAGAATTCTTGGTATAGTGATACTTCTCACCATCACCATTCTTTCTTGGTCCCTGTGTTGATTCCAGCAAGTGAACGTTGTTGTTTGGATTCTTTCCTTATAGCAACCCTATTGCTTTGAAGTTAATGGTCGACATTTCATTCTTAGCCATTGGTTATCGAATCACCATTATAACATCGGTCATGCTACCTAAGCCCATATTTTGGGTGCACCTTTCAACTAATGTTCAAATTGGGTATGTTTTCCTCGAGCATTTATCCTTATATCATTTGGTCTGACAAATGTTATCTCTTTGTTCACATGATTGTGGAAATCAATCTTTTGGAAATCTCGATAAGCTGTCGTTTAGTTCATCAGCCACCCTCTCATCCTCTCCTTGGTTTAATGGTGAACTCTTGTTTCGAAACTCGCATCCATAGATCATTTATGAGAATCTCACAATGTCATCTCATCAAATCGTGTTGCACATTTTCTTCTCAAGCATCCTGAGTCTGAGGTATCCTGACACCAATCGGATCTGAATCTCGGTCAGATATGATGGCTGGGACATATTTCCAAGAGTTATAACATTGGTCTCTACATAACCCGGTAAGGATGTATCTTTGCTTAGCACCCCTAGCCAAAGGACCTATTGTTATAGTTTTCTTTTTAGCAAGGATAGCCATTCTTCCATGAGGAAATTGTAAGACTTATTCTATAAGTTGTTCCTAATGAATCCTTTGAGTATCCAAAGTCCGACCTTGCTCGAAGACCATGTCAATGCTATCTCGAAGCATGTTTGTGGTACTCAGATTTTCAACAAGAACATTTGAAGCCCAATGATAAATGTTTCTTACTCAACTATCCAAGCACTGTTGTATGGGTAAAGTCATGAAATTTCTCTCACCTTACCTAAAGAGTTTTCTATGTTATATCCTGTCATGGATATCATTCTCTGCTTGTCCATGGGAAGGATATAGCCTTGAAATATGTGTTTAAACGCATTTTCATTTCCATTGTTCGGTTTAATCTGATAATCATATTTTCCTTTCCATTGTTTGGTTTAACCTTTCTTGTGATCTATATGATCTAAGCAGTATTATTCTCCTGCTTATGTAAACACCTCGGTGTACAATTCTGTCAGCAAGACCCTGTTACTATTGTTGATGACATTCCGGTAACCACCGATGGACAAGAACTTTGCCTATTGGTCCGCCTCGTTCAACGAGAAGGAAGATGGTTCTCTTCATCCCTCGCCCTTGGTACTGATCTTGTTGCTGACATAACTGACAGGCGATACTCTTGTCTACCTTGCTATCTTGAACGTGCAAATTGATTAGCGCCTTCCTGCTGTTAACCCATAGTTCCACGGGATCGAAAACTGACTCTCTTGTACATCCTTGATTCTGAAGTATCCTTTGCACTTAACTTCGTATGTAATTCATGAGTCACCATCCTACAAGTGATCGATTCTGGTATCAGACACAATACTTATTCCCATTGCTTTGAACCCCTTTCACACCCTGTTCAGGCATCGATTGATTGCCTGCCCGCTCGAAACTTCCCATGATACCTCCTTACTTTGCTCTCAATATTTTCTTAAGTTTCAATTAGAGAGTTACTTTCCGCCACCTTCCCCGATCTTATTGACCAGATAGTTAACCTTGTAGAGGTCCGTTCTCCCGGAATACCCACCCTTTATTATTTCGTAAGTACGATGGAATTCCCGAAGAAAGAATGCTGACTTCATCACGATGACCTGAAGCAGAGAAATGAAGACATCAACATAATGGATCGACCTCTTCGAGAAGAGCAAGCCAGGATGAGAAGACCCGCTAGATTCGCAACCAAACCTTTGCCCCTTCTCTACCTCTTAAGTCTCAGGACGAGATTTCTTGTAGTGGAGGAGAATTGTGACGCCTGAACAAATAAGCTACAGTAAACCTCTGCTAATGATGCCACGTCCCCTCGGTTACTGTTGATAAACTCGCGTCAGTACGAAACCCAGTTCAAAATTTAAAATAAAAACAAACAACAAAAGTTTTCAAACAATAAAACAAAAATGTTCGGGTTGTGGCAAATATTCCATACTAAATATTGGTGAATGAACCACACTTATGCAAAGTATTTAAGTGCACTATATTAATTAAAATAGTAGCAAAAACAATTATTTAAATACCTTTTATAGTTAATAAAATGTCAAACTAAGTTATTTGGGGACTAGACTTTTGTGACTATGGAGTTAGTTGAGATACTAATATATATATACTGAGTATATATTTTACTAAAACTAAAATAAAATGTAACTAAAATAAAACAGGAAAGAATAAATAAAAAGAAAAGAAAAGAAACAAAAAAAGAAAAAGAGAGAGAGAGCCCCCCCCCCCCACTTGGCCAGGCCCAGTTGGCCGACCAACCGGCCGGCCCACCGGCCCAACCGCATCTCTCCATAACCCCCTGGACCCCGAAACCCTAGCCCGGTCCACGACACTCCCCCCCACGCCTCGCTCCTCTCCTCCCTTCCCGGATCCAGATCGGGATCGGGCAATCGCAACCGTTGCCCGTTGCTGACCTCCACCGCCCGAAACCCCCACGGGAGCCGCCCCGCCACCCGCAGTCGTCGGTGTCGCCTCCTCATCTCCGTAGCTCGTCCTAATCCCCCTCCTAGCCGAACGCCGTCGATGCACGCCGCCCCGCCGCTGCACGACCACCTCCTCGCCGGACCTTGCATCCTCATCCTCTTCCCCGCTAGCTGCCAGCAAGCCTCGGCGCCTCCTCTCTCCTTCTCTACCTCACGCATCGCTCACGGTCACCGCACACTCGACCGCCCACGAGCACGCCCACGATGAGCACGTGTTCATCGTGCCCAGCGCGCCCTCTGTGCTGTGCTTCCCGCGACCGATTCGTCCTCGCCGTCCGCCGCCCCCGCCTCATCTGCCGCCCATGCCCGCAGCCCCCAACTGCAGCATCGCTGCTCCCCTGCACCCGCGCGTCGCCCCGTCTCCCCCCCCTCCGGTCGGACGAACCCGCCTCGCCTTGGCCTCACCCCTGTCGCCACAGACGGCCAGCGTCGCCGTGCCCGTGGCTGGCGCCCAGCCCCCTGTTGACCTGGGCGTGCCAGCGCCCGTAAACCGCTGGCGCCTGCTGCCTTGGCTGTGCGCGCCTTGCACCGCGCGTGCCCTCCCCCTCGCCGTGCTGCTCCAGCTCCCCGCCGTGGCCGGCGCCCCCTCGTAGCCTGGGCGTGCGCCCAAACGGGCTAGCGCCCAGCGCGTGTGGCCGACGCCTGCGCCCGCTAAGGCCCAGTGGCCCTATGACAAGTGGGGCTCAGCCCCTGAACGTTAAAAAAAGAGTTTAAAAAATAATAAATAAAAATATTAATTAATTAAGGAATCAATTAACTTAATTAATTTTGTATTAGATTAACCTAATCATGTAGTTAACTATTTAACCATGTTTAATTAACCTGAGACTATGACGAACGGGCCCCATGTGCCAGGGTTGACCTAGTCAACCTGTAGACCTGCTGACATCATGCTGATGTCACGCTGACCCAATAATTACCTTTTTTTAATTAATTAAAATCTGTTAATTCCAAAATTGAATTAAAACTTTAAAAATTAATATAAAATAATCTGTAACTTGGATGAAAATACTTTGTACATGAAAGTTGTTTAGAAAACGGAGATGACTCCGAATACGCAGCCTGTTCGTCCGCCGCGTGTCCCTAGCATAACGAACGTGCAACAATCCACCTTCGGTTCATTTCTTTGAAAACGCTAAACACCAGGGATACTTTAGGGCACTCCTAGCACAGTTACTTGGCATGTCATGCATCATGATGCATCTGTTTGCATTGTATTCATTGTTTCTTCCCCCTCTTCTCTTCGGTAGACTATGAGACTTACGCCACTGCTGGTGCCCCGATCGGCTACGTTGTTAACGACCCCTCCTTCTCGGCTGAGCTTCCAGGCAAGCACCCCCTTTGATCACCAGATATCGCCCATTCCTTCTCTCTACAGGTTGCATTAGAGTAGTGTAGCATGTTACTGCTTTCGGTTAATCCTATTCTGCAGCATAGCCTGTCATTGTTGCTACAGTTGTTACCCTATCTTCAATCCTAAATGCTTAGTAGAGGATGCAAGTATTTCATCAGTGGCCCTACACTCTTGTCAGTCTGCCAATCTATACTACTGGGTCGTGATCACTTCAGGAGGTGATCACGGGCATATGCTATAAGCTTTATACTATTACATTACTTGTGATACTGTTCAGAGATGGGGGCTGAAGGGGCAGGTGGCTCCATCCCGGTAGAGGTGAGCATGGGTTCCTGACGGCCCCCGACTGTTACTTTGAGGCGGAGCGACAGGGCAAGTTGAGACCGCCTAGGAGAGAGGTGGGCCTAGCCCTGGTCGGCGTCCGCGGTTACTTTAAAATAATACGCTTAACGAGATCTTGGTATTTGATCTTAGTCTGGCCATTGGCCTATACGCACTAACCAACTACGCGGGAACAGTTATGGGCACTCGACGTCGTGGTATCAGCCGAAGCCTTCGTGACGTTAAAGATTGAGCGGCGCGCGCGGGATTGGACCGTAAGCCTGCGCTTGTATTAAGGGGGCTAGGTCTGCTTCCGGCAGCCCTCGCAACGTGCAGGTGTGCAATGGGCGATGGGCCCAGACCCCTGCGCGCATAGGATTTAGACCGGTGTGCTGACCTCTCTGTTGTGCCTAGGTGGGGCTGCGACGTGTTGATCTTCCGAGGCCGGGCATGACCCAGGAAAGTGTGTCCGACCAAAAGGGATCGAGCATGTTGGGTAATGTGGTGCACCCCTGCGGGGAAGTTGATCTATCCGAATACCGTATCCACGGTAACAAGCGACTCAGAGTTGTACCTTGACCTTATGACAACTAGAACCGGATACTTAATAAAACACACCCTTCCTAGTGCCAGATATAACCCGATGATCGCTCTCACATAGGGCGACGAGGGGAGGATCGCCGGGTAGATTATGCTATGCGATGCTACTTGCTGAACTTACCATCTACTTTCTTCTACATTCTGCAAGATGGAGGCTGCCAGAAGCGTAGTCTTCGACAGGACTAGCTATCCCCCTCTTATTCTGGCATTCTGCAGTTCAGTCCATCGTTATTGCCCCTTTACACAGATACCCATGTATATGTAGTGTAGATCCTTGCTTGCGCGTACTTTGGATGAGTACTCACGGTTGCTTTTCGCCCTCTTTCCCCCTTTCCTTTCTTCCTGGTTGTCGCAACCAGATGCTGGAGCCCAGGAGCCAGACGCCACCGTCGACGATGACTCCTACTACATCGGAGGTGCCTACTACTACATGCAGGCCGGTGACGATGACCAGGAGTAGTTTAGGAGGATCCCAGGCGGGAGCCATGCACCTCTTTCGATATGAACCCCAGTTTGTGCTAGCCATCTTATGGCAACTTGTTTAACTTATGTCTGTACTCAAATATTGTTGCTTCCGCTGACTCGTCTATGATCGAGCTCTTGTATTCGAGCCCTCGAGGCCCCTGGCTTGTAATATGATGCTTGTATGACTTATTTTATTTTTAGAGTTGTGTTGTGACATCTTCTCGTGAGTCCCTGATCTTGATCGTACCTGTTTGCATGCATGATTAGTGTACGATTGAATCGGGGGCGTCACAAGGTGCAGGAAGAGAAGAGGTGCACGCACGTTGCACGTACTCCCGTCTCTTTCCCAACCACACCCGCGCGGGTACACGGTGGAGCTCATTTCTGTACGCAAAGGCAACCCACTTGGTAATTTGAAACGTGTACTGGTTGTCCACTTGATGGAAGATCGTCTACCACGGGTGAACAAACAAATTGCGACTTGACGCATCATGTGGGTGTCACGACCGGTTTTCCCAATAAAAATATTTATTGAGAAACCAATCTTTAGAAATCCAGTTTGAGATAAACCCCCTCACTGGCAGACAAACTCTTGATACAATAAGCTAGTAGCATAAATATATTACAGGGTTGAGCTGACGATGCTCAACAAATTATTACAAGCGTGCCAATAATTATACATAAAGGCGATTAATGACACAAGGGAGTGGTGGCATACTACTGACTCACAAATATGGTAGAGGTGGAGAAACACAGTGGGGAGTGGATATGGGATTCTCAAACTAACATCCCATCGAGCGTCGAGGTGAAGCTCGATGAATTTACTAGGGTAGCGGAAGCGGATATGAAACAGTGACCAACTCCAGGGTTGCACGAGACTGACTGGGACTCCTCTAGGCGTCGGATTCGCTATCGAACTCTTCATCCATGAGATCACCTTCGTTAGCATCTGGCCAAATCAACAAGCCAGTGAGTACTTTGAAAGTACTCGGAAGACAGATCGGATGTAAGATATAACAAATGCTAACATGAAATACATGGGTAAGTTAACCAGTACGATCAGACATAGAGGTGATAATGTTGGGTGCCAAACGAGTGTCTGAAAGACTCCTCGAGCGGAAAATGCAGAATAATAATACTGGTGCCAAACGAGTGTCTGAAAGACTCCTCGAGCGGAAAATGCAGAATAATAATACTGGTGCCAAACGAGTGTCTGAAAGACTCCTCGAGCGGAAAATGCGGAATAATAATACTGGTGCCAAACGAGTGTCTGAAAGACTCCTCGAGCGGAAAATGCGGAATAATAATACTGGTGCCAAACGAGTGTCTGAAAGACTCCTCGAGCGGAAAATGCGGAATAATAATACTGGTGCCAAACGAGTGTCTGAAAGACTCCTCGAGCGGAAAATGCGGAATAATAATACTGGTGCCAAACGAGTGTCTGAAAGACCCCTCGAGCGGAAAATGCGGAATAATAATGCCACAATCGGGCGTCTGAGCGACACCACACAAAGGGCTTTTGACTGATAAGGAAATAATATACTCATCATAAATATAATCAACTCATGGAATTAAACGGGTTAGTCCATCCACAAGAATAAACATTTAACCGGTCTTAGTGCCCATGTGTCCCACCGGGTAATCTGTCACCAAACTGGCACATGACTGTTAGCAGGGAACTTGGAAATAGTTAAGATGATTTAAGGATATAGAGCTCTGCAGAGTTTGTACAACAAAATTTCCCACAGTCGACGGATTTTCGTAGTCACTAGGACTAGTTCCGTTACGGTATTTCAGAAGAAAACACGGCAATCCAGTACACACCCATCCAACTCTTCGATGCCAGGAATCACCCTCAACATCGTCCAAGAAAAACTATTGAGACGGGGAGATCACAATCTCGAATAGCATGGGATCAAATTTATATACGCGCGCTCTAAGGGGTGCCCCCCTCTCGGTCCCAACCGGAAACACCCATGCCCCCTGACCGGATGCCTGGCTTTAATCCAGGGCCATGGAACCAGCATCACGGCCTCTCCTTTTTGGTGTGTACCAAGAAAGCGCTTTGCGACCTACTAAACCATATCCCTTTTGGGAAACATGTGGTAGTACAGGGAAAGGGAATGGATATGAACCAACCGATACGGGTTGGTACTGGAGATAACTTGCATGGCCTAAGACTGGCATGCTACAACACTGCCATCTTACCCATCTTCATGCCAACACATGGCCTTACATACTCACGTCCATAGACGTGTGAAATCATCGGGCTTACTTGCTCCAACAATGCATAATGAACGGTTCATCGGTATGCTCTACGCATGCCATGAAACTATCTACATGCAAACATACCAATACACTCATCATATCAAAAGTTCGAACATGCTTGCCTGGTTCAGAGTAGTCGGAGCCTAGCTCGGTGAAGTTGGCGGTCCCGTCACCTCCGTCGGTATCTACGGTACATAGAAAACATACGCGCTAACGTGAATACCGAGAGGTGCAGCAAAAGTATTGCAAATATTTTTCAAATAAATCTGATAAAAAACTAGACAAAATTTTGAAGAGAACAGAAAAAGAATCAATCAAAAATATGCTTCTGATAAAAAGTTATAAAGGTTTTTGTCCAGGGACTCATCTGTAATGAAACAGAAACTTTCCAGGGTTTTTATTATAAAAACAGAAAACGTTTCGATAGAAACTAAGCCGGCCCAGAGGGAAAGCGTATTCTGGCAAAAGACGCCTTCAGAAATCGATTCGATTAGAAAAGACAGAGAGGCTGACAGGAGGGTCCCATCCGTCAGGTTTAAAATTTAAAAGAGGCGGGTCGGGGCTCGCTGGCGCCCGAGAGCCGCGGTGGTCGCCGGCGGCGATCCACGGCGAGGTGGGGAGATCGGAGGTTACCTCCATGCTCAGGGTGCCATTCCGCGTTGGATGGTGGTCGAGGTGGTCGCCGGGAAGCACCACGTCAGCGGTGGCCCTTGCTCCGGCGGACGGCGGTTCGGGCGTGGATGGAGGTCGCCGGAGAGAGCTGCACAGATCAAATTGAAGAGGGGGTCAAGGATCTGGTAGCTAGAGAGGGAGATGGTCGGAGTTTGGGCGCCGGAGATGGCCTCACCGGAGCGAATCGAGCTGGAGGTCGAGGCGGAGCGGGGTGGCCAGAGTCGGGGGAGGAGACCTCCTCGAGGTCCTCCTAGTGACCTGGCAGGGCGTTGGTGGAGTGTAGGGGTGGTGCGTGCTCGCGGGAGGGATCGGGGTCTCCTTTTATAGGCGATCCGAGGTGGTGGCCGAGAACGGCGTTCTCCGGCGAGTGATTACGATGGTGCAGTGCTTGGTCGGGGGAGTTTAGGAGTTGAGCACCATCGTGGAGGTTCGCGGAGTCAGCCAACGGCGTCGGTTTAAGCTTGCTGAGGTGGAGCTCGACGGAACTGGACGGCGCGGGTCCATCGGCGGCAGAGAGCACGCTCTGTGCGCGCCGTGCCACGACGGTCGTGCTGCATGCGTGCGCTGGCGTGGAGGTGGACACGCGGAGCCAGCAGCGGGGCTGTGCGACGCGGAACGGCGTTGAGCCGCCGTTCTGCTCCCTGTTGGCTGCCACGGCGGTTCAGCCGCCGCGGGACACGCCGGCGTGGTCGGGTCAGAGCGCCACCGACGCCAGGAAGAGGCCAAGCGCGCGTGCGGGGCTCTGGACACGCAGGCCAGGCGGCGAGCAACGTGCCAAGGGCACTGTGTGCGCGTGACTGCAGATGATCTGAAGAAATCAACACTGAAGACTGAATTTGCTGAATGTGTTGAACAGTGCATGCAAGGTGTTTGACAGAATGATCCAGGCATGTAGGGATTTTTCCTTGGGCTGATTTTTGGTGGAGTGACTTCTCATTGCTCTAGTAGGCTGCCTGATTTTTGGTGGAATTTTTGGAGAAGTGTAGATATGAATTTCACCAAATTTGACAAATCTGGTCCAAACTTGCAGGGAGTGTAAGTTGAAAATTTTGAAAAGAAGATGAGTGGATCAAGATGGTTCTGGGTTGTGGGTGCAAAGGACTAGCCAGTAGAGTTGGTTTGAAGTCAAATCTCAAATGGAAAAGGGTACTTGCTTTGAAAATCCATCAGGCTCAAAATAATTGACAGAAAATATTTGAGAGATAAAACAAAATCCAAAACTTGTTTGGATGAGTTGGGATAGGGAATTTGAGTTGTTGACAAGGAGGGGAGAAGATGTTGTGGTGGTTTTACCTAATGGGCAAAATACAAGGTCATGGATGGTTTTCAATAGAATGAAAATCCCAAATCTTTTTCATAGAGTTTTTCTTAAAAAGAAAACTCCCAAAAATAAAAATCTGAGAAGGGAAACAAAAGAGAAGGAGTTTTTTTAAGAAGGTCAAACCCAAGGCTTGAAGGAGAAAACAGAAATAGCAACCCTAGTCAAGGAAAAGGAATTTTAAGAGGCTTGTTTTACTGAAAGCCTCAAATCTCAAGGAAAATCCAGCAAGGATTTTGCAAAAACCCAAATGAAATTTTTGGGGTGTCACAACACCTACCCCCTTAGGAAAAATCTCATCCCCGAGATTTCAGTTGATCCTTAAATAAGTGTGGATGCTCTGCTCGAAGAAAATCCTCTCTTTCCCATGTTGCTTCACTGTCTGTGTGATTACTCCACTGAACTTTGAAAAATTTGACGGTCTTCTGTCGGGTCCTCCTTTCAGACTCCTCTAATATCTTTACTGGGTGTTCCCGATAAGTGAGGTCTGGCTGCACGTCTATGTTCTCATGGGATACTTGTTTCTCTGGGTTGCTCACGCATTTCCTCAATTGCGATACGTGGAACACGTTGTGGATATCTGACAGTTCCTCCGGTAGGTCTAGTTGGTATGCTACTGCGCCTTTCCGTGCCAATATACCGAATGGCCCGATGAATCTTGGCGCTAGCTTTCCCTTAATTTTGAATCGTTGCAACCCCCTCATAGGTGACACTCGTAGGTACATGAATTCACCTGGTTCAAAGTTGACCCCACGATGTTTCTGATCGTAATAACTCTTTTGCCAGCTTTGGGCGGTCTTGAGTCGATCTCTGATTAGTTGGACCTTTTCCTCGGCTTCCTTGAGCACGTCTGGGCCGAAGATACGGCTGTCTCCGGTCTCTGACCAATTTAACGGGGTACGACATCTTCGCCCATACAAGGCTTCAAATGGTGCCATTTGCAGGCTGGCCTGATGACTGTTGTTGTATGCGAACTCGGCGTATGGCAGGCTGTCTTCCCAACTGGTTCCATAGGTGAGGACACAGGCTCTCAGCATGTCCTCTAAAATCTGGTTTACCCGTTCTGTTTGTCCATCTGTCTGGGGGTGGTATGCCGTACTGAAGGCTAGTTGAGTTCCTATAGCCTGTTGTAACTGCTCCCAGAATCTCGAGACGAACTGTGTTCCTCTGTCAGATATTATAGTCTTCGGGACACCGTGCAGACAAACTATGCGAGAGAGATATATTTTGGCAAGCTTCTGAGTGGTGTGGGTCGTCTTTACTGGAATGAAATGTGCCACCTTAGTCAATCTGTCGGTGATAACCCATATGGCATCGTTCCCGTGTCGTGATCGAGGTAGTCCGACAATGAAATCCATCCCTATTTCATCCCATTTTCACTCAGGTATTTTATTTGGTTGCAGCAGTCCAGCTGGTCTCTGATGTTCGGCCTTTATACGTTGACAAGAGTCGCAGCATGCAATGAAGGCGGCTATGTCCCTTTTCATACCGTGCCACCAAAATCCTTCTTGGATATCCTTATACATCTTGGTTCCTCCAGGGTGGATCGAATATGGAGCGGTGTGGGCTTCAGCTAGAATTTGCCGTTTGAGGTCTTCTATGTCTGGCACGCAGAGTCTGTTTCCGTACCATAGTGTCCCTTCTTCGTCTATGATGAATTCCGAGGCCTTGCCCATACTCACCTTTCTTTGATACCTTCAATGCTGGGGTGACCCGGCTGGGCTTCTTTGATTCTTGCCACAAGGTTGGGTTGTATCTCCAAGTTTGTTATGGTGCCTTCTGCTACCATCAACAAGTTGAGTCTGGCAAATTCCCGTTGGAATTCGGGTCTTAAGTTGGGCAGGCTGTTGTTGTTGGCGCTGGGGTTCCGACTAAGAGCATCGGCTACTACATTTGCTTTTCTAGGATGATAGTGGATTCCGACATCATAATCCTTTACTAGATCCAACCAGCGTCGTTGCCTTAAATTCAGCTCTGGCTGTGTGAAAATATATTTGAGACTTTTATGGTCCGTATATATTTCACATCGATTTCCAAGTAGGAAATGCCTCCATTCCTTGAGTGCATGAATAACTGCTGCCATTTCTAAGTCATGAGTGGGATAGTTTTCCTCATGCTTGCGAAGTTGCCTTGAAGCGTATGCGACAACCTTGCCTTCTTGCATTAATACGCATCCGAGTCCCTTCCTGGACGCGTCACAATATACTTCAAAATTCTTGCGTATGTCTGGCACAATCAATACTGGTGCTGTTGTTAATTTCCGTTTTAGCTCTTGGAAACTTTTCTCACAGGCTTCTGCCCATTCAAATTTCTTATCTTTCTTGAGCAACTGCGTCATTGGCTTGGCTATGGTGGAGAATCCTTCAATAAATCTGCGGTAATATCCTGCCATTCCCAAGAAACTTCGTATGTCCGTTACGCTGGTTGGTGACTTCCAGCCAAGTACGGCCTTGACTTTCTCTGGGTCCATGGCGATCCCGTCTTGGGTTAGCACGTGGCCTAGAAAGCCTACTTGCCTCAACCAAAACTCACACTTGCTGAACTTGGCGTACAATTGGTGTTTCCTGAGTTCTCCTAGTACAATTCTGAGATGTTCAACGTGTTCTTCAGGTGTCTTGGAGTATACTAAAATATCGTCGGTGAATACCACAACGAACTTGTCCATAAACTTCATAAACACTTTGTTCATAAGGTGAACAAAATATGCAGGGGCATTTGTTAATCCAAAAGGCATTACTGTGAACTCATACAGTCCATATCTGGAGGTGAAGGCTGTCTTGGGGATATCTTCTGTTCGTACCTTTAATTGATGGTATCCTGACCTTAGGTCGATTTTTGAGAATACCTTGGCCTTAGCGAGTTGATCGAATAAATCATTTATTCTTGGCATTGGGTATTTGTTCTTGATCGTGACCATGTTGAGTGCTCGGTAGTCAATACACAATCGCAGTGTTCCATCTTTCTTTTTGGCAAACAAAATTGGTGATCCCCATGGTGAGGAACTGGCTCGAATGTATCCCTTGTCAAGCAATTCCCTTATTTGTTTCTTCAGTTCAACCAACTCGGATGGTGCCATTCTGTATGGTTTCTTGTATATGGGGGTGGTTCCTGGTGCTATCTCAATGCTGAATTCTATCTCTCGGTCGGGTGGCATGCCTGGTAGCTCTTCGGGAAATACGTCTGGAAATTCACACACTACTGGGACCTTGTTTAATTCAGAAATGTCCACCTTGTTCAGTCTTGGTTGTCTGGGCATTTTCCTTTCTTTGGCGGATACTCTTATTGTCTTACCATGGTGGTGTGTGAGAATCACGGTCCGATTGAAACAATCAATGAAACCTTTGTTGGTGGTTAACCAGTCCATCCCTAGGATGACATCCAGTCCTTTATTTTCCAACACAATGAGATTGGCGTGAAACTTCAATCCTTTGAACTCAATAATCACATCCTGACAGTAACTCTGAGTGACTTGCTGAATTCCAGGGGACTTGATGATCACAGATTTCTCCAAAGGAAGCATCGAAAAATTATTTTGCAAAGCAAAACTTTTCGAAATAAAAGAGTGAGAAGCTCCAGAATCAAACAAAACCGTTGCAGGTATTGTGTTGACAGGGAACATACCGAGTACGATATCCGGAGCATTTTGTGCCTCCTCTTTGGTCACGTGGTTCAGATGACCTTTCCTGTGGTTATTGTTGGGATTGAAGTTGTTTCGCTTGGGCGCTGAATTATTGTTGCCGTTGTTCGGCTTTGGTGTTGAGCTTCTTGGCTTGGGACACTGCTTGGCATAGTGTCCTTCTTCTCCACAGGCGTAACAAGTAACACCTGGGCGATAGGTGAACTCCTTGTCCCTAGCATGAAAATTCTTTGTTGGGCGTGAGACGTTGGATGATGATTTGTGCGTCCCACCCTTCTGAAAATCGGTCTTACTCCGGTGATTGCGAGCATGGTTAGTCTGGTCCCTCTTTCGCTTGCGGATATCTTCCAAACTGCGTCTTTCATTTTCCAGAGTAATGGCTTTATCCACCAGTGTCTTAAAATCTGGAAAAGTGTGTATGACCAGTTGGCATTTAAGCGCGGGTGCTAGGCCGTCAAGGAATTTCTCCATTTTCTTGCTTTCAGTCATACGCTCTTCGTTGGCGTAGCGGGATAATAGAGTAAATTGGCTGTTGTAATCTGACACTGTCATGTTCCTTTGCTTGAGGTCATCGAACTCTCTTTTCTTGATTTTCATAATACTCTTAGGAATATGCGCGCCACGGAAACCTTCTTTGAAATCATCCCAGGTTATATCATTTTCGTTGGGATGCATGTGCAGAAAATTTTCCCACCAGGATGCGGCTGCTCCCGTGAGATAATGCGGTGCGTACAGTACCTTTTCTGGGTCTGAGCATTTTGCAATAATTAACTTTCTCTCCATATCGCGAAACCAGTCTTCGGCTTCAAGTGGCTTGTCAGTATGAGAAAATGTTGAGGGACGTGTCTTCTGTAGCTCAGATAACTTGGAATGCTGCGGATACTGCCCATGGTGATTTCCCATGTTAATGACTTGGTTCATCATTTCCCGATGTTGTTGCTGACTCTGTTCATAAAGGCGGCACATTTGGGAAAGTGTCATTTCACTATCCTGTTTACTTGTCTGATCTCGTGTAAAATCGTTGCCTGATTGAGTATTATAGTGTTGACTTGACTGCCCTTGTGCAAAGTTGTTGCCCGGTTGATTGCCGTAATTTTCCTCTGGTGGAGCTGGCATGGAGCGGGTCCAAGGACGAGACATTTTTCACTCTGGGGATGTATTTATAAAACCCATAAGAAAAATGGAAGGGTCGCGAAGATAAAACCCATAATGCACGAGGTTGACAAATAAATCTTTAAAACCAAGACACTAAAGGGAAAACAAATTGATTTGCGCATAGAGAAGGACTGCGTCATTATGTATCTTACACGCGGCGATAATTATACAATACACCACTCAAGACATGCGTACATAATCCTGACATGTTATTTAGGCTAGTGCACTTCTCCAGATCCTACATGATGCGCAAACAAGCTACTTCTCACAACATCTTACATGGCGATGCAACGCATGGCGGCTACGCGTACTCAGTCGGAGATGTTGATGACGTCCTTGGCCCTGCCAAGGGTGAGGCGTAGCGAAGCCGGGGACTCGACTTCTTCCTCGCTGATAGGCTCCATGCGAGTAGTGCTGCGCCGAGTAGATGGAGCGGGTGCCAGGGGCGGAACGACCCGGATTGGAGTCGGTGCAAGTGGCAGTGCAGTGCGCGCTGGAGTGGACGCAATGACCTGGTTGAACTCCTCGGTGGTAGGCAGGTGATGAGCAGGAGCATGGGATGCAGAGGACGAGACGAAAGTCGGTGGCGGTGCAGTAGGCAGGAGCTCCCTCCTGTTGGCTGCACATCCGTGGACTGAGTCCATGCGGGCGGCCACAAAGTCATCCACCAAGTTGTCGAAGGCTGCCTCCAAGGCTCGGAGATACTCAATAAGCATCTCAAAAGCCTCGTCCCGTTCTCCTCTGTGGCAGGAGAATGCGTAGTGACAGGTGTAGGGCACATGGCAAGGAAGATAGCGGTAGCGACGAGCCTTCATCGCGGGAAGGATATCCCTGAGACGAGCTATCGCCTCGCGGGCTGCCATCTGGATGGCATGCTTCTCCGTAGGCATGGCTCTCCCCAAGAACCGGAAGCGGCGTAGATCACCACGCCCTCCCTTGAACTGCACCGCGGCCTGGTGCATAGTCAGACTGTCGTTGACTGTGCTGACAGAGAGTGACGACTGGGCGCACAGACGGCCCCATCGCGACCAGAACGACGAAGGAGAGAAGCTTGACGAACCCATCAGGTACGTTGGCGAAGGTCTGAGACTCGCAGCTGCGGTCGGCAATCTACAAAAGTAGGCAAAAATCCTGAATGGTCAGATCATAAATATATGCTGACTGTTAGAAAAATGACTACTATTGTAAAAACGTGAATAAGCTCTATCATGTTGATAACCGATTAGCGATCGCACCTAGTGGCTTCCTACAATCAGCCTGGCTCTGGTACCAAGCTTGTCACGACCGGTTTTCCCAATAAAAATATTTATTGAGAAACCAATCTTTAGAAATCCAGTTTGAGATAAACCCCCTCACTGGCAGACAAACTCTTGATACAATAAGCCAGTAGCATAAATATATTACAGGGTTGAGCTGACGATGCTCAACAAATTATTACAAGCGTGCCAATAATTATACATAAAGGCGATTAATGACACAAGGGAGTGGTGGCATACTACTGACTTGCAAATATGGTAGAGGTGGAGAAACACAGTGGGGAGTGGATATGGGATTCTCAAACTAACATCCCATCGAGCGTCGAGGTGAAGCTCGATGAATTTACTAGGGTAGCGGAAGCGGATATGAAACAGTGACCAACTCCAGGGTTGCATGAGACTGACTGGGACTCCTCTAGGCGTCGGATTCGCTATCGAACTCTTCATCCATGAGATCACCTTCGTCAGCATCTGGCCAAATCAACAAGCCAGTGAGTACTTTGAAAGTACTCGGAAGACAGATCGGACGTAAGATATAACAAATGCTAACATGAAATACATGGGTAAGTTAACCAGTACGATCAGACATAGAGGTGATAATGTTGGGTGCCAAACGAGTGTCTGAAAGACTCCTCGAGCGGAAAATGCAGAATAATAATACTGGTGCCAAACGAGTGTCTGAAAGACTCCTCGAGCGGAAAATGCAGAATAATAATACTGGTGCCAAACGAGTGTCTGAAAGACTCCTCGAGCGGAAAATGCGGAATAATAATACTGGTGCCAAACGAGTGTCTGAAAGACTCCTCGAGCGGAAAATGCGGAATAATAATACTGGTGCCAAATGAGTGTCTGAAAGACTCCTCAAGCGGAAAATGCGGAATAATAATACTGGTGCCAAACGAGTGTCTGAAAGACACCTCGAGCGGAAAATGCGGAATAATAATACTGGTGCCAAACGAGTGTTTGAAAGACCCCTCGAGCGGAAAATGCGGAATAATAATGCCACAATTGGGCGTCTGAGCGACACCACATAAAGGGCTTTTGACTGATAAGGAAATAATATACTCATCATAAATATAATCAACTCATGGAATTAAACGGGTTAGTCCATCCACAAGAATAAACATTTAACCGGTCTTAGTGCCCATGTGTCCCACCGGGTAATCTGTCACCAAACTGGCACATGACTGTTAGCAGGGAACTTGGAAATAGTTAAGATGATTTAAGGATATAGAGCTCTGCAGAGTTTGTACAACAAAATTTCCCACAGTCGACGGATTTCCGTAGTCACTAGGACTAGTTCCGTTACGGTATTTCAGAAGAAAACACGGCAATCCAGTACACACCCATCCAACTCTTCGATGCCAGGAATCACCCTCAACATCATCCAAGAAAAACTATTGAGACGGGGAGATCACAATCTCGAATAGCATGGGATCAAATTTATATACGCGCGCTCTAAGGGGTGCCCCCCTCTCGGTCCCAACCGGAAACACCCATGCCCCCTGACCGGATGCCTGGCTTTAATCCAGGGCCATGGAACCAGCATCCCGGCCTCTCCTTTTTGGTGTGTACCAAGAAAGCGGTTTGCGACCTACTAAACCATATCCCTTTCGGGAAACATGTGGTAGTACAGGGAAAGGGAATGGATATGAACCAACCGATACGGGTTGGTACTGGAGATAACTTGCATGGCCTAAGACTGGCATGCTACAAAACTGCCATCTTACCCATCTTCATGCCAACACATGGCCTTACATACTCACATCCATAGACGTGTGAAATCATCGGGCTTACTTGCTCCAACAATGCATAATGAACGGTTCATCGGTATGCTCTACGCATGCCATGAAACTATCTACATGCAAACATGCCAATACACTCATCATATCAAAAGTTCGAACATGCTTGCCTGGTTCAGAGTAGTCGGAGCCTAGCTCGGTGAAGTTCGCGGTCCCGTCTCCTCCGTCGGTATTTACGGTACATAGAAAACATACGCGCTAACGTGAATACCGAGAGGTGCATCAAAAGTATTGCAAATATTTTTCAAATAAATCTGATAAAAAACTAGACAAAATTTTGAAGAGAACAGAAAAAGAATCAATCAAAAATATGCTTCTGATAAAAAGTTATAAAGGTTTTTGTCCAGGGACTCATCTGTAATGAAACATAAACTTTCCAGGGTTTTTATTATAAAAACAGAAAACGTTTCGATAGAAACTACGCCGGCCCAGAGGGAAAGCGTATTCTGGGAAAAGACGCCTTCAGAAATCGATTCGATTAGAAAAGACAGAGAGGCTGACAGGCGGGTCCCATCCGTCAGGTTTAAAATTTAAAAGAGGCGGGTCGGGGCTCGCTGGCGCCCGAGAGCCGCGGTGGTCGCCGGCGGCGATCCACGGCGAGGTGGGGAGATCGGAGGTTACCTCCGTGCTCAGGGTGCCATTCCGCGTTGGATGGTGGTCGAGGTGGTCGCCGGGAAGCACCACGTCGGCGGTGGCCCTTGCTCCGGCGGACGGCGGTTCGGGCGTGGATGGAGGTCGCCGGAGAGAGCTGCACAGATCAAATTGAAGAGGGGGTCAAGGATCTGGTAGCTAGAGAGGGAGATGGTCGGAGTTTGGGCGCCGGAGACGGCCTCACCGGAGCGAATCGAGCTAGAGGCCGAGGCGGAGCGGGGTGGCCGGAGTCGGGGGAGGAGACCTCCTCGAGGTCCTCCCAGTGACCTGGCAGGGCGTTGGTGGAGTGTAGGGGTGGTGCGTGCTCACGGGAGGGCTCGGGGTCTCCTTTTATAGGCGATCCGAGGCGGTGGCCGAGAACGGCGTTCTCCGGCGAGTGATTACGGTGGTGCAGTGCTTGGTCGGGGGAGTTTAGGAGTTGAGCACCGTCGTGGAGGTTCGCGGAGTCCATTTTGGAGCCAACGACGTCGGTTTAAGCTTGCTGAGGTGGAGCTCGACGGAACGGGACGGCGCGGGTCCATCGGCGACAGAGAGCACGCTCTGTGCGTGCCGTGCCACGACGGCCGTGCTGCATGCGTGCGCTGGCGTGGAGGTGGACACGCGGAGCCAGCAGCGGGGCTGTGCGGCGCGGAACGGCGTTGAGCCGCCGTTCTGCTCCCTGCTGGCTGCCACGGCGGTTCAGCCGCCGCGGGACACGCCGGCGTGGTCGGGTCAGAGCGCCACCGACGCCAGGAAGAGGCCAAGCGCGCGTGCGGGGCTCTGGACACGCAGGCCAGGCGGCGAGCAACGTGCCAAGGGCACTGTGTGCGCGTGACTGCAGATGATCTGAAGAAATCAACACTGAAGACTGAATTTGCTGAATGTGTTTGAACAGTGCATGCAAGGTGTTCGACAGAATGATCCAGGCATGTAGGGATTTTTCTTTGGGCTGATTTTTGGTGGAGTGACTTCTTATTGCTCTAGTAGGCTGCCTGATTTTTGGTGGAATTTTTGGAGAAGTGTAGATATGAATTTCACCAAATTTGACAAATCGGGTCCAAACTAGCAGGGAGTGTAAGTTGAAAATTTTGAAAAGAAGATGAGTGGATCAAGATGGTTCTGGGTTGTGGGTGCAAAGGACTAGCCAGTAGAGTTGGTTTGAAGTCAAATCTCAAATGGAAAAGGGTACTTGCTTTGAAAATCCATCAGGCTCAAAATAATTGACAGAAAATATTTGAGAGATAAAACAAAATCCAAAACTTGTTTGGATGAGTTGGGATAGGGAATTTGAGTTGTTGACAAGGAGGGGAGAAGATGTTGTGGTGGTTTTACCTCATGGGCAAAATACAAGGTCATGGATGGTTTTCAATAGAATGAAAATCCCAAATCTTTTTCATAGAGTTTTTCTTAAAAAGAAAACTCCCAAAAATAAAAATCTGAGAAGGGAAACAAAAGAGAAGGAGTTTTTTTAAGAAGGTCAAACCCAAGGCTTGAAGGAGAAAACAGAAATAGCAACCCTAGTCAAGGAAAAGGAATTTTAAGAGGGTTGTTTTACTGAAAACCTCAAATCTCAAGGAAAATCCAGCAAGGATTTTGCAAAAACCCAAATGAAATTTTTGGGGTGTCACAGTGGGGCCTACCGTAGAGGAAAGGTTCTATACACTCGAGACGCTCTGTACATATTACTTTTGATGTGTCCCGTCAACTCGCAGAACGATGATAAGCTTGATTACAACGCCGTCTCCCCCACCCACGGGCGCGGTGGCTCGCAGGACGAGGTGAAGCTTGCTTACTAGAAACTACCTCCGTCCTGGTTTGTTGGTCCCCATTGTATATTGTGTCAAATTTTGACTATAGATTGAACTAACAAAACGTTCGTGCATGTTACCAAAAATTATATCATTGAAAACTATTTTGAAATACAAATCCAACGATATAATTTTTTTACATGCATTAACATTTTGTTAGCTAAATATTTGGTCAAATTTGGCACGAACTGCAAATGTGACCTATAAACCAGGACGGAGGTAGTAGTACTACGCCTTACGCCCGCTCCCTCGCCCACCCGCGCGGTGGCTCGCCGGACGAGGAGAATATTTTACTACTCCCTCCGTTTACTCCTCGTCCCTACCTTGGTTAGAGAGATTATCATATTATTTGGAATATATGTCTTTTAGTAGTACTCCCTCCTTTCCAGTTTGTGGCTCAATTTCCTTGGAGTAGTATATAGGAGTAGTACTTCTACAACAATTTCCTTGGAGTCCGTGGTGCAGCAAGCTACCCTAGGCTATGTTACTACTCCCTCCTTTCCAGTTTATGGCTCAATTTCAAAATCTCTCCAACCAAGGTAGATGGTGAGTGGTGGAATTAATTTTGTAGTTTGCACAAGTAATGTATGCTCGTTTTTCTCAAGAAGTTATGTTTACCGAGGCATTAATTAGAACGAATGCATGCATGACCACTAAATTTCCATGAACTTCTACATGCATTGGTGAGTTTTCTCTTGAAAATGCTTGCATCGGGTGATTTAACGCACCTTGAAATCCAACATGTGATGGTACTACTACTACTAGTAGAATTGAGACTTATAAAACGGAAAAACGATTTTTTGGTGAGCCCTATAAACCGGAAAGGAGGGATTAGTAAGTAGTATACTACCTCCATAGTGGGTACGTACTCTGCAATATCAGATTTTCCCAAAACTAAGTTTCTCAACCTTTATTTGCTTGTTTCCCTTCCTGCCTCGTTGCCCCGAACTGACTATGCCAAACTCCCCTGACTGCCGCGCGGGAAAAGACCCGCCTCGCCTTTTTTTAGTCCGGGTTTGTATCGATGGATCGCGCGAAGCAGCAAAAACCAAGCCATGTCTTGTACTCCTCCGTCGATGCTCGCTTTAATGAATTCTGTACTTCCTCTCGCCGACATGTGGGACATATAGCAACTGGGTCGACGTGTCATGCACCAAATAACAGTGCAGAATAGCAGGGGGACGCACCCTAGTCGTACCGCCCCAGTAGTAGTAATGAGCAATGAGACGTCAAATCATAATGCCGCACCTTCCCAGATGGACGAAGCAACCATTATTTCACACTTCGCTTCACCACCATCTCCTTCAGGAAAACCACATAGTATTCCTTCTGCCATTGTTATGCTTCAAGAGGGACACGCGCATCGCCTTGGTACATCATGACATGTGGGACCGCATGACAGGCCATGCCCCCCCGCCCATCGCTCGGTAAAATCATCTCATTTTTACTACTTCCTCCGTATCGGTTTACAGGGCATGCACGTCGTTCTACGTTGAGAATTTAACTGGCTATATACGTGATCAATAGTATATGTTTAGAAACTACATCCACTTTAAGAATCGAATGATATACTTTTTGTGACATAGTAACTCATATTTAGTTAGTAAAATGGATGACTGAGAACTACGTGTGTGCCCTATAAACCGAGACGGAGAGGGTAGTACAGTACGTATCTTTTTAGATCAATATAGTCGGGATTCACCAAGGAGAAAACCAAGTGGTAGGCTGCTCATGTCGTGTTGGCGTAGCAACTCAAGCAGGGTCACTCCGCACACGAAATGGTGACACACTTAACAGGACCCCTTTGGCCGACATCTGGCTCATCCACCGTTTTGTTCCACGTGTGATCCACCAAATTATAGTTCGGAGCAACGGTTGGACTTGGAGGCACCCCGGTCATAGCACCGCAGTAGTAGTAAATGAGCGATGAGGGGTCAAATCACAAAGCCCCTCCTTTCCCGCATTAAGCTGGACGGACGAAGCAACCATCATTTCACTCTAGGGTGCAAGAGCATAAAGAAAAGAGAAAACCAATGATGCGTGTGGCAGCTACCTAGGGAACCCTAGGGTAGGGCCCTCCACTACAAATCCATTTTTTTGAAAGTGCCTCCACTGCAAATCCGCTTCTCCCTCGTCCTCTTGAAGAAACCCGATGATGCGTGCGACAGTAGGATTTGTAGGAGTACTACAGTGTGCGGGGCCATGTCATAGTAAACGGGAGAGGGATTAAGTTTCATCGACGCCTTAATATGTGTGGGCCACTTGGTTTTACGGGAACGAGGCAACATTTTGGTTTCAGGGACCAGTGGAGATATACGTAAAAAATTTGTGGACGTAGGTTCAACCGAAAGGCAATGATGCATGGGCCCTGCATTTTGATATACCCGCGGCCGTGTGAAATTTGCTACTCTACTCAAATATAGTAAGGTACACATGCATTGAATGCATGAGATTTGGAAACCAATTTATGAATAAACACACACTATAGCATGTAAATCTTTGAGTCATATATGCATGATGTAGATTTTCGTTCAGTTCTTATAGTTAATCTCATTCCAAATCAATTAGTTTATAAAAAGGTGAAGATTCATGGGACTGTGCATTGTAAAGCATAAAGTAAAAAACAAATAATGGCAATTCATTTAGAAAACAAAGTTTGGACAATTATGATACGGAAGATTCTAGAACAAAGGAGAAGTGCTTGTGTTTTGGGAAAGCATGCACATCCCACATCTCTTATTGGTTGATATGTCACGAAACAAGAAACGAGGAGGGAGTTAATGTACCGTGCCAAAGTGTGTTGGGATTATTTGGTTTTCGTAAGATGACTTAGACACCTAGATGGAGGGAGTACAAAGAGAAAAAGATGGATTTCAGTTAAAAGAATGGCATTTGTAACAAAAATGTGAGTGTGAACTACATATGTGTGCATGTGACCAGTACATACATTGTCAATGCAAAATTTAATGCAAGAAATAACTTATGAGTAACATGCACAAATTGATGATGTGGTGCTTGCATGCATAGAGTAGAAAAAACAATGTGATTTATGACTTGCATGCATGACATGTTCTTGTGCCATAGTTGCATTTCTAGGAAAAAAGCTACTAGTGGGTTGTACTAGCTATTTAGGAATAGAAGATGTGTACATGGAAGTTTTAGGGAAAGAGATGACATGTATCTCAATTCCCATGAGCAGGGATTGGAAAAGAGATGTCATTTGGTTCACATGATACGAACTTTTCTATTGAATCTAGAGAAGACATGTATCTCAATTCCTATGAGGAGGGAATATCATATGAACAAATTGGCTCTAAAGGAAAAAATCCTATAAAAATCATATCATATAGACTTCCTATGATATTCCTCCACACCAAATGATGATTGAAATTGCTGCAGGTGATACGACGGTCTTTCTTTGTAGACTCCTTGCCCCTATTTATAGTTACCTCTCAAAAATGAATGAAATGATATATACTGGGTATTCTATATGTGCATTTTGGTACACGAAAACTCGGTAAAAATTTGCGAGGTTCGAATTTTCAATAAAGCTATGTGCACTGCATTTTGGAACGGAGGGAGGAGCATACATAAGTTGCTAACACTCACGTGGAAGATTTGTGTGTAGGAGGAGTGGCTGCTTTGTTAAATGACATGGCAAAACTGACACTATCGGATGCCGATCTAACGGTTCTTACGGTGTTCGTCAGGAAACGGCTTGTGGCGAACGTTCGTCGGTTAATGATTTATAGACACATGCATTGCATTGATACATGCCCCCTCTCTCTCACCCACCCACGCACCCTCATGAGTCACGACTCTCCTGAGTCCTCTCGCACCCATCGTCTATCTGTAGGTAGACGTCACACACATATGTGCAATTCACACCAACCCTCAGAACTTCTAAAAAACAAAAGACGTCGCGCACCTTTTATTTTAGCTCACACGTCACACACTTATACTATTACTCTTGTGGTGAATGTTCTTTGGGCATAGTATATTGTACTCTCATGAAAAGAAGTGGTACACGCACGCACTAGTTCTCTCACACCCACTCGCGGGTACACGTAGGAGCGCATTTTTTAAGCCGGTACAACAAAACCACTCCACTATATATAAGCTGGAGCCTTATCGCTTACTTTACTAGGGTTCCTCTCTTTCACTCTCTCATTCTCTCCAGATCTAAGCAAGACATAGGTGGCCACACTCTCTCTGCTCATGGCTGGTCACAAATCCGGCCGGACCACCTCCACTGGGGCAGGGGTGTAGGTGCATCATTCACGCTGTCGTCAGCGGCGAGGGAGGAGACCAACGTCTGTCCGCGTGTCCCGGTCGGCGGCCGTGCCATTCTCTCCAAGAGAGCGCCGACTCGGGAGGGCCTCCGACCCCTTCTTCCTCCCTGCGGTATTGTGGCCAAGATGCGGCTTCCCGACGCTGTCTTTGCCACATGCCGACGACCCTCAAGTATATATTCCTTCGAAACCTGCCTTGATCTACTGCCTCATCTCCCCACGAGGCTGCGTGTAGATCTTTTTCTACTTCCGTTGGTTGTTCCAAAGCCACCTAGACTTTTACTATTATTAGAGGTAAAGGTAGTTCATACAGTCGAATCTAAGAGTTGGTTCAAACAGGGAAGAAAGTGGGAAAGTTGTAGCATGAATCTAGGACTTGGTTCTAGGAGGAAACGGGGAAAAGTAGTAGATACTGGCTACCCAACCGGTCTATTGGTTGAAAAGGCGAAGAAAGCATGGTGGATGGTGAAGGGTGGGGGGAAGTGGACTTGTCTCTTGGTTGAAGAAGGAAAGAAAGTGAGGGGTGTTGGGGGACAAACAAATGAGAATGAGCAGTTCTACATTTCATGTGCTCACATAGGAAAATGTCGCCGAGGAGATAAAAATGGGACAAATGCAGACATGTTGCCTGAGTGTTTGCCGCTCTCGGCAACCACATCTGCCTCACCACTTTATGCCCATGCTATCCCTACGCCCATATCGCTACCATTAATGTAAAATCACATGAAGCATTAAGCAATGCCACCTAATGTCATTATAAGTAGAGTAAAATGCAAGCGCGGTCCTAATTCTTTTCTGAAAGTGTCACTTAGGTCCTAATTCTTTCAAAATGCATATCTGAGTCCCATATCTTTTTAAGTTGTTCATCTGAGGTCCTAATCTTGTCTGACCGCCACTGACCAGTGCCAGGTCAACACAAGAGGGCCCAGGCGGGAGTTTTCCCGCCCCTGGCGGTTGGGCTTATATGCAATTTGGCCCCTGATTAATCCGTCCTTCCCATTCCCCCGTCCCTAGGTCTCCTCCACCCCGCTCTACTCGTTCCGCCGCCGCCCAGCGCCATGTCCGCCGTCGCTAGCTCCTCTGCGGTGAAGCGCCATGGGAGGAAGTTGCTTGGTCCATCGCCGTCATCCATGGCTCTGGCATCACCTTCTCCATCGCCGGCATCTCCACCAAGGACAGTAGCTCATTCGGTGCATCCGCCGGCGGGGATGCTGCCGTTGGTACCTTGCCCTAGCTGCCGTATTCGATCTACAATTCGTCTTGTGTCAAAATCGGAGGCAAATCCTGGCAGGATTTTCTACAAGTGCCCCAATCATCATGTAAGATTTTCTACAAGTGCCCCAATCGATTTGATGTTTCTCTGTTCCTGTGTTATTTTTTTTGCTGAATTTTGTTACTCAATTTGTGTTAGATTCCACCACTATCATGGGTCATTTGCATACAAATACTCAAATGCCCCCTAGTCCATCTCTTGCATGTATTTCTTCCAGTTTGCCTCATGTGTAGCTCTTGCAATTTTCCACAACTTATTGTTGAAAACATCGCCTTTCCAGTTCTTTGCAAAGTTTTGATGAAGGTGCCTCACACAAAATCTATGTTGTGCATCAGGAAACAGTGCATTGACAGCATTGATCAACCCCTACATACACAGAGTATAGAACAATAATGAAATGCTATATATGGTATGCTACAGTTTGACAAAAAAATGATACAGTGTGATATATGAAATGCTACAGTATGAAATGATGTCTTCTGCCTGTCACTCATAAGTGTCCATGCTGCTGTGTTTTGTATGTTTAGATCCTCCTTCAATGTGTTTAGAAACCACTTCCATGTAACAGTATCTTCTACTTCAACTATGGCAATTGCAATGGGAAAGATACAATCATTGGGATCAACTCCAACAGCTGTCAACATCACTCCACCATACTTGTTATTAATGTGGCACCAATCAATGCATATAATTGGCCTGCAAGCAAGTAAGAAACCTCTCTTGCACCATCAGCTAGATTTTTTCCAGGGAGCAAACAATACAAAGTGAAGTTCAATTGATCACTATATCCTAATTGTTGCATACAATCAGTGAGCCAGAGAGGAGACCATGTATCTACTTCACATCCATCAAACACAGCCTCTTTGCCATCAACATATGACTTCGACTTGCCAAATCCGGAAAAAAACCATCATAATTCATTCCTACACTGAAAAGCTCCTCTTGTGGTCCTAGATTGCAAAAGATTCGATCACTGATTAGGGTTATGAGCACCTAACAGGGGAGAGATTGGGATTAGGGTTACGAGCACTTACCATATCGCGGAGGAGGACCTCCGCGTCGCCCTAGATGTGGCGCCATCCTAGCATCGCCATCGCCGGACAACAGCCGGCAACGACCCCCTCTTCTCACTGGAGCAGAGCCGCCATCGTCAATCCCCTGTTTTTGCCGGACAGGGAGAGGGAGAGGGCTGGGGAAGAGGAAGAGGGACCGCGAGTGAAAGTGATTTAGGGTTACAGGGTTTTTCTGCAAATATACACGGCTGGTCGTTACCCCGCTTGGGCCCTCTAGTGTCGACGTGGCACTGGTCAGTGGCGGTCAGACGAGATTAGGACCTCGGATGAACAACTTAAAAAGATATGGGACTCGGATATGCATTTTGAAAGAACTAGGACCCAACTGACACTTTCAGAAAAGAATTAGGACCGCGCTTGCATTTTACTCTTATAAGTAATGGTCTAGTGCCGTCGATACATTGAATCAATGCCACCACCATTTTATGAAGTGTTTCCGTCTTGCTTTATTTCCCATGAATTGTGTTATTGCAGTTACACTTAAATCTTACACCGCTAACATTGCTTCATCCCAGTAGAACTACACAAATTTGATTGCACATTTACTGACCATGTGCTACTCTCATGACAGTAATACCAATGCTATTTTTCTACATGTTAATTTAGTGGTAGTGCTGATGTGATGTGATGCTACTTACTTAAGGGCACTTTCATACTGTCAGTCTAGTGCCAATTATAACACAATAGATGTTGTTGTTAATCGTACACCACCACAAATATCTATCACTGTTTAAATAACCGTATTTCGTATTTGCGCAAACAGGGATGTCTATCTCCATATCGTTTCTATCTGCGCAATCAAAAGTACACACCTCAGTTTTAGTACAACTGCACAGATGGCTATTCCTAGCTGTCGTCCTCTAACCACCAGTGTTCCAGGTATTCCTACATTGGTTCTAACTAGGTAGAATGACCAACGCAATCTAAAAGAAGCTGATTCGTACGTTTTACTTCCTGATTGCAGTGTAGGGATGAGTGAAAACAATTGCATCCTAGTCCGGAATGCATTTTCTTCCAGTTCATCCATGGACCGAGGACTAGCTGGCATGGCTACACGGAGGTTTTTGGGACAGGTGCGCAGACAAGAGGCATTGTGGTCTGCTTATTTCTACAAATAGCGGTGCTTAAATTTAGTGGAATGCACAAGACTTTAAGCTGGTCAGTACACTACATGGTTAAGTTCAGCATTCCAGCTGAGAACACAATTATAATTGGTTATTCTGGAATGAGAGAACCTAACCCTGGATGGTGGCAACAAGAAAAACCAGAGTGAACTCAAGGAAATTTAAGCCTGCCGGGAGACCCTTTGCTCAGAGAAGCCTTGCTTGTTTTTTCCTGATTTGTAAACCTTCTCACAACTTTTCTTTTGTTGTGAACTAGTATATGTTAGTTATGTTTTATGAATCATTGAGATGTATAAAACTTCTTAACATATGCTTTTCAAGTTTTTTATGAAGCCGAGTTTAATCTAACTATTCCACATGAACACTGGACTAGCGTGTGAACGTTTGGAATTTACATTGTGGCCTCAGTTAACTGCATGAACCACTATAACAAGATACGTAGTTTCTTCTATGTCAGGCAGATGATTATTGATTTTTAGCTGGTCGATAGCCTAGTGTTGAAGCGTGCTGAGCCAATGAGTCGTGTTTTGCACAACTACTTACAAGTGGGGTAGCACCAACAGTGTTTACAAGTACTTATGTATACGTCAGCGCACATTTCTCGTACGAGTACTCTATTTCATCAAACACGCACTGCTCGTATGATAAACCGTGACAACTTATGTCTTACATGCCATATTCATGAAAAAACTAGTGAGGACACATTGTTTTGGCAACAATTACGATGGTTCTCACATGATTCACGAACACACAAAAGTAGCAGCAGGTCCCATAGACGGATTCAAACAGAGCACTAGCCTAGAGGACTCGATAATAGGCAAGGTTCGGATAAGGAAAGACAATCCAAACTAGTATTAAACACTAGCTGGGGAAACTATTTCATGCGCTACCCACACCCAGCACAACGCCCCCCCCCCCAAAAAAAACATGGGTGCTCTTCTTCCTCCTCACTCGCACCCACCTCAAGTCAGCTCGCTCCACTCGTATCCACAAATTCCTCACCTCACTCCTACAGAAAACCCCAGCACCCCTTCTTCCTCAGTACTACAGAAAGAACCCCATCTCCCTTTCTTCTTCACTCGCACTACAACTAGGCTCATCATTCGTTACTCTGCTCAAATCCGTGAGCACAACGCGACGCCCTTGAGGAAAATGGAGTCGGCTGACCCCAGCGCCAAGAAGATGAGGCTCCCACCAGCAGCGATGCCTGTTGTACATCTCGCACCCGGCAGTGCGGGGAGAAGCGGCGACCACACCCCCACCGGATGCCAGGAACCCGTAGAATCTTGGGTGGACCGGATCGGCAATCTCCTCGACGCCGTCCTTGGAGAGATCATCTCGCTTCTCCCCACAAAGGACTATTGATGCACCCAAGTCCTCTCAATTTGGTGACGCCCTCTATGGTGTGTCATGCCCCTTAATCTCGACTATCGTCAGCCAGCTCTCTTCAATGATTTGGAAACCCCCAGAGCCATCATCTCCTCCCACCAGGGCTCCATACAAAGCCTCTACATCCCGTCATGCTACCTGAGCAAGCATACCATGGCCTGCATGGTGGATGCCCAGCTGAAATCCCCTGAATTCATAGAACTACAACTACTTGAGTTCTACTATTACGCTGGAAACCACCTACCAGATACCGAACGCCATCTACATGTGCCCTCAGCACTGATGTCCATCTCGCGGTTTTCCTCGTCTCTCCACACTGCCACCTTTGCGTTGTAATACCTAGTAGACAATCTGGTACTAAACCTTCGAGTCCCATTTCTCAATAAACTTTCACTTGTGCGGGTTCGTATATCGGAGGCCTCATTTTATAACATTATCCACTCCAGTTTCCCTGCCCTGGAGTGCTTGGTGCTTGTTTTCATAGTTAGAATCGGTTGTCTCCAAATAAAGTCGCCTAACCTTGTCAGAATTGGAATTTCTTTTGAAGGAAGGCAGCTCATCATCCAAGATGCCCCTTCACTTCAAAGGTTGATCCTTGATTCTAGTTATTCACCGTCGCAAATAACTGTCCTCTCTGCGCCTAAACTGGAGACCTTGGGTGTAATACATGATCTGTGTGCTCATTTCAAGATGGTGTTTGGCTCCATAGTTCTTCAGGTGCTTTATATTATCATCTACACTTGTAACCATAAGCTGCATTTTAATTTTTTGCGCATAAGTTATATATCATCTTGGAGTACACATTTTGTACTAATATTATGTTCTATGCTCAATGAAGAGTTTCTCCATGGATAGCCTATCAATGGTGCTGGATTCTGTCTAGATCTTATATATCCAAATGAATAGTTTTGATCTGAACAAGATTATTGGCTTGCTGCAATGCTTTCCATGTCTAGAGAAGTTGTATGTAAAGGTGATAATTTCACACACATTGGAAGCCCGCATATAGTGTACTAGAATTAACCATTCAGTTGTTGCTCTTTCCACACTCTTTTTTTAGACCTTAACTGTTTTCAATCTTCATGTTTATTTAGGCAACCGGACGGGGTAAGAAAGTTATAATCAATCGGTGGATTCGTAAGCACCGGGATTTTCTCACTTCTCATCACATCCGATTGAAGACAATAACACTAGAAGAATATGTAGCCAACCATGCAAACACTAGATTTTTCTCATTCTTCCTGCTGAATGCGAGGTTACTATTGTCCATTAGACTTAAGTTTATCAGCAACATGGTATTAACGGATGGGTATGTCGAAGAGAAAAAAAGGAGTTTCATGTAGGCAAAAGAGCTTCTGAACATGTCGGGCTTCTATTTACAACATATTGTGGTCATAATGCAGTAAATTTTATGACCCGGGATGTTCATTCTATGGACCTGACCGGTCCATTTGAATGTGACTGCCGAAAACAGTGTTGGAGTCACTACAGGAATCAGCTACTTTGCCCTCTGCCACGGCAGACGGCAAAGGCATGAACGGCGGATGGCAAAGGTCTTTGCCGTCTGCCGCGGATGGCAAAAGGCCACGACAAAGTAAGGTCCGGCAAAGAGCTACTTTGCCATCTGCTTCGGGCGGCTGACGGCAAAGGGGCCTTTGCCATCAGCAGCGGACGGCAAAGAATGCGGACGGCAATAAATGCGCTGTTACTCCGTTAGGTGGTTAACGGCAGGCCTTTGTCGTCCGCCGGATGATGTCAGTTGGACGTCACTACACGGTAGGCCTTTGCCGTCCGCCGCTGTAGGCAAAGTTTTCACTCGTTGCTGTCTGCCGCGGACGGCAAAGCCTTTGCCGTCAGCCACTGTAGGCAAATTGACCAAATTGGTCAGCCTCCTAGGAAGCACAGTTGCCTGCCATGTGTCCTCATTGCCGTCCGCTACTAATGGCAAAGAGCCCTTTGCCGTCGGTGGTAGACGGCAAACAGCCTGCATATTGTCTCTTTTTTACTGTTTTTTTTAATCCAACAATTTTCACAGCAAATATATATGACATATATAGATATATTTCACAGGGCTATTTAACAGCAAACATATCACATATCCAGCACATAATTAAGTTTCATCCATTCATACATCAGCAACCATCCATACACATTGTTCCATATACATATTACATAGCAAAGTTTCATCAAAATAGCAAGTTCTATGATAGCAAGCTAGATACAATGCAAATCACTCCATAGCAAAGAAAAAGCAAGCACTCCATAGCAAAGTTTCATCAACATAGCAAAGAAAAAGCAAGCACTCCATCATAGCAAGCTAGCTTCCATGAAGTGAATGAAATCTGCAAAATGGCAAATAAGAAAGTTAGAAATAGGTGACTAGAAGAAGAAGACTAGAACAAGAAGTATATGTCATTTATTAGCTAACTTAGGTGAAATGGATCATATATGAGCTAACTAAGTTGAAATGGGTCGTTTATGATCTAACTTAGTTGAAATGGATCGTTTATGAGCTAACTTAGTTGAAATGGGTCGTTTATGAGCTAACTAAGGTGAAGGGCATCGTTTTTAGCTAACTAAGGTGAAATGGATCGTTTTTAGCTAACTTAGGTGAAATGGATCATTTATGAGCTAACATAGGTGAAATGGATCATTTATGAGCTAACTTAGTTGAAATGGGTCGTTTATGAGCTAACTAAGGTGAAATGGATCGTTTTTGAGCTAAGGTGAAGTGGATCGTTTTTTACCTAACTTAGGTGAAATGGATCATTTATGAGCTAACTTAGTTGAAATGGGTCGTTTATGAGCTAACTAAGGTGAAATGGATCGTTTTTGAGCTAACTAAGGTGAAATGGATCGTTTTCGAGCTAGCTTAGGTGAAATGGATCATTTAAGAGCTAATTTAGGTGAAATGGATCGTTTTTAGCTAACATAGGTGAAATGGATTGTTTAGGAGCTACTTTAGGTAAATTGGGTCATTTTAGAGCTAACTTGGATAAACTGGATCAGTTATAAGCTAACCTAGGTAAGATGGGTCATTTTGGAGCTAACCTAGGTGAAATGTGTCATTTTGGAGCTAACCTAGGTGAAATGGGTCATTTTAAAGCTAACGTAGGTGAAATGGATCATTTAGGAGCTAATCTAGGTAAAATGGGTCATTTTAGAGCTAACTTGCATAAATTGGATCACTTATAAGCTAACTAAGGTAAATGGGTCATTTTAGAGCTAACTTAGGTAAAATGGATCGTTTATGAGCTAACTAAGCTAATTATGCAATTTTTGACATAAGTAAGCTAAGTACAGATCGTTTTAGAGCTAACTTAGGTAAAATGGATGGTTTATGAGGTCAGTAAGCTTATTAAGTCATTTTGGGGGAAAAGAAGCTAACTCTAGGTCATTATGGTAAGCATATTGGAGGAAATAAAGCTAAGTCTAGGTCTTTATGCATTTGTTAAGCAAAACACTAGAGAAACTTACCATGATCAGGGAGGTGTAGGAGCGGGCTGGCTCGTGCCGATAGCTGGAGAAGGATCGTGCGATGCGTGTCTGGAGTTAACCTGCACCAAAGATCATTTCCAATGTCTCATTAGCATTATGACACTCAAATGTTAAGACTAGCAAGTAATGTCCATTCAAATTAAACTCACCGTGCTCCCAGGAGCAATCACTGGCATCGGCGGAGCGGTCTGACCGGACTTCTCGCACACAGACAGCACATTTGGTTTTGACAACAGAGTCATACTAGTTAGTAATGAGACTCAAATGTTAAGACTAGCAAGTAATCTCCAGAAGAAACTTACCACAAGGAGCTCGTACATGGCCCTTGCCTGCATGTCATTCCGTGCCCTCTCCTCCTCCAACATCTTTGTCGTCTTCTCCTCCAACTCCCGCTGCCGCTTCGCTGCCTCCGCCAGAAGTTTCTCCGTTCTATCTCTCTCAGTCTGTATAGCAGCCTGCAACACCACTCACATGGCCATTTGTAATCATTGATGGAAGCGCACACAATGTAATGGAGAAAGATAGCTGAGTACATATAACTAACCTTGATGGAGAGCTAGACTGGCCGTTCACGAGGCCTTATTTCAGGAGCGGAGCTCGACTGGTGCGCCTTGATCTCCGGGAGAGTGCTAGGATAACGAATAAGTCCATCTCCCATGGCTATGGAGCCATGGGACCTCCTGCCACCAGATATCATCAGCAGCTCTATATCAATGGGACCCTTGCTCGGGTTAAAGTCCTCCCCTTTCCTCGCCTTCCGCTGGTCTCTATATTGCACGAGCTTGTCGTGGGCGGAGATGTTGGTCAAGTTCTTTGGATCATCGAGGTCAGACGCACAGAATGCCTTGACTTTCTTGTAAGGGTCAGTGTGGGCCATGGCATACAGGTCGTACACCACTGGCACCTTATCCACCTTATTGTAGCGTGCCTGAAGAGAGAAACAAAGTAAATTAGTAATTAAAGGGCTAAAGCCAGCATGGTGAATGAATTGCATGAATCATGAAGCAAACCACATACCCAGTTCCGCCCGTACTGAAATAAGTTGGAGCTTCCTTGATGGTGTGGCACACTTTCCATTTGGGCACATTTGTCCTTGGCCTCATTGTGGGTGGCCCGCCATTCTTTTGAGCACCACGCATTGACCAACACCTCCCAACAATCCATCCGATCCGCACACCATCTCGGAGGGGCCTAAGTTAGCAAATAGAAACTTGAACGCTATGGCTATGAATTACTAAATGAAGGAAGTAAGTACAAGGCCTAAAGAATTACCTTCATGTACTGCTCCTTACTCAAGAACTTATCGCGACAAGCCTGCTTGGGCTTCTTGATACCACGCCCGGCGTAGTAGTCTCGAACAGCCTGCACCCGAAGCTCATGTCGTAAGTTCTGCAGTAGGCGCTTGCACTCCTTGTCGATAACATCTGCCGCCTCCTCCTGTATCCCTCCTCACACCTGTAGAATGTCTGCAATCAAATGAGACAATATTGATTAGTACAATTAATAACTAGCTAGTTGAAGATTTTTAATCGTGTAAATGAGAAATTACCGAGAACTTTCTGATCACCATGTCTGCCCTCGTGTTGCACAAGACACCATCGATAATCTCACCCGGCGGGGCCGGGGCAGCCAAGTAGTGCTCCCAGCTCAATCCAACCTCTGGAAGTCGACCCTCACCAGGCAACGTGACAAACCCCGGGAAGTTTTGCCGACTTAGAACTCCAAGGACAGAGTTGGGCCGGCGGACACTTTCATGGTGGTCCCAACCCCTACAGCATGACAAGGCTAACGCATTAGTTATTTGATGAAATGTGAATGTAGAAGGTACAAAAAGATTAAATGCACTTACCTCTCCCCATCAGGGAAAATCAACCACCTCTGCTCGCGGTTCGCCGGCACGGACGGGAGCCGTGTACAACCACGCTGGTAAACGTTGCCCCCTCCTCCTCAATATCAGTCGGCTCCCCGCCATCATCAGCATGGCCACTCGGCTCCTCAGGCTGACCCGACCAGGTACCCCATCCAGACGTGTGCTCCTCCGGGGTCTCGTGGGCCCAACTCTCGTGGGCCGAAGGCTCGTGGGCCGAAGACTCGTGGACCGGAGGCTCGTGGACCGGAGTCCGTGTAGCCTCCTCCTCGGACGAGTCCACCCTAGCAGTCACGTGCTCAGGTGAAACAGCTGGAGGTGGCGGCGAGGAAGGCGCCTTAGCAATCACCCTACCTCCTCTCCCACGACCACGTGCTCCACCTCCTCTCTTCTTCATACCTGGTCCCCTGCTGGGCACCGCGGTCGACGAAGAAGGGCCCAGCGGTGTCGCCATACTGTCCAGCAACGCTCGGTGGAGAAGTGCATGTGGAATGGAAGGCCTCGCACCACGCGCCGACAAAGAAAGGTCCTCGGCGCACTCCCGACCAGCACCCACCATCTTTCAACACCTGCCATGACAAAGAATAAACGAAATTAGTACAACATAAAAAAGTACTAATAGGAATAATAATATGTATATCACTTAAGTGTATCATCATCAAGTACAACATAAAAAAATTGAATACCAGACACTACTAATTATCTCGATCAGTATCATCAATAAATGCATAATCATCATCATCACTATAATCAATGATGGGCTCATAGGGTTCAGTGGCATCAACATGTGCAAGGCCACCTTGATGTAATCGGTCAAGCACTGACAGGTCATCCGCAACAGTAACCTCTTCTTGTTCCGGCTCTTCTTGTTCCTCCTCTGGGGTGATGTCAGATTCACTGTCGTTGTCTACTTCAATGTTTTGGGGTGAAGTATAGCGGTTCTTGAAATGCTTTTTGGAAAGACGTGTCTCATGGAAGAATTCTCCTTCATATGTGTCTGGGTTAATGTGAGGTTCATAATCCTCTTCCTTTGGGGGAGAAAGTCTAGAACGTGGCGGCACTTCATAAACGACATCCCAACCTTTCAGATTTGGATTAGTTTGGCAGGCCCACGGAAGATAGAATACTTGGGTCGCCTATTGAGCTGTAATATAGACATCAGGAACATCTAAATGGGTGCTTTGGTTGATTTCAACTAGCCCTATATGTTCATGAGTCCTTCTAGTCTCCTTCGGCTGAAACCAATAACATTTGAAAACTACGACATTCGGTGGGTTTTCACCATAGAACAGAAGTTCATAAATTGCTTCAGCTCTCCCATAATACTGGGTACCTCCTTCGCCGATAGCAGATACACAACAATTTGTAGACTTTCGGTCGGCCATAGATAGCTCTTTGCCATAGGTACGAAAGCGATACCTGTTGATGCCGTACTTGTCAAATGAACGGACCTTATAGTCAAAACCATTATCGACTTGTCTCAATTCGGCGTCCATAGACTCTGAATTAGCCTACAAGTTTAATATGAAAGGATTGTTGCATTACGCACAAATTAGCGAATGAAATGAAATTGTCTAATAGAAATTACTGTTTGTTTGAACCAAGAGATGAAACCGGGATAGCCGCCTCCTTGCTTTGCGAGAAGCTCATACTCTTCGATGGAATCCTTTTGGATCACCGCTCCATACGAGAATATGGCGACGTATCGACTGTATGACATATCCAGGAATGAGAGCAGTTCAAAGGAAATAGAAGTTGTGAAACAATGTATCGAGAACTTACTCGATGTACGGCCGCACTTCTATCAGGTTGTTCAAGATATACAACGAAATGGTCCGCCATTTCTTCTTCTCCCTCCTCCTCTTCCTCCTCCTCATCCTCCTCCTCCTCCTCCTCCTTGTCCTCCTCCTCCTCCTCCTCCTCTTCCTCCTCCTCTTCCTCCTCCTCATCCTCCTCCTCCTCCTCCTCCTCCTCCTCCTCCTCCTCCTCCTCCTCCTCTTCCTCCTCCTCCTCCTCCTCCTCCTCCTCCTCCTCCTCCTTCTTCTTCTTCTACTTCTTCTTCTTCTTCTTCTTCTTCTTCTTCTTCTTCTTCTTCTTCTTCTTCTTCTTCTTCTTCTTCTTCTTCTTCTTCTTCTTCTTCTTCTTCTTCTTCTTCTTTCTTCTTCTCCTTTTTCCTCTTCTATATTGTTTTGTTTTTTCAACTTTCTTCTTATTCTTCTTCCTTTTTCCTTTTTCCTCTTCTTCTACTTCTTCTTCTTTTTTTCAACTTTCTTCTTCTTCTAATTATCTAAACCTAAATCTAGCACTGACCTAAACCAACCACTAACCTAAACCCATCAATAACCTAATTAAACCTAAACAGCAAAGAAAAACAGTCGAAAAAACAAAAAAAATGCTCACCTTGGCTTCGGGGGCAGGAGGTGGTGGTGGACGGCCGCACTTAGGGTAGCGGCGGCGGGCCTGGCTCCGGCGTGTCGGGGTCGGGCGCAGGGGCGGCGGTGATCCTGGCTCCGGGGGCGGCGCGGACGCAGGGGGCTCGCGGCGAGCCTGGCTCCAGGGGCGGCGCGGGTGCAGGGGCGGCGGCGAGCCTGGCTCTGGGGGCGGGGCGGGCGCAGGGGCCGACGGGCAGGTGGTGGGGGTGGCGGGGCACCGGTGCGAGCGTCGTTCGGGCGCCGGGGCGGTGGCGGGTGGTGGGGGCGACGGGCTGTGGCGGCGGCTGGTTGGGACGATGGGGCGACGGGGGGAGGGGAGGTGGGGCAAGGGGGCGGGTAGCGGGGGCGGCAACGGGTGGCGGGGGCGGCGGCGGGTGGCGGTGGTCGTCGGGGAGGAGGGGGACAGAAACAGAGATGGGAAAGAATCTTTGTCGTCCGCTAGCGGACGATAAATAACCGGCTGATGGCAAAGACCTTCTTTGCCATCATCCAGTTCTTTGTCGTCTGCTTTTGGGTAGCTGATGGCAAAGAGCTTCTTTGCCGTCAGCTAGCAGACGACAAAGAGCTGGCAGATGGCAAAGTAGTTGATTCCAGTAGCGAGTTAGATGTTGTTGCCCTTTTTAACCTGGGTTTTGTCTAAACCTAATGAACAATTAACCCTCGTGCTTTTGTATAGTTTGTAAGTTGGAGTTATATGTTCTTGCCCTTTTCAACTCGGTTGTGGTTGTCATATTTTCTTTGAAACAAGGCAAATGGCTTGCCATTCATTTAGTCAGGAGTGAAATATTGTAACAAATCCCAACCAAGGGAAATAACATCACTCTCACCAGCTGCTTGATCTCACTGTGCATTACAGAAGCCAAGTGATTAGCCCCCACCAGCACCCACAAACTTATTTCGAATTAGCACACCAAATGGGCTGTAAATTTTCATAGGAAAGGCTGCATGACCATGACATATTTGGATTCTGACATTTGGGACCCACGAGGAAATATCCTTTCCAAGGTGGCGTCGACTTACTAGCTAGTCCACAAACAATTCTGCCTATGAGTCGTTGGATTGACATCCAACATCTGTCGTGTATCTTCTATCTCTGGTCTTCTTCCTCCAGCCGTCCAAACCAAACCACCCCGTTGGCTCCGCCTGCTCCCGCCTCCCAGGGCTGGTTGCGCCTCCGCCGCCCTACCGTACCCTCCAACATTGGCCAGTCCCTCCCTCTATTCCCCCACACGTCGTGTTATTCTCCGGCGATGTCAGCCCCAACACGCACCCGCAGCCGAACCAGTCAACCCTCATACTCCCCTCCGCCTGTGACCGGACCAACACATCTTCCATGGCTCCTGTTCGTTCTGTCAGAGGCCTCGCCGTCGTCCTTGGCCTTGGTTCGCTCGCCATGCGCGGTGCGCCTCCCTCTTGCGTTGTCAACACCGTCAACAACTGAGAGGAACAAGGATATGACTGTACGTGGATAGGATGACAGTAGGGACCCACCAGCGTCATGGCAGTACGCAAGAAAGGGCCTCGTTATTATAAGCCCAAAAAATGGTTCCTCCTAATGGTTGGACATCTGGGGGTCACGCCATTGTCAACATAGTCAATAAACGAGAGAATTACACAACGAGCGGCTGACACCAGGGACCCAGCAAGTCGCGCAGTTGTTATTTTACTTTTTTTAGGAACAAGCAGTTGCTATTTATACCAGTTTTAGCGACGCATCAGGGTAACAACGGGGTTGTGCAGGGGGTGTGGCCCGTCTAGCCAGGGCTTTATTTATGTTTACCACATCATGAGCCCAGTTATGTTTTTCTTTTGCTGAAAATGGCTAGCCCGGTTCTATTTTTTAAAAGAAATACCCAAATGTCGCCTACTTGCTTTATCTGCCCTGGTGGACTGCAAATCTTTCAAGACGAGGAGAGTTTCATTTGGTTTGCCCAGAAATGGGCTGTACATTTTTAAAACACATCAAACCGGGAATTAGTTTAATTTTTTAATTACAAGATTTTAAATTCCATAGATTTTTATGCGTGGAAAATTATTTGGATTTTATATTTATATAAATTATTTTTCAAAATAGTTTGAATGTGACTAGATATTTCGGGATTAAAAACAGTTGACCGCACCGAAATATGCAAAATTTCGTATAATTTTTAACCGTGGCCACAATATGGGGTGTAATGCTAAAAAAATAAGATGTGCACCAAAAAAATTCTTAGGAATTGGCAAATGGGCTGTAAATTATTAGAAATAATGGCAAATGGGCCGTATGTTGTTTTCCACAGATTTGAGGCTGATTTGTGTGCCTACTACAGGTTGTCGTGTATGCTTTCCTAAAATATAATGTTGACGCACACGCAATGCCGTGTCAACTTAGACAACACACGGGAGCAGTGACTATTGGATGTCCATCCAATGGCCATCGTGCTTCTTCAGTCTCTGCTCTTCCTACTCCAGCCGCTCAAACAAGCGCCGACGGGACTGCCTGCTCCCTCCTCCCACGGCCGGCTATGCTGCCACGCAGGCCTCACCGCCCCATCGTTCTCCGATCGCTGGCCTAGCCATCCCTCTACTCACCCACACCTGTTGTTATTCTTCGCTGACGACAGACGAACCAGTAAACCCTCACACTCCCCTCCGCATGGGAAACAACTGCCAAGTTTTCCCTAGCTCTGTGTTGCTCCCTTCCTAGGCCTCGCCGTCCTCCACCGCCCTGGTGCTCTCGGCGCGGCGTGGTCAACATGGTCAACGAACGACATGCATCGGAAGTGGACTGTACGTGGAGAGGCTGACAGCTGGGTCCACGACCGCACGCAAGGAAATGCCTCCTTATTACGCGCAAAATAATGATTCCTCCACCTGACAGCTGGGACCCACCGGAAGGGCCTCTGTATTTCATGAAAAAAACGTTTCCCCGCTGACAGGTCGGACCCACTAGCTTTATCTTCACACGCATGGAAGTTCCTCGTTATTACGCACAAAAAATGAATACTCCCCTGGTAGCTGGCACCCACCATAGTGGGAGACTGACTTGTGGTCCTACTAAGATAACAGGGATAGAGGGCTTCGTCAACTTAATCAATATGAACGATTCTAGCTCCAGTGACCAAACGATGTCCATCCAACGGCCATAGTGCTTCTTCAACCTCTGGTCTTCTTGCTCCAGCCGCCCAAACAAGCGTTGGTCGTGCCTCCTGCTCCTGCCTCCCGTGTCTGGCTGTGCTGCCACCGTTGGCAATGTCATCCCTCTATACTCACCCACACCTCCTATTATTCTCCGACGATGGTAGCCTCACACCGCAGACGAAGCAGTCAACCCAAATACTCCCCTCTGTGTGGGCATCCACTGCCGCGTCTTCCCCGGCTCCGTGTCGTCCCCTTCCTAGGCCTCACCGTCGTCCACTGCCCTGGTGCTCTCGGTGCGGCGTGGTCAATGTGGTCAACGAACGACTTTCGTCGGAAGAGTGATGTACGTGGAGAGGCTGGCAGCTGGGTCCATGGTCGCAGCAAGGAAGTGCCTCCTTATAACGCGCAAAATAATTATTCCTCCACCTGACAGCTGGGACCCACCAGACGGGCCACCGTATTTCGTGAAAAAAACATTTCCCCCTGACTGCTGGGACCCAACAGCTACATCTTCGCCCGCAAGGATGTGCGTCCATATTACGGGTAAAAAAATGATTCGGCCCCGGACTGCTGGGACCCACCAGCTACATCTTCGCGCGCAAGGAAGTGCCTAACAGTCAGGACCCACCTGGTCGAAGCGTACGAAGCGTTGTCATTCTGGTTGTGAACGTGTACGTACATACGATCGGTCTATCTAAAGGCTGCAATGATGAACCGTGGTCGTGTAAGGAAGGGCACGTGTCGTAGTAGAGGCGCGCACGTATGATACGTCTCCAACGTATCTATAATTTTTGATTGCTCCATGGTATATTATCTACTGTTTTAGGCAATATTGGGCTTTACTATCCACTTCTATATTATTTTTGGGACTAACCTATTAACCGGAGGCCCAGCCCAGATTTGCTGTTTTATGCCTATTTCAGTGTTTTGAGGAAAAGGAATATCAGACGGAGTCAAAACGGAACGAGATCAACTGGAGAAGTTATTTTTGGAAGGAAAGCAACCCAGGGAACTTGGAGTGCACTTCAGGGGAGATACGGGCTGCCCACGAAGGTGGGGGGTCCCCATGGATCTTATGTTTCTTCTCCCCCTCTTATCTCTTGTAATGGATTGAGTTTTCCCTTTGAAGTTATCCTATCGGATTGAGTCTTTAAATACTTGAGAACACTTGATGTATGTCTTGTCGTGCGTATCTGTGGTGACAATGGGATATCACGTGCCACTTGATGTATGTTTTGGTGATCAACTTGCGGGTTCTGCCCATGAACCTATGCATAGGGGTTGGCACACATTTTCGTCGCGATTCTCCGGTAGAAACTTTGGGCACTCTTTGATGTTCTATGTGTTGGTTTGAATAGATGAATTGAGATTTTGTGATGCATATCGTATAATCATACCCATGAATACTTGAGGTGACAATGGAGTATCTAGGTGACATTAGGGTTTTGGTTGATTTGTGTCTTAAGGTGTTATTCTAGTACGAACTCTAGGGCTGTTTGTGACACTTATAGGAATAGCCCAACGGATTGATTGGAAAGAATAAATTTGAGGTTGTTTCGTACCCTACCATAATCTCTTCATTTGTTCTCCGCTATTAGTGTCTGTGGAGTGACTCTTTGTTGCATGTTGAGGGATAGTTATATGATCCAATTATGTTATTATTGTTGAGAGGACTTACACTAGTGAAAGTATGAACCCTAGGCCTTGTTTCCAAGCATTGCAATACCGTTTACGCTCACTTCTACCGCTTGCTACCTTGCTGTTTTTATATTTTCAGTTTACAAAAACCCATATCTACCATCCATATTGCACTTGTATCACCATCTCTTCGCCGAACTAGTGCACCTATACAATTTACCATTGTATTGGGTGTGTTGGGGACTCAAGAGACTCTTTGTTATTTGGTTGCAGGGTTGCTTGAGAGAGACCATCTTCATCCTACGCCTCCCACGGATTGATAAACCTTAGGTCATCCACTTGAGGGAAATTTGCTACTGTCCTACAAACCTGTGCACTTGCAGGCCCAATAACGTCTACAAGAAGAAGGTTGTGTAGTAGATATCAAGACCTCTTTTCTGGCGCCGTTGCTGGGGAGGCTAGGTAAGTGAAGGTATATCTTTAGATCTTGCAATCGAATCTTTTTGTTTCTTTTTTAGCACTAGTTTAGTTTATAAAAGAAAACTAAAAAAATGGAATTGAGTTTGTCTCATACGCTTCACCTTTTTAATATCTTTCATGAGTATGATGGAAAGGAAAATTGTGCCATAGTGTTAGAAGAAGAATGCATTAAATTGTTTGGCACTAAATCTTTGCATGATGAGCATGATTGCAATGTTGTTAGTACGAATTCTTTGAATATCCATGATGCTAATGATGATTGCACTAGTTATGATGAAATGTCTCCAATAAACATGTCAATTTTGGTGGAGTAGATTGGTTTTGTAAGTACACACCAAATAGGGAAGATAGATATTGCAAGAGGCATAAGTACTTAGAAACCAAATTATTGCAAGAAGAGCTAGATGAATGTGCTGAAAGATTCAATATTTTTCGCGTTCCTTGTGAACTTTGCAATGAACATGGTCATTTAAAGCTCCAATGCTATTTGTTTCATGATCAAGTCATGTCCAAACATTGTGATAGTTTGATTACCCTTGAGCATCATAAAGAGCTTAGCCTTCTTTTGGGGTATGAAGAAATGAAACGTATAAATGAGGGTATTCCAAAATTTAATCTTGATAGAGTTCTTGATTTTGATCTAGAAAGGATTTATATGTATTGTGCGGTGAATTGCATTTAAAATCCTTATATTGCCAATTACATAAAGAAAAGAAAACAAATAGAGGATGAAGAGAATACTAATGAAAGGGAAGAGACTTCCCAATATCCTCCTATTATTTCTTATGATGAATCAGGTAACGAGGAGGAGCCTTCTATTCAACCAATCTCATTAATAAGGAGCTCCAAAAAGAGGACTGACCCACACATGATGTGGTGAAGAAGAAGAAAAGAAAAAGGAAGAGAGGTAAAAAGGTATTTCTCCCAAATAAAGTTGCTCCTATTATTGTTGTGCCTCATGAAAATGAAGATGATACACTTGATGATGATCTCGTTATGCCTATTGCTTGTTGTGATGATTATGATTGGGAAGATAATGATACTTCTTATGATCTTGAAAATCTTTTTGGCGCTTGCTTGGAAGAATATAATAATTGCTATACTATTGGTGCTATCTATACTATTAATGATGAGAGTGATTATGCTTATGATATGAAAAGACCCAAGCTTGGGGAAGCTATGTTTGATGAGGATGACATATTTGAGAATATATTTGCTGCAATTAATGTTTGTCCCAAGCTTGGGGATGCTATGTTTAATAATGATGATATTTTTAGCCGCTCAAGTTTTGATATGCAAAGTTGTTATGATGATAGCATGCCTTCTACCTATGATGATTATATTGATGAAAGTGGGTTTGGAAGAGTGTCAACATTAGGAAGTAGTGATCCCACAATATTGGAGGATGTTTGAGGGAGTCCTGGATTACGGGGTGTTCGGGTAGCCGGACTATACGTTCGCCGGACTCTAGGACTATGAAGATACAGGATTGAAGACTTCGTCCCGTGTCTGGAAGGGACTTTCCTTGGCGTGGAAGGCAAGCTAGGAAATGCGGATACTCAAGATCTCCTACCATTGTAACCGACTCTGTGTAACCCTAACCCTATCCGGTGTCTATATAAACCGGAGGGTTGTAGTCCGTAGGGGGAAGAATCATCATACACAATCATACCATAGGCTAGCTTCTAGGGTTTAGCCTCCCTGATCTCGTGGTAGATCTACTCTTGTACTACCCATATCATCAATATTAATCAAGCAGGAGTAGGGTATTACCTCCATCGAGAGGGCCCGAACCTGGGTAAAAACATCGTGTCCCTTGTCTCCTGTTACCATCCGGCCTTGAAGCACAGTTCGGGACCCCCTACCCGAGATCCGCCGGTTTTGACACCGACATTGGTGCTTTCATTTAGAGTTCCTCTGTGCCGTCGCAATCAGGAAGGATGCCTCTTCCCGTCTTTAAAGACGGTGCCATTACTAAGGGAGCTTTGGCTGTCGGCCAAACCCTCCGGCTAGGTGGTTTTCTCACGACCGCCTGTTCGGCCGTTGCGCCGACGGTGACCTCTCGGGTCATCGAAAGCAACCTTCACGTCAGCTTAGAACTCGCCGAGTAGCTGGATCCGATGGAGCTCTCTTTCGTAAATGAGCTCTTGGATCACATTGTCGCACTGGGGGTCGCTACAAACTACGACGAGGTTGGGCTTAAATCCGATCTAAGAGAAATTAACTCTCCCCAAGTCACCCACCACGTTGCCGTGGTAGAGGCGCAGTGCGGCGACCCTTCATCTATTCTAAGGACTAGCTACGTCCGAATTCCCGAACCCTCCAGGCCGGATACCCGTGGAGGGAAGGATACAGTTCAGGACCTGAGCATAGAATTAGGCAACGGGCTAGATTCGTTGGACAACATCCAAGACTCCAGACTTCAGAGTTCGGAAGCTCTTCGGCCTCCGAATCTTAAATTAGGTGAGGTCCCAGATTCAACGCCACCCGCCCGCCCGAACATAAGCGATCTTTCCCAAATCAGGCAAAAGCCCGAGGAAACAGTACGTCACTACTGGGCCAGATTCCTCCTGGTTATGAACAGGACAAAGGACTGCCGCGAGGGAGACGCAATTTCAATCTTCTGCAGTAACTGCACGGACGAGGGAATACTTAACTCCATAAGTCGTCGTGATATTACACGCTTCGCTGACTTGGCGTCCATAGTACAAAAATACTGTGCGATGGAAAGCGCTTGGAAAACCGAAATAAAATTTTGGGATAATCTGGCCTTGAATAGCAATCCCATCCGAACTAAGAGGGTGCATCACAGTAAGACACCCGGATTAAATATCAAAAAGCCAAAACCCTCTACAGGGCATGGAACTATACTGGAAAGGTGGCTTGATGGACCCTGTAGAATTCACAGTACAGAGTACGCCACACCAACTGACAGCCTTAGAGCATGTTGGATACTCCGACAGGTGGCCAAAATTGGTGAGGACCTCCTAATTTCAGAGGCCGAAGAAAGCCAGCCCGAGGACACCAGTACCGTTCTCACAGTCTTCGAGACTTTCGCATCAAATAATATGCGAAAAAGAACACTCCGCAGCCTCACCGAAGTCTATCAAGTAGCAACAATAAACCCATGGAGCGACAGTGCTATCACCTTCAACGCGAGTGACGAACCTAAATTCCGAACAGCCCGAGCACCAGCCGCATTGGTCCTCAGTCCCATCATGGACGACTCTCGCCTCACAAAGGTACTCATGGATGGAGGCAGCGGATTGAACCTCATTTATGAGGAAACCCTCCAAAAGGTGGAAATAGACTGGAACCGCATCGAGCGAAGCAGCACAACCTTTAGAGGAATAATCCCCAGTCAGGAAGTGCGCTGCACAGGAAAGATCACACTAGATGTCGTGTTCGGTACGCCGGATAATTATAGGTCCGAAGAAGTCACGTTCCAGGTGCCCCGTTCAATAGCGGATACCACGCTATATTAGGTGGCCCCGTCCAAGACATACCCCATTACGGGTACATGAAGCTCAAGATGCCTAGGCCAAACGGAATTATCACTCTCGCTAGTGATCCGGACATAGCACTCCGCGTCGAAAACAAGATAGCCGCATTGGCCCTTGAGGCACTATCCGAAGCCTTAGTGGTCGAGGAACTGACTGCGCTGCGCTCCATGGTTAATAGGGATGATGTGATACTCGATAAGAGATCCAAATCCACATCCTTCAAACCAGCGGACGAAATAGTCAAATTCCAGGTCTATCCAACGGACCCCAATAAAACAGCTTCCATCGGGGCACGACTGAACCCTGATGTAGACACCGCACTGCGAGAGTTCCTATGAGAGAACTGGGACATTTTCGCTTGGCACCCTTTAGACATGCCAGGAATCCCACGCAGGCTGGCCGAACACAGCTTAAATATCCAGAAAGGATTCAAACCTGTCAAACAAGCCCTTCGGCGCTTTTCCGAACCAAAGAGACAGGCTATGGGAGAGGAGCTAGCCAAGTTATTGGATGCCGGATTCATTAGAGATATAAAACATCCGGACTGGCTAGCAAACCTGGTGATGGTACCAAAGAAGGACAAATCCTGGTGCCTGTGTGTCGATTTTAAAGACCTTAACAAGGCCTGCCCAAAGGATCCCTTCCCCCTCCCTCGTATCGACCAAATTATCGATGCCACTGCAGGACATGATTCGTTGTGTTTCCTCGACGCATACTCCGGTTACCATCAAATCAAGATGGCAGAATCAGACCAAGCCGCAACAACATTCATCACACCATGCGGCCCATTCTGCTTCAACACAATGCCCTTTGGGCTGAAAAACGCCGGCGCAACATATCAGCGCATGATACAAACATGTCTGGCCAACCAGATCGGCAAAACAGTGGAGGCGTATGTGGATGATGTGGTCTTCAAATCAAAACATGTCGAATCTCTAGTAGACGACTTGATGCTTACATTCGATAACCTCCGAAAATACGACATCAAGCTCAATCCGGAGAAATGCGTCTTCGGCGTTCCAGCCGGAAAGCACTTGGGCTTCATTGTATCCGGTAGAGGAATGGAAGCAAATCCAGCCAAGATCCGAGCTTTGTCACAATTGGACGTCCCAAAAGACCTCAAACAAATATAGAAATTAACTGGATGCATGGCGGCTCTAAGCCGCTTCATCTCCCGCTTGGGAGAAAAGGCGCTGCCCCTTTACCGCTGATGAAGTTATGTACCTGGGGTAGGGGCACGGACCTGTCCTAAGAGCACTGCCCAAAGACATCCTTAGAAGAAGTCACCTTTCAATCGACTTCAAGATACCCACTCGACGGGTTCAAGACACTCGACCAAGAAGCTACCACTCGACCACGAAGCCAACCGCTCGACTGCCAGGAGATCTAAGTCACTCCACAGGCAAACGGTCAATCATTAAGTAGTCTTTATGGTCATCAAAGCACTTTATTAGAGACGTTACCTGTAACGCCCGACCTTAATGTACCTTAATCCCCTTGCAACGTGGGCTGGCTGGGGTCAGGGCGCACTCTATATAAGCCACCCCCCCTCCACTGGCACAAGGGTTCGCATCTTTGTAACACACACGCATATAATCCCGTCGACCGCCTCCGGGCTCCGAGACGTAGGGCTATTACTTCTCCTGAGAAGGGCCTGAACTCGTAAAACTCTTGCGTGCACAACTACTCCAAAGCTAGGATCTTGCCTCTCCATTCCTACCCCCCATTCTACTGTCAGACTTAGAACCACGACAGTTGGCGCCCACCGTGGGGCAGGTGTTCTAGCGATTTGTTGGAGGAGTTGGGATTCTTTTGACATCTCCCATCATGTCTTCGAGCGGAGTCCTGGTCGAGGGGCGCGAGATCCGTCTCGGCGCCCTCACTTTAGTCGTCGATGACTCTGCTTGGCTCCAGGAGGCTCCACTCGACGTGGACGCGCTCCCCGCCCGTGGAGCGACGCACTTTCGCGCATGCATTCGTGGCGTTCTCCTGCGACAACCGTCGGCCTAGTACGGGTCGGCACCCGTTTCGTCCTCGCTCCTTGTTTCCCGCCGACGCAAGCGCTCCGGTCGGTCGAGGCTCCAGCGGTGGGTGAGGCATGCACTGGCCCGCCAGTCGGCCATCCCCCAAGTCGCGGTGATTGAGCCCGACGAATCACTCTACGGCCTGTTCGATCTGTCGACTGGCTCCGCAGAGACTGCGTCCGAGTGCGACAACAGCGATCCAGCGGCAGAGGTGCTGATGGTCGATGGACCGCGCAGCCCCCCCGGATTCCCCCACACCGAAGAGGTTGCCGGGGGTGGAGTTCCGACGCGGGGCCATGAAGAGTACAGACCTGAGCCTCTCACCTCGCTGCAGAGAGAGGAACTTCGTCGCCGGAACATGGACGCGCTTCACACTCCTATTGTAGGAGAAACCCCCGAGGCACGCGCCTTAGAGGAGGCGCGCTTGGCCAACCTGGCTGAACGCACTCGACTAGAGAATCTCCAGAGAGTACTCGACGAGCGCACTCAACTGCCAGCTCCAGAATCCAGTCGACGTCGCCTCTTTCAGCCACCAACTCAGGTATACCGAACTCCGATTCAAAATTTAGCAGCTGCAGCCCGCATAGCAGAGTCAATCCAGCCTTCTCAGTCAGAGGCAGGGAGAGGTCTGCTACAGATCAGAGATTTGCTCCGGGCAGTGGGAGATCAGAACTCAGTTGTATCGCAGTCGCGTAACAGGATTCACAGCCGATCCGTCGCTGCGAATTCTGTACAGTCAGCTCACAGTCCAGGATCGCCCCTGAGGCGTGAGGAACGTAGAAGCCGGCATGATGATCAATATCAAGGCCGTGAGCGGTATGAACACCGATTCGATCGCAATGATCGACGTCGAGTGCTCACTCCTCCCCCAAGAGGTGGATCATACGTCCCACAACAGCAAGATGACAGACGCCAGCACAGTGCTGGACGTAGGTTTCCAGTCGACCCCAGGGAGCCAGGCTTTGATGCGAGATCCATTATCGTTCAAAGTCTGGTCGACCGGAATAGAGCTCACAGGGAAGGCCATGACAGAGACGTTCCCTCCAGCAGCAGGGTTCATGTATCAGGACCAGAATGTTTTAGCAGAGCGATCAGGGCCGCTGTAATTCCTCCCAACTTCAGGTTGGCGACTGGAGTTAGTAAGTTCACCGCCGAGTCCAAGCCTGACACATGGCTTGAAGATTACCGAGTGGCTGTTCAGATTGGCAGCGGCAACGACGAAGTAGCCATGAAGCATTTGCCTCTCATGCTGGAGGGATCAGCCAGAGCATGGTTGAACCACTTGGCACCCAGCAGTATTTACACTTGGGAAGATCTCGCCTGAGTGTTTGTCAGGACATTTGAAGGGACTTGCAAGCGACCAGCAGGGTTGACAGAATTGCAGTCGTGTGTTCAGAAGTCGAGTGAAACTCTGAGGGATTATATCCAGAGGTGGATCACTTTACATCACACAGTCGAGAATGTGTCTGACCATCAGGCAGTTTGTGCCTTCAAGGAAGGCGTCAGGAACAGAGAACTGAGTTTGAAATTCGGTCGGACCGGAGATATGACATTGAGTAGGATGATGGAAATTGCCACCAAGTATGCAAACAGTGAAGAAAAAGATAGGCTCCGGAGTGGCAAGTACAAAGCAGACGCTAATGAGGCCGGCGGAGGAAACTCCAGTCGGAAGCAAAAGCGCAAGGCCGAGCCAGCTGCTCCTGGAGAGACCTTGGTCGTGACTCCAGGAAAGTTTAAGGGGAAACCCAAGGGTCGCTGGAACCCCATGAAGGTGAAAGATCAGGATGGGAACGATGTGATGGACCTACCGTGTCACATTCACACGAAGAAAGACGAAGAGGGTAAACTCATTTACCCAAAGCATACCACTCGACAATGTCGACTCCTGATTCAGCAGTTTCAAGGGAAACAGGCCAAAGGCAAAGAGAAAGAGTCAGACAGAGTTGAGGACAAAGAAGACAGCGGTGAGGAGTACCCCCAAGTCAACTCCACCCTGATGATTTTCGCTGATGTCGAAAGCAAGAGTCGATTGAAGGTTATCAATTGGGACGTGAACATGGTCGCTCCGACGACACCCAATTATCTGAAATGGTCTCAGACTGCCATCACTTTTGACCAGTCCGATCACCCGACTCATATTGCTACCCTAGGGAGGCAAGCGTTGGTAGTCGACCCAGTCATTGAAGGCACTCGACTGACCAAAGTGTTGATGGATGGTGGCAGTGGCTTGAATTTGCTGTATGCAGAGACACTGAAAGGGATGGGCATTCCGATGTCCAGACTCAGCACCAGTAACATGAGCTTCCACGGAGTCATTCCTGGAAAGAAGGCTGAGTCACTCGGCCAAATCGCTCTCGATGTAGTTTTTGGTGACTCGAAGAATTTCCGGAAGGAAAAGTTGACCTTTGAGGTCGTGGATTTTCAGAGTGCGTACCACGCCATACTTGGAAGGCCAGCGTACGCTCGTTTCATGGCCCGACCATGCTACGTGTACCTTAAGGTTAAGATGCCTGGTCCCAAAGGTGTGATCACTATCACGGGTAATCGGAAGAAGGCGGAAGAGTGCTTCCAGAAGGGCTCCAAAATCGCTGATGCTCAGATGGCCGAAATGGAGTTACAAGAGTACCAGAAGACCGCAGACCCGAGTGATTTGTTGCGAGCCAAGAAGCCCGCCACTGAGTCAGCATTTCAATCGTCCGGTGAGACAAAACAGGTTCACATCCACCCGACTGACCCCAGTGCGGCTCCGACCAACATCTCCACCACACACGACTCTAAATAGGAAGAAGCGCTCATCCAGTTCCTCCGTGAGAATTGGGACATCTTTGCATGGAAGCCCGCTGACATGCCAGGTGTTCCCAGGGGACTGGCTGAGCACCGCCTTCGAGTCGACTCAAAAGTCAAACCAGTTAAGGAACATCTTCGACGGTCCGCCGTCCAGAAGAGAAAGGCCATTGGCGAAGAGGTGGCTCGACTCTTAGCGGCAGAGTTCATTCGCGAGATCTACCACTCCGAGTGGCTCGCCAATGTTGTCATGGTCCCCAAGAAGGACAAGTCGTTGCGCATGTGCATCGATTTCAAACATATCAATCGGGCCTGGCCGAAAGATCATTTCCCTCTTCCTCGCATCGACCAAATAGTCGACTCGACCGCAGGATGCGAGAGGTTGTCTTTTTTAGATGCTTACTCCGGATACCATCAGATCCGTCTGTATGGACCAGATGAAATAAAAACAGCTTTCATCACCCCGTTCAGGTGCTTCTGCTATGTCACCATGCCTTTCGGTCTCAAGAATGCCGGAGCTACTTTCATGAGAATGATTCAGAAGTGCCTGATCACTCAAATAAGTCAGAATGTAGAAGCATACATGGATGATATAGTGGTCAAGTCGCGAAAAGGTTCCGACCTGCTGACTGACCTTGCTGAAATGTTTGCCAATCTCAGGAGGTATGATATCAAGCTTAATCCATCAAAATGCACATTCGGAGTTCCTGGAGGAAATTTACTCGGTTTTCTTGTTTCCGAACGAGGAATCGATGCTAACCCCGAAAAAGTTGGCACCATACTCCGAATGAAACGCCCTGAGCGTGTGCACGATGTCCAGAAACTTACTGGATGCTTGGCTGCTTTAAGTCGATTCATCTCCAGACTCGGTGAAAAGGCATTGCCTCTTTACCGACTGATGAAGAAGTCAGACAAGTTTGAGTGGACTCCGAAAGCTGATGCAGCATTTGCAGAGCTAAAAGCTCTGCTCTCCACCCAGCCGGTGCTTGCTGCCCCTGTCAGCAAAGAGCCATTATTGCTTTACATTGCAGCCACTGGACAAGTCGTTAGTACCGTACTAACGGTCGAGCGGGAAGAGGAAGGAAAAACATTCAAAGTTCAGCGCCCAGTTTATTACCTTTCTGAAGTTCTGACCCCATCAAAGCAAAGATACCCTCACTATCAGAAGCTTGTCTACGGGATTTACATGACCACGAAGAAGGTTGCTCATTATTTCTCTGATCACTCCATTATAGTCGTCAGCGACGCCCCGTTATTAGAGATCCTTCATAACAGAGATGCAACTGGTCGAGTGGCAAAATGGGCGATTGAACTCCTTCCCCTTGATATCAAGTTCGAGGCAAAGAAAGCTATCAAGTCCCAAGCAATAGCCGATTTCCTCGCCGAGTGGACTGAACAACAACTTCCGACTCAAGTTCACTCAGAGCACTGGACTATGTTTTTCGATGGCTCCAAGATGCTGAATGGGTCCGGCGCGGGGGTTGTATTGGTTTCCCCCCGAGGAGACAAGCTCAAATACATCCTCCAGATTCACTTTGATTCCTCCAACAACGAGGCAGAATATGAAGCACTCCTATATGGACTGCGTATGGCCATTTCACTCGGCGTCCGTCGCCTTATGGTCTACAGCGACTCAGATCTGGTTGTTAATCAAGTGATGAAGGAGTGGGATGTTCGAAGCCCAGCCATGACGGGTTATTGCAATGCAGTGAGAAAGCTGGAGAAGAGATTCGAGGGGTTAGAGCTCCATCATATACCCCGACTGAAAAACCAAGCTGCGGATGATTTGGCGAAAATAGGGTCCAAGAGAGAAGCCATCCCTAGTGATGTGTGTTTGGAGCACGTTCGTGCGCCGTCAATACAGGAAGATCCTTTCACATAAGAACCTCCACAGCCAAAGAGCGCCAGTGATCCGACTGAAGTGGAGATTCCAGCCGTGGTCGACCTGATTATGGAAGTTGTAGTCATCACTCCCGACTGGACAGCGCCTTACATCGCGTATATTATGAGGAAAGAGCTCCCAGAAGACGAAGAAGAGGCTCGACAGATCGTCCGTCGATCCAAGGCCTTTACAGTAATCAAAGGGCAGTTGTACAGAGAAAGCGTGACTGGAGTTGGCCAGAAGTGCATCACGCCAGAAGAAGGTTAGATAATTCTTGAGGATATCCACTCGGGGACCTGTGGTCATCATGCGTCCTCTCGGACCATTGTGGCTAAAGCATACCGAGCAGGATTTTACTGGCCGAAGGCGAATGAAATGGCAAAAGATATAGTCGACAAGTGCGAAGGGTGTCAGTTTTATTCCAACATGTCGCATAAGCCCGCCTCTGCTCTGAAGACCATTCCACTCGTCTGGCCCTTCGCTGTTTGGGGGCTAGACATGATTGGACCGCTGAGAACTGGTAGAAGCGGCTTCACTCACTTACTGGTTGCAGTCGACGAGTTCACCAAGTGGATAGAAGCCAAACCCATCAAAAACCTCGATGCAAGCACTGCTATCAGTTTCATCAGAGAGCTGATATTCAGATATGGAGTTCCACATAGCATCATCACGGACAATGGATCAAACTTTGATAACGACAGATTCAAAGCCTTCTGCGCCTCCCAAGGCACGCGGGTCGACTATGCCTCAGTCGCCCATCCTCAGTCGATTGGGCAGGCAGAGCGTGCAAATGGTCTCATCCTCAAAGGACTGAAACCCCGACTGATGCGAGATCTCAAACACGCGGCAGGAGCTTGGGTAGACGAACTTCCGTCAGTGCTTTGGGGATTAAGGACCACTCCTAATCGGTCGACTGGAAGAACGCCCTTCTTTCTGGTCTACGGGGCTGAAGCAGTGCTGCCAAGTGATCTGCTCCACAATGCACCTCGAGTCGAACTATACTCAGAAGCAGAAGCGGAACAAGCTCGGCAAGATGCAGTCGACCTCCTGGAAGAAGAGAGGGAGATGGCCCTAATCCGCTCGACTATCTACCAGCAGGACTTACGTCGGTTCCACGCGAGAAACGTGAAGAGTCGAGCCTTTCAGGAAGGAGACTTGGTCCTCCGAGTGGATCAGCAAAAACCTCACAAGCTCGCTCCAACCTGGGAAGGCCCCTTCATCGTCACCAAAGTCCTCCACAACGGAGCGTATCACCTCTACAACGTTGATCGCCATATCGACGAGCCTCGAGCTTGGAATGCGGAGTTACTCTGTCCTTTTTACACTTGAAAGAAGAAACTCACTCGGTTGAGATGTAATAAAAGTACATCTGTAGTTCTTTTGTCTAAAACAAGAATGTTATAATTTTCACAGAAGATTGCTATTTCTTTTTGTTGAAATTTCCCCCAGTGGGTGGCTTAGCTGCGAATCTGTTTCGCCTAAGTTTGTAAAAATCCTGCCGAGTGAAGAGCCAGCCTCCCACTCGGAGGCTTAGCTGCGAATCCGTTTTGCCTAAGTATCTAAAATCCTACCGAGTGGAGAGCCAGCCTCCCACCCGGGGGCTTAGCTGCAGTCCAAGTACTCGCCTAAGTATTTAAAATCCTACCGAGTGGAGAGCCAGCCTCCCACTCGGGGGCTTAGCTGCAGTCCAAGTACTCGCCTAAGTATTTAAAATCCTACCGAGTGGAGAGCCAGCCTCCCACTCGGGGGCTTAGCTGCAGTCTAAGTGCTCGCCTAAGTATTAAAAATCCTACCGAGTGGAGAGCCAGCCTCCCACTCGGGGGCTTAGCTGCAGTCCAAGTACTCGCCTAAGTATTTAAAATCCTACCGAGTGGAGAGCCAGCCTCCCACTCGGGGGCTTAGCTGCAGTCGAAGTACTCGCCTAAGTATTTAAAATCCGACCGAGTGAAGAGCCAGCCTCCCACTCGGGGGCTTCGCTGCAGCCCAGTGCTTGCCTAGGTGATTAAAATCCTACCGAGTGGAGGGCATACCTCCCACTCGGGGGCTTAGCTGCAGCCCAGTGCTCGCCTAAGTGATCAAAAATCCTACCGACTGGAGAGCAAACCTCCCACTCGGAGGTTTAGCGGCAGCCCAGTGCTTGCCTAAGTAATTAAAATCCTACCGAGTGGAGAGCAAACCTCCCACTCGGAGGCTTAGCTGCAGCCCAGTGCTCGCCTAAGTGATTAAAATCCTACCGAGTGGAGAGCAGACCTCCCACTCGGAGGCTTAGCTGCAGCCCAGTGCTCGCCTAAGTAATTAAAATCCTACCGAGTGGAGAGCAAACCTCCCACTCGGGGGCTTAGCTGCAGCCCAGTGCTTGCCTAAGTGTTTAAAAATCCTACCAAGTGAAGAGCAAACCTCCCACTCGGAGACTTAGCAGCAGCTCCGTGCTCGCCTAAGTCATTTTGAGTAAAAGTCGAGCCAAATCTCACTCGACGGATAAATCACGAAGATATTCAACGATAAATCAAGATTCGGATAAAGATCAAAAGGTCCTGGATCGCAAATAAAAGTGCCCGAGCCTCCAGCTCGATGGAGTTTATCGGTTACAGAAACCACTCGGCATTCCGAGGCAAATTTAAGGTGAGACACAGTAGTTTTTTACTCCTCCGGTGGAGGACTCGATGGGGCAACAAACTCGTCCAAATCAATCCCATCTGAGATTCAGGTGGCAGCAGCAATGAAGGTCTCCATGAAGTCCTGGAAATTATGCTTCTTGGTATTGGCAACTTGGAGGGCGGCCAGCTTCTCTTCTCGCGCCTCCTTGCAGTGGACACGAACCAGCGACAGAGCAACATCGGCACCAAACCTGACAGAAGACTTTTTCCATTCATGCACTCGACTTGGCACTTCCTTCAGTCGAGTGACCAAGGATTCAAGGTCATTCTGAAGTATCTGAGTTGGCCAGAGTGCAGAGTCGATCCGCGACACTGCAGCCTTCAGTCGAGTGAGGTAGTCCACCACACTGGCGACGCGAGACTCCAGCCGGAGGACATTCATGGCAGCTTCGTCCTTCACAAGAGAGTTGATGGGGTCCAGATTGGTTTCCACTCGACCAGTTTCTTCCTCGAAGTTTTGACAGAACTCTGAAAGGTACAGTCCAATACTATAATTGAATGATGAGTCGACAACGACAAGTCAATTGAGTAAGGGGATTACCTTCAAGCATGAGGAATAGTTTCTTGGCGAGCCCTCCGAGGTAAGCCTCCAGATCCTTTCGCTTCCCCGCCATATCGCCGACCTTGTCAGTCAGAACAATCTTGTCATTTTTCAATCGACTTGCTTCCTGGTTGGCCACGTCAAGAGCAGACTTCAGCTTGGCATTCTCGTCTTCAAGCCGACCAACTGAAGAAAGCTTTTCTTCAGCTAGCTTCGTTTTCTCCGAAGCCGCCTTCTGTGCTTCTGCAAGGTCAAGATCTTTCTTCCTCAGAGCCTCCTCCAGTTGGTCTGCAAAACAATAATGAGAACAGAGTTGAGAATAGGCAGAAAAACAAAGACAGCTGTCGAATCCTCACCATCCATACCATTTGCTTCGTCCTTCGCCTTCTGCAAGTTCCCCTGGGCAAACTCCAAGTCGAGGTTAAGCTGGACCTGTTTCTCCTTCAATTCAGCAAGATGAGCAACAAGCTCACAAGACTTCTGCAAAGAGTCAATCGAAAAAAGATATCAAAGACAAGTTACTTCCGAGTGGCTAAAGGAAAAGTTGTAGCACTTCTAAGACTACAGCCGAATCAAAACATTCGACAGTAGCCTCGGGGACTACACCCAGTGGGTGCACTCAGCGTGCCCCCACCGGTAATCTTTGTAAATCCTGATCGATCAGTCGACCAAATATGATTCTAGTGCCATGACTAATAGTCAGCGTTTCTAAGACTACAACCGAATCAAAACATTCGACAGCAGTCTCGGGGACTACACCCAGTGGGTGCACTCAGCGTGCCCCTACTGGTTCGGCAAAAAAAAAGAGTCGACTGCTCGCAGTCGACCGCATACAGTTCCATTCGACATGGCCCGACCAGACCGAGTGAAGAAGTACAAATACAGAAATGCAATATAAAGACTACAGTCGACTGCCAGCAGTCCACCGTAGTCTCGGGGACTACACCTAGTGGGTGCACTCAGCGTGCCCCCACTCGACCAAAGGTCGACAGACACACCCAGTGGGTGTACAGATATAAAGATTCAAGATATAAAGATCTTCGGAAAAGAGATTCTTCGAACAGCATATTGCAACAGACCAAGTGTCGAGTCGACTGACCTGGACGTTGCTCTGAAGAGCCGAACTCGCGTCATACGCTGCTTGGCTGGCGTCCCGAACCACTTTCACTTGCTCCATCATGATACCCGCCTGGCGTATAGCCTCTTTTGCGGCACTCACTTGGTCCTCTGGGGCAGGGTATGTAGCAAAAAGCGAAGGCGGATCCGCAGTCGACACCGAAGGCCGCACGCTCGTCAGAGGATCAGCAAAAGTCACGGAAGTCCTAGCGGTATCACCACCATCCCGAACTACAGCCTCAGACACCGGAGCAGATTGGGGGGTCTTGCTAGTCGACGCCCTCCGGTTCCTTCTTACTCTCAGCGGCTCGTCATCTTCATCGTCTGGTAAGTTGATAACATGAGGGGGAGCTGCAAGAAAAGTCAATCGACCAGAGTTACAAGAAATATTCAGTCGACCAAAGACAGGACATTAGTAACTGTACCTGGATTGGAAGTAACATCATCTTCCATCTCTTGATCTCCGTCCTTGGCAGAGATCTCAGAAGTAGCAGCACTACAAATTTCGGAAGTCAGTCAGTTGGCTCAATGAATCGACCAAGGATCCGTCCACGGTCGACAAAGGAAAATCAATATTATTATTACCCAGAAATGGTGGGGACAGTCATCTTCATCTTGGGCAGAGCCTTGGGCGGCTTGGATGGCGTCGCGCGTTGGTGCTTGGGAGCCTTCTCAGTTGGCGTAGGAGAAGAGGTCCGAGGGCGTTTCGAGGACTGCCCAACAGGAGCAGTCGCCTTACCACGTTCCCTCGCGGGATCGTGTGTAAGCTTGGATCGCCTCTCCGTGCGGGGGGGGGGGGGGGGTTCAACTTCCTCCTCCTCCTCTTCGCTGGAGTAGACGTCGTCGTCTCCCTCCCCTTCACCATCGGATTCCCACTCGCCGTGCTCGTCTCCGCTTTCACCTCCACTCGCCTCCCCTTCCTCAGTCGGCTCCTGTGCCCCGTTGGGCGTCGAGTACATCTCAGTAGTTTCCTGGGAAACAACGGACAAAACAAAAGTCAGTCGACCAATTCAAAGAAGACCAATGGAGAAAGCAAGACCTCAGTCAGGTGCATAAGGTCTGACCTGGTCCACTTCGTATGTGTTGTCGAGTGGAGGAACCCTCCTGGCTCCTCGGGGATTGTCTTTGTTTCCTGTGATGCTCGACAGCCATCCTTCTAGCATCTCGTCAGTAACCTCCTCCGGGTGGATCCGAGTGGTGTCTTCAAGACCCGAATATAGCCACATCGGATGGTCGCGAGCCTGGAGCGGCTGGATGCGCCTTGTAAGGAAGACTTCCAGCAAGTCCATGCCAGTCACGCCATTGCGGACAAGCTGAACCACTCGACCGACCAGCACCTTGACTTGGGCCTTTTCTTCCGGCGTCACTTTCAGAGAAGCAGGTTTTTGGGCTCGTTCCAGAGAGGAAGGAGGAAGTCCAGTCGACTGACCTGGAGTCGCCTGGTCTTTGTAGTAAAACCAGGTCGCCTGCCAACCACGGACCGACTCAGGGAAAGTGATGGATGGAAAAGAACTTTTTCCCCTCGTCTGGATCGCCAGGCCTCCGCACAGCTGGATCACTTGCGTCCTCTCGTCACTCGACTTGGCCTTTTTGACCGATTGGGAACGACAGGTGAAGATATGCTTAAAGAGTCCGAAATGGGGGCGACAGCCCAAGAAACCCTCACACAAGGAAATGAAGGCAGCCAGATACACGATAGAGTTGGGAGTGAAATGGTGGAGCTGCACTCCGAAGAAATTCAGGAAACTCCGGAAAAAGGGATGAGGAGGCAGAGAAAACCCGCGATCGATATGGGTGGCAAGGAGCACACACTCACCATCGAGAGGTTGGGGCTCGACTTCTCTCCCTGGGAGACGCGCAGCTTCATGAGGGATGACTCCTCCCTCAACCATATCATCGAGATCTTCCTGCCTCAGCACTGACGGCATCCAGTCGCCCTGCATCCAGCCTCTGGGCAGAGAAGTCCTTGAGGAAGATCCGCCCCGAGCGGATTTCTGCCCTTTTCCCTGCGTCGCCGCCGCCTTCTTCGCGCGCTCCAGGGCGGACGTCTTGTCCTTCACCATCGTTGCTGGAAAGCTCGAACGGGCCTGTGGCGCTAGGGCGAGAGCGGAGGTGGTGGAGAACTTTGCGAGGGGAGAAGGGAAGAAGAGAACACACGGTTGGAAAACCCGAGATGGCAGCTTTTAAGGGGCCGCTTCTGAGTGGCTGACTGGTAGACCCAGGCTATCCCGTCAAATCCCGCAGCAGACGCGCGCGCGATACGTGGCCAAAAAAGTGGCGCGGGGATCGAGGAGCTTCCGCCTTATCACATCCGATTACTGCGGCCGCCCCCGTCCCGCGCGCTTCCCGAAAATCAAATCCCGCGAAATCAGCGGTTGCAGAACAATTCGTCAGACAGAAGATCCCTTTCGCACTACCATTCGGAATGTCACAGACAAGGGGATTCACTCGACGGAAGGCCTAGAATGGATCAAGGCGACTGACAAAGGTTGATGACGTCATCCGTGACGATTAATCCAAAACAAGGCACCCGTGTAGCACGAAGAACCAGTCGGAAAGATCTCCAACCCTTTCCCCACTCTAACCTCGATCCATTCGGGGGCTAATGATGAAGTTATGTACCTGGGGTAGGGGCACGGACCTGTCCTAAGAGCCCTGCCCAAAGACATCCTTAGAAGAAGTCACCTTTCAATCGACTTCAAGATAGCCACTCGACGGGTTCAAGACACTCGACCAAGAAGCTACCACTCGACCACGAAGCCAACCGCTCGACTGCCAGGAGATCTAAGTCACTCCACAGGCAAACGGTTGATCATTAAGTAGTCTTTATGGTCATCAAAGCACTTTATTAGAGGCGTTACCTGTAACGCCCGACCTTAATGTACCTTAAACCCCTTGCAACGTGGGCTGGCTGGGGTCTGGGCGCACTCTATATAAGCCACCCCCCTCCACTGGCACAAGGGTTCGCATCTTATTAACACACACGCATATAATCCAGTCGACCGCCTCGGGGCTCCGAGACGTAGGGCTATTACTTCTCCTGAGAAGGTCCTGAACTCGTAAAACTCTTGCGTGCACAACTACTCCAAAGCTAGGATCTTGCCTCTCCATTCCTACCCCGCCATTCTACTGTCAGACTTAGAACCACGACAACCGCCTCCTACGGCGCACCGAACACTTCGAGTGGACGGATGCCGCCACGGCCGGACTCGATGAAATAAAAGCCATATTGGCAACAAACCCAGTCCTGGCCGCGCCAAACACCGGCGAGCCAATGCTATTGTACATCGCGGCAACCCATCAAGTTTTTAGCGCAGTGCTCGTTGTCGAGCGGGAAACGGACGGACACAAATTCCCCCTCCAAAGGCCGGTCTACTACGTGTCCACTGTCCTCACTCCATGCAAATCACGGTACCCACACTATCAGAAAATTGCATACGCGGTATTCATGGCATCCCGGAAGCTACGACACTACTTTCAAGAGTGTTCGATTACAGTAGCCTCGGAAGTACCACTCAGTGACATTATCAATAACCGCGATGCAACGGGCCGGATCGCAAAATGGGCCATTGAGCTCCTCCCGTTCGACATAACCTATAAGCCACGGCGAGCTATCAAATCGCAAGTGTTGGCCGACTTCGTCGCAGAATGGACGGAGGCCGAACTCCCTAAAGAGTACGGCACATACTCAAACTGGATCATGCATTTCGACGGCTCCAAAATGTTGGCCGGACTGGGGGCTGGCATCGTTTTGTCGTCACTCATAGGAGACACAGTCCAATATGTACTCTAAATTATGTACACGGACTCCAACAATGCAGCCGAATATGAGGCCCTCCTACATGGTCTCTGGATAGCAGTATCCATGGGCATTCAACACCTAGAGATACGCGGGGATTCGAACCTCGCGATCTCCCAAATAAATGGCGACTTCGACGCCAAGGATCCAAAAATGGCAGCTTACCGCAATGCCGTCCTAAAAATGTCAGCTCGGTTCGAAGGGCTGGAGTTTCACCATATAGCCCGCGAAAATAATCAAGCAGCGGACTTCCTGGCACGCATCGGAGCAAAACGCAATGCAGTCCCCCCAACATCTTTTTGGAAAGATTGTTCAAGCCATCCGTAACATTGGAGGGGGAACCCGCAATTAACAGCCCGGACGCAGCCGCACCACTCGACGCCGAACAACCTGACATAATTGGAGGTCCTGCCAACGAAATTACACCTTCAGCCCACGTAATAATGGCGGTTATCGCCCCGTGGACAGAACCATTCCTAGCCTACCTTACTAGGCAGGAAATCCCAGAGGACCAAAACGAGGCCTGCTGCATCGTACGGCGATCTAAAGCCTACAAAGTCCACGAGGGGGAGCTTTATAAGAAAAGCACTACCGGAGTCCTTCAAAGGTGCATCTCCGAAGAGGAAGGGCGGCATCTTATGGCCGAAATTCACGCCGGACTCGGTGGTCATCACGCTGTTTCTTGGTCCCTTGTTAGCAAGGCTTTCTGTACAGGCTTTTATTGGCCGATGGCACGGGTAGACGCTCAAGACCTAGTCCAACGATGCGTTGGTTGCCAACTTTTTGCCAACCAAAGCCATATGCCACCCACCGCACTCCAAACTATACCCATCACCTGGCCCTTTGCGGTCTGGGGGCTTGACATGGTCGGGCCCCTTAAAGGTGGAACCCATAAGAAAAAATACTTACTGGTCATGGTGGATAAGTTCACCAAATGGATAGAAGCCAAGCCTGTTAAAACGGTTGAATCCGGACCTGTGATAGACTTCATATCCGGGGTTGTACACCGTTATGGCGTCCCCCACAGCATCATAACCGATAACGGTACAAACTTTACATCCGATGAGGTAAAACTCTGGTGCAAAAACATGGGCATCAAGCTCGATTATGCATCATTCTATCACCCACAAACCAATGGCCAGGTTGAACGTGCAAACGGTCTTATCATGAGTGGCATCAAACCCAGACTAGTGCGGTCCCTCAAGGAATCTAACACGCACTGGGTATAGGAGCTTGACTCCGTACTCTGGGGACTGCGGACCACGCCAAATCGCACCACCGGATATACACCATTCTTCATGGTGTACGGCGCAGAGGCAGTTCTGCCCCGCGACATAATTCATGACTCACCTAGAGTGCGCATGTACGAAGAAAGATAAGCCGAGCTCGATCGGCAGGACAGCCTGGACGCCTTGGAGGAGGAGCGTGACGTGGCGAAAGCCCGTTCCGCATTTTATCAACAACAGGCCCGAAGATACCAAAGCAGAGAAGTACGGGCCAAAAATTACAATGTTGGCGAACTAGTTCTACGCCTGCCGGATAAGAAAAAGGACAAACTCAAGCCCAAATGGGAAGGTCCATTTATAATCGACCAAGTCCTGACTGGTGGGGTGTACCGCGTGCGAGATGCGTCGGATAACCGACTCGAGCCGAACCCGTGGAACGCCACACGTCTCCGAAGATTCTATGCCTAGCGCCGGACTCCGTGTTCGTCTCCTTCCCCTCTTTTTCCTTTATATCCCTTAAAAGGCTCACTACATGACGCGCCACTTGCGCTCATTTAACCTGGGGGCTTCTTTAACAGAAGCTTATTTATACGGGCTTCATGCCCCACACATGTGTCAAACTTCCACATGTACCTTTTTCTTCACCATTATATGCATCGATATGACTTAAGTTTTGGCCAAGCTGGGTTGCCTGGCTCCTGTGCTTACCCCTACGTTCCCGATTCTTCGGCTAGGCGGTAAAGGGAGCACCTCTGCAATTGTTACTGTCGGGTCAGCCGGATGTGTACCTCGGACTGGATGAAGCCGAAAGCTAGCGTTCTTAAGGGAATATTCGGTCGGTGAAATAAAAGATGATCTTTTTATTAATTTTCATGCGCCCCCAGATGCTTTTTCTGCGTCTTTTTTACGCAGTTCAGACATGCACTTTAGGGCATGCCTCCCCAGCGAAAGGAACCCTTAACGGAACTATTCTCTCTGGAAGATGTTTCTTACTAACCATGTAATATAACATAACTAGTTGGGCACTTGTCTGATAAAGCACTAATGACCCCTACGCCTGGTCTCCACGCATACCACAGTTCTTGTATAACCGCTATGGTATTCGGACACACTCCGGACCGTCAGGTCCCGAGGTTGAAGCGAAAAGGTCGGCAACGACAAACGATCTACAATCCGTCTAGAAGGCATTACATATGTCAATTCAAAAGTACATAGTCATTTCGACTTATTGTATTCCTCCTCTATACCATCTAACGGGTGGTCTAATGTATAGTCCTGCTGGGAATACTTTGCGGCCAATTCTACTTGGCCGTACACTAAGCTTACAGGGATCTCCTTCCCGTCAGGCCCCACCGGTCCGACCTCGGCCATACGGTTGGGTCAGACTTCGCTTCACCATGGCCCAGGCCTCCCTAGCGCCTTGCCGACAGGCTGATATCTTCCACAATCGGAAGCGCCGCCGAGCTCCCTTCAGCTTCTCCGCAAGCTCTCCAAGGCCCTCGGGCGTGGAGTGGGCAGGCCATAAGGCTTGGGCAACGCCTTGCATTGCCTGCCGAATTCGCTCGTGCAGTTGCAGGAGTTCGGGAAGAAGGTCACCCGTAGAACCGGGCATCTCCTCTGCAGGATGACCTGTGAGCATACCTACAGACAATACTCTGTTATTCGACTTCCTCGCCGAACTCATTTTTCAAAGTTCGTTCAAGCACTAACTAAATATGCCGCATCGAAGCCACTGATTCTCCTTCGTGGAGTCCGACAGCTGGCCACGAATGTCCTTAAGTTCAACGTCCAGCTTGGTGTTGGCATCCTGGAGATCATTCTTCTCTCGCCTCACCTTTGTCAACGTACTCTCACCGGCCTTTAACCGACGTAAGAGTTGTTGCTTCTCCGGATCAAGTCCGGCGCCATCTACAACATGAATTGTCAGATTTGCACCCAAACCGCACAATACTAATCTTTCGAAGTGTATCTTACCTGAGGGGGTCCCTTTGGGCTCCCCTGCTGCGGTTAGTGCGGCCTCTAGTTGGGCATTGCACTTTTCCAGCTCCTGGGACAGCACGGTGTTCTTCTCTGTAAGAACCTGCATGTTATATGATCCTTAAATCAGTTACTTTAACTATTTCAGGTCTCGAGGGCTACTGGTATATATATTTAACCAAAATTTTCTTACCTGTATGTCTTTCACATACTACTCCATGGCTCTGGCTAAAACATCTTGAGCGGCACGGAGGTACGCATCTCCCAAATTAAAGGCATCTAAAGCCTCTTGGGAGAAACAAGCGCCGCGTAAAACTGTCCGGCGACGCCTGTGGTTCATGGCACTCTCCACTTCAGAATTTGTGGCAGACAGCCTGTCCGCATCCTCTGTCGGAGGAGCGCCCGGTGCACGCCTTGTGCTCGCCTCGGCTTCCTGGCCGGTCACTGGAACCTGGCTGGTGGAGGCGCGATTGGCAGCCTCTCCGGATATAGTCCGGCGAGGTCTCTTCGTCCTGAAGAAAGCAGGAACGTTAATATGCCCTGACGGAATAACACTGCGGAAAGGAGGGTGCGTAATACCTTTGCGCCGGCATCTTGGTCTGGACTACATTTCTTTTTTCCCCACGGGGCCCTGCGGCCCCTCGCTGGCTAGCCGCCGCAGGTTCGGCTTCCCGCCTCAGAAATCTCCCTTGTGAAACACGGTTGTTGTTAGAAACACCGGAATACGTGAAAATGGAATCCCCCTCAAGGGAATAAAAACTCTGGTTTATGTCACCTGGGAGGCCAGGATTAACCCGGGGTAATCAGCCACAATAGCGACCAAGGTGTTGTCGTTGCTTAGCTGATTAAACACCTCATCGATAAGCTCCACCGATATGTCCGGATCCTCTTCAGAGTCCGGATCGAGGGACGGTTCTGGGTCCTCGGGTTGTGGAGGGCGGCTGCTTATATCTTTCACTTCCTGTCGTAGTTCCTGCATTGAAGTCGTCAGACTACATATGTGACCATGGAAGTATAAAATAAATGGGAAAGCGCAATTGTTCGCTTACCCAACTTGGAGGTTCATACATAGTGAATTCGGTCCGCGGGTTAACGCAGAGGAACTCCTCCTTTTCTCCCTTGTACAAAGAGGACAAAATCTTTATTAGGGCGGCAGCCGAGGCCGGCCCCTTACGACCGTAACGCGTGGCGTCATCCTCCCCATTGAAATCCCACATGGGGTGGCCTCTGTATTGAAACGGCTGCACCCCTTGCATAATGCATGCGGCCATGACTCCGATCATGGTTAGTCCAGAATGAGCCAGCAGTCTTATCCGGCCCATCAGGTAAAGGACGTCTTTGTCGCTTTCTCTCTGAGAGCTCCGTGGACGCCAGCTTAAGCGTTTCTTCAATGGAGCACTGTTGAACTCAGGGAGACCGGCCCGGATAGGGTCCGGCAACGGGACGTCGTCTATATAAAACCATTTCGAAGGCCAGTCCTCAGACGCCTTCTTCGGGGTTCCGGATAGGTATCCGGCCCCGGCGATGCGCCATACTTCGGCTCCGCCCACTTGGTATATAGACCCCTCTTGAGAACGGGGCACTAGGCAGAATATCTTCTTCCACAGCGCGAAATGAGCCTCGACGCCTAAAAATAGCTCGCAAAAGGAAACGAAGCCTGCAATATGTAACACGAAGCTGGGCGTGAGATTGTGCAGCTGGAGGCCGTAGAACTCCAGAAGCCCGCGGAGAAATGGATGAATTGGAAATCCCAGTCCCCTTATTAGATAGGGAACAAGGCACACCCGTTCTCCTTTAGAAGGATTGGGGGTGTTCTTCGCTTGTTTTCCGCCATTGTAGGTGGCGAGACTGGCTCGGACCGGGACCATGTATGCCTGAGGGAGAAATCCCTTGGTCTGAAGCGACACTAATCGCTATGTGGAATGGTGCAACTCTCCCAGTCCCCGGGCTTAGGACCGGAGGGGCGAGGGGAGGAGCTGCGACGGCTGGCCATTTTGGAATGGACTTTAGCTGGGAAAGCTCTGATGATAACTCGCGGAGAGGAGAAGATGCGGTTTAGATCTAAATCCTCATCCCGTTAAATAGGCGGCTCGTTTATATGGCTAGGGGTGTGGATGTAAAAACGCCCTAGACTTTTCGCATTCGTTCAACACGTGGAAGACAGCCATTATTGGGCGCAGAAGCCGAGGAGCGCTACATTACAAAAATCGGACATTATTCGTACAGGTACACAGAATTTGGGAAAGAACCCGCCTTGCAATGCCGAAGACAATTTGCGCGCCGGACTCGTCGTCATTGAAGCCTGGTTCGGGGGCTACTGAGGGAGTCCCGGATTAGGGGGTGTTCGGGTAGCCGGACTATACCTTCGCCGGACTCTAGGACTATGAAGATACAGGATTGAAGACTTCGTCCTGTGTCTGGAAGGGACTTTCCTTGGAGTGGAAGGCAAGCTAGGCGATGCGGATACTCAAGATCTCCTACCATTGTAACCGACTCTGTGTAACCCTAACCCTATCCGGTGTCTATATAAACCGGAGGGTTGTAGTCCGTAGGGGGAACGATGATCATACACAATCATACCATAGGCTAGCTTCTAGGGTTTAGCCTCCCTAATCTCGTGGTAGATCTACCTGTTATACTACCCATATCATCAATATTAATCAAGCAGGAGTAGGGTATTACCTCCATCGAGAGGGCCCGAACCTGGGTAAAAACATCGTGTCCCTTGTCTCCTGTTACCATCCGGCCTTGACGCACAGTTCGAGACCCCCTACCCGAGATCCGCCGGTTTTGACACCGACAATGTTGAATCTTATAATATTTATGAAAGTGCATTTGGAGGGGTCATGACTTTACTTAGTAATGATTCCACTATTTCGGAAGAGGTTTCAATCGATTATAATGAGAACAAAGTTGCTACTTATGATGAAACTTATGCTATAAAGAGTAGTGATGGTTAAATTTATAAAACTTGTCATGATTATAAGTGCCCCTTCTCTGAACATTACTCCTTTAATTTGGAAACAATTTAGTGTTCAAGTCTCTTATGATGCTCCCACTATTATTCATGAGAAGAATTTTGCTTATGTGGAGAGTAATAAAATTTCTATGCTAGTAGATCATGAAAAGAATGATTTAGGTGCTGGTTATATTGTTGAATTCATTCATGATGCTACTGAAAATTATTATGAGGGAGGAATATATGCTTGTAGGAATTGCAATAATACCAAGTTTCCTCTCTATGTGCTTAAACTTTTTAAGTTATGCTTGTTTTACCTTCTTATGCAAGTTGATTATTGTTCCCATAAGTTGTTTGCTCACAAAATCCCTATGCATAGGAAGTGGGTTAGACTTAAATATGATATTCATATTCTTCATGATGCTCTCTTTATGTTTCAACTCTTATCTTTTATGTGAGCATAATTGAAATCATAATGCCTAGCTAGGGGCGTTAAACGATAGCGCTTGTTGGGAGACAACCCAATTTTATTTTAGTTTCTTTCTTTTTGGTTCTGTTTAGGAATAAATAATCCATCTAGCTTCTGTTTATATGTGGTTTTATGTTTTAATTAGTGTTTGTGCCAAGTAGAACCGTTGGGAAGACTTGGGTGAAGTCTTTATGATCATGCTGTAAAAAACAGAAACTTTAGTGCTCACGAGAATTGCTTAAACGTTTTACTGGAGAGTGATATTTAGTTGATTATTTTTGCAGATGATTACTAGACAAATTCCACAGGTCCAACAATTTATTTTAGAATTTTTCGAGTTCCAGAAGTTTGTGTTAGTTACAGATTACTACAGACTGTTCTGTTTTTGACAGATTCTGTTTCATTGTGTTGCTTGCTTATTTTGATGAATCTATGGCTAGTAAAATAGTTTATAAACCATAGAGAAGTTGGAATACAGTAGGTTTAACACCCATATAAATAAATAATAAGTTAATTACAGTACCTTGAAGTGGTGTTTTGTTTTCTTTCACTAACGGAGCTTACGAGTTTTCTATTAAGTTTTGTGTTGTGAAGTTTTCAAGTTTTAGGTAAAGATTCGATGGACTATGGAATAAGGAGTGGCAAAAACCTAAGATTGGGGATGCCCAAGGCAGCCCAAGGTAATATTCAAGGATAACCAAGTGTCTAAGCATGGGGATGCCCCGGATGGCATCCCCTCTTTCGTCTTCGTTCATCGGTAACTTTACTTGGAGCTATATTTTTATTCACCACATGATATGTGTTTTGCTTGGAGTGTAATTTTATTTTATTTATATTTGCTTGCTGTTTGAATAAAGTACCAAGATCTGAAATTATTATATGTGAGAGTCTTCACATAGTTGCATAATTATTCTACTACTCATTGATCTTCACTTATATCTTTCGGAGTAGTTTGTTGTTTGCTCTAGGGCTTCACTTATATCTTTTAGAGCACGGTGGTGGTTTTATTTTGAAGAAATAGATGAACTCTCATGCTTCACTTATATTATTTTGAGAGTCTTAAATAGCATGGTAACGTGCTTAATTCTCATATGCTAGGCATACAAGACTAATAAGAGAAAAATTCTTATGAGTGTGTTGAATACTAAGAAAAGATTGAAGCATGATAATTGTTTTGAAATATGGAGGTGATAATATTAGAGTCATGCTAGTTGAGTAGTTGTGAATTTAAAGAATACTTGCGTTGAAGTTTTGATTCTTGTAGCATGCATGTATGGTGAACCGTTATGTAACGAAGTCGGAGCATGAGGTGTTTATTGATTGTCTTCCTTATGAGTGGCGGTCGGGGACGAGAGATGGTCTTTTCCTACCAATCTATCCCCTTAGGAGCATGCGCGTAATACTTTGCTTTGGTAACTTCTAGATTTTTGCAATAAGTATATGAGTTCTTCATGACTAATGTTGAGTCCATGGATTATACGCACTTTTCCTTCCTTCCACCATTGCTAGCCTCTCTAATACCGTGCACTTTTCGCCGGTATCATACACCCACCATATACCTTCCTCAAAACAGCCACCATACCTACCTATCATGGCATTTCCATAGCCATTCTGAGATATATTGCCATGCAACTTTCCACCGTTCCATTTATTATGACACGCTCCATCATTGTCATATTGCTAGCATGATCATGTAGTTGACATCGTATTTGTGGCAAAGCCACCGTTCATAATTCTTTCATACATGTCACTCTTGATTCATTGCATATACCGGTACACCGCCGGAGGCATTCATATAGAGTCATATCTTGTTCTAAGTATTGAGTTGTAATTGTTGAGTTGTAAGAAAAATAAAAGTGTGATGATAATCATTATTAGAGCATTGTCCCAAGTGGGGAAAGGATGATGGAGACTATGATTCCCCCACAAGTCGGGATGAGACTCCGGACGAAAAATAAAAATAAAATAAAAAAAGAGGCCATAAAAAAGAGAAAAGTCCCAAACAAAAAAATGAGAGAAAAAGAGAGAAGGGACAATGCTACTATCCTTTTACCACACTTGTGCTTCAAAGTAGCACCAAGATCTTCATGATAGAGAGTCTCCTATGTTGTCACTTTCATATACTAGTGGAAAATTTTCATTATAGAACATGGCTTGTATATTCCAATGATGGGCTTCCTCAAAATGCCCTAGGTCTTCGTGAGCAAGCGAGTTAGATGCACACCCACTTAGTTTATTTTGATGAGCTTTCATATACTTATAGCTCTAGTGCATCCGTTGCATGGCAATCCCTACTCACTCACATTGATATCTATTAATGGGCATCTCCATAGCCCGTTGATACGCCTAGTTGATGTCAGACTATCTTCTCCTTTTTGTCTTCTCCACAACCACCATTCTATTCCACCTATAGTGCTATGTCCATGGCTCACGCTCATGTATTGTGTGAAGATTGAAAAAGTTTTGAAAATGTTAAAGTATGAAACAATTGCTTGGCTTGTCATCGGGGTTGTGCATGATTTGAATACTTTGTGTGGTGAAGATGGAGCATAGCCAGACTATATGATTTTGTAGGGACAACTTTCTTTGTCCATGTTATTTTGAGAAGACATAATTGCTTTATTAGTATGCTTGAAGTATTATTATTTTTATGTCAATATGAACTTTTGTCTTGAATCTTTCGGATCTGAATATTTATATCACAAGTAAGAAGAATTACATTGAAATTATGCCAACTAGCATTCCTTATCAAAAATTATCTTTTTTATCATTTACCTACTCGAGGACGAGCATGAATTAAGCTTGGGGATGCTTGATACGTCTCCAACGTATCTATAATTTTTGATTGCTCCATGCTATATTATCTATTGTTTTAGGCAATATTGGGCTTTATTATCCACTTTTATATTATTTTTGGGACTAACCTATTAACCGGAGGCCCAGCCCAGATTTGCTGTTTTATGCCTATTTTAGTGTTTCGAGGAAAAGGAATATCAGATGAAGTCAAAACGGAACGAAATCAACTAGAGAAGTTATTTTTGGAAGGAAAGAAGCCCATGGAACTTGGTGTGCACGTCAGGGGAGATACGGGCTGCCCACGAGGGTGGGGGCGCGTCCACCCCCCTAGGGCGCGCCCCTGCCTCGTGGGGCCCCCGTGGCTGCTCCGACGTACATCCGGCTCCCATATATATCCGCGTACCGTAAAACTTCCAGAACGGAGATTAGATCGGGAGTTCCGCCGCCGCAAGCCTCTATAGCCACCAAAAACCTCTCGGGACCCTGTTCCGGCACCCTCCCGGAGGTGGGAACCCTCATCGGTGGCCATCTTCATGATCCCGGCAATCTCCATGACGAGGAGGGAGTAGTTCACCCTCGGGGATGAGGGTAGGTACCAGTAGCTATGTGTTTGATCTCTCTCTCTCTCGTGTTCTTGATTTGGTACGATCTTGATGTATCGCAAGCTTTGCTATTATAGTTGGATCTTATGTTTCTTCTCCCCCTCTTCTCTCTTGTAATGGATTGAGTTTTCCCTTTGAAGTATCTTATCGGATTGAGTCTTTAAAGACTTGAGAACACTTGATGTATGTCTTGTCGTGCGTATCTGTGGTGACAATGGGATATCACGTGCCACTTGATGTATGTTTTGGTGATCAACTTGCGGGTTCCGCCCATGAACCTATGCATAGGGGTTGGCACACGTTTTCGTCGTGATTCTCTGGTAGAAACTTTGGGCACTCTTTGATGTTCTATGTGTTGGTTTGAATAGATGAATTGAGATTATGTGATGCATATCGTATAATCATACCCACGGATACTTGAGGTGACATTGGAGTATCTAGGTGACATTAGGGTTTTGGTTGATTTGTGTCTTAAGGTGTTATTCTAGTACGAACTCTAGGGCTGTTTGTGACACTTATAGGAATAGCCCAACGGATTGATTGGAAAGAATAACTTTGAGGTGGTTTCATACCCTACCATAATCTCTTCGTTTGTTCTCTGCTATTAGTGTCTTTGGAGTGACTCTTTGTTACATGTTGAGGGATAGTTATATGATCCAATTATGTTATTATTGTTGAGAGGACTTACACTAGTGAAAGTATGAACCCTAGGCCTTGTTTCCAAGCATTGCAATACCGTTTACGCTCACTTCTACCGCTTGCTACCTTGCTGTTTTTATATTTCCAGTTTACAAAAACCCATATCTACCATCCATATTGCAATTGTATCACCATCTCTTCGCCGAACTAGTGCACCTATACAATTTACCATTGTATTGGGTGTGTTGGGGACACAAGAGACTCTTTGTTATTTGGTTGCAGGGTTGCTTGAGAGAGACCATCTTCATCCTACGCCTCCCACGGATTGATAAACCTTAGGTCATCCACTTGAGGGAAATTTGCTACTGTCCTACAAACCTGTGCACTTGCAGGCCCAACAACGTCTACAAGAAGAAGGTTGTGTAGTAGACATCAATGTAGCATGTACACGTACGTACAACGGCCAGGGTGCAAGAAAGTAAATATGGCCACGTACATACATAAGGGCGGGGTCCGAATGCCTACTCGCGCATACGTATGGTCAGGGTTCGTGTACATGGCTGGGTCGAAACGGAGAGAATGCATCGTCGTCGTGTTCATGGGGAGGCAACGGAATCCTTCGTGTTCATCGGGAGGCAAAGGAACACGTGCTGTTCATCAGGAGCCAACCGGCTTGGACGGAATAGTCAATGGAAACGAGGCCTGGCGTATCGCAGAATGGAGGAATCGGCCTTGTGTTCGACCGGCCATGGTCGAATCGTGATCCTGTTCATCGGGAGGGGTCTGGCATACCGCAAAAAGGAGGAAACGTACCTCCTACGGTGGAAACAGGGTCCTGTAGATCGGGAAGGGTGTGGCGTACCGCAAAATGGAGGAAACGGACTTGTGTTGGAGCGCAACGGTCGAAATGAGGGTCCTGTTCATCGGGAGGGGTGTCGCTTACCGCAAAATGGGACTCCACGGGATACTGTTCATCTCATCGTCGACTGCCTCCACGGGCTACTATTCATCCACCGTCGACCTCCTCCAGCCTCCACCTATGACTATTCATCAATGGGCTCCTGTTCATCCAGCCTCCACCGCGCGCTCCTCCATCGGCTACTATTCAAGCTGCCCTCTCCACGGTGTCCTATTCAACCACCCGTCCACGGGCTACTGTTCATCCAGCACTCCAATGACTACTATTCAACTAGCCCTCCACGGGGTCCTATTCATCCAACCATCCATGAGGTCCTGTTCATCCACCGGCTCGATCGATCGGGGTACTATTCATCCAGTGGCAACGGCCACTACTACCATGGGTTCATGTTCATCCAACCCCCCACCGGGAACTGTTCATCCAAACCCCCAACAACGCTCACTGTTCATCCAGAGCCAGCATTGATCGGCTTCAGTTAGCAGCAGTAGTGAAGGAATCACTCGGGTTCAGTTAACAGCAAGGGATCGGTCGCTCGGGTTCAGTAACGTAGCTAGTGCAACCGCTCAGGTTCAGTTAGAGCCCAACGCCTCGCTTGGGTTTAGTTAGATCCCAACACCTCGCACACATGCGCGTACGTATGAGAGAAACGGTCATCGCTCGGCCCCCGACCACCCACCATGATCGGGAACTCCCTCGATATTTTCCTCGCCCTCGCTTCTACCATGGTTTTTTCCATCATGGATGGCCCAAAGAATGTCATGCAGCTACGTCTCCAGCCCGCGCAGGATGAAAATCCCATTTTTTGTCATGATTTTTTGTCATAGAAGTAGGTGCCCACCACATCTATGACGATACCGGGTTTTGTCACAATTATCGTCATAGAAGTGACATAAGTATGACAGAAAAAATTCGTTCGGCCCAAAATGTCACGGATGTGTCTTTCTTTTTGTAGTGATGCACGCAGTGGTTTTCTTCAGGCACTCCCTCACGTGGTTATCGGAGACAAGCTAGCCTATTTTTATGGGGCTGCGTGTGGAATGTCAATGCATGACTTTGACCCAACAAACAAGAGAGGTTATACAACCAAGGTGGTGATTCTTCTTGGTCAGTCTTACAATACGCCTTGGTGAGATTCCCGGCCCCTCCAACCGACTCAAAGTGTGTGGGGGGCACAACACTACTTCGTACTAGATGAACCTTCGTGGGGTCGGGGATGCCCGGTTAATTTGCGATGCACATGTGCCACATCAAATTTGTGATTTGGTAACGCCAAAAGAGCACATCTGTGGGCCCACACATGGTCCACATTTGATCGGAAGCAAAGGGGGGAGGGGGTGTTGATGTCCTCCTTTCGGTTTAGTGTTACGGTACAGTGAGATGTCAGACCTAGATATTTGGGGGCATGCGTTCATACCTACGATTCCCCTCCCGGCAACACGAAGTGTGTGTGTGTGTGTTTGGGGAGGAGGGGGCTAGCAATAATAACGTGCTCTTTGTGCGACAGGTGCCACACCAAAGTTGTGCATTGGGTATTTGAACATAAAACCACCCTTTTCATACATATATTTGGTCCACATGCAAGTGTGTTCGTGTTCTGGCCCTTTCCCGCGTGTTTTGGCCAAATTTGTAAACAACAGACGAGTCGGACACAGCAACCGACTGCGACCGGGTACGAAATAGTACAATTCCCTAGGACTACTCATGTGTCGCGCCCCTACCCATGTCACCCACATGATGACAGTAGATTGGGCTGCATGAGGCTTCCCTCCCCCTCTCGAAAATATCTACTCCCTTGCAATCTTGAAAATATCTACTTGCGTCCGCATAGACGGTTTTTCTGTTTGATAGCACACGATTAGTATGTCTGGACCGTGTGCGATGTCTGTTAATCCAGCTCTGCTTCAATCAGTAGATCCGAATTTTCAGTAACCCCGACATTTTACTCCTGCCTCGCCTTGCTTCAATCCCTTGATCCAAATTTTTGGTAGCCCTGCCATTTTACTCCCGCCTAGTAAAATTTTCAGTACCCGCAGCATTTCCTCAAACACCACCTTTTACCCCCTCCACACACACACCCCACATCCTTCGCTCATCCCAAATCTCCTTCTCACACACATACACACCACCCCTCCCTCGCTCCAAACCTAGCTAGGTCGCCACCGCCGCGCCCACTCCATCGTCAACCTTTCACGGTCTGCCCATGCAGTTTACCCATCGATATACATATCATCGCCGCCCTGAGTTTCTTACATGACGCAAGCAAAATGCCCCCTTTCCTAGGGATCCCCATCCCCACCCCCTCTCCCACTCCAGAGCGTCGCAGCCTAAGCCCGGATACGCTTCTCGGGGAGTTCAAGGAGCGAATGGCCCGAAAGAGCTTTACCGCGGTGTCTTCTCCCAACGTTGGCGAGGTGGCCACCGAGGAAGCTGACGACAATGACTGGACCTGGATCGAGCCTTTCAATCAGCGGGCTAGAGTATTCTGACATGTCATGGACGCCGACTACTACATCGAGGTTGCCGACACCAAGCTTGATGCGGGATATGTCACAGGTTAAGTTGCCCACCCCCAACCCTTCATGTTCGACAGCCGTCGATCTCAACGATGGCCTTGCCGCTGATCTCCTATGGCTCATTATGAACATTTTTCCATCCTTCATCGCCATGTAGCCCCTGCTGTCATTTCTAAAGGACACGCTCTACAACGCTGGCCTCGGATCCTCAGCTAGCAAGTCAGACCTCATCGACAGTGACCACGAGGAGGAGCCAATCTGTGACAAGTGAGGAAACCCATGATTTGTTTTCTCGAACCCCTTTTCTAGTGAGAACCTATCCAATATTTATTGCTATATTAGGTTGTTTGCATTACTCCTTGTTTATTTCTATGGTTTATGGTTGTTCGGTTGTTTGTAGTTAGCATATGTCTAGTTTCAATTGCCATCTTTGGTTGTTCGTAGTATGTCTTGTTTATTTCAGCTATTAACATTCTGATGTTCTATATGTGCTAGTATGAACTATGCAGTTCAATTTCATCAATACCTAATTTAACAATAGCTCGATGAATGACTATATTTGGTTGCTATTAAGCATGTTGTACTCCCTCTGAATCTTTTTAGTTCTCATATAAGTTTTGTCTAAAGTCAGGCCTCTTACAGTTTGACCAACTTTATAGAATAAAATACCAACATTCACAATATGAAATAAATATCACTACATGTGTCATGACTTAAATTTTCATATTGTATAACTTTAGCATGCTAGATGTTGTTATTTTTTCATATAAATATGGTCAAACTTTATTAAGTTTGACTCTAGACAATTCTTATATGCAGAATAAAAAGGACCAGAGGGAGTATTGAACACACCTTTCCATTTGATTTAACAATGGCACTGTTTGTATAGCACCTCGTTGTACTAGTGTGGAAAATTCCAATCATTATCATTACTCACTATATTATTCAATAGCACTTCAGGTTGTTCATCAGTTATTTATGAAAACACAACCAGCACAACTATCTAGGTGGTCCCTAGAAGCATCGGTTAGTCGATTATAAAAAATATCAAGTATTTCATTTTTCTTGAGAGGATGATCAGGCAAAGCATTAACTAATTGGAGAAGCCTCCCCCAAGCTTGTGGGAGACTCGCTTCTTCAATTTGCACAAAGTTAAATATTTCCTGTAAGGCATCTTATTTCTTATGAGCAGGGAAATATTTTTCAGAGAAGTAATAGATCATATCCTGGATAATACGCACACAACCAGGAGCAAGAGAATTAAACCATATCTTAGCATCACCCTTTAATGAGAAAGGAAACAACTTAAGAATATAGTAATATCGAATTTTCTCCGCATGAGCAAATAGGGTGGCTATGTCATACAATTTTGTAAGATGTCCCACTACAGTTTCAGATTCATAACTATGGAAAGGATCAGATTCGGCCAAAGTAATTAACTCAGGATCGAGAGAGAATTCATAATCCTTATCAGTAACAAAGATAGGTGAAGTAGCAAACTTAGGATCATATTGCATTCTAGCGTTCAAAGATTTTTCTTTCTACTTGCATAATAATTTCTTGAGATCATCTATATCCTTGCAAGCAAGAAAGTCCCTAGCTACCTCCACATCCATAACTTAACCCTCAGGAATAAAAGGCAATTCATATCAAGGAGAGCTAGGTCTAACAGGTGCTTCAAAGTGTTCAGTTTCAATAACTTCATCAGTTTCCAAAATGTCATCATCTTCAGCATTCTCAACGCTTTTAGCTCTAGCAAGTTGTTCATGAAGAAATTAGCCTAGTGGAATATTATTATCAAGCAAAGTAGTAGTATCATCATAAGCATCATGCATAGCAGAAGTAGCATCATCAATAACATGCGACATATCAGAATCAATAGCAGGTGTAGGTGTCGCAAGATTACTCAAAACAGAAGGTGAATCAAGTGCAGAGCTAGATGGCAGTTCCTTACCTCCCCTCATAGTATAGGGAAAAATCTTGGTTCTGGTATCTTTCAAATTCCTCATAGTGATCAACAGATATAAATCCCAAGTGACTCAGAGAATAGAGCTATGCTCCCTGGCAACGGCGCCAGAAAAAGGTCTTCATAACCCACAAGTATAGGGGATCGCAACAGTTTTCGAGGGTAGAGTATTCAACCCAAATTTATTTGTTCGACACAAGGGGAGCCAAAGAATATTCAAAATGGCTTAATATTTGCAGCAAAGTATTTAGTAGCAAAGTAGTTTGGAAATAACGGTAACAGTGGCAAAAGTAACAATAGCAGTTTTGTAGTGATTCTAACAGCAGTATCAACGAAAGTAACTTAGCAAAGATCAATATGTGAAAAGTTCATAGGCATTTGATCGGCAATGATAATTGTGTCAGATGATATTCATCATGTAGCCGTCATAACCTAGGGTGACACTAAACTAGCTCCAATTCATCAATATAATGTAGGCATGTATTCCGTATATAGTCATACGCGCTTATGGAAAAGAACTTTCATCACATCTTTTGTCCTACCCTCCCGTGGCAGCGGGGTCCTAATGGAAACTAAGGGATATTAAGGCCTCCTTTTAATAGAGATCTAGACCAAAGCATTAGCACTTAATGAATTTATGAACTCCTTAAATTACGGTAATCACCGGAAAGAATCCCAATTATTGTCACCATGGGGTATGCGGATCATAACTCGTAATAGGTGTCTACAACTTGCAAGGTAGGATCAAGAGAACAAATATATTCATGAAAACATAATAGGTTCAAATCTTAAATCTTGGCACTCGGGCCCTAATGATAAGCATTAAGCATAGCAAAGTCATAGCAACATCAATCTCAGAACATAGTGGATACTAGGGATCAAACCCTAACAAAACTAACTCGATTACATGATAAATCTCATCCAACCCATCACCGTCTAGCAAGCCTATGATGGAATTACTCACGCACGGTGGTGAGCATCATGAAATTGCTGATGGAGGAAGGTTGGTGATTATGATGGTGATGAATCCCCCATTCCGGAGCCCCGAACGGACTCTAGATCAGCCCTCCTGATGAAGAACAGGAGGCGGCGGCTCCGTGTCGTAAAACGCAATGAATCCTTCTATTTGATTTTTTTTCTCCCCAAATAGGGTTAGATAGAGTTGGTGTTGAAGTTGGAGGAGGTCCAGGGGGCCCACAAGCCCTCTAGGCGTGCCCCAGGTGGGGGGGTACGCCCCCAGGCTTGTGGCCTCTGGGTGGACCACTTGTGGTTAATTCTTGCACAAGTATTTTTTATATATTGCAAAAATATTCTCCGTAAATTTTCAGGTCAATCCGAGGACTTTTATTTCTACACAAAACTAACACCATAGCGATTCTGCTTAAAACAGCGTCAATCCGGGTTAGTTCCATTCAAATCATGCAAATTAGAGTCCAAAACAAAGGGAAAAGAGGTTGGAAAAGCAGATACGATGGAGACGTATTAGATGCATCGCTATAAAAATAACACATAATAAAGTTCATAAAAGACTCAATTAATCTCAATGAATAATCTACTCATAAACCCACAATTCATCGGATCCCAACAAACACACCACAAAATGATTACATTGAATTGTTCTCTGAAGAGAACATTTATTGAAGATAAAGGAGAGAGAGGGGGAAGAGAGCCATCTAACTACTGCTATGGACTCGTAGGTCCTATGGGGAACGACTCACACATCATCATGGAGGTTGCAAGTATGAAGATGGTCTCCGTGATGGATTCCCCTTCTGGCAGAGTACCAAAAATGCCTCCATATGGAATTGTTTTGGGTCTTGCTCTGTGGGTTTCTGAATATTTGGGAATTTATAGGCTAGAAATTAGGGTAATCGGAGCAGTGGGGGCCCACAAGGGGGAAGGGTGCGCCTACCCCCTAGGAGCGCACCCCAGCCTTGTCGCCTCCTCGTTTGTAGTCTAGACTCCCCCTGAAGCTCCTAGGGCTATTTTTGGTCCATAAAAAATCGTTAAAAAGTTTCACCGTGTTTGGACTCCATTTGGTAGGGATCTTCTGTAAAACCAAAAAAAAGTAGAAAGCAACAATTAACACTTGGGGTTAATAGGTTAGTTCCCAAAAATGATATAAAATGGTGTATAAAGCATACAATATTGATAATATAATAGCATGAAACAATAAAAAATTGTAGATATGTCAGAGACGTATCAGTCGACACCCCAGTTGTTGCACTACCTCGAGTAGAGAAGGCCATTGGACTGAATTGAACGCCTTACATATGTCTAGGTTGAGGACCATCATGGGGTTCTTCAAGGCATGTAACCGGTGAGTCGTGCTCTTAACCAACATGAAATTTCCATGCAAAAATCTTCCTTTGATGAAAGCACTCTGATGATTGCCCACAAGCCTTGGAAGTTCCACCGCCAGCCTAGATGAGAGCACCTTCTCAGAGATCTTTAGAGGTCCATGCACAAGATTGATTGGCCTAAAGTCACCCACATCCAGTATCCCATCCTTCTTAGGCAGTAGCGACACTAGGGATTTACTTATTGCCGCCATGCCTCTAACATCACCCTTTTAAAAATAGTTCATTGCTTCCGTGAAATCCCCTTTGATGATGCTCCAACATGTGGCGTAGAACCGGCCCATAAATCCATCCATCCCTAGTGTTGGTGTCCTAGACTAGGGGGTGCTTGCCACGTCGGCCCGGTGGTTATGGGCCAGGCCAAGGACCCACAAAGGACTGATGGATGGGTCATGCTAGCCCTGGCCCTCGGCATAATCAAGATGAAGATCTCCTGGAGGCTTGGCATACACTTCAAGCATATTTAAACGATCAACATGTTTATCCCTAAATTGTAATCGACCATGTGTAAACCCTAGGTACCTCTGGCATCTATATAACCAGTGGGGTTTAGTCTATAGAGACACACATATGCATTCACAAGTTTTAGAGCTTAGAATAACTTCATACAATCTGGGTAAAACATCGTGTCCCTACTTCTGTCCCAGTGAGGTAGATCAATCTGTACTTTGTACTGCATCAGAATCAATATATAAGAAGCATGACATAGGGTTTCATCTCATCAAGAGGGCCCAAACCTGGGTAAAACATCGTGTCCCTACTTCTCTTGTTACCATCTAGCTCTGATCATCAAGCTTGGGGCCCCTACTCGAGATCTGCTGGTTTTAGCACCAACACCCAGGGCTTTATCCGGAGGCGTAGACTTCATCATGTTCTCCACTTCCTCCACCATGAACGTATCCTCAAGGTGTGACATGTCCATATGTGCCAAACCGAGTGCCTCTAAGTTTATTGTGTGCCTTTGTGTGTCACAAGAATTGAATGCTTCACCGTAGTAAGCATCCATTGCAAATGCCGACTCGTCCTACCACGTGTACATATTTCCATTGTGTCGCCCCAATCTCAGTATGTCCTTCCCCTACCTATGACTTTCTTGCTGATGGAAAAGCCTCGTGCTACCATCCCCTTCTCTTAGCTGTAGCTGGCACGACCACCTCCTCGCAATAGTTAGCTCGAGAGAACATAATCGCAAAAGTTTTCCCTTCAGGCATTTGCATAGATCCCTCTCCGTGGTTGATAAAGCCCTAGAGTCCATAACAATATCCAGTCTGTTGATCACCACTAGCATGATGGAAATTTGTAATTTCACATTACAATCCACCAATCACTCCACCTTTGGAGAATCAAAGAAGTAGCCCTCGGCTTATTGTGTAGCGTAAGTTAATCAATGGAAGCCACCGATGTCGAACCCTACGCTACTTGCACTGTTTGCATAAACCCCTCGGCTTTGACCCAGAATGCTTCAAACTTGAATCGTTTACGATTATTAACCTACACACTCATGTCCAACATTAGAGGGTAGTGATCCGATATGGCAGTGCCCAAGGCTGAAAAGAAGCAAGCTAGAAATGCCTCATCCCACTCATTAGAGACAAAAACATGGTCGATCTTTTCCAAGGTTGCGCTTTGCCTTTCGTTTGACCATGTGTAAAGTCTTCCGTTGAGATACACTTCCTTCAACTCTAGCATACTTAACATCCCACGAAATCTCCCCAACATCCTACAATTTATCAACGCGTTGCTCTTGTCTTCCTACCTCGCAAGGAGGTTGAAGTCAACTGTTAAAAGCTACAGCCCAATATGCAAATCTCTGATGTCCACTAACTCTCACATAAACTCCACCATGTCACTCTCATTCTGTGGACCATAGACACAAGTGAGCCACAACTCACTACTAGGGGAAAGGCTATAGGTAGAAGGTTAGCAGTAGCGCTCGGTAAATACCCCATGCTACTATTAACTAGCAGTAAAGATGGTGGCTGCCCCATGCTACTGGTATACTATAGTAGTAGTGTTGGTCTGTTCAACAAGCGATGCTGCTAATTGGGCCCAAGGTGCCCCCCGGGTGGAGCTATTATAGCAGCGCTCGCAATGAAACCCGCTCTACTACTAAGACGATAGTTGTAGCACAGGTCACGGACACCATGTTGCCAATATGCCCATATGGTGTCAGTTCCTGGGCCCCACATAGCAGCAGCGCTAGTTGCAGACCAGCACTACTACTACCAGGATAGTAGTAGCGCTGGTCGGCAGCTCCTCACTACTGCTAAGGCGTTGTAGCCTAAAATATCCACCACCTTTCCCCTCTCCCCACCTTTCTCTCTCTCTCTCTCTCTCTCTCTCTCTCTCTCTCTGTTCCCTCTTCCTTCTCCTTCCTCCTTCCTCCTCCTTACTCCTTCCTTCTCCTTTCTCCTTCCTCCTCCACTTGCTTTCTTTCTTCTTCCATAAATTCTACCCCCTCCTACCTCTCTCTCCTTTAATGCCCCTCCACCATCTCCATTAATGCCCCTTCCTCACTTTCTCTCCTCTTCCATATATTTATTGCCCCCTCTCCACTCCTAGATTTGTCTCACCAGGTATCTCTCTTTCCCTTTCTCTCCCCTCCTCCCTATATCTCATTTAATGAAGTAAGCTATCTACCTTCCCTAATTCGTCAAGATCGAGAATTAAATACCGGTCTTTGTCCACTTTATATCGATCCATAAGTAGTGACACCAGCCTCATCATGCTACACGATATCTCTAGGTGAGTAAAAATAAGTATTGTGCAAGAATGGAAATGTGTGTGTGTATGTGTGACATGCATGAGTTGCCTACGTTTTGCCAAAATGTCAATTTATTTCCTATTTTTAGGGAAGGTCATGCCAAATTTTTGGATGACTTTGATGCATGCGTGGTAATAATTATTTTGCTTGTATCGCACAGGCAATCATCAAGAAGGTTAGTGCAAGGATGGTGGAAAGATGGTTGCGATCTGCGGTTAATGACATGTATGAAAATAACCGGATGGCGATTTTATGTTTGTTTCAAATATGCAAAGTTGAATTTGGCTCAACCCCTTTAAGGATGGCCTTTTGAAGGAGCACCTGCTCATGTGTGGTTTCATATATGGCTATACTTGATGGATGAGTAAAGATGATGACGAGGACATCGATGAGGCAGGTAATAACGACATGGGACCAGACGAAGAGATGGTCAATAATGTACCCAAAGAACAGGGCGCCACGCATGGCATTGGAGAAGAGACTGGACATGAAGGAGAAGATGTAGACATGCCGCAGCCTTCATCGCTACTAAGTTTAGTCATGGGGGACCCTCATGTTCGATACTTCTTCGCAAGAAGACGACTAGCGATAGAGCTGCTTCTAGAGAGGAGGCCAAGCTGGCGCAACTGGAGGTTGACTCGAGGACTCCATTGTTTGAAGGTTGTGATCCCGAGGTGACCCGCTTGAGTTTCATAGTTGAACTTCTAAAGACAAAGGTCAAAAACAAATGGACCCACAGAAGCCTCGATGGTCATTTGAAGTACATAAAAAAGGTTCTTCCTGCGGGGAAACTGTGTCCTACAAGTGTCGAGGAGGCCAAGAAAATAGTGTGCCCTCTTAATCTGCCGCACATTAGATACCACATTGGCATCAATGATTGCATCATTTATCAGAAGGAGCATGCTGAAAGAACTATTTGTCCGGTGTGCAATGCTTCTCGATACAAGAAGGCCGGAAAGAAAGCTCCTCAGAAAGTTATATGGTACTTTTCGATCATTCCCCGTGTGCGGCATTATTTTTTAGATCCTAATGAAGCAAAGCTCATGCGCTGCCACGTGGACAGTGTGAAGCCCCACGATCGAGATGATCCCAAGCTGAGACACCTCGTGGATGCAAGCCAGTGGAGAGCGTTCAATGGTGAATATCGATATTTCACATAAGATCCATAGAACGTCATGCTTGGTATGAGTATGGATGACATGAATCCATTTGGCAACAAGAATATCGACCATAGCATATGGCTCATGTTTGTATGGATGTACAACCTCCACCCTGGAAGTGCATGAAGGCAAAGTACATACACATGAGCATGTTGATTCAAGGGACGAAACTACCGGGAAATAATATCAATTGTATCTTGGGCTACCTAAATAGGAGCTACACACATTATGGAAAGCACCGGTCAAGACATGGGATGCCAGCAAAGGAGAGTATTTCAATATGAGAGACGCGCTGATGATGATGGTGCATGACTATCTCAGTTACGGATATGTCACAGGGTAGATGTGCCACGAATATAGCGGATGCAACAAGTGCATGGATGATATAACGTCTCAGCAGCTAATGAAAGATGGCGAGTTTGCGAAAATCATGTACATGGGGCATCGAAGATGGCTCGAGGAGGATGATCCATGGAGAAAACATGGAGATCTATTCAATGGCATGGCTGAGCACCGAGATTGATGCCGTTCGAGAGGATGAAAGGGGTCATTAAAGGATTCATTTGTAACATGTCCCGTCGAGATGGAACCATCATCAAAGGCTATCTGATGCAAGAATGCATCTTCTTCAGTGAGAATTATCTATATGGAGACCATGTTGTTGGTTTTCCTGTTAACAAGAACCTCGGGAGGCTTAGAGGAGAAGGTCACACCAATGGTCGGAGGGAATTGAAGTGGACCACTCTGGTCAATGCTATGACTTTGACAAAGCAAACTTAGTAGTGTTGCAGCACCTAGAAGTGCTAGAAGATTTGGTGACACAACACAAAGACACCATCACAAAGAAATACCTTCAATGCGGGTTGCGCAAGATGGACGCTGAAGTTCTTAGAGAGTGCAACTCCACTTTCTTGAGTTGGTTCAAAGAGCGAGTTCTGGCTATTCCCCTGGAAGAGGGTTTTCTGAACAGAATGTTCATATATGCCTTAGCACTAGGCCCCGTAGTCAACCTCCCGACTTATCAAGCATATGACATCAACGGATACACGTTGTACACGGAGGCCAAAGATATAAACAGTGATTACTAGAACTCAGGGGTGACGATGCAATCCATGAGCATCGGCGACGACAGAACTAAAATATACTATGGAAGGGTCGAAGAGATCTGGGAGCTTGACTACTCTGGTCTGCATAGTGTGATGATGTTCTGTGCCAGATGGGCTAGGTTCATCGAAAGAGAAAACCGGTATTTCACTACCATGTCTATATCGGCCTCCAAGAGCGGTACAATGAACATCCAAGCAAAAATGAGCCATGGGTACACACTAAGCATGTTACACAATGCTTCTTCATAACCGGCCCAAGAAATCCCAGCCGTGTTGTCGTGAGGAGAGGCAAAAGGAGCATTGTCGGAATGGATGGAGTCGCCAGTGAGGAAGACTACGACCAGTATAGTGACCCAATGAGGGAAGATGACGATGATGAGGAAGCATACGTCAAAAGAAGAACCAACACTACATTACCTAAGAAAGATCATACGCCCTAGAAAAAGAAAAGTCACGGCGAGGGGAAGGAAAACAGAAGGAAAATTAAAGGAAAAAAGAAAAGGAATAAATAGTTAGATGTAAATAGTTGTAGTGCGGGGTACCTCGAACAACGCTACTGCTATTTATATTTTAGGATTTAAAAAATAAAACAAAATAAAATGGAAAAGATAGTAGTAGTGCGGGTCTGTAGACCCCGCTACTACTAACTTTCACTTAGTACAACCGCCGCGCTCCCTCTCGTTTGTCCCCCATTCCCCATTCCCCAATTCAAACTCCTCTCGCGCGGCCCTAGCCCTCCATCGTTGCCGTTGCCCGAACCCGAACACCCTCGCGCCCTCGCAAGAGCTGTAAGCACCCCACACCCATGCTCCTCCTCTGGTGCCCACGTGTCCACGCCTCGACTCCAACCCTCCTTGGTGCCGCTGTCTCCCCCAACCTTGACCTCATCGCCATCGTCTCCCCAACCCCACCCACCCCCCTCTGTAAGACCCCTGCCCCACCTTCTCTCTCATTTTCAGCAAGAAATTCATCAAATTGGGGATGCTAGGGTTCTTTAACAGAAACCACAACATCAATATTTGCAAGAAGTTCATGAAATTTCTGTAAGTGGAGATTCTAGGGTTCTAGGGTTCTTAGAAATTGGGGTTTTATTCCATTCTAGGGTTTAGGGTTCTTGGAAATGACAGCTTATGATTGAATTTTACTCTAGGGTTCTTAGAAATTAAGAAAATGAAGTTTACTCTAGGGTTGAATTTTACTCTAGGGGTTGAACATTTTGCTGGAATATTTCATAGTTCGAGTGCTACAAAATATTGTCTCTGATTTCTGCATTGGATGAGTTAACTGAATTTATTTAGTTAACTGAGTTTGTCCCTCGAGTATTGAATCAAACTGAATTTGGCTAAATGTTTTTATTTATGCCATTGGCTAACTACTTTGTATTGCTTGGAGTGGTTCAGTATGCCTAGGCAGTAGCATCTAGCTTTAGAAGCTATATCCAGTTAAGATTGAAAACTAGTGGGAGTAGTATATTTTTTAGAAGAGTAGTGGTACATTTCTTTCTACATCTCTTTTTTGAGTGGAGTGTACTTGCTGTATAATTTTGGTGTACTTGTTGTGTTGGCACATTACATAGTGCTGGTGCAACATATCTTTGCAGGGAATCTGATTTCGAGTGGCCTATGTTTTGCCGGAATGTTGATTCATTTCCGTTCTGAGAAATTTCAGGCGCTCGATTAGTCCACTTTTTTTAGCAAAGGTCATGCTGAAATTTCCCTTGAATTTCGACATGACTTGTGCTGAAAGTAGGACATATCGAGTGCTTGGGATTTGCTATGACAGGAATGAAACAGTATTCCGACAAACATAGGACATTTTTTATGTTAGTATTCATTTAATTGTAGTTTTAGAATTAAACGAGCAGACTGAACTGTACGAGACATGGTGAATAACGACGAGGCCAACGGTTCAGTTGATGCCTGCTTCGAGAATGCACACCATTTCCTAGACTTTTTGGCTAGTCAGGAAGAAGAAGGGTTGCAAGGACCCCCTTCTCATAATGAAGGATTGAACTATCGACACCGGCAGCGACACCGACGTTCAGACCGCCACCGACACCGGCATGGAGACCGAAACTGATAGTGGCAACCGGACCACGAAAGGTGGCACTAAAGTAGAGAAGATGAAGAGGTCCCGACGCCCAAATCAGCTCGGCATCGAAAGACTGGTAGTCAAGAAGGTGCACGCGGGCCTGTTTGATCCTATATAGCCACGGGAAGTATTAGCATGCTACGACAACCAGATAGGATGCATCCTACAGGAAACTGTCGGATTTTGGGCTCCGGCAAAACCCTTTAGGTTCGAACACTGGGGTGCAGATGAAGATCTCTCCCTACCTAATCATGCCCTCAGTCTCACCACGATTTCAAAGCTTAGCTCGACGAACCCGCAACATAAGAGACACGAGGTTTATACTGGTTCGGGCCACCGTTGTGGTGTAATACCCTACTCTAGTGTGGTGTGGTGGATTGCCTCTTGGGCTGATGATGAACAGTACAAGGGAAGAACAGCCTCCTAAGGAGAGGTGTTCTTGTGCTCGGTGGACTTGTGTGGGTGAGGATGATCTGAATCAGTTACCTCCTACGGTGGTGGCTAGTCCTATTTATATAGGCCCTGGTCCTCTCCCCAAATATTGAGCGGGAAGGGATCCAACAACAGCCAAATTCGAAGGGAGACAACTAGTACGAGTTATCCTGACTAAAGGTGGTCTTCGCCTGCCAAAGGCTCTGGTGGTGACACCGCCTTGGGCTCCACGGTGACCTCCATCTTGTCGTCCTGCTGGTGTTGGTCTCGTTGCACCGATATGGAAACCTTTGCCTGATGCCTCGTGACTCATCGCCTGTGCTTACCCCTTTAGCACCAAAGAGGAAACGAGGACACTGCGTGCTGGCACCCACTTGGCGCCCGCCTAGCTCCGGTCGTCATGGCTTGTGTCACAGGAACCTCGCGAGGTGTCCCTTGCCTTGATCTCTCCTCCCCTCGCGAGCCATCCTGGTGAGGTCGCTCCCGAGGAGGTCTTGTGTCGTCCGCCTCGCGAGGCTTGGCCCCTTGCGAGGGTCTTGAGTGTTTGCTAGTGAAGATGGGACATACAGGGCCGCTAGTGGAGTCATGCCGTGGGCCGTAGGCAGGCAAGTCTGGGACCCCCATTCCGAGGACACAGACAGTAGCCCCCGGGCCCAAGGCACGCTCGAACTTGGCTTCGAGGCGAAGCCAAAGGGCAAGTGCGATGCACCACGGGCCCCAACAGCCTGCGGCCTTGGTCAATGCGTGGCGATTGATTGGACGTGGGCGTCTCCGCTTCCCCACGCTGCCTCGACAACTACCCGTCTGACAAAAGGCTGGCGCGGGCAACGCTTGCCTTCATTGCTTTGCTTCGCCTTGCTCCAGATCCCCTTTCACGCTCCTTGCTTCCGAAATCTCTAGATCTGCTTCAATCCCCTTCCGAGCTTTCGACCAATGGCGCCCCGAAAGGCCAAGGCTGCTGCGCCACCTGCTTGGTACGAGCCGGCTCTAGACACGCCCAACATCTTAGAGAAGAACCTCGCCGCCACGCACCTGCTGACGGCAGGGGAGAGAAACGAGAAGGGGAAGACCGAGCTCTGGGCTGGCTCCGCCGAGCCGAAGGCTTTGAATAGCACCTTCTACCCCTTCTTTATGAGCAGCGTCGTCGCGGGCCTGGTTCCCCCCTTCTCCGACTTCTTCTATGTCATCCTCCGCCATTACAGGTTGCAATCTCTCCATCTCCATCCCAACTCCGTTCTTCTCTTGTCAATCTTCGCCTTCTACTGTGAGGCGTACGTCGGCGTGGTGTCGTCCGTGGCTCTGCTGCGCCACTTCTTCTTCCTCCGGATCAACGACGGGCACACCTTAGGGTGTGCCAACTTCGTCGCGGCCGGCAAGGCCAACGCGATCTTGAAGGCCAGGAAGAAGGCCTATGGCTTCAGGAACAAGTGGGTTATGGTGGATGCCAAGTGTGTCCATCCCTGGTTGAGGCTACCGACAGAGATGCCCCTGTCTGACGAGGGGTGGTCCTGCGCGAAGCTTACTGATGACCAGGCGACGTTGGTGCCGGAGAAGATGACCGCCGACCTGAAGCCGGGCAACACGAAGGCAGCAAAGCTGACGAGTGCCATGCTCCTGAGGGAGTTCCTTATGCTGCGGGTGGCTCTGCTAAGAGGCACACTCGCGCCCCTTGTGGATGCTTGGGGCTAAGAAGACAAGCTTCGCCTGAGTCCGGGGGCCTTGGTTGACGAGGAGCTGGCCATGGCTCTTCGCCTCTTGGTCGGGGATGACCAGGAGTACCCGCCGAGTGCCATCACTCCCTTGTTCATTTGCAAGGACGGGGTGCAGGTTGTGGCCGCCATGCCCACCTTCGATGAGCGCGGCCTGGTGCCGCCGGCTCCCCTTGTGGTTCTGGAGGCGACGGCGCCGCTGGGCGTGTCTTCTAGTGATTCCCGCAACGAGGGGGAAGAGGAGGATAGCAAGGAGCGCAACTCAGAGGCGACTCCCGAGGGGATGGGGGAGACCTCCCCCTTGCACAAGGCTGACATCCTCCACACCCTTCCTGATGAAGATGATGAGGTCGTCGTCCTCCGGGAGAGAGAGGAGCCACCCTTGGTTCTGACGAGGGGCAGGTCGGCGTTGATCTCCCGAGATGATGCCCCAGTTGTGACTCCGCCTGGGGCTGCTTTTGGTCCGTCCGCTACCCCTTCTTCCACTCTTGGACCCCGCGCGTCTGCGCCTCAGGCTGCGAGGCTCTCCGGCTTCAAGCTTACGAAGCGGAGGGACTACACCGCGGTAGACAAGTAAGTGTTCTTCTCCTGCTTTGTTCTTGCTTCTGCTGCTTGACCTTGATACTTCTTCGTTGTGCAATTAGGCCGATGCCCGCGGCGAAGTAGAGGAAAGAGGAAGCGATGGTAATGCTCGGGACCGTTTGTCTGTTGGGGCCGCGTCTCCCACCGTGGAGAAGGGCAGCGTCAGCGCTCGTGCTTCTCCGGCTCGATCGACCTCGCGAGGCTTGGGAGAGCATCCTCGGGAGGAGGAAGCCCCTGTGGCCCCGCTGGCTCCGGATGTGCCAGCACCTGACCCTGTCATCGAGAACCCCAAAGCTCAGGAGCCTCCGTCCTCCTAGGCCATGGTGACGACGTTGCCTCCTCCTCCTCCTGCTGCATTGCTGATTCCAGGTCCTTCCGCCTCCCCTGACGTCTTGGAGCGCGCTCTTTCTGAGATGACACGGCTGTGACAAGATCTTCAGGGTGCCGAACCCCACCTAGTAGTTGGGCGCCTGGAGCTGGTCTCTGGCTGGCTTCATTCTAACGCGTTTGTTCGGGCGGCGCTGAGCCAGGCCGCGGCGACCTCCGAGAAGGAGGAGCAGGCCGCCGCCCAAGCAGCAGCCACTCGCGAGGTGGCATTGAAGGATGTCAAGGCCGCCTAGGATCGTTGTAGGGTGCTGGAGGCCGAGCTGAAGACCCTGTGCAACGAGCGTGCGGAAGAAGCCCGTAGCCGCAAGGCGGAGGAGGAGAAGATGAAGGCCCGAGAGGATGCCATCAAGGGTCGTGATGCCAAGCTGGAGGAGTTGGCGAAAGCGCATGCCACGCAACGCAGCCGGCTGAAGAAGCTGGAGCAGAAGGTGGAGGCGGAGAAGGCTGATCTTGACGCCAAGGCGAAGGTCCTAGCTGAGGATCGGGAGGCCTTCAAGCTCCTTGAGGTGAGGTCTCGGACGGCGCTGCGGTCGCTCTACGATAAGGGCTTGGAGGAGGCGTTGGCCGCCAGCAACGCGGGCCCCACCCAGATGCTTCCTTATCTGGTTGGTGCGCTTGAGGACGTCGTGAGCGGTATTGGCCCCATGGAAGAGGGGGAAGACCGCGTTCTTCCCTCAGTCGCGTTGACGCGCGTCTTCAGCCACCTCCATTTTCGTGATCCCACCGCCCGCCTTGACGAGCTGTTGGAGCATGTGGACGGCGAGCACTGCACAGCCGCTGCCGCAGCCATGAAGAGCCAGGTGGAGGCCCTGCTGGAGAAGTTCCGCACCTTCGCTCCCGCGCCTTCGACTGGCGGTGCTACTGATCTCGCCACTCCAGCATGCGGTGCAGGTGAAGGCGACGCCACCAAGGAATTAGCATCCCTTGCGGGTGATAGCGGTGTCCAGGGATGACTTGCTTGCGGCTCTTTTCCTGTTTAAACTCTTGCAACATGTACCATGCCTCGTGGAGGCATTTAAACTTGCGTCTGGTATTGGAGAACAATATGTTTTGTAATATTTGCTTTGAGATTTTGCGTTTTCCTTCCCATTTGCTTTACGTTCTACTTTGGCATAGCCGGACCCCGTGCATACCTCAGCCTTCGTTGGGTCGTCCGGATCACCAGGACGAGACCAAGGAGTGAGGGGCTACATGGCCAGTTAGGCTCCTGAGTCGTGATGCTCAGGAGTCCCCCTTAACGCTCAAACGACCTTCCTACCTTTTCCCTCGCTGAGGCTCGGCTCGGGAGGGCCGCGTGACGACTAGGTCCGGGGGACCTGGCTGGGTGGCGTACGCTTGGGCGTGACCCGAGCGCAGCCCCATTGCCCATCCCCATCGCGCGACTCTCCCGAGGGTACGTGTTGTGATGAGGCCAAACACTAAGCTCAAGGGCTCCCTGAGGTTGATACGGCTGTGAGACCGCCCTCAGTTGTTTATCACCAGCGCGGAGCATAGCGCTTCCGCACTTGCACGATCATAGCCGCTCCTCGACAGTGTCGACGGCCAGCGTGGAGCATGGTGCTTCCACTGGTATGTGGGAGGGGACTCCCTACCGCGGAGAGCCCCCGGGGCGTGTACAACCCTGCCTAGACACATGGCTGGCATGGCAGGGCTAGACGAGGTGTGTCTGGGCACTTGTGAGCCAGCGCGGGACTCACGAGGCCCTACCTCAAGGTAGGTTGCGCCTAGTCTTGGTTCTTGATGATTGCGGTGATCCTGCGAGATGGTTAGACAACCTGCGCCGAACGAATCCCCTGAGGTTATCGCATGAGAAGGCCAAGCACCAACGACCCCAGGAGGTGACGTGAACGGGGCCGGCCCGCCAGACAGAGCTTAGCCATTGGATTTATCGATGCTGCAGGGACGGGCCCGAGCACAGACGTCATGCCTAGCCTCCTTATGCGAAGAATCCTGAAGAAAGACAATCGGCGTGCAACTCCCACGGTGGGTGGCAATCAAGCATGTGATAACCATATATAGATTGTGCATGAAAAAGCAGACTAGCTTAGGTAAACTCAAGAATGATACATGACACTGGGCTGGACTCGAGCGGCTTGGGGATGAAGCAGCCTGAGGGGTGCACCAGCAAAGTAAGCTAAATACGTAAAAGGATACATGCCGCAGGGACAGGCCCATGTGGCCTGGGAATGATGCAGCCCGAGGGGCGCTCCTAGCTAAATAAACTTGGAAAATGTCACCTGGTTCTGTTGTCGAAGGTGTGTTGGGGCAGCTGAAGATGTGTGGCGAAAGGAATGTTCCTCACGAGCTACCGGGGCCCTGAGCCTCGGGAGGCTCTTAGGGTCTAGGCGGTTCCTTGAGGATCGTCTCCATCTCCGCCAGGACTGCATGATGCCTGGCCTCCTAAGCCGCCAGGATGCTCCGCAGGTTGCGCTGGAAGGTGGACGCCACGCTCGGCAGGCCAAATGGCATGCGCACGTAGCTGTGAGGTGGGCCCTCGCAACGTCCCACGCACAAAGGCCAGAAAATCTCCTGAGATGCGGCTCTGTTGAGCCATGGGATGTCGATGCAGATGCGCAGCCCGCCATCCTCGCCTGGATGGGGAGCCGCGCCAGGTGGGCGGCGGTCGCCGCGCATGGCCCTTGCATCCTGCAGCTCTAGAGTGACCTTGGTGATGAACTCCTGAGCACCAGGCGCTTCCTCGCCTGGTGTCCTCCTGAGGGAAACGTGCTGCGAAGAACGCCTCCACGTGGTGCCTGAGCGCCTCTCTCGTGATGCTGGCAAGGTCTGAGGCCCTCCAGAAGAGAGCCCCTGAGCCATGCCCGAGGAGGGCATCGGGCGCGCCTTCCTATGCGAGGGAGGGAGGCGCCCCAGGCGCGAGCGCCGATCCTGACGTGGCACCACTTGAGGCGCCGCTCCCCTGAGGCCCTATGCGGATAACTGCTTCTTCTTCTTCTTGGGGACGGCCTTTGGAGGGTACTGCGCCGCATTGTTGTCGAGGTCTTCGATTGATGCTTCTTGGAAGGCGTGCTCGAGGGAGCACACCACATCTCTTTCTTCGCAAGGGACTGTGATGATCTCGCCGCTTCCTGGCATCTTGAGGATGTTGTAGCCGTGGTGTGTCACTGCCATGAACTTGGCCAGGGCCGGATACCCAAGGATGGCATTGTACGGCAGATGGATGTGGGCGACGTCGAAGTCGATGAGCTTGGTGCGGTAGTTGTCGCGCTGTCCGAAGGTGACAGGGAGGCGGACCTGCCCTATCGGGGTGGTGGAGCTGACGGTTAGACCTGAGAAGGGCTTGGTAGGCTGAAGCTGATGGTATGGCACTTGGAGGCTGTCGAAAGTCTCGACGGACAGGACGTTGAGCCCTGCATTGCCGTCGATGAGGGTCTTGGTGACTTGCACGTTGCTGATGACGGGTGAGCAGAGCATCGAGAGGGTGCAAGCGGTGGCCGCACTCTTGAGATGATCTGCTGAGCTAAAGGTGATGGCGCACTTGGACCACCTGAGTAGGCACGTGGCCTCGAGCCTGGGAAGGACTGCGTTCACCTCGCGAGCAAACTGCTTGAAGATACGCTGAGAGGCCGGGGCCTGAGCTCCGCCCAAGATGCAGGCGATAGCACGCGGCTCTTGGAAGCCCCCAGCCCCCTCGTCCTAATGGTGGTCGTCGTTCCTTCTTGGTGGTCGCGGCAGCGAAGGAAGGCCAGCGGTCCTCGCACGGCTGATCCCTCCATGCGCCCTCACGAGGCTGGTCCTGCCAGCGCTCCTCACGAGGCCGGTCGCGCCACTCCTGGCGGGGGCCCTGGTCGTCCCAGCGTCCTCTTCCACGTCCTCCTCCTCGGCCGTAGCCCTGGTCGTTGCGCTCGGGGCGTCGACCGAGGTGTCCATCTCGAATGGCCCTGAGTTCTTGACAGTCGTTAGTGTTGTGGATGTGTACGTTGTGGAAGGCGCAGAACGGGCGGCTGCTCTTGGACGACTCAGGAAGGTCCCGGTCATGCTTCGTGTCCGGCTCCGCTGCGAGCACGGCCAATCCTTTGCACTTCACGTCCTTGGCCTTGGCCTTCTTCTCCTCGGAGTCAGCAACCGGGAGCTCGAGGAGGGAAAGGCGCCCTTCCTCAGCTCTCGTGCACTTGGTCGCCAGGTTGAACAGCTCCAAGGTCATGCATAGCTCCTTGTGGATGGCGAGCTCCTCCTTCACATTGACATTGCAGACGCCATCAGAAAACACGGAGATAATGGCCTCGTCCGTCACCTTGGGGATCTTGAGGCGAACGTTGTTGAAGCACTAGATGTACTTTTGCAGGGTCTCTCCTGGCTGCTGCTTGATGCGCCGCAGGTCACCCGCGGCCGAGTGCCCTGGAAGTTGGCGACGAAGCGGTCGCGCATCTCATTCCAGGCGGAGATCGAGCCCGGGGGTAGGTCAGGAGCCACGAGCGAGCGCCATCCTTGAGAGCCATGGGGAACCAGTTCGCCATGACTTTTTCATCGCCGTTGGCCGCCTCGATGCTCAGCTCATAGAGCTGCAGGAACTCCGCGGGGTCGGGGGTGCCGCCGTAGTGAGGAGGTAGGTCTGGCTTAAAGTTTCCCGGCCAGGCGACGCTACGCAGCTCAGGAGTGAAGGCGCGACAGCCTGTGGTGGCCACCAGGACCCTTTGCTGATGCGGAGCCAGCCCTTGATGCCCGCACATCGCCGCCGCAGGGGGCGCACGGTCTTGTCGCAGTGGTGCTGGGAGCACGGGGGCATTCTCCTGCGGCCGGGGAACTTCTTGGCAGCTTCCTTCTTCTCGCGCGGGTGCCCGACGCGGTGGGTCACGCTGGGGGGCCGCACGTCTCGGCGCCAGAATGCCGTCTTGGTGAAGGGGTGGTGGAGGCGCTCCGTGAGCCACATTGCCTGTAGCTGGCGGAGGGCGAGGCAGCGAGAGGGATGGCGTGGGGAGCCCCCGGCGGCGCTGTCGAGCTCGGCGATGCAGTCCAGCCAGTCCTCGTAGAGGTCGTTGATATGTCCATTTTGCATCATGCTTTTATGTCGATAATTATTGCATTATGGGTTGTTATTACATGTTATGTCACATTACTTATGCCTATTCTCTCTTATTTTACAAGGTTTACATGAAGAGGGAGAATGCCGGCAGCTGGAATTCTGGGCTGAAAAAGGAGCAAATTTTAGAGACCTATTTTGCACAACTCGAAAAGTCCTGAAACTTCACGGAGGCACGTTTTGGAATAAATAAAAAATATTGGAGAAAGAATCAACCAGAGGGGGCCCACACCCTAGCCACGAGGGTGGGGCGCACCCTACCACCCGGGAATGCCCCCTGCCTCATGGGCCCCCTGGCAGGCCTCCGATGCCCATCTTCTGCTATATGAAGCAAGCTTTCGGGACGAAACACCGCCCCCACGAGGCAGAACCTTGGCGGAACCAATCTAGGGCTCCGACGGAGCTGTTCTGCCGGGGAAAAATCCCTCCGGGAGGGGGAAATCATCGCCATTGTCATCACCAACGATCCTCTCATCGGGAGGGGGTCAATCTCCATCAACATCTTCACCAGCACCATCTCCTCTAAAACCCTAGTTCATCTCTTGTATCCAATCTTTGTCCCAAAACCTGAGGTTGGTACATGTGGGTTGCTAGTAGTGTTGATTACTCCTTGTAGTTGATGCTAGTTGGTTTATTTGGTGGAAGATCGTATGTTCAGATCCTTTATGCATATTAATACCCCTCTGATTATGAACATGAATATTATTTGTGAGTAGTTACGTTTGTTCTTGAGGACATGGGAGAAGTCTTGCGACAAGTAGTCATGTGAATTTGGTATTCGTTCGATATTTTGATGAGATGTATGTAGTCTTTCCTCTAGTGGTGTTATGTGAACGTCGACTACATGACACTTCACCATTATTTGGGCCTAGAGGAAGGCATTGGGAATTAATAAGTAGATGATGGGTTGCTAGAGTGACAGGAATTTAAACCCTAGTTTATGAGTTCCTTCGTAAGGGGCTGATTTGGATCCATTTGTTTCATGCTATGGTTAGGTTTACCTTAATACTTCTTTTGTAGTTGCGGATGCTTGCAATAGGGGTTAATCATAAGTGGTATGCTTGTCCAAGGAAGGACTGCACCCAAGCACTAGTCCACCCGCATACAAAATTACTAAGTAACGAACGCGAATCATATGAGCGTGATGAAAACTAGCTTGATGATAATTCCCATGTGTCCTCGGGAGCGCTTTTCTCTATATAAGATTTTGTCCAGGCTTTTCCTTTGCTACAAAAAGGATTGGGCCATCTTGCTGCACCTTATTTAGTTTTATTACTTGTTACGCGTTACAAATTACCTTATCACAAAACTATCTGAAAACCGCTTATCATTTCCTTCTGCTCCTCGTTGGCTTCGACACTCTTCCTTGTCGAAAAGGCTATGATAGATCCCCTATGCTTGTGGGTCATCAAGACTCTTTTCTGGCGTCGTTGCCTGGGAGTGAAGCGCCTTTGGTAGGTGGAATTTGGTAAGGAAAAATTTATATAGTGTGCTGAAATTTACTGTCACTTGTCACTATGGAAAGTAATCCTTTGAGGGGCTTGTTCGGGGTATCTTCACCCCCGACCAGTAGAGCAAAGAGTTGCTCCTCAACCTACTGAACCTACTGAAAATGTTTACTTTGAAATTCCTTCGGGTATGATAAAGAAACTGCTAGCTAATCCTTTTACAGGAGATGGAACATTACATCCCGATTTGCACCTAATCTATGTGGATGAAGTTTGTGGATTATTTAAGCTTGCAGATATGCCCGAGGATGTTAGCAAGAATAAGTTCGTCCCTTTATCTTTGAAGGTAAAGGCATTGACATGGTTTTTGCTATGTGATGATATGGGATCATGGAACTACAACCGATTGAAATTGGAATTTCATCAGAAGTTTTATCCTATGCATCTTGTTCATCATGATCGTAATTATATATATAATTTTTGGCCTCGCGAAGGAGAAAGCATCACTCAAGCTTGGGGAAGGCTTAAGTCAATGTTATATTCATGCCCCAATCATGAGCTCTCAAGAGAAATTATTATTCAAAAAATTTATGCTCGGCTTTCTCTCAATAATCACTCTATGCTCGATACTTCTTGTACTGGCTCTTTTATGATGAAGACTACTGAATTCAAATGGGATTTATTGGAAAGAGTTAAACACAACTCTGAAGATTGGGACCTCGACGAAGGTAAGGAGTCAGGTATAACACCTATGTTTGATTGTGTTAAATCTTTTATGGATAGCGACGTTTTCCATGAACTTAGCACTAAATATGGACATGACTCTGAGATAGGAGCTTCTTTCTATGAATCCTTTGCTACTCATGTTGATCTCCCTAAGGAGAAGTGGTTTAAATATAATCCTCCCATTGAAGTAAAAGTAGTTGCACCTATTAAAGTTGAAGAAAATACTATCACTTGTAATGATCCTATTGTTCCTATTGCTTATAATGAGAAACCACCTTTCCCTGTTAGAATAAAGGATCATGCTAAAGCTTCAACCGTGGTAAACAAAAGTAATATTAAGACACCCAAACCCCCTGAGCAAATTAAATTTGAACCTAGTATTTCTATGGTTAAAGATCTCTTGGCTGATAATATTGATGGACAAGTTATTTACTTCTGTGATGAAGCTGCTAGAATTGCTAGGCCTGATGCTAAAAATAAACATAGACCTGTGGTAGGCATGCCTGTTATTTCTGTTAAAATAGGAGATCATTGTTATCATGGCTTGTGTGATATGGGTGCAAGTGCAAGTGCAATACCCCATTCCTTGTACAAAGAAATTATGCATGACATTGCACCCGCTGAGATAGAAGAAATTGATGTTACAATTAAGCTTGCCGATAGAGATACTATTTCACTGGTTGGGATTGTTAGAGATGTTGAAGTCTTGTGTGGGAAAGTTAAATATCCTGCTATTTTTCTTGTTCTTGGTTCCCCACAAGATAACTTTTCTCCCATTATATTTGGTAGACCCTTCTTGAATATTGTTAATGCTAGGATAGACTGCGAAAAGGATGTTGTTACTATTGGTTTGGGTGATATGTCTCCTGAGTTTAATTTTGCTAAATTTCGTAGACAACCGCATGATAAAGAATCTCCTAGTAAAGATGAAATTATTGGTCTTGCTTCTATTGTCGTGCCTCCTAATGATCCTTTAGAACAATACTTGCTTGACCATGAAAATGATATGTTTATGAATGAAAGAAGAGAATAGACGAGGTATTCTTTAAACAGGGGCCTGTTTTGAAACACAACTTGCCTGTTGAAATCCTAGGGGATCCTCCTCCACCCAAGGGTGATCCCGTGTTTAAGTTTAACCATTACCTGATACTATATGCTTATCTTGATGAAAAGAAGATATATCATGTTATTATTAGTGCTAACCTTTCAGAGCATGAAGAAAAGAAATTATTGAAAACTCTGAAGAAGCACCATGCTGCTATTGGATATACTCTTGATGATCTTAAGGGCATTGATACGTATCCGTCGTATCTACTTTTCCAAACACTTTTGCCATTGTTTTGGACTATAACTTGCTTGATTTGAATGGAACTAACCCGGACTGACGCTGTTTTCAGCAGAATTGCCATGGTGTTATTTATGTGCAGAAAAAAAAGTTCTCTGAATAACCTGAAACTTCACGGAGATTATTTTTGGAAATAATAAAAAATACTGGTGAAAGAATCAAGGCCAAGGGGCCACACCCTTTCCACGAGGGTGGGGGCGTGCCTGCCCCCCTGGGCTCGCCCCCTGCCTCGTGGGCCCCCTGGAGCTCCACCGACCTGAACTCCAACTCCATATATTCGTGTTCGGGGAGAAAATAATGAGAGAGAAGGATTCATCTCGTTTTACGATATGGAGCCGCCGCCAAGCCCTAAACTCTCTCGGGAGGGCTGATCTGGAGTCCGTTCAGGGCTCCGGAGAGGGAAATCCATCGCCGTCATCATCATCAACCATCCTCCATCACCAATTTCATGATGCTCACCGTCGTGCGTGAGTAATTCCATCGTAGGCTTGCTGGACTGTGATGGGTTGGATGCGATTTATCATGTAATTGAGTTAGTTTTGTTAGGGTTTGATCCCTAGTATCCACTATGTTCTGAGATTGATGTTGCTATGATTTTGCTATGCTTAATGCTTGTCACTAGGGCCTGAGTGCCATGATTTTAGATCTGAACCTATTATGTTTTCATGAATATATGTGAGTTCTTGATCCTATCCTGCAAGTCTATAGTCACCTACTATGTGCCATGATCCGGCAACCCCGAAGTGACAATAATCGGGACCACTACCGGTGATGAACATAGTTTGAGGAGTTCATGTATTCACTATGTGTTAATGCTTTGGTCCGGTACTCTATTAAAAGGAGGCCTTAATATCCCTTAGTTTCCGCTAGGATCCCGCTGCCACGGGAGGGTAGGACAAAAGATGTCATGCAAGTTCTTTTCCATAAGCATGTATGACTATATTCGGAATATATGCCTACATTACATTGATGAATTGGAGCTAGTTCTGTTTCACCCTATGTTATGACTGTTACATGATGAACCGCATCTGGCATAATTCTCCATCACCGATCCAATACCTACGAGCTTTTCACATATTGTTCTTCGCTTATTTACTTTTCCGTTGCTACTGTTACAATCACTACAAAACCTAAAAATATTACTTTTGCTATCGTTACCGTTACTTCCGTACTACTTTGCTACTAAATACTTTGTTGCAGATACTAAGTTATCTAGGTGTGGTTGAATTGACAACTCAACTACTAATACTTGAGAATATTCTTTGCCTCCCCTTGTGTCGAATCAATAAATTTGGGTTGAATACTCTACCCTTGAAAACTGTTGCGATCCCCTATACTTGTGGGTTATCAAGACTATTTTCTAGCGCCATTGCTGGGGAGCATAGCTCTATTCTTTGAGTCACTTGGGATTTATATCTGCTGGTCACTATGAAGAACTTGAAAGACGTGAAAACAAAAAATATCCCTCAACTAAGAGGGGAGGTAAGGAACTGCCATCTAGCTCTGCAGTTGATTCACCTTCTGTTTTGAGTAAGCTTGCGACACCTAAACCTGCTTCTGCTATTAATTCTGATATGTCGCATGTTATTGATGATGCCACTTCTGCTATGCATGATACTTATGATGAAACTACTTCTATGCTTGATACTACTGTGCCACTTGGTGAATTTCTTGACGAACAACTTGCTAGGGCTAGAGAGAATGAAATTATCGAAACTGATAATATTGATGAAAGTGATGATGAAGACTCTCCCCCTAAATATGAATTGCCTATTGTGCCTGAGGGCTATGTTATGGATGAAGAAGCTGCTAGAGACTTTCTTTCTTGCACTGATAGAAGTGATCTTAAGAAATTATTAGCTAAGCTTATACAAAAAACTCTGAATGCTAGAATGAAATATGATCCTACTTATGCTGCTTCACCTATCTTTGTTACTGATAAGGATTATGAATTCTTTGTTGATCCTGATATAATTACTTTGGTTGAATCTGATCCTTTCTATGGCTATGAATCTGAAACTGTTGTGGCACATCTTACTAAATTAAATGATATAGCCACCCTGTTCACTAATGATGAGAAAACTCGCTACTATTATATCCATAAGATATTTCCATTCTCATTAAAGGGTGATGCTAAGATATGGTTTAATTCTCTTGATCCTGGTTGTGTGTGTAGTCTCCAGGACATGATTTATTACTTCTCATCTAAATATTTCCCTGCTCATAAGAAGCAAGTTGCCTTGTGGGAGGCTTCTCCAATTACATAATGCTTTGCCTGATCATCCTCTTAAGAAAAATGAAATACTTGATATCTTTTATAATGGACTAACCAATGCTTCCATAGACCACCTGGATAGTTGTGCTGGTTCTGTTTTCAGGGAAAGAACACCAGATGAAGCTGAAATTCTATTGAATAATATATTGAAAAATGAAAATAATTGGACACTTCCTGAACCAACTCCTAAGACAACTCCGAAGAAAAGGGGTGTTCTATTTCTCAGTCCTGAAGATATCCAAGAGGCAAAGAAATCTATGAAAGAAAAGGGTATTAAAGCTGAAGATGTTAAGAATTTACCTCCTATTAAAGAAATACATGGTCTTAATTTACCGCATGTTGAAGAAGTACATAGTCTTGATAACTCGACACAGGAAGTAAAGGTAAATTCTCTCTATAGATATGATAAAGCTGAAATCCCTCCTACTAAATTTACTAGCCAATGCTTCGATGAGTTTGATGATTTTATGGTTAAACAAGAAAACTTCAATGCTTATTTTGGTAGAGAATTAAAATGTAATGCATATATGATTGAACACTTGAGTGATTATATGTCTAGAGTTAAAGGTGAGCTTAAACTCATTAGTAAACATGCTTCTATGGTTACCACTCAAGTAGAACAAGTACTTAAAGCTCAAAATGATTTTCTCCATGAGTTGAATACTAAGAATAATGATTTTGTTGTTAGAGTGGCTACTAGAACTGGTAAAATGACTCAGGAACCTTTGTATCCTGAAGGCCACCCTAAGAGAATTGAGCAGGATTCTTAGAGAAATAATATAGATGCACCTAGTCCTTCTAAAAAGAAGAAAAAGAAAAATGATAGGACTTTGCATGCTTCTAGTGAACCTGTTGTAGACACACCTGAGAATCCCAATGATATTTCTATTTCTGATGCTGAAACAAAATCTGGTGATGAACATGAACCTAGTAATAATGTTAATGATGATGTTCATGTTGATGCTCAACCTAGCAATTACAATGAAGTAGAAATTGAACCTGCTGTTGATCTTGATAACCCACAATCAAAGAATCAACGTTATGATAAGAGAGACTTTGTTGCTAGGAAACACGGTAAGGAAAGAGAACCATGGGTTCAGAAACCCATGCCCTTTCCTCCTAAACCATCAAAGAAAAAGGATGATGAGGATTTTGAGCGATTTGCTGAAATGATTAGACCTATCTTCTTGCGTATGCGTCTGACTGATATGCTCAAAATGAATCCTTATGCTAAGTCTATGAAAGAAATTGTTAGTAATAAAAGAAAGATCCGGAAGCTGAAATTTCCACCATGCTTGATAACTATACTTTCAACGGTGGAATACCTAAGAAACTAGGAGATCCAGGAGTACCCACTATACCATGCTCCATTAAAAGAAATGATGTGAAAACTGCTTTATGTGATCTTGGAGCCGGTGTTAGTGTTATGCCTCTCTCTTTATATCGTAGACTTGATTTGAATAAGTTGACACCTACTGAAATATCTTTGTAAATGGCTGACAAATCAACTGCTATACCTCTCGGTATTTGTGAGGATGTGCCTGTTGTGGTTGCAAAGTTACTATTTTAACGGACTTTGTTATTCTTGATATTCCCGAGGACGATAGTATGTATATTATTCTTGGAAGACCCTTTTTGAATACTGCAGGGGATGTTATTGATTGCAACAAAGGCAATGTCACTTTTCATGTTAATGGTAATGAGCATAAGGTACATTTTCCGAGGAAACAACCTCAAGTTCATAGTATCAACTCTATTGGAAAATTTCAATCAATTATTTTTGGAGGTTTTGAATTTCCTCTACCTACTATCAACAAGAAATATAATATTCTTATTATTGGGGATGTGCATATCCCCGTTGAGGTAACATAGTGTTATTCGAAATTTCTCCGGTTTCATGCAATTTGGAATGAGTTTGTTAACAAGACTTGATCAACCTTGGTAGTGGATTCCTTTTGAAGAGCATGAGATGGATGAAGTTAGAAAGCACAACCCTCTGTACCCTCTTTTTACTTTCTGTTATTTAGTTGAAATAAAGTAAAATAGTATTTTCTATCTGTTTCCTGAATTATCTGTGCAATAAAAAAATACCGTGAAAATAAAAGTTCTCGAAATGCCCCGAAATTGAAATATGATTTTTTCTGGAATATTTGAGAATATCTGGCACTGAGAACACAGCAGGGGGATCTGGCACCTAGCCATGAGGGTCCAGGGCGCGCCCACCCCCCTGGGCGTGCCCCCTGCCTCGTGGCCCCATGGTGGCTCCCCTCCACTTATTCCTGCACCCACACACTCCTTCTTCCTCCCAAAAAAATCACCAACCAGCTCAAGCACGAGTTCTAGATCATTTTGCTGCGATTTTTGATCTCCTTGCTCAAAGCACCTCTCACAAAACTGCTTTGGGGGATTGTTCCTTCGTATGTGACTCCTCCATTGGTCCAATTACTTTTTGTTCTAGTGCTTTATTCATTGCAAATTTGTGCTGCCTAGGTGACCATGTTCTTGAGCTTGCATGTCAAATTTATATGGTTCCAAGTAGTTCTAATGCATGATGTAGTCTCTAGGCACTTGTGGGGGTAGTTGCTATCAATTTGTTGATCTTGGTTCACTTTTATTTGAAGTTACTAAAAAAATCAGAAAATGATGAAGAGATTTTTGAGGGGCTCTTCGAGCCGAAACTCGAAGGATAAGCAAAGTGAAGAAGAAGAGAGGCCCAAACATAATCTGCCTCACACCACGGAGGTTAGGCCATGTGAATGGCCTTGTGATGACTTCTTGAGAGCAGCCGTGATTTATGATGATTTTTATGAGTTGGCTGAGAATGCGGGCCTCACCTACTTCCTCCGCGACCAACGCGAACAGTATCTCTTACTCACTAATACCTTTGTGCAAAATTTACATTTCCATTCTAGGAGGTCACCACCTACGATGGATTTTTATTTATATGATGAGTATAAGGAGATGACCCTTCGTGAATTTTGTAAGGTTTGCAAGTTACCTTTTCCGGGTTTCATAGAAGAACCACATCGTAATGATGTGGAGGGGTTTATTGATACAATTGTTGTAGGGGAAACGAGGAAGGTTTCCGACGCACGAATCACTAGCATACATTTTCCTGTTCTACATTACTTTGCTATATTTTCTAGTAGGTGTTTAATTGGTCGCGGAAACTGTGGAAACCTGAGCGTCCATGATATTATTATTTTGTGCCATGCCTTGTTTCATGATGATACATTTAGTATGGGCGCTATTGTTGCAAAGCGGTTAAATCTTAACCGTACTAAGGGCCCCATCTTGGGAGGCATCTTTGCCTTGCGCCTCACTGCATACTATAACATACCTATTTGGCACTATGAGAAAGAAGAAAAATTGTTGCCTTCTGTTTATCTAGATTATAAGAGTATGGTAGCGCATGATTTTATTGTTAATAACAGGGAAAGTGCGCTTAAATACAAACTATTATTTGATAAGAATCACCCTGAAACTATTACCTTGCCTGCTCCTTCCTTGTTTGATTTATCTATGGGCCATTATCTCGTTCTGTTGACGGTCATCCATGCCTACCGGAACCCTCCACGACAGTCTAATTACCAGTGGGATCCGAAGGCGATTGCCAACCAGTGGCAATCCGAGGCTTCTTCACAGTACGACCCCAATTATAACTATGGATATCCGCCAGGCCAGCCGTGGCAATAGACCAACTTAGGCCAAAAGCCTAAGCTTGGGGTAGTATGTATTTCTCACCCACATTACATTTATGTTTACACACTCATTGCTAGTTGTTGGCGCTCATACTTTTTCACTTATATATCCATGCTAGTTTATTTTCTTTATTATGCTTTTTTCTTGTGTGTTTGATAAACCTTAAGAAAAACAAATTAAAATTTAGTTGTAGCTTTTAGCTAGTCTATTTCCTTGCTATAGTAGTAATAATTTTTTTGACTAGGAACTGTAGGGGAAAACCCCCACAGCATATCAAAACTTTATTAAAAGGAAGAGCAAGTACAAGTACAAAGGGGATTACAAGAGGTAATCAAGCTATTCTAGGGAAGAAATTGAATTAAAGTAATATCATGGATGAATGCTCTTCTCCATTTATTGAATCCAGCTCTCTCATGCCTGAAGACCTTAGCATTCCTGACAATCCAGATATTCCAGCATGCTATAAAGACCACTTTGGTGAAGAAGGATTTTTTGAAGCTCCTGCTAGCATTGATAACCAACTCAGCCATAGAGTCACCAGATGACCAATCAATTTGCAAGTAGTTCCAAACTCTGACACTAAAATTGCAATTAAAGAACATATGATCTCTTGTTTCCCTAGTCTGCAAAGGGCAAAGGACACAATTTACTCCATCCTCCAAATGCCAATGCCTCCTTTCCACCATGTCCTTGGTATTCAACCTATCCATAATAAGCATCCAAGCAAATACTTTTATTTTCGTTATATATGAGGACTTCCAGATCCAAGCTGTCAAAGGGTTGAAGGACTGTGACACAAAAGTGTGTGAATAAAACAACTTTGGTGAGTATCCCTTGGCAGCGCCACTCCAAAACCAAATATCCTTGGACCCAGTTACTCTATTATGGCCATCCAACAATGATTGAAGAGTGATCAGATCATCAAAAGCTTGATTGGACAAAGGAAGGTGGAAGTGCTGGAACATGTCCTGTGAGTCCAAAAACTCCTTAACAGTGATCCAGGGGTCTTTAACATAAGAAAAGAGCCTAGGAAATCTCGATTGGAGACCAGAAACCTGATCATCAAGCTGCCAATTATCTGACCACATGAGGGTAGTGTCTCTTTCATTGATTTGAACCCAAGCACACCCCCTAAAGTTTTGCATGACCTTGCATATATGCTTCCACCAGAAAGAGCCACAATCAGAAGTTCCTTGAGGTACTCTGCCATGGTAGTAGGAATCCCAAATTAATGACACCCATGGTAGATCCTTTTTATTAAGGAAGTTATTTGCATGTTTGAGCAGGATAGCCACATTCTGAACACCCAGATTAAGAATACCAAGGCCTCCCTTGTTTTTTGGTCTGAAGATAAGGTCCCAAATAGCAAGAGAAGGGGCAGGCTCACCCCTATTCTTCCTCCAGAGGCATTGTCTCTAGATTCTCTCCAATTGCTTCAAAATTCCAGCAGGAACAACCAAACTGCAAAGGAAGATGATGGGCATAGAAGACAAGGCAGAGTTCAGAAACTGCAATCTTTCCCCCTGATTTAAAAAAAAGGAGCTAGCTATCATTCTCCTCTCCGTGCAGTCCACCAGAGGCATAAAACCCACCATTTTGGGCCTAGTAGTACCTACTGGCAACCCAAGGTAAGTAAATGGCATTTTCCCAATCTAGCATACAAAAGCAGCAGCTAATTCTGACATGACACCAGTGTCCACATTGATGGGAATAATAAAAGATTTGTGATAATTCACATCAAGGCCAGTAGACACAGAGAAAACCTTAAGCATTTATTTTGGAGCTATTAGTTGGTCCTTGTCAGCAGGCAGGATAATCAAAGTATCATCAGCATACTGAATCACAGGATAATCCTGGTCATGACAAGGTATAGGGAGATGAAGAATGCCCCTTTTGAACATGTCATTAATTACAGTCTGCAGGAGGTCAGCAGCTAGGACAAAAAGGAGGGGAGAGACTGGATCACCCTGTCTGACACCCTTTTTACATATGAATTTCCTACCAGGAACTCCATTAAGCAGAACAGATGAGGTACATGTGGACAAAAGCTGCTTCATCCAAAGAATCCACTTCTCATTGAAGCCCCTATATCTCAAGATTTGTACAATTGGCTCATGCTCAAGAGAATCAAAAGCCTTCTCAAAATCCAGTTTAAGAATCACAATTGGTCTCTTGGACTGGTGACACTGGTGCAAATACTCAAAAGTCCACCCAATATAGTCCTAAAGAGTTCTGCTTTTTATGAACCCATACTGGTTCTTGTGAACACACTGCATTATCACCTCTTGAAACCTATTGGCTGCCATCTTAGAGAGGAACTTAAGACCCATTCCTGTTAACGAAATAGGTCTGAAATCCCCCACCTCTTCAGGTGAAGGCTTCTTAGGCACCAAAGTGATATATGAATCATTGATATTTTCCAGATGAGCAGTACCATCAAAGAAAGCGTGGGCCAGTTCATAAAAATCTTGAGAAATAATGAGCCAGCACCTTTTGAAAAAGAGACCATGAAAACCATCTGGGCCTGGGGCTTTATCAACTGGCATATGCTTGACAATCATGTTCATTTCCTCCTTCTTAAAGGGCTTAGTGAGAACATCTAAACACTACACTGGTACAATGAGGGAAGAAAGATCAAAACCCATGTGGATTCCCCTGGAAGAACCCATTCTATTTCTAAAACAATTCCATATAATGCCCTCCATTTGTGAGTGATCAGTCACCACAGAGCCATCAGGTAATTTTAAGCTGGCTATAGAGTTCCTTCTATGCCTCTCAGTAGCCATAGCATGAAAGAACTTGGTGTTCTCACCACCCACTTTTATATATCTAACAGTACATCTTTTCTTCCAATAAAGACATTGAAGGTGGAGCAATTTCTCCACATGATTTTTGACCACTTTCCTAAAATTGGATTCATGTATGTAAAGTGGTCTGAATTCCTCAAGCTCATCCAAAAGCAGTATAACCTTATTGCATTTATAGACAAGAATTTTCAGTTTGGAATTGTTCTTTTGCCATCTCTTTCTCAGGGACTTAAATTTGTCAGCTATTATAGTAGTAATGTGCCCCTTTGTCGATTGTTCTTGCCATGAGGAGTCAACACAATCCATAAAACCCTCTAGCTCCAACCAATAATTCTCAAACCTAAAAATATTAGACTTGGGAATAGAAGTTTTGATTGTAACCACACAAGGCACATGGTCATATGCAATTTTAGCAAGAGGTAGCACCTCAGTCATGGGATAGTCAGCTATCCAATCAACAGAAGTGAAAAACCAATCTAGCTGCTCAAGAAGAGGATTATCCTGCATATTGGACCAAGTGTAGGATCTTCCTTTGATGGGAAACTCCAAAAGACCTAAGTGCCCTATAATCTCATTAAAGATGAACATGTCATTCAAATCTCCACCAGGCAAGTTTCTGTTATCCAAAGAACGCGGGTAATTAAAATCCCCCAGAAGCAGCCAATTTTCATCCACAGGAATATTCAGGTGGTACAACCAATTAACAAAATTATCCCTAGCTTCCCCCTGACAAGGACCATAAACAACCACAGGAGTCCACCTCTCATTATTTTTCCTAGAAACAAATTCAATCACCACTGCAAATTGTTGGATTTCTAATAAGGTCCCATAAAAAACAGAGGAGTTCCAAACAACTAGGATTCCACCAGAGGCCCCCAAAGAAGGAGGAAAAGCACAGCTGTCAAATCTCTTAGGGCAGAAGCTTTTAATTGTTCTGGAATCAAAAGAAGCACATTTAGTTTCTTGCAACCAAGCAATTGCACAATGACTTTCATCAATCTTTTGTCTGATAGCTCTTTGCCTAGTCTCAGAGTTTAAACCCCTGACATTCCAGCACAGGACATTCCAGCTTCTACATTGAGAATTCGTAAATAAAGATCATAAACAAGTCCCCAAACCACATGACACACAGTGCCATATGTCCAAAAGCCACATTAAGGTCTGAACCAACATTATTACATAACCAAAGTTCAGAAAATAAAGACATGCAGGAAGCAAACTTATGGGCTTGCAAAACCCCACACTTGAGGAGCACACTAATCATTGGATGGTTGGTTGGCAGCAGCAGTAGGGTCCACCATAAGTGCATCCTCAGTGAGTAGAGCTGCATCAATTTCCAGCTCCTTGCCAATAGCTTGCAGATGACTGAAAGGAGTAGGAGGAGGGACATCTTCATACGCAGGGTCATCAGGCATCTCAGCACAAAGGGGCTTGGTTGTCGGTGTACTAGAGTAGGGGTACCCTAGTATCCCGAACTTGTGCACGGGCAGTCGCAGCGCCCCGCAGCAAGGCTTGCCGGGTGACCGCCAAGGACCTCTGTGGTTCCTTTGGAACCATTCAAGAACAAAGTATTCAAGCCAAGAAGACAAGGCCCCGGCAAGAGGAGCTTGCCGGGAAGGCTACTCAAGGCACAAAGCCCCGGCAAGAGGAGCTTGCCGGGAAGGCCACTCAAGGCATCTCAAGGAACTCGCCGCGACGCGCCACGCATCCCGGCAAGACCCGGCGAGCGACAAGCTCCCGGACGTGACAAGACAACAACTGCGGCAAGGCATTTGCCGCGGCAAGCAACCACTCTGTACCTGCGCTCCAGCTCACCCACCAACGTGTCGCGCTGAGACCCTTCCAGGCACATGTGGCGGGAGGCTGTGCAGCCAGGGGTGCACCGTGGCAAGCGGCGCTGACAAGATCGCCATCGTGGCGAGCGGTGGCGTCCCTGACGGTCCCTCTTCTGCACTCTTTTGGCGACGTAGATAGGCATTTAATGCCCTTGTCCCCTGCCGTCAGAGTTAGGTATGATACACTGTGTAGGTAGTTGTACCTACCGCAGCACCTTTCCATTTTTGCCCTTGCCTACGTTGCCACCTGTTGGAGACCCCTTGAGCATATAAAAGGAGGCCCATGCACAACGTAGGGGGGGAGCAGAACATCCACGCTCGGTCTCGTTAGCTGTTCGTGTGTACTGTAGCACCCAGCGCTCCCGAGCAAGAACTCAATACAAACCACAAAGCAGCAGTAGGAGTATTATCTCTCCGGAGAGCTCCGAAGCTGGGTAAAACCGCTCGTGTGCCCCGCCTCGATCTGCTCTTCGTGCGACCTCCGCCCCCCGCCGAACCGAGAAGGGGCTCCATCCCCATAGGTGCTCGCGGAGGCAGATTCCCCAACATCTTTGGCGCGCCAGGTAGGGGGTGTCGAGGTTGTGTGAACCTGATCCGGCGTTCACGCGAGCTAGATCTTCATCTACTTCATCGACATGCCGCCGAAGAAGAAGGCTTCGGAGGCGGCTGCTCCGTCCGCCTCGAACCCACCGCCGCCGGAGCGAACGGCTGGTGGGGAAGACGCCGGCGGAAGAACGGGCGTCGACGAGGGAGCCCACGGTGCCGCCAGGTCCAAGGACAAAGCTGGGCTTCCCATCGGCGGTGTAGCCGGCTCCCACGACGACCGAGCGTCCGTAGATGCACCGCGCCCATCTCAGGAGGCGCAGGACCGGCATCGTCATGGTACTCATGGTACCATACGCTCGCTGGACCAAGATCGAGCTGGCGGATCTCAGGATGCTCCAGGCCAGCACGCGCGCCAACGTGCTGGCGCGAGCGAAGCACGGTCACCTGGACGGGATATTGCTCCTTCTAACGCAGTTAGAAGTCCGAGCATATCCCGCTCCTCGCACCGTTCGCCACCGCTACCCGCCACTCCAGCAGAAGCTTTGGCGCGAGCTCAACTGCTCCTAGATTTCCCTCCAACGCCAGACAAGATCGACGACTGGAGGGCCACCATTCAGAGTCTCATCGGCTTCGCCAACGGCGACACTCCACGGCAGCCGACTGCGTCGCAACCGCGGCAAGTCAGCCAGGCGCGACCCGATGGCGACAAGACAGGTGGGGGTGCAACCACCGTGCACTCTCCGCCCCGAAGGACAAGATCGCCGACTCGCCGGGTCCACCACAACAGCGACTCCACCGCTTCATCAGATCCACGAGCTCGTCGCGATCAACGCCAAGTTCTTCACGAACGACAGCAAGAAGACGCTCGTACCCGCATCGAGCGCCGAAGAGAAGCGCGACGTCAGTCAGACCGGCGCGTTGGACCCACTGTCAACATGCATGCGCCAGGGGAACCAGGCGACCTGTCGTACGCGGTAGGTTGCCCTGCGTTTACCCATGAGCTGCGGCAAGTCCAGTGGCCCAGCACAAAGAATTTCAAGCCAGACGTACCCGAGAAGTATGACGGCAAGTTGCATCCGTCAGAGTTCCTCAGCATCTACACCATCGCGGTGCAAGCTGCTGGGGGGCGCGACGACAAGATCCTTGCCAACTACTTCCCGCTGGTGCTCAAGCCCAACGTCAGATCCTGGCTCATGCACTTGCCGGACAACTCCATATCTTCCTGGGCAGACCTATGCCATCAGTTTGTCGGCGCCTTTACAGGCGGCCACAAACCTCATGACTAGGAGAGTGATGTTCATCTGCTTGCCCAGAAAGAGGAGAGCCCCTTCGCAAGTACATCCAGAGATTCAGCCAAGTGCAACACAACATCCCAGATGTCCACCCTGCCGCGGTCATCAGCGCGTTCCATCAGAACGTGCGTAACCGCAGGATGCAGGAGGAGATGGCGATGTGCAAGATCAGAGACGTCAGCGAGCTGTATTCCCTGGCCGATAGGTGTGCATGTGCTGAGGAAGGGAGGAAACTCCCCAGAGAGAATACAGGAACAGGAGGATCTGACAGCGATGATGCTGCCCCAGTAAATAAAAACCGGCGGCGGAACAACAGGAAGAGGAAAGGCAAAGATGTGCTAGTTGTTGAGCAGTCCGGCAGCGACGGTGGCGCCAAGAAAGCCAAAGATGGTAGCTCCGGCAAGGAGGTTGCCGCATGCGCCAACTGCCAGGCTGTGGCGGCCGCCGACAAGCAGGACGGCACCAACAAACAGTACTGCAAGATCCACCGCACCAGGGGCCATGACCTCCAGAGCTGCAAGAAGGTCGAGCAGCTTGTCGAGCTGCAAAAGGCCGAGTACGAGCGACGCGGCAAGGAGAAAGCCCAAGGAGGTGCTGGAGGATCCGGTACGAAGCGCACCGGCCGGGGAGGATGCCGCGGCAAGGCCAATCAGCGGCAAGGAGACAGACCTCCCCGCGGCAGCGACAAGGATGAAGACGACGACGACGAAGACATGGATGATGACGAGACCAGTGAGCGGGAGTTCCAGAAAGCCACAGAGGTCTTGTGCGTCGACGGCGGTGCCTCTCTGCATACTTCGCACCGCCAACTCAAGCAGTGGGTGCGGGAAGTCAATGCGGCAGAACCACCCGTTCAGTCGCTCAAGCTTCTGAAATGGTCCAGCACGCCTATCATCTTTGATATTGAGGACCACCCTGATCGCACAACTGTGGTCGGGTGTTTGCCGATGTTGGTCTCACCAACTATCCGCAACCTCAAGGTCACTAAGATGCTAGTTGACGGCAGGGCCGGCTTGAACCTGATCTCCTCCGCTGTGCTCCGGAAACTCCAAGTCCCTGACAGCGAGCTCGAAGAGACCGGCACATTCCAAGGAATCAGCCCGGGAAGGAGCAAGCCGAAGGGGAAGATCACGCTGCCGGTGACATTTGGCAGCGAGTTGAACTTCAGGACTGAGAGAATCACTTTTGACGTTGCCGATTTTCCATTGCCTTACAATGGGATTCTCGGCCGTCCAGCGCTCGCCAAGTTCATGGCGGCCTCTCACTACGCGTACAACATGCTGAAGCTGCCAGGCCCGATAAGTGTCATCTCTGTCCCTGGCGACAAGAAAGATGCTCTTATCTGTGCCGACAAGATCTACTGGGAAGCAGCAGCCGCAACGGATCGCGAGACACTTGCCGTTGAAGCTCCCAGGGGGAAGAAGAAGACCAAGTCTGGCAAGAGTTCTGATGCCCACTCCGGCAAGCGCACCTCTTCGGAGTGCTGCGCTACCGTCAAGGACGCACCATCGAGCTCCACCGGCAAGTGTAAGAAGACAATGGCAGCTCCGCCAGCGACCAAGAAGGTGTCCGCCAAGGAGGACGGCACTGGTGATACTTTCACCATCAGTGCCACTCTCGACCCCAAATAGGAAAGCGCGCTCATTGCTTTCTTGCGGGCGAACATCGATGTGTTTGCGTGGCAACCGTCTGACATCCGCGGTGTTCCCAGGAAAGTAATTGAGCACAACCTTGTCGTCTGTCCTCATGCGCGGCCCGTCAAGCAGAAAGTCAGGAAGCAAGCAGTGGAGCGCCAAGAATTCATCGCAGAAGAGATCAAGAAGTTGGAAGCAGCAGGCCTCGTTGGAGGAGTGCTCCATCCTACGTGGTTGGCCAATCCTGTAGTCGTGTGCAAGGCAAACAGGAAATGGAGGCATTGTATCGACTTTACCGATGTCAATAAAGCTTGTCCCAAAGACCCATTTCCCTTGCCGCGCATCGACCAGATTGTTGACTCCACGGCCAGGTGTGATTTGCTTTCATTTCTTGACGCATACTCAGGATATCATCAGATCTTCATGGTAGAAGAGGATGAGGAGAAAACCACATTCATCACTCCATGTGGCACATACTGTTTCATACGGATGCCTTTCGGTTTGAAGAATGCTGGTTCAACATTTGCAAGAGTAGTCCATACCGCTTTTGAACCACAGATACACAGAAATGTGGAAGCCTACATGGATGACATAGTGGTCAAGAGCAGGGACAAAGCAACTCTGATTCAAGATTTAGAAGAGACTTTTGCAAATCTGCGCAAGATCAGCCTCAAGCTCAACCCCGAGAAGTGCATGTTTGGAGTCCCTTCCGGCAAGCTTCTCGGGTTCTTCATGTCTCAGCGGGGAATTGAAGCCAATCCCGACAAGATCAAGGCCATTGAGCAGATTGAAGCACCGAAGCGCGTCAAGGATGTACGGAGACTTGTCGGCTGCGTGGCGGCTCTCAGCAGGTTTATCTCTAAGTCTGCTGAGCGCGCCATGCCGTTTTTCAAAATTTTGAAAAAGGCAGGTCTAATGAAATGGACTCCGGAAGCGGAGGCTACGCTGCAGGACTTGAAGAGATACCTGTCCTCCACTCCAATACTTGTCGCGCCTAAGCCACAAGAGAAGTTGCTGCTGTATCTGGCGGCAACCAATCAAGTGGTTAGTGCTGCGTTAGTAGCGGAGAGGGAGGCAGATGATGAGCCAGCAACCACGGCAAGCGCATCCAGCGACAAGCAGGGGGCTTCCCCGACAAGCTCTGGTCCCGGCAAAGATGGATCTGCGCAGGCGCCCGAGGAGATACAGAAGAAAATGGTGCAGCGCCCAGTCTACTTTGTCAGTTCCCTTCTGCAGGGGGCTAGGTCAAGGTACTCTGGTGTGCAGAAATTGCTTTTCGGCCTTCTTATGGCCTCGAGAAAGCTGCGCCATTACTTCCAAGCACATGAGATCACAGTTGTCACTCGCTTTCCGCTGAAGAGGATACTGCAGAATCCAGAAGCAATAGGCAGGATTGTTGAGTGGGCACTGGAACTGTCAAGCTTTGGCCTCAAGTTTGAGAGCACTTCAACTATCCAAAGCAGAGCATTGGCAGAATTCATAGCAGAGTGGACGCCAACGCCCGACGAAGAAATTCCAGAAATGAGCATCCCCGTCAAGGAAGCAAGCAAAGAGTGGCTGATGTACTTTGATGGTGCCTTTTCGCTGCAAGGCGCCGGTGCTGGCGTGCTGCTTGTCGCACCCACCGGAGAGCACCTCAAGTACGTAGTCCAGATGCACTTTCCCAAGGAGCAAGCAACAAAGAATACTGCAGAGTATGAAGGATTGCTTGCCGGTCTCAGGATCGCGGCAGACCTTGGGATCAAGCAGCTTATTGTCAGGGGTGACTCGTAGCTTGTCGTCTGCCAAGTGAACAAGAATTATCAGAGCCCGTTGATGGAAGCTTACGTTGATGAAGTGAGGAAGCTAGAAGAGCACTTTGTCGGCCTACAGATGGAACATGTTCCAAGAGCTCAGAACGACATTGCCGATGGCCTGTCAAAGTGCGCAGCACTTAAGTTACCTGTGGAACCAGGGATCTTTGTGCTCAAGCTGACTCAACTGTCTGTGACGCCGTCAACTGGACAGAGCAAGAAGAGGAAGTTGATTTCTGGTGACTATTTTCCGGCAGAGCTTCCCGAAGCCGCCGCCAAGAAGGTCCCCAAGATCAACGCCAAGAGTGCTGAGGAGCAGTTTGCTCCGACAAGCCCCAGGGTTTGTTTCGTTGAAGCAGACGCTCCCGACAAGTTTTGCTCCAACAAGCTTGCCGGGGAACGTCAAGCTCCGGCTGAGCCGCAGGTTCTCGCCGTAGAAGCGGATGTTCCCGCAGCAGCAGATATGCCTTTAGTCCTTGTTGTCGAGCCACAAGCTCCAGCATGCGCACAGCAGATCGTCCGTTTCCTTCAGACAGGAGAACTTCTCAAAGAGCAAGAGGAAGCGGAAAGAGTAGCCCGGCAGTCAAGTATGTACCAGTTTGTCGACAACGCACTGTATAGAAGAAGACTCAACGGTGTGAAATTGAAGTGTATTCACCGGGAAGATGGACAGAAGCTGTTGGCAGAGATACATGGAGGCATCTGTGGTCACCACATTGGCGCAAGAGCACTTGTCGACAAAGCTTTCCGGCAAGGTTTCTTTTGGCCGACAGCCCTCCAGGATGCAACTGCACAAGTAACCAAGTGTGAAGCGTGCCAGTTCCATTCCAAGTAGATACGCCAGCCAGCTCAAGCTCTCCAGACGATCCCTTTATCCTGGCCATTTTCGGTCTGGGGGCTCGACATCCTCGGCCCCTTCCCCCGAGCAGTCGGGGGCTTTGAGTACTTGTACATCGCAATCGGCAAGTTCACAAAGTGGCCGGAAGTGGAAGCAGTGAGGAAGGTGACAGCATATTCAGTAGTCAAGTTCTTCAGGTTGATTGTTTGCCGCTTCGGGATCCCTAACAGGATCATCACCGACAACGGTACGCAATTCATGAGCCGCACCTTCATGCAGTACGTCCAAGACCTTGGCGCCAAGGTCTGGTTCGCTTCTGTTGCTCACCCCAGGAGCAACGGTCAAGCGGAGAGGGCAAATGATGAAGTGTTGCGTGGGCTCAAGACCAGGACTTTCGACAGGTTGCACAAGTGCGGAAGAAACTGGATCGAGGAGCTGCCGGTGGTTCTTTGGTCGATCAGGACAACGCCAAATCGAGCCACTTGCCAGACACCTTTCGCTCTAGTCTATGGAGCAGAGGCAGTTATCCCCACGGAACTCGTATACGGGTCACCTCGAGTGCTCGCTTATGATGAGCTTGAGCAAGAGCAGCTGCGACAAGATGACGCGTTGCTCCTTGAGGAAGACCTTCTTCAGGCTGCGGTACGAGCTGCTCGCTACCAGCAAGCTTTGCGCCGCTACCATAGCCGCAAAGTTAACGCTAGAAGTCTCGAGGAAGGCGACCTTGTTCTTCGGCGCGTTCATTCCTCCAAGAATTCCAACAAGTTGACGCCGAAGTGGGAAGGCCCTTATCGGGTGAAACGAGTCACTAGGCCTGGCGCTGCCCGCCTTGAGACCAAAGATGGCGTTCCGGTGTGCAACTCCTGGAACATCGAGCATCTTCGTAAGTTTTACCCATAAGGCGCGGTTGCCGGACCCTGTTCCGGCAACCACCCTTTTGTACAAGTCTTGCCGCTGTTGCATGTAATCCTTTGTACAAAGCCAGGCCCAGACCCTGAGCATAAGTGAAGCGCTAGTGCCCTAAGTTATAGCATGCATGTTGGGTCGAGTCTCGTCCTTGGTTAGGGTTGATAGTGCTTAGTAGCGGCTAACCCCTAGCTTAGAGGTCGGGTGTGCGTCCTTTTGCCATTCTTTCGTTTCCCTTGGTTCGCAGGGCTCGCATATCCTGGCCGGACCACTTGAGGATGAAAAAGAGAAGGAGGACGGACCAGCATCTGGACCCCGGCAAGCCAGTCCCGGCAAGCCAGTGTTGCCGGGGGCTGCAAGTACAAAGATTCACCCACGGCAAACTAGAGTTGCCGGGGGCTGCAATCTCAGACAAGTTTTTCATCCCTTATCATGCATTCTCTTATGGACTGAGGTATGCAAAACCTTGTTTCTTCCTAAAAGCTACCGTGCTCCCCTACCTCTAGGCCCTAGGGCTTGTTCCTGGGGCCAGGTTTGGTCGTAGTCGCGGCAGCAAAGGAACGAAACGAGGAGCCTGAACCCGCCTCATCCCTGCCTCCGCCAAAAGCCTGAGAAAGGTCGAGCGACGTGGGAAGAAGGCAGGGCCTGCTGCCGGGAAAAGAAGTGTCTATCTTAAAGATATAAAGGATTCGCTCCTTGACGTGGGTTCCACCCACAAGACAAGTGACCCGGCAAGCATCCCCTTTTCATAAAAAAGCATTCCACTCAGGTACAGTTCATAGAGAATGAAAAACATGAATGATGGGATTACAAGCTTTAAATGCAGCTACGGCCCGAGGGCTTACAAATTAAAAAGAGATAAGGTGCCCGTAATCCCTTTCTTGTCCCTCTCTTCAGGAGGCAGGTCAAGGAGGCGAAAAGGGCAAAAGGGGCGCCTAGACGAGCTACAGGTGACAGAAGACACCAAGAGAACATCTCGGTGGTCGTCCAAAGGCTGGATGGTGATGGCGGCGCCGGAGGCAGGGCTCGAAGACGAGGCGGCAGGACGTCAGCACGCTGTCGAGGGCGTCGTGCCCTCGTACTCCGAGTTGACGGCCTTGCCGCCTACCCTCTTCCTCTTCCGCAGCCTCCCTACGCCAGCCGCCCAAGGACACGACCCCGAGAAGCTCAAAGAGCCGGCGACACAGATGATGGGGTCGCCGGTGCCGCACGGAGCGGCGCCCGACACCTAGTCGGACCCGTCATCCTGCCGCCCGCTACCCTCGTCGTCGCTGTCGCTGTCCTCCTCGTCACTCTCGCCTGAGGAGGAGTCTTCGCTATCGGAGGAGCTCTCCACGCAGCACCTTGCCCGAGTCCCGAAGCACCCGAAGACCTAGACGGAGAGGAGACCGCCCTCCATCAGCTTAAAATGGAGGGTGAGCCCCTCCGTCAAGCTGTGGATACGGGCGAACGTCTTCCACCCTCGACCAAGATACATCACATTAGGGGCCGGGAAGTCAACGCGGACTCACGTACCGCTGATTCCACAACCCCTCATGTGCAACCTCAGGGTCACGGGCGGATCCAACTCCATCTCGCTCGCAAATGGAGTCGGGAGACGAAGGCGTCGACGAGGCGGCCGACGCAGCCTGACGAAGAACTCGCAAGGGTCGTCTCCGATATGGCCCGCCATGGGAAGAAGAGCCGCTGGTGGAGGCGAGGCCGGCGGGCTGCCTCGTCCACCTCTTCCCCGAGCGCCTCGGCCTCGCCCTCGACCTCGCCCGCGGCCTCGCCCCCTCCCTCTTCCCCTTGCGGCTGGCTCTGCCACCACGGGTGCGGGGGAAGGAGGGACGCGTTGTCTAGCGGCGACCCTCGCCGCCACCGTTGAAGGACCAGGGTTCCCTTTCTCCATGGCGAATGGGAGAGAGGGGAGCAGAAGCTGAAGGAAAGAGGAGATGAAAGAATACAGGCTTCCGTCCCCCCACTCCCGCTCCTTATAAAGGAACAGGGTGGGGGCTCGGCCGCCCCGCTCAGCCAATCAAGACACAGAAGGAGCAGGAACTGGGACCGACCCGCTGCCTCAACCCGTGACGGCCCTGATTCCCGCCTCCACTGTTCGCCACCCCAAGCGCATCGAAGCCGCGTGGCGGGCGTACAGAACCGAGGCGACGGGTGAGGCGACCTCTCCCCACCCCGTGATCATGGGGAGTGGACGCCTCGAAGACCACGCCTCCACGCCTCCCTACGTTTATGGGGAAGGTGCGAACTGCCCCTTTTTTCCCTGCTGAGGGGGCGGATGTTCCGCATTTCCGAATAAAGAAACCACCCACGACCTCTCCCACGACGCCTCAATTGACGCGTGCCGTTCGGGGAGGGCGCGGTGGATGCGGAGTAAGATGCGACGTGACCCAGGCCGCGCGTGCCCGTGCCCTGTTTTGGGCCCGGCCCAACAGCGCTCGGCACCGTGTGTGGCCCAGGCCCGGGGGCTCCTGTCGGTGTACTAGAGTAGGGGTACCCTAGTATCCCGAACTTGTGCACGGGCAGTCGCAGCGCCCCACGGCAAGGCTTGCCGGGTGACCGCCAAGGACCTCTATGGTTCCTTTGGAACCATTCAAGAACAAAGTATTCTAGCCAAGAAGACAAGGCCCCGGCAAGAGGAGCTTGCCGGGAAGGCTACTCAAGGCACAAAGCCCCGGCAAGAGGAGCTTGCGGGGAAGGCCACTCAAGGCATCTCAAGGAACTCGTCGCGACGCGCCACGCGTCCCGGCAAGACCCGGCGAGCGACAAGCTCCCGGACACGACAAGACAACAACCGCGACAAGGCGTTTGCCGCGGCAAGCAACCACTCTGTACCTGCGCTCCAGCTCACCCACCAACGTGTCGCGCTGAGACCCTTCCAGGCACACGTGGCGGGAGGCTGTGCAGCCAGGGGTGCACCGTGGCAAGCGGCGCTGACAAGATCGCCATCATGGCGAGCGGTGGCGTCCCTGACGGTCCCTTTTCTGCATTGTTTGGGCGACGTAGATAGGCATTTACTGCCCTTGTCCCCTGCCGTCAGAGTTAGGTATGATACACTGTGTAGGTAGCTGTACCTACCGTAGCACCTTTCCATTTTTGCCCTTGCCTACGTTGCCACCTGTTGGAGACCCCTTGAGCATATAAAAGGAGGCCCATGCACAACGTAGGGGGGAGCAGAACATCCACGCTCGGTCTCGTTAGCTGTTCGTGTGTACTGTAGCACCCAGCGCTCCCGAGCAAGAACTCAATACAAACAACAAAGCAGCAGTAGGAGTATTATCTCTCCGGAGAGCTCCGAAGCTGGGTAAAACCGCTCGTGTGCCCCGCCTCGATCTGCTCTTCGTGCGACCTCCGCCCCCCGCCGAACCGAGAAGGGGCTCGGTCCCCGTAGGTGCTCGTGGAGGCAGATTCCCCGACATTGGCCTTGGGCTTTTTCTTCTTGGGCTGCAAAACCAGCTCATGAAAAGTGGGTTAAACCCATCACGCTGGGCCGAACTTCTGGTACATCTCCGAACAGAGGTTTCAACTAGCGGTGTTGGTGCCAGAGTTTTGCGAGGCCTCCTTGTTTTTGCGCGCGCAGGTGGAGAAGGGACAACATCAGGCGTAGCCCTGTCAGCATCATCCACAAATAAAAGCTCTAGCCACTGGTCGAACAGGTTCAGGCTCTTTCCACGTCAACAGAGGAAGATCAGCAAGCTGAAAAGCAAAGTCCCAGCTTCTCTTTGGGAAAGTGACTGGCGACAGAGGTTTAGGCAGCAAAGGTTTCGGCACCTCAAACACCACTCGTGCATTCAGCAAATTCTCAAAAGATCGCCTCCATATCATTTCAGGGGGCATAGGGGGACCAAAGGGGACCTTAATCTCAGGTTGCACAAGAGTTTGAACAACAATGACTGGAGGTTGATAAACCACCATTGCCCAATTACTAGCATCTTCCAGGTCCGGGGCAATCTCCATCAGATCATTTTGGTTTTCAGGTTCAGCCCCATCAATCAAAATAGGTGCAGGGGCATCTGAGGCTGCACATTAGAGCTTGGCTGGACAGAACTTTGTTGAGCAGAAGCATTCAACACCATGGATTCTTGATCCTCAACAGCTGGTTCCGCAGCAGGCTCATCCCAGTTGCCCCAATTGTCCTCGTGTACCTCATTTTGTGCAGGATTAGGCGGAGGTGGTGGCACATCGTTCCATCCTAGAGCTGGGAATGGAGGCAGAATGAAGGGTGGCATCTCTGGAAAGGGCACACCAGGCAGAGGATGAGGATTGCCATTGATGGGCATCCAGTCTCCATCTTGGGGCATCTGTTCAGCAAAGTTGGCCCCAAGAACATACAGAGGCGCCGTCCAAGACACCTTGGCACCACCCCAGGCCGCATACTCCATGAACACCACATCTCTGGGCACTAGAATATCTTCTGGAAAAGAAGCAAAAACTAAAGAGCGCACAAGGTATGGATCCTCGCTGACCCAATGATGAAACTTTCCGAAGGTGTTGAACGCTGCCCGAATACCATCCTCATTGCAAAGATCAAGCGGGATCCCCAAAAACATTAGCAAACCTTGACAGAAACCCTGAACACCTCTAAAAGACTCACCCTCATCATGTTCCATAAATCAAACAAAACAATCATTACCAAGAGGTTGGGGCGGCATCTGAAGGAGTGAAAATCTGACTACAGCATCTCGGAGCTCAAAAAGACCCACCGATCTAATCAAAGGTTGAGCAGACCTCACCAAAACCCTATGAGCTTGCAGCCACTGGACAACTTCCTCCCTAGCGGCACCAATCTGATCAGGAAGAGGGATGGGCATTACCTCAGCCAACATGAAACCCTCATGGCGACGCACAATTGGGGTATGTGGCATCACAAAGGTACGAGGCAGACGAGCATCACCGCCATCCACAATGTGATGTCCTGCCGGCACCTGGAGCAAAGGGTCTATGTGGAAGTTGGCCATCGGAGGGGCACAACCCGGGCTTGGAGAAGACGGCAAAGACTCCGGCGGAGGAGGGGTTTCAGGACTGATGGAACAGGGCGAAAAAGTTAATGCGGAAGTGCAAGAGGAGTCCAAGTTTGGTAAAAGATGTGTCAGAGAGATATTCTTGGTAGGAGCTGAGCGATCCTCGGAAGTTGCAACGTTACCGGGTTTCGGTTGCCAAACCAAACCCAAGATCCGTGCAAACCTTTTGCAATCTTTTCTAGCGTGCCCCACCCGCTGACAAGAGGTACCACGCAGCTTGGACGTGCACGACGCAGAAAATGGCCCTTTCGCAAGCATTTCTGACACGTTAAAATTTCGTCCACCATATCCGAAACCAAATTATCAAAATCAACTGCAGCTTGCTGAGAGGAAGGAATAATAGAAGGCCCAGAAGATAACACCGGCTCAACTTGATCCGTGGCACGTGTAGATGACGGCCCAGCATGGGATGACACGTCCACATTCAAAGAGCCAGAATTACCGCCCGAGATAGACGGCGTCCGAGCCGCAGAGGAGGAAGATCCCTAACCGTGCCAAAAGATATGGAGGGGGTGGTTGACGTCCACCGGAGTTCAAACGGCGGCGGGGGATGGATGACCACCCTCTCATGCGCCGAAAGCGTATACCCCGCATCTTCAATAGTTTGAATGCAATTCTGTGTGGCTGGAAAACGATAACCACGACAAGCGGGATAGTTGTCACACCCTAGCTAGTCATGCATTAGAGTGTTGCATCATGTTTACTTTTCATCAGAAACTTGAAATGGGGAAGGCAGAACCCCCAACACCCCCTTGAAATCAACTAGGGTTTACTAAAAGTATTTTCAATGAACCTGAAATGCCCTTCTAAAATGTTCACCCTCTTTGTCTTGGGTTAGAACCTCTGGCAAAATAGGTGCACAATTTTCTAGGTCAACAGAAGGTCATTGATTTAAATCATAAGTATTTGAATTTGAGCATTTAAATGCTATTAAATAATTTAAATGCTCAAATAATTTTGGAAATAAATGTTTGCTGTTGGAAATAATCCAAACAGAGCATACAATTATTTTCAGGATTTTTGGAAATGTCTTAGTATTTTAAATAAAGCCCAGCAGTTATAGTTAAATAGAAAACACAAAGAATTAGAAAGAGAGGAAGAAGCCCACCTGGGCCTTACCTGTGCTGGCCAGCCCACCTGGCTCGGCCCAGCCGACTGGCGATGCCAGTCGTCGTCCTCCTCGCGCCAGAAGGACGCGGAGCGCGTGGCCGGCGCCCGCGGCCACACGCCGGCCACCTCCTGCTTCTGCCGACGCCAGGAGACGTCCTGGGTTGCCACGTGACCCCCACGTACCCCCTCTCGTCCTCTCTCACTCTCCCCCTCGTCTCCGTTCCCCACTCCCGCGATGGCCGACGCACCCGTCGCCATCTCACCGCCGTAGCCGCGCCCTCCGCCACCCCCTCGCCTCTCTGACCTTCCCAGAGGCTCCGCCACTTCGCCCTCGCCCTCCCCACCGAACCACGCCTCGCCGGAGGCCCTGCATCGCCGCCAGCAGATCGTCTTCGACCTCGGTGCCCGCCGGCCGCCGTTCGTCGATTCGCCTCACCCCGTTCACCCCCGAGCCCGCTGAGCTGCTCATCGACCTCCCCGTGAGTTTCCGCCCCAAACCCCTCTCTTCCCCGCCTCTTTTGCGCCGCGTAGTCCTAGTTCCACCGGAGCCGATAGCTCCTCACCGCCGGCCATGGCGCCGTCGTGGCTAGAGCCACAATGGCTCGAAGCCAGCCCCACTGTTGTGCTCAATGCAGCACTAGGAACCCGTAGCCACCACCAGATCCTCCTCCCGTACACCGTAGCGCCAAAGCCGACCCCGCCCGAACTCTGGCGCCGCCCCGAGCTCGTTCCGGCGAGCTCCGGCTGTCCCCGCTGCCGCCGCATGCCACAGATGGATGCGCACGAGCCCCCGCTCCTCGTAGGTGGGCTCGGCCATCAATTTGGTCGCCGGAGCGCGAATCCTGCGCCGCTTCGCCGCATCTGCTGCCGGCGGCGGCTAAACGCCGGCGTGCTGACCGTTTTGACCGGCGGGGTTTGACCCCGTTGACTGGACCCACATGTCAGCGACCCTAACTAGCAACGTGACACTGACCAGTGGGCCCCACTGGTCAGGTTTGACCTGGACCGGGTCAGTTGACCGCTGAAGTCACACTGACGCCAGGCTGACGCAGTAAATCCTTTTCTGGATTTATTTTTATTCAGGAAAATCCAGAAAATGTCTCAAACTTCAAAAAATCATAGAAATTAATCTGTAACTCCAAATGAAATAATTTATATATGAAAAATTATCAGAAAAATTCAATCTATCCATCGGTAATGGTTTCATGCATGACAAAACAAGTTTACCTTGCTGTTTAAGCAGAATAAGGAAATGCACTATTAAGGCCATGTCTAATGAGCTAATATTCGAATCTTTGATTCAAATGAGTTCATCCCTTTCTATTTTAGCTTGCATTAGGCCAGGACACTTTCATATTGCCATGTCATAGCATGCATCATATTGTTGCATATCGTCATGTGTTGATTGTGCTCCGATGTGTTCTTCGTGGTAGGTTCTGCCTCCGAGGATATTCAAGAGTATCCAACTGAAGGGCAGTATCCCGCTACCACTCCATCAGGCAAGCAACCCATTGATCATTCCGATACAAACCCATGTTCTCGCTTCTGCTCTCGTTTACTGCATTAAGACAATGCGATTCAAACTGCTGTGTGTCTCGGTAGTTGAACCCACTTCCTTTGCATGACATGTCATTGCCACAGTAACTAGATGAAACCCACTAGCATGTGTAGGAGTTGATTGAGCCATATGTGTGTGTGTTCCTACCATGCTATGCTTGCTATGCTTAGAGTTGTGTCAGGTCTGGCTCATCGGGATGATTAACTAGAGTGAAAGGTTGTGACGTTGTCGAGAGTGTGAAAGTGTTGAACACGATTTGGTAAAGGAATCGATGGAAGGCCATGTAGGAGTACATGGTGGGTTGTTTCATTGAGGCCGTCCTTAAGAACTGAGATCTGTGTGTGTGATTTAAGATTCAGCTACTACCACACATTGGGATCCTTAATTGACTCTCTCGACTTATTAACCACTCTTGTCCTCTGTCCAGGAGTTGCAAAGTAGTTTCTGGTGTTTGTAGTATGCTGGGGGCCGCACGCAGCGCTGACCATAGGGGTGGGCTGTGTTGCGGTAGGCACGTGGCACGGTGTACCGATTCGCCCGTTTGGTGTCTCGGGAACCCTGTTCACATCGTTCGGGGCCGTTAGTGGAAACCTCGGCCGGACTCCCTGTGGATGGAACCCGAATAGGCGATAAACCTGGACTAGGGACTTGTGTGTTTAGTCAGGTCGTGGCCGACACCCTCGCTGGGCTTCCGCTTGAAGGTTGCCGAGTACATGTCGTGTAAACGGCGATAAGTGGTGAGAGCGTGTGTGAAGAAGTACACCCCTGCAGGGTAATAAACTATTCGAATAGCCGCGTCCACGGTAAAGGACTACTTGGTCATCTATACAGTTCATTGACAAGTAAATGGATTCTACTAAAAATCTCAAGATAAGTGTGAGTACCGCGGATGGCCCCACTCGTAGGTTGGCGAGAGAGGATCCATGGTGGAGTATTGTGTTGGTGATAGTGGACTCGTGTGCGACAAATGCTTTACAAGTTGTGTCTGTCGTAGGATAGCTTAGCCAAGAGTCAAAGCTGGCTTGCTACAATAACTCCACTACCTTCTTGAGAATGTGCATGTATGATAGGATTCTGTTGTAAGACTTGCTGAGTACCTTCGTACTCATGTTGCTTTAATTAATGTTTTCAGACGACTACGCCAACCCCTCTGATGGGTTCTACATAGACCTCGACGTTGACGAGTGACTTATCACCCAGGTGGTGATCCAAGACTTGTGAAGGGTCGATGTAGATAGACAGGCTTCATCAAGCCTTCTTTCTTTCTAGTGTCTGTACTCAGACTACTTTGCTTCCGCATGTGCTTGTATGATTGTATGACTTGAGTGTCGGTTCATGTGACCCCTATCTGTATGGATGATATGTATGGCTCTTCGGAGCCTCTTAAATAAAGTACTTGAGTGGTAGAGTTTTGTTGTGATGCAATGTTGTATTTACTCATATCGGGCATATTGCGTGTATGATTGAAATGCTTGGTATGAGTGGGATCCGACTATCTAGTTGTTTATCCTTGGCAGCCTATCATATGAGGAAATGTAGTCTAGTGCTTCTGAGCGATAGTAGTCCGCTACAGCCCGGTTCACCGGAGTCCTGCTAGCCCAGCACTACTGCTCGGAACACATGACTGGCCGGCATGTGTTTCACTTCGCTCTTGTGTCTGTACCTTCAGGTAAATGTCACGCGGTGTTATCTGGAGTCCTGCCTAGCCTGCTACAGCCCGTAATACCGGAGTCCTGTTAGCCCAGTGCTACACCTCGGATTTATACGTTGTTGACCGACATGCTCGATGTGATTCATGTATGCCTGTCCTCATGGGTTAGTGCCGCCTTGGGTTCATGACTAGCCATGTCGGCCCGGGTTCTCTGTCATATGGATGCTAGCGACACTATCATATACGTGAGCCAAAAGGCGCAAACGGTCCCGGGCCAGGTAAGGTGGCACCCGTGGGAGTACCGTGCGTGAGGCCGCAAAGTGATATGGTGTGTTACATGCTGGATCGATGTGGCTTAGGATCGGGGTCCTGACAGCATTGGCATCAGAGCCGGACTGCCTGTAGGTTCGCTAAGCCAAACTGGTCGATGTCGAGTCTAGAAATGCTTTAGTTATATGTAGGGGAATTGATTGTGGGAGGGAACGTAAGGCTCTTTTACTCCTTTACCTTATGCCCTCTATCTTGAGTCATTCTCTTCTCATTCTACGTGCGTTGAGGACTAGGCTCTTTTCTCTCTATCAGGTTCACGTGTTACTAATCCGTAGTAACTTATAGGATTGTTGGTTACAACCCAGTTCAGTTCCTACTAAATTTTAGTATGTTGCCAGTTGAACCAGAACCTTGATATGATGTTGTTGAGTGGTTCTGCAAACTTTGTGGATGTCTCATCTCTTTTTCTGAGCATTTACAGCCGTTATGCTGTCCAAATTCTCCTAGAAAATTATAATGCCTTTGCATTATTTTGTGCTTTCAGATGGCCACCCGTTCCCAGAACCAAGTGGTTCGTCTGACCCGTTGCATCGATATATGTGGTCACACAGCTATGTTGGTTCGAGTGATGGTCGAGACAGGTTACCGATGGTATCCTAAATATACCGTCGAGGAGCAGTTTAGAGACTTTAATCAAAGCCAGTATCTGTGCACGGTCAGGATATATCCATCTTATCCCGGAGCTACTGAACCGCTCCACTGTTCTTATGGACTTGGGATCACCATTGGGATGTCCGTGCAGGATGCAGCCTACTCGATGATGACTATTATTCGAGCCAGAACTGCCTTGCTGAGCAACACTGATTTCCGCTACATGCCAGCATCCCTCCTGGGGCGCATGGTTACCTTCAGGGTATGTATAGCGATGCATCCCATGAGAACTCACTTCTCCGCACCACTACCGAGATGTTGGAGGACAAGGACCGTGAAAACCGGGCCTTGCATATGGAGCTCTTCAATGCTCGTTCTGATCACTGGGCCACTTTGACTTGGTTTGCTCCTGCGGTGCAAGCCGGATACATGGACACGAGGGACTTGTATCCTGTGCGTGCCAGTCTGCCAGATTTCATGGAGTGGCGTGAGGTGGGAGGCATCACTCCTCCTCGTAGACCTCGTCTGCCGCCGTTTGTTGGACCAAGGCCACACCCAAGTCCCTATGGTCCGCAAGCTCCTCAGGACCGTCTGTTCCTAGATGATCATGTTCCGCTTCCAGGCTTGGGTGGTGACTTCTATGAGGATTACTACGGAGCTGTCTGAGCTAGTTGTAGTTTTCACTAGTATTGTAACAGTTGTATGTCCACCGTCCTGCGTGACTTGTGGAATATGACTTAGTGTGTATCCATTCCGGGGGTGTAGAAAAATAATGTATAGGAGCTTGGAATGCCTCCGATGAGATGTAACGTCTTTCATCATAGTTGTACCCTAGCTTGGGCTTGTACTAAACTATGTATGGTGTGTATGACCGTTGGTTAATGTATGGCAGTTTCTGTATTACCATGTCATACGGATGAACATCTTTGCATTCCTTGTTATCCATTACATTCCGCACTTCCTTGCCCAGATTTTGCCATCTTGGTCTAAATTGTTGTTTTGTTTTTCCTAGGATGGTCAACACCTGCAGCAACCCTGCTACTCCGGAGCAGGGTGAAGCTAGCGCAGCTAGGGATGAAGATCTGCCTCAACCTGGCCGAAGTGATGCTGGAGGCAGAACGAAACAAGCGTGGGACTAACCGCTTGCTGGAGCGGATTGAGCAGAACACTGCATGCCAGCAGAGAAACATTCCAGTGTCAATCAATGACTTTGTCAAGCTGTATCCACCAAAGTTTAACCATTCCATCGAACCTCTCGATGCAGATGACTGGCTTCGCAGCATCGCCCACAAGCTACGTTCTGCCAACGTAGCCGAAGATGATAAAGTTACCTTTGCTGCTTATCGCCTTGAAGGCCCTGCTAGCCTTTGGTGGGAAAATTATGAGGCTATGCGCCCAGTCGGCCAAATCACTACTTGGGCTGAATTCAGTGCTGCTTTCCGTGAGCATCACATTCCGGAAGGTCTCATGGATCGCAAGAGGGAGGAGTTCTGTAACTTTACCCAAGCTAGGCTGACTATGGATGCATACAGTCGCGAGTTTGGAAAGTTAGCACGTTATGCTCCCGAAGAGGTATCTACCGACGCCAAGAAGCAGGCAAGGTTCCGCAAGGGACTTAGCCCCGAGCTTCGTCGTGATCTTCGTCTGCACGAATGCACCTCTTTTCCGAAGCTAGTCAACAAGGCCATGAGTGCCGAGGCAGGGCAGAATGATTTTGAAGCTTCACGCAAACACTCCCGTGACTTTGGATCTTCATCCGGCTCTGGATCTCAGAAGCGCCGGGTCTGGATCCCAAACACTGCCGTGCCATCGAGGTTCACTCCGATCCTTTGAGGCGCCTCGCCCCAACCAGCAATATGTACCGCCCAAGACTTATGGTGGTCCCGCTGCTAATGCTGCTCCACGCCCCAATATGATAACTTGCTTCAAGTGTGGAGAGCCGGGTCACTACATCCGCGAGTGTCCCCAGAACAACCCCAACCAGTTCGGGAAGTCTGTTGGCCGTGGTAAGCCAACAGCAAAAGTGCTCGTCGCCAAGCCGGCCACCACTGCTCGTGGCCATGTCAACTACGTCTCAGCTGAGGAGACTTAGGAGGACCCAACGTTGTTCTCGGTACGCTCCTTGTTAATTGCCATCCGGCAACTGTTCTCTTTGATACTGGGGCATCTCATTCATTTATTTCTGAGAGCTATGCTCGTTTGCACCACACCACATTTTGTGACATGCCCACCTCCATGGTAATTCAAATCCCCGGTTCTAAGTGGCAAACCTCTAGAATCAGCCATGGAAATGAAATTCTTGTCGACAGATTGGTCTTCCTCGCGTCACTAATAGCTCTCAAGTCCTTGGACATAATCATCATCTTGGGTATGGATTGGATGTCAGCCCATTACGCTAAGATTGATTGCTCTACTAGAACCGTTCAACTCACCCATCCATCGGGCAAGACAGTCCATGTTTTGACCCGAGTGTCGGAGCGCCAGCTCTACTCTCTAAATGCCAACCCCCTTCCAGACCTTGAAGATATTCCGGTAGTTCGTGACTTTCCGGATGTCTTTCCAGAGGAACTGCCAGGTGTTCCACCTGACAGAGATGTCGAGTTCATGATAGACCTTGTTCCAGGAATCGTCCCAATCTCTAGAAGACCTTATAAGATGGCACCCCTAGAACTAGCTGAGCTCAAGAAACAACTCGATGAGTCCTTGCAAAAGGGTTTCATCCGTCCTAGTTCTTCTCCATGGGCTTGCCCCGTCCTCTTCGTCAACAAGAAGGATGGAACGGATCGGATGGTTGTAGATTACCGACCTATCAATTTGGTCACTATCAAGAACAAGTATCCGCTGCCCAGGATCAACGACCTGTATGACCAGCTCGCTGGATCCTCAGTCTTTTCCAAGATGGATTTGAGGTTGGGCTACCATCAAATCAAAATCAAGAATGGGGATATTCCCAAAACGGCCTTTGTTACCCGTTATGGCCAATACGAGTACACCGTCATGTCCTTCGGTTTAACCAATGCTCCAGCCACTTTCTCTCGGTTAATGAACTCAATCTTCATGGAGTATTTGGATAAATTCGTCGTGGTTTACCTCGATGATATACTCATCTACTCCAAGAATGAGGAGGAACATGCCGAACATCTAAAGCTAGTATTGATGAAACTTCGAGAGCATCGCCTTTATGCCAAATTCTCCAAGTGCGAATTTTGGTTGCCAGAAGTGACCTATCTGGGCCATGTAATCTCTGGTAAGGGCATTGCTGTCAATCCCGAGCGAGTTCAAGCCGTCCTTGACTGGACTCCACCTGAAACGGTCAAGCAAGTTCGGAGTTTTCTTGGTTTAGCGAGCTATTGCCGCTGCTTCGTCGAGAATTTCTCCAAGGTTGCTAAGCCACTAACTGAACTCCTCAAGAAAGATAAAAAGTTCAAGTGGACCCCACAGTGCGAGTTCAGCTTTCAGGAACTGAAAAGACGCCTGACATCTGCTCCCATACTGGTACCACCAGATTTTTCCAAGGACTTTGTTATCTATTGCGACGCCTCGTGACAAGGACTAGGTTGCATTCTCATGCAAGATCGTCATGTGATTGCCTACGCTTCTCGATAGTTGCGTCCACATGAGGATAACTATCCCACACATGATCTAGAGCTTGCAGCGGTAGTCCATGCACTCAAAACCTGGCGACATTACCTTCTTGGTAATCGTTGTGAAATCTACACTGATAACCAAAGTTTGAAATACATCTTCACCCAACCGGATTTGAATCTCAGGCAAAGACGTTGGGTCGAGTTGATCACAGATTACGACTTAGGAATAACTTACACCCCAGGCAAGGCCAATGTCATGGCTGATGCACTAAGTCGTAAATCTTATTGTAACAATCTGATGTTACAACAAGGTCAACCACTTCTCCACGAGGAATTTCGTAAGCTTAACCTTCACATTGTTCCTCAAGGATTCCTTTCCACCCTGGTGGAGAAACCCAACCTTACGGATCAAATCATAACCGCTCAGCGGTATGATAGAGGAATATCCCGGATTAAGGAAAACATTGCTAGCGGAGTTGCTAAATGTTTTTCCATGGATGAGCGAGGTGTTGTCTTCTTCGAGAACAGTTTGGTGGTCCCCAAGAAACAACATATGCGGCAACTGATCCTTAAGGAAGCTCACGAATCCCCTCTCACCATTCATCCGGGTAGTACTAAAATGTATCAAGACCTACGCCAGAGGTTTTGGTGGACTAGGATGAAGAGAGAAATCGCTCAATACATTGCAAATTGCTACGTCTGTCGTCGCGTTAAAGCAGAGCATCAACGGCCTACTGGCACCCTTCAACCATTGGAAATTCCTGAATGGAAATGGGATAAAATCGGTATGGATTTCATTACCGGATTTCCCAGAACCAAAAGAGGGAATAATGCTATTTTCATTGTTGTCGATCGTCTTTCCAAGGTAGCCCACTTCTTACCTGTTCGCAAGAGTATAACCGCTAGCCAGCTAGCTGAATTGTACATCTCTCGAATAGTGTCTCTCCATGGTGTTCCATTGGAGATTAATTCAGACCGTGGAAGTCTTTTCACCTTGTGATTTTGGGAAAGTTTCCAAAATGCTATGGGAACTCGTCTCTCCTTTAGCACCGCCTTCCATCCTCAATCAAGTGGTCAAGTAGAACGAGTCACTCAAATTCTGGAGGATATGCTCTGAGCTTCTGTCATCTCTTTCGGTATGAATTGGGAGAAGTGCCTTCCATTCGTTGAGTTCGCTTATAACAACAAATATCAAGCTAGCTTGGGCAAGGCTCCATTCAAAGTTCTCTATGGACGAAAATGTCGAACGCCTCTTAACTAGTCAGAAACCGGCGAGAGACAACTCTTTGGCCCGGATATGATCCAGGAAGCGGAAGAGCAGGTTCGCATTATTCGCGAGAAGTTGAAAACCGCCCAATCTCGACAAAAGAGTCAGTATGACCGCAAGCATAAGCCGATGGCTTACGAATTTGGCGAGATGGCTTACCTTCGGGTTACACCCTTAAAGGGGACCCATCGATTCGGTATCAAAGGCAAATTGGCTCCTCATTACATTGGACCCTTTCGCATTCTTGCCAAACGAGGGGAAGTTGCCTACCAACTGGAACTACCTTCGCATCTCTCCAGAGTTCATGATGTCTTCCACGTTTCTCAACTCAGGCATTGCTTCTCGGATCCTATCCGCGGAGTGGACCACGAAACGCTTGATCTCCAGGATAACCTCTGTCGGGGGGAATCGGCTTCCTCGAACACCTATGGGGACCAAGCCCCTTTCTTGGTTCGGCGGGGGGCGGAGGTCGCGCGAAGAGCGGATCGAGGCGATGCACACAAGGGATTTTACCCAGCTTCGGGCCGCAAGGATGCGGAAAACCCTACTGCTGCTTTGTGGATTGTATTGTGTTCTTGCTCGGGAGCGCGTGGTGCTACAGTACACACGAGCCGCTGGCGAGACCGAGCGTAGCGATGGATGTCCTCCTCCCCCCTACGTGTGCATGGGGCCTCCTTTTATATGCTCAAGGGGTTACCCACAGGTGGCAGCGCAGGTGGGGGCAAAAATGGGAGAATGCTGTAGTGGGTACAACTGCCTGCATAGTGGTTGTACAGTGCTATCATACCTAACTCTGACGGCAGGGGACAAGGGCATTAAATGCCCATCCGCATCGCCCAGACGGTGCAGGAAAGGGGACCGTCAGGAGCGCCACCGTTTGCCATGATGGCTACTCTGTCAGCGTCGCTTCGCCACCGCATGCCCCTGGCTGCGCAGCCTCTCGCCACGTATGCCTGGAACGGCCCCAGAGCGACGCGTGGGTGGATGAGCTGGAGCGCAGGCGCGGGGTGGTGACTTGCCGCGGCGAGCGCCTTGCCGCGGCTGATGTCATGTCGCGCCCAGGAGCTTATCGCTCACCGGTCCTTGCCGGGACGCGAAGCGCGTCGCAGCAAGTATCTTGTCATGCCTCGATCGGCCTTCCCGGCAAGCTCCTCCTGCCGGGGTCTTGTGCTTCGAGCGGTCGTCCCGGCAAGCTCCTCTCGCCGGGGCCTTGCTCTCTTCGGGTGGCCTTCCCGGCAGGCTCCTCCTGCCGGGGCCTTGGCTCAAATACTTTGTTCTTGGATGGCCCAAAAAGGGACCACGGAGAGTCTTGGCGATCGCCTGGCAAGCCTTGCCGAGGGGTGCTACGACTGCCCGTCCACAAGTTCGGGGTACTAAGGTACCCCTATTTTAGTACACCGACGGGAGCCCCTGGGCCTGGGCCATACACGGTGTTGAGCGCTGTTGGGCCAGGCCCAAAACAGTGCACGGGCACGCGCGGCCTGGGTCACGCTGCATCTGCTTCTGCGTCCACCACGTCCTCCGCGAACGGCACGCGTCGAATGCGGCATCATGGGGAGAGGCGTGCGTGACGTGGGCGGCGTGCGCAGGGCTGAGCCCCGCAGGCGTGCGTCACGTCGCAGGTGATTTGTTTATTTGGAAAGGCGAAACGCCCCCCTCCTCCCCTTATAAGCAGGGGAAACAGGGGCAGTCCGCCCACCCGCCAGTTGCGATTCCTCGAAAACCTCCGCCACTTCCCAAGAGAAGCAGCGCTCCGCCCCCTTCCGCCGCCACGAGTGCTACCGATGCCATCGACCTCCCTCCCTCTTTCCGCCATGGCCCCGAAGGGCGACAAGGGGAAAGGGAAGGCCGTGAAGTCGGCCGAGGCGCAGCGGCTTGAGGCGCTGCGAAAGGAGCAGGCGACCTCCCCCCCTGAGCTCGACGCGTTGGTCCTGAGGGAGGAATACTACCTCTTCTGGTCGACGAGGACGCGAGCGCATCTGCGCACGAGGGTTCTTCCCGCCGCCGCCCAGAAGGAGTATCCGACCGGGTATCCCTTCTTTGCTCTATTCTTCTATTGCGGGCTCTGCCCGCCCTTCTCTGAATTTTTCTGCGACATCATGAACACCTACGGGTTCCACCTCCTTGATTTCACCCCCAATGTTGTCTTGACCATGGCAATTTTCGCACATCTCTGCGAAAATTTTGTCGGAGTCTTTCCAAACGTAGCTCTCTTCCGCCACTTCTTCACGCCTCGAGTAGAGAGAGGAGAGCCCCTCTCCGGCGGGATCGCCTGGATCTCGAACCTTGGCAAGAAGGATGCTTATCTCGAGGGAGAGCTCAGCAGCAAATGGGAGGAATGGAGAGCAGAATGGTGCCTGATCGTCGAGGAGAACCCGCAGCCATTCACCGCCGTGCACCAAACTCTTGTGGTGCGCGGCAGGGATTGGAGCGACGTGGCTCCGGACGACGACAAGCTGCAGATTGCCGTCACCCGGATCCTGCGGCTCAGGCGTGCCGGGCTCACAGTTGGCGCCGTAGGCGCAGATTTCCTCCGCCGCCGCATCGCTCCCCTGCAGGAGAAGGGGAGACCCGCCTGGGAGTTCCAGAATGCGGCGGACATCATGAGGCTGCGCCCTGGCCTCAACTTCAATTTCACCGTCTTGGAGCTTGAGGGACACTCACGGAGCTGTTCAAGCACGACCCCGACCACCCCGAATGGTTCAGGCTGCCGCGAGGCGTCGTCCCGTTGTGCAACAATTCGTCGCTCAGCCGCATCCTTGCAATGATGCCGCTGTGCGACTCGCACGGGATCGACTCCACTTGGCAGGAGCCCGCCGACGATGTCGTGCGGGCGTTCTTCGACGACTTGGTGGAGAGGCCAGTCGACGCCGACGAGCAGAAGGGCCTCACCTGAGACACCACCGATGCGGAGTTGGCGCGCATCGCCTCCAGGATGGAAGAGGCGGCGGCAGCCGCGGCCGCGGGCGAATTTGGCTTCACATTGGCGGAGGCGGACGCAGCGGAGGCGGAAAGCCTTGCCGATCGAGCGGAGTTTGCCGGCGAGGAAGGGCTTGCCGGGCACGATGCAGGGGCGGACGAGTCCACTGAGGGCATGAGCGGCTTGCCGGAGGCTGACGCCTCTTCCTCCCGACCTTCGGGCAGCTCGTCGCAAGCAGACCCCCCGGCTCAACCACAGAGGCGCCTCCGCAAGGCCGGAGAGGTGGTACGGCAAGCAAGCCAACAGCCGCAGCGCCGCGCGACGCGCTCCGCTGTTTCAGCAGGAGCGGGTTCTTCGCAGGCCACTGCTTCTGCTCCTGCCGCCCCTCGCGCCACGGCGGCGGCCGGGGCAAAGCCGTCTCGGGCTAGCGCCACGACTGCCTCCGCCAAGCGGCCGAGGGAGCCTACTCCTCCGCCTCCTCGTGCCAGAGGTGGGCCAGTCTTTGACTTCTCCGCGCTTAGCTCCGACGAGGAAGAGGGAGAGGAGTAAGGTCCCCGCTGTTCTTGTGTCTCTTCAGTTCTTGTAGTTGTGCGTCGCATCTCATTTGCTCTCCTCCGAATTTGCTCCTTTTCAGGACTCTAGCTCAGAGGACGGCAAAGAGAGCCAAGGTCCCGGTGGTCATCCTCGACGATGAGCCCTCCGTGGCGGCGGGGGATGCGCCTGAGATGACCTTGCCGGACCCACCAGCTAATCCTCAGAGCAGCCCCAAGCGTAAGCATACGATTTGCTTCCTGCCGTTGGGCGCGCCCGGGTACTCTTCGCTTTTCCTGACGTATGGCTGATGATTTGTGTAGGAGCAGAGCAGCCCCACCAGGAGCGTCCGGAGACCGTCCCCGATGAGCCACCCGCTACAACTACACCGCCAAGGGGGAGTTCCCCGGCAAGGGAGGAGTCCCCGGCAAGGGAGCAGTCCCCGGCAAGGGAGCAGTCTCCAGCGAGGGAGCAGTCCCCGGCAAGGGAGCAGTCTCCGGCGAGGGACAGCACCGGCGGCCCCTCGGCGACGGAGACCGTGACTGCAGACCCTGGCCCAGGTAACCTTCTTGCTTCGAAACTCCCCTGGGGTTCTCCTTCTTTGGATAGTTGCTTGACTTCTCCCCCTCTTTCGGCCTTCAGACCCACCCGCCACGAACCCGATGGAGACCGAGGTCGCCGTCGGGGAGGACGCACACGGCCATACTGACGACGTGGCCGCCACCGGAGAGATGGATGGTGCTGAAGATCCGGCCGGTGAAGAGGCCGCCAAGGCTGCCGCAGCAGCCATGGGCGAGGGGGCCGGCAATCATACCGACAGCCCTGAGGCCGCAGGAGCGCCAGGCGCTGCGCCGACCGCCGATCCCGCCTCCGCAGCGGCGTCGGGCCCTGAGGAGCCCCAGCCAGGCACCTACCTGAAGGCCGGCGATGATATCTTCATCAAGCTCCCCTGGGAGTCGACTTCCACGGCGTCGGTCGAGGGGGAGACCTTGGATGGAGAGGTGCTCGCCTCCGCCAGGATGACGCTGGTTGACGCGCCAAGCAGCGGCGGCGGTGAGCCTGAGGAGGAGCGGCTGCTCCGGAAGCTGGTGTCACTCTACCGCGCCCGACAAGCCCAGGTGGAACGCCGGGAAGCGCTTGTCGCGAAGGCGGGAGCGTACATGGAGAAGCGCGCCGGGGAGCTCCGGGAGCTCAACCAGGAGGCCCTCCGATCCTTGGCGGAGGAGCGAAGGCAGCTCGACGAGGCGCGGATGGCCTTCATCCTCGAGAAGGCAGAAGCCGAAGAGCAGCAAAGGCTTGCCGCCGCGGGGCTGGCCGCGCGGGAGGGCGAGCTGGTGCAGCAGAAAGCCAGCCTCGCCAGCCACGAGGAGGAGGTCGCCGCGCGCGAGCAAGCGCTTGGTGGAGCCCTCAAGGAAGCGCAAGATGCCGCCACAGCCGCCGAGGCCGCCAAGGAGGCACTGGAGGCGAAGGTGGCGCAGCTCGACACTGATCTCAAGGCAAGCGGTGAGGAGCTCGCCGCGCTCAAACAGGAGCGCGAGAAGGGCGCCCACACCCTTGGCGAGCTGCAGGGCCGCTTCACCGAGAAGATCAAGGAGATCGACGCTGCCAAGGACTCCAACGCCGATCTCGAGGTGAAGCTGGGCACCTTGACCAAGGCGCTGGAGAACGCCAAGGAGCGGGAGACGACCTTGCGGAAGGAGGTCGCGGACAACGAGGCGCTGCTGAAAAGCGCCGCAGTTACCCAGAACAACTTCAGGGCGACGGTGGAGCAGTGGACTGAGGGTCTTGTGGACATCGCCGCCGCCATCGACAAGGAGCTGACGCTGCTGGGGATGGAGGGACACGAGTATCCCTCTGGCGAAAATGTCCCACCCAGCGCCAAGCTCACTTCGTTCTTCAAAGGCGTGGGGTGGCCCTTCAGCATCTCCGGAACGCGATCCCAGAGCAACTGGCCGGCGAGAGGCGCGACGCCATCGCCGGAGCCCTCGAGAAGGTGTTGGTGAAGATCGCCTTCCGCAACCCCGGCATCAGGCTCACCAACGTCCTCAAATCCCTGCCGGCAGATGCTGACCTCGAGGAGATCAGGGCCCTCATCGCGCCCATTGTGGAGAAGGTGGCCGGGATCAAGAGGATCGAGGGCGATCGCGTGGATTAGGCCGCCTGCCCTTTTTTTTTCTTTTCTTGTCGCTGCTGGCCAAGTCATGAAAGCGATTCATTAGGGCTGCGACAAGCTTATCTTTGTAATATAACTCTATCTTAGGTAGTGATTGCACTGTTATTTCCTCTACTTGACTCCGTGCTTTGTATGTCTTTGCCCTACGCTTTTGGGGACTTGTCGGCGTAGGCCTCCGCCTTACCGCGGGCTCTGAGTGCGGGACATCAGCAGCCCGCCAGCGGTGCCACTACCGGCAAGAAACCTTGCCGCGGCTAGCTGCAGCTCACTTAAATTGTTGAGCAGGCTCAAAGCAAAGTAAGTGTTGCGACTGCAGTCGCAGCACACTTAAGCTGCCGAGCGAGCTCGAAACAAAGTAAGGATGCCACTCTGGTTGTAGCACACTTAAGTCATTGAGCAGACTCGAAACGAAGTAAGGGCGCAACTAGCCACGAGCCGGTCCCTCCGCGCACAGGTTTTCCATACAAAGTACGGTCATTCGAGGAAGATTACCTCAAAATTTTAAAAACTCGATTTCTCAAACTTTGGCAACTTAGCTTTTCCGTGGCTCGCTGCCCGGCAAGGTCGCTTTCCGGCAAGGCAAAACATGGGGCTCGCCGTCGCTTACCGGGGGTCAGTGCTGCATAGAGTGTCAGATAATGCATGCAAAGGATAAAGAGCATGAGATCGACAAGGTGCTCGGAGCACATGAACTCAATCTGCGCACAGGGTCTGCGCCTGGCTCTGTACAAAGGATCACATGCAACAGCGGCAAGACTTTGTACAGAAGGGTGGTTGCCGGACGAGGTCCGACAACCGCGCCTTACGGGCGAAACTTACGAAGATGCCCAGCGTTCCAGGAGTTGCTCACCGGAGTGGTATCTTCGGTCTCAAGGCGGACAGCACCAGGCCTAGCGACTCGTTTCACCCGGTAAGGGCCTTCCCACTTCCTCGAAACTTCTGGCACTAACTTTGCGGCTATGGTAGCGACGCAAAGCTTGCTAGTAGCCCTTACCGGTCGCTACCATAGCCGTTAGCGAAACCGATGAGGCTCTGTATCGTGGCCCTCCAGTCGTCGAGCTTGTCCGCCGTTGGAGGGTAGTCTAGGAGCAGTTGAGCTCGCGCCTGAGCTTCTGCTGGAGTGGCGGGCAGTGGTGGCGAACGGCGCGTGGAGCGGGATGTGCTCGAACTTCTAACTACGTTAGAAGGAGCAACACCCGGACCAGGCAGTCGCGCCACGCTCGCGCCAGCACGTTGGTGTGAGTGCTGGCCTTGAGCGCCCTGGGATCCGCCGGTTCAATCTGGGTCCAGCGAGCGTATGGTACCGTGGGCGCCAAGACGCTGCTGGTCCCGTGCCTCCTGAGAGGGGCGCGGTGCATGTTCGGACGCCGTGGCACCATGAGCTGGCTCGACGACGCCCGTCCCGCCGCCGGTGCCGTCCCCACCACCCGTTTGCTCCAAGGGCGGTGGGTTCGACGCGGACGGACCGGCCACCTCCAGAGCTTTCTTCTTCGGTGGCATGTCGACGAAGATGATGGAGATCTAGCCTGTGCAGACGCCGGATCAGGTTCACACAACCTCGACGCCCCCTACCTGGCGTGCCAAAGATGTCGGGGGGAATCGGCTTCCTCAAACACCTATGGGGACCGAGCCCCTTTCTTGGTTCGGCGGGGGGCGGAGGTCGCACGAAGAGCGGATCGAGGCGATGCACACAAGGGATTTTACCCAGCTTCGGGCCGCAAGGATGCGTAAAACCCTACTGTTGCTTTGTGGATTGTATTGTGTTCTTGCTCGGGAGCGCGTGGTGCTACAGTACACACGAGCCGCTGGCAAGACCGAGCGAAGGGATGGATGTCCTCCTCCCCCCTACGTGCGCATGGGGCCTCCTTTTATATGCTCAAGGGGTTACCCACGGGTGGCAGCGCAGGTGGGGGCAAAAATGGGAGAATGCTGTAGTGGGTACAGCTGCCTGCATAGTGGCTGTACAGTGCTATCATACCTAACTCTGACGGCAGGGGACAAGGGCATTAAATGCCCGTCCGCATCGCCCAGACGGTGCAGGAAAGGGGACCGTCAGGAGCGCCACCGTTTGCCACGATGGCTACTCTGTCAGCGTCGCTTCGCCACCGCATGCCCCTGGCTGCGCAGCCTCTCGCCATGTACGCCTGGAACGGCCCCAGAGCGACGCGTGGGTGGATGAGCTGGAGCGCAGGCGCGGGGTGGTGACTTGCCACGGCGAGCGCCTTGCCGCGGCTGATGTCTTGTCGCGCCCGGGAGCTTATCGCTCACCGGTCCTTGCCGGGACGCGGAGCGCGTCGCAGCAAGTATCTTGTCGTGCCTCGGTGGGCCTTCCCGGCAAGCTCCTCCTGCCGGGGTCTTGTGCTTCGAGCGGTCGTCCCGGCAAGCTCCTCTCGCCGGGGCCTTGCTCTCTTCGGGTGGCCTTCCCGGCAGGCTCCTCCTGCCGGGGCCTTGGCTCAAATACTTTGTTCTTGGATGGCCTGAAAAGGGACCGCAGAGAGTCTTGGCGATCGCCTGGCAAGCCTTGCCGCGGGGTGCTACGACTGCCCGTGCACAAGTTCGGGGTACTAAGGTACCCCTATTTTAGTACACCGACAACCTCACATATTGAGAATATCCCATTCGTATCCTTGATCAAGCCGAGCGTACCACTCGACGCCAAAATATCAAGTTTCTCAAAGTTCAATGGTCACACCATTCCGAGCAAGAAGCTACTTGGGAAAGGGAGGATCGTCTACGACTCGAGTACACCACCTTCTTTTCGACGGATCCTAAATCTCGGTACGAGATTCTTTCGAGTGGGGGTGAGTTGTCACACCCTAGCTAGTTATGCATTAGAGTGTTGCATCATGTTTACTTTTCATCAGAAACTTGAAATGGGGAAGGCAGAACCCCCAACACCCCCCTGAAATCAACTAGGGTTTACTAAAAGTATTTTCAATGAACCTGAAATGCCCTTCTAAAATGTTCACCCTCTTTTTCTTGGGTTAGAACCTCTGGCAAAATAGGTGCACAATTTTGTAGGTCAACAGAAGGTCATTGATTTAAATCATAAGTATTTGAATTTGAGAATTTAAATGCTATTAAATAATTTAAATGCTCAAATAATTTTGGAAATAAATGTTTGCTGTTGGAAATAATCCAAACAGAGCATACAATTATTTTCAGGATTTTTGGAAATGTCTTAGTATTTTAAATAAAGCCCAGCAGTTACAGTTAAATAGAAAACAGAAAGAATTAGAAAGACAGGAAGAAGCCCACCTGGGCCTTACCTGTGCTGGCCAGCCCACCTGGCTCGGCCCAGCCGACTGGCGATGCCAGTCGTCGTCCTCCTCGCGCAGAAGGACGCGGAGCGCGTGGCCGGCGCCCACGGCCACACGCCGGCCACCTCCTGCTTCCGCCGACGCCAGGAGACGTCCTGGGTTGCCACGTGACCCCCACGTACCCCCTCTCGTCCTCTCTCAGTCTCCCCTCATCTCCCTCCCCCTCTCCCACGATGGCCGACGCACCCGTCGCCGTCTCACCGCCGTAGCCGCGCCCTCCGCCACCCCCTCGCCTCTCTGACCTGCCTAGCGGCTCCGCCACTTCGCCCTCGCCCTCCCCACCGAACCACGCCTCGTCGGAGGCCCTGCATCGCCGCCAGCAGATCGTCTTCGACCTCGGTGCCCGTCGGCCGCCGTTCGTTGAATCGCCTCACCCCGTTCGCCCCCGATCCCGCTGAGCTGCTCATCGACCTCCCCGTGAGCTTCCGCCCCGAACCCCTCTCTTCCCCGCCTCTTTTGCGCCGCGTAGTCCTAGTTCCACCGAAGCCGATAGCTCCTCGCCGCCGACCATGGCACCGTCGTGGCTAGAGCCACAATGGCTCGAAGCCAGCCCCACTGTTGTGCTCAGTGCAGCACTAGGAACCCGTAGCCACCACCAGATCCTCCTCCCGTGCACCATAGCGCCAAAGCCGACCCCGCCCGAACTCCGGCGCTGCCCCGAGCTCGTTCCGGCGAGCTCCGGCCGTCCCCGCTGCCGCCGCATGCCACAGATGGATACGCACGAGCCCCAGCTCCTCGTAGGTGGGCTCGGCCATCAATTTGGTCGCCGGAGCGCGAATCCCGCGCCGCTCCGCCGCATCTGCTGCCGCCGGCGGCTAAACGCCGGCGGGCTGACCGTTTTGACCGGCGGGGTTTGACCCCGCTGACGTGGCCGTTGACTGGACCCACATGTCAGCGACCCTAACTAGCACCGTGACACTGACCAGTGGGCCCCACTAGTCAGGTTTGACCTGGACCGGGTCAATTGACCGCTGACGTCACACTGACGCCAGGCTGACGCAGTAAATCCTTTTCTGGATTTATTTTTATTCAGAAAAATCCAGAAAATGTCTCAAACTTCAAAAAATCATAGAAATTAATCTGTAACTCCAAATGAAATAATTTATATATAAAAAATTGTCAAAAAAAATTCAATCTATCCATCTGTAATGGTTTCATGCATGACAAAACAAGTTTACCTTGCTATTTAAGCAGAATAAGGAAATGCACTATTAAGGCCATGTCTAATGAGCTAATATTTGAATCTTTGATTCAAATGAGTTCATCCCTTTCTATTTTAGCTTGCATTAGGCCAGGACACTTTCATATTGCCATGTCATAGCATACATCATATTGTTGCATATCGTCATGTGTTGACTGTGCTCCAATGTGTTCTTCGTGGTAGGTTCTGCCTCCGAGGATATTCAAGAGTATCCAACTGAAGGGCAGTATCCCGCTACCACTCCATCAGGCAAGCAACCCATTGATCATTCCGATACAAACCCATGTTCTCGCTTCTGCTCTCGTTTACTGCATTAAGACAACGAGATTCAAACTGTTGTGTGTCTCGGTAGTTGAACCCACTTCCTTTGCATGACCTGTCATTGCCACAGTAACTAGATGAAACCCACTAGCATGTGTAGGAGTTGATTGAGGAATATGTGTGTGTGTTCCTACCATGCTATGCTTGCTATGCTTAGAGTTGTGTCAGGTCTGGCTCATCAGGATGATGAACTAGAGTGAAAGGTTGTGACGTTGTCGAGAGTGTGAAAGTGTTGAACACGATTTGGTAAAGGAATCGATGGAAGGCCATGTAGGAGTACATGGTGGGTTGTTTCATTGAGGTCGTCCTTAAGAACTGAGATCTGTGTGTGTGATTTAAGATTCAGCTACTACCACACATTGGGATCCTTAATTGACTCTCTCGACTTATTAACCACTCTTGTCCTCTGTCCGGGAGTTGCAAAGTAGTTTCTGGTGTTTGTAGTATGCTGGGGGCCGCACGCAGCGCTGACCATAGGGGGTGGGCTGTGTTGCGGTAGGCACGTGGCACGGTGTACCGATTCGCCAGTTTGGTGTCTCGGGAACCCTGTTCACATCGTTCGGGGCCGTTAGTGGAAACCTCGGCCGGACTCCCTGTGGATGGAACCCGAATAGGTGATAAACCTGGACTAGGGACTTGTGTGTTTAGTCAGGTCGTGGCCGACACCCTCGCAGGGCTTCCGCTTGAAGGTTGCCGAGTACATGTCGTGTAAACGGCGATAAGTGGTGAGAGCGTGTGTGAAGAAGTACACCCCTGCAGGGTAATAAACTATTCGAATAGCCGCGTCTGCGGTAAAGGACTACTTGGTCATCTATACAGTTCATAGACAAGTAAATGGATTCTACTAAAAATCTCAAGATAAGTGTGAGTACCACGGATGGCCCTCCCGTAGGTTGGCGAGAGAAGATCCACGGTGGAGTATTGTGTTGGTGATAGTGGACTCGTGTGCGACAAATGCTTTACAAGTTGTGTCTGTCGTAGGATAGCTTAGCCAAGAGTCAAAGCTGGCTTGCTGCAATAACTCCACTACCTTCTTGAGAATGTGCATGTATGATAGGATTCTGTTGTAAGACTTGCTGAGTACCTTCGTACTCATGTTGCTTTAATTAATGTTTTCAGACGACTACGCCAACCCCTCTGATGGGTTCTACGTAGACCTCGACGTTGACGAGTGACTTATCACCCAGGTGGTGATCCAAGACTTGTGAAGGGTCGATGTAGATAGACAGGCTTTGTCAAGCCTTCTTTCTTTCTAGTGTTTGTACTCAGACTACTTTGCTTCCGCATGTGCTTGTATGATTGTATGACTTGAGTGTCGGGTCATGTGACCCCTATCTGTATGGATGATATGTATGGCTCTTCGGAGCCTCTTAAATAAAGTACTTGAGTGGTAGAGTTTTGTTGTGATGCAATGTTGTATTTACTCATATCGGGCATATTGCGTGTATGATTGAAATGCTTGGTATGAGTGGGATCCGACTATCTAGTTGTTTATCCTTGGCAGCCTATCATATGAGGAAATGTAGTCTAGTGCTTCTGAGCGATAGTAGTCCGCTACAGCCCGGTTCACCGGAGTCCTGCTAGCCCAGCACTACTGCTCGGAACACATGACTTGCCGGCATGTGTTTCACTTCGCTCTTGTGTCTGTCCCTTCGGGGAAATGTCATGCGGTGTTATCCGGAGTCCTGCCTAGCCTGCTACAGCTCAGAATACCGGAGTCCTGTTAGCCCAGTGCTACAGCCCGGATTTATACGTTGTTGACCGACATGCTCGATGTGATTCATGTATGCCTGTCCTCATGGGCTAGTGCCGCCTTGGGTTCACGACTAGCCATGTCGGCCCGGGTTCTCTGTCATATGGATGCTAGCGACACTATCATATACGTGAGCCAAAAGGCGCAAATGGTCCCGAGCCAAGTAAGGTGACACCCGTGGGAGTACCGTGCGTGAGGCCGCAAAGTGATATGGTGTGTTACATGCTGGATCGATATGGCTTAGGATCGGGGTCTTGACAATAATTCTGGAACTTTGAAAATGAAAGCTTCTTGGTTGGGCATGAGATGATCTTACCGAGGACTTTGGGGGTTTGGAATGCATGGCCAACATGCCAAGGGCAGCTCAACGTTTGGAAGGACTAACAATGATCCACTCAGCATCACATTCCAACTTCCAAAGTTTAAACTCACGGCCCCAATTCGGGCCCCCATTACCCCAAAGATTAAAGAAGCATTTAAAATGATCACAAGAGAATGAACGGAGCTTGAGAATGATCATAGCCACACCCTTGCAAGAATCTTGAAAGCCAAAAACCTTATCCTTGATCAGGAAAACCATAAACTCAATGGCAGAACCCCCGATGGCCGCCTGAATTGCAGCTGCCACTGAATCCTCGTTCAAACAAAAATAATGCCTGCCAAAAGAGATTACCATGGTGAAGAAGCCCGTGTCATCCATGGGGTGCACCGTAAAACCCGTAGATTGAAACACCTTATCCGCAAAAACCAGACCCTTGGAGAAGTCCAAGCCAAGAGTGGATCCATCAATAGAAACCATGGAGATGGGTATTAGGACGTAGATCTCAGGATGCCGGAGAGATCTAGTGGAGAGAAGAGAAAATTTTGTGGCTAGGGGAGGAGATCACCGGAGGTAGTGGCGATCACCGGGGAGGGGGTGGGAGCGCCTAACCATTACTTATGGTATGATTGTTGTTGTTTGTCTCTCTCATAGTAGTAATAACTAAAAGAAAACCCAAAAAGATTTCCCGTTCTTCTTTTGCTTGTTGGCAGCTTTCCCGTGTAAATAGTTTCTTTTCTTTTCATTGGGGTCGATAGGAGAAGACCATGATGAAATTGTTAAAGTGGCTCTTATATGCATTATTGTTGATTTAACCAAGAGCCCATATTGCCTTGTCTTCTCCTGTTTATTGAATGGTCGCATATTCCAGCTTAGTCCAACGCACGTGCCTATTATTATTATTCACATCGTTTGGTCGTGCAAGTGAAAGGTAATTATGACGATATATGATTGACTGACTGAGATGAGAGAAGCTGGTATGAACTCGATCTTTCTTGTTTTTGTAAATATGATTAGTTCATCATTCCTGATTCAGCCTATTATGGATAAACATGTTTGCAATGACAATTAGAGATTATAGTTGCTTATGCCATGCTTAATTAGCTAGGAGTTTATAATGGTTTACCTTGCGTGCCAACATGCTATTAAAATGGTTCTGATGTGGTATGATAGGGTGGTATCCTCCTTTGAATGATTCAAGTGACTGGTCTTGGCACATGTTCACACATGTAGTAGAAACAAATCAACATAGCCTTCACGATATTTATGTTCATGGTGGATTATATCCTACTCATGGTTGCACTCAATGTTTATTAATTTTAATGCATGTTCATGACTGTTGTCGCTCTCTAGTTGGTTGCTTCCCAGTCTTTTGCTAGCCTTCACCTGTACTAAGCGGGAATACTGCTTGTGCATCCAACTCCTTACACCCCAAAGTTATTCCATATGAGTCCACTATACCTTCCTATATGCGGTATCTACCTGCCGTTCCAAGTAAATTTGTATGTGCCAAACTCTAAACCTTCAAATGAAATTCTGTTTTGTAAGCTCGAATAGCTCATGTATCAACTAGGGATGTCCGTATCTTCCATGCTAGGCGGGTTATTCTCAAGAGGAGTGGACTCCGCTCCTCACTCACGAGAAAATGGCTGGTCATCGGGATGCCCAGTCCCATGCTTTATGCAAATCAAATCAAAATAATTGCAATCAAAACTCCCCCGGGACTGTTGTTAGTTGGAGGCACTCGTTTTTTCAAGCAAGCCATGGATTGATGCTTGTTGGTGGAGGGGGAGTATAAACTTTACCATTCTGTTTGGGAACCGCCTATAATGTGTGTAGCATGGAAGATATCGCCATCTCTCGGTTGTTATGTTGACAATGAAAGTATGCCGCTCAAAATATTATTTATCTCTACTTTAAAATCGAGCTCCAGCACCTCTATAAATCCCTGCTTCCCTCTGCGAAGGGCCTATCTATTTACTTTTATGTTGAGTCATCACCCTCTTATTAAAAAGCACCAGCTGGAGAGCACCGATGTCATTTGCATGCATTACTATTAATTTATATTGGGTATGACTATGACTTGATCTCTTTTACCATGAATTACAATGTTTAGTCAGTCCTTGATCTTTAAAGGTGCTCTGCTTTTATGTTTTGCGGTCTCAGAAAGGGCTAGCAAGATACCATCTTGTTATATCATATCATGATTGTTTTGAGAAAGTGTTGTCATCCAAGATTTATTATTATTGCTCGCTAGTTGATTATGCCATTGACATGAGTAAACATGAGACCTAAATGTTATTGTGAATATGGTTAGTCATAATCTTTGCTAAAAACTTGAATGTTGGCTTTACATATTTACAACAACAAGAGAAAATAGAGTTTGTAAAAGTTTTCTTTATCACTTTCAGTTTATCAACTAAATTGCTTGAGGACAAGCAAAGGTTTAAGCTTGGGGGAGTTGATACATCTCCGTCGTATCTACTTCTCCAAACACTTTTGCCCTTGTTTTGGACTCTAACTAGCATGATTTGAATGGAACTAACCCGGACTGACGCTGTTTTCAGCAGAATTGCCATGGTGTTATTTATGTGCCATGGTGTCTTGGTGTTAAATCCTAAGATGAAAGAAGTGGTAAGAAAAGAAATACTAAAGCTTCTGGAGGCAGCTATAATCTATCCCGTTGGTGATAGTCCGTGGGTAAGTCCTGTCCATTGTGTCCCTAAGAAGGGAGGTATTACTGTTGTTCCTAATGATAAAGATGAATTGATCCCACAAAGAATTGTTACAAGTTATAGAATGGTAATTGATTTCTGCAGACTAAATAAAGCTACTAAAAAGGATCATTACCCTTTACCTTTTATTGATCGAATGCTAGAAAGATTATCTAAACATACGCATTTTTGCTTTCTAGATGGTTATTCTGGTTTCTCTCAAATACTTTTGTCAAAATAGAATCAAGAAAAGACCACTTTTACTTGCCCTTTTGGTACCTTTGCTTATAGACATATGCCTTTTGGTTTATGTAAAGCACCTGCTACCTTTCAACGATGCATGATGGCTATATTCTCTGACTTTTGTGAAAAGATTGTTGAGGTTTTCATGGATGATTTCTCCGTATATGGAACTTCTTTTGATGATTTCTTGAGCAACCTTGATCGAGTTTTGCAGAGATGTGAATAAACTAACCTTCTCTTGAATTGGGAGAAGTGCCACTTTATGGTTAATGAAGGAATTGTCTCGGGGCATAAAATTTCTGAAAGAGGTATTGAAGTTGATAAAGCTAAAGTTGATGCTATTGAAAATATGCCATGTCCCAATGAAATTAAAGGTATAAGAAGTTTCCTTGGTCATGCTGGTTTTTATAGGAGGTTCATTAAGGACTTATCTAAAATTTCTAGGCCTCTGACTAATCTCTTACAAAAAGATATTCCTTTTATCTTTGATGATGATTGTGTCGAAGCATTTGAAATACTTAAGAAAGCCTTGATTTCTGCACCTATTGTTCGACCACCTGATTAGAATTTACCCTTTGAAATTATGTGCGGTGCTATTGATTATCCTGTAGGTGCTGTTCTAGGACAAAGAGTTGATAAGAAATTAAATGTTATTCAATATGCCAGTAAAACTATAGACAGTGCCCAGAGAAATTATGCTACTACTGAAAAAGAATTTTTAGCAGTTGTATTTGCTTGTGATAAGTTCTGACCTTATATTGTTTATTCCAAAGTAACTGTTCACACTGATCATGCTGCTATTAAATATCTTATGGAAAAAAAAGATGCTAAACCTAGACTTATTAAATGGGTTCTCCTACTACAAGAATTTGATTTGCATATTATTGATAGAAAGGGATCTAAGAACCCAGTTGCAGATATCTTATCTAGGTTAGAGAATGTTCTTGATGATCCACTACCAATTGATGATAGCTTTCCTGATGAACAATTAGCTGTCATAAATGCTTCTCGTACTGCTCCATGGTATGCTGATTATGCTAATTACATTGTTGCCAAATTTATACCACCTAGTTTCACATACCAGCAAAAGAAAAAGTTTTTCTATGATTTAAGACATTACTTTTGGGATGACCCACACCTTTATAAAGAAGGAGTAGATGGTGTTATTAGACATTGTGTACCTGAGCATGAACAGGAACATATCCTACGCAAGTGTCACTCCGAAGCTTATGGAGGACACCACGCTGGAGATAGAACTGTGCATAAGGTATTGCAATCCGGTTTTTATTGGCCTACTCTCTTCGAAGATGCCCATAAGTTTGTCTTGTCTTGTGATGAATGTCAAAGAATTGATAATATTAGTAGACGTCAAGAAATACCTATGAATTATTCACTTGTTATTGAACCATTTGCTGTTTGGAGCTTTGATTATATGGGACCGTTTCCTTCCTCTAACGGGTATACACATATTTTAGTTGTTGTTGATTATGTTACTAAGTGGGTAGAAGCTATTCCAACTAGTAGTGTTGATCATAACACCTCTATTAAGATGCTCAAAGAAGTTATTTTTCCGAGGTTTGGAGTCCCTAGATATTTAACGACTGATGGTGGTTCACATTTTATTGATGGTGCTTTTCGTAAAATGCTTGCTAAGTATGATGTTAATCATATAATTGCATCTCCATATCACCTGCAGTCTATTGGTCAAGTAGAACTGAGTAATAGAGAGATTAAATTAATTTTGAAAAATACTGTTAATAGGTCTAGAAAGAATTGGTCCAAGAAACTTGATGATTTATTATGGGCCTATATAATTGCATATAAAAATCCTATGGGTATGTCTCCGTATAAAATGGTTTATGGAAAAGCATGTCACTTACCTCTCGAACTAGAACATAAAGCATATTGGGCCATTAAAGAGATCAATTATGATTTCAAACTTGCCGGTGAGAATAGGTTATTTGACATTAGCTCACTTGACGAATGGAGAACACAGGCCTATGAGAATGCCAAACTGTTTAAAGAAAAAGTTAAAAGATGGTGTGGCAAAAGGATACAAACGCGTGAGTTTAATGTAGATCATTATGTGTTGCTATTCAACTCTCGTTTAAGGTTTTTTGTAGGAAAACTTCTCTCTAAATGGGAAGGTCCTTACGTTATCGAGGAGGTCTATCATTTCGGTGCCATAAAAATCAACAACTTCGAAGGCACAAATCCAAAGGTGGTGAACGGTCAAAGAATCAAACATTATATCTCAGGTAATCCTATAAATGTTGAAACCAATGTTATAGAAACCGTAACCCCGGAGGAATACATAAGGGACACTTTTCATAACGCTTTAGACTCCGAAAAGGAATAGGTAAGTGGTACGGTAAGTAAACCGACTCCAAAACAGTTCTAATGGCAATTTTTCTCTGTTTTGGAATATTTAAGAAAATAGGAAAATAAGAAGTAGTCCGGGGAAGGACACGAGGTGTCCACGAGGGTGGAGGGCGCGCCCTATCCCCTGGGCGCGCCCCCTGCCTCGTGGGAACCTCGTGTGCTCTCCCGAATCCGTATTCTTGCACGATACTTATTTTGGTTGGTAAAAATTCATTATATAATCTCCCGAAGGTTTTGACTCTCGTATCACGCAAATATCCTCTGTTCTTGTTTCGAGCTATTTTTCGGACAGATTTAGATCACCATGATGTCCCCAAGTGCCCTCAAGGACAAGTTCTTCCAAAAGGTCATCAACCCCTACCTCGCGGAGGTGCTGCAACATCCTCAAACCATTGAGATGCGTGAGGGGTTGCTGCACACCCGCGATGTGGAGTGACCAAGGAGGACCGGAAGCGTGGAGACAAGGCTTGAAGCAATGGAGCAACAAGTTTTCAAGTGTTAACAGATGGTGGAGCATGGACTCGACCTCAATCACATAATGATCACGGAGTTCACCAACAACCACAAGCTGGATGCCTAGGACATTGGGGAGGCCATCTTCAAGCTTCACGAGAAAATCGAGCACCCCCAAGCCCAGATCTATGACCTGCAAAACCAAAACTGTGAGTATGAATATAGATTCAAGACGACGAGTTTGGCTACAGATTTAAGGATCCCAGAGACTCGATCATCCTTCTATGATGGTGATCCTATGCCTTGGAATAGGGACGACAAGCCTACATCATCAACAACTCCATCATCACCACCCCCGAGGAAAGCGATATAATCATATGGGTATGGGCACTCCCCTTGGCAACTTCCAAGCTTGGGGGAGGCACCCCGGTATCGTATCACCATCACATTCCTATCTTTACCGTATTTCTTAGTTCGGTCCTTTTGGTAATATCTTGATCTAGTAGAACAAAAGTTATAGTATGATCCAGTTTTGAGTTTTGCTTTATGATCCTTCTATGTAATCGAGTCTGTGAGCTATATATATTAAAGATTAGTGTTGAGTCAAGGGCTTGATTATCTTGCTATGATCATGAGGGAATAAAAGAAAAGGAAAGAATAAAAATAATTAAAGAGATCATATTGATATTATGCGGAGTAATGACTTCACATATAAAGAGTATGATGAATAAAAGTTGTTGAGAGTTGACAAACATAGGTTTGGTCATCGTTGCAATTAATAGGAAGTAATAAAGAAAGAGAGGTTTTCACATATAAATATACTATCTTGGACATCTTTTATGATTGTGAGCACTCATTAAAATATGACATGCTAAAGGGTTGATGTTGGACAAGGATGACAACATAATGGGATATGTTTTCTTATATCCGAAATAAAGTATATTGTCATGGATCATCCAACATGTTGACCTTGCCTTTCCCCCTCATGCTAGCCAAATTCTTTGCCCCAACTAGAGACACTACTTCTGCTTCCAAATATCCTTAAACCAGGTTTTACCATGAGAGTCCACCATACCTACCTATGGGTTGAGTAAGATCCTTCATGTAAGTTGTCATGTTGCATGCAATAAAAATTGCTCTCTAAATATGTATGATTTATTAGTGTGGAGAAAATAAGCTTTATACGATCCTGTGATGTGGAAGCAATAAACACGACGGACTGCATAATAAAGGTCCATATCACAAGTGGCAATATAAAGTGATGTTCTTTTTCATTAAGATTTTGTGCATCCAACCCTAAAAGCACATGACAACTTCTGCTTCATCTACAAAGGGCCTATCTTTTATTCTTGTCTCTTACTTTATAGAAGAGTCGTGGTGACCTTCACCTCTCCTTTTTATATTTTATCCTTTGGCAAGCACATTGTGTTGGAAAGATCCTAATATATATATCCAATTGGATGTAAGTCAGCATGAACTATTATTGTTGACATTACCCTTGAGATAAAAGGTTTGGAGGCAATATTAGAAGCCCCTATGTTTCTCTGTGTCCGATTAAAACTCCATACCCATAAGTATTGCGTGAGTGTTAGCAATTGTGAAAGACTAAATGATAGTTGAGTATGTGGACTTGCTGAAAAGCTCTTATAATGACTCTTTCGGAAGTTATGATAATGACTGAGATTATAGTTTGTTAGTTCTCAATGAAGATTTTGATTCATACTTTACATTGTGAATAGATTATTACTTGAGCATAAGAAATCATATGCCAATATATATATATGTTGTTGTTATAAGAATGATCATGATGCCCTCATGTCCGTATTTTATTTTATCGACACCTCTATCTCTAAACATGTGGACATATTTTTCGTTATCGGTTTCCGCTTGAGGACAAGCGAGGTCTAAGCTTGGGGGAGTTGATACGTCCATTTTGCATCATGCTTTTATATCGATATTTATTACATTATGGGCTGTTATTACACATTATGTCACATTAGTTATGCCTATTATCTCTTATTTTACAAGGCTTACATGAAGAGGGAGAATGACGGCAGCTGGAATTCTGGGCTAGAAAAGGAGCAAATATTAGAGACCTATTCTGCTCAACTCCAAAAGTCCTAAAACTTCACGGAGGCACGTTTTGGAATAAATAAAAAATACTGGAGAAAGAATCAACCAGAGGGGACCCACACCCTGGCCAGGAGGGTGGGGGCGCGCCCCTGCCTCGTGGGCCCCCTGGCATGCCTTCGGTGCCCATCTTCTGCTATATGAAGTATTTTACCCTTGAAAAAACTAGAAGCAAGCTTTCGGGACGAAACACTGCCGCCACGAGGCGGAACCTTGGCAGAACCAATCTAGAGCTCCGGTGGAGCTGTTCTACCGGGGAAACATCCCTCCGGGAGGGGGAAATCATCACCATTGTCATCCCCAAAGATCCTCTCATCGGGAGGGGGTCAATCTCCATCAACATCTTCACCAGCACCATCTTGCTACCTCTTGAGCACTACGTTGGTTTTCCCTTGAAGAGGAAAGGGTGATGCAGTAAAGCAGCGTAAGTATTTCCCTCAGTTTTTGAGAACCAAGGTATCAATCCAATAGGAGGCCACGCACGAGTCCCTCGCACCTACACAAACAAATAAAATCCTGGCAACCAACGCGATAAAAGGGGTTGTCAATCCCTTCACGGTCACTTACAAAAGTGAGATCTGATAGATATGATAAGATAATATTTTTGTTATTTTTATGATAAAGATGCAAAGTAAAATAAAAGGCAATAAAAAGAGCTAAGTGTTGGAAGATTAATATGATGGAAAATAGACCCGGGGGCCATAGGTTTCACTAGTGGCTTCTCTCGAGAGCATAAGTATTATGGTGGGTGAACAAATTACTGTTGAGCAATTGATAGAATTGAGCATAGTTATGAGAATATCTAGGTATGATCATGTATATAGGCATCACGTCCGAGAAAAGTAGACCGACTCCTTCCTGCATCTACTACTATTACTCCACACATCGACCGCTATCCATCATGCATCGAGAGTATTATGTTCATAAGAACGGAGTAACGCTTTAAGTAAGATGACATGATGTAGAGGGATAAACTCATGCAATATGATATAAACTCCATCTTGTTATCCTCAATGGCAACAATACAATGCATGCCTTGCTGCCCCTACTATCACTGGGAAAGGACACCGCAAGATTGAACCCAAAGCTAAGCACTTCTCCCATTACAAGAAAGATCAATCTAGTAGGCCAAACCAAACTGATAATTCAAAGAGACTTGCAAAGATAACAAATCATACATAAAAGAATTCAGAGAAGATTTAAATTTTGTTCATAGATAAACTTGATCATAAACCCACAATTCATCGGTCTCAACAAACACACCGCAAAGAAGATTACATCAAATAGATCTCCACAAGAGAGGGTGAGAACATTGTATTGAGATCCAAAAAGAGAGAAGAAGCCATCTAGCTAATAACTATGGACCCGAAGGTCTGAAGTAAACTACTCACACATCATCAGAGAGGCCATTGTGTTGATGTAGAAGCCCTCTGTGATCAATGCCCCCTCCAGCGGAGCTCCAAAAAAGGCCCCAAGATGGGATCTCACGGGTACAAAAGGTTGCGGCGGTGGAATTAGGTTTTTGGCTCCGTATCTGGTAGTTTGGGGGTACGTAGGTATATATAGGAGGAAGAAGTACGTTGGTGGAGCAACGTGGGGCCCAAGAGGGTGGAGGGCGAGCCTGGGGGGTAGGCGCGCCCCCCTACCTCGTGCCTTCCTGGTTGATGTCTTGACGTAGGGTCCAAGACCTCTGGATCGCGTTCGTTCCGAAAATCACGTTCCCGGAGGTTTCATTCCGTTTCAACTCGGTTTGATATTCTTTTTTTGGATGGGCCTCCGGTTAATATGTTAGTCCCAAAAATAGTATAAAAGTGTATAATAAAGCCCATTAAACATCGAAAACAAAATATAATATAGCATGGAACAATAAAAAATTATAGATACGTTGGAGACGTATCAAGCATCCCCAAGCTTAATTCCTGCTCGTCCTCGAGTAGGTAAATGGTAAAAACAAATTTTTTGATGTGGAATGCTACTTAGCATAATTTTAATGTAATTCTTCTTATTGTGGCACGAATGTTCAGATTTGATATGATTCAAGATAAAAGTTTAATGTTGACATAAAAACAATAATACTTCAAGCATGCTAACCAAGCAATTATGTCTTATCAAAATAACATAGCCAAAGCAAGTTGTCCCTATAAAATCATATAGTCTGGCTATGCTCCATCTTCCCCGCACAAAATATTCATATCATGTACAACCCCGGTTTTAGCCAAGCAATTGGTTCATACTTTTTAATGCGCTTCAGCCTTTTCAACTCTTACGCAATACATGAGCGCAAGCCATGGATATAGCACTGTGGTGGAATAAGGTATAATGGTAGGGGTTATGTGAGAAGACAAAAAAAGGAGAAAGTCTCACATCAACGAGGCTAATCAACGGGCTATGGAGATGCCCATCAATTGATGTTAATGCAAGGAGTAGGGATTGCCATGCAACTGATGCACTCGAGCTATAAGTGTATGAAAGCTCAAACAAAATAAACTAAGTGGGTGTGCATCCATTTGCTTGCTCACGAAGACCTCGGGCATTTGAGGAAGCCCATCATTGGAATATACAAGCCAAGTTATATAATGAAATTTCCCACTAGTATATGAAAGTGACAAAATGAGAGACTCTCTATCATGAAGATCACGGTGCTCCTTTGAAGCACAAGTGTGGTAAAAGGATAGTAACATTGTACCTTCTCTCTTTTTCTCTCAATTTTTTTATTTGGGCCTTTTCTCTCTTTTTTTATGGCCTCTTTTTTTTAGTCCGGAGTCTCATCCCGACTTGTGGGGGAATCATAGTCTCCATCATCCTTTCCTCACTTGGGACAATGCTCTAATAATGATGATCATCACACTTTTATTTACTTACAACTCATGAATTACAACTCAATACTTAGAACAAAATGTGACTCTATGTGGATGCCTCCGGCGGTGTACCGGGATATGCAATGAATCAAGAGCGACATGTATGAAAGAATTATGAACGGTGACTTTGCCACAAATACAATGTCAACTACATGATCGTGCAAAGAAATGTGACAATGATGGAGCGTGTCATGATAAATGAAACGATGGAAAGTTGCATGGCAATATATCTCAGAATGGCTATGGAAATGCCATAATAGGTAGGTATGGTGGTTGTTTTGAGGAAGATATAAGGAGGTTTATGTGTGATAGAGCGTATCATATCACAGGGTTTGGATGCACTGGCGAAGTTTGCACCAACTCTCAAGGTGAGAAAGGGCAATGCACAGTACCGAAGAGGCTAGAAAATTGCATAAAGGTAAGTGTGCGTATAATCCATGGACTCACATTAGTCATAAAGAACTCATATACTTATTGCAAAAATTTATTAGCCCTCGAAGCAAAGTACTACTACGCATGCTCCTAGGGGAAGGGTTGGTAGGAGTTAACCATCGCGTGATCCCGACCGCCACACAAAGGATGACAATCAATAAATACCTCATGCACCGACTTCATTACATAACGGTTCACCATACGTGCATGCTACGGGAATCATAAACTCCAACACAAGTATTTCTCAATTCCACAATTACTCAACTAGCACAACTATGATATTACCACCTTTATATCTCAAAACAATTATCAAGCATCAAATTTCTCATGATATTATAATTAAAGCAAATTGTCATGCTATTTTAAGACTCTCAAAATAATATAAGTGAAGCATGAGAGATCAATAGTTTCTATAGAACAAATCCACCGTCGTGCTCTAAAAGATATAAGTGAAGCACTAGAGCAAAAACTATATAGCTCAAAAGATATAAGTGAAGCACATAGAGAATTCTAACATTTTCCGAATCAAGTGTGACTCTCTTAAAAGGTGTGTACAGAAAGGATGATTGTGGCAAACAAACAAATAAAGACTCAAATAATACAAGACGCTCCAAGCAAAACACATATTATATGTGAATAAAAATATAGCTCCAAGTAAAGTTATCGATGGAAGTAGACGAAAGAGGGGATGCCTTCCGGGGCATCCCCAAGATTTGGCTTTTAGGTGTCCTTAGATTATCTTGGCGTGCCATGGTCATCCCCAAGCTTAGGCTCTTTCCACTCCTTGTTCCATAATCCATCAAATCTTTCACCCAAAACTTGAAAACTTCACAACACAAAACTCAGCAGAAAATCTCGTGAGCTCCGTTAGCGAAAGAAAACAAAACACCACTTCAAGGTACTATAATGAACTCATTCTTTATTTATATTGGTGTTAAACCTACTGTATTTGAACTTCTCTACGGTTTATAAACTATTTTACTAGCCATAGATTCATCAAAATAAGCAAACAACACACGAAAAACAGAATGATTTAAAAACAGAACAGTCTGTAGTAATCTGTAACTAACGCAAACTTTTGGAACTCCAAAAAATGTACCAAAATAGGAAGACCTGGATAATTTGTTTATTGATAAGAAGAAATTGGAATCAATATTTTATCACGTTCTGGTGATTTTTAACAATTATTTTCGTGAACAGAAAGTTTCTGGAATTTTCAGCAAGATCAAATAACTATCATCCAAGAAGATCCTATAGGTTAAACTTGGCACAAACACTAATTAAAACATAAAAACACATCTAACCAGAGGCTAAATCAAATATTTATTCCTGAACATAAGCAAAAAGCAAAAAAATAAAAATAAAATTGGGTTGCCTCCCAACAAGCGCTATCGTTTAACGCCCCTAGCTGGGCATAAAAGCAAGGACAGATCTAGGTATTGCCATCTCCGGTAGGCAATCCATAAGTGGCTCTCATAATAGATTCATAAGGTAATTTTATTTCCTTTCTAGGGAAGTTTTCCATGCCTTTCCTTAACGGAAATTGGAATCTAGTATTCCCTTCCTTCATATCAATAATTGCACCAATTGTTCTAAGGAAAGGTATACCAAGAATAATAGGACATGAAGGATTGCAATCTATATCAACAACAATAAAATCTACGGGCACATAATTCCTATTTGCAACAATAAGAACATCATTAATTCTTCCCATATGTTTCTTAATAGCGGAATCCGCAAGGTGCAAGTTTAAAGAGCAATCATCAAATTCACGGAAACCTAGCAAATCGCACAAAGTTTTTGGAATCGTGGAAACACTAGCACCCAAATCACACAAAGCATAGCATTCATGATCTTTAATTTTAATTTTAATAGTAGGTTCCCACTCATCATAAAGTTTTTTAAGGATAGAAACTTCCAACTCAAGTTTTTCTTCATAAGATTGCATCAAAGCATCAAGGATATGTTTGGTAAAGGCTTTGTTTTGACTATACACATGTGGAGAATTTAGCATGGATTGCAACAAGGAAATATAATCTATCGAAGAGCAATTATCATAATTAAATTCCTTGAAATCCAAAATAGAGGGTTCATTAATATCTAGAGTTTTGATCACTTCGATCCCACTTTTATCAATTTTGGCATCAAGATCTAAAAACTCTGAAATTTTGGAACACCTTCTAGGTAAAGGTGGATCATATTCAGTCCCATCATATCAAGTTTCATACTGCAAAACAAAGATTTAACAGGGGACATATCAATAACTTTTAGATATTTATCTTTATTTTCATAAAAAATCTGGCTTAGCGGCCATCTTATTAACTAAGGTGGCCTGCTTGTTCGAAACTTCAGCTATTAATTTCTCAAGATGAGCAATCTGAGATTTCAAACCATCAAATTCTTTAGACATATCATCGAGCTCTTTATTCATATAGCCCATAAAGCTTTTTTGTTCCTTAAGCTCGTTTCTAAAGAAATTATTATGTTCAAATTGTAAGACCATAAAACTCCTGACGTTGCTTTCGATCTCTTCTAACCTTTTAAGGTCAAGATCACCAAATCTAGGTAGAGCCATCATGACAAGCAGGCAATTCAACACACGAGCAAACAAGAAGCGAGCAAAAAAGAGGCGAACGGAAAAGAGAGGGCGAATAAAACGGCAAGGGTGAAGTGGGGGAGAGGAAAATGAGAGGCAAATGGAAAATAATTTAATGCGGGAGATAAGGGTTTGTGATGGGTACTTGGTATGTTGACTTTTGCGTAGACTCCTCGACAACAGCGCCAGAAATCGCACGTTGGCGGGAGTCAAATCTTTACTTGACTTGGTGTAGGCCTCCCCGGCAACGGCACCAGAAATCTTTCTTGCTACCTCTTGAGCACTGCGTTGGTTTTCCCTTGAAGAGGAAAGGGTGATGCAGTAAAGCAGCGTAAGTATTTCCCTCAGTTTTTTAGAACCAAGGTATCAATCCAGTAGGAGGCCACGCACGAGTCCCTCGCACCTACACAAACAAATAAAATCCTCGCAACCAACGCGATAAAGGGGTTGTCAATCCCTTCATGGTCACTTACGAAAGTGAGATCTGATAGATATGATAAGATGATATTTTTGGTATTTTTATGATAAAGATGCAAAGTAAAATAAAAGGCAATAAAAATAGCTAAGTGTTGGAAGATCAATATGATGGAAAATAGACCCGGGGGCCATAGGTTTCACTAGTGGCTTCTCTCGAGATAATAAGTATTACGGTGGGTGAACAAATTACTGTTGAGAAATTGATAGAATTGAGCATAGTTATGACAATATCTAGGTATGATCATGTATATAGGCATCACGTCCGAAACAAGTAGACGACTCCTGCCTGCATCTACTACTATTACTCCACACATCAACCGCTATCCAGCATGCATCTTGAGTATTAAGTTCATAAGGACAGTGTAACGCTTTAAGTAAGATGACATGATGTAGAGGGATAAACTCATGCAATATGATATAAACCCCATCTTGTTATCCTCGATGGCAACAATAAAATACGTGCCTTGCTGCCCCTACTGTCACTGGGAAAGGACACTGCAAGATTGAACCCAAAGCTAAGCACTTCTCCCATTGCAAGAAAGATCAATCTAGTAGGCCAAACCAAACTGATAATTCGAAGAGACTTGCAAACATAACCAATCATACATAAAAGAATTCAGAGAAGATTCAAATATTGTTCATAGATAAACTTGATCATAAACCCACGATTCTTCGGCCTCAACAAATACACCGCAAAAGAAGATTATATCGAATAGATCTCCACAAGAGAGGCGGAGAACATTGTATTGAGATACAAAAAGAGAGAAGAAGCCATCTAGCTAATAACTAGGGACCGAAGGTCTGAGGTAAACTACTCACAAATCATCGGAGAGGCTATGGTGTTGATGTAGAAGTCCTCTGTGATCGATGCCCCCTCCGTCGGAGCTCCGGAAAAGTCCCCAAGATGGGATCTCACAGATACAGAAGGTTGCGGCGATGGAATTAGGTTTTTGGCTCCGTATCTGGTAGTTTGGGGGTACGTAGGTATACATAGGAGGAAGAAGTACTTCGATGGAGCATAAGGATGGCAGATTTATCCATGGATATCCGACCCGAATGGATAGGGTTTGGATATGCTTTTGTGTCCATGGATGGCTCCCAAACCCGACCCAATTTTTTGCGGGTAGGGCATGGATATAATTTTGTACCCGTGGGTATACCCAAAACCGACCCAATAGTATGACTTAGGGCCAGTTCTTTTGAGCGTCTTAAAAAATAAGCTGCCTCTCCCCAGCTTAAAAAATAAGCCGCTCTCAAAAATTTTTGAGGCTTATAAATTAGTTATCTCATAACTAGTTTAGAAGCCCCAAGAATGAGGAAAACGGCTTATGGGAAAAGCTGGTGAGGAGGCGGCTTATTTTTTAAGCCGCCAAAAGAACTGGCCGAGCTAAAATCTATTGTCCCTACCCCACAATCACATGTCCCACTATAATTTTACACATTTTTATCTAAAAGATGCAAAAGAAATTACACGATCACCATCATAAGTTTTATTAGTTGACATTCAATCCCCTCCGTAGAATACTCCAAGGCCCCTTCCTTATTTTTATCTCATTGTTAAATAACTCATCATTCTAATCTGTTAGAAAAATACTAAATGAAGTTAGAATTTCAGTGAATGTTGATTTACCATAAGTTAATGTATACCATAAGTGAAGCGTAGCGTACCACAAGGTGAAGAATGAAAGAGCTTATGTTAACATCGTGTTATGTCTTATTTATATGTCTCAAGAGGACCCAATGGATATCCAGTGGGTATGGATATCCATCGGGTTTGGACATGGACACATTTTTTCACCCGTAGATTTTTTCATGGGCAGGCAAAAACTATCTTCATGGATATGGATATGAATTCGATATTGCTCAACCCGATCCAAACCCGACCCATTGCCATCCTTAGTGGAGCAACATGGGGCCCACGAGGGTGGAGGGCGCGCCTGGGGGGTAGGCGGGCCCCCTACCTCGTGCCTTCCTGGTTGATGTCTTGACGTAGGGTCCAAGTCCTCTGGATCACGTTCGTTCTGAAAATCACGTTCCCAAAGGTTTCATTCCGTTTGGACTCCATTTGATATTCTTTTTCTGTGAAACTCTGAAATAGGCAAAAAAAACAGTAAATTCTGGGCTGGGCCTCCGGTTGATAGGTTAGTCCCAAAAATAACATATAAGTGTATAATAAAGCCCATTAAACATCCAAAACAGAATATAATATAGCATGGAACAATAAAAAATTATAGATACATTTGAGACGTATCACATCTCCTATAAAACCCTAGTTCATCTCTTGTATCCAATCTTTGTCCCAAAACCTAAGATTAGTACCTTTGGGTTGCTAGTAGTGTTGATTACTCCTTGTAGTTGATGGTAGTTGGTTTATTTGGTGGAAGATCATATGTTCAGATCCTTTATGCATATTAATACCCCTCTGATTATGAACATGAATATGATTTGTGAGTAGTTACGTTTGTTCCTAAGGACATGGGAGAAGTCTTGCTATAAGTAGTCATGTGAATTTGGTATTCGTTCGATATTTTGATGAGATGTATGTTGTCTTTCCTCTAGTGGTGTTATGTGAACGTCGACTACATGACACTTGACCATTATTTGGGCCTAGAGGAAGGCATTGGGAAGTAATAAGTAGATGATGGGTTGCTAGAGTGACAGAAGCTTAAACCCTAGTTTATGAGTTCCTTCTTAAGGGGCTGATTTGGATCCATATGTTTCATGATATGGTTAGGTTTACCTTAATACTTCTTTTGTAGTTGTGGATGCTTGCAATAGGGGTTAATCATAAGTGGAATGCTTGTCCAAGGAAGGACATCACCCAAGCAGCAGTCCACCCACATACCAAATTATCAAAGTAACGAACGCGAATCATATGAGCGTGATGAAAACTAGCTTGACGATAATTCCCATGTGTCCTCGGGTGCGCTTTTCTCTATATAAGAGTTTGTCCAGGCTTGTCCTTTGCTACAAAAAGGATTGGGCCATCTTGCTGCACCTTATTTACTTTTATTACCTGTTACCCATTACAAATTACCTTATCACAGAACTATCTGTTACCAATAATTTCAGTGCTTGCAGAGAATACCTTGCTGAAAACCGCTTATCATTTCCTTCTGCTCCTCGTTGGGTTCAACACTCTTACTTATCGAAAAGTCTATGTTAGATCCCCTAAACTTGTGGGTCATCAGTCGTCAACGGGGCATGAGGGAGTCCTGGATTAGGGGGTGTCCGGATAGCCGGACTATACCTTCATCCGGACTCCTGGACTATGAAGATACAAGATTGAAGACTTCGCCCCGTGTCCGGAAGGGACTTTCCTTGGCGTGGAAGGCAAGCTTGGCGATGCGGATATTTAGATGTCCTACCATTGTAACTGACTTTGTGTAACCCTAACCCTCTCCGGTGTCTATATAAACCGGAGGGCTTTAGTCCGTAGGACAATATACAACAATGATACCATAGGCTAGCTTCTAGGGTTTAGCCTCCTTGATCTCGTGGTAGATCTACTCTTGTACTACCCATATCATCAATATTAATCAAGCAGGACGTAGGGTTTTACCTCCATCGAGAGGGCTCGAACCTGGGTAAAACTTCTTGTCCCTCGTCTCCTGTTACCATCCGCCTAGACGCACAGTTCGGGACCCCCTACCCAAGATCCGCCGGTTTTGACACCGACATTGGTGCTTTCCTTGAGAGTTCCTCTGTGCCGTCGCTTTTAGGCTCGATGGCTCCTCCGCTCATCAGTAATGATGCAGTCCAGGGTGAGGCTTTTCTCCCCGGACAGATCTTCGTCTTTGGCGGCTTCGCACTATGGGCCAATTCGTTTGGCCATCTGGAGCGGATCGAAAGCTACGCCCCTGACCATCAGGTCAGATTTGGAAGTTTAAACTATACGGTTGACGTCCGCGGAGACTTGATCTTCGACGGATTCGAGCAACAGCCGAGCGTGCCACACTATCGTGATGGGCCTGATCTAGCTCTACCGCCGAACAGTGCCCTGGAGGCCGCGCACGCATCGGTTCCGACCCTGGATTAGGAAAATCGAGGATGAGTGGTTGGACGCCGCCTCTGGGGCTGCGATCCCAACGGCGATCGAGCCGAACACCATCCCCGCACTCCGCAAGGCCCGTGACTCCGTGGGGCTGGACTCCTCTCCGAACTCCAAGCCCCCCACGCCCCTGCCGATCGAATCCGATATGGCGCCGATAATAGAGTTTACCGCCGCGGACATCTTTCAGCACTTGCCCTTTGGCGATATTCTGAAGTCATTATAGTCTCTCTCTTTATCAGGAGAGCCCTGGCCGAACTGCGGTCAGCATGGTTGGGATACGGGCAACAAAGAAATTCAAAGCCCGCCCAGCACCCACCTGGTAGCCACTGTCGATAATTTAAACGACGTGCTCAATTTCGACTCCGAAGACATCAACGGTATGGACGACGATGCAGGAGACACACATGAACCAACGCCTATAGGGCATTGGACAGCAAACTCATCTCATGATGTGTACATGGTGGATACACCTAAAGAAGGCGACAACGAGGAACACGGGGATGCAACGAGGGATCAATCTCTCGAAAAACAATCAAAGCGGTGGCGTAAACGCTGCTCCAAGCCCCGCCTCGATAAAGACGACAGCCATGAAGACCCAGGCATAGAGCAGGATAAGCCGGCAGACGACGAGCATGCCTTAGAGCACCGTCCGAACAGGGCAACTCGGATAAAGAAACCGAACAACCCACCCCCGGCATAAACGGCATTCCGGACAACCTTACACCGGATAAGCTCATGGAGCAGAAGAACCTCCACAAAAGGCTCGTTGCTAATGCACGCAGCCTGAAAAAACAGAAGCGGAAGCTCAAAAGCGCGGAAAACACACTCAGAATCAAATGGAGCAAAATACTCAACACCGTAGACAAATACGGCGGCAGCCGCCGCACAAAAAGTTATCTGAAGCGAAAGCTACTACCGGAATTCGATGAGGAGGCCCTAGAGCCCCCACAGTCAAAAAGTAAGAAAGCCACCCTGTCGGATAGACGACCCCACGGCCAGCATGGAGCGGCAAGCGGCGCCGCACACAAGCCAGCACGCGGTCCACTCAAGGATTCGCATCAAAAAGATGGCCCAGCCAGATCTATTTATGGGCCAAGAAATCAAGCTCTCGTAAGCAATGCAACAAAACCAGTATCCGAACATCACGACACATCCAAATACAGGGGTGCCGCACACCCCCTATGTTTCACCGACGAGGTCCTGGATTATGAATTTCTAGCGGGATTTAAGCCCGTAAACATAGAGGCGTACGACGGAACAACAGACCCCAGAGTCTGGATTCGGGATTATATCCTCCACATACATATGGCCAGAGGAGATGACCTCCACGCCATAAAATACTTACCCCTCAAGCTTAAAGGGCCAGCCCGGCATTGGCTCAAAAGCCTTCCTGAAAACACAACTGGAAGTTGGGAAGAGCTCGAGGACGCTTTTCGAGCAAATTTTCAAGGGACCTATGTCCGCCCTCTGGATGCAGACGATCTCAGTCACATAACTCAACAGCCCGGAGAGTCAGCTCGGCAATTCTGGAATAGATTTCTTATTAAAAGAAGCAGGTAGTCGACTGTCCGAATGCCGAAGCCTTAGCAGCTTTTAAGCATAATGTCCGAGACGAATGGCTCGCCAGACACCTCGGCCAAGAAAAGCCAAGAACAATGGCCGCATTAACAAGCCTCATGACCCGCTTTTGCGAAGGAGAGGACAGCTGGTTGGCAAGATGTAGCACCAGCGACCCAAGTACATCCGAAACTAGGGATGGAAACGGAAAACCGCGACGCAACAAGGACTGGCGCCAGACTAAGGAAAACAGTCCGAAGAGCACGGCAGTCAATGCCGGATTCAAAAGCTCGCGGTAGAATCAGACAAAGCAGCCCCTCAAAGATAATAGGGACGAGCTGTCCAACTTAAACACAATCTTAGACAAGATATGTCAGATGCACAGTACTCCTGGGAAGCCTGCAAACCATACCCACAGAGATTGCTGGGTTTTTAAGCAATCCGGCAGACTCGAACACAAGGGGCTCGACACACCAAGCGAATATGATGACGAACCCCAAAAACAGAGCACCAGGAAACAAAAGAATTTTCCACAAGAAGTAAAAACAGTAAACTTACTTCACATAACAAAACGTGCGGCGCCCATAAAGGTACGCGCCATACGGCCTATCCCAAACGAGTCCCGCCACTGGTTGTCAAAACCGATCATCTTCGATCATCGGGATTACTCTAGGAGTATCAGGAGCGCAGGCTGGACTGCCTTGGTACTCGATCCAATAATTGGCGGACTCCAGTTTACAAATGTCCTGATGGACGGCGGCAGCGGTCTAAACCTGATATATCCGGACACAATCCGCCACATGGGGATAGACCCAACAAGAATTCGCCACAGCAAAACCTCCTTTCAAGGGGTAACACCAGGTCCGGATACCCATTGTATGGGTTTTCTCCGGCTTGAAGTCATATTCGGCTTCCCTGATAACTTCCACCATGAAAAGCTAACTTTCCACACCGTCCCATTCTCAAGCAGCTATCAAGCACTGCTGGGACACGAAGCTTTTGCCCGCTTTAACGCAATACCACATTACGCATCTCTTACACTCAAGATGCACGGTCCATGAGGCATCATCTCACTAAAGGGAAACATCAAACGCGCCCCCCATGCGGAGGATCGTGCGGCTGCCTTAACAGCCCCACAATAATACGGCTTCATCAACCAAAAACATCCAAACAGGTCGTTAAGACCACGGACACGGCTGGACGAGTCCGGCGTAAACATATCATTAATAAAGGCTTAATAGCCATATACCCCTGCACTAGGGGCTCCGCGCATATACAATATGAAACAATCAAGCTCAATTTTACCCATTTCAATCTATACTTTGCTTATTTAGTATAACTTCTGTTCGGCACGACCTTTTTTCAACTAAGTTCCTCTCTTTTACAGATGAACATCGTGCTGCGCCCGTCCAGGATACGGCACAACGGAGACACAGGCGCAGACGTGCAGCAGGGACCGGTTACAAGGATTCTTTTCAGATTAAGACCCTGCGTAAACCTTTTTTACTGTCTCTTGTTGATACACATCCTCCGGTTTTTCGTTATAATCAAGGAGGGGACTGGCGTCTTGGCATGTGGCCACGTCAGGAATTTTGCGCGTACCTGGACACTAGGGGATTATAACCAAGGGCGTTGTCCCGCCCGCACTCATAAAGACCGAATACCTTAGGGAGTGTTCGGCGTCGCGAGTTTGGCCTTATATGCATCAGCTCCGAATCATGTCTTTGGTTAAATGTTGGGTTGCCCGGCTCTTGTGTTTTGCTGCCTTACGTTCCGCACTATCGGCTAAGGTGGCACTAGGAGAACTACTGCGATTGTGCCCCGGTTCGGCCGGGCGAGCACCTCAGTAGAGAAAGCCGAAAACTGACTGTCATGATATAGCGTGAGACTGGTCAACCACTCGATGACTCACCGGAATCTATAGGGTTCCTCCGCATTAACGAAGGGTCGTTTCCCGGCCAGGCACATATGCGCCCTGACTTCGGGCGAGCGTAGGCACCACCAGGGGCTATCTAAGTAGCCTCATTGCCAAGCTCCTATGGCTAAGTGAAAGTGATAAAGCATTATAGTCCGGTTGCCTAGCACGCTGCGCTATCACCTCCTTTGTAGGACCAAGACGTTGGATTAAGTGTGAAAATGCGCCTTCTGCGAGCACCCCCACACTATGTGTGTGGGGTCTGAAGCCAACGACGGCCATCTTTCAGATTATATTTATATATATATATATATATATATATATATATATATATATATATATATATATATATATATCTTAAAACGGCCGCACATGAGGTGTTTCAAATACTTGAAGGCACAAGTATAAAAGGTTTCTAAAATTTATCAAAATATTGCTTTACAATTAAATATGCTATTAGAACATAGCATCCTTCGAGCACTGCGTCTCTATTACACGAGCGCCTTGAAGGACTTCCTGAAAATAGTGCTCGGAGGGTACTCGGCTTTTGTCCGAGTCTCGGGATGCAACAACGGTGGTCTCCATCTCCGCCCAGTATGTCTTGACACGGGCAAGAGCCATCCGTGCGCCCTCTATGCATGCTAACCTCTTCATTGCATTGATACGTGGCACCGCACCAAGGAATTGCTCCACCAAGCTGAAATAACTCTTCGGCTCCGATCTCTCTGGCCACAGATAACTCATAACGCACTTCATGGCGAGTCCGGACAACCTATTCAGCTCGGCCCATTCGGCCAGACGATCAGCCACTGACAGTGGACGCTCTGGATTATGGAACTGCGACCAGAAGAGTTTCTCCACTTCGCGATCTTCTTGATCTCGAAAGTGTTCGGTCGCATCAGCAGCACTTGCCGCCAAATCCAGATAGGTGTCCGTCGTACTCCATAGCCGGTCCAACGGAGCATGCTTAGGATCACAATACTTTCTCCGCAGCATAAAAGGCTTTCCAGCCGCGATCTCTCCGGCTTCACAAAGCTCCTCCTTCACAGCTCTCATCACAGAGCGAGCATCCTTGGCATCGGCAACGGCCTTCTTCAAGTTCGTCTGTTCTGCCCGATCTTCTTTTTCCAGAAACTTGCAACAGTCAGCAGCGCTCTTCAGCTTCACGGCCATTTTTCGTCCATCTCTTTCCTGCTTCGGCAGTGAGCAGCCTGTTCGGCTCTCAGCTCTTCAAGGGCCTTCTTGGCAGCCGCATCACTTTTTCTGGCTTGTTCCTTGGCTCGGGCAAGTTCGGCCCGAAGACTCTCCATGGCAGCCGCACCATCTGCATCAAGCACACTCAGGGTAAGATACCGGCATAGGCTCCTCTTACCAGGTGCCACTTGAGGGGTTACATACCTTGCGCTCCGTCAAGCCGCTTGTTAACAAGCACGATGTCGGCTTCTGCCACGTCAAGTTGCCGCTTTAGCTCGGCAAAACCATTAGTCCGGCTGGACGCCGGACAATTCGTCACCTGCATATGGAGACAACGTTTTAGACCTGGGGTTATGATCCTCTGCGTGCCATCAATTTTGACAACGCACAGAGTCTCAGGGGCTACTATATGCACAGGGCGCATCTTGTTTATGCGCCACTGTTAAAAAAGGGCGCGTTATTCCGCGTACCTCAAAACCCGTCAGTAAACTTCTGACGGCCTCGTGCAATCCGCTTTCCGCGGACGAAATCCTTTCAATCACCGTGCCCATCAATGTAAGATGCTCCTCTGAGATAGATGCTCGCCCTAGCAGATTCTTCAACTCCTCCGACCGAGCATCGGACGGTGCCGGATTCGTCCTGTTACCTTTCTCGAAGGACGGACGCGGAGAGCCTTGGGGACCATATGGTTGCCTTCCGGTCCCGCCGAATTTGGAGAAACCCTCCGCGATGATACCTCAGGGTCACCCGCCTCTCTAGGCGGTTCAGCAGGGGGAGGCGTTCCGCTCTCCATCATCTCCAGAAGAAGATCCCCCGAAGACGAGCTCTGCGGAGAAGGGCTGAGGTCCGAACTACAAGGTAAATTTTCGGTTACTCTTCTCATATATAAAACAAGGATTCTTCTCAAAGGAAAAACCTCTCTCTACTTACGGCTTGGTGGAGGGCTGGCCCCCTTGAGGGCATAGTTCGGCCGAGGTATCCCCCGGCGCAGGACCCTCTAACGAAGATATCTTCCCCCGTTTTGAGGCCACGGCCTCCGGGTCTTCAGAGGAGGTCCTCTTCTTTCCTTGCGGAGTGGAATTTTCGATTCCTTCCCTCCGAACAGCCTCCTTTGAGGAGGTCGTAGTTTCCTTGTCCCCTCCCTTTCTTTCCTTCAAAGCACAATCTTCAACATCCTGACCAGCACGGGATCCGATGTGGTCTCAGGGACGGGAGCCGGACACCTGATAAGCTTTGCTTTTGCTATCCACTCCTGTTTAAAGAACAGTTCTTTAGAGGCAAGTTTCATAACAAATATACCGATAGCAAGTCCGGGCACAAGGCTACTTACTTTAGTATCCGGGCGATTGCAGCTCAATCCTGTGTCCTCGGTCAAGTCCGGACACATCACTTGTGATCCGAAGAACAATTTATACATCTCCACGGGCGTTGCGCCCATGAAATGATGGAGAGCTCGCGGTCCCTCCGGATTAAACTCCCACAGGCGGAGGGGGCGACGTTTCCCGGGCAAGGTTCGATGGATCAGCATGACCTACGTCACTTTTACCAGGCTGAAGTCACCTTCTAAGAGATCCCTGATGCGGCCCTGCAACAAGGGCACGTCCTTGGATGACCCCCGAGTCAAGTCCTTTATTGACCCATGACGCTAACTGTGGTGGGGGACCCGAACGAAAGGCAGATGGCGCCACCCACTTGGTGCCCCTGGGAGGGTGATATAGAACCACTCTCGTTGCCACAAGCTGAACTCCACTTGGAAAGAGCCCTCGGGCCATGGAGCATCAACATTCTTGCTTATAATAGTGCCTCCGCACTCTGCATGCCGCCCCTCGATCATCTTCGGCATTACTTTAAAGGTCTTGAGCCATAGTCCGAAGTGGGGATTAATACGGAGGAAAGCTTCGCACACGATGATGAAAGAGGAAATGTGGAGTATGGACTCCGGAGCTAAGTCGTGAAATTCCAACCCGTAATAGAACATGAGCCCCCTCACGAAGGGGTCCATTGGGAAGCCTAGCCCTCGAAGGAAGTGAGACATGAACACCACGCTCTCATCAGGCCTGGGAGTGGGAACGACCTGCCCTGGAGCAGGTAACCTATGCGAGATTTCGCTGGTCAAGAACCTCGCCTCTCTCAGCTTTAGCACGTCCTCCTCTTTAACAGAAGAGGGCGCCCATCGGCCTCGAAGGACGGAACCGGACATGGTCGAAGATCCGAAGCGCTGAAATCTGGAACCTTGGGTGTTGGAACTCGAGGCGAAGGGCGAACTCGTTTGAGATTGAAAAGAAGGAGCAAGGCCTTGGTCTCTTTATAAGAGGTGGAATACCAAGGGCCCTCCCCGTAACCATTTGGGACTCGCCTTTAATCAAGAAAACATGCCAACGGGCACGATTGGGTTACCCATGTCCATATTGATGAGAATCCCGTAAATAAGGGGACACGATCTCTACTTTGACAAGATGTACCAAGGAAACCGCCTCGCGAAACGCGCTGAGGTGGGGGAGTAAAAACGATTCGAATAAAGACTTGGCTGTGGTGTGATGTCACGCTACGAAATACGTCAGCAGATTAGATTTGTGTAAATATTATTCTCTCTATGGCAATATGTGGAAACTTATTTTGCAGAGTCGGACACTGTCTTTTGGTGTTCAAAATCTTCTATGAAGTACTTGGAGGAGGAACCCGCCTTGCAATGCCGAAGACAATCTGCGCGTCGGACCCGTCGTCATTGAAGCCTGGTTCAGGGGCTACTGAGGGAGTCCTGGATTAGGGGGTGTCCGGATAGCCGGACTATGCCTTCAGCCGGACTCCTGGACTATGAAGATACAAGATTGAAGACTTCGTCCCGTGTCCGGAAGGGACTTTCCTTGGCGTGGAAGGCAAGCTTGGCGATGCGGATATTTAGATGTCCTACCATTGTAACCGACTTTGTGTAACCCTAACCCTCTCCGGTGTCTATATAAATCGGAGGGCTTTAGTCTGTAGGACAATATACAACAATGATACCATAGGCTAGCTTCTAGGGCTTAGCCTCCTTGATCTCGTGGTAGATCTACTCTTGTACTACCCATATCATCAATATTAATCAAGCAGGACGTAGGGTTTTACCTCCATCGAGAGGGCCTGGGTAAAACTTCATGTCCCTCGTCTCCTGTTACCATCCGCCTAGACGCACAGTTCAGGGCCCCCTACCCGAGATCCGCCAGTATTGACACCGACAGGGCGGTAGCGCAGGAGCTCGCGTGCCATGAGCAGCACGGCCTGTGCATCCGTGGGAGCGCGATGAGCGTGAGACGACGAGCCGGCCGGGGTCAGCGACGGAGTGGCGGTGCAGTCGTCCTGCTGCACCGAGGGGTGCAGCGAGGATGCTTGCTACTCGTTCCCTGCTGGGCCAGAGGTGGCGTTGGCGGCCGGCGACGGAGAACGACTGGGAGGCCCGCCGATAGGAGCTGTCTGAGCGACACGGGCGGCGAGGGCGGCCCGACGCTCAGCGTGGGCTCGACGAGCGTCTGCCATGGATGCGACGAAGCGATGGAACACGGATCGGCGGAAAGAAAGCTTCGGCGCACACCTACCTTGCGCGCCAAATGTCGGATTTCGGGTTCCGGCAAAACCTTTGAGGTTCGAACACTGGGGTGCGCATGAAGATCTCTCTCCCTAGCTCGCTCTCGCACCGATATCAAGGCCTAGCTCGACGAACCCAAAGAACAAGAGACACGAGACTTTATACTGGTTCGGGCCACCGTTGTGGTGTAATACCCTACTCTAATGTGGTGTGGTGGATTGCCTCTTGGGCCTATGATGAGTAGTACAAGGGAAGAACAGCCTCCTGAGGAGAGGTGTTCTTATGCTCGGTGGACTTGTGTGGGTGAGGATGATCTGAATCAGTTGCCTCCTACGGTAGTGGCTAGTCCTATTTATATAGGCCCTGGTCCTCTCCCAATATATTGAGCAGGAAGGGATCCAACAATGGCCAAATTCGAAGGGAGACAACTAGTACGAGTTATCCTGACTAAAGGTGGTCTTCGCCTGCCAAAGGCTCTGGTGGTGATGCCGCCTTGGGCTCCACGGTGACCTCCGTCTTGCCGTCCTGCTGGTCTTGGTCTTGTTGCACCAATATGGAAACCTTTGCCTGATGCCTCGGGACTCCTCGCCTGCACTAGCCCCTTTAGCACCAAAGAGGAAACGAGGAGATTGCGCGCGCTGGTGCCCGCCTGGCGCCGGTCGTCATGGCTTGCGTCACAGGAACCTCGCGAGGTGTCCCTTGCCTTGATGTCTCCACCCCTCGCGAGCCAGCCTGGTGAGGTCGCTCCCGAGGAGGTCTTGTGTCGTCCGCCTTGCGAGGCTTGGCCCCTCGCAAGGGTCTTGAGTGTTTGCTGTTGAAGATGGGCCGTATAGGGCCGCTGGTGGAGCCACGTCGTGAGCCGAAGGCAGGCAAGTCTGGGGACCCCCGTTCCCAGGACGCCGACAGATACCGCCAACCTAAATGACACAACCATAAGGAAGAAAACACATCTGGAAAACCTTATGTTGACAAGGTTGCATGCTAGATTCCAGTTCCTAGGCCGGAATGACGAGAAAGAAATGTGGGACGATAAACCCGTGAAGAAGATAAACAACAGAAACCTTGGCAAGTTTAGCCGCGCATTGATCGCTTGGAAATGTAGGGTCAAAAAATTGTTACTAAAATATAAATTATCCAACGCTGATATTATTGAAGAGAATCCAAAGATTACTTAAAAGGACTTAGAAACATTCTGGAAGATTATCGCTGACGAAGCAACCAAGAAAAATGTCGAGAGAATGAAGGAGCTTCAGACCAGGAACATGGGTATCCTGTTAGGAAACTGTCGGCGTTCTGGGAACGGGGGTCCCCAAACTTGCCTGCCTGTGGCCTGCGGCGTGGCTCGAGTGGGGGCCCAACATGGCCCATCTTCATCAACACAAGCCTCAAGACCCTCGCGAGGGGCCAAGCCTCGCGAGGCGGACGATACGGCGCTTCCTCAAGCACGGCCTCCCTAGGCTAGCTCGCGAGGAGGCGGAGAGATCAAGGTGGGGTACCTCACGAGGTGCCCATGATGCAAGCCATGACGACCAAGGGTGCCAGTCGGGCGCCAGCCCGCGCAGCGTCTCCCTTTCCTCTTTGGTGCAAAGGGGGCAAGCACATGCGAGAGGATCAAGCAAAGGCACCCATTTCGGCGCAACGAGACCAAGACCAGTCCAACGGTGGGAAGGAGGTCACCATGGAGCCCAGGACGGCGTCACCACAGGGCCTTTGGCAGGCGAAGACCAACTTTAGTCAGGATAAGTGTACCAGATGTTCCCCTTCAAATTGGCCAATTGTTGGCGCCCTTCCCGCTCAACATTTGGGAAGAGGCCCAGGGCCTTTGCCTATAAATAGGACTAGCCACCCCCAGGGTAGAGGCAGATCGGGATGAGCTAGGATCAAACCCAACATCTAGAGAGAGAGAGAGAAGGGCGATCGAACTCCCCCTTGCAGTTCATCCCCTAGCCAAGAACAGGCCCTCGCGAGGCCGTTCCCCCTTGTACTGTTCTTCCTCATCAGCCCAAGAGGCAATCCACCAACCACAAACTAGAGTAGGGTATTACACCACAACGGTGGCCTGAACTAGTATAAACATTGCGTCTCTTTTGTTGTTCTTGCAGTAGTTTAGATCCTTACGAGACGGAGAGGTAGAGGGCTCGATTTCCGCGCGCACCAAAGAGTTCGAACCTTAAGGGTCTGCCGGAACCCGTAATCCGACATTTGGCGCGCCAGGTAGGGGTGCGCCGGAATCTGTCTTCCACCGCTCCGCTCTCCTCCGACCGCCGCATCCATGTACGGCGCACGTCGAGCTCGTGTCACGCCAGCGGCGCTCGCTGGTGGACGTCCTCGCCGTCCCCCGTCGCACGCCGTCAACACCACCACCGGCCCGCCGGGAGGCGAGCAGCAAGCACCACCCCGGCGCATGTCTATGCGACTGGGCTGCCGCATCACAACGTCGACGCTCCCAGTCGTCGCGGCCCTCCTGGGCGGCTCGCAGGCGCCACCAACGAGCCGCCACGTCAAGCCGTTTGCCCGCCAGATCGGCGTCGTTTCCGCACGGCAGGGGGCTCCCACGGACCGGGCGGCGCGCGAGGTTGGCCTGACCTTCAGCTCGGAGGACCACCCCGCTAACTTGGCCGGCTCGGGCGCGCTCCCCCTGTTGTGCACCCCCACCATCTGCCAGGTGGCCGTCACCAGAACCCTCGTCGATGGCGGTGCGGGCCTCAGCGTGCTTTCGGTCGAGACCTTCAACCTTCTCCGCATACCCCAGGAGCGGCTGCAACCCAGCTGATCCTTCTCAGGCGTTGGGGGCGGGTTGTCCGACTCCTTGGGACAGATCCGGCTCCTGGTGACCTTCGGCACCTATGACAACTTCCGCATGGAGATGGTCGACTTCGGCATCACCCCCATCGGCCTCCCTTACAACGCCATCCTCGGCTACCCGGCACTGGCTCAGTTCATGGCTGCTATGCACCCGGCGTACAACCTCATGAAGATGCCCGGGAGCAACAGTACCCTCACCGTGCACGGAGACACCAGGGACGCCCTGTGAGTACTCAAGCTCGCCTTCAAGACGGTGGCATCGGCACAGCCTGCCGACGCGGGGACCCCTGAGCCCAAGGGGGCTGCCCCTACCAAGAAGAAGCAGTTGTTCACCCAGGACAAGGCAGAAACCAAGCAGATACCCGTCGACGAGGACGGGTCCTCCAGCGCCACTTTCACCATTGGCGCCAACCTGGGGCCTGAGCAGGAGGAGGCCCTGGCCAAGTTCCTGCGTGCAAACAAGAAAGTGTTTGCTTGGGAGCCCGATCAGTTGGCAGGGATCCCGAGGGACGTCATCGAGCACCACCTCAACGTGTGCCCGAATGTGCGCCCCGTGAAGCAGAAAGCCAGGCGACAGTCCGCAGAGAAGCAGGCCTTCATCGTCCAAGAGACCCGCAAGTTAGAAGCCGCTGGAGTCATTCGCGAGGTCCGGTACCCAGATTGGTTGGCCAACCCTATCGTTGTGCCCAAGAAAGGGGGGAAGGAACGCATGTGTGTCGACTTCACCAACCTCAACAAGGCATGCCCGCAAGATCCGTTCCCGCTCCCTCGCATCGACCAGATCGTCAATTCCACCGCCGAGTGCGACCTGCTGTGCTTTTTGGATGCCTTCTCCGGATATCACCAGATCAAGATGGCGATAGAAGATGTTGAGAAGACCGCCTTCTTGACCCCGTGCGGGGTATACTGCTATATATGCATGCCATTTGGACTGCGCAACACAGGGGCAACCTTTCAGCGGCTGATGCACATCACCTTGGGCCTGCAGCTCGGGAAGAATGTTGAAGCATACGTCGATGACATTGTGGTGAAATCTCGAGAGGCCAGGACCCTGATACAAGACCTGGAGGAGACCTTCTCGAGCCTCGACCCAGTGAACCTGCGGCTCAACCCGGAGAAATGTGTGTTTGGCGTTCCCTCGGGCAAGCTTTTGGGATTCCTCGTGTCTCACCGTGGCATCGAGGCCAACCCCGAGAAGGTCAAGGCGGTCGAGGACATGAGTCCGCCAAAGACCCTCAGAGAAATGCAGAAGCTCACTGGGCGTGTGACCGCGCTAGGGCGCTTCATATCCAAGCTAGGGGAACGAGCGCTGCCTTTCTTTCAGCTGATGAAGAAAAAGGGACCCTTTGAATGGACTGAAGAGGCAGATAGGGCGTTTCAAGATCTCAAGAGGTACCTAACCAGTCCCCAAGTCATGGTGGCTCCGCGCCCTCAAGAGCCTCTGCTGCTTTACCTTGCCGCCACCCCCTACTCTGCCAGCGCGGCACTGGTGGCGGTTAGGGAGGAGCGCCAGTCCAAGACCACAGCGACAGCCCGAGGCCAGACAAGACGGGAACAGGGAAAGCTCGAGGGAGCCGAAACTACAGATGAAGAGAGTCAGCTGCCGAGGGACGCACCAGAGACAGGAGAGGCAGCATGCCCGGATGGTCCACCTCCCGAGGCCACAGCATCTCGCGAGGTGCCCTCACCTCCCGAGGGCGTCGCGACCCAAGCTGCCCTCAGCCTTGTTGAGCACCCGGTCTACTTCGTTAGCACGGTGCTACGGGACGCGAGGGCACGGTACCCGATGCCTCAGAAACTCCTCCTCGCGCTGCTGGTGGCCTCGCGCAAGCTGCGGCACTACTTCCAAGCTCACCCGATCAAGGTCGTCTCATCGTACCCCTTGGAGAGGGTGCTCAGGAGCCCTAACTCAGCCGGAAGGGTCGCTGAGTGGAACATAGAGTTGCAAGCGTTTCAGCTCGAGTTCAGCACAACTAGGGTCATCAAGGGAGCCGCATTGGCGGATTTCGTGGCGGAATGGACAGAGGCGCCAGGCCTCAAGGATGACGAGGATCGCTCCCTCTCCCCAGGGAGCGAGGCGCCGGAAGGCTGGGTCATGTACTTCGACGGGGCATTCTCCAGGCACGGCGCGGGGGCTGGTGCTGTGCTGATATCACCCACTCAGGATAAGCTTTGCTATGCAATACAACTCTGTTTCCAGCAAGGAGAAAAGGTCTCCAACAACATAGCAGAATATGAGGGACTTATAGCCGGGTTGAAGGCCGTAGCGGCCCTGGGAGTAAAGCGCCTCACCGTCAAAGGCGACTCGCAGCTCCTAGTCAACTTTTCCAATAAGGTGTACGAGCCAAAGGATGAACACATGGAGGCCTACCTAGCAGAGGTCCGCAGGATGGAAAAGCAGTTCTGGGTCTGGAGCTGAAGCACGTGCCCCGTGGCACCAACCAAGAAGCTGACGACATAGCCGGACGGGCGTCCAGGCGGCTGCCGCAGGAGCCAGGCGTCTTCGAAGAACGGCTCTTCAAGCCTTCAGCGCAGCCAACGCTATCAAGCACAGTTCAGCCTCGAGAGGAGCTCCCTCAGCCGCCAGCCTCGGGAGCCCCGGCCTGCGGACCGCCCTCAGGAGTACGTTTGCTCCTGACGATGGAACCTCAAGAGGAACGCTGGATCACCGAGCTCCGGAATTACCTGACACATGGGGCCCTGCCGGAGAAGGAAGAGGAAGCAGAACATGTGGTGCAGCAGGCCACGGCATACTGCATCAGAGACGGAGAACTCTACCGGAAGCGACCCAACGACGTATCTCTGCGCTGCATCTCCAGGGAGCAAGGAAGGGAACTACTGGGGGACATACACGGCGGAGACTGCGGACACCACTCATCATCACGAACCCTCGTCGGCAAAGCATTCCGTAGTGGGTTCTATTGGCCCACCGCGCTCAACGACGTGATCGAATTGGTAAAGGCTTGTGAGGCCTGCCAGTTCCATTCCAAGCAGATCCATCAACCAGCGGGGAGCCTGCAGACTATACCCCTCTCGTGGCCATTCGCAGATTGGGGGTTGGATATTCTGGGCCCGTTCCCTCGGGCGCCAGGGGGCTACCGTTACCTCTACGTCGCCATGGACAAGTTCACCAAGTGGGCAGAGGTGGAGGTTGTCCGTACCATCCCCGCAGGCTCCGCGGTCAAGTTCATCAGGGGTATCGTGAGCCGGTTCGGGGTGCCGAACCGCATCATCACAGACAACGGTTCACAGTTCACCAGTAATCTCTTCAAAACATACTGTGCTAACCTTGGAACGCAGATATGCTACGCTTCGGTGGCACACCCGCGAAGCAATGGGCAAGCCGAACGAGCCAACGCGGAGGTCCTGAGGGGCCTCAAGACCAGGACGTTCAATAAGAAGTTGGAGGCCTGCGGCAGGGGTTGGTACGACGAGCTCCAATTCGTGCTGTGGCCCATCCGCACAACCGCGACCAAACCAACCAGGGAAACCCCGTTCTTGCTTGTCTATGGAGCTGAAGCAGTCCTTCCTCACGAGGTCAGGCGTCGCTCCGCGTGGGTCCTGGCGTTCGACAAGGAGCAGCAGGACACCATGCGGGGGATGGACCTCGTGCTGGGGGAGGAACGCCGCCGGGAGGCCACGCTGCGAGCGGCAAGGTACCAACAGGCGCTACGACGATATCACTTCCGCAACATCCGCCCCAGGACCCTCGAGGTAGGAGACCTCGTACTCAGGCGGGTCCTCTCCAGGGAGGGGCTGCACAAGCTCTCTCCCATGTGGGAGGGCCCGTTCAAGGTTGTTCATGTTTCCAGGCCTGCCTCCGTGCGCTTGGAGACTCAAGAGGGGGAGCCGATCCAGAACGCGTGGAACATCCAGCACCTCCGGAGGTTCTACCCCTAAAAGGCCCTGAGCCTGTGAAGAAGGCGAACGCCTATGAAGATCGTCTCTTTTTGGAAAAGGCCCTGAGCCTGTGAAGAAGGCGAACGCCTGTGAAGATCATCTCTTTTTGGAAAAGGCCCTGAGCCAGTGAAGAAGGCGAACGCCTGTGAAGATCTTCTCTTTTTGGAAAAGGCCCTGAGCCTGTGAAGAAGGCGAACGCCTGTGAAGATCGTCTCTTTTTGGAAAAGGCCCTGAGCCTGTGAAGAAGGCAAACGCCTGTGAAGATCTTCTCTTTTTGGAAAAGGCCCTGAGCCTGTGAAGAAGGCGAACGCCTGTGAAGATCTTCTCTTTTTGGAAAAGGCCCTGAGCCTGTGAAGAAGGCGAACGCCTGTGAAGATCTTCTCTTTTTGGAAAAGGCCCTGAGCCTGTGAAGAAGGCGAATGCCTGTGAAGCTCATTACCTCTAAGGAGAAAGGCCCGGAGCCTGTGAAGAAGGCGAATGCATGTGAAGCTCATTACCTCTAAGGAGAAAGGCCTGGAGCCTGTGAAGAAGGCCAATGCCTGTGAAGCTCATTACCTCTAAGGAGAAAGGCCCGGAGCCTGTGAAGAAGGACAATGCCTGTGAAGCTCGCCGCCCCGTGACACTCTCACGTAATAATGAGTGGGGTTGTACACGCCTCGGAGTCTCAGGAGCGCCGGCCTCAGGCCCTGGGGCTCCCTCCCACGCCCAGTGGCAGCACTTAGCTCTGCGCTGGTGAGAAGACGTCGAAGACTAGACTAGGTGCCGGACGTGGCTTTTTAATTTGCTTTCCGCATTTGACGTGTTTTACTTGAATTTGAAGTCTTATCGAAGTTATCGCCGTTGTTGATTTGTGACTTGTCGATTTTCGCTCCTTGTTTTGATTTTCTCTCATGAAGGCCTCGCGAGGGATAGGGCTCGAACGCCCTCGCGAGCGTTTTTGCTCTAGCCGTTTAAAGGTTTCACGGCCCGGGCTCTCTACAGGAGCACCCCTCTAGTCCGTGCCCCTCGGGCACCGCGACATGCACACAGGGCCTGGGTCGGTCGCCCCCCGGCTGGGGCTGTAAACTACCTACGCGAGGGCAAATAGTTGAGAAACGCAGCAACAAAATTAAGGAAGCAAAAGGAAAAGGACAGGGCGAGCCCGGCGCGGCCCACCCCACATCAGCCTACTGAGGCGACACCGGATGCCTCCGGAGCTCAGGCGGACTCCCTCTCGCGCTTCACCAGAGCGCGACGATGGGCGGATGAACAGCCACCCCCCAGGCAGGCGCGGAGGCGAGGGGGCTGGCTGCGGCCACCGCTGGAGGAGCCGCCTGAAGGGGAGTAGGCGAAGCTTGGGGAGCCTCGGGCGCCGCCAGCGGAGTGGGCGCTGTCTCCTCCATCGTCGTCCTCAGGGCAGCATCCTGCACGGCGACCATCTTCCCCAAACACCCTCACGTAGAGGGTGTTGTCGCCGTCGAACTTGAAGTGCAGGGTGCACCGCTCGCCCAGGCCGCGCGCGCGGGCAAACGTTTGCCAGCCGCGGGTTAGGGCCCCATTCCCAAAAGGGGGGACCTCGAGCAAAACCCAAGAGGCCCTACTGCAGCAGCCGTCAGCCTGGAGCCAGAAGCCGCACCGGGCGCCGGCCGGTAGCTCGCTGATGAAGAAGCAAGGGAGCTGGAGCCAGGTGCTGGTCGGGTCCGCCGACCACACGACGAACTCCGGCAGCACCTCCGCCGAGCGAAAGCGCGGCCTGGGTGGCTGTGCAACCACAGCCTGCCTCCCCATGGCAGCCGAGCGCTCACCACCACGCGGAGAATCACCCCTGTGCCCACGGGGAGCCACAGCGGGGACTGCGGGATGCTTGCGGGGATGACCCCAGCCGCGCTTGGCCGGAGGGGAGTCGGGCCCCGCCCGACTAGCCTTCCCCTTCTCCGCAGTTGAGAACCTCTTCAGAGCCATGCGAGCGGCAGCGGCGAAGGAGAGGAAGAAGAAGAGAAGCGGGAAGGGATGGACTGGCGGAGCTTGTGCGGCCTCGCACTTATAGCCGGAAGAGGCCAACCGTCAAGCACCACGATCACAGGTAATAATGACTCGTATCTATGCATGCAGGGACTAGTCAAGTCACGCAGTTGCCGAGGCGTCATGGAGAAGTAGAGACGCCCACGTCCTGTCAAACCGCCATGCGGCGCCCAAGGCCGCAGGCTGTTAGGGCCCGCGGCGCTTCGCCCTTGCCCTTTCGCCTCTCGGCCCGGCCAAGTCCATGCGCGCCTTGGGCCCGGGGGCTACTGTCGGCGTTCTGGGAACGGGGGTCCCCAGACTTGCCTGCCTGCGGCCTGCGGAGTGGCTCGAGTGGGGGCCCAACGTGGCCCATCTTCATCAACACAAGGCTCAAGACCCTCGCGAGTGGCCAAGCCTCGCGAGGCGGACGATACGGCGCTTCCTCAAGCACGGCCTCCCTAGGCTGGCTCGCGAGGAGGCGGAGAGATCAAGGTCGAGTACCTCACGAGGTGCCCATGACGCAAGCCATGACGACCAAGGGTGCCAGTCGGGCGCCAGCCCGCGCAGCATCTCCCTTTCCTCTTTGGTGCAAAGGGGGCAAGCGCAGGCGAGAGGATCAAGGAAAGGCACCCATTTCGGTGCAACGAGACCAGGACCAGTCCAACGGTGGGAAGGAGGTCACCATGGAGCCCAGGACGGCGTCACCACAGGGCCTTTGGCAGGCGAAGACCAACTTTAGTCAGGATAAGTGTACCAGATGTTCCCCTTCAAATTGGCCAATTGTTGGCGCCCTTCCAGCTCAACATTTGGGAAGAGGCCCAGGGCCTTTGCCTATAAATAGGACTAGCCACCCCCAGGGTAGAGGCAGATCGGGATGAGCTAGGATCAAACCCAGCATCTAGAGAGAGAGAGAAGGGCGATCGAACTCCCCCTTGCAGTTCATCCCCTAGCCAAGAACAAGCCCTCGCGAAGCCGTTCCCCCTTGTACTGTTCTTCCTCATCAGCCCAAGAGGCAATCCACCAACCACAAACTAGAGTAGGGTATTACACCACAACGGTGGCCCGAACTAGTATAAACCTTGCGTATCTTGTGTTGTTCTTGCAGTAGTTTAGATCCTTACGAGACGGAGAGGTAGAGGGCTTGATCTCCGCGCGCACCCCAGAGTTCGAACCTTAAGGGTCTGCCGGAACCCGTGATCCGACAGAAACGCAGTAGTTTCAAAAAACAATCCTACACACACACAAGATCCATCTAGGTGATGCATAGCAACGAGCGGGGAGAGTGTGTCCACATACCCTTGTAGACCGAAAGCTGAAGCGTTTAGTAACGCGGTTGATGTAGTCGAACATCTTCGCGATCCAACCGATCCAAGTACCGAAGGCACGGGCACCTCTATGATCTGCACACGTTCAGCTCGGTAACGTCCCTCAAACTCTTGATCCAGTTGAGGCCGAGGGAGAGTTCCATCAGCACGACGGCATGGAGACGGTGATGATGAATTTACTGGCGCAGGGCTTCTCCTAAGCACTACGACAATATGACCGAGGTGTGTAACTATGGAGGGGGCACCGTACACGGCTAAGACAAATCTTGGGGTGCCTTTGGGGTGCTCCCCTCCCCCGTATATAAAGGAGGGAGGGAGGAGGTGGCCGGCCTAGGAGGCGCGCCAAGCATAGGGAGTCCTACTAGGACTCCCAAGTCATAGTAGGATTCCCTTTCCTATTTGGAGTAGGAGAAAAGGAAAGAGAGGGAGAGGGAGAAGGAAAGGGAGGGGCTGCGGCCCCACCCCTTGTGCAATTCAGTTTGGGCAGGGGGGAGGTGCACGACACCTATTGGCCCTTCTCCCCTCTCTCCACTAAAGCCCGATAAGGCCCATTAGTTCTCCCGGTGAATTCCCGTAACTCCCCGGTACTCCAAAAAATACCCGAATCACTTGGAAACTTTACGATGTCCGAAATAGCCTTCCAATATATCGATATTTACGACTCGACCATTTCGAGACTCCTCGTCATGTCCGTGATCTCATCTGGGACTCCGAACAACCTTCGGTACATCAAATCACATAACTCATAATACAAATCGTCATCGAACGTTAAGCGTACGGACCCTACGGATTCGAGAACTATGTAGACATGACCGAGACACATCTTCGATCAATAACCAATAGCGGAACCATGATGCTCATATTGGTTCCTACATATTCTACGAATATCTTTATCGGTCAAACCGCATAACAACATACGTTGTTCCCTTTGTCATCGGTATGTTACTTGCCCGAGATTCAATCGTCGGTATCATCATACCTAGTTCAATCTCGTTACCGGCAAGTCTCTTTACTCGTTCCGTAATGCATCATCCTACAACTAACTCATTAGTCACATTGCTTGCAAGGCTTATAGTGATGTGCATTACCGAGAGGGCCCAGAGATACCTCTCCGATACACGGAGTGACAAATCCTAGTCTCGGTCTATGCCAACCCAACAAACACCTTCAGAGACACTTGTAGAGCATCTTTATAATCACCCAGTTATGTTGTGACGTTTGATAGCACACAAGGTGTTCCTCCGGTATTCGGGAGTTGCATAATCTCATAGTCAGAGGAACATATATAAGTCATGAAGAAATCAATACCAATAAAACTCAATGATCATAATGCTAAGCTAACGGATGGGTCTTGTCCATCACATCATTCTCTAATGATGTGATCCCGTTCATCACATGACAACACATGTCTATGGTCAGGAAACATAACCATCTTTGATTAGCGAGCTAGTCAAGTAGAGGCATACTAGGGACACTCTATTTTGTCCATGTATTCACACATGTACTAAGTTTCTGGTTAATACAATTCTAGCATGAATAATAAACGTTTATCATGATATAAGGAAAATTAAACAATTTTATTTTTGCCTCTAGGGCATATTTCCTTCAGCCTCCCACTTGCACTAGAGTCAATAATCTAGTTCACATCGCCATGTGATTTAACACCAATAGTTCACATCACCATGTGATTAGTTCACATCGTCATGTGACTAATACCCAAAGGGTTTTACTAGAGTCAATAATCTAGTTCACATCGCTATGTGATTAACACCCAAAGAGTACTAAGGTGTGATCATGTTTTGCTTGTGAGAGAAGCTTAGTCAATGGGTCTGTCACATTCAGAGCGTATGTATTTTGCAAATTTTCTTTGTCTACAATGCTCTACATGGAGATACTCTAGCTAATTGCTCCCACATTCAATATGTATCCAGATTGAGACTCAGAGTCATCCAGTTCGGTGTAAAATCTTGCATCGGCGTAACTCTTTACGATGAACTCTTTATCACCTCCATAACTGAGAAATATCTCCTTAGTCTTCTAAGGATAATTTTGACCGCTGTCAAGTGATCCACTCCTGGATCAATATCGTACCCCCTTGCCAAACTCATGGCAAGGTACACAAAAGTTTTCGTACACAGTATAGCATACTTTATAGAACCTATGGCTGAGGCATAGGGAATGACTTTCATTATCTTTCTATTTTATGATGTGGTCGTGTTTTGAGTCTTACTCAACTTTACACCTTGCAATACAGGCAAGAACTCCTTCTTTGACTGTTCCATTTTGAACTACTTCAAAAATCTTGTCAAGGTATGTACTCATTGAAAAATCTTATCAAGCGTCTTGATCTATCTCTATAGATCTTGATGCCTAATATGTAAGCCGCGTCACCATGGTATTTCTTTGAAAAACTCCTTTCAAACACTCCTTTAAGCTTTCCAAAAATTCCTACATCATTTCCGATCAACAATATGTCATTCACATATACTTATTAGAAAGGTTGTAGTGCTCCCACTCACTTTCTTGTAAATACAGGCTTCACCGCAAGTTTGTATAAAACTATATGCTTTGATCAACTTATCAAAGCGTATATTCCAACTCCGAGATGCTTTCACCAGTCCATAGATGGATCGCTGGAGCTTGCACATTTCGTTAGCACCTTTAGGATTGACAAAACCTTCTGTTTGTATCATATACAACTCTCCTTTAAGAAATCCATTAAGGAATGTAGTTTTGACATCCATTTGCTAGATTTCATAAAATGTGGAAATTCCTAGCATGATTCGGACAGACTTAAGCATCGCTACGAGTGAGAAAATCTTATCGTAGTCAACACCTTGAACTTGTCGAAAACTTTTTGCGACAATTCGAGCTTTGTAGATAGTAAAACTACTATCAGCGTTCGTCTTCCTCTTGAAGATCCGTTTGTTCTCAATGGCTTGCCAATCATCGGGCAAGTCCACCAAAGTCCACACTTTGTTCTCATACATGGATTCTATCTCAGATTTTATGGCCTTAATCCATTTCGCGGAATCTAGGCTCATCATCGCTTCCTCATAGTTTGTAGGTTTGTCATGTTCAAGTAACATGACCTCAAGAACAGGATTCCCGTACCACTCTAGTGCAGATCTTACTCTGGTTGACCTACGAGGTTCGGTAGTAACTTGATCAGAAGTTTCATTGATCATCATCATTAGCTTCCTCACTAATTGGTGTAGGAGTCACTGGAACTGATTTCTGTGATGAACTACTTTCCAATAAGGGAGCAGGTACAATTACTTCATCAAGTTATACTTTCCTCCCGCTCATGTCTTTCGAGAGAAACTCCTTCTCTAGAAAGGATCCACTCTTAACAACAAAGATCTTGCCTTCGGATCTGTGATAGAAGGTGTACCCAACAGTTTGTTTTGGGTATCCTATGAAGACGCACTTCTCCGATTTGGGTTCGAGCTTATCAGGTTGAAACTTTTTGACATAAGCATCACAGCCCCAAACTTTAAAAAGAGATGGCTTAGGTTTCTTGCTAAACCACAGTTCATATGGTGTCGTCTCAAGGGATTTAGATGGTGCCCTACTTAACATGAATGCAGCCGTCTCTAATGCATAACCCCAAAACGATAGTGGTAAATCGGTAAGAGACATCATAAATCGCACCATATCTAATAAAGTACGGTTGTGACGTTCGGACACACCATTATGTTGTGGTGTTCCAGGTGGCGTGAGTTGCGAAACTATTCCACATTGTTTCAAATGAAGACCAAACTCATAACTCTAATATTTGTCTCCGCGATCAGATCATAGAAACTTTTATTTTCTTGTTACGATGATTTTCTACTTCACTATGAAATTCTTTCAACTTTTCAATTGTTTTAGACTTATGTTTCATCAAGTAGATATCCCTGTATCTGCTCAAATCATCTGTCAAGGTCAGAAAATAACGATACCCGTCGTGAGCCTCAACACTCGTCGGACCGCATACATCAGTATGTATTATTTCCTATAAGTCAGTTGCTCGCTCCATTGTTCCGGAGAACGGAGTCTAAGTCATATTGCCCATGAGGCATGGTTCGCAAGCATCAAGTGATTCCAAAAGCCCATCAGCATGGAGTTTCTTCATGCGCTTTACACCAATATGACCTAAACGGCAGTGCCACAAATAATTTTCACTATCATTATTAACTTTGAATCTTTTGTCTTTAATATTATGAATATGTGTATCACTACGATCGACATTCAATAAACCATTTATATTGAGTGTATGACCATAGAAGGTAATATTCATGTAAATAGAACAACAATTATTCTTTGACTTAAATGAATAACCATTTTGCAATACACATGATCCATCACATTCATGCTCAACGCAAACACCAAATAACATTTATTTTAGGTTCAACACTAATCCCGAAGGTAAAGGGAGTGTGCGATGGCGATCTTATTAACTTTGGAATCACTTCCAACACACATCATCACCTTGCCCTTAACTAGCCTCTGTTTATTTTTGAAATTCCCGTTTCGAGTTACTACTCTTAGCAACTGAACCAGTATCAAATATCGAGGGGTTGCTATAAACACTAGTAAAGTACACATCAATGACACGTATATGCAATATACCTTTGTTCACTTTGCCATCCTTCTTATCCGCCAAGTATCTAGGGAAGTTCCACTTCCAGTGAGCATTTCCTTTGAAGTAGAAGCACTCAGTTTCAGTCTTGGGTCTAGCTTTGGGCTTCTTCATGGGAGTGGCAACTTGCTTGCCATTCTTCCTGAAGTTCCCTTTCTTTTCCTTGCCCTTTTACTTGAAACTAGTGGTCTTGTCAACCATCAACATTTGATGCTTTTCTTAATTTCTACCTTCAATGATTTTAGCATCATGAAGAGCTCGGGAATCGTTTTTGTCATCCCTCGCATATTATAGTTCATCATGAAGTTCCAGTAACTTGGTGATAGTGACTAGAGAACTCTGTCAATCACTATTTTATCTGGAAGATTAACTCCCACTTGATTCCAACAATTGTAGTACTCTGACAATCTGAGCACATGCTCACTGGTTGAGCTATTCTCCTCCATCTTGTAGGCAAGGTACTTGTCAGAGGACTCATACCTCTCGACTCGGGCATGAGTCTGAAATACCAATTTCAGCTCTTGGAACATCTTATATGCTCCGTGGCATTCAAAACGTTTTTGAAGTCCCGGTTCTAAGCCGTAAATCATGGCGCCATAAACTATCAAGTAGTTATCTTACCGAGATTGCCAAACGTTCATAGCATCTGCATATGCTCCTGGAATAGGTCCGTCACCTAGCGGTGCATCAAGGACATAATTCCTCTATGCAGCAATGAGGATAATCCTCATATCACGGACCTAGTCCACATCATTGCTACTATCATCTTTCAACATAGTTTTTCTCTAGGAACATATCAAAAATAAACGGGGAGCTACATCGTGAGCTATTGATCTACAACATAGTTATGCAAATACTATCAGGACTAAGTTCATGATAAATTAAAGTTCAATTAATCATATAACTTAAGAACTCCCACTTAGATAGACACCCCTCTCATCATCTAAGTGATCACGTGATTCATATCAACTAAACCATGTCCGACCATCACGTGAGATGGAGTAGTTTTCAATGGTGAACATCACTATATTGATCATATCTACTATATGATTCACGCTCGACCTTTCGGTCTCAGTGTTCCGAGGGCATATCTACATATGCTAGGCTCGTCAAGCTTAACCCGAGTATTCAGCGTGTGCAAAACTGGCTTGCACCCGTTGTATGTGAACGTAGAGCTTATCACACCCGATCATCACGTGGTGTCTCGGCACGACGAACTGTCGCAAGGGTGCATACTCAGGGAGAACACTTATACCTTGAAATTTAAGGAGCGGTCATCTTATAATGTTACCGCCATACTGTAGCGACCCGACCCGAATGGATCAAGTCTCTGTGCTTAAGTGTCATCCCTAGATCGGTATGCTGACACACACAATACTCGAAGGATTTATAACAGAGGTAAATCACATGTATAAAGTAACGTAAATACTATTACCTCAATCCATATAGCGGAAGCAACAAGGTTGTGGATTCCCATCAACACCAACGGCAAAGTTGAGTGTAGAAATCGTAACCCTAACGTATCACTTACTCGTCGTAAGAAACTTGCAACATGAGACGTTGCAGCCCGAAACGGGTCAGTACATTGAATGTACTGGCAAATTCACACCATAGAGAAATGATGAACAATGACTATCACTACATGCATATTTGGCTAGTGGTAAAGCTCTATGGTTAAGGTTTTTGCGAAAAGCCAATTTTTCCCTACTACAAAGGAATAAATTTTATTAACTATCATGGAGGTTGTTAAACATTGAGAATGGTTGACAGCATTCTCAATCCCAATTAAGCATCATCATTAGAACCCAACAAAATTAATTAAAGTAACATGATGAGATCAACAGGATAATCCAAGAACTAGATACTCAAGATGTTCATAACCGGGGACACGACTAATCATGATTAGTTTGTACACTCTGCAGAGGTTTGCGCACTTTTCCCCACAAGACTCGATCGCCTCCGTTTGATTTCTCGCACTACATGATGTTTGAGAAACGGATGACCGAGACATAGTCTTTCATAAGCGCTAGCACCTTACGTTGGATAGACTGGTACACCTACTTTCCCCGTACATCTGCTAGTCTACCGTGTAAGAGTTTGCACGACTTAGTCAACTATGCCAGAGCCCATAATGGCTTGTGGCTGCACACGAAAGTTCTAGTATGAATAATCTCATGATCCCTTTGAGCCTGGGTGGCGGTCCATAAAAAAACCAGGCAATCCTGGAGTACCCAGGTACCTAGACAGGCAATCCTGGAATACCCAGGTACCTCAGTCCACCCAGATGTGTGTTTAAGTTGCCACCTTAAATAAACCATTAATTAACAATCTCACATCTGTCATGGATACTCTCAAAACCCAATCCACGTCTACGAGCATAGCATGGCAATATAAGCATAACGTAATAGTAACTCCCAAGGTTTGAATCTAGGGCAATAGGTTCCTACCTCATAAACTACTTCCCAATACCCACATGTTATCAATCCTACTCATGCAATGTTTGAGGGTTGAAGCTAATGCATAAAAACTGGGTATGAAAAGGGATATGATCAAAGTGTGAACTTGCCTGCAATGTTGATGAAGATGATTTGCACTCAAAACTCTTCATAGCTCTACTCGTCACAATCCGGTCAATCTATCGTAATCAAGCAATAGTAACCACACATAAGAAATCACTCAAAAGATCGGAAAGATCGAAGAACGATTCGGAAAACAACAAAACCAAGCAAATAACTCTTGCAACGTAAAACAATTTCTAACAGTACCAAAATTATGTGAATGTGGCCTTATCAGAAAGTTTAGGTCAAGAGCTTTAATATGCAAAAAGAATCAACTAAATCGGAGTTATAAAACTCAAGTTATGATCAAACGAAGTTTAAATTCAAATCTGACATAATTCAAAATTTAATCTTTTCAAAACATGTTTGAGTTGGATTACTGGATAGAAGAGATCATAACGAATATGTGGGCATTGGTTTCGTCTAATTTGAATGAACGAGTAAAAAGTTATGGCTATTTGAAAAATCAGGGCCAAGCTGTTTTACGGAAGAAAAATAGCTATGGCTAAGGTTTAATGTATAAATATGTAGACTAATTGATAATCTAATTATTCTATTATATTATTGTAGAAAATAATAAACTACAGAGGTATAAGAAAACAAAAAAGATACCTTTATAAGGCAGAGAAAAGATGACTTCAGGTAGAGAAGACAGTTCCCAAGAGTCGCGCCGGAGAGGAGAAAAATATTTTTCTTAAATGAATCTAGTCAAACCAAAATATTGATTTAACCCGATTCCGATAATTTTTGGAGGCTCTATGGGTCTATATTTATTGGTGGAAGAGAGACTTAGAGGTCAAAGGCTAGGCAATGTGGGACTAAACGTAGACGAAAAAATACGAAATAGAGAAGAAAAGAGACGGATGGGCCTAAAGGCCTTCGGCCGGCCGCGCGCGTACGTGCGTCTTCAGATTTTTTTTTATTTTAACAAAAATCGGCCTAAGTAAAATAAAAATAAAAAGGCTGGCTGGGCCTGGCCCATTTAGGAGAGAGAAAAAAATGAGGCGCCTGCTGTTACTATGATGCGCACGTGGGCGACAAATAATTACGGGCTGCACGTACAGTTTTTTTAAAATAGAAACAGAAAGAAAACCGGATAAGGAAAATAAAGTAAAATTTTATATAGGCATATTATATATCGAAATTTTTAGAAAAAGATTTCCTACAAGCTGAACATTTTGTAGAGTAAAATAAAATCCACACGAATGCCAATAAATCAAAGAGTGATACTGCCCTACTAAAATCCAACATAAATCATTTTAAAAATACCAAAATGATTTCAAATTTATTTCTCTCCAATTTTCTGATGTAGGGAATCATGTTACCCTAATTTCCATATATTTTATTTTTGGAGAAAAATAATTTAAATAAAACTCAAATAACTCCAAACTGGAAATAAATTAAAAAGAACTTTGAATTTAATTCTTTGAAACTCCCAACTCATATTTCATAATTTGAAGAAGTCATTTTATCTTCTCTCGTGAAAATCATTGAGTTGCATAAAGTTTCTGAATTGGAAAATATTTCCAAATGAAATTCAAATATTTTTCAAACACCCTTTTCATTTAATTAAATGGAAGAAGTCATATCATCTTCGCTCAAGGGTTTTGTATTTGAAAGGAATTTGAATTCACAGAGATTCATAAAAGCAAAATGAAAGTTTGGGAAAGTCCTTTTATTCACTCTTATTTAACTTTCAAAAGTTTCGAATTCACTCACTTTCAAACAATCAATCAAATCTATCTATTTATTATAACATTCCAAAATTTAGAATTTTGGGATGTTACAAACCTACCACCCTTAAAATGAATCTCGTCCTCGAGATTCGGAGAGGCTAGAAAGAAATAGGTTAGGATTGGGGGTCTTCTCAAAATCCATCGATCATCACAAGGGGTTTGGGGTGCTACCACCCTTAGAAGCATGGTTACGGTGCCATCAAAACTCATATACTCCATCCTTATTCTTGATAGTGTCGGTCTTCTCAGACGTAAGGATAATTCCTTCTTTGGGCTCTTCCGGTAGTGGCATAACCTTTTCCTCAATTCTTCTGTCCTTTCCTCTTGGTAAGGTTATTCCGAGATTGGGTCTTCTTAGCTGACGGGTCTGGCGCCAAAGCTAAACAACTATCGATATCTCATGGTGGTCAACAATTTATGGTTGCTCCTGCAGGAAATGGGTCTGGTTGATCCTCACCGTATAACCTACGGTTGGCAAAAGCTGCCTTGTACAAGGGAAAATACTTATACCATTCTAAGGTTTAAACAAGGTTTTGATCGTCGTCTCTCTACTATAGGTAAGTCACTCAGATTTACCATCGCATATAGCAAAGCGAATAATAAGAGTAAGTCGGTATGGTGATCAATCCATCCCGCACCCAAATCATTACCTGATATATGGTTTAGCGAATCTCGCAGTCTAACACTCGGTCGTCCTCACAAGCACTGCAGAAGTTTCTCTTGTCAACGAACTAAGTTCGGAAAAATCCATTTGTTCTGCAAGCCAAACAAACATCTATCGGTCCTTCACAACTCTCAGGTTTTGCGTAAACTCCTATAAGATCGTCTATCGATAAAATCATAACTTCTTCCAAGGTTTTTCCTTCACCAAGAATGTGCTTGCTTCTTGGCAGGTCCTGGGGCCTGTGGGTTATGGCCCATCTCATCACTTGTAACCTTGAACTCATCATCGGGGCAACTGCTCATTATTCTAACTTCCAACGTCCTAGTATTCCTAAATCCATCCAATTGTATTGTCTTTCTTACTTCTATTGGCACCAGACTAGGACATGATTACTCAAACTCATCATGGAATTTCCATTGATCCATATTTCCAACATCATACCTCCTTTATATCCCATAGTAATTCATCTCTTCATTCTCGTGGAATATCCCACATAGCAAGATAAAATTTATACTCATGAAGTCCACATTCCACTTCGTAGAACATCATTATCCTTTCCAGGGTCAAGCGTCCTTACAGGGGAATATTGGCCATCTCTGCATGGTACTTCTTCAACTGGGAAACGTGAAACACATCATGAACGACTGACAGTTCTTCGGTGACTCCAATTTGTTGGCCACTTCTCCCATACGCTCCAAAACTCGGTATGGTCCTACAAATCTCGGGGCTAACTTTCCTTAATTCCAAATCGTTTAACTCCTCGCAGAGGGAACACATGAAGACATGCTTTGTCTCCAATTTCATAGACTACCTCCTTGCGTTTTTGAGTCTGCATAACTCTTCTGCCTGGACTGAGCTGCCTTCAGTCTATCTCGAATCAACTTAACATTCTCTTCTAACTCCTTGATCACATTTGGTCCAAACAACTGACGGTCTCCAACTTCATCCCACATCAACCGTGTCTGGCTCCTTCTCCCATACAAAGCTTCAAAAGGGGCCATCTTCAAACTGGCTTGGTAACTGTTGTTGTATGAGAACTCCGCGTAAGGTATATTATCATCCCTACTAGATCCATAATCTAGCGCACACGCTCTCAATATGTCCTCCAGAATCTGATTAACTCTCTCGGTATATCCATCTGTCTGCGGATGAAAGGCTGTACTGAACTCTAGCCTAGTACCCAAAGTCTGGTGCAGCTGATTCCAAAACTTTGAGGTAAACTGCGTTTCTCTATCTGATACGATGGTCCTCGGAACTCCATGCAGACATATGATCCTGGTCAAATATATCTTGGCCAACCTCGCTCTTGTATAGGTGGTTTTCACTGGGATAAAGTGAGCCACTTTGTTCAAACGAATCAACTACTACCCAGATAGAATCATATCCCGCTCGGATTCTGGGAAATCCGGTAATGAAATCCATGCCAAGCTTATCCCACTTCCATTCGGGTATCGGCATAGGCTGTAGTAATCCTGCTGGCTTCTGATGCTCTGCTTTTACTTTCTCTGGCATACATCACTTACGACTACATACACCGCAATATCCTTCTTCTTACCAGTCCACCAGAAACACTCCTTCAAATCCAAATACATCTTGGTGTTACCAGGGCGAATCGAGTATGGTGAGTCATGAGCCTCCTGAAGTATTAACTTCCTGATCTTTGCATTATTGGGCACATATACACGGTCCTCGAACCATAAGGTGTCGTGCTCATCCTTACAAAAACCTTTGGCCTTTCCTTTGCTCATCCTCTCTTTTACCTCAGCAATCTCTTTGTCATCCTTTTGAGCTTCACGGATCTTTCCCAACAATGTACACTAAACTTCCATTGCTGCAACAAAACCTTTGGGAACAATCTCCAACCGAAGTTCCATGAGATCCTCGGCTAACACCTTTGGTAATCCTCCGCTTATGAGGGTATTCGTCCTTGTTTTCTTTATGGTTGTGTCCTATTTCTCCACAAAGCTTGTATGCACAAGGTTTCTTCATATCCTTTCCATAAGGCTTCAATTTCTGGGACACAAATCGAGACTTTGGCAAAGTCCACTTAAATTCCTTCCAAGTGGTTACTCCTTGCCATCCATTGATGGTTTGGTACATCCTCCACCAAGTAACAGCACCTCTTTCAAAGCGCTGAAGAGCATGCTGGGTCATATCCTTTCCGGCTATAGGGTTATTTTCCATGTGATCCTCCATGTTCTGAATCCATCGGTCTGTCTCCAATTGACTCATCGGTCCAGAAGATACAAGCTCATCTCCATGCATCCTCTATTGGGTCCATGGGTTTGGGGTGGGATAGAAGAGGTCGATAGGAATACACACAATACAAACAAAAGTTTTGAAAAGACAGATTTTATTTGTGGCTGTCGGAAAAACATCAAACAGATGACAACTCACAAACGTCGCATCTAATGTAGGTATATAACAGGGGTTTGGTCTTCTAAAGGTCAACGTCATCAAACTCTTCAAGTCTTGCTCATGTCTTCGATGGTTTCTTCTGATCATGCCTGTCTTTCTCCGGTTCTTTTGCCAGATCATCTCTACCTCGTGACATCCTTTAATATTTTTGGAGTTGCGTTCCAAACTTCCGGGTTTCAACCTCCTTGGTATGAACCATGTCCTATTGTCCTTCAGTTCTTAATGAATCTCCGGTATCTCGAGGTTTTGCTCCTCCAGCTCGGCTACTTCAGCTTCTTGGTCCTAAGTGCTTCACGAAATGCTTCTTTATCAAATACTGCTTCCTGCAGGTCCTTCTTAACTTCTTGATGTAACACTACAGATCCTGGCGATACACCAGCTAAGTTTAAAACTGCATCCTTTGTTGATAGATGCTCCATCAGCCTTCTACCATCCAATCCTTCCATGCATATTCATAATTAACTTAGCATGGTGACAATAGCATAAGCGGGCGATAACCTCATGGATAACCGTGTTTCTGCTCTTGTCATTTCCATGAGCTATCTCTCCATAGTTAATATCTCCTGCCTTAGTGTTTCTTGACAAAACTTTGAGTTCTAATGCTCCATGTTCAGGTCTTTCTCCAATACTCCTTGATCTCGGGTATTGTCAACTTCCATAGTCTGCCAAGTTCCATAAGGGTAGCCTTCCTAGGTCATGCAAATCTAGAAATTCTTCTGAGCCTTCAAGTTCTCCTAGTCTTCGGAGTTTTCAACCGTTGTAGTTTCCATTATTATAATGCACGGTAAAATCCTCTTCATTACAAAGTGGTCTTAGTTGTTCGATATCTTATCTCCTTGGAGTGGTCTCATCCGTCGAATCTTCGAGTGGTCAAAAGGGGAAAGGGGTATAGTCTCACTAAAAGGAATATTTGAATAAGCTTGGAAGAGAAGAGAGGTAAAAGATCTTTTGAGAATGAAGTTGTAGAGAAAATCTTCCCTATGGGCTTGCCATTTTCTAGGGTCACCTCCTACAGTCAACATGTGCTCTGATACCATCTTGTAGCGACCCGACCCGAATGGATCAAGTCTCTATGCTTAAGTGTCATCCCTGGATTGGTATGCTGACACACACAATACTCGAAGGATTTATAACAGAGGTAAATCACATGTATAAAGTAACGTAAATACTATTACCTCAATCCATATAGCGGAAGCAACAAGGTTGTGGATTCCCATCAACACCAACGGCAAAGTTGAGTGTAGAAATCGTAACCCTAACGTATCACATACTCGTCGTAAGAAACCTGCAACATGAGACGTTGCAGCCCGAAACGGGTCAGTACATTGAATGTACTGGCAAATTCACACCATAGAGAAATGATAAACAATGACTATCACTACATGCATATTTGGCTAGTGGTAAAGCTCTATGGTTAAGGTTTTTGCGAAAAGCCAATTTTTCCCTACTTCAAAGGAATAAATTTTATTAACTATCATGGTGGTTGTTAAACATTGAGAATGGTTGACAGCATTCTCAATCCCAATTAAGCATCATCATTAGAACCCAACAAAATTAATTAAAGTAACATGATGAGATCAACAGGATAATCCAAGAACTAGATACTCAAGATGACCATAACCGGGGACACGGCTAATCATGATTAGTTTGTACACTCTGCAGAGGTTTGCGCACTTTTCCCCACAAGACTCGATCGCCTCCGTTTGATTTCTCGCACTACATGATGTTTGAGAAACGGATGACCGAGACATAGTCTTTCAGAAGCGCTAGCACCTTACGTTGGATAGACCGGTACACCTACTTTCCCCCTACATCTGCTAGTCTACCCTGTAAGAATTCGCACGACTTAATCAACTATGCCAGAGCCCATAATGGCTTGTGGCTGCACACGGAAGTTTCTAGTATGAATAATCTCATGATCCCTTTGAGCCTGGGTGGCGGTCCATAAAAAACAGGCAATCCTGGAGTACCCAGGTACCTAGACAGGCAATCCTAGAATACCCAGGTACCTCAATCCACCCAGATGCGTGTTTAAGTTGCCACCTTAAATAAACCATTAATTAACAATCTCACATCTGTCATGGATACTCTCAAAACCCAATCCACGTCTACGAGCATAGCATGGCAATATAAGCATAACGTAATAGTAACTCCCAAGGTTTGAATGTAGGGCAATAGGTTCCTACCTCATAAACTACTTTCCAATACCCACATGTTATCAATCCTACTCATGCAATGTTTGAGGGTTGAAGCTAATGCATAAAAACTGGGTATGAAAAGGGATATGATCAAAGTGTGAACTTGCCTGCAATGTTGATGAAGATGATTTGCACTCAAAACTCTTGATAGCTCTACTTGTCACAATCTGGTCAATCTATCGTAATCAAGCAATAGTAACCACACATAAGAAATCACTCAAAAGATCGGAAAGATCGAAGAACGATTCGGAAAACAACAAAACCAAGCAAATAACTCTTGCAACGTAAAACAATTTCTAACAATACTAAAATTATGTGAATTTGGCCTTATCAGAAAGTTTAGGTCAAGAGCTTTAATATGCAAAAAGAATCAACTAAATCGGAGTTATAAAACTCAAGTTATGATAAAACGAAGTTCAAATTGAAATATGATCTAATTCAAAATTTAAACTTTTCAAAACATGTTTGAGTTGGATTACTGGATAGAAGAGATCATAACGAAGACGTGGGCGTTGGTTTCGTCTAATTTGGATGAACGAGTAAAAAGTTGTGGCTATTTGAAAAATCAGGGCCAAGCTGTTTTACGGAAGAAAAATAGCTATGGCTAAGGTCTAATGTATAAATACGCAGACTAATTGATAATCTAATTATTCTATTGTATTATTATAGAAAATAATAAACTACGGAGGTATAAAAAAACAAAAAAGATACCTTTGGCAGAGAAAGATGACTTCAGGGAGAGAAGACAATTCCCAAGAGTCGCGCCGGAGAAGAGAAAAATATTTTTCTTAAATAAATCTAGTCAAACCAAAATATTGATTTAACCCGATTCGAATGATTTTTGGAGGCTCTATGGGTCTATATTTATTGGTGGAAGAGAGGCTTAGAGGTCAAAGTCTAGGCAATGTGGGACTAAACGTAGACGAAAAAATACGAAACATAGAAGAAAAGACACATATGGGCCTAAAGGCCTTCGGCCGGCCGCCTGCGTACGTGCGTCTGCAGTTTTTTTTTTGTTTTAACAAAAATCGGCCTAAGTAAAATAAAAATAAAAAGGCTGGCTGGGCCTGGCCCATTTAGGAGCGAGAAAAAAATGAGGCGCCTGCTGTTACTATGATGCGCACGTGGGCAACAAATAATTACGGGCCGCACGTACAGTTTTTTTAAAATAGAAACAGAAACAAAACCGGATAAGGAAAATAAAGTAAAATTTTATATAGGCATATTATATATCAAAATTTTCAGAAAAAGATTTCCTACAAGCTGAACATTTTTATAGAGTAAAATAAAATCCACACGAATGCCAATAAATCAAAGAGTGATACTGCCCTACTAAAATCCAACAGAAATCATTTTAAAATACCAAAATGATTTCAAATTTATTTCTCTCGAATTTTCTGATGTAGGGAATCGTGTTACCCTAATTTCCATATATTTTATTTTTGGAGAGAAATAATTTAAATAAAACTCAAATAACTCCAAATTGGATATAAATTAAAAAGAACTTTGAATTTAATTCTTTGAAACTCCCAACTCATATTTCATAATTTGAAGAAGTCATTTTATCTTCTCTCGTGAAAATCATTGAGTTGCATAAAGTTTCTGAATTGGAAAATATTTCCAAATGGAATTCAAATGTTTTTCAAACACCCTTTTCATTTAATTAAATGGAAGAAGTCATATCATCTTCGCTCAAGGGTTTTGTATTTGAAAGGAATTTGAATTCATGGAGATTCATAAAAGCAAAATGAAAGTTTAGGAAAGTCCTTTTATTCCCTCTCATTTAACTTTCAAAAGTTTCGAATTCACTCACTTTCAAACAATCAATCAAACAATCAATCAAATCTATCTATTTATTATAACATTCCAAAATTTAGAATTTTGGGATGTTACACATACTAAGCAAAGTAAGATGCATAAAGGATAAACATCACATGCAATCAATATTAGGGATATGATATGGCCATCATCATCTTGTGCCTTTGATCTCCATCTCCAAAGCACCATCATGATCACCATCATCACCGGCTTGACACCTTGATCTCCATCGACGCACCATTGTCGACTCGCCAACTATTGCCTCCACAACTATCGCTACCGCTTAGTGATAAAGTAAAGCAATTACATGGCGAATGCATTTCATACAATAAAGAGACAACCATATGGCTCCTGCCAGTTGCCGGTAACTGTGTTACAAAACATGATTATCTCATACAACAATTTATATAATCACGTCATGACCATATCACATCACAACATGCCCTGCAAAAACAAGTTGGACGTCCTCTACTTTGTTGTTGCAAGTTTTACGTGGCTGCTACGGGCTTAGCAAAAACCATTCTTACCTACGCATCAAAACCACAATGATTTTTTGTCAAGTTTGTTGTTTTAACCTTCAACAAGGATCGGGCGTAGTCACACTCGATTCAACTAAAGTTGGAGAAACAGACACCCACTAGCCACCTGTGTGCGAAGCACGTCGGTAGAACCAATCTCGCGTAAGCATACACATAATGTCGGTCTGAGCCGCTTCATCCAACAATACCGCTAAATCAAAGTATGACATGCTGGTAAGCAGTATAACTATTATCGCCCACAACTCTTTGTGTTCTACTCGTGCATATAACATCTACGCATAGACCTGGCTCGGATGCCACTGTTAGGGAACGCAGTAATATAAAAAAAATCCTACGCACACGCAAGATCCATCTAGGTGATGCATAGAAACGAGCGGGAGAGTGTGTCCACGTACCCTCGTAGACCGAAAGCGGAAGCGTTTAGTAACGCGATTGATGTAGTCGAACGTCTTCGCGATCCAACCGATCCAAGTACCGAACGCATGGCACCTTCGCGACACATTCATCTCGGTGACGTCCCTCGAACTCTTGATCCAGTTGAGTCCAAGGGAGAGTTCCGCACAACAGCGTGGTGACGGTGATGATGAAGTTACTGGCGCAGGGCTTCGCCTAAGCACAACGATAATATGACCGAGGTGTGTAACTCTGGAGGGGGGCACCATACACGGCTAAGACAAATCTTGGGGTGCCTTTGGGGTTCTCCCCTCCCCCGTATATAAAGGAGGGAGGGAGGAGGTGGCCGGCCTAGGAGCCGCGCCAAGCATAGGGAGTCCTACTAGGACTCCCAAGTCCTAGTAGGATTCCCTTTCCTATTCGGAGTAGGAGAGAAGGAAAGAGAGGGACAGGAAGAAGGAAAGGGACGGGCCGCGCCCCACCCCTTGTCCAATTCGGTTTGGGCAGGAGTGAGGCGCACGCCACCAATGGGCCCTTCTCCCCTCTCTCCACTAAAGCCCAATAAGGTCCATTACTTCTCGAGGCGAATTCCTGTAACTCCCCTGTACTCTGAATAATACCCAAATCACTCGGAACCATTCCGATGTCCGAATATAGCCTTCCAATATATCGATCTTTACGTCTCGACCATCTCGAGACTCCTCGTCATGTCCGTGATCTCATCCGGGACTCCAAACAACCTTTGGTACATCAAATCACATAACTCATAATACAAATCGTCATCGAACGCTAAGCATGCGAACCCTACGGGTTCGAGAACTATGTAGACATGACCGAGACACATCTCTGGTCAATAACCAATAGCAAAACCTGGATGCTCGTATTGGTTCCTACATATTCTACGAAGATCTTTATCGGTCAAACCACATAACAACATACGTTGTTTCCATTGTCATCGGTATGTTACTTTCCCGAGATTCGATCGTCGGTATCATCATACCTAGTTCAATCTCGTTACCGACAAGTCTCTTTACTTTTTGCATAATGCATCATCCCATAACTAACTCATTAGTCCCATTGCTTGCAAGGCTTATGGTGATGTGCATTACCGAGAGGGCCCAGAGATACCTCTCCGATACACAGAGTGAGAAATCCTAATCTCGATCTACGCCAACCCAACAAACACCTTCAGAGACACCTGTTGTTGGTGTCAAAACCAGCGGATCTCGGATAGGGGGTCCCGAACTGTGCGTCTAGGCGGATGGTACCAGGAGACAAGGGACACGATGTTTTACCCAGGTTCGGGCCCTCTTGATGGAGGTAAAACCCTACGTCCTGCTTGATTAATATTGATGATATGGGTAGTACAAGAGTAGATCTACCACGAGATCAAGGAGGCTAAACCCTAGAAGCTAGCCTATGGTATGATTGTTGTATGTTGTCCTACGGACTAAAACCCTCCGGTTTATATAGACACTGGAGAGGGTTAGGGTTACACAGAGTCGGTTACAATGGTAGGAGATCTACATATCCGTATCACCTAGCTTGCCTTCCACGCCAAGGAAAGTCCCTTCCGGACACGGGACGAAGTCTTCAATCCTGTATCTTCATAGTCCTGGGGTCCGGCTGAAGGTATAGTCCGGCTATCCGGACACCCCCTAATCCAGGACTCCCTCAGTAGCCCCCGAACCAGGCTTCAATGACGAAGAGTCCGGCGCGCAGATTGTCTTCGACATTGCAAGGAGGGTTCTCTTCCAGATTCCGTGTACCTGTTGAATAATGTCCTGTTTCTTGTGAATGTAACGCTCCTTGGCTTCTATGCCCAATAATGGACGCCTTTCACGTGTCAAACGAATACGAAAAGTCCGGGTGTTTTTACATTCACACCCCTAGCCGCATAAATGATCCGCCTATTTAAAGGGATGGGTATTTAGATCCAAACCACACCTTCTCCCTTCCGCGAGTATTCATCAGAGAGCATCCAACAAAGGTCCATTCCACCATGGCCAGCCGTCGCAACTCCTCCTCTCGCCCTTCCAGTCCTAAGCTGGGAGACTGGGAGAGATGTTCCATCCCGCATAGCGAGCTAGTGTCGCTCCAGACCAAGGGATTCCTCCCCCCGGCCTATATGGTCCCGGTTCGAGCCGGACTTGCCACCTATAATGACGGAGAGCAAGTGGAGAGCGCCCCCCATCCCTCCAAAGGAGAGCGGGTATGCCTTGTCCCATATCTAATAAGAGGACTCGGATTTCCAATTCATCCGTTTCTCCGGGGGCTTCTGGAGTTCTATGGCCTCCAGCTGCACAACCTCACGCCTGCCTCCATATTGCATATCGCGGGCTTCATAGCCCTTTTCGAGTTGTTCTTGGGTGTTGAGGCTCACTTCGCGCTGTGGAAGAGGCTATTCTGCCTGGTGCCCCGCTCTCAGAAGGGGTCAATATATCAAGTGGGCGGAGCCGAAGTGTGGCGCATCGCCGGGACCGGATATTTATCCGGAACCCCAAAGAAGGCGTCCAAGGACTGGCCTTCGGAATGGTTTTATATAGAGGATGTCCCGCTGCCGGATCCTGTTCGGATCGGCATCCCTGAGTTTAACAGTGCTCCCCTGAAGAAGCGCCTAAGCTGGCGTCCACGGACCTCTCAGAAAGAAAGTGACAGGGACGTCCTTTACCTGATGGGCCAGATAAGATTGCTAGCTCATTCCGGACTAACCATGATCGGAGTCATGGTCGTATGCATCATGTGGGGGGTGCAACCACTTCAGTATAGAGGCCACCCCATGTGGGACTTTAACGGGGAGGATGACGCCACCCGTCACGACCGCAAGGGGCCGGAACTCGGCTGCCGCTCTAATAAAGATCTTGTCCGCTTTGTACAAGGGAGGAGAGGAGGAATTTCTCCGCATCAACCCTCAGGGCGGATTTACTATGTACAGTCCTCCAAGATGGGTAAGTGGACAATTTTACTTGCCCATCCGTTTTATATTCCCATCATTAGTTATATAGTCTGATGATTTCAATGCAGGAACTGCGGCAGGAAGTAAAGGAAATAAACAGCCCTCCCCCACAGCCCGAGGATCCAGAATGGTCCCTCGATCTGGCCTCCGAAGAGGATCCGGACCTGTCCATGGAGCTGATTGACGGGGTGTTTTATCAGTTGAGCAGGGACAATGCCCTGGTGGCCATTACGGCTGATTACTCGGGGCTACTCCCGGCCTCCCAGGTAACTGAGACCGGAGTCCCAGCACCTTAAAAAGGAATCCATCCTTGCATGCTTTCAGTTTCCTGACAACAACCGTATTTTGCAGGGAAGATTCTCGAGGCGGGAGGCTGAGCCTGCGGCGACTAGCCAACAAGGGGCAGCGGGGCCCTATGGGATGAAAAGAAGTGAAGCCGGACTGAGGCGCCGGCGCAAAGGTATAGCGCGCCCTCTTATTCCCAGGTGTTATTGCTTCAAGGCATATTAACACGTGTGCTCTGTTCAGGACAAAGAGACCTCGTCGGACTATATCCGGAGAGGTTGCCAATCGCGCCTCCACTAGCCAGGCTCCAAAGCCCGGACCGGAGGCGGAGGCGAACACGAGGCGCGCACCGGACGCTCCTCCGACAAAGGACGCGGACAGGCTGTCTGCCAACCATTTCGAGGTGGAGAGTGCCATGAACCATAGGCGTCGCCGGACAGTTATTCGCGACGCCTGTTTCTCCCAAGAGGCGTTGAACGCCTTCAATTCGAGAGATGCATATCTCCGTGCCGCTCAGAATGGTCTAGCCAGAGCCACGGGGCAATATGTAAAAAACATACGGGTGAGAAAATTTTAATGGTTATATATACCAGTAGCCCCCGAGACTTGAAGCAGTGAGAATAACTAATTTAAGGATGATGTAATATGCAGGTTCTTTCAGAGAAGAATACTCAGTTGTCTCAGGAGTTAAAAGAGTGCCAAGCCCAACTTGAGGCCGCACTGGCCGCGACAGGGGGGCCCGAGGAGACCCCCGCTGGTAATATATGCTTCAAAAAGATAAGTGTGAAGTGCGGCATATGTGCAAATCTGACAAATGAAATTGCAGATGGCGCCGGACTAGATCCGGAAAAGCAACAACTCCTACGCCAGCTAAAGGTTGGCAAGAGCGTGCTGACAAAGTTGAGGCAGGAGAAGAATGATCTTCAGGACGCCAACACCAAGCTGGGTGTTGAACTGAAAGATGTTTGTGCCCAGCTGTCGGACTCCATTAAGGAGAATCAGCGGCTTCGACGCGGCATATTTAGTAAGTGCTTAAATGAACTTTGAAAAAGGAGTTCGGCGAGGAATTCGACTAACAGAGCAATGTCTGTAGGTATGCTAACAGGTCGTCCTGCAGAGGAGATGCCCGGTTCTACGGGTGACCTTCTTCCCGAGCTCTCGCAACTACACGAGCGAGTTCGGCGGGTGATGCAAGGCATTGCCCACGCCTTGTGGCCCTCCGTCTCCATGCCCGAAGGACTTGGAGAGCTTTCAGAGAAGCTTAGGGGAGTGCGGCGGCACTTCCGATTATGGAAGATATCGGCCTGCCTTCAAGGTGCTACGGAGGCCTGGGCCATGGTAAAGAGGCGATACACAAAGGCTGACCCGAACCACATGGCCGAGGTCGGACCTGTGGGGCCTGATGGGAAGGAGATTCCTGTAAGCTTAGTATACGGCCAAGTAGAATTGGCTGCAAAGTATTCCCAGCAGGACTGTAAATTCCATAGCCTGTTAGACGGTATTGAAGAGGAATACAATCAGTCAGAATGACTATGTAATTTTAATTGACATGTGTAATATCTTCTAGCCGGATTGTAGATCGTTTGTCATGGCCGACCTTTTCGCATCAACCTCGGAACCTGATGGTTCGGAGTGTCTCCGAATACTCATACGGTTATGTAAGAACCGGGGTATGCGTGGAGACCAGGCGTAGGGGTCATTAGTGCTTGAACAGACAAGTGCCTAACTAGTTATGTTATATTACATGGTTAGTAAGAAACATCTTCTAGGGAGAATAGTTTCGTTAGGGGTTCCTTTCCCTGGGAGGCATGCCCTAAAGTGCATGTCCATGTTGCGAAAAGGGACGCAGAAAAAATCATCTGGGGCGCATAAATAATTAAGTGAAAAGATCATATTTAGTTCACCGACCGAATATTCCCTTAAGAACGCTAGCTTTTGGCTTCACCCAATCTGAGGTACACATCCGGCTGACCCGGCAGTAACAATCGCAGAGGTGCTCCCTTTACCACCTAGCCAAACAATCGGGAACGTAGGGGTAAGCACAGGAGCCAGGCAACCCATCTTGGCCAAAACTTAAGTCATATCGATGCATATAATGGTGAATAAAGGTACATGCGGAAGTGTGACACATGTGTTGGGCATGAAGCCCATATGAATAAGCTTCTGTTGAAAGAAGCCCCCAGGTTTAATGAGCGTGGGTAGCGCGTCATTTATTGAGCCTTTAATGTCTATAATAGAAAGTAAGGGGAGAAGGAGAGAAATGTAAGACAGAAAGTATAAAAAATGGACAGAGGAAGGAGACGAACACAGAGTCCGGTGCTAGGCATAGAATCTTCGGAGACGGGCTGTGTTCCATGGGTTCAGCTCGAGTCGGTTATCCGATGCGTCTCGCAGGCGGTACGCTCCACCAGTCAGGACTTGGTCAATGATGAAGGGACCTTCCCACTTGGGCTTGAGTTTGTCCTTTTTCTTGTCCGGTAGGCGTAGAACTAATTCGCCAACGTTGTAATTTTTTGCCCGTACTTCTCTGCTTTGATATCTTCGAGCCTACTGTTGATAGAATGCGGAGCGGGCTTTTGCCACGTCGCGCTCCTCCTCCAAGGCGTCCAAACTGTCCTGCCGATCGAGCTCGGCTTCTCTTTCTTCGCACATGCGCACTCGAGGCGAGTCATGAATTATGTCGCAGGGCAAAACTGCCTCTACGCCGTACACCATGAAGAATGGTGTGTATCCGGTGGTGCGATTCGGCGTGGTCCGTAGCCCCCAGAGTACGGAGTCGAGCTCCTCTACCCAGTGCGTGTTAGATTCCTTAAGGGACCGCACTAATCTGGGTTTGATGCCGCTCATGATAAGACCATTTGCACGTTCGACCTGTCGTTAGTTTGTGGGAGATAGATGGAAGCATAATCGAGCTTGATGCCCATGTTTTTGCACCAGAGTTTTACCTCATCGGCCGTAAAGTTCGTGCCGTTATCAGTGATGATGCTGTGGGGGACGCCATAACGGTGTACGACCCCAGATATGAACTCTATCACCGGTCCGGATTCGGGCGTCTTAACAGGCTTGGCTTCTATCCATTTGGTGAACTTATCCACCATGACCAGTAAGTATTTTTTCTTGTGGGTTCCACCTTTAAGGGGTACCACCATGTCAAGCCCCCAGACCGCAAAGGGCCAAGTTATGGGGATAGTTTGGAGGGCGATGGGTGGCATATGGCTTTGGTTTGCAAAAAGCTGGCAACCAACGCATCGTTGGACTAAGTCCTGAGCGTCTTCCCGGGCCGTCGGCCAATAAAAGCCTGTACGGAAAGCCTTGCTTACAAGGGACCGAGCTGCAGCGTGATGACCACCGAGTACGGCATGAATTTCAGCCAGCAAGTTCCGCCCTACCTCTTCGGAGATGCACCTTTGAAGGACTCCGGTAGTGCTTTTCTTATAAAGCTCTCCCTCATGGACTTTGTAGGATTTATATCGCCGCACTATGCAGCGTGCCTCGTTTTGGTCCTCTGGGAGTTCCTGCCTAGTAAGGTAGGCTAGGAATGGTTCTGTCCACGGGGCGATGACGACCATTATTACGTGGGCTGAAGGTGTGATTTCATTGGCAGAGCCTCCAATCGTCTCAGATTGTTCGGCATCGGGCAGTGCAGTTGAGTCCGGGCTGTTATTGCCGGATTCCCCTGTAACGCCCTCGATGCGGCGATATCTCCTATGTGTCGAAGCACGACTTAGAGGCATAACCGCATTGAAAGCAATGTCGCACGTGAGGTAATCTTCACACAACCCATGTAATACATAAGGGAAAGAGATACATAGCTGTCTTACAATCGCCACTTCACACAATACATGAGTAGAGCATTACATGAAACAGATACAATCAAGGTCCGGCTACGGAACCAAAATAAAAGAAGACTACCCCAAATGCTACACAGATCCCCGATCGTCCCGACTAGGTTCCACTATTGATCAACTGGAACGAAACAACACAATGAACAAGGTCTTCATCGAGCTCCTCCTTGAACTCGGGTGCATCACCTGCACGGTTTCATCGGCACCTGCGAACTGGTTTTGGAAGTATCTGTGAGTCACGGGGACTCAGCAATCTCACACCCGCGAGATCAAGACTATTTAAGCTTATGGGTAGGACTGGGTAGTGAGGTGGAGCTGCATCAAGCGACTAACATATCTGGTGGCTAACATACGCAAATGAGAGCAAGAAGAGAAGGCAAGGCACGGTCGAACAACTATGATCAAGAAGTGATCCTGAAACTACTTACGTCAAGCATAACTCCAACACCGTGTTCACTTCCCGGACTCCGCCGAGAAGAGACCATCACGGTTACACACGCGGTTGATGTATTTTAATTAAGATCAACTTTGGGTTTTCTACAACCGGACATTAACAAATTCCCATCTGCCACATAACCGCGAGCACGGCTTTCGAAAGTTCAAACCCTGCAGGGGTGTCCCAACTTAGCCCATGATAAGCTCTCGCGATCAACGAAGGATATTCCTTCTCCCCGGGAAGACCCGATCAGTCTCGGAATCCCGGCTACAAGACATTTCGACAATAATAAAACAAGACCAGCAAAGCCGCCCGATGCGCCGACATTCTGATAGGAGCTGCACATATCTCGTTCTCAGGGCAACACCGGATAAGTCAAGCTACGAGTAAAACAAGACTTCGAGTTTCCCCGAGGTGGCCCCGCAGGCTGCTCGGTTCGGACCAACACTTAGACAAGCATTGGCCCGGGGGGGCTAAATAAAGATGACCCTTGGGTTAATTACTCCCAAGGGAAAGTAGGTGGTGGTGAGGCAAATGGTAAAACCAAGGTTGGGCCTTGCTGGAAAAGTCTTATTCAAAGCGAACTGTCAAGGGGGTCCCATAAATCACCCGACCGCGTTAGGGACGCAAAATCCGGGAACATAATACCGATATGACGGAAACTAGGGCGGCAAGAGTGGAACAAAACACCAGGCATAAGGCCGAGCCTTCCACCCTTTACCAAGTATATAGATGCATTAATTAAATAAGATATATTGTGATATCCCCACAAGTAAACATGTTCCAATCAAGGAACAACATCTCCATGTTCCAACAAGGAACAAACTTCATCTTCACCTGCAACTAACAACGCTATAAGAGGGGCTGAGCAAAGCGGTAACGTAGCCAAACAACGGTTTGCTAGGACAAGGTGGGTTAGAGGCTTGGTTTGACAATATGGAAGGCATGATAAGCAAGTGGTAGGTATCGCAGCATAGGCATAGCAAAAGAGCGAGCAACTAGCAAGCAAAGATAGAAGTGATTTCGAGGGTATGGTCATCTTGCCTGAAATCCCGCAAGGAAGAAGAACGAGTCCATGAAGAAGACAAACGGACGTAGTCGAGCGAATCCTCACAAACGCGACGTTATCGGGACTAACCCGAAGAAGCAACACCGGAAAGAAGCAAACAACATAGTAAACAACAAACACATAAGCATGGCACGATGCGCAATCAAGTATGATGCATGTCCAGTTTAATGATTCATGGCATGGCAAATGCAACAACCAACACTATGAATTAAGTGTAGCTCAATATGCAACGAGTTGCATATTGACTAAACACCACATTTAATTATTTAGTTCACACTTGGTTTTGTACCCAACAACATTAAATGTTATTAACCATGGCAAGAGGTGAAGCTTATATAAACTATCTATTTAGGCAAGTTTAAATGAGGCCGGAACAACAAACAACAAGTCCGGAAAAACCTCATGAGCATATATTAGATTTGGTACTGTTCTGCCCTAAAACATATTTTATTGTTTTTAAACAGGAAAATAAAGTGCAACATGTTAATCTGTGCATTTTCCTACCCCATTTACATATATAATTTATTAAAAACCGAGCTACGATTATTTAGTTATGAAATAAAACATTTTAGCATGGCATTGAGCAAATTTAATCAAACAACATTTTAAACATTTTAACATGGGATGAAAGTGGCATATTATGAAACTAGCTAAAATTCTAAGCATTTTTCATATGTAAATCATTTTAATCCGATGCACCATTACTGAGTTATTATATGCTTGATCTAGAGGGACTTTTCTGAAAACTGCAGTCTCCTGGAAATTAGATAAAATCGTAGATCTGAAAAAAAACAGGAACTAGGCCACATCTCGGGCGGACTGGGCTGAACAGAGAGGAGGGGCTGTGGGGAGCTCACCCATGGGCCAAGCCCAGGCGGTGGAGCAGGCTGCAGAAGGCGGCTGGGCCTTGACCAACAGGCGAAGGGGAGGTGGCCCAGGCGTGGGTCAATGCACGAAGTGCGCTCGTTCTCTACTCGACGAGGACGAGGCCGAAACAGGGCGAAGCAGGGAGGCAGCGACGCAGCTTGGAACTCCGGCGACGACGAGGCAGATGCGGACGAGGCAAGGGACTAGGCGCGGGGTGGCTCGAGGTGGCTGATGACGGGATCCTCCGGATCTCGAACTGGACGAAGGGAGCGAACTGCTTCTGTCCAAAGAGAAAAAATTGGAGAGCAGGGGAGGTGAGAGCGGCCAGAGAGAGAGAGAATCGAGGTGTGCAGCGGCGAGGTCTCACCGACGAGGGGTGCCGGGCGCCTAGCGGGCAAAGCCACAGGCAGTAGCTGCAGAAGATGGTGGCGATGGGGTCTTGAGGCTGGTCCCAGGCCATGGCGGCTTCCTTCCGTTCCCTGACTGAAACGAGTCAGAGAGAGATGAGACAGAGAGAGGGAAAGGAAGAGAAAGGAGAAAGCATGGGAGGCGGCCTGGCCTGCTGGTGGTCGCCGGTAGAACTGCTCGCCGGGGACAACGGCAGGCGAACTAGAGGAGAGGCGCGGGGCTCGGTGGAAGGAGCTCGTCGTGGGGGAGCACTGGAGGGTGCTGCTCTCCCTGGATCACACGCGGGAGGCTGCAGGGGCGCCCGGAGATCGATGGAGGGAGGTGGATCGATGGATTGGTTCGGTGGGGAAAACGAGGTGGAGCTCGGGCTGTGGTGGTTGGTGGGATGGGGATCCCGAGCTGGGTGATGAGACGGGGCGGCGGCGGCTAGAGGATCCCTAGAAATTAGGGATTTGGTCTGATTATGTAGGTAGGGGACTAGGCAGGGGCTAATCCGGTCCGTCCGATTATAATCGGGCGGTCGTAAATAAATAGGTTAGATAGCCCGAATAATAAAACGGAGATGTTTTATAGATGTTAGGGGATGACCCGGACCCAACGGTAACGACAGACCGGTTCGGGTCCGGGACAATTTCGGACGCGCACGTGAGGGGTTCGATGCACTGTGCAGAGAGGGTTCGGGCCGTGCGGTCACATCGAACAACTCCGGAAGCGAAGAGGGGAAGGAGGATGGACTAGGTGTGTTGTGGTGAGACTGCAATGGGGAGAAGAGAGAGGGAGGGCCCGGCATCTGTTTCCGGAGACCGAAAACGTCCGACGTTAGACCGACTATAATGCCGCTAAAGTTATCCGTTGGGCTATCAGACGAACTCCGAATGCGATGAAGCTTGGCAGGCGGCCTACCTACAACATAACAACACCACATGCCAACTTTCAACCCATTCCGCGAACATTTTGCAGCCACATATAAAATAATATTTCGGACATGCCGCAGGCGCGTGCAAGTGTGTCTGGGCTCAGAACAGACAACGGAGAGAACAATAAGACCGGGACGGATGCAATTTTTGAAAACATGATGATGCAATGCGGATGATGACATGGCAAGATGCAACACGCAAGCGAATGACAAAGCGACAACAGCGAATAACTAGAAGACATCTGGCGCATCGGATCCGGGGCGTTACAACACTCCACCACTACGAGAGGATCTCGTCCCGAGATCTAGGATGGCACCGGAGAGAAACGGAAGAGGAAGAGAAGAGGTAACAAATTGCTTCTTGACAAACGAGTGAAACCAAAGAACCTTGAGAGGTTGAAGAATCTTGCAAGAAATACTACAACGGAGATGAACGAAGTTGAAAACACTCCGTTAGATAAAAAGAACATGGGATACGACGAGAAGTAAGTGGTTTAGTGATAAGATAGATATTGAAACCACTCCGGTTAAACTAGATAGAGAAGGAATAAGATTGATATAATTTGGGCAGCACTCCGACTGTAAATGGAAGGAATTGAACATGAACTTGACAAGATGAGAGGATACTTGATGAAATCAACAACACACTGCCTCCGGAATTGAAAGAATGGAAGATAGATCATTGGAATGAAAGAATGGAGAGGAAAATGACAACTTCTGCCACAAATGATTTTGGAGAGCACCCTTCCAAGAAGGTTAGACCGGAGTTGTTGGAAAACCAACAACGAAACGAATAAGCTTGTACCGGGCTTATGGAAACATCTCAAACTTATGAGGTGACGACCGACCACTCACGGGAAAATAATTGGATTGATACGAGCAAGGAGACGAGAAAGCTATATCACCGGGAGGATAAGAGAAGAACTTGGGTCATTTATAAGCACCATAAATAACAACAATCCTTAGGGAAAGCCTTAAGTGAAATATAACCCAAGATAACTCCAATGAAGAGATTGATGGATTTAAAATACCTCATTCTTGCCAACATGTGAATCATGAAGCATGAAGGGAAATTGTCAAGAATGACATAACACCACCTCAAGCGATAAGGTAGAAATAATTGCATTTCGGAATGCAAGATGAAAGAAAGCTTGAACTCCTCAAAACAAAACATGTGTTGAACAACATGTTTATTTTAGAGTATAGCTTGGCAGATCTTAACTCCGAGAGAAAACTTGAAGAACAATTGAAGAATGAAAAGGGTCCTTGATAAACCACCATGTAGAGCCTCCATGAAGAACTCCGGTAAAAGGACGATAGAAAGAAAGAGAAGTAAAAAAACACAAGGTGAATCCTTGCAATGATTTAGATGGAGCTTTGAAATGATATAACCGAGAAAACTTGGAACTCCGGAAAGGAAGATGAACAAATGAAATCAAGAATTTTGATGAACCTCCAGAATAAGGAGTTAATCACTTGGATGAAACAAGAATAAGAAGTACATTATGCTCATCCTTCACCAATTAAATTGATGACAAGCAACGGATTTGGCATACTACTTATTCTCGTAGAAAGGATTAAGAGAGATATAGCGCAACCTTGGGAAGGTCTTCAACGATCCGCCGGTAGGATTTGGGAAGAACGAATGAATCTATATAATAACAAAGGAAGAGAACTCTTGAACGAACCACCGTAAGAATTGAAAATGAAAGTAGCAAAGGCACAATTCACCGTGAAGAATTAAAAAAACAAATAAAGATGCTTGACAAAATTTAGATACATTAGAACGAAGAGATCATGAACTGATTAGAGTATATTTGAACGATGCGCCGGTAAGATTTGGAGAACGATAGACGAAGCTGAGAATGAATAATTCTTCTGAAATGATGGCCTTCAGAGAATCAAACTGAAAAGACTCCTGAAATGCTCCGGATGGGTGAAAATTATTCTCACAATCGAAAACAATTATGAGAGGATGGCAGCAAGCTAGAACAATAAATCTTGAAGAGAATGGGGCAAGATTTAAGAGAAACTCCTCTTCGGTCTTCAAATGTTGAGAATGATGACGTGAACCACCACCATGAATTGTTGAGACACTCCGGAATGAGAATTGGAAAGGTTGAACCAATGATGAAAATAATTTGAAAGATCTTGGAGAAAGACATATGACTGATGGAATACATTCTTACGTCAAACTTCGAAAAGAATATGAGAATAGCTCCGGGAAAATTAGAAGAGTCAGGTAAGATCCTGGAAAAAGACCTGTGGGTTAGGGCCCACTCAAAAGAAACACCGTTGAACGATTACTTGAAAGGGAGAACACACCGGTTGACTTAAATGGCTTGAATGAGATAGCATGCTCAAAAGAAATTGAGTGAATTGAGAATGGAAACTTGTATCTTCTGAGATATCTTCATCACTCCGGAACAATTGAATAGCTAGAAGTGGATGATTAAGAGGTGCACTGGTACGAGAAAACATTAGAAACGAGGAAAAGATATGATCGATAAAGCTTGAATTGGAACCACCGGAGAAGAAAAGAATGACGAATGATGAACTTGAAACTCCTGACCATCTGCATGATAATCACCGGATAAGAACATTGGAGGAAAGAATGAAGAAACTTCCATCAATAAAAAGGATACTTGATTGAGAAATCTGAGTCCTTGAAGAAAAAGGGTGGGAGGGCGGGAAAACAAAGGCAACTTGGGTCGGATGAAACAAACACCGTTGAGAAAACCAAGAATTGGTCTTGCCCAAATTGAAAGGATCGGGTTAACTTGAAGAGAATCACGCCGGTTGAAAAGAATTAACATGACAAACTCGATGATTGAAAGGATTAGCAATCCCATAGAAATATGAGAACACCGTTTAGAAAGAAAAAAAAGGTATGGAATCAACACTTGACTTCGAAGCAACTCGACTACCACAAAACAAAACAAAACAAAGGATTGGCTTGCAGAATAAGACGGAAACAAACATATGATAGATCCCATATCGTATCATGTGTCTGTTGGAAAGAATTCCTACGTGATACTTGAATTCCCACTTATAAACTCCCGAAACTTTCTGGTTATGCAATCAGGTGTTGGGGATACAGGGGACACAAAATATATCACCCAAACTAACAATACCTAGATCCAGATGTATCCATCCTTCAACACATAACCAAGAAACCTTCGGAAATCGTCTACCTCAACCTTCGAAAAGCATCCGTTATACGAGTTATGGCAATACTCCCGCACTCGCCTCAGTACTGGGCTATCAGGGTTATCTCACCAACAACTGTACAAAAGAGATTTTCGATGTCGGCGTACTAAACTCAGGTATTCCAGAACTACAACGATAAAATTATAACGACAACACCTCAGAGCTCAACTCCCCGGGACACTTCCACTAAACCCCTGCTGACAGGAGGCACCAAGACAATGTTGTCATCACAAAACCATCGGAACGATTCTAAGATACCCGCGTGATCCTAAAAAAAATTAGTGAAATTTGAGAAGAGAAGAGACAAAACTCTACGTCAGGATGCCTTACCAGAGCGATGAGGAGACTGGGAAGTAAAAAGAATTCCTAAACTCTACGATACATAATTCCTAAATGACTCAAAACATTTTTCTAGACACAACTCGGCCGCTAAAAACGATCAATCAGTGGGGGCTCCTAAGGTCGGGGAAGGCTCTGATTACCAACTTGTAACGCCCTCGATGCGGCTATATCTCCTACGTGTCGAAGCACGACTTAGAGGCATAACCGCATTGAAAGCAATGTCGCAAGTGAGGTAATCTTCACACAACCCATGTAATACATAAGGGAAAGAGATACATAGCTGGCTTACAATCGCCACTTCACACAATACATGAGTAGAGCATTACATGAAACAGATACAATCAAGGTCCGGCTACGGAACCAAAATAAAAGAAGACTACCCCAAATGCTACACAGATCCCCGATCGTCCCGACTGGGTTCCACTATTGATCAACTGGAACGAAACAACACAATGAACAAGGTCTTCATCGAGCTCCTCCTTGAACTCGGGTGCATCACCTGCACGGTTTCATCGGCACCTGCAAACTGGTTTTGGAAGTATCTGTGAGTCACGGGGACTCAGCAATCTCACACCCGCGAGATCAAGACTATTTAAGCTTATGGGTAGGACTGGGTAGTGAGGTGGAGCTGCAGCAAGCGACTAGCATATCTGGTGGCTAACATACGCAAATGAGAGCGAGAAGAGAAGGCAAGGCACGGTCGAACAACTATGATCAAGAAGTGATCCTGAAACTACTTACGTCAAGCATAACTCCAACACCGTGTTCACTTCCCGGACTCCGCCGAGAAGAGACCATCACGGTTACACACGCGGTTGATGTATTTTAATTAAGATCAACTTCGGGTTTTCTACAACCGGACATTAACAAATTCCCATCTTCCACATAACCGCGGGCACGGCTTTCAAAAGTTCAAACCCTGCAGCGGTGTCCCAACTTAGCCCATGATAAGCTCTCGCGATCAACAAAGGATATTCCTTCTCCCCGGGAAGACCCGATCAGTCTCGGAATCCCGGCTACAAGACATTTCGACAATAATAAAACAAGACCAGCAAAGCCGCCCGATGCGCCGACATCCTGATAGGAGCTACACATATCTCGTTCTCAGGGCAACACCGGATAAGTCAAGCTACGAGTAAAACAAGACTTCGAGTTTCCCCGAGGTGGCCCCGCAGGCTGCTCGGTTCGGACCAACACTTAGACAAGCATTGGCCCGGGGGGGCTAAATAAAGATGACCCTTGGGTTAATTACTCCCAAGGGAAAGTAGGTGGTGGTGAGGCAAATGGTAAAACCAAGGTTGGGCCTTGCTGGAAAAGTCTTATTCAAAGTGAACTGTCAAGGGGGTCCCATAAATCACCCGACCGCGTTAGGGACGCAAAATCCGGGAACATAATACCGATATGACGGAAACTAGGGCGGCAAGAGTGGAACAAAACACCAGGCATAAGGCCGAGCCTTCCACCCTTTACCAAGTATATAGATGCATTAATTAAATAAGATATATTGTGATATCCCCACAAGTAAACATGTTCCAATCAAGGAACAACATCTCCATGTTCCAACAAGGAACAAACTTCATCTTCACCTGCAACTAACAACGTTATAAGAGGGGCTGAGCAAAGCGGTAACGTAGCCAAACAACGGTTTGCTAGGACAAGGTGGGTTAGAGGCTTGGTTTGACAATATGGAAGGCATGATAAGCAAGTGGTAGGTATCGCAGCATAGGCATAGCAAAAGAGCGAGCAACTAGCAAGCAAAGATAGAAGTGATTTCGAGGGTATGGTCATCTTGCCTGAAATCCCGCAAGGAAGAAGAACGAGTCCATGAAGAAGACAAACGGACGTAGTCGAGTGAATCCTCACAAACGCGACGTTATCGGGACTAACCCGAAGAAGCAACACCGGAAAGAAGCAAACAACATAGTAAACAACAAACACATAAGCATGGCACGATGCGCAATCAAGTATGATGCATGTCCGGTTTAATGATTCATGGCATGGCAAATGCAACAACCAACACTACGAATTAAGTGTAGCTCAATATGCAACGAGTTGCATATTGACTAAACACCACATTTAATTATTTAGTTCACACTTGGTTTTGTACCCAACAACATTAAATGTTATTAACCATGGCAAGAGGTGAAGCTTATATAAACTATCTATTTAGGCAAGTTTAAATGAGGCCGGAACAACAAACAACAAGTCCGGAAAAACCTCATGAGCATATATTAGATTTGGTACTGTTCTTCCCTAAAACATATTTTATTGTTTTTAAACAGGAAAATAAAGTGCAACATGTTAATCTGTGCATTTTCCTACCCCATTTACATATATAATTTATTAAAAACCGAGCTACGATTATTTAGTTATGAAATAAAACATTTTAGCATGGCATTGAGCAAATTTAATCAAACAACATTTTAAACATTTTAACATGGGATGAAAGTGGCATATTATGAAACTAGCTAAAATTCTAAGCATTTTTCATATGTAAATAATTTTAATCCGATGCACCATTACTGAGTTATTATATGCATGATCTAGAGGGACTTTTCTGAAAACTGCAGTCTCCTGGAAATTAGATAAAATCGTAGATCTGAAAAAAAACAGGAACTGGGCCACATCTCGGGCGGACTGGGCTGAACAGAGAGGAGGGGCTGTGGGGAGCTCACCCATGGGCCAAGCCCAGGCGGTGGAGCAGGCTGCAGAAGGCGGCTGGGCCTTGACCAACAGGCGAAGGGGAGGTGGCCCAGGCGCGGGTCAACGCACGAAGTGCGCTCGTTCTCTGCTCGACGAGGACGAGGCCGAAACAGGGCGAAGCAGGGAGGCAGCGACGCAGCTTGGAACTCCGGCGACGACGAGGCAGATGCGAACGAGGCAAGGGACTAGGCGCGGGGTGGCTCGAGGTGGCTGACGACGGGATCCTCCGGATCTCGAACTGGACGAAGGGAGCGACCTGCTTCTGTCCAAAGAGAAAAAATTGGAGAGCAGGGGAGGTGAGAGCGGCCAGAGAGAGAGAGAGAATCGAGGTGTGCAGCGGCGAGGTCTCACCGACGAGGGGTGCCGGGCGCCTAGCGGGCAAAGCCACAGGCAGTAGCTGCAGAAGATGGTGGCGATGGGGTCTTGAGGCCGGTCCCAGGCCATGGCGGCTTCCTTCCGTTCCCTGACTGAAACGAGTCAGAGAGAGATGAGACAGAGAGAGGGAAAGGAAGAGAAAGGAGAAAGCATGGGAGGCGGCCTGGCCTGCTGGTGGTCGCCGGTAGAACTGCTCGCCGGGGACAACGGCAGGCGAACTAGAGGAGAGGCGCGGGGCTCGGTGGAAGGAGCACGTCGTGGGGGAGCACTGGAGGGTGCTGCTCTCCCTGGATCACACGCGGGAGGCTGCAGGGGCGCCCGGAGATCGATGGAGGGAGGTGGATCGATGGATTGGTTCGGTGGGGAAAACGAGGTGGAGCTTGGGCTGTGGTGGTTGGTGGGATGGGGATCCCGAGCTGGGTGATGAGACGGGGCGTCGGCGGCTAGAGGATCCCTAGAAATTAGGGATTTGGTCTGATTATATAGGTAGGGGACTAGGCAGGGGCTAATCCGGTCCGTCCGATTATAATCGGGCGGTCGTAAATAAATAGGTTAGATAGCCCGAATAATAAAACGGAGATGTTTTATAGATGTTAGGGGATGATCTGGACCCAACGGTAACGACAGACCGGTTCGGGTCCGGGACAATTTCGGACGCGCACGTGAGGGGTTCGATGCACTGTGCAGAGAGGGTTCGGGCCGTGCGGTCACATCGAACAACTCCGGAAGCGAAGAGGGGAAGGAGGATGGACTAGGTGGGCTGTGGTGAGACTGCGAGGGGGAGAAGAGAGAGGGAGGGCCCGGCATCTATTTCCGAAGACCGAAAACGTCCGACGTTAGACCGACTATAATGCCGCTAAAGTTATCCGTTGGGCTATCAGACGAACTCCGAATGCGATGAAACTTGGCAGGCAACCTACCTACAACATAACAACACCACATGCCAACTTTCAACCCATTCCGCGAACATTTTGTGGCCACATATAAAATAATATTTCGAACATGCCGCGGGCGCGTGCAAGTGTGTCTGGGCTCAGAACAGACAACGGAGAGAACAATAAGACCGAGACAGATGCAAATTTCGAAAACATGATGATGCAATGCGGATGATGACATGGCAAGATGCAACACGCAAGCGAATGACAAAGCGACAACAGCGAATAACTAGAAGACATCTGGCGCATCGGATCTGGGGCGTTACATCCCCTTCCCATACTACGGATGGCTTGAACAGCCTTTCCAAGAAGATGTTGGGGGGGACTGCGTCGCGTTTTGCGCCGATGCGTGCCAGGACATCTGCCGCCTGATTGTTCTCCCGGGCTATATGATGAAATTCGAGCCCTTCGAACCGAGCTGACATTTTTAGGACGGCGTTGTGATAGGCTGCCATTTTGGGATCCTTGGCATCGAAGTCTCCATTTATTTGGGATATTGCGAGGTTCGAATCCCCTCGCACCTCTAGGCGTTGAATACCCATGGATACTGCCATCCGAAGACCATGTAGAAGGGTCTCGTATTCGGCTGCATTGTTGGAGTATGTGTACATAATCTGGAGTACATATTGAACTATGTCTCCTGTGGGGGACGTCAAAACGACGCCAGCCCCCAGACCAGCCAACATTTTGGAGCCGTCGAAATGCATGATCCAGTTTGAATATGTGTCGTACTCTTTAGGGAGTTTGGCCTCCGTCCATTCTGCGACGAAGTCGGCCAAAACTTGCGATTTTATAGCTCGTTGTGGCTTATAAGTTATGTGGAACGGGAGGAGCTCAATGGCCCATTTTGCAATCCGGCCCGTTGCGTCACGGTTGTTAATAATATCGTTGAGTGGTACTTCCGACGCTACTGTTATCGAACACTCCTGAAAGTAGTGTCGCAGCTTCCGAGATGCCATGAATACCGCGTATGCAATCTTTTGATAATGCGGGTACCATGATTTGCATGGAGTGAGGACAGTGGACACATAGTAGACCGGCTTTTGAAGGGGGAATTTGTGTCCGTCCGTTTCTCGTTCGACGACGAGCACTGCGCTTACAATCTGATGGGTTGCTGCAATGTACAATAGCATTGGTTCGCCAATGTTTGGCGCGGCCAGGACTGGGTTTGTTGCCAATATGGCCTTTATTTCGTCGAGTCCGGCCGTGGCGGCATCCGTCCACTCGAAGTGTTCGGTGCGCCGAAGGAGGCGGTAGAGAGGTAGAGCCTTTTCTCTTAGGCGGGAGATAAAGCGGCTTAGAGCCGCCACGCATCCTGTTAATTTTTGTATTTGTTTGAGGTCCTTTGGGATATCCAGTTGTGACAGAGCTTGGATCTTGGCTGGATTTGCTTCAATTCCTCTACCAGATACAATGAAGCCCAAGAGCTTTCCGGCTAGAACGCTGAAAACGCATTTTTCCGGGTTGAGCTTGATGTCATATGCTCGAAGATTATCAAATGTGAGCCTCAAGTCGTCTACTAGAGTTTCGACATGTCTTGTTTTTAGGACCACATCATCTACGTATGCCTCCATTGTTTTGCCGATCTGGTTTGCCAGACATGTCTAAATCATGCACTGATATGTTGCGTCGGCATTTTTGAGCCCGAAGGGCATTGTATTGAAGCAGAATGGGACGTATGGTGTGATGAATGCCGTTGCGGCTTGGTCTGGCTCTGCCATCTTAATTTGATGATAGCCGGAGTAGGCGTCGAGGAAACACAACGAATCGTGTCCTGCGGTAGCGTCGATAATTTGATCGATGCGGGGGAGGGGGAAGGGATCCTTTGGGCAAGCCTTGTTAAGGTCTTTAAAATCAATGCACAGGCGCCAGGATTTATCCTTCTTTGGTACCATCACCAGGTTTGCTAGCCAGTCCGGATGTTTTATATCTCTGATGAATCCGGCCTCCAATAGCTTGGCTAGCTCCTCTCCCATGGCCTGTCTCTTAGGTTCGGAGAAACGCCGAAGAGCTTGTTTGACAGGTTTGAATCCTTTTAGGATATTTAAGCTGTGTTCGGCTAGCCTGCGTGGGATTCCTGGCATGTCTGAAGGGTGCTAGGCGAAAATGTCCCAATTCTCCCATAGGAATTCTCGCAGTGCAGCGTCTACATCAGGGTTTAATTGTGCCCCGATGGAAGCTGTCTTGTTGGGGTCCGTTGGATGGACCTGGAATTTGACTATTTCGTCTGCTAGTTTAAAGGAAGTGGACTTGGATCTTTTGTCGAGTATCACATCATTCTTATTCACCATGGAGCGCAACGCAGTCAGTTCCTTAGCCGCTAGGCCTTCGGATAGTGCCTCAAGGGCCAGTGCAGCTGTCTTATTTTCGGCGCGGAGTGCTATGTCCGGATCACTAGTGAGAGTGATAATTCCGTTCGGCCCGGGCATCTTGAGCTTCATGTACCCTTAATGGGGTATTGCTTGGAAGATTGTAAACGCTTCGCGCCCTAGTAGAGAGTGGTAGCCGCTACTGAACGGGGCCACCTGAAACGTGACCTCTTCGGACCTGTAATTATCTGGCATGCCGAACACCACATCTAGTGTGATTTTTCCTGTACAACGCGCTTCCCGACTGGGGAATATTCCTCTAAAGGTTGTGCTGCTTCACTCAATCCGGCTCCAGTCTATTTCCATTTTTTGAAGGGTTTCCTCGGAAATGAGGTTCAATCCGCTGCCTCCATCCATGAGTACCTTGGTGAGGCGAAAGCCATCCACTATTGGACTGAGGACCAGTGCAGCTGGTGCTCGGGCTGTTCAGAATTTAGGTTCATCACTAGCATTAAAAGTAATAGTCATGTCACTCCATGGGTTTATTGTTGCTACTTGGTAGACTTTCGCGAGGCTGCGGAGTGTTCTTTTTCGCATATTATTTGATGCGAAAGTCTCGAAGACTGTTAAGACTGTACTGGTGACCCTGGGGTGGCTTTCTGCGGCCTCCGAAATTAAGAGATCTTCGACAATTTTGGCCACCTGCCGGAGTATCCAACATGCTCTAAGGCTATGAGTTGGCGTGGCGCCCTCTGTACTGTGAATTTTATAGGGTCCATTAAGCCATCCTTCCAGTACGGTTCCATGCCCTGTAGAGGGTTTTTGTTTTTTGGTGTTTAACCCGGGTGTCTGTCGATGATGCACCCTTTTATTTCGGACGGGATTTCTATTTAGGGCCGGATTATCCCAAAATTTTATTTCGGTTTTCCAGGCACTTTCCATCGCACAGTACTTTTGTACTATGGACGCCAAGACAGCAAAGCGTGTAATATCACGACGACTTATGGCGTTGAGGATTCCCTTGTCCGTGCAATTATTGTAGAAGATTGAGATTGCGTCTTCCTCGTGGCACTCCTTTATCCTGTTCATAACCAGGAGGAATCTGGCCCAGTAATGATGTACTGTTTCTTCAGGCTGTTGCCTGACATGGGATAGATCGCTTATGTTCGGGTGGGCGGGGGTTATTAAATCTGAAACCTCACCCAATCTGAGACTCAAAGGCCAAGGAGTTTCTGAACTCTGAAGTTTGGGGTCTTGGATGTTGTCCAATGAATCAAGCCCGTCGCCTGATTCTAAGTTCAGGTCTTGAATTATATCCTTCCCTTCGCGGATATCCGGCTTGGAGGGATCAGGAATCCGGACGTAGTTAGTCCATAAGATAGATGGAGGGTCGCCGCACTGCTCCTCTACCACGGCAACGTGATGGGTGACTTGGGGAGAGTTGATTTCTCTTAGATCGGGTTTAGGCCCAACCTGGTCGTAATCCGTAGCGACCCCCAGGGCAGCGATGCGATCCAAGAGCTCGTTCATAGAACAGAGCTCCATTGGATCTAACTGCTTGGCGAGCTCCGAGCTGACATGAAGATTGCTTTTGATGACCCGAGAGGTCATCGTCGGCGTAGCGGCCGAACAGGCGGTCATAAGAAAACCACCTAGCCGGAGAGTTTGGCCGACAGCCAAAGCTCCCTTGGCGACGGTGCCGTGTTTAAAGACGGGGAGAGGCATCCTTCCTGATTGTGACGGCACAGAGGAACTCTCAATGAAAGCACCAATGTCGATGTCAAAACCAGCGGATCTCGGGCAGGGGGTTCCGAACTGTGCGTCTAGGCGGATGGTAACAGGAGACAAGGGACACGATGTTTTACCCAGGTTCGGGCCCTCTTGATGGAGGTAAGACCCTACGTCCTCCTTGATTAATATTGATGATATGGGTAGTACAAGAGTAGATCTACCACGAGATCAAGGAGGCTAAACCCTAGAAGCCAGCCTATGGTATGATTGTTGTATGTTGTCCTACGGACTAAAACCCTCCGGTTTATATAGACACCGGAGAGGGTTAGGGTTACACAGAGTCGGTTATAATGGTAGGAGATCTACATATTCGTATCGCCAAGCTTGCCTTCCACGCCAAGGAAAGTCCCTTCCAGACACGGGACGAAGTCTTCAATCTTGTATCTTCATAGTCCTGGAGTCCCGCTGAAGGTACAGTTCGGCTATCCGGACACCCCCTAATCTAGGACTCCCTCACCTGTAGAGCATCTTTATAATCACCCAGTTACGTTGTGATGTTTGATAGCACACAACATGTTCCTCCGGTATTCCGGAGTTGCATAATCTCATAGTCAGAGGAACATGTATAAGTCATGAAGAAAGCAATAGCAATAAAACTCAATGATCATAATGCTAAGCTAACAGATGGGTCTGGTCCATCACATCATTCTCTAATGATGTGATCCCATTCATCAAATGACAACACATGTCTATGGTCAGGAAACATAACCATCTTTGATTAACGAGCTAGTCAAGTGGTGGCATACTAGGGATACTCTATTTTGTCTATGTATTCACACATGTACCAAGTTTCTGGTTAATACAATTCTAGCATGAATAATAAACATTTATCATGATATAAGGAAATATAAACAACTTTATTATTGCCTCTAGGGCATATTTCCTTCATATCCGCCACCTCAGAACCTGTGGTTACACGGGAAAGAAGCCTGTGTGGGATAAGGAGGACACGAAATGCAAACTTCCGGGGATCCCAAACCCTTCGGCGGAGTTCACCGTCCCGCAGGAGCACGATTTCATCAGGGCCCGGTTCAAGTGGGACAAGGAGAAAAAGAAATGTTACATGGACGGGCAAACAAGGAAATTCATTAGAATACTAGTAATTAATACGTTAACACCATATAATAGCTTCTGATCAAGTCGACTATGTTATAGTCACATTTGTAAATGGTCCATCTTTGTTTTGCAGAGAGACCAACACAGGCGAGCAGCCGAAGAAAGCGACTCATCGACGAAGTACAAGTGGGACACCCCTTTCAACTGAGCCATCAACATAATGCAGGGACAACCGGAGGACCAGTGGCCGTAGTATGGTCACGTGCATGCCACCGGAGACGGCGCCACGTGGACATACTACTACGACGAGGACCATGAGGAAAGAAGGCGGAGAAGGAAGTTCAGCCTGGTGACAATCAACTAGAAGGTGGCGGCGACGGTCAACAAAAAACATCTAAGGACAGGGAAGTGACTAAGGCTGAGGTGGTCCAGGAGGCAGTCCAGGCAGCGATAGCTGCCTGTAGAATTGATTTTGGATATGCGATTTCTGCCTTGATTCCGACTACTGTCGCCAGGACGAAGGAAAATCCAGACAAAACGGCCTCAGATTTTCTCCTTCGAAGCTTCGTCGGGAGGAACTCATTGAACATCGCACTCGCACTTGCTCTTGCAACCGGAGCTCCCGCACCCGCTAATAGCAGCCTGCCCTCGGTCTCTGGCATGCTCGGCGGGGCTTTCACATTGGCGGAGCTCGATGCCCTCATGGTAATTACGCGTCACACCCTCGTCAACATATCCATAATCTTCTGTTTCTATGCCTTTCGGATGTTTGAACACTGCAAACATGTCCCCACAGGCCGCGAAAATCCGTTCGCCCTACTATACAACATCAACGGCCGGTTGGTGGATGTGGGCAAGTGTACGACAACGAGCCCAAGGAGCACTTGTTCCATGGTCAGCCAATGCCCGAGGGCATCTTCAGGGCTTCTATGAACCGGGGGAGAGGATGAGGAGACCCCTGCAAAGTTTTGCCAATGCAAGAATTGGTCGTTGCTATGGCCGAAGAATCTTCTTTGTGTGGAGGCACTCGGGAGCACACCAAAGACAACAGTACCGATGCAAGGTATGACCACCTACTAGTAGAAAAAGGGTCAACTGTGAAGCACATTAGTGCCGGTTTGTAAAAAAATGGCACTAATGTGATCTATAGTACCGGTTCGTGGCGGCGATCAATAGTACCGGGTCGTGGCGAACCTTCAGTACCAGTTCATGCCACGAACCGGTACTAAAGAGGCAGTGGCAGGTTGGCGTCAGGCCGGGGCCCCACGATCACCTTTAGTACCGGTTCGTGGCACGAATCGGTACTAAAGGTCTAACCTTTAGTACTGGTTCGTGCCATGAACCGGTACTAAAGGGGTCTGACCTATAGTCCCGGTTGGACACACAAACCGGGACTATAGGACCATTTTCAAACTCTACCCCCCCCCCCCCCCCCGTGTATCGCCATTTCAGTTTTGAAAAAATCAAAAGAAAATGATAAAAACTTCAAAAAATAAAATCCTTCGAGAGGTAGTTTATTACTGCATCTACTAGTTAGGTAAATTTGAAAACTTAAATTTGGACATGTTTTGCAAAAAGTGTAGGGAAAATGTAAAACGGCTATAACTTTTGCATACGATGTCGGAAAAAACGTATAATATATCAAAAAAATCAGCACGAAAATCCGCATCCGATGGAAATGGCTTATGGCCTGTTTGGAATTTTTTAGAATCCTCAAATTCCAAAAGGAAAAAAAAGATATGGTGAAACTTCAGTTATTTTTTAAAAAATGGTTAAATCTGGTCAAAGTACTTATTCAAGAAGTATTAATGTTACTACATAATTATTCAAGAATATTAGTGTTAGTAAATAATTATTTCAATTTTTTTAATTTTGGTCAAATCTGGTCAAACTATGGTCAAACTGTGGTCAAACTATGGTCAAACTTATTCAAGAAATATTAGTGTTACTAAATAATTACTGTTTTTTAGAATAATAGTTTCAAACTCAAACAGTGAAATGTGTGATTTCATGCTCAAGCTAAACTCCTGAGGGTTAATAGGATTGACATCTTACTATTGTTAGGAAAACAACAAGTGCAGACTTGGAAACGAAGGAGAATAGAACCCGAAAGTTAAGCGTGCTCGGGCTGGAGTAGTGAGAGGGATGGGTGACCGGTCGGGAAGTTAGATGATTTGGAATGAGTGATCCACACTTGAGCAGTTAAGAGAGGTGATTAGAGACTAAATCATCAAATAATTCAGAAAAATTAAAAATCAAAAAAAATTAAAAAAAACCTTTAGTACCGGTTGGTAACACCAATCGGTGCTAAAGGTCCCCCATACCAGGGTGCGAGCTCACGCCACGTGGTGGCACTTTAGCGCCGGTTCGTGCCGAACCGGTACTAAAGGGGGGGGGCCTTTAGTGACCACCCTTTAGTGCCGGTTATGGAACCGGCACTAAAGGCCCTTACGAACCGGTTTTAAAGCTCCGTTTTCTACTAGTAACCATCCACCCATGCAATTACCACCGTCTGTCATGTTGGCTAAGAGCGGACTATGAAAGGAAGGGGGTCCAACCATCGACGTCGCCCCATGGAAGAAGATAGAAATGAGGAGGACATAGATGAGGATGACCCTCTCCAGTACATCAATACCGGCTATGATGATGCCATATTACTCGGCCTATGAGTGTGAAGATGAGTTGCATGATGCACCAGAGCCGGAACACCCTCGGGAGTGCAAGAATTCTTTGTTCATGTCTTTGCAGGACATGCCTCCAGATGGAGCCTCTACCCAGGGTGAACTACGTGAGGGTCATGATGTGCTTAGCTCAACAACACTAGTGGCGAGACTTGATGACCCACAAGGGGATCTATCATAGTCCTTTTGATAAGTAGGAGTGTCGGACGCAACGAGGAGCAGAAGGAAATGATAAGCGGTTTTCAGTAAGGTATTCTCTGCAAGCCCTGAAATTATCGGTAACAGATAGTTTTATGATAAGGTAAATCGTAATGGGTAACAAGTAAGAAAAGTAAACAAGGTGCAGAAAGGTGGCTCAATCCTTTTTGTTGCAAAGGTGTCCCCTAGCTTTATCGGGGACGGGGGCGAGGCCCGTCCCGTCCGTCGCCGCTCCTCCTTGCTTTGACACGCGCCCCGGCCAGTGACGCGTGCGGCTCCATGTAGGCAGGCAGGCAGCTGAGCCGCCACGCATGCGCTTGCTGAGTTGGCCTGGAAACTGCATGTTGCCACGCAGGTGCCTGCTCAGCTGGTTGGGCTGGCAGCTGCATGCGAACGGCGGTGGAAACTTGGTTGGTTGGTGCGGGCTTGGCAGTGGCCCTGCTGGCGCCCTTGGCGAGGGCCTTGCCGGGTGGCCCAGCAAGGGCCTTGCCGTGGCGCGCTCTCGTCCCCGGCAAGGATCTTATCGGGCGTCTTGTGGATCCTTGCCGAGGATCGCCGCCTTCTAATCCTCATCTGATCTTGAATATTCCTTGTCTTCACAAAGATCTGCATGCCACCATAGGGGTGCCTCCCGAGCCCTGGCCCAACGTGGCTGATGGTGTTGGGGATGTGGGCTCAAGGGTGGCTCGCCCTGTTGGTGTTTGACGGGCCGCCCCGGCGAAGGGGCTTGCCGGGGGAACCTGCTTCGTCCCTCTGTTCTTTGTCCTGTTTGTTGGGGCTGCCGCTGAATAAGAAGCAGCTGGAGCTGGTAGAAGCTGAGAAGTCCAAAAAGCCTGTTTGGTAACTTCTTTAGGATGGCTGGTGAGGCTGTCGCTGGTGGTGAAAGTCTATAATGCCCTTGGATGCTGAAGACGTTATTTAAACACTGATTTGACATGATTTACCTGATTATGTTGTTTATTATCTCAAATAATATGTTTAGCTTCTAATTTAGCCCAAAAATATTGTTTTTGTTGCAAATTAATTGTAGATAATAAATTTTGGTACATTTAGGTATTTTAAATATTTCTTCCATGGCTAGTGGTATAGACAGTGTGTTTCAATGAATTTGACATATGACAATACCTTTGAACACATCATAACAACATAGTATTGATTATATATTACATCAAATTGTTGTTTCAGTTGCAAAATACAAGGTTATGGTGAAATACAATGCTACTCTCTCGCCACAAACACATAGTTCAACAATTAAACAAGCAAATACATAGTTCAAATAGTTCAACAATTAAGCCTGGAAATACATAGTTAAACAATATGCATAAAATTGTCTCTTGAGCCAATTGAGTCTTGCTTCATTTGACTTCATTGCATACAAGAAACAGCGGTTTGATGGTTTCACTTGCTTTCTCACGCTTAGGATTTAGTAGTACAGTGTTCGAGAGTAAATAAACATTTGTTTCCCCATTCATGATCATAAGATCCTTTATGTCCGCGGGAGGTCCTTTGCGAAAAGATCGACTTGCCATGTGAATCTACACATAAGATAAAACTTCAGTACTTGTCATAGACATGACATAATAGAACATGACATTGGTAAATCGGATTTTTGCATTTGAAAGCAACCAACCTTGAAAGCAACCATCCATGTCAAGTAGTTGTTTAGCCTATGTCCATGTTGTACTTGATCAGCTGCGCACTTTAGAAAAAACTTCGATGGGCTCTCGATCCCGCATCTAAACTGACATCTACATAGTCAGACATCAAGCAATCATCAAACATGCATGCACAACCCATGACAGCAAGCAACCATGACCAGCAAACATATATTACATCCAGCAAGCATATTTTGTTCAAATTGACAACAAGTAACAACCAAATTAATGTCACCATTTATCATGAATTTGTATGTCCAGCAAGCACATTTTGTTCAAATTGATAGCAAGTTACAAGCAAATTGACAGCAAGTGACAAGCATATTTTGTCCAGCAAGCATATTCCGGATGTTCGTAGACAACCAAGTCCCACTTTCAGATGATACAACAAGCTAATTAATGTCCAACACTATCATACAAATAAACAAGTAAATTAATGTCACCATTTATCATGAATTTGTACGATACAAATCAGGAAAGTACCATGACAACAATACCAAGCATATCACATCTACTACCATGACAATTTTTTCATACCAATCATACACCAAGCAGAATCATAATTTGTTCACAGCAACAAGTAACAATTTTTTCATAGGAATCATGAAGAAACGGCTCACCTTGAGCTTGCCCGAGGGAGCAGTGGAGGGAGAACGAGGAGGCGTGGTAGAGGCAGCAACTGTAGGGGTGCGTGCTTCAAGCTGAGAGGGACGCGAGCTCCAGCTGCCGGGGTGGCCGGGGAAGGTCGGATCCGTCGGCATCGCTGCTGCAGATGGCGGCAGCGCTGGGTCCTGGAGGAGGCAGGGAAGCGAGACCCCAGATCGGAAGGAGGCTTGGAGAAGGATTGGGGGAGGTCCGGCTGAGGGGGGGCACGAGCTCTGACCGCCGGGGTGGCCGGGGAAGGCCGGATCCCTTCGGCTTCACTGCTGCAGATGACGGCGACGCTGGGTCCTAGAGGAGGCAGGGGAGCGAGCTCCCAAATCGGAAGGAGGCTGGGAGGAGGACCGGGGGAGGTCCGGCTGAGAGGGGCGCGAGCTCCGGCTGCCGGGTTAGCCAGAGATGGCGGCGGCGAAGCGAACCCTAGTGCCTCCTCTGTGATGTCTCTTGCTACCAGATCGGGGGAGAGGAGAAAGGGGTGACGGGGTGGGAGAACCAAAAATCTGAAGGGGTGGTGGCGGTGGCATTTTCTATGTAATTTTAGCAAAGTGAAAGGGCAGGCTTTTGCGGGAGGGATGAGAAGCCGGTCAAGCTGCCGGAAGCTACTCTGGACGTGCTTTTCCTTAGTAGTGCAGTTTCGAGACGTGCTTCTCGGAAGCACCATCACAGGAAATAGCTGTTTGGCTGGGCTTCAGCTTTTAGGGGGCTAGAAGTAGCAAAAGCTGAAGCCCAAGCCCAAACAAAACAGGGCCGTAGTAGTCTTGGTCTTGGTGTTGCTCTAGCTGCCTCGGGCTTCGGTTTTATTTCGGTTCACCTCCCCTGCTCTGCTTGGTGTGGCCATGGGCTCGGCTCTGACTGCCCGTGCATAGGTAAAGGGGTGCAAAGGTGAGCCCCTTCTTTTGTACACCGACAGGATCCCCCGGGCCTGGGCCACACATTAGCGCGACACATTTTTGGGCCAGGCCCAAAACGGTGCGCGGGCAGGCGGGGTGGTTTTTACCACGGTGAAACTTTTCGCGCGCTGCGCTTCCCACGTCCCGTGCGCGGCGTGGAGGGGTGCGCGTGACGTGAACAACATGCATGGGGTGGTTTCCGCATGCATGCGTCACATCATGGTAAAGAGGCGGCTCGCGCCTTCCCCATGAAAAGGAGGGAGGCAAGGAGGCGCGGCTCATTAACTGCACGGGGCCGGGTCGCGGTCTTCAAGGCGTCCACACCCCACGATCACGGGGTGGGGAGAGGTCGCTTCACCCGTCCCCTTGATTCGGCACGTTCGCCACGCGTCCTTCATGCGCTTGGGGTGGCAAGCAGTGGAGGCGGGAAAACGGGCCGTCGCTGATTGGGGCAACGGGTCGGTCTCGATTCCCTGCGCCTCTGGTGGCTGGATTGGCCGAGTGGGGCGACCGAGCCCCGACCTCGCCCCTTTATAAGGAGGGGAAGGGGGGATGGCATCCCGCACTCTTCTGTCATCTATCTCCTCCTGCTTCTGCTTCTTCCTTTCACTCGCCATGGAGAAAGGGAATCCCGGTCGCTTGACGGTGGTGGCGAGGGTCGCCGCTCGACAGCGCGTCCCTCCTCCTCCTGAGCCTGCGGTGGTGAAGCCGGTCGTGAGGGCAAGGGGGAGGGGGTGAGGCCGGGGCAGAGGTCGTGGTGCTCGGGGAAGAGGAGGACGGGGTGGCGCGTCGGCTTCGCACCCGCCAATGATGCCTTTTCCGCTGGAAGGCCATGTTGGAGACCAGCCCCACGAATTCTTCATCAGGCTGCGACGGCCTCTGCTTCACCGTCTTCGTCTTCCCGCCCCGTTTGCCAGGGAGATGGAGCGTGACCCACCCTAGTCCCTCAGATTGCACATGAGGGGCTGTGGGAATGGGGGCACGCGGGCCGATGTGGACTTCCCGGCTCCTCGGGTCATGTACCTCCGTCGTGGATGGAAGACGTTAGCTCGCATCCACAGCCTGATGGCGGGGCTCGTCCTCTACTTCAAATTAATGGAGGATGGCCTGCTCTCCGTCAAGGTCTTCAGAGACTTCGGGACTATGGTTCTCAAAAACCTGAAGTGCTGCGTGGAGAGCTCCTCCGATGGAGATCCTGACGATGGAAGCTCTTCCTCGAGCGAAAGTGATGAGGAGGACAGCGGGGCAGATGACGGGGACGAGTCCGATTAGGCGTCGGATGCCCCGCGCCTGGGCGGGTGCCGCAGCAGCAGCATCTGCACTTGGCCGCTCCTCCAGCATAGTTTTGCTGTGGGTGGGGCCAGCTCCTTGAACTTCTCGGAGCCGTCTCCTTGGGCGGCTGGCGTCGGGAGGCTGCAGAAGAGGAAGAGGGCGGGTGGCAAGGCCGTCAACTCGGAGTACGCGGGCACCGACGCCTTCATCGCGTATTGCCGGTCCTGCCGCCTCGTCTTCCAGCTCCTTTCCCGGCACCGTCATCATCGGCCCATTCGTGGGCGGCCACCGAGGTGTTCTCTTGGTGCTTTCTGCTGCTCGTAGCTCGCCTAGGCGCCCCTTTTGCCCTTTCGCCTCCTTGACCTACCATCCTGAGGAGAGGGACACGAAAGGGATTACGGGCATCTCATCTCTTTTTTTAATTTGTAAGCCTTCGGGCCTTGTTAAATTTAAAGCTTGTAATCCCCCTTGTTCATGTTTTTCCTTTCGTATGAACTGTACCTGTATGGGATGTTTTTAATGAAAAAGGGGGGTTTGCCGGGGGTTTTCATTCGTGGATGGAACCCATGACAAGGAGCAAATCCTTGTTACTATTTAAGATAAACGTTTTACGCCCGGCAATAGGCCTTGCCGTCCCCCCACTTCGCTCGACCATTCTTGCGCCCTTGGCGGAGGCAGGGATGAAGCGGGCTTAGGCCCCTCGTTCTATTTCCTTGCCGCCGCGACTACAACCAAATCCGGGCCCAGGAGATAATCCTTGGGTATAGAAAAGGGGAGCACAGTGGCCTAGAAATAAAACGAGGTTTCACATATCCCAGTTTCATAACGAAATGCATGACAGAGGATAAAAGACTTATCTGGATTTGCATCCCCCAGCAATCTTATCTTGCCGTGGTTAGATCCTTGTACTTGCAGCCCCCGGCAACTTGGGTTTGCCAGAGTTGGAACGCCGGTCCGTGCCCTTTCTTCCAAGTAGCTCAGCAGAAGTGCTCATGTGCCCTGTGAACTAAAAGAGGACAGAAAAGAAACAGAGACACGCACACTCGACCTCTAGGCTAGGGGTTAGCCGCCGCTAAGCACTATCAACCCTAACCAAGGAAGAGACTCGACCTAGCATGCATCCTATAACTTAGGGCGCCAACCACTACAAAAAAGACACATCCGTGACATTTTGGGCTGAACGAAATGTTTTCTGTCATACATATGACACTTCTATGACGATAACTGTGACAAAACCCGGTATCATCATAGATGTGGTGGGCTCCTACTTCTATGACAAAAAATCATGACAGAAAATGGGCTTTTCGTCCTAGGCGGGTCGGAGACGCAGCTGCATGACATTCTTTGTGCCGTCCATAACGGAAAAAAACGTGGTAGAAGCGAGGGCGAGGAAAATTTCGGGGAGTTCCCGGTTACGGTGGGAGGTCGGGGGCCGAGCGATGCGCGTTTCTCTCGTACACGTACGCGCGTGTGTGTGAGGCGTTGGCTCTAACTGAACCCGAGCGAGGCGTTGGGCTCTAACTGAACCCGAGCGATTGCACTGCAGGCTATGCGTTACTGAACCCGAGCGATCGATCGATGGCTGTTAACTGGACCCGATCGAGCGATTCCTTCGCTACTGCTGCTAACTGAAGCCGATCGATGCTGCCTCTGGATGAACAGTGACCGTTGCGGGGGGGGGGGGGTGGATGAACAGTTCCCGGTGGGGGTGGATGAACAGGACCCCGTGGTGTTGCCTCTGGATGAACAGGACCCCGATCGATCGAGCCAGTTGGGGCTGGATGAACAGGACCCCGTGGAGGGCTGGATGAACAGGACCACCCTGTGGAGGGCAGTGATACGTCTCCAACGTATCTATAATTTTTGATTGCTCCATGCTACTTTATCTACTGTTTTGGACTATATTGGGCTTTATTTTCCACTTCTATATTATTTTTGGGACTAACCTATTAACCGGAGGCCCAACCCAGAATTGCTGTTTTTTGCCTATTTCAGTATTTTGAGGAAACAGAATATCAAACGGAGTCCAAATGGAATGAAACCTTCGGGAACGTGATCTTCTCACCGAACGTGATCTAGGAGACTTGGACCCTACTCCAAGAAGTTTCCGGGGAGGTCACGAGGGTGGAGGGCGCGCCCCCCTGCCTCGTGGGCCTCTCGGAGCTCCACCGACGTGCTCCTTCCTCCTATATATACCTACATACCCCCATTAGACCAGAGACGGAGCCAAAAACCTAATTCCACCACCGCAACTTCCTGTATCCACGAGACCCCATCTTTGGGCCTGTTCCGGAGCTCCGCCGGAGAGGGCATCCATCATGGAGGGCTTCTACATCAACACCATAGCCCTTCCGATGAAGTGTGAGTAGTTTACTTCAGACCTACGGGTCCATAGTTATTAGCTAGATGGCTTCTTCTCTCTTTTTGGATCTCAATACAATGTTCTCCCCCTCTCTCGTGGAGATCTATTTGATGTAATCTTATTTTTGCGGTGTTTTTGTTGAGACCGATGAATTGTGGGTTTTTGATCCAACTTATCTATGAATAATATTTGAATCTTCTCTGAATTCTTTTATGTATGATTGAGTTATCTTTGCAAGTCTCTTCGAATTATCTGTTTGGTTTGGCCAACTAGATTGGTAGTTCTTGCAATGGGAGAAGTCTTTAGCTTTGGGTTCAATCTTGCGGTGTCCTTACTCAGTGACAGAAAGAGTTGCAAGGCACGTATTGTATTGTTGCCATCGAGGATAACAAGATGGGTATTTATCATATTGCATGAATTTATTCCTCTACATCATGTCATCTTGCTTAAGGCGTTACTCTGTTTTTAACTTAATACTCTAGATGCATGCTGGAGAGTGGTCGATGAGTGGAGTAATAGTAGTAGATGCAGGCAGGAGTCGGTCTACTTGTCACGGACGTGATGCCTATATACATGATCATACCTAGATAACCTCATAACTATGCTCAATTCTATCAATTGCTTAACAGTAATTTGTTCACCCACCGTAGAATATCTATGCTCTTGAGAGAAGCCACTAGTGAAACCTATGGCCCCCGGGTCTATTCTCATCATATCAATCTCCATTACTTTATTTTACTTGTTTTGCTTTTACTTTTCACTTTGCATCTTTATACCAAAAATACCAAAAATATTATCTCTATCAGATCTCACTCTCGTAAGTGACCGTGAAGGGATTGACAACCCCTAAGTGTTGGTTGCGAGTTGCTACTGTTTTGTGCAGGTACGAGGGACTTGCGCGTGACCTCCTACTGGATTGATACCTTGGTTCTCAAAAACTTAGGGAAATACTTACGCTACTGTGTTGCATCACCCCCTCCTCTTCGGGGAAAACCAACGCTAGCTCGAGACGTAGTAGGCAGGATGAACAGTAGACGGTGGAGGGCAGGATGAACAGTAGCCCGTGGAGGGGTGGTTGAACAGGAGCCCGTGGAGAGGGCTGGTTGAACAGTAGCCGGTGGAGTAGCGCGAGGTGGAGGCTGGATGAACAGGAGCCCGTGGATTAACAGTCGCAGGTGGAGGCTGGAGGAGGTCGACAGTGGATGAATAGTAGCTCGTGGAGGCTGGAGGGGGTCGACGGTGGAGATGAACAGTATCCCGTGGAGTCCCGTTTTGCGGTACACCACACCCCTCCCGATGAACAGGACCCCCGTTTCGACCGTAGCGCTCCAACACAAGTCCGTGGAGTCCCGTTTTGCGGTACGCCACACCCCTCCCGATGAACAGGACCCCCGTTTCGACCGTAGGAGGTCCGTTTCATCCGTTTTGCGGTACGCCACACCCCTCCCGATCAACAGGACCCCCGTTTCGACCGTAGGAGGTTCGTTTCCTCCGTTGTGCGGTACGCCAAGCCTCGTTTCCATCGCCTCTTCCGTCCAAGCCCTCCCGATGAACACGACGCATTTCGTTGCCTCCCCATGAACACGACGCATTCCGTTGCCTCCCCATAAACACGACGACGATGTTGTTTCTCCGTTCCAACCCAGCCATGTACACGAGCCCTGGCCATACGTATGCACGAGTAGGCGTTCGAGACCCCGCCCGTATGTACACATACCTAGCCGTATTTTCTTTCTTGCACCCTGGCCGCTGTATGTATGTGTACATGCTACGTGTGCGCGTCTACTACGACACGTGCGCACCTATACATCGACCAGTATATATGTATGTACACGTTCGCGACCAGAATAACAACGCTACGTACGCTTCGACCAGGTGGTTCCCGACTGTCAGACACTTCCTTGCGTGCGAAGATGTAGCTGGTGGGTCCCAGCAGTTAGGGGGGCGAAATATGGTGGCCCATCTGGTGGGTCCTTGCTGTCAGGTGGAGGAATAATTATTTTGCACGTAATAAGGAGGCACTTCCTTGCTGCGGACGTGGACCCAGCTATCAGCCTCTCCACATACAGTCCACGTCCGATGGAAGCCGTTCCTTGACCGCGTTGACCACGCCGCGCCGAGAGCACCAGGGCGGTGGACGACGGCGAGGCCTAGGAAGGGGACGACGCGGAGCCAGGGACGACGCGGAGCCGAGGAAGATGCGGTAGTGGATGCCCACGCGTAGAGGAGTACGAGGACACTGGTTTGTTGCGGTGTGAGGTTGCCGTCGCCACAGAGTAACAGGGGGTGTGGGTGAGTAGAGGGATGGCCTGGCCAGCGGTGGGAGTAGTAGGGGGCGGTGAGGCCTCCGACGCATCACAGCCAGCCATGGGAGGCAGGAGGACGAGGGACGACCGGCGCTGGTTTGGGCGGCTGGAGCAAGAAGACCAGAGGTTGAAGAAGCACTACCGCCGTTGGATGGACATCGTACGGTCACTGGAGCTAGAATCGTGCATATTGACTAAGTTGACAAAGCCCTCCATCCTCGTCAACTTAGTAGGCCCACAAGTCAGCCTGCCACTATACTGGGTCCCAGCTAACAGGGGGAGTATTCATTTTTTTGTGCGTAATAAGGAGGCACTTCCTTGCGTGCGAAGATATAGCTGGTTGGTCCGAGCTGTCAGCGGCGGTAACGTTTTTTTCGCAAAATACTGAGGCCCTTTCGGTGGGTCCCTGATGTCAGGTGGAGGAATCATTATTTTGCGTGTAGTAAGGAGGCATTTCCTTGCGTGCGGCCATGGACCCAGCTGTCGGCCTCTCCATGTACAGTCCACTTCAGATGCATGTCGGTCGTTGACCATGTTGACCACGCCGCGCCGAGAGCACCAGGGCAGTGGACGACGGCGAGGCTTAGGAAGGGAACGACACGGAGGCAGGGAAGACTTGGCAGTTGTTTCCAATGCGGAGGGGAGTACGACTGTACGATGGTTTACTGGTTCGTCTGCCGTCGCCGAAAAATAACGGCAGGTGTGGGTGAGTAGAGGGATGGCTAGGCCAGCGATGGGAGTACGGTGGGGTGGTGAGGCCTGCGCGGCAGCACAGCCGGCCGTGGGGAGGAGGGAGCAGGCAGTCCTGCCAGCGCTTGTTTGAGCGGCTGGAGGAGGAAGAGTAGATATTGAAGAGGCATGACGGTCGTTGGATGGACATCCAACAGTCACTGCTTGTGCGTCAACCTTTTTTTAGGAAAGCCTCAAATCTGTGGAAAACAGCATACAACCCATCTGCCATTATTTCTAATAATTTATAGCCCATTTGCTAATTCTTAAGGTTTTTTTGGAGCCCATATTCTTTTTGTTAGCATTACAGCCCATATTGTGGCAACGGTTAAAAAATTATACGAATTTTTTCATATTTCGGTGCGGTCCGAACTGTTTTTAATCCCGAAATTTCGACTCACATTCAAACTGATTTTAAAAATAAATGTATATCAATATGAAACCCAAAAAATTCTCCACGCATAAAAATTAATGTAATTTAAAATCTTGAAATGAAAAAAAAAGATATTTGAAACTAATTGCTGGTTTGATGTGTTTTAAAAATGTACAACCCATTTCTCATTACTCATGGGCCATTTTCTCGACCAGCCGAATGAAATCTCTCCTCGTCTTGAAAGATTTGTAGCCCAACAGGCTTGACAAAGCGACTTACTTGGCAAATCACAAAAAACTGGGCAGTGACCATGGACCCAGCTGTCAGCCTCTCCCCGTACAATACTCTTTCGATGGAAGTCGTTCCTTGACCACGTTGACCACGCCGCACGGAGAGCACCACGGCGGTGGACGACGGCGAGGCCTAGGAAGGGGACGACGCGGCAGTGGAAGCCCGTGCGGAGAGGACTACGAGGGTTCACTGGTTCGACTGCGGTGTGAGGCTGCCGTCGCCGCAGGGCCTGACCAGCGGTGGGAATAGTAGGGGGCGGTGAGGCCTCTACGGCAGCACAACCAGCCACGGGAGGCATGAGCATGCGGCACGACTGGCGCTGCTTTGGGCGGCTGGAGCAAGAAGACCAGAGGTTGAAGAAGCACTACGGCCGTTGGATGGACATCGTACGGTCACTTGAGCTAGAATCGTTCATATTGACTAAGTTGACAAAGCCCTTCGTCCCAGTCAACTTAGTAGGCCCACAAGTCAGCCTCCCAGCAAGGTGGGTCCTAGCTAGCCGGGGGAGTATTCATTTTTTTTGTGCGTAATAAGGAGGCACTTCTGGTGGGTCCGAGCTGACAGCGAGGGGGACATTTTTTTCGCGAAATACGGTGGCTCGTCCGGTGGGTCCCAGCAGTCAGGGGGAAATGATTTTTTTCGCAAAATACTGGTGGCCCGTCCGGTGGGTTCCCGCTGTCAGGTGGAGGAATAATTATTTTTCGTGTAATAAGGAGGCACTTCCTTGCGGCTGCCGTGGACCCAGCTGTCAGCCTCTCCACGTACAGTACTCTTCCGATGGAACTCGGTCATTGACCACATTGACCATGTCGCGCCGAGAGCACCACGGCGGTGGACGACGGCAAGGCCTAGGAAGGGGACGACGCGGAGCCGTGCAAGACGCGGCAGTGGATGCCCATGCAGAGAGGAGTACGAGCGTTCACTGGTCCGGCTGTGGTGTGAGGTTGTCGTCGCCGCAGAATAACAAGGGGTGTGGGTGAGTGGAGGGATGGCCTGGCCAGTGGTGGCAGTAGTATGGGGGCGGTGAGGCCTCCGCGGTAGCACAGCCGGCCACGGGAGGCAAGAGCAGGCGGCACGACCGGCGCTGCTTTGGGCGGCTGGAGCAAGAGGACCAGAGGTTGAAGAAGCACTACGGCCGTTGGATGGGCATCATACGGTCACTGGAGTATTGATTAAGTTGACAAAGCTCTCCGTCCCAGTCAACTTAGTAGGCCCACAAGTCAGCCCAACAATATGGTGGGTCCCAGCTAACAGGGGGTATTCATTTTTTTGGGCGTAATAAGGAGGCACTTCCTTGCGTGCGAAGATATAGCTGGTGGGTCCGACCTGTCAGCGGGGGGAACGTTTTTTTCGTGAAATACAGAGGCCCTTCATCTGGGTCCTAGCTGCCAGGTGGAGGAATCATTATTTTCCGTGTAATAAGGAGGCATTTCCTTGTGTGCGGCCGTGGACCCACCTGTCAGCCTCTCAACGTACAGTCCACTTCTGATGGATGTCGTTCATTGACCACGTTGACCAGGCCGCGCCGAGAGCACCAGGGCGGTGGACGGCGCCGAGGCCTAGGAAGGGAACGACACGGAGCCGGGGAATACTCGGCAGTTGTTTCCCACGTAGAGGAGTACGAGGATTTACTAGTTCGTCTGCCGTCGCCGGAGAATAACAACATGTGTGGGTGAGTAGAGGAATGGCTAGGCCAGCGATGGTAGTATGGTGGGGCCGTGAGGCCTGCGCGGCAGCATAGCCGGCCGCGGGAGGAGGAAGCAGGCAGTCCCGCCGGCGCTTGTTTGAGCGGCTTGAGCATGAAGAGCAGAGATTCAAGAAGCACGACAGCCGTTGGATGGACATCCAACAGTCACTGCTCTCGTGTGTTAAGTTGACAGGGTGTTGCGTGTGCGTCAACCTTTTTTTTATGAAAGCATACGCGTCAACCTGTAGTAGGTGCACAAGTCAGCCTCAAATCTGTGGAAAACAGCATACATCCCATCTGCCATTATTTCTAATAATGTATAGCCCATTTGCTAATTCTTAAGAATTTTTTGGAGCCCATCTTCTTTTTGTTAGCATCACACCCCATATTGTGGCCACGGTTAAAAAGTATACGAAAATTTGCATATTTCGGTGTGGTCAACTGTTTTTAATCCAGAAATATCGATTCACATTCAAACTATTTTGAAAAACAATTTATATAAATATAAAATCTAAATAATTGTCCACGCATAAAAATCAATGGAATTTAAGATCTTGTAATGAAAAAAAAATTGAAACTAATTCCCGGTTTGATGTGTTTTAAAAATGTACAGCCCATTTCTGGGAAAAACGAATGAAACTCTCCTCGTCTTGAAAGATTTGCAGCCCAACAGGGCCGATAAAGCAAGTAGGCCTTGTTTGGGTATTCCTTTAAAAAAAATAGAACTGGGCTAGACATTTTCAGCAAGAAAAAACACAACTGGGCTCATGATTTGGTAAACATAAATAAAACCCTGGCTAGACGGGCCATAGCCCCCGCACAGCCCCGTTGTTACCCTGATCCATCGCTAAAACTAGTATAAATAACAACTGCTTGTTCCTCAAAAAAACTGCGCTACTTGCTGGGTCCCTAGTGTCAGCCGCTCGTAGTGTAGTTCTCTCGTTTATTGACTACGTTGACAATGGCGTGAGCCCCAGATGTCCAGCCTTTCCTATGAAAATTTATAGCCCATTTGATGTGCTAGTTTGAAATAAGTTTGTGGGTGCTGGTGGGGGCTAATCACTTGGCTTCTGTAATGCACAGTGAGCTCAAGCAGCCGGCGAGAATGATGTTATTTCCCTTGGTTTGGATTTGTTACAATATTTCACTCTAAATTAAACGAATGGCAAGCCATTTTCCTTGTTTCAAAGAAAATATGACAGTCATAGCCGAGCTGAAAAGGGCTGGAACATCTAACTCCAGCTTACAAACTGTACAAAAGCATGAGGATTAATTGTTCATCAGGTTTATGGAAAAAACTTGATTGAAAAGGGCAACAACATCTAACTCCAGCATTGTTTTCGGCAGTCACAGTCAAATGGATCAGTCAGGTCCATAGAATGAACATCCTGGGTCGTAAAATTTACTGGATTATGACCACAATATGTTGTAAATAGAAGCCTGACGCGTTCAGAAGCTCTTTTGCCCACCTGAAACTCCTTTTTTTGCTCTTCGACATACCCATCCGTCAAAACCATGTTGCTGATAAACTTAAGCCTGATGGACAATAGTAACCTCGCATTCAGCAGGAAGAATGTGACAAATCTTGTGTTTGCACGGTTGGCTACATATCGTTCTAGCGTTATTGTCTTCAATCGAATCTCATGAGAAGTGAGAAAATCCCGATGCTTACGAATCCACCGATTGATTATAACTTTCTTACCCCATCCTGTTGCCTAAATAGACATGAAGATTGAAAACAGTTAAGGTCTAAAAGAAGAGTGTCGAAGGAGCAACAACTGAACGGTTAATTCTAGTACACTATATGCGGGCTTCCAATGTGCGTGAAATTATCACCTTTATATACAACTTCTCCCGACATGGAAAGTATTGCATCAAGCCAATAATCTTGTTCAGATCAAAACTATTCATTTGGATATATAAGATCTTGACAGAATCCAGCACCATTGATAGGCCATCCATGGAGAAACTCTTCATTGCGCATAGAACATAATATTAGTACAAAATTTGTACTCCAAGATGATATATAAATTATGCGCAGAAATTTAAAATGCAGCTTATGGTGACAAGTGTAGATGATAATATAAAGTACCTGAAGAACTATGGAGCCAAGCACCATATTGAAATGAGCACAGAGATCATGTATTACACCCAAGGTCTCAAGTTTAGGCGCAGAGAGGACCATTATTTGCAACGGTGAATAACTAGAATCAAGGATCAAACTTTGAAGTGAAGGGGCATCTTGGATGATGAGCTACCTTCCGTCAAAAGAAATTCCAATTCTTACAAGGTTAGGCGACTTTATTTGGAGACAACCGATTCTAACTGTGAAAACAAGCACCAAGCACTCCAGCGCAGGGCAACTGGAGTGGATGATGTTGTGCAATGAGGCCTCCGATATACGAACCAGCACAAGTGGAAGTTTCTTGAGAAATGGGAGTCGAAGGTTTAGTACCAGATTGTCTGGTAGGTAGCACTGCGCAAAGGTGGTGGTGTGGAGAGAGGACGAAAACCCCGAGATGGACATCGGTGCTGAGGGAACTAGTTCATGGCGTTCGGTATGTGGTATGTGATTTCCAGGGGAATAGTAGAACTCAAGCAGCTGTAGTTCTGTGAATTCAGGGGAATCCAGCCAGGCGTCCACCGTGTAGGGCATGGTATGCTTGCTCAGGTAGCATGACGGGATACAGAGGCTTTGAACGGAGCCCTGGTGGGAGGAGATGATGGCTCTGGGGATTTCAAAATCATAAAAGATAGATAACTGACGACAGTCGAGATTAAGGGGAACGGCACGCCATAGAGGGCCCCACCTAATTGAGAGGACTTGGGTGGTGCAGCAATCCTTGGTGGGGAGAAGCGAGATGATCTCCCCAAGGATGGCGTCCCGGAGATCGCTGATGCGGTCCACCCGAGATTCTACGGGTTCCTGGGATCCGGTGGGGGCGGGGTCGCCGCTTCTCCCCGCGCTGCCGGGGTCGGGATCTACAACAGGCGTCGCCGCTGGCGGGATCTTCATCTTCTTGGCGCTGGGGTCAGCTGACTCCATTTTCCTCGAGGGCGTCGCGCCGCGCTCACGGATTTGAGCAGAGTAACGAATGACAAGTCTAGTTGTAGTGCGAGCGAAGAAGAAGGGGAGCTGGGGGTTTCTGTAGGAGTGAGGAACAAGGGGAGCTGGGGTTTTCTGTAGGAGTGAGGTGAGGAATTTGGGGGTACGAGTGGAGCGAGCTGATGTGAGGTGGGTGGGAGCGATGAGGAAGAAAAACAATTTTCTAGTGTGGATGGGATGTTTTGTCTTGGGACCCGAGAAACAATTACTACTAGTACAATGGAGACACTCTACAGCTACCCAGAAAAACTATTACTACTAGTACAGTGGAGACACTCTACCGCTTCTGGCTCCTCCTAGGTCATTGAAACGTCTCCCTCTACTGAATGCCGTTATACTTTTGTTCACCGACATGCGGGCCATCTAGCGCACGGTCCCAAATGCCATCCACCAAATTAGAAGGCAGTATGCAAGCGGAGAGTCACCCAGGTCGTAGCGCGGCAGTAAGGAGCCGTCGTATCACAAAAGCCCACCTCCCCGTAGTCTAAGTTTGACGGACGAAGCAACCATCATTTCACTCTTCGTTGAATCCCCTTCTCCCTCACCGTCTTCAAGAAAGGCAACACTTGCATCTGCCATTGTTCTTCTCTCTGAACGAAGGGAAGGTAAGCGGATCTGTGATGTTGGTATATTTTCGTTCAGAGGAAAAAAAGAACTTTTGCAAAGCAGTAACCGATCCTCACTCTCTTTTTTGTTTCATTGTCATTGCGATTGTGTTTTCCTTTCAGTGGTCTCCTAGTATTTGTCAGTTTCATGATGGACCAAGGAGAACCAGGCAAAGATCTGCCGATATTGGAGCAGACGCGGGGGGCTGATCCCCACAAGACAGAGAGCTCCAAGAAGATGGAGGCAACCACCGAGGAGAACCCAGATACGGAGATGGTCAACGTCCCATTTGAGGTTACAGCCCCCATGGCACTGCAGGAGTAGTTTTCCCCCTTCGAGGATGTGTCCCCCCCCTCCCCGCTGAGCTTCCCAAGGTGATTTCCTTGTTTGCCGATCTCGATTGTGGTTTTTCATCTAAGTATTTGGTGATTTTTTTTAGAAAAGGAAGTATGTGGTGATTAATAATGCAAAATTTTATTAGCTTCGATGCCATGGTATACGTAGTGGTTTAAATAACTTGTGTTTCTTATACTGAAAAGTAATTCAGAATTTGTTTCTATTTCAATTAGAGCCCTGATGCAGACAAGGATTGTGTGGTTGTACATGTCACTCGCTATGAGGCGGACGGCCTAAATATACGCACTGGGAAAACAGAGTTCTTAGGCTGTTGGATCCTGGAAGCCATTTGCGATTATACAAATGAAGAGTTGTATTCCAGCCTCACTGTTGTCAGGAGTGTTGTCCAGGGTGTACTGAAGCACAAGAAGTTCAAAGCTACTCCTTCGTTTGTGAGGAATACTGTTCTTGTCAAGCTTATGCAGGAAGATGACGTGGCATGCCTCCACAAACAAGTTTATCAGTGGCAAGGCCACAAGGTTGTCTTCATGAAGGTTCACAGGATTGAGCTGCTGCGGGATGCCTCAATGATGTTCATGGCAAGGTCCGTCTTGTGTCCAGCCCAAATTAGATCGAGGCAAGAAATAGTTGCCCTAGCTAGCATTTAATAGAAGTTTGGATTGTGTCTAATTATCTAAACCTTGCCTGTTATCGACCCCTCTGGGGCTAGTACTCTGTTGGAATCTGTCTATGGGAACTGCTGCTAATTTTGTGTGCCCGTGAATCATGTGAGAACCATCGTAGTTGTTGCCGAAACAGATGCGTCCTCACTAATTTTTTCATGAATATGGCATGGTAAGACATAAGTTGTCACGGTTTATCATACGAGCAGTGTGTGGTTTGATGAAATAGAGCACTCGTTCGAGAACCGTGTGCTAACGTATACATAAGTACTTGTAAACACTGTTGGTGCTGCCCCACTTGTAAGCAGTTGTGCAAAACACGACACATTGGCTCAGCTCGCTTCAACACTAGGCTATCGACCAGCTAACAATCAACAATCTGCTGTCTGACATATAAGCAACTATGTATCTTGTTACAGTGGTTCATGCAGTTAATTGAGGCCACGATGTAATAAATTCCAAACGTTCACACGCTAGTCCAGCACTCATGTGGAACACTCATATTAAACTCGTCTTCATAAAAAACTTGAAAATCATAAGTTAAGCAATTTTATACATCTCAATGATTCAAAGAACATAACAAACATATACTAGTTCACAGCAAAAGACAAAGTTATGAGAAAGTTTACAAATCAGGAAAAAACAAGCAAGGCTTCTCTCTGAGCAAAGGTGTCGGTGTCAAAACCGGCGGATCTCGGGTAGGGGGTCCCGAACTGTGCGTCAAGGCCGGATGGTAACAGGAGACAAGGGACACGATGTTTACCCAGGTTCGGGCCCTCTCGATGGAGGTAAAACCCTACTCCTGCTTGATTAATACTGATGATATGGGTAGTACAAGAGTAGATCTACCACGAGATCAAGGAGGCTAAACCCTAGAAGCTAGCCTATGGTATGATTGTGTTTGATGATGGTTCTGTCCTACGGACTACAACCCTCCGGTTTATATAGACACCGGATAGGGTTAGGGTTACACGGAGTCAGTTACAATGGTAGGAGATCTTGAGTATCCGCATCGCCTAGCTTGCCTTCCACGCCAAGGAAAGTCCCATCCGGACACGGGACGAAGTCTTCAATCTTGTATCTTCATAGTCCAGTAGTCCGGTGAAGGTATAGTCCGGCTACCCGAACACCCCCTAATCCAGGACTCCCTCAGTAGCCCCTGAACCAGGCTTCAATGACGACGAGTCCGGCGCGCAGATTGTCTTCGGCATTGCAAGGCGGGTTCCTCCTCCAAGTCCTTCATAGAAGATTGTAAACACCAAAAATAGTGTCCGGCTCTGCAAAACAAGTTTCCACATATTGCCGTAGAGAGAATAATATTAACACAAATCAAATCTGCTGACGTATTCCGTAGTGCGTCATAACACTGCGGCCAAGCTCTTTATACAAATTGTTTTCACTTTTCCACCTCAGCGCGTTTAGCGAGGTAGTTTCCTTGGCACGTCTTGTCAAAGCAGAGATCGTGTGCCCCTTTTAACGGGATTCTCATCAATACGGACGTGGGTAACCCAACCGCGCCATTTACCACGGCGCTTGGGAGGCAAGCGAGTTTTATTAGGTAGGTGGGGACGCATAACCGCATCCGCCCATATAAGGGGATAAGGATCCACCTTTTCACCTACGCCTTCTTCCTCCTTTGCTAATCCATCTCTCGCGCACTCAAGCTCCAGCGCCCATGCCCGCTCTTCCCACCTCAACCTTCTCCAGCAATGTCCGGAGCGGGAGGCAAGTGGATGGTCTCCTCCGTTATGGAGGTTCAAGTAAAAAAGCTAAGGAAAGCCGGATACCTGTCCAAGGACATCCCGCACTGGCTTCCTGAGAAGGGGAAGCTTCTCCCCACCCCAAGGCCCCATGAGAAGGTAGTTTTCCTTCCCCACTTCCTCCGCGGACTGGGTTTTCCACTTCACCCATTCGTCTGGGGACTCATGTTCTACTATGGCCTAGATTTCCATGATCTGGCCCCGAACTTCATCCTCAACATCTCGGCGTTTATCGTCGTGTGTGAGGCTTTCCTCTGCGTCCGCCCCCATTTCGACCTTTGGCTCAAGACCTTCAACGTCAAGCCCAAGGTGGTGCGCGGCATCCAAGCGGAGTGCGGAGGTGCTATGGCTGGCAAGATAGCCAACGTCCTCTGGTTCGAGGGCTCCTTTGTGGAGACCCTAAAGGGGTGGCAAGCCGGGTGGTTTTACATCACCGAGCCCCGTGATCCGGAATGGGTCGCAGCCCCCGAATTCAGATCCGGACCCCCCACGCGGCTTGTGTCCTGGAAAGAGACAGGCCTCTCGTGGGGCAACGAGGAAGAGGTGACCGGACTGAAGACCTGCATCAAGTCCCTAGTAGACAAGCCAATCCGGCTGGTCAATGTAGTCCAGGTCATGCTCGTTCATCTGATCCTCCCGTGCCAACAACGGGATTTCAATTTGTGGGAGTTCGACCCGGCGCAGCACCGAACCCTCAACAGGCTCTTCGACACGTCGTATGAAGACATCTGGAAGGTGCTAATCAAAGGCGCCGGAGCCCCCGCATCCGCTTCCGAGGACCGCGGATACAACACGCAGCGTCACGCTAGCGAGGTAAGCTATCTATGCCTTTGACAGGATTATTAAGCTCTTTTTCATAGATTAACTCTATGCGGGATCTAAACTCCCTTACCTTTGACAGGCTTGGCAGGCGATATCCGGACCAATTAACTGTCCGGCTCCCCTGCCCGAAGACCCAGCCCCAGCTCTCCTAGTGAAGCTGCTGACTCCGGCACCTTATGTGGTGCCAGAGAAGAAGGTTAAGAAGAAGAAGACCACCGGGACTCGAAAGAGTGCCCGTAACTTGGTGGTGTCGGACTCGTCGTCTGACGAGTCCGAGGCGCCCTCTTCTCGTGAAAACGAGGAGGAGGAAGAAGAAAGCTCTCCCCCCAGTGGGGGGAGAAAAGAAGAAGAAGGCCGCCCCATCGGGGGAGGCCGAGGGGTCTAGGAAAAGGAAGACCCCTCCGCCGGACTACTCCCACGACGTCGAAGACAGCGGAGAGGAGTGGCCGGACAGGGCCAAGCGTCCGGCGAAGTCGTAAGTATTCGTATACTAGAGTGACTCATGATATTCCTTTAATGCACAGCTCTCCCTAATGTCGAATGTGATTTATGCAGCCTGCCCCGGGCCGAACTCGATGATTCGTCGAGCGGCTCCCTGGATTCGTCGGACGTGAACTCAGTTCCGCCCGCTGTCTCCCCCCGCACTGCAGACGACGCCGAAGTGGCGTCGCAACAAGCTCCGGGGCAGGAGGAGGTGGTCCTGGAGGAGCCGAAAGGCGACCTCCCGGACCCCAGAAATAAAGGGGACAAGACCCCCCAGGGCTCCAAGTCCGGCTTTGTGCCGGACGCCGCGCCGGACTCTTCAATAGTTCCGGTCCGTGATAGGCGAACTCCTTCCAAGAGGAGCAAGCCTTCTGAGCCGGCGGCCTCCATCCAACCGGAGGTGCCGGACAATCTGCTGGAGGTGCTTGACGGCGCCTCCATCGACGAGGAACATCGTACTATTATGAGTACGGTGATCCGAAGGGTTCAGTCCGCCAAGAGCGGACTGACTGAAGCTTGCGCTAGCCTTCTGACAGGCTTCGAGGTAAGTAAAAATATTTGAAAATATTACCGCATAGACAGTAGCCCCTGATGCTCTGTTCGGCGTTCGGAAAGAAAAGCCGAATAGAGGATCTATTAATTTTCGCAGGAGTCTAACAATAAAGAGTCAATATGCGTATGCAGGCTTCGCTGCTATCCACCGCCGCACTGACTGCACAAGTGGATGTCCTAAAGAAGGACCTCGGGCGGACCGAGCAAGAGCTCGGCCTTGCCAAACGACAGCTTGAGGAAAAAGAAGGTAATAAATACCCTACAAAAAAAGGTGCCTATAGAGAGGCGTGATTGCAAAGAGTAACAGGATCGTACTACTTATTGTAGGGGCCACAAATGAGGTGGTGACCCTCAAGTAGGCGCTAACTGAGGCCGAAAAGAAAACGGCCGAGGAGCGCACTGAGCGAGAAAGACTTGGGGCTCAAGTTGGCGAGGTGCAGCAAGAACTGCAGGCTCTCATGAAAAAACATGAGAGCCTGGAGCTTGAGTCAAAGGCGCAAGCATCCGAGCTCGCGTCGGCCCTTGAGTCCGCCAAGGGTGCCAAGGCCGAAGCCCAAAAGGCCCTCCAAGAGTTGGAGGAGATGAAAAAGATAGCAGCGGGTAAGGCATTCTTAATGCAAAGTAGGAATATAAAAGTAAACTACTTGTCACTTACCCGAATCCGGAGTTCTCCAGGGGCGTTCGCAGATCTTCCCCGCAGCGTATACGACGCCGCCGCATTCTACCGAGCTAAAGAGGGCAGCTCGACGAAGAGTGTGTTCTGGTCTCAGTATTCTGAGGCCGGACACCCTGTTCCTTTGAGCGATCAGCTGAAACAGTTGGTCGAGCTCCACAAGGCGGCCGAACAAGCCATGAAGGGCTTCCTAGTTCGGCTGTGGCCCGGAGAGGCCCTGCGTGGGAGCTACTTCGAGCTGGTGCGGCGGCTGGTGGAGGCCTGTCCACGGCTTGAGGTCATCAAGCGTTTCGCCTGCATCGAAGGTGCCCGGAGGGCCCTTGCCCGTGCAAAGGTGCACTGGGGTAAGCTTGACAGAGAGAAGCTGGTGAAGGACGGGCCGCCGCAGGGGAAGGAGCATCGCAAGCCCGAGAACTACTACAAGGATGTTCTTGCCGGTGCCCGCCTTATTGCAGATGAATGTACTAGAGATGTAATATTTGAATGAACTCGCTCGTGTTTAACCTGTGCGCTGAAAACTTGATCATATGCGCTAAGCAATGCTTATGGAATTTAAAATATTATTTTCTGTGCGGCCGTTTATCAAAAATTGAGAGATGGCCAGTCGTCGGCTTCTGCCCCCATGCCGCTAGTGTTGGGGTGTTCGGGATAAACCTGAGCGCTCTTTTTCCCATGGTTGGGTCCTTCGAGGGAGGCGCTCAGCACAACGAACCAGGCAATCGGACTATAATGCTTGAACACTCTCACTTAGCCATAGAACTTTATAATTTTAAATTTCGGTGAAGCCCCTAGTTCGGAAGACCGAATTCAGGGCGCTATCCACGCCTTTGGCCGGACAGAGCCAGCTCCTCGCTCGAAGCGGCATAAGTCTTTAGGGACTCGAAAAACCTCTCGAACAACGACCGGTCTCTCGCCTTATCATGACAGTCAGTTTTAGCTTTCTCCATTGAGGTGCTTAACCCAGCTGAACCGGGGCACAATCGTAGTGGTTCTCCTAGTGCTACCTTAGCCGATATAGCGGAACGTAAGGCACCAAAACATAGGAGCCGGGCAAACCCAACTATTGACCCAAATCATGATCCGGAGCCGATGCATATAGTGCTATAAGTTCGGGGTGCCGCACTTGTGAAAGTGTACGGACTTCTCACGCCAGATCGAAGGGTACTGAAGCCCCTGGCGTGTTTGCCGTACCATGGTGTACGGGTGCGATCATGTTATTTAATAAACATATATAATAAAAGAGAATAATGCAAAAAAAGGCAAAAAGCTATGCATTGTTTATAAAGAGGCTATTTATCAAAGCCGAACGATACAAGTAGTGCGATAAGAAAAAAGATATTAGACTATTTAACATGTCCTGACCAGGGGCAGGCCGCGGAATTGTGTTCGAAACAGATATACCGCTCGTAATAGAGACCACCTGAGAGTTCCATAATGCGGCGTAGCTTTGTCTGCTTCCCTGGATCTTACATCGTTTGTGCGGCAGCCGAATTGCCGAACAGGTCATCCAAAGTGTGGAGTCCTGAAATTAATAAAAAGAATCCGGCAGCCCCTAGTACGTTTTAAGCCATATTTTGAGCATGTTGTTACTGTGCCCCTCCCCTGTGCCCATGGTATTTCAAGGGCGTAATTATGTACGCGAGGTACTAGCTCCGCTATGTCGCGATGGCTGGGGTTGAGGCCGCATTGCTATGCCTGCTCAGAACGTGTCAGGCGGTCTTGTTGTAGGTTACTCCGGGCGCGCTTGGCATTGTTTGGCTTTTTAACGGCCGGACTGGAGAGTTGCCTAAAAAGGCTGCTTTGTACTTCCGCTGCGAGAGCCGCCGTGTGCTCCTCCGTACGGAGGGAGCGTTCGGTGTTTCCGTTGACCGTGATTACTCCTCGAGGGCCTGGCATCTTGAGCTTGAGGTATGCGTAGTGCGGCACCGCATTGAATTTGGCAAATGCGATTCGTCCGAGCAGGGCGTGATAGCCACTGCGGAACGGGGCTATGTCGAAGATTAACTCTTCGCTTCGCAAGTTTTCCGGAGATCCGAAGACCACATCAAGTGTTATGGAGCCTGTACAGTTGGCTTCTACACCTGGTATAACACCTTTAAAGGTTGTTCTTGTGGGCTTAATCCTTGATGGATCTATGCCCATTTTCTGAACTGTATCCTGATAAAGCAGGTTCAGGCTACTGCCGCCGTCCATGAGGACTCTTGTGAGATGAAATCCGTCGATGATTGGGTCGAGAACCAATGCGGCAAAGCCGCCATGACGGATGCTAGTGGGGTGGTCCCTTCGATCAAAAGTGATCGGAGCAAGAGGACCATGGGTTGAATTTTGGGGCGACTGGCTCCATCGCGTATACGTCCCGTAGCGCACGCTTCCGCTCCTTCTTGGGAATGTGGGTTGCGTATATCATGTTCATCGTCCGCACTTGTGGGGGAAACCCCTTCTGTCCATTGTTGTTCGGCGACCTGGGCTCCTCTTCGTCATCGCCATGCAGCCCCTTGTCTTTGTTTTCGGCACTTAATTTGCCTGCCTGCTTGAACACCCAACAATCCATGTTGGTGTGATTGGCTGGCCTTTCGGGGGTGCCATGCATCTGGCACAAGCGGTCGAGTATTCGGTCCAAACTGGACGGGCCCTGAGTATTCTTTTTAAATGGCTTTTTCTGCTAACCGGAATTATAGCCTCTGAATCCGGCGTTGACTGCCGTATCTTCATTGCTGTCGCTGCTACCGCGGCGCTTTTGCTTATTTCGACGTGTCCTGCCACTTTTGTCCTTGGTATCCGAATTACCAGGGTTCTTTGATAAGTTGTTTCTGCGAGCTAGCCAGCTATCTTCGCCCGCGCAAAAGCGGGTCATGAGTGTCGTGAGGGCTGCCATAGATTTCGGCTTTTCCTGTCCCTGGTGCTGGGCAAGCCACTCGTCGCGGATGTTATGCTTGAAGGCTGCTAGGGCCTCTGCGTCCGGACAGTCGACTATCTGGTTTTTCTTTGTTAGGAACCATGTCCAGAATTGCCTGGCCAATTCCTCTGGCTGCTGAATTATGTGGCTTAGGTCGTCGGCATCCGGTGGTCGCACATAAGTGCCGTGGAAGTTGTCGAGGAATGCGGCTTCCAGGTCCTCCCAAGAACCGATTGAGTCTGCTGGCAGGCTGTTAAGCCAGTGCCGGGCCGGTCCTTTGAGTTTGAGAGGGAGGTATTTTATGGCGTGTAGATCATCGCCACGTGCCATGTGGATGTGAAGGAGATAATCCTCGATCCATACCGCCGGGTCTATAGTGCCATCTTATGATTCGATGTTTACGGGTTTGAAACCTTCTGGGATTTTATGATCCATTACTTCATCTGTGAAGCATAGTGGGTGTGAGGCGCCCCTGTACTGGGCTATGTCACGACGCAGCTCGGAAGAGCTATGTCTGTTGTGTTTGGCCCAGCCGAATTTATTGTGTCCGTAGTGAAGATCATCGTCACGTGTCGTCGGGCGCCTGCGTGATCCGTAGATCGATCTTGTTTGCCTTGCTTTATCCTCCAGTACATCTCACAGGTCTGGCGCATTTTCCCGTGCCTTGGTTGAGCGGCGTCGGGGCATGGCTTGGGTGGAGGTTCGACAGGCTTCTCTGTCGCGGCCGCGAGGTGGCCGGTCTGCCATGTCATGCACTGGTGATGTAGGTGCTTCCTCCTCTGATCGGGGTAGCGGCCTGCGCTTAGGATAATTCTTGGAGGGGCGCTCGAGTTCATACTCTTCGGCCGCAAGGACTTCAGTCCATCTATCAGCTAGCAAATCTTGATCAGCTCTAAGCTGTTGCTGCTTTTTCTTTAGGCTGCTCGCCATGGCTAAAAGCCTGCGTTTGGAACGCTCTTGTTCGGCGGGGTCTGATGGTACGACGAATTCGTCGTCATCGAGGCTTGCCTCGTCTTTGGAGGGAGGCATATAGTTATCATCCTCAACCTCTCGTTCTGCCGCTCTCTCATGAGGGCTGGCTTCTCCATCTTCCTGCGCTGAACCTTGCTGGGTTGGGTGTTCTTCGGCGCTATCCGGGGTAGTATTATCTCCCGTGCCAGAATCACCGTTTTTGCTTTGGCGGGATTTAGAGCGGCGCCGCTGACGTCGGTGCTTTGGCTGTTTCTTGGAGGTGTCATCCCCCACTGTTTCATCGCCATCTCCATCCTATGGAGTATCCACCATATATACGTCATATGACGAGGTGGCCGTCCAGCGCCCTACAGGTGCTGGTTCCTGTTCGTCTCGTACCTCGTCGTCCGTACCATCGAAGTCTTCGGAGCCGAAGTCAAGCATGTCGGTGAAATCGTCGACAGTGGCTACCAAGTGGGTGGTGGGTGGGTTTTGAATTTCTTCATCGTCCGTATCCCATCCTCGCTGACCGTAATTCGACCAGGGCTCTCCTGATAAAGAGAGAGACTTGAAAGAATTCAGGATGTCGCCAAAAGGCGAGTGCTGAAAGATGTCCGCGGCGGTGAACTCCATTATCGGCACCCAATCGGCTTCGACTGGTAGGGGCGCGGGGGGGTTCGGAGTCCGGGGAGGAGTCCGGACCCTCGGGATCACGGGTCACGAGGAGTGCGGGGCTGGCGTTCGGCTCGATCGCCTTTGAGATCGCAGCCCCCGAGGTGACGTCCAACCGCTGATCCTCATTTGGCGCAATAGGCTCCGAGTTAAGGGTCGGAACCGGTGCGTGTGCGGCCTCCAGGACACTGTTCGGAGGCAGAGCTAGATCATGCCCCTCGAGATAGTGCGGCGCGCTTGGCTATGGCTCGAACCCGTCGAAGATCAAGTCTCCGCGGATATCAGCCATGTAGTTTAAGCTTCCAAACCTGACTTGATGGCCAGGGGCGTAGCTTTCAATCTGCTCGAGATGACCAAGCGAATTGGCCCGCAGAGCGAAGCCGCCGAAGACGAAGATCTGTTCGGGGAGAAAAGTCTCACCCTGGACCTCATCGTTGTTGATGATCAGAGGAGCCATCGGGCCTAAAGGCGACGACACAGAGGAACTCTCAATGAAAGCACCAATGTCGGTGTCAAAACCAGCGGATCTCGGGTAGGGGGTCCCGAACTGTGCGTCAAGGCCGGATGATAATAGGATACAAGGGACACGATGTTTACCCAGGTTCGGGCCCTCTCGATGGAGGTAAAACCCTACTCCTGCTTGATTAATATTGATGATATGGGTAGTACAAGAGTAGATCTACCACGAGATCAAGGAGGCTAAACCCAAGAAGCTAGCCTATGGTATGATTGTGTATGATGATGGTTCTGTCCTACGGACTACAACCCTCCGGTTTATATAGACACCGGATAGGGTTAGGGTTACACGGAGTCGGTTACAATGGTAGGAGATCTTGAGTATCCGCATCGCCTAGCTTGCCTTCCACGCCAAGGGAAGTCCCATTCGGACACGGGAAGAAGTCTTCAATCTTGTATCTTCATAGTCCAGGAGTCCGGCGAAGGTATAGTCCGGCTACCCGAACACCCCCTAATCCAGGACTCCCTCAAAAGGGCCTCCCGGTAGGCTTAAATTTCCGGGAGTTCACTCTGGTTTTTTCTTGTTGCCACCATTCAGGGTTAGGTTCTCTCATTCCAGAATAACCAATTATAATTGTGGTCTCAGCTGGAATGCTGAACTGAACCATGCAGTGTACTGACCAGCTGAAAGTCTTGTGCATTCCACTAAATTTAAGCACCGCTATTTGAAGAAATAAGCGGACCACAATGCCTCTTGTCCGCGCACCTGTCCAAAAAACGCCGTGCAGCCGTGCCAGCTAGTCCTTGGTCCATGGATGAACTGGTAGAAAGTGCATTCAGGACTAGGATGCAGTTGTTTTCGCTCGTCCCTGCACTACAATCAGGAAGTAAAATGTACGAATCAGCTTCTTTTAGATTGCGTTGGTCATTCTACCTTAGTTACTACCAATGTAGGGATACCTTGAAGACGGGAGGTTAGACGACGGCAGCGAGGGATAGCCATCTCATTTTGCGCAGTTGTACTAAAACTGAGGTGTGTGCTTTTGATTGCGCGGATAGAAACTATACGGAGACAGACATGCCGAAATGATATGGAGACAGACATCCCTGTTTGCGCAAATAAGAAATACGGTCATTTAAACAGTGACAGATATTACTACTATCCCCCGTTTCCTCTTAGAACCAAGTCCTAGATTCATGCTACAACTTTCCCAATTTCTTCCCTGTTTGAACCAACGCTTTGAGTCGACTGTATGAAAGAGCTTTACTTCTAATAATAGTAGAAGTCTAGGTGGCTTTGGAACAGCGGACGGAAGTAGAAAAGGACCCACACGAAGGGAGCTGGGGCAGTAGAGCAAGGCAGGTCTCGAAGGAATATATACCTGAGGGTCGTCGGCATGTCGCAAAGACGGCGTCGAGAGGCCGCATCTTGGCCACAATACCGCAGGGAGGAAGAGGGGGTCGAAGGCCCTCCCGAACCGGCGCTCTCTCGGAGAGAACGGCACGGCCGCCGATCGAGACGAGCGGGCAGCCGTTGGTCTCCTCCCTCGCCGTCGACGACAGCGTGAACGATGCACCTACACCCCTACCGCGGTCGAGGTTGTCTGGACAGATTTGTGACCAGCAGTGAGCTGAGAGAGAGTGTGGTTGCTACCTCTTGAGCTTGCGTTGGTTTTCCCGAAGAGGCGAGGATGATGCAGTAGAGTAGCGTAAGTATTTCCCTCAGTTTTTTTGAGAACCAAAGTATCAATCCAGTAGGAGGCCACACTCAAGTCCCTCGTGCCTCCACAAAATGATAGCAACTCGCAACCAACACGATTAGGGGTTGTCAATCCCTTCACGGTCACTTACGAGAGTGAGAACTGATAGATAATGTTTTTGGTATTTTTCATATAGAGATGCAAAGTGAAAAGTAAAAGGCAAAGTAAAAAAAGCAAAGCAAGATTAAAGTGATTGAGATTGATATGACGAGAATAGACCCGGGGGCCATAGGTTTCACTAGTGGCTTATCTCAAGAGCATAAGTATTCTACGGTGGGTGAACAAATTATTGTTGAGCAATTGACAAAATTGAGCTTAGTTATTAGAATATCTAAGGTATGATCATGTATATAGGCATCACGTCCATGACAAGTAGACCGACTCCTGCCTACATCTACTACTATTACTCCACTCATCGACCGCTATCCAGCATACATCTAGAGTATTAAGTTAGAAACAGAGTAACGCTTTAAGCAAGATGACATGATGTAGAGAGATAAATTCATGCAATATGAAATAAACCCCATCTTGTTATCCTCGATGGCAACGATGCAATACGTGCCTTGCTGCGCCTTTTGTCACTGGGAAAGGACACCGCAAGATCGAACCCAAAGCTAAGCACTTCTCCCATGGCAAGAAGAACCAATCTAGTAGGCCAAACCAAACTGATTATTCGAAGAGACTTGCAAAGATAACCAATCATACATAAAAGAATTAAGAGAAGATTCAAATATTATTCAAAGATAGACTTGATCATAAACCCACAATTCATCAGTCTCAACAAACACACTGCAAAAAGAAGATTACATCGAATAGATCTCCACAAGAGAGGGGGAGAACTTTGTATTGAGATTCAAAAAGAGAGAAGAAGCCATCTAGCTACTAACTATGGACCCGAAGGTCTGAGGTAAAGTACTCACACTTCATTGGAGAGGCTATGATGATGTAGAAGCCCTCCGTGATGACGGCCCTCTCCTGCGGAGCTCCGGAACGGGATCCAAGATGGGATCTCGTGGCTACAGAAGGTTGTGGCGGTGGAATTAGGTTTTTGGCTCCTGTTCTGATCGTTTGGGGGTACGTAGGTATATATAGGAGGATGGAGTACATCGGTGGAGCTTCGAGGGGCCCACGAGGCAGGTGGCGCGCCCTAGGGGGGCGCGCGCCCCCCACCCTCGTGACCGGCTCTCTGATGCCTTGGCGTAGGGTCCAAGTCCCCTGGATCACGTTCGGTGAGAAAATCACGTTCCCGAAGATTTTATTCCGTTTGGACTCCGTTTGATATTCTGTTTCTCCGAAACACTTAAATAGGCAAAAAACAGCAATTCTGGGCTGGGCCTCCGGTTAATAGGGTAGTCCCAAAAATAATATAAAAGTGGAAAATAAAGCCCAATATAGTCCAAAACAGTAGATAATATAGCATGGAGCAATAAAAAATTATAGATACGTTGGAGACGTATCAGTGGCCACCTATGTGTAGCTTAGATCTGGAGAGCATGAGAGAGTGAACGAGAGGAACCCTAGTAAAGCAAGTGCTAAGGCTCCTGGCTTTTATATATAGTGGAGTGATTTTGTTGTACCAGCTTCAAAAAAATGCGCTCCTACGTGTACCCGCGAGTGGGTGTGAGAGAACTAGTGCGTGCGTGCACCGCTTCTCTTCGTGAGAGTACAATATACTATGCCCAAAGAACGTTCGCCGCAAGAGTAATAGTACAAGTGTGTGACGTGTGAGCTAAAATAAAATGTGTGCGCCGTCTTTTGTTTTTTTAGAAGTTCTGACGGTAGGGTGTGAAGAGCACATATGTGCGTGACGTCTACCTGCAGATAGACGGTGGGTGCGACGTGCGAGTCCGCGAGAGGACTCGGGAGAGTCATGACTCGTGAGGGTGCGTGTGCGTGAGAGAGAGGGGGCACGTATCAATGCAATGCATGTGTCCGTAAATCATTATCCGACAAACGTTCGCCACAAGCCTTTTCCTGACGAACGTCATAAGAACCGTTAGATCGGCATCCGACAGTGTCAGTTTTGCCATGTCATTTAACAGAACAACCACTCCTCCTACACACAAATCTTCCACGTGAGTGTTCCCAACTGTCATATGCTCCCTCCGTTCCAAAATGCAGTGCATGTAGCTTTATTGAAAATTCGAACCTCACAAACTTTTACCGAGTTTTCGTGTACCAAATTGCACATGTAGAATACCATGTATATATCATTTCATTCATCTTCGAGAGGTAACTATAAAGTTGGGTGAGGAGTCTACAAAGGAAGACCATCGTATCACCCGCAGCAATTTCAAGCATCCTTTAGTGTCAAGGAATATCATAGGAACTCTATATGATATGATTTTTATAGGATTTTTCCTTTAGAGGCAATTGGTTCATAGGAATAGATTCATGTACTACACATTTCAAAGGAAATAAACATGATATCATTTCTATAGCTTTAGAGCCACTTGGTTCATATGAATCGATTCCTATACTCCCTTAATTTCAAAGGAAAATAAACATTAGCATATATACAATAGAAAAGTTCCTATGATATGAACCAAATTACATCTCTTTTCTAATCCCTCCTCATAGGAATTGAGATACATGTCATCTCTAGATTCAATAGAAAAGTTCCTATGATGTGAACCAAATGACATCTCTTTTCCAATCCCTACTCATAGGAATTGAGATGCTCCATGTCATCTCTTTCCCTACAACTTCCATATATGCATCTTCTATTCCTAAATAGATAGTACAACCCACTAGTAGCTTTTTTTCCAAAACATGGAACTATGACACAATAACTATATAGTGTGCCAATAACTTTGAAAGATGGTCGCTGGATGAAGCTAACCCGACAGTGCAGAGATAGGCAAATCCGAGCACTACTGGCCGTTGGATATCATCAACATTCCACCAGATCTGCCACATGTACAATTTAGAAGACTCCATGGTTGATCTTAAGCATAATGCACAAACCTCAAAACACAAGCACTTCTCCTTTGTTCTAGAATCTTCTATATCATAATTGATTAATTTTTCTAAATGAATTGCCATTATTTGTTTTTTACTTTATGATTTACTCCCTCTATTCCAAAATAGATGACCCAACTTTGCACAAAGTTAGTGCAAAGTTGGGTAATCTATTTTGGAACGGAGGGAGTACAATGCACAACCCCATGAATCTTAACATTTTTATAAAACTTATTGATTTTGAATGAGATGAACTATAAGAACAAAATGAACATCTACATCATGCATATATGACTCAAAGCTTTACATGCTATAGTGTGTATTTATTCATAATTTGGTTTCGAAATCTCATGCATTCAATACATGTGTACCTTACTAGTTTTGAGTAGAGTAGCAAATTTCACGCGGCCCCGGGTATATCAAAATGCAGGGCCCATGCATCATTGCCTTTCGGTCGAACCTACGTCCACAATTTTTTGTACGTACTATATCTCCACTGGTCCCCGAACGCAAAATGCTGCCTTGTTCCCGTAAAACAAAGCGGCCCACACATATTTAAGGCGTCCGCTCGAACCCGTTTACTACAACGTGGCCCCGCATGCCGTAGTACTCCTACAAACCCTACCGCCGCACTCTTCATCAGTTTTCTTCAAGAGGACGAGGGAGAAGCCGATTTGTAGTGGAGGCGCTTTTAAAAAAAAGGATCTGTAGTGGAGACCCCTACCCTAGGGTGCCTAGGTAGCTGCCACACGCATCATTGTTTACTCTTTTCTTTATGCTCTTGCGCCGTAGATAGAAAGATGGTTGCTTCATTCGTCCAGCTTAATGCGGGAAAGGTGGGGTGTTGGTGTCAAAACCGGAAGATCTCGTGTAGGGGGTCCCGAACTGTGCGTCTAGGCGGATGGTAACAGGAGACGAGGGACACAATGTTTTTACCCAGGTTCGGGCCCTCTCGATGGAGGTAAAACCCTGCTCCTGCTTGATTAATATTTATGAAATGGGTAGTACAAGAGTAGATCTACCACGAGATCAGAGAGGATAAACCCTAGAAGCTAGCCTATGGTATGATTGTTGTTCGTCCTATGGACTAAAACCCTCCGGTTTATATAGACACCGGAGAGGGCTAGGGTTACACAGAGTCGGTTACAACGGAAGGAGATCTACATATCCGTATCGCCAAGCTTGCCTTCCACGCCAAGGAAAGTGCCATCCGGACATGGGAAGAAGTCTTAAATCTTGTATCTTCATGGTCCAAGAGTCCGGCCAAAGGTTATAGTCCAGCTACCTGGACACCCCCTAATCCAGGACTCCCTCAGTAGCCCCCGAACCAGGCTTCAATGACGATGAGTCCGGCGCGCAGATTGTCTTCGGCATTGCAAGGAGGGTTCTTCTCCAAATTCCGTGTACCTGTTGAATAGTGTCCAGCTTCCCATGAATACTGCGCTTCTTGGCTTCCACGCCCAACAATGGCCATCTTCCATGCATCAAACGAATGCGAAGAGCCAGGGTGTTTTTACGTTTACCGCCCTGGCTGTGTAAATGAGCTGCCTATTTAAAGAGACGAGGATTTAGATCCAAATCGCACCATCTTCCTTTAGCGAGCGTTCATCGGAGCGCATCTGACAAAGATCCATTCTATCATGGCCGGTCGTCGCAGCTCCTCCTCTCGCCTTCCCAGCCCCCAGAACGGAGATTGGGAGAGATGTTCCGTCCCGCACAGCAAGCTAGTGACGATTCAGACCAAGGGATTCCTTCCCCCAGCATACATGGTCTCGTTCGAGCCGGGCTCGCCACTTATAATGGCGGAGAGCAAGCGGAGAGCCTTCCCAATCCCTCCAAAGGAGAGCGGGTAGGCCTTGTTCCTTTTTTGTTAAGGGGGATCGGAGTTCCGATCCATCCGTTTCTTCGACGGCTTCTGGAGTTCTATGGCCTCCAGCTACACAACCTTACGCCAGCCTCCATACTGCACATAGCGGGCTTCGTAGCCCTTTGCGAGCTGTTTCTGGGCTGCGAGGCTCATTTCGCGCTGTGGAAGAAGCTATTCTGCCTCGTGCCCCGTTCTCAGAAGGGGTCAGTATATCAAGTGGGCGGAGCCGAAATATGGCGCATAGCCGGGACCGGATACCTATCTGGAACCCCAAAGAAGACGTCCAAAGACTGGCCTTCCGCATGGTTTTATGTAGATGGTGTCCCCCTCCCCGATCCTATTCGGATCGGCCTTCCTGAGTTCGTCAACGCTCCTTTGAAGAAACGCCTAAGCTGGCGCCCATGGAGCCCCCAGGAGGAAGACGATAGGGACGTTTTTTACCTGATGAGCCGGATAAGGTCGTTGGCTCAATCCGGATTAACCATGATCGAGGTCATGGCCATATGCATTATGAGGGGGGTGCAGCTGCTTCAGTATAGAGGCCACCCCATGTGGGACTCCAACGGGGAGGACGACGCCACCCGCTGCGGCTGTAAGGGGCCGGAATCGGTTGCCGCAATAGCAAAGATCTTGTCCACTTTGTACAAGGGAGAAGAGGAGGAGTTCCTCCGCGTGAATCCATAGGGCGGATTTTCTATGTACAATCCTCCGGACTGGGTAAGTTAATACCTTTTCTAGCCTATCCGTTCCATATTCCCATAGTTAAGTATTTCATCTTGCACATGAGCTACGCAAGGCCGTGAGGGAGATAAGTAGCCCTCCTCCACAACCCGAGGATCCGGAAAGGTCCCTCGACCCGGCCTCCCAGGAGGACCCAGACATATCTGTGGAGCTAATTGATGGGATATTTCATCAAATGAGTAGCGGTAATGCCTTGGTGGCCATTATGGCCGACTATCCTGGGTTACTTCCAGCCTCGTAGGTAACTGAGACCGAAGCCCCAGCGCTTTGAAAAGGATCCCTCCTCGCGTATTCTTGATTGCCGCATACCAATGGTGTTTTGCAGAGGAGGCCCTCGAGGCGGAACAATGATCCTGTGGCGACTAGCCAACAAGGGGCCGCAAGGCCCGACAGGCTGAAAAGAAATGCGGTCCGGATTGAGAGGCCAGCGCAACGGTATGGTGTTCTATCTTATTCCGAGATATTTTTCACAGATGCATACTAACACCCGCGCTCTCTTTACGAAAAAGAGCGCTCGCCGGACTATATTCGGAGAGATTGCTAATCGCGCCTCCACCAGCCAGGTTCCAAGGCCGGGTCCGGAAGCGGAGGCCAACACGAGGCGCACACCGGACGCTCCTCCGACAGAGGATGCAGACAGGCTGTCTGCCACCAATTCTGAGGTGGAGAGCGCCATGAACCACAGGCATCGCCGGACAGTTCTTCGCGACGCTTGGTTCTCCCAGGAGGCGTTGGATGCCTTCAATTTGGGAGATGCGTACCTCTGTGCCGCTCAAAATGGTCTAACCAGAGCCGCGGAGCAGTATGTAAAGGACATACGGGTGAGAAAATTTGGTGATTATGTATACCAGTAGCCCCTGAGACTTGAAACAGTTAGAATAACTGATTTAAGGATTATTTATTTTGTAGGTTCTTACGAAAAAGAACACCCAACTATCCCATGAGCTGGAAGAGTGCAGAGCCCAACTTGAGGCCGCACTAGCCGCAGCAGGGGAGCCCAAGAAGACCCCCGCTGGTACTATATGCTTCAAATGATAAGTATCATATAAAGTGCGGCGTGTGTGCGAATCTGACAATAACATTGCAGATGGAGCCGGAGTAGATCCAGATAGGCAACAACTCCTACGTCGGTTAAAGGCCGGCGAGAGCGTGCTTACAAAGGTGAGGCAGGAGAAGAATAATCTCCAAGATGTCAACACCCAACTGGGCGTGGAACTAAAGGATGTCCGTGCCCAGCTGTCGGACTCTGTGAAGGAGAATCGGCGGCTTCGACGCGGCATTTTTATTAAGTGCTTGAACGAACTTTGAAAAAAAGTTTGGCAAGGAAGTCGACTGACAGAGTTATGTCTGTAGGTTTGCTGACAGGGCGTCCTTCAGAGGAAATGCCCGGTTCTACGGGTGACCTTTTTCCCGAGCTCTCACAACTACATGAACGAGTTCGGCAGGTGATGCAAGGCGTTGCCCAGGCCTTGTGGTCGTCCGTCTCCGTGCCCGAAGGACTTGGAGATCTTGCGGAGAAGCTGAAGGGAGCACGACAGCGCTTCCGATTGTGGAAGATATCGGCCTGCCGTCAAGGTGCCAGGGAAGCCTGGGCCATGGTGAAGACGCGGTACACGAAGGCTGACCCAAACCATATGGCCGAGGTCGGACCTGTGGGGCCTGATGGGAAGGAGATCCCTCTAAGCTTAGTATACGGCCAGGTAGAATTGGCCGCAAAGTATTCCCAAGAGGACTGTAAACTAGACAGCCTAATGGATGGTATTGAAGAGGAATTCAACCAGTAAAATGGACTATGTAATTTGAAGTGACATGTATAATGCCTTCTAGCCGGATTGTAGATCGTTTGTCGTGGCGGACCTTTTCGCTTCAACCTCGGGACCCGATGGTCCGGAGTGTATCTGAATACCCTCTCGGTTATGTAAGAACCGGGGCATGCATGGAGACCAGGCGTAGGGATCATTAGTGCTTGAACAGACAAGTGCCCAACTAGTTATGTTATATTACATGGTTAGTAAGAAACATCTTCCAGAGAGAATAGTTCCGTTAGGGGTTCCTTTCCCTGGGATGCATGCCCTAAAGTGCATGTCCGAACTGCGAAAAGAGACGCAGAGAGAAAAAAACATCTGGGGGCGCATAAGTAAAAGGTGTGAAATCATCTTTAGTTCATCGACCGAATATTCCCTTAAGAACGCTAGCTTTCGGCTTCACCCAGTCTGAGGTACTCATCCGGCTGACCCGGCAGTAACAATCGTAGAGGTGCTCCCCTTATGCCCTAGCCGAATTAACGGGAAAGTAAGGCATAAATACAAGAGCCAAGCAACCCAGCTTGGCCAAAACTTAAGTCATATCGATGCATATAATGGTGAATAAAGGATACATGCGGAAGTACACTACTAGGGAAAAGCTTATACACAGACGCTTACTAGCAGCGCGGGTTTACACCCCTCGCTACTGCTACTTACTAGTAGCGCGGGTTTTTAACCCTCGCTACTACTAAGTTGATAGCAGTAGCGCTGGTTTTTAATCCTCGCTACTACTAAGCGGTCTCTACCGTGCCCCCGGGACATGCCATAGTAGTAGCGCGGGTTCTTAACCCTCGCTACTACTAAGTTGATAGCAGTAGCGCTGGTTTTTAACCCTCGCTACTACTAAGCGGTCTCTACCGTGCCCCTGGGCCATGCCGTAGTAGTAGCGAGGGTTATAAACCCGCGCTACTACTAAGTTTTTACCCCTCGCTACTACTAAGAGGTCTCAACCGTGCCCCTCCGGGACATGCCATAGTAGTAGCGAGGGGTAAAAACCCTCGCTACAACTAAAGGTCCCATTTTGAAACTCTACCCCCTCCATGTGGATCGCCTTTTCGGTTTTGTAAAAAGCAAAAGAAAATGACAAAAACTTCAAAAATTAAAATCCTTCGAGATGTAGTTATGTTACTACATCTACTAGTTAGGAAAATTTAAAAACTTAAATTTGGACATGTTTTGCAAAAAGTGTAGGTAAAATGTAAAACGGCTATAACTTTTGTGGGCCAAATTTTGTAAAAAGCAAAATAAAATGATAAGAACTTCAAAAATTAAAATCCTTCGAGATGTAGTTATGTTACTACATCTACTAGTTAGGAAAATTTAAAAACTCAAATTTGGACATGTTTTGCAAAAAGTGTAGGGAAAATGTAAAACGGCTATAACTTTTGCATACGATGCCAGAAAAAACGTATAACATATCAAAATGTTCAGCACGAATATCCACATCCGATGGAGACCGCCTACCTCCTGTTTGCAAGTTTTTAGAATCCTCAAATTCTAAAAGGAAAAAAAGTTATGCTCAAATTACAGTTTTTTTAATTTTGGTCAAATCTGGTCAAACTGTGGTCAAACTACTTATTCAAAAAGTATTAGTGTTACTAAATAGTTATTCAAGAATATTAGTGTTACTAAATAATTATTTCAGTTTTTTGGAATTTTGGTCAAATCTGGTCAAACTGTGGTCAAACTACTTATTCAAGAAATATTAGTGTTACTAAATAATTATTGTTTTTTAGAACAATAGTTTTAAACTCAAACAGTGAAATGTGTGACTTCATGCTCAAGCTAAACTCCCGAGGGTTAATAGGATTGACATCTTACTATTGTCAGGAAAACAACAAGTGCAGACTTGGAATCGAGGGAGAATAGAACCCGGAAGTTAAGCGTGCTCAGGCTGGAGTAGTGAGAGGATGGGTGACCGTCTGGGAAGTTAGATGATTTGGAATGATGAGGGGTGATTAGAGATTAAATTGAGCAGTGATGAGGGGTGATTAGAGATTAGAGGTTAAAATAATTCAGAAATTTGAAATTCGGGCAAAACAATCAAGAAAAAATTCTTTTCAAAGCACGGGTTAGTAGTAGCGCGGGTTTTTACCCATGCTACTACTAACGGACGTAGTAGTAGCGCGGGTGGCACCCGCGCTACTGCTATACGTTAGCTGTAGCGCCTTATTAGTAGCGCCGGCGCCCGAGCTACTAATAGGCCCAAAACCCGCGCTGCTGCTAGGCTTTTCCCTAGTAGTGGTATAACACATGTGTTGGGCATGAAGCCCGTATGAATAAGCTTCTGTAAAAGAAGCCCCCAGGTATAATGAGCGCGGATAGCGTGTCAGTTGTGTGCGAACAAGGCGCAAATGGGCCCTTAAAGGCTGTGGAAGAAAAGAAGGGGAGAAGGAGAGAAATATAAGATAGATAGCGTATAAAAAATGGACAGAGGAAGGAGACGAACACAGAGTCCGGCGCTAGGCGTAGAATCTTCGGAGTCGGGCTGTGTTCCATGGGTTCGGCTCGAGTCGATTATCCGATGCATCCCGCAGACGGTACGCCCCACCAGTCAGGACTTGGTCAATAATGAAGGGACCTTCCCACTTAGGCTTTAGTTTGTCCTTTTTCTTATCCGGCAGGCATAGAACTAACTCACTAACATTGTAAGTTTTGGCCAGTACTTCTCTGCTTTGGTATCTTCGAGCCTGCTGTTGATAGAATGCGGAACGGGCTTTTGCCACGTCACGCTCCTCCTCCAATGTGTCCAGACTGTCCTGCCGATCGAGCTCGGCTTCTCTTTCTTCGTACATGCACACTCGAGGTGAGTCATGAATTATGTCGCAGAGCAGAACTGCCTCTGCGCCGTATACCATGAAGAATGGTGTGTATCCGGTAGTGCGGTTTGGCATGGTCCGCAGCCCCCAGAGTACAGAGTCGAGCTCCTCTACCCAATGCGTGTTAGATTCCTTGAGGGACCGCACTAATCTGGGTTTGATGCCGCTCATTATTAGACCATTTGCTCGCTCGACCTGGCCGTTAGTTTGTGGGTGATAGACTGAAGCCTAATCAAGCTTGATGCCCATGCTTTTGCACCAGAGTTTCACCTCTTCGGACGTAAAGTTCGTGCCATTATCAGTGATGATGCTATGGGGGATGCCGTAACGGTGTACGACCCCGGATATGAAGTCTATCACCGGTCCGGATTCGGCCGTCTTCACAGGCTTGGCTTCTATCCATTTGGTGAACTTATCCACCATGACCAGTAAGTATTTTTGCTTGTGGGTTCCTCCTTTAAGGGGTCCAACCATGTCAAGCCCCCAGACCGCGAAGGGCCAGGTAATGGGGATAGTTTGGAGGGAGGTGGGTGGCATATGGCTTTGGTTTGGAAAAAGCAGGCAACCGTCGCAGCGTTGGACTAAGTCCTGATCGTTTGCCCGGGCCGTTGGCCAATAAAAGCCTGTACGGAAGGCCTTGCCTACAAGCGCCCGGGCTGCAGCGTGGTGACCGCCGAGTCCGGCTTGGATTTTATCTAGAATATTCCGCCCTTCCTCTTCGGAGATGCACCTTTGAAGGACTCCGATGGTGCTTTTCTTATAAAGCTCTCCCTCATGGACTTTATAGGCATTAGATCGCCGCACTATGCAGCGTGCCTCGTTTTGGTCCTCGGGGAGTTCCTGCCTAGTTAGGTAGGCTAGGAGTGGTTCTGTCCACGGGGCGATGACGGCCATAACTACGTGGGTTGAAGATGTTATTTCGTTGGCGGAGCCTCCAATTATGTCGGATTGTTCGGTATCAGGCAGTGCGGTTGGGTCCAGTATGTTATTTCCGGGTTCTCCTTTCCATACTACGGATGGTTTGAACAACCTCTCCAAGAAGATGTTGGGTGGACGGCATTGCGTTTAGCGCCGATGCGTGCCAGGACATCTGCCGCCTGATTGTTTTCTCGGGCTATATGGTGAAATTCGAGCCCTTCAAACCGAGCTGACATTTTTAGGATGGCATTGCGATAAGCTGCCATCTTTGGATCCTTGGCGTCAAAGTCTCCATTTATTTGGGATATCGCGAGGTTCGAATCCCCGCGCACCTCTAGGCGTTGAATGCCCATGGATACTGCCATCCGGAGACCATGTAGAAGGGCCTCGTATTCGGCTGCGTTGTTAGAGTCCGTATACATTATCTGGAGTACGTATTGAACTGTATCTCCTGTTGGGGATGTCAGAACGATGCCAGCCCCAGGACCAGCCAACATTTTGGAGTCGTCGAAGTGCATGATCCAGTTGGAATATGTGCCGTACTCTTTAGGGAGTTCGGCTTCCGTCCATTCTGCGATGAAGTCGGCCAGTACTTGTGACTTAATAGCTCGTCGTGGCCTGTAAGTCATATCGAACGGGAGGATCTCGATGGCCCATTGGGCAATTCGGCCCATCGCGTCACGGTTGTTTTTGATATCATTGAGTGGCACTTCCGAGGCTACCATTATCGAACACTCTTGAAAGTAGTGTCGCAGTTTCCGGGATGCCATGAATACCGCATACCCTATCTTTTGATAATGTGGGTACCGTGATTTGCATGGGGTAAGGACAATGGATACGTAGTAAACCGGTTTTTGAAGGGGGAATTTATGTCCGTCCGTTTCCCGTTCGACGACGAGCACTGCGCTTACAACTTGATGAGTTGCAGTAATGTATAATAGCATTGGTTTGCTAGTGTTTGGCGCGGCCAGGACTGGGTTGGTTGCCAATATGGCTTTTATTTCTTCCAGTCTGGCAGCGGCAGCATCCGTCCACTCGAAGTGTTTGGTGAGCCGAAGGAGGCGATAAAGTGGTAATGCCTTTTCTCCCTGACGGGAGATAAAGCGGCTTAGAGCCTCCATGCATCCAGTCAATTTTTGTATTTGTTTGAGGTCTTTTGGGATATCCAATTGTGACAGAGCTCGGATCTTAGCCGGATTAGCTTCGATTCCTCTACCGGATACGATGAAGCCCAAGAGCTTTCCGGCTGGTACGCCGAAGACGCATTTTTCCGGGTTGAGCTTGATGTCATATGTTCGGAGGTTATCGAACATGAGCCTCAAGTCGTCTACTAGAGATTCGACATGTTTGGTTTTGACGACCACATCATCTACATATGCCTCCACTGTTTTGCCGATCTGGTTTGCCAGACATGTCTGAATCATGCGCTGATATGTTGCGCCGACGTTTTTGAGCCCGAAGGGCATTGTGTTGAAGCAGAAGGGGCCGTATGGTGTGATGAATGCTATTGCAGCTTGGTCTGGCTCTGCCATCTTAATTTGATGGTAGCCGGAGTATGCGTCGAGGAAACAGAACGAATTGTGTCCTGCGGTAGCGTCGATAATTTGATCGAAGTGGGGGAGGGGGAAGGGATCCTTTGGGCAAGCCTTGTTGAGGTCCTTAAAGTTGACGCACAAGCGCCAGGATTTGTCCTTCTTTGGTACCATCACCAGGTTTGCTAGCTAGTCCGAATGTTTTATATCTCAGATGAATCCGGCCTCCAATAGCTTAGCTAGTTCCTCTCCCATGGCTTGTCTCTTAGGTTCGGAGAAACGCCAAAGAGCCTGCTTGACTGGCTTGAATCCTTTTAGAATATTTAGGCTATGCTCGGCCAGCCTGCGTGGGATTCCTGGCATTTCTGAAGGATGCCAGGCAAAAATGTCCCAGTTCTCGCGTAGGAACTCTCGTAGTGCGGCGTCTACATCAGGGGTTAACTGTGCCCCGATGGAAGCTATTTTTGTAGGGTCCGTTGGATGGACTTGGAATTTGACTATCTCGTCCGCTAGTTTGAAGGAGGTGGACTTGGATCTTTTATCGAGTATCACGTCGTCCCTGTTAACCATGGAGCGCAGCGCAGTCAGTTCCTCAGCCGCTAGGGCTTCGGATAATGCCTCGAGGGCTAGTGCGGTTGTCTTATTTTCTGCTTGGAGTGCTGTGTCCGGATCACTGGCGAGAGTGATGATTCCTTTGGGTCCGGGCATTTTAAGCTTCATGTACCCGTAATGGGGTATGGCTTGGAGGATTGTAAACGCCTCCCGCCCTAATAGAGCGTGGTATCCGCTGCTGAACGAGGCCACTTGGAACGTGACCTCTTCAGACCTATAATTGTTCGGCGTGCCGAACACCACATCTAGTGTGATTTTTCTTGTACAACACGCTTCCCGACTGGGGATTATTCCTCTAAAGGTTGTGATGCTTCGCTCAATGTGGTTCTAGTCTATTTCCATTTTTGAAGGGTTTCCTCATAAATGAAGTTCAATCCGCTGCCACCATCCATGAGTACCTTGGTGAGTTGAAAGCCGTCCACTATTGGACTGAGGACCAATGCGGCTGGTGCTCGGGATGTTCGGAACTTAGGCTCGTCACTGGCATTAAAAGTAATAGCCGTGTCACTCCATGGGTTTATTGTTGCCAGGTGGCAGACTTCGGCAAGGCTGCGGAGTGTTCGTTTTCACATATTATTTGATGTGAAAGTCTCGAAGACTGTTAATACCGTACTTGTATCCATGGGCTGGTACTCTGTGGCTTCTGGGTTTAGAAGATCTTTGCCACTTTTGGCCACCTGCCGGAGTATCCAACATGCTCTAAGGCTATGAGTTGGTGTGGCGCCCTCTGCACTATGAATTTTAGAGGGTCCATCGAGCCATCCTTCCAGTACGGTTCCACGTCCTGTAGAGGGCTTTTGCTTTTTGGTGTTTAACCCGGGTTCCTGGCGATAATGCACCCTTTTATTTTGTACTGGGTTTGTATTTAGGGCCGGATTGTCCCAAAATTTTGTGTTAGTATTCCAGGCGCTTTCAATCGCACAATACTTTCGTACTATGGACGCCAAGTCGGCGAAGCATGTAATTTCACGGCAACTTATGGCGTTGAGGATTCCCTTGTCCGTGCAATTATTGCAGAAGAATCAAATCGCGTCTTCCTCGCGGCAGTCCTTTATCCTGTTGATGACCAGGAGGAATCTGGCCCAGTAATGGTGTACTGTTTCTTTGGGCTCTTGCCTGATTTGGGATAGATCACTTATGTTTGGGTGGGTGGGTGGAATTGAATCCGAAACCTCACCCAATCGGAGATTAAAGGGCCAAGGAGCTTCCGAACTCGTAAGCTTGGATTCTTGGATGTTGTCCCATGAATCTAGCCCGCTGCCTGACTCTATGTTCAGGGCTTGAGTGACTTCCTCCCCTCCGCGGGTATCCGGCTTGGAGGGATCGGGAATCAGGACATAGATAGTCCTTAATATAGATGAAGGGTCGCCGCGTTGTTCCTCCACCACTGCAGCGTGATGGGTGGCCCGGGGAGAGTTAATCTCTCTCAGATCAGGTTTAGGCCCGATCTGATCGTAGTCTGTAGCGACTCCCAGGGCAGCGATGCGATCCAAGAGCTCGTTTAGGGAAGATAGCTCCATTAGATCTAACTGCTCGGTGAGTTCCGAGTCGACGTGAAGATTGCTTTTGATGACCTGAGAGGTCATCGTCGGCGCAGCGGCCGAACAGGCGGTCATAAGAAAACCACCTAGCCGGAGAGTTTGGCCGACAGCCAAAGCTGCCTCAGCAACAGTGCCGTATTTGAAGACGGGATGAGGCATCCTTCCTGATGGCGACGGCACAGAGGAACTCTCAATGAAAGCACCAATGTCGGTGTCAAAACCGGCGGATCTCGGGTAGGGGGTCCCGAACTGTGCGTCTAGGCGGATGGTAACAGGAGACGAGGGACACAATGTTTTTACCCAGGTTCGGGCCCTCTCGATGGAGGTAAAACCCTACTCCTGCTTGATTAATATTGATGATATGGGTAGTACAAGAGTAGATCTACCACGAGATCAGAGAGGCTAAACCCTAGAAGCTAGCCTATGGTATGATTGTTGTTCGTCCTATGGACTAAAACCCTCCGGTTTATATAGACACAGGAGAGGGCTAGGGTTACACAGAGTAGGTTACAACGGAAGGAGATCTACATATCCGTATCGCCAAGCTTGCCTTCCACACCAAGGAAAGTCCCATCCGGACACGGGAGGAAGTCTTCAATCTTGTAGCTTCATGGTCCAAGAGTCCGGCCAAAGGTTATAGTCCGGCTACCCGGACACCCCCTAATCCAGGACTCCCTCATGGGGCTTTGTGATTTGACCCCTCGTCGCTCATTTTCTACTACTGCGGCGCTACGGCTGGGGTGCCTCCAATTCCAAGCGCTGCTCCAAACTTTAATTTGGTGCATCGCACGTGGAACAAGACGGTGGATGAGCCACATGTCGGCCAAAGGGGTCCTGTTAAGTGTGTCGCCATTTCGTGTGCGGACTGACCCTGCTTGAGTTGCTACGCCAACACGACAGGAGCAACCTACCACTTGGTTTTGCTCCTTGGTGAATCCCAACTATATATTGATCTAAAAAGATACGTGCTGAACTACCCTCTCCGTCTCGGTTTTTTTTATTTTTAGGCGTCTCGGTTTATAGGGCATGCACGAAGTTCTAGGTCATCCATTTGACTAACTAAATATGAGTTACTATGTCACAAAAAGTATATCATTGGATTCTTAAGCGGATGTAGTTGTATTTACAAGTCGAGGACGGGGCTTTTCCTGCGCGGTAGGCGGCGGGGCAGTTCCGCCTAGTAGGTTCGACAGAGACGTGAGAAGACGAGGGAGTAGGCTGCTGCAAACGTAGGGCTGTGTGATTTGATAGCGAGTTACTGTTGGACAGGTGGGGGCCCGTGATTTGACTTGCCATTATCATTTTAACTACGGCGCTACGACCGGCGTGAGTCTCCCAGATTCCTTACCACCTCCATACAGGTGCCTCTCCCAATGCTCCACCATGTAGTAGAGGCTGGCTCTTGCATTAGAGCCCACTTCTCCACTTTTTCCTTGCCTCTCTTTCCTCCACATATGCAAAAATGCCATGTAAAGCGCACTATTGTACTTACTTTTACTTGCTCCTACAGGTGCTTAAGCTTGCCACATAGGCATAAAGTCTGATGTGGCAAGTTAATCAAGAAGAGAGAGACTAGTTTGGTGATCCAAGGAAGAAACTGTGCTAAGCGCGTGTACCTAGGTGAAAAGACAATTTTGAGTCTATAGCTAATTAAATGAAGCAAACTTAGCAACACCATTTCATTGGAAGAGGTCACTCCTTGGCAAATTCAACAAATACACGCGCTTACTAGCACTGTTTCTTCCTTGAGTACGAAGAAAGAGATAGAGAGGAGTAAAAAAATACACTTATAGCCAACCTTCTTGTAGTATGAGTGACTAAGTGATGACTATGTATGACATGCCAACATCAGATAGCCTAACGCACCATGTTAAATCTCCAAGGGCGCGACCGCGCGAGCGACGCGACGGTCGTGGTAGGCGCAACCATGATACGGGCTGCTGGCAGCCCTTGGATCTGAGATTAAACGGTCTCATGCTAAGTTGCTGAAAATTTGCAGAATAACCCTCTAGGATAGGATATTCACCCATAGGTCTAGAATCACGCCATGCAACCGTTCGATCTCAGATCCAAGGGCTCTCGGAAGCCTGAATCATGGGAGAATGGAAAGCCACTACCCTGCTATTCGCACACTGGCAGTTCGCTCCTACTCGTCCCCGCACGTCCTTCAATACTACGACGGTTCGCTCCTAGTCGTCTCGTCCATTCACATTAAGGCAGTTCCACTAATCCTAACCCTACTCCCAAATCCATGGCGTCCCAAATCTCCATGATCGGCGGTGAGTACAAGGTTAGAACCATCACCAACGATGAGTTCGACGTCATCTACACCCGTTCTTCCGCGACGGTGAAAGGATGACTTTCTTGCTTCAGACGCATGTTCGAAAACTCAGATGATGAGTGGGTTGCTGGGCTAGATGTTGAGTACACCATAGTCCTGCACTACTAGGAAAAGTCCTACTAATGGTGCACCAGTTTTGCCTACTAATGGCGCACTACTGGTGCGCCATTAGTATCACGCCACTAGTATTTTTTACTAATGGCGCACCACTGGTGCGCCATTAGTATCTGGTATACTAATGGCGCACCATGCAGTGCGCCATTAGTATAGAACACCATGTGCCATTAGTATGCCTCCCAGGGGGCCATGTTTAACTGGCATACTAATGGCACACTATGGGGTGATGCGCCATTAGTATACTTTGGCACACTAATGGTGCACTCCGTAGTGATGCGCCATTAGTATCCTTTGGCATACTAATGGCGCACCTTGAGGCGATGCGCCATTAGTATGAATATTAGGGTTTTTTTACTTTTCTGATTTTTGCACAGGTTACAAAATATATTATTGGACACAATATAGACAGCAGCACACAGCAACAACAGATTCATCGAATACAATAGAAGATTAGTCTCCGAATACAATTCATCATATTAGTCTCCAAATTCAAAAGACCGAACAAAGATAAAACATTACATGTCTCGAGACCACGAGTATCGAGTTTGTCTTCACATTTCAAGTCGATATCGATCATCTAAACTACCATCACATAGAAGAGAGTTGCAGTCATCACGATGAGCATCATCGTGATGAAACTGGTCTTCATCCGGTTCCTCCAACGCTCCCTCCTCTCTCCCGCTAGATAGCGGGCGTATCTAGATTCCGCCTCCGCCCTAGTGGTGTACCCATTGTAACTGTTACCGCTGAAACGGTGAACCTGTCTCCGACACTCCTCCCAGTCGTCGTAGACTCCGGGAACCTTACCCTTGTACACGACATACGACGACATCTCTATGCACAAGCCAAACAACAGATAATACATAAGCAATATATAAGTATGCAACAAAAGGATTGGAAGAGAAAAGCAAGACATTAATAGCACAATTCATGGTCCTACTAATAAATAGCATCGATTACATCTAAGTTGAACGACTGTCCAAACCAAAGAGACATACAATTCATTAAAGTTTAATTACAACATGAGCCAATCAATGTTTCAGAACTACACATCACTACTTTCGACTCGACTCATGGGACAGGAGCGTGGATGAAGCCGCCGTCTGTCATGATGGTCATGAAATCGCAGGCGTTGTCAGCCTGCATTTGTAGCGTTTTGTCTATCTCACTGTTGGACGGTTGATATCTGAGGTAGAACTGCCCTGAGGTATGAAGGACATCTTGATGGATGATGTCTGCAAACTCCGACTGGATGCGAAATAATTCTTGTCTGATGTCCGCGTCCTGGATTGCCGACAAGCTCGCGGCCCAATCTTTGAGATTATCTGGTAGCAGAAGGTGATGATGGTCCCTTACGATCGCCCACATGTGATGGAGGGTGCAGTAGGCATCCTTCTGACCGCCAGGCGGCTGCTTGACGCAGCAGAACATCGTATTGTGGGCGAACATGTGCTTGCCGTACTTACGAACTGCCCTTGTGAAGGTGCCTCTAGATTTGGCGTAGCCGGGGAGAACATCATCAAGAACTTTCTTGATATTTGTGTAGTCTATCTTGGAGTCACGGTTCGGGTCGAAATACGTGGCCATGGAATATTTTGGGCTTAAGAGGATGAGTGTGCAATGTGTGTCACTGCACAGAACACGGAATGTTAGAAAAAAAAAGAATGATCGAAATCTAAGAAATCATATGTGACGGGACGGTTAAGGGATGACTTACTCGAGAAAGTAAGCCACAAGGAAGTTATCCTTATCTAGGTTTGCCAGAATGACGCCTTCGAGGTGTGAACTCGCGACTTGGCGGTCCCCAGCGCTGCTCAAGAGCTTGGCACGCATGTAGAAGGGGTCGACTATCACGATGTCCGGGGTCTTGTCTCTAATGATCCGCATCTCCATACTCAGCGAAAACAGCCAAACGAAGGTGTAGTGCAGCGGATGAAGGTTAAACATAGCAAAGATGTCATCAAACCGCAGGACGATCGTACCCCCGATGTCGCCATCCACAAAGCCCTTGCCCTCTGGCACCTTGGCCACGAAAACATGTATGCCACATCATTCTCTCTGAGACGTCGCTTCTCCAAAGAAAGAACACTATCGTGCAGATCCCGCATAGCACCGGTTGCAGCATTAAGCATATTTGTCGGTAGCATCGCCCTACCCGCCACATGCACCCTCCTCGAGATATCCTTAGGTGAAGGTGGCCCGTCCTGAGCACGGATCGTACTCGGTGCCGACTGGCTCGCACCGGCGCCCTTTTTAGTCTTCCGTTTCCGACTCTTCTTCTTGATCTACTGTAATGGGAACGTGTTCTGCTCACAGACCGCCTTCTTGAGCGTGTTGGTGCTGATAATATTTCACACCTCAGCTATCTGAGGCTCGGTGAAGGCGGCAGCTGGAGGCGTCTCCTGAGAACTGAACGCCAGACGACGCCTATTGCAACTGGGTTTCTCCGCCGTACCAGCTAGATCGCGGTCGTCTTGGTTGGGTTCTTGAGAAGGAGGCCCACAGAACTCGTCACCGTACCCATGTTCGGCAAAGTACTTATCGACGTTGGTAAATGTACCGTCATCGTTGTCGTTGTCGTCCGGATCCTGTGCCATATGCATGTCCGGATCCTGTGCCATAGGGATGTCCGACATGTCCGGTAGCGTTGCGGCGTTCTTGACATGGCTTGGCGTCGGCACGACTGGCGGTCTTGTCTATGGGGTGGTGTCCCCCACCCCAAACGAATCTGGCTCTTCGACCAAAGCAGGGGCCAGCTTACGCAGGCGCTGAGGGTCATCTCATCTTCTTCGTCGGCCCCAGCGGGTCGAATCGGAGGTAACATCTCGTCGTAGCCTGGCAGCACCCGAACCACTTCAGCCCTATACACTGTGGGTGGCATCGGATTACCGTGGAACAAGGGGTTGCCCGGTTGAACGATTCTGCCCTTGGAGACATCGGCCAACTCGCCGCATCATTAGCGTGAAGCTCCTGCCTGATGCCCATTGATTTCAAGTCTGCCCTTGCTTTCGGCCCATCTTTGGTCCTCCATGGCATGTTGAGCAGGGTACCAAGCAGACTCTCATGCACGTTCTTCGTGATATGCATGGCATCAAGGCTATGAGGCACACGGTGGATCTTCCAGTACGGCAAGTCCCAGAAAACAGACCTCGTTTTCCATACCTTCAGTAGTGGCTCTGGCGCCTTTCGCTTCTTTCCCGGCTCTGGCGCATTTTGCTTCTTTCCCGGCAGTGGGCAATCTTTCCAATTTTTCAACAGCCTGTCTATCTCCATGCCGCTCTTCGTACGCGGGCGTCTTCAGGGTTCCGTCTCACCATCGAACAGATCCTTGCGTTTCCTCCACGGGTCATCATCGTGAAGCCACCTTCGATGTCCCATGAACACAGTTTTCGAAGACCCGGGATCTCTATCTAGCTGGCGATACGTTGTGTCATCCATTGTGGGGACCCCGACTCATAATTCGTGATCACCGAATGCACGTGTACAGTGATCCCAGAGATCAATGCTCACCGAACACACAGAAGCAAAATGACAAGAGTCTTACATCCATACATACCGTATTACACAAGTAGGACCATTATGGTCAAGTATTGAGTATAACATTGCAGCGGAAATCTTCATCGATAACTTGGACACATGCCATCTGCCTTAACCCTACAGGCATTCTGACTGGGAAGCGTCCTAGCTCGCATGTTCGTCACCGAAGTATTCTTCATCATATCCTGTTCTTTCATGCCTGGCCAAAAAAATAACCAGTGGCAAGCCAATGAGTACTTCGAATGTACTCGCAAGCAACCCATGTTTTGGTTCAAGATACAATAATGCATGCTATAGGTAAATTTTTGCAGAAAGCTAGTTTTGAGTGCAATGACATGTTCAACAACTTGTAAGACATGCATCAGGAGAATTCAAGTAACCATGAGGACAGCTTACAGATATAAACATAAATAGAGTGGGCATCAACCCAACACAATCATGTCAAGTCCTTTGACTTGACCCAAGTAGTTCTTCCCACTTATCCAAACACACCCACTTGTTTGCAAACACGTGGACGTAGCCCAAGAGCGGTTACCCAACTGTCCTTGACCGTGGACACGGCTATTTGAATAGTTTTACACTCTGCAGAGGTTGCACACTTTACCCACAAGATCCGGGGAATTTCCGTATCATCAACGACCCGTGGTACTTCAAGTACCCGGGGTAAGCACCCGATCATTATCTTTCCCTAGACGACACTAACAAAGAGTCCACTCGTTGTTCCGTATCCTCATCATGTACATCATACGAGACTCACTCGAGATCATAACATCCGAGAGGGGACACAACGGTGTATCCGGTGCCCTGTGAAAAAAGTCATGGCCGCCCTACCTGGCACGACCCCGTCCCAAGGGAGCGCAACAACAACTCTCCCGTCACTAGTAATGCGGGCTCCAAGCTAGTATCAGCCTAGGTAATCAATAATGCCCTTTCCCATATAAGGATAGATTGGTTGCGCATGTAAGGTTGGAATAACGATCGCAACTTAAACCAATCCGTTTTGAAAAGCATCACACACACTTGCCCCGGTTTCGTCATCAAGTGGCTACCCAACTCATTATCTCCCTCGGGCATAAGTGGCACCCGACGGGGTTTTCAAAAAGTCCTTTGAAAATACTTTGTCTCCATCACCATGCATATTCCCGTACCCTTTTGCGTAGCAACTACTCTAGCACCCTATCTACTCCCACCGGCATAACCCTCATAAGGAGGTAGGGTCATGCACAATGCAAGTATCAACGAGGAAGTAATGGAGGCAAACCACCCCAAGTGATCACCTCATCATCATGACTTCGATGCAAGCAATAAAAGTGCCATATGACATGCATAAAAAGGGTTTCTTAGACATGGTCAAAGGGTTGCTTGCCTGTTTTAACAAAGTCTTCAAGGTCTTCAAATATCTCTGGTCCAACTCCGAGCATTTCGTCTACTTCGTCAACTATCGTTGAAAGCATCCATAATAAGCAACACAACAAGACAGAAAATAAAAGTGCTCTAAAAATGTGAGTTGGAGTTTTCTAAGATACCTCTGGTCATATGAGGAATGACCAAGGTGATTTCATTGGAAGTGGATCAATGGATATTTCTAAACATTTGATATGATGGAATCAAGGGGTTTATGGATTTGCAAGAAGTGTATAGAAATATATTTTTGAAAAATATGCAAATGCACCCATTTAACAAACCATGATTTTAGAAGCATCTGGGAGTTGGTTTCACTGGATTTGGACTTCAAATGAATTTCCTATGAATTTGCAAAGTTGACAAATATAAAAGAAATGGCTCATTATTTTGTGTGGTACAGAAAGTATTAATAAAAATGTTCATAAACTAAGTTATGAACTTAGAAGCATCTAGGAATTTGAACCATGGCATTTGGATCAATTTTGAGCTCTCTGTGATTTTCTAAAGTTCATCACAGAAATAGGAAAATAGGGTTTTACGAAATATGTGTGAAGAAAAGTTTCCTGGAAAAATGTGCAAACAGCGCCATGTGATAGATCATGAATTTCTGAGCTACTAGAAATTTGAATCATCAAATTTGGAGTTGATTTGAACTATTTATGGATTTTACAAATTTTACAGAAAAGAAAAGGGAAAAGGTTTTTACCCAAACAGGCTGGATTTGGGCGGCAACAGCGTGCACTGGGCGAGGCTTAACGGCAGGGCACCACTGGGCCGGCCCAGCAACTCTGCCACGCGGGCGATAGGGCGATGTCGAAGGCGCCCATGCGGAGTGCGCCTTCGCTGCGGGGACGCGGGAGACGTAGAACCCGCCTCCACTTGCCAGCGTGGCCCAGTGGTTGGGCCACTGACGAGTGGGCCCCGCCTGCAGGTTCTTCCTCAACCTCCCGCACGGGCGCGAAGGGCGACAGAGGAGGCGTTTGACGCCGGCCGCCGGCGCTACAGGGCATCTCCGGCGATGATCTGCCCACCTGCGTGCTCAGCAGAGAGAGACGAACCAGGGAGACACCATCACGGGTGCCTGCGTCACCGGATGGGAGCAGGGCTTCGCCGGCGGCGTACGGTGGCGTCGGGCGAGAGTGGCCATGGCCTAGAGGCTCACCGGAGGAGAAAGAAGGGTGCGGTCAAGCTCCTCAGGTTCTGGGGGGGGGTCCTGTGATGCGGTTATAGGGAGAGGAGGGAGTCGGGACGACGCGAAATTTGGCGATGGACGGCGGCTCGGCTTCACGGGAGGAAGAATGGCGCGGTCCGGGGGGTCCAGGGGAGGAAGAGAGGGCAGTTGGAGACGAGATAGTGCTCGGGGGTGGCCTTTAAATAGGCGCGTGACGGTCCACCGAGGACTCATGCGCCGGCGAGCTCGTTGCCGTCGCCACGGGTCACGGGAGCTCGTCGCGGTGTGTCTGGGGTGTTCCTGGATTCGGTCCAGAGCTAGGGGAGAGAAGAGAGAGAGCAGGGGGGCCAGGGGCACCGCGCGTGTGAGCTCAGCCATTGGAGCTCTCGGGCGGCCGGCGCGCGTGCGAAAGGAGGCAGCAGGAGGGAGAAGGAGGAGGGGGCCAGGTGTGTGGCGTGTTGCGGACGTCGAGGCACCTAGACTAGCGCGAGGGGGAGGCTCGAGGTGGTCGGGTGGCTTGGGCAGAGAGCAGCTACAGTGCGTGGGAGCACTGTAGCGTGCTCTGGAGCACGCCTTTGGCATGCCATGGCATAAAAAAGGGGAAAGTGGGCACGGCCACTTGTGTCCAGTAGTGCTAGGGAGTAGTAAAGAAAGGGGAGGAAGCATTGGATGCTCTCGAGAGCCTCTAGGAGAGGAGAGAGGTTGAGAGAGAGGTGAACAGTGGCTGTCTAGAGGGGGGAAATGGTGTTTTACCCCATCAATCATGGAGCTTTGGAAGAGGAGGAGCTACTGGAGGTAGGAGGTGACCTGGGGCAGCTGTGGTAAAAACTTAGGCTCATGGAGATTAGTGGAAGAGGTCAAAATGATGATTTCGGAAAAATGGCAGAAGGTGTTTGTTGTTGGTTTGGGCAAGAAAATTAATTCCACTTGCCATGAGAATTAACAGGATGTAATGGCACATCGAAGTAGGGTGTTCCACTAAGTTTGAGCTCATTTGGGCAAAGTAGCCAATGTTACTTTGGTAAACCCTAGAAATCAGCAGAAATGGCTTTACCAAGATTTAGTCATGCAAATCTATTCTCATTGATGCACCAGTTGGTGTAGTGTCATCATTTGAGGATTTGAACATGTCCACAAAAATTGAGATAAAAAGGACACACTTGGCAATCTAGAGTTGTTCAAATTTGGTTCTGGACAGAAAGGGTTTTGGGGCACTTTTGTGAACCAACATTGTTTTGATTGATATGAAACTTTGCAAGATCATCACATTATGCATATGTGACTTGCTAGAATTTTCCTGGATTTATTTGAAAATATTTCTTATAGAAATATTTCAAATATTTGAAATGGGCTGAAATGTTTCTGGAGGGTTTTGTCCAATATTTTGATCATGACCATATGTTGAAACTCATATATATGGAAAATATATGTCCATTGAGTCTCCCTAATTTTTCTCAAATATTTCTAAAGCTTTAAAATAATTTTAACCTATTAAAGACCATTTCTGGCCTTAAGAAAAAGCATGTAAATAAAATAGGAAAATAACTTTTAAAATTATATTTTTGTGGTTTCTGGGTATCCTATATCTCATAGGAGTCAAACATATTTTTGGAAAGATTTTTACTGCCTTGAATTAAGTACTTGCAGTACAAACCTCAATTCAGGGTTTTTGGAAAACTAATTTTTGAAAATACTATTTGGAAAAATTATTTTTGTAAGAAATTATTTTTATGTCCTATACACATGGCATGATCACTGGTTCAAGGGTTTGGAGCAAGGAGATGAAGTATAGGAGTTTGGAGGATTTATTTGATTTTTAGAGCACTTGCAAACAGGAGTCAAACATTCAATCAAAGCAAAGACAAAACACTCAATTTTTTTTTGTCAAACCACATTTTATCATGATTGTTAGCTTAAGTGTAGTGGCATGAAAATCAGGGTGTGACAGACCTACCCCCCTTACAAGAATCTCGTCCCCGAGATTCCCAGACTAGGCGCAGAAAGGAGTATGGAGACTTGGATTTGGGGTAGTCTTCACGTCCTCATACTGCTTCTGCTTCCGAGTGGTGCTCCATTGAACCTTGAAGCACTTGATGGTGTGGCTTCGTGTATGACGTTCTTGCTTGATCAAGGTTGCTAAGGGGTCTCTCGTGTTAGGTCAGGTTGAGCTAGAGGTCGATGGCTCGGTGATCGATGTCCTTGTTAGTGATCGGCTAGCTAGGAAGTCAAAAACACTTTCGGAGTTGTGTCATGTGGAAACATTACGCACAGTGCGTAACTCAGGTGGCAACTCCAGGTGGTAGCCATCTACTCTTCGTCTCAAAATGATCTAAAAGGGGGTTGTTGAACCTTGGAGTGATCTCGAAGAGGGTCAATGAATCTTGGTGTGGGTTTCCTTGTCATTGAAATGCTTGGTTCTCTTTGAGAGAAGTGGCTCGCAGATACACCTGGTCTTCGACGAGAAAGTTCACTTCTTGATGATGGTGGTGGGTGTAGTTCTTCCTCCTTGGCATGGCGGTCTTCAAATGTTCCTTGACTAGTTGAACGGCTCTTCTTCCATCTTCGGGTGGACAAGTAGGTCACCAAATGATGATGACAACTATCTTGTCTAAGCACTCCATGAAGACTTGCTCACTGGGTACATAGGGTATAGGTTGGGGTATCGGTGGTGGCCATGGTTGGCTATTGGCCAAGGTTTCCTCGTCCTAGAGATAAAGCCCATGGTTGTGATTCCGACCATATCGTGGCTTGGTGGGGCTTAAGGGTTTCAAGGATTCTAGTGTGCGAGCGAACGTTTATCACCTTATCCTTAAGCACGGTTCCTGAGATGCCAATTGTTCTATCACATCATATTACCGAAAGAATCATCTCGTATAGGTCAACTCCAATCATCATTTATCCTATTCATATCCTCATGACTCCCAAGAGGAGGTCTAATAAAATTATACATGTCTACGATCCCCAAAAATCATATGTATGTCTACCCCTAAAAATCCATGGGTATCCAAGCTTCCAAGATGGAGTTAAACATGACAATCCAAGCGCTCAGTCTATTGATCCAAGGTCCATAATAAAGCATCTCTATCCTAAGGAAACACGTCATAAGCCACTCCAAGATCTTATTTCCTTCCTATGAATCAACTCCAACCACCCATTAATTAAAGTAATCACTACATGATCGAGTAGTTCTACAAATCCAATCTCTATGGTGTTCCACAAGATCTTCTAAAGTCCCTATAATCCCCAAATACTTGAAAGGGCTATCTTTACTATAGTCAGTCCACCAATTTCCATTTATCATGGCCAAGTAAACTACAAGGTCAGGCTTATATAGATCCCTAAATCAACTCCGACAATGAATCCAATCTCCTAGTTTATCGTCCACCGAGAAACATGGTATCATGATCGAGATCATTAGTCTAAATCCAATTTACTCCGAACCATGTAGACATACTCAGCATCTATATTCAACTAGAATCACCTACTTAAATCCAAATCTCTTGTCCAACGAGAATTCCTACATGTTCCCCCAAGTCATTTACGTAATATCAACTGTCTCCTATCAATATCCCCCGGCTAAGTCAAATCCTTATACTTCCAAGAATTTCATCTTGAGATTATAATTGTTCTACAAAATCCAATTTACTCAGGGGTAATGAAAGCTACGCTACTCTATAATCATGATCCGACCAAGATCATCTACCAACATCAAAGCCTCATAATCCACCAAATAGTGTCATATAATTCCTCAAGTCATTTATACAAAATCATCAAGTCATTTGTCCTCTATTCCTATATCCTCAAATTGGTCTTCCCTATGGCACCCCCAGTTCTTGTGCTATATTAGGATGACAATGTGCTTGCTCACTATGTCCAGTAGTTCCATAATGAACCCAGTGTTGTGCAAGGTTACAGAGTCTTAACTGGTTCTCTTGCAATTCTGTAGGTCAAGCTCATGGTTAAGGATTTGAGTTGGGGCATCTTGTGAAGTCTCGAAGGGTCTAGAGATGGGTATCCAGTCTTGAGTTGTAAACATACGGGGTTGCACTTGGTCTAGGAGGCTGTAGCAAAAGTCTTCAGTGCTAATTGGTCGCCGAGGTAGAATCCTTGGTGTACCTTGTCTTGCCGATCTTTATTTAAGGAGAGAGAGATGAGAGGGAAGAGTAGCATAGAGGAGGGAATGCCTAAAGGGGGTTCTATAGTGCAGGTGCAAAAAACGGGCGCCAAAAAGGGCCAAACAAAGGAAAACAAGGAAGGTGATATAGTCGCGTATTTGTTGCCTAGGGCAAAAGTGCGACTTATATCAAAACACAAACAAATAAAAACAAGCAACACACAATCATGGTTCTATTCGAACCATCATACGGACTCGACTGCGCATAGGGGGTACACGACTCATCCTACCCTAGGGGTTCTCGGATTCAGTAGTCGTGCCTTGTGCCTCATGCAGTCTTCTGAGTTTTCCTCAGGTGTTGCTACGTCTCTTGTTGTTGTTCGATGAAACAATCTAGGTTGAGCCTGAAGAGTGTTCAACAAATTCTCGCCTGTTGAAGTGATGGGGTGAAGGTGGCTCCTCGTAGCAGGTATTAACTCGGTCTTCTGTTGTCTTCTTAATCATGACGACCCCTTTTGCCTTCTAAGGCGTCAAGGGTTTCGGGTAAGCAATCATTTATGCAGTGACATTAACAAGGCATAGTAGAGGTCCAACCTATCGGTTACGTTGATGACAACATCGACACCAAGAGCGGGGGACGAAGAGAACCATTTTCCTGCTCACTATAGTGAGGCGGACCAAATGGCGAGGTCCTCATCCACCGGTGGTTGTCGATACAACAACAGTAAGGACATGGTTGCTCTATTAGCGATGTACATCATGATCTTGCATTTCCTATGCCCTGATCATCATAGGCTAAGGTCGCATCATCTTGGAGCAATGTCAAGGGTGTCACCATCTTCTGGGCCTTCATGTCCTCATTCCTAAAGGATGTATCTTCTGTTGGTATCGTCTTGTTGTGGTGTCGCCAATCTTTTGTTCACAAGAGGTGGGTGAGTGTTCGACAAGGAATCTTCCTTCTAGGTTACCCACGAGGGTTACAAGGAATCCTGTGGTCAGGGTACTAGCGACCATAAGTTTTGAAGGTGAAGAGATCAATAAGGAAAATATACCTTAGTTTTTTAGAAAAACTTAGAGGGGAAGAGAAGTATAGGTAGTTTTGAAAACTAGTAATAGTTTTGGAAATAGTTTTACCCTAACTAACAACCATGCTAACTAAGGCATCCTACAGTCAGGATGGCTCTGATACCAGCTCTGTGGGGACCCCGACTCATAAGTCGTGATCACCGAATGCACGTGTACAGTGATCCCAGAGATAATTGCTCACTGAACACACAGAAGCAGAATAACAAGAGTCTTACATCCATACATACCGTATTACACAAGTAGGACCATTATAGTCAAGTCTTGAGTATAACATTGCAGCGGAAATCTTCGTCGATAACTTGGACCCATGCCATCTGCCTTAACCCTAGAGGCATTCTGACTGGGAAGCGTCCTAGCTCGCATGTTCATCACCGAAGTATTCTTCATCATATCCTGTTCTTTCATGCCTGGCCAATAAAATAACCAGTGGCAAGCCAATGAGTACTTTGAATGTACTCGCAAGCAACCCATGTTTTGGTTCAAGACACAATAATGCATGCTATACGTAAATTTTTGCAAAAATCTAGTTTTGAGTGCAATGACATGTTCAACAACTTGTAAGACGTGAATCAGGAGAATTCAAGTAACCATGAGGACAGGTTACAGATATCAACATAAATAGAGTGGGCATCAACCCAACTAATCATGTCAAGTCCTTTGACTTGACCCAAGTAGTTCTTCCCACTTATCCAAACACATCCATTGGTTTGTAAACACGTGGACGTAGCCCAAGAGAGGTTACCCAACTGTCCTTGACCGTGGACACGGCTATTCGAATAGTTTTACACTCTGCAGAGGTTGCACACTTTACCCACAAGATCCGGGGAACTTCCATGTCATCCACGACCCGCGGTACTTCAAGTACCCGGGGTAAGCACCCGATCACTATCTTTCCCTAGACGACGCTAACAAAGAGTCCACTCGTTGTTCCGTATCCTCACGATGTACATCATACGAGACTCACTCGAGATCATAACATACGAGAGGGGACACAACGGTGTATCCGGTGCCCTGTGAAAACAGTCATGGCCGCTCTACCTGGCACGACCCCGTACCGAGGGAGCGCAACAACAACTCTCACGTCACTAGTAATGCGGGCTCCAAGCTAGTATCGGCCTAGGTAATCAATAATTCCCTTTCCCATATAAGGGTAGAGTGGTTGCGCATGTAAGGTTGGAATAACGATCGCAACTTAAAACAATCTGTTTTGAAAAGCAACACACACACTTGCCTCGGTACACCACTTGGTCATCAAGTGGCTACCCAACTCATTATCTCCCTCGGGCATAAGTTGCACCCGACGGGGTTTTCAAAAAATCCTTTGAAAATACTTTGTCTCCATCACCATGCATATTCCCGTACCCTTTTGCGTAGCAACTACTCTAGCACCCTATCTACTCCCACCGGCATAACCCTCATAAGGAGGTAGGGTCATGCACAATGCAAGTATCAACGAGGAAGTAATGGAGGCAAACCACCCCAAGTGATCACCTCATCATCATGACTTCGATGCAAGCAATAAAAGTGCCATATGACATGCATAAAAAGGGTTTCTTAGACATGGTCAAAGGGTTGCTTGCCTGTTTTAACAAAGTCTTCGAGGTCTTCAAATATCTCTGGTCCAACTTCGAGCATTTCGTCTACTTCGTCAACTATCGTTGAAAGCATCCATAATAAGCAACACAACAAGACAGAAAATAAAAGTGCTCTAAAAATGTGAGTTGGAGTTTTCTAAGATACCTCTGGTCATATGAGGAATGACCAAGGTGATTTCATTGGAAGTGGATCAATGGATATTTCTAAACATTTGATATGATGGAATCAAGGGGTTTATGGATTTGCAAGAAGTGTATAGAAATATATTTTTGAAAAATATGCAAATGCACCCATTTAACAAACCATGATTTTAGAAGCATCTGGGAGTTGGTTTCACTGGATTTGGACTTCAAATGAATTTCCTATGAATTTGCAAAGTTGACAAATATAAAAGAAATGGCTCATTATTTTGTGTGGTACAGAAAGTATTAATAAAAATGTTCATAAACTAAGTTATGAACTTAGAAGCATCTAGGAATTTGAACCATGGCATTTGGATCAATTTTGAGCTCTCTGTGATTTTCTAAAGTTCATCACAGAAATAGGAAAATAGGGTTTTACGAAATATGTGTGAAGAAAAGTTTCCTGGAAAAATGTGCAAACAGCGCCATGTGATAGATCATGAATTTCTGAGCTACTAGAAATTTGAATCATCAAATTTGGAGTTGATTTGAACTATTTATGGATTTTACAAATTTTACAGAAAAGAAAAGGGAAAAGGTTTTTACCCAAACAGGCTGGATTTGGGCGGCAACAGCGTGCACTGGGCGAGGCTTAACGGCAGGGCACCACTGGGCCGGCCCAGCAACTCAGCCACGCGGGCGATATGGCGACGTCGAAGGCGCCCACGCGGAGTGCGCCTTCGCTGCGGGGACGTGGGAGACGTTGAACCCGCCTCCACTTGCCAGCGTGGCCCGGTGGTTGGGCCACTGACGAGCGGGCCCCGCCTGCAGGTTCGTCCTCAACCTCCCGCGCAGGCGCGAAGGGCGACAGAGGAGGCGTTCGACACTGTCTGCCGGCGCTACAGGTCGTCTCCGGCGATGATCCGCCCACCGGCGTGCTGAGCGGAGAGAGACGAACCAGGGAGACCCCACCACGGGAGCCTGCGTCACCGGATGGGAGCAGGGCTTCGCCCACGGCGGACGGTGGCGTCGGGCGAGAGTGGCCATGGCCTAGAGGCTCTCCGAACGAGAAAGAAGGGTGCGGTCGAGCTCCTCAGGTTCTGGGGGGTCGTCTGATGCGGTTATAGGGAGAGGAGGGAGCCGGGACAGCGCGAATTTTGGCGATGGACGGCGGCTCGGCTTCGGCCTTGGAGGTGGATGGGGGCACGGGAGGAAGAATGGCGCGGTCCGGGGGGTCCAGGGGAGGGAGAGAGGGCAGTTGGAGACGAGATAGTGCTCGGGGGTGGCCTTTAAATAGGCGGGCGACGGTCCACCGAGGACTCGTGCGCCGGCGAGCTTGTTGCCGTCACCACGGGTCACGGGAGCTCGTCGCGGTGTGTCTGGGGTGTTCCTGGATTCGGTCCAGAGCTAGGGGAGAGAAGAGAGAGAGCAGGTGGGCCAGGGGCACCGCGCGTGTGAGCTCAGCCATTGGAGCTCTCGGGCGGCCGGCGCGCGTGCGAAAGGAGGCAGCGGGAGGGAGAAGGAGGAGGGGGCCAGGGGCGTGGCGTGTTGCGGACGTCGAGGCACCTAGACTGGCGTGAGGGGGAGGCTCGAGGTGGTCGGGTGGCTTGGGCAGAGAGCGGCTACAGTGCGTGGGAGCACTGTAGCGCGCTCTGGAGCACGCCTTTGGCATGCCATGGCATGAAAAAGGGGAAAGTGGGCGCGTCCACTTGTGTCCAGAAGTGCTAGGGAGTAGTAAAGAAAGGGAAGGAAGCATTGGATGCTCTCGAGAGCCTCTAGGAGAGGAGAGAGGTTGAGAAAGAGGTGAACAGTGGCTGTCCAGAGGGGGGAAATGGGGTTTTACCCAATCAATCTTGGAGCTTTGGAAGAGGAGGAGCTACTGGAGGTAGGAGGTGACCTGGGGTAGCAGTGGTAAAAACTTAGGCTCATGGAGATTAGTGGAAGAGGTCAAAATGATGATTTAGGAAAAATGGCAGAAGGTGTTTGTTGTTGGTTTGGGCAAGAAAATTAATTCCACTTTCCATGAGAATTAACAGGATGGAATGGCACATAGAAGTAGGGTGGTCCACCAAGTTTGAGCTCGTTTGGGCAAAGTAGCCAATGTAACTTTGGTAAACCCTAGAAATCAGCAGAAATGGCTTTACCAAGATTTAGTCATGCAAATATATTCTCCTTGATGCACCACTTGGTGTAGTGTCATCATTTGAGGATTTGAACATGTCCACAAAAATTCAGATCAAAAGGACACACTTGGCAATCTAGAGTTGTTCAAATTTAGTTCTGGACAGAAAGGGTTTTGGGGCACTTTTGAGAACCAAACTTGTTTTTATTGATATGCAACTTTACAAGATCATCAAATTATGCATATGTTACTTGCTAGAATTTTTCTGGATTTATTTGAAAATATTTCTTATAGAAATATTTCAAATATTTGAAATGGGCTGAAATGGTTCTGGAGGGTTTTGTCCAATATTTTGATCATGAACATATGTTTAAACTCATATATATGGAAAATATATGTCCATCGAGTCTCCCTAATTTTTCTCAAATATTTCTAAAGCTTTAAAATAATTTTAACCTATTAAAGACCATTTCTGGCCTTAAGAAAAAGCCTGTAAATAAAATAGGAAAATAACTTTTAAAATTATATTTTTGTGGTTTCTGGGTATCCTATATCTAATAGGAGTCAAACATATTTTTGGAAAGATTTTTACTGCCCTGAGTTAAGTACTTGCAGTACAAACCTCAATTCAGGGGGTTTTGGAAAACTAATTTTTGAAAATACTATTTGGCCAAATTACTTTTGTAAGAAATTATTTTTATGTCCTATACACATGGCATGATCATTGGTTCAAGGGTTTGGAGCAAGGAGATGAAGTATAGGAGTTTGGAGGATTTATTTGATTTTTAGAGCACTTGCAAACAGGAGTCAAACATTCAATCAAAGCAAAGACAAAACACTCAAAAAAAATTGTCAAACAACATTTTATCATGATTGTTAGCTTAAGTGTAGTGGCATGAAAATCAGGGTGTGACATCCATGCACCTGACGCATACAGAAAATCCGTGGACCACCTGCCCCGCGAGATATCCGTAACCGACATAGTCGTGCACCGTCGTGAGCAGTGCGGCTCTCATAGGGAAATATTCTTTCTCTGCGGCGTCCCATGTATTGGCTAGCGTTTTCCACAGCGTGTCTAGCTCCTGTTTCAGCAGCCCCATATACAGATTGATGTTGTTCCCTGGTTGTTTCGGCCCTTCAATTAGCATACTCATGTGAATGTACTTCATCTTCATGCACAACCAGGGGGGAAGGTTGTACATCCACACAAACACAGGCCAGGTGCTATGTGTGCTTCTATGGATGCCAAACGGATTGACTCCATCGGTGCTCGCGCCCAGCACGATGTTCCTTGGATCCTTCCCAAATTCTGGGTGTTCGAAGTTCAGTGCTTGCCACTGGCTCCCATCCTTAGGGTGACTCAGCATCTTGTCTTTTTTATTTATCTCTGGATCATTTGCGTCATCTTCTCGCTTCTTCTCCTCCCTATCCGCGTGCCAACGCAGGAGCTTTGCTACCTTAGACTCCGTGAAATACCGCTGCAGACGAGGAGTGATCGGAAAGTACCACACCACTTTTCGAGGAGCTTTCTTCCTCTTCTTGTATCGAGTGACGCCGCACACCGGACATATGGTAGACTCCGCGTGCTCGCCCCGATAAATGATGCAATTGTTCATGCACACATGGTATTTCACGTGCGGTAAATCCAGAGGACACACGACTTTCTTGGCCTCCTCGAAACTGGTCGGGCACTTGGTCCCCTTGGGAAGACGTTCGTGCTAGAATGACATGTTCTCGTCGAAGCATGCGTCGGTCATTTTGTGTTTTACCTTCATCTCCAAAGCCATGAGCATTACTTTCAGGCGGGTATCCTCGGGTTTGCATCCTTCATACAATGGAGTAACCGCGTCTATCTCCAGTTGATCCAGCTTGGCTTTCTCTCGGGCGGCAGCTCTTGCGTTATCTGTCTGCTTCAGAAGCAGCTCTTGAATATGAGGGTCCTGCACCCAGCCCATCGATGGTCCATCATCGTCTGCTCCGCCGGCATCTTCATCTTCATGATCATGCCCTTCGTCTTCTCCGGCATCTTCCTCATCATCATGTCCTGCATCTTCTACATGATGACTGTGTACAGCATTACCGTCGTGATCATGTCCTGGAGATTCTTCGTCTTCTCGCCCGCTCGAGCCGCGGTGGTTGTCTTGCTGCCCTTCCTCATTTCTTGCCCGGCCCCCATGGACGACTTCATAGTCATCTTCATCACCTTGCCACCGATAGCCATCCATGAAACCACGCAAGAGCAGGTGGTCCCGCACCTGCCTGGAATCCGGGTCCGCAATAAGGCTCTTCAGCTTGCATCTTCAACACGGACATCTTATCTCTGTCTCGTTCTTTTGAAGCATCTCAGCCTTCACGAAGCTCAAAAACCTATTCACAATGCCTTCGGTCATCGTGCGGACCATGGTCGCCTACGGGGTAGAGCAAAACGATATTTTAGAACCAAGAAAAAATTTGGCATGACTTTCCCTAAAAATAGGACCAAAAACAATGCATAGTGCCAAAATTCTCGCCAAAACGGAAATGAATCAACATTCCGGCAAAATATTGGCAACTATCGCATTTCAAATACCGGTACCTGCAAACACAAACATATATGCAACACCACAAACATACATAGATCTAGCTAGGCCACAAAAAGTGCATGTGCATGTTGTTGGAGCGAGCTAGGGAGAAAAGAAGTAGATCTACAACATGAAGATAGCTTTCCCCTTACTTACCTATCAAAAAAGGTAATTTCACCACTTAATTTTGATGAATCTATGGTGCAAATGAGGTGAGAAGGGGGAGGCAGCCGAAAAGCTTGGAGAAGGAGGTGGAGGGAATGAAGTGGGGAAACTGAGTGTTTAGGTGTGGCTGTCCAAAATATCTAGCTGGTCCCAGGTTACTAATGGCGCACCGCAGAGCCATGCGCCATTAGTAACCCAACATACTAATGGCGCACCTCATGGCCATGCGCCATTAGTAGTTTTGCAAAAAAGTAATATATATATATATGGCGCACCGTGGCATAGTGCGCCATTACTAGTTTAAACTAGTAATGGCGCACTTTGCGACAGTGCGCCATTAGTAGTTTTGCAAAAAAAGAATAAAAAAATACAGTAGTGGCGCACTCTATGGCCGGTGCGTCATTACTAGTTAGAACTACTAATGGCGCACTTTGCCTGGATGCGCCATTAGTATGTTTGGAAAAATGAAAAAAATATTGTTACTAGTGGCGCACCTTGTGCCTGGTGCGCCATTAGTGTCTTCCACACTAATGGCGCACCACCACATGGTGCGCCATTAGTATATAGTAGTGGCGCATCACTTCTCTGGTGCACCATTAGTGTCAACTTCATCTATATCCCTTTTCCTAGTAGTGCTGGGACGAGAGAAGGATCTAAAGGACGAAGAGAGGAAGAAGCCCGCCGTGATCCAGGTTTGCGTACATAACGTTTGCTTAGTCTACCACATATGCCATGCCGACGTTGAGTGCCAGGATTTTAAGAACTTCCTCAAGGAAAAAACAGTAAAATTCGTTACTGTAGACTTTATGAACGATGAAGAAATCCTGGGTCGGATAGGCCTCGTTGTAGGCAACCCGTTCGACCTCCAGAAGAATCGGCTGGTGCCCTCTCATTAGCCTTCAATGCTGATCCTAGCAGGAGCCATGGTTCATCCTTCGTACGGTAAAATGGTGAAACCTCCATACATGTTTCATTGTCATGCATGGCAGCGGAATGTACTAGATATAGACCACATCCACTACGCTGCAACGGATGGCTACCTTTGTTTCAATATCTACAAGGGTTGGATCAAGAGCAACAGCCAAGTGTGCGGTTCAAGCAAAGAAGTATCGGCCAAGAGGAATAGGGACAAGGACGAAGTTGAGGACGTGGACGAGGACTCCGAGTAAGGTGGCAGTGTCGTTGCTCATGGTGGTTCTAAACTTATAATACAATGTCTACCGGATTAGTTGCATAGTTTAATTTCAGGTGTGCTTAGTTTAATTTGAGGGGTGTGTTGTGCTGAGCCCCCAGCAGAACTATGTTATGTTTCTTCTCGTTACTTTAACTCTTCAGTATGTACATACTACTAGCATTTCTTTAATAGAATTTAGCACCCCAATTAAGCACGTACTAGCTTTTTTTAATAGTACTATATGCATAATTTGGCGACGAGCGCTCTCTATATGTACCACCTTTTTTCAATTTTTGCTCCATGGCGCAATCCATCGATAGTACTACTGTACAAAAGTATAATTTTTTTAAAAGGCTAGAGTATTGTTCATCACATATATAGCCAGTTAAATTCTCAACCTAGAACGATGTGCATGCCATGTAGTAAACCAATAGGGAGGAAGTATAGTAAAAATGAGGTGATTTTACCGAGCGATCGGCGGGGGAGCATGGCCTGTCATGCGGTCCCACATGTCATGATGTACCAATGGGATGCGTGTGTCCCTCTTGAGGCAGAAGCAATACTAGTACATGGTTTGAGATGATGGCGAACCGAAGTGTGAAATAATGGTTGCTTCGTCCATCTGGGAAAGTGCGGCATTGTGATTTGACGTCTCATTGCTCATTACTACTACTGGGCCGGTACGAGTGGGGTGCGTCCCCCCTGCTGTTCCGCACTGTTATTTGGTTCTTGACACGTCGACCCGGTTGCTATATGTCCCACATGTCGGCGACAGGAAGTACAGAATTTATGAAAGGGAGCGTCAATGGAGGAGTATACTACATAATTCATGAAAGGGAGCGACTTAGTTTTGGAAAAATCTGTTTTTACGGAGTACGTACCCACTAGGGTTTATAGGGCTCATCTAAAAAACATCCTTTTTCCGTTTGATATGTCTCAATTCTACTATAGTAGTAGTAGTACCATTACATGTTGGATTTCGAGGTGTGTTCGATCACCCGACGCAAGCAGTGTCAAGAGGAAACTAACCAATGCATGTACAAGTTCATGGAAATTTAGTGGTCATTCATGCATACGTTCTAATTAATGCCTCGGTAAACATAACTTCTTGAGAAAAACTAGCGTACTAATTACTTGTGCAAACTACGAAATTAATTCGACCACTCGCCATCTTCCTTGGTTGGAGAGATTTTGAAATTGAGCCATAAACTGGAAAGGAGGGAGTAGTAACTTTTCTCTCGATTACTATTTGTGGCCTTGTATAGAAGCAAAATGTATTTTTTATAGTGGCCTTGTATAAGTAAATGGAGGGAGTACTAACCAAAGTACGTACTAGTAGGGACGAGGAGTAAACGGAGGGAGTAGTAAAATTTTCTCCTCATGCTGCGAGCCACCGCGCTCGTGGGCGAGGGAGCGGGCGTAAGGCGTAGTAAGCAAGCTTCACCTCATCCTGCGAGCCACCGCGCCCGTGTGCGGGGAAGACGACGTACTAAGCAAGCTTCTCCTCGTTCTGCGAGTTGAAGGGACACATCAAAAGTACTCCAGTGTATAGAGCCTTGCCTCTAAGGTAGGCCCCACATGGTTTGCCTCTTTTTTTAATTTAACATAACGCGTCAGGTTGCAATTTGTTTATTCACCCGTGGTAGACGATCCTCCCTCCACCAAGTGGACAACCAGTACACATGCCAAATTACCACGTGGGCTGCCTTTTTCGTACAGAAATGAGCTCCACCGTGTACCCGCGTGGGTGTGGTTGGGAAAGAGACGAGAGTACGTGCGTCGTGCGTGTACCTCTTCTCTTCGTGCACGTCCCCCACCTACGTGGGAGTGTGTGAGAGAGATACAAACCTAGACATAATGCGTCGTCCATCCGCATGCCTCCGCCCAGTCCGACCACCAGTCACCACCACGCCCCACTCCTCCTGACCTTATCTCTCATCTTTCTCCCTCCATTATTATATACAAGGGGCCACTCAAAATTACAATTTGCAGATATATAAGGCCACTAACACTAATCGATGCAATATTAATGGTGTTTGCCTCGTGGTACTAGCAAAGGAGGACATTAATTATCCCTTGCATGCATGCGGGAGTTTGTAAAAATGCATCTTGATGTTCCGTGCAATGCACGGGCATCTTGCTAGTCCGTGAAAACAACACATGGCAAAATTCCACGTCGAACGAGGGATTTGAATCTGTTGGGAGGGGCTGTTTGGATCTTGCCCGGGGTAGCCAAAATATTGGCGACTACTTCGCCATGGCCGGCATCGGCTCGAGTTCATCCTAACATTGCCCTCTTCTGTGGAGCCCATGCGGGGTCGATGAAGGTCCTCCCAACAAAAGGATCCGGCAAGACACCTGCCGTGTACGCCGGCGTCGCCTCCGCGGTGGCCTTCATGGGACCCAAGCGGCGGCGGCCTCCCGTGTTCTACTTCTCCTCGATGATGGCGGCGGACGCAGAGGCGCTGGCCACCGACTCGTCGCTCTCCGCGCACCCGGCTTCTGTCGCTGCTTGCATGGCGCTGCCGCCGGCATGGGAGTCTTGGCCACAGAAACGGGAGATGCGGTACGAGGTGGCGGTGTGAACGGCAGCAACGACGCCCGTGCGCCGCTCCTCGTCGAGCTGGCCTGGAGCGGCGAGTTACTGAACCGCGCACCGGCTTGGGGCGGCAACTGGCTCCGTCGGGTGAGGGGAGGGAGGTGGATCAGTGAGCTGCATAGCTCGTATCCGGCGGGCTACCCAGCCGGCTTGGATGCGGAATAACTACTCTTCATAAGCCAATGTAAGAGTGGACAAAATGGCGGAGTAGATAGGGGAGCGGCGGAGGTGTGCGATTCTTGGCCGGCGTTTGGCCTCGTTTAAATACGAGATTAAATAGATGGCGGACGGGAGGAGCTCGGCCGGCGTTGCGTTTAACGCCGGCCCGGTCATGAACGGACATGTGTCCAGAGTGGGTCTCTCGGCTTCCACACGGGCGGGTTTCATGGAGGCGTTTGAATGCGGCACGGAGGCGTGTTCAGCCGGGCGTGCCGCGAGTGGCGCCCTCGACTCTGACCTAGGACACCGCGACGTTCTTCCACTGACATGTGGGCTCTTTGGGTGCATGGCATGCATGTCAGTGACCCAACACAGGCAGCGCACAGCAGAGGAACCTTTGGTGGGTCAGGGTGGTCAGAAGCGGGCATTTCATAAACCGATGATTGTTCATTGAGTGTGACGTCATCTTTTTCATGTAGATAAGGGCATGGTTAATAAGATGGGCTGTAAACCGATAATGCCATGTCACTTGGAGCCTTTATAATAGCCAGCTAATATAATAGATGGCCTGTAAACTAGCTACTGGTATTTAATGCTTGCATGTGAAAGAAGAAAAGAAGGCACATGCTCATTGGTGGAAAGGAGAGGCGCGTAGGCTCACACTGCTGCATGCAGGCTGCATGCAAGTTCGATTTCTTGTTTCTTGCGCTCGAGCCGGCGATAGCTCAAGCGCCCGCTCCCTCCTTTTCTCTTCATTCTCTCTCTTCTAGCTATGAATTTGATGACGTGGAACTGCTAATAGCCTGCTGACTGTGTACTATTGTACCTGCTCTAAGCCTACTATGTTGATAGCCCGTTCGATACGTTGTGATTCATAAAGACCGCTGCAAACATCAATGTTCTGCTTATCACAGATAAGATTGATTAATACCCGTAACAATCCATGTCCTTAACAAAGGGTGCATGCACGTATAGGTTGAATGTGTGTCTTGCGTCGTGTGCTATGTGCGCAGGCGTGCGAGTGTTGCGTGCGTGCAAGGGTATGTTTCAGTGTTGCATGCATGGGTGCGTACGTGCGTGTGTTCGTGAGTGCATGTGTGTGTGTTAGTGTTGCATGCCAGCATGCTTGCGTGTGTACGTGTCAGTGTTGCACGCCTACATGCGTGCTTGTCTTGCGTATGTGCGGGGTGAGGCTACACGTCAGTCGACTGACTTTTTCATCTCTGGTCATTAGATTTTCCAGCCGTTGGATACGAAATCTAGGGCCTCCAGTTTATCATCAAACTCCACCCCCCCTGAGCCGCCAGCCACCACCGGCCAAACCGCCAGTCCCCACCGCCCGCGGCCGGCCCGCCCTTCCCGAAACCACTCCCCACCGCCGGTCCGCCGCTGCACCGGCCATACCTCTAGCCCCCCCCCCCCGCCCAGCTTTTTCTTTGGGGATCCCCACCCACTGCCCAATGAACGCCCCCCAACCGCCGGTGACTGCCAACCAGAGGTCTCACGACTTCGAATACCCACCGACCACTAATTTATTATCATTTATGTCCTTCATATACGCGCTGACGGGTGGGCCCTATGGTAATGTGCGCTGCTGAATGTGGACCGTTTGACTGGTCAATTGATTGTGTTATCAACAAATTACGGAGCTGTTTGGTGAGACAGTGACCGTATGATCACCCTAAAATGTACGCCTATTTTATTAACACAGTACAGACTCAAACTGCCATTTCTTTCTTTCATATACGGGCTGACAGGTGGGCCCCACGGTTACGCGCCCCGATGGTGCAACACTAGTTGCGCCGGGTGGAACGTTTGACTGGTCAATTGATTGTGTCATCAACAAAATACGGAGTTGTACGGGTGAGCCATTGACCGTATAATCATGATATGTATTTGTTCAACACGGTACAGACACAAGGGCTCATATATGCGCGCAAGAACTCACCACTATAAGCGCACACACGCGAACCCTACCCCTATGAGCACCTTCGAGAGAGTGGGCCAGCATATATGATCTTGAGATTTTATGAAGTCACCATAGGTGCCTCGTAGTCGAGTGGAACGTCTCCTCCCACTGAACGTACGTCGCCGGAAAATACTGAAATTAACACAAGATAAGTGCGAGCACCGGGACTTTAACCTTGGTGGGCTCGAGAAACCACTGTCCTATAACCATCCAACCACATGTTGGTTAGCACGACAAAATGTATGTAGTGACCGTGATGAGCTTATTCTGAAGTTCAGTGACCATATCCTGCTTTCGCTTCAAATACAATGACCATAAGTGTCGTCAACAAAATACGGAGCACGCACCAAATGCAAAGTCCGTCAGTGTCATCAACAAAATATGGAGACGTATCGTGAGCTAGATACCGTTGTAATATTGTATATGCTTATTTTCTTAGTGGCCGATTGCGTGTGTGGTGTGGTGGTCACGCCATTTCTAGTTGTGGTGGGTCAACATGAAGACACATGGGTCGGTTCCATCCTGCGCCACATATAGGTTGGACCGAGACGTGTTATATGAAGACCCATGTGGAGGACTCGGCGTACAACATGAAGCTACCAGAGTCGCGGAGGACTCTATCCCTACTGGTGATAAGCCGACTATATATGATTTGTAACCCTAGGCCCTTAGTATGTTATACAAGCTTGGGGGCTAGTTCGTTGATAGTATACACACATGCACAATGCCTGGTATTCACGTGTACTTTGTACACACCCCTATCACTAATATACAGTACCTGGAGTAGGCTCTTTCTTCAACTGCAATTGAATTCTAGCATGTGCGTGTGTTTATTTCATATTATCGATCCATAGAATGAGAGCGGTTTGAAATACAGGCAATGGATGCTTTTGCAATTCATATATAAACATTAATTAGTGCACTCCATGTTGTTAGTGTGAAGCACTTTATACATTTATCACTTGCATGGATACATTCCAAATTGCTAGCTACGAAATAGAATACATGTCGAATTCAACATAAAGGGGGTTTCGAAGATTCGAATTCATAGGAAGTGCATTCACCTATTTGAACCCGAGATAATGGCATTTGTAAATCAGATGTAAAAGGGGGCATCAATCTTTGTTGTGAGTTTGAACATGCTATATATATTCATACCCATATCTAACTTTTTTTGCAACCAAGGAGATTATATCTGGAACCATGCATGAACTAAGGTAAGTTGCATATTTTTTAATATATACTCGTGTACAATGTATATTCAAATGTACCCCCTCCATTCCAAAATAATCGTAGCTTTAGGATTTTCAAGAGTAAAGATTTGTGAAGTTTGACAAATCCTGAAAGTTCAATTCAAGAGAACCAAAAACGTTAATGCTTCTGCTCCCAAATATTGAACGAAGCCGCCAAATAGGCCTCTGGTCACCCGAAACCACGCGAGACTAATGTTTTGGTGGTAGGAAATTACTGTCCTGACTCTGGCATGTGTAGCCTATCGGCCCGATGTCCAAAGGTCTAAACCGGGGTAGGTTTGTAACTTCACCAAGACGCCAGAGAAGCATTCATACGCTGTGGGCGCCTACCCATGCTCTTGGCCGAAATCTATCCCGCCCACATTTGGGACACCTGACATGACTGTCCTACCCCCAACCCGCAATATGTCCGAAATTTTAGATGGGGGGAAAGTTTGTAACTTTCCCCAAATTTCAAACAAGCGCGTCTCAAACCGAAAAATTGTTCCCCCTTAGTTCCCCGCCTCCCTCTGTTTCCCCATTCATACTCTGTGGGCGCGAAAACGCCCTCTCCACCAGCCGCGAAACCCCAGCCTCCTCCGTCCTCCACCCCATAGCGGCCAATCCACCGCCGCGCTCCTCCATCACGCCGGAGCCAGTACCCTGACATCGTCGTCCAACACAAGCGCAACCGCAACGCCCTCAAGGACTTAGCAGCTGAAGCCCAGTCATGGCTGCCTCCACGACGCCGACGCCGACGTGCGCTGTACCAGAACCACTCCAACCATGCCGTCATGCGCCTCACTGCTGCGGCTCCACTATCACAACCGTCTACCGCACCGGAGCTGTTCCCGCTACACCGTTGTTCGCCGCCTCAGATCTGCTTCCCCGCCGCCGACAGACGGCCACCGCACCACACTCAACAACTTGGCCATGGGTTCATCCAAGGCTGCACCGTCCTCCACAACTTCTGGTTTCCAGCGAACAACAAGAAGATCGTCGGAAAACAGAAGGAGGACACAACACTGCCAGCAGAAAGAGGTACTCCTCTTCCCTTATTCGTGCAAATCTTACGTCTCCGCTCACACCATATTCAATCCACGAAAGAAACTAGTTGAGCGCTTCTTATTGCATCTTCTTCGTGATACTAAATGCACAAGGTTTCCTCCCTTTTACTATTTCACCTTTGCTAGAGGTCAGTAGCCCGCCTGGATTTCAATTCAGGGTCAGTCAAACCGCAATTAAAAGAAGCAGCGCCCGCTTAGGCGCGCGGAGCACCTAGTCCGCCTGTTCCTCGGGGAAGCGAGGTGTGGGGCGCAGGAGCTTCTTGCGCCCGATCTGGAGGTCGGCGGGGCTTGAATGGATGGCCGGGCGGCGGTGCCAAGCACGGCGGTGCGGTGAGGTCGAGGGGAGGGCGCAGGCAGGGGAGGAATACTGGGCTGGTGGTCGCTGGCGTTTCGAGGAAGATCGTCAACACTGACTCGCTGGAGGTAGATGAAGGCGATCTGCCCGTTCTTTGTACATCGGACGGTGCAGAAAAAATGGACTGACCTATTTGCTTTCAGTCGACTGTTATTTTCATAGAATCCTGTAGTAATTTAGTGTGCCATGCATGTTGTAGAGCTATCATATGTCTCCCATCATTTATTTCTCACCGACCTGCTATCTGCTACCTTTACACTGTACTAATTGTGCACACACTTCACCCCTGCTCACACTATTGTTTTTTATGCATGGGTATTTCAGACTCTGACGCAGTGTTGATGAATGCAGAAAAGAAAAGACAGAAGTTGCTCCAGTGTAATTTGAAGATAAGCACTAAGCGTTCCAGCGCTCTAACGGGTGCAGTGTCAGCAGTTGGAGACAGTAAACGTAGCTCTGCAGTTGATGATCTCAATTGCCACACACAACCATCCCAGGTGATTGCTTTAACTTCGCGCTATCAAATGTGGTTGCATGTTGCATATGGTGTCTAGCTTGTATTGCTTCCTATTTGGTTAAATTGCATCTGCTTACTTTACACATTATACCTTTGATAATGACATGCCTTCCTGTTTTCGATACATACTACATATGTCTATTAACCATGTTCGTACATCAAACTAATGCTCTTTTGTATCCCTTGTCAATCACTTATGATGAGACAGTCACCCGGGTGGGTTATTGTGAGATGCCATACTCGTTTAAAGAGTGCAGTGTCATCCTCCCCACATGATTCTCAAGAAACAGCAAGGCTAAATGAAGATAGTCAACGTAGCTCTCTAGTTGATCACCGCAATTCCCCCACACCACCATCGCAGGTGCTTGCTCTTACTTGGCACTGTGATATGTGGTTGCATGTTGCATATGGTGTCTACCTTGTAATGCTTCTAATTAGGGTAAATTGCATCTGCTTAGTTAACACATTATACCTGTGAATATGACATGCCTTCCTGTTTTCGGTACATAGTACGTCTTTCTATTAACCATGTTCTTACATCAAACTACTTTTCTTGTGTATCCCTCATCAATGCTCCTAATTTGTTAAATTGCATCTCCTTAGCTTACACATTATACATGTGAATATGACACGCCTTCTTGTTTTTGGTACATACTACATCTGCCTATCACACCATGTTCTTACATCAAACTACTGTTCTTGTGTATCATGCGTCTATCGCTTATGATGAGACAGTCACGCGCGTTGGTTAATATGAGACGCAATAGTCTTATAAAGGATGCAATTTCATCCTCTCCACATGATTCTCAAGAAACAGCAAGCCTAAATGAAGATATTGAACGTAGCTCTATACCTGAAGACCGCACTTCCCCTACACCACCATCACAGGTGCTTGCTCTAACTTCGCAGTGTGATATGTGGTTGCATGTTGCATACGGTGTCTAGCTTGTAATGCTTCTAATTAGGGTAAATTGCATCTTCTTAGTTTACACACTATACCTGTGAATATGACATGCCTTCCTATTTTTGGTACACACTACATCTATGTGTTAACCTTGTTCTTACATGAAACTACCTCTCTTCTGTATCCTACATCAATCACTTACGATGAGTCACCTTTATTCGTTGCATATTGCATATTATTTCTAGCCTGTTGCCATGTATTGCTTCTAATTTGGTCAAATACATTTGTTAGGGCACCCTTTTAATTTAGCAGAGTGATATTGGTTTCATCTTTCATATGGTTTCTAGCTTTCATCGATTCTAACAAGTTCAAGCACCTTGTGCTTAGTTTACACTTTATACATCATACATGTCAATATGTCACGCCGTCCTGTTTTTCATACATATTACATCCTCCTATCATACAACTGCCTTACATGAAAGTAGTGTTCGTTAGTATCATGCATCAATGAGTTCTGAAGAGCAAATTTTATTCCTTTTTCTTGTGGGTTTGACTTGACAAGGCAAAATCAGGAAAGAGGAAGGAAAAGAGTAAGGAAGGCGATGATGGTGTTCCTCTGTAGCAACGTAAATGGAGCATCTGTACCGATTCTCCTTGTACTGATAGTGCATTACAAGGTCCAAGTCTCCGCTCCCCTACTCCACCATCCAAGGTGCTTGCTCTAACTTGGCAGTGTGATATCTGGTTGCATGTTGCATATGGTGTCTAGCTCGTATTGCTCCTAATTAGTGTAAACTGCATCTGCTTAGCTTACACATGATACATGTGAATATGACACGCTTTCCTGTTTTTGGTACATACTATATCTGTCTATCACACCATGTTCTTACATGAAACTACTCTTCTTGTGTATCCTGCATCAGTCACTTATGATGGGACACCTTTAAGTTGGCAGTGTGATATTGGTTTGCGTCTTGAATATGATTTCTAGCATGTATTGCTTCTAGTTTGATGAATGCCACTTATGATGAGACAGTTTTAACTTGGCAGAGTGATATTGATTGCACCTTACATGTGGTGTCTTGAAGTGTTTCTAATTCCTTTTTCTTATCGGTTTGACTTCACAATGCAAAATCATTACAACTGAAGGAAATTAGTCCGGCAGTGGATGATGGTGGTCCTTCGGAGCAACTCAAACAGGGGGTCTCTACAGATTCTACTCCGCCATCCTCCCAACAAGATTCGCAAGACAACACAAGGCTGGACAGTCAACGTAGCTGTGTAGATGATGACCATATCTCCCCTACTCCACCATCATAGGTGCTTGCTCTAACTTGACACTATTATATGTGGTTGCATGTTGCGTATGATGTCTAGCTTGTATTGCTTCTAACTTGAATTGCATCTGCTTACTTTAGACATAATGCCTATGAATATGACATGTGTTCGTGTTTCTAGAACATACATGTACATGATGAGCACATCTCCCCTACTCCACCATCACAGGTGCTTGCTCTTACTTGGAACTGTTATACATGGTTGCGTTTTCCATATGATGTCTAGTTTGTATTACTTCTGATTATGTTGAATTGCATCTGCATAGCTTACAACTTATACCTGCAATGATCACTTACCCATAAGACACGCTATCGTACGTGTGAATATGAAATGCTGTCTTTTTTGTACATATTCCATCCTCCTATCATGCGCTTGCCTTACATCAAAGTAGTGTTCGTCTATATCATGCATCAACCAGTTATGCAGAGCTAATTTTATTCATCTTCTTGTGGTTTTGACTTAATAAGGAAATATCAAAAAATAAGAAGGAAAAGAGTAAGTTAGGGGATGTTGGTGGTCCTCCGCACCGACGCAAACAGAGACTCTCTAGATTTGCCACTGCTACTGCTAATGAAGTTGAAGTCCCAAGTCTACATGATGAGTTCATCTCCCATACTCCACCATCGCAGGTGCTTGCTCTAAGTTGACAGTGTGATAATTGGTTTCATGTTGCATATGTTGTCTAGCCTATATTTCTTCTATTTTTATTAAATTGCACCTGCTGAGTTTATACGTTATACATGGCTTTCTGTGTCTAGAATACACTGCATCTATCTATCATACCATGTTCTTACATCAAAGTACTGTTGTTGTGTATCCCGCATCAGTCACTCATGATTGGACACTTTTAACATGGCAGTTTGATAGTGGTTGCATCTTGCATTGATTTCTACGTTGTACTGCTTCTAATTTTTCGAATTGCCACTTATGACAAGACACTTTTAACTTGGCAGAGTAATATTGGTTGCATCTTTCATATGGTGTCTAGCTTGCATTACTTCTATTTTCTTGAAAATCCTTCTGCTTAATTTGCACATCGTAGCTGTGAATATGTCATGCCGTCCTATTTTTCTTACATATTCCATCCTCATACGGTTGTCTTACATCAAAGTATTGCTTGTCTGTATCATGCATCAATGAGTTCTGAAGAGTGATTTTATTCTTTTGTGCTATGGGTATAGCTTGACATGGCAAAGTCAAAAAAGAGCAAGGAAAATAATATAGTAGGGAGTGCTGTTACTCGTCGGGTGAAACGGAAAAGGTTCTGCCGTCGAGATTATGCTGGTACTTATAGTGCACTAGAAGGTCCAAGTCCACCGGCTAAATCTACAAACACAGTATAACCTGCTCCACCAGTTGTAGCATCCACTTCAACTGTACCAGCATCTCAACCAGTTACTCATTCGTTTGCTCCGGAACTGGCCAGTTCCCAAGCTGCCTTCACACCTGACACTACTTATGAAGCACTACTGACACAACAGGACTTGGCAAGATCAGATGAACCTCATGAGCATCAACACCAAGAAGGTACCTGACCGAGTCAAGTTGCAGTTGCATGCTCCTTTATATGTACTCTCACAGTTTGATGAACACTAACACTTTCCATATTCGTTGTTGAACTAGCACCACGACGCAAGCGGAAACAGACATCAGGGATAATGCTTGACAGATTAACAAAATCTAAAGGAGGAAGAATGGAGATCCATTTCAAGGCAGGTTTAAAAAGGCCACGTGATGCTACAGAGTCAGCCAAGTTAGTATCAGAGGCAGCCGTTGCCGTTAGGTGTCATGCATGTATCCTCCCAACGTGGATCCAGTACAGGAATGAGAAAGACAATACCCAGTTTAACACCTTCCTTGACCATTTATCCGTAAGTAATGTTATTCATCGCAATTAGTAATATTGTCTTGCTCTGTCCCATACTTTCTAGCTTCCTCCTAATAAGACTCACATTCTTTTTTCAACAGATGAGGTTCAAGTTGGATCCGAAAGATGATGCAACTAGACAAGCATGCACTCATGTTTTTCAGTCTGCTCTGCGATAGTATCGGTACCACCTTAGAAAATCTCACTTTGAAGGCAAGGCTAACAATGAAATCGCCCAAACATCTCAAGTGGAATATATTACAAATGAAGACTGGACAACCCTCGTTAAACATTGGTCTGATCCAAAGTATCAGGTAGGCTATATGTATTTGATCAGACCACATATTGAACTTGTATTTATGTATGTGCCTTACAAGTGTATCTTCTTCTAGGCTAACTGTTTGAAGAACAAAACCAACCGTTCTAAAGTGAAATTCCAACAAACAACAGGATCTCGTAGCTATATTGCACACTACGAGGCTCTTGTAAATAGCTGCTATTGTTAGAATCGCGATTCTGTTATACGATTCTACGACTTTAAGATCCAAACTACCCATCTGATTCTATGATTTTAGTTCATAAAATCTACGTTTGTACGATCCTGGTAGTGAAGATTCTACGATTTATGATTCTACCATCAAAGCTCCGATCCGATTCAGAATCGTGATTTTGACAACCTTGGCTGTTACTTCCTTCTTTTTTTGTGCCATATTATCGTATCTATATTGACTTGTTCCAAATACAGAGGAAATCCTGTGCGGACCAAAAAGAACCTGAACCGAATGCAATGCAAATCTTCAAGGATTGCCACACCAGCAAGATGAAGGGTATGAGCACACCAGTTCAAGCCGTTGTTGTAAGTCCTTACTCCTCCTGCCTTGAACTGATTGGTACAGTGATGTGTTCATTTAACTACTTGGTTTGCAGCCAATGTCAGTTACTCTGTTCACTTTTATTCACAGTTTTCTTAATGTATCATTTCACCTTACATGGTTTAAAAGAGATGAATGATATTCTTTTGGTCTTGATCTATAGTCTAGTTGTTATGTTCACGTGCGCACACAATGATAAAATAGCATGTTTGTTTTATATCTGTTCGCCCATGATATGAATGATGTCATACTATGTTCATCCTACTTTAAACCATGTCTCTTTATCCTTAGATGTCAACGAATGTGAGGAAATAGACAATACAGTAGGCATGCTACATGGACATATGTTCTGAAAGTGATTTTATTATGTAGTTGGCACTACAATACATGCTAATGTATTACAGTAGTTCACCAAAATAAGTTATGTATAAACATTTAACCTACTTTGTTTGTTTTTGTCTCATTAGTAACTTATCTAGTACACTAATCTACAAGTTCAAACTTTCAGGAAGCTATGCAACAAATGATTGAACAGCCACAACCACCTGAAGGTGACGAGGCTACTACAGGAACAATGTCACCTCTTGCTGCAGTGCGTCAGTATCTCTCCACTAACAGTGCAAAAAGCACCTTCCTGCGTAATTCTGGGTTGGTTGTCAAGGTAAGCTCGTCCAAATCGCCTACTGAACAAAATCTTCCTGCTAGACAGAGTGATATATCTGTGCTCCAGACACAAGTCCAATCCCTAATGGACGTTGTTTCGGAAACAAGAATAGTGGTTGAGAAATGTTGTCAAGATATGAATGGTTTTGAAACCAGACTATCAGACATTCGCTTCGTTGTTCAAGAGCAATGGCGGAAAAAGGTGGAGATCGTGCTGCTCCATCAGATTCTACAGCCTGAAACATTAGCACTCAGGTCAAATGATATGTGCTTCTATACATCTGATGGTGCTTATATCTGGAAGGACTGTAAACTTTATGCCAACAGGCCTTTTATTGTATGGTTGGAATTTATTTTGTTTTGATACAACATTTATGATGCTGCCTCAGGCTGCAGTAATTACGACGCTATTTTTGTATAGTGTAGGTTTATCTTAGTAATGTATTCGGCCAAAAGCTTCGTAGGAGCCCAGCATGCCAACATTCATCGGGCCCATTCCAATTGGGCTAAAAATGATTATGGGCCGAAATTGTCATGTAGCCCACTAAAAATATCTGGGCCTAAATCAGCATAAGCTTTCATATTTTTCTGGTAGGCATCTGCCCATAGTGGGCCTTTAACAGGCCTAAACATAATTTGGGCCCTCAGTAAAAATAGGCCGTTTACACGTGTGAATATCTCGAGCCCATAAATTACATCGGCCTTTAATAGACCGAAAGTGAGATTGGGCCCTGATTGTGCCAAATAACCCACTGGACTTTAACAGGCCAAAATTCGGACGGGTCGTAAATGCATCAACCTAATACACGGGCCTTTAACAGGCCGGAACTTCGGTCGGGCTAGATTATCGTCATTTTTATATGGGCCGTTAATGGGCACGATATGACGTTGGGCCACATATGGCCCATGGTTTACGTCCGGCGTTAACAGGCCGAAAATGACAACAGGCCGAAAGTGGCCTAAAGCTATAGTGGGCCTCTAACAAGCCGAATGTCTGACATGGCCGAATATGACCCAAATCCTTCACGGTCGTTTATGGGCTGAAAGTTTTGATGGCCTGTAAATGGGCCCAAATGAAGCCGGACCTTTAACAGGCCGGAAATACACCGGGCTGTAATTCGGCCCAATTACTTAGCGGACTATTAACGGGCCAGAAGTGACCATGGGCCGCGTTGATGACAAGTTTAGGACAGGCCGTTGATGAGCCGATTTGACAGAGAATGTTGGGCCTTTAGCTAGGCCGGCCAATTATGGTCGGCAGAATCTTGTGGGCCTTTAGCTTGGCCGGCCCATTGTGGTCCGCAAAATCTTGTGGGCCTTTAGCTGGCTCGGCCCATTATGGTCTGCAAAATCGTGTGGACCTTTAGCTAGGCCGGCCCATTATGGTCTGGTAAATTTTGTGGGCCTTTAGCTGGGTCGGCCCATTATGGCCCGCTAAATCTTATGGGCCTTCGGTTGGGCCGTCCCACTTAATCTTTGTGGGCCACTTTTGGGCCGGTCCACGTGTCTTCATATCATAGGCCCATCTCGACCGTTGGATGAGTGAAACCTGTGCCAACGCGGAGCTGACGCGTGGATCCGTTAGCCAATGAGAATGTTACATGTGGAAAATCGGCATTGGTCGTGGCTGTTAACGGGTTATCGGATCCAAAATCCGACCCGATAGCTTAACGGCGTTCCGTTACGGTGGATGCCACGTGTCGGTCACCCTTGACGAAAGCACTTCTGTGACGCGCGATTTATCGCCATGGAAGTGGACACTTCCGTGATGATAATTTTGGCAATGTCATGGAACACTTCTACGATAGCACAGGTATGACTATCTTGATTTTGTCATAAATTTGTCATGGATGTACATGCATGACAGAAAACGCGACCTACTATGACAAACACGTATCATCATGGAAGTGTATTTTTTTGTAGTGAATGCTTCATTTATTTATGCTCAGGGTCTGCGCCTGGCTTTGTACAAAGGGTTACATGCCCTGCCAGCAAAGCTTGTACAAAAGGTGGCTTGCCGGGAGGCCTGACAAGCCGCGCCTTATGGATAAAACTTGCGAAGATGCTCAATGTTCCAGGAGTTGCTCACTAGGACAGCATCTTAGGTCTCCAGGCAGAGTGCGCCGAGCCTGGTGACTCGTATTACCCGATAAGGGCCTTCCCACTTTGGCGTCCACTTGTTGGAATTCTTGGCTGACTGAACGCGTCGAAGAACAAGGTCGCCTTCCTCAAAGCTTCGGGCATGAACCTTGCGGCTATGGTAGCGGCGCAAGGCTTGCTAGTAGCATGCTGCTCTCACAGCCGCCCGAAGATGATCTTCCTCAAGAAGTGTCGCGTCATCTTGGTGCAACTGCTCTTGCTCAAGCTCATCATAAGCGAGCACTCGAGGTGACCCGTATATGAGTTCAGTGGGGAGAACTTCTTCTGCCCCGTATACCAGGGCAAAAGGTGTCTGGCTGGTGGCTCGATTTGGCGTCATCCTGATTGACCAACGAACCGCCGACAATTCATCAATCCAGCGCCTTCCGCTCTTGCGCAGCTTGTCAAAAGTCTTTGTTCTTAGGCCTCGCAACACTTCAGCATTTTCCCTCTCTGCTTGGCCGGTGCTCTGTGGGTGTGCCACGGAAGCAAAACAGACCTTGCTGCCGAGGTCTTGAATGTATTGCATGAAAGTGTGGCTTGTGAACTGCATGCCGTTGTCGGTGATGACTCTGTTTGGCACACCAAAATGGCAGACTAGTCCCTTGAAGAACTTGACGGTTGACTGTGCTGTCACCTTTCTCACAGCTTCCACTTCCGGCCACTTTGTGAACTTGTCAATTGCAACGTACAAGTACTCAAAGCCCCCGACGGCACGGGGGAAGGGGCCCAGTATGTCGAGCCCCCAGACTGAGAATGGCCAGGAGAGAGGGATTGTTTGAAGGGCTTGAGATGGTTGATGAAGCTTCTTTGAATGGAACTGACAAGCTTCACACTTAGTTACTAGTGTCGCCGCATCCTGGAGGGCGGTAGGCCAGAAGAAACCTTGCCGGAACGCCTTGCTGGCGAGGGCCCTCGACCCTATGTGGGAGCCACATATGCCTCCATGTATCTCCGCCAACAGCTCCAGTCCTTCCTCCCGGGGGACGCACTTCAATTTCACACTGTTCGGCCCCCTCCTGTACAGGACGTCATCGATGAACTGGTACAGGGCAGACTGACGGGCTACTTTCTCCGCTTCTTCCTGCTCCTCAGGAAGCTCCCCTGTTTGGAGGAATCGGACGGTATGTTGCGCCCATGTCGGAGCCTGGGGCTCGACGGCAAGGACCAAAGGCATCTCTTCCGCCATGGGAGCGGCTGTCTCTACGGCCAGGGCTTGACGCCCTGCCGGAGCCAGTTTCCCTTGGGCAAGCTCAGTGTGCACGGCAACATCCTTGCCGGCCGTCCCAGGGGGCTCGGCGGGAAAGTACTTGCCAGGACCTGATTTCCTTCGCTTGTTCTGCCCCATTGAGGGTTCGAGGGATGGCCGAGTTAACCGGAGCAAAAAGGTACCTGGTTCCATAGGTAGCTTGAATGTCGCACGCTTTGATAGGTAATCGGCGATGTCGTTCTCCATTCGAGCGACGTGCTCCGCTTGGATACCGTTGAAGCGCTCCTCCAGCTTCCTCACCTCATCTACGTTGGCCTCCATCAATGGGCTCTGGTAATCCTTGTTGACATGTCTGACAACAATCTGCGGGTCACCCCTGACGATGAGCTTCTTAACCCCGAGGTCTGCCGCGATCCTGAGACCGGCAAGCAGCCCTTCGTACTCTGTAGTGTTGTTGGTGGACATCTCCCTGGGAAAGTGCATCCGGACCACATACTTGAGGTGCTCTCCGGTGGGTGCGACAAGCAGTACGCCGGCACCGGCGCCTTGCAGCGAGAAAGCCCCATCAAAGTACATGATCCATTCGCGGTCTACTTCCTTGCCGGGGAGGGCGGTCTCCTGGATTTCTTCGTCAGGCGTTGAGGTCCATTATGCAATGAACTCCGCCAAGACTCTGCTCTAGATTGTCGAGGTGCTTTCAAACTTCAAACCAAAACTTGACAACTCCAAGGCCCATTCCACAATCCTTCCGGTTGCATCTGGGTTATGCAGTATTCGTTGCAATGGGAGGCGGGTGACGACAGTGCTCTCGTGGGCTTGGAAGTAATGACGCAGCTTCCTCGAGGCCATAAGGAGGCCGAAGAGCAATATTTGCACACCGGAGTACATCGACCTAGCCCCTTGCAAGAGGGAGCTGACAAAGTAAACCGGGTGCTGTATCATCTTCTTCTTCTGCACCGCCTCACCTGACCGCGCAGGCACTGCCTTGGTGGCGTCAGACCCTGCCGGGGGCCCTGCCTTGCCGGCAGCAGGCCCTGCCTGGGGGATCTTTGGCTTGCCATCCGCTGGTTCTGCCGTCGCCACTACTTCCCCGTCGACCTCCCTCTACGCCACCAGTGCGACACTGACCACTTGATTCGTCGCCGCTAGATACAGCAACAACGGCTCTTGTGGTTTAGGCGCAACCAGTATTGGCATGGAGGAAAGGTATTTCTTCAGATCCCGCAACGCCGCCTCGGCTTCTGGGGTCCACTCCATTGGGCCTGCCTTCTTCAAGATTTTGAAGAAGGGAAGGGCACGCTCGGCGGACTTGGAGATGAATCGGCTCATTGCGGCGACGCAACAGTGAGCCGACGCACATCTCTGATCCGCTTGGGCGCCTCAATCTGCTCAATAGCTTTGATTTTGTCCGGCTTTGCCTCAATCCCGCACTGCGACACAAAGAATCCGAGAAGCTTGCCGGACGGAACACCGAAGACACACTTCTCAGGGTTCAGCTTAAGGTTGATCTTGCGCAGGTTGGCAAATGTCTCTTCCATATCTCACACGAGAGTTGGCCCATCCTTGGTTTTGACCACTATGTCATCCATGTATGCCTCCATATTTGTATGGAGCTGAGGTTCAAAACCAATTTGGACTGCTCTTGCAAACGTCGAGCCAGCACTCTTCAACCCGAAAGGCATCCGTAAAAAGCAATATGTACCACATGGGGTGATGAATGTTGTCTTCTCTTCATCCTCTCTTGTCATGAAGATTTGGTGGTAGCCCGAGTAGGCGTCGAGGAATGATAACAGGTCACACCCGGCCATGGAGTCAATAATCTGGACGATGCGCGGCAATGGGAAGGGGTCCTTAGGACAAGCCTTATAGATATCTGTGTAATCAATAGACAGCCTCCACTTCCCATTCGCCTTGTGCACCACTACCGGATTGGCCAACCACGTCGGGTGGAGCACTAATCTCACCAAACCTACCGCTTCCAACTTCCTGATCTCCTCTGTGATGAACTCATGCCTCTCCAGAGCCTGCTTTCTGACCTTCTGCTTGATGGGCCGCGCACGAGGGCAGACAGCTAGGTGGTGCTCAATCACCTCCCTGGGAACATCGGGGATGTCGGATGCTTGCCACGCAAACACGTCGAATTTGCCCGCAGGAAGGTGACGAGCGTGCCTTCCTATTTGCTGTCGAGGGTGGAGCCTATGGTGAAGGCCCTTCCCGTGCCATCCTCCCTGGCGGACACCTTCTTGGTCTGCGGTGGCTCGGCTCTGGATTTCTTGCTCTTGCCAGCAGATCTCTCTGGCACGTCCTCGACGGTAGCGCAGCACTCCAAAGAGGTGTGCTTGCCGGAGTGGGTGCGAGAGGTCTTGTCGGGCTTCTTCTTCCCTCCCGGGCCTTCAGCGGCAGGAGCAGGTGCCTTGACAGCAGCTGCTGCAATTGCTTCCCGGTAGAGTTGGTCGGCGCAAATCAACGCGTCCTTCTTGTCGGAGGGGACAGAGATGATGGTCAACGGCCCGGGCATCTTTAGCATGTTGTAGGCGTAGTTTGATGCTGCCAAGAACTTGGCTAGTGCCGGGCGGCCGAGGATCCCGCTGTAGGGCAAGGGGATCTCGTCCACGTCGAAGATGATCCTGTCTGTCCTGTAGTTCAACTCTCCTCCAAACGTCACGGGCAGTGTGACCTTCCCCTTCGGCTGGCTCCTCCCCTGTGACGCCCTCGATTCAATCGTACACTAACCATGCACGCAAATGTGTACGATCAAGATCAGGGACTCATGGGAAGATATCACAACACAACTCTACAAATAAAATAAGTCATACAAGCATCATAATACAAGCCAGGGGCCTCGAGGGCTCGAATACAAGTGCTCGATCATAGACGAGTCAGCGGAAGCAACAATATCTGAGTACAGACATAAGTTAAACAAGTTTTCCTTAAGAAGGCTAGCACAAACTGGGATACAGATCGAAAGAGCGCAGGCCTCCTGCCTGGGATCCTCCTAACTACTCCTGGTCGTCGTTAGCGGGGTGCACGTAGTAGTAGGCACCTCCGGTGTAGTAGGAGTCGTCGTCAACGGTGGCGTCTGGATCCTGGGTTCCAACATCTGGTTGTGACAACCAGGTAGAAGGGATAGGGGGGAAAAGGAGAAAGCAACTGTGAGTACTCATCCAAAGTACTCGCAAGCAAGGAGCTACACTACATATGCATGGGTGTATGTGTAAAGGGCCATATCGGTGGAGTGAACTGCAGAATGCCAGAATAAGAGGGGGATAGCTAATCCTGTCGAAGACTACGCTTCTGGTCGCCTCCGTCTTGCAGCATGTAGAATGGGGTAGACTGAAGTCCTCCAAGTAGCATCGCATAGCATAATCCTACCCGGCGATCCCCTCCTCGATGCCCTGTTAGAGAGCGATCACCGGGTTGTATCTGGCACTTGGAAGGGTGTGTTTTATTAAGTATCTGGTTCTAGTTGTCATAAGGTCAAGGTACAACTCCAAGTCGTCCTGTTACCGAAGATCACGACTTTTAGAATAGATTAACTTCCCTGCAGGGGTGCACCACATAACCCAACACACTTGGTCCCATTTGGCCGGACACACTTTCCTGGGTCATGCCCGGCCTCGGAAGATCAACACGTCGCAGCCCTACCTAGGCACAACAGAGAGGTCAGCACGCCGGTCTAAACCTAAGCGCACAGGGGTCTGGGCCCATCGCCCTTAGCACACCTGCACGTTGCGTGGGTGGCCGGAAGCAGACATAGCAACCTCCAGTCCAACGGAAGTCAAGTTACACGGCCCAATCTGGCGCGCGCCGCTCAGTCGCTGACGTCACGAAGTGCTTCGGCTGATACCACGACGTCGAGTGCCCATATCTTTCCCGCGTAGTTGGTTAGTGCGTATAGGCCAGTAGCCAGACTCAGATCAAATACCAAGATCTTGTTAAGCGTGTTAAGTATCCGCAAACGCCGAACAGGGTCAGGCCCACCTCTCTCCTAGGTGGTCTCAACCTGCCCTGTCGCTCTGCCACAAAGTAACAGTCGGGGGCCGTCGGGAACCCAGGCCCACCACTACCTGGGTGGAACCACCTGCCCCTTCAGCCCCATCTCCAAACAGTATCACAGGTAATGTAACAGTGTAAAGTATATAGTATATGCCTGTGATCACCTCCCGAAGTGATCACAGACCAGTAGTATAGCATGGCAGACGGACAAGAGTGTAGGGCCACTGCTGGAACACTAGCATCCTATACTAAGCAGTAGGATATCAGGTAAAGGTAACAACAGTAGTAGCAAGGACAGGGTATGCAGCAGTATAGGACTAACTGAAAGCAGTAACATGCTACACTACTCTAATGCAAACTGTATAGAGAAGAATAGGTGATCTCTGGTGATCAAGGGGGGGGGCTTGCCTGGTTGCTTTGGCAAGAAGGGTTCGTCGTCGATGTAGTTGATCACATGGGTACCGGCAGCGGTCTCCGGGTCTACCAAAAAGAAGTAACGGAGGTGGAACACAATAAATAACAGAGCAATCAAAGCATTACAAAGCATAACATGGCAATACGCGGTGCTAAAGGTGATCTACGCAGGGATAGGTAATACCGGCGAAGGGGGAAAACATCCGGGAAAGTATCCCCGGTGTTTGGCGTTTGCGGACAAATGAACCGGAGGGGAAAGCTGTGTGTTCGCTATGCTAGGGATGTGCGGCGGACAAACGGGCTGCGTATTCGGATTCATCTTGTCGTTTTGAGCAACTTTCATGTACAAAGTTTTCCCATCCGAGTTACCGATCATTTTATATTAATTTTCAAAGTTTTATTAATATTCTCAAATTAAATCAATTCGAAAATTATATTAAATGAAAATGCTAAGTGCAGCTAGTAGAGTGTACACAGCAGTGCACACACAGGCTGACATGTGGGGCCAGTGAGGTGCTGAGTCAGCAGGGTAAACAGTCAACATTGACTGGGTTGACTGGTCAAAGTGGACCACGGGGTCCCACCTGCCATTGACTGGGCTAGTCCCAGTCAGCAGCTTGACTAGTCAAAGGGCCCAGTGGGGCCGAAGTGTCATTGAGTGATTTGTTTAATAGACTTTTAAATAAAACCAGTGAGATTAATTAGGACTGTGGGGTCCGATGTCAGTGGCTGTTAGGGATTTGGTTAGGGGTTTAATGACGTCCACGTCATTGTGGTTAACGCAGGCGAGGGGATACAATGCGCCAGCGACGGCAGCAACGCGGGAACCCGCCGGACTTGCGCTACGGGCGTCTGTTCGATGCGCGAAGGGGACCGATGGGTAGCTGGTGGTCGACCATGTCGACCGGTGGTCGCGAGGCGGCCGGACTTGGCCGGAGTCAACGGCGGAGTCGACATCCGCGGCGGCGCGGGAGGCTGCCGGAACAGGCGCGGTTGGGCGATGCGAGGTGGGCAGCGGGCACGGGTTGTGCGGGCAGGCTGCTTCGGCTTGGCGAGGGCCGACGTGGCTAGACGCAGCAAAGCCCGCGGGTCAGAGGTGGAGGTGCAGGCGACGCGCCGGCTTGCAGAGGAGGGTGCGGCGGGCGTCAGCACAGCAGGTTGCGAGGAGACCTCACGCGGGCGAGGCACGGCCCAAGCGCGCGCGTGCGCGTGCAGCGAAGCGCACGGGCGCGGCAAGGCCATGGCCAGGGCCGGGCAAGGTGTGGATGCAGCTCCGTGAGTAGCGGCGATAGAGAGGTCCGTCCATCGCAAGGTCCTAGCTAGAGCGCGCTCGGAGGGGAGAAAGGGGAAAGAAGGCAAAGCTCACAGTGAGGGCGGGGGGACGGCTCGGGGAAGCCGGGGACGCAGTGGTGGTGGCGAATCATGCGGTAAGGCTCGTCGGGGCCGAGGGATCGACGACGAGGTAGAGGACGGTGCAGGGGCTCCTGGCTCCCACGGGCAGCACTAGTCGACGGAGCGCTCGTTGATGGAGCGGGCGGACTCGGTGTCACGGCGCGGCGAGGTCAGGGGCCGCGGGATCGAGAGCTATCGTGGCGACGGCGGCTCAGCCACGTGTGCGGGAGAGGATAGCAACAGAACGAAATGAAGGTGGGGAACTAGGGTTCGTCCACGAGGTCGGGGCGGTCTTATACTCCTCCTGCGCCCCTATAGCGTCGCGGTGGCGAGCATCCGCCGGCGGCATCGCGCACGGATGGCCAGGGTGCGCGCACGGCCACTGGTGAACAGGAGGAAGGAGCAGGGAGTTTAGGTGGGCTGGCATGGTTGGCCTGGTGGCCAGCTGGCCGAGGCCCAAAGGGGGAGGGGGGATTTCTTTTGCTTTTACTTTAGTTTTCTGTCTTTTTTTTCTTTTCCTTTTCTTAATTTTCTTCTCACTGTTATATTAAATTTGAGTTTTTATAAAATACATAAGTTGCACCTAAAATAGTATTAATAATTATGCCACCACCACAATTAACTTGGCATCTAAAATAAAATAGTTTGTAATCGTTTATTATTTTAAAAGCATTTATATATATATTTTTTTCTACTGTTTTATTCATCTAATAGTATTTAAGCATTTTATAAAAGTGTGGTTTCTTCACCATGATCACCTATGCTTTAATTGGCACAACCCGAACATTTTAGTTTTAATATTTGAAATCTTTTGATGTTTGCCTTTATTTTGAATTTGAATTTGAATCGGTTTCGAACTAACGCGAGATTAGCAACAGTAATAGAGGTGACGTGGTGTCATTAGCAGAGGTTACTGTAGCTTGATTATCCGGGCGTCACATCCCCGGATTGACCCCTTGAAACGTGCATGTTTCCTCGAGGTCTCCATCAGGAATTTGCAGCCTTTTGATCACGACAGGCGAGATCAAGTTCAGGCCGGCCCCGCCGTCAACCAACATCTTGTTCACCTTGAGGTTGTGTATCGTTGGTGAGACCAACAATGGCAAACACCCGACCGCGGTCGTGCGGTCAGGGTGGTCCTCCACGTCAAAGATGAGGGGCGTGCCGGACCACTTCAGCGTCTTCTGAGCGCCGAACGACGGCTCCGCTCCTATAATCTCACGCGCTCACTGCTTGAGCTGGCTGTGAGAATTATGCAGCGAGGCGCCACCATCGACGCACATGGCCTCCGTAGCCTTCTGGAACTCTTGCTCACCGGACTCGTCGTCCTCGTCGTGATCATCGTCTTCTTGTTTCTTGTCACGGCCCCGGGTGGGCCTCTCTTGCTGGTTGTCCTTGCCGAGGCGGCTTCCTTGGCCGCCATGCTTCTTGCCGGATCCCTCGGCACCGTCCTGACCTTTCTCCTTGCCCCGCCTTTCATACTCGGCCTTTTGCTTTTCAGCAAGCAGCTCGACTTGTCGGCAGTTCTGGAGGTCATGGCCCTTGGTGCGGTGGATCTTGTAGTACTGCTTGCCGGAGCCCCCTAGCTTGTCGGCAGCTGCTAAGGCCCGGCAGGCGGTGCACCCGGCAATCTCCTTGTCAGGGCCGTCTGCCTTGACCTTCTTGGCAGCGCCGGTGTCGAGAGACCCCTCGATGGCAAGTACGGCCTTACCCTTGCATTTCCTGTTGCGACGCCGACCCTTCTTCGTCGGGGTGGCGGCGTCTTCGTCAGTAGAGTCAGTTTCCGCACCGGCGTCTTTGCCGGGGTACTTCCTTCCCTCTTTAGCCCGGGCGCATATATCGGCCAGAACGTAGAGCTTGGCCACATCCTTAAACTTGGTCATCGCCAGCTCTTATCTTGCGGTTGCGCACATTCTGATGGAACGCGCTGATCACAGCGGTGGGATGAACGTCGGGGATGTTGTACTGCACCCGACTAAATCTCTGGATGTACTTTCACAGGGTTTCCCTTCCTTCTGGGGAATGATATGCAGATCACTGGCCTTGCCATGAGCTTGGTGGCCTCCTGTGAAGGCGCCAATGAACTCATGGCACAAATCCGACCAAGAAGAAATGGAATCCGCCGGCAAGTGCATCAACCAAGACATAACTTTGGGCTTCAGTGCCAGCGAGAAATAATTGGCAAGCACCTTGTTGTCACGAGCTCCGGTCGCCTGCATCGCGATGGTGTAGATGCTGAGGAACTCGGACGGATGGGTCTTGCCAGTGTACTTCTAGCCGACGTCGGGCTTGAACGTGCGGTGGGACGGCCACTGGAACTGCCGCAGCTCACGGGTAAAGGCCGGGCAGCCCACCTCGTAAGGTAGGCCGCCGGAGGCCCCCGGTGCTGGGTGGTCCATAGCGGGTCCCGCCCGCTTGTCTGACTAGTGGCGTGTATCACGCCGGCGCTCAATAGTGGTCCGAGCATCTTCGTGAGCTCGTTCTCGAAGAACTTGGCGCTGGTCGCGGTGGGTCCGCGGGTCGGACGACGCTATAGAGATGTTATCACAAGCGTCGTCCCGACAGGCACATGCCCACGGCGGCCGGTGAGGAGGAGAAGAGCGCACCGTGGCCGCAGCTCCCCCGGTCCTCCCAGCGCCAGCATGTGGTGGCTCGGTCGAGCGCCGACCCAAGGGCCCCGCCGGTCACGGATCGTCCTTGTTGGTGACGGCGACGAGGCTCCGGATGGTGGCCCTCCACTCGTCGAGCTTCTTTGCAGCAGGAGGGAAGTCGAGGAGCAGGTGTGCGCGCGCCAAATCTTTTGCGGGCGTGGGCGGCAGCGACAGCTGTGTGGATCGCGGCGCGCTTCGACTTCTAACCGCGTTAGAAGGAGCTCCGTCACGACCCAGTGGCTGCGTGCCATTTTCGCCAGCACCTCGACGGGCATGCTGAACTTCTTCATCCCGTGAACGAAGCACAGGGCTCTTCCCACGGTGGTGCCCAGGGTCACTGGCGTGGTGACGCTGCTCGCCGCGCACACCATGGGAAGAGAGCGTAGTGGTCGCCGGCGTAGGCGTCTTGGAGGTTGTTGTGCCGCCCGCGGGTGGCACAACGACACTTCTGGAGTGCCCCGCGCTGCCTGCGGGGGGCCCAGTCCCATCTTTAAACTTGGTGATGTGCGGCCCGTCGCATGGCGCGCGAAGGGCGCCGCTCGCCAGGCTCTAACTGCCAGGGCGATGCTGGTGCTTGCGGACCGCGGCTCGGGTTCTGTCTGCGACCGGGCCACTGCTCGGGCGTAGTGGTATGGGCCGTTCGGCCCCCGATGAGCCGATCGCCGTGGTCGTCTTCTTCTTGGGAGCCATGGCGATGAAGAAACACTAGGCTAGCTACTAGACCAGATTCTCACAATTGCGCCCCCTACCTGGTGCGCCAAATATGTCGGTGTGGAACGACACCTATGGGATCACAAGGATCCCTACTACGGCTGCCGGGGCGCAGGGTTGCGAGAAGAGTAGGATTAGTAATCAGCACAAGGATCGTTTACCCAGGTTCGGGCCGCGAAGATGCCTAAAACCCTAGTCTTGCTTTGGTGGTGTATTTCAGAGAGTTCTCGAGCTCTCCAACTAGCTATGGTGGGGTGCCTGGTCCCAAAGAGCCGAATCCTTCTCCAGTATGCAATGGGCCTCCTTTTATAATTGAAAGGGGCTGCCACAGTGGCATACAGGACGTGGAAAGGCGCACAATATTGCGAGCTTATCGCTCGTATTACAGGACAAGTCGCATTTAATGCGCCGCTGAGGTGTCCCCTAGCTTTATCGGGGATGGGGGCGAGGCCCGTCCCGTCCGTCGCCGCTCCTCCTTGCTTTGACACGTGCCCCGGCCAGTGACACGTGTGGCGCCATGTAGGCAGGCACGCAACTGAGGCGGCACGGTGGCAAGGCCTCTACGAAGATCTGCATGCCGCCACGCAGGCGCTTGCTGAGTTGGCCTGGAAGCTGCATGTTGCCACGCAGCTGCCTGCCCAGCTAGTTGGGCTGGCTGCTGCATGCGAACGACGGTGGAAACTTAGTTGGTGCGGGCCTGTCAGTGGCCCTGCTGGCGCCCTTGGCGAGGGCCTTGCCGGGTAGCCTAGCAAGGGCCTTGCTGTGGCGCGCTATCATCCCCGGCAAGGATCTTGCCGGGGGTCTTGTGGTTCCCCTCGGCAAGGATCTTGCCAAGGATCGCCGCCTTCTAATCCACATCTCATCTTGAATATTCCTTGTCTTCACAAAGATCTTCATGCCACCACAGGGGTGCCTCCCGAGCCCTGGCCCAACATGGTTGATGGTGTTGGGGACGTGGGCTCAAGGATGGCTCGCCCTGTTGGTGTTTGACGGGCCGCCCCGACAAAGGGGCTTGCCGGGGCCGCTGAGGTTGCCCCGGTAAGGGTCTTGCCGGGGGAACCTACTTCGTCCCTCTGCTCTTTGTAGTCTTGGTCTTGGCGTTGCTTAGGCTGCCTCGGGCTTCGGTTTTACTTCGGTTCACCTCCCCTACTCTGCTTGGTGTTGCTGTGGGTGCGGCTCCGACTGCCCATGCACAGGTAAAGGGGTACAAAGGTGCGCCCCTTCTTTTGTACACCGACATTCACCCAATATTTTTAATATATTCCAAAACTGACTTTCTAGAGTTTCAGGACTTGTGGAGTTGTGCAGAATAGGTCTCTAATGTTTGCTCCTTTTCCAGCCCAGAATTCCAGCTGCCGGCATTCTCCCTCTTCATGTAGACCTTGTAAAATAAGAGAGAAAAGGCATAAGTATTGTGACATAATGTGTAATAACAGCCCATAATGCAATAAATATCGATAAAAAGCATGATGCAAAATGGACATATCAACTCCCCCAAGCTTACACCTCGCTTGTCCTCAAGCGGAAGCCGATATCGAAAAATATGTCCACATGTTTAGAGATAGAGGTGTCGATAAAATAAAATACGGACATGAGGGCATCATGATCATTCTTAAAACAGCAACATTGAAAACTAATCTATTCACAATGTAAAGTATGAATCAAAAACTTCATTGAAAACTAACAAACTATAATCTCAGTCATTGAAGCAATTGCAATTTATCATAACATCGGAAAGAGTCAATAAGAGCTTTTTAGCAAGTCCACATACTCAACTATCATTTAGTATTTCACAATTTCTAACACTCACGCAATACTTATGGGTATGAAGTTTTAATCGGACACAGAGAAAGATAGGGGCTTATAGTTTTGCCTCCCTACCTTTTACCTCAAGGGTAACGTCAACAATAATGCTTTATGAAAACTCACATCCAATTGGATATATATATATATATATATATATATATATATCAGGATCTTTCCAACACATAGTTCTTGCCAAGGGATAAAGTGTAAAAAAAGGAAAGGTGAAGATCAACATGACTCTTCTATAAGGTAAGGCAAAACTAAGTTTGAGGATATTTGGAAGCACAAGTAGTATCTCTACTTGGTGCGAAGAATTTGGCTAGCATGAGTGGGAAAGGCAAGCTCAACATGTTGGATGATCCATGACAATATAATTTATTTCTGATATGAGAAAACATAACCCATTACGTTGTCTTCCTTGTCCAACATCAACTTTTTAGCATGTCATATTTTAATGAGTGCTCACAATCATAAAAGATGTCCAAGATAGTATATTTATATGTGAGAACCTCTCTTTCTATATTACTTCGTATTAATTGCAACGATGATTAAAAATATGTTTGTCAACTCTCAACAACTTTTATTCATCATAATCTTTATATGTCAAGTCATTACTCTCCATAAGATCAATATGATCTTTTTATTTCTTTTTATTCTTTCTTTTATTCCCTCAAGATCATAGCAAGATAGCAAAGCCCTTGACTCAAAACTAATCTTTATTATATATAGCTCACGGACTCGATTACATAGATAAGGATCATAAAGCAAAACTCAAAACTAGATCATACTAAAACTTTATTCTACTAGATCAAGATATTACCAAAAGGATCGAACTAAGAAAAACGGTAAAGATATAAGTGTGATGGTGATACGATACCGGGGCACCTCCCCCAAGTTTGGCAGTTGCCAAGGGGAGTGCCCATACGCATGTATTTATGTATCTTTCTTCGGAGGTGGTGATGATGGAGTTGTTGATGATGTAGGCTTGTCCTCCATCTTCCAAGGCATAGGCTCACCATCATAGAAGGATGATCGAGTCTCCGGGATCCTCAAATCTGCTGCCAAACTCATCCTCTTGAATTTCATACTCACAGTTTTGGTTTTGCAGGTCATAGATCTGGGCTTGGAGGTGCTCGATTTTCTCGTGAAGCTTGAAGATGGTCTCCCCAATGTTCTTGGCATCTAGCTTGTGGTTATTGGTGAACTCCTCGATCATCATGTGGTTGGCGTTGAGTCCGTGTTCCACCATCCCCTGGCACTTGAAAACTTGTTGATCCATTGCTTTGAGTCTTGTCTCCACGCTTCTGGTCCTCCTTGGTCCCTCAACATCGCTGATGTGCAGCACCCCCTCACGCATCTCAATGGTTTGAGGGTGATGCAGCACCTCCGCAAGGTAGGGGTTGATGACCTTCTCGAAAAACTTGTCCTTGGGGGCGCTTGAAGACGTCATGGTTATCTAGATCTGTCAAAAAAACTGCTTGAAACAAAAGCGGGAGATATTTGCGTGATACGGTGGTCAAAACCTTTGGGAGATTATATAATGAATTTTTACCGACCAAAAGAAGTATCGTGCAAGAAAATGGAGCCCGGAGGGCCCACGAGGCAGGGGCACGCCCTCCACCCTCGTGGACGCCTCGTGTCCTTCCCGGACTACTTATTATTTTCCTATTTTCTTAAATATTCCAAAACGTAGACAAATTGCTATTAGAACTATTTTGGAGTCGGTTTACTTACCGTACCTCATACCTATACCTTTTCGGAGTCTGAAACATTCTGGAAAGTGTCCCTTATGTATTCCTCCGGGGTTACGGTGTCAATAACATTAGTTTCAACATTTATGGGATTACCTAAGATATAATGTTTGATTCTTTGACCGTTCACCACCTTTGGATTTGTGCCTTCGAAGTTGTTGATTTTTATAGCACTGGAACGATAGACCTCCTCGATAGTGTAAGGACCTTCCCGTTTAGAGAGAAGTTTTCCTGCAAAAAATCTTAAAAGAGAGTTGTATAACAAAACATAATCACCAACATTAAACTCATGCTTTTGTAGCCTTTTGTCATGCCATCTTTTAACATTTTCTTTAAATAGTTTGGCATTCTCATAGGCCTGGGTTCTCCACTCATCAAGTGAGCTAATGTCAAATAGTCTCTTCTCAGCGGCAAGTTTGAAATCATAATTGAGCTCTTTAATGGCCCAATATGCCTTATGTTCTAGTTCGAGAGGTAAGTGACATGCTTTTCCATAAACCATTTTATACGGAGACATACCCATAGGATTTTTATATGCAGTTCTATAGGCCCATAACGCATCATCAAGTTTCTTGGACCAATTCTTTCTAGATCTATTAACAGTCTTTTGCAAAATTCATTTAATCTCTCTATTACTCAGTTCTACTTGACCACTAGATTGTGGGTGGTATGGAGATGAAATTCTATGATTAACATCATACTTAGCAAGCATTTTACTAAAAGCACCATGAATAAAATGTGAACCACCATCAGTCATTAAGTATCTAGGGACTCCAATCCTTGGAAAAATAACTTCTTTAAGCATCTTAATAGAGGTGTTATGATCAGCACTACTAGTTGGAATAGCTTCTACCCACTTAGTAACGTAATCAGGAACAACTAAAATATGGGTGTACCCATTAGAGGAAGGAAAAGGCCCCATATAATCAAAACCCCAAACATCAAATGGTTCAATAACAAGTGAATAGTTCATAGGCATTTCTTGTCGTCTACTAATATTACCAATTCTTTGACATTCATCACAAGACAAGATAAACTTATGGGCATCTTTGAAGAGAGTAGGCCAATAAAAACCGGATTGCAATACCTTATGTGCAGTTCTATCTCTAGCATGGTGTCCTCCATAAGCCTCCGAGTGAAACTTGCGTAGGATCTGTTCCTGTTCATGCTCAGGTACACAACGTCTAATAACATCATCTACTCCTTTATAAATATGTGGGGAATCCTAGAAGTAATGTCTTAAATCGTAGAAAAACTTATTTTTGCTCGCATGTGAAACTAGGTGGTATAAATTTAGCAACAATGTAATTAGCATAATCAGCATACCATGGAGGAGTGTGAGAAGAATTTATGGCAGCTAATTATTCATCAGGGGAACTATCATCAATAGGTAGTGGGTCATCAAGAACATTCTCTAACCTAGACAAGTTGTCTGCAACTTGGTTCTCAGATCCCTTTCTATCAATAATATGCAAATCAAATTCTTGTAGCAAGAGAACCCATCTAATAAGTCTAGGTTTAGCATCTTTCTTTTCCATAAGATATTTAATAGCAGCATGATCAGTGTGAACAGTTACTTTAGAATCAACAATATAAGGTCTAAACTTATCACAAGCAAACACAACTACTAAAAATTCTTTTTCAGTAGTAGCATAATTTCTCTGGGCATTGTCTAGAGTTTTACTAGCATATTGGATAACATTTAATTTCTTATCAACTCTTTGTCCTAGAACAACACCTATAGCATAATCACTAGCATCACACATAATTTCAAAGGGTAAATTCCAATCAGTGGCTGGACAATAGGTGCAGAAATCAAGGCTTTCTTAAGTATTTCAAATGCTTCTACACAATCATCATCAAAGACAAAAGGAACATCTTTTTGTAAGATATTAGTGAGAGGCCTAGAAATTTTAGAGAAGTCTTTAATGAACCTCCTATAAAAACCGGCATGACCAAGGAAACTTCTTATACCTTTGATGTCCTTGGGACACGGAATCTTTTCAATAGCATCTACTTTAGCTTTATCAACTTCAATGCCTCTTTTAGAAATCTTATGCCCCAAGACAATACCTTCATTAACCATAAAGTGGCACTTCTCACAATTCTAGACAAGATTAGTTTCTTCACATCTCTACAAGACTCGATCAAGGTTGCTTAAGCAGTCTCAAAAGAAGTTCCCTACACGGAGAAATCATCCATGAAAACCTCGACAATCTTTTCACAAAAGTCAGAGAATATAGCAGTCATATATCTTTGAAAGGTAGAAGGTGCATTACATAAACCAAAAGCATACGTTTATAAGCAAAGGTACCAAAAGGCAGGAAAAAGTGGTCTTATCCTGATCCTCTTTAGACACGGGTATTTGAGAGAAACCAGAATAACCATCTAGAAAGCAAAAAATGTGTATGTTTGGATAATCTTTCTAGCATTTGATCAATAAAAAGTAAAGGGTCATGATATTTTCTAGTAGCTTTATTTAATTTGCGGAAATCAATTACCATTCTATAACTTGTAACAATTCTTTGTGGGATCAATTCATCTTTATCATTAGGAACAACAGTAATACCTCCCTTCTTAGGGACACAATGGACAGGACTTACCCACTGACTATCAGCAACACGATAAATTATACATGCCTCCAGAAGCTTTAGTATTTCTTTTCTTACCACTTCTTTCATCTTAGGATTTAACCGCGTTGGTGATCAACAACCGATTTAGCATCCTTCTCCAATTTTATTTTGTGCTGGCATAGAGTGGGACTAATGCCCTTAAGATCAGCAAGAGTATATCCAATAGCAGCACGATGCTTCTTCAGAGTTTTCAATAATTTCTCTTCTTCCTGCTCTGAAAGGTTAGTACTAATAATAACAGGATATATCTTCTTTTCATCAAGATAAACATATTTAAGAGTATCTGGTAATGGTTTAAGCTCAAACACGGGATTACCCTTGGGTGGAGGAGGATCCCCTAGAATTTCAACAAGCAAGTTGTGTTTCAAAATAGGTCCTTGTTTAAAGAATATTTCATCTATTTCCCTTCTTTCATTCATAAACATATCACTTTCATGGTCTAGTAAATATTGTTCTAAAGGATCATTAGGAGGCACGACAATAAAAGCAAGACAAACAATTTCATCTTTACTAGGCAATTCTTTATCATGGGGTTGTCTACGAAATTTAGCAAAATTAAAATCATGAGACATATCCCCTAAACCTACAGTAACAATATCCTTTTTGCAATCTATCCTAGCATTAACAATATTCAAGAAGGGTCTACCAAATATAATGGGGCAAAAGTCATCTTGTGGGGAACCAATAACAAGAACATCAGTAGGATATTTAACTTTCCCACACAAGACTTCAACATCTCTAACAATCCCAACTGGTGAAATAGTATCCCTATTGGCAAGCTTAATTGTAACGTCAATACCTTCTATCTCAGCAGGTGCAATATCATGCATAATTTCTTCGTATAATGAATGAGGTATTGCACCCGCACTAGCACCCATATCACATAATCCATGATAACAATGATCTCATGTTTTAACAGAAATAACAGGCATGCCTACAACAGGTCTATGTTTACCTTTGGTATCGGGTCTAGCAATTCTAGCAGCTTCATTACAGAAGTAAATAACATGCCCATCAATATTATCGACAAAGAGATCTTTAACCATAGCAATACTAGGTTCAACTTTAATTTGCTCAGGGGGTGTAGGTGTTCTAGCATTACTCTTACGAACCACAGTTGAAGCTTTAGCATGATCCTTTATTCTAAGAGGGAAAGGTGGTTTCTCAATATAAGCGGTAGGAACAATAGGATCAACATGACAAGTGATAGTCTTTTCTTCAACTTTAATAGGTTCAACTACTTTTACTTCAATGGGAGGATGATATTTAAACCACTTCTCCTTAGGGAGATCAACATGAGTAGCAAATGATTCAAAGAAAGAAGCTACTATCTCAGAGTCAAGTCCATATTTAGTGCTAAGTTCACGAAAAACATCGGTATCCATAAAAGATTTAACACAACCAAACTTAGGTGTTATACCTGACTCCTTACCTTCAACGAGTTCCCAATCTTCAGAGTTGCATTTAATTCTTTCCAATAAATCCCATCTAAATTCAATAGTCTTCATCATAAAAGAACCAGTACAAGAAGTATCGAGCATGGAGCGATTGTTGAGAGAAAGCCGAGCATAAATTTTTTGAATAATAATTTCTCTTGAGAGCTCATGATTGGGGCATGAATATAACATTGACTTAAGCCTCCCCCAAGCTTGAGCGATACTTTTTCCTTCGCGAGGCCAAAAATCATATATATAATTACAATCACGATGAACCAGATGCATAGGATAAAACTTCTGATGAAATTCCAATTTCAATCGGTTGTAGTTCCATGATCCAACATCATCACATAGCCTAAACCATGTCAATGTCGTTCCCTTCAAAGATAAGGGGAAGACCTTTTTCTTGATAACATCCTCGGGCATACCTGCAAGCTTAAATAATCCACAAACTTCATCCACATAGATTAGGTGCATATCGGAATGTAATGTTCCATATCCTGTAAAAGGATTAGCTAGCAGTTTCTCTATCATACCCGAAGGAATTTCAAAGTAAACATTTTCAGTAGGTTCAGTAGGTTGAGGAGCAACTCTTTGCTCTACTGTTCTAGGTGAAGATACCCCGAACAAGCCCCTAAAGGATTATTTTCCATAGTAACAAGTGACAGTAAATTTCAGCACACTATATAAATTTTTCCTTACCAAATTCCACCTACCAAAGGCGCTTCACTCCCCGGCAACGGCGCCAGAAAAGAGTCTTGATGACCCACAAGTATAGGGGATCTATCGTAGTCCTTTCGATAAGTAAGGTGTCGAACCCAACGAGAAGCAGAAGGAAATGACAATCGGTTTTCAGTAAGGTATTCTCTGCAAGCATTGAAATTATCGGTAACAGATAGTTTTATGATAAGGTAATTCATAACGGGTAACAAGTACCAAAAGTAAGCAAGGTGTCCCAATCCTTTTTCTCGCAAAGGACAATCCTGGAAAAACTCTTATATAAAGGAAAATGCTCCCGAGGACACATGGGTCTTATCGTCAAGCTAGTTTTCATCATGCTCATATGATTCGCGTTCGTTACTTTGATAATTTGATATGTCGGTGGACCGGTGCTTGGGTACTGCCCTTCCTTGGCCAAGAATCCTACTTATGATTAACCCCTCTCGCAAGCATCCGCAACTACGAAAGAAGAATTAAGGTAAACCTAACCATAGCATGAAACATGTGGATCCAAATCAGCCCCTTACGAAGCAACGCATAAACTAGGGTTTAAGATTCTGTCACTCTAGCAAACCATCATCTACTTATTACTTCCCAATGCCTTCCCCTAGGCCCAAATAATGGTGAAGTTTCATGTAGTCGACATTCACATAACACCACTAGAGGAAAGACAACGTACATCTCATCAAAGTATCGAACGGATACCAAATTCACATGACTACTTATAACAAGACCTCTCCCATGTCTTCAAGAACAAACGTAACTACTCACAAATCATATTAATGTTCATAATCAAAGGGGTATTAATATGTGTAGGATCGAAAGTATGTCTAGAGGGGGGGTGATTAGACTACTTGACCAAATAAAAACTTAACCTTTTCCCAATTTTAGTTCTTGGCAGATTTTATCTACTTTAGGACAAGTCAAGCAATCATCACACAATTCAAGCAAGCATGCAAAGAGTATATAGGAAGCGGAAAGTAAAGCATGCAACTTGCAAGAATGTAAAGGGAAGGGTTTGGAGAATTCAAACGCAATTGGAGACAAGGATTTTTTTGTCGTGGTTCGGATAGGTGGTGCTATCCTACATCCACGTTGATGGAGACTTCAACCCACGGAGGGTAACGGTTGCACGAGTCCACGGAGGGCTCCACCCACGAAGGGTCCATGAAGAAGCATCCTTGTCTATCCCATCATGGCCATCACCCACGAAGGACTTGCCTCACTAGCGGTAGATCTTCACGAAGTAGGCGATCTCCTTGCCCTTACAAACTCCTTGGTTCAACTCCACAATCTTGTCAGAGGCTCCCAAGTGAAACCTAGACAATCTAGGAGACACCACTCTCCAAGAAGTAACAAATGGTGTGTTGATCATGAACTCCTTGCTCTTGTGCTTCAAATGATAGTCTCTCCAACACTCAGCTCTCTCTCACAGGATTTGGATTTGGTGGAAAGAAGATTTGAGTGGAAAGCAACTTGGGGAAGGCTAGAGATCAAGATTCATATGGTAGGAATGGAATATCTTGGCCTCAACACAAGGGTAGGTGGTTCTCTCTCAGAACATATGAGTTGGAAGTGTAGATGTGTTCTGATGGCTCTCTCCACGAGTGAAGAGGAGGTGGAGGGGTATATATAGCCTCCACACAAAATCCAACCGTTACACACAATTTACCAATCTCGATGGGACCGAATCAACAAACTCGGTCGGACCGAAATAGTAAACCTAGTGACCGTTAGAGATTTTCGGTGGGACTGGTATGCAACTCGGTAGGACTGATATGGTTAGGGTTAGGGCATAACGTAATCCCGGTGAGACCGATTACACAAACTCGGTGAGACCGATTTGGTAATAAGCTAACCAGAGAGTTGGTCAGGCAAACTCGCTGGGACCGATTTGCTCTTTTGGTGAGACCGACAAGTTACAAAAAGGAAACAGAGAGTTTACATTGCAATCTCAGTGGGACCAATCCGCTCTTTCGGTGAGACCGAAAAGTTACGAAAAGGAAACAGAGAAATTGCAACCCCATCTCGGTGAGACCGAGATCCCTATTGGTAGAACCGATTTGCTAGGGTTTGGCAGTGGCTTATGACATGTGAAACTCGGTGGCACCGGATAGGAAGAATCGGTAGGACCGAGTTTGGCTTTGGGTTTAGGTCAAGAGTGGATATGAGAAAGTAGCTGAGGATTTTGGAGCATATCATTAAGCACATGAAGCAAAGGGCTCATTAAGCAACACCTCATCCCTCCTTGATAGTATTGGCTTTTCCTATGGACTCAATGTGATCTTGGATCACTAAAATGTAAAATGAAGAGTCTTGAGCTTTTGAGCTTGAGCCAATCCTTTGTCCTTAGCATTTTGAGGGTTCCACTTTCACCATCCATGCCATGCCAATCATTGAGCTTTCCTGAAATAATCATCTTGGAATAGCATTAGCTCAATGAGCTATATGTTGTTATGAATTACCAAAACCACCTAGGGATAGTTGCACTTTCAATCTCCCCCTTTTTGGTAATTGATGACAACATATAGATCAAAGCTTCGACAAATGATAATAAGAATGATATATATCGTCGCTTTGATAAGTATGTGATAAGTAAGAGCTCCCCCTAAATTTGTGCATATTTAAAATTTGCTTTGGACTGCAAATGCACAAAGAGTTAGAATCATGGGTTACTCTTCCATGTCACATACATCTTGGTGGAGCGCTCAAAATGATAAAAATGAAATACATGCACTCATCACCAAGAAAAGTGAATGATAACATAAGATAGATAAGATAAGATATATCAAGCATGCATTAGTGTAGCTTATGATCAAACACATGATCTTCAATGTCTCACAAGCATATCATTGTCGGGTGGTTGGTGCGACATATGCCAACGGGTGGCTTATCTGAGTGGGAGCCAGTAAGACATCGCCGTGGAAGCGGGATGAGGCGAAGACATGCACGCCGGCGGATCTTACCCAGCTTCGGGACTCTCCATGGAGATAACACCCCTACTGCTGCTCTGCGGGGTCTCCGCATGATCACTCAATGAACAAGTAACTACAAGGTGCTCCTCGAGCTGTTTGGCGAGAGGAAGAAGAAGGGCAAGCCTAGCTCTACTCTTCTCTCTATGTGTGTTGGAAACTAGATGAGATCAACCCTTTGCATGGGTGCCCCTGGGGGTTTATATAGGCCTACCCCCCGGGGGTACAATGGTAATCCGGCTGGGCGCGGGTCCCAGCCGTCAGTGTCTACGCTCGCCGGCTTCTGCGCCGGCTGCTGGGGCCCGCCGGCTTCCGGCATCTTGGTCGACAGGCAGGCCCTACTGCCTAGGGCCCTGTCGGCGGCTGATTACTGTTGCCTCAATCCTGATGATGAGGGCTTTATCGAGGTAAGCGTGGCTACAGCGCCGCCGCCTGGCGGGCGATCGCTGTAGCCTCACGTCATCTTGTCTCCTTAATGGAGCGCTTCCCTCGAGGGAGGGGGCAAGCCGGCTTGGGGAAGCCGGCCATGTCTTAGGCCGACTGGAGGAGGCCTGGCCGCCTTCGCGTGTCTCTCTGCCCAAGAGGGCCCACCGCCCGTGGACTGTGCTGACAGCCCGCCGTGGATGGTGTCATAGTCATCATGGAAACAGTGCCGCGCCGGACGGGTCAGAGCTACCCCGTACGGCACACTGCACCAGGCGTGCTCCGGGTTTTGGGGGTGGCAGGCTTTACTGTAGCCACGCCCTGTTCCATCGCCGTTACATGGATGCGGACTTCGAGGGCACGATCTTGACCGCGTCATGGGAGCCGGCCTCATGGAGTCGGCCTTCTCGTGGCCGGCTTCTTGGAGCCGGCCCTTACGCGGCTTTCTTCATGATGGTTAAGGCTGGGCCGCCTTCCGATAGCCGGCCTGAGAGGCAGCCGGCAGGGGGAAGGCGGCCCCACGTCTTGGTTTCTTGGAGGCCGGATCGGCTCGTGATTTTTTCTGAAGTGCCAAGGGGAGCCGGCTAGGCTACCCGTGGTCATTTACCCCGACAGTAGTCCCCGAAGCTGGTCGCGCTTCGAGGTCGGCAAGGGGGGCGAGAAGCTCGGTCAGCTTCCTATCTTGAGGAGTCGGCAGTGGGAGCCGGCTCTGCTTATGCGCGCCGCCTTGGATGGGCGCAGTGGCCTCGTCAGCGAGAAGGTGGGCCAACTCGCGCGCTGACCACGTGCCTCCCCGCGTGTCACGTGGCAGAAAAGGCCTGCCATGGCGCGTGCGCGACGGGACATCGCCGCAGGCCCGGGCCCGCCACTCCTGGCCTCGGCCTAAGCGCGGATCTTCCGTGGCCCAAGGTGGGCTGTTTGCCTTCCCACGGCGGTTGCGCCACGCCGTCAAGGCGCAGTTATAGCGGGACGTGGGGGAGTGGGCGCAGTTAATCCCACGTCCCCCACACCACGCCTCCTCGGCTCTGCCGCAAGGGTCTATAAGTAGGGGGAGGAGAGGGAGCGGCAAAGGCTTGCACTCTCTCCCTCGCTCCATCCTCTGTCGTCTTCCATCTTTGCTCTCTCCGCAGCCGCAGAGCCTCATCGCTGCGCCGCTCCGCCACCACCGCATCTTGCTCCTCACCGCATCGCTCCAATGGCGCTGTCGAGCTTGTGGCACGGCTCCAACGTCCTCGACGAGCACATCGAGTTCCTCCGCCGGACGCGGCGTCTACCCGACGAGAACTATGTGCGGGTCCGGTGCGCGCCGGAGAGGGAGATCTCGCCGGCGCCGGAGGAGGGCGAGCGGGTGGTCTTCCGCTCGCACTGCATACGCGGCTTCGGCCTCCCGGCGAGCGGATTCCTTCGCTCCTTCCTCGAATTCTACCACCTCCAGCCGCATCACCTCACCCCCAACGCCGTGATGCTGCTGTCGGCCTTCGTCACCCTCTATGAGGGTTTTCTTGGCGTTCTCCCCACCCTGGAGCTCTGGGGAGAGTTCTTCCAAAGCAAGCTCGGCACTGTCGTCGCGGGCGTGCCCGCCCCAAGCGGAGCTTTCATCGCCATGAGGCGGACGGGCGAGAACAATCCGTTCCCGTCCATCCCGCTGATCCAGTCGGTGAAGCTCTGGCAAAAATCCTACTTCTATGTGAGGAACGTCGCCCCGCAGGGCGACTTTGTCAATCTGCCAGCTTACGTAGCCGGCCCGCCGGCTGCGAGGCCACCCTCATGGAGCTACAAGGCCAGGACGCTGTCCCAGGCCGGGAACGCCGCCATCGCCCGACTCCGGGTGATGGTCCAGTCAGAGGGCCTGGTCGGAGCCGACCTAGTGGCCGCCTTCGTGGAGCGCCGGGTACTTCCGCTCCAAGGTCGGCCGCACATGATCTGTCAGATGAGCGACCGCTTCGACCAATGCCGGCTAAGCACCAGGGAGATGCCTCATGCCGAGGTGTCCTACCTGGTGAACTACATCGCCAACTGCAAGCTCGTCGAGGATTGGCGATTCGGCAAGGAGACGTACTCTCGCGCCAACCTTCCGCCTGCCGTAAGTATTTCTTCTTTCCTTCCTTTGGTGTTGCCGGCTTCGATACGACCGGCCACTGATCAGCCGACCTGTTTCTGCAGAATCCCCTACTTCCGCCGGCGGCGGGGGCCGCGGGGGCAGAGCGCCAGTTCCTCCCCGACCGCACGGTGGATGACGTCGATGATCCGGATCATGGGGCGGCCGCCATGGAAGATGCCGCCGCGGGGAAAGGCGACGAGGCAGGCGGCGCAGGGCTCGGAGCCGGCCTCGAGGGCTGGGCGGACGACGACGAGGTCGAAACCGTCCCGCTCCGTCAGCCGGTGTCGGGCCGTGTCGACCTACTTCGGCAGCCGGCCGAAGAAACCCTGTGGCACCGCCGCGGCAACCAAGCGGGATGAGGCGGCCGCGAAGGCGGCCCGCTTCCAGAAGGTCGTGAAGCAGCCGTAGGCGGTTTCGGCATAAGTGTTAATCGTCTTGTATTCTTGTCGTGCTCTTTGATTGGAGTTCTTCTAAACTCTTTCTTGGTTGACCGGCCAGGGCGCCGCTTTCCCTTGAACGGGGTCCTGCCGGCTCCGTGATTGAATCAAACCGGGGGTCATCGAGCTCCCGCCGCGTGGATCCCCGCGCCGACCTCATGGAGGCTACGGAGCGGAACGCGCAGGAGGCGCGGGAGGAGCAGGAAGCGTCGGAGCGAAGGGCCGCCCAGGCGGCGAAGGAGCAGGCCGACGCGGCGGCCAAGGCCCAGGCGGAGGCGACGACCGCGGAGAGGGAGGCGGAGGCCTCGCGCAACCTACCTCCACAGCTCGTCATTCCGCTCCGCAGCACGGCTCCCGGCGTCCCCGTGCCTCCGCCAGAAGAAGCCAACCGCGGCCGGTCGGGGGTGGAGCGGAGGGAGGACGATGTGATTGTCTTGGAGGAGGTGCCGCGGACGGCGCCGACTGGGGCGGGCCAGGGCGGCCAGCTGGCTGCGGCGCCGGTGCAGCCGGCTGGGAGTGAGCCGGCAGCAGGAGCCGGCCTGGTGGTGCAGCCGTCATCACGCCGGCGCGCGGGGGAAGCCGCCCCCGTGCTGGAGCAGGACAGAGCTGCGAGCGCCAGCCGGACGGCGGAGGCCCTAGAGGCGGCCAGCTCCAGCACGTCCGAGTGGGCGCACAGCGGGGGGACGGCCAAGCTGAACGCGGCGGCCCAGGATGTCCGAAGCCGGCTTCAGGCTCATGCTACCGCGCTGCAGCGATATACCCGAGATTTCCTTGCGACGCGGGCCATCGTCCGGGTGAGTCTTTTGGCCTCGGTTGTTTTGCTTTTTTGATTTCTTCTGTGGGGGCACGTCAGCGCACCCACTAGGTGTAGTCCCCGAGTTCCGAGTCGGCTGCTGAGCAGGCGGCTTGGAACTTACTAGGTCCTGACAATCGTCTTATTCCTGCATCCTGTCTGATCTTCCAGGAGTACCATAACCAGAGCACCGCCGCCTTCGACTCCCAGGCTCAGGAGCTGCGCCAGAAGATCGAGGATCTGTCCGACAGCCGGAGTACATGCTCTGTTCTGTTCATATCCTGTGGGGGTGCGTCAGTGCACCCCCTGGGTGTAGTCCCCGAGATCTGGGCCGACTGCTGAGCAGTCGGGTCGGATCTTCCCCAACGACTTCTTCCCTATTGTTTCTTCCTTTGTCTTCATGCTTGCAGGGGCCAATGCCGACTTGAGGGAGCAGCTCGGCGGGGCCCAAACCGCCCTTCGCGCCAAGGAGGCTGAGCTCAACGCCTTAGTCCAGGAGCGCGACCGCCTGGTCAAGAAGTTGGCCGACCAGGAGGAGAGCCACAAGGCGGCCCTGAAGAGGGCGCAGGACAGCGAGGCCTCCCTCAAAGCCGAGTTCGAGACCAAGGCGGCGGGCTGGGCCGAGGCGAAGCAATTGCTGAGCGAGGGTTACGGCCGGATCGAGGATCTGATCGACGTGGAGCCGCCTTCCTCACTCCTTGCTTGCCCCCTTGCCCTCTGGTTCGTCTTCTGATTTGTGTTGCTTTTGTTCTTTGCACAGACTACTTCCCTCGCTACTCCGTCATTGCCACCCAGACCATCGAGGCCCACCGCGAGGTACGCCGACTTGCGGGGGTCGAGATCGCGCCGGACGCGAGCCGGACATCTAAGGAGCAGCTCTTGGCGATTCAAGCCCGGTTGCAGCCGGTACACCGCATGCTCCGCCGCCTCCAGCTTGCTGGGGCGCAGGTGCTGGCCGCCCTCTGGCCAGGCGAAGCGATTGCCCGCACCCCAAGCCGGATTGCCGACTGGCTGGAGGTGGCAGTCGGCCGCTTTGACGCCTGGAAGGCCTCTGCTGCTCGATCTGGTGCCAGGCGGGCGCTGGAGTTCGTCCGGGCCTGGTACCCTGGGCTAGACTTGGAGCAGTTGAGGACTTGGCGGGCGGAGGCTGAAGAAGAGCTGGTGGAGGTGCGGTCGGCTATCATCCAGCGTGCTTCGTCTCTTGTTGAGTTTACCGACAATAGCATCTTCGTTCCTGCGGTGGACGACGACGGCGTCGCCCAGCCGGAGGAGTGGTTCGGGCTGAACCCGGCGGAGGGTGAAGACTCGGCGGAGGAGGTCGCCTCCAGTGATGAAGGTGAAGACGAAGAAGGGGAGGAGGGTGAAGACATCGAGCCGGCCGGTGAAGCAACCAGCCAGCCCCAGCATGACCGAGCCTCCAGCAATGAGGCGCGCGCTGGCCCGCCCTCTGCGGGAGGCGGTGATCATGCCGAGGTTCACCAGCCGGCCACTCCTCCAGCCGGCGCTACCGTCTCCACCGACCTGCCCGACTCGCCAGTCGTCCCCATGGCTTGATCTGCCGTCGTTGCTTTTCCTGCTTGTTACTCTTTGAACAATTTCTATTAAGCTTGCGCAGTTCCACCCACTGGGGGTGTATTCAAACTATGTTGAATGCTGGCCTTTTCAAGGCCTTTTGTGTAAATATAATCATGCATGTGTTTGGCTTCCATTCTCATATGCTTTTTATCCTTAGGTTGTTTCCTTTGCCGCCTTCCCCTGATTGCCGCCTTCCCCTGATTGCCGCCTTCCCAGCCGGCAGCTGCTCTGCAGTCTGTGGCTAAGGAAGGACTCGGCTTTCTTTTTTGGGGAAGGCAAGTACTCGAGCTTTCTTAGATTGTGGCAAAGTGAATGGAAGCCGGCCGGCCGGCTATTCTTGTAGTCGGTCGGCAGTAGGAAAAAGCCGGCTTTTGTTATATTGGTCCGTTAGTCCCTATCCGTTTTTCGTGTGGGCGTCCTTTCCTGCCTTTGGCTCTTGCCAGCCGGACAGCCGATTCTTCGAACTGCGACTTTTGGCAAGAGAGGGCTTTGGAGCCGGCACACTACTTGTCTGACCGCGGGTAGGACTTCTAATATAACTCAAGGCGGCCAGTCCCCGGGCCAACTAGTCGAACCCGGTGCCGTACGAGAGGAGTGAATGTAATGACATAATCATAAGCATGATACTCTTCATTCATAGATGAAAGATGGCAGTCCCCGAGTTCTCCTCGGGGGGCCTATTGTCTCGTACTTAGTACAAAAGTTAGCGTGATACATACTGCATTTCAACTGTAAAATTTTCGGAGGAGGTTGGCGTTCCATGGTCGTTCCGACTCCTTGCCGGAGTCGTCTCTCTTTCGTGCCTTCGGCTTCTGTGCGTCGATCAGGTAGTAGGAGTCGTTTCCTAGCGCTCTGCTAATGACGAAGGGGCCTTCCCAAGGGGCCCAGAGCTTGTGCTGGCCGGCTGTTCGCTGGATCAGCCGGAGCACACGGTCGCCCTCTTGGAAGGATCTTGGCTTGACCTTCCGGCTGTGGTAGCGACGTAGTCCCTGCTGGTAGATGGCGGAACGGCTGAGGGCTAACAGCCGGCTTTCTTCCAGCAGGTCGACGCCGTCTTCTGTGCTTCCTTGGCCTCCGTCTCCGTGTACATGGTCACCCGAGGCGAGTCAAACTCGATGTCGGTTGGGATGACCGCCTCGGCACCATATACGAGGAAGAAAGGAGTAAAGCCGGTTGACCTGTTTGGGGTAGTGCGCAGACTCCAGAGGACGGCCGGCAGCTCATCGTGCCAGCAGCCGGCCGAGCGCTCTAGTGGCACGACCAGTCGGGGCTTGATGCCGGAAAGGATGAGGCCGTTGGCTTGCTCGACTTGGCCGTTTGACTGCGGGTGGGCAACGGACGCTAAGTCTAGTTGGATGCCCTGCGTCGCGCAGAAACGTGCCAATGCCCCCTTGGCAAAATTGGTGCCGTTGTCGGTGATGATGTTGTGCGGCACGCCGTACCGAGTTGTTATATCTGCGATGAATGTCACGGCAGTCGGCCCGTTTAGCTTCTTGATCGGCTTTGCTTCGATCCACTTGGTGAACTTGTCCATGGCGACAAGCAGATGTGTCATGCCGCCGCGCGCCGTCTTGAATGGGCCCACCATGTCAAAACCCCAAACGGCAAAGGGCCAAGTGAGGGGAATGGTCTTGAGTGCCGAAGCCGGCAGGTGTTGCTTGGAGCTGAAGACTTGGCACCCTTTGCAGTGTTTGACTAATTCCTTGGCGTCGTCCAAAGCAGTCGGCCAAAAGAATCCATGGCGGAAAGCTTTGGCGACTAGTAATCTTGAGGCCGCGTGGTGGCCGCATTCACCTTGGTGGATGTCTCTGAGGATTTCTATGCCCTTCTCTTGCTCAACGCATCGCTGGAAGACTCCAGTGACGCTGCGCCTGACGAGCTCTTTGTTGACGATTGTGTATGCTCCGGCTCGGCGTTTGACTTGTCTTGCCTCTGTCTCGTCAGCTGGCAGTTCTTGGTTTGTCAGGAAGTTGAGGATGGGCTGGGCTCATGATGGAGCTGTGACTTCTTGTATTGCCAATGCGGCTACTGCAACCAGGGTGGGCGGGCTAGGTTGTGAAATGCTGGAGCCGACCGCCGTCTGCAGTGCTGGTGCAGTCCCTGGGCCGACTACCGCAGTCCCCGAGCCGGGTTCAGAAGTCCCCGGGTTGGGTGCGACTACGGAAGTCCCCGAGCCGCCTACTGAAGTCCCCACGCCGCCTATCGAAGTCCTCGGGCCGCCTGCTTGGCCCTTCAAGCCGGAGCCGGCTGCATCGGGGCTAGGCAGCACGAAGATGGAATCGGACTCTGGAGACGGCTTGATAGACGGCTTGAGGAGGCATTTTAGAGAGACGCCGGTTGGTATTGCTTGCCGAGTGGAGCCTAGTCTGGCCAGGGCATCTGCAGGCCCGTTGTCGGCTCGTGGTACGTGGAGGAACTCGCATCCTTCAAAGTACCCGCTGATCTGCTGGACGAGGAAGCGGTAGCTTGCCATGTTTGCGTCCTTGGCGTCCCAATCGCCGGATGACTGCTGGACTATCAAGTCTGAGTCGCCGTAACACAGGATCCGGCGTATGCCGAGCTCTTTGGCAAGCCGGAGCCCGTGTACGAGCGCCTCATACTCGGCCACGTTGTTGGAGGCGGCGAAGTGAATTTGTAGCGTGTATCTGAGCTTGTCGCCTTTGGGAGATGTGAGGATGATGCCGGCTCCCAAGCCGGTGAGCATCTTGGACCCGTCAAAGTGCAGGCGCCAGTGAGTGGAGCCGGGAGCCGGCGGCAGGTACTGGGTCTCGGCCCAGTCGACGAGGAAGTCGGCCAAGGCTTGGGACTTGATGGCGGTGCGGGGCTGGTAGAAGATCGTGTAAGGGGCCAGCTCGATGGCCCATTTTGCCACCTGGCCGGATGCATCTCGGCTGCCTATGATCTCGGCGAGCGGGCGGTGCATACGACCGTGATGGGGTGCTCTTGGAAGTAGGGCTTCAGCTTCTTGGCGGCAAAGTACACGCCGTAGCACATCTTCTGGTAGTGTGGGTAGTTCTGCTTTGAGGTAGACAGCACCTCACTCAAATAGTACACCGGCCTCTGGACCGGCTGGGCTCGGCCCTCTTCTGGGCGCTGGACTACGATGACCGTGCTGACCACCCGGCTGGTTGCAGCGATGTAAAGGAGCATGGGCTCTTTCTCAGTCGGCGCCGCCAGGACAGGCGGCGTGGTCAGCATTTTCTTCAGCTCGTGAAAAGCTTGGTCGGCTTGGTCGTTCCACTCGAAGTGAGTGGTCTTCTTCATGAGGCGGTAGAGGGGTAGAGCCTTCTCTCCGAGCCGGCTGATGAAGCGGTTCAGGGAAGCCAAGCATCCAGTGAACTTCTGGACGTCTCGCAGCTTGGTGGGAATCGCCATTCTCTTAATGGCCTTGATCTTCACTGGGTTGCATTCGATGCCGCATTCGGAGACCAGGAAGCCTAGGAGCTGGCCGGCTGGCACTCCGAACACGCATTTCTCGGGGTTGAGCTTGATCCGGAATCGGCGTAGGTTCTCGAATGTTTCCTTGAGGTCATCCAGCAAGGTGCTGCGCTTCTCCGTCTTCACCACAATGTCGTCCACATAGACGTGGGCATTTCTGCCGAGTTGCTTGAGGAGGTACTTCTGCATGCAACGCTGAAAGGTGGCACCGGCATTTCTCAAGCCCAATGTCATAGTCAGGTAGCAGAAGGCTCCGAATGGCGTGATGAAGGCGGTCTTCAGGCGGTCGGCCGGGTCCAACTTTATCTGGTGGTATCCGGAGTAAGCATCCAAGAAACTCAACAGCTTGCATCCGGCTGTGGAGTCTATCACTTGATCTATCCTTGGCAGGGCGAAAGGATCTTTGGGGCAGGCCTTGTTGAGGCTCGTGTAATCTATACACATGCGCCACTTGTTGTTCTTCTTCAGCACGAGGACCGGTTTGGCGAGCCACTCCGGAAATAACACCTCCATGATGAAGCCGGCAGCCAGAAGCCGGGCTATCTCTTCTCCTACAATCCTTCTCTTTTCCTCCGACAGTCGGCGGAGGGGTTGTTTGACTAGTTTTGCACCTTCTCGGACGTGTAGTTTGTGCTCGGCGAAATCCTTCGGAACACCCGGCATGTCCTTGGGGGACCATGCAAAGATGTCCCGATTCTCACGGAGGAAATCGGCGAGCTCGCCTTCCTATTTGCTGCTTAGGTTTGCCCCAATGACGGCAAACCTTTCCAGGGTGCTCGGGGTCAAGAGGTATCTTCTTCGTTTCCTTGGCCGGCTGGAAGGAACCTTGGGCATCACATTCTTTGGGATCGGGAGACAGGGTCGGCTGCTTGCCAGCCATGGCCACGACCCGGTCCAACTTCTTCTTCTCTTCAGCAATCACAAGGGACTCGGCCAGCCGGCTGCTGGATGCTGCGCATTCAGAGGATTTATTGTAATCGCCGACTATGGTGATGACGGCCTTGGTGCTCAGCATCTTCATCTTGAGGTAAGCATAGTGGGGAACAGCCATGAACTTAGCCAAGGCAGGTCGTCCAAGCAGTGCATGGTAAGAGCTCTCAAGGTCCACCACTTCAAACCAGATGGCCTCCCTGCGGAAATGATCCTTGTCCCCAAAGAGGACATCAATCTTGATCTTGCCAATGGGGGAGCAGGACAGGCCGGGTACGATGCCGTGGAACACTGTCCGGGTAGGCGTGAGCTGCTTTGTCTTGACGTTGAGCTTCTTCAGGGTATCAAGGTACAGGATGTTGATGCTACTCCCGCCGTCTATCAGCACGCGGGAGAAACGGGCGGCGCGTCTGTCTGTTGCGAGGGTGGCATCCAGAACCAGCGCATAAGAGCCGGGAGATGGCATCACCTCTGGGTGGTCGGCCCGGCTCCAGTTGATGGGTTTTTCTGACCAGTGCATGTGCTCGAAGGGGTTGACGGCAACCGCGTTGACTTCTTGGTGCTCTCGGCGCCTGCTGCGCCGGTCTTCGGGCTGGCTCGTGAAGATGACATAGGTAGCATGCTCGTCGGGGAACTCGTCGTGCACGGCTTCGACTGCTGGCCGAGCGGCCGGCTGCTGCGGAGCCGGAGGCAGCGGACCAGCAGGTGGAGGCGGCACGAGCCCTTCGCCCTTGGAGATTCGGGTGAGCCAGTGGCACTTCCGGGTTGTGTGGTTGGATGGCTTCGCGCCACTTTGGAACTTGCATGGGGCATCGAGGGTTTGCTCGTAGGAGAAGGCCGGCTGCCAAGCCGGCCTGCCGCCTTTCTGCTTCTTGGGTGCGGGCCGCCCTTCGGGCTGCTCGCCCTCGACCGTGGCCACCTGCCGACTGGTGGAAGGCGGCATGGGGCCCTTGCGCTTGTGGTCGTTTTGGTACGGGCGTCGGCCGGAATCCCCAGCCGGCGTCTTGGGCGCCGGGTTGAGTACCTTCCTGGACGCATCTACTTGGAGCTTGGTCTGCATTGAGGAGTCGGCAGTGGCGTACTTGTCCGCTATGACCAGAAGCTCGTCGAGGGTAGTCGGCTCGTCGCAGAGGATCTTGTGCTTGAGGAGGGTGCCCTCTCGGCACCCGGCTGTGAAGTATTCGATGGCTTGCACCTCGTGCACTCCTTCGCAAGAGTTGCGGAGCTCGGCCCAACGCGTGAGGTAGTCGCGAGTGGACTCGGCGGGGCCTTGCACACACAAGGAGAGCTGTCTGGGCTTGGGAGCCCGCTTGTAGGTGCTGGTGAAGTTGCGGACGAAGGCTTCTGTGAAGGCTAGCCAGCTGTTGACGCTGTATGGCTTGAGGCTGTTGAGCCAGGTCCGCGCCGTGCCTTGGGGCATGAGGGGCACGTACTTCACGGCAACGCGCATGTTGCCGTTCGCGATGCGTACTGCGGTGGAGTAGTCGATCAACCAATCTTCCGGCTTCACGGAGCCGTTGTACTTGGGCGTGTCTCTTGGGAGCGAGAACCCTTTGGGGAAGGGCTCGTCGCGGATGCGGGGGCCGAAACAGGGTGGGCGGACATCTTCTTCTTCTTCTAGCGCCAGGGATCGCGCTAGGCGGTCAATCCGATGGCGAGCATCATTCTCGCCGACTCCTTCGCGGCGACCTAGTCGGCCGCTGAGAGTCGGATGCATGACAGGCGGCGGGGTGGGATATCTTTCCCCACGAGACGGAGGCGGAGGCGGGTTGCCCCACCGCTGAACGGCTCGAGGGCGGCCTTCTGCGTCTCGCTCGATGGAGATCCCGGTTCGGCTTCGGCTCGCAGCCGGCTCTTTCTCGTGTCGCGCGCGGGTTTTACCCGCAGTCGGCGTCCGGGATGTCGCGCCGTGCTCTTGGCGCGGTGGAGGGCTTTCCGCGGGCGTCGGCTTCGTGCCGCTGTGCGGCTGCATCAATCAGCTGCTGGATGCGTCTAGTCATGTAGGGGAGCTCTTCGGCCCCGAGTCCATCCAGCTCGTCTACGGCCGCCTGGGCGGCGCGCAGGTTCTCGAGTGGGGTGGCATAGACTGGGCGGTCGGCCCCAAACATGTCGGCGATGACAGCGCCGCGCTGCCTGACGATGCTGGCTCGGCTTGGCCCGCCAGGAGGCGGCGTGCCAAAGGCAGCGCGATTGACTTCGCGCTGGTGGGCCTCGGTGAGGCGTCTCACGGAAGCTAGCTTCCGGCCCTCCACGATGAGGGCGAGACGGCGAGCCTCCAGTGTTTCGGCGTCGGCGTCGGCATCGGCCGGGAGGGGGACGGACAAGTTGTGGGTCACCGCTCGCGGGGCGTCGAGGGCGTTCTCGCCAGAAGCGCCGCCGTGGCTAATGACCATCACCTCGGCGGTGGCACCGTCACAGCCATCGGCTCGGGGAAGCGGGTCGTCGTAGATCACGACGTTGGTGGGGAAGGCGTCGGGCGAGGCCGTGTCGGAGTCGACAGGCATCGGATCGGTGGAGCCAACAGACTCCTGATCCACAGCAGGCTCGCTGGAGACGTGGAGCTGGCCGGGGAGATCGACGAGGCGGTCGGTGCCCGCATCGGTGGCGGGCTCGTCGGAGATGAGGGACTCGCAAAGGGGATCGGCGAGGTTGCTTGCTGCGCAGGCATTGGTGACGCCTTGCAGCGCGTCGTGGCAAGCGCCATCGGGCGTGCCGGGCTGGCTACGCTCGCTGGGGAGGAAGAGGGTTCCCGTCTAGAACAGGTCTCCGGACGACGGTGCACCTGGCCCCACGGTGGGCGCCAAATGTCGGGTGGTTGGTGCGACATATGCCAACGGGTGGCTTATCTGAGTGGGAGCCAGTAAGACATCGCCAGTGCCTGGAAGCGGGATGAGGCGAAGACATGCACGCCGGCGGATCTTACCCAGCTTCGGGGCTCTCCGTGGAGATAACACCCCTACTGCTGCTCTGCGGGGTCTCCGCATGATCACTCGATGAACAAGTAACTACAAGGTGCTCCTCGAGCTGTTTGGCGAGAGGAAGAAGAAGGGCAAGGCTAGATCTACTCTTCTCTCTATGTGTGTTGGAAACTAGATGAGATCAACCCTTTGCATGGGTGCCCCGGGGGGTTTATATAGGCCTACCCCCCGGGGGTACAATGGTAATCCGGCTGGGCGCGGGTCCCAGCCGTCAGTGTCTATGCTCGCCGGCTTCTGCGCCGGCTGCTGGGCCCCGCCGGCTGCCGGCATCTTGGTCGACAGGCAGGTCCTACTGCCTAGGGCCCTGTCGGCGGCTGATTACTGTTGCCTCAATCCTGATGATGAGGGCTTTATCGAGGTAAGCGTGGCTACAGCGCCGTCGCCTGGCGGGCGATCGCTATAGCCTCACGTCGTCTTGTCTCCTTAATGGAGCGCTTCCCTCGAGGGAGGGGGCAAGCCGTCTTGGGGAAGCCGGCCATGTCTTAGGCCGACTGGAGGAGGCCTGGCCGCCTTCGCGTGTCTCTCTGCCCAAGGGGGCCCACCGCCCGTGGACTGCGCTGACAGCCCGCCGTGGATAGTGTCATAGTCATCATGGCAACAGTGCCGCGCCGGACGGGTCAGAGCTACCCCGTACGGCGCACTGTACCAGGCGTGCTCCGGGTTTCGGGGGTGGCAGGCTTTACTGTAGCCACGCCCTGTCCCATCGCCGTTACGTGGATGCAGACTTCGAGGGCACGATCTTGACCGCGTCGTGGGAGCCGACCTCTTGGAGTCGGCCTTCTCGTGGCCGGCTTCTTGGAGCCGGCCCTTACACGGCTTTCTTCATGATGGTTAAGGCTGGGCCGCCTTCCGATAGCCGGCCTGAGAGGCAGCCGGCAGGGGGAAGGCGGCCCCACGTCTTGGTTTCTTGGAGGCTGGATCGGCTCGTGATTTTTTCTGAAGTGCCAAGGGGAGCCGGCTAGGCTACCCATGGTCATTTACCCCGACAATCATAGTATCTCAACCAAAAGCAAACAAAGTTTGAAAAACCACCAAATAAAACAAGAGAGAATAAAAGCAACACTCTCTCTCGAAGCCTATGATCTATACATTTTTCTCCCCCTTTGGCAACAAGTTACCAAAAAGTTCCTAGAAAATGCATAGTGCTAGATCGACACTCAGGCTTGATCTTCTGGTGGTGGTGGAGTCTGGATCACTCCAAGGACGAAGGCTTGTGTAGACGTGGTTGGAGCTGGAGCTAATGTAGATGCTGGAGCTGGTTGGGCTGGTGATGTGGCTGGAGCTGAGGTGGTGGCTCTGGTGTCAGGAACTGGCACTGCAGACGACCTCTGAGCTCGTGCACTATGGCAAATGCATCAGTGGTAGTCTTCCCTTTCCTCTCCTGCATGTCATCTTGAAGTTGCTCCACTGCAGACTGAATCTCTGTTACTTTGACATCCAAGTCATAGAACTTTTGTTCTACGATCCTCTCTAAGCTCTCCTGATTCTGAGTGAGGGTGGCCAGTCCTTTCACAATCCTCAGTGTGGATGCAATCAAGTAACTAAGCTGCTCTTGCTTGGTTTTCAAGAAATACTCAAATGCCTCCTCTTGAGTTGGCATCTTGGCAGCTTTCTCCTTCCTTGCCTTCTCCTTTTGTGCTTGAGCATGAGCTGAAGATGGTTCATCCTTGTTCATCAAAACTTGATTATCCTCAAAGTCTGGATGAACAGGCAAATGTTCCTTGTCCAATAGGTATATGCCTGTGCCCATCTTGGAGTTGATCAGCTCTTGGATCTGAGGGGCATATCCACAGCTCCTCTTCTGATCTGCTGCAGTCCTCTTGATTGTTTCTACTATGAGGCTCATGACTTTGAATTTTTGTGGCACATCAAAGATATGAAGCAAGTTGATTGCATGGCCTCTGATCATCTTGTGATCACCTGACTTGGGCAACAGAGTGTGCCTCAGAATCCAATTGATGGTTGGCAACCCTGACATAAGATAATGTACTGATCCAAACTTGAAAGTATCAAGTGCCTTGTTTGGGATCTCCTTGTACATGTTTGACATAAAGTTGTGGTACATCTTCTTCTTGGCATATATATCTAGGTCATCCTCATGCTCCTCTGGGGCATTGATGAGTTGTGCCCACTCAGCAACTGTTGATTGATACCTCGTTCCTTCTGACATCCACACAATCCTTCCATCTGGATAGAAGTGTGTTGTGGAGTAGAACTGCATGATCAGCTCTTCATTCCACTTTGTGAGCTTCTGCCCCACAAAGTCAGCTACTCCACAAGCCTTGAAGCTGTCTTGCACTCCAGGATAGTGCTCTTCATTGTCCTTGATGTATTCCCAGTCAACCCATCTCATGTCACAAACAATGGGCTTCTTATCAAGCAACACAGTCTCATAGAAGTCCTGCTGTTCCTTTGTGTGGAACCTGTAGTCAACAGCAGTTCTTCTTCTGGTAGCATATGGGTCTTCTGCTCTCCACTTTCTCAGCCATGAGTCTCTTCTGATCTTCATGTCCTCAGCCACAGGATGAGCATCATTGTGGTCTGGGATCTTGGGCTTCAACTTTCTGAGTACTTGTCCTTCTTCCTCTTCTGCAGTGTCAGGCACTGGGGCCTTGTTCTTCTCAGCAGCTGGTATGCTCCTTGTGTTCCTCTTGGGAGGTGTCTTGGCCTTTGATGCAGCCTTGGGTGCTTCCTTGGGCTTGGACGCAGTAACCCCTGATTTGATAGCATCACCCATCAGCTTTGGCATCTTAGGTGCTGGTGTAGCAACCTCTTCTTCCTCTTCTTCAGAAGAATGCTGTTCAAACTCAGCCATGGGATCAACTTTCTTGCACCATCTGCCCCTTTTTCTTTCCTTCTTTCCTTCAGCAGCAACTGGCCCTTTGGGTGCAGGCTTATCAAGAATCTGAATTGAGGCTCTGGCCTTTAGCATAGGCTGCCTACCTGCTGACCTTTTGATTTTCATCCCTGGCTTGATGGCTGCAGTTGAGCCATACTCCTTCTTAAGCACAACTTTCTTGGAAGTGGCTTCCTCTTCTGCCACACAGTCCTCATCCTCTGATTCTGAGGTTCTTTTCTTCCTGTGTCTGGTGGCAGCTTTTGGCAAGTTACTAGGCGTGCTCCTGCTGCCTTCATCTGAAGAACTGGAGGGACTAGTGTCCTCACTCATGTGCACTTGCTGTTCTGACACATTCTGGCTGTCACTCTGATCTGACATGATGAACAAGCTGACTGCTGATCCTGTGAATAGTTTATAGATGAGGTAGAGTGGATGAGCATCACAAAATGCAGAGATTTTTGCAAAAGAATGATTCAAAATCTTAGTTTTAGTTTCCCACAGAAATCATTTCGGATCTACCAATTTTTAAAGTCGGTGATACCGAAGCAGTTTTTGGAACCTAAACTAGTGAACTCGGTCGGACCGAGTCACAGATCGGTGGCACCGAGACTGCTAGGGTTTCACAAAGTTCCAAAATCGGTCACACCGATTAGTAATTCTCGGTTAGACCGAGTCTCACTTGTGCAATGGCATGAGCCAAATCGGTGGGACCGAGTTTTTCAACTCGGTGGGTCCGAGATGGTTTCGGCGGAAACCTAACCCTAAATTTTTTGAATCAAACCAATTCTATGAATGCATTGATTGGATAGGAGTGTTTCAAACGTGGCTAGAATCAATATGATCACAATGTGCTAGGAATCAGATTGGGAATAGCACAAAGATCGAGTCCATACCCTAGTTCGGCGGAGACTCGCTACGGCGGCAACGGCGGGGTTGAATCCCGTTGACGGCGACGGAGACCAGCGGCTGGAGGCGGCTGGCGGCGAGGAGACGATCCGGAGACCATGTTGGCAGAGCGAGCTATCGCGCGGGCGAAAGTGTTCGGAGAAATTTCCAAATTTTTGTCCGTGTCTATATATAGCCCGACCCTGTTGGTGACCGAGTGGAACAACTCGGTGGCACCGAGTTGCAATAACTGTATAGATGCAAAACTATATACAGTTATTGCAACTCGGTGTGACCGAATGGTTCAAATCGGTTGCACCGAGATCGAAAACATAGATCGACTTAATGATCTCGGTAGGACCGAAAGTAGGGTATCGGTCAGACCGAGAATCACAAAGAAGTTTTGGAAGTTTAAGTCTATGACGAATCGGGGACTCCGAGTGCTCCTCACACAGAGTGGTTCAAATCTGACTTGATCAAATTTTGTGATGTAGCATGAATAGAGTTTGAGACGAGAAAAGCATAGATAGCTAGAGAAGGTTCTTAGGCATTCTTGTCCATCCACTTGGCAAGAGAAGACAAAACCAAACAATCAAAACAACAAGTGGATGTCCTCGAATGAGTAAAATATGCAACCAACATGCTCACACAATAAAATGGCAATTGAAATATGTGACAAGGCATGCACAACCAATTCTAGCATCTATCAAGCAATTGGCGATGACTAGGTCATCTATATATGAGTATATTGACTTAGGAGTCAAATGAGAACACTTGATCATAGGTCATACTCATCGTTTAAGCTCAAGTGGGGTTACCACTTTTACATAAAGCATTGTTGTGTTCACATCATTAGAGTTGCTTTAGCTCAAGTCTTGAGTAAAGCTCCCCCTAGATGTGATATCCCCCCTAAGAGGGATGAACTAACCTTGGGTTTTGTCGATGATGACTTCATGTAGATGTTGAAGATGTGGATGCTCAATGTTGATGTAGATCACTTGGAGCTATCCATTTGAGTGAATTGCACTTTCAATACCTACATGGGTTAGTCCCACAAGGAACAAACAAGGATATCCATAGACATAGAATGATGCACACACAAGATGATGTCTATGAAAGCTTTTAGGTTACCTTGTCCCTTGACTTACCAACAAGAGGGTTTGTGACTCCTTGAACTAGTGCAAGATGTGGAATTTGATTGCACTTGTTCTTGCCAAAATGATAAGAGTGAAGTATGTTGGCGGAGTCACCCTCAAGAACTTTGTAGTTCTTCTTCTTTTGGATCCACACAATCTTGATGGGAATCCTTGGAGTTGTAGTCGTACTTGATGAAGTGGAACTTGAAGTAGTCTTGGGAATCCACTTGACTAAGGTCTTAGGAGCTTCTTCAAATGCATCAATTTCCTCTTGAAGCTTGTCCTTGCCTTTTTGCTTGTAGTCTTGTGGTGGAAGATCATCGTGAGCTTGTGTCCCTTTGAAAGAGGTAGGATCATACTTCTCTTGTTGTGGAACAAACTTTGTCTTGGGGTATTGATCTTCTTCCTCAACTCCATTGGCATTGAACTTTCGTTCAAAACCAACACCTTGATTCTTCCGGTGCCTTCCTTCCTTGCGTACAATTTCCTCGAATTGCTTACTTCCGGCAAGGCTTTTGTACACTCCTTTCTCTATAATTCCCTTCAATAGGCTATTTTCTTGCTCAAGTGTAACTTGGCTAAGAGAATCATTAGTGGAATCAAGAGAACTACTAGAAGCAACAATATTGGATTTAACATGATCATTGTTACTACTAGAGGAAGAATCTTTCTTGTTCTTGTTACTAGACTTGACTTGAGGCATGTAAGTGGATAAGAGTAAACGCTTGGCAATGTAAGAAGAACTTTTCTTGTGGAGATCATCATTGATTGCCTTTAAAAACTCATGCTCTTGCTCAAGATTGAGCTTTTCAAAGCGTAACTTCTCATGAGCTCTTAAAAGTTCTTGATGATCTTCGAAGATAGTTTCATGAGCTAACTTAAGAGTGTTTAGTTCTTTAGTTAGAGCCTCAATTTTCTCCTTATAATTGTCATTCATTTTATCTTGATTAGCATGATTTATTGACGTTTCATCATAGTATTCATCACTAGAGTTGTCAACAAGTAAATCATCATCACCTAACAAGCCATCTTCATCACTATTAAAATCAACATACTCGGGGTGCGTTACCTTAGGACCTTTGGCCATGAAGCATCTTCCAATTCCTTCATTTGGTGAGTCAAATATGTCGTAGGAGTTGGTTGACACAAGTGCTATACCGGCAACACCTTCATCTTGAGTATATTCGGAATCGGAGTGATAACTTCTCTCGGAGTGGTTGTCGGAGTCGGAGCCGGATACCCATTCACCAACATGAGCTTGATGTCTTCGTTTTGTGTAGCTCCTTGATGATTTTTCCTTTCTTTCCAAATCCTTGTTTCTCCATGAGTATCTTTGTTCATAACGATCATCTCTACCCCTTCTCTCTCTTGGAGGTGATTCTTCTCTTTTGCTTCTTCTTTTTGGAGAATCTTCTCTTCTTTTGTAGGGAGCCGTACACTCATTGGAATAGTGTCCGGGTCTTCCACAATTGTAGCAGTTTCGCTCTCGACTAGAAGATCTTTTGTCATTATAGGACCTTGTCTTGGAGCTTCTATCTTTGCTTCTATTCTTGTAGAACTTGTTGAAGTTCTTCACCATTAAGCTCAATTCTTCATTGAAGGTTTGTTTCTCACTTGATGATGTGGGGGCTTCACATAAGGCTTTGTAGGCACCACTTGATTTGTTGTGAAGTTCCTCTTTATCCTTGAGTGACATCTCATGAGCAACAATTCTCCCAATGACCTCCGTTGGCTTGAGATCTTTGTAATTGGTCATCATTTGGATCAATGTGCACACGGTATCGTATTTTCCATCCAAGGCTCTTAGGATCTTCTTGATGATGAATCTATCGGTCATCTCTTCACTCCCTAAGCCAGCAATCTCGTTTGTGATGAGAGCAAGCCTAGAGTACATTTCAGCGACACCTTCACCATCCTTCATTTTGAACTTGTCAAGTTGACTTTGAAGCACATCCAATTTGGATTCCTTGACGGAGTGGGTACCTTCGTGCATATCAATCAAAGTACCCCAAATTTCCTTTGCAATCTCAAGACGGTTGATTTTGTTGAATTCTTCAGGGCACAATCCGTTGAAGAGAATATCACAAGCTTGAGCGTTGTATTGCAGCATCTTCAACTCATCCGCGGTAGCTTCACGGTTTGGTTCTTTCCCATCGAAGAAGTCACCTTGCAAACCAACACACACAATAGCCCAAACGGCGGGGTTATGTCCGAGAATATGCATTTTCATTTTATGCTTCCAACTAGCAAAATTAGTACCATCAAAGTAAGGACCTGCACGGTGATAATTTCCCTCGCTAGACGCCATACTCTACTAGGTTGTGAAACCAAGGCTATGACCACCAAAAGCTATGGAAATCAAAGCAAATGGAGACCAAAGCTCTGATACCACTTGTAGGATTGAAAGTATGTCTAGAGGGGGGCTGATTAGACTACTTGACCAAATAAAAACTTAACCTTTTCCCAATTTTAGTTCTTGGCAGATTTTAGCTACTTTAGGACAAGTCAAGCAATCATCACACAATTCAAGCAAGCATGCAAAGAGTATATAGGCAGCGGAAAGTAAAGCATGCAACTTGCAAGAATGTAAAGGGAAGGATTTGGAGAATTCAAACGCAATTGGAGACAAGGATGTTTTTGTCATGGTTCGGATAGGTGGTGCTATCCTACATCCACATTGATGGAGACTTCAACCCACGGAGGGTAACAGTTGCGCGAGTCCACGAAGGGTCCACGAAGAAGCAACCTTATCTATCCCATCATGGCCATCGCCCACGAAGGACTTGCCTCACTAGCGGTAGATCTTCACGAAGTAGGCGGTCTCCTTGCCCTTACAAACTCCTTGGTTCAACTCCACAATCTTGTCGGAGGCTCCCAAGTGACACCTAGCCAATCTAGGAGACACCACTCTCCAAGAAGTAACAAATGGTGTGTTGATGATGAACTCCTTGCTCTTGTGCTTCAAATGATAGTCTCCCCAACACTCAACTCTCTCTCACAGGATTTGGATTTGGTGGAAAGAAGATTTGAGTGGAAAGCAACTTGGGGAAGGCTAGAGATCAAGATTCATATGGTAGGAATGGAATATCTTGGCCTCAACACAAGGGTAGGTGGTTCTCTCTCAGAACATATGAGTTGGAAGTGTAGATGTGTTCTGATGGCTCTCTCCACGAGTGAAGAGGAGGTGGAGGGGTATATATAGCCTCCACACAAAATCCAACCGTTACACACAATTTACCAACCTTGGTGGGACCGAATCAACAAACTCGGTCGGACCGAAATAGTAAACCTAGTGACCGTTAGAGATTTTTGGTGGGACTGATATGCAACTCGGTAGGACCGATATGGTTAGGGTTAGGGCATAACGTAATCTCGGTGAGACCGATTACACAAACCCGGTGAGACCGATTTTGTAATAAGCTAACCAGAGAGTTGGTCAGGCAAACTCGGTGGGACCAATTTGCTCTTTCGGTGAGACCGATTTGCTCTTTCGGTGAGACAGAGAGTTTACATTGCAATCTCAATGGGACCGATCCGCTCTTTCGATGAGACCGAAAAGTTACGGAAAGGAAACAGAGAAATTGCAATCCCATCTCGGTGAGACCGAGATCCCTATCGGTAGAACCGATTTGCTAGGGTTTGGCAGTGGCTTATGACATGTGAAACTCGGTGGCGCCGGAGAGGAAGAATCGGTAGGACCGAGTTTGGCTTTGGATTTAGGTCAAGAGTGGATATGAGAAAGTAGCTGAGGATTTTGGAGCATATCATTAAGCACATGAAGCAAAGGGCTCATTAAGCAACACCTCATCCCTCCTTGATAGTATTGGCTTTTCCTATGGACTCAATGTGATCTTGGATCACTAAAATGTAAAATGAAGAGTCTTGAGCTTTTGAGCTTGAGCCAATCCTTTGTCCTTAGCATTTTGAGGGTTCCACTTTCACCATCCATGCCATGCCAATCATTGAGCTTTCCTGAAATAATCATCTTGGAATAGCATTAGCTCAATGAGCTATATGTTGTTATGAATTACCAAAACCACCTAGGGATAGTTGCACTTTCAATATGCATAAAGGATCTAATCATATGATCTTCCATCGAATAAACCAACTAGCATCAACTACAAGGAGTAATCAACACTACTAGCAACCCACAGGTACCAATCTGAGGTTTTGAGACAAAGATCGGATACAAGAGATGAAATAGGGTTTGAGAGGAGATGGTGCTGGTAAAGATGTTGATGGAGATTGACGCCCTCCCGATGAGAGGATTGATGGTGGTGACGATGGTGACGATTTCCCCCTCCTGGAGGGATGTTCCCACGGCAGAACAGCTCCATTGGAGCCCTAGATTGGTTCTGCCCAGGTTCCTCCTCGAGACGGCGGCGCTTCGTCCCGAAAGCTTCCTTCTGATTTTTTTCAGGGCGAAAGACACCTTATACCAGAAGATGGGCATCGGAGGGCTTCCAGGTGGCTCACAAGGCAAGGGCGTGCCCAGGGGGTATGGCACGCCCTCCACCCTCGTGGACAGGGAGTGGCCCCCCTCTGGTTCTTTCTTCGCCCAATATTTTTAATATATTCCAAAACTGACTTTCGTGGAGTTTCAGGACTTTTGGAGTTGTGCAGAATAAGTCTCTAATATTTGCTCCTTTTCCAGCCCAGAATTCTAGTTGTCGTCATTCTCCCTCTTCATGTAAACCTTGTAAAATAAGAGAGAAAAGGCATAAGTATTGTGACATACTGTGGAATAACAACCCATAATGCAATAAATATCGATATAAATGCATGATGCAAAATGGAAGTATCAAGACTCAGGGAGGGTCTACAAGGCTCGATAGCTCAACCCAAGAAGAAGCAGAGGAAGAGATCGCCAAAGAAAGGCTCTGCCGCCGCCAAAGCTGCTTCTAGCAGCCAGCCGCCTCCGATGGCCTGGGTTGCGGATAGTGTACCGGTCAGAGGTGCGTCATTGCTCCATGTTGCAGGGAAGCCGATCCTACCGGCGAAAGCGCTAGAAGGCATAACAGGGGATCTGAGGAGACTGCATGAGAATGTGTTCTCGACAGTGAACAACATTATCGCCTCGAATGATCTAGGATACCCGCTTTTACGCGGTCCATGTGCCCATGGACATGTTGTACGTCCATGGATGCCCCGCGGACATGTTCTTCCAGCGATTTGATTACATCTTCAAGATGTTTCATATGAGGCGGCTAGATTTTACCTGTGTTTGCCTTTATGCGCTGCACATGAACTACATCATCAGGAAGGAGAAAATCCCTGGAATTTCGGTCGTAGACCCGTACTACATGCATGAGGGCTTCTTGGCAGAGAACCCAAAGAACCATGAATATGTGAGGAACTACATCGTAGACTTTATGGTCGCCAATAAGGACAAGGAAACAATTCTCCTGCCTTATCATTCCATGTAAGTCATTCACGTATAGCCAATATAACACATACATCCTTTCGCATGGAGACTAATTTGAGGTGTACTTATTTTGTGCAGCGAGGGGCGCTCCGTCCTCATCATTCCTTTCCCGCAAGTCTCCTACGCCATATATTTCGACACATCCGAGAACATACAGAAGAAAGATTACACACATATAAAGAGTGTTCTGGATAGTGTTATCCAGAGCTTCTGCTTGATGGGGGGCCACATGAAGGTCAGAAAACGAAAAAACGGCGGACTGTGTTTCAACCATAAGACTGACTTCTAGTGCGTCCAACAACCGGCAAGCAAATACACGGATGGATTCTACGTCATCCATCACATGCTGGAGTTCAGACGAGATCAGCAAAGACTTCGCATGCCATCTTCATTCGATGGCCATATCCGCAAATGGGCTGAAAGCGTAGGAGCCATACTGGATGATCATCTCCGAACTGACTTTTATCGCATCCAGCATGGAATTGTGCAGATCATCAAGAAAGAAATCCTCGACAAGAATGGGTTGTTCCATGGCGGCCCAATATCGCTGGCTGAGGTCCGAACTCGCCTAGCCCTACAACGTCTACGCCTTTCACAAAGCTAGGGTGCATCCTCCCGGATTTGGAAGGATGGAACATTGAATGAATGACTTTCAATACGATTCAACTTTGTGTGATGAAACCTTGAATTTGTGTACGATGAAACTTTGTGTGATATAAACGGTGTCGCGCTCTACCTAATTAGTTTGGGTACCATGAACTTCATTAGTTATGTTTACTATATGTTGATTCCTTCTATTTGCTAACTCTTTCTATTCGTGTTGCTTGAGTATATTATGTTGCATATTATTGTTGCTAATATTTTGCTTCTATTTTCTAACTCTTTCTCTAAATGTTACTCAAGTATATTATGTTGCATATTATCGTTGAATTCGCGTGATGATGATGTTTCTCTACCAGGTATATAGATCATCGATGGCGAAGAAGTGGAATGCCGTGTACATAGGTCATGTTTCGGGAGTGTACAACGAGTGGTCAGAGTGTCAGGTCCAAGTGTACATCTTCCCGGGCGGAAGCTAGAAAGGGTTATGTAGCAGAATGGAAGCCGAAGCTAGTTACTTGAGGTTCACGCTAGCGCAAGAGAAGATTCAGAACCGGCGCCTCAAGAAGTACTACGAAATCCCGCTCTTCCTCATCGCCACCGCTCTTCTCTCGTATGTCATAGTTTGGGTAGATGATGAAACATGTGTGTGCGATGACCATGTAGGAGACATGTGATAACTTGTATCGCTATTTCGAGATGATGATGAGATCGACATCATTTGTGTTGGATAATGATGATATGATGAGACTATGTTGACCACTCCGATGATGATGATGATGATGATGATGAGACATTCTCTTTTCATATAGTTTCAATGTATGTCTATGTTGTACTTGTATAAAACCTATAAAGATACAAATACAGCAGAATAAAAAAGGAAAAAATCTTAGCAGCAACGCTGGTTTACCAGTAGTGTGGGTCATAGAGGCGCGCTACAGAATATTAGCAGTAGGATGGTTGGAAGCGCGCTACTGGTAGATATAGATATCAGTCCCGCTGAGTGAGAACCGCGCTACTGCTAAAAATTACTCCCTCCGTTCCTAAATATTTGTCTTTCTAGGCATTTCAAATGGACACAGCATACGGATGTATGTAGACATATTTAAGAGTGTAGATTCACTCATTTTGCTCCATATGTAGTCACTTGTTGAAATCTCTAAAAAGACAAATATTTAGGAACGGAGGGAGTAGTTGTAGTGTCGTAGTAGCGGCGGGCCCCACGCTACTGCTAGCCAACAAACCCACACCATTACTAGGTTTTTCCCTAGTAGTGACTCCTGCTCATCCGAAGACTTGACAAGCGTCGTCAGCATATTATTAATATATTGGGGTTTTGATAGTTGGGTGATAGTCTCATCCCAAGCCACCAAATTTTCACCACGGGTCCCACTGCCAGTAAATAAAAGAACTTTCCAAACTTATTGCCAAGATATTGTTGCACAACCGCCGCCGATACATCATGTAACTTAGTATTTTGAAGGCATACAATGTCGGAGCATTAAGCCCGCGGACATTCCACACGGTCAGCTTTAGTGACATTCCTCCTAGTGTAGATAGTAGTAGCCAGCAATGTCGTCGATGTTGCATATTTGAAAAATATCGCTCAATGACATTTGAGGTCACAAAATATATACGGTGCGACGTATTTTTGCCACTAATATACCCCCCCCCCCCCTAAATGAGTGTCTCAACTTTTTACTAACTTTAGGATAGAGCATAAGGTTAAGACATTTATTTTGGAACGAAGGGAGTAGTTGCTAATTATGTTGATTGTTATTGATTGTGACTATGAACTGCTGGATCAAATATCGCTTAAATTAAAAATAAAATTTTAAAGCAAATGAGAGGAAAACAAATGACGATCCATATTACTTTTCTTCAATAAGTCTTTTTAGAGATTTTGATATATTTTAAAGTATAGATTCATTTATTTTGCTTTATACGTAGTCTATATCGGAATCTTGTAGTAGTATTTAGAAACGGAACTTGTCGTTTAAGCGGGTGCGAGTAGTATGAAGCTACTGTTTGGCGATTACATGTCTGTACGTAGTTCCGACATCCTTCTACGGCCTACAGTCGCTGCAAGCTTGTGATACGGCACGTGGCGGAGACAGACCAGGAGAGCACACCTCGGCTCGTAGGGCAGCGAACGTACGGGCGCGCGAGCTCGGCGTCCAGGCCGAGCAAAACTTCCGGGTGGGAGGAGAGAGAGAACTTTGAAAAGATCCGAGATTGCAGGGGGTAGGGGGCTCCTCTGGATGGGGGCACCACGTGCGGCATTGTGGAGGAGGAGGCGGAGGGGACTCGGCGGAGGCGACGGTGCCAGGTCGGCGGCGGGAGACGGGGAGGAAGAGGACGAGGAGGCGCGCCACGACGGTGAGGGTGGAGGACGCCGGCGAGGGCAGGGGCCTGCCGCCGCCGTCGCCGGCGACGGGGCCGCACGCCGGCGGCAGGTCGCGCGCGGCGCGGCGGCAGGGCGAGACCATCGCCAAGGGTCACAAGAACTATGAGCTTATGCTCAACCTCCAGCTCGGCATCAGGTACCCCTACCTGCCCTCGTACATTGATCTTCATGGTTCTTGATACAAAGAAAACTGCGGTTGTCTAAGAATCAGATGTTTATGAAAGTTTCTTTTTTCGAGAACAATCACGGTTATATGGAAGATGAATGGCAAATAGATTGATTTCCCCCTCCTTCTGCCGTGAACAATCAATTTCCAAAAATTGATTGCATATGTAGAAAGCACCTTCTGCCGTGAACAATCAATTTCCAGAATTGTTTGCATATGTTAGAAAGCATGAGATTTCAGACAATGCTCCAACAAATGTACTATATTCGTGTTTCTTTTCTTTCAAAACTAGACAGGCGTTTTGCCCATTTATTAAGAATGAAAAGACAATGTGCAAAAACACAGCTCCACACCTGGAGCACCCACCAACATGAAAGTGCGGCCAATGCTTATCCTTGTACTCCCTCCGTTCTGAATTACTTGTCTCGAAGATGGATGTATCTAGATGTATTTTAGTTCTAGATACATCCATTTCCAAGACAAGTAATTCCGAACGGAGGGAGTGCTTGGTCAAACGAGAATTAATGGCGGCTAATTGCAATTTGATGGCTTAGACAGAAGATTCGTAATCATCTGCCGTTCCATTCAAATGGCGCGAGTGGTTGCACCATGTAGCCAACTAGGCATCCGACCGGAAACAAAGCTGGAAAATTTATGGAGATGCTAATCGCCTCGGAGCTTCTGGCTGTACTTCATCTCGGGCTGGATAGCGGATATTGCCTTTGGAGGCCGAGCTCCAATGGTTTTGAAAAAATCAAAATTCGTCAAATTTCATATTTTCTATGTTTCAAAAATTCTGAAAAAAAATACAGATATGCATGGAGGCATAACACACATGTCTGTAAATTCAGGGCAAAATACGTTGAAATGAGGGCTGTGCAAAAAAGACAAATCTGGGGCTTTTTAACACATGATACTAATCATCCTCCCAGGCCTTGAATTTGTCTTTTTTGTATATAGGTCACATTTCAACTTATTTCATCCTGAAATTTTACATACATACACATACATCCTTGTTTACTTGCACAAATTTTTTCAGATTTTTTTGAAACCAAAAGGTTTGAATTTTGAAATTTTCAAAAAAAAGGCCTCCATGGAGGCCGAGAGCCAAACGTCCATTCTCCCAGCCCACACATGGAAAATCATGTTATACGACATTTCATTTTCAACTAAGGATAGTGGATCACAACGAGGCACAACCCTTTGTGGTTTTTCATTGACGATATAGCAGAATGCCATGTCTTTCTAACATATTTTTTTCATGTGCTTATTATCTTGTTCGTGGAACAGACACGCAGTAGGAAAGCAAGGACCTATTACGCTTGATCTGAAGTCATCAGCTTTTGACCCAAAGGAGAAAGTATGGACAAGGTTCCCTCCAGAAGGCTCAAAATACACCCCTCCACACAGTTCTTGCGATTTTAGATGGAAAGATTACTGCCCGCAAGTATTCCGGTTGGTACTCCAGTTTCTAATTAACTTTTATCTATGCTTAGTTACAATTCACATGCAATTTGTCATGAAATGAATTGCAGGACATTGCGCAAGTTGTTCAAGGTTGATGCAGCAGATTATATGTTATCCCTTTGTGGCGACCAGGCTCTCCGGGAGCTATCATCCCCCGGTAAGAGTGGAAGCTTCTTTTATCTCACGAGCAATGATCAGTACATGATAAAGACGATGAAGAAAGCTGAAGTAAAGGTTTGTGCTTGGTTGTCTCTGTCTAAATGTTTTCTAACTTCCTAGACAACCAACAGTTTTATACAGAATGTATGGAACACTTCTTTGTTGTGCAGATATTTCTGAAGATGCTTCGAGCTTACTACAATCATGTCCGGTCATTCGAAAACACTCTAGTCACCAAGTTTTTTGGTCTGCATTGTGTTAAGTTAGCCGGAGCTAACCAAAAGAAGGTCAGGACTTAAAAGATATTTGGTTTCATGCTACATCTACTTGATAAGCTTGTCATGTATGCCTGATCATCTGTTTGCTGTTACTATTACCCAGGTTCGTTTTGTCATAATGGGAAATCTGTTCTGTTCTGATCACTTTATTCATAGGAGATTTGATTTGAAAGGCTCATCCCTTGGACGTACGACTGACAAGCCACAGACAGAAATAGACGAGTACACTATTTTAAAAGACCTTGATCTTAACTTTATATTTCGATTGCAAAAACACTGGTACCAAGAGTTCCAGAGGTGAGTGAGAGTGAGGCTACTACCAGTGAGAAGTCATCACATTTTACATTTTTACTCCCCAGCTAATCCAGAAGTTAAATCTGTTGAAGCAGACAAGTCGACAAGGATTGCGATTTTCTCGAGCAGGAAAACATTATGGATTACAGTCTTTTGGTGGGTGTACATTTTAGAGACAAAAGAGTTATAATGACTGAAGGTTGGTTTGAAAAATAAAACATTTTAACAACTTTTGACATTGTTGTCGTATACCTTACAAACTTCATTGTTTGAAGGTTCCTTTGACAGTGATAGCAGCAGAGGATCATCACCCCACCTATCACCTCACCTATCTAGAGGAGATACTGATCCAAACAGGTCAAATAAGGCACTTGATTAAAGCCCATCATTGTTGCTCTTATTCACAATACTTGTAATGCATGCACGTGCTAATATAATCATATCCTACTTATCATATTGAGATAGTTTTGCCTCCATGGTGTTCACGTTGATCTGAGTTTATTGTTCAACTAACTCTGTGCATTGGGAGAAGAGGCAAGATAAGCAAGGTAGTAAAAGCAGGAAGGAGGTAGCAGGTTGTAGGACAATCCAGGATGCAGCAACATCTGTAGGCCATAGCCTTTGGTTCCCTTGAGCGTTGTTTTAATCTATAACAATTCCCCAATTTGTCTGGTTGGTATGTCCCCACAATCCCCATGAGGTTTAGAAGTCGCACAGAGGCCATATTTTGTTGCAACCTATCATTTGTCCATTCCCTTCATATATAAGTACTGCTGGAGATATATGGTGCTTATCAACAACTAATATCTTTTCCTAAAAAAAGCCATAGTCAAACATTGGTTAGTACTCATGTACCCCCCCCCCCTTTTCGTATATACATATGCTATAGATATTTGGTTGTATTCCTATTCATGCTTTGTGTGTTCTAACACAAGCATAACTAACATTCTTTGGGTGGACAGGTTGTCCAAGATAAAGCTCGGGTCGAACATGCCAACAAAAGCTGAATTGACAATTCGAAAGAGTGATTGTGAACCACAGCTTATTGGAGAACCTACCGGGGAGTTGTACGATGTTATATTGTACTTTGGGATTATAGACATACTTCAGGACTATGATATCAGCAAAAAGCTTGAGCATGCATACAAGTCTTTCCAATATGACCCAACGTCTATTTCAGCAGTAGATCCAAAACAGTATTCCAGGCGCTTTAAAGATTTTGTATACAAAGCGTTCCAAGAAGACAAGGTAGACATCTGAAAAGACATTGAGACTCAGCAGCTCCTAGGACTTCCGGCATGGATTTATGCGTTGACTGTCGAAACACCATGCTGCTGACATTGCAGCAGGGCTCGATGCCCCTACATGTACATCATCGGGTCGCCGGACTCCACTGGATGAGAAAGAGCTTGAGAATCGGGATGGTCGTACTGCCCCCTGCTTACAGATTCCACGGAATTCAGCTGGAAAATAAGGCTCCATTTGAGACAGCGTTGCATTTGAATAATCTGGTCGAACAGTCCATTTTTGTTTGTTTACAAAATAGACACAGCTGCCTTTCTACAGGTACTTTTTCAGCCAGTGTAGCATAGCGCAGCAATGCCAAGCTATGCCTAAATAGCTATATACACGCATACAGAGTTCACTAATGTTAGTGTAGATGCTGACTTGAAGATCCTTTTGTCCACCACCTGAAGCCTGAACTTACAATGATATTTTGTAATGACAAGTTCAGAGATGTAAATGTTTTACCTGAGTTGACATGCCACGCTTCTATGCTGGTGCCTGATGTAACCGGTGTGTTTTCTTTGTAGCTGAATTGCTGAGATACTATATTGTGCACAACATGTGATGCAAATATTGACCAATTTGAATTGCTGGACTCAAGAGCAAAATGCTACTGCTATGTCTGAATTAATCACAAACGCCGAGAAGATTGACAGGTTGGGCAACTCGGGTCATACTGTTAATACCCTGTGAGATATGTATGAGCCAAGTCCTGATAGAAGTTTTATGATTTGGCGTGTGTGCAAACCTGGGCTTTGAGGCACCCCTGTATAGCTAACTTGCTGTTACCTCCATTCGGAAATAACCGACGTGTTTTAGTTCATCAGTTATTTCCGAACGGAGGGAGTACAAGAGTTACTCTGGTTTCTGAAGCTTTGTGCATAGGATTTTGGCACGGTGGCTGAGTGGTTGGGTAGGTTTAGGAGAGGAAGGAGAGTAGGTGAGATCATAGAACAAAGTTGGGTAGATTAAGGAGAGGAAGGAGAATGGGTGAGATCATAGAACAGAGAGAGAGAGAGAGAGAGAGAGAGAGAGAGAGAGAGAGGAGAACCAGACTATTCTAGAGAGAGAGAGAGAGAGAGAGAGAGAGAGAGGAGAACCAGACTATTCTTCATTTCTTCATTCGACAACCACCCTCAGTCTCTCGACACCACATAAATAGCCACACATGGCTCCATACGCCCCCCCACACACGGCCCAAAGCCCACCATGCCATAGCCATCTTTTTCAGTCCACTGCGTCATTAGACACAAGTGTGACACTCCCCGCGGTCCGCCTTTTTTTTTTATAAAAGGCGATTTTATTATCTCAAATGTAGCATCAAGCAGATACAAAACATTATGAGTAACACCCGACCTCTCCATAATTAGGATGTACACGGCCCAATATGAAGGTCTGACAAAAATTGATGAAAAAAAATCCGACAAATCGGCAACAGTAGAGCCCTATAAACCAACACTATGCCTATATCGATGCAGGTGGTGGATCGATCCGAAGGTTATGTTGCCATCCATGTTGGGAAAAAAGCTCCATAGCCACCTGCTCCAATCGCATACACACCGCCTTGAACAGCGGTTGGTCCTCCGGTCGTTGTAACATAGACCACATACATAGACCACATATGTAGCAATTGCGTACACAGGAAATAACCTGTAAAGGTGAAGCATTTTTTCCATTAAAAACAAAGTCATTTCTACATAGCCAAACCGACCAAATTAAGGAATACGCTCCCACCCTTATTAGCATTTTGAACCTATTTGAAATAACCAATGACCAAAAATATTGGCAACGGTTGTGGGCGGATACAAATTTGGCGCTATTTGGATGACTGACCACGTAGAACGTGCAAACTTGCATTGGAAAAGGAGGTGTTTGATTGGCTCGTCATGAGTACAAAAACAACACTTCTTACTCCCTTGCCAGTTGTGTCGTGCGAGATTGTCTTTGGTTAACACAACTCCCCTACGAAGATACCACATGAAAATTTTCACTTTTAGTGGAATCTTGGACTTCCAAATTTCTTGTTATTACGCACTGGTACCTCAGAATGTGTGACCACACGATACATAGAGTCTACGGTGAAAGGCCATGATGTAGTAAGGTTCCAGCGAAACACATCCCGGCCTTGTGTCAGGTTAATCGACTCCAGTCGGGATAAAAGATTATGCCATGACACAAGTCGGGGGCCAATCAAATCCCCGCCCGAACGAAATATTCGGCGGGAATGAACTGAGCACTTGCGCAATAGTATTATTCTTATCGCGAACAATGTTGTATAAGCCTGGATATTGTTCTCAGAGACTGGCATTGCCTAGCCAGATGTCTTCCCAAAACGAATCTTCGACCCATCCTTTACCGCGAAAGACCCAAAGTGAAAGAGATGTTTCTTTGCCGCCATTAGGCCAACCCAAAAGTGCGAATCGCCAGGTTTCCGAAATGATTGGGACACCGCCTATTGACCTAGATACTTGTTGTGCAGCATGGTTTGCCAAACACCATCCTCAGTAAGAAGTTTGAACAACCATTTACTGAGTAGGGCCTCATTTTTGACCTGCAAGTCATGAATTCCGAGCCCTCCTTGGTCTTTCGGCCTACAAACCATGCTCCATTTGGCCAGCCTGTATTTTTTCTTTTCACCATCTCCTTGCCAAAAGAATCTAGATCTAAAATAATCCAGTCTTTTTAGGACCCCTTTTGAGAGTTGGAAGAAAGAAAGCATATAGAGAACCATATTTGTCAGGACGGAGTTAAAGAAAACCAACTGTCCTCCAACTGAGAGTAGTTTGCCTTTCCAACTACTCAACTGTTTCTCTAGACGCTCCTCTACATGCTTCCACTCCGCAATGGTGAGGCTTCGATAATGAATCGGTATTCCCAGATATTTAATCGGGAATTGGCCATGTGCGCAACCAAATAGGTCATCATAATCGCCCGCCGCCTCAACGGCTTCTCCAAAGAAGAACAATTCACTTTTATGAAAGTTTATTTTGAGACCCGACATTTGCTCAAACGCTGAAAGCAAGAGTTTCAGGTTTCGATCTTGTCCAGATCATGTTCCATAAAAAGAATTGTGTCATCAGCGTATTGTAAAATAGAGAGGCCACCATCCACAAGGTGTGGCACTACTCCTGCAATCTGGTCGTCCTGCTTGGCGTGCTCAATCAGAATTGCCAACATGTCACCCACAATGTTAAATAACATTGGGGACATGGAGTCACCCTGTCGTAGTCCTTTTTTTGTCTGAAAGTAATGGCCTACATCATCATTGACTTTGATGGCCACACTACCTCCAGTTACAAAATTGCGGATCCACTGGCGCCATTTATCGGAGAAACCTTTCATCCTTAGGGCCTGTTGAAGGAAAGACCACTTGACCTTGTCATATGCCTTTTCAAAGTCAATTTTGAATATCACTACACTCATGTTTTTTTGGTGCATCTCGTGGACGGTCTCATGCAGGATTACTACACCATCTAGTATATTTCTTCCTTGCATAAAGGTCGTTTGAGATGCACGGACAACATGGCCAGCTATCAAGTTTAACCTATTCATAGCCACTTTGGTGAAAATCTTGAAGCTAACATTAAGGAGACATATGGGTCTGAACTGCTGAATCCATTCAGCCTCCTTAATCTTCGGCAACAAAACAATCTTGCCAAAATTTATTCTGAATAGATCAAGTCGATCGGCATGAAGACAATTGAACAACTCCAAAAGGTCAGCCTTGATGATATCCCAGAAATTCTGATAGAATTCTGCGGGGAAACCATCAGGGCCTAGAGCTTTGTTGTGTTCCATTTGAAACACCGCCGCTCTCACCTCCTCTTCTGAGAAAGGTCATGTGAGGATATCATTCTCTTCTGCCATGACTTGTGGAATATCATCTGTTCGGGTCTCGTCAAGGGTGACATTCCCTTCATTCGACGCTCCGAGTAGAGATTTGTAGTAGATGGTGATATAGTTTTTGAGATCCCTTTGAGCTTTCCGCCCCTCATCCTGTTGGAGACTATGAATACATGGTACAAAGGCGCTGCTTTTCTTTTTTATATAACCCATTGATGTGTTTCGCCCATCCATAGAGGTGTTGCCTCATGGCCCTTATTTTATAATTCCATCTCTGAATCGGTGTACGACCAATGGCTGGCCTCTCCCAGACTTTCTTGATTATTTCTACAAAACCTTCCCGGTGCAGCCATGCCAATTCAAATTTGAAAGGGTGGCGGGAAGAATGGCTCGTAGAATTAGAATCAAGAATGATTGGTGCATGATCCGACAATCCCTTGATTCTCTCTAGGGATCGTACGGTTAACATAGGAAATTTTAGCTCCCATTCGGTATCCATGAGTACCCTATCGAGCTTCTCATACGTTGGCACAGAACGGTTATTACCCCAAGTGAACTGCCGCCCCGACATACAAGCCTCCCGAAGGTCCAAACTATCAATCACAACATTGAATAGGAAAGGCCAATGAGTGTTGAAGCGGTCATTATTTTTTCTTCCTGGTACCTAAGGATATTGAAATCCCCTCGAATAAGCATTGGGTATGGGTTATCCTTAGCCAAATTCACTAGTTCACGAAGGAAAGCAGATTTATGCTCATCTTGGGCAGCCCCATAGACTGCGACCAGGCTCCATGTAAAATTATCAGCCCTGTTTCGTAAGTGAAATTTGATATGAAATTCACTGGTCGAAAAGGCCAACAAGTCCATTGTCGTGGTATGTATCCCAAGAAGGATTCCTTCGGACCTTCCACGAGCTGGTAGACTATGCCATGTGTAGTCGAAACCACCAGATAGGTGATCGAGGACGTGCGGGCGGAAGTCACATTTACCAGCCTCGGAAATTGCCACAAAATCCAATTCATGTTCTTGCACACAATCACCGACGTGTTTATGTTTAGCCAAGTCCGAGAGACCTCTGCTATTCCAAAACATGCCTCTCATGTGGAAACTCGGATTGGTGTGGAAATTTCGCCTTCTTGGGCGGTTTTTGTTTCTTTTTAGATGATTGTGATTTAGATCTCCACAAAGATGCTGTGGAGTCACAAAACATGGACCCAGATCTTGTGTTATCCAAACCAACCTCGGTAATATCACCAACCAAGTGGGAGACTAGTGGACCATCATATTTGGCATCCGCTTCATCCTCCTCCTCGGTTTCGGGGTTAGGTAAGGTGTTATTACACTTCGGAGAAACCTTTAAACGGTCAATCTCCATGAGTTTAAGCCCGCGGTCCCGCCTGCTTGAGAAGAAGCCCTTGACCCGATGGTTGCTATTTGAAAACATCACCGAAGCACCTCATAGTCCTCCCAGGTTGTAGCTTCTGGCCATAATTTGGACCACCAAATGTGTAGCTGCACGACCACGTTGTTGCCATGCATCATCATGTGACGGTCGAGTATCTCCACCGGATGCATGTAGCTAGCTGTTAAGTTAGTTGTGCATGACAACTTGACGAACATGGGGGTATAGTTATGCACCACCTCTTGTCCTCTGATCAACCTTTGCCCTGGACGACGAAGTGCTACCCGAACCGTGGACACGATATGCATGGATACCACAGAGGAATCGTACATTCAATCCTAGATCGAGAAAATTCTCGTGGCTGGAAGGTTTATCCTACATGCGGGAATCTGCACGTCTAAAGCAACCTCTACTTCTTTGTTGCATTCTTGTTGGTAAAGATTGATCTACGCCTGTGCGTCTTCATAGTGATCTCAGTGTATTCGTTAGTACGTAATTTTTTTGTTTTGTACTACGTTCACCAACATCATCACTTTTATTAGGCGAGGCCTATAGGGGTTACGATCCTAACAATGAGTACAAAAGGTAGGAAAAGGGGCAGAGCCTAGCTACATCGCAGGTGTAACACTCGGTGTTTTACGAGTTGGGCCCCCTCTTAGAGAAGGTAACAGCCCTACGTCTCTTGCCCTGAGGCTTGTTTTATTTCAGGGGGGGTATGATTACAGAGATTGCTTAACCCTTCCTCGGGAGGAGGACGGCTTATATAGAGTGCGCCGCAGCTTCCACCGCTCCCACGTGGCCGGGGTGTTTAATGTTCATAACTATGATGGTTACAAGTATAAATAGTGACAACTACAACAGTTACAAGTAACGGTAGCTATGACTATACTTAAAGAATGACTTAAGAGTACCGGATCGTTGCAGGTCCCACATCGTCCCTTCATCTTCTTCTGTCCGAGTGGTGGTGGTGAAGCCGACTGGAAAGTGGGCGTCAGAGTGCTATCAAGGTATCTGAGTGATCTTCTAGTTATACGCATCTGAATGCTCATGTGGTACAGAGACCCACCAAATATGGTGTGGGGCCCATAGATGATAGTCCTTGATCCTACTTGTAGTAGGTGACCTCATCATTAGCCCTCGAATCAGTTGAGGTTTCGTAGAGCAAATGCACTAAGCTTTTCGGTTCAGTCCGAGTGCTTCAGGGGCACTCGGAATATGTCTGCGAATAGTAGTCTACTGCGCCTTGGACGAAAACACAACGGATTCTGGACCAAAGGGTTCCCCAGGTGACTGGGTGTTGTTGATCGTCAAGGAAAACCTGGTGGCATTCATTTGTCTCTCGGGAGAGATAGACTTGAGGTCCGTGTGTGGACATGCCATTACAACTCGAGTGGCGACGCCGGCGCGTGATCTGACTCTCAGGGGAGATGCCACTCCTTATCCCAGGGGAATGCCAGCGCAGGCCATCTCCGAGTCCAAGTTTACGAGTCATGCGCCCTGGAGCCTAGTGAAAGGGCCAAGTTAACCCGTGGAGGGCATCAAGCTCGTCTCATAGCAATCCCGAAGGTGACTTCAGTCGGGTGTATTTCGTGTCCGAGTGCATGGGTCCCCGTGGAGGGTGGTTAGTCGGGTTGAGAAATGCCCTCTAGGAAAGGGGCAGCGGACAATCAACTAGATTGATTCGCCGCGGAAATCACGGGATTCAAAATTGAGCGTGCGCGCGCAGAAGTGGTAACGACATGGGTTAGTGGGGAAAGTAGGGCACGACGCCTTGGTTTTCGCCCCCAAATCCGCCATGTGCCACTGTTGCTTTGCGCGAGCTGCCACTGCGGGTGTTGGGTTCTACGATAGGGTACAACTCCTGGGAAACAGGCAAGTTTCAAGGCCCGGGAGTTGACGTTTAGATACTCACGACCTTTATAAAGGGGTACAGATCCGCCTCCCCCTCTTCCACGTTTGCTTCTTCCTCAACCCTTGCCATCTCGAGTTCTAAAACCCAAGTTTCGACCACCTCAAACCTTAGTCATGTCCGGATCTAGCCTTCCCGGTCGGTGGGTGGCTTCTTCTGTAACAGAAGAGGATATTGCGAAGCTTAGGGCGGCGAGATATCTGACCGCAGAAATCCTCCATCGGCTCCCTTCCGAAGGGCAGGTTATCCCTACCCCCAAATCTGGTGAGAGGGTCTGGTTCATCTCCCACTTCCTCCGAGGGTTGGAATTTGCCCTTAATCCCTTTGTTCGAGGGCTCATGTTCCACTACGGGCTGGATTTTCACGATCTGGCCCCGAACTCTGTTCTTATTATCTCGGCGTTCATCATCACATGCGAGGCCTTCCTTCGAATCCCTCCACACATTGGCTTGTGGCTCAAGACCTTCAATGTGAAGCCGCAGATGGTAGGGGGGAAGCAGGCGGAGTGTGATGGCGCCACCGCGAGCAATATTAATAGCGCTCTTTGGCTTAAAGGATCTTTCACCGAGTCCTATGACCTATGGAGCGGTAATGGTTCTATATCACCGAGCCCCGCGACTCCAAGTGGGCGGCTGCGCCTGCGTTTCGATCCAGCCCTCCGATTCAGCTCGCATCATGGATCAATGAGGGGTTGGACTAGGGGTCAATTGATGAGGTACAGACTCTGCAGAGCCACATCCGGAGCCTCCTCGAGAGGGTCATTGATCTCATCAACGTTATTCAAGTAATGTTGGTTCGTCGGACCTTGTCGTGCCAAAGGCGGCCTCTCCGTCTGTGGGAGTTTAATCCTGAAGGGTCGCGGACACTTCAACACTTCTTCGGCACTACACACAAAGGGATGTGGAAATTATTTTTCAGGAAACAAAAACAATGGCCGGATACTACCGAAGACATCGGCCTTGACTGTAACCATCCGGACACCACGGTAAGTTTCCGTCCACCGAACACCTCCTAATCAGGTATCCCGTGGTAAGACACTAAGCAAACCATCTTCTTCCAGGGCGGGATAAAGAAAGCGGAACGGATTAGGTGTCCGACCCCTCTTCCCGAAGACTCAGCGGACCCCGTGTTAATAAGGATGGTGGCACCGGCACCGTACCAGGCGCCGGTAGAGGAGGGCAAGGTGGAGAGTCGGAAGACCCGGGATGACCTTCGTTCCAGAGGTAAAGTAGATACCGCATCCCGAGAAATCTACATTTCTTCGCCCAAAGAAAAAGGCGAAGGAGAAGCAAGCATCCCTTCTCCACTCAGGAAGAAAAGGGCCGCCTTCAAAGGTTGGGAGGGGCAGTCTCCCAAGAGGGGCAGGATGCCATCGTCGGACGACTCGGGATTGGAAGGCGACGCCGTTGAACAACTCTGTCATGAGGACAAGCCTTCGACCAAATCGTAAGTGAATCCAGGGTGCTTTGATCACATCCCGTTCCTTTCCTGTTACCGAGGTGACATGCCACGTACATGTGTATCTTTACAGTTTGACGCAGAGTTTTCCTAAGCAATCCTCTTCTTCGGGAGATCTTCTCCCAGAGATGATGGAAAGTGAGACGCGTCCCCCGGCCTCCTCGCCCAATAAGGCGGACGACTCTAAAGTGTCGTCTCGGAGGGTTTTTCTTGATCAACAAGCGGCGCGGGGGATGAAGGAGGCAGTACCCGAAGGTGAACCTCCGATCGTCCAGGATTCGGGGGCTAACAATGAAGGCCCCAGACTGTCCGGTTTTCAGCCAACGATGATTCTGGAGATGGGTGAACATGTTCCTTCAAAGGATGGTCATTCTCCTACAACGACTTTCGGAGACCCGGCGGCGCCGGATATGTTGAGGGATATGCTGCGAAAAGCATCTGTCTTGGAGGAACAGCGTACCTTGATGGGTACGGTGGCTGAGAAGATTCTGTCCGCGAAGAGCGGATTGAATGAAGCCTTCATGAGCCTGCTAAGAGGCTTCGAGGTTTGTGATGTAATATTTTCAACTATATTTTATTTGCAAAAATGCACTTGTGTATAGGTAGTAGCCCCTGAGACTCGGGTTGGCTTCCCATGGGAGGCGAACGGAGGATCAAGAAGAAACACTCAAGGACTAATTGGGTTAATTGGAACACAGGCTGTTTCTCCCCTGACGACTAGCCATACTACGGATGTTGTTGAACTGCAGCGGAAGGTTGATGTGGCAGGGGATGACATTGTATTGATCAATATGCGTCTTGACGAGTCGCAAGGTATGTATTCGGAGTAGTCCTTACACCTACGTGTTTGTAATATAAGCGTGACACTGAAAGTTGCATACTGGGATATGCATGGCTGCAGATGGTGCCCCTCTATATCGGGCCACAACGCGACGTATCTTTGATGGAGTTCGTCTGCGGTTTTCGGCCCGGGCGTGACTAGGTCCGATACGTCCGAATAGATGGCCGTCGTAGCGTGTTGAGGTGTGTCTTTGCGGTCCGTAGATCGATCTGGTATATCCTGTTCTGCTGTCCGGGTCCTGCCGAGTGCCGTGTTTATAATTCCGGGCTGCTTTATATTTGGTTTCATGCTCCGGTAGTATAGGCTGCTATTCGTCTTGAATTGTTGCTTCCTCCTGACCATGTAGTGGTCTGTTAGCCGTATTGCGCGAGGGAGGTACAGACTTCGGTGCATCCTCATCGAATTGAGGCAGCAATTTGCGCTTCGGGTAACTCTTGGCTGGGCGTTCGAGGCCGTATTCTTCGGCTTCTAGGACATCGGTCCATCTGTCGTTGAGCAGATCTTGGTCAGCTTGAAGCTGCTGCTGTTTCTTTTCCAGGCTTCTTGCTGTGGCAATGAGCCGGCGCTTGAAGCGCTCCTGCTCGGAGGGTTCCTCTGGCAGGACGAATTCTTCGTCGCTGAAGCTTGTCTCATCTTCAGAGAGCGGGAGATAATTGTCATCCTCCGAATTGTCATGTGTGGCCTGTTCATCAGGGCTAACTTGCACGTTTCCTGGTTCCCCCTATTCGGAAGTAGCCTCAACAGGGTCTTCATCGTTTCCGGCGTCTTCCGGAGTATTATTTCCTCCGATGCCAGCGTTGCTGTCTTTGGAACGACGTGACTTAGAGCATCGCCGAGGACGCCGACGTTTGTTTTGTGTCTCAGGAGTTTTATTCTCAACTGGTTCTTTTTGGTCATCGTCATTGGTTTCTTTAGGATTATCCACCAGGTAAACGCTGTACGAAGAAGTGTCCGTCCGTCATGCAGTGAATGGCAGATTTTGGTTTTGCTCCTCATCAGCATCGTCGTCCATACCGTCGATGTCTTCGGGGCCGTAATCAAGTGTGACGGCTAAATCCTCGACCATGGCTATGAAGTGGGTGGCGGGTGGGAAGCAAAATTCTCCATCGTCTGCCCCTAGTTCAAACCGGACATAGTTCAGCTGTGGGTCCCCCGCCAAGGACAGGTTCTTTAATGAGCTTAGCACATCGCCCAAGGGCGAGTGCTGGAAGATGTATGCGGCGCTGAACTCGAAGATCGATAAATGATCAAGTTCGGCATCGCGGACTCACATGGTTTGAAACTTACACCCAGAGACGAGTCCGGAGTTCCGGTGACACAAATATTGTGTGAGGTTAAGTCCATGTGAGGCTCCAACGCCGGGGAATCTGTGGCCTCCATGGTGGGGTTGAGCCTCCAATCCTTGGATGGCGCAGTATGCTCTGGATCTAAGGCCAGAGTAGTTACAGGAGCTATCTTCTGAACACAGTACGATGACAGATTTAGGTCATGTTCATCGAGGTGATCAGGAGCGGCCGCCGCGGTCTTGAATCCGGCGCAGATCAAATCTCCGCGGATGTCCGCGACGTAGTTCAAGCTCCCAAATCTGACCTGATGGCCAGGGGCGTAGCTATCGATCTGCTTCAGATGGCCAAACGAGTTGGCCCGCAGTGCGAAGCCGCCGAACACGAAGATCTGTCCGGGGAGGAAGGTTTCTCCTTGGACAACGTCATTGTTGACGATTGAAGGGGCCACCGAAACCTTTTTGGGGACGGAACGGTGGAACTCTCAATGAAAGCACCAATGTTGGTGTCAAAACCAGCGGATCTCGGGTAGGGGGTCCCGAACTGTGCATCTAAGGTCAATGGTAACAGGAGACAGGGGACACAATGTTTACCCAGGTTCGGGCCCTCTCTATGGAGGTAATACCCTACTTCCTGCTTGATTGATCTTGATGAATATGAGTATTACAAGAGTTGATCTACCACGAGATCGTAATGGCTAAACCCTAGATGTCTAGCCTGTATGACTATGGTAATGAGTATATCCTCCAGACTGAGTCCTCTGGTTTATATAGACACCAGGAGGATCTAGGGTTACACAAGGTCGGTTACGAAGAAGGGAATCTACATATTTGGTCGCCAAGCTTTCCTTCCACGCCAAGGAGAGTCCTATCCGGACACAGGTGTAGTCTTCGGTCTTCGTATCTTCACAACGCATCAGTCCGGCCCATGGCTAATAGGACTCCTTAGTCCAGGACTCCCTCACCAAGCAGACTATGAAGCTGCTTAGGCGAACTTGTACATCATACTTCCATTCCTTTTGCCACACGATATATATTGTCGGGCTCATGGAGAGTTTGTCATGCTTTTGCTAGCCCGACCGCTTTCTCGTTCCAGTGATGCCGAGCACAAACCAGATTATGTCATAGTCCTTGTCGCATGGCCATGCTTATCCTGGTCGGATCACATGAGGGGCCTAGAGTATATCTCTCGTGATTGGAGGGGCAAATCCCATCTTGCTCGACCATGTCTCGCAACATGGGTCTGTATAAGCCTGAAACCTACCTTGGTAACTACCCAGTCATGGAGTAGCGTTTGGTCGGCCCAAAGCATGTCTGTCACCATCCCGAGTATATGCGCCAGCTCAGGTCTTAGGACATAGAATGTATGTTGTACTAGAGACTCACATATGACATATCCCTGCGTCTCTTAGTTGGATCTGTCCGACTCGGACCTTATCTTGACTCAGATCCGACTATGTCAAATCCCACCAGATCCCTCCAAGTCCATATTATCCGGTTAGCATCCAATGCTCCATGGCTAGTGAGACCAAGCCATCGACCGTGTCATATGCTAGTCTAGTCGGCTGCGCGTCCACACAACCCTTTCGACTAGGGACCTTTTAGGACATTAATCATGCGATGCATAGTCCCACAAACAAGTCATGTACTTGCTGATATACATCATTGATAATGTCCAAGGACTATCTTTATTCATAAACACATAGGAAATATCATCATACATGATTGCCTCTAGGGCATATCTCCAATAGCGGGCGCCGTCGATCCAGGGATCTATGGTGGGGATCCCTGGCACAGGTTTTACTGGAGATATAAGAGGTTTGGGGGCTGGGGTTAATTATCCAATCCCCTTTTCTCCCTGTCGTGGTATTTCTCACGGGGGGCTTTGCGAGTCGACAGATGCCACAAGGGCTTAGTGTGAGGGTAAGACTGCTGCTGATAGGACCGGGAGCGGGTATGCGAGTAGCACGCGGTGGTTTACCCAGCTTCGGAGCTCTCCGGAGAGATAATACTCCTACTGCTGCATGTCTGAGTGTATCTATCTGGGGTGTACATCGGGCAGTACAAAGTACTCCTGGAGCTGTATCTGGGATCAGTGCCAAGTGCATCTGATCTGGTATATGCCTATGAGCTAGTGGCTGCATGTGCCTGAGCATGCATGCGTGAGTGGCCTTGTGTCCGGCCAAGTGCAAGTGGCGTGGCCATCTCCTGGTGGATGGATGGATGGGTGCCTTATATAGGCATGGTGGTAGCTTACTACCTAAGCTAGGTAGTGGCGTGGGGGGCAAGTAGGCATGGTGCATGTCATCCTTGTCCCCTGGGTCACTTCATAAATAGTGCCAGGGGACAAGTGACACTGTACATGATGGCATCGCGGCACGGTTGTCTTGTCCGCGGTATGGCCGTCTTGTCGATGTCGGGTCGGCCTGCAGTCGGCAGCTTGCTGGTTGGCGCAGTCGGCAACGGCAGTCGGCAGCCGGCTGGGAAGAAGCAGTCGGACGGGGAGCCGGTAGGAGCGGCCGAGCAGTCGGACTGAGGGGCTTTGCTAGCCCCGGTGTCTTGAAATATAGTCTTGCCGTCCTCGGGGTACCCTTGGTCGATTACTCCGACAGTAGCCCCCAAGCCTCCGGGCAACTTGGCAAAGTTGGGCGGAGGTTTTTTGGCGAGTGTTCATGGAAATGGTCATGAAAAAAGACAAAGTTAGTCCATGCAGATATATCAAATGTTTGCTTTTAGCATTGCAAGTTTTATGCGGAGGGTGCCGACTCGGTTTCGTCCGAGCCCCCTTAATCTTTTTCATGTTCCCTCCACTCTTTGGCTTGTGCTCTCGCTTGCCGGACAGCCGCTCTGCGGTTTGTGGCTAAGAGTGGACCGCGGAGTGGAGTGTATAGTACTCAGAGTCTAGAAGCAGATTCAACCGAGTAGATATTTGTAAAGGAAAACGGCCGGGTCGCCCGAACCGTTTTTCTTCCCGGACGTTTTTCGCGTGGGTGGCCTCCAACATTCACCCTCGCTAGCCGGACAGCCGCTCTGCGGTTTGTGACTAAGAGTGAGCCTTTGGTACTGCGCACGCTACTAAGCCGTCTGCGGGAACTAACGTCTCAGGCCAAGCGGCCAGCCCCCGGGCCAACTCTGGCTGACACCGGAGCGAACAGTGATGCAACTGTAATGAAATGCAGAGATAGTTCCCCGAGCATCACTCGGGGTTATCCGTGCTTGCGTAGTGCAAAAATATGTGGGTGAAGAGCTCACATTGATTTTTGTGTAGTCGCGGTCGTCGAAGACAGCCGGCGCGACTCGGCGCTCGCGGAGCGCGTCGGTGCACCCGCTGGGTGTAGCCTTCGAGCCCCCAGGCGCTCGAAGGGGGTCCCGTCCGGTCAGCTCGACCGGCCAGGCGGCGAGGCGCCTTGCAATGCCCTTTTTCCTCTTTTTCTCTTTTGCCAGCTGCTGGCAGCCGGACAAAACTTTTCTCTTGTCTGCAATCTTCGCGGGGGCGCGTCAGCGCACCCGCTGGGTGTAGCCCCCTAGATTCGGGCCAACTGCTGAGCAGTCGGGCCGGATCTCCCGGCAACTACTTTGTATTCTTCTTTCTCGCGGGGGCGCGTCAGCGCACCCGCTGGGTGTAGCCCCCGAGATTCGGGCCGACTGCCGAGCAGTCGGGCCGGATCTCCCGGCAACTACTTTGTCTTCTCTTTCTTCGCGGGGGCACGTCAGCGCACCCGCTGGGTGTAGCCCCCGAGATTCGGGCCGATTGCTGAGCAGTCGGGCCGGATCTGCCGGCAACTACTTTGTCTTCTCTTTCTTCTTCAGCCGGCTGGGCGGACAGACCCCGACACAACAGTCGGGCTCTTTGCAGCCGACCAGGCAGCCAGCGGTCGGACGCACCTGAGGCAGTCAGACGCACATTTCTTTCTTTCTCACGGGGGGCTTTGCGAGTCGACAGATGCCACAAGGGCTTAGTGTGAGGGTAAGACTGCTGCTGATAGGACCGGGAGCGGGTATGCGAGTAGCACGCGGTGGTTTACCCAGTTTCGGAGCTCTCCGGAGAGATAATACTCCTACTGCTGCATGTCTGAGTGTATCTATCTGGGGTGTACATCGGGCAGTACAAAGTGCTCCTGGAGCTGTATCTGGGATCAGTGCCAAGTGCATCTAATCTGGTATATGCCTATGAATGAGTGGCTGCATGTGCCTGAGCATGCATGCGTGAGTGGCCTTGTGGCCGGCCAAGTGCAAGTGGCGTGGCCATCTCCTGGTGGATGGATGGATGGGTGCCTTATATAGGCATGGTGGTAGCTTACTACCTAAGCTAGGTAGTGGCGTGGGGGGCAAGTAGGCATGGTGCATGTCATCCTTGTCCCCTGGGTCACTTCATAAATAGTGCCAGGGGACAAGTGACACTGTACATGATGGCGTCGCGGTACGGTTGTTTTGTCCGCGGTATGGCCGTCTCATCGGTGTCTCGTCGATGTCGGGTCGGCCTGCAGTCGGCAGTCGGCTGGTTGGCGCAGTCGGTAGCCGGCTGGTTGGCGCAGTCGGCAGTGGCAGTCGGCAGCCGGCCGGGAAGAAGCAGTCAGACGAGGAGCCGGTAGGAGCGGCCGGGCAGTCGGACTGAGGGGCTTTGCTAGCCTCGATGTCTTGAAATATAGTCTTGCCGTCCTCGGGGTACCCGTGGTCGATTACTCCGACACTCCCTCGACTCCTCTGCTTCTCTTCTTCACCTGAGCGCACCAGAGCACTTGAAGCTATGGCGAGGGATTCCATGGCTAGGGAGGAGAAAATGAAGAAGGCCGATAAGGCCACTTCTCGTGCTCTGGCGGTCCTATAGGTGGCGCGTCGGGGGATTGGATTGCCTCGAGCATCTCAGTCAAGTGGTTGGAGTACCTTCCCCCGGAGGGGCTCATCCCATAGGACGGATGGAGGCGCTTGAAGGCGAGAGAGGTCGAGCTGGCGCCGCAGGAGGACGAGCGCGTTCTCCTGGTGACCCACATCGAGAGATTTTTCTCGATGCCTCCCCACCCTTTCTTTCGGGACTTTTTGGATTACGCTGGGGCACAGCTCCACCATCTCCCTCAGAACCTTATCATCTACCTCTCGGCTTTCATTTCTCTTTGTGAAAACTTTCTTGGTTGCCCGCATTGGGGCCTCTTCAAACACATCTTCACATGCCGGTCGATGACCGTGAAAAAGGATTCACCGACTAGTGAAATGACCACGTCACCCAGCTATGTGGGGGATTGGGGGATCCATCTTCGGGATGATAGTGCCTTCCCTAAGATGAGTTTCCCCGACTCCGTCAAAGGGTGGCAGGGAACCTGGTTTTATTGCAGGGACGTCCCCATGGCCAATAACCAGTCGAGTCTTCCTCCGTACTAGGCAGAGAGGGTGAGGGCTCCCGAGTCCCTCACTGTGATGAAGGAGGAGAAGACGAAGGTCAGAATCCTGGCCAGGCCCTGGTTGGGGTGGTGAACGCAGGCATCAACAGGATGGATCTGCTGGAGACACTCCTCGGTCGATGGATCCAACCGCTGCAGGCCAGGGCCCATCAGATGTGGATGTATGAGGGGCCAAGTGACCCCACTCGGGTGCACCCGGAGGATCTCGCCAAGAAGGATGTGGGCGCCAAGATCAGAGCTATCACTTGCGCTCAGGACAACCCACTAGGGGGCCAGGAGGGTTCCCCCATATGCCAAGGACTTGCCTCCAGTCGAGGTAATCTTCTTCTGACCTGTCGGACCACCCATAAGTTACTTCTTGCGCATCTAATTCCTGTGTTGTGGCATTTTTGTTTCTCTAGAGTTTCCAGCACCTGATTTCTGACATACCGGTGCTCGAACGGTCGCCCGAGGATGATACGTGTCCATCATATCTACTTTTACAAACTCTTTTGCCCTTGTTTTGGACTCTAATTTGCATGATTTGACTGGAACTAACCCAGACTAACGCTGTTTTCAACAGAATCACCTTGGTGTTGTTTTTGGGCATAAATAAAACTTCTTGGAATGACCTGAAAATTTACAGAGAATATCTTTGGAATATTGTTTGATATGAGAAAAATCTTAAAGCACTTTGTGAGAAGAGAAGAGAAGGAGTGTGGATTTCTCTCATGCGCCGGGGAAAAGAAAATGCGGGAGTGCCAGTGTACTATTGTACACAAAGAAACCAAAGAGACGGGAACAATATTTTATTAATCTCAAGGATAACAAATACAATTCCCGATAAGTGCTCTGTGGCCTACTAGCACAGCCTGCCTGACTATAGCAATTGCGGTCTCTGGTTCCCGGGGCCTCGGAAGACTCCCGGTTAATTACTCCTGTGGGTTGCTCGACGAGATACCTCCGATTAAGCTGTGTGGTCGTCTTCATCGTCTTTGCTTCACATTCTCCATGCATGATGATGATAGTGTGTGTAGGTGTGGGCAGCGGCAAAACCCGTGTCCTCGTTGGTACACGTGCCACTCAAAACATGGATTTGTGCTAGCCATGTCCGCTCTCGCCGTCGCGCCTCATCAGTCTTGACAGCGTCGATGTAGTTGGTGTTGGAATAGCATGGGTCGTGCTTGGCTCGGACTTATTGATGATGTTGTAGCTTCGTCGGGGTATGCAAGGGGTTGCCTCACGGGAGTATTCTTTCATACAGACCGTTGTCCGTGTAAAACCAACACACGCTCGCATCGGCATGGCCGGTGTGATTGGCGTCTCGTCTCTACTAGACGCCGAAATTATGACAGTCTGCGGAGATAACGACTCCGCCTCACAAGGCCGTGAGAGGTAACGTTTTAGAGGGGCGTGATGGATGCATTGTATTGGCTAGACGTCGTATTCGGTGGTCTACCAAAACAAGGATCACGCCGCGGAGCCGAAGAAAGGTAACGTCATGGAGGGGCGTGGTTGATGCCTCGTCTCAGCTAGACGCAGTATTCGGTGGTCTGCTAAGACAAGGAGCACGCCACCTGTACGACAATGAGACCTGTGTGCAATGAAGGGTGCTCCTCGTCTTGGCTGGACGCCGTATTCGGTGGTCCACCAAGACAAGGGCAAACATCACGGGGCCGAAGAAAGATGACATGGAGGGGGTGGTTGATGCCCCGTCCCAGCTAGACGCCGTATTCGGTAGTCTGCCAAAACAAGGAGCACGCCGCCTGTACGACGATGAGACTTGTGCAACGAAGGGTGTGCCTCGTCTCGGTTGGACGCCGTATTCGGTGTTCCACCAAGACAAGGGAAAAACATTGTGGTGCTAAAGAAGGATGGCTTTATGGAGGAGCGTGGTTGATGCCTCGTGTCAGCTAGACGCCGTATGCGGTGGTCTGCTAAGACAAGGAACATGCCGCCTGTATGACGACGAGACCTGTGCAACGAAGGGTGCTCCTCGTCTCGGTTGGACGCCGTATTCAGTGGTCCACCAAGACAAGGGAAACACATCATGGGGTCGAAGAAACATGACATGGAGGAGGGTGACTGATGCCCTGTCTCAGCTAGACGCCGTATTCGATGGTCCGCCGAGACTAGGATCATGCCGCCTGTACGCCGAAACCTTTATGCCATGTAGGGGGCACGTCGTCTTGGTCAGACGCCGTATTCGGTGGTCCACCAAGACAAAGGTGTTGCCTCATGGGGCCGAGGAAGGTGACTTTGTAGAAGGGCGTGATTGGGCTCCTTTGTTGGCGAGCTCCATCCGCACCCGATGAAGGGCTTGGTGTGGACAAACTCCGGTGATGTTGGTGTAGTCACTTTGTTCAATGAAGTCCTCTCCGGTGCCGGCGGCGGAATTGAACGAGCGTTGTCTTTGGTGATGAGCACATACTCTCCATGTGGTACGTGCATGCTGGATGTAAGGGGAAGACAAAAGAAAAGAGTTAGACATTAGCCTCACCTTTCGGAAACATGACCTTTGCATCCATCGCCATCGGAGTTCTTTTCGCGGATGAGGGTACGCCGAGACGCCGATCTCCTGCCAACGTGCGTCTTGCTGGATGTGGTGTTGCGTGGTCTTGCTGCTACTTGATGGATTCTGGATGTATGCCTCCGGCTCCGTGCGTGAGATGTTGTGAGATTTCTCTCGTGGGTTTGCTGCCTCTCCCTCCTAAGGGCATGTACAATGGTTCTATCTTAACAGTGCCACATAGGATAAATGATGAGGTGGAGTAGAGAGAAATCATAAGAGAAGGCTTGTCTTATCTTATTTAAGAGAAGACAAGAGATGATCTCTTAGCACAATTTGTCTCACCATATTTTTAGGAACAACTAATTATTAAAGATAAGGCTAAGAGATGAGCCATTGTAGACATATTTTTTGTCATCTCTAATTTACATACAAAACTTAAGATAAGACTATCTTATCAACCATTGTACATGCCCTAATGTTGAGACCTTGCCTCTATATATAGGCAGCCGGCTGGTGCAGAAGAAAGGAAACGTGAGAAGGAACGAATCAGATTTCTTGGCCCGTACTCTTGCTTCGTTCTGCAAGTAATTTTTCCTTTTGTATTCGTTTCCAAATTTTTGTGACTCGCTGATCGTGTATTGCTCCTCCGTGAGCTAAGTAAATCTTAATGCCGCTTCTACACCTTCCTTTTGCTAGCACCTTTCCGTTTGAGCCCGCAAAAGAAAGGAAACCATCTTGCATGCATGTGATTAGCCGGGTGCTGATGGGCCTGCCTCTCGTTGGATAAACTAGTAGATACCCCGCGCGTTGCAGCGGGAACCTATGAAAAAATGCATTAAGTATAAAACATAAAAAAAATATAATGCAATCATGATTGAAAAAAAAATGAGAACATGATTATCTAGATTAAGCACATAACATTTTTCTTACAATGGACATATAAAAAAGAAATATATATGTTTCAACTATTGAAATTGTGCATGTGGCATTAATTAAACATTGGTCTTGAGTTATGAACCTTTTTTTGCCACATTTTCCCCTTTTCTCCATTCAGTATGAATGTTATAGAAAAAACATTACAAAGGAGAAAATAGCCAGATCTAGTAATGCTAACCTCAACCTGTCGGTGCCCCTAAAATGAGAGGTGCAATCGGTATGTTGGATACTTGAGTGCCACAGGCACATTATCTAAAGTAATCAAGTAAGATGACCAAGTTTATTTTCATTACAATAATATGAGATAGAGGTTGTCAAAGTTTAATATATCAAGCAAAAATTAAAACATTACCAGCGTAGTATTTGTTAAAAGCTTCCTCTCATATTTCTTTTGGCTGTTGCTCTTGTCTCCTTTATTCGGCTTATGCTTGTTGCACATGTATCTGTTTGGCGAAATTGACGAAAAAGACATTAATACTGCTAAAACCCATATGCTATACTTGAGTAAATAAAACCATTTCAAAATCTGATTGAACCATTTCATTGTCTAGTTAACATAAAGTTATTGGATAGACATAGAGTGAATTTGATTGAATCATTTCGTTGTCTCCTCAACACAAATTTACTCCATACATATAGAGCGAGTTAATCTTAATATAGAAGGCACCAAACATTCTTACCTTCTAAAACATCTTTAATTTGGTAGATAGTAGAGACATTTAATCAAACATCCTTTGAGCAACCTAGGTATCTTGAATCAACAATGGTCATAAATTTGTAGTTGCGAAGAATAACAATCACTTTTTCTAAATAAATGATATCAAAATATGCATGTATTGTCATTCTTACGCGAGTGCATGTATTGCCAACTGCCAATTAGTATTGTTTGATGCCCTTGCTCACATGCCATTCATACATAGCATGTTTAAGGAACAAAATCTAAAAAAAATTAGAGATGGAAAGGTCGTTAGTTAGAGAATAAATGCTTTGGGACTGGACAACAATGAGGTCGTGGAGGGAGAAAGAGTACCTCAAGTGGTGTGCGTGTGTGGCCTCCAGCTTTCGCGGATGGATGATCACGTTGGCTCTTGAGGGATCGGTGATATGGATTCAAATAAACAGGTGTTAAAATTCCAAACAAAGAGAGGAAATATGTAGACTCATGTATAGCTTTTACCTTGGTATTGATGTGAAAGTGGAGGTCCTCAGGCACCCTGCTGATGCATGCGGGGGTGTAAAGAAAGTTTTTTGTTCATGTTTTTTTTAACCCATGTGAGTTTCCTTCGACGAAAGTCTTCTATACAACCGGCAATATGCACGCCACAGCCAGGCAGCTAGCCGGCCGCATCCTGGTGAATGTCAGCGAACATGTGTTCGAGACGACGAACAACACGCTCAACGCCATACTGGACCCTGCCGGAACGCCAACGACGCAAACATGCCCGGGGATGGTGCCAAGCACTTCGTCGACCGCGACCCGGCATGCTTTGCTCCTCTTTTGCGAGGCGCCCTACCACGGCCTCCTCGACCGCGATTCGCGCCGCTGGCATCCGCAAGCTCGACATCAACAGGATCCGTCTGGTCGCGTCCGTGCTGCCAGGGCAGGTGCCGGTAAACCGCCCAGCCGTTCGTGCAGCGCTTGATGGAAGGTGCTGCATATGTGCTGGTGCCTTTGAGGCGTACAACTGGATGCTGGAGCACGGCACATGTAGCGTTGATCTGCTATGCGATCTGCGATGGGGAGATTAAGCCTTCTTCCGCATTTGCAGGATAACGGAAGGTGAACAATTCGGAACGATGAATGCTGCTGTTTCATGTGTATTAATGGATGCCGTTTCATGGAGATGAATGCGTGCGTCGATCGTGGCGGCGGCGAGCAGGAGACTCCCACCTTTTTTTTAGGGGAAAGACAACCCTGAGACACAATGCCATATATATGGGCTAACAACACAAACAAAAAAGGCAGGTACATGCCTGCGTTAGCTGCATGGTGGTGGACCATCAACGACCAACTTTGGGCTCGGCCAGCCCAATGCAAAATTGTAACTTCGCAGGCCGAGCGTGGGTTGGTAACGATTTACTGAGGAAAGCGCGTCTGCAAGATTAGCGACGGTGGATGGCTGCATGTCTCTCGGTCGGGTGTGTGGACATAGATTGCTGATGTGGCACATTGCTGATGTGGATAGTGTACATGGTAAAAGAATAGAGAATAGTAGGGAGCAACTTTTTAAGAATGGTAGATACGAGTGCATGCTGGCCGGCCCGCAAATACTCAAGTACGTACGCGTGCGTACATGGTTGCCGCTATAATCTACTAAAAATACATGTATGTATGCTACCTTACATGTGCATGCAAAAAGGTAACCAAAGACCAGCTAGTATAGGAAGGGGCTAATGTACACGTACACGTATATGCCTGGTTTGAGTATTGCGGGTATTTGGATATATACACGCGGGCTTGCCGGCTGGCCGAGATACCCGACTACGTACATATAGTGTATAAATACAAGTGCAAGGCAAGCTTGTCACGTACATGCAAAAGCCCCCTGTTTTAACTTTTGAACGAGCATGCAAAAGCTACGTACATATGATAATAAGCCCAATCTCAAGTACATTACCTGTGCCGAAAAATTCTCAAAGATAATCATTAAATTGCTCCGTGAAGTACTCAATCTCAAGCACATCGAATGGATCCATACAAGGCAATTTTACTTCAACTTTTCATATAAGGAAGCAACATCCTGGACTTAATCCAGAGCTCCCGGTAGGTCCAATGGCTCTAGCACAAGTCTTGCCATGTATGTTTCATGTAATCTACTATAAAGATGAGACCCTGGGTAGCTTCCAAGAGCACACAAGTTCGACCATCACCCACGACACATCCGATCTAAAGAGAAAAAGGTACACCTTCGTTACTTCTTCTCTGAAGCTAATGCATCGCCTTGACTTTGCGTGTTCTGTGTGCATGCCTAGTAGATACACTTGTATCTTTTGTCTCTTGCTAATTTTGTATTTGTTATTTCACTCGTATCATCAGGACACCATGGGATGGGGTGACAAGTTAAAGAAGTATGGATTGAGAGATGTTGAAGGCTCGAGGAGCGGTAGCAGGAATGACAAAGGCGGCTCAACTCCTCCACCACCTCCAAGCAAGCCGGGAAACCATTCCAAGGGCGTGGAGTACACACGCCGGTCACCGCCGTTGCCAAGTGCCCCGCCGCTCATACTGAAGTCGCATAGCTCAGCGCCACAGACTATGCGTAGCTACCGGAACCGCAACTCAAAGAATTCTGAGGAGATATACATCTCCCTTGATGCCGACGCTCCACCACTAGGGGACCTGGAGGTAAAGAAAATAATAAAGAAACAGAGCTCACATGAATGTATTTTTTCCTTACTTCTACGTATATCCTGTACGCATGCAGGACAAGCTTGACGACGTGCTGCCGTTCGTGCCTCTGAGCCGCGGTATGGAGCAACTCCTAGACTAGGTGATGGAAAACATGGACCAAGATGAGCCGGCAACCAAATCCACACCTCCGGCCACGTCTAGTTTGGTGGAGAAGCACACGCCCCCGGCAGCGAGTGATCCAGCTACGAATTCTTCAACTGTCGCAGGGAGCGATCTCGTTGTAAAGCCCGCCTCCCTATTGACAAAGCCCGCTTCTTTAACCACATCAATAGGCACCCCTAAGTGGACAAGAAGCGGTCATCGGGAGCTACCAATGACAAGGATGTTGGGATAACTGCAAAGAAGTCAAGGCCGTCTGCTTGCAGTACGTGTATAGTGCCCCCGCCACCCTTGCATGAATTTTCTTTTGATGCTTTCTTGACTCGTTCTCTTTTTGTCGCCTTTCTAGATGTCTCCAGCAAATCAACTAATCTAGAAGGCTTTTATTCCCCTGAGGCAAAGGAGCTCCGTGTATTAATTGAGCAACACCAGAATATCCTTGCTGGAGAAAACACTCTGCTCGGGAAGCTCAAAGTTCCTCCAACTTGTAACATCTCAACGCCAAGCCTTGTTCCCCCACCCGGAATAGCAACAAAGTACATCTCAATAGGACTCAAAGATATACAAGAGGCGCTAATGGAGCAGTCGATCAATGAGGAGCTAATCATCATGAAAATAGAGTCTGTGATATGTATGTGGAAGATCCCGTATGCGAACGAGGTCCCGCCAGACCTCAAGATTCTGATTCGCCACCTTGAAGCAGTGGTGGCTCGTCTGGGCAGAAAAGGTGGTCTTGGCACTTCCCACACATTAGCACCCATGCCGGCAGAAGTGTCATCTCTGTTGGAGAAACTCGATGCAGCTCATGCGGGGATCACTCAAGGACTTTGCCGCCTTGAGAAGGAAGGGCCGCACCTAGAGGGACGCCTCGCTGACCTCGCCTCCATCTGCAACAGACAAAAGAAGTTGGCCGAAGAACATTGGATACTTGCCGGCAAACATCAGCACCTTGCAGAGGAGTACAATGCTCTCTGCGAGAAGGAAACCAATATGTCGACACTGGCTGAAAAGCGCACAGGCGTCCTAACTGACATGATGACTTCTAGCTCCCGCCATCTTGAAGCTCATGAGGATGTAGTTCGGAGTTCATCACAGGTGGCCGAGTGGTACACAAGACGCCGTGCGGAGGCGGCTGCCTTCCTGGCCCCTGGCGGAACGCTTCCGAAGATCGCGACGATCCTAGCATACAAAGCTCCTGAGTGAGGGAGTGGACTAGAGTTCATGGACTGCTCTGCAAAATACGCACTTAGTTCAAATAGGTTCTATCTTAGTTAAATATAATTTGTCTTAGCTCATCCAGAACAAAGTATGATTAGTCCCAGTGAACTTTTGTATCATCGATCAATAAAATGATAGCTTTTGTGATATATCTCATTTTTTGCTTTTACCCGCCGGGTCTTTGCTTCATACTAGCCATGGAGCTGCGTTGTATCGGCTTCCAACAACGATGAGGCTAGCTAACCACAGCCTCCCTGGTGTATATGCTGCAGTCCTTCCGGCTCGTTGGACTCCACCAATGCTTATGTAACATCTTCAACTTGTCTTGCACCAGCCGCGCACCTTCAAGAGTGCACATCTAGACCTAAAAAATATATCGATCAATCCATCATATGTGCGGGTGTTCGTATGCTTATTTGTATGTCCGTCCATGCTACGGCCATGTATAACCGAGGCATATATTTTCGCTGTACATATTGCCGCCCTCATGCATGCATGTATGTACGTGGGCAAAATTGCCATGCACAACGTACAAGACCGATCAAGAGATTAACTAGTTCGTGCATGCACTAGTCCATCATGTGTGTACATATACTCTTCCTTGTGTATCCTGCACTCCTGAAAATTCCTTTTCATTCAGAAAATAAAATAAAATAATAACAATTAAGGTATTAGTCATGTATGAGAGAGATGAAAAAGAGTTGATCCGTATATTTTTTAGTACTCATTTAACCTCTCTTCTTTAGTACAAAACTACGTCAAATAAATGCCCCCTCACCAAATAAAGTTCGAGCGTGAAGCGATCGAATTTAGTTTGGTGAAAACAATTTTTTTCTGTAACGAATTGATGCATCAACATGTGTGCAGCCTAGACGGGTATTGACCCGAGGTTCGTGATATGGAGCGTCGTCCCGAAGATCATTGGTTGATAGTAATGTAAATTAGTGTAGGCATGTCCATCCACACCTGATGTTCTCTAGGGTGCTCGTTGGATCGTATAGTAGGCAGGATGCCGATCAATGAGGCAAACCCTCTTTGTTCCATGGCGAAATATCATGCCTTGTCCTGAAAACAAAAAGAACTTTTTTTACCAACCTCGTCGCGACCGTCTAGCTGCTATGGTGCCAGCCGCCTTGATTGGAGGGTTTCACAGATTCACACTGGCCGCACTAGCGCGTTGGACTGCTCCCGTGATATCTTTGTGTTGATGTAGGCGAGGCATCAGTAGATCGTCAATAGTTCCCCTTCGTTGAGCGAACCGTCACACCATCCATGTGGTGTGACAATTCTAGTCGTGTGCCGGGACGCCATCGGCTTACGAATAATTGAGGGGTTGACGTTGCCCCCATGCTTCATTTTTGTTGGAGACAGGGTTGCGGAGACTGTGACACCCCAAAATTTTGACCTTGTTTTAATGGATTAAAATTTTGCCAGGAATTTAAAACTTTGATTTTTCTGAGCTCTCTTTTTTATTTTTAAACCATTTTTCTTCCTTGTTGTGATGGAGTTTTTCCCATAGTGAAAACCTTTCAAATATGTTATTGGACTTGTTTAACCTCTCAAGAAAAACTTTTCTTTAATCAGCAGGACTAATTAAATAATTAAGTTGCTTGATTTTTTATTTTCTTGAAAATGGTTTTTCAAGGTTAAATGGCCATATTTGAACTACAACCATTTGATATATTCACTTAAAATTCCAACCAAAATTTGGAGATGTCATGTGATGTTTTTAAATCACTTTTATACAAAAATATCTTTTATTCTTGAAATATTTTGAGTTCTACTCCCAATTTTCTTCTCTGATCCAGAGTACCATTTTTGCACTATAACCCTTCTAAATATTGCTTTCTGGCCTTCACCAAAATTATGGGATTTCAGTGGTAGCATGCAATTCAACTTTATGCAAAAACCTAGTATTGTTCTTTGGAAAATTTGAGTGAATCAACCTCTTTTCTATTCTGGTCCAACTTGAAGAATTGTACAGCAACCACATTTTTAATTGCTCCTATACCCATGATTCCTTTTCCTACTTGTAGTCCTCCCTGCAGAACCCCTAAGTCCAGGAGCATGCTCCTATTGGATCATTTTTGGTTCATGAAATGATGCCATTTATTCCCTGTCCAGAATTGAAGTTTTGTAAAACTTGCACTAGCAAGTTTCTCCTTTTGCCCAAATAACCTCACCACCTTCTCTTTCACCTAAAGAGACCACCATCTGGAGATTTTGGCCCCTCCAAGAAATGCCTAAGTGCCCTTGGCATTTTGTCAAACACCTTATGGGCATGATCTGTCTTGACATGAATTTTGGCACTGCACTGTGAGCTTGCACCTTTGAGCAAACCAACATGTCCACTAGGCTCCCAGTTACTCCTAGCGTGGGTCTGTTAAATGCCAGCCTCACCCAAGTTCTGTAGCAGGCTCTGGCATTACGTCGAGCACGTCCCGTGCACGCCCGGAGCGCGAGCAGAGCGTGCGTTTGGCACGCACGTGCGTCCGAGCCGCCGCGTCTCGCCCCGCACCCGTTCCGGCCCTTGGCCAACAGCAGCTAGCCGCCACGTAATCCCCCCTGCATCGCCACGCCACCCCGACCACCCTGGCATGCTACAGCGCCGCCGTCAGGGCATTCTTGGCGGCACGCCGGCGTCCGCAGTGGCTCCAGCACCGGTCGGCGCCGCCCAAACCACCCCGGCTCGCCACCTGCCCCTGGGAGCCGCGCGAGCTTATCTCCTCGCTCGTCGGCTAGCTCTCGTCGCCTCCACGTCGCCCTGCAAGCTACAGAGAGGCGGTTCCCCGGCGTCCTCATCCACCGCCGCGGGACCGACCCTGATCACCTATTTAAGGAGCCCCGAGCTCGTCTCCGCTCGCAGGCGACCTCAAGCCACCTCCCTAGGGCCCCCTTTGGCAGCCAATCGACCCGGAGAGGTCTCCTTCTCCATCTCCGGCAACCGCAGCCACCGCCATTGCCCCAGCCCTTCCGGCGCCATCAGGGCTTCCCCCTCTCCGTTCTCTTCACCAAGAGCTTCCTCTTCCTCCCGTGAACTATTTCCCCTGCTCGATTTTGATCAGGGCTCACCGCGGGAGAAAAATCACTTTGCCCGACGACCTCCGTCCGCCGCGAAGCTCACCGCCGGTAGCCCCGTCCACCCCAGAGTCCATATCAACCACCGGAGTGACCGTCTTGATCCCCTGAGCACGCTGAGGGCCTCCGTTCTCCGAACGATGCCGTCATTCGCCGGCGCCGGAGCCCCGCCTCTGTTTCGGCCGGAGGAGGCGACGCGCGTGTGGACTGGTCAAACCTGACCAGTGGGCCAGGCGGGTCCACTGTCAGCGACCCAGTGCCGATCCACGCGGGCATAAGTGGAAACGTATTCTTAGAATACGCCTTCGACGTGGTCAGTCCGAATCGTTTTCTTTTCTGTTTTATTTTCTTTTCAAAAACTGATTTTGACCACAACTTTGACTGGCTATATCTTTTTTAATAAAACTCCAAATAAGTTGATTCTTTTTCCTACCTCTCTCAAATATTGTCTAGTTTATTTTAAGATTTATTTCAAAAAATTTCAAAACAACTTTTTGTGCTGCTTTGAATTGTATGTTAATTTAGATTTATTTTAATAGGATTTTTGAAGACAGGAGGGAAATCTTTCAAAGGCTTTGGAGTGCACCCTGCCTTTCACACCATGAAGGCAAGCATTCTGAGCCCTGGCATAATATGTTGCATGCATGGTTTGACGCGTTTATGACACTACCTCCATACGTGGAACTCGTTATTTTATGTGGTGATGTGATCATCTGCATAAATGTTTATTTGAAATTTCCTTGCTGTTGGAAATGGACATGTTTGTGATAATGATCACCCTCGTATGCCATTCGTGCCTACCGGAAGGAAAACGGGTAAGTCTCTGTCTTGGGTAGACCCGAGCTTGTCCCTAGTTCCTCGTCGAGACGAGTGTGTCCGGCATGGCATGAAGGGCACGATGAGTGGTGAGTCTGTCTCTTGATGAAATATATTCGTTATGCTAATCATGTAGAGAATACCTAAAACCTCCTGAGTCGACCATAGATCGAGTCTTGTTCCATGTAACCCCCATACTTGCTATGTACTACCACTTGTCCCTGCCGCAGGTAGGGTACGGTTCAGTAAGTTGTCAACCCCTTTCAAGCACACACCGTACAGAGAGGCCATGGTGGAAGATACTAGTTGTAGCCAGTAGGCAGGCCACCTGGTTCGGGGGCATGGGTGTTTCCGGTTGGGACCGAGAGGGGAGGCCACCCCTTAGAGCGCGTGATATAAATTTGATCCCATGCTACGCGAGGTTGTAGCCTCCCCACTTAGAGTTTGCTTAACAAGTGTCGTGGGTGATTCCAGACACCGGTGAGTTAAGCTGGTGTGTGCAAGTTAGGTGTGTTTTCAACTAAAAGGCCGTAGATGGAATTAGTCCCGATGGACTAAAGGAATCCGTTACTCGTGGGTAAAGAGTACACCCTCTGTAGAGAGATTAAACCTATTCGAATAGCCGTGTCCATGGTTAAGGATTACAGTCTGGGTTGGGTCAAGTGTCGGTCTTAATGTCGGTCTTCGGAGGAGAAACTGTTAAAACAGAACTGGGATCACAATTTGAGAGTTGTGAAGATTATGAATTATTATTTTGTTGTGGACTAACCCGTTATACTTTTCGCATTACCAGATATCCCTGGGATGGTTCTACCTCCTGGATATTCACTGTGATTACTCTATCAGCCCTTTCTGTGGTGTCGCTCAGACGCCCGACTGTGGCATGTTTACTGTTTCATTTATCTTATAAGCCCTTTCTGTGGTGTCGCTCAGACGCCCGACTGTGGCTTGTTTACTGTTTCATCTATCTTATAAGCCCTTTCTGTGGTGTCGCTCAGACGCCCGACTGTGGCATGCATGTCGTTTCATTTCCTTATAAGCCCTTTATGAGGTGTCGCTGAGACGCCCGACTGTGGCATTGCCGTATTTTATTTCGTAAGCCCTTTATGTGGTGTCGCACAGACGCCCGACTGCGGCATTTCATCCTTGCTCCTTTATTACTTATTCATGTTGCATATAAATAACTTGCTTGCATGCATAAGAAGTGTTTTATTTATGACTGACAATGTGATTGCAGCATATTTTTAGTGCATGTTTATCAAATATTTTATTCCAGAGTTCTTAATGTTTGCGAGTACATTCAAAGTACTCACTGGCTTGTCCCTGGCTATTGTCTTGGCCAGATTGCTTGCCTGGAGAGGAGCGTTGCGATGACAGCCCCGGAAACTAGGCAACGATGGTAGCAGCCCCGCGAAGATAGGAGTTAACCTGGTCAGCTGTTCCTGTGGGAAAGGAGTCCCATACACGGATGATCCACAAACCGCTTCCGCCATCAACCACTAGAAACCATTTATTGTACTCATAGGACACAATGGTCTTGTACTACATATTTTGTATTTTTTGCTTGGAATTTCTGTATCAAGTTGATGCCTCATCAGCTAACAGTAATCCTGGGGCTGATGAGCTCGACGGCCATTTTCTGGAAATTTATGCCCGGAAAACCGGTCGCGACAGACTTGGTATCAGAGCCAGGCTGACCATTGGCTAATCCTATCTTATCCAGGTCAATAAACTTAGGCAGGCCAACCCACCAAGCCTTAACCCAACCCCCAGCCAAGCTTCTCATGCAAGATAGCCCCACAGTGACCCGACACGTTTTGGCAGTCAGTGCCCAACCTACCAGCCTAGCCGTCGATCACGCGCCAGTGACCGGCCCCCTAAATAGTTCTTTCTCGCAAGCGTACGAGGGAAGACTCCGTCCCTTTTTCCTATAAAAAGGGCACGCTAGCCCCAACCCAACACAACACAGCCTCTACCAAACCAAGCCACAATGCCTGGCCCTATCGTGCACAATGAGACCACAGCAACCAACCTTGGAGGCTTTGTGACCATAGTCGCAAACCTCACCCGTTGAGCCTACGCGTTAGAAGAGCCCCCAGAATATGTTGTGTACCAAGGACCCATAATGATGAGGACATCAATACCATTGTTACACCCACAGCCCCTACTGTTACATATGATGGACCAATTACTAGAGCTCGCGCACGCCAATTAAATTACCAGGTACTTTCGTTTCTTGGTAATGATTCTAATGTTCATGAGAATATGATGCTGCCTAAATTGGATACATTTGTTTTGCTTACAAATGAAGGGCCTAGCTTGGAGAAGGATGAACATTGGAGCAAGAACAAGCATGGAGTTGATGGCATGCGCAAGGGGAACAAGAACGGAGTCACAAGTGATGATTTCAGGACTCTGAAGCCACCATAAGGAGTGAATGAATCCTTGGATGAAATATACAAGATGCCACTTCATAAATTTCGTCCAGAGGCTATTCTAGGTGCTGCGTCACCTTATTATTGGGCCAGGCCCATGTAATTTCGAAATACTTAAGTATAGGCTATTTTTAGAGTCCGTATGTGTGGGGAAACAAGAGTTAGGGTTGGTTTCAGACCCCTTCCTCAAGGGCCACGAAATTCCCCCCCTCTTCCTCCATATATACAACCCTTAGGGCGTCGTTTAGACTTTGGGTTTTGTTTAGATCAAAAGTTCGACATAGCAGCAACTTCGCGTACTTCGTTTGTGTTCAACGACCAGACCAAGGCGTCACAGAACCCCACCTTCATTAATAAAGCTTTCCTCTTTTATTCGCAATATCCAGATTGCAATCTTAGTTTCTTGCTTGTTCTTCGTTTGCCTGCAGGAAACAGACCCTTGTGGTCAGGTTGATCGTGCTCCAGCGTGGTCAATAACCTCTCGGAGTTGGTTTAGCGATTGCTAAGGCGCGACGTCATCGCACGTTCGTAGTCGGATCGTCAAAGTCGACTTCATCCTAAATGATAGCCACCATCTCATCGAAAGACGGGACACCTTTGCCTCTATCAAGTGGTATCAGATTTCCAGGTTGCTCGGTGAGATTTTATAGTTTTTCGTAGATTAGATCGAGTCTGTTCTTCATACCTACAGTCCACGAAAAAGCCACACAAAAAAAAAATTAGGGTTAGTTCATCATATCCGAACCAATCTGAGCCTTTGCATAATCTTTTTAGGGTTTTTGCTTTGTTGAATTTGCGGTTGCATCGTCGTGTCAAGTTGCTGGTCTTAGAGTCTAGTCTTTTAGAGGTTCGAGTTCTGGTCATAAGTTGTCATGCCGCCGCTGCACCATCATCATCGCCTTGCCAGCTACCACCACCGCTTATCCGCCACCGTTCTGAATCCGTATCCATATACCACCACCAATCCGTGTCCAAATACCACCACCGATCCGTGTCCATATACCACCACCGCTACCATATACCACCGCCGCTGCCATATCCTACCACCATATATCCACCACCAATCCGAGTTCTTTTCATATTAGGTTTGTTTTCGAGATCCATCTCAATTCCGATTCGTGTTTCCGTGCCTGCGTAGGTCTCGAAAAAAAAAAGAGTCTGGAGACCCCCGGGCAGTTTTTAGGCCAAAATTTCGGCGACCGAAAATATTTTTTTCCTATCCTATTTTTAGGCTGTTCTGAGTCTTTTGAGACACTCGCCATCATAGTGATTTTTGGTCGCACTTTTTCGTCGTCGCTGCCCTGATTTCCGAAAAAAAATTGTCAAAAAAATTTCGTACCCATCTTGTCAGTTTGACCTCGGAAGAGTTTTGAGACACTCGCCATTATAGTGATTTTTCGCAAAAAAAAAGCAAAAAAAAAGGAGCGCAAAAAAAAAAAACAGGGCGGAAAAAAAATTCCAGAGTGTGCTTTTCCCTTGTTTCCGTGCAGCGCCGTGATTTTTTTAGTATTCTAGGCTCGCGTCTCTAGCACGGTCTAGCCTAGGACCAGCACAGTACCGTCGTTGAGCGTTTATTCAACTTTGCATCCCTGAATTGATTATTGCTGACCCTTTTTGCTACCATACTATAAGCCTTCCCAGCTCCACATACATCTACATCGTGCGTTTGACTCTCCCTGGTAATCGCTCTATCCAAGCTTTGAGAGTTTTGACTACATCGGTTGCCGATCACCGCCTGCTGCTGGGTAAGAACTGGTAAGAATTTGAGATTTGCTTAAAGGATTTGTGACACCCACCACCACCACCACTTGTTAGTAGTCTATAGGATCATATTCTTGTGTGTTTCTATTGCTGCTAACCATGCCAGGATCACAACCCGACGAGATTGACTGGGAGAATTTAACAAACAACGAGCTTCATGATAAGTTTCAGAAAATGATGAATGAACAGGTGCAAGATGTGCTCAACAATTCTGAAGAGGCCATGGAGAAGATCACTGGCCTGGAGAAGACGTTCGAAACAAAGCTCGATAACAGATTTAATGAACTGCTTGCCCGTCTTCCACCACCGGCTGCACCTGCCACACCTCTGCAACAACAGCAACAACAACGAATACCTCCAGGTCGGGAATCAGCCCTCCGCCGAGCAATCCGTGTCCCTCTTCAGCCTGGCCAAACTGCTGGTCCTGCTGTTGATACTTCTGTGGCTCCTGCTGCTGATGCGGAGGAGGATGATTATGTGGGAGATTACGAGGATGAGGTTGATCAACATCAGAACTACGTGCAACCACCAGCACCACAACCACCAGGTCGTCCACATGCAAATAATGGTAATGTTAGGGATCCCCCTCAGGTACGAGATCATGACCATCTCCCTAAACTGAAATTGAATATCCCACCATTTGAGGGTAGATATGTTCCTGATATATATCTTACTTGGGAGTTAGAAACTGAACAACGATTTACATGTTTACAATATCCTGAGGAGAGACGTGTTCCTGCTGCTGTTTGTGCTTTCACTAGCTTTGCATGTGTTTGGTGGTCTGAATATTGTAGATTATATCCTGTTCCAGCTACTTGGGCTGCTTTGAAAACTGCTATGCGTACTCGTTGGGTTCCGCCATATTATCAACGTGAATTACTTCAAAAATTGCAGCGCTTAAGACAAGGAAAAAATTCTGTAGAAGAATATTATCAGGAATTACAAACTGGATTGATTCGATGTGGTATTGTTGAGGAGAATGAAGCTATGCTTGCACGTTTTCTGGGTGGATTAAATAGAGAGATTCAGACCATTCTAGACTATAAGGATTATAATAATATCACTCGTTGTTTCCATCTTGCTTGTAAAGCTGAACGTGAAGTGCAGGATCGACAGGCATTGGCGCGAACTAACTTTTCTGCAGGTCGACCTTCATCATGGACACCACGCGCATCATCTACTTCCACACGTTCTGCTACACCGGCACCTCCGTCGGCTGCCACCTCCAACCATGATACAAGAAAGCAGGCACAACCACCACTATCTGCCAAGAGCACACCTGCCGGGCCTGCACAGAGCTCTGCTTCTTCCATGGCGTCTACAGGGCACACAAGTGATATTATTTGTCATCGTTGTAAGGGAAGAGGACATTTTGCGCGCGAATGCACATCTCAGCGTGTGATGATTGCTACTGAGGATGGTGGGTATGAGTCCGCTAGTGACTATGATGAGGAGACTTTGGCTCTTCTTACACATGAAGAACACGGTGGAGATGATTCTGATCATGAGACGCAATACATGGCTCCTGAAGATGCTGACAGGTATGAATGTTTGGTTGCTCAACGTGTTTTGAGTGTGCAGGTCACGCAAGCTGAGCAAAATTAGAGGCATAATTTGTTCCATACAAAGGGAGTTGTGAAGGAACGTTCTGTTCGCGTCATCATAGATGGAGGGAGCTGCAGCCACTTGGCTAGCATGGAGATGGTGGAGAAGCTATCCCTCACCACAAGACCACATCCACATCCTTACTACATCCAATGGTTCAACAACAGCGGCAAGGTTAAGGTAACACGTACTGTTCGTGTGCATTTTAGTATCTCTACATATGCTGATTATGTTGATTGTGATGTGGTACCTATGCAAGCATGTTCCTTATTACTTGGTAGACCATGGCAATTTGATAAAAATTCTGTACACCATGGTAGAAACAATCAGTATACTCTCGTTCATAAGGACAAAACTATTACTTTGCTTCCTATGACTCCTGATTCCATTTTGAAAGATGATATTAATCGATAATAAAGCAAAACAGGAGCAAAATAAGAGTGAAAATCAGATTGTGGCAAAAGAATTTGAGCAACAAATGAAGCCTAATAATAAACCATCTAGTGTTGCTTCTGAAATTAAATTGAAAAGTGCATGTTTATTTGCCACCAAATCTGATATTGATGATCTAGATGTTAGCAAATCTGTTTGCTATGCTTTTTGTGCAAAGAGGTATTATTTTCATTCGAGGACGTGCCTTCCTCTTTGCCTCCTGCTGTTACTAACATTTTGCAGGAGTTCGCTGACGTCTTTCCACAAGACGTGCCACCGGGATTACCACCTATTCGAGGGATTGAGCATCAAATTGACTTAATTCCCGGTGCATCGCTACCCAACCGTGCACCATACCGTACCAATCCAGAGGAGACGAAGGAGATTATGCGTCAAGTACAGGAGCTGCTCGACAAAGGTTATATACGTGAATCTCTTAGTCCTTGTGCTGTTCCTATTATACTAGTGCCTAAAAAGGATGGTACATCGCGTATGTGTGTTGATTGTAGAGGCATTAATAATATTACTATTCGTTATCATCATCCTATTCCTAGGCTAGATGATATGCTTGATGAATTGAGTGGCTCTACAATATTCTCCAAAGTTGATTTGCGTAGTGGATACCATCAAATTCGTATGAAATTGGGAGATGAATGGAAAACAACATTTAAAACTAAGTTTGGTTTATATGAGTGGTTAGTCATGCCTTTTGGGTTAACTAATGCACCTAGTACTTTCATGAGATTAATGAACGAAGTTTTACGTGCTTTCATTGGACGATTTGTGGTAGTCTATTTTGATGATATACTGATTTATAGCAAATCTTTGGAAGAACATTTGGAACATTTACGTGATGTTTTTAATGCTCTACGTGATGCACGTTTGTTTGGTAACCTTGGGAAGTGCACCTTTTGCACCGACCGAGTGTCTTTTCTTGGCTATGTTGTTACTCCACAGGGAATTGAAGTTGATAAAGCCAAGATTGAAGCTATTGAGAGTTGGCCGCAGCCCAAAATGGTCACACAAGTGAGGAGTTTTCTTGGACTCGCTGGTTTCTATAGGCGTTTTGTGCGAGATTTTAGCACCATTGCTGCACCTCTCAATGAGCTTACAAAGAAGGATGTGCCTTTTGTTTGGGGTACCGCACAGGAAGAAGCCTTCACGGTATTGAAAGATAAGTTGACAAATGCTCCTTTACTTCAACTTCCTGACTTTAATAAGACTTTTGAGCTTGAATGTGATGCTAGTGGAATTGGATTAGGAGGTGTGTTATTACAAGATGGCAAACCTGTTGCATACTTTTCTGAAAAATTGAGTGGGCCTAGTCTGAACTATTCTACTTATGATAAAGAATTATATGCTCTTGTTCGGACTTTAGAAACATGGCAACATTATTTATGGCCCAAAGAATTTTTTATACATTCTGATCATGAATCTTTGAAACACATTAAAAGTCAAGCTAAACTGAACCGTAGACATGCTAAATGGGTTGAATTCATTGAGACTTTCCCTTATGTCATTAAACGCAAGAAGGGTAAAGAAAATGTTATTGCTGATGCATTGTCTCGTCGTTATACTATGCTTTCACAACTTGATTTTAAAATATTTGGTTTGGAGACCATCAAAGATCAATATGTGCATGATGCTGAATTTAAAGATGTATTGCAGAATTGTAAAGAAGGTAGATCATGGAACAAGTTCGTTGTTAATGATGGTTTTGTGTTCCGTGCTAACAAGTTATGCATTCCAGCTAGTTCTGTTCGTCTTTTGTTGTTGCAGGAGGAGCATGGAGGAGGATTAATGGGACACTTTGGCGTGAAGAAGACAGAGGACGTACTTGCTACACATTTCTTTTGGCCAAAGATGAGACGGGATGTTGAGCGTTTTGTTGCTCGCTGCACTACATGTCAAAAAGCTAAGTCACGACTCAATCCTCATGGTTTATATATGCCTTTGCCTGTACCTAGTGTTCCTTGGGAGGATATATCTATGGACTTTGTTTTAGGTTTGCCTCGAACAAAGAAGGGGAGGGATAGCATATTTGTTGTCGTGGATAGATTCTCGAAAATGGCACACTTTATACCATGTCATAAAAGCGATGATGCTGTTAATGTTGCTGATTTGTTCTTTCGTGAAATTATTCGCTTGCATGGTGTGCCAAATACTATTGTTTCAGATCGTGATACTAAATTTCTTAGCCACTTTTGGAGATGTTTATGGGCTAAGTTGGGGACTAAACTGCTTTTTAGTACTACTTGTCACCCCCAAACTGATGGACAAACTGAAGTAGTCAATAGAACATTGTCTACTATGCTTAGGGCTGTTTTGAAGAATAATAAGAAAATGTGGGAAGAATGCTTGCCTCATATTGAATTTGCTTATAATCGTTCATTGCATTCTACTACTAAGATGTGCCCTTTTGAAATTGTGTATGGTTTCCTACCTCGTGCACCTATTGATTTGTTGCCTCTTCCATCTTCGGAGAAGGTTAATTTTGATGCTAAAGAACATGCTGAATTGATTTTAAAAATGCATGAGTTAACTAAGGAAAACATTGAGCGTATGAATGCTAAATACAAACTTGCTGGAGATAAGGGTAGAAAACATGTTGTCTTTGCACCTGGTGATCTTGTTTGGTTACATTTGCGTAAGGATAGGTTTCCTAATTTGCACAAATCAAAGCTAATGCCACGTGCTGATGGTCCATTTAAGGTGTTAGAGAAAATAAATGATAATGCATATAAACTTGAGCCACCTGCAGATTTTGGGGTTAGTCCCACTTTTAACATTGCAGATTTGAAACCTTATTTGGGTGAGGAAAATGGGCTTCCGTCGAGGACGACTTCATTTCAAGAAGGGGAGGATGATGAGGACATCAATACCATTGTTACACCCACAGCCCCTACTGTTACATATGATGGACCAATTACTAGAGCTCGCGCACGCCAATTAAATTACCAGGTACTTTCGTTTCTTGGTAATGATTCTAATGTTCATGAGAATATGATGCTGCCTAAATTGGATACATTTGTTTTGCTTAGAAATGAAGGGCCTAGCTTGGAGAAGGATGAACATTGGAGCAAGAACAAGCATGGAGTTGATGGCATGCGCAAGGGGAACAAGAACGGAGTCACAAGTGATGATTTCAGGACTCTGAAGCCACCATAAGGAGTGAATGAAGCCTTGGACAAAATATACAAGATGCCACTTCATAAATTTCATCCAGAGGCTATTCTAGGTGCTGCGTCACCTTATTATTGGGCCAGGCCCATCTAATTTCGAAATACTTAAGTATAGGCTGTTTTTAGAGTCCGTATGTGTGGGGAAACAAGAGTTAGGGTTGGTTTCGGACCCCTTCCTCAAGGGCCACGAAATTCCCCCCTCTTCCTCCATATATACATCCCTTAGGGCGTCGTTTAGACTTTGGATTTTGTTTAGATCAAAAGTTCGCCATAGCTGCAACTTCGCGTACTTCGTTTGTGTTCAACGACCAGACCAAGGCGTCACAGAACCCCACCTTCATTAATAAAGCTTTCCTCTTTTATTCGCAATATCCAGATTGCAATCTTAGTTTCTTGCTTGTTCTTCGTTTGCCTGCAGGAAACAGACCCTTGTGGTCAGGTTGATCGTGCTCCGGCGTGGTCAATAACCTCTCGGAGTTGGTTTAGCGATTGCTAAGGCGCGACGTCATCGCACGTTCGTAGTCGGATCGTCAAAGTTGACTTCATCCTAAACGATAGCCACCATCTCATTGAAAGACGGGACACCTTTGCCTCTATCACATAAGCGGTGAGAGCCGTCAATTCTGGGCCACTGTACACATCTACGGTAGGGGTCTAGCACCCGAACGCCCCTACAGGTTCACCGGAAGAACAACTTCCTTTGAGCCACAAGCCATACAACTAGCTGCACGAGAAGCGATAGTTCATCTCCGGCACTTGTCGCCCAGAGTTAATTGTCGCTCGTTCCACTACTACCCCAGACGTGAAGGGTATGGTAGACCACCCCAAGTTGCCAACGGAGATCACGAGACAGATCTTGCATTGTTGCACCTAGTGCGCTATGTAAGTGCACTAGAGGAGCTCTGCGATCAAATCACTATTGATCTAATCGCAGCTCGTGGAGAGCTGGTTCGTCGAACCCCGGTGAGAGAAGAGGACGAGCCCAACGCCGACAACCCAGTCGTGCTGTTTGGACACCCGATCGAGTCCCTGAGGTCTGCCCCAGCCATCGGCCAAGGTGCTGCGATAACCCCAGAAGTGCTTCGTCGCATATTGGGAGCACACTCCAACGGGGTTATGGCCAACAATCCCCGAGATGGTCATCATCGCTACCCCGAGCCTGCAGCCCCTCAACCCACTCTAGCTATTTCCAACGGCGAGACCCGTGGAGAAGCCTCAACATGCACAAGGCACGCCCGCATGGATGTAAACGAGGTAGACTAAGTCACCCGAGTCGTATCGAGTCCCAGTGTACCCTCGCTTTGTAATCGTGTGGCCTTGTAAATAAACGCTGCCTGTTGTCGTGCCTCTGTTTTAATAGTAGCCTTGCCTGGATACGCCAGTATGCAGTGTAAGATTTCTACCCCTGGCACAGTTACCAAAAACCTCCCCGACAACCCCCACAGTAACACATCACTTTAGTGAAATGTGTGAATCTGTGGCTTGATCCCGACCCTTGGAGCAGAGTTGGAAATTTTCTTTACCATTCACCACGGTAAAAATGGCCCAGATCCAGTGCTATAAAGAGGTCACTGCGTGACCTTGCCAAACACCTCTCACCTTGTGCACCACCCTCACAACCATTTCCTAGCCATGCCGACCCCCAGCATTTACCTGAGAATCCCAGATGCAACCCCGGGTAGTTTTGTCAAGATATTGTGGGATTTACCTGCAGTACCATGGGCGCTACCCAGCCACCCCAGTACGAGCTGTTCAAATCGAGAATCACCTCTTCCACCTCGAGATATTGGGCAGCAGTACATATCCCTCCCGTAAACTCAAACCAAGACCCAACGGAGGTCTCCTTCATCGGGAAATCTATGCCAATCCCACAGATAGCCGTGGAAGCCGCGGCATACGAAGCGCTTGCTCGCCTTCGATTTGCGGTACCCTATGCCAGCGAACGATGGTACTATTACTTTCCGAGCCGTGCGGCGCCCGGAGGAGTAACATCTTTTCCCGGTGGATGATTTGAGAGAGACCCAGTCCTGGCCAACCTTGTCCAGTACGTCATCGCTCAAGAGCGTTTAACCCAACGTGTGATGGGTTATCTCCAGAGCCTCGCAGATTTAAATCCTCAGATCACCATCGGCAGATCACTAAGGCCCGACCAGGAGAGACACGTGCATCGACTGGTCAATCCACTTTCCCCGATAGAAGAAGAGTGTGTCTCAGTACCAGAGACATTTTCTCGGGACCCCGTCCAGTTACCGTTTGCATTATAGGCGTCGCTACTACGTTTATTATTGCAACATTTATGTGATGTAACTTATGCGTGGTACCCCGAGTTTGCGCAGCGAGTAATCCTTTAGTTTTGATTAATGTGAGTGATTCTGTTGCATTACTGTTTTATTCCGCGAATAATCCTGGAGTGAGATTTCTTTTCCCTGAATTTCTACATCTACACCTTCTCACGACATGGATTATTTTATTTCACACAGCACCGCGGCAGAAGACTCACAACCGTAAGCATTCGAGCACATACACTGTTTGCAAAACTTTACAACGGTGTTACATTTGGCTAATCACCCCTAACAACAGTTAGCACCCAGCACACCCCACCTACTCCTCATGATCACCTCCACCGTGGAGAGCCAGCACCCGAGCAGCAGCGTCGCGACGATCATCGAAGATCATCGCGCACAGGAGCACGGAGAGCCCGAGCAGTGTCGCCAGCCCTCCGCATATCAGGATCGTGAACCAGTCCGGCATTGCGTCCGCCATTAGAGCCTCACCCGAGCTTTTGTAAGTTGGAAATGGAGGAAGGAGGAGGAGGAGAAGCGAGGCCAGGTGTGAGGAAGAAGAGAGGGACACCTCGGCCGTTTATATAGCTCGAGCTCGGTGTACGGTGGGCGAAGTCCACCACCGCCGCTCGTCGCCTGATTGCCGGTGTTCGGAGTCGAATCCGCAAGCAGTGCCGACAGCACGCTGGGCCGCGAGGTGAGTGCACGCTGCCCCGGCAGCTAGCACGCCGCGCACTACCGCGGTACGGCCTAGATGCCCTACGTGCTAAACGTCGCCGGTGGAGAAAGCGCGGGAAGGCGCGCGGGAGAGAGGAAGAAGAAAAAGCCAGAGGGAGAAGAAGAGGCTGACTGTGGGCCCCGGGTCCACCTGTCAGCCAGATTGAGCACTGTACTCTCGGGTACGACCAGCGTATATTTAAATTTAGATTTTTTTCTTCTAAAATTTATATCCAGCATAGAGATCTCACGTTTTTGTCCTGAACCGTAGATTTTTCCACGCAGCGCCAGTATTCACACTGTGGTTTTAAACCACTTATTGCCCTCTCCCTGTAGCCACATTTTTATATCATATTATTTGCTTAAAACAGCTTTTAACAAATCTCGAGGACGAGATTTTTCTTAAGGGGGGTAGTATTGTGACACCCCAAAATTTTGACCTTGTTTTAATGGATTAAAATTTTGCCAGGAATTTAAAACTTTGATTTTTCTGAGCTCTCTTTTTGATTTTTAAACCACTTTTCTTCCTTGTTGTGATGGAGTTTTTCCCATAGTGAAAACCTTTCAAATATGTTATTGGACTTGTCTAACCTCTCAAGAAAAACTTTTATTTAATCAGCAGGACTAATTAAATAGTTAAGTTGCTTGATTTTTTATTTTATTGAAAATGTTTTTTCAAGGTTAAATGGCCATATTTGAACTACAACCATTTGATATATTCACTTAAAATTCCAACCAAAATTTGGAGATGTCATGTGATGTTTTTAAATCACTTTTATACAAAAATATCTTTTATTCTTGAAATATTTTGAGTTCTACTCCCAATTTTCTTCTCTGATCCAGAGTACCATTTTTGCACTATAACCCTTTTAAATATTGCTTTCTGGCCTTCACCAAAATTATGGGATTTTAGTGGTAGCATGCAATTCAACTTTATGCAAAAACCTAGTATTGTTCTTTGGAAAAAATGAGTGAATCAACCTCTTTTCTATTCTGGTCCAACTTGAAGAATTGTACAACAACCACATAATGCCCATAAGTCTACTCGGCCACAATCCGAATACAACTCGTATCACATCTGACCAATGTCCTCGGATCTGACCTCGTAGGTTCCTTCCCTTAAGCGCGCAACCCCTTAGGTTCAAGCCGGCTTGGTCGTAGTTTGGATCACCTCCAAACTGCACGGTTGGTAGTGGCCCCTAGCAAGGCATGCCGAACACCAAGTGTCGGTGTCAAAACCGGCGGATCTCGGGTAGGGGGTCCCGAACTGTGCGTCTAAGGTCGATGGTAACAGGAGACAGGGGACACAATGTTTACCCAGGTTCGGGCCCTCTCTATGGTGGTAATACCCTACTTCATGCTTGATTGATCTTGATGAATATGAATATTACAAGAGTTGATCTACCACGAGATTGTAATGGCTAAACCCTAGAAGTCTAGCGTGTATGACTATGGTAATGAGTATATCCTCCAGACTAAATACTCTAGTTTATATAGACACCAGGAGGATCTAGGGTTACATAAGGTCGGTTAAAAAGAAGGGAATCTACATATTTGGTCGCCAAGCTTGCCTTGCACACCAAGGAGAGTCCTATCCGGAGACGGGTGCAGTCTTCGGTCTTCGTATCTTCACAGCCCATCAGTTCGGCCCATGGCTAACAGGCCGGACGCCTGAGGAACCCTTAGTCCAGGACTCCCTTAGTAGCCCCTCAACCTAGCTTCAATGACAAGGTATCGGGCGCGTAGATATGTCTTCGGCATTACAAGGCGGTTTCCTCCTTCCGAACTCAAAGATAGTCTTCAGATATATTGAACGTGTCGAGACCTGTAACATAAGTTTTGTATACTTCCACAGAGGGCACAATAATGTATAAATCTAATCCACCGACAACTGTTTATAGCATGACGCCACGTCTTCGTCGGGACATTATTTTAAACCCGTTGTTAGCCTGCAGCCCCGGGTTTCGAGAGGCGGCTTTATTGACACGTCTTATCCAAGCCGAGATCGTGTCCCCTTTATTAAGGGATTCTTACTAACACAGATGTGGGTAACCCAACCGTCTTTGTGGTACAACTCCTGGGAAACAGGCAAGTTTCAAGGCCCGGGAGTTGACGTTTAGATACTCACGACCTTTATAAAGGGGTACAGATCCGCCTCCCCCTCTTCCACGTTTGCTTCTTCCTCAACCCTTGCCATCTCGAGTTCTAAAACCCAAGTTTCGACCACCTCAAACCTTAGTCATGTCCGGATCTAGCCTTCCCGGTCGGTGGGTGGCTTCTTCTGTAACAGAAGAGGATATTGCGAAGCTTAGGGCGGCGAGATATCTGACCGCAGAAATCCTCCATCGGCTCCCTTCCGAAGGGCAGGTTATCCCTACCCCCAAATCTGGTGAGAGGGTCTGGTTCATCTCCCACTTCCTCCGAGGGTTGGAATTTGCCCTTAATCCCTTTGTTCGAGGGCTCATGTTCCACTACGGGATGGATTTTCACGATCTGGCCCCGAACTCTGTTCTTATTATCTCGGCGTTCATCATCACATGCGAGGCCTTCCTTCGAATCCCTCCACACATTGGCTTGTGGCTCAAGACCTTCAATGTGAAGCCGCAGATGGTAGGGGGGAAGCAGGCGGAGTGTGATGGCGCCACCGCGAGCAATATTAATAGCGCTCTTTGGCTTAAAGGATCTTTCACCGAGTCCTATGACCTATGGAGCGGTAATGGTTCTATATCACCGAGCCCCGCGACTCCAAGTGGGCGGCTGCGCCTGCGTTTCGATCCAGCCCTCCGATTCAGCTCGCATCATGGATCAATGAGGGGTTGGACTAGGGGTCAATTGATGAGGTACAGACTCTGCAGAGCCACATCCGGAGCCTCCTCGAGAGGGACATTGATCTCATCAACGTTATTCAAGTAATGTTGGTTCGTCGGACCTTGCCGTGCCAAAGGCGGCCTCTCTGTCTGTGGGAGTTTAATCCTGAAGGGTCGCGGACACTTCAACACTTCTTCGGCACTACACACAAAGGGATGTGGAAATTATTTTTCAGGAAACGAAAACAGTGGCCGGATACTACCGAAGACATCGGCCTTGACTGTAACCATCCGGACACCACGGTAAGTTTCCGTCCACCGAACACCTCCTAATCAGGTATCCCGTGGTAAGACACTAAGCAAACCATCTTCTTCCAGGGCGGGATAAAGAAAGCGGAACGGATTAGGTGTCCGGCCCCTCTTCCTGAAGACTCAGCGGACCCCGTGTTAATAAGGATGGTGGCACCGGCACCGTACCAGGCGCCGGTAGAGGAGGGCAAGGTGGAGAGTCGGAAGACCCGGGTTGACCTTCGTTCCAGAGGTAAAGTAGATACCGCGTCCCGAGAAATCTACATTTCTTCGCCCAAAGAAAAAGGCGAAGGAGAAGCAAGCATCCCTTCTCCACTCAGGAAGAAAAGGGCCGCCTTCAAAGGTTGGGAGGGGCAGTCTCCCAAGAGGGGCAGGATGCCATCGTCGGACGACTCGGGATTGGAAGGCGACGCCGTTGAACAACTCTGTCATGAGGACAAGCCTTCGACCAAATCGTAAGTGAATCCAGGGTGCTTTGATCACATCCCATTCCTTTCCTGTTACCGAGGTGACATGCCACGTACATGTGTATCTTTACAGTTTGACGCAGAGTTTTCCTAAGGAATCCTCTTCTTCGGGAGATCTTCTCCCAGAGATGATGGAAAGTGAGACGCGTCCCCCGGCCTCCTCGCCCAATAAGGCGGACGACTCTAAAGTGTCGTCTCGGAGGGTTTTTCTTGATCAACAAGCGGCGCGGGGGATGAAGGAGGCAGTACCCAAAGGTGAACCTCCGATCGTCCAGGATTCGGGGGCCAACAATGAAGGCCCCAGACTGTCCGGTTTTCAGCCAACGATGATTCTGGAGATGGGTGAACATGTTCCTTCAAAGGATGGTCATTCTCCTACAACGACTTTCGGAGACCCGGCGGCGCCGGATATGTTGAGGGATATGCTGCGAAAAGCACCTGTCTTGGAGGAACAGTGTACCTTGATGGGTACGGTGGCTGAGAAGATTCTGTCTGCGAAGAGCGGATTGAATGAAGCCTTCATGAGCCTGCTAAGAGGCTTCGAGGTTTGTGATGTAATATTTTCAACTATATTTTATTTGCAAAAATGCACTTGTGTATAGGTAGTAGCCCCTGAGACTCGGGTTGGCTTCCCATGGGAGGCAAACGGAGGATCAAGAAGAAACACTCAAGGACTAATTGGGTTAATTGGAACACAGGTTGTTTCTCCCCTGACGACTAGCCATACTACGGATGTTGTTGAACTGCAGCGGAAGGTTGATGTGGCAGGGGATGACATTGTATTGATCAATATGCATCTTGACGAGTCGCAAGGTATGTATTCGGAGTAGTTCTTACACCTACGTGTTTGTAATATAAGCGTGACCCTGAAAGTTGCATACTGGGATATGCATGGCTGCAGATGGTGCCCCTCTATATCGGGCCACAACGCGACGTATCTTTGATGGAGTTCGTCTGCGGTTTTCGGCCCGGGCGTGACTAGGTCCGATACGTCCGAATAGATGGCCGTCGTAGCGTGTTGAGGTGTGTCTTTGCGGTCCGTAGATCGATCTGGTATATCCTGTTCTGCTGTCCGGGTCCTGCCGAGTGCCATGTTTATAATTCCGGGCTGCTTTATATTTGGTTTCATGCTCCGGTAGTATAGGCTGCTATTCGGCTTGAATTGCTGCTTCCTCCTGACCATGTAGTGGTCTGTTAGCCGTATTGCGCGAGGGAGGTACAGACTTCGGTGCATCCTCATCGAATTGAGGCATCAATTTGCGCTTCGGGTAACTCTTGGCTGGGCGTTCGAGGCCGTATTCTTCGGCTTCTAGGACATCGGTCCATCTGTCGTTGAGCAGATCTTGGTCAGCTTGAAGCTGCTGCTGTTTCTTTTCCAGGCTTCTTGCTGTGGCAATGAGCCGGCGCTTGAAGCGCTCCTGCTCGGAGGGTTCCTCTGGCAGGACGAATTCTTCGTCGCTGAAGCTTGTCTCATCTTCAGAGAGCGGGAGATAATTGTCATCCTCCGAATTGTCATGTGTGGCCTGTTCATCAGGGCTAACTTGCACGTTTCCTGGTTCCCCCTGTTCGGAAGTTGCCTCGACAGGGTCTTCATCGTTTCTGGCGTCTTCCGGAGTATTATTTCCTCCGGTGCCAGCGTTGCTGTCTTTGGAACGACGTGACTTAGAGCATCGCCGAGGACGCCGACGTTTGTTTTGTGTCTCAGGAGTTTTATTCTCAACTGGTTCTTTTTGGTCATCGTCATTGGTTTCTTTAGGATTATCCACCAGGTAAACGCTATACGAAGAAGTGTCCGTCCGTCCTGCAGTGAATGGCAGATTTTGGTTTTGCTCCTCATCAGCATCGTCGTCCATACCGTCGATGTCTTCGGGGCCGTAATCAAGTGTGACGGCTAAATCCTCGACCATGGCTATGAAGTGGGTGGCGGGTGGGAAGCAAAATTCTCCATCGTCCGCCCCTAGTTCAAACCGGACATAGTTCAGCTGTGGGTCCCCCGCCAAGGACAGGTTCTTTAATGAGCTTAGCACATCGCCCAAGGGCGAGTGCTGGAAGATGTATGCGGCGCTGAACTCGAAGATCGATAAATGATCAAGTTCGGCATCCGCGGACTCACATGGTTTGAAACTTACACCCAGAGACGAGTCCGGAGTTCCGGTGACACAAATATTGTGTGAGGTTAAGTCCATGTGAGGCTCCAACGCCGGGGAATCTGTGGCCTCCATGGTGGGGTTGAGCCTCCAATCCTTGGATGGCGCAGTATGCTCTGGATCTAAGGCCAGAGTAGTTACAGGAGCTATCTTCTGAACACAGTACGATGACAGATTTAGGTCATGTTCATCGAGGTGATCAGGAGCGGTCGCCGCGGTCTTGAATCCGGCGCAGATCAAATCTCCGCGGATGTCCGCGACGTAGTTCAAGCTCCCAAATCTGACCTGATGGCCAGGGGCATAGCTATCGATCTGCTTCAGATGGCCAAACGAGTTGGCCCGCAGTGTGAAGCCGCCGAACACGAAGATCTGTCCGGGGAGGAAGGTTTCTCCTTGGACAGCGTCATTGTTGACGATTGAAGGGGCCATCGAAACCTTTTTGGGGACGGAACGGTGGAACTCTCAATGAAAGCACCAATGTCGGTGTCAAAACCAGCGGATCTCGGGTAGGGGGTCCCGAACTGTGCATCTAAGGTCAATGGTAACAGGAGACAGGGGACACAATGTTTACCCAGGTTCGGGCCCTCTCTATGGAGGTAATACCCTACTTCCTGCTTGATTGATCTTGATGAATATGAGTATTACAAGAGTTGATCTACCACGAGATCGTAATGGCTAAACCCTAGATGTCTAGCCTGTATGACTATGGTAATGAGTATATCCTCCAGATTGAGTCCTCTGGTTTATATAGACACCAGGAGGATCTAGGGTTACATAAGGTCGGTTACAAAGAAGGGAATCTACATATTTGGTCGCCAAGCTTTCCTTCCACGCCAAGGAGAGTCCTATCCGGACACAGGTGTAGTGTTCGGTCTTCGTATCTTCATAGCCCATCAGTCCGGCCCATGGCTAATAGGACTCCTTAGTCCAGGACTCCCTCACCAAGCAGACTATGAAGCTGCTTAGGCGAACTTGTACATCATACTTCCATTCCTTTTGCCACACGATATATATTGTCGGGCTCATGGAGAGTTTGTCATGCTTTTGCTAGCCCGACCTCTTTCTCGTTCCAGTGATGCCGAGCACAAACCAGATTATGTCATAGTCCTTGTCACATGGCCATGCTTATCCTGGTCGGATCACATGAGGGGCCTAGAGTATATCTCTCGTGATTGGAGGGGCAAATCCCATTTTGCTCGACCATGTCTCGCAACATGGGTCTGTATAAGCCTGAAACCTACCTTGGTAACTACCCAGTCATGGAGCAGCGTTTGGTCGGCCCAAAGCAGGTCTGTCACCATCCCGAGTATATGCGCCAGCTCAGGTCTTAGGACATAGAATGTATGTTGTACTAGAGACTCACATATGACATATCCCTGCGTCTCTTAGTTGGGTCTGTCCGACTCGGACCTTATCTTGACTCGGATCCGACTATGTCAAATCCCACCAGATCCCTCCAAGTCCATATTATCCGGTTAGCATCCAATGCTCCATGGCTAGTGAGACCAAGCCATCGACCGTGTCATATGCTAGTCTAGTCGGCTGCGCGTCCACACAACCCTTTCGACTAGGGACCTTTTAGGACATTAATCATGCAATGCATAGTCCCACAAACAAGTCATGTACTTGCTGATATACATCATTGATAATGTCCAAGGACTATCTTTATTCATAAACACATAGGAAATATCATCATACATGATTGCCTCTAGGGCATATCTCCAACAGCGGGCGCCGTCGATCCAGGGATCTATGGTGGGGATCCGTGGCACAGGTTTTACTCGAGATATAAGAGGTTTGGGGGCTGGGGTTAATTATCCAATCCCCTTTTCTCCCTGTCGTGGTATTTCTCACGGGGGGCTTTGCGAGTCGACAGATGCCACAAGGGCTTAGTGTGAGGGTAAGACTGCTGCTGATAGGACCGGGAGCGGGTATGCGAGTAGCACGCGGTGGTTTACCCAGCTTCGGAGCTCTCCGGAGAGATAATACTCCTACTGTTGCATGTCTGAGTGTATCTATCTGGGGTGTACATCGGGCAGTACAAAGTACTCCTGGAGCTGTATCTGGGATCAGTGCCAAGTGCATCTGATCTGGTATATGCCTATGAGCTAGTGGCTGCATGTGCCTGAGCATGCATGCGTGAGTGGCCTTGTGTCCGGCCAAGTGCAAGTGGCGTGGCCATCTCCTGGTGGATGGATGGATGGGTGCCTTATATAGGCATGGTGGTAGCTTACTACCTAAGCTAGGTAGTGGCGTGGGGGGCAAGTAGGCATGGTGCATGTCATCCTTGTCCCCTGGGTCACTTCATAAATAATGCCAGGTGACAAGTGACACTATACATGATGGCATCGCGGCACGGTTGTCTTGTCCGCGGTATGGCCGTCTCGTCGATGTTGGGTCGGCCTGCAGTCGGCAGCCGACTGGTTGGCGCAGTCGGCAGCTTGCTGGTTGGCGCAGTCGGCAGCGGCAGTCGGCAGCCGGCTGGGAAGAAGCAGTCGGACGGGGAGCCGGTAGGAGCGGCCGGGCAGTCGGACTGAGGGGCTTTGCTAGCCCCGGTGTCTTGAAATATAGTCTTGCCGTCCTCGGGGTACCCGTGATCGATTACTCCGACAGTAGCCCCAAGCCTCCGGGCAACTTGGCAAAGTTGGGCGAAGGTTTTTTGGCGAGTGTTCATGGAAATGGTCATGAAAAAAGACAAAGTTAGTCCATGCAGATATATCAAATGTTTGCTTTTAGCATTGCAAGTTTTATGCGGAGGGTGCCGACTCGGTTTCGTCCGAGCCCCCTTAATCTTTTTCATGTTCCCTCCACTCTTTGGCTTGTGCTCTCGCTTGCCGGACAGCCGCTCTGCGGTCTGTGGCTGAGAGTGGACCGCGGAGTGGAGTGTATAGTACTCAGAGTCTAGGAGCAGATTCAACCGAGTAGATATTTGTAAAGGAAAACGGCCGGGTCGCCCGAGCCGTTTTTCTTCCCGGACGTTTTTCGCGTGGGTGGCCTCCAACATTCACCCTCGCTAGCCGGACAGCCGCTCTGCGGTCTGTGACTAAGGGTGAGCCTTTGGTACTGCGCATGCTACTAAGCCGTCTGCGGGAACTAACGTCTCAGGCCAAGCGGCCAGCCCCCGGGCCAACTCTGGCTGACACCGGAGCGAACAGTGATGCAACTGTAATGAAATGCGGAGATAGTTCCCCGAGCGTCACTCGGGGTTATCCGTGCTTGCGTAGTGCAAAAATATGTGGGTGAAGAGCTCACATTGATTTTTGTGTAGTCGCGGTCGTCGAAGACAGCCGGCACGACACGGCGCTCGCGGAGCGCGTCGGCGCACCCGCTGGGTGTAGCCTTCGAGCCCCCAGGCGCTCGAAGGGGGTCCCGGCCTGTCAGCTCGACCGGCCAGGCGGCGAGGCGCCTTGCAACGCCCTTTTTCCTCTTTTTCTCTTTTGCCGGCTGCTGGCAGCCGGACAAAACTTTTCTCTTGTCTGCAATCTTCGTGGGGGCGCGTCAGCGCACCCGCTGGGTGTAGCCCCCTAGATTCGGGCCGACTGCTGAGCAGTCGGGCCGGATCTCCCGGCAACTACTTTGTATTCTTCTTTCTCGCGGGGGCGCGTCAGCGCACCCGCTGGGTGTAGCCCCCGAGATTCGGGCCGACTGCCGAGCAGTCGGGCCGGATCTCCCGGCAACTACTTTGTCTTCTCTTTCTTCGCGGGGGCACGTCAGCGCACCCGCTGGGTGTAGCCCCCGAGATTCGGGCCGATTGCTGAGCAGTCGGGCTGGATCTGCCGGCAACTACTTTATCTTCTCTTTCTTCTTCAGCCGGCTGGGCGGACAGACCCCAACACAACAGTCGGGCTCTATGCAGCCGACCAGGCAGCCAGCGGTCGGACGCACCTGAGGCAGTCAGACGCACATTTCTTTCTTTCTCTCTTTCTCTCTCTCTTTTTTTTCATCCGACTAGGCAGTCGGACTTTCTTTTTTCTATCTTCCCGGCCGACTTCGAGCAGTCGGACACAGCACTTCTTCTTTTTTTTGCACAGCCGGCGCACTGTGTTGACCGAGCCGGCTCTTTCTTTGTTTTCTTTCTTTGACCCAGCAGTCGGCTGGGCACACAGCCCTTGATTTCTCTAACCGGCCCGCACGCGAGCAGCCGGCCTCCACCTTTTTTTTTTCTTTTTCGCGCAAGACGGCACCCTGACTCTTCTTTCTTTTCTTTCACTGCCTGAGGAGTCGGCAGGAGTGGGACGGCACCAGCCGGCGTCCGGGTTGCGGCAGAAGCCGTCAGGCCGGGTTGCGGGGGAGCCAGCCAGCGCGGGAGCCGGCAGGTGGGCGCGTGCGGAGCCGGTGGGGCGGCGCGAGCAGAGCTGGACGAGGCCGGGCGCTGGGGAGGCCGGCGTCGAGTGCTGGAGAATCCGGAGCCGGGCGCGGTGCAGGAAGGACCGGACGGGCAGAGTGCTGGAGAGGCCGGCGTCACGGCGGCAGAGCGACGTGGAGTGGTGCGCGTGCGCGGGGCCGTGAGCGGGGGGGAGGTGGAGCCGGACCGAACGGGCCGAGTGGCGGCAGCCGGCAGCGGGACTCCTGCGCGGGCCTCAGCGCTGCTGCTGGTGACGGCGCGAGGCGCAGGCAGAGGTAGCAGCCATGGCGAGGCGAACTGGCAGGCAGCAGTTTGGGCGGTGGCGCTGATGTAGCCCGCGGGTGGAGCCGGCGTGCCGAGTGGACAGGAAGCCGGTGCGGCCGGGTCGGAGGACTCAAGTGGTCGGGGCCGAACCCGGCGCCGCAGGCGGAGGCGGCAGGAGGCGAGCCGGCGAGTGGCAAGGCGGGCGCGGAGCCGGACCCAGCGCTAGACGGCGCAGACGCGGGAGGAGTCGGACCCGGCAGCGGAGGACCCGGCCGGCGCGGGACGGGGCAGGGGCGACCCGGCCCACGCGGGAGACGGAGCCGGCGCGCGGGTGGCCACAGTGGCGACCCGGGCAGGCACGTGGAGACTGAGCGGATGGCCAGGCGAGCCGGCGCGGCCGAGGGGGCCCAGAGTCGCGGCGACGCGAGGCGCGCAGGGCAAGAGGCGGCCTGTAGCCAGCGGAGCTGGAAGGCCACCAGGCGTGTGGAGCGGATGACGGCGCGAGCCCGGGGCCGCGCAGGGGCAACCCAGCACGGGCGCGTGCAGGCGGCCGATGCGGGGCCGGCGGAAGCGGCGCACCCACGGGATAGAACTCTGCTCTCACTGGGAACTCACGTCTCTAGGAATTTTACACTCCATCTTTTGTATTACTACGCGAGAGGAGGAAGCAATCCACAGAGAGAGAGAGACCGGGCAGGATGGCAGCGAGAGAAAGAAGAGACTGGAACAGATGGTGGTGGAGCTCAGGCAAGGCTCGCAGCTCGAGACGAGAAGGAGGCCCGACGGCGGCCGGAGCAACAGCTCGACGGCGGCGGCGGAAGTCGCAAGAGGAGGAAAAGGGGTAGCTAGCATCTGACCAGTGTCCGGCTTTTGTCTGACCATGATACACGCACTATCCAACTTGCATCTGGATAGTGTAGGAAGAGTGTATGGCTGTTATCTGGGAAGCGTATGGCCAATGGTTTGACCATACTTTGACTTGCATCTAGCTAGCTCGCAAAGATGATATGTGGAGAAGCTAATGCGCGTTCCGGCTAAAGCAAGGCGTAGCACGGACAGGAGCAAACACGAGCGGCGCGTGGGTGGCCACGGCCGACCGAAACGATGCCCCACGCGCGGCACGCGCGCGGACGGACGGTCGGCGTTGCGGTGGTGGTGAAGAAGGCGAGGCCTACGACGAGGACGCGCCGTCCCGCGCGGCCGCTCTGGGGGCGGGTCGAAGTCGAGCCCCCGAGCGCTATCGGAGAGACGGCGCGACGCCGCGGCGGTGAAGACGAAGAGGCCGACGGCCAGGACGCGCCACCCCTCGCGGCCGCTCCGAGGGCGGGTCGATGTCGAGCCCCCGAGCGCTACCGGAGAGACGGCGCGACGCCACGGCGGAGGGGATGAGGAAAAAAGGGTCCCGCCCGGATAGCGAAACCAGCAGCAGCGTGGTAGCATAATAGTAGTACCATCCCACGGTGGGCTCCAACTGTCGTGGTATTTCTCACGGGGGGCTTTGCGAGTCGACAGATGCCACAAGGGCTTAGTGTGAGGGTAAGACTGCTGCTGATAGGACCGGGAGCGGGTATGCGAGTAGCACGCGGTGGTTTACCCAGTTTCGGAGCTCTCCGGAAAGATAATACTCCTACTGCTGCATGTCTGAGTGTATCTACCTGGAGTGTACATCGGGCAGTACAAAGTGCTCCTGGAGCTGTATCTGGGATCAGTGCCAGGTGCATCTGATCTGGTATATGCCTATGAATGAGTGGCTGCATGTGCCTGAGCATGCATGCGTGAGTGGCCTTGTGGCCGGCCAAGTGCAAGTGGCGTGGCCATCTCCTGGTGGATGGATGGATGGGTGCCTTATATAGGCATGGTGGTAGCTTACTACCTAAGCTAGGTAGTGGCGTGGGGGGCAAGTAGGCATGGTGTATGTCATCCTTGTCCTCTGGGTCACTTCATAAATAGTGCCAGGGGACAAGTGACACTGTACATGATGGCGTCGCGGTACGGTTGTCTTGTCCGCGGTATGGCCGTCTCGTCGGTGTCTCGTCGATGTCGGGTCGGGCTGCAGTCGGCAGCCGGCTGGTTGGCGCAGTCGGCAGTGGCAGTCGGCAGCCGGCCGGGAAGAAGCAGTCGGACGGGGAGCCGGTAGGAGCGGCCGGGCAGTCGGACTGAGGGACTTTGCTAGCCTCGATGTCTTGAAATATAGTCTTGCCGTCCTCGGGGTACCCGTGGTCGATTACTCCGACACTCCCTCGACTCCTCTGCTTCTCTTATTCACCTGAGCGCACCATAGCACTTGAAGCTATGGCGAGGGATTCCATGGCTAGGGAGGAGAAAATGAAGAAGGCCGATAAGGCCACTTCTCGTGCTCTGGCGGTCCTATAGTTGGCGCGTCGGGGGATTGGATTGCCTCGAGCGTCTCAGTCAAGTGGTTGGAGGACCTTCCCCCGGAGGGTCTCATCCCATAGGACGGATGGAGGCGCTTGAAGGCGAGAGAGGTCGAGCTGGCGCCGCAGGAGGACGAGCGCGTTCTCCTGGTGACCCACATCGAGAGATTTTTCTCGATGCCTCCCCACCCTTTCTTTCGGGACTTTTTGGATTACGCTGGGGCACAGCTCCACCATCTCCCTCAGAACCTTATCATCTACCTCTCGGCTTTCATTTCTCTTTGTGAAAACTTTCTTGGTTGCCCGCATTGGGGCCTCTTCAAACACATCTTCACATGCCGGGCGATGACCGTGAAAAAGGATTCACCGACTGGTGAAATGATCACGTCACCCAGCTATGTGGGGGATTGGGGGATCCATCTTCGGGATGACAGTGCCTTCCCTAAGATGAGTTTCCCCGACTCCGTCAAAGGGTGGCAGGGAACCTGGTTTTATTGCAGGGACGTCCCCATGGCCAATAACCAGTCGAGTCTTCCTCCGTACTAGGCAGAGAGGGCGAGGGCTCCCGAGTCCCTCACTGTGATGAAGGAGGAGAAGACGAAGGTCGGAATCCTGGCCAGGCCCTGGTTGGGGTGGTGAATGCAGGCATCAACAGGATGGATCTGCTGGAGACACTCCTCGGTCGATGGATCCAACCGCTGCAGGCCAGGGCCCATCAGATGTGGATGTATGAGGGGCCAAGTGACCCCACTCGGGTGCACCCGGAGGATCTCGCCAAGAAGGATGTGGGCGCCAAGATCAGAGCTATCACTTGCGCTCAGGACAACCCACTAGGGGGCCAGGAGGGTTCCCCCATATGCCAAGGACTTGCCTCCAGTCGAGGTAATCTTCTTCTGACCTGTCGGACCACCCATAAGTTACTTCTTGCGCATCTAATTCCTGTGTTGTGGCCTTTTTGTTTCTCTAGAGTTTCCAGCACCTGATTTCTGACATACTGGTGCTCGAACGGTCGCCCGAGGATGATACGTGTCCATCATATCTACTTTTACAAACTCTTTTGCCCTTGTTTTGGACTCTAATTTGCATGATTTGACTGGAACTAACCCAGACTAACGCTGTTTTCAGCAGAATCACCTTGGTGTTGTTTTTGGGCATAAATAAAACTTCTCGGAATGACCTGAAAATTTACAGAGAATATCTTTGGAATATTGTTTGATATGAGAAAAATCTTAAAGCACTTTGTGAGAAGAGAAGAGAAGGAGTGTGGATTTCTCTCATGCGCCGGGGAAAAGAAAATGCGGGAGTGCCAGTGTACTATTGTACACAAAGAAACCAAAGAGACGGGAACAATATTTTATTAATCTCAAGGATAACAAATACAATTCCCGATAAGTGCTCTGTGGCCTACTAGCACAGCCTGCCTGACTATAGCAATTGCGGTCTCTGGTTCCCGGGGCCTCGGAAGACTCCCGGTTAATTACTCCTGTGGGTTGCTCGACGAGATACCTCCGATTAAGCTGTGTGGTCGTCTTCATCGTCTTTTCTTCACATTCTCCATGCATGATGATGATAGTGTGTGTAGGTGTGGGCAGCGGCAAAACCCGTGTCCTCGTTGGTACACGTGCCACTCAAAACATGGCTTTGTGCTAGCCATGTCCGCTCTCGCCGTCGCGCCTCATCAGTCTTGACAGCGTCGATGTAGTTGGTGTTGGAATAGCATGGGTCGTGCTTGGCTCGGACTTATTGATGATGTTGTAGCTTCGTCGGGGTATGCAAGGGGTTGCCTCGCGGGAGTATTCTTTCATACAGACCGTTGTCCGTGTAAAACCAACACACGCTCGCATCGGCATGGCCGGTGTGATTGGCGTCTCGTCTCTACTAGACGCCGAAATTATGACAGTCTGCGGAGATAACGACTCCGCCTCACAAGGCCGTGAGAGGTAACGTTTTAGAGGGGCGTGATGGATGCATTGTATTGGCTAGACGTCGTATTCGGTGGTCTACCAAAACAAGGATCACGCCGCGGAGCCGAAGAAAGGTAACGTCATGGAGGGGCGTGGTTGATGCCTCGTCTCAGCTAGACGCAGTATTCGGTGGTCTGCTAAGACAAGGAGCACGCCACCTGTACGACAATGAGACCTGTGTGCAATGAAGGGTGCTCCTCGTCTTGGCTGGACGCCGTATTCGGTGGTCCACCAAGACAAGGGCAAACATCACGGGGCCGAAGAAAGATGACATGGAGGGGGGTGGTTGATGCCCCGTCCCAGCTAGACGCCGTATTCGATAGTCTGCCAAAACAAGGAGCACGCCGCCAGTACGACGATGAGACTTGTGCAACGAAGGGTGCGCCTCGTCTCGGTTGGACGCCGTATTCGGTGTTCCACCAAGACAAGGGAAAAACATTGTGGTGCTAAAGAAGGATGGCTTTATGGAGGAGCGTGGTTGATGCCTCGTGTCAGCTAGACGCCGTATGCGGTGGTCTGCTAAGACAAGGAACATGCCGCCTGTATGATGACGAGACCTGTGCAACGAAGGGTGCTCCTCGTCTCGGTTGGACGCCGTATTCAGTGGTCCACCAAGACAAGGGAAACACATCACGGGGTCGAAGAAACATGACATGGAGGAGGGTGACTGATGCCCTGTCTCAGCTAGACGCTGTATTCGATGGTCCGCCGAGACTAGGATCATGCCGCCTGTACGCCGAAACCTTTATGCCATGTAGGGGGCACGTCGTCTTGGTCAGACGCCGTATTCGGTGGTCCACCAAGACAAAGGTGTTGCCTCATGGGGCCGAGGAAGGTGACTTTGTAGAAGGGCGTGATTGGGCTCCTTTGTTGGCGAGCTCCATCCGCACCCGATGAAGGGCTTGGTGTGGACAAACTCCGGTGATGTTGGTGTAGTCACTTTGTTCGATGAAGTCCTCTCCGGTGCCGGCGGCGGAATTGAACGAGCGTTGTCTTTGGTGATGAGCACATACTCTCCATGTGGTACGTGCATGCTGGATGTAAGGGGAAGACAAAAGAAAAGAGTTAGACATTAGCCTCACCTTTCGGAAACATGACCTTTGCATCCATCGCCATCGGAGTTCTTTTCGCGGATGAGGGTACGCCGAGCCGCCGATCTCCTGCCAACGTGCGTCTTGCTGGATGTGGTGTTGCGTGGTCTTGCTGCTACTTGATGGATTCTGGATGTATGCCTCCGGCTCCGTGCGTGAGATGTTGTGAGATTTCTCTCGTGGGTTTGCTGCCTCTCCCTCCTAAGGGCATGTACAATGGTTCTATCTTAACAGTGCCACATAGGATAAATGATGAGGTGGAGTAGAGAGAAATCATAAGAGAAGGCTTGTCTTATCTTATTTAAGAGAAGACAAGAGATGATCTCTTAGCACAATTTGTCTCACCATATTTTTAGGAACAACTAATTATTAAAGATAAGGCTAAGAGATGAGCCATTGTAGACATGTTTTTTGTCATCTCTAATTTACATACAAAACTTAAGATAAGACTATCTTATCAACCATTGTACATGCCCTAATGTTGAGACCTTGCCTCTATATATAGGCAGCCGGCTGGTGCAGAAGAAAGGAAACGTGAGAAGGAACGAATCAGATTTCTTGGCCCGTACTCTTGCTTCGTTCTGCAAGTAATTTTTCCTTTTGTATTCGTTTCCAAATTTTTGTGACTCGCTGATCGTGTATTGCTCCTCCGTGAGCTAAGTAAATCTTAATGCCGCTTCTACACCTTCCTTTTGCTAGCACCTTTCCGTTTGAGCCCGCAAAAGAAAGGAAACCATCTTGCATGCATGTGATTAGCCGGGTGCTGATGGGCCTGCCTCTCGTTGGATAAACTAGTAGATACCCCGCGCGTTGCAGCGGGAACCTATGAAAAAATGCATTAAGTATAAAACATAAAAAAATATAATGCAATCATGATTGAAAAAAAAATGAGAACATGATTATCTAGATTAAGCACATAACATTTTTCTTACAATGGACATATAAAAAAGAAATATATATGTTTCAACTATTGAAATTGTGCATGTGGCATTAATTAAACATTGGTCTTGAGTTATGAACCTTTTTTTGCCACATTTTCCCCTTTTCTCCATTCAGTATGAATGTTATAGAAAAAACATTACAAAGGAGAAAATAGCCAGATCTAGTAATGCTAACCTCAACCTGTCGGTGCCCCTAAAATGAGAGGTGCAATCGGTATGTTGGATACTTGAGTGCCACAGGCACATTATCTAAAGTAATCAAGTAAGATGACCAAGTTTATTTTCATTACAATAATATGAGATAGAGGTTGTCAAAGTTTAATATATCAAGCAAAAATTAAAACATTACCAGCGTAGTATTTGTTAAAAGCTTCCTCTCATATTTCTTTTGGCTGTTGCTCTTGTCTCCTTTATTCGGCTTATGCTTGTTGCACATGTATCTGTTTGGCGAAATTGACGAAAAAGACATTAATACTGCTAAAACCCATAGGCTATACTTGAGTAAATAAAACCATTTCAAAATCTGATTGAACCATTTCATTGTCTAGTTAACATAAAGTTATTGGATAGACATAGAGTGAATTTGATTGAATCATTTCGTTGTCTCCTCAACACAAATTTACTCCATACATATAGAGCGAGTTAATCTTAATATAGAAGGCACCAAACATTCTTACCTTCTAAAACATCTTTAATTTGGTAGATAGTAGAGACATTTAATCAAACATCCTTTGAGCAACCTAGGTATCTTGAATCAACAATGGTCATAAATTTGTAGTTGCGAAGAATAACAATCACTTTTTCTAAATAAATGATATCAAAATATGCATGTATTGTCATTCTTACGCGAGTGCATGTATTGCCAACTGCCAATTAGTATTGTTTGATGCCCTTGCTCACATGCCATTCATACATAGCATGTTTAAGGAACAAAATCTAAAAAAAATTATGAGATGGAAAGGTCGTTAGTTAGAGAATAAATGCTTTGGGACTGGACAACAATGAGGTCGTGGAGGGAGAAAGAGTACCTCAAGTGGTGTGCGTGTGTGGCCTCCAGCTTTCGCGGATGGATGATCACGTTGGCTCTTGAGGGATCGGTGATATGGATTCAAATAAACAGGTGTTAAAATTCCAAACAAAGAGAGGAAATATGTAGACTCATGTATAGCTTTTACCTTGGTATTGATGTGAAAGTGGAGGTCCTCAGGCACCCTGCTGATGCATGCGGGGGTGTAAAGAAAGTTTTTTGTTCATGTTTTTTTTAACCCATGTGAGTTTCCTTCGACGGAAGTCTTCTATACAACCGGCAATATGCACGCCACAGCCAGGCAGCTAGCCGGCCGCATCCTGGTGAATGTCAGCGAACATGTGTTCGAGACGACGAACAACACGCTCAACGCCATACTGGACCCTGCCGGAACGCCAACGACGCAAACATGCCCGGGGATGGTGCCAAGCACTTCGTCGACCGCGACCCGGCATGCTTTGCTCCTCTTTTGCGAGGCGCCCTACCACGGCCTCCTCGACCGCGATTCGCGCCGCTGGCATCCGCAAGCTCGACATCAACAGGATCCGTCTGGTCGCGTCCGTGCTGCCAGGGCAGGTGCCGGTAAACCGCCCAGCCGTTCGTGCAGCGCTTGATGGAAGGTGCTGCATATGTGCTGGTGCCTTTGAGGCGTACAACTGGATGCTGGAGCACGGCACATGTAGCGTTGATCTGCTATGCGATCTGCGATGGGGAGATTAAGCCTTCTTCCGCATTTGCAGGATAACGGAAGGTGAACAATTCGGAACGATGAATGCTGCTGTTTCATGTGTATTAATGGATGCCGTTTCATGGAGATGAATGCGTGCGTCGATCGTGGCGGCGGCGAGCAGGAGACTCCCACCTTTTTTTTAGGGGAAAGACAACCCTGAGACACAATGCCATATATATGGGCTAACAACACAAACAAAAAAGGCAGGTACATGCCTGCGTTAGCTGCATGGTGGTGGACCATCAACGACCAACTTTGGGCTCGGCCAGCCCAATGCAAAATTGTAACTTCGCAGGCCGAGCGTGGGTTGGTAACGATTTACTGAGGAAAGCGCGTCTGCAAGATTAGCGACGGTGGATGGCTGCATGTCTCTCGGTCGGGTGTGTGGACATAGATTGCTGATGTGGCACATTGCTGATGTGGATAGTGTACATGGTAAAAGAATAGAGAATAGTGGGGAGCAACTTTTTAAGAATGGTAGATACGAGTGCATGCTGGCCGGCCCGCAAATACTCAAGTACGTACGCGTGCGTACATGGTTGCCGCTATAATCTACTAAAAATACATGTATGTATGCTACCTTACATGTGCATGCAAAAAGGTAACCAAAGACCAGCTAGTATAGGAAGGGGCTAATGTACACGTACACGTATATGCCTGGTTTGAGTATTGCGGGTATTTGGATATATACACGCGGGCTTGCCGGCTGGCCGAGATACCCGACTACGTACATATAGTGTATAAATACAAGTGCAAGGCAAGCTTGTCACGTACATGCAAAAGCCCCCTGTTTTAACTTTTGAACGAGCATGCAAAAGCTACGTACATATGATAATAAGCCCAATCTCAAGTACATTACCTGTGCCGAAAAATTCTCAAAGATAATCATTAAATTGCTCCGTGAAGTACTCAATCTCAAGCACATCGAATGGATCCATACAAGGCAATTTTACTTCAACTTTTCATATAAGGAAGCAACATCCTGGACTTAATCCAGAGCTCCCGGTAGGTCCAATGGCTCTAGCACAAGTCTTGCCATGTATGTTTCATGTAATCTACTATAAAGATGAGACCCTGGGTAGCTTCCAAGAGCACACAAGTTCGACCATCACCCACGACACATCCGATCTAAAGAGAAAAAGGTACACCTTCGTTACTTCTTCTCTGAAGCTAATGCATCGCCTTGACTTTGCGTGTTCTGTGTGCATGCCTAGTAGATACACTTGTATCTTTTGTCTCTTGCTAATTTTGTATTTGTTATTTCACTCGTATCATCAGGACACCATGGGATGGGGTGACAAGTTAAAGAAGTATGGATTGAGAGATGTTGAAGGCTCGAGGAGCGGTAGCAGGAATGACAAAGGCGGCTCAACTCCTCCACCACCTCCAAGCAAGCCGGGAAACCATTCCAAGGGCGTGGAGTACACACGCCGGTCACCGCCGTTGCCAAGTGCCCCGCCGCTCATACTGAAGTCGCATAGCTCAGCGCCACAGACTATGCGTAGCTACCGGAACCGCAACTCAAAGAATTCTGAGGAGATATACATCTCCCTTGATGCCGACGCTCCACCACTAGGGGACCTGGAGGTAAAGAAAATAATAAAGAAACAGAGCTCACATGAATGTATTTTTTCCTTACTTCTACATATATCCTGTACGCATGCAGGACAAGCTTGACGACGTGCTGCCGTTCGTGCCTCTGAGCCGCGGTATGGAGCAACTCCTAGACTAGGTGATGGAAAACATGGACCAAGATGAGCCGGCAACCAAATCCACACCTCCGGCCACGTCTAGTTTGGTGGAGAAGCACACGCCCCCGGCAGCGAGTGATCCAGCTACGAATTCTTCAACTGTCGCAGGGAGCGATCTCGTTGTAAAGCCCGCCTCCCTATTGACAAAGCCCGCTTCTTTAACCACATCAATAGGCACCCCTAAGTGGACAAGAAGCGGTCATCGGGAGCTACCAATGACAAGGATGTTGGGATAACTGCAAAGAAGTCAAGGCCGTCTGCTTGCAGTACGTGTATAGTGCCCCCGCCACCCTTGCATGAATTTTCTTTTGATGCTTTCTTGACTCGTTCTCTTTTTGTCGCCTTTCTAGATGTCTCCAGCAAATCAACTAATCTAGAAGGCTTTTATTCCCCTGAGGCAAAGGAGCTCCGTGTATTAATTGAGCAACACCAGAATATCCTTGCTGGAGAAAACACTCTGCTCGGGAAGCTCAAAGTTCCTCCAACTTGTAACATCTCAACGCCAAGCCTTGTTCCCCCACCCGGAATAGCAACAAAGTACATCTCAATAGGACTCAAAGATATACAAGAGGCGCTAATGGAGCAGTCGATCAATGAGGAGCTAATCATCACGAAAATAGAGTCTGTGATATGTATGTGGAAGATCCCGTATGCGAACGAGGTCCCGCCAGACCTCAAGATTCTGATTCGCCACCTTGAAGCAGTGGTGGCTCGTCTGGGCAGAAAAGGTGGTCTTGGCACTTCCCACACATTAGCACCCATGCCGGCAGAAGTGTCATCTCTGTTGGAGAAACTCGATGCAGCTCATGCGGGGATCACTCAAGGACTTTGCCGCCTTGAGAAGGAAGGGCCGCACCTAGAGGGACGCCTCGCTGACCTCGCCTCCATCTGCAACAGACAAAAGAAGTTGGCCGAAGAACATTGGATACTTGCCGGCAAACATCAGCACCTTGCAGAGGAGTACAATGCTCTCTGCGAGAAGGAAACCAATATGTCGACACTGGCTGAAAAGCGCACAGGCGTCCTAGCTGACATGATGACTTCTAGCTCCCGCCATCTTGAAGCTCATGAGGATGTAGTTCGGAGTTCATCACAGGTGGCCGAGTGGTACACAAGACGCCGTGCGGAGGCGGCTGCCTTCCTGGCCCCTGGCGGAACGCTTCCGAAGATCGCGACGATCCTAGCATACAAAGCTCCTGAGTGAGGGAGTGGACTAGAGTTCATGGACTGCTCTGCAAAATACGCACTTAGTTCAAATAGGTTCTATCTTAATTAAATATAATTTGTCTTAGCTCATCCAGAACAAAGTATGATTAGTCCCAGTGAACTTTTGTATCATCGATCAATAAAATGATAGCTTTTGTGATATATCTCATTTTTTGCTTTTACCCGCCGGGTCTTTGCTTCATACTAGCCATGGAGCTGCGTTGTATCGGCTTCCAACAACGATGAGGCTAGCTAACCACAGCCTCCCTGGTGTATATGCTGCAGTCCTTCCGGCTCGTTGGACTCCACCAATGCTTATGTAACATCTTCAACTTGTCTTGCACCAGCCGCGCACCTTCGAGAGTGCACATCTAGACCTAAAAAATATATCGATCAATCCATCATATGTGTGGGTGTTCGTATGCTTATTTGTATGTCCGTCCATGCTACGGCCATGTATAACCGAGGCATATATTTCCGCTGTACATATTGCCGCCCTCATGCATGCATGTATGTACGTGGGCAAAATTGCCATGCACAACGTACAAGACCGATCAAGAGATTAACTAGTTCGTGCATGCACTAGTCCACCATGTGTGTACATATACTCTTCCCTGTGTATCCTGCACTCCTGAAAATTCCTTTTCATTCAGAAAATAAAATAAAATAATAACAATTAAGGTATTAGTCATGTATGAGAGAGATGAAAAAGAGTTGATCCGTATATTTTTTAGTACTCATTTAACCTCTCTTCTTTAGTACAAAACTACGTCAAATAAATGCCCCCTCACCAAATAAAGTTCGAGCGTGAAGCGATCGAATTTAGTTTGGTGAAAACAATTTTTTTCTGTAACGAATTGATGCATCAACATGTGTGCAGCCTAGACGGGTATTGACCCGAGGTTCGTGATATGGAGCGTCATCCCGAAGATCATTGGTTGATAGTAATGTAAATTAGTGTAGGCATGTCCATCCACACCTGATGTTCTCTAGGGTGCTCGTTGGATCGTATAGTAGGCAGGATGCCGATCAATGAGGCAAACCCTCTTTGTTCCATGGCGAAATATCATGCCTTGTCCTGAAAACAAAAAGAACTTTTTTTTACCAACCTCGTCGCGACCGTCTAGCTGCTATGGTGCCAGCCGCCTTGATTGGAGGGTTTCACAGATTCACACTGGCCGCACTAGCGCGTTGGACTGCTCCCGTGATATCTTTGTGTTGATGTAGGCGAGGCATCAGTAGATCGTCAATAGTTCCCCTTCGTTGAGCGAACCGTCACACCATCCATGTGGTGTGACAATTCTAGTCGTGTGCCGGGACGCCATCGGCTTACGAATAATTGAGGGGTTGACGTTGTCCCCATGCTTCATTTTTGTTGGAGACAGGGTTGCGGAGACTGTGACACCCCAAAATTTTGACCTTGTTTTAATGGATTAAAATTTTGCCAGGAATTTAAAACTTTGATTTTTCTGAGCTCTCTTTTTTATTTTTAAACCATTTTTCTTCCTTGTTGTGATGGAGTTTTTCCCATAGTGAAAACCTTTCAAATATGTTATTGGACTTGTTTAACCTCTCAAGAAAAACTTTTCTTTAATCAGCAGGACTAATTAAATAATTAAGTTGCTTGATTTTTTATTTTCTTGAAAATGGTTTTTCAAGGTTAAATGGCCATATTTGAACTACAACCATTTGATATATTCACTTAAAATTCCAACCAAAATTTGGAGATGTCACGTGATGTTTTTAAATCACTTTTATACAAAAATATCTTTTATTCTTGAAATATTTTGAGTTCTACTCCCAATTTTCTTCTCTGATCCAGAGTACCATTTTTGCACTATAACCCTTCTAAATATTGCTTTCTGGCCTTCACCAAAATTATGGGATTTCAGTGGTAGCATGCAATTCAACTTTATGCAAAAACCTAGTATTGTTCTTTGGAAAATTTGAGTGAATCAACCTCTTTTCTATTCTGGTCCAACTTGAAGAATTGTACAGCAACCACATTTTTAATTGCTCCTATACCCATGATTCCTTTTCCTACTTGTAGTCCTCCCTGCAGAACCCCTAAGTCCAGGAGCATGCATCTATTGGATCATTTTTGGTTTATGAAATGATGCCATTTATTCCCTGTCCAGAATTGAAGTTTTGTAAAACTTGCACTAGCAAGTTTCTCCTTTTGCCCAAATAACCTCACCACCTTCTCTTTCACCTAAAGAGACCACCATCTGGAGATTTTGGCCCCTCCAATAAATGCCTAAGTGCCCTTGGCATTTTGTCAAACACCTTATGGGCATGATCTGTCTTGACATGAATTTTGGCACTGCACTGTGAGCTTGCACCTTTGAGCAAACCAACATGTCCACTAGGCTCCCAGTTACTCCTAGCGTGGGTCTATTAAATGCCAGCCTCACCCAAGTTCTGTAGCAGGCTCTGGCATTACGTCGAGCACGTCCCGTGCACGCCCGGAGCGCGAGCAGAGCGTGCGTTTGGCACGCACGTGCGTCCGAGCCGCCGCGTCTCGCCCCGCACCCGTTCCGGCCCTTGGCCAACAGCAGCTAGCCGCCACGTAATCCCCCCTGCATCGCCACGCCACCCCGACCACCCTGGCATGCTACAGCGCCACCGTCAGGGCATTCTTGGCGGCACGCCGGCGTCCGCAGTGGCTCCAGCACCGGTCGGCGCCGCCCAAACCACCCCGGCTCGCCACCTGCCCCTGGGAGCCGCGCGAGCTTATCTCCTCGCTCGTCGGCTAGCTCTCGTCGCCTCCACGTCGCCCTGCAAGCTACAGAGAGGCAGTTCGCCGGCGTCCTCATCCACCGCCGCGGGACCGACCCTGATCACCTATTTAAGGAGCCCCGAGCTCGTCTCCGCTCGCAGGCGACCTCAAGCCACCTCCCTAGGGCCCCCTTTGGCAGCCAATCGACCCGGAGAGGTCTCCTTCTCCATCTCCGGCAACCGCAGCCACCGCCATTGCCCCAGCCCTTCCGGCGCCATCAGGGCTTCCCCCTCTCCGTTCTCTTCACCAAGAGCTTCCTCTTCCTCCCGTGAACTATTTCCCCTGCTCGATTTTGATCAGGGCTCACCGCGGGAGAAAAATCACTTTGCCCGACGACCTCCGTCCGCCGCGAAGCTCACCGCCGGCAGCTCCGTCCACCCCAGAGTCCATATCAACCACCGGAGTGACCGTCTTGATCCCCTGAGCACGCTGAGGGCCTCCGTTCTCCGAACGATGCCGTCATTCGCCGGCGCCGGAGCCCCGCCTCTGTTTCGGCCGGAGGAGGCGACGCGCGTGTGGACTGGTCAAACCTGACCAGTGGGCCAGGCGGGTCCACTGTCAGCGACCCAGTGCCGATCCACGCGGGCATAAGTGGAAACGTATTCTTAGAATACGCCTTCGACGTGGTCAGTCCGAATCGTTTTCTTTTCTGTTTTATTTTCTTTTCAAAAACTGATTTTGACCACAACTTTGACTGGCTATATCTTTTTTAATAAAACTCCAAATAAGTTGATTCTTTTTCCTACCTCTCTCAAATATTGTCTAGTTTATTTTAAGATTTATTTCAAAAAATTTCAAAACAACTTTTTGTGCTGCTTTGAATTGTATGTTAATTTAGATTTATTTTAATAGGATTTTTGAAGACAGGAGGGAAATCTTTCAAAGGCTTTGGAGTGCACCCTGCCTTTCACACCATGAAGGCAAGCATTCTGAGCCCTGGCATAATATGTTGCATGCATGGTTTGACGCGTTTATGACACTACCTCCATACGTGGAACTCGTTATTTTATGTGGTGATGTGATCATCTGCATAAATGTTTATTTGAAATTTCCTTGCTGTTGGAAATGGACATGTTTGTGATAATGATCACCCTCGTATGCCATTCGTGCCTACCGGAAGGAAAACGGGTAAGTCTCTGTCTTGGGTAGACCCGAGCTTGTCCCTAGTTCCTCGTCGAGACGAGTGTGTCCGGCATGGCATGAAGGGCACGATGAGTGGTGAGTCTGTCTCTTGATGAAATATATTCGTTATGCTAATCATGCAGAGAATACCTAAAACCTCCTGAGTCGACCATAGATCGAGTCTTGTTCCATGTAACCCCCATACTTGCTATGTACTACCACTTGTCCCTGCCGCAGGTAGGGTACGGTTCAGTAAGTTGTCAACCCCTTTCAAGCACACACCGTACAGAGAGGCCATGGTGGAAGATACTAGTTGTAGCCGGTAGGCAGGCCACCTGGTTCGGGGGCATGGGTGTTTCCGGTTGGGACCGAGAGGGGAGGCCACCCCTTAGAGCGCGTGATATAAATTTGATCCCATGCTACGCGAGGTTGTAGCCTCCCCACTTAGAGTTTGCTTAACAAGTGTCGTGGGTGATTCCAGACACCGGTGAGTTAAGCTGGTGTGTGCAAGTTAGGTGTGTTTTCAACTAAAAGGCCGTAGATGGAATTAGTCCCGATGGACTAAAGGAATCCGTTACTCGTGGGTAAAGAGTACACCCTCCGTAGAGAGATTAAACCTATTCGAATAGCCGTGTCCATGGTTAAGGATTACAGTCTGGGTTGGGTCAAGTGTCGGTCTTAATGTCGGTCTTCGGAGGAGAAACTGTTAAAACAGAACTGGGATCACAATTTGAGAGTTGTGAAGATTATGAATTATTATTTTGTTGTGGACTAACCCGTTATACTTTTCGCATTACCAGATATCCCTGGGATGGTTCTACCTCCTGGATATTCACTGTGATTACTCTATCAGCCCTTTCTGTGGTGTCGCTCAGACGCCCGACTGTGGCATGTTTACTGTTTTATTTATCTTATAAGCCCTTTCTGTGGTGTCGCTCAGACGCCCGACTGTGGCATGTTTACTGTTTCATCTATCTTATAAGCCCTTTCTGTGGTGTCGCTCAGACGCCCGACTGTGGCATGCATGTCGTTTCATTTCCTTATAAGCCCTTTATGAGGTGTCGCTGAGACGCCCGACTGTGGCATTGCCGTATTTTATTTCGTAAGCCCTTTATGTGGTGTCGCACAGACGCCCGACTGCGGCATTTCATCCCTGCTCCTTTATTACTTATTCATGTTGCATATAAATAACTTGCTTGCATGCATAAGAAGTGTTTTATTTATGACTGACAATGTGATTGCAGCATATTTTTAGTGCATGTTTATCAAATATTTTATTCCAGAGTTCTTAATGTTTGCGAGTACATTCAAAGTACTCACTGGCTTGTCCCTGGCTATTGTCTTGGCCAGATTGCTTGCCTGGAGAGGAGCGTTGCGATGACAACCCCGGAAACTAGGCAACGATGGTAGCAGCCCCGCGAAGATAGGAGTTAACCTGGTCAGCTGTTCCTGTGGGAAAGGAGTCCCATACACGGATGATCCACAAACCGCTTCCGCCATCAACCACTAGAAACCATTTATTGTACTCATAGGACACAATGGTCTTGTACTACATATTTTGTATTTTTTGCTTGGAATTTCTGTATCAAGTTGATGCCTCATCAGCTAACAGTAATCCTGGGGCTGATGAGCTCGACGGCCATTTTCTGGAAATTTATGCCCGGAAAACTGGTCGCGACAGACTTGGTATCAGAGCCAGGCTGACCATTGGCTAATCCTATCTTAGCCAGGTCAATAAACTTAGGCAGGCCAACCCACCAAGCCTTAACCAAACCCCCAGCCAAGCTTCTCATGCAAGATAGCCCCACAGTGACCCGACACCTTTTGGCAGTCAGTGCCCAACCTACCAGCCTAGCCGTCGATCACGCGCCAGTGACCGACCCCCTAAATAGTTCTTTCTCGCAAGCGTACGAGGGAAGACTCCGTCCCTTTTTCCTATAAAAAGGGCACGCTAGCCCCAACCCAACACAACACAGCCTCTACCAAACCAAGCCACAATGCCTGGCCCTATCGTGCACAATGAGACCACAGCAACCAACCTTGGAGGCTTTGTGACCATACTCGCAAACCTCACCCGTCGAGCCTACGCGTTAGAAGAGCCCCCAGAATATGTTGTGTACCAAGGACCCATAATGATGAGGACATCAATACCATTGTTACACCCACAGCCCCTACTGTTACATATGATGGACCAATTACTAGAGCTCGCGCACGCCAATTAAATTACCAGGTACTTTCGTTTCTTGGTAATGATTCTAATGTTCATGAGAATATGATGCTGCCTAAATTGGATACATTTGTTTTGCTTACAAATGAAGGGCCTAGCTTGGAGAAGGATGAACATTGGAGCAAGAACAAGCATGGAGTTGATGGCATGCGCAAGGGGAACAAGAACGGAGTCACAAGTGAAGATTTCAGGACTCTGAAGCCACCATAAGGAGTGAATGAAGCCTTGGACAAAATATACAAGATGACACTTCATAAATTTCGTCCAGAGGCTATTCTAGGTGCTGCGTCACCTTATTATTGGGCCAGGCCCATGTAATTTCGAAATACTTAAGTATAGGCTGTTTTTAGAGTCCGTATGTGTGGGAAAACAAGAGTTAGGGTTGGTTTCGGACCCCTTCCTCAAGGGCCACGAAATTCCCCCCCTCTTCCTCCATATATACAGCCCTTAGGGCGTCGTTTAGACTTTGGGTTTTGTTTAGATCAAAAGTTCGCCATAGCAGCAACTTCGCGTACTTCGTTTGTGTTCAACGACCAGACCAAGGCGTCACAGAACCCAACCTTCATTAATAAAGCTTTCCTCTTTTATTCGCAATATCCAGATTGCAATCTTAGTTTCTTGCTTGTTCTTTGTTTGCCTGCAGGAAACAGACCCTTGTGGTCAGGTTGATCGTGCTCCGGCGTGGTCAATAACCTCTCGAAGTTGGTTTAGCGATTGCTAAGGCGTGACGTCATCGCACGTTCGTATTCGGATCGTCAAAGTCGACTTCATCCTAAACGATAGCCACCATCTCATAGAAAGACAGGACAGCTTTGCCTCTATCAAGTGGTATCAGATTTCCAGGTTGCTCGGTGAGATTTTATAGTTTTTCGTAGATTAGATCGAGTCTGTTCTTCATACCTACAGTCCACGAAAAAGCCACACAAAAAAATTAGGGTTAGTTCATCATATCCGAACCAATCTGAGCCTTTGCATAATCTTTTTAGGGTTTTTGCTTTGTTGAATTTGCGGTTGCATCGTCGTGTCAAGTTGCTGGTCTTAGAGTCTAGTCTTTTAGAGTTTCGAGTTCTGGTCATAAGTTGTCACGCCGCCGCCGCACAATCATCATCGCCTTGCCATCTACCACCACCACTTATCCGCCACCGTTCTGAATCCGTATCCATATACCACCACCAATCCATGTCCAAATACCACCACCGATCCGTGTCCATATACCACCACCGCTACCATATACCACCGTCGCTGCCATATCCTACCACCATATATCCACCGCCAATCCGAGTTCTTTTCATATTAGGTTTGTTTTCGAGATCCATCTCAATTCCGATTCGTGTTTCCGTGCCTGCGTAGGTCTCGAAAAAAAAAGAGGCTGGAGACCCCCGGGCAGTTTTTAGGCCAAAATTTCGGCGACCGAAAATATTTTTTTTCTATCCTATTTTTAGGCTGTTCTGAGTCTTTTGAGACACTCACCATCATAGTGATTTTTGGTCGCACTTTTTCGTCGTCGCTGCCCTGATTTCCGAAAAAAAAATTGTCAACAAAATTTCGTACCCATCTTGTCAGTTTGACCTCGGAAGAGTTTTGAGACACTCGCCATTATAGTGATTTTTCGCAAAAAAAAAGCAAAAAAAAAGGAGCGGAAAAAAAAACAGGGCGAAAAAAAATTCCAGAGTGTGCTTTTCCCTTGTTTCCGTGGAGCGCCGTGATTTTGTTAGTGTTCTAGGCTCGCGTCTCTAGCACGGTCTAGCCTAGGACCAGCACAGTACCGTCGTTGAGCGTTTATTCAACTTTGCATCCCTGAATTGATTATTGCTGACCCTTTTTGCTACCATACTATAAGCCTTCCCAGCTCCACATACATCTACATCGTGCGTTTGACTCTCCCTGGTAATCTCTCTATCCAAGCTTTGAGAGTTTTGACTACATCGGTTCCCGATCACCGCCTGCTGCTGGGTAAGAACTGGTAAGAATTTGAGATTTGCTTAAAGGATTTGTGACACCCACCACCACCACCACTTGTTAGTAGTCTATAGGATCATATTCTTGTGTGTTTCTATTGCTGCTAACCATGCCAGGATCACAACCCGACGAGATTGACTGGGAGAATTTAACAAACAAGGAGCTTCATGATAAGTTTCAGAAAATGATGAATGAACAGGTGCAAGATGTGCTCAACAATTTTGAAGAGGCCATGGAGAAGATCACTGGCCTGGAGAAGACGTTCGAAACAAAGCTCGATAACAGATTTAATGAACTGCTTGCGCGTCTTCCACCACCGGCTGCACCTGCCGCACCTCTGCAACAACAGCAACAACAACGAATACCTCCAGGTCGGGAATCAGCCCTCCGCCGAGCAATCCGTGTCCCTCTTCAGCCTGGCCAAACTGCTGGTGCTGCTGTTGATACTTCTGTGGCTCCTGCTGCTGATGCGGAGGAGGATGATTATGTGGGAGATTATGAAGATGAGGTTGATCAACATCAGAACTACGTGCAACCACCAGCACCACAACCACCAGGTCGTCCACATGCAAATAATGGTAATGTTAGGGATCCCCCTCAGGTACGAGATCATGACCATCTCCCTAAACTGAAATTGAATATCCCACCATTTAAGGGTAGATATGTTCCTGATATATATCTTACTTGGGAGTTAGAAACTGAACAACGATTTATATGTTTACAATATCCTGAGGAGAGACGTGTTCCTGCTGCTGTTTGTGCTTTCACTAGCTTTGCATGTGTTTGGTGGTCTGAATATTGTAGATTATATCCTGTTCCAGCTACTTGGGCTGCTTTGAAAACTGCTATGCGTACTCGTTGGGTTCCGCCATATTATCAACGTGAATTACTTCAAAAATTGCAGCGCTTAAGACAAGGAAAAAATTCTGTAGAAGAATATTATCAGGAATTACAAACTGGATTGATTCGATGTGGTATTGTTGAGGAGAATGAAGCTATGCTTGCATGTTTTATGGGTGGATTAAATAGAGAGATTCAGACCATTCTAGACTATAAGGATTATAATAATATCACTCGTTGTTTCCATCTTGCTTGTAAAGCTGAACGTGAAGTGCAGGATCGACAGGCATTGGCGCGAACTAACTTTTCTGCAGGTCGACCTTCATCATGGACACCACGTGCATCATCTACTTCCACACGTTCTGCTACACCGGCACCTCCGTCGGCTGCCACCTCCAACCGTGATACAAGAAAGCAGGCACAACCACCACTATCTGCCAAGAGCACACCTGCCGGGCCTGCACAGAGCTCTGCTTCTTCCATGGCGTCTACAGGGCACACAAGTGATATTATTTGTCGTCGTTGTAAGGGAAGAGGACATTTTGCGCGCGAATGCACATCTCAGCGTGTGATGATTGCTACTGAGGATGGTGGGTATGAGTCCGCTAGTGACTATGATGAGGAGACTTTGGCTCTTCTTACACATGAAGAACACGGTGGAGATGATTCTGATCATGAGACGCAATACATGGCTCCTGAAGATGCTGACAGGTATGAATGTTTGGTTGCTCAACGTGTTTTGAGTGTGCAGGTCACGCAAGCTGAGCAAAATCAGAGGCATAATTTGTTCCATACAAAGGGAGTTGTGAAGGAACGTTCTGTTCGCGTCATCATAGATGGAGGGAGCTGCAACAACTTGGCTAGCATGGAGATGGTGGAGAAGCTATCCCTCACCACAAGACCACATCCACATCCTTACTACATCCAATGGTTCAACAACAGCGGCAAGGTTAAGGTAACACGTACTGTTCGTGTGCATTTTAGTATCTCTACATATGCTGATTATGTTGATTGTGATGTGGTACCTATGCAAGCATGTTCCTTATTACTTGGTAGACCATGGCAATTTGATAAAAATTCTGTACACCATGGTAGAAACAATCAGTATACTCTCGTTCATAAGGACAAAACTATTACTTTGCTTCCTATGACTCCTGATTCCATTTTGAAAGATGATATTAATCGAGCTAATAAAGCAAAACAGGAGCAAAATAAGAGTGAAAATCAGATTGTGGCAAAAGAATTTGAGCAACAAATGAAGCCTAATAATAAACCATCTAGTGTTGCTTCTGAAATTAAATTGAAAAGTGCATGTTTATTTGCCACCAAATCTGATATTGATGATCTAGATGTTAGCAAATCTGTTTGCTATGCTTTTGTGTGCAAAGAGGTATTATTTTCATTCGAGGACGTGCCTTCCTCTTTGCCTCCTGCTGTTACTAACATTTTGCAGGAGTTCGCTGACGTCTTTCCACAAGACGTGCCACCGGGATTACCACCTATTCGGGGGATTGAGCATCAAATTGACTTAATTCCCGGTGCATCGCTACCCAACCATGCATCATACCGTACCAATCCAGAGGAGACGAAGGAGATTATGCGTCAAGTACAGGAGCTGCTCGACAAAGGTTATATACGTGAATCTCTTAGTCCTTGTGCTGTTCCTATTATACTAGTGCCTAAAAAGGATGGTACATCGCGTATGTGTGTTGATTGTAGAGGCATTAATAATATTACTATTCGTTATCGACATCCTATTCCTAGGCTAGATGATATGCTTGATGAATTGAGTGGCTCTACAATATTCTCCAAAGTTGATTTGCGTAGTGGATACCATCAAATTCGTATGAAATTGGGAGATGAATGGAAAACAACATTTAAAACTAAGTTTGGTTTATATGAGTGGTTAGTCATGCCTTTTGGGTTAACTAATGCACCTAGTACTTTCATGAGATTAATGAACGAAGTTTTACGTGCTTTCATTGGACGATTTGTGGTAGTCTATTTTGATGATATACTGATTTATAGCAAATCTTTGGAAGAACATTTGGAACATTTACGTGATGTTTTTAATGCTCTACGTGATGCACGTTTGTTTGGTAACCTTGGGAAGTGCACCTTTTGCACCGACCGAGTGTCTTTTCTTGGCTATGTTGTTACTCCACAGGGAATTGAAGTTGATAAAGCCAAGATTGAAGCTATTGAGAGTTGGCCGCAACCCAAAACGGTCACACAAGTGAGGAGTTTTCTTGGACTCGCTGGTTTCTATAGGCGTTTTGTGCGAGATTTTAGCACCATTGCTGCACCTCTCAATGAGCTTACAAAGAAGGATGTGCCTTTTGTTTGGGGTACCGCACAGGAAGAAGCCTTCACGGTATTGAAAGATAAGTTGACAAATGCTCCTTTACTTCAACTTCCTGACTTTAATAAGACTTTTGAGCTTGAATTTGATGCTAGTGGAATTGGATTAGGAGGTGTGTTATTACAAGATGGCAAACCTGTTGCATACTTTTCTGAAAACTTGAGTGGGCCTAGTCTGAACTATTCTACTTATGATAAAGAATTATATGCTCTTGTTCGGACTTTAGAAACATGGCAACATTATTTATGGCCCAAAGAATTTGTTATACATTCTGATCATGAATCTTTGAAACACATTAAAAGTCAAGCTAAACTGAACCGCAGACATGCTAAATGGGTTGAATTCATTGAGACTTTCCCTTATGTCATTAAACACAAGAAGGGTAAAGAAAATGTTATTGCTGATGCATTGTCTCGTCGTTATACTATGCTTTCACAACTTGATTTTAAAATATTTGGTTTGGAGACCATCAAAGATCAATATGTGCATGATGCTGAATTTAAAGATGTATTGCAGAATTGTAAAGAAGGTAGATCATGGAACAAGTTCGTTGTTAATGATGGTTTTGTGTTCCGTGCTAACAAGTTATGCATTCCAGCTAGTTCTGTTCGTCTTTTGTTGTTGCAGGAGGCGCATGGAGGAGGATTAATGGGACACTTTGGCGTGAAGAAGACAGAGGACGTACTTGCTACACATTTCTTTTGGCCAAAGATGAGACGGGATGTTGAGCGTTTTGTTGCTCGCTGCACTACATGTCAAAAAGCTAAGTCACGACTCAATCCTCATGGTTTATATATGCCTTTGCCTGTACCTAGTGTTCCTTGGGAGGATATATCTATGGACTTTGTTTTAGGTTTGCCTCGAACAAAGAAGGGGAGGGATAGCATATTTGTTGTCGTGGATAGATTCTCGAAAATGGCACACTTTATACCATGTCATAAAAGCGATGATGCTGTTAATGTTGCTGATTTGTTCTTTCGTGAAATTATTCGCTTGCATGGTGTGCCAAATACTATTGTGTCAGATCGTGATACTAAATTTCTTAGCCACTTTTGGAGATGTTTATGGGCTAAGTTGGGGACTAAACTGCTTTTTAGTACTACTTGTCACCCCCAAACTGATGGACAAACTGAAGTAGTCAATAGAACATTGTCTACTATGCTTAGGGCTGTTTTGAAGAATAATAAGAAAATGTGGGAAGAATGCTTGCCTCATATTGAATTTGCTTATAATCGTTCATTGCATTCTACTACTAAGATGTGCCCTTTTGAAATTGTGTATGGTTTCCTACCTCGTGCACCTATTGATTTGTTGCCTCTTCCATCTTCGGAGAAGGTTAATTTTGATGCTAAAGAACATGCTGAATTGATTTTAAAAATGCATGAGTTAACTAAGGAAAACATTGAGCGTATGAATGCTAAATATAAACTTGCTGGAGATAAGGGTAGAAAACATGTTGTCTTTGCACCTGGTGATCTTGTTTGGTTACATTTGCGTAAGGATAGGTTTCCTAATTTGCGCAAATCAAAGCTAATGCCACGTGCTGATGGTCCATTTAAGGTGTTAGAGAAAATAAATGATAATGCATATAAACTTGAGGATGATGAGGACATCAATACCATTGTTACACCCACAGCCCCTACTGTTACATATGATGGACCAATTACTAGAGCTCGCGCACGCCAATTAAATTACCAGGTACTTTCGTTTCTTGGTAATGATTCTAATGTTCATGAGAATATGATGCTGCCTAAATTGGATACATTTGTTTTGCTTACAAATGAAGGGCCTAGCTTGGAGAAGGATGAACATTGGAGCAAGAACAAGCATGGAGTTGATGGCATGCGCAAGGGGAACAAGAACGGAGTCACAAGTGATGATTTCAGGACTCTGAAGCCACCATAAGGAGTGAATGAAGCCTTGGACGAAATATACAAGATGCCACTTCATAAATTTCGTCCAGAGGCTATTCTAGGTGCTGCGTCACCTTATTATTGGGCCAGGCCCATGTAATTTCGAAATACTTAAGTATAGGCTGTTTTTAGAGTCCGTATGTGTGGGAAAACAAGAGTTAGGGTTGGTTTCGGACCCCTTCCTCAAGGGCCACGAAATTCCCCCCCTCTTCCTCCATATATACAGCCCTTAGGGCGTCGTTTAGACTTTGGGTTTTGTTTAGATCAAAAGTTCGCCATAGCAGCAACTTCGCGTACTTCGTTTGTGTTCAACGACCAGACCAAGGCGTCACAGAACCCCACCTTCATTAATAAAGCTTTCCTCTTTTATTCGCAATATCCAGATTGCAATCTTAGTTTCTTGCTTGTTCTTCGTTTGCCTGCAGGAAACAGACCCTTGTGGTCAGGTTGATCGTGCTCCGGCGTGGTCAATAACCTCTCGGAGTTGGTTTAGCGATTGCTAAGGCGCGACGTCATCGCACGTTCGTAGTCGGATCGTCAAAGTCGACTTCATCCTAAACGATAGCCACCATCTCATCGAAAGACGGGACACCTTTGCCTCTATCACATAAGCGGTGAGAGCCGTCAATTCTGGGCCACTGTACACATCTACGGTAGGGGTCTAGCACCCGAACGCCCCTACAGGTTCACCGGAAGAACAACTTCCTTTGAGCCACAAGCCATACAACTAGCTGCACGAGAAGCTATAGTTCATCTCCGGCACTTGTCGCCCAGAGTTAACTGTCGCTCGTTCCACTACTACCCCAGACGTGAAGGGTATGGTAGACCACCCCAAGTTGCCAACGGAGATCATGAGACAGATCTTGCATTGTTGCACCTAGTGCGCTATGTAAGTGCACTAGAGGAGCTCTGCGATCAAATCACTATTGATCTAATCACAGCTCGTGGAGAGCTGGTTCGTCGAACCCCGGTGAGAGAAGAGGACGAGCCCAACGCCGACAACCCAGTCGTGTTGTTTGGACACCCGATCGAGTCCCTGAGGTCTGCCCCAGCCATCGGCCAAGGTGTTGCGATAACCCCAGAAGTGCTTCGTCGCATATTGGGAGCACACTCCAACGGGGTTATGGCCAACAATCCCCGAGATGGTCATCATCGCTACCCCGAGCCTGCAGCCCCTCAACCCACTCCAGCTATTTCCAACGGCGAGACCCGTGGAGAAGCCTCAACATCCACAAGGCACGCCCGCATGGATGTAAACGAGGTAGACTAAGTCACCCGAGTCGTATCGAATCCCAGTGTACCCTCGCTTTGTAATCGTGTGGCCTTGTAAATAAACGCTGCCTGTTGTCGTGCCTCTGTTTTAATAGTAGCCTTGCCTGGATACGCCAGTATGCAGTGTAAGATTTCTACCCCTGGCACAGTTACCAAAAACCTCCCCGACAACCCCCACAGTTACACATCACTTTAGTGAAATGTGTGAATCTGTGGCTTGATCCCGACCCTTGGAGCAGAGTTGAAAATTTTCTTTACCATTCACCACGGTAAAAATGGCCCAGCTCCAGTGCTATAAAGAGGCCACTGCGTGACCTTGCCAAACACCTCTCACCTTGTGCACCACCCTCACAACCATTTCCTAGCCATGCCGACCCCCAGCATTTACCTGAGAACCCCAGATGCAACCCCAGGTAGTTTTGTCAAGATATTGTGGGATTTTACCTGCAGTACCATGGGCGCTACCCAGCCACCCCAGTATGAGCTGTTCAAATCGAGAATCACCTCTTCCACCTCGAGATATTGGGCAGCAGTACATATCCCTCCCGTAAACTAAAACCGAGACCCAACGGAGGTCTCCTTCATCGGGAAATCTATGCCAATCCCACAGATGGCCGTGGAAGCCGCGGCATACGAAGCGCTTGCTCGCCTTCGATTTGCGGTACCCTATGCCAGCGAACGACGGTACTATTACTTTCTGAGCCGTGCGGCGCCCGGAGGAGTAACATCTTTTCCCGGTGGATGATTTGAGAGAGACCCAGTCCTGGCCAACCTTGTCCAGTACGTCATCGCTCAAGAGCGTTTAACCCAACGCGTGAAGGGTTATCTCCAGAGCCTCGCAGATTTAAATCCTCAGATTGCCATCGGCAGATCACTAAGGCCCGACCAGGAGAGACACGTGCATCGACTGTTCAATCCACTTTCCCCGATAGAAGAAGAGTGTGTCTCAGTACCAGAGACATTTTCTCGGGACCCCGTCCAGTTACCGTTTGCATTATAGGCGTCGCTACTACGTTTATTATTGCAACATTTATGTGATGTAACTTATGCGTGGTACCCCGAGTTTGCGCAGCGAGTAAACCTTTAGTTTTGATTAATGTGAGTGATTCTGTTGCATTACTGTTTTATTCCGCGAATAATCCTGGAGTGAGATTTCTTTTCCCTGAATTGCTACATCTACACCTTCTCACGACATGGATTATTTTATTTCACACAGCACCGCGGCAGCAGACTCACAACCGTAAGCATTCGAGCACATACACTGTTTGCAAAACTTTGCAACGGTGTTACATTTGGCTAATCACCCCTAACAACAGTTAGCACCCAGCACACCCCACCTACTCCTCGTGATCACCTCCACCGCGGAGAGCCAGCACCCGAGCAGCAGCGTCGCGACGATCATCGAAGATCATCGCGCACAGGAGCATGGAGAGCCCGAGCAGTGTCGCCAGCCCTCCGCATATCAGGATCGTGAACCAGTCCGGCATCGCGTCCACCATTAGAGCCTCACCCGAGCTTTTGTAAGTTGGAAATGGAGGAAGGAGGAGGAGGAGAAGCGAGGCCAGGTGTGAGGAAGAAGAGAGGGACACCTCGGCCGTTTATATAGCTCGAGCTCGGTGTACGGTGGGCGAAGTCCACCACCGCCGCTCGTCGCCTGATCGCCGGTGTTCGGAGTCGAATCCGCAAGCAGTGCCGACAGCACGCTGGGCCACGAGGTGAGTGCACGCTGCCCCGGCAGCTAGCACGCCGCGCACTACCGCGGTACGGCCTAGATGCCCTACGTGCTAAACGTCGCCGGTGGAGAAAGCGCGGGAAGGCGCGCGGGAGAGAGGAAGAAGAAAAAGCCAGAGGGAGAAGAAGAGGCTGACTGTGGGCCCCGGGTCCACCTGTCAGCCAGATTGAGCACTGTACTCTCGGGTACGACCAGCGTATATTTAAATTTAGATTTTTTTTCTTCTAAAATTTATATCCAGCATAGAGATCTCACGTTTTTGTCCTGAACCATAGATTTTTCCACGCAGCGCCAGTATTCACACTGTGGTTTTAAACCACTTATTTCCCTCTCCCTGTAGCCACATTTTTATTGCATATTATTTGCTTAAAACAGCTTTTAACAAATCTCGAGGACGAGATTTTTCTTAAGGGGGGTAGTATTGTGACACCCCAAAATTTTGACCTTGTTTTAATGGATTAAAATTTTGCCAGGAATTTAAAACTTTGATTTTTCTGAGCTCTCTTTTTGATTTTTAAACCACTTTTCTTCCTTGTTGTGATGGAGTTTTTCCCATAGTGAAAACCTTTCAAATATGTTATTGGACTTGTCTAACCTCTCTAGAAAAACTTTTATTTAATCAGCAGGACTAATTAAATAATTAAGTTGCTTGATTTTTTATTTTCTTGAAAATGTTTTTTCAAGGTTAAATGGCCATATTTGAACTACAACCATTTGATATATTCACTTAAAATTCCAACCAAAATTTGGAGATGTCATGTGATGTTTTTAAATCACTTTTATACAAAAATATCTTTTATTCTTGAAATATTTTGAGTTCTACTCCCAATTTTCTTCTCTGATCCAGAGTACCATTTTTGCACTATAACCCTTTTAAATATTGGTTTCTGGCCTTCACTAAAATTATGGGATTTCAGTGGTAGCATGCAATTCAACTTTATGCAAAAACCTAGTATTGTTCTTTGGAAAAATTGAGTGAATCAACCTCTTTTCTATTCTGGTCCAACTTGAAGAATTGTACAACAACCACATAATGCCCATAAGTCTACTCGGCCACAATCCGAATACAACTCGGATCACATCTGACCAATGTCCTCGGGTCTGACCTCGTAGGTTCCTTCCCTTAAGCGCGCAACCCCTTAGGTTCAAGCCGGCTTGGTCGCAGTTTGGATCACCTCCAAACTGCACGGTTGGTAGTGGCCCCTAGCAAGGCATGCCGAACACCAAGTGTCGGTGTCAAAACCGGCGGATCTCGGGTAGGGTGTCCCGAACTGTGCGTCTAAGGTCGATGGTAACAGGAGACAGGGGACACAATGTTTACCCAGGTTCGGGCCCTCTCTATGGTGGTAATACCCTAGTTCATGCTTGATTGATCTTGATGAATATGAATATTACAAGAGTTGATCTACCACGAGATTGTAATGGCTAAACCCTAGAAGTCTAGCGTGTATGACTATGGTAATGAGTATATCCTCCAGACTAAATACTCTAGTTTATATAGACACCAGGAGGATCTAGGGTTACATAAGGTCGGTTACAAAGAAGGGAATCTACATATTTGGTCGCCAAGCTTGCGTTTCACACCAAGGAGAGTCCTATCCGGACATGGGTGCAGTCTTCGGTCTTCGTATCTTCACAGCCCATCAGTCCGGCCCATGGCTAACAGGCCGGACGCCCGAGGAACCCTTAGTCCAGGACTCCCTTAGTATCCCCTCAACCTAGCTTCAATGACAAGGTATCGGGTGCATAGATATGTCTTCGGCATTGCAAGGCGGTTTCCTCCTTCCGAACTCAAAGATAGTCTTCAGATATATTGAACGTGTCGAGACCTGTAACATAAGTTTTGTATACTTCCACAGAGGGCACAATAATGTATAAATCTAATCCACCGACAACTGTTTATAGCATGACGCCACGTCTCCGTCAGGACATTATTTTAAACCCGTTGTTAGCCTGCAGCCCCGGGTTTCGAGAGGCGGCTTTATTGACACGTCTTATCCAAGCCGAGATCGTGTCCCCTTTATTAAGGGATTCTTACTAACACAGATGTGGGTAACCCAACTGTCTTTGTGGTACAACTCCTGGGAAACAGGCAAGTTTCAAGGCCCGGGAGTTGACGTTTAGATACTCACGACCTTTATAAAGGGGTACAGATCCGTCTCCCCCTCTTCCACGTTTGCTTCTTCCTCAACCCTTGCCATCTCGAGTTCTAAAACCCAAGTTTCAACCACCTCAAACCTTAGTCATGTCCGGATCTAGCCTTCCCGGTCAGTGGGTGGCTTCTTCTGTAACAGAAGAGGATATTGCGAAGCTTAGGGCGGCGAGATATCTGACCGCAGAAATCCTCCATCGGCTCCCTTCCGAAGGGCAGGTTATCCCTACCCCCAAATCCGGTGAGAGGGTCTGGTTCATCTCCCACTTCCTCCGAGGGTTGGACTTTGCCCTTAATCCCTTTGTTCGAGGGCTCATGTTCCACTACGGGCTGGATTTTCACGATCTGGCCCCGAACTCTGTTCTTATTATCTCGGCGTTCATCATCACATGCGAGGCCTTCCTTCGAATCCCTCCACACATTGGCTTGTGGCTCAAGACCTTCAATGTGAAGCCGCAGATGGTAGGGGGAAGCAGGCGGAGTGTGATGGCGCCACGGTGAGCAATATTAATAGCGCTCTTTGGCTTAAAGGATCTTTCACCGAGTCCTATGACCTATGGAGCGGTAATGGTTCTATATCACCGAGCCCCGCGACTCCAAGTGGGCGGCTGCGCCTGCGTTTTGATCCAGCCCTCCGATTCAGCTCGCATCATGGATCAATGAGGGGTTGGACTAGGGGTCAATTGATGAGGTACAGACTCTGCAGAGACACATCCGGAGCCTCCTCGAGAGGGACATTGATCTCATCAACGTTATTCAAGTAATGTTGGTTCGTCGGACCTTGCCGTGCCAAAGGCGGCCTCTCCGTCTGTGGGAGTTTAATCCTGAAGGGTCGCGGACACTTCAACACTTCTTCGGCACTACACACAAAGGGATGTGGAAATTATTTTTCAGGAAACGAAAACAGTGGCCGGATACTACCGAAGTCATCGGCCTTGACTGTAACCATCCGGACACCACGGTAAGTTTCCGTCCACCGAACACCTCCTAATCAGGTATCCCGTGGTAAGACACTAAGCAAACCATCTTCTTCCAGGGCGGGATAAAGAAAGCGGAACGGATTAGGTGTCCGGCCCCTCTTCCCGAAGACTCAGCGGACCCCGTGTTAATAAGGATGGTGGCACCGGCACCGTACCAGGCACCGGTAGAAGAGGGCAAGGTGGAGAGTCGGAAGACCCGGGATGACCTTCGTTCCAGAGGTAAAGTAGATACCGCGTCCCGAGAAATCTACATTTCTTCGCCCAAAGAAAAAGGCGAAGGAGAAGCAAGCATCCCTTCTCCACTCAGGAAGAAAAGGGCCGCCTTCAAAGGTTGGGAGGGGCAGTCTCCCAAGAGGGGCAGGATGCCATCGTCGGACGACTCGGGATTGGAAGGCGACGCCGTTGAACAACTCTGTCATGAGGACAAGCCTTCGACCAAATCGTAAGTGAATCCAGGGTGCTTTGATCACATCCCGTTCCTTTCCTGTTACCGAGGTGACATGCCACGTACATGTGTATCTTTACAGTTTAACGCAGAGTTTTCCTAAGCAATCCTCTTCTTCGGGAGATCTTCTTCCAGAGATGATGGAAAGTGAGACGCGTCCCCCGGCCTCCTCGCCCAATAAGGCGGACGACTCTAAAGTGTCGTCTCGGAGGGTTTTTCTTGATCAACAAGCGGCGCGGGGGATGAAGGAGGCAGTACCCGAAGGTGAACCTCCGATCGTCCAGGATTCGGGGGCCAACAATGAAGGCCCCAGACTGTCCGGTTTTCAGCCAACGATGATTCTGGAGATGGGTGAACATGTTCCTTCAAAGGATGGTCATTCTCCTACAACGACTTTCGGAGACCCGACGGCGCCGGATATGTTGAGCGATATGTTGCGAAAAGCATCTGTCTTGGAGGAACAGCGTACCTTGATGGGTACGGTGACTGAGAAGATTCTGTCCGCGAAGAGCGGATTGAATGAAGCCTTCATGAGCCTGCTAAGAGGCTTCGAGGTTTGTGATGTAATATTTTCAACTATATTTTATTTGCAAAAATGCACTTGTGTATAGGTAGTAGCCCCTGAGACTCGGGTTGGCTTCCCATGGGAGGCGAACGGAGGATCAAGAAGAAACACTCAAGGACTAATTGGGTTAATTGGAACACAGGCTGTTTCTCCCCTGACGACTAGCCATACTACGGATGTTGTTGAACTGCAGCGGAAGGTTGATGTGGCAGGGGATGACATTGTATTGATCAATATGCGTCTTGACGAGTCGCAAGGTATGTATTCGGAGTAGTCCTTACACCTACGTGTTTGTAATATAAGCGTGACGCTAAAAGTTGCATACTGGGATATGCATGGCTGCAGATGGTGCCCCTCTATATCGGGCCACAACGCGACGTATCTTTGATGGAGTTCGTCTGCGGTTTTCGGCCCGGGCGTGACTAGGTCCGATACGTCCGAATAGATGGCCGTCGTAGCGTGTTGAGGTGTGTCTTTGCGGTCCGTAGATCGATCTGGTATATCCTGTTCTGCTGTCCGGGTCCTACCGAGTGCCGTGTTTTTAATTCCGGGCTGCTTTATATTTGGTTTCATGCTCCGGTAGTATAGGCTGCTATTCGGCTTGAATTGCTGCTTCCTCCTGACCATGTAGTGGTCTGTTAGCCGTATTGCGCGAGGGAGCTACAGACTTCGGTGCATCCTCATCGAATTGAGGCAGCAATTTGCGCTTCGGGTAACTCTTGGCTGGGCGTTCGAGGCCGTATTCTTCGGCTTCTAGGACATCGGTCCATCTGTCGTTGAGCAGATCTTGGTCAGCTTGAAGCTGCTGTTTCTTTTCCAGGCTTCTTGCTGTGGCAATGAGCCGGCGCTTGAAGCGCTCCTGCTCGGAGGGTTCCTCTGGCAGGACGAATTCTTCATCGCTGAAGCTTGTCTCATCTTCAGAGAGCGGGAGATAATTGTCATCCTCCGAATTGTCATGTGTGGCCTGTTCATCAGGGCTAACTTGCACGTTTCCTGGTTCCCCCTGTTCAGAAGTTGCCTCAACAGGGTCTTCATCGTTTCCGGTGTCTTCCGGAGTATTATTTCCTCCGGTGCTAGCGTTGCTGTCTTTGGAACGACGTGACTTAGAGCATCGCCGAGGACGCCGACGTGTGTTTTGTGTCTCAGGAGTTTTATTCTCAACTGGTTCTTTTTGGTCATCGTCATTGGTTTCTTTAGGATTATCCACCAGGTAAACGCTGTACGAAGAAGTGTCCGTCCGTCGTGCAGTGAATGGCAGATTTTGGTTTTGGTCCTCATCAGCATCGTCGTCCATACCGTCGATGTGTTCGAGGCCGTAATCAAGTGTGACGGCTAAATCCTCGACCATGGCTATGAAGTGGGTGGCGGGTGGGAAGCAAAATTCTCCATCGTCCGCCCCTAGTTCAAACCGGACATAGTTCAGCTGTGGGTCCCCCGCCAAGGACAGGTTCTTTAATGAGCTTAGCACATCGCCCAAGGGCGAGTGCTGGAAGATGTATGCGGCGCTGAACTCGAAGATCGATAAATGATCAAGTTCGGCATCCGCGGACTCACATGGTTTGAAACTTAAACCCAGAGACGAGTCCGGAGTTCCGGTGACACAAATATTGTGTGAGGTTAAGTCCATGTGAGGCTCCAACGCCGGGGAATCTGTGGCCTCCATGGTGGGGTTGAGCCTCCAATCATTGGATGGCGCAGTATGCTCTGGATCTAAGGCCAGAGTAGTTACAGGAGCTATCTTCTGAACACAGTACGATGACAGATTTAGGTCATGTTCATCGAGGTGATCAGGAGCGGTCGCCGCGGTCTTGAATCCGGCGCAGATCAAATCTCCGCGGATGTCCGCGACGTAGTTCAAGCTCCCAAATCTGACCTGATGGCCAGGGGCGTAGCTATCGATCTGCTTCAGATGGCCAAACGAGTTGGCCCGCAGTGCGAAGCCGCCGAACACGAAGATCTGTCCGGGGAGGAAGGTTTCTCCTTGGACAGCGTCATTGTTGACGATTGAAGGGGCCATCGAAACCTTTTTGGGGACGGAACGGTGGAACTCTCAATGAAAGCACCAATGTCGGTGTCAAAACCAGCGGATCTCGGGTAGGGGGTCCCGAATTGTGCATCTAAGGTCAATGGTAACAGGAGACAGGGGACACAATGTTTACCCAGGTTCGGGCCCTCTCTATGGAGGTAATACCCTACTTCCTGCTTGATTGATCTTGATGAATATGAGTATTACAAGAGTTGATCTACCACGAGATCGTAATGGCTAAACCCTAGATGTCTAGCCTGTATGACTATGGTAATGAGTATATCCTCCAGACTGAGTCCTCTGGTTTATATAGACACCAGGAGGATCTAGGGTTACATAAGGTCGGTTACAAAGAAGGGAATCTACATATTTGGTCGCCAAGCTTTCCTTCCACGCCAAGGAGAGTCCTATCCGGACACAGGTGTAGTCTTCGGTCTTCATATCTTCACAGCCCATCAGTCCGGCCCATGGCTAATAGGACTCCTTAGTCCAGGACTCCCTCACCAAGCAGACTATGAAGCTGCTTAGGCGAACTTGTACATCATACTTCCATTCCTTTTGCCACACGATATATATTGTCGGGCTCATGGAGAGTTTGTCATGCTTTTGCTAGCCCGACCTCTTTCTCGTTCCAGTGATGCCGAGCACAAACCAGATTATGTCATAGTCCTTGTCGCATGGCCATGCTTATCCTGGTCGGATCACATGAGGGGCCTAGAGTATATCTCTCGTGATTGGAGGGGCAAATCCCATCTTGCTCGACCATGTCTCGCAACATGGGTCTGTATAAGCCTGAAACCTACCTTGGTAACTACCCAGTCATGGAGTAGCATTTGGTCGGCCCAAAGCAGGTCTGTCACCATCCCCAGTATATGCGCCAGCTCAGGTCTTAGGACATAGAATGTATGTTGTACAAGAGACTCACATATGACATATCCCTGCGTCTCTTAGTTGGGTCTGTCCGACTTGGACCTTATCTTGACTCGGATCCGACTATGTCAAATCCCACCAGATCCCTCCAAGTCCATATTATCCGGTTAGCATCCAATGCTCCATGGCTAGTGAGACCAAGCCATCGACCGTGTCATATGCTAGTCTAGTCGGCTGCGCGTCCACACAACCCTTTCGACTAGGGACCTTTTAGGACATTAATCATGCAATGCATAGTCCCACAAACAAGTCATGTACATGTTGATATACATCATTGATAATGTCCAAGGACTATCTTTATTCATAAACACATAGGAAATATCATCATACATGATTGCCTCTAGGGCATATCTCCAACAGCGGGCGCCGTCGATCCAGGGATCTATGGTGGGGATCCGTGGCACAGGTTTTACTCGAGATATAAGAGGTTTGGGGGCTGGGGTTAATTATCCAATCCCCTTTTCTCCCTGTCGTGGTATTTCTCACGGGGGGCTTTGCGAGTCGACAGATGCCACAAGGGCTTAGTGTGAGGGTAAGACTGCTGCTGATAGGACCGGGAGCGGGTATGCGAGTAGCACGCGGTGGTTTACCCAGCTTCGGAGCTCTCCGGAGAGATAATACTCCTACTGCGGCATGTCTGAGTGTATCTATCTGGGGTGTACATCGGGCAGTACAAAGTACTCCTGGAGCTGTATCTGGGATCAGTGCCAAGTGCATCTGATCTGGTATATGCCTATGAGCTAGTGGCTGCATGTGCCTGAGCATGCATGCGTGAGTGGCCTTGTGTCCGGCCAAGTGCAAGTGGCGTGGCCATCTCCTGGTGGATGGATGGATGGGTGCCTTATATAGGCATGGTGGTAGCTTACTACCTAAGCTAGGTAGTGGCATGGGGGGCAAGTAGGCATGGTGCATGTCATCCTTGTCCCCTGGGTCACTTCATAAATAGTGCCAGGGGACAAGTGACACTGTACATGATGGCCTCGCGGCACGGTTGTCTTGTCCGCGGTATGGCCGTCTCGTCGATGTCGGGTCGGCGTGCAGTCGGCAGCCGACTGGTTGGCGCAGTCGGCAGCTTGCTGGTTGGCGCAGTCGGCAGCGGCAGTCGGTAGCCGGCTGGGAAGAAGCAGTCGGACGGGGAGCCGGTAGGAGCGGCCGGGCAGTCGGACTGAGGGGCTTTGCTAGCCCCGGTGTCTTGAAATATAGTCTTGCCGTCCTCGGGGTACCCGTGGTCGATTACTCCGACAGTAGCCCCCAAGCCTCCGGGCAACTTGGCAAAGTTGGGCGGCGGTTTTTTGGCGAGTGTTCATGGAAATGGTCATGAAAAAAGACAAAGTTAGTCCATGCAGATATATCAAATGTTTGCTTTTAGCATTGCAAGTTTTATGCGGAGGGTTCCGACTCGGTTTCGTCCGAGCCCCCTTAATCTTTTTCATGTTCCCTCCACTCTTTGGCTTGTGCTCTCGCTTGCCGGACAGCCGCTCTGCGGTCTGTGGCTGAGAGTGGACCGCGGAGTGGAGTGTATAGTACTCAGAGTCTAGGAGCAGATTCAACCGAGTAGATATTTGTAAAGGAAAACGGCCGGGTCGCCCGAACCGTTTTTCTTCCCGGACGTTTTTCGCGTGGGTGGCCTCCAACATTCACCCTCGCTAGCCGGACAGCCGCTCTGCGGTCTGTGACTAAGAGTGAGCCTTGGTACTGCGCACGCTACTAAGCCGTCTGCGGGAACTAACGTCTCAGGCCAAGCGGCCAGCCCCCGGGCCAACTCTGGCTGACACCGGAGCGAACAGTGATGCAACTGTAATGAAATGCGGAGATAGTTCCCCGAGCATCACTCGGGGTTATCCGTGCTTGCGTAGTGCAAAAATATGTGGGTGAAGAGCTCACATTGATTTTTGTGTATTCGCGGTCGTCGAAGACAGCCGGCGCGACTCGGCGCTCGCGGAGCACGTCGGCGCACCCGCTGGGTGTAGCCTTCGAGCCCCCAGGCGCTCGAAGGGGGTCCCGGCCGGTCAGCTCGACCGGCCAGGCGGCGAGGCGCCTTGCAACGCCCTTTTTCCTCTTTTTCTCTTTTGCCGGCTGCTGGCAGCCGGACAAAACTTTTCTCTTGTCTGCAATCTTCGTGGGGGCGCGTCAGCGCACCCGCTGGGTGTAGCCCCCTAGATTCGGGCCGAACGCTGAGCAGTCGGGCCGGATCTCCCGGCAACTACTTTGTATTCTTCTTTCTCGCGGGGGCACGTCAGCGCACCCGCTGGGTGTAGCCCCTGAGATTCGGGCCGACTTCCGAGCAGTCGGGCCGGATCTCCCGGCAACTACTTTGTCTTCTCTTTCTTCGCGGGGGCACGTCAGCGCACCCGCTGGGTGTAGCCCCCGAGATTCGGGCCGATTGCTGAGCAGTCGGGCCGGATCTGCCGGCAACTACTTTGTCTTCTCTTTCTTCTTCAGCCGGCTGGGCGGACAGACCCCAACACAACAGTTGGGCTCTTTGCAGCCGACAAGGCAGCCAGCGGTCAGACGCACCTGAGGCAGTCAGACGCACATTTGTTTCTTTCTCTCTTTCTCTCTCTCTTTTTTTTCATCCGACTAGGCAGTCGGACTTTCTTTTTTCTATCTTCCCGGCCGACTTCGAGCAGTCGGACATAGCTCTTCTTCTTTTTTTTGCACAGCCGACGCACTGTGTTGACCCAGCCGGCTCTTTCTTTCTTTTCTTTCTTTGACCCAGCAGTCGGCTGGGCACACAACCCTTGATTTCTCTAACCGGCCCGCACGCGAGCAGCCGGCCTCCACCTTTTTTTTTCTTTTTCGCGCAAGCCGGCACCCTGAGTCTTCTTTCTTTTCTTTCACTGCCTGAGGAGTCGGCAGGAGTGGGACGGCACCAGCCGGCGTCCGGGTTGCGGCAGAAGCCGTCAGGACGGGTTGCGGGGGAGCCAGCCAGCGCGGAAGCCGGCAGGCGGGCGCGTGCGGAGCCGGCGGGGCGGCGCGAGCAGAGCTGGACGAGGCCGGGCGCTGGGGAGGCCGGCGTCGAGTGCTGGAGAAGCCGGAGCCGGGCGCGGCGCAGGAAGGACCGGACGGGCCGAGTGCTGGAGAGGCCGGCGTCACGGCGGCAGAGCGACGTGGAGTGGTACGCGTGCGCGGGGCCGTGAGCGGGGGGGAGGTGGAGCCGGACCGAACGGGCTGAGTGGCGGCAGCCGGCGGCGGGACTCCTGCGCGGGCCTCAGCGCTGCTGCTGGTGACGGCGCGAGGAGCAGGCAGAGGTAGCAGCCATGGCGAGGCGAACTGGCAGGCAGCAGTTTGGGCGGTGGCGCTGATGCAGCCCGCGGGTGGAGCCGGCGTGCCGAGTGGGCAGGAAGCCGGTGCGCCCGGGTCGGAGGACTCCAGCGGTCGGGGCCGAACCCGGCGCCGCAGGCAGAGGCGGCGGGAGGCGAGCCGGCGACTGGCAAGGCGGGCGCGGAGCCGGACCCAGCGCTAGACGGCGCAGACGCGGGAGGAGTCGGACCCGGCAACGGAGGACCCGGCCGGCGCGGGACGCGGCAGGGGCGACCGGGCCCACGCGGGAGACGGAGCCGGCGCGCGGGTGGCCACAGTGGCGACCCGGGCAGGCACGTGGAGAATGAGCGGATGGCCAGGCGAGCCGGCGCGGCCGAGGGGGCCCAGAGTCGCGGCGACGCGAGGCGCGCAGGGCAAGAGGCGGCCTGTAGCCAGCGGAGCTGGAAGGCCACCAGGCGTGTGGAGCGGATGACAGCGCGAGCCCGGGGCCGCGCAGGGGCAACCCAGCACGGGCGCGTGCAGGCAACCGATGCGGGGCCGGCGGAAGCGGCGCACCCACGGGATAGAACTCTGCTCTCGCTGGGAACTCACGTCTCTAGGAATTTTACACTCCATCTTTTGTATTACTATGCGAGAGGAGGAAGCAATCCACAGAGAGAGAGAGAGACCGGGCAGGATGGCAGCGAGAGAAAGAAGAGACTGGAACAGATGGTGGTGGAGCTCAGGCAAGGCTCGCAGCTCGAGACGAGAAGGAGGCCCGACGGCGGCGGCGGAAGTCGCAAGAGGAGGAAAAGGGGTAGCTAGCATCTGACCAGTGTCCGGCTTTTGTCTGACCATGATACACGCACTATCCAACTTGCATCTGGATAGTGTAGGAAGAGTGTATGGCTGTTATCTGGGAAGCGTATGGCCAATGGTTTGACCATACTTTGACTTGCATCTAGCTAGCTCGCAAAGATGATATGTGGAGAAGCTAATGCGCGTTCCGGCCAAAGCAAGGCGTAGCACGGACAGGAGCAAACACGAGCGGCGCGTGGGTGGCCATGGCCGACCGAAACGAGGCCCCGGCGCGGCACGCGCGCGGACGGACGGTCGGCGTCGCGGTGGTGGTGAAGAAGGCGAGGCCTACGACGAGGACGCGCCGTCCCGCGCGGCCGCTCTGGGGGCGGGTCGAAGTCGAGCCCCCGAGCGCTATCGGAGAGACGGCGCGACGCCGCGGCGGTGAATACGAAGAGGCCGACGGCTAGGACGCGCCACCCCTCGCGGCCGCTTCGGGGGCGGGTCGATGTCGAGCCCCCGAGCGCTACTGGAGAGACGGCGCGACGCGGCGGCGGAGGCGATGAGGAAAAAAGGGTCCCGCCCAGACAGGGAAACCAGCAGCAGCGTGGTAGCATAATAGTAGTACCACCCCACGGTGGGCTCCAACTGTCGTGGTATTTCTCACGGGGGGCTTTGCGAGTCGACAGATGTCACAAGGGCTTAGTGTGAGGGTAAGACTGCTGCTGATAGGACCGGGAGCGGGTATGCGAGTAGCACGCGGTGGTTTACCCAGTTTCGGAGCTCTCCGAAGAGATAATACTCGTACTGCTGCATGGATGAGTGTATCTATCTGGGGTGTACATCGGGCAGTACAAAGTGCTCCTGGAGCTGTATCTGGGATCAGTGCCAAGTGCATCTGATCTGGTATATGCCTATGAACGAGTGGCTGCATGTGCCTGAGCATGCATGCGTGAGTGGCCTTGTGGCCGGCCAAGTGCAAGTGGCGTGGCCATCTCCTGGTGGATGGATGGATGGGTGCCTTATATAGGCATGGTGGTAGCTTACTACCTAAGCTAGGTAGTGGCGTGGGGGGCAAGTAGGCATGGTGCATGCCATCCTTGTCTTCTGGGTCACTTCATAAATAGTGCCAGGGCACAAGTGACACTGTACATGATGGCGTCGCGGTACGGTTGTCTTGTCCGCGGTATGGCCGTCTCGTCGGTGTCTCATCGATGTCGGGTCGGGCTGCAGTCGGCAGCCGTCTGGTTGGCGCAGTCGGCAGCCGGCTGGTTGGCGCAGTCGGCAGTGGCAGTCGGCAGCCGGCCGGGAAGAAGCAGTCGGACGGGGAGCCGGTAGGAGCGGCCGGGCAGTCGGACTGAGGGGCTTTGCTAGCCTCGATGTCTTGAAATATAGTCTTGCCGTCCTCGGGGTACCCGTGGTCGATTACTCCGACACTCCCTCGACTCCTCTGCTTCTCTTCTTCACCTGAGCGCACCAGAGCACTTGAAGCTATGGCGAGGGATTCCATGGCTAGGGAGGAGAAAATGAAGAAGGCCGATAAGGCCACTTCTCGTGCTCTGGCGGTCCTATAGTTGGCGCGTCGGGGGATTGGATTGCCTCGAGCGTCTCAGTCAAGTGGTTGGAGGACCTTCCCCCGGAGGGGCTCATCCCATAGGACGGATGGAGGCGCTTGAAGGTGAGAGAGGTCGAGCTGGCGCCGCAGGAGGACGAGCGCGTTCTCCTGGTGACCCACATCGAGAGATTTTTCTCGATGCCTCCCCACCCTTTCTTTCGGGACTTTTTGGATTATGCTGGGGCACAGCTCCACCATCTCCCTCAGAACCTTATCATCTACCTCTCGGCTTTCATTTCTCTTTGTGAAAACTTTCTTGGTTGCCCGCATTGGGGCCTCTTCAAACACATCTTCACATGCCAGGCGATGACCGTGAAAAAGGATTCACCGACTGGTGAAATGACCACGTCACCCAGCTATGTGGGGGATTGGGGGATCCATCTTCGGGATGACAGTGCCTTCCCTAAGATGAGTTTCCCTGACTCCGTCAAAGGGTGGCATGGAACCTGGTTTTATTGCAGGGACGTCCCCATGGCCAATAACCAGTCGAGTCTTCCTCCGTACTAGGCAGAGAGGGTGAGGGCTCCCGAGTCCCTCACTGTGATGAAGGAGGAGAAGACGAAGGTCGGAATCCTGGCCAGGCCCTGGTTGGGGTGGTGAACGCAGGCATCAACAGGATGGATCTGCTGGAGACACTCCTCGGTCGATGGATCCAACCGCTGCAGGCCAGGGCCCATCAGATGTGGATGTATGAGGGGCCAAGTGACCCCACTCGGGTGCACCCGGAGGATCTCGCCAAGAAGGATGTGGGCGCCAAGATCAGAGCTATCACTTGCGCTCAGGACAACCCACTAGGGGGCCAGGAGGGTTCCCCCATATGCCAAGGACTTGCCTCCAGTCGAGGTAATCTTCTTCTGACCTGTCGGACCACCCATAAGTTACTTCTTGCGCATCTAATTCCTGTGTTGTGGCGTTTTTGTTTCTCTAGAGTTTCCAGCACCTGATTTCTGACATACCGGTGCTCGAACGGTCGCCCGAGGATGATACGTGTCCATCGTATCTACTTTTACAAACTCTTTTGCCCTTGTTTTGGACTCTAATTTGCATGATTTGACTGGAACTAACCCAGACTAACGCTGTTTTCAGCAGAATCACCTTGGTGTTGTTTTTGGGCATAAATAAAACTTCTCGGAATGACCTGAAAATTTACAGAGAATATCTTTGGAATATTGTTTGATATGAGAAAAATCTTAAAGCACTTTGTGAGAAGAGAAGAGAAGGAGTGTGGATTTCTCTCATGCGCCGGGGAAAAGAAAATGCGGGAGTGCCAGTGTACCATTGTACACAAAGAAACCAAAGAGACGGGAACAATATTTTATTAATCTCAAGGATAACAAATACAATTCCCGATAAGTGCTCTGTGGCCTACTAGCACAGCCTGCCTGACTATAGCAATTGCGGTCTCTGGTTCCCGGGGCCTCGGAAGACTCCCGGTTAATTACTCCTGTGGGTTGCTCGACGAGATACCTCCGATTAAGCTGTGTGGTCGTCTTCATCGTCTTTGCTTCACATTCTCCATGCATGATGATGATAGTGTGTGTAGGTGTGGGCAGCGGCAAAACCCGTGTCCTCGTCGGTACACGTGCCACTCAAAACATGGCTTTGTGCTAGCCATGTCCGCTCTCGCCGTCGCGCCTCATCAGTCTTGACAGCGTCGATGTAGTTGGTGTTGGAATAGCATGGGTCGTGCTTGGCTCGGACTTATTGATGATGTTGTAGCTTCGTCGGGGTATGCAAGGGGTTGCCTCGCGGGAGTATTCTTTCATACAGACCGTTGTCCGTGTAAAACCAACACACGCTCGCATCGGCATGGCCGGTGTGATTGGCGTCTCGTCTCTACTAGACGCCGAAATTATGACAGTCTGCGGAGATAACGACTCCGCCTCACAAGGCCGTGAGAGGTAACGTTTTAGAGGGGCGTGATGGATGCATTGTATTGGCTAGACGTCGTATTCGGTGGTCTACCAAAACAAGGATCACTCCGCGGAGCCGAAGAAAGGTAACGTCATGGAGGGGCGTGGTTGATGCCTCGTCTCAGCTAGACGCAGTATTCGGTGGTCTGCTAAGACAAGGAGCACGCCACCTGTACGACAATGAGACCTGTGTGCAATGAAGGGTGCTCCTCGTCTTGGCTGGACGCCGTATTCGGTGGTCCACCAAGACAAGGGCAAACATCACGGGGCCGAAGAAAGATGACATGGAGGGGGGTGGTTGATGCCCCGTCCCAGCTAGACGCCGTATTCGGTAGTCTGCCAAAACAAGGAGCACGCCGCCTGTACGACGATGAGACTTGTGCAACGAAGGGTGCGCCTCGTCTCGGTTGGACGCCGTATTCGGTGTTCCACCAAGACAAGGGAAAAACATTGTGGTGCTAAAGAAGGATGGCTTTATGGAGGAGCGTGGTTGATGCCTCGTGTCAGCTAGACGCCGTATGCGGTGGTCTGCTAAGACAAGGAACATGCCGCCTGTATGACGACGAGACCTGTGCAACGAAGGGTGCTCCTCGTCTCGGTTGGACGCCGTATTCAGTGGTCCACCAAGACAAGGGAAACACATCACGGGGTCGAAGAAACATGACATGGAGGAGGGTGACTGATGCCCTGTCTCAGCTAGACGCCGTATTCGATGGTCCGCCGAGACTAGGATCATGCCGCCTGTACGCCAAAACCTTTATGCCATGTAGGGGGCACGTCGTCTTGGTCAGACGCCGTATTCGGTGGTCCACCAAGACAAAGGTGTTGCCTCATGGTGCCGAGGAAGGTGACTTTGTAGAAGGGCGTGATTGGGCTCCTTTGTTGGCGAGCTCCATCCGCACCCGATGAAGGGCTTGGTGTGGACAAACTCCGGTGATGTTGGTGTAGTCACTTTGTTCGATGAAGTCCTCTCCGGTGCCGGCGGCGGAATTGAACGAGCGTTGTCTTTGGTGATGAGCACATACTCTCCATGTGGTACGTGCATGCTGGATGTAAGGGGAAGACAAAAGAAAAGAGTTAGACATTAGCCTCACCTTTCGTAAACATGACCTTTGCATCCATCGCCATCGGAGTTCTTTTCGCGGATGAGGGTACGTCGAGCCGCCGATCTCCTGCCAACGTGCGTCTTGCTGGATGTGGTGTTGCGTGGTCTTGCTGCTACTTGATGGATGCTGGATGTATGCCTCGGGCTCCGTGCGTGAGACGTTGTGAGATTTCTCTCGTGGGTTTGCTGCCTCTCCTCCTAAGGGCATGTACAATGGTTTTATCTTAACAGTGCCACATAGGATAAATGATGAGGTGGAGTAGAGAGAAATCATAAGAGAAGGCTTGTCTTATCTTATTTAAGAGAAGACAAGAGATGATCTCTTAGCATAATTTGTCTCACCATATTTTTAGGAACAACTAATTATTAAAGATAAGGCTAAGAGATGAGCCATTGTAGACATGTTTTTTGTCATCTCTAATTTACATACAAAACTTAAGATAAGACTATCTTATCAACCATTGTACATGCCCTAATGTTGAGACCTTGCCTCTATATATAGGCAGCCGGCTGGTGCAGAAGAAAGGAAACGTGAGAAGGAACGAATCAGATTTCTTGGCCCGTACTCTTGCTTCGTTCTGCAAGTAATTTTTCCTTTTGTATTCGTTTCCAAATTTTTGTGACTCGCTGATCGTGTATTGCTCCTCCGTGAGCTAAGTAAATCTTAATGCCGCTTCTACACCTTCCTTTTGCTAGCACCTTTCCATTTGAGCCCGCAAAAGAAAGGAAACCATCTTGCATGCATGTGATTAGCCGGGTGCTGATGGGCCTGCCTCTCGTTGGATAAACTAGTAGATACCCCGCGCGTTGCAGCGGGAACCTATGAAAAAATGCATTAAGTATAAAACATAAAAAAAATATAATGCAATCATGATTGAAAAAAAATGAGAACATGATTATCTAGATTAAGCACATAACATTTTTCTTACAATGGACATATAAAAAAGAAATATATATGTTTCAACTATTAAAATTGTGCATGTGGCATTAATTAAACATTGGTCTTGAGTTATGAACCTTTTTTTGCCACATTTTCCCCTTTTCTCCATTCAGTATGAATGTTATAGAAAAAACATTACAAAGGAGAAAATAGCCAGATCTAGTAATGCTAACCTCAACCTGTCGGTGCCCCTAAAATGAGAGGTGCAATCGGTATGTTGGATACTTGAGTGCCACAGGCACATTATCTAAAGTAATCAAGTAAGGTGACCAAGTTTATTTTCATTACAATAATATGAGATAGAGGTTGTCAAAGTTTAATATATCAAGCAAAAATTAAAACATTACCAGCATAGTATTTGTTAAAAGCTTCCTCTCATATTTCTTTTGGCTGTTGCTCTTGTCTCCTTTATTCGGCTTATGCTTGTTGCACATGTATCTGTTTGGCGAAATTGACGAAAAAGACATTAATACTGCTAAAACCCATAGGCTATACTTGAGTAAATAAAACCATTTCAAAATCTGATTGAACCATTTCATTGTCTAGTTAACATAAAGTTATTGGATAGACATAGAGTGAATTTGATTGAATCATTTCGTTGTCTCCTCAACACAAATTTACTCCATACATATAGAGCGAGTTAATCTTAATATAGAAGGCACCAAACATTCTTACCTTCTAAAACATCTTTAATTTGGTAGATAGTAGAGACATTTAATCAAACATCCTTTGAGCAACCTAGGTATCTTGAATCAACAATGGTCATAAATTTGTAGTTGCGAAGAATAACAATCACTTTTTCTAAATAAATGATATCAAAATATGCATGTATTGTCATTCTTACGCGAGTGCATGTATTGCCAACTGCCAATTAGTATTGTTTGATGCCCTTGCTCACATGCCATTCATACATAGCATGTTTAAGGAACAAAATCTAAAAAAAATTAGAGATGGAAAGGTCGTTAGTTAGAGAATAAATGCTTTGGGACTGGACAACAATGAGGTCGTGGAGGGAGAAAGAGTACCTCAAGTGGTGTGCGTGTGTGGCCTCCAGCTTTCGCGGATGGATGATCACGTTGGCTCTTGAGGGATCGGTGATATGGATTCAAATAAACAGGTGTTAAAATTCCAAACAAAGAGAGGAAATATGTAGACTCATGTATAGCTTTTACCTTGGTATTGATGTGAAAGTGGAGGTCCTCAGGCACCCTGCTGATGCATGCGGGGGTGTAAAGAAAGTTTTTTGTTCATGTTTTTTTAACCCATGTGAGTTTCCTTCGACGGAAGTCTTCTATACAACCGGCAATATGCACGCCACAGCCAGGCAGCTAGCCGGCCGCATCCTGGTGAATGTCAGCGAACATGTGTTCGAGACGACGAACAACACGCTCAACGCCATACTGGACCCTGCCGGAACGCCAACGACGCAAACATGCCCGGGGATGGTGCCAAGCACTTCGTCGACCGCGACCCGGCATGCTTTGCTCCTCTTTTGCGAGGCGCCCTACCACGGCCTCCTCGACCGCGATTCGCGCCGCTGGCATCCGCAAGCTCGACATCAACAGGATCCGTCTGGTCGCGTCCGTGCTGCCAGGGCAGGTGCCGGTAAACCGCCCAGCCGTTCGTGCAGCGCTTGATGGAAGGTGCTGCATATGTGCTGGTGCCTTTGAGGCGTACAACTGGATGCTGGAGCACGGCACATGTAGCGTTGATCTGCTATGCGATCTGCGATGGGGAGATTAAGCCTTCTTCCGCATTTGCAGGATAACGGAAGGTGAACAATTCGGAACGATGAATGCTGTTGTTTCATGTGTATTAATGGATGCCGTTTCATGGAGATGAATGCGTGCGTCGATCGTGGCGGCGGCGAGCAGGAGACTCCCACCTTTTTTTTAGGGGAAAGACAACCCTGAGACACAATGCCATATATATGGGCTAACAACACAAACAAAAAAGGCAGGTACATGCCTGCGTTAGCTGCATGGTGGTGGACCATCAACGACCAACTTTGGGCTCGGCCAGCCCAATGCAAAATTGTAACTTCGCAGGCCGAGCGTGGGTTGGTAACGATTTACTGAGGAAAGCGCGTCTGCAAGATTAGCGACGGTGGATGGCTGCATGTCTCTCGGTCGGGTGTGTGAACATAGATTGCTGATGTGGCACATTGCTGATGTGGATAGTATACATGGTAAGAGAATAGAGAATAGTGGGGAGCAACTTTTTAAGAATGGTAGATACGAGTGCATGCTGGCCGGCCCGCAAATACTCAAGTACGTACGCGTGCGTACATGGTTGCCGCGTATAATCTACTAAAATACATGCATGTATGCTACCTTACATGTGCATGCAAAAAGGTAACCAAAGACCAGCTAGTATAGGAAGGGGCTAATGTACACGTACACGTATATGCCTGGTTTGAGTATTGCGGGTATTTGGATATATACACGCGGGCTTGCCGGCTGGCCGAGATACCCGACTACGTACATATAGTGTATAAATACAAGTGCAAGGCAAGCTTGTCACGTACATGCAAAAGCCCCCTGTTTTAACTTTTGAACGAGCATGCAAAAGCTACGTACATATGATAATAAGCCCAATCTCAAGTACATTACCTGTGCCGAAAAATTCTCAAAGATAATCATTAAATTGCTCCGTGAAGTACTCAATCTCAAGCACATCGAATGGATCCATACAAGGCAATTTTACTTCAACTTTTCATATAAGGAAGCAACATCCTGGACTTAATCCAGAGCTCCCGGTAGGTCCAATGGCTCTAGCACAAGTCTTGCCATGTATGTTTCATGTAATCTACTATAAAGATGAGACCCTGGGTAGCTTCCAAGAGCACACAAGTTCGACCATCACCCACGACACATCCGATCTGAAGAGAAAAAGGTACACCTTCGTTACTTCTTCTCTGAAGCTAATGCATCGCCTTGACTTTGCGTGTTCTGTGTGCATGCCTAGTAGATACACTTGTATCTTTTGTCTCTTGCTAATTTTGTATTTGTTATTTCACTCGTATCATCAGGACACCATGGGATGGGGTGACAAGTTAAAGAAGTATGGATTGAGAGATGTTGAAGGCTCGAGGAGCGGTAGCAGGAATGACAAAGGCGGCTCAACTCCTCCACCACCTCCAAGCAAGCCGGGAAACCATTCCAAGGGCGTGGAGTACACACGCCGGTCACCGCCGTTGCCAAGTGCCCCGCCGCTCGTACTGAAGTCGCATAGTTCAGCGCCACAGACTATGCGTAGCTACCGGAACTGCAACTCAAAGAATTCTGAGGAGATATACATCTCCCTTGATGCCGACGCTCCACCACTAGGGGACCTGGAGGTAAAGAAAATAATAAAGAAACAGAGCTCACATGAATGTATTTTTTCCTTACTTCTACGTATATCCTGTACGCATGCAGGACAAGCTTGACGACGTGCTGCCGTTCGTGCCTCTGAGCCGCGGTATGGAGCAACTCCTAGACTAGGTGATGGAAAACATGGACCAAGATGAGCCGGCAACCAAATCCACACCTCCGGCCACGTCTAGTTTGATGGAGAAGCACACGCCCCCGGCAGCGAGTGATCCAGCTACGAATTCTTCAACTGTCGCAGGGAGCGATCTCGTCGTAAAGCCCGCCTCCCTATTGACAAAGCCCGCTTCTTTAACCACATCAATAGGCACCCCTAAGTGGACAAGAAGCGGTCATCGGGAGCTACCAATGACAAGGATGTTGGGATAACTGCAAAGAAGTCAAGGCCGTCTGCTTGCAGTACGTGTATAGTGCCCCCGCCACCCTTGCATGAATTTTCTTTTGATGCTTTCTTGACTCGTTCTCTTTTTGTCGCCTTTCTAGATGTCTCCAGCAAATCAACTAATCTAGAAGGCTTTTATTCCCCTGAGGCAAAGGAGCTCCGTGTATTAATTGAGCAACACCAGAATATCCTTGCTGGAGAAAACACTCTGCTCGGGAAGCTCAAAGTTCCTCCAACTTGTAACATCTCAACGCCAAGCCTTGTTCCCCCACCCGGAATAGCAACAAAGTACATCTCAATAGGACTCAAAGATATACAAGAGGCGCTAATGGAGCAGTCGATCAATGAGGAGCTAATCATCACGAAAATAGAGTCTGTGATATGTATGTGGAAGATCCCGTATGCGAACGAGGTCCCACCAGGCCTCAAGATTCTGATTCGCCACCTTGAAGCAGTGGTGGCTCGTCTGGGCAGAAAAGGTGGTCTTGGCACTTCCCACGCATTAGCACCCATGCCGGCAGAAGTGTCATCTCTGTTGGAGAAACTCGATGCAGCTCATGCGGGGATCACTCAAGGACTTTGCCGCCTTGAGAAGGAAGGGCCGCACCTAGAGGGACGCCACGCTGACCTCGCCTCCATCTGCAACAGACAAAAGAAGTTGGCCGAAGAACATTGGATACTTGCCAGCAAACATCAGCACCTTGCAGAGGAGTACAATGCTCTCTGCGAGAAGGAAACCAATATGTCGACACTGGCTGAAAAGCGCACAGGCGTCCTAGCTGACATGATGACTTCTAGCTCCCGCCATCTTGAAGCGCATGAGGATGTAGTCCGGAGTTCATCACAGGTGGCCGAGTGGTACACAAGACGCCGTGCGGAGGCGGCTGCCTTCCTGGCCCCTGGCGGAACGCTTCCGAAGATCGCGACGATCCTAGCATACAAAGCTCCTGAGTGAGGGAGTGGGCTAGAGTTCATGGACTGCTCTGCAAAATACGCACTTAGTTCAAATAGGTTCTATCTTAGTTAAATATAATTTGTCTTAGCTCATCCAGAACAAAGTATGATTAGTCCCAGTGAACTTTTGTATCCTCGATCAATAAAGTGATAGCTTTTGTGATATATCTCATTTTTTGCTTTTACCCGCCGGGTCTTTGCTTCATACTAGCCATGGAGCTGCGTTGTATCGGCTTCCAACAACGATGAGGCTAGCTAACCACAGCCTCCCTGGTGTATATGCTGCAGTCCTTCCGGCTCGTTGGACTCCACCAATGCTTATGTAACATCTTCAACTTGTCTTGCACCAGCCGCGCACCTTCGAGAGTGCACATCTAGACCTAAAAAATATATCGATCAATCCATCATATGCGCGGGCGTTCGTATGCTTATTTGTATGTCCGTCCATGCTACGGCCATGTATAACCGAGGCATATATTTCCGCTGTACATATTGCCGCCCTCATGCATGCATGTATGTACGTGGGCAAAATTGCCATGCACAACGTACAAGATCGATCAAGAGATTAACTAGTTCGTGCATGCACTAGTCCACCATGTGTGTACATATACTCTTCCCTGTGTATCCTGCACTCCTGAAAATTCCTTTTCATTCAGAAAATAAAATAAAATAATAACAATTAAGGTATTAGTCATGTATGAGAGAGATGAAAAAGAGTTGATCCGTATATTTTTTAGTACTCATTTAACCTCTCTTCTTTAGTACAAAACTACGTCAAATAAATGCCCCCTCACCAAATAAAATTCGAGCGTGAAGCGATCGAATTTAGTTTGGTGAAAACAATTTTTTTCTGTAACGAATTGGCGCATCAACATGTGTGCAGCCTAGACGGGTATTGACCCGAGGTTCGTGATATTGAGCGTCGTCCCGAAGATCATTGGTTGATAGTAATGTAAATTAGTGTAGGCATGTCCATCCACACCTGATGTTCTCTAGGGTGCTCGTTGGATCGTATAGTAGGCAGGATGCCGATCAATGAGGCAAACCCTCTTTGTTCCATGGCGAAATATCATGCCTTGTCCTGAAAACAAAAAGAACTTTTTTTACCAATCTCGTCGCGACTATCTAGCTGCTATGGTGCCAGCCGCCTTGATTGGAGGGTTTCACAGATTCACACTGGCCGCACTAGCGCGTTGGACTGCTCCCGTGATATCTTTGTGTTGATGTAGGCGAGGCATCAGTAGATCGTCAATAGTTCCCCTTCGTTGAGCGAACCGTCACACCATCCATGTGGTGTGACAATTCTAGTGGTGTGCCGGGACGCCATTGGCCTTACGAATAATTGAGGGGTTGACGTTGCCCCCATGCTTTATTTTTGTTGGAGACAGGGTTCCGGAGACTGTGACACCCCAAAATTTTGACCTTGTTTTAATGGATTAAAATTTTGCCAGGAATTTAAAACTTTGATTTTTCTGAGCTCTCTTTTTTATTTTTAAACCATTTTTCTTCCTTGTTGTGATGGAGTTTTTCCCATAGTGAAAACCTTTCAAATATGTTATTGGACTTGTTTAACCTCTCAAGAAAAACTTTCTTTAATCAGCAGGACTAATTAAATAATTAAGTTGCTTGATTTTTTATTTTCTTGAAAATGGTTTTTCAAGGTTAAATGGCCATATTTGAACTACAACCATTTGATATATTCACTTAAAATTCCAACCAAAATTTGGAGATGTCATGTGATGTTTTTAAATCACTTTTATACAAAAATATCTTTTATTCTTGAAATATTTTGAGTTCTACTCCCAATTTTCTTCTCTGATCCAGAGTACCATTTTTGCACTATAACCATTCTAAATATTGCTTTCTGGCCTTCACCAAAATTATGGGATTTCAGTGGTAGCATGCAATTCAACTTTATGCAAAAACCTAGTATTGTTCTTTGGAAAAATTGAGTGAATCAACCTCTTTTCTATTCTGGTCCAACTTGAAGAATTGTACAGCAACCACATTTTTAATTGCTCCTCTACCCATGATTCCTTTTCCTACTTGTAGTCCTCCCTGCAGAACCCCTAAGTCCAGGAGCATGCACCTATTGGATCATTTTTGGTTCATGAAATGATGCCATTTATTCCCTGTCCAGAATTGAAGTTTTGTAAAACTTGCACTAGCAAGTTTCTCCTTTTGCCCAAATAACCTCACCACCTTCTCTTTCACCTAAAGAGACCGCCATCTGGAGATTTTGGCCCCTCCAAGAAATGCCTAAGTGCCCTTGGCATTTTGTCAAACACCTTATGGGCATGATCTGTCTTGACATGAATTTTGGCACTGCACTGTGAGCTTGCACCTTTGAGCAAACCAACATGTCCACTAGGCTCCCAGTTACTCCTAGCCTGGGTCTGTTAAATGCCAGCCTCACCCAAGTTCTGTAGCAGGCTCTGGCATTACGTCGAGCACGTCTCGTGCACGCCCGGAGCGCGAGCAGAGCGTGCGTTTGGCACGCACGTGCGTCCGAGCCGCCGCGTCTCGCCCCGCACCCGTTCCGGCCCTTGGCCAACAGCAAATAGCCGCCACGTATTCCCCCCTGCATCGCCACGCCACCCCGACCACCCTGGCACGCTACAGCACCGCCGTCAGGGCATTCTTGGCGGCATGCCGGCGTCCGCAGTGGCTCCAGCACCGGTCGGCGCCGCCCAAACCACCCCGGCTCGCCACCTGCCCCTGGGAGCCGCGCGAGCTTATCTCCTCGCTCGTCGGCTAGCTCTCGTCGCCTCCACGTCGCCCTGCAAGCTACAGAGAGGCGGTTCGCCGGCGTCCTCATCCACCGCCGCGGGACCGACCCCGATCACCTATTTAAGGAGCCCCGAGCTCGTCTCCGCTCGCAGGCGACCTCAAGCCACCTCCCTAGGGCCCCCTTTGGCAGCCAATCGACCCGGAGAGGTCTCCTTCTCCATCTCCGGCAACCGCAGCCACCGCCATTGCCCCAGCCCTTCCGGCGCCATCAGGGCTTCCCCCTCTCCGTTCTCTTCACCAAGAGCTTCCTCTTCCTCCCGTGAACTATTTCCCCTGCTCGATTTTGATCAGGGCTCACCGCGGGAGAAAAATCACTTTGCCCGACGACCTCCGTCCGCCGCGAAGCTCACCGCCGGCAGCCCCGTCCACCCCAGAGTCCATATCAACCACCGGAGTGACCGTCTTGATCCCCTGAGCACGCTGAGGGCCTCTGTTCTCCGAACGATGCCGTCATTCGCCGGCGCCGGAGCCCCGCCTCTGTTTCGGCCGGAGGAGGCGACGCGCGTGTGGACTGGTCAAACCTGACCAGTGGGCCAGGCGGGTCCACTCTCAGCGACCCAGTGCCGATCCACGCGGGCATAAGTGGAAACGTATTCTTAGAATACGCCTTCGACGTGGTCAGTCCGAATCGTTTTCTTTTCTGTTTTATTTTCTTTTCAAAAACTGATTTTGACCACAACTTTGACTGGCTATATCTTTTTTAATAAAACTCCAAATAAGTTGATTCTTTTTCCTACCTCTCTCAAATATTGTCTAGTTTATTTTAAGATTTATTTCAAAAAATTTCAAAACAACTTTTTGTGCTGCTTTGAATTGTATGTTAATTTAGATTTATTTAAATAGGATTTTTGAAGACAGGAGGGAAATCTTTCAAAGGCTTTGGAGTGCACCCTGCCTTTCCACACCATGAAGGCAAGCATTCTGAGCCCTGGCATAATATGTTGCATGCATGGTTTGACGCGTTTATGACACTACCTCCATACGTGGAACTCGTTATTTTATGTGGTGATGTGATCATCTGCATAAATGTTTATTTGAAATTTCCTTGCTGTTAGAAATGGACATGTTTGTGATAATGATCACCCTCGTATGCCATTCGTGCCTACCGGAAGGAAAACGGGTAAGTCTCTGTGTTGGGTAGACCCGAGCTTGTCCCTAGTTCCTCGTCGAGACGAGTGTGTCCGGCATGGCATGAAGGGCACGATGAGTGGTGAGTCTGTCTCTTGATGAAATATATTCGTTATGCTAATCATGCAGAGAATACCTAAAACCTCCTGAGTCGACCATAGATCGAGTCTTGTTCCATGTAACCCCAATACTTGCTATGTACTACCACTTGTCCCTGCCGCAGGTAGGGTACGGTTCAGTAAGTTGTCAACCCCTTTCAAGCACACACCGTACAGAGAGGCCATGGTGGAAGATACTAGTTGTAGCCGGTAGGCAGGCCACCTGGTTCGGGGGCATGGGTGTTTCCGATTGGGACCGAGAGGGGAGGCCACCCCTTACAGCGCGTGATATAAATTTGATCCCATGCTACGCGAGGTTGTAGCCTCCCCACTTAGAGTTTGCTTAACAAGTGTCGTGGGTGATTCCAGACACCGGTGAGTTAAGCTGGTGTGTGCAAGTTAGGTGTGTTTTCAACTAAAAGGCCATAGATGGAATTAGTCCCGATGGACTAAAGGAATCCGTTACTCGTGGGTAAAGAGTACACCCTCTGTAGAGAGATTAAACCTATTCGAATAGCCGTGTCCATGGTTAAGGATTACAGTCTGGGTTGGGTCAAGTGTCGGTCTTAATGTCGGTCTTCGAAGGAGAAACTGTTAAAACAGAACTGGGATCACAATTTGAGAGTTGTGAAGATTATGAATTATTATTTTGTTGTGGACTAACCCGTTATACTTTTCGCATTACCAGATATCCCTGGGATGGTTCTACCTCCTGGATATTCACTGTGATTACTCTATCAGCCCTTTCTGTGGTGTCGCTCAGACGCCCGACTGTGGCATGTTTACAGTTTCATTTATCTTATAAGCCCTTTCTGTGGTGTCGCTCAGACGCCCGACTGTGGCATGTTTACTGTTTCATCTATCTTATAAGCCCTTTCTGTGGTGTCGCTCAGACGCCCGACTGTGGCATGCATGTCATTTCATTTCCTTATAAGCCCTTTATGAGGTGTCGCTGAGACGCCCGACTGTGGCATTGCCGTATTTTATTTCGTAAGCCCTTTATGTGGTGTCGCACAGACGCCCGACTGCGGCATTTCATCCCTGCTCCTTTATTACTTATTCATGTTGCATATAAATAACTTGCTTGCATGCATAAGAAGTGTTTTATTTATGACTGACAATGTGATTGCAGCATATTTTTAGTGCATGTTTATCAAATATTTTATTCCAGAGTTCTTAATGTTTGCGAGTACATTCAAAGTACTCACTGGCTTGTCCCTGGCTATTGTCTTGGCCAGATTGCTTGCCTGGAGAGGAGCGTTGCGATGACAGCCCCGGAAACTAGGCAACGATGGTAGCAGCCCCGCGAAGATAGGAGTTAACCTGGTCAGCTGTTCCTGTGGGAAAGGAGTCCCATACACGGATGATCCACAAACCGCTTCCGCCATCAACCACTAGAAACCATTTATTGTACTCATAGGACACAATGGTCTTGTACTACATATTTTGTATTTTTTGCTTGGAATTTCTGCATCAAGTTGATGCCTCATCAGCTAACAGTAATCCTGGGGCTGATGAGCTCGACGGCCATTTTCTGGAAATTTATGCCCGGAAAACCGGTCGCGACAGACTTGGTATCAGAGCCAGGCTGACCATTGGCTAATCCTATCTTAGCCAGATCAATAAACTTAGGCAGGCCAACCCACCAAGCCTTAACCAAACCCCCAGCCAAGCTTCTCATGCAAGATAGCCCCACAGTGACCCGACACCTTTTGGCAGTCAGTGCCCAACCTACCAGCCTAGCCGTCGATCACGCGCCAGTGATCGGCCCCCTAAATAGTTCTTTCTCGCAAGCGTACGAGGGAAGACTCCGTCCCTTTTTCCTATAAAAAGGGCACGCTAGCCCCAACCCAACACAACACAGCCTCTACCAAACCAAGCCACAATGCCTGGCCCTATCATGCACAATGAGACCACAACAACCAACCTTGGAGGCTTTGTGACCATACTCGCAAACCTCACCCGTCGAGCCTACGCGTTAGAAGAGCCCCCAGAATATGTTGTGTACCAAGGACCCATAATGATGAGGACATCAATACCATTGTTACACCCACAGCCCCTACTATTACATATGATGGACCAATTACTAGAGCTCGCGCACGCCAATTAAATTACCAGGTACTTCCGTTTCTTGGTAATGATTCTAATGTTCATGAGAATATGATGCTGCCTAAATTGGATACATTTGTTTTGCTTACAAATGAAGGGCCTAGCTTGGAGAAGGATGAACATTGGAGCAAGAACAAGCATGGAGTTGATGGCATGCGCAAGGGGAACAAGAACGGAGTCACAAGTGATGATTTCAAGACTCTGAAGCCACCATAAGGAGTGAATGAAGCCTTGGACGAAATATACAAGATGCCACTTCATAAATTTTGTCCAGAGGCTATTCTAGATGCTGCGTCACCTTATTATTGGGCCAGGACCATGTAATTTCGAAATACTTAAGTATAGGCTATTTTTAGAGTCCGTATGTGTGGGGAAACAAGAGTTAGGGTTGGTTTCGGACCCCTTCCTCAAGGGCCACGAAATGCCCCCCCCTCTTCCTCCATATATACAGCCCTTAGGGCGTCGTTTAGACTTTGGTTTTTGTTTAGATCAAAAGTTCGCCATAGCAGCAACTTCGCGTACTTCGTTTGTGTTCAACGACCAGACCAAGGCGTCACAGAACCCCACCTTCATTAATAAAGCTTTCCTCTTTTATTCGCAATATCCAGATTGCAATCTTAGTTTCTTGCTTGTTCTTCGTTTGCCTGCAGGAAACAGACCCTTGTGGTCAGGTTGATCGTGCTCCGGCGTGGTCAATAACCTCTCGGAGTTGGTTTAGCGATTGCTAAGGCGCGACGTCATCGCACGTTCGTAGTCGGATCGTCAAAGTCGACTTCATCCTAAACGATAGCCACCATCTCATCGAAAGACGGGACACCTTTGCCTCTATCACATAAGCGGTGAGAGCCGTCAATTCTGGGCCACTGTACACATCTACGGTAGGGGTCTAGCACCCGAACGCCCCTATAGGTTCACCGGAAGAACAACTTCCTTTGAGCCACAAGCCATACAACTAGCTGCACGAGAAGCTATAGTTCATCTCCGGCACTTGTCGCCCAGAGTTAACTGTCGCTCGTTCCACTACTACCCCAGACGTGAAGGGTATGGTAGACCACCCCAAGTTGCCAACGGAGATCACGAGACAGATCTTGCATTGTTGCACCTTGTGCGCTATGTAAGTGCACTAGAGGAGCTCTGCGATCAAATCACTATTGATCTAATCGCAGCTCGTGGAGAGCTGGTTCGTCGAACCCCGGTGAGAGAAGAGGACGAGCCCAACGCCGACAACCCAGTCGTGCTGTTTGGACACCCGATCGAGTCCCTGAGGTCTGCCCCAGCCATCGGCCAAGGTGCTGCGATAACCCCAGAAGTGCTTCGTCGCATATTGGGAGCACACTCCAACGGGGTTATGGCCAACAATCCCCGAGATGGTCATCATCGCTACCCCGATCCTGCAGCCCCTCAACCCACTCCAACTATTTCCAATGGCGAGACCCGTGGAGAAGCCTCAACATCCACAAGGCACGCCCGCATGGATGTAAACGAGGTAGACTAAGTCACTCGAGTCGTATCGAGTCCCAGTGTACCCTCGCTTTGTAATCGTGTGGCCTTGTAAATAAACGCTGCCTGTTGTCGTGCCTCTGTTTTAATAGTAGCCTTGCCTGGATACGCCAGTATGCAGTGTAAGATTTCTACCCCTGGCACAGTTACCAAAAACCTCCCCGACAACCCCCACAGTAACACATCACTTTAGTGAAATGTGTGAATCTGTGGCTTGATCCCGACCCTTGGAGCAGAGTTGGAAATTTTGTTTACCATTCACCACGGTAAAAATGGCCCAGCTCCAGTGCTATAAAGAGGCCACTGCGTGACCTTGCCAAACACCTCTCACCTTGTGCACCACCCTCACAACCATTTCCTAGCCATGCCGACCCCCAGCATTTACCTGAGAACCCCAGATGCAACCCCGGGTAGTTTTGTCAAGATATTGTGGGATTTTACCTGCAGTACCATGGGCGCTACCCAGCCACCCCAGTATGAGTTGTTCAAATCGAGAATCACCTCTTCCACCTCGAGATATTGTGCAGCAGTACATATCCCTCCCGTAAACTCAAACCAAGACCCAACAGAGGTATCCTTCATCGGGAAATCTATGCCAATCCCACAGATGGCCGTGGAAGCCGCGACATACGAAGCGCTTGCTCACCTTTGATTTGCGGTACCCTATGCCAGCGAACGATGGTACTATTACTTTCCGAGCCGTGCGGCGCCCGGAGGAGTAACATCTTTTCTCGGTGGATGATTTGAGAGAGACCCAGTCCTGGCCAACCTTGTCCAGTACGTCATCGCTCAAGAGCGTTTAACCCAACGCGTGATGGGTTATCTCCAGAGCCTCGCAGATTTAAATCCTCAGATCGCCATCGGCAGATCACTAAGGCCCGACCAGGAGAGACACGTGCATCGACTGGTCAATCCACTTTCCCCGATAGAAGAAGAGTGTGTCTCAGTACCAGAGACATTTTCTCGGGACCCCGTCCAGTTACCGTTTGCATTATAGGCGTCGCTACTACGTTTATTATTGCAACATTTATGTGATGTAACTTATGCGTGGTACCCCGAGTTTGCGCAGCGAGTAAACCTTTAGTTTTGATTAATGTGAGTGATTCTGTTGCATTACTGTTTTATTCCGCGAATAATCCTGGAGTGAGATTTCTTTTCCCTGAATTGCTACATCTACACCTTCTCACGACATGGATTATTTTATTTCACACAGCACCGCGGCAGCAGACTCACAAACGTAAGCATTCGAGCACATACACTATTTGCAAAACTTTGCAACGGTGTTACATTTGGCTAATCACCCCTAACAACAGTTAGCACCCAGCACACCCCACCTACTCCTCGTGATCACCTCCACCGCGGAGAGCCAGCACCCGAGCAGCAGCGTCGCGACGATCATCGAAGATCATCGCGCACAGGAGCACGGAGAGCCCGAGCAGTGTCGCCAGCCCTCCGCATATCAGGATCGTGAACCAGTCCGGCATCGCGTCCGCCATTAGAGCCTCACCCGAGCTTTTGTAAGTTGGAAATGGAGGAAGGAGGAGGAGGAGAAGCGAGGCCAGGTGTGAGGAAGAAGAGAGGGACACCTCGGCCGTTTATATAGCTCGAGCTCGGTGTACGGTGGGCGAAGTCCACCACCGCCGCTCGTCGCCTGATCGCCGGTGTTCGGAGTCGAATCCGCAAGCAGTGCCGACAGCACGCTGGGCCGCGAGGTGAGTGCACGCTGCCCCGGCAGCTAGCACGCCGCGCACTACCGCGGTACGGCCTAGATGCCCTACGTGCTAAACGTCGCCGGTGGAGAAAGCGCGGGAAGGCGCGCGGGAGAGAGGAAGAAGAAAAAGGCAGAGGGAGAAGAAGAGGCTGACTGTGGGCCCCGGGTCCACCTGTCAGCCAAATTGAGCACTGTACTCTCGGGTACGACCAGCGTATATTTAAATTTAGATTTTTTTTTCTTCTAAAATTTATATCCAGCATAGAGATCTCACGTTTTTGTCCTGAACCGTAGATTTTTCCACGCAGCGCCAGTATTCACACTGTGGTTTTAAACCACTTATTGCCCTCTCCCTGTAGCCACATTTTTATTGCATATTATTTGCTTAAAACAGCTTTTAACAAATCTCGAGGACGAGATTTTTCTTAAGGGGGGTAGTATTGTGACACCCCAAAATTTTGACCTTGTTTTAATGGATTAAAATTTTGCCAGGAATTTAAAACTTTGATTTTTCTGAGCTCTCTTTTTGATTTTTAAACCACTTTTCTTCCTTGTTGTGATGGAGTTTTTCCCATAGTGAAAACCTTTCAAATATGTTACTCCCTCCTTCCATGTATATAGGGCCTAATACGTCTTTCGAGGTAGTCTTTGACCAATGATAAAATTATTAGTATATGAGATATATGATATAAAATTATATCATTAGAAACTTCTTTGACATACGAATTCAATGCTATGCTTTGTGTAACATGCGTGTCATATATCATTGTGCTAACCCGTGGTCAAAGGTAACCTCAAAAAATGTATTAGGCCTTATATAAGTGGAAGGAGGGAGTATTGGACTTGTCTAACCTCTCAAGAAAAACTTTTATTTAATCAGCAGGACTAATTAAATAATTAAGTTGCTTGATTTTTTATTTTCTTGAAAATGTTTTTTCAAGGTTAAATGGCCATATTTGAACTACAACCATTTGATATATTCACTTAAAATTCCAACCAAAATTTGGAGATGTCATGTGATGTTTTTAAATCACTTTTATACAAAAATATCTTTTATTCTTGAAATATTTTGAGTTCTACTCCCAATTTTCTTCTCTGATCCAGAGTACCATTTTTGCACTATAACCCTTTTAAATATTGGTTTCTGGCCTTCACTAAAATTATGGGATTTCAGTGGTAGCATGCAATTCAACTTTATGCAAAAAACTAGTATTGTTCTTTGGAAAAATTGAGTGAATCAACCTCTTTTCTATTCTGGTCCAACTTGAAGAATTGTACAACAACCACATAATGCCCATAAGTCTACTCGGCCACAATCCGAATACAACTCGGATCACATCTGACCAATGTCCTCGGATCTGACCTCGTAGGTTCCTTCCCTTAAGCGCGCAACCCCTTAGGTTCAAGCCGGCTTGGTCGCAGTTTGGATCACCTCCAAACTGCACGGTTGGTAGTGGCCCCTAGCAAGGCATGCCGAACACCAAGTGTCGGTGTCAAAACCGGCGGATCTCGGGTAGGGGGTCCCGAACTGTGCGTCTAAGGTCGATGGTAACAGGAGACAGGGGACACAATGTTTACCCAGGTTCGGGCCCTCTCTATGGTGGTAATACCCTACTTCATGCTCGATTGATCTTGATGAATATGAATATTACAAGAGTTGATCTACCACGAGATTGTAATGGCTAAACCCTAGAAGTCTAGCGTGTATGACTATGGTAATGAGTATATCCTCCAGACTAAATACTCTAGTTTATATAGACACCAGGAGGATCTAGGGTTACATAAGGTCGGTTACAAAGAAGGGAATCTACATATTTGGTCGCCAAGCTTGCCTTTCACACCAAGGAGAGTCCTATCCGGACACGGGTGCAGTCTTCGGTCTTCGTATCTTCACAGCCCATCAGTTCGGCCCATGGCTAACAGGCCGGATGCCCGAGGAACCCTTAGTCCAGGACTCCCTTAGTAGCCCCTCAACCTAGCTTCAATGACAAGGTATCGGGCGCGTAGATATGTCTTCGGCATTGCAAGGCGGTTTCCTCCTTCCGAACTCAAAGATAGTCTTCAGATATATTGAACGTGTCGAGACCTGTAACATAAGTTTTGTATACTTCCACAGAGGGCACAATAATGTATAAATCTAATCCACCGACAACTGTTTATAGCATGACGCCACGTCTCCGTCGGGACATTATTTTAAACCCGTTGTTAGCCTGCAGCCCCGGGTTTCGAGAGGCGGCTATATTGACACGTCTTATCCAAGCCGAGATCGTGTCCCCTTTATTAAGGGATTCTTACTAACACAGATGTGGGTAACCCAACCGTCTTTATGGTACAACTCCTGGGAAACAGGCAAGTTTCAAGGCCCGGGAGTTGACGTTTAGATACTCACGACCTTTATAAAGGGGTACAGATCCGCCTCCCCCTCTTCCACGTTTGCCTCTTCCTCAACCCTTGCCATCTCGAGTTCTAAAACCCAAGTTTCGACCACCTCAAACCTTAGTCATGTCCGGACCTAGCCTTCCCGGTCGGTGGGTGGCTTCTTCTGTAACAGAAGAGGATATTGCGAAGCTTAGGGCGGCGAGATATCTGACCGCAGAAATCCTCCATCGGCTCCCTTCCGAAGGGCAGGTTATCCCTACCCCCAAATCCGGTGAGAGGGTCTGGTTCATCTCCCACTTCCTCCGAGGGTTGGACTTTGCCCTTAATCCCTTTGTTCGAGGGCTCATGTTCCACTACGGGCTGGATTTTCACGATCTGGCCCCGAACTCTGTTCTTATTATCTCGGCGTTCATCATCACATGCGAGGCCTTCCTTCGAATCCCTCCACACATTGGCTTGTGGCTCAAGACCTTCAATGTGAAGCCGCAGATGGTAGGGGGGAAGCAGGCGGAGTGTGATGGCGCCACCGTGAGCAATATTAATAGCGCTCTTTGTCTTAAAGGATCTTTCACCGAGTCCTATGACCTATGGAGCGGTAATGGTTCTATATCACCGAGCCCCGCGACTCCAAGTGGGCGGCTGCGCCTGCGTTTCGATCCAGCCCTCCGATTCAGCTCGCATCATGGATCAATGAGGGGTTGGACTAGGGGTCAATTGATGAGGTACAGACTCTGCAGAGCCACATCCGGAGCCTCCTCGAGAGGGACATTGATCTCATCAACGTTATTCAAGTAATGTTGGTTCGTCGGACCTTGCCGTGCCAAAGGCGGCCTCTCCGTCTGTGGGAGTTTAATCCTGAAGGGTCGCGGACACTTCAACACTTCTTCGGCACTACACACAAAGGGATGTGGAAATTATTTTTCAGGAAACGAAAACAGTGGCCGGATACTACCGAAGACATCGGCCTTGACTGTAACCATCCGGACACCACGGTAAGTTTCCGTCCACCGAACACCTCCTAATCAGGTATCCCGTGGTAAGACACTAAGCAAACCATCTTCTTCCAGGGCGGGATAAAGAAAGCGGAACGGATTAGGTGTCCGTCCCCTCTTCCCGAAGACTCAGCGGACCCCGTGTTAATAAGGATGGTGGCACCGGCACCGTACCAGGCGCCGGTAGAGGAGGGCAAGGTGGAGAGTCGGAAGACCCGGGATGACCTTCGTTCCAGAGGTAAAGTAGATACCGCGTCCCGAGAAATCTACATTTCTTCGCCCAAAGAAAAAGGCGAAGGAGAAGCAAGCATCCCTTCTCCACTCAGGAAGAAAAGGGCCGCCTTCAAAGGTTGGGAGGGGCAGTCTCCCAAGAGGGGCAGGATGCCATCGTCGGACGACTCGGGATTGGAAGGCGACGCCGTTGAACAACTCTGTCATGAGGACAAGCCTTCGACCAAATCGTAAGTGAATACAGGGTGCTTTGATCACATCCCGTTCCTTTCCTGTTACCGAGGTGACATGCCACGTACATGTGTATCTTTACAGTTTGACGCATAGTTTTCCTAAGCAATCCTCTTCTTCGGGAGATCTTCTCCCAGAGATGATGGAAAGTGAGACGCGTCCCCCGGCCTCCTCACCCAATAAGGCGGACGACTCTAAAGTGTCGTCTCGGAGGGTTTTTCTTGATCAACTAGCGGCGCGGGGGATGAAGGAGGCAGTACCCGAAGGTGAACCTCCGATCGTCCAGGATTCGGGGGCCAACAATGAAGGCCCCAGACTGTCCGGTTTTCAGCCAACGATGATTCTGGAGATGGGTGAACATGTTCCGTCAAAGGATGGTCATTCTCCTACAACGACTTTCGTAGACCCGGCGGCGCCGGATATGTTGAGGGATATGCTGCGAAAAGCATCTGTCTTGGAGGAACAGCGTACCTTGACGGGTACGGTGGCTGAGAAGATTCTGTCCGCGAAGAGCGGATTGAATGAAGCCTTCATGAGCCTGCTAAGAGGCTTCGAGGTTTGTGATGTAATATTTTCAACTATATTTTATTTGCAAAAATGCACTTGTGTATAGGTAGTAGCCCCTGAGACTCGGGTTGGCTTCCCATGGGAGGCGAACGGAGGATCAAGAAGAAACACTCAAGGACTAATTGGGTTAATTGGAACACAGGCTGTTTCTCCCCTGACGACTAGCCATACTACGGATGTTGTTGAACTGCAGTGGAAGGTTGATGTGGCAGGGGATGACATTGTATTGATCAATATGCGTCTTGACGAGTCGCAAGGTATGTATTCAGAGTAGTCCTTACAACTACGTGTTTGTAATATAAGCGTGACGCTGAAAGTTGCATACTGGGATATGCATGGCTGCAGATGGTGCCCCTCTATATCAGGCCACAACGCTACGTATCTTTGATGGAGTTCGTCTGCGGTTTTCGGCCCGGGCGTGACTAGGTCCGATATGTCCGAATAGATGGCCGTCGTAGCGTGTTGAGGTGTGTCTTTGCGGTCCGTAGATCGATCTGGTATATCCTGTTCTGCTGTCCGGGTCCTGCCGAGTACCGTGTTTATAATTCCGGGCTGCTTTATATTTGGTTTCATGCTCCGGTAGTATAGGCTGCTATTCGGCTTGAATTGCTGCTTCCTCCTGACCATGTAGTGGTCTGTTAGCCGTATTGCGCGAGGGAGGTACAGACTTCGGTGCATCCTCATCGAATTGAGGCAGCAATTTGCGCTTCGGGTAACTCTTGGCTGGGCGTTCGAGGCCGTATTCTTCGGCTTCTAGGACATCGGTCCATCTGTCGTTGAGCGGATCTTGGTCAGCTTGAAGCTGCTGCTGTTTCTTTTCCAGGCTTCTTGCTGTGGCAATGAGCCGGCGCTTGAAGCGCTCCTGCTCGGAGGGTTCCTCTGGCAGGACGAATTCTTCGTCGCTGAAGCTTGTCTCATCTTCAGAGAGTGGGAGATAATTGTCATCCTCCGAATTGTCATGTGTGGCCTGTTCATCAGGGCTAACTTGCACGTTTCCTGGTTCCCCCTGTTCAGAAGTTGCCTCAACAGGGTCTTCATCGTTTCCGGCGTCTTCCGGAGTATTATTTCCTCCGGTGCCAGCGTTGCTGTCTTTGGAACGACGTGACTTAGAGCATCGCCGAGGACGCCGACGTTTGTTTTGTGTCTCAGGAGTTTTATTCTCAACTGGTTCTTTTTGGTCATCGTCATTGGTTTCTTTAGGATTATCCACCACGTAAACGCTGTACGAAGAAGTGTCCGTCCGTCGTGCAGTGAATGGCAGATTTTGGTTTTGCTCCTCATCAGCATCGTCGTCCATACCGTCGATGTCTTCGGGGCCGTAATCAAGTGTGACGGCTAAATCCTCGACCATGGCTATGAAGTGGGTGGCGGGTGGGAAGCAAAATTCTCCATCGTCCGCCCCTAGTTCAAACCGGACATAGTTCAGCTGTGGGTCCCCCGCCAAGGACAGGTTCTTTAATGAGCTTAGCACATCGCCCAAGGGCGAGTGCTGGAAGATGTATGCGGCGCTGAACTCGAAGATCGATAAATGATCAAGTTCGGCATCCGCGGACTCACATGGTTTGAAACTTACACCCAGAGACGAGTCCGGAGTTCCGGTGACACAAATATTGTGTGAGGTTAAGTCCATGTGAGGCTCCAACACCGGGGAATCTGTGGCCTCCATGGTGGGGTTGAGCCTCCAATCCTTGGATGGAGCAGTATGCTCTGGATCTAAGGCCAGAGTAGTTACAGGAGCTATCTGCTGAACACAGTACGATGACAGATTTAGGTCGTGTTCATCGAGGTGATCAGGAGCGGTCGCCGCGGTCTTGAATCCGGCGCAGATCAAATCTCCGCGGATGTCCGCGACGTAGTTCAAGCTCCCAAATCTGACCTGATGGCCAGGGGCGTAGCTATCGATCTGCTTCAGATGGCCAAACGAGTTGGCCCGCAGTGCGAAGCCGCCGAACACAAAGATCTGTCCGGGGAGGAAGGTTTCTCCTTGGACAGCGTCATTGTTGACGATTGAAGGGGCCATCGAAACCTTTTTGGGGACGGAACGTTGGAACTCTCAATGAAAGCTCCAATGTCGGTGTCAAAACCAGCGGATCTCGGGTAGGGGGTCCCGAACTGTGCATCTAAGGTCAATGGTAACAGGATACAGGGGACACAATGTTTACCCAGGTTCGGGCCCTCTCTATGGAGGTAATACCCTACTTCCTGCTTGATTGATCTTGATGAATATGAGTATTACAAGAGTTGATCTACCACGAGATCGTAATGGCTAAACCCTAGATGTCTAGCCTGTATGACTATGGTAATGAGTATATCCTCCAGACTGAGTCCTCTGGTTTATATAGACACCAGGAGGATCTAGGGTTACATAAGGTCGGTTACAAAGAAGGGAATCTACATATTTGGTTGCCAAGCTTTCCTTCCACGCCAAGGAGAGTCCTATCCGGACACAGGTGTAGTCTTTGGTCTTCGTATCTTCACAGCCCATCAGTCCGGCCCATGGCTAATAGGACTCCTTAGTCCAGGACTCCCTCACCAAGCAGACTATGAAGCTGCTTAGGCGAACTTGTACATCATACTTCCATTCCTTTTGCCACACGATATATATTGTCGGGCTCATGGAGAGTTTGTCATGCTTTTGCTAGCCCGACCTCTTTCTCGTTCCAGTGATGCCGAGCACAAACCAGATTATGTCATAGTCCTTGTCGCATGGCCATGCTTATCCTGGTCGGATCACATGAGGGGCCTAGAGTATATCTGTCGTGATTGGAGGGGCAAATCCCATCTTGCTCGACCATGTCTCGCAACATGGGTCTGTATAAGCCTGAAACCTACCTTGGTAACTACCCAGTCATGGAGTAGCGTTTGGTCGGCCCAAAGCAGGTCTGTCACCATCCCGAGTATATGCGCCAGCTCAGGTCTTAGGACATAGAATGTATGTTGTACTAGAGACTCACATATGACATATCCCTGCGTCTCTTAGTTGAGTCTGTCCGACTCGGACCTTATCTTGACTCGGATCCGACTATGTCAAATCCCACCAGATCCCTCCAAGTCCATATTATCCGGTTAGCATCCAATGCTCCATGGCTAGTGAGACCAAGCCATCGACCGTGTCATATGCTAGTCTAGTCGGCTGCGCGTCCACACAACCCTTTCGACTAGGGACCTTTTAGGACATTAATCATGCAATGCATAGTCCCACAAACAAGTCATGTACTTGCTGATATACACCATTGATAATGTCCAAGGACTATCTTTATTCATAAACACATAGGAAATATCATCATACATGATTGCCTCTAGGGCATATCTCCAACAGCGGGCGCCGTCGATCCAGGGATCTATGGTGGGGATCCATGGCACAGGTTTTACTGGAGATATAAGAGGTTTGGGGGCTGGGGTTAATTATCCAATCCCCTTTTCTCCCTGTCGTGGTATTTCTCACGGGGGGCTTTGCGAGTCGACAGATGCCACAAGGGCTTAGTGTGAGGGTAAGACTGCTGCTGATAGGACCGGGAGCGGGTATGCGAGTTGCACGCGGTGGTTTACCCAGCTTCGGAGCTCTCCGGAGAGATAATACTCCTACTGCTGCATGTCTGAGTGTATCTATCTGGGGTGCACATCGGGCAGTACAAAGTACTCCTGGAGCTGTATCTGGGATCAGTGCCAAGTGCATCTGATCTGGTATATGCCTATGAGCTAGTGGCTGCATGTGCCTGAGCATGCATGCGTGAGTGGCCTTGTGTCCGGCCAAGTGCAAGTGGCGTGGCCATCTCCTGGTGGATGGATGGATGGGTGCCTTATATAGGCATGGTGGTAGCTTACTACCTAAGCTAGGTAGTGGCGTGGGGGGCAAGTAGGCATGGTGCATGTCATCCTTGTCCCCTGGGTCACTTCATAAATAGTGCCAGGGGACAAGTGACACTGTACATGATGGCATCGCGGCACGGTTGTCTTGTCCGCGGTATGGCCGTCTCGTCGATGTCGGGTCGGCCTACAGTCGGCAGCCGACTGGTTGGCGTAGTCGGCAGCTTGCTGGTTGGCGCAGTCGGCAGCGGCAGTCGGCAGCCGGCCGGGAAGAAGCAGTCGGACGGGGAGCCGGTAGGAGCGGCCGGGCAGTCGGACTGAGGGGCTTTGCTAGCCCCGGTGTCTTGAAATATAGTCTTGCCGTCCTCGGGGTACCCGTGGTCGATTACTCCGACAGTAGCCCCCAAGCCTCCGGGCAACTTGGCAACGTTGGGCGGAGGTTTTTTGGCGAGTGTTCATGGAAATGGTCATGAAAAAAGACAAAGTTAGTCCATGCAGATATATCAAATGTTTGCTTTTAGCATTGCAAGTTTTATGCGGAGGGTGCCGACTCGGTTTCGTCCGAGCCCCCTTAATCTTTTTCATGTTCCCTCCACTCTTTGGCTTGTGCTCTCGCTTGCCGGACAGCCGCTCTGCGGTCTGTGGCTGAGAGTGGACCGCGGAGTGGAGTGTATAGTACTCAGAGTCTAGGAGCAGATTCAACCGAGTAGATATTTGTAAAGGAAAACGGCCGGGTCGCCCGAACCGTTTTTCTTCCCGGACGTTTTTCGCGTGGGTGGCCTCCAACATTCACCCTCGCTAGCCGGACAGCCGCTCTGCGGTCTGTGACTAAGAGTGAGCCTTTGGTACTGCGCACGCTACTAAGCCGTCTGCGGGAACTAACGTCTCAGGCCAAGCGGCCAGCCCCCGGGCCAACTCTGGTTGACACCGGAGCGAACAGTGATGCAACTGTAATGAAATGCGGAGATAGTTCCCCGAGCATCACTCGGGGTTATCCATGCTTGCGTAGTGCAAAAATATGTGGGTGAAGAGCTCACATTGATTTTTGTGTAGTCGCGGTCGTCGAAGACAGCCGGCGCGACTCGGCGCTCGCGGAGCGCGTCGGCGCACCCGCTGGGTGTAGCCTTCGAGCCCCCAGGCGCTCGAAGGGGGTCCCGGCCGGTCAGCTCGACCGGCCAGGCGGCGAGGCGCCTTGCAATGCCCTTTTTCCTCTTTTTCTCTTTTGCCGGCTGCTGGCCGCCGGACAAAACTTTTCTCTTGTCTTCTATCTTCGTGGGGGCGCGTCAGCGCACCCGCTGGGTGTAGCCCCCTAGATTCGGGCCGACTGCTGAGCAGTCGGGCCGGATCTCCCGGCAACTACTTTGTATTCTTCTTTCTCGCGGGGGCGCGTCAGCGCACCCGCTGGGTGTAGCCCCCGAGATTCGGGCCGACTGCCGAGCAGTCGGGCCGGATCTCCCGGCAACTACTTTGTCTTCTCTTTCTTCGCGGGGGCACGTCAGCGCACCCGCTCGGTGTAGCCCCCGAGATTCGGGCCGATTGCTGAGCAGTCGGGCTGGATCTGCCGGCAACTACTTTGTCTTCTCTTTCTTCTTCAGCCGGCTGGGCGGACAGACCCCGACACAACAGTCGGGCTCTTTGCAGCCGACCAGGCAGCCAGCGGTCGGACGCACCTGAGGCAGTCAGACGCACATTTCTTTCTTTCTCTCTTTCTCTCTCTCTTTTTTTTTCATCCGACTAGGCAGTCGGACTTTCTTTTTTCTATCTTCCCGGCCGACTTCGAGCAGTCGGACACAGCTCTTCTTCTTTTTTTTGCACAGCCGGCTCTTTCTTTGTTTTCTTTCTTTGACCCAGCAGTCGGCTGGGCACACAGCCCTTGATTTCTCTAACCGGCCCACACGCGAGCAGCCGGCCTCCACCTTTTTTTTCTTTTTCGCGCAAGCCGGCACCCTGACTCTTCTTTCTTTTCTTTCACTGCCTGAGGAGTCGGCTGGAGTGGGACGGCACCAGCCGGCGTCCGGGTTGCGGCAGAAGCCGTCAGGCCGGGTTGCGGGGGAGCCAGCCAGCGCGGGAGCCGGCAGGCGGGCGCGTGCGGAGCCGGCGGGGCGGCGCGAGCAGAGCTGGACGAGGCCGGGCGCTGGGGAGGCCGGCGTCGAGTGCTGGAGAAGCCGGAGCCGGGCGCGGCGCAGGAAGGACCGGACGGGCCGAGTGCTGGAGAGGCCGGCGTCACGGCGGCAGAGCGACGTGGAGTGGTGCGCGTGCGCGGGGCCGTGAGCGGGGGGGGGGGGGGGAGGTGGAGCCGGACCGAACGGGCCGAGTGGCGGCAGCCGGCAGCGGGACTCCTGCGCGGGCCTCAGCGCTGCTGCTGGTGACGGCGCAAGGCGCAGGCAGAGGCAGCAGTTTGGGCGGTGGCGCTGATGCAGCCCGCGGGTGGAGCCGGCGTGCCGAGTGGGCAGGAAGCCGGTGCGGCCGGGTCGGAGGACTCCAGCGGTCGGGGCCGAACCCGGCGCCGCAGGCGGAGGCGGCGGGAGGCGAGCCGGCGAGTGGCAAGGCGGGCGCGGAGCCGGACCCAGCGCTAGACGGCGCAGACGCGGGAGGAGTCGGACCCGGCAGCGGAGGACCCGGCTGGCGCGGGACGCGGCAGGGGCGACCCGGCCCACGCGGGTGGCCACAGTGGCGACCCGGGCAGGCACGTGGAGACTGAGCGGATGGCCAGGCGAGCCGGCGCGGCCGAGGGAGCCCAGAGTCGCGGCGACGCGAGGCGCGCAGGGCAAGAGGCGGCCTGTAGCCAGCGGAGCTGGAAGGCCACCAGGAGTGTGGAGCGGATGACGGCGCGAGCCCGGGGCCGCGCAGGGGCAACCCAGCACGAGCGCGTGCAGGCGGCCGATGCGGGGCCGAAGGAAGCGGCGCACCCACGGGATAGAACTCTGCTCTCGCTGGGAACTCACGTCTCTAGGAATTTTACACTCCATCTTTTGTATTACTACGCGAGAGGAGGAAGCAATCCACAGAGAGAGAGAGAGACCGGGCAGGATGGCAGCGAGAGAAAGAAGAGACTGGAACAGATGGTGGTGGAGCTCAGGCAAGGCTCGCAGCTCGAGACGAGAAGGAGGCCCGACGGCGGCCGGAGCAACAGCTCGACGGCGGCGGCGAAAGTCGCAAGAGGAGGAAAAGGGGTAGCTAGCATCTGACCAGTGTCCGGCTTTTGTCTGACCATGATACACGCACTATCCAACTTGCATCTGGATAGTGTAGGAAGAGTGTATGGCTGTTATCTGGGAAGCGTATGGCCAATGGTTTGACCATACTTTGACTTGCATCTAGCTAGCTCGCAAAGATGATATGTGGAGAAGCTAATGCGCGTTCCGGCCAAAGCAAGGCGTAGCACGGACAGGAGCAAACGCGAGCGGCGCATGGGTGGCCACGGCCGACCGAAACGAGGCCCCGCGCGCGGCATGCGCGCGGACGGACGGTCGGCGTCGCGGTGGTGGTGAAGAAGGCGAGGCCTACGACGAGGACGCGCCGTCCCGCACGGCCGCTCTGGGGGCGGGTCAAAGTCGAGCCCCCGAGCGCTATCGGAGAGACAGCACGACACCGCGGCGGTGAAGACGAAGAGGCCGACGGCCAGGACGCGCCACCCCTCGCGGCCGCTCCGGGGGCGGGTCGATGTCGAGCCCCCGAGCGCTACCGGAGAGACGGCGCGACGCCGCGGCGGAGGCGATGAGGAAAAAAGGGTCCCGCCCGGACAGCGAAACCAGCAGCAGCGTGGTAGCATAATAGTAGTACCACCCCACGGTGGGCTCCAACTGTCGTGGTATTTCTCACGGGGGGCTTTGCGAGTCAACAGATGCCACAAGGGCTTAGTGTGAGGGTAAGACTGCTGCTGATAGGACCGGGAGCGGGTATGCGAGTAGCACGCGGTGGTTTACCCAGTTTCGGAGCTCTCCGGAGAGATAATACTCCTACTGCTGCATGTCTGAGTGTATCTATCTGGGGTGTACATCGGGCAGTACAAAGTGCTCCTGGAGCTGTATCTGGGATCAGTGCCAAGTGCATCTGATCTGGTATATGCCTATGAACGAGTGGCTGCATGTGCCTTAGCATGCATGCGTGAGTGGCCTTGTGGCCGGCCAAGTGCAAGTGGCGTGGCCATCTCCTGGTGGATGGATGGATGGGTGCCTTATATAGGCATGGTGGTACCTTACTACCTAAGCTAGGTAGTGGCGTGGGGGCAAGTAGGCATGGTGCATGTCATCCTTGTCCTCTGGGTCACTTCATAAATAGTGCCAGGGGACAAGTGACACTGTACATGATGGCGTCGCGGTACAGTTGTCTTGTCCGCGGTATGGCCATCTCGTTGGTGTCTCGTCGATGTCGGGTCGGGTTGCAGTCGGCAGCCGGCTGGTTGGCGCAGTCGGCAGCCGGCTGGTTGGCGCAGTCGGCAGTGGCAGTCGGCAGCCGGCCGGGAAGAAGCAGTCGGAAGGGGAGCCGGTAGGAGCGGCCGGGCAGTTGGACTGAGGGGCTTTGCTAGCCTCGATGTCTTGAAATATAGTCTTGTCGTCCTCGGGGTACCCGTGGTCGATTACTCCGACACTCCCTCGACTCCTCTGCTTCTCTTCTTCACCTGAGCGCACCAGAGCACTTGAAGCTATGGCGAGGGATTCCATGGCTAGGGAGGAGAAAATGAAGAAGGCCGATAAGGCCACTTCTCGTGCTCTGGCGGTCCTATAGGTGGCGCGTCGGGGAATTGGATTGCCTCGAGCGTCTCAGTCAAGTGGTTGGAGGACCTTCCCCCGGAGGGGCTCATCCCATAGGACGGATGGAGGCGCTTGAAGGCGAGAGAGGTCGAGCTGGCGCCGCAGGAGGACGAGCGCGTTCTCCTGGTGACCCACATCGAGAGATTTTTCTCGATGCCTCCCCACCCTTTCTTTTGGGACTTTTTGGATTACGCTGGGGCACAGCTCCACCATCTCCCTTAGAACCTTATCATCTACCTCTCGTCTTTCATTTCTCTTTGTGAAAACTTTCTTGGTTGCCCGCATTGGGGCCTCTTCAAACACATCTTCACATGCCGGTCGATGACCGTGAAAAAGGATTCACCGACTGGTGAAATGACCACGTCACCCAGCTATGTGGGGGATTGGGGGATCCATCTTCGGGATGACAGTGCCTTCCCTAAGATGCGTTTCCCCGACTCCGTCAAAGGGTGGCAGGGAACCTGGTTTTATTGCAGGGACGTCCCCATGGCCAATAACCAGTCGAGTCTTCCTCCGTACTAGGCAGAGAGGGTGAGGGCTCCCGAGTCCCTCACTGTGATGAAGGAGGAGAAGACGAAGGTCGGAATCCTGGCCAGGCCCTGGTTGGGGTGGTGAACGCAGGCATCAACAGGATGGATCTGCTGGAGACACTCCTCGGTCGATGGATCCACCCGCTGCAGGCCAGGGCCCATCAGATGTGGATGTATGAGGGGCCAAGTGACCCCACTCGGGTGCACCCGGAGGATCTCGCCAAGAAGGATGTGGGCGCCAAGATCAGAGCTATCACTTGCGCTCAGGACAACCCACTAGGGGGCCAGGAGGGTTCCCCCATATGCCAAGGACTTGCCTCCAGTCGAGGTAATCTTCTTCTGACCTGTCGGACCACCCATAAGTTACTTCTTGCGCATCTAATTCCTGTGTTGTGGCGTTTTTGTTTCTCTAGAGTTTCCAGCACCTGATTTCTGACATACCGGTGCTCGAACGGTCACCCGAGGATGATACGTGTCCATCGTATCTACTTTTACAAACTCTTTTGCCCTTGTTTTGGACTCTAATTTGCATGATTTGACTGGAACTAACCCAGACTAACGCTGTTTTCAGCAGAATCACCTTGGTGTTGTTTTTGGGCATAAATAAAACTTCTCGGAATGACCTGAAAATTTACAGAGAATATCTTTGGAATATTGTTTGATATGAGAAAAATCTTAAAGCACTTTGTGAGAAGAGAAGAGAAGGAGTGTGGATTTCTCTCATGCGTCGGGGAAAAGAAAATGCGGGAGTGCCAGTGTACTATTGTACACAAAGAAACCAAAGAGACGGGAACAATATTTTATTAATCTCAAGGATAACAAATACAATTCCCGATAAGTGCTCTGTGGCCTACTAGCACAGCCTGCCTGACTATAGCAATTGCGGTCTCTGGTTCCCGGGGCCTCGGAAGACTCCCGGTTAATTACTCCTGTGGGTTGCTCGACGAGATACCTCCGATTAAGCTGTGTGGTCGTCTTCATCGTCTTTGCTTCACATTCTCCATGCATGATGATGATAGTGTGTGTAGGTGTGGGCAGCGGCAAAACCCGTGTCCTCGTCGGTACACGTGCCACTCAAAACATGGCTTTGTGCTAGCCATGTCCGCTCTCGCCGTCGCGCCTCATCAGTCTTGACAGCGTCGATGTAGTTGGTGTTGGAATAGCATGGGTCGTGCTTGGCTCGGACTTATTGATGATGTTGTAGCTTCGTCGGGGTATGCAAGGGGTTGCCTCGCGGGAGTATTCTTTCATACAGACCGTTGTCCGTGTAAAACCAACACACGCTCGCATCGGCATGGCCGGTGTGATTGGCATCTCGTCTCTACTAGACGCCGAAATTATGACAGTCTGCGGAGATAACGACTCCGCCTCACAAGGCCGTGAGAGGTAACGTTTTAGAGGGGCGTGATGGATGCATTGTATTGGCTAGACGTCGTATTCGGTGGTCTACCAAAACAAGGATCACGCCGCGGAGCCGAAGAAAGGTAACTTCATGGAGGGGCGTGGTTGATGCCTCGTCTCAGCTAGACGCAGTATTCGGTGGTCTGCTAAGACAAGGAGCACGCCACCTGTACGACAATGAGACCTGTGTGCAATGAAGGGTGCTCCTCGTCTGGTCTGGACGCCGTATTCGGTGGTCCACCAAGACAAGGGCAAACATCACGGGGCCGAAGAAAGATGACATGGAGGGGGGGGGGGTGGTTGATGCCCCGTCCCAGCTAGACGCCGTATTCGGTAGTCTGCCAAAACAAGGAGCACGCCGCCTGTACGACGATGAGACTTGTGCAAAGAAGGGTGCGCCTCGTCTTGGTTGGACGCCGTATTCGGTGTTCCACCAAGACAAGGGGAAAACATTGTGGTGCTAAAGAAGGATGGCTTTATGGAGGAGCGTGGTTGATGCCTCGTGTCAGCTAGACGCCGTATGCGGTGGTCTGCTAAGACAAGGAACATGCCGCCTGTATGACGAGGAGACCTGTGCAACGAAGGGTGCTCCTCGTCTCGGTTGGACGCCGTATTCAGTGGTCCACCAAGACAAGGGAAACACATCACGGGGTCGAAGAAACATGACATGGAGGAGGGTGACTGATGCCCTGTCTCAGCTAGACGCCGTATTCGATGGTCCGCCGAGACTAGGATCATGCCGCCTGTACGCCGAAACCTTTATGCCATGTAGGGGGCACGTCGTCTTGGTCAGACGCCGTATTCGGTGGTCCACCAAGACAAAGGTGTTGCCTCATGGGGCCGAGGAAGGTGACTTTGTAGAAGGGCGTGATTGGGCTCCTTTGTTGGCGAGCTCCATCCGCACCCGATGAAGGGCTTGGTGTGGACAAACTCCGGTGATGTTGGTGTAGTCACTTTGTTCGATGAAGTCCTCTCCGGTGCCGGCGGCGGAATTGAACGAGCGTTGTCTTTGGTGATGAGCACATACTTTCCATGTGGTACGTGCATGCTGGATGTAAGGGGAAGACAAAAGAAAAGAGTTAGACATTAGCCTCACCTTTCGGAAACATGACCTTTGCATCCATCGCCATCGGAGTTCTTTTCGCGGATGAGGGTACGCCGAGCCGCCGATCTCCTGCCAACGTGCGTCTTGCTGGATGTGGTGTTGCGTGGTCTTGCTGCTACTTGATGGATGCTGGATGTATGCCTCCGGCTCCGTGCGTGAGATGTTGTGAGATTTCTCTCGTGGGTTTGCTGCCTCTCCCTCCTAAGGGCATGTACAATGGTTTTATCTTAACAGTGCCACGTAGGATAAATGATGAGGTGGAGTAGAGAGAAATCATAAGAGAAGGCTTGTCTTATCTTATTTAAGAGAAGACAAGAGATGATCTCTTAGCATAATTTGTCTCACCATATTTTTAGGAACAACTAATTATTAAAGATAAGGCTAAGAGATGAGCCATTGTAGACATGTTTTTTGTCATCTCTAATTTACATACAAAACTTAAGATAAGACTATCTTATCAACCATTGTACATGCCCTAATTTTGAGACCTTGCCTCTATATATAGGCAGCCGGCTGGTGCAGAAGAAAGGAAACGTGAGAAGGAACGAATCAGATTTCTTGGCCCGTACTCTTGCTTCGTTCTGCAAGTAATTTTTCCTTTTGTATTCGTTTCCAAATTTTTGTGACTCGCTGATTGTGTATTGCTCCTCCGTGAGCTAAGTAAATCTTAATGCCGCTTCTACACCTTCCTTTTGCTAGCACCTTTCCGTTTGAGCCCGCAAAAGAAAGGAAACCATCTTGCATGCATGTGATTAGCCGGGTGCTGATGGGCCTGCCTCTCGTTGGATAAACTAGTAGATACCCCTCGCGTTGCAGCGGGAACCTATGAAAAAATGCATTAAGTACAAAACATAAAAAAAATATAATGCAATCATGATTGAAAAAAAATGAGAACATGATTATCTAGATTAAGCACATAACATTTTTCTTACAATGGACATATAAAAAAGAAATATATATGTTTCAACTATTGAAATTGTGCATGTGGCATTAATTAAACATTGGTCTTGAGTTATGAACCTTTTTTTGCCACATTTTCCCCTTTTCTCCATTCAGTATGAATGTTATAGAAAAAACATTACAAAGGAGAAAATAGCCAGATCTAGTAATGCTAACCTCAACCTGTCGGTGCCCCTAAAATGAGAGGTGCAATCGGTATGTTGGATACTTGAGTGCCACAGGCACATTATCTAAAGTAATCAAGTAAGGTGACCAAGTTTATTTTCATTACAATAATATGAGATAGAGGTTGTCAAAGTTTAATATATCAAGCAAAAATTAAAACATTACCAGCGTAGTATTTGTTAAAAGCTTCCTCTCATATTTCTTTTGGCTGTTGCTCTTGTCTCCTTTATTCGGCTTATGCTTGTTGCACATGTATCTGTTTGGCGAAATTGACGAAAAAGACATTAATACTGCTAAAACCCATAGGCTATACTTGAGTAAATAAAACCATTTCAAAATCTGATTGAACCATTTCATTGTCTAGTTAACATAAAGTTATTGGATAGACATAGAGTGAATTTGATTGAATCATTTCGTTGTCTCCTCAACACAAATTTACTCCATACATATAGAGCGAGTTAATCTTAATATAGAAGGCACCAAACATTCTTACCTTCTAAAACATCTTTAATTTGGTAGATAGTAGAGACATTTAATCAAACATCCTTTGAGCAACCTAGGTATCTTGAATCAACAATGGTCATAAATTTGTAGTTGCGAAGAATAACAATCACTTTTTCTAAATAAATGATATCAAAATATGCATGTATTGTCATTCTTACGCGAGTGCATGTATTGCCAACTGCCAATTAGTATTGTTTGATGCCCTTGCTCACATGCCATTCATACATAGCATGTTTAAGGAACAAAATCTAAAAAAAATTAGAGATGGAAAGGTCGTTAGTTAGAGAATAAATGCTTTGGGACTGGACAACAATGAGGTCGTGGAGGGAGAAAGAGTACCTCAAGTGGTGTGCGTGTGTGGCCTCCAGCTTTCGCGGATGGATGATCACGTTGGCTCTTGAGGGATCGGTGATATGGATTCAAATAAACAGGTGTTAAAATTCCAAACAAAGAGAGGAAATATGTAGACTCATGTATAGCTTTTACCTTGGTATTGATGTGAAAGTGGAGGTCCTCAGGCACCCTGCTGATGCATGCGGGGGTGTAAAGAAAGTTTTTTGTTCATGTTTTTTTTAACCCATGTGAGTTTCCTTCGACGGAAGTCTTCTATACAACCGGCAATATGCACGCCACAGCCAGGCAGCTAGCCGGCCGCATCCTGGTGAATGTCAGCGAACATGTGTTCGAGACGACGAACAACACGCTCAACGCCATACTGGACCCTGCCGGAACGCCAACGACGCAAACATGCCCGGGGATGGTGCCAAGCACTTCGTCGACCGCGACCCGGCATGCTTTGCTCCTCTTTTGCGAGGCGCCCTACCACGGCCTCCTCGACCGCGATTCGCGCCGCTGGCATCCGCAAGCTCGACATCAACAGGATCCGTCTGGTCGCGTCCGTGCTGCCAGGGCAGGTGCCGGTGAACCGCCCAGCCGTTCGTGCAGCGCTTGATGGAAGGTGCTGCATATGTGCTGGTGCCTTTGAGGCGTACAACTGGATGCTGGAGCACGGCACATGTAGCGTTGATCTGCTATGTGATCTGCGATGGGGAAATTAAGCCTTCTTCCGCATTTGCAGGATAACGGAAGGTGAACAATTCGGAACGATGAATGCTGCTGTTTCATGTGTATTAATGGATGCCGTTTCATGGAGATGAATGCGTGCGTCGATCGTGGCGGCGGCGAGCAGGAGACTCCCACCTTTTTTTTAGGGGAAAGACAACCCTGAGACACAATGCCATATATATGGGCTAACAACACAAACAAAAAAGGCAGGTACATGCCTGCGTTAGCTGCATGGTGGTGGACCATCAACGACCAACTTTGGGCTCGGCCAGCCCAATGCAAAATTGTAACTTCGCAGGCCGAGCGTGGGTTGGTAACGATTTAATGAGGAAAGCGCGTTTGCAAGATTAGCGACGGTGGATGGCTGCATGTCTCTCGGTCGGGTGTGTGAACATAGATTGCTGATGTGGCACATTGCTGATGTGGATAGTGTACATGGTAAGAGAATAGAGAATAGTGGGGAGCAACTTTTTAAGAATGGTAGATACGAGTGCATGCTGGCCGGCCCGCAAATACTCAAGTACGTACGCGTGCGTACATGGTTGCCGCGTATAATCTACTAAAAATACATGCATGTATGCTACCTTACATGTGCATGCAAAAAGGTAACCAAAGACCAGCTAGTATAGGAAGGGGCTAATGTACACGTACACGTATATGCCTGGTTTGAGTATTGCGGGTATTTGGATATATACACGCGGGCTTGCCGGCTGGCCGAGATACCCGACTACGTACATATTGTGTATAAATACAAGTGCAAGGCAAGCTTGTCACGTACATGCAAAAGCCCCCTGTTTTAACTTTTGAACGAGCATGCAAAAGCTACGTACATATGATAATAAGCCCAATCTCAAGTACATTACCTGTGCCGAAAAATTCTCAAAGATAATCATTAAATTGCTCCGTGAAGTACTCAATCTCAAGCACATCGAATGGATCCATACAAGGCAATTTTACTTCAACTTTTCATATAAGGAAGCAACATCCTGGACTTAATCCAGAGCTCCCGGTAGGTCCAATGGCTCTAGCACAAGTCTTGCCATGTATGTTTCATGTAATCTACTATAAAGATGAGACCCTGGGTAGCTTCCAAGAGCACACAAGTTCGACCATCACCCACGACACATCCGATCTAAAGAGAAAAAGGAACACCTTCGTTACTTCTTCTCTGAAGCTAATGCATCGCCTTGACTTTGCGTGTTCTGTGTGCATGCCTAGTAGATACACTTGTATCTTTTGTCTCTTGCTAATTTTGTATTTGTTATTTCACTCGTATCATCAGGACACCATGGGATGGGGTGACAAGTTAAAGAAGTATGGATTGAGAGATGTTGAAGGCTCGAGGAGCGGTAGCAGGAATGACAAAGGCGGCTCAACTCCTCCACCACCTCCAAGCAAGGCGGGAAACCATTCCAAGGGCGTGGAGTACACACGCCGGTCACCGCCGTTGCCAAGTGCCCCGCCGCTCGTACTGAAGTCGCATAGCTCGGCGCCACAGACTATGCGTAGCTACCGGAACCGCAACTCAAAGAATTCTGAGGAGATATACATCTCCCTTGATGCCGACGCATATCCTGTATTTTTTCCTTACTTCTACGTATATCCTGTACGCATGCAGGACAAGCTTGACGACGTGCTGCCGTTCGTGCCTCTGAGCTGCGGTATGGAGCAACTCCTAGACTAGGTGATGGAAAACATGGACCAAGATGAGCCGGCAACCAAATCCACACCTCCGGCCACGTCTAGTTTGGTGGAGAAGCACACGCCCCCGGCAGCGAGTGATCCAGCTACGAATTCTTCAACTGTCGCAGGGAGCGATCTCGTTGTAAAACCCGCCTCCCTATTGACAAAGCCCGCTTCTTTAACCACATCAATAGGCACCCCTAAGTGGACAAGAAGCGGTCATCGGGAGCTACCAATGACAAGGATGTTGGGATAACTGCAAAGAAGTCAAGGCCGTCTGCTTGCAGTACGTGTATAGTGCCCCCGCCACCCTTGCATGAATTTTCTTTTGATGCTTTCTTGACTCGTTCTCTTTTTGTCGCCTTTCTAGATGTCTCCAGCAAATCAACTAATCTAGAAGGCTTTTATTCCCCTGAGGCAAAGGAGCTCCGTGTATTAATTGAGCAACACCAGAATATCCTTGCTGGAGAAAACACTCTGCTCGGGAAGCTCAAAGTTCCTCCAACTTGTAACATCTCAACGCCAAGCCTTGTTCCCCCACCCGGAATAGCAACAAGGTCATCTCAATAGGACTCAAAGATATACAAGAGGCGCTAATGGAGCAGTCGATCAATGAGGAGCTAATCATCACGAAAATAGAGTCTGTGATATGTATGTAGAAGATCCCGTATGCGAACGAGGTCCCGCCAGACCTCAAGATTCTGATTCGCCACCTTGAAGCAGTGGTGGCTCGTCTGGGCAGAAAAGGTGGTCTTGGCACTTCCCACACATTAGCACCCATGCCGGCAGAAGTGTCATCTCTGTTGGAGAAACTCGATGCAGCTCATGCGGGGATCACTCAAGGACTTTGCCGCCTTGAGAAGGAAGGGCCGCACCTAGAGGGACGCCTCGCTGACCTCGCCTCCATCTGCAACAGACAAAAGAAGTTGGCCGAAGAACATTGGATACTTGCCGGCAAACATCAGCACCTTGCAGAGGAGTACAATGCTCTCTGCGAGAAGGAAACCAATATGTCGACACTGGCTGAAAAGTGCACAGGCGTCCTAGCTGACATGATGACTTCTAGCTCCCGCCATCTTGAAGCTCATGAGGATGTAGTACGGAGTTCATCACAGGTGGCCGAGTGGTACACAAGACGCCGTGCGGAGGCGGCTGCCTTCCTGGCCCCTGGCGGAACGCTTCCGAAGATCGCGACGATCCTAGCATACAAAGCTCCTGAGTGAGGGAGTGGGCTAGAGTTCATGGACTGCTCTGCAAAATACGCACTTAGTTCAAATAGGTTCTATCTTAGTTAAATATAATTTGTCTTAGCTCATCCAGAACAAAGTATGATTAGTCCCAGTGAACTTTTGTATCATCGATCAATAAAATGATAGCTTTTGTGATATATCTCATTTTTTACTTTTACCCGCCGGGTCTTTGCTTCATACTAGCCATGGAGCTGCGTTGTATCGGCTTCCAACAACGATGAGGCTAGCTAACCACAGCCTCCCTGGTGTATATGCTGCAGTCCTTCCGGCACGTTGGACTTCACCAATGCTTATGTAACATCTTCAACTTGTCTTGCACCAGCCGCGCACCTTCGAGAGTGCACATCTAGACCTGAAAAATATATCGATCAATCCATCATATGTGCGGGTGTTCGTATGCTTATTTGTATGTCCGTCCATGCTACGGCCATGTATAACCGAGGCATATATTTCCGCTGTACATATTGCCGCCCTCATGCATGCATGTATGTACGTGGGCAAAATTGCCATGCACAACGTACAAGATCGATCAAGAGATTAACTAGTTCGTGCATGCACTAGTCCACCATGTGTGTACATATACTCTTCCCTGTGTATCCTGCACTCCTGAAAATTCCTTTTCATTCAGAAAATAAAATAAAATAATAACAATTAAGGTATTAGTCATGTATGAGAGAGATGAAAAAGAGTTGATCCGTATATTTTTTAGTACTCATTTAACTTCTCTTCTTTAGTACAAAACTACGTCAAATAAATGCCCCCTCACCAAATAAAGTTCGAGCGTGAAGCGATCGAATTTAGTTTGGTGAAAACAATTTTTTTCTGTAACGAATTGGCGCATCAACATGTGTGCAGCCTAGACGGGTATTGACCCGAGGTTCGTGATATTGAGCGTCGTCCCGAAGATCATTGGTTGATAGTAATGTAAATTAGTGTAGGCATGCCCATCCACACCTGATGTTCTTTAGGGTGCTCGTTGGATCGTATAGTAGGCAGGATGCCGATCAATGAGGCAAACCCTCTTTGTTCCATGGCGAAATATCATGCCTTGTCCTGAAAACAAAAAGAACTTTTTTTACCAATCTCGTCGCGACCGTCTAGCTGCTATGGTGCCAGCCGCCTTGATTGGAGGGTTTCACAGATTCACACTGGCCGCACTAGCGCGTTGGACTGCTCCCGTGATATCTTTGTGTTGATGTAGGCGAGGCATCAGTAGATCGTCAATAGTTCCCCTTCGTTGAGCGAACCGTCACACCATCCATGTGGTGTGACAATTCTAGTGGTGTGACGAGACGCCATCGGCCTTACGAATAATTGAGGGGTTGACGTTGCCCCCATACTTCATTTTTGTTGGAGACAGGGTTGCGGAGACTGTGACACCCCAAAATTTTGACCTTGTTTTAATGGATTAAAATTTTGCCAGGAATTTAAAACTTTGATTTTTCTGAGCTCTCTTTTTTATTTTTAAACCATTTTTCTTCCTTGTTGTGATGGAGTTTTTCCCATAGTGAAAACCTTTCAAATATGTTATTGGACTTGTTCAACCTCTCAAGAAAAACTTTTCTTTAATCAGCAGGACTAATTAAATAATTAAGTTGCTTGATTTTTTATTTTCTTGAAAATGGTTTTTCAAGGTTAAATGGCCATATTCGAACTACAACCATTTGATATATTCACTTAAAATTCCAACCAAAATTTGGAGATGTCATGTGATGTTTTTAAATCACTTTTATACAAAAATATCTTTTATTCTTGAAATATTTTGAGTTCTACTCCCAATTTTCTTCTCTGATCCAGAGTACCATTTTTGCACTATAACCCTTCTAAATATTGCTTTCTGGCCTTCACCAAAATTATGGGATTTCAGTGGTAGCATGCAATTCAACTTTACGCAAAAACCTAGTATTGTTCTTTGGAAAAATTGAGTGAATCAACCTCTTTTCTATTCTGGTCCAACTTGAAGAATTGTACAGCAACCACATTTTTAATTGCTCCTCTACCCATGATTCCTTTTCCTACTTGTAGTCCTCCCTGCAGAACCCCTAAGTCCAGGAGCATGCACCTATTGGATCATTTTTGGTTCATGAAATGATGCCATTTATTCCCTGTCCAGAATTGAAGTTTTGTAAAACTTGCACTAGCAAGTTTCTCCTTTTGCCCAAATAACCTCACCACCTTCTCTTTCACCTAAAGAGACCATCATCTGGAGATTTTGGCCCCTCCAAGAAATGCCTAAGTGCCCTTGGCATTTTGTCAAACACCTTATGGGCATGATCTGTCTTGACATGAATTTTGGCACTGCACTGTGAGCTTGCACCTTTGAGCAAACCAACATGTCCACTAGGCTCCCAGTTACTCCTAGCCTGGGTCTGTTAAATGCCAGCCTCACCCAAGTTCTGTAGCAGGCTCTGGCATTACGTCGAGCATGTCCCGTGCACGCCCGGAGCGCGAGCAGAGCGTGCGTTTGGCACGCACGTGCGTCCGAGCCGCCGCGTCTCGCCCCGCACCCGTTCCGGCCCTTGGCCAACAGCAGCTAGCCGCCACGTATTCCCCCCTGCATCGCCACGCCACCCCGACCACCCTGGCACGCTACAGCGCCGCCGTCAGGGCATTCTTGGCGGCACGCCGGCGTCCGCAGTGGCTCCAGCACCGGTCGGCGCCGCCCAAACCACCCCGGCTCGCCACCTGCCCCTGGGAGCCGCGCGAGCTTATCTCCTCGCTCGTCGGCTAGCTCTCGTCGCCTCCACGTCGCCCTGCAAGCTACAGAGAGGCGGTTCGCCGGCGTCCTCATCCACCGCCGCGGGACCGACCCCGATCACCTATTTAAGGAGCCCCGAGCTCGTCTCCGCTCGCAGGCGACCTCAAGCCACCTTCCTAGGGCCCCCTTTGGCAGCCAATCGACCCGGAGAGGTCTCCTTCTCCATCTCCGGCAACCGCAGCCACCGCCATTGCCCCAGCCCTTCCGGCGCCATCAGGGCTTCCCCCTCTCCGTTCTCTCACCAAGAGCTTCCTCTTCCTCCCGTGAACTATTTCCCCTGCTCGATTTTGATCAGGGCTCACCGCGGGAAAAAATCACTTTGCCCGACGACCTCCGTCCGCCGCGAAGCTCACCGCCGACAGCCCCGTCCACCCCAGAGTCCATATCAACCACCGGAGTGACCGTCTTGATCCCCTGAGCACGCTGAGGGCCTCCGTTCTCCGAACGATGCCGTCATTCGCCGGCCCTGGAGCCCTGCCTCTGTTTCGGCCGGAGGAGGCGACGCGCGCGTGGACTGGTCAAACCTGACCAGTGGGCCAGACGGGTCCACTGTCAGCGACCCAGTGCCGATCCACGCAGGCATAAGTGGAAACGTATTCTTAGAATACGCCTTCGACGTGGTCAGTCCGAATCGTTTTCTTTTCTGTTTTATTTTCTTTTCAAAAACTGATTTTGACCACAACTTTGACTGGCTATATCTTTTTAAATAAAACTCCAAATAAGTTGATTCTTTTTCCTACCTCTCTCAAATATTGTCTAGTTTATTGTAAGATTTATTTCAAAAAATTTCAAAACAACTTTTTGTGCTGCTTTGAATTGTATGTTAATTTAGATTTATTTTAATAGGATTTTTGAAGACAGGAGGGAAATCTTTCAAAGGCTCTGGAGTGCACCCTGCCTTTCCAAACAATGAAGGCAAGCATTCTGAGCCCTGGCATAATATGTTGCATGCATGGTTTGACGCGTTTATGACACTACCTCCATACGTGGAACTCGTTATTTTATGTGGTGATGTGATCATCTGCATAAATGTTTATTTGAAATTTCCTTGCTGTTGGAAATGGACATGTTTGTGATAATGATCACCCTCGTATGCCATTCGTGCCTACCAGAAGGAAAACGGGTAAGTCTCTGTCTTGGGTAGACCCGAGCTTGTCCCTAGTTCCTCGTCGAGACGAGTGTGTCCGGCATGGCATGAAGGGCACGATGAGTGGTGAGTCTGTCTCTTGATGAAATATATTCGTTATGCTAATCATGCAGAGAATACCTAAAACCTCCTGAGTTGACCATAGATCGAGTCTTGTTCCATGTAACCCCCATACTTGCTATGTACTACCACTTGTCCCTGCCGCAGGTAGGGTACGGTTCAGTAAGTTGTCAACCCCTTTCAAGCACACACCGTACAGAGAGGCCATGGTGGAAGATACTAGTTGTAGCCGGTAGGCAGGCCACCTGGTTCGGGGGCATGGGTGTTTCCGGTTGGGACCGAGAGGGGAGGCCACACCTTAGAGCGCGTGATATAAATTTGATCCCATGCTACGCGAGGTTGTAGCCTCCCCACTTAGAGTTTGCTTAACAAGTGTCGTGGGTGATTCCAGACACCGGTGAGTTAAGCTGGTGTGTGCAAGTTAGGTGTGTTTTCAACTAAAAGGCCGTAGATGGAATTAGTCCCGATGGACTAAAGGAATCCGTTACTCGTGGGTAAAGAGTACACCCTCTGTAGAGAGATTAAACCTATTTGAATAGCCGTGTCCATGGTTAAGGATTACAGTCTGGGTTGGGTCAAGTGTCGGTCTTAATGTCGGTCTTCGGAGGAGAAACTGTTAAAACAGAACTGAGATCACAATTTGAGACTTGTGAAGATTATGAATTATTATTTTGTTGTGGACTAACCCGTTATACTTTTCGCATTACCAGATATCCCTGGGATGGTTCTACCTCCTGGATATTCACTGTGATTACTCTATCTGTGGTGTCGCTCAGACGCCCGACTGTGGCATGTTTACTGTTTCATTTATCTTATAAGCCCTTTCTGTGGTGTCGCTCAGACGCCCGACTGTGGCATGTTTACTGTTTCATCTATCTTATAAGCCCTTTCTGTGGTGTCTCTCACACGCCCGACTGTGGCATGCATGTCGTTTCATTTCCTTATAAGCCCTTTATGAGGTGTCGCTGAGACGCCCCACTATGGCATTGCCGTATTTTATTTCGTAAGCCCTTTATGTGGTGTCGCACAGACGCCCGACTGCGGCATTTCATCCCTGCTCCTTTATTACTTATTCATATTGCATATAAATAACTTGCTTGCATGCATAAGAAGTGTTTTATTTATGACTGACAATGTGATTGCAACATATTTTTAGTGCATGTTTATCAAATATTTTATTCCAGAGTTCTTAATGTTTGCGAGTACATTCAAAGTACTCACTGGCTTGTCCCTGGCTATTGTTTTGGCCAGATTGCTTGCCTGGAGAGGAGCGTTGCGATGACAGCCCCGAAAACTAGGCAACGGTGGTAGCAGCCCCGCGAAGATAGGAGTTAACCTGGTCAGCTGTTCCTGTGGGAAAGGAGTCCCATACATGGATGATCCACAAACCGCTTCCGCCATCAACCACTAGAAACCATTTATTGTACTCATAGGCCACAATGGTCTTGTACTACATATTTTGTATTTTTTTTGCTTGGAATTTCTGTATCAAGTTGATGCCTCATCAGCTAACAGTAATCCTGGGGCTGATGAGCTCGACGGCCATTTTCTGGAAATTTATGCCCGGAAAACCGGTCGCGACAGACATATCGGCTCCACCATCGTCAGTGAAGGTGTTGCCTTCTGGTGCCCATCGTGCGTGTCGGTGTAGACCATTGGTTGTCGGGTTGTCGTGGGTGCTGTCAGGGACATATGGGTATTGCTGCACCCAAACACCCAAGACATTGTTCGATGCAGTGGTTGTCTACTGAATGCCGTCGACGATGACAGGGAGTGTCTCTCCATGGCTGCAAATATGTTGGAGGAGCACAACTAGAAACACCAAACAAAAACAGGCAGAAGAAAGAAAAACAAAAAATGTGTTTTTTTAAATGTTTGCTTTCCCGTTATACACCACCTACTAGGCGTGATATCCGAGAAGCCTACCGAAGGAACTTGTCATTGGGAATCATCGAAAGAACTTGACGATTGCAACTCAACAACTTAAATACCTTCGGTGTACGTGTATGAAGACGCCGTGTTTCGGGATGCTTCCGAGAGGCAACCGAAATTTATACTCTAGCCCATCATCATAATGAGGGTCCCCACAGCTCAACATGCCCCCTGCACACGCCCCATGAACCTTGAGACTTGGGTGTGATAAGTTCAGGGTAAATGGTTTTGGGACAACGGCTTGGCGATTTTCTTCATGCATATTGAGGGGTGGTGAACAACTTCTTCCCGCTTTCCTTCCAGTGGGTTCCTTACTTCTTGGGACCGCTTGATTGCTTCTTGGACTGTTGGGATTTACTTTCTTGAATTTGCTTCTTGGACTTTTAGAATTTTATTATGGTTTCTCACGCGGATGATTGATTTCCGCAGACTTCATGGATTTGCTTTGACATTCGGCTCGAACTTCTTGAGGACTCTTCTTCCGGGATTTCTTGGGGACCCACCTTGGGAACTTGGAAGGGAACTGTTCACCTCTGTGGACTAGGAAAAACCCACTTGTACTTTCTCTGGGGCTTCTGGTGGCGCATCCCAGGGTTGCCATGTGACTACGCACCAAACCAACCCGTGTCGGGTCAGGCAGCCCTCCATGATCTTTTCCTATGGTCTTCCCTAGAGTGCGAGCCTGTGTGAACATGAGGCATGCCGGGAAACATGAAGAGCGCAGGGTCTCAATACTCGAAAGTGCCCAAGTAATCATCTATGCTGCCTCCGGACGCAGACACCTGGTACGTGTCGTGCATTGTGGGTGTAGGAGCCACTCCACCTGCAACTTGACACATTGTGCCGCCCTCCAACAAGTCCTACGGTAGCCAAAACTTCAATCAACAGCGTAGTGCGATAGGGGAAAGCCACTTTTTTTGTTGGACTTAGTCCGTAAAAATTGGGGAAAACTATATATATCCACGAAATGCAAAGAGAGTGCACCATGGATCCGAAAGCCCATAGAAAAAGTTTCCCCAATGAAAACCCGAAAGGCAACAAAAGAAGCAAAAAATTTAAGAAAAATATTTTTTGAGGAACCTTCCGTTGATTGGGGGCATAGGTCGGGCTCCTTGGGAATTGACGAGCTGGTATGCTCCCCCGTCGTACACTTGCTTGATGACATATGGTCCTTCCCTCTTTGGCTCGAACTTTCCCTTCGTCTTGTGCGTCACGACGATGGGTCGCCTGAGCACGAGAACTAACTCGCCTTTTCGGAAGACGCGTTGCTTGACGATCTTGTCGTAAGCTCTCACCATATTTTGGCAGTAAAGCTCCAGGTTCTGTAGGTCATTAAGTTGCCCCTCTTCAAGGGTGTCAAGCTCCTGAAACCGCAGTTGTACCTATTCGTCTTGAGTGATCTCATCTTGGATAGCCACCCTCAAAGAGGGTAGCTGGACCTCCAGCGGTAGGAACACCTCACTCCCGTAAACGAGGGAAAACGGAGTCACCTGTGTTGAGGTATGGACTGTGACAGGGTACGCCCATAAGGACTCGAAGAGATGATCATGCCAGTCTCTCCGATTCCTTGTCACTATCTTCTTGGGTATCTTGCCGAGCGTTTTGTTGAAAGCCTTGATCGCACCGTTAGCTTGACGGTAGTAGTGGGTGGAGTAGTTCCACTTGATCTTGTACTTCTCCGTGAACCTGTACATATTGTTGTCGGAGGTGATCCGATGAGGTATCCCAAAGCGATATATGATGTTTCGCTCTAGGAAGTTGATGACGTTGTCACTCTTCACCTCCCTTAACAGAACAACTTCCGCCCACTTCTAGAAGTAGTCCGTTTCCAGAAGTAGTCCGTCACGGCGAGGACGAAGCGATGCCCCCTGGAAGATGGAGGGTTGATAGGGCCAATGACGTATATTCCCCACGCATCGAATGGCCAAGAGGGAATGGTAGGGTGAAGAGGGACCGATGGCTTGTGCTTGAAATCACCAAGTACTTGACAATTGTGGCATGATCTAGCCACCCGAAGGCAGTCTGCCATAATGCCCGGCCAATAGTATCCTACTAGACGTATACTATGATACATCTTGGCCCCTCCTTGGTGCCCGCCGCAGACTCCATGATGCATCTCCTGTAGGATCTTGTCGGCTTCACTTCGGTTGACGCATCGAAGTAGGACCTCCTGCCCATGCGAACGTCTGTATAGGACACTTGATTCAAAAAGGTAGAATGGGAGTCGTCGTTGTAGTTGGCGCCTTGTGACAGGGTCGCCGGGGAGGCTCCCATGCTTCAAGTAGTCGAGGAATGGTTGCAGCCACTCGCCCTCCTCTATGGCATTTTTCATGACGGTATTGACTTTGTACTCCGCAGGGATGAGCTCCAAGACAGCCGAGAGTAGCCACCTTTCTTCCACGTTCACATGCATTGTTTTATTATCTGGAAGCACCAACGCCGCTGCTAGTTTCGCTAAAGCATCAGCAGGTGCATTCCTACTTCGCGGGACATGAAGCACTTAAACATGTTGAAATTTTCCCATTAGATTCCGGGCCACGGAATAGTACGGCACCAGTTCAGGCTTGCGAACTTCATAGATGTCGTTGACTTGATGGATGATGAGTTGAGAGTCTCCAAGGAACAAACCTCCATGGAGAGAGCCAAAAGGAGGCTGAAGATGAGCGCCTCGTACTCTGCTTCGTTGTTGGAGCATTCTTCTTTGAGGAGGGAGAATGAGTGATACATCACCCCTCCTTATGGCATCTTGAACACCAAACCTGCACCAGCTCTTCGTCTTGGGGTACCATCGGAGTCGGCGTCCATGCAGGAGGCACCGTCAAAGTAGATCTCCCACGCCACATTGAGGTTGACATTGAAAACCTCTTCGTCAAGAAGGTCCATGACAAGAGGTGAGTCGTCTGGAATTGGTTGCGCTGCGAGAAACTCCGCCAAGGCTTGACCCTTGATTGCTTTTTGAGGCACAAAGGTGATGTCAAACTCCATCATGATAACTGCCCATTTTCCAAGTCGCCCCATAAGCGCGGGCTGACTTAAAACGCACCTCACGGGGTCCGCCCTTGCGACGAGCTGGACTTCATGCTTCAACATGTAGTACCTGAGCTTCTTCAAAGCAAATATTAGGGCCAAGCACAACTTCTCTATTACAGAGTAGTTTCGCTCAGCCCCCACCATGGCGCGGCTCAAGTAATAACATGCCACCTCCTTCCCATCATCATTGTTTTGGGCGAACAAAGCGCCTATCGATGTAGGCTGTGCCGCAATGTATAGAATGAGTGGGCGCCCCTTCACGAGAGCTGCCAACACAGGTGGATTGAGGATTTACCTTTTGATTTCATCGAATCCGCGTTGGCATCCTTCATCCCACATGAACGGAGCTCCTTTCTCATGAGGCTCGAGAAGGGCTGGATGCATCCGGAGAGGTTGGAGATGAAGTGCCTAATGTACGCTAGCTTCCCTTGCAATGACCTCAACTCTTTGAGATCTTGAGGCCGCGGCATGTCGAGGATGGCCTTGATCTTCTTAGGCTCGACCTCTATGCCTCGGTGATGAACAACAAAGCCGAGGAAGAGGCCTGACTGAACAGCAAAGGCACACTTCATCGGGTTCATCTTGAGTTGATGTTGACGTAGCCGCTCAAAGACAACTCGAAGATCCTCTTGATGATGCTTGCGATCCTTGGTTTTGACTACCATGTCATCAACATAGCATTCCACCGAATGGTGGATTTGTCACAGCCCTAGAAATCTTCTTGTAATTAGTGTCATTGCATCCATGCATCAATTTCAATTTCTCTTAATTTTGAAATGGGGGCTGATAAACCCTAGCAGCAAATGAAACTCAACTAGGGTCCAAATAAAAATCATTTCACTGAACCCAAAATGCCCCTCTAAAATGTTCATCATCTTTGGATTGGTCTTGAACCTCTGCAAAAAATATTGCACATTTTTCTAGGTCAATTGGGGGTCACTGAATTAAATCATACAGTATTTGCATTTGGGCATTTTAAATGCTATAAAATATTTTAAATGCTCAAATAATCACAAACTGAAATGTTTACTGTTGGAAATATTCCAGATAGTGGCCACAGTCAGTTGCATGATTTTTGGAAATGCTCTGGCATTTTTAATAAATCCAAACACAATTACAGAAAATACAAAACAGAAATAAGAAAAGAGAGAGAGAGAAGGACTAAGCAGGCGTTTACCTGAGGCCCACTTACCTGGTGGCCTAGCAGAATCGGCCAGCCCACCAGGGGCGCCTTGGTCTTCTTCCACCTCTGCCAGTAGGCAGAGGCGTGTCGATGCCAGCGCGCCCGAGGCCTCCACCTCCTCCCTCCCAGCGTGCCTGGCTTCTCCTCGACGCCCTGGGGGCGCCACGCGGACCCTTGGACCCCTCCTCGACCGCTCCCTCTCTCCCTGCCTCGTCTCTCTCCCTCTCTCTCCCGAACCCGAGTGCAGCCGTTGCCGCCGACGAGCATCGCCATGGCCACGGCCACCGCCTTGTGTCGTCGTTGCGCCCAGAGGCTCCGCCTCTACCCCCTCTTCCTCTCCACCGAGCCATGAGGTCCCGGACGCGCTGCAACGCCGCCATCATCGTCATTTCCATCGCCGGCCGCCGGAGATCCCCTCGCCACCCCGCTTCGCCACGGTTCCTCCCCGAGCTCGCCGTTGTCCTCGTGGCAACCGCAGTGAGCTCCTGCCCCTGCTCCCCTTCCCCGCTCCCTCTCTTGCACGCCATAGCTGCTGCACCGCGCTCACCCGCACACGCCGCCGCCTGCCCTCGTCGCCGGCGTGCTCTCGGCCAACTAATGGACCGGCCGTCGTGCCCAACCTGCTCGCCGTGCTGCGTAGAGCATGTAGGTGCCCCGCACGAGCCTCCCCGGCCACCGTAGCGTCGACCCGAGCTCCGGCGACCGCCAAGGACGACGCCGGCGACGACTCCGGCCACCCCAGGCCCAACCACCTACACCACTCGACGCGGACGAGTGCCCGCGTCACAGGGATGCCCTCCGCCGGCCATTTGGTCACCGGAGGAGGAAACTCGCACCTCTCCGCCGTCCCTGGCCTTGCCGGCGACGAGCCCCGGGTCAACTCCGATGAGTTTGACCCGGGTTGACCCCAGTTTGACCCTCCTGGGTCCATGACATGTGGGGCCAGCCCCTGCTAATTACCTAGTTTAGGTTTAACTAAAATATGATTAGCCCCCTGTGACACTGACACGAGGGCCCCACCGTCCAGGTTTGACCTAGACCGCCCAGTTGACTTGCTGATGTCTCTATGACGTCACGCTGACGCAGTAAATAATTTCTGTATTTAAAATAATTCAGAAAATCCAGAAATTGCCTAAACTTCTAAAAATCATAGAAAATAGTCTATAACTCAGAATGAAATAAGTTATATATGAAAAATTATCAGAAAAATTCAAGGAATCTGTTTATGGCATTTTCATGCATGTTTGAACAACCTAGGGTTGCTGTACAGGGCAATTTTCATAAATGGCATTTGAATTTCCACTTATGGAGTTTGAATTTGAACCTTTGGTTCAAACCAACTTCATTTAATATGGTTGCTAGTTGCATTAGCTCAATCAACAGCATATTGCCATGACATTATCATGCATCATAATTGTTGCAATGCATTGATTGTGTTCCTCTTTGTTTGCCGGTATTTGACCCCTCTCGATAGACGTGGTTTCGACGATGAGTTCGATGACACCGATGAAGAGCTATAATATCTTTAGAAGTGCGAGGCAAGCAAAACACCCTTGTTCATTCCGATACAACCCACTCTCTTGCTCCTGCTCTATTTTACTGCATTAGGACAACAACGATTCAACTGTTACATGCTGCGGTAGTTGAACCCATTATCCTCTGCATAACCTGTCATTGCCACAGTAAATAGATGAAACCCACTAGCATGAGTAGGAGTTGTTTGAGCCCTGATGTGCCTACTCATTCATGCTTGTTTGTCGTGCCTGCTACTGCTTAGAGTTGAGTCGGGTCTGATTCATCGGGAATGAATTGGAATGGTGATGAACATGTCCTACTGCGTGTGAGCTAAGTGTGTGAACACGATTTGGTAAAGGTAGCGGTGAGAGGCCATGTAGGAGTACATGGTGGGTTGTCTCATTGAAGCCATCCTCAGGAACTGAGTTCTGTGTTTGTGATCCATGAAACAGTTACTACCACGCATTGGGACCGAAACCAATGGACCCTCTCGGCTTCTTGATCACCCTTGTTCTTAGTCCAGGAGTTGCAAGTAGTTTCTGGTGTTTGTAGTATGCTGGGGGCCGCACGCAAGGCTGACCGTCGGGGTGGGCTGTGTTGCGGTAGGCACGTGGCACGGTGTACCGGGCACCCGTTTGGTGTCTTGGGAACCCTGCTCACATCGTTCGGGGCCGTATGTGGAAACCTCGGCCGGACTCCCTGCGGATGGAACCTGAATAGGCGATAAACCTGGACTAGAGACTTGAGTGTTTAGGTAGGCTGTGGCCGACACCCTCGCTGGGCTTCCGCTTGAAGGTTGCCGAGTACATGTCGTGTAAACGACGATAAGTGGTGAGAGCGTGTGTGAAGAAGTACACCCCTGCAGGGTTAACATCATCTCTTCGAATAGCCGTGTCCACGGTAATGGACTTCTGGGTTCCCTATAACAGTTCATAGACAAGTGGAAGTGGATACTCTAAAATGCGCAAGATAAGCGTGAGTGTTATGGATGGTCTTCTCGTAGGGAGACGGGAGCGGATCCATAGTGGTGTATTGATACGGTGAATATGTGGACTCGTGTGCGCCACCTCAAAGAGTTGCTTGCAGTCATAGTTCAGGATAGCCACCGAGTCAAAGCTGGCTAGCTGCAGTTAAACTCCACCACCCCCTTTTGATACTGATGCATATGTAGATAGTTGTGATGTAAGTCTTGCTGGGTACATTTGTATTCACGTTTGCCTATTTTATGTTTTTGCAGAGAGACTTCAGTCTCGCTAGTAGCACCGCTTGGACTTCGACGTTTAGCTTGTTACCTCAGCTACGATCTTGTGCCCTCGGCAGGATCTGGTAGATAGTCAGGCTTCTCAGCCTTTTTCATTTGTAGATGTCTGTACTCAGACATGTTAAGCTTCCGCATGTGCTTGTTGCTTGTATGCTCTGAATGTTGGGTCATGAGACCCATGTTTGTAATATCTCGCTCCTCAGAGCCTAATGAATAAATACTTGAGTCGTAGAGTCTTGTTGTGATGCCATGTTGTATTTACACATATCGAGCATATTGTGTGTATGATTGAAATGCTTGGTATGTGTGGGATCCGACTATCTAGTTGTTTATCCTTGGCAGCCTATCATATGGGGAAATGTAGTCTAGTGCTTCTGAGCGATAGTAGTCCGCTACAGCCCGGTTCACCGGAGTCCTGCTAGCCCAGCACTACTGCTCGGAACACTTGACTGGCCGGCATGTGATTCACGTCGTTCCTGTGTCTGTCCCTTCGGGGAAATGTCATGCAGTGTTATCCGGAGTCCTGCCTAGCATGGTACAGCGCAGGTTACCGGAGTCCTGTTAGCCTAGTGCTACAGCCCGGATTTATACGTTATTGACCGACATGCTTGATGTGATTCATGTATGCCTGTCCTCATGGGTTAGTGCCGCCTTGGGTTCACGACTAGCCATGTCGGCCCGGGTTCTTTGTCATATGGATGCTAGCGACACTATCATATACGTGAGCCAAAAGGCGCAAACGGTCCTGGGCCAGGTAAGGTGGCACCCGTGGGAATACCATGCGTGAGGCCGCAAAGTGATATGATGTGTTACATGCTGGATCGGTGTGACTTAGGATCGGGGTCCTGACAGCGTTGGTATCAGAGCCTGACTGCCTGTAGGAATACCAAGCCAAACTGGTCGAAGTTGAGTCTAGAAATGCTTTAGTTATGTAAGGGAATTGATTGTGGAAGGGAACGTAAGGCTCTTTTTACTCCTTATACCTCATGGCCTTCTTATCTGAGTCAGCCTCTTCTTTTCTACGGGGATTAAGAACTAGGCCTTCTCATCTATCTATCAGGAGGACGTGTTACTAATCCATAGACTTATAGGATTGATGGATTCAAGCCTCAGTTCGGTTTCTACTACTTCTGTTGTTGACAGTTGATCTCGGAACCTTGATATTGTGATGTTGAGTGGTTATGCCACAATTTTTGCAGGATGTCTCAAATAATTTTGAGCATTTACAGCCGTTATGCTGTCCAAGTCATCCCAGGTCTCTAAATAGTCTGATGCATTTGCAAATCCCTTTCTCTCCGTTCCCGATGTCCTTTTTGGTCAGAATAAGCACACTAATCGGTCTGTTGAGGTACTCCGTTGCCTTGACATATATGTTGGAGCTATTATTATGACCCCAGGTGTCTTAGGGAGTCACCTAGTAAACTAGCCATGTTTTGTGTTCCCGGTGTGATGATTCTGGCCATTATTCTCGAAAGCATCCCGTGATGTCATTTAGTAGTAGGTATTCTACTCCTGGGTTTTGAACCCGAGGTTCACCCTACCTACCTCATGTCAATAGTGTTTGCTAGTTCCTTTAGGATATTAGTAACCTTTGCATTAGTCCTCGAGGTCCGTGGTATCTCCTTCTTCCAAATACCATGAACCATTAAGGCAGAAGTTCTTTGAACCAAAAGATCACAACCAGGGTGCTCTTGAGGAGTACTCCATTCATATTGTGACTCTGCCAGTTCTATCATTCTGCATGGGTTATCCGGAAGAAATTTGTTGAACTCGTTTGACATACTAACCCATGAATCCACAACTCAGAAAGTTATATGTTCCTTGAGTTGACCCTCCTCAGCTATATTCCGACCCTAGTCTATCAATTGATAGTCAGGAATAGTTGTGCGTTTGTGTTCATCGATGCCTATTATTCTTGTGGTCTGTCAAGCCATTCTATTCCGGAATGACTAGGAGAAACTGTAACGCCCTGAGACCGACGCTCCAGAAGATTTCCTTATTCTCGTGAGCTCCGTGTGTTTCATTTTGCTTGCTCTATTTATTTTTGCATTGCATCATGTCATCATGCAGTCATGCCATTTAATTTTTAAAACTTAACTAATTAAATTGCATAGATTTTGATCTATTTAAATCGAGGGAGTTCACATGGTGACTTCTCTTTATAACATATCCTCCCAATATTAGGGAGCTATATTAAAAATATTCCATTATCTTTGGAATCACCATAACATACCTGCACTTTAAGTTCCTTACATTTTCTATCTCAATTCCTTTCCTCAAACTTTGCCAACAATTCTTATCTCTTTTATTGAGGCTCTACCAAAAATCTCAACATTTTGGTCACTCCTAAACCTCGTCCTAGTTCAAACCATTTGAATTAAATTCAAATGAGTTTGAATTCAACTTCACACGTGTGCCCACTTCTATTTTCTCCGGATCAAGCACATTTTTATGAGTCCGGGATGGTAGCCCCTTGCACAAATTCTTTCCGTTACCCTCTCTTTCTTTTATTTCTTATCTCTATTTTGTTTCTTTTCTTTTGAGAGAAAGAGAGAGGAGAGCCCAGCCGCCAGCCTCTAAGGCCCATCCGGCAGCCGCCTCTCGAACCCTAGCTAACTCTGCCCGATCCCCATCTCTCCCCCTCGTCCATCCCCCGCCGCCAGGAGCCATCTCTCGCTCGATCCCCCTCCTCTCGCCCTCTCCCTCGAGCTCCAACGGGGACCGCGTCACCAGGCCGCCGCCCGCTCCTCCCTCGACCCCGCCAGAGCGAGCACCGCCGAGCAGCTCCTTCGCCTCTGCTTCGTCGCCGTCCTCCATGGCGTCGCCTCTCTAAGCTCCGCCCCGCTGGATCCACGTCGTCGCCCCCGTCTCAAGCCCCGCCGACGTCCAGCCTCCTCGACCTCGACCTCGACCTCCTCTGCTTCCCTCGTCCTCGCTCGATCTCGAGCAGGGGAGCAGGCACGTCATCACTCCCTTTGCCATGGAGCTCGCGTCCCCTCGTGTCGCGCCGCTGGTCTCCTCTTCGAGCAGGAGCTCCGCCTCCCCTGCTGCACGTCAAGGCCGACGCCGACTGCATCGTCCAACGCCAAGTCCCGGCCTCCTCTGCTTCGTGGTGACCACCACCATAGCCGCGGCTACCATCAACCAACCGCGTGGCTCGCCCCCTGTCTCGGCCGTGCCAAGTTCCCTGCTCCGCCTCCACACGCCGCCCGCACACGCTACCAACAGCCAGCAGCCCCAGCTGCCTCCATGCATCTCCGGTGACCTCCTGAGGCAGGGCCTTGACAAGTCCCTCGATGCCCCTCCAGATGTGCCAATGCCTCTGTTTGAACCATGTACAACTACACGGTGATGCGCCAAGTACCCCTCGGATCGTCAAGTTCGACTACATGGAACCGCCAAGTACCACTACGATACATCTACGGACGCAAAAACCGGAACAACAAGTACCCCGACGTCACATGTACCACTACCGTCGCCGAGATCGCGAGAACCTCTACCCTCGACCCTAGAGCATGCGAGAACGACTACTTCCTCTCCGCACCGGTCCGCTTCGAAAATGCACGCTTTGAAGGTATAACCCCGAGATGACGGTCCGAGAACGAATGCTTGTATTATATGAGATGCTCGAGTTTTGCACCGTGATCGAATTGTCGCTTGCACGTTCCTCCTCGTTTGCCATGCCACCATCTTGTGGGAACCCGTTATCCGGGATCACCCCACCTTCTATCGCATGTCACGCTCTCGTCACTTTTCCTTTTGCACCGGTATCTTCGTGAGCTATCGGAACCGGAATGTTGCCGTGGCACCATTTTCGGATTCGTTGCCGTGTCACCCGTTTCTTCTACCACGGTGACAAATGCTTCATAACATGCTCGTGTCAACATTTTCATAAAATTGCTTAAAACTTGCATATGTCATCCGCATCATAATAACAACATTTAAAATGTTTATATTTGTTGTTTCCATCAATTTGCTAAATGCATATGGGGATTTACCGGATTTGTTGTTTGTTATATCCGGCCCCATTTAAATTGTTTAGATGGTATAGTTTTGTTATGCTTCACCCCTTGCCATGTTAATCAACATTTAATATTGTTGGGTACATAAACGAGATCGAACTAAATAACTTGTCGTGGTGTCTCGTCAATATGCAACTCGTTGCATATTGAGCTCCACTTAATTTGTAGGATTGCTTGTGCATTTTTGCCATGACATGCTTCATTAAACCGGACATGCATCATACTTGGTTGTGCATCATGCCATGTTTATGTGATGGTTGTTTACTATGTTGTTTGTTTGTTTCCGGGTTGCCTCTCGTTAGCATCGGTTTCGTCCCGAAGTTGTGAGGATTCGTTCGACTCCATCCGTTTGTCTTCTTCTTGGACTCGTTCTTCTTCCTTGCGGGATCTCAGGCAAGATGACCATACCCTCGAAATCACTTCTATCTTTGCTTGCTAATTGCTCGCTCTTTTGCTATGCCTATGCTGCGATACCTACCACTTGCTATATCATGCCACCCATATTGCCATGTCAGCCTCTAACCATCCATGTCCTAGCAAACCGTTGATTGGCTAGGTTACCGCTTTGCTCAGCCCCTCTTATAGCGTTGCTAGTTGCAGGTGAAGATGAAGTTTGTTCCTTGTTGGAACATGGAGATGTTGTTCCTTGTTGGAACATGTTTACTTGTTGGGATATCACAATATCTCTTATTTAATTAATGCATCTATATACTTGGTAAAGGGTGGAAGGCTCGGCCTTATGCCTGGTGTTTTGTTCCACTCTTGCCACCCTAGTTTCCGTCATACCGGTGTTATGTTCCTTGATTTTGCGTTCCTTACACGGTTGGGTGATTTATGGGACCCCCTTGACAGTTCGCTTTGAATAAGACTCTTCCAGCAAGGCCCAACTTTGGTTTTACCATTTGCCACCTAAGCCTTTTTCCCTCGGGTTTTCGCGAGCCCGAGGGTCATCTTTATTTTAACCCCCGGGCCAGTGCTCCTTCGAGTGTTGGTCCAAACTGTCAGCCGCCGGTGGTCTCCAGGGGCAACTCTGGACTGGCCTACCAGAAGTTTGGACAATCCGGATGTGCCCTGAGACCGAGATATGTGCAGCTCCTATCAGGATTTGTCGGCACAATCGGGCGGCTTTGCTGGACTTGTTTTATTGCTGTCGAAATGTCTTGTAGTCCGGGATTCCGAGACTGATCGGGTCTTCCCGGTATAAGGAATATCCTTCATTGACCGTGAGAGCTTATAATGGGCTAAGTTGGGACACCCTTGCAGGGTTATTATCTTTCGAAAGCCGTGCCCGCGGTTATGAGGCAGATGGGAATTTGTTAATGTCCGGTTGTAGAAAACCCAAAGTTGACCTTAATTAAAACACATCAACCACGTGTGTAACCGTGATGGTCTCTTCTCGGCGGAGTCCGGGAAGTGAACACAGTGTTGGAATTATGCATGGCGTAGGTTGTTCAGGATCACTTCTTGATCACTTCTAGTTACGCGACTGTGCTTTGCTTCTCTTCTCGCTCTCTTTTGCGTATGTTAGCCACCATGTATGCTAGTCGCTTGCTGCAGCTCCACCTCACAACCCTTTCCTACCTTTAAGCTTAAATAGTCTTGATCTCGCGGGTGTGAGATTGCTGAGTCCTCGTGACTCACAAATTCTATCAAAACAGTTGCAGGTGCCGACGATGCCAGTGCAGATGATTCAACCGAGCTCAAGTGGGAGTTCGACGAGGAACGTGGTCGTTACTATGTGTCTTTTCCTGATGATCAGTAATGGTGCCCAGTTGGGGTGATTCGGGGATCTGTGTAGCATTTGGGGTAGTCTTATTTCATTTTGGTTCCGTAGTCGGACCTTGAGTGTAATCTGGATGATGGATGTTTATTTATGTATTGTGTGAAGTGGCGACTGTAAGCCAACTATGTATCTTTCCCTCATGTATTACATGGGTTGTGTGAAGATTACCTCACTTGCGACATTGCTTTCAATGCGGTTATGCCTCTAAGTCGTGCCTCGACACGTGGGAGATATAGCCGCATCGAGGGCGTTACAAGTTGGTATCAGAGCCTTCCCCGACCTTAGGAGCCCCCACTGATTGATCGTTTTTAGCGGTCGAGTTGTGTCTACAAAATGTTTTGAGTCATTTAGGAATTATATATTGGAGAGTTTAGGAATTCTTTTTACTTCCCAGTCTCCTCATCGCTCTGGTAAGGCATCCTGACGTAGAGTTTTGACTCCTCTCTTCTCAAATTTCACTAAATTTTTTTTTAGGATCACGCGGGTATCTTAGAATCGTTCCGATGGTTTTATGATGACAACATTGTCTTGGTGCCTCCTGTCAGCAGGGGTTTAGTGGAAGTGTCCCGGGGAGTTGAGCTCCGAGGTGTTGTCGTCATAATCTTATCGTTGCAGTTCTGGAATACCTGAGTTTAGTACGCCGACATCGAAAATCTCTTTTGTACAGTTGTTGGTGAGATAACCCTGATAGTCCAGTACTGAGGCGAGTGCGGGAGTATTGCCATAACTCGTATAACGGATGCTTTTCGAAGGTTGAGGTACACGATTTCCGAAGGTTTCTTGGTTATGTGTTGAAGGATGGATACAGCTGGATCTAGGTATTGTTAGTTTGGGTGATATATTTTGTGTCCCCTGTATCCCCAACACCAGATTGCATAACCATAAAGTTTCGGGAGTTTATAAGTGGGAATTCAAGTATCTCTTAGGATATCTTTCCAACAGACACATGATACGATATGGGATCTATCATATGTTTGTTTCCGGCTTATTCTGCAAGCCAATCCTTTGTTTTGTTTTATTTGTGGTATTCGAGTTGCTTCAATGTCAAGTGTTGATTCCATACCTTTTCTCTAAACGGTGTTCTCATATTTCTATGGGATTGCTAATCCTTTCAAGGTTGTCATGTTAATTCTTTTCAACTGGCGTGATTCTCTTCAAGTTAACCTGATCCTTTCAATTTGTGCAAGACCAATTCTTGGTTTTCTCAACGGTGTCCGTTTCATCCGACCCAAGTTGCCTTTGTTTTCCCACCCTCCCACCCTTTTTCTTCAAGGACTCGGATTTCTTAATCAAGTATCCATCTTATAGATGGGAAGTCTCTCCGTTCTTTTCTTTCAATGTTTTTATCCGGTGATTTCCCATGAAGATACTAACGGAGTTTCAAGTTCATCATTCATGATTCTCTTTCTTATCCGGTGGATTCAATTCAAGTTTTAGGTGTTGATCTTATCCCCTTCCTTGTTTCAAGTGCTTTCTTATGCCGGTGTATCTCTTAATAATTCACTTCTCGCTATTCAATTGTTCCGGAGTGCCGAAGATAACTCAGAAGATTTGTGTTTCCATTCTTAATCCGTTCAAGTTATTTCGAGATTGTTATCTCATTCAAGCAATTTAAATCAACCGGTGCAACCTCCCTGTCAAGTAATCTTTTTCAACGGTGTTTCTTTTGAGTGGGCCCTAACCCACAGGTCTTTTCCCATGATCTTACCTGACTCTTCTAATTTTCCCGGAGCTTATCAAATTCATTTAAAAGTTTGACGTAAGAATGAATTGTCATCAGTCATATGTCATTCTCCAAGATCTTTCACATTCTTTTCATCGTTGGTTCAATCTTTCTATTCTTCATTATTCCGGAGTGTCTCAACAATTCATGGTGGTGTTTCTCATTGTCATTCTCAACATTTGAAGACCAAAGAAGAGTTTCTCTTAAACCTTGCTCCATTCTCTTCATGATTAAGGGTTCAAGCTTGTTGCCATCCCCTCATATTTGTTTTGCTTGTGACAATTATTTTCACCCATCCGGAGCATTTCATGAGTTGTTTCCATTTCTTTCCTCCGAAGGCCATCATGTCATAATTCTTCATTCTCAGCTTTCAGCTCTCGTTCTCCAAGTCTTACCGGTGCATCGCTCAAATATCCTCTAATTAGCTCATGATCTCTTTGTTCTCTTGTATCTATATTCTCTCAAGTATCTTCCTTCATTTTCTAATTCCTCCCGGTGTTTCTCTATCTTTTCTTCGTTCATTTTCAATTCTTATGGTGGTTCGTTCAAGAGTTCTCTTCCTTCGTTATCATATAGATTCATTCGTTCTTTCCAATCCTACCGGTGGTTCATTGAAGACTTTTCTCAAGTTTGCGCCATATCTATCTTAATCCTTTCTACGAGAATAAGTAGTATGCCAAATCCGTTGCTTGTCATCAATTTAATTTGATGAGGGATAAACATACAATAAATCTTATTCTTGTTTCATCCAAGTGATTAATTCCTTATTCCGGAGATTCATCAAAATTCTAGATTTCATTTGTTCACCGTTCTTTCCAGAGTTCCAAGTTTTCTCGGTTTTATCATTTCTAAGCTCCATCTAAATCATTTCAAGGCTCCTCCCGGAGTTCTTTTCGACTTCTCTTTCTTTTTATCATCCTTTCATTACCGGAGTTCTTCATGGAGTCTCTACTTGGTGGTTCGTCAAGGATTCTTTTCATTCTTCATTTGTTCTTCAAGATTTTCTCGGAGTTAAGATCCGCCAAGCTATACTCTAAAATAAACATGGTGTTCCAACACATGTTTTGTTTTGAGGAGTTCAAGTATTCTTCATCTTGCATTTCGAAGTGCAATTCTTTCTACCTTATCTTTTGAGATGGTGTTATGTCATTCTTGACAATTTCCCTTCATGCTTCATGATTCACATGTTGTTGAGAATGAGGTATTTTAAATCCATCAATCTCTTCATTGGAGTTATCTTGGGTTATATTTCACCTAAAGCTTTCCCTAAGGATTGTTGCTATTTATGGTGCTTATAAATGACCCAAGTTCTTCTTTTATCCTCCCGGTGAAATAGTTTCTAGTCTCCTTGTTTTTATCAACCCAATCTCTTCCGTGAGTGGCAGGTTGTCACCACATAATTTTGGGATGTCTTCCATAAGTCCACATCAAGTTAAGCTTTCGTTGTTGATAATCCAACAACTCCGTTCAACCTTTTCTTTGTAAGCTTTCTCTTTCAATTTTATTTGTGAGAGTTATCATTTCCTTCTCCGTTCTCTTATTCCGATGATCTATCATCTATTCATCCGTCCCGAAGGCATTGTGAAGTTGCTCCCTTCGTCGATTAGTCTCGTTTTGCCAAGATCATGTTCCTTTTCCCTGGTTATCCATTTAACCGGAGTGTTGTATCTATCGTTAATCTTTTAATCAGAGTCTCATCCAAGTGCTTTCATTTTGCCAAGTTTAAATTCTATTCCTCCATTTCCAACCGGAGTGTTGTATCATCTCTTCAATATCGTCTCATCTTATCAAGTTTTCTTCTCTTTTCTACTGGAGTGTTGTCCAAATTCTGTCATTCTTGTTCCTTGACTATCTCATTATACCGAGGTGGTCATATTCTTTTCGCTCGTGAAGCTCTTTTTCCATGTTTTTCAACCTACAAGGTTTCCTTGTCCCTCTTTGATAATCGAGTGTTTGCAATTTCGTCATCTTCTTTGTATTCTTTCTTTCACTTTGTTCAACCTATCAAGGTTCATTGGTTTCACTCGTTTGTCAAAGAAGCAACTTAGTTTTACCTATCCTCTTTATCTTCCGTTTCCCTCCGGTGCCATCCTAGATCTCGGGACGAGATCCTCTCGTAGTGGTGGAGTGTTGTAACGACCCGAGACCGACGCTCCAGAAGATTTCCTTATTCTCGTGACCTCCGTGTGTTTCATTTTGCTTGCTCTATTTATTTTTGCATTGCATCATGTCATCATGCCGTCATGTAATTTAATTTTTAAAACTTAACTAAGTAAATTGCATAGATTTTGATCTATTTAAATCGAGGGAGTTCACATGGTGACTTCTCTTTATAACATATCCTCCCAATATTAGGGAGCTATATTAAAAATATTTCATTATCTTTGGAATCACCATAGCATACCTGCACTTTAAGTTCCATACATTTTCTATCTCAATTCCTTGCCTCAAACTTTGCCAACAATTCTTATCTCTTTTATTGAGGCTCTACCAAAAATCTCAACATTTTGGTCACTCCTAAACCTCGTCCTAGTTCAAACCATTTGAATTAAATTCAAATGAGTTTGAATTCAACTTCACACGTGTGCCCACTTCTATTTTTTCCGGATCAAGCACATTTTTATGAGTCCGGGATGATAGCCCCTTGCACAAATTCTTTCCGTTACCCTCTCTTTCTTTTATTTCTTATCTCTATTTTGTTTCTTTTCTTTTGAGAGAAAGAGAGAGGAGAGCCCAGCCGCCGGCCTCTAAGGCCCATCCGGCAGCCGCCTCCCGAACCCTAGCTAACTCTGCCCGATCCCCATCTCTCCCCCTCGTCCATCCCCCGCCGCCAGGAGCCATCTCTCGCTCGATCCCCCTCCTCTCGCCCTCTCCCTCGAGATCCAACGGGGACCGCGTCACCAGGCCGCCGCCCGCTCCTCCCTCGACCCCGCCAGAAGCGAGCGCCGCCGAGCAGCTCCTTCGCCTCCGCTTCGTCGCCATCCTCCATGGCGTCGCCTCTCTAAGCTCCGCCCCGCTGGATCCACGTCGTCGCCCCCGTCTCGAGCCACGCCGACGTCCAGCCTCCTCGACCTCGACCTCGACCTCCTCTGCTTCCCTCGTCCTCGCTCGATCTCGAGCAGGGGAGCAGGCATGCCATTGCTCCCTCTGCCATGGAGCTCGCGTCCCCTCGCGTCGCGCTGCCGGTCTCCTCTTCGAGCAGAAGCTCCGCCTCCCCTGCTGCACGTCAAGGCCGACGCCGACCGAATCGTCCAACGCCAAGTCCCGGCCTCCTCTGCTTCGTGGTGACCACCACCATAGCCGCGGCTACCATCAACCAACCACGCGGCTCGCCCCCTGTCTCGGTTGTGCCAAGTTCCCTGCTCCGCCTCCACACGCCGCCCGCACACGCTACCAACAGCCAGCAGCCCCAGCTGCCTCTATGCATCTCCGGTGACCTCCCGAGGCAGGGCCTTGACAAGTCCCTCGATGCCCCTCCAGATGTGCCAATGCCTCTGTTTGAACCATGTACAACTACACGGTGATGCGCCAAGTACCCCTCGGATCGTCAAGTTCGACTACATGGAACCGCCAAGTACCACTACGATACATCTACGGACGCAAAAAACCGGAACAACAAGTACCCCGACGTCACATGTACCACTACCGTCGCGGAGATCGCGAGAACCTCTACCCTCGACCCTAGAGCGTGCGAGAACGACTACTTCCTCTCCGCACCGGTCCGCTTCGAAAATGCACGCTTCGAAGGTATAACCCCGAGATGACCGTCCGAGAACGAATGCTTGTATTATATGAGATGCTCGAGTTTTGCACCGTGATCGAATTGTCGCTTGCACGTTCCTCCTCGTTTGCCATGCCACCATCTTGTGGGAACCCGGTATCCGGGATCACCCCACCTTCTATCGCATGTCACGCTCTCGTCACTTTTCCTTTTGTACCGGTATCTTCGTGAGCTATCGAAACCGGAATGTTGCCGTGGCACCATTTTCGGATTTGTTGCCGTGTCACCCCTTTCTTCTACCACGGTTACAAATGCTTCAGAACATGCTCGTGTCAACATTTTCATAAAATTGCTTAAAACTTGCATATGTCATCCGCATCATAATAACAACATTTAAAATGTTTATATTTGTTGTTTCCATCAATTTGCTAAATGCATATGGGGATTTACCGGATTTGTTGTTTGTTATATCCGGCCCCATTTAAATTGTTTAGATGGTATAGTTTTGTTATGCTTCACCCCTTGCCATGTTAATCAACATTTAATATTGTTGGGTACATAAACGAGATCGAACTAAATAACTTGTCGTGGTGTCTCGTCAATATGCAACTCGTTGCATATTGAGATCCACTTAATTTGTAGGATTGCTTGTGCATTTTTGCCATGACATGCTTCATTAAACCGGACATGCATCATACTTGGTTGTGCATCATGCCATGTTTATGTGATGGTTGTTTACTATGTTGTTTGTTTGTTTCCGGGTTGCCTCTCGTTAGCTTCGGTTTCGTCCCGGAGTTGTGAGGATTCGTTCGACTCCATCCGTTTGTCTTCTTCTTGGACTCGTTCTTCTTCCTTGCGGGATCTTAGGCAAGATGACCATACCCTCGAAATCACTTCTATCTTTGCTTGCTAGTTGCTCGCTCTTTTGCTATGCCTATGCTGCGATACCTACCACTTGCTATATCATGCCACCCATATTGCCATGTCAGCCTCTAACCATCCATGTCCTAGCAAACCGTTGATTGGCTAGGTTACCGCTTTGCTCAGCCCCTCTTATAGCGTTGCTAGTTGCAGGTGAAGATGAAGTTTGTTCCTCGTTGGAACATGTAGATGTTGTTCCTTGTTGGAACATGTTTACTTGTTGGGATATCACAATATCTCTTATTTAATTAATGCATCTATATACTTGGTAAAGGGTGGAAGGCTCGGCCTTATGCCTGGTGTTTTGTTCCACTCTTGCCACCCTAGTTTCCGTCATACCGGTGTTATGTTCCTTGATTTTGCGTTCCTTACACGGTTGGGTGATTTATGGGACCCCCTTGACAGTTCGCTTTGAATAAGACTCTTCCAGCAAGGCCCAACTTTGGTTTTACCATTTGCCACCTAAGCCTTTTTCCCTCGGGTTTTCGCGAGCCCGAGGGTCATCTTTATTTTAACCCCCGGGCCAGTGCTCCTTCGAGTGTTGGTCCAAACTGTCAGCCGCCGGTGGTCGCCAGGGGCAACTCTGGACTGGCCTACCAGAAGTTTGGACAATCCGGATGTGCCCTGAGACCGAGATATGTGCAGCTCCTATCAGGATTTGTCGGCACAATCGGGCGGCTTTGCTGGACTTGTTTTATTGCTGTCGAAATGTCTTGTAGTCCGGGATTCCGAGACTGATCGGGTCTTCCCGGTAGAAGGAATATCCTTCGTTGACCGTGAGAGCTTATAATGGGCTAAGTTGGGACACCCCTGCAGGGTTATTATCTTTCTAAAGCCTTGCCCGCGGTTATGAGGCAGATGGGAATTTGTTAATGTCCGGTTGTAGTAAACCCGAAGTTGACCTTAATTAAAACACATCAACCGCGTGTGTTACCGTGATGGTCTCTTCTCGGCGGAGTCCGGGAAGTGAACACGGTGTTGGAATTATGCATGGCGTAGGTTGTTCAGGATCACTTCTTGATCACTTCTAGTTACGCGACTGTGCTTTGCTTCTCTTCTCGCTCTCTTTTGCGTATGTTAGCCACCATATATGCTAGTCGCTTGCTGCAGCTCCACCTCACAACCCTTTCCTACCTTTAAGCTTAAATAGTCTTGACCTCGCGGGTGTGAGATTGTTGAGTCCCCGTGACTCATAGATTCTATCAAAACAGTTGCAGGTGCCGACGATGCCAGTGCAGATGATTCAACCGAGCTCAAGTGGGAGTTCGACGAGGAACGTGGTCGTTACTATGTGTCTTTTCCTGATGATCAGTAGTGGTGCCCAGTTGGGGTGATTCGGGGATCTGTGTAGCATTTGAGGTAGTCTTATTTCATTTTGGTTCCGTAGTCAGACCTTGAGTGTAATCTGGATGATGGATGTTTATTTATGTATTGTGTGAAGTGGCGACCGTAAGCCAACTATGTATCTTTCCCTTATGTATTACATGGGTTGTGTGAAGATTACCTCACTTGCGACATTGCTTTCAATGCGGTTATGCCTCTAAGTCGTGCCTCGACACATGGGAGATATAGCCGCATCGAGGGCGTTACAGAAACAAACTCCAGTACCTCATCCATATCTAGGAATAGGTCAAAACAGTTGTATTCCGCAGATCAAAATGCCAATCCAGCTTTTGATTCTGTTCTACCCTGAAGTATTGCCCTCTTTATGTCAGGAATATCATAGGAATTGCACAACACCCTATGAACTCTTGATACACTGATAATTCTCGCCATCATTGTTCATTCCTCAGTCTCTGTGTTATTGTAACCGGATTGCCGACAAGTGAATTGTGATGTGTGAAATCAATACTCCGAGCAACTCGTTGCTTTGTAGTAAATGGACAATATTCTCATTCTTAGCGTGTTGGTTACTAAATCATCATCCTAAGATTGATCGTGCTACCTAGTCCTTATTTCTGGTGCACTCTTCGATCCATGAGTTGGGATTGTGTCGATCCCTCACTCTTTCGATCATATCGTCTTGCCCTAAAAAGCAAGATTGTTCTCGTGCTTAGTGACATATCGGTGGTTCGTGATTTTCCAAAGATCTTCTCGGAAGTATTACCTGGCTGTCACCTGACCACTATGTTGAGTTCATGATCAAGTTGGTTTTCTTATAAATCACCCCCTTCTCCAAGAACCCGTGTTGGATATCCCTGAGCTAGCTGGTTGAGCTAAACAACGACTTGGAGAGTTTGAAGACAAAAGCTTGTCTGACTTAGTTCATCACTAAGGGATATCCTTGTGCGTGTGTGTGTTGAAGAAAGATGATATCTCCATCAATTGGTCCTCGTGATCAGTTGTTGAATCTATTGTCTTGTCAAAACTTTGACTTGAATATGGGCTATTGTCAAGTCAAATCAGAACCAACGATGTTCGTAATGTTGTCTTACTCGTGGTTGATCCCTCGAGGATACACCATTACATCTTTTGGTCTGGCTAATGCTATCACCCGTGTTCACATGATGGTGGAAGTCCAGTGATATGGAAATTCCGATGAGTTGTTCTTGAGCCCATCAGCAGCATTTTGTCTCCCCCATGGTTCATGTTGAACATCAACCTAGTGTTGGAAACTTTGTAAGCAATGCCTTCATGTTCCGTTCATGAAGCATATGCTTGGCTGGAAGAAGTGACTTCCTCGAATTCATGTGCATTTGGTGTAAGTTGCCGCCATGAATTTGAGAAATGTTTGTTTTTGTTTCCTCTGGAATCATCCCAAGTCAGTCATGCACGTGCGAAGTATACTATGGCTTGAGAGATTAGCTACCTCCATCCGATCGGTATTTCCAAGCACATCAAGCCACTGATTGAATGGTTCAAGGATAATAAGTTCTAAGTGCTAGTCCTGAAGGTACCAGATGGATTCGTACAAGATTCCGTTATCCTCGATGATGGTTCCCCACCTGAACTTGGTAGTGTTTTATTATAAGACTACTACGTGGTCATGCCTGTCTGGGACAGTGTGTTCACATGTATGTAGCAGAACCGGCTCATGTTTTGGAGCTTACTACCATAGTTCATCTCCCGAGAATCTCGCAACGTTATCTCGTCGATTTGTGTTGCAACTCTTCTTTTCAGACATGTGAGTCTGAAGTATCCTGTTTCTAACCAGATTTGAATCTCAGGCAGATATGATGGTTGGAACACTCCCAACATTAGCATTTTGTTCCCAGCTGCACCCCATCGTGCCAATTTTCCAATGGATGCCTTCTCAGCAGTTGCTGTCCAGGTTCATCTTCAAAGGTGGACTTACCATGAGTCCCATCCATTTCCGGTGATAAGCAAAAGTCATCCATTGCGTTGTCTTCAACAAGGTAGACTACATCATCCATCCTAGTCCGAGTACGCCATTTCTTCGAACTCCTTCAAACGATTGCTCGAGATTTTTCCTAGGCTGGTATAGAGAATTTTATTGATCTATGGATCAAAAGTGATTCTTTTTGCCACTCAAGGGAATATTTCTACCAGCCACCTTCCCTAAGGTGCCCGTTATGGAATCTTAGCAATTCATTTCCCTGTTACCCATCCACCATCCTTCTAGGCGTGGAATTGTTGCCCACCAAAACCAACCCCGTCGTTTGCTCTTCCATCCCTCTCGATGTGTTTTGTGTCTCAACCCGAGATGTTTCAACATCTCAACCCATGAGTTGATCTTGAATTTCTCGATTTTCGAGGGATCGATTTCTGTAGAGTTTCTTCCTGCCATCATCGGGTTGGACAAAGATCTCGAAAGCAAAGACGCCAAGATCAATGTGATGCAATGGATCAATATATTTGAGACGAGCAGTTGGTTCATGAAGATTGCATTAGATTTGTGCCCCCTCTGTCTTCTTACCTCACGTCTTGAATCTCGGGACGAGATTCTTGTTTAGTGGGGGTGAGTTGTCACAGCCCTAGAAATCTTCTTGTAATTAGTGACATTGCATCCATGCATCAATTTCAATTTCTCTTAATTTTGAAATGGGGGCTGATAAACCCTAGCAGCAAATGAAACTCAACTAGGGTCCAAATAAAAATCATTTCACTGAACCCAAAATGCCCCTCTAAAATGTTCATCATCTTTGGATTGGTCTTGAACCTCTGCCAAAAATATTGCACATTTTTCTAGGTCAATTGGGGGTCACTGAATTAAATCATACAATATTTGCATTTGGGCATTTAAATGCTATAAAATATTTTAAATGCTCAAATAATCACAAACTGAAATGTTTACTGTTGGAAATATTCCAGATAGTGGCCACAGTCAGTTGCATGATTTTTGGAAATGCTCTGGCGTTTTTAATAAATCCAAACACAATTACAGAAAATACAAAACAGAAATAAGAAAAGAGAGAGAGAAGGACTAACCTGGCGTTTACCTGAGGCTCACTTACCTGGTGGCCCAGCAGAATCGGCCAGCCCACCAGGGGCGCCTTGGTCTTCTTCCACCTCTGCCAGTAGGCAGAGGCGTGTCGATGCCAGCGCGCCCGAGGCCTCCACCTCCTCCCTTCCAGCCTGCCTGGCTTCTCCTCGACGCCCTGGGGGCGCCATGCAGACCCTTGGACCCCCCTCGACCGCTCCCTCTCTCCCTGCCTCGTCTCTCTCCCTCTCTCTCCCGAACCCGAGTGCAGCCGTCGCCGCCGACGAGCATCGCTGTGGCCACGGCCACCGCCTCGCCTCATCGTTGCGCCCAGAGGCTCCGCCTCGACCCCCTCTTCCTCTCCACCGAGCCACGAGGTCCCGGACACGCTGCAACGCCGCCATCATCGTCGTTTCCATCGCCGGCCGGCGGAGATCCCCTCGCCGCCCCGCTTCGCCCCGGTTCCTCCCCGAGCTCGCCGTTGGCCTCGTCGCAACCGCAGTGAGCTCCTGCCCCTGCTCCCCTTCCCCGCTCCCTCTCTTGCACGCCGTAGCTGCTGCACCGCGCTCACCCGCACGCGCCGCCGCCTGCCCTCGTCGCCGGCGTGCTCCCGGCCAACTAATGGACCGGCCGTCGTGCCCAACCTGCTCGCCGTGCTGCGTAGAGCACGTAGGTGCCCCGCACGAGCCTCCCCGGCCACTGTAGCGTCAACCCGAGCTCCGGCGACCGCCAAGGACGACGCCGGCGACGACTCCGGCCACCCCAGGCCCAACCACCTACACCACTCGACGCGGACGAGTGCCCGCGTCACAGGGATGCCCGCCGCCGGCCATTTGGTCACCGGAGGAGGAAACCCGCACCTCTCAACCGTCCCTGGCCTTGCCGGGGACGAGCCCCGGGTCAACTCCGGCGAGTTTGACCCGGGTTGACCCTAGTTTGACCCTCCTGGGTCCATGACATGTGGGGCCAGCCCCTGCTAATCACCTAGTTTAGGTTTAACTAAAATATGATTAGCCCCCTGTGACACTGACACGAGGGCCCCACCATACAGGTTTGACCTAGACCGCCCAGTTGACTTGCTGACGTCTCTATGACGTCATGCTGACGCAGTAAATAATTTCTGTATTTAAAATAATTCAGAAAATCCAGGAATTGCCTAAACTTCTAAAAATCATAGAAAATAATCTATAACTCAAAATGGAATAAGTTATATATGAAAAATTATCAGAAAAATTCAAGGAATCTGTTTATGGCATTTTCATGCATGTTTGAACAACCTAGGGTTGCTGTACAGGGCAATTTGCATAAATGGCATTTGAATTTCCACTTATGGAGTTTGAATTTGAACCTTTGGTTCAAACCAACTTCATTTAATATGGTTGCTAGTTGCATTAGCTCAATCAACAGCATATTGCCATGACATTATCATGCATCATAATTGTTGCATTGCATTGATTGTGTTCCTCTTTGTTTGCCGGTATTTGACCCCTCTCGATAGACGTGGTTTCGACGATGAGTTTGATGACACCGATGAAGAGCTATAATATCTTTAGAAGTGCCAGGAAAGCAAAACCCCCTTGTTCATTCCGATACAACCCACTCTCTTTCTCCTGCTCTCTTTTACTGCATTAGGACAACAACGATTCAACTGTTACATGCTGCGGTAGTTGAACCCCTTATCCTCTGCATGAGCTGTCATTGCCACAGTAAATAGATGAAACCCACTAGCATGAGTAGGAGTTGTTTGAGCCCTGATGTGCCTACTCATTCATGCTTGTTTGTCGTGCCTGCTACTGCTTAGAGTTGAGTCGGGTCTGATTCATCGGGAATGAATTGGAATGGTGATGAACATGTCCTACTGTGTGTGAGCTAAGTGTGTGAACACAATTTGGTAAAGGTAGCGGTGAGAGGCCATGTAGGAGTACATGGTGGGTTGTCTCATTGAAGCCGTCCTCAGGAACTGAGTTCTGTGTTTGTGATCCATGAAACAGTTACTACCACGCATTGGGCCCGAAACCAATGGACCCTCTCGGCTTCTTGATCACCCTTGTTCTTTGTCCAGGAGTTGCAAGTAGTTTCTGGTGTTTGTAGTATGCTAGGGGCCGCACACAGCGCTGATCGTCGGGGTGGGCTGTGTTGCGGTAGGCACATGGCACGGTGTACCGGGCGCCCGTTTGGTGTCTCGGGAACCCTGCTCACATCGTTCGGGGCCGTATGTGGAAACCTCGGCCGGACTCCCTGCGGATGGAACCTGAATAGGCGATAAACCTGGACTAGAGACTTGAGTGTTTAGGCAGGCTGTGGCCGACACCCTCACTGGGCTTCCGCTTGAAGGTTGCCGAGTACATGTCATGTAAACGGCGATAAGTGGTGAGAGCGTGTGTGAAGAAGTACACCCCTGCAGGGTTAACACCATCTATTCGAATAGCCGTGTCCACGGTAATGGACTTCTGGGTTGCCTATAACAGTTCATAGACAAGTGGAAGTGGATACTCTAAAATGCGCAAGATAAGCGTGAGTGCTATGGATGGCCTTCTCATAGGGAGACGGGAGCGGATCCATAGTGGTGTATTGATATGGTGAATATGTGGACTCGTGTGCGCCACCTCAAAGAGTTGCTTGCAGTCATAGTTCAGGATAGCCACCGAGTCAAAGCTGGCTTGCTGCAGTTAAACTCCACCACCCCCTTTTGATACTGATGCATATGTAGATAGTTCTGATGTAAGTCTTGCTGGGTACATTTGTACTCACGTTTGCCTATTTTATGTTTTTGAAGAGAGACTTCAGTCTCGCTAGTAGTACCGCTTGGACTTCGACGTTTAGCTTGTTAACTCAGCTACGATCTTGTGCCCTCGGCAGGATCTGGTAGATAGTCAGGCTTCTCAGCCTTTTTCATTTGTAGATGTCTGTACTCAGAGATGTTAAGCTTCCGCATGTGCTTGTTGCTTGTATGCTCTGAATGTTGGGTCATGAGACCCATGTTTGTAATATCTCGCTCCTCAGAGCCTAATGAATAAATACTTGAGTCGTAGAGTCTTGTTGTGATGCCATGTTGTATTTACACATATCGAGCATATTGTGTGTATGATTGAAATGCTTGGTATGTGTGGGATCCGACTATCTAGTTGTTTATCCTTGGCAGCCTATCATATGGGGAAATGTAGTCTAGTGCTTCTGAGCGATAGTAGTCCGCTACAGCCCGGTTCACCGGAGTCCTGCTAGCCCAGCACTACTGCTCGGAACACTTGACTGGCCGGCATGTGATTCACATCGTTCCTGTGTCTGTCCCTTCGGGGAAATGTCACGCGGTGTTATCCCGAGTCCTGCCTAGCCTGCTACAGCCCGGGTTACCGGAGTCATGTTAGCCCAGTGCTACAGCCCGGATTTATACGTTGTTGACCGACATGCTCGATGTGATTCATGTATGCCTGTCCTCATGGGTTAGTACCGCCTTGGGTTCACGACTAGCCATGTCGGCCCGGGTTCTTTGTCATATGGATGCTAGCGACACTATCATATACGTGAGCCAAAAGGCGCAAACGGTCCCGGGCCAGGTAAGGTGGCACCCGTGGGAATACCATGCGTGAGGCCACAAAGTGATATGATGTGTTACATGCTGGATCGGTGTGACTTAGGATCGGGGTCCTGACAGGATTAAATCGCCAAGAACACATGTCATGGCACACTGGTAACTTGCACCAGCATTCTTCAGTCCGAATGGCATGACGGTGTAGTAGAAATTTCCCTTCGGGGCCCTGAAAGCGGTGTCAATGGCGTCATCGGGATCCATCTTGATCTGGTTGTAGCCTGACGAACCATCCATGAAGGAGTGTGCGCCATGGCCTGTGGTGGATTCGATGATGATCTCTGGGATTGGTACAGGAAAGTCATCCTTTGGGCAAGCCCAATTCAGGTCGCGGAAGTCCTGGCATATTCGTATCTGCCCATTCTTCTTCTCCACCGGGACAATATTGGCGAGCCACCGTGGATACTTCGTCTCCTTGATGAAACCTGTAGCGATTAACTTGTCGACCTCTAATGACATCATCCTCAAGTTCCGGATGTAACCGTCGTGGTTGCTGCTTGATGGTTCGGAACCGTGGGTCAATCACCAACTTGTGCATGGCGACACGAGGGTACAAACCTGGCATCTCCTTGTAACTCTAGGCGAAGCAGTCTCAGTATTCCATCAAGAAGCTTCGGTGGTCCTCCAGCTCCTTTTCCGTCAGCGTGGCGCTAACAAAAGTGGGGCCTGGGTCGTCGTCCGTTCCAAGGTTTACTTGGAAGAGATCATCGATGGTGGGCTGCCCTCTGTCTTCTAAATCCCGTGGTGCTGATGTGGAGCTAAGTTCCTCTATGTCACTTGACTCGCCGTTGACAAAGTGTTGTTGATGAGGAACAACGGACAAAGTGTCGGACTCATCGCTTGATGAGACGGACATGGCATGGCAGTTGACTCGTGTTCCGACACCGAGCTCCTGTTCTTCATCGGCAGGGACATCGTAAGTACAACATTCCATCGTATGGTGTATCGGATTGCCAAGGATGCATGTCATGGCATGCTGGTATGTTTCACCTGCATTCTTCAATCCAAAAGGCATGCCAGTGTTGTAGAAGTCTCTTTCTGGCATCGTCCGCCCTTTATCTTCTAATTCTTGTGGTGCTGGCGTGGAGCTGAGCTTCCCGTCATCGCTGGGGGCATCGGGGTTGTTGTAGCCAAGGCAAAACTTTGGTTGAGCTTTGCCTTTTTGCTTGATGAGGTCTTCCGCTTGCCTCCACCATTCCTCGCATATGGAGGGTGGTGGAGGCATCCTGTTGTTCCGCCCAAGAGTGACCCCAGCCTTCTCCAACAAGCGAACCATCTTGGGCTCCGCCTTCATTGTCGATAGTACTTCCTCTGGATCACTGCAAGTTTGGGGAAATTCAAATACAAAATCACATTTTTTTACCTGTGGGACCTTGCAGAAGATGGTCTGGACTCTAGATCTAGACAAATTGGGGATCGCCCAGACCTCCAATGGGGAAGTCATTGAGACATAGAACGACGGGGGCCGTATGCCTTAAGCTCCCCTTGCGACTTCCTCCACTTCTTTTATTCTTCTTCTATCAGCAATCAGTACGGGCGTAGGTTCTTCCTTTCGAGGCTTGCGTGCCCGTAGCGTGATGGGTTCTGGCGCATCATTGCCGCCTGTTAGCATCCTGGAGACTTCCTGGGCACCTGCAGAGCTTCCAAGTGTTAAACAAATGGGCTCTCGGCGCACCAAAGTTGATGAAGTAGTGGTAGCCTCTTGAGAAATTGTTGTAGCCGACCTCAGCGTGATTGGTGTTGACGTCGGGAACCTTGCCTTCAACAGTAATGGGGTCACCGGACCACATAGAAGATCCTTTTCCACATGAGGTCAAAGTAGAGCTCCCTACCTGCAATTGGGAAGAGGGACCATAGTCGTACCGCACAGAAGAAGATGACCGCCTACAGACTTGGTTCCTGTGGATCTGAGAGGAGGAGCCCTTTGCATCGGTAGGTGAGCTCGGCATCATTGGGAGCTTCATCTCGGCTACTGGCCCAAAACTTGGTTTGGTCAAGAGATCCACCGGGGGTGTTCTGCGCCCCAACTACTGGTCACTATCTACGACGGGGAAGTAGTACTTCACATCTGCATGGTGAGACTCCTGCACAGTATAAGGAGATATGTTCCTGATGATGCGCTTTTGTGTGCCGCTAGCGTCGAGGAACTTCAAGCATTGGTGGAGGGTGGATGGCACGACATTGTACTTGTGGATCCACGGTCTTCCTAGGAGGGCGCAGTAGGAGGTATTCGCCTCGATGACGAAGAACCGCACCTTGAAGCTAAAAGTTGACATCTGGATCTTCAATGTAATGGCACCTAGCATAGGCTTCCCTTGGTTGTCAAAGCCGCAGATCATCACGTCTGTAGCCTCCAAGTCATCCACCATGAAAGTTGCCCGCATCAAACTCCGAAGAGGGAGAATGTTCACGGTAGACCCTAGGTCTATGAGGACCCTGCGAAGATGTGCAACACAAATATTACCTTCCACATACAGTGGCTGGTTGTGTGCACCATCATCTATGAGCTTATCCTCCTCATCGAACGTGATCTTGTTCACAAACAAGGGGCTGGAGCAAAGACAGTGTTTCGCCATGGACACCGCATAGAGTTCCGGAGCTTGGAGCACCTTGATAAGGGCTTCACGAAGGTCAGACACCATCACGAGCGCATCATGCACACTCAAAAGTTCAGGGATCCGCTTGAGGTGGGTGATGATATTGTAGTCGACGTCACGTACCTTGATCTTCTCTTGGCCTTGGTGTTCAGATTCCTCCACCTGCAAAGGTGCCTCCTTTGGGGCGGTTGGCTTCTGCACCCTTGTTGGCTTGATCTTTAGTGGTTCAGGTAGGACTTTGCCCCCACGCAGGTTCATGTTCACCCCTTCCAATGGCACTTCCTTTGTCGCCTCTTTGGCGTGGAGGACCGCCTGCTCTTCAGGAGTAAACATGTCTTCGGAAGGGGTGTCGCTGTAGTCATGGATGACGTTTCAACTTTCTATACTTGGTGATTGGTATGAGCTGAATCCTTCTTGAATTTTCTCTTCCTCCTTTGCCACTGCTTGCCACCAGCCGGGTGGCAAGAACTGTGCCAAGGTTGGTAGCACACGCCCCCGTCGAGGAAAAGGCTCGTTTCCCTCTGACATAGGGACAAATCTTGGTGGAGGCCGGCATTGACTTGGATCGAACTGCCTTAGAATTCTTGGGGGAGCACGTTCTGGAAAAATCGAGAGAGGATGTCGGGGTGGAAGCCTCCTTGCGTATGGCCTTTGGCGCACCGTCCTCCAAGGCTCCTCCTCGGGAACGGTTGGGGTCACCTACGGCCGAAAGGGAGATGCATGCGTCTTGGAGAGGACGAGGTTGGATAGCTGGTCTTCAACTTGGGCCAGTGGCACCCATGTTTCTTCAAGCTCCGTGTCTTCACTTGGCTGAGACGGTAACTTCATGCTCACCATGTTTACTGCATGGTAATCTGGGTTGATAGCTTCTAGGTCGAGGTTGATCCTCCTCTCATTAATGGCTCCTTGGAGCCATTCTTTGAACGCGACACAATCTTCAATGACATGTCCCACATACCTGTGATATGGGCAAAATAAAGGATTATCTGTCATCCTCACCTCATCAAGCCTGCGAGGCTCTGGTAAATTCAAGGCTCGATGCTCCATCAACTAGTCTAACATGTCCTTGATGAGCTCCCAACGAAAAACGTACTACTTCTTGAGGAGCTCCTGCATCAGCGGGCGTTGCCTTCCCCCGACTTCGCCTCTTGCACCCAAGATGGGCACATGGCCTTTTGGTGCAGACGAGAAGACCTTGGTGGTGTTTTTTTCGGCCGGTGCCTTCGCTCTGCTACCGTTGTTGATTTGCTTAGACATTAAGGCGAAGTGCTTGGCGGGATCACATGCACTAGCATTCTTATAGAGCTCCATTATCTGCGGTGATTTCTCAAACTCAAGCTTCGTGGCCGCTACCGCCATGCTGAGGGCACTAAAAGTTATAGGCTCACGCCGAGAGACTTCAAGTGACCAATGTTGTTGAATCCCGTGGACGCACATGTCAATGGCATCCTCGAGGTGCATCTCCCTGGCGAGACGCACATAACTGTTGCTGAAGCCGATGATATAGTCATCAATGGACTCATCTCGTCGTTGTCGGACTTGCGCCAGCTCGACAAAGGAGAAGTCCTTCTTCATGGCAACGAAGTGCTTCTTGAAAACCTCCTTCATGGCCGCCCAACTCCCAATGGACCCAACCGGTAAACGACTATACCAATGGAAGGCGGGACCGGTTAACGACCCTGAAAATTGGTGAAGAAGTTATGGGCTGTTTGCTGTGTCGCCGCATGCCGCCTCGAAGTACGCCAAGTGCTCCCTTGCATCACCGGTTCCATCAAATTGACGGAACTTTGGTGGGTGCCACCCTACGGTGTCGGCGTCCTGCAAACGGGGGTCCCTAGACTTGCCTGCCTGCAGCCCACGACGTGGCTCCACCAGCGGTCCCGTACGGCCCATCCTCATCAGCAAACGCTCAAGACCCTTGCGAGGGGCCAAGCCTCACGAGGCGGATGACGCAAGACCTCCTCGGGGGCGGCCTCACCATGCTGGCTCGCGAGGGTCGGAGAGATCAAGGCAAGGGGCACCTCGCGATGTTTCTGTGATGCAAGCCATGACGACCGGGGCCAGGCGGGCGCCAGCGCGCACAGTGTCCTTGTTTCCCCTTTGGTGCTAAAGAGGCAAGCGCATGCGAGGAGTCCTGAGGCATCAGGCAAAGATTTCGATATCAGTGTAACGAGACCAAGACCAGCAGGACGGTAGGACGGAGGTCACCGTGGATGGCGTCACCACCAGAGCTTTTGGCAGGCGAAGACCACCTTTAGTCAGGATAACTTGTACTAGTTGTCTCCCTTCAAATTTGGCCGTTGTTGGATCCCTTCCCGCCTACATTTGGGAAGAGGACCAGGGCCTCTATAAATAGGGCTAGCTACCATAGTAGGAGGCAACTGATCTTGGGCTATTCAGATCATCCTCATCCACACAAACTCACCAGGCACAAGAGCACCTCTCTTCAGGAGGCTGTTCTTCCCTTGTAACTGTTCATCCTCAGCCCATGAGGCAATCCACCACACCACACTTGAGTAGAGTATTACACCACATCGGTGGCCCGAACCAGTATAAACCTTGTGTCCCTTTGTTCTGCGAGTTCGACACGCTGAGCCTTGAGATCGAGGTGAGGGTGAGAGCTAGGGGGAGGAGAGACCTTCGTGCGCACCCTAGTGTTCGAACCTTAAGGGTTTTGCCGTAACCCGAAATCCGACATTTGGTGCGTCAGGTAGGGGTGCGCTGAAGCTTTCCTTCCGCCGATCCACGTCCCATCGCTCCATCGCATCCATGGCGGACACGCTCCGGGATGCTCGTGTCGCTCAGACAGCTCCTGTCGGCGGGCATCCCCGTCATTCCCCGTCACCCGCCGCCAACGCCGCCACCGGCCCGGCGGGAAACGAGCAGCAAGCGTCCTCACTTCACCCCTCTGTGCAGCGGGATGGCCGCACCGCCACTCCGTCGCTGACCCCGGCCGGCTCATCATCTCACGCTCGTCGCGCGCCCACGGACGCGCTGGTCATGGCACGCGAGCTCCTGCGCTACCGCCCGGTCGACGACCTCTACAAGGACTGGCTGGACCGCATCGCCGAGCTCATCAGCGCCGCAGGGGGCTCCCCCGCACCATCCCTCTCGCTGCCTCGCCCTCCGCCAGCTCTGGGCGACGTAGCTCACGGAGCACGTCCACCACCTCCGCACCAAGACAACGCTCTAGCGCCAAGGCACGCGGCCCTCTGGCGTGACCAACCGCGCCGGGTGCCCGTGCGAGAAGAAGGAAGCTGCCAAGAGATTCCTCGGCTGCGGGCAAACGCTCCCGCGCTCCCAGTGCCACTGCCACAAGACCGTGTGCCGCCTGCGGTAGCAGCGCGCAGACGTCCAGGGTAGGCTCCACATCAGCAAAGGGCCTCGGTGGCCACAGGAGGCTGCTGCGCCTTCACTTCGGAGCTGCGTAGCGTCGTCTGGCTGGGCAAGTTCAAGCCCGACCTGCCTCCTCACTACGACAACACCCTTGACCCTACAGAGTTCTTGCAGCTCTACGAACTGAGCATCGAGGCGGCCAACGGCGACGAGAAAGTCATGGCGAATTGGTTCCCCATGGCTCTCAAGGATGGTGCTCGCTCGTGGCTCCTGAACCTGCCTCCGGGCTCGATATCCTCCCGAGATGAGATGCGCGACCGCTTCATCACCAACTTCCAGGGCACTCGCGACTGCCCTTCGGCCACGAATGACCTGTGCCGCATCAAGCAGCAGCAAGGATAGACCTTGTAGAAGTACATCCAGCGCTTCAACATCGTTCGTCTCAAGATCCCCAAGGTGACGGATGAGGCCATCATTTCTGCGTTTTCTGATGGCGTCCGCAACGTCAAGATGAAGGAGGAGCTCGCAATCCATGAGGAGTTATGCACGGCTTTGGAGCTGTTCAACATGGTGACCAAGTGCGCAAGAGCTGAGGAAGGGCACCTTTCCCTCCTCGAGCTCCATGCTACCGACCCAGAGGAGAAGAAAGCCAAGGCCAAGGACGTGAAGCGCAAGGGTGTGGCCATGCTCGCGGAGGAGCCAGACATAAAGCACGACTGAGACCATCCTGAGTCATCCAAGAGGAGACGGCCATTCTACGCCTTCCACAACGTACACAGCCACAACACCAATGACTGTCAAGAGCTCAGAGCCATTCGAGATGGACGTTTTGGTCGACGCCCCGAGCGCAACGATCGGGGCTACGGCCGAGGAGGAGGACGAGGCGGAGGATGCTGGGACGATCAAGGCCCCCGCTGATACGTCCATTTTGCATCATGCTTTTATACCAATATTTATTGAATTATGGGCTGTTATTTCACGTTTTGTCACAATACTTATGGCTATTCTCTCTTATTTTTACAAGGTTTACATAAAGAGGGAGAATGCCGACAGCTGGAATTCTGGGCTGGAAAAGGAGCAAATATTAGAGACCTATTCTGCGCAACTCCAAAAGTCCTGAAACTCCACGGAATATCCTAAAATAAATAAAGAAAAATCCACGCCAAAGATGAAGTCCAGGGGCCCCACACCCTGCTCACGAGGGTGGGGGGCGCGCCCCCCTCCTAGGGCACGCCCCGTACCTTGTGGGCCCCCTGGTGGGTCTCCGACATCCATCTTCGGCTATATGAAGTCTTTCGATGAGAAAAAAAATAAAGAAGCAACCTTTCGGGACGAGACTCCGCCGCCACGAGGCGGAACCTTGGCGGAACCAATCTAGGGCTCCGGCAGAGCTGTTCTGCCGGGGACACTTCCCTCCGGGAGGGGGGAATCATCACCATCGTCATCACCAACGCTCCTCTCATCGGGAGAGGACAATCTCCATCAACATCTTCACCAGCACCATCTCATCTCCAAACTCTAGTTCATCTCTTGTATCCAATTCTTGTCTCCATGTCCGGGATTGGTGCTAGTAGGTTGCTAGTAGCGTTGATTACTCCTTGTAGTTGATGCTAGTTGGTTTATTTGGTGGAAGATCATATGTTCAGATCCTATATGCATATTATTTCCCCTCTGATTATGAACATGAATATGCTTTGTGAGTAGTTACGTTTATTCCTGAGGACAAGGGAGAAGTCTTGCTATTAGTAGTCATGTGAATTTGGTATTTGTTCGATATTTTGATAAGATGTATGTTGAGTAGCCTCTAGTGGTGTTATGTGAACGTCGACTACATAACACTTCACCATTATTTGGGCCTAGAGGAAGGCATTGGGAAGTAATAAGTAGATGATGGGTTGCTAGATTGACAGAAGCTCAAACCCTAGTTTATGCGTTGCTTCGTAAGGGGCTGATTTGGATCCACATGTTTCATGCTATGGTTAGGTTTACCTTAATACTTTTGTTGTAGTTGCGGATGCTTGCAATAGAGGTTAATCATAAGTGGGATGCTTGTTCAAGTAAGAACAGCACCCAAGCACCGGTCCACCCACATATCAAAATATCAAAGTACCGAACGCGAATCATATGAACGTGATGAAAACTAGATTGACGATATTCCCATGTGTCCTCGGGAGCACTTTTCCCTATATAAGAGTTTGTTCCGGCTTGTCCTTTTCTACAAAAAGGATTGGGCCACCTTGCTGCACTTTATTTACTTTTGTTACTTGTTGCTTGTTACTATCTTGTCACAAAACTATCTTTTACCACTTATTTCAGTACTTGCAGAGAATACCTTGCTGAAAACCGCTTATCATTTCCTTCTGCTCCTCGTTGGGTTCGACACTCTTACTTATCGAAAGGACTACAATAGATCGCCTATACTTGTGGGTCATCAAGACTCTTTTCTGGCACCGTTGCTGGGGAGTGTAGCGCTTCTGGTAGGTGGAATTTGGTAAGGAAAAATTTATATAGTGTGCTGAAATTTACTGTCACTTGTTACTATGGAAAGTAATTCTCTAAGGGGCTTGTTCGGGGTATCTTCACCCCGTCCATTAGAGCAAAGAGTTGCTCCTCAACCTACTGAACCTATTTAAAATGAAACTCCTTTTGAATTTCCTTTGGGTATGATGGAAAGACTGCTAGCTAATCCTTTTACAGGAGATGGAACAAAGCATCCTGATGAGCACTTAATATATGTGGATGAGGTTTGTGGATTATTTAAGCTTGCAGGTATACCCGATGATGTTGCTAAGAAGAAGGTATTCCCTTTATCTTTGAAGGGAGACGCATTGATATGGTATAGGCTATGTGATGATACGAGATCATGGAACTATAAAAGATTGAAATTGGAATTTCATCAAAAGTATTACCCTATGCATCTTGTTCATCGTGATCGCATATATATATATATATATATATATATATATATATATATATAATTTCTAGCCTCGCGAAGGAGAAAGCATCGCTCAAGCTTGGGGGAGGCTTAAGTCAATGTTATATTCAATCCCCAATCATGAGCTCTCTAGAGAAATAATTATTCAAAGTTTTTATGCTCGGCTTTCTGAGAACAATCGCACCATGCTCGATACTTCTTGTGCTGGCTCTTTTATGATGAAGACTATTGAATTTAGATGGGATTTATTGGATAGAATTAAACGCAACTCTGAAGATTGGGACCTCGACGAAGGTAAGGAGTCAGGTATGACACCTAAGTTTGATTGTGTTAAATCTTTTATGCATACCTATATTTTCCGTCAGTTTAGCACTAAATATGGACTTGACTCTGAGATAGTAGCTTCCTTCTGTGAATCTTTTGTGAATTATGTTGATCTCCCCAAGGAGAAGTGGTTTAAATATCATCCTCCCATAGAAGTAAAAGTAGATGCACCTATTAAAGTTGAAGAAAAGACTGTCACTTATAATGATCCTATTGTTCCTACTGCTTATGTTGAGAAACCACCTTTCCCTATTAGAGTAAAGGATCATGCTAAAGCTTCAACTGTTGTTCGTAAAAGCAATATTAGAACTTATACACCTCCTGAGCAAGTTAAAGTAGAACCTAATATTGCCATTGTTAAAGATCTCTTGTCTGATAATATTGATGGGCATGTTATTCAGTTCGAAGGTGAAACTACTAGAATTGCTAAACCTTGTGCTAAAGATAAACATAGACCTGTGGTAGGCGTGCCTGTTATTTCTGTTAAAATAGGAGATCATTGTTATCATGGATTATGTGATATGGCTGCTAGTGCTAGTGTTATACCGCATACTTTGTATGAAGAAATTAAGCATGAAATTGCACCTGCTGAGTTAGAAAGTATTGATGTCACAATTAAACTTGCCAACTGAGATACTATTTCACCAATTGGGATTGTTAGAGATGTTGAAGTCCTGTATGGGAAAACTAAATATCCTGCTGATTTTCTTGTTCTCACTTCCCCACAAGATAGCTTTTGTCCCATTATATTTGGCAGACCCTTCTTGAACACTGTTAATGCTAAGATAGACTGCGAAAAGAATGTTGTTACTATTGGCTTGGATGATATGGTTCATGAGTTTAATTTCTCTAAATTCAGTAAACAACACCGTGATGAAGAATTGCCTAGTAAGGATGAAATTATTGGTCTTGCTTCTATTGCCGTACCTCCTAGTGATCCTTTAGAACACTATTTGCTAGACCATGAAAATGATATGTTCATGAATGAAAGAAGGGAAATAGATGAAGTATTCTTTAAACAGGAACCTATTCTGCAACACAATTTTCTTGTTGAAATCCTAGGGGATCCTCCTCCACCCAAGGGTGATCCCGTGTTTGAGCTTAAACTGTTGCCTAATAATTTTAAGTATGCTTATCTTGATGAAAAGAAGATATATCCTGTTATTATTAGTGCTAACCTTTCAGAGCATGAAGAAGAAAGATTGTTGAAAACTCTGAAGAAGCACCATGCTGCTATTGGATATACTCTTGATGATCTTAAGGGCATTAGTCCCACTCTATGTCAACATAAAATAAAGTTGGAAGCAGATGCCAAGCCAGTTCGTGATCCTCAATGACGTTTGAATCCTAAAATGAAAGAAGTGGTAAGAAAAGAAATACTCATCTTCTGGAGGCAGGTATAATTTATCCCGTTGCTGATAGTCTGTGGGTAAGTCCTGTCCATTGTGTCCCTAAGAAGAGAGGTATTACTGTTGTTCCTAATGATAAAGATGAATTGATTCCACAAAGAATTATCACATGATATAGGATGGTAATTGATTTCCGCAAATTAAATAAGGCTACTAAGAAAGATCATTACCCCTTACCTTTTATTGATCAAATGCTAGAAAGGTTATGCAAACATACACATTACTGCTCTTTAGATGGTTATTCTGGTTTCTCTCAAATACCTGTGTCGGCTAGATATCAATCAAAGACTACTTTTACATGCCCTTTTGGTACTTTTGCTTATAGACGTATGCCTTTTGGTCTATTTAATGCACTTGCTACCTTTCAAAGATGCATGATGGCTATATTCTTTGACTTTTGTGAAAAGATTTGTGAGGTTTTCATGGACAACTTTTCTGTCTATGGTTCCTCTTTTGACGATTGCTTGAGCAATCTTGATTGAGTTTTGCAGAGATGTGAAGAAACTAATCTTGTCTTGAATTGGGAAAAGTGCCACTTTATGGTTAATGAAGGTATTGTCTTGGGGCATAAAGTTTCTGAAAGAGGTATTGAAGTTGATAAAGCCAGGGTTGATGCTATTGAAAAGATGCCATGTCCCAAGAACATCAAAGGTATAAGAAGATTCCTTGGTCATGCCGGATTTCACAGGAGGTTCATTAAGGACTTCTCAAAAATTTCTCGGCCTCTGACTAATTTATTGCAAAAAGATGTACCATTTGTCTTTGATGATGATTGTGTAGAAGCATTTGAAATACTTAATAAAGCATTAGTCTCCGCACCTGTTGTTCAGCCACCTGATTGGAATTTACCTTTTGAAATTATGTGTGATGCTAGTGATTATGCTGTAGGTGCTGTTCTAGGGCAAAGAGTTGATAAGAAATTAAATGTTATCCATTATGCTAGTAAGACTCTAGACAATGCTCAAAGAAATCATGCTATTACTGAAAAAGAACTTTTAGTAGTCGTATTTGTTTGTGATAAGTTCAGACCGTATATTGTCGATTATAAAGTAACTATTCACACCGATCATGCTGCTATTAAATATCTTATGGAAAAGAAAGATGCTAAACCTAGACTTATTAGATGGGTTCTCCTACTACAAGAATTTGATTTGCATATCGTTGATAGAAAAGGAGCTGAGAACCCCGTTGCAGACAACTTGTCTAGGTTAGAAAATATTCTTGATGACCCACTACCTATTAATGATAGCTTTCCTGATGAGCAATTAAATGTTATAAGTACTTGTCGTAGTACTCCGTGGTATGCTGATTATGCTAATTATATTGTTGCTAAGTTTATACCACCTAGCTTCACATACCATCAAAAGAAAAAGTTCTTCTATGATTTGAGACATCACTTTTGGGATGACCCACATCTTTATAAAGAAGCAGTAGATGGTGTTATTAGACGTTGTGTACCTGAGCATGAACAGGAACAGATCCTATGCAAGTGTCACTCCGAAGCTTATGGAGGACACCACGCTGGAGACAGAACTGCACATAAGGTATTACAATCCGGTTTTTATTAGCCTATTCTCTTCAAGGATGTCCGTAAGTTTGTCTTGTCGTGTGATGAATGTCTAAGAATCGGTAATATTAGTAGATGTCAGGAAATGCCTATGAATTATTCACTTGTTATTGAACCATTTGATGTTTGGGGCTTTGATTATATGGGACCTTTTCCTGCCTCTAATGGATACACACATATTTTAGTAGCTGTTGATTACGTTACTAAGTGGGTAGAAGCTATTCCAACTAGTAGTGCTGATCATAGCACCTCTATTAAAAGGCTTAAGGAAGTTATTTTTCCGAGGTTTGGAGTCCCTAGATATTTAATGACTGATGGTGGTTCACACTTTATTCATGGTGCTTTCTGTAAAATGCTTGCTAAATATGATGTTAATCATAGAATTGCATCTCCCTATCACCCTTAGTCTAGTGGTCAAGTAGAATTGAGTAATAGACAACTCAAATTAATTTTGCAAAAGACTGTTAATAGGTCTAGAAAGAACTGGTCTAAAAAACTTGATGATGCAGTATGGGCTTATAGAACTACATATAAAAATCCTATGGGTATGTCCCCGTATAAAATGGTTTATGGAAAAGCATGTCTCGAACTAGAACATAAGGCATATTGGGCTATTAAAGAGCTCAACTATGATTTCAAACTTGCCGGTGAGAAGAGGTTATTTGATATTAGCTCACTTGATGAATGGAGAACCCAAGCATATGAAAATGCCAAGTTTTTTAAAGAAAAAGTTAAAAGATGGCATGACAAAAGGATACAAAATCGTGAGTTTAATGTAGGTGATTATGTATTGCTATACAACCCTCGTTTAAGATTTTTTGCAGGAAAACTTCTTTCTAAATGGGAAGGACCCTACGTTATCGAGGAGGTCTATCGTTCCGGTGCCATAAAAATCAACAACTTCAAAGGCACAAATCCGAAGGTGGTAAACGGACAAAGAATCAAACGTTATATCTCAGGTAATCCCATAAATGTTGAAACTAATATTATGGAAACCGTAACCTCGGAGGAATACATAAGGGACACTTTCCAGAACGTCTCAGACTCCGAAAAGGAATAGGTATGTGGTAAAGTAAGTAAACCGACTCCAAAACAATTTTTAAGGCAATATTTCTCCGTTTTGGAATATTTAGAAAAATAGAAAAATAAGTAGCAGTCCGGGAAGGACACGAGGGCCCCACGAGGGTGGTGGGCGCGCCCCCCCTGCCTGGGCGCGCCTCCTACCTCGTGAGCACCTCGTGTGCCCTCCGGACTCCGTTTTCTTGCATGATACATATTTTGGTCGGTAAAAATTCACTATATATTCTCCCGAAGGTTATTACTCCTGTATCACGCAAATATCCTCTGCTCTTGTTTCGAGCTGTTTTCTGTCAGGGTTGTCAAGGCCAGGCATCATGTCGTCTTCCTCCTCCAACAATGGTGACAAAGATGCTTGGTTAATGAAGATAGAGTTGAAGAGGGAAGAGCCCATGGATATCAATAAGGATGAAGGGATCAAGAAGGCCACGGAGAAGCAAGCTTCGGCAGCAGAAGACATCCTTCAACTCGACCACAATCTTCTTACCCCAACTGAGATCGAAGCTTTCAATATGATTGAGTTAGCCCGTATATAGAATAAGTATCTCACCCGTGAAAATATTTTGTTGAAGGAGCATATTATCACACTCAAGGGCATTATCCGCAAAGCTGGAGGACCTCTTACGCTCTATGTGCGATTATCCATCACCGCCGCCCTCTTCACCGACAAAGGAGACATAATCACATGGGTATGGGCACTCCCCTTGGCAACCGCCAAGCTTGGGGGAGGTGCCCCGGTATCGTATCACCATCAAAACTCCTATCTTTACCGTTTTCTTAGTTCGATCCTATTAGTAGTATCTAGATCTAGTAAAATAAAGTTGATGGCATGATCTAGTTTGAGTTTTGCTTTGTGATCTCTCTATGTAATCGAGTCCGTGAGCTATATATATAATAAATATTAGTGCTGAGTCAAGGGCTTGATTATTTTGCCATGATCTTGGGTGAATTAAAGAAAAGAAGAAAAAGAATAAAAAGAAACAAAGAGTTCATATTGATCTTATTGAGAGTAATGACTTCACATAGAAAGAGTATGATGATTAAAAGTTGTTGGGAGTTGGCAAACATAGCTTTGGTCATCATTGCAATTAATAGGAAGTAATAAGGAAAGAGAGGTTTCACATATAAATATATTATCATTGACATCTTTCATGATTGGGAGCACTCATTAAAATATGACATGCTAGAGAGTTGATATTGGACAAGGAAGACAACATAATGACTTATGATTTCTTATGTCTGAGATAAAGTATGTTGTCATGGATCCTCTAACATGTTGAGCTTGCCTTTCCCCCTCATGCTAGCCAAATTCTCAGCACCAAGTAGAAATACTACTTGTGCTTCCAAATACCCTTAAACCAGTTCTGCCATGAGAGTCCACCATATCTACCTATGGATTGAGTAAGATCCTTCAAGTAAGTTGTCATCGGTTCAAAGCAATAAAAATTGCTCTAAATATGTATGATTGATTGGTGTGGGAGAAATAAGCTTTATACGATCTTGTGATGTGAAAGTAATAAAAGCGACGGACTGCATAATAAAGGTTCATATCGCAAGGGGCAATATAAAGTGACGTTCTTTCGCATTTAGATTTTGTGCATCCAACCATAAAAGCGCATGGCAACCTCTGCTTCCCTCTGGGAAGGGCCTATCTTTTATTATTATCCTCTACCTTATGCAAGAGTCATGGTGATCTTCACCTTTCCTTTTTCATTTTATCCTTTGGCAAGCCCGGCATGTAGGAAAGAACATGATATATATATATATATATATATATATATATATATATATATATATATATATATATAATTGGATGTACGGGAGCATGAATTATTATTGTTGACAGTACCCTTGAGGAAAATGTTGTGGGGCAAAACTATAAGTCCCTATCTTTCTCTGTGTCCGATTAAAACTTCATAACCACAAGTATTGCATGAGTGTTAGCAATTATGAAGGACTAAATGATAGTTGAGTATGTGGACTTGCTTTTCAGCTCTGACATAGACTCTTTCCGATGTTATGATAAATTGCAATTGCTTCAATGACTGAGGTTATAGTTTGTTGGTGCTCAATAAGGTTTCTGATTCATACTTTTGCATTGTGAATAGATCATCACTTGAACATAATTAATCATATGACAAAATTTATATATGTTGCTGTTATGAGAATAATCATGATGCCTTCATGTCTGTATTTTCTTTTTATCGATGCCTCTACCTCTAAACATGGGGACATATTTATTGTTATCGGCTTTTCGCTTGAGGACAAGCGAGGTCTAAGCTTGGGGGAGTTGATACGTCCATTTTGCATCATGCTTTTATATCAATATTTTTTCCATTATGGGCTGTTATTTCACGTTTTGTCACAATACTTATGGCTATTCTCTCTTATTTTACAAGGTTTACATGAAGAGGGAGAATGCCGACAGCTGGAATTCTAGGCTGGAAAAGGAGCAAATATTAGAGACCTATTCTGCGCAACTCCAAAAGTCCTGAAACTCCACGGAATATCCTAAAATAAATAAAGAAAAATCCACGCCAAAGATGAAGTCCAGGGGGCCCACACCCTGCTCACGAGGGTGGGGGGCGCGCCCCCTACCTCGTGGGCCCCCTGGTGGGTCTCCGACGTCTATCTTCTTCTCTATGAAGTCTTTCGATGAGAAAAAAATAAAGAAGCAACCTTTCGGGACGAGACTCCGCCGGCACGAGGCGGAACCTTGGCGGAACCAATCTAGAGCTCCGGCAGAGCTGTTCTGCCGGGGACACTTCCCTCCGGGAGGGGGAAATCATCACCATCGTCATCACCAAAGCTCCTCTCATCGGGAGAGGGCAATCTCCATCACTATCTTCACCAGCACCATCTCATCTCCAAACCCTAGTTCATCTCTTGTATCCAATTCTTGTCTCCAAGTCCGGGATTGGTGCTAGTAGGTTGCTAGTAGTGTTGATTACTCCTTGTAGTTGATGCTAGTTGGTTATTTGGTGGAACATCATATGTTCAGATCCTATATGCATATTATTACCCCTCTGATTATGAACATGAAGATGCTTTGTGAGTAGTTACATTTGTTTCTGAGGACAAGGGAGAAGTCTTGCTATTAGTAGTCATGTGAATTTGGTATTCGTTCGATATTTTGATAAGATGTATGTTGTCTAGCCTCTAGTGGTGTTATGTGAACGTCGACTACATAACACTTCACCATTATTTGGGCCTAGAGGAAGGCATTGGGAAGTAATAAGTAGATGATGGGTTGCTAGAGTGACAGAAGCTTAAACCCTAGTTTATGCGTTGCTTCGTAAGGGGCTGATTTGGATCCACATGTTTCATGCTATGGTTAGGTTTACCTTAGTACTTTTGTTGTAGTTGCGGATGCTTGCAATAGAGGTTAATCATAAGTGGGATGCTTGTTCAAGTAAGAACAGCACCCAAGCACCGGTCCACCCACATATCAAAATATCAAAGTACCGAACACGAATCATATGAACGTGATGAAAACTAGCTTGACGATATTCCCATGTGTCCTCGGGAGCGCTTTTCCTTATATAAGAGTTTGTTCCGTCTTGTCCTTTGCTACAAAAAGGATTGGTCCACCTTGATGCAGTTTATTTACTTTTGTTACTTGTTGCTCGTTACAATTTATCTTGTCACCAAACTATCTGTTACCACTTATTTCAGTACTTGCAGAGAATACCTTGCTGAAAACCGCTTATCATTTCCTTCTGCTCCTCGTTGGGTTCGACACTCTTACTTATCGAAAGGACTACGATAGATCCCCTATACTTGTGGGTCATCACCCGCCAGGAGTGGCGCGACTGGCGTCGCGAGGACCGCTGGGAGGACCAACCTCGTGAGGGAGTATGGAGGGATCAGCCCCGCGAGGACCACCCTCAGGGCAATGCCGGTCTTCCTCCACTACCGCCACCACCAAGAAGGAACGACGACCACCATCAGGACGAGGGGGCCGGGGGCTTCCAGGAAGCACGTGCTATCGGATACATCTTGGGCGGAGCTCAGGCCCCAGCATCTCAGTGTGTCTTCAAGAAGTTTGCTCGCGAGGTGAACGCAACCCTTCCCAGGCTCGAGGCCACGTGCCCGCTCAGGTGGTCCGAGTGCGCCATCACTTTCAGCTCGGCGGACCAGCTCAAGTGCGCGGCCACTGCTGGCGCCCTCCCGATGCTCTGCTCACCCGTCATCAGCAACGTACAAGTCAGCAAGACCCTGATAGACGGCGGCGCATGGCTTAACGTCCTATCCGTCGAGATATTTGACAGCCTCCAAGTGCCATACGATCAGCTTCAGCCCACCAAGACCTTCTCGAGAGTGACCGACGGCTCCACCACCCCCATAGGGCAGGTCCGCCTCTCTGTCACCTTCGGACATCACGACAACTACCGCACCGAGCTCATCAACTTCAACGTCGCTCACATCCGTCTGCCATACAATGCCATCCTCGTGTATCTGGCCCTTGCCAAGTTCATGGCAGTGACTCACCATGGCTACAACGTCCTCAAGATGCCAGGAAGCGGCGGGATCATCACAGTCCCCTGTGAGGAAAGAGATGCGGTGTTCTCCCTCGAGCACACCTTCCAAGTCGCAGCAATCGAAGACCCTGGCAACGATGGCGCACAGTACCCTCCTGAGGCCATCCCCAAGAAAAAGAAGTAGCTACTCCGCACAGGACCTCAGGGGAGCGGCACCTCCAGCGGTACCACATCAAGATCGGCGCCCGCACCTGGGGCGCCTCCCTCCCTTGCATAGCAAGGCGTGCCTGGCGCCCTCCTCGGGCGGGGCTTGGGGGCTCTCTTCTGGAGGGCCTCAGACCTAGCCAATATCACGAGGGAGGCGCTCGGGCACCACGTGGAGGCGTGGTTTGCAGCACGTCTTCCTCAGGCGGACCCCGGGCAAGGAGCGCCCGACGCTTAGGAGTTCATCGCCAAGACCACTCAGGAGCTGCAGTATGCAAGAGCCATGCGCGGCGACCGCCGCCCACCTGGCGCAGCTCCCCATCAAGGCGAGGATGGCGGGCTGTGCGTCTGCATCGATATCCCAGGGCTCAACAAGGCCGCATCTCAGGAGCGCTTCTGGCCTTCGCATGTTGGGCAGTGTGAGGGGCCACCCCACAGCTACGTTCGCATGCCATTCCTCATGAGCCGCCTTCTAGTGTAATCCGTGGAGCATCCTAGCGACCCAGGAGGCCAGGCATCACGCGGTACTGAAGGAGGTGGAGGCGGTCCTCAAGGAACCGCCTGGACCCCTAGAGCCTCGCAAGGCTCAGGACCCCGGCGGCTCATGAGGAGCAACCGTTTCGCCATGGATCTTCAGCTACCTCAACATCCCCTCGACAACGAAACCATGTGACATTTTCCAAGTTTATTTAACTGGGAGCACCCCTTGGGGAGCACTATTCCCAGGTCGCACGGGCCTGCCCCTACAACATGTATCCTTTTGCATCTTTAGATTACTCTATCGGGGGCGCCCCTTGGGGTGCATCATCCCCAAACCATGCGGGTCCGTCCCGGTGGTGTGCATCATCTTTGCATCTATCTAAGCTAGTTCGCTTCCCATGCAAGAGTTATTTATGGTCACCCCTAGCTCGATTATCACCCACCATGGGAGCCAGATGTTGGTCGTCTTTCTTCAGGATCCTTCGCATGAGAAGACTAGGCACGACGCTTGTGCTCGGGTCCGTCCCTGCAATTCTGGCAAATTTGAGCGGTCAAGCTCTGGCTCGCGGCATGCCCCACGCACATCACCTCACCAAGCCCTTAGTGCCTTCATCTTCTTGCGGAACGGCCAATTACAGATCGGCAAACATGGTGGCAATTTGTGTCCCTACTCGCGCTAACCTGCAGGAACCTCCTGAGGACAACATAGGACGGCACTGCAGGCTCCCTTTTTCCCATGCAATTCACTTGCGCTTTAAAAGGGGGGCTCCTGAGCATCGCAAATCAGGAGCTCTTACTGGCTCTCCAGCCCTCACCCCCTGGCCTTGACCACGGCATCGCGACCTGGCATACCAGCGGTGGCTGAGCTCGCTCGAGAGCCGGGACCTGAGGACGTAGAGCACATAGAAGAGCATGGAAGAGAGAGGGAGGTTCGCACGGGCCTAACCTAGCTGCACTACGGCCGTCGACGCACTAGTCTGGCACAGCACAAGGAATCGACTCCGGACTGCCAAGATAAGTTTCGCGCCCAGGTCAATCACGTGCTACGACATAGGATCCCCACTTGTTGCAGCCCTGTTACAGCAACGTCGCCTCCCTTTCCTACGTCAAGGTGGCTGCTTGCGTGCTAAAGGGGACCTCTAGAGCATCATGCCTTAGGAGCTCTTACTGGACCTCGGGCCGCTCACCTCCTAGCCTTGACCACGACATCGTGACCTGGCATACCGGCGATGGCTGCAGCCTGCCTGGGGACCGGGACCTGTCGGTGTAGAGCACCAAGTCACTGCGAAGCTGGAAAGGGGAGACCGAGCCAAAGCAGGACATGTGGTCGCAAATTTTCATAATAAGGATAATATCAACAAAAGGCACTACAAACCCTTTACACGCCCCTCCACGGGGTCTGTCTCGATTCCTCGCAGGAAACAAAAGAAGGGAGTTTTTAGGAGCCCTATCTACACTCGCCAGCGCCGCCGACGCCATCATCAATAGTGGGCCACGGAAGGCCAGCGCCAACCCCATCCAGATCAGTGATGGCGACGGCTGGACGCTGCGGCCTTGCTCCGGGCACGGCGAGAGCTCGGGGGCACGTAGCTGTCGTCGCTCGTCTTTGGAGTCTCGTAGGGCTCAGGAGCGCCACTGGACTCCCAAGCGCCACCGCAACTGTTGGAGGAGCTGCTGGTGAGGCCAGCTGTGGCATCCCGGCTCAGAGCAACCGGTTTAACTTACATTGCCAGCCCAAAGATCAAGCCTTCTGGCAACACACAACAGCATGGTACAGAAACAACCACTTCATTGATGCTAGCAAATTACACGGGTCTGATATTACATCGAGATAAGCGGCACACACGGTGTGACTGAACAATATGTACATTATTTAATGAACATAAAGGGCCCTCGATTACACGAACTACGCGGCAGCGGAAGAATGACGAAGTGGAACTCCATAGCATAGGGACAGCGACGTGGACACGGCCTAGACACAGGAAGCTCTCCGATGCGAAATGACTTGCCTGAAAACTGGCATGACACGCCAGGTTAGTACATTGAATGTACTTGCAAGCTCACAACAAACATAAGCATAATGACAAACAATATCATGACAATTAATCAGGTTAATGCAATGCAAATAATGCTACTAATGCAGTGAAACCAACATGTGCACCAGGTCCCACGGACTCGCTTACCAGACGGGTTACCTCGTAACCAAGCGGTGATCTTACCCAGATCACAACTGAAACCAATCACTCATGATCATCTCATGATCTCCATAATCATAAGTGCCATCAACAGCTATTTAGTGTGCAAGATTAATTATAAAAGTTGATCCATGGTGTGACTTACTCCCGAGTTGTGCCCTAACCGAGGATGCGGCTATCAATAGATTAATACACTCTATAGAGGTAGCACACTTTACCCACACCACGGAATCCACGGCCTCGCACTGCCATTTGGGTGGACCAATGGCATCCCGACGAAACCCTCCCCTTGTCATGACACTCTCCCGGCCACTCCGACAAACTCCCTCTCAGGGCTATGTCCTGGGTGGCCCTGTGTCTACCAAAGACACCAACAGCCACCGTCATGGCAAAACGTTTCCAAACGGGGACAAGGCACCATAAAAACAAACAGGCACACAAGGTTATGTCTGCTTACTGGGCCAGGGTATGCACACCCATAACCTTCCCTCGTTGGAAGCACTGGCGAGAGGCACAATAAAGGAACGAATCAAGACCTCCCACAAGGTAACTGTGGTCGCACCGAAAAAAACCCGATTCAGTGGCACCATGACTTGATCAACGTCATATTCAAATGGACTTATTGACAGGTTTAAATTGAATAAAAAAATTTAAACTACCAAGTCAAACGATGCCATGATCATGCAACTAATCGACACGCAAAGCATACAACTCCCATGTACGGATCAAACTTATCAACATAACTTGCTTGCACTACTCGTGATTAAACTTTACTGGTTCTCCCTGAATTTTTATTATCACGCAATGTTTTTATTAACTCATAATTTATATGAAGATATCACTTTACAAAAGAACTATCATTATTTATCATAGAAATATAACTAAGGCCAAATTTTATTCTACTAGACCAAACTAGTCCATGCATTCAACCAGTAACTTAAACAAGCATTTCAAGCATGACAAAGTAACTAGCAAGCAACCATATTTATTTAACACATATTTAAATGCATATAGGAACTCATATTTAAGTAGAAACAATCATAGATATTGAAATGACACCATCCAAATGCTGGTGTGGCTTGCCTTAGTGTAGAGGAGGGTCACACTCCTCCTGGTTATCTTCAAGGCAAGTTCCTCCTTCTGAAAATATTTAAAAACCACAAAACGAAATATCAAAAACCATTCTTAAAATCACCAAAAATTATGGACAACAAGGAAAATTCCACATTTTGGTGTGCTACTAGAGTTTTTTGAAACAAACAAAATGCAAAAAGAATCAACTCATTTGGACTTATGGGCTAGGAGTTATCACTGGTTAATGTTGTGGTCAAATATTTGAATTATTTTGAACAAATATGAAAACCTGGGGGGGGGTGACGTCGATGGCGTAAAGCCAGGATACGCCTCCACTCATACCGCTTCGGGTGCGAGTGGTGAGGTGACACTGGGCCCAATCGGTTAGGAGGGAGAGGGTGAGAGAGGAAACAGAGCGCGGCGGCGCTCCGCCGGAGCTTACGCAGGTGACGAGTGTGTCTTGCACAAAACCAGAGGGATAGAAGTGGACAGGGGGTCATGGTGCACCTGCCCCTACCTGTGGCCTGCCGGAGGATGGCCGGAGTTGCTCGAAATCAAGCTCGCAAGCGGCGGTGGCAGACGAGGCTTGCCGGAGAGGAAGAAGGCGACGACGAGGGGCGACTCCAGGGGCTCAGCTACGTCCAGGCGAGACTAGAGGATCCCCAACGATGCGCCTGATAGGTTGATAGAGATAGAGGGGCTCTGGAGTGGGGTGGTTGGGCTACGGGGATCACCGGCGATCTCTGGTCGAGGTCGACGGCCAGAGGCCTGCCCGACCGGGCTACGGCTCCTCTACGCAGTCGTGGTGGTTGTGTGGTGCGATGTGAGGCTTCGAAGCGGAGGGAATGACTCTATATATAGCCCGAGCGAGAGGGGGGGTACGTGGCACCGCAGGAGTTCTCTGGAGACCGGCGAACGTCGACGAAAGGCACCAGAGGGAGGGGGAAAGGGCTCAGTGTGTAGGCGGGGGCTGTCCACCCTCGCGGACGAGCACATGAGGCAGGGGGAGAAGAAGATAAGGGCACGAGCGCACTGTGGCTTTTGGCCGTGACGTGCCCGTGCTCGCTGCGGCGTCTCCGGCGTTGGTGTGTGCTAGGGAGGGGTCAAAGGTGATGATACGAGGCTGGTGGCACGGCGTGGCAGTCGTCGGCGAGCTCTGGCTCGAGCACGCGCCGAACAGAGGCGTTGGCGCTACTCAGAGCTCGCCGAGCACATGCCAAACCCCGTGTCCACACACGATCACCACCCTGGCATGGTCAAAACGACGCCCACGATCGGCCAAACCTTTTCTGGGCTAAAGTCCATGCAGTGATAGGTCTAGGGAAGCCGAGGACTCAATGCCAGGCCGACCAGATGTGACTCAACCATCTTGGCAAGTTTCTGGACAGAAACTTGGCTGCTATGTTTGGATAGCTTCTAGATGGCCATTAGGGCTGATCTCCTGGGGTTTAAGGGTTACTTAGGAGGGTGAAGAGGCTCAAGAAAAATCAGGGCCAAAGGATCAAGGAAAAATGCACTTGCTGTTCAAAGTGAAAATTTTGGCCAGGAGAGAAATTATTTTATGTAGCAAAAATATTACAAATAGTCATGCAATATTTTTTCTTGGGAAGGTGGGCCATGATTCAAAGAATTAAGGAATTATTTCAGATTTTTGGGAGCAATCAAAATGGGGGGGGGGTGCTTTGGAGCACTAGTTTCTGAAATGAGTTTTAGAGGAGAAAATGTATATTTTCTTTTTTTTGAAAAAATATTCATTTGATTATTTTGAGGATTTTTCAGAGAACTAAGGTTGAAGGAGAAGTAGATAGGTCACTTGGGTGAAAGTCAAGGGCATGCCCAAGTGACAAGTCCATTTGAATTGATTCCAAAACTCAAATCCAAGGCAAAGGCAAAACCAAGTCCGGAAAAAGAGACAAAGCAAAATCCAGGCTGTCACACCAGCGGCCAGCCCGACGCTGGCTGCCGCGCTGTCCCGACGACCCCCTCCGGAGCAGCACTCCAGGCGGCGGCCTTCCTCGTCGAAGACCTTGAAGAACATGGTGGAGGCGCCATCGTACTCAAAATGGATGGCGAGGTTGCCTTCGGTACGACAGACTTGGGTAACCTCGCCCCAGCCACGAGTCATGAAGATCTTGCCTGGGGAGACGACTTCAACCTCCGCTCCAGTCACTAGGGTGTCGCAGTCGGCGTGCTGTAGCCAGAGCTTGTGGGGGCCCCTCGGCGGCATCTCGGCAGAGAAGAACTGCGGAAAGCGAATCCAAGTGCGCGGGGGCATTTCCGCCCACATCACGAGTTCGCGTGGGGAGCCCTCGGCGTCGGTTCGTGGTGCACAGCGCGCACCGCCATGGCGACGGCGGTGCTTCTCGTTGCCCCTCCCTCCGGAGCCCTCGGCATGGGCGTACAGGGGCAGTGGATACCCGGGAGGAGGCTGTTCGCACCAAGGCCTCGACACCTCCGGCCTCACGACTGTGTCGCGGCAATGGGCCAGCCTCTTCTTCGGCGGGAGCGACCCCGGCTCATCACGGGGGGTTTTCCCCTTCTCTGCGGCCGAAAACCTCATTATCGGCGCCAGGAGTGTTGCTGCTAGCAATGGAGCAAGGGAGAAGAAGCGAGCGGAGCAGGAAGAGATGAGAGACGGGGGCTCTGCCCCCTCGTCATTTATAGCGGGAGAAGGCCAACCGGCGATCCCCACGATCACAGGTAATGATGATTTTTCTCTGCATGCACCAGAGACTCATCAAGTCGGGCAGTTGCCGAGACAACATGGGGAAGCAGAGACGCCCACGTCCCATCAATCGCCACGCGTCAAACGAGGCCGCAGGCTGTTCGGGCCCGCGGCACTCCGCACTTGCCCTTTCGCTTCGCCTTGAAGCCAAGTCCAGGCGCGGCTTGGGCCCGGGGGCTACTGTCGGCATCCTGCGAACTGGGGTCCCCAGACTTGCCTGCCTGCGGCCCATGGCGTGGCTCCACAAGCAGCCCCGTATGGCCCATCTTCATTAGCAAACGCTCAAGACCCTAGCGAGGGGCCAAGCCTCACGAGGCGGATGATGCAAGACCTCCTCGGGGGTGGCCTCACCAGGCAGGCTCGCGAGGGGCGGAGAGATCAAGGCAAGGGGCACTTTGCGAGGTTTCTGTGACACAAGCCATGACGACCAATGCTAGGCGGGCGCCAGCGCGCACAGTGTCCTTGTTTCCCCTTTGGTGCTAAAGAGGTAAGCGCAGGCGAGGAGTCCCGAGGCATGAGGCAAAGGTTTTCATATCAGTGGAACGAGACCAAGACTAGCAGGACAGCAAGATGGAGGTCACTGTGGAGCCCAAGATGGCGTCACCACCAGAGCCTTTGGCGGGCGAAGACCACCTTTAGTCAGGATAACTTGTACTAGTTGTCTCCCTTCAAATTTGGCTGTTGTTGGATCCCATCCCGCCTACATTTGGGAAGAGGACCAGGGCCTCTATAACAGGGCTAGCCACCATAGTAGGAGGCAACTGATCTTGGGCTATTCAGAACATCCTCATCCACACAAACTCACCAAGCACTAGAGCACCTCTCCTCAGGAGGCTGTTCTTCTCTTGTAATTGTTCATCCTCAGGCCGAGAGGCAATCCACCACACCACACTAGAGCAAGGGATTACACCACATCGATGGCCCGAACCAGTATAAACCTTGTGTCCCTTTTTTCTGAGAGTTCGACGTGCTGAGCCTTGAGATCACAGTGAGGGTGAGAGGTAGGGGAAGGATATATCTTCATGCACACCCCAGTGTTCAAACCTCAAGAGTTTTGCTGGAACCCAAAATCCGACATGCGGGATATGCCATCATGTCATGCCATTCCTCGTAAGGCTTCTCCAGCTCACTCTCGTAGGTGCGAGGGGCTTGATCTATCGCCAATTGCTTCAACTTCTTGTCCACCATATCCCAGACCATGTCCTGGTAGTCCTTCAGCATAACCTCTCGTGGTACTACGTTGGCAAAACCAGCAGGGCTAACCCAAGGCCGAGCTTGTGCGTTGGGGTCGTGTTGAGGCACATCATTTAAGAGCACCCTAGAAAGAGGGCCCACCTGAAGTTCCTCCTCTTGCGGATCCATCACTCGCTGCAGCACACCTTTTGGAGGAACGCCTTGGTTATTCATCATGATCTCAATGAATTGGTCAAGCTTTCACACCAACTGGTCAATCATCTCGCGCTGGCTTCTGACCTCTTCTTCTAGAGACACTTCTTGTGGTGCTACTTTGTTTACAGCGCTTGGGCCCTGGATGCCATCAATGGGTGGCTTGGCAGAAGGATCTTGATCCACAAGGCTATCACCATGATTCACCATGCGAACGAGCGCGGTGTGGAGCTCTTCATCACCGTCCTCGTAATCTGACCAAACCGATGAAGCTAGTTCATGGTAACGAGGGGAGTGTGGACGACTGTACAATGATGGCGAGGAAGATGAGTCAGAGAAGCCTTCTTCATCATAAAGGTGGTCTTGGATTTCTACATCTCCGGGAAACCCATCCGTCACGCCCTGACAGGCGATGGACTTTAATCTTGTATTGGCCCCTGTTCGGTTTGCAACTTGTCGTCGTCATTCAAGGTCTTGAGGAAGCCTTGATTTAATGTCTGGAAAGTGTCGCTTATATGTATCTTCATTTTGTGAAGTGCTCCCTCCACCTAATGAGCCTTTCCCTATTGTCACAGGAAGACACCCGGCCCTGGATCTTGCAGCTTCTTGCGACGTCAATGTGCTTATCTTGGCATACCCCTCCGCACCCCTCAGCCATGCACAAACATGGCTAAGGTGTGGTAGGAAGGTCTTCTGGAAGTCCGCCTTTGGGTTCGGCACAATCTCTTCTTCCGAAGGATAGTCGAACTCCTCGGTGAAGGCGGGAGGTCGCCATCCATTACTTGACCCTTCACTTGGCTGCACTCCAAGAGTACCACACAAGGCAAGGTTCTTCTTAGTTGATTCCTTCACTTTTTCAGCCTCCCGCTGAGCTTGAGCTTCTCCATCTTGGTCCATCCATTCAGAGGGAACAAGAGGAAACTCTGTGGGAAGTATTGTGTCTTTTGGGAGGGCAGTGTTGGCTGCACCCTCGGAAGCTACTTCGTTGTTGGAGGAGAATGTAAGCTTGGCTTCTTCAACGCCTTCCATCGGTGTGGCCGTCGGCGCTGACATCTTCTGATTCTCTAGTGGGGCTTCTAGTGCAGTTGCCTTCACCTGTTCATCATTCTTCTGTGAAAGGGATGAAAAAGGAACCACCTTGTCCCCTTGCTCAATGCTTCTCATGGAAGTCTTGCGTGGTTTCGGCGCCAACCGGCTAAGCAGGTAGCTATATCGCTCATGCCGCTCCAAGTCGGGGGAGATGCAAAATTTGATCCTGTCATTTTCTTGGATGACCCCACCATCGGGTCGTAAACGTACCTGAGTGTGTCAAAGGACTAAGTCCTCAAGTTCTTTATAAAGAACATGGCGGTTTCTCCGACGCCTCTCGCGCTTGCGCTGGTTCTCCGTTGGAAAGATACCACCCCTTTGCACCGGTGGCGTGCGTAGGAGTGCTGGTGCAGGGCGCCTTGTGGACGATGAAGTCCTGTCCATCATAGCCTGCAGCTGTGGCCGATCTCCCCACCTAGGAGGTGACGAAGGTCATGGGGGAAATGTTGGTCGCAAAGGTTCCCGTGGTTGCCACTATTGAGTGGGCCGAGGGTCCCTCTCATCGTCTTGATGTCCTCGCCTGGGAGGTGACAAATGTCGTCGTGGAAGTGTCGGTCGCAAAGGTTCCCGCGGTTGCCACTGTTGAGTGGGCCGAGGGTCCTCTTATCGTCTTGATGTCTTGACCATTGGTTCCAACATGGAGGCATGTTGGGATATCTCCGTTGAGGGAAGTGTCGAGTTGGTGAAGGTTGTCACCGAGGCGCCAAAGTCTGGCGCTCATGTTGTGGACGATGGCTTGAGGCTTGACGCCTCATCCTTCCCGCAATATGAGTCGACGATGCACTTGGCGCCGTTGGGTCTTGGAGCATCCTATGGATATTGTTCATCTGCTCCTAGAGTTGGCGAAATTCTCGCCGTAGGTCGTTGTCCCGTGGCGCGGGTGCTTCATGCCAAAGGGTGGAAAACCTGTTGTTGTTGGGGAGAGACCTTCCGTTGATCGCCGAGTTGTGGAGACACAACGCCCATGCACCCCTTCGAGTTTCACCAATGTTGAGGGATGAAAGTGCTAGTCATCGACTAGAGGGGGGGGGGTAAATAGGCGATTTTTATGAAAGTCTTCAAAACATGAGAGTTTCGAAGACAAACAATAGAAATGAACCTACAGATATGCAACGGAATGTAGACTACACTAAGCAAGCCATAGTCAAGGATTCAATGAAGTGAAAGTACGAAGACTAATAGCAGCTAGGGTAGTAAAGATCAGGATGGAAGATAGTATGAAGCCAAACAATGATAGTAGTCACACAATGAAGTCAAATAGGTAGTGCAAGAAGTCGGTGACTTCACGAAGACAAGTTGTAAGTTAAGAGAGGGAGAGGATAGAACCTGTCACTTGATGAAGACAATGATTTGTTGGACCAGTTCCAGTTGCTGTGACAACTGTACGTCTGGTTAGGGAGGCTGAGATCTAACTCGGAAGACCGTGTCTTCACCTTATTCCACTTGAGCTAAGGACACCCAGTCCTCGCCCAATCACTTTGGTAAGTCTTCAAGGTAGACTTCCAAACCTTCACAGACTTCATTAACCGGCGGTCCACAATGACTCTTGGATGCTCAGAACGCGACGCCTAACCGGCTGGAGGATTCACAGTCCTCAGGTGTAACAAATCTTCAGGTCACGCGGACAGAAAGACTTCAGTGATGCCGAACACTCTTTGGCTCTGGGTGTTTGGGCTTTGTCCTTGCAAGGATTTTTCTCTCTCTTAGAAGCTTCGGAGGTGGGTTGCTCTCAAACGACAAAAGCCGTGCACTAACTTTGAGTAGCCACCAATTTATGGTGTAGGGGGTGGGCTATTTATAGCCACTAGGCAACCCGACCTGATTTGTCCGAAATGACCCTGGGTCACTAAGGAACTGACATGTGTTCCAACGGTTAGATTTCAAACACACACGACAGCTTGACTTGAGCTACAGGTAAAGCTGACTCATCCAGCTCTGGATAAGGTTTGCTCTCATAGTCTTTGCTTGAGGACATAGGATTTGGTTGAGCATCACTTCAGTCACTCTGACTTTGTTCACTGGGACCCCACTTAATAGTACAGTGGTTTCTATGACTCAACAAAGAAGAAAAGGAAACAACGAAACAACTAAGTCTTCGCGCTCCATAGTCTTCACACGATGTCTTCTCTTGTCATAATCTTCAATGTGAATATCTTCACATACCACCATTGTCTTCAATATCTTCATACATTTTTAGGGGGTCATCTCCGGTAGGTAAACCGAATGAATGAGGGACTACTACCTGTGTTATCATGCAATTCTCACAAACACATTAGTCCCTCAACCAGGTTTGTCGTCAATACTCCAAAACCAACTAGGGGTGACACTAGATGAACTTACAATCTCCCCCTTTTTGGTGATTGATGACAAATTGGTTGATGTTTTCAACGGGGATAAAAGTATGTGAAATTGTAAAGGATTAAGGTATTGTCTTCATAGGTAGCAACAGGCTCCCCCTGAAGATGTGCATATAAGTAATTTGCTTTTGGAATGCAAATGCACATGGCAGGTTGTACTTGTGGAGATCCTTTTCAACTTATCAAGACAATTCATCATGCATGATTTGATATAACGAAGATAATGACATGCAGAATGAAAAATGGACGTCTGCAATATGACTTCGTGCGGGATTTATCATCGCACATGTGGAATTTATCATCGCATCACCGAATAGCACACAAGTAGCAGACGACCATCAAGTTTAAGTTTTACAACTCAAAGAACCAAATGTATCAAAAGCAGCAAGAGTTGTAAACACTAGGCAAAATATAAAGCAACTGCCCATATGGACCCGCTTGAAGACTATCAACTCATATGCTTCTCCCCCTTTTGTCAGTAAGTTCCAAAAAGGTTTGAAGACATAGAGCCTCTACTCGTTCCCAGAAGGAGTAGGAGAAGCTGCAGGGTCGTCGTTGGCGTTTGGCAGTGCAGAAGAACTTGGTGCAGTGTCAATACGTGCCGAAGTTGGAGGTGGTGAAGTAGCATCATCTTGATCATGTATGACTCTGGCATTCACCATTGCAGCTGTGGAGGAATAGTCAGAGTCTTTAAGAGAGGGAGTCCGACGCAAGACAACATTCCTTGGAGGAGTGGAGTCAAACTTGAATCTTTCAGTGAAGCCATCGTCTTGAAGATCTGCTTCAGCACTCAGCAATGTCAAGCTCTTCCATGACCTCCGACAGGTTTGATGAGTGACAAAGGCATTCTTGGTGGCAAGGTTGCAAATGCGATTGACATCCACCAAGAGGCTTTGCATCTGTTGCTTCAGCCAGTAGTGATGCTTATCCTGTTTCTGATGAAGGGCGATGAGAAGTTCTCAATCATTAAGGACACGGGATCGCTTTCGAGGCCTTTGCGCAATTGTGCTCTCGGTGGCTTCAGTATTGGCACGACGAGGGCCACGTGTATTGCCAGCCAAAGGATAAACACGAGTGACGTCCTAAACTCCTTCAATGGGCTGTGTGAAGCTTTGGTGATCAACATTGTGAAGAAAAACAGGCTCCTTGGCAGGCTATGGGTATATGGCTTCAACTGACATATCAACCTCTGGCAAAAATATCAGATGGTTGCGAGCAGAAGGCTGATAGTTGACAGCTGAATGAAGCTTGACAAGGCGCATAACCCATGGAGCGTAGAACTTCAGACCAAAGAGATCAGAGCCTGATGGAGCTAATTGTCTGATGAAGAAGTCTTGAGCATTGAAGCTGATGCCATTGAAGAAATAAAATACCAATGTCTTCATTGCTCCTTCAAGCTTCACTGCAGAAGAATGTCCTTTGATGGGCCATAGAGTTCGCCTGATGATATGATAGATTGTTCGGGGCAGATACTCGTGGTCTTTAGCAAAGAACTCTCTTGGGTATTCTGCGTCGCGTGGCAGAGGCTTCATCATGCTTAGCATTTGGCTCATGTTGGGCTCTGGCTTGTGAAAGATGCTCTCCAATGCATTGCGGTGAAGCTGACAACCAGGCTCGAAGAGTTCACTACTGGGAAAAGGCATGCTAGTGGCGCACCAGTTTTGCCTTCTAATGGTGCACTACTGGTGCGCCACTAGCATCATGCCATTAAAATTAAATTCTAATGGCGCACCCCTGGTGCGCCATTAGTATCTGGTGTTCTAATGGCGCACCACGTAGTGCGCCATTAGTATAGGCCATGGTGCGCCATTAGTATTTTTGAATTTTGAAGGCGGGAAAATAGTAGTGGCGCACCGTCTAACCCCCACCGTGTGCCATTGCTATTTTTGAATTTTGAATTTGGATCTGGATCATGATTTTTTTGCCCATTTTTGCTCTTTTTTTGCTCTTCTTTTGCAATATATTATTTCAAATTTTGTTCCTGTTTTTGGATCTTGTACGTTCTTTTGCCGTGTTCTTTTGCCGGAGAGGAGGAGGAGGTCACCGGAGAGGCGCTCGCCTACATCACCGGAGAGGAGGAGGAGGTCGCCGGAGAGGAGTTCACCGGAGCATTGGAGAGGAGGAAGGAGAAACCATGATGGGATGGGAGGAGAGGAGGGAGGAGGAGCTCACCGGAGAGGAGGGAGGAGGAGCTCACCGGAGAGGAGGGAGGAGGAGCTCACCGGAGAGGAGGGAGGAGAAACCGTGAAGGAAGGGGAGGGAAGGAGAGGAGGGAGGAGGAGGTCGCTGGAGAGGAGGAGGAGGTCGCCGAAGAGGAGGAGGTCGCCGGAGAGGAGGAGGAGGAGGAGGTCGCCGGAGCGGAGGAGGGTAGTATGGTGGAGGAGAGAAGGGAAGATGGAGTGGAGGAGAGGAGGAGATGGAGTGGAGGAGAGGTGGAGTGGAGGAGAAGAATGAAGAGGTAAGGAGGAGAGGACCACGCCCAGCCATATATACGGCATAGTAATGACGCACCACGGGCAGGTGCGCCATTACTAACTTTTTTTTATTTTTTGATTTATTTTGAATTTTGAAGGCGGGAAGATACTAATGGCGCACCATGGGCAGGTGCACCATTAGTAACTTTTTTTTATTTTTTTTGACTTATTTTGAATTTTGAAGGCGGCAAGATACTAATGGCGCACCATGGGCAGGTGCGCCATTAGTAAGTTTGAATTTTTTTTGAATTTTTTTGCCTCTCCAGATCTTAAAAGCCCCATATCTTTTTTTCTGTTAGGTTTTTGAGGATTTTGAAAATGTTTAACGGGGTTCCCCCAATTAAATTCGGATGTAAATTTTCGAGTAGATGATTTTTCATATAAAAAACTTTTTCATCCGAGTTCGTACGCAAAAGTTATGCCCATTTTGCAAATTCTCGAGAGATTTCGCAAATAAAGTCGAAATTCATATTTGTTAATTCTCACAACAACTAGACCACATATCACATGGGAAACTTATTTCCTTTTATTTTTTTGACATTTCCATCATTTTTTTATTTTTTAAAACTGAAAAGGCGGTCCACAGGGGGGGGGTGCATTAATGGCGCACCATCCCACGGTGCGCCATTAGTAGTTTTGAATTATTTTTTTACTAATGGCACGCTGTGGATGTGGTGCACCATTAGTATTTGCACACTAATGGTGCACCAACACATGGTGCGCCATTAGTATTTAGTAATGGCGCCCCACATGTACAGTGCGCCATTAGTGTCCACATTGGCTATAGCTGTTTTTGTAGTAGTGGTTCACCTAGAGTGGGCAGGCCAGTTAGCTCAATGATATCAAGAGCTTTGGCTTCATGATGGACATTGTCTGTCATCCACTCAAGGACCCAAGTCTTCGGATACCTGTTGTAGCCGCGAATGTGGAGGGTAGCATAAAATTGTAGCAGAAGCTCTTCATTCCAATGCTCCTTATCAGTCACAAAGTTCAGCAGACCAGCATCACGGAAGCAATCAAGGGCTTCTTCAAGGCAGGGCAGTCCAGCAATGGCTTTACAGTCTAGACGCATATGTGGAAAGATGCGCCCTTGGTCATAGAGAACACAAGAATAGTAATTGCGCTGCTGATAGCTCCAGAACCGACCAGATGAGATCCTTGGCTTGGAATAGGGGTTCTTGGCACTATCAAAGATAGTGTTGTGCGCAATGAAGCCATTTGCATTGAATGACCCTGGTGAAGTGGAAGTACCTGGAAACCTGGGCAACCTTGTCTTAGGCTTCTGGACCTGAGGCCTGTGCTCGACATGGTAGTCAAATTGAGGACCAGCAGCAGGCGGAGGAACCAGAATGGGCCATCTAACAGTGACCAGCTGACCATGATCAAATGCTTGCTCGATGGCATGTGGCCTTGGGGGCATTACAGGAGCAGTGGTAGTGGCATTGACTTCTGGGTGCAGATTGGCATCAGGAGCAGCATTGGCTTCAGGTGCAATCCCTTCAGGCACCACATTAGCTCCAGGCACCAAATTAGCTTTAGCCATGACAACGTCATTGGCTTCAGTGTTGGTGTTGGTGGTCGCCTCAATGTTACCAACATCCACTTGAGTAGCTGGAGGGTCGGACACGTTCTCCTCGAAAACAACTTCAGGGTTGGTTGGGGGTGTAGCAACACGTTCTTCTTCAACTCTTGGTTCTTCTTGTTCATCGGCTGATGCAGCCGGAATATCTTCAGCCGCTTTGGCTTCAGACTCGGGGATGTTCGCAGTAGGAGAGGCTTCAGGAAATACTTGGCGTGGTACAGATTGGCGCTCTTCTCCTCCTGGAACACCCGACAGAGTGACTTGTGGCCTTGATATTTCACAAAGCCTGCGGAATGCTAGCGATGCTTGTGGAGATGGAGTAGGTTGGGCCTCAAAGTCATCATCTTCAAGCACCGGAGTGGTGACTTGAGTTGGGGGAGTAGCTGTTGTTTCTTCTTGACGGGGGGAGTCTTGAGGGTGATCAACCCATGAGTCATCTTGAGCAATTGGCGTCAAGGGACGACCAATGCTGATGAGTTCGCTGTTCATGAGAACACGCGATGATACCACATTGTGTCCGATCTGAGGAAGGACTTCATCATCTTCAACATTGTCATGGTGACCAATGTCTTCAGCTGCGGTGGGGTCAACAGCTGGAATATCTTCAGCTTCAGGAGCCTCTATGGTAGCAGGATCATGAACTATCATGTGAAGCTCTTGATGTTCTGACGCAAGACGAGCAACGGATATTGGCTCGATGACAAGGGGCTCTGTGGGAGCAGCCCGATCTTTCTTCTTGGTTTTGTGCTTCTTGGCAGGTGGAGCCTCGTCAGTGGTGTTCTTGGTCTTGCCTTTCTGGCTTCGGCTTCAGCTGCCCTTGTTTTCTTGAGCTCTGAAGCCACTGTGGGGACCTTAGGCTTCACGCCTGTCATACTGGCAGGGAAGACAACACAAGGTTCTTCCCGCCTGGATGCTTCAGCTTGGTCCACAGTAGGCTTCTTCTGCTTGGCAGCCATCTTGGGGTCGATGCCAGGACGCCCAAGTGCCTTGCGCTTCTCTGCTTCATTGTATGCTTGAACACATTTGGCAGCCAAGTGCTTCATGGGCTCTCGAGAACCTTTGGCTTCATCATGTTTCTTGTGAAACGCCTCCTTGAGCTCATGCAACATTGTCTTGAAGTTTTGGACGCCTGTCACACTGAGCTTTGCCATATGCTTCTTGAACTAAGCCTTTTCATTGTCGATCTTGTGCTTCAGTTCAACAATTCTGTGAGCTAGAGCCAACTCAGGAGCAATGGCTCCATGGAAGGAAACGCTGAGGCCAATAGGGAGTTGCAGATCATCAATGCTGAGATTGGGGGTGTCAAACCACTCATCAATGAAATTGTTCAACACTTCCACGTCAAAGAGAGGCAAATCATTGAAGATTTCCGCCTCTTGCTTGCTCTTTATCAGTAGCTCAAGAGCATCATCAGCAAGATCGTCGTCACTCGACAGATCAATGGCGTCGTTCTCATTCCTCAGAACGGCAGCAGGGGTCAGAGCTGGACCAGGAGTGTGCATGGGCTTCTTCTCCTTCTTCTCAGACTTGGAGATGCGTGAGAGATCTTCAAACTGCACACTTGGTGTAGGAGGAGCAGTGGCCAGAGGCTTCGCTCGCGAAGCTCTTGGTGCAGTGGAAGGCTTCGAAGCCATGGGTTTCTTCAGTTTCGTAGGCTTCGGTGGTGCAGGTGCTTCGTCAGAATCAGCGTCATCTGTAGGTTGATCCAAGGCTGTCCCTTGAACTATAATATGAGTGATGAGACCTTCTAGGTTGTAGAAGGGCCCAACAAGATTGGGTTCAGCTTCGCATGTGCCATCGGCATGAGGAGCAGAGGGACCGGGGTTGAAGTCTAATCCCCATGACTTCTTGTTCTCTTTGGTCGAGTTCTTGGCAAACTGAAAGTTGCGTTTGAACAGATTGTCGTCTGGTCCACGGACCATGCAAGGGTAGAAGCCTTGTTCAATGGCTTCAGCTCTGGACCTGGGTGGAAGATTTCTATACAAGATGTCTCCCCCGGGTCGCTTGATGGCATTATTTTAAGCATATTCCTGGGTCACGAACCTGTACTTGTACCATTTTTCTACCCAATATCTTCGAATCCATGGGATTCGAGTTTTGCACTGATTGTAATCCTCTTCAGGATCTGTCTTGTACAGGTCACAGAGGTCAAGCGGGAAATCTCTTGATGTTCCCCCACGGCGCTGTCTGCCTCCTTTCCTTGCTGACTTATCTGTTGCCATGAAGTTCAGACTAAATGGCTTCAACACTATCAAAGGCTTCCGTCTACTGGTCAGACAGGAACTGGCTTCGGGAGAGTGGATATGATGCTGTAAGAATTCTGTAAATGAATGCAGACTATGAGCACCAAGAGATTCTCCCACGGACATGTACCTATGACAACATTAGAGATGCGAGGGAAGGGGAAGAGGTCATATGCATTCTCAGAAGATTTTGAAGATAAATCAGTTTAGAAGACATTGACCTCATAGCGCGAAGACATTCACTTATATATTGAGAGTTGGTTCCAGATTTGTACGAATCCAAGAATAGGTACAAGTGAGGAATCTAACTACGTGTGAAGCATAAGTGAATATACTAGGCATCATATGAGATGCAAAACAGGATAGATCCAAATTTGTGGAGGCAGAAACCACTTTTGGTAAGAAGATTGAATCTATCTGATCAAAAGGACGGTAAAAAGGAGAGTTTTAATTTACCACATGATGAACTGCTAGACGGAGTAGAAGATGAGGCTGAGCAGTTTGATCTTCTGTGCCCTAACTTGGCGACGGAGGACACCTATGGCGGCGGCGCAGAAGACGATGTCCGCGGCCGGCGTGAAGACGACGTCGGTGAGGTCGCGGCAGCTAAGCGCTTCGTCGCCGACGTCGTCGAGAGCTAGCGGTGGCGCTAGGGTTTGTCGAGGTGCAGAGGTGGAAAAAGGATTTTTTACCGCGATGGGATGTGCATTTATAGGGAGAGGGACAACACAGCGCAATTACGCAGGTGACCCTGGCGGTTCACATCTGAGGGACATGTGGTGAACATGCAACACATTTGGAGTTGTCCCATGTTCCCACGCACGCCTGGACTGTCGGGTGGTCATTCCGGCTTCTTCGGGTTTCAGGCAATAAGAATTGAGCATTTAATATAGATTTAATGTTTGTCTCTGTATCTTCTGCTGATAAGGGCGCAGAGAAGACATTCGACGATTTCAATAGAATGCATATGATTTGGATATATAGATTTGAGGTAGAAGCATTGAGAGGTTAGGGTCCGATCACATCACTTAGTTCAAAAGATTCAAACGTGAATACATAGCTATAAGTGAATGCTGTAGAGGACATACCATTAATCAGAATAAGACCAACTCAACACTGTGGAGATAAACATGAAGACAAATCAATGTTGAAGATAAATCAAACAAGAAGACTTAGCAAACGTAATGCCAAGAGAAAACATTCCAAACAAAAGTTTGGTGGTGCCGTTACCCACTGTATAGGAAGTATTAGAACCAGACACGGTGCACAATTATCGTGGCACTCCGAACTCAAATTCCGCATTAATGTATTCACACTCAGAGTGTAAGTCTTCATTGATTGAAGATATACATTACTTTGTGTGTTGCACATCTAAGTCATCAACATGCATAAGTGTTAGGACGTGTGCCTGATCACAGAACATTCGAGGATTCCAAGATATTTAGCTCACACCGCAACTTGCAAAAACTTTTCTCATCCAAGGGCTTTGGGAAGATATCTGCCAATTGCTCTTCAGAGTTGACGTGTATGATATCAATATCTTCCTTCCTGACATGATCTCTGAGAAAGTGATGACGAATTTCAATGTGCTTTGTCTTCGAGTGCTGAATTGGGTTGTTGGCAATCTTGATGGCGCTTTCGTTGTCGGAGTAGTGTGGTACATGTTTCAGATGGATGCCATAGTCCTTGAGTGTTTGCTTCATCCATAAAAGCTGAGCGCAGCAGGATCCAGTAGCAATGTATTCAGATTCAACAGTGGAGAGTGATACATAGTTCTGCTTCTTTGAAGACCAACAGACAAGTGATCGTCCCAGAAAGTGACATGTGCCTGATGTAGACTTGCGATCCACCTTGTCACCAACATAATCAGCATCCGAGAATCCAACTAGATCAAACTCTGAGCCCTTTGGATACCATAATCCTAATGTTGGGGTGTAAGCCAAATATCGAAGAATTCACTTCACAGCTTAGTGATGCGATTCCTTTGGTGCCGCTTGGAATCAAGCACACATGAAAACACTAAGCATGATATCTGGCCTAGATGCACATAAATAAAGTAAAGAACCAATCATGGAGCGGTATACCTTTTGATCGAACTCTTTACCATTGGCATCAGGACCCAGATGACTCTTGGTTGGCATTGGCGTCGTGTAACCTTTGCAGTCTTGCATTCCAAACTTCTTCAGGAAGTCTTTGAGATATTTCTCTTGAGATATGAAGATGCCATTGCTTTGCTAACGAATTTTAAGACCAAGGAAGAACTTCAGCTCACCCATCATGGACATCTGATATCGCTCTTGCATCATGTCTTCAAACACATCACTATATTTCTGGTTGGTGCAGCCGAAGATAATGTCATCCACATATATTTGGCACACAAACAGTTCACCATCATATGTCTACGTGAAGAGTGTGGGATCTAGGGAACCAGGTTTGAAGCCTTTTCTCTTCAGGAAGTCTTTGAGTGTGTCATACCAAGCTCGAGGGGCTTGTTTGAGGTCATACAGTGCCTTTTTTAGTTTGTACAACATATCAGGATGTTTTGGATCTTCAAAGCAAGGAGGTTGTGCAACATACACTTCTTCTTCAATCTTGCCATTGAGAAATGCACTCTTCACATCCATTTGATACAACAGGATGTTGTGATGATTTGCATAGGCTAGCAATATGCAAATAGCTTCAAGCCTAGCCACAGGAGCAAATGTTTCGTCGAAGTCAATCCCTTCAACTTGAGTGTATCCTTGAGCAACGAGATGAGCCTTGTTTCTGACAACCTGACCATGCTCATCTTGCTTGTTGCGATATATCCATTTTGTGCCTATTATGTTGTGCTTGCGGGGATCAGGACGCTTGACAAGTTCCCATACATTTTTCAGCTTGAACTGTTGAAGCTCTTCTTGCATAGCTTGAATCCATTCAGGTTCCATGAAGGCTTCCGCAACTTTCTTGGGTTCAGATGTTGAGACAAATGCAATGTGCCCACAGAAATTTGCTAGCTGTGTTGCTCTTGAACGAGTGAGTGGACTAGGTGCATTGATGCTATCAATTATCTTCTCAATCTGTACTTCATTTGCAACACGAGGATGAACTGGATGAAGATTTTGTTCATGCTGATCATTGTTATCGTCTGGAGGATTGCCTTCAGACTGAGCATTGTCTTCAGGTTGGTTAGGTGCAGAAATGATAAGTTCCACTTTAGGCTGTGCTTCAGACGGTATGATTTCTCTAGTTCCCATAAGCTTGATGGATTCACTAGGTGGAACTTCATCTAGCACATTTGGCAGGTGCTCTCTTTGCGAGCCGTTAGTCTCATCGAACCGAACATCCATAGTTTCAACCACTTTATAGTGAAAGAGGTTGAAGACTCTGTTGGAGTGCGAATCCTTTCCGTAACCAGGAATAAAACCTTCATGTGCTTTCGGTGCAAATTTTGAAGTGTGATGTGGATCCTTGATCCAGCACCTAGCACCAAATACTCTGAAGTAACTGACATTTGGCTTCTTACCAGTGAGGAGTTCATAGGATGTCTTCTTCAGAAGCTTTTGAAGATAAACACGATTGATGACGTGGCATTCAATACCAATACCTTCAGGCCAAAACTTGCTTGGAGTCTTGTATTCATCAAGCATCGTCCGTGCCATTTCAATGAGCGTTCTGTTCTTGCGCTCCATGATGCCATTCTGCTAAGGTGTGTATGGAGCTGAGAACTCATGAGTGATGCCCAATGTGTCCAGGTAAAGGTCGAGGTTGGTGTTCTTGAACTCTGTGCCGTTGTCACTTCTGATATACTTGATCTTGATGCCATAGTTGTTCATGGCACGGTTGGCGAAGCGTATGAAGACATCCTGCACTTCAATATTGTAGAGAATTATATGCCCCCACGTATATCTTGAATAATCATCAACAATGACGAAGCCATAGAGACAACCAGTAGTAGTGAGAGTAGAGTAGTGAGTAGGGCCAAATAAGTCCATGTGTAGCAGCTCGAAGGGTTGAGATGTCGTCATGATTGTCTTCGAGGGATGCTTGGCCCTTGTCATGTTTCCAGCTTCGCAGGCACCGGATAAGTGATCCTTCTTGAACTTGACGCCCTTAATGCCTATGGCATGCTTCTTCTTTGCAAGAGTGTGTAAGTTCCTCATGCCAGCATGCCCTAGCCTCCGATGCCATAGCCAGCACTCTGAAGCTTTTGCAAGAAGACATATGGCAAGCTATGGTCCTGCTGAGAAATCTACCATGTACAAGTCATCCTTTCGATACCCTTCAAAGACTAGATACTTGTCAGATTCCATTAGTACAAGACAACGATATTTTCCAAATATCACAATCATGTTCAAGTCACAAAGCATTGAGACAGACATTAAGTTGAAGCCAAGAGATTCAACAAGCATCACTTTATCCATGTGCTGATCCTTTGAGAGTGCAACTCTACCTAGACCCAATACCTTGCTTTTACCAGTGTCAGCAAATGTGATGTGACTCTTGTCAGATGGACATAAGGTTGAGTCCATGAGAAGACTTCGATCACCAGTCATATGATTAGTGCATCCGCTATCCATAATCCATTCTGAAGCATGAGGTGTCATACCCTACAGTACAGTTAGGGGGATAGGCTTCTCCAAGAGTATTCTGAAGCATAAACATTTGATGCACAAGAGGATTATCAAAGCTCAGACCAAGATTAGGACTAATAGGATGGTTGGCTAGTGATTCAGGAACAAAATACATAGTGAGATCATTTGGGCATTTGATCTTGCGCCCTACAAGATGTTTTAGGTCCCCAGCAATAGCATCAGCCACCTTTGATTTCTGGCTGGAGACCTTTCCGTGCAAAAGAAAGTTAATTCTTCTTAACCACCCACATCTTCAGGGGTGGCTTAGAAGCAATGTGTCTAAGTGCAGCATCTAAGAACTTCGGCTTTGGAGCCCTAGCAAATAGCCTTGCAGGAGATGAATGATACTCATATGAATAAGCAGAAAAGTTCTTAGTTTTATAAACATAGAGGTTTGAAGAAACATGCTCATATTCATAAGTTTGAGTATGATTTCCTTGCAAAACATTGGCGTTAGGGTGACTCATGTGAGTCCTGTATCTGTATGAAGCCTTTGAACCATATGAAGCTTTTGGTCCGTGATTTTTCTTCTTCCCAGGCGGTGTCATGATGACATTCACAGGAAGATTCTCAAGACAACTTTTGGGAACCCAGATCTTCTTCATAGGTGGCCCATTCCTACAGTTAGTACCAATATACCTGGCAAACACTTCACCATTCTGATTCTTAAATAGTTTATAGTTTGCATCAAAGGATTCATCAATGATAATAGGGTTAGCACAAGTGAAGCCAAATAAGGTGGATGGATCCACTGAAGGTCCCTTTGCTGCAACCCATGTGGTTTTGGGGTACTTCTCAGGCTTCCAGTAGGAGCCATCAACATTCATTTTCCTCTCGAACCCAACACCCTCTTTTCTACGGTTTCGGTTCAGAATCTGCTTTTTGAGAACATCGCACAATGTCTGATGCCCTTTGAGACTTTTGTACATCCCTGTTTCAAGCAATGTCTTCAACCTAGCATTTTTATCAGCAATAGTAGTGGTATCCTCAGCAAAGGGGTTAGTTACCACACCAACAGTTGAAGATATTGCAACCGTAGCAGCAGTAGAACATTCAGCAACAGAAGTAGCGTTATCATGCTCAAGGCATTTTAGACATGGTGGTTCAAATCATTCCTTAGTGGACTGATCTGTTGAGCGCGAAGTGACTCATTCTCCTTTTGAAGATCTTCATGAGCCGCTCTCAATTTCTCAAGTTCTTGCTTCCTTTGAAGATAATCATAGGAAGGCTTTTCATGAGTCATTGAGAGCGTTTCATGACGACTTTCAAGTTCCTAGTACTTAACATGAAGATTTTTTATGTCTTCAATTAAGGACTTAGATCGACTCATTTCCGCGTCCAATAGGTCATCGCTTTTGTCTAACAGTTTTTGAGTATGTTCCATAGCTTTATGTTGTTCAGTTGCAATTTTAGTAAGTGTTTTGTAGCTGGGTTTGGATTCACAATCAGAGTCATCTTCACTAGATGTTTGAAAGTAAGCATCGCATGATTTTACCTTGGCACCACGTGCCATGAAGCAGTTGGTGGGAGCGGAGTCGTCCTTGCCATTAGCATTAGCGTTGGTGATGGGGCCATTGTCTTCAGACTCCACCTCCGCCTCCTCAGAAGCAGACTCCTCCTCTGAATCCATCTCCTTGCCAACAAAAGCATGAGCCTTGCCAGATGAGCTCTTCTTGTGAGATGAAGACTTTGACGAAGACTTGGAAGAGATTTTGAGGATTTCTTCTTCTTCTTGTCATTAGAATCATATTCCCTGCTCTTCTTCTTCTTATTTTTGTTCTCATTGTACCACTGTGGACATTCAGAGATGTAGTGTCCAGGTTTCTTGCACTTGCGACATGTTCTCTTCTTGTAATCATGAGTGGAAGCTTCATCATTTCTCGAGCTGGATCGTGAAGACTTTCTGAAGCCCTTCTTCTTAGTGAACTTCTAGAACTTCTTCACAAGCATAGCAAGCTCCTTTCCAATGTCTTCAGGACCACCAGAACTGCAGTCAGATTCTCCTACAGATGAGGAAACAACTTTTGCCTTCAAGGCGCGAGTTCAGCTATAGTTGGGACCATAGATATCTCTTTTCTCAGATAGCTGGAACTCCTGTGTTGAGCCTCTCAAGTATGTCAGACGGATGGAATGTCTTGAAGTCAGGGCGTTCTTGTATCATCAGGGCAAGGGTGTCGAACGAGCTGTCAAGTGATCTCAGCAGTGTCTTGACGATTTCATGCTTGGTGATCTCAGTGGTGCCGAGAGCACGAAGCTCATTTGTGTTGTCAGTGAGGCGATCAAACGTGAGTTGGACATTCTCATTGTCGTTCCACTTGAAGCGGTTGAAGAGGTTGCGAAGAACACTAATCCTTTGATCTCTTTGGGTTGAGACGCCTTCGTTGACCTTGGAGAGCCAGTACCAGAATAGCTTCGACGTTTCCAGAGCACTCACACAGCCATACCGTCCTTTGGTCAGATGACCACATATGATGTTCTTGGCAGTAGAATCTAGTTGAATGAACTTCTTGACATCAGCAGGGGTGACACCTTCACCGGTCTTGGGAACACCATTCTTGACGACATACCAGAGGTCGACATCAATGGCTTCAAGATGCATGCGCATCTTATTCTTCAAGTAGGGATATTCAGTTCCATCGAAGACGGGGCAAGCAGCGGAGACTTTGATTATCCCTGCAGTCGACATAGCTAAAACTCCAGGTGGTTAAACCGAATCACACAGAACAAGGGAGTACCTTGCTCTGATACCAATTGAAAGTGCTAGTTATCGACTAGAGGGGGGGGGTGAATAGTCGATTTTTATGAAAGTCTTCAAAACATGAGAGTTTCGAATACAAACAATAGAAATGAACCTATAGATATGCAACGGAAGGTAGACTACACTAAGCAAGCCATAGTCAAGTATTCAATGAAGTGAAAGTACGAAGACTAATAGCAGCTAGGGTAGTAAAGATTAGGATGGGAGACAGTATGAAGCCAAACAATGATAGTAGTCACACAATGAAGTCAAACAGGTAGTGCAAGTAGGCAGTGACTTCACGAAGAAAAGCTGTAAGTAAAGAGAGGGAGAGGATAGAACCAGTCACTTGATGAAGACAATGATTTGTTGGACCAGTTCTAGTTGCTGTGACAACTGTACGTCTCATTAGGGAGGCTGAGATCTAACTCAGAAGACCACGTCTTCACCTTATTCTCCTTGAGCTAAGGACACCCAGTCCTTGCCCAATCACTCTGGTAAGTCTTCAAGGTTGACTTCCAAACCTTCACAGACTTAATTCACCGGCGATCCACAATGACTCTTGGATGCTCAGAACGCGACGCCTAACCAGATGGAGGATTCACAGTCCTCAAGTGTAACAAGTCTTCAGGTCATGCGGATAGAAAGACTTCAGTGATACCTAACACTCTTTGGCTCTGGGTGTTTGGTCTATGTCCTCGCAAGGATTTCTCTCTCTCAAAAGCTTTGGAGGTGGGTTGCTCTCAAACGATAAATGCCGTGCACTAACTTTGAGCAACCACCAATTTCTGATGTAGGGGGTGGGCTATTTATGGCCACTAGGCAACCCGACCTGATTTGTCCGAAATGACCCTGGGTCACTAAGGAACTGACACGTGTTCCAACAGTCATATTTCAAACACACGCGACAGCTTGAGTTGAGCTACATGTAAAGCTGACTCATCCAGCTCTGGATAAGATTTGCTCTCATAGTCTTTGCTTGAAGACATAGGATTTGGTTGAGCATCACTTCAGTCACTCTGACTTTGTTCACTGGGACCCCACTTAACAGTACGGTGGTTCCTATGGCTCAACAAAGAAGAAAAGGAAACAACGAAACAACTAAGTCTTCGTGCTCCATAGTCTTCACACGATGTCTTCTCCTGTCATAATCTTCAACGTGAATATCTTCACATACCACCATTGTCTTCAATGTCTTCATAGATTTTTAGGGGTCATCTCCAGTAGGTAAACCGAATCAATGAGGGACTACTACCTGTCTTATCCTGCAATTCTCACAAACACATTAGTCCCTCGACCAGGTTTGTCGTCAATACTCCAAAACCAACTAGGGGTGGCACTAGATGCACTTACAAGGGAGATAGTAGGGCCTGGTAGAACGGGCTCTTTGCATGAGCACCTTTTCCAGAACTCCTTCATGATGGCGCGTCTCACCAGCTCCTTGACCTTGCATGGCTCGTATGTCCAATCATCAGGGAAAAAGTCATATGGAGGGGTTAAGGTGCTTCGGTAAGTGAACACCTTATCATCTAGGTCCATGGCGCCGAGGGACCAATCCTCCTCCGACGCCGTGCTCTGAGCGATGCGGGAAGCTATCTATTGGTGGAGTAATTGTACCATGCAGTACTTCCTCCTGTAGTTGCGTAGGGGATGAGGGCTATCCGACAAACGAGCGTGGGCCATGAGCCTACGCAAGTCATGTGACATAGCCTCTTAACCCTCGAGAAGCTCAACCTCGGTACGCCGCAGTGTTGGTGTCAGCGGCTCCGAGTGCGTAGTCACGGTAGGGGCATGGAGGGACGCCACACGAGACCACCTGTTGGCGGCTTTGGTGCGGAGGCATTGAGATGCCTCTAGATCTCGTTTCATATCTGCCCTTGTCGAATCCTTCAACAGGGCGCCCGCCTCAAGAATTAGCTCACGACGCTCCTTCTTCACCTTGGGAGCCTCCCGCCTTAGTGCCTTCTTCAACTGCACAGTTTGGAACTGCGCAGGATCTTGAGCTTGATGCATGTAGACTTTCTTGCCGAGCTCGATGACGACCATGGGCGGCCTTGATCCAAACTGGATCATTACCGGGTCCGAGTTGCTGCCACGGGAGATTCCACTTGCATGACAGGGATTTTGATGAGCATAAACCCTCGCCGATGCCTTATCATGCAGCATGCTTGTGCTGGTTGGGAGACAAGCGAAGACGATTCAGACGACCACAGCGTAGCGAAGATGGGAGGAGAACCATGTCCCACCGGGTATGCGAAATTTTTTGACACGAGAAAAATCTTAAAGCACTTCGTGAGAAGGAAGAGAAGGAGTGGATTTCTCTCATGCGCCGAGGAAAAGAAAAGCGGGTGTGCCAGTGTACTATTGTACACAAAGAAAAGAAAGAGACGGGAACCATATTTTATTAATCTCAAGGATAACAAATACAATTCCCAATAAGCGCTCCATGGCCTACTAGCGCGGCCTGCCTGACTATAGCGATTGCGGTTTGTGGTTCCCGGGGCCTCAGAAGACTCCCGGTTAATTACTCCCGCGGGTTGCTCCACGAGGTACCTCCAATTAAGCTTTGTGGTCGTCTTCGTCGTCTTCGCTTCTCCTTCTCCATGCATGATGATGATAGTGTGTGTAGGTGTGGGAAGCGGCAAAACCCATCACTACAAAAAAATACACTTCCGTGATGATACGTGTTTGTCATAGTAGGTCGCGTTTTTTTCATGCATGTACATCCATGACAATTTTATGACAGAATCAAGATAGTCATACTTGTGCTGTCGTAGAAGTGTACCATGACATTACCAAAATTATCATCACGGAAGCGTCCACTTCCATGACGATAAATCGCGCGTCATAGAAGTGCTTTCGTCAAGGGTGACCGACACGTGGCATCCACCGTAATGGAACGCCGTTAAGCTATCGGGTCCGGTTTTGGATCCGATAACCCACTAACTGCCCCGACCAATGGGGATTTTCCACGTGTAAAATCATCATTGGCTGGAGGAAACATGTGTCGGCTTACCGTTGGGACAGATGTCATCCACTCATTGGACCGAAGGCACCTATGATACGTCGACATGTGGCATAGACGAACAGAGGCCCAGTCCTGTGAAAAGGCCGACCTGTTTGACTTGGTTAAAAGGTGGCGGGCCGGCCCACGGAAAGCCTGTTAACGGCCTGTTCGCATATAGCCCATTTACAGCCCGATAACCCAGGGCCCGTTACGACGTCTATGAATTAGGCCCAGTAGCGTCATCTGGGCCGTCCAATATGATTCCAGCCCATTTTAAGTTCCGGCCCATGTATGGCCCATGACATCTTTCGGCCCATATAAGGCCCTTTGTAACTCTTGGCCCATTAACGGCTCGTGGTGAAACTGGCCCGTAATGAACATTGTATCACTTTGTACCCATTAACGACCCACTAACCCATTGGCCCGTTTACAGCCCATGTTATCTTTCGGCCTTCTCAGGGCCCATTTATTCTTGGGCTCATTTCCAGCATTCGGTTACTTAGAGCCCGTTACTGCCATTTTCTGCTTGTGGGCCTAATTCAGCCTGTGGTTACAGTCGGCCCGTTTGTGGCCCGTTAATACGTTGGTCCATTTTCATAGCGTCATCAAATATAGCCTATTAACGACGGCCCGTTATGGTCGGCCCATGAACGGAGGACTCCAACTCTAGCCCGTTTACGGCCATAATGCGGTCTGTTTTTGGCCCATGTTTGGCCAATCAATCATACGGCCCGTCTAAGGCCCATTGATGATACAGCCCATAAAAGGCCCATTCTTTCTACGGACCGTACAAGGCCCATTGTTACTACGGCCCGTAGGAAGACCAGTGTCACTACAATAAATATGTAGCCCATGGCCTGTTAAAGGCGGGAAACTACTATAGGTTTAGACCTGCTAATGGCCGAAGATGATTATAGGCCCACATTTTGGCCCATATGAGTAACGGGACGGCCTGAAGACCGACAACACTGAGATCCACTAAACCTTCCGGCCTAAATTACAACATACCAACCAAAGAATAAACCTAGACTATACAACAAAGAAATTACGACATATTACATCCACTGGGTATTGAAGGTCGCCACCAGTGCATATAAACACACCGACAAAAGAATATACAAAACTGAGAGCACTTCAGAAGGCACTAGACCGGGCAAGCTCGGGCCCCGCAAGCAGCCGAACAAGCTGATGAGACCTCAGTTGTGTCAAGATAGATGCTTCATCCCTAGCTGTATGGCACCATAGTGCGCAAGGCAGTCCCCTGACATCTTCATTACATCTTTTACTTCGAGTCGGAGCTGAGCTGAAGCAAGGCTTTCCGCTTTAAGTTGAGACTGAAGAAGTCGAACTGATTGAGGCATCGACTGCACAGAGGTTGTCTCACACCTGCTGGTGAGTAGCTTCAACTCACTGTCTTCATCAAGACAGGACCTTGGGGTCATCTCGCTGTCCTCAAGATGGTTTGGCTCACTATCTTTCCTAAAGTTCTGCCTGGCACAAGAGATACGACTCTGAAAGAGAAACAAGGAGACACGTTACAGGTTTCACAATTATATAAGCAAGTAAATGGACCTGTTCTCCATAAGAAACATGTTTTTACAACTACAACTTAAAACTGGTAGTTGTTGCAAACATCCAATAAGATGTAAAGAACAGTGGATGAAATGATGCCTATCCAAATCTATACTAGAACAAAGTTTGAAGGCTTGAGAAGGATAAACTTACATTACATGTTAACACGGGCTGGACAAATGTAACGCCCCGAGACCGACGCTTCAGATGCCTTCCTTGTTCTTCGTTGCTGTCGTGTGTTTTATTTTGTTTGTTGCATTTCATCATGGCATCATCCGCATTGCTTCGGCACTCGTCGTCGTCATTGTTTTTAAAACTCGCATATGCTCGTTGTGGCCGCGTGCCCCTTGCTTTTGTTGACCGTTCCGAGACAAACCTTGTTCTTCGTTTCCCTCTTGCCTAAACCGGAGTCTCTCTGTATAGTGCACATACCCCCCTCGTGTGCGCTTCCGAAACTTCCCCGAACCCGACCCGGGCAGTCGTCACCGTTGGATCCGGATCATCCCCTAACATCTATAAAACATCTGCGTTTTCTTATTTGGATTTCCTAGCCTATTTTTCTCGACCGTCCGATTTCGATCGGAGGAACGGATTAAAACCCCTACCCTAATCCCCACCTATATAAATAGTCCAACCCTATACCAATCCCTAAAACCTAGGCTTCTTGTCCCATCGCGCCGCCACCCGCTCAATCCCCATCGGGATCACCCACAGCCAACCACCATCCTCCCGTGCTTTCATCGTTTTCGTCGGCGGCGCCTCCACCCCGATCCTCTTCCTTGGGATCCATCCCCGACCAACATCACCCGGCCTCTGCTCGATCCACCCATCCAGCCTTGAGCCTCCTCTGCTTCGCGCCTCCCTAGCAGCAACCAGGAGCCCGAGATCCATCTTCGACGCCCTCGTCCGCGAGAACCTGAGGCCCTGCCTCCTCGCTGCCTCGCCGGTCCTCAAGCCCCTGCCCGGAGCACCCCCGCAAGTAGCAGCAGTTTTCGCATCTTCGGCCGTAGCTCCAGGCCACCGGACCACTAGGCCAGGACTCCCTTACCCTCTCCCTTGTCCTTCTTCCCTCTGTTTCCCTCCCCATCATCTCATCTCTCTTTTCCTCTGCTTCTTCTCGCAGGGACCAAAAGGAGTCAGCCTTGGCCTTGTCAGCGCGCCACCACCAGTGACCTCAACGCCATGGCCGCCGCCCGTTCTAGCTTCGTCTCAAGCGCCTCCAGCAGCAGCTTCAGGCCGTCGCCCCAGCCGTTCCGCAGGTCGCCGTGCCCTGACATCTCTGTCTCTCTCTTCTTCCTTTCCCAGTTTTCCCCTCTGAATGTCTGCCTTTTTCTTCAGGCAACAGCACATGCGACGCCTCCTTCAGCTTCGCCCGCGCGCCACCTCGCCGGAGAACACCGTCACGCGCCTGGATCCGCTCGTCTCCGCCGCCTCCTTGCATTCCCCGCGTAGACGTCGTCCCCTGTCTCACCTGAAGCCACCGCGGTCGGCTTCAGTCTCTGCATCGAGCAGAGAAGGGCGACGCCTGCTGCCTCGTGCCTCCTTGTCGTGTGCGTGGGCTGCAAGGGCGCCAAGGCCCAGCGCATCTCCAGCCCCACTTCGCCCTGCCTCCCCTCCCCACCGACCTAGGCTTGGCCCATGGTGAGCAGCTCCCCCAGCTCAGAGTGCTCAGATTCGGCCCGTTCTTTTTTTTCCTGTTGTCAGCAATTTGTTAAATTCCCATAGCATTGCATATTTACAGAATTGCCCCTATTTTAAACTGCTAATAACTTTTGAACCATGCATCTAAACGAAACATGTTATATATATATAATGCTTAGAATTTCATCTAGTTTCATAATATGCTACTTTCAACCATGTGAAAAATGTTTAAACTTATTGTTTGTGTAATTTTGCATAAATGCTATGCTGAAATGATTTATTTCATAACTAAATAACCGTAGCTCCAAATTTAATAAACTTTATATGTAAATGGGGTAGAAAAGTGCGTAGATTAACATGTTGCACTTCATTTTGCTGTTTAACAAAATTAAAATTGTGTTTAGGGCAGAACAGTACCAAATCAAAAGTATGCACATGAGGATTTTCTGGAATCGTAGTTTGTTATTTCCGGCCTCATTTAAACTTGCCTAGATAGTTAGTTTACTTATGCTTCTCGTTTAGGGCAGAACAGTACCAAATCAACATTTAACATTGTTGGGTACATAAACAAGAGAGAACCAAATAACCGAATGTGGTGTTTCGTCAATATGCAACTCGTTGCATATTGAGCTCCACTTAACTTGTAGTTTTGTTTGTTGCATTTGCCATGCCATGCATCATTAAACCGGACATGCATCATACTTGATTGTGCATCATGCCATGTTCATGTGATGGTTGTTTACCATGTTGTTTGCTTCTTCCCGGTGTTGATTCTTCTTGATAGTTCCGGTAACGTTGCGGTTGTGTGGATTCGTTCGACTTCGTCCGTTTGTCTCCTTCATGGACTCATTCTTCTTCCTTGCGGGATCTCAGGCAAGATGACCATACCCTTGAAATCACTTCTATCTTTACTTGCTAGTTGCTCGCTCTTTTGCTATGCCTATGCTGCGATACCTACCACTTGCTTATCATGCCTCCCATATTGTTAAACCAAGCCTCTAACCCACCTTGTCCTAGCAAACCATTGTTTGGCTATGTTACCGCTTTGCTCAGCCCCTCTTATAGCGTTGTTAGTTGCAGGTGAAGATGAAGTTTGTTCCTTGTTGGAACATGGAGATGTTGTTCCTTGATTGGAACATGTTTACTTGTTGGGATATCACAATACCTTTTATATTATTGATGCATCTATATACTTGGTAAAGGGTGGAAGACTCGGCATTATGCCTGGTGTTTTTTTCCACTCTTGACGCCCTAGTTTCCATCATATCGGTATTATGTTCCCGGATTTTGCGTCCCTAACGCGGTTGGGTGATTTATGGGACCCCCTTGACAGTTCGCTTTGAATAAAGCTCTTTCAGAAAGGCCCAACCTTGGTTTTACCATTTGCCTCACCACCACCTATTTTTCCCTTGGGAGTCGCTCTCTCGAGGGTCATCTTTATTTTAGCCCCCCCGGGCCAATGCTTGTCTAAGTGTTGGCCCGAACTAGAGTCCTTTGCAGCGCCACCTCGGGGAAACTTGAGGTCTTGTTTTAGTTGTACGGTGTGCTCATCCGGTGTTGCCTGAGAACGAGATATGTGCAGCTCCTATCGGGATTGTCAGCGCATCGGGCGGTCTTGCTGGTTTTTTTTACCATTGTCGAAATGTCTTGTTATCGGGATTCCGAGTTTGATCAGGTCTTCCCAGGAGAAGGAATATCCTTCATTGATCGCGAGAGCTTATCATGGGCTAAGTTGGGACACCCCTGCAGGGTTTGAACTTTTGAAAGCCGTGCCCGCAGTTATGTGACAGATGGGAATTTGTTAATGTCCGGTTGTAGAAAACCTGAAGTTGATCTTAATTAAAATACATCAACGGCGTCTGTAACCGTGATGGTCTCTTCTCGGCGGAGTCCGGGAAGTGAACACGGTGTTGGAGTTATGCTTGACGTAGGTTGTTCTAGGATCACTTATTGATCATAGTTGTTCGACCGTGCTTTTGCCTCCTCTTCTCGCTCTCTTTTCCGTATGTTAGCCACCATATTTGCTAGTCGCTTGCTGCAGCTCCACCTCACTACCCTGTCCTACCTTTAAGCTTAAATAGTCTTGATCTCGCGGGTGTGAGATTGCTGAGTCCCCGTGACTCACAGATACTTCCAAAACCAGTTTGCAGGTGCCGATGAAACTGTGCAGGTGACGCATCCGAGCTCAAGGAGGAGCTCTATGAAGATCTTGTTCATTGTGTTGTTTCGTTTCAGTTGATCAGTAGTGGAGCCCAGTTGGGACGGTCGGGGATCTGTGTAGCATTTGGGGTAGTCTTCTTTTATTTTGATTCCGTAGTCGGACCTTGATTGTATCTGTTTGATGTAATGCTCTACTCATGTATTGCGTGAAGTGGCGATTGTAAGCCAACTATGTATCTCTTTCCCTTATGTATTACATGGGTTGTGTGAAGATTACCTCACTTGCAACATTGCTTTCAATGCGGTTATGGCTCTAAGTCGTGCTTCCACACGTGGGAGATATAGCCGCATCGAGGGCGTTACAAGTTGGTAATCAGAGCCATCCCCGACTTAGGAGCCCCCTGCTTGATTGAATCGCTGGCGTTGTTGAGTCTAGTTCAAATGTTTTGAGTCTTAGGATTATATATATTGGAGAGTAGGATTCTTTTTACTCCTCAGTCCCTTCGTCGCTCTAGTGAGGTCTCTTGACGTAGATGTTTTGACTTTCCTCACCTCAAATTTCACTAAAAAAAATTTTAGGATCACGCGGGTATCTTGGAATCGTTCCGATTGTTTTGTGACGAGAACATTGTTCTTGGTGCCTCCTGACATTTAGGGGTTGTGGCAGTGTCCCGGGGAGTCGAGCTCCAAGGTGTTGTCGTCACAATTTTATCATTGCAGTTCTGGAATACCTGAGTTTCGCCGACATCGAAAATCTCTTTTGTGCAGTTGTTGGTGAGATAACCTCGATAACCCAGTACTGGGGTGAGCTCGAGAGTATTGGCATAACTCATATAACAGATGCTTTTCGAAGGTTGAGGTAAACGATTTCCGAAGGTTTCTTGGTTATGTGTTGAGGGATGGATACAGCTGGATCTAGGTATTGTTAGTTTGGGTGATATATTTTGTGTCCCCTGTATCCCCAACACCTGATTGCATAACCGGAAATTTTCGGGAGTTTATAAGTGGGAATTCAAGTACTTCGTAGGATATCTTTCCAACAGACACATGATACGATATGGGATCTATCATATGTTTGTTTCCGGCTTATTCTGCAAGCCAATCCTTTGTTTTGGTTTTGTTTTGTGGTATTCGAGTTGCTTCAATGCCAAGTGTTGATTCCATACCTTATTCTAAGCGGTGTTCTCATATTTCTATGTGGATGCTAATCCTCCTTGTTCATGAAGGTTGTCTTTTCAATCCTTTCCAGCCGGTGTGCTTCTCTTCAAGTGGATCCGATCACTTCAACATTCACAAGATCAATTATCAGTTCTTCTCAACAGTGTTTGCTTCATCCGTTCCAAGTTGTCTTTGTTTTCCCGCCCTCCCACCCTTATTTCTTCCAGGACGCAGATTTCTTAATCAAGTATCCATTTTATTCTTGTGAAGTCTCTATTTTTTTTCTTTTTTCCGTCAATGTTTCTTATCCGGTGATTCTCATGAAGATTCTAATGGAGCTTCAAGTTTATCATTCTTCATTCTTTTCTTCTCCGGTGGATTCAATTCAAGCTTTCGGTGTCGATCATACCTTTTTCCTCGTTTCAAATGTTTTCTCGTACCGGTGCACCTCTTAATCATCCACTTCTTCCTATTCATTTGTTCTGGAGTGCTGAAAATTTCTCACAAGACTTGTGTTTCCATTCTCAATCCGGTCAAGATATTTCAAGGTTGTTATCCCATTCAAGCCATTTAATTCAACCGGTGCAACCTCTCTTTTAAATTGGTCAACTGTGTTTTCTTTTGAGTGGGCCCTAACCCACAGGTCTTTTCCCAGGATCTTACCTGACTCTTCTAATTTTTCCGGAGCTATTCCCAAATTCATTTCAAAGTGTGATATAAGAATGTATTCCATCAGTCATATGTCTTTCTCCAAGATCTTTCAAATTCTTTTCATCATTGGCTCAACCTTTCCTCTTTTAATCCTTCCGGAGTGTCTCAACAATTCATGGTGGTGTTTCTCATCGTCATTCTCAACATTTGAAGACCGAAGAAGAGTTTCTCTTAAATCTTGCTCCATTCTCTTCAAGATTCATGGTTCTAGCTTGATGCCATCCTCTCATAATTGCTTTTGATTGTGAGAATTCTTTTCACCCATCCGGAGCAATTCAGGAGTCTTTTCAGTTCAATTCTAAGGAGCCATCATCGCAGAATTATTCATTCTCAGCTTTCAGATCTCATTCTCCAAATCTTGCCGGTGCATCATTCAATATTCTCTAATCAGTTCATGATCTCTTCGTTCTCATGTATCTAAATCCTAGCAAACATCTTCGTTCATTTGCTAAGTCTTCCCGGTGTTTCCTTATCTTTTCTTCGTTCATTTTCAATTTTTACGGTGGTTCATTCAACATTCCTCTTCCTTTGTTATCATATCAATTAATTCGTTCTTTCCGAATCCTACCGGCGGATCGTTGAAGACCTTCCCAAGTTTGTTCTAGCTCTCTTAATTCATTTTTTTCCAATGAGAATAAGTGGTATGCCAAGTCCGTTGCTTGTCATCAATTTAAATTGGTGAAGGATAAGCATAATGTAATTCTCATTCTTGCTTCATCGAGTAAATTCTATTCCTTATTCCAGAGGTTCATCAAAATTCTCGGTTTCAATTATTTCATCTTTTCTTATCCGGAGTTCCAAGTTTTTTTCGGTTGTCTTGCCGCGAAGCTCAATCTAAATCATCGTAAGACTTTAACCTTACTCATTCATCCCTCAATTTTATCACATCATCCTTTTGTTACTGGAGCTCTTCATGATGGTTCATCAAGGATTTCTTTCATTCTCTATTTGGTCTTCAAGATTTCTCTCGGAGTTAAGATCCGCTAAGCTATACTCAAAAGTAAACATGGTGCTCAACACATGTTTTGTTTTGAGGAGTTCAAGTATTCTTCATCTTGCATTCCGAAGTGAAATTCGTTCTACATTATCATTTGAGGTGGTGTTATGTCATTCTTGACAATTTCCCTTCGTGTTTCATGATTCGCAACTTGTCAGGAATGAGATATCCTAAATCCATCATTTTCTATTCGTTCAGGACTTTGTTTCAACCAATCAATTTCTTCGTTGGAGTTATCTTTTGTTAGTTTTCACCTAAAGCCTTCCCTTAGGTTTGTTGCTATTATGGTGCTTATCAATGACCCAAGTTCTTCTTTTATCCTCCTGGTGAAATAGTTTCTAGTCCCCTTGTTTTTATCAACCCAATCTCTTCCGTGAGTGGCAAGTTGTCACCTCATAATTTTGAGATGTTGTCCATAAGTCCACAACAAGCTTATTCTTTTCGTTGTTGATTTTCTCAACAACTCCGTTCAATCTTTTCTTCTAAGGTTTCTTTCTATTTCATTCATGGAAGAAGATGTCGTCTTCTTCTCTGTTCTTTTCGTTCAACTCTTTCAATTCTTCTGGAGGCATTGTGATGTTGCTCTCTTCTTTCATCATCTCCAGTTGTGGGGATCGTGTTCTTTTCATGCTTATCCGTCTAACTGGAGTGTTGTGTCCTCTGCTCAAGTTCTTTTCATCTTATCAAGTCTTGTAGATCTCGTTTCAACCGGAGTGCTTGCATGTACTTCTCGTCCATGGTTCTCGTCATTCATAGCTTTGCAAACTCCAAGGTTCACATGGTGTTCCTTGTTTCTCTTTTCTACCGGTGTGCTTTCATATTCCTTTTGATCCGTTAAGCTCTTATTTCCATGTCTTTCAATCTACAAGGTTCTCGTGATGTTCCTTGTTCCTATTTGCTAACAGAGTGTTTGCAATCTCGTTCATCTCCATTGTATTCTTTCTTTCAATTTGTTCATCCTCTCAAGGTTCGTGGTTTCACTCTTTTGTCGTAGAAGCAACTTAGTTTTACCTCTTCTCTTCCTCTTCCGTTTCTCTCTGGTGTCATCCTAGATCTCGGGACGAGATCCTCTCGTAGTGGTGGAGTGTTGTAACGCCCCGAGACCGACGCTTCAGATGCCTTCCTTGTTATTCGTTGCTGTCATGTGTTTTATTTTGTTTGTTGCATTTCATCATGGCATCATCCGCATTGCTTCGGCACTCGTTGTTGTCATTGTTTTTAAAACTCGCATCTGCTCGTTGTGGCCGCGTCCCCCTTGCTTTTGTTGACCGTTCCGAGACCAACCTTGTTCTTCGTTTCCCTCTTGCCTAAACCGGAGTCTCTCTGTATAGTGCACATACCCCCCTCGTGTGCGCTTCCGAAACTTCCCCGAACCCGACTCGGGTAGTCGTCACCGTTGGATCCGGATCATCCCCTAACATCTATAAAACATATCCGTTTTCTTATTTGGATTTCCTAGCCTATTTTTCTCGACCGTCCGATTTCGATCGGAGGAACGGATTAAAACCCCTACCCTAATCCCCACCTATATAAATAGTCCAACCCTATACCAATCCCTAAAACCTAGGCTTCTTGTCCCATCGCGCCGCCACCCGCTCAATCCCCATCGGGATCACCCACAGCCAACCACCATCCTCCCGTGCTTTCATCGTTTTCGTCGGCGCCGCCGTCACCCCGATCCTCTTCCTTGGGATCCATCCCCGACCAACATCACCCGGCCTCTGCTCGATCCACCCATCCAGCCTCGAGCCTCCTCTGCTTCGCGCCTCCCTAGCAGCATCCAGGAGCCCGAGCTCCATCTTCCACGCCCTCGTCCGCGAGCACCTGAGGCCCTGCCTCCTCGCTGCCTCGCCATTCCTCAAGCCCCTGCCTGGAGCACCCCCGCAAGTAGCAGCAGTTTCCGCATCTTCGGCCGTAGCTCTAGGCCACCGGAGCACTAGGCCAGGACTCCCTCGCCCTCTCCCTTGTCCTTCTTCCCTCTGTTTCCCTCCCCATCATCTCATCTCTCTTTTCCTCTGCTTCTTCTCGCAGGGACCAAAAGGAGTCAGCCTTGGCCTCGTCAGCCCGCCACCACCAGTGACCACAACACCGTGGCCGCCACCCGTTCTAGCTTCGTCTCGAGCGCCTCCAGCAGCAGCTTCCGGTCGTCGCCCCAGCCGTTCCGCAGGTTGCCGTGCCCTGACATCTCCGTCTCTCTCTTCTTCCTTTCCCTGTTTTCCCCTCTGAATGTCTGCCTTTTTCTTCAGGCAACAGCACATGCGACGCCTCCTTCAGCTTCGCCCGCGCGCCACCTCGCCGGAGAACACCGTCACGCGCCTGGATCCGCTCGTCTCCGCCGCCTCCTTGCGTTCCCTGCGTAGACGTCGTCCCCTGTCTCACCTGAAGCCACCGCGGTCGGCTTCAGTCTCTGCATCGAGCAGAGAAGGGCGACGCCTGCTGCCTCGTGCCTCCTTGTCGTGTGCGTGGGTTGCAAGGGCGCCAAGGCCCAGCGCATCTCCAGCCCCACTTCGCCCTGCCTCCCCTCCCCACCGACTTGGGCTTTGCCAACGGTGAGCAGCTCCCCCAGCTCAGAGTGCTCAGATTCGGCCCGTTCGTTTTTTTCCTGTTGTCAGCGATTTGTTAAATTCCCATAGCATTGCATATTTACAGAACTGCCCCTATTTTAAACTGCTAATAACTTTTGAACCATGCATCTAAATGAAACATGTTATTTATATATAATGCTTAGAATTTCATGTAGTTTCATAATATGCTACTTTTGCCCATGTTAAAAATGTTTAAACTTGTTGTTTGTTTAATTTTGCATAAATGCTATGCTGAAATGATTTATTTCATAACTAAATAACCGTAGCTCCAAATTTAATAAACTTTATATGTAAATGGGGTAGAAAAATGCGTAGATTAACATGTTGCACTTCATTTTGCTGTTTAACAATATAAAAATTGTGTTTAGGGCAGAACAGTACCAAATCAAAAGTATGCACATGAGGATTTTACGGAATCGTTGTTTGTTATTTACGGCCTCATTTAAACTTGCCTTGATAGTTAGTTTACTTATGCTTCACATCTTGCCATGTTGATCAAAATTTAACATTGTTGGGTACATAAACAAGAGAGAACCTAATGATCGAATGTGGTGTTTCGTCAATATGCAACTCGTTGCATATTGAGCTCCACTTAACTTGTAGTTTTGTTTGTTGCATTTGCCATGCCATGCATCATTAAACCGGACATGCATCATACTTGATTGTGCATCATGCCATGTTCATGTGATGGTTGTTTTCCATTTTGTTTGCTTCTTTCCGGTGTTGCTTCTTCTTGATAGTTCCGGTAACGTTGCGGTTGTGAGGATTTGTTCGACTTCGTCCGTTTGTCTCCTTCATGGACTCGTTCTTCTTCCTTGCGGGATCTCAGGCAAGATGACCATACCCTCGAAATCACTTCTATCTTTGCTTGCTAGTTGCTCGCTCTTTTGCTATGCCTATGTTGCAATACCTACCACTTGCTTATCATGCCTCCCATATTGTTAAACCAAGCCTCTAACCCACCTTGTCCTAGCAAACCGTTGTTTGGCTATGTTACCGCTTTGCTCAGCCCCTCTTATAGCGTTGTTAGTTGCAGGTGAAGATGAAGTTTGTTCCTTGTTGGAACATGGAGATGTTGTTCCTTGATTGGAACATGCTTACTTGTTGGGATATCACAATACCTTTTATATTATTATTGCACCTATATACTTGGTAAAGGGCGGAAGACTCGGCCTTACGCCTGATGTTTTGTTCCACTCTTGCCGCCCTAGTTTCCGTCATATCGGTTTTATGTTCCCGGATTTTGCGTCCGTAACGCGGTTCGGTGATTTATGGGACCCCCTTGACAGTTCGCTTTGAATAAAGCTCTTCCAGCAAGGCCCAACCTTGGTTTTACCATTTGCCTCACCACCACCTATTTTTCCCTTGGGAGTCGCTCTCTCGAGGGTCATCTTTATTTTAGCCCCCCCGGGCCAATGCTTGTCTAAGTGTTGGCCCGAACTAGAGTCCTTTGCAGCGCCACCTCGGGGAAACATGAGGTCTGTTTTTAGTTGTACGGTGTGCTCATCCGGTGTTGCCCTGAGAACGAGATATGTGCAGCTCCTATCGGGATTGTCGGCGCATTGGGCGGTCTTGCTTGTTTTGTTTTACCATTGTCGAAATGTCTTGTTATCGGGATTCCGAGTTTGATTGGGTCTTCCCACAAGATGGAATATCCTTCGTTGATCGTGAGAGCTTATCATGGGCTAAGTTGGGACACCCCTGCAGGGTTTGAACTTTCGAAAGCCGTGCCCGCGGTTATGTGGCAGATGGGAATTTGTTAATGTCCGGTTGTAGAAAACCTTAAGTTGATCTTAATTAAAATACATCAACCGCGTGTGTAACCGTGATGGTCTCTTCTCGGCGGAGTCCGGGAAGTGAACACGGTGATGGAGTTATGCTTGACGTAGGTTGTTCTAGGATCACTTATTGATCATAGTTATTCGACCGTGCTTTTGCCTCCTCTTCTCACTCTCTTTTCCGTATGTTAGCCACCATATTTTCTAGTCGCTTGCTGCAGCTCCACCTCACCACCCTGTCCTACCTTTAAGCTTAAATAGTCTTGATCTCGCGGGTGTGAGATTGCTGAGTCCCCGTGACTCATAGATACTTCCAAAACCAGTTTGCAGGTGCCAATGAAACTGTGCAGGTGACGCATCCGAGCTCAAGGAGGAGCTCGATGAAGATCTTGTTCATTGTGTTGTTTCGTTTCAGTTGATCAGTAGTGGAGCCCAGTTGGGACGATCGGGGATCTGTGTAGCATTTGGGGTAGTCTTATTTTATTTTAGTTCCGTAGTCGGACCTTGATTGTATCTGTTTGATGTAATGCTCTACTCATGTATTGCGTGAAGTGGCGATTGTAAGCCAACTATGTATCTCTTTCCCTTATGTATTACATGGGTTGTGTGAAGATTACCTCACTTGCGACATTGCTTTCAATGCGGTTATGCCTCTAAGTCGTGCTTCGACACGTGAGAGATATAGCCGTATCGAGGGCGTTACAACAAAGCCCTTCTCCATGTTGATGGAAAGATAATTCGATAAATTCCCCAAAGAAAATTCTTTATAAGCATTGCCATTATTCTACATTTTGAAAAGAGTAAATATAGATCAAATAATATTGGAAGAAATAGAGGATAATGAAGCTCAGGTGCAGACTAATCATATATAATCAAATAGCAATTAATTAGGTACAACGTTACAAGGCAAAAGGTACTCACAAGAGGAATGCAGACATCAACGTGTGAAGTGGCATTGGCTTCATTCAACATTTTGGTAAGAGTAAATGTAGATATGATAATTTGGAGAAAGTGGAGGGCAGGGCAGAAAAGATGCAGAGTAATGCTAGAAAATCAACTATCTCGCGATGCTTGTACAGTAATACCACTACCGCCCGTTATTAGTTGTCGCTCAAATGGATATATCTAGCACTCACTAGTAGGAAAAGGCTAATTAGTGGCGCACCTGTTTTGGCCATTAATGGCGCTCTATAGGTGCGCCACTGTCATCACGCCACTAGTAACAAGTACTAATGGCACACCCCTGGTGCGCCATTAGTATACCAGACAATAGTGGCGCACCAGGCAGTGCGCCATTAGTATGTCCACTGGTGCGCCATTACTATGCCTCCCAGGGGGCCATATTTACCTTGTGCTCTGGGTTACTAATGGAGCACTTCTAGATAATGCGCCACTAGTGTGTTTATTGCAGTGCGCCACTAAAGTGCACTATGGTGCACCACTAGTATGAATATTAGGATTTTTTTTTCTTTTCTGATATTTGCACAAGTTACAAAATACATTACTGCACAGAATATAGACAACACAACATATAAACAACAGATTTATCGAATACAATAGAAGATTAGTCTCCGAATACAATTCATCATATTAGTCTCCGAATTCAAAATACCGAACAAAGTTAGAACATTACAAGTCTCGAGACAGTGAGTAGCGAGTTTGTCTTCACATTACAAGTCGATATCGATTATCTAAACTACCATCACATAGAAGAGAGCTGCGGTCATCATGATGAGCATCATCGTGATGAAACTGGTCTTCATCCGGTTCCTCCAACGCTCCCTCCTCTCTCCCACTAGATAGCGCGCATATCTAGCTTCCGCCTCCGCCCTAGTGGTGTACCCTTTTTAACTATTACTGCTGAAACGGTGAACCTGTCTCCGACACTTCTCCCAGTCTTCGTAGACTCCGGAAACCTTACCCTTGTACACGACATACGACGACATCTCTATGCACTAGAAAAACAAAACATTAGTAGCAATTCACACATAATACATAAGCAATATATAGGTATGCAACAAAAGGATCGGAAGAGAAAAGCAACACATTAATAACATGATTCATGGTCCTACTAATAAATAGCATCGATTACATATAAGTTGAACGACTGTCCAAACCAAAGAGACATACAAGTTCATTAAAGTTTAATTACAACATGAGCTAATCGATATTTCAGAACTACATAGCATCACTACATTTGACTCGACTCAGGGACCGGAGCATGGATGAAGCAGCCGTCTTTCGTGATGGTCATGAATGTGCGTTCGTTGTCAGCCTGCACTTGTAGCGTTGTTTCTGTTTCACTGTTGGACGGCTGATATTTGAGGTAGAACTGCCCCGAGGTATGAAGGACGTCTTGATGGATGATTTTCGCAAACTCCGACTAGATGCGAAAGAATTCTCGTCTGAGGTCCGCATCCTTGATTGCCGACAAGCGTGCGGCCCAATCTTTGAGACTATTTGGTAGTAGAAGGTGATTACGGTCCCATACGATAGCCCGCATGTTATGGAGGGCGTAGTAGGCATCCTTCTGACCGCTAGGCGGCTGCTTGAAGCAGGGGAACGTTGTTACGTGGGTGAACACGTGCTTGTCGTACCTAATAATTGGCCTCCTGAAGGTGCCTCCAGATTTGGCGTAGCCGGGGAGAACATCATCAAGAACTTTCTTGATATTTGTGTAGTCTTTCTTCGACTGACGGTCCGAGTTGAAATACGTGGCCATGGAATAGTTCGGGCTTAAGAGGATGAGTGTGCCGTGTGTGTCACTGCACAAAACACGGAATGTTAGAAAAAAAAAGAACGATCGAAATCTAAGAAATCATATGTTACGTGGCGGTGAGGGGATGACTTACTCGGGAAAGTAAGGCATGAGGAAGTTATCCTTATCTGGGTTCCCCAGAATGACGCCTTAGAGGTATGAACTTGCGACTTTCCCATCCCGAGTGCTGCCCAAGATCTTGGCACGCATGTAGAAGGGGTCGACTATCATGATGTCATGGGTCTTGTCTCTAATGATCTGCATCAACATACTCAGCGAAAATAGCCGAACGAAGGTGTAGTGCAGCGGATGAAGGTTAAACATAGCAAAGATGTCATCAAACCGCAGGATGGTCATACCCCCGATGGCGCTATCGGCAAAGCCCTTGCCCTCTGGAACCTTGGCCACAAAAACCGGGTATGCCACATCATTCTCGGAGAGACGTCGCTTCTCCAAAGAAAGAACACTGTCATGCAGACTCTGCATAGCACCGGTTGCAGCATTGAGCAGATTAGACGGTAGCATCGGCCTACCCACCAAATGCACCCTCCTCGAGATATCCTTAGGTGAAGGTGGCCCGTCCTGAGCACAGATCGTACTCGGTGCCGGCTGGCTCGTACCCTTGTTATTCTTTCTTTTCCGTCCCTTCTGCTTCTTCTGCTGTAATGGGATCGAGTACTACTGAGAGACCACATTCTTGAGTGTGTTGGGGCCGATCATATTTCGCACCTCGGCTATCTAAGGCTCAGTGAAGGCGGTAGCTAGAGGCGTCTCCTAAGAACTGAACACCAGACGACGCCTCTTGCAATTGGGTTTCTCCGCGGTACCTGCTAGATCGCGATTGTCTTTTCCAGGGTTGGGTTCTTGAGAAGGAGGCCCCAAGAATACGTCATCGTACCCATTTTCGTTGAAGTACTTATCGACATTGGTAAATGTACCGTCGTCGTCCGGATCCTGTGCCATATGCATGTCCGGATCAGCTGACGCCGGTAGCGTTACGGCGGTCTTGCCATGGCTTGGCGCCGGCACGACTGGCGGTGTTGTCTATGGGGTGGTGTCCCCCGCCCCCAAATGAATTTGGCTCTTCGGCCAAAGCATGGGCCAGTTTATGCAGGCACTGAGGGTCATCACATCATCTTCGTCGGCCCTAGGGGTTGATACGGAGGTAACAAGTCGTCGAAGCCCCGTAGCACCCGAACCAGTTGAACCCTATACATGGTGGGTGGCATCGGATTACCGTGGAACATGCGGCTGCCCGGTTGAACGATTATGTCCTTGGCGACATCGATCAACTCGCCGTCCATGAAGTGGAGGAGAGTGCATGGAACGTCGGCGGCGCCCTGCGAAAACATGTAGGGCGTCAGGGATGCCGAGTCAAAGGCAAGGCGATGCAGTCATCGGCCGAGAGGCTTAATTAGTTACCGTGATGGCGTCGAGCTCGGCTAATGTCGAGGCACCGCCAACGGCGGGCGTGCAGGTGACAGAGAGGCTGCTTGCTGCCGAGGTGCCAGCCGACGTATTCTTCCCACACCCGGATGCATTAAGATCCAATGCCGGCGCCGACGCTGGAGACACCAATGTCGCCTCCGCCGGAGACACCAATGCCGCCTCCGCCGGAGACACCAATAGCGCCGCCGGCGCGTTGCTCGAGTTGCTCCCCGTGAAGCTAGGAATCGGGGGCGGCCCCTATTGGCCGCCCTCCATCCACGCTTGCAGCCCCTCAATCAAGGTAGGCACAATGGCGGTGATCGTTGCTCCTAGTTGGTCTCACACTTGCTCTTCGACTATCTCCGGAATCCGCGCCACTTGTGCCTTGAGTTCTTGAACCACGCGCTCCTGGCTTTTCAAGCTAGTCTTTCCCTCCTTTCGCACAGCGGTATAGTATTCCAACCATTTCGTGGACAAGCCTTTGCCAGCCACACGACCAACTGACGACGGCTTGCTTTGCTTATCCTTGTTTTTCATTATGTTCAACGCCCTATATAAAGTGGTGTCCCAAGGGGAGCTCTTAGACGACCCACCGCTACTGCTTTCAGTGTCCTATGGAAGGAACGTGAACCATTTAGAAATTTGGCTTCATTAATTAGAATGCAACCATATGGAGCTAATTACACGGGGGTGTATTCCTTACCAGAACAAGCTCAAGCGCCTTGGTCTTCAGATCCATGGTAAGCTCCTTTGTTACCGGGTCAGTCTTGTACCGGGCCCTGACATAGTTCCTTGTCTGCTTGTCACAATATTTTTCGAAGAGGGGCGGTAGGCCTTGCTCGGCACGCTCTGCGTCCTCCTTGTCCCATATAGGTTCCGCCACTCTATAACCGCCGGGACCGAGTTTGTGGACCCCTAAGTTCAAGTCCCGCATATCTTTCCCCCACTGACTTGATTCCGCGGTTGCGTTGCTCTCGCTCTTGATCTTGAACTCCAGGTAGCCAGCTTCGCTGATCGAAGGATTTCTCTCCTCGATCTTCTCATAACTATCACCTTTTTCAATTCTTCTCTTCACCGCGGCTCTCCAAGTAGCCAGGGTCGTGCTCATCTTCGTGAGGGCGACACTGTTCACTTTATTCCCTGAGAGGCCTCTGTTTGCGAAGTTATCGGGGAACTTGTATCGTTCGTGCAACTTTGTGAAAAGGAGGTTGCGCAAATTCCCTCGGTCACGATGCCTTAGGTTCTCGGTGATGATCGAGACGGTGCTCCGGAGAATGCACCCGAGCTGTCCCGCGTACCCCTTGACTAATTCTTTGGGCGCCGTTGGATGCCCACCGGAGGACACTTCAGTAAATTCCTCCTTGACGGTGCCGAGCACGTTCGGGCGCCGGTCCTTCCGTTGCCTCTTCGGTTGGCTGCCATCTGTGCATGCGCTGCCATCATCAGTGGTGGCATCCTCGGCGGCACCATCAGCGGTGTCATCCCCGACGCCACCAGGCACTACTAGGGAAAACCTTATACACAGAATGTTACCAGTAGCGCTGTACAAAATCAAATGCTACTGCTACTTAGTAGCAGCGCGTGTAAATAAACCGCACTACTGCTATGAATTTAGCAGTAGAGCGTACTAGCAAAAAGCGCTGCTGCTATGTTTGAACTGGGCGCACATGGCTAGCCCAACCTAGCAGTAGCGACTATACTGGCCCAGCGCTACTTCTACTCTCCTTAGCTGTAGCACGCTTACGTGTAAGGCGCTACTGCTAATGGAAATAAAATAAAGTGAAAAAAAAGTAGAAAAGTAAATGAAAATGAAAGAAATAGAAAAAGGAGAAAGGAAAAAAAATAATAAGTAAAGAAAAATAAAAGAAAAAAAGGGAAAAAAGAAGAAATGATTAGTAGTAGCGGGTTTCAGGAAAATCGTTGTAGCTAACTTAGCTATAACGCGTTTTCGGAAACGCGCTACCATTACGTTTCACTTAAAAAGCGGTTCCCCCCCCCCCCGCCCCCGGCCACCACTTCTTCCCCAAATCCCTAGCCCTCGCCGCCGTCTCCCTAATTAACCGTCGCCCCACTTCGCCGCCGTCTCCTGCCGGCGTGGACGCCCGCAACCTCACCGTCTGCCCCCGAGGCGGCCGTCATCCTCACTGCCGCCGCCCGAGGCCGCCCTCAGCCTCACCGCCGCCGCCCGAGGCCGCCCTCGACGTCACCGTCGGCGCCCTCCACCTCACCGCCGCCCGAGCCCGCCCAGGACCGCCGTTGCCCGTGCCCGAGCCCGCCCTCTCCGCCCTGCCTCCGTCACCGAGCACCTCCCCGCCACCGTCTCTCCCCTCTCTGTAAGTCCCCCACCCCTCCCCCACTCCTCTCTCTCTGCATTTTAGAGAAAAAATTAGTAGAGCAAAAGTTTGTTTATAGCAAAAAATTTAGTTTAGAGCAAAGGATGTTAAGTAGTAGATGTTAGTAGAGCAAAAGTTTGTTTATAGCAAAAATTAGTTTAGGGCAAAAAATTTGGTTTACAACAAAAGTTAGTTAGGGCAGTAGGGTTTAATTAGGGTAGATGCTACTTGTATAGTATATAGTGATACTAGTAGATGTTAATTAGGTTAGGGCAATAGTGGTACTAGTAGATGTTAATTAGATGTTTTTCAGTTAGGGCACTAGAGTTTTGCTAGGTTAATTAGGTTAGTAGTGCTGCTAGTAGTAGTGGTACAGTATGTTAATTAGGTGATGTTAAATGAATAACCTAAATGAATAAAATTAGTAGTTAACTGAATTTTTTTCCTTTCATCATTATAGAGCACTAAAGTTAACTGAATTTTGTTCTATTAGTAGTTAAATTAATTTTCTTCTACACTTTGTTTTTGAATTAGCTTGTGAAATTTGGACATGTGGTTGCTCATGTATATTTGGACATGTGTTGCAGTGTCGAAGAGGGATATTTGAACATTGTTTCCAGGGAATGATGCCGAGTGGCCTATGTTTTGCCGGAATGTTGATTCATTTCTGTTCCGGCAAATTTCAGGTTCTCGATTTGTCCACTTTTTAGCAAAGGTCATGCCGAAATTTTCCGTGAATTTCGGCATGACTTGTGCTACAAACTAGGACATATCGAGTGCCCGAGATTAGCCGCACCAGGAAGGAGTCAACATTCCTGCAAAACAAAAGGCCTTTTTTATGCCATTATTCATTTTATTAGGTCTAGAATTAATTGACTAGATTTAATCATAGGAAACATGGCTAGCAACGATGAAGGTCAGGGTTCTGGTGATTGCGATGATGCCTACCGGGCAGCAGACGAATTTTTTAGCCTTACCGATGATCAACCGATGTTATTGCTGGGCCCACCGTTGGCAGCGGGGACTGAGACCGACACGCAGACCGATGCTGAGACTAAGACCGGCGCTCAGACTCAGACCGGCATCGAGACCGTCGCTGAGACTGAGATCGGCGCTGCCTCAGGAAGCGGAGCCGGTTTAGAACCGAAAGCAAAGAGGCAACGGGTTCCTAACAAACTCGGGACTACTAGACTGGTGGTCATGGAGGTGGACGACGGCAATTTTGATCCAAAGGAGTGCTACGCCAGGAGTGTATATACGAGAAGTGGCTGGAGTGTCAGGCTCAGGTGTACCGGTTTCCGGTTTCCGAGCGACAGGAAGTAGTTAGTTTAGGTTCACGCTAATGCGAGAGAGGGATACGAACTCATGTTCTCAAAGTGATAGCTCTTCTCGCGTATATCATTGTTTAGATGGATGACAATGTATTTGCAAGTAATCGAGATTTGTATCGCTATTTTCGAGATGATGACGAGAGACCACTTTGTGTTGGATGTTGATTATGATGATGACATGATTTGATGAGACTAATTGTATGAATATGCTATGATTGCATTTGTATGTGTATGATATGCTAAAGATTATTGTATAAAGCCTATTCAAATACAAAACAAATACAAAACAAATATGCAGGAAAAGAACTAATAAATAAACTAGTAGTAGCGAGGGGGGAAATTTAGCAGTAGCGCCGCCTTACCAGTAGCGCATCGCAGCAAACAGCGCTGCAGATAATATCAGTAGCGCCCTTTCCCAAAGAGCGCTACAACTATTCATGTATAGCAGTAGCGTGGGACAACAGGCGCTACTGCTATACGTTAGCTATAGCGCCTTATTAGTAGCGCCGGTACCCGTGCTACTGAGAGGCCCAAAACCCTCGCTGCTGTTAGGCTTTTCCCTAGTAGTGAGGGGTTGTGTAGTCAGGATCGGTGTCTTCCGCGGCGTCCTCATAGCGGTGAGGTTCTTCCTCCATATCCTGGGATAGCTTCCAGAATTGCTTGCCCGAACCGCCGGCCTCATCGTTGTGGGCCATGTTTCGCTCTAAATAGCAAAAAAGTTTGGTCAAAAAGTTGGTTATTATCAAGGAACAAGATCTCTAAGTTGACCAAATAACCTAATTCTCGAGGAATGTCGCCAAAAAGTTGGTTATTGTCAAGGAACAATTGAGAGATGTTTGTGATATTGCCTAGGTGTTTTGGGTGAGAACCTGTTAGTGTGGTATCGCCAAGTCCCTTCCTAACCCCCTTCTTCTTGTCTCCTCTCACTATCTCTCTCACACACATGGCAAGCAAGGGTGTCTGAGTGTGTGAAAAAAATACTAAACTAGTCCAAGGGCTGAAAATTGATCATCTGTTTCAGATTGCAATTTTCTTTCTTGGGGGCTTCGGTGTGCGGTACAAAACTGAATTTTGGAAATCTACATAATGAACAAGCTAAGGGCTGCAAATGCCCGCAAGGCTTCAAGGGTGACGACATAATGGCTCAGTGTTATTTAAGGGTTGGTTTCCGAGGAATTATCATGGTCTCATCATTTAGGGTTTGTCGACACCGAGGCATCCTAAAAGCTAAGCTTTTGTCATTTAGGGTTTGTCGACGCCGAGGCACCCTAAAAGCCTAAGCTTTCATCATTTAGGTTTTTATTGACACCGAGGCACCCTAAAAGCCAAGGTTTTATCAATTAGGGTTTGTCGACGCTGAGGCACCCTAAATGCTAAGTTAAGTTTTCATCATTTAGGGTTTATCAATGTCGAGGCACCCTAGGTTGACTGATATATATGGGTATCTTCTAATAATATACCCTATCAATTATGGCGCAATAGTTAAAAAAATAGCCAACAGTGACATGAAAAATTCTGACAGAAAAGGGAAGGAGAATTCTAAGTTGGGCCTAATCACTTGGCTCTATTGCCACCTATGGTAGTTGCATATTGGTTGTGCAAACAAATTTAAGAGCGGGCAGTAATGAATAATATTTAATGGGATACCTCAAACAGATAATCTAGTATCTCCATTTAACAGTTTTCAACTAGAAAGTGCACAAAGTGCAACAAACAGATTATTTCAACCCCCCAAACAATAATGATAACATTCTTTTCCTGAACTATAAACGACTCATGGTTTTGTCTGTCCACACATGAATTCAGCATATGTGTTTAATGCAGCAAGAATAAAGGGACACCACATGTCAAAAATCTCGCATCCAAAATTTCACAATTGAGCCTAACGTGACAGTGCATATATAACCAGGCTTATGGTGCATTCTACTTTCTAACTGTCCATACTGTATTTGTCAGACTTAACTAAGTTAACTGTTATCTGCACATCCTAATCTTTTTATCTGATTAAAACAAAATAGACATCTCAACACTTGCATTTGCAAATATAACACCATGAGACACTTCAACTAGGTACTTCTCGAAGGACAAACACCAAGAGACAGTAAACATATCTGCCGTTGATAGAAGATTCAGAACTAGTCCTTAGCTTGAGCTTCTGAACAAGTACTGGCAAACCTAGAGTAATGGATCAAATGCTGAACTGTTTGAGCTTCTGAACTAGTACTGGCAAACCTAGAATAATGGCTCAAATGCTAAACCTATAATAGATTATACCATTAGTAATAACTATGCATTGCTCATGTTGTAAAAAGGCACAGAAAGTAATAAGTATGAGTTGATATCACACTTCTATATGTATAACACAAGAGGCAGTTGATCCTACTTAATTAAGTACTAAGATACCCCGGCCCATGCATTAGTCTCAAGTACCCCATATGTCCAATTTTTAGCAAAGTCATGCTAAAATTCACGGAAAATTTCAGCATGACCTTTGCTGAAAATAGGACATATGGAGTACCCGAATTTGCCAGAACGGAAGTTAATCGACATTCCGGCAAATTCAAGGGCCTCTTGGGGTACCTGCAAAATCATTATCCCACTCCGCCCCGCTGCAACCCCACAACACCCCACAATATCATCACGACACGATGGTATTAGACAAAACCCCCCAATACCATCACGATACGATGGTCGGAGACAAAACCCAACGATATATATTCTAGCCATGAAACCCTACCCTGATTCTCCTTTCTTCCTCTTTGTTCACTTAAACCTGCAAACATGTAGGGAAAGCAATTAATACAAGGCACAAAAAATGGCATGCTATGTAGCCTAAATGCTACAGAACATATGAAATACATGCCAGCAATATATATGATATAAACTCCAATAATTTTTGAATAAAAACAGTAGCTAAAAATAGTAGCTAGCAAGCAATTCATTTGACTAACTATTTAAGTGTTCTGGACTCCAACAACCACTTTGCAGACAAGCAGGAAAGTGGTTCTTCATGGATAGCTGAAAGTGGTTCTTCCTTGAGGGATGTGTGATCTATGATGGTGCTGTCTTTTTGCTTAATTGGCTTTGCTTAATCCTATGAGGAGCACTGGATTGAAGCAACGGCTCAGAACATGTCAACTGCCTGTGCAGGCAAAAAGCATGTTGTTGGGATGGAGGTGGTGGAATCCACTTGTTGTCTGGCTAAGAGGTTGAAGTTGGCACTGATTAGTGCTGAAGTTGGCACTCTTCAAATTCAGAAAAGAAAAGGCACCACATAATATTGATGAACAGGGGAAAGCTTTGCAATTGCACCCACAAGTGTCAAGCACCAACTTATTAGCCACTCCTAATAAATCCTTCCCATGACAGTACGAAACTCACTCTCGGTTCGACACATAATATTATTCTCCCGCATCAGCTAAAATGGCTAAAACCGAATGCGATAATCCTAGTGTTCTCTTGTGGTGGTGGTGAGATGCCCATAGCATGCATTGGTAGGCAACGATGATTAGATTAAACTGTAACCAGGAACATACTTACAGGTGTTTGCTAATATGAAAAAGGAGTGGACCTTTGGGTACAAAGGAGTGGACCTGAACGGTGCAAACAAAAGAAACTGATAAAAAAGATGAGTGTTGTGTTCCCGGGGGTGGAAGAACATGACAGGGCCAGCCGACAATTACTAACTCGATCAAAAAGTGATCATTTCCCATGGAAATGGCACCAAATCCCTCCGGATCGTTAACAAGGGAGGATGTAGACAGGGGACTTCAATCAATCAAGCATCAGCAGCACAACGACGTAACCAAATGGAATGTAATCGGGTTGGAAGGGCAACTAGCAAGCAACAGGAAGAGCAGTAGTGTGGCGGCAGCAGAGAGCAGCATCAACATCGGGAAAGAGCAATGCCAAGGCAGCATCAAGCAGCAGCCAAGTAGCGAACATCAACAGCAGCAGTAGTGCAGTCAGCAGAGCAAGAGCAGCAGCGGGGGCGGCGCGACAATAAGCAGCACGGGCGCGCGCGAGCGGCAACGGGCGGATGAGCACGGGCGAGGGATGGCCAGGGGCACGCAGGAGGATGCATGCCCAAGGGCAGGAGCAGCAGGGAGGGCGTGCGCTGGGGCGCGACAGGGGAGCCCGGGGCACGGGCCAGCTGTGGGGTGAGCGCGAGGTCGACGGCGGCAGCTTACGGCGGCCTATGGAGGCGGATCAAAGGGGGGGGACGGGTGAGGGACTCACCGCGGAGATTGTGGCAGGCTCGGTGAAGGCCGGGGTGGACCGAAGAGATGGTGGCGACCGTGAGATGGCGACGGCTGGAGGAAGAAGAAGGACTCCTCCTCCTAGTGCTCCGGCGGCGACTCCGACGGCGGAGCAGGCGCGTGGGTAGTCGGGTGCGGGGGGTCGTCACCGGTGGTGGAGAGCGGGCGCGGGGGGTTTGCTCGGCGGCGGTGGAGAGTGAGAGCGGGCGAGGGGGATCTGGCAAGGAGGGTTAGCGAGGGGGGAAGGTTAGCAATGGCGCACCTCCTAGGGGTGCGCCATAAGTACTTTGATAGCAATGGCGCACCTTCCCCTGGTGCGCCATTACTAATTTTTTTAGATTTTTAGTTGCATCTAATATTTTTTTAGAAAATGACGATCAAATTTGAAAATATTTGTGAATGTGAAAAAATATCATCAAATTTGTTATTTGAAAATATTTATGAATATGAAAAAATATCATCGGATTTGTTATTTGAAAATATCATCAAATTTGTTATTTGAAAATATCATCATTTTTTTTTGGATTTTTAGTTGCATTCATTTGTGAATTGGTAAAACATTTATGAATATGAAAAAATATCATCAAATTTGAAAAAATATTAATGCTTTAAAAAGTTCCCATGAAATTTAAAAATATTCATGAGTTCAAAAAATATTAACAAATTCAATACTTTTTGTGAGTTAGAAATTCAATACCAGAATAAATATAAATAAATATTCATGAGTACTAGAACAGAAGAAATATCATTTCAATATGTCGAAATACAATCGAGAAATGAAGACTACAATTTGAATACAATCGATCTTAGCTAGCTATCTTTTCACAATCTTCTTGCCCTTCTTTTTCGCAAATGGAGTTCTTCTGCTGAACGGACGTCCTTTAGGTAGGGTGGTCCTGCTTCTTCTTGTGGTGTCTGGCACTTCATCGTTGTTGTCATGTTCCATCTTTGGGTCACCGTACTTGTCAAAGTCTTGCTCATTTGCGACTCCATCCATTCCGATGATCTTCCTTTTGCATCTCCTCACGACAACACGACTGGGCTTTGACGGGTCGGTAATGAAGAAGCATTGGTCCACTTGGGAAGCCAGTACCCATGGCTCATTTTTCGCGGTAACGTTTGCGCCCGCGGTCTTGGATTTGGCTTCGGGTATAACCATGGTGGTGAAATACCGGTCTTCTTTTAGGACGTTCTTGGCCCATCTAACACGGAACATCGGGACCTTCTCTCCAGAGTAGCTTAGCTCCCAGATCTCCTCGATCCTTTCGTAGTATATGTCCTTGTTGTTACCGGCGTAGGATTCCATCGATACCCCGGAGTTCTGATAAACATCGCTCTTCATGTCCTTGTCCTCGTTGTAGAATGTGTAGCCGTTGATATCGTACGCCTCATAGGTCATCAGGTTGTGCTCGGCGCCCTGTGACAAGGCGAATATGAGTTTTTCTTCCGAGGAAGAATCCTCATGTAAACGGTACGACAGAAGCTTCTCCTTGAACCAACGCGTGAAACATGAGTTGTTCTCTTTGATTATATCTCCGTTCGTCCTCTGTTGGCCTTGGTCATTGTACGACTTCTCAATAAAGGTTTTGTGCTCTACCACCCAAGGATCGACCACGTGTATGTGTTGTAGCGCAACTAGGTTTGCTCTTTCAAAGTCGGCGAGTCGACCCTCGAAGTCGACATGCATTTCGCGGCGACCATCGCGGTGACCCCATCCAGCGAGCCTGCCGAGGTGCCTGTCGGTGGGCAGACCAATGAGGTTCTCGATGCCTAGATAATTCGTGCAGTAGGAGATGCACTCTTCGGTCAGAAAGCCCCTGGCTAAGCTTCCCTCTGGATGTGACATGTTGCGAACATATCCTTTGATGACACCATTCATCCTTTCAAACGGCATCATGCTATGCAGGAACGTCAGGCCGAGTTGGATGATATCCTACACGATATGGACCAACAGATGCACCATAACATTGAAGAATGAGGGTGGGAAGTACATCTCAAGCTCGCATAGTATCACCACGATCTCTTCCTGTAGCCTTCTGAGTTGCCTCACGATAACCGACTTCCGAGAGATGACGTCGAAAAAGTTGCATAGGCCAAATAGCATTTCATGGACATGCGCGTGCATGATCCCACGGATTGCAAATGGAAGTATCTGCATCATCAACACGTGACAGTCGTGAGACTTCATCCCGCTGAACTTCTGCTTCGCTGAGTCTAGGTATCTGCTTATCTTCCCCACGTAACCGTAAGGAAGGTTTACTCCTACGAGGCAGGTGAAAAACTGCTCGATCTCCTCCTGACTTAGAGTGAAGCACGCGGGAGGGTAGTCATATCTGATCTTCTTGGCCTTTTTACCTTTGCGACGACTTTCCGTGTCCTTCTTCGCCTCATCATCATCATCATTAGTGTGAAGCTCCTCCCTGATGCCCATTGATTTCAAGTCTGCCCTTGCTTTCGGCCCATCTTTGGTCCTCTCTAGCATGTTGAGTAGGGTATCAAGCAGACTCTCGCACACATTCTTCGTGATATGCATGACATCAATGCTGTGAGGTGCACAGAGGATCTTACAGTACAGCAAGTCCAAAAAACAGACCTCGTTTTCAATAGCTCGTCTATTTCCTCACCACTCCTCGTACGCGGGCATCTTCGGGGTTCGGTTTCACCATCGAACATATCCTTGCGTTTTCTCCATAAGTCATCGTTGCGAAGCCACCTTCGATGTCCCATGAACAAGGTTTTCAAAGACCCCGAATCTCTATCTAGCTGGCGATATATTGTGTCATCCATGCACCTGACGCATCCAGAAAATCCGTGGACCACCTGCCCCGCGACATATCAGTAACCGAGATAGTCGTGCACCGTCGTGAGAAGTGCGGCTCTCATAGGGAAATATTCTATCTCTGCGGCATCCCACGTATTGGCTGGCATTTTCCACAGTGTGTCTAGCTCCTCTTTCAGCAGCCCCAGATACAGATTGATGTCGTTCCCTGGTTGTTTCGACCCTTCAATTAGCATACTCATGTGAATGTACTTCCTATTCATGCACAACCAGGGGAAGGTTGTACATCCACACAAACACATGCCAGCTGCTATGTGTGCTTCTCTGGCTGCCAAAAGGATTGACTCCATCGGTTCTCGCTCCCAGCATGATGTTCCTTGGATCATCCCCAAATTCTGGGTGTTCGAAGTTCAACGCTTGCCACTGGCTCGCATCCTTAGGGTGACTCAGCATCTTGTCTTTTTATTTATCTCTGGATCATTTCTGTCATCTTCTCGCTTCTTCTCCTCCCTATCTGCGTGCCAACACAGGAGCTTTGCTAGCTTAGGGTCCGTGAAATACCGCTGCAGACGAGGAGTGATCGGAAAGTACCACACCACTTTTCGAGGAGCTTTCCTCCTCTTCTTGTTTCGAGTGACGCCGCACACCGGACATATGGTAGACTCCGCTTGCTCGTCCCGATAAATGATGCAATTGTTCATGCACACATGGTATTTCACATGCGGTAAATCCAGAGGACACACGATTTTATTCGCCTCCTCGAAACTGGTCGGGCACTTGTTCCCCTTGGGAAGACGTTCGTGCCAAAATGACATGTTCTCGTCAAAGCATGTGTTGGTCATTTTGTGTTTTACTTTCATCTCCAGAGCCATGAGCGTTACTTTCAGGCGAGTATCCTCAGGCCTGCATCCTTCATATAATGGAGTAACCGCGTCTATCTCCAGTTGATCTAGCTTGGCTTTCTCTCGGGCGGCAGGTCTTGCATTATCCATCTGCTTGAGAAGCAGCTCTTGAATATGAGGGTCCTGCACCCAGCCCATCGATGGTCCGTCATCGTCTGCTCCAGCATCTTCATCTTCATGATCATGCCCTTCGTCTTGACCATCCTCATCATCATGTCCGGAATCTTCTACATGATGACCGTGAACTACATCTACCGTGATCATGTCCTGGAGATTCTTCGTCTTCTCGCCCGCCCTCGCCGCGGTTGTCTTGTTGCCCTTCCTCATTTCTTGCCCGTCCCCCATGGACGACTTCATAGTCATCTTCATCACCTTGCCACTGATAGCCATCCATGAAACCACGCAAGAGCAGGTGGTCCCGCACCTGTACGGACTCCGGGTCCATAAGGCTCTTCAGCTTGCATCTTCGACACGGACATCTTATCTCTGTCTCATTCTTTTGAAGCATCTCGGCGTTCGCGGAGCTCAAAAACCTATTCACGATGCCTTCGGTCATCATGCGGACCATGGTCGCCTGCGGGGTAGAGCAAAACGATATTTTAGAACCAAAAAGAAATTGGCATGACTTTGCCTAAAAATAGGACCAAAAAGAATGCATAGTGCTAAATTCTCGCCGAAACGGAAATGAATCGACATTCCGGCAAAATATTGGCAACTATCGCATTTCAAATACCTGTACCAGCTGCAAACACAAACATATGCAACACCACAAACATACGTAGATCTAGGCCATAAAAAGTGCATGTGCACATTGTTGGAGGGAGAAAAAAGTAGATCTACAACATAAAGAAAGCTTTCCCCTTACTTACCTATCAAAAAAAGGAAATTTAACCACTTAATTTGGGTGAATCTATGGTGCAAATGAGGTGAGGAGGAGGAGGCAGCCGAGACAAGCTTGGAGGAGGAGGTGGAGCGAATGAAGTGGGAAAGTGAGTGTGGTAGGTGGCTGTCCAAAATATCTAGCTGCTCTTAGGTTACGAATGGCGCACCACCTAAAAATGCGCCATTAGTTACCCTGGTTACTAATGGTGCACCTATTACGTTGTGCGCCATTACTAGTTTTTCAAAAAAATAAAAAAATAATTGTTAGTAGTGGCGCACCATGGTTTTGGAAAAATAATTGTTAGTAATATGCCCTAGTGCGCCATTACTAGTTTTGGAAAAAAACTTGTTAGTAGTGGCGCACCGTGGGAGTGGTGCGGCATTAGTGATAAGGACACTAATGGTGCACCTACACATTGTGCGCCACTACTATATAGCAGTGGCACACCACATATGTGGTGCGCCATTAATGTCCATATTAGTTATAGCCCTTTTCCTAGTAGTGACTATTAAGTTCTAAATACATCCAATTGATCAACAATTAATTCGATACAAAGGGAGTACATGACAACAGGTACTTACATGAGCAATCCAAAACTTGATAACCATTGTGTTATTTCTACATTTATCTAAGAGTAAATATAGATCTTATAATTTCAAGCAAAGGGAGGATAAAGAAGCGAACATTTACAGGGATGCTACATAATCAAACAGCAATGAGTGTAAGTATGCTGACAAAGGGCAAGAGGTACTGACAAGAGCAATGCAGAGCCTAGTATTGTCGTGAGATCCTATGATCCTTTGAGCAAGGAGATTCATCTAAAATTAGTTTTAATACAAGAGAGAAGGTAAGGCACATGCAGAAATTCAGGAGTTCAAATTTTGAATTGATATCATAGACAGTACCTGACGCTGGGCTGTCAGCAGTTCTAATAGGAGTTTAGCCACTAGATTAGGGGTAAAGTTTGTTACTGTTGGGCTTGTGTTCTCTGTGGCTGCTGATCTATCTGATTTAACAGGTATCACTACCTTTTCCAAACACCTAGTTTGTACTCCTTGAGGATCTGCAATGCAAGATCTACTTTTTTCTCTATGGCTTTGGAATTATGAGTGGCATGTTGTTTCTCTTGATGGGTTGAGGTCTTGAGGAGCAGCGCTAGCACGACACGAAGCAGTGAAGCACCTACGATGATGGTTGTGAACATAAAGGGGGGAAACCATAAGCTTTACGAGTATAGTGACCGTGACATGGCGGATCTGAAGGTGCAAACCAGACAAAGCTACTTCGCAACCAATGTTTGCATTCAACTAGCCACTACAATTTGGTACGGACAAGAAAAGTGCAGTAAACAATTTAAGATCTATTTTCTGGGTGAGATCAATATCTTAACACATATGGAAGAGTACCACCTCTCTTGCGACGCCGTGTGGGCCCCTCTGATGCGTTGAGGGGGCTGCGAGTGCGATGGCTGTCGGCGGCGGGGAAGAAGACTTTAGATGGCAGACAGCCAGGTTGGGGCATTAATCCTGTTGTCGTGGACGAGGCGGTCGTAGGAGCGGCAAAGGCAAAGTGGACGATGGCGCCGATGAAGCGAGACGATGCGGTGAAAGGATCCTCGTCCGGCGCCGTGGATGAGAGACGTCCATCTCTTGTAGTGGACGATGGGGCAGGGGTAGCGGCTCCGATAAGGTGGAGGATGGGGTGGCGGACGAAGGAGGCTGGCCGCAATGGGGCGGTTGTCGTGGCGCCGGTGGTGTATGAATGGGGAAATAGAGGGGGAGGGGGATCTCAAACTTTGGGATGCGCTTGTCTGAAATGTGGCAAAGTTACGAACTTATCCCCCGTTTAAAAATTCGGACATCACGTCGGCTGGGGATAGGACGGTAATCTCGCATCTCCCAAATATTTGCCGGTAACTATTTCGGGCGAGGAGAGAGTGTTTTGTCGCCCACGGTTGGCGCCCACGATATTTGAATGGGGCTGACAGGTAGAGCGGTTGTGTCACGTCTGAGGGAAGTTACGCATCTGCCCCTATTTAAAATATTAGCCTACATCGATTTCCGACGAGGAGAGTTTGTTTTGCCGCACACCATGGATGAATGGGGACATGGAGGAAGAGACACATGTCTTTTGGACGAGCTTGAATCAAATGTGTTTTTCCACCCATGTTTGGCACCCACCATGTCTGAATGGGCTCAGAGGCCATCGTGTCACGTCTCATTGAAGTTACTAGTCTACCCCTATCGACAGCAGTGTTAATCCGGTCGATAAGGATGTCAAGTGTCAGGGATAGACAGTAATTTCCATCTCGCAAACACTTGCTTCGGGAAGCCCACAAATGATAGCGGGTGTTTAGCCGCTTCATTCAAAACTTGGCAGAATTAGCATTCAAGTTTGCCCTGGGCCCTGGCAACTAAATCCAAATCCAATTTTTATTCGATTACAAATATGCACAAATAATTCTACATTTTGTTATTTATTTCTTCAAAACCACAACAAAGATTTATTCCACCTTTATATATGATTATGATTTAGAAATGTCGTGATCTTCGAATTCAGTAGGTTGGGTACACTTTGAGTCAAACAGTTATTTCATCCAATACAATATACTCACATGAAAAATAGTTCACCTTATGTTAATCATACAAGTACTGAGGATAACCTCGTCTAAAAAATTTGGATCATTACAACACATGGACAACATAGGGGGTCTTACAACATAGTCCATTCAGAGACATGACACAACATGGAAGTACAATAATCTAATGACAATTTGAACTCCTATCTAAAGAAGAACTGGGATTACCCTGGGCTTCAGATAGCAGAAGTAGCAGCACCTCCTCCATCTTCAAATGCAACATTCTTACTTCCTCTAATTCTTGGGTTGCTTGCATAATGCGTGCAGCTAATTGCATAATTTCCAGCTTCAAGATCGAGATTACCTCATTCATGGCATCCACACCATCTCTTTCTGCCTCTAGTAGAGCCTCAAGAACTATAATATCTGTGCTCAGACTGCTCTCCGGTGGTGTTGCCTCTGAACTGCTACCATCTGGTAAAATGGATGGTGCAATACTTCCACAAATAGATTCTGGGGTTGTACATTGTGTCCTAGTGTGAACGACATCCTGAAAGGTTTTTGCTGGACATAAGTAAGAGATAGTTATCGCATGATCCAGGCAGTAAGCTTACATGGTAAACGACATACGAATTATTGCCGAGCATGGCAAGGTATATTTAAATGGTTCGAAGCAGCATCAGCCGAAAAGAAATTAAAATGGTAAGATGAAACTAGGGATGTAAGTGGGAAATAAACGACATCCGCCAGTCCCATCTAGTTAGTTTTTGCTAGCTCCCTGGTTCATTTTCCTCAAAAAACAAAAACTCTTTTGAACTATCATACCACTAGTGGACTTTAATCGGGATTAAACGAGACCCAGTTGACATCCGTAGTTAAAAGGGAGTGTACCACCGCTATATTTAAGTTGCCAAGGCATCTAAGTAGTTGAAATAATTTGAGAAAGCACTTAACAATGTGGCCTCGTATAAACTACGAAGGCAGTCTTGTGATGAAGTTCACTGGAAAAGTTAAGGACTCAAATGAACTAGGAATGCATTTCTTTACGATAGTACAACAGGCACTGCTGACATATTGGCCAACTCAGGTATAGCATAACAAGTAACAAACAAGCATTCAAATCAAGCAATACAACAAAGCAGAAAACTGAACTATTTGTTATTATGTAGGATTACAGGTCGAGGGCACAAGCCAAGAAAGCAGCCCACACGCATTACATTTCACATGTACTAAAACACACTGGCTTACCATATGTTGCTGTGAAGCCTCGCTGCTGTTGCAATGTTCTTTGAAGATATCGTCAGCATCCCGTGGTTGCAAATCTACTTGTTGTAGTTTATTCTGCACCCTTTATTTAGGTAAAATTAATTTTAATCGCATGCACTGGTTCGAATTGATTATCAATGGTTCATCTAAACTAATGAAAGAAGGGTGTGTGCATACACGACAATATATCTGCTTCCCTTTATTTTTATGCTTGTTCGAGGTGCCGGCCCCAAAAGAACAAATATTGTGCTTGATGGGGTTGGCAGCTCCATAATTAATAGAAGCATCAAATTAGTCATGCAACTTGGGAAGATCAAGAACACACAAAAAAGTAATGAACAGAGGCTCGTAGCAATGAGGTAATAGCTAGCATCAGAAAATGTAGGGCAAAATGAACAAAAACCAGCGGAACCACATGCTAGTTTGCTGATGTGTAATTAATCATAGAGAACATGAAGCAGTCTGATGGAACCAACATGTGGCATCAGAACAACACCATTATCATAAATATAGCATGCAAGAAGTAAAATAGTAGGTAGTGATATCTAGGAAGTATAGTAATACTTAGGACAAAACTAAAGCATATTAACTATATGTGCACCGGTACGTAATTTAGCACATGTAACATGTTCACTGCCAGAAGTATGGCCCTACAGGTGCAAGCAGAATAACGCGTCTCATGAAAAACGGAATGATGCCCTGAAGAAATTCAAAGGTGCGGTGCTTATGCTAAGAAAGTGAACGTAGGCGCCGGTCGTTGGATAATAGTACCTGATCCTCGGCGGCGTATGGGTATAGTTGGCATACTTGGTAGCTAAGGATTGTAGATGGTGCTTGTGTTGCGGTTGAATTTGGGCCGGCTGTCGCCGTCGCTGAAGCGGCTCCGGTGCTATGGTTGCGGCGCCTGTTGGCATACAAGAAAGCTCATCTGTGGTAAGTGAACAGTTGCACAATAAAGAGAAAAACCGAAGGAGTACAGATCGAAATAACCTGATGAGGCTGCAGCATCGGTAAAGCAGGACCGGTGGAGTTGAATATGGCGTCCGTGGAGCGGGCCCGGTGCAGTGGAAGAAGGCTTCGGCGGGCGCGTTGTACAGTGCTTTCAGTGAGGCGGATCTTTTGCGGCGGACGAGGGCTTGTATGAAGGGCTAGCGAAGGGACAGACGAGGGAGTCAGTGAAAGGCTTACACTGTGGTGGACGAGGGCGCCGGTTAAGCAGATCCGGTGGGGTGGACCATGATGGCGATCAAGGAGATCTGGAGTGGTGTACAAGCCAGTCGCTGAAGCGGCACCGGTGAAGTGGTGAGTTGGCATTTGGGGGTTCCAAGGTGCAGAAGGTAGATCCATCGGGGTGTGAGGTCCACAGCTGCGGCGGAGGACTAGATTCGGCAGCTTGCCGTGGTTGGGGGGGTCGGGGAGGGGAAGGGGAGGGGCTCTGGGGAAGAATGTTGGGGGCAAAGAGAAGAAAACAATGGAGTTACCAAAGCAGTCCTTTTCCATTCATCTGGCAGGGGTAAAACAAAAATATCGCAGGGCTAAACTTTCGGGCGCAAGATATTTTGATGTGAGTGGGAAGTTTGAAAGCTTTTGGCGCCTGGAATTATATTCTGCTCTTGTACGACCGACTATGATATCATGGCTGAGAATTTGTTTGTTTTGCATGCAAAAAAGTGCAAGTTTTGAAAATCAATGTCTCCAACTCGAAACTTAGATTGTCCATTCAATTCAAATATGGATCATTGAGCTACTACAAGCAAATACCATCATATGGTTCAATTCAAATGAAATTCCAAATGTGTTTATCCTAAATATGATAACAAAAGCAAAAATGTGTATGTGTGTGAATAAAGTGGATGATTATAAAGTTTGAACATGCCCGTATGTGTATATCTCTAGGTTTGATATATGAATTTGAAATCACGAAATCCCGGCTTAAAAATGTACCTCCGTTTAAATGAATTACAAAAGATAATGATGGAGTCGAATTCCAAAATTCCAATCTTAGGTTTGTAATTCTGGTACATCAAAGTATATCACGCATGTTGATATGTATCGTTATCTCATAGTCCAAACTGTGAAACAAATTGATCAACCTTGAGTGCACACACTATTGACCATGTATATCTCAATTACGCTAAAGTCCGTCAAATATAGACACCTCACTCTTTATCTGAAGCCACCCCCCTCGTTGCCCCCCACACACAGAAGTCGTTCTCTCCCCCAAAGACCAACACACGAGCACATTAACACCCCTCTCTCTTCTAAAGTACGGACCCCAATATAGGTCTCTATCACTTTGTCTCTTGGGCATGCACACATCTCTTCCCCCACTCTCTATCTAGGTATCCCGGCATCTCTCTTTCCCAAGCACACGCACTATGTAGAGTGTATCTTTCCCATACACACAAAACGTCGCCCCCAAATGTCTATCTCCCTAGTTATGTGGTTCTCGCACACTCACCTCACACACCACCCCACTTCAAAAAAAGCACACTTTGTCTCCTTGTGCACCACTCTCCTCTTTCTATCTTTCCCACATGCGGACCCATCCCAGCTCCTCCCTGTATACATATATGTCCCGAATCTTTCCGTAGCCCCCTAATGTATCATCGTTATCGATCTCGCACATTGTTCTCTACACCATCTATTCTAGATCTCTCATGAAGTCCCTATCACACACACGATGACTCACTTCCCTTGCGTCTCCGTACATAGGCGAATTTCAAACAACATCAACATTGTCTCCCTATCTATACGCCATTTATGGACACAAAGGCCCCCTGTCTCACGCCCTCTCTTCCTCTCTCTCTCTCTCTCTCTCTCTCTCTCTCTCTCTCTCTCTCTCTCTCCGTCGCTAGCTCTCTCTCTATCTCTCTCTCTCTCTCACTCTCACACCCCTCTCCCACACACAATCAATGTCTCTTCCAAATAGTCTGCTCCCCCCACCCGCACCCATGCTATCCCGCTACTACACATGTCACACCATTCCCCTTTCCCTTATACTGGGTTTACATCATTAGTGGTCTCTCTACTCCACATACACACACTCCCTCTCACACACAAACGCACGCACAAACACACACAGACACGCACAAACACCCACTAATCTGGATCCTCATCTCTCCCCATGTCCGCATGTGTATCTCACACACTCACTCTATAGTTATGTATATGTGTCTCCACGTTAGAAAACACAAAGCCCCATGTACATGTCTCTCTCTATCCTCCACACACATAGACACAAAGAATCTGTTATCATTGCCTCAGTCTCTAGACATATCACACACGGACTCTCTCTCTCTCTCTCTCTCTCTCTCTCTCTCTCTCTCTCGCAAACACGCTCAACAAGGGTTTCCCTGTGAATAACTTACTATCTATTCATCAATAGTCATGGCAGTACGGCGAACACGAGACGTGAAAAAGAATAAATCTACACGTGCTTAGACCACCTAGTATGACTACTAGGACTATAGCAAGCCAAAAAGCGCGCCGCCGTCACCCCCTCCTTATCGGTCATGGGAAAACCTTTGTTTTTGCAGTTTTTAATAATCTTAAGTTTAAGTGGAGTTTAGGCACAAGTTTAACAAACACAATACATATCAAGCAAGCATGCAATGAGTATATGAGCAGCTGAAAGTAAAGCATGCAACTTGCAAGAATGTAAAGGGAAGGGTTTGGAGTATTCAAACGCAATTGGAGACCCGTATGTTTTTGGCGTGGTTCCGATAGGTGGTGCTATCGTACATCCACGTTGATGGAGACTTCAACCCACAGAGGGTAACGGTTGCGCGAGTCCACAGAGGGCTCCACCCACGAAGGGTCCACGAAGAAGCAACCTTGTCTATTCCATCACGGTCATCACCCACGAAGGACTTGCGTCACTAGCTGTAGATCTTCACGAAGTAGGAGATCTCCTTGCCCTTACAAACTCCTTGGTTCAACTCCACAATCTTGTCGGAGGCTCCCAAGTGACACCTAGCCATTCTAGGAGACACCACTCTCCAAGAAGTAACAAATGGTGTGTTGATGATGAACTCCTTGCTCTTGTGCTTCAAATGATAGTCTCCCCAACACTCAACTCTCTCTCATAGGATTAGGATTTGGTAGAAAGAAGATTTGAGTGGAAAGCAACTAGGGGAAGGCTAGAGATCAAGATTCATATGGTAGGAATGGAATATCTTGACCTCAACACAAGTGTAGGTGGTTCTCTCTCAGAACATGTGTATTGGAAGTGTAGATGTGTTCTTATAGCTTTCTCCCCGAATGAGGAGTGGGTGGAGGGGTATATATAGCCTCCATACAAAATCTAACCGTTACACATTTGCCAAACTCGGTGGGACCGAATGGTTATACTCGGTCGGACCGATTCAGCAAACCTAGTGACCGTTAGGATTTTCGGTGGGACTGAGATGCAACTCGGTAGGACCGATATGGTTAGGGTTCGGGCATAACGTAATCTCGGTGTGACTGATTACACAATCTCGGTGGGACTGATTTTGGTAATAAGCTAACCAGAGAGTTGGCCAGGCAAACTTGGTGAGACCGATTACACAAACTCGATGGGACCGATTTTGGTAATAAGGTAACCAGAAAGTTTGCATTGTAATCTCGGTAGTACCGATTGCTCAAACTCGGTGAGACCGATTTTGGTAATGGGCATACACAAAGAGATTACAATCCCATCTCGGTGAGATCAAGATCCCTATCGGTGAGACCGATTTGCTAGGGTTTGTGGCAGTGGCTATGACATCTGAAACTCGGTGGCGCCGGATAGAAAGAATCGGTGGGGCCGAGTTTGACTTTTGGTTTTGGAGCATATCACTAAGAACTTTGAGCAAGCAAGCCATTAAGCAACACCTCATCCCCTCTTGATAGTATTGGCTTTTCCTTTTCCTATAGACTCAATGTGATCTTGGATCACTAAAATAGAAAATGTAGAGTCTTGATCTTGAAGCTTGAGCCAATCCTTTGTCCTTAGAATCTTGAAGGGGTTCCACATCCTCTAGTCCATGCCACTTTATTGTTGAACTTATCTGAAACTTACTAGGTAAAAGGGTTAGTACAACAAGAGATATGTTGACATTAATTACCAAAACCACCCAGGGAGCACTTGTGCTTTCAGTTTTATACAGTTGAGAAGTCATTGTGCTAAGGCCTCACATGCTGAGGCGTTGAATAGAATGTAGATGCTAGTTTACGGAGACAAGTATCGATAATACGTTTGTATCTCCATACTTATATTTCTTCTCTTATAAAAAACCGAGTTGGTGATGATGGTACGCGTGCCATCTTGCAATATAGACCGTCCGATCTATATCTGACTGATGGAAATTAAAGTAAAAGATACCTGCTCCCCTCTCCACATTTGTAGACAAGACCTTCCCTCGTTCATCCTTATCTCCAACAACCTCATTGTTGAGCAATTAATAAAGGAAGCCTCTGGAAAACTCTGGCCCGGTGGCCGCTGCCGGCATCGTCAATCCACATGCCTCCGCTCAGTCCGACCACCAATCACCACCACGCCCCCACTCCTCTTCACATTATCTCCTACTTCTTGAGATATCATTAGTTTTTACACATGGGATTACTCCCGCATGGGTCAATCACAATGAGTGTTTTTATAAAAAAATGCATCTTGATGTTTCGTGCAATGCACGGATCTTGCTAGTACTCCTACAGAAGACTATGTTGGTGATGATGGTTTGTTGCCATCCGTCGTTTGTGACCATTAGATTTACATCTAACGACTGTGAGGTAAGTTGTTGCCTTTTCTCACAAACATCCCACTTGTCTACCAATTTGCAGAAAAACCCATAATTAGTATCTTAAAACCAACCACATCCCTCCCTGACCTCACCAAAACAGCCCAAGGAATATATTCTAATTGAAACATAATATATCTCTAGTGATATATGTATATCAAAATTAGAGTGTTTTGTATCAAGGTTTTGAATAAGTATTATTCTAATTATGATTCGTTGCAACACACATGAACATTGCTAGTATTTCCAACCATGCAAATTTTTTCCCTAGTATTCCATAGTTTCGAGTTTTCCATCAAGATATTAGTCACTCATGGTTGATATTTACTTTCAATCATGTACACATATGCATTATGGAACTAGCCTTGCTTATTGGGTTCCAAAGCTTAACTTTCACTCCTACTTACAATATGTAGAGTATTTAACAAAAAACTACCACTTTCAACCAGCCCTAGCAAGAATCTATTCTACAAAAAATAGCAAAAACATACCCAAAATTTCTTAATCCACACCAAAAACTACTACCTACCGATTTGGTTAGTTTAAACCCATTTATGACAGGGTTGGCCCACACGTCCGTGCTGACGAGGCAGCTTAAACCAACAAATTTTGTTTGACCGTTGACACGAGGGACCCACATCTGACCTTCTATCCTGTTATTCCCCCTCAAATCATTATTTTTCCTGAACATTACTTCAAACAGTACTGATGCATGTCCGTCGGTGGCGCCGGTGATGAGCGAGTTGGCCGTCGCTCCGCCGGACGGGCCAGACGCCGCGCTGGCCTCCGCACGGGTTGGCAGGCTGGCCCGAGCGTGACTCATGAGCGAGTAAGCCACCGCGCTGGCCTTCGCTCGAGCGAGATGGCTGGCCTTAGTGCGGCGCACGCGAGCAAGCCGTCGCGCTGCCGTGCCAATCTAGCTAGAAAACCTTGCAGACAAGCAACTGGTCGGAGCTATCTTGGCTAGCTAGCGGCCGCGAGGGCCGGACGGAGCTGGTATCCGGGCTTCCGCAAGATGGGCTCCCCACCGCCGACGGTTTTGATCTCGCCTTCTGCCGGCGGCGGTAGCTGCGTCCCTTCGCCGAGGATGACTAGGTGGATGGGCCGAGGGTAGGAGCTCACTCGGGGATTTTTGTGCAGATTTACATGTAGATCCCACAAGTCATAACGCCCGGTCAAATAGAAGGCGTTGACTTAATGGGCGACATGGGCCCTGTTTGGATACTCTAAGTCAGAGGTTAGATTCTAACCCTGAACTAACTCTAACCAAAGTGGTGTTTGGATGGCAGGGTTTGATTGATAACAAATGTATCCAAACAGGGCCATGGGTTGAAACCTGCCTATAACGACACTTTTTAGAGTAGTCGTTTCTTAGTAGGGCTGGTTGGTAAGAGCATGTACAATGGTTGATAGGGTAGTCTTATCTTAAGTCTGCCACGTATGCAAGTGGTAGTAGTTTCTTGGCATTATTAGTGGTTTCTTGCATTATTAGGGGCTTCTTGTAAGGAACAATGTACTACTAGCGACAAAAGGCGATTCTAGGTTGCGTTGTACTCCAACGAGTACTACTAGTGGTTGCGGGAGTGTATACCTCGTTTTGTGGGTTCGATCCCGACCGAACGCACGTCGGCCTTTTTTTAAATAGTAACTTTGCTGCGAGCCAATATTTTACATGGGTAGTTTGAGTTTTGAAGTCAAACGGATGTGTGGCACCACAATCTGGGTGCACTAGATAGCCTAGCCATGTGAACGGGTTTTCCTTCCCAGCATCTCGTGGCTCGCGTGCTCGCCCTAGTCGCACCTCTCTTGCAGCTTCCTCATCAGCTAGTAGCATATTTAAACTAGCGCCTCCCAATTAAGCCCGAGGAGATGGAAAAGCCTGGTGGGGCATTGGGAAATGTGCAATATGGCTTTGTACGTAAAGTGCTCTACTACTACTCTGTAGCTTGTGGCGTTGCACGCATGGACTTCACTCCATTATCGGCTCTACTATAAAACAAATTCCTCTTGACATGTTTTTTTTGAAACGGAGGCAAAAGAATTGCTTCATCTCATTCATAAAGAAGGAACTACTAATAAAGTTTGATGAGATCCATTAGACCTCCACAAATGAAAACGAAAAGCCTAGTCTCGCTATATCAAATAACTCAAATGTTCTGCCACCGCAGTAATCGTCGCTGATAAACAGGCTGCTAGTGTGTGCGTGAGAGGAGCGGCTGAGTAGGACATCTGCGTGAGAGGAGCGACTGAATAGAGCACCGAGAGTGCCCACTATGCTACTAAGCAGGTGTACTTTCCCTGCATTGATAGTACGGTGATGGTTCTAGAGAACAGTAGTACCCTCCACTTCCAACTGTAGCTCCTTGGCCCTGAGATTCAAGAGTTCAAAACAGTTGCACTATACTAGAACTACAGTACATAGCACTAGTAGTAGCCTCGCACTACTAGTTGAGAAAGTAGTACTAGTACTGCTACAGTATGAGTATGTACTCCTCCGTCACATAATGTAAGACGTTTTTTGACACTAGTTGGCGTGTACAAAAAATAGCAAAAACATACCCAAAATTTCTTAATCCACGCCAAAAACTACTAGCTAGTGCCAAAAATTTCTTACTAGTGCTATTATTTACAGTATAATGCAATCCCATAACGTCCCATAATGCCAGTACTAGTAAATAATAGACTCACCCCTTCGCTTACTACGCTCTACAGTCGGAAGGGACGAGGCCCTGCGGTTACTACGCTCTTATCTCCTCCTCGCCAGTTCCCCTCCCCCTGAAGAGAAGGCAGTTCGTCCTGCTCCCATGGATTCGCCAGGCGGTTCTCCTCCTCGTCGGGTCTTGGAGACCTTGGACGATGATCCTCTGGGAGAAATCACACGCCACTCCGATGTCCTCACCGCCGCAGGACTCGGTGCTTCCTGCACCAACTTTTTCAAGACGGTGCTTAGACAGGCTTGGGAAATGCCATGCTTGTTGGTCTTCCATGCATCCTCGAGGAGAAGGTTCTTCTATGGGACAATCCTTCGAACAGTCCACCGCTCCCTGGCCATGGTTGCACGTTGACTCCGCTAGAGTTGCCGATGTTGAGAGGTAGTCGGATTTTGTCCGATGCGGAGGCCAGTAATGGAGTTTGATCATGTAGTACTTTGTTATTCCATTTCCATCCCGTAATTTCTCCGCTACCCACCGCCTTATATATAGGTCTGGGTCGGTGCCAACGAAGATTGGCTTGCAAACCTCCGGCTGGATACCACCATCATTTTGCAAAACATTCATAGCAGTGCGGCCATTCCGGTAGACTCCTTCTCCACCATTGGGATCGGCCTTCCGGACTGGCTGGACTTGAATACGTATGATGATGCCTACATGAGATTGAAGAAGATAACAATTGCGGACCCGCCGACAAAGCGATGCGGCTACGATGATTACTATCTCATCGTGGTGTTCGACATAAGGACTGCAATCAATGCAAGATGCAGTAATGACACAGGCAGTAATGACACCTTGTTCGAAGAAGTCCTCTCCGGTGCCGGCATCGAACGAGCGTTGTCTTCAGCGATGAGCACGTACTCTCCATGTAGTGCATGCATGCTGGATGTAAGGGGAAGACAAAAGAAAAGAATTAGACATTAGTCTCACCTTCCGGAAACATGACCTTTGCGTCCATCGCCATCGGAGTTCTTTTCGCGGATGAGGGTACGCCGAGCCGCCGATCTCCTGCCAGGGTGCGTATTGCTGGATGTGGTGTTGCGTGGTCTTGCTGCTACTTGATGGATGCTGGATGTATGCCTCCGGCTCCGTGCGTGAGATGTTGTGAGATTTCTCTTTTGGGTTTGCTGCCTCTCCCTCCTAATGTTGAGACCTTGCCTCTATATATAGGCACCTGGTTGGTGCAGAAGAAAGGAAACGTGGGAAGGAACGAATCCAATTTCTTGGCCCGTACTCTTGCTTCGTTCGGTAGATAATGTTTCCTTTTGTATTCATTTCCAAATTTTGGTGACTCACCGATCATGTATTGCTCCTCCATTTGAGCCTGCAAAAAAGTAAGGAAACCATATTGCGTGCATGTGATTAGCCGGCCGGCCTGCAAATCCTCAAGTACATACGCATGCGTACATGGTTGCCGCGTATAATCTAACAAAAAGGCATGCATGTATGCTACCTTACGTGTGCATGCAAAAAGGTAACCAAAGACCAGCTACTATAGGAAGGAGCTAATGTACAGGTACACGTATATGCTTGGTTTGAGTATTGCGGGTATTCGTTTATATACACGCGGGTTTGCCGGCCGGCCGAGATACCCGAATATGTACATATAGTGTGTAAATACAAGTGCAAGGCAAGCTTATCACATACATGCAAAAACCCCATGCGAACACCTTTTTGTTCACGCGTAAGAACCTCACCAAGGTCTTCTCCTGCTCGGGCTCAAGGTTGGCTCCTATGGTCAAGGTGGCGTCAGTGGACCCCTCCTCGTCGACCAGTACCTGCTTGGTTTCAAGGGCGTCGGTGATTAGCTGCTTCTTTTTAGCCGGCGCAGCCCCCTTGGGCTCAAGGGCGTCGGTGCCGGTCGGCTGTGCCACCGCGGCCGCCCTGAAAGCAAGCTTGAGCGCCTGTAGTGCATCCCTCGTATCTCCTGACACGGTAAGGACGCCGCTGCTCCCGGGCATCTTCATGAGGTTGTACACCGGGTGAGTTGCTGCCATGAACTGGGCCAAGGCCGGATAGCCGAGGATGGCGTTGTAGGGGAGGCCGATGGGGGCGATGTCGAAGTCGATCAGCTCTGTGCGGAAGTTGTTGTAGGTGCAGAAGGTCACTAGGAGGCGGATCTGTCCCAAGGAGGCGGTGGAACCGATTCCGACGCCCGAGAAAGGCCTGCTGGGCTGAAGCCGCTCCAGCGGCACGTGGAGGAGGCTAAAGGCCTCCACCGAGAGCAAGTTGAGGCCGGCACCACCGTCGATGAGGGTCCTGGTGACGGCCACTTGGCAGATGGTGGGGGTGCACAGCATCGGGAGCGTGCCTGAACCGATGGGTTTGAAGGGGTGATCATCCGAGTCGAAGGTCAGATCGGCCTCGTGCGCCACCCAGCCTGGGGGGCTTCTCGGCGCTTGGAGGCGGTGCTGATCTGGCGGGTGAACGGCTTGACGTGGCGCCTCGAGGGGGGTGCCTGTGAGCCGCCCAGGAGAGCTGCGACAACGGGCGGCACTGGTGCGGCATAACGGGCGAGGAAGAGGTCACACAGCTCCCCCCAGGAGGTCACAGAAGACGTCGGCAGGTGGAGCAGCCACATGCGCGGGACGCCGGCGAGGGCCATGGGAAACCAGTTGGCCATCACCCGGTCGTCACCCCCGGCTTTGAGGACGGCCTCCTCATACTCTAGCAAGAAAACCAACAGATCCGTCGCGTCGTTGTATAGCGGCGGCATCTCGGGCTTGAACTTGTGCGGCCACTGCACCTGTCGCAAGGTGGAGGCCAAGGCTCGGAGCCCCCCCAGCCCTAGTGCCGGCGTCGGCTGCTGGAGCGGGTGGTGCGTCGTCCTCCATGAGGGCGAAACACGATGTTGGTGGAAAGCGGGTCGTCGGGAGGGAGAACTCCGGCGCACCCCTACCTGGCGCGCCAAATGTCGGATTTCGGGTTCCGGCAGACCCTTAAGGTTCGAACTATGGGGTGCGCACGAAGATCTTTTCCCTACCGACTCGCGTCCTAACTGGCTAAGATCTCAAGAATGAACTCATGAACTCACAACACAAGGGACACAATGTTTATACTGGTTCGGGCCACCGATGTGGTGTAATACCCTACTCTAGTGTGTGGTGTAGTGGATTGCCTCAGGGGCTGATGATGAACAATACAGGGGAAGAACGACCTCGCGAGAGGTGTTCTCGAGCTGGTGCGGTGTGTTCTGTGTGGTCTGGATCTCTCCTCGCTGGTGCCTATGGTGGCTAGTCCTATTTATAGAGGCCCTGGTCCTCTCCCCAAATAATGAGCGGGAAGGGCGCCAACAATTGGACATTTTGAAGGGGAACATCCAGTACAAGGTATCCAGACCGAAGGTGGTCTTCGGCTGCCAAAAGCACTGGTGATGACACTGTCTTGGGCTCCACGGTGATCTCCGTCCTGCCGCTCTGCTGGTCTTCGTCTTGTTGCACCGGAATGGCAACCTTTGCCCGATTCCTTGGCATGTGCTTGCTCCCTTTGCACCAAAGGGGAAACAAGGACACTGCGTAGGCCGGCACCCGCCTGGCGCCTACCTGATCTCGATCGTCATGGCTTGCGTCATGGGCTCCTCGAGAGGTGCCCTTGCCTTGATCTCTCCGCCTCCTCACGAGACTGCCTGATGAGGCTGCTCCTCAGGAAGCTTCGTATCGTCCACCCCGCAAGGCTTGGCCCCTCGCGAGGGCCTTGAGCCTGAGCTGATGAAGTTGAGCCGCGCTGGGCCCCCACTTGAGCCACGCTGCAGGCCGCAGGCAGGCAAGTTTGGGGACCCCCGTTCCCAAAACGCCGACACCCGTCACCTTCGGCGACCGCGACAACTACCACACCGAGCTCGTCGACTTCGACGTCCCCAACATCAACCTCCCGTACAACGCCATCCTAGGGTACCCGGCCCTCTCCAAGTTTATGGCGGCGACCCATCACGGCTACAACGTCCTCAAGATGCCTGGAAGTGGTGGAGTCATCACGATCGCCTGCGATGAGAAGGAAGCAGTACGTTCTCTGGAGCGCGCCTACCAGACTGCAGCGATCGAGAGCTCCGACGGAGACGAAGCCGTCTTCGCCCTGATGACCGCCCCCAAGAAGAAGAAGCAGTTGCCCGACCCTCTGGCCTCTGGGGCTCCCGATGGAACCACCTCAAGCTCCGCGCCTGCTGACGAGGCGCCCTCCGCCCTCGCATAGGGAGGCGCGCCCGGCGCCCCTCTCAGGACGGGCTCGGGGGCTCCCCTCAGGGGGACCCCGGACCTAGTCGTGAGGGAGGTGCCCGGGCACCACTCGTGGGCGCGACCCGGCGTGCGTCGTCATGAGCCCAGTGTGAGTCTCATAACGCTGGGGGCTCAGGACCCCATCGACCAAGCTACCAAGGAACCTTACCCACCTACGCAAGACCCAAGCAACCAGTCTCACGTCTGCATCGACGTCCCGAGCCTCAACAGGGCTGCCACCCAGGGCCTTTTCCAGCCGATGGCGGTCGGCTGGAGGAGGGCCTTCCCTTCTGGCCTCCGCAGCGCGGTCGCCACATACCAGCGCTTCGTACAACAGGCCTTGGGGGCTCAGGAGGCTCAGCGGTAGGCGGTCCTGAGGGCCTCCGGAGCCCCTGGGCCTTGGGAGCTCGGCTCTCCTCAGGAGCAACCCGCATGGCTCGCGTCTCCAGCTACCTCAACTCCTCTTCAGTGGAAAGTACCAGGTGATGTCGCAGGTATTCCTTCGAGGGCGCCCCTCCGGCTGCATCATCCTCGAGCTGCTGGGGGCTTATCCCAACGGCCGTCTCTTTTTGTGCATGAATCAGAACTGGTTGCTTCCTTTCGCACTATCTATATGGTTGGCACCCTCACCGCCACTAAGGTGATGAGCCCTTGTGAGCCCATCCATGACCGCCCCATGATTAAGAACTGGCACGGCGTCTATGCTCGGGTCCGTCCCTGCAGCGTCGCTAAACCAAAGGGCTGAGCGCTGTCTCGCGAGCCATTCCTGTGACGTCACCTCCCGTGGTCCTTGGTGCCTTGTTCTCGCATGGGCTAATCATCGGTGGGCAAGTAGGGGCCCATGGCAGGTGCCTCGCTCCCGCGGGAACCGCGCGCCGGTTGTTTATCTTTTGGACTATAGCATGAGAAGACTGGGCACGGCGTATGTGCTCGGGTCCGTCCCTGCAGCGTCGATAAATCCAGTGGCTGAGCTCTGTCTTACGGGCCGGTCCCACTAACGTCACCTCCTGGGGTCTGGTGCTGCGGCCTTCTCATGCAATGCCCTCTGGAGATGCATTCGGCGCAGGTCTAGGCAACCCATCTCTTTTCACATTTTGCAGAAGAAGACTTGGGTGCAACCCGCCTCAGGCGCAACCCGCCTCAGGGTAGGGTCTCATGAGTGATGCGTAAGCTCGCGAGAACTTCCTTAGAGTCGTTCAGCTCGTCCTGAGGAGGGCCCATATACACCCTGGTTGTCCCGCCATGCAAGCCACGTGTCCGGACGGGCTGTACACGCCCGCGAGTCTCTCCCGGTGGGAGGCTCCCCTCCCACGATCTAGTGGAAGTTCTTAGCTCCACACTGGCAAGACCGAGGAGCGGTTGTGCCCACGAACCAGTGGAAGCACCAAGCTCCGTGCAGGCCAATACGACCGAGGAGCGGTTATGCCCACACTCCGCGCAAGTGTGGTATCTCTATGCTCCGCGCTAGTTATAAACAACTGAGGGCAGCCCCCAGTGGTCGCACCAACCTCAGGGAGCTTTTCAGCTCACGACGCTCATAGCTTCTCCTTGGAAGCATATCGCGAGGGGGGCTAGGCACGGGGGCTATGCTCAGGTCACGCCTGGCAGACACCACCCTACCAGGTGCCCAGACACCTGGCTTTCTCACGGCCACATCCTAGGCGAAGGATCGTGAGCAAGGTATGGTGCTCGTTCTCCCTCATGAGAGCCATTCGTACGTCAAGGGGGGCCCCTCGGCATCGTGACCCAGGGGCCTCACTAGTCATGTAGCCCCTCACTCCTTGGGCCCGGTGCTCAACGACGGTCGAGGTATGCGCGGGGCTGGGCCCTGCCGACGCAGAACGCAAATGGTCGCTTGAGCGTCAAGGGGGACCCCTGGGCATCGCGGCCCAGGGGCCTCACTAGTCACGTAGCCCCTCATTCCTTGAGCCTGCCGTGGTAACCCGGAGTTGGGCCCTGCCGATGCAGAGAACTTAAGCAAACATGAATGGAAGCAAGCATGGAAATCACAGAATTTAAAGCCTAGCTATTACAATAAGCTCAAGTTCATCAAGTTCAAACAAGTATCATGCCTCCCCGAGGCACTCGCATTCTCCTCAGCAAGAACAGGTCAGGCATCGCCGGACGCACCGGCACCAGTTTCCGCCTCTTCAGACGCATCAGCAGTAGCCGGAAGGAACACCTCCACAATCTCTTTGACCTTATCCGCCACACACTCAGCAGCCGCGCCCTCCAGGCTCGCGGCCAACGGCTGGGATAGCGTGGCCAGATCAAAGTTGGGGTCTCGAAGGAAGAAATGTCCGCACACCTGCGCCAAGGCAGAGGTAAGAAGCGATCGGCCCTCAGTATCAGCTAACTGACAGATTGCAGATGCCACGTTGCCCAGGGACTTCACGAGTGCATCTAGGAGCCCGGTGGTGCCATCCTCCGGGGTGGCCAGCGGCTCTTCAAACCCCTCCCTGTAGGCGATCCGCAGCAACCCGCGTGCCTCGAGCTCGAAGGCGGCGAGGGCCTCACGACCCACCGTCGTCGGCTTCTCCAAGGCTGCGAGGGCGTCCTCCCTGGCCTTCATCTCGTCCTCGCGCTTGGCTTGGTATGCCTTGGCTTCCTCGGCCTCTGTCTTCAGCTTCTCCAGGCTCGTCCTCCCTACAACCGTGATGTCTCGGCCTTCTCGTCCTGGAGCTCCTTCTCCAACCTCTCAAGTTCCAAGGCGTGCTTCGCGCCCTTCTCACGGAGGGTCTTAAGCTCGTCTTCCACCTCCTGGCGACGCTTCTCGGAGGATGCTGCCTGAGCTTCCGCGGTCTCCCACGCTCGTGCAGCCGAGGCAGCCTTTACCTGATGGGCCGGATAAGACTGTTGGCTCATTCCGGACTAACCATGATTGGAGTCATGGCCACATGCATTATGCGGGTGGTGCAGCCGCTTCAATATAGAGGCCACCCCATGTGGGATTTCAATGGGGAGGATGACGCCAACCGTTACGGCCGTAAGGGGCCAGCCACAGCTGCTGCTCTAGTAAAGATTTTAACATCTTTGTACAAGGGAGAAAAGGAGGACTTCCTCCGCGTCAACCCGCGGGTCGGATTCACTATGTACGAACCTCCAAGTTGGGTAAGTGAACACTTGCCTGTCTGTTTAACGCTCCCACGACTAGATACGTAATGTGACGATTTCAATGCAGGAACTGCGGCAGGAAGTAAAGGATATCAACAGCCGCCCTCCACAGCCTGAGGACCCAGAATGGTCCCTCGATCCGGACTCCGAAGAGGATCCGAACATATCAGTGGAGCTCATCGACGATGTATTCCATCAGTTAAGCAAGGACGATACCTTGGTGGCCATCACGGCCGATTACCCCGGGTTAATCCTGGCCTCCCAGGTGACAGAAACCGGAGTGTTTATTCCCTCAAGAGAGATTCCATTCTCACATATTCCGGCGTTTCAAACGACAACCATATTTTGCAGGGGAGATTTCCAAGGCGGGAGGCCGAACCTGCAGCGGCAAGCCAACGAGGGGCCGTAGGGCCCCGTGGGGCAAAAAGAAATGTAGTCCGAACTGAGATTCCGGCACAAAGGTATAACGCGCCCTCCGTATCCCTGGTGTTATTCTGTCAAGGCATATTAACATTCGTGTTGTTTCCAGGACGAAGAGGCCTCGCCGGACTATGTATGGAGAGGTCGCCAATCGCGCCTCCACTAGCCAGGTTCCAACGTCTGGTCCGGAAGCGGGGACGAGCACTAGGCGCGCACCGGACGCTCCTCCAACAGAGGATGTAGACCGGCTGTCTGCCACAAATTCAGAAGTGGAGAGTGCCATGAACCACAGGCGTCGCCGGACAGTTCTACGCGACGCTTGTTTCTCCCGAGAGGCTTTAAATGCCTTTAATTCGGGAGATGCGTACTTTCATGCCGCTCAAGATGGTTTAGCCAAAGCCACGGAGCAGTATGTGAAAGACATACGGGTAAGAAAATTTTGGTTATATATATATATATATATATATATATATATATATATATATATATATATATATATATATATCAGTAGCCCTCGAGACTTAAAACAGTTAAAGTAACTGATTTAAGGATCATATAACATGCAGGTTCTTACAGAGAAGAACACCGTGCTGTCCCAGGAGCTGGAAAAGTGCAAGGCCCAACTAGAGGCCGCACTAGCCGCAACAGGGGAGCCCAAAGGGACCCCCTTAGGTAAGATACACTTCGAAAGATTAGTATTGTGCGGCATGGGTGCAAATCTGACAATTCATGTTGCAGATGGCGCCGGACTTGATCCGGAGAGGCAACAACTCTTACGCCGGTTAAAGGCCGGTGAGAGTATGTTGACAAGGGTGAGGCGAGAGAAGAATGATCTTCAGGATGCCAACACCAAGATGGATGGTGAATTGAAGGACGTTCGTGGCCAGCTGTCGGATTCCATGAAGGAGAATCAGCGGCTTCGACGCGTCATATTTAGTAAGTGCTTGAACGAACTTTGAAAAATGAGTTCGGCGAGGAAGTCGAATAACAGAGTATTTTCTGTAGGTATGCTCACAGGTCGTCCTGCAGAGGAGATGCCCGGTTCTAAGGGTGACCTACTCCCCGAACTCCTGCAACTGCACGAGCGAATTCGGCAGGCGATGTCAGGCGTTGCCCAAGCCTTATGGCCTGCCCACCCCACGCCCGAGGGCCTTGGAGAGCTTGCGGAGAAGCTGAAGGGAGCTCGGCGGCGCTTCCGGTTGTGGAAGATATCAGCCTGCTGACAAGGCGCTAGGGAGGCCTGGGCCATGGTGAAGACCCGCTTTACGAAGTCTGACCCCAATCACATGGCCGAGGTCGGACCGGTGGGGCCCGACGGGAAGGAGATCCCTGTGAGCTTAGTGTATGGCTAGGTAGAACTGGCCGCAAAGTATTCTCAGCAGGACTGTAAATTAGATAGCCTGTTAGATGGTATAGAGGAGGAATACAATCAGTCAGGATGACTATGTAATTTATAATTGACATGTGAAATGCCTTCTAGCCGGATTGTAGATCGTTTGTTGTTGCCGACCTTTTCGCTTCAACCTCGGGACCTGACGGTCCGGAGTGTGTCCGAATACCATAATGGTTATATAAGAACCGAGGTATGCATGGAGACCAGGCGTACGGGTCATTAGTGCTTTATCAGACAAGTGCCCAACTGGTTATGTTATATTACATGGTTAGTTAGAAACATCTTCCAGGGAGAATAGTTCCGTTAAGGGTTCCTTTCGCTGGGGTGGCGTGCCCTGAAGTGCACGTCTAGACTGCAAATGCAGGAAAACATCTGGGGGCATGTATAAGTAAAAAAGGTTCATCTTTAGTTCACCTACCGAATATTCCCTTAAGAACGCTAGCTTTCGGCTTCACCCAGTATGAGGTACACATCCGGCTTATCCGGCAGTAGCAATCGCAGAGGTGCTCCCTTTACCGCCTAGCCGAACAATCGAGAACGTAGGGGTAAGCACAGGAGCCAGGCAACCCAGCTTGGCCAAAACTTAAGTCATATCGATGCATATAATGGTGAAGAAAAGGTGCATGCGGAAGTCTGACGCATGCGTTGGGTGTGAAACCCGTATAAACAAGCTTCTGTTAAAGAAGCCCCCAGGTTTAAGGAGCGCTGGTAGCGCGTCATATTATGAGCCTTTAAGGGCTAGAAAAGGAAAGAGTGGGAGGAGACAAAAATAAAAACAGAAAGATATATGTAAAAATGGACAGAGGAAGGAGACAAACTCAGAGTTCGGCGCTAGGCATAGAATCTTCGGAGACGTGTGGCGTTCCACGGGTTCGGCTCGAGTCGGTTGTCCGACGCGTCTCGCAGGCGGTACGCTCCACCAGTGAGGACTTGGTCAATTATGAAGGGACCTTCCCATTTTGGCTTGAGTTTGTCCTTTTTCTTATCCGGCAGGTGTAGAACTAGTTCGCCAACATTGTAATTTTTGGCTCGTACTTCTCTGCTTTGATATCTTCGAGCCTGCTGCAGATAAAATGCGGAACGGGCTTTAGCCACGTCGCGCTCCTCCTCTAGGGTGTCCAGGTTGTCCTGCCGATCAAGTTCGGCTTCTCTTTCTTCGTACATGCACACTCGAGGTGAGTCATGAATTATGTCGCAGGGCAGAACTGCCTCAGCGCCATACACCATAAAAAATGGTGTGAATCTGGTGGTACGATTCGGCGTGGTTCGCAGCCCCCAGAGTACGGAGTCGAGCTCCTCTACCCAGTGCGTATTAGATTCCTTTTGGGACCGCACTAGTCTGGGTTTGATACCGCTCATGATGAGACCATTTGCACGTTCGACCTGACCGTTAGTTTGTGGGTGATAGACAGAAGCATAATCGAGCTTAATGCCCATGTTTTTGCACCACAGCTTTACTTCGTCAGAGGTGAAGTTTGTGCCCCCAGTCCGGCCAGCATATTGGATCCGTCGAAATGCATGATCCAGTTGGAATATGTGCCGTACTCTTTAGGGAGTTCGGCCTCTGTCCATTCGGCGACGAAGTTGGCTAGGACTTGCGATTTAATTGCTCGTCGTGGTTTGTAGGTTATGTCGAACGGGAGGAGCTCTATGGCCCATTTGGCTATCTGGCCCGTTGCATCGCGGTTGTTGATAATATCATTGAGTGGTACTTCCGAGGCTACTGTTATGGAACACTCTTGAAAGTAGTGATGTAGCTTCCAGGATGCCATGAACACTGCGTATGCGATCTTTTGGTAATGTGGGTACCGTGATTTGCATGGTGTAAGGACAGTGGACACGTAGTAAACCGGCCTTTGAAGGGGGAGTTTGTGTCCGTCCGTTGCCCGCTCGACGACGAGTACTGCGCTAACAACTTGATGAGTTGCGGCAATGTGTAATAACATGGGTTCGCCAATGTTCGGCGCGGCCAGGACTGGGTTTGTTGCCAAGATGGCCTTTATCTCCTCGAGTCTGCCGTGGCAGCTTCCGTCCACTCGAAATGTTCGGTGCGCCTAAGGAGGCGGTAAAGGGGTAATGCCTTTTCTCCCAAGCGGGAGATAAAGCGGCTTAAGGCCGCCACGCATCCGGTGAGTTTATGTATTTGTTTGAGGTCTTTTGGGACATCCAATTGTGACAAAGCTCGGATTTTAGCTGGATTTGCTTCAATTCCTCTACCAGATACAATGAAGCCCAGTAGCTTTCCGGCTGGAACGCCGAAAACGCATTTTTCCGGATTGAGCTTAATGTCGTATTTTCAGAGGTTGTCGAATGTGAGCCTCAAGTCGTCTACTAGAGATTCGACATGTCTTGATTTAACGACCACATCATCTACATACGCCTCCACTGTTTTGCCGATCTGGTTTGCCAGACATGTTTGAATCATGCGCTGATATGTCGCACCGGCGTTTTTTAGTCCAAAGGGCATCGTGTTGAAGCAGAATGGGCCGTATGGTGTGACGAATGCTGCTACGGCTTGGTCTGATTCTGCCATCTTGATTTCATGGTAACTGGAGTTTGCGTCGAGGAAGCACAAGGAATCGTGTCCTGCGGTGGCATCGATGATTTGATCTATTCGAGGGAGGGGGTAAGGATCCTTTGGGCAAGCCTTATTGAGGTCTTTGAAGTCGACCCACAGGCGCCAGGATTTGTCCTTCTTTGGTACCATCACCAGGTTTGCTAGCCGGTCCGGGTGTTTTATATCTCTGATGAATCCGGCCTCCAATAACTTGGCTAGCTCCTCTCCCATAGCCTGTCTCTTTGGTTCAGAGAAACGCCGAAGGGTTTGTTTGATAGGTTTGAATCCTTGCTGGATATTTAAACTGTGTTCTGCCAGCCTGCGTGGGATTCATGGCATATCTGAGGGGTGCCAAGCAAAAATGTCCCAGTTCTCTCGTAGGAACTCTCGCAGTGTGGCGTCTACATCAGGGTTCAGTCGTGCCCCGATGGAGGCTGTTTTATTGGGGTCCGTAGGGTCGACCTGGAATTTGACTATTCCGTCCGCTGGTTTGAAGGATGTGGATTTGGATCTCTTATCGAGTATCACATCGTCCCTGTAAACCGTGGATCGCAGCGCAGTCAGTTCTTCGGCCGCTAAGGTTTCTAACAGTGCCTCAAGGGCCAATGTGGCTGTCTTGTTTTCGGCGTGGAGTGCTATGTCTAGATCACTAGCGAGAGTGATAATTCCGTTTGGCCCAGGCATCTTAAGCTTCATGTACCCGTAATGGGGTATAGCTTGGAAAACTGTAAAAGCCTCCCGCCCTAGTATAGCGTGGTATCCGCTTTTGAACGGGGCTACCTGGAACGTGATCTGTTCGGACCTGTAATTATCCGGCGTGCCGAACACCACATCTAGTGTGATTTTTCCGGTGCAGCGCGCTTCCTGACTGGTAATTATTCCTCTAAAAGTTGTGCTGCTTCGCTCAATGCGGTTCCAGTCTATTTCCATCTTTTGGAGGGTTTCCTCGTAGATGAGGTTCAATCCGCTGCCTCCGTCCATGAGTACCTTTGCGAGGCGACAGCCGTCCACTATGGGACTGAGGACCAGTGCGACTGGTGCTTTGGCTGTTCGAAATTTAGGTTCGTCACTCGCATTGAAGGTGATAGCAGTGTTACTCCATGGATTTATTGTCGCTACTTGATAGACTTCGGTGAGGCTGCGAAGTGTTCTTTTTCGCATGTTATTCGATGCGAAAGTCTCAAATACTGTGAGAACGGAACTGAAATTCCCTGGCCGGTTTCCTTCGACCTCTGGAATTAGGAGGACCTCGCCAATTTTGGCCACCTGCCAGAGTATCCAACATGCCCTGAGGCTGTGGGTTGGGGTGGCGTCCGCTGCACTATGAATCTTGCAGGGTCCATCTAGCCACTTTTCCAGTACGGTTCCATGCCCCCTAGAGGGTTTTGATTTATTAGTGTTTAGTCCGGGCGCCTTACTGCGGTGCGCCCTCTTGATTTGGACGGGATTGCTATTCAAGGCCGGATTATCCCAAAATTCAATTTCGGTTTTCCAAGCACTTTCCATGGCACAGTATTTTTGTACTATGGACGCCAGGTCAGCAAAGCGTGTAATATTACGACGGCTTATGGCGTTGAGTATTCCCTTGTCCGTGCAGTTACTACAAAAGATTGAAATCGCGTCCTCCTCGCGGCAGTCCTTTGTCCTGTTCATAAGTAGGAGGAATCTGGCCCAGTAATGATGTACTGTTTCTTCGGGCATCTGCCTAATTTGGGAGAGATCGCTTAAGATCGGGTGGTCGGGCATCGTTGAATCTGAGACTTCGCCCGGTTTGCTGTTCGGAAGCTGAAGAACTTCTGGATTCTGAGATCCGGAGTCTTGGACGTTGTCCGATTCGCCTGATTTTAGGCTCAGGTCTTGGATTGTACCCTCCCCTCCGCGGATATCCGGCATGGAGGGTTTAGGAATTCGGACGTGGCTAGACCTTAAGATAGATGAAGGGTCGCTGCATTGTGTTTCCACCACAGCAACGTGGTGGGTGACTTGGGGAGAGTTAATTTCCCTTAGATCGGGTTTAAGCCCAACCTGGTCGTAATTTGTAGCGACCCCCAGGGCGGCGATGCGATCGAAGATCTCGTTTACGGAAGAGAGCTCCATCGGATCCAGCTGCTCGGCAAGTTCCGGGCTGACGTGGAGGTTGCTTTCGATGACCCAAGAGGTCACCGTCGGCGCAACGGCCGAACAAGCGGTCATGAGAAAACCACCTAGCCGGAGGGTTTGGCCGATAGCCAAGGCTCCCTTAGTAACGACGCCATCTTTAAAGACGGGAAAAGGCATCCTTCCTGATCGCGATGGCACAGAGGAACTCTCAATGAAAGCACCGATGTCGTTGTCAAAACCGACGGATCTCGGGTAGGGGGGCCCGAACCTGGGTAAAATAAAGTGTCCCTTGTCTCCTGTTACAATCCGACCTTGACGCACAATTCGGGACCCCCTACCCGAGATCCGCCGGTTTTGACACCGACAGCAGGCATGGATGGTGACGCTGTCGGAGGACCAGATGGGAGGCATGGAGTGACCGGCACACACGTCTCGTCGGAACGGTCGTCCCCGTTCTTGACGCATTGTGGGTTGCCACTATTGTCCGCATCACTACCACCCGAAGGCCTCGGCACAGCCGTCACGCCGGACGCCATGCTCTCTGGGTCTTCCCACAGAGAGCATGGTCATCTCCAGGAGCCTTGGTGTTAGAAGCCACCGCGCGTCCCGGGGACGCGTGAGAAAGCAAGGAGCCCTCCTACATGATAGGAAAACAACGCCCAAGAAGAGCTAGATTCACCCCTATTAGCGATGAATCTCTTCCATGGCTCCTCCCCAGCACCGCAAGGGGAAGAAGAATGGGGAGCACCCGACTACCACACGCCATGCTCACCTAAAGCTGTGACATGTTGTCATTTGCATCCCCTCCCACTTAAGTCAAGGCCACGGGTGACCCTGCGGCAAGCACGCCGAGATCGCCACTCTCAACGTTGTCACCGTGCCGCCTGAGTCCTCCTTCCGGATCTAGGGGAGCTTCAAGATGGAGCCTGGGGCATGACCCCATGCCCTTTTTTACAGCATGACCAGCAGAAGCGGAAGACAAGGGAAGAAAGGTGTGAGGCTGAATGACTCCACCCTCCACCACCGCTCCTTTTATAGGCGGGGCAGGGAGGGGGTGCTACCTCTTGAGCTTGCATTGGTTTCTCCCTTGAAAAGGAAAGGGTGATGCAGCAAAGGGGCGAAAGTATTTCCCTCAGTTTTGAGAACCAAGCTATCAATCTAGTAGGAGACTACACAACAAGCCACCGAATGCCTGCACAAACAAACACGAACTTGCAACCAACGCGACAAAGGGGTTGTCAATCCCTTCACGGTTATTCGCAAAGTGAGAACTGATAGAGATGGATAAACTGTAAAGTAATATTTTTGGTATTTTTGGTTTATGGAACGGAAAGTAAAGATTGCAAAATAAAGAAATAGGAAACTGAAATTGGCAAGTTGACGGGAAACTAATACGATGTAAAATAGACCCGGGGGCCATAGGTTTCACTAGAGGCTTCTCTCAAGATAGGAATTATTACGGTGGGTGAACAAATTACTGCCGTGCAATTGATAGAAAAACGCAAAGTTATGACGATATCTAAGGCAATGATCATGAATATAGGCATAACGTCTGTGTCAAGTAGACCGAAACGATTCTGCATCTACTACTATTACTCCACACATTGACCTCTATCCAGCATGCATCCAGAGTATTAAGTTCATAAAGAGCGAAGTAACGCATTATGCAAGATGACATGATGTAGAGGAATTGACTCAAGCAATATGATGAAAACCCCATCTTTATATCCTTGATGGCAACAGTATAGTACGTGCCTTGCTGCCCCTAGTGTCACTGGGAACGAACACCCCAAGATTGAACCCAAAGCTAAACATTTCTCCCATTGCAAGGAAAACCAATCTAGTTGGCCAAACCGAAACGATAGTTTGAAGAGACTTTCAAAGATATCAAATCATGCATATAAGAATTTAGAGGAGAAACAAATAATATTCATAGATAAACTTATCATAAATCCACAATTCATCAGATCTCGGTAAACACGCCGCAAAAGAGTATTACATTGAATAGATCTCCAAGAACATCGAGGAGAACTTTGTATTGGGAATCAAAGAGAGAGAAGAAGCCATCAAGGAGAAATTTGTATTGAGAATCATTGGAGAGGCAATGCTATTGATGTAAAATCCCTCCATGATCGATTCCCCCTCCGGCGGGATGCCGGAAAAGGCCCCAAGATGGGATCTCATGGGTACAGAAGGTTGCGGCGGTGGAAAAGTGGTTTCGCGGCTCCCCTGGATGTTTTTGGGGTATAAGAGTATATATAGGCTTAAGAATTAGGTCAGGAGAGCTGCGAGGTGCCCACAAGGTTGGGGGCGCTCCCTCCACCCTTGTGACTGCCTCGTGGCTCCTCTGACTTGTACTCCAGGTCTCCTGGGTGTCTTCTGGTCCAAGGAAAATCATGGCGAAAGTTTTACCGTTTGGACTCCGTTTGGTATTCCTTTTCTGCGAAACTCTAAAACAAGAAAAAAAACTGACACTGGGCTCAAGGTTAATAGGTTAGTCCCAAAATTCATATAAAAAAGCATATTAATGCATATAAAAATCCAAAACAGATAATATAATAGCATGGAACAATAAATAATTATAGATACGTTGGAGACGTATCAAGCATCACCAAGCTTAATTCCTACTCGTCCTCAAGTTGGTAAATGATAAAAACAAAATTTTCGATGTGGAATGCTACCTAATATATTTATTCATGTAATTATCTTTATTGTGGCATGAATGTTCAGATGCGTAAGATTCAAAACAAATGTTTAATATTGACATAAAAAAATAGTTCAAGCATACTAACAAAATAATTATGACTTCTCAAAATAACATGGCTAAAGAAAGCTTTCCCCTACAAAATCAAATAGTCTGGCTATGCTGCATCTTCATCACCCAAAAAATTTAAATCATGAACAACCCCGATGACAAGCCAAGCAATTGTTTCATACTATCGATGTTCTCAAACTTTTTCAATTTTCACGCAATACATGAGCGTGAGCCATGGACATAGCACTTAGGTGGAATAGTCGGTGGTTGTGGAGAAGACAAAAATAAGGAGATAGTCTGACATCAACTAGGCGTATCAATGGGCTAGGGAGATTCCCATTAATAGATATCAATGTGAGTGAGTAGTGATTGCCACACAACGGATGCACTAGAGCTATAAGTTTATGAAAGCTCAAAAAGAAACTAAGTGGGTGTGCATCCAACTCGCTTGCTCACGAAGACCTAGGGCATTTGAGGAAGCCCATCATTGGAATATACAAGCCAAGTTCTATAATGAAAATTTTCCACTATTATATTATAGTGATATCATAGGAGACTCTCTATCATGAAGATCATGGTGCTACTTTGAAGCACAAGTGTGCTAAAAAGGATAGTAACATTGTCCCTTCTCTCTTTTCTCTCATTTTTTTATTTGGGCCTTCTCTCATTTTTTGGATCTCTTTTTTTTCGTCCGGAGTCTCATCCCGACTTGTGGGGGAATCATAGTATCCGTCATCCTTTCCTCACATGGGACAGTGCTCTAATAATTAAGATCATCACACTTTATTTACTTACAACACAAGAATTATAACTCGATACTTAGAACAAAATATGACTTTATGTGTATTCCTCCGGCGGTGTACCAGGATGAGCAATGAATCGAGGCTGACATGTATAAAAAATATGATGAACGGTAGCTTTTCCACAAATATGATGTCAACTACATGATCATGCAAAGCAATATGACAATGATGAAACGTGTCATAATAAACGGAACGGTGGAAAGTTGCATGGCAATATATCTCAGAACGGCTATGGAAATGCCATAATAGGTAGGTATGGTGGCTGTTTTGAGTAATGAGATGTGGTGGGTTTATGGTACCGGAAAAAGTTGCGTGGTACAAGAGAGGCTAGCAATGGTGGAGAGGTGAGAGTGTGTATAATCCATGGACTCAACATTAGTCATAAAGAACTCACATACTTATTGCAAAAATCTAGTAGTCATCAAAACAAAGTACTGCGCGCATGCTCCTAGGGTGATAGATTGGTAGGAAAAGACCATCGCTCGTCCCCGACCGCCACTCATAAGGAAGACAATCAAAAAATAAATCATGCTCCGACTTCATAAAATAATGGTTCACCACACGTGCATGCTACGGGACTCACGAACTTTAACACAAGTATTTCTAAAATTCACAACAACTTACTAGCATGACCCTAATATCACCACCCTCATGTGTCAAAACAATCATGAAGAATCAAACTTCTCATAGTATTCAATGCACTATATATGAAAGTTTTTATTATATCCCTCTTGGATGCCTATCATATTAGGACTAATTTTATAACCAAAGAAGATTACCATGCTGTTTAGAGACTCTCAAAATAATATAAGTGAAGTACGATAGTTCATCAGTTTCTACAAAATAACGCCACTGCCGTGCTCTAAAAAGATATAAGTGATGCACTCGAGCAAATTTGCCTAGCTCAAAAGATATAAGTGAAGCACATAGAGCATTCTAATAAATCACGATTCATGCATGTCTCTCTCAAAAGGTGTGTATGACAAGTATGATTGTGGCAAACTGAAAAGCAATTACTCAAATCATACAAGACGCTCCAAGCAAAACACATATCATGTGGTGAATAACAATATAGCCTCAAGTGAAGTTACCGATAGACGAAGACGAGAGAGGGGATGCATTCCCGGGGCATCCCCAAGCTTAGGCTTGTTTACATCCTTGAATATTACCTTGGGGTGCCTTGGGAATCCCCAAGCTTAGGTTGTTGCCACTCTTTATTCCATAGTCCATCAAATCCTCACATAAAACTTGAAAACTTCACAACACAAAACTTAACAGAAAATCTCTACTGTATTGCAACTTTTCCATGGTTCATACCCCCCGATACTAGCCATGGATGCATCAAAATAAGCAAACAACATGCAGAAAATAGAATCTGTCAAAAACAGAACAGTCTATAGCAATCTGGAAAGTTCGAATACTTATGTAACTCAAACAATACTGAGAAAATAGGACGTGCTAGATAATTTGTCTAATAATCTTCTGCAAAAACAATCAACTAAAAAGTACTCTCCAGCTAAAAATAATAATTGTTTTCGTGGCGCAAAGTTTCTGTTTTTCAGTAAGATAAATTTCACTATCATCGTAGGCTATCCCATAGGTCTTACTTGGCCCAAAAACTAATTACAACACAAAACCACATCTAAAAAGAGGATAGATGATTTATTCAAATCAAAACAGGACCTAAAAAGCAAGAACAAAGATAAAATTGGGTTGCCTCCCGACAAGCGCTATTGTTTAACGCCTTTAGCTAGGCATTGATAATTTTAATGATGCTCACATGAATGATAGCAATTGAAACACAAAGAGAGCATCATAAAACATGTGACAAACAAGTTTAAGTCTAACATTCTTGCAATGCATATGTATTTTATAAGCAAACAAATTATCAAGATAAGCAAAAACCACCATATGCAAGGAAAAAGAAAGAAACAATAGCAATCTCAACATAACGAGAGGTAATTTTGTAACATGAAAAGTTCTACAACCATATTTTCCTCTCTCATAAAAATTACATGTAGGATCATAATCAAATTCCAAAATATAACTATCACACAAAATTTTCTCTTCATGATCCACATGCATGCAAAGTTGACACTCTTCGGAAATAGTGGGACTATCATAAAGTAAAGTCATGACCTCTCCAAACCCACTTTTATCAAAAACTTCATAATATTGAACATTATACAAATATGTGGGATATAAATTTGACACTCTTCCAAACCCACTTTCAATATTATTGCAAACACCGTTATCAATCTCATATTCATCATGGGGCTGAAATAAATTTTCAAGATCATAAAGAATCACCCCAATCATGATCAAAACTAGCATCCCCAAGCTTAGGGTTTTGCATATTATTAGCACAATTAATAGAATTTATAATAACATCATTGCAATCATGCTTTTTATTCAAAGATCTATCGTGAATCACTTCATAAAGTACTTCATCACAATTTTGAAATTCACAAATTTCAAGCAAAACTTCATAAAGATAATCTAGTGCACAAAACTCACTAGCAATTGGTTCGTCATAATTGGATCTCTTAAAAAGATTAGCAAGCGGATGAGGATCCATAAACTCTTAGCAAGCAAAGATGTAAGAAAAAATAAGGCACATGGTAACACAAGATCGAACGGAAGGAGGGCGAAGAAAAGGCGAAACTTTTCAAAAATCATTCTAGAAGTGGGGGAGAGGAAAACGAGAGGCGAATGGCAAATAATGTAATGCGAGGGATGAGAGTTTATGATGGGTAGTTGGTATGTCTTGAATTGATGTACATCTCACCGACAACAGCGCCAAAAATCCTTCTTGCTACCTCTTGAGCTTGTGTTGGTTTTTCCCTTGAACAGGAAAGGGTGAGGCAGCAAAGGGGCGGAAGTATTTCCCTCGGTTTTGAGAACCAAGGTATCAATCCAGGAGGAGACTACGCAACAAGCCACCGAATGCCTGCACAAACAAACACCAACTTGCAACCAACGCGACAAAGGGGTTGTTGTTGGTGTCAAAACCGACGGGTCTCGGGTAGGGGGTCCCGAACTGTGCATGTAAGGTCGATGGTAACAGCAGACGGGGGACACAATGTTTACCCAGGTTCGGGCCCTCTCTATGGAGGCAATACCCTACTTCCTGCCTGATAGATCTTGATGAATATGAGTATTACAAGAGTTGATCTACCACGAGATCGTAATGGCTAATACCTAGAAGTCTAGCCTACATGACTATGGTAATGAATATATCTCCCCTCTCCGAACTAAGTCCTCCCGTTTCTATAGACACCGGGAGGGTCTAGGGTTACACAAGGTGGGTTACAAAGAAGGGAATACACATATTTGGTTGCCAAGCTTGCCTTCCACATCAAGGAGAGTCCCATCCGGACACGGGTGCAGTCTTCGGTCTTCGTATCTTCACAGCCCATCAGCCCGGCCCATGGCTAACATGCCGGACGCCCGAGGACCCTGAGGGAGTCCTGGATTAGGGGGCGTTCGGATAGCTGCACTATGACCTTTGGCCGGACTCCTGGACTACGAAGATACAATATTTAAGACTTCGTCCCGTGTCTGGATGGGACTTTCCTTGGCATGGAAGGCAAGCTTGGCGATACGGGTATGTAGATCTCCTTCCGTTGTAACCGACTCTGTGTAACCCTAACCCTCTCCGGTGTCTATATAAACCAGAGGGTTTTAGTCCGTAGGACGAACAACAATCATACCATAGGCTAGCTTCTAGGGTTTAGCCTCTCTGATATCGTGGTAGATCTACTCTTGTACTACCCATATCATCAATATTAATCAAGCAGGAGTAGGGTTTTACCTCCATCGAGAGGGCCCGAACCTGGATAAAAACATCGTGTCCCTTATCTCCTGTTACAATCCGCCTAGACGCATAGTTCGGGACCCCCTACCCGAGATCCATCGGTTTTGACACAGACAGACCCCTTAGTCCAGGACTCCCTCAGTAGCCCCTGAACCTGGCTTCAGTGACGAGGAGTCATGCGCGCAGATTTGTCTTCGACATTGCAAGGCGGGTTCCCCCTTTCCGGATACTTCACAATGGTCTTCGTATGATTGAGTTTGGCTTCCCAATACGAGTAGCATATACTTTCACAGAGGCCATAATATTCTATAAGTCCAATCCTCTGGCTACTTTTTACAACATGACAACACGTTAGTTCGGTCATTATTTTGAACCGTTTTTTCGCATGCTGCCCCATGCTCCAAAACGCGGTTGTCATTGGCATGTGTTATCCAAGCAGATATCATGTCCCCTTATTAAGGGATTCTTTATCGACACGGGCATGGGTAACCCAACCGTCTTTAGAGTACAACTCCTTGGGAATATGCAAGTTTTAAGGCCCGGGAGGAGGCGTTCGATATCCACGGCCTTTATAAAGGGGTACAAACTTGTCTTTCTTCTCCACGCTTGCTTCTTCCTCAACCCTTACTAGGTCGAGTTCCAACACCCAGGTTTCGAGATGTTTGGCTGGCTGCTGCTTGTCGATCGCCTGAACACGCGAAACATGCTGAAGCGCAGGCACTATGTTGTGGTGGATAACAATTACACGTGTATGCTCTGCCAGAACCCTCCTGAGGAAACACTGGAACACCTATTCTTCTGGTGCCCCTTTAGCCAGCGATGCTGGGATAAAGTTGACCTAAGATGGTTGCTTAATGGGAACAGGATCTCCCTGCTACATCATGGTAAAACCCAATGGAGGCAGCCGTTATTCATGGATATCTTCTTGATGGCAGCTTGGAGCATATGGAAGGAGAGAAACAATGAGCACTTTAGAGGAATACCACACTCCTTCACCTCATGGCTGGATAGATTCAAACATCTTTTGGGCCTGCTCGCCCATAGCTGTAAAGGAGAGCTTCGTCCCTTCTTAGATTCTTATATTCAAAACTTGTAAACAGCAAAACCTCTTTCTTTTGCCCCTGAAGGGTTGAGGGGAACCCTCCAAAACCCTCATATGTAATTATGTAATATCTGTTGGTGTTAATATACAAGTCAGTGGGAGCCTCTCCCACTGTCGTTCAGTGTCAAAAAAAAACACCCAGGTTTCAATCGCCGCAAGCCTCAGTCATGTCCGGATCCAGCCATCAAGGCCGGTGGGTGGCTTCCTCTGTCACTGAGGAGGATATTGTGAAGCTTCGGGCGGCAAGATATCTGACCGCAGAAATCCTCCATCAGCTTCCCACGGAAGGGCAAGTTATCCCTACCCCTAGATCTGGCGAGCGGGTCGTGTTCGTTTCCCACTTCCTCCGAGGATTAGGGTTCGCCCTTAATCCCTTCGTCTGGGGGCTCATGTTCTATTATGGACTAGATTTTCACGATCTCGCCCCAAACTCTGTTCTTCTCATCTCGGCATTTATTGTCACGTGCGTAGCCTTCCTCCAAACTCCTCCACGCTTTGTCCTGTGGCTCAAGACCTTCAAGGTGAAGCTGCGAGTGATAGAGGGGGAGCAGGCGGAGTGCGGTGGCGCCTCAGTGAGCAAGTTTGCTAGCGCTGTTTGGCTAAAAGGATCCTTCACAGTATCTTCCGACTTATGGCAGCAGGACTGGTTCTATATCACCGAGCCCCGTGGCTCCAAGTGGGCAGCTGCACCTACGTTTCGATCCAGCCCCCAATTCGGCTTGCATCATGGATTAATAAGGGGTTGGACTGGGGATCAATTGATGAAGTGCGGACTCTGCAGAGTCGCATCCAAAGCCTCATTGAGGAGGATATCGATCTTGTCAACGTTATTCAGGTAATGCTGGATTGTCGGACCTTGCCGTGCCAAAGGCGGCCTCTCCGCCTATGGGAGTTTAATCCCGAAGGGCCGCGGACACTTCAACACTTCTTCGGCACTACGCACAAAGGGATGTGGAAATTATTTTTCGGGAAACGAAAACAGTGGCCAGATACCACCGAAGACATCGGCCTTGACTGTAACCATCCGGACACCCCAGTAAGTATCCGTCCACCGAACACCTCCTAATCAGGTATCCTGTGGTAAGACACTAAGCACACCATATTTTTCCAGGGCTGGATAAAGAAAGCGGAACGGATTAGGTGTCCGACCCCTCTTCCCGAAGACTAAGAAGACCCCGTGTTAACAAGGATGCTGGTACCGACACCGTACCAGGCGCCGGGAGAGGAGGGTAAGGTGGAAAGTGGGAAGATCCAGGATGACCTTGGTTCCGGAGGTAAATTAGATACCGCGTCTGGAGAAATCGACATTTCTTCGCCCGAAGACAAAGGTGAAGGAGAAGCGAGTATCCCTTCTCCATTCAGGAAGAATAGGGCCGCCTCCGAAGGTTGGGAGGGGCTGTCTCCCAAGAGTTGCAAGATGCCACAGTCGGGCGGCTCGGGATTGGAAGGCAACGCCATTGAACAGCTCCGTCGTGAGGACAAGCCCTCGACCAAATCGTAAGTGAATCCGGGGTGCTTTTGTCGCATCCTGTTCCTTTCCTGTTACCGAAGAGACACGTAACGTGCCTGTGCATTTTTACAGTTCGGCACAGAGTTTTCCTAGGCAATCCTCTTCTTCGGGAGATCTCCTCCCAGAGATGTTGGAAAGCGAGACGCCTCCCCCGACCTATTCGCACAATAAGGCAGATGACTCCGAAGTGTCATCTCGGAGGGTTTTTCTTGATCAACAGGCGGCGCGGGGGATGAAAGAGGCGGTACCCGAAGGTCAACCTCCTATTGTCCGGGATTCGGGGGCCAATAATTAAGGCCCCGGACTATCCGATTTTTAACCAGCGGTGATTCTGGAGATGAGTGAATAGGTTCCCTCAAAGGATGGTCATGCTCCTACAGCGGCTTCCGGAGACCCAGCGCCGCCGGATGTATTGAGGGATATGCTGCAAAAAGTATCTGCCTCGAAGGAACAACGTACCTTGATGGGTACGGTGGTTGAGAGGATTCTGTCCGCGAAGAGCGGATTAAATGAAGCCTTCATGAGCCTGCTAAGAGGCTTCAAGGTTTGTGATGTAATTTTCAACTATATTTTATTTGCAACATGCACCTGTGTATAGGTAGTAGCCCCTGAGACTCGGGTTGGCTTCCGATGGGAGGCGATCAGAGGATCAAAAAGATATGCTCAGGGAATAATCTGGCTAATTGGAACACAGGCTGTGTCGCCCCTACCGACTGCCCGAACTACAGAAGTTGTCGAGCTGCAACGAAAGCTTGATGTGGCAGGGGATGATATTGCCTTAATCAATAGACATCTTGACGAGTCGCAAGGTATGTGTTCGGAGCAATCATTACACATAGTTGTTTATAATATAAGCGTGACGATGAAAATTGTATACTAGTATAGCCGCAGATGGTGCCGCCGGCGTTGAGATTCTTCGGGCGGAGCTAGCCCGGGCCAAGGATCAGGCTCGATTTAGTAATGCGGCTACCGAAAAGGCATCGGCCGAGTTAAAGGCTGAACAAGCTGCTCGGCGCCAAGATGAGGAGAAAATATCCATGATGGGGCTCGAACTAAAAAATGCCACTAGCCGCTGTGAATTCCTTGAGAAGGAGAATGAAGCCAAGACGGTTGATCTTGACAAGGCCTTGCGAGAGGCGAGATAAGCGCGGTTCGGATGTAGAGCGGCCCGCGAGGAGATCCGGCAAGCTGGGGAGATTGCGGCTGGTAAGCCCTTTTTATTACAGACTAAATTCGGTGATCCGAATTATGCTCAGCTTAATCAAGTATGGAGCTCTCGAGACGTGTTTTTGGACTTGCCGAAGAGCTCTTCCTATGCGGCGCAGTTGTACCAAGCGCAAGAGGGATATGCAACGGAGAATATTTTCTAGTCACAGTTTGGTGTGTCAAAACGCCCTTTTATACTAAATGAACAGACGTCCCAATGGGTCGAGCTTCATAGGATATCCAGCGCTCCCATGAAGAACGTCATACTCCAGCTGTGGCCGACTGAGCCTATTCCGAATAGCTACTTCGGCTTGGTGCGGCGGCTTGTTGATGCGGTGCCACGTATCGACGTTGTGAAGCTGTCGGCGTGCGCTGAAGGTGCACGGATGGCCTTTGCCCGTGTCAAGACGTACTGGGGGAAGATGAGGGCCATAGGGGGTCCCGAACTGTGCGTCTAGGCGGATTGTAACAGGAGTCAGGGGACACGATGTTTTTACCCAGGTTCATGCCCTCTCGATGGAGGTAAAACCCTACTCCTGCTTGATTGATATTGATGATATGGGTATTACAAGAGTTGATCTACCACGAGATCGAAGAGGCTAAACCCTAGAAGCTAGCCTATAGTATGCTTGTTGTTCTTGGTCCTATGGACTAAACCCTCCGGTTTATATAGACACCGGAGGGGGCTAGGGTTACACAGAGTCAGTTAGAAGGAAGGAGATCTACATATCGGTATTGCCAAGCTTGCTTTCCACGCCAACGAGAGTCCCATCCGGACAAGGGACGAAGTCTTCAATCTTGTATCTTCATAGTCCAACAGTCTGGCCAAAGGATATAGTCCGGTTGTCCGGATACCTCCTAATCCAGGACTCCCTCAGTAGCCCCTGAACCAGGCTTCAATGACGATGAGTCCGGCGCGCAGATTATCTTCGGCATTGCAAGGCGGGTTTCTCCTTCGAATACTTCATAAAAGATCTTGAACACGAGGATCGTGTCCGGCTCTGCAAAACAAGTTCCACATACCACCGTGGAGAGAATAATACTTCCACAAATATAATCTGCTGACGTACCCCGTAGTGTGACATCACACCATAGCCAGGTCTTTATACGAATCGTTTTTTAAAACCAATATCAGCGTGTTTCGCGAGGCGGTTTCCTTGGCACGTCTTGTCGAAGCAGAGATTGTTTACCCTTTGTTACGGGATTCTCATCAACACGGACGTGGGTAACCCAATCGTGTCTGTTGGTATGACCCCTCAATTGAAGTCAAGTCCCAAACGGTCACGAGGAGGGCTCTTGGTATTCAAACTCTTATAAAGAGACCAAGGCCTATTCTTTTTCCTTTCGATTTTAATCGAATTCGCCTCCCGCCTCGAGTTCCAACACCCAAAGCTCAAGTCTAGGCGCTTCGGACCTCCGATTATGTCCGGATCCAACCTTCAAGGCCGGTGGATGCCTTCCTCCGTCACGGAGGAAGACGTAATAAAGCTAAGGGAGGCCAGATACTTGACCGGCGAAACCCCGCATAGGCTGCCTGCCCAAGGGCAGGTTATTCCCACTCCCCAGCCTGGTGAGAGCGTCGTGTTCCTATCTCACTTCCTCCGAGGCCTAGGTTTCGCGCCAGATCCCTTCGTGAGGGGGGTTATGTTCTATTATTGGCTGGACTTCCATGATCTAGCTCCGGAGTCTATCCTCCACATATCATCATTCATCGTTGTGTGCAAAGCTTTTCTCCGTATTACCCCTCACTTCGGACCGTGGCTCAATACCTTCAAAGTGGAGCCGAATATGATCGAGGGGCGGCACGCAGAGTGCGGAGGCGCCGTAATAAGCAAAAATGCCGACGCCCCATGGCTAGAGGGCTCTTTTCAGGAGGTGTCCAGCTTATGGCGACAAGAGTGGTTTTATATCACAGCTCCCAGGGGCACCAAGTGGGTGGCTCCCCCGGTATTTCGCTCGGGTCCTCCGCCACTGTCAGGACCCCGATCCTAAGTCACACCGATCTAGCATGTAACACATCATATCACTTTGCGGCCTCACGCACGGTATTCCCACGGGTGCCACCTTACCTGGAACGGGATCGTTTGCGCCTTTTGGCTCACGTATATGATAGTTTCGCTAGCATCCATATGACAAAGAACCGGGCCGACATGGCTAGTCGTGAACCCAAGGCGGCGCTAACCTATGAGGACAGGCATACATGAATCACATCGAGCATGTCGGTCAACAACGTATATATCCGGGCTGTAGCACTGGGCTAACAGGACTCTGGTAACCCGGGCTGTAGCAGGCTAGGCAGGACTCTGGATAACACCGCGTGACATTTCCCCGAAGGGACAGACACAGGAACGACGTGAAACACATGCCGGCCAGTCAAGTGTTCCGAGCAGTAGTGCTGGGCTAGCAGGACTCCGGTGCACCGGGCTGTAGCGGACTACTATCACTCAGAAGCACTAGACTACATTTCCCCATATGATAGGCTGCCAAGGATAAACAACTAGATAGTCGGATCCCACTCATACCAAGCATTCATTCATACACACAATATGCCCGATATGAGTAAATACAACATGGCATAACAACATAACTCTATGACTCAAAGTATTTATTCATTAGGCTCCGAGGAGCGAGATATTACAAACATGGGTCTCATGACCCAACAATCAGAGCATACAAGTCAAAGCACATGCGGAAGCTTAACATGTCTGAGTACAGACATCTACAAATGAAAAAGGCTGAGAAGCCTGACTATCTACCAGATCCTGCCGAGGGCACAAGATCGTAGCTGAGGTATCAAGCTAAACGTCGAAGTCCACACGGAACTACTAGCGAGACTGACGTCTCTCTGCAAAAACATAAAATAGGCAAACGTGAGTACAAACGTACTCAGCAAGACTTACATCAGAACTAACTACATATGCATCAGTTCCAATAAAGGGGGTGGTGGAGTTTGACTGCAGCAAGCCAGCTTTGACTCGGTGGCTATCCTGAACTACGACTGCGAGTAACTCCTTTGAGGTGGCGCACACGAGTCCACATATTCACCATATCAATACACCACTATGGATCCGCTCCCGTCTCCCTACGAGAACGCCATCCATAGCACTCACGCTTATCTTGCGCATTTTAGAGTATCCACTTTCACTTGTCTATGAACTGTTATAGGCAACCCAGAAGTCCATTACCGCGGACACGGCTATTCGAATAGATGATGTTAACCCTGCAGGGGTGTACTTCTTCATACATGTTTCCACCACTTAGCGTCTGCACACGACATGTGCTCGGCAGACTTCAAGCGAAAGCCGACGTGGGTGTAGACCACGACCTACCTAAACACTCAAGTCTCTAGTCCAGGTTTATCGCCTATTCGGGTTCCATCCGCAGGGAGTCCGGCCGAGGTTTCCACTAACGGCGCCGAACGATGTGTACAGGGTCCGAGACACCAAACGGGCGCCCGGCTGCCCGGCCACGTGCCTACCGCAACACAGCCCACCCCTACGGTCAGCGCTGCATGCGGCCCCCAGCATACTACAAACACCAGAAACTACTTGCAACTCCTGGACAGAGGACAAGGGTGATTAAGAAGTCGAGCGGGGTCATATTTCAGGGCCTAATGCATGGTAGTAGCTGTTTCATGGATCACAAACACAGAACTCAGTTCCTGAGGACGGCCTCAATGAGACAACCCACCATGTACTCCTACATGGCCTCTCACCAATACCTTTACCAAATCGTATTCACACACTTAGCTCACACACAGTAGGACATGTTCATCACCATTCCAATTCATTCCCGATGAACCAGACCCGACTCAACTCTAAGCAGTAGCAGGCATGACAAATAAGCATGAATGAGTAGGCACAACATGGGCTCAAACAACTCCTACTCATGCTAGTGGGTTTCATCTATTTACTGTGGAAATGACAGGTCATGCAAAGGATAAAGGGGTTCATCTACCGCAGCAAGTAACACATGAATCGTTGTTGTCCTAATGCAGTAAAAGAGAGCAGGAGCGAGAGGGTGGGATTGTATCGGGATGAACTAGGGGGTTTTGCTTGCCTGGCACTTCTGAAGATAACATAGCTCTTCATCGGTGTCATCGAACTCATCGTCGAAACATCGTCTAGTGAGAGGGGACGGTTACCGGCAAACACAGAAAGACACAATCAATGCAATGCAACAATATGATGCGTGATCATGACATGGAAATATGCTGTGGTTTGGGCTAATTCAACAACAAGTCATTTTAATTGAGGTGGGATTCAAAGATACATCAAATCCCAATTCCAAAACTATTATCAAAGTTGCCCTAATCATGTTTCATCCTAAACAGTGAAGTTAACTTGATCAAACATGCATGAAAATGGTACAGATGGATAGATTGGATTTTTCTGATAATTTTTCATATATAAATTATTTCCATTGGAGTTATAGATTATTTTCTATGATTTTTCAAAGTTTTGGATATTTTCTGAAATAGATAAATCATTTAAGATTTATTTAAATTCCAGAAAAGGATTACTGCGTCAGCCTGACATCATCATGACGTCAGCAGGTCAACGGGGCACGGTCCAGGTCAAACCTGACCGGTGGGGTCCACTGGTTAGTGACACAGTGTCAACTACAGAGGCTGACGTGTGGGTCCGGGTCAACGTACACGTCAGCATAGTCAAAGCTGACGCGTGGGCCCGCTGCAATTAGATTAACCTTAATCAATTATTGTTAATTGATTAGTTAGGCAGTGGGGCCCGGCTGTCAGTGAGAGAGGGGGTTAGTTAGCCCCGTGATTAGTGCTAATGACGGGTCCACGTCAGCGGCCGCCGGGGTTAGTCGCCGGCGACGTCCAGAGACGGCGGCGTTGCTCGGGTTTTGCCCTCCGGCTACCAAATGGGCGGCGGAGGGGCTCTACGTGAAGCTGGGACTCGCCCGCATCCATCTGTGCAAACGGCAGGGGCTGAGGTGGCCCGAGCTTGCCGGAGGCAAGCTCGCGGCGGTGGCCGGAGTTCGGGCGTGCACGGGAACGACGCTAGGAGGCACGGCAGGGGGCGCAGAAGGGTGCTACGGCCTCCTGGGGGTGCACTGAGCACGGTGAAACGCTCGGACGCGTGCTTGCACGGCCGTAGCGACGACAGTGACATGGCCGGCGGCGAGGAGCGCTCGGGCTCGAAGGGGGCGGTGGCTACGTGGCGCAAACGAGCAAGGGGGAAGTGGGGATTGAAGGAGAAGCTCACGGGGAGTGCAGCGGTGGTCTTGGGAAGCTCGGGGAAGCAACGGAGCGGGCGCACGGTCGCCGGCGATCTCGGCGGACCGAGGTTGAAGAAGACGGCGATGGCGGTACTGCGGTGCGTCCGGGGCCTCGTGGCTAGGTGGAGAGGTAGAAGGGGTCGAGGCGGAGCCTCTGGGCGCATCGGCGAGGCGAGGCAGTGGTTGTGGCCACGGCGGTGCTCGTCGGCGGCGACGGCTCTTTCGGGTGGCCGCGGGAGAGAGAACAGAGGAGGGGGATGAGCTCGAGGGAGTGAACGGGAGGGACCAGGGGGCTGCGTGGCGCTGCGAGAGACAATCCAGGCGACGGAAGGACAGCCAGGCAGAGTGGAGGTGGCGCGCGCGCGGCGAGCACACGCCCTCCTGCCCACTGGCAGGAGGTTGAAGACGGTGGAGGGCCTGGTGGGCTGGGCCACAGCGCTGGGCCACAGCTGGGCCGGCTCTAGTGGCTTTGCCAGGTAAGTTCCTTTCTCTCTCTCCTTTTCTATTAATTTTAGTTTTCTATTATTCTGTAAATTTGAGGGCTTTATTAAAAATACTTAAGCACTTTCAAAAATCATGAGACTGCTTGTGGCCACTGTTTGGATTATTTCCAATAACCAGCAATTCAGTTCATGAATATTTGGACATTTAAAATAATATATAAAATTTAAATGCCCAAATGCAAATACTATATGATTTAATTCAATAATCCAAATGTCATGGAAAAATGTGCAATATCTCTGGTTACTGCTCAAAGCATTTTTCCAGAAATGATGAACGTTTTTAAAGCCATTTGGAATCAATGAAAATATTTTAGTTGAACCTAGTGAATTTCATTTAGTGCTAGGGTTTCAACAATCCCTATTTCAAATTTCTTTGGAATTTTAAACATGATGCATGGATGCAATGCCACTAGTTACAAGCAAACTCTAGGGCTGTGACAACTCACCCCCACTAAACAAGAATCTCGTCCCGAGATTCAAGACGTGAGGTAAGAAGAAAGAGGGAGCACAAAGCTAACACGGTCTTCACGATCCAACTGTCCTTCTCAGAGATGTTGATTAATTGCTTCAAATTGATTTTGACATCCAAGCTTTTGAGATCTTCATCCAACACGATGGTGACAGAAAGAAACTCTATAGGAAATGATCTCCTCGAAGATCGAGCATTCAGGATTAACTCGTGGAATGAGATGTTGGAACATCTCAAGTTGAGGCACAAAACGCATCGTGAGGGACGGAAGAACAACAACGGGGTTTGATTTGATGGGCAAAAATTCCACACTTAGAAAGATGGTGGAGGGTGTCACGGTAGCGAGGAAAATTGCCATGATTCCATAACGGGGCACCTCAGGGAAGGTGACTCGCAGAAATATCCCCCTAAGTGGCAAAAAGAATTACTTTTGATACTGAGATCATTGGAACTCTTTATTCCAGCCTAAGGCAATCACAAACGATTGTTTGAAGGAGCTCGGAAAGGTGACATACTCGGACTAGGTTGGATGATGTGGACTACCTTGTTGAAGACAACGCAATGAATGATTTTGCTTATCACCGGAAATGTTTGGAACCCAAGGTAGAATGGCACAACAGCGGTGCAAGCTGGGAACAAAATGAAAATGTTGAGAATGATTCTGGTAACTGGGAGATAACTCAACAGTCGAGAGCAATTCCACTGTTTGAATGGTTATGGTATAATCGAGAAAACTGAGAGCACAAGGATCCCTAGGGAGCAACTTCTAGAATAAGCCGCACGAAATCCTCATGGAGAAGATGGTCAAATAGTTCAATCAAGATACTATAATGGTAGATCTTCCGGCTAGGTGTGTCGGCCAGACATCAACCTTGTCGGGACCTACATCATAGATCTTGGAAAAGTTCCAACCATCATATCTGCCTGAGATTCAGATCTAGTTGGTAACAGGATAATCCAGACCCATCAAGTCTAGAAAGAAAAATGAAAGTTTGCAACACAAATCGACGAAATGACGTTGCAAGATTCTCAGGAAATGAACTACGATAGCAAGCTCCAAAACATGAGCTGGTTCTGCTAAACACATGTGAACACGCTGTCCTAGACAAGCATGACCACATGGTAGTCTTATAATAAAACACTACCGAGTTCTGGTTGGGAACCATCGTCGAGGATATCAAAGTCCCTGCATAAGGCATGCTCTTAAGAAGGAACTTCTTCTCCTTGAACGATTCAATCAGTGGCTTGGTGTGCTAGGGACACATATGGAAGGAAGGTTGCGAGCCTGTCAAACCATCGCATACTTCACACATGCATGACTGACTTGGGATGGTACCAGAGGAAACAAAAACAAGCTTTCTCAAATCCACGGCGGCAACTTGCCTCAATGCACATGAACTAGAGGAAGTCACTTCTTTCATCCAGGCATAAGCTTCATGAACGGAACACGAAGGCATTGCTTACCAAATTTCCAATACTAGTGTAGCATTCAACATGAATCATGGGGGAGACAAAATGCTGCTGATGGGCTCAACAACAGCTCATCGGAATTACCATATCACTTGACTTCCACCATCATGTGAACACGGTGATAGCATTGGTCAGACCAAAAGATGTAATGGTGTATGCTCGAGGGATCAACCACGAGTAAGACAACATTACGAACATCGTTGGTTCTGATTTGACTTGACGATAGCCCATACTCAAGTCAAAGTTTTGACAAGACAATACATCCAAAAACTGATCACGAGGACCAATTGGTGAAGATATCATCTTTCTTCAACACACACCACAAAAGATATCCCTTAACATGAACTAAGTCAGACAAGCTTTATCTTCCAACTCTCCAAGTTGTTGTCTAGCTCAACCAACTAGCTCAGGGATATCTAACACGGATTCTTGGAGAAAGGGTGGTTCACAAGGAACCAACTTGATCACGAGCTCAACATAACAGTCTGAGGACAACCTGGTAATACTTCCGAGAAGATATTCGGAAAATCATGAACCACCGATATGTTGCTAAGCTCGAGAACAATCTTGCTTTTCAGAGCAAGATGATATGATCAAATAAGCAAGGGATTGAATAATCCTCACTCATTGATCGAAGAGTGCACCAGAATAAGGACTAGGTAGCACGTTCAATCTTAGGATGATGATTTAATAACCAACACGCTAAGAATGAGAATATTGTCCATTAACTACCAGGCAACACGGTTGCTAGGAGTATTGATTTCACACATCATGGTTCACTCGACGGCATTCCGGTTATGACAACACGGGACCGAGGAAAGAAAAATGATGGCAAGAAGTATCACTGCGTCAAAAATTCATGAGAGATGGTGCAATTCTCATGACTCTCTTGACATAAAGATGGTAACACTCCAAGGTAGAGCAGAGCAGAAGCTGGATTGGCATTTCGATCTGCGGGATACAATTACTTTGACCCAATCCTAGAAATGGATGAGGCACTGGAGTTTGTTTCTCCTAGTCATTCTGGAATAGAATGGCTGGATGGACCATAAGAATAATAGGCATCGATAACACGAATGCTCAACTACTCTTGACCAACAATTGACAGACGAAGGTCAGAAACAACTAAGGAGAACAACTCAAAAGAACATATCACTTTCTGAGTTGTGGATGCATAGATTAGTATATCGAGCAAAGCTCAACATTTCTTCCGGATAACCCATGCAGAAGAGGAAGAATTGGCAGAGTCACAATATAGAATGAAGAACTCATCAAGAGCAATCTAGTTGTGATTTTTGGTTCAACAATGAACTTCTGCCATAAGTAGTTCATGGTATTGGAAGAAGGATTTACCATGGACCTCGAGGACTAATGCAAAGGTTACTACTATCCTAATGGAACTAGCAAACACTATCAACAAGAAGTGAGTAGAGTGAATCTCGGGTTCGAGAACCCAGGAGTAGAATGGTGGCCAGAATCATCACACCGGGAACACAAGACATGGACAGATTACTAGATGGTTTCATAAGACACCTAAGGTCATAATAGTAGCTCCAACATATATGTCGAGGCAACGGAGTACCTCACAGACCGGTAGTGTGCTTAATTTGGCCCGGGAAATGCACTAGTCGATGAATCAGACCCGACTCAACTCTAAGCAGTAGCAGGCATGACAAACAAACATTAATGAGTAGGCACATCAGGGCTCAAACAACTCCTACTCATGCTAGTGGGTTTCATCTAATTAGTGTGGAATGACAGGTCATGCAAAGGATAAAGGGGTTCAGCTACCGCAGCAAGTAACACATGAATCGTTGTTGTCCTAATGCAATAAAAGAGAGCAGGAGCGAGAGAGTGGGAATTTATCGAAATGAACAAGGGGATTTTGCTTGCCTGGCACTTCTGAAGATAGTATAGTTCTTCATCGGTGTCATCGAACTCATCGTCGAAACCACGTCTATCGAGAGGGGACAAATACCGGCAAACAAAGAGGAACGCAATCAATGCAATGCAACAATTATGATGCATGATAATGTCATGGCAATATGCTGTTGATTGAGCTAATGCAACTAGCAACAAGTTAAATGGAGTTGGTTTGAACCCTAAGTTCAAGTTCAAACTCCATATGTGAGAGTTTAAATGCCATTTATGCAAATTGCCTTATACAGCAACTTTAAGTTGTTCAAACATGAATGAAAATGGTACAGATGGATAGATTAGATTTTTCTGATAATTTTTCATATATAAATCATTTCATTTGGAGTTACGGTTGAATTTCTATGAATTTTAGAAGTTAGTACTATTTTCTGAAATTTCCTATATAAAAATAAATCCAGAAATTGAATTAAGGCGTCAGCGTGACATAGGTGTGACGTCAGCGGTCAAAGGCGCCAGCCCAGGTCAAACCTGACGTGTGGGATCCACACGTCAGTGACACAGGGCTGAAATGGGTGGTTGACAGGTGGGACCGGTCAACGCTGACTTGTCAAAGTCAATGCTGACAAATGGGGCCCGCAAGATTAGCACTAATTTAACAGGATAATTAGATTAACCTAATTAGGCTCGGGGACCCACATGTCAGTGTCTGTTAGGGTGGGTAATTAACAGATATTAGCACTAATTGTGCCGCCACGTCAGCATCGCCGGATTAGGCGCCGGCGACCACATCCCGCGGCGGAGGCTCGCCGGAGTGGCTCGGGCTCGCACTACAGAGGACCATTTCGTGCGCGGTTTGCGGCTACGGAGAGCTGGCGGTGGGGCGCATCCAGTGGTGGTAGCAGCTGGAGCTGGGGCGGCCTACAGAGGCACCGGCGACGAGCTATGCGGCGGCCGGAGCTCGGGCACCTGCGGGTTTGGCGTTGTAGTGCACGGGAGGGGAAGCTGGTGTGTGTGTTAGGCTCCTGGTGAGGTGTGGAGCACGTTGCCGTGCTCGGGAGTTAGCTACGGTGGCTCTGGCCTCGTCTGCGTCATCGCTGGCGGCGAGGAGCTCACGGCCCCGGTGAAAAGGGTGGCTAGAGTGCGGGAACGAGCGCGGGAAGGAGAGGGATTGGTGGAGGAGCTCACAGCGATCTCAACGGAGAACTCAGCGGGCTCGGGGAGGAGTCGGAGCAAGCGGGGCGACGAGGGGGATCTCCGACGGCCGACGGCATGGATGAGGATGATGGCGTCGCTTTGGGTGTCCCGCGAGCGCGTGCTTCGTCTTGGGGCTCCGTGACGTCGAGGCGGAGCCTCTGGGCAGCTCGGAGGGGCGAGGGAGAGGCGTTGGCCGCGGTGGTGTTCGTCGGCAGCGGCGACAGCGCTCGGTGGTTGCGAGCGAGAGAGCCAGAGTAGGAGAGGAGCTCGGGGAGAGTGAGAGGGGGTCGAGGGTGATGCGTGGCGTCACCAGGGCGTCGGGGAGGAGCCAGGCAGGCTGGGAGGGAGGAGGTGGCCAGGGCGCGTGCCCACGCGCGGCGACCACACGCCCTCCTGCCTACTGGAAGGAGGTTGAAGACGGTGGGGGCGCCTGCTGGGCTGGGCCAACAGTGTTGGGCCGGCCACTTGGGCTACAGGCGCGCCAGGTAAGGAGGCCCAGGTGGGTTTCTCTCTCTCTCTCTGTTTTCTATTTTCTAATTTCCTGCAACTGTTGGGCTTTATTAAAAATGCCAGGGCATTACCAGAATTCATGAAACTAATCATGGCTACTGTTTAGAATATATCCAACAGTAAACATTTTAGTTTATGATTATTTGAGCATTTAAATCATTTTATAGCATTTAAATGCCCAAATGCAAATAGAGTATGATTTAACTCAGAGCCCAAATAGTCATGGAAAAATGTGCATCACCTCTGGTTACTGTTTACAACATTTTCCATAAATGATGAACATTTTGAAAGCCATTTGGATTTACTGGAAATATTTTCTTGGTTGAACCTATTTGAATTGCTTTAGTGCTAGGGCTTGGTCATCCCCACTTCAAAATTCCCTTTGAAATCAAACATGATGCATGAATGCAGATGCCACTAACTACAAACAATTTTGGGGCTGTGACAACTCACCCCCACTAAACAAGAATCTCGTCCCGAGATTCAAGTCGTGAGGTTAGAAGAAAGGAGGTCACAACTATCACGGTCTCCTCGATCCAACTGCCCTTCTCGAAGAAGTAGCTTCATTGCATCATATTGATCTTGACGTCCTTGCTTTTGAGATCTTCATCCAACACGATGGTGACAGAAAGAAACTCTATAGGAAACGATCTCCTCGAAGATGGAGCATTCAGGATTAACTCGTGGAATGAGATTATGGAACATCTCGAGTTGAGGCACAAAACGCATCGTGAGGGACGGAAGAACAACAACGGGGTTTGATTTGATGGGCAAAAATTCCACACTTAGAAAGATGGTGGAGGGTGTCACGGTAGCGAGGAAAATTGCCATGATTCCATAACGGAGCACCTCAGGGAAGGTGACTCGAAGAACTATTCCCTTAAGTGGCAAAAAGAATTACTTTTGATACTGAGATAATTGGAACTCTTTATTCCAGCCTAAGGCAATCACAAACGATCGTTTGAAGGAGTTCGGAAAGGTGACATACTCGGACTAGGTTGGATGATGTGGACTACCTTTGGTCACTGGATTAAACCTTTAATTATTTGAGTTTGGGCATTTAAATTATATAAAATATTTCAAATGCTCAAATAACCCCAAACTAAAATGTTCCATGCTGGATTTATTCCAAGTAGTGGCCATGTGAAGTTTGGTGATTTTTGGAGATGCCCAGGTATTTTTAGAAATGCAACAAACCTACAGAAATAAAATAAAATAGAAACCATTTAGAAAGGAACCTACCTGGCCTTACCTGCCTGGCAGCCCAGCTAGCAGCCCAGCTCCTCCAGCCGGCCCAGCCCACCAGGGGCATGCCTGTCTTCTTCTTCGTGCCAGCGCACGAAGCAGCTCGGTGGCGAGCACCGACGCCGCCCGGCCACCTCCAGCCTGCCTGCTCGCCCTGGACGGCTATGGACGATGCCACGCGACCCCCCCCATCTCTCTCGCTCTCTCTCGTCCCCATCCTCTCCCCTGCTGCTCTCTCTCTCGCTAGACCAAGCGGAGCTCGTCGCCGCCGCTCGCTGCCCGCGTAGCCACCGTCCCCCTCTCGCCGCAGAGCCGTGCCCAGGAGCTCCACCTCCATTCCCCGCGCCTCTTCGTCAACTCGCGCGACGCCGAACGCCCCCAAGCGACGACCCGAGCTCCTCTTCAACCTCCGGTCGCCAGAGATCCCTCTCGCCGCCCCGCTCGCTCCGGTGCTTCCCCGGGCACGCCGAGGCCATCCCTGCACTCGCCGTGAGTTCCTGCCCCTTCTCCCCCTCTCCGTTCTCGCTCTCACACGCCGTAGCTGTCGCCCCCTTGTTGACCGAAACTCGCCGCCGCCGCGCTCGTCGCCGGTGATGCTCCGGTGACCATTTGGTCCCGGGCATGCGCCCATCGCACTCACCGGACCACGTAGACACCGTAGGTGTTAAACTCACATCGCCACGGCCACCGCAACCGCGTCCCCGAGCGCGCCCGAACTCCGGCCGCCGCCAAACACGTCGCCGGCGCCTTTTCCGGCGACCCCGAGCCCAACTGCCTGCACCACCCGCCGCGGCTCACTCCCAGCTAGTCATAGAGCCCAACGGCGCCCCGAATGGTGCCCTGTAGGTGAAACCCGCACCTGCCCCGCCGCGTTTGGCCGCGCCGGCGGCTAACCGCCGGCGAGTTTGACACCTTTTGACCACGTTTGACCCGTGTGGGCCCCGGTTGACTTCCCCCCCCCCCCAAGTCTATGATAGGTGGGGCCGGCCTGTTAATTAGATTAGGATTAGTGTTAATTAAATTTTAGCCAGACTAATAACCTGACACGCGGGACCAACAGGTTAGAGTTGACCGTGCTGACGTGGCTGTTGACTTGACCCCACATGTCTGTGACTCAGACAGCTCTGTGTCACTGACCAGTGGACCCCATTGGTCAGGTTTGACCTGGACCGTGCCCCGTTGACCTGCTGACGTCATGATGATGTCAGGCTGACGCAGTAATCCTTTTCTGGAATTTAAATAAATCTTAAATGATTTATCTATTTCAGAAAATATCCAAAACTTTGAAAAATCATAGAAAATAATCTATAACTCCAATGGAAATAATTTATATATGAAAAATTATCAAAAAAATTCAAGGAATCCATTTGTACCATTTTCATGCATGTTTGAACAATGTTTGTCCTCTGTTTTGGACAAAAAAAATATAGGGCATTTAAATAATCACATATGGAGTTGGAATTTGACTCATGTATTCAAACCAACTTCATTTAAGTCATAGTTAGATGCATTAGCTCAAATCACAGCATATTGCCATGTCATGATCACGCATCATATTGTTGCATTGCATTGATTGTGTCTTTCTGTGCTTGCCGGTAATCGTCCCCTCTCACTAGACGATGTTTCGACGATGAGTTCGATGACACCGATGAAGGGCTATGTTATCTTCAGAAGTGCCAGGCAAGCAAAACCCCCTTGTTCATCCCGATACAATCCCACCCTCTCGCTCCTGCTCTCTTTTACTGCATTAGGACAACAACGATTCATGTGTTACTTGCTGCGGTAGCTGAACCCCTTTATCCTTTGCATGACCTGTCATTCCACAGTAAATAGATGAAACCCACTAGCATGAGTAGGAGTTGTTTGAGCCCATGTTGTGCCTACTCATTCATGCTTGTTTGTCATGCCGGCTACTGCTTAGAGTTGAGTCGGGTCTGATTCATCGGGAATGAATTGGGATGGTGATGAACATGTCCTACTGTGTGTGAGCTAAGTGTGTGAATACGATTTGGTAAAGGTATTGGTGAGAGGCCATGTAGGAGTACATGGTGGGTTGTCTCATTGAAGCCATCCTCAGGAACTGAGTTCTGTGTTTGTGATCCATGAAAAAGCTACTACCATGCTTTGGGCCCTGAAATATGACCCCGCTCGACTTCTTAATCACCCTTGTCCTCTGTCCAGGGGTTGCAAGTAGTTTCTGGTGTTGTAGTATGCTGGGGGCCGCACGCAGCGCTGACCGTAGGGGTGGGCTGTGTTGCGGTAGGCACGTGGCCGTGCAGCCGGGCGCCCGTTTGGTGTCTCGGACCCTGTACACATCGTTCGGGGCCGTTAGTGGAAACCCCGGCCGGACTCCCTGCGGATGGAACCCGAATAGGCGATAAACCTGGACTAGAGACTTGAGTGTTTAGGTAGGTCGTGGTCTACACCCACGTCGGCTTTCGCTTGAAGTCTGCCGAGCACATGTCGTGTCCAGACGCTAAGTGGTGGAAACATGTATGAAGAAGTACACCCCTGCAGGGTTAACATCATCTATTCGAATAGCCGTGTCCGCGGTAATGGACTTCTGGGTTGCCTATATCAGTTCATAGACAAGTGAAAGTGGATACTCTAAAATGCACAAGATAAGCGTGAGTGCTATGGATGGCGTTCTCGTAGGGAGACGGGAGCGGATCCATAGTGGTGTATTGATATGGTGAATATGTGGACTCGTGTGCGCCACCTCAAAAGAGTGGCTTGCAGTCGTTGTTCAGGTTAGCCACCGAGTCAAAGCTGGCTTGCTACAGTCAAACTCCACCACCCCCTTTATTGAAACTGATGCATATGTAGTTAGTTCTGATGTAAGTCTTGCTGAGTACAATTGTACTCACGTTTGCCTATTTTATGTTTTTGCAGAGAGACGTCAGTCTCGTTAGTAGTACCGCTTGGACTTCGACGTTTAGCTTGATACCTCAGCTACGATCTTGTGCCCTCGGCAGGATCTGGTAGATAGTCAGGCTTCTCAGCCTTTTTCATTTGTAGATGTCTGTACTCAGACATGTTAAGCTTCCGCATGTGCTTTGACTTGTATGCTCTGAATGTTGGGTCATGAGACCCATGTTTGTAATATCTCGCTCCTCGGAGCCAAATGAATAAATACTTTGAGTCGTAGAGTTATGTTGTGATGCCATGTTGTATTTACTCATATCGGGCATATTGTGTGTTTGAATGAAATGCTTGGTATGAGTGGGATCCAACTATCTAGTTGTTTATCCTTGGCAGCCTATCATATGGGGAAATGTAGTCTAGTGCTTCTGAGCGATAGTAGTCCGCTACAGCCCGGTTCACCGGAGTCCTGCTAGCCCAGCACTACTGCTCGGAACACTTGACTAGCCGGCATGTGTTTCACGTCGTTCCTGTGTCTGTCCCTTCGGGGAAATGTCACGCGGTGTTATCCGGAGTCCTACCTAGCCTGCTACAGCCCGGGTTACCGGAGTTCTGTTAGCCCAGTGCTACAGCCCGGATATATACGTTGTTGACCGACATGCTCGATGTGATTCATGTATGCCTGTCCTCAGGGGTTAGTGCCGCCTTGGGTTCACGACTAGCCATGTCGGCCCGGGTTCTCTGTCATATGGATGCTAGCGACACTATCATATACGTGAGCCAAAAGGCGCAAACGGTCCCGGGCCAGGTAAGGTGGCACCCGTGGGAGTACCGTGCGTGAGGTCGCAAAGTGATATGATGTGTTACATTTGCGCCTTTTGGCTCACGTATATGATAGTGTCGCTAGCATCCATATGACAGAGAACCCAGGCCGACATGGCTAGTCGTGAACCCAAAGCGGCGCTAACCTATGAGGACAGGCATACATGAATCACATCGAGCATGTCGGTCAACAACGTATAAATCCAGGCTGTAGCACTGGCTAACAGGACTCCGGTAACCCGGGCTGTAGAAGGCTAGGCAGGACTCCGGATAACACCGCGTGACATTTCCCCGAAGGGACAGACATAGGAACGAAGTGAAACACATGTCGGCCAGTCAATTGTTCCAAGCAGTAGTGCTGGGCTAGCAGGACTCCGGTGAACCGGGCTGTAGCGGACTACTATCGCTCAGAAGCACTAGACTTACATTTCCCCATATGATAGGCTGCCAAGGATAAACAACTAGATTGTCGGATCCCACACATAGCAATACACATTACACGTACGCATAACATGCAAGTATGTGCTGTACAACATGGCATCACAACATAACGCAAACTCATATAGATAAAGGCTCAGAAGGGCCACATAGCATTAAATACAAACAGGAGTCACATGACCCATCATTCAGAGCATACAAGCAACAAGCGGAAGCATTACATGTCTGAGTACAGACAACTACAAAAGAAAAAGGCTGAAACGCCTGACTATCTACAACCTCCGATCAAGATCGTAGCTGAGGTACAAGCTACTCGTCGAAGTCCAAGCAGAACTACTAGTGAGACAGATGTCTCATCTGCAAAACATAAGTAAAGCAAACGTGAGTACAAAGGTACTCAGCAAGACTTACATCAGATCCTATCATACAGGCATTAGTATCAAGGAGGTAATGTGGGGTTTAGTTGCAGCAAGCCAGCTTTGACTCTGTGGCTATCCTGTTCTACGACTGCTGGTAACTCTTTTGAAAAGGCGCACACGAGTCCACTAATCACCACATCAATACACTACTATGGATTCATCCCCGTCTCACTACGAGAAGGCCATCCGTAGCACTCACACTTATCTTGAGCATTTTAGAGTATCCACTTTAAGTTGTCTATGTACCACGTAAGCATCCAAGAAGTCCATAACCGAGGACACGGCTATTCGAATAGATCATGATAACCCTGCAGGGGTGTACTTCTTCACACACGCCCTCACCACTTATCACCATGTACACGTCATGTATCTCGGCAACCTTCAAGCGGAAGCCTGGCGAGGGTGTCGGCCACGACCTGACTAACCACACAAGACTCTAGTCCAGGTTTATCGCCTATTCGGGTTCCATCCGCAAGGAGATCCGGCCGGGGTGTCGCTCACGGCCCCAAACGATGTGTGCAGGGTTCCCAAGCCCATCTCGCCGGATGGATCTACGCTTGGTACACCGTGCCACTTGTGCCTAGTCTGTCCCAAGCCCACCTGGCCGGGTGCCACTTGGTAGACTACTAACACTACCTACAAACACCAGAAACTATTTGCAACTCCTGGACAGAGATCAAGTTGGTTAATAAGTCGAGAGGGGTCGAATTACCGGAACCCAATGTGTGGTAGTATCTAGTCATTGGACAACATACACAGAACTCAGTGCGTAAGGACGGTTCCAATGAGACAACCCACCATGTACTCCTACATGGCCTCTCACCGCTACCTTTACCAAATCATGTTCACACACTTAACTCTCAGCATCAGAACATATCATATCACTCCAATCCATTCCCAATGAATCAGACCTGACACAACTCTAAGCAATAGCAGGCATGGCATGGTAGAAGCACAACATGGCTCAATCAACTCCTACACATGCTAGTGGGTTTCATCTATTTACTGTGGCAATGACAGGTCATGCAGAGGAATGGGTTCAACTACCGCAGCATAAAGTAGCAGTTGATTCGCTGTTGTCCTAATGCAATAAAAGAGAGCAGGAGCGAGAGTGGGAACATATCGGAATGAACAAGTGGGGTTTGCTTGCCTGGTAGATCAACAAGGGAGGCACTGCTTCATAGACAGGTACTCTGGAACGGTCTCCGGAGCAAGACCTATCGAGAAGGAACGGTGTCGGTAATCAATAAACAACCATATGCAACAATATGATGCATGAAGATGACATTTCAAAGATGCTATGATTTACCCTAATGCATCTAGCATCAATTTGGTTGAAGTCCATATGAACCAAGGGTTCATATGCAAACCCCAAATGAAGTATATAACATGCCATTATTACGTTTTCACTTATACAGCAAGTATAAGATTGTTTTTCATGCATGAAACTTGCATAAATGGGTTCCTTGCATTTTTCTGATGATTTTTCATATATAAATTATTTCAATCTGAGCTACGGTTGATTTGATATGAATTTTTGAAGTTTGAAACATTTTCTGGAATTTCCTGATTTAAATTAAATCCAGAAAATGGATAACTACGTCAGCCTGACATCGGAGTGACGTCAGCAGGTCAACGGGTCGCTCCAGGTCAACCCTGACGTGTGGGGTCCACACGTCAGTCACACGGGGTTAAATAGGGGGGGTTATTTGCTTAATTAAAAGGATTAGGGGGCACGGGGCCCAGTGGTCAGTGTCAGGTTAATTAGGCGGTGATTAGGACTAAGCTAATCACCTGGGCGACGGGGCCCACCCGTCAAGCCGGCGAGGTCGTCGGCGGCGACCACAGGACGCGACGGCGTCCGCGTTGGGGGCCACGGGGGCGGCGTCTGAGAGCATAGGGGCGTAGCCCGTGCTCTCCCGCATCCAGTGGAGCAGGCGGGAAGCCGCGGGAGCGCCGGAGCTTGCCGGAGCGCAGCTCGCGGCGGCGGCCGGAGCTCGGCTCGAGCGAGCGCGCGGCTACGGAGCACGGGGAGGCATGAGAGGAGGGGGAACCGACGCGGGGGGGGGGGCTCACAGGGTACCGGAAGAGACGACGGCGAGCTCGGGGGAGGCGCTGACGGCGGCGAGCGGCGATGGAGATCCACGGCGGCCGGAGGTGATGAAGGCGACGACGACGGCTCCACGGGGCGTCCGGCGATGCACAGCTTGGCGGAGAGGCTACAGAGCAAGGAGGCGGAGCTCCTGGGTGCTTCGGAGGAGCGGGGGGACGGCGGGGAGCGCGGCAACAGCGAGCGGCGGCGTCGGCGGGCTCGGCCGTGAGAGAGAGCGAGGGAGAGGAGAGGAGCACGGGGGGAGAGTGAGAGCGGCTTGGGGGGGCGCGTGGCGACGCGCGGGACGATCCAGGCGACGAGAGGGAGGACAGGCAGGCAGGGAGGGAGGAGGTGGCGCGGCGCGGCGGTGCGCGTGCGTCAGGCACGCGCCCATCCTCCTGTCGAGGACGAAGACGACAGAGGAGGGAGCCAGTTGGCTGGGCTTGGCCAAATGGGCCGGCCAGGCCGCACAGGAACGGCTGTAGAGGGAGGTAAGCGCCAGGTAAGTTTTTCCCATTTTGTTTCTTTTCTAATTTCTGACATATGTTTTGATTTAATAAAAATACTAAATCATTTTATTTTATTATGCCAATTTTTGTAGGGGCTAATGGTAGTATTCCAGAGCTCCCCAACAAATGGCACAATTTTTGGACAATATTTTATATACATAACAATATATATCCAAGGCAAATAATTATTGCATTAATTCCAAATGCCCAAAATAATTATTTATGAGCTCCTAAAAATATTGGTTGGATTTTTATCTATGCCCAATATTTTCAGAGAGAGACATGAACATTTCTTGGACCTTTTTGGAGCAATTTTTATTTGGGTCATTTCCAGAAATGATTTTGAGGGTTTCACAAATCCTCATTTCAAAATTTAATGGAATTTAAACATGATGCACACATGACTAGCTAGCCTTGAGCATACCAGAACTAGGGATGTGACAACTCGATCCTAAGTCACACCGATCTAGCATGTAACACATCATATCACTTTGCGTCCTCACGCACGGTATTCTCACGGGTGCCACCTTACCTGGACCGGGACCGTTTGCGCCTTTTGGCTCACGTATATGATAGTGTCGCTAGCATCCATATGACAAAGAACCCGGGCCGACATGGCTAGTCGTGAACCCAAGGCGGCGCTAACCTATGAGGACAGGCATACATGAATCACATCGAGCATGTCGGTCAACAACGTATATATCCGGGCTGTAGCACTGGGCTAACAGGACTCCGGTAACCCGGGCTGTAGCAGGCTAGGTAGGACTCCGGATAACACCGCATGACATTTCCCCGAAGGGACAGACACAGGAACGACGTGAAACACATGCCGGCCAGTCAAGTGTTCCGAGCAGTAGTGCTGGGCTAGCAGGACTCCGGTGAACCGGGCTGTAGCGGACTACTATCGCTCAGAAGCACTAGACTACATTTCCCCATATGATACGCTGCCAAGGATAAACGACTAGATAGTCGGATCCCACTCATACCAAGCATTTCATTCATACACACAATATGCCCGATATGAGTAAATACAACATGGCATCACAACATAACTCTTCGACTCAAAGTATTTATTCATCAGGCTCCGAGGAGCGAGATATTACAAACATGGGTCTCATGACCCAACAATCAGAGCATACAAGTCAAAGCACATGCGGAAGCTTAACATGTCTGAGTACAGACATCTACAAATGAAAAAGGCTGAGAAGCCTGACTATCTACCAGATCCTGCCGAGGGCACAAGATCGTAGCTGAGGTATCAAGCTAAACGTCGAAGTCCAAGCGGTACTAACTACATATGAGTACAAACGTGAGTACAAACGTACTCAGCAAGACTTACATCAGAACTAACTACATATGCATCAGTTCCAATAAAGGGGGTGGTGGAGTTTGACTGCAGCAAGCCAGCTTTGACTCGGTGGCTATCCTGAACTACGACTGCGAGTAACTCCTTTGAGGTGGCGCACACGAGTCCACATATTCACCATATCAATACACCACTATGGATCCGCTCCCGTCTCCCTACGAGAACGCCATCCATAGCACTCACGCTTATCTTGCGCATTTTAGAGTATCCACTTTCACTTGTCTATGAACTGATATAGGCAACCCAGAAGTCCATTACCGCGGACACGGCTATTCGAATAGATGATGTTAACCCTGCAGGGGTGTACTTCTTCATACATGTTTCCACCACTTAGCGTCTGGACACGACATGTGCTCGGCAGACTTCAAGCGAAAGCCGACGTGGGTGTAGACCACGACCTACCTAAACACTCAAGTCTCTAGTCCAGGTTTATCGCCTATTCGGGTTCCATCCGCAGGGAGTCCGTCCGGGGTTTCCACTAACGGCCCCGAACGATGTGTACAGGGTCCGAGACACCAAACGGGCGCCCGGCTGCCCGGCCACGTGCCTACCGCAACACAGCCCACCCCTACGGTCAGCGCTGCGTGCGGCCCCCAGCATACTACAACACCAGAAACTACTTGCAACCCCTGGACAGAGGACAAGGGTGATTAAGAAGTCGAGCGGGGTCATATTTCAGGGCCCAAAGCATGGTAGTAGCTGTTTCATGGATCACAAACACAGAACTCAGTTCCTGAGGACGGCTTCAATGAGACAACCCACCATGTACTCCTACATGGCCTCTCACCAATACCTTTACCAAATCGTATTCACACACTTAGCTCACACACAGTAGGACATGTTCATCACCATCCCAACTCATTCCCGATGAATCAGACCCGACTCAACTCTAAGCAGTAGCCGGCATGACAAACAAGCATGAATGAGTAGGCACAACATGGGATCAAACAACTCCTACTCATGCTAGTGGGTTTCATCTATTTACTGTGGAATGACAGGTCATGCAAAGGATAAAGGGGTTCAGCTACCGCAGCAAGTAACACATGAATCGTTGTTGTCCTAATGCAGTAAAAGAGAGCAGGAGCGAGAGGGTGGGATTGTATCGGGATGAACAAGGGGGTTTTGCTTGCCTGGCACTTCTGAAGATAACATAGCTCTTCATCGGTGTCATCAAACTCATCGTCGAAACATCATCTAGTGAGAGGGGACGGTTACCGGCAAACACAGAAAGACACAATCAATGCAATGCAACAATATGATGCGTGATCATGACATGGCAATATGCTGTGATTTGAGCTAATGCATCTAACTATGACTTAAATGAAGTTGGTTTGAATACATGAGTCAAATTCCAACTCCATATGTGATTATTTAAATGCCCTATATTTTTTTGTCCAAAACAGAGGACAAACATTGTTCAAACATGCATGAGAATGGTACAAATGGATTCCTTGAATTTTTCTGATAATTTTTCATATATAAATTATTTCCATTGGAGTTATAGATTATTTTCTATGATTTTTCAAAGTTTTGAATATTTTTTGAAATAGATAAATCATTTAAGATTTATTTAAATTCCAGAAAAGGATTACTGCGTCAGCCTGACATCATCATGACGTCAGCAGGTCAACGGGGCATGGTCCAGGTCAAACCTGACCGGTGGGGTCCACTGGTCAGTGACACAGTGTCAACTACAGAGGCTGACGTGTGGGTCCGGGTCAACGTACACGTCAGCATAGTCAAAGCTGACGCGTGGGCCCGCTGCAATTATATTAACCTTAATCAATTATTGTTAATTGATTAGTTAGGCAGTGGTGCCCGGCTGTCAGTGAGAGAGGGGGTTAGTTAGCCCCGTTATTAGTGCTAATGACGGGTCCACGTCAGTGGCCGCCGGGGTTAGTCGCCGGCGACGTCCAGAGACGGCGGCGTTGCTCGGGTTTTGCCCTCCGGCTACCAAATGGGCGGCGGAGGGGCTCTACGTGAAGCTGGGACTCGCCCGCATCCATTTGTGCAAACGGCAGGGGCTGAGGTGGCCCGAGCTTGCCGGAGGCAAGCTCGCGGCGGTGGCCGGAGTTCGGGCGTGCACGGGAACGACGCTAGGAGGCACGGCAGGGGGCGCAGAAGGGTGCTACGGCCTCCTAGGGGTGCACTGAGCACGGTGACACGCTTGGACGCGTGCTTGCACGGCCGTATCCACAACGTTGACATGGCCGGCGGCGAGGAGCGCTCGGGCTCGAAGGGGGCGGTGGCTACGTGGAGCAAACGAGCAAGGGGGAAGTGGGGATCGAAGGAGAAGCTCTCGGGGAGTGCAACGGTGGTCTTGGGAAGCTCGGGGAAGCAACAGAGCGGGCGCACGGTCGCCGGCGATCTCGGCGGACCGAGGTTGAAGAAGACGGCGATGGTGGTGCTGCGATGCGTCCGGGGCCTCGTGGCTGGGTGGAGAGGTAGAAGGGGTCGAGGCGGAGCCTCTGGGCGCATCGGCGAGGCGAGGCAGTGGCTGTGGCCACGGCGGTGCTCGTCGGCGGCGACAGCTCTTTCGGGTGGCCGCGGGAGAGAGAACAGAGGAGGGGGATGAGCTCGAGGGAGTGAACGAGAGGGACCAGGGGGCTGCGTGGCGCTGCGAGAGACGATCCAGGCGACGGAAGGACAGCCAGGCAGAGTGGACGTGGCTGTCCTGCTCTCTTTTACTGCATTAGGACAACAACGATTCATGTGTTACTTGCTGCGGTAGCTGAACCCCTTTATAATTTGATTCCCTGGGCTCAAACATGATGGATCTACGCTTGGTTCCAATACTAGTCTTTGAGGACGGCTTCAATGAGACAACCCACCATGTACTCCTACATGGCCTCTCACCAATACCTTTACCAAATCGTATTCACACACTTAGCTCACACACAGTAGGACATGTTCATCACCATTCCAATTCATTCCCGATGAATCAGACCCGACTCAACTCTAAGCAGTAGCAGGCATGACAAACAAGCATGAATGAGTAGGCACAACAACTAGTATATAATGGTTTATAAGATTATGTTACATGCTCCCATACTTGTGCCACCGGATTTCACTAAAGACTTTGTTATCTACTGCGACGCCTCACGACAGGGACTAGGTTGCATTCTTATGCAGGATCGTCATGTGATTGCCTATGCATCTCGACAGTTGCATCCACATGAGGATAATTATCCTACGCATGATCTAGAGCTTGCAGCCGTAGTCTATGCACTTAAGACCTGGCGACATTACCTTCTTGGTAAACGTTGCGAGATTTACACCGATCACCAGAGTCTCAAGTATATCTTCACCCAACCAGATTTGAACCTTAGGCAAAGACGTTGGTTGGAGTTGATCTCAGATTACGACTTAGGTATTACCTACACCCCAGGCAGGGGCAATGTCATGGCTGATGCGCTAAGTCGTAAGTCCTATTGCAACAATCTTATGTTGCAGCAGGGACAACCACTCCTCCATGAGGAATTCTGTAAGCTTAATCTTCACATTGCTCCTCAAGGATTCCTCTCTACCTTGGTGGCGAAACCCACTCTTGTGGATCATATCATAGAAGCCCAGAAGCATGATACGGGGATTTCCCGGATCAAGAGACACATTGCCAAGGGTATTGCTGGTAGTTTCTCATTAGATGATCGAGGTGTTGTTTTCTTCGGAAACCGCCTGGTGGTTCCCAAGAAGGAGCATCTTTGACAATTGATTCTTAAGGAGGCGCATGAATCTCCTCTCACGATTGATCCCGGTAGTACTAAGATGTATCAGGACCTACGCCAGAGGTTCTGGTGGACTAGGATGAAGAGAGAAATCGCTCAGTTCATTGCTAACTGTGACGTTTGTCGTCGCGTTAAGGCAGAGCATCAAAGGCCTGCTGGCACCCTTCAGCCTTTAGCTATTCCTGAGTGGAAATGGGATAAGGTTGGTATGGACTTCATCACCGGCTTTCCCAGGACCAAGAAAGGGAATAATGCTATCTTCGTAGTCATTGATCGTCTTTCCAAAGTGGCTCACTTCCTACCTGTTCGAGAGAATATCACCGCTAGTCAGCTCGCTGACTTATATATTTCTCGAATAGTTTCACTTCATGGTGTTCCACTAGAAATCAATTCAGACCATGGTAGTCTTTTCACTTCTCATTTCTGGGAGAGTTTCCAAACTGCCATGGGCACCCATCTTTCCTTCAGTACCGCTTTCCACCCTCAATCAAGTGGTCAGGTGGAAAGGGTCAACCAAATCCTCGAAGACATGCTTAGAGCTTGCGTTATCTCATTCGGTATGGATTGGGAGAAGTGCCTTCCTTTCGCCGAGTTTGCTTATAACAATAGCTACCAATCCAGTCTCAAGAAAGCTCCTTTTGAGATTCTGTATGGACGAAGATGTCGAACACCTTTGAACTGGTCAGAAACCGGTGAAAGACAATTCTTTGGACCGGACATGATCCAGGAGGCAGAAGAGCAAGTTCGCATCATTCGTGAGAATTTGAAAACAGCCCAATCTCGTCAAAAGAGCCAGTATGACCGTCGTCATAAGGAAGTGGCTTATGAAGTTGGCGACAAGGCTTACCTTCGGGTTACCCCTTTGAAGGGTACCCATCGTTTCGGTATCAAGGGCAAGTTGGCTCCTCGTTACATTGGTCCTTTTCGCATTCTCGCTAAACGAGGAGAGGTTGCCTACCAGTTGGAACTACCACCACATCTTTCTCGAGTTCATGATGTCTTCCACGTCTCTCAACTCAGGCGTTGCTTCTCGGATCCCATCCATGGAGTGGACCATGAAACGCTTGATCTCCAAGATAACCTCACATATCGAGAGTACCCTGTTCGCATTCTTGATCAAGCAGAGCGTGTCACTCGACGTCAGAACATCAAGTTTCTCAAAGTTCAGTGGTCTCATCATTCCGAGAGAGAAGCTACCTGGGAGCGTGAAGATCGTCTTCGACTGGAGTACCCCACTTTCTTTCCGCCAACCCCTGAATCTCGGGACGAGATTCCTTCGAGTGGGGGCGAGTTGTCACATCCCTAGTTCTGGTATGCTCAAGGCTAGCTAGTCATGTGTGCATCATTTTTAAATTCCACTAAATTTTGAAATGAGGATTTGTGAAACCCTCAGAATCATTTCTGGAAATGACCCAAATAAAAATTGCTCCAAAAAGGTCCAAGAAATGTTCATGTCTCTCTCTGAAAATATTGGGCAGAGATCAAAATCCAACCAATATTTTTAGGAGCTCATAAATAATTATTTTGGGCTTTTGGAATTAATGCAATAATTATTTGCCTTGGATATATATTGTTATGTATATAAAATATTGTCCAAAAATTGTGCCATTTGTTGGGGAGCTCTGGAATACTACCATTAGCCCCTACAAAAATTGGCATAATAAAATAAAATGATTTAGTATTTTTATTAAATCAAAACATATGTCAAAAATTAGAAAAGAAACAAAATGGGAAAAACTTACCTGGCGCTTACCTCCCTCTGCAGCCGTTCCTGTGCGGCCTGGCCGGCCCATTTGGCCAAGCCCAGCCCACTGGCTCCCTCCTCTATCGTCTTCGTCCTCGACAGGAGGATGGGTGCGTGCCTGACGCACGCGCACCGCCGCGCCGCGCCACCTCCTCCCTCCCTGCCTGCCTGTCCTCCCTCTCGTCGCCTGGATCGTCCCGCGCGTCGCAACGCGCCCCCCCAAGCCGCTCTCACTCTCCCCCCGTGCTCCTCTCCTCTCCCTCGCTCTCTCTCACGGCCGAGCCCGCCGACGCCGCCGCTCGCTGTTGCCGCGCTCCCCGCCGTCCCCTGGCTCCTCCGACGCACCCAGGAGCTCCGCCTCCTTGCTCTGTAGCCTCTCCGCCAAGCTGTGCATCGCCGGACGCCCCGTGGAGCCGTCGTCGTCGCCTTCATCACCTCCGGCCGCCGTGGATCTCCGGCGCCGCTCGCCACCGTCAGCGCCTCCCCCGAGCTCGCCGTCGTCTCTTCCGGTACCCTATGAGCCCCCCCCCCCCCCCCCCCGTGTCGGTTCCCCCTCCTCTCATGCCTCCCAGTGCGCCATAGCCGCGCGCTCGCTCGAGCCGAGCTTCGGCCGCCGCCGCGAGCTGCGCTCCGGCAAAGATCCTGCCGAGGGCACAAGATTGTAGCTGAGGTATCAAGCTAAACGTCGAAGTCCAAGCGATACTACTAGCGAGACTGAAGTCTCTTTGCAAAAACATAAAATAGGCAAACGTGAGTACAAATGTACCCAGCAAGACTTACATCAGAACTATCTACATATGCATCAGTATCAAAAAGGGGGTGGTGGAGTTTTAACTGCAGCAAGCCAGCTTTGACTCGGTGGCTATCCTGAACTACGACTGCAAGCGACTCTTTTGAGGTGGCGCACACGAGTCCACATATTCACCATCCAATACACCACTATGGATCCACTTCCGTCTCCCTACGAGAAGGCCATCCATAGCACTCACGCTTATCTTGCGCATTTTAGAGTATCCACTTTCACTTGTCTATGAACTGTTATAGGCAACCCAGAAGTCCATTTCCACGGACACGGCTATTCGAATAGATTATGTTAACCCTGCAGGGGTGTACTTCTTCATACATGTTTCCACCACTTAGCTCTGCACACGACATGTGCTCGGCAGACTTCAAGCGAAAGCCGACGTGGGTGTAGACCACGACCTACCTAAACACTCAAGTCTCTAGTCTAGGTTTATCGCCTATTCGGGTTCCATCCATGAGGAGATCCGGCCAGAGTTTCGCTCACAGCCCCAAACGATGTGTGCAGGGTCCGAGACACCAAACGGGCGCCCGGCTGGCCCGGCCACGTGCCTACCGCAACACAGCCCACCCTGATGGTCAGCGCTGCGTGCGGCCCCCAGCATACTACAAACACCAGAAACTACTTGCAACTCCTGTACAGAGGACAAGGGTGGTTAAGAAGTCGAGCGGGGTCATATTTCAGGGCCCAATGTATGGTAGTAGCTGTTTCATGGATCACAAACACAGAACTCAGTTCCTGAGAACGGCTTCAATGAGACAACCCACCATGTAGTCCTACATGGCCTCTCACCGCTACCTTTACCAAATCGTGTTCACACACTTAGCTCACACACAGTAGGACATGTTCATCACTGTTCCAATTCATCCCCGATGAATCAGACCCGACCCGACTCAACTCTAAGCAGTAGCAGGCATGACAAACAAACATGAATGAGTAGGCACATCAGGGCTCAAACAACTCCTACTCATGCTAGTGGGTTTCATCTAATTACTGTGGCAATGACAGGTCATGCAGAGGATAAGGGGTTCAACTACCGCAGCAGGTAACAGTTGAATCGTTGTTGTCCTAATGCAGTAAAAGAGAGCAGGTGCGAGAGAGTGGGATTGTATCGGAATGAACAAGGGGGTTTTGCTTGCCTGGCACTTCTGAAGATAATATAGTTCTTCATCGGTGTCATCGAACTCATCGTTGAAACATCGTCTACTGTGAGGGGACAATTCCCGGCAACAAAGAAAGAACACAATTAACACATGGCGATATGCAGCAACATGATGCATGCTATGACATGGCAATATGCTATGTGTTTAAGCTAATGCAACTAGCAACAGATTAAATGAAGTTGGTTTGAACCAAGGGTTCAAATTCAAAATCCATATGTGCTTATTTAATTGTCATTTATGCAAATTGCCCTGTACAGCAACCCTAGGTTGTTCAAACATGCATGCAAATGCCATAAACAGATTCCTTGCATTTTTCTGATAATTTTTCATATATAAATCTTTTCCATTGGAGTTATAGATTATTTTCTATGATTTTTCAAAGTTTTGGATATTTTCTTAAATAAATAAATCATTTAAAATTTATTTAAATTCCAGAAAAGGATTACTGCGTCAGCCTGACATCATCATGATGTCAGCAGGTCAACGGGGCGCGGTCCAGGTCAAACCTGACCAGTGGGGTCCACTGGTCAGTGTCTCAGGGCCAGTTAGGGTCACTGACATGTGGACCCAGTCAATGGCCACGTCAGCATGGTCAATGCTGACGCGTGGGGCCGCTCTGGTTTAGTTAATCCTAAGCAGAAATAAAACTGGGGTTAATTAGGGTGTGGGGCCCAGGTGTCACTGAGAGAGGGGGTTAATTAGTGGCGTCATTAGCCACTAATGACGGCGCCACGTCAGCACGCCGGATTGTCGCCGGCGACGACCTCAAGCCGCGGCGGAGTCCGCTCGGGATTGAGCTACGGGCGACGGTTTCGGGCGAGGTTTGCGGATATGGGTTGCTGGCACACGCGCGCATCCAGTGGTGGCCACGGGAGGGAGCGAAGTGGACTGTAGCGGCGGTGGCGACGACGACTGCGGTGGCCGGAGTTCGGTCGACCTCGGGAATGGGGCTACGGGGCAGGGCAGGGCAAACGGGTGGTTGCGCTCGTTTACTGGGAGCATTCTTAGCGCGTTGACGGGCTCGAACGCGAGGTTTGTCCTCTGCAACGACGGTGACGGCATGGACGCCGGCGATGAGCTCACGGCCATGGTTGGGAGCGAGGCTAGCGAGCGGGAATGAGAGAGGGAGAAGAGGGGTTCGACGCGGGAGCTCACAGGGATTCCAGTGGAGCAGACGGCATGGCCGGGGACGCGTTGATGGAGACGGGGCGGCGAAGACGATCTCCGACGACCGGAGATGAAGACGGCGGCGAGGCGGCTCTCCAGTGCCTCCCGAGGCGCATGGCTTGACGGAGAGGTGGAGGACGACGTGGCGGAGCTTATGGGCTCGAAGATAGGGCGAGGGGGAGGCGGTGGCCGCGGCAATGGCGTGCGGCGGCGACGAACTTCGCTCGGGCGCGAGTGAGGAAGCAGAGGAGAGGGCGGGAGAGACAGAGAGCGAGGGAGAGGAGCAAGGGGGCTGCATGGCGTCGCGGGAGGGCGTCCAGAGCGACGAGGGGAGGCGGCAAGCAGGCAGGGTGGTGGCGTGGCGAGCTCGGCGGCGTCGCGGTGTCCCTCCTCTGCCTACTGGCAGAGGTTGAGGACGACCGCTTCGCCCTGGTGGGCTGGGCCGGCAACAGCTAGGTGGGCCGAGGTAAGTGCCAGGTTAGTCCTTCTCTCTCTCTCTTTTTATTGTTTTTGTTTTCTATTTTGTGATACTGTTTTGGGCTTTAATAAAAATGTCAGGGCATTTCCAAAAATCATGAAACTAATTATGGATACTGTTTAGAACATAACCAACAGTAAACATTTTAGTTTATGATTATTTGAGCATTCAAAATATTTTATCGCATTTAAATGCCCAAATGCAAATACTATATGATTTAATCTAGTGACCAAATATGTCATGGAAAAATGTGCAACACTTCTGGTTATGGTTTTAGCATTTTCCAGAAATGATGAACATTTTTAAAAGCCATTTGGAATACTGAAAATATTTTAGGTGAACCTAGTTGAATTTCATTTGGTGCTAGGGTTTCAACAATCCCCATTTCAAGTTTCTTTGGAAGTAAAACATGATGGCATGCTCACTGATGCAACTAACTACTAGCAATTCTAGGGCTGTGACAACTCACCCCCACTAAACAAGAATCTCGCCCCGAGATTCAAGACGTGAGGAAAGAAGACAGAGGGGGCACAAGCTAACACGATCTTCATGATCCAATTTTCCCTTCCCGAAGATGTTGGTTCATTACTCCAATTGCTCTTGACGTCCTTGCTTTCGAGATCTTCATCCAATACGATGGCGACAGAAAGAAATTCTATAGGAAACGATCTCCTCGAAGATCGAACACTCAAGAACAACTCGTGGAATGAGATGTTGGACCCTGAAATATTGAGTTACCCCATCCACCATCTCTCTAAGCGTGGAATTATTGCCCACCAAATCAAACCTCGTTGTTTGTTCTTCCATCCCTCTCGATGTGCCTTGAGTCTCAACTCGAGATGTTCCAACATCTCATTCCACGAGTTGTTCTTGAGTGCTCGATCTTCGAGGAGATCGTTTCCTATAGAATTTCTTTCTGTCGCCATCGTATTGGATGAAGATCTCGAAAGCAATGACGTCAAGATCAATTGGAGTAATGAACCAACATCTTCGGGAAGGGAAAATTGGATCATGAAGATCGTGTTAGCTTGTGCCCCCTCTGTCTTCTTTCCTCACGTCTTGAATCTCGGGGCGAGATTCTTGTTTAGTGGGGGTGAGTTGTCACAGCCCTAGAATTGCTAGTAGTTAGTTGCATCAGTGAGCATGCCATCATGTTTTACTTCCAAAGAAACTTGAAATGGGGATTGTTGAAACCCTAGCACCAAATGAAATTCAACTAGGTTCACCTAAAATATTATCAGTATTCCAAATGGCTTTTAAAAATGTTCATCATTTTTGGAAAATGCTAAAACCATAACCAGAAGTGTTGCACATTTTTCCATGACATATTTGGTCACTAGATTAAATCATATAGTATTTGCATTTGGGCATTTAATTGCTATAAAATATTTTGAATGCTCAAATAATCATAAACTAAAATGTTTACTGTTGGTTATGTTCTAAACAGTATCCATAATTAGTTTCATGATTTTTGGAAATGCCCTGACATTTTTATTAAAGCCCAAAACAGTATCACAAAATAGAAAACAAAAACAATAAAGAGAGAGAGAGAGAAGGACTAACCTGGCACTTACCTCGGCCCACCTACCTGTTGCCAGCCCAGCCCACCAGGGCGAAGCGGTCGTCCTCAACCTCTGCCAGTAGGCAGAGGAGGGACACCGCGACGCCGCCGAGCTCGCCACGCCACCACCCTGCCTGCTTGCCGCCTCCCCTCGTCGCTCTGGACGCCCTCCCGCGACGCCACGCAGCCCCCTTGCTACTCTCCCTCGCTCTCTGTCTCTCCCGCCCTCTCCTCTGCTTCCTCACTCGCGCCCGAGCGGAGTTCGTCGCCGCCGCACGCCATTGCCGCGGCCACCGCCTCCCCCTCGCCCTATCTTCGAGCCCATAAGCTCCGCCACGTCGTCCTCCACCTCTCCGTCAAGCCACGCGCCTCGGGAGGCACTGGAGAGCCGCCTCGCCGCCGTCTTCATCTCCGGTCGTCGGAGATCGTCTTCGCCGCCCCGTCGCCATCAACGCGTCCCCGGCCATGCCGTCTGCTCCACTGGAATCCCTGTGAGCTCCTGCGTCGAACCCCTCTTCTCCCTCTCTCGTTCCCGCTCGCTAGCCTCGCTCCCAACCATGGCCGTGAGCTCATCGCCGGCGTCCATGCCGTCGCCGTCGTTGCAGAGGACAAACCTCGCGTTCGAGCCCGTCAACGCGCTAAGAATGCTCCCAGTAAACGAGCGCAACCACCCGTTTGCCCTGCCCTGCCCCGTAGCCCCATCCCCGAGGTCGACCGAACTCCGGCCACCGCAGTCGTCGTCGCCACCGCCGCTACAGTCCACTTCGCTCCCTCCCGTGGCCACCACTGGATGCACGCGTGTGCCAGCAACCCATATCCGCAAACCTCGCCCGAAACCGTCGCCCGTAGCTCAATCCCGAGCGGACTCCGCCGCGGCTTGAGGTCGTCGCTGGCGACAATCCGGCGTGCTGACGTGGCGCCGTCATTAGTGGCTAATAATGCCACTAACTAACCCCCTCTCTCACTGACACCTGGGCCCCACACCCTAATTAACCCCAGTTTTAATTATGCTTAGGATTAACTAAACCAGAGCGGCCCCACGCGTCAGCATTGACCATGCTGATGTGGCCATTGACTGGGTCCACATGTCAGTGACCCTAACTGGCCCTGAGACACTGACCAGTGGACCCCACTGGTCAGGTTTGACCTGGACCGCGCCCCGTTGACCTGCTGACGTCATGATGATGTCAGGCTGACGCAGTCATCCTTTTCTGGAATTTAAATAAATCTTAAATGATTTGTTTAATTCAGAAAATATCCAAAACTTTGAAAAATCATAGAAATTAATCTATAGCTCCAAATGAAAAGATTTATATATGAAAAATTATCAGAAAAATGCAAGGAATCTGTTTATGGCATTTGCATGCATGTTTGAATAACCTAGGGTTGCTGTACAGGGCAATTTGCATAAATGACAATTAAATAAGCACATATGGATTTTGAATTTGAACCCTTGGTTCAAACCAACTTCATTTAATCTGTTGCTAGTTGCATTAGCTCAAACACATAGCATATTGCCATGTCATAGCATGCATCATGTTGCTGCATATCGCCATGTGTTAATTGTGTTGTTTCTGTGTTGCCGGTAATTGTCCCCTCACAGTAGACGATGTTTCGACGATGAGTTCGATGACACCGATGAAGAACTATATTATCTTCAGAAGTGCCAGGCAAGCAAAACCCCCTTGTTCATTCCGATACAATCCCACTCTCTCGCTCCTGCTCTCTTTTACGGCATTAGGACAACAACGATTCAACTGTTACCTGCTGCGGTAGTTGAACCCCTTATCCTTTGCATGACCTGTCATTGCCACAGTAAATAGATGAAACCCACTAGCATGAGTAGGAGTTGTTTGAGCCCTGATGTGCCTACTCATTCATGCTTGTATGTCATGCCTGCTACTGCTTAGAGTTGAGTCGGGTCTGATTCATCGGGGATGAATTGGAATGGTGATGAACATGTCCTACTATGTGTGAGCTAAATGTGTGAACACGATTTGGTAAAGGGAGCGGTGAGAGGCCATGTAGGACTACATGGTGGGTTGTCTCATTGAAGCCGTCCTCAGGAACAGAGTTCTGTGTTTGTGATCCATGAAACAGCTACTACCATACATTGGGCCCTGAAATATGACCCCGCTCGACTTCTTAACCACCCTTGTCCTCTGTCCAGGAGTTGCAAGTAGTTTCTGGTGTTTATAGTATGCTGGGGGCCGCACGCAGCGCTGACCATCGGGGTGGGCTGTGTTGCGGTAGGCACGTGGCCGGGCCAGCCAGGCGCCCGTTTGGTGTCTCGGACCCTGCACACATCGTTTGGGGCTGTGAGCGAAACTCCGGCCGGATCTCCTCATGGATGGAACCCGAATAGGCGATAAACCTGGACTAGAGACTTGAGTGTTTAGGTAGGTCGTGGTCTACACCCACGTCGGCTTTCGCTTGAAGTCTGCCGAGCACATGTCGTGTGCAGACGCTAAGTGGTGGAAACATGTATGAAGAAGTACACCCCTGCAGGGTTAACATCATCTATTCGAATAGCCGTGTCCGCGGAAATGGACTTCTGGGTTGCCTATAACAGTTCATAGACAAGTGAAAGTGGATACTCTAAAATGCGCAAGATAAGCGTGAGTGCTATGGATGGCCTTCTCGTAGGGAGACGGAAGTGGATCCATAGTGGTGTATTGGATGGTGAATATGTGGACTCGTGTGCGCCACCTCAAAAGAGTCGCTTGCAGTCGTAGTTCAGGATAGCCACCGAGTCAAAGCTGGCTTGCTGCTGTTAAAACTCCACCACCCCCTTTTTGATACTGATGCATATGTAGATAGTTCTGATGTAAGTCTTGCTGGGTACATTTGTACTCACGTTTGCCTATTTTATGTTTTTGCAGAGAGACTTCAGTCTCGCTAGTAGTATCGCTTGGACTTCGACGTTTAGCTTGACACCTCAGCTATGATCTTGTGCCCTCGGTAGGACCTGATAGATAGTCAGGCTTCTCAGCCTTTTTCATTTGTAGATGTCTGTACTCAGACATGTTAAGCTTCCGCATGTGCTTGTTGCTTGTATGCTCTGATTGTTGGGTCATGAGACCCATGTTGTAATATCTCACTCCTCGGAGCCTAATGAATAAATACTTTGAGTCGTAGAGTCTTGTTGTGATGCCATGTTGTATTTACACATATCGAGCATATTGTGTGTATGATTGAAATGCTTGGTATGTGTGGGATCCGACTATCTAGTTGTTTATCCTTGGCAGCATTTCATATGAGGAAATGTAAGTCTAGTGCTTCTGAGCGATAGTAGTCCGCTACAGCCCGGTTCACCGGAGTCCTGCTAGCCCAGCACTACTGCTCGGAACACTTGACAGGCCGGCATGTGTTTCACGTCGTTCTTGTATCTGTCCCTTCGGGGAAATGTCACGCGCTGTTATCCGGAGTCCTGCCTAGCATGCTACAGCCCGGGTTACCGGAGTCCTGTTAGCCCAGCGCTACAGCCCGGATAAATACGTTGATGACCGACATGCTCGATGTGATTCATGTATGCCTGTCCTCATGGGTTAGCGCCGCTTTGGGTTCACGACTAGCCATGACGGCCCGGGTTCTCTGTCATATGGATGCTAGCGACACTATCATATACGTGAGCCAAAAGGCGCAAATGGTCCCGGGCCAGGCAAGGTGGCACCCGTGGGAGTACCGTGCGTGAGGCCGCAAAGTGATATGATGTGTTACATGCTGGATCGATGTGACTTAGGATCGGGGTCCCGACAGCGTTGGTATCGAGAGCAATTCCACTGTTGGAATGGTTAGAGCATAATCGAGGAATACTAATAGCACAAGGATCCCTAAGGAACAACTTCTAAAATAAGTCGCACGAGATCCTCATGGAGAAGATGGTCAACTAGTTCAATCAAGATACTACCATGATAGCTCTTCCGGCTAGGTGTGTCGGCCAGACATCAACCTTGTCGGGACCTACATAATAGATCTTGGAAAGGTTCCAACCATCACATCTGCCTGAGATTAAGATCTGGTTGGTAACAGGATATTTCAGACAGCATGTCTGGAAAAGGAAGTTTGCAACACAAACCGACGAGATGACGTTGCGAGATTCTCAGGAAATGAACTACGATAGCAAGCTCCAAAACATGAGCTAGTTCTGCTATATACATGTGAACATGTTGTCCAAGACAAGCATGACCACAGAGTAGTCTTACAATAAAACACTACCGAGTTCAGGTGGGAAACCATCATTGCAGATAACGAAGTCCTTGATTAAGCCCGGGTTAGCTCTTAAAAAGGAACTTCCTCTCCTTGAACAAATCAATCAGTGGCTTGGTGTGCTAGGGACACATATAGAATGAAGGTTGCAAGTCTCCAAACCACAGAATACTTCGCACGTATGCATGACTGATTTGGGATGATTCCAGAGGAGGCAAAACAAACTTTCTCAAATCCACGGCAGCAACTTACATCAAATGCAAGTGAATTAGAGGAAGTCACTCCTTTCATCCAAGCATAAGCTTGATGAACGGAACACGAAGGCATTGCTTACAAGTTTCCAATACTAGTATAATGTTCAACATGAATCATGGGGGAGACAAAATGCTGCTAATGGGCTCAACAACAACTCATCGGAATTCCCATATCACTGGACTTCCACCATCATGTGAACACGGTGATAGCATTGGTCAGACCAAATATGTAATGGTGTATGCCCGAGGGATCAACCATGAGTAAGACAACATTACGAGCATCATTGGTTCTGATTTGACTCGACGATAGCCCATACTCAAGTCAAGGTTTTGACAAGTCAATAGATCCAACAACTGATCACGAGGACCAATTGGTGAAAATATCATCTTTCTTCAACACACACACACACACACAAAGATAACCCTTAACATGAGCTACGTCGGATGGTTCATAAGATTCTTCCAACTCTCCAAGTTGTTGTTTAGCTCAACCAACTAGCTCAGGAGTACCCAACACAGATTCTTGGAGAAAGGGTGGTCCACAAGAAACCAACTTGATCACGAACTCAACATAGCGGTCAGGTGACAACCTGGTGATACTTCCGAAAAGATCTTCGGAAAACCACGAACCACCGATATGTTACTAAGCTCGAGATCAATCTTGCTTTTCAGGGCAAGAGGATATGATCAAAAGAGCAAGGGTTTGAATAATCCTCACTCATTGATCGAGGAGTGCACCAGAAATAAGGACTTGGTAGCACGACCAATCTTAGGATGATGATTTAATAACCAACACGCTAAGAATGAGAATATTGTCCATTAACTACCACGCAACACGGTTGCTAGGCGTATTGATTTCACACATCATGGTTCACTTGTCGGCATTCCGGCTGTGGCAACACAGAAACCGAGGAATGAGCAATGATGGCAAGAAGTATTACTGCGTCAAGAATTCATAAGAGGTGTTGCAATTCTCATGACATTCTTGACATAAAGATGGTAACACTCCAAGGTAGAACAGAAAGCATTTTGATCTGTGGAATACAATTACTTTGACCCAATCCTCGAAATGGACAAGGTACTGGAGTTTGTTTCTCCTAGTCATTCCCGGATAGAATGGCTCGACGGACCACAAGAGTAATAGGCATAGATAAACGAATGCACGACTACTCCTGACTGTCAATTAACAGACGAGGGCCAGGAAATAGCCAAAGAGGGACAACTCAATGGAACATATAACTTTCTGAGTTGTGGATGCTTGGATTAGTATGTCGGACCAAGTTCAACATATTTCTTCCAGATAACCCATGCAGAGAGGTAGAGCTGGCAGAATCACAATATGAATGGAGTACTCCTCAAGAGCACCCTGGTTGTGATCTTTTGGTTCAACAAACTTCTGCCATAAATGGTTCATAGTATTTGGAAGAAGGGAATACCACGGACCTCGAGGACTATCGCAAAGTTTACTAATATCTTAAGGAATCTAGCAAATACTAACAACATGATGTAGGGTGAATCTCGGGTTCGAAAACCCAGGAGTAGAATACCTACTACTAATTGGCATCACGGGATGCTTTCGAGAATGGTGGCCAGAATCATCACACTAGAAACACAAGACATGGACAGATTGTTAGATGATTCATAAGATACCTAAGGTCATAGTAGTAGCTCCAACATATATGTCAAGGCAATAAATTACCTCAACGCACCGGTTAGTGTGCTTATTCTGACCAAAAGGACATCGGGAACAGGAAGAAAAGATTTGCAAATGCATCTGACTGTTTAGAAACCTGGGGTGACTCGGACAGCATAACGGCTGTAAATGCTCAAAATGATTTAAGACATCCTGCAAAATGGTGGCATAACCACTCAACATCACAATATCAATGTTCTGAGATCAACTAAGAACACATGGAAGTAGTAGGAACAGAACTGAGGCTTGAACTCAACAATCCTAGGCAACTATGGTTTAGTAACACGTCATCCTGGGAGATAGATGAGAAGGCCTAGTTCTTAAACCCCGTAGAAGAGAAGAGGATGACTCAGATCAGAAGGCCATGAGGTATAAGGAGTAAAAAGAGCCTTACGTTCCCTTCCACAATCAATTCCCTTACATAACTAAAGCATTTCTAGACACAACTTCGACCAGTTTGGCTTGGTAATCCTACAGGCAGTCAGGCTCTGATACCAACACTGTCCAGGATCATATTCAAGAGTGGACTTGTCATGGTCCCATCCATTTCCGGTGATAAGCAAAATCATTCATTGCGTTGTCTTCAACAAGGTAGTCCACATCATCCAACCTAGTCCGAGTATGTCACCTTTCCGAACTCCTTCAAACGATCATTTGTGATTGCCTTAGGCTGGAATAAAGAGTTCCAATGATCTCAGTATCAAAAGTAATTATTTTTGCCACTTAAGGGAATAGTTCTTCGAGTCACCTTCCCTGAGGTGCCCCGTTATGGAATCATGGCAATTTTCCTCGCTACCGTGACACCCTCCACCATCTTTCTAAGTGTGGAATTTTTGCCCATCAAATCAAACCCGTTGTTGTTCTTCCGTCCCTCACGATGCGTTTTGTGCCTCAACTCGAGATGTTCCAACATCTCATTCCACGAGTTAATCCTGAATGCTCGATCTTCGAGGAGATCGTTTCCTATAGAGTTTCTTTCTGTCACCATCGTGTTGGATGAAGATCTCAAAAGCAAGGACGTCAAGATCAATATGATGCAATGAAGCTACTTCTTCGAGAAGGGCAGTTGGATCAAGGAGACCGTGATAGTTGTGACCTCCTTTCTTCTAACCTCACGACTTGAATCTCGGGACGAGATTCTTGTTTAGTGGGGGTGAGTTGTCACAGCCCCAGAATTGTTTGTAGTTAGTGGCATCTGCATTCATGCATCATGTTTGATTTCAAAGGAAATTTTGAAGTGGGGATGACCAAGCCCTAGCACTAAAGCAATTCAAATAGGTTCAACCAAGAAAATATTTCCAGTAAATCCAAATGGCTTTCAAAAATGTTCATCATTTATGGAAAATGCTGTAAACAGTAACCAGAGGTGATGCACATTTTTCCATGACTATTTGGGCTCTGAGTTAAATCATACTCTATTTGCATTTGGGCATTTAAATGCGATAAAATGATTTAAATGCTCAAATAATCATAAACTAAAATGTTTACTGTTGGATATAATCTAAACAGTAGCCATGATTAGTTTCATGAATTCTGGTAATGCCCTGGCATTTTTAATAAAGCCCAACAGTTGCAGGAAATTAGAAAACAGAAAACAGAGAGAGAGAGAGAAAACCACCTGGGCCTCCTTACCTGGCGCGCCTGTAGCCCAAGTGGCCGGCCCAACACTGTTGGCCCAGCCCAGCAGGCGCCCCCACCGTCTTCAACATCCTGCCAGTAGGCAGGAGGGCGTGTGGTCGCCGCGCGTGGGCACGCGCCCTGGCCACCTCCTCCCTCCCAGCCTGCCTGGCTCCTCCCCGACGCCCTGGTGACGCCACGCATCACCCTCGAACCCCTCTCACTCTCCCCGAGCTCCTCTCCTCCTCTGGCTCTCTCGCTCGCAACCACCGAGCGCTGTTGTCGCCGCCGACGAACACCACCGCGGCCATCGCCTCTCCCTCACCCCTCCGAGCTGCCCAGAGGCTCCGCCTCGACGTCACGGAGCCCCAAGACGAAGCACGCGCTCGCGGGACGCCCAAAGCAACGCCATCATCCTCATCCATGCCGTCGGCCGCCAGAGATCCCCCTCGTCGCCCTGCTTGCTCCGACTCCTCCCCGAGACCGCCGAGTTCTCCGTTGAGATCGCTGTGAGCTCCTCCACCAATCCCCCTCCTTCCCGCGCTTGTTCCCGCACTCTAGCCACCCTTTTCGCCAGGGCCGTGAGCTCCTCGCCGCCGGCGATGACGTAGACGAGGCCAGAGCCACCGTAGCTAACTCCCGAGCACGGCAACGTGCTCCACACCTCACCAGGAGCCTAACACACACACCAGCTTCCCCTCCCGTGCACTACAACGCCAAACCCGTAGGTGCCCGAGCTCCGGCAGCCGCATAGCTCGTCGCCGGTGCCTCTGTAGGCTGCCCCAGCTCCAGCTGCTACCACCACTGGATGCGCTCCACCGCCAGCTCTCCGTAGCCGCAAACCGCGCACGAAATGGTCCTCTGTTGCGCGAGCTCGAGCAACTCCGGCGAGCCTCCGCCGCGGGATGTGGTCGCCGGCGCCTAATCCGGCGATGCTGACGTGGCGGCACAATTAGTGCTAATATCTGTTAATTACCCACCCTAACAGACACTGACATGTGGGTCCCCGAGCCTAATTAGGTTAATCTAATTATCCTGTTAAATTAGTGCTAATCTTGCGGGCCCCATTTGTCAGCATTGACTTTGACAAGTCAGCGTTGACCGGGCCCACCTGTCAACCACCCATTTCAGCCCTGTGTCACTGACGTGTGGATCCCACACGTCAGGTTTGACCTGGGCTGGCGCCTTTGACTGCTGACGTCACACCTATGTCACGCTGACGCATTAATTCAATTTCTGGATTTATTTTTATATAGGAAATTTCAGAAAATAGTACTAACTTCTAAAATTCATAGAAATTCAACCGTAACTCCAAATGAAATGATTTATATATGAAAAATTATCAGAAAAATCTAATCTATCCATCTGTACCATTTTCATGCATGTTTGAACAACTTAAAGTTGCTGTATAAGGCAATTTGCATAAATGGCATTTAAACTCTCACACATGGAGTTTGAACTTGAACTTAGGGTTCAAACCAACTCCATTTAACTTGTTGCTAGTTGCATTAGCTCAATCAACAGCATATTGCCATGACATTATCATGCATCATAATTGTTGCATTGCATTGATTGCGTTCCTCTTTGTTTGCCGGTATTTGTCCCCTCTCGATAGACGTGGTTTCGACGATGAGTTCGATGACACCGATGAAGAACTATACTATCTTCAGAAGTGCCAGGCAAGCAAAATCCCCTTGTTCATTTCGATAAAATCCCACTCTCTCGCTCCTGCTCTCTTTTATTGCATTAGGACAACAACGATTCATGTGTTACTTGTTGCGGTAGCTGAACCCCTTTATCCTTTGCATGACCTGTCATTCCACAGTAATTAGATGAAACCCACTAGCATGAGTAGGAGTTGTTTGAGCCCTGATGTGCCTACTCATTCATGTTTGTTTGTCATGCCTGCTACTGCTTAGAGTTGAGTCGGGTCTGATTCATCGGGGATGAATTGGAACAGTGATGAACATGTCCTACTGTGTGTGAGCTAAGTGTGTGAACACGATTTGGTAAAGGTAGCGGTGAGAGGCCATGTAGGAGTACATGGTGGGTTGTCTCATTGAAGCTGTCCTCAGGAACTGAGTTCTGTGTTTGTGATCCATGAAACAGCTACTACCATACATTGGGCCCTGAAATATGACCCCGCTCGACTTCTTAACCACCCTTGTCCTCTGTCTAGGAGTTGCAAGTAGTTTCTGGTGTTTGTAGTATGCTGGGGGCCGCACGCAGCACTGACCATCGGGGTGGGATGTGTTGCGGTAGGCACGTGGCCGGGCCAGCCGGGCGCCCGTTTGGTGTCTCGGAACCCTGCACACATCGTTTGGGGCTGTGAGCAAAACTCGAATAGGAGATAAACCTGGACTAGAGACTTGAGTGTTTAGGTAGGTCGTCGTCTACACCCACGTCGGCTTTCGCTTGAAGTCTGCCGAGCACATGTCGTGTGCAGACGCTAAGTGGTGGAAACATGTATGAAGAAGTACACCCCTGCAGGGTTAACATCATCTATTCGAATAGCCGTGTCCGCGGAAATGGACTTCTGGGTTGCCTATAACAGTTCATAGACAAGTGAAAGTGGATACTCTAAAATGCGCAAGATAAGCATGAGTGCTATGGATGGCCTTCTCGTAGGGAGACGGAAGTGGATCCATAGTGGTGTATTGGATGGTGAATATGTGGACTCGTGTGCGCCACCTCAAAAGAGTCGCTTGCAGTCGTAGTTCAGGATAGCCACCGAGTCAAAGCTGGCTTGCTGCAGTTAAAACCCCACCACCCCCTTTTGATACTGATGCATATGTAGATAGTTCTGATGTAAGTCTTGCTGGGTACATTTGTACTCACGTTTGCCTATTTTATGTTTTTGCAGAGAGACTTCAGTCTTGCTAGTAGTATCGCTTGGACTTCGACGTTTAGCTTGATACCTCAGCTACGATCTTGTGCCCTCGGCAGGATCTGGCAGATAGTCAGGCTTCCCAGCCTTTTTCATTTGTAGATGTCTGTACCCAGACATGTTAAGCTTCCGCATGTGCTTTGACTTGTATGCTCTGAATGTTGGGTCATGAGACCCTTGTTTGTAATATCTCGCTCTTCGGAGCCTAATGAATAAATACTTTGAGTCGTAGAGTTTTGTTGTGATGCCATGTTGTCTTTACTCATATCGGCATATTGTGTGTATGATTGAAATGCTTGGTATGAGTGGGATCCGACTATCTAGTTGTTTATCCTTGGCAGCCTTTCATATGAGGAAATGTAAGTCTAGTGCTTCTGAGCGATAGTAGTCCGCTACAGCCTGGTTCACCGGAGTCCTGCTAGCCCAGCACTACTGCTCGGAACACTTGACTGGGCGGCATGTGTTTCACGTCGTTCCTGTGTCTGTCCCTTCAGGGAAATGTCACGCGCTGTTATCCGGAGTCCTGCCTAGCCTGCTACAGCCCGGGTTACCGGAGTCCTGTTAGCCCAGCACTACAGCCCGGATAAATACGTTGATGACCGACATGCTCGATGTGATTCATGTATGCCTGTCCTCATAGGTTAGCGCCGCCTTGGGTTCACGACTAGCCATGTCGGCCCGGGTTCTCTGTCATATGGATGCTAGCGACACTATCATATACGTGAGCCAAAAGACGCAAACGGTCCCGGGCCAGGTAAGGTGGCACCCGTGGGAATACCGTGCGTGAGGCCGCAAAGTGATATGATGTGTTACATGCTAGATCGATGTGGCTTAGGATCGGGGTCCTGACAGCGTTGCTCTTGAGATTTTGAATAATTAACTCCTTACAAGTTTACTAAATGAACAGTCATTGATCGTCTTTCCAAAGTGGCTCACTTCCTACCTGTTCGAGAGAATATCACCGCTAGTCAGCTCGCTGATTTATATATTTCTCGAATAGTTTCACTTCATGGTGTTCCACTAGATATCAATTCAGACCGTGGTAGTCTTTTCACTTCTCATTTCTGGGAGAGTTTCCAAACTGCCATGGGCACCCATCTTTCCTTCAGTACCGCTTTCCACCCTCAATCAAGTGGTCAGGTGGAAAGGGTCAACCAAATCCTCGAAGACATGCTTAGAGTTTGCGTTATCTCATTCGGTATGGATTGGGAGAAGTGCCTTCCTTTCGCCGAGTTTGCTTATAACAATAGCTACCAATCCTGTCTCAAGAAAGCTCCTTTTGAGATTCTGTATGGACGAAGATGTCGAACACCTTTGAACTGGTCAGAAACCGGTGAAAGACAATTCTTTGGACCGGACATGATCCAGGAGGCAGAAGAGCAAGTTCGCATCATTCGTGAGAATTTGAAAACAACCCAATCTCGTCAAAAGAGCCAGTATGACCGTCGTCATAAGGAAGTGGCTTATGAAGTTGGCGACAAGGCTTACCTTCGGGTTACCCCTTTGAAGGGTACCCATCGTTTCGGTATCAAGGGAAATTTGGCTCCTCGTTACATTGGTCCTTTTCGCATTCTCGCTAAACGAGGAGAGGTTGCCTACCAGTTGGAACTACCACCACATCTTTCTCGAGTTCATGATGTCTTCCACGTCTCTCAACTCAGGCGTTGCTTCTCGGATCCCATCCGTGGAGTGGACCACGAAACGCTTGATCTCCAAGATAACCTCACATATCGAGAGTACCCTGTTCGCATTCTTGATCAAGCAGAGCGTGTCACTCGACGTCAGAACATCAAGTTTCTCAAAGTTCAGTGGTCTCATCATTCCGAGAGAGAAGCTACCTGGGAGCGTGAAGATCGTCTTCGACTGGAGTACCCCACTTTCTTTCCGCCAACCCCTGAATCTCGGGACGAGATTCTTTCGAGTGGGGGCGAGTTGTCACATCCCTAGTTCTGTTATGCTCAAGGCTAGCTAGTCATGTGTGCATCATGTTTAAATTCCATTAAATTTTGAAATGAGGATTTGTGAAACCCTCAGAATCATTTCTGGAAATGACCCAAATAAAAATTGCTCCAAAAAGGTCCAAGAAATGTTCATGTCTCTCTCTGAAAATATTGGGCAGAGATAAAAATCCAACCAATATTTTTAGGAGCTCATAAATAATTATTTTGGGCATTTGGAATTAATGCAATAATTATTTGCCTTGGATATATATTGTTATGTATATAAAATATTGTCCAAAAATTGTGCCATTTGTTGGGGAGCTCTGGAATACTACCATTAGCCCCTACAAAAATTGGCATAATAAAATAAAATGATTTAGTATTTTTATTAAATCAAAACATATGTCAGAAATTAGAAAAGAAACAAAATGGGAAAAACTTACCTGGCGCTTACCTCCCTCTGCAGCCGTTCCTGTGCGGCCTGGCCGGCCCATTTGGCCAAGCCCAGCCCACTGGCTCCCTCCTCTGTCGTCTTCGTCCTCGAGAGGAGGATGGGCGCGTGCCTGACGAACGCGCACCGCCGCGCCGCGCCACCTCCTCCCTCCCTGCCTGCCTGTCCTCCCTCTTGTCGCCTGGATCGTCCCGCGCGTTGCCACGCGCCCCCCAAGCCGCTCTCACTCTCCCCCCGTGCTCCTCTCCTCTCCCTCGCTCTCTCTCACGGCCGAGCCCGCCGACGCCGCCGCTCGCTCCCCGCCGTCCCCTCGCTCCTCCGACGCACCCAGGAGCTCCGCCTCCTCGCTCTGTAGCCTCTCTGCCAAGCTGTGCATCGCCGGACGCCCCGTGGAGCCATCGTCGTCGCCTTCATCACCTCCGGCCGCCGTGGATCTCCGTCGCCGCTCGCCGCCGTCAGCGCCTCCCCCGAGCTCGCCGTCGTCTCTTCCGGTACCCTGTGAGCCCCCCCCCCCCGCGTCGGTTCCCCCTCCTCTCATGCCTCCCCGTGCGCCGTAGCCGCGCGCTCGCTCAAGCCGAGCTCCGGCCGCCGCCGCGAGCTGCGCTCCGGCAAGCTCCGGCGCTACCGCGGCTTCCCGCCTGCTCCACTGGATGCGGGAGAGCACGGGCTACGCCCCTATGCTCTCAGACGCCGCCCCCGTGGCCCCCAACGCGGACGCCGTCGCGTCCTGTGGTCGCCGCCGACGACCTCGCCGGCCTGACGGGTGGGCCCCGTCGCCCAGGTGATTAGCTTAGTGCTAATCACCGCCTAATTCACCTGACACTGACCACTGGGCCCCGTGCCCCCTAATCCTTTTAATTAAGCAAATAACCCCCCTATTTAACCCCGTGTGACTGACGTGTGGACCCCACACGTCAGGGTTTACCTGGAGCGACCCGTTGACCTGCTGACGTCACTCCGACGTCAGGCTGACATAGTTATCCATTTTCTGGATTTAATTTAAATCAGGAAATTCCAGAAAATGTTTCAAACTTCAAAAATTCATATCAAATCAACCGTAGCTCAGATTGAAATAATTTATATATGAAAAATCATCAGAAAAATGCAAGGAACCCATTTATGCAAGTTTCATGCATGAAAAACCAACTTATACTTGCTGTATAAGTGAAAACGTAATAATGGCATGTTATATACTTCATTTGGGGTTTGCATATGAACCCTTGGTTCATATGGACTTCAACCAAATTGATGCTAGATGCATTAGGGTAAATCATAGCATCTTTGAAATGTCATCTTCATGCATCATATTGTTGCATATGGTTGTTTATTGATTACCGACACCGTTCCTTCTCGATAGGTCTTGCTCAGGAGACCGTTCCAGAGTACCTGTCTATGAAGCAGTGCCTCCCTTGTTGATCTACCAGGCAAGCAAACCCCACTTGTTCATTCCGATATGATCCCACTCTCGCTCCTGCTCTCTTTTATTGCATTAGGACAACAGCGAATCAACTGCTACTTTATGCTGCGGTAGTTGAACCCATTCCTCTGCATGACCTGTCATTGCCACAGTAAATAGATGAAACCCACTAGCATGTGTAGGAGTTGATTGAGCCATGTTGTGCTTCTACCATGCCATGCCTGCTATTGCTTAGAGTTGTGTCAGGTCTGATTCATTGGGAATGGATTGGAGTGATATGATATGTTCTGATGCTGAGAGTTAAGTGTGTGAACATGATTTGGTAAAGGTAGCGGTGAGAGGCCATGTAGGAGTACATGGTGGGTTGTCTCATTGGAACCGTCCTTAAGCACTGAGTTCTGTGTATCTTGTCCAATGACTAGATACTAACACACATTGGGTTCCGGTAATTCGACCCCTCTCGACTTATTAACCAACTTGATCTCTGTCCAGGAGTTGCGAATAGTTTCTGGTGTTTGTAGGTAGTGTTAGTAGTCTACCAAGTGGCACCCGGCTAGGTGGGCTTGGGACAGACTAGGCACAAGTGGCACGGTGTACCAAGCGTAGATCCATCCGGCGAGATGGGCTTGGGAACCCTGCACACATCGTTTGGGGCCGTGAGCGACACCCCGGCCGGATCTCCTTGCGGATGGAACCCGAATAGGCGATAAACCAGGACTAGAGTCTTGTGTGGTTAGTCAGGTCGTGGCCGACACCCTCGCCAGGCTTCCGCTTGAAGGTTGCCGAGATACATGACGTGTACATGGTGATAAGTGGTGAGGGCGTGTGTGAAGAAGTACACCCCTGCAGGGTTATCATGATCTATTCGAATAGCCGTGTCCTTGGTTATGGACTTCTTGGATGCTTACGTGGTACATAGACAACTTAAAGTGGATACTCTAAAATGCTCAAGATAAGTGTGAGTGCTACGGATGGCCTTCTCGTAGTGAGACGGGGATGAATCCATAGTAGTGTATTGATGTGGTGATTAGTGGACCTCCTTTGAGGTGGCGCACACGAGTCCACATATTCACCATATCAATACACTACTATGGATCCGCTCCCGTCTCCCTACGAGAACGCCATCCATAGCACTCACGCTTATCTTGCGCATTTTAGAGTATCCACTTTCACTTGTCTATGAACTGTTATAGGCAACCCAGAAGTCCATTACCGCGGACACGGCTATTCGAATAGATGATGTTAACCCTGCAGGGGTGTACTTCTTCATACATGTTTCCACCACTTAGCGTCTGCACACGACATGTGCTCGGCAGACTTCAAGCGAAAGCCGACGTGGTTGTAGACCACGACCTACCTAAACATCCAAGTCTCTAGTCCAGGTTTATCGCCTATTCGGGTTCCATCCGCAGGGAGTCCGGCCGAGGTTTCCACTAACGGCCCCGAACGATGTGTACAGGGTCCGAGACACCAAACGGGCGCCCGGCTGCCCGGCCACGTGCCTACCGCAACACAGCCCACCCCTACGGTCAGCGCTGCGTGCGGCCCCCAGCATACTACAAACACCAGAAACTACTTGCAACTCCTGGACAGAGGACAAGGGTGATTAAGAAGTCGAGCGGGGTCATATTTCAGGGCCCAATGCATGGTAGTAGCTGTTTCATGGATCACAAACACAGAACTCAGTTCCTGAGGACGGCTTCAATGAGACAACCCACCATGTACTCCTACATGGCCTCTCACCAATACCTTTACCAAATCGTATTCACACACTTAGCTCACACACAGTAGGACATGTTCATCACCATCCCAATTCATTCCCGATGAATCAGACCCGACTCAACTCTATGCAGTAGCAGGCATGACAAACAAGCATGAATGAGTAGGCACAACATGGGCTCAAACAACTCCTACTCGTGCTAGTGGGTTTCATCTATTTACTGTGGAATGACAGGTCATGCAAAGGATAAAGGGGTTCAGCTACCGCAGCAAGTAACACATGAATCGTTGTTGTCCTAATGCAGTAAAAGAGAGCAGGAGCGAGAGGGTGGGATTGTATCGGGATGAACAAGGGGGTTTTGCTTGCCTGGCACTTCTGAAGATAACATAGCTCTTCATCAGTGTCATCGAACTCATCGTCGAAACATTGTCTAGTGAGAGGGGACGGTTACCGGCAAACACAGAAAGACACAATCAATGCAATGCAACAATATGATGCGTGATCATGACATGGCAATATGCTGTGATTTGAGCTAATGCATCTAACTATGACTTAAATGAAGTTGGTTTGAATACATGAGTCAAATTCCAACTCCATATGTGATTATTTAAATGCCCTATATTTGTTTTGTCCAAAACAGAGGACAAACATTGTTCAAACATGCATGAAAATGGTACAAATGGATTCCTTGAATTTTTTTGATAATTTTTCATATATAAATTATTTCCATTGGAGTTATAGATTATTTTCTATGATTTTTCAAAGTTTTGGATATTTTCTGAAATAGATAAATCATTTATGATTTATTTAAATTCCAGAAAAGGATTACTGCGTCAGCCTGACATCATCATGACGTCAGCAGGTCAACGGGGCACGGTCCAGGTCAAACCTGACCGGTGGGGTCCACTGGTCAGTGACACAGTGTCAACTACAGAGGCTGACGTGTGGGTCCGGGTCAACGTACACGTCAGCATAGTCAAAGCTGACGCGTGGGCCCGCTGCAATTAGATTAACCTTAATCTATTATTGTTAATTGATTAGTTAGGCAGTGGGGCCCGGCTGTCAGTGAGAGAGGGGGTTAGTTAGCCCCGTGATTAGTGCTAATGACGGGTCCACGTCAGTGGCCGCCGGGGTTAGTCGCCGGCGACGTCCAGAGACGGCGGCGTTGCTCGGGTTTTGCCCTCCGGCTACCAAATGGGCGGCGGAGGGGCTCTACGTGAAGCTGGGACTCGCCCGCATCCATTTGTGCAAACGGCAGGGGCTGAGGTGGCCCGAGCTTGCCGGAGGCAAGCTCGCGGCGGTGGCCGGAGTTCGGGCGTGCACGGGAACGACGCTAGGAGGCACGGCAGGGGGCGCAGAAGGGTGCTACGGCCTCCTGGGGGTGCACTGAGCACGGTGACACGCTCGGACGCGTGCTTGCACGGCCGTAGCCACGACGTTGACATGGCCGGCGGCGAGGAGCGCTCGGGCTCGAAGGGGGCGGTGGCTACGTGGCGCAAACAAGCAAGGGGGAAGTGGGGATCGAAGGAGAAGCTCACGGGGAGTGCAGCGGTGGTCTTGGGAAGCTCGAGGAAGCAACGGACCGGGCGCACGGTCGCCGGCGATCTCGGCGGACCGAGGTTGAGGAAGACGGCGATGGCGGTGCTGCGGTGCGTCCGGGGCCTCGTGGCTAGGTGGAGAGGTAGAAGGGGTCGAGGCGGAGCCTCTGGGCGCATCGGCGAGGCGAGGCAGTGGCTGTGGCCACGGCGGTGCTCGTCAGCAGCGACGGCTCTTTCTTGTGGCCGCGGGAGAGAGAACAGAGGAGGGGGATGAGCTCGAGGGAGTGAACGGGAGGGACCAGGGGGCTGCGTGGCGCTGCGAGAGACGATCCAGGCGGCGGAAGGACAGCCAGGCAGAGTGGAGGTGGCGCGCGCGCGGCGAGCACACGCCCTGCTGCCCACTGGCAGGAGGTTGAAGACGGTGGAGGGCCTGGTGGGCTGGGCCACAGCGCTGGGCCACAGCTGGGCCGGCTCTGGTAGCTTTGCCAGGTAAGTTCCTTTCTCTCTCTCCTTTTCTATTTATTTTAGTTTTCTATTATTCTGTAAATTTGAGGGCTTTATTAAAAATACTTAAGCACTTTCAAAAATCATGAGACTGCTTGTGGCCACTGTTTGGATTATTTCCAATAACCAGCAATTCAGTTCATGAATATTTGGACATTTAAAATAATATATAAAATTTAAATGCCCAAATGCAAATACTATATGATTTAATTCAATAATCCAAATGTCATGGAAAAATGTGCAATATCTCTGGTTACTGCTCAAAGCATTTTTCCAGAAATGATGAACGTTTTTAAAGCCATTTGGAATCAATGAAAATATTTTAGTTGAACCTAGTGAATTTCATTTAGTGCTAGGGTTTCAACAATCCCCATTTCAAATTTCTTTGGAATTTTAAACATGATGCATGGATGCAATGCCACTAGTTACAAGCAAACTCTAGGGCTGTGAGAACTCACCCCCACTAAACAAGAATCTCGTCCCGAGATTCAAGACGTGAGGTAAGAAGACAGAGGGAGTACAAAGCTAACACGGTCTTCACGATCCAACTGTCCTTCTCAGAGATGTTGATTAATTGCTTCAAATTGATTTTGACATCCATGCTTTTGAGATCTTCATCCAACACGATGGTGACAGAAAGAAACTCTATAGGAAACGATCTCCTCGAAGATCGAGCATTCAGGATTAACTCGTGGAATGAGATGTTGGAACATCTCGAGTTGAGGCACAAAACGCATCGTGAGGGACGGAAGAACAACAACGGGGTTTGATTTGATGGGCAAAAATTCCACACTTAGAAAGATGGTGCAGGGTGTCACGGTAGCGAGGAAAATTGCCATGATTCCATAACGGGGCACCTCAGGGAAGTTGACTCGCAGAAATATTCCCTTAAGTGGCAAAAAGAATTACTTTTGATACTGAGATCATTGGAACTCTTTATTCCAGCCTAAGGCAATCACAAACGATCGTTTGAAGGAGCTCGGAAAGGTGACATACTCGGACTAGGTTGGATGATGTGGACTACCTTGTTGAAGACAACTCAATGAATGATTTTTCTTATCACCGGAAATGGATGGAACCCAAGGTAGAATGGCACAACAGCGGTGCAAGCTGGGAACAAAATGCAAATGTTGGGAATGATTCTGGTAACTGGGAGATAACTCAACAGTCGAGAGCAATTCCACTGTTTGAATGGTTATGGTATAATTGAGAAACTGAGAGCACAAGGATCCCTAGGGAGCATCTTCTAGAATAAGCCGCACGAAATCCTCATGGAGAAGATGGTCAAATAGTTCAATCAAGATACTATAATGGTAGATCTTCCGGCTAGGTGTGTCGGCCAGACATCAACCTTGTCGGGACCTACATCATAGATCTTGGAAAAGTTCCAACCATCATATCTGCCTGAGATTCAGATCTAGTTGGTAACAGGATAATCCAGACCCATCAAGTCTAGAAAGAAAAATGAAAGTTTGCAACACATATCGACGAAATGACATTGCAAGATTCTCAGGAAATGAACTACGATAGCAAGCTCCAAAACATGAGCTGGTTCTGCTAAACACATGTGAACACGCTGTCCTAGACAAGCATGACCACATGGTAGTCTTATAATAAAACACTACCGAGTTCTGGTTGGGAACCATCGTCGAGGATATCAAAGTCCCTGCATAAGGCATGCTCTTAAGAAGGAACTTCTTCTCCTTGAATGATTCAATCAGTGGCTTGGTGTGCTAGGGATACATATGGAAGGAAGGTTGCGAGCCTGTCGAACCATCGCATACTTCGCACATGCATGACTGACTTGGGATGGTACCAGAGGAAACAAAAACAAGCTTTCTCGAATCCACGGCGGCAACTTGCCTCAAATGCACATGAACTAGAGGAAGTCACTCCTTTCATCCAGGCATAAGCTTCATGAACGGAACACGAAGGCATTGCTTACCAAATTTCCAATACTAATGTAGCGTTCAACATGAATCATGGGGGAGACAAAATGCTGCTGATGGGCTCAACAACAGCTCATCGGAATTACCATATCACTGGACTTCCACCATCATGTGAACACGGTGATAGCATTGGTCAGACCAAAAGATGTAATGGTGTATGCTCGAGGGATCAACCACGAGTAAGACAACATTACGAACATCGTTGGTTCTGATTTGACTTGACGATAGCCCATACTCAAGTCAAAGTTTTGACAAGACAATACATCCAACAACTGATCACGAGGACCAATTGGTGAAGGTATCATATTTCTTCAACACACACCACAAAAGATATCCCTTAACATGAACTAAGTCAGACAAGCTTTATCTTCCAACTCTCCAAGTTGTTGTCTAGCTCAACCAACTAGCTCAGGGATATCTAACACAGATTCTTGGAGAAAGGGTGGTTCACAAGGAACCAACTTGATCACGAGCTCAACATAACAGTCTGAGGACAACCTGGTAATACTTCCGAGAAGATATTCGGAAAATCACGAACCACCGATATGTTGCTAAGCTCGAGAACAATCTTGCTTTTCAGAGCAAGATGATATGATCAAATAAGCAAGGGATTGAATAATCCTCACTCATTGATCGAGGAGTGCACCAGAAATAAGGACTTGGTAGCTCGACCAATCTTAGGATGATGATTTAATAACCAACACGCTAAGAATGAGAATATTGTCCATTAACTACCAGGCAACACGGTTGCTAGGAGTATTGATTTCACACATCATGGTTCACGCGACGGCATTCCGGTTGTGACAACACGGGACCGAGGAAAGAAAAATGATGGCAAGAAGTATCACTGCGTCAAAAATTCATGAGAGATGGTGCAATTCTCATGACTCTCTTGACATAAAGATGGTAACACTCCAAGGTAGAGCAGAGCAGAAGCTGGATTGGCATTTCGATCTGCGGGATACAATTACTTTGACCCAATCCTAGAACTGGATGAGGCACTGGAGTTTGTTTCTCCTAGTCATTCTGGAATAGAATGGCTGGACGGACCATAAGAATAATAGGCATCGATAACACGAATGCTCAACTACTCTTGACCAACAATTGACAGACGAAGGTCAGAAACAACTAAGGAGAACAACTCAAAAGAACATATCACTTTATGAGTTGTGGATGCATAGATTAGTATATCGAGCAAAGCTCAACATTTCTTCCGGATAACCCATGCAGAAGAGGAAGAATTGGCAGAGTCACAATATAGAATGAAGAACTCATCAAGAGCACTCTAGTTGTGATTTTTGGTTCAACAATGAACTTCTGCCATAAGTAGTTCATGGTATTGGAAGAAGGATTTACCATGGACCTCGAGGACTAATGCAAAGGTTACTACTATCCTAATGGAACTAGCAAACACTATCAACAAGAAGTGAGTAGAGTGAATCTCGGGTTCGAGAACACAGGAGTAGAATACCTACTACTAAGCGGCATCACGGGATGCTTTCGAGAATGGTGGCCAGAATCATCACACCGGGAACACAAGACATGGACAGATTACTATATGGTTTCATAAGACACCTAAGGTCATAATAGTAGCTCCAACATATATGTCGAGGCAACGGAGTACCTCACAGACCGGTAGTGTGCTTAATCTGGCCCAAAAGGACATCGGGAACGGAAAGAAAGGATTTGCAAATGCTTCAGACTATTTAGAAACCTGGGATGACTCGGACAGCATAACGGCTGTAAATTCTCAAAAATATTTGAGACATCCTGCAAAAAGTGGTGGCATAGCCACTCAACATCACAATATCAATGTTCTGAGGCCAACTATGAACACATAGAAGTAGTAGAAACTGAGCAGCGGCTTGAACTCAACAATCCTAGGCAACTACGGTTTAGTAACACGTCATCCTGAGAGATAGAAGAGAAGCCTAGTTCTTAACCCCCGTAGAAGAGAAGAGGTTGACTCAGATCAGAAGGCCATGAGGTATAAGGAGTAAAAAGAGCCTTACGTTCCCTTCCACAATCAATTCCCTTACATAACTAAAGCATTTCTAGACACAACTTCGACCAGTTTGGCTTGGTAATCCTATAGGCAGTCAGGCTCTGATACCAACGCTGTCAGGACCCTGATCCTAAGTCACACCGATCTAGCATGTAACACATCATATCACTTTGCGGCCTCACGCACGGTATTCCCACGGGTGCCACCTTACCTGGACCGAGACCGTTTGCGCCTTTTGGCTCACGTATATGATAGTGTCGCTAGCATCCATATGACAAAGAACCCGGGCCGACATGGCTAGTCGTGAACCGAAGGCGGCGCTAACCTATGAGGACAGGCATACATGAATCACATCGAGCATGTCGGTCAACAACGTATATATCCGGGCTGTAGCACTGGGCTAACAGGACTCCGGTAACCCGGGCTGTAGCAGGCTAGGCAGGACTCCGGATAACACCGCGTGACATTTCCCCGAAGGGACAGACACAGGAACGACGTGAAACACATGCCGGCCAGTCAAGTGTTCCGAGCAGTAGTGCTGGGCTAGCAGGACTCCGGTGAACCGGGCTGTAGCGGACTACTATCGCTCAGAAGCACTAGACTACATTTCCCCATATGATAGGCTGCCAAGGATAAACAACTAGATAGTCGGATCCCACTCATACCAAGCATTTCATTCATACACACAATATGCCCGATATGAGTAAATACAACATGGCATCACAACATAACTCTACGACTCAAAGTATTTATTCATTAGGCTCCGAGGAGCGAGATATTACAAACATGGGTCTCATGACCCAACAATCAGAGCATACAAGTCAAAGCACATGCGGAAGCTTAACATGTCTGAGTACAGACATCTACAAATGAAAAAGGCTGAGAAGCCTGACTATCTACCAGATCCTGCCGAGGGCACAAGATCGTAGCTGAGGTATCAAGCTAAATATCGAAGTCCACACGGAACTACTAGCGAGACTGACGTCTCTCTGCAAAAACATAAAATAGGCAGCAAGACTTACATCAGAACTAACTACATATGCATCAGTTCCAATAAAGGGGGTGGTGGAGTTTGACTGCAGCAAGCCAGCTTTGACTCGGTGGCTATCCTGAACTACGACTGCGAGTAACTCCTTTGAGGTGGCGCACACGAGTCCACATATTCACCATATCAATACACCACTATGGATCCGCTCCCGTCTCCCTACGAGAACGCCATCCATAGCACTCACGCTTATCTTGCGCATTTTAGAGTATCCACTTTCACTTGTCTATGAACTGTTATAGGCAACCCAGAAGTCCATTACCGCGGACACGGCTATTCGAATAGATGATGTTAACCCTGCAGGGGTGTACTTCTTCATACATGTTTCCACCACTTAGCGTCTGCACACGACATGTGCTCGGCAGACTTCAAGCGAAAGCCGACGTGGGTGTAGACCACGACCTACCTAAACACTCAAGTCTCTAGTCCAGGTTTATCGCCTATTCGGGTTCCATCCGCAGGGAGTCCGGCCGAGGTTTCCACTAACGGCCCCGAACGATCTGTACAGGGTCCGAGACACCAAACGGGCGCCCGACTGCCCGGCCACGTGCCTACCGCAACACAGCCCACCACTACGGTCAGCGCTGCGTGCGGCCCCCAGCATACTACAAACACCAAAAACTACTTGCAACTCCTGGACAGAGGACAAGGGTGATTAAGAAGTCGAGCGGGGTCATATTTCAGGGCCCAATGCATGGTAGTAGCTGTTTCATGGATCACAAACACAGAACTCAGTTCCTGAGGACGGCTTCAATGAGACAACCCACCATGTACTCCTACATGGCCTCTCACCAATACCTTTACCAAATCGTATTCACACACTTAGCTCACACACAGTAGGACATGTTCATCACCATTCCAATTCATTCCCGATGAATCAGACCCGACTCAACTCTAAGCAGTAGCAGGCATGACAAACAAGCATGAATGAGTAGGCACAACATGGGCTCAAACAACTCCTACTCATGCTAGTGGGTTTCATCTATTTACTGTGGAATGACAGGTCATGCAAAGGATAAAGGGGTTCAGCTACCGCAACAAGTAACACATGAATCGTTGTTGTCCTAATGCAGTAAAAGAGAGCAGGAGCGAGAAGGTGGGATTGTATCGGGATGAACAAGGGGGTTTTGCTTGCCTGGCACTTCTGAAGATAACATAGCTCTTCATCGGTGTCATCGAACTCATCGTCGAAACATCGTCTAGTGAGAGGGGACGGTTACCGGCAAACACAGAAAGACACAATCAATGCAATGCAACAATATGATGCGTGATCATGACATGGCAATATGCTGTGATTTGAGCTAATGCATCTAACTATGACTTAAATGAAGTTGGTTTGAATACATGAGTCAAATTCCAACTCCATATGTGATTATTTAAATGCCCTATATTTGTTTTGTCCAAAACAGAGGACAAACATTGTTCAAACATGCATGAAAATGGTACAAATGGAATCCTTGAATTTTTCTGATAATTTTTCATATATAAATTATTTCCTTTGGAGTTATAGATTATTTTCTATGATTTTTCAAAGTTTTGGATATTTTCTGAAATAGATAAATCATTTAAGATTTATTTAAATTCCCGAAAAGGATTACTGCGTCAGCCTGACATCATCATGACGTCAGCAGGTCAACGGGGCACGGTCCAGGTCAAACCTGACCGGTGGGGTCCACTGGTCAGTGACACAGTGTCAACTACAGAGGCTGACGTGTGGGTCCGGGTCAACGTACACGTCAGCATAGTCAAAGCTGACGCGTGGGCCCGCTGCAATTAGATTAACCTTAATCTATTATTGTTAATTGATTAGTTAGGCAGTGGGGCCCGGCTATGAGTGAGAGAGGGGGTTAGTTAGCCCCGTGATTAGTGCTAATGACGGGTCCACGTCAGTGGCCGCCGGGGTTAGTCGCCGGCGACGTCCAGAGACGGCGGCGTTGCTCGGGTTTTGCCCTCTGGCTACCAAATGGGCGGCGGAGGGGCTCTACGTGAAGCTGGGACTCGCCCGCATCCATCTGTGCAAACGGCAGGGGCTGAGGTGGCCCGAGCTTTCTGGAGGCAAGCTCGCGGCGGTGGCCGGAGTTCGGGCGTGCACGGGAACGACGCTAGGAGGCACGGCATGGGGCGCAGAAGGGTGCTACGGCCTCCTGGGGGTGCACTGAGCACGGTGACACGCTCGGACGCGTGCTTGCACGGCCGTAGCCACGACGGTGACATGGCCGGCGGCGAGGAGCGCTCGGGCTCGAAGGGGGCGGTGGCTACATGGCGCAAACGAGCAAGGGGGAAGTGGGGATCGAAGGAGAAGCTCACGGGGAGTGCAGCAGTGGTCTTGGGAAGCTCGGGGAAGCAACGGAGCGGGCGCACGGTCGCCGGCGATCTCGGCGGACCGAGGTTGAAGAAGACGGCGATGGCGGTGCTGCGGTGCGTCCGGGGCCTCGTGGCTAGGTGGAGAGGTAGAAGGGGTCGAGGCGGAGCCTCTGGGCGCATCGTCGAGGCGAGGCAGTGGCTGTGGCCACGGCGGTGCTCGTCGGCGGCGACGGCTCTTTCGGGTGGCCGCGGGAGAGAGAATAGAGGAGGGGGATGAGCTCGAGGGAGTGAACGGGAGGGACCAGGGGGCTGCGTGGCGCTACGAGAGACGATCCAAGCGACGGAAGGACAGCCAGGCAGAGTGGAGGTGGCGCGCGCGCGGCGAGCACACGCCCTCCTGCCCACTAGCAGGAGGTTGAAGACGGTGGAGGGCCTGGTGGGCTGGGCCAAAGCGCTGGGCCACAGCTGGGCCGGCTCTGGTGGCTTTGCCAGGTAAGTTCCTTTCTCTCTCTCCTTTTCTATTTATTTTAGTTTTCTATTATTCTGTAAATTTGAGGGCTTTATTAAAAATACTTAAGCACTTTCAAAAATCATGAGACTGCTTGTGGCCACTGTTTGGATTATTTCCAATAACCAGCAATTTAGTTCATGAATATTTGGACATTTAAAATAATATATAAAATTTAAATGCCCAAATGCAAATACTATATGATTTAATTCAATAATCCAAATGTCATGGAAAAATGTGCAATATCTCTGGTTACTGCTCAAAGCATTTTTCCAGAAATGATGAACGTTTTTAAAGCCATTTGGAATCAATGAAAATATTTTAGTTGAACCTAGTGAATTTCATTTAGTGCTAGGGTTTCAACAATCCCCATTTCAAATTTCTTTGGAATTTTAAACATGATGCATGGATGCAATGCCACTAGTTACAAGCAAACTCTAGGGCTGTGACAACTCATCCCCACTAAACAAGAATCTCGTCCCGAGATTCAAGACGTGAGGTAAGAAGACAGAGGGAGCACAAAGCTAACACGGTCTTCACGATCCAACTGTCCTTCTCAGAGATGTTGATTAATTGCTTCAAATTGATTTTGACATCCATGCTTTTGAGATCTTCATCCAACACGATGGTGACAGAAAGAAACTCTATAGGAAACGATCTCCTCGAAGATCGAGCATTCAGGATTAACTCGTGGAATGAGATGTTGGAACATCTCAAGTTGAGGCACAAAACGCATTGTGAGGGACGGAAGAACAACAACGGGGTTTGATTTGATGGGCAAAAATTCCACACTTAGAAAGATGGTGGAGGGTGTCACGGTAGCGAGGAAAATTTCCATGATTCCATAACGGGGCACCTCAGGGAAGGTGACTCGCAGAAATATTCCCCTAAGTGGCAAAAAGAATTACTTTTGATACTGAGATCATTGGAACTCTTTATTCCAGCCTAAGGCAATCACAAACGATCGTTTGAAGGAGCTCGGAAAGGTGACATACTCGGACTAGGTTGGATGATGTGGACTGCCTTGTTGAAGACAACGCAATGAATGATTTTGCTTAACACCGGAAATGGATGGAACCCAAGGTAGAATGGCACAACAGCGGTGCAAGCTGGGAACAAAATGCAAATGTTGGGAATGATTCTGGTAACTGGGAGATAACTCAACAGTCGAGAGCAATTCCACTGTTTGCATGGTTATGGTATAATTGAGAAAACTGAGAGCACAAGGATCCTTAGGGAGCAACTACTAGAATAAGCCGCACGAAATCCTCGTGGAGAAGATGGTCAAATAGTTCAATCAAGATACTATAATGGTAGATCTTCCGCCTAGGTGTGTCGTCCAGACATCAACCTTGTCGGGACCTACATCATAGATCTTGGAAAAGTTCCAACCATCATATCTGCCTGAGATTCAGATCTAGTTGGTAACAAGATAATCCAGACCCATCAAGTCTAGAAAGAAAAATGAAAGTTTGCAACACAAATCGACGAAATGACGTTGCAAGATTCTCAGGAAATGAACTACGATAGCAAGCTACAAAACATGAGCTGGTTCTGCTAAACACATGTGAACACGCTGTCCTAGACAAGCATGACCACATGGTAGTCTTATAATAAAACACTACCGAGTTCTGGTTGGGAACCATCGTCGAGGATATCAAAGTCCCTGCATAAGGCATGCTCTTAAGAAGGAACTTCTTCTCCTTGAACGATTCAATCAGTGGCTAGGTGTGCTAGGGATACATATGGAAGGAAGGTTGCGAGCCTGTCAAACCATCGCATAGTTCGCACATGCATGACTGACTTGGGATGGTACCAGAGGAAACAAAAACAAGCTTTCTCGAATCCATGGTGGCAACTTGCCTCAAATGCACATGAACTAGAGGAAGTCACTTCTTTCATCCAGGCATAAGCTTCATGAACGGAACACGAAGGCATTGCTTACCAAATTTCCATAGTGGTCCAAATATTGTAGCGACACTATAACTTCTAGTGTCCTGTGGGCAGGAGGGCGTGTGGTTGACAGAGAGAGAGAGATAAACCCACCTGGGCCTCCTTACCTGGCGCGCCTGTAGCCCAAGTGGCCGGCCCAACACTGTTGGCCCAGCCCAGCAGGCGCCCCCACCGTCTTCAACCTCCTGCCAGTAGGCAGGAGGGCGTGTGGTCGTCGCGCGTGGGCACGCGCCCTGGCCACCTCCTCCCTCCCAGCCTGCCTGGCTCCTCCCCGACGCCCTGGTGACGCCACGCGTCACCCTCGACCCCCTCTCACTCTCCCCGAGCTCCTCTCCTACTCTGGCTCTCTCGCTCGCAACCACCGAGCGCTGTCGCTGCCGCCGACGAACACCACCGCGGCCATCGCCTCGCCCTCGCCCCTCCGAGCTGCCCAGAGGCTCCGCCTCGACGTCACAGAGCCCCAAGACGAAGCACGCGCTCGCGGGACGCCCAAAGCGACGCCATCATCCTCATCCATGTCGTCGGCCGCCGGAGATCCCCCTCGTCGCCCCGCTTGCTCCGACTCCTCCCCGAGCCCGCTGAGTTCTCCGTTGAGATCGCTGTGAGCTCCTCCACCAATCCGCCTCCTTCCCGCGCTCGTTCCCGCACTCTAGCCACCCTTTTCACCGGGGCCGTGAGCTCCTCGCCGCCGGCGATGACGCAGACGAGGCCAGAGCCACCGTAGCTAACTCCCGAGCACGGCAACGTGCTCCACACCTCACCAGGAGCCTAACACACACACCAGCTTCCCCTCCCGTGCACTACAACGCCAAACCCGCAGGTGCCCGAGCTCCGGCCGCCGCATAGCTCGTCGTCGGTGCCTCTGTAGGCCGCCCCAGCTCCAGCTGCTACCTCCACTGGATGCGCCCCACCGCCAGCTCTCCGTAGCCGCAAACCGCGCACGAAATGGTCCTCTGTAGCGCGAGCCCGAGCAACTCCGGCGAGCCTCCGCCGCGGGATGTGGTCGCCGGCGCCTTATCCGGCGATGCTGACGTGGCGGCACAATTAGTGCTAATATCTGTTAATTAACCACCCTAACAGACACTGACATGTGGGTCCCCGAGCCTAATTAGGTTAATCTAATTATCCTGTTAAATTAGTGCTAATCTTGCGGGCCCCATTTGTCAGCATTGACTTTGACAAGTCAGCGTTGACCGGTCCCACCTGTCAACCACCCATTTCAGCCCTGTGTCACTGACGTGTGGATCCCACACGTCAGGTTTGACCTGGGCTGGCGCCTTTGACCGCTGACGTCACACCTATGTCACGCTGACGCATTAATTCATTTCTGGATTTATTTTTATATAGGAAATTTCAGAAAATAGTACTAACTTCTAAAATTCATAGAAATTCAACCGTAACTCCAAATGAAATGATTTATATATGAAAAATTATCAGAAAAATCTAATATATCCATCTGTACCATTTTCATGCATGTTTGAACAACTTAAAGTTGCTGTATAAGGCAATTTGCATAAATGGCATTTAAACTCTCACATATGGAGTTTGAACTTGAACTTAGGGTTCAAACCAACTCCATTTAACTTGTTGCTAGTTGCATTAGCTCAATCAACAGCATATTGCCATGACATTATCATGCATCATAATTGTTGCATTGCATTGATTGCATTCCTCTTTGTTTGCCGGTATTTGTCCCCTCTCGATAGACGTGGTTTCGACGATGAGTTCGATGACACCGATGAAGAACTATACTATCTTCAGAAGTGCCAGGCAAGCAAAATCCCCTTGTTCATTTCGATAAAATCCCACTTTCTCGCTCCTTCTCTCTTTTATTGCATTAGGACAACAACGATTCATGTGTTACTTGCTGCAGTAGCTGAACCCCTTTATCCTTTGCATGACCTGTCATTCCACAGTAATTAGATGAAACCCACTAGCATGAGTAGGAGTTGTTTGAGCCCTGATGTGCCTACTCATTCATGTTTGTTTGTCATGCCTGCTACTGCTTAGAGTTGAGTCGGGTCTGATTCATCGGGGATGAATTGGAATAGTGATGAACATGTCCTACTGTGTGTGAGCTAAGTGTGTGAACACGATTTGGTAAAGGTAGCGGTGAGAGGCCATGTAGGAGTACATGGTGGGTTGTCTCATTGAAGCCGTCCTCAGGAACTGAGTTCTGTGTTTGTGATCCATGAAACAGCTACTACCATACATTGGGCCCTGAAATATGACCCCGCTCGACTTCTTAACCACCCTTGTCCTCTGTCCAGGAGTTGCAAGTAGTTTCTGGTGTTTGTAGTATGCTGGGGGCCACACGCAGCGCTGACCATCGGGGTGGGCTGTGTTGCGGTAGGCACGTGGCCGGGCCAGCCGGGCGCCTTGGGATCACGATAAATTAGTTCTATTACTGTTTGAATAATTCTCATATCCTAGTGACTTTCCGGATGTCTTTCCAGAAGAACTGCCAGGTATTCCACCTGACAGGGATGTAGAGTTCGTCATAGATCTTATCCCAGGAACTGCTCCAATCTCTAGGAGACCTTACAAGATGGCACCCTTAGAACTAGCCGAGCTTAAGAAACAACTCGATGAGTCCTTGCAAAACGGTTTCATCCGTCCTAGTTCTTCTCCTTGGGCTTGCCCCGTACTCTTCGTCAAGAAGAAGGATGGTACGGACCGGATGGTTGTAGATTATCGTCCCGTTAATTTGGTCACAATAAAGAACAAGTATCCGCTCCCCAGGATCAATGACCTATATGATCAGCTCGCTGGATCCTCAGTCTTTTCCAAGATGGATTTGAGGTTAGGCTATCACCAAATCAAGATCAGAAACAGGGACATTCCTAAGACGGCTTTCGTCACTCGTTATGGCCAGTACGAGTACACCGTCATGTCCTTTGGTCTAACCAACGCTCCAGCTACTTTCTCCCGCTTGATGAACTCGATCTTCATGGAGTACTTAGATAAGTTCGTCGTGGTTTACCTCGATGACATTCTTATTTACTCGAAGAACGAGGAAGAGCACGCCGAACACCTTAGACTTGTGTTAGAGAAACTCAGAGAGCACCGCCTTTATGCCAAGTTCTCCAAGTGCGGATTTTGGTTGCCAGAAGTGACCTACCTAGGCCACGTGATCTCTGGTAAGGGCATTGCTGTCAATCCCGAGAGAGTTCAAGCCGTTCTTGATTGGACTCCACCCGAAACAGTTAAACAAGTTAGAAGTTTCCTTGGTCTAGCCAGCTATTGTTGCCGCTTTGTTGAAAACTTCTCCAAAGTAGCCAAACCCCTCACGGAACTTCTCAAGAAAGATAAAAAGTTTGAGTGGTCCCCACAGTGTGAGTACAGTTTTCAGGAACTGAAAAGACACCTGACTTCTGCTCCCATACTTGTGCCACCGGATTTCACTAAAGACATTGTTATCTACTGCGACGCCTCACGACAGGGACTAGGTTGCATTCTTATGCAGGATCGTCATGTAATTGCCTATGCATCTCGACAGTTGCATCCACATGAGGATAATTATCCTACACATGATCTAGAGCTTGCAGCCGTAGTCTATGCACTTAAGACCTGGCGACATTACCTTCTTGGTAAACGTTGCGAGATTTACACCGATCACCAGAGTCTCAAGTATATCTTCACCCAACCAGTTTTGAACCTTAGGCAAAGACGTTGGTTGGAGTTGATCTCAGATTACGACTTAGGTATTACCTACACCCCAGGCAGGGGCAATGTCATGGTTGATGCGCTAATTCGTAAGTCCTATTGCAACAATCTTATGTTGCAGCAGGGACAACCACTCCTCCATGAGGAATTCTGTAAGCTTAATCTTCACATTGCTCCTCAAGGATTCCTCTCTACCTTGGTGGCGAAACCCACTCTTGTGGATCATATCATAGAAGCCCAGAAGCATGATACGGGGATTACCCGGATCAAGAGACACATTGCCAAGGGTATTGCTGGTAGTTTCTCATTAGATGATCGAGGTGTTGTTTTCTTCGGAAACCGCCTGGTGGTTCCCAAGAGGAGCATCTTCGACAATTGATTCTTAAGGAGGCGCATGAATCTCCTCTCACGATTCATCCCGGTAGTACTAAGATGTATCAGGACCTACGCCAGAGGTTCTGATGGACTAGGATGAAGAGAGAAATCGCTCAGTTCATTGCTAACTGTGACGTTTGTCGTCGCGTTAAGGCAGAGCATCAAAGGCCTGCTGGCACCCTTCAACCTTTAGCTATTCCTGAGTGGAAATGGGATAAGGTTGGTATGGACTTCATCACCAGCTTTCCCAGGACCAAGAAAGGGAATAATGCTATCTTCGTAGTCATTGATCGTCTTTCCAAAGTGGCTCACTTCCTACCTGTTCGAGAGAATATCATCGCTAGTCAGCTCGCTGACTTATATATTTCTCAAATAGTTTCACTTCATGGTGTTCCACTAGAAATCAATTCAGACCGTGGTAGTCTTTTCACTTCTCATTTCTGGGAGAGTTTCCAAACTGCCATGGGCACCCATCTTTCCTTCAGTACCGCTTTCCACCCTCAATCAAGTGGTCAGGTGGAAAGGGTCAACCAAATCCTCGAAGACATGCTTAGAGCTTGCGTTATCTCATTCGGTATGGATTGGGAGAAGTGCCTTCCTTTCACCGAGTTTGCTTATAACAATAGATACCAATCCAGTCTCAAGAAAGCTCCTTTTGAGATTCTATATGGACGAAGATGTCGAACACCTTTGAACTGGTCAGAAACCGGTGAAAGACAATTCTTTGGACCGGACATGATCCAGGAGGCAGAAGAGCAAGTTCGCATCATTCATGAGAATTTGAAAACAGCCCAATCTCGTCAAAAGAGCCAGTATGACCGTCGTCATAAGGAAGTGGCTTATGAAGTTGGCGACAAGGCTTACCTTCGGGTTACCCCTTTGAAGGGTACCCATCGTTTCGGTATCAAGGGCAAGTTGGCTCCTCGTTACATTGGTCCTTTTCGCATTCTTGCTAAACGAGGAGAGGTTGCCTACCAGTTGGAACTACCACCACATCTTTCTCGAGTTCATGATGTCTTCCACGTCTCTCAACTCAGGCGTTGCTTCTCGGATCCCATCCGTGGAGTGGACCACGAAACGCTTGATCTCCAAGATAACCTCACATATTGAGAGTACCCTGTTCGCATTCTTGATCAAGCAGAGCGTGTCACTCGACGTCAGAACATCAAGTTTCTCAAAGTTCAGTGGTCTCATCATTCCGAGAGAGAAGCTACCTGGGAGCGTGAAGATCGTCTTCGACTGGAGTACCCCACTTTCTTTCCGCCAACCCCTGAATCTCGGGACGAGATTCTTTCGAGTGGGGGCGAGTTGTCACATCCCTAGTTCTGGTATGCTCAAGGCTAGCTAGTCATGTGTGCATCATGTTTAAATTCCATTAAATTTTGAAATGAGGATTTGTGAAACCCTCAGAATCATTTCTGGAAATGACCCAAATAAAAATTGCTCCAAAAAGGTCCAAGAAATGTTCATGTCTCTGGGCAGAGATAAAAATCCAACCAATATTTTTAGGAGCTCATAAATAATTATTTTGGGCATTTGGAATTAATGCAATAATTATTTGCCTTGGATATATATTGTTATGTATATAAAATATTGTCCAAAAATTGTGCCATTTGTTGGGGAGCTCTGGAATACTACCATTAGCCCCTACAAAAATTGGCATAATAAAATAAAATTATTTAGTATTTTTATTAAATCAAAACATATGTCAGAAATTAGAAAAGAAACAAAATGGGAAAAACTTACCTGGCGCTTACCTCCCTCTGCAGTCGTTCCTGTACGGCCTGGCCGGCCCATTTGGCCAAGCCCAGCCCACTGGCTCCCTCCTCTGTCGTCTTCGTCCTCGACAGGAGGATGGGCGCGTGCCTGACGCACGCGCACCGTTGCGCCGCGCCACCTCCTCCCTCCCTGCCTGCCTGTCCTCCCTCTCGTCGCCTGGATCGTCCCGCACGTCGCCATGCGCCCCCCAAGCCGCTCTCACTCTCCCCCCGTGCTCCTCTCCTCTCCCTCTCTCTCTCTCACGGCCGAGCCCGCCGACGCCGCCGCTCGCTGTTGCCGCGCTCCCCGCCGTCCCCTCGCTCCTCCGACGCACCCAGGAGCTCCGCCTCCTCGCTCTGTAGCCTCTCCGCCAAGCTGTGCATCGCCGGACGCCCCGTGGAGCCGTCGTCGTCGCCTTCATCACCTCCGGCCGCCGTGGATCTCCGTCGCCGCTCGCCGCCGTCAGCGCCTCCCCCGAGCTCGCCGTCGTCTCTTCCGGTACCCTGTGAGCCCCCCCACCCCGCGTTGGTTCCCCCTCCTCTCATGCCTCCCCGTGCGCCGTAGCCGCGCGCTCGCTCGAGCCGAGCTCCGGCCGCCGCCGCGAGCTGCGCTCCGGCAAGCTCCGGCGCTCCCGCGGCTTCCCGCCTGCTCCACTGGATGCGGGAGAGCACGGGCTACGCCCCTATGCTCTCAGACGCCACCCCCGTGGCCCCCAACGCGGACGCCGTCGCATCCTGTGGTCGCCGCCGACGACCTCGCCGGCCTGACGGGTGGGCCCCATCGCCCAGGTGATTAGCTTAGTGCTAATCACCGCCTAATTAACCTGACACTGACCACTAGGCCCCGTGCCCCCTAATCATTTTAATTAAGCAAATAACCCCTCCTATATAACCCCGTGTGACTGACGTGTGGACCCCACACGTCAGGGTTGACCTGGAGCGACCCGTTGACCTGCTGACGTCACTCCGACGTCAGGCTGACGTAGTTATCCATTTTCTGGATTTAATTTAAATCAGGAAATTCCAGAAAATGTTTCAAACTTCAAAAATTCATATCAAATCAACCGTAGCTCAGATTGAAATAATTTATATATGAAAAATCATCAGAAAAATGCAAGGAACCCATTTATGCAAGTTTCATGCATGAAAAACCAACTTATACTTGCTGTATAAGTGAAAACGTAATAATGGCATGTTATATACTTCATTTGGGGTTTGCATATGAACCCTTGGTTCATATGGACTTCAACAAAATTGATGCTAGATGCATTAGGGTAAATCATAGCATATTTGAAATGTCATCTTCATGCATCATATTGTTGCATATGGTTGTTTATTGATTACCGACACCGTTCCTTCTCGATAGGTCTTGCTCCGGAGACCGTTCCAGAGTACCTGTCTATGAAGCAGTGCCTCCCTTGTTGATCTACCAGGCAAGCAAACCCCACTTGTTCATTCCGATCTATTCCCACGCTCGCTCCTGCTCTCTTTTATTGCATTAGGACAACAGCGAATCAACTGCTACTTTATGCTGCGGTAGTTGAACCCATTCCTCTGCATGACCTGTCATTGCCACAGTAAATAGATGAAACCCACTAGCATGTGTAGGAGTTGATTGAGCCATGTTGTGCTTCTACCATGCCATGCCTGCTATTGCTTAGAGTTGTGTCAGGTCTGATTCATTGGGAATGGATTGGAGTGATATGATATGTTCTGATGCTGAGAGTTAAGTGTGTGAACATGATTTGGTAAAGGTAGCGGTGAGAGGCCATGTAGGAGTACATGGTGGGTTGTCTCATTGGAACCGTCCTTAAGCACTGAGTTCTGTGTATGTTGTCCAATGACTAGATACTACCACACATTGGGTTCCGGTAATTCGACCCCTCTCGACTTATTAACCAACTTGATCTCTGTCCAGGAGTTGCAAATAGTTTCTGGTGTTTGTAGGTAGTGTTAGTAGTCTACCAAATGGCACCCGGCCAGGTGGGCTTGGGACAGACTAGGCACAAGTGGCACGGTGTACCAAGCGTAGATCCATCCGGCGAGATGGGCTTGGGAACCCTGCACACATCGTTTGGGGCCGTGAGCGACACCCCGGCCGGATCTCCTTGCGGATGGAACCCAAATAGGCGATAAACCTGGACTAGAGTCTTGTGTGGTTAGTCAGGTCGTGGCCGACACCCTCGCCAGGCTTCCGCTTGAAGGTTGCCGAGATACATGACGTGTACATGGTGATAAGTGGTGAGGGCGTGTGTGAAGAAGTACACCCCTGCAGGGTTATCATGATCTATTCGAATAGCCGTGTCCTCGGTTATGGACTTCTTGGATGCTTACGTGGTACATAGACAACTTAAAGTGGATACTCTAAAATGCTCAAGATAAGTGTGAGTGCTACGGATGGCCTTCTCGTAGTGAGACGGGGATGAATCCATAGTAGTGTATTGATGTGGTGATTAGTGGACTCGTGTGCGCCTTTTCAAAAGAGTTACCAGCAGTCGTAGAACAGGATAGCCACAGAGTCAAAGCTGGCTTGCTGCAACTAAACCCCACATTACATCCTTGATACTAATGCATGTATGATAGGATCTGATGTAAGTCTTGCTGAGTACCTTTGTACTCACGTTTGCTTTACTTATGTTTTGCAGATGAGACATCTGTCTCACTAGTAGTTCTGCTTGGACTTCGACGAGTAGCTTGTACCTCAGCTACGATCTTGATCGGAGGTTGTAGATAGTCAGGCGTTTCAGCCTTTTTCTTTTGTAGTTGTCTGTACTCAGACATGTAATGCTTCCGCTTGTTGCTTGAATGCTCTGAATGATGGGTCATGTGACCCCTGTTTGTATTTAATGCTATGTGGCTCTTCTAAGCCTTTATCTATATGAGTTTGCATTATGTTGTGATGCCATGTTATGCGTACGTGTAATGTGTATTGCTATGTGTGGGATCCGACAATCTAGTTGTTTATCCTTGGCAGCCTATCATATGGGGAAATGTAGTCTAGTGCTTTCTGAGCGATAGTTGTCCGCTACAGCCCAACGCTGTCGGGACCCCGATCCTAAGTCACATCGATCCAGCATGTAACACATCATATCACTTTGCGGCCTCACGCACGGTACTCCCACGGGTGCCACCTTACCTGGCCCGGGACCGTTTGCGCCTTTTGGCTCACGTATATGATAGTGTCGCTAGCATCCATATGACAGAGAACCCGGGCCGACATGGCTAGTCGTGAACCCAAAGCGGCGCTAACCCATGAGGACAGGCATACATGAATCACATCGAGCATGTCGGTCATCAGCGTATTTATCCGGGCTGTAGCGCTGGGCTAACAGGACTCCGGTAACCCGGGCTGTAGCATGCTAGGCAGGACTCCGGATAACAGCGCGTGACATTTCCCCGAAGGGACAGACACAGGAACGACGTGAAACACATGCCGGCCAGTCAAGTGTTCCGAGCAGTAGTGCTGGGCTAGCAGGACTCCGGTGAACCGGGCTGTAGCGGACTACTATCGCTCAGAAGCACTAGACTTACATTTCCTCATATGAAAGGCTGCCAAGGATAAACAACTAGATAGTCGGATCCCACACATACCAAGCATTTCAATCATACACACAATATGCTCGATATGTGTAAATACAACATGGCATCACAACAAGACTCTATGACTCAAAGTATTTATTCATTAGGCTCCGAGGAGCGAGATATTACAACATGGGTCTCATGACCCAACAATCAGAGCATACAAGCAACAAGCACATGCGGAAGCTTAACATGTCTGAGTACAGACATCTACAAATGAAAAGGCTGAGAAGCCTGACTATCTATCAGATCCTGCCGAGGGCACAAGATCGTAGCTGAGGTATCAAGCTAAACATCGAAGTCCAAGCGATACTACTAGCGAGACTGACGTCTCTCTACAAAACATAAAATAGGCAAACGTGAGTACAACCGTACTCAGCAAGACTTACATCAGAACTAACTACATATGCATCAGTTCCAATAAAGGGGGTGGTGGAGTTTGACTGCAGCAAGCCAGCTTTGACTCGGTGGCTATCCTGAACTACGACTGCGAGTAACTCCTTTGAGGTGGCGCACACGAGTCCAGATATTCACCATATCAATACACCACTATGGATCCGCTCCCGTCTCCCTACGAGAACGCCATCCATAGCACTCACGCTTATCTTGCGCATCTTAGAGTATCCACTTTCACTTGTCTATGAACTGTTATAGGCAACCCAGAAGTCCATTACCGCGGACACGGCTATTCGAATAGATGATGTTAACCCTGCAGGGTTGTACTTCTTCATACATGTTTCCACCACTTAGCGTCTGCACACGACATGTGCTCGGCAGACTTCAAGCGAAAGCCTTCGTGGGTGTAGACCACGACCTACCTAAACACTCAAGTCTCTAGTCCAGGTTTATCGCCTATTCGGGTTCCATCCGCAGGGAGTCCAGCCGAGGTTTCCACTAACGGCCCCGAACGATGTGTACAGGGTCCCAGACACCAAACGGGCGCCCGGCTGCTCGGCCACGTGCCTACCGCAACACAGCCCACCCCTACGGTCAGCGCTGCGTGCGGCCCCCAGCATACTACAACACCAGAAACTACTTGCAACTCCTGGACAGAGGACAAGGGTGATTAAGAAGTCGAGCGGGGTCATATTTCAGGGCCCAATGCATGGTAGTAGCTGTTTCATGGATCACAAACACAGAACTCAGTTCCTGAGGACGGTCTCAATGAGACAACCCACCATGTACTCCTACATGGCCTCTCACCAATACCTTTACCAAATCGTATTCACACACTTAGCTCACACACAGTAGGACATGTTCATCACCATTCCAATTCATTCCCGATGAACCAGACCCGACTCAACTCTAAGCAGTAGCAGGCATGACAAACAAGCATGAATGAGTAGGCACAACATGGGCTCAAACAACTCCTACTCATGCTAGTGGGTTTCATCTATTTACTGTGGAAATGACAGGTCGTGCAAAGGATAAAGGGGTTCAGCTACCGCAGCAAGTAACACATGAATCGTTGTTGTCCTAATGCAGTAAAAGAGAGCAGGAGCGAGAGGGTGGGATTGTATCGGGATGAACAAGGGGGTTTTGCTTGCCTGGCACTTCTTAAGATAACATAGCTCTTCATCGGTGTCATCGAACTCATCGTCGAAACACCGTCTAGTGAGAGGGGACGGTTACCTGCAAACACAGAAAGACACAATCAATGTAATGCAACAATATGATGCGTGATCATGACATGGCAATATGCTGTGATTTGAGCTAATGCATCTAACTATGACTTAAATGAAGTTGGTTTGAATACATGAGTCAAATTCCAACTCCATATGTGATTATTTAAATGCCCTATATTTGTTTTGTCCAAAACAGAGGACAAACATTGTTCAAACATGCATGAGAATGGTACAAATGGATTCCTTGAATTTTTCTGATAATTTTTCATATATAAATTATTTCCATTGGAGTTATAGATTATTTTCTATGATTTTTCAAAGTTTTGGATATTTTCTGAAATAGATAAATCATTTAAGATTTATTTAAATTCCAGAAAAGGATTACTGCGTCAGCCTGACATCATCATGACGTCAGCAGGTCAACGGGGCACAGTCCAGGTCAAACCTGACCGGTGGGGTCCACTGGTCAGTGACACAGTGTCAACTACAGAGGCTGACGTGTGGGTCCGGGTCAACGTACACGTCAGCATAGTCAAAGCTGACGCATGGGCCCGCTGCAATTAGATTAACCTTAATCTATTATTGTTAATTGATTAGTTAGGCAGTGGTGCCCGGCTGTCAGTGAGAGAGGGGGTTAGTTAGCCCCGTGATTAGTGCTAATGACGGGTCCACGTCAGCGGCCGCCGGGGTTAGTCGCCGGCGACGTCCAGAGACGGCGGCGTTTCTCGGGTTTTGCCCTCCGGCTAACAAATGGGCGGCGGAGGGGCTCTACGTGAAGTTGGGACTCGCCCGCATCCATCTGTGCAAACGACAGGGGCTGAGGTGGCCCTAGCTTGCCGGAGGCAAGCTCGCGGCGGTGGCCGGAGTTCGGGCGTGCACGGGAACGACGCTAGGAGGCACGGCAGGGGGCACAGAAGGGTGCTACGGCCTCCTAGGGGTGCACTGAGCACGGTGACACGCTCGGACGCATGCTTGCACGGCCGTAGCCACGACGGTGACATGGCCGGCGGCGAGGAGCGCTCGGGCTCGAAGGGGGCGATGGCTACGTGGCGCAAACGAGCAAGGGGGAAGTGGGGATCGAAGGAGAAGCTCACGGGGAGTGCAGCGGTGGTCTTGGCAAGCTCGGGGAAGCAACGGAGCGGGCGCACGGTCGCCGGCGATCTCGGCGGACCGAGGTTGAAGAAGACGGCGATGGCGGTGCTGCGGTGCGTCCGGGGCCTCATTGCTAGGTGGAGAGGTAGAAGGGTTCGAGGCGGAGCCTCTGGGCACATCGGCGAGGCGAGGCAGTGGCTGTGGCCACGGCGGTGCTCATCGGCGGCGACGGCGCTTTCGGGTGGCCGCAAGAGAGAGAACAGAGGAGGGGGATGAGCTCGAGGGAGTGAACGGGAGGGACCAGGGGGCTGCGTGGCGCTGTGAGAGACGATCCAGGCGACGGAAGGACAGCCAGGCAGAGTGGAGGTGGCGCGCGCGCGGCGAGCACACGCCCTCCTGCCCACTGGCAGGAGGTTGAAGACGGTGGAGGGCCTGGTGGGCTGGGCCACAACTGGGCCGGCTCTGGTGGCTTTGCCAGGTAAGTTCCTTTCTCTCTCTCCTTTTCTATTTATTTCAGTTTTCTATTATTCTGTAAATTTGAGGGCTTTATTAAAAATACTTAAGAACTTTCAAAAATCATGAGACTGCTTGTGGCCACTGTTTGGATTATTTCCAATAACCAGCAATTCAGTTCATGAATATTTGGACATTTAAAATAATATATAAAATTTAAATGCCCAAATGCAAATACTATATGATTTAATTCAATAATCCAAATGTCATGGAAAAATGTGCAATATCTCTGGTTACTGCTCAAAGCATTTTTCCAGAAATGATGAACATTTTTAAAGCCATTTGGAATCAATGAAAATATTTTAGTTGAACCTAGTGAATTTTAGTGCTAGGGTTTCAACAATCCCCATTTCAAATTTCTTTGGAATTTTAAACATGATGCATGGATGCAATGCCACTAGTTACAAGCAAACTCTAGGGTTGTGACAACTCACCCCCACTAAACAAGAATCTCGTCCCGAGATTCAAGACGTGAGGTAAGAAGACAGAGGGAGTACAAAGCTAACACGGTCTTCACGATCCAACTGTCCTTCTCAGAGATGTTGATTAATTGCTTCAAATGGATTTTGACATCCATGCTTTTGAGATCTTGATCCAACACGATGGTGACAGAAAGAAACTCTATAGGAAACGATCTCCTCGAAGATCGAGCATTCAGGATTAACTCGTGGAATGAGATGTTGGAACATCTCGAGTTGAGGCACAAAACGCATCGTGAGGGACGGAAGAACAACAACGGGGTTTGATTTGATGGGCAAAAATTCCACACTTAGAAAGATGGTGGAGGGTGTCACGGTAGCTAGGAAAATTGCCATGATTCCATAACGGGGCACCTCAGGGAAAGTGACTCGCAGAAATATTCCCTTAAGTGGCAAAAACAATTACTTTTGATACTGAGATCATTGGAACTCTTTATTCCAGCCTAAGGCACTCACAAACGATCGTTTGAAGGAGCTCGGAAAGGTGACATACTCGGACTAGGTTGGATGATGTGGACTACCTTGTTGAAGACAACGCAATGAATGATTTTGCTTAACACCGTAAATGGATGGAACCCAAGGTAGAATGGCACAACAGCGGTGCAAGCTGGGAACAAAATGCAAATGTTGGGAATGATTCTGGTAACTGGGAGATAACTCAACAGTCGAGAGCAATTCCACTGTTTGAATGGTTATGGTATAATCGAGAAAACTGAGAGCACAAGGATCCTTAGGGAGCAACTTCTAGAATAAGCCGCACGAAATCCTCATGGAGAAGATGGTCAAATAGTTCAATCAAGATACTATAATGGTAGATCTTCCGGCTAGGTGTGTCGGCCAGACATCAACCTTGTCGGGACCTACATCATAGATCTTGGAAAAGTTCCAACCATCATATCTGTCTGAGATTCAGATCTAGTTGGTAACAAGATAATCCAGACCCATCAAGTCTAGAAAGAAAAATGAAAGTTTGCAACACAAATCGACGAAATGACGTTGCAAGATTCTTAGGAAATGAACTACGATAGCAAGCTCCAAAACATGAGCTGGTTCTGCTAAACACATGTGAACACGCTGTCCTAGACAAGCATGACCACATGGTAGTCTTATAATAAAACACTACCGAGTTCTGGTTGGGAACCATCGTCGAGGATATCAAAGTCCCTGCATAAGGCATGCTCTTAAGAAGGAACTTCTTCTCCTTGAACAATTCAATCAGTGGCTTGGTGTGCTAGGGATACATATGGAAGGAAGGTTGCGAGCCTGTCAAACCATCGCATACTTCGCACATGCATGACTGACTTGGGATGGTACCAGAGGAAACAAAAACAAGCTTTCTCGAATCCACGGCGGCAACTTGCCTCAAATGCACATGAACTAGAGGAAGTCACTTCTTTCATCCAGGCATAAGCTTCATGAACGGAACACGAAGGCATTGCTTACAAAATTTCCAATACTAGTGTAGCGTTCAACATGAATCATGGGGGAGACAAAATGCTGCTGATGGGCTCAACAACAGCTCATCGGAATTACCATATCACTGGACTTCCACCATCATGTGAACATGGTGATAGCATTGGTCGGACCAAAAGATGTAATGGTGTATGCTCGAAGGATCAACCACGTGTAAGACAACATTACGAACATTGTTGGTTCTGATTTGACTTGACGATAGCCCATACTCAAGTCAAAGTTTTGACAAGACAATACATCCAACAACTGATCACGAGGACCAATTGGTGAAGATATCATCTTTCTTCAACACACACCACAAAAGATATCCCTTAACATGAACTAAGTCAGACAAGCTTTATCTTCCAACTCTCCAAGTTGTTGTCTAGCTCAACCAACTAGCTCAGGGATATCTAACACAGATTCTTGGAGAAAGGGTGGTTCACAAGGAACCAACTTGATCACGAGCTCAACATAACAGTCTGTGGACAACCTGGTAATACTTCCGAGAAGATATTCGGAAAATCACGAACCACCGATATGTTGCTAAGCTCGAGAACAATCTTGCTTTTCAGAGCAACATGATATGATCAAATAAGCAAGGGATTGAATAATCCTCACTCATTGATCGAAGAGTGCACCAGAATAAGGACTAGGTAGCACGTTCAATCTTAGGAAATGTAAGTCTAGTGCTTCTGAGCGATAGTAGTCCGCTACAGACCGGTTCACCGGAGTCCTGCTAGCCCAGCACTACTGCTCGGAACACTTGACTGGCCGGCATGTGTTTCACGTCGTTCATGTGTCTGTCCCTTCGGGGAAATGTCACGCGCTGTTATCCGGAGTCCTGCCTAGCCTGCTACAGCCCGGGTTACCAGAGTCCTGTTAGCCCAGCGCTACAGCCCGGATAAATACGTTGATGACCGACATGCTCGATGTGATTCATGTATGCCTGTCCTCATAGGTTTGCGCCGCGTTGGGTTCACGACTAGCCATGTCGGCCCGGGTTCTCTGTCATATGGATGCTAGCGACACTATCATATACGTGGGCCAAAAGACGCAAAGTATATAAGGACTTTCCAAAGTGGCTCACGTCTCTATATGGACGAAATAATCACGACCTAATCTTAGGGGAAAAGGGTCACGTTGGAATAAATGACTAGCTCTTGGGATGATGGACACTATAATAGATGACTTGCTGCGGTGGAATCATACGGCCCCGAACGATGTGTACAGGGTCGGAGACACCAAACGGGCGCCCGGCTGCCCGGCCACGTGCCTACCGCAACACAGCCCACCCCTACGGTCAGCGCTGCGTGCGGCCCCCAGCATACTACAACACCAGAAACTACTTGCTACTCCTGGACAGAGGACAAGGGTGATTAAGAAGTCGAGCGGGGTCATATTTCAGGGCCCAATGCATGGTAGTAGTTGTTTCATGGATCACAAACACAGAACTCAGTTCCTGAGGACGGCTTCAATGAGACAACCCACCATGTACTCCTACATGGCCTCTCACCAATACCTTTACCAAATCGTATTCACACACTTAGCTCACACACAGTAGGACATGTTCATCACCATCCCAATTCATTCCCGATGAATCAGACCTGACTCAACTCTAAGCAGTAGCAGGCATGACAAACAAGCATGAATGAGTAGGCACAACATGGGCTCAAACAACTCCTACTCATGCTAGTGGGTTTCATCTATTTACTGTGGAATGACAGGTCATGCAAAGGATAAAGGGGTTCAGCTACCGCAGCAAGTAACACATGAATCGTTGTTGTCCTAATGCAGTAAAAGAGAGCAGGAGCGAGAGGGTGGGATTGTATCGGGATGAACAAGGGGATTTTGCTTGCCTGGCACTTCTGAAGATAACATAGCTCTTCATCGGTGTCATCGAACTCATCGTCGAAACATCGTCTAGTGAGAGGGGACGGTTACCGGCAAACACAGAAAGACACAATCAATGCAATGCAACAATATGATGCATGATCATGACATGGCAATATGCTGTGATTTGAGTGATGGTTGGAACCTTTCCAAGATCTATTATGTAGGTCCCGACAAGGTTGATGACAGGATATTTCAGACTGCATGTCCGGAAAAGGAAGTTTGCAACACAAACCGACGAGATGACGTTGCGAGATTCTCAGGAAATGAACTACGATAGCAAGCTCCAAAACATGAGCTGGTTCTGCTATATACATGTGAACATGTTGTCCAAGACAAGCATGACCACAGAGTAGTCTTACAATAAAACACTACCGAGTTCAGGTGGGAAACCATCATTGCAGATAACGAAGTCCTTGATTAAGCCCGGGTTAGCTCTTAAAAAGGAACTTCCTCTCCTTGAACAAATCAATCAGTGGCTTGGTGTGCTAGGGACACATATAGAATGAAGGTTGCAAGTCTCCAAACCACAGAATACTTCGCACGTATGCATGACTGATTTGGGATGATTCCAGAGGAGGCAAAACGAACTTTCTCAAATCCACGGCAGCAACGTACATCAAATGCACGTGAATTAGAGGAAGTCACTCCTTTCATCCAAGCATAAGCTTCATGAACGGAACACGAAGGCATTGCTTACAAAGTTTCCAATACTAGTATAATGTTCAACATGAATCATGGGGGAGACAAAATGCTGCTAATGGGCTCAACAACAACTCATCGGAATTCCCATATCACTGGACTTCCACCAACATGTGAACACGGTGATAGCATTGGTCAGACCAAAGATGTAATGGTGTATGCCCGAGGGATCAACCACGAGTAAGACAACATTACGAGCATCATTGGTTCTGATTTGACTCGACGATAGCCCATACTCAAGTCAAGGTTTTGACAAGTCAATAGATCCAACAACTGATCACGAGGACCAATTGGTGAAAATATCATGTTTCTTCAACACACACACACACACACAAAGATAACCCTTAACATGAGCTACGTCGGATGGTTCACAAGATTCTTCCAACTCTCCAAGTTGTTGTTTAGCTCAACCAACTAGCTCAGGGGTACCCAACACAGATTCTTGGAGAAAGGGTGGTTCACAAGAAACCAACTTGATCACGAACTCAACATAGCGGTCACGTGACAACCTGGTGATACTTCCGAAAAGATCTTCGGAAAACCATGAACCACCGATATGTTACTAAGCTCGAGATCAATCTTGCTTTTCAGGGCAAGACGATATGATCAAAAGAGCAAGGGTTTGAATAATCCTCACTCATTGATCGAGGAGTGCACCAGAAATAAGGACTTGGTAGCACGACCAATCTTAGGATGATGATTTAATAACCAACACGCTAAGAATGAGAATATTGTCCATTAACTACCAGGCAACACGGTTGCTAGGAGTATTGATTTCACACATCATGGTTCACTTGTCGGCATTCTGGCTGTGGCAACACGGAAACCGAGGAATGAGCAATGATGGCAAGAAGTATTACTGCGTCAAGAATTCATAAGAGGTGGTGCAATTCTCATCACATTCTTGACATAAAGATGGTAACACTCCAAGGTAGAACAGAAAGCATTTTGATCTGTGGAATACAATTACTTTGACCCAATCCTCGAAATGGACAAGGTACTGGAGTTTGTTTCTCCTAGTCATTCCCGGATAGAATGGCTCGACGGACCACAAGAGTAATAGGCATAGATAAACGAATGCACGACTACTCCTGACTGTCAATTAACAGACGAGGGCCAGGAAATAGCCAAAGAGGGACAACTCAACAGAACATATAACTTTCTGAGTTGTGGATGCTTGGATTAGTATGTCGGACCAAGTTCAACATATTTCTTCCAGATAACCCATGCAGAAAGGTAGAGCTGGCAGAATCACAATATGAATGGAGTACTCCTCAAGAGCACCCTGGTTGTGATCTTTTGGTTCAACAAACTTCTGCCGTAAATGGTTCATAGTATTTGGAAGAAGGGAATACCACGGACCTCGAGGACTATCGCAAAGTTTACTAATATCTTAAGGGATCTAGCAAATACTAACAACATGATGTAGGGTGAATCTCGGGTTCGAAAACCCAGGAGTAGAATACCTACTACTAATTGGCATCACGGGTTGCTTTCGAGAATGGTGGCCAGAATCATCACACTAGAAAGACAAGACATGGACAGATTGTTAGATGATTCATAAGATACCTAAGGTCATAGTAGTAGCTCCAACATATATGTCAAGGCAATAAATTACCTCAACGCACCGGTTAGTGTGCTTATTCTGACCAAAAGGACATCGGGAACAGGAAGAAAAGATTTGCAAATGCATCTGACTGTTTAGAAACCTGGGGTGACTCGGACAGCATAACGGCTGTAAATGCTCAAAATGATTTAAGACATCCTGCAAAATGGTGGCATAACCACTCAACATCACAATATCAATGTTCTGAGATAAACTAAGAACACATGGAAGTAGTAGGAACAGAACTGAGGCTTGAACTCAACAATCCTAGGCAACTATGGTTTAGTAACACGTCATCCTGGGAGATAGATGAGAAGGCCTAGTTCTTAAACCCCGTAGAAGAGAAGAGGATGACTCAGATCAGAAGGCCATGAGGTATAAGGAGTAAAAAGAGCCTTACGTTCCCTTCCACAATCAATTCCCTTACATAACTAAAGCATTTCTAGACACAACTTCGACCAGTTTGGCTTGGTAATCCTACAGGCAGTCAGGCTCTGATACCAATGTTGTCCAAGATCATATTCAAGAGTGGACTTGTCATGGTCCCATCCATTTCCGGTGATAAGCAAAATCATTCATTGTGTTGTCTTCAACAAGGTAGTCCACATCATCCAACCTAGTCCGAGTATGTCACCTTTCCGAACTCCTTCAAACGAACGTTTGTGATTGCCTTAGGCTGGAATAAAGAGTTCCAATGATCTCAGTATCAAAAGTAATTCTTTTTGCCACTTAAGGGAATAGTTCTTCGAGTCACCTTCCCTGAGGTGCCCCGTTATGGAATCATGGCAATTTTCCTCGCTACCGTGACACCCTCCACCATCTTTCTAAGTGTGGAATTTTTGCCCATCAAATCAAACCCCGTTGTTGTTCTTCCGTCCCTCACGATGCGTTTTGTGCCTCAACTCGAGATGTTCCAACATCTCATTCCACGAGTTAATCCTGAATGCTCCATCTTCGAGGAGATCGTTTCCTATAGAGTTTCTTTCTGTCACCATCGTGTTGGATGAAGATCTCAAAAGAAAGGACGTCAAGATCAATATGATGCAATGAAGCTACTTCTTCGAGAAGGGCAGTTGGATCGAGGAGACCGTGATAGTTGTGACCTCCTTTCTTCTAACCTCACGACTTGAATCTCGGGACGAGATTCTTGTTTAGTGGGGGTGAGTTGTGACAGCCCCAGAATTGTTTGTAGTTAGTGGCATCTGCATTCATGCATCATGTTTGATTTCAAAGGAAATTTTGAAGTGGGGATGACCAAGCCCTAGCACTAAAGCAATTCAAATAGGTTCAACCAAGAAAATATTTCCAGTAAATCCAAATGGCTTTCAAAAATGTTCATCATTTATGGAAAATGCTGTAAACAGTAACCAGAGGTGATGCACATTTTTCCATGACTATTTGGGCTCTGAGTTAAATCATACTCTATTTGCATTTGGGCATTTAAATGCTATAAAATGATTTAAATGCTCAAATAATCATAAACTAAAATGTTTACTGTTGGATATATTCTAAACAGTAGCCATGATTAGTTTCATGAATTCTGGTAATGCCCTGGCATTTTTAATAAAGCCCAACAGTTGCAGGAAATTAGAAAACAGAAAACAGAGAGAGAGAGAGAAACCCACCTGGGCCTCCTTACCTGGCGCGCCTGTAGCCCAAGTGGCCGGCCCAACACTGTTGGCCCAGCCCAGCAAGCGCCCCCACCGTCTTCAACCTCCTGCCAGTAGGCAGGAGGGCGTGTGGTCGCCGCGCGTGGGCACGCGCCCTGGCCACCTCCTCCCTCCCAGCCTGCCTGGCTCCTCCCCGACGCCCTGGTGACGCCACGCATCACCCTCGACCCCCTCTCACTCTCCCCGAGCTCCTCTCCTACTCTGGCTCTCTCGCTCGCAACCACCGAGCGCTGTCGCCGCCGCCGACGAACACCACCGCGGCCATCGCCTCTCCCTCGCCCCTCCGAGCTGCCCAGAGGCTCCGCCTCGACGTCACGGAGCCCCAAGACGAAGCACGCGCTCGCGGGACGCCCAAAGCGACGCCATCATCCTCATCCATGCTGTCGGCCGCCGGAGATCCCCCTCGTTGCCCCGCTTGCTCCGACTCCTCCCCGAGCCCGCTGAGTTCTCCGTTGAGATCACTGTGAGCTCCTCCACCAATCCCCCTCCTTCCCGCGCTCGTTCCCGCACTCTAGCCACCCTTTTCGCCGGGGCCGTGAGCTCCTCGCCGCCGGCGATGACGCAGACGAGGCCAGAGCCACCGTAGCTAACTCCCGAGCACGGCAACGTGCTCCACACCTCACCAGGAGCCTAACACACACACCAGCTTCCCCTCCCGTGCACTACAACGCCAAACCCGCGGGTGCCCGAGCTCCGGCCGCCGCATAGCTCGTCGCCGGTGCCTCTGTAGGCCGCCCCAGCTCCAGCTGCTACCACCACTAGATGCGCCCCACCGCCAGCTCTCCGTAGCCGCAAACCGCGCACGAAATGGTCCTCTGTAGCGCGAGCCCGAGCAACTCCGGCGAGCCTCCGCCGCGGGATGTGGTCGCCGGTGCCTAATCCGGCGATGCTGACGTGGCGGCACAATTAGTGCTAATATCTGTTAATTACCCACCCTAACAGACACTGACATGTGGGTCCCCGAGCCTAATTAGGTTAATCTAATTATCCTGTTAAATTAGTGCTAATCTTGCGGGCCCCATTTGTCAGCATTGACTTTGACAAGTCAGTGTTCACCGGTCCCACCTGTCAACCACCCATTTCAGCCCTGTGTCACTGACGTGTGGATCCCACATGTCAGGTTTGACCTGGGCTGGCGCCTTTGACCGCTGACGTCACACCTATGTCACGCTGACGCATTAATTCAATTTCTGGATTTATTTTTATATAGGAAATTTCAGAAAATAGTACTAACTTCTAAAATTCATAGAAATTCAACCGTAACTCCAAATGAAATGATTTATATATGAAAAATTATCAGAAAAATCTAATCTATCCATCTGTACCATTTTCATGCATGTTTGAACAACTTAAAGTTGCTGTATAAGGCAATTTGCATAAATGGCATTTAAACTCTCACATATGGAGTTTGAACTTGAACTTAGGGTTCAAACCAACTCCATTTAACTTGTTGCTAGTTGCATTAGCTCAATCAACAGCATATTGCCATGACATTATCATGCATCATAATTGTTGCATTGCATTGATTGCGTTCCTCTTTGTTTGCCGGTATTTGTCCCCTCTCGATAGACGTGGTTTCGACGATGAGTTCGATGACACCGATGAAGAACTATACTATCTTCAGAAGTGTCAGGCAAGCAAAATCCCCTTGTTCATTTCGATAAAATCCCACTCTCTCGCTCCTGCTCTCTTTTATTGCATTAGGACAACAACGATTCATGTGTTACTTGCTGCGGTAGCTGAACCCATTTATCCTTTGCATGACCTGTCATTCCACAGTAATTAGATGAAACCCACTAGCATGAGTAGGAGTTTTTTGAGCCCTGATGTGCCTACTCATTCATGTTTGTTTGGCATGCCTGCTACTGCTTAGAGTTGAGTCAGGTCTGATTCATCGGGGATGAATTGGAACAATGATGAACATGTCCTACTGTGTGTGAGCTAAGTGTGTGAACACGATTTGGTAAAGGTAGCGGTGAGAGGCCATGTAGGAGTACATGGTGGGTTGTCTCATTGAAGCCGTCCTCAGGAACTGAGTTCTGTGTTTGTGATCCATGAAACAGCTACTACCATACATTGGGCCCTGAAATATGACCCCGCTCGACTTCTTAACCACCCTTGTCCTCTGTCCAGGAGTTGCAAGTAGTTTCTGGTGTTTGTAGTATGCTGGGGGCCGCATGCAGCGCTGACCATCGGGGTGGGCTGTGTTGCGGTAGGCACGTGGCCGGGCCAGCCGGGCGCCCGTTTGGTGTCTCGGAACCCTGCACACATCGTTTGGGGCTGTGAGCAAAACTCCGGCCGGATCTCCTCATGGATGGAACCCGAATAGGCGATAAACCTGGACTAGAGACTTGAGTGTTTAGGTAGGTCGTGGTCTACACCCACGTCGGCTTTCACTTGAAGTCTGCCGAGCACATGTCGTGTGCAGACGCTAAGTGGTTGAAACATGTATGAAGAAGTACACCGCTGCAGGGTTAACATCATCTATTCGAATAGCCGTGTCCGCGGAAATGGACTTCTGGGTTACCTATAACAGTTCATAGACAAGTGAAAGTGGATACTCTAAAATGCGCAAGATAAGCGTGAGTGCTATGGATGGCCTTCTCGTAGGGAGACGGAAGTGGATCCATAGTGGTGTATTGGATGGTGAATATGTGGACTCGTGTGCGCCACCTCAAAAGAGTCGCTTGCAGTCGTAGTTCAGGGTAGCCACCGAGTCAAAGCTGGCTTGCTGCAGTTAAAACCCCACCACCCCCTTTTGATACTGATGCATATGTAGATAGTTCTCATGTAAGTCTTGCTGGGTACATTTGTACTCACGTTTGCCTATTTTATGTTTTTGCAGAGAGACTTCAGTCTCGCTAGTAGTATCGCTTGCACTTCGACGTTTAGCTTGATACCTCAGCTACGATCTTGTGCCCTCGGCAGGATCTGGCAGATAGTCAGGCTTCCCAGCCTTTTTCATTTGTAGATGTCTGTACCCAGACATGTTAAGCTTCCGCATGTGCTTTGACTTGTATGCTCTGAATGTTGGGTCATGAGACCCTTGTTTGTAATATCTCGCTCTTCGGAGCCTAATGAATAAATACTTTGAGTCGTAGAGTTTTGTTGTGATGCCATGTTGTATTTACTCATATCGGCATATTGTGTGTATGATTGAAATGCTTGGTATGAGTGGGATCCGACTATCTAGTTGTTTATCCTTGGCAGCCTTTCATATGAGGAAATGTAAGTCTAGTGCTTCTGAGCGATAGTAGTCCGCTACAGCCCGGTTCACCGGAGTCCTGCTAGCCCAGCACTACTGCTCGGAACACTTGACTGGCCGGCATGTGTTTCACGTCGTTCCTGTGTCTGTCCCTTCGGGGAAATGTCACGCGCTGTTATCCAGAGTCCTGCCTAGCCTGCTACAGCCTGGGTTACCGGAGTCCTGTTAGCCCAGCGCTACAGCCCGGATAAATACGTTGATGACCTACATGCTCGATGTGATTCATGTATGCCTGTCCTCATAGGTTAGCGCCGCCTTGGGTTCACGACTAGCCATGTCGGCCCGGGTTCTCTGTCATATGGATGCTAGCGACACTATCATATACGTGAGCCAAAAGACGCAAACGGTCCCGGGCCAGGTAAGGTGGCACCCGTGGGAATACCGTGCGTGAGGCCGCAAAGTGATATGATGTGTTACATGCTAGATCGATGTGGCTTAGGATCGGGGTCCTGACAGCGTTGCTCTTGAGATTCTGAATAATTAACTCCTTACAAGTATACTAAATGAACAGTCATTGATCGTCTTTCCAAAGTGGCTCACTTCCTACCTGTTCGAGAGAATATCACCGCTAGTCAGGTCGCTGACTTATATATTTCTCGAATAGTTTCACCGCTAGTCAGGACCCCGATCCTAAGTCACACCGATCTAGCATGTAACACATCATATCACTTTGCGGCCTCACGCACGGTATTCCCACGGGTGCCACCTTACCTGGACCGGGACCGTTTGCGCCTTTTGGCTCACGTATATGATAGTGTCGCTAGCATCCATATGACAAAGAACCCGGGCCGACATGGCTAGTCGTGAACCCAAGGCGGCGCTAACCTATGAGGACAGGCATACATGAATCACATCGAGCATGTCGGTCAACAACGTATATATCCGGGCTGTAGCACTGGGCTAACAGGACTCCGGTAACCCGGGCTGTAGCAGGCTAGGCAGGACTCCGGATAACACCGCGTGACATTTCCCCGAAGGGACAGACACAGGAACGACGTGAAGCACATGCCGGCTAGTCAAGTGTCCGAGCAGTAGTGCTGGGTTAGCAGGACTCCGGTGAACCGGGCTGTAGCGGACTACTATCGCTCAGAAGCACTAGACTACATTTCCCCATATGATAGGCTGCCAAGGATAAACAACTAGATAGTCGGATCCCACTCATACCAAGCATTTCATTCATACACACAATATGCCCGATATGAGTAAATACAACATGGCATCACAACATAACTCTACGACTCAAAGTATTTAATCATTAGGTTCCGAGGAGCGAGATATTACAAACATGGGTCTCATGACCCAACAATCAGAGCATACAAGTCAAAGCACATGCGAAAGCTTAACATGTCTGAGCACAGACATCTACAAATGAAAAAGGCTGAGAAGCCTGACTATCTACCAGATCCTGCCGAGGGCACAAGATCGTAGCTGAGGTATCAAGCTAAACGTCGAAGTCCACACGGAACTACTAGCGAGACTGACGTCTCTCTGCAAAAACATAAAATAGGCAAACGTGAGTACAAACGTAGTCAGCAAGACTTACATCAGAACTAACTACATATGCATCAGTTCCAATAAAGGGGGTGGTGGAGTTTGACTGCAGCAAGCCAGCTTTGACTCGGTGGCTATCCTGAACTATGACTGCGAGTAACTCCTTTGAGGTGGCGCACACGAGTCCACATATTCACCATATCAATACACCACTATGGATCCGCTCCCGTCTCCCTACGAGAACGCCATCCATAGCACTCACGCTTATCTTGCGCATTTTAGAGTATCCACTTTCACTTGTCTATGAACTGTTATAGGCAACCCAGAAGTCCATTACCGCGGACACGGCTATTCGAATAGATGATGTTAACCCTACTTCTTCATACATGTTTCCACCACTTAGCGTCTACACACGACATGTGCTCGGCAGACTTCAAGTGAAAGCCGACGTGGGTGTAGACCACGACCTACCTAAACACTCAAGTCTCTAGTCCAGGTTTATCGCCTATTCGGGTTCCATCCGCAGGGAGTCCGGCCGAGGTTTCCACTAACGGCCCCGAACAATGTGTACAGGGTCCGAGACACCAAACGGGCGCCCGGCTGCCCGGCCACGTGCCTACCGCAACACAGCCCACCCCTACGGTCATCGCTGCGTGCGGCCCCCAGCATACTACAAACACCAGAAACTACTTGCAACTCCTGGACAGAGGACAAGGGTGATTAAGAAGTCGAGCAGGGTCATATTTCAGGGCCCAATGCATGGTAGTAGCTGTTTCATGGATCACAAACACAGAACTCAGTTCCTGAGGACGGCTTCAATGAGACAACCCACCATGTACTCCTACATGGCCTCTCACCAATACCTTTAACAAATCGTATTCACACACTTAGCTCACACACAGTAGGACATGTTCATCACCATCCCAATTCATTCCCGATGAATCAGACCCGACTCAACTCTAAGCAATAGCAAGCATGACAAACATGCATGAATGAGTAGGCACAACATGGGCTCAAACAACTCCTACTCATGCTAGTGGGTTTCATCTATTTACTGTGGAATGACAGGTCATGCAAAGGATAAAGGGGTTCAGCTACCGCAGCAAGTAACACATGAATCGTTGTTGTCCTAATGCAGTAAAAGAGAGCAGGAGCGAGAGGGTGGGATTGTATCGGGATGAACAAAGGGGTTTTGCTTGCCTGGCACTTCTGAAGATAACATAGATCTTCATCGGTGTCATCGAACTCATCGTCGAAACATCGTCTAGTGAGAGGGGACGGTTACCGGCAAACACAAAAAGACACAATCAATGCAATGCAACAATATGATGCGTGATCATGACATGGCAATATGCTGTGATTTGAGCTAATGCATCTAACTATGACTTAAATGAAGTTGGTTTGAATACATGAGTCAAATTCCAACTCCATATGTGATTATTTAAATGCCCTATATTTGTTTTGTCCAAAACAGAGGACAAACATTGTTCAAACATGCATGAAAATGGTACAAATGGAATCCTTGAATTTTTCTGATAATTTTTCATATATAAATTATTTCCATTGGAGTTATAGATTATTTTCTATGATTTTTCAAAGTTTTGGATATTTTCTGAAATAGATAAATCATTTAAGATTTATTTAAATTCCAGAAAAGGATTATTGCGTCAGCCTGACATCATCATGACGTCAGCAGGTCAACGGGGCACGGTCCAGGTCAAACCTGACCGGTGGGGTCCACTGGTCAGTGACACAGTGTCAACTACAGAGGCTGACGTGTGGGTCCGGGTCAACGTACATGTCAGCATAGTCAAAGCTGACGCGTGGGCCCGCTGCAATTAGATTAACCTTAATCTATTATTGTTAATTGATTAGTTAGGCAGTGGGGCCCGGCTGTCAGTGAGAGAGGGGGTTAGTTAGCCCCGTGATTAGTGCTAATGACGGGTCCACGTCAGTGGCCGCCGGGGTTAGTCGCCGGCGACGTCCAGAGACGGCGGCGTTGCTCGGGTTTTGCCCTCCGGCTACCAAATGGGCGGCGGAGGGGCTCTACGTGAAGCTGGGACTCGCCCGCATCCATTTGTGCAAACGGCAGGGGCTGAGGTGGCCCGAGCTTGCCGGAGGCAAGCTCGTGGCAGTGGCCGGAGTTCGGGCGTGCACGGGAACGACGCTAGGAAGCACGGCAGGGGGCGCAGAAGGGTGCTACGGCCTCCTGGGGGTGCACTAAGCACGGTGACACGCTCGGACGCGTGCTTGCACGGCCGTAGCCACGACGGTGACATGGCCGGCGGTGAGGAGCGCTCGGGCTCGAAGGGGGCGGTGGCTACGTGGCGCAAACGAGCAAGGGGGAAGTGGGGATCGAAGGAGAAGCTCACGGGAAGTGCAGCGGTGGTCTTGGGAAGCTTGGGGAAGCAACGGAGCGGGCGCACGGTCGTCGGCGATCTCGGCGGACCGAGGTTGAAGAAGACGGCGATGGCGGTGCTGCGGTGCGTCCGGGGCCTCGTGGCTAGGTGGAGAGGTAGAAGGGGTCGAGGCGGAGCCTCTGGGCGCATCGGCGAGGCGAGGCAGTGGCTGTGGCCACGGCGGTGCTCGTCGGCGGCGACGGCTCTTTCGGGTGGCCGCGGGAGAGAGAACACAGGAGGGGGATGAGCTCGAGGGAGTGAACGGGAGGGACCAGGGGGCTGCGTGGCGCTGCGAGAGACGATCCAGGCGACGGAAGGACAGCCAGGCAGAGTGGAGGTGGCGCGCGCGCGGCGAGCACACGCCCTCCTGCCCACTGGCAGGAGGTTGAAGACGGTGGAGGGCCTGGTGGGCTGGGCCACAGCGCTGGGCCACAGCTGGGCCGGCTCTGGTGGCTTTGCCAGGTAAGTTCCTTTCTCTCTCTCCTTTTCTATTTATTTTAGTTTTCTATTATTCTGTAAATTTGAGGGCTTTATTAAAAATACTTAAGCACTTTCAAAAATCATGAGACTGCTTGTGGCCACTGTTTGGATTATTTCCAATAACCAGCAATTCAGTTCATGAATATTTGGACATTTAAAATAATATATAAAATTTAAATGCCCAAATGCAAATACTATATGATTTAATTCAATAATCCAAATGTCATGGAAAAATGTGCAATATCTCTGGTTACTGCTCAAAGCATTTTTCCAGAAATGATGAACGTTTTTAAAGCCATTTGGAATCAATGAAAATATTTTAGTTGAACCTAGTGAATTTCATTTAGTGCTAGGGTTTCAACAATCCCCATTTCAAATTTCTTTGGAATTTTAAACATGATGCATGGATGCAATGCCACTAGTTACAAGCAAACTCTAGGGCTGTGAGAACTCACCCCCACTAAACAAGAATCTCGTCCCGAGATTCAAGACGTGAGGTAAGAAGACAGAGGGAGTACAAAGCTAACACGGTCTTCACGATCCAACTGTCCTTCTCAGAGATGTTGATTAATTGCTTCAAATTGATTTTGACATCCATGCTTTTGAGATCTTCATCCAACACGATGGTGACAGAAAGAAACTCTATAGGAAACGATCTCCTCGAAGATCGAGCATTCAGGATTAACTCGTGGAATGAGATGTTGGAACATCTCGAGTTGAGGCACAAAACGCATCGTGAGGGACGGAAGAACAACAACGGGGTTTGATTTGATGGGCAAAAATTCCACACTTAGAAAGATGGTGGAGGGTGTCACGGTAGCGAGGAAAATTGCCATGATTCCATAACGGGGCACCTCAGGGAAGGTGACTCGCAGAAATATTCCCTTAAGTGGCAGAAAGAATTACTTTTGATACTGAGATCATTCGAACTCTTTATTCCAGCCTAAGGCAATCACAAACGATCGTTTGAAGGAGCTCGGAAAGGTGACATACTCGGACTAGGTTGGATGATGTGGACTACCTTGTTGAAGACAACCCAATGAATGATTTTGCTTAACACCGGAAATGGATGGAACCCAAGGTAGAATGGCACAACAGCGGTGCAAGCTGGGAACAAAATGCAAATGTTGGATATGATTCTGGTAACTGGGAGATAACTCAACAGTCGAGAGCAATTCCACTGTTTGAATGGTTATGGTATAATCGAGAAAACTGAGAGCACAAGGATCCTTAGGGAGCAACTTCTAGAATAAGCCGCACGAAATCCTCATGGAGAAGATGGTCAAATAGTTCAATCAAGATACTATAATGGTAGATCTTCCGGCTAGGTGTGTCGGCCAGACATCAACCTTGTCGGGACCTACATCATAGATCTTGGAAAAGTTCCAACCATCATATCTGCCTGAGATTCAGATCTAGTTGGTAACAAGATAATCCAGACCCATCAAGTCTAGAAAGAAAAATGAAAGTTTGCAACACAAATCGACGAAATGACGTTGCAAGATTCTCAGGAAATGAACTACGATAGCAGGCTCCAAAACATGAGCTGGTTCTGCTAAACACATGTGAACACGCTGTCCTAGACAAGCATGACCACATGGTAGTCTTATAATAAAACACTACCGAGTTCTGGTTGGGAACCATCGTCGAAGATATCAAAGTCCCTGCATAAGGCATGCTCTTAAGAAGGAACTTCTTCTCCTTGAACGATTCAATCAGTGGCTTGGTGTGCTAGGGATACATATGGAAGGAAGGTTGCGAGCCTGTCAAACCATCGCATACTTCGCACATGCATGACTGACTTGGGATGGTACCAGAGGAAACAAAAACAAGCTTTCTCGAATCCACGGCGGCAACTTGCCTCAAATGCACATGAACTAGAGGAAGTCACTTCTTTCATCCAGGCATAAGCTTCATGAATGGAACACGAAGGCATTGCTTACCAAATTTCCAATACTAGTGTAGCGTTCAACATGAATCATGGGGGAGACAAAATGCTGCTGATGGGCTCAACAACAGCTCATCGGAATTACCATATCACTGGACTTCCACCATCATGTGAACACGGTGATAGCATTGGTCAGACCAAAAGATGTAATGGTGTATGCTCGAAGGATCAACCACTAGTAAGACAACATTACGAACATTGTTGGTTCTGATTTGACTTGACGATAGCCCATACTCAAGTCAAAGTTTTGACAAGAGAATACATCCAACAACTGATCACGAGGACCAATTGGTGAAGATATCATCTTTCTTCAACACACACCACAAAAGATATCCCTTAACATGAACTAAGTCAGACAAGCTTTATCTTCCAACTCTCCAAGTTGTTGTCTAGCTCAACCAACTAGCTCAGGGATATCTAACACGGATTCTTGGACAAAGGGTGGTTCACAAGGAACCAACTTGATCACGAGCTCAACATAACAGTCTGAGGACAACCTGGTAATACTTCCGAGAAGATATTCGGAAAATCACGAACCACCGATATGTTGCTAAGCTCGAGAACAATCTTGCTTTTCAGAGCAAGATGATATGATCAAATAAGCAAGGGATTGAATAATCCTCACTCATTGATCGAAGAGTGCACCAGAATAAGGACTAGGTAGCACGTTCAATCTTAGGATGATGATTTAATAACCAACACGCTAAGAATGAGAATATTGTCCATTAACTACCAGGCAACACGGTTGCTAGGAGTATTGATTTCACACATCATGGTTCACTCGACGGCATTCCGGTTGTGACTACACGGGACCGAGGAAAGAAAAATGATGGCAAGAAGTATCACTGCGTCAAAAATTCATGAGAGATGGTGCAATTCTCATGACTCTCTTGACATAAAGATGGTAACACTCCAAGGTAGAGCAGAGCAGAAGCTGGATTGGCATTTCGATCTGCGGGATACAATTACTTTGACCCAATCCTAGAAATGGATGAGGCACTGGAGTTTGTTTCTCCTAGTCATTCTCGAATAGAATGGCTGGACGGACCATAAGAATAATAGGCATCGATAACACGAATGCTCAACTACTCTTGACCAACAATTGACAGACGAAGGTCAGAAACAACTAAGGAGAACAACTCAAAAGAACATATCACTTTATGAGTTGTGGATGCATAGATTAGTATATCGAGCAAAGCTCAACATTTCTTCCGGATAACCCATGCAGAAGAGGAAGAATTGGCAGAGTCACAATATAGAATGAAGAACTCATCAAGAGCACTCTAGTTGTGATTTTTGGTTCAACAATGAACTTCTGCCATAAGTAGTTCATGGTATTGGAAGAAGGATTTACCATGGACCTCGAGGACTAATGCAAAGGTTACTACTATCCTGATGGAACTAGCAAACACTATCAACAAGAAGTGAGTAGAGTGAATCTCGGGTTCGAGAACACAGGAGTAGAATACCTACTACTAAGCGGCATCACGGGATGCTTTCGAGAATGGTGGCCAGAATCATCACACCGGGAACACAAGACATGGACAGATTACTATATGGTTTCATAAGACACCTAAGGTCATAATAGTAGCTCCAACATATATGTCGAGGCAACGGAGTACCTCACAGACCGGTAGTGTGCTTAATCTGGCCCAAAAGGACATCGGGAACGGAAAGAAAGGATTTGCAAATGCTTCAGACTATTTAGAAACCTGGGATGACTCGGACAGCATAACGGCTGTAAATGCTCAAAAATATTTGAGACATCCTGCAAAAAGTGGTGGCATAGCCACTCAACATCACAATATCAATGTTCTGAGGCCAACTATGAACACATAGAAGTAGTAGAAACTGAGAAGCGGCTTGAACTCAACAATCCTAGGCAACTACGGTTTAGTAACACGTCATCCTGAGAGATAGAAGAGAAGCCTAGTTCTTAACCCCCGTAGAAGAGAAGAGGTTGACTCAGATCAGAAGGGCATGAGGTATAAGGAGTAAAAAGAGCCTTACGTTCCCTTCCACAATCAATTCCCTTACATAACTAAAGCATTTCTAGACACAACTTTGACCAGTAAATAGATCTGAGTCAGGCTCTGGAGTTCTTCTGGAATATAATTTGACAGCGTTGGTATCAGAGCCTGACTGCCTGTAGGATTACCAAGCCAAACTGGTCGAAGTTGTGTCTAGAAATGCTTTAGTTATGTAAGGGAATTGATTGTGGAAGGGAACGTAAGGCTCTTTTTACTCCTTATACCTCATGGCCTTCTGATCTGAGTCAACCTCTTCTCTTCTACGGGGGTTAAGAACTAGGCTTCTCTTCTATCTCCCAGGATGACGTGTTACTAAACCGTAGTTGCCTAGGATTGTTGAGTTCAAGCCGCTGCTCAGTTTCTACTACTTCTATGTGTTCATAGTTGGCCTCAGAACATTGATATTGTGATGTTGAGTGGCTATGCCAACACTTTTTGCAGGATGTCTCAAATATTTTTGAGCATTTACAGCCGTTATGCTGTCTGAGTCATCCCAGGTTTCTAAATAGTCTGAAGCATTTGCAAATCCTTTCTTTCCGTTCCCGATGTCCTTTTGGGCCAGATTAAGCACACTACCGGTCTGTGAGGTACTCCGTTGCCTCGACATATATGTTGGAGCTACTATTATGACCTTAGGTGTCTTATGAAACCATATAGTAATCTGTCCATGTCTTGTGTTCCCGGTGTGATGATTCTGGCCACCATTCTCGAAAGCATCCCGTGATGCCGCTTAGTAGTAGGTATTCTACTCCTGTGTTCTCGAACCCGAGATTCACTCTACTCACTTCTTGTTGATAGTGTTTGCTAGTTCCATTAGGATAGTAGTAACCTTTGCATTAGTCCTCGAGGTCCATGGTAAATCCTTCTTCCAATACCATGAACTACTTATGGCAGAAGTTCATTGTTGAACCAAAAATCACAACTAGAGTGCTCTTGATGAGTTCTTCATTCTATATTGTGACTCTGCCAATTCTTCCTCTTCTGCATGGGTTATCCGGAAGAAATGTTGAGCTTTGCTCGATATACTAATCTATGCATCCACAACTCATAAAGTGATATGTTCTTTTGAGTTGTTCTCCTTAGTTGTTTCTGACCTTCGTCTGTCAATTGTTGGTCAAGAGTAGTTGAGCATTCGTGTTATCGATGCCTATTATTCTTATGGTCCGTCCAGCCATTCTATTCCAGAATGACTAGGAGAAACAAACTCCAGTGCCTCATCCAGTTCTAGGATTGGGTCAAAGTAATTGTATCCCGCAGATCGAAATGCCAATCCAGCTTCTGCTCTGCTCTACCTTGGAGTGTTACCATCTTTATGTCAAGAGAGTGATGAGAATTGCACCATCTCTCATGAATTTTTGACGCAGTGATACTTCTTGCCATCATTTTTCTTTCCTCGGTCCCGTGTTGTCACAACCGGAATGCCGTCGCGTGAACCATGATGTGTGAAATCAATACTCCTAGCAACCGTGTTGCCTGGTAGTTAATGGACAATATTCTCATTCTTAGCGTGTTGGTTATTAAATCATCATCCTAAGATTGAACGTGCTACCTAGTCCTTATTCTGGTGCACTCTTCGATCAATGAGTGAGGATTATTCAATCCCTTGCTTATTTGATCATATCATCTTGCTCTGAAAAGCAAGATTGTTCTCGAGCTTAGCAACATATCGGTGGTTCGTGATTTTCCGAATATCTTCTCGGAAGTATTACCAGGTTGTCCTCAGACTGTTATGTTGAGCTCGTGATCAAGTTGGTTCCTTGTGAACCACCCTTTCTCCAAGAATCTGTGTTAGATATCCCTGAGCTAGTTGGTTGAGCTAGGCAACAACTTGGAGAGTTGGAAGATAAAGCTTGTCTGACTTAGTTCATGTTAAGGGATATCTTTTGTGGTGTGTGTTGAAGAAAGATGATATCTTCACCAATTGGTCCTCGTGATCAGTTGTTGGATGTATTGTCTTGTCAAAACTTTGACTTGAGTATGGGCTATCGTCAAGTCAAATCAGAACCAACGATGTTCATAATGTTGTCTTACTCGTGGTTGATCCCTCGAGCATACACCATTACATCTTTTGGTCTGACCAATGCTATCACCGTGTTCACATGATGGTGGAAGTCCAGTGATATGGTAATTCCGATGAGCTGTTGTTGAGCCCATCAGCAGCATTTTGTCTTCCCCATGATTCATGTTGAACGCTACATTAGTATTGGAAATTTGGTAAGCAATGCCTTCGTGTTCCGTTCATGAAGTTTATGCCTGGATGAAAGGAGTGACTTCCTCTAGTTCATGTGCATTTGAGGCAAGTTGCCGCCGTGGATTCGAGAAAGCTTGTTTTTGTTTCCTCTGGTACCATCCCAAGTCAGTCATGCATGTGCGAAGTATGCGATGGTTCGACAGGCTTGCAACCTTCCTTCCATATGTATCCCTAGCACACCAAGCCACTGATTGAATCGTTCAAGGAAAAGAAGTTCCTTCTTAAGAGCATGCCTTATGCAGGGACTTTGATATCCTCGACGATGGTTCCCAAACAGAACTCGGTAGTGTTTTATTATAAGACTACCATGTGGTCATGCTTGTCTAGGACAGCGTGTTCACATGTGTTTAGCAGAACCAGCTCATGTTTTGGAGCTTGCTATCGTAGTTCATTTCCTGAGAATCTTGCAACGTCATTTCGTCGATTTGTGTTGCAAACTTTCATTTTTCTTTCTAGACTTGATGGGTCTGGATTATCTTTTTACCAACTAGATCTGAATCTCAGGCAGATATGATGGTTGGAACTTTTCCAAGATCTATGATGTAGGTCCCGACAAGGTTGATGTCTGGCCGACACACCTAGCCGGAAGATCTACCATTATAGTATCTTGATTGAACTATTTGACCATCTTCTCCATGAGGATTTCGTGCGGCTTATTCTAGAAGTTGCTCCCTAAGGATCCTTGTGCTCTCAGTTTTCTCGATTATACCATAACCATTTAAACAGTGGAATTGCTCTCGACTATTGAGTTATCTCCCAGTTACCAGAATCATTCCCAACATTTGCATTTTGTTCCCAGCTTGCACCGCTGTTGTGCCATTCTACCTTGGGTTCCATCCATTTCCGGTGTTAAGCAAAGTCATTCATTGCATTGTCTTCAACAAGGTAGTCCACATCATCCAACCTAGTCCGAGTATGTCACCTTTCCGAGCTCCTTCAAACGATCGTTTGTGATTGCCTTAGGCTTGAATAAAGAGTTCCAATGATCTCCGTATCAAAAGTAATTCTTTTTGCCACTTAAGGGAATATTTCTGCGAGTCACCTTCCCTGAGGTGCCCCGTTATGGAATCATGGCAATTTTCCTCGCTACCGTGACACCCTCCACCATCTTTCTAAGTGTGGAATTTTTGCCCATCAAATCAAACCCCGTTGTTGTTCTTCCGTCCCTCACGATGCGTTTTGTGCCTCAACTCGAGATGTTCCAACATCTCATTCCACGAGTTAATCCTGAATGCTCGATCTTCGAGGAGATCGTTTCCTATAGAGTTTCTTTCTGTCACCATCGTGTTGGATGAAGATCTCAAAAGCATGGATGTCAAAATCAATTTGAAGCAATTAATCAACATCTCTGAGAAGGACAGTTGGATCGTGAAGACCGTGTTAGCTTTGTACTCCCTCTGTCTTCTTACCTCACGTCTTGAATCTCGGGACGAGATTCTTGTTTAGTGGGGGTGAGTTGTCATAGCCCTAGAGTTTGCTTGTAACTAGTGGCAGTGCATCCATGCATCATGTTTAAAATTCCAAAGAAATTTGAAATGGGGATTGTTGAAACCCTAGCACTAAATGAAATTCACTAGGTTCAACTAAAATATTTTCATTGATTCCAAATGGTTTTAAAAACGTTCATCATTTCTGGAAAAATGCTTTGAGCAGTAACCAGAGATATTGCACATTTTTCCATGACATTTGGATTATTGAATTAAATCATATAGTATTTGCATTTGGGCATTTAAATTTTATATATTATTTTAAATGTCCAAATATTCATGAACTGAATTGCTGGTTATTGGAAATAATCCAAACAGTGGCCACAAGCAGTCTCATGATTTTTGAAAGTGCTTAAGTATTTTTAATAAAGCCCTCAAATTTACAGAATAATAGAAAACTAAAATAAATAGAAAAGGAGAGAGAGAAAGGAACTTACCTGGCAAAGCCACCAGAGCCGGCCCAGCTGTGGCCCAGCGCTGTGGCCCAGCCCACCAGGCCCTCCACCGTCTACAACCTCCTGCCAGTGGGCAGGAGGGCGTGTGCTCGCCGAGCGCGCGCCACCTCCACTCTGCCTGGCTGTCCTTCCGCCGCCTGGATCGTCTCTCGCAGCGCCACGCAGCCCCCTGGTCCCTCCCGTTCACTCCCTCGAGCTCATCCCCCTCCTCTGTTCTCTCTCCCGCGGCCACCTGAAAGAGCCGTCGCCGCCGACGAGCACCGCCGTGGCCACAGCCACTGCCTCGCCTCGCCGATGCGCCCAGAGGCTCCGCCTCGACCCCTTCTACCTCTCCACCTAGCCACGAGGCCCCGGACGCACCGCAGCACCGCCATCGCGGTCTTCTTCAACCTCGGTCCGCCGAGATCGCGGGCGACCGTGCGCCCGCTCCGTTGCTTCCTCGAGCTTCCCAAGACCACCGCTGCACTCCCCGTGAGCTTCTCCTTGGATCCCCACTTCCCCCTTGCTCGTTTGCGCCACGTAGCCACCGCCCCCTTCGAGCCCGAGCGCTCCTCGCCGCCGGCCATGTCACCGTCGTGGCTACGGCCGTGCAAGCACGCGTCCGAGCGTGTCACCGTGCTCAGTGCACCCCTAGGAGGCTGTAGCACCCTTCTGCGCCCCCTGCCGTGCCTCCTAGCATCGTTCCCGTGCACGCCCGAACTCCGGCCACCGCCGCGAGCTTGCCTCCGGCAAGCTCGGGCCACCTCAGCCCCTGCCGTTTGCACAGATGGATGCGGGCGAGTCCCAGCTTCACGTAGAGCCCCTCCGCCGCCCATTTGGTAGCCGGAGGGCAAAACCCGAGCAACGCCGCCGTCTCTGGACGTCGCCGGCGACTAACCCCGGCGGCCACTGACGTGGACCCGTCATTAGCACTAATCACGGGGCTAACTAACCCCCTCTCTCACTGATAGCCAGGCCCCACTGCCTAACTAATCAATTAACAATAATAGATTAAGGTTAATCTAATTGCAGCGGGCCCACGCGTCAGCTTTGACTATGCTGACGTGTACGTTGACCCGGACCCACACGTCAGCCTCTGTAGTTGACACTGTGTCACTGACCAGTGGACCCCACCGGTCAGGTTTGACCTGGACCGTGCCCCGTTGACCTGCTGACGTCATGATGATGTCAGGCTGACGCAGTAATCCTTTTCTGGAATTTAAATAAATCATAAATGATTTATCTATTTCAGAAAATATCCAAAACTTTGAAAAATCATAGAAAATAATCTATAACTCCAATGGAAATAATTTATATATGAAAAATTATCAAAAAAATTCAAGGAATCCATTTGTACCATTTTCATGCATGTTTGAACAATGTTTGTCCTATGTTTTGGACAAAACAAATATAGGGCATTTAAATAATCACCTATGGAGTTGGAATTTGACTCATGTATTCAAACCAACTTCATTTAAGTCATAGTTAGATGCATTAGCTCAAATCACAGCATATTGCCATGTCATGATCACGCATCATATTGTTGCATTGCATTGATTGTGTCTTTCTGTGTTTGTCGGTAACCGTCCCCTCTCACTAGACGATGTTTCGACGATGAGTTCGATGACACCGATGAAGAGCTATGTTATCTTCAGAAGTGCCAGGCAAGTAAAACCCCCTTGTTCATCCCGATACAATCCCACCCTCTTGCTCCTGCTCTCTTTTACTGCATTAGGACAACAACGATTCATGTGTTACTTGCTGCGGTTGCCGAACCCCTTTATCCTTTGCATGACCTGTCATTCCACAGTAAATAGATGAAACCCACTAGCATGAGTAGGAGTTGTTTGAGCCCATATTGTGCCTACTCATTCATTTTTGTTTGTCATGCCTGCTACTGCTTAGAGTAGAGTCGGGTCTGATTCATCGGGAATGAATTGGGATGGTGATGAACATGTCCTACTGTGTGTGAGCTAAGTGTGTGAATACGATTTGGTAAAGGTATTGTTGAGAGGCCATGTAGGAGTACATGGTGGGTTGTCTCATTGAAGCCGTCCTCAGGAACTGAGTTCTGTGTTTGTGATCCATGAAACAGCTACTACCATGCATTGGGCCCTGAAATATGACCCCGCTCGACTTCTTAATCACCCTTGTCCTCTGTCCAGGAGTTGCATGTAGTTTCTGGTGTTGTAGTATGCTAGGGGCCGCACGCAGCGCTGACCCTAGGGGTGGGCTGTGTTGCGGTAGGCACCTGGCCGGGCAGCCGGGCGCCCGTTTGGTGTCTCGGACCCTGTACACATCGTTCGGGGCCGTTAGTGGAAACCTCGGCCGGACTCCCTGCAGATGGAACCCGAATAGGCGATAAACCTGGACTAGAGACTTGAGTGTTTAGGTAGGTCGTGGTCTACACCCACGTCGGCTTTCGCTTGAAGTCTGCCGAGCACATGTCGTGTGCAGACGCTAAGTGGTGGAAACATGTATGAAGAAGTACACCCCTGCAGGGTTAACATCATCTATTCGAATAGCCGTGTCCGCGGTAATGGACTTCTGGGTTGCCTATAACAGTTCATAGACAAGTGAAAGTGGATACTCTAAAATGCGCAAGATAAGCGTGAGTGCTATGGATGGCGTTCTCGTAGGGAGACGGGAGCGGATCCATAGTGGTGTATTGATATGGTGAATATGTGGACTCGTGTGCGCCACCCCAAAAGAGTCGCTTGCAGTCGTAGTTCAGGTTAGCCACCGAGTCAGAGCTGGCTTGCTGCAGTCAAACTCCACCACCCCCTTTATTGAAACTGATGCATATGTAGTTAGTTCTGATGTAAGTCTTGCTGAGAACAATTGTACTCACGTTTGCCTATTTTATGTTTTTGTAGAGAGACGTCAGTCTCGCTAGTAGTACCGCTTGGACTTCAACGTTTAGCTTGATACCTCAGCTACGATCTTGTGCCCTCGGCAGGATCTGGTAGATAGTCAGGCTTCTCAGCCTTTTTCATTTGTAGTTGTCTGTACTCAGACATGTTAAGCTTCCGCATGTGCTTTGACTTGTATGCTCTGATTGTTGGGTCATGAGACCCATGTTTGTAATATCTCGCTCCTTGGAGCCTAATGAATAAATACTTTGAGTCGTAGAGTTATGTTGTGATGCCATGTTGTATCTACTCATATCGAGCATATTGTGTGTATGATTGAAATGCTTGCTATGTGTGGGATCCGACTATCTAGTTGTTTATCCTTGGCAGCCTCTCTTATGGGGAAATGTAGTCTAGTGCTTCCTGAGCGATAGTAGTCCCCTACAGCCCGGTTCACCGGAGTCCTGCTAGCCCAGCACTACTGCTTGGAACACTTGACTGGCCGGCATGTGTTTCACTTCGTTCCTATGTCTGTCCCTTCGGGGAAATGTCACGCGGTGTTATCCGGAGTCCTGCCTAGCCTGCTACAGCCCGGGTTACCGGAGTCCTGTTAGCCCAGTGCTACAGCTCGGATTTATACGTTGTTGACCGACATGCTCGATGTGATTCATGTATGCCTGTCCTCATAGGTTAGCGCCGCTTTGGGTTCACGACTAGCCATGTCGGCCCGGGTTCTCTGTCATATGGATGCTAGCGACACTATCATATACGTGAGCCAAAAGACGTTGTAAATCCGGGCTGTAGCACTGGGCTAACAGGACTCCGGTAACCCGGGCTGTAGCAGGCTAGGCAGGACTCCGGATAACACCGCGTGACATTTCCCCGAAGGGACAGACACAGGAACGAGGTGAAACACATGCCGGCCAGTCAAGTGTTCCGAGCAGTAGTGCTGGGCTAGCAGGACTCCGGTGAACCGGGCTGTAGCGGACTACTATCACTCAGAAAGCACTAGACTACATTTCCCCATACGATAGGCTGCCAAGGATAAACAACTAGATTGTCGGATCCCACACATAGCAATACACATTACACGTACGCATAACATGCAAGTATGTGCTGTACAACATGGCATCACAACATAACGCAAACTCATATAGATAAAGGCTCAGAAGAGCCACATAGCATTAATTACAAACAGGGGTCACATGACCCATCATTCAGAGCATACAAGCAACAAGCGGAAGCATTACATGTCTGAGTACAGACAACTACAAAAGAAAAAGGCTGAAACGCCTGACTATCTACAACCTCCGATCAAGATCGTAGCTGAGGTACAAGCTACTCGTCGAAGTCCAAGTAGAACTACTAGTGAGACAGATGTCTCATCTGCAAAACATAAGTAAAGCAAACGTGAGTACAAAGGTACTCAGCAAGACTTACATCAGATCCTATCATACATGCATTAGTATCAAGGAGGTAATGTGGGGTTTAGTTGCAGCAAGCCAGCTTTGACTCTGTGGCTATCCTGTTCTACGACTGCTGGTAACTCTTTTGAAAAGGCGCACACGAGTCCACTAATCACCACATCAATACACTACTATGGATTCATCCCCGTCTCACTACGAGAAGGCCATCCGTAGCACTCACACTTATCTTGAGCATTTTAGAGTATCCACTTTAAGTTGTCTATGTACCACGTAAGCATCCAAGAAGTCCATAACCGAGGACACGGCTATTCGAATAGATCATGATAACCCTGCAGGGGTGTACTTCTTCACACACGCCCTCACCACTTATCACCATGTACACGTCATGTATCTCGGCAACCTTCAAGCGGAAGCCTGGCGAGGGTGTCGGCCATGACCTGACTAACCACACAAGACTCTAGTCCAGTTTTATCGCCTATTCGGGTTCCATCCGCAAGGAGATCCGGCCGGGGTGTCGCTCACGGCCCCAAACGATGTGTGCAGGGTTCCCAAGCCCATCTCGCCGGATGGATCTACGCTTGGTACACCGTGCCAATTGTGCCTAGTCTGTACCAAGCCCACCTGGCCGGGTGCCACTTGGTAGACTACTAACACTACCTACAAACACCAGAAACTATTTGCAACTCCTGGACAGAGATCAAGTTGGTTAATAAGTCGAGAGGGGTCGAATTACCGAAACCCAATGTGTGGTAGTATCTAGTCATTGGATAACATACACAGAACTCAGTGCTTAAGGACGGTTCCAATGAGACAACCCACCATGTACTCCTACATGGCCTCTCACTGCTACCTTTACCAAATCATGTTCACACACTTAACTCTCAGCATCAGAACATATCATATCACTCCAATCCATTCCCAATGAATCAGACCTGACACAACTCTAAGCAATAGCAGGCATGGCATGGTAGAAGCACAACATGGCTCAATCAACTCCTACACATGCTAGCGGGTTTCATCTATTTACTGTGGCAATGACAGGTCATGCAGAGGAATGGGTTCAACTACCGCAGCATAAAGTAGCAGTTGATTCGCTGTTGTCCTAATGCAATAAAAGAGAGCAGGAGCGAGAGTGGGATCATATCGGAATGAACAAGTGGGGTTTGCTTGCCTGGTAGATCAACAAGGGAGGCACTGCTTCATAGACAGGTACTCTGGAACGGTCTCCGGAGCAAGACCTATCGAGAAGGAACGGTGTCGGTAATCAATAAACAACCATATGCAACAATATGATGCATGAATATGACATTTCAAAGATGCTATGATTTACCCTAATGCATCTAGCATCAATTTGGTTGAAGTCCATATGAACCAAGGGTTCATATGCAAACCCCAAATGAAGTATATAACATGCCATTATTACGTTTTCACTTATACAGCAAGTATAAGTTGGTTTTTCATGCATGAAACTTGCATAAATGGGTTCCTTGCATTTTTCTGATGATTTTTCATATATAAATTATTTCAATCTGAGCTACGGTTGATTTGATATGAATTTTTGAAGTTTGAAACATTTTCTTGAATTTCCTGATTTAAATTAAATCCAGAAAATGGATAACTACGTCAGCCTGATGTCGGAGTGACGTCAGCAGGTCAACGGGTCGCTCCAGGTCAACCCTGACGTGTGGGGTCCACACGTCAGTCACACGGGGTTAAATAGGGGGGTTATTTGCTTAATTAAAGGATTAGGGGGCACGGGGCCCAGTGGTCAGTGTCAGGTTAATTAGGCGGTGATTAGCACTAAGCTAATCACCTGGGCGACGGGGCCCACCCGTCAGGCCGGCGAGGTCGTCGGCGCGACCACAGGACGCGACGGCGTCCACGTTGGGGGCCACGGGGGCGGCGTCTGAGAGCATAGGGGCGTAGCCCGTGCTCTCCCGCATCCAGTGGAGCAGGCAGGAAGCCACGGGAGCGCCGGAGCTTGCCGGAGCGCAGCTCGCGGCGGCGGACGGAGCTCGGCTTGAGCGAGCGCGCGGCTACGGCGCACGGGGAGGCATGAGAGGAGGGAGAACCGACGCGGGGGGGGGGGGGGGGCTCACAGGGTACCGGAAGAGACGAGGCGAGCTCGGGGGAGGCGCTGACGGCGGCGAGCGGCGACGGAGATCCACGGCGGCCGGAGGTGATGAAGGCGACGACGACGGCTCCACGGGGCGTCCGGTGATGCACAGCTTGGCGGAGAGGCTACAGAGCGAGGAGGCGGAGCTCCTGGGTGCGTCGGAGGAGCGAGGGGACGGCGGGGAGCGCGGCATCAGCGAGCGGCGGCGTCGGCGGGCTCGGCCGTGAGAGAGAGCGCGGGAGACGAGAGGAGCACGGGGGGAGAGTGAGAGCGGCTTGGGGGGGCGCGTGGCGACGCGCGGGACGATCCAGGCGACGAGAGGGAGGACAGGCAGGCAGGGAGGGAGGAGGTGGCGCGGCGCGGCGGTGCGCGTGCGTCAGGCACGCGCCCATCCTCCTGTCGAGGACGAAGACGACAGAGGAGGGAGCCAGTGGGCTGGGCTTGGCCCAATGGGCCGGCCAGGTCGCACAGGAACGGCTGCAGAGGGAGGTAAGCGCCAGGTAAGTTTTTCCCATTTTGTTTCTTTTCTAATTTCTGACATATGTTTTGATTTAATAAAAATACTAAATCATGTTATTTTATTATGCCAATTTTTGTAGGGGCTAATGGTAGTATTCCAGAGCTCCCCAACAAATGGCACAATTTTTGGACAATATTTTATATACATAACAATATATATCCAAGGCAAATAATTATTGCATTAATTCCAAATGCCCAAAATAATTATTTATGAGCTCCTAAAAATATTGGTTGGATTTTGATCTCTGCCCAATATTTTCAGAGAGAGACATGAACATTTCTTGGACCTTTTTGGAGCAATTTTTATTTGGGTCATTTCCAGAAATGATTCTGAGGGTTTCACAAATCCTCATTTCAAAATTTAATGGAATTTAAACATGATGCACACATGACTAGCTAGCCTTGAGCATACCAGAACTAGGGATGTGACAACTCGCCCCCACTCGAAATAATCTCGTCCCGAGATTCAGGGGTTGGCGGAAAGAAAGTGGGGTACTCCAGTCGAAGACGATCTTCACGCTCCCAGGTAGCTTCTCTCTCGGAATGATGAGAACACTGAACTTTGAGAAACTTGATGTTCTGACGTCGAGTGACACGCTCTGCTTGATCAAGAATGCGAACAGGGTACTCTCAATATGTGAGGTTATCTTGGAGATCAAGCGTTTCGTGGTCCACTCCACGGATGGGATTCGAGAAGCAACGCCTGAGTTGAGAGACGTGGAAGACATCATGAACTCGAGAAAGATGTGGTGGTAGTTCCAACTGGTAGGCAACCTCTCCTCGTTTAGCGAGAATGCGAAAAGGACCAATGTAACGAGGAGCCAACTTGCCCTTGATACCGAAATGATGGGTACCCTTCAAAGGGGTAACCCGAAGGTAAGCCTTGTCGCCAACTTCATAAGCCACTTCCTTATGACGACAGTCATACTGGCTCTTTTGACGAGATTGGGCTGTTTTCAAATTCTCACGAATGATGCGAACTTGCTCTTCTGCCTCCTGGATCATGTCCGGTCCAAAGAATTGTCTTTCACCGGTTTCTGACAAGTTCAAAGGTGTTCGACATCTTCGTCCATACAAAATCTCAAAAGGAGCTTTCTTGAGACTGGATTGGTAGCTATTGTTATAAGCAAACTCGGCGAAAGGAAGGCACTTCTCCCAATCCATACCGAATGAGATAACGCAAGCTCTAAGCATGTCTTCGAGGATTTGGTTGACTCTTTCCACCTGACCACTTGATTGAGGGTGGAAAGCGGTACTGAAGGAAAGATGGGTGCCCATGGCAGTTTGAAAACTCTCCCAGAAATGAGAAGTGAAAAGACTACCACGGTCTGAATTGATTTCTAGTGGAACACCATGAAGTGAAACTATTCGAGAAATATATAAGTCAGCGAGCTGACTAGCGGTGATATTCTCTCGAACAGGTAGGAAGTGAGCCACTTTGGAAAGACGATCAATGACTACGAAGATAGCATTATTCCCTTTCTTGGTCCTGGGAAAGCCGGTGATGAAGTCCATACCAACCTTATCCCATTTCCACTCAGGAATAGCTAAAGGCTGAAGGGTGCCAGCAGGCCTTTGATGCTCTGCCTTAACGCGACGACAAACGTCACAGTTAGCAATGAACTGAGTGATTTCTCTCTTCATCCTAGTCCACTAGAACCTCTGGCGTAGGTCCTGATACATCTTAGTACTACCGGGATGAATCGTGAGAGGAGATTCATGCGCCTCCTTAAGAATCAATTGTCGAAGATGATCCTTCTTGGGAACCACCAGGCGGTTTCCGAAGAAAACAACACCTCGATCATCTAATGAGAAACTACCAGCAATACCCTTGGCAATGTGTCTCTTGATCCGGGTAATCCCCGTATCATGCTTCTGGGCTTCTATGATATGATCCACAAGAGTGGGTTTCGCCACCAAGGTAGAGAGGAATCCTTGAGGAGCAATGTGAAGATTAAGCTTACAGAATTCCTCATGGAGGAGTGGTTGTCCCTGCTGCAACATAAGATTGTTGCAATAGGACTTACGACTTAGCGCATCATCCATGACATTGCCCCTGCCTGGGGTGTAGGTAATACCTAAGTCGTAATCTGAGATCAACTCCAACCAACGTCTTTGCCTAAGGTTCAAATCTGGTTGGGTGAAGATATACTTGAGACTCTGGTGATCGGTGTAAATCTCGCAACGTTTACCAAGAAGGTAATGTCGCCAGGTCTTAAGTGCATAGACTACGGCTGCAAGCTCTAGATCTTGTGTAGGATAATTATCCTCATGTGGATGCAACTGTCGAGATGCATAGGCAATCACATGACGATCCTGCATAAGAATGCAACCTAGTCCCTGTCGTGAGGCGTCGCAGTAGATAACAAAGTCTTTAGTGAAATCCGGTGGCACAAGTATGGGAGCAGAAGTCAGGCGTCTTTTCAGTTCCTGAAAACTGTACTCACACTGTGGGGACCACTCAAACTTTTTATCTTTCTTGAGAAGTTCCGTGAGGGGTTTGGCTACTTTGGAGAAGTTTTCAACAAAGTGGCGACAATAGCTGGCTAGACCAAGGAAACTTCTAACTTGTTTAACTGTTTCAGGTGGAGTCCAATCAAGAACGGCTTGAACTCTCTCGGGATTGACAGCAATGCCCTTACCAGAGATCACGTGGCCTAGGTAGGTCACTTCTGGCAACCAAAATTCGCACTTGGAGAACTTGGCATAAAGGCGGTGCTCTCTGAGTTTCTCTAACACAAGTCTAAGGTGTTCGGCGTGCTCTTCCTCGTTCTTCGAGTAAATAAGAATGTCATCGAGGTAAACCACGACGAACTTATCTAAGTACTCCATGAAGATCGAGTTCATCAAGCGGGAGAAAGTAGCTGGAGCGTTGGTTAGACCAAAGGACATGACGGTGTACTCGTACTGGCCATAACGAGTGACGAAAGCCGTCTTAGGAATGTCCCCGTTTCTGATCTTGATTTGGTGATAGCCTAACCTCAAATCCATCTTGGAAAAGACTGAGGATCCAGCGAGCTGATCATATAGGTCGTTGATCCTGGGGAGCGGATACTTGTTCTTTATCGTGACCAAATTAACGGGACGATAATCTACAACCATCCGGTCCGTACCATCCTTCTTCTTGACGAAGAGTACGGGGCAAGCCCAAGGAGAAGAACTAGGACGGATGAAACCCTTTTGCAAGGACTCATCGAGTTGTTTCTTAAGCTCGGCTAGTTCTAAGGGTGCCATCTTGTAAGGTCTCCTAGAGATTGGAGCAGTTCCTGGGATAAGATCTATGACGAACTCTACATCCCTGTCAGGTGGAATACCTGGCAGTTCTTCTGGAAAGACATCCGGAAAGTCACGGACTACCGGGATATCTTCAAGGTCTGGAAGAGGGCTGGCATTAAGAGAATAAAGCTGACGCTTTGCAATTTTGGTGGAGACAGTGACTATCTTGCCAGAGGGGTGTGTGAGCTGAACAGACCTGGTGTAACAATCAATCTTGGCATAATGAGCTTTCATCCAGTCCATACCCATGATGATGTTAATATCTGAAGACTTAAGAGATATCAAGGAAGCTAGGAACACAAGTCTGTCAACATGTATTTCATTGCCATAACTTATCCTAGAGGTTTGCCATTTGGATCCAGGAGTCTGAATGAGTAGTGGGGAGGGCATATCACAAAATGACATGTCGTGCAAGCGGGCATAACTTTCGGCAATGAAGGAATGAGATGCTCCAGTATCGAATAGAACCGATGCTGGATGACAGTTTACAAGGAGTGTACCAAGAACGACATCCGGATCATCATAAGCGTCTTCAGCTGAGACGTGATGCACACGTCCACGTTCAGTGGGAGCTGACTTGGCATTAATCATCTTGTGTGATGGCTTACTTCCACGGCCAACAAACTTCTCGGGCTAAGATGGAGCAACACTGGTCTGAGTGCAAATACGGGCAATGTGGCCTGGCTCTCCGCACTTGTAACAAATCTTGAAAGTAGGACGTGGACCCGCATTGACAGGCGGTCCACCAATGGGCTTGGGTGGTGCAATTGGCTGAACTGGGTGAGGCGCCACATAAGATGGCATCGGTGTGTAGCCGGGTGGAAGAGCAGAGTTCGGAACCCAAATCCGGCGCTTCTGAGAACTAGAACCGGAGTAAGAAACGAAATGACGGGTGTGCTTACGAGTCTCCTCGTAAGTGAGCTGAGCTGTCTCCGCATTAATGGCCTTGTTCACAAGAGCCTGGAATGTATTGCAATGGTGCAAGTGGAGATCACGACGCAACTTGGGGTTGAGACCCTTCCGGAACCTAGCCTGCTTCTTGGCGTCCGTGGACACTTCTTCTGTAGCATAGCGGGCGAGATTCTCAAACTCTCTACTGTAAGCATCAACAGCCATCTTACCCTGGGTGAAACTACAGAACTCTTCACTCTTGCGATCGATGAGGGCTTCAGGAATGTGATGCTCGCGAAAAGCCTCAGTGAAACCTCTCCAGGTAGGTATCTGACCAACTGGAAGCATAGCCTCATAGTTTTGCCACCAAAGACTAGCAGGACCTTCCAGGTGATATGCAGCATAGATGACCTTGTCACCTTCAGCTACGTTCGCAGAACGGAGCTTGTGTGTGATACTACGGAGCCAGTCATCTGCATCGAGTGGTTCAATGGAATGATGGAAGGTGGGTGGTTTCAGACGAATGAAATCATAGATGGTCGCTGACTCTTTACATTGGGGTGCGGTGTTCTCCTCGATACGTGCCAACAAGCGGTTAGACTCACGCTTGTTCTTCTCCATCTCTAACATGAACTCTGCCAATGAAGACTGGTCGGGAGGATCCTCATCCCCACCATCTCCGTGGTTCCGGCTATGAGCAACAGAACTTCGGTTAACTGACGACATCCTGAGAAGTGGAACCAAGGACGAGGTCAACAACAACTATAGGATGTAATATGTAACACAAGGGAATTTAGTAGCTCTCAAACTCCTAGGACAATTCCGGCAGCATAACGGCAGTAAAATGCTCAGAACGAGACATTCTGCAAAAGATGGGGTAGCACCATACTCAACATCATCACTCAAGGTTCTGAAATATTACTAAACAGGCTACACCGGAAGTACTCAAACTGGGATAAGACTCTGATCAACCAATCCTAAGAGACTACGGAGTAGTAACACGTGATCCTGATAGAAAGAAGAGAAAGCCTAGTTCCTTAACCCCGTAGGAAATATAGGATGACTCAGATCAGAAGGGCATGAGGTATAAGGAGTAAAAAGAGCCTTACGTTCCCTTCCACAATCAATTCCCCTACATAAATAAAGCATTTCTAGACTCAACTTCGACCAGGCTACTTTGGAGAAGTTTTCAACAAAGCGGCGATAATAGCTGGCTAGACCAAGGAAACTTCTAACTTGTTTAACTGTTTCGGGTGGAGTCCAATCAAGAACGGCTTGAACTCTCTCGGGATTGACAGCAATGGCCTTACCAGAGATCACGTGGCCTAGGTAGGTCACTTCTGGCAACCAAAATTCGCACTTGGAGAACATGGCATAAAGGCGGTGCTCTCTGAGTTTCTCTAACACAAGTCTAAGGCATCACGCAAAAATCAAACCAACATGTTAATCTATGAAACCCTCAGAATCATTTCTGGAAATGACCCAAATAAAAATTGCTCCAAAAAGGTCCAAGAAATGTTCATGTCTCTCTCTGAAAATATTGGGCAGGGATAAAAATCCAACCAATATTTTTAGGAGCTCATAAATAATTATTTTGGGCATTTGGAATTAATGCAATAATTATTTGCCTTGGATATATATTGTTATGTATATAAAATATTGTCCAAAAATTGTGCCATTTGTTGGGGAGCTCTGGAATACTACGATTAGCCCCCACAAAAATTGGCATAATAAAATAAAATGATTTAGTATTTTTATTAAATCAAAACATATGTCAGAAATTAGAAAAGAAACAAAATGGGAAAAACTTACCTGGCGCTTACCTCCCTCTGCAGCCGTTCCTGTGCGGCCTGGCCGGCCCATTTGGCCAAGCCCAGCCCACTGGCTCCCTCCTCTGTCGTCTTCGTCCTTGACAGGAGGATGGGCGCGTGCCTGACGCACGCGCACCGCTGTGCCGCGCCACCTCCTCCCTCCCTGCCTGCCTGTCCTCCCTCTCGTCGCCTGGATCGTCCCGCGCGTCGCCACGCGCCCCCCCAAGCCGCTCTCACTCTCCCCCCGTGCTCCTCTCCTCTCCCTCGCTCTCTCTCACGGCCGAGCCCGCCGACGCCGCTGCTCGCTGTTGCCGCGCTCCCCGCCGTACCCTCGCTCCTCCGACGCACCCAGGAGCTCCGCCTCCTCGCTCTGTAGCCTCTCCGCCAAGCTGTGCATCGCCGGACGCCCCGTGGAGCCGTCGTCGTCGCCTTCATCACCTCCGGCCGCCGTGGATCTCCGTCGCCGCTCGCAGCCGCCAGCGCCTCCCCCGAGCTCGCCGTCGTCTCTTCTGGTACCCTGTGAGCCCCCCCCCCCCCCGCCCCCCGCGTCGGTTCCCCCTCCTCTCATGCCTTCCCGTGAGCCGTAGCCGCGCGCTCGCTCGAGCCGAGCTCCGGCCGCCGCCGCGAGCTGCGCTCCGGCAAGCTCCGGCGCTTACGCGGCTTCCCGCCTGCTCCACTGGATGCGGGAGTGCACGGGCTACGCCCCTATGCTCTCAGACCCCGCCCCCGTGGCCCCCAACACGGACGCCGTCGCGTCCTGTGGTCGCCGCCGCCGACCTCGCCGGCCTGACGGGTGGGCCCCGTCGCCCAGGTGATTAGCTTAGTGCTAATCACCGCCTAATTAACCTGACACTGACCACTGGGCCCCGTGCCCCCTAATCCTTTTAATTAAGCAAATAACCCCCCCTATTTAACCCCGTGTGACTGACGTGTGGACCCCACACGTCAGGGTTGACCTGGAGCGACCCGTTGACCTGCTGACGTCACTCCGACGTTAGGCTGACGTAGTTATCCATTTTCTGGATTTAATTTAAATCAGGAAATTCCAGAAAATGTTTCAAACTTCAAAAATTCATATCAAATCAACCGTAGCTCAGATTGAAATAATTTATATATGAAAAATCATCAGAAAAATGCAAGGAACCCATTTATGCAAGTTTCATGCATGAAAAACCAACTTATACTTGCTGTATAAGTGAAAACGTAATAATGGCATGTTATATACTTCATTTGGGGTTTGCATATGAACCCTTGGTTCATATGGACTTCAACCAAATTGATGCTAGATGCATTAGGGTAAATCATAGCATCTTTGAAATGTCATCTTCATGCATCATATTGTTGCATATGGTGGTTTATTGATTACCGACACCGTTCCTTCTCGATAGGTCTTGCTCCGGAGACCGTTCCAGAGTACATGTCTATGAAGCAGTGCCTCCGTTGTTGATCTACCAGGCAAGCAAACCCCACTTGTTTATTCCGATATGATCCCACTCTCGCTCCTGCTCTCTTTTATTGCATTAGGACAACAGCGAATCAACTGCTACTTTATGCTGCGGTAGTTGAACCCATTCCTCTGCATGACCTGTCATTGCCACAGTAAATAGATGAAGCCCACTAGCATGTGTAGGAGTTGATTGAGCCATGTTGTGCTTCTACCATGCCATGCCTGCTATTGCTTAGAGTTGTGTCAGGTCTGATTCATTGGGAATGGATTGGAGTGATATGATATGTTTTGATGCTGAGAGTTAAGTGTGTGAACATGATTTGGTAAAGGTAGCGGTGAGAGGCCATGTAGGAGTACATGGTGGGTTGTCTCATTGGAACCGTCCTTAAGCACTGAGTTCTGTGTATGTTGTCCAATGACTAGATACTACCACACATTGGGTTCCGATAATTCGACCCCTCTCGACTTATTAACCAACTTGATCTCTGTCCAGGAGTTGCAAATAGTTTCTGGTGTTTGTAGGTAGTGTTAGTAGTCTACCAAGTGGCACCCGGCCAGGTGGGCTTGGGACAGACTAGGCACAAGTGGCACGGTGTACCAAGCATAGATCCATCCGGCGAGATGGGCTTGGGAACCCTGCACACATCGTTTGGGGCCGTGAGCGACACCCCGGCCGGATCTCCTTGCGGATGGAACCCGAATAGGCGATAAACCTGGACTAGAGTCTTGTGTGGTTAGTCAGGTCGTGGCCCACACCCTCGCCAGGCTTCCGCTTGAAGGTTGCCGAGATACATGACGTGTACATGGTGATAAGTGGTGAGGGCGTGTGTGAAGAAGTACACCCCTGCAGGGTTATCATGATCTATTCGAATAGCCGTGTCCTTGGTTATGGACTTCTTGGATGCTTACGCGGTACATAGACAACTTAAAGTGGATACTCTAAAATGCTCAAGATAAGTGTGAGTGCTACGGATGGCCTTCTCGTAGTGAGACGGGGATGAATCCATAGTAGTGTATTGATGTGGTGATTAGTGGACTCGTGTGCGCCTTTTCAAAAGAGTTACCAGCAGTCGTAGAACAGGATAGCCACAGAGTCAAAGCTGGCTTGCTGCAACTAAACCCCACATTACCTCCTTGATACTAATGCATGTATGATAGGATCTGATGTAAGTCTTGCTGAGTACCTTTGCACTCACGTTTGCTTTACTTATGTTTTGCAGATGAGACATCTGTCTCACTAGTAGTTCTGCCTGGACTTCGACGAGTAGCTTGTACCTCAGCTACGATCTTGATCGGAGGTTGTAGATAGTCAGGCGTTTCAGCCTTTTTCTTTTGTAGTTGTCTGTACTCAGACATGTAATGCTTCCGCTTGTTGCTTGTATGCTCTGAATGATGGGTCATGTGACCCCTGTTTGTATTTAATGCTATGTGGCTCTTCTAAGCCTTTATCTATATGAGTTTGCGTTATGTTGTCATGCCATGTTGTACAGCACATACTTGCATGTTATGCGTACGTGTAATGTGTATTGCTATGTGTGGGATCCGACAATCTAGTTGTTTATCCTTGGCAGCCTATCATATGGGGAAATGTAGTCTAGTGCTTTTTGAGCAATAGTAGTCCGCTATAGCCCGGTTCACCGGAGTCCTGCTAGCCCAGCACTACTGCTCGGAACACTTGACTGGCCGGCATGTGTTTCACCTCGTTCCTGTGTCTATCCCTTCGGGGAAATGTCACGCGGTGTTATCCGGAGTCCTGCCTAGCCTGCTACAGCCCGGGTTACCGGAGTCCTGTTAGCCTAGTGCTACAGCCCGGATTTATACGTTGTTGACCGACATGCTCGATGTGATTCATGTATGCCTGTCCTCATGGGTTAGTGCCGCTTTGGGTTCACTACTAGCCATGTCGGTCCGGGTTCTCTGACATATGGATGCTAGCGACACTATCATATACGTGAGCCAAAAGGCGCAAATGGTCCCGGGCCAGGTAAGGTGGCACCCGTGGGAGTACCGTGCGTGAGGCCGCAAAGTGATATGATGTGTTACATGTTGGATCGATGCGGCTTAGGATCGGGGTCCCGACAGCTTTGGTATCAGAGCAACGCTGTCGGGACCCCGATCCTAAGTCACATCGATCCAGCATGTAACACATCATATCACTTTGCGGCCTCACGCACGATACTCCCACGGGTGCCACCTTACCTGGCCCGGGACCGTTTGCGCCTTTTGGCTCACGTATATGATAGTGTCGCTAGCATCCATATGACAGAGAACCCGGGCCGACATGGCTAGTCGTGAACCCAAAGCGGCGCTAACCCATGAGGACAGGCATACATGAATCACATCGAGCATGTCGGTCATCAACGTATTTATCCGGGCTGTAGCGCTGGGCTAACAGGACTCCGGTAACCCGGGCTGTAGCATGCTAGGCAGGACTCCAGATAACAGCGCGTGACATTTCCCCGAAGGGACAGACACAGGAACGACGTGAAACACATGCCGGCCAGTCAAGTGTTCCGAGCAGTAGTGCTGGGCTAGCAGGACTCTGGTGAACCGGGCTGTAGCGGACTACTATTGCTCAGAAGCACTAGACTCACATTTCCTCATATGAAAGGTTGCCAAGGATAAACAATTAGATAGTCGGATCCCACACATACCAAGCATTTCAATCATACACACAATATGCTCGATATGTGTAAATACAATATGGCATCACAACAAGACTCTACGACTCAAAGTATTTATTCATTAGGCTCCGAGGAGGGAGATATTACAACATGGGTCTCATGACCCAACAATCAGAGCATACAAGGAACAAGCACATGCGGAAGCTTAACATGTCTGAGTACAGACATCTACAAATGAAAAAGGCTGAGAAGCCTGACTATCTATCAGATCCTGCCGAGGGCACAAGATCGTAGCTGAGGTATCAAGCTAAACGTCGAAGTCCAAGTGATACTACTAGCGAGACTGAAGTCTCTCTGCAAAAACATAAAATAGGCAAACGAGAGTACAAATGTACCCAGCAAGACTTACATCAGAACTATCTACATATGCATCAGTATCAAAAAGGGGGTGGTGGAGTTTTAACTGCAGCAAGCCAGCTTTGACTCGGTGGCTATCCTGAACTACGACTGCAAGCGACTCTTTTGAGGTGGCGCACACGAGTCCACATATTCACCATCCAATACACCACTATGGATCCACTTCCGTCTCCCTACGAGAAGGCCATCCATAGCACTCACGCTTATCTTGCGCATTTTAGAGTATCCACTTTCACTTGTCTATGAACTGTTATAGGCAACCCATAAGTCCATTTCCGCGGACACGGCTATTCGAATAGATGATGTTAACCCTGCAGGGGTGTACTTCTTCATACATGTTTCCACCACTTAGCGTCTGCACACGACATGTGCTCGGCAGACTTCAAGCGAAAGCCGACGTGGGTGTAGACCACGACCTACCTAAACACTCAAGTCTCTAGTCCAGGTTTATCGCCTATTCGGGTTCCATCCATGAGGAGATCCGGCCGGAGTTTCGCTCACAGCCCCAAACGATGTGTGAAGGGTCCGAGACACCAAACGGGCGCCCGGCTGGCCCGTCCACGTGCCTACCGCAACACAGCCCACCCCGATGGTCAGCGCTGCGTGCGGCCCCCAGCATACTATAAACACCAGAAACTACTTGCAACTCCTGGACAGAGGACAAGGGTGGTTAAGAAGTCGAGCGGGGTCATATTTCAGGGCCCAATGTATGGTAGTAGCTGTTTCATGGATCACAAACACAGAACTCAGTTCCTGAGGATGGCTTCAATGAGACAACCCACCATGTACTCCTACATGGCCTCTCACCGCTACCTTTACCAAATCGTGTTCACACATTTAGCTCACACACAGTAGGACATGTTCATCACCATTCCAATTCATCCCCGATGAATCAGACCCGACTCAACTCTAAGCAGTAGCAGGCATGACATATAAGCATGAATGAGTGGGCACATCAGGGCTCAAACAACTCCTACTCATGGTAGTGGGTTTCATCTATTTACTGTGGCAATGACAGGTCATGCAGAGGATAAGGGGTTCAACTACCGCAGCAGGTAACAGTTGAATCGTTGTTGTCCTAATGCAGTAAAAGAGAGCAGGAGCGAGAGAGTGGGATTGTATCGGAATGAACAAGGGGGTTTTTCTTGCCTGGCACTTCTGAAGATAATATAGTTCTTCATCGCTGTCAACGAACTCATCGTCGAAACATCGTCTACTGTGAGGGGACAATTACCGGCAACACAGAAAGAACACAGTTAACACATGGCGATATGCAGCAACATGATGCATGCTATGACATGGCAATATGCTATGTGTTTGAGCTAATGCAACTAGCAACAGATTAAATGAAGTTGGTTTGAACCAAGGGTTCAAATTCAAACTCCATATGTGCTTATTTAATTGTCATTTATGCAAATTGCCCTGTACAGCAACCCTAGGTTGTTCAAACATGCATGCAAATGCCATAAACAGATTCCTTGCATTTTTCTGATAATTTTTCATATATAAATCTTTTCCATTGGAGTTATAGATTATTTTCTATGATTTTTCAAAGTTTTGGATATTTTCTGAAATAAATAAATCATTTAAAATTTATTTAAATTCTAGAAAAGGATTACTGCGTCAGCCTGACATCATCATGACGTCAGCAGGTCAACGGGGCGCGGTCCAGGTCAAACCTGACCAGTGGGGTCCACTGGTCAGTGTCTCAGGGCCAGTTAGGGTCACTGACATGTGGACCCAATCAATGGCCACGTCAGCATGGTCAATGCTGACGCGTGGGGCCGCTCTGGTTTAGTTAATCCTAAGCAGAAATAAAACTGGGGTTAATTAGGGTGTGGGGCCCAGGTGTCAGTGAGAGAGGGGGTTAGTTAGTTGCGTCATTAGCCACTAATGACGGCGCCACGTCAGCACGCCGGATTGTCGCCGGCGACGACCTCAAGCCGCGGCGGAGTCCGCTCGGGATTGAGCTACGGGCGACGGTTTCGAGCGAGGTTTGCAGCTATGGGTTGCTGGCACACACGCTCATCCAGTGGTGGCCACGGGAGGGAGCAAAGTGGACTGTAGCGGCGGTGGCGACGACGACTGCGGTGGCCGGAGTTCGGTCGACCTCGGGGATGGGGCTACGGGGCAGGACAGGGCAAACGGGTGGTTGCACTCGTTTACTGGGAGCATTCTTAGCGTGTTGACGGGCTCGAACGCGAGGTTTGTCCTCTGCAACGACGGCGACGGCATGGACGCCGGCGATGAGCTCACGGCCATGGTTAGGAGTGTGGCTAGCGAGCGGGAACGAGAGAGGGAGAAGAGGGGTTCGACGCGGGAGCTCACAGGGATTCCAGTGGAGCAGACGGCATGGCCGGGGACACGTTGATGGCGACGCGGCGGCGAAGACGATCTCCGACGACCGGAGATGAAGACGGCGGCGAGGCGGCTCTCCAGTGCCTCCCGAGGCGCGTGGCTTGACGGAGAGGTGGAGGACGATGTGGCGGAGCTTATGGGCTCGAAGAGAGGGCGAGGGGGAGGCGGTGGCCGCAGCAATGGCGTGCAGCGGCGACGAACTCCGCTCGGGCGCGAGTGAGGAAGCAGAGGAGAGGGCGGGAGAGACAGAGAGCGAGGGAGAGGAGCAAGGGGGCTGCGTGGCGTCGCGGGAGGGTGTCCAGAGCGACGAGGGGAGGCGGCAAGCAGGCAGGGTGGTGGCGTGGCGAGCTCGGCGGCGTCACGGTGTCCCTCCTCTGCCTACTGGCAGAGGTTGAGGACGACCGCTTCGCCCTGGTGGGCTGGGCCGGCAACAGGTAGGTGGGCCGAGGTAAGTGCCAGGTTAGTCCTTCTCTCTCTCTCTTTTTATTGTTTTTGTTTTCTATTTTGTGATACTGTTTTGGGCTTTAAGAAAAATGTCAGGGCATTTCCAAAAATCATGAAACTAATTATGGATACTGTTTAGAACATAACCAACAGTAAACATTTTAGTTTATGATTATTTGAGCATTCAAAATATTTTATAGCATTTAAATGCCCAAATGCAAATACTATATGATTTAATCTAGTGACCAAATATGTCATGGAAAAATGTGCAACACTTCTGGTTATGGTTTTAGCATTTTCCAGAAATGATGAACATTTTTAAAAGCCATTTGGAATACTAAAAATATTTTAGGTGAACCTAGTTGAATTTCATTTGGTGCTAGGGTTTCAACAGTCCCCATTTCAAGTTTCTTTGGAAGTAAAACATGATGGCATGCTCACTGATGCAACTAACTACTAGCAATTCTAGGGCTGTGACAACTCACCCCCACTAAACAAGAATCTCGCCCCGAGATTCAAGACATGAGGTAAGAAGACAGAGGGGGCACAAGCTAACACAATCTTCATGATCCAATTTTCCCTTCCCGAAGATGTTGGTTCATTACTCCAATTGCTCTTGACGTCCCTGCTTTCGAGATCTTCATCCAATACGATGGTGACAGAAAGAAATTCTATAGGAAACGATCTCCTCGAAGATCGAGCACTCAAGAACAACTCGTGGAATGAGATGTTGGAACATCTCGAGTTGAGACTCAAGGCACATCGAGAGGGATGTAAGAACAAACAACGAGGTTTGATTTGGTGGGCAATAATTCCACGCTTAGAGAGATGGTGGATGGGGTCAAGGTGGCGAGGAAATAATTGCCATGATTCCATAACGGGGCACTTTGGAAAAGGTGACTCGAAGAACTATTCCCTTAAGTGGCAAAAGAATTACTTTTGATACTGAGATCATTGGAACTCTTTATTCCAGCCTAAGGCAATCACAAACGATCGTTTGACGGAGCTCGAAGAAATGGCGTACCCGGACTAGGAGGGATGATGTGGACTACCTTGTTGAAGACAACGCAATGAATGATTTTGCTTATCACCGGAAATGGATGGGACCATGACATGACCACTTTTGAAAATGATCCTAAACAGTGCTTGCTGAGGTGCAAGCTGGGAACGAGATGCAAATGCTGGGAATGACTCTGGTAACTGGGAATAACTCAACGAGGGTGATTCCACCGTTTGAATGGTTATAGCTTAATCGAAGAAACTAGGAGCACAAGAATCCCTAGGAAGCAACTCCTGGAATAAGTCGCACGAGATCCTCATGGAGAAGATGTCAAATAGCTCAATCAAGATACTACAATGATAGATCTTCTGGCTAGGTGTGTCGGCCAGACATCAACCTTGTCGTGACCTACATAATAGATCTTGGAAAAAGTTCCAACCATCATATCTGCCTGAGATTCAGATCTGATTGGTAACGGAATATTTCAGACAACCTGTCTGGAAAAGAAAGTTTGCAGCACAAATCGACGAGATGATGTTGCGAGATTCTCAGGAGATGAACTATGATAGCAAGCTCCAAAACATGAGCGGGTTCTGCTACACACATGTGAACACGATGTCCTAGACAAGCATGACCACATGGTAGTCTTATAATAAAACACTACCGAGTTCTGGTTGGGAACCATCATTGAGGATAACAAAGTCTTTACGCAAGTCCATGGATTAGATCCCAAGCATAGACTTCTTTTCCTTGAACAAATCAGTCAGTGGCTTGATTACACACGGAGTGGAGGTAATTAATCTACCAAACCATAGAATACTTCGCATGAATGCATGACTGACTTGGGATGATTCCAAAGGAAGCAAAACAAACCTTTCTCAAATTCATGGCGGCAACTTCCACCTAATGCACGTGAATTCGAGGAAGTCACTTCTTCCATCCAAGCATATGCTTCATGAACGGAACATGAATGCATTGTTTACAAAATTTCCAATACTAGTGTAATGTTCAACAGGAATCATGGGGGAGACAAAATGCTGCTGATGGGCTCAACAACAACTCATCGGAATTACCATATCACTGGACTTCCACCATCATGTGAACACGGTGATAGCATTGGTCAGACCAAGGATGTAATGGTGTATGCTCAAGGGATCAACCACGAGTAAGACAACATTACGAACATCATTGGTTCTGATTTGACTCGACGATAGCCCATACTCAAGTCAAGGTTTTGACAAGGCAATAGATCCAACAACTGATCACGAGGTCCAATCGATGGAGATATCATCTTTCTTCAGCACACACACACAAGATATCCCTTAGTGAAGAACTAAGTCAGGCAAGCTTTTATCTTCCAACTCTCCAAGTTGTTGTTTAGCTTATCGAACTAGCTCAGGGGTATCCAACACAGATTCTTGGAGAATGGGTGGTTTACAAGAGTGGTTTACAAGAAACCAACTTGATCACGAACTCAACATACCGATCAGGTGACAACCTGGTAACGCTTCCGAGAAGATATTTGGAAAATCACGAACCACCGATATGTTACCAAGCTCGAGAACAACCTTGCTTTTCAGGGCAATACGATGTGATCAAAAGAGAGAGGGATTGACACAATCCTAACTCATTGATCGAAGAGTGCACCAGAAATAAGGACTAGGTAGCACGATCAATCTTGGGATGATGATTTGATAACCAACACGCTAAGATTGAGAATAGTGTCCATTTACTACCAAGCAACGAGTTGCTCGGAGTATTGATTTCACACATCACAATTCACTTGTCGGCATTCCGGTTACAATAACACGGAACCGAGGAATGAATAATGATGGCGAGAAGTATTACTGCGTCAAGAACTCATAAGAGGTGGTGCAATTCTCATGACACTCTTGACATAAAGATGGTAACACTCCAAGGTAGAGTAGAGCAGAAGCTGGATTGGCATTTTGATCTGCGGGATACAATTGCTTTGACCCAATCCTAGATATGGATAAGGTACTGGAGTTTGTTTCTCCTAGTCATTCTAGAATAGAATGGCTTGACGGACCACAAGAGTAATAGGTATCGATGAACGAATGCACACATACTCTTGACTATCAATTGATAGATGAAGGTCGGAATATAACTGAAGGGGGACAACTCAAGGAAACATATAACTTTCTCAGCTGTGGATGCATAGATTAGTATGTCGAATCAAGTTCAACATATTTCTTCCAGATAACCCATGCTGAAAGGGGGAACTGGCAGAATCACAATATGAATGGAGTACTCCTCAAGAACACCCTGGTTGTGATCTTTTGATTCAAACGAACTTCTGCCATAAGTGGTTCATAGTATTTGGAAGAAGGAACTAGCACGAACCTCGAGGACTATCGCAAAGGTTACTAATATCCTAAAGGAACTAGCAACACTATCAACATGAGGTAAGTAGGGTGAATCTCGTGTTCAAGAACCCAGGAGTAGAATGCCTACTAGTAAGTGGCATCACGGGATGCTTTCGAGATTGGTGGCCAGATTCATCACACTGGGAGTACAAAACATTGCTAGATTACTGAGTGGTTCTCTAAGATGCCTAGGTCATAATAATGGCTCCAACATATATGCCGAGGAAACGGAGTACCTCACAGACCGCGTAGTGTGATTATTCTAGCCCAAAAGAACATCGAGAACGGGAAGAAGGGATTTGCAAATGCATCAGATTGTTTAGAAACCTGGGATGACTCGGACAGCATAACGGCTGTAAATGCTCAAAAATGATTTGAGACAACCTGCAAAAATGGTGGCATAGCCACTCAACATCACAATATCAATGTTCTGAGATCACTAAGAACATATGGAAGTGGTAGGAACTGAACTGAGGCTTGAACTCAACAATCCTAGGCAACTACGGTTTAGTAACACGTCATCCTGAGAGATAGAAGAGAAGCCTAGTTCTTAACCCCCGTAGAAGAGAAGAGGTTGACTCAGATCAGAAGGGCATGAGGTATAAGGAGTAAAAAGAGCCTTACGTTCCCTTCCACAATCAATTCCCTTACATAACTAAAGCATTTCTAGACACAACTTCGACCAGTTTGGCTTGGTAATCCTACAGGCAGTCAGGCTCTGATACCAACGCTGTCAGGACCCTGATCCTAAGTCACACCGATCTAGCATGTAACACATCATATCACTTTGCGGCCTCACGCACGGTATTCCCACGGGTGCCACCTTACCTGGCCCGGGACCGTTTGCGCCTTTTGGCTCACGTATATGATAGTGTCGCTAGCATCCATATGACAAAGAACCCGGGCCGACATGGCTAGTCGTGAACCCAAGGCGGCACTAACCCCTGAGGACAGGCATACATGAATCACATCGAGCATGTCGGTCAACAACGTATATATCCGGGCTGTAGCACTGGGCTAACAGGACTCCGGTAACCTGGGCTGTAGCAGGCTAGGCAGGACTCCGGATAACACCGCGTGACATTTCCCCGAAGGGACAGACACAGGAACGACGTGAAACACATGCCGGCCAGTCAAGTGTTCCGAGCAGTAGTGCTGGGCTAGCAGGACTCCGGTGAACCGGGCTGTAGCGGACTACTATCGCTCAGAAGCACTAGACTACATTTCCCCATATGATAGGCTGCCAAGGATAAACAACTAGATAGTCGGATCCCACTCATACCAAGCATTTCATTCATACACACAATATGCCCGATATGAGTAAATACAACATGGCATCACAACATAACTCTACGACTCAAAGTATTTATTCATTTGGCTCCGAGGAGCGAGATATTACAAACATGGGTCTCATGACCCAACATTCAGAGCATACAAGTCAAAGCACATGCGGAAGCTTAACATGTCTGAGTACAGACATCTACAAATGAAAAAGGCTGAGAAGCCTGGCTATCTACCAGATCCTGCCGAGGGCACAAGATCGTAGCTGAGGTATCAAGCTAAACGTCGAAGTCCAAGCGGTACTACTAACGAGACAGACGTCTCTCTGCAACACATAAAATAGGCAAACGTGAGTACAAACGTACTCAGCAAGACTTACATCAGAACTAACTACATATGCATCAGTTCCAATAAAGGGGGTGGTGGAGTTTGACTGCAGCAAGCTAGCTTTGACTCGGTGGCTATCCTGAACTACGACTGCGAGTAACTCCTTTGAGGTGGCGCACACGAGTCCACATATTCACCATATTAATACACCACTATGGATCCGCTCCCGTCTCCCTACGAGAACGCCATCCATAGCACTCACGCTTATCTTGCGCATTTTAGAGTATCCACTTTCACTTGTCTATGAACTGTTATAGGCAACCCAGAAGTCCATTACCGCGGACACGGCTATTCGAATAGATGATGTTAACCCTGCAGGGGTGTACTTCTTCATACATGTTTCCACCACTTAGCGTCTACACACGACATGTGCTCGGCAGACTTCAAGCGAAAGCCGACGTGGGTGTAGACCACGACCTACCCAAACACTCAAGTCTCTAGTCCAGGTTTATCGCCTATTCGGGTTCCATCCGCAGGGAGTCCGGCCGAGGTTTCCACTAACGGCCCCGAACGATGTGTACAGGGTCCGAGACACCAAACGGGCGCCCGGCTGCCCGGCCACGTGCCTACTGCAGCACAGCCCACCCCTACGGTCAGCGCTGCGTGCGGCCCCCAGCATACTACAACACCAGAAACTACTTGCAACTCCTGGACAGAGGACAAGGGTGATTAAGAAGTCGAGCGGGGTCATATTTCAGGGCCCAATGCATGGTAGTAGCTATTTCATGGATCACAAACACAGAACTCAGTTCCTGAGGACGGCTTCAATGAGACAACCCACCATGTACTCCTACATGGCCTCTCACCAATACCTTTACCAAATCGTATTCACACACTTAGCTCACACACAGTAGGACATGTTCATCACCATTCCAATTCATTCCCGATGAACCAGACCTGACTCAACTCTAAGCAGTAGCAGGCATGACAAACAAGCATGAATGTGTAGGCACAACATGGGCTCAAACAAGTCCTACTCATGCTAGTGGGTTTCATCTATTTACTGTGGAAATGACAGGTCATGCAAAGGATAAAGGGGTTCAGCTACCGCAGCAAGTAACACATGAATCGTTGTTGTCCTAATGCACTAAAAGAGAGCAGGAGCGAGAGGGTGGGATTGTATCGGGATGAACAAGGGGGTTTTGCTTGCCTGTCACTTCTGAAGATAACATAGCTCTTCATCGGTGTCATCGAACTCATCGTCGAAACATCGTCAAGTGAGAGGGGACGGTTACCGGCAAACACAGAAAGACACGATCAATGCAATGCAACAATATGATGCGTGATCATGACATGGCAATATGCTGTGGTTTGGGCTAATGCAACAACAAGTCATTTTAATTGAGGTGGGATTCAAAGCTACATCAAATCCCAATTCCAAAACTACTATCAAAGTTGCCCTAATCATGTTTCATCCTAAACAGTGAAGTTAACTTGATCAAACATGCATGAAAATGGTACAGATGGATAGATTGGATTTTTCTGATAATTTTTCTTATATAAATTATTTCCATTGGAGTTATAGATTATTTTCTATGATTTTTCAAAATTTTGGATATTTTCTGAAATAGATAAATCATTTAAGATTTATTTAAATTCCAGAAAAGGATTACTGCGTCAGCCTGACATCATCATGACGTCAGCAGGTCAACGGGGCACGGTCCAGGTCAAACCTGACCGGTGGGGTCCACTGGTCAGTGACACAGTGTCAACTACAGAGGCTGACGTGTGGGTCCGGGTCAACGTACACGTCAGCATAGTCAAAGCTGACGCGTGGGCCCGCTGCAATTAGATTAACCTTAATCTATTATTGTTAATTGATTAGTTAGGCAGTGGGGCCCGGCTGTCAGTGAGAGAGGGGGTTAGTTAGCCCCGTGATTAGTGCTAATGACGGGTCCACGTCAGCGGCCGCCGGGGTTAGTCGCCGGCGACGTCCAGAGACGGCGGCGTTGCTTGGGTTTTGCCCTCCGGCTACCAAATGGGCGGCGGAGGGGCTCTACGTGAAGCTGGGACTCGCCCGCATCCATCTGTGCAAACGGCAGGGGCTGAGGTGGCCCGAGCTTGCCGGAGGCAAGCTCGCGGCGGTGGCCGGAGTTCGGGCGTGCACGGGAACGATGCTACGAGGCACGGCAGGGGGCGCAGAAGGGTGCTACGGCCTCCTGGGGGTGCACTGAGCACGGTGACACGCTCGGACGCGTGCTTGCACGGCCGTAGCCACGACGGTGACATGGCCGGCGGCGAGGAGCGCTCGGGCTCGAAGGGGGCGGTGGCTACGTGGCGCAAACGAGCAAGGGGGAAGTGGGGATCGAAGGAGAAGCTCACGGGGAGTGCAGCGGTGGTCTTGGGAAGCTCGGGGAAGCAACAGAGCGGGCGCACGGTCGTCGGCGATCTCGGCGGACCGAGGTTGAAGAAGACGGCGATGGCGGTGCTGCGGTGCGTCCGGGGCCTCGTGGCTAGGTGGAGAGGTAGAAGGGGTCGAGGCGGAGCCTCTGGGCGCATCGGCGAGGCGAGGCAGTGGCTGTGGCCATGGCGGTGCTCGTCGGCGGCGACGACTCTTTCAGGTGGCCGCGGGAGAGAGAACAGAGGAGGGGGATGAGCTCGAGGGAGTGAACGGGAGGGACCAGGGGGCTGCGTGGCGCTGCGAGAGACGATCCAGGCGACGGAAGGACAGCCAGGCAGAGTGGAGGTGGCGCGCGCGCGGCGAGCACACGCCCTCCTGCCCACTGGCAGGAGGTTGAAGACGGTGGAGGGCCTGGTGGGCTGGGCCACAGCTGGGCCGACTCTGGTGGCTTTGCCAGGTAAGTTCCTTTCTCTCTCTCCTTTTCTATTTATTTTAGTTTTCTATTATTCTGTAAATTTGAGGGCTTTATTAAAAATACTTAAGCACTTTCAAAAATCATGAGACTGCTTGTGGCCACTGTTTGGATTATTTCCAATAACCAGCAATTCAGTTCATGAATATTTGGACATTTAAAATAATATATAAAATTTAAATGCCCAAATGCAAATACTATATGATTTAATTCAATAATCCAAATGTCTCTACGACTCAAAGTATTTATTCATTAGGCTCCGAGGAGCGAGATATTACAAACATGGGTCTCATGACCCAACAATCAGAGCATACAAGTCAAAGCACATGCGGAAGCTTAACATGTCTGAGTACAGACATCTACAAATGAAAAAGGCTGAGAAGCCTGACTATCTACCAGATCCTGCCGAGGGCACAAGATCGTAGCTGAGGTATCAAGCTAAACGTTGAAGTCCAAGCGGTACTACTAGCGAGACTGACGTCTCTCTGCAAAAACATAAAATAGGCAAACGTGAGTACAATTGTACTCAGCAAGACTTACATCAGAACTAACTACATATGCATCAGTTTCAATAAAGGGGGTGGTGGAGTTTGACTGCAGCAAGCTAGCTTTGACTCGGTGGCTAACCTGAACTACGACTGCAAGCGACTCTTTTGAGGTGGCGCACACGAGTCCACATATTCACCATATCAATACACCACTATGCATCCGCTCCCGTCTCCCTACGAGAACGCCATCCATAGCACTCACGCTTATCTTGCGCATTTTAGAGTATCCACTTTCACTTGTCTATGAACTGTTATAGGCAACCCAGAAGTCCATTACCGCGGACACGGCTATTCGAATAGATGATGTTAACCCTGCAGGGGTGTACTTCTTCATACATGTTTCCACCACTTAGCGTCTGCACACGACATGTGCTCGGCAGACTTCAAGCGAAAGCCGACGTGGGTGTAGACCACGACCTACCTAAACACTCAAGTCTCTAGTCCAGGTTTATCGCCTATGCGGGTTCCATCCGCAGGGAGTCCGGCCGAGGTTTCCACTAACGGCCCCAAACGATGTGTACAGGGTCCGAGACACCAAACGGGCGCCCGGCTGCCCGGCCACGTGCCTACCGCAACACAGCCCACCCCTACGATCAGCGCTGCGTGCGGCCCCCAGCATACTACAACACCAGAAACTACTTGCAACTCCTGGACAGAGGACAAGGGTGATTAAGAAGTCGAGCGGGGTCATATTTGAGGGCCCAATGCATGGTAGTAGTTGTTTCATGGATCACAAACACAGAACTCAGTTCCTGAGGACGGCTTCAATGAGACAACCCACCATGTACTCCTACATGGCCTCTCACCAATACCTTTACCAAATCGTATTCACACACTTAGCTCACACACAGTAGGACATGTTCATCACCATCCCAATTCATTCCCGATGAATCAGACCCGACTCAACTCTAAGCAGTAGCAGGAATGACAAACAAGCATGAATGAGTAGGCACAACATGGGCTCAAACAACTCCTACTCATGCTAGTGGGTTTCATCTATTTACTGTGGAATGACAGGTCATGCAAAGGATAAAGGGGTTCAACTACCGCAGCACGTAACACATGAATTGTTGTTGTCCTAATGCAGTAAAAGAGAGCAGGAGCGAGAGGGTGGGATTGTATCGGGATGAACAAGGGGGTTTTGCTTGCCTGGCACTTCTGAAGATAACATAGCTCTTCATCGGTGTCATCGAACTCATCATCGAAACATCGTCTAGTGAGAGGGGACGGTTACTGGCAAACACAGAAAGACACAATCAATGCAATGCAACAATATGATGCGTGATCATGACATGGCAATATGCTATGATTTGAGCTAATGCATCTAACTATGACTTAAATGAAGTTGGTTTGAATACATGAGTCAAATTCCAACTCCATATGTGATTATTTAAATGCCCTATATTTGTTTTGTCCAAAACAGAGGACAAACATTGTTCAAACATGCATGAAAATGGTACAAATGGATTCCTTGAATTTTTCTGATAATTTTTCATATATAAATTATTTCCATTGGAGTTATAGATTATTTTCTATGATCGGTCGAAGTTGTGTCTAGAAATGCTTTAGTTATGTAAGGGAATTGATTGTGGAAGGGAACGTAAGGCTCTTTTTACTCCTTATACCTCATGCCCTTCTGATCTGAGTCAACCTCTTCTCTTCTACGGGGGTTAAGAACTAGGCTTCTCTTCTATCTCTCAGGATGACGTGTTACTAAACCGTAGTTGCCTAGGATTGTTGAGTTCAAGCCGCTGCTCAGTTTCTACTACTTCTATGTGTTCATAGTTGGCCTCAGAACATTGATATTGTGATGTTGAGTGGCTATGCCACCACTTTTTGCAGGATGTCTCAAATATTTTTGAGCATTTACAGCCGTTATGCTGTCCGAGTCATCCCAGGTTTCTAAATAGTCTGAAGCATTTGCAAATCCTTTCTTTTCGTTCCCGATGTCCTTTTGGGCCAGATTAAGCACACTACTGGTCTGTGAGGTACTCCGTTGCCTCGACATATATGTTGGAGCTACTATTATGACCTTAGGTGTCTTATGAAACCATCTAGTAATCTGTCCATGTCTTGTGTTCCCGGTGTGATGATTCTGGCCACCATTCTCGAAAGCATCCCGTGATGCCGCTTAGTAGTAGGTATTCTACTCCTGGGTTCTCGAACCCGAGATTCACTCTACTCACTTCTTGTTGATAGTGTTTGCTAGTTCCATTAGGATAGTAGTAACCTTTGCATTAGTCCTCGAGGTCCATGGTAAATCCTTTTTCCAATACCATGAACTACTTATGGCAGAAGTTCATTGTTGAACCAAAAATCACAACTAGAGTGCTCTTGATGAGTTCTTCATTCTATAGTGTGACTCTGCCAATTCTTCCTCTTCTGCATGGGTTATCCGGAAGAAATGTTGAGCTTTGCTCGATATACTAATCTATGCATCCACAACTCAGAAAGTGATATGTTCTTTTGAGTTGTTCTCCTTAGTTGTTTCTGACCTTCGTCTGTCAATTGTTGGTCAAGAGTAGTTGAGCATTCGTGTTATCGATGCCTATTATTCTTATGGTCCGTCCAGCCATTCTATTCCAGAATGACTAGGAGAAACAAACTCCAGTGCCTCATCCATTTCGAGGATTGGGTCAAAGTAATTGTATCCCACAGATCGAAATGCCAATCCAGCTTCTGCTCTGCTCTACCTTGGAGTGTTACCATCTTTATGTCAAGAGAGTCATCAGAATTGCACCATCTCTCATGAATTTTTGACGCAGTGATACTTCTTGCCATCATTTTTCTTTCCTCGGTCCCGTGTTGTCACAACCGGAATGCCGTCGCGTGAACCATGATGTATGAAATCAATACTCCTAGCAACCGTGTTGCCTGGTAGTTAATGGACAATATTCTCATTCTTAGCGTGTTGGTTATTAAATCATCATCCTAAGATTGAACGTGCTACCTAGTCCTTATTCTGGTGCACTCTTCGATCAATGAGTGAGGATTATTCAATCCCTTGCTTATTTGATCATATCATCTTGCTCTGAAAAGCAAGATTGTTCTCGAGCTTAGCAACATATCGGTGGTTCGTGATTTTCCGAATATCTTCTCGGAAGTATTACCAGGTTGTCCTCAGACTGTTATGTTGAGCTCGTGATCAAGTTGGTTCCTTGTGAACCACCCTTTCTCCAAGAATCTATGTTAGATATCCCTGAGCTAGTTGGTTGAGCTAGACAACAACTTGGAGAGTTGGAAGATAAAGCTTGTCTGACTTAGTTCATGTTAAGGGATATCTTTTGTGGTGTGTGTTGAAGAAAGATGATATCTTCACCAATTGGTCCTCGTGATCAGTTGTTGGATGTATTGTCTTGTCAAAACTTTGACTTGAGTATGGGCTATCGTCAAGTCAAATCAGAACCAACGATGTTCGTAATGTTGTCTTACTCGTGGTTGATCCCTCGAGCATACACCATTACATCTTTTGGTCTGACCAATGCTATCACCATGTTCACATGATGGTGGAAGTCCAGTGATATGGTAATTCCGATGAGCTGTTGTTGAGCCCATCAGCAGCATTTTGTCTTCCCCATGATTCATGTTGAACGCTACATTAGTATTGGAAATTTGGTAAGCAATGCCTTCGTGTTCCGTTCATGAAGCTTATGCCTGGATGAAAGGAGTGACTTCCTCTAGTTCATGTGCATTTGAGGCAAGTTGCCGCCGTGGATTCGGGAAAGCTTGTTTTTGTTTCCTCTGGTACCATCCCAAGTCAGTCATGCATGTGCGAAGTATGCGATGGTTCGACAGGCTCGCAACCTTCCTTCCATATGTATCCCTAGCACACCAAGCCACTGATTGAATCGTTCAAGGAGAAGAAGTTCCTTCTTAAGAGCATGCCTTATGCAGGGACTTTGATATCCTCGACGATTGTTCCCTACCAGAACTCGGTAGTGTTTTATTATAAGACTACCATGTGGTCATGCTTGTCTAGGACAGCGTGTTCACATGTGTTTAGCAGAACCAGCTCATGTTTTGGAGCTTGCTATCGTAGTTCATTTCCTGAGAATCTTGCAACGTCATTTCGTCGATTTGTGTTGCAAACTTTCATTTTTCTTTCTAGACTTGATGGGTCTGGATTATCCTGTTACCAACTAGATCTGAATCTCAGGCAGATATGATGGTTGGAACTTTTCCAAGATCTATGATGTAGGTCCCGACAAGGTTGATGTCTGGCCGACACACCTAGCCGGAAGATCTACCATTATAGTATCTTGATTGAACTAATTGACCATCTTCTCCATGAGGATTTCGTGCGGCTTATTCTAGAAGTTGCTCCCTAGGGATCCTTGTGCTCTTAGTTTCTCAATTATACCATAACCATTCAAACAGTGGAAATGCTCTCGACTGTTGAGTTATCTCCCAGTTACCAGAATCATTCCCAACATTTGCATTTTGTTCCCAGCTTGCACCGCTGTTGTGCCATTCTACCTTGGGTTCCATCCATTTCCGGTGATAAGCAAAATCATTCATTGCGTTGTCTTCAACAAGGAAGTCCACATCATCCAACCTAGTCCGAGTATGTCACCTTTCCGAGCTCCTTCAAACGATCGTTTGTGATTGCCTTAGGCTGGAATAAAGAGTTCCAATGATCTTAGTATCAAAAGTAATTCTTTTTGCCACTTAGGGGAATATTTCTACGAGTCACCTTCCCTGAGGTGCCCCGTTATGGAATCATGGAAATTTTCCTCGCTACCGTGACACCCTCCACCATCTTTCTAAGTGTGGAATTTTTGCCCATCAAATCAAACCCCGTTGTTGTTCTTCCGTCCCTCACAATGCGTTTTGTGCCTCAACTTGAGATGTTCCAACATCTCATTCCACGAGTTAATCCTGAATGCTCGATCTTCGAGGAGATCGTTTCCTATAGAGTTTCTTTCTGTCACCATCGTGTTGGATGAAGATCTCAAAAGCATGGATGTCAAAATCAATTTGAAGCAATTAATCAACATCTCTGAGAAGGACAGTTGGATCGTGAAGACCGTGTTAGCTTTGTGCTCCCTCTGTCTTCTTACCTCACGTCTTGAATCTCGGGACGAGATTCTTGTTTAGTGGGGGTGAGTTGTCACAGCCCTAGAGTTTGCTTGTAACTAGTGGCATTGCATCCATGCATCATGTTTAAAATTCCAAAGAAATTTGAAATGGGGATTGTTGAAACCCTAGCACTAAATGAAATTCACTAGGTTCAACTAAAATATTTTCATTGATTCCAAATGGCTTTAAAAACGTTCATCATTTCTGGAAAAATGCTTTGAGCAGTAACCAGAGATATTGCACATTTTTCCATGGCATTTGGATTATTGAATTAAATCATATAGTATTTGCATTTGGGCATTTAAATTTTATATATTATTTTAAATGTCCAAATATTCATGAACTGAATTGCTGGTTATTGGAAATAATCCAAACAGTGGCCACAAGCAGTCTCATGATTTTTGAAAGTGCTTAAGTATTTTTAATAAAGCCCTCAAATTTATAGAATAATAGAAAACTAAAATAAATAGAAAAGGAGAGAGAGAAAGGAACTTACCTGGCAAAGCCACCAGAGTCGGCCCAGCTGTGGCCCAGCGCTGTGGCCCAGCCCACCAGGCCCTCCACCGTCTTCAACCTCCTGCCAGTGGGCACGAGGGCGTGGGCTAGCCGCGCGCGCGCCACCTCCACTCTACCTGGTTGTCCTTCCGTCGCCTGGATCGTCTCTCGCAGTGCCACGCAGCCCCCTGGTCCCTCCCATTCACTCCCTCGAGCTCATCCCCCTCCTCTGTTCTCTCTCTCGCGGCCACCCGAAAGAGCCGTCGCCGCCGACGAGCACCGCCGTGGCCACAGCCACTGCCTCGCCTCGCCGATGCGCCCAGAGGCTCCGCCTTGAACCCTTCTACCTCTCCACCTAGCCACGAGGCCCCGGACGCACCGCAGCACCGCCATCGCCGTCTTCTTCAACCTCGGTCCGCCGAGATCGCCGGCGACCGTGCGCCCGCTCCGTTGCTTCCCCGAGCTCCCCAAGACTACCGCTGCACTCCCCGTGAGCTTCTCCTTCGATCCCCACTTCCCCCTTGCTCGTTTGCGCCACGTAGCCACCACCCCCTTCGAGCCCGAGCGCTCCTCGCCGCCGGCCATGTCACCGTCGTGGCTACGGCCGTGCAAGCACGCGTCCGAGCGTGTCACCGTGCTCAGTGCACCCCCAGGAGGCCGTAGCACCCTTCTGCGCCCCCTGCCGTGCCTCCTAGCGTCGTTCCCGTGCACGCCCGAACTCCGGCCACCGCCGCGAGCTTGCCTCCGGCAAGCTCGGGCCACCTCAGCCCCTGCCGTTTGCACAGATGGATGCGGGCGAGTCCCAGCTTCACGTAGAGCCCCTCCGTCGCCCATTTGGTAGCCGGAGGGCAAAACCCGAGCAACGCCGCCGTCTCTTGATGTCGCCGGCGACTAACCCCGGCGGCCGCTGACGTGGACCCGTCATTAGCACTAATCACGGGGCTAACTAACCCCCTCTCTCACTGACAGCCGGGCCCCACTGCCTAACTAATCAATTAACAATAATAGATTAAGGTTAATCTAATTGCAGCGGGCCCACGCGTCAGCTTTGACTATGCTGACGTGTACGTTGACCCGGACCCACACGTCAGCCTCTGTAGTTGACACTGTGTCACTGACCAGTGGACCCCACCGGTCAGGTTTGACCTGGACAGTGCCCCGTTGACCTGCTGACGTCATGATGATGTCAGGCTGACGCAGTAATCCTTTTCTGGAATTTAAATAAATCTTAAATGATTTATCTATTTCAGAAAATATCCAAAACTTTGAAAAATCATAGAAAATAATCTATAACTCCAATGGAAATAATTTATATATGAAAAATTATCAGAAAAATCCAATCTATCCATCTATACCATTTTCTTGCATGTTTGATCAAGTTAACTTCACTGTTTAGGATGAAACATGATTAGGGCAACTTTGATAATAGTTTTGGAATTGGGATTTGATGTGGCTTTGAATCCCACCTCAATTAAAATGACTTGTTGTTGCATTAGCCCAAACCACAGCATATTGCCATGTCATGATCACGCATCATATTGTTGCATTGCATTGATTGTGTCTTTCTGTGTTTGCCGGTAACCGTCCCCTCTCACTAGACGATGTTTCGACGATGAGTTCGACGACACCGATGAAGAGCTATGTTATCTTCAGAAGTGCCAGGCAAGCAAAACCCCCTTGTTCATCCCGATACAATCCCACCCTCTCGCTCCTGCTCTCTTTTACTGCATTAGGACAACAACGATTCATGTGTTACTTGCTGCGGTAGCTGAACCCCTTTATCCTTTGCATGACCTGTCATTCCCCACTAAATAGATGAAACCCACTAGCATGAGTAGGAGTTGTTTGAGCCCATGTTGTGCCTACTCATTCATGCTTGTTTGTCATGCCTGCTACTGCTTAGAGTTGAGTCGGGTCTGATTCATCGGGAATGAATTGGGATGGTGATGAACATGTCCTACTGTGTGTGAGCTAAGTGTGTGAATACGATTTGGTAAAGGTATTAGTGAGAGGCCATGTAGGAGTACATGGTGGGTTGTCTCATTGAAGCCGTCCTCAGGAACTGAGTTCTGTGTTTGTGATCCATGAAACAGCTACTACCATGCATTGGGCCCTGAAAATGACCCCGCTCGACTTCTTAATCACCCTTGTCCTCTGTCCAGGAGTTGCAAGTAGTTTCTGGTGTTGTAGTATGCTGGGGGCCGCACGCATCGCTGACCGTAGGGGTGGGCTGTGTTGAGGTAGGCACGTGGCCGGGCAGCCGGGCGCCCGTTTGGTGTCTCGGACCCTGTACACATCGTTTGGGGCCGTTAGTGGAAACCTTGGCCGGACTCCCTGCGGATGGAACCCGAATAGGCGATAAACCTGGACTAGAGACTTGAGTGTTTAGGTAGGTCGTGGTCTACACCCACGTCGGATTTCGCTTGAAGTCTGCCGAGCAAATGTCGTGTGCAGACGCTAAGTGGTGGAAACATGTATGAAGAAGTACACCCCTGCAGGGTTAACATCATCTATTCGAATAGCCGTGTCCGCGGTAATGGACTTCTGGGTTGCCTATAATAGTTCATAGACAAGTGAAAGTGGATACTCTAAAATGCGCAAGATAAGCGTGAGTGCTATGGATGGCGTTCTCGTAGGGAGACGGGAGCGGATCCATACTGGTGTATTGATATGGTGAATATGTGAACTCGTGTGCACCACCTCAAAAGAGTCGCTTGCAGTCGTAAATCAGGTTAGCCACCGAGTCAAAGCTGGCTTGCTGCAGTCAAACTCCACCACCCCCTTTATTGAAACTGATGCATATGTAGTTAGTTCTGATGTAAGTCTTGCTGAGTACAATTGTACTCACGTTTGCCTATTTTATGTTTTTGCAGAGAGACGTCAGTCTCGCTAGAAGTACCGCTTGGACTTCAACGTTTAGCTTGATACCTCAGCTACGATCTTGTGCCCTCGGCAGGATCTGGTAGATAGTCAGGCTTCTCACCCTTTTTCATTTGTAGATGTCTGTACTCAGACATGTTAAGCTTCCGCATGTGCTTTGACTTGTATGCTCTGAATGTTGGGTCATGAGACCCATGTTTGTAATATCTCGCTCCTCGGAGCCAAATGAATAAATACTTTGAGTCGTAGAGTTATGTTGTGATGCCATGTTGTATTTACTCATATCGGGCATATTGTGTGTATGAATGAAATGCTTGGTATGAGTGGGATCCGACTATCTAGTTGTTTATCCTTGGCAGCCTATCATATGGGGAAATGTAGTCTAGTGCTTCTGAGCGATAGTAGTCCGCTACAGCCCGGTTCACCGGAGTCCTGCTAGCCCAGCACTACTGCTCGGAACACTTGACTGGCCGGCATGTGTTTCACGTCGTTCCTGTGTCTGTCCCTTCGGGGAAATGTCACGCGGTGTTATCCGGAGTCCTGCCTAGCCTGCTACAGCCCGGGTTACCGGAGTCCTGTTAGCCCAGTGCTACAGCCCGGATATATACGTTGTTGACCGACATGCTCGATGTGATTCATGTATACCTGTCCTCAGGGGTTAGTGCCGCCTTGGGTTCACGACTAGCCATGTCGGCCCGGGTTCTTTGTCATATGGATGCTAGCGACACTATCATATACATGAGCCAAAAGGCGCAAACGGTCCCGGGCCAGGTAAGGTGGCACCCGTGGGAATACCGTGCGTGAGGCCGCAAAGTGATATGATGTGTTACATGCTAGATCGGTGTGACTTAGGATCGGGGTCCTGACAGCGTTACGGCCTCACGCACGGTACTCCCACGGGTGCCACCTTACCTGGCCCGGGACCGTTTGCGCCTTTTGGCTCACGTATATGATAGTGTCGCTAGCATCCATATTACAGAGAACCCGGGCCGACATGGATAGTAGTGAACCCAAAGCGGCACTAACCCATGAGGACAGGCATACATGAATCACATCGAGCATGTCGGTCAACAACGTATAAATCCGGGCTGTAGCACTGGGCTAACAGGACTCCGGTAACCCGGGCTATAGAATTCTAGGCAGGACTCCGGATAACACCGCGTGACATTTCCCCGAAGGGACAGACACAGGAATGAGGTGAAACACATGCCGTCCAGTCAAGTGTTCCGAGCAGTAGTGCTGGGCTAGCAGGACTCCGGTGAACCGGGCTGTAGCGGACTACTATCGCTCAGAAAGCACTAGACTATATTTCCCCATATGATAGGCTGCCAAGGATAAACAATTAGATTGTCGGATCCCACACATAGCAATACACATGCAATTATGTGCTGTACAACATGGCATCACAACATAACGCAAACTCATATAGATAAAGGCTCAGAAGAGCCACATAGCATTAAATACAAACAGGGGTCACATGACCCATCATTCAGAGCATACAAGCAACAAGCGGAAGCATTACATGTCTGAGTATAGACAACTACAAAAGAAAAAGGCTAAAACGCCTGACTATCTACAACCTCCGATCAAGATCGTAGCTGAGGTACAAGCTACTCGTCGAAGTCCAAGCAGAACTACTAGTGAGACAGATGTCTCATCTGCAAAACATAAGTAAAGCAAACATGAGTACAAAGGTACTCAGCAAGACTTACATCAGATCCTATCATACATGCATTAGTATCAAAGAGGTAATGTGGGGTTTAGTTGCAGCAAGCCAACTTTGACTCTGTGGCTATCCTGTTCTACGACTGCTGGTAACTCTTTTGAAAAGGCGCACACGAGTCCACTAATCACCACATCAATACACTACTATGGATTCATCCCCGTCTCACTACGAGAAGGCCATCCGTAGCACTCACACTTATCTTGAGCATTTTAGAGTATCCACTTTAAGTTGTCTATGTACCACGTAAGCATCCAAGAAGTCCATAACCGAGGACACGGCTATTCGAATAGATCATGATAACCCTGCAGGGGTGTACTTCTTCACACACGCCCTCACCACTTATCACCATGTACACGTCATGTATCTCGGCAACCTTCAAGCGGAAGCCTGGCGAGGGTGTCGGCCACGACCTGACTAACCACACAAGACTCTAGTCCAGGTTTATCGCCTATTCGGGTTCCATCCGCAAGGAGATCCGGCCGGGGTGTCGCTCACGGCCCCAAACGATGTGTGCAGGGTTACCAAGCCCATCTCGCCGGATGGATCTACGCTTGGTACACCGTGCCACTTGTGCCTAGTCTGTCCCAAGCCCACCTGTCCGGGTGCCACTTGGTAGACTACTAACACTACCTACAAACACCAGAAACTATTTGCAACTCCTGGATAGAGATCAAGTTGGTTAATAAGTCGAGAGGGGTCGAATTACCGGAACCCAATGTGTGGTAGTATCTAGTCATTGGACAACATACACAGAACTCAGTGCTTAGGGACGGTTCCAATGAGACAACCCACCATCTACTCCTACATGGCCTCTCACCGCTACCTTTACCATATCATGTTCACACACTTAACTCTCAGCATCAGAACATATCATATCACTCCAATCCATTCCCAATGAATCAGACCTGACACAACTCTAAGCAATAGCAGGCATGGCATGGTAGAAGCACAACATGGCTCAATCAACTCCTACACATGCTAGTGGGTTTCATCTATTTACTGTGGCAATGACAGGTCATGCAGAGGAATGGGTTCAACTACCGCAGCATAAAGTAGCAGTTGATTCACTGTTGTCCTAATGCAATAATAGAGAGCAGGAGCGAGAGTGGGATCATATCAGAATGAACAAGTGGGGTTTGCTTGCCTGGTAGATCAACAAGGGAGGCACTGCTTCATAGACAGATACTCTGGAACGGTCTCCGGAGCAAGACCTATTGAGAAGGAACGGTGTCGGTAATCAATAAACAACCATATGCAACAATATGATGCATGAAGATGACATTTCAAAGATGCTATGATTTACCCTAATGCACCTAGCATCAATTTGGTTGAAGTCCATATGAACCAAGGGTTCATATGCAAACCCCAAATGAAGTATATAACATGCCATTATTACGTTTTCACTTATACAGCAAGTATAAGTTGGTTTTTCATGCATGAAACTTGCATAAATGGGTTCCTTGCATTTTTCTGATGATTTTTCATATATAAATTATTTCAATCTGAGCTACGGTTGATTTGATATGAATTTTTGAAGTTTGAAACATTTTCTGGAATTTCCTGATTTAAATTAAATCCAGAAAATGGATAACTACGTCAGCGTGACGTCGGAGTGACGTCAGCAGGTCAACGGGTCGCTCCAGGTCAACCCTGACGTGTGGGCTCCACACGTCAGTCATACGAGGTTAAATAGGGGGGGTTATTTGCTTAATTAAAAGGATTAGGGGGCACGGGGCCCAGTGGTCAGTGTCAGGTTAATTAGGCGGTGATTAGCACTAAGCTAATCACCTGGGCGACGGGGCCCACCCGTCAGGCCGGCGAGGTCGTCGGCGGCGACCACAGGACGCGACGGCGTCCGCGTTGGGGGCCACGGGGGCGGCGTCTGAGAGCATAGGGGCGTAGCCCGTGCTCTCCCGCATCCAATGGAGCAGGCGGGAAGCCGCGGGAGCGCCGGAGCTTGCCGGAGCGCAGCTCGCGGCGGCGGCCGGAGCTCGGCTCGAGCGAGCGCGCGGCTACGGCGCACGGGGAGGCATGAGAGGAGGGGGAACCGACGCGGGAGGGGGGGCTCACAGGGTACCGGAAGAGACGACGGCGAGCTCGGGGGAGGCGCTGACGGCGGCGAGCGGCGACGGAGATCCACGGCGGCCGGAGGTGATGAAGGCGACGACGACGGCTCCACGGGGCGTCCGGCGATGGACAGCTTGGCGGAGAGGCTATAGAGCGAGGAGGCGGAGCTCCTGGGTTCGTCGGAGGAGCGAGGGGACGGCGGGGAGCGCGGCAACAGCGAGCGGCGGCGTCGGCGGGCTCGGCCGTGAGAGAGAGCGAGGGAGAGGAGAGGAGCACGGGGGGAGAGTGAGAGCGGCTTGGGGGGGCGCGTGGCGACGCACGGGACGATCCAGGCGACGAGAGGGAGGACAGGCAGGCAGGGAGGGAGGAGGTGGCGCGGCGCGGCGGTGTGCGTGCGTCAGGCACGCGCCCATCCTCCTGTCGAGGACGAAGACGACAGAGGAGGGAGCCAGTGGGCTGGGCTTGGCCAAATGGGCCGGCCAGGCCGCACAGGAACGGCTGCAGAGGGAGGTAAGCGCCAGGTAAGTTTTTGCCATTTTGTTTCTTTTCTAATTTCTGACATATGTTTTGATTTAATAAAAATACTAAATCATTTTATTTTATTATGCCAATTTTTGTAGGCGCTAATGGTAGTATTCCAGAGCTTCCCAACGAATGGCACAATTTTTGGACAATGTTTTATATACATAACAATATATATCCAAGGCAAATAATTATTGCATTAATTCCAAATGCCCAAAATAATTATTTATGAGCTCCTAAAAATATTGGTTGGATTTTTATCTCTGCCCAATATTTTCAGAGAGAGACATGAACATTTCTTGGACCGTTTTGGAGCAATTTTTACACTTTGGACAACAACGATTCAACTGTTACCTGCTGCGGTAGTTGAACCCCTTATCCTCTGCATGACCTGTCATTCCACAGTAAATAGATGAAACCCACTAGCATGAGTAGGAGTTGTTTGAGCCCTGATGTGCCTACTCATTCATGCTTGTTTGTCATGCCTGCTACTGCTTAGAGTTGAGTCGGGTCTGATTCATCGGGAATGAATTGGAATGGTGATGAACATGTCCTACTGTGTGTGAGCTAAGTGTGTGAACACGATTTGGTAAAGGTATTGGTGAGAGGCCATGTAGGAGTACATGGTGGGTTGTCTAATTGAAGCCGTCCTCAGGAACTGAGTTCTGTGTTTGTGATCCATGAAACAGCTACTACCATGCATTGGGCCCTGAAATATGACCCCGCTCGACTTCTTAATCACCCTTGTCCTCTGTCCAGGAGTTGCAAGTAGTTTCTGGTGTTGTAGTATGCTGGGGGCCGCACGCAGCGCTGACCGTAGGGGTGGGCTGTGTTGCGGTAGGCACGTGGCCGGGCAGCCGGGCGCCCGTTTGGTGTCTCGGACCCTATACACATCGTTCGGGGCCGTTAGTGGAAACCTCGGCCGGACTCCCTGCGGATGGAACCCGAATAGGCGATAAACCTGGACTATAGACTTGAGTGTTTAGGTAGGTCGTGGTCTACACCCACGTAGGCTTTCGCTTGAAGTCTGCCGAGCACATGTCGTGTGCAGACGCTAAGTGGTGGAAATATGTATGAAGAAGTACACCCCTGCAGGGTTAACATCATCTATTCGAATAGCCGTGTCCGCGGTAATGGACTTCTGGGTTGCCTATAACAGTTCATAGACAAGTGAAAGTGGATACTCTAAAATGCGCAAGATAAGCGTGAGTGCTATGGATGGCGTTCTCGTAGGGAGACGGGAGTGGATCCATAGTGGTGTATTGATATGGTGAATATGTGGACTCGTGTGCGCCACCTCAAAGGAGTTACTCGCAGTCGTAGTTCAGGATAGCCACCGAGTCAAAGCTGGCTTGCTGCAGCCAAACTCCACCACCCCCTTTATTGAAACTGATGCATATGTACTCACGTTTGCCTATTTTATGTTTCTGCAGTGAGACGTCAGTCTCGCTAGTAGTACCGCTTGGACTTCAACATTTAGCTTGATACCTCAGCTACGATCTTGTGCCCTCGGCAGGATCTGGTAGATAGTCAGGCTTCTCAGCCTTTTTCATTTGTAGATGTTTGTACTCAGACATGTTAAGCTTCCGCATGTGCTTTGACTTGTATGCTCTGATTGTTGGGTCATGAGACCCATGTTTGTAATATCTCGCTCCTCGGAGCCTAATGAATAAATAATTTGAGTCGTAGAGTTATGTTGTGATGCCATGGTGTATCTACTCATATCGAGCATATTGTGTGAATGATTGAAATGCTTGCTATGTGTGGGATCCGACTATCTAGTTGTTTATCCTTGGCAGCCTCTCTTATGGGGAAATGTAGTCTAGTGCTTCCTGAGCGATAGTAGTCCGCTACAGCCCGGTTCACCGGAGTCCTGCTAGCCCAGCACTACTGCTTGGAACACTTGACTGGCCGGCATGTGTTTCACTTCGTTCCTATGTCTGTCCCTTCGGGGAAATGTCATGCTGTGTTATCCAGAGTCCTGCCTAGCCTGCTACAGCCCGGGTTACCGGAGTCCTGTTAGCCCAGTGCTACAGCCCGGATTTATACGTTGTTGACCGACATGCTCGATGTGATTCATGTATGCCTGTCCTCGTAGGTTAGCGATTGCCTTAGGCTGGAATAAAGAGTTCCAATGATCTCAGTATCAAAAGTAATTCTTTTGCCACTTAAGGGAATAGTTCTTCGAGTCACCTTTTCCAAAGTGCCCCGTTATGGAATCATGGCAAAGATGTTAGAATGTCACGAGGACCAGTTGGTGAAAATATCATCTTTCTTCAACACACACACACACAAAGATAACCCTTAACATGAGCTACGTCGGACAGGCTTTTATCTTCCAACTCTCCAAGTTGTTGTTTAGCTCAACCAACTAGCTCAGGGGTACCCAACACAGATTCTTGGAGAAAGGGTGGTTCACAAGAAACCAACTTGATCACGAACTCAACATAGCGGTCAGGTGACAACCTGGTGATACTTCCGAGAAGATCTTCGGAAAACCACGAACCACCGATATGTTACTAAGCTCGAGATCAATGTTGCTTTTCAGGGCAAGACGATATGATCAAAAGAGCAAGGGTTTGAATAATCCTCACTCATTGATCGAGGAGTGCACCAGAAATAAGGACTTGGTAGCACGACCAATCTTAGGATGATGATTTAATAACCAACACGCTAAGAATGAGAATATTGTCCATTAACTACCAGGCAACACGGTTGCTAGGAGTATTGATTTCACACATCATGGTTCACTTGTCGGTATTCCGGCTGTGGCAACACGGAAACCAAGGAATGAGCAATGATGGCAAGAAGTATTACTGCGTCAAGAATTCATAAGAGGTGGTGCAATTCTCATGACATTCTTGACATAAAGATGGTAACACTCCAAGGTAGAATAGAAAGCATTTTGATCTGTGGAATACAATTACTTTGACCCAATCCTCGAAATGGACAAGGTACTGGAGTTTGTTTCTCCTAGTCATTCCCGGATAGAATGGCTCGACGGACCACAAGAGTAATAGGCATAGATAAACGAATGCACGACTACTCCTCACTGTCAATTAACAGACGAGGGCCAGGAAATAGCCAAAGAGGGACAACTCAACGGAACATATAACTTTCTGAGTTGTGGATGCTTGGATTAGTATGTCGGACCAAGTTCAACATATTTCTTCCAGATAACCCATGCAGAAAGGTAGAGCTGGCAGAATCACAATATGAATGGAGTACTCCTCAAGAGCACCCTGGTTGTGATCTTTTGGTTCAACAAACTTCTGCCATAAATGGTTCATAGTATTTGGAAGAAGGGAATACTACGGACCTCGAGGACTATCGCAAAGTTTACTAATATCTTAAGGGATCTAGCAAATACTAACAACATGATGTAGGGTGAATCTCGGGTTCGAAAACCCAGGAGTAGAATACCTACTACTAATTGGCATCACGGGATGCTTTCGAGAATGGTGGCCAGAATCATCACACTAGAAACACAAGACATGGACAGATTGTTAGATGATTCATAAGATACCTAAGGTCATAGTAGTAGCTCCAACATATATGTCAAGGCAATAAATTACCTCAACGCACCGGTTAGTGTGCTTATTCTGACCAAAAGGACATCAGGAACAGGAAGAAAAGATTTGCAAATGCATCTGACTGTTTAGAAACCTGGGGTGACTCGGACAGCATAACGGCTGTAAATGCTCAAAATGATTTAAGACATCCTGGAAAATGGTGGCATAACCACTCAACATCACAATATCAATGTTCTGAGATCGACTAAGAACACATGGAAGTAGTAGGAACCGAACTGAGGCTTGAACTCAACAATCCTAGGCAACTATGGTTTAGTAACACGTCATCCTGGGAGATAGATGAGAAGGCCTAGTTCTTAAACCCCGTAGAAGAGAAGAGGATGACTCAGATCAGAAGGCCATGAGGTATAAGGAGTAAAAAGAGCCTTACGTTCCCTTCCACAATCAATTCCCTTACATAACTAAAGCATTTCTAGACACAACTTCGACCAGTTTGGCTTGGTAATCCTACAGGCGGTCAGGCTCTGATACCAACGCTGTCAGGACCCCGATCCTAAGTCACACCAATCTAGCATGTAACACATCATATCACTTTGCGGCCTCACGCACGGTATTCCCACGGGTGCCACCTTACCTGGACCGGGACCGTTTGCGCCTTTTGGCTCACGTATATGATAGTGTCGCTAGCATCCATATGACAAAGAACCCGGGCCGACATGGCTAGTCGTGAACCCAAGGCGGCGCTAACCTATGAGGACAGGCATACATGAATCACATCGAGCATGTCGGTCAACAACGTATATATCCGGGCTGTAGCACTGGGCTAACAGGACTCCGGTAACCCGGGCTGTAGCAGGCTAGGCAGGACTCCGAATAACACCGCGTGACATTTTCCCGAAGGGACAGACACAGGAACGACGTGAAACACATGCCGGCCAGTCAGGTGTTCCGAGCAGTAGTGCTGGGCTAGCAGGACTCCGGTGAACCAGGCTGTAGCGGACTACTATCGCTCAGAAGCACTAGACTACATTTCCCCATATGATAGGCTGCCAAGGATAAACAACTAGATAGTCGGATCCCACTCATACCAAGCATTTCATTCATACACACAATATGCCCGATATGAGTAAATACAACATGGCATCACAACATAACTCTACGACTCAAAGTATTTATTCATTAGGCTCCGAGGAGCGAGATATTACAAACATGGGTCTCATGACCCAACAATCAGAGCATACAAGTCAAAGCACATGCGGAAGCTTAACATGTCTGAGTACAGACATCTACAAATGAAAAAGGCTGAGAAGCCTGACTATCTACCAGATCCTGCCGAGGGCACAAGATCGTAGCTGAGGTATCAAGCTAAACGTCGAAGTCCAAGCGGTACTACTAACGAGACTGACGTCTCTCTGCAAAACATAAAATAGGCAAACGTGAGTACAAACGTACTCAGCAAGACTTACATCAGAACTAACTACATATGCATCAGTTCCAATAAAGGGGGTGGTGGAGTTTGACTGCAGCAAGCCAACTTTGACTCGGTGGCTATCCTGAACTACGACTGCGAGTAACTCCTTTGAGGTGGCGCACACGAGTCCACATATTCACCATATCAATACACCACTATGGATCCGCTCCCGTCTCCCTACGAGAACGCCATCCATAGCACTCACGCTTATCTTGCGCATTTTAGAGTATCCACTTTCACTTGTCTATGAACTGTTATAGGCAACCCAGAAGTCCATTACCGCGGACACGGCTATTCGAATAGATGATGTTAACCCTGCAGGGGTGTACTTCTTCATACATGTTTCCACCACTTAGCGTCTGCACACGACATGTGCTCGGCAGACTTCAAGCGAAAGCCGACGTGGGTGTAGACCATGACCTACCTAAACACTCAAGTCTCTAGTCCAGGTTTATCGCCTATTCGGGTTCCATCCGCAGGGAGTCCGGCCGAGGTTTCCACTAACGGCCCCGAACGATGTGTACAGGGTCCGAGACACCAAACGGGCGCCCGGCTGCCCAGCCACGTGCCTACCGCAACACAGCCCACCCCTACGGTCAGCGCTGCGTGCGGCCCCCAGCATACTACAACACCAGAAACTACTTGCAACTCCTGGACAGAGGACAAGGGTGATTACGAAGTCGAGCGGGGTCATATTTCAGGGCCCAATGCATGGTAGTAGCTGTTTCATGGATCACAAACACAGAACTCAGTTCCTGAGGACGGCTTCAATGAGACAACCCACCATGTACTCCTACATGGCCTCTCACCAATACCTTTGCCAAATCGTATTCACACACTTAGCTCACACACAGTAGGACATGTTCATCACCATCCCAATTCATTCCCGATGAATCAGACCCGACACAACTCTAAGCAGTAGCAGGCATGACAAACAAGCATGAATGAGTAGGCACAACATGGGCTCAAACAACTCCTACTCATGCTAGTGGGTTTCATCTATTTACTGTGGAATGACAGGTCATGCAAAGGATAAAGGGGTTCAGCTACCACAGCAAGTAACACATGAATCGTTGTTGTCCTAATGCAGTAAAAGAGAGCAGGAGGGAGAGGGTGGGATTGTATCGGGATGAACAAGGGGGTTTTGCTTGCCTGGAACTTCTGAAGATAACATAGCTCTTCATCGGTGTCATCGAACTCATCGTCGAAACATCGTCTAGTGAGAGGGGACGGTTAACGGCAAACACAGGAAGACACAATCAATGCAATGCAACAATATGATGCATGATCATGACATGGCAATATGCTGTGATTTGAGCTAATGCATCTAACTATGACTTAAATGAAGTTGGTTTGAATACATGTGTCAAATTCCAACTCCATATGTGATTATTTAAATGCCCTATATTTGTTTTGTCCAAAACAGAGGACAAACATTGTTCAAACATGCATGAAAATGGTACAAATGGATTACTTGAATTTTCTATGATTTTTCAAAGTTTTGGATATTTTCTGAAATAGATAAATCATTTAAGATTTATTTAAATTCCAGAAAAGGATTACTGCGTCAGCCTGACATCATCATGACGTCAGCAGGTCAACGGGGCACAGTCCAGGTCAAACCTGACCGGTGGGGTCCACTGGTCAGTGACACAGTGTCAACTACAGAGGCTGACGTGTGGGTCCGGGTCAACGTACACGTCAGCATAGTCAAAGCTGACGCGTGGGCCCGCTGCAATTAGATTAACCTTAATCTATTATTGTTAATTGATTAGTTAGGCAGTGGGGCCCAGCTGTCAGTGAGAGAGGGGGTTAGTTAGCCCCATGATTAGTGCTAATGACGGGTCCACGTCAGTGGCCGCCGGGGTTAGTCGCCGGCGACGTCCAGAGACGGCGGCGTTGCTCGGGTTTTGCCCTCCGGCTACCAAATGGGCGGCGGAGGGACTCTACGTGAAGCTGGGACTCGCCCGCATCCATCTGTGCAAACGGCAGGGGCTGAGGTGGCCCGAGCTTGCCGGAGGCAAGCTCGCGGCGGTGGCCGGAGTTCGGGCGTGCACGGGAACGACGCTAGGAGGCACGGCAGGGGGCGCAGAAGGGTGCTACGGCCTCCTGGGGGTGCACTGAGCACGGTGACATGCTCGGACGCGTGCTTGCACGGCCGTAGCCACGACGGTGACATGGCCGGCGGCGAGGAGCGCTCGGGCTCGAAGGGGCCGGTGGCTACGTGGCGCAAACGAGCAAGGGGGAAGTGGGGATCGAAGGAGAAGCTCACGGGGAGTGCAGCGGTGGTCTTGGGAAGCTCGGGGAAGCAACGGAGCGGGCGCACGGTCGCCGGCGATCTCGGCGGACCGAGGTTGAAGAAGACGGCGATGGCGGTGCTGTGGTGCGTCCGGGGCCTCGTGGCTAGGTGGAGAGGTAGAAGGGGTCGAGGCGGAGCCTCTGGGCGAATCGGCGAGGCGAGGCAGTGGCTGTGGCCACGGCGGTGCTCGTCGGCGGCGACGGCTCTTTCGGGTGGCCGCGGGAGAGAGAACATAGGAGGGGGATGAGCTCGAGGGAGTGAACGGGAGGGACCAGGGGGCTGCGTGGCGCTGCGAGAGACGATCCAGGCGACGGAAGGATAGCTAGGCAGAGTGGAGGTGGCGCGCGCGGCGAGCACACGCCCTCCTGCCCACTGGCAGGAGGTTGAAGACGGTGGAGGGCCTGGTGGGCTGGGCCACAGCGCTGGGCCACAGTTGGGGGTGGCTTTGCCAGGTAAGTTCCTTTCTCTCTCTCCTTTTCTATTTATTTTAGTTTTCTATTATTCTGTAAATTTGAGGGCTTTATTAAAAATACTTAAGCACTTTCAAAAATCATGAGACTGCTTGTGGCCACTGTTTGGATTATTTCCAATAACCAGCAATTCAGTTCATGAATATTTGGACATTTAAAATAATGTATAAAATTTAAATGCCCAAATGCAAATACTATATGATTTAATTCAATAATCCAAATGTCATGGAAAAATGTGCAATATCTCTGGTTACTGCTCAAAGCATTTTTTCAGAAATGATGAACGTTTTTAAAGCCATTTGGAACCAATGAAAATATTTTAGTTGAACCTAGTGAATTTCATTTAGTGCTAGGGTTTCAACAATCCCCATTTCAAATTTCTTTGGAATTTTAAACATGATGCATGGATGCAATGCCACTAGTTACAAGCAAACTCTAGGGCTGTGACAACTCACCCCCACTAAACAAGAATCTCGTCCCGAGATTCAAGACGTGAGGTAAGAAGACAGAGGGAGTACAAAGCTAACACGGTCTTCACGATCCAACTGTCCTTCTCAGAGATGTTGATTAATTGCTTCAAATTGATTTTGACATCCATGCTTCTGAGATCTTCATCCAACACGATGGTGACAGAAAGAAACTCTATAGGAAACGATCTCCTCGAAGATCGAGCATTCATGATTAACTCGTGGAATGAGATGTTGGAACATCTCGAGTTGAGGCACTAAACGCATCGTGAGGGACGGAAGAACAACAATGGGGTTTGATTTGATGGGCAAAAATTCCACACTTAGAAAGATGGTGGAGGGTGTCACGGTAGCGAGGAAAATTGCCATGATTCCATAACGGGGCACCTCAGGGAAGGTGACTCGCAGAAATATTCCCTTAAGTGGAAAAAAGAATTACTTTTGATACTGAGATCATTGGAACTCTTTATTCCAGCCTAAGGCAATCACAAACGATCGTTTGAAGGAGCTCGGAAAGGTGACATACTCGGACTAGGTTGGATGATGTGGACTACCTTGTTGAAGACAACGCAATGAATGATTTTGCTTAACACCGGAAATGGATGGAACCCAAGGTAGAATGGCACAACAGCGGTGCAAGCTGGGAACAAAATGCAAATGTTGGGAATGATTCTTGTAACTGGGAGATAACTCAACAGTCCAGAGCAATTCCACTGTTTGAATGGTTATGGTATAATCGAGAAAACTGAGAGCACAAGGATCCTTAGGGAGCAACTTCTAGAATAAGCCGCACGAAATCCTCATGGAGAAGATGGTCAAATGGTTCAATCAAGATACTATAATGGTAGATCTTCCGGCTAGGTGTGTCGGCCAGACATCAACCTTGTCGGGACCTACATCATAGATCTTGGAAAAGTTCCAACCATCACATCTGCCTGAGATTCAGATCTAGTTGGTAACAAGATAATCCAGACCCATCAAGTCTAGAAAGAAAAATGAAAGTTTGCAACACAAATCGACGAAATGACATTGCAAGATTCTCAGGAAATGAACTACGATAGCAAGCTCCAAAACATGAGCTGGTTCTGCTAAACACATGTGAACACGCTGTCCTAGACAAGCATGACCACATGGTAGTCTTATAATAAAACACTACCGAGTTCTGGTTGGGAACCATCGTCGAGGATATCAAAGTCCCTGCATAAGGCATGCTCTTAAGAAGGAACTTCTTCTCCTTGAACGATTCAATCAGTGGCTTGGTGTGCTAGGGATACATATGGAAGGAAGGTTGCGAGCCTGTCAAACCATCGCATACTTCGCACATGCATGACTGACTTGGGATGGTACCAGAGGAAACAAAAACAAGCTTTCTCGAATCCACGGCGGCAACTTGCCTCAAATGCACATGAACTAGAGGAAGTCACTTCTTTCATCCAGGCATAAGCTTCATGAACGGAACACGAAGGCATTGCTTACCAAATTTCCAATACTAGTGTAGCGTTCAACATGAATCATGGGGGAGACAAAATGCTGCTGATGGGCTCAACAACAGCTCATCGGAATTACCATATCACTGGACTTCCACCATCATGTGAACACGGTGATAGCATTGGTCAGACCAAAAGATGTAATGGTGTATGCTCGAAGGATCAACCACGAGTAAGACAACATTACGAACATTGTTGGTTCTGATTTGACTTGACGATAGCCCATACTCAAGTCAAAGTTTTGACAAGACAATACATCCAACAACTGATCACGAGGACCTATTGGTGAAGATATCATCTTTCTTCAACACACACCACAAAAGATATCCCTTAACATGAACTAAGTCAGACAAGCTTTATCTTCCAACTCTCCAAGTTGTTGTCTAGCTCAACCAACTAGCTCAGGGATATCTAAGACAGATTCTTGGAGAAAGGGTGGTTCACAAGGAACCAACTTGATCACGAGCTCAACATAACAGTCTGAGGACAACCTGGTAATACTTCCGAGAAGATATTCGGAAAATCACGAACCACCGATATGTTGCTAAGCTCGAGAACAATCTTGCTTTTCAGAGCAAGATGATATGATCAAATAAGCAAGGGATTGAATAATCCTCACTCATTGATCGAAGAGTGCACCAGAATAAGGACTAGGTAGCACGTTCAATCTTAGGATGATGATTTAATAACCAACACGCTAAGAATGAGAATATTGTCCATTAACTACCAGGCAACACGGTTGCTAGGAGTATTGATTTCACACATCATGGTTCACTCGACGGCATTCCGGTTGTGACAACACGGGACCGAGGAAAGAAAAATGATGGCAAGAAGTATCACTGCGTCAAAAATTCATGAGAGATGGTGCAATTCTCATGACTCTCTTGACATAAAGATGGTAACACTCCAAGGTAGAGTAGAGCAGAAGCTGGATTGGCATTTCGATCTGCAGGATACAATTACTTTGACCCAATCCTAGAAATGGATGAGGCACTGGAGTTTGTTTCTCCTAGTCATTCTGGAATAGAATGGCTGGACGGACCATAAGAATAATAGGCATCGATAACACGAATGCTCAACTACTCTTGACCAACAATTGACAGACGAAGGGCTGAAATCAACTGATATAGAATAATTATTCAAACCTCAACCAAATATTTGAACCAAACATAATAGCTCAACCAACCAGATTTGAACCTTAGGCAAAGACGTTGGTTGGAGTTGATCTCAGATTACGACTTAGGTATTACCTACACCCCAGGTAGGGGCAATGTCATGGCTGATGCGCTAAGTCGTAAGTCCTATTGCAACAATCTTATGTTGCAGCAGGGACAACCACTCCTCCATGAGGAATTCTGTAAGCTTAATCTTCACATTGCTCCTCAAGGATTCCTCTCTACCTTGGTGGCGAAACCCACTCTTGTGGATCATATCATAGAAGCCCAGAAGCATGATACGGGGATTACCCGAATGAAGAGACACATTGCCAAGGGTATTGCTGGTAGTTTCTCATTAGATGATCGAGGTGTTGTTTTCTTTGAAAACCGCCTGGTGGTTCCCAAGAAGGAGCATCTTCGACAATTGATTCTTAAGGAGGCGCATGAATCTCCTCTCACGATTCATCCCGGTAGTACTAAGATGTATCAGGACCTACGCCAGAGGTTCTGGTGGACTAGGATGAAGAGAGAAATCGCTCAGTTCATTGCTAACTGTGATGTTTGTCGTCGCGTTAAGGCAAAGCATCAAAGGCCTGCTGGCACCCTTCAGCCTTTAGCTATTCCTGAGTGGAAATGGGATAAGGTTGGTATGGACTTCATCACCGGCTTTCCCAGGACCAAGAAAGGGAATAATGTTATCTTCGTAGTCATTGATCGTCTTTCCAAAGTGGCTCACTTCCTACCTGTTCGAGAGAATATCACCGCTAGTCAGCTCGCTGACTTATATATTTCTCGAATAGTTTCACTTCATGGTGTTCCACTAGAAATCAATTCAGACCGTGGTAGTCTTTTCACTTCTCATTTCTGGAAGAGTTTCCAAACTGCCATGGGCACCCATCTTTCCTTCAGTACCGCTTTCCACCCTCAATCAAGTGGTCAGGTGGAAAGGGTCAACCAACTCCTCGAAGACATGCTTAGAGCTTGCGTTATCTCATTCGGTATGGATTGGGAGAAGTGCCTTCCTTTCGCCGAGTTTGCTTATAACAATAGCTACCAATCCAGTCTCAAGAAAGCTCCTTTTGAGATTTTGTATGGACGAAGATGTCGAACACCTTTGAACTGGTCAGAAACCGGTGAAAGACAATTCTTTGGACCGGACATGATCCAGGAGGCAGAAGAGCAAGTTCGCATCATTTGTGAGAATTTGAAAACAGCGCAATCTCGTCAAAAGAGCCAGTATGACCGTCGTCATAAGGAAGTGGCTTATGAAGTTGGCGACAAGGCTTACCTTCGGGTTACCCCTTTGAAGGGTACCCATCGTTTCGGTATCAAGGGCAAGTTGGCTCCTCGTTACATTGGTCCTTTTCGCATTCTCGCTAAACGAGGAGAGGCTGCCTACCAGTTGGAACTACCACCACATCTTTCTCGAGTTCATGATGTCTTCCACGTCTCTCAACTCAGGCGTTGCTTCTCGGATCCCATCCGTGGAGTGGACCACGAAACGCTTGATCTCCAAGATAACCTCACATATCGAGAGTACCCTGTTCGCATTCTTGATCAAGCAGAGCATGTCACTCGACGTCAGAACATCAAGTTTCTCAAAGTTCAGTGGTCTCATCATTCCGAGAGAGAAGCTACCTGGGAGCGTGAAGATCGTCTTCGACTGGAGTACCCCACTTTCTTTCCGCCAACCCCTGAATCTCGGGACGAGATTCTTTCGAGTGGGGGCGAGTTGTCACATCCCTAGTTCTGGTATGCTCAAGGCTAGCTAGTCATGTGTGCATCATGTTTAAATTCCATTAAATTTTGAAATGAGGATTTGTGAAACCCTCAGAATCATTTCTGGAAATGACCCAAATAAAAATTGCTCCAAAAAGGTCCAAGAAATGTTCATGTCTCTCTCTGAAAATATTGGGCAGAGATAAAAATCCAACCAATATTTTTAGGAGCTCATAAATAATTATTTTGGGCATTTGGAATTAATGCAATAATTATTTGCCTTGGATATATATTGTTATGTATATAAAATATTGTCCAAAAATTGTGCCATTTGTTGGGGAGCTCTGGAATACTACCATTAGCCCCTACAAAAATTGGCATAATAAAATAAAATGATTTAGTATTTTTATTAAATCAAAACATATGTCAGAAATTAGAAAAGAAACAAAATGGGAAAAACTTACCTGGCGCTTACCTCCCTCTGCAGCCATTCCTGTGCGGCCTGGCCGGCCCATTTGGCCAAGCCCAGCCCACTGGCTCCCTCCTCTGTCGTCTTCGTCCTCGACAGGAGGATGGGCGCGTGCCTGACGCACGCGCACCGCCGCGCCGCGCCACCTCCTCCCTCCCTGCCTGCCTGTCCTCCCTCTCGTCGCCTGGATCGTCCCGCGCGTCGCCACGCGCCCCCAAGCCGTTCTCACTCTCCCCCCGTGCTCCTCTCCTCTCCCTCGCTCTCTCTCATGGCCGAGCCCGCCGACGCCGCCGCTCGCTGTTGCCGCGCTCCCCGCCGTCCCCTCGCTCCTCCGACGCACCCAGGAGCTCCGCCTCCTCGCTCTGTAGCCTCTCTGCCAAGCTGTGCATCGCCGGACGCCCCGTGGAGCCGTCGTCGTCGCCTTCATCACCTCCGGCCGCCGTGGATCTCCGTCGCCGCTCGCCGCCGTCAGCGCCTCCCCTGAGCTCGCCGTCGTCTCTTCCGGTACCCTGTGAGACCCCCCCCTGCGTCGGTTCCCCCTCCTCTCATGCCTCCCCGTGCGCCGTAGCCGCGCGCTCGCTCGAGCCGAGCTCCGGCCGCCGCCGCGAGCTGCGCTCCGGCAAGCTCCGGCGCTCCCGCGGCTTCCCGCCTGCTCCACTGGATGCGGGAGAGCACGGGCTACGCCCCTATGCTCTCAGACACCGCCCCCGTGGCCCCCAACGCGGACGCCGTCGCGTCCTGTGGTCGCCGCCGACGACCTCGCCGGCCTGACGGGTGGGCCCCGTCGCCCAGGTGATTAGCTTAGTGCTAATCACCGCCTAATTAACCTGACACTGACCACTGGGCCCCGTGCCCCCTAATCCTTTTAATTAAGCAAATAACCCCCCCTATTTAACCCCGTGTGACTGACGTGTGGACCCCACACGTCAGGGTTGACCTGGAGCGACCCGTTAACCTGCTGACGTCACTCCGACGTCAGGCTGACGCAGTTATCCATTTTCTGGATTTAATTTAAATCAGGAAATTCCAGAAAATGTTTCAAACTTCAAAAATTCATATCAAATCAACAGTAGCTCAGATTGAAATAATTTATATATGAAAAATCATCAGAAAAATGCAAGGAACCCATTTATGCAAGTTTAATGCATGAAAAACCAACTTATACTTGCTGTATAAGTGAAAACGTAATAATGGCATGTTATATACTTCATTTGGGGTTTGCATATGAACCCTTGGTTCATATGGACTTCAACCAAATTGATGCTAGATGCATTAGGGTAAATCATAGCATCTTTGAAATGTCATCTTCATGCATCATATTGTTGCATATGGTTGTTTATTGATTACCGACACCGTTCCTTCTTGATAGGTCTTGCTCCGGAGACCGTTCCAGAGTACCTGTCTATGAAGCAGTGCCTCCCTTGTTGATCTACCAGGCAAGCAAACCCCACTTGTTCATTCCGATATGATCCCACTCTCGCTCCTGCTCTCTTTTATTGCATTAGGACAACAGCGAATCAACTGCTACTTTATGTTGCGGTAGTTGAACCCATTCCTCTGCATGACCTGTCATTGCCACAGTAAATAGATGAAACCCACTAGCATGTGTAGGAGTTGATTGAGCCATGTTGTGCTTCTACCATGCCATGCCTGCTATTGCTTAGAGTTGTGTCAGGTCTGATTCATTGGGAATGGATTGGAGTGATATGATATGTTCTGATGCTGAGAGTTAAGTGTGTGAACATGATTTGGTAAAGGTAGCGGTGAGAGGCCATGTAGGAGTACATGGTGGGTTGTCTCATTGGAACCGTCCTTAAGCACTGAGTTCTGTGTATGTTGTCCAATGACTAGATACTACCACACATTGGGTTCCGGTAATTCGACCCCTCTCGACTTATTAACCAACTTGATCTCTGTCCAGGAGTTGCAAATAGTTTCTGGTGTTTGTAGGTAGTGTTAGTAGTCTACCAAGTGGCACCCGGCCAGGTGGGCTTGGGACAGACTAGGCACAAGTGGCACGGTGTACCAAGCGTAGATCCATCCGGCGAGATGGGCTTGGGAACCCTGCACACATCGTTTGGGGCCATGAGCGACACCCCGGCCGGATCTCCTTGCGGATGGAACCCGAATAGGCGATAAACCTGGACTAGAGTCTTGTGTGGTTAGTCAGGTCGTGGCCGACACCCTCGCCAGGCTTCCGCTTGAAGGTTGCCGAGATACATGACGTGTACATGGTGATAAGTGGTGAGGGCGTGTGTGAAGAAGTACACCCCTGCAGGGTTATCATGATCTATTCGAATAGCCGTGTCCTCGGTTATGGACTTCTTGGATGCTTACGTGGTACATAGACAACTTAAAGTGGATACTCTAAAATGCTCAAGATAAGTGTGAGTGCTACGGATGGCCTTCTCGTAGTGAGACGGGGATGAATCCATGGTAGTGTATTGATGTGGTGATTAGTGGACTCGTGTGCGCCTTTTCAAAAGAGTTACCAGCAGTCGTAGAACAGGATAGCCACAGAGTCAAAGCTGGCTTGCTGCAACTAAACCCCACATTACCTCCTTGATACTAATGCATGTATGATAGGATCTGATGTAAGTCTTGCTGAGTACCTTTGTACTCACGTTTGCTTTACTTATGTTTTGCAGATGAGACATCTGTCTCACTAGTAGTTCTGCTTGGACTTCGACGAGTAGCTTGTACCTCAGCTACGATCTTGATCGGAGGTTGTCGATAGTCAGGCGTTTCAGCCTTTTTCTATTGTAGTTGTCTGTACTCAGACATGTAATGCTTCCGCTTGTTGCTTGTATGATCTGAATGATGGGTCATGTGACCCCTGTTTGTATTTAATGCTATGTGGCTCTTCTGAGCCTTTATCTATGTGAGTTTGCGTTATGTTGTGATGCCATGTTGTACAGCACATACTTGCATGTTATGCGTACGTGTAATGTGTATTGCTATGTGTGGGATCCGACAATCTAGTTGTTTATCCTTGGCAGCCTATCATATGGGGAAATGTAGTCTAGTGCTTTCTGAGCGATAGTAGTCCGCTACAGCCCGGTTCACCGGAGTCCTGCTAGCCCAGCACTACTGCTCGGAACACTTGACTGGCCGGCATGTGTTTCACCTCGTTCCTGTGTCTGTCCCTTCGGGGAAATGTCACGCGGTGTTATCCGGAGTCCTGCCTAGCCTGCTACAGCCCGGGTTACCGGAGTCCTGTTAGCCCAGTGCTACAGCCCGGATTTATACGTTGTTGACCGACATGCTCGATGTGATTCATGTATTCCTGTCCTCATGGGTTAGTGCCGCTTTGGGTTCACTATTAGCCATGTCGGCCCGGGTTCTCTGTCATATGGATGCTAGCGACACTATCATATACGTGAGCCAAAAGGCGCAAACGGTCCCGGGCCAGGTAAGGTGGCACCCGTGGGAGTACCGTGCGTGAGGCCGCAAAGTGATATGATGTGTTACATGCTGGATCGATGTGGCTTAGGATCGGGGTCCCGACAGCTTTGGTATCAGAGCCTGACTGCTTGTAGGATTTCCAAGCCAGCCTGGTCGAAGTTGAGTCTAGAAATGCTTTAGTTATGTAGGGGAATTGATTGTGGAAGGGAACGTAAGGCTCTTTTTACTCCTTATACCTCATGCCCTTCTGATCTGAGTCATCCTATCTTTCCTACGGGGTTAAGGAACTAGGCTTTCTCTTCTGTCTATCAGGATCACATGTTACTACTCCGTAGTCTCTTAGGATTGGTTGATCAGAGTCTTATCCCAGTTTGAGTACTTCCGGTGTAGCCTGTTTAGTAATATTTCAGAACCTTGAGTGATGATGTTGAATATGGTGCTACCCCATCTTTTGCAGAATGTCTCGTTCTGAGCATTTTACTGCCGTTATGCTGCCGGAATTGTCCTAGGAGTTTGAGAGATACTAAATTCCCTTGTGTTACATATTACATCCTATAGTTGTTGTTGACCTCGTCCTTGGTTCCACTTCTCAGGATGTCGTCAGTTAACCGAAGTTCTGTTGCTCATAGCCGGAACCACGGAGATGGTGGGGATGAGGATCCTCCCGACCAGTCTTCATTGGCAGAGTTCATGTTAGAGATGGAGAAGAACAAGCGTGAGTCTAACCGCTTGTTGGCACGTATCGAGGAGAACACCGCACCCCAATGTAAAGAGTCAGCGACCATCTATGATTTCATTTGTCTGAAACCACCCACCTTCCATCATTTCATTGAACCACTCGATGCAGATGACTGGCTCCGTAGTATCACACACAAGCTCCGTTCTGCGAACGTAGCTGAAGGTGACAAGGTCATCTATGCTGCATATCACCTGGAAGGTCCTGCTAGTCTTTGGTGGCAAAACTATGAGGCTATGCTTCCAGCTGGTCAGATACCTACCTGGAGAGGTTTCACTGAGGCTTTTCGCGAGCATCACATTCCTGAAGCCCTCATCGATCGCAAGAGAGAAGAGTTCTGTAGTTTCACCCAGGGTAAGATGGCTGTTGATGCTTACAGTAGAGAGTTTGAGAATCTCGCCCGCTATGCTACAGAAGAAGTGTCCACGGACGCCAAGAAGCAGGCTAGGTTCCGGAAGGGTCTCAACCCCAAGTTGCGTCGTGATCTCCACTTGCACCATTGCAATACATTCCAGGCTCTTGTGAACAAGGCCATTAATGCGGAGACAGCTCACCTCACTTACGAGGAGACTCGTAAGCACACCCGTGATTTCGTTTCTTACTCCGGTTCTAGTTCTCAGAAGCGCCGGATTTGGGTTCCGAACTCTGCTCTTCCACCCGGCTACACACCGACGCCATCTTATGTGGCGCCTCACCCAGTACAGCCAATTGCACCACCCAAGCCCATTGGTGGACCACCTATCAATGCGGGTCCACGTCCTACTTTCAAGATTTGTTACAAGTGCGGAGAGCCAGGCCACATTGCCCGTATTTGCACTCAGACCAGTGTTGCTCCATCTCAGCCCGAGAAGTTTGTTGGCCGTGGAAGTAAGCCATCACACAAGATGATTAACGCCAAGTCATCTCCCACTGAACATGGACGTGTGCATCACGTCTCAGCTGAAGACGCTTATGATGATCCGGATGTCGTTCTTGGTACACTCCTTGTAAACTGTCATCCAGCATCGGTTCTATTCGATACTGGAGCATCTCATTCCTTCATTTCCGAAAGTTATGCCCGCTTGCACGACATGTCATTTTGTGATATGCCCTCCCCACTACTCATTCAGACTCCTGGATCCAAATGGCAAACCTCTAGGATAAGTTATGGCAATGAAATACATGTTGACAGACTTGTGTTCCTAGCTTCCTTGATATCTCTTAAGTCTTCAGATATTAACATCATCTTGGGTATGGACTGGATGAAAGCTCATTATGCCAAGATTGATTGTTACACCAGGTCTGTTCAGCTCACACACCCCTCTGGCAAGATAGTCACTGTCTCCACCAAAATTGCAAAGCGTCAGCTTTATTCTCTTAATGCCAGCCCTCTTCCAGACCTTGAAGATATCCCGGTAGTCCGTGACTTTCCGGATGTCTTTCCAGAAGAACTGCCAGGTATTCCACCTTACAGGGATGTAGAGTTCGTCATAGATCTTATCCCAGGAACTGCTCCAATCTCTAGGAGACCTTACAAGATGGCACCCTTAGAACTAGCCGAGCTTAAGAAACAACTCGATGAGTCCTTGCAAAAGGGTTTCATCCGTCCTAGTTCTTCTCCTTGGGCTTGCCCCGTACTCTTCGTCAAGAAGAAGGATGGTACGAACCGGATGGTTGTAGATTATCGTCCCGTTAATTTGGTCACGATAAAGAACAAGTATCCGCTCCCCAGGATCAACAACCTATATGATCAGGTCGCTGGATCCTCAGTCTTTTCCAAGATGGATTGAGGTTAGGCTATCACCAAATCAAGATCAGAAACGGGGACATTCCTAAGACGGCTTTCGTCACTCGTTATGGCCAGTACGAGTACACCGTCATGTCCTTTGGTCTAACCAACGCTCCAGCTACTTTCTCCCGCTTGATGAACTCGATCTTCATGGAGTACTTAGATAAGTTCGTCGTGGTTTACCTCGATGACATTCTTATTTACTCGAAGAACGAGGAAGAGCACGCCGAACACCTTAGACTTGTGTGAGAGAAACTCAGAGAGCACCGCCTTTATGCCAAGTTCTCCAAGTGTGAATTTTGGTTGCCAGAAGTGACCTACCTAGGCCACGTGATCTCTGGTAAGGGCATTGCTGTCAATCCCGAGAGAGTTCAAGCCGTTCTTGATTGGACTCCACCCGAAACAGTTAAACAAGTTAGAAGTTTCCTTGGTCTAGCCAGCTATTGTCGCCGCTTTGTTGAAAACTTCTCCAAAGTAGCCAAACCCCTCACGGAACTTCTCAAGAAAGATAAAAAGTTTGAGTGGTACCCACAGTGTGAGTACAGTTTTCAGGAACTGAAAAGACGCCTGACTTCTGCTCCCATACTTGTGCCACCGGATTTCACTAAAGACTTTGTTATCTACTGCGACGCCACACGACAGGGACTAGGTTGCATTCTTATGCAGGATCATCATGTGATTGCCTATGCATCTCGACAGTTGCATCCACATGAGGATAATTATCCTACACATGAACTAGAGCTTGCAGCCGTAGTCTATGCACTTAAGACCTGGCGACATTACCTTCTTGGTAAACGTTGCGAGATTTACACCGATCATAGTTCTGGTATGCTCAAGGCTAGCTAGTCATGTGTGCATCATGTTTAAATTCCATTAAATTTTGAAATGAGGATTTGTGAAACCCTCAGAATCATTTCTGGAAATGACCCAAATAAAAATTGCTCCAAAAAGGTCCAAGAAATGTTCATGTCTCTCTCTGAAAATATTGGGCAGAGATAAAAATCCAACCAATATTTTTAGGAGCTCATAAATAATTATTTTGGGCATTTGGAATTAATGCAATAATTATTTGCCTTGGATATATATTGTTATGTATATAAAATATTGTCCAAAAATTGTGCCATTTGTTGGGGAGCTCTGGAATACTACCATTAGCCCCTACAAAAATTGGCATAATAAAATAAAATGATTTAGTATTTTTATTAAATCAAAACATATGTCAGAAATTAGAAAAGAAACAAAATGGGAAAAACTTACCTGGCGCTTACCTCCCTCTGCAGCCATTCCTGTGCGGCCTGGCCGGCCCATTTGGCCAAGCCCAGCCCACTGGCTCCCTCCTCTGTCGTCTTCGTCCTCGACAGGAGGATGGGCGCGTGCCTGACGCACGCGCACCGCCGCGCCGCGCCACCTCCTTCCTCCCTGCCTGCCTGTCCTCCCTCTCGTCGCCTGGATCGTCCCGCGCGTCGCCACACGCCCCCCAAGCCGCTCTCACTCTGCCCCCGTGCTCCTCTCCTCTCCCTCGCTCTCTCTCACGGCCGAGCCCACCGACGCCGCCGCTCGCTGTTGCCGCGCTCCCTGCCGTCCCCTCGCTCCTCCGACGCACCCAGGAGCTCCGCCTCCTCGCTCTGTAGCCTCTCGGCCAAGCTGCGCATCGCCGGACGCCCCGTGGAGCCATCGTCGTTGCCTTCATCACCTCCGGCCGCCGTGGATCTTCGTCGCCGCTCGCCGCCGTCAGCGCCTCCCCCGAGCTCGCCGTCGTCTCTTCCGGTACCCTGTGAGCCCCCCCCCCCCCCGCGTCGGTTCCCCCTCCTCTCATGCCTCCCCGTGCGTCGTAGCCGCGCGCTCGCTCGAGCCAAGCTCCGGCCGCCGCCGCGAGCTGCGGCCGGCAAGCTCCGGCGCTTCCGCGGCTTCCCGCCTGCTCCACTGGATGCGGGAGAGCACGGGCTACGCCCCTCTGCTCTCAGACGCCGCCCCCGTGGCCCCCAACGCGGACGCCGTCGCGTCCTGTGGTCGCCGCCGACGACCTCGCCGGCCTGACGGGTGGGCCCCGTCGCCCAGGTGATTAGCTTAGTGCTAATCACCGCCTAATTAACCTGACACTGACCACTGGGCCCCGTGCCCCCTAATCCTTTTAATTAAGCAAATAACCCCCCTATTTAACCCCGTGTGACTGACGTGTGGACCCCACACGTCAGGGTTGACCTGGAGCGACCCGTTGACCTGCTGACGTCACTCCGACGTCAGGCTGACGTAGTTATCGATTTTCTGGATTTAATTTAAATCAGGAAATTCTAGAAAATGTTTCAAACTTCAAAAATTCATATCAAATCAACCGTAGCTCAGATTGAAATAATTTATATATGAAAAATCATCAGAAAAATTCAAGGAACCCATTTATGCAAGTTTCATGCATGAAAAACCAACTTATACTTGCTGTATAAGTGAAAACGTAATAATGGCATGTTATATACTTCATTTGGGGTTTGCATATGAACCCTTGGTTCATATGGACTTCAACCAAATTGATGGTAGATGCATTGGGGTAAATCATAGCATCTTTGAAATGTCATCTTCATGCATAATATTGTTGCATATGGTTGTTTATTGATTACCGACACCGTTCCTTCTCGATAGGTCTTGCTCCGGAGACCGTTCCAGAGTACCTGTCTATGAAGCAGTGCCTCCCTTGTTGATCTACCAGGCAAGCAAACCCCACTTGTTCATTCCGATATGATCCCACTCTCGCTCCTGCTCTCTTTTATTGCATTAGGACAACAGCGAATCAACTGCTACTTTATGCTGCGGTAGTTGAACCCATTCCTCTGCATGACCTGTCATTGCCACAGTAAATAGATGAAACCCACTAGCATGTGTAGGAGTTGATTGAGCCATGTTGTGCTTCTACCATGCCATGCCTGCTATTGCTTAGAGTTGTGTCAGGTCTGATTCATTGGGAATGGATTGGAGTGATATGATATGTTCTGATGCTGAGAGTTAAGTGTGTGAACATGATTTGGTAAAGGTAGCGGTGAGAGGCCATGTAGGAGTACATGGTGGGTTGTCTCATTGGAACCGTCCTTAAGCACTGAGTTCTGTGTATGTTGTCCAATGACTAGATACTACCACACATTGGGTTCCGGTAATTCGACCCCTCTCGACTTATTAACCAACTTGATCTCTGTCCAGGAGTTGCAAATAGTTTCTGGTGTTTGTAGGTAGTGTTAGTAGTCTACCAAGTGGCACCCGGCCAGGTGGGCTTGGGACAGACTAGGCACAAGTGGCACGGTGTACCAAGCGTAGATCCATCCGGCGAGATGGGCTTGGGAACCCTGCACACATCGTTTGGGGCCGTGAGCGACACCCCGGCCGGATCTCCTTGCGGATGGAACCTGAATAGGCGATAAACCTGGACTAGAGTCTTGTGTGGTTAGTCAGGTCGTGGCCGACACCCTCGCCAGGCTTCCGCTTGAAGGTTGCCGAGATACATGACGTGTACATGGTGATAAGTGGTGAGGGCGTGTGTGAAGAAGTACACCCCTGTAGGGTTATCATGATCTATTCGAATAGCTGTCCTCGGTTATGGACTTCTTGGATGCTTACGTGGTACATAGACAACTTAAAGTGGATACTCTAAAATGCTCAAGATAAGTGTGAGTGCTACGGATGGCCTTCTCGTAGTGAGACGGGGATGAATCCATGGTAGTGTATTGATGTGGTGATTAGTGGACTCGTGTGCGCCTTTTCAAAAGAGTTACCAGCAGTCGTAGAACAGGATAGCCACAGAGTCAAAGCTGGCTTGCTGCAACTAAACCCCACATTACCTCCTTGATACTAATGCATGTATGATAGGATCTGATGTAAGTCTTGCTGAGTACCTTTGTACTCACGTTTGCTTTACTTATGTTTTGCAGATGAGACATCTGTCTCACTAGTAGTTCTGCTTGGACTTCGACGAGTAGCTTGTACCTCAGCTACGATCTTGATCGGAGGTTGTCGATAGTCAGGCGTTTCAGCCTTTTTCTTTTGTAGTTGTCTGTACTCAGACATGTAATGCTTCCGCTTGTTGCTTGTATGCTCTGAATGATGGGTCATGTGACCCCTGTTTGTATTTAATGCTATGTGGCTCTTCTGAGCCTTTATCTATATGAGTTTGCGTTATGTTGTGATGCCATGTTGTACAGCACATACTTGCATGTTATGCGTACGTGTAATGTGTATTGCTATGTGTGGGATCCGACAATCTAGTTGTTTATCCTTGGCAGCCTATCATATGGGGAAATGTAGTCTAGTGCTTTCTGAGCGATAGTAGTCCGCTACAGCCCGGTTCACCAGAGTCCTGCTAGCCCAGCACTACTGCTCGGAACACTTGACTGGCCGGCATGTGTTTCACCTCGTTCCTGTGGTCTGTCCCTTCGGGGAAATGTCACGCGGTGTTATCCGGAGTCCTGCCTAGCCTGCTACAGCCCGGGTTACTGGAGTCCTGTTAGCCCAGTGCTACAGCCCGGATTTATACGTTGTTGACCGACATGCTCGATGTGATTCATGTATGCCTGTCCTCATGGGTTAGTGCCGCTTTGGGTTCACTACTAGCCATATCGGCCCGGGTTCTCTGTCATATGGATGCTAGCGACACTATCATATACGTGAGCCAAAAGGCGCAAACGGTCCCGGGCCAGGTAAGGTGGCACCCGTGGGAGTACCGTGCGTGAGGCCGCAAAGTGATATGATGTGTTACATGCTGGATCGATGTGGCTTAGGATCGGGGTCCCGACAGCTTTGGTATCAGAGCCTGACTGCTTGTAGGATTTCCAAGCCAGCCTGGTCGAAGTTGAGTCTAGAAATGCTTTAGTTATGTAGGGTAATTGATTGTGGAAGGGAACGTAAGGCTCTTTTTACTCCTTATACCTCATGCCCTTCTGATCTGAGTCATCCTATCTTTCCTACGGGGTTAAGGAACTAGGCTTTCTCTTCTGTCTATCAGGATCACGTGTTACTACTCCGTAGTCTCTTAGGATTGGTTGATCAGAGTCTTATCCCAGTTTGAGTACTTCCGGTGTAGCCTGTTTAGTAATATTTCAGAACCTTGAGTGATGATGTTGAGTATGGTGGTACCCCATCTTTTGCAGAATGTCTCGTTCTGAGCATTTTACTGCCGTTATGCTGCCGGAATTGTCCTAGGAGTTTGAGAGATACTAAATTCCCTTGTGTTACATATTACATCCTATAGTTGTTGTTGACCTCGTCCTTGGTTCCACTTCTCAGGATGTCGTCAGTTAACCGAAGTTCTGTTGCTCATAGCCGGAACCACGGAGATGGTGGGGATGAGGATCCTCCCGACCAGTCTTCATTGGCAGAGTTCATGTTAGAGATGGAGAAGAACAAGCGTGAGTCTAACCGCTTGTTGGCACGTATCGAGGAGAACACCGCACCCCAATGTAAAGAGTCAGCGACCATCTATGATTTCATTCGTCTGAAACCACCCACCTTCCATCATTCCATTGAACCACTCGATGCAGATGACTGGCTCCGTAGTATCACACACAAGCTCCGTTCTGCGAACGTAGCTGAAGGTGACAAGGTCATCTATGCTGCATATCACCTGGAAGGTCCTGCTAGTCTTTGGTGGCAAAACTATGAGGCTATGCTTCCAGCTAGTCAGATAACTACCTGGAGAGGTTTCACTGAGGCTTTTCGCGAGCATCACATTCCTGAAGCCCTCATCGATCGGAAGAGAGAAGAGTTCTGTAGTTTCAACCAGGGTAAGATGGCTGTTGATGCTTACAGTAGAGAGTTTGAGAATCTCGCCCGCTATGCTACAGAAGAAGTGTCCACGGACGCCAAGAAGCAGGCTAGGTTCCGGAAGGGTCTCAACCCCAAGTTGCGTCGTGATCTCCACTTGCACCATTGCAATACATTCCAGGCTCTTGTGAACAAGGCCATTAATGCGGAGACAGCTCAGCTCACTTACGAGGAGACTCGTAAGCACACCCGTGATTTCGTTTCTTACTCCGGTTCTAGTTCTCAGAAGCGCCGGATTTGGGTTCCGAACTCTGCTCTTCCACCCGGCTACACACCGACACCATCTTATGTGGCGCCTCACCCAGTTCAGCCAATTGCACCACCCAAGCCCATTGGTGGACCGCCTGTCAATGCGGGTCCACGTCCTACTTTCAAGATTTGTTACAAGTGCGGAGAGCCAGGCCACATTGCCCGTATTTGCACTCAGACCAGTGTTGCTCCATCTCAGCCCGAGAAGTTTGTTGGCCGTGGAAGTAAGCCATCACACAAGATGATTAACGCCAAGTCAGCTCCCACTGAACGTGGACGTGTGCATCACGTCTCAGCTGAAGACGCTTATGATGATCCGGATGTCGTTCTTGGTACACTCCTTGTAAACTGTCATCCAGCATCGGTTCTATTCGATACTGGAGCATCTCATTCCTTCATTTCCGAAAGTTATGCCCGCTTGCACGACATGTCATTTTGTGATATGCCCTCCCCACTACTCATTCAGACTCCTGGATCCAAATGGCAAACCTCTAGGATAAGTTATGGCAATGAAATACATGTTGACAGACTTGTGTTCCTAGCTTCCTTGATATCTCTTAAGTCTTCAGATATTAACATCATCTTGGGTATGGACTGGATGAAAGCTCATTATGCCAAGATTGATTGTTACACCAGGTCTGTTCAGCTCACACACCCCTCTGGCAAGATAGTCACTGTCTCCACCAAAATTGCAAAGCGTCAGCTTTATTCTCTTAATGCCAGCCCTCTTCCAGACCTTGATTATATCCCGGTAGTCCGTGACTTTCCGGATGTCTTTCCAGAAGAACTGCCAGGTATTCCACCTGACAGGGATGTAGAGTTCGTCATAGATCTTATCCCAGGAACTGCTCCAATCTCTAGGATACCTTACAAGATGGCACCCTTAGAACTAGCCGAGCTTAAGAAACAACTCGATGAGTCCTTGCAAAAGGGTTTCATCCGTCCTAGTTCTTCTCCTTGGGCTTGCCCCGTACTCTTCGTCAAGAAGAAGGATGGTACGGACCGGATGGTTGTAGATTATCGTCCCGTTAATTTGGTCACGATAAAGAACAAGTATCCGCTCCCCAGGATCAACGACCTATATGATCAGCTCGCTGGATCCTCAGTATTTTCCAAGATGGATTTGAGGTTAGGCTATCACCAAATCAAGATCAGAAACGCGGACATTCCTAAGACGGCTTTCGTCACTCGTTATGGCCAGTACGAGTACACCGTCATGTCCTTTGGTCTAACCAACGCTCCAGCTACTTTCTCCCGCTTGATGAACTCGATCTTCATGGAGTACTTAGATAAGTTCGTCGTGGTTTACCTCGATGACATTCTTATTTACTCGAAGAACGAGGAAGAGCACGCCGAACACCTTAGACTTGTGTGAGAGAAACTCAGAGAGCACCGCCTTTATGCCAAGTTCTCCAAGTGCGAATTTTGGTTGCCAGAAGTGACCTACCTAGGCCACGTGATCTCTGGTAAGGGCATTGCTATCAATCACGAGAGAGTTCAAGCCGTTCTTGATTGGACTCCACCCGAAACAGTTAAACAAGTTAGAAGTTTCCTTGGTCTAGCCAGCTATTGTCGCCACTTTGTTGAAAACTTCTCCAAAGTAGCCAAACCCCTCACGGAACTTCTCAAGAAAGATAAAAAGTTTGAGTGGTCCCCACAGTGTGAGTACAGTTTTCAGGAACTGAAAAGACGCCTGACTTCTGCTCCCATACTTGTGCCACCGGATTTCACTAAAGACTTTGTTATCTACTGCGACGCCTCACGACACGGACTAGGTTGCATTCTTATGCAGGATCGTCATGTGATTGCCTATGCATCTCGACAGTTGCATCCACATGAGGATAATTATCCTACACATGATCTAGAGCTTGCAGCCGTAGTCTATGCACTTAAGACCTGGCGACATTACCTTTTTGGTAAACGTTGCGAGATTTACACCGATCACCAGAGTCTCAAGTATATCTTCACCCAACCAGATTTGAACCTTAGGCAAAGACGTTGGTTGGAGTTGATCTCAGATTACGACTTAGGTATTACCTACACCCCAGGCAGGGGCAATGTCATGGTTGATGCGCTAATTCGTAAGTCCTATTGCAACAATCTTATGTTGCAGCAGGGACAACCACTCCTCCATGAGGAATTCTGTAAGCTTAATCTTCACATTGCTCCTCAAGGATTCCTCTCTACCTTGGTGGCGAAACCCACTCTTGTGGATCATATCATAGAAGCCCAGAAGCATGATACGGGGATTACCCGGATCAAGAGACACATTGCCAAGGGTATTGCTGGTAGTTTCTCATTAGATGATCGAGGTGTTGTTTTCTTCGGAAACCGCCTGGTGGTTCCCAAGAAGGAGCATCTTCGACAATTGATTCTTAAGGAGGCGCATGAATCTCCTCTCACGATTCATCCCGGTAGTACTAAGATGTATCAGGACCTACGCCAGAGGTTCTGGTGGACTAGGATGAAGAGAGAAATCACTCAGTTCATTGCTAACTGTGACATTTGTCGTCGCGTTAAGGCAGAGCATCAAAGCCCTGCTGGCACCCTTCAGCCTGTAGCTATTCCTGAGTGGAAATGGGATAAGGTTGGTATGGACTTCATCACCGGCTTTCCCAGGACCAAGAAAGGGAATAATGCTATCTTCGTAGTCATTGATCGTCTTTCCAAAGTGGCTCACTTCCTACCTGTTCGAGAGAATATCACCGCTAGTCAGCTCGCTGACTTATATATTTCTCGAATAGTTTCACTTCATGGTGTTCCACTAGAAATCAATTCCGACCGTGGTAGTCTTTTCACTTCTCATTTCTGGGAGAGTTTCCAAACTGCCATGGGCACCCATCTTTCCTTCAGTACCGCTTTCCACCCTCAATCAAGTGGTCAGGTGGAAAGGGTCAACCAAATCCTCGAAGACATGCTTAGAGCTTGCGTTATCTCATTCGGTATGGATTGGGAGAAGTGCCTTCCTTTCACCGAGTTTGCTTATAACAATAGCTACCAATCCAGTCTCAAGAAAGCTCCTTTTGAGATTCTATATGGACGAAGATGTCGAACACCTTTGAACTGGTCAGAAACCGGTGAAAGACAATTCTTTGGACCGGACATGATCCAGGAGGCAGAAGAGCAAGTTCGCATCATTCGTGAGAATTTGAAAACAGCCCAATCTCGTCAAAAGAGCCAGTATGACCGTCGTCATAAGGAAGTGGCTTATGAAGTTGGCGACAAGGCTTACTTTCGGGTTACCCCTTTGAAGGGTACCCATCGTTTCGGTATCAAGGGCAAGTTGGCTCCTCGTTACATTGGTCCTTTTCGCATTCTCGCTAAACGAGGAGAGGTTGCCTACCAGTTGGAACTACCACCACATCTTTCTCGAGTTCATGATGTCTTCCACGTCTCTCAACTCAGGCGTTGCTTCTCGGATCCCATCCGTGGAGTGGACCACGAAACGCTTGATCTCCAAGATAACCTCACATATCGAGAGTACCCTGTTCGCATTCTTGATCAAGCAGAGCGTGTCACTCGACGTCAGAACATCAAGTTTCTCAAAGTTCAGTGGTCTCATCATTCCGAGAGAGAAGTTACCTGGGAGCATGAAGATCGTCTTCGACTGGAGTACCCCACTTTCTTTCCGCCAACCCCTGAATCTCGGGACGAGATTCTTTCGAGTGGGGGCAAGTTGTCACATCCCTAGTTCTGGTATGCTAAAGGCTAGCTAGTCATGTGTGCATCATGTTTAAATTCCATTAAATTTTGAAATGAGGATTTGTGAAGCCCTCAGAATCATTTCTGGAAATGACCCAAATAAAAATTGCTCCAAAAAGGTCCAAGAAATGTTCATGTCTCTCTCTGAAAATATTGGGCAGAGATAAAAATCCAACCAATATTTTTAGGAGCTCATAAATAATTATTTTGGGCATTTGGAATTAATGCAATAATTATTTGCCTTGGATATATATTGTTATGTATATAAAATATTGTCCAAAAATTGCGCCATTTGTTGGGGAGCTCTGGAATACTACCATTAGCCCCTACAAAAATTGGCATAATAAAATAAAATGATTTAGTATTTTTATTAAATCAAAACATATGTCAGAAATTAGAAAAGAAACAAAATGGGAAAAACTTACCTGGCGCTTACCTCCCTCTGCAGCCGTTCCTGTGCGGCCTGGCCGGCCCATTTGGCCAAGACCGCGCCACCTCCTCCCTCCCTGCCTGCCTGTCCTCCCTCTCGTCGCCTGGATCGTCCCGCGCGTCGCCACGCGCCCCCCCAAGCCGCTCTCACTCTCCCCCCGTGCTCCTCTCCTCTCCCTCGCTCTCTCTCACGGCCGAGCCCGCCGATGCCGCCGCTCGCTGTTGCCGCGCTCCCCGCCGTCCCCTCACTCCTCCGACGCACCCAGGAGCTCCGCCTCCTCGCTCTGTAGCCTCTCCGCCAAGCTGTGCGTCGCCGGACGCCCCGTGGAGCCGTCGTCGTCGCCTTCCTCACCTCCGGCCGCCGTGGATCTCCGTCGCCGCTCGCCGCCGTCAGCGCCTCCCCCGAGCTCGCCGTCGTCTCTTCCGGTACCCTGTGAGCCCCCCCCCCGCCTCGGTTCCCCCTCCTCTCAGGCCTCCCCGTGCGCCGTAGCCGCGCGCTCGCTCGAGCCGAGCTCCGGCCGCCGCCGCGAGCTGCGCTCCGGCAAGCTCCGGCACTTCCGCGGCTTCCCGCCTGCTCCACTGGATGCGGGAGAGCACGGGCTACGCCCCTATGCTCTCAGACGCAGCCCCCGTTGCCCCCAACGCGGACGCCGTCGCGTCCTGTGGTCGCCGCCGACGACCTCGCCGGCCTGACGGGTGGGCCCCGTCGCCCAGGTGATTAGCTTAGTGCTAATCACCGCCTAATTAACCTGACACTGACCACTGGGCCCCGTGCCCCCTAATCCTTTTAATTAAGCAAATAACCCCCCCTATTTAACCCCGTGTGACTGACGTGTGGACCCCACACGTCAGGGTTGACCTGGAGCGACCCGTTGACCTGCTGACGTCACTCCGACGTCAGGCTGACGTAGTTATCCATTTTCTGGATTTAATTTAAATCAGGAAATTCCAGAAAATGTTTCAAACTTCAAAAATTCATATCAAATCAACCGTAGCTCAGATTGAAATAATTTATATATGAAAAATCATCAGAAAAATGCAAGGAACCCATTTATGCAAGTTTCGTGCATGAAAAACCAACTTATACTTGCTGTATAAGTGAAAACGTAATAATGGCATGTTATATACTTCATTTGGGGTTTGCATTTGAACCCTTGGTTCATATGGACTTCAACCAAATTGATGCTAGATGCATTAGGGTAAATCATAGCATCTTTGAAATGTCATCTTCATGCATCATATTGTTGCATATGGTTGTTTATTGATTACCGACACCGTTCCTTCTCGATAGGTCCGGGTTCACTACTAGTCATGTCGGCCCGGGTTCTCTGTCATATGGATGCTAGCGACACTATCATATACGTGAGCAAAAAGGCGCAAACGGTCCCGGGCCAGGTAAGGTGGCACCCATGGGAGTACCGTGCGTGAGGCCGCAAAGTGATATGATGTGTTACATGCTGGATCGATGTGGCTTAGGATCGGGGTCCCGAGAGCTTATGATTTAATTCAATAATCCGAATGTCATGGAAAAATGTGCAATATCTCTGGTTACTGCTCAAAGCATTTTTCCAGAAATGATGAACGTTTTTAAAGCCATTTGGAATCAATGAAAATATTTTAGTTGAACCTAGTGAATTTCATTTAGTGCTAGGGTTTCAACAATCCCCATTTTAAATTTCTTTGGAATTTTAAACATGATGCATGGATGCAATGCCACTAGTTACAAGAAAACTCTAGGGCTGTGACAACTCATCCCCACTAAACAAGAATCTCGTCCCGAGATTCAAGACATGAGGTAAGAAGACAGAGGGAGCACAAAGCTAACACGGTCTTCACGATCCAACTGTCCTTCTCAGAGATGTTGATTAATTGCTTCAAATTGATTTTGACATCCATGCTTTTGAGATCTTCATCCAACACGATGGTGACAGAAAGAAACTCTATAGGAAACGATCTCCTCGAAGATCGAGCATTCAGGATTAACTCGTGGAATGAGATGTTGGAACATCTCAAGTTGAGGCACAAAACGCATCGTGAGGGATGGAAGAACAACAACGGGGTTTGATTTGATGGGCAAAAATTCCACACTTAGAAAGATGGTGGAGCGTGTCACGGTAGCGAGGAAAATTGCCATGATTCCATAATGGGGCACCTCAGGGAAGGTGACTCGCAGAAATATTCCCCTAAGTGGCAAAAAGAATTACTTTTGATACTGAGATCATTGGAACTCTTTATTCCAGCCTAAGGCAATCACAAACGATCGTTTGAAGGAGCTCGGACAGGTGACATACTCGGACTAGGTTGGATGATGTGGACTACCTTGTTGAAGACAACGCAATGAATGATTTTGCTTATCACCGGAAATGGATGGAACCCAAGGTAGAATGGCACAACAGCGGTGCAAGCTGGGAACAAAATGCAAATGTTGGGAATGATTCTGGTAACTGGGAGACAACTCAACAGTCGAGAGCAATTCCACTGTTTGAATGGTTATGGTATAATCGAGAAAACTGAGAGCACAAGGATCCCTAGGGAGCAACTTCTAGAATAAGCCGCACGAAATCCTCATGGAGAAGATGGTCAAATAGTTCAATCAAGATACTATAATGGTAGATCTTCCGGCTAGGTGTGTCGGCCAGACATCAACCTTGTCGGGACCTACATCATAGATCTTGGAAAAGTTCCAACCATCATATCTCCCTGAGATTCAGATCTAGTTGGTAACAGGATAATCCAGACCCATCAAGTCTAGAAAGAAAAATGAAAGTTTGCAACACAAATCGACGAAATGACGTTGCAAGATTCTCAGGAAATGAACTACGATAGCAAGCTCCAAAACATGAGCTGGTTCTGCTAAACACATGTGAACACGCTGTCCTAGACAAGCATGACCACATGGTAGTCTTATAATAAAACACTACCGAGTTCTGGTTGGGAACCATCGTCGAGGATATCAAAGTCCCTGCATAAGGCATGCTCTTAAGAAGGAACTTCTTCTCCTTGAACGATTCAATCAGTGGCTTGGTGTGCTAGGGATACATATGGAAGGAAGGTTGCGAGCCTATCAAATCATCGCATACTTCGCACATGCATGACTGACTTGGGATGGTACCAGAGGAAACAAAAACAAGCTCATCGGAATTACCATATCACTGGACTTCCACCATCATGTGAACACGGTGATAGCATTGGTCAGACCAAAAGATGTAATGGTGTATGCTCGAAGGATCAACCACGAGTAAGACAACATTACGAACATTGTTGGTTCTGATTTGACTTGACGATAGCCCATACTCAAGTCAAAGTTTTGACAAGACAATACATCCAACAACTGATCACGAGGACCTATTGGTGAAGATATCATCTTTCTTCAACACACACCACAAAAGATATCCCTTAACATGAACTAAGTCAGACAAGCTTTATCTTCCAACTCTCCAAGTTGTTGTCTAGCTCAACCAACTAGCTCAGGGATATCTAAGACAGATTCTTGGAGAAAGGGTGGTTCACAAGGAACCAACTTGATCACGAGCTCAACATAACAGTCTGAGGACAACCTGGTAATACTTCCGAGAAGATATTCGGAAAATCACGAACCACCGATATGTTGCTAAGCTCGAGAACAATCTTGCTTTTCAGAGCAAGATGATATGATCAAATAAGCAAGGGATTGAATAATCCTCACTCATTGATCGAAGAGTGCACCAGAATAAGGACTAGGTAGCACGTTCAATCTTAGGATGATGATTTAATAACCAACACGCTAAGAATGAGAATATTGTCCATTAACTACCAGGCAACACGGTTGCTAGGAGTATTGATTTCACACATCATGGTTCACTCGACGGCATTCCGGTTGTGACAACACGGGACCGAGGAAAGAAAAATGATGGCAAGAAGTATCACTGCGTCAAAAATTCATGAGAGATGGTGCAATTCTCATGACTCTCTTGACATAAATATGGTAACACTCCAAGGTAGAGCAGAGCAGAAGCTGGATTGGCATTTCGATCTGCGGGATACAATTACTTTGACCCAATCCTAGAAATGGATGAGGCACTGGAGTTTGTTTCTCCTAGTCATTCTGGAATAGAATGGCTGGACGGACCATAAGAATAATAGGCATCGATAACATGAATGCTCAACTACTCTTGACCAACAATTGACAGACGAAGGTCAAAAACAACTAAGGAGAACAACTCAAAAGAACATATCACTTTCTGAGTTGTGGATGCATAGATTAGTATATCGAGCAAAGCTCAACATTTCTTCCGGATAACCCATGCAGAAGAGGAAGAATTGGCAGAGTCACAATATAGAATGAAGAACTCATCAAGAGCACTCTAGTTGTGATTTTTGGTTCAACAATGAACTTCTGCCATAAGTAGTTCATGGTATTGGAAGAAGGATTTACCATGGACCTCGAGGACTAATGCAAAGGTTACTACTATCCTAATGTAACTAGCAAACACTATCAACAAGAAGTGAGTAGAGTGAATCTCGGGTTCGAGAACCCAGGAGTAGAATACCTACTACTAAGCGGCATCACGGGATGCTTTCGAGAATGGTGGCCAGAATCATCACACCGGGAACACAAGACATGGACAGATTACTAGATGGTTTCATAAGACACCTAAGGTCATAATAGTAGCTCCAACATATATGTCGAGGCAACGGAGTACCTCACAAACCGGTAGTGTGCTTAATCTGGCCCAAAAGGACATCGGGAACGGAAAGAAAGGATTTGCAAATGCTTCAGACTATTTAGAAACCTGGGATGACTCGGACAGCATAACGGCTGTAAATGCTCAAAAATATTTGAGACATCCTGCAAAATGGTGGCATAACCACTCAACATCACAATATCAATGTTCTGAGGCCAACTATGAACACATAGAAGTAGTAGAAACTGAGCAGCGGCTTGAACTCAACAATCCTAGGCAACTACGGTTTAGTAACACGTCATCCTGAGAGATAGAAGAGAAGCCTAGTTCTTAACCCCCGTAGAAGAGAAGAGGTTGACTCAGATCAGAAGGGCATGAGGTATAAGGAGTAAAAAGAGCCTTACGTTCCCTTCCACAATCAATTCCCTTACATAACTAAAGCATTTCTAGACACAACTTCGACCAGTTTGGCTTGGTAATCCTACAGGCTGTCAGGCTCCGATACCAACGCTGTCAGGACCCCGATCCTAAGTCACACCGATCTAGCATGTAACACATCATATCACTTTGCGGCCTCACGCACGGTATTCCCACGGGTGCCACCTTACCTGGACCGGGACCGTTTGCGCCTTTTGGCTCACGTATATGATAGTGTCGCTAGCATCCATATGACAAAGAACCCGGGCCGACATGGCTAGTCGTGAACCCAAGGCGGCGCTAACCTATGAGGACAGGCATACATAAATCACATCGAGCATGTCGGTCAACAACGTATATATCCGGGCTGTAGCACTGGGCTAACAGGACTCCGGTAACCCGGGCTGTAGCAGGCTAGGCAGGACTCCGGATAACACCGCGTGACATTTCCCCGAAGGGACACACACAGGAACGACGTGAAACACATGCCGGCCAGTCAAGTGTTCCGAGCAGTAGTGCTGGGCTAGCAGGACTCCGGTGAACCAGGCTGTAGCGGACTACTATCGCTCAGAAGCACTAGACTACATTTCCCCATATGATAGGCTGCCAAGGATAAACAACTAGATAGTCGGATCCCACTCATACCAAGCATTTCATTCATACACACAATATGCCCGATATGAGTAAATACAACATGGCATCACAACATAACTCTACGACTCAAAGTATTTATTCATTAGGCTCCGAGGAGCGAGATATTACAAACATGGGTCTCATGACCCAACAATCAGAGCATACAAGTCGAAGCACATGCGGAAGCTTAACATGTCTGAGTACAGACATCTACAAATGAAAAAGGCTGAGAAGCCTGACTATCTACCAGATCCTGCCGAGGGCACAAGATCGTAGCTGAGGTATCAAGCTAAACGTCGAAGTCCACACGGAACTACTAGCGAGACTGACGTCTCTCTGCAAAAACATAAAATAGGCAAACGTGAGTACAAACGTACTCAGCAAGACTTACATCAAAACTAACTACATATGCATCAGTTCCAATAAAGGGGGTGGTGGAGTTTGACTGCAGCAAGCCAGCTTTGACTCGGTGGCTATCCTGAACTACGACTGCGAGTAACTCCTTTGAGGTGGCACACACGAGTCCACATATTCACCATATCAATACACCACTATGGATCCGCTCCCGTCTCCCTACGAGAACGCCATCCATAGCACTCACGCTTATCTTGCGCATTTTAGACTATCCACTTTCACTTGTCTATGAACTGTTATAGGCAACCCAGAAGTCCATTACCACGGACACGGCTATTCGAATAGATGATGTTAACCCTGCAGGGGTGTACTTCTTCATACATGTTTCCACCACTTAGCGCCTGCACACGACATGTGCTCGGCAGACTTCAAGCGAAAGCCGACGTGGGTGTAGACCACGACGTACCTAAACACTCAAGTCTCTAGTCCAAGTTTATCGCCTATTCGGGTTCCATCCGCAGGGAGTCCGGCCGAGGTTTCCACTAACGGCCCCGAACGATGTGTACAGGGTCCGAGACACCAAACGGGCGCCCGGCTGCCCGGCCACGTGCCTACCGCAACACAGCCCACCCCTACGGTCAGCGCTGCGTGCGGCCCCAGCATACTACAAACACCAGAAACTACTTGCAACTCCTGGACAGAGGACAAGGGTGATTAAGAAGTCGAGCGGGGTCATATTTCAGGGCCCAATGCATGGTAGTAGCTGTTTCATGGATCACAAACACAGAACTCAGTTCCTGAGGACGGCCTCAATGAGACAACCCACCATGTACTCCTACATGGCCTCTCACCAATACCTTTACCAAATTGTATTCACACACTTAGCTCACACACAGTAGGACATGTTCATCACCATTCCAATTCATTCCCGATGAACCAGACCCGACTCAGCTCTAAGCAGTAGCAGGCATGACAAACAAGCATGAATGAGTAGGCACAACATGGGCTCAAACAACTCCAACTCATGCTAGTGGGTTTCATCTATTTACTGTGGAAATGATAGGTCATGCAAAGGATAAAGGGGTTCAGCTATCGCAGCAAGTAACACATGAATCGTTGTTGTCCTAATGTAGTAAAAGAGAGCAGGAGTGAGAGGGTGGGATTGTATCGGGATGAACAAGGGGGTTTTGCTTGCCTGGCACTTCTTAGGATAACATAGCTCTTCATCGGTGTCATCAAACTCATCGTCGAAACATCGTCTAGTGAGAGGGGACGGTTACCGGCAAACACAGAAAGACACAATCAATGCAATGCAACAATATGATGCGTGATCATGACATGGCAATATGCTGTGGTTTGGGCTAATGCAACAACAAGTCATTTTAATTGAGGTGGGATTCAAAGCTACATCAAATCCCAATTCCAAAACTATTATCAAAGTTGCCCTAATCATGTTTCATCCTAAACAGTGAAGTTAACTTGATCAAACATGCATGAAAATGGTACAGATGGATAGATTGGATTTTTCTGATAATTTTTCATATATAAATTATTTCCATTGGAGTTATAGATTATTTTCTATGATTTTTCAAAGTTTTGGATATTTTCTGAAATAGATAAATCATTTAAGATTTATTTAAATTCCAGAAAAGGATTACTGCGTCAGCCTGACATCATCATGACGTTAGCAGGTCAACGGGGCACGGTCCAGGTCAAACCTGACCGGTGGGGTCCACTGGTCAGTGACACAGTGTCAACTACAGAGGCTGACGTGTGGGTCCGGGTCAACGTACACGTCAGCATAGTCAAAGCTGACGCGTGGGCCCGCTGCAATTAGATTAACCTTAATCTATTATTGTTAATTGATTAGTTAGGCAGTGGGGCCCGGCTGTCAGTGAGAGAGGGGGTTAGTTAGCCCCGTGATTAGTGCTAATGACGGGTCCACGTCAGTGGCCGCCGGGGTTAGTCGCCGGCGACGTCCAGAGACGGCGGCGTTGCTCGGGTTTTGCCCTCCGGCTACCAAATTGGCGGTGGAGGGGCTCTACGTGAAGCTGGGACTCGCCCGCATCCATCTGTGCAAATGGCAGGGGCTGAGGTGGCCCGAGCTTGCCGGAGGCAAGCTCGCGGCGGTGGCCGGAGTTCGGGCGTGCACGGGAACGACGCTAGGAGGCACGGCAGGGGGCGCAGAAGGGTGCTACGGCCTCCTGGGGGTGCACTGAGCACGGTGACACGCTCGGACGCGTGCTTGCACGGCCGTAGCCACGACGGTGACATGGCCGGCGGTGAGGAGCGCTCGGGCTCGAAGGGGGCGGTGGCTACGTGGCGCAAACGAGCAAGGGGGAAGTGGGGATCGAAGGAGAAGCTCACGAGGAGTGCAGCGGTGGTCTTGGGAAGCTCGGGGAAGCAACGGAGCGGGCGCACGGTCGCCGGCGATCTCGGCGGACCGAGGTTGAAGAAGACGGCGATGGCGGTGCTGCGGTGCGTCCGGGGCCTCGTGGCTAGGTGGAGAGGTAGAAGGGGTCGAGGCGGAGCCTCTGGGCGCTTCGGCGAGGCGAGGCAGTGGTTGTGGCCACGGCGGTGCTCGTCGGCGGCGATGGCTCTTTCGGGTGGCCGCGGGAGAGAGAACGGAGGAGGGGGATGAGCTCGAGGGAGTGAACGGGAGGGACCAGGGGGCTGCGTGGCGCTGCGAGAGACGATCCAGGCGACGGAAGGACAGCCAGGCAGAGTGGAGGTGGCGCGCGCGCGGCGAGCACACGCCCTCCTGCCCACTGGCAGGAGGTTGAAGACGGTGGAGGGCCTGGTGGGCTGGGCCACAGCGCTGGGCCACAGCTGGGCCGGCTCTGGTGGCTTTGCCAGGTAAGTTCCTTTCTCTCTCTCCTTTTCTATTTATTTTAGTTTTCTATTATTCTATAAATTTGAGGGCTTTATTAAAAATACTTAAGCACTTTCAAAAATCATGAGACTGCTTGTGGCCACTGTTTGGATTATTTCCAATAACCAGCAATTCAGTTCATGAATATTTGGACATTTAAAATAATATATAAAATTTAAATGCCCAAAGGCAAATACTATATGATTTAATTCAATAATCCAAATGTCATGGAAAAATGTGCAATATCTCTGGTTACTGCTCAAAGCATTTTTCCAGAAATGATGAACGTTTTTAAAGCCATTTGGAATCAATGAAAATATTTTAGTTGAACCTAGTGAATTTCATTTAGTGCTAGGGTTTCAACAATCCCCATTTCAAATTTCTTTGGAATTTTAAACATGATGCATGGATGCAATGCCACTAGTTACAAGCAAACTCTAGGGCTGTGACAGCCACGACTAACGTCATGGGTCAATAAAGGGCTGGACTGGGGGCTAGTAAAGGACATGCCCACATTGCAGAGCCGCATCCGAGATCTCCTTAAGAGAGATATCAGTCTAATCGTGGTAATGCAAGTTATGTTAATTCGCCGAGTCCTGCCCTGCAAACTTCGTCCCCTCCGCCTGTGGGAGTTCAATCCGGAGGGACCGCAAGCTCTTCAACACTCCCTTGTCATGACGCCCGAGGAGATGTACAAATTGTTCTTCGGACCACAAATAATGTGTCCGGACACCACTTAGGATGCAGGTCTGAGCTTCAATCGTCCGGATACCCAAGTAAGTAGCCCCGCATCCACACACACTGTCCATTTATTTATCGCAATGTCGTCCTAAAAAAGTCGCTCTTTTACCAGGATTGGATAGCGAAGGCAAAGTTGATCAGGTGTCCGTCCCCCTTCCTGAGACCTCGCCAAATCCCGGGCTGATCAGGATGCTAGAGATCGCGCCTTATCAAGCATCCTCAGGAGAAGATGAAGGGGGAACAAGGAGGCTACCGCCTCTGCGAAGGAGGGTAGCCGGAGGGGAGGAATCAAAACTTCCTCTCCCCATGGAAGGAACAGGACCGCCTCTGAGGACCCGGAGACAATGTTCTCCAAACGGGGGAAGAAATCTTCGCCAGAGGGCACTATGCCCTCAAGGGGATCAGCCGTCCAACGAGCTGTAAGTAGAAGGGTACTTAATGATGAAAAAACCTTGCTTTACTTCTGAGGAAAATAACCGAAGCATTTATCTTGCAATTCGGATCCTAGCCCTTCTCAGCAGAGCTCGTCTTCGGGGGATCTTCTTCCAGAGATGATGGAGGGCGAAAGGCCTCCCCCTGCCATACTGCCTCATGAGGCGGGCGACCCCGAGGTGTCGTCGCGGAGGGTTTCTCCTGATCCGGCAAGGCCAGAAGGTAGTCGTATGGCCACCCGAAGTCCTCGGTATCCGGCTCTTCAAGAGAGCAATCAAAAGAGTACAGCTCCGTCTAGTGTCCGGTCGGACGTACTAAGGGATCTGCTAGAGCGATCGGCTATCTCAGAAGAGCACCGCACGTTGATGGGTGCGGTAATTGAAAGAATTTCTTCCGCCGAAAGCGGATTGCATGAAGTTGTTATGAGTCTACTGACGGGTTTTGAGGTACGCGAAATTATGTATATTTTTGGTAGTACCGCACATTTTTAGATGTGCCCTGTGTAGATAGTAGCCCCTCAGACTCTGGGTGCCGTCGAAGACGAAGGCACATAGAGGATCATAGTCCCAGGAATAATCGCTCCGCCGTGATATGCAGGTGGCGGAGGGTCCGGTGGCCAGCCGGACTAATGAGTTTGCTGATCTAAAGCGGCAACTTGATATGGCAGACGCCGACATCGTACTTGTCAACAAGCGGCTTGACGAGGCGAAGCGTATGTAATTTCTCAAGTGACACATGATAAGAGGAGCATGATGCCAGTATCTATAACATGTTTTTGAATGCAGATGGAGTTGCGGCCGTGGAGAACCTTCGGGCAGAACTTGCCCGAGCTAAAGAACAAGCCAGGAAAGGCGGTGCGACTGCCCTGAAGGCAATCGAGGAGCTGAAAGCCGAATAGGCTGCTCACTGCCAAAGCAAGGAGGAAGTAGCCAGAATGGCTATGGAATTGAAGAATGCCGCAGACCGTTACGAGCTTCCTGAAAAGGAATATCGAGCGAGGAGGACAGACCTGGCGAAGGCCACAGTGGCAGCCAAAGACACCCGCTCTACAATGAGAGCGATGAAGTAGGAGCTGCGCCAAGCCGGGGATATTACGGCTGGGAAGCCCTTTATGCTGCTGATGAAGTTCGGAGATCCTAAGTATGCCCCTTTCGACCGGCTGTGGAGTTCTGCGGACGCATATCTGGACATAGCGGCGAGTGCTGCTGGTGTGGCTGAATACTTCCGGGATCAAAAAGATCGCAAAGTGGAAAAGTTGTTCTGGTCACAATTTCACATTCCAGAGCATCTGCTTCCATTGACTGATCGGTTGGCCGAATGGGCCGAGCTGAATAAATTGTCCGGATTCGCCATGAGGTCTGTTGTGGATCATCTGTGGCCGGAAAAGCCAAAGCCGAACAGTTATTTTAGTTTGTTGTAGCAGTTCCTTAGTGCAGTGCCGCATATCAACGTGATGAAGAGGTCGGCGTGCGTAGAGGGTGCGCGGATGGCCCTTGCCCGTGTGAAGACATACTGGGCAGAGATGGAGGCCACCTCCATTGCAGCCTGAGATTCGGACGAGAGCTGAGTACCTGCCGAGCACTACTTTCGAGAAGTTCTTGAGGGCGCTCGCTCCATAGAGGCGCAGTGCTCGAAGAATATTATGTTCTAATGACATGTATTCCCATTGAAAAAAAAATGTTTTACTGAATTATGAAGGCTATTTTATACTTGCGCATACGAGACTTATAATACCTCCTGTGCGGTCGTTTATGTATGTATGCATATAACCTGAAAGATGGCAGTCGTCGGCTTCAGCCCTCACGCATATAATGCTGGGGTGTTCGCAGAAGACGCTTTTTCACACTTGATCCAACGTCTTGGTCCATTAAGGAGGTGATAGCGCAGCGAACCAGGCAATCAGACTATAATGCTTTAACACTTTCACTTAGCCAGAGGAGTTTGACAGTGGGGCTACTATATAGCCCCTGGTGGTTCCGTGCTCATCCGGATTCGTGGCACGTACATGCCTGGCCGGGAAACGGCCCTTCGTTAAGGCGGAGGAATCCCGAAGATTCCGCTAGGTCATCGAGTGGTTGAGTAGTCTCACGCTATATCATGAGAGTCAGTTTTCGGCTTTCTCTACTGAGGTGCTCGTCCGGATGAACCAGGGCACAATCGCAGTAGTTATCCTGGTGCCGCCTTAGCCGATAGAGCGGAGCGTAAGGTAGCAAGACACAGGAGCCGGGCAAACCCAACATTTGACCAAAGACATGATTCAGAGCTGATGCATATAAGGCCAAACTCGTGACGCCGAACACTCCCTAAGGTATTTGGTCTTTATTATGTAAACCGGGCTAAGCAGTGCCCTTTGTAATAAACCCCTGGTGTCCAGGTACGTGCAATAATCTGACGTCGCCACATGCTAATACGTCAGCATCCATCTCAGTTGTATTGAGAATCCGGGGGATGTGTATCAACAAGAGAGAGTAAAAAAGGTTTACGCAGGGTCTTAATCTAAAGAGAATCCTTGGAACGGGTCCCTGCTGCACGTCTGCGCCTATGTCTCCATTGTGCCGTATCCTGAATGGGTGTAGCACGATGGTCAGCTGTAAAAGAGAGGAACTTAGCTGAAAGGTTGTTGTGCAAAAGGTAGGTTATACTAAATAAACCAAGTACATTTCAAGATGAGTAAAATTGAGCCTAATTTTCACTTGTTTCCATGCGTTGAGGCCCTTGTATTGTTATAGGGGTATAGCCATCAAACCTGTATCAATTGTATAGCTACGCCGGACTCGTCTAACCGTGTCCGTGGTCTTAACGACCTGTCAGATGCTCTAGCTGGTGAGCTGTCACAGCCCTAGCTTTAGCTTTGCTTGTGGCTAGTCTTGGTTGCTGCATCATGTTTAAATTTTGCTTAAATTTGAAATGGGGGCTGATAAACCCTAGCAGCAAATGAAATTCAACTAGGGTCTAGATAAAATCATTTTCACTGAACCCAAAAATGCCCTTCTAAAATGTTCATCATCTTTGCCTTGGTCTAGAATCTCTGACAAAAATGGTTCACATTTTTGTAGGACAACATTGGGTCACTGGATTAAATCTTATGCTATTTGCATTTGGGCATTTAAATGCTAAATAATATTTTAAATGTCCAAATATTCGTGAACTAAAATGCTTACTGTTGGAATTATTCCAAACAGTAGCCTTGAGCAGTTTCATGAATTTTGAGATTGTTTGGGTATTTTTAATAAAGCCCTAGAGTTACAGGATAATTAGAAAACAGAAACATAATTAGAAAGAGAGGGAGAAAGAACTTACCTGGCGCTCACCTGGCAGCCCATCTGGCAGGCCCAGCCCACACCGCAGCCCTCTGTCGCCTTCCTCCTCGCGCCAGTAGGCAGGGGCGCGTGCCCGGCGCGCGCAGCCACACGCCGGCCACCTCCTCCCTGCCTGGCTGCCTCCTCCTTCCCCTGGACGTCTCTCGCAGCGCCACGCGCCCCCTGGAACCCTCTCACTCTCCCCCGTGCTTTCCCCCTCCTCTGTCTTGCTCTCCTCCCCACAGCCGAGCGCTGCCATCGACACCGACGCCGTTTGCCGCGGCCACAGCCACCGCCTGACCTCCCCGATGCCTCCCAAAGCTCTGCCTCGACCTACTCTTCCCCTTCACCATGCCAAACGACGCCGGGAGCCCTGCAGTGACGCCCTCGCCATCGTCTTCTTCCTCCGGACGCCGGAGATCGGCTTCATTGTTTCACCCGCACCAGACCGCCCCTGAGCCCGCTTCGGCGTCCCCTACACTCGATGTGAGCTCCGCCGCCTTTCCCCCTCCTCCCCGAGCTCGTTCCTGTCTTCTAGCCGTGCCAGCCGCCATACCCGAGCGCCACCGTCCGCCATGGTCGTTGCTCCCGCAGCCACCGTGCACCTCCACTCGAACTTGTGCCTCCGGCGTGCTCCTGGAGCAACGACGAGTCCAACGCAGCCTCTAGATAACTTCTTCGTGCACTGGAACCATGCGGCCACACATGCCCGAACTCCGGCGGCCGCAAAAGAGCTCGCCGCCGTCAGCTCCGGCCACCTCAGGCCCGGCTACTGCCACCGGGCGATGCGCTGCAACGCCAGCTACCCGTAGAGATCAACCGCGGCTCAAACCGCGGCCTGTACACGAAACCCGAGCAACTCCGGCGAGCTGCCGCCACGGTTTTGGTCGCCGCCGGCTCAACTCCGGCTGTGCCGACGTGGCACCATTATTAGTGGCTAATGACGCCACTAAACTAACCCCTAGCTCACTGACGTGTGGGACCCAGGCCACTAATGACCCTGACACGCGGAGCCCACATGTTAGAGTTGACCTGGACCGTGCTTTTGACCTGCTGACGTCACCCCGACGTCATGCTGACGCAGTAATGCCTTTTCTGGATATATTCTAATTCAGGAAATTCCAGAAAATGTGGCAAACTTCTAAAATTCATAGTAAATCAACCGTAGCTCCAAATCAAACAAATTATATATGAAAAATTATCAGAAAAATCCAATCTATCCATACGTACTGGTTTCATGCATGATAGAACAAAATAACCTTGCTGTTTAGGTGAAACAAGTTAATGCACTAATATGACTTCATAAAATGGGTTTGCATTTGAATCTTTGGTTCCAATGGACTCATTTCAATCTGTTCTACCTTGCATTAGCCGAAAACACATTCATATTGCCATGTCATAGCATTCATCATATTGCTGCATATTGCCATGTGTTGATTGTGTTCTTTCTGTGTTTGCTGGTGGTTGTTCCCCCTCGGGAGACGTATGTTCCGACGATGGGTTTGATGACACCGATGAAGAGCTATATTATCTTCAGAAGTGCCAGGCAAGCAAAACCCCCTTGTTCATTCCGATACAATCCCACTCTCTCGCTCCTGCTCTCTTTTACTGCATTAGGACAACAACTTTTCATCTGTTACTTGCTGCGGTAGCTGAACCCCTTTATCCTTTGCATGACCTGTCATTGCCACAGTAAATAGATGAAACCCACTAGTATGAGTAGGAGTTGTTTGAGCCATGATGTGCCTACTCATTCATGCTTGTTTGTCATGCCTGCTACTGCTTAGAGTTGAGTCAGGTCTGATTCATCGGAAATGAATTGGAATGGTGATGAACATGTCCTATTGTGTGTGAGCTAAGTGTGTGAACACGATTTGGTAAAGGTATTGGTGAGAGGCCATGTAGGAGTACATGGTGGGTTATCTCATTGAAGCCGTCCTCAGGAACTGAGTTCTGTGTTTGTGATCCATGAAACAGTTACTACCACGCATTGGGCCGGAAACCAATGGACCCTCTCGGCTTCTTGATCACCCTTGTTCTTTGTCCAGGAGTTGCAAGTAGTTTCTGGTGTTTGTAGTATGCTGGGGGCCGCACGCGGCGCTGACTGTCGGGGTGGGCTGTGTTGCGGTAGGCACGTGGCACGGTGTACCGAGCGCCCGTTTGGTGTCTCGGGAACCCTGCTCACATCGTTCGGGGCCCTATGTGGAAACCTCGGCCGGACTCCCTACGGATGGAACCTGAATAGGCGATAAACCTGGACTAGTGACTTGAGTGTTTAGGTAGGCTGTGGCCGACACCCTCGCTGGGCTTCCGCTTTAAGGTTGCCGAGTACATGTCGTGTAAACGGCGATAAGTGGTGAGAGCGTGTGTGAAGAAGTACACCCCTGCAGGGTCAACATCATCTATTCGAATAGCCGTGTCTGCGGTAATGGACTTCTGGGTTGCCTATAACAGTTCATAGACAAGTGAAAGTGGATACTCTAAAATACGCAAGATAAGCGTGAGTGCTATGGATGGCGTTCTCGTAGGTATTCGGGAGCAGATCCATAGTGGTGTATTGATATGGTGAATATGTGGACTCGTGTGCGCCACCTCAAAAGAGTTACTTGCAGTCATAGTTTAGGTTAGCCACTGAGTCAAAGCTGGCTTGCTGCAGTTAAACTCCACTACCCCTTTTGCTGATACCGATGCATATGTAGTTAGTTCTGATGTAAGTCTTGCTGGGTACATTTGTACTCACGTTTGCCTATTTTATGTTTTGCAGAGAGACGTCAGTCTCGCAAGTAGTTCCGTGTGGACTTCGACGTTTAGCTTGATACCTCAGCTACAATCTTGTGACCTCGGCAGGATCTGGTAGATAGTCAGGCTTCACAGCCTTTTTCATTTGCAGATGTCTGTACTCGGACATGTTAATCTTCTGTATGTGCTTTGACTTGTATGCTCTGAATGTTGGGTCATGAGACCCATGTTTGTAATATCTCGCTCCTCGGAGCCTAATGAATAAATACTTGAGTCGTAGAGTCTTGTTGTGATGCCGTGTTGTATTTACACATATCGAGCATATTGTGTGTATGATTTAAATGCTTGCTATGTGTGGGATCCGACTATCTAGTTGTTTATCCTTGGCAGCCTCTCTTATGGGGAAATGTAGTCTAGTGCTTCCTGAGCGATAGTAGTCCGCTACAGCCCGGTTCACCGGAGTCCTGCTAGCCCAGCACTACTGCTTGGAATACTTGACTGGCCGGCATGTGATTCACGTCGTTCCTGTGTCTGTCCCTTCGGGGAAATGTGACACGGTGTTATCCGGAGTCCTGCCTAGCCTGCTACAGCCTGGGTTACCGGAGTCCTGTTAGCCCAGTGCTACAGCCCGGATTTATACGTTGTTGACCGACATGCTCGATGTGATTCATGTATGCCTGTCCTCATGGGTTAGTGCCGCCTTGGGTTCACGACTAGCCATGTCGGCCCGGGTTCTTTGTCATATGGATGCTAGCGACACTATCATATACGTGAGCCAAAAGACGCAAACGGTCCCGGGCCAGGTAAGGTGGCACCCGTGGGAATACCGTGTGTGAGGCCGCAAAGTGATAAGATGTGTTACATGCTAGATCGGTGTGACTTAGGATCGGGGTCCTGACAGCGTTGGTATCAGAGCCTGACTGCCTGTAGGATTACCAAGCCAAACTGGTCGAAGTTGAGTCTAGAAATGCTTTAGTTATATAAGGGAATTGATTGTGGAAGGGAACGTAAGGCTCTTTTTACTCCTTATACCTCATGGCCTTCTGATCTGAGTCATCATCTTCTCTTCTACGGGGTTTAAGAACTAGGCCTTCTCATCTATCTATCAGGATGACGAGTTACTATGATAGAGACTTATAGGATTGTTGGATTCAAGCCTCTGCTCAGTTTCTACTACTTCCATGTGTTCTTAGTTGATCTTGGAACCTTGATACAATGTTGTTGAGTGGTTATGCCACCATTTTGCATGATGTCTCAAATCATTTTGCGCATTTACAGCCGTTATGCTGTCCGAGTCATCCCAGGTGTCTAAATAGTCTGATGCATTTGCAAATCCCTTCTTTCCGTTCCCAATGTTTCTTTGGGCCAGTTTAACCACACTAATCGGTGAGCTGAGGTACTCTGTTGTCTCGACATATAGGTTGGAGCTATTATTATAACCCTAGGTGTCTTAGAGGATCGCCTAGTAAGTTAGCAATGCCTTTTTTCCCCAGTGTGATGATTCTGGCCACCATTCTCGAAAGCATCCCATGATGCCATTTAGTAGTAGGTATTCTACTCTTGGGCTCTTGACCCAAGATTCACTCTACTTACCTCGTGTTGATAGTGTTGCTCGTACCTTTAGAATATTAGTAACCTTTGCATTAGTCCTTGAGGTCCGTGGTAGTTCCTTCTTCCAAATACTACGAACCGCTTATGGCAGAAGTTCTATGAACCAAAAGATCACAACCAGAGTGCTCTTGAGGAGTACTCCATTCTTATTGTGATTCTGCCAGTTCTTCCTTTCTGCATGGGTTATCCGGAAGAAATTTGTTGAACTCGTTCGACATGCTAATCTAGGCATCCACAACTCAGAAAGTTATATGTTCCTTGAGTTGTCCCTCTTTATTTGTTTTCTGACCTTCGTCTATCAATTGAGAGTCAAGAGTATGTGTGCATTCGTGTTCATCGATGCCTATTGTTCTTGTAGTCCGTCAAGTCGTTCTATTCCGGAATGACTAGGAGAAACAAACTCCAGTACCTCATCCATATCCAGGATTGGGTCAAAGTAGTTGTATTCCGCAGATCAAAATGCCAATCCAGCTTTTGCTCTGTTCTACCGTGGGGTGTCACCCTCTTTCTTATCAAGAATGTCAAGAGAATTGCACCACCTCTTATGAATTCTTGATTTAGTGATACTCCTTGCCATCATTGTTCATTCCTCGGTTCCGTGTTGTTGCAACCGGTATACCGATAAATGAATTGTGATGTGTGAAATCAATACTCCTAGCAACTCGTTGCTTTGTAGTAAATGGACAATATTCTCATTCTTAGCGTGTTGGTTACTAAATCATCATCCTAAGATTGATCGTGCTACCTAGTCCTTATTTCTGGTGCACTCGTCGATCAATGAGTTAGGATTTTGTCAAAACCTTGCTTATTTGATCATATCGTCTCGCTTTGAAAGGCAAGGTTGTTCTCGAGCTTAGAAACATATCGGTGGTTCGTGATTTTCCGAAGATCTTCTCGGAAGTATTACCAGGTTGTCCCCTGACTGTTATGTTGAGCTCGTGATCAAGTTGGTTTCCTCTAGACCAGCCATTCTCCAAGAATCTGTGTTGGTTATCCCTGAGCTAGTTGGTTAAGCTAAACAACTACTTGGAGAGTTGGAAGATAAAAGCTTGTCTGACTTAGTTCATGTTAGGGGATATCTTTGTGTGTGTGTGTGTGTGTGTGTGTGTGTGTGTGTGTGTGTTGAAGAAAGATGATATCTCCATCGATTGGTCCTCGTGATCAGTTGTTGGGTCTATTGTCTTGTCAAAACTTTGACTTGAGTATGGGCTATCGTCAAGTCAAACCAGAGCCAACGATGTTCATAATCTTGTCTTACTCGTGGTTGATCCCTCGAGCATACATCATTATATCTTTGGTCAGACCAATGCTATCACCGTGTTCACATGATGGTGGAAGTCTGGTGATATGGAAATTCCGATGAGTTGTTGTTGAGCCCATCAGCAGCATCTTGTCTCCTCCATGATTCGTGTTGAACATTAAGCTAGTGTTGGAAACTTTGTAAACGATGCCTTCATGTTCCGTTCATGAAGCATATGTTTGGATGAAAGGAGTGACTTCCTCTAATTCACGTGCATTTGATGAAAGTTGCCGTCGTGAATTTGAGAAAGCTTGTTTTTGCTTCCTTCGGAACCATCCCAAGTCAGTCATGCATACGTGCGAAGTATTCTGTGGTCTGGAGACTTGCAACCTTCATTCTATATGAATCCCTAGCACACCAAGCCACTGATTGATTTGTTCAAGGAGAAGAAGTTTCTTCTTAAGAGCTAGACCTATGCAAGGACTTCGATATCCTTGATGATGGGTCCCCACCTGAACTCGGTAGTGTTTTGTTGTAAGACTACCATGTGGTCATGCTTGTCTGGGACAGCGTGTTCACATGCGTTTAGCAGAACCAGCTCATGTTTTGGAGCTTACTATCGTAGTTCATTTCCCGAGAATCTCGCAACGTCATCTCGTCGATTGTGTTGCAAACTTTCTTTTCAGACATGTTGAGTATGAAGTATCCTATCACCAATCAGATCTAAATCTCAGGCAGATATGATGGTTGGAACATTGCCAACAGTTGCATTTTGTTCCCAGTTTGCATCGCCATTGTGCCAATTTCCATGGGCTGCCCCTCTCAGCCATTGTTGTTCAGGATCATCTTAAGAGGTGTTCCTACCATGGGTTCCATCCATTTCCGATGATAAGCAAAATCATCCATTGCGTTGTCTTTAGCAAGGTAGTCCACATCATCCATTCTAGTCCGAGTATGTCATTCCTCCGAACTCCTTCTAATGATCGATTGTGATTGCCCTAGGCTGGTATAAAGAGTCTCAATGATCTCTATATCAAAAGTAATTCTTTTTACCACTTAAGGGAAATTTTCTGTGGGTCACCTCCCTTAAGATGTCTCGTTATGGTATCATGTCAACTCAACTCCTCGTTACGTGGACAACCGTTCACCACCCTCTTAAGGCGGGATTGTTGTCTACCTAGTGAACCTTCGCCATCTGTTCCACTCCATCTCTCTAGATGTATGCTTCGTGTCTCAGCTCGAGAGATGTTTCAATGTCTCACTCCGTGAGTTGATCCTGAGTTGTTCGATCCTCGAGAAGATCGATCCTTCTAGAGTCTACTTCTCCTCTCATTGTCATAATAGCTGGAGTTCTCAAAACAAGACGTCGAGACAAAGATGGTGATCGAATCAACGTTCTTATGAAGTGCACCCTGGATCATGAAGATTGTGTTGGACTGCGTATTCCCCCTTCATCTTACCCAACGCTTGAATCTCGGGACGAGATTCTTGTTTTAGTGGGGGTGAGCTGTCACAGCCCTAGCTTTAGCTTTGCTTGTGGCTAGTCTTGGTTGCTGCATCATGTTTAAATTTTGCTTAAATTTGAAATGGGGGCTGATAAACCCTAGCAGCAAATGAAATTCAACTAGGGTCCAGATAAAATCATTTTCACTGAACCCAAAATGCCCTTCTAAAATGTTCATCATCTTTGCCTTGGTCTAGAACTTCTGACAAAAATGGTTCACATTTTTGTAGGACAACATTGGGTCACTGAATTAAATCTTATGCTATTTGCATTTGGGCATTTAAATGCTAAATAATATTTTAAATGTCCAAATATTCGTGAACTAAAATGCTTACTGTTGGAATTATTCCAAACAGTAGCCTTGAGCAGTTTCATGAATTTTGAGATTGTTTGGGTATTTTTAATAAAGCCCTAAAGTTACAGGATAATTAGAAAACAGAAACATAATTAGAAAGAGAGGGAGAAAGCACTTACCTGGCGCTCACCTGGCAGCCCATCTGGCTGGCCCAGCCCACCACCGCAGCCTTCTGTCGCCTTCCTCCTCGCCCAGTAGGCAGGGGCGCGTGCCCAGCGCACGCAGCCACACGCCGGCCACCTCCTCCCTGCCTGGCTGCCTCCTCCTTCCCCTGGACGTCTCTCGCAGCGCCACGCGCCCCCTGGAACCCTCTCACTCTCCCCCGTGCTTTCCCCCTCCTCTGTCTCGCTCTCCTCCCCACAGCCGAGCGCTGTCGTCGCCACCGACGCCGTTCGCCACAGCCACAGCCACCGCCTGACCTCCCCGATGCCTCCCAAAGCTCTGCCTCGACCTACTCTTCCCCTTCACCGCGCCAAACGACGCCAGGAGCCCTGCAGTAACGCCCTCGCCATCGTCTTCTTCCTCCGGATGCCGGAGATCGGCTTCGTCGTTTCGCCCGCACCAGACTGCCCCCGAGCCCGCTTCGGCGTCCCCTGCACTTGATGTGAGCTCCGCCGCCTTTCCCCCTCCAACCCGAGCTCGTTCCTGTCTTCTAGCCATGCCAGCCGCCATACCCGAGCGCCGCCGTCCGCCATGGTCATTGCTCCCGCAGCCACCGTGCACCTCCACTCGAACTTGTGCCTCCGGCGTGCTCCTGGAGCAACGTCGAGTCCAACGCAGCCTCTAGATAGCTTCTTCGTGCACTGGAACCATGCGGCCACACATGCCCGAACTCCGGCGGCCGCAAAAGAGCTCGCCACCGTCAGTAACGTCGAGTCAAACCGCGGCCTGTACGCGAAACCCGAGCAACTCCGGCGAGCTGCCGCCACGGTTTTGGTCGCCGCCGGCTTAACTCCGGCCGTGCCGACGTGGCACCATTATTAGTGGCTAATGACGCCACTAAACTAACCCCTAGCTCACTGATGTGTGGGCCCCAGGCCACTAATGACCCTGACACGTGGGACCCACATGTTAGAGTTGACCTAGAACATGCCTTTGACCTGCTGACGTCACCCCGACGTCATGCTGACGCAGTAATGCCTTTTCTGGATTTATTCTAATTCAGGAAATTCCAGAAAATGTTGCAAACTTCTAAAATTCATAGTAAATCAGCCGTAGCTCCAAATCAAACAAATTATATATGAAAAATTATCAGAAAAATCCAATCTATCCATATGTACTAGTTTCATGCATGTTAGAAAACAATAACCTTGCTGTTTAGGTGAAACAAGTTAATGCACTAATATGACTTCATAAAATGGGTTTGCATTTGAATCTTTGGTTCAAATGGACTCATTTCAATCTGTTCTAGCTTGCATTAGCCCAAAACACATTCATATTGCCATGTCATAGCATGCATCATATTGCTGTATATCGCCATGTGTTGATTGTGTTCTTTCTGTGTTTGCCGGTGGTTGTTCCCCCTCGGTAGACGTATGTTCCGACGATGAGTTCGATGACACCGATGAAGAGCTATATTATCTTCATAAGTGCCAGGCAAGCAAAAACCCCTTGTTCATTCCGATACAATCCCACTCTCTCGCCCCTACTCTCTTTTACTGCATTAGGACAACAACGATTCATCTGTTACTTGCTGCGGTAGCTGAACCCCTTTATCCTTTGCATGACCTGTCATTGCCACAATAAATAGATGAAACCCACTAGTATGAGTAGGAGTTGTTTGAGCCATGATGTGCCTACTCATTCATGCTTGTTTGTCATGCCTGCTACTGCTTAGAGTTGAGTCAGGTCTGATTCATTGGGAATGAATTGGAATGGTGATGAACATGTCCTATTGTGTGTGAGCTAAGTGTGTGAACACGATTTGGTAAAGGTATTGGTGAGAGGCCATGTAGGAGTACATGGTGGGTTGTCTCATTGAAGCCGTCCTCAGGAACTGAGTTCTGTGTTTGTGATCCATGAAACAGTTACTACCACGCATTGGGCCCGAAACCAATGGACCCTCTCGGCTTCTTGATCACCCTTGTTCTTTGTCCAGGAGTTGCAAGTAGTTTCTAGTGTTTGTAGTATACTGGGGGCCGCAAGATAAGTGTGAGTGCTATGGATGGCGTTCTCGTAGGTATTCGGGAGCGGATCCATAGTGGTGTATTGATATGGTGAATATGTGGACTCGTGTGCGCCACCTCAAAAGAGTTACTTGCAGTCATAGTTTAGGTTAGCCACTGAGTCAAAGCTGGCCTGCTGCAGTTAAACTCCACTACCCCTTTTGTTGATACCGATGCATATGTAGTTAGTTCTGATGTAAGTCTTGCTGGGTACATTTGTACTCACGTTTGCCTATTTTATGTTTTGCAGAGAGACGTCAGTCTCGCTAGTAGTTCCGTGTGGACTTCGACGTTTAGCTTGATACCTCAGCTACGATCTTATGCCCTTGGCAGGATATGGTAGATAGTCAGGCTTCTCAGCCTTTTTCTTTCGTAGATGTCTGTTGTCGGCGGGAAATCTGCCTCCACGGACACCTATGGGGACCGAGCCCCCTTCTTGGTTCGGCGGGGGGCGGAGGTCGCGCGAAGAGCGGATCGAGGCGATGCACACAAGGGGTTTACCCAGCTTCGGGCCGCACGGATGCGTAAAACCCTACTGCAGCTTTGTGGTTTTGTATTGTGTTCTTGCTCGGGAGCGTGTGGTGCTATAGTACACGCGAGCCGCTGGCGAGACCGAGCGTGAATGGCCTCCTCCCCCTCCTGTTGCGCATGGGGCCTCCTTTTATATGTGCAAGGGGTTACCCACAGGTGGCAACGTAGGCGGGGATAAAACTGGAAAACGTTGCGTTGGGTATAGCTGTTTGCACAGTGCTATCATACCTAACTCTGACGGCAGGGGACAAGGGCATTAAATGCCTGTCTGGGTCACCCAAATAGTGCAGGAAAGGGGCCGTCAGGAGCGCCACCGTTCGCCACGATGGCTACTCTGTCAGCGTTGCTTCGCCACCGCATGCCCCTGGCTGCGCAACCTCTTGCCACGTATGCCTGGAATAGCCCAGAGCGAAGCATGGGTGGATGAGCTGGAGCGCAGGCGCGGGGTGGTGACTTGCCGCGGCAAGCGCCTTGCCACGATTGGTGCCTTGTCGCGCCCGGGAGCTTGTCGCTCACCGGTCCTTGCCGGGACGCGGGGCGCGTTGCAGCAAGTATCTTGTCGTGCCTCGGTCGGCCTTCCCAGCAAGCTGCTCTTGCCGGGGCCTTGTGCTTCGAACGGGCGTCCCGGCAAACTCCTCTTGCCGGGGCCTTGCTCTCTTCGGGTGGCCTTCCCAGCAAGCTCCTCCTGCCGGGGCCTTGGCTCAAATACTTTGTTCTTGGATGGCCCAAAAAGGGACCACGGAGAGTTTTGGCGATCGCCTGGCAAGCCTTGCCGCGGGGTGCTACGACTGCCCGTGCACAAGTTCGGGGTACTAAGGTACCCCTACTTTAGTACACCGACATCTGTACTCAGACATGTTAATCTTCCGTATGTGCTTTGACTTGAATACTCTGAATGTTGGGTCATGAGACCCATGTTTGTAATATCTCGCTCCTCGGAGCCTAATGAATAAATACTTGAGTCGTAGAGTCTTGTTGTGATGCCATGTTGTATTTACACATATCGAGCATATTGTGTGTATGATTTAAATGCTTGCTATGTGTGGGATCCGACTATCTAGTTGTTTATCCTTGGCAACCTCTCTTATGGGGAAATGTAGTCTAGTGCTTCCTGAGTGATAGTAGTCCGCTACAGCCCGTTTCACCGGAGTCCTGCTAGCCCAGCACTACTGCTTGGAACACTTGACTGGCCGGCATGTGATTCACGTCGTTACTGTGTCTGTCCCTTCGGGGAAATGTCACGCGGTGTTATCCGGAGTCCTGCCTAGCCTGCTACAGCCCGGTTTACCGGAGTCCTGTTAGCCCAGTGCTACAGCCCGGATTTATACGTTGTTGACCGACATGCTCGATGTGATTCATGTATGCATGTCCTCACGGGTTAGTGCCGCCTTGGGTTCACGACTAGCCATGTCGTCCCGGGTTCTTTGTCATATGGATGCTAGCGACACTATCATATACGTGAGCCAAAAGACGCAAACGGTCCCGGGCCAGGTAAGATGGCACCCGTGGGAATACCGTGCGTGAGGCCGCAAAGTGATATGATGTGTTACATGCTAGATCGGTGTGACTTAGGATCGGGGTCCTGACACGAGGCCGTTTAGTGTGCGGCTGCAAAAGCAGCCGTACGGTCTTCCGCGCGCAAGGAGCGCTCAATATTTCCATTTACTATGATGATGCCACGTGGACCGGGCATCTTAAGCATGAGAGAAGCGTAACGCGGTATTGCGTTAAAGCGAGCGAAAGCTTCGCGTCCGAGTAGTGCTTGATAGCCACTTTGAAACGGAGCAATGTGGAAGGTTAACTTTTCACTGCGGAAGTTATCGGGAAAGCCGAATATAACTTCTAGTAGCAGGGAGCCCATGCAATGGGCTTCTGGGCCTGGCATTACTCCTTTAAAGGTAGTATTGCTATGGCTGATTTTTGTTGGGTCTATCCCCATTTTGCGGACTGTATCCTGATATATCAGGTTTAAACTACCGCCGCCGTCCATCAAGACTCGTGTGAAGTGGTATCCGTCAATTATTGGGTCTAACACCAAGGCAGCCCATCCTGCATGCCGGATACTTGCTGAGTAATCCCGATGGTCGGAGGTGGTCAGTTGGGACGACCAGTAGCGGAACTCCGCGGTGATAGGCCCTGGGGCACGTTTCTCTATGAGTATCGCGTTGTTTTTCTTTATCACGTGTAACACGTTTACTATTTTAACTTCTGGTGGGAACTTCTTCTGTTCCCTAGTGCTTTGCTTGCGTGGCTCGTCTTCGTCTTTGCTTGGTGTATCCTACCCCTTGTGTTCGGCGTTGAGCTTGCCGGACTGCTTGAAGACCCAACATTCTCTATGGGTATGATTTGCAGGTTTGTCGGGGGTGCTGTGGATCCGACATAGTTTGTCCAGAATCTTGTTTAGGTTGGACAGTTCATCTCTGTTGCCTTTGGAGGGCAGCTTTTGCTGACCTGGACGAGAGCTTCTGAATCCGGCGTTTACCGCCGTGCTCTTCAGGCCGTCTTCTTTATTCCGGCACTTGTTTTTGCTGCGTCGCGGCTTCCTGTTTCCGTCCCTGACTCCGGATGTACTTGGGTCGCTGGTGCTACATCGGGCTAACCAGCTGTCCTCGCCCGCGCAAAAACGGGTCATGAGGCTTGTTAATGCTGCCATTGTTCTTGGCTTTTCTTGGCCGAGGTGTGTGGCAAGCCATTCGTCTCGAACGCTATGTTTGAAAGCTGTTAAGGCTTCGGCGTCCGGACAGTCGACTATTTTGTTGTTTTTAGTGAGAAACCTGTTCCAAAGCTTTCGGGCTGACTCTCCGGGTTGTTGAGTTATATGACTTAAATCATCTGCATCCGGTGGTCGGACATAGGTTCCTTGAAAATTTGCCCGAAAAGCATCCTCGAGCTCTTCCCAACTTCCAATGGTGTTTTCGGGGAGGCTTTTAAGCGAGTGCCAGGCTGGTCCTTTGAGCTTAAGGGGTAAGTACTTGATGGCATGGAGATCGTTTCCTCGAGCCATGTGGATATGGATGATGTAATCCTCAATCCAGACCCCAGGGGTTGTCGTTCCGTCGTATGCCTCTATGTTCACGGGTTTAAATCCCTCTAGAAATTCATGGTCCAGCACCTCATCGGTGAAACATAAGGGGTGTGCGGCACCCCTGTATTTGGGTGTACCGTGGTGTTCGGATTTTTGTTGTGTTGCATTGCGTGCTGGAGCGCGCTTTCTTGGCCCGTAGATGGATCTGGTTGCACCGTCCTTTTGATGCGAGTCCTCACGTGGATCGCGTACTGGCTTGTGTGCGGCGTCGTTTGCCGCTCTATGTTGGCCCCGAGGTTGTCTATCCGACCGAATGGCTGTTTTGTTTTGTGATTGCGGGGGCTCTAAGGCCTCATCATCGAATTCGGGTAGTAGCTTTTGCTTCGGGTAGCTCTTTGTGTGGCAACTGCCGCCATACTTTTCTACGGTGTTGAGTACTTTACTCCATCTGATTCTGAGTGTATCTTACGCAGCCTTGAGCTTTCGCTTCTACTTTTTTAGGCTCCGCGTGGTGGCGACAAGCCTTTGATGGAGACTCTTCTGCTCCAGGAGCTTGTCCGGTGTGATGTCATCCGTACTGTTATGTTCGCCGGAGACGGGTTGTTCGGTTTGATTATCTGTGTTGCCATCGTCGGACGGTTGTTCAATGCTGTGTTCGTCGTCCGCTGGCTCACCCTACTCTATCACTTGGCCTATATGATCGTTGTTTCTGCCGAGGCGGGATTTGGAGCGGAATTTACGCCGCCGCTTTGACTGCTTCTCGAGGGAACGATCCTTCGCGGCGTCCTTCCGTTCCTCATCATCATTTTCTTTGGGTGTGTCCACCATGTATACGTCATGGGATGAGGTGGCTGTCCAGTGCCCTGTGGGCAGTGGTTCCTATTCGTCTCCTGCATCGCCATCCATACCGTCGATGTCTTCGGAGTCGAAGTCGAGCACGTCGGTCACATCGTTGACAGTGGCTACTAAGTGGGTGGTGTGTGCGCGGCAAATTTCTTCGTCATCTGCATCCCAATCCTGCCGGACATAGTCCGGCCAGGACTCTCCTGACAAGGAGAGAGACCTTAATGAGTTCAGTATGTCGCCGAAGGGCGAGTGCTGAAAGATATCCACAGAGGTGAACTCCATGATCGGCACCCAGTCGGACTCGATAGGCACAGGCGCAGGCGGTTCGGAGTCCGTGGCCGGGGAAGAATCCGACAATTTGGCGTCATGGCTCTTGTGAAGGGTAAGGTCGGTATTCGGCTCGATCTCCGCTGAGAACGCGGCCTCCATGGTGGGGTCTATACACCCGTCCATAGATGGCGCAATAGGCTCCGGATTGAGGGTCGGAGCGGTTGCCGGTGCGGTCTCCTGAACACTGTCCGATGGTAGAGCTAAATCATGCTCATCGTGACCGTGCGGCGCACTCGGCAGGGGCTCGAATCCGTCGAAGATCAAGACTCCGCGGATGTCGGCCGTGTAGTTTAAGTTTCCAAACCTGACCTGGTGGCCAGGGGCGTAACTCTCGAATTTCTCCAGATGGCCAAGCGAGTTAGCCCGCAGTGCGAAGTCGCCGAATACAAAGATCTGTCCGGGGAGAAAAGTCTCACCCTGGACCGCATCGCTATCGGTGATCGAAGGAGCCATCAAGCCTAACGATGATGACACAGAGGAACTCTCAATGAAAGCACCAATGTCGGTGTAAAAACCGGCGGATCACGGGTACGGGGGTCCCGAACTATGCGTCTTGGCGGATGGTAACAGGAGACAGGGGACACGATGTTTTTACCCAGGTCCGGGCCCTCTCGATGGAGGTAAAACCCTACTCCTGCTTGATTGATATTGATGATATGGGTATTACAAGAGTTGATCTACCATGAGATCGAAGAGGCTAAACCCTAGAAGCTAGCCTATGGTATGATTGTTGTGCTTGGTCCTACGGACTAAACCCTCCGGTTTATATAGACACCGGAGGGGGCTAGGGTTACACAGAGTCGGTTACAAGGAAGGAGATCTACATATCCGTATTGCCATGCTTGCCTTCCACGCCAAGGAGAGTCTCATCCGGACACGGGACGAAGTCTTTAATCTTGTATCTTCATAGCCCAACAGTCCGGCCAAAGGATATAGTCCGGTTGTCTGGATACCCCCTAATCCAGAACTCTCTCAGCCATCAATGTTGCGGCGATGGGCCCACCCAAGGGCAAGGACCGTCACGTACCAGAGCATTATTTTGAGGACGTCTTAGAGGCTGCCCGCTTGATAGAGGGTCAATCCTCAAAGGACATAATATTTGAGTGAAATGTATCCAAATTGTAAAAGACAATTTTTATAATCAGTCTATATTTTAGTTTTGCCTAAAAAGGCTTTTGTTCCTCCTGTGCGGCTGTTTGTATATGATCTGAAAGTTTTCCAGTCGCCGACTTCAGCCCCCTCCTAGGAAATACGGGGGTCAATGCGGTGAAGGAGGTGTCAATGCGGTGAACGAGGCAATCGAACTATAGGGCCTTAACACTTTCACTTAGCCATAGGAGTTTTAATTCCGGGGCTACGATATAGCCCCTGGTATGTGTACAGCTTATTCCAATATGGTGCATTACATATATGACCTGAAGAAAAAAGGTCCTTCGTATAATATGGAGGGAATCGCGAAAGATTCCGATAAGTCATCGAGTGGTTGACTAGCTCTCGCAACATCATGACAGTCAGTTTTCGGCTTTGGTACTTGACAAGATGAACCGGAAGCACAATCGCAGTAGTTCTCCCTTTACTACCCTAGCCGATTGAGCGGAACGTAAGGTAGCAAGCACAGGCACCGGGAAACCCAACCATTGACCCAAACATGATTCGGAGCTAATGCATATAAGGCCAAACTCGCGATGCCGAAGTACGTTATGAAGTTGTTCGGACTTTGTCGGCAAATCATATGTTCCCATACCGAGCCCCTGGCAGGTTATGCCGAGGTATGTGTGTGAAACAACCATAGGAGCCAAATTCATTTTTGAAAAAGAAACGAGTGATGAATGCGGGTTATGTATACTGGGACCTGAGTGATATGCCAATCATTTATATAGATAACCAAGCCACGCCCTGGCTATTTTACATGCCAAGGGTCGGGGGCTGAGGATAAAGGCGAAATACTGAGCGCGGTCTACAAAAAGTTATTTTGGACCTCCTATGGCATGTCTTTGCCACCTGTCCTCGGTTAGGGCACTCCTTGATAGAAATAGCCCCCTAGGTGTGTGTACGGATCCGAACTCCGCTAGAGTCCGTTACATGTTTGTTGCGTCGCCTGTAGTAAAGGAAAATGAAGAAATAAAGAGTAATTAGAAAAAGGGTTACGGAAGAGCTTGCGGCCTCGTCCGTGTTGTGTTTACGCCGATGCCTAGGGTATCTCAAGTGCATAGTTATGTATGTGCGGTACAGATTTTACAGATGTATGAGGTGGGCGGCGGAAGCTGAACTGCTATCTCCGTTGCGGAATTCGCCGATCCTGTTGAATGGAGACCAGTGGCTTAAAGGCCGACATGATGTGCGGTTTAATAAGACCGCATTGTACTGAAGTCGCCGATCCTGTTGAATGGAGAGTTGTGTGTCGCATATACCATGTTCACTATGTTTACTTCGGGGGGAAATTGCTTATGACCCCCGGTATTTGGTTGATGAGTCTCTTCGTCGCCCCTATCACCAGGCGTCCTCCTCCCCTTGTGCTCGGCGTTGAGCTTGCCGGCCTGCTTAAAGACCCAACAGCTTCTGTTCGTATGATTAGCTGGTTTATCGGGGTGGCCGTGAATCTGGCAGGGTCGATCCAATATCCTATCTAAATTGGATGGTTCGTCTCTATTCTCCTTGAATGACTTTTTCCGTTTACCGGGTTTGGGACCGCTGAATCCGGCGTTGACCGTTGTGTCGCGTGTTCTTTCATTATTATTGCGACCTTTGCGTTTGCTGCATCGTGGCTTGCCATTGCCGTCTCGGACTTCGGAGGTGCCCGGATCGCTGTCGTTGTTGCTTCTACGAGCGAGCCAGTTGTCCTCTCCCGCGCCAAAGCGGGTCATAAGAGTGGTAAGGGCTGACATGGATTTTGGTTTTTCTTAACAGAGGTGGCGGGCAAGCCACTCGTCCCGGACACTGTGTTTGAAGGCCGCTAGGGCTTCCGCGTCCCGACAGTCGATGATCTAGTTCTTTTTAACTAAGAACCTAGTCCAGAGCTTCTTGGCGGACTCTCCGGGCTGCTACACAATGTGACTTAAGTCATCGGCATCTGGTAGCCGGACATATGTTCCTTGGAAGTTGTCGCGAAAGGCGTCTTCCAAATCTTCCCAGCTTCCAATAGATTTTTCTGGCAGACTGTTTAACCAATATCGAGCTGGTCCTTTGAGTTTTAGTGGTATATATTTGATGGCATGAAGGTCATCTCCGCGGGCCATGTGGATATGGAGGAGGAAGTCCTCGATTCATACCGCGGGATCCATTGTTCCGTCATATGATTCGATATTCATGGGTTTGAACCCGTCTGGGAATTCATGCTCCATTACTTCATCTGTGAAGCAAAGAGGGTGTGCAGTGCCTCTATATTGGGCCACACTGCGACGTACCTCCGGTGGAGTCCACTTGCGGTTTTCGGCCCGGGCATGGCTAGGTTTGTCATGTCCGAATAGGTAGCCGCCGTCGTTGCAATCCGTAGATCGATCTTGTGCATCCTGCTCTACAGTCCAAGTCCTGCCGAAGGTCATATGTACAACCCCGAGTTGTTTCATTTTTGCCTTTACGGTGAGGCGGGGTGGTCTGGTGTTCAGCTTGAGTTGCCGCTTTATCCTGACCGCGTGGCGGTCGGTCGGCCGCGTTGTGTGTCGGTGTACTAGAGTAGGGGTACCCTAGTATCCCGAACTTGTGCACGGGCAGCCACAGCACCCCGCGGCAAGGCCAGCCAGGTGATCACCAAGGCCCTCTATGGTTCCTTTGGAGCCATTCAAAAACAAAGTATTTAAGCCAAGGAGACAAGTCCCCGGCAAGAGGAGCTTGCCGGGAAGGCCGCTCGAGGCACAAGACCCCGGCAAGAGGAGCTTGCCGGGAAGGCCAACCAGAGCATCTCAAAGAACTTGCCGCGACGCGCCACGCGTCCCGGCAGGACTCGGCGAGCGACAAGCTCCCGGACGCGGCAAGACAATAGCCGTGACAAGGCATTTGCCGCGGCAAGCAACCACTATGTACCTGCGCTCCAGCTCACCCACCTACGTGTCGCTCGGGGACCCTTCCAGGCGTACGTGGCGGGAGGCTGTGCAGCCAGGGGTACACTATGGCATGTAGCGCTGACAAGATCGCCATCGTGGCAAGCGGTGGCGCCCCTGACGGTCCCTTTTCTGCACCGTCTGGGCGACGTAGATAGGCATTTAATGCCTTTGTCCCCTGCCGTCAGGGTTAGGTATGATACACTGTGTAGGTAGCTGTACCTACCACAGCATATTTCCATTTTTGCCCTTACCTACGTTGCCACCTGTTGGAGACCCCTTGAACATATAAAAGGAGGCCCATGCACAACGTAGAAGGGGATCGGTCCCTGGAGAGCGATCTCTGAGAGGAAAACAGAAGAACACTCGGTCTCGTTAGCTGCTTGAGTGTACTGTAGCACTCAGCGCTCCCGAGCAAGAACTCAATACAATCCACAAAGCAGCAGTAGGAGTGTTATCTCTCCGGAGAGCTCCGAAGCTGGGTAAAAACCACCTGTGTGCTTCGCCTCGATCCGCTCTTCGCGCGACCTCCGCCCCCCGCCGAACCGAGAAGGGGCTCCGTCCCCATAGGTGCTCGAGGAGCCAGAAAACCCCGGCATCTTTGGCGCGCCAGGTAGGGGGCGTCGAGGTTGTGTGAACCTGATCCGGCGTTCACGCGAGCTAAATCTTCATCGACTTCATCGACATGCCGCCGAAGAAGAAGGCTTCGGAGGCGGCTGCGCCGTCCGCGTCGAATCCACCGCCGCCGGAACAAACGGCCGGTGGGGAAGACGCCGGCGGAAGAACTGGCGTCGACGAGGGAGCCCACGGTGCCACCAAGTCCAAGGACAAGACCGCGCTGCCCGTCGGCGGCGTAGCCGGCTCCCACGACGACCGGGCATCCGTAGACGCACCGCGCCCATCTCAAGAGGCGCAGGACCGGCAGTGTCGTGGTACTCACGGTACCATACGCTCGCTGGACCCAAATCGAGCTGGTGGATCCCGGGATGCTCAAGGCCAACATGCACGCCAACGTGCTGGCGCGAGCGAGGCACGGTCGCCTGGACGGAATACTGCTCCTTCTAACATCGTTGGAAGTCCGAGCATATCCCGCTCCTTGCACCATTCGCCACCGCTACCCGCCACTCCAGCAGAAGCTTTGGCACGAGCTCAACTGCTCCAGACTTCCCTCCAACGCCAGACAAGATCGACGACTGGAGGGCCACCATTCAGAGTCTCATCGGCTTCGCCAACGGCGACACTCCACGGCCGGCGACCACATCACAGCCGCGGCAGGCCAGCCAGGTGCGAGCCGATGGCGACAAAACCGGTGGGGGTGCAACCACCGTGCACTCTCCGCCTGCCGACTCGCCGGGTCCGCCACGATAGCGACTCCACTGCTTCATCAGATCCGCGAACTCGTCGCGATCAGCGCCACGTTCTTCACGAACGGCAGCAAGAAGACGCTCGTACCCGCATCGAGCGCCGAAGAGAAATGCGGCGTCAATCAGACCGACGCGCTGGCCCCGCTGTCGACATGCAAGCGCCAGGGGAACCAGGCAACCTGCCGTACGCGGTAGGTTGCCCTGCGTTTACTCGTGAGCTGCGGCAAGTCAAGTGGCCCAGCACGAAGAATTTCAAGCCAGACGTACCAGAGAAGTACGACAGCAGGCTGCATCCGTCGGAGTTCCTCAGCTACTACACCATCGCGGTGCAGGCTGCTGGGGGGCGAGATGACAAGATTCTTGCCAACTACTTCCCTCTGGTGCTCAAGCCCAACGTCAGGTCCTGGCTCATGCACTCGCCGGAAAACTCCATATCTTCCTGGGCAGACCTATGCCATCAGTTTGTCGGTGCCTTTACAGGCGGCCACAAACCTCATGGCCAGGAGAGTGATCTTCACCTGCTTGCCCAGAAGGAAGGAGAGCCCCTGCGCAAGTACATCCAGAGATTCAGCCAAGTGCAACGCAACATCCTAGACGTCCACCCTGCCGCGGTCATCAGTGCGTTCCACTAGAACGTGAGTAACCGCAGGATGAGGGAGGAGATGGCGATGTGCAAGATCAGAGACGTCAGTGAGCTGTATGCCCTGGCCGCCAGATGTGCACGTGCTGAGGAAGGGAGGAAACTCCCTGGAGAAAATACAGGAACAGGAGGATCTGACAGCGATGATGCCGCCCCAGCAAGCAAAAACCGGCGGCGGAACAACAGGAAGAGGAAAGGCAAACACGTGCTAGTTGTCGAGCAGTCCGGCAACGAAGGTGGCACCAAGACAGCCATGACTGGTAGCTCCGGCAAGGAGGTTGCCGCATGCGCCAACTGCCAGGCTGTGGCGGCCGCCGACAAGCAGGACGGCACCAACAAGCAGTACTGCAAGATTCACCGCACCAAAGGCCATGACCTCCAGAGCTGCAAGAAGGTCAAGCAGCTCGTTGAGCTGCAAAAGGCCGAATACGAGCAACGCAACAAGGAGAAGGCCCAAGGAGGTGCTGGAGGATCCGGTACGAAGCGCACCGGCCGGGGGGGACGCCGCGGCAACGCCAAGCTGCGGCAAGGCGAGAGCCCCCCCCCCCCCCCCGCGGCCGCGACAAGGATGAAGATGACGACGACGACGAAGACATGGATGACGCCGAGACCAGCGAGCAGGAGTTCCAGAAAGCCACATAAGTTTTGTGCGTTGACGGCGGTGCTTCTTTGCATACCTCACACCACCAACTCAAGCAGTGGGTGCGGGAAGTCAATGCAGCAGAACCACCCGTTGAGTCACGCAAGCTTCTGAAATGGTCCAGCACGCCTATCATCTTTGATATTGAGGACCACCCCAATCGCACAACTGTTGTCGGGTGTTTGCCGATGTTGGTCTCACCAACTATCCGCAACCTCAAGGTCACTAAGATGCTAGTTGACGGTGGGGACGGCTTGAACCTGATCTCCTCCGCTGTGCTCCGGAGACTCCAAGTCCCTGACAGCGAGCTCGAAGAGACCGACACGTTCCAAGGAATCAACCCGGGAAGGAGCAAGACGAAGGGGAAGATCACGCTGTCGGTGACATTTGGCAGCGAGCTGAACTTCAGGACTGAGAGGATCACTTTCGACGTTGCCGATTTTCCATTGCCTTACAATGGAATTCTCGGCCGTCCAGCGCTCGCCAAATTCATGTCGGCCTCTCACTACGCGTACACCATGCTGAAGATGCCAGGCCCGATAAGTGTCATCTCTGTACATGGCGACAAAAAAGACGCTCTTATCTGTGCCGACAAGATCTACCGGGAAGCAGCAGCCGCCACAGATCGTGAGACACTTGCCGTTGAAGCTCCCGGGGGGAAGAAGAAGACCAAGTCCGGCAAGAGCTCTGATGCCCACTCCGGCAAGCGCACCTCTTCGGAGTGCTGCGGTACCGTCGAGGACGCACCATCGAGCTCCACCGGCAAGTGTAAGAAGACGATGGCAGCTCCGCCAGCGACCAAGAAGGTGTCCGCCAAGGAGGACGGCACTGGTGGTACTTTCACCATCAGTGCCACTCTCGACCCTAAATAGGAAAGCGCGCTCGTTGCTTTCCTGCGGGCGAATGTCGATGTGTTTGCATGGAAACCGTCCGACATCCCCGGTGTTCCTAGGAAAGTAATTGAGCACCACCTCGCCGTCTGTCCTCATGCGCGGCCCGTCAAGCAGAAAGTCAGGAAACAAGCAGTGGAGCGCCAAGAATTCATTGCAGAAGAGATCAAGAAGTTGGAAGCAGCAGGCCTCGTCAGAGGAGTGCTCCATCCCACGTGGCTGGCCAATCCTGTAGTCGTGCGCAAGGAAAACGGGAAATGGAGGCTTTGCATCAACTTCACCGATGTCAATAAAGCTTGTCCCAAAGACCCCTTTCCCCTGCCGCGCATTGACCAGATTGTTGACTCCACAGCCGGATGCGACTTGCTTTCATTTCTTGACGCATATTCAGGATACCATCAGATCTTCATGGCAGAAGAGGATGAGGAGAAAACCGCGTTCATCACTCCATGTGGCACGTACTGTTTCGTACGAATGCCTTTCGGTTTGAAGAATGCTGGTTCAACATTCGCAAGGGTAGTCCATATTGCTTTTGAGCCACAAATACACATAAATGTGGAAGCCTACATGGATGACATAGTGGTCAAGAGCAGGGACAAAGCAACTCTGATTCAAGATCTAGAAGAGACTTTTGCAAATCTATGCAAGATCAGCCTCAAGCTCAACCCCGAGAAGTGCGTGTTTGGAGTCCCGTCCGGCAAGCTTCTCGGATTCTTCGTGTCTCAGAGGGGAATTGAAGCCAATCCCGACAAGATCAAGGCCATTGAGCAGATTGAAGCACCGAAGCGCGTCAAGGATGTACGAAAACTTGCCGGCTGCATGGCGGCTCTCAGCAGGTTTATCTCTAAGTCTGCTGAGCGCGCCCTACCATTTTTCAAGATCTTGAAAAAGGCAGGTCCAATGAAATGGACCCCGGAAGCGGAGGCTGCGCTGCAGGACTTGAAGAGATAGCTGTCCTCCACTCCAATACTTGTCACACCTAAACCACAAGAGAAGTTGCTGCTATATCTGGCGGCAACCAATCAAGTGGTTACTGCTGCGTTAGTAGCGGAAAGAGAGGCAGATGATGATCCAGCGACCGCGGCAAGCACATCCAGCGACAAGCAGGGGGCTTCCCCGACAAGCTCTGGTCCCGACGAAGATGGATCTACGCAGATGTGCGAAGGGATACAGAAGAAGAAAATGGTGCATCGCCTAGTCTACTTTGTCAGTTCCCTTCTGCAGGGGGCTAGGTCAAGGTACTCTGGTGTGCAAAAGTTGCTTTTCGGCCTTCTTATGGCCTCGAGAAAGCTGCGCCATTACTTGCAAGCACATGAGATCACAGTTGTCACTCGCTTTCCGCTGAAGAGGATACTGCAGAATCCAGAAGCAACAGGCAGGATTGTTGAGTGGGCACTGGAACTGTCGAGCTTTGACCTCAAGTTTGAGAGCACTTCAACTATTCAGAGCAGAGCATTGGCAGAATTCATAGCAGAGTGGAAGCCAACACCAGACGAAGAAATTCCAGAGATGAGCATCCCCGTCAAGGAAGCAAACAAAGAGTGGTTGATGTACTTTGATGGTGCATTGTCGCTGCAAGGCGCCGGTGCTGGCGTGCTGCTTGTCGCACCCACCGGAGAGCACCTCAAGTACGTGGTCCAGATGCACTTTCCCAAGGAGCAAGCAACAAACAATACTGCAGAGTATGAAGGATTGCTTGCCGGTCTCAGGATCGCGGCAGACCTTGGGATCAAGCAACTCATTGTCAGGGGTGACTCGCAGCTTGTCGTCCGCCAAGTGAACAAGAATTATCAGAGTCCGTTGATGGAAGCTTACGTTGATGAAGTGAGGAAGCTGGAAGAGCGCGTTGTTGGCCTACAGATGGAACATGTTCCAAGAGCTCGGAACGACATCGCTGACGGCCTGTCAAAGTGCGCGGCACTTAAGTTACCTGTGGAACCAGGGATCTTTGTGCTCAAGCTGACTCAACCATCCGTGACGCCATCAACTGGACAGAGCAAGAAGAGGAAGTTGATTTCTGGTGACTATCTTCCGGCAGAGGTTCCCGAAGCCGCCGCCAAGAAGGTCCCCAAGATCAACGCCAAGAGTGCTGAGGAGCAGTCTGCTCCGACAAGCCCCAGGGTTTGTTTCGTTGTAGCAGATGCTCCCGACAAGTTTCGCTCCGGCAAGCTTGCCGGGGATCATCAAGCTCCGGCTGAACCGCAGGTTCTCGCTGTAGAAGTGGATGTTCCCGCAGCAGCAGATATGCCTTTTGTCCTTGTTGTCGAGCCACAGGCTCCAGCATGGGCACAGCAGATCGTCCGTTTCCTCCAGTCAGGAGAACTTCCCGATGAGCCAGAAGAAGCGGAAAGAGTAGCCCAGCAGTCAAGTATGTACCAGTTTGTCGACAACGCACTATACAGAAGAAGACTCAACGGTGTGAAATTGAAGTGTATTCCCCGGGAAGATGGACAGAGGTTGTTGGCAGAGATACATGGAGGCATTTGTGGTCACCACATTGGCGCAAGAGCGCTTGCCGGCAAAGCTTTCCGGCAAGGCTTCTTTTGGCCGACAGCCCTCCAGGATGCAACTGCACAAGTAACCAAGTGTGAAGCATGCCAGTTCCATTCCAAGCAGATACACCAGCCAGCTCAAGCTCTCCAGATGATCCCTTTATCCTGGCCATTTTTGGTCTGGGGGCTCGACATCCTCGGCCCCTTCCCCCGAGCAGTCGGGGGCTTTGAGTACTTGTACGTTGCAATCGACAAGTTCACAAAGTGGCCGGAAGTGGAACGAGTGAGGAAGGTGACAGCACAGTCACCAGTCAAGTTCTTCAGGTCGATTGTTTGCCACTTCGGAATCCCTAACAGGATCATCACCGACAACGGTACACAATTCATGAGTCGCACCTTCATGCAGTACGTCCAAGACCTTAGCGCCAAGGTCTGCTTCGCTACTGTTGCTCACCCCAGGAGCAACGGTCAAGCAGAGAGGGCAAATGCTGAAGTGCTGCGTGGACTCAAGACCCGAACTTTCGACAGGCTGCACAAGTGCGGAAGAAACTCGATTGAGGAGCTACCGGTGGTTCTTTGGTCGATCAGGACGACGCCAAATCGAGCCACTGGCCAGACACCTTTCGCTCTAGTCTATGGAGCAGAGGCAGTTATCCCCACGGAACTCGTATACGGGTTACCTCGAGTGCTCGCTTATGATGAGCTTGAGCAAGAGCAGCTGCGACAAGATGACGCGCTGCTCCTTGAGGAAGACCGTCTTCAGGCTGCTGGACGAGTTGCTCGATACCAGCAAGCTTTGCGCCGCTACCATAGCCACAAAGTTAAAGCCAGAAGTCTCGAGGAAGGTGACCTTATTCTTCGGCGCGTTCATTCCGCCAAGAATTCCAACAAGTTGACGCAGAAGTGGGAAGGCCCTTACCGGGTGAAACGAGTCACTAGGCCTGGCGTTGTCTGCCTTGAGACCGAGGATGGCTTTCCGGTGAGCAACTCCTGGAACATCGAGCATCTTCGTAAGTTTTACCCGTAAGGCGCAGTTGTCGGACCCTGTCCGGCAACCACCATTTTGTACAAGTCTTGCCGCTGTTGCATGTAATCCTTTGTACAAAGCCATGCGCAGACCCTGAGCGAAGATAAAGCGCTGGCGCCCTGAGTTTTTAGCATGCATGCTGAGTCGAGTCTCGTCCTTGGTTAGGGTTGACAATGCTTAGTAGCGGCTAACCCCTAACTTAGAGGTCGAGTGTGCGTCCTTTTGTCGTTCTTTCGTTTCCCTTGGTTCGAAGGACTCGCGCACCCTGACCGGACCACTTATGGACGAAAAGAAGAAGACGGACGGACCAACACCCGGACCCCGGCAAGCCAATGTTGCCGGGGGCTGCAACACCCCGGCAAGCCAGCATTACCGGGGGCTGCAAGTGCAAAGATTAGCCCACGGCGAACCGAAGTTGCCGAGGGCTGCGATCTCAGATAAGTTTTTCATCCCTTATCATGTATTCTCTTATGGGCTGGGGTATGCGAAACCTCGTTTCTTCCTAAAAGCTACCGTGCTCCCTTAACTCTAGGCCCTCGGGCTCGTTCCCAGGGCCAGATTTGGTCGTAGTCGCGGCAGCAAAGGGACGAAGCGAGGAGCCTGAACCCGCCCCCTCCCTGCCTCCGCCAAAAGCGTGAGAAAGGTTGAGCGGCGCGGGGAGAAGGCAGGGCCTGCTGCCGGGAAAGGAAGTGTCTATCTTAAAGATATAAAGGATTCGCTCCTTGACGTGGGTTCCACCCACGGGACAAGTGACCCGGCAAGCATCCCCTTTTCATTAAAGAGCATTCCACTCAGATACAGTTCATAAGAGGATGAAAAACATGAATAATGGGATTACAAGCTTTAAGTGCAACTAAGGCCCGAAGGCTTACAAATTAAAAAGAGATAAGGTGCCCGTAATCCCTCTCTTGTCCCTCTCTTCAGGAGGCAGGTCAAGGAGGCGAAAAGGGCAAAAGGGGCGCCTAGACGAGCTACGGGTGGCAGAAGACACCAAGAGAACATTTCGGCGGCATGGTGATGGCGGCGCCGGAGGCAGAGCTCGAAGACGAGGCGGCAGGACGTCAGCACGCTGTCGAGGGCGTCGTGGCCTCGTACTCCGAGTTGACGGCCTTGCCGCCTGCACTCTTCCTCTTCCGCAGCCTCCCTACGCTAGCCGCCCAAGGAGACGGCCCCGAGAAGCTCCAGGAGCCAGCGACGCGGATGATGGGGTCGCCGGTGCCACGCGGAGCGGCACCCGACACCTAGTCGGACCCGTCATCCCGCCGCCCGCCAACCTTGTCGTCGCTGTCGCTGTCCTCCTCGTCACTCCCGCCCGAGGAGGAGCCTTCGCTATCGGAGGAGCTCTCCACGCAGCACCGGGCCCGAGTTCCGAAGCACCCGAAGACCTTGACGGAGAGGAGACCGCCCTCCATCAGCTTAAAATGGAGGGTGAGCCCCGCCGTCAAGCTATGGATACGGGTGAACGTCTTCCACCCTCGACCAAGATACATCACATTAGGGGCCGGGAAATCAACGCGGACTCGCGTACCGCTGATTCCACAACCCCTCATGTGCAACCTCAGTGTCTCGGGCGGATCCAACTCCATCTCGCTCGCAAACGGAGTCGGGAGACGAAGGCGATGACGAGGCGGCCGACGCAGCCTGACGAAGAACTCTCAAGGGTCGTCCCCGATATGATCCGCCATGGGGAGAGGATCTGCCGGCGGAGGCGAGGCCGGCGGACTACCTCGCCCACCTCTTCCCCGACCGCCTCGGCCTCGCCCTCGACCTCGCCCGTGGCCTCGTCCCTCCCTCATCCCCTTGCAGCTGGCTTTGCCACCACGGGTGCGGGGGGAGGAGGGACGCGTTGCCTAGCGGCAACCCTCGTCGCCACCGTCGAAGGACCAGGGTTCCCTTTCTCCATGGCGAATGAGAGAGAGGGGAGCAGAAGCTGAAGAAAGGAGGAGATGAGAGAATGCGGGTTTCCGCCCCCCCTATCCCGCTCCTTATAAAGGAGCGGGGTGGGGGCTCGGCCACCCCGCTCAGCCAATCAAGACACAGAAGGCGCAGGGAACTGGGCCCGACCCGCTGCCTCAACCCGTGACGGCCCGGTTTCCCGCCTCCACCATTCGCCACTCCAAGCGTATGGAGGCCGCGTGGCAGGAGTGCAGAGTTGAGGCAACGGATGAGGCGACCTCTCCCCACCCCGTGATTGTGGGGGGTGGACGCCTCGAATACCACGCCTCCACGCCTCCCTTCGTTTATGAGGAAGATACGAACCGCCAGGAGGCGGGCGTTTCGTTTTTCCGAATAAAGGAACCACCCACGACCTCTCCCACGACGCCGCAATCGACACGTGCCGTTCAGGGAGGGCGCGGTGGATACGGAGCAAGGTGCGACGTGACCCAGAACACGCGTGCCCGTGCCCTGTTTTGGGCCTGGCCCAACAGCGCTCGGCACCGTGTGTGGCCCAGGCCCGGGGGCTCCTGTCGGTGTACTAGAGTAGGGGTACCCTAGTATCCCGAACTTGTGCACGGGCAGCCACAGCACCCCGCGGCAAGGCCTGCCAGGTGATAACCAAGGCCCTCTATGGTTCCTTTGGAGCCATTCAAGAACAAAGTATTTAAGCCAAGGAGACAAGTCCCCGGCAAGAGGAGCTTGCCGGGAAGGCCGCTCGAGGCACAAGACCCCGGCAAGAGGAGCTTGCCGGGAAGGCCAACCAGAGCATCTCAAAGAACTTGCCGCGATGCGCCACGCGTCCCGGTAGGACTCGGCGAGCGACAAGCTCCCGGACGTGGCAAGACAACGGCCGCGGCAAGGCATTTGCCGCGGCAAGCAACCACTATGTACCTGCGCTCCAGCTCACCCACCTACGTGTCGCTCCGGGACCCTTCCAGGCGTACGTGGCGGGAGGCTGTGCAGCCAGGGGTACACTGTGGCATGCAGCGCTGACAAGATCGCCATCGTGGCAAGCGGTGGCGCCCCTGACGGTCCCTTTTCTGCATCGTCTGGGCGACGTAGATAGGCATTTAATGCCTTTGTCCCCTGCCGTCAGGGTGAGGTATGATACACTGTGTAGGTAGTTGTACCTACCACTACATATTTCCATTTTTGCCCTTACCTACGTTGCCACCTGTTGGAGACCCCTTGAGCATATAAAAGGAGGCCCATGCACAACATAGAAGGGGATCGGTCCCTGGAGAGCGATCTCTGAGAGGAAAACAAAAGAACGCTCGGTCTCATTAGCTGCTTGAGTGTACTGTAGCACTCAGCGCTCCCGAGCAAGAACTCAATACAATCCACAAAGCAGTAGTAGGAGTGTTATCTCTCCGGAGAGCTCTGAAGCTGGGTAAAAACCCCCTGTGTGCTTCGCCTCGATCCGCTCTTCGCGCGACCTCCGCCCCCCGCCGAACCGAGAAGGGGCTCTGTCCCCATAGGTGCTCGAGGAGCCAGAAAACCCCGGCATTGTGCGATGATGGTACGGGCTCCAGCGCCTCGTCATCGAACTGAGGTAGCAATTTGTACTTTGGGTAATTTTCGACTGAGCCACTAAGGCCATATTCTTCAGTGGATAGGACTTCGGTCCATCTATCATTGAGCAGATCTTAGTCAGCTGGAAGCTGCACCTGCTTCTTTTTTAGGCTCCTTGCAGTGGCTATTAGCTGGCGTTTAAAGCGCTCCTGCTCGAGAGGTTCCTTAGGCACGATGAAATCCTCGTTGCCGAGCCTCTCCTCTTCCTCGGAGAGCTAAAGATAATTACTGCCCTCCGACTCTTCATGTATAGCCTGTTCATCGGGGCTAACTTGCCCATCTTCCCGCACCTTCGGAGATTGTCCCAACAGGGTCTTCATTGTCTTTGGCGTCGTCAGGAGTATTGTTTTCTCTGGTGCCGGTGTCGTTGTCTTTTGTACGACATGACTTAGAGCGGTGCCGCTGACACCGGTGTCTGGGCTGTGTCTCAGGAGGTTTGTCCTCAACTGGATCCTCTTTGTCATCGTTGTTAGTTGCTTTAGGTGTATCCACCATGTATACGTCATGTGAAGGAGTGGTCGTCCAGTGTCCGGTGAGCGGCGGGTTTTGTCCCTGTTCCTCATCGGCATCGTCGCCCGTACTGAGATGTCTTCGGGGCCGTAATCAAGCATGCCGGTTAATTTCTGGACAGTGGCTATGAAGTGGGTGGCGGGTGGGAAGCAAAATTCCCCATTATCAGCCCTAGTTCGAACCAGACATAATTTGGATGCGAGTCCCCCGCCAAGGACAGATTGTTTAATGATCTTAGCACATCACCGAAGGGCAACTGCTGGAAGATGTCTATGGCGCTATACTCAACGATCGATAAGCGATCCAGTTCGGCGTCCGCGGATGCACATGGCTCGGAATTTATAACCAGAGACGAGTCTGAGGTTCCGGTGACAAAGACGTTGTGTGGCTTTAGGTCTATACTCGGCTCCAACGCCGTGAATCTGTGGCCTCCGTGGTGGGGTTGAGCCTCCCGTCCTTGGATGGCGCAATCTGCTCTGGATCTAAGGCCAGAGTGGTTACCGGAGCTGTCTCTTGGATGCGATCCGATGACAGATTTAGGTCATGTTCATCGGGGTGACCAGGAGTGGTTGCTACGGTCTCGAATCCGGCGAAGATCCAATCTCCGCGGATGTCCACAACGTAGTTCAAGCTCCCAAATCTGACCTCGTGGCCAGGGGCGTAGCTATCGATCTACTCCAGATGGCCAAGAGAGTTGGCCTGTAGTGCGAAGCTGCCGAACACGAAGATCTGTCCGGGGAGGAAGGTCTCGCCTTGGACAGCATCGTTGTTGACGATTGAAGGGGCCATCAAACCTTTTTGGGATGTCACAGTGGAACTCTCAATGAAAGCACCAATGTCGGTGTCAAAACCGGTGGATATCAGGTATGGGGTCCCGAACTATGCATCCAAGGTCGATGGTAACAGGAGGCAGGGGACACAATATTTACCCAGGTTCGGGCCCTCTCTATGGAGGTAATACCCTACTTCATTCTTGATTGATCTTGATGAATATGAGTATTACAAGAGTTGATCTACCACGAGATCGTAATGGCTAAATCCTAGAAGTCTAGACTCTATGACTATGGTAATGAATATATCTCCCCTCTCCGGACCAAGTCCTCCGGTTTATTGTGGGGACCCCGACTCGTAAGTCGTGATCACCGAATGCACGTGTACAGTGATCCTAGAGATAAATGCTCATTGAACACACAGAAGCTGAATAACAAGAGTCTGACATCCATACATACCGTCTTACACAAATTATGACCATTATGGTCAAGTCTTACATAGATAAAGCCACATGGGCTGAGTACCAAATAAACTTAAGCAGCGGGAATCTTCGTCGATAAGTAGAACCCATGTCATCTGCCTTAACCCTGCATGCATTATGACTGGGAAACGTCCTAATTCACATGTTCGTCCCCAAAGAACTTTTCTTCGAACTCATGTTCTTCCGTGCCGGGCCAACTAAATAACCAGTGGCAAGCCAATGAGTACTTTGAATGTACTCGCAAGCAACCCATGATTGAAACAAGGTACAACAATGCAATGATATAGCACTAAGTAGGTAGTTTGCAGAAAGCCAATTTTGAGTGCAATGACATGATTTATCAACCTATAAAGTATGCGTCGTGAGAGTACAGATACCCGTATGAACAAGTTACAGATATCAACATAAATAGAGTTGGACAGCAATCCAACTTGATCATTGTGTCAAGTCATCTGACTTGACACAAATAGTTTCATCAACACACACACGCGTGCGGGTTGCAATATTCAGGACATAGTTTAAGCAGCACCGCCCAACTGTCCTTGACCGTGGACACGGCTATTCGAATAGTTTTACACTCTGCAGAGGTTGCACACTTTACCCACAAGATCCGGGGAACTTTCGTGTCATCGACGACCCGCGGTACCTCAAGTACCCGGGGTAAGCACCCGATCACTATCTTTCCCTAGACGACACTAACATAGAGTCCACTCAATTGGTAGTAACCCCCGTGCCCAATATTTCACATCTTAAAATTTTGGAGCCTCGCTCCCATATTCAGCACATACCACAAGCATGGGGTACCAATGGTGTGTCTGGTGCCCTGTAAAAACAGTCATGGCCGCCCTACCTGGCATGACCCCGTCCCAAGAGAGAGAGCAACAACGACTCTCCCGTCACAAGTAATGCGGGCTCCAAGCTAGTATCGTCCTAGGTAATCAATAATGCCATTTCCCATATAAGGGTAGAGTGGTTGCGCATGTAAGGTCGGGACAGTCGACAAATCTTAAATCTAATCCGTTTCCGAAAACACTCCCACACAACTTGCTCCGGTACACCACTTCTTTATCAAGTGTTAACCTAGCTCACCATCTCCCTCGGGCATTTGTGGCACCCCTCGGGGTTTTTGAAAAGTCTTTGAAAACAACTTGGTTGCTTTCACCATGCATATATCCATCCCATTTGCGTAGCAGCTACTTAGCATCCTAACTACTCCCACCGGCATAACCCTCAGAAGAAGGTAGGGTCATGCACAATGCAAGTATCAATGAGGAAGTAACGGAGGCAAACCACCCCATGTGGTCACCTCACCATCATGTCTCCGATGCAAGCAATAAAAGTGTTATATGATATGCATAAAAAGGGTTTTATAGACATGGTCAAACGGCTGCTTGCCTGTTTTAACAAAGTCTTCGAGGTCGTCAAATATCTCTGGTCCAACTCCGAGCATTTCGTCTACTTCGTCAACTATCGTCGAAGGCAACCATAATAAGCAACAAAACAAGGCAAAAATAAAAGTGCTCTAAAAATATGGATTTGAATTTTCTAGGACTTCCCCGGTCATATGAAAAATAACCAGAGTGGTTTCATTGGAATTGGATAAGTGGATATTTCTAAACATTTCAATATGACGGAACCTATGGATCTATGGGTTTGCATGAAGTGTACAGAAATATATTTTTGAAAAATGAGAAAAGGCACCCATTTAACAAAGGATGATTTTAGAACCATCTAGGTTTTGGTTTCACTGGGTTTGGAGTTCAAATGAATATTCTATGGATTTGCAAAGTTGACAAACATGAAGAAATGGCTCATTACTTTGTGAGGCACAGAAAGTATTAATAAAAATGTTCATAACCTAATTTATGAACTTAGATGTATCTGGAAATTTGAATCATGGCATTTGTATCAAATATGGCCCCTCTGGGATTTTCTAAAGTTTATGACAGAAATGGAAAAATGGGATTTGTCAATTATTTGTGAAAGAAATTTTTCTGTAAAAATGTGCAAGTAGCACCATGTGATAGGGAATGAATTTAGAAACTTGAATCATCAAGTTTGGAGTTAATTTGAATTATTTATGGATTTTACGAATTGTATAGAAAAGAAAAAGGAAAAGGTTTTTACCCAAACGGGCTGGATCTGGGCGGCAACCGTGCGCACTGAGCGCAGAATAGCAATTGCGCCAGCCTAGCGGCTCGCCTATGCGGGCAGACGAGTTGACGACGAAGGCGGCTTCATGGCGGTGCGCCTTCGTGCGGGGGAGGCGGGTCTGGCCGAAGACATTTCCACTTAAACGGTCGGGCCTGCCCACTGGGTCGCTGACGCGCGGGGCCCAGCCGCAGGTCGCGTTCAACCTCCCGCGCGGTGCGATGGGAAACAAAGGAGGCGGGGACGAGCGGCGCCGACGCTCTCCCCGGCGGCACCGGCCACCTCCGTCGGCGCCCAGCACACCAGCATGCTCGGGAGAGCGTGCCGCACTCGCCGAGGTACGCCACTACCGCAGGGGCGGTCGGACGCGAGCGTTCCATCGGCCGTGCCGGGCGAGGCCTCTGTCATGATGGAGCTCGATGGCACGACCACGGGGAGGAGATGAAGAAGCACGGGAGGGGCTCGCCATCATGGTTAAGGTGCTCTGGTGCGGTCTAGAGTGGAGGAGGAGGAGCGGTGGGTGCGAATTTAGGCGGAGGCCGACGGCAAGGCCCCGGCCATGGTGGTGGAGGGAGGGCACGGGAGGAAGCAAATGGAGCATCGAGGAGGGCCTGGAACGGCCTTATGTAGCCGACCCGCGACTCACTGTGGACGCGGCGCACGGGTGGCCGTGGCAACGACTCGGGTGGCCAGGAGAGAGTGCAAGGGGTTGTCTGCGATGCTCGTGGGGGTGGAGTAGGGCGCTAGGAAGAGAGAGAGAGGGAGCGGGGCAAGCTCCGGGTGGATCCACGAGCTCGCACAACATTGGCGGGCTTGGGCGGCACTGTGCACGCGCAACACGGGCAGGACAGAGAGGGGATGGAGGGGGCCAGCGTGATGGCATGTTGCGGACGTCGAGGCACCTCGATTGGCGCAATGGGGAGGCTCGAGGTGGTCGGGGGTTGCGGCGTCGACAGTCGAACGTCCTACCAGGCGCTCCAGAGCGCTACATTGGCCGGCACCTGCGGCTTTTTGCACGCACCCGCGCGCCCACTTCTGTCTGGCGTCTGCAGGAGGAAAAAACAAGAGGGGTGGAGGCTTCGTATGCTCTGGAACTTGTGAGGAGTGAGAGAGAGATGAGAAAGGGAGGGGACAGTGGCTTCCCAGAGAGGGAAAATGGGTCTCTGCCCCCCTTAATCATTGCTCGTTAGGCAGCTAAGCATGCAGGAGGTAGAGGAGGAGCAGATGGGGCTATGGGTAAAAGTTGAGCCCATGGAGATTAGTGGAAATGGACAAAACTTGTATTTTAAATTTGGGCAAGCAAATAGACTTCCCTTATCATGAGGCTTGACAGGGTCAAATGGCATGAGAAAATAAAAGGTTCCACCAAGATTGAGTTCATTTGGGCAAAGTTGCCAATGCAACATTTGTAAACCCTAGAAATCAACAGAAATGGAGTTTCCAAGATTTAGTCATGCAAAACTATTCTCCTTGATGCACCACTTGGTGTAGTGTCACAATTTAAGGTTCTGAACATGTCCACAAAAGTTGGGGTCACAATGAGAAAGTAGCCAATGTAGAGTTGTTCAAATTTGGTTCCGGACAGGAAGGGTTTTGGGGCACTTTGATCAAGTTAACTTGTTTTCCAACTTGTGCCACCTGGTCTAGATGATTTATTAGACCATTTTAGCATGTGGACCAAGTTTGAGAGCATTTGGACAAGTTTTATAATGTAAAGTTGTTCAAACTTGAAAAAGGGCAGAAATGCTTTTGAGAGGGTTTCATGGGGTTATACTATTCTCCATGACACGAGACTTTGTAGGATCCTCAAGTAGGTCATTTTGGACATGATTAAATTTTCTTGTATTTAATGTGGAATATTTCGTTTGTAAATATTTCAAAAGCTTGAAATATCCAGAAAGGGTTTTTGAGGGGTTTGACCAATAATTTGAACATGACCATGTGTTGAAACTCTTATATATGGAAAATATATTTCCACTGAATTTCCCTGATTTTTCTCAAATATTTTTGAAGCTTTAAAATAATTTTAACCTATTAAAGACCATTTCTGGTCTTAAGAAAAAGCCTTTAAATAAAATAGGAAATTAACTTTTAAAATTATATCTTTGTGGTTTCTGGGTGTCTTATATCTAATAGGAGTCAAATATATTTTTGGAAAGATTTTTTTACTGCCCTTAATTAAGTACTTGCAGTGCAAATCTCAATTGAGGGGTTTTTGGAAAAATAATTTTTTAAAATACTATTTGGCCAAATTATTCTTGTAAGAAATTATTTTTATGTCCTATACACATGGCATGATCATTGGGCAAGGTTTTGGATCAAGGAGAAGGAGTATAAGAGTTAGAAAATTTATTTGATTTTTAGAGCACTTGCAAACAGCAGTCAAACATTCAATAAAAGCAAAGACAAAACACTCAAAAGTTTTTATCAAACGACATTTTTCCATGATTTATTAGCTTAAGTGTCGTGGCATGAAAATCAGCGTGTGACATTTATATAGACACCGGGAGGGTATAGGGTTACACAAGGTTGGTTACAAAGAAGGGAATCCACATATTAGGCCGCCAAGCTTGCCTTCCACGCAAAGGAGAGTCCCATCCGGACACGGGTGCAGTCTTCGGTCTTCGTATCTTCACACCCCGTCAGTACGGCCCATGGCTAAGAGGCCGGACGCCCGAGGACCCCTTAGTCCAGGACTCCCTCAATTGTCAATACCTTCACGGTTATTCGCAAAGTGAGATCTGATAGAGATGGATAAATGGTAAAGTAATATTTTTGGTATTTTTGGTTTATGGAACGGAAAGTAAGCAAAATAAAGGAAATAGGAAACTGAAATTGGCGAGCTGACGGGAAACTAATATGATGTAAAATAGACCCGGGGGCCTTAGGTTTCACTAGAGGCTTCTCTCAAGATAGGAATTATTACGGTGGGTGAACAAATTACTGCCGAGCAATTGATAGAAAAGTGCAAAGTTATGGCGATATCTAAGGCAATGATCATGAATATAGGCATCACGTCCATGTCAAGTAGATCGAAACGATTCTGCATCTACTACGATTACTCCACACATCAACCGCTATCCAGCATGCAACTAGAGTATTAAGTTCATAAAGAATGGAGTAACGCATTAGGCAAGATGACATGATGTAGAGGAATTAACTCAAGCAATATGATGAAAACCCCATCTTTTTATCCTCGCTGGCAACAATACAATATGTGCCTTGCTTCCCCTACTGTCACTGGGAAAGGACATCACAAGATTGAATCTAAAGCTAAGCACTTCTTCCATTGCAAGAAAAACCAATCTAGTTGGCCAAACTAAATCGATAGTTCGAAGAGACTTGCAAAGATATAAAATCATGCATATAAGAATTCAGAGGTGATTCAAATAATATTCATAATAAACTTATCATAAATCCAAAATTCATCGAATCTCGGAAAACACACCACAAAATAGTATTACATTGAATATATTTCCAAGAACATCGAGGAGAACTTTGCATTGAGAATCAAAGAGAGAGAACAAGCCATGTATCTACTAGCTATGGACCTGCAAGACTGAAGTAAACTACCCACACATCATCAGAGACGCAATGGTCGTGATGTAGAAGTCCTCCATGATAGATTCCCCCTCCGACAGGATGCAGGAAAAGGCCCCAAGATGGGATCTCACGGGTACAGAAGGTTGTGGCGGTGGAAAAGTGGTTTCGTGGCCCCCCTATATGGTTTTGGGGTATAAGAGTATATATAGGTGAAATAATTAGGCCAGGAGAGCTACGAGGGCGCCACAAGGTTGGGGGCACCCAACTCCCCTGGGCGTGCCCTCCACCCTTGTGAACGCTTCGCGGCTCCTCTGACTTGTACTCCAAGTCTCGTGTGTGTCTTCCAGTCCATGAAAAATCATGGCAAATGTTTTATTCCGTTTGGACTCCGTTTGGTATTCCTTTTATGCGAAACTCTAAAATATGGAAAAAACAGAAACTGGCACTAGGCTTTAGGTTAATAGGTTAGTCCCAAAAAACATATAAAATAGCATATTAATGCATATAAAACACCCAAAACAGATAATATAATAGCATGGAACAATAAAAATTATAGATACGTTGGACACGTATTAGGAGGCCGCTCCATCAACGGGCGGCCACCGTCCTCCTCCACAAATTCAAGACGACTGGGCCCTCGCCTTGATGCTCTCCCGCGCCACGCGCCTCCGTTACCTACCCTGTGTGATGCATGCATCATACGTGGCTAAAGATAAGGGCGTGGTGGGAAGAGTGAATAGGCAGTTTCTACCCCATGCGTTAGAGTCATTCACGGGCCATTAGTGGAGCGGCCTCACCACCATTCGCTTTACACAACGCACGGGGAAACCGGAAACTTGCCCGAAAATCAAGGCTAATGAAGAAGAAGAGTGTTAGAAGGGAGAGAGGGATAGGTGGAATAGTTCGTTGTATTGCTTGAGCCTCATGGGATCTAAATAGGAGTACAAAGACCAACTTGGAGCGAGACAGATGGTGAGACTGCAGAAGAATGCGAAGGCAAGCCAACGGACACCCCCCCACTGTCGTAATGGTCAACGCATCGCGGAGTCGTGGCTGGAGTGGAAACCAACGAGCTTGATCAAGCAGGCGGTAGCCCTTTCTGCCGTTTGTCGATGTAGCCGAGAGCATGGGTGGTGGAGCTGTGGTCGAGGTAGCCATGCGAATAATGTCGTGGTCGATGTTGAGTCGGGGTGGCCGGTGTCGAGGAAGTCACCGTGGAGCCGCGGGCACGAGGGGGCGCCAAGTTAGCTTGGGCGCAATGGTGTCGAAGTAGGGGTGCGCGGGGAAGAAAATGTTGTTCATGACGCATCACAGCGGGCTTGCCAAGCCTGGGGACACACCATGGACGAAGGCACGCACTGGCGTTGCCAGCACCGGGCATGCGTAGACGGATGAAGACGAAGTTGATGAAGCGCCAACCAGGCTTGCCAAGCCCGGGGACACGTCGTGGATGAAGGCACACATTAGTGTTGCCAGCACCGTGCATGCGTAGAAGAGGGACCTGCATGAGCTGTACGCCATGTCGAAGAAGTCGGAGGGGCCAGCAGAGAAGAACTCAACGACGATTGCGGCGTCCATCAGTGCGGGGCCGATGTCACCAACGGTGGTCATAGTAGACGAAGTGGTCGGGGTAGATGACGGCGACGCTGGCGACGAGCTAGTGCTTGGACAAAGACGAAGGGGGTGGATGGGCGGCGGCAGAGGCTATGAAGGTAGCAGTGGCGGCGACTAAAGAAGAGCGGCAGCGGCGGCTTGACGGCGGCGGCTAGGTTTGGAGTGCGGCGACGGTGCTCAAAGTAGGCAAAGAACCCTGACAGCGTGACGAAGACCGACGTGGACGGTGGCGTTCCCGCGCCAAGGAAGACGGCGCGGCGCATACCACGGGAGGTTGATGCGCGGTGACGGCGGAGCGGACCGCGGCGCTACAGCCCGAAGGTGCAACACAACGGCGGTGGGCGTGTTGGGGAGACGGCGGGGACCGCGAGCTGTGACGTTGCGGCCCGAAAGGGCGACGCAACGGTAGTTCGCTAGTCGGTGCAGCCACGGGGACGACCTCGGGGCGGCGGCGGGGACCGCGTATCGTGGCACTATGGCCCAAGGGGCGATGCAGCAGTGACCCACGAGTCGATGCAGCCGCGAGGAGAACCATGGGGCGGCGGCGCTGCGGCCCGACGGGGCAACGTAGCGGCAGCCCGATGCTCGATCGGCGGAGAGGCGCCCGGTACTTGGGATCACCTTCACAGGACCTGCGGAGGCGCACATAACCAACAGGCCAGGTCGGTCGCGCGGCATAGATGAGGCGGATCACGGTGGCGAGCGGGTAATCTAGCCGATCACGCGCGAGGTCAGGGACGCCGCCTAGTGAAAGCGTAGTGGCGGCGGAGTCCGAGATGAAGCCGGCAACGCTGAACGGCGTGGGACGATGTGCGGACGAGGGCGTCAGCACTGGCACCCGGGCAGCGAGGCCCGAGCGACCAACGGAGTAGCGACGCACAAGTTGAGGCAGCCAATGAGCCTGACGTAGCCGTCCCAACGCAGACGAGGACGAGGGCGGTGAGGTAGACCGCCGGGCCGCCGTGCAGACGCGGCGGAGGCGGGTGACGTGGATCGATGGGCGGGACAGCGCGCGATTGGAAGTATGATTGGTCGCCGCATGGCCTGAGCCCGCCGGTTCGGAGCAAGGCGGTGATGGCCCGCGCAGCGCGACGAGCGGACTGACGAGCAGACGGCGGTTGTCCCTGATGGGCCGCCTCGACGCGTGTGGCCGCTAGGTTGGAGAAGAGGCCGACGGGTCGCTAGTCGCGTCGCGGTTGGAGTAGAGGCGCACGGGGGTCGACGGCAGCGGCTGCGACGCAAACCGATCAAGCCTAGATTGGAAAACCAAAAAGAAAACGCCGATCAAGATGACCGGCGGAAGAGAGAAAAAACGGGAGCAATGGCTCGGGAAAAGACTCTCTAGGGCAGCCGGACAACATGACCGGCGAACGAACCCTAGCTACGGGCGGCGCGGCCCCCGGTGGTGGTCATGGAGGCCGACCGCCCCGGGGGCGACGCGCGGGTGCGGATGCCGCGACGGCTAGGATTTGGATCGTGATTAGGATGATACCATGTTAGAAGGGAGAGAGGGATTGGTGGAATAGTTCGCTGTATTGCTTGAGCCTCATGGGCATATAAATAGGAGTACAAAGACCAACTTGGAGCACACTACAAGGAAGGACCAAATCCTAATCTATCCTATACTTCCTAATAATCCTTATACTCAACAAATAGTATACATTAAGAGACCAACCTCTTCAGCAACCCTGCCTGTGCACTTATTTGCCCTACCCAGACGACGCTCGGCATCACGTTCAGGGCAGGCCCGGGGGCTTCTGTCGGTGCAACAAACCCTGGGTCTGTTGCCCACACCATGCACAGGCACGGGAACAAGATCGAAGCAAAAGCCAAGTCAGAGTTCAAAGGACCAATATGCAGATCAGAAGGATCAAGATCAAGCCAGAGAAGCAGGATATGACCAAGAGAAAGGCCTCACTTGCCGGGCAGGCGAGCCCAGCAAATGGCAAGGCCACCCCCAGAAACAGGCGACCAAAGCGCCCCGGCTGGGCCTGCCGGGGCTCATGAAGGCAAAACCACCTTACCAATCACTCCATCACGACCTACGTCGTCGATCAGTGCAGTGTCAAGCCGCAAAGTTACTGAATGTCAGTCATTCGCCACATGGCTGCCTCTCCTTACAAGGAAAACCCACAGACGACAAATGTCTTGCCACGTGTCAAGCAAACATGTGTGGATCTCGCAAGATAATCCGGCAAGCCTTGCTGGGAAGCCAGCGATGTTACACTAAGTGGTGCATTTAATGTGCCCTGTCAACCCACAGTGTTAGGTATGATAGCATTGTTGAATATCATATCAGTGCATAATGACTACTTTGCCATTGTGGTGACCCCTTGATCTATAAAAGAAGGTTCGTGGCAACCGTAGAAAGGGTTAGAAAGTTGGATAACTCACACCCCCATAAGCACGTAGTCTCCGTTGCCCCAAAGCAACCCCTGCCGGGAAAGTGTACTATGCTCCACCACCACCTTTTCCATCATCAATCCACCAAAGCAGGAGTAGGGTTTTACGCCTCGTGGCGGCCCGAACCTGCATAAATTTCTTGTGTGATCCATGCCATGCTTCCCCACACTCGTCTGCTCTTTGTGCAACATGTCGCCCCCCTACCGAACCAGCAAGGGGCCTCCTGGTCCCATAGGTGGTCGTGGTTTCCCGCAACACTCTGCGAAGTACCTATCTATTTACTTTTATTGCCGAGTCATCATCCTCTCATAAAAGGTACCAGTTAGAGAGCACCATCGTCATTTGTATGCTTTGCTATTATTTGATATTGAGTATGAGTGTGAATGGATCTTTGTTACCACGAACTATAATGTCTTGTCAGTCCTTGCTCTTCAGGGGTTGTCGGTGGAAACGACACCTATGGGATCACAAGAATCCCTACTACGGTCGCGGGGTGCGGGGTTGAGAGAAGAGCGGATCAAACAGATAGCACGCGGTTCGTTTATCCAGGTTCGGGCCGCGAGGACGCGTAAAACCCTACTCCTGCTTTGGTGGATGTATATTTGTGTTCTTGTACTAGCTGTGGGGCGTGAGGAGCTCCAAAAAGCAGAATACCTCTCCTGGTTGCCTTGGGCCTCATTTTATAGGAAAAAGGGGTCGCCACAGTGACACACAGGAGGTGGAAAGGGCACAGTGTTGTGAGTTTATCCCTCGCATTACATGACAAGGCGCATTTAATGCGTCTTCTTAGGTGTCCTCTCGCTTTACCGGGGACGGCGGCGGAGCCCGTCCCGTCCGTCGCCGCCCTTCCTTGTGTCGACACGTGCCCTGGCTAGTGGTGCGTGCGATGCCATGTAGGAAGGCAGGGAGCTGAGGTGGCGCGGTGGCGGAGTCTTGACGAAGATCTGCATGCCGCCACGCAGGTACCTGCCCAGTTGGTTGGGTAGGCAGCTGCATGCGAACGGCGGTGGAGGCTTGATTGGTGTTGGCCTGGCGGTGGCCATGTAGATGCCCTCGGCAAGGGCCTTGCCGGGACCCCGACAAGGGTCTTGCCGCGGCGCCCGCTGTTGTCCCCGTCAAGGTGCTTGCCGGGGGCCTCGTGCTTTTCCTTGGCTGGGGTCTCGCCAAGGGTCGTCGCCTTCTGGTGCTCATCTGATCTTGAATGTTTCTTCACAAAGATCTGCATGCCACCACGGAGGCGCCTCCCGAGCCCTTGCCCCAACAGAGAGGACCATGGTGGGGGCCGTGGACTCAAGGGTGACTTGCTCCATGGGCATGGGGTGAGCTGCCGCGGCAAGGGTCTTGCCGGGGCTGCTAAGGCTGCCCCCGGCAAGGATCTTGCCGGGGGGCGCCCGCTTCGTCCCTTCGCTCTTTGTGGTCTTGGTCTTGGCGTTGTTCCAGCTACCCTGGGCTTCGGTCTTACCCTGGCTTACCTCCCCTTCCCTGCTTGGCGTGGCCGTGGGCGTGGCTCTGTCTGCCCGTGCATAGTTTATAGGGGTACGAAAAGTGTACCCCTCTTTTTGTACACCCACAGGAGCCCCCGGGCCTGGGCAACAGATAAGTGCACCGCGTTGTTGGGCGAGGCCCAGAACGGTGCGCGGGCAGGCAGGGCAGTTTTTACCGCGGTAAGATTCTTCGCACGCGGCGCCTCCCACAAGTCGCGCGCACAGCGCGGCGTGGAGAGGTGTGCGTGACATGGGCCGCATGCCTGAGGTTGGGTTCCGCACGCATGCGTCACGTCGTAATAAAGGGGCGGCTCGCGCCTACCCCGTTATCGGAGGGAGGCGTGGAGGCACGGCCCATTTACTGAATGGGGCCGAGGCGCAGTCTCCAAGGCGTCCACTCCCCACGATCACGGGGTGGGGAGAGGTCGCCTCACCCGTCCCCTCGGTTCTGCACGTCTGCCACGCGGATCCCATGCGCTTGGGGTGGCAAACGGTGGAGGCGAGAAACCGGGCCATCGCTGGTTGGGGTAGCGGGTCGGTCCCGGCTCCCTGCGCCTCCTGTGTCTTGATTGGCCGAGGGGGGCGGCCGAGCCCCACCCCCATTCCTCTATAAAGAGCGGGAGGGGGACGGCATCCCGCACTTCTCCATCTTCTTCTTCCTTCTGCTTCTACTCCTCTCCCTCATTCATCATGGAGAAAGGAAATCCTGGTCCTTCGATGGTGGCGGCGAGGGTTGCTGCTCGACAACGCGCCCCTCCTCCTCCTGCGCCTACGGCGGCAGAGCCGGCCACGAGGGGAAGGGGAAGGGGCGAGGTCATGGGCAAGGCCACGGCGCTCGGGGAAGAGGAGGACAGGGTGGCGCGCCGGCCTCGCCCCCGCCAGCAGTCCTTCCTCCGATGGAGGGCCACGTCGGGGACGACCCGTGCGAGTTTTTCATCAGGCTGCGCCGGCCGCCGCGTCGTCGCCTTCGCCTCCCAACCCCATTTGCGCAGGAGATGGAGCTAGACCCGCCGTAGTCGTTGCGGCTGCACATGAGGGGCTGCGGGATCAGCGGCACGCGGGTCCGCGTCGACTTCCCGGCTCCTCATGTGATGTATCTCCATCGGGGATGGAAGACGTTTGCTCGTATCCACAACTTGATGGATGGGCTCACTCTCCACTTTAAGCTAATGGAGGGTGGCCTCCTTTCCGTCAAGGTCTTCGGGCACTTCGGGCCTCGTGCAAGGTGCTGCGTGGAGAGCTCTTCTAATGACAAAGACTCCTCCTCGAGCGACAGTGACGAGGAGGACAGTGACAGCGACGATGAGGGTGGTAGGCGATAGGATGACGGGTCCGACTAGGCGTCGGGCGCCTCTCCATGTTGCCGGCGCCTTGAACTTCTCGGGGTCGTCTCCTTGGGCGGCTGGCGTTGGGAGGCAGCGGAAGAGGAAGAGGGTGGGCAGCAAGGTCGTCAACTCGGAGTACGTGGGCACCGACGCTTTCGACGCATACTGACGTCCTGCCGCCTCGTCTTCGAGCTCTGCCTCCGGCGCCGTCATCACCATCCAGCCCTCGGACGGCCACCAAGATGTTCTCTTGGTGTCTCCTGCCACTCGTAGCTCGCCTAGGTGCCCCTTTTGCCCTTTTCGCCTACGTGACCTGCCTCCTGAGGAAAGGGACAAGAAAGAGATTACGAGCACCTTATCTCTTTTTAGTTTGTAAGCCTTCGGGCCTTTGTTGAATTTAAAACTTGTAATCCCCTTGTTCAGGTTTTTTCCCTACGGACTGTACCTGAGCAGGATGTTTTTAATGAAAAAGGGATGTTTGTCGGGTTATTTGTCTGCGGGTGGAACCCACAACAAGGAATAAATCCTTGGTATCTCTAAGATAAACATTTTTTTCCCGGCAACAGGCCTTGACGTCCCCCCCGCTTCACTCGACCTTTCTCACGCCCTTGGCGGAGGCAGGGATGAAGTGGGATTAGGCTCCTTGTTTTTCCCTTCCGCGGCCGCGACTACGACCAAACTCGGTCCCAGGAACGAGGCCTAGGGCCTAGAGTTAGGGGATCACGGTAGCCTAAGGGTAAAACGAGGTTTCACATACCTCAGTCCATAAGGAAATGCATGATAAGGGATGGAGAACTTATCTGAGCCTGCAGCCCCCGGAAACCTTGGCTCGCCGCGGATGAATCTTCGCTCCTGTAGCCCCCGGCAATACTGGCTCGCCGGGGCCCAGATGCCGATCCGTCCCCTTCTCCGAAGGCAGTTTGGCAAAGATACTCATGTGTCCTGTGAACCAAAGAAGACATAGAAGAACAGATAGACGCGGACTTGACCTCTAATCTAGGGGTTAGCCGCTGCTAAGCACTATCGACCCTAACCAAGGACGAGACTCGACCTAGCATGCATGCTATAACTTAGGGCGCCATCGCTTCATTTATTTATGCTCAGGTTCTGCGCCTGGCTTTGTACAAAGGGTTACATGCCTCACCGGCAAGGCTTGTACAAAAGGTGGCTTGCCGGGGGGCCCGGCAAACCGCGCCTTATGGGTAAAACTTGCGAAGATGCTCAATGTTCCAGGAGTTGCTCACCGGGATGGCATCTTCGGTCTCCAGGCGGACTGCAGCGGGCCTGGTGACTCGTATTACCCGATAAGGGCCTTCCCACTTCGGCGTCAACTTGTTGGTATTCTTGGTCGATTGAACGTGCTGAAGAACAAGGTCGCTTTCCTCAAAGCTTCGGGCATGAACCTTGCAGCTGTGGTAGCGGCGCAAGGCTTGCTGGTAGCGTGCTGCTCTCACAGCCGCCCGAAGACGATCTTCCTCAAGGAGCGTCGCGTCATCTTGGCGCAACGACTCTTGCTCAAGCTCATCATAAGCGAGCACTTGAGATGACCCGTATATGAGTTCCGCGGGGAGAACTGCTTCTCCCCCGTACACCAGGGCAAAGGGTGTCTGGCCAGTGGCTCGATTTGGTGTCATTCTGATCAACCAAAGAACCATCTGCAACTCATCAATCCAGCGCCTTCCACTCTTGCGCAGCCTATCAAAGGTTTTCATCCTTAAGGCTCGCGGCACTTCTGCGTTTGCCCTCCCAGCTTGACCATTGCTTCGTTGGTGAGCCATGGAAGCGAAATAGACTTTGCTGCCGAGGTCCTGGATGTACTGCATGAAGGTGCCGCTTGTGAACTACGTGCCCTTGTCGGTGATGACCCTGTTGGGTACACCGAAACGACACACTATCCCCTTGAGGAACTTGACGGCTGACTGGGCTGTAACTTTCCTCACTGCTTCCACCTCTGGCCACTTTGTGAACTTGTCGATTGCAACGTACAAGTACTCAAAGCCCCCGATAGCACGGGGGAAGGGGCCCAGTATGTCGAGCCCCCAGACCGAGAAGGGCCAGGAGAGAGGAATGGTTTGAAGGGCTTGAGCTGGCTGATGAAGCTTCTTTGAATGGAACTGACATGCTTCACACTTGGTGACTAGCGTCGTCGCATCCTGGAGGGCAGTGGGCCAGAAGAAGCCCTGCCGAAATGCCTTGCCGGCAAGGGCTCTCGACCCTATGTGGGATCCATACATGCCTCCATGTACCTCTGCCAACAGCCCCAGTCCTTCCTCTCGAGGGATACACTTCAATTTCACACCGTTCGGCCTTTTCCTGTACAGGACGTCATCAACGAACTGATACATGGCAGACCGGTGGGCTACCTTTTCCGCTTCTTCCTGCTCCTCAGGAAGTTCCCCTGTTTGGAGGAATCGGACGGTAGGTTGTGCCCATGCCGGAGCCTGAGGCTCGACGGTAAGGACCAAAGGTATTTGAAAGTGCAACTATCCCTAGGTGGTTTTGGTAATTCATAACAACATATAGCTCATTGAGCTAATGCTATTCCAAGATGATTATTTCAGGAAAGCTCAATGATTGGCATGCCATGGATGATGAAAGTGGATCCCTCAAAATGCTAAGGACAAAGGATTGGCTCAAGCTCAAAAGCTCAAGACACTTCATTTTATATTTTAGTGATCCAAGAACACATTGAGTCTTTAGGAAAAGCCAATACTATCAAGAAGGGATGAGGTGTTGCTTAATGAGCCTCTTGCTTCATGTGCTTTGTGATATGCTCCAAAACCCTCAGCTACTTTCCTATATCCACTCTTGACCTAAACCCAAAGCCAAACTCGGACCTCCCGATGCTTTCATTCCGGCGCCACCGAGTTTCACATGTCATAGCCACTGCCAAACCCTAAGCAAATCGGTTCTACCCATAGGGATCTCGGTCTCACCGAGATGGGATTGTAATATCTCTATTTCCTTTTCGTAACTTTTCGGTTTCATTGAAAGAGCGGATTGGTCCCACCAAGATTGCAATGTAAACTCTCTGTTTCCTTTTTGTAACATTTCGGTCTCACCGAAAGAGCAAATCGGTCCCACCGAGTTTACCTGACCAACTCTCTGGTTAGCTTATTACCAAATCGGTCTCACCGAGTTTGTGTAATCGGTCTCACCGAGATTACGTTATGCACTAACCCTAACCATATCGGCCCTACCGAGTTGCATGTCAGTCCCACCGAAAATCACTAACGGTCACTAAGTTTACTAAATCGGTCCGACCGAGTTTGTTGATTCGGTCCCACCGAGATTGGTAAATTGTGTGTAACGGTTAGATTTTGTGTGGAGGCTATATATACTCCTCCACCTCCTCTTCATTCGTGGAGAGAGCCATCATAACACATCAACACTTCCAACTCACATGTTCTGAGAGAGAACCACCTACCCTTGTGTTGAGCTCAAGATATTCCATTCCTACCATATGAATCTTGATCTCTAGCCCTCCCCAAGTTGCTTTCCACTCAAATCTTCTTTCCACCAGATCCAAATCCTATGAGAGAGAGAGTTGAGTGTTGGGGAGACTATCATTTGAAGCACAAGAGCAAGGACTTCATCATCAACACACCATTTGTTACTTCATGGAGAGTGGTGTCTCCTAGATTGGCTAGGTGTCACTTGGGAGCCTCCGACAAGATTGTGGAGTTGAACCAAGGAGTTTGTAAAGGCAAGGAGATCGCCTACTTCGTGAAGATCTACCGCTAGTGAAGCAAGTCCTTCATGGGCGACGGCCATGGTGGGATAGACAAGGTTGCTTCTTCATGGACCCTTCATGGGTGGAGCCCTCCGTGGACTCACGCAACCGTTACCCTTCGTGGGTTGAAGTCTCCATCAACGTGGATGTAGGATAGCACCACCTATCCGAACCACGTCAAAAACATCCGTGTCTCCAATTGCGTTTGAATTCTCCAAACCCTTCCCTTTACATTCTTGCAAGTTGCATGCTTTACTTTCCGCTGCCTATATACTCTTTGCATGCTTGCTTGAATTGTGTGATGATTGCTTGACTTGTCCTAAAGTAGCTAAAATCTGCCAAACTCTAAAATTGGGAAAATGTTAATTTTTTATTGGTCAAGTAGTCTAATCACCCCCCCCTCTAGACATACTTCAAGGTCCTACAAGTGGTATCAGAGCTTTGGTCTCCATTTGCTTTGATTTCCATAGCTTTTGGTGGTCATAGCCTTGGTTTCACAACCTAGGAGAGTATGGCGTCTAGCGAGGGAAATTATCACCATAGAGGTCCTTACTTTGATGGTTCTAATTTTGCTAGTTGGAAGCATAAGATGAAAATGCATATTCTCGGACATAACCCCGCCGTTTGGGCTATTGTGTGTGTTGGTTGGCAAGCTGACTTCTTTGATGGGAAAGAACCAAACCGTGAAACTACCGCGGAAGAGTTGAAGATGCTGCAATACAACGCTCAAGCTTGTGATATTCTCTTCAATGGATTGTGCCCCGAAGAATTCAACAAAATCAGCCGTCTTGAGAATGCAAAGGAAATTTGGGATACTTTGATTGATATGCACGAAGGTACCGACTCCGTCAAGGAATCCAAATTGGATGTGCTTCAAAGTCAACTTGACAAGTTCAAAATGAAGGATGGTGAAGGTGTCCCTGAAATGTACTCTAGGCTTGGTCTCATCACAATTGAGATTGCCGGCTTAGGGAGTGAAGAGATGACCGATAGATTCATTATCAGGAAGATCCTAAGAGCCTTGGATGGAAAATATGATACCGTGTGCACATTGATCCAAATGATGCCCAATTACAAAGATCACAAGCCAACGTAGGTCATTGGAAGAATTGTTGCTCATGAGATGTCACTCAAGGATAAAGAGGAACTTCACAACAAATCAAGTGGAGCTTGCAAAGCCTCATGTGAAGCCCCCACATCATCAAGTGAGAAACAAACCTTCAATGAAGAATTGAGCTTAATGGTGAAGAACTTCAACAAGTTCTACAAGAGTAGAAGCAAAGATAGACCCGGACACTATTCCAATGAGTATACGACTCCCTACAAGAGAAGAGAAGACTCTCCCAAAAGAAGAAGCAAAAGAGAAGAATCACCACGAAGAGAGACAAGGAGTAGAGATGATTGTTATGAACGAAGATACTCACGGAGAAGCAAGGATTCGGAAAGAAAGGAAAAGTCATCAAGGAGCTACACAAAACGAAGACATCAAGATCATGTTGGTGAATGGGTATCCGGCTCCGACTCCGACAACCACTCCGAGAGAAGTTATCACTCCGATTCGGAATATACTCAAGATGAAGGTGTTGCCGGTCTAGCACTTGTGTCAACCAACTCCTACGACATATTTGAGTCACCAAATGAAGGAATTGGAAGATGCTTCATGGCCAAAGGTCCTAAGGTAACACACCCCGAGTATGTTGATTTCAATAGTGATGAAGATGACTTGTTAGGTGATGATGATTTACTTGTTGACAAGTCTAGTGATGAATACTATGATGAAACATCAATTAATCATGCTAATCAAGATAAAACAAATGACAATGATAAGGAGAAGATTGAGGCTCTAACTAAAGAACTAAACACTCTTAAGTTAGCTCATGAAACTATCTGCAAAGATCATCGAGAACTTTTAAGAGCTCATGAGAAGTTACGCTTTGAAAATCTCAATCTTGAGCAAGAGCATGAGTTTTTAAAGGCAATCAATGATGATCTCCGCAAGAAAAATCTTCTTACATTGCCAAGCATTTACTCTTATCCACTTACATGCCTCAAGTCAAATATAGTAACAATAACAAGAAAGATTCTTCCTCTAGTAGTAATAATGATCATACTAAATCCAATATTGTTGCTTCTAGTAGTTCTCTTGATTCCACTAATGATTCTCTTAGCCAAGTTACACTTGAGCAAGAAAATAGCTTATTGAAGGGAATTATAGAGAAAGGAGTCTACAAGAGCCTTGCCGGAAGTAAGCAATTCGAGGGAATCGTACGCAAGCAAGGAAGGCACTGGAAGAATCAAGGTGTTGGTTTTGAACGAAAGTTCAACGCCAATGGAGTTTAGTGGGAAGAAGATCAATACCCCAAGACAAAGTTTGTTCCTCAACAAGAGAAGTATGATCCTACTTCCTTCAAGGGGACACAAGCTCAAGATGATCATCCACCACAAACTACAAGCAAAAAGGCAAGGACAAGCTTCAAGAGGAAATTGATGCATTTGAAGAAGCTCCTAAGACCTTAGTCAAGAGGATTCCCAAGACTACTTCAAGTTCCACTTCATCAAGTATGACTACAACTCCAAGGATCCCCATCAAGATGGTGTGGATCCAAAAGAAGAAGAACTAGGGAGTTCTTGAGGGTGACTCCGCCAACATACTTCACTCTTATCATTTTGGCAAGAACAAGTGCAATCAACTTCCACATCTTGCACTAGTTCAAGGAGTCACAAACCCTCTTCTTGGTAAGTCAAGGGACAAGGTAACCTAACAGCTTTCATGGACATCATCTTGTGTGTGAATCACTCTATGTCTATGGATATTCTTGTTTGTTCCTTGTGTGACTAACCCATGTAGGTATTGAAAGTGCAATTCACTCCAATGGATAGCTCCAATTGTTCTACATCAACATTGAGCATTCACATCTTCAACATCTACGTGAAGTCATCATCGACAAAACCCAAGGTTAGTTCATCCCTCTTAGGGGGGATAGCACATCTAGGGGGAGCTTTACTCTAAGACTTGAGCTAAAGCAACTCTAATGATGTGAACACAACAATGCTTTATGTAAAAGTGGTAACCCCACTTGTGCTTAAACGATGAGTATGATCACAAATTGACCCTAGCATGCACAACCTAGTCATCACAAATTACTTGATAGATGCTAGAATTGGTTGTGCATGCTTTGCCACATATTTCAATTGCCATTTTTATTGTGTGAGCATGTTGGTTGCATATTTTACTCATTCGAGGACATCCACTTTTTGTCTTGATTGATTGGATTTCTTTTCTCTTGCAAAGTGGATGGACAAGAATGCCTAAGAATCTCCTCTAGCTATCTATGCTTTTCTCGTCTCAAACTCTATTCATGCTACATCACAAAATTTGATCAAGTCAGATTCGAACCACTCTGTGTGAGGAGCACTCGGAGTCCTCGATTCGTCATAGACTTAAACTTCCAAAACTTCTTTGTGATTCTCGGTCTGACCGATATCTTCTTTTCGGTCTTACCGAGATCATCAAGTCGATCTATGTTTTCGATCTCGGTGCAACCGATTTGAACCATTCGGTCACACCGAGTTGCAATAACTGTATACAGTTTTGCATCTCGGTGCCACCGAGTTGTTCCACTCGGTCACACCGACAGGGTCGGGCTATATATAGACACGGACAAAAATTTGGAAATTTCTCCAAACACTTTCGCCCGCGCGATAGCTCGCTCTGCCAACATGGTCTCCGGATCGTCTCCTCGCCTCCAGCCGCTGGTCTCCGTCGCCGTCAACGGGATTCAACCCCGCCGTTGCCGCCGTAGCGAGTCTCCGCCGAACTAGGGTATGGACTCGATCTTTGTGCTATTCCCAATCTGATTCCTAGCACATTGTGATCATATTGATTCTAGCCACGTTTGAAACACTCCTATCCAATCAATGCAATTCGCAGAATGAGTTTTATTCGAAAATTTTAGGGTTAGGTTTCCGCCGAAACCATCTCGGACCCACCGAGTTGAAAAACTCGGTCCCACCGATTTGGCTCATGCCATTGCACAAGTGAGACTCGGTCTGACCGAGAATTACTAATCGGTGTGACCGATTTTGGAACTTTGTGAAACCCTAACAGTCTCGGTGCCACCGAACTGTGACTCGGTCTGACCGAGTTCACTAGTTTAGGTTCCAAAACTGCTTCGGTATCACCGAGTTTAAAAATCGGTAGATCCGAAATGATTTCTGTGGGAAACTAAAACTAAGATTTTGAATCATTCTTTTGCAAAAATCTCTGCATTTTGTGATGCTCATCCACTCTATCTCATCTATAAACTCTTCACAGGGTCAGCAGTCAGCTTTTACATCATGTCTGATCAGAGTGACAGCCATAACATGTCAGAAGAGCAAGTGCACATGAGTGAGGGCACTAGTCCCTCTAGCAGTTCTGATGAGGGTAGCAGGAGCACCCCAAGCAATATGCCTAAAGCTGCCACTAGAGCAAACAAGAATAGAATTTCTGAATCAGAGGATGAGGACTATGTGGCATAGGAGGAAGCCACATCTAAGAAGAAAGTAGTGCTCAAGAAGGAGTATGGCTCAGCACAGAGCACAAAGCCAGGCTTGAAAGTCAAAAGGTCAGCAGGTAGGCAGCCTATGCCAAAGGCCAGAGCTTCAACTCAGATTCCTGCAAAGCCTGCACCCAAAGGGCCAGTTGCTGCTGAAGGGAAGAAGGAAAGGAAAAGGGGAAGATGGTGCAAGAAAGTTGATCCAATGGCTGAGTTTGAAAAGCATTCCTCTGAAGAAGAAGAAGAAGAAGAAGAAGAAGAAGAAGAAGAAGAGGTTGCTGCACCAGCACCTAAGGCACAGAAACTCATGGGAGATGCTATTAGGTCAAGGGCTACTTCATCTAAGCCCAAAGAAGCACCCAAAGCTGCCTCCAAGGCCAAGTCAACTCCAAAGAGAAATACAAGGAGCATACCAGCTGCTGAAAAGAACAAGGCCCCAGTGCTTGAAGCTGTTGGAGAAGATGAAGAAGGACAAGTTCTGAGAAAGCTCAAGCCCAAGATTCCAGACCACAATGATGCTCATCCTGTGGCTGAAAACATGAAAATCAGAAGAGACTTAGGGTTAAGAAAGTGGAGAGAAGCAGATCCATATGCTTCAAGGAGAAGAACTGTTGTTGACTACAGGTTCCACACAAAGGAACAACAGGACTTCTATGAGACAGTTTTGTTGGATAAGAAGCCTATCGTTTGTGACATGAGGTGGGTCGACTGGACCTACATCAAGGAGAATGAGCAGCACTATCCTGGAGTGCAAGACAGCTTCAGTGCTTGTGGAGTTGCTGACTTTGTTGGGCAGAAGCTCACAAAGTGGAACGAGGAGCTCATTATGCAATTCTACTCCACAACACACTTCTACCTAGATGGAAGGATAACATGGAAGTCTGAAGGTACAAGGTACCAGTCAACTGTTGAGGAATGGGCAAAGTTGATCAATGCCCCAGAGGAAAATGAAGATGACTTGGATGTCTATGCCAAGAAAAAGATGGATCATAATTCAATGGCAAATATGTACAAGGAGATTCCAGTAGATGATCCTGACACTCACCAGCTTGGGTCCGTAAAACACTTGTTGTCAGGACTGCCTACGATAAACTGGATCCTTAGGCACACACTCTTGCCCAAGTCTGGAGATCACAGAATGATCAGAGGTCACGACATTAACTTGCTACATATATTTGATGTGCCTCAGAAATTCAAGGTCATGAGCCTCATAGTAGAGACTATCAAGAGGACTGCAGCAGATCAGAAGAGGAGCTGTGGTTATGCCCCTCAGATCCAAGAGTTGATTAACTCAAAGATGGGCACAGGCACATACTTGTTGGACAAGGAACACTTGCCTATTCATCCAGATTTCGAGGACAATCAAGTTGTGATGAATGAGAATGAACCATCATCAGCTCAAGCTCAAGCAAAGAAGGAGAAGGCAAGGAAGGAGAAAGCTCCCAAGATGCCAACTCAAGAGGAGGCATCTGAGTATTTCTTGAAAACCAAGCAGGAGCAGCTTAGTTACTTGATTGCATCTACACTAAGGATTGAGAAAGGAATGTCCACCCTCACTCAGAATCAGGAGAGCTTAGAGAGAATCGTGGAACAAAAGTTCTATGACTTGGATGTAAAAGTAACAGAGATTCAGTCTGCAGTGGAGCAACTTCAAGATGACATGCAGGAGAGGAAGGGGAAGACTACAACTGATGCATTTGCCAGAGTCCCACAAGCTCAGAGATCAACTGCAGTGCCAGTTCCTGACACCAGAGCCACCACATCAGCTCCAGCTACAGCACCAGCCCAACCAGCTCCAGCATTCACCTCAGCTCCAGCTCCAACCACTTCTATAGAAGCCTTTGTCCTTGGAGTGATCCAGACTCCACCACCACCAGAAGATGAAGCCTGAGAGTTGGTCTAGCACTATGCATTTTCTAGGAACTTTTTGGTAACTTGTTGCCAAAGGGGGAGAAAAATGTATTGATCATAGGCTTCGAGAGAGAGAGAGTTGCCTTTATTCTCTCTTGCTTTATTTGGTGGTTTTTCAAACTTTGTTTGCTTTTGGTTGAGATACTATGATATGCTTGTGAGACATTGACGATCATGTGTTTGATCATAAGCTACACTTATGCATGCTTTATATTATCCTATCTATCTTATGTGATCATTCACTTTTCTTGGTGATGAGTGCATGTATTCAATTCTAATCACTTTTGAGCGCTCCACCAAGATGTATGTGACATGGAAGAGTAACCTGTGATTCTAACTCTTTGTGCATTTGCAGTCCAAAGCAAATTTTAAAATATGCACAAATTTAGGTGGAGCTCTTGCTTTTTACATACCTCTCAAAGCGACGATGTTCTAAAATCTTATTATCATTTATCGAAGCTTTGATCTATATGTTGTCATCAATTACCAAAAAGGGGGAGATTGAAAGTGCAACTATCCCTAGGTGGTTTTGGTAATTCATAACAACATATAGCTCATTGAGCTAATGCTATTCCAAGATGATTATTTCAGGAAAGCTCAATGATTGGCATGGCATGGATGATGAAAGTGGATCCTTCAAAATGCTAAGGACAAAGGATTGGCTCAAGCTCAAAAGCTCAAGACTCTTCATTTTATATTTTAGTGATCCAAGATCACATTGAGTCTTTAGGAAAAGCCAATACTATCAAGGAGGGATGAGGTGTTGCTTAATAAGCCTCTTGCTTCATGTGCTTAGTGATATGCTCCAAAACCCTCAGCTACTTTCCTATATCCACTCTTGACCTAAACCTAAAGCCGAACTCGGACCTACCGATTCTTTTAATCCGGCGCCACTGAGTTTCACATGTCATAGCCACTGCCAAACCCTAAGCAAATCGGTTCTACCGATAGGGATCTCGGTCTCACCAAGATGGGATTGTCATCTCTCTGTTTCCTTTTTATAACTTTTCGGTTTCACCGAAAGAGCGGATCGGTCCCACTGAGATTGCAATGTAAACTCTTTGTTTCATTTTTGTAACATTTTGTCTCACCGAAAGAGCAAATCGGTCCCACCGAGTTTACCTGACCAACTCTCTAGTTAGCTTATTACCAAATCGGTCTCACCGATTTTGTGTAATCGGTCTCACCGAGATTACGTTATTCCCTAACCCTAACCATATCGGTCCTACCGAGTTGCATGTCAGTCCCACCGAAAATCACTAACGGTCACTGGGTTTACTAAATAGGTCCGACCGAGTTTGTTGATTCAGTCCCATCGAGATTGGTAAATTGTGTGTAACGGTTAGATTTTGTGTGGAGGCTATATATACCCCTCCACCTCCTCTTCATTCGTGGAGAGAGCCATCAGAACACATCTACACTTCCAACTCACATGTTCTGAGAGAGAACCACCTACCCTTGTGTTGAGCTCAAGATATTCCAATCCTACCATATGAATCTTGATCTCTAGCCCTCCTCAAGTTGCTTTCCACTCAAATCTTCTTTCCACCACATCCAAATCCTATGAGAGAGAGTTGAGTGTTGGGAAGACTATCATTTGAAGCACAAGAGCAAGGAGTTCATCATCAACACACCATTTGTTACTTCTTGGAGAGTGGTGTCTCCTAGATTGGCTAGGTGTCACTTGGGAACCTCTGACAAGATTGTGGAGTTGAACCAAGGAGTTTGTAAGGGCAAGGAGATCGCCTACTTCGTGAAGATCTACCGCTAGTGAAGCAAGTCGTTCATGGGCGACGACCAAGGTGGGATAGACAAGGTTGCTTCTTTGTGGACCCTTCATGGGTGGAGCCCTCTGTGGACTCGCGCAACCGTTACCCTTCATGGGTTCAAGTCTCCATCAACGTGGATGTAGGATAGCACCACCTATCCGAACCACGCCAAAAACATCCGTGTCTCCAATAGCGTTTGAATTCTCCAAACCCTTCCCTTTACATTCTTGCAAGTTGCATGCTTTACTTTCCGCTGCCTATATACTCTTTGCATACTTGCTTGAATTGTGTGATGATTGCTTGACTTGTCCTAAAGTAGCTAAAATCTGCCAAACTCTAAAATTGGGAAAAGGTTAAGTTTTTATTGGTCAAGTAGTCTAATCACCCCCCCCCCCTCTAGACATACTTCAAGGTCGTACAAGTGGTATCAGAGCTTTGGTCTCCATTTGCTTTGATTTCCATAGCTTTTGGTGGTCATAGCCTTGGTTTCACAACCTAGGAGAGTATGGTGTCTAGCGAGGGAAATTATCACCGTAGAGGTCCTTACTTTGATGGTACTAATTTTGCTAGTTGGAAGCATAAGATGAAAATGCATATTCTCGGACATAACCCCGCCGTTTGGGCTGTTGTGTGTGTTGGTTGGCAAGCTGACTTCTTTGATGTGAAAGAACCAAACCGTGAAGCTACCGCGGAAGAGTTGAAGATGCTGCAATACAATGCTCAAGCTTGTGATATTCTCTTCAACGGATTGTGCCCCGAAGAATTCAACAAAATCAACCGTCTTGAGAATGCAAAGGAAATTTGGGATACTTTGATTGATATGCATGAAGGTACCGACTCCGTCAAGGAATCCAAATTGGATGTGCTTCAAAGTCAACTTGAGAAGTTCAAAATGAAGGATGGTGAAGGTGTCGCTGAAATGTACTCTAGGCTTGCTCTCATCATAAATCCGGTATCAGGGTCGCCCTATTTTTCTGTCTTGACCACTATATCGTCCATATAAGCTTCCATATTTCTATGGAGCTGGGGTTCAAAACCAATCTGGACCGCCCTTGCAAATGTTGAGCCAACACTCTTCAACCCTGAAGGCATCTGTATGAAACAATACGTACCACATGGGGTGATGAACGCTGTCTTCTCTTCGTCTTCCCTCGTCATGAAGATCTGGTGGTAGCCGGAGTAGGCGTCGAGGAATGACAACAAGTCACACCCAGCCGTGGAGTCGACAATCTGGTCGATGCGCGACAATGGGAAAGGGTCCTTATGACAAGCCTTATTGATATCTGTGTAGTCAATACACAGCCTCCATTTCCCATTTGCCTTGCGCACTACCACTGGATTGGCCAACCACGTTAAATGGAGCACTCCTCTTACCAAACCTGCTGCTTCCAGTTTCCGGATCTCCTCTCTAATGAACTCTTGCCGTTCCAAAGCTTGCTTTCTGACCTTCTGTTTGATGGGCCGCGCATGAGGACAGACAGCAAGGTGGTGCTCAATCACCTCCCTTGGAACGCCGGGGATGTTGGATGCTTGCCATGAAAATACATCGACATTCGCCTGTAGGAAGGTGACGAGCGCGTCTTCCTATTTGTCGTTAAGGGCGGAGCTTATGGTGAAAGCTCCTCCCGTGCCATCCTCCTTGGCGGATACCTTCTTAGTCTCCGGCGGCGTGGCCCTGGATTTCTTGTTCCTGCCGGTGGAGCTCTTTGGCACGTCCTCGACGGGAGTGCCACACTCCGAAGAGGCACGCTTGCCGGAGTGGGTGTCCGAGGTCTCACCGGTCTTCTTCTTCTTCCCTCCCGGGGCTCCAGTGGTAGGAGTGGCTGCCTTAGCGGCAGCGGCTGCTGCAACTGCTTCTTGGTAGAGTTGATCAACGCAAATCAGCGCATATTTCTTGTTGGAGGGGACGGTCATGATCGTTAGAGGCCCTGGCATCTTCACGGTGTTGTAGGCGTGCTGCGACTCTGCCATGAACTTGGCCAGCGTTGGGCGGCCAAGGATCCCTATGTAGGGTAAGGGGATCTTGGCAACATCAAACACGATCCTTTTTGTCCTGTACTTCAGATCACTCCCGAAGGTCACAGGCAGCGTGACCTTCCCCTTCGGTTGGCTCCTTCCCGGGTTGATCCCCTGGAATGTGCCCGTTTCTTCGAGGTCTCCGTCAGGAATCTGTAGCTTCTTGATCACGGCGGGCGAGATTAAGTTTAGACCGGCCCCGCCGTCGACTAGCATTCTCGTCACCTTGAGGTTGCGTATTGTCGGCGAAACCAACAATGGAAAGCACCCGACCGCAGTAGTGCGATCAGGGTGATCCTCAGTGTCAAAAATGATCGGTGTACTGGACCACTTCAGCCGCTTTTGGGCACCCAACAACGGCTCCGCTGATGTAATCTAACGCGCCCACTGTTTAAGATGGCGGTGAGAGGTATGCAGCGAGGCGCCGCCATCGACACACATGGCCTCTGTAGCCTTCTGAAACTCTTGGTCACCGGACTCGTCGTCCTCTTCGTGATCATCGTGTTGTGGCTTCTTGTCGCGGCCCCGGGCGGGCCTCTCCTGCGGTTTATCCTTACCGCGACGGCCCGCCTGGCCGTCACGCTTCTTGTTGGACCCCTCAGCACCGTCCTGGCCCCTCTCCTTGTCCCGCCTCTCATATTCAGCTTTTTGCTTCTCAGCAAGCAGCTCAACCTGTCGGCAGTTCTGGATGTCATGGCCTTTGTTGCGATGGATCTTGCAGTATTGCTTGTCGGAGTTCCCTGACTTCTCAGCAGCCGCCAAGGCCCGGCAGGCGACACATCCGGCAATTTCCTTGCCGGGGTCATCTGCCTTGGTTTTCTTGGCGGAGCCGGTGTCATCAGATCCCTCGACGACAAGCACAACTTTACTCTTGCGCTTCCTATTGCGGCGCCGGCCTTTCTTCGCCGGGGCGGCAATATCCTCGTCTGAAGAGTCGGTTTCCACGCCGACATCTTCGTCGGGGTACTTCCTTCCCTCTTCAGCCCGGGCACACCTGTCGGCAAGAACGTAGAGTTTCGCCACATCTTTCACCTTGTTCATTGCCAGCTCTTCGCGCATCTTGCGGTTACGCACATTCTGATGGAACGCGCTGATGATTGTGGTAGGATGAACATCAAGGATATTGTACTATACCTGGCTGAATCTCCATATGTACTTGCGCAGACTCTCGCCTTCCTTCTGGGGGATGACGTGCAGGTCGCTCGCTTGGCCATGGGCTTGGTGGCCTCCAGTGAAGGCGCCAACAAACTCATGGCACAAATCCGACCAAGAGGAGATAGAGTCTACCGGCAAGTGTATCAACCATGACTTGGCGTTGGGTTTAAGATCCAATGGAAAGTAATTCGCAAGCACCTTATCGTCGCGGGCCCCGGCAGCTTGCATCGCAATGGAGTAGATGCTGAGGAACTCTAACGGGTGGGTCTTGCCGTTGTACTTCTCGCCAATGTCAGGTTTGAAAGTGCGGTGAGTGGGCCACTGGAACTGCCGCAGCTCAAGGGTAAAAGCCGGATAGCCTACCTCGTAAGGTAGACCTCCAGGGCTCTCCGGTGCTGGATGGTTCACAGCAGGCCCTACTCGCCTGTTTGACTGGTGGCGCGCTCCGCGCCGGCTCTCAATGGTGGTCCGAGCATCTTCATAGGCTCGCTCCCGAAGAACTTGGCACTGGTCCAAGTGGGTCCGTGGGTCATACGATGCTATGGAGGCGTCGTCGCCCGTAATGTCGCGACGAGTCGACACCCGCGGTACAGGTCGAGGAGGGGGCGAATGCACCGTGGCTGCGGCGCCGCCGGTCCTCCCGCCGCTGGCGCGTGGGACTCCATCGGAGCGTCGACCCGGAGGCCCTGCTGGACTCGGTTCATCCTTGTTGGCGACGGCCACAAGGCTTCGGATGGTAGCTCTCCATTCGTCGAGTTTCCCCGTAGCGGGAGGAAAGTCGAGGAGTAACTGTGCGCGCGCCAGGGCCTCTGCCAGCGTCGGTGGCAGCGAAACCTGGACGGACCGCGACGCGCTTCGACTTCTAACTATGTTAGAAGGAGCTCTATCATGGTCCCGTGGTCACGCCCCGTTTTCGCCAATGCTTTGGCGAGCAGGCATGTCTTCTGCGTCTCGGGAGTGGTGCTCGGGGCTCTTCCCGCGGCGGCGTCCGGGATCTTCGTCACGACGACGCCATTCGTTGTGTGCAGCTTGAGAGGAGTGCGCCGTGGGCGCCGACGTGGGAGTCCTCGAGGCCACCGCGCCGCCTTTGGGCGGCGCGACGGCACTTCTGGAGGGCCCCGCGCCGCCTGCGGAGGGCCTCGCTCCATTTTTAGATTTGGCGACGTGCGGCTCATCGCCAAGCACGCGAACTTCGCAGCCTCCCAAGCTCCAGCTGCTGAGATGGTGTTGGTGCTCGTGAGCTGCGCCCTGGGTCCTCTCCGTGACTGGTTCGCTGCTCGCCCGCGTCGGGACGGGCCGTCCGGCTCCAGACGGGCCGACCGTCACCGTTGCCTTCTTCTTGGGCGCCATGGTGATGAAGAAGCGCTGAACTAGCCATCAAAGCCGATTCTCACAACCACACAGGCCCCCTACCTGGCGCGCCAAAGATGTCGGTGGAAACGACACCTATGGGATCACAAGAATCCCTACTACGGTCGCGGGGTGAGGGGTTGAGAGAAGAGCGGATCAAACATATAGCACGCGGTTCGTTTATCCAGGTTCGGGCCGCGAGGACGCGTAAAACTCTACTCCTGCTTTGGTGGATACTCAGACGCATAGTTCGGGACCCCCTACCCGAGATCGGCCGGCTTGGACAACGACATTGGTGCTTTCATTGAGTTCCTTTGTGTTTTTGATAGAAGGATCGACGGCCCGCCTTGTCATCAATGACGATATCACTTCTGGCAGGGCCCTAACTACAATACAGGTCCTCCTGCTCAGCGGTTTTACTATGGGTGGTCGTTCGGCCTTAAGCCAACGGCGGCCCCCACGATCGCCAAACATCATCTCCACATTAGCCTCAAACACTCCTAAAAGATGGATCCGGTAGATGTCTCATCCTTGAACGAGCTTCTAGATCGCATCGCCGTCCTAGGGGTTGCAACAGACTATGATTGGATTGGGCTTAAACCCGATCGGAGGGAGATCAAAAGTACCCACCGATCACCCATCTGGTAGCGGTCATTGAGGAATGATCCGAGAACGTTTCTTCCCCTAAGTTAAGCACCAGTTATGTTCAGATTTCCGAGCCCAGCAGCCAGATACCCATCCTCGAGAAGAGATTTCATGTCCTCCGAACATTGGATAAGACATTGAGCCCAGAAGTCACCACGACCTTCCTAATTCTGAATGGGTGACCTTGGAGATTCTTCCAACTCCGGATCCAATCATGGGTCAGGGTTCGGATCTTTGCCTGCCCACCCACCACAATCAATATTCTCCAAATAATTCAGGCCCTCCAAACATATGTGACCTATTGTATTTACGGCAGCAACCTCAGGAAACGGTCCATCACTTTTGGGCCAGGTTCCTCCGTGTTAAAAACAAGATCAAAGATTGCTGCGATGATGACACGGTTTCAGTTTTCTACCCTAACTGTACAGACGAGGGAGTTCTTGATGCCCTCAACCACCGCTACATACAGCAGTTCGCAGATTTGGCACATATAGTACAAAAGTACTGCACGATGGAAAGCGCATGAAAAGCCTAGACAGCCAGGTGGGAACACCCTGCCTTTAAGCAACCCATCGTGTGGGCAAAACGGATGCATCCTTATGAAGCATCCGACAACAAGCCCTCTGACAAGAAAAACAAACCCTTCACGGATAAAGAACCGTCCTTGACGAACTGCTCGACAACCCCTGTTAGATACAAACGACGCTGAGCACCGAACCAACGCATAGCCTTCGGGCATGTTGGGTACTCCGATAGGTGGTTAAGAGCGGTGAGGCTATCCTCAGCAGTACTCTTCGATAGAAGCATTCTTCGAAGGATGATGATTTTAACGTCTTTACGGTCTTTGAGACCTTTTATTCAAATAATCAGTGCAAACGAGCGGAAGTCAACCAAGTAACGACAATGAACCCTTGGAGTGATACGGCCATAACTGTCACTGCCGATGACAAACAAAGGGCCCGACCAGTCCGAGCAATAGCCGCCTTGGTCTTAAACCGAATTGTGGATGGCTTACGACTCACCAAGGTGCGCATGGATGGCGGTAGCAAACTTAACCTCATTTACGAAGATACGCTCTTCAAAATGAGAATGGACAACAGTCGCATCGAGCAAAGCAGTACCACCTTTCGAGGTATTATCCCCAGCCGCGAAGCACGATGCTTGGGGAAAATCAAACTCGATGTAGTATTCGGCACGCCTGATAACTACAGGTCTGAAGAGTTCCTCTTCCACATGGCCCCTGTCAATAGCGGATATCGCGCCCTTCTAGGGCGGGACGCCTTGGCACGCTTCCAAGCCATACCCCATTAGTGGTACATGAATCTTAAAATGAAAGGGCCCATAGAGTAATCACTATCACAACTGACCCGGATATAGCACTCCGTGCCGAAAACAAAACCGCATCCTTGCCCGCGAACCACTCTGCATTCCACAGTGGATGAAGACGATGTAATCCTCGACAAGAGGCCTAAATCCACATCTTTCAAACCAGCAGACGAAATAGTCAAATTTCAAGTACACCCGACGGATCCTAACAAAACAATATCCATTGGAGCTCAACTAGCACTACTAGGGAAAACCTCATACACAGAATCTTAGTAGCAGCATGGTTTAAAAACAGATGCTACTGCTAATTAGCAGTAGCGATCTTCAGTGAGCCACACTACTAGTATCTAAGTAGCAGTAGTGCCCTATGTGAAACAAGCGCTACTACTATAATTGCCACGGTGTTGCCCCCCGGCTACATATAGTAGTAGCGCCCTTCCGAGGGACGCGCTACTGCTAAAGTACTTAGTAGCAGCGTGTTTCTTCAAAACTCGTTGCTGCTAAGTATCACCGCAACTAATTAAGTTTATGATTTGTAGCTGCAATATGAATCCTCGCCTGTACCTATACAGGTACAGTGAGGATTCATGTTGGCTATTTAGATTCTACACAAAAAGATCAATGGTGACCAATGTATATTTTTGATGTTTTTACATTGCTTAGACTTATAGCGTTTTTTCAGGACAAAGCGTTATTGATTTTGGGATAAACAAAAGAAATAACTGCTTGCATTAGCAGTAGCGTTTTTTTGTAAAACGCGCTATAGATAAGTTATCTATAGCACGTTTTCCTTATGAGCGCTACTGCTAGTTCGACTTAACCACCCCGGCCCGGCTCAAAATTTCGCTAAGTCTCCTTTCCCCCACTGTTCCCCTACTCCTGTCGCGCCGCCGCCCGAGCCCGAGCCTGCCCTCACCGCCGCCGCCCGAGCCCGCCCTCAACCTCACCGCCGCCACCCGCCGCCGCTCTCGACCTCACCACCGCCGCCTGAGCTCGCCCAGGACCGCCGCCTCCCGATACCAAGCCCGCCCTCGCCGCCCCTACCCCCATCGTCGAGCACCTCCCCGCCACGGTCTCTCCCCTCTCTATAAGCCCCCCACCCCTCCGCCACCCCCTCTCTCTTTTCTTAGTTAGTAGATGATTTTAGAAGTAGTAGATGTTAATTTAGGGTTCATAGATAATGATTTCTAGTAGTAGTAGATTTTAATTAGTAGTAGTGATGGTAAACTAGTTGTATAATTAGCAGTACTAGATGTTAATTAGTAGTAGATGTAGTAGTAGATGTTAATTAGTAGTAGTAGATGTACTAGTTTCTTTCTCTTTATAGTAAGTTTATATTTAGTAAGAACGAGTTGAATTAATAGAACTAGTTTAGTTTTAGTTGAACTAGTTTAGTAATTAAATTAATAAACTAGTTGAATTAATAGAACTAATGTATTTTTAGTAAGAAAATTAAAATAACTAGTTGAACTACTTTATTTTTAGAAAGAACTAGTTTTTCTATTTATAGTAAGTTTATATTTAGTAAGAACTAGTTGAATTAATAGAACTAGTTGAACATGACATATTAGATGTTATTTTTTAGTTTAAGCAATTATTCGGGATGTATCAGTGATAACTTATAGGGTTTTTGATTTTGCAAAAATCAAGGAGCCCCTCCATCATCCCCGTCGTCGTCCCCGTCACCGACCCCCTCCGACCTCGAGGTGAGACCAGGCAAAACTCCATGTCAATATGAGTCCTATAAGATATATATGATGTAGATTAAAAATTCAGGCGCTTGAGTTTCAGGCGCTTGTTTTGCCGGAGTGCCCGGTCATGTTTTGATTACACCTCCGAGTGGCCTATGTTTTGCCGGAGTGTTGATTAATTTCCGTTCCGGCAAATTTCAGGCGCTCGATATGTCCTTTTTTAGCAAAGGTCATGCCGGATTTTTCCATGAATTCTCGCATGACTTGTGCTAGAATATGTAGGAAATATCGAGTGCCCTGGATTTTCTCGAAAAATAATGATCTAATTTAGGTTTTTAGTACATATATTTAATTGTAGAAGTTTAATCTCTGAATTATGAACCTAGGAAATGTCGTACTCGGACGATGACAGTCTCCCGTGGGAGTGCAGCTGGTGCCACGATGATCGAGCTATGTGTGACAGGTTCGTTGAGCTGGATGAAGATGAGCGCTACAACATTGAGCTCGAGGAGACCTTCTATGTTGAAACGGTACGCAACAACAACAAGTGTTTTTTTCGTAATTAAGCATGACTTCAACTATTTCAACGTCTAATTTTCATATTTTACAATTCGACTAGCTTATCCCATGCCATGCAAGACGCTATGTCTTGGAGAGGATGGGTTTTCAAGACCATGAAAATTTTGAAAAACAGAAAATATACCTAAGGACCCATCATGATATCGATTTTGAAGTAAATCTGTACAATTTTCAGAGCGTAACCCATTTTGGTTGCCAAAATTGGGAAGCACTTTGCAAAATGTATGGTTTTTATGAGGGTATGATTGTCACCATGGATCTTGGTAATCCTGACATCGACCAAGACAATATGGACACTTGGGTCCTTGTTGATACGCTTCCGATTCTACCGCGATGTGAGTTTCTCAAACATAGTTATTAACTAATTTATATTGTTTATTTCAAAATAGTTGACAGCTTATTTCCATTGACAGCTTATTTTGAATCTTCAAAGAATGTGCAGAAGATGGTAGACAAAACCCACTACACTGATGGCTCCGAATTAACTTATAAGGAGAAAAATCATCTGATTGCTTATTGTACTTTTCTTGAGAATTACAATACCAATTATCGAACTCCTCCAAATTATGGTGAATACGTGCCACTAGTGCACGTGTTGAACCACGGTAACTTCTATGGAGAAACCCTGGTAAGATTTTTTACTATTACGACATCCGTGCATCTTTTGCATACTTCTAAAACTAGTACATGCATCATTGCTAACTACGAAGTTATTACTATGTTTTTCAACAGGAAATCCCGATGGATTGTGTGCCTCATCTGATGTATCAGAATGGTCGCCTTGCAGTTATGAACCTACAGCCAGGTCAATCTAAGGAGCTCACCTGTGCATATCGGATTTCTAAAACCGGTGAACACATGCTAAACAAAGAATGGAAAAATTGTTTGGACATTCGCAAGGAGGTTCTAGGAAGTAACATTAAGCGAAAGTCAAGAATTGGAGACAGGATAATCTCCATTCTCCATAATGGAGAGTCAGGGGCTATCTTGTTTTTGGCTATTTTACCTTAGAGAATATAGTAGGTCCTAAGAGAATGCAGCTGGTCCTATGAGGTACAATATGTTTATTTTGTGATACAATCTGTTAGAGTTGATGACGAGGAGTACTTGTGATTACGACTAGTGACCAATTTGCTATGTGATGTTTCATTGATGAAAATCATGATCTTGAGGAGGTGTTATATGACAATGATGTATTATGATGATAAGTTGCTAATGATATGATGATGATGATGATGATATTTATTATATCATTGGGTGAAAGAACCGCGGATTAGTTTCAAGTGGATGTCCATCCACTTGAAACTAGTCCACGGTTCTTTCACCCGTGATGTAATAACTCATTTTGATTTCAAAACAATTTCTAAATTCCTGTTGTATGAAAACTTGTGTAAAGGTGTATGAATACAACATGAAATAAAAAACAAATATAATACGAAATAATAGTAGCAGCGCGGGCAGGGAGAAGCGCTGTTACTAATTACCAGTAGCGCACCTCCGGGAAGTCGCTACTACTAAGTCAATTTATCAGTACCGCGGGTAGAGGCATGCTACTGCTATATGTTAGCTGTAGCGCCTTATCAGTAGTGCATCGGCCCGCGCTACTGATAGGTCTAAAACCCGCGTTGCTGCTAGGCTTTTCCCTAGTAGTGTAGATCCAACGTTTGACGCCGCCCTATGAGCGTTCCTGCGCCTAAATTGGGACATCTTCGCCTGTCACCCTTAGGACATGCCCAGAATCCCACATAGACTAGCCGAATATCTGCTCAACATAATAAAGGGGTTCAAACCAGTCAAGCAAACTTTGCAGTGATTTTCTGAGCCCAAATGACAAGCTATGGGAGAAGAGCTAGCCAAACTACTTGCGGCCGGATTCATTAGAGAAATCAACCACCCGGACTGGCTAGCCAGCCTGGTCATGGTGCCGAAGAAGGACAAATCCTGGCGCCTTTGTGTCGATTTTAAAGACCTCAATAAAGCCCGCGCTAAGGACCCCTTCCCATTGCCCCGCACTGACCAAATCATTGACGCGACTGCAGGACATGTCTCATTGTGTTTCCTGGACGCTTACTCCGGATAGCATGAGATTAAGATGAAGGAGTCCGACCAGGACGCAATGACATTTATTACCCCGTACGGGCCTTTTTGCTTTAACACTATGCCTTTCGGGCTCAAAAAAGTTGGCGCCACCTACCAACGCATGATTCAAACATGTCTGGAAAAACATTTGGCAAGATGGTGGAGCCATACGTGGATGACGTAGTCATCAAGACCAAACACGTCAAATCATTGGTGGACGATCTACGCCTCACATTCAACAACCTCCAAACATATGACATATGGCTCAATCCGGAAAAATGTGTCTTCGGCGTTCTAGCCGGCAAGCTACTCAGGTTCATTGTTTCCAATAGAGGAAACGAAGCGAACCCAGCCAAAATTCGAGCCCTCTCACAATTGGCAACGCCAACAGACTTAATGCAGGTCCAAAAACTAGCTGGGTGCGTGGAAGCCTTGACCCGGTTTATCTCCAGATTGGGAGAAAAAGCGCTGCCACTTTATCGACTGCTCCAACGAACCAACCACTATGAATGGACGGATGCGGCTACAACTGGATTAGAAGAAATAAATACTTTGTTACCATTCAACCCAATCCTAGCCGCACCAAGTGTTGGCGAACCTATGTTGCTTTACATATCTGCGACTCACCAGGTGGTGAGCGCCGTACTCGTCGTCGAATGAGAGGAAGACGGACAAAATTCCCAATCCAGAAACCAGTGTACTATGTATCGTCAGTCCTTACACCACACAAATCTAGATACTCGCACTATCAAAAGATGGCGTATGCGGTCTTCATGGAATCCCAGAAACTGTTGCACTACTTTCAAGAATGTTCGATCATGGTGGCATCCGAAGTACCACTCAATGACATCATAAATAATCAGGATGCCACCTGCCGCATAGCCAAATGGGCCATCGAGTTCTTACCATTTGAAATAACATACAAGCCATGCCGAGCTATTAAATCTTAGTTGTTGGCTGACTTTGTCACCAAGTGGACGAAAGCCGAACTCCCTAAAGATTACAATAGGTACTCCAATTGGATCATGTAATTTGATGGCTCTAAAATGTTTGCCCGAATGGGGACTGGCGTCATCTTAACATCCCCTATGGGGTACATAGTCCGTTACGTGTTACACATTATGTATACGGACTCCAACAATGCGGCCGAATATGAGGCACTCCTACATGCTCTCCAGATGGCTGTGTCTACGGGCATACAATGCCTAGAGGTGCGTGGGGATTCAAACCTCGCAATATCCCAAGTAAATGGATAATTCGATGCAAAAGGCCGAAAGATGGCGGCATACCGAAATGCCGTACTCAAAATGTCACCTAGGTTTGAGGGGCTCGAGTTCCATCACGTTGCTCGAGATAGTAATCAGGCAGCGGACATCCTTGCTCGAATCGCTAAACACGATCCCATCCCACCTAACACCTTTGTGGAAAGGCTCTTCAAGAGATTCGTGGTATGGCGGGACGAGAGCGGAAATTCTAGTCCGGAGCTGATCATACGCCCAGCCGCCGAAAACAATGTTGATATCATAGGGGGCTCGGGCACCGAAATAACACCTTTCGCCCATGTAATCATGGTCATCATTGCTCCATGGACCGACCCCTTCCTGGCCTACCTTAATAGGCAGGAACTCCCTGATGACCAGAATCAAGCCCGTCACATAGTTTGACGCTCTAAAGCCGACAAAGTTCATGAAGGTGAACTATACAATAAAAGTCCTACTGGAGTACTTCAAAGATGCATCTCTAAAGAGGAGGGACATCAGCTCTTTGCTGAAATACATGTTGGTCTTGGTGGCCATCACGCCGTACCTCGGGCCCTCGTAAGAGGCCTTCCGTACAGGTTTCTTTTGGCCAACGGCCCGAGAAGACGCACAGGCCCTTGTGCAACGCTGCGTGGGATGTCAGCTTTCCGCTAATCAAAGTCACATGCCTCCCACTGGCTTAAGAACTATCCCCATCACTTGGCCTTTTGCGGTCTGGGGGCTCGACATGGTCGGCCCCCTTAAAGGGGGAAGCCACAAGATAAAATATTTGCTAGTGTCGGCGTTCTGGGAATGGGGAGACTTGCCTGCCTGCGGACCATGGCGTGGCTAAGCTAGCAGGCCGTATGGCCCATCTTCATCGACAAGGCATCCAAGACCCTCGCGAGGGGCCAAGCCTCGCGAGGCGGACGATGCAAGACCTCCTCAGGAGTGGCTTAGTCAGGAAGGCTCACAAGGAGTGGAGATGTCAAGGCGAGGCAAACCTCACGAGGCTCTCGTTACGTGAGCCATGATGATCGGCACCAGGCGAGCGCGAGCGGTGCGGCGTCCTTGTTTCCTCTTTGGTGCTAAGGAGGCCAGCGCAGGCGAAGAGTACTGAGGCATCAGGCAAAGGTTACCATATCGGTGCACCGAGACCAAGACCAGAAGGATGGCAAGATGGAGGTCATCATGGAGCCCAAGACTGCGTCACCACCAGAGCTTTTCGCAGGCGAAGACCACTTTTGTCAGGATAGCTTGTACTAGCTGTCCCCCTTCAAATTTGCCCGCCGTTGTTGGCTCCCTTCCCGCACAATATTTGCGGAGAGGACCAGGGCCTGTATAGAATATAAGTAGAGCTAGCCACCACAGTAGGGGCATCGGGCAGATCATACAGCTCTCACCCACTAAGTCACCAAGCACAAGAACACCTCAACCTCAAGAGGTTGTTCTTTCCCTTGTACTATTCTTCATCAGCCCAAGAGGCAACCCACCACCACACACTGGAATAGGGTATTACACCACAACGGTGGCCCGAACCAGTACAAATCTTGTGTCTCTGTGTGTTGTGAGTTCGTCGAGTTCGTCCACGAGATCTTAGTGAGCTAGGGCGTAGATCGGTTTGAGGGAAAGACTTTGCGCGCACCCAGGTGTTCGAACCTTAAGGGTTTGCTGGAACCCCAAATCCGACATTTGGCGCGCCGGGTAGGGGTGCGCCGGAGCTTCTTCCTCGACGATCGACTTGCCGACGCTCCACGGTCAAGATGTCCGGCGACCCAAGAGCAGACTCCGACTGCTGGGCAGCCTGGCCGGACCGAGCGGCGACGCCCGCTCGCGAAGACCTCGACCCCGCGCTCCAGGCGACGCGGGCGTCGTCCAATGCTGCGGGGCACGAACGGCGCGGCCAGGCGTCGTCCACCCCCACTCCGCAACAGGTACGAGCCGCTGCAAGGGCAGCAAGCCACGCTGCGGCAACGGCGCCGCACTCGCAGCGAGAGCAGGCAAACATGCCGGCAACACTCACCGTGGCAAGGGAGCTGTTGCGGTGCCGGCTGATGGAGAGTAGACAGGACGCTCTGCTGGGACGCGCTGCTAGGCTCCTGGACACTGCGGCATCGGGAGCGCCGCCTTTCTGCTATTGACTCCCTACTCAGGTCATTGCCGGGGCTCATGGCGGGCCTCGCCGTAACCGCGCGCCGACGAGCGTGCATGGGGGTTTCATCAACCCCAGCGTGGCCGGCGACGCCGGAGGCTCAACCGCCCCCATACCACCCGCAACAAGCACAGGCACAAGTGTCGCCCCCCATGGTCCTGGCGAGATGCCATGCTACTATCCTCAGGACGCCGCGCTGGGCCGGGCAACATGGAGTGTGGGGCACTAAGGTGAGGTGTTCGGGGTAACAACCCCAGAAGCCTACGTGCCCCGCATGACGAACCAGGAGTACACACCAGAGGATGACCTCGGCTCGTTCGTTGGAGAAGATTGGGAAGAAGGGGCGCTAGGAGTCGAGGCCTTCCAAGAGCAGCCGGGGAACCACCATGACCGCATGTGCAGCGACCACTAAAGGGTACCCCTAATCCCTCAGGAGCAAGCTTACACTAACCAGGAGAGGGGTCGGGAGTCAGGCCCCTCTCCACGGCTCGCGAAGCCAGGGGACACCCGGAGGTAGGCCCTCTGCCGAGGAGGCTTCGACGACCCTTCCCCCGGCAGAGGACTGATACGTCTCCAACGTATCTATGATTTTTGATTGCTCCATGCTATATTATCTACTATTTTGGGCAATATTGGGCTTTATTATCCACTTTTATATTATTTTTGGGACTAACCTATTAACCGGAGGCCCAGCCCAGATTTGCTTTTTTTGCCTATTTCAATGTTTCGAAGAAATGGAATATCAAACGGAGTCAAAACGGAACAAAATCAACTGGAGAAGTTATTTTTGGAAGGAAAGCCACCGGATAGACTTGGACTCTATGTCAGGAGATACGGGAGGTGCTCACGAGGGTGGGGGCGCCCCCCTAGGGCGCGCCCCCTGCCTACCCCCCTCGTGGGGCCCCCATAGCTCCTCCGACGTACCCCCTGCACCCATATATACTCTAGTACCCTAAAACTTCCAGAACAGAGATTGGATCAGAAGTTCCGCCGTCGCAAGCCTCTGTAGCCACGAGAAATCAATCTAGGCCCTCTCCGGCACCCTGCCGGAGAGGGCCATCATCACCGGTGGCCATGGAGGAGTATCCCGGAGGGGCCATCATCACCATGATCTGAAAATAAATAGGTCAGTCGATTTTTTTTATGAATCATCTGATCTATAAGGAATGGGCATATGGCCTTCGTCTACCTCCTGGCAGTCACTGTTGACGATATTTCTCGAACAACCAGCGACCACCAGCCCAGACCCTTGCCTCCGCCGCCCCGCCCTCCCATTGACCTCACACCACCGCCGTGCTTGGCAGCGCCCCCAGGCCATCCCTTTCATCCCGGCCGACCTCCTGATCGGGCGCCAGTAGCTCTAGGCCGCACATGCCCCTAAGATAAACACCAAGGCATTGCTTCCCCGGTGTAATAGGCGTACTAGCGCCTGTTACGCTGGGGAATGCTTCCGTTAATTGGGAATCAACTGGCCAGAAATTGAAATTCAGGGGGGCGACAGACCTCTAGCTAAGGTGAAATAGTATATGAGGAGAAACCTTGTGCATCGCGAGTTACTAGGAACATCTAGTATCAAGAAGAAGCGGTCAACTAGTGTCTTCTTTGGGATGAATACCGTGCAAGTAGAGACATAAGATTTGCACGAATAAGGGAAGAGGAGTACCTTTTTCGGTTGCCGGTGTGGTCACCTCCACATGTCGCGCCGATTTTCTTCTTTTTACTGGGGAAACGATGTTCTCTCCACATGTCACGCCGATCTTGTTCTTTTTACCGGGGAAACCGATGTTCTGCAGGGTGCAGGCTTGGACGAACCCATTGCCAAATTGTTGATTGTGTTGTTGTGGCCGTATGTCGGTGGAGGGGAAGCAGATTCGATGCGGCGAAGGACGGCGTAGCAGGAACAACTCCAGTGTGGAGGAGGGTGGCGAAGTTGGAGCAGCAGCAGTGAGGCGCAGGACGGCATGGTTGAACTGGCTTGGGTATGGACGGCTCGGCCTCGGCTTCAACTACTAGCCATGGAGGGCGTTGCGATTGAGGTTGCGGTGGACGACGACGTCGGGGTATCGGCTCCGGCGTGATGGAGGAGGGCAGCGGGTGATGGGTGGGATGGGGTGGCGGACAAAGGACGCCGGGGTTTCGTGGCTGGTGGAGAGGTAGTTTTGGCGCCCACAGAGTATGAATGGGGAATCGGACGGGTGGGGGAACCATGTTTCGGTCTGAGACGCGCTTGTTTTTGGCTTTTTTGAACAGAAGATGGGACGCGCTTGTTTGAAATTTGGTCAAAGTGCAAACTTTGCCCCCCTCTTAAATTTCGGACCTACTTCAGGTCGGGGGTAGGATGGTAATCCCAGGTGTCCCAAATAGTCGACGGGAGCGATTTCGGCCGCGCGCATGTGTGCTTAGGCAGCCGTTGTGTATGAATGTTTTTCGGATGTGGTTGTGTGGCGTCTAGATGAAGCTACAAACCTACCCCGGTTTAGAACTTTGGACGTCGGGCCGGTAGGTTTCACGGGTCGGAGTTATTAGAAAAGTAATTTCCTTGTACTACCAAACATTGGTCTCATGCGGTTTCTGGAGAGTAGAGGCTCTTTTGGCGCTTCGTTCGAAATTTTGACACACAAGCATTCATGTTTAGAGTACTCTTGAACTATGAGGATTGACCTAAATAGACAACGTTATATTCGACCTTGTATGTTTGAAAACCTCATTAAATTATCCGCTTCTTTTTGAAATTTTGACACTTGAAAATTATATAACTACGATTATTTTGGAATGGAGGAGCTAAATTTGAATCTATTTTGTACACGACTACATATGCTATTATGTACAAAATCATAGCAAAGGTTGGTGCCCCCATAATTTAGGTATGGTTTACAAATGCCAATGATATCAAATTCAAATAATTGAATGGACTTCATGTTGAATTCGATTTTTTTAAACCACCTTAAGTTGAATTTAAATGTATGCTAGTTCATAGGTAGCTATTTATAATGTCCATTGTGTAACTTTCGTATGTATAATGTGCTTTACACACACAACCTGGACTATACTCACGCTTATATTCGATTGCTAAAGCCATGCATTGTCTGGAGTTCAAAATACAAACTATGTGGATCAATTGTGTCGAATAATAACATAGACATGCTGAAATTCGATAGAATCTAGATGTTTGATGGATAAATGACCACTCCTTATGCGAATTGCAAATATCATGATCCCATCCTAATATTTGGATACAATTTATATCTTTAATCAATGTCTAGAGCAGTCTTTTACGTGTAGTTTCACTCCCCATCGATGGTCTCTCACACATGCTCACACACTCTCTCCCGAGGTGTCTTTCTCGCACACATGCTCTAGATATAACCCTCCCTCCCTCTCGTAACCATTTACAACTGTTTTCACTAACCTTTATCACAAGCACTCTTCCTCTCGCAAACATACACAAGCACAATCCTGATCGACCCTTTCTATATACATGGACCTGCCTATGTGTCTCATGTACGCACATTATCTTTACGCCTGTCTCTCTCACTCATTGGCTCACACCTCTCTTCCTAATCGACGAGTATGATTCTAGCAGAGCATTCTGTAGGATGCCCCTTAAAGTTAGGTTGGATGAATAGTAATATCCGAGATAAAGGGGTTATCTTAGTCCGAGAACCTAGGGTTAGAAATCCTAGCCTGCTTTGTCAGTGGACACAGAGTCCTTCACAATTCTGCTATCTTTTTCTTGTACGATTAGTCATCCATGGGTCTTCCTAAATGCGTCACGGGTCGACCAATGTGGCGCAGGACGAAACCAAACAAAGGGCCTCACCTCGACCCACCGGACCTCACGCGGTGACACAGCCTCTGCCCCCATGTCTCATTATCTTCTCACACCCACACATACCAACACAAACACCACACACACAGAAAATTTCTCCCGGTGCCTCTATTCCCTCTCCCCTTGCATATACACACTCAAGGGAATGGAATCTCTTGTCGTGACGTCATATTCATCTCTCTCTAGACCACTCTCATTTCTCATGCTATCTCTCCCATGCCCCCCCCTCATCGGCCCCTCTATCCATGCCTCTCTCGAATACGTAATACACACACATACCTCTCCAGGCCCCGCCAAATGCATCAACTACAAATTCACACATGTTACATCACGTACCCCATTCATCTAGAAAGCCCTCTCTTCACGTTTATTTCGACATTCCTTTTGAATAATTAAAGTGTGGCCAAAAAATTATTTTAGAGTTTCTACATATATACAACATTACAAAGTTATATGGAGGAGTACGAACGCTAATTTGCATTGCATGGTGCCCACAATGATATTTATTCCGCACTGTGAATTCATATATTTTATACTATATACAGAGTTAGTCATAATAAAGAGAAACGAAGAGGATCTCTCTCTCCATCGCATACCCCCCTGTACGCCCCTTTCACGTATGCACACAAAACTATCTCCAGGTCCTCGAAAAGTAAGCCGCCAGAAAATTCACGCATGTTTCATCTTTCTCTCGCGATATATGCAACGACGATCATTGTATTTGAAGCGCAAGCACCAATATGTACATTGGACTTCAGAATCCGCTCATTACGGTCACCATTTACGTTTAGTGGCTATTATACAGTCACGAGCTCACCGTACAACTCTGTATTTGCTCATGACATGACTAGTTGACCAGTTAAACGCTCCACGTGGCACCTCTAGTGTTGCATCACATTATCTCACTACCATCGTGCCCACCTATCGACTTGTATCTACTCTACATCTACACTCTTATAAAATACATAAAATACACTCTTATAAAAAAACAGAGTTGGTGATGATGGTGTGCCTGCCAACCTGCAATATAGGCCGTCCGATTTATATCTGACGGATAGGAAAGAAACTATGGCAATTTTGGAAAAAGGTACCCACACACCTCTCCACATTTGCAAATAAGGCCTTCCCTCGTTCATCCTTTTCTCTCACAATATAAACAAGTCATACAAATGCATCTTGATGTTACGTGCAACGCACGGGCATCTTGCTAGTAAGAATGAAAACAAATGACAAAAAAATATTTGGACGGTGGTTCGAAGTCATGACCGCGGGCACAGCGGACAAGGTGGCCTTGTATTGGTATGTTGATCCGTCTGTTTTAACACATTGGAGCTGGTGTGGTGATTATACACACACGCACGCATGCACACGAACTGCATCCATGCAACAGTCACACAAACACATGCACCCACGCACGCACGCAACACTCACACGTACACACACAGCCACGCACGCACGCAAAACTCACACGCATGCATGCACACACCAGTACACCACACGACCAACACACACTCTCATGCTCAAGTGCTCAACCTACACGTGCATGCGCACACATCAGGCCTTGACAGACACATACACAACCAAGTGATTCCCGCGCACGGGTTGGAGTCTTGTCGCGCCTGCGTAAATTTGTGTTTATTTGACCTTTTGCCTATGCGAACTGACAGGTGGGACCCACAAGAAACGTGGTTAATTTAACTAGTCAACATGGCGCCACGCAGACTATTTGGCCGGTCAACAGAGTGCAATCCAATGCTGAACTATGAGCAAGTGACCGTATAATCACCGCAAAACATATATAGTGACCGTAATCAGCTTATTCTGAAGTCCGGTGACCGTATTACGCTTTTCTCTCTGTAGGCCTTCCAAAACTACATTCTACACGTTCTCGCACGTTACATCTAACAACTACGCAATACAACACTACTACTACACTCAAACACAATAAATCATATGTGTTTTTAGTTTTACTAGATATCATATTGTTACTTACAATTATTCAGTTTGCATACATTGGAATTGCCTTTGAAATGTATGTCTAGTATCATCTACCGCGTGGGAAAAATCCCGCCCTTTCCTGTTTAATTGGGTTTGTATCGATGAATCGTGCGAAACACCAAAACTATAGTAGTATACAGTACAAGTGACAGTTCACTGGGCCGTCATGTCGTCTACTCCTCCGTTGTAAGAGTGGAGCGCTCGCTTTCATAAATCTTCTAGCACCTTTCCTGACATGTGGGACATCAAGCTACCGGGTCCATGTGCCATACCGAAATACAGTGCAGAGCAGCCGGGGTGAAGCACCCCAGTCATGGCGCCGACGTAGTAATGAGAAATGAGGCGTCAAATCACAAAGCTGCACCTTTCCCGCAGTTAAGTTGGAGGGACGAAGCAACCATAATTTCACTCATTAATGAATCCGCTTCTCCCTCATCTTCTTCAACTTAACCACGTGTTGCTTCTGCAGTTGTTCCGCCTCATGTGGGACGCGGATCGGCTTGGTAAAGCACTGACACGTGGGACCGCATGTTAGCAAACCGCCAGGACAACGTCCTTCGAAAATAAGAAGCCTAATCCTAGACTTACAAAGAGCTACGTAGCTGCTACGTATACTTTCCATCTAATCTATATATCCCCCCCCCCTAATTTTCAGGTGGGGTGGGCCTAATCCTCTCCTTTAATCCAATCAAATAGTCCCACATCACATCAGTTCGTAACTTTACGTAAACCATTACATGGATGTAGCATTGCTCAAATAAGAAACCTCCCCCGCCATCCACGCGGCAAAATCACCTCCTTTTTACTAATATTGATTCTATAATTTTTTAGATCAATATAATTGAGATTTGTATAGATAGCACACACGAGCAAAACCAAGTGGTACGGTTAAGGGCATCCACAATGTGTAGCCAAATGTGAAAATAGCTTTTGGCATCGTGGGAACCATTGTGGACGGTGTTGCCAAAGCTAAAAAGATGGAACCGAAGCTCCCTGATTGATTGAAGGAAGGAATAGAAAAATGCAACATCTCTCCTCTTTCTCCCATGCTTGGACGCATGTAGTATAGTATAGAGCACAGAGTCTACTCCCCTGTCCCTTCTATCACAAATCACAAAGCAGTGAGGCGTCAAATCACAAAAGAACGGATGAAGCAACCATCATTTCACTCTTCGCTGACTCCGCTTCTCCATCGCCTTCTTTGAGAAACCATCTCACCGCACTAGTACTCCTAGTATTACTAGTAAATGCTTGCAGGCAGTTGTCTCGGCTTGCAGGCCCTCTCCGGCACCCTGCCGGAGTGGGCCATCATCACCGGTGGCCATGGAGGAGTATCCCGGAGGGGCCATCATCACCATGAAGGCCAAGTAGCAGAGGCTGGAGGCCATGGAGGAGGAAGAACAAGGGGGAGAACCTCTCCTCCTCTCTTCTGGTGGCGCCGGAGTGCCATCGGGAGGGGAATCATCGCCGCGGTGATTGTCTTCATCAACATCACCATCATCATCACCATCCTCATCTCTTTTACGCGGTCCACTCTCCTGCATCCCGCTGTAATCCCTACTTGAACATGGTGCTTTATGCCACATATTATGATCCAATGATGTGTTGCCATCCTATGACGTTTTGAGTAGATATCTTTTGTCTTTGGGTTGATTGATAATCTAGATTGGTATGAGTTGTGTGTTTTACTTTGGTACTGTCCTATGGTGCTCTCCGTGTCACGCAAGCGTGAGGGATTCCCGCTGTAGGGTGTTGCAATACGTTCATGATTCGCTTATAGTGGGTTGCTAGAGTGACAGAAGCTTAAACCCGAGTAAGAGGGATTGTTGCGTATGGGAATAAAGAGGACTTGATGCTTTAATGCTATGGTTGGGTTTTACCTTAATGTTCTTGAGTAGTTGTGGATGCTTGCTAGAGTTCCAATCATAAGTGTATATGATCCAAGTAGAGAAAGTATGTTAGCTTATGCCTTTCCCTCATATGATACTGCAATAGTGATTACCGGTCTTGTTAACAATTGTCTAGGACAATTCCGCACACCGATCCACCATTATTCCACACTCTCTATTTATAATACTAAGTAATATATTCTAACTTTATGATAACATCGCCTACTTTATGTTTTAGCTCTCCGATACCATGCAAAGTTATCCTCTTCATACCCACAACGTAGTTTTATTTCTCGTTTCTAGTTGGAAGTAAACGTTCGGTGCACGTAGAGTCGTATCAGTGCCAGATAGGGCTTGAGAGAATATTGATCTTACTTTTAGCTCCTTGTGGGTTCGACACTCCATACTTATCACTTCCATCTTTAGAAAGTGCTACGATGATTCCTTGCACTTGGGGATTATCAACGACGTGTGGTCGCCGAGGGCACCGCTGGCGTCCCATTTCCCTCTTTTGTGTCGTCCTGGCAACCAATCGGCTCAAAGGAGGTCAAGGGTGGCGCAAGGCGGGGCCCTCGACTGGCGATATGAAGCAAAGCCGATACCTATGAAGAAGGCCCAGTGCCTGTGAAGCTCGCCGCCCGTGACACTCTCATGTAATAATGAGTTGGGGCTGTACACGCCCCGGAGTCTCAGGAGCACCGGCCACAGGCCCAGGGGCTCCCTCCCGCGCCTAGTGGCAGCAATTCGCTCCGCGCTCGTGAGAAGACTTGAAGACCAGAAGACTAGACTAGGTGCTGGACGCGGCCTTTTGCTTCGGATCTCTCTTTCTATAGCTTTGCTTTCTGGATCTGGATTTAAGTTGAAGCCGAATTTTTATCGATGCTCGTGGGGGGTGCCTTTTCTCGTTCGAGCAATTTCTAGCTTTCTGGATCTCATTTTTTCTAGGAATCATGTTCGTTGCCTTCCCCTCACGAGCTCCTTGCGAACAGGACTGCACGAAGCGCACACACGCCAAGCGCGCGCCAGCGCAGCGGCTGGTGCCCACCTCTTATGGGGCCCCCTCTGACGGGGCGACAAGCTCCGCAGGATTCTCAGAAACTCGTCGCTTCGCGACCCAGCTCGAAGGTGGCGTTGACTAAGGTAAATCACGATAGAAAACTCGCCCCTGGATTCACGAGTGCACAAGGACTCATACTCGCATCACATAGGAAAGTAAGAACTGAAATTTGCTTACATGAGGGGCTCCCACACTCAAAATGCTCTCACAAGTTTTACAAGGGCCACGCCTGAGTTTTGTGTAGAGGGTGAAACGACAGGAGAGCATGGGATCAGCCAGAAATGTCACTTGCTACATCACCCACGGACGCGTCACTCGCGTCGTCATCCTCGTCGGCACCGTCGCCGCCGTCGGCGACGCCCCCATCACTGTTGTCAACCACGTCGCCTTCGTCTGCAATGACCACCACCGCGTCGTCCTCCGAAGCGAAGGCCTTGACCAACTGTAACGCCCTCGATGCGGCTATATCTCCCACGTGTCGAGGCACGACTTAGAGGCATAACCGCATTGAAAGCAATGTCGCAAGTGAGGTAATCTTCACACAACCCATGTAATACATAAGGGAAAAGTTACATAGTTGGCTTACAGTCGCCACTTCACACAATACATAAATAAACATCCATCATACAGAGTACACTCAGGGTCCGACTACGGTACCAAAATGAAAGAAGACTACCCCAAATGTTACATAGATCCCCGGATCACCCCAACTGGGCTCCACTACTGATCATCTGGAAAAGAAACATAGTAACGGCCACGTTCCTCGTCGAACTCCCAAGTGAGCTCGTGTGCGTCATCTGCACTGGCATCGTTGGTACCTGCAACTGTTGTGGTCGAATCTGTGAGTCACGGGGACTCAGCAATCTCACACCCGCGAGATCAAGACTATTTAAGCTTAAAGGTAGGATAGGGTTGTGAGGTGGAGCTGCGGCAAGCGACTAGCATATATGGTGGCTATCAACGCAAAAGAGAGCGAGAAGAGAAGCAAAGCACGGTCGTGAAACTAGAAGTGATCAAGAAGTGATCCTAGAACAACCTACGTCAAACATAACTCCATCACCGTGTTCACTTCCCGGACCCCGCCGAGAAGAGACCATCACGGTTACACACGCGGTTGATGTGTTTTAGATAAGGTCAACTTCGGGTTTTCTACAACCGGACATTAACAAATTCCCATCTGCCTCATAACCGCGGGCACGGCTTTCGAAAGATAATACCCTGCAGGGGTGTCCCAACTTAGCCCATTATAAGCTCTCACGGTCAACAAAGGATATTCCTTCTACCGGGAAGACCCGATCAGTCTCGGAATCCCGGACTACAAGACCTTTCGACAGTAATAAAACAAGTCCAGCAAAGCCGCCCGATTGTGCCGACAAATCCTGATAGGAGCTGCACAGATCTCGGTCTCAGGGCACATCCGGATGAGCTGTCCGTACAACTAAAACCAAGGGTCAAGTTTCCTTGAGGGGGCGCTGCACAGCGCTCTAGTTTGGACCAGCAATCGAAGGAGAACTGGCCCGGGGGTTTAAAATGAAGATGACCCTTGAGTCTGCAGAACCGAAGGGAAAAAGGCTTAGGTGGCAAATGGTAAAACCAATGTTGCGTCTTGCTGGAAAAGTCTTATGAAAAGCGAACTGTCAAGGGGGTCCCATAAATCACCCAACCGTGTAAGGAACGCAAAATCCGGGAACATAACACCGGTATGACGGAAACTAGGGTGGCAAGAGTGGAACAAAACACCAGGCATAAGGCCGAGCCTTCCACCCTTTACCAAGTATATAGATGCATTAATTAAATAATAGGTATTGTGATATCCCAACAAGTCAACATGTTCCAACAAGGAACAACAAGTCCATGTTCCAACAAGGAACAAACTTCATCTTCACCTGCAACTAGCAACACTATAAGAGGGGCTGAGCAAAGCGGTAACATAGCCAATCAACGGTTTGCTAGGACATGGATGGTTAGAGGCTGACATGGCAATATGGGTGGCAAGATATAGCAAGTGGTAGGTATCGCAGCATAGGCATAGCAAAAGAGCGAGCATCTAGCAAGCAAAGATAGAAGTGATTTCGAGGGTATGGTCATCTTGCCTGCAAGGTTCTCAGAGTCGTCGAAAGCTTGGTCCTCGTAAGCGTTCTCAACAGGTTCCTCGTTCACGTACTCGTCTCCCGGCTCTACCCACAACAAGAACACAAGCAAAGAGGACAAATATCAACCACGATGCAATGCGCAAGCAACATGATGCAAAACATGGCATGATATGCGAGATGTGATATGCAATGCATATGAATGCTCCGGAAGGACAAGGATGAACAAGGCATAATCTTGGCAAACCAAGTATGCCACTGGATAGGTGAGGTGATTTCCGTTGAAATCGATGTAAAGATCACCGGGATCGGATGCACGGTTTGCAAATGACAAGCAATACAAGAATGACAATAATCTGCCAATAACAGCATGATGATACTTAGCAAGCAACAAGAAATTAAGCTACTACGCCCAAACATAGCAACAAGGCATATGACAGTAATCTACTCAAGATGCTTGACAAGAGATGAACAGTGAGCTATGGCTAAATCATACCATAACAGGTTCAAACAAGCATGGCAAAAGTGCAAAAGATAACAGGTTCACAGACTGTGAAAATAGCAACATGCCAGAAATTAACATCAGGATGACATGTTTAGAACAATGAAACAACATGCTACAGGATCAGGACATAGCAAAGTAAGGCATGCCATGAATCTACTCAAGGCACTTAACAAAAATCCCTTACTGACCATAAGCCAAAAAGGATCAGAAAATATGATAACACCCATGTCAATTAAGCAAGTTTTCGTTACAGGTTTCAGACTTGGCAGAAAAATGGACATGTCACAAACAGACAACAAGTAGGCATGTTCGTGAGCTCGATGCACTCACTACAGGGCATATCAAGATGAACTAAGCATACGTCCATCAAGAAGACATGACATAAGAATTAGACATGGCAAGAATAATATTATATCATGCAAGGATCAACTACAACAAGCTTGGCAAAATCGAATAACATGTAAACAATCTGCCAGCAACATTTTATAGCAAAAGTAGAGCTCGATTGACTCAAGCTATGGCACTCCATAAATACAAACAAAGACATGGATGGATAGAGCAAATCCATATTATAAAAACACCCTTACTGATCATGCTCAAAATATGCATAGATCTCTCGGAAACAACATGAACACTTGGCATAAAAATAACAGCAGGCAGGGACTTAGTTTGCATGCTTGTGCTAGTCACCACAGAGGTCACAAAAATACGTGGAATAATTCTATGGAAAGGTAACATGGCATATTACAAAACTCATGTAGGACGCAACTTCATAGGGTGCACACATCAATCATGGAAAAAATGACAAAAGTGCATGTTCTGATAAGAATCAGGAACTAACATCACATAGCCCTATTCTAGCAGCATTTCGGACATCAGGATGACCTCAAATGAAAATGATGCAATGGAATGAAATAATGTAATCTTCGAGGCGAACAATCTGACATATAATACGCACGAAATGGAGCTACGGATGCAAAGGTATGGCATGATGAACATATGATAAATATGCAAACAATCTGGGACTTAGAGAAATTGAGAGGGGACGAAAGTCAACCCGCGGGCTCCCGATCGGATCTGGCAAGCTCGCCGGAGTTCGGGGTGCGGGGCGGCCGGGACGTCGCCGGCGAGCGGCATGGATGCGGGGTCGGGCGGATCCGGCGGGGGCCGCGGCGGAGGAGGTCCGGCGGAGTCAGCCGTCGACGGTCGACGCGGAGGCGTCGGGCGGCGGGGCGGAGAACTCCGGGCGGCGGCGAGCGGCGGTCGTCGGCGCGGCAACGCCGGCGGGCGGCCACGGCAGAGGCGGCAGCGAGGGGCGCCGGCGGGCACGGGCGCTCGGGAGGAAGCGGGCGGCGGCGGGAGGACGTGGGCCGCGGGGGCCGGCCACGGGCCCCGGCGGGCCTGCGCGGTACGGGCGGCGGCGCGACAGGTGGCGCGCCCTGATTGGGAGCGGGCGGCGGCGCGGGCGTGTCCGGCGCGGACTGGATACGTCCGGTGGCGGCGGGGTGCGGGGCTAGGGTTTTGGACCCGAAATGGAGGAGGGGTGCACATATTTATAGGTAGGAGGAGCTAGGAGGCTCCAAATGGAGTGCGGTTTTCGGCCACGCGATCGTGATCGAACGGCGGTGGACATGGGAGGGTCTTAGATGGGTTGTTGGGCTGTTTGAAGGGGTGTTGGACTGCAACACACACGAGGCCTTCACGGTTACCCGGTTAACCGTTGGAGTACCAAACGACCTCCGATTGACCCGAAACTTGACAAGCGGTCTACCGGTGCTATACCGAGGCCGCTTGACAAACCTCGATCCAATCCGAGAAAGTTTAATACCCGCTCATGAAGAAATGTAAAAGGAGACGTCGGGGGACATAGGAGCGCCGGATTGCAAAACGGACAACGGGGAAAATGCTCGGATTCATGAGACGAACACGTATGCGAATGCGATGCGCATGATGACATGATAAGAAATGCATGACATGAACAAAATACAAAACGAAGGGAAACCCAACCACGGAGGAAATATTATAACACAATGCCGAAAATGGCAAGAGTTGGATTACAAATATGGCAAGTTACATCCGGGGCGTTACAACACTCCACCACTACGAGAGGATCTCGTCCCGAGTTCTAGGGCTGAAAGAACTCCGGATACTCGGAACGTAGGTGGTCCTCGCGCTCCCAGGTGGCTTCTCGGTCTGAATGGTGTGACCATTTCACTTTCAGGAATTTGATTGACTTGTTGCGAGTCTTGCGCTCAGTTTCTTCAAGAATAGCAACGGGATGCTCATGATAGGACAAATCTTCTTGAAGATCAATCTCTTCGAAGTTGATGGTGCGCTCAGGCGTATTGAAGCACTTTCGAAGCTGTGACACGTGGAAGACATCGTGCACATTTGCAAAGTTGGAGGGAAGCTCAAGTTGATAGGCGAGATCGCCTCGTTTGCCGATGATCTTGAAAGGACCGACGTATCTAGGAGCAAGTTTCCCCTTGATACCGAAGCGACGAGTTCCTTTCATTGGAGAGATGCGGAGGTAGACATGGTCTCCGATCTCGAAAGCGAAATCCCGGTGTTTGCTATCATAATAGCTCTTCTGGCGCGACTGCGCGGGTTTGAGGTTCTCGCGAATGACCTTGCACATTGCCTCAGCCTCTGAGATCAAATCGTTGCCAAGCAATTGGCGTTCACCGGTTTCAGACCAGTTGAGAGGAGTACGGCACTTTCTTCATAGAGAATATCGAATGGGGCTTTGCCCGAGCTGGCTTGAAAACTGTTGTTGTAAGAGAATTCAGCTTAAGGAAGACAATCCTCCCACTTCATGTCGAAAGAGATAACACAAGCTCTGAGCATATCTTCAAGAATTTGGTTGACACGCTCGACTTGTCCACTAGTCTGAGGGTGGAAAGCTGTGCTGAAGCGAATATTGGTGCCCATGGCCTTCTGAAAAGAATCCCAAAACTTAGAGGTAAAGATGTTGCCGTGGTCTGAAGAGATCAATTGTGGAATGCCGTGCAAGGAGACAATTCTGGAGGTGTAGAGCTCTGCCAGCTGCGCTGCTGTGATAGACTCTTTGATAGGAAGAAAATAAGCCACTTTGGTGAGCTTGTCGATGACGACGAAGATAGCATCATTTCCACGCTTGGACTTAGGAAAACCAGTCACGAAGTCCATTTCGATATGATCAAACTTCCATTCAGGAATAGCAAGAGGTTGGAGAAGACCAGCTGGTCGTTGGTGTTCTGCTTTCACCCTTCTGCAGACATCACACTCATTCACGAATTGAGCAATCTCTCGCTTCATTCGAGTCCACCAATACGACTGCTTGAGGTCATGGTACATCTTCGTACTTCCAGGATGAATTGACAGAAGAGAGTTGTGCGCTTCGCTCATAATGACTTTACAAAGATCTCCCTTTGGAACCACAATCCGGTCCTCGAAGAAAAGAGTATCTCTGTCATCAACTCGATAGCACTTGTATTTGGAAATGCCCTTGTCAATACCACGTTTCACCTTCTTCACCATGGTATCCATCAGTTGTGCCTCACGAATTTGATCTTCCAAAGTAGGAGAGACGATGAGGTTGGCAAGAAAACCTGGAGGGACAACTTGGAGATTCAACTTGCGGAAAGCTTCACAAAGATCCGGTTGAAAGGGCTTGAGGATTAAGCTGTTGTAGTAAGCCTTCCTGCTCAAAGCGTCTGCAATCACATTAGCCTTGCCTGGAGTATATTCAATACTCGGATTATACTCTTGAATCATTTCGACCCATCGAGTTTGCCTGAGGTTGAGGTGGGGCTGAGTGAAGATGTACTTGAGACTCTTGTGGTCGGTGAATATGTCCACTTTCCTCCCCAACAGGAGATGCCTCCATGTTATTAGTGCGTGGACAACTCCCGCCAACTCAAGATCGTGAGTGGGGTAGTTCTTTTCGTTGAGCCTCAACTGACGAGAGGTATAGGCAACAACCTTCTTCTCTTGCATTAAGACGGCACCGAGGCCCTGAAGAGAAGCATCACAGAATACTTCATAAGGCTTGGATTCGTCAGGAGGAGTCAGAACTGGAGCAGTGACGAGTTTCTCTTTGAGAGTGTTGAAAGCAACGTCACACTCAGGAGACCAGACATATTTCACATGCTTCTGGAGGAGGTTGGAAAGAGGCTTTGCAACCTTTGAGAAATTCTCAACAAATCTTCGGCAATAGCTTGCAAGTCCAAGAAAACTGCGAAGCTGCTTGACATTCTGAGGAGGTTCCCAATTCAAAACTGCAGACACCCTCTCTGGATTAATAGCAATGCCCTTGGCAGAGATGATATGACCAAGATAAAGAACTTCATCAAGCCAGAATTCACATTTGGAGAACTTTGCATATAATTTATACTCTCTGAGCTTGTCGAGCACCAATCGCAAATGTTTGGCATGATGCTTCTTATTCTTGGAGAAACCTAAATATCATCGAGATAGACCAAGACAAATTCGTTGATGTAGGGGTTGAAGATGAAATTCATCAAGCGAGTGAATGCTGGAGGAGCATTGACAAGGCCGAAAGACATGACAGTATATTCATAAGAACCTAAGCTTGTTCTGAATGCTGTCTTGGGAATATCTTCTTCACGAATTCGAATTTGATGATAACCCATACGAAGGTCAAGCTTGGAGAACACTTTAGCACCTTTAAGTTGCTCGAATAGCTCATTGATGTTGGGAAGTGGATCCTTGTTCTTGATAGTCTTCTCAATGGACGGTAATCGACGCAAAGTCGGTCCGTGCCATCCTCTTCTTCTTGACAAAAAGAACACCACAACCCCAAGGAGAAGAACTCGGTCTAATCAGACCCAAATGCTCTTGTTCATCGAGTTGTTTCTTCAATTCCTTCAACTCATCTGGTCCAAGCTTGTAAGGACGCTTGCAAACGTGTTCCGTGCCAGGCTCAAGATCAATAACGAATTCAACTGGCCGGCGGGGAGGCATACCCGGAAGCTCTTCTGGAAATACATCTTGGTACTCACAAACGACTGGAATCTAAGAGATAGCCTCCAATTCATCATTCTCATTGAGAGAAAACAATTGAATGGTATCATCATGAGAAGCATATATGATCACATCGTTAGAAGAGTGAGTCAATTTGATTTCCCTGGCAGCACAATCAAGCTGAGCCTTGTGCTTAGAAAGCCAGTCCATCCCGAGAATGAGATCAATATCAGAGTCACCAAGAACAATTGGTTTAGCCAGAAATCTATAGTCACCCATCTTGATACCGACATTCGGAACGCACAAATTAGATGTCATATGCTTTCCCGGGGACACCACTGATACAGAACTAGGCAAAACTTGATAACCCAACTCATGCTTAGATGCAAAAGGTCTTGAGATGAAACAATGCGAGGAACCAGTATCAACTAAGACTTTTGTAGGAATATCATTAACAGGAAGATTACCCATGATCACTTCAGAAGAATCCTCCGCTTGAGCTGCATTCATCATGTTCACCTTGGCATGCTTAGGATTATGCTTGACCACTGCATTGCTGGAAGATTTCACAGGAGGAGGAGGCGGAAGGCGCCTTTGGTTCAAGCACTTGTCCGCATAGTGACCCTTTTGCTGACATTTCCTGCAAGTCACCTCAGAGAGCGGACGATAGTAAGGAGCACTTGGCCTTGGAGCTTGGTTCTGAGACTTGTTCTGATAGCCAGGGTTGGGTGGGTGGGAAGATCCACGACCACCTGAGTTATTCTGCTGAAAAGGCTGACGGAACGGAGGAGGAGGAGGCAACCAGAACTTCTGTTGCTTAGCTGCCACAAGTGAGGAAGAAGAAGACTGAACTGCGTCTCTGACTCTCTTCTTAGATGCCTCACACTTGAGCTGAGCAGCTTCTTGTTTCGGCGCCATGTTGTAGAATTCATCATACTTTAATGGCTCGAAAAGCACGAGAGCAAGTTGCAGATCTTCTCTGAGACCACGACTGAATTGGTAGATCATACTCTTCTCATCAGGGATGTCTTGCCTCGCAAAACGAGAGAGCTTCTGGAACTGAGTGTTGTATTGATAGACAGACATGGTGCCTTGCTTGAGATTGCGGAATTCCTCACGCTTACTCTCAACAACACTTTCTGGAATGTGGTGAGCTTTGAAGTCACAGCGGAAATCATCCCAGGTAATCACACGACCTCCTCTGGAATCTTTGTATTGCTGGAACCACTCAGCAGCTTGATCTTTGAGTTGAAAAGAGGCAAACTTGACATAGTCCTCAGGTCTGACATTGCTGCACTCGAAATGCTTGCTGATGTCCACGAGCCAATCATCGGCGTCTGTGGCCTCGACATAGTAGCTGAAGGTCTTTGGCTGATTAGCAAGGAACTGGTTGAGTGAAGCGAAATGCGGCTGATTGTTGCCTTGGCCTTGATTCTCTTGATTACCTTGCCCTTGGTTGCGATCTTGCAAGAGCTGAATCAGAATCTGAGCGTTGGCATTTGTGGCAGTCATCAGGGCTTGCCAAGCCTCCGGAGGCGGAGGTGGTGGCGGAGGGTTAGCCTGACTTCCTTCATTGCGTTCCGGATTCTGAAGCATTGGCGGAGCCATCCTGAAGAGGGTGACATCCATTAGCATCTTGAATAAAAGATATATATTCAAGCTGAATCAAAGGAACGAAATTGCAACATATAGTCTTCACAATAAACATTCGAACGAGAATGAACGAATGAATTCCAATGTAAAACATCACACTTCCATAAGCTGAGAAGCCACTTAGAACAAGGTAAGGAATAAAATCAACAAGGTACGGATGTGAACAAATACTTGGTAAGGATTACCCAATCACGAACCAAATATCTGTGGAAGAAGTACTAGAGCTACAAGAATTCCCACTTATAAACTCCCGAAACTTTCTGGTTATGCAATCAGGTGTTGGGGATACAGGGGACACAAAATATATTACCCAAACTAACAATACCTAGATCCAGCTGTATCCATCCTTCAACACATAACCAAGAAATCCTCGGAAATCATCTACCTCAACCTTCGAAAAGCATCCGTTATACAAGTCATGGCAATACTCCCGCACTCGCCTCAGTACTGGGCTATCAGGGTTATCTCACCAACAACTGTACAAAAGAGATTTTCGATGTCGGCGTACTAACTCAGGTATTCCAGAACTGTAATGATAAAATTATGACGACAACACCTCGGAGCTCAACTCCCCGGGACACCTCCTCTAAAACACCTGCTGACGGGAGGCAACCAAGACAATGTTGTCATCATAAAACCATTCGAACGATTCTAAGATACCCGCGTGATCCTAAAATTGTTTTTAGTGAAATTTGAGAAGAGAAGAGTCAAAACTCTACGTCAGGATGCCTTACCAGAGCGATGAGGAGACTGGGAAGTAAAAAGAATTCCTAAACTCTCCGATATATAATTCCTAAATGACTCAAAACATTTTTCTAGACACAACTTGGCCGCTAAATACGATCAATCAGTGGGGGCTCCTAAGGTCGGGGAAGGCTCTGATTACCAACTTGTAACGCCCTCGATGCGGCTATATCTCCCACGTGTCGAGGCACGACTTAGAGGCATAACCGCATTGAAAGCAATGTCGCAAGTGAGGTAATCTTCACACAACCCATGTAATACATAAGGGAAAAGTTACATAGTTGGCTTACAGTCGCCACTTCACACAATACATAAATAAACATCCATCATACAGAGTACACTCAGGGTCCGACTACGGTACCAAAATGAAAGAATACTACCCCAAATGTTACATAGATCCCCGGATCACCCCAACTGGGCTCCACTACTGATCATCTGGAAAAGAAACATAGTAACGGCCACGTTCCTCGTGGAACTCCCAAGTGAGCTCGTGTGTGTCATCTGCACTGGCATCGTTGGTACCTGCAACTGTCGTGGTCGAATCTGTGAGTCACGGGGACTCAGCAATCTCACACCCGCGAGATCAAGACTATTTAAGCTTATAGGTAGGAAAGGGTTGTGAGGTGGAGCTGCAGCAAGCGACTAGCATATATGGTGGCTATCAACGCAAAAGAGAGCGAGAAGAGAAGCAAAGCACGGTCGTGAAACTAGAAGTGATCAAGAAGTGATCCTAGAACAACCTACGTCAAACATAACTCCATCACCGTGTTCACTTCCCGGACCCCGCCGAGAAGAGACCATCACGGTTACACACGCGGTTGATGTGTTTTAGATAAGGTCAACTTCGGGTTTTCTACAACCGGGCATTAACAAATTCCCATCTGCCTCATAACCGCGGGCACGGCTTTCGAAAGATAATACCCTGCAGGGGTGTCCCAACTTAGCCCATTATAAGCTCTCACGGTCAACGAAGGATATTCCTTCTACCGGGAAGACCCGATCAGTCTCGGAATCCTGGACTACAAGACCTTTCGACAGTAATAAAACAAGTCCAGCAAAGCCGCCTGATTGTGCCGACAAATCTTGATAGGAGCTGCACATATCTCGGTCTCAGGGCACATCCGGATGAGCTGTCCGTACAACTAAAACCCAGCCTCAAGTTTCCTTGAGGGGGCGCTGCACAGTGCTCTAGTTTGGACCAGCAATCGAAGGAGAACTGGCCCGGGGGTTTAAAATGAAGATGACCCTTGAGTCTGCAGAACCGAAGGGAAAAAGGCTTAGGTGGCAAATGGTAAAACCAATGTTGGGCCTTGCTAGAAAAGTCTTATTCAAAGAGAACTGTCAAGGGGGTCCCATAAATCACCCAACCGTGTAAGGAACGCAAAATCCGGGAACATAACACCGGTATGACGGAAACTAGGGTGGCAAGAGTGGAACAAAACACCAGGCATAAGGCCGAGCCTTCCACCCTTTACCAAGTATATAGATGCATTAATTAAATAAGAGGTATTGTTATATCCCAACAAGTCAACATGTTCCAACAAGGAACAACAAGTCCATGTTTCAACAAGGAACAAACTTCATCTTCACCTGCAACTAGCAACGCTATAAGAGGGGCTGAGCAAAGCGGTAACATAGCCAATCAACGGTTTGCTAGGACATGGATGGTTAGAGGCTGACATGGCAATATGGGTGGCAAGATATAGCAAGTGGTAGGTATCGCAGCATAGGCATAGCAAAAGAGCGAGCATCTAGCAAGCAAAGATAGAAGTGATTTCGAGGGTATGGTCAACTTGCCTGCAAGGTTCTCAGAGTCGTCGAAAGCTTGGTCCTCGTAAGCGTTCTCAACAGGTTCCTCGTTCACGTACTCGTCTCCCGGCTCTACCCACAACAAGAACACAAGCAAAGAGGACAAATATCAATCATGATGCAATGTGCAAGCAACATGATGCAAAACATGGCGTGATATGCGAGATGTGATATGCAATGCATATGCATGCTCCGGAAGGACAAGGATGAACAAGGCATAATCTTGGCAAAACAAGTATGCCACTGGATAGGTGAGGTGATTTCGGTTGAAATCGATATAAAGATCACCGGGATCGGATGCACGGTTTGCAAATGACAAGCAATACAAGAATGACAATAATCTGCCAATAACAGCATGATGATACTTAGCAAGCAACAAGAAATTAAGCTACTACACCCAAACATAGCAACAAGGCATATGACAGTAATCTACTCAAGATGCTTGACAGGAGATGAACAGTGAGCTACGGCTAAATCATAACATAACAGGTTCAAACAAGCATGGCAAAAGTGCAAAAGATAACAGGTTCACAGACTGTGAAAATAGCAACATGCCAGAAATTAACATCAGGATGACATGTTTAGAACAATGAAACAACATGCTACAGGATCAGGACATAGCAAAATAAGGCATGGCATGAATCTACTCAAGGCACTTAACAAAAATCCCTTACTGACCATAAGCCAAAAAGGATCATAAAATATGATAACACCCATGTCAATTAAGCAAGTTTTCGTTACAGGTTTCAGACTTGGCAGAAAACTGGACATGTCACAAACAGACAACAAGTAGGCATGTTCGTGAGCTCGATGCACTCACTACAGGGCATATCAAGATGAACTAAGCATACGTCCATCAAGAAGACATGACATAAGAATTAGACATGGCAAGAATAATATTATATCATGCAAGGATCAACTACAACAAGCTTGGCAAAATCGAATAACATGTAAACAATCTGCCAGCAACATTTTATAGCAAAAGTAGAGCTCGATTGACTCAAGCTATGGCACTCCATAGATATAAACAAAGACATGGATGGATAGAGCAAATCCATATTCTAAAAACACCCTTACTGATCATGCTCAAAATATGCATAGATCTCTCGGAAACAACATGAACACTTGGCATAAAAATAACAGCAGGCAGGAACTTAGTGAAATTACTAAGTCCCTGAAATCAGCAACATCATGTACCCTAGTTTGCATGCTTGTGCTAGTCACCACAGAGGTCACAAAAATACATGGCATAATTCTCTGGAAAGGTAACATGGCACATTACAAAACTCATGTAGGACGCAACTTCATAGGGTCCACACATCAATCATGGAAAAAATGACAAAATGGCATGTTCTGATAAGAATCAGGAACTAACATCACATAGCCCTCTTCTAGCAGCATTTCGGGCATCAGGATGACATCAAATGAAAATGATGCAATGGAACGAAATAATGTAATCTTCGGGACGAACAATCTGACATATAATACGCACGAAACGGGGCTACGGATGCAAAGGTATGGCATGATGAACATGTGATAAATATGCAAACAATCTGGGACTTGAAGAAACTGAGAGGGGACGAAAGTCAACCCGCGGGCTCCCGATCGGATCTGGCGAGCTCGCCGGAGTTCGGGGCGCGGGGAGGCCGGGACGTCGCCGGCGAGCGGCGTGGATGCGGGGTCGGGCGGATCCGGCGGGGGCCGCGGCGGAGGAGGTCCGGCGGAGTCGGCCGGCGACGGGCGACGCGGAGGCGTCGGGCGGCGGGGCGGAGAACTCCGGGCGGTGGCGAGCGGCGGTCGCCGGCGGGCGGCCACGGCGGAGGCGGCAGCGAGGGGCGCCGGCGGGCGTGGGCGCTCGGGAGGAAGTGGGCGGCGTCGGGAGGACGTGGGCCGCGGGGGCCGGCCACGGGCCCCGGCGGGCCTGCGCGGTACGGGCGGCGGCGCGACAGGTGCCGCGCCCTGAATGGGCGCGGGCGGCGGCGCGGGCATGTCCGGCGCGGACCGGACACGTCCGGTGGCGGCGGGGTGCGGGGCTAGGGTTTTGGACCCGAAATGGAGGAGGGGTGCACATATTTATAGGTAGGAGGAGCTAGGAGGCTCCAAATGGAGTGCGGTTTTCGGCCACGCGATCGTGATCGAACGGCGGTGGACATGGGAGTGTCTTAGATGGGTTGTTGGGCTGTTTGAAGGGGTGTTGGACTGCAACACACACGAGGCCTTCACGGTTACCCGGTTAACCGTTGGAGTACCAAACGACCTCCGATTGACCCGAAACTGGACAGGCGGTCTACCGTGCTATACCGAGGCCGCTTGACAAACCTCGATCCAATCCGAGAAAGTTTAATACCCGCTCACGAAGAAATGTAAAAGGAGACGCCGGGGGACATAGGAGCGCCGGATTGCAAAACGGACAACGGGGAAAATGCTCGGATTCATGAGACAAACACGTATGCGAATGCGATGCGCATGATAACATGATAAGAAATGCATGCCATGAACAAAATACAAAACGAAGGGAAACCCAACCACAGAGGAAATATTATAACACAATGCCGAAAATGGCAAGAGTTGGATTACAAATATGGCAAGTTACATCCGGGGCGTTACACCAACGCATCCACATTATCCTCAACCCAAAGCGCCAGGTCGCCCCGAAAGGCCATGGTTACGGGGGCGATGGCAGCATTGAAATCAAAGTTGGGGTCGGCATTCCAAAGGTGGATGAAGACGCGGGAGAAAGCACGCCCAAGTAGGCCACGACCCCTCTCCTCCACAAGCAGGCGAGCTTTGTCAGATCGGGCCACCAATCGCGTCACCACCTCGGTGAAGAAGGTCGGATGGCTAGCATAGTCATTCGAGTGAGGGGCCGGAGTATTCTCGTCGCGGATGTAACCCAAGGTGGTGTTAGCCCTGTTTTGGAGGTCTTGAAGCATACGAGCATGCTCGGGCTCCAGCGTCCGACGTTGGAGCACTTCCTCCCTGTTTCGCCGAGCGACGACCTCGGCGTCATCAACCCGTCTCCGGAGAGAAAGCAGCTCGGCGCGGGCGGAGGCCAAGTCCGCCTGCGCCGTAACCAGCGTCGAGGTAGGTCGGGCTTGAACATCACTGGCCAAACGATGCGGTGTAGCTCCGGGGTGAACGCGCGTCATCCTGCCGTGGTCATGGGAGCCCGCTATGGAGGTGGAGCCTGATCTTGGTGCTCGCGCACCACCACCTCGGGTGGCACATGGTCTAGACATGGCGGTGATGGGAGTGCACGCGCCTCTCCTTGGGGCTGCTGCACCACTTGGCAGCTTTCCTCACCGCGCGTCGGCGCCCTGCCAGGCGGGGCGCGCCGTGGAGCCTCGCGCCTTGGCTCGGGGACGACATCTTGTCTGGGAGGTGGAGGAGGCACACCATGGGCCATGTCGCACGCAAGAGACAGCACGGGAGGCAGCGAACGAGACGGTGCCGGGGCCTCTCCCGCAGAGCTGACGAGCTCGGCGATGCGGTCCAGCCAGTCCTCATAGAGCTCATCGGTCAGGCGATAGCGCAGGAGCTCGCGTGCCATGAGCAACGCAGCCTGCGCGTTCGCCGGACCGCGACAAGCATGAGAAGACGAAGCAGCCACCGGATTGAGCGACGGAGTGGCGGTGCGTCCATCACGGCGCATAGAAGGTTATAGCAAGGAAGCCTGCTGCTCATGGGCTGCGGGGCCAGTGGCGGCGTATGCCACAAGCGATGCGTAACGGTGGGGAGCACCGTCGCCTATAGGCACTGCCTGGGCGACGCGGGCGGTGAGGGCGGCCCGGCGCTTTGCACGAACTCGACGAGCATTAGGCATGGGGACAGCGAAAGGGGGCAGACCGACGGAGGAAGAGAGGCTCCAACGCACCCCTACCTGGCGCGCCAAATGTCGGATTTCGGGCTCCGCAAACCCTGGATAGATTTGGAATTTGGGGTGCGTGTGAAGAACTCAACCTCCCCAGTCTGCCAACTCGTCGATCCCATGGCCTAGCTCGATGATCTGGAAGGAAATTTGACACATGAGATTACCTAGATTCGGGCCACCTTGCGGCGTAACACTCTACTCCTGCTTTGTGGTGGATTGGCCTCGAGGTGGGCTGAGGATGAACTAGTATAGTGGGAAAGAACAACCTCAGGAGGTGTGTTCTTGTGTTTGTGTGAGCTGGTGAGGGTGTGGATCGACTGGATCTGGATCCCCTCCTATGGTGGTGGCTAGGCTCTATTTATAGTTGCCATGGTCCTCTTTCCAAAATGAAGGCGGGAAGGGATCCCACAATGGCCAAATTCGAAGGAAGACAACCAGTACATCTTATCTTGACAAAAGGTGGTGTTCGCCTACAAAGCTTCAGCTCGTAACACCATGGTGGGCTCGGCGATGACGTCCGTCCTGCCGTCCTGTCTGTCTTGGTCTTGTAGCATGGAAATGGAAACCTCTGGTTGATGCCCCGGGACTCCGCGCCTGTGCTTGCCTCCTTAGCACCAAAGAGGAAATGTGTTGTACTGCGCCACCTGGCGCCCGCCTGGCCTTGGTCGTCATGGCATGCATCACCCGAACCTCACGAGGTGAGGTCTTGCATAGAAATCTCCGCTCCTCAGGAGCCAGCCTAAGGAGGCCGCACCTTCTAGAGGTCTTGGCGTCGTCCGCCCCGCGAGGCTTGTCCCCTCGCAAGGGTCTTGTGTTGTTGGTGCTGAAGATGGGTCCTACCAGGCCCTCGATGGAGCCATGCTGCGGGCCGCAGTCAGGCAAGTCTGGGTACCCCGGTTCCCAGAACACCAGCACCAAGTGAGAGCTTGAGGGACTCGTGACGGGGGAAAGGTCATCCTCACCGCCACCATTGTTGTGCCCACGTTATCGGCCATGAGAACCTCCATCATCAACTCGGTGCTCTCACACGCAGACTCGTCGGAGGAGTCGTCCTGAAGCCCTTCCGAGAGGTCGAGGGCGGGCTCATCGGACTCGAAAGCCGCCACATGTTCCGCTACACCCTGAAGTGCCACGTCGTGCTTGATCCAATGCTGCAGTTGTGAGTTTCGGGAGCGCTTGCGAGAGTGCACAACAAGGAGGAGAGGAGCCACACAGTACGGGACCGAAGGCTGCCAAAGAAGGACTCCAAACAAGGATGAACAAAAATGCGCCGCACCATGGATGCGGCCTCACGAAGGCATGCCGAGTCATCGATAATGAAGTTGAGCACTCCGAAACATATTTCTCCACTCACTAACATGATGATGATGATAGTGATGAAATTCCACTTCCGCCAAGAAATAACTAGACCCCTTGCCCCACGGTGGGCGCCAGCTCTCGGGGTTACGATCCTCATAATGAGTACTAGGGGTACGAAAGAGGTGCAAAGCTTAGCTACAGTGTAGGTGTAACACTCTGTGTTTTATGAGTTTAGGTCTCTCTCGGAAGAGGTAACGTCCCTATACGTCCCGTGCTCCGAGGCTTGTTTTCTTTGGTGGGCATGATTACAGGGATAACTTAACCACTGCTCAGGAGGAGGATGACGACTTATATAGAGTGCGCCGCAGCCTCCACCGCTCCCACGTCACCGGGGTATTTAATGTTCGTAACTACGATAGTTACAAGTAGAAATAGTCACAACTATGACAGTTATAGGTATAGTAGCTATGACTATACTTAAAGAATGACTTAAGACTACTCGAACTTTGTAGCTCCCACGTCGTCCCTTCATCTTCTTTGCCCGAGTGGTGGTGGTGACGCCAACTGGAGAGTGGGCGGCCGAGTGTTGTCGAGGTATCCGAGTGATCTTCCAGTTATACGCATCTGAATGCTCATGTGGTACAGAGACCCACCAATGATGGTGTTGGACACTAGGTGGGTGACCTCATCGAGGCCTAGTGGGTAGTCATAGGGAGAAAATATTCATCTTAGTCTCGATAGATTCATCTCCATCTTCATTGTATCCCCCTCTTATGAGGCGACCTCCCACATCAACCAAATTCAAACCAGAAGTGGGGTATTAGTCTACAATGAGGGCCCAAACCTAGGTAAGCGCCTCGTATGCGATCCTTCTATTGTACTTCCAGTCTCGCACACCACACTATCGAGGCTTATCACGGTTCCGTATATCGCCATCCATGGAAGGAGTTAGAGTCAATCCCTTACCCGTACTTTCAGAATCCCAATAGTGGCAATTCTAATAAATATTGTTTTGGACCTGTAGAGTGCATATGAACTCCTAATTTGGTGATTCCAAGTGCATTGGTGTTTGTGGAGATGTGAAGTATCTTTTAGGTTTTAACTTTGTTCATTTGTCAGCATTTTTAGGGGTTGACCTCAAAATATTTATGTACTAGTTCATCCAATTTGCAATAACTCCCAATTTCACCGGACATGGAAGTTTCTTTGGTAGTTTATTGATGTCTATTACACAACTTATTCTTGTAAACTCGTGTTGGCCTCCAAGCGCAGAGTTTGTAGGACAGTAGCAATTTTCCCTCAAGTGAATGACCTAAGGTTTATCAATCCGTGGGAGGCATAGGATAAAGATGTTCTCTCTCAAACAACCATGCAACCAAATAACAGAGAGTCTCTTGTGTCCCGAACACACCAAATACAATGGTAAATTTTATAGGTGCACTAGTTCGGTGAAGAGATGGTGATACAAGTGTAGTAATGATAGTAGATATTGATTTTTGTAATAGGAACAATAAAAAAATAGCAAGGTAGCAAGTAACAAAAGTGATCACAAAAGATATTGCAATGCTTACAAACAAGGCCTAGGGTTCATACTTTCGCTAGTGCAATATCTCAACAATGCTAATATAATGGGATCATATAACTATCCCTCAACGTGCGAGGAATAATCAGTCCAAAGTTCTTATCTAGCGCAGAACATAAGAGAAATTCTTTGTAGGATATGAAACCACCTCAAAGTTATCCTTTCCGATCAATCTATCCGAGAGTTCATACTAAAATAATACCAAATTATCCTTTCAAATCGATCTATCCAAGAGTTCATACTAAAATAACAACATATGATACACATCAACCAACTCTAATGTCACCTAGATACTCCATTGTCACCACGAGTATCTGTGAGTTAATTATACGATATGCATCAAACAATTTCAGATTCATAATACTCAATCGACCACAAAGAACCTCAAAGAGTGCCCCAAGATTTCTACTAGAGAAAGTAGGACAAAAACGTGCATAGATTACCCCAATGTCACCTTAGGAATCCGTGAGTCGAGTTCCAAAACATATATCAAGTGTCGTGGTTTAACATGACCACCCTTGGGGCCATTGGCCCCTTGTGGTTCGGCAAGGGGGAAGAGCGCATTGCACAAAGAGCAGAGACTGTAGAGCAGCATGGCAATGATGACACGGGCAGTTTTTACCCAGGTTCGAGCCACCGCGAGGCGTAAACCCTACTCCTGCTTTGGTGGACTGATGAAAGGACCGTGGTGGAGATGCTGCGCTCTTGCCTGGCAAGGTCGCCTCTGGACAAGAGCAGTTACGCGCGTATGAGTGTACAAGGGTGCGAATCCTTTCTAAGGTTGCCACGACCCTCCTTTCACAGGTCAAGGGGTCACCACAATGGCAAATCAGTCATCATCCAGGGATTAGATAGCCACAGTGATATCATACCTAACTCTGCAGATAGGATAGGGTGCATTAAATGCACCGCTTAGTGTCACATCATGGGTGTAGCCCGGCAAGCCTTGTCGTGCTATTCAACCACCTTCTCGCCTTCCCGTGTGACACATCTCTGGACGGGTGTCACTTTGCTGCGTTGTTCCTCAGAGATGGCTGCCACATGCCAACACTACTAGGAAAACGCCTATAGACAAACACTTAGTAGTAGCGTGGGTTATTTGGCATGCGCTACTGCTAATTAGTAGTAGCGCAGGAAAAGAAAACGCGCTACTGGTATGGAATAGTAGTAGCGCGGGCACTGAAAACCCCCGCTGCTACAAAATGATTTACACCATGCCCTCCCAACAAACAATAATAGTAGAGCGGGGTGTAAAACCTACGCTACTAATAGATAGATAGTTGCAGCGCTATGGGACATGTCATGCTACCACTATCCCACCAACCGTCCCACTCCACTCTCCCACACCACCAACCCTCGATCCAAATCTAGATCGAGATCCCCTCTACCGGTGGCCTCCCCTTGTCTCTTCCTCTTCCTCAACCTCATCTCCTCTCCTCTGCTGTTCAATCCGACAAGCATCAAGAACTGAAGGCCGCCCTACGCCGTGCAACGTGGATATAGGACTCGAGCAACAGCCAAGGCCGGGAAACTGCCGCTCGGCGTCTCCCGCAATCAAGCAGTAGCCAAGGCCGGGCTCTCGGCCTCCTCACGACGTTCTCTCTTCCTTCCCCGTCACCGTCGTAAATCGAGGTTCGGCCGTCCGCACTGCAACAGTAAGCATGCACGCACGCCGCCACTCCCCCTACCTCTCTCCCCGTCCCTCTCCGGCGGTTCCCTTCGTCGGTGGCGGCGGGGAATCGGCTTAGCGGACTGGGGTACCCGCTTTGGTGCGGGGTTACATCTTCCCCTTCCCAACCCCTCTACTCAAATAGCCTTTGGGGTCTTTGAGATACTAACTGGAGTATTTGTTAGCTTTAAGAAGAAAGATGAAAAAATTGGACGTGTCTCCTCCACCGAGCTCGATGTAAGGTTTGTTGTTTACATGCGTTTGTGGTTAGATTAACGTAATTGGAATGATCATTTTCAGTATTGTTTGACATATTACTACATGGTGTTTCAACATTTAGTGGTGTGCTCTGATAACTCTGTATTCCCTTCTTATGTGTGTTCACTTATCCTTTCTGATTAATATTTTCCTTGAATACAAGCAGAATTAATTCGAATTCTAGCCACTGCTATTTGTGTGAGAGCTAAGAACACGTATCTGTCGATGACACTAAGCAAAATGTCGAGAAGAAGAAGCACCGGAAACCAGCAAACAACATGGTAAACAACCATCACATAAACATGGCATGATGCCTAATCAAGTATGATGCATGTCCGTTTTAATGATTCATGGCATGGCAAAGTGCAACAAACAATACTACAAGTTAAGTGGAGCTCAATATGCAAAGAGTTGCATATTGACGAAAAACCACATTCAAGTTATTTAGTTTGCTCTCGATTAGAAACAAGACAAGATTAAATGTTGGTTAACATGGCAAGAGGTGAAGCATAATAATACTACCTATCTAGGCAAGTTTAAAAGTGGCCGGAACAATAAAAAACAATTCCGAAAAATCCTCATATGCATATTTCCAATTTTGTACTGTTCTGCCCTATACGTAATTTTAATGTTGTTAAACAGAAAAATAAATTGTAGCACGTTAATCTATGCATTTTTCTACCCCATTTACATCTAAAGTTTATTTAAAATGGAGCTACGGTTATTTAGTTATGAATTAAATCAATTTAGCAAGTCATTTATGCAAATTAAATCAAATAGCAATTTGAACATCTTAAACATGGATGAAAACAGCAAATTACGAAACTAGATGAAATTCTAAGCATGTTGCATATATAGTTTGTTTAGTTGGATACATGCATATTTAGCTATAGACATTGTAAAACAGTGGCAATACTATCATTTTGCAATGCACTGGAGAATAACGAAATTCACAAGCAGAGGAAAAAAATGCACAGGCCAGAAACATTAGAGTGCAGCGGCCCAGAAGTGGAATCGGGCCCAACTGGCTATGTGTGTGTGTGCTCGAATTACAATAGAGAAGCAGGGATAAAAAGAAATCGGGAGAGCCAGGGTTCAAACCCTGAACCTCAGGGATTTGGAGTGGCTGCTGCTACTCTGTGTAAGCAAAAAATCACAGAACAAAAGGAGCCAACTGTGGGGATTTGATCTCTGGTCACGCGGGTGCAGACCTGGTAGTCTAACCAGTAGCAACAGCAGTGCACTTGAGACAAATCGCACACAAACTCTAACTAACCCAACAGTCCGGGCGAACCTGACAGAAACAGGGCAAATAACAGGGTCGCCTGGGATTTGATCCCCAGACCCCTCGGTAGGATAGTGGCTGCTCTAGTCGTTGAGCTAGCTGTCTCCTTCTGATACATAGGGACATCGGCGGAATAAAAAGCATGTGGGCATCGCGACTAGGACCAAAACGGAAACGTGCGCAAGCACGGGGACTCGCTGGCGACGGGAGCCAACAGCAATAGCTGCTGTGGTTGCAGAGGACCGGAGGGGGTGCAGAAACGTGCCAGGGTGCATGTGGTGGCGCAGCGGATGCGAGGGTGTGCGTGTGCAAGGGGCCGAGCAGAGGAGCTAACGAAGCTGCTACCATGGCGTTCATGGAGATCAAACTCCTGCTCGCGTGGATCAGGACCTAGAGGATGAAAACGAGCGCTAGGTAAAGACCAGGAGGGTGAGGAGCTCATGGTGGGTAGGTGGTGTAGTCGATCATGTTCGGGGACGAACGGAGGCGACGAGGGAAGGCGCCGACCGGTGTTGTCCATGAAGTAGCAGGAAGCAGGGGAGAAGACGACGATGAACTTGGCGACGTAGTGGAGGTGACCTAGTGCGGGGAAGATGCCTGAACGGACGTAGTGGACTTCGAGGAAGAAGATGGACATGTCGGAGACGAGCTTGACGCCCTCCAGCTGCGAGCACGACGAGGGACGCCGGCGGGGTTTTCTCTTGGGTGCTCTGTTCTTGAAGAAGAAGAAGAAGAACCAGAGGAAGCGGAGGCCTTGTGGTGGCGGGGAGAGGGGGAAGAGGGAAACCCTAGGGGGCGGGGCTGCGGCTTTATAGATGCACGAATGGACAGCTCGGCCATGGGGGCGCCGCGGTGGCCATGTGCTCATAATTTACTATGAGGAGGAAAAACGAGGGAAAGAAGAAAGGTGAAGGAGAGAGAGACCGACAACTGGGGTCACCTAGGTGATCCACGTAGGATTTACCAGCGAGAGGGAGAGAAGGGGCACGCTGGCGCTGGCTGGGCTCCAGGAAGGGAGGAGGCCCAAGTGCAGTGCCCAGGTATGGCTTGTTCCTGCTTTAAATTCTTTCTGCAAGCGAAATAGAAGAGGGAAATGGCGAGGAGTGTAGGGCATGAATTTGAAAGAAGTAACAATATTTTTGTACTTCTGGAATTATGAAGGATTAGAATAAATTGACTTGGCAATTTTTAGAGGTAGAAAAATAATCCAAGTTTGGATTAATTCAAACATGAGTCATTTTTTATCCTGACCAAATCGAACCCAAAACAGCTGAAACTTGACAGAGAGGTTGCTGGCATGGTCTAAGATTTATTGAAAATAAGTGAACATTTATTGGAACAGGAAAATGCCAGTTGCAATAAATGTGTGAGAATTGAAGGAAGAAGCTAGTGATGGGGTGTTGCACTTGATGATGGTTTAGCTAGAAGGGCAAGATGGAACTGTAAAGAAGATGAGGAGAAGGAGTTCACAAAGATAACAAGCACACAACAAATATGGACATGACAATGATGATCATGATGCAAATGCAACAAAATGACAAAGGTAATATCACAACATGAAGCATAGAACAAAGAAAGTGACACAACCATGGCAAACAAACAAGGATGGAACAACGCAATATAATAAAAGATGAACATGATGCAAGAAGAAAAATATGGCAATGACATTCATCATGATCATGGCAACAACATAGGGGAAAGGAAATATGCAAAACAATTATGACAATGCCACTCACAATAAACACACGACAACAACTAAAATAAAGGAAGGCAACTAGAGCGTCGGTCTCGGGGCGTCACAACACTCCTCCACTAACAAGAGATATCGTCGCGAGATCTTAGGACCGGGACAGGACAGAAAAGGGACAGGGTAAAACAAGAACAAAAGAGAGAAGATTAAGACGAGAATCAGAAGCTCGAGGAACAAGATGAGAATGGAATAAGACTGAAAGAACTTAGGCAGCACTCCGGTTGAACATGGAAAGAGTTAGAACTGAGATTGACAAGATGGAACGATAGTTGACGAGAGGAACAACACAATGCCTCCGGAAGAATTGAAATAGTGAAATGCAAAGGACGGATAAGAGAAGAACAATTTCCACCACGAATGAAATTGGAAGTAACCTTAGAAGGAAGGATTGAACGGAGTTGTTGAGAAAATCCACAACAAAAAGAATAAGCTTGTTGTGGACTTATGGATAGCATCTCAAAATTATGAGGAGATAACCGACCGCAAATGGAAATGATTGAATAGAGGAAAAAATGAACAAATGCAAAACTCCACTTCAAAAGAATACGAAAAACTATTTGCAGCTCGAGAATCAAGAAGAAGAATACTTGAGCTTCTCCATCAAGAATCTGAACCACCGTGAAGGACTCCGGTAACAAAAAGATGATGAGACAGAACTGAAAGATGAAAAGAATAAGACAAAAGCCTTGCGATGATTAAGATGGAGCTTTGCGACGAGGCAAGCGAGAAGGCTTGGAACTCCGGAAAAGAAAAGAATAACTCAGGATCGAGAAACTATTCATCATGAAAAATCTTCGAAGGAAGGAATGAATCCACTTGATGAAAGAAGAATAAGGATTATGTTATGCTTATCCTCCACCAATTAAATTGATGAGAAACAATGGATTTGCATACTACTTGTTCGCGTTGGAAAGGATTGAGGGGAGATATAGCGCAAAACTTGGGAAGGTCCTCATGAACCACCGGTAAGATTTGGTAAGAACGAATTAATTATACGATAGCAACAGAAAAGAAATTTTGAACGAACCACTATAAGAATTGAAAATGAACGAAGAGAAGATAACGAATTGCCGGAAAGAATTAGAAACAAACGAAGATACTTGAGTGAATCAAGATGCAAAAGAACGAAGAGATTACAAACTGATTAAAGATCAAACCACTGGAAGAATATGGACACGAACGAAAAGGAATTAATATAGAATAATTGGAGAACGAAGCTGAAAAACTTGGAACAAAGAAATATTCCAAAAAGCTGGCCTCCGGATGATCGAAATGAAAAAAAACAACTCTTGAAATACTCCGGATGGATGAAAAAAATTGCACAATTTGAAATAATTTGAGAGGATAACAACAAGCTAGCACCGCGAATCTCCGAGAGAATGGACAAGATTTAGGGAAAACTCTACTTCGGTCTTCAGATGATGAGAATGACGACGAGGAACACCTTGAAGAATTTGTCGAAACACTCCGAAAGAATAAAAATAGGAAAGATTGAACCGAACATAAAAGAATTTGGACGCTATCTTTGAGAAGGCATCTGACTGATGATATTCATACCTACGTCAAATTTCAAAAGAACTTGAGAATAGCTCCGGGAAAATCAGAAGAGTCAGGTAAGATCCTGGGAAAGACTTGTGGGTTAGGGTCCACTAAAAAGAAACACCGTTGGAAAAGGATCGTTGGAGAGAGAGATGATGCACCCGAACAACTGAGGGACTTGAAAGAGGTGAAAACCTTGAAAAGATTGAATGCAAACACTATTCTTCTGAGATGTCTTCATCACTCCGGAACGATTAAATGGCGAGAGCCGACCAAGCAAGGGGAAAATTTGAGATCGCCGACATATTCAATAGAAAAGCACCGGTTGAAATAATTGAGGAGAGAATGCAAAGGCTTCGCACGAGTAGGATGGATACTCGATTATGAACTCCGGTTCTGAGAAGAAAAAGGGTTGGCGGGTGGGATAAAACAAGGACAACTTCGAATTGGGAAACAACGTCGATTGAAAAGAGCTGAGGATTGATCTCCCACAAAAGAAAGAGGTTCGAATCTACTCGAAGAGAAGTGCGCCGGATTGAAAAAAGGATGGACAATGAACGAAAACTAACCGCGTGATCCTACAGAAAATTTGAAGGGGAAGAGAAGTAAGTCAAAACACCTACGTCAAGATTCCTTACCAAAGCGACGAAGGGGGCTGAGGAGTAGAAAGAATTCCTACTCTCCGATATAACTAGACTCCAAAAAAAGTGTTCTTCAAGACTCGACAGTGGCCAAGCTACACGATCAAACAAGGGGGGCTCCTAAGATCGGTCGAGGCTCTGATACCAACTTGTCACACCCAATATGTGATACTATCCTAAAGAGACTCAAAGGTCCCACCAAGGATAGAACCGCATATTGACACGCTTTTGCAAGGTGGATATCATTACATCGTACCATTACATAATAGTTGGGGATACATACATAAGGCACAAACGCCCAAGAATACATCAACATGATACAAGAGATCAACATCCGACTACGGATGAAACACAAACATAAACTCAAACAATATCCACCCTGCTAGCCCAGGCTGCCGACCCGGAACCTAACCCAAGATCGACGTAGAAGAAGAAGAACTCCAACATGAGTAAACATCGCTCTCCCATCATGATCATCGCATAACATGTACCTGCAACTGGTGTTGTAGTAATCTGTGAGCCACGAGGACTCAACAATCCCATTACCATGGGTATCAAGACTAGCAAAGCTTAATGGGTAAGGAAGGGGTAAAGTGGTGAGGCTGCAGCAGCGACTAAGCAACGTATGGTGGCTAACTTATGAAACAAGAGCGAGATGAGGAACTAAGCAAACGGTCGCCAACTAGTAATGATCAAGAAGTGATCCTGAACTCCTACTTACGTCAAACATAACACAAAAACCGTGTTCTCCTCTCGAACGACCCCGAAAAGAGACAATCACGGTTACGCACGTGGTTAGTGTATTTTACAAGAGTTTCCTTCAAGTTTACTACAACCAGATATCAACAAATTCCCATCTGCCACATAACCATGGGCACGGCTCTCGAAAGTTTATACCCTGCAGGGGTGTCCCAACTTAGCACATGACAAGCTCTCATGGTCAACAAAGGGTATTCCTTCTCCCGGGAAGACCTGATCGGTCTTGGTATCCCGGTTACAAGACATTTCGACAATGGTAAAACAAGACCATCAAAGCCGCCCATGTGCCGACAATCCCGATAGGAGCTGCTCATATCTCGTTCTTAGGGCAACACCGGAGGAGACATCCTACGAGTAAAACCAGCCCTCAAGTTTCCCCGAGGTGGCCCCGCAGTCTGCTCGTTTCGGACCAACACTTAGAGAAGCATTGGCCCGGGGGGTTAAAATAAAGATGACCCTTGGGTTGGCCGACCCAAGGGAAGGGTAATAGGTTGTTAGGCAAATGTAAAACCAAGGTTGGGCCTTGCTGGAGGAGTTTTATTCAAAGCGAACTGTCAAGGGGTTCCCATAACACCCAAGCGCGTAAGGAACGCAAAATCAAGGAACATAACACCGGTATGACGGAAAACTAGGGCGACAAGAGTGGAACAAAACACCTGGCATAAGGCCGAGCCTTCCACCCTTTACCAAGTATATAGATGCATTAATTAAATATAAGATATATTGTGATATCCCAACATAAACATGTTCCAACATGGAGCAATCTTCAACTTCACCTGCAACTAGCAACGCTATAAGTGGGGCTTAGCAAATGCGATAACATAGCCAAACAACGGTTTGCTAGGAAGGGTGACAAAGGTTAGAGGTTCATGGCAATTTGGGAGGCTTGATAACAAGTGGTAGGTAGCGCGACATAGTGATAGCATCGAGACAACTAGCATAGCAATGATAGTAATGAGATCCAAGGTGACGGTCATCTTGCCTGAAATCCCGCTAGGAAGAAGAAAGAGTCCATGAAGAAGACGATCCCACATAGTCGAACGAATCCTCACAATCGCAACGATTAACGGAACTATCGAGAAGAAGAAGCACCGGAAACAAGTAAACAACATGGTAAACAACCATCACATAAACATGGCATGATGCCCAATCAAGTATGGTGCATGTCCGGTTTAATGATTCATGGCATGGCAAAGTGCAATAAACAATACTTCAAGTTAAGTGGAGCTCAATATGCAAAGAGTTGCATATTGAGAAACACCACATTCAAGTTATTTAGTTTGCTCTCGATTAGGAACAAGACAAGATTAAATGTTGGTTAACATGGCAAGAAGTGAAGCATAATAATAATACCTATCTAGGCAAGTTTAAAAGAGGCCGGAACAACAAACAACAATTCTGAAAAATCCTCATATGCATATTTCGAATTTGGTATTGTTCTGCATTATACACAATTTTAATGTTGTTAAACATAAAAATAAAGTGCAGCATGTTAATCTATGCATTTTTCTACCCCATTTACATATAATGTTTATTTAAAACGGAGCTACGGTTATTTAGTTATGAATTAAACCATTTTAGCAAGTCATTTATGCAAATTAAATCAAACAACAATTTGAACATCTTAAACATGGATGAAAACAACAAATTATGAAACTAGATGAAATTCTAAGCATGTCGCATATATAGTTTGTTTAGTTGGATACATGCATATTTAGCTATAGATAATGTAAAACAGTGGCAATACTATAATTATGCAATGCACTGGAAAATAACGAAATCCACAGGCAGAGGAAAAAATGCACAGGCCAGAAGCATTAGAGTGTAGCGGCCCAGAAGTGGAATCGGGCCCAACCGGCTATGTGTGTGTGCGCGTGTGCTCGAATTACAACAGAGAAGCAGGGATAAAAAGAAATCGGGAGAGCCACGGATGGAACCCTGAACCTTGGGGATTTGCACTGGCTGCGCTAGCCAGTTGGATGGATCAGTGACAGTGTTCTGCTAGGGGCTCAATTTCATATGAAATAGGAAAAGGGTTGCTACTCTGTGTAAGAAAAAAAAATCATAGAACAACAAAAGGAGCAACCGTGGGGATTCGATCTCTGGTCACCCTGGTGCAAACCTAGTTGTCTAACCAGTAGCAACACAAGTGCACTTAAGACAATCGCATACAAACTCTAACTAACCCAACAGTCCAAGCGAACCTGACAGAAACAAGATGAATAAGAAACAGGGTAAATAATAGGGTCGCCTTGGATTTGATCTTTGGTCACCCGGGTGCAAACCTGGTAGTCTAACTAGTAGCAACAAAAGTGCACTTGAGACAAACCGCATACAAACTCTAACTAAAACAACAGTCCGAGCGAATCTGACAGAAACAAGATGAAAAAGAAACAAGGCAAATAACAGGAGAGTGGCTTTTATACTCTCGGGTGTACACACTCCCCTTATCCACACCATACATATTTGTTTGCCTCTCCTCGAGATCTGGACCACAGCGTGGCACACCGTTGTGATTTGCAGAGAGCAGAACAGTAATATGCTCCCTCTCACGAACGCACTCTCTCTCCAAACCCTCAAAATAATATTTCTCTCACCAACGTCTCTCTCACTCTCTCCCAGGCTCTCTCATCTCTCTTAGAGAAGATTGCTCTCTCTCCACCATTTGGCTCTCTCTATCTCTCCTCCATCTCTGTCAGAGAAGACTGCTCTGTCTCTCTCCTCCCTCACACTCAGAGAAGACTGCTCTCTCATATATCTCTCACAGGAATTAAATTTAGTCTCTCCACTCTCTTTTTTCTCTCCCATTCACAGTTTCTCTATCACTCACGTGAGCTTTTAAAAATCAATCACAACAAGCAACCAAATGGAGCAGAAGGTAGAAAAAGAACACGAGCTGCCATGCACATCCAAACAAAAGAGTGGTTGTAGTTGACTGGGGTGCTCAAGCTATAGTGACATGTCTGTGATGTTTGTCGGTCTTGTGAGTCACATGCCTAGAATGTAGGGCTGCACAGCTATAGAGCTTAAGGAATAAAATAAACTAATGGCCAGAGATGCCCGCACAAATGCTGCAAACGTCATGCACTAGCATAGCCCCTTGCACACATCGCGGAGGAATTGGATGGCCAGGATAAGGGGTGTGGGCACACCTGAGAGTAGACACACCTTTCCCAAATAACAGGGTCGCCTGGGATTTGATCCCCAGACCCTTCGGTAGGATAGTGGCTGCTCTAGCCATTGAGCTAGTTGTCTCCTTCTGATACAAATGGAGATCGGCGGAATAAAAAGCATGTGCGCATCGCGACCAGGACCAAAACTGAAGTGTGCGCAAGCACGGGGACTCGCCGGTGACGGGAGCCAACATCCACAGCTGCCATGGTTGCAGAGGACCAGCGGGGGTGCAGAAACATGCCAGGGTGCCTGTGGTGGCGCAGTGGATGTGAAGGTGTGCGTGTGCAAGGGGCCGAGCAGAGGAGCTAACGAAGCTGCTACCATGGCGTTCATGGAGATCGACCTCCTGCTCGCGTGGATCAGGACCTAGAAGATGAAAACGAGCGCTAGGTAAAGGTCAGGAGGGTGAGGAGCTCACGGTGGGTAGGATGGTGTAGTCGATCATGCTCGGGGATGAACGGAGGCGACGAGGGAAGGCGCCGGCCGGCGTTTTCCATGAAGTAGCAGGAAGCAGCAGAGAACACGACGATGAACTTGGTGACGTAGTGGAGGTGACCTAGTGCAGGGAAGACGCCTGAACGGACGTAGTGGACGTCGAGGAAGAAGATGGACATGTCGGAGATGAGCTTGACGCCCTCCAGCTGCGAGCACGACGAGGGACGCCGGCGGGGTTTTCTCTTGGGTGGTCTGTTCTTGAAGAAGAAGAAGAACCAGAGGAAGTGGAGGCCTTGTGGCGGCGGGGAGAGGGGAAAGTGGGAAACCCTAGGGGGCGGGACTGCGGCTTTATAGATGCACAGATGGACAGCTCGGCCACGGGGGCGCCGCTGTGGCCATGTGCTCAGAATTTACTGTGAGGAGGAAGAACGAGGGGAAGGAGAAAGGTGAAGGAGAGAGAGACCGACAGCTGGGGTCGCCTAGATGATCCATTTAGGATTTACCAGCGAGAGGGAGAGAAGGGGCATGCTGGCGCTGGCCGGGCTTCACGAAGGGAGGAGGCCCAAGTGCAGCGCCCAGGTACGGCCTGTTCCTGCTTTAAATTCTTTCTGCAAGCCAAATAGAAGAGGGAAATGGCCAGGAGTGTAGGGCATGAATTTGAAAGAAGTAACAATATTTTTGTACTTCTGGAATTATGCAGGATAAGAACAAATTGACCTGACAATTATTAGAGGTAGAAAAGTAATCCAAGTTTGGATTAATTCAAACTTGAGTCATTTTTTATCCCAACCAAGTCAAACCCAAAACAGCTGAAACTTGACAGAGAGGTTGCTGGCATGGTCTAAGATTTATAGAAAATAGGTGAACATTTACTGGAACAGGAAAATGCCACTTGCAATAAATGTGTGAGAGTTGAAGGAAGAAGCTAGTGATGGGGTGTTGCACTTGATGATGGTTTAGATGGAAGGGCAAGATGGAACATCAAAGAAGATGAGGAGAAGGAGTTATCAAAAATAACAAGCACACAAAAAATATGCACATAACAATGATGATCATGATGCAAATGCAACAAAATGACAAAGGCAATATCACAACATGAAGCATAGAACAAAGCAAGTGACACAACCATGGCAAACAAACAAGGATGGCACAATGCAATATAATAAAAGATGAACATGATGCAAGAAGCAAAATATGGCAATGACATTCATCATGATCGTGGCAACAACATAGGGGAAAGGAAATATGCAAAACAATTATGACAATGCCACACACAATAAACACACGACAACAACTAATATAAAGGAAGGAAACTAGAGCGTCGATCTTGGGGCATCACACGTGACCCGAGCGCAGCCCCCGTGCCCAGCCCCCTCGTGCGACTCTCCTGAGGGGAGGTGTTGCGGTTAGGCCGGACGTTGAGCTCTGGGGCTCCCTGAGGTTGGTACGACCGTGAAGCTGCCCTCAGTTGTTTATCACCAGCGCAGAGCATAGTGCTTCCACTTGTGCACGAGCATAGCTGATCCTCGGCAGTGTCAATGGCCAGCGCGGAGCATGGTGCTTCCACTTGTGCGTGGGAGGGGGCTCCCTCTTTGGAGAGCCCCCGGGGCATGTACCGCCCCGCCCTGACACGTGGCTTGCACGACAGGGCTAGACGAGGTGTATCTGGGCACTCGTGAGCTAGCGCGGGACTCACGAGGCCCTACCTCAAGGCGGGTTGCGCCTGGTCTTGGTTCTTCTTCGATGTGCTAGTCCTGCGAGGTGGTTAGAGAACCTGCGCCGAACGAATCTCCTGAGATTGTCGCGTGAGAACGCCAAGCACCAACGGCCCAAGGAGGTGACGTAAATGGGGCCAGCTCGCCATACAGAGCTCAGACGTTGGATTTATCGACGCTGCAGGGACGGGCCCGAGCACAGACGCCGTGCTCAACTTACTCACGCGAAGGGTCCTAAAGAAAAACGACCGGTGCGCGGTCCCCATGATGGGTGGTGATCGAGCAAGTAGTAATCATAGGTAGATTAAACATGAGAGTAGCAGACTTAAGTAAGTGCATGGGAGATACATGCCACTGGGTCAGGCCCGAGCGGCTTGGGGATGATGCAGCCCGAGGGGCGCTCCCAACAAGGTAAGCTAAAGACATAAAAAGGGATACATGCCACAGGGACGGACCCATGCGGCCTGGGAATGATGCAGCCCGAGGGGCGCTCCCAACTAAATGAACTTGGAAAATGTCACCTGGTTATGTTGATGAAGGAGAGTTGGGGCAGCCGAAGGTGCGCAACGAAGGGATTGCTACTCACGAGCCACCGGGCCCTGAGCCTCAGGAGGCTCTGGGGGCTCAGGTGGTTCCTTGAGGACCGTCCCCATCTCCGTCACGACAGCCTGGTTCCTGGCCTCCTAAGCCGCTAGGATGCGCCGCAAGTTGCACTGGTAGGCGGACGATACGCTTAGCAGGCCGAAGGGCATGTGAATGTAGCTGTGCGGTGGGCCCTCGCAGCATCCCACGCGCGAAGGCCAGAAAAGCTCCTGAGAAGCGGCCCTGTTGAGCCCTGGAACGTCAACGCAGACGCGCAGCCTGACATCCTTGCCTGGATGGGAAGCTGCGCCTCGTGAGCGGCGGTCGCCGCGCATGGCCCTTGCTTCTTGAAATTCCTGGGTGGTCTTGGTGATGAACTCCTAAACGGTGGGCGATCCTTGCCCTGTGCCCTCCTGAGGGAAACGTGCCATGAAGCACGCCTCCATGTGGTGCCCAAGTGCCTCCCTTGTGATGTGGCCAAGGTCTAAGGCCTTCTAGAAGGAAGCCCCCGAGCCCTGCACGAGAAGGGCGCTGGGTGCGCCTTCCTATGCGATGGAGGGAGGCGCCCCTAGAGCGGGCGCTAATCCTGACGAGGCTCCGACTGTGACGCCACCCTCCTGAGGTCCTGCACGGTGCAACTGCTTCTTCTTCTTGGGGATGACCTCAGGAGGGCCCTCGCCCTTGCTGTCGGGGTCGTCGATTGTTGCATCTTGGAAGGCACGCTCGAGGGAGCACACCGCATCTCTTTTTTCACATGGGACCGTGAAGATCCTGCCGCTTCCCGACATCGTGAGGACATTGTAGCCATGATGGGTTACCGCCATGAACTTGGCCAGGGCTGGATACCCGAGGATGGCATTGTACGGCAGACGGATGTGCGCGACGTCGAAGTCGATGAGCTCGGTGCGGTAGTTCTTGCATTCCCCAAAGGTGACAGGGAGGCAGACCTGCCCTATCGGTGCGATCGAACCGTCAATCACTCCTGAGAAAGGCTTGGTAGGCTGAAGCTGGTCATATGGCACTTGGAGGTTGTCGAATGTGTCGACAGACAGGACGTTGAGCCCTGTGCCGCCGTCGATGAGGGTCTTGGTTACTTGCAAATTGCTGATGATTGGGGAGCAAAGCATCGGGAGGGCGCCAGCGGTAGCTGCACACTTGAGCTGATCTGCTGAGTTGAACGTGATGGGGAACTGAGACCATCTGAGAGGGCGTGTGGCTTCGAGCTTGGGGAGGACTGCGTTCACTTCACGAGAAAACTGCTTGAAGATACGCTGCGAGGCTGGGGCCTGGGCTCCGCCCAAGATGCAGGCGATAGCACGTGGTTCCTGGAAGCCCCCAGCCCCCTCGTGCTGATGGTGTTCGTAATTCCTTCTTGGCAGTGGCGGCAGCGGAGGGATCCCAGCATTGCCTTGAGGACGATCCTCACGAGGCTGATCCCTCCAGGCACCCTCGCGAGGTTGATCCTGCCAGCGGTCCTCACGAGGACGGTCGCGCCACTCCTGTCGTGGGCCACGACCGTCCCAGCATCCGCCACCACATCCTCCTCCTCGGTCGTAGCCCCAGCCACCGCGCTCGGGGCGTCGACCAAATCGTCGTTCGCGAATGGCTCTGAGCTCTTGACAGTCACTGGTGTTGTGGGTGTTCAGGTTGTGGAAGGCACAGAACAGAGGACTGCTCTAGGATGACTCTGGTTGGTCTCTGCCACGCTTGGTGTCTGGTTCCGCTACAAGCACGACTGCTCCCTTGCGCTTCACGTCCTTGGCCTTGGCTTTCTTATGCTCCGGGTCTGCGGCTGGGAGCTCGAGGAGGGAGAGGCACCCCTCCTCAGCTCTTGCGCACTTGGTCGCCAGGTTGAACAACTCAAGGGACGTGCACAACTCCTCGTCGATAGCGAGCTCTTCCATCATCTTAACATCGCGGACACCATCAGAGAACGCAAAGATGATGGCCTCGTCCGTCGCCTGCGGATCTTGAGGAGGACGTTGTTGAAGCGCTGGATGTACTTCTGGAGGGTCTCTCCCGGTTGCTGCTTGACGCGGCACAGGTCACCCGCAGCCGGCGGGCGGTCGCGAGTGCCCTGGAAGTTGGCGAGAAAGCGGTTGCGCATCTCGTCCCAGGAGGAGATCGAGCCCGATGGCAGGTTCAGGAGTAGGAGCGGGCGCCATCCTTGAGAGCCACGGGAAACCAGTTCGCCATGACTTTCTCATCGCCGTTGGCCGCTTCAATGCTCAGCTCGTAGAACTGCAAGAACTCCGCGGGGTCGGGGGTGCTGTCGTAGCAAGGAGGCAAATCCGTCTTGAACTTTCCCGGCCAGGTGACGCTACGCAGCTCTGGGGTGAAAGTGCGGCAGCCGGCTGTGGTCACCGGGGCCCGCCTTGGGGGTGGAGCTTGGTCTTGATGGGGTCCACGCCCTGCCACTACAGGTGGCGCGCGGTCTTGCCGTAGCAGTCGGTCCCGCCGCGGTGGTGCGAGGAGCGGCGGAGCATTTTCTTGTGGTTGAGGGACTTCTTGACAGCTTCTTTCTCCACGTGCGGGCACGGGACGCGGCGGGTCACGTTGTGGAGCCGCGCGCCTTGGCGTCAGGGTTCCCTCTTGGGGCAGAGGTGGTGGAGGCACTTCGTGAGCTACATCACCCGTAGCTGGCGGAAGGCGAGGCGGAGAGAGGGACAGCGCCTTGGAGCCCCCTGCGGCGCGGATGAGCTCGGCGATACGGTTGAGCTAGTCCTCGTAGAGGTCGTCGACCGGGCGGTTGCACAAGAGCTCATGCGCCATGAGGAGAGCGGCTCATGCGTCCATGGGAGCACGACGCACATGGGACGAATAACCGGTCGGGGTCAGCAATGGAGTGGCGGTGACTGGGGAGCAAAGCATCGGGAGGGCTCCAACGGTAGCTGCGCACTTGAGCTGATCTGCCGAGTTGAATGTGATGGGACACTTGGACCATCTGAGCGGGCGTGTGGCTTAGATCTTGGGGAGGACTGCATTCACTTCACGAGCAAACTGCTTGAACATACGCTGTGAGGCTGGGGCCTGGGCTCCGCCCAAGATGCAGGCGATAGCATGCGGTTCCTGGAAGCCCCCAGCCCCCTCGTCCGAATGATGTTCATCATTCCTTCTTGGCGGTGGCTGCAGCGGAGGGAGCCCAGCGTTGCCTTGAGGACGATCCTCACGAGGCTGGTCCCTCCAGGCACCCTCGCGAAGTTGATCTTGCCAGCGGTCCTCACGAGGCCGGTCGCGCCACTCCTAGCGTGGGCCACAGTCATCCCAGCGTCCGCCACCAAGTCCTCCTCCTCGGCCGTAGCCCCGGTCGCCGTGCTTGGGGCATCGACCGAAGCGTCTTTCGCGAATGGCTCTGAGCTCTTGACAGTCGCTGGTGTTGCGGGTATTCAGGTTGTGGAAGGCGCAGAACGGATGGCTGCTCTTGGATGACTCTGGTTGGTCTCTACCACGCTTGGTGTCTGGTTCCGCTGCGAGCGTGATTGCTCCCTTGCGCTTCACGTCCTTGGCCTTGGCTTTCTTCTCCTCCGGGTCCGCGGCTGGGAGCTCGAGGAGGGAGAGGCGCCCCTCCTCAGCTCTTGCGCACTTGGTCGCCAGGTCGAACAACTCCAGGGACCTGCACAGCTCCTCGTGGATAGCGAGCTCTTCCTTCATCTTGACGTCGCGGACGCCATCAGAGAACGCAGAGATGATGGCCTTGTCCGTTACCTTGGGGATCTTGAGGCGGACGTCGTTGAAGCGTTGGATGTACTTCTAGAGGATCTCTCTCGGTTGCTGCTTGACGCGACGCAAGTCACCCGCAGCTGGCAGGCGGTCGCGAGTGCCCTGGAAGTTGGTGATGATGCGGTTGCGCATCTCGTCCTAGGAGGAGATCGAGCCCGGTGGTAGGTTCACGAGCCAGGAGCAAGCACCATCCTTGAGAGCCATGAGAAACCAGTTCGCCATGACTTCCTCATCGCCGTTGGCCGCTTCAGTGCTCAGCTCGTAGAGCTGCAAGAACTCCGCGGGGTCGGGGGTGTCATCGTAGCGAGGAGGCAAATCCGGCTTGAACTTGCCCGTCCAGGCGATGCTACGCAGCTCGGGGGTGAAAGCGCGGCAGCCGGCTGTGGTCACCGGCGCCCGCCTTGGGGGTGGTGCTTGGTCTTGATGGGGTCCGCGCCCTGCAACTACACGTGGCGCGTGGTCTTGCCGCAGCAGCCGGTCCTGGCCCGGTGGTGCGAGGAGCGGCAGAGCGTTTTCTTGCAATCGAGGGACTTCTTGACGGCTTCTTTTCTTCACGCGCGGGCACGGGACCCGGTGGGTCGCATCGTGGAGCCGCGCTCCTTGGCGCCAGGGCGCCGTCTTCAAGCAGAGGTGATGGAGGCGCTCCGTGAGCTACGTCAACCGTAGCTGGTGGAGGGCGAGTCGGAGAGAGGGATGGCGCAGGGGATCCCCCTGCGGCGTGGACAAGCTCGGCGATGCTGTCGAGCAAGTCCTCGTAGAGGTCGTCGACCGGGCGGTAGCGCAGGAGCTCGTGTGCCATGAGGAGCGTGACTCGCGCGTCCATGGGAGCACGACGCATATGGGACGAAGAACCGACTGGGGTTAGCGATGGAGTGGTAGTACGGCCATCCCGCCGCACCAAGGGGTGCAGCGAGCATGCTTGCTGCTCATTCCCCGCCGGGCCACTGGCGTCGTTGGTGGCAGGCGATGGGGAACGACGAGGTGGCCCACCGACGGGATCCATCTGAGAGACGCGGGCGGCGAGGGCAGCCCAGCGCCGAGCATGAGCGCGGCGAGTGTCCGCCATGGAGACGACGGAGCGACGGGGCACGGAGGGATGGAAGGAAGCTTTGGTGCACCCCTACCTGGCGCGCCAAATGTCGCATGACGGGTTCCGGCAAAACCCTCAAGGTTCGAACACTGGGGTGCGTGCAAAGGTTTACTCCCTACCGATCCACGCCCTAGCTTGAAGATCTCGCGGGCGAACTTGACGCACTCACAACACAGAATGACACAAGATTTATACTGGTTCGGGCCACCGTTGTGGTGTAATACCCTACTCCAGTGTGGTGGTGGTGGATTTCCTCTTGGGCTGATGATGAACAGTACAAGGGGAAGAACAGCCTCCTGAGGTTGAGGTGTTCTTATGCTCGGTGTGTGGCTAGGGTTTGGCTCTAGATCTAATCTACCTCTGAATGAATTCTTGACCCCTCTTAGTTTCGTTGCCCCTACTGTGGTGGCTAGTTCTACTTATATAGGCCCTAGTCCTCTCCCCAAATATTGAGCGGGAAGGGAGCCAACAACGGCCAATTTGAAAGGGGACATCTAGTACAGCTTATCCTTACAAAAGCGGTCTTCGCCTGCGAAAGGCTCTGGTGGTGACGCCGTCTTGGGCTCCATTTTGACCTCCGTGTTGTTGTCCTGCTGGTCTTGGTCTCATTGCACCGATATGGAAACCTTTGCTTGATGCCTCGGTACTCCGCGCCTGCGCTTGGCCCCTTGGCACCAAAGAGGAAACAAGGATGCTGCACGCACTGGCGCCCGCCTGGCGCCCGCCTGGTCTCGATCGTCATGGCTCACGTCACGAGGACCTCACGAGGTTTGCCTTTCCTTGATCTCTCCGCCCCTCGTGAGCCTGCCTGGCGAGGCCGCTCCTGAGGAGGTCTTGCGTTGTCTTTCCTCACGAGGCTTGGCCCCTAGCGAGGGTGTTGGATGCCTTGTCGATGAAGATGGGCCGTACAAGCCTGCTAGCTCAGGCAAGCCGTGGCCGCAGGCAAGCAAGACTGGGGACTCCCGTTCCCAGAACGCCTACAACATCAAACCCGACCTTCTCAGTCCGATAGTTCAACTCTCCCATGGATGTTACCGGCAACGTGATCTTTCCCTTAGGGCGACTATGGCCGGGGCTGAGCCCTTCGAAAGTACCAGTAACCTTGAGCTCTTCATCTGCTATTTGCAGCTTGCTGATGACCTTGGGAGAAATCAGATTCAACCCGGCCCCACCGTCAACCAACATCTTTGTGACCTTGAGTTTGTGGATCGCTGGTGGAACCAACAATGGCAAGAACCCTACCGTGGTGGTGCGGTCAGGGTGATCCTCTTCATCAAAGATGATGCGCGTGTGGGACCACTTGAGTGGTTTCCGAGAATCTACCTTTGGCTCCACGGCATTGACCTCATGTGCCCACTATTTAAGCTGCCGGTGAGAGGAGTTCAAGGATGAACCTCCATCGATGCACATGGCATTAGTGGCCTTCTGGAACTCCTGCTCGGTGGTTTCCTCTGCATCTCCTTCAACGCATTCCTTCTTCTCACGACCTCTAGCAGGTTTCCCTTGATACTGAGGGGCCTTGTCGGGGCGACCTCCTCTGCCACCTCGGCCTTCCCGCCAACGCCATCTTGGTCTCTCTCTTTGTCACGCTTCTCATACTCAGCCTTCTTCTTTTTGACGAGTTTCTCAACCCATTGACACTCTTGGATATCGTGGCCCTTGGTCCAATGGATCTTGCAGTATGTCCGGTCAGCCTTCCTAGCCTTCTCGACAGTCGCGGCTTCCCGGCAATTAGTGCACGTGGAAACTTCCTTGCCGAGAGCCTCGGTCTTGCCCTTCTTGCCAGTACTGGGAGTGCTTGACCCTTTAACAACTAGCTCTACTTTATCCTTGTGCTTCTTGTTTCATTTCTTCTTCTTCTTCTTATTGGTAGCATCGTTGTCGTCTTCTGAGTCAATGTCAACGCCATCTTTTCTCCGGGGAGCCACCTCCCCTCCTCTGTTCGGGCACACTTATCCGCCAAAGTGTATAGCTCATTCACAATCTTGGGCAACCAACCATTCATCTTGGAACATATCATGCGGTTGCGTACGTTGGACTGGAATGCAGCTATCAAAGCTGCTGGGTGGATGTCTGGAATGTTCCTATGCACCCGGTTGAACCTCTGCATGTACTTTAGCAAACTCTCTCCTTCCTTCTGTGGGAGGAGCTGCAAGTCGCTGGGCCACCCTGGTTCTTGATGGCCGCCCATGAAGGCGCCAACAAACTCATGGCACAGGTAAGCCCAGGTCGAGATGGAGTTCTCTGGCAAGTGCATCAGCCATGACCTCACGTTTGGCTTGAGTTCCAAAGGGAATTAATTGACGAATACCTTCTCATCTCTTCCTCTGGCAGCTTGAACAGCGATGGTGTAGATGCTCAAGTACTCTGCCGGGTTCAGTCTTCCATCATACTTTTCTGGTATCTCTACACTACAAAATATAATACACTTCCATGATGATACATGTTTGTCATAGTAGGTCATGTTTTCTATCATGCATGTACATCCATGATGATTTTATGACAGAATCAAGAGAGTCATACCTGTGTTGTCGGACAGGTGTTCCATGTCATTACCAAAATTATCATCACGGAAGTGTCCACTTCCGTAAGGATAAATGTCGCGTCGTGGAAGTGCTTTTCGTCAAGGGTGACAGACTCGTGGCATCCATCATAACGGGTCGCCGTTAAGCTACCGTGTCCGGTTTTGGATCAGATAACCCGCCAACACCCACGACAGATGCCAATTTTCCACGTGTAAAATTATCATTGGCCGACGGAACCACGTGTCAGCTCCGCGTTGGCACAGGTGTCACTTGTCCAATGGGCGAGATGCGCCTATGATATGTCGACACGTGGACCGGCCCATAAAGATTAAATGGGCCGGCCCAACTAAAGGCCCACAAGATTTTGGGGACCATAATGGGCCGGCCCAGCTAAAGGCCCACAAGATTTTGCAAACCATAATGGGCCAGCCCAGCTAAAGGCCCACAAGCATTTGAGGACACTAGTGGGTCGGCCCGTTAACAGGCTGCCATGTTTTGGGCCAAATGCCGGCCATATTTGATCCGGTCCATTAACAACCTGCCATGTTCTGGGCCTAATAAGGGCCCATATGAGATCTGGCCCATCAATAGCCTACCAGGTTCTAGGCCATATTACGGCCCATATCAGGTCCGTCCCTTTAAGAGGCTTTGGGCTAAATTATGGCCCATATCAGATTCGGCCCGTAAACTGGACGCTTTGCTTTTGGGATCACTTGAGGCCCGGTCAGGATTTCTGTTTGCTAAAGGCCCATTTAGGAATACGGCCAGATATTAGTTTTGGCCTCTTAAAGGCATGTTTAACATTTCGACCCTATATTTATTTCGGCCTGTTAAAAGTCTGTCATATAGTTGGGCCTAACTATGGCCCGCTTTGCATCCGGCCTGCTCATAGCCGATAATCTGATTGGGCCAAACAAGGACCGAGAAAATTTTGCCCTGTTAACGGCCCATGATGTGATTGGCACAATCACGGGCCGGGGTCTATTTTGGCCTGCTGTCGGCCCGTGAGCTGTTCGGCATGTTTCAGGCCCAACCTACTTGTCAGCCTACTAAGAGCCCATTGAATTTTTTTCTTGCGAAAATAGGGCCAGCGGTTTACTCGGCCTATTAGAGGCCCAAAATTACTAGTAGGGCAATTTACATTTAGGCCTGTTAAGGGACCAAGATGACTGGGCCCATGATGCGGATCATACATAGTGATTTGCATGACGACTCGATTATGTACCGTGATTTTACGGTTTGACCGCTTTACTGTGAAGACAGGAAATATATACAATAAAATAACTACAGCATCGTAAATAAGATAAAACCTAGACTATACAATAAATAAATTACGACATATTACATCCAGTGGGCATCAAAGTTTTCCACTATGATAATAAAGCACAAGTAGACAGCAGATTACATACACTTGGCATCAAAGATCGCCACCAATGCAAATAAACAAGCCGGCAAAATAATGTACAAAACCGACAGCACTTCAATTGAGTTCAAGAAAGGTTAGCCCTGCTCGGGAGCTGCAGCGCAAGCAGCTGAGCAAGCTGATGAGACTGTGCTTGTTTGACGCTTATATCCTCCTAAGTCTGAAAGAGAAACAAGCAGACAGATGCCAGGTTTTGCACATATAAGTATCAGTGCTGAGAATTCATCACATTTCTTATTGACGAATAAAGTGACACCATTTAAAATAGCATTAACACAATATGGTATTGTTCATGTTTAGATATGGCAGGAAATGATATTGTGAAGGAGTTGGCAACTTCACGACAGCACAAGATTACAGATCAAGAACTCATAAGTATCAATGGTTAGTGTGCTGTCAATTTATCCCATTTCAGATTGGCAAATAAAGAGATGGTTTAAATAATAGTAGAATGATATGACATTGTTCATAGTTAAGACATTGCAGAATATGACATTGTGTTGTAGTTGGTAGGTTCACCACACCACTGGATTACAGATCAAGAACAGAAGCATACATGCAGTGCAAAAGAAAATCATTTGCTCTGTATAGTTTAATCTACATGGTATGAAGAAGGAACTTGGTTGTACAACTGAAAACTTAAATTGAGAAGGACAAACTTTTCTTCATGAACTACATAATAAACTTTAAACATGCAATTTGATGCAAACACCAAAAATAAATAGCTGTTGCAGTCATGCCTAACCAAATATACACAACAAAATTTGAAGGGTTGAGAAGGAGAAGCTTACATTAGTGGTGAAGACAGACTCTATAAAGCCCTTGTCCATGCTGATGGGGGGGGGGAATTCAAGAAGTTTCCCATAGAATCTTCTTCATAAGCATTGCCTTTATTCTACATTTTGTTAAGAGTAAATATAAGAAAAAATGGAGAATATTTAACATAAGATGAAGAGTGATGCTACATAACCAAGTAGCTATAAATGTAAGTACAGTGATACAGGAAAAAGGTACAGCCAAGAGCAATGCAGAGCTAAACTTCTTCAGTACCATTGGTGTTATCAAACCTTATGGTAAGAGTGAATATAGATCTGATGTGTAAAAAATGGAGTGCAAAGGGAAATAAGCCGTAGAGTGATGGTATTTGGACAACTAGCTATCAATATAAGTACACTGATAAAGGACAGCAGGTACTTAGAAGAACAAGGAAGAGCTAAAAATTTCCATTGGCATTGGATATATTCTACACTAATGTAACCATTCATATAGACCGGATAATTTGGAGCGAACAATTGATAAGCAAGCTATCATGCATACTTATGTCACATAATGAACCAGGTATGAATGCAAGTACAGTGATACAGGATAACAGGTTCTACCAAGAGCAAAGCAGCGGGCTAGATATTTGTGATATCCTATCGTCCTTTTCAAATAGGAATTCTTCTTCGAGCATATTTCCTTCAAAGGAGATTCGTAAGGCACATGCGGAAAAGTAGAAGTTCAAATTGTCGTGTGATATCATAGACAGTAGCTCATCTTGGGAATGAGACCAGTGCATAACAAGGTTTTTCCATTCAATGTCTTCTAAATTTAGCATAGGAGACTTCACCGAAAATACGTTTATAGACTTGCCATCAAAGTGTGATTTCCTCAGGTAACACCGATACTGCTACAATGCTTCCTTGAAAAGCGCAAGCAAGATTTGCTTGTCATGGCTATCCAGATTGACCCTCACCTACTTATGACAATGTAATGTAAATCACTGATGTGTTCAATCAGCAGAAAACAGGAAAATAATCACCATGAATAATAGCACTTACACGTAAGTGGGACAGGAAGATGTGAAAATGGTGTTTGTCTTCACTATATTCTTCCCATGATGGGAATATATGTACGTAGTCCCAAACAACACTGAAAGCATTTTCTTTTAAACTGGGAATAAGTGGAACGGGGTTCCAATCTACAGGGACTAGCCGTCTCTACAGTTGGGATAGATCTTCGGCCGGTGGACTTGCTGTACTTTTTGCTGGAGTGGGATTTTTCTATGGTACGGCTGGTGCTATGGCAACTAAAATCGGCATACCTTTTGCAGGAGTGCAGGTCGTGTGTGGTGAGGCTCGAGGTTAGAATAGTCATTAGGATCATATTCTAAAAAAGAGTCTACATGTGGTGAGCGTATGAATTTCACTGCATCTTGAATGGCACTCAATGACTTGGTGCCAATCTTGTTAGTCGTTGCAGTGTTCCACAATATTCTTCTGGTGCACGGATTCTGATATTCACTGTGATTACGTATAATATCTGAGAAGCATGAAAACATAAATAGTAGTGAGATTATCTTTGTAATGCAGAGGATATTCTAATATATGGGCGCCCTGTAAACCCTTGTGTGCTATGATGGATTCTGATGAGAGAGCCCATGTGTGCTGTAATATGGTGCGTGCATTAATATAATATGGAACAAGTACACAAAAAAAATAGGCTCCAAAAGTAAGGATGGTTGGCACATGATAGGTTCATAATATACTGTATAGAGAGTTTATTGCCAAAACATGATAACAAGAGCACACAACAACTAGGTAGATCATAGTGTACATAAAAGGGGTAAACCATAACCAGGATATATAAATCGGGAAAGTGGCACTGGCTGGAAAATACGGTGTTGTATTGCCACTACTAATTGAAAGCCTATCGATCACGTACAGGCCAGATCTATCAGGTGTTGACTGCTGATGTCCCTCCTCCCCTTGCTGACAAGGAACATATTGTACGTACTAAATATAGAATAGAAAAAGAGGAACATGTTAAAGATTAGAAGAGGAAGCATATTCTTGAGGTTACGCTTCTTTGCATACAATGTTGGTTCCCCACTCATGATGAATCACAACACCCAAAGAAATGAAATTCCATGTTGTCTCTCTATATGTGGCCATATGCATTTGGAAAATCAAGTGGGAGCGTTACCAGACCAATTAAATGTGTGTCTGTTAACTAATATCAGTATTATATCACAATTCGTATTTGAAGAAGTAAGCTTTGGACTTATGATTGGTGTGTTGTTTAGCTTCAAGAGTGGACTGCTGCTAGTGCAACACAAAGCAGCTACACAGATCGCACTGTAGATATAACGGGAAAACCGTAAGCATCACAAGTAAAATCAGCAAAGTGGAACTTGCTTGAAAAATATAGGCTACTATTGCCGGTACGGCTAGAAAGGCTTCGGATACCGGCTCTCTTCAAGTGAAGGTGTGGTACTGTTAATATCAGTGCAACTCTCAAAGGCGACATAGCTCCCCGCATTTCCTTGCTAATCTTATAGGATTCAAGTGGGCAGGCCACTACAATTCCTATTCCTATGTTTACAAAATCCTACGAATCAAAGAGGCCCGAAGATTTGAAAGTGTCCATCACAACTGACTGAATAGACCTCTACACTGCACATGTCCCTGCTCCTCTTCACTACAAGGAACATACTGTACTACCATCATACAAGTCTTTGTAGATATTTCCACTATGGATCACATACAGATGTATACAAATACATTTCAGAGTGTAGATTCACTCATTTTGCTCCATATGTAGTCCATTGTCGAATCTATGCAAAAACTTGTATTTAGGAATGGAGAGAGTACTCATTAAAGAAGAACGGAAGAGCAACATGCTAAAGAAGAGCAAGTAGATTTTGCATAATAAAATGTTTGTTGCGCAGTGCCCACATATGATGAACCAGAGCGCATTAAGAATGCAACTCCCTATTGTCTCTCTATATGTTGTGCAAATGCTTTTCGAAAGTAAATAGGAATATCAGCTGACCAATTAAATGTTATTTGTTTTAGTAATATCAGCATCATATCAGATTTGTATTTGAACTACAAGTTTGTAATTACGAGTGGCACGTTGTTTAGCATGATGGATTCAGGAGCAGTGCTAAGTAGCTACGATGATGGTACTGAATATAAAGGAATGTCTGCATGCAAGTCGCGTGACTTTTGTCATTTGGGTCAGTCGACCATTTCAGGCGGTTGGATGAAGATCCTACGTCTACTAACCCTTCTTCTTCCTCGTCTCTAATTCTTCCCAAACAGAACACTGCACGGGCGGCTAGCCGAACCACTGGGCCCGACCCCCGCGCCCTCCCCTGAACCGCCCCCACCGCCTGTGTCCCTGCGCCACCCCCACCCCCACCACACCTGCGTCGAGTTTTCTTTGTTCGACGAGGCCCCACCACCTCCAGGCCACCGCCCTCCACAACCACCCTCCCCACCCGAGCCCCTTCCTTCGCACCGGCGAACTCCGGTGAGCTCTCAAAAATCTACTGACCCAATTTTGAAATTTAGTCTACTTTCATTTAACTAGTGTGGAATATAAAAGGGGAAAACCATAAGCATTGCGAGTATAGTGTTGAGCGTGCCATGGCGGGTCTGAAGGTGCAAACCAGATAAATGCAACTTCGCAACCAATGTTTGCTTTCAACTAATAAGTAAGTGATGGACAAGAAATCAGAGTAAAGCAGTGGCGATCTATTTTCTTCCTATGATAAATAAGTTGAGAAGATACGAAAGACTATCGCCTCTGGTGCGGCACCGTGTATGCATCTGCTGAGAACTTGATGGTGCTGCGGTAGCGATGGCTGTCGGCGGCGTGGAAGCAGATCTAGGAGGGTACACGATGGCGGCAGGGGAATATCCTGGCACGATGGATGAGACAGTCGTAGGAGCGGCGCCGGCAAGGTGGACGGCGGCGGGGATGAAGCGAGAGGATGGGATGCAAGGATCCCAGTCCAAAGCCATGGATGAGAGAGATCAATCTCTCATAATGGACGACGACGTTAGGTTATCAGGTCCTACATGGTGGAGGAGGACTGTGGTGGATGGGTCGATGGACGGAGAAGGCTGGGGTGGAGAGGGTGTTTTGGTGCCCACGGAGTATGAATGGGGAAATGGAGAGAGAGAGAGGGGAAGGGGGGAACCATGTCTTCAGGGCGCGCTTGTCTCAAATGCAAAAATTTACAAACTTAGCCCCCGTTTAAAATTTCCTACATCACAGCAATATTAGTCGGTTGGGGATAGGACAGTAATCTTGCATACACTGAATATTTGCCGATGGAGATTTCGGCCGACGAGCGTTTGTTTTGGCGCCGACCGTGTATCAATCGGGGAGGGAGTCGCTTTCAGCCGAGGAGACACTGTGTTTTGCCACCCACTGTGTACGAATCCGGGTAAGAGGCGGTTATGTCACGTTTGTGTGAAATTGCAAACCTACCCATATCAAAACCTATAGAAATCGAGCCGAGGCTTTGCGTGTCAGGGATAGGCAGTAATTTCCATCTCGGATTTTGGTTTCGGGCGGTTACTGTGACTTTCCCCGCTTCGTTCAAATTCTTGCAGAGCAAGAGTGCATTTTTACCGTGCCAACTCAATTCGAATCCATTTTGTATTCTATTTTTGTTCGGGCAGGATCCATTCTCGATTGGAATAAAATTCTATTGACATCATTTTATATATATACTTTCAAAAGCACAATAAAGAATTCTGCTCCTTTATATATAATATGATTTACAAATACAGTGATCTCAAAATCATAAGGTTGAATTCAAAATTTTAAACCAAATTATGTTCTACTAAAATGTATGGATGAGTAATATCTACATATTAAATAACATAGATGCGCGTGAATTCATATGAGTATGCATGTTTGATAGATCAATTTTGGTTCGAGTATGACTTATATGTATCATCATCTCGAATTCAAATATTTGAATCCCTTTTATGTATTTGACTCTCCTTTCACACCCATCTCTCTTGCATGATCCTTCATGTATCTATCACTCTCTTTTCTCCACCTCACTTGCACGCTCACTTCATGTTTCTCATATACAAGTCGATTTTCAGGGGGTGGGGGGGCTCGCCGGATAAAGATAGAGAGTAGAGACATCGATAGTTCTGAGCATAGATACATAAAAAATAGATAGTTCAACTACTCCTCGTCGTTTGACTCCTCCTCAGTGATGTCCTCCTCCGACGTCTCAATGTAGGCGTCAAGATAACGATCATCGTCGGAGTCCCAAGGCGATGTTGCTCTGAGCTTCATGAAGAATTGAGCGTCCGCTTTATGCATACGCTTGTCCTTGCGATAGGCGGCTCGCTCCGCCCTCCTCTTCTCCCGCTCCGCCCTCCTTTTCGCATAGAACTCATGCTCGTTGATGATGTCCTGTGGGAAGCGTTGGCACCAGAGTGCCATGGCTTCCTCGTCCATCTCGGCGATGCCGAGACGGTGCTCCCGCCTCTGTTTGTTGCAACGGTCCTCGTCATTTATAAGCCGTGGCGGAGGCGCGAGCTCCTGCGCCCGCTCCCGCATCATCATGTTGGGGAAGTTTAATGATCTATGAGGCCACTGGTGGCGCCACGCCGCCGAGTCATATGCACGGGCGGCCTCATGGGCGGTGTCGAAAGTGCCGAGGCCAAGGCGCATCCCGTGGAAGTGGATCTCTGCGGAGTAGCCGCCAGAGGGGCCCGTGTGGACGCCGCTATATCCCCAAGTTTCCTGGCGACGCGGCGGCAGCGAGGCGAGAAAGAGCAGGGAGAGAGTGGTCGCGAGGTACAAAGCGGGGTGAGAGCGGTGGCAAGGCACAGAGCGGTGGGAGGGCGTTGGATTTCATAAAGCCCGCTGGACGCCGCGCGCCAAAACTAGTGCGCGCCCGGCCACTTTTTCCCGCGCGCGTGATCCTTTCCCGACGTCCCTGCTATCTCTACTCTTATATTTATTTTATATTTATATTTATCTCTACCTCTATCTCCACTCTTATAAAAAAAAGAGTTGGTGATGATGGTGTGCCTACCATCCGGCAATATAGATCGTCCGATTTATATTCGACGGATAGCAAGGAAACTATGGCAATTTTGCAAAAAGATACCCACACCCTTCTCCACATTTGTAAATAAGGCCTTACCTCATTCATCCTTTTCTACCACAAGATAAACTACTCATACAAATGCATCTTGATGTTCCATGCAACGCATGGGCATCTTGCTAGTTCTAAAAAACTTTCCATAATTTGCCACACTACTGGTTTGTGATAGCCTGGATTTTGCCTTCTCTTTTTTTCGGACATGGTTTTGCATTTGTCTTGGATTTGAGTTCTTGGAATCAATTCAAATGGACTTGTCACTTGGGCATGCCCTTGACTTTCACCCAAGTGACCTTTCTACTTCTCCTTCAACCTTAGTTCTCTAAAAAATCCTCAAAATAATCAAATGAATATTTTTCATAAAAGGAAAATATTCATTTTCTCCTCTGAAACTCATTTCAGAAACTAGTGCTCCAAAGCAACCCCTATTTTCATTGCTCCCGAAAATCTAAAATAATTCCTGAGTACTCTTTGAACCATGGCCCACCTTCCCAAGCAAAAATATTGCATGACTTTTTGTAGTATTTTTGCTACAGAAAATAATTTCTCTTCTGGCCCAAAATTTCACTTTAAACTTTAAGTGCATTTTTCCTTCATCCTTTGGCCCTGATTTTTCTTGAGCCTCTTCACCCTCCTAAGTAACCCTTAACCCCAGGAGATCAGTCCTAATGGCCATCTAGAAGTTGTCCAAACATAGTAGCCAAGTTTCTGTCCAGAAACTTGGCAAGATGGTTGAGTCACATCTGGTCGGCCCTTCATTGAGTCCTCAGCTTCCCTAGACCTATCATTGCATGGACTTTTGCCCAGACAAGGTTTGGCCGATCGTGGGTGTCGTTTTGACCATGCCAGGGTGGTGACCGCGTGTGGACACGGGGTCTGGCATGTGATCGACGCGCTCTGAGTAGTGCAAACATCTCTATTCGGCGTGTGCTCGAGCCAGATTTCGCCAACGACTGTCGTGCCGCGCCACCAGCCTCGACTCATCACCTTGGACCCCTCTCTGGCGCTAGCGGATGCCGGAAACGCCGCCACGAGCACGGGCAAGTCGCGGCCGAAAGCCACAGTGCGCTCGTGCCCTTGTCTTCTTCTCCCCTGCCTCCGGTGCTTGTCCGCGAGCGCGGACAGCTCCCGCCTACACACTGAGCCCTTGCCCCTCCCTTTGGTGCCTTTCACCATTGTTCGCTGGTCTCCAGAGAAATCTAGCAGTGCCACATACCCCCCTCTCGCTCCAGCTATATATAGATCCATTCCCTCCGCTTTGAAGCCCCACACCGCACCACACAACCACCATGACTGCGTAGAGGAGTCGTAGCCCGGTCGGGCAGGCCTCTCGCCGTCGACCTCGACCAAAGATCACCGGCGATCCCCGCAGCCCAACCACCCCACTCCAGAACCCCTCTAGCTCTATCAACCTCTCAAGCGTGTCGTTGGGGATCCTCTGGTGTCGCCTGGATGCAGTTGAGCCCCTGGAGTCGCCCCTCGCTGTTGCCTTCTTCCTCGCCGGCAAGCCTCATCCGCCACTGGCGCTTGCGAGCTTGATTGCGAGCAACTCCGACAATCCCTCGGCAAGCCACGGGTATGGGTAGGTGCACCACGACCCCCTCTCCACTTCTATCCCTCTGGTTTTGCCCAAGACCCACTCGTCACCGGCGTAAGCTCCGACGGAGCGCCGCCGCACTCTGTTTCCTCTCTCCCCCTCTCTCTCCTACCCGGTGGGGCCCGGTGTCAGCCTCACCACTCGCACCCGAAGCGGTATGAGTGGAGGCGTTTCCTGGCTTTACGCCATCGACATCACCCCCCCCCCCAGGTTTTCTGATTTATTCAAAATAATTCAAATATTTGACCACAACTTTGACTAGTGATAAGTCCTAGACCATAAGGCCAAATTCGTTGATTCTTTTTGCATTGTGTTTGTTTCAGAAAACTGTAGCAGCACACCAAAACGTGGAACTTTCCTTGCTGTCCAGAATTTCTAGTGATTTTCAGAATGGTTTTTGATATTTTGTTTTGTGGTTTCTAAATATTTTCAGAAGGAGGAACTTGCCTTGAAGATAACTAGGAGGAGTGTGACCCTCCTCTACACTAAGGCAAGCCACACCAGCATTTGGATGGTGTCATTTCAATATCTATGATTGTTTGTACTTAAATATGAGTTCTTATATGCATTTAAAAATTTGTTAAATAAATATGGTTGCTTGCTAGTTACTTTGTCATGCTTGAAATGCTTGCTTAAGTTACTGGTTGAATGCATGGACTAGTTTGGTCTAGTAGAATAAAATCTTGCCTTAGTTATATTGCTATGATAAATAATGATAGTTCTTTTGTTAAGTGATATCCTCATATAAATTATGAGTTAATAAAAACAGTGCATGATAATAAAAATGGAGGGAGAACCAGTAAATTTTAATCATGAGTAGTGGAAGCAAGTTATGTTGATAAGTTCGATCCGTACATTGGAGTTGTATGCTTTGCATGTAGATTAGTTGCATGATCATGGCATCATTTGACTTGGTAGTTTAGTTTTTTTATTCATGTTAAACCTGCCAATGAGTCCACTTGAATATGACGTTGATCAAGTCATGGTGCCACTGAATCGGGTTTTTCTTAGTGCGACCACATTTACCTTGTGGGAGGTCTTGATTCGGTCCTTTGTTGTGCCTCTCACCGGTGCCTCCAACGAGGGAAGGTTATGGGCGTGCATACCCTAGCTCGGTAAGCAGACATAACCTTGTTTGCCCGTTTGTTTTTATGGTACCTTGTCAATGTTTTTGACCGTTTTGCCGTGATAGTGGCCGTTGGTGTATTTGGTAGACACGGGGCCACCCAGGACATAGCCCTGAGAGGGAGTTTGTCGGAGTGGCCGGGAGAGTGTCATGACAAGGAGAGGGTTTCGTCAAAATGCCATTGGTCCACCCAAATGGGAGTGCGAGGTCATGGATTCCGTAGTGTGGGTAAAGTGCGCTACCTCTGTAGAGTGTATTTAATCTATCGATAGCCGCATCCTCGGTTATGGGCACAACTCGGGAGTAAGTCACACCATGGATTAAATTTTATAATTAATCTTGCACAGTAAATAACTGTTGATGGCACTGATGATTCTGGAGATCATGAGTTGATCATGAGTGATTTGTTTCAGTTGTGATCTGGGTATGATCACTGTTTGGTTACGAGGTAACCCGTCTAGTAAGCGAGGATGTGGGCGTCGGTGCACATGTTGGTTTTGCCGCATTAGTAGTATTACTTGCATTGCATTAACCTGATTAATTGTCGTGATATTGTTTGTCAGTATGCTTATGTTTGTTGTGAGTTTGCAAGTACATTCAATGTATTGACCTGGCATGTCATGACAGTTTTCAGGCAAGACGTTTTGCATCAGAGAGCTTCCCGCGTCTAGGTCGTGTCCACGTCGGTGTCCCTGTGCCATGGACTTCCACTTCGTCATTCTTCTGCTACCACGTAGTTCGTGTAATCGAGGCCCCTTTATAGACACCGGATAGGGTTAGGGTTACACAGAGTCGGTTACAATGGTAGGAGATCTTGAGTATCCGCATCGCCTAGCTTGCCTTCCACACCAAGAAAAGTCTCTTCCGGACATGGGACGAAGTCTTCAATCTAGTATCTTCATAGTCCAGGAGTCCGGCTGAAGGTATAGTCCGGCTACCTGAACACCCTCTAATCCAGGACTCCCTCACCAGCGTTAGGTGACATCGGACTCATCGTCCGATAACTCTGAGACGCACTCCTCCCGTGAAAATGAGGATGAGGAAGACGACGGTTCTCCCCCTCCAGCCGGGGGAGACAGAAAAAGGAAGGCCGCCCCAACCGGGGAGGCCGAAGGGTCCAAGAAGGGAAGGACTCTCCTTCCGGACTGTTCCACAACCGCCGCTCATAGCGAAGACGAGTGGTTGCCCAGGGACAAGCCCCTAGCGAAGTCGTAAGTATTCGGATACCAGAGTAATTCATGGTACGCTTTAATTGCACTGATTCTCCTTATGTCGAATATGATTATGCAGTCTGTCCCGAGCCCGCATCGACGTATCTTCGTCGGATGGTTCTTTGGACCCATCGGATATGAATAGTGATTCACTTCCGACCGCCTCCTCCCCTCGCCATACGGACAACGCCGAGGTGTTGTCTCAAAGGGCACCAAGCCAAGGGGAGGTACTCCTGGAGGCGCCTCAAGGCGACCTTCCGGACCCTGGGCGCAAAGGGAGCAAGACTCCCACGGGCTCCAAGTTCGGCCCCCAGTCGAACACCGCACCAGAACCCCCAGTGGTCCTGGACTCCAGCAGGCGGCACCCTGTTAAGAGGGGCAGGCCGCCTGTGCCGGTGACCTCTGTCCATCCAGAGGCACCGGAAAACTTGCTGGAAGCGCTTCGCAGCGCTTCCATCGACGAAGAGCACCGCACTATCATGAGTGCGGTGATCAAGAAGGTTCAGTCCGCCAAGAGCGGACTGACTGAAGCCTGTGCCAGCCTCCTAACAGGCTTTGAGGTGAGTAATCGAAATATAGGAAAATATTACCGCATAGGCAGTAGCCCCTGATGCTCTATTCGGTGTTCGCGAAGAAAAGTCGAATGGAGGATCAAATAGTATCTGCAGGAGCCTAATCCAAATATGTCTGTACGCTTATGCAGGCTTCACTGCTGGCCGCTGCCGCACGTACTATGGAGGTCGCCGCCCTGAAGCAGGACCTCGAGCAGTCCAAGGAAGAACTCGGCGTTGCCAAGAGGCAACTCGAGGAGAACAAAGGTAAGCAATACCTTGTCTATATAAAAACCAGTTTTGGTTGTAAGATAATAGGATCATGATGAATGTGCCAGGGACCACGACCGAATTGGCGACCCTGAAGTAGGTGCTGTCCAAGGCCGAAAACAAAGCGGCCAAGGAGCGCCTCGAGCGAGAAAGGCAAGAAGCCCGAGTAGGCGAGGTGCAGCAAGAGCTCCAGGCGCTCGTGAAGAAACACGAGTCCTTGAAGCTTGACTCGAAGACGCGAGAGTCCGAGCTTGCGAAGGCCCTCGAAAGCACAAAACATGCCAAGGCCGAAGCCCAAAAGGCCCTCCAGGAGATTGAGGCAATGAAGAAGATAGCGGCGGGTAAGGCATTCATTATGCAAAGCAAGCATGTGAAAGAAAATTTCTATTTACTTACCCGAGTTCGGAGCTCTCCAGGGGCGTTCGCAGATCTACCCTACAGTGTGTCTGACGCCGCGGAGTTCTACTGGGCCGAGGAGGGGAGCTCGACGGAGAAGGTGTTCTGGTCTCATTATACTGGGACCAAACACCCGATGCCCATGAGCGACCAGCTGAAGCAACTAGTCAAGCTCCACAAGGAGGCCGAACAGGCCATGAAGGGCCTTATAGTCCGGATGTGGCCTGGCGATGCCCTTCCCCACAGCTACTTCGGCCTGGTGAGGCGGCTTGTGGATGCCTGCCCACGCTTGGAAGTCATAAAGCAGTCTGTCTGCATTGAAGGTGCGTGCAGGGCCTTTGCCCGTGCGATGGTGCACTGGGCCAAGATGGACGCCGAGAAGCTGGTGAAGGAGGGGCCGCCACAGGGCAAGGAGCATCGCCACCCTGAAATGTATTATAAGGGTGTCCTGAAGGGTGCCCGTCTCGTGGCGGACGGGTGTACCAAAGATGTAATTTTTGAATGAACTTGCTCATGTGATCCTGTATGATGAAAACTAGTTCATGTGCGCTATGCAACGCTTTTCTATTTAAAATATTACCTTCCGTGTGGCCGTTTATAAATCTGAGAGTTGGCTAGTCGTCAGCTTCTGCCCCCATGCAACATGTGCTGGGGTATTCGGGATAAACCTGAGCACTCTTTTTCCCATTTTTGGGTCCTTCAAGGGAGGTGCTCAGCGCAACGAACCAGGCAATCGGACTATAATGCTTTATCACTCTCACTTAGCCATAGAAGTCTACAATTTTAAATCTTGGCGAAGCCCCTAGTATTCGGAAGGCCGAATTTGGGGCGCTATACACGCCTAAGTCGGACAAGGCCGACTCCTCGCCCGAAGCAGAAAAAGTCTTTAGGGACTTGAGACCTCTCGAACAGCGACCAGCTCTCGCCTGAGGTGCTCGTCCGGAAGAGCCGGGGCACAATCGCAGTAGTTCTCCCAGTGCTACCTTAGCCGATATAGCGGAACGTAAGGTACCAAAACATGGGAGCCGGGCAAACCCAACTATTGACCCAAGACATGATTCAGAGCTGATGCATATAATGCTATAAGTTTGGGGTGCCGCACTGTCGAAAGTGTTCGGACTTCTCTTGACGTATTATGGGGTATACGGAAGCCCCTGGCGTACTGGCCGTACCAGATTGTACGGGTGCTGGTTGTCATAAATGAACATATATATGAAAAAGAATGTAGAATGCGATAATAGACTAGTGCTATGCAGTGTTTATACGAGAGATGCATCGAAGCATACTGATACAAGTAGTGCGGTAAGCAAAAAATAGGACTACTTGACATGTCCCATCCAAGGGCAAGCTGCGGACTGGTATCTTAAAACAGGTATTTAACTCGTTATCAGAGACCACCTGGGGATTCCATTGTACGACGGACCATCCTGCCTCCTTGGATGTTGTATCATGTGTCCGGCAATCGTACTGCCGGATAGGGCTTCCAGAGAGTAAAGTCCTGAAAGAGAGAGAATGATAAAGGTAGTAAGCCCCTAGTGCAGTTGAGCCGCATTGCGGGACGTGCCATGATTGAGCCCCGCTGTAGGATCGGAAGTATGTCTAGAGGGGGGGTGATTAGACTACTTGACCAAATAAAAGCTACGCCTTTTCCCAATTTTAGTTCTTGGCAGATTTTAGCAACTTTAGGACAAGTCAAGCAATCATCACACAATTCAAGCAAGCATGCAAAGAGTATATAGGCAGCGGAAAGTAAAGCATGCAACTTGCAAGAATGTAAAGGGAAGGGTTTGGAGAATTCAAACGCTATTGGAGACACGGATGTTTTTCCCGTGGTTCGGATAGGTGGTGCTATCCTACATCCACGTTAGTGGAGACTTCAACCCACGAAGGGTAACGGTTGCGTGAGTCCACGGAGGGCTCCACCCACGGAGGGTCCACGAAGTAGAAACCTTGTCTATCCAACCATGGCCATCGCCCACGAAGGACTTGCCTCACTAGCGGTAGATATTCACGAAGTAGGCGATCTCCTTGCCCTTACAAACTCCTTGGTTCAACTCCACAATCTTGTCGGAGGCTCCCAAGTGATACCTAGCCAATCTAGGAGACACCACTCTCCAAGAAGTAACAAATGGTGTGTTGATGATGAACTCCTTTCTCTTGTGCTTCAAATGATAGTCTCCCCAACACTCAACTCTCTCTCATAGGATTTGGATTTGGTAGCAATAAGATTTGAGTGGAAAGCAACTTGGGGAAGGCTAGAGATCAAGATTCATATGGTAGGAATGGAATATCTTGGTCTCAACACATGAGTAGGTGGTTCTCTCTCAGAACATATGAGTTGGAAGTGTAGATGTGTTCTGATGGCTCTCACCACGAATGAAGAGGAGGTGGAGGGGTATATATAGCCTCCACTTAAAATCCAACCGTTACACACAGTTTACCAATCTCGGTGGGACCGAATCAACAAACTCGGTCGGACCGAAAAGGTAAACCTAGTCACCGTTGGAGATTTTCGGCGGGACTGACATGCATCTCGGTAGGACCGATATGGTTAGGGTTTGGGCATAACGTAATCTCGGTGAGACCGATTACACATACTCGGTGAGACCGATTTGGTAATTAGCTAACCAGAGAGTTGGTCAGGCAAACTCGGTGGGACCGATTTGCTCTTTCGGTGGGACCAAAAAGTTACAAAAGGGAAACAGAGAGTTTGCATTGCAATCTCGATGGGACCGATCCACTCTTTTGGTGAGATCGAAAAGTTACGAAAAGGAAAAAGAGAGATTGCAATCCCATCTCGGTGAGACCGAGATCCCTATCGGTAGAACCGATTTGCTAGGGTTTGGCAGTGGCTTATGACAAGTCAAACTCGGTGGCGCCGGATGGAAAGAATCGGTAGGACCGAGTTTGGCTTGGAGTTTAGGTCATTTGTGGATATGGGAAAGTAGCTGAGGATTTTGGAGCATATCATTAAGCACATGAAGCAAAAGGCTCATTAAGTAACACCTCATCCCTCCTTGATAGTATTGGCTTTTACTATGGACTCAATGTGATCTTGGATCACTAAAATGTAAAATGAAGAGTCTTGAGCTTTTCAACTTGAGCCAATCCTTTGTCCTTAGTATTTTGAGGGTTCCACTTTCACCATTCATGCCATGCCAATCATTGAGCTTTCCTGAAATAGTTATCTTGGAATATCATTAGCTCAATGAGCTATATGTTGTTATGAATTACCAAAACCACCTAGGGATAGTTGCACTTTCAATCTCCCCCTTTTTGGTAATTGATGACAACATATAGATCAAAGCTTCGACAAATGATAATAAGAATGAATTACATCGTCGCTTTGAGAAGTATGTGATAAGTAAGAGCTCCCCCTAAATTTGTGCATATTTAAGATTTGCTTTGGACTGCAAATGCACAAGAAGTTAGAATTATGGATTACTCTTCCATGTCACATACATCTTGGTGGAGCGCTCAAAATGATTAATAATGAAATACATGCACTCATCACCAAGGCAAAGTGAATGATCACATAGGATAGATCAAATATATTAAGCATGCATAAGTGTAGCTTATGATCAAACACATCATCATCAATGTCTCACACGCATATCAAAGTATCTCAACCAAAAGCAAACAAAGTTTGAAAAACCACCAAATGAAAGCAAGAGAGAATAAAAGCAACACTCTCTCTCTCTCGAAGCCTATGATCTATACATTTTTCTCCCCCTTTGGCAACAAGTTACCAAAAAGTTCCTAGAAAATGCATAGTGCTAGATCAACACTCAGGCTTGATCTTCAGGTGGTGGTGGAGTCTGGATCACTCCAAGGACGAAGGCTTCCGTAGATGTTGTTGGTGTTGGAGCTGAAGTTGATGCTGGAGCAGGTTGGGTTGGTGCTGCGACTGGTGCTGAGGCGGTTGCTCTTGTGTCAGGAACTGGCACTGCAGACGACCTTGGACCTCGTGGCACTCTGGCAAATGCATCTGTGGTTGTCTTCCCTCTCCTCTCCTGCATGTCATCTTGGAGTTGCTCCACTGCAGTCTGAATCTTTGTCACCTTGATATCCAAGTCATAGAACTTCTGTTCTACGATTCTCTCTAAGCTTGCCTGGTTCTGAGTTAGGTTGGCCAAACCCTTCTCAATCCGCAGGGTGGATGCAATCAGGTAACTAAGCTGCTCTTGCTTGGTTTTCAAGAAGTATTCAGATGCCTCCTCTTGAGTTGGCATCCTTGCAGCTTTCTCCTTCCTTGCCTTCTCCTTCTGTGCTTGTGCATGGGCTGAAGATGGTTCATCTTTGTTCATCACAACCTCATTGTCTTAAAAATCAGGATGAATATGCCGATGTTCCTTATCCAAAAGATATATGCCAGTGCCCATCTTGGAGTTGATCAGTTCCTGGATCTGAGGGGCATATCCACAGCTCCTCTTCTGGTCTGCTGCAGTCCTCTTGATTGTTTCTATCATAAGGCTCATGACTTTGAACTTCTGAGGCACATCAAAGATATGAAGCAAATTGATTGCATGGCCTCTGATCATCTTGTGATCACCTGACTTGGGAAACAGAGTGTGCCTTAAGATCCAATTGATGGTTGGCAATCCTGACAGAAGATAGTGTACAGATCCATACTTGAAAGTTGCAAGTGCCTTGTCAGGGATCTCTTTGTACATGGTGATCATGGAGTTGTGGTCCATCTTCTTCTTGGAATAGACATCCAAGTCATCTTCATTTTCCTCTGGGGCATTGATAAGTTGTGCCCACTCAGCAACTGTTGATTGGTACCTCATACCTTCAGACATCTAAACAATCCTCCCATCTGGATAAAAATGTGTTGTGGAGTAGAACTGGATGATAAGCTCCTCATTCCACTTTGTGAGCTTCTGCCCAACAAAGTCTGCTACTCCACAAGCTCTGAAGCTATCTTGCACTCCAGGGTAGTGCTCTTCGTTGTCCTTGATGTATTGCCAATCGACCCATCTCATGTCACATACAATGGGCTTCTTGTCTAACAAGACTGTCTCATAGAAATCCTGTTGTTCCTTAGTCTGGAACTTGTAGTCTACAGCAGTCCTTCTCCTGGTAGCATAGGGATCCTATGCTCTCCATTTTCTCAATCCAGAGTCTCTCCTGATTTTCATATCCTCAGCCACAGGATGAGCATCATTGTGGTCTGGGATCTTGGGCTTCAGCTTTCTCAGCACTTGGCCTTCCTCTTCTTCTGCAGGTTCAGGCACTCGTGCCTTGTTTTTCTCAGCTGCTGGGATGCTCCTAGTATTCCTCTTTGGTTTTGGCTTTGGAGCTGGCTTGGCCTTGGAAGCAGACTTGGGGGCTTCCTTTGGCTTAGATGCAGCTGCTCCTGATCTAATGGCATCACCCATCAGCTTGGGTGCCTTGGGTGCTGGTGCAGCACCTTCCTCTTCTTCTTCTTCTTCTTCATCAGGAGAATGTTGTTCAAATTCAGCCATGGGATCAACTTTCTTGCACCATCTGCCTCTTTTCCTTTCTTTCTTTGTCTCAGCTGCAACTGGCTCTTTGGGTGCAGGCTTCTCAGGAATCTTTGTTGAGGCTCTGGCCTTAGGCATGGGTTGCCTGCCTGCTGGCCTTTTGACCTTTAAGCCTGGCTTGGTGGCTGCAGCTGAGCCATATTCTTTCTTCAGCACAACTCTCTTGGAAGTTGTTTCCTCCTCTGCCACATAATCTTCATCCTCTGAGTCTGAAGTTCTCTTCTTTCTCTGTCTTGTGGCAGCTTTTGGCAGATTGATAGGGGTGCTCCTGCTGCCTTCATCTGAAGAGCTGGAAGTACTAGTGCCCTCACTCATGTGCACAAGCTGCTCTGACTGATTCTGACTATCACTTTGATCTGACATGATGAACAAGATGATTGCTGACTACTGAACCCTGTGAATAGTTAATAGGTGAGGTAGAGTGGATGAGCATCACAAAATGCAGAGATTTTTGCAAAAGGAATGATTCAAAAACTTAGTTTTAGTTTCCCACAGAAAGCATCTCGGATCTACCGATGTTTAAACTCGGTGATACCGAAGCAGTTTTTGGAACCTAAACTAGTGAACTCGGTAAGACCGAGTCACATTTCGGTGGCACCGAGACTGCTAGGGTTTCACAAAGTTCAAAAATCGGTCACACCGATTAGTTACACTCGGTCAGACCGAGTTTCACTTGTGCAATGGCATAGGCTAAATCGGTGGGACCGAGTTTTTCAACTCGGTGGGTCCGAGATGGTTTCCGCTGAAACCTAACCCTAAAATTTTCGAATCAAAACTAATCTACGAGTTCTTTGACTGGATAGAAGTTTATCAATCGTGGCAAGAATCATTGTGATCACAATGTGCTAGGAATCGGATTGGGGAATAGCACAAAGATCGAGTCCGTACCCTAGTTCGGCGGAGACTCGCTACGGCGGCAACGGCGGGGTTGATTCCCGTTGACGGCGGCGGAGACCAGCGACTGGAGGCTGCTCGCGGGAGGAGACGATCCGAAGACCACGTCGGCAGAGCGAGCTATGGCGCGGGCGAAGAGGTTTGGAGAAATTTCCAAAATTTTGCCCGTGTCTATATATAGCCCGACCCTGTCGGTGTGACCGAGTGGAACAACTCGGTGGCACCGAGATGCAAAAGTGTGTAGAGTTATTGCAACTCGGTGTGACCGAATAGTTCAAATCGGTTGCACCGAGATTAAAAACTTAGATCAACTTGATGATCTCGGTAGGACCGAAAGTGGGATATCGGTCAGACCGAAAATCACAAAGAGGTTTTGGAAGTTTAAGTCTATGACGAATCGGGGACTCCGAGTGCTCCTCACACAGAGTGGTTCGAATCTGACTTGATCAATTTTGTGATGTAGCATGAATAGAGTTTGAGACGAGAAAAGCATAGATAGCTAGAGGGGGTTCTTAGGCATTCTTGTCCATCCACTTGGCAAAAGAACAATAAAACCAAACTATCAAAACAACAAGTGGATGTCCTCGAATGAGTAAAATATGCAACCAACATGCTCACACAATAAAATGGCAATTGAAATATGTGACAAAACATGCACACCCAATTCTAGCATCTATCAAGCAATTTGCGATGACTAGGTCATCTATATATGAGTATATTGACTTAGGAGTCAAATGAGAACATTTGATCATAGGTCATACTCATCGTTTAAGCTCAAGTGGGGTTACCACTTTTACATAAAGCATCGTTGTGTTCACATCATTAGAGTCGCTTTAGCTCAAGTCTTAGAGTAAAGCTCCCCCTAGATGTGATATCCCCCCGAAGAGGGATGAACTAACCTTGGGTTTTGTCGATGATGACTTCATGTAGATGTTGAAGATGTGGATGCTCAATGTTGATGTAGATCACTTGGAGCTATCCTTTTGAGTGAATTGCACTTTCAATACCTACATGGGTTAGTCCCACAAGGAACAAGCAAGTATATCCATAGACATAGAGTGATGCACATACAAGATGATGTCTATGAAAGCTTTTAGGTTACCTTGTCCCTTGACTTACCAACAAGAGGGTTTGTGACTCCTTGAACTAGTGCAAGATGTGGAAGTTGATTGCACTTGTTCTTGCCAAAATGATAAGAGTGAAGTTTGTTGGCGGAGTCACCCTCAAGAACTCTCTAGTTCTTCTTCTTTTGGATCCACACCATCTTGATGGGAATCCTTGGAGTTGTAGTCGTACTTGATGAAGTGGAACTTGAAGTAGTCTTGGGAATCCACTTGACTAAGGTCTTAGGAGCTTCTTCAAATGCATCTATTTCCTCTTGAAGCTTGTCCTTGCCTTTTTGCTTGTAGTCTTGTGGTGGAAGATCATCTTGAGTTTGTGTCCCCTTAAAAGAAGTTGGGTCATACTTCTCTTGTTGAGGATCAAACTTTGTCTTGGGGTATTAATCTTCTTCCCACTCAACTCCATTGGCATTGAAGTTTCGTTCAAAACCAACACCTTGATTCTTCCGGTGCCTTCCTTGCTTGCGTACAATCTCCTCGAATTGCTTACTTCCGGCAAGGCTTTTGTACACTCCTTTCTCTATGATTTCCTTCAATATGCTATTTTCTTGCTCAAGTGTAACTTGGCTAAGAGAATCATTAGTGTAATCAATAGAACTACTAGAAGCAACAATATTGGACTTAACATGATCATTGTTACTACTAGAAGAAGAATCTTTCTTGTTCTTGTTACTAGACTTGACTTGAGGCATGTAAGTGGATAAGAGTAAACGTTTGGCAATGTAAGAAGAACTTTTCTTGCGGAGATCATCATTGATTGCCTTTAAAAGCTCATGCTCTTGCTCAAGATTGAGCTTTTCAAAGCGTAACTTCTCATGAGCCCTTAAAAGTTCTCGATGATCTTCGAAGATAGTTTCATGAGCTAACTTAAGAGTGTTTAGTTCTTTAGTTAGAGCCTCAATTTTATCCTTATCATTGTCATTCGTTTTATCATGATTAATTGACATTTCATCATAGGATTCATCACTAGAGTTGTCAACAAGTAAATCATCATCGCCTAACAAGTCATCTTCATCACTATTAAAATCTACATACTCAGGATGAGTTACCTTAGGACCTTTGGCCATGAAACATCTTCCAATTCCTTCATTTGGTGAATCAAATATGTCGTAGGAGTTGGTTGACACAAGTGCTAGACCGGCAACACCTTCATCTTGAGTATATTCGGAGTCGGAGTGATAACTTCTCTCGGAGTGGTTGTCGGAGTCGGAGCCGGATACCCATTCACCAACATGAGCTTGATGTCTTCATTTTGTGTAGCTCCTTGATGATTTTTCCTTCCTTTTCGAATCCTTGCTTCTCCGTGAGTACCTTCGTTCATAACGATCATCTCTACTCCTTCTCTCTCATTATGGTGATTCCTCTCTTTTGCTTCTTCTTTTTGGAGAATCTTCTCTTCTTTTGTAGGGAGCCGTACACTCATTGAAATAGTGTCCGGGTCTTCCAGAATTGTAGCAGTTTCGCTCTCGACTAGAAGATCTTTTGTCATTGTAGGACCTTGACTTGGAGCTTCTATCTTTGCTTCTACTCTTATAGAACTTGTTGAAGTTCTTCACCATTAAGCTCAGTTCTTCATTGAAGTTTTGTTTCTCACTTGATGATGTGGGGGCTTCACATGAGGCTTTGTAAGCACCACTTGATTTGTTGTGAAGTTCCTCTTTATCCTTGAGTGACATCTCATGAGCAACAATTCTTCCAATGACTTCTGTTGGCTAGAGATATTTGTAATTGGGCATCATTTGGATCATTGTGCACACGGTATCATATTTTCCATCCAAGGCTCTTAGGATCTTCTTGATGATGAATCTGTCGGTCATCTCTTCACTCCCTAAGCCGGCAATCTCATTTGTGATGAGAGCAAGCCTAGAGTACATTTCAGCGACACCTTCACCATCCTTCATTTTGAACTTGTCAAGTTGACTTTGAAGCACATCCAATTTGGATTCCTTGACGGAGTCGGTACCCCCGTGCATATCAATCAAAGTATCCCAAATTTCCTTTGCATTCTCAAGACGGCTGATTTTGTTGAATTCTTCGAGGCACAATCCGTTGAAGAGAATATCACAAGCTTGAGCGTTGTATTGTAGCATCTTCAACTCATCTGTGGTAGCTTCACGGTTTGGTTCTTTCCCATCGAAGAATTCACCTTGCAAGCCAACACACACAATAGCCCAAACGGCTGGGTTATGTCCAAGAATATGCATTTTCATTTTATGCTTCCAACTAGCAAAGTTAGTACCATCAAAGTAAGGACCTCTAGGGTGATAATTTCCCTCACTAGACGCCATACTCTCCTAGGTTTTGAAACCAAGGCTATGACCACCAAAAGCTATGGAAATCAAAGCAAATGGAGACCAAAGCTCTGATACCACTTGTAGGATCGGAAGTATGTCTAGATGGGGGGTGATTAGACTACTTGACCAAATAAAAGCTACGCCTTTTCCCAATTTTAGTTCTTGGCAGATTTTAGCAACTTTAGGACAAGTCAAGCAATCATCACACAATTCAAGCAAGCATGCAAAGAGTATATAGGCAGCGGAAAGTAAAGCATGCAACTTGCAAGAATGTAAAGGGAAGGGTTTGGAGAATTCAAACGCTATTGGAGACACGGATGTTTTTCTCGTGGTTCGGATAGGTGGTGCTATCCTACATCCACGTTAGTGGAGACTTCAACCCGCGAAGGGTAAGGGTTGCGCGAGTCCACGGAGGTCTCCACCCACGAAGGGTCCACGAAGTAGCAACCTTGTCTATCCCACCATGGCCATCGCCCATGAAGGACTTGCCTCACTAGCGGTAGATCTTCACGAAGTAGGCGATCTCCTTGCCCTTACAAACTCCTTGGTTCAACTCCGCAATCTTGTCGGAGGCTCCCAAGTGACACCTAGACAATCTAGGAGACACCACTCTCCAAGAAGTAACAAATGGTGTGTTGATGATGAACTCCTTGCTCTTGTGCTTCAAATGATAGTCTCCCCAACACACAACTCTCTCTCATAGGATTTGGATTTGGTAGAAAGAAGATTTGAGTGGAAAGCAACTTGGGGAAGGCTAGAGATCAAGATTCATATGGTAGGAATGGAACATCTTCGTCTCAACACATGAGTAGGTAGTTCTCTCTCAGAACATATGAGTTGGAAGTGTAGATGTGTTCTGATGGCTCTCTCCACGAATGAAGAGGAGGTGGAGGGGTATATATAGCCTCCACTTAAAATCCAACCATTACACACAGTTTACCAATCTCGGTGGGACCGAATCAACAAACTTGGTCGGACAGAAAAGGTAAACCTAGTGACCGTTAGAGATTTTCGGTGGGACTGACATGCATCTCGGTAGGACCGATATGATTAGGGTTTGGGCATAACGTAATCTCGGTGAGACCGATTACACAAACTCGGCGAGACCGATTTGGTAATTAGCTAACCAGAGAGTTGGTCACGCAAACTCGGTGGGACCGATTTGCTCTTTCGGTGAGACTGAAAAGTTACAAAAGGGAAACAGAGAGTTTGCATTGCAATCTCGGTGGGACCGATCCGCTCTTTCGGTGAAACTGAAAAGTTACGAAAAGGAAACAGAGAGATTGCAATCCCATCTCGGTGAGACCGAGATCCCTATCGGTAGAACCGATTTGCTAGGGTTTGGCAGTGGCTTATGACAAGTGAAACTCGGTGGCGCTGGATGGAAAGAATCGGTAGGACCGAGTTTGGCTTGGAGTTTAGGTCATTTGTGGATATGGGAAAGTAGCTGAGGATTTTGGAGCATATCATTAAGCACATGAAGCAAAAGGCTCATTAAGCAACACCTCATCCCTCCTTGATAGTATTGGCTTTTCCTATGGACTCAATGTGATCTTGGATCACTAAAATGTAAAATGAAGAGTCTTGAGCTTTTGAGCTTGAGCCAATCCTTTGTCCTTAGTATTTTGAGGGTTCCACTTTCACCATTCATACCATGCCAATCATTGAGCTTTCCTGAAATAGTTATCTTGGAATATCATTAGCTCAATGAGCTATATGTTGTTATGAATTACCAAAACCACCTAGGGATAGTTGCACTTTCACCCGCTTACATCTATGGTATTTTCAATGCGTAATTATGTACGCGCTGCACGAATTTCGCCGTTCAACTAAGACTAGGGCGGGGGCCGTATTGCTAGGCAAGCTCTGAACGTGCCAGGAGATCCTGTTGCAGGTTACTCCGGACGCGCTTGACGGTGTCCGGGGGCTTTATGGCCGAACTGGTGGATTGCCTTAAAAGGCTGCTTTGTGCCTCCGCTGCGAGGGCTGCAGTGTGCTCCTCCGTACGGAGCGAGCGCTCTGTGTTTCCATTGACTGTGATGACCCCCCCTAGGACCTGGCATCTTGAGCTTGAGGTATGCATAATGCGGTACCGCATTGAATCTCGCAAATGCATTTCGTCCGAGTAGTGTGTGATAGCATCTATGGAACGGGACGATATCGAAGATTAACACCTCGCTTCGGAAGTTGTCCGGAGATCCGAAGACCACTTCCAGTGTGATTGAGCCCATACAATGGGCCTCTACACCTGGGATGACGCCTTTAAAGGTCGTTTTTGTGGGTTTGATCCTTGAGGGGTCTATACCCATTTTGCGCACGGTATCCTGATAGAGCAGGTTCAGGCTGCTGCCGCCGTCCATAAGGACTCGAGTGAGGTGAAATCCGTCGATGATGGGGTCTAAGACCAATGCGGCAGATCCGCCATGACGTATACTAGTGGGGTGGTTCCTGCGATCGAAGGTGATCAGACAAGAGGACCATGGGTTGAACTTTGGGGCGATGGGCTCCATCGCATATACGTCCCTTAGTGCACGCTTCCATTCCCTTTTGGGGATGTGGGTTGCGTATATCATGTTCACCGTCCTCACTTGCGGGGGGAACCTCTTCTGTCCCCCCGTGTTCGGCGGTAGTGGCTCCTCCTCATCATCGCTGTGCAGCCCCTTGTCCTTGTTTTAGGTGTTTATCTTGCCGGCCTGCTTGAACACCCAGCATTCTCTGTTGCTATGATTGGCTGGCTTATCGGCGGTGCTATGTATTTGACACGAGCAATCGAGTATGCGGTCCATACTAGACGGTCCTGGAGTGCTTCTTTTGAATGGCTTTTCCGCAGACCGGGTTTAGAGCCTCTGAATCTGGCATTGACTGTCGTATCCTCGGCGTTATCGCCGTTGTTGCAGCGCTTGTGTTTGCTGCGACGTGGCATGCCGTTACTTTCCTTGGTATCCGAAGTGCCAAGGTTCCTTAATATCTTGTTGCTGCGAGCCAGCCAGTTATCTGCTCCCGCGCAAAAGCGGGTCATGAGTGTCGTGAGGGCTGCCATAGACTTCGGCTTTTCCTGGCTGAGGTGCCGGGCGAGCCACTCGTCACGGATGTTGTGCTTAAATGCCGCTAAGGCCTCTGCATGCGGACAGTCGACAATTTGATTTTTCTTGGCTAGGAACCGTGTCCAGAATTGCCTGGCTGATTCCCCTGGCTGCTGAATTATGTGGCTCAGGTCATCGGCATCTGGTGGCCGCACATAAGTGCCCTGCAAGTTGTCAAGGAATGTGTCTTCCAGATCCTCCCAACAGCCAATTGAGTCTGCTGGCAAACTATTCAGCCAATGCTGGGCTGGTCCTTTAAGTTTTAACGGGAGGTACTTGATGCATGTAGATCATCACAGCGGGCCATGTGGATGTGGAGGAGGAAGTCCTCGATCCATACCGCGGGATCTGTTGTACCATCGTATGATTTGATATTTACGGGTTTAAAACCCTCTGGGAATTCATGCTCCATTACTTTGTCAGTGAAGCATAGGGGGTGTGCCACGCCTCTGTGCTGGGCTATATCGCGACGCAACTCGTATGAGTCTTGTCTGCTGTATTCGGCTTGGCCGGATTTTCTTTTACTGTATCCGGCGTGGCGGTCACCGTCCCGCGTAGTGGCGTGCCCTCTTGATCCGTAGATCGATCTTGCGTGTTTTGCCCTGTCTTCCAGTACGTCTCGCAGGTCTCGCGTATTTCCCGGTGCCTTGGTGTTTTTGTTTGAGTGGCGGCGGGGTGCGGGTTGAGCTTCTGGCTGAAATGCCTCTCTATCTCGGCCACGAGGTGGCCGATCAGCTGCGTCATACGCTGGTGATGTAGGTTTCCATGCTTCCTCCTCAAGTCGGGGTAGCAACCTGCGCTTTGGGTGACCCTTGGAGGGGCGTTGGAGTTCGTATTCCTCGGCCGCAAGGACTTCAGTCCATCTGTCTGCTATCAAGTCCTGATCAGCTCGAAGATGTTGTTGCTTTTTCTTCAGGCTATTTGTTGTGGCTATAAGCCGGCGCTTAAAGCACTCCTGCTCGACGGGATCCTCAAGCACGACAAATTCTCCTTCGTCGAGGCTCACTTCATCTTCGAAGAGAGGCATGTAATTGTCATCCTCCGTTTCTCCCTCTGCCGCTCCTTTAGGGGGGGCTGGCTTGTTCATCCTCCGGCTCTAGATCATGCTGGAGGGGATTGTCATCATCCTCGGCACTGTCTGGAGTACTGTTATCTCCAGTGCCGATATCACCACTTTTGCTGTGGCGAGACTAAGAGCGGCGCTGCTGACGTCGGCGCTTGGGTTGCTTCTTGGAGGGGTCATCCTTCGCTGTCTTGTCGCCATTGCGTTCTTTGGGTGTATCCACCATATATATATATATCATATGATGAGGTGGCGGTCCAGTGCCCCGTGGGGAGTGGTTCCTATTCGTCTCCTTCATCGTTGTCCATACCATCGATGTCTTCGGAGTCGAAGTCGAGCATGTCGGTTAAATCATCAACAGTGGCTACTAAGTGGGTGGTGGGTGGGGAGTGAATTTCTCCGTCATCCGCATCCCATTCTAGCGGGACATAGTTCGTCCAAGGTTCTCCTGACACGGAGAGAGACCTTAACGAGTTTAGTACATCACCGAAGGGCGAGTGCTGAAAGATATCCGCGGAGGTGAACTCCATGATCGGTGCCCAATCAGATTCGACAGGCACGGGCGCAGGCGGTTCGGAGTCAGTGGTCGGAGACGAGTCCAGTGGTTTGGCGTCACGGCTCTCGTGAAGGGTAAGGTCAGTGTTCGGCTCTATCGCCATTGAGGGTGCGGTCTCCAAGGCGGGGTCCATCCACCCATCCTTGGATGGCGCAATCTGTTCTGGATCGAAGGCCGGAGTAGTTGCTGGTGTGATCTCCCGAACACTGTCCGACGGCAGAGCTATATCCTGCCCGTCGTGATCGCGCGGCACACCTGGCATGGGCCCGAGTCCGTCGAAGATCAAGTCTGCGCAGATATCGGTAGTGTAATTCAAGTTTCCGAACCTGACCTGGTGGCTAGGGGCATAGCTCTTGATCTGCTCCAACTGGCCAAGCGAGTTGGCCAGCACTGAGAAGCCGCCGAATACAAAGATCTATCCGGGGAGGAAGACCTCACCCTGGACCGCATCGTTACCAATGATCGAAGGGTCCATCAAGCCTTACGGCGATGACACAGTGGAACTCTCAATGAAATCACCAATGTCGGTGGATGGTAACAGGAGGCAGGGGACACGATGTTTACCCAGGTTCGGGCCCTCTCGATGGAGGTAATACCCTACTTCCTGCTTGATTGATCTTAATGATATGAGTAGTACAAGAGTTGATCTACCACGAGATCGTAGAGGCTAAACCCTAGAAGCTAGCCTATGGTATGATTGTTGTTGTCCTATGGACTAAACCCTCCGGTTTATATAGACACCGGAGGGGGCTAGGGTTACACAGAGTCGGTTACAAGGGAGGAGATCTTCATATCCGTATCGCCAAGCTTGCCTTCCACGCCAAGGAGAGTCCCATCTGGACACGAGACGAAGTCTTCAATCTTGTATCTTCATAGTCCAACAGTCCGGCCAAAGTATATAGTCCGGCCGTCCGGATACCCCCTAATCCAGGACTCCCTCACCCCCCCGACCAGGTGCTACGCAGGTCGTTGGCGGCCGCTGACTCGGCCAAGTCAGCGAATATGTAGCTAAATTCATACATACGAACCAAAGTGAACCCTCTGCGCAAGTACATGTACTGTAGTTCGGGTATTTTGAAGTAGTGGTACTAAAGTGTCAGCCAGCTCAAGTTCTATGACCTACAGTGAAATTTTCTCAATTGAAAACTAAGTTGGGGTGCATCCAACTTGCTTGCTTGAAAACCTTGGGCATTTGAGGAAGCCCATCATCGGAATATATAAGCCAAGTTCTATAATGAAAATTTTCCACTAGTATATGAACAAGACAACATAGGAGACTCTCTATATGAAAACATTGCCCTTTCTCTCTTTTTCTCTCATTTTTTGTTGGGCTCTTTTTTGCCTCTTGTTTTTCTTTATTTATTTATTTCCTCACTGGGAAATGCTGTAAAATGATGATCATCACACTTCTATTTACTTACAACTCAATATTACAACTCGACAAAACTAAAACATATGACTCTATATGAATGCCTCTGGCAGTTTACCAAGATGTGCAATGATGCTTGCGCAACAAGTATGATAATGATGAAAGGTGGATGAGCCACAAATACTATGTTAGCTATATGATAATGCAAAGCAATATGACAATGATGATGTATGTCACAATAATGGAATGGTGTAATAAGTTGCATGGCAATATATCTCGGAATGGCTATAAAATGCCATGATAGGTAGGTATGGTGGCTATTTTGAGGAAGATATAAGGAGGCTTATGTGTGATAGAGTGTATCATATCATGGGTTTGGATGCACCGGTAAAGTTTGCATCAAATCTCAAGGTGAGAAAGGGCAATGCACGGTACCGAAGAGGCTAACAAATTGCGGAAAGGTGATAGTGCGTACAATCCATGGACTCACGTTAGTGATAAAAACTCACATACTTGTTGCAAAAGTCTATTAGCCCTCGAAGCAAATTAGTACTACGCATGTCCCTATGGGAGAGGTTGGTAGGAGTTAATCATCACGGGCCCCGGACTTTCACTCAAAGGAATACGCTGAATAATAAATCGTGCTTTGATTTCTTAGCAAAATGGGAGACTATACGTGCATGCTCCGGGAATCACAAACCTTAACAGCAATATTCTTACTAAACCACAATTATGCACTAGCATAACCCACATATCAGCATCTCTATATCGCAAAACTATTGCAAGGAATCAAACTTATCATATTCAGTGATTTACATGAAAGTTTTTATTATATCCCTCTTGACTACCTATGATATCAGACTAATTTCATGACCCATCCATATTGCCATTAGTATTTATTAGACTCTCAAAAAGATATAAGTGAAGCATGAGAGTGCAACTATTTCTATAAAATATAACCATCGTTCTGCTCTAAAAGATATAAGTGAAGCACTAGAGCAACTGCCTATCTCTTAAGATATAAGTAAAGCACATAGAGTATTCTAACAAATCACGAATAAATGTGTGCCCATATCAAAAGGTGTGTGCAGCGAAGATGATTGTCGCTACCTAAAAAGCAAACAAAGCAAAGACTCATATAATACACGACACTCCAAGCAAAACTCATATCATGTGATGAATGAAAACATACCTCCAAGTAATATACCGATGGATTGTAGATGAAAGAGGGGATGCCATCCAGGGCATCCCCAAGCTTAGATGCTTGGTTATCCTTGAATATTACGTTGGGGTGCCTTGTGCATCCCCAAGCTTAGGCTATTGCCGCTCCTTATTCCTTCATCCGTCATGATCTCACCAAAACTTGAAAACTTCAGCACACAAAACTCAGCAGAAACTTCGTGAGATCCGTTAGTATAACAAGAAAATCATAATATTTAAGTACTATTGTAAACCATTCATATTTTATTATTGCATAATACCTAATATATTATAAATTCTCATTATTTATACCCCCCAATACAATCCATAGATTCACTAAAACAAGCAAACTGTGCAACGAAAACTGAATTTGTCAAAAACAGAACAATCTATAATGATCTGAACAAACGCAATACATCTGTAAATTTAGAAATTCAAAAAATTAGGACAATGTGGGAAATTTGTACATAAATAATTTCTAAAAAAATAAGAATTTTATCACGTTATAAAGAATTTAAATTCTAGTAGTCAGTGCAAAATTTTCTGTTTTTTCACAGAATGAAGTCAACTATCAACGAAATCATCACAAAGACTTTACTTGGCACAAACACTATCTAAAACATAAAAACACAATCAAAATAGTATCACAATTGTGTGGACACAAGAAAACATAAAATAAAACAAATTGGGTTGTCTCCAAACAAGCTCTTTCTTTATAGGCATTAAGATAGGCTTTGGAATTTCATTGATGCACACATGAAAGACAAGAGTTGAAGCACAAAGAGAGCATCATAAAACATGTGACAAACACATTTAATTCGAACACACTTCCTATGCACTAGAATTTTATAAGCAAACAAATTATCAAGACAAGCAATATCTAGCATATGCAAGGAAGAAGAAAGAAACAAAAACAATCTCAACATGAAGAGAGGTAATTTAGTAACATGAAATTTTCTACAACCATATTTTCCTCTCTCATAATAATTAAAAGTAGGATCGTAATCAAATTCAATAATATAGCTATCACATAAAACTTTCTCTCTATGATCCACATACATAAAGTTTGTACACTCTTCCAAAATAGTGGGATTAACATCAACTAAACTCATGACCTCTCCAATCCCAATTTTATCAAAAATTCCATAAGATTGAAGTCTCTCCAAATATGTGGGATTCTTTTTACCTAAAGTTGACACTTTTCCAAACCCACTTTCACTATTATTGCAAACATTACTATTAATATCATATTCATCGTGTGGCTTAAATAAATTTTCTAGATCATAAGAAGCATCACCCCAATCGTGATCATTACAATAAGTAGTGGACATAACGAATTCATCATCCCCAAGCTTGTAGTTTTGCATATCATTAGCACAATTAACATTAATAGAATTTATTCTTGTTGGGGAACGCAGTAATTTCAAAAACAATACTACGCACACGCAAGATCCATCTAGGTGATGCATAGCAACGAGAGGGGAGAATGTTGTCCATGTACCCTCATAGACCGAAAGAGGAAGCGTTATGACAACGCGGTTGATGTAGTCGTACGTCTTCACGATCTGACCGGTCCTAGTACCGAAAGTACGGCACCTCCGCAATCTGCTCACGTTCAGCTCGGTGACGTCCCACGAAATCCACATCCAGCTGAGTGTCGAGGGAGAGCTTCGTCAGCACAACGGTGTGATGACGGTGATGATGAAGTTACCGACGTAGGGCTTCACCTAATCACTACAACAATATGACCGAGGTGAAAATCTATAGAGGGGGGCACCGCACACGTCTAAACAATCAACTTGTGTGTTCTAGGGTGCCCCCCTCCCAACGTATATAATGGGGAGAGGGGGAGGCTAGCCGGCCCTCCTTGGCGCGCCCCCAAGAGGGGAATCATATTAGGACTGCAAGTCCTAGTAGGTTTCCACCAAAAGGGAGAGAGGGGGAAGGAAGGAGAGGGAGAGGGGGAGAGGAAAAGCGGGGCGCCCCCCTTCCTTGTCCTATTCGAACTCAAGGGGGAGGGGCACGCGGCATACCTTGGCCGCTCCTCTCCCTCTCCAATAAGGTCCATCGAGGCCCATTAGTTCCCCCGGGGGTTCCGATAACCCTCCATCACTTCGGTTTTATCTGAAACCTCCCGGAACCCTTCAGGTGTCCGAACATAGCCATACAATATATCAATCTTTATGTCTCGAACATTTCGAGACTTCTCGCCATGTCTGTGATCACATCCGGGACTCCGAACTACATTCGGTACATCAAGACACATAAACTCATAATACCGATCGTCACTTAACGTTAAGCATGAAGACCCTATGGGTTCGAGAACTATGTAGACATGACCGAGACTTGTCTCCGATCAATAACAAATAGAGGAACCTGGATGCTCATATTGGTTCCTACATATTCGAAGATCTTTATCGGTCAAACCGCATAACAACATACGTTGTTCCCTTTGTCATCGGTATGTTACTTGCCCAAGTTTCGATCGTCAGTATCTCAATACCTAGTTCAATCTCGTTACCAGCAAGTCTCTTTACTCGTTCCATAATGCATCATCCCGCAACTAACTCATTATTCACATTGCTTGCAAGGCTTATAGTGATGTGCATTACCGAGAGGGCCCAGAGATACCTCTCCGATACTCGGAGTGACAAATCCTAATCTCGATCTATGACAACTCAACAAACACCATTGGAGACATCTGTAGAGCAATATAATCACCCAGTTACGTTGTGACATTTGACAACACATTAAGTGTTCCTCCGGTATTCGGGAGTTGCATAATCTCATAGTCATAGGAACATGTATAAGTCATGAAGAAAGCAATAGCAACAAACTAAATGATCAAGTGCTAAGCTAACGGAATGGGTCAAGTCAATCACATCATTGTCTAATGATGTAATACCGTTAATCAAATGACAACTCATGTCTACGGCTAGGAAACTTAACCAGCTTTGATTCAACGAGCTTGTCAAGTAGAGGCATACTAGTGACTCTCTATTTGTCTATGTAGTCACACATGTACTAAGTTTCCGGTTAATACAATTCTAGCATCAATAATAAACATTTATCATGATATAAGGAAATATAAATATCAACTTTATTATGGCCTCTAGGGCATATTTCCTTCAGTCTCCCACTTGCACTAGAGTCAGTAATCTAGATTACACATTAATGATTCTAACACCCATGGAGTCTTGGTGCTGATCATGTTTTGCTCGTGAGATAGGCTTAGTCAATGGGTATGCAACATTCAGGTCCATATGTATCTTGCAAATCTCTATGTCTCCCTCCTTGATTTGATCGCAGATGGAATTGAACCGTCTCTTGATGTGCTTGGTTCTCTTGTGAAATCTGGATTCCTTTGCCAAGGCAATTGCACCAGTATTGTCACAAAAGATTTTCATTGGACCCGATGAACTAGGTATGACACCTAGATCAGATATGGAGTCCTTCATCCAGACTCCTTCATTTGCTACTTCCGAAGCAGCTATGTACTCCACTTCACACGTAGATCCCGCCACGACGCTTTGCTTAGAACTGCACCAACTTATAGCTCAACCATTCAATATAAATATGTATCTGTTTTGTGACTTAGAGTCATCCGGATCAGTGTGAAAGCTTGCATCGACGTAACCATTTACGACGAGCTGTTTGTCACCTCCATAAATGAGAAACATATCCTCAGTCCTTTTTGGGTACTTCAGGATGTTCTTGACCGTTGTCCAGTGATCCACTCCTGGATTACTTTGGTACCTCCCGACTAAACTAGTAGCAAGGCACACATCATGTCTGGTACACAGCATTGCATACATGATAGAACCTATGGCTGAAGCATAGGGAATGACTTTCATTTTCTCTCTATCTTCTGGAGTGGTCGGGCATTGAGTCTGACTCAACTTCACACCTTGTAACACAGGCAAGAACCCTTTCTTTGCTTGATCCATTTTGAACTTCTTCAAAACTTTATCAAGGTATGTGCTTTGTGAAAGTCCAATTAAGCGTCTTGATCTATCTCTATAGGTCTTGATGCCCAATATATAAGCAGCTTCACCGAGGTCTTTCATTGAAAAACTCTTATTCAGGTATCCTTTTACGCTATCCAGAAATTCTATATCATTTCCAATCTACAATATGTCATCCACATATAATATTGGAAATGCTACAGAGCTCCCACTCACTTTCTTGTAAATACAGGCTCCTTCAAAAGTCTGTATAAAAGCATATGCTTTGATCACACTATCAAAACATTTATTCCAACTCCGAGATGCTTGCACCAGTCCATAAATGGATCACTGGAGCTTGCACACTTTGTTAGCATCCTTTGGATTGATAAAACCTTCGGGTTGCATCACATACAACTCTTCTTCCAGAAATCCATTCAGGAATGCAGTCTTTACATCCATTTGCTAAATTTCACAATCATAAAATGCAGCAATTGCTAACATGATTCGGACGGACATAAGCATCACTACGGGTGAGACTGTCTCATCGTAGTCAGCTCCTTGAACTTGTCGAAAACCTTCTGCAACAAGTCGAGCTCTCTAGACAGTAACATTACCGTCAATGCCAGTCTTCTTATTGAAGATCCATCTATTCCCCATGGCTTGCCGATCATCGTGTAAGTCAACAAAAGTCCACACTTTGTTCTCATACATGGATCCCATCTCAGATTTCATGGCCTCAAGCCATTTCGCGGAATCTGGGCTCATCATCGCTTCCTCATAGTTCGTAGATTCGTCGTGTTCAAGTACCATTCTGGTGCGGATGAACTATGGTGCTTCCCCATAGTGGTACTTGAACACGACGAACCTACGAACTATGAGGAAGCGATGAGCCCAGATTCCGCGAAATGGCTTGAGGCCATGAAATCTGAGATGGGATCCATGTAAGAGGACAAAGTGTGGACTTTTGTTGACTTGCCAGATGATTGGCAAGCCATAGAGAATAAATGGATCTTAAAAAACAAGACTGACGCTGACGGTAATGTTACTATCTACAAAGCTCGACTTGTCACAAAAGGTTTTCGACAAGTTCAAGGCGTTGACTACGATGAGACCTTCTCACCCGCAGCGATGCTTAAGTATATCTGAATCATGTTAGCAATTGTCGCATTTTAAGATTATGAAATTGGGCAAATGGATGTCAAAATTGCATTCCTTAATGGATATCTTAAAGAAGAGTTGTATACGATGCAGCCAGAAGGTTTTGTCTATCCAAAAGGTGCTAACAAAGTGTGCAAGCTCCAGCGATCCCTTTATGGACTGGTGCAAGCCTCCCAGAGTTGGAATGTACGCTTTGATAGTGTGATCAAAGCATATGGTTTTATACAGACTTTTGGAGAAGCCTGTATTTACAAGAAAGTGAGTGGGAGCTCTGCAGCATTCCTGATATTATATGTGGATGACATATTGTTAATCAGAAATGATACAGAATTTCTGAATAGCATAAAAGGATACTTGAATAAGAATTTTTCAATGAAAGACCTCGGTGAAGCTGCTTATATATTGGGCATCAAGATCTATAGAGATAGATCAAGATGCTTAATTGGACTTTCGCAAAGCACATACCTTGACAAAGTTTTGAAGAAGTTCAAAATGGATCGATCAAAGAAAGGGTTCTTGCCTGTGTCATAAGGTGTGAAGTTGAGTCAGACTCAATGTTTGACCACTGAAGAAGATAGTGAGAAAATGAAAGTAATTCCTTATGCCTCAGCCGTAGGTTCTATCATGTATGCAATGTTGTGTACAAGACATGATGTGTGCCTTGCTATTAGTTTAGCAGGGAGGTACCAAAGTAATCCAGGAGTGGATCACTGGACAGCGGTCAAGAACACCCTGAAATACCTGGAAAGGACTAAGGATATATTTCTCGTTTATGGAGGAGACAAAGAGCTCGTCGTAAATGGTTACATCGATGCAAGATTTGACACTGATCCGGATGACTCTAAGTCACAAACCGGATACGTATTTATATTGAATGGTGGAGCTGTCAGTTGGTGGAGTTCCAAGCAGAGCGTCGTGGCGGGATCTACGTGTGAAGCGGAGTACATAGCTGCTTTGAAAGCAGCAAATGAAGGAGTCCGGATGAAGGAGTTCATATCCAATATAGGTGTAATACCTAGTGCACTAGGTCCAATGAACATCTTTTGTGACAATACTGGTGCAATTGCCTTGGAAAAGGAATCCAGATTTCACAAGAGAACCAAGCACATCAAGAGACGCTTCAATTCCATCTGCGATCAAGTCAAGGAGGGAGACATAGAGATTTGCAAGATACATACAGATCTGAATGTTGTAGACCCATTGACTAAGCCTCTCTCACGAGCAAAACATCATCATCACCAAGACTCCATGGGTGTTACAATCATTACTGAGTAATCTAGATTATTGACTAGTGCAAGTGGCAGACTGAAGGAAATATGCCCTAGAGGCAATAATAAAGTTTTTATTTATATTTCCTTATATCATGATAAATATTTATTATTCATGCTAGAATTGTATTAACCGGAAACTTAGTACATGTGTGAATACATAGACAGACAGTGTGTCCCTAGTATGCCTCTACTTGACTAGCTCGTTAATCAAAGATGGTTAAGTTTCCTGACCATAGACATGTGTTGTCATTTGATGAACGGGATCACATCATTAGAGAATGATGAGATGGACAAGACCCATCTGTTATCTTAGCATAAACAATCATTTAGTTTTATTGATATTGCTTTCATCATGACTTATACATGTTCCTCTAACTATGAGATTATGCAACTCCCGAATGCCGGAGGAACACCTTGTGTGCTATCAAACATCACAATGTAACTGGGTGATTATAAAGATGCTCTACAGGTGTCTCCGATGGTGTTCGTTGAGTTGGCATAGATCAAGATTAGGATTTTTCACTCCGTGTATTGCAGAGGTATCTCTGGGCCCTCTCAGTAATGCTCATCACTATAAGCCTTGCAAGAAATGTGACTAATGAGTTAGTTATGGGATGATGCATTACGGAACAAGTAAAGAGACTTGCCCGTAACAAGATTGAACTAGGTATGATGATACCACGATCGATTCTCGGTCAAGTAACATAATGATGACAAAGGGAATAACGTATGTTGTTATGTGGTTTGACCGATAAAGATCTTCTTAGAATGTGTAGGAGCCAATATGAGCATCCAAGTTCCGCTATTGGTTATTGACCGGAGATGTGTCTCGGTCATGTCTACATAGTTCTCGAACCCCTAGGGTTCGCACGCTTAACATTCAATGACGATTAGTATTATGAGTTATGTGATTTGATGACCGAAGTTTGTTCGGAGTCCCAAATGAGATCACTTACATGATGAGGAGTCTCAAAATGGTTGAGAGGTAAAGATTCATATATTGGAAGGTTACATTCGGACACCGGAATGGTTCGGGTCATTTCGGATAAGTTCCGGAGTATCGAGGGTTACCGGACCCCCCCCCCCGGGAAGTTCATGGGCCTTCATGGGCCTTAGTGGAAAGAGAAGAAGGGACACAAGGGGATGCCCCCATGGAAAGTACGAATTGGACAAGGGAGTGGGCGGCGCCCTCCTGTTCCTCCTTCCATCTCTCTCCCTCTCTTGGAAAGGAAGGGGACTCCAACTAGGATTGGGAATCCTAGTTGGACTCTCCATGGCGTGCGCCCCCGTTAGGCCAGCCACCTCTCCTCCCCCTTTATATACGTGGGAGGGAGGCACCCCAAAGACACACCAAGTCTTCTCTTAGTCGCCTGCGGTGCCCCCCTCCACAGTTACACACCTCGATCATATCATCATAGTGCTTAGGCGAAGCCCTACGCTGATAAATTCATCAAATCCGTTGCCATGCCGTCATGCTGAAGGAACACTCAATCGTCCTCAACTAGATCAAGAGATCAAGGGACGTCATCGAGCTAAACGTGTGCTGAACGCGGAGGTGTCGTACGTTCGGTGCTTGGATCGGTTGGATCACGAAGACGTTCGACTACATCAACCGCGTTATTAAACGCTTTTGCTTTTGGTCTTCGAGGGTACATGGACACCCTCTCCCCTCTCATTGCTATGCATCTCCTAGATAGATCTTGCGTGATCGTAGGTAAAATTTTTGAAATACTGTGTTCCCCAACACTATGGACCGGTAGGTCTGTTGGTGAAATACTCATGCATCATCGAAAGGCGGCAAGGATGATGTAGAAGCCCTCCATGATCAATTCCCCCTTCGACAGAGTACCGGAAAAGGCCTCCAGATGGGATCACGGAAGAACCGAAAGTTGTGGCAGCGGAGAAAGTGTTTCGGGTGGCTCTCTGTTGGTTTCCCAATTTTAGAGAATTTATATAGGTGTAATTAGGTCGTACGGAGCCATGAGGGGCCCACAAGGCATCATGGTGTGCTCTATTGCCTTGCTGTCTCCCCGCTTATCGTCTAGTCTCCTCCTGAAGCTTCTAGGGTCTCTTTTGTCAAAAAAAAATCATTAAAAAGTTTCATAGAGTTTGGACTCTGTTTCGTAATGATTTCCTGGGAAACCAAAAACAAGCAGAAAATAACTAGTGGCAGTTGGCACTGGTTTAATAGGTTACTCCGAGATAATGATATAAATGACATATAATCGCATATAAAACATCCAAGATTGATACTATAATAGCATGAACAATAACAAATTATAGATACATTGGAGACGTATCAGGGGTTAACACCTCGGAAATATAGTATACGGGCGTTTGCACCTGGAATTTATGTCCTTCAACATCGCATTCGACTACTAGTACCGAGCTGACGACTTGATTTGTGACTGAAATGTATAGTAACATTGGCTCTCCTACTCCGGGTGCTGCGAGTATAGGGTTGGTAGCAAGGAGCCTTGATTTCCTCTAGTGCGTCTCCTGCCTTGCTCGTCCATTTGAAGTTTTTGGTCTGTTTCAGGAGTTTTTACAGCAGCAAGGCCTTTTAACCTAGTTATGATATGAAGCAACTGAGGGTGGCCATGCAACCAGTGAGCTTTTGAACGTGTTTGATTTTGGTAGGTATTGCCAATTCTATGATAGCTCGGATCTTGGTCGGATTAGCTTTGATTCCTCTATGGGAAACGATGAATCCCAACAGTTTACCTGCTGGTACCCCGAAGACGCATTTCTCGGGATTTAGCTCAGTGTGATATACCCCGAGACTGGTGAATATGTCTGAGATCTTTGACAAGATGACTGACATCCTTGTTTTTGACAACCACATCGTCTACGTAGGCCTCGGCTATTTTTCCACTATGGTCTTTCAGGCATGTTTGAATCATGCGCTCATAGGTTGGGCCGGTGTTTTTTACTACGATTGTGTTGAAGCAAAATGGCCCATAGGGCGTTATGAAGGTTGTCGCTTCCTGGTCTGACTCCTTCATCTTGATTTGATGGTACCCTGAGTATGCATCCAGGAAGCATAAAGAGTCGTGTCTAGCTATGGCGTCAATGATCTGGTTGATACGCGGTAAGGGAAAGGGATCCTTAGGGCAAGCCTTATTGACGTCTTTAAAATCAACGTAGAGGCGTCAGGATCTGTCCTTTTTGGGCACCATAACCAGGTTAGCCAACCAGTTAGTGTCCTTGATGTCACGAATGAATCCGGCTTCTAGTAATTTAGCTAGTTCCTTGCCCATAGCTTGATGCTTGGTCTCAGAAAATCGCCGAAGTGCCTGTTTAACTGGTTTGGAGCCTTTAATAATGTTTTGGCTGTGTTCGGCTAAATCCCTTGGGCACCCTGGCATGTCCAAAGGATACAAGGTGAAAATGTCCCAATTTTCTTGAAGGAAATTTCGTAGTGCCTCGTCGATTTCTGAACTCAGCACGGCGCCAATGGTTGTTTGTTTTGAGTCCATTTGGTGTACTTGAAACTTGACGATTTCATCGGCTAGCTTGAATGAGGTTGATTTGGATCTTTTGTCTAAGATAACATCGTACGAGTTGACCGTGGCCTGAAGTGCAGTCTATTCTTCGGTTGCAAAGGCCTCTGCCAGTGATTCGAGGGCGAGTGAGGCAGTTGTGTTTTCGGCCCTGAGTGCCCTATTGGGGTTGCTGGTGATAGTTATCACTCCATTGGGGCCTGGCATTTTGAGCTTCATGTACCTGTAATGGGGTATGGCATGGAACTTCATGAAGCTTCCCGCCCCAGGAGGGCATGGTAGCCACTTCAGATGGGCACGACGTGGAAGGTTAGCTCCTCGACAGATAGTTCTCGGGAGTGCCCAAGACCACATCAAGCGTGATCTTCCATTTGCATCACGCCTCCCTGCAAGGGATAATTCCTATGAATGTAATGAAGCTATGCTGGATACGAGTTGTATTGAATTATATTTTTTCCAATGTCCCATCATAAATGAGGTTTAAGCTGCTGCCACCGTCCATTAATACCTTATGAAGTCGGCATCAAGGAATGGGTTATACCAGTGGACTATACTACAGAAATGCCAGAACTAGAGGGAGAAAGTTGTATGTAACACAAGTGTCTCCATCTTACAACAAAATAAGAGAGGTAGATCATCTTGCAGCAACGGAAGGAGTACAGGCGCATGATACGTCTCCAACGTATCTATAGTTTATCAAGAATTCATGCCATGTTTACAACAATTTTATATGGTTTTGGTATGTTTGAATGGAACTAACCCAGACTGGTGCTATTTTTATCAGAACTATCGTGGCGTTCTTTTTGTGCAGAAATAATAGTTCTCCAAATGCAACGAAACTTTTTGATGGATATTTAAGGAACGAAAGAGACACTAGAATATTTGTGGGAGGTCCAGAAAAGCCACAGGGGGCCAACAAACTACCTTGGTGTGCCCCACCCCCCTGGGCGTGCCCTAGTGCCTTGTGGGCCCCCTGTGGCACCTCTTTGCGTGAGACCGACACCAAAAATTCATATATATTTAGAAACCCCTGAAAGCAAACCTATATGAGAAGTTCCACCGTTGTAAACCTTTGTACCTTCGAAATACCATCTGGAGCCCTGTTTCGGTACCCTGCTAGAGGGGGAAATCATCACCTGTGGCCATCTTCAACATCCCAGCGGCCACCATGATGAGGAGGGAGTAGTTCACCCTCGAGACTAGGGGTACGTACAAGTAACTATGTGTTTCATCTTCTCTCTGTCTCTCTCTCTCTCTCGTGTTCTTGATTTGGCACGATCTTGTGCAGGATCGAAAGTATGTCTAGAGGGGGGTGATTAGACTACTTGACCAAATAAAAATCTATCCTTTTGCCAATTTTAGTTGTGGGCACAAGTCAAGCAATCAACCTACACATGCAATTCTAAGAGTATAGCAGCGGAAAGTAAAATATTGCATATGAAGGTAAAGGGGAGGGTTTGGAGAAGGCAAAAGCAATGGAGACATGGAGATTTTTGGTGTGGTTCCGATAGGTGGTGCTATTGTACTTCGAAGTTGATCGAGACTTCAAACCATGAAGGGTAACGGCAGCGTGAGTCCATGGAGGGCTCCGCCCACGAAGGGTCCATGAAGAAGTAACCTTGTCTATCCCACCATGGCCATCGCCCACGAAGGACTTGCCTCGCTCATCTAGATCTTCATAAAGTAGGCGATCTCCTTGCACTTACAAACTTCTTGGTTCAACTCCACATATTGACGGAGGCTCCCAAGCGACACCTAACCAATCTAGGAGACACCATTCTTCGTTGCTGGCCGCAGGAGATCCCCCTCGCCGCTCCGCTCACTCCGGTGCTTCCCTGAGCATGTCGAGGCCACTCCTGCACTCCCCGTGAGCTTCTCTTCCTTCTCCCCTGTAGGATCGGAAGTATGTCTAGAGGGGGTGATTAGACTACTTGACCAAATAAAAATCTAGTCGTTTCCCAATTTTAGTTCTTGGCAGATTTTAGCAACTTAGCACAAGTCAAGCAAGCAACATACACATGCAATTCTAAGAGTATAGCAGCGGAATGTAAAACAATTGCATATGAAGGTAAAGGGATGAGTTTGAAGGAGCAAACGCAATGTTGACATGGAGATTTTTTGTCCGTGGTTCCGATAGATGGTGCTATCATACATCCACGTTGATGGAGACTTCAACCCACGAAGGGTAATGGTTGCACGAGTCCACGGAGGGCTCCACCCACGAAGGGTCCATGAAGAAGCAACCTTGTCTATCCCACCATGGTCGTCACCCACGAAGGACTTGCCTCACTCGGGTAGATCTTCATGAAGTAGGCGATCTCCTTGCCCTTACAAACTCCTTGGTTCAACTCCACAATCTTGACGGAGGCTCCCAAGTGACACCTAGCCAATCTAGGAGACGCCACTCTCCAAGAAGTAACAAATGGTGTGTTGATGATCAACTCCTTGCTATTGTGCTTCAAATGATAGTCTCCCCAACACTCAACTCTCTCTCTCTCTCAGATTTGGCTATGGTGGAAAGAGGATTTCAGTGTAAAGCAACTTGGGGAAAGCTAGAACTCAAGATTCTTGTGGTAGGATTGGAATGTCTTGATCTCAACACATGAGTAGGTGGTTCTCTCTCAGAAAATGTATGGTGCAAGTGTAGAGACGTTCTGATGGCTCTCTCACAGATGGAGAAGGGGTGGAGGGATATATATAGCCTCCACACAAAATCCAACCGTTAAACACACTTTACTCATCTCTGTGTGACCGAATGGTTAAACTCGATGGCACCGATCTCTTCAAAAATGTGAATGTTAGGAATCTTGGTGGGACCGACTGGAACAACTCGAATGGGACCGATGTGCTAGGGCTTAGGGCAAACATCATCTCGGTGGCATTGACTGCATCAACTCGGTGTGACCAAAGTGAAGCAATTAGGCAATAGAGAATATGTCAAGCCAACTCGATGAGACCGATTTCATAACTCTGTGAGACCGAAATAAATGCAACAAGCCACAGAGTGTTGGCAAGGCCATCTCGGTGAGGCCAAGACCCGTAACGGTGAGACAGAACTGCTAGGGTTTCTGGCTGTGGCTATGTCATATGAACTCAGTGGCTCCGAGTAGAAAGAATCGGTGGGGCCGAGTTGGAGTTTGGGGTTTCGACATATTTGGATAGAGACAGTAGCTGAGGGATCTGAAGAAATATCACTAAGCATTTTGAGCAAGCAAGCCATTAAGCAACACCTCATCCCCTTTTAATAGTATTGGATTTCCTATGGACTCAACGTGATCTTGGACAACTAAAATAATGATGAAGAGTCTTGATGTTTTGCAAATATTTGTCCTTAGAATTTTGAGGGGTCCACATCTGTAGTCCATGCCATGCCATTCATTGAACTTCCTGAAATATTTATATTTAATGGATATTAGTTCGATGAGCTATATGTTGTTATGAATTACCAAAACCACCCGGGGAGTAATTGCACTTTCGATCTCCCCCTTTTTGGTAATCAATGATAGCATATAGATCAAATCTTTGACAAATGATAAAATGAATGAAATACATCATCGCTTTGAGAAGTCTGTGATAAGAAAGAGCTCCCCCTAAATTTGTGCATTATTTAAAATTTGCGTTTGAATGCAAATGCAAAATCGATTAGGATCATGGGTCACTATTCCATGTCACGTACATCTTGGTGGAGCACACAAAATGATAAAATTGAAATAACATGCACGCGTCACCAAATACATAAGTGAATGACCATACACAAATAATCATAGAGATAAGCATATATCACACATTAAGCATACTATGATCAGTCACACAACCACAAAAAGTATCTCACGAGCATAAAACAATAAGTAGCACAAATCAAACAGACGAAGTAGCAACTGGCAATAAAAACCAATGAGCAAAAGAACGAGACACACACTCTCTCTCTCTCTCTCGAAGCCTATGATCTATACCTTTTCTCCCCGTTTGTCTACAAGTTGCCAAAAAGCTTGAAAAGTCCAGTGTTATACGACACTCCAGCCACGATCTCTGGGGACTCCTGAAGGGATCTTCTGGCTTGTTGCTCTGGTGTGCATAGATGGCATGGAGAGAACTGCTTCTGCAAATGCCTCGGCTGATGTCTGTTGAGCTGGTGGTGTCGACACTAGGGGTGGCACTGTACTAGTGGTGGCAGGTGCAGAGTGTGTTGTCTTGGTGTCTGCTTCTGGCACAGCTGAAGACCTGGGTGCCCTCGGCACTGTCTGAAACCTCTCCGTGTTAGTGTCCTCATTACCATCTTCGGCATCATCTCTCAGCATCTCCACAAAATATTGTATTTCTATAACCTTAACATCAATATTGTACATTTCGTCTTCAACTATCCGCTCTAACCTCTCCTAGTTCTTGGCTAAGTTGGCCAGACTTCACTCAATCCTTAGTGTTGCTTCTAGCAGATATGTCAATTGGTCTTGCTTTGATTTAAGATTGACTATTGATGCATTGGGTGCATTTGTTGCCTTTGCTGCTTTTGCTTATTTTGGTGCCTCTGCCTTCTCTTGGGCCTCAAATGAAGTTGGATGTGAAGCATCCATCACCACTTCATTATCTTCAAATTCTTGTTGAATAGGTAGGTGCTCTATGTCAAGTAGATATGTACCTGTACCAACCTTGGAGTTGATAAGCATCTGGATGTGTGGTGCATATCCACATGACCTCTTCTGATCAGCAGCTGTCCTTTTGATTTTCTTAACAATGAGGCTAATGACTTTGAATTTCTGTGGAATGTCAAACAAGTGTAGCAGGTTGATGGAGTGGCCAGGAATCATCCTCTGATCTCCAGATTTGGGCAACAAAGTATGCCTCAAGATATAGTTTATGGTGGCTAGACTAGCAAGTAGAAAGTATATGGATCCAAACTTGTGTGTATCCAAAGCCTCATCAGGAATGTTCTTGTACATATGTGCCATAGTGTTGTAATCCATCATGGGCTTCCCATGGACATCAATGTCATTTTCATCTTCCTTTGGGGCATTGATGAGAGTGGCCCACATAGAGATATATGACCGGTATCTTGTGCCCTCAGTCATCCACACAATTCTGCCTTCTGGATAAAAGTGTGTTGTGGAGTAAACTACATCACCATATCATCATTCCATTTTGTAAGGTTTTGTCCAACAAAATCATCAACACATGTAAGCCTGAAGCTCTCATGAACATGGGGGAAGTAATCTTCATTTGCATCTGCATACTTCCAATCCACCGACTTCATGTTGCTTATAATGGGCTTCTTGTCAAGCAGCACTGTCTCATAAAAATCTTTTTGTTCTCGGGTATGGAAACGATAGTCACATGTTGTTATCCTCCTTGCAAAATATGGATCCACTTTCCTCCATTCTCTCAATCCACTATCCTTCCTGAGATTCATGTCAGCCACTGGATTTCTATCATCATGATCTGGAATCTTTGGCTTCAACTTTATGAGCACTTGTGGCTCTTCATCCTCTTGAACCTCTGGCATGGGGGGCTTGTTCTTTTAGCAGCTGGGATGTTTCTAGTTGATCTCTTAGGTGCAATAGGCTTAGGTGCATAAACTAGAGGTCTGGGCTTAGAGGGAGCACCTGTAGACTTCATGGCATCTGCCATGAGCTTTTGAGATTTGGCAGGAGGTGCAGCTGGTTCCTCTTCCTCATCAATCATCATTGATGGTCTGCCAATCACTCTGTCAGTGGTCTTCTTCATTGTCTCTTTCCTTTTTCTAGCACCAGCTTCTTCTTCTTCTATTTGATCAAGAGTGAATTCCATGGTCTCTTGTGGAAATATAGATTTTCTGGCCTTAGACATTGGAACTCTCTTTGCAGGGGCTTTCTTTTGGAGACCTAACTTAGTAGCAGTTGTAGTGCCATACTCTTTCTTGAGCACTTTATTCTTTGAGGTTACTTCCTCGTCAATAACAAAATCCTCATCCTCACTTTTTGAGGTTCTCTTCTTCCTTTGTCTTGTGGCAGCTTTAGGCACATTGCTTGGAGTGCTTCTGCCGCCCTCATCATAGCTTCCACTAGGGTTTGTGCCCTCACTGAGCTTAACCTCTTCCTCTGACTTGTTCTAGCTATCACTTGCATCAGACATCTTGCAGACAAACCCTGTGAATAGATAGGTATGGGCAGAGTGGATGAGCATCCGAAAAAGTAGCTGGTTTTGCAAAAAAATTGAATTAAAACTTTAGATTCCGTTTTCTGCAGAAAGCATTTCGGAGGTACCGATATGATAATCTCGGTGACACCGAGGCATTAACAGAGTCTAAACACACAAGATTGGTCGGGCCGAGTTGTTGTTCAGTGGCTCCGAGATGCTAGGGTTTCACTAAGGTTTTGCTTTCGGTTTCACCGATCAGTACACTTCGGTGGCTGATACGTCCATTTTGCATCATGTTTTCCTACTATTATTTAAGATGTTTTTATCCATAATAATGCTTTCTGGAGTAATTCTAATGCCTTTTCTCTCATAATATGCAAGATATACACAAGGAGGGAGAATTCCGGCAGCTGGAAATCTGGATCTGAAAAAGCTATGTCAGGCTACCTATTCTACACAACTCCAAACAAGCTGAAACTTCACGGAGAACTTTTATGGAATATATGAAGAACATTGGATCAAATAACTACCAAGGGGTCCCACAAGGTGGGCACAACCCACATGGGCATGCCAGGGAGCCCAAGCACGCCCTGGTGGGTTGTGCTCACCCAGGCCCACCTCAGGTGCCCATCTTCTGGTATATAGGTCATTTTGACCTAGAAAAAATAAGGAGAGTACTTTCGAGATGGGGCGCCACTGTATCGAGGCAGAACTTGGGCAGGAGCACTTTTGCCCTCTGGCTGAGCGATTCCGCCCGAGGGAATTTCCCTCTCGGAGGGGGAAATCATCGTCATCATCATCACCAACAACTCTCCCATCTTGGGGAGAGAAATATCCATCAACATCTTCAACAACACCATCTCATCTCAAACCCTAGTTCATCTCTTGTGTTCAATCTTGTTACTGGAACTATAGATTGGTGCCTGTGGGTGACTAGTGGTGTTGATTACATCTTGTAGTTGATTAATATATGGTTTATTTGGTGGAAGATTATATGTTCAGATCCAATATGCTATTTAATACCCCTCTGATCTTGAGCATGGTTATCATTTTTGAGTAGTTACTTTTGTTCTTGAGGTCACGGGAAAAATCATGTTATAAGTAATCATGTGAACTTGATATGTGTTCGATATTTTGATAGTATGTATGTTGTGATTCCCTTAGTGGTGTCATGTGAACGTCGACTACATGACACTTCACCATATTTGGGCCTAAGGGGATGCATTGTGGAGTAGCAATTAGATGATGGGTTGCGAGAGTGACAGAAGCTTAAACCCCAGTTTATGCGCTATTCCGTAAGGGACCGATTGGATCCAAAAGTTTAATGCGATGGTTCGAATTTATTCTTAATACTTTTCTCGTAGTTGCAGATGCTAACAGGAGGGTTAATCATAAGTAGGAGGTTAGTTCAAATAAGAACAACACCTAAGAACCGGTCCAACCACATATCAATTTATCAAAGTAGCGAACACAAATCGAACCAACATGGTGAAAGAGACTAGATGAAGTTCCCATGTACCCTCAAGAATGCTTTGCTATCATAAGAGACAATATTGGCCTGTCCTTTGCCTCAAATGTATTGGGCACCTTGCTGCACTTTTGTTACTACTATCGTTACTTGCTCGTTACAAATTATCTTGCTATCAAACTACTCTGTTACTTACAATTTCAGCACTTGCAGACATTACCTTACTGAAAACCACTTGTCATTTCCTTTTGCTCCTCGTTGGTTTCCACACTCTTACTTATTAAAAAGAGCTACAATTGATCCCCTATACTTGTGGGTCACCGAGGCTATTTTCTTGCGCCATTGCCAAGGAGTGAAGCACCTTTGGTAAGTGGAATTTGGTAAGGAAACATTTATATAGTGTGCTGAAATTTATTGTCACTTGTTACTATGGAAAACAATCCTTTGAGGGGTTTGTTCGGGGTACCTTCACCCCGAGCGGAACCACAATTAGCTACCCCTCAATCTGCTTCACCTACTGAAAAATTGAATATGAAATTCCATCGGGTATGAAAGAACAACTGCTAGCTAATCCTTATGCAGGAGATGGAACAGAACATCCTGATATGCACTAGATATATGTGGAACAAATTTGTGGATTGTTTAAGCTTGCAGGTTTACCCGGAGATGAAGTTATGAAAAATATTTTCCTTTATCTTTGAAGGTAAAAGCATTGGCATGGTATAGGCTATGCGATGATATTGAATCTTAGAATTGGAATCGATTGAAATTGGAATTTCAGCAAAAAATTTATCCTATGCATCTAGTTCATCGTGATCAGAAATATATATATATATTTGTCCTTGTGAAGGAGAAAGTATCACTCTAGCTTGGGGGAGTCTTAAGTCAATGTTATATTCATGCCCCAATCATGAGCTTTCAAGAGAAATTATTATCCATAATTTTTATGCTCGGCTTTCTCGTAATGATCAAACCATGCTTGATACTTCTTGTGCTGGTTCTTTTATGAAGAAGACTATTGACTTCCGGTGGGATCTTTTGGAAAGAATTAAACGCAACTCTGCAGATTGGGAACTCGACAAAGGTAAAGAGTCGGGTATTAAACTTAAGTATGATTGTGTTAAATCTTTTATGAATACCGATGCTTTTCAAAAGTTTAGCACTAAATATGGACTTGACTCTGAGATAGTAGCCTCCTTTTGTAAATAATTTGTTGCTCATGTTGATCTCCCTAAAGATAAGTGGTTTAAATATCACCCACCTATTAAATAAGAAATTAAAGAACCAGTACCAATTAAAGAAGAAACCATAATTTACAATATTGATCCAGTTGTTCCTTCTGCTTATATTGAGAAACCACATTTCCCTGTTAGGATAAAGGAACATGCTAAAGTTTCAAGTGTGGTTAACAAAAGCTATATTAGAACACCTAAACCTGATGAACAAATCAAAGTAGAACCTAGTATTGCTATGGTTAAAGGTCTCTTGGAAGAAGATATGGATGGGTATGTTATTTACTTCTGCGAAGAAGTTGCTAGAATTGCCAAACCTGATAAAAAGGATAAACATAGACCAGTTGTTGGCATGCCCATTGTCTCAGTTAAGATAGGAGATCACTGTTATCATAGTTTATGTGACATAGGTGCTAGTCTGAGTGCTCTTCCTTACACCTTATATCAATAAATTATGAATGACATAGCACCCTTAGAGATAGAAGACATAGATGTTACTATTAAACTTGCTAATAGAGACACTATATCACCAATTGGGATTGTTAGAGATGTTGAAGTCTTGTGTGGGAAAATAAAATACCCTACTGAGCTTCTTGTTCTTGGTTCCCCACAAGATGACTTATGTCCCATTATTTTTGGTAGACCTTTCTTGAACACTGTTAATGCTAAGATAGATTGTGAGAAACAAACTGTCGGTGTTAGTTTTGGTGATGACTCCATGAAAATGATTTACATATGCATGAAAGAAATGAAATAGATAAGATTTTCTTTGAACAACGTCCTCTGCTTAAACACAGTTTGCCTATTGAAACTCTAGGGGGTCCTCCTCCACCTAAAGGTGATCCTGCGTTTGAATTAAAACAATTGCAAGACACTTTGAAATATGCTTATCTTGATGAGAAGAAGATACATCCTGATATCATTAGTGCTAACCTTTCTAAACATGAAGAAGAAAGATTATTGAAAGTTTCAAGGAAGCACCGAGCTGCTATTGGATATACTCTTCATGATTTAAAGGGCATTAGTCCCACTCTATGTCAGCACAAAATTAATATGGAACCTCGTGCTAAACCCGTTGTTGATCACCAACGTCGGTTAAATCTGAAGATGAAAGAAGTGGTAAGAACGGAAATATTAAAACTTCTGGAAGCAGGTATAATCTATCCGATAGCTGATAGTAGATGGGTAAGTCCTATTCATTGTGTTCCTAAGAAAGGAGGTGTCGGCGTCCTGGGAACGGGGGTCCCCAGACTTGCCTGCTTGCGGCCCACGGCGTGTCTCCGCTAGCGGCCCCATACGGCCCATTTTCACCAACAAACACTCAAGACCCTCGCGAGGGGCCAAGCCTCGCGAGGCGGACGACACAAGACCTCCTCGGGAGCGGCCTCACTAGGCTGGCTCGCGAGGGGCAGAGAGATCAAGGCAAGGGACACCTTGTCGCGACCGAATTTTTCGGGCATTAATTTCCAGAAAATGGCCGTCGAGCTCATCAACCCTAGGATTACTGTTAGCTGATGAGGCATCAACTTGATACAGAAATTCCAAGCAAAAATACAAAATATGTGGTACAAGACCATTGTGGCCTATGAGTACAACAAATGTTTTCTAGTAGTTGATGGCGGAAGCGGTTTGTGGATCATCCGTGTATGCGACTCCATTTCAAACAGGAACAGCTGACCAGGTTAACTCCTATCTTCGCGGGGCTGCTACCACCGTTGCCTAGTTTCCGAGGCTGTCATCGCAACGCTCCTCTCCAAGCAGATATCTGGCCAAGACAATAGCCAGGGACAAGCCAGTGAGTACTTTGAATGTACTCGCAAACATTAAGAACACAGGTATAATATAGCCATAGATAATCATGATTCAGAATATTCTAAGATCACTCCGATAGTTATGAAATAAGGTTCGTGATGCACGTGAGTATACTATTTAAGTAAATCATGGGTAAACAATCAAGTAAATGAAATAACAAGCATGCCACAGTCGGGTGTCTGAGCGACGCCACATAAAGGGCTTATAAGTAAATGAAATAACAAGCATGCCACAGTCGGGCGTCAGAGCGACGCCACATAAAGGGCTTATAAGTAAATGAAATAACAAGCATGCCACAGTCGGACGTCAGAGCAACGCCACATAAAGGGCTTATAAGTAAATGAAACAACAAGCATGCCACAGTCGGGCATCTGAGCGACGCCACATAAAGGGCTTATAAGTAAAATAATCATAGTGAACATCCAGGAGATAGTACCATCAGGGGTGCCAATAATATAAAGGGTTAGTCCACAACGAAATAATAATCATAATCATCACAAATCTCAAATTGTGATCCCAGTTCTGTTTTAACAGTTTCTCCTCCGAAGACCGACACCAAGACCGACACTTGACCCAACCCAGACTGTAATCCTTAACCATGGACACGGCTATTCGAATAGGTTTAATCTCTGCAGAGGGTGTACTCTTTACCCACGAGTAACGGATTCCTTTAGTCCATCGGGACTAATTCCATCTACGGCCTTTTAGTTGAAACACACACCTAACTTGCACAAACCAGCTTAACTCACCGGTGTCTGGAATCACCCACGACACTTGTTAAGCAAAACTCTAAGTGGGGAGGCTACAACCTCGCGTAGCATGGGATCAAATTCATATCGCGCACTCTAAGGGGTGGCCTCCCCTCTCGGTCCCAGCCGGAAACACCCATGCCCCCGGACCAGGTGGCCAGCCTACCCGCTACAGCCAGTATCTTCCGCCATGGCCTCTTTGTACGGTGTGTGCTTGAAAGGGGTTGACGATTTACTGAACCGTACCCTACCTGCGGCAAGGACAAGTGGTAGTACAAGGCAAGTATGGGGGTTACTGGAATAAGACTCGATCTGTGGTCGACTCAGGAGGTTTACAAGTTTCCTGCTTGACATGTGTAACAAAATATTTCAACCAACAGATCAACACTCATTATACCTTACCATGCCATACCGGATACAACTGTCCCGACGGAGACCGACGATAAGCTCACGCCTACCCAAGGCAGAGGCTTTTCCCGGATTCCTCTCCGGCATGCACGTAAGGCACATGAGGGTGGTTACCATCACAAGTATGTTCATTTCCAACAGCAAGGAAATCACAAACAATGTATCCATGCAAATGATCATATCACATGAAATAACAATACTCCGAAATTAAGTGGTGTTATAAACGTGTCGACTATCACACAAAAATATTATTCCGGGGTTCAGAATGCTTGCCTTCATGGTGTGGAAGGGCAGGGTGCACTCCAAAGCCTTTGAAAGGTTTCCTTCCTCTCTCCAAAATCCTATTTTAAATAAATTTAAATTAACACACAATTCAAAGCAGCACAAAAAAGTTGTTTGGAAAATTTTGAAATAAATCTTAAAATAAACTAGACAATATTTGAGAGAGGTAGGAAAAAGAATTAATTCATTTTGAGTTTTATTTAAAAAGATATGGCCAGTCAAAGTTGTGGTCAAAATCTGTTTTTAGAAACAAAATCAGAAAAGAAAAATGATTCGAATATATACGTACACGTCGAAAACGTATTCTGGAAATATGCCTCCACTTATCTAGCGTGGACTGCGCGTGGGTCACCGACAGTGGGCCCGCCTGGCCCACTGGTCATCTTTGACTGGTCCACGCGCGTGTCGCCTTCCCCTGACCGAACGGAGGCGGAGCTCCGGCGAGGCTCGCCGACGAATGGCGGCGTCCCACGGTGATCTGAGCGCAAGGGCGTGCTTCGGAGGTCGAGACGAACTCGGGGGTACCCGCCATGGTCGCCAACATGGACGGAGTCGCCGGGGACGAGCTTCGCGGCGGAGATGGCTTCGGGAGCAAAGTGAGTTTGGGGCTACGATGACTCCCGATCAAAATCGAGCAGGGGAACGAGTTCACGGGAGGATGAGAAGGTTCCTGGCGAAGAGAACGGAGAGGGGGAGGCCCTGGTGGCTTCGGAAGGGCTGGGGCAGTGGCGGCGGCTGCGGTTGCCGGAGATGGGGAAGGAGACCTCTCCGGGTCGATTGGCTGCCAAAGGGGGTCCTAGGGTGATCGCTTGGAGCTGCCTGCGTGCGAAGACGAGCTCGGGGCTCCTTAAATAGGTGATCGGGGTCGGTTCTACGGCGGTGGATGAGGATGCCGGCGAACCGCCTCTCTGTAGCTTGCAGGGCGATGTGGAGGCGACGAGAGCTAGCCGACGAGCGAGAAGATAAGCTCGCGCGGCTCCCAGGGGCAGGTGGCGAGCCGGGGTGGCTTGGGCGGCGCCGCCCGGGGCTGGAGCCACTGCGGACGCCGGCGTGCCGCCAAGAATGCCCTAACGGCGGCGCTGTAGCGTGCCAGGGCGGTCGGGGTGGCGTGGCAGTGCAAGAGGATACGTCGCGGTTAGCTGCTGATGGCCAAGAGCCGGAACGGGTGCGAGGCGAGACGCGGCGGCTCGGGCGCACGTGCGTGCCAAATGCACGCTCTGGGCGCGCCCAGAGCACGCCCGGGACGTGTTCGACGGAATGCCCTTGCATGCTAGAGGTCGCAAGAGAGGCTGGCAAGGGACAGGGCTAGGTTAGGGTTAGAAATAAGGTAAATGGACATGCTAGTTTTCCCAGAGGTGCAAGGTCACAGTGCAATGACAAAAGTCATGTCAAAACTGTTTATGCACTCAAGGTGTTTGATAAAATGCCACAGGCACCTAAGCTGTTCTTGGAGTGGCCAAAATCTCCAGATTAGTGTCTCCTTAGATGCAAGAGAGAGTGGTAAGGTTAGTTTGTCAAATGCAGAAACTTGTTAGTGCAAGTTTTGCTGAACTTCAATTCTGGACAGGGAATAAATGGCATCATTAGATGAACCAAAAATGATCCAATAGGTGCATGCTTCTGGACTTAAGGGTTTTGCAGGGAGGACTAAAGGTAGGAAAAAGAATCAAGAGCCAGGGAGCAATCAAAAGTATGGTTGATGCACAAACCATCAAGTTGGAACAAAATGAAAAAGAGGTTGATACACTCATGTTTTTCAAATAACATCGTTGGGTTTCTGCATAAAGTTGAATCATAGGCTATTACCAACATCCCATAATTTTGGTGAAGGCCAGAAAGCAATATTTAAAAGGGTTATAGTGCAAAATTGTACTCTGGATCAGAGAAGAAAATTGGGAGTAGACCTCAAAATATTTCAAGAATAAAAGATATTTTTGTATAAAAGTGATTTAAAAAGATCACATGACATCTCCAAATTTTGGTTGGAATTTTAAGTGAATCTATCAAATGGTTGTAGTTCAAATATGGCCATTTAGCTTTGAAAAACCATTTTCAAGAAAATAAAAATCAAGCGACTTAATTATATAATTAGTTCTACTAATACAGGAAAAGTTTTTCTTGAGTGGTTAAACAGGTCCAATAACATATTTGAAAAGTTTTCATTTTGGGGAAAAACTCCATAATAACAAGTAAGGAAATGGTTCAAAAATAAAAGGGAGCCGAGAAAATAAAAGTTTTAATTTCCTGCAAAAAATTTAATCCATTAAAACAAGGTCAAAATTTTGGGGTGTCACAACACTACCCCCCTTATGAAAAAATCTCGTCCTCGAGATTTGTAAAAAGCTGTTTTTAAAAAAATTATATGCAATATAAATGTGGCTACAGTGAGAGGGCAATAAGTGGTGTAAAACCACAGTGTGAATACTGGCGCTGCGTGGAAAAATCTACGGTTCAGGATAAAAATGTGAGATTTCTACTCTGGATATAAATTTAGAATAAATTCTAAATTTAAGAATACGCTGGTCGCACCCGAGAGCACACTTCTCTCTCTGGCTGACAGGTGGACCCAGGGCCCACTGTCGGCCTCTTCTTCTTCCTCTAGCTCTCTCTCCCGCGCACTTTCTCCGCCGGCGACGTCTAGCGCGTAGGGCATCTAGGCCGTACTGCGGTAGTGCGTGGTGTGCTAGCTGCCGGGGCAGCGTGCACTCACCTCGCGGGCCAGCGTGCTGTCGGCACTGCTCGCGCATTCGTCTCCGAGCACCGGCGATCGGGCGACGAGCGGCATTGGTGGACTTCGCCCACCGTACATTGAGCTCGAGCTATAAAAACGGCCGAGGTGTCCCTCTCTTCTTCCTCACACCTGGCCTCGCTTCTCCTCCTCCTTCTTCCTCCATTACATGCTTACAGAAGCTCGGGTGAGGCTCTAATGGCGGAGGCGATGCCGGACTGGTTCGCGATCCTGATATGCGGAGGGCTGGCGACCCTGCTGGGCCTCTCCGTGCTCCTGTGTGTGATGATCTTCGATGATCGTCGCGACGCTGCGGTTCGGGTGTTGACTCTCCGCGGTGGTGGTGATCACGAGGAGTAGGTGGGGTGTGCCAGATGCTAACTGTTGTTCGGGAGTTCTAGTTAGATGTAACACCGTTGCAAAGTTTTGCAAACAGTGTATGTGTTCGAATGATTACGGTTGTGAGCTTGCTGCCGTGGTGCGGTGTGAAATAAAATAATCCATGATGCGAGAAGCTGCAGATGTAGCAACTCAAGGAAAAGAAATCTCACTCCAAGATTATTTGCGGAAGAAAACAGTAATGCAACAGAATCACTCACATTAATTGAAACTAAAGATTTACTCGCTGCACAAACTCAGGGTACCACGCATAAGTTACATCACATAAATAAATGTTGCAATAATAAATACAGCGGCGATGTTTACAATGCAAATGGTAACTGGACGGGGTCCCGAGAAAATGTTTCTGGTACTGGGATACACTCTTCTTCTATCAGGGGAAGTGGATTGACCAGTCGATGCACGAGTCTCTCCTGGTCGGGCCTTAGTGCTCTGCCGATGGCGATATGAGGATTTAAATCTGCGAGGCTCTGGAGATAACCCATCACGCGTTGGGTTAAACGCTCTTGAGCGATGACGTACTGGACAAGGTTGGCCAGGACTGGGTCCCTCTCAAATCGTCCACCGGGAAAGGATGTTACTCCTCCGGGCGCCGCACGGCTCGGGAAGTAAAAATACCCTCGTTCGCTGGCATAGGGTACCGCGAATCGAAGGCGAGCAAGCGCTTCGTATGCAGCAGCTTCCACGGCCATCTATGGGGTTGGCATAGATTTTCCCACAAAGGAGACCTCTGTTGGGTCTTGGTTTGAGTTTACGGGAGGGATGTGTATTGCTGCCCAATATCTCGAGGTGGAAGAGGTGATTCTCGATTTGAACAGCTCGTACTGGGGTGGCTGGGTAGCGCCCATGGTACTGCAGATAAAATCCCACAATATCTTGACAAAACTACCCGGGGTTGCATCTGGGGTTCTCAGGTAAATGCTGGGGGTCGGCATGGCTAGGAAATGGTTGTGAGGGTGATGCACAAGGTGAAAGGTGCTTGGCAAGGTTACGCGGTGGCCTCTTTATAGCACTGGAGCTGGGTTATTTTTACCGTGGTGAATGGTAAAGAAAATTTCCAGCTCTGCTCCAAGGGTCGGAATCAAGCCACAGATTCACACATTTCACTAAAGTGATGTGTTACTGTGGGGGTTGTCGGGGAGTTTTTTTGGTAAATGGGCCAGGGATAGAAATCTTATACTGCATATTGGCGTATCCAGGCAAGGCTACTATTAAAACAGAGGCACGACAACAGGCAGCGTTTATTTACAAGGCCACGCGATTACAAAGCGAGGGTACACTGGGACTCGATACGACTCGGGTGACTTAGTCTACCTCGTTTACATCCAAGCGGGCGTGCCTTGTGGATGTTGAGGCTTCTCCATGGGTCTCGCCGTCGGAATTAGCTGGAGTGGGTTGAGGGGCTGCAGGCTCGGGGTAACAATGATGACCATCTCGGGGATTGCTGGCCACAACCCCGTTGGAGTGTGCTCCCAATATGCGACGAAGCACTTCTGGGGTTATCGCAGCACCTTGGCCGATGGCTGGGGCAGACCTTAGGGACTCGATCGGGTGTCCAAACAACACGACTGGGTTGTCGGTGTTGGGCTCGTCCTCTTCTCTCGCCGGGGCTCGACGAACCAGCTCTCCACGAGCTGCGATTAGATCAATAGTGATTTGATCGAACAGTTCCTCTAGTGCACTTACATAGCGCACTAGGTGCAACAATGCAGGATCTGTCTCGTGATCTCCGTTGGCAACTTGGGGTGGTCTACCGTACCCTTCCCGTCTGGAGTAGTAGTGGAACGAGCGACACTTAACTCTAGGCGACAAGTGCCGGAGATGAACTATAGCTTCTCGAGCAGCTAGTTGGATGGCTTGTGGCTCAAAGGAAGTTGTTCTTCCGGTGAACCTGTAGGGGCGTTCGGGTGCTAGACCCCTACCGTAGATGTGTACAGTGGCCCAGAATTGACGGCTCTCACCGCTCATGGGTCCTTGGTACACAACATATTCTGGGGGCTCTTCTAACACATAGGCACGACGGGTGAGGTTTGCGAGTATGGTCACAAAGCCTCGAAGGTTGGTTGCTGTGGTCTCATTGTGCACGACGGGACCAGGCATTGTGGCTCAGTTTGGGATAGCGGCTGTGCTGTGCTGGGTTGAGGCTAGCGTGCCCTTTTTATAGGAAAAGGGGACGGAGTCTTCCTTCGCACGCATTGTGAGAAGGGACTATTTAGGGGGGCCGGTCACTGGCGCGTGATCGACGGCTAGGTTGGTAGGTTGGGCACCGACTGCCAAAAGGTGTCGGGTCACTGTGGGGCTATCTTGCATGAGAAGCTTGGCTGGGGTTTGGTTATGGCTTGGTGGGTTGGTCTGCCTAAATTATTGACCTGGCTAAGATAGGATTAGCCAATGGTTAGCCTGGCTCTGATACCAAGTCTGTCGCAACCGAATTTTCCGGGCATTAATTTCCAGAAAATGGTCGTCGAGCTCATCAGCCCCAGGATTACTGTTAGCTGATGAGGCATCAACTTGATATAGAAATTCCAAGCAAAAATACAAAATATGTGGTACAAGACCATTGTGGCCTATGAGTACAACAAATGGTTTCTAGTAGTTGATGGCGGAAGCGGTTTGTGGATCATCCGTGTATGGGACTCCATTTACCACAGGAACAGCTGACCAGGTTAACTCCTATCTTCGCGGGGCTGCTACAACCGTTGCCTAGTTTCCGGGGCTGTCATCGCAACGCTCCTCTCCAAGCAGATATCTGGCCAAGACAATAGCCAGGGACAAGCCAGTGAGTACTTTGAATGTACTCGCAAACATTAAGAACAGAGGTATAATATAGCCACAGATAATCATGCTTCAGAATATTCTGAGATCACTCCGATAGTTATGAAAATAAGGTTCATGATGCACGCGAGTATACTATTTAAGTAAATCATGGGTAAACAATCAAGTAAATGAAATAACAAGCATGCCACAGTCGGGCATCTGAGCGATGCCACATAAAGGGCTTATAAGTAAATGAAATAACAAGCATGCCACAGTCGGGCGTCAGAGCGATGCCACATAAAGGGCTTATAAGTAAATGAAATAACAAGCATGCCACAGTCGGGCGTCAGAGCGACGCCACATAAAGGGCTTATAAGTAAATGAAACAACAAACATGCCACAGTCGGGCGTCTGAGCGACGCCACATAAAGGGCTTATAAGTAAAATAATCATAGTGAACATCCAGGAGATAGTACCATCAGGGGTATTCGATAATGCCAATAATATAAAGGGTTAGTCCACAACGAAATAATAATCATAATCATCACAAATCTCAAATTGTGATCCCAGTTCTGTTTAACAGTTTCTCCTCCGAAGACCGACACCAAGACCGACACTTGACCCAACCCAGACTGTAATCCTTAACCATGGACACGGCTATTCGAATAGGTTTAATCTCTGCAGAGGGTGTACTCTTTACCCACGAGTAACGGATTCCTTTAGTCCATCGGGACAAATTCCATCTACGGCCTTTTAGTTGAAAACACACCTAACTTGCACACACCAGCTTAACTCACCGGTGTCTGGAATCACCCACGACACTTGTTAAGCAAAACTCTAAGTGGGGAGGCTACAACCTCGCGTAGCATGGGATCAAATTTATATCGCGCGCTCTAAGGGGTGGCCTCCCCTCTCGGTCCCAACTGGAAACACCATGCCCCCGGACCAGGTGGCCAGCCTACCGGCTACAGCTAGTATCTTCCGCCATGGCCTCTCTGTACGGTGTGTGCTTGAAAGGGGTTGACGACTTACTGAACCGTACCCTACCTGCGGCAGGGACAAGTGGTACTACAACGCAAGTATGGGGGTTACTGGAATAAGACTCGATCTGTGGTCGACTCAGGAGGTTTACAAGTTTCCTGCTTGACATGTGTAACAAAATATTTCAACCAACAGATCAACACTCATTATACCTTACCATGCCATACCGGATACAACTGTCCCGACGGAGACCGGCGATAAGCTCATGCCTACCCAAGGCAGAGGCACATGAGGGTGGTTACCATCACAAGTATGTTCATTTCCAACAGCAAGGAAATCACAAACAATGTATCCATGCAAATGATCATATCACATGAAATAACAATACTCCGAAATTAAGTGGTGTTATAAACGTGTCGACTATCACACAAAAATATTATTCCGGGGTTCAGAATGCTTGCCTTCATGGTGTGGAAGGGCAGGGTGCACTCCAAAGCCTTTGAAAGGTTTCCTTCCTCTCTCCAAAATCTTATTTTAAATAAATTTAAATTAACACACAATTCAAAGCAGCACAAAAAAGTTGTTTGGAAAATTTTGAAATAAATCTTAAAATAAACTAGACAATATTTGAGAGAGTTAGGAAAAAGAATTAATTCATTTGGAGTTTTATTTAAAAAGATATGGCCAGTCAAAGTTGTGGTCAAAATCTGGTTTTAGAAAAAAAATCAGAAAAGAAAAACGATTCGAATATATACGTGCACGTCGAAAACGTATTCTGGAAATACGCCTCCACTTTTCTAGCGTGGACTACGCGTGGGTCACCGACAGTGGGCCTGCCTAGCCCACTGGTCAGGTTTGACTGGTCCACGCGCGTGTCGCCTTCCCCTGACCGAACGGAGGCGGAGCTCTGGCGAGGCTCGTCGGCGAATGGCGGCGTCCCTCGGTGATCTGAGCACAAGGGCGTGCTCCGGAGGTCGAGACGAACTCGGGGGTACCCGCCATGGTCGCCGACGTGGACGGAGTCGTCGGCGACGAGCTTCGCGGCGAAGATGGCTTCGGGAGCAAAGTGAGTTTGGGGTTACGATGACTCCCGATCAAAATCGAGTAGGGGAACGAGTTCACGGGAGGATGAGAAGGTTCCTGGCGATGAGAACGGAGAGGGGAAGGCCCTGGTGGCGCCGGAAGGGGTGGGGCAGTGGCGGCCGCTGCGGTTGCCGAAGATGGGGAAGGAGACCTCTCCGGGTCGATTGGCTGCCAAAGGGGGTCCTAGGGTGATGGCTTGGAGCTGCCAGCGTGCGGCGACGAGCTCGGGGCTCCTTAAATAGGTGATCGGGGTCGGTTCCGCGGCGGTGGATGAGGATGCCGGCGAACCGCCTCTCTGTAGCTTGCAGGGCGACGTGGAGGCGACGAGAGCTAGCCGACGAGCGAGGAGATAAGCTCGCGCGGCTCCCAGGGGCAGGTGGCGAGCCGGGGTGGCTTGGGTGCCGCCGCCCGGGGCTGGAGCCACTGCGGACGCCGGCGTGCCGCCAAGAATGCCCTGACGGCAGCGTTGTAGCGTGCCATGGCGGTCGGGGTGGCTTGGCAGTGCAAGAGGATACGTGGCGGCTAGTTGCTGATGGCCAAGAGCCGGAACGGGTGCGGGGCGGGACGCGGCGGCTCGGGCGCACGTGCGTGCCAAATGCACGCTCTGGGCGCGCCCAGAGCACGCCCGGGACGTGTTCGACGGAATGCCCTTGCATGCTAGAGATCGCAAGAGAGGCTAGCAAAGGACAGGGCTTGGTTAGGGTTAGAAATAAGGTAAATGGACATGCTAGTTTTCCCAGAGGTGCAAGGTCACAGTGCAATGACAAAAGTCATGTCAAAACTGTTTATGCACTCAAGGTGTTTGATAGAATGCCACAGGCACCTAAGCTATTCTTGGAGTGGCCAAAATCTCCAGATCAGTGTCTCCTTAGATGCAAGAGAGAGTGGTAAGGTTAGTTTGTCAAATGCAGAAACTTGTTAGTGCAAGTTTTGCTGAACTTCAATTCTGGACAGGGAATAAATGGCATCATTACATGAACCAAAAATGATCCAATAGGTGCATGCTTCTGGACTTAAGGGTTTTGCAGGGAGGACTACAAGTAGGAAAAAGAATCAAGAGCCAGGGAGCAATCAAAAGTATGGTTGCTGCACAAACCATCAAGTTGGAACAGAATGAAAAAGAGGTAGATACACTCATGTTTTTCAAATAACATTGTTGGGTTTCTGCATAAAGTTGAATAATAGGCTATTACCAACATCCCATAATTTTGGTGAAGGCCAGAAAGCAATATTTAAAAGGGTTATAGTGCAAAATTGTACTCTGGATCAGAGAAGAAAATTGGGAGTAGACCTCAAAATATTTCAAGAATAAAAGATATTTTTGTACAAAAGTGATTTAAAAACATCACATGACATCTCCAAATTTTGGTTGGAATTTTAAGTGAATCTATCAAATGGTTGTAGTTCTAATATGGCCATTTAACTTTGAAAAACCATTTTCAAGAAAATAAAAATCAAGCAACTTAATTATATAATTAGTTCTACTAATACAGGAAAAGTTTTTCTTGAGTGGTTAAACAGGTCCAATAACATATTTGAAAAGTTTTCATTTTGGGGAAAAACTCCATAATAACAAGTAAGGAAATGGTTCAAAAATAAAAGGGAGCCCAGAAAATAAAAGTTTTAATTTCCTGCAAAAAATTTAATCCATTAAAACAAGGTCAAAATTTTGGGGTGTCACACACCTCGCGAGGTTCAAGTGACGCAAGCAATGACGACTGCAGCTAGGCGGGCGCCAGCGCACATAGTGTCCTTGTTTCCTCTTTGGTGCTAAAGGGGCAAGCGCAGGCGAGGTGTCCCGAGGCATCAGGCAAAGGTTTCCATATCGGTGCAACGAGACTAAGACCAGTAGGACGGCAGGATGGAGCTCACCGTGGAGCCCAAGATGGCGTCGCCACCAAAGCCTTTGGAAGGCGAAGACCACCTTTAGTCAGGATAGCTTGTACTTGATGTCACCCTTTAAATTGGCCGTTGTGGCATCCCTTCCTGCTACCTCTTGAGCACTGCGTTGGTTTTCCCTTGAAGAGGAAAGGGTGATGCAGTAAAGTAGCATAAGTATTTCCCTAAGTTTTTGAGAAACAAGGTATCAATCCAGTAGGAGACCACGCTCGAGTCCCACGCACCTACACAAACAAATAAGAACCTCACAACCAACACGATAAAGGGGTTGTCAATCCCTTCACGGTCACTTATGAGAGTGAGATCTGATAGATATGATAAGATAATATTTTTGGTATTTTTATGATAAAGACTAAAAATAAAGAAAGCGAAATAAACGGTGCCAGAAATAGCTTGTTGAAGGGAGATTAATATGATGGAAAATAGACCCAGGGACCATAGGTTTCACTAGAGGCTTCTCTCCAGATAGCATAAGTATTACGGTGGGTGAACAAATTACTGTCGAGCAATTGCTAGAATTGAGCATAGTCATGAGAATATCTTGGTATGATCATGTATATAGGCATCACGTCCGCGACAAGTAGACCGACTCCTGCCTGCATCTACTACTATTACTCCACACATCGACCGCTATCCAGCATGCATCTAGAGTATTAAGTTCATAAGAACAGAGTAGCACTTTAAGCAAGACGACATGATGTAGAGGGATAAACTCATGCAATATGATATAAACCCCATATTTTTATCCTCGATGGCAACAATACAATACGTGCCTTGCTGCCCCTACTGTCACTGGGAAAGGACACCGCAAGATTGAACCCAAAGCTAAGCACTTCTCCCATTGCAAGAAAGATCAATCTAGTAGGCCAAACCAAACTGATAATTCGAAGAGACTTGCAAAGATAACCAATCATACATAAAGAATTTAGAGGGGATTTAAATATTGTTCATAGATAATCTTGATCATAAACCCACAATTCATCGGTCTCGACAAACACACCGCAAAAGAAAAGCTACATCAAATAGATCTCCAAGAGAATCGAGGAGAACTTTGTATTGAGATCCAAAGAGAGAAAAGAAGCCATCTAGCTAATAATTATGGACCCGAAGGTCTGAGGTAAACTACTCACACATCATCGAAGAGGCTATGGTGTTGATGTAGAAGCCCTCCATGATCAATGCCCCCCCGGCAGGACGCCGGAAAAGGCCCCAAGATGGGATCTCACCAGTACAGAAGGTTGCGGCGGTGGAATTAGGTTTTCATGGATGCCTCTGATGGTTTGGGGGTACGTAGGTATATATAGGAGGAAGAAGTAGATCAGTGGAGCCACGAGGGTCCCACAAGGGTGGAGGGCGCGCCTGTGGGGTAGGCGCTCCCCCCTAGCTCGTGGCCTCCTCTCTGTTACTTGACGTCCACTCCAAGTCCTCTGGATCACGTTTGTTCCAAAATCACGTTCCCGAAGGTTTCATTCCGTTTCGACTCCGTTTGATATTCTTTTTCTGCAGAACACTAAAACAGGCAAATACAGCAATTTGGGCTGGGCCTCAGGTTAATAGGCTTGTCCCAAAAATAATATAAAATTGTATAAATAAGCCCATTAAACATTCGAAACAGAATATATAATACCATGGAACAATCAAAAATTATAGATACGTTGGAGACATATCAAGCATCCCCAATCTTAATTCCTGCTCGTCCTCGAGTAGGTAAATGATAAAAACAGAGTTTTTGATGTGGAATGCTACTTAACATAATTTTCAATATAGTTCTCTAGTTTGTGGTATGAATATTCAGATCCGAAAGATTCAAGATAAAAGTTTAATATTGACATAAAAATAATAATACTTCAAGCATACTAACTAAGCAATCACGTCTTCTCAAAATATCATGGCCAAAAAAGTTCTCCCGAAAAAATCATATAGTCTGGCTATGCTCTATCTTCATCACATAAAGTATTTAATCATGCACAACCCCGATGACAAGCCAAGCAATTGTTTCATACTTTTAATGTTCTCAAACTTTTTCAATCTTTACGCAATACATGAGTGTGAGCCATGGACATAGCACTACATGTGGAATAGAATGGTGGTTCTGGAGAAGACAAAAAGGATAAGATAGTCTCACATCAACTAGGCGTATCAATGGGCTATGGAGATGCCAATTACTAGATATCGATGTGAGTGAGTAGGGACTGCCATGCAACGGATGCACTAGAGCTATAAGTGTATGAAATCTCAACAATGAAAACTAAGTGGGTGTGCATCCAACTCGCTTCCTCATGAAGACCTAGGGAATTTTGAGGAAGCCCATCATTGGAATATACAAGTCAAGTTCTATAATGTAAAATTCCCACTATTATATGAAAATGACAACATAGGAGACTCTCTATCATGAAGATCACGGTTCTACTTCTGAAGCACAAGTGTGGTAAAAGGATAGTAACATTGTCCCTTCTCTCTTTTTCTCTCATTTTTTTATTTGGGCCTTTTCTCTTTTTTATGGCCTCTTTTTTTCCTTTTTTTCATTTTTCGTCCGGAGTCTCATCCCGACTTATGGGGGAATCATAGTCTCCATCATCCTTTCCTCACTTGGGACAATGCTCTAATAATGATGATCTCACACTTTTATTTACTGACAACTCAAGAATTACAACTCAATACTTAGAACAACAATATGACTCTATGTGAATGCCTCCGGCGGAGTACCGGGATATGCAATGAATTAAGAGTGACATGTATAAAAAATAATGAACGGTGGCTTTGCCACAAATACGTTGTCAACTTCATGATCATGCAAAGCAATATGACAATGATGAAGCGTGTCATAGCAAATGGAACCATGGTAAGTTGCATGGCAATATATCTCGGAATGGCTATGGAAATGCCATAATAGGTAGGTATGGTGGCTGTTTTGAGGAAGGTATATGGTGGGTGTATGATACCGGCGAAAAGTGTGCGGTATTAGTTGCAAAAATCTATTAGTTATCGAAAAAAGTATTACACGCATGCTCCTAGGGGATACATTGGTAAGAAAAGACCATCGCTCATCCCCGACCGCCACTCATAAGGAAGAAAATCAATAAATAAATCATGCTCCGACTTGATCACATAACGGTTCATCATACGTGCATGCTACGGGAATCGGAAACTTTAACACAAGTATTTATCAAATTCATAACCACTCAACTAGCATGACTCTAATATCACCATCTTCATATCTAAAAACAATTATCAAGCATCAAACTTTTCTTAGTATTCAAGGCACATATAAGAAAGTTCTTACTAATCTTGGATGCCTATCACTTTAGGACTAATTTATCAATTTAAGAAAATTACCATGCTGTTTTGTAGGACTCTCAAAATAATATAAGTGAAGCATGAGAGAACAATAGTTTCTATAAAACAAAACCACCACCGTGCTCTAAAAGATATAAGTGAAGCACTAGAGCAAAAACTATATAGCTCAAAAGATATAAGTGAAGCACATAGAGTAATCTAATAAATTCCGAATCATGTGTGTCTATCTCAAAAGGTGTGTACAGCAAGTATGATTGTGGTAAACTAAAATGCAAAGACTCAAATCATACAAGACGCTCCAAGCAAAACACTTATCATATGGTGAATAAAAATATAGCTCCAAGTAAATTTACCGATGGATGAGGACGAAAGAGGGGATGCCTTCCGGGGCATCCCGAAGCTTTGCCTTTTTGGTGTCCTTAGATTACCTTGGGGTGCCATGGGCATCCCCAAGCTTAGGCTCTTGGCACTCCATGTTCCATACTCCATCAAATCTTACCCAAAACTTGAAAACTTCACAACACAAAACTTAACAGAAAATCTCGTGAGCTCCGTTAGTGAAAGAAAACAAAACACCACTTCAAGGTATTGTATTCAACTCATTCTTTATTTATATTGGTGTTAAACATACTTTATTCCAACTTCTCTATGGTATATAAACTTTTTTACTAGCCATAGATTCATCAAAATAAGCATACAACACACGAAAAACAGAATCTTCAAAAACAGAACAGTCTGTAGTAACCTGTAACTAACTCAATATGGAACTCCAAAACTTCCACCAAAATAGGACGACCTAGACAATTTTTTTATTGATCTGCTGCAATTAGAATCAATATTTTATCACGTTCTGGTGATATTTAACAATTGTTTTCGTGAACAGAAAGTTTCTGGAATTTTCAGCAAGATCAAGTAACTATCATCCAAGAAGATCCTATAGGTTTAACTTGGCACAAGCACTAATTAAAACATAAAAAAAATCTAACCAGAGGCTAGATCAAATATTTATTACAAAACAGAAAGGAAAAATATTGGGTTGTCTCCCAACAAGCGCCTTTCTTTAAAGCCTTTTTAGCTAGGCATTGAGATTTCGATGATGCTCATAGAAAAGATAGTAATTGAAACACAAAGAGAGCATCATAAAACATGTGAAAATCACATATAAGTCTAACATAATTCCTATGCATAGGTATCTTGTAGTCAAACAAATTATCAAGGCAAGCAAAAACTAGCATATGCAAGGAAGAGGAAAGAAACAATAGCAATCTCAACATAACGAGAGGTAATCTAGTAACATGAAAATTTCTACAACCATATTTTCCTCTATCATAATAATTACATGTGGGATCATAAGCAAATTCAACAATATAGATATCACATAACATATTCTCAACACGATCCACATGCATGCAAAGTTGACTTTCTTCCAAAATAGTGGGATTAACATTAGCTAAAGGTATGACCTCTCCAAACCCACTTTTATCAAAAATACCATAAGATTGACATTCTCCAAATATGTGGGATCTACAGCTGACAATCTTCCAAACCCACTTTCAATATTATTGCAAACACTATTATCAATCTCATATTCATCATGGGGCTTAAATAAATTTTCAAGATCATAAGAAGAATCACCCCAATCATGGTCATTGCAACAACTAGTATCCCCAAGCTTAGGGTTTTGCATATTATTAACAAAAGTGACATCAAGAGAATTTATAGTAAAATCATTGCAATCATGCTTTTTATTCAAGGAGATATCGTGAATCTCTTCATAAATTTCTTCGTCACAATTTCCAGATTCACAAATTTCAAGCAAAAACTCATAAAGATAATCTAGTGCACTCAACTCACTAGCAATAGGTTCATCATAATTGGATCTCACTAGCAAGGGGATGAGGATCCATAACCTTTTAGCAAGCGAAGATGCGAGCAAAAAGAAGGTACATGGTAACACAAGCAAACAAAAGATCGAACGGAAGAAGGGCGAATAAAACGGCAAGGGTGAAGTGGGGGAGAGGAAAACGAGAGGCAAATGGCAAATAATGTAGTGCGAGGGATAGGAGTTTGTGATGGGTACTTGGTATGTGTTGACTTCTGCGTAGACTCCCCGGCAATGGCGCCGGAAATCCTTCTTGCTACCTCTTGAGCACTGCGTTGGTTCTCCCTTTAAGAGGAAAGGGTGATGTAGTAAAGTAGCATAAGTATTTCCCTCAGTTTTTTAGAACCAAGGTAACAATCTAGTAGGAGACCAGGCTCGAGTCCCACGCACCTACACAAACCAATAAGAACCTCACAACCAACACGATAAACGGGTTGTCAATCCCTTCACGGTCACTTACGAGAGTGAGATATGATAAGATAATATTTCTGGTATTTTTATGATAAAGACTAAAAATAAATAAAGCAAAATAAACGGTGCCAGAAATAGCTTGTTTACGGGAGATTAATATGATGGACAATAGACCCGGGGACCATAGGTTTCACTAGTCGCTTCTCTCAAGATAGGATAGGTATTAAGGTGGGTGAACAAATTACTGTCGAGGAATTGATAGAATTGAGCATAGTTATGAGAATATCTAGGTATGATCATGTATATAGGCATTACATCCGCGAAAAGTAGACCGAATCCTACCTGCATCTACTACTATTACTCCACACATCGACCGCTATCCAGCGTGCATCTAGAGTATTAAGTTCATAAGAATAGAGTAACGCGTTAAGCAAGACGACATGATGTAGAGGGATAAACTCATGCAATATGATATAAACCCCATCTTTTTATCCTCGATGGCAACAATACAATACGTGCCTTGCTGCCCCTACTGTCACTGGGAAAGGACACCGCAAGACTAAACCCAAAGCTAAGCACTTCTCCCATCGCAAGAAAGATCAATCTAGTAGGCCAAACCAAACTAATCATTCGAAGAGACTTGCAAAGATAACCAATCATACATAAAAGAATTCAGAGAAGATTCAAATATTGTTCATAGATAATCTTGATCATAAACCCACAATTCATCGATCTCGACAAACACATCGCAAAAGAAAAGTTACATCAAATAGATCTCCAAGAAAATCAAGGAGAACTTTGTATTGAGATCCAAAGAGAGAGAAGAAGCCATCTAGCTAATAACTATGGACCCGAAGGTCTGAGGTAAACTACTCACACATCATCGGAGAGGCTATGGTGTTGATGAGAAGCCCTCCGTGAGCAATGCCCCCTCCGGCAGGACGCTGGAAAAGGCCCCAAGATGGGATCTCACTGGTACAGAAGGTTGCGGCGGTGGAACTAGGTTTTCGTGGATGCCTCTGATGGTTTGGGGGTACGTAGGTATATATAGGAGGAAGAAGTAGGTCGGTAGAGCCATGAGGGTCCCACGAGGGTGGAGGGCGCGCCCAGGGGGTTAGGCACGCCCCCTGCCTCGTGGCCTCCTCGATGATTTCTTGACGTCCATTCCAAGTCCTCTGGATCACGTTTGTTCCAAAAATCACGTTTCCGAAGGTTCATTCCGTTTGGACTCCGTTTGATATTCTTTTCCTGCGAAACACTGAAGTAGGAAAAAAACAGCAATTTGGGCTGGGCCTCCGGTTAATAGGTTAGTCCCAAAAATATTAAAAAAGTGTATCAATAAGCCCATTGAACATCCAAAACAGAATATATAATAGCATGGAACAATCAAAAATTATAGATACGCTGGAGACGTATCAAGCATCCCCAAGCTTAATTCATGCTCGTCCTCGAGTAGGTAAGTGATATAAACAGAATTTTTGATGTGGAATGCTAGTTAACATAATTTTCAATGTAATTCTCTTATTTGTGGTATGAATATTCAGATCCGAAAGATTCAAGATAAAAGTTTAATATTGACATAAAAATAATAATACTTCAAGAATACTAACTAAGCAATCATGTCTTCTCAAAATATTTGTCGGGGGTTGGGTGCGACATATGCCAAGGGATGGCTTATCATGGTGGGAGCGAGTAAAACGTCACCGGTGCCTGGAAACGGGATGAGGCGAAGACATGCACGTCGGCGAATCTTACCCAGCTTCAGGGCTCTCCGAGGAGATAACACCCCTATTGCTGCTCTGCGGGGTCTCCGCATGATCACTATGGCAAAGTGTATACACGGTTGCTCCTTGAGCTGTTTTCTGGAGGTAGGAGAAGGCAAGGCTAGCTCTCTCCTTCCTATATGATCTAGTCTAGTGCTAATGGATTCGAACCCTTTGCATGGGTGCCCTGGGGGGTTTATATAGGCCTACCCCCCAGGGGTGCAATGGTAATCCGGCTAGGCGCGGGTCCCAGCCGTCTGTCTCCCAGGCCGCCGTCTTCTCCGCTGACTGCCGGGGCCCGCCGTCTGGTGGGCCCCGCCGACAGGTCTGGTACGGTGCCGTCAGGCCGTGTCCGCCGCTGGAGGGTCTTGTCGGCTGCGTATACTGTAGCCGTGCTTCTAATGACGCGGGCTTGGTCGTGGGGTCATGGTACCAGTGCCGCCGCCTGATGGGCGATCACTGTGGCCATTCCCCGTCTTGTCTGGTTAATGGCGTGCATGGCCCATGGGAGGGGCCAGCCGACTCCTGGAGGCCGACTCCCACGGGATCCGACTGGTGGCACTCTTGCCATCTTCTGGACCCCCGCTGACTGGTGGGACCCGCCATCTCTGGGTCGTACAGACAGGCTGTCGTGGGCATAGGGTTCCGCCCGCTGGGGCTGACGTCAAGGCTGGCATGGCAACAGTGCCGCGGCGGACGGAGAACTCCGATGGTAGGGCGTACTGTGGCCATGCCTGCCCTTGGTAAGGGGCGGGCGTGGACCTTACTGAGGCCACGCCCCGTCCCGTCCCTCTTTACGATAGCATGAGGTGGTTGGAGTCGCGGGCCGACTCCCAAAGCCAGCTTCTCTGGAAGTCGCTAGCTAGGAGTCGGCTCATCCCAAAGTCGCCCCTGGGACTCGGCCGTGAGTGGGTAGTCGGCCGCGCTGCTGCCGACTCCCAGAGGCGGCTCTCCGTCCTGGGGTCTTGAGGGGCGCGGCCTGCCCTGATGTCTTGAAAGGTTCTGGGCCTCGGGTTAGCCTACCCGTGGCCCATTACTCCGACAGTAGTCCCCGAAGCTGGTGAGGCGCCGAGGGAGACATGTCGAGGAGCGTCAACAGTTTCTTCCTTACGGTGGTTGGATTTGGGCTTGGCTCGCTGTCTTCCTTCGGGCCGACTAGCTGGAGTCGGATTCGTAGAAGGCCATCTTGCCCTCAGAGAGTTTGAAAGTCGTAGCGGGTTCCAGGCAGCGTGCCTGATAAGCTTTCGGGTTGCCGCCCATTGCGGATCCGTCGCGTGGCGCCACGTGGCCGGGCCAATCTGCCCACCCACGCGCGCGACGGGATAGGCCTACAGGCGGGGCCCACCACTACCGTGCCTCGATATGCGAACGGATCCGTTGTGGCTGCGCGGCCGTTTGGGTTTCCCGCGCAGTAACTGCGGCAGTAACTTCGTGTGGTGAATCGTTGGGGTCGTGGGGTTCCAGGCACAGTTAATCCCACGATTACCCCCTCGTCTTCTCAGCCCATGGGCCTATAAGTAGGCGGGAGGAGGGGGCGGCAGAGCACGCGCGCCCATCTTCCCTAGTCCCTCTTGCTCCTCTTGCTTCTTCTTCCTCTCGTCACTGTTGCGCCGAACTACGCCACGCCCGCAGCGATGAGCTCTTCTTCCATCGCCGCGCCTCCAGCCGTGCCCTCCGGCGTGTGGGACAGCTCCGACCCGGCCCGGACGCGTCGCCTCCCCGGCCCGGACCTAGTGCAAGCCCGCGCCGCGCCGGCGGGGGAGGTATCGCCGGTGCCGGAGGAGGGTGAGCGGGTCATATTCCGCTCGCACCTCATGCGCGGCCTAGGGCTACCGGCGAGCAGTTTCTTCCGCTCCTTCTTGGAGTTCTACGGGCTCCAGCCGCACCACCTCACGCCAAACACGGTGTTGCTGCTGGCTGCCTTCACCACCTTGTGCGAAGGCTTCCTCGGCGTTCTCCCCACCATCGAACTCTGGGGGGAATTCTTCCAGTCCAAGCTCGGCACACACGTTGCCGGCGTACCAGCCCAGTGCGGTGCGTTCATCGCAATATGGAGAACGGGGGCCGACAACCCGTTCCCCACCATTGCGCTGATTAAATCGGTGAAGATGTGGCAGCGATCTTATTTTTACGTGAAGAATGTTGCCCCAGAAGGCGACTGGGTCAACCTGCCGGCTTACGAAGCCGGCGTGCTCGCGGGAAGGCTCCCCAGCTGGTCCCACCGGGCCAAGACGCTGACTCCCGCCGGTGTCGCCGCCATTGCGCGACTCCGAGTGCTGACGCAGTCGGAGGGTCTGATCGGGGCTGACCTGCTGGCCGCCTTCGTGGCGCGCCGAGTCCTCCCGCTCCAAGGCCGACCTCATCTGATCTGCCAGATGAGCGGCCACCGGGACCCGAGTCGAATGTGCACCAAGGACATGCCCCACGTTGAGGTGGCGGACACTGTGAACTACATCGCGAACTGCGGCCTCTCAGCGTATTGGCGGTCCGGCAAGGTGCCGTACTCGCGCGCCAACTCCCCACCCGTAGTAACTCGTCTCTCTTCTTCTTCTGCTTCCTTTGCAGCCGAATCTGACTTCTAATCTTTTTTATCTTTGAATCAGAACCCTCTCGTCCAGCCTTCGGCTGGCACCACGGGACCGGCCCGCTAGTTCGTCCCCGACCGAGCACAGAGCAACGTCGACGACCCTGACTTGGGGGCGGCGGCGATGGAGGCCGACGCCGAAGGGGGAGGAGGAGGAGGAGAAGGCGGCTTCAGGCCCTCGGCCACCTTTGCCGACTATCCTGATGACGATGCCGAGGTGGAAGTCGCCCCGCGCCATCAGCAAAAGGCCGGCCAGCCCGGCGCGACTTCCTCCGCCGTCTTGGATGGTCAAGGCGGTGCGAGGAAGCGCCGGGCCAGGCCGAGTACGCTCGGTGGCCGGACGAAGAAGTTCAAGGGGGCGGCCGCCGCGACCAAGCATAAAGAGTTGGTCACGAAGGCCAACCGCTTCCGCAGGGAAGTGAAAAAGCCACCGCTGGTTTCTGCGTAAGTGTCTCCGCCCTTTGTCTTGTTCTCTGTTTGCTGATCTTATCAGAGTCTTTTTCATGCTTCCCCGCTCCAGGGCTCCCCTCACTCTTGAGAGGGTCGCCGCCGCCTCCATCATGGGGTCGGCAGAGCCGTCTGCCAATACTCGGCGGATTGACCCCGCCGCCGACCTCCGGGAGGCGACGGAGCGGATCGCACAGGAGAAGCGCGACGAGGAAGAAGCCGCCCGCCAACGGCGCCAGAAATCCTTCTTGCTACCTCTTGAGTACTGTGTTGGTTTTCCCTTGAAGAGGAAAGGGTGATGTAGTAAAGTAGCATAAGTATTTCCCTCAGTTTTTGAGAACCAAGGAATCAATCCAGTAGGAGACCACGCTCAAGTCCCACGCACCTAGACAAACAAATAAGAACCTCAAAACCAACGTGATAAAGGGGTTGTCAATCCCTTCATGGTCACTTAAAAGACTGAGATCTGATAGATATGATAGGATAATATTTTTGGTATTTTTATGATAAATACTAAACATAAAGAAAGCAAAATAAATGGTGCCTGAAATAGCTTGTTGACGGGAGATTAATATGATGGAAAATAGACCCGGGGACCATAGGTTTCACTAGCGGCTTCTCTCAAGATAGCATAAGTATTATGGTGGGTGAACAAATTACTGTCGAGCAATTGATAGAATTGAGCATAGTTATGAGAATATCTAGGTATGATCATGTATATAGGCATCACGTCCGCAACAAGTAGACCGACTCCTGCCTGCATCTACTACTATTACTCCACACATCGACCGCTATCCAGCATGCATCTAGAGTATTAAATTCATAAGAACAGAGTAACGCTTTAAGCAAGATGACATGATGTAGAGGGATAAACTCATGCAATATGATATAAACCCCATCTTTCTATCCTTGATGGCAACAATCCAATACGTGTCTTGCTGCCCCTACTGTCACTCGGAAAGGACACCGCAAGATTGAACCCAAAGCTAAGCACTTCTCCCATTGCAAGAAAGATCAATATAGTAAGCCAAGACAAACTGATAATTCGAAGAGACTTGCAAAGATAACCAATCATACATAAAAGAATTCAGAGGAGATTCAAATATTGTTCATAGATAATCTTGATCATAAACCCACAATTCATCAGTCTCGACAAACACACCGCAAAAGAAAAGTTACATCAAATACATCTCCAAGAGAATCGAGGAGAACTTTGTATTGAGATCCAAAGAGAGAGAAGAAGCCATCTAGCTAATAACTATGGACCCGAAGGTGTGAGGTAAACTACTCACATATCATCGGAGAGGCTATGGTGTTGATGTAGAAGCCCTCTGTGATCAATGCCCCCTCCGACGGGACACCGGAAAAGGCCCCAAGATGGGATCTCATGGGTACAGAAGGTTGCAGCGGTGGAATTAGGTTTTCGTGGATGCCTCTGATTGTTTGGGGGTACGTAGGTATACATAGGAGGAAGAAGTAGGTCAGTGGAGCCACAAGGGGCCCATGAGGGTGGAGGGCGCGCCCAGGGGGTAGGCACGCCCCCTGCCTCGTGGCCTCCTCGATGATTTCTTGACGTCCACTCCAAGTCCTCTATATCATGTTTGTTCCAAAAATCACGTTCCTGAAGGTTTCATTTTGTTTGGACTCCGTTTGATATTCTTTTTCTGCGAAACACTGAAATAGGCAAAAAAACAGCAATTTGGGCTGGGCCTCTGGTTAATAGGTTAGTCCCAAAAATAATATAAAAGTGTATAAATAAGCCCATTAAACATCCAAAACAGAATATATAATAGCATGGAACAATCACAAATTATAGATACGTTGGAGACGTATCACTCCCCTCTCAATATTTGGGGAGAGGACCAGGCCTCTATAAATAGGACTAGCCACCACAGTTGGAGGCAACTCATCTTGAAATGGATTCAGATCATCCTCACCCACACAAGTTCACCAAGCACAAGAACACCTGACCTCAGGAGGCTGTTCTTCCCTTGTACTGTTCATCCTCAGCCCAAGAGGCAATCCACCACACCACACTGGATTAGGGTATTACACCACAACGGTGGCCCGAACCAGTATAAATCTCGTGTCTCTTGTGTTGCAGGTTCGTCGAGCTAGGCTTTGAGATTGCGCTGAGGCTGATGGCATGATTAGGTAGGGGGAATCTTCATGCGCACCCCAGTGTTCGAACCTCAAGGGTTTTGCCGGAACCCAAAATCCAAGATTTGACGCGCCAGGTAGGGGTGCGTCGAAGCTTTCTTTCCACCAATCCCCGTCCCGTCGCTTCGTCGTCTCCAATGCGGACGCTCGTCAATCCCGCACTGAACGTTGGGCCGCCCTCGCTGCTCGCGTCGCTCAGACCGCTCCTGTTGGTGGGCGTCCCCGTCGTTCTCCGTTACCCGCCGCCAACGCCGCCACTGGCCCGGCGGCAAATGAGCAGCAAGCATCCTCGCTGCACCCCTCGGTGCGGCGGGACGGCCACTCCGTCGCTGATCCCTGTCGGCTCGTCGTCTCACGCTCTTCGCACTCCCACGGACGCGCAGGCCGCGCTGCTCATGGCATGTGAGCTCCTGGGTTACCGCCCCGTCGACGACCTCTACGAGGACTGGCTGGATGGCATCGCCGAGCTCATCAACGCCGCAGGGGGCTCCCCTGCGCCATCTCTCTCGCTGCCTCACCCTCCGCCAACTGTGGGCGACATGGCGCACGGGGCGCCTCCACTGCCTTTGCACCAAAACGGTGTCCTGGCGCCCAGGCGTGCGGCCCAACGGCGTGACCCACCGTGCCGGGCGCCTGGGCGAGAAGAAGGAAGCTGCCAAGAAGTTCCTCATTCGCAAGAAAATGCTCCTGCGCCCCCAGCACCACTATGACAAGACCATGCGCCGCCTGCGGTGGCGGTGCACGTGCATCAAGGGCAGGCTCCACATCAGCAAAGGGTCTCGGTGGCCACCGCAGGCTGCCGCGCCTTCACCCCTGAGCTGCGTAGCATCACGTGGCCGGGCAAGTTCAAGCCAGACCTGCCTCCTCATTACGTCGGCACCCCCGACCGCGCGGAGTTCCTGCAGCTCTATGAGCTGAGCATCGAGGCGGCCAACGGCGACGAAAAAGTCATGGCGAACTGGTTCCCCATGGATCTCAAGGATGGCGCCTGTTCATGGCTCTTGAACCTGCCCCCCGGGTTCGATCTCCTCCTGGAACGAGATGCGCGACCACTTAGTCGCCAACTTCTAGGGCACTCTCGACCGCCCTCCGGTCGCGGGTGACCTGCGCCGCATCAAGCAGCAGCCAGGAGAGACCCTCCAGAAGTACATCCAGCGCTTCAACAATGTTTGCCTCAAGATACCCAAGGTGACGGACAAGGCCATAATCTCTGCGTTTTCCGAGGGCGTCCGCGATGCCAAGATGAACGCGGAGCTCGCCATCCACGAGGAGATGTGCACGACCTTGGAGCTGTTCAACCTGGTGACCAAGTGCACAAGAGCTGAGGAAGGGCACCTTTCCCTCCTCGAGCTCCCAGCTGACGACCCTGATGAGAAGAAGGCCAAGGCCAAGGACGTGAAGCGCAAGGGGGTGGCCGTACTCGCGGCGGAGCCTGACACGAAGCGCGGCCTGGACCAGCCCGAGTCATCCAAGAGCAGCCGGCCCTTCTACACCTTCCACAACATTCACAGCCACAACACTAATGACTGTCAAGAGCTCAGGGCCATTCGGCACTGTGGGGACCCCGACTAATAAGTCGTGATCGCCGAATGCACGTGTACAGTGATCCCAGAGATCAATGCTCACTAAACACACAGAAGCTGAATAACAAGAGTCTTACATCCATACATACCGTATTACACAAGTAGGACCATTATGGTCAAGTCTTGAGTATAACATTGCAGCAGAAATCTTCGTTGATAACTTGGACCCATGCCATCTGCCTTAACCCTACAGGCATTCTGACTGGGAAGCTTCCTAGCTCGCATGTTCGTCACCACAGTATTCTTCTTCATCTCATGTTCTTTCATGCCTGGCCAATAAAATAACCAGTGGCAAGCCAAGGAGTACTTTGAATGTACTCGCAAGCAACCCAAGGGTGATAACAGAATAATTATGCAAGGCACTACTGCTAATTTGGCATTTTGGCGGAAAGCTAGTTTTTCTCATGCAAGTAAGATCAACATTTATCATGGATATGAATGCGTCTGCAACAAGTATCAGGAGGTTACAAACATCAACATCGAGAGAGAGTTATCAACAACTCATGCTCAAGCTCATCGTGACTTCCTCACGAATCACGTCAATAGATTTACCAAACCATGTTGTTTGTCAGAAACATATGGATGTAGTCTAAGCAGCACCACCCAACTGTCCTTGACCGTGGACACGGCTATTCGAATAGTTTAACACTCTGCAGAGGTTGCACACTTTACCCACAAGATCCGGGGAACTTCCGTGTCATCCATGACCCGCGGTACCTTAAGTACCCGGGGTAAGCACCCCATCACTATCTTTCCCTAGACAACACTAACAAGGAGTCCACTCGTTGTTCCGTATCCTCACGATGTACATCATACGAGACTCACTCGAGATCGTAACATTCGAGAGCGGACACAACGGTGTATCCAGTGCCCTGTGAAAACAATCATGGCCGCCCTACCTAGCACGACCCCGTCCCGAGAGAGCGCACCAACAACTCTCCTGTAACTAGTAATGCGGGCTCCAAGCTAGTATCAACCTAGGTAATCAATAATGCCCTTTCCCATACAAGGGTAGACTGGTTGCGCATATAAGGTTGGGACAGTCGACAAATCTTAAATCTGATCCGTCTCTGTAAACAACATTTTCATCAAGCCTCGGTACACTACCTCTCCACCAAGTAGTTACCTAATTCATCATCATATCCCAGGGGCATTAGTGGCACCCACTAGGGCTGTTTGCAACTATGTCAACCCACACTTGTTTCTTTCCATGCATAACCCTGACCCACTTTGCGTAGCCATTTACTATAGCATATTTCTACAACCCACGAACACAACTCTAAGCAAGGGTAGAGTCATGAACAATGCAAGTATCAATGGAGTATGAAACGGGGGCAAGCCTAGCAAGGTTGCCATTCAAGGTATATCATGCACTCAGTGAAGCAATGAAAATGCAATCATGATGTAAAATGGTTCATCATGGTCAAAGGGCTGCTTGCCTGGTTCATCAGAGTCTTGAGATCTTCTGGTCCTTCTCCAAGTACTCCGTCTACTTCGTCAACTAACATCGAAACAATCACAATAAGCAACACAACAAGGCAGGAAATAAAAGTACTCTAAAAATATTAAGTTGACTTTTCTGGGACTTCTCTGGCTATAAGAAAAATAACCAGGGTGGTTTCACTGGAATTGGATTGGTGAATATTTCTGAACATTTCAATTTGATGGAATCAGGGGGTTTATGGATTTGCAAGAAGTGTACAGAAATATATTTTTGAAAAAATGATCAAAGGCACCCATTTAACAAAGGATGATTTTAGAAGCATCTAGGAGTTGGTTTCACTGGATTTCGAGTTCAAATGATTTCTCTATGAATTTGCAAAGTTGGCTATATATGAAGAAATAGACCATTATTTGAGGTGATACAGAAAGTATTAGTAAAAATGTTCAAAAACTAAGTTTTGAACTTATAGACATCTAGGATTTTGAATCATGGAATTTGGATAAAAAATGGGCTCTCTGTGATTTTCTAAAGTTTATGACAGAGATGGAAAAATGGTATTTGATAAATGTTTGTGAAGAAAATTTTTATGGAAAAATGTGCAAATTGCACCATGTGATAGATCAGGAATTTATGAACCTATAGAAATTAGAATCATCAAATTTGCAGTTAATTTGAATTATTTACGGATTTTAGAAACTCACTGGAAAAGAATAAAAAGAAATATAAGGCATTACCCTGATCCTGCACACCGGCGAGAGATAGCAGTGGGCCGGCCCAGCTGCTCGGCCGTGCGGGCGACAGGGGCAACGTCGAAGGAGTCTGCCCGGAATACGTCTTCACCACGTGGAGACGGCACCAAGAGAAGCCGTGTCCACTTATCCCACGGGCCCGATCCTCAGGGTCGCCGACATGCGGGGCCCACTTGTCGGGTTCATCCCCATCCTCCCGCTCGAGCAGAGCAGAGGCAGGGCGGCGTCGACGGAGGCTTGCCGGCACTACAGGCCGCCATTCCGGTGATATGGCCACCGGCGTGCTCAGGGGACCCGGCCGTGTCCAACCGTGGGTGGCACGGTTGCCCAGGGGCACCGGGTCGAGCAGCTCGTCGGCCGCGGCGGACAAGGCTGACGGTGTGGTTGGGGGCACGGTGTTGCGGCCGCGGAGAAGAAGAAATGGAATCCGAGAGAGGGTTGTGGGGAAGTGGGTGATGTTCTGGTGCAAGTAGGAGGGAGAAAGGAGCACTGGAGAGCTCGAATTTGAGCGGTGGACGGTGGCAAGGTTTCCGGCCATGGAGGTGAATGCGGGCACTAGAGGAGGAACGTGTTGGCCTGGGGAGCGTACGGGAGAGAGAGAGCCAAAGGAGTCGAGATGGGGCTCGGGGGCGGCCTTAAGTAGCCGAACCGGGGCTCACCGTGGACGCGGCGCACGGGTGGCCGCGGCAACAGCTCGGGAGGCCAGGAGAGAGGGCGAGGGGCTATCTACGGCGTCCGTGGGAGTTGAGTGGGGCGCCAGGAAGAGAGAGGAGGAGCGGGGCAAGGCTTTGGTGCTCGCGTGTGCGAGGCCATGCATTCGCCGAGCCGGGCGGCTCTGGGCACGCGCCGCAGGAGGTGAGAGAGAGGGAGAGACGAGGGGGCCTGCATGGTGGCGTGTTGCGGACGTCGAGGCACCTCGACTGGGGCGAGGGTGAGGCTCGAGGTGGCCGGAGGCGATTGGAAGGGAGCGGCTATAGTACGGGAGCGCACTGTAGCGCGCTCCAGAGCGCCCAAATGCCATGCCATGGCATTGTTTATACGCCAGGGGCGTGTCCACTAGTGTCCAGTAGTGCCAGGAGGTATTAGGATAGTAGGGGGAAGCCTTGGATGCCTTGTGGAACCAATGGAGTGAGGAGGGAGGTGAGAAAGAGAGAGGAAGGTGCTATCCAGAGGGGTAAATGGGGGTGTTTCACCCCTCAATCATTGAGCTAAGGCCAGGGAAGAGTTACTGGAGATAGGAGAAGACTAGGAGGAGCTGTGGTAAAAAGTCGAGCTCAAGGAGATTAGTGGAAGAGGTCAAAATGATGATTTTGGAAAAATGGCAGAAGGTGTTTGTTTTTGGTTTGGGCAAGAAAATTAATCCCACTTGCCATGATATTTAACAGGATGGAATTGCACCTAGAAATAGGGTGTTCTACAAAATTTGAGCTCATTTGGGCAAAGTTGCCAGTGCAACTTTTGTAAACCCTAAAATCAACAGAAATGGGTTTTTCAAGATTTAGTCATCCAAAACTATTCTCCTTGATGCACCACTTGGTTTAGTGTCATCATTTGAGGATTTGAACATGTCCACAAAAGTTGGGGTCAAGGAGAAAAAGTTGGCAGTACAAACTTGTTCAATTTTGATTCTGGTCAGAGAGGGATTTGGGGTACTTTGATCAAGATAAAATTCTTTCCAACTTGTGCCATTTGGTATAGATGCATTATTACACCATTTGACAATGTGCACCAAGTTTGAGAGCATTTGGACATGTTTGACAGTGTAAAGCTGTTCAAACTTGAAAAAGGACAGAAGTGGTTTTGAGAGGGTTTCATGGGGTTATACTGTTCTCCATGACATGGTACTTGGCAAGATCATCAAAAATGTCATACGTGACATGTTAGAACTTTTCTTGGATTTTTATGAAAATATTTCCTGTAGAAATATTTCAAATCCTTGAAATGAGCAGAAATGGTTTTGGGAGGTTTTGTCCAATATTTTGATCATGACCATATGTTTAAACTCATATATATGGAAAATATATGTCCATTGAGTCTCCCTAATTTTTCTCAAATATTTTTAAAGCTTTACAATAATTTTAACCTATTAAAGACCATTTCTGGACTTAAGAAAAATCCTTTAAATAAAATAGGAAAATAACTTTTAAAATTATATTTTTGTGGTTTCTGGGTAACCTATATTTAATAGGAGTCAAAAATATTTTTGGAAAGATTTTACTGCCCTTAATTAAGTACTTGCAGTGCAAACCTCAATCAAGGGGTTTTTGGAAAACTAATTTTTGAAAATACTATTTGGCCAAATTATTTTTGTAAGAAAATACTATATTGCACTATACACGTGGCATGATCATTGGGAAAAGGTTTTGGATCAAGGAGAAGGAGTATAAGAGTTGGAGGATTTATTTGATTTTTAGAGCACTTGCAAACAACACACAAAAATCAAATCAAGCAAAGTCCAAAACACTCAAAAGTTTTTGTCAAACTACATTTTATCATGATTTATTAGCTTAAGTGTTGTGGCATGAAAATCAGGGTGTGACAGACCTACCCCCCCCCCCTTACAAGAATCTCATCACCGAGATTCCCAGACTAGGCACGGGAAGGAATACAGAAACTTGGATTTGGGGTAGTCTTCACGTCCTCATACTGCTTCTGCTTCTGTTTGGTGCTCCATTGAACCTTGAAGTACTCGATGGCGTGGCTTTGTGTTTGTCGTCCTGCTTGATCCAGATTGCAATTGGGGTCTCTCGCGTATGTCATATTGGGCTGGAGGTCGATGGCTCGGTGATCGATGTCCTTGTTGAGACCGGGCTAGTTAGGAAGCTGGAAACGTTTCCGGAGTGGTGTCATGTGGAAAAACATTGTGCACAGTAGGTAACTCAGGTGGTAACTCCAGCTAGTAGCCGTCTACTCTTCGTCTTGAAGTGATCTCAAAGGGGGTTGTTGAATCTTGGAGTGATCTCAAAGAGGGCCGATGAATCTTGGCGTGGGTTTCCTTGTCATTAAAATGCTTGGTTCCCTTGAGAGGAGTGGTTTGTAGATATACACCGTCTTTGACAAGGAAGTTCACTTCTTGACGATGATGGTTGGTATAGTTCTTCCACCTTGACATGGCGGTCTTCAGATGATCCCTAACCGGCTGAACGGTTCTTCTTCGGTCTTCGGGTAGGCAAGTATATCACCGAAGAAAGATGGCAACTAACTTGTCCGAGTACTCCGTGAAGACTTGCCCACGGGGTACATAGGGTATAGGTTGGGGTATCGGTGGTGGTCATGGTTGGGTATTGGCCAAGGTTTCCTTATCCTAGAGCCAAAGCCCATGGTTGTGATTCCTACCATATCGTGGCTTGGTGGGGCTTAAGGGTTTCAAGGATTCTAGCGTGCGAGCGAACGTTTGTCACCTTATCCTTAAGCACGGTCCCTGAGATGCCAATCGTTCTATCTAGTCCTTTAAACAAATAACCTTATACCACCGAGAGCATCAACTCTTGTAGGTCAGCTCCAATCATCACTCATGCTATTATTATTATCCTCATGACTCCCAAGGGGAGGTCTAACAAATCTATACATGTCAACTATCCCCAAACTCATATGTATGGCTACCCCTAAAAATCCATGGGTAGAGCATATAAGCTGCCAAGCTTGAATTTAATCACCACAATCCAAGTGCTTAGTCTATTGATCCAAGGTTCATGATAAAGCATCTCTATCCTAAGGAAACACATCGTAAGCCACTCCAAGATCTTGTTTCCTTCCTATGAATCAACCAACAGCCCATTAGCTTCCATCAACCACTACATCCATTTAATTCTACAAATCCAATGTTTGTGATGTTCCACATGATCTCCTAAAGTCCATATAATACCCAAATGCTTGAAAGGGCTGTCTCTACTATAGTAAGTCCACCAATTTCCATTATCATGGTCAAGTAACCTCCAAGGTCAAGCTTATATCAACTCCGACAATTAATCCAATCTCCTAGTTTATTGTCCTCCAAGAAACATGGTATCATGATCGAGATCATCAGTCTAAATCCAATTTACTCCAAACCATGTAGACTCACTCATCATCTTTACTCAACTAGAATTACCTATTGAATCCAAATCTCGTGTCCAACGAGAATTCCTATCTATTCCCCCAAGTCATTATCGTAATGTCAACAATCTCCTATTGATATCCTCTGATCAAGTCAAGTTCTTATTGCTCCAAGAATCTCAGCTTGTGATCATAACTGTCCTACAAAATCCAATTTACTCTCGGGTAATGAAAGCTATGCTACTCTATAATCATGATCCCACCAAGTTCATCTACCAACATCAAAGCCTCATAATCCACCGAAGAGTTTCAATTAATTCCTCAAGGTCACTGATATAAACTCATCAAGTCGTTTGTCCTCTATTCCTATATCCTTAAACTTGTCTTTCCTATGGCATAGTCAGTTCTGGTGCTATCTTAGGATGATAATGTGCTCGTTCACTATGCCTATTAGTTCCATAATGAACCCAGTGATAAGCAAGGTTACGGAGGCTTAACATGTTCTCTTGCAATTCTATGGGTTAAGCACATGGTTAAGGACTCAAGCTGGGGTATCTCGTGAAGTCTCGAAGGGTCTAGGAATGGGTTTCTAGTCTGGAGGGTTAAACATAATTCTGCGGGGTTGCACTTGGTCGTGGAGGCTGTAGAAAAGTTCTTCAGTGCTAGTTGGTCGCCGAGGTAGAATCCTTGGTGTAGCTTGTCTTGCCGGTCTTCAGTTGAGGAGAGAGATGAGAGGGAGAAGTAGCATAGAGGAGGGGAATGCCTAAAGGGGGTTCTATAGTAGAGGTGCAAACAAACAAGTGCCGAAAGGGCCAAACACAAACAACAAAATAAGGCAGGTGATATAGTCACGTACTTGTTGCCTAGGGCAAAAGTTGTGACCTATCTTAAAACTCAAACAAATAAAAACAAGCAACACACATTCATGGTTCTATTCGAACCATCATATGGACTCGACTGCGCATAGGGGGTACACGACTCATCCTACCCTAGGGGTTCTCGGACTAAGTGGTCGTGCTTTACTTCGTGCCTCATGCAGTCTTCTGGATTTTTCCTCAGGTGTCGCTACGTCTTTTGTAGTTGTTTGATGAAATAATCCGGGTTGGCCTGAAGAATCTTCAACACCTCTCGCCTGATGAGATGATGGGGTGAAGGTGGCTCCTCGTAGCTGGCATTGACTTGGCCTTCTCTTGTCCTCTTAATCATGATGATCGCTTTTGCCTTTTTAAGGTGTCAGCGGTTCCAGGTGGCCATCCTTTATGAAATGACATTAACAAGGCATAATAGAGGTCCAATCCGTCGAACACATTGTTGACAATATCGTCACCGAGAGCGGGGGATGAAGAGAACCGTTTTCCTGCCCACTATAGTGAGGCGGACCAAATGGCTAGGTTCTCATCCACCGGTGGTCGCCGATACAACAACGGTAGTGACAGGGTTACCCTATTAGCGATGTATATCATGATCTTGCATATCCTATGCCCTGATCGTCATAGGCTAAGGTTGCATCATCTTGGGCAGTGTCAAGGGTGTCACCATCTCCTGGGTCTTCAGGTCCTCATCCCTCGAGGATGTATCTTCTGTTGGTATCGTCTTGTTGTGATGTCGCCAATCTTGTGTTCAGGAGATGTGGGTGATTTTCTGGCAAGCCATCTTCCTTCTAGATTATCCACGAGGATTACAACGAATCCAGTGGTCAGGGGCATAAGGGTTCTAGCGACCAAAGGTTTTGAAGGGGAAGAGATCAATAAGGAAAGTATACCTTAGTTTTCGAAAAACTGAGAAGGGAAGAGAAGTATAGATAGTTTCAAAAACTAGTAGTAGTTTTGGAAATAGTTTTACCCTAACTAACGACCATGCTAACTAAGGCTTCCTACAGTCAGGATGGCTCTGATACCAGCTCTGTGGGGACCCCGACTCATAAGTCATGATCGCCGAATGCACGTGTACAGTGATCCCAGAGATCAATGCTCACTGAACACACAGAAGCTGAATAACAAGAGTCTTACATCCATACATACCGTATTACACAAGTAGGACCATTATGGTCAAGTCTTGAGTATATCATTGCAGCGGAAATCTTCATTGATAACTTGGACCCATGCCATCTGCCTTAACCCTACAGGCATTCTGAGTGGGAAGCGTCCTAGCTCGCATGTTCGTCACCACAGTATTCTTCTTAATATCATGTTCTTTCATGCCTGGCCAATAAAATAACCAGTGGCAAGCCAATGAGTACTTTGAATGTACTCGCAAGCAACCCAAGGGTGATAACAGAATAATTATGCAAGGCACTACTGCTAATTTGGCATTTTGGCGGAAAGCTAGTTTTTCTCATGCAAGTATGATCAACATTTATCAAGGATATGAATGCGTCTGCAACAAGTATTAGGAGGTTACAGACATCAACATCGAGAGAGAGTTATGAACAACTCATGCTCAAGCTCATCGTGACTTCCTCACGAATCACGTCAATAGATTTACCAAACCGTGTTGTTTGTCAGAAACATATGGACGTAGTCTAAGCAGCACCACCACTACTAGGGAAAAGGCTAGCAGCAGCGCGGGTTTTAGGTGTATCAGTAGCGCGCAGACCGGCGCTAATAATAAGGCGCTACAGCTAACACGTAGCAGTAGCGCGTGCTCACCAGCGCCACTGCTACACAAGTGTGGCAGCAGCGCGCTTAGTGGAAGCTCGCTACTGCTAATAGCTACGGCGCGCTTCTCCCATGCGTGCTACTGCTACTACCGCGCTGCTGCTAACTTTTCTCCACTCGCTACTTCTAATTTTAGTAGTTTTTTTTCCAGCATATTTGTTTTGTATTTGATTAGGCTTTATAGAAGAATCTTTAGCACATACAAATGCCATCATGATACACATACAAATGCCAGCGAGACCACAGATGTAAACATAGCATATACATACAAATAGTCTCATCATAATCATCATCCAACACAAAGTGGTCTCTCGTCATCATCTCGAAAATAGCGATACTAGTCTCGATTACTTGAAAATACATCGTCATCCATCTAAACAATGATATACGTGAGAAGAGCTATGACTTTGAGTACATGAGTTCGTATCCCTCTCTCGCATTAGCGTGAACCTTAACTAACTACTGCCTGTCGCTCGGAAACCGGAAACCGGTACACCTGGGCCTGACACTCCGGCCACTTGTCGTATATATACTCTTGGCGTAGCACTTCTTCGCCATCTATGATCTATGCACCTGCATCGTCACATGACTCGATGATATGCAACATATATAGTTGAGCAACAGAAAGAGACAGACTTGGCAAAAATAGAAACAACATATCATAAGCATAAATAACAAAGTTCATCGTACCCCAAAATGCCCTAACTAGAGTGATTTTTGCTAGTCGAGGAGGAGGATGGTTTAATTACATCACAAATAAAGTTTCACCGTGCATAACTCAAATTTTTGTCATATAGGAAGTATGGACTAAACGGACACATTGTCATATATCGACAATCACTCCAACATGTCGTTCCATCCATCCAAGTCAGGGAGATAGTCCCCGAGCCTAGTGAAAGGCTTCAGGTCGAGACGCTGAGAGGCTATCCATGTTCGGACGTCTTCCCGCGACATTTGTCCTCCGTAGAACATCCCTGTTTTTCCGACGACCTCCTTCATGATGATTTGGGCAAGTTCGCGCTGGATGTTATAGAACTCAGCTCGAAGTCGATGATCCTCGATATCTCCTATGTCCTTTGCCCATTGCAGAATATGGGCATCGCCGGAAGAAGGTGCCATGCGAAGGTTCTGGTGATCTCGTCCGTACTCCAGCATGTGGTGTAGGACATAGAATCCATCATTAAGAGTATCGTCTGGTTGCTGGATGCAGCAGAAGTTGGTCTTATGGCCGAAAGCGACCCTGCCGCCCCTCATCTTCTTGTCCCTGACCTCTCCACCCAGCGATTGGTAGTGATACATAGCACTATCGAGAACATCCTTGATGTGGGTGTAATCCTTTTTGTGAATGTTCTTCGACGTGTCCAAGTAAAGAGCGTGGGAGAATTGGGGGTAGAGGATGATGAGGATGGCACGCCCGCCGCTGCGCAAAATAAGTCCTCAAATTAATTAGCCTCCACCATGGAAATGAATGATTGAAATTGAAATCGAAGGAAGGATAGCAGCGTGGATGACTTACACGGGATGATAAGGCACGAGAATCGCCCCCTTGTCCTTATTGGTGAGCATGAAACTGACGATGTAATTCCTCGCGTATTCACGGTGATTTGCGCAGACTCCCAAGAAGCCCTCGTGCATGTAGTACGGGTCAGCGACACAGATATGAGATATCTGCTCAACCCCGATGATGTAGTTCATGTGCAAGGCATAAAGGCGGACAAACGTAAAGTCCAGCTTCTTCACGTGAAACATGTCGAATATATAATCGAATCGGAGGAGGAACTTATCCGCGGGGAAGCTGTCGACGTACGACATTTGCCGCGGAACGTTAACCATGTAGAGTGGGTATCCTAGATCTTTCGAGGCGATGAGGTCTTTCTCTACCCGCAGCACATCGTCATGAAGTCTCTTTAGATTGCCGAATCTGGCCCGTAGAGCTGTTGCAGGTAGGATTGGTTGACCGGGGATATGCCATTTATCCGCACCGAGGATATCTATATGGTCCTGAAGCCGAGGCTGCTGAGGCGGCTGGATCATAGAAACAGCTTTTTTGCCTTTCCTCGCTCTCTTCCTAAACTTCTTTACTACCGGAAGGTCGTCCATAATATGTTGAGACGGCAATTCAGGCACCGACTCATGACGCTCAAACCCTGAGGAGGCGCCAGTATATACATACTGTTCAGCAGCGCCATCGTCGTCCTCATCCTCATCCATGGCGACATCATCAGCGACGAATGGAGCCTCCTCCTTACCCCGACCGCTATCACCCAACCCGACACCCGACGGTAATTGGGTAGGTGGGGTGTTGATGTTCATACCTTGCTGAGGCTGCGTGCTCGTGGGTGTGCTCCCGGCTGCCTCCAGACGAAGCAGACTCTTTGGCCACAACAGGACCCACCCAGCATTGCAACAATCACCAAGCCGCTGCGGTGTCTCGTCGTCATCCCCGGTAGTACTGGAGGAGGCAAATTCTCGTGGCCCGGTATGACACTGGCCACGGAAACCTTGAAGACGTTCGGGGGGATCGGCCGGCTGTGGAACAATGGTTCCTTCGGCTCCATTATCGTCGCCTTCCCCACGTCCACCTTCTGGTCGCCGATGGTGTACAATATGGTGCACGGGGTTTCGTCGGCCTGCAAAGAAAAGTCTGCGACGTGAGACATCTGAAAGGCAACGAAAAAGGGAGATTATACATTTATATTGAAGGGGGCCGGTGTGACAGATACCGTGAGGGCGTCGAGCTCAGCCAAAGACGAAGCACCGCCTAGCACGTCCGGTGCAGGAGCCGGTGCGGGAGCAGGTGCAGCTGCAGGTGCTGGTGCAACGCTGGTCGAGCTGCTCCCCGCCAGGAAGTCAGCAAGGGGAAAGTCCACTGCATCTTTTTCTGGATTTTGCCTGCTCCAATTGAAAATGGCCGGAACCAAGGTAGTAGAAATATCTACAGCCACCTGTTATGCGGCAGCTACCGCTGTTGCGACTGTCTCAGTTGATCTTTTCTCAACCGCAATCTCAACCCTCTTGTCGATATTTTCTTCATTTAACCTCCGTCTTTCCTTTCTCTCCTCTATGGTCTCACGGTAGTACTTCTTCCACGTGGCGCCGTCTCCGACACCGTGCACGCGTCCATACGATGGTCGAGTATCCATCGGTTGTCGTTTCAGTATGTTCAACGCCCGGTTGAATGGAGTGTCCCACTTGGGCCTCGCCAATGCCTTGGACGGCGAGTCGCTTTCGGCCGCAATCCTGTGCTGATCTCTCTGCAAAAGGCACAACAATCGTTTACGAATATGACTAACGTGTGCAGTCAAATTGATCAGAAACTAAAATTACCAGCAGTCTCATGAACTCCTTAATGACCGGTGTTGTCTCGTAAACCTTGTTCACTGGGTCCCAACGGGCCGGACCCTGAGGACGTCATGCTCCTGCGGGACGGTGAACTCCGCCAAGGGGTCTGGGATGCCTAGACTCGCGGCTTCCGCGTCCTCCTTGGCACATTTGGACCTCTTTCCACCGTAACCACGGCTTCCGAGGTGGTGGCTCCCAAAGTTCCTCTCTTGAAGCCCCTTCATGTTCTTAGACTTTTTTTTGGCATCTTCGGCCTCGCAATCCTCCTTGAATATTTGAAACTGCTCTTCCGTGATTGTCGGATTGTCCTTTACAATCTCGGAGTAGGGTTCCTTCTTATCGATGATCCTTGCTTTCACTCGATTTTTCCAGGCGGCCAACGTGTCGCTAAACTTGGTCATGGCGTGTTTATTTATCTTCTTCATTGCCGGGTCCTCATCTGGATCTTTATAATCCTTCTCATTCCGGCCCGCGAACAAGAATATCTGGTGAAACTTCTTTAGGAGGGAGCTCCTCATATTTTCTATCTTTTGTAGTTTCTCATCGTTAATGGTGGCGGTTGTCCGTACGATGCAGCCTATTTGATTGTCGTAGCATCGACGCGCTTCCTCGGGCGCCGTTGGCTCAAATTTGCCGTCGTCCACCTTCGTGACCACCACTCTAGTAGTCTTGAGTTTGTTAGGAACCCGTTGCCTCTTTGCTTTTGGTTCTACACCGGCTCCGCTCCCCGAGGTAGCGCCGGTCTCAGTCTCGGCGCCGGTCTCGATGTCGGTCTGAGTCTGAGCGCCGATCTCAATCTCAGCACCGATCTGCGTGTCGGTCTCAGTCCCCGATGCCACTGGTGGGCCCAACAATAACATCGGTTGATCGTCGGTAAGCCTAAAAAATTCGTCTGCCGCCCGGTAGGTGTCGTAGCAATCACCAGAACCCTGCCCTTCATCGTTGCTAGCCATGTTTCCTATGATTAAATCTAGTCAATTAATTCTAGACCTAATAAAATGAATAGTGACATAGAAAAGGCCTATTGTTTTGCAGGAATGTTGACTCCTTCCTGGTGCGGCAAATCCCGGGCACTCGATATGTCCTAGTTTGTAGCACAAGTCATGCCGAAATTCACGGAAAATTTCGGCATGACCTTTGCTAAAAAGTGGACAAATCGAGAACCTGAAATTTGCCGGAACAGAAATGAATCAACATTCTGGCAAAACATAGGCCACTAAGCATCATTCCAGCACAAGTCATATATAGTTTGACCAAGTTTTTGAAAAGAAAAAACAATTCTGTTTTTTGTTTATAGCTAAATGCCACAGCTACTGTTTTTTATTTATAGCTAAATACTTATGTTTTTTGTCTAAAGCTAAAAGTATTTTTAGCTAAAAATATTCAGGTCCATAGTCCAAATAATTCAAATTTCATTTGAATGAAATTTGGAACAAATTCAGGTCCTAAAAAAATTGCTAATCATTTTTCCTAAATGCTATAAAATGCCTACTGCCCTAAAAAAATCTAGGGTTCATATGAACACCTAGGGTTCATATGAACATCAACACAGTATCAACATATATATGAAATTGCCCTAGCAGAGAGAGAGAGAGGAGGGTAGGGGACAGTAGAGGCAGAGCCTTACGGTCGGCGGCAAGGGAAGGCTCTAGCTCGGGCAGCGGCGGTGAGGTCGAGGGCGGCGGCGGTGAGATCGAGGGAGGCGACGGTGAGGTCGACGATGGCCTCGGGCGGCGGCTGTGAGGTCGAGGGCGGCCTCGGGCGGCGGCGGTGTGGTCGAAGGTGGCGGGCGGCGGCGGTGTGGTCGAAGGCGGCCTTGGGCGGTGGCGATGTGGTCGAAGGCAGCAGGGCGACGGCGGCAATGGAGCAGTTGGGGGACAGGGGGCCGGGAGTAGAGAGAGGGGGAAAAGGACTTGGCGAGATTTTGAGCCCGCGGGCTGCGATTTGAGTCAAACTAGCAGCAGCGCATTTCTCCGAAACGCGCTATAGCTAAGATAGCTATAGCGCGTTCCGAGAAAATGCGCTACTGCTATTCCATTCTGTTTTTACTTGTTTTTCACTTTATTTTATTTCCGTTAGCAGCAGCGCCTTACACGTAAGCGCGCTACAGCTAAGGTTATTAGCAGTAGCGCTGGCCTGTATACGCGCTACTGCTATGTTGGGCTAGCCATGTGTGCCCAGTTCAAACATAGCAGCAGCGCTTTTTGCTAGTACGCGCTACTGCTAAAGTCATAGCAGCAGCGCGGTTCATTTAAGCGCGCTGCTACTAAGTAGCAGTAGCGCTTGATTTTGTACAGCGCTACTGGTAAGATTCTGTGTATAGGCTTTTCCCTAGTAGTGCACCCAACTGTCCTTGACCGTGGACACGGCTATTCGAATAGTTTAACACTCTGCAGAGGTTGCACACTTTACCCACAAGATCCGGGGAACTTCCGTGTCATCCACGACCGGCGGTACCTCAAGTACCCGGGGTAAGCACCCGATCACTATCTTTCCCTAGACGACACCAACAAGGAGTCCAGTCGTTGTTCCATATCCTCACGATGTACATCATATGAGACTCACTCGAGATCGTAACATCTGAGAGGGGACACAACGGTGTATCCGGTGCCCTGTGAAAACAGTCATGGCCGCCCTACCTGGCACGACCCCGTCCCGAGAGAGCGCACCAACAACTCTCCCGTCACTAGTAATGCGGGCTCCAAGCTAGTATCGACCTAGGTAATCAATAATGCCCTTTCCCATACAAGGGTAGAGTGGTTGCGCATGTAAGGTTGGGACAGTCGACAAATCTTAAATCTAATCCGTCTCTGTAAACAACATTTTCATCAAGCCTCGGTACACTACCTCTCCACCAAGTAGTGACCTAATTCATCATCATATCCCAGGGGCATTAGTGGCACCCACTGGGGCTGTTTGCAAGTATGTCAACCCACACTTGTTTCTTTCCATGCATAACCCTGACCCACTTTGCGTAGCCATTTACTATAGCATATTTCTACAACCCATCAACACAACTCTAAGCAAGGGTAGAGTCATGAACAATGCAAGTATCAATGGAGTATGCAACGGAGGCAAGCCTAGCAGGGTTGCCATTCAAGGTATATCATGCACTCAGTGAAGCAACGAAAATGCAATCATGATGTAAAATGGTTCATCATGGTCAAAGGGCTGCTTGCCTGGTTCATCAGAGTCTTGAGGTCTTCTGGTCCTTATCCAAGTACTCCGTCTACTTCGTCCACGTCAAAACAATCATAATAAGCAACACAACAAGGCAGGAAATAAAAGTGCTCTAAAAATATTAAGTTGACTTTTCTGGGACTTCTCTGGCTATAAGAAAAATAACCAGGGTGGTTTCACTGGAATTGGATTGGTGAATATTTCTGAACATTTCAATTTGATGGAATCAAGGGGTTTATGGATTTGCAAGAAGTGTACAGAAATATATTTTTGAAAAAATGATCAAAGGCACCCTTTTAACAAAGGATGATTTTAGAAGCATCTAGGAGTTGGTTTCACTGGATTTCGAGTTCAAATGATTTCTCTATGAATTTGCAAACAACCCCAGTTCACTGAAGAAATAGACCATTATTTGAGGTGATACGGAAAGTATTAGTAAAAATGTTCAAAAACTAAGTCTTGAACTTATAGACATCTAGGATTTTGAATAATGGAATTTGGATAAAAAATGGGCTCTCTGTGATTTTCTAAAGTTTATGACAGAGATGGAAAAATGGTATTTGATAAATGTTTGCGAAGAAAATTTTTATGGAAAAATGTGCAAATTGCACCATGTGATAGATCAGGAATTTATGAACCTATAGAAATTAGAATCATCAAATTTGGAGTTAATTTGAATTATTTATGGATTTTAGAAACTCACTGGAAAAGAATAAAAAGAAATATAAGGCATTACCCTTATCCTGCGCACCGGCGAGAGATAGCCGTGGGCCGGCCCAGCTGCTCGGCCGTGCGGGCCACAGGGGCAACGTCGAAGGCGTCTGCCCGGAATATGTCTTCGCCCGCGGAGACGGCACCAAGAGAAGCCGTGTCCACTTATCCCACGGGCCCAGTCCTCAGGGTCGCCGACATGCGGGGCCCACTTGTCGGGTTCATCCCCATCCTCCCGCTCGAGCAGAGCAGAGGCAGGGCAGCGTCGACGAAGGCTTGCCGGCACTACAGGCCGCCATTTCCGGTGATATGGCCACCGGCGTGCTCAGGTGACCCGGCCGTGTCCAACCGTGGGTGGCACGGTTGCCCAGGGGCACCGGGTCGAGCAGCGCGTCGGCCGCGGCAGACGAGGCTGACGGTGTGGTTGGAGGGAGAAAGGAGCACCGGAGAGCTCGAATTTGAGCAGTGGCCGTTGGCAAGGTTTCCGGCCATGGAGGTGAATGCGGGCACTAGAGGAGGAACGTGTTGGCCTGGGGAGCATACGGGAGAGGGAGAGAGAGCCAAAGGAGTCGAGATGGGGCTCGGGGCGGCCTTAAGTAGCCGAACCGTGGCTCACCGTGGACGCGGCGCACGGGTGGCCGCGGCAACAGCTCGGGAGGCCAGGAGAGAGGGCGAGGGGCTGTCTACGGCGTCCGTGGGAGTTGAGTGGGGCGCCAGGAAGAGAGAGGAGGAGCGGGGCAAGGCTCTGGTGCTCGCTCGTGCGAGGCCATGCATTGGCCGAGCCGGGCGGCTCTGGGCACGCACCGCAGGAGGTGAGAGAGAGGGAGAGACGAGGGGGCCTGCACGGTGGCGTGTTGCGGACGTCGAGGCACCTCGACTGGCGCGAGGGTGAGGCTCGAGGTGGCTGGAGGCGGTTGGAAGGGGGCGGCTACAGTGCGGGAGCGCACTGTAGCGCGCTCCAGAGCGCCCAAATGGCATGCCATTGCATTGTTTATACGCCAGGGGCGTGTCCACTAGTGTCCAGTAGTGCCAGGAGGTATTAGGACAGTAGGGGGAAGCCTTGGATGCCTTGTGGAACCAATGGAGTGAGGAGGGAGGTGAGAAAGAGAGAGGAAGGTGCTATCCAGAGGGGTAAATGGGGGTGTTTCACCCCTCAATCATTGAGCTGAGGCCAGGGAAGAGTTACTGGAGATAGGAGAAGACTAGGAGGAGCTGTGGTAAAAAGTTGAGCTCAAGGAGATTAGTGGAAGATGTCAAAATGATGATTTTGGAAAAATGGCAGAAGGTGTTTGTTGTTGGTTTGGGCAAGAAAATTAATCCCACTTGCCATGATATTTAACAGGATGGAATTTCACCTAGAAATAGGGTGTTCTACAAAATTTGAGCTCATTTGGGCAAAGTTGCCAGTGCAACTTTTGTAAACCCTAAAAATCAACAGAAATGGGTTTTTCAAGATTTATTCATCCAAAACTATTCTACTTGATGCACCACTTGGTTTAGTGTCATCATTTGAGGATTTGAACATGTCCACAAAAGTTGGGGTCAAGGAGAAAAAGTTGGCAGTACAAACTTGTTCAATTTTGATTCTGGTCAGAGAGGGTTTTGGGGTACTTTGATCAAGATAAAATTCTCTCCAACTTGTGCCATTTGGTATAGATGCATTATTACACCATTTGACAATGTGCACCAAGTTTGAGAGCATTTGGAGATGTTTGACAGTGCAAAGCTGTTCAAACTTGAAAAAGGACAGAAGTGGTTTTGAGAGGGTTTCATGGGGTTATACTGTTCTCCATGACATGGCACTTGGCAAGATCATCAAAAATGTCATATGTGACATGTTAGAACTTTTCTTGGATTTTTATGAAAATATTTCCTGTAGAAATATTTCAAATCCTTGAAATGAGCAGAAATGGTTTTGGGAGGTTTTGTCCAATATTTTGATCATGACCATATGTTTAAACTCATATATATGGAAAATATATGTCCATTGAGTCTCCCTAATTTTTCTCAAATATTTTTAAAGCTTTAAAATAATTTTAACCTATTAAAGACCATTTCTGGACTTAAGAAAAATCCTTTAAATAAAATAGGAAAATAACTTTTAAAATTATATTTTTGTGGTTTCTGGGTAACCTATATCTAATAGGAGTCAAAAGAATTTTTGGAAAGATTTTTACTGCCCTTAATTAAGTACTTGCAGTGCAAACCTCAATCAAGGGGTTTTTGGAAAACTAATTTTTGAAAATACTATTTGGCCAAATTATTTTTGTAAGAAAATACTATATTGCACTATACACATGGCATGATCATTGGGAAAGGTTTTGGATCAAGGAGAAGGAGTATAAGAGTTGGAGGATTTATTTGATTTTTAGAGCACAAAAATCAAATCAAGCAAGGTCCAAAACACTCAAAAGTTTTTGTCAAACTACATTTTATCATGATTTATTAGCTTAAGTGTTGTGGCATGAAAATCAGGGTGTGACAGGGACGGACGCCTCGGTCGACGCCCTGAGCGCAACGACCGGGGCTACGGCCGAGGAGGAGGACGTGGCGTAGGTCGCTGGGACGATCGCGGCCCACGCCAGGAGTGGCGCGACCAGCCTCGCGAGGATCGCTGGCAGGACCAGCCTCGTGAGGGAGCATGGAGGGATCAGCCTCGCGAGGACCGCCCCCAGGGCAACGCTGGCCTTCCACCTCTGCCGCCACAACCAAGAAGGAACGACGACCACCATTAGGACGAGGGCTGGGGGCTTCCAGGAGCCGCGAGGTATCGCCTGCATCTTGGGTGGAGCTCAAGCCCCAGCCTCTCAGTGAATCTTCAAGTAGTTTGCTCGCGAGGTGAACACAGTCCTTCCCAGGCTCGAGGCCACACGCCCGCTTAGGTGGTCCAAGTGCGCCATCACCTTCAGTTCGGCAAATCGGCTCAAGTGTGCGGCCACCGCTGGTGCCCTCCCGATGTTTTGCTCACCCGTCATCAGCAACGTACAAGTCACCAAGACCCTCATCAATGGCGGCGCAGGGCTTAACGTCCTGTCCGTCGAGACGTTCGACAGCCTTCAAGTGCCCTACGATCAGCTTTAGCCTACCAAGCCCTTCTCAGGAGTGACTGACGGTTCCACCATGCCGATAGGGTAGGTCCACCTCCCTGTCACCTTCGAACAGCGTGACAACTACCGCACCGAGCTCATTGACTTCGAAGTCACCCACATCCGTTTGCCATACAATGCCATCCTCGGGTATCCGGCCCTAGCCAAGTTCATGGTAGTGACACACCACGGCTACAACGTCCTCAAGATGCCAGGAAGCGGCGGGATAATCACAGTCCCCTGCGAAGAAAGAGATGCGGTGTGCTCCCTCGAGCGCGCCTTCCAAGCAGCGTCAATCGAAGACCCCGACAACAATTCAGCACAGTACCCTCCTAAGGTCATCCCCAAGAAGAAGAAGCAGCTACTCCGCACAGGGACTCAGGAGAGCAGCGCTGCAAGTGGTGCCATGTCAGGATCAGTGCCCATGCCTGGGGCGCCTCCCTCCCTTGCATAGGAAGGCGCGCCCGGCGCCCTCCTCGGGCAGGGCTCGGGGGCTCTCTTCTGGAGGGCCTCCGACCTTGCCAACATCACAGGGAGGCGCTCGGGCACCACGTGGAGGCGTGCTTCGCAGCACGTTTCCCTCAGGAGGACACCGGACGAGGAGCGCTCGGTGCTCAGGAGTTCATTGCCAAGACCACTCAGGAACTATAGGATGCGAGAGCCATGCGCGGCGACCGCCGCTCACCTGGCGCGGCTCCCCATCCAGGCGAGGATGGCGGGCTGCGCGTCTGCATCGACATCCCAGGGCTCAACAGGGCCGCATCTCAGGAGCTCCTCTAGCCTTCGCGCATGGGACACTGCGAGGGCCCACCTCACAGCTACGTTCGCATGCCTTTTGGCCTGCCGAGCATGGTGACCGCCTTCCAGCGCAACCTGCAGAGCATCCTGCTGGCTCAGGAGGCCAGGCATCACGCAGTCATGGTGGAGATGGAGACGGTCTTCAAGGAACCGCCTGGACCCCCAGAGCCCCTCGAGGCTCAGGGTCCCGGTGGCTCGTGAGGAGCAACCCCTTCACCACGCGTCTTCAGCTACCCCAACATTCCTTCAACAACAGAACCAGGTGACATTTTCCAAGTTTATTTAGCTGGGAGCGCCCCTCAGGCTGCATCATTCCCATGCCGCGTGGGTCCGTCCCTGTGGCATGTATCCCTTTACATCTTTGCCTTACCTTGCTGGGGGCGCCCCTCGGGCTGCATCATCCCCAAGCCGCTCGGGTCTGACCCACTAGCATGTATCGTTCTTGCATTTACCTGAGCTAGTTCGCTTTCCATGTGTAATCTATCTATGGTTATCACCTGCTTGATAGTCACCCACCACGGGAGCTACACACTCTGGCACGGCACATGTGCTCGGGTCCGTCCCTGCAGCACCGACAAATCTGAGTGGTCGAGCTCTAGCTCGCGGCACGCCCCGTGCACATCACCTCACCAGGCCCAAAGTGCCTTCATCATCTTGCAGGGCGACCTGTGGCAGACCGGCAACCAACGTGGCAATCTGTGTTATCCCTCGTGCTTGACTTGCAGGAACCTCCCGAGGACAATAGCGGGCGGTACCGCGGGCTCCCTCTTCTCCCATGCAATTCGCTTGCGCGTTAAAAGGGGGGATCCTGAGCATCGCGACTCAGGAGCTCTTACTAGCTCTCCAGCCCTTACCCCTGGCCTTGACCATGTCATCGCGACCTAGCATACCAGCGGCGGCTGAGCTCGCTCGAGGGCCGGGACCTGAGTACGTAGAGCACGAAGTAGAGCGTGGGGAAGAAGGGGAAGCATGCACGGGCCTAACCTAGCTGTGCCACAGCCGCCAATGCACGAGTCTGGACAACGCAAGGAAACGACTCCAGACCGCCAAGATAAGTTTCCCACTCGGACCAACCAATCGCTATGACACGGGATTCTCACTTATTGCAGCCCTGCCACGGCAACGTCGCCTCCCTTTCTTACCTCTCGGTGGCCGCTTGCGCGCTAAAGGGGACCTTCTGGGCATCGTGTCTCAGGAGCTCCTACTGGACCTCGGGCCGCCAACTTCCTGGCCTTGACCACGGCATCGCGACCTGGCATACCAGCGCCGGTTGTAGCCAGTATGGGAACCGGGACCTGTTAGCGTAGAGCACCAAGCCGTCGTGAGGTTAGAAAGGGGAGACTAAGCCGAAACAGTACACGCGCTCGCACAATTTCATAATAAGGATAATGTCAACAAAAGATATTATAGGTTCTTTACACGCCCCCACGGGGTTCGTTTTCATTCCTCACAGGGAACAAAAGAAAGGAAATTCAAGGAGCCCTATCTACACACGCCAGCGCAGCCGACGCCATCATCAACAGTGGGCCATGGGGGGCGGCTCCAACCCCATCCAGATCAGCGACGGCAACGGCCGGATGCTGCGGCCTTGCTCTGGGCGCAGCGAGAGCTCGGGGGCACGTAGATCTTGTCGCTCGTCTCCGGAGTCTCGTAGAGCTCGGGAGAGTCGCCGTACTCACAAGCGCCACCACTGCTACTTGAGGAGCCGCTGGAGAAGCCAACGGCGCACCCGGCGCTGGCCGCTGCACCGTCTAAGACCTTCCACGTCTAAGACCTTGAAGAACAACTTGGAGGCGCCATCGTACCTGAAGTGGATGGCGAGCGCGACTTCCGCGCGGCAGAACCGGGCGACCTCACCCCAGCCGCGGGTCATGAAGATCTTGCCTAAGGAGACAGTCTTGACCTCCGCTCCAGTCGCTTGGGCGTCGTAGTAGGGTCATCGCCGCCCACATCACGAGCTCGTGCGAGGAGTCCGCGACGTGGACTCCTGGGGCGACAGCGTGCGCCACCACGGCGCGGCGACCGCGGCCCCGGCGCGGGCGGCGGTGCTTGTCGCCTCTTCCTCCGGAGCCCTCAGCTTGGGCGTACAGAGGCAGCAGGTACCCGGGAGGAGGTCGTACCAAGGCCTAGTCACCTATGGCCTCATGACCACGTCGCGGCGGTGGCTCGGCCTCTTCTTCAGCGGAAGAGGCACAGGCTCATCGCGGGGGGTTTTCCCCTTCTCTGCGGCCGAAAACCTTCGAATAGGCGCCATGGGAGTCGCCATTGTCAATGGAGCAAATAAGAAGAGGCGGGCGGAGCAAGAAGAGATGAGCAACGAGGGCTCTGCCCCCCTCCTCATTTATAGGAGGAGAAGGCTAACCGGCGATCCCCACGATCGTAGGTAATGATGATATTTCTCTGCATGCAGCAGGGACTCGTCAAGTTGGGTGATGACCCACAAGTATAGGGGATCTAACATAGTCCTTTCGATAAGTAAGAGTGTCGAACCCAACGAGGAGCAGAAGGAAATGATAAGCAGTTTTCAGCAAGGTATTCTCTGCAAGCACTGAAATTATCGGTAACAGATAGTTTTGTGATAAGGTAATTTGTAACGGGTAACAAGTAACAAGTGTAAATAAAGTGCAGCAAGATGGCCCAATCCTTTTTGTAGCAAAGGACAAGCCTGGACAAACCCTTATATAGATAAAAGCGCTCCCGAGGACACATGGGAATTATCGTCAAGCTAGTTTTCATCACGCTCATATGATTCGCGTCCGTTACTTTGATAATTTAGTATGTGGGTGGACCGGTGCTTGGGTGTTGTCCTTTCTTGGACAAGCATCCCACTTATGATTAACCCCTATTGCAAGCATCCGCAACTACAAAATAAGTATTAAGGTAAACCTAACGATAGCATGAAACATATGGATCCAAATCAGCCCCTTACGAAGCAACTCATAAACTGGGTTTAAGCTTCTGTCACTCTAGCAACCCATCATCTACTTATTACTTCCCAATGCCTGCCTCTCAGCCCAAATAATGGTGAAGTGTCATGTAGTCGACGTTCACATAACACCACTAGAGGAAATACAACATACATCTCATCAAAATATCGCACGAATACCAAATTCACATGACTACTTATAGCAAGACTTCTCCCATGTCCTCAGGAACAAACGTAACTACTCACAAATCATATTCATGTTCATAATCAGAGGATATTAATATGCATAGTGGATCTGAACATATGATATTCCACCAAATAAACCAACTAGCATCAACTACAAGGAGTAGTCAACACTACTAGCTACCCACAGGTACCAATCTGAGGCTTTGGGACAAAGATTGGATACAAGAGATGAACTAGGGTTTGAGAGGAGATGGTGATGGTGAAGATGTTGATGGAGATTGGCCCCTTCCAATTAGAGGATCGTTGGTGATGACGATGGCGATGATTTCCCCCTCCCGGAGGGAAGTTTCCCCGACAGAACAGCTCTACCGGAGCCCAAGATTGGTTCCGCCAAGGTTCCACCTCTTGGCGGCGGAGTTTCTTTCCGAAAGCTTGCTTATGATTTTTTTCAGGGTAAATGACTTCATATAGCAGAAGACGGGCACCGGAGGCCTGCCAGGGGGCCCACGAGGCAGGGGGTGCGCCTAGGGGGTAGGGCGCGCCCCCACCCTCGTGGCCAAGGTGTGAGCCCCCTCTGGTATTTTCTTTGCTCAATATTTTTTATTAATTCCAAAAATGACTTCCGTGAAGTTTCGGGAATTTTGGAGCTGTGCAGAATAGGTCTCTAATATTTGCTCCGTTTCCAGCCCAGAATTCCAGCTGTCGGCATTCTCCCTCTTCATGTAATCCTTGTAAAATAAGAGAGAATAGGCATAAGTATTGTGACATAATGTGTAATAACAACCCATAATGCAATAAATATCAATATAAAAGCATGATGCAAGATGGACGTATCAACTCCCCCAGGCTTAGACCTCGCTTGTCCTCAAGCGGAAGTCGATAACGCTAAATATGTCCACATGTTTAGAGGTAGAGGTGTCGATAAAATAAAATACGGACATGAGGGTATCATGATCATTCTTATAACAGCAACATAGATGGATATTGTCATATGATTTCTTATGCTCAAGTAATAATCTATTCACAATGTCAAGTATGAATCAGAAACTTCATTGAGAACCAACAAACTATAATCTCAGTGAAAGTGCAACTATCCCTGGGTGGTTTTGGTAATTCCTAACAACATATAGCTCATTGAGCTAACATTATTCCAAGATCAATATTTCAGGAAAAGCTCAATGAATGGCATGGCATGGATGAGGAAAGTGGATCCCTCAAAATTCTAAGGACAAAGGATTGGCTCAAGCTTCAAGATCAAGACTCTACATTTTACATTTTTAGTGATCCAAGATCACATTGAGTCCATAGGAAAAGCCAATATTATCAAGGAGGGATGAGGTGTTGCTTAATGAGCCTCTTGCTTCATGTGCTTAGTGATATGCACCAAAATCCTCAACTATCTTCCTACATCCACATTTGACCTAAACCAAAAGTCAAACTCGGCCCCACCCATTCTTTCAATCCGGCGCCACCGAGTTTCAGATGTCATAGCCACTGCCACAAACCCTAGCCAAATCGGTCTGACCGATAGGGATCTCGGTCTCACCGAGATGGGATTGTAATCTCTCTGTTTCCCTTCGTAACATTTCGGTCCAACCGAAGTGAGCGATCGGTCCCACCGAGATTGCAATGTAAACTCTCTGTTTCCCTTTCGTAACATTTTGGTCTCACCGAAATGAGCGAACCGGTCCCATCGAGTGTACCTGACCAACTCTCTGGTTAGCTTATTACCAAAATCGGTCCTACCGAGTTTGTGTAATCGGTCACACCGAGATTACGTTGTGCCCGAACCCTAACCATATCGATCCTACCGAGTTGCATCTCAGTCCCACCAAAAATCATAACGGTCACTAGGTTTGCTGAATCGGTCCGACCGAGTTTAACCATTCGGTCCCACCGAGTTTGGCAAATTGTGTGTAATGGTTAGATTTTGTGTGGAGGCTATATATACCCCTCCACCCACTCTTCATTCGTGGAGAAAGCCCTCAGAACACATCTACACTTCCAATACACATGTTCTGAGAGAGAACCACCTACACTTGTGTTGAGGTCAAGATATTCCATTCCTACCATATGAATCTTGATCTCTAGCCTTCCCCAAGTTGCTTTCCACTCAAATCTTCTTTCTACCAAATCCAAATCCTGTGAGAGAGAGTTGAGTGTTGGGAGACTATCATTTGAAGCACAAGAGCAAGGAGTTCATCATCAACACACCATTTGTTACTCTTGGAGAGTGGTGTCTCCTAGATTGGCTAGGTGTCACTTGGGAGCCTCCGACAAGATTGTGGAGTTGAACCAAGGAGTTTGTAAGGGCAAGGAGATCGCCTACTTCGTGAAGATCTACCGCTAGTGAGGCAAGTCCTTCGTGGGCGACGGTCATGATGGAATAGACAAGGTTGCTTCTTCGTGGACCCTTCGTGGGTGGAGCCCTCTGTAGACTCGCGCAACCATTACCCTCCGTGGGTTGAAGTCTCCATCAACGTGGATGTACGATAGCACCACCTATCGGAACCACGCCAAAAACATCCGTGTCTCCAATTGCGTTTGAATACTCCGAACCCTTCCCTTTACATTCTTGCAAGTTGCATGCTTTACTTTCCGCTGCTCATGTACTCTTTTGCATGCTTGCTTGAATTGTGTGGAGATTGCTTGACTTGTGCTAAAATAGCTAAAATCTGCCAAGAACTAAAATTGGGAAATGTCTAGATTTTTATTTGGTCAAGTAGTCTAATCACCCCCCCTCTAGGCATACTTCCGATCCTACAAGTGGTATGAGAGCTTTGGTCTCCATTTGCTTTGATTTCCATAGCTTTTGGTGGTCATAGCCTTGGTTTCACAACCTAGGAGAGTATGGCGTCTAGCGAGGGAAATTATCACCGTAGAGGTCCTTACTTTGATGGTACTAATTTTGCTACTTGGAAGCATAAGATGAAAATGCATATTCTTGGACATAACCCCGCCGTTTGGGCTATTGTGTGTATTGGTTTGCAAGGAGAATTCTTTGATGGGAAAGAACCGAACCGTGAAGCTACCGCGGAAGAGTTGAAGATGCTGCAATACATGCTGCAATACAACGCTCAAGCTTGTGATATTCTCTTCAACGGATTGTGCCCCGAAGAATTCAACAAAATCAGCCGTCTTGAGAATGCAAAGGAATTTTGGGATACTTTGATTGATATGCACGAAGGTACCGACTCCGTCAAGGAATCAAAATTGGATGTGCTTCAAAGTCAACTTGACAAGTTCAAAATGAAGGATGGTGAAGGTGTCGCTGAAATGTACTCTAGGCTTGCTCTTATCACAACTGAGATTGCCGGTTTAGGAAGTGAAGAGGTGACTGATAGATTCATCATCAAGAAGATCCTATGAGCCTTGGATGGAAAATATGATACCGTGTGCACATTGATCCAAATGATGCCCAATTACAAAGATCTCAAGCCAACGGAAGTCATCGGAAGAATTGTTGCTCATGAGATGTCACTCAAGGATAAAGAGGAACTTCACAACAAATCAAGTTATCACAAATGAGATTGCCGGTTTAGGAAGTGAAGAGGTGACTGATAGATTCATCATCAAGAAGATCCTATGAGCCTTGGATGGAAAATATGATACCGTGTGCACATTGATCCAAATGATGCCCAATTACAAAGATCTCAAGCCAACGGAAGTCATCGGAAGAATTGTTGCTCATGAGATGTCACTCAAGGATAAAGAGGAACTTCACAACAAATCAAGTGGTTCTTACAAAGCCTCATGTGAAGCCCCCACATCATCAAGTGAGAAACAAACCTTCAATGAAGAATTGAGCTTAATGGTGAAGAACTTCAACAAGTTCTACAAGAGTAGAAGCAAAGATAGAAGCTCCAAGTCAAGGTCCTACAATGACAAAAGATCTTCTAGTCGAGAGCGAAACTGCTACAATTGTGGAAGGCCCGGACACTATTCCAATAAGTGTACGGCCCCCTACAAGAGGAAAGAAGATTCTCCCAAGAGAAGAAGTAGAAGACAAGAATCACCATCTAGAGAAAGAAGGAGTAGAGATGATCATTATGAACGAAGACCCTCGCGGAGAAGCAAGGATTGGGAAAGAAAGGACAAGTCATCAAGGAGCTACACAAAACAAAGACATCAAGCTCATGTTGGTGAATGGGTATCCGGCTCTGACTCCGACAACCACTCTGAATGAAGCTATCACTCTGATTCCGAATATACTCAAGATGAAGGTGTTGCCGGTCTAGCACTTGTGACAACCAACTCCTAGGACATATTTGACTCACCAAATAAAGGAGTTGCAACATGCTTCATGACTAAAGGCCCAAAGGTATCACACCCCGAGTATGTTGATTTCAATAGTGATGAAGATGACTTGTTAGGTGATGATGATTTACTTGTTGACAACTCTAGTGATGAATACTATGATGAAACGTCAATTAATCATGCTAATCAAGATAAAACGAATGACAATGATAAGGAGAAGATTGAGTCTCTAACTAAAGAACTAAACACTCTTAAGTTAGCCCATGAAACTATCTTAGGAGATCATCGAGAACTTTTAAGGACTCATGAGAAATTACGCTTTGAAAAGCTCAACCTTGAGCAAGAGCATGAGTTCTTAAAAGCAATCAATGATGATATTCGTAAGAAAAGTTCTTCTTACATTGCCAAGCGTTTACTCTTATCCACTTACATGCCTCAAGTCAAGTCTAGTAACAAGAACAAGAAAGATTCTTCCTCCAGTAGTAACAATGATCATGCTAAATCCAATATTGTTGCTTCTAGTAGTTCTCTTGATTCCACTAATGATTCTCTTAACCAAGTTACACTTGAGCAAGAAAATAGCTTATTGAAGGGAATTATAGAGAAAAGTGTTTACAAGAGCCTTGCCGGAAGTAAGCAATTCGAGGAAATTGTACGCAAGCAAGGAAGGCACCGGAAGAATCAAGGTGTTGGTTTTGAACGAAAGTTCAATGCCAATGGAGTTGAGTGGGAAGAACATAAATACCCCAAGACGAAGTTTGTTCCTCAACAAGAGAAGTATGATCCTACTTCATTCAAGGGGACACAAGCTCAAGATGATCTTCCACCACAAGACCACAAGCAAAAAGGCAAGGACAAGCTTCAAGAGGAAATTGATGCATTTGAAGAAGCTCCTAAGGCCTTGGTCAATTGGGTTCCCAAGACTACTTCAAGTTCAACTTCATCGAGCACAACTACAACTGCGAGGATTCCCATCAAGATGGTGTGGATCCAGAAGAAGAAGAACTAGAGAGTTCTTGAGGGTGACTCCGCCAACATATTTCACTCTTATGATCTTGGCAAGAACAAGTGAAATCAACTTCCACATCTTGCACTAGTTCAAGGAGTCACAAACCCTCTTGTTGGTAAGACAAGGGACAAGGTAACCTAAAAGCTTTCATAGACATCATCTTGTGTGCGCATCACTCTATGTCTATGGATATCCTTGTTTGTTCCTTGTGGGACTAACTCGTGCAGGTATTGAAAGTGCAACTCACTCCAATGGATAGCTCCAAATGATCTACATCAACATTGAGCATCCACATCTTCAACATCTACATGAAGTCATCATCGACAAAACCCAAGGTTAGTTCATCCCTCTTAGGGGGGATCTCACATCTAGGGGGAGCTTTACTCTAAAAAATTGAGCTAAAGCAACTCTAATGGTGTGAACACAACAATGCTTTATGTAAAATTTGTAACCCCACTTGTGCTTAAACGATGAGTATGACCTATGATCAAATGTTCTCATTTGACTCCTAAGTCAATATACTCATATATAGATGACCTAGTCATGGCAAATTGTTTGATAGATGCTAGAATTGGTTGTGCATGCTTTGCCACATATTTCATTTGCCATTTTATTGTGTGAGCATGTTGATTGCATATTTTACTCATTCGAGGACATCCACTTGTTGTTTTGATTGATTGGTTTTCTTTTCTTTTGCCAAGTGGATGGACAAGAATGCCTAAGAACCCTCTCTAGCTATCTATGTTTTTCTCGTCTCAAACTCTATTCATGCTACATCACAAAATTTGATCAAGTCAGATTCGAACCACTCTGTGTGAGGAGCACTCGGAGTCCCCGATTCGTCATAGACTTAAACTTCCAAAACTTTTTTGTGTGTTTCGGTCTGACCGATTCCTCCATTTCGGTCATACCGAGATCACTAAGTCGATCTAGGTTTTCATCTCGATGCAACCGATTTGAACTTTTCGGTCACACCGAGTTGCTGTAACTTTCAATAGTTATGCATCTCGGTGCCACCGAGTTGTTCCACTCGGTCACACCGACAGGGTCGGGCTATATATACTCAAGGGCAAAATTTTGGAAATTTCTCCGAAACCCCTTCGCCCGCGCATAAGCTCGCTCTGCCTCCTGGGTCTCCGGATCGTCCTCCTCGTCGCCAGCCGCCTCCTGTCGCTGGTCTCCGCTGCCGTCAATGGATTTCGTCTCCGCCGTTGCCGTTGTAGCGAGTTCATCACCGAACTAGGGTATTGACTCGATCACAGTGCTATCCTCGTCCGATTCCTATTGTGTTCATTATGAATCTTGCCACGATTGAAACGCTTCTATCCAGTCAAAACACTCTGTAGATTAGAATTGAATTGAAAATTTAGGGTTAGGTTTCCGCCGAAACCATCTCGGACCCACCGGGTTGCAGAACTCGGTTCCACCGATTCGGCCAAGGCCATTGCACATGTGGTTCTCGGTCTGACCGAGAATTGCAAATCGGTGTGACCGAGTTCAGGACTTTGTGAAACCCTAGCAGTCTCGGTGCCACCGAACTGTGACTCGGTCCGACCGAGTTCACTAGTTTTGGTTCCAACAGCTGCTTCGGTATCACCGAGTTTGCAAATCGGTTGATCCGAAATGCTTTCTGTGGAAAACTAAAACTAAGTTTTTGACTCATTCTTTTGCAAAAATCTCTGCATTTTGTGATGCTCATCCACTCTATCTCATCTACAATCTATTCACAGGGTCTGCAGTCAGTGTTTGCAACATGTCTGACCAAAGTGACAGCCAGAACAAGTCAGAGGAGCAGGTTCACTTGAGTGAGGGCACTAGTCCCTCTAGCAGCTCAGATGAGGGTAGCAGAAGCACCCCAAGCAACTTGCCCAAGGCTGCCACTAGAGCAAGCAAGAAAAGGACTTCAGAATCTGAAGATGAAGATTATATTGCAGAGGAAGAGGAAGCCACCTCAAAGAAGAAAGTGCTCAAGAAGGAATATGGCTCAGTTGCAGCCACAAAGCCAGGCATGCAGAAGAAGGTACCTGCAAGGAGAGTTCCCACTTCTAAACCTAGGAAGGTTGCCACTGGAGAAACCCTGAAGTTTACCATGGAGTCAGAAGAGGAAGCTATTGGCCAAGACAAAAAGAAAAAGAGAGTCAGAACCACTACTACCAAAGTTCTTGGCAAACCCTCCATGAGGAGAGATTCGGAAGAAGAAGAGGAAGAAGAGACTGCTGCACCAGCACCCAAGGCACAGAAGCTAATGGGTGATGCTATAAAGTCAGGGGCTGCAACATCAAAGCCCAAAGAAGCACCCAAAGCTGCTGCTAAGTCTACTGCTCCAGCTCCAAAGCCAAAACCTAAGAGGAATACCAGGAACATACCAGCTGCTGAGAAGAACAAGGCCCCAGTGCTCGATGTTGCTGCTGAGGAAGATGATGAAGGACAAGTTCTGAGGAAGCTCAAACCCAAGATTCCAGACCACAACGATGCTCATCCTATGGCTGAGAACATGAAGCTCAGAAAAGATTCAGGGTCGAGGAAATGGAGAGAAACAGATCCATATGCTACCAGGAGAAGGACTGTTGTTGACTACAGGTTCCACACAAAGGAACAACAAGACTTCTATGAGACAGTGCTGCTGGACAAGAAACCAATAGTGTGTGATATGAGGTGGGTCGACTGGACCTATATCAAGGAAAATGAGGCACACTATCCTGGTGTGTATGACAGCTTCAATACTTGTGGAGTTGCAGACTTTGTTGGGCAGAAGCTCATAAAGTGGAATGAGGGGCTCATAATGCAATTCTACTCCACAGCAGATTTCTATCCAGATGGCAGGATAGTTTGGATGTCTGAAGGTACAAGGTACAACTCAACTATTGAGGAATAGGCCAGTCTAATCAATGCCCCAAAGGAAGAAGAAGATGACTTGGATGCCTATGCCAAGAAGAAGATGGATCACAATTCCATGTCAAACATGTATAAGGAGATCCCAGACAAAGCTCTTGAGACTTTCAAGTTTGGATCAGTCCACTATCTTCTGTCAGGGCTGCCTACAATCAACTGGATTCTAAGGCACACTCTTTTTCCCAAGTCAGGTGACCACAACATGATCAGAGGGCATGCAATTAACTTGCTACACATATTTGATGTGCCACAGAAGTTCAAAGTCATGAGCCTCATTGTTCAGACTATCAAGAGGACAGCAGCCGATCAAAAGAGAAGTTGTGGGTATGCCCCACATATTCAGGAGTTGATTAACTCGAAGATGGGTACAGGCACATACCTGTTGGATAAGGAACACTTGCCCATCCATCCAGATTTTGAGGACAATCAAGTTGTGTTGAATGATAATGAACCATCATCAGTGCAAGCTCAAGCAAAGAAGGAGAAGGCAAAGATGGAGAAAGCTGCCAAGATGCCAACTCAAGAGGAGGCATCTGAGTACTTTCTGAAGAACAAGCAAGAGCAGCTTAGTTATTTAATAGCATCAACTCTGAGGATTGAGAAAGGACTGGCCACCCTGACTCGAAACCAAGAGAGCTTGGAAAGAATCATGGAACAGAAGTTATATGACTTAGATGTGAAAGTAACTGAGATTCAGTCTGTTGTGGAGCAATTACAGGATGACATGCAGGAGAGGAAGGGCAAAACAACAATTGATGCATTTGCCAGAGTGCCTATAGCTTAGAGGTCATCTGCAGTGCCAGTAACTGACACCAGAGCCACTTCATCTGCACCAGCTACAGCGTCAGTGCCACCAGCTCCAGCACCTACCCCAGCAACTCCATCTACTTCAACTGAAGCCTTCGTCCTTGGCGTTATCCGGACTCCACCACCTAAAGACCAAGCCTGAGAGTCGTTTTAGTGTCATGCATTTTCTATGAACTTTTTGGTAACTTGTTGCCAAATGGGGAGAAAAATGTATAGATCATAGGCTTCGAGAGAGAGAGTTTGGTTTTGTTCTCTCTTGTCTTCTAGTTGAACTTTATTTGCTTTTGATTGCTTGAGATTCTATGCTATTATCTGTGAGACATTGATGATCATGTGGTCGATCATAAGCTACACTTATGCTTGTTGGATGATACTATCATGTTATCCCTATTTGATCATTCACTTTGCTTGGTGATGAGTGCATGTATTTTATTCGTATCATTTTGAGCGCTCCACCAAGATGTATGTGACATGGAAGAGTAACCCATGATCCTAACTCATTGTGCATTTGCAGTCCAAAGCAAATCTTAAGATATGCACAAATTTAGGGGGGGCTCTTGATTTTCACATACTTCTCAAAGCGACAATATCTTTCACTCTTATTATCATTTGTCGAAGCTTTGATCTATATGTTGTAATCAATTACCAAAAAGGGGGAGATTGAAAGTGCAACTATCCCTGGGTGGTTTTGGTAATTCCTAACAACATATAGCTCATTGAGCTAACATTATTCCAAGATCAATATTTCAGGAAAAGCTCAATGAATGGCATGTCATGGATGAGGAAAATGGATCCCTCAAAATTCTAAGGACAAAGGATTGGCTCAAGCTTCAAGATCAAGACTCTACATTTTACATTTTTAGTGATCCAAGATCACATTGAGTCCATAGGAAAAGCCAATACTATCAAGGAGGGATGAGGTGTTGCTTAATGAGCCTCTTGCTTCATGTGCTTAGTGATATGCTCCAAAATCCTCAACTATCTTCCTACATCCACATTTGACCTAAACCAAAAGTCAAACTCGGCCCCACCGATTCTTTCTATCCGGCGCCACCGAGTTTCAGATATCATAGCCACTGCCACAAACCCTAGCCAAATCGGTCTCACCGATAGGGATCTCAGCCTCACCGAGATGGGATTGTAATCTCTCTGTTTCCCTTCATAACATTTCGGTCTAACCGAAGTGAGCAATCGGTCCCACCGAGATTGCAATGTAAACTCTCTGTTTCCCTTTCGTAACATTTTGGTCTCACCGAAATGAGCGAACCGGTCCCACCGAGTTTACCTGACCAACTCTCTGGTTAGCTTATTAACAAAATCGGTCCTACCAAGTTTGTGTAATCGGTCACACCGAGATTAGGTTATGCCCGAACCCTAACCATATCGGTCCTACCGAGTTGCATCTCAGTCCCACTGAAAATCCTAACGGTCACTAGGTTTGCTGAATCGGTCCGACCGAGTTTAACCATTCGGTCCCACCGAGTTTGGCAAATTGTGTGTAACGGTTAGATTTTGTGTGGAGGCTATATATACCCCTCCACCCACTCTTCATTCGTGGAGAAAGTCATCATAACACATCTACACTTCCAATACACATGTTCTGAGAGAGAACCACCTACACTTGTGTTGAGGTCAAGATATTCCATTCCTACCATATGAATCTTGATCTCTAGCCTTCCCCCAGTTGCTTTCCACTCAAATCTTCTTTCTACCAAATCCAAATCCTGTGAGAGAGAGTTGAGTGTTGGGGAGACTATAATTTGAAGCACAAGAGCAAGGAGTTCATCATCAACACACCATTTGTTACTTCTTGGAGAGTGGTGTTTCCTAGATTGGCTAGGTGTCACTTGGGAGCCTCCGACGAGATTGTGGAGTTGAACCAAGGAGTTTTTAAGGGCAAGGAGATCGCCTACTTCGTGAAGATCTACCGCTAGTGAGGCAAGTCCTTCCCGGGCGATGGCCGTGATGGAATAGACAAGGTTGCTTCTTCGTGGACCCTTCATGGGTGGAGCCCTCCATGGACTCACGCAACCGTTACCCTCCATGGGTTGAAGTCTCCATCAATGTGGATGTACGATAGCACCACCTATCGGAACCACGCCAAAAACATCTGTGTCTCCAATTGCGTTTGAATACTCCAAACCCTTCCCTTTACATTCTTGCAAGTTGCATGCTTTACTTTCTGCCGCTGATATACTCTTTTGCATGCTTGCTTGAATTGTGTGGAGATTGCTTGACTTGTGCTAAAATAGCTAAAATCTGCCAAGAACTAAAATTGGGAAAAGCCTAGATTTTTATTTGGTCAAGTAGTCTAATCACCCCCCCCCCCTTAGACATACCTCCGATCCTACACTCAGTCATTGAAGAAATTGCAATTTATCATAACATCGGAAAGAGTCAATATAAGAGCTTTTCAGCAAGTCCACATACTCAACTATCATTTAGTCTTTCACAATTGCTAACACTCGCGCAATACTTATGTGTATGGAGTTTTAATCGGACACAGAGAAAGATAGGGGCTTATAGTGTTGCCTCCCAACCTTTTACCTCAAGGGTAATGTCAACAATAATAGTCCATGCTAACTTACATCCAATTGGATATATATATCGGGATCTTTCCAACACAAGGTGCTTGCCAAAGGATAAAATGTAAAAAAGGAAAGGTGAAGATCACCGTGACTCTTGCATAAGGTAAAAGTAAAAGATAGGCCCTTCGCAGAGGGAAGCAGAGGTTGTCATGTGCTTTTATGGTTGGATGCACGAAATCCTAGTGCAAAAGAACGTCACTTTATATTGCCACTTGTGATATGGACCTTTATTATGCAGTCCATTGCTTTTATTGCTTCCACATCACAAGATCGTATAAAGCTTATTTTCTCCACACTAATATATCATACATATTTAGAAAGCAGTTTTTATTGCAAGCAACATGACAACTTACTTGAAGGATCTTACTCAATCCATAGGTAGATATGGTGGACTCTCATGGCAAAACTGGTTTTAAGGATATTCGGAAGCACAAGTAGTATCTCTACTTGGTGCAAAGAATTTGGCTAGCATGAGGGAGAAAGGCAAGCTCAACATGTTGGATGATCCATCACCATATACTTTATTTTGGATACAAGAAAACATTACCCATTACGTTGTCTTCCTTGTCCAACATCAACTCTTTAGCATGTCATAATTTAATGAGTGCTCACAATTATAAAAGATGTCCAAGTTAGTATATTTATATGTGAAAACCTCTCTTTCTTTATTACTTCCTATTAATTGCAGCGATGACCAAAACTGGGTTTGTAAACCTCAACAACTTTTATTCATCATACTCTTTCTATGTGAAGTCATTACTCTCAATAGGATCAATATGATCTCCCTTTTATTTATTTGTATTCTTTCTCTTTTTTTTAATTCCCTCAAGATCATAGCAAGATAATCAAGCCCTTGACTCAACACTAATCTTCAGTATATATAGCTCACAGACTCGATTACATAGAAGGATCATAAAGCAAAACTCAAAACTAGATCATACTAAAACTTTATTCTACTAGATCAAGATATTACCAAAAGGATCAAACTAAGAAAAAGGAAAAGATAGGAGTGTGATGGTGATACGATATCGGGACACCTCCCCCAAGCTTGGCAATTGCCAAGGGGAGTGCCCATACCCATGTGATTATGTCTCTTTTGCTGTTGAAGGAATTGTTGATAATGTAGGCTTGTCGTCCATCTTCCAAGGTATAGGCTCTCCATCATAGAAGGATGATCGAGTCTCCGGGATCCTTAAATCTGCAAATAAACTCATCCTCTTGAATCTATATTCATACTCACAGTTTTGGTTTTGCAGGTCATAGATCTGGGCTTGGAGGTGCTCGATTTTCTCGTGAAGCTTGAAGATGGCCTCCCCAATGTCCTTGGTGTCCAGCTTGTGGTTGTTGGTGAACTCCGTGATCATTATGTGATTGGAGTCAAGTCCGCACTCCACTATCTCCTGACACTTGAAAACTTGTTGCTCCATTGCCTCGAGCCTTGTCTCCACACTTCCGGTCCTCCTTGGTCCCTCAACATCGCGGATGTGCAGCACCCCCTCATGCATCTCAATGGTTTGAGGGTGTTGCAGCACCTCCGCAAGGTAGGGGTTGATGACCTTCTCGAAGAACTTCTCCTTGGGGGCACTTGGAGACGTCATGGTGATCTAGATCTGTCATAAAAACAGCTCGAAACAAGAACAAAGGATAATTGCGTGATACGGTGGTCAAAACCTTCGGGAGATTATATAATGAATTTTTACCGACCAAAAGAAGTATCGTGCAAGAAAATGGAGTCCGGAGAGCACACGAGGTGCCCATGAGGAAAGGGGCGCGCCCAGGGGGTAGGGCGCACCTCCCACCCTCGTGGAAGCCTCATGTCCTCCTCGGACTACTTCTTATTTTCCTATTTTCTTAAATATTCCAAAATGGAGAAAAAGTGCCATTAGAACTGTTTTGGAGTCGGTTTACTTACCGTACCACATACCTATTCCTTTTCGGAGTCTGAAACGTGTTGGAAGTGTCTCTTATGTATTCCTCCGGGGTTACGGTTTCAATAATATTGGTTTCAAAAATTATAGGATTACCTGAAATATAATGTTTGGTTCTTTGACCGTTCACCACCTTCAGATTTGTTCCTTCGAAGTTGTTGATTTTTATGGCACCGGAATGATAGTCTCCTCGATAACGTAAGGACCTTCCCATTTAGAGAGAAGTTTTCCTGCAAAAAACCTTAAACAAGAGTTGAATAGCAACACATAATCACCTACATTAAGGTTTTGTATCCTTTTGTCATGCCATCTTTTCACTTTTTCTTTAAACAGTTTGGCATTCTCGTAGGCCTGAGTTCTCCATTCATCAAGTGAGGTAATGTCAAAAAGCCTCTTCTCACCGGCAAGTTTGAAATCATAATTGAGCTCTTTAATGGCCCAATATGCCTTATGTTTTAGTTTGAGAGGTAGGTGACATGCTTTTCCATAAAACATTTTATACGGAGACATACCCATAGGATTTTTATATGCAGTTCTATAGGCCAATAATGCATTGTCAAGTTTCTTGGACCAATTATTTCTTGATCTATTAACAGTCTTTTGCAAAATTAATTTGAGCTCTCTATTACTCAATTCTACTTGACCACTAGACTGCGGATGATAAGCGGATGCAATTCTATGATTAACATCATAATTAGCAAGCATTTTAAAAAGCACCATGAATAAAATGTGAACCACCATCAGTCATTAAATATCTAGGGACTCCAAACCTCAGAAAAATAACTTCTTTAAGCATCTTAATAGAGGTGTTATGATCAGCACTACTAGTTGGAATAGCTTCTACCCACTTAGTAACATAATCAACAGCAACTAAGATATGTGTATACCCATTAGAGGAAGGAAACGGTCCCATGTAATCAAAGCCCCAAACATCAAATGGTTCAATAACAAGTGAATAATTCATGGGCATTTCTTGACGTCTACTAATATTACCAATTCTTTGACATTCATCACAAGACAAGACAAACTTACGGGCATCTTTGAAGAGAGTAGGCCAATAAAAATCGGATTGCAATACCTTATGTGCGGTTCTGTCTCGAGCGTGGTGTCCTCCATAAGCTTCGGAGTGACACTTGCGTAGGATCTGTTCCTGTTCATGCTCAAGTACACAAAGCCTAATAACACCATCTACTCCTTCTTTATAAAGATGTGGGTCATCCCAGAAGTAATGTCTCAAATCATAGAAAAACTTTTTCTTTTGTTGGTATGTGAAACTAGGTGGTATAAATTTAGCAACAATGTAATTAGCATAATCAGCATACCATGGGGTAGTACAAGAAGCATTTATGACAGCTAATTGTTCATCAGGAAAGCTATCATCAATAGGTAGTGGGTCATCAAGAACATTCTCTAACCTAGACAAGTTGTCTGCAACGGGGTTCTCAGATCCCTTTCTATCAATAATATGCAAATCAAATTATTGTAGCAAGAGAACCCATCTAATAAGTCTAGGTTTATTGTCTTTCTTTTCCATAAGATATTTAATAGCAGCATGATCAGTGTGAATAGTTATTTTAGAATCAACAATATAAGGTCTGAACTTATCACAAGCAAATACAACCGCTAAAAATTCTTTTTCAGTAGTAGCATAATTTCTCTTGGCACTGTCTAGAGTTTTACTAGCATATTGAATGACATTTAATTTCTTATCAACTCTTTGTCCTAGAACAGCACCTACAGCATAATCACTAGCATCACACATAATTTCAAAGGGTAAATTCCAATCAGGTGGCTAAACAATAGGTGCAGAAATCAATGCTTTCTTAAGTATTTCAAATGCTTCTACACAATCATCATGAAAGACAAAAGGTATATCTTTTTGTAATAGGTTAGTCCGAGGCCGGGAGATATTTGAGAAGTCCTTAATGAACCTCCTATAAAAACCAGCATGAGTAAGGAAACTTCTTATACCTTTAATGTCCTTGGGACACGGCATATTTTCAATAGCATCAACTTTAGCTTTGTCAACTTCAATACCTCTTTTAGAAATTTTATGCCCCAAGACAATACCTTCATTAACCATAAAGTGGCACTTCTCCCAATTCAAGACAAGGTTAGTTTCTTCACATCTCTGCAAAACTCGATCAAGGTTGCTCAAGCAATCATCAAAAGAGGATCCATAAACAGAGAAATCATCCATGAAAACCTCACAAATATTTTCACAAAAGTCAGAGAATATAGCCATCATGCATCTTTGAAAGGTAGTAGGTGCATTACATAAACAAAAAGGCATACGTCTATAAGCAAAAGTACCGAAAGGGCAAGTAAAAGTGGTATTTTCTTGATCCTCAGCTGACACAGGTATTTGAGAGAAACCAGAGTAACCATCTAGAAAGCAAAAATGTGTATGTTTGGATAATCTTTCTAGAATCTGATCAATAAAAGGCAAAGGGTAATGATCTTTTTTAGTAGCTTTATTTATTTTGCGGAAATCAATTACCATCCTATAACCTGTAATAATTTTTGTGGGATCAATTCATCTTTATCGTAAGGAACGACAGTAATACCTCCCTTCTTAGGGACACAATGGATAGGACATACCCACTGACTATCGGTAACGGGATAAATTATACCTGCTTCAAGGAGCTTTAATATTTCCTTTCTTACCACTTCTTTCATCTTAGGATTTAGCTGTGGTTGGTGATCAATAACTGGCTTGGCGCCTTTCTCCAAGTTTATTTTGTGTTGACATAGAGTTGGACTGATGCCCTTAAGATCATCAAGAGTATATCCAATAGCAGCACGGTGCTTCTTCAGAGTTTTTAATAATTTATCTTCTTCATGCTCTGAAAGGTTAGCACTAATAATGACAAGATATATATTCTTTTCATCAAGATAAGATTATTTAAGAGTATCAAGTAATGGTTTAAGCTCAAACACGGGATCACCCTTGGGTGGAGGAGGATCCCCTAGGATTTCAACAGGCAAGTTGTGTTTCAGAATAGGTCCCTGTTTAAAGAATACTTCATCTGTTTCCCTTCTTTCATTCATAAACGTTTCATGGTCTAGCAAATATTGTTCTAAAGGATCACTAGGAGGCACGACAATAGAAGCAAGACCAATAATTTCATCTTTACTAGGCAATTCCTCATCAAGGGGTTGTCTACTAAATTTAGCAAAATTAAACTTATGAGACATATCACCCAAACCAATAGTAATGACATCCTTTTCGCAGTCTATCCTAGCATTAACAGTGTTCAAGAAGGGTTTACCAAATATAATGGGACAAAAGCTATCTTGGGGGGAACCAAGAACAAGAAAATCAGCAGGATATTTAACCTTCCCACACAAGACTTCAACATCTCTAACAATCCCAATCGGTGAAATAGTATCTCTGTTGGCAAGCTTAATGGTAACATCGATATCTTCTATCTCAGCAGGTGCAATATCATGCATAATTTCTTTGTATAAAGAATGAGGTATTGCACTAGCACTAGTACCCATATCACACAAGCCATGATAACAATGATCTCCTATTTTGACAGAAATAACAGGCATGCCTACCACAGGTCTATGTTTATCTTTAGCACCAGGTTTAGCTATTCTAGCAGTCTCATCACAGAAGTAAATAACATGCCCATCGATATTATCAGCCAAGAGATCTTTAACCATAGCAATTTTAGGTTCAACTTTAACTTGCTCAGGGGGTTTGTGTGTCCTAATATTACTTTTGTTGACTACAATTGAAGCTTTAGCATGATCCTTTATTCTAACAGGGAAAGGTGGCTTCTCAATATAAGCAGCAGGAACAACAGGATCATCATAAGTGATACTATTTTCTTCAACTTTAATAGGTGCAACTATTTTTACTTAAATGGGAGGACTATATTTAAAATACTTCTCCTTAGGGAGATCAACATGAGTAGCAAAGGATTCACAGAAAGAAGCCACTATCTCAGAGTCAAGTCCATATTTAGTGCTAAATTCACGGAAAACATTGGTATCCATAAAAGATTTAACACAATCAAACTTAGATGTAATACTTGACTCCTTACCTTCGTCGAGGTCCCAATCTTCAGAGTTGCATTTAATTCTTTCCAATAAATCCCATTTGAATTCAATAGTCTTCATTATAAAAGAGCCACTACAAGAAGTATCGAGCACGGAGCGATTATTGAGAGAAAGCCGAGCATAAAAATTTTGAATAATCATTTCTCTTGAGAGCTCATGATTGGGGCATGAATATAACATTGACTTAAGGCTCCCCAAGCTTGAGAGATGCTTTCTCCTTCACAAGGCCAAAAATTATATATACATATATATATATATATATATATATATATATAATTACGATCACGATGAACAAGATGCATAGGATAAAACTTCTGATGAAATTCCAATTTCAATCGTTTGTAGTTCCATGATCCCATATCATCACTTCAAAGATAAAGGGAAGACTGTCGGTGTGGAATGACACCTATGGGATCACAAGAATCCCTATTATGGTTGTCGAGGCGCGGGGTTGCGAGAAGAGCAGGGTTAGTAGCCAGCACAAGGATCGTTTACCAAGGTTCGGGCCACGAGGATGCGTAAAACCCTAGTCCTGCTTTGGTGGGTGTATTTCAGAGAGTTCTTGAGCTATCGAACTAGCTGTGGTCAGTGCGTGGTTCGAAAGAGCCGAATCCTTCTCCAGTATGCCATGGGCCTCCTTATATAGTCGAAAGGGGCTGCCACAGTGGCACACAAGAGGCGGAAAGGCGTATAGTGCACTGAGCTTATCGCTCGTATTACAGGACAAGAGGCATTTGATGCATAGCTCAGGTGTCCCCTTGCTTTACTGGGGACGGGGGCGAGGCCCGTCCAGTCGGTCACCGCTCCTCCTCACTTTGACACGCGCCCTGGTCAGTGATGCGTGCAGCGCCATGTAGGCAGGCAGGCAGCTGAGGTGGCGCGGTGGTGGAGCCTTCACGGAGATCTGCATGTCGCCACGCAGGCACTCGATGAGTTGGCCTGGGAGCTGCATGTTGCCACGCAGGTGCCCACCCAGCTTGTTGGGTTGGCAGCTGCATGTGAACAGCGGTGGAAGCTTAGTTGGCGTGGGCCTGGCGGTGGCCCTGCTGGCGTCCTTGGTGAGGGCCTTGCCGTGTGGCCCGGCAAGGGTATTGCCGTGGCGCGCTGTCGTCCCCGGCAAGGGCCTTGCTGGGGGTCTGGTGGCCTTCCTCGGCAAGGATCTTGCCGAGGATCGTTGTCTTCTAGTCCTCATCTGATCTTGAATATGTCTTCACAAAGATCTGCATGCCACCACAGAGGTGCCTTCCCGAGCCCTGGCCCCCATGGATGATGGCGTCGGGGACCGTGGGCTCAAGGGTGGCTCGCTCTATTGGTGTGGGGCGAGCTGTCCTGGCAAGGATCTTGCCGGGGCTGCTGAGGCTGCCCCGGCAAGAGTCTTGCCGGGGGAACCTGCTTCGTCCCTCTGCTCTTTGTGGTCTTGGACTTGGCGTTGCTCTTATTATCTTGGGCTTTGGTCTTACCTTGGCTCACCTCCCCTTTTCTGCTTGGTGTGTCCGTAGGCGCGGCTCCGACTGCCCATGCACAGGTATAGGGGTACAAAAACGCACCCCTCTTTTTCTATACCGATAGGAGCGCCCGGTCCTGGGCCACACATAAGCGTGACACATTGTTGGGCCAGGCCCAAAACGGTGCACGGGCAGGCGGGGCAGTTTTTACCGCGGTAAAACTCTTCACGCGCTTCGCTTCCCATGACCCACGCGCGCGGCGCAGCATGGAGGGGTGTGCGTGATGTGGGTGGCATGCGTGGGGCGGTTCCTGCATGCATGCGTCACATCGCAGTAAATGGGCAGCGCGACCCGTGGCTTCCCCATAAAAAGGGATAACCGCAGGCGCACTGTTCCTTTTACCCTTCGCGCAACCCCAATCTCGGAAACCTCCGCCTGCCTTCCTCTTCTTCTCCAAGCTTCGTTCCTGATCGCCGTCGTTGTGCTTCTGCCGCCCTTTGTCCTGCCTTCCTCCCCCAGCCACCATGGCGCCAAAATCCACCAAGGGCAAGGGAGTGGCCAAGGACGCCGGAGCCGCGGAGCCGCCGGAGAGTGCACTGGAGGTGCAGCGGACGCAGTCCGCCTTCTTCCCCTCGACAGTTGCGTGTTCGAGCTTCGGGACTCCTTCAGGCCCCTGTGGGGAGTGAAGACGGGTGGGAGAATTCGGGGCATCCAGCCACGCGTGTCATCCCCGCTGACTGCACCGAGGCTGCCCAAAATCGGTACCCCTTCTTTGTCGACTATTTTTCCTGCGGGCTCTGTCCTCCCTTCTCCAAATGCGGTGGCGTGCATGGCCGTTTTCGCGCATCTCTGCGAGGGCTTCGCCGCGGTGCACCCCAACACGGCGCTCTTCCGCCATTACTTCTCCCCTCGGATCCAACTAGGGGGCGCCATATCCGGTTGCATCGCCTGGGTCTCAAGATCCAAGGGAGCGTATCCGGAGGGCGCCATGAAGGAGAGGTGGGAAGAATGGCGGGGTCGGTGATGCTGGATCGAGGAGAAGGACCCGCCGGCGTTCTGCTAAGTTTGCCGGGCACCGCCGGTCCGCAGAAGCGATGGGAGCGACGTCGATGCTGACGACGAGAAGCTCATGGTCGCGACCACCAGGATCCTCCGGCTCACCCTTGAGATCATCGGGGCGGACTTCATCCGCCACCGGATCGCTCCACTGCATAACAAGGGGAGGCCAGCCTGGCTCTTCACGAACCCTGCCGACATCATGTGGCTTCGTCCCGGCCTCGACCACAATTTCATAGTGGGGCACGCCCATTTCTGCCAGCGGCTCTTCCAGCTTGACGTGGGCCGCGCCGGTGAGGTCGAGCGGACCGGCAAGGTCGCGAGGGCCGCCGCGAAGGCCGGCAAGGTCCTCAAGGGGCCTCTGTTCAAGCTGCCTATGGGGGTGGTCCCGTTGTGCAATAACTCGCTCCGGTCCGATATCATTGCCATGATGCCGGACTGCAACGCGCATGGCCCTGACCCGAGCTAGAAGGAGCCAGAGGACGCCGAGGTGCAACAGTTCTTTGACACTCTGCACGAGGGGTACGTCAACGCCGACGCCGAGCAGCTGCTTGTCCAGGACACCACCCAGGCGGAGATGGACTACATCGCCACCAGGGCGAGGGAGGCACAGCTTGCCAATGAAGCCGGCAGCGCCGGCGGTGTGGAGGACAAGGCTGCGACGGCCGCGGAGGAGGAGGAGCTCGCCCGGTAGGCGGCGGCCATCGGGGGAGCCAGTAGCGCCGGCACCGAGGCTCCTCTGGTTGAAGATGTGACCGGCGAGTCGTCGGAGGAGGAGGCTATCGGTGTCAAAACCGGCGGATCTCGGGTAAGGGGTCCCAAACTGTGCGTCTAAGGCGGATGGTAACAGGAGGCGGTGGACACGATGTTTACCCAGGTTCGGGCCCTCTCGATGGAGGTAATACCCTACTTCCTGCTTAATTGATCTTGATGATATGAGTATTACAAGAGTTGATCTACCACGAGATCGTAGAGGATAAACCCTAGAAGCTAGCCTATGGTATGATTGTTGTTGTCCTACGGACTAAACCCTCCGGTTTATATAGACACCGGAGGGGGCTAGGGTTACACAGAGTCGGTTACAAGGAAGGAGATCTACATATCCGTATCGCCAAGCTTGCCTTCCACGCCAAGGAGAATCCCATCCGGACACGAGACGAAGTCTTCAATCTTGTATCTTCATAGTCCAATAGTCCGGCCAAAGGATATAGTCCGGCTGTCCGGAGACCCCCTAACCCAGGACTCCCTCAGTAGCCCCCGAACCAGGCTTCAATGACGATGAGTCCGGTGCGCAGATTGTCTTCGGCATTGCAAGGCGGGTTCCCCTCCAAATTCTGAATAATTGCCAAGTAGTGTCCGACTCCCCATAAATGTTGCACTTCTTGGCTTCCGCACCTAATAATGGCTATCTTCCACGTGTCGAGCGAATGCGAGAAGCCAGGGCATTTTTACATTTGCCACTCTAGCCATGTAAGTAAACTGTCTATTAAAGAGGCGGGGATTCTTAGATCCAGATCACACCATCCTCCCACGACGAGTATCCATCGGAGCGCGCTTGGAAAAATCCATTCCAACATGGCTGGCCATCGCAGCTCCTCCTCTCGCTCCCATAGCCCTAAGCCCGGCGATTGGGAGAATTGTTCCATCCCGCACAGCCAATTAGTAGAATTACAGACCCAGGGATTTCTCCCTCCAGCGTATATTGTCCCCGTTCGAGCCGGGCTCGCCAGCTATAATGGCGGGGAGCAAGCGGAGAGCTTCCCCAATCCTTCCAAGGGGGAGCGGGTATGCCTTGTCCCTTATTTATTGAGGGGACTTGGATTTCCAATCCATCCGTTCCTCCGCGGGCTCCTGGAGTTTTATGGCCTCTAGTTCCATAACTTCACCCCCACTTCCATATTACACATTGTTGGTTATGTTGCCCTCTGTGAGCTGTTTCTGGGCTGCGAAGCTCATTTCGAGTTGTGGAAGAAGCTATTCTGCCTTGTGCCCCGTAGACAGAAGGGGTCAATATACCAAGTGGGCGGAGCCGAAATATGGCGCATCACCGGGACCGGATACCTATCCGGTACTCCGAAGAAGACGTCCGAAGATTGGCCTTCGGAGTGGTTTTACATGGAGGACGTCCCCCTTCCAGATCCCATTCGGATGGGCCTTCCCGAGTTCGACAATGCCCCTTTGAAGAAATGCTGCAGCTGGAGCCCTTAGGAGGAAGACAATGGAGAAGTCCTTTACCTGATGGGCCGGATAGAGACGCTGGCCAAATCAGGATTGACAATAACCGAGGTTATGTCCATATGCATAATGCGGGGGGTGCAGCCACTTCAATATCGGGGGCAACCCATGTGGCATTTCAACGGAGAAGATGACGCCACCCGTTGCGGCCGTAAGGGACCGGACTCAGTCACTGCTCTGGCAAAGATTCTGTCCGATCTGTTCAAAGGAGAAGAAGAGGAGTTCCTACGCATCAAGCCACAAGATGTATTCTCCATGTACAACCCTCCAAGCTGGGTGAGCTGCTACTTTTTACTCCCAATCTTCCCGCATTCTTCGTCATGAGTATTTACCTTGCCATTTCATAGCAGGAACTGCGAAAAGCTGTAAGGGAGGTCCACAGCCCACCTCCACAACCGGAGGACCCTGACCGGGCCCTCGACCCCGGACTTGAAGAAGATCCGGACACATTTGTGGAGCTTATTGACAGAACGTTCTATCAATTAAGCTGCGACGGTGTCATGGTGGCCATCATAGCCGATTATCCAGGACTGCTCCCTACATCGCATGTAAGTAAAACCGGAGTCCTAACTTCCAAGAAGGATCCCTTTTTCTGCACTTCACCTACCACACACATACGGTGCTTAACAGGGAAGGCTCTCGGGACGCCACGCTGAACCCACAGTGACTCGCCAACAAGGAGCACCGAAGCCGGGTAGGCTTAAAAGGAGGGTGGTCAGGACTGAGACACCGTCGCAGAGGTACGAAAGAGAACCCCGCTCTGTGGTAGTCGTCTTTTGAGAGAATAATAACACCCATATTTCTTAGCAGAAAAAACACTCGCCGAACTATATCCGGAGAGGTTGTTGGCCAAGCCTCCACCAGTTAGGTTCCCAAGCCGGTCATAGAGGTAGATGCACGCATGGGGCCGACGCCGGGTGTTCCTCCTATAGAGGATGCGGATAGGATATCCGCTACAAATTCTGAAGTGGAGAGCGCCATGAATCACAGGCGTCATCGGGCCGTACTTCGTGACGCTTGTTTCTCCCAGGAGGCATTTGATGCCTTCAACTCAGGAGACGCGTACATCCGAGCTGCCCAGAATGGTCTTGCCCGAGATACGGACCAGTATGTAAAGGATATACGGGTAAGAAAAATTTAATAGTTATGTATATCAGTAGCCCCTGAGACTTGAAATAGTTGGCATAACTGATTTAAGGATCATTGTTCGGATAGGCTCTTACGGAGAAGAATGCCCAGTTGTCTCGAGAGCTGGAGGAATGTAGGGGCCAGCTTCAGGCCGCGGGTGCAGCAGCGAAGGAGTCCGAGAAGGCCCCGTCGAGTAAGACTTACTTTTATTGCAAATAGTGTCATGTACCGGGTAGTATGCGGTATGCGTGAAATTCTAATGATAGACCTTGACCCCTAACCGTCTGGAAGAAGCACAGTCTTCAAAGGTAACAAGCGTCGGATCCACACAGGATCAATCTCTTCAGTGATGCTCAATCACTTTGGGTTTGTAGGTGTTTGGGTTTGGGTTTGGATTTTCCTCACTTGATGATTTTCGCTCAAAGTCCTTGGAGGATGGGTTGCTCTCAAATGACAAGTGTCAAGTTCTCTCGGAGCAGCCAACCAGCTAGTGGTTGTAGGGGGCGGCTATTTATAGCCTAGGGAGCAGCCCGACATGATAAGACATAAATGCCCTTCAATGATATGACCGTTAGGCGGACAAGATATTTTGGGACAGCTGGCGCTTAGCACAGCAACGGTCGGAAATTTGAGGTACAAATTCCTCAGGGCTATCATGTTCCTCACTGTGTAGGCAATTCACACTGGCGAATTCCTAACTCCTCAGTCAGAGCAAAGTCCTCAGTGACCAGAAGAACTGCGTCTCTGTCACTGAAGAATTTGACTGAACTGTATGAGATTTCCAATGGCTTCACTCGAAGGGATTGGTAGGTGTAGGATTTGAGTTGAGCATCACATGGAAATTTTCTCCTTAGTATTTCCTCGACCCCCTTTAACAGTACGGTGTTTCCTATGACTCAAGAAAGAGAAAATGAAACTACGAAAACAAAAGTCTTCACACTTCATGTTCCTCGAATGATAACCAAGTCTTCAAGGTCACACCAATTTCTTCACTTTCAAAGTCTTCAGAAAGTCTTCAGTATATCAAAGTCTTCAATCAAAGAACTTCATTTTTAGGGGTCGACTTTCACTGTAAATATCAAACTCCTCATAGACTTATAGACCTGTGTACACTCACAAACGCGTTAGATACTTAACATATAAGTCTTCAATACACCAAAATCACTAAGGGGCACTAGATGCACTTACAATCTCCCCCTTTTTGGTGATTGATGACAACATAGGGTAAGTTTTCAACGGGGATAAATATATGAAGTGTAAATACTGATATTGAGGAATTTGATTGCAAGATATAGAATAATTCCCCCTGAAGTTGTGCATAGTGAGGAATTTGCTTTTAAAGCAATGCACACTTGAAGAGATGAATCATGGAGATCTCCCCCTATATCTTGTAATTCATACACGCATTTGATATATAATATGAAGAATTTGAAATGCATGATGAAATATGGTGCCTGATGTAATTCAGCATGCGTACAATAATATTAGTGAGGAATAAGCATGCTGAGTAGTGTATCAAATCAGAGCATAGTGCATCAATAGTATCAGCGCACCATAGGGTTTAAGATTACAACTCGATCCAATAAAAGTTTCGGAAGAACGAGAGTTGTAACTTAGCAAAAAAAATGCCCATTATTATAGACCCGCTTGAAGACTAACTCAGATTTCTGCCCCTTTGTCATCAAATGACCAAAAGGATAGAAACTGAGGACTAACGCCCCTGAAGATAATCAAGTTGATGAAGGAGCGCCAGTGTTGTTGGGGTCGGTCGTTGAGGTAGGGCCTGCCGCAGTGTCGTCCAAGTCTTCATGTTCATCAGTGTCGCGTGATGAAGAATAGGAGCTGGCCACCAAAGAAGGAACTGGGACCTTCTTGTATTTCTTCGGAGGAGGTACAGACCAGGCAAACTCTTCGTTGAGACCCATTTTCTTTAGATCATCAGCGCTGTAGACTTGAGATAGAACAGCCCAGGTGTGGTTGAGGGTTTCATGAAGGTAGTAGTGTATTTTCTTCACTGCATTGTGTGGTGAAGTCATGTGGTGAAGAATTGAACCGAACTGACGCTTGACCCATTTGTGATTGTGATCAACCTTTTGATGAAGACTGAGGAGTAACTCACGATCAGTCATCACCCTGGGTACTGTGGCTTGAGGATTTGGCTTGGCAGTATTGGCGGCAGTGTCATGTGTGGCAGAGTCATCATTGGTGGAGTAAGATGCAGCCTTGCGAAATTGTCCATCCAATGGACGAATGCCTTCATCGATCACAGCAGTAGCCTTGCCTTTTTCTTCAGCTGAGGAAAATGTCCTTTTGAGAACTTCAATGGGAGGCAAGTAGCTGCAGTGGTTGAGAGTTTCAGCTTTGTAGTTGAGTGAAGACCTTGTCCTGATGAATCTCATAATCCAAGGTGCATAAGGCTTCAGCTCAAATAGCGACATAGCGATATTTGCCAAAGTCCTCATGAAGAAATCATGAAAGTTGACGGGAACGCCGTGACAGATGTTGAAAAGCATGTTCTTCATGATGCCAACGACTTCTTCATCACTTGAGTCGTGGCCTTTGATGGGACTCATTGTCTTCGTCAGAATCCGATAGACAGTCCTAGGCACATACAACAATTCCTTGATGAGGAATGTGGTTCGAGGAGCCTGCCCTGGCTTCAAAGGCTTCATCAGCACTTGCATATAGTGATTTGATAGCTCAGGTTCATTGTAAATACAACGTGCATCTTCAGTGGGTGGACTCAGAGGAAGGGCACGAAGCAATTCAGATGATGGGGCCTTATAATGCATATTTTCGGTCATCCAGTCCAGAACCCAGGAATTCACATCTTCAGAGTTGCCGGTGATGTGCAATGTTGCATAGAATTGAAGAATGAGTTCTTCATTCCAATCGCATATGTTAGTGCAGAAGTTGAGTAGCCCAGCGTCGTGAAGAACACTGAGGACTGGCGTGAAGCACGGCATAGACTCCATATCCACATGAGGAATATGTGCATGGTCGAAGACTTTGTCCTTGTTGAAAAGCACTGAGGAATAGAAATTTGCTTGACTGGCAGTCCAGAAATGCCTCTTCCTTATGCGAGCAGAGTCATAAGGGTTGTATTCAGTGAAGAACACGTGCTCACCAAAGAAGTCTTCAGCCTTGAATTTTTGCTTCCTTGAGAACGGATCCTTTGGCTTTGGCAGAGGAGTGTCAGTGAGTTGCATCACTACCTCAGGAATCATGAGCTCAGTTTCTTCAGGCTGAGGAATTTCTGGTTCCTCCTCAGGTGCAGTCACCTTTTCAGCGTCAGCAGCAGTTTCTTCAGCACTAGTGGCTGGAATTTCTTCATTCACAGATGCAATGGGATGAGCTTCTTCAGAGCCCATTTGAACAGTTTGTGCAGGGGAGTGAGGAATTTGCTGCAGTGGGGTGAAGAGTGGGGAATTGGGACGCTGACTTTCCCAAAAGTCGTCATTCATCACTGGAGTTGTGTTTCCAATATCCACATCTTCATCATCAATTTCCTCAACACCAGCCTCTTCAGCATCAAACTGAGGCATTGGTGACGAGATCATTAGGGTTGAAGGGATTGAATCCACTTCAATTTCTTCATCAATCTGCTCTGAGGAAGCAGCAGATTGAGTTTCTTCATCTGATCCACTTGGGATCACATAGTCTTCTCCAAAAGGAACTAGGTCCTTTAATGGCATAGATGAGATTGGAACAGCATCAATTGGATTGGCAAACGAGCTGGTCATGGGCTTCATCTTCTTGGGAGCTGAAGATTTTGAAGCATTTGATGCTTTCCTTTTCTTCACTGTAGCTCGCTCTGCAACCTTGGTTTTCTTCACATCCAGTGCAGATGGAAGGATTGGAGTTAGTGTAGGCGCAGGTGGAGCTGAGGAATCTGGTTGATTTTCCTCAGGCGCAAATGATGCAGTTGCCCTGACTTCTTTAGTTTTTCAGGCGCACCACTAGTGGATGACCTGGCATTTTCATCAGTGGCTGGAGTGGAGTCATCAGCCCTGGAACTAGCATTTTCTTCAGCAGCCTGAAAGTCATCAGCGGTGCTGGCATGTTCTTCAGTGGGCTGTGATGAAGGTTCAGCTTGAGGAATTTCTTGTTCCGATGGGGCAACATTGGTGAATTTCTCAGTCAGTTTCACAAACCTGACTTTTGCTCCTTTCCAGTCTGCATAGTATGCATCAAAGTCATCGCTGAGGGCTTTGATGTCAGCTTGCATCTTGATGAGTTCTTCAGGCTTCATGGTGAGAACTTTTTCCTTAGCAGTTTCTCTTTCCTGTACTACGATTTCTTGATCTGCCTGGCCCTATCATATTTCCACTTCTCCTCTTGGATGAAGTGAGTCAGCATGTGACTTTGGCCAGGAGTCAGTTTGAAGTCAGGCATAAGTGTGTTTGGATCCTTATGCCAAATATTGATGTAATCGAGGATCGCCCTTGGATCCAGCAGTAGGGGCACAGGTGTGCCTTTGGCTTTAGCAGCCCTTTCTTGGCGGTCTCTGATGATTTCAGCAAGTTCTTCTTCATCAGCTTCATCATCATCAGATGGGACAGTAAAGACTACCTGCTTCTTGTTGGGACTTGGGCGAGTACTGCGTCCAGCAGTAGCCTTTTTCTTCAGCAGAGAGGGTCCAGCTGAGGAACTTGGTGCAGCTGAGGAACTAGCTGAGACACCAGAGGCAATAGAGATGCCTACAGTCCTTTGACACATGGCAAGATGCGCAGGTGGTGAGGACTTTGGCGGAGGTGCTGAGGATTTTGCAGGAGCAGGGGTAGCTTGAGGAAATTCCCTTGAAGATTTTGAGGTGTCTGGCCATGAGGGCATAGCAGAGGAACTTGGCCGTGAGGGCATTGCTGGTGAAGCACTTGGCTTGCGAGCGGGCTTCTTGGGCATTGATTTCCTTGGCTTGACAGAGGCCTCAGTGGCAGCAGCAGCAGCAGAGTCTTCATTAAATTTCCTCACTGCTTCTCTGGCTTGCCTTGCCAATTTAGCTTGGCGCTTGGCCCATTCTGTAGGAAAATCCTCACCGCGCTTGATGCTAGTGGGATCAGCCACTTGGCCAGGTGCCAATGGGGCTCTTGGGCATGGAGGGTTCAGTGCGAATTTCTTCATGTACTTGGGAGTGACATACCTGTACTCCCTCCATTCACGTGCCCATCTCCTTTCAATCCTTTGAATGCGCACCTTGCGCTGATTTTTATCTTCCTCAGGTGGTGTGCAGTAATCTTTGTAAATATCCTCAGGGATTTCAAATGCAGTCATAACCTCAGGCTTCTTTCCTCCTTTCTGTGGCTTTTTACCGTCAGCCATTTTCTTCAGTTGAGGAATTTGAAAAATTGAATTCTCTGAAGAAGTATGCAACTTTTCTTCGAGGAACGCTGCAAATGAGTTAAGTTGATGAGAACCTAATGATTCAGCAGCGGACATGTGTACCTGTGAACAGAGTATAGTTGCGAGGAATTTGAAGAGGTCATATGCGTTCTCAGAGGGTTTTTAATAAAGAACAAGTTTGAGGAATTTGACCAGATGCGTCTTGAAGAATTTCACTAAGCGCGCTATATCTTAGGTTCCAGAGTTGTATAGATCGAAGATCCACACAATTGAGGAATCTTTGAAGAAATTGATGCTTAGGGAAATGAATCAAGAACAGATAACTTGTGAGGTGTTTTGTGTGTGAGGATTTGAAGAATAAAACACCCTTGAAGATTTTGTAGGAAAATTTCTAATCAAAGAGGGCAGTAAAAGTAGCTTTTAATTACCCTGAAACAAAGAACACGACGAACTGTGAGTTGAAACAGGGAATTTCATCGATGCAGATCTTCGACGCCCTAACTTGGCGGAGGAAGACGTCTACGGCGGAGGAGGAGGTGAAGATTTCCGCAGTCGGCGCGAGTACGACGGCGACAAGGTCGAGGCAGTGAAGCTCTTCCTCACCGGCGACGATGGAATAGCGGTGGCGCTAGGGTTCGGAAGCTCGAGCGGGGGGAGTGAGATCGAGCGGGGTAAAACAAGTGAGGAAGGGGACAGGGGTATTTATAGCCATGGTGAAAAACTGCTCGTCCGAAGATTTGGGACAAACGTGCCCCTGGCCGTTCTCCTTCTCACGACATGTGTCACCCACGTACTGTGTAGTGGAGATCGTGTAAGATCGTGGGTGAGTAAAATAATGCATCGTGGGATGCAGAACGGTTTGAGCGGCAAAACCAAAAGTTTGGATAAGATCCGTTTTAACGTTCCGTTCGCAATTTCTTCAGCTGACAAGGACACAGTGAAGAATTTGAACGAGTTTCAAATAGAACGCACATGAAGAATTTGTGAACAGATTGGATTGAGTATAGCATAGAGGGGAAGGGTTCGATCACATTCACTTAGCAGAATGAAGAAAAACAACGGCATAAGTGAAGATTTTGCAAGTTGAAGAATTTGAACAACTGAGGAATTTCAAAAGCTGAGGAAAAACTCAAATTGAAGATTTTCAACTTTTGTGGTGGCGTGACCCAACGTATAAGAATGATGATTTCAGACACCGCGTACAATTGTCGTAGGGTTCTGAGAATCAAATTCTTCATTAAATTCTTCACACTTAGAGTGTTATTCTTCATTGATTGAAGAAAAACGTTTCTTCATGTGTTGCACATCTAAGTCATCAATTTTGCATAAGTGTTAGGATGAGTGCCTTTTCAAAGTACATTCGAAGACTCTAAGATATTTAGCTCACACCGCAACTTGCTAAATCTCTTCTCATCCAAGGGCTTAGTGAAGATATCGGCTAGCTGTTCTTCAGTCTTCACATGCTCAATAGAAATGTCGCCCTTCAACACATGATCACGAAGAAAATGATGACGAATCTGAATGTGCTTTGTCTTCGAGTGCTGAACTGGGTTGTGAGCAATCTTGATTGCACTCTCATTGTCACAGTGGAGAGGCACATTCTTCACATTGATGCCATAGTCCTTGAGTGTTTGCTTCATCCATAGCAGTTGAGCACAGCAAGAACCAGCAGCAATGTACTCAGCTTTAGCAGTAGACAGTGATACGCAGTTCTGTTTCTTCGAGGACCAACAGACCAAGGATCGTCTGAGGAAATGACAAGTACCAGATGTTGACTTGCGGTCCACATGGTCACCAGCATAGTCAGAGTCAGAATATCCAATGAAATCAAAATCTGAGCCCTCGGGATACCATAATCCTAGTGTTGGTGTGTGAGCTAGATATCGAAGAATATGCTTCACAGCCTTATGGTGTGATTCCTTCGGTGCAGCTTGAAATCGGGCACACATGCAAACACTAAGCATTATATTTGGCCTAGATGCACATAAGTACAATAAAGAGCCAATCATGGAGCGGTATACCTTATGATCGAAGTCAGTACCATTTTCATCAGTGCATAAATGACCATTTGTGGGCATAGGAATTTTGATGCCTTTGCAATCTTGCATGCCGAATTTCTTCAGGACATCCTTGAGGTATTTCTCCTGAGATATGAATATGCCAGTGTGTTGTTGACGAATTTGAATACCTAAGAAGAATTTCAACTCTCCCATCATAGACATTTGATATTCTTCACTCATCATATAGGCAAATTCATCACTATAACGTTGGTTAGTACAGCCAAAGATGATATCATCAACATATATTTGGCACACAAACAGTTCACCATCATAAGATTTAGTAAAGAGAGTGGGATCGAGTGAACCGGGTGTGAAGCCTTTCTTCATGAAGAATTCCTTCAATGTATCATACCACGCCCGTGGGGCCTGCTTGAGGCCATAGAGGGCCTTGTTAAGTCTGAAGACTTTGTCAGGATGTTTTGGATCTTCAAAACCTGGGGGTTGAGCAACATATACTTCTTCCTCAAGCTTACCATTGAGGAATGCACTTTTCACATCCATTTGATATAAGATGATATCATGATGGTTAGCATAAGCAAGTAATATGCGAATAGCCTCAAGTCTAGCAACAGGTGCAAAAGTTTCATCGAAATCAATTCCTTCAACCTATGTGTAGCCTTGAGCTACTCGTCGAGCCTTATTCCTCACCACAACACCATTTTCATCTTGCTTGTTGCGGTAGATCCACTTTGTGCCAATGATGGTGTGCTTGCGAGGATCGGGACGATTGACTAGTTCCCATACATTGTTGAGCTTGATTTGATGTAATTCTTCTTGCATGGCATGAATCCACTCAGGCTCCAGAAATGCTTCATCTACCTTAGCGGGCTCTGCGATAGAGACAAAAGCAAAGTGCCCACAAAAGTTAGATAGATGTGAAGCTTTTGAGCGGGTGAGAGGACCTGGTTCTCTAATGTCATCGATGATCTTCTCCACTTGCACTTCTTTTGCAACGCGAGGGTGAGCTGGTTGTCGTTGAGGAATTTGATCAGCATTTTCTTCACCATCAATTTCCTCAGCATTTTCTTCAGGTGCATCAGCTCGACGTTCTTCACGTTCTGGAATGAATTCTTCAGCAGATTCTTCAGTAGGAATGACATCTTCAGTAGCCTTGTGCTTGATTGAATCCTCAGGTGCAGGTTCATCTAACATAGAAGGTAGGTGTTCTCTTTGCAGCCATTAGTTTCATCGAACCGCACATCTACAGTTTCAACAATCTTGTGAAGAACATTGTTGAAGACTGTGTAGGTGTGCGAGTCCTTTCCGTAACCAAGCATAAAACCTTCATGTGCTTTCGGTGCAAATTTAGAGTTGTGATGAGGATCTCTAATCCAGCATTTAGCACCGAAGACTTTGAAATAACTCACATTGGGTTTCTTGTCAGTGAGGAGTTCATATGCAGTCTTCTTGAAGAATTTGTGAAGATATACTCTGTTGATGATCTGGCACGCAGTATCAATTGCATCAACCCAGAAACGACGAGGGGTTTTGTACTCATCGAGCATAGTGTGAGCCATCTTAGCAAGAGTCCTATTCTTGCGCTCCACGACGCCATTCTGTTGAGGAGTATAAGGAGCAGATAACTCATGAGTAATACCAAGTTCATCAAGGTAGTCATCGAGACCCGAATTCTTGAACTCAGTGCCGTTGTCACTTCTGATGTGCTTAATTTTCACACCAAAGTTGGTTGAAGACCTCGAGGCAAATCGTTTGAAGACTTCCTGCACTTCAGTTTTGTAAGAGACAAGGTGTACCCATGTGTAACGAGAGTAATCATCAACAATAACAAAGCCATATTGAGATGCTTCATTCGAAACAGAGGAATAATGGTTAGGACCGAAGAGATCCATGTGAAGCAATTCAAATGGACGAGTAGTAGTCATGATAGTCTTCGCTGGATGCTTGGCCTTTGTCATCTTTCCAGCTTCACAGGCACCGCACAAGTGATCCTTGAGGAATTTGACATTCTCAATGCCAATGACGTGCTTCTTCTTTGCAAGCGTGTTCAAATTCCTCATGCCTGCATGACCAAGTCGTCGATGCCATAACCATCCTTCTGAAGCTTTTGCAAGTAGGCACACGGCTGGTTGTGAATCTGCAGAGAAATCAACAATATACAAGTCTCCTCTCCTAAAGCCTTCGAAGACTTTGGAATTGTCAGCTTCCATAATCACAACACAACGATACTTGCCAAAGACAACAACCATATCAAGATCACAAAGCATTGAGACAGACATAAGATTATATCCTAAGGACTCAACAAGCATGACTTTGTCCATGTGTCGATCCTTTGTGATAGCAACCTTACCAAGACCCAATACCTGACTTTTGCTTTTATCAGCGAAGATGATATGCTTCATGTGTGACGCTGATAAGGGAGCATCCATCAACAGATTCTTGTCACCAGTCATGTGATTTGTACATCCACTATCAAGTACCCATTCAGTTTTTTTGACAGAAAGACTGTAAGGGAACCCCCTACAGTATAATTGGTGCAACAAACCCAAATTGCAAGTATCATGCCTTGAACCTGGGTGGGTGGGAAGGCACCAGCCCCTTCCCACCACTAGGCTATGCCTTAGTCTGCAAGTACCCATTCAGTGGCTTTGGGTTGATCATCCTGCAGATGAATTAGTGCAACTTACGACCTCATATACTTCAGCAGTGAAGAATATGATATCACAATTCATCAGATCAATTTCATCAAGTAGTAGACAGATAAAACAGAGGGAGGACATGTGAAATGAAAGTTCATTTCATCATGGTTAGCCTGCGTCCTTTCAGGCACTTTTGTCAGGTCCCCAGCAAATTCTTCAGACGTTATTGCACGTCTGGAGACCTGACCCTGCAGAAGGGATTAGTTCTTTTTCTTCACCACCCACATCTGAAGGGGTGGCAAAGAGTTCATCACTCTGCGAGCTCCATATGAGAATGGTGGCAAAGCAGCCAAACCATTTTGTTTCACATAAGAGGGGTTAGGGTAAGCATATGCATAAGCAGAGAAATTCTTCGAGGACTTATGAACATAATAATTTGAAGAATAATGCTCATATTCATATCCCTTGGCTCTTCCCTGCGAAACAGAGTTGTTAGCATGATGATGTTCATATGAGGACTTTGATCCATGTGAGGAATTTGATCCCCTTGAGGAATTTGGTCCGTATGAGGACTTGGATCCATATGAAGAATTTGGTCCATATGAAGAATTTGATCTGAGGTTTCTTTTCTTCACAGGTGGTGTCATGAGGACATTCACCTGAAGACTTTCAAGGCGCCTTTTGGGAACCCAGATTTTCTTCACATGGGAACCGTTCCTGCAGTTAGTGCCAACATATCTAGCAAATACTTCACCATTCTGATTTTTGAACAGTTTATAGTTGGAGTCAAAAGACTCATCAGAAGAATGAGAAGATTCACATGTATAGCCAGATAAATTAGATGGATCAACTGGAGGTCCCTTTGCAGCAACCCATGAGGTTTTGGGGTACTGCTCAGGCTTCCAATATGTACCATCAGCATTGAGTTTCCTCTCAAAGGCAATACCCTCTTTCCTAGGGTTCCTGTTGAGGATCTGCTTTTTAAGCACATCACACAGAGTCTGATGCCCTTTGAGGCTTTTGTACATGCCTGTTATGTACAATTCCTTCAGTCCTGCATCGTCAATAATACTAGCAATGTCCTCAGATGAGGAATTAGTGATAGCAGAGGCAGGTGAAGAATTTGTAACATTTGAAGCATTTGAACATTCAGGTGAGGAATTAGCAGATTCTCGTTCAATGCATTTTAAACATGGAGGAATAAATTCTTCCTGAGCAGCGCTGATTTGTTGAGCAAGTAATGAATCGCGCTCCTTCTGAAGATCTTCATAACTCACCCTCATCTTCTCAAAATTAGACAAGAGAGAGTTATGCTGATCTTGAAGAGAGTCATACTTAGAATAAAGCCTCTGAAGACTTTCAGCCAAGGCTTGTGACTGATCCATTTCTTCACCCAACATACCATTGCTCTTACTAAGCATATCATTAGCCTTTTGCAAGGCTCTTTATTGTTTAGCAGCAAGGGAAGCAAGTTTGACATAACTGGGTCCAAATTCATCACCAGATTCTTCATCACTAGACTCAGATAGGTAGCATTCAGTTACCTCAGCACTATTTGCCATAAGGCATGGAGTAGAGGATGATGATTCTGGTTCGATTGTCATTGATTTGAGCGATTCCTTGAAATCCTCAAACCAAGGATCATGACAGGTTAGATGGCCTTCATAGACATTAGAGAGACGGTCCCAGACAAGCTTTTCCTGATCGAGATGCATGATATTTCTGAACTGGTTTCGAGACAGACTAGTGCAGATGACGGCCTTCGCTGTGAGGTTGAGTTGAGTGTACTTGCGAATGTCATCAGCTTCCGCCGTTTTGCACAGATCGGTCAGACCGATCTCAGTGACGGTCCATAGCTCACTGTTCATCACCATGAGACGCTTCTTCATCATGGCCTTACATTTGGCCTTCATCATGGCCTTCCAATTTGATCAGCATTTTCTTCAGCATCAATTTCCTCAACATTTTCTTGAGGTGCATCAGCTCGATGTTCTTCACGTTCTGGAATGAATTCTTCAGCAGATTCTTCAGTAGGAATGACATCTTCAGTGGCCTTGTGTTTGATAGAATCTTCGGGTGCTGGTTCATCTAACACAGAAGGTAGGTGCTCTCTTTGCAAGCCATTAGTTTCATCGAACCGCACATCTACAGTTTCAACAATCTTGTGAAGAACATTGTTGAAGACTCTGTAGGTGTGCGGGTCCTTTCCGTAACCAAGCATAAAACCTTCATGTGCTTTCGGTGCGAATTTAGAGTTGTGATGAGGATCTCTAATCCAGCATTTAGCACCGAAGACTTTGAAATAACTCACATTGGGTTTCTTGTCAGTGAGGAGTTCATAAGCAGTCTTCTTGAAGAATTTGTGAAGATATACTCTGTTGATGATATGTCACGTAGTATCAATTGCATCAACCCAGAAACGACGAGGGGTTTTGTACTCATCGAGCATAGTGCGAGCCATCTCAGCAAGAGTCCTGTTCTTGCGCTCCACGACGCCATTCTGTTGAGGAGTATAAGGAGCAGATAACTCATGAGTAATACCAAGTTCATCAAGATAGTCAGCGAGACCCGAATTCTTGAACTTAGTGCCATTGTCACTTCTGATGTGCTTGATCTTCACACCAAAGTTGGTTGAAGCCCTCGAGGAAAATCATTTGAAGACTTCCTGCACTTCAGTTTTGTAAGAGACAAGGTGTACCCATGTGTAACGAGAGTAATCATCAACAATAGCAAAGCCATATTGAGATGCTTCATTTGAAACAGAGGAATAATGATTAGGACCGAAGAGATCCATGTGAAGCAATTCAAATGGTCGAGTAGTGGTCATGATGGTCTTTGCTGGATGCTTGGCCTTTGTCATCTTTCCATCTTCACAGGCACCGCACAAGTGATCCTTGAGGAATTTGACATTCTCAATGCCAATGACATGCTTCTTCTTCGCAAGCGTGTGTAAATTCCTCATGCCTGCATGACCAAGTCGTTGATGCCATAGCCATCCTTCTGAAGCTTTTGCAAGTAGGCACACGGCTGGTTGTGAATCTGCGGAGAAATCAACAATATACAAGTCTCCTCTCCTAAAGCCTTCGAAGACTTTGGAATTGTCAGCTTCCATAATCACAACACAATGATACTTGCCAAAGACAACAACCATATCAAGATCACAAAGCATTTAGACAGACATAAGGTTGTATCCTAAGGACTCAACAAGCATGACTTTGTCCATGTGTCGATCCTTTGTGATAGCAACTTTACCTAGACCCAATACCTGACTTTTGCTTTTGTCAGCGAAGATGATATGCTTCATATGTGACGATGATAAGGGAGCATCCATCAAAATATTCTTGTCACCAGTCATGTGATTTGTACATCCACTATCAAGTACCCATTCAGTGGCTTTGGGTTGATCATCATGTAGATGAATTAGTGCAACTTACGATCTCATATACTTCGGCAGTGAAGAATATGATATCACAATTCATCAGATCAATTTCATCAAGCAGTAGGACAGATAAAACAAAGGGAGGACGTGTGAAATGAAAGTTCATTTCATCATGGTTAGCCTGCGTCCTTTCAGGCAATTTGTCAGGTCCCCAGCAAATTCTTCAGACGTGACAATGCGTCTGGAGACCTGACCCTACATAAGAGATTAGTTCTTTTTCTTCACCACCCACATCTGAAGGGGTGGCAAAGAGTTCATCACTCTGCAAGCTCCATATGAGAATTGTGGCATAGCGGCCAAACCATTTCGTTTCACATAAGAGCGGTTAGGGTAAGCATATGAATAAGCAGAGAAATTCTTCGAGGACTTATGAACATAATAATTTGAAGAATAAGGCTCATATTCATAGTCCTTGGCTCTTCCCTGCGAAACAGAGTTGTTAGCACGATGATGTCCATATGAGGATTTTGATCCAAGTGAGGAATTTGATCCCCTTGAGGAATTTGGTCCGTATGAGGACTTGAATCCATATGAAGAATTTGGTCCATATGAAGAATTTGATCTGGGGTTCCTTTTCTTCACAGGTGGTGCCATGAGGACATTCACCTGAAGACTTTCAAGGCACCTTTTGGGAACCTAGATTTTCTTCATAGGGGAACCATTCCTGTAGTTAGTGCCAACATATCTAGCAAATACTTCACCATTCTGATTTTTGAACAGTTTATAGTTGGAGTCAAATGACTCATCAGAAGAATGAGAAGATTCACATGTATAGCCAGATAAATTAGATGGATCAACTGGAGGTCCCTTTGCAGCAACCCATGAGGTTTTGGGGTACTGCTCAGGCTTCCGATATGCACCATCAGCATTAAGTTTCCTCTCAAAGGCAATACCCTCTTTCCTAGGGTTCCTGTTGAGGATCTGCTTTTTAAGCACATCACAAAGAGTCTGATGCCCTTTGAGGCTTTTGTACATGCATGTCATGTACAATTCCTTCAGCCCTGCATCATCAGTGATACTAGCAATGTCCTGAGATGAGGAATTAGTGATAGCAGAGACAGATGAAGAATTTGTAACATTAGAAGCATTTGAACATTCAGGTGAGGAATTAGCAGATTCTCGTTCAATGCATTTTAAACATGGAGGAATAAATTCTTCCTGAGCAGCGCTGATTTGTTGAGCAAGCAATGAATCGCGCTCCTTCTGAAGATCTTCATAACTCACTCTTAGCTTCTCAAGATCTTGCTTCTTTTGAAGATATTCATAAGAAAGCTTCTCATGATCAGATAAGAGAGTGTTATGATGACTTTGAAGGTTGTCAAACTTGGTCTGAAGTCTTTGAAGATTTTCAGTTAAGGCATTAGTGCGATCCATTTCTTCACCCAACATATCATCACTCTTGTCTAGCATGTTTTGAACCTTTTCAAAAGCCTTTTGTTGTTGCACAACAATCTTAGCAAGTTTAGAGTAGCTAGGCTTAAGATTTTCATCAGATTCATCCTCGCTAGATTCAGAGGAGGCGTATTTGAGTACCTTGGCACCCTTTTCCATGAAGCAATAGGTGGGAGCGTAGTCATCACTGCCTTCATCAGCTTTGTTGGTGAGATCACTTTCTTCATCGTTGAAGATGGATTTGCTGACAAATGCGGTAGCGAGGGCTAGGCTCGCCACACCAGACTCGGAGTCTTCAGATTGTTCCTCTTCCTCATTTTCTTCAGATTCAGCCCCAGAGTCCATTTCCTTGCCAATGAATGCCCGAGCCTTCTTAGAACTGCTCTTCTTGTGAGACGAAGACTTCGAGGATTTTGATGATGAAGATTTTGAGGATTTCTTCTTTTTCTTCGCATCATCAGAACTGTAATCCTTGTATTTCTTCTTCTTTGATTCCTTTTCCCACTGAGGACAATCTTGAATGTAATGTCCTGGTTTCTTGCACTTGTGACAAAGCCTCTTCTTGTAGTCACTAGATGAGGAATCATTGCTCCTTGAAGGTTTTCCAAAGCGACCACGTCTTGAGAACTTCTGGAATTTCTTCACAAGCAGTGCTAGATCATGACTCAGTTCTTCAGGATCACCAAGGCTGCTACCAGAGTCTTCATCTTCGGACTCAGATACTACCTTGGCCTTCAGTGCACGTGATCTGCCATAGCTCGAACCGTAGAGATCTCTCTTCTCAGCAAGCTGGAACTCATGAGTGTTTAGCCTCTCGAGGATATCAGCGGGGTCAAGTGACTTGTAATCAGCACGCTCTTGTATCATCAGTGCCAGAGTATCAAATGAGGAGTCAAGCGATCTTAGCAATTTCTTCACCACCTCATGGTCGGTGATGTCAGTGGCACCAAGTGCTTGCAGCTCATTTGAGATGTCAGTGAGGCGATCGAAGGTTTGCTGAACATTTTCATTGTCGAGTCTTTTGAAGCGGTTGAAGAGATTGCGAAGAACATCAACTCGAGAGTCACGCTGAGTTGAAACTCCTTCATTTACTTTGGACAGCCTATCCCAGATAAGCTTAGCAGTTTCCAAAGCACTCACTCTACCATACTGTCCTTTACTCAGATGGCCACATATGATATTCTTCGCTTGGGAATCGAGTTGCTTGAATCTCTTCACATCGGTAGCGTTCAGTGAGGGTGAGACGGAGGGAACACCATTTTCCACAATGTACCAGAGATCGTTATCAATTGCCTCAAGATGCATTTGCATCTTATTCTTCCAGTAGGGGTAGTCTGTCCCATCGAAGGTAGGACACCCAGCAGAGACCTTGATCATACCTGCGGTCGACATAACTAAAACTCCAGGCGGTTAAACCAAAATCACATAGAACAAGGGAGTACCTTGCTCTGATACCAATTGAAAGTGCGTTATATCGACTAGAGGGGGGTGAATAGGCGATTTTTATGAAATTCTTCACTGAGGAATTTGCTAGTGAGGAAATTCCTTAGCGAAGAACTACTAGCAGCGGAATAAGTACTCAGAGGTAAACATGACAGAATACACACATGGTCATCATGATGAAATGAAGACAAACACAGAGTATAGAAAGCGTAAACACGGGATAGCACAAGATGAAGACAAACAGACTGAAGAAATTGAATTGAGGAAATTGAGAAAGTCTTCATTCAAAGTCTTCAAACACAGATATGAACAAACACACAACACAGTAATGAGGAAATGAAAGTGTTGAGGAAATAGAACCAGTAAGCTTGGTGAAGACAATGACTTGGTAGACCAGTTCCAACTGCTGTCTCAGTTGTACATCTGGTTGGAGCGGCTGAGTATTTAAACTCGAGGACACACAGTCCCGGACACCCAGTCCTGAGCACGCAGCTCGGGACACCAAGTCCTCACCGTATTATCCTTGAGCTAAGGACACAAAGTCCTCACCCAATCACTCGTGGTAAGTCTTCAGGTGACTTCCAAACCTTCACAGACTTGGTCACTCGGCGATCCACAATTCCTCTTGGATGCTCTAGACCTTGACGCCTAACCGTCTGGAAGAAGCACAGTCTTCAAAGGTAACAAGCGTCGGATCCACACAGGATCAATCTCTTCAGTGATGCTCAATCACTTTGGGTTTGTAGGTGTTTGGGTTTGGGTTTGGATTTTCCTCACTTGATGATTTTCGCTCAGAGTCCTCGGAGGATGGGTTGCTCTCAAATGACAAGTGTCAAGTTCTCTCGGAGCAGCCAACCAGCTAGTGGTTGTAGGGGGCGGCTATTTATAGCCTAGGGAGCAGCCCGACATGATAAGACATAAATGCCCTTCAATGATATGACCGTTAGGCAGACAAGATATTATGGGACAGCTGGCGCTTAGCACAGCAACGGTCGGAAATTTGAGGTACAAATTCCTCAGGGCTATCATGTTCCTCACTGTGTAGGCAATTCGCACTGGCGAATTCCTAACTCCTCAGTCAGAGCAAAGTCCTCAGTGACCAAAAGAACTGCGTCTCTGTCACTGAAGAATTTGACTGAACTGTATGAGATTTCCAATGGCTTCACTCGAAGGGATTGGTAGGTGCAGGATTTGAGTTGAGCATCACATGGAAATTTTCTCCTTAGTATTTCCTCGACCCCCTTTAACAGTACGGTGTTTCCTATGACTCAAGAAAGAGAAAATGAAACTACGAAAACAAAAGTCTTCACACTTCATGTTCCTCGAATGATAACCAAGTCTTCAAGGTCACACCAATTTCTTCACTTTCAAAGTCTTCAGAAAGTCTTCAGTATATCAAAGTCTTCAATCGAAGAACTTCATTTTTAGGGGTCGACTTTCACTGTAAATATCAAACTCCTCATAGACTTATAGACCTGTGTACACTCACAAACGCGTTAGATACTTAACCTATAAGTCTTCAATACACCAAAATCACTAAGGGGCACTAGATGCACTTACACCTTGGTTCAAACCAACTTCATTTAATCTTGTTGCTAGTTGCATTAGCTCAAATCACATCATATTTCCATGTCATGATCATGCATCATATTGTCGCATTGCATTGATCTTGTTCTTTCTCTGTTGCCGGTGGTTGTGCCCTCTCGATAGACGTGCTCCGACGATGAGTTCGATGACACCGATGAAGAGTTATACTATCTTCAGAAGTGCCAGGCAAGCAAAACCCCCTTGTTCATTCCGATACAATCCCACTCTCTCGCTCCTGCTCTCTTTTACTGCATTAGGACAACAACGTTTCAACTGTTACATGTTGCGGTAGTTGAACCCCTTTCCTCTGCATGACCTGTCATTGCCACAGTAAATAGATGAAACCCACTAGCATGAGTAGGAGTTGTTTGAGCCATGATGTGCCTACTCATCCATGCTTGTTTGTCATGCCTGCTACTGCTTAGAGTTGAGTCAGGTCTGATTCATCGGGAATGAATTGGAAGGTGTGAACATGTCCTACTTATGAGAGCTAAGTGTGTGAACATGATTTGGTAAAGGTAGCGGTGAGAGGCCATGTAGGAGTACATGGTGGTTTGTCTCATTGCAGCCGTCCTCGGGAACTAAGTTCTGTGTTTGTGATCCATGAACAGTTACTACCACACATTGGGCTCCGGGCGCTCCAAGCTCTCTCGACTTATTAATCAACCTGATCTATGTCCAGGAGTTGCAACTAGTTTCTGGTGTTTGTAGGTAGTGTTAGTAGTCTACCAAGTGGTACCCGGTACAGGTGGGCTTGGGACAGACTAGGCACCGTGGCACGGTGTACCAAGCGTAGATCCACCCGTCGAGGTGGGCTTGGGAACCCTGCACACATCGTTTGGGGCCGTGAGTGACACCCCGGCCGGATCTCCTTGCGGATGGAACCCGAATAGGCGATAAACCTGGACGAGAGACTTGTGTGGTTAGTCCGATCGTGGCCGACTCCCTCGCCAGGCTTCCGCTTGAAGGTTGCCGAGATACACGATGTGTACATGGTGGTAAGTGGCGAGAGCGTGTGTGAAGAAGTACACCCCTGCAGGGTTAACGTCATCTATTCGAATAGCCGTGTCCACGGTAAAGGACTTCTGGGTTGCCTGTACAGTTCATAGACAAGTGAAAGTGGATACTCTAAAATGCGCAAGATAAGCGTGAGTGCTATGGATGGCCTTCTCGTAGGGAGACGGGAGTGGATCCATAGTGGTGTATTGATATGGTGAATATGTGGACTCGTGTGCGCCACCTCAAAAGAGTTACTTGCAGTCATAGTTCAGGATAGCCACCGAGTCAAAGCTGGCTTGCTGCAGTCAAACTCCACCACCCCCTTTGTTGATACCTATGCATATGTAGATAGTTCTAATGTAAGTCTTGTTGGGTACATTTGTACTCACGTTTTCCTATTTTATGTTTTTGCAGAGAGACGTCAGTCTCGCTAATAGTTCCACGTGGACTTCGACGTTTAGCTTGTTACCTCAGCTACGATCTTGTGCCCTCGGCAGGATCTGGTAGATAGTCAGGCTTCTCAGCCTTTTTCATTTCTAGATGTCTGTACTCAGACATGTTAAGCTTCCGCATGTTCTTTGACTTGTATGCTCTGAATGTTTGGTCGTGAGACCCATGTTTGTAATATCTCGCTCCTCGGAGCCTAATGAATAAATACTTGAGTCGTAGAGTTATGCTGTGATGCCATGTTGTATTTACACATATCGAGCATATTGTGTGTATGATTGAAATGCTTGGTATGTGTGGGATCCGACAACCTAGTGGTTTATCCTTGGTAGCCTCTCTTATGGGGAAATGTAGTCTTGTGCTTCCATGAGCCATAGTAGTCCGCTACAGCCCGGTTCACCGGAGTCCTGCTAGCCCAGCACTACTGCTCCGGAACACTTGACTGGCCGGCATGTGATTCACTTTGTTCCTGTGTCTGTCCCTTCGGGGAAATGTCACGTGGTGACATCCGGAGTCCTGCCTAGCCTGCTATAGCCCGGTTCACCGGAGTCCTGTTAGCCCAGTGCTACAGCCCGGATTCACACGCTGCTGACTGACATGCTCGATGTTGATTCATGTATGCTTGTCCCCGTAAGTTAGTGCCACTTTGGGTTCACGACTAGTCATGTCGGCCCGGGTTCTCTGTCATATGGATGCTAGCGACACTATCATATACGTGAGCCAAAAGGCGCAAACGGTCCCGAGCCATGGTAAGGCGACACTCGTGGGAATACCGTGCGTGAGGCCGCAAAGTGATATGAGGTGTTACCGGCTAGATCGATGTGACTTGGAATCGGGGTCCTGACATCTAGCATAACATTGACATCAAAAAACGGACAAGCCATGAAAACATCATGCTAGCTATCTTACGATCATGCAAAGCAATATGACAATAAATGCTCAAGTCATGTATATGATGATGATGGAAGTTGCATGGCAATATATCTCGGAATGGCTATGGAAATGCCATGATAGGTAGGTATGGTGGCTGTTTTGAGGAAGATATAATGAGGCTTATGTGTGATAGAGTGTATCGTATCACAGGGTTTGGATGCACCGGCGAAGTTTGCAACAACTCTCTAGGTGATAAAGGGCAATGCGCGGTACCGAAGAGGCTAGCAATGATGGAAGGGTGAGAGTGCGTATAATCCATGGACTCAACATTAGTCATAAAGAACTCACATACTTATTGCAAAAATCTATTATTCGTCGAAAGAAAGTACTACGCGCATGCTCCTAGGGGGATAGATTGGTAGGAAAAGACCATCGCTCGTCCCCAACCGCCACTCATAAGGAAGACAATCAATAAATAAATCATGCTCCGACTTCATCACATAAGAGTTCACCATACGTGCATGCTACGGGAATCACAAACCTCAACACAAGTATTTCTACTAATCCACAACTACCCACTAGCATGACTCTAATATCACCATCTTTATATCGCAAAACTATTGCAAGGAATCAAACATATCATATTCAGTGATCTACAAGTTTTATGTAGGATTTTATGACTAACCATGTGAATGACCAGTTCCTGCCATCTCTCTAAATAGATATAAGTGAAACAAGAGAGTTTTAATTCTTTCTACAAAATATGTGCCCACGCTCTAACAAATATAAGTGAAGCAAAAGAGCATTCTACAAATGGTGGTTGTCTAAGTGAAGAGAAACAGGCAATCCAAACTTCAAATGATATAAGTGAAGCACATGAAGCATTCTATAAAGCCATACTCAAAAGATATAAGTGAAGTGCAAAGAGCATTCTATAAATCAAACAAGGATCATCTCATACCATCATGGTTCATAACAGAAAAATGAAAACTAAATGCAAAAGATGCTCCAAGATTGCACATATCGCATGAACGAAACGAATCCGAAAACATACGGATACTTGTTGAAGAAAGAGGGGATGCCTTTCGGGGCATCCCCAAGCTTAGACGCTTCAATTTCATTGAATATTTACTTGGGGTGCCTTGGGCATCCCAAAGCTTGAGCTCTTGCCTCTCTTCCTTCTTTTCGCATCGAGAACTCCTCGATCATCGAACACTCCATCCACACAAAACTTCAACAGAAAACTCGGTAAGATCCGTTAGTATAATAAAGCAAATCACTACTCTAAGTACTGTTGCAAACCAATTAATATTTTTTTGCATTGTGTATACTTTAATATAACTTTTTCATGGCTTAATCCACTGATATAAATCGATAGTTTCATCAAAACTAGCAAACTATGCATCAAAAAATAGAATCTGTCAAAAACAGAACAGTCTGTAATAATCTGAACATTCACCATAATTATGTTACTTGAAAAATTCTTCCACAATTAGGAAAGATAAAAAAATTGTATAGAAAGATAGTGCAAAAAGAATCAGAACTATTTGACGTTCCAGTAAAAACGTAAAATCGCGCACTACAGCAAAAGTTTCTGTCCTGCACCGTACAAACCAACAAGCATTGTAAACATCCTAAAGGCAAACCTTGGCACATTATTTTTATAATACAATGGAATTGTACAAGGGCATAATTATTTTTGTTTAAATGTTTCTGTAATCAAGATTCACAAAGTTTTCATGAGCATGAACAAAGTTCAAGGCTAGCTCCCACTTCAACAATGCTTGTCTCTCTCACTTTCACTTTCCTTTTTGAAAAAGTTTTGGGTTTCCCTCTTTATTTTTGTTGTTTTTAAACTATATGAAAGCACTCAACAGAAATAAATGACTCTCTAAAACTTCCGGGTTGTCTCCCTGGCAACGCTTTCTTTAAAGCCATTAAGCTAGGCATATAGTGCTCAAGTAGTGAATCCACCCGGATCCCAAGGTATATCAAAGCCAATTTTAATTATCAATGATTTGTAATTTAGTAGTGAGCACAAAGTAACATATATCAAGTAATGAAGAAATCTAACTCTCTTCCTATGCATTGGCATGTCATAAAAGAACAATTCATGCACACCTAGTAAAGGCCAATGCGTAGTATAAACAGTTTCTTGCAATTTTGTCATGTGGGAAACATAGAGAGGTGGAGATATAGTTCCTCTCTCATAATAATTGCAAGTAGAAGCAGCAAGCACATGCATATTATATCTATCAAAATCATCATGTGCAACGGTAAAAGGCAACCCATCAATATAATCCTTAATAAGTGCAAACTTCTCCGATATAGTGTAGTTGGGAGAATTCAAAAGGATAATAGGACTATCATGCGTGGGTGCAATAGCAACAATTTCATGTTTAACATAAGGAACCATAGCAAGTTCATCTCCATAAGCATAATTCATATTGGCATATTGGCCACAAGCATAGCAAGCATCATCAAAAAGGGATATTTCAAAAGAATCAAAGGGATCATAACAGTCATCATAGCAATCATCCTTCGGTAAGCACGAAGGGAAATTAAAAAATGTATGAGTTGAAGAGTTACTCTCATTAGAAGGTGGGCACGGGTGATCAATCCGCTCTTACTCCTTTTGTTCTTCACTCTCCTACTCATCTTTTTCATCCAATGAGCTCAAAGTTTCATCAATTTCTTCTTCCATAGACTCCTGCAAAATATTAGTCTCTTCTTGGACAGCAGGGTAGTCCTCAATATATGGTTCAACATAGGTATTAGAAGCATAATTATCATAGCAATATTTAAGTATGGCAAAATTTTCAGATTTGTAAAGAGTAGCACCATACGTTTCAATCAAAGAAGCAATTTCATAAGCACCCTTAAAAGCAACAAATTCTTCAATTTGTTGAACATCATAGTAATTATAAACACCCTTAGCATACGAAGATAAGATTCCATTATCAATAAACTCACATTGGTAGGGAAGGTGTTTCTTAGGGTTTTCAGAACAACAAGTAACATCATACATATAACATAAAGTCCAAGCATAGCATTGCAAACGATGAATTTGACCCAGTAAAAGTTTCCCTTTTTCAGATATACGGTGTCACACATAACAAGCATGCTCATCTAAAGATTTGCCCTCAACTAAGCTAGTTGGGGTTTCAGCACGAGCACATAGGGATCGAAGATGATCCAGGTAATAAGCTTCAGCAGTGTGATAGATTTTGAGTGGTTCTTCAACCATTGGTTCAGTAGGTACAACTAATTTTTTTTGGTATTTTGTGTTTCCTACCCATAACTAAAAATAGAAAACAACTAAGAACAGAAAATAAAAATTACTTTGTGATAAAGCAAACAAGCACACACGAGAATATTCACCCCACGCTATGACTCCCCGGCAACAGCGCCAAAAAAAGGTCTTGATAACCCACAAGTATAGGGGATCGCAACAGTTTTCGATAAGTAAGAGTGTCACCCAATGAGGAGCTAAAGGTAGAACAAATATTCCCTAAAGTTCTATCGACCACCGATACAACTCTACGCACGCTTGACGTTCGCTTTACCTAGAACAACTATGAAACTAGAAGTACTTTGTAGGTGTTTTTGGATAGGTTTGCAAGAATAAAAAGAGAGCGTAAATAAAAGCTAGGGGTTGTTTAGATAAAGACACAACTAAATTAGTTTTAGTAAAGAGCTTGTTGTCATGAGAAAGTTATTTGTCCCTAGGCAATCGATAAGTAGACCGGTAATCATTATTACAATTTTATTTGAGGGAGAGGCATAAGCTAACATACTTTCTCTACTTGGATCATATGCACTTATGATTGGAACTCTAGAAAGCATCCGCAACTACTAAAGATCATTAAGGTAAAACCCAACCATAGCATTAAAGCATCAAGTCCCCTTTCTCCCATACGCAAACAACCTACTTACTCGGGTCTGTGCTTCTGTCACTCACGCCACCCACGATAAGAAAATCATGAACATATTGCAAACCCTACAGCGGGGATCCCTCACGCTTGCGCGACACGGAGAGCACCATAGGACAGCACCAATAATAAAACATGCAACTCAAACCAATCTTGATCATCAAATAGCCCATAGGACAAAACAGATCTACTCAAACATCATAGGATAGCCATACATCATTGGGAAATAATATATAGCGTTGAGCACCATGTTTAAGTAGAGATTACAGCGGGTAAGAGAGAGGTTACACCGCTGCATAGAGGGGGGAAGAGTTGGTGATGATGGCGGTGAAGTTGTTGGTGAATCTTGCAGTGATGATGATGGCCACGGCAGCGTTCCGGCGCCACCGGAAGAGAAGGGGAGAGGGGGCCCCTTCGTCTTCTTATTCCTTGACCTCCTCCCTAGATGGGAGAAGGGTTTCCCCTCTGGTCCTTGGCCTCCATGGCGTGAGAGGGTGTGACACCCCCAAAATTTTGGCCTTGTTTTTATTAATTAAAATTTTACCAGGAAATTAATTTTTTCATTTTCTGGGTTTTCTTTGATTTAAGAAACATTCTTTTCTTTGATATTGTGGAGTTTTTACCACAAGTGAAAATTTTCCAAATATATTATTGGACTGGTTTAACCTCTCAAGAAAACTTTTCTTTTTATCAGTGGAATTAATTATATAATTAATTTTTTCTGATCTTCATTTCTTTAAAATTGGTTTCTCATGGTTTTAGGGTCCCATTTGAACTACAACCCTTTGATAAATTTATTTAAAATTTCAACCAAAATTTGGGTTATCATGTGATGTTTTTAAAACACTTTTATGCAAAAACATCTTTTATTCATGGGATATTTTGAGCTCTACACCAAGTTTTCAAAACTGGACCAGATGGCAGTATTGCACTACAACCCATTTAAATATTTCTTTAAAGATTCCACCAAAATTTTGGGATGTTAATAAGAGTATATTATTCAACTTTTTGCAAAAAACCCAGTGATGTTCTTTGGAAAATTTGAGTAAATCAAACTCATTTTCATTCTGGTCCAGCTTGGTGATTTGTACTGCAACCCTATTTTAACTTGCTCCTTTACCCATGATTCTTTCTCCTGCTTATAGTCCTAAAGAGACACTGGACCTATTGGAGTCTAGGAGAATGGACCTATTGGAGTGTTTTTGGTCCATGGTATGATAGCTTTTAGGTTCTGCCCAGAACTGGTTTTCTCAAAAACTTGCACTATCAAGTTTCTAGTCTTGACCAACTAACATTGCCACCCTCTCTATCGCCTAAAGAGACACTGGTCTGGAGCTTTTGGCCACCCCAAGAGTTGCCTAGATGCACATGGCATTCTATCAAACACCTGGTGTGCATGGTCAGTTTTGACATAGTTTCTGGTTTGTGCATTGGACCAGCTTGCTTTACCCAACCAACATGTCCACTAAGCTCCTAGCTAACCCTAACCCAGGCCCGCTAATCCCCAGCCTCATCCTAATCCTCTAGCACGCTCTGGCATAGCTTCGAGCATGTAGTGTGCGTGCGCTGGGCGTGCCCAGAGCGCACGTTTTGCACGCGCGCGCACCGAGCCGCCGCGTCTCGCTGTGGCCCGCCCCGTGCCCGTGCTGCCCCCTGGCCACTCGCAGACAGCACCTCGACCCCTCCCTCACCGCAGGGCCGCCCTGGCCCCCTCCTTGCGCCCTACAGCACTGCCACCGCATGCCGCCACCGCCGCCCCGACAGCTCTGCCATGGACAACGCCGCCCAAGCGACCCCAGCGCGCCAGCTGCCCTCTAGAGCAGTCCGAGCTCATCCACAAGCTTGTCCGCAAGCGCTCGTCGCCGCCACGTCCCCCTGCTGCAACAGAACGGTGGTTCGCCGGCATTCTCATCCACGGCAGCGGAACTGACCTAGCTACACTATAAATGGAGGCCCCCCGAGCCCGTGCGACCCTCAAGCCACCTCGTGCCATCCCTCTAGGGCCCCCACAGCCAGCAATCGACGGCCGGAGGCCGTCTCCTCCATTTCCGACCAGTACAGCCGCCGCCGCCCTCCGGTCCATTCAGTCGCAACCAGAGCCTCTCCCGCCCCTCCAGAGCCACCATCCTTTTCCCCTCGATCTTACAGAGCCGCCCAAGCTCTCAGCTGTGACGAGGAACCACCGCAGCCCAGAACCCCAATTCCACCCGGAGCTTCCTCCGCCACGGAGCTCGTCGGCGGCGACTCCCTCCACCCCCACCGACCCATCAACCACCGGGAGGACCGCCCCGGTCTGGGGATCCATCCCTACCCTCCGGAGCCCGCGGGAAGCCGCCGTTCGCCGACTTTGATCGCCGGAGCCCCGCATCGGCTCGGACAAAGGAAGAAGGAGGCGGGGAACGACTGGTCAAACCTGACCAATGGGCCCGCTGGACCCAGTGTCAGCGACCCAGCCCCGCCCGCGTGGTTTTAAGTGGAAGCGCAAAATCCTAAAGTACGTCTCCCCTGCTTCGAAAGCTATTCTCATCGAAACGTTTTCTTTTTTTTTGTTTTATTTTAAAATCAGAGTTTGACTGAAACTTTGACTGGCTATATCTTTTTAAATATAAATCCAAAGGACTTGATTCTTTTTCTGTTGTTTCCCAAATATTGTCTAGTTTATTTTCATATTTATTTCAAAAATTTCCAAACAACTTTTTTGTGCTGATTTTAAAGTATGTGTTAATTCAAATTTATTTAAATAGGATTTTGGAGAGGGTGAAGAAAACTTTCAAAAGTTTTGGAATGCACCCTGCCTCTCCACAACTTGAAGGCAAGCATTCTGAACCCTGGCATAATATTGTCTTGCATTATTGATACGGTTGCAACCCCATCTTGTCTCGGAGATTTCGTTATTCTATGTGATGATACGATCATAATCATAGTGCATATTGATGATTTCATGCTGTTGGCATTTGATTTGTTTGTGATAGAAATCCCCCTCATATGCCTCTCATGCCGACCAGGAAGGATCCGGGAAAGCCTCTGTCTTGGGTAGACACGAGCTTCTCCCTTGTCGAGACGATTTTGACCGGTGGGGCATGGGGAGGTATGATGAGTGGTGATTCTGTCTGATGGATGTGCAATATAATTCCTGAGCTAACCATACAGGGAATGATTAAACCTCCTGAGTCGGCCGTAGATCGAGTCTTGTTCCAGTAACCCCCATACTTGTTTCGTACTACCACTTGTCCCTGCCACAGGTAGGGTATGGTTCAGTAAATTTTCAACACATGTCCTAGCACACACCGTACAGAGAGGCCAAGGTGGAAGATACCGGCTGCATCCGGTAGGCATGCCACTTGGTCCGGGGGCATGGGTATTTCCGGTTGGGACCGAGAGGGGGGCACCCCTTAGAGTGCTTGATATAAGTTTGATCCCATGCTAAGCGAGGTTGTAGCCTCCCCACTTAGAGTTTCGCTTGACAGGTGTCGTGGGTGATTCCAGACACCGGTAAGTTAAGCTGGTGTGTGCGGTCAGGTGTGTTTTCAAATGAAAGACCGTAGACGGAACTAGTCCTGATGGACTAAAGGAATCCGTTGCTAGTGGGTAAAGAGTACACCCTCTGTAGAGATATTATACCTATTCGAATAGCCGTGTCCAGGGTTAAGGACTACAGTCTGGGATGGGTCAAGTGTCGGTCTTCGGAGGAAAAACTACTAAACCAGAACATTGATTATGACCTGTGACATATGATTATTATTATTATTGTGGACTAACCATTTGTATTATTTAATGAGTATCCCTGGGACGGTTCTACCTCCTGGATATTCATTGTGATTATCTTTTATATATAAACCCTTTATGTGGTGTCGCTCAGATGCTCGACTGTGGCATGCCAGTTATTTCAATTACTTATAAGCCCTTTATGTGGTGTCGCACAGATGCCCAACTATGGCATGCCTGTTATATCTTTTATATATAAGCCCTTTATGCGGTGTCGCTCAGACGCCCGACTGTGGCATGCCAGTTATTTCGACTACTTATAAGCCCTTTATGTGGTGTCGTTCAGACGCCCAACTGAGGTATGCTTTATATTGTTATCCTTTCGAGGCGTCGCTTCAGACACCCGATCAGTGCTTTTCATTTCTACTCCCTGATTGTTTATTTATGTTTTATTTGAATGGTCTGCTTATAAACCTTATTTCATAACAGACGAAGTGATCATAGAATATTTCAAAGCATGGTTATGAGTGGTTATATTATACCTGTGTTCTTAATGTTTGCGAGTACATTCAAAGTACTCACTGGCTTGTCCCTGGCTATTGTCTTGGCTAGATTTCTTGCGTGGAGAGGAGCATTGCAATGACAGCCCCGGAACCTACGCAATGGTGATAGAAGCCTCACGAAGATAGGAGTTATCCAGGTCAGCTGTTCCTGTGGGAAATGGAGTCCCATAGATGTTGATGTTCCGCAAACCGCTTCCGCCATCAACCACTAGAAACCATTTGTTGTACTCATAGGCCATAATGGTTTTGTACTTCTTATGATGTAATTTTCTTGGAATTTCTGTATCAAGTTGGTGCCTCATTAGCTAATAGTAATCCTGGGGCTGGTGAGCACAAGGGCCATTTTTTTGGGAAATTATATCCCGAAAATCCGGTCCTGACAAACTTGGTATCAGAGCCAGACTAACCATTGGCTAATCCTATCTTAGCCAGGTCAAAAAACCTAGGTAAACCAACCCACCAGACCTTAACCTAACCCCAGCCAAGCTTCTCGTGTAAGTTAGCCACACAGGGACCCGACACCTTTTGGCAGTCGGTGCCCAACCTATCAACCTAGCCTGCCGATCACGCGCCAGTGACCGACACCTAAATTGTTTCATTCACAAGCGTGCGAAGGAAGACTCCGTCCCCTTTTTCTATAAAAAGGGCACGCTAGCCCCAACCTAGCACAGCACAGCCTCTACCCCAAACCAAGCTAAAATGGCAGGATCCATTGTTCACAATGAGACCACGGCAACCAACCTTGGAGGTTTCGTGACCGTGCTAGCAAACCTCACCCGCCGTGCCTTCGCGTTAGAAGAGCCCCCAGAATATGTTGTGTACCAAGGGTCCATGAGCGGTGAGAGCCGTCAATTCTGGGCCACTGTGCATGTCTATGGTAGGGGTCTATCGCCAGAACGCCCCTACAGGATCACCGGAAGGACAACTTCCTTTGAACCACAAGCCATCCAACTAGCTGCTCGAGAGGCTATAGTTCAACTCCGGCACTTGTCGCCCAGAGTTAACTGTTGCTCGTTCTACTACTACCCAAGCCGTGACGGGTATGGTAGGCCACCCCAGGTTGCCAACGGTGATCACGAGACGGATCCTGCATTATTGCATCTGATGCGCTATGTAAGTGCACTAGAGGGACTGTTCGATCAAATCACCCTTGATCTGATCGCAGCTTGTGGAGAACTAATCCGCCGAGCCCCCGCAAGAAGAGAGGATGAGCCCGATGCCGACAACCCAGTTGTGCTGTTCGGACAACCGATCAAGACCTTGAGGTCAGCCCCAGCCATCGACCAAGGTACTATGATGTCCCCAGAAGTACTTCGTCACCTTTTGGGAACACGCTCCAACGGGATCGTGGCCAACAATTCCCGAGATGGTCATCATCGCTACCCTGACCCTGCAGCACCTCAACCCCCTCCAGCTAACCCCGACGGTGAGAACCGTGATGAGGCCACGATGTCCTCAAGGCACGCCCGCTTAGATATGAACGAGGTAGACTAAGTCACTCGAGTAGTACCGAGTCTTAGTATACCCCACGCCCTGTAATTGTGTGATCGTGTATCGCCATATTGGAATGTTGTGCGCCCCTATTTTAAATAATAGTTGTGCATAAGTATGTTGATGTACGGCTGCATTTTAAATTCCGGGCATAGCTACCAAAAATCACCCCGTCACCGCCCACAGTAACACGTCACTTTTGTGAGATGTGTGTATCTGTGGCTTTGACCCCGACCCCATAGAGCAGAACCGACAAACTAGTTGCCCTTCACCGTGGTAAATAACCTAGCCCAGTTGCTATATAAAAGGCCACCTTGTGACCTTGTCAAGTACCCCTCACCTTGGGCACAACCCTCACAACCATTTCTTGCCATGCCGAGCCCAAGCATTTATCTGAGGACCCCCGAGGCAACCCCAGGTAGTTTTGTTAAAATATTGTGGGACTTTACCTGCAGTACCATGGGTTCTACCCAGCCACCCCAGTACGAGCTGCTCAAATCGAGAATCGCCTCATCCACCTCGAAATATTGGGCAGTAGTGCACATCCCTCCCATAAACTCAAACCAAGACCCAACAGAAGTCTCCTTCGTGGGGAAATCTATGCCGACTCCGCAGATGGCCATAGAAGCGGCTGCACATGAAGCGCTTGTTCGCGTTCGATTCGCGGTACCCTATTCCAGCGAACGAGGGTATTATTACTTTCCGAGCCGTGCAGCACCCGAGGAAGTAGCATCTTGTCCCGGTGGACGAATTGAGAGAGACCCAGTACTGGCCAACCTTGCCGAGTACATCATCACGCAAGAGCGTCTGACCCAGCAGATAATGGGTTATGTTCAGAGCCTCGCTGATTTAAATCCTCAGATCGCCATCGGCAGACCACTGAGACCCGGCCAGGAGAGATGCGTCCATCGGCTAATCAATCCGCTTTCCCCGATAGAAGAAGAGTGTGCCCCAGTACCAAAGACGTTCTCTCGGGACCCTGTCCATTTGCCGTTTTCATTGTAAACGTCATAGCTATGTTTATTTGTATGTTGCAGCTTATGACTGTACCCTAAGTTTGTGCTATATATGAGTAAACTCTTGGTTTCAACTAATGGGAGTCTTATTTTTTAAAACAGCCCTTAGCAAATCTCGAGGACGAGATTTTTATTAAGGGGGGTAGTGTTGTGACACCCCCAAAATTTTGACCTTCTTTTTATTAATTAAAATTTTACCAGGAAATTAAAATTTTCATTTTCTCGGTTTTCTTTGATTTCAGAAACATTCTTTTCTTTGATATTGTGGAGTTTTTACCCCAAGTGAAAACTTTCCAAATATATTATTGGACTTGTTTAACCTCTCAAGAAAACTTTTCTTTTTATCAGTGGAATTAATTATATAATTAATTTTTCCTGATCTTCATTTCTTCAAAATTGGTTTCTCATGGTTTTAGGGTCCCATTTGAACTACAACCCTTTGATAAATTTATTTAAAATTTCAACAAAAATTTGGGGATGTCATGTGATGTTTTTAAAACACTTTTATGCAAAAACATCTTTTATTCATGGGATATTTTGAGCTCTACACCAAGTTTTCAAAACTGGTCCAGATGGCAGTATTGCACTACAACCCATTTAAATATTTCTTTAAAGCTTCCACCAAAATTTTGGGATGTTAATAAGAGTATATTATTCAACTTTTTGCAAAAACCCAGTGATGTTCTTCAGAAAATTTGAGTAAATCAACCTCATTTTCATTCTGGTCCAGCTTGGTGATTTGTACTGCAACCCTATTTTAACTTGCTCCTTTACCCATGATTCTTTCTCCTGCTTATAGTCCTCCCTACAAAACCCTTAAGTCCAGCAGAATGGACCTATTGGAGTGTTTTTGGTCCATGGTATGATAGCTTTTAGGTTCTGCCTAGAACTGGTTTTTTCAAAAACTTGCACTATCAAGTTGCTAGTCTTGACCAACTACCATTACCACCCTCTCTATCACCTAAAGAGACACTGGTCTGGAGCTTTTGGCCACCCCAAGAGTTGCCTAGATGCACATGGCATTCTGTCAAACACCTGGTGTGCATGGTCAGTTTTGACATAGTTTCTGGTTTGTGCATTGGACCAGCTTGCTTTACCCAACCAGCATGTCCCCTAGGCTCCTAGCTAACCCTAACACAGGCCTACTAATCCCCAGCCTCATCCTAATCCTCTAGCACGCTCTGGCATTGCGTCGAGCATGTAGCGTGCGTGCGCTAGGCGTGCCCAGAGCGCACGTTTTGCACGCGCGTGCACCGAGCCGCCGCGTCTCGCTGCCGCCCGCCCCGTGCCCGTGCTGCCCCCTGGGCACTCGCAAACAGCACCCCGACCCCTCCCTCACCGTAGGGCCGCCCTGGCCCCCTCCTGGCGCCCTACAGTGCCGCCACCACATGCCGCCACCGCCGCCCCGACAGCTCTGCCATGGACGGCACCGCCCAAGCCACCCCAGCGTGCCAGCTGCCCTCTAGAGCAGTCCGAGCTCATCCACAAGCTTGTCCGCAAGCGCTCGTCGCCGCCACGTCCCCCTGCTGCAACAGAACGGCGGTTCGCCGGCGTTCTCATCCACGGCCGCGGAACCGACCTAGCTACACTATAAATGGAGGCCCCCCGAGCTCGTCCGACCCTCAAGCCACCTAGTGCCATCCCTCTAGGGCCCCCACAGCCAGCAATCGACGGCGGGAGGCCGTCTCCCCCATCTCTGGCCAATACAGCCGCCGCCGCCCTCCGGTCCATTCAGTCGCAACCAGAGCCTCCCCCGCCCCTCCAGAGCCATCGTCCTTTTCCCCTCGATCTTACGGAGCCGCCCAAGCTCTCAGCTGTGACGGGGAACCATCGCAGCCCAGTACCCCAATTCCACCCGAAGCTTCCTCCGCCACTGAGCTCATCATCGGCGACTCCCTCCACCCCCACCGACCCATCAACCACCGGGAGGACTGCCCCGGTCTGGGGATCCATCCCTACCCTCCGGAGCCCGCGGGAAGCCGCCGTTCGCCGGCGTTGATCGCCGGAGCCCCGCATCGGCTCGGACAAAGGAAGAAGGAGGCGGGGAACGACTGGTCAAACCTGACCAATGGGCCCGCTGGACCCACTGTCAGCGACCCAGCCCCGCCCGCGTGGTTTTAAATGGAAGCGCAAAATCCTAAAGTACGTCTCCCCTGCTTCGAAAGCTATTCTCATCGAAACGTTTTCTTTTTTTTGTTTTATTTTAAAATCAGAGTTTGACTGAAACTTTGACTGGCTATATCTTTTTAAATATAAATCCAAAGGACTTGATTCTTTTTCTGTTGTTTCCCAAATATTGTCTAGTTTATTTTCATATTTATTTCAAAATTTTCCAAACAACTCTTTTGTGCTGATTTTAAAGTATGTGTTAATTCAAATTTATTTAAATAGGATTTTGGAGAGGGTGAAGAAAACTTTCAAAAGTTTTGGAATGCACCCTGCCTCTCCACAACTTGAAGGCAAGCATTCTGAACCCTGGCATAATATTGTCTTGCATTGTTGATACGGTTGCAACCCCATCTTGTCTCGGAGATTTTGTTATTCTATGCGATGATACAATCATAATCATAGTGCATATTGATGATTTCATGTTGTTGGCATTTGATTTGTTTGTGATAGAAATCCCCCTCATATGCCTCTCATGCCTACCGGGAAGGATCTGGGAAAGCCTCTGTCTTGGGTAGACACGAGCTTGTCCCTCGTCGAGACGGTTATGACCGGTGGGGCATGGGGAGGTATGATGAGTGGTGGTTCTGTCTGATGGATGTGCAATATAATTCTTGAGTTGACCATGCAGGGAATGATTAAACCTCCTGAGTCGGCCGTTGATCGAGTCTTGTTCCAGTAACCCCCATACTTGTTTTGTATTACCACTTGTCCCTGCCACAGGTAGGGTATGGTTCAGTAAATTGTCAACCCCTGTCCTAGCACACACCGTACAGAGAGGCCAAGGTGGAAGATACCGGCTGCATCCGGTAGGCATGCCACTTGGTTTGGGGGCATGGGTGTTTCCGGTTGGGACCGAGAGGGGGGCACCCCTTAGAGTGCGCGAGGTAAGTTTGATCCCATGCTAAGCGAGGTTGTAGCCTCCCCACTTAGATTTTCTCTTGACAGGTGTCGTGGGTGATTCCAGACACCGGTAAGTTAAGCTGGTGTGTGCGGTCAGGTGTGTTTTCGAATGAAAGACCATAGACGGAACTAGTCCCGGTGGACTAAAGGAATCCATTGCTAGTGGGTAAAGAGTACACCCTCTGCAGAGATATTATACCTGTTCGAATAGCCGTGTCCATGGTTAAGGACTACAGTATGGGATGGGTCAAGTGTCGATATTCGGAGGAAAAACTACTAAACCAGAACATTGATTATGACCTGTGACATATGATTATTATTATTGTGGACTAACCATTTGTATTATTTAATGAGTATCCCTGGGACGGTTCTACCTCCTGGATATTCAATGTGATTATCTTTTATATATAAGCCCTTTATGTGGTGTCGCTCAGACGCCCGACTGTGGCATGCCTGTTATTTCAATTACTTATAAGCCCTTTATGTGGTGTCGCACAGACGCGCGACTGTGGCATGCCTGTTATATCTTTTATATATAAGCCCTTTATGCGGTGTCGCTCAGACGCCCGACTGTGGCATGCCTGTTATCTCAATTACTTCTAAGCCCTTTATGTGGTGTCGCTCAGACGCCCGACTGAGGCATGCTTTATATTGTTATCCTTTCGAGGTGTCGCTTCAAACACCCGATCAATGCTTTTCGTTTCTACTCCCTGATTGTTTATTCATGTTTTATTTGAATGGTCTGCTTATAAACCTTATTTCATAACAGACGAAGTGATCATAGAATATTTCAAAGCATGATTATCAGTGGTTATATTATACCTGTGTTCTTAATGTTTGCGAGTACCTTCAAATACTCACTGGCTTGTCCCTGGCTATTGTCTTGGCCAGATTTCTTGCCTGGAGAGGAGCGTTGCGATGACAGCCCCGGAACCTATGCAATGGTGATAGCCGCCTCGCGAAGATAGGAGTTATCCAGGTCAGCTGTTCCTATGGGAAATGGAGTTCCATAGACGCTGATGTTCCGCAAACCGCTTCCGCCATCAACCACTAGAAACCATTTGTTGTACTCGTAGGTCAGAATGGTTTTGTACTACTTATGATGTAATTTACTTGGAATTTCTGTATCAAGTTGGTGCCTCATCAGCTAACAGTAATCCTTGGGCTAGTGAGCACAAGGGCCATTTTTTTGGGAAATTATATCCTGAAAATCTGGTCCTGACAGAGGGGCGAGAGCCCCTTCGAGATTGGATTTGTCTCTTTGTCTCTCTCTGTTTCCGCATTCTGTTTTCTGGCCCTTCACCGTTTCTTAAATTACCAGAGATCCGTAACATCGATTGGGCTGAATTTTGGACACGATCTCTATTTGGATATTAGCTTTCTTGCGGCAAAAGAAGGGCACCAACCGCCTTACGGGGTGGCCACGAGGGTCAGGGGCGCGCCTGTCCCCCTGGGGCGCGCCCTCCTGCCTCGTGGCCCCCTCGGGGATCGTCTCGCGATGATTCCACTTCCCAAAATTCATAAATATTCCAAAAAAATCTCCATCAGTTTTTATTCCATTTGGACTCCGTTTGGTATGGGTTTTCTGCGAAACAAAAAACATGCAACAAATAGGAACTGGCACTGGGCACTAGATCAATATGTTAGTCCCAAAAATAGTATAAAAAGTTGCCAAAAGTATATGAAAGTTGTAGAATATTGGCATGGAACAATCAAAAATTATAGATACGACGGAGACGTATCATGAAGACGCGATATACCAAAGCTGACCCAAACCACATGGCCGAGGTCGGACCTGTGGGGCCCGATGGGAAAGAGATCCCCGTTAGTTTGGTGTATGGCCAAGTAGAATTAGCCGCAAAGTATTCCCAAAAGGATTGTAGGCTAGATAGCCTGATGGATGGTATAGAAGAAGAATTTAGTCAGTCTAAGTGACTGTGTACTTCAAGTGACATATATTGTCCCTAGCCGGATTGTAAATCATTTGTCATGGCGGACCTTTCCGCTTCAACCTCTGGACCCGATAGTCCGGAGTGTTTCCGAATACCCGCTCGGTTATGTAAAAACCGGGGTACGCATGGAAACCAGGCGTAGGGGTCATAAGTGCTTGAACATACAAGTGCCCAACTAGCTATGTTATATTACATGGATTGTAAGAAACATCTTCCATGTAGAATAGTTCCGTTAAGGGTTCCTTTCCCTGGGTACGCATGCCCTAATGTGCATGTCCGAACTGCGAAAAAGAGACGCAGGCTTATAAACATCTGGGGGCATGTATCAAAATAAAAGTCATCTTTTGTTCACCGACCGAATATTCTCTTAAGAATGCTAGCTTTCTGCTTCACCCAGTCTGAGGTACACATTCGGCTGACCCGGCAGTAGCAATCACAGAGGTGCTCCCCTTATGCCCTAGCCGAATTAACGGGAACGTAGGCCATAAACACAAGAGCCAGGCAACCCAGCTTGGCCAAAACTTAAGTCATATCGATGCATATAGTGGCGAAAAAAAGGTACATGTGGAAGAATAACACATGTTTGGGGCATAATGCCCAGAAAAATAGTTATATTAAGCTTCTGTATAAGAAGCCCCCAGGTATAATGAGCGCGGTTTAGCGCGTCAAGATTGTGTAGTCAATACACAAGTTAGCCTTTTAAGGCCTTAAGGAGAAGTAAAAGGAAGAAAGAAAGAGAGAAAAGACAGATAACGGATATGCAAAAAATTTACAGTGGTAAGGAGACGAACATAGAGTCCGGCACTAGGCGTAGAATCTTCGGAGTCTGGCTGCGTTCCATGGGTTTGGCTCGAGTCGGTTGTCCGACGCATCCCGCAGACGGTACGCTCCACCGGTCAGAACCTGGTCGATAGAAGGGACCTTCCCATTTGGGCTTGAGCTTGTTCTTTTTCTTCTCCAGCAGGCATAGAACCAGTTTGCCAATGTTATAAGTTTTGGCCCGTACTTCTCTGCATTGATACCTTCGAGCATGTTGCTGATAGAATGCGGAACCAACTTTTGCCACATCGCGCTCCTCCTCCAGGGCGTCCAAACTGTCCTGCCGATCGAGCTCGGCCTCTTTTTCTGCATACATGCGCACTCAAGGTGAGTCATGAATTATATCGCAAGGTAGAACCGCCTCTGCGCCGTACACCATAAAAATCAGTGTGTGTCCAGTAGTGCGATTCAGCGTGGTCCGCAACCCCCATAGTAAAGAGTCGAGCTCCTCTACCCAGTGCGTGTTTGATTCCTTTAAGGACCGCACTAATCTGGGTTTGATGCCGCTCATGATAAGACCATTTTCTCGCTTGACTTGACCGTTGGTTTGCGGGTGATAGACAGAAGCAAAATCGAGCTTGATGCCCATGTTGCTGCACCCAAGTTTTACCTCGTCGGCTGTAAAGTTCGAGCCGTTGTCAGTGATAATGCTGTGGGGATGCCATAACAGTGTACAACCCCAGATATGAAGTCTATCACCGGTCCGGATTCAGCCATTTTAACGGGTTTGGCTTCTATCCATTTGGTGAATTTATCCACCAAGACCAGTAAGTATTTTTTTCTTATGGGTTCCCCCTTTGAGGGGTCCGACCATATCAAGCCCCCAAACTGCAAAGGACCAAGTAATGGGGATTGTTTCGAGAGCGGTAGGCGGCATATGGCTTTGGTTTGCAAAAAGCTGGCAACCGACGCAACATTGAACAAGGTCCTGTGCGTCTGCTCGGGCCGTCGGCCAGTAGAAACTTGTATGGAAGGCCTTGCTTACAAGGGTCCGGGCTGCGGCGTGGTGGCCGCCGAGTCCAGCATGGATTTTTGCCAAAAGCTTCCGCCCTTCCTCTTCGGAGATGCACCTTTGAAGGAGTCCGGTTGTGCTTTTCTTATAAAGCTCTCCCTCGTGGACCCTGTAGGCTTTAGACCACCGCACAATGCAGCGTGCCTCGTTTTGGTCCTCAGGTAGTTCCTGCCTGGTTAGGTAGGCCAGGAATGGTTCTGTCCACGGGGCGATGACGGCCATTATCACGTGGGCTGAAGGCGTTATTTCGATGGCAGAACCTCCGATTGTGTCAGAGTGTTCGGTATCTGGTGTTGTGGCCGGGTCCGGACTATTGTTACCGGTGTCCCCTTCCCATACCACGGATGGTTTAAACAATCTTTCCAAGAAGATGTTAGGTGGGATAGGGTCGCACTTAGCGCCGATGCGGGCAAGGATATCCGCCGCTTGGTTGTTTTCTCGAGCCACATGTGGAATTCCAGCCCTTCGAACCGACCTGACATTTTGAGGACAGCGTTGCGATAAGCCACCATTTTCAGATCCTTGGCATCGAAGTCTCCATTTATTTGAGATATTGTGAGGTTCGAGTCCCCACGCACCTCCAGGCATCGAATGCCCATGCAAACTGCCATCCGGAGACCATGTAACAGGGCCTCGTATTCGGCTGCGTTGTTAGAGTCTGTGTATAGTATTTGGAGTATTTATTGGACTGCATCTCCGGTGGGGGACGTCAGGACGACGCCAGCCCCCAGACTAGCCAGCATTTTAGAGCCGTCGAAGTGCATGGTCCAATTGGACTACGCGTCGTACTCTTTAGGGAGTTCGGCTTCTGTCCATTCGGCGACAAAATCGACCAGTACTTGCGACTTAATGGCTCGCCGAGGTCTATATGTTATGTCGAATGGTAGGAGCTCGATAGCCCATTTGGCAATCCGGCCCGTGGCATCGCGGTTGTTTATTATGTCGTTGAGTGGTACTTCCGAGGCCACCGTGATTGAACACTCTTTAAAGTAGTGTTGTAGTTTCCGAGATGCCATAAATACTGCGTATGTTATCTTTTGATAATGTGGGTACCATGATTTGCATGGAGTGAGGACAGAGGATACATAATAAAGCGGCTTTTGAAGTGGGAATTTATGTCCGTCCGTCTCTCATTCGCCGACGAGCACTGCGCTTACAACTTGGTGAGTTGTCACTATATATAACAGCATTGGTTCACTGACATTTGGCGTGGCCAAGATTGGGTTGGTGGCCAAGATCGCTTTTATTTCTTCCAATCCGGCTGTTGCCGCGTCCGTCCACTCGAAGTGTTCGGTGCACCGAAGAAGGCGATAAAGGGGTAATGCCTTTTCGCCTAGTCGGGAGATAAAGCAGCTTAAGGCCGCCACGCATCCAGTTAACTTCTGTATTTGTTTGAGGTCGGTTGGGATGGCCAACTGGGATAGAGCTCGGATTTTGGCCGGATTTGCTTCAATTCCTCTACTGGAGATTATGAAGCCTAGGAGCTTTCCGGCTGGCACGCCGAAAACGCATTTTTTCGGATTGAGCTTGATGTCGTATGTTCGGAGATTGTCGAACGTGAGCCTTAAGTCTTCTATTAAGGATTCGACGTGTCTGGTTTTAACTACCACATCGTCTACGTATGCCTCCACTGTTTGCTGATCTGTTTTTTCAGGCATGTCTGAATCATTCGTTGATACGTTGCACCGGCATTTTTGAGCCCGAAGGGTATTGTGTTGAAACAGAAAGGGTCGTATGGAGTTATAAATGCCGTTGCGGCTTGATCGAACTCCGCCATCTTAATTTGGTGGTAACCGGAGTATGCGTCGAGGAAGCACAATGAGTCGTGTCTTGCAGTAGCGCCGATAATTTGATCGATGCGGGGGAGGGGGAAGGGATCCTTGGGGCAAGCCTTGTTAAGGTCCTTGAAATCGACACATAGGCGCTAGGATTTATCCTTCTTTGGTACCATCACCAGGTTTGCTAGCCAGTCCGGATGTTTTATTTCTCTAATGAGTCCGGCCTCCAGTAACTTGGCTAGCTCCTCTCCCATGGCTTGTCGCTTAGGTTCAGAGAAATGCCGAAGAGTCTGCTTGACCGGCTTGAATCGTTTTAGGATGTTAAGGCTATGCTCGGCCAGCTTGCGTGGGATTCCTGGCATGTCTGAAGGATGCCAGGCGAATATGTCCCAATTCTCGCGTAGGAACTCCCGTAGTGCTGCGTCTACAATGGGGTTTAATTGTACCCCGATGGATGCCGTTTTTGTAGGGTCCGTTGGGTGGACTTGGAATTTGACTATTTCATCCGCTGGTTTAAAAGAGGTGGACTTGGATCTTTTGTCAAGTATCACGCTGTCCCTGTCCACTATTGAGCACAGCGTAGTTAAATCCTCCGCCGCGAGGGCTTCAGATAATGACTCGAGGGCCAGCGCGGCTGTTTTGTTATCGGCGCGGAGTGTTATGTTCGGATCACTAGCTAGAGTGATGATTCCATTTGGCCCGGGTATTTTGAGCTTTATGTACCCGTATTGGGGTATGGCTTGGAAGATCGTGAATGCTTCCCGCCCTAGAAGGGCGTGGTATCCGCTACTGAACGGGGCCACTTGGAATGTAATTTCTTCGGACCTATAATTCTCCGGAGTGCCGAATACCACATCTAGTGTGATTTTCCCGGCGCAACGTGCCTCCCGACTAGGGATGATTCCTCTGAAGGTCGTGCTGCTTTGCTCAATGTGGTTTCTTTCTATTTCCATTTTTTGAAGAGTCTCCTCATAAATGAGGTTTAATCCGCTGCCGCCGTCCATGAGCACTTTAGTAAGCCAAAAGTCGTCCACAATTGGACTAAGGACCAAGGCATCTGGTGCTCGGGCTGTTCGGAATTTAGGTTCGTCACTGGCATTGAAGGTGATAGCCGTGTCTCTCCATGGATTCATTGCTGCCACGTGGCAGACTTCGGCAAGGCTACGGAGTGCTTGCTTACGCCTATTATTTGAGGCGAAGGTCTCGAAGACTGTCAATATTGTATTGTTATCTAAGGGATGGTGCTCTGCGGTGTTTTTAATGAGGAGATCCTCACCACTTTTGGCCACCTGCCGGAGTACCCAACATGCTCTAAGGTTGTGTGTTGGTATGGTATCCGTTGTACTGTGAATTTTGCAGGGCCCATTAAGCCATCCCTCCAATACGGTTCCACGCCCTGTAGTGGGCTTTTGCATCTTTGTAATTGAGTCAGGCGACTTATGAGAGTGCACCCTTTTTGTTCGGACTGGGGGTTTTGTCAGAGCCGGATTATCCCGAAATTTTGTTTGGGTTTTCCAGGTGCTTTCCATCGCATTGTACTTTTGTACTATGGCCGCCAAGTCAGCAAAGCGTGCTATGTCACGATGACTTATGGCGTTGAGGATTCCCTTGTCCGTGCAATTATTGCAAAAGAATGAAATTACCTCTTCCTCACGACAGTCCTTGACCTTGTTCATTACAAGGAGGAATCTGTACCAATAGTGATGTACTGTTTCCTGGGGCTCTTGTCTAATGTGGGAAAGATCATTTGTATCAGGGTGGGTGGGTGGATTTAAGTCCGGACCTTGACCCGATTTGAGACCCAGGGGCGGGGGAGTTTTCGATCTTGGAAGTTCGGGCTCCGGGATGTTGCCTAGTGGATCTGGCCTGCTGCCTGATTCTAGGTTCAGGGTTTGGGCGATGTCCTCCCATAGACGAGTATCCGGCTCGGAGAGCTCGGTAATCCGGACATAGTTTGTCCTCAAGATAGAGGAAGAATCGCCGCATTGCTCCTTTACCACCGCTATCTGATGGGTGACCGGCGGAGAATTAATCTCTCTTTGGTCGGGTTTAAGCCCAATCCGATCATAGTCCATAGCAACTCCCAAAGCAGCGATGCGATCCAAGAGCTTGTTCAAAGAGAGAGCTTCGTTGGATTCATCCGCTCGCTAAGTTTCGAGCCGATGTGGAGGCTGTTTTCGATGACCCGAGAAGTCATCGTCGGTGCAGCGGCCGAACGGGCGGTCATGACGAAGCCGCCTAGTCGAAGAGTTTGGCCTACAGCCAGGGCTCCCCCAGAGGTGATGTTGTCCCTGGCAACGAGACGAGCCATCCTTCCTTGCGATGACGGCACAGTGGAACTCTCAATGAAAGCACCAATGTCGCTGTCAAAACCGGCGGATCTCGGGTAGGGGGTCCTGAACTGTGCGTCTAAGGCAGATGGTAACAGGAGCCGAGGGACACGATGTTTACCCAGGTTCGGGCCCTCTCGATGGAGATAATACCCTACTTCCTGCTTAATTGCTCTTGATGATATGAGTATTACAAGAGTTGATCTACCACGAGATCGTAGAGGCTAAACCCTAGAAGCTAGCCTATGGTATGATTGTTGTTGTCCTACGGACTAAACCCTCTGATTCATATAGACACCGGAGGGGGCTATGTACACAGAGTCGGTTACAAGGAAGGAGATCTACATATCCGTATCGCCAAGCTTGCCTTCCACGTCAAGGAGAGTCCCATCCGGACACAAGACGAAGTCTTCAATCTTGTATCTTCATAGTCCAACAGTCCGGCCAAAGGATATAGTACGGCTGTCCGGAGACCCCCTAATCCAGGACTTCCTCAGAGGCCGAGACCGCAGGCCCAACGCCGGCTATGGGGAGAGGGTGAGTCCTGCGGCGGGCCAGTTCCGGTGAGCCGGTCCGGCCCGGCAGGGCTGCGCGGCCACAGCTGACCTTGGAGGGGTCCGGGCGCCATACAAGGGCCGCAGCGGCAAAGAAGCCGGCGAAGGCCGCGGTGAAGAAGAAGACAGTCGCCCCTTCTTCGTCCACGCGTTTCCATACACCACCTCCTTCTCCTCCTCCGGAGGATGTTGATACGGAGGTTACTTTCGATTATGGATCCCTCAACCCGAGGAGGAAGAGGAAAACAGTAGAGGAGGAGGCGGACAACGAGTAAGTATCTGGTTCCTTTTTGTTATCTCTGCCTCCTCAATCTGTGTTGCTCGTCTTGACTTGTCTTCGTCTTTGCAGGTATGTGGAGACGCTGGCCCAGAGAGTGAAGAGGGCCAAGGTCGCGGCGGGTGGCCAGCCCCCCAATTGGTACTTTGAGGGCGCCACTGGCGGTGTTGAGCAGCCCGGACAGCAGCCCCCGGCATAGCCCCCAGCATAAGTTCATCACTCTTCCCCCGTCGACATGTGTCAGGGGCACGACACTTTGGTGCTGACCTTGCCTGGTATGCAGGACGAGAGCAGTAGGAGGAGGAGCCACAGAGGGCTACTCCCAACACGCCGCCCCCATCGACCACGCCGCCCCGAGGGGCGTCCCCGGCAAGGGCGCCAGGCACCGAGCCCACGCACATGGAGGAGGAGGAGGAGAACTTGGGCGCTGGCGGGTTTGCCTCGACGCCAAATGTTGGCGGGGAGGGGACTTCTGTTTCCCAGCCGGGTACTGGCACAGGTAAGTCGTTCGCCGTTCATCCCTGCTTCTTATTCTTTCCGGCTCTTGGTCCTGGCCTTGCCTCACCCCCTTCTTCGGCGTCCAGATTTCTCCTCGGTGAACCCAGAGGATGTGGACGCCGTCATCGAGGATGTCGCCAAGGCCGCCGAGGCGGACACCGAGAAGATCGCCACCGAGGAGGCCGCCAAGGGCGCTGCCGAGGATGCCGCCAAGGGGCCTACCGGGGAGGCCGGCAAGGCTGCCGCTGAGGAGACCGGCAAGGGGCCTGCCAGAGAGGCCGGCAGGGCCGCTGCTGAGGAGGAGGAGGAGGTGGCTGATGACCAGCCTTCCTCTTCTGCTGCTTCCGGCTCCGGCAAGTACCTGAGGGTGAGCGACGACTTGTTCGTCCACCTTCCAGGCGCATCGAGCACCAGGACACCCGTTGAGGGAGAGGTGTTCGACGATGAAGTGCTTGCCGCTGCCGGGCTTGAAGTCGTCGACGAGTCGATTGTTGGTGGCGACAATTCACAGGAAGAGCGGCTCCTCCACGCCATGGGCGCCAGCTTCCGGAAGCTCCAGGCGCTCCACCACGCCCGCCTGGACAAGGCTAAGTCCAGGACGGCGGTGGTGGAGAAGGCAGAGGTGGACCTCCAGAAGCGCGTCGCCGAGATGCAGGACTAGTTCCGCAAGGCCCACAAGGAGCTCAAGGCTGCCCAGGGCAAGCTGGCCAAGCGCGACGTGGAGCTCACCATGAAGCTCGCCGACATCGACAAAGCTCAAGAGACGGTGAGGAACTTGGCCGCGGCCGCCGAAGCCGCCCGGACCCAGCACGAGGCCGCGCTGAACTCCCAGGAGGAGGACCTCGCTGCACGCGAGGAGAAGCTTGCCGCCATGCTTCGCAGCAAGGATGCAGAGGTGGAGAAGCTTGTCTTGCATGAACCAGTGAGCTGGAGCAAAGGCACAAAGAGGCACTCAATGCCCACGCCCAGGTTCACGCCGGCAAGGTGGAGGAGTTGGAGGCAGAGCGCGACGGGCTGAAGGAGCTGGCCCTGAAGCTGTTCCAGGAGAAGGACACGCTTAACAGTGCCCAGACAGAGGCGCAGGGTGCGGTCGTCAGCAAGGCTGGGGAGCTCTCTGAGGCCAACAACTCCATCAAAGACCTCAAGCTGAAGCTGGAGGGTCTCAAGAAGGTGCTGTCGGAGGCCAAAACCCGAGAGGGGACCCTGGCCAAGGAGCTGGAGGCCGAGAAGCAGTTGCGGAAGAATGAGGGCCTCAACTTCGCGGATCACGTGGAGGGTGAGAACCGTTGGCTCGATCGCCTCGCCACCGTTGCCAACCAGGCCGCTGCGCAGCTGGCCATCATGGGGATGTCGGACGTGGGGTATATCCCGGAGCGGAGCGTGAGCGCCAACTGCAGCCTGACCATGTTCCTTGAGCAGGTCGTCGGCGCTCTGGAGTGGCTCCACGCCAACCGGGCGGCCTCACTGACCAAAGAGTCCCGGAGGCTTTGTCAGGGTGCCATGACCAAGGTTCTCACCAAGGTGGCGCACTGGTACCCCGACCTTGACTTCAACGCCGCGCTGGAGAGCTTGCCGGAGGGTACTGACCTCGCGCCGCTCAGGGAGCGCATCAAGCCCATCATTAGCCGAGTCGGCGAAATTCAGAGGGTGGAGGGCCAGCGCCGGGATTAGGCACCCCGTTCTTTATCGCCGCTGCAGGTTCACAACCAAGACAATCGCTATCTCTAGTTAGAACCGCAGAAACAATTCGATGTAATATAACTCTGCAGCACTTTCAGTATTATGCATGTTATTTTCCTATTCGATTTTCCTTTGTATGTCCACCGTACGTTACTGGGTAGGCTCGCTGGCGCTAAAACCTAAGGCGGCATCTTGGGGATGGATCCCCATTGGCCTGCCGGGTGTGCTTGCTGCCGGGCGAACCACCTTGCCGCCCTTAGCGCAGCCGCCCGAACTGTCGAGCTTGCTAGAGTCAGAGTCGGGAGTGTTGCAAAGTGCAGAAGGCTACCCCGCCACTCTCGACGCGGCCGCTTTGAGCTGTTGAGCGGACTCAAAATAGAAAAGGGCGTTGCCAATTGCGGGAGGGCCTCTTTGCGTGCAGGTTTCTCATACATAGGCGAGATCTCCGAGGATGATAACCTTATGTATAGGAGGAAATAACTCAAAGCTCTGAATGACTTAGCTTTTCTGTTGCCGCGCCGGTGTCGTTCCTCTGGCCGCCTTCTTCTCAGGAGCCAAGGGCGATGAAGAACTGCTAGGCTAACTACTAGAACAGATTCTCACAATTGCGCCCCCTACCTGGCGCGCCAAAGATGTCGGTGTGGAACGACACCTATGGGATCACAAGAATCCCTACTACGGTTGCCGGGGCACGGGGTTGCGAGAAGAGCAGGGTTAGTAGCCAGCACAAGGATCGTTTATCCAGGTACGGGCCACGAGGATGCGTAAAACCCTAGTCCTGCTTTGGTGGGTGTATTTCAGAGAGTTCTTGAGCTCTCGAACTAGTTGTGGTCAGTGTGTGGTTCCAAAGAGCCGAATCCTTCTCCAGTATGCCATGGACCTTCTTTTATAGTCGAAAGGGGCTGCCACAGTGGCACACAGGAGGTGGAAAGGCATACAGTGCCCTGAGCTTATCGCTCGTATTACAGGACAAGACGCATTTAATGCGTAGCTTAGGTGTCCCCTTGCTTTATTGGGGACGGGGGCGAGGCCCGTCCCGTCCGTCGCCACTCCTCCTCGCTTTGACACGCGCCCTAGTCAGCGATGTGTGCGGCGCCATGTAGGCAGGCAGGCAGCTGAGGTGGCGCGGTGGTGGAGCCTTCACGAAGATCTGCATGCCGCCACGCAGGCTCTCGATGAGTTGGCCTAGGAGCTGCATGTTGCCACGCAGGTGCCCGCCCAGCTGGTTGGGCTGGCAGCTGCATGTGAACGGTGGTGGAAGCTTGGTTGGCATGGGCCTGCTGGCGTCCTTGGTGAGGGCCTTGTAGTGTGGCCCGGCAAGGGTCTTGCCGTGGCGCGCTGTCGTCCCCGGCAAGGGCCTTGCCGGGGGTCTGGTGGCCTTCCTCGGCAAGGATCTTGCTGAGGATCGTCGTCTTCTAATCATCATCTGATCTCGAATATGTCTTCACAAAGATCTGCATGCCACCACAGAGGTGCCTTCCTGAGCCCTGGCCCCCGTGGATGATGGCGTCGGGGACCGTGGGCTCAAGGGTGGCTTGCTCTGTTGGTGTGGGGCGAGCTGTCCCGGCAAGGATCTTGTCAGGGCTGCTGAGGCTGCCCCAGCAAGGGTCTTGCCGGGGTAACGTACTTTGTCCCTCTGCTCTTTGTGGTCTTGGCCTTGGCGTTGCTCTTATTATCTTGGGCTTTGGTCTTACCTTGGCTCACCTCCCCTGTTCTGCTTGGTGTGTCCGTAGGCGCGGCTTCGACTGCCCGTGCACAGGTATAGGGGTACAAAAACGCACCCCTCTTTTTGTACACCGACAAAGACCTTCTTCTTGATAACATCATCGGGCATACCTGCAAGCTTAAATAATCCACAAACTTCATCCACGTAGATTAAGTGTAAATCGGGATGCAATGTTCCATCTCCTGCAAAAGGATTAGCTAGCAGTTTCTCTATCATACCCGAAGGAATTTCAAAGTACACATTTTTTGTAGGTTCATTAGGTTGAGGGGTAGCTAATTGTGGTTCCGGACGAGGTGAAGATACCCCGAACAAACCCCTCAAAGGATGTTTTCCATAGTAATAAGTGACAGTAAATTTCAGCACACTATATAAATTTTTGCTTACCAAATTCCACCTACCAATGGTGATTCACTCCCCGGCAACGGCGCCAGAAAAGAGTCTTGATGAACCACAAGTATAGGGGATCTATCGTAGTCCTTTCGATAAGTAAGAGTGTCGAACCCAACGAGGAGCGGAAGGAAATGATAAGCGGTTTTCAGCAAGGTATTCTCTGCTAGCACTGAAATTATCGGTAACAGATAGTTTTGTGATAAGGTAATTTGTAACGGGTAACAAGTAACAAGTGTAAATAAAGTACAGCAAGATGGCCCAATCCTTTTTGTAGCAAAGGACAAGCCTGGACAAACCCTTATATAGAGAAAAGCGCTCCCGAGGACACATGGGAATTATCGTCAAACTAGTTTTCATCACGCTCATATGATTCGCGTTCATTACTTTGATAATTTGGTATGTGGGTGGACCGGTGCTTCGGTGCTGTCCTTTCTTGGACAAGCATCCCACTTATGATTAAACCCTATTGCTAGCATCCACAACTACAAAAGAAGTATTAAGGTAAACCTAACCATAGCATGAAACATATGGATCCAAATCAGCTTCTTACGAAGCAACTCATAAACTAGGGTTTAAGCTTCTGTCACTCTAGCAACCCATCATCTACTTATTACTTCACAATGCCTTCCTATAGGCCCAAATAATGGTGAAGTGTCATGTAGTCGATGTTCACATAACACCACTAGAGGAAAGACAACATACATCTCATCAAAATATCGAACGAATACCAAATTGACATGACTACTTATAGCAAGACTTCTCCCATGTCCTCAGGAACAAACGTAACTACTCACAAATCATATTCATGTTCATAATCAGAGGGATATTAATATGCATAATGGATCTGAACATATGATCTTCCACCAAATAAACCAACTAGCATCAACTACAAGGAGTAATCAACACTACTAGCTACCCACAGGTACCAATGTGAGGCTTTGGGACAAAGATTGAATACAAGAGATGAACTAGGGTTTGAGAGGACATGGTGCTGGTGAAGGTGTTGATGGAGATTGGCCCCCTCCCAATGAGAGGATCGTTGGTGATGACGATGGCGATGATTTCCCCCTCCCAGAGGGAAGTTTCCCCGGCAGAACAGCTCTGCCGGAGCCCTAGATTGGTTCCGCCTCGTGGCGGCGGAGTTTCTTCCCGAAAGCTTGCTTATGATTTTTCAGGGTAAATGACTTCATATGGCAGAAGACGGGCACCGGAGGCCTGCCAGGGGGCGCGCCCCCACCCTCATGGCCAAGGTGTGGGCCCCCTCTGGTATTTTCTTCGCTCAGTATTTTTTATTAATTCCAAAAATGACTTCCGTGAAGTTTCAGGACTTTTGGAGTTGTGCAGAATAGGTCTCTAATATTTGCTCCTTTTCTAGCCCAGAATTCCAGCTGCCGGCATTCTCCCTCTTCATGTAAACCTTGTAAAATAAGAGAGAATAGGCATAAGTATTGTGACATAACATGTAATAACAGCCCATAATGCAATAAATATTGATATAAAAGCATGATGCAAGATGGACGTATCATCGGTAGTTGCTGAGGCAGCGTGGGGAAGCGGAGACGCCCACGTCCAATCAATCGCCATGTGTCGACCAAGGCCACGGGTTGTTGGGGCCCTCGGCACTCCGCACTTGGCCTTTGGCTTCGCTTCGAAGCCAAGTCCGAGCACGTCTTGGGCACGGGGGCTACTGTCGGCGTCCTGGGAACGGGGGTCCCCAGACTTGCCTGCCTGCGGCCCACGGCGTGGCTCCGCCAGCGGACCCGTACGTCCCATCTTCACCAACAAACACTCAAGACCCTCGCGAGGGGCCAAGCCTCGCGAGGCGGACGACACAAGACCTCCTCGGGAGCGGCCTCACCAGGCTGGCTCGCGAGGGGCGGAGAGATCAAGGCAAGGGACACCTCGCGAGGTACAAGTGACGCCAGCCATGATAACTGGAGCTAGGCGGGCGCCAGTGCGTGCAGTGTCCTCGTTTCCTCTTTGGTGCCAAAGGGGCAAGCGCAGGCGAGGTGTCCCGAGGCATCAGGAAAAGGTTTCCATATCGGTGCAACGAGACCAAGACCAGGAGCACGGCAGGACGGAGGTCACCATGGAGCCCAAGATGGCGTCACCACCAGAGCCTTTGGCAGGCGAAGACCACCTTTAGTCAGGATAGCTTGTACTAGTTGTCCCCCTTTAAATTGGCTGTTGTGGCATCCCTTCCCGCTCAATATTTGGGGAGAGGACCAGGCCTCTATAAATAGGACTAGCCACCACAGTAGGAGGCAACTCATCGTGAAACGGATTCAAATCATCCTCACCCACACAAGTTCAACAAGCACAAGAACACCTCACCTCAGGAGGCTGTTCTTCCCTTGTACTGTTCATCCTCATCCCAAGAGGCAATCCACCACACCACACTGGAGTAGGGTATTACACCACAACGGTGGCCCGAACCAGTATAAATCTCGTGTCTCTTGTGTTGCGGGTTCGTCGAGCTAGGCTTTGAGATCGCGGTGAGGCTGATGGCGTGATTAGGTAGGGGGAAATCTTCGTGCACACCCCAGTGTTCGAACCTCAAGGGTTTTGCCGGAATGCGAGATCCGACAGGAGGTATTACTGTTGTTCCTAATGATAAGAATGAACTTATTCCACAAAGAATTGTTATAGGCTATAGAATGGTAACTGGTTTTAGAAAATTAAACAAAGCGACTAGAAAAGATCATTACCCTCTGCCTTTTATTGATCAAATGCTAGAAATATTATCTAAGGAGACACACTTTTGTTTCCTTGATGGATATTCTGGTTTTTCACAAATACCTGTTTCTCAACCTGATCAAGAAAAGACCACTTTTACTTGTCCCTTTGGAACTTATGCATATAGACGTATGCCTTTTGGTTTATGCAATGCACCTGCCACCTTTCAAAGATGTGTGACTGCAATATTCTCTGACTTTTGTAAAAAGATTGTTGAGGTTTTCATGGATGACTTCTTTGTTTACGGCAAGTCTTTTGAAGACTGTTTAAGAAATCTTGATCGAGTTTTGTAGAGATGCGAGCAAACAAATCTTGTCTTGAATTGGGAGAAGTGCCACTTTATGGTTAATGAAGGTCTTGGGTCATAAAATTTCTGAAATAGGAATTGAAGTTGACAAAGCTAAGGTTGATGCAATTGAGAAAATGCCATGTCCGAAAGATATCAAAGGTATTTGTAGTTTCCTAGGTCATGTTGGTTTCTATAGGAGATTTATCAAAGACTTTTCTAAAATTTCTAGGCCTCTTACGAGTCTTTTGCAAAAGGATATTCCTTTTGTTTTTGATGATGATTGTTTAGAAGCCTTTGAAACACTCAAGAAAGCCTTAATTTCTGCACCTATCGTTCAACCATGTGATTGGAACTTGCCTTTTGAAATTATGTGTGATGCTAGTGATTATGCTGTTGGTGTTGTTCTAGGACAAAGAGTTGATAAGAAATTGAATGTTATTCATTATGCTAGTAAAACTCTAGACAGTGCTCAAAGAAATTATGCAACTACTGAAAAAGAATTCTTAGCAGTGGTGTTTGCTTGTGATAAATTTAGACCTTATATTGTTTATTCAAAAGTAATTGTTCACACCGATCATGTTGCTATTAAATATCTTATGGAAAAGAAAGATGCTAAACCTATACTTATTCGATGGGTTCTCTTGCTACAAGAATTTCATTTGCATATCACTGATAGAAAAGGAGCTGAGAACCCCGTAGCTGATAACTTGTCTAGGCTTGAAAATGTGCCTGATGACCCACTACCTATTGATGATAGTTTTCCTGATGAGCAGTTAGCTGCAATAAATGTTTCTCATAACACTCCTTGGTATGCTGACTATGCTAATTACATTGTTGCTAAATATTTACCACCTAGCTTTACTTACCAATAAAAGAAAAAATTCTTCTATGATTTCAGACACTACTTTTGGGATGACCCACATCTTTATAAAGAAGGTGTAGATGGTATTATTAGACGTTGTGTACCTGAGCATTAACATGGATAAATCCTTCGGAAATGTCACGCTGAAGCTTACGAAGGGCATCATGCTGGAGATAGAACTGCTCACAAGGTATTGCAACCTGGATTTATTGGCCTACTCTCTTCAAGGATGCCCGTAAGTTCGTCTTGTCTTGTGATGAATGTCAAAGAATAGGTAATATCGGTAAGCGTTAAGAAATGCCTATGAATTATGCACTTGCTGTTGAACCATTTGATGTTTGGGGATTTGATTACATAGGACCTTTTCCTTCCTCTAATGGGTATACACATATTTTGGTTGCTGTTGATTATGTTACTAAATGGGTAGAAGCTATTCCAACCAATAGTGCTGATCACAAAACCTCTATTAAAATGATTAAGGAAGTTATTTTCCCAAGGTTTGGAGTCCCTAGATATTTAATGACTGATGGTGGTTCACACTTTATTCATGGTGCTTTCCGTAAAATGCTTGCCAAGTACGATGTTAACCATAGAATTGCATAACCTTATCATCCTCAGTCTAGTGGTCAAGTTGAGCTTAGCAATAGAGAAATAAAATTAGTTTTACAAAAGACTGTTAATAGGTCCAGGAAGAATTGGTCTAAGAAATTAGATGATGCAATTTGGGCTTATAGAACAGCATATAAAAATCTTATGGGTATGTCTCCTTATAAAATGGTTTATGGAAAAGCTTGTCATTTGCCTCTTGAGTTAGAACATAAAGCATATTGGGCACTCAAAGAACTCAACTATGATTTCAAACTTGCTGGTGAAAAGAGGTTATTTGATAGTAGTTCATTAAATGAATGGAGAACCCAAGCTTATGAAAATGCAAAACTATTCAAAGAAAAAGTTAATAGATGGCATGACAAGAGAATCCAAAAGCGTGAGTTCAAAGTCAAAGAATATGTTCTTTTGTACAACTCTCGTTTCAGATTCTTTGCAGGAAAACTCCTCTCAAAATGGGAAGGCCCATATGTTATCGAGGAGGTTTATCAGTCTAGAGCCATCAAAATAAATAATGCCGAAGGTACTAACCCGAAGGTTGTCAATGGGCAACGAATAAAACATTATATCTCAGGTACGCCCATTAATGTTGAAAGTAATATTATCCAAACTTTGACACCGGAAGAACACATAAAAGAGTCCTTCCGGAACACTCCAGAATCGTGAAAATAAGGAGGTACGTGATACGGTAAGTAAACGGACTCCGAAAAATCCGCAAAAATATTTTTGTCACTTTTGGAATATTTAGAAAAATAGGAAAAGAAGAAACTTCCAGGAGGCGTACTGTGACACTCCAAAAAATTTTATTTAGTTTTAGCAAAAACCTTGTTGAATTTTTTTTATTTTGTGGATTGAGACCTTTCAAAATTTTCAGAAAAACAATCCTCTCAAAAATCTTTTTCTTTGGCTAGGATTGTTATATCTGTTTTCTTCCTAAAACTTTGGGTCTTGACTTGTTAAAAACTTCTTCTATGATTGGTCCTCTTCTCAAATTATTTTTGGAGTTCAATCTTTTTTTTTGAAAAGAAAACTCTATGAAAAATTTGGATCTTCACTCTTTTGATAACCACCCATGACCTTGTATTTTTGACCATGAAGTGAAACCATTCCAAAACCTCCCCTCCTCCTTGTTAACAACTCAAATTCCCTGTCCCACCTCATCCAAACAAGTTTTTGGATTTTATTTTGATTATTTCACCTCTCAAATATTTTCTGACCTCTAATTTGAGCCTGACCCATTTACAAAGCAAGTACCCTATAGCTTTTGCATCTGGGCCTCAAACCAACCCTTCTGGCTAGTCCTTTGTACCCACAACCCAGAACCATCTTGATCCACTCATCTTCTTTTCAAATATTTCAACTTACACTCCCTGCAAATTTGGACCAGATTTGTCAAATTTGGTGAAATTCATATCTACACTTCTCCAAAAATTCCACCAAAAATTAGGCTGCCTACTGGAGCAATGAGAAGTCACTCTACCAAAAATCAGCCCAAGGAAAAATTCCTACAAACCAGAAACATTCTGTCAAACACCTTACATGCACTAGTTCAGACACTTTCAGGCAAATTCAGAGTTTCAGTGACGATCTTCGTCAGTTAAGTGCAGTCACGAGATCATAGTGCCCTTGGCACGTTGCTCGCCGCCTGGCATGCTTGTCCGGAGCCCCGCACGCGCGCTTGGCAGCTTCCCGGTGTCGGTGGCGCCCTGGCCCGCCTGCGCCGGCGTGTCTTGCGGCGACCGAACTACCGTAGCAGCAGACAGGAAGCAGAACGGCGGCGCAACGCCGTTCAGCGCCGCCCAAGCTCCCTGGTGGCTCCAGGTGGCCCTCTCCACGCCAGCGCACGCATGCAGCACGGTCATCGTGGCGCGGCGTGCACAGCGCACGCTCTCTGCCGCCGACGAGTCCGCGCCGCTCCGTTCCGTTGAACTCCACCTCAGCAAGCAAAACCCGACGCCGTTGGCACCTAAACAGACTCAGTGGACCTCCACGACGACGCTCAACTCCTAAACCCTCCCGACCAAGCCCTGCGCCACCGTAATCCCTCGCCGGAGAATCCCGTTCCCGGCAACCGCCTCGGGGTGGCTATATATAGCGCCCCCGAGCCCGCTCTCACTCCCGCACGGCTCCACCACCTCACCACACCCCGCCTGGCCACTGGAGGGGCCTCGAGGAGCCCTTCTTCCTTGACTCCGGCCACCTCCGTCCGCCTCGGGCTCCAGCTGCATTCACTGCGGTGAGGCCATCTCCGGCGTCTAAACTCTGTCTGCAGTCCTCTTCCTCGCCCCGTACCCTAACCCCCTCGTCAATTTGAACATTGGCAGCCCCTCCGGCGAGCTCCATCCTCGTCCGAACCGCCGTCCGCCGGAGCAAGGGCCACCGTCGACACGGTGCACGCCGGCGACCACCTCGACCACCACCCAACGCGGAACAGCGCCGTGAGCACGGAGGTAACCTCCGATCCCCCTGCCTCGCCGTGGATCGCCGCCGGCGATCGCCGCGGCCCTCTGGCGCCAAAAGCCCCGCTTCGGTTTTCAAACCCGACGGGTGGGACCGCCCCGTCAGATTCCTTTCTTTTTTCGAATCATTTTCTGAAAGCGTATTCGGGCAAAAATACGTCTTCTCTTCTGAGCCGGCGTATTTGAGACTGAAACGTTTTCTGTTTTTATAAATAGGACCCTGGGAAGTTTCTGTTTCATTACAGATGGGTCCCTGGGCAAAAACCTTTATAACTTTTTAACAGAAACATATTTTTGAGTGATTCTTTTTCTGTTCTATTCAAAATTTTGTCTAGTTTTTTATCAGATTTATTTAAAAATTATTTGGAATGATTTTTGTGCACCTCTCGGTATTCACGATAGCGCGTATATTCTCTTTATACCGTAGATACCGACGGAGGTGACGGGACCGCAAACTTCACCGAGCTAGACTCCGACTACTCTGAACCAGGCAAGCATGTTTGAACTTTTGATATGATGAGTGTCTTGGCATGTTCTGCATTTAGTTAGTTTCATGGCATGTTGTGGAGCATACCGATGAACTGTATATTATGCATTGTTGAGACAAGTAAGTTTGATGAACCATACCTTGTTGAATGTGAGTATGCAAGGCCATGTGTTGGCATGAAGGTGGGTAAGATGGCAGTGTGGTAGCATGCCAGTATTATGCCATGCAGGTTTACTTCAGTACCAACCCGTATCGGTTGGGCTCGTATCCATTTCCCCTCCCTGTACTACCACATGTTTCCCGAAAGGGATATGGTTTAGTAAGTCGCAAACCGCTTTCTCGGTACACACCAAAAAGGAGAGGCCGGGATGATGGTTCCATGGTCCTGGATTAAAGCCAGTCATCCGGTCAGGGGGCATGGGTGTTTCCGGTTGGGACCGAGAGGGGGGCACCCCTTAGAGCGCGCGTATATAAATTTGATCCCATGCTATTCGAGATTGTGATCTCCCCGTCTCAAAAGTTTTTCTTGGACGATGTCGAGGGTGATTCCTGGCATCGAGAGGTTGGATGGGTGTGTACTGGTTAGCTGTGTTTCCTTCTGAAATACCGTAAACGGAACTAGTCCTTGTGACTACGGAAATCCGTCGACTGTGGGAATTTTTGTACAAACTCTGCAGAGCTCTATATCTTCAAATCATCTTATCTATATCCAAGTTCCCTGCTAACTGGCATGTGCCAGTTTTGGTGACAGATTAGCCGGTGGGACACATGAGCAGTAAGACCGGTTAAATGGTTATTCTTATGGATGGACTAACCCGTTTAATTTCATGAGTTGAATATATTTATTATGAATATATTATTTCTATTTCAGTTAAAGCCCTTTATGTGGTGTCGCTCAGACGCCCGACTGTGGCATCTCTTTTAAAGCCCTTTATGTGGTGTCGCTCAGACGCCCGACTGTGGCATTTCTTTTAAAGTCCTTTATGTGGTGTCGCTCAGACGCCCGACTGTGGCATCTCTTTTAAAGCCCTTTATGTGGTGTCGCTCAGACGCCCGACTGTGGCATCTCTTTTAAAGCCCTTTATGTGGTGTCGCTCAGACGCCCGACTGTGGCATTTCTTTTAAAGCCCTTTATGTGGTGTCGCTCAGACGCCCGACTATGGCATTTCTTTTAAAGCCCTTTATGTGGTGTCGCTCAGACGCCCGACTACGGCATTTCTTTTAAAGCCCTTTATGAGGTGTCGCTCAGACGCCCGACTGTGGCATGATTTTTCTTTCATTTATTAATTTACCCTTCAAGGCGTCGTTCTAGACACTCAATTGGTTTCCATTACTTTACTGTTGGGATTTCAGGCGGACTACCGCCGTTTCCCTTTTCATTTACTTGCCTTGCCTGCTACATCTTAAATATGCATTGGAGATTTAATCATGACGCACTCATGCATGCATTTGTTATATCTTACGTCCGAACTGTCTTGCGAGTACTTTCAAAGTACTCACTGGCTTGTTGATTTGGCCAGATGCTGACGATGGTGATCTCATGGATGAAGAATTTGATAGCGAATCCGACGCCTAGAGGAGTCCCAGTCAGTCTCGTGTAACCCTGGACTTGGTCACTGTTTTGTAACCGCTTCCGCAACCCAAATAAATTCATTGAGCCTCACCTCGACGCTCGATGGGATGTTAGTTTGAGAGTCACATATCCACTCCCCATTGTGTTACTCCACCACTACCCTATTTGCGAGTCAGTAGTATGCCACTACTCCCTTGGGTCATAATTGCCTTTATGTATAATTATTGGCACGCTTGTAATAAATTGTTGAGCATCATCAGCTCAACCCTGTAATATATTTGATGCTACTGGCTTATTGTATCAAAAGTTTGTCTACCAGTAAGGAGGTTTTATCTCAAACTGGATTCTAAAGATTGGTTTCCCAATAAATATTTTTATTGGAAAAACCGGTCGTGACACGTACCCTGGTGGGCACAAGACACCAGGGCGCGCTAAACTTGCCTCGTGTGCCCAGGTGGGTTGTGCCCACCTAGGGCATGCTACCTCTTGAGCACTACGTTGGTTTTCCCTTGAAGAGGAAAGGGTGATGCAGCAAAGTAGCATAAGTATTTCCCTCAGTTTTTTAGAACCAAGGTATCAATCCAGTAGGAGGCAACGCACGAGTCCCTCGCACCTACACAAACAAATAAGATCCTCGCAACCAACGCAATAAAGGGGTTGTCAATCCCTTCACGGTCACTTACGAAAGTGAGATCTGATAGATATGATAAAATAATATTTTTGGTATTTTTATAATAAAGATGCAAAGTAAAATAAAAGGCAATGAAAATAACTAAGTGTTGGAAGATTAATATGATGGAAAATATACCCGGGGGCCATAGGTTTCACTAGTGGCTTCTCTCAAGATAGCATAAGTATTACGGTGGGTAAACGAATTACTCTCGAGCAATTGATAGAATTGAGCATAGTTATGAGAATATCTAGGTATGATCATGTATATAGGCATCACGTCCGTGACAAGTAGACCGAAATGATTCTGCATCTACTACTATTACTCCACAAATCGACCGCTATCCAGCATGCATCTAGAGTATTAAGTTCATAAGAACAAAGTAATGCTTTAAGTATGATGACATGATGTAGAAGGATAAACTCATGCAATATGATATAAAACCCATCTTTTTATCCTCGATGGCAACAATACAATACGTGCCTTGCTGCCCTTGCTGTCACTGGGAAAGGACACTGCAAGATTGAACCCAAAGCTAAGCACTTCTCCCATTGCAAGAAAGATCAATCTAGTAGGCCAAACCAAACTGATAATTCGAAGAGACTTGCAAAGGTAACCAATCGTACATAAAAGAATTCAGATGAGATTTAAATATTGTTCATAGATAATCTTGATCATAAACCCACAATTCATCGGTCTCGACAAACAGACCGCAAAAGAAAAGTTACATCAAATAGATCTCCAAGAGAATCGAGGAGAACTTTGTATTGAGATCCAAAGAGAGAGAAGAAGCCATCTAGCTAATAACTATGGACCCGAAGGTCTGAGGTAAACTACTCACACATCATCGGAGAGGCTATGGTGTTGATGTAGAAGCCCTCCATGATCAATGCCCCCTCCGGCAGGACGCCGGAAAAGGCCCAAGATGGGATCTCACGGGTACAGAAGGTTGCAGTGGTGGAATTAGGTTTTCGTGGATGCCTCTGATGGTTTGGGGGTACGTAGGTATATATAGGAGGAAGAAGTAGGTCGGTGGAGCCACGAGGGTGGAGGGCGCGCCTGGGGGTAGGCGTGCCCCCCTACCTCATGGCCTCCTCGTCTGTTACTTGAGGTCCACTCCAAGTCCTCTGGATCACGTTTGTTCCAAAAATCACGTTCCCGAAGGTTTCATTCCGTTTGGACTCCGTTTGATATTCTTTTTCTGCGAAACACTGAAATATGCAAAAAAAACAGCAATTTGGGCTGGACCTCCGGTTAATAGGTTAGTCCCAAAAATAATATAAAAGTGTATAATAAAGCTCATTAAACATCCAAAACAGAATATAATATAGCATGGAACAATCAAAAATTATAGATACGTTGGAGACGTATCAGGGAACCTTCCGGACTCCGTTTTTCTTCCGTATGCTTGTTCCCCGACATAAAATTATTTATATACTCCCCGAACCTGTTGACCACCGTATCGCGGAGAAATCCTCTGTTCTCTTTTCTTGTTGTTTTCTGTCTGATCCCATCTACCATGGCCGCTTCAAGCTCCTCCAAGGACAAGTTCTTCAAGAACGTCATCAACCCATATTTCCGGAAGGTGGTGCAGTACCCTCAAACCATCCAGACGCATGATGGGGTGTTGCACATCTGCGATGTGCAAGGACCCAAGGGGACGGGAACCATGGAGGCCAGGCTTGAATCTATGGAGCAGGAAGTCTTCCGGTGCAAGGGGATGATGGAGCGTGGGCTCAATGCCAATCACCTTATGATCACGGACCTTTCCCATGATCTCAAGGTGGATGGCAAGCCCATGAAGGACATCGTCTTCACCCTCAACGAGCAAATCAACTTTCTCCAAAGCCAGATCTATGATCTTCAAAACCAAGTCTTTGGATATGAGGCAAGGTTTAAAGGTATGAGTTTGGCTGCTAGTTGCAGGACCTGTGAGACTCATTCTTCCTCTTATGATGGTGGACCTCTGCCGTGGAAACCCGAGGACAAGATCTCTTCTTCATCACCACCACTCTCATCTTCACCACCAAAGGAAAATTGAGTATCGGGTATGGGCACTCCCCTTGGCTTTCGCCAAGCTTGGGGGAGGTGCCCCGGTATCGTATCATCCCACTATCTTTTTGCCTTTACCTATTTTAGTTCAATCTTTTGCTTTAGAATGAATAAAAGTTTAGTTCGATCCTTTCTTTTCAAGAGTTTGCTTAGTGATCTATCCTTGTAATTAATCATGTGCAAGATATATAATAAAGTTTGGTTTGAGTTTTTGCTTTCTTTACTTTCTTGCTGCAATTAAAAGAAAAGATATAAATAAAAGGAAAGGAAATAAATCAAGAAGATCTTATACTAATCTTATGGTAGGTGATGGCACCACATAAGGAAAAGTATAAGTAGAAAATTTTATTAGAGACTGACAAACATAGCATTAGTCAATGATGCAACTCATGAAAGAATTAATAAGGGAAGAGAAGATTCACATATAAATATACTATCGTAGAAATCTTTTGTGATTGTGAGCCCCCATCAAAATCTTTTGACGTTCGACAAGGAAGACAACTTATTGATTTATGTTTGTTGATATTCACAAAGAAGTCATATTGTCATAGATCCTTTAACATGTGGTGCTTGGCCCTATCTTTGCTAGCACGGACTAAGTAGAGATACTACTTGTGCATCCAAAAACCCTTAAACCCAAAGCTTATTTTCAAGTGTCCACCATACCTACCTAGGGATTGAGCAAGATCCCTCAAGTAAGTTGTCATCGGTGCAAAAAGGCAATAAAAATTGCTTCCAACTGTGTGAGATCATTTAGGGTAAGAGAAAATTAAGCGTTGCACAAACTTGTGATGGTGAAGAATAAAAGCGACAGACTGCATAATAAAGGTCGCTATCACAAGGGGCAATGCAACATGACGTTCTTTTGCACTAAGGGGTTGAGCATACAAACAAATAAGCGCATGGCAACCTCTGCTTCCCTCTGTGAAGGGTCTATCTTTTACTTTTATGTATTTACTTTTATGCAAAGAGTCAAAGTTTCCTCTCTCTATTCCTTTTTATTTTTCTCCTTTGGCAAGCATCATGTGCTGAGGAAAGATCTAGGCACATATGTCAAGTTGAATATGGGTGGCATGAGTTATTATTGTTGACATCACCCTTGAGGTGAATACATTGGGAGGCGAAACTATAAGCCCATATCTTTCTATGTGTCCAGTTGAAACGTTTTGCTCATGTGTATGCGGTGAGTGTTAGCAATCATAGAAGACTATATGATGGTTGAGTATGTGGACTTGCCTAAAGGCTCCGATGCGTGACACTTCCTGAAAATATGATGAATTGTAGTTGCAAAGTTGACTGAGAACATAGTTTGTTGGATTCTAATAGAGTTTCTGCTTTATACTACGATTGTGTGATGAACTGTTGCTTATTCATGAGAAGTATATGATAAAAATTCTATGATAAAAGCCTTATGTTTAAATTTATTGCTACTATAATAATAAACATGATGCTTCTATGTCCGTATTTTGTTTTTAAAGACACCTCTCTCTCTCTCTCAAAGCATGTGGACATGTTTTTCGATTTTGGTTTTCGCTTGAGGAAAAGCGAGGTCTAAACTTGGCGGAGTTGATACGTCCATTTTGCATCATGTTTTCCTACTATTATTTAAGATGTTATTATCCATAATAATGCTTTTTGGAGTAATTCTAATGTCTTTTCTCTCATAATATGCAAGGTATACACAAGGAGGAAGAATTCCGGCAGTTGGAAATCTGGATCTGAAAAAGCTACGTCAGTCTACCTATTCTGCACAACTCCAAACAAGCTGAAACTTCATGAAGAATTTTTATGAAATATATGAAGAATATTGAAGCAAATAACTACCATAGGGGGCCCACCAGGTGGGCACAACCCACCTGGGCGCGCCAGGGAGCCCGACGCGCCCTGGTGGGTTGTGCTCACCCAGGCCCACCTCCGGTGCCCATCCTCAATTTGCGTAGTTCGTCTTCATCCGCGTCGACCACTGTGTCGACCCGACGGACTCACGCACCACCCCCTGCACGGTTAGCTCGCCACTCCTTTTCTTGTCTCGAGGGTGATCATTGCACATGGCGTGCCATTGCGAGAGAGCGACATGGCGACAGGTCCAGGGAGAACCCAAGGCTCTGATACCAAATGACCACCAAAATCACCTAAAACTCACACGATTGATACAATGGCTAGAGGTAGAAGAAGACTCAGGTGTTTGTGTTGTGTAAATATTGCAACTTTATGCTTACTTTATGTCTTTTATTCAACAAAAAACAGAAAGAGCGATAGGATCGTACCATGATCTGATTCGGTCGCGCCATCCGGAAAAGTAGCTGGCTACTACGTCCACTAAGCTAACTACCTGAAGATCCACTAACTACGGCATGGTGGAACACAGAAAGTTGTGGGCTCATGCGACATTTATGTTATTTGCATGGAAACATAAAATCTGGAACGTGAAATCTAAGTGGAATGTAAACTCCCTAAGTGGAACGTGAACTATACAAGGAACATAAAATCCACAATGAAACATAAAATCCACCATGGAATGTAAAGGATCTGTGCACAGGTTTACGCTAATATTCATGTTTTTGGTTTGCCCTGCTGCCATCATCACAAGATGACCTGAAAGCACACCAAATGCTGATGCCTCAGCTGCCACTGAATGGGGCCATCTCACAACTGCACCAGTTGAGAGTTTGCAAGTAGCATAGACATGGTCATTCTCAAATCTCAATACATCATCACCAGATTATATTCCACTAGGAATTCACAATATTCTCCTTATATCTCAGTCAGAAACACCACCATCATGAATATACCTTGCTTTCCAGTGCATCCAAAGGTAGTAGTAAAGAAAATATTCAGGACCCATGCATCTTATTTAAGACGAGGGGATACCAAAACTGAGTTGATTAATCACTATGGATTTGGAATCCATATTAGCTTGATGGTGTAGCCTAAAATCAACAATAAATGAATTTTCTCTCGGTATGCCAAAGGTTTCAGACTTTCAATACAGTTAACTTTCAAGAATGGTGACATTGGTATCCTCAGGCAAAAGAGCATTTGCAACGCCTGACTGGCCTGTGCACTTGTGGTTACATGCTTCTATGTGTGATTTGAATCTGTAAGTTACATCTACTCCTGTAAATATTAGTGAGTGAACTCCGTGTGTTATGTACGTAGCTACTCATATATTACATGAAAGCTAATCCAATTCCTGGAAGGCGAAGCATCAGCAGGTTCTCCAGCAACTCGCTCATCCTGATGTTTTCTACGGAAGCTGCTGAAGGCAACCGACAAGGTACAAATTTGCACATGACATGCTATGCTGCATTATGCTCAGCTTGATCTTTGGCCCAGAAAAGTTGATCTTTGCTTTCAAAATTACATCAGCTGCTGGAGAAGGTGTCCATATGCTTTTAGCTGTCTACCCTGTCTTCTTGGAATGCTTTGTATATGAAATCTTTAAAGCGCCTGGAGTACTGTCTTGGATCTACCGCTGAAATGGATGTCGAGTCATATTGGAAAGATTTGTATGCATGCTCAATCTTTTTGCCTATATCGTAGTCTTGAAGTATGTCTATTATTCCAAAATACAATATAACATCACAGTATTCCCCAGTTGGCTCTCCAATAACATCACTGTCGTTCTTTCGGACTGTCAGTTCAGCTCTTGACAGCATATTCGCCCCAAGTTTAATCTTACACCACCTGTCCAACCAAATAATATCAATTATGTTTATTGTTACAAAGACCTAAAAACCATTAAAATACCTTCATCAGATACATCTCCCAGGGGAAAATGGCATCAGAACAATCCTAAACATAAGGTGTTATGACCGGCGTCACTTATAGCCGGAGGAGGCCCAATGGGCGCGTCTAGTTAGGAGCTTAGCCCAAGCTATCTTATTTTTATTAGCATCGAGATTATATAAACAGTTGTAAGACACCCGTTTGGAATTAAGCAATAAGACATAATCTATTGCCCGGCTCCCTGAGGAGCCGGAACCCTAACCTAGCCGCCTCTCCTCCGGCGCAAGACGGCGCCAGCACACCGGCCGCCACGGTCACGTCCTCACCAGCCTCCCTCCTTCCCCTACAATCTCCGGCCAAGACCCGGTAGGGCCCTACCTCCTACCAATTTGGTATCAGGTAGCTTAGGTGCGATCATGTCTTCGCCACCGCCCACTCCAACCCTCCCGCTGCCTGGCCACCACGGCCAGCGCCCCTCCACCGCCGGTGCCGGTCACCTCCGTCGCGCCGGTTCCCGCCGTCTTCACCCCGGAGGAAGTCAACAGAGCGCTCCGCGATCTCGCCACCACGGTCCAAGGGATCCGCCTCTACATGGCCGGCCCCTACAGGCCACCGCCGGCCGCGCCACCAGCCACCGGGCCACTGCTTCTGCCGTGGCAGCCGCCACACCATGCGGCATCCACCGCGCTCGCCGGGCTGCTGCAGCCCCAGCTGCAGCTGCCGCCGCCACCTGGCTACCCTAGCCGACGCAGGCCCTGGCGGCCCCCGCTGCACCCGTCGCCCCGCTGCAGCAGCAGCCGCAGCTCTCGGCGCCACCGCCGATCAGCTCCGGGCCGGCTACGACCGCGCCGGCAGGAGTCCCGATCCACCAGGTCAGGTTCCCGCCCTCGCCGTCACCGCTACCGGCCTGGTTGACCGGGTCGTCGCCGCAGCCGGTCTACACGATGGCCTCAAAACCGTTGTACGTCCACTCGCAGCCGGCGCCCACCCTGCAGTACGGCGGGTCCTCCAGCACCGCCGGTCCCTACGCTGGCCTCGACGGGCAGACGTTCCATGGGGGGCCCCCTGTGCCCACCGAACCGGCGCCGGGCCCCTCGCTGCTCCGCACCGACGCGCCGTACTCCCACGGCAGTTATACTCATACACCGCCGCGTTTCGCCAAGTTCGACTTCGCCACCTACGACGGCACCGAGGACCCCCTCAACTGCCTTAATCGGTGTGACCAGTTTTTCCGGTGGCAAAGCACACTCGTGTCAGACTGCACCTGGCTCGCCACATATCACCTCCGGGGCGCCGCACAGACGTGGTATTACACCCTCGAGCAGGACGAGGGCGGCATGCCCCCATGGGAGCGATTTCGCGAGCTTTGCCTCCTTCGCTTCGGGCCGCCGATGCGCGGGAGCCGGCTGGCGGAGCTAGGCCGCCTCCCTTTCACCTCCACGGTGCAGGACTTCGCCGACCGCTTCCAGGCCCTGGCGTGCCACGCGCCCGACGTGATGGCTCGTCAGCGGGCCGAGCTCTTCGCCGGCGGTCTACCGCATATCCGCGTGGACGTGGAGCTTCGGGGACTCTAGGACCTCCAGACGGCGATGTACTACGCCCGCGCCTTCGAGCGTCGCGCGCAGGCCTTGCAGCAGACGACACCGTCTCGGGGGGCCCGCCAGTCAGCCAGGCCGCCCCCGACACCACCTGTGCCGGGCATGTATGCCCGAGACTCTTCTACCTGGAGAGGGTTGACTACGTCGAGGAGGACACAGCCGCCGACGGGCTCGGCAACTTGCCCGCCCCGGTTGCTGCGGAGGTCGCACCGGCAGCCGCTTCAGCGACGGCACGGGTGGTCTCCCTCCATGCACTCGCGGGCATCCAAGACGAGCGGACTATGCTCTTGGCGGTGATGATCCACGGTGAGCGCCTGGTGGCCCTCCTGGATACGGGCTACAAGCATAACTTCCTGCCCGAGGCGACCATGCGCCGCTTAGCGCTACAGCCGACGGGTAGGGAGCAACTTCGGGTCACCGTGGCTAACGGGACCGACTCCGCTGCCACGGGCTGGCGCGGAACGTGCCCATCACCATCAGCGACGATCACTTCACCATCACGTGCGCCAGCATCGACTTGGGCTGCTTCGACTTCATCCTCGACGTCGACTTCTTGAGGACCCTCGGTCCCATCCTCTGGGACTTCGACGCCCTGACGATGAACTTCTGGCGCCAGGGGCATCGCGTCCTGTGGGAGGGCGTGGGTGGCGCCTCACCGGCAGCGCCACAGCTGCAGCTGGCCACGACTGCTGCAGGGCCCGAGCACCCTCTGTTGGATCATCTTCTGCAGCAGCACCGCGACCTCTTCGACGAGCCTCAGGACCTACCGCCAGCCCGGGTGTATGACCACCGCATTCATCTCCTGCCGGGCACGGCACCGGTGGCGGTGCGCCCCTACCGCTACCCCAGCTACAGAAGGACGAGCTGGAGCGGCAGTGTGCGCTCATGCTCGCCTTGGGCATCATCCGGATCTCTACTTCGCCGTTTTCAGCGCCAGTCCTCCTCGTCCGTAAGTTGGACGGCACGTGGCGCTTCTGCATCGACTACCGTGCCCTTAACGTGCAGACGCTCAAGGAAAAATTTCCTATTCCAGTCGTCGACGAGCTCCTGGACGAGCTACATGAGGCGCGCTTCTTCACCAAGCTCGACCTCCGTTCGGGCTACCACCAGGTGCGGATGCACCCGGACGATGTCGTGAAGACGGCGTTTCAGACTCATCACAGCCACTTCGAGTTCTTGGTGATGCCTTTAGGCCTCTCCAACGCCCCGACGACCTTTCAGGCCTTGATGAACGACGTCCTCCACCCCTACTTGCGTCGGTTTGTGCTTGTTTTCTTTGATGACATTCTTATCTACAGCACCTCGTGGGCGGAGCACCTTCAGCACGTCGCCATCATCTTCAACGAGCTTCAAGCGCATCATCTTCATCTTAAGCACTCGAAGTGCTCGTTCGGCACGCCTTCAGTCGCCTACCTCGGCCACGTCATCTGGCCGCGGGTGTTGCTATGGACGCCGACAAGGTGGCGGCTGCCGCGGCCTGGCCGACGCCGCACTCACCGTGGGCTCTCCGCGGCTTCCTAGGCCTCTCAAGGTACTACCGGAAATTTATCCGGGAGTTCGGCCTCATCGCGTCCCCGCTCACGCGCGTGTTGCGACGCGACGCCTTCGCCTGGGATGCGGAGGCCACTGAGGCGTTCGAGGCCCTCAAGAGGGCCCTCACGACGGGTCCCGTCCTCCAGATGCCCGACTTCAACCGTCCGTTCATGGTGGACTACGACGCCTCCGGTGTGGGGTTCGGCGCTGTCCTCCATCAGGGCGATGGGCCGCTTGCATTCTTCAGCAGGCCCTTCGCCGCGCGACATCATAAGCTCGCGGCCTATGAGCAGGAGCTCATTGGCTTGGTGCAGGCTGTGCGCCACTGGCGGCCATATCTTTGAGGGCGGCCGTTTCGTATCCGCACGGATCACTACAGCCTCAAGTTCTTATTGGACCAGAGGCTCTCTACCGTGCCGCAGCACCAGTGGATCAGCAAGCTCTTTGGCTTCGACTTCACCGTCGAGTATCGTCCGGGCCGTCTGAACACCGTGGCCGATGCCCTGTCCCGACGCGACGCCGACCATGACGCGGACGCCGGCGACGCCGACGGGGAGGCCCTCTGCATCCGCTCGGGGCCCTCCTTTACCCTCATCAACGACATTCGCCGGGCCACCGCGGACGCGCCGGACGCTCAGCTCCTTCGGCAGCTTTCTCGATGCCGGCGACTTGGAGGAGCCGTGGCGTTTGGCGGATGGCTTGCTCCTGCATGGGCGCCGCCTCCTCGTGCCGGATCACAGCGACCTCTGTCACCAGGTTCTGCTGCTGGCACACTCGGCCGGCCACGAGGGTGTGCAGAAGACCCTCCACCGTCTCCACGCCGATTTCTACCTCCCCCGCGATCAGGCCCTGGTCCGCGACTGGGTGAGGTCTTGTCTTACGTGCTAGCGTAACAAGACGGAGACGCTGCGCCCGGCTAGTCTGCTACAGCCCTTGGAGGCGCCCTCTCAGGTTTGGGCAGATATCTCTATGGACTTCATCGAGGGCCTCCCCAAGGTGGGCGGCAAGTCCATCATCCTCACGGTGGTCGACCGCTTCTCCAAGTACGCCCACTTCATCGCGCTCGGCCATCCCTACACCGCCACCTCCGTGGCCTGTGCCTTCTTTGACGGCATCATCTACCCACACGGGTTTCCCTCTTCGACCGTCAGCGACCAGGACCCGGTGTTCACGGGGCATGTCTGGCGCGATCTCTTCTGGATGGCGGGCGTGAAGCTCCGCCTAAGCACGGCCTTCCATCCTCAGACGGACGGCCAATCCGAGGTGGTCAACAAGGTGATTGCCATGTATTTGCGTTGTGTTACAGGTGATCGTCCTCATGCTTGAGTGGACTGGCTCGCATGGGCGGAGTACTGCTACAACACCTCTTATCACTCCGCCCTGCGTGCCACGCCGTTCGAGGTGGTCTATGGCCGACCGCCCCCGCCCATCCTGCCGGTTGACCCGGAGACAGCTAGGACGGAGGCGGCGAGCGACCTTCTTCGCAGCCGGGACGAGATGCTTGCGGAGGTGCGGCAATGCCTCATTCAGGCCCAGCAGCTGGCCAAGCACTGCTACGACGGCCACCACCGCGAGGCGGAGTTCGCGGTGGACAACTGGGTGTGGCTACGCCTTCTTCACCGCTCCACGCAGTCCCTTGACCCGCGCGCGAAGCGCAAGCTGGGTCCTCGCTACGCCGGGCCATTTTTCGTGCTGGAGCGCATCGGCAAGGTGGCCTACTGCCTTCAGCTTCCGGCCGGTGCTCGCATCCACGACGTCTTCCATGTGCGGCTGCTGAAGCCCTTCCGTGGGGAGCCGCCGCCGGCCACGCCGGCGCTTCCTCCAACCTCCGACGGCCGCCTCCTTCCCGGACCAGCGAAGGTGTTGCATTGCAGGTCCAGCTGCGTCGCGGGGTGTGGTACTTGTTGATCTTGTGGGAAGGCCTTTCGGAGGAGGACGCCACTTGGGATCAGCATGATGAGTTCCGCCACCACTATCCAGACTTCCAGCTCGAGGACGAGTTGTTTGCGCAGGCGGGGAGAGATGTTATGACCAGCGTCACTTATAGCCGGAGGAGGTCCAATGGGCACGTCTAGTTAGGTGCTTACCCAAGTTATCTTATTTTTATTAGCATCGAGATTATATAAACAGTTGTAAGACACCCGTTTGGAATTAAGCAATAAGACATAATCTATTGCCCGGCTCCCTGAGGAGAGCCGGAGCCCTAACCTAGCCGCCTCCTCTCCCATCGCCGCCGCCTCTCCTCCCGCGCGAGACGGCGCCAGCACGCCGGCCGCCGCGGTCACGTCCTCGCCCGCCTCCCTCCTTCCCCTACAATCTCCGGCCAGGACCCGGTAGGGCCCTAGCTCCTACCATAAGGTGATAGCCTAAACTGATCTTTCATTAGATTTGACAAAATGTTTAGTACCACTAGTACTCAAAAGTGTGAACTAAGCATGTGAATCCACGGTAAATCTGGTGAATATGAAAACATGTACAAGATAGGAAGGTCCTAAACAAAAAATGTTTAATACTAGGTAACAATGGGACCATATGACTGGATTGACACACTGGAGAATTTACACCACCAGAAACTGTATGTCGTATACGCATTAACCTTAGAAATATCATTACCAAGAAATGACACAATAGGAAATATTACTAAATGAACCTAAAATACTTTCTAGTCAGAAGAATGAACATCCTGGCTATAGAAATTAATGTCAATTTTGTCGTTTAAAATAGATGGGTACCTAAAACCTTTCCATGTCAAAATTTGTACCGCAATGAAGCTGAAACATGAATCATCTCAATGATGAGCTGGCTCAAGAACTACGTACTTACCAGCTACATGATTTAGAAAGAGGCAAATTAATTATAACTAGGACTGTAGTATTAGGCAAGAGAACATAATTTAGTGTCTTATTTACCTGTTTGGATCAGAAAGAAAGTGATTCCTGTCCCATCTTGAAACGCGGGGTGTGGCAGGTTTGTCACCATCGATGTCAATGGCACCTTTAACCAAAGTAAAAATCAAGTCAGCATTTTGTATTTTTACAAAGTGCCTTAAGTATCTCTCTCTTACCTCTAAAATGTACGCCCACCAAGAGACTGTAATCCATAATCTTCTCCTGCTCCAGAAACTCACAGTCTTTGTCCACTTGCCTGCTTCAAAGTATGTAAGAACTAGATTAGTACATAGGGTTCAGATATCATTGGTTAGCATTTGGTGCCTAGGTCATTCACAAAACACAATACAAAAATTAGACATAAGATGCTCGCACCTTCGGAACTCTTCAAACCATTGTTTTTGCAACCGAAAGATAAAATTAAGATCAAGATCTTTCAGAGTTGTATACTCATCAATCTCTGCCTGTGGCTTGTCAGTTGTCCGGCCAAGAGATGATCCTTTCAGATCAAACCGCCTATGAATAGTGTGATCGGAGCAGAACAGGTTCCCCATTATGACAAAACGAACCTGGGTGGTAGTACAGCATCAAGCAGACCGTCAGGATTAATATTATACTAGTACTTAACAACAGCAGATTCATAAATAGGAGTAATTACAGCGTGAGGACAGAATGAAAACCCTTATATACGTGCTATTTTGGCATTTCACTCTTTCTTCTAATACAAATGGTGCACATTTTGTGTGTGTTTGCGCAAAAAAGAAACAAGTATATACTTTCTAACCTTCTTCTGGTTTGCTCCAGCCAACTTCACACAGTGTAGACCAAAAAACTTTGCCACTAGGGTATTCTCAAATGCACGGACATGATTGTAATAAGCATGAAGCATCTTCAGAAGCATCTGTAAGGTAACAAATAATCCATAAGTTCAGAACAAAATTTAACATTCAGGCGAAGACAGAAAAGGAGGACAAACCTTTACTTCAGATTTCTTCATTGTCTTTATCATGTATCGATCATCGTTTGTCAAGTAAAAGAAGCTTCCACTCTTACCAGGGGATGAGAGCTCACGTAGAGCATCATCTCCACACAGAGATAGCATATAGTCAGCTGGATCGACCTTGAACAGCTTACGCAATGTCCTGTGAATTAGTTCAGAACAAATATGTGTGCATATGTTGATGAGTACAATACCATACTATGGTCATAAGATAGGAAAATCTTTATCTTGGGAGTGATGACCAACCGGAACACCTTTGGGCAGTAATCTTTCCATTTGAAATCACTAGAATTGTGTGGAGGGGTATATTTCGAGCCTTCTGGGGGGAATTTTGTCCATACTTTTTCCTTTGGGTCAAATGCTGATGATTTCAGATCTAGTATAACCTGACCTTGCCTTCCTACTGCATGCCTATGCCCAAGATAGCATATTCAGATATTAAGAAATTGTAACGTATAAGTTCACAAAGACATTCATCAATCATATGAAAATAAATTCTCTCTCCAGAAAAAGAACTTCGAATTTATCATACAAAACTTACATATACAAGACTTGAAAATAAAAAATAAATCCTGATTTCTAAAAGTAAATTGGGTAATGTACGAAAATATACATGCTACTGCGTGTGACCTAACAGCCCCTGGGGTAACAAGAAGTACCATTTTCTGATCTATTCAATACTCGCCAGTTAAAAGGAGACATTTTCAAATGTGCATGGTCCATTTTTTTGTGGACACCAAGTTTTTAATAGTTCATTGGTAATCCTTATAAGCATCTTGTTTCGTTGAAGAACTAAACAAAATTAAGTTTTATATCTTCAAAAAGTGCAAGCCTTCTTGGGTTTATGAAATGTAATTTTGTTTCTGAATTTTTGTTATTGATATCTGTTTGATATGTTGTGCTTATAGTGTATGTATCAACAACAACAAACAACAACAACAAAGCCTTTAGTCCCAAACAAGTTGGGGTAGGCTAGAGGTGAAACCCATAAGATCTCGCAACCAACTCATGGCTCTAGCACATGGATAGCAAGCTTCCACACACCCCTGTCCATAGCTAGCTCTTTGGTGATACTCCAATCTTTCAGGTCTCTCTTAACGGACTCCTCCCATGTCAAATTTGGTCTACCCCGCCCTCTCTTGACATTCTCCGCACGCTTTAGCCGTCCGCTATGCACTGGAGCTTCTGGAGGCCTGCGCTGAATATGCCCAAATCATCTCAGACGATGTTGGACAAGTTTCTCTTCAATTGGTGCTACCCCAACTCTATCTCGTATATCATCATAACGGACTCGATCCTTCCTCGTGTGGCCACACATCCATCTCAACATACGCATCTCCGCCACACCTAACTGTTGAACATGTCGCCTTTTAGTCGGCCAACACTCAGCGCCATACAACATTGCGGGTCGAACCGCCGTCCTGTAGAACTTGCCTTTTAGCTTTTGTGGCACTCTCTTGTCACAGAGAATGCCAGAAGCTTGGCGCCACTTCATCCATCCGGCTTTGATTCGATGGTTCACATCTTCATCAATACCCCCATCCTCCTGCAGCATTGACCCCAAATACCGAAAGGTGTCCTTCTGAGATACCACCTGGCCATCAAGGCTAACCTCCTCCTCCTCACACCTAGTAGTACTGAAACCGCACATCATGTGCTCGGTTTTAGTCCTACTAAGCCTAAACTCTTTCGATTCCACGGTTTGTCTCCATAACTCTAACTTCCTATTTACCCCCGTCCGACTATCGTCAACTAGCACCACATCATCCGCAAAGAGCATACACCATGGGATATCTCCTTGTATATCCCTTGTGACCTCATCCATCACCAATGCAAAAAGATAAGGGCTCAAAGCTGACCCCTAATGCAGTCCTATCTTAATCGGGAAGTCATCAGTGTCGACATCACTTGTTCGAACACTTGTCACAACATTATTGTACATGTCCTTGATGAGGGTAATGTACTTTGCTAGGACTTTGTGTTTCTCCAAGGCCCACCACATGACATTCCGCGGTATCTTATCATAGGCCTTCTCCAAGTCAATGAATACCATATGCAAGTCCTTCTTTTGCTCCCTATATCTTTCCATAAGTTGTCGTACCAAGAAAATGGCTTCCATGGTCGACCTCCCAGGCATGAAACCAAACTGATTTTTGGTCACGCTTGTCATTCTTCTTAAGCGGTGCTCAATGACTCTCTCCCATAGCTTCATTGTATGGCTCATCAGCTTAATTCCACGGTAATTAGTACAACTCTGAACATCCCCCTTGTTCTTGAAGATTGGTACTAATATACTCCGTCTCCAATGTATGTATGGCAAAGAAAAAAAATAGGCTTACATTACTTGCTAAGAACATTATAATGTGCATGTATGTGCTTCAGTTCTCTCCAATAGAATGGAACATTGTTGGTGTTCATGTTTAGCAACAACATGATAAATAGTTAAATGAGCAATCTCAATGCAGATCCTCTGACAATCATGGCGATGTCTAATTGAAATTTCAAATCTCTCTCAAAAAAAAAAACCACCTCCACCAGTTTCTGAAATTGACAGGAAGATCAAGAATTCAAGGTGTACTAATCAGGGGAAAGAAATGCACCTGATGCCCAACTGCAGGTTGAGCATGAGCTCGTAGTTCTTGTGCCCCTTGGCAATGGTCTCCCCTTGCCGCCTCGACACCCGCAGCGGTGCACCCTTGGCTACTTGTGGCGCTGGCGCCGGCGAAGGGAGCGGCAGGAGCCCCCTACCCTCCCTCGTACTGTTACGACGCTTCCAGTCGTCAGAAAGCTCGCACTTGACGTCTCCATCTGAACCCCAGTTACTCCCACCCGAAAGATTGCTCCGGCCCGACGACGAGCTCCCGCGCCCACTGACCGACCGCGCCAGCCATTTTAGAGACCTCAGTGACGGTAGCGCCGACTGGCTTTCCGTGCCAGAGCGCACACACTCCGGCAGCTCCCTCGTGAACACCTCCCTCGGGTCGCGCGTCCTCGTCTCGCCTGCCGCCCCCGGGGATGGGTAGTACACGCCCTTCTGGTGCAGGGCGCCGCCGGGGGCCTCCCGGCCCCAGAACCCGACGTACAGGCTGCCGTCCGACCACCGGAACGTGCCCTGTCCGCGCGGGCGGCCGCCCTCCCAGCCGCCATCGTAGCGGTTGCCGTTCGCCCAGACCAGGGCGCCGCGGCCGTGGATGAGCCCCGCGCGCCAACCGCCGGCGTACTCGGTGCCATCGCGCCAGGTGTAGCGGCCACACCCGTCCGGAAGCCCCGCCCGCCACTCGCCGTCGTAGCAGTCGCCGTTGGCGTATCGCTTCTCGCCGGCGCCGTGCTCGAGGTTCTTGGCCCACGCGCCGCGGTAGCTGTCCCCCGCGGCGCCCACGTAGGTTCCCGCGCCGTGCATGAACCCGTCCAAGAACTCGCCCTCGTAGGTGGCTCCCGACGGCCAAGAGAACCTCCCGCGTCCGGTGGCCTTGCCGCGGCGCCACTCGCCCTCGTACATGCAGCCATCCGCCCACAGGTACTTGCCGTCGCCATGTGGCACGCCCCCGCGCCACTGGCCCAGGTAGAGATCTCCGTTGGAGAGCGCCCGCTCCGAGCGCTGCTGGTCCTGCGGCTCGCTAGTGTCGGAGCTGCTGCACGAGGGCGCCGCGTCGGGGTCTTCGCCGGGGGGCGGCATCGGTGACACGCGGCACGCGCACGGTCGTCTCCCGCGCCCTGGCCGGGCGCGCTCGTGCATTGGTCGTCTCGCTGCGCAGGTTCAAGGGCTCCCGGCTGCGGCGTGGATCGTGCAAGGATCTAGCAGCGCCGGCGGCCGCGCGCGCGCGCGCGCCGCGGCGGCATTGCCGAAGGAGTCGGTGGGAGGAGAGAGAAGGTGGCCGGAGAGAAATTTTTGGACCGTCCAAAGCGGAATGGGGGCGAGAGGGAGTGGAGGAGGAGAGGGACGTCAGGTGGGACGTGCAAAGAGGTGCTGCCCTGTTCTCGATTTATTTTTTAAATATTTTTTGAGATTGTAATTGCTCTTATATTATGGGAAGGAGGGAGTAGAAATCCGTAGTTTGTTTAAAGATGTACATTCGCAGGCGCATTACTAGTATTCATTCGTGGCTGGGCAACTCGCTCCCCCGGCAAGCCCCCGGTGTCATGCGTTTTCTGCCCTTCGATCTTGGCCAGTCTGATCGTTGATTTCGTGTGTGTCGTTGGATGTTTGTTGGTAGTTACAGTGCTTTATGTTTGACCGCGTGGTAGTTTTGCATGGCCCAATGTCCGATGGCTCTTGGAGCGTCTGTCATGGCTGGGTCAGCCCTTTCAAGGTGCGAGTGCGCCCACTCCTGCACACCGCGTGGTTTGCGGAAGCATAGGGCAAGTCGTGGCCTGGAAAGTCCCTTGCCCGCATGTCACACCCCTCCCTCTCTCTCCTCGATTTCTCTTCCTCCTCAGTAAAGCGTCAAAACCAAGCCGCCAACCCTTCTCGTCTAGAGCCCGCGCCTCCTCAGCCTCCTCTCATCCCTCTCCCTCCACTCCTCTCTGCTCCGCCCATTCCCTCTCCCCGCTCGTCGCCTCCATCGTCCCCTCGACGAATCTCTCGCAGGAGGCAGGGACGTGCGAAGGATAAGCATCCCCGGCAGCATCGGCTAGAGCCATGAGCTCGTAGAGGCGGCAGAAGCACGGACATCAGCGGTCCGACCTTCGCTGCCTCCATCCCTGGCTCAACTTCATTGCGCATCGGCCAGTTGGAGGCCTGCTAGAGCCTGCCCTCTCTGTTCGTTGTTCTAGTTCCGGTCTAATCAGTGGGTCTGGACCTACATGTACTGAGGTACATCTCTCTCTCTCTCTCTCTCTCTCTCTCTCTCTCTCTCTCTCTCTCTCTCTCTCTCTCTCTCTCTCTCTCTCTCTCTCTCTCTCTCTCGGGGTGGAATGATATGATGGTGGCTCGTAGGGTAGGAGGTGGGAGCGATGATGTTGGCAGCCAGATTTGGAGAATTAGCTAATGCAGCCGATGGAGTGCTCCTCCATGGCTTGCAGCTTGAGGAAACTTGCCCAGAGCCATGGCTGGTTGAGAAGAGGAGGGAGGTAGCGGAACGACGGAGAAGAGGATGGTCAAGAGCTTTATGCCAAGATTTTCTGCCCCAACTGGCCAACTCTCCTGCGACTGGTGGTGGAGAGTCATGGCTGGCTGAGAGGAGGAAGGATGTAGAGATGGGAGCAGAATCCCTTGTGCCGTCTCTGACCACATTTTTGCCCAAGGTTGTAGCGGTCGTAGCAGGTGGAAAGGAGCTGCTGACCTTCACTAGCCATGACCATCAGGCGAAGAAAAATGCTCTGTTATTTCTTATCCTTGGTGATGTTTAGGTCTTGTTGTGGATCTTTTTGTCCATATAGAACCATGAAGTTATAGGTTCATTTTCTTCTGCATATTTTTGCAAGTATTTGATTGATGCAAATATTTAGTTTGGATTCTTATTGATTGCCTCTGAATGCTGCTAATTTTGTATAGGTGAAGAGTATCAATTATTTGTGTTGTTTGTCTTGCTGTATGCATTTTGTTGGTATGATAATTCATCCTCGAAAAAATCACATCGTGTCCTATTGTGCTAGATGTTTGATATTTGGCTTTAATAAAAGTTATTTCTCAAGCAAAATAATTCATTGAAGTCATTTGACAAAGAGAAATGTTCTCTGTATAGTGGATACCATCATAGATCCTTTTACTTGTTAGCAAAAAGCACTCATTTTTAGAAACTCAACACATAACATGGAGAAGATCAATGGTTTTAAGGTATGAAGTCTCCTACTTTCCCCTTCTTTAGCTACTTTTAGTTTTTGTTGTTTCGCGTTAGAGCTATTCTTTGTCCTAATATTTGTAGGGCAAATCAATTGGATCCTCATCTTCTATTTGTGCTTGCAGGCTAGTGATTGGGTTAGATTCAAAGCAAAAGTCCCCTTCCCAGAATAGCCCTGGTACAGCTGATGAAGTTAGGATAGTTGTGATTCAGGTTTGTGTGGAAAGTAAGTCGGTTTGCTTTACCCACCATGAATCATTTATTCTATGCAATGTGACATTTTCTTGGGCCTTCTGTTTGTAGTGTGGCACCTAAGAAAAGATTAAGAAAGTAATTTCTTAATGATTTTGTTTGTGCAGCATAATATAGTTACATGGTTATGTTGAAAATAGCCATGTATTGCAGAAGATAAACACAAGGATCTACTTTCCTTTTTTTCTTTTCTTTGTCATGTGTGTTCCTGCTGCAGACTTTTGTAGGGAAATTCACCATGGGAGTTTAAATATTATTGGTTCCCTGCCCATCAGTTTACTTTCTTGCATTTATTATTCATGCTATAGGCCACACTTTTCCTATTGTGTTAAAGAAGTGAACTCCTTCCTAAACTTCCACCATATATACATTAACATTGGGATACTATACCAACCCAACAATACTTTGATCCTTCGTTGTTTTTTCCAAAAAAAAACTATGAATTTCTCTATGTCAGTGTAGTACTATATCCCACTGATGCTTCTTTGTATGACGTTAATCTATTTGGGTGCATGCCTTGAAGAGTAGTATATTGAGCACCCTGAGATAATCATCGAGGTGTTTGGTGAAATTTTAAATGATCTATTAAGCGACCTTTTATGATTGACCATTGTATGAGAGCATGTTTTAGTACTACTTGGGCGAGTTAGAATTTCTGCATGATCGCATATCATGATTATCTCCATGAAAAATGCTTTAGACAGTACAATAATGAAAATAAGCATTTTTGGTCTTTGAAACATATGCTGTTGTTGGGACATATGATTGGACCTTTCTATGTAGAAAATGAGACGTGCTAAGTGTACATAAACCTGCACTTCATATTGCTTACATGCGTGATTTATCATCGATGATCATCTTTTATCTTGATTACCTGCGTGATTTATTTGATTGCCAGTAGAAATATTTATGTTAGCATGTCAGTTTGCTAACTTAATACCTTCCATCTTATCCATCGATAATGCTTTGAAGACACCGACAAGAATAACTAAATTAAGTTGTGCGTGAACATGTCAATTACAATGACAAGTTCTCACCTTTCAAGGAACGATCTCATTTTAAATCTCCCTCTGCCTCCTTTATATACGTGGGGAGGGCACCCCTAGAAGACACATCAATCATTCTGAGTCGTGTGCGGTGCCCCCCTCCACAGTTAACACCTCGGTCACATCGTCGTAGTGCTTAGGCGAAGCCCTGCGCCGGTAACTTCATAATCACAGTCACCGCGTCGTCGTGCTGACGGAACTCTCCCTCGTCCTCAACTGGATCAAGAGCTCGAGGGACGTCATCGTGCTGAACGTGTGCTAAACACGGAGGTGTCGTACATTCGGTACTTGGATCGTGAAGATGTTCGACTACATCAACCGCGTTACTAAACGCTTCCGCTTTCGGTCTACGAGGATATGTGGACACACTCTCCCCGCTCGTTGCTATGCTTCTCCTAGATAGATCTTGCATGATCGTAGGATTTTTTTTTGAAATACTATGTTCCCTACAGTGGCACCGAGCCAGGTCTATGCGTAGATGTTATATGCACGAGTAGAACACAAAGAGTTGTGGGTGATAATAGTCATACTGCTTACCAGCAACGTCTTACTTTGATTCGGCAGTATTGTTGGATGAAGCGGATAGGACTGACATTACATGACCACGTTCATGAGACGGGTTCTACCGACGTGCTTTGCACACAGGTGGCTGGCGGGTGTCTGTTTCTCCAACTTTAGTTTAATTGAGTTACTACGCCCGGTCCTTGTTGAAGGTTAAAACAACACACTTGACAAAAAATCGTTGTGGTTTTGATGCGTAGGTAAGAATGGTTCTTGCTAGAAGCCCGTAGCAGCCACGTAAAACTTGCAACAAGAAAGTAGAGGGCGTCTAACTTGTTTTTGCAGGGCATGTTGTGATGTGATATGGTCAAGACGTGATGAGATAAATTGTTGTATGAGATGATCATTTTTTGTTAAAGTTATCGGCAACTGGTAGGAGCCTTGTGGTTGTCTCTTTATTGCATAATATGCAAGCGCTATATAATTGCTTTACTTTGTCGCTATGCGGTAGCAATAGTTGGCAAGACAACCATGTGATGACATGTTGATAAAGATCAAGATGATGGAGATCATGGTGTCATGCCGGTGACGATGGAGATCATGACGGTACTTTGGAGATGGAGATCAAAGGCACAAGATGATGATGGCCATATCATGTCACATATTTTGATTGTATGTGATGTTTATCTTTTATGCATCTTATTTAGTACGATTTTAGCATTATGAGATGATCCCTTACTAAAACTTCAAGGTATAAGTGTTCTCCCTGAGTATGCACCGTTGCGACAGTTCTTCATGCTGAGACACCATGTGATGATCGGGTGTCATAAGCTCTACGTTCACATACAACGGGTGCAAGCCAGCTTTGTACATGCAGAATACTCGGGTTAAACTTGACGAGCCTAGCATATGCAGATATGGCCTCGGAACACTGAGACTGAAAGGTCGAACGTGAACCATATAGTAGATATGATCAACATAGTGATGTTCACCATTGAAAGCTACTCCATCTCACGTGATGATCGGACATGGTTTAGTTGATATGGATCACGTGATCATTTAGATGACTAGAGGGATGTCTATCTAAGTGGGAGTTCTTAAGTAATATGATTAATTGAACTTAAATTTATCATGAACTTAGTCCTAGTAGTATTTGCATATCTATGTTGTAGATCAATTGCTCGTGTATAGCTTCCCCCTTTTATTTATGATATGGTCCTAGAGAAAACTAAGTTTAAAGTTGATAGTAGCAATGATGCGGACTATGTCCATGATCTGAGGATTATCCTCATTGCTGCACAGAAGAATTATGTCCTTGATGCACCGCTAGGTGATAGAACTATTGCAGGAGCAAATGTAGACGTTATGAACGTTTGGCAAGCTCGGTATGATGACTACTTGATAGTTTAGTGTGCCATGCTTTACGGCTTAGAACCAGGACTTCAAAAACGTTTTGAACGCCAAGGATCATATAAGGTGTTCCAAGAGCTAAAATTGGTATTTCAAACTCATGCCTGAGTCGAGAGGTATGTGTCGGCGTTCTGGGAACGGGGGTCCCCAGACTCGCCTGCCTGCGACCCACGGCGTGGCTTTGCGAGCGGGCCCGTACGACCCATCTGTTGGGGAACGTAGCAAAAATTCAAAATTTTCCTACGTATCACCAAGATCTATCTATGGAGAAACCAGCAACGAGGGGAAGGAGAGTGCATCTACATACCCTTGTAGATCGTTAAGCGGAAGCGTTCAAGTGAACGGGGTTGATGGAGTCGTACTCGTCGTGATTCAGATCACCGATGATCCTAGTGCCGAACGGACAGCACCTCCGCGTTCAACACACGTACAGCCCGATGACGTCTCCCACGCCTTGATCCAGCAAGGAGAGAGGGAGAGGTTGAGGAAGACTCCATCCAGCAGCAGCACAACGGCGTGGTGGTGGTGGAGGAGCGTGGCAATCCTGCAGGGCTTCGCTGCGCACCTGCGGGAGAGGAGAAGAACTTGGGAGAGGGAGGGGTTGCACCAAAGGCAAAAGGTGTGTTTCAAGAGGCCCTCTACCCCCACTATATATAGGGATCCCAAGGGGGGGGGTGCGCCAGCCCTAGGAGATCCAATCTCCTAGGGGGCGGCGGCCAGGGGAGGATTCCCTCCCCCCCAAGGCACCTAGGAGGTGCCTTACCCCCTTGGGACTCTTCCTTTAGGGTTCCCCCTTCACCCTAGGCGCATGGGCCTTAGGGGAAGTGGCGCCCCAGCCCACTTTGGGCTGGATCCCTTCCCACTTCAGCCCATGGGACCCTCCGGGATAGGTGGCCCCACCCGGTGGGCCCCCGGGACCCCTCCGGTGGTCCCGGTACAATACCGATGACCCCGAAACTTGTCCCGATGGCCGAAATAGGACTTCCTATATATAAATCTTTACCTCCGGACCATTCCGGAACTCCTCATGATGTCCGGGATCTCATCCGGGACTCCGAACAACATTCGGTAACCACATACAAGCTTCCTTTATAACCCTAGCGTCATCGAACCTTAAGTGTGTAGACCCTACGGGTTCGGGAGACATGCAGACATGACCGAGATGTTCTCCGGTCAATAACCAACGGCGGGATCTGGATACCCATGTTGGCTCCCACATGTTCCACGATGATCTCATCGGATGAACCACGATGTCAAGGACTTAATCAATCCCGTATACAATTCCCTTTGTCTATCGGTACGATACTTGCCCGAGATTCGATCGTCGGTATCCCAATACCTTGTTCAATCTCGTTACCGGCAAGTCTCTTTTACTCGTTCCATAACACATCATCCCGTGATCAACTCCTTGATCACATTGTGCACATTATGATGATGTCCTACCGAGTGGGCCCAGAGATACCTCTCCGTCACACGGAGTGACAAATCCCAGTCTCGATTCGTGCCAACCCAACAGATACTTTCGGAGATACCCGTAGTGCACCTTTATAGCCACCCAGTTACGTTGTGACGTTTGGCACACCCAAAGCATTCCTACGGTATCCGGGAGTTGCACAATCTCATGGTCTAAGGAAGTGATACTTGACATTATAAAAGCTTTAGCATACGAACTACATGATCTTGTGCTAGGCTTAGGATTGGGTCTTGTCCATCACATCATTCTCCTAATGATGTGATCCCGTTATCAATGACATCCAATGTCCATGGTCAGGAAACCGTAACCATCTATTGATCAACGAGCTAGTCAACTAGAGGCTTACTAGGGACATGGTGTTGTCTATGTATCCACACATGTATCTGAGTTTCCTATCAATACAATTCTAGCATGGATAATAAACGATTATCATGAACAAGGAAATATAATAATAATCAATTTATTATTGCCTCTAGGGCATATTTCCAACAGTCTCCCACTTGCACTAGAGTCAATAATCTAGTTCACATCGATATGTGATTAACACTCAAGGTCACATCCTTATGTGACTAACACCCAAGAGTTCTGGGTTTGATCATGTTATGCTTGTGAGAGATGTTATAGTCAACGGGTCTGAACCTTTCAGATCCGTGTGTGCTTTACAAATCTCTATGTCATCTCCTAGATGCAGTTTCCACGCTCTATTTGGAGCTATTCCAAATAACTGTTCTACTATACGAATCCAATTTACTACTTAGTATAATCTGGATTAGTGTTAAAGTTTGCATCGGCGTAATCCTTTACGTCGAACTCCTTTCCACCTCCATAATCGAGAAAATTCCTTAGTCCACCAGTTACCAAGGATAACCTTGACCGCTGTCCTGTGATACATTCCTGGATCACTCTTGTACCCCTTGACTGACTCATGGCAAGGCACACTTCAGATGCGGTACACAGCATAGCATACTGTAGAGCCTATGTCTAAGCATAGGGGACGACCTTCGTCCTTTCTCTCTCTTCTGCCGTGGTCAGGTCTTGAGTCTTACTCAATACTCACACGTGTAATACAGCCAAGAACTCCTTCTTTGTTGATCTATTTTGAATTCCTTCAAAATCTTGTCACGGTATGTATTCATTTGAAAGTACTATTAAGCGATTTTGATTTATCCTTATAGATCTTGATGCTCAATGTTCAAGTAGCTTAATCCAGGTTTTCATTGAAAAACATTTTTCAAACAACCCTATATGCCTTCCAGAAATTCTACATCATTTCCGATAAACAATATGTCAACAACATATACTCATCAGAAATTCTATAGTGCTCCCACTCACTTCTTTGGAAATACAAGTTTCTCGTAAACTTTGTATAAACCTAAAATCTTTGATCATCTCATCAAAGCGTACATTCCAATTCCGAGATGCTTACTCCAGTCCTTAGAAGGATTGTTGGAGCTTTTGCATACTTGTTAGCATCTTTCAGGATTGACAAAAATCTTCTGGTTGTATCACATACAATCTTTCCTCAAGAAAATCAAGGAAACAATATTTTGACATCCTATCTGCAAGATTTCATAAATAATGCAGTACCTGCTAATATAATTCCAACAGACTCTTAGCATCGCTACGAATGAGAAAGTCTCATCGTAGTCAACTCCTTGAACTTGTCGGAAAACATCTTAATGACAAGTCGAGCTTTCTTAATGGTGACATTTACCATCATTGTCCGTCTTCCTTTTAAAATCCATCTGTACTCAACAGCCTTACGACCATCGAGCCGTTCTGTCAAAGTCTACACTTTGTTTTCATACATGGATCCTCTCTCGGATTTTATGGCCTCGAGCCATTCATTGGAATTCGGGCCCACCATCGCTTCTCCATAGCTCGTAGGTTCATTGTTGTCTAGCAACATGACTTCCAAGACAGGATTACGTACCACTCTAAAGTAGTACGCATCCTTGTCATCCTACGAGGTTTGGGAGTGACTTGATCCGAAGTTTCATGATCACTATCATAAGCTTCCACTTCAATTGGTGTAGGTGCCATAGGAACAACTTCCTGTGCCCTGCTACATTCTAGTTGAAGTGACGGTTCAATAACCTCATCAAGTCTCCACCATCCTCCCACTCAATTCTTTCGAGAGAAACTTTTCCTCGAGAAAGGACCCGATTCGAGAAACAATCCCTATTGCTTTCGGATCTGAGACAGGAGGTATACCCAACTGTTTTGGGTGTCCTATGAAGATGCAGTTATCCGCTTTGGGTTCGAGCTTATTAGCCTGAAACCTTTTCATATAAGCGCCGTAGCCCCAAACTTTTAAGAAACAACAACTTAGGTTTCTCTAAACCATAGTTCATACGGAGTCGTCTCAACGGATTTGCGTGGTGCCCTATTTAAAGTGAGTGCGGTTGTCTCTAATGCTTAACCCATGAACGATAGTGGTAATTCGATAAGAGACATCATGGTATGCATCATATCCAATAGGGTGCAGTTATGATGTTCGGACACACCATCACACTATGGTGTTCCAGGCGGTACTAGTCGTGAAACAATTTCCACAATGTCTCAATTGTGTACCAAACTCGCAACTCAGATATTCATCTCTATGATCATATCATAGATATTTTATCCTCCTGTCACGACGATATTCAACTTCATTCTGAAATTACTTGAACCATTCAATAATTCAGACTTGTGTTTCATCAAGTAAATATGCTCAGTATCTACTCAAATCATCTGTGAAGTTAGAGCATAACGATATCCACTGCGTGCCTCAGCACTCATTGGACTGCACACATCAAAATGTGTTACTTCCAACAAGTTCCTTTCTTGTTCCATTTTACTGAAACCGAAGCTTTCAGTCATCTTGCCCATGTGGTACGATTTGCATGTCTCAAGCGATTCAAAATCAAGTGAGTCCAAACGGTCCATCTGCATGGAGTTTCTTCATGCGTACCAACAGACACGGTTCACATGTCTCAATCTTTTCAGAAATGAGTGAGTCCAAAGATCCATCAACATGGAGCTTCTTCATGCGTTTTATACCAATATGACTTACATGGCAGTGCCACAAGTAGGTGGTACTATCATTACTATCTTATATCTTTTGGCATGAACATGTGTATCACTATGATCGATATTCAATAAACCATTCATTCTAGGTGCAAGACCATTGAAGGTATTATTCAAATAAATAGAGTAACCATTATTCTCTTTAAATGAATAACCGTATTGCAATAGACATAATCCAATCATGTCTATGCTCAACGCAAACACCAAATAACAATTATTTAGGTTTAACACCAATCTCGATGGTAGAGGGAGCGTGCGATGCTTGATCACATCAACCTTGGAAACATTTCCAACACATCTCGTCAGCTCACCTTTAGCTAGTCTTCGTTTATTCCGTAGCTTTTATTTCGAGTTACTAACACTTAGCAACCGAACCGGTATCTAATACCCTGATGCTACTAGGAGTACTAGTAAAGTACACATTCACATAATGTATATCCAATATACTTCTATCGACAGCCTTCTCATCTACCAAGTATCTAGGGTAATTCTGCTCCTGTGGCTGTTCCCCTTATTACAGAAGCACTCAGTCTCGGGTTTGGGTTCAACCTTGGGTTTCTCCACTAGAGCAGCAGCTGATTTGCCGTTTCATGAAGTATCCCTTCTTGCCCTTGCCCTTCTTGAAACTAGTGGTTTCACTAACCATCAACAATTGATGCTCCTGCTTGATTTCTACTTTCGCGGTGTCAAACATCGCGAATATTTCAAGGATCATCATATCTATCCCTGATATGTTATAGTTCATCACGAAGCTCTAGTAGCTTGGTGGCAATAACTTTGGAAAAACATCACTATCTTATCTGGAAGATTAACTCCCACTCGATTCAAGTGATTGTTGTACTCAGACAATCTGAGCACAAGCTCAACGATTGAGTTTTTTTCTCCCTTAGTTTGCAGGCCAAGAAAATCGTCGGAGGTCTTATACCTCTTGACGTGGGCACGAGTCTGAAATCCCAATTTCAGCCCTCGAAACATCTCATATGTTCCACGAATTTCAAAATGTCTTCGGTGCCTTAATTCTAAACCATTTAACATTACCGAACTATCATGTAGTCATCAACACGTGTATGTCGGATGTTCGCAACATCCACAGACCACGTTCGAGGTCCAGCACACCGAGCGGTGCATTAAGGACATAAGCCTTCTACTGTCCGCATAATTGCTACTGTCTACTTTCAACTATATTTTCTCTAGGAACATATCTAAAACAGTAGAACTAAAGCGCGAGCTACGACATAATTTGCAAAATCTTTTTGACTATGTTCAGGATAATTAAGTTCATCTTATGAACTCCCACTCAGATAGACATCCCTCTAGTCATCTAAGTGATTACATGATCCGAGTCAACTAGGCCGTGTCCGATCATCACGTGAGACGGACTAGTCAACGTCGGTGAACATCTTCATGTTGATCGTATCTTCTATACGACTCATGCTCGACCTTTCGGTCTTCTGTGTTCCGAGGCCATGTCTGTACATGCTAGGCTCGTCAAGTTAACCCTAAGTGTTTTGCATGTGTAAAACTGTCTTACACCCGTTGTATGTGAACGTAAGGATCTATCACACCCGATCATCAGGTGGTGCTTCGAAACGACGAACTGTAGCAACGGTGCACAGTTAGGGGAGAACACATTCTTGAAATTGTTTATGAGGGATCATCTTATTTACTACCGTCGTTCTAAGTAAACAAGATGCATAAACATGATAAACATCACATGCAATCAAAAGGTGACATGATATGGCCAATATTATTTTGCTCCTTTTGATCTCCATCTTCGGGGCTCCATGATCATCATTGTCACCGGCATGACACCATGATCTCCATCATCATGATCTCCATGAAGTTGTCACGCCAACTATTACTTCTACTACTATGGCTACCGGTTAGCAATAAAGTAAAGTAATTACATGGCGTTGTTCAATGACACGCAGGTCATACAATAAATAAAGACAACTCCTATGGCTCCTGCCGGTTGTCATACTCATCGACATGCAAGTCGTGAATCCTATTACAAGAACATGATCAATTTCATACATCACATATCATTCATCACATTCTTCTTGGCCATATCACATCACATAGCATACCCTGCAAAAACAAGTTAGACGTCCTCTAATTGTTGTTTGCATGTTTTACGTGGCTGCTATGGGTTTCTATCAAGAACGTTTCTTACCTACGCAAAACCACAACGTGATATGTCAATTGCTATTTACCCTTCATAAGGACCCTTTTCATCGAATCCGATCCGACTAAAGTGGGAGAGACTGGCACCCGCTAGCCACCTTATGCAACTAGTGCATGTCAGTCGGTGGAACCTGTCTCACGTAAGTGTACGTGTAAGGTCGGTCCGGGCCGCTTCATCCCACAATGCCGCCGAATCAAGATTGACTAGTAACGGTAAGCATATTGAACAAAATCAACGCCCACAACTACTTTGTGTTCTACTCGTGCAAAGAATCTACGCAATAGACCTAGCTCATGATGCCACTGTTGGGGAACGTAGCAGAAATTCAAAATTTTCCTACGTATCACCAAGACCTATCTATGGAGAAACCAGCAACGAGGGGAAGGAGAGTGCATCTACATACCCTTGTAGATCGCTAAGCGGAAGCGTTCAAGTGAACGGGGTTGATGGAGTCGTACTCGTCGTGATTCAGATCACCGATGATCCTAGTGCCGAACGGACAGCACCTCCGCGTTCAACACACGTACAGCCCGATGACGTCTCCCACGCCTTGATCCAGCAAGGAGAGAGGGAGAGGTTGAGGAAGACTCCATCCAGCAGCAGCACAACGGCGTGGTGGTGGTGGAGGAGCGTGGCAATCCTGCAGGGCTTCGCTGCGCACCTGCGGGAGAGGAGAAGAACTTGGGAGAGGGAGGGGCTGCACCAAAGGCAAAAGGTGTGTTTCAAGAGGCCCTCTACCCCCACTATATATAGGGATCCCAAGGGGGGGGGTGCGCCAGCCCTAGGAGATCCAATCTCCTAGGGGGCGGCGGCCAGGGGAGGATTCCCTCCCCCCCAAGGCACCTAGGAGGTGCCTTACCCCCTTGGGACTCTTCCTTTAGGGTTCCCCCTTCACCCTAGGCGCATGGGCCGTAGGGGAAGTGGCGCCCCAGCCCACTTTGGGCTGGATCCCTTCCCACTTCAGCCCATGGGACCCTCCGGGATAGGTGGCCCCACCCGGTGGGCCCCCGGGACCCCTCCGGTGGTCCCGGTACAATACCGATGACCCCGAAACTTGTCCCGATGGCCGAAATAGGACTTCCTATATATAAATCTTTACCTCCGGACCATTTCGGAACTCCTCGTGATGTCCGGGATCTCATCCGGGACTCCGAACAACATTCGGTAACCACATACAAGCTTCCTTTATAACCCTAGCGTCATCGAACCTTAAGTGTGTAGACCCTACGGGTTCGGGAGACATGCAGACATGACCGAGATGTTCTCCGGTCAATAACCAACGGCGGGATCTGGATACCCATGTTGGCTCCCACATGTTCCACGATGATCTCATCGGATGAACCACGATGTCAAGGACTTAATCAATCCCGTATACAATTCCCTTTGTCTATCGGTACGATACTTGCCCGAGATTCGATTGTCGGTATCCCAATACCTTGTTCAATCTCGTTACCGGCAAGTCTCTTTTACTCGTTCCATAACACATCATCCCGTGATCAACTCCTTGATCACATTGTGCACATTATGATGATGTCCTACCGAGTGGGCCCAGAGATACCTCTCCGTCACACGGAGTGACAAATCCCAGTCTCGATTCGTGCCAACCCAACATATACTTTCGGAGATACCCGTAGTGCACCTTTATAGCCACCCAGTTACGTTGTGACGTTTGGCACACCCAAAGCATTCCTACGGTATCCGGGAGTTGCACAATCTCATGGTCTAAGGAAGTGATACTTGACATTATAAAAGCTTTAGCATACGAACTACATGATCTTGTGCTAGGATTAGGATTGGGTCTTGTCCATCACATCATTCTCCTAATGATGTGATCCCGTTATCAATGACATCCAATGTCCATGGTCAGGAAACCGTAACCATCTATTGATCAACGAGCTAGTCAACTAGAGGCTTACTAGGGACATGGTGTTATCTATGTATCCACACATGTATCTGAGTTTCCTATCAATACAATTCTAGCATGGATAATAAACGATTATCATGAACAAGGAAATATAATAATAATCAATTTATTATTGCCTCTAGGGCATATTTCCAACACCATCTTCACCAACAAACACTCAAGACCCTCGCGAGGGGCCAAGCCTCGCGAGGCGGACGACACAAGACCTCCTCGGGAGCAGCCCCCCAGGCTGGCTCGCGAGGGGCGGAGAGATCAAGGCAAGGCAAACCTCGCGAGCTTCTCGTGACGTGAGCCATGACAATCAAGATCACGCGGGCGCCAGGCGGGCGCCAGCGTGCACAGTGTCCTTGTTTCCTCTTTGGTGCTAAGGAAGCAAGCGCAGGCGAGGAGTACCGAGGCGTCAAGCAAAGGTTTCCATATCGATGCAACGAGACCAAGACCAGCAGGACGTCAAGACGGAGGTCACCATGGAGCCCAAGGCGGCGTCACCACCAGAGCCTTTTGCAGGCGAAGACTGCTTTTGTCAGGATAAGCTGTACTAGCTGTCCCCTTTCAAGTTGGCCGTTGTTGTCTCCCTTCCCGCTCAATATTTGGGGAGAGGACCAGGGCCACCATAAATAGGGCTAGCCACCACGATAGGAGGCATCTGATCTCGACTGGATCGAATCCTCACCCACACAGTTCGTCAAGCACAAGAACACCTCAACCTCAGGACGCTGTTCTTCCCCTTGTACTGTTCATCCTCAGCCCAAGAGTCAATCTACCACCACCACACTGGAGTAGGGTATTACACCACAACTGTGGCCCGAACCAGTATAAATCTTGTGTTCTTTGTGTTGCGAGCTCGTCGAGTTAGTCCGTGAGATCATAGCGAAGCTAGGATGTAGATCGGTAGGGAGAGATCTTCGTGCGCATCCCAGTGTTCGAACCTTGAGGGTTTTGCCGGAACCCGTGATCCGACATTTGGTGCGCTAGGTAGGGGTGCGCCGAAGCTTCCCTTCCGTCGCTCTGCGTCCCGTTGCTTCATCGTCTCCATGGCGGACGCTCGCCTAGCCCGCGCTGAGCGCTGGGCTGCCCTCGCCACCCACGTCGCCTAGACGGCTCCCATAGGCGGGCCACCCCGTCGCTCTCCGTCGCCTGCCGCCAACGCTGCCACCGGCCCGGCGGGGAACGAGCAACAAGCATCCTCGTTGCACCCATCGGTGCGGCGGGATGACCGCACCGCCACTCGATCGCTGACCCTGGCCGATTCGTCATCCCACGCTCGTCGCGCCCCCGTGGACACACAGGCCCCTCTGTGGATGGCACGCGAGCTCCTGCGCTACCGCCCCGTCGACGACCTCTACGAGGACTGGCTCGACCGCATCGCCGAGCTTATCAGCACCGCAGGGGGCTCCCCTGCGCCATCCCTCTCGCTACCTCGCCCTCCGCCAGCTACGGGCGACGTGGCCCATGGAGCGCCTCCACCACCTCTGCCCCAAGACGGCGCCCTGGCACCAAGGCTCACGGTCCCACGGTGCGACCTGCCACGTCCGGCACCCGTGCAAGAAGAAAGAAGCTACCAAGAGGTCCCTCGCCCGCGAGAAAACGCCCCCGCGCTTCCCGCGCCACCATGGCAAGACCGCGTGCTGCCTGCAGTGGCGGTGAGCGGACCCCATCAAGCACAAGTTCTCCACCAGCGCAGAATCCCGGTGACCATGGCAGGCTGCCGCACCTTCACCCCAGAGCTACATAGTGTTGCCTGGCCGGGCAAGTTTAAGCCAGATCTGCCTCCTCGCTACGACGGCACTCCCGACTGAGGGAGTCCTGGATTAGGGGGTCCTCGGACAACCGGACTATATCCTTTGGCTGGACTGTTGGACTAAGAAGATATAAGATTGAAGATCCAAGTCCACCTCTTTTAAACCAGCGGATGAAATAGTTAAATTCCAAGTCCATCCAACGGACCCTACAAAAACAACATCCATCGGGGCACAGTTAAAACCCATAGTAGACGCTGATACGTCTCCAACGTATCAATAATTTTTTATTGCTCCATGCTATATTATCTTCTGTTTTGGACATTATTGGGCTTTATTATTCACTTTTATATTATTTTTGGGACTAACCTATTAACTGGAGGCCCAGCCAAGAATTGTTGTTTTTTTGCCTATTTCAGAGTTCCGCAGAAAAAGAATATCAAACGGAGTCCAAACGGAATGAAACCTTCGGGAATGCGATTTTCAGAACGAACATGATCCAGAGGACTTGGACCCTACGTCAAGAAATCAAAGAGGAAGCCACGAGGTAGGGGGTGCACATACCCCCCCCCCTCCGAGGCGCGCCCTCCACCCTCGTGGGCCCCACATTGCTCCACCGACGTACTCCTTCCTCCTATATATACCTACGTACCCCCAAACAATCAGAAAGGGAGCCAAAAATCTAATTCCACCGCAGCAACCTTCTGTATCCACGAGATCCCATCTTGGGGCCTGTTCCGGAGCTCCTCCGGAAGGGGCATCGATCACGAAGGGCTTCTACATCAACACCATAGCCTCTCTGTTGATGTGTGAGTAGTTTACCTCAGACCTTCGGGTCCATAGCTATTAGCTAGATGGCTTCTTCTCTCTTTTTGGATCTCAATACAATGTTCTCCCCCTCTCTCGTGGAGATCTATTCAATGTAATCTTCTTTTGCGATGTGTTTGTTGAGACCGATAAATTGTGGGTTTATGATCAAGTTTATCTATGAACACTATTTGAATCTTCTGAATTCTTTTATGTATGATTGGTTATCTTTGCAAGTCTCTTCGAATTATCAGTTTGGTTTGGCCTACTAGATTGATCTTTCTTGCAATGGGAGAAGTGCTTAGCTTTGGGTTCAATCTTGCGGTGTCCTTTCCAAGTGACAGTAGGGGCAGCAAGGCACGTATTGTATTGTTGCCATCGAGGGTTACAAGATGGGGGTTTTATCATATTGCATGAATTTATCCCTCTACAACATGTCATCTTGTTTAAAGCGTTACTTCTGTTCTTATGAACTTAATACTCACTACAAAAAAAATACACTTCCGTGATGATACGTGTTTGTCATAGTAGGTCGCTTTTTTTGTCATGCATGTACATCCATGACAAATTTATGACAGAATCAAGATAGTCATACCTGTGCTGTCGTAGAAGTGTTCCATGACATTGCCAAAATTATCATCACGGAAGTGTCCACTTCCATGATGATAAATCGCGCGTCACAGAAGTGCTTTCGTTAAGGGTGACCGGCACGTGGCATCCATCGTAACGGAACGCCGTTAAGCTATCGAGTCAGGTTTTCGATCCGATAACCCGTTAACAGCCCCGACCAATGGGAAATTTCCACGTGTAAAATTCTTATTGGCCGGACGAAACACGTGTCTGCTCGTCAATGGGTCAGATGGGCGCCTATGATACGTTGACACGTGGCACGACCCAACAGAGGCCCATTCCTGTGTAAAGGCCCGCCCGTTTGACTTGGTCAAAAGCTGGCGGGCCGGCCCATGGAAAGCCTGTTAAAGGCCTGTTTGATTATAGCCCATTTACAGCCCGCTAACCCAAGGCCCGTTACGCCCTATCCGAATTAGGCCCAGTAGCGTCATCTGGGCCATCCAATATGATTCCAGCCCATTTTCACTTCTGGCCCATGTATGGCCCATGACATCTTTCGGCCCATATGAGGCCCTATGTAACTCTTGGCCTACTAACGGCCCGTCGTGAAACTGGCCCGTAATGAACAGTGTATCACTTTACACCCATTAACGGCCCGTGGTGAAACTGGCCCGTGATAAACAGTGTATCACTTTATACCCATTAACAACCCGTTATTCCGTTGGGCCGTTTCCAGCCCATGTTATCTTTCGGCCTTCTCAGAGCCCATTTATTCTTGGGCTCATTTCCAGCATTCGTTTACTCACGGCCCGTTACTGTCATTTTCTGCTTGTGGGCCAAATTCAGCCCGTGGTTACAGTCGGCCCGTTTGTGGTCCGTTAATTCGTTGGGCCGTTTTCATAGCGTCATCAAATACGGCCTATTAACGATGACCCGTTATGGTCGGCCCATGAACGGACGATTCCAACTCTAGCCCGTTTACGGCCATAATGAGGCCTGTTATTGGCCCATGTTTGGCCAATCGATCATACGGCCCGTATAAGGCCCATTGATGATACGGCCCGTAGAAGGCCCATTGTTTCTACGGCCCGTAGAAGGCCTATTTGTGACGCCCGGATAATCATGCTACAGTAATCCCACGCTAATCATGCCACGTCACCTCGGCTACTGTTGCTAACCTCGCGATGATTCGAAACCGTTTCAATATTTAAATTCAAAATAGGTCAAACAACAAAAGTTTTCAAAAGTTGAAACAAAAATGTTCGGGCGGTGCTGAATATTACAAGGGTAATTATGGTGTAGTAAACACATTTTTATAAAATGCCTAAATAATTTAAAATGATTTAAAAATATAAAAGTAAATAGATAAAAGAAAAGAAAATACAAAACCAAAAGAAAGAGAACCCCCCACCCACTGGACCAGGCGGCCCACCTCCCCAGGCTGGCCACCTGGCCCAACCGGCCCCCACTCCCCATAACCATTGCTCCACCCCGAAACCCTAACCGAACCAACCCACTCCCCCCTCACTCCCTCGTCTCTCCCTCTCCCCCGATCCAGATCGGATCGGGGCCAACCCCGCCGTCGTCGCCCGGTACCGCCTCATCGGCCCCGCCCCCACATCCTCGCGGCCCGTCACCTCTCCCTTGACGGCGCCCCTCGCCGCGTCGACGGCGACCACGCACCCGCCCCCGACGTCCCTCGTCCCACCGCGGCCACCATTTGCCCCGCCGCCTAGGAGCTCGTCGCACGCCTCATCGTCGACCACTTCCTCGCCCCCCGACCACGCGTACAAGCCAGGACGCCCCACGACGCCGCCTCGTGCTGGGCTTCCTCCTCGGGCCGCCGCATGCCGCCACCAACTCCGGCCACCCCGAGCGCTTCCCCGACTCCTCCCCGAGCACGCCTCGCGCAACTACAGGGCTCTGTGGGCCTTCTTCCCATCCCCTCTTCTCCCTAGCGGATCCGCCATCGTGCCCGCACGCGCGCGCTCGTCCTTCCGAGTAACTCGCCGCACTTGTCGCGCCCCAGGCGCGCCCCAGACCCCGGCCTCCCGCAGCTCTCACCAGCACAGACCCCCCCCGCTCACGCGCCTCGCGCCGTCCAGCCGTCGCCCTTGCTCCCCGTGGCAAACCCCGTCACCGCAGCCCGTGCTGCATCCGCGGCGCCCGCCACCTGCTATGAGCGCCCGCGCGCAATTCTCCCTGCGCTGCGCTTGGTAGCCGCCCCCTCACCTCGCTGACCTGCTCCGGTCGGCTGCGGCTGCTCTGCCGTGGCCGCCGGCCAGCCCGCGCTCGCCCGGATCCAGTTGCCCGCGCCCCGCCGCCGGCGCCGGCGTGCGTCGTGCGCGCCCTCTCAGGCACGCGCCCATTCGGCTACGCCCGCACCCAGCACCCGTTAGGCCCCTGTGTGCATATGACAAAGTGGGCCTAGCCCTAGAACGAAAATAGATAAAAAAGAATGGAATCCAAAATAATAATAATAATAATAATTAACTTAATTAATCCTGATTAGATTAACCTAATCTAAGTAAACTTATTTAATTCTGCTTAACAAAACCCTAGTTAACATGTTAGTCTATGACAAGTGGGACCCACAGGTCAGTTGACCAGTCAACATCGCTGTTGACTGCTGACGTCATGCTGACGTTAGCATGCACTATTCTGGATAATGTTGGATTTAAATAAACAATTAAAATCTGAAAATAATAAAAACTTTAGAAAATCATATAAAACAATCCGTGGCTCGGATGAAAATACTTTGTACATGAAAGTTGCTCAGAACGACGAGACGAACCCGGATGCGCAGCCCGTTCATCCTCCACGCACCCCCAACATATCAAACTCACAACTTTCCCCCTCCGGCTCCTCTGCCCGAAAACGCGAAACACCGGGGATACTTTCCCGGATGTTCCCCCCTTCATCGGTATCACCTCATACCGCATTAGGGCACGCCTAGCATCACGCTTTGCTTTGTCATGCATCATTATGCATCTGTTTGCATTGTATTTATTGTTTCTCCCCCCTCTTCTTCCGCTAGACACCGAGACCGACGCCGCTGCTACCCAGTACGACTACGGAGTTGACGATCCCTTTCTCTTGCCAGAGCAACCAGGCAAGCCCCCCTTGATCACCAGATATCGCCTACTCTACTCTATACTGCTTGCATTAGAGCTGTGTAGCATGTTACTGCTTTCGTTATTCCTATCCTGATGCATAGCCTGTCCTTGTACTACTGTTGTTATCTTTACCTGCAATCCTACATGCGTAGTATAGGATGCTAGTTTTCCATCAGTGGCTCTACATTCTTGTCCGTTTGCTGTGCTATACTATCGGGCCGTGATCACTCGGGAGGTGATCACGGGAATATACTTATATACATAATACATGATACATGTGGTGACTAAAGACGGGTTGGCTCGTAGGAGTACCCGCGAGTGGATCTTTGAGGCGGAGCGACAGGGCAGGTTGAGGTCACCTAGGAGAGAGGTGGGCCTAGCCCTGTCGGTGTTTGCGGATACTTAACACGATTAAGAGATCTGGGCATTTGATCTGAGTCTGGCCATTTGGTCTATACGCACTAACCAGCTACGCGGGAAAGATATGGGCACTCGGCGTCGTGGTATCAGCCGAAGCCTTCGTGACGTCAGCGACTGAGCGGCGCACGCCGGATTGGACTGGAACACCACTAGGCTAGGTCTGCTTCCGGCCGCCCTCGCAACGTGCAGGTGTGCTCAGGGCGATGGGCCCAGACCCCTGCGCGCTTAGGTTTAGACCGGCGTGCTGACCTCTCTATTGTGCCTAGGTGGGGCTGCGACGTGTTGATCTTCCGAGGCCGGGCATGACCCAGGAAAGTGTGTCCGGCCAAATGGGATCAAGCGTGTTGGGTTATGTGGTGCACCCCTGCAGGGAAGTTTATCTATTCGAATAGCCGTGTCCCTCGGTAAAAGGATGACCCAGAGTTGTACCTTGACCTTATGACAACTAGAACCGGATACTTAATAAAACACACCCTTCCAAGTGCCAGATACAACCCGGTGATCGCTCTCTAACAGGGCATCGAGGAGGGGATTGCCGGGTAGGATTATGCTATGCGATGCTACTTGGAGGACTTCAGTCTACTCTCTTCTATATGCTGCAAGACGGAGGCTGCCAGAAGCGTAGTCTTCGACAGGATTAGCTATCCCCCTCTTATTCTGGCATTCTGCAGTTCAGTCCACTGATATGGCCCTTTACACATATACCCATGCATATGTAGTGTAGCTCCTTGCTTGCGAGTACTTTGGATGAGTACTCACGGTTGCCTTGTTCCCCCTTTTCCCCTTTTCTCTACCCGATTGTTGCGACCTGACGATGGAGTTCAGGAGCCAGACGCCACCGTTGACAACGACTCCTACTACACCGGAGGCGCCTACTACTACGTGCTGCTCGCTGACGACGACCAGGAGTAGTTAGGAGGATCTCAGGCAGGAGGCCTGCGCCTCTTTCGATCTGTATCCCAGTTTGTGCTAGCCTTCTTAAGGCAAACTTGTTTAACTTATGTCTGTACTCAGATATTGTTGCTTCCGCTGACTCATCTATGATCGAGCACTTGTATTCGAGCCCTCGAGGCCCCTGGCTTGTATTATGATGCTTGTATGACTTATTTTATGTTTTAGAGTTGTGTTGTGATATCTTCCTGTGAGTCCCTGATCTTGATCGTACACGTTTGCGTGCATGATTAGTGTACGATTGAATCGGGGGCGTCACAAGTTGGTATCAGAGCCGACTGCCTGTAGGAATCCCCCTTTCCAACTCCTTGGCCGAAGTCGAGTCTAGGCATTGCAAAACTTTACTAACATGGCTGTGTGTCTTACGGGCACACGTCGCCATCGGGTGGTAGTAGGATCTTTTACTCCTTGATCTATACTCTGGGACTCTGACATCTCTTCTATTCGGGTTAAATGATTTTGCTAAAATCTAACTCTAGGTTCTCTCTACCACTTCCTGCTGGAGAGCCCTTTAATTACGGATGATCGACTGCTTCAACAGAAGATTCTGACAATACTCTCAGATATTCCCTCGATACCTTGTGCCATCCCTCTGGCAATTCCATTCCATCGATAAACCCCAATGGATAACCAAGTACACTTGCCATTCATGCAATTATTCCCCGTTGATCTTGTTATTACAAGATACCCCAAAATTCTCTCTAATGTTTCAAGAATACGTTGTGCCTACTGCCTTGCAGTTCTTGCCACATGAATATCCCTACGGATAATTTCTTGCACTTACCGAGTATCCACTTATCCCCAGTTGTTCATATGCTTTTCAAAATACTTGGAAATACTACCCGATCTTCCGAGTATCCTCTTCAAACTATTGCTTGGCAAATACTTGTCTGCTTGCAATATGGATGCTTTCCATATGTGTAGCAATATTCATTAGTATCCTTTGACACCATCATTTTGATCCTATCGATTCAACATGCGTGTGAATGCATACAATCATCAGTTATTCCCTGTAAATTATCCTTCCGACTCGGACGTCATTTTGAACATGAGCTGGTTATCGACCAATCAAATTGTCGTCGATTGTAACCCTAAGTCTATTCGACTTATCCATTTTTAATCAGACTGTTGGTTTCTGATCCCTTGATTTGAAAATCATAATTCGTTTGCATTTGAGCTTTGAATTAGTCAGTTGTTTCTATAGTCTGATCTCCTTGCATTGTTTCTTCCTCTGGTTGAGTACCGATGCTCACATCAGATCCTTTCTGGACCACCGGATCCTTTGTTGGATTTTATCCGATAGCGTACTTCATATTCAATCCCTTTAGAAGTTCTTTCTCCATTGGTAAATCCTATCCTCTGATTGACCAACCATGCTCTGCTTTCGAGCTTGTGGTATTTATTATTGAAGCTTGTGGTATATGTTTCCACGATACCCTGACGGGTTGAACATATGCCTTTTTCTAATCTGTGTGAACCCGGAAACTACTACGGGTCATACTCTACTGGGGTTATGACAGATAAAATTTCAACACCACAACTTCGTTGAAGGCGAGAAGTAAATGAAAGGTTAGGCATTTAAGAAGTGGGAGTCAACCTTGAACTTTGTGTTCATGCCCATGGACACGATGTAGATCCTATCATAAAAGCTTCTTGTAATAATAATTGTTTCCTTGATATAATATCATATGGTAACTGAGAATTGACCCCTTTGCAATCGTGGTTCCGGCCATGTTCTCCTTTAAATACCATTTCTCGGACAAGTTGAAGTACTTGTCTTCTGCAGATCTTTGCACCTGTCCAACCTTTATTTTTGATCTTCCTCGAGTATTAACCTCTGGTATCTCGAGGACTGTGTTGCTTCCTGCGAGTCTTCATCTAGTAATGTTCCTCACTGATCTCAGATTCCCCCAGGTTCTGAGTTATTAAACACTCAAAGACACCGATAACTGAACCGAGTCCACACTCTGATTCAATAACTCTAAGTAATTTTCGTTGCTTACGAGTTTAATAATCCTTCAAGTTATTCCTAGCCTGACCGGCTATATCATTATTGTGCTAAAAATTTAACTGTGCTACCTGGTCCTTTTTCCCGGAGCACAAATTCCGACGGTGAGCTAATCTTACGTCGATCTTCCTCGTCATATCATTTCTCCCTGAACAGCAAACTTGATTTCGAGTTTGTGTCATACCCATGGTTCAAATAACCTTTCACTTCATCATTCGTTTGACTTGATGTCATCATCGATCGATCGATTACATCTCCATGGAATCTCTCGACAATTGTGTTGTGATCATCATCAACATTCTGAGCTCTTACAGGATATCAATCGAATTCGTGATGAGAAATACCAGCCTTGCCCCTCGATGATTTGTGTTATCATTGACAACATTCTTGCATTCCCCCAACACAAACTTGTCCATGTTTTGAGTTGTATCTTGATTTCATTGCTATCTAGCTTATATTATGTTCTACCTTGACGTATTGCCGTCTTTTATGTCAAGGATGTTGTGAGAATTGCTCCACCTCTTAAGAATTCTTGCTACAGTGATGCTTCTCGCCATCACCATTCCTTCTTGGGTCCTCGTGTTGATTACAAAAGTGGTACCAACAAGTGAGCAGTGCTGTTTCAATTCTGCCCTTCTAGCAACCTTATTGCTTTGAATTTTAATGGTCGACATTTCATGCATAGACCATTGGTTATTGAATCACCATTCTAACCTTGATTATGCTACTAAGTCCGTACTTTGGGTGCACCTTCAATCAATGTTTAATTGTGTATGTTTTCCTCGATCATACTTCATTATATCATTTGATCTGACAAATGTTATCTCCTTGTTCACATAACTGTGGAAATCCATCCTTTTGGATACCTCATTGAATTATCGCTGGGTCCATCAGCCACCTCCTCATCCTCTCCTTGGCTTAATGATGAATCCCTTCGTGTATCCAGAGTCTGACTTTTGCTTGAAGACCATGTCAATGCTATCTCAAAGCATGTCTGTGGAACTCCGATTTTCAATAAAAACATTTGAAGCACAATGCTAAATTCTCTTTATCAATTATCTAAACACCGTTGTTTGGGTAATGTCAAGAAATTCCTCTCCCCTTACCTAAAGGGTTTTCTACGTTATATCCTGTCATGGATATCATGCCTTGCTTGTCCTTGGGAAGGTATACCCCGAAATATGTGTTTAAACACATTTTCCTTTTCATTGTTCTATTTAATCTGATGATCACCTTTTCCTTTCCATTGTTTGGTTTAACTTTTATTGTGATCTATATGATCTAAGCAGTAATATTCTTCTGCTTAAGTAAACACCTAGGTGTGCAATCGTGTCAGTAAGACCTTGTTACTATTGTTGATGACATTCCGGTAGCCACCGATGGACGAGAACCTTGCCTATTGGTCCGCCTCGTTCAACGAGCAGGAAAATGGTTCTCTTCGTCCCTCTCCCTGGTACCGACGTTGTTGCCGACATAATCGACAGGCTACCCTCTGACATGTCTTGCTATCATGACCGTGCAAGATGTTAGTCCCCTTCCTACTTTTAACCACATGGTGGGCCCATAATCCACAGTTCCCAGGATCGAAACCTGACTCTCCTGTGCACCCCTGTTACCAAGGTTATGAAGGAAATATGCCCTAGAGGCAATAATAAAGTTATTATTTATTTCCTTATATCATGATAAATGTTTATTATTCATGCTAGAATTGTATTAACTGGAAACATAATACATGTGTGAATACATAGACAAACAGAGTGTCACTAGTATGCCTCTACTTGACTAGCTCATTAATCAAAGATGGTTATGTTTCCTAGCCATGAACAAAGAGTTGTTATTTGATTAACGAGATCACATCATTAGTTGAATGATCTGATTGACATGACCAATTCCATTAGCATAGCACCCGATCGTTTAGTATGTTGCTATTGCTTTTATCCATGACTTATACATGTTCCTTTAACTATGAGATTATGCAACTCCCATTTACCGTAGGAACACTTTGTGTGCTACCAAACGTCACAACGTAACTGGGTGATTATAAAGGTGCTCTACAGGTGTCTCCGAAGGTACATGTTGAGTTGGCGTATTTCGAGATTAGGATTTGTCACTCCGATTGTCGGAGAGGTATCTCAGGGCCTTCTCGGTAATGCACATCACATAAAGCCTTGCAAGCATTGCAACCAATGAGTTAGTTGCGAGATGATGTATTACAGAACGAGAAAAGAGACTTGCCGGTAACGAGATTGAACTAGGTATTGGATACCGACGATCGAATCTCGGGCAAGTAACATACCGATGACAAAGGGAACAACGTATGTTGTTATGCGGTCTGACCGATAAAGATCTTCATAGAATATGTAGGAGACAATATGGGCATCCAGGTCCCGCTATTGGTTATTGGCCGGAGACGTGTCTCGGTCATGTCTACATTGTTCTCGAACCGTAGGGTCCGCACGCTTAACGTTACGATGACAGTTATTATGAGTTTATGCATTTTGATGTACCGAAGGATTTCGGAGTCCCGGATGTGATCACGGACATGACGAGGAGTCTCGAAATGATCGAGACGTAAAGAATGATATATTGGAAGCCTATGTTTGGACATCGGATGCATTCCAGGTGAAATCAGGATTTTACCGGAATACCGGGAGGGTTACCGGAACCCCCCCGGGAGCATAATGGGCCAACATGGGCCTTGGAGGAGAGGTGAGAGGGCTGACCTCTTGGGCTGCGCGCCTCCCCCCTTCCCCTAGTCCTATTAGGACTAGGAGAGGTGGGCGCCCCCTCTCTCTCTCTCCCCCTTGGAGAATCCTAGTCCAACTAGGATTGGGGGGGGGGGGGGAATCCTACTCCCAGAGGGAGTAGGACTCTCTGGCGCGCCAGGCTTGGCCGGCCAGCCCCTCCCCCTTGGCTCCTTTATATACGGGGGCAGGGGGCACCCCAAAGACACACAAGTTGATCTACGGATCGTTCCTTAGCCGTGTGCGGTGCCCCCTTCCACCAAATTCCACCTCGATCATATCGTTGCAGTGCTTAGGCGAAGCCCTGCGCCGGTAACACATCAAGATCGTCACCACGCCGTCGTGCTGACGGAACTCTTCCTCGACGCTTTGCTGGATCGGAGCCCGGGGATCGTCATCGAGCTGAACGTGTGCCAAGAACTCGGAGGTGCCGGAGTAACGGTGCTGTGATCGGTTGGATCGCGAGGAGAACGTACGACTACTTCCTCTACGTTGTGTCAACGCTTCCGCTTTGGTCTACGAGGGTACGTAGACAACACTCTCCCTTCTCGTTGCTATGCATCACCATGATCTTGCGTGTGCGTAGGATTTTTTTTTAAATTACTACGTTCCCCAACAGTGGCATCCGAGCCTAGGTTTTTATGGTTTGATGTTATTTGCACGAGTAGAACACAAGTGAGTTGCGGACGATACAAGTCATACTGCCTACCAGCATGTCATACTTTGGTTCAGCGGTATTGTTGGACGAGACGATCCGGACCAACCTTACGCGTACGCTTACGCGAGACCGGTTCCCTTGACGTGCTTTGCACATAGATGGCTTGCGGAAGACTGTCTCTCCAACTTTAGTTGAACCGAGTGTGGCTACGCCCGGTCCTTGAGAAGGTTAAAATGGAGTCTATTTGACAAACTATCGTTGTGGTTTTGATGCGTAGGTAAGATGAGTTCTTGCTTATAGCCCGTAGCAGCCACGTAAAACTTGCAACAACAAAGTAGAGGACGTCTAACTTGTTTTTGCAGGGCATGTTGTGATGTGATATGGTCAAGACATGATGCTAAATTTTATTGTATGAGATGATCATGTTTTGTAACCGAGTTATCGGCAACTGGCAGGAGCCATATGGTTGTCGCTTTATTGTATGCAATGCAATCGCGATGTAATGCTTTACTTTATTACTAAGCGGTAGTGATAGTCGTGGAAGCATAAGATTGGCGAGACGACAACGATGCTGCGATGAAGATCAAGGTGTCGCGCCGGTGACGATGGTGATCATGACGGTGCTTCGAAGATGGAGATCACAAGCACAAGATGATGATGGCCATATCATATCACTTATATTGATTGCATGTGATGTTTATCCTTTTATGCATCTTATCTTGCTTTGATTGACGGTAGCATTATAAGATGATCTCTCACTAAATTATCAAGAAGTGTTCTCCCTGAGTATGCACCGTTGCGAAAGTTCTTCGTGCTGAGACACCACGTGATGATCGGGTGTGATAGGCTCTACGTTCAAATACAACGGGTGCAAAACAGTTGCACACGCGGAATACTCAGGTTTAACTTGACGAGCCTAGCATATAACAGATATGGCCTCGGAACACGGAGACCGAAAGGTCGAGCGTGAATCATATAGTAGATATGATCAACATAGTGATGTTCACCATTGAAACTACTCCATCTCACGTGATGATCGGACATGGTTTAGTTGATTTGGATCACGTGATCACTTAGAGGATTAGAGGGATGTCTATCTAAGTGGGAGTTCTTAAGTAATATGATTAATTGAACTTAAACTTATCATGAACTTAGTACCTGATAGTATCTTGCTTGTCTATGTTGTGTAGATAGATGGCTCGTGCTGCTGTTCCGTTGAATTTCAATGCGTTCCTTGAGAAAGCAAAGTTGAAAGATGATGGTAGCAATTACACGGACTGGGTCCGTAACTTGAGGATTATCCTCATTGCTGCACAGAAGAATTACGTCCTGGAAGCACCGCTGGGTGCCAGGCCTGGTGCAAGAGCTACGCCAGATGTTGTGAACGTCTGGCAAAGCAAAGCTGATGACTACTCTATAGTTCAGTGTGCCATGCTTTACGGCTTAGAACCGGGACTTCAACGACGTTTTGAACACCATGGAGCATATGAGATGTTCCAGGAGTTGAAGTTAATATTTCAAGCAAATGCCCGGATTGAGAGATATGAAGTCTCCAATAAGTTCTATAGCTGTAAAATGGAGGAGAACGGTTCTGTCAGTGAGCATATACTCAGAATGTCTGGGTATAACAATCACTTGATTCAACTGGGAGTTAATCTTCCGGATGATTGCGTCATTGACAGAATTCTCCAATCACTGCCACCAAGCTACAAGAGCTTCATGATGAACTATAATATGCAAGGGATGACCAAAACTATGCCCGAGCTCTTCGCGATGCTAAAAGCCGCGGAGGTAGAAATCAAAAAGGAGCATCAAGTGTTGATGGTTAACAAAACCACTAGTTTCAAGAAAAAGGGCAAAGGGAAGAAAAAGGGGAACTTCAAAAAGAACAGCAAGCAAGTTGCTACTCAAGAGAAGAAACCCAAGTCTAGACCTAAGCCTGAAACTGAGTGCTTCTATTGCAAGCAGACTGGTCACTGGAAGCGGAACTGCCCCAAGTATTTGGCGGATAAGAAGGATGGCAAGGTTAACAAAGGTATATGTGATATACATGTTATTGATGTGTACCTTACTAATTCTCGCAGTAGCACCTGGGTATTTGATACCGGTTCTGTTGCTAATATTTGCAACTCAAAACAGGGGCTATGGATTAAGCGAAAATTGGCTAAGGACGAGGTGACGATGCGCGTAGGAAATGGTTCCAAAGTCGATGTGATCGCGGTCGGCACGCTACCTCTACATCTACCTTCGGGATTAATATTAGATCTAAATAATTGTTATTTAGTACCAGCGTTGAGCATGAACATTATATCTGGATCTTAATTGATGCGAGACGGTTATTCATTTAAATCAGAGAATAATGGTTGTTCTATTTATATGAGTAATATCTTTTATGGTCATGCACCATTAAAGAATGGTTTATTCTTACTTAATCTCGATAGTAGTAATACACATATTCATAATGTTGAAGCCAAAAGATGCAGAGTTGATAATGATAGTGCAACTTATTTGTGGCACTGCCGTTTAGGTCATATCGGTGTAAAACGCATGAAGAAACTCCATACTGATGGACTTTTGGAGTCACTTGATTATGAATCACTTGGCACTTGCGAACCGTGCCTTATGGGCAAGATGACTAAAACACCGTTCTCCGGTACTGTGGAGAGAGCAACAGATTTATTGGAAATCATACATACTGATGTATGTGGTCCAATGAATGTTGAGGCTCGTGGCGGATATCGTTATTTTCTCACCTTCACTGATGATTTAAGCAGATATGGGTATATCTACTTAATGAAACACAAGTCTGAAACATTTGAAAAGTTCAAAGAATTTCAGAGTGAAGTGGAAAATCATCGTAACAAGAAAATAAAGTTTCTACGATCTGATCGTGGAGGAGAATATTTGAGTTACGAGTTTGGTCTACATTTGAAACAATGCGGAATAGTTTCGCAACTCACGCCACCCGGAACACCACAACGTAATGGTGTGTCCGGACGTCGTAATCGTACTTTACTGGATATGGTGCGATCTATGATGTCTCTTACCGATTTACCGCTATCTTTTTGGGGTTATGCTCTAGAGACGGCCGCATTCACGTTAAATAGGGCACCATCAAAATCCGTTGAGACGACGCCTTATGAACTGTGGTTTGGCAAGAATCCAAAGTTGTCGTTTCTTAAAGTTTGGGGCTGCGATGCTTATGTGAAAAAGCTTCAACCTGATAAGCTCGAACCCAAATCGGAAAAATGTGTCTTCATAGGATACCCAAAAGAGACTATTGGGTATACCTTCTATCACAAATCCGAAGGCAACATTTTTGTTGCTAAAGTCGGAAACTTTCTAGAGAAGGAGTTTCTCTCGAAAGAAGTGAGTGGGAGGAAAGTAGAACTTGATGAGATAACAGTATCTACTCCCTTATTGAGAAGTAGTACATCACAGAAATCTGTTTCTGTGACACCTACATCAAATAGGGAGGAAGCTAATGATAATGATCATGAAACTTCAGATCAAGTTTCTACTGAACTTCGTAGATCAACCAGAGTAAGATCCGCACCAGAGTGGTACGGTAATCCTATTTTGGAAGTCATGTTACTAGACCATGATGAACCTACGAACTATGAAGAAGCGATGGTGAGCCCAGATTCCGCAAAGTGGCTTGAGGCCATGAAATCTGAGATGAGATCCATGTATGAGAACAAAGTGTGGACTTTGGTTGACTTGCCCGATGATCGGCAAGCAATTGAGAATAAATGGATTTTTAAGAAGAAGATTGACGCTGATGGTAATGTTACTGTCTATAAAGCTCGACTTGTGGCAAAAGGTTTTCGACAAGTTCAAGGGATTGACTACGATGAGACTTTCTCACCCGTAGCGATGCTTAAGTCTGTCCGAATCATGTTAGCAGTTGCCGCATTTTATGATTATGAAATTTGGCAAATGGATGTCAAAACTGCATTCCCAAATGGATTTCTGGAAGAAGAGTTGTATATGATGCAACCAGAAGGTTTTGTCGATCCAAAGGGAGCTAACAAAGTGTGCAAGCTCCAGCGATCCATTTATGGACTGGTGCAAGCCTCTCGGAGTTGGAATAAACGCTTTGATAGTGTGATCAAAGCATTTGGTTTTATACAGACTTTTGGAGAAGCCTGTATTTACAAGAAAGTGAGTGGGAGCTCTGTAGCATTTCTGATATTATATGTGGATGACATATTGTTGATCGGAAATAATATAGAATTTCTGGATAGCATAAAGGGATACTTGAATAAGAGTTTTTCAATGAAAGACCTCGGTGAAGCTGCTTACATATTGGGCATTAAGATCTATAGAGATAGATCAAGACGCTTAATAGGACTTTCACAAAGCACATACCTTGACAAAGTTTTGAAAAAGTTCAAAATGGATCAGGCAAAGAAAGGGTTCTTGCCTGTGGCACAAGGTGTGAAGTTGAGTAAGACTCAATGCCCGACCACCGCAGAAGATAGAGAGAAAATGAAAAATGTTCCCTATGCTTCAGCCATAGGCTCTATCATGTATGCAATGCTGTGTACCAGACCTGATGTGTGCCTTGCTATAAGTTTAGCAGGCAGGTACCAAAGTAATCCAGGAGTGGATCACTGGACAGCGGTCAAGAACATCCTTAAGTACTTGAGAAGGACTAAGGATATGTTTCTCATTTATGGAGGTGACAAAGAGCTCGTCGTAAACGGTTACGTCGATGCAAGCTTTGACACTGATCCAGACGATTCCAAATCGCAAACCGGATACGTATTTACATTAAACGGTGGAGCTGTCAGTTGGTGCAGTTCTAAACAAAGCGTCGTTGCGGGATCTACATGTGAAGCTGAGTACATAGCCGCTTCGGAAGCAGCTAATGAAGGAGTCTGGATGAAGGAGTTCATATCCGATCTAGGTGTTGTACCTAGCATATCGGGTCCAATGAAAATCTTTTGTGACAATACTGGTGCAATTGCCTTGGCAAAGGAATCCAGATTTCACAAAAGAACCAAACACATCAAAAGACGCTTCAACTCCATCCGGGATTTGGTCCAGGTGGGAGACATAGAGATATGCAAGATACATACGGATCTGAATGTTGCAGACCCGTTGACTAAGCCTCTTCCACGAGCAAAACATGATCAACACCAAGACTCCATGGGTGTTAGAATCATTACTTTGTAATCTAGATTATTGACTCTAGTGCAAGTGGGAGACTGAAGGAAATATGCCCTAGAGGCAATAATAAAGTTATTATTTATTTCCTTATATCATGATAAATGTTTATTATTCATGCTAGAATTGTATTAACTGGAAACATAATACATGTGTGAATACATAGACAAACAGAGTGTCACTAGTATGCCTCTACTTGACTAGCTCATTAATCAAAGATGGTTATGTTTCCTAGCCATGAACAAAGAGTTGTTATTTGATTAACGAGATCACATCATTAGTTGAATGATCTGATTGACATGACCCATTCCATTAGCATAGCACCCGATCGTTTAGTATGTTGCTATTGCTTTTATCCATGACTTATACATGTTCCTTTAACTATGAGATTATGCAACTCCCATTTACCGTAGGAACACTTTGTGTGCTACCAAACGTCACAACGTAACTGGGTGATTATAAAGGTGCTCTACAGGTGTCTCCGAAGGTACATGTTGAGTTGGCGTATTTCGAGATTAGGATTTGTCACTCCGATTGTCGGAGAGGTATCTCAGGGCCTTCTCGGTAATGCACATCACATAAAGCCTTGCAAGCATTGCAACCAATGAGTTAGTTGCGAGATGATGTATTACAGAACGAGAAAAGAGACTTGCCGGTAACGAGATTGAACTAGGTATTGGATACCGACGATCGAATCTCGGGCAAGTAACATACCGATGACAAAGGGAACAACATATGTTGTTATGCGGTCTGACCGATAAAGATCTTCGTAGAATATGTAGGAGCCAATATGGGCATCCAGGTCCCGCTATTGGTTATTGACCGGAGACGTGTCTCGGTCATGTCTACATTGTTCTCGAACCGTAGGGTCCGCACGCTTAACGTTACGATGACAGTTATTATGAGTTTATGCATTTTGATGTACCGAAGGAGTTCGGAGTCCCGGATGTGATCACGGACATGAGGAGGAGTCTCGAAATGGTCGAGACGTAAAGAATGATATATTGGAAGCCTATGTTTGGACATCGGATGCATTCCAGGTGAAATCAGGATTTTACCGGAATACCGGGAGGGTTACCGGAACCCCCCGGGAGCATAATGGGCCAACATGGCCTTGGAGGAGAGGTGAGAGGGCTGCGCTCTTGGGCTGCGCGCCTCCCCCCTTCCCCTAGTCCTATTAGGACTAGGAGAGGTGGGCGCCCCCTCTCTCTCTCTCCCCCTTGGAGAATCCTAGTCCAACTAGGATTGGGGGGGGGGGAATCCTACTCCCAGAGGGAGTAGGACTCTCTGGCGCGCCAGGCTTGGCCGGCCAGCCCCTCCCCCTTGGCTCCTTTATATACGGGGGCAGGGGGCACCCCAAAGACACACAAGTTGATCTACGGATCGTTCCTTAGCCGTGTGCGGTGCCCCCTTCCACCAAATTCCACCTCGATCATATCGTTGCAGTGCTTAGGCGAAGCCCTGCGCCGGTAACACATCAAGATCGTCGCCACGCCGTCGTGCTGACGGAACTCTTCCTCGACGCTTTGCTGGATCGGAGCCCGGGGATCGTCATCGAGCTGAACGTGTGCCAAGAACTCGGAGGTGCCGGAGTAACGGTGCTATGATCGGTTGGATCGCGAGGAGAACGTACGACTACTTCCTCTATGTTGTGTCAACGCTTCCGCTTCGGTCTACGAGGGTACGTAGACAACACTCTCCCTTCTCGTTGCTATGCATCACCATGATCTTGCGTGTGCGTAGGAATTTTTTTTTTGAAATTACTACGTTCCCCAACAAGTTATTCCTCGCGCGTAGCCTCATATGTAATTCATGGACCATCGTCCTAGTGATTTATTCTGGTAACAGCCACATTACTTACTCCCGTTGCTTTCGACCCCTTCCACACCCTGTTTCAGGCATCGAACGATTGCCTGCCCGCTCGAAACTTCACCTAATACCTCCCAACTTTGCTCTCGATATTTTCTTAAGTTTAAATTCGAGAGTTACTTCCGCCACCTTCCTCGATGTTATCGACCTGATAGTCGACCTTGTAGAGGCCTGTTCTCTCGGAATGCCCACCCTTTATTCTTTTGTAAGTACGATGGAGTTCCTGAAGAAACGACGCTGACTTCATCATGATGACCTAAAGCAGAGAAGTTGTCACATCCCTAGTTCTGGTATGCTCAAGGCTAGCTAGTCATGTGTGCATCATGTTTAAATTTCATTTAAATTTGAATTGGGGATTTGTAAAACCCTCAGAAAACATTTCTGGGAATGACCCAGATAAAAAGTGCTCCAAAAAGGTCCAAGAAAATGTTCATGTCTCTCTCTGAAAATATTGGACAGAGGTAAAAATCAAACCAATATTTTTAGAAGCTCATAAATATTTATTTTGGGCATCTGGAATTAATGCAATAATTATTTGCATTGGGTATATAAATGATATATATATTTTATATATCCAAAAATTGTGCCATTTGTTGAGGAGCTCTGGGATAATACCATTAGCCCCTGCAAAAGTTGGCATAAGTAAATAAAATGATTTAGCATTTTATTAAATCAAACAAATGTCAGAAAAAAATAGAAAAGAAAACAAAAATAGAAAAGTGCTTACCTGGGCCACCTGAGGCCTGGCACTGTGCGGCCCGGCTGGCCGGCCCAGCCAGCTGGCCGACGCCAGTCGTCCCCTTCCTCTCGCCAGGAGGACAGGGGCACGCGCCGGCGCGCGCGGCCACGCGTCCTGCCGGGGCCACGTTCCCCGCCACCTCCTGCTTCTCCCCTCGTCGCCTGGACGCCCCGGACGTCGCCACGACGCCCCGCGCCGCTCTCGCTCTCGCCCCGGTCCTCTCTCCCTCTCCCTCGCTCTCTCTCGCGGCCGAAATCACCGTCGCCGCCGTTCGCCTTGCCGCGGCCACCAGCCCCCCCCCCCTTGTCAAGCCAGCTAGTCCACGAGCTCCGCCTCATCTGCCTCTTCCTCCTCGACGATTCTCCCGGCCTCGGACGCGCTGCTTCATCGTCACCATCGCCGTTTCCGTCGCCTGCCACCGAAGCTCATCGCCGTCGATTCGGGAGCTACCGGACGTCCCCGACCTCGCCCTCGCGCTCGTTGGACTCGCTGTGAGCACCCGCATCCAACCCCCCTAACCCCGCTGCCTCCTGCTCGCCGTAGCCGTCGCCCCCTTCCTGTCCGCAGCACGCCGCCGACCGAGCTCGCCGTCAACGTAACTCCGGTGACCATTTGGTCACCCCGGCGACTCCAACACTCTCGTAGCACCCCGTAGAGCGGCCCCAACGCATCAGTTGGCTCGCTTGCGAGCTGCAGCGCTGAACCCGCTGTTCCCGTAGCTCCGGTCGCCGTGGATGACCTCGCCGCGGTCGTCTCCGGCCACCCCCCCTCCTCCTACCTACCCCACTGGATGCGCGAGAGCACGGGCTACGCCCCGGTGCTCCCAGCCGCCGCCCCCGTGCCCTGCAGCGTGGACGCCGCCGTGTCCAGAGGTCGCCGGCGACGACCTCGCCGGCCTGACATGTGGGCCCAACCGGCCAGGTGATTAGCTTAAGGCTAATCACCATTTTTGCTAACCCCTGACACTGACAGTGGGCCCCAGCGCCACTAATCCTTTTATTAAGATTAACTAACCCCTGTTCAACCCCCTGTCACTGACGTGTGGACCCCACACGTCGGGTTTGACCCAGTCAGCGCGGTTGACTTGCTGACGCAAGCATGACGCAGTGCTGACGCAATTATTTATTTTCTGGATTTAATTTTTTAAACAGGAAATTCCAGAAAATGTTTCAAACTTCAAAAAATCATATCAAATCAACCGTAGCTCAGATTGAAATGATTTATATATGAAAAATTATCAGAAAAATGCAATCTATCCATCTGTACCAGTTTCATGCATGACAAAATAACTTATACCTGCTGAATAGGTGAAATCATATAAATGGCATTTATAAGAGCTTAATTAGGAGTTGCATTTGAACCTTTGGTTCAAATGGACTTCATTCAGTTGAATGCTAGTTGCATTAGGTCAAACAGCATCACATCTTCATGCCATGTTCATGCATCATATTGTTGCATATGCTTGAGTATTGATTGTTGGCACCGTTCCTTCTCGATAGGTCCTGCTCCGGAGACCGTTCCAGAGTACCTGTCTGTGAAGCAGTGCCTCCCTTGTTGATCTACCAGGCAAGCAATCCCCCCTTGTTCATTCCGATATGATCCCACTCTCGCTCCTGCTCTCTTTTTATTGCATTAGGACAACAACGAATCAACTGCTACTTTGTGCTGCGGTAGTTGAACCCATTCCTCTGCATGACCTGTCATTGCCACAGTAATTAGATGAAACCCACTAGCATGAGTAGGAGTTGATTGAGCCATGTTGTGCTTCTACCATGCCATGCCTGCTATTGCTTAGAGTTGTGTCAGGTCTGATTCATTGGGAATGGATTGGAGTGATATGATATGTTCTGATGCTGAGAGTTAAGTGTGTGAACACGTTTTGGTAAAGGTAGCGGTGAGAGGCCATGTAGGAGTACATGGTGGGTTGTCTCATTGGAGCCGTCCTTAAGCACTGAGTTCTGTGTATGTTGTCCAATGACTAGCTACTACCACACATTGGGTTCCGGTAACTCGGCCCCTCTCGACTTATTAACCAACTCGATCTCTGTCCAGGAGTTGCAACTAGTTTCTGGTGTTTGTAGGCAGTGTTATTTTTCTACCAAGTGGCACCCGGCAGGGTGGGCTTGGGACAGACTAGGCACACGTGGCCCGGTGTACCGAGTGGCACCCGGTTGGTGGGCTCGGGAACCCTGTACACATCGTTCGGGGCCGTGAGCGACACCCCGGCCGGATTTCCTTGCGGATGGAACCCGAATAGGCGATAAACCTGGACTAGAGTCTTGTGTGGTTAGTCAGGTCGTGGCCGACTCCCTCGCCCGGCTTCCGCTTGAAGGTTGCCGAGGTACATGACGTGTACAGGGCGGTAAGTGGCGAGAGCGTGTGTGAAGAAGTACACCCCTGCAGGGTTATCATGATCTATTCGAATAGCCGCGTCCTCGGTTATGGACTTCTTGGATGCTTACGTGGTACATAGACAACTTGAAGTGGATACCATAAAATGCTCAAGATAAGTGTGAGTGCTATGGATGGCCTTCTCGCAGTGAGACGGGGGATGAATCCATAGTAGTGTATTGATGTGGTGATTAGTGGACTCGTGTGCGCCTTTTCAAAAGAGTTACCAACAGTCGTAGAACAGGATAGCCACAGAGTCAAAGCTGGCTTGCTGCAACTAAACCCCACAATACTTCCTTGATACTAATGCATGTATAATAGGATCTGATGTAAGTCTTGCTGAGTACCTTTGTACTCATGTTTGCCTTATTTATGTTTTGCAGCGAAGACTTCGGTCTTTCTAGTATTTCCGCTTGGACTTCGACGAGTAGCTTGCTACCTCAGCTACGATCTTGTACCCTTGGGAGGGTCTTGTAGATAGTCAGGCTTTTCAGCCTTTTTCTTTTGTAGTTGTCTGTACTCAGACATGTAATGCTTCCGCTTGTTGCTTGTATGCTCTGAATGATGGGTCATGTGGCCCCTGTTTGTATTTAATGCTGTGTGGCTCTTCTGAGCCTTTATCTATATGAGTTTGCGTTATGTTGTGATGCCATGTTGTACAGCACATACTTGCATGTTATGCGTACGTGTAACGTGTATTGCTATGTGTGGGATCCGACTATCTAGTTGTTTATCCTTGGCAGCCTTTCATATGGGGAAATGTAAGTCTAGTGCTTCTGAGCGATAGTAGTCCGCTACAGCCCGGTTCACCGGAGTCCTGCTAGCCCAGCACTACTGCTCGGAACACTTGACTGGCCGGCATGTGTTTCACTTCGTTCCTATGTCTGTCCCTTCGGGGAAATGTCACGCGGTGACATCCGGAGTCCTGCCTAGCCTGCTACAGCCCGGGTTACCGGAGTCCTGTTAGCCCAGTGCTACAGCCCGGATTCACACGTTGATGACCGACATGCTCGATGTGATTCATGTATGCCTGTCCTCATGGGTTAGTGCCGCTTTGGATTCACGACTAGCCATGTCGGCCCGGGTTCTCTGTCATATGGATGCCAGCGACACTATCATATACGTGAGCCAAAAGACGCAAACGGTCCCGGGCCAGGTAAGGTGGCACCCGTGGGAGTACCGTGCGTGAGGCCGCAAGGTGATATGATGTGTTACATGCTGGATCGATGTGGCTTAGAATCGGGGTCCCGACAGCTTTGGTATCAGAGCCTGACTGCCTGTAGGATTTCCAAGCCATCCTGGTCGAAGTTGAGTCTAGAAATTCTTTAGTTATGTAGGGGAATTGATTGTGGAAGGGAACGTAAGGCTCTTTTTACTCCTTATATCTCATGCCCTTCTGATCTGAGTCATCCTATCTTTCCAACGGGGTTAAGGAACTAGGCTTCCTCTTCTATCTATCAGGATCGCGTGTTACTACTCCGTAGTCTCTTAGGATTGGTTGATGAGAGTCATATCCCAGTTCAAGTACCTCCGGTGTAGTCTGTTTAGTAATATTTCAGAACCTTGTGTGATGATGTTGATTATGGTGCTACCCCGTCTTTTGCAGAATGTCTCATATTGAGCATTTTACTGCCGTTATGCTGCCGGAATTATCCTAGGGGTTTGAGAGATACTAAATTCTTGTGCTACCTTCTGCATCCTATAGTTGATGCTGAATCCATCCTTGTTTTCCTTGGTTTCGTTCTCTAGGATGTCATCAGTTAAACAAAGTTCTGTTGCTCGTAACCAGAACCACGGAGGTGGTAGGGATGAGGATCCTCCCGATCAGTCTTCGTTGGCAAAGTTCATGTTAGAGGTTGAGATGAACAAGCGTGAGTCTAACCGCTTGTTGGCGCGTATTGAGGAGAACACCGCACATCAATGCAAAGGGTCTGCAACCATTCATGACTTCATTCGCTTGCACCCACCCACTTTTCATCATTCTATTGAACCACTCGATGCAGATGACTGGCTCCGTAGTATCACTCACAAGCTCCGTTTCGCGAACGTGGCTGAAGGAGACAAGGTCATCTATGCTGCTTACCACCTGGAAGGTCCTGCTAGCCTTTGGTGGCAGAACTACGAGGCTATGCTTCCAGCTGGTCAGATACCTACCTGGAGAGATTTCACTGAAGCTTTTCGCGAGCATCACATTCCTGAAGCCCTCATCGATCGCAAGAGAGAAGAGTTCTGTTGTTTCACCCAGGGTAAGATGGCTGTTGATGCTTACAGTAGAGAGTTTGAGAATCTCGCCCGCTATGCTACAGAAGAAGTGTCCACAGACGCCAAGAAGCAAGCTAGGTTCCGGAAGGGTCTCAACCCCAAGTTGCGTCGTGATCTCCATTTGCACCAATGCAATACATTCCAGGCTCTTGTGAACAAGGCCATTAACGCGGAGACAGCTCAGCTCACCTACGAGGAGTCTCGCAAGCATACCCGTGATTTGGTTTCTTCCTCCGGTTCTAGTTCTCAGAAGCGCCGGATTTGGATTCCGAACTCCGCTCTTCCACCCGGTTATTCACCGAGGCCATCTTATGTGGCGCCTCACCCAGTTCAGTTACATGCTCCACCCAAGCCTATTGGAAGACCGCTTGTCAATGCAGGTCCACGTCCTACTTCAGGGACTTGCTTCACATGCGGAGAGCCAGGACACTATGCACGTGATTGCTCTCAAACCAGCTACGCTCCACCCCCGCCCGAGAAGTCTGTTGGTCGTGATAAGCCATCACGCAAGATGATCTGTGTCAAGACAGTTCCCACTGAACGTGGACGTGTGCATCACGTCTCGGCTGAAGACGCTTATGATGATCCAGATGTCGTTCTTGGTACACTCCTGGTCAATTGCCATCCAGCTTCGGTTCTTTTCGATACCGGAGCATCTCACTCCTTCATTTCTGAAAGCTATGCTCGGTTGCACGACATGTCATTTTGTGATATGCCAACTCCACTTGAAATCCAAACTCCAGGGTCTAGATGGCAAACTACCAGAATAAGCCATGGTAATGAAATCCTTGTCGACAGACTTGTATTCCTTGCATCACTTATAGCCCTCAAGTCTACAGATATTAACATCATCTTGGGTATGGACTGGATGAAAGCTCATTATGCCAAGATTGATTGTTACACCAGGTCTGTTCAGCTTACACACCCATCTGGCAAGATAGTCACTGTCCCCACCAGAGTTGCAAAGCGTCAACTCTATTCTCTTAATGCCAGCCCTCTTCCAGACCTTGAAGATATCCCGGTAGTCCGTGACTTTCCGGATGTCTTTCCAGAAGAACTGCCAGGTATTCCACCTGACAAAGATGTAGAGTTCGTCATAGATCTTATCCCAGGAACCGCTCCAATCTCTAGGAGACCTTACAAGATGGCACCCTTAGAACTAGCCGAGCTTAAGAAACAACTTGATGAGTCCTTGCAAAAGGGTTTCATCCGTCCTAGTTCTTCTCCCTGGGCTTGCCCCGTTCTCTTCGTCAAGAAGAAGGATGGTACGGACCGGATGGTTGTAGATTATCGTCCCGTTAATCTGGTCACGATAAAGAACAAGTATCCGCTCCCCAGGATCAACGACCTGTATGATCAGCTCGCTGGATCCTCAGTCTTTTCCAAGATGGATTTGAGGTTAGGCTACCATCAAATCAAGATCAGAAACGGGGACATTCCTAAGACGGCTTCTGTCACTCGTTATGGCCAGTACGAGTACACCGTCATGTCCTTTGGTCTAACTAATGCTCCAGCTACCTTCTCCCGCTTGATGAACTCGATCTTCATGGAGTACTTAGATAAGTTCGTCGTGGTTTACCTCGATGATATTCTTATTTACTCGAAGAACGAGGAAGAGCATGCCGAACATCTTAGACTTGTGTTAGAGAAACTCAGAGAGCACCGCCTTTATGCCAAGTTCTCCAAGTGCGAATTTTGGTTGCCAGAAGTGACCTACCTAGGCCACGTGATCTCTGGTAAGGGCATTGCTGTCAATTCCGAAAGAGTTCAGGCCGTTCTTGATTGGACTCCACCTGAAACAGTTAAACAAGTTAGGAGTTTCCTTGGTCTAGCCAGTTATTGTCGCCGCTTCGTTGAAAACTTCTCCAAAGTGGCCAAACCCCTCACGGAACTTCTCAAGAAAGATAAAAAGTTTGAGTGGACCCCACAGTGTGAGTACAGTTTTCAGGAACTGAAAAGACGCCTGACCTCTGCTCCCATACTTGTGCCACCGGATTTCACTAAGGACTTTGTTATCTACTGCGACGCCTCACGACAAGGACTAGGTTGCATTCTTATGCAAGATCGTCATGTGATTGCCTATGCATCTCGACAGTTGCATCCACATGAGGAGAATTATCCTACACATGATCTAGAGCTTGCAGCCGTAGTCTATGCACTTAAGACATGGCGACATTACCTTCTTGGTAAACGTTGCGAGATATACACCGACCACCAGAGTCTCAAGTATATCTTCACCCAACCAGACTTGAACCTTAGGCAAAGACGTTGGTTGGAGTTGATCTCAGATTACGACTTAGGGATTACCTACACCCCAGGCAAGGGCAATGTCATGGCTGATGCGCTAAGTCGTAAGTCCTATTGCAACAATCTTATGTTGCAGCAGGGCCAACCACTTCTCCATGAGGAATTCTGTAAGCTTAATCTTCACATTGCTCCTCACAGATTCCTTTCTACCTTGGTGGCGAAACCTACTCTTGTGGATCATATCATAGAAGTCCAGAAGCATGATACGGGAATCTCCCGAATCAAGAAAAATATCTCCAAGGGAGTAGCTGGTTGTTTCTCTATGGATGAACGAGGTGCTGTTTACTTTGGGAACCGCTTGGTGGTTCCCAAGAGTCAGCAGATGCAGCAATTGGTCCTTAAGGAGGCTCATGAATCCCCTCTCACGATTCATCCCGGTAGTACTAAGATGTATCAGGACCTACGCCAGAGGTTCTGGTGGACTAGGATGAAGAGAGAAATCGCCGACTTCGTTGCTAATTGTGACGTTTGTCGTCGCGTTAAGGCAGAGCATCAAAGGCCTGCTGGCACCCTTCAGCCTTTAGCTATTCCTGAGTGGAAATGGGATAAAGTTGGTATGGACTTCATCACCGGCTTTCCCAGGACCAAGAAAGGGAATAATGCTATCTTCATAGTCATTGATCGTCTGTCCAAAGTGGCTCACTTCCTACCTGTTCGAGAGAATATCACTGCTAGTCAGCTCGCTGACTTGTATATTTCTCGAATAGTTTCACTTCACGGTGTTCCACTAGAGATCAATTCAGACCGTGGCAGTCTTTTCACTTCTCATTTCTGGGAGAGTTTCCAAACTGCCATGGGCACCCATCTTTCCTTCAGTACCGCTTTCCACCCTCAATCAAGTGGTCAGGTGGAAAGGGTCAACCAAATTCTCGAAGACATGCTTAGAGCTTGCGTTATCTCATTCGGTATGGATTGGGAGAAGTGTCTTCCTTTCGCCGAGTTTGCTTATAACAATAGCTACCAATCCAGTCTCAAGAAAGCTCCTTTTGAGATTCTGTATGGACGAAGATGTCGAACACCTTTGAACTGGTCAGAAACAGGTGAAAGACAATTCTTTGGACCGGATATGATCCAGGAGGCAGAAGAGCAAGTTCGCATCATTCGTGAGAATTTGAAAACAGCCCAATCTCGTCAAAAGAGCCAGTATGACCGTCGTCATAAGGAAGTGGCTTATGAAGTTGGCGACAAGGCTTACCTTCGGGTTACTCCTTTGAAGGGTACCCATCGATTCGGTATCAAGGGCAAGTTGGCTCCTCGTTACATTGGTCCTTTTCGCATTCTCGCTAAACGAGGAGAGGTTTCCTACCAGTTGGAACTACCGCCACACCTTTCTCGAGTACATGATGTCTTCCACGTCTCTCAACTCAGGCGTTGCTTCTCGGATCCCATCCGCGGAGTGGACCACGAAACGCTTGATCTCCAAGATAACCTCACATATCGAGAGTACCCTGTCCGCATTCTTGATCAAGCAGAGCGTGTTACTCGACGTCAGAACATCAAGTTTCTCAAAGTTCAGTGGTCTCATCATTCTGAGAGAGAAGCTACCTGGGAGCGAGAAGATCGTCTTCGACTGGAATACCCCGCCTTCTTTCCGTCGACCCCTGAATCTCGGGACGAGATTCTTTTGAGTGGGGGCGAGTTGTCACATCCCTAGTTCTGGTATGCTCAAGGCTAGCTAGTCATGTGTGCATCATGTTTAAATTTCATTTAAATTTGAATTGGGGATTTGTAAAACCCTCAGAAAACATTTCTGGGAATGACCCAGATAAAAAGTGCTCCAAAAAGGTCCAAGAAAATGTTCATGTCTCTCTCTGAAAATATTGGACAGAGGTAAAAATCAAACCAATATTTTTAGAAGCTCATAAATATTTATTTTGGGCATCTGGAATTAATGCAATAATTATTTGCATTGGGTATATAAATGATATATATATTTTATATATCCAAAAATTGTGCCATTTGTTGAGGAGCTCTGGGATAATACCATTAGCCCCTGCAAAAGTTGGCATAAGTAAATAAAATGATTTAGCATTTTATTAAATCAAACAAATGTCAGAAAAAAATAGAAAAGAAAACAAAAATAGAAAAGTGCTTACCTGGGCCACCTGAGGCCTGGCACTGTGCGGCCCGGCTGGCCGGCCCAGCCAGCTGGCCGACGCCAGTCGTCCCCTTCCTCTCGCCAGGAGGACAGGGGCACGCGCCGGCGCGCGCGGCCACGCGTCCTGCCGGGGCCACGTTCCCCGCCACCTCCTGCTTCTCCCCTCGTCGCCTGGACGCCCCGGACGTCGCCACGACGCCCCGCGCCGCTCTCGCTCTCGCCCCGGTCCTCTCTCCCTCTCCCTCGCTCTCTCTCGCGGCCGAAATCACCGTCGCCGCCGTTCGCCTTGCCGCGGCCACCAGCCCCCCCCCTTGTCAAGCCAGCTAGTCCACGAGCTCCGCCTCATCTGCCTCTTCCTCCTCGACGATTCTCCCGGCCTCGGACGCGCTGCTTCATCGTCACCATCGCCGTTTCCGTCGCCTGCCACCGAAGCTCATCGCCGTCGATTCGGGAGCTACCGGACGTCCCCGACCTCGCCCTCGCGCTCGTTGGACTCGCTGTGAGCACCCGCATCCAACCCCCCTAACCCCGCTGCCTCCTGCTCGCCGTAGCCGTCGCCCCCTTCCTGTCCGCAGCACGCCGCCGACCGAGCTCGCCGTCAACGTAACTCCGGTGACCATTTGGTCACCCCGGCGACTCCAACACTCTCGTAGCACCCCGTAGAGCGGCCCCAACGCATCAGTTGGCTCGCTTGCGAGCTGCAGCGCTGAACCCGCTGTTCCCGTAGCTCCGGTCGCCGTGGATGACCTCGCCGCGGTCGTCTCCGGCCACCCCCCCTCCTCCTACCTACCCCACTGGATGCGCGAGAGCACGGGCTACGCCCCGGTGCTCCCAGCCGCCGCCCCCGTGCCCTGCAGCGTGGACGCCGCCGTGTCCAGAGGTCGCCGGCGACGACCTCGCCGGCCTGACATGTGGGCCCAACCGGCCAGGTGATTAGCTTAAGGCTAATCACCATTTTTGCTAACCCCTGACACTGACAGTGGGCCCCAGCGCCACTAATCCTTTTATTAAGATTAACTAACCCCTGTTCAACCCCCTGTCACTGACGTGTGGACCCCACACGTCGGGTTTGACCCAGTCAGCGCGGTTGACTTGCTGACGCAAGCATGACGCAGTGCTGACGCAATTATTTATTTTCTGGATTTAATTTTTTAAACAGGAAATTCCAGAAAATGTTTCAAACTTCAAAAAATCATATCAAATCAACCGTAGCTCAGATTGAAATGATTTATATATGAAAAATTATCAGAAAAATGCAATCTATCCATCTGTACCAGTTTCATGCATGACAAAATAACTTATACCTGCTGAATAGGTGAAATCATATAAATGGCATTTATAAGAGCTTAATTAGGAGTTGCATTTGAACCTTTGGTTCAAATGGACTTCATTCAGTTGAATGCTAGTTGCATTAGGTCAAACAGCATCACATCTTCATGCCATGTTCATGCATCATATTGTTGCATATGCTTGAGTATTGATTGTTGGCACCGTTCCTTCTCGATAGGTCCTGCTCCGGAGACCGTTCCAGAGTACCTGTCTGTGAAGCAGTGCCTCCCTTGTTGATCTACCAGGCAAGCAATCCCCCCTTGTTCATTCCGATATGATCCCACTCTCGCTCCTGCTCTCTTTTTATTGCATTAGGACAACAACGAATCAACTGCTACTTTGTGCTGCGGTAGTTGAACCCATTCCTCTGCATGACCTGTCATTGCCACAGTAATTAGATGAAACCCACTAGCATGAGTAGGAGTTGATTGAGCCATGTTGTGCTTCTACCATGCCATGCCTGCTATTGCTTAGAGTTGTGTCAGGTCTGATTCATTGGGAATGGATTGGAGTGATATGATATGTTCTGATGCTGAGAGTTAAGTGTGTGAACACGTTTTGGTAAAGGTAGCGGTGAGAGGCCATGTAGGAGTACATGGTGGGTTGTCTCATTGGAGCCGTCCTTAAGCACTGAGTTCTGTGTATGTTGTCCAATGACTAGCTACTACCACACATTGGGTTCCGGTAACTCGGCCCCTCTCGACTTATTAACCAACTCGATCTCTGTCCAGGAGTTGCAACTAGTTTCTGGTGTTTGTAGGCAGTGTTATTTTTCTACCAAGTGGCACCCGGCAGGGTGGGCTTGGGACAGACTAGGCACACGTGGCCCGGTGTACCGAGTGGCACCCGGTTGGTGGGCTCGGGAACCCTGTACACATCGTTCGGGGCCGTGAGCGACACCCCGGCCGGATTTCCTTGCGGATGGAACCCGAATAGGCGATAAACCTGGACTAGAGTCTTGTGTGGTTAGTCAGGTCGTGGCCGACTCCCTCGCCCGGCTTCCGCTTGAAGGTTGCCGAGGTACATGACGTGTACAGGGCGGTAAGTGGCGAGAGCGTGTGTGAAGAAGTACACCCCTGCAGGGTTATCATGATCTATTCGAATAGCCGCGTCCTCGGTTATGGACTTCTTGGATGCTTACGTGGTACATAGACAACTTGAAGTGGATACCATAAAATGCTCAAGATAAGTGTGAGTGCTATGGATGGCCTTCTCGCAGTGAGACGGGGGATGAATCCATAGTAGTGTATTGATGTGGTGATTAGTGGACTCGTGTGCGCCTTTTCAAAAGAGTTACCAACAGTCGTAGAACAGGATAGCCACAGAGTCAAAGCTGGCTTGCTGCAACTAAACCCCACAATACTTCCTTGATACTAATGCATGTATAATAGGATCTGATGTAAGTCTTGCTGAGTACCTTTGTACTCATGTTTGCCTTATTTATGTTTTGCAGCGAAGACTTCGGTCTTTCTAGTATTTCCGCTTGGACTTCGACGAGTAGCTTGCTACCTCAGCTACGATCTTGTACCCTTGGGAGGGTCTTGTAGATAGTCAGGCTTTTCAGCCTTTTTCTTTTGTAGTTGTCTGTACTCAGACATGTAATGCTTCCGCTTGTTGCTTGTATGCTCTGAATGATGGGTCATGTGGCCCCTGTTTGTATTTAATGCTGTGTGGCTCTTCTGAGCCTTTATCTATATGAGTTTGCGTTATGTTGTGATGCCATGTTGTACAGCACATACTTGCATGTTATGCGTATGTGTAACGTGTATTGCTATGTGTGGGATCCGACTATCTAGTTGTTTATCCTTGGCAGCCTTTCATATGGGGAAATGTAAGTCTAGTGCTTCTGAGCGATAGTAGTCCGCTACAGCCCGGTTCACCGGAGTCCTGCTAGCCCAGCACTACTGCTCGGAACACTTGACTGGCCGGCATGTGTTTCACTTCGTTCCTATGTCTGTCCCTTCGGGGAAATGTCACGCGGTGACATCCGGAGTCCTGCCTAGCCTGCTACAGCCCGGGTTACCGGAGTCCTGTTAGCCCAGTGCTACAGCCCGGATTCACACGTTGATGACCGACATGCTCGATGTGATTCATGTATGCCTGTCCTCATGGGTTAGTGCCGCTTTGGATTCACGACTAGCCATGTCGGCCCGGGTTCTCTGTCATATGGATGCCAGCGACACTATCATATACGTGAGCCAAAAGACGCAAACGGTCCCGGGCCAGGTAAGGTGGCACCCGTGGGAGTACCGTGCGTGAGGCCGCAAGGTGATATGATGTGTTACATGCTGGATCGATGTGGCTTAGAATCGGGGTCCCGACAGCAATGAAGACATCAATATATTGGACCGGCCTCTTTGAGAAGAGCAGGGCAGAATGAGAAGACCCGCTAGATTCATTACCAAACCTTCCCCCTTTCACTACCTCTTAAATCTCGGGACGAGATTTCTTGTAGTGGAGGAGATTTGTGACGCCCGGATAATCATGCTACAGTAATCCCACGCTAATCATGCCACGTCACCTCGGCTACTGTTGCTAACCTCGCGATGATTCGAAACCGGTTCAATATTTAAATTCAAAATAGGTCAAACAACAAAAGTTTTCAAAAGTTGAAACAAAAATGTTCGGGCGGTGCTGAATATTACAAGGGTAATTATGGTGTAGTAAACACATTTTTATAAAATGCCTAAATAATTTAAAATGATTTAAAAATATAAAAGTAAATAGATAAAAGAAAAGAAAATACAAAACCAAAAGAAAGAGAACTCCCCACCCACTGGACCAGGCGGCCCACCTCCCCAGGCTGGCCACCTGGCCCAACCGGCCCCCACTCCCCATAACCATCGCTCCACCCCGAAACCCTAACCGAACCAACCCACTCCCCCCTCACTCCCTCGTCTCTCCCTCTCCCCCGATCCAGATCGGATCGGAGCCAACCCCGCCGTCGTCGCCCGGTACCGCCTCATCGGCCCCGCCCCCACATCCTCGCGGCCCGTCACCTCTCCCTTGACGGCGCCCCTCGCCGCGTCGACGGCGACCACGCACCCGCCCCCAACGTCCCTCGTCCCACCGCGGCCACCATTTGCCCCGCCGCCTAGGAGCTCGTCGCACGCCTCGTCGTCGACCACTTCCTCGCCCCCCGACCATGCGTACAAGCCAGGACGCCCCACGACGCCGCCTCGTGCTGGGCTTCCTCCTCGGGCCGCCGCATGCCGCCACCAACTCCGGCCACCCCGAGCGCTTCCCCGGCTCCTCCCCGAGCACGCCTCGCGCAACTACAGGGCTCTGTGGGCCTTCTTCCCATCCCCTCTTCTCCCTAGCGGGTCCGCCATCGTGCCCGCACGCGCGCGCTCGTCCTTCCGAGTAACTCGCCGCACTTGTCGCGCCCCAGGCGCGCCCCAGACCCCGGCCTCCCGCAGCTCTCACCAGCACAGACCCCCCCTGCTCGCGCGCCTCGCGCCTCGCGCCGTCCAGCCGTCGCCCTTGCTCCCCGTGGCAAACCCCGTCACCGCAGCCCGTGCTGCATCCGCGGCGCCCGCCACCTGCTATGAGCGCCCGCGCGCAATTCTCCCTGCGCTGCGCTTGGTAGCCGCCCCCTCACCTCGCTGACCTGCTCCGGTCGGCTGCGGCTGCTCTGCCGTGGCCGCCGGCCAGCCCGCGCTCGCCCGGATCCAGTTGCCCGCGCCCCGCCGCCGGCGCCGGCGTGCGTCGTGCGCGCCCTCTCAGGCACGCGCCCATTCGGCTACGCCCGCACCCAGCACCCGTTAGGCCCCTGTGTGCATATGACAAAGTGGGCCTAGCCCTAGAACGAAAATAGATAAAAAAGAATGGAATCCAAAATAATAATAATAATAATAATTAACTTAATTAATCCTGATTAGATTAACCTAATCTAAGTAAACTTATTTAATTCTGCTTAACAAAACCCTAATTAACATGTTAGTCTATGACAAGTGGGACCCACAGGTCAGTTGACCAGTCAACACCGCTGTTGACTGCTGACGTCATGCTGGCGTCATGCTGACGTCAGCATGCACTATTCTGGATAATGTTGGATTTAAATAAACAATTAAAATCTAAAAATAATTAAAAACTTTAGAAAATCATATAAAACAATCCGTGACTCGGATGAAAATACTTTGTACATGAAAGTTGCTCAGAACGACGAGACGAACCCGGATGCGCAACCCGTTCGTCCGCCACACACCCCCAACATATCAAACTCACAACTTTCCCCCTCCGGCTCCTCTGCCCGAAAACGCGAAACACCGGGGATACTTTCCCGGATGTTTCCCCCTTCACCGGTATCACCTGATACCGCGTTAGGGCACGCCTAGCATCACGCTTTGCTTTGTCATGCATCGTTATGCATCTGTTTGCATTGTATTTATTGTTTCTCCCCCCTCTTCTTCCTCTAGTCACCGAGACCGATGCCGCTGCTACCCAGTACGACTACGGAGTTGACGACCCCTCTCTCTTGCCAGAGCAACCAGGCAAGCCCCCCCCCTTGATCACCAGATATCGCCTACTCTACTCTATACTGCTTGCATTAGAGTAGTGTAGCATGTTACTGCTTTCGTTATTCCTATCCTGATGCATAGCCTGTCCTTGTACTACTGTTGTTATCTTTACCTGCAATCCTACATGCGTAGTATAGGATGCTAGTTTTCCATCAGTGGCTCTACATTCTTGTCCGTCTGCTGTGCTATACTATCGGTCCGTGATCACTCGGGAGGTGATCACGGGAATATACTTATATACATAATACATGGTACATGTGGTGACTAAAGACGGGTCGGCTCGTAGGAGTACCCGCGAGTGGATCTTTGAGGCGGAGCGATAGGGCAGGTTGAGGTCACCAAGGAGAGAGGTGGGCCTGGCCCTGTCGGCGTTCGCGAATAGTTAACACGATTAACGAGATCTGGGTATTTGATCTGAGTCTGGCCATTTGGTCTATACGCACTAACCAGCTACGCGGGAAAGATATGGGCACTCGGCGTCATGGTATCAGCCGAAGCCTTCGTGACGTCAGCGACTGAGCGGCGCACGCCGGATTGGACTGGAACGCCACTAGGCTAGGTCTGCTTCCGGCCGCCCTCGCAACATGCAGGTGTGCTCAGGGCGATGGGCCCAGACCCCTGCGCGCTTAGGTTTAGACCGGCGTGCTGACCTCTCTGTTGTGCCTAGGTGGGGCTGCAACGTGTTGATCTTCTGAGGCCGGGCATGACCCAGGAAAGTGTGTCCGGCCAAATGGGATCAAGCGTGTTGGGTTATGTGGTGCACCCCTGCAGGGAAGTTTATCTATTCGAATAGCCGTGTCCCTCGGTAAAAGGACGACCCAGAGTTGTACCTTGACCTTATAACAACTAGAACCGGGTACTTAATAAAACACACCCTTCCAAGTGCCAGATACAACCCGGTGATCGCTCTCTAACAGGGAAACGAGGAGGGGATTGCCGGGTAGGATTATGCTATGCGATGCTACTTGGAGGACTTCAGTCTACTCTCTTCTATATGCTTCAAGACGGAGGCTGCCAGAAGCATAGTCTTCAACAGGATTAGCTATCCCCCTCTTATTCTGGCATTCTGCAGTTCAATCCACTGATATGGCCCTTTACACATATACCCATGCATATGTAGTGTAGCTCCTTGCTTGCGAGTACTTTGGATGAGTACTCACGGTTGCATTGTTCCCCCTTTTCCCCTTTTCTCTACTCGATTGCTGCGACCAGACGATGGAGTTCAGGAGCCAGACGCCACCGTTCACGACAACTCCTACTACACCGGAGGCGCTTACTACTACGTGTTGCCCGCTGACGACGACCAGGAGTAGTTAGGAGGATCCCAGGCAGGAGGCATGCGCCTCTTTCGATCTGTATCCCAGTTTGTGCTAGCCTTCTTAAGGCAAACTTATTTAACTTATGTCTGTACTCAGATATTGTTGCTTCCGCTGACTCGTCTATGATCGAGCACTTGTATTCGATCCCTTGAGGCTCTTGGCTTGTATTATGATGCTTGTATGACTTATTTTATGTTTTAGAGTTGTGTTGTGATATCTTCCCGTGAGTCCCTGATCTTGATCGTACACGTTTGTGTGCATGATTAGTGTACAATTGAATCGGGGGCGTCACACTATTGTTTCTACAGCCTGTAGAAGGCCCACTGTTTCTATGGCCCGTAGGAGGCCCAGTGTCACTACAGTAAATATTAGCCCATGGTTATTGTGGCCTAGTTTTAAAAAATAGGTTATTGCAGCCACTAGCAAACCGCGAAAAAAGAACTGCACTGACTACAAGCAAACAAATAAACAAAACAAGGAAATAAATAAGCAAGCAACTTATGCTAGGCTATCACGGCTATTACACATATTACATCCACTGGGCATCAAAGTTCGCCACCAGTGCAAATATAGGGAACACACCAGCATATATACGCCGCAGCAAAACAAGTCCAAAACTGAAACCACTTCAGAAGAGCTCAAGAAACAATATCCTGGGTATAATGCTGGCAAGATGCTTAGCAAGCTTATTAACTTTCTCTTGTTTGGCGCTTAAATCCTCCAGCGTTTGTTGTTGCACAAGAAAGTACGCATCTAAATTCTGCAGGGACTTCCTCATTCCTTCGGCTTCTTGCCACAACACAGCTGACTGATGCCTTTCAGCTTGTAGCTGAGACTGAAGAAGCCGAAGTGATTCAGGCAGCGAGTTGGAAGAGCTTGTGCCAGCGGTACTGGCTAGTAACTCGAACATTACATCAACGCAGGACTGTGGGGTTTTCTCACTGTCTACAAGATCGTTTTTATCACTTTCTTGGAGACTAACAGGGTTGTCTCACTATCTTGAACCTTATCTGCATTACTTTCTCTACCATTGCATAGTGGGGTGCTCTTCTGCAATATTCTGTTTGCATACTACAAGAGAAACAAGCAGACACATCACAGGTTTAGCTTGTAGTATATGAAACTCATTTTGGTAAACCGGTTCCGTAGTAAGGTGGACAGGATAACAGCATGAAACAAACATATATCTATGTACTATGGTCACTGTATTGTCCATATCATTCTAGTTTATGTTCCCTAATCAAGATAGAGACACAGTTCAACTCATATATTTTTAAGACACAACAGCATAGACAGAATATAAGTGTGAGAAACTACACAACATTGGCAACACTTGTAATGTGCATCACATGAGAACATAATTGTTTATGCAATTTAAACTGAAATCAACATAGAGCAAGAAGTTAGAACAGCAATCCAGTTAAACAAACATGTTTAAAACATACCTGTTGCGCCATTGGAGTTTCAATTGGATCCTTCAAATTCGAAAGTAGTTGGTATGAGTAAATACAGTGATGCAACAGCAAAGGAGTATGGACCATAGCTACGGAATCTGACCTGAGAACATTTGCTCTTCTGCTTTAAACGTGGAGTTTGGGTTAGCTGTGGTGGTCTTCGTGCTTTGGGCACTGCAGTAGCTTTACAAACTGCTCGTGTGGGGGTACTCTGTGGTGGACATGGTGCTTTGTCAACTATAAGTGGGTTACTATCCGCTGGGGTTGCGGTTAGATGGGTTGTAGCTGGTTCTTTGCCCAATGGTGTAAGTGTGCAATCTGGAAGAGTCTCGATTATGTGTGGTGGGGCTAGTTTGTGGGCCAGTACAACCATGGTTCTATCTGCATCAACGGGTAGCACTGTCTTTTGTGAAGAACGGGTTTTTGCTCCCTTAGATACTGCCATCACCCCCTCCAATTCAAATGGCTGATAAACAAGAAAAGAAATTGAACGTACAGACATTGTATGATAGACAGATGTGGTAATTCACATGTATGTTGTCTAACCAAACAGGACAGCATGACACAATTTCACATATATGATGCCTAACTAAACAGGATAGCATGACATAGTTTCAGATATATGATGGATAACTTAACAAGATATAATGGCATAATTCAACATATGATGAGTACCTAAACAGGATGACATGACAAAACTATATGATGTCTTTCTAAAATAGGTTGGGATGAAATAATTCACATACATGTTGTCTAAGTATACAGGATGGCATGATATAATTGACATAATTGATTCATATACTAAGCAACTGGCACTCGCATGTATGATCTCTAAACTAAGCAGATATAATTCAATAGTGTGCATATGATGTCTAAACTAAGCAATGCAAGACACCATATGCATCATATGAGAAATATAAATATTGCAACTTAGACATACACCTTAGGTGGGATATAGGACTGGTCATCTGTCTCTGAATCCTCCTCTGAGAGCTCCCTGTAACCATCGAGATATATGCTTCAACAGGTACCATTGCTTGCTCTGAAGACCTTGTTTTCACTCCAGATTTTTCCATAACCGGCTCAAATGGCTGATACACATGAAGAATAGTTCAATATACACAGATTGCCGACAAATGGAATACGTAATGAAAAAATATGGCATGAGATAATTCACATATATGATGCCTGGCTCCATGGCGGTGCATAATTCACATATATGAGAACTGGCTGAAAAACATGGCATTGCATAATTCACATATCTGATATAGAAAGCAAACATGAGGCACTCACACAAAGCATGTCTAATCTAAGCAGATGGCATGGAAATGCAAGATATGCAAGATATGAGCAATATAACCCAACCAAGTTAGAGCATGCACCTCAGGGGGAGGGGAATACGACTGGTCATCTCTCTCTGAATCCTCCTCTGAGGAGCTATCTGTAACCAGCAAGAAATCTGCATCGACAGGTAGCACTGACTACTCAGAAGACCTTGTTTTCACTCCAGATTTTCCAATGACCGACTCAAATGGCTGATGCACAGGAAGAGTAGATGAATGTATCAACATTGTTGACAAATGGAATGCATTATGGAAAAAAATATGGCACGATACAATTCACATATATGATGACTGGCTAAACAGGATGGCATTGCATGATTCACGTATATGATGCCTGGCTAAAGAAGATGGCATTGCATAATTCCCATATACTCCCTCCGTTCCTAAATAATTGTTCTTTTAGAGATTTCAAATGGACTACCACATACGGATGTATAAAGACATATTTTAGAGTGTAGATTCACTCATTTTGTTCCGTATGTAGTCACTTGTTGAAATATCTAAAAAGACAAATATTTAGGAATGGTGGGAGTATGATATAGAAACCAAACAGGTGGCATTCACACAAAGCAAATCTAAACTAAGCTGATGACATATAAGATGTATAATGTAAGCAATGCAAGGCGCCATATGCATGATATGACCAACATCAGCATGCCAGGTTAGAGCAAACACCTCAGGTGGTAAACAGGCGTGGTCGGCTCCTTCTGAATCTCCATCTAAATAGTTATCTTCCTCTGGAATACAATCTGGAAATGCAGGAGGAGGGGCACTTCGCCCACCATGGAGCGGCGTCTGCATGACATTATATTCGCACGCAACGGTCTTCTCTTTTTCTCTACATGTTCAGTACGATTGTGTACAATATCTGACATGCATAATAAAAAAATAGTTAGATTTTGTAAGGCCTAAGGGGTGCATGCAAAAATCAAGACTGATGGTAGCAAATGAGTGGATGGATCCAAAACTAATGATACCAGGTAGATTATAGGTTCAGTTTAAAAAGATAGACAATGGATCATCTATTGTTTGTTGCCCACCCAACATGAACCACATAGAAGACCCTAGATGAACCAGATAGTAGACAGATATTATTTGTTGCTGGCTCGATATGAGACCCATGGGCAATTCAAAACTCAAGATTGAACGATAAAGTAGCAGGTAATAATAACCGATGTATAACGTAAGCAAACACGAAAGACTGCGACCTCTCTTCCGGAACTGTGTAGTCCTCAGGTTCATCTGCTCAGTCGGTGATGGTAATGCGGTTGGCGTGGCTGCCGGCAACGGGGAAGATGATCTAAGGCGGCGAAAGGAAGTCTGCAGGGGGGATCTCTGCTGCAGTGAACGCTTCTGTCGATGGTGCACCTCAGGTGGGGTGGATGACGGCACGGCAGGAGCAGGACATAACACACAGAGTTTTCTTTGACGCCTATCTGAAAATTAAGTAAATCTGTAAGGGGTCCTTAGAATTGGAGGATTCTATAAACGCAGGGACAGGAAAAACACAGGAATAGGATAGGAATTCACATGCAAAACAGAGCATTTGGAAACATAGGATGTCAGTCAACCTGTGTGTTTGGCTCGCATGAATTGGAAGAAGAGAGGAATGGAGAAACAAAGTGATGCGACGAGTGTACAACCTCTTTGGCATAGCCTTGTGGACCTCAGCATCATTGGGTTGGACATGGAGGATGGTGATGATGTTGGTGTGACTGTTGGAGGCGGGGAAGAAGACCCGAGGCCTCTGGAAACGGCGCCGAGGGTACTGCTCCGCTGTGATGGATGGTTTCATCGTTGGAGCAGCTCCGCTAAGGTGTATGGCGACGAGGCTGAAGCATGACAAGACAGACAACGTTAATCTGAAGTGGGACCCTAATATCATCTGCAATAGATGATGTAAAATACATCACCAAAAAGTGCTAGATGTAAAACGCATCAGCCGTGCCACGGCCGCTCCAACAGATGTTGTAAGTACTATTCACTCTGAACTTAAATGAAGAAAATGAACTTCACAGTCGAAACTGAATTTTACTGTCGAAACTGATTGAACTAGTAACAGAGCATTGCAATAGATGTTGAGGGCATTCGAGCACTAGTAGCAGAGAAGCAGTGATCTAAATTAGCAGACGCTCGAGCAGGGAACACACTAGCAGAGAGCAAGTCGTGCAGTAGCACCGCGAGCGAGTGCTAAAGCAACAACTCCTGTAGCTACCGGAGGTCGTGCAGCAGCAGCAGCAGCAGCGCAAGCGAGAGCAAGAGCAGAGCAGCGGCACGCACGAAAGCAGGAGCAGTGCAGCAGCGCGACCGACAGCAAGAACAGAGCCGCAGCGCGAGCGAGAGCCAGAGCAGCTGCAGCTAGTGCCGTTGTGGAAGTCGCCGCCGAGGAAGCAACGACATGGGGGAGAGACGCCATGGATGATGTGGCCGACGACGGCGCCGTTGATGGAGACATGCCATGTCTACTCGGTATCGAGCACCGGCAGCCCCGTGAGATCGAATAAAAGATAAAATGCAGAGGTGAGTGCAGAACCTCCTTGGTTGCGCCGAGTTGGCCTCGGCTTCATCGGAGGAATTGGTGAGGGTGCTGCGGTTCCGCTGGGGCAGGTCAAGACGGTGCTGTGGGGATTGAGGTGGCGCGATAGACAAGGCGAACGTCGGGGCAACTCCTTGGAGGTGGAGGATGGGGCGACTGATCCGGCGGGACGACGAGATCAACAACGGATCCTCGTCCGGTGTGGTGGATGAGGGACGACAAGCTGTTGCGGTGGACGACGTAGTCGGGGAAGAGTCTCCGGCTGGGTGGCGGTCGGGAGGCCGACGGAGGAGCGTGAGGTTTCACGGGTTTTGGCGGCCTCGGTGTATGAATGGGGGGGGGTGCGAAGGGGGAGGGGAGCCAAGCTTAGGGACGCGCTTGTCCGAAATGTAGGGTAAGTTACCAGCGTACCCCCACCGGTTTTGACACCGCGACGTGGAGCTTCATTTTCGGCGGAAGGGTAGAAGGGGGATTTCACGTGTCTGGGCTGCGGGAGCGATTTCGGATGAGGAGGGAGTTCTCAAGCACGTCCAAATTTCGGGATAACAAGGCGCGGCATGGGTTGAAGAAGTGGGAGTTTCAAAGCAGGTGAGACAAAAGATACTCAAGCTTGAAAATTTCGGGATAATAAGGTGCAGATTCCTTGTTCGGCAGAACAAACTTAACGTGTAAAAAAACAATTCATACAAGACACAAGAGAGTCATGTCCCCTTTTATTATATTGCTATAGATTCCATTGAAAAAACTACAAGAAAAATGTAAAAAAAATCGGGAGAACAAGATTACCCTGCACAGTACCAAATCGATTCGCACTTCCCTCAACAAGAACAAAAAACAAATCAATTCCCACCAAAGAAAGAGTAATGTCCCATTTTATATGATTACATATGCCATGATCTTGAATTTCAATTTTTGAATCCACGTTATGTTGAATTCAAATATATCGTTAGGTGACCTTGCGGTTTATAATTGATGTAGTCGTACATTTTGATCTTCCATCATATATGAACATTTTACTCCACCATGTGAACATATATATTATCGTCTACCATATGGACTAAATTTGAATCAATTTTCCTTATTTGAATACGATTGTTGTCAAGTTATACAATAATTTAAATATTATCTTGATAACAAAAAACATACATATAGCAGTAATCATATTTCACTATGAACTACATGTACCATACGCTCTCCAATTCAAATATTTGTATCCATTTTATGTTGAATTCAAATCATAGTACATTATTGGTCTAGGTAGTGAGATGTTTGGGATAGTCTAAACCCTATTTTCATACGTATAATTTTTGGCTGAATTGGGACAAGTTTTCGTATAAGCCTCTTGCAAAACTGGAGATTCTCTCAACAAGCCTCGTGGTTCCGAGAGGGAACGTGTCACCTTTGTGTGCGAAACGATATACGCTGCCTCCCCCCTGATTTTGTTTACGGAGGCAACATAGAACTATATGAATGCCCTGTTAAATTTTGGAATTATTTCGGGTTCATTTGGCCTTTTTATACATTAATTGAGTTTCTGGACTTTTAATGTGCATAATCTAAATATGAATTGCATGCACATGCTCCGGTGCACCAAAGTGGGTTGAAAAATCACATGTGTGTCCTTGGTTGAATTTCTAGGTCCCATGGAAGAAATGAGAATGAAATTCAAACATCTGGGCGTCATGACTCGGCCGAGAACATCGAGAAACTTTGATTTTAAATTCATGTAAATCCAAAACTCGCCTGGAAATCATGAAACTTGGCATGGTGTCATGTCATGGCACTAACATGTTATGGTAAAAAATTGGGCTGATTTGGAAGCTCGTGGTTCTAAGAGGGAACGTGCCACCTTTGAGTGTGAAACGATATATGCTGCCCCCCCTTTGAGTTTCTTAACAAAGGCAATATAGAACTACATTAGTGCCCTGTTAAATTTTGGAATTTTTCTGGGTTCGTTTGTCGTTTTTTATACATTAATTGAGTTTCTGGTCATTTAATGTGCATAAGTCAAATTTGAACTACAAGCACATGCTCTCGTGCACCAAAGTTGGTTGAAAAATCACATTGTGTCCTCGGGTGAATTTCCAGGTCCCATGCAAGAAATGAGAATCAAATTCAAACATCTGGGCATCGTGGCTCGGCCGAGAACATTGAGAAACTTGGTTTTAAAATTCTTGTAAATCCAAAACACGTCCGAAAATCATGAAACTTGGCATGGATGTCATGTCATGGTACTACCATGTTGTGGTAAAAAATTTGGCCGAATAGGAACATATTTTGGTATAAGCTTCTTGCAAACCCACGCTTCTCTCAAGAAGGCTCGTGGTTCTGAGAGGGAACATGCCACCTTTGAGTGCGAAACGATATACGTTGTCCCCCTTGAGTTTATTTACAAAGGCAACATAGAGCTACATGAGTGCCCTGTTAAATTTTGGAATTATTCCGGCTTCGTTTGGCCTTATTTACACATTAATTGAGTTTTTGGTCATTTAATGTGCATAATTAAAATTTGAACTACAAGCACATGCTCCCGTGCACCAAAGTTGGTTGAAAAATCACATCTGTGTCCTTGGGTGAATTTCTAGGTCCCATGCAAAAAATGAGAATCAAATTCAAACATCTCGGCATCGTGGCTCGGTCGAGAACATTGAGAAACTTGGTTTTAAAATCATGAAACTTGGCATGGTGTCATGTGATGGTAGTACCATGCCGTGGTAAACAAATTGGCCGAATAGGAACAAATTTTTGTATAAGCTTCTTGCAAATCGGAGCTTCTCTCAAGAAGGCTCGTGGTTCTGGGAGGGAACGTGTCACCTTTGTGTGCATAATTCAAATTTGAAATACAAGCACATGTTACAGTGCACCAAAGTTGGCTGAAAAATCACATGTGTGTCCTCGGGTAAATTTCTAGGTTACATGCAAGAAATGGGAATGAAATTCAATATTCTGGGCGTCGTGGCTGGGTTGGAAACATTGAGAAACTTAGTTTTTTAATTCCTGTAAATCCAAAACACGCATGAAAATAATGAAACTAGGCTTGGTGCCATGACATGGCACCAACATGCTGTGGTAAAATTGCAGTCCGATTTGCGAAGGCGCACACATTAACAATCAACAAAGTCATTTTGGAACAAGTGTTGTCACGTTACAATCGGAAACACAAGTATTGTTGAAACCGTGGGCGTTCTACTTACTAGTACCATTTACGTGCCGCCACGCGTCCCCATTTTTTATTAGCTAGGAGGCGCCGTGCAGGGTAGCTATTTGAGTAGTACGAGAGGCGTGTGATCAGACCCCTGCGCGTGCTTATCGGGAGGAGAGCCCTTTGGCCTCCATCTGCCGTCCACCTCTCTCCCAAGGTCTCCATTAATGGCGCCCGAGCCTCTGTTTAATGGCGTGGCTATGTCTCACTCGACTGAGATTTAAGAGAGAAAAAAGAAAATCTGAAAGCACGGATCTTGATGTAAGATCCGATGGACCTATATAGCATCTACTGCGACTTATAGCAAGACGGATGAATATATGAGGACGATTAAATTTTTTTTGATCAAAGAAGGGCTTGTCCCTTCCGATTTTCATTACCGAAAACCACCACAATTCACAAGAAGTTCAGCACAACTCCAGCCTAACACGAAGGACTAAAAGCTACCAGATTGAAATCGCAACATCCCAAGAGGCCAACAAAGGCCAAACATCCGTGCTAGAACCCAACATTACAACCGACGACACAATCCACATCCTAAACCGATTATTACATCAAAAGAAACCAGGAAACTGAAGGAAGCCGAGCAGCAACTAGAAGAACAGCAACGCCAGGGTCGCCACAGCAAGAGTTTTCTTCATCCCAGCCTCGCAACATTGATCTTCCACAGAAAGATAAGGATGATTAATTGTCTTACATAATTAGAAAGATAATTAAAAAAGCCACACACGGCTATGCCCGAAATACACAAGGGCAAAAGAAGAAGGAAGACAAGGATCTGGCTCGCTGATCTCTACTTTCTTGATGTGTTGCTGCAGGCCGCGGGAACTAGTCTCTGCGGCGAGCGGCGATGAGCTCTTTCGTGTCCTCAAGACGATGCTTGAGAACATCCACGAATTCCTCCACCAGCCTTTGGCGCTCGTTGCGGAGCATGTCATTCTCGTCCATAAGTTTCTTGACGATGGCGCCGGTCCTCTTCAACAAGGCACTGGTCTCCTCTTGCTGGTCTGCACTTTGAACGATCTTCTCCCTCAGCAGGTCGCGCTCGACCCGGAGCCTCTCATTGCCCTCCCTTAGTGCGCCGATAGCTTGTTCAAACCAGGCTTTCATGTCATCCTTCAACCTCGCAAAATGGGAGATCTGATCCATCTGGCCATGGACGATCGCATGCATGTGCCTGTAACAGTCGTCGCTTGCACGCGAGAAATTTTCCCAGGCCGCCGCGGCGCAGCGGAACATCTCTGCCGCATTCGGGGCGCGGCGGGACATCTCTACTGCTTCCGCGGCGCGGCCGGACCAGTCTGCTCCATCGACGGCGCAGCGGGACCTCCGTGCTTCTTCAGCAGCGCGGCGGGACCTCTGTGCTGCTACTTCCGCGCGGCGGGACATGTCGGCTGCTCTCGCAGCGAGGCGAGACATCTCTCGTGCTTCCGCTTCCATGCTCGCCTCTCCCTGGTGGTAATCTCTCGACCTAGAACTCACGCTGGCCATGGCAGACGCAAGGGAAGGATGCTGAATGGCTTGTTTGTTTTTGTGGATGAGGAGTTGAGGAGGAATGCGCAGTCATCTTGGCATACTGATATTTATAACCGAGTACTAATACGCTCCTAAGTGGGAAACCGTTTAGGTTGTGATCGGTGTGAACAGGTTAGCAATTCAATATAGCATGGAGTAATTTGGAATGTGACGAGACGCAAGCTCAAAATTTATTGACGGTTCAAGTTTCGAAGTGCGGCACTATTCCCGGATGGAGTACTTCTTTTTCTACTCTCTCCTTTCCGGTTTTATAGGGCTTATCTCAAAATTTTAGTTTTCTCATTTTATAAGGCTCAATTTGGTTGTTCCCCAACACATGTTCAGATTCCAAGGTGCATTAAATCATTGCATGCAAGTATTAAGAGAAAATTGACCAATGCATGTACTTTATGCATGCATGCATTGCACTTAATGCATTGATAAACATAATTTTTTATCGCCACCAAAACTAGCTAAAGTAGACCAAGGTAATCCCTATATTAGCATATTACTAAGATAAACAGAAGGCACTGTAGAAACATTTAGGACGTGAGTTTGTCAATCTGAATGTGGAGGGACACAAGCTTAGCCCCGGCTAGCAGCTTGGGCGGAACTGTCAAGAAGGTCAGCTCCTGCACGTCGACGTCGCCGGGATCCTTGCTGCTTGTCACCTCCATTTCCACCTTGATGGCGTCGGTCGTGCCTTTGGGCTCCCTCGGCGGGCCGTTCGCCCATAGCTTGGTCACGTAGTGCGGCAGTGGGGACGCCCCCGCTCTGATGCAGACGACCGACGCGACGATAGGCGCGCCGATGTCGAGCACGCCGCCGACCAAGAAAAACGCGTGGCGGTCCTCCTCCGCGAACAGCAAGAGCCGTGGTTCCGACAGTGGCACTTGCAGCTAGAGCACCTTGCCGTACTAGATCCTGTGCACGGGCATGGGATGCGCGGTGCTGATGTGGTGGTAGAGCGCCGGCAGCGGGCCTTCGTAGCCGCAGACGGGCACGGGGCATTTGCAGGGCGCGAGCGGACACACGCTCTGGTGATTGGCAAGCTTGTGGTAAGTGACGTAGAGCCCACAACCTTCGTGCGGGCTCTCCACCCTCACCGACGAAAGGACGGAGTCCACCGCCGTGTTCCGCACGTTGAAGCCACCGCCGCGCTCGCACTTCTGGCACTGCCGCTGGTTCCCGGGGCGCTTGACGCGGTAGTCCGCGCAGGCCAGGTGCCCTCCCTTGCACAATCGAACAACACATCAATCAAGAAACCTGCACCTTGCTCAATCAGCCGAACGGACGAGGTGTATTCAAACCTCATACACTGGAGGCGTCAAGGGGTGGAGGCACAAGGGGCAGTGGAGCACGGTGAGGTCCATCGGGTCCTGTTCGGTCTACATGATTTCGCCCTCCTCGTGCACAACCATCTCTCGACTTGGGCCGGAGTATTACAAAGCTTTACCGTCACATATTTTATACTACTTCAAGGTGCATTAAATCAACACATGCAAGTATCAAAAGGAGAGTCACGGCATGCATGCATGCATGCTTGTAATTAATGCATCGGTAAACGCAAATTATTGAAATATATCGAGTGCAATGCTTTGATGTGTCGCGTCAACTCGTACATCAACGAGAAGTTTGATTATCCTCTCCCTCTCCGACTTAACTGCACCTGCCTTTGGCTGTATGACAGGTTGGCCACACACCTGTTGGGCCCACCTGTCATACATGCAAAGGCAGGAGCGTCCCTCCCTCGCCCATGAGCATGGTGGCTGGCAAGACTAGGAGAAGCTTTCGATATACGCTCTCCCTCCCGCACGCGGTAGACATGCAGCAGTTCAATCGGTGTCAGATGGCCAGAAGCATACTGTAGTACTCCTCCAGTGCAGTAGTACTCCATCATTATTCGACTTCCCGAAGAGGCGAAGAGCCAAGCGCAGCCCAGACGCTCGTGTGACAGTTTCATTTGTAGAGTAGTCTAGGATAGCGTGTACCGTGCCTGTAAGCTTAAAATCGTTGGGGTCGGCTCCATGCTATGTGGCTGTCTCGAAGTTTAAAAAAATATTAAAATAGTCTTCTGGCCCTACCTGACACCCTGGTGATTGTAGTTTGCACGCTCATCTGGTCAAGACAGGAATATATATTTTAATTTGTTTTTTTCTACGAAAAGGGGGACTCCCCGACCTCTGCATCAGAACGATGCATACGACCACATATATTTTAATTTGTGGTGGGTAAATGTTAGAGGTTGCAGCAAATATATTGTACACTGCGGGTCTTTCAGACTACCCACAATGGGAGTAACATTGGTAGTAACATCACACATATCTAGGTTAAATAGATGATGTGGCATGCAATAAATGAAGAAAGAGATGAAAGTAGTAACATAGCTAGTTACTACTAGTATGAGTAACATCACACATATCAAGGCAAGATGTGTCTATAGCCTAATAAATGAAGTGCTGCATGTTACCACACATATGTTACTAGTATATACCGCATCATTCTTTGCTCCTTCTTACTACTCCGACATGTGGGAGAGCCAGCATCCGGGTGGACGTGTCATGCACCAGATTAGAGCGCGGAAAGGAAGGGGGGCATCACCCCGGTCGGAGCGCCAGTAATTCATGACTATAGTGAGTGGTCATATCACAAGTCTTTCCAGCAGCAACGCGCTGTCAAATCACACAGCCCCACTCGCTCACCCTCCTCGCCTCTCTGTCAAGCCGCCTACCCGAAAGTTGCCGCGCGTACTGCCCGGAAAAAGCCCCGCCCTCAACTTTTAACTACGCGAAAATAGTTCGAGCTTGTTCGTTCTATATAAATACAATAAGTACTGTATGTTTATTCACCTGTGGGGTTGTTCAATGAATGGAGGGGCGTGGAGCACAAGTGAACAATACTGTAGTAGTAAGTAGGAGTCATACATTAGTCACCTTAAATAGAGAGTTTCTTTTCTTTAATGCCACGTACACAAATTGAAATGCTTGTTGTGGAGAGAAAAAAGATAACCACTCCACTATATATGGACGCAGGGGCCTGAGCGCTTGCTTTACTAGGGTTGCTGTCTTCATTGTCTCATCCTCTCCAGATATAAACAAGACAGCGGCAGCGACATTTTCTCTCTCCTCACCGCTGGTCACAGATCCGGCCGGATCCTTTCGGCCGGTGTGTGTAGAGGACTAAAAGGTGAATCGTTCATGCGGTCATCACTGCCGAGGGAGGAAACCCACAGTTGCCGGAGGGGGCCGATCCTCTGCCCGTGCCGTTCTCCCCGACACAGCGCCGGCTCGGGAGGTCCTCCGACCCTTCTTCCTCCCTGCCGTATTGTCCGTAGATCCGACCTGCCGCTGCCGACATCCCGACGACCCTCAGGTATAAGTTCTTCGAAAGCGGCCTTGCTCTACTGCCCCAGCTCCCCATGTGTCTGCATGTGCATCTTTTTCTACTCCCATCAGCTCTTACAAAGCCACCTAAATTTTTAGTATTATTAGAGGTAAAGCTACTTCATGCATTCGAATCTAGGGCTTTGTTCAAACAACGAAGAAAGGGGAAAGTTGTAGCATGAATCTAGGAATTGATTCAAAGAGGAAATAATATGGTGAAAGTAGTAGAGACCGGATACCCAACCGGTCTCTTGGCTGAAAAGGGAAATAATGGGAAAACGCAGTACAAACTGGATAAGGAACAGATCTATTATTGGTTGAAAAAAGGATAGAAAGTGGCGGCTGGTGGACAAGTCAACAGAGTATGTCCACTATTAGATTTGCTATCATCACATAGTAAAAGGTCTCCAGGATTAGATTTGCTGCCCTCACATAGTAAAAGGTCTCAGGATTAGATTTGCTGCCCTCACATAGTAAAAGGTCTCAGGATTAGATTTGCTGCCCTCACATAGTAAAAGGTCTCCAGGATTAGATTTGCTGCCCTCACATAGTACAAGGTCTCCAGGATTAGGTTTGCTGCCCTCACATAGCATGAACAAACTCGACATCACCACTTTATGCCTCCTTGTAGGTACATTGTGCTGATGCGTCCACTGTCGCATGTCCTTATACCAACCTTTTGCTGTTGTTAATGTAAGGGCACATGTAAAATGAAGCGATCACACTGTTACCTTAGGGACATGTCTAACCAGTGTTATTGTTAATCTAATGCCTCCAGTGATAAGATGCAATTAAACTGTGTTACAAATGGCACTCCTGCTGTTTTCTCCAGTATGATAAGTAAGTTGCTCCTTTACGCTGCTGAGTGTCCTGGTGTCCCCACGGTCCCATGCCCTTAAACCAACTCTTTAGTTGCTGTTGATTTACTGTGTCTGGTAAACAAGCAATGCCACCGTTAAAGTAATCCCATATTTGAGGAATCTCATTGTTCATCGTAATGCTTCTGGTAACATGAAGCATTGCAGACGTTTTAAAATTTCTATTGTCCTTGCGTTTTCATTTTGTATATGTTTCGTATATTCTTATTGACCAACAACTGTTTACTTTCTATCTTTTTGTGCAGATAGGGATATCCATTTCACCTTGTTGCTATTGTGACCTTTTGGTGAACTGCACAAAACACTTTTTTTTGGAATGAGTGTCTTGTGCAATTCAACTAAAATGTCACGTGGGCAACATCTCTCAATTTTGGTGGAACTGCACAAAATGGTGATTGGAGTTTCCAAAATCTCCGTCTAGTTCTGCTGGTAATCTCGTGCAACATTTTATTAGCCTTTGCAAGATGAGCCGTCACTGTCACCACAATGGCACTTTATTTTAGTGGAACTGCACAAAAGGATACCAAAATTATAGTTGCACCTTACATGAGCCGGAGAACCAAGCTTAATGTTCCTCAATTTTAGTGCAACTACTAAAGAAGAACCTGCCAGCTCACGAGAGCAAGTACTTCTTGCTAGCTGAATGATGCAATATTTGCTTCATTTTAGGTGAACTGCAGAAAAAGGTGCATGAATTGAATCATGGAAGTCCAAGCAGGCTTCATCCGAGTGGAGCTACAGGTTGAGTAAAGGAGGCCACTATTAAAGTGAAATCATGCTCTCCTGGTTTGTGCTATGCAAACAGGAATACTCAACTACAGATGTTGTGACGGTCAAGATCATTCGCCAAGTTCTTCGATTGTATGACATGGCTAGTGAAGATGGATTTAATCCCGATATTCACTTTATCAAAAGGCTCTAATGGGTTGGTTCCGAATCTTGCAAGCTGGGAATCAGTGAGATGTGTAGGCATCTTTGTTGTACTTATTATTTGAATCTTATTTGTTGGTTCTGAATCTTGCAAGCTGGGAATCAATGAGATGTGTAGGCATCTTTGTTGTACTTATTATTTGGATCTTATTTGTTGGTTTTGAATCTTGCAAGCTATGAATCAATGAGATGTGTAGGCATCTTTGTTGTACTTATTATTTGGATCTTATTTGTTGGTTCCGAATCTTGCAAGCTGGGAAACACGGCATGATGATGCAGAGGACAACAACCATAACAAACAGTTCAAACTTGGTAGTATTATCTTTGTGAAAGTGCGACAAATGTGCTGATCGTGTGCGTCCTGAGAATAATAATTCTAATTGTTGTGCATGTTGATCCTGTGGCACTGATAGAACGAGCGAATGCATTGCTTGTTTTAAGTATAAATTTCTATTAGAGCTAACTAAATTTAAGTAAAGTGACCACTAACTCCTGTTATTACAGTACCAATACAGACCCGCTCGTGAACCGATGTGTGGCCGAGGGTGCATCTTCTGCCTGGCATGCAGCGGACGAGGGAGGGGTAGTAACTGTTGTCGCCTGTACACACTCAGCTTACTGTTGAATCCAGTTCCCCAGGAGCTGAAAAACGGATTGCTGCCGCCGCCTACACACTCGTTCACTCGAAGAGACTCCAATGGCAATCCGAGGGGTGAGCTTGCTGGATATGGACTTCAGCAAGGAGCTCCCCTTTGAGTTCGCCATTCAGTCCTATGGCTGCACCAAGTTGAATGTGATGTACACCAATGATACGGACTCGGTTAAGCTCAGCCTCACCTCAGTCCTATGGCTGCACCAGGTTCTAGAGCATTCGCCCATTTCATCGGCAGCGCCGACTACACCTTCACTACGGTGGAGAGAAGGAAGAACGCGACGATTCGGCCATCTGGTGCAACAAGCTTGTCGACATCCAGAAGCAATACAAGATCGTCAGCAACGGGCAGGAGAAGACTCCGTGGTTGACCTCGCTGAGACCATCATCGACCCCTGATACGCCAACATGAAAGAAGACGACCTGAACACGTGGGAGGTACCTCTAAATCTAGCCTACATAACCTACGCGGCCAAGGACGCATACGCATGCTACGACATGTACAGGCAGATCTTGGACATGAGGGCGTGTCTGCTTCCCGTAAACGACGAGTACACAAACAACCGCAACATCATGATCAAGCATGCCAGGAAGGACTAGATATTGTACTTTATCTGTTTATAAGCACCTTTATCATCTGAGTGTTTCATGCATTAGCCTATGTGTCGTAATTATCTGTTTTGTCCGAAGTATTTCTTTTAAGAACCTATTAACCTGATTGCTTTTTTAGTGGCTATTTGCTTATGTATGTAAACTAGTTCACTTGTCCATAAAAAAACTAGTTCCGTGCTTTGAATCTCCTTCCTCCCGACATATTCCCCTCCTCAGGTGGACCCAGCAGGTCTCTGAATTTTCTCCCACTTTCTTTTTCGATGTAAACTGAGTTTTCTCCGAGTACTTTCCCCTAGAACCAACTCAACTGTCCCATGTCTAGCCTAAAAAATAATAATACCCCACGTACTATTAACTCATCAAATTAAAATGATATTTTATTTCGTAAGTTGAAAGTTCTTACAAAATAATAGTAATAATTGTTTATATATAACTTGGCAAGTTAACTCCTAGTGATTGCGTACATAAGCTTGCAAAGATTTTACTAACGTGCAATCATGTGTTTATGTTTTTATAACATTTCTCCGTCTAGCCCAACATGATATTTTCACCCAGCCCAGCAAGTCCACAGATTTTGAGAAAAATGCAAATGGGATTTAAACGGGCTGCATAGATGCTACATCATTGTTTCACCCAGCCCACCAAATAGACTAAAAAAATGTTCCCCCCGCTGACAGGTCGGACCCACCAGCTATATGTTCGCACGCAAGGAAGTGTCTCCTTATTACGCGCAAAATAACGATGTCCATCCAACGGTCGTAGTGCTTCTTCAACCTCTGGTCTTCTTGCTCCAGCCGCCCAAAGCAGCGCTGGTCGTGCCGCATGCTCCTGCCTCCCGTGGCCGGCTGTGCTGCTGCGGAGGCCTCACCACCCCCTACTATTCCCACCGCTGGCCAGGCCCTGCAGCGACGGCAGCCTCACACCGCAGCCGAACCAGTAAACCCTCGTACTCCTCTCCGCGCGGGCTTCCACTGCCGCGTCGTCCCCTTCCTAGGCCTCGCCGTCGTCCACTGCCGTGGTGCTCTCCGCGCGGCGTGGTCAACGTGGTCAAGGAACGACTTCCATCGGAAGAGTATTGTACGTGGAGAGGCTGACAGCTAGGTCCACAGCCACACCCCAGTTTTTTTGTGATTTGCCAAGCAAGTCGCTTTGTTAGGCCTATTGGGCTGCAAATCTTTCAAGACGAGGAGAGCTTTCATTCGGCTGGCCGAGAAAATGGCCCATTAGTAATGAGAAATGGCCTGTACATTTTTAAAACACATCAAACCGGCAATTAGTTTCAAATATCTTTTTTTATTTCAAGATTTTAAATTACATTAATTTTTATGTGTGGAGAATTGGTTGGATTTTATATTGATATACATTTATTTTTAAAATCAGTTTGAATGTGAGTCAAAATTTCGGGATAAAAAACAATTTGGACCGCACCGAAATATGCAAAATTTTGTATAATTATTTAACCGTGGCCACAATTTGAGCTGTAATGCTAACAAAAAGAATATGGGCTCCAAAAAAACCTTAAGAATTAGCAAATGGGCTGAAAATTATTAGAAATAATGGGAGATGGGCTGTATGCCATTTTCCACAGATTTGAGGCTTTCCTAAAAAAAAGGTTGACGCACAAGCAGTGACTTTTGGATGTCCATCCAACGGACGTCGTGCTTCTTCAATCTCTGCTCTTCGTGCTCCAGCCGCTCAAACAAGCGCCGGCGGGACTGCCTGCTCCCTCCTCCCCATGGCCGGCTGTGCTACCGCGCAGGCCTCACTGCCCCATCGTACTCCCATCGCTGGCCTAGCCATCCCTCTACTCAATCACACCTGCTGTTATTCTCCAGCGACGGTAGATGAACCAGTAAACCCTCGTACAGTCATACTCCCCTCCGCGTGGGAAACAAAAACAACGGCCGAGTCTTCCCTGCCTCCGTGTCATTCCCTTCCTAGGCCTCGCCGTCGTCCACCGCCCTGGTGCTCTCAGCATGGCGTGGTCAGCGTGGTCAACGACCGACATGCATCTGAAGTGGACTGTACGTGGAGAGGCTGACAGCTGGGTCCACGGCCGCACGCAAGGAAATGCCACCTTATTACGCACAAAATAATGATTTCCTCCACCTGACATCTGGGACCCACCGAAATGGCCTCTGTATTTCGCGAAAAAAAACCGTTACCGCCGCTGACAGCTCGGACCCACCAACTATATCTTCGCATGCAAGGAAGTGCCTCCTTATTACGCACACAAAAAATGAATACTCCCCCTGCTAGCTGGGACCCAGTATAGTGGGCCTACTAAGTTGACGGGGATGAAGGGCTTTTTCAACTTAGTCAATATGCACGATTCTAGCTCGACTGACCGTACGATGTCCATCCAACGACCGTAGTGCTTCTTCAACCTCTGGTCTTCTTGCTCCAGCCGCCCAAACCAGTGCCGGTCGTGCCGCCTGCTCCTGCCTCTCGTGGCCGGCTGTGCTACCGCGGAGGCCTCACTGCCCCCATACTACTCCCACCGCTGGCCAGGCCATCCCTCCACTCCACTCACCCACACCCCCTGTTATTCTGCGGTGATGGCAGCGCAGCCGAACCAGTGAACCCTCGTACTCCTCTCCGCATGGGCATCCACTGCCGCATCTTCCCGGGCTCCGCGTCGTCCCCTTCCTAGGCCTCGCCGTCGTCCACCGGCGTGGTGCTGTCGGCGCGGCATGGTCAATGTGGTCAACGATCGAATTCCATCAGAAGAATACTGTACATGGAGAGGCTGACAGCTGGGTCTACGGCAGCTGCAAGGAAGTGCCTCCTTATTACGCGGAAAATAATTATTCCTCCACCTGACAGCAGGGACCCACCGGACGCCCACCAGTATATCGCGAAAAAAACGTTTGCCCCTGACTGCTGGGACCCACCCGACGGGCCACCATATTTCGCGAAAAAAACGTTACACCTGCTGTCAGCTCGGACCCACCGGAAGTGCCTCCTTATTACGCACAAAACAATGAATACCCCCTGCTAGCTGGGACCCACCTTGGTGGGAGGCTGACATGTGGGCCTACTAAGTTGACGGGGACGGAGGGCTTTGTCAACTTAGTCAATATGCACGATTCTAGCTCCAATGACCGTACGAAGTCCATCCAACGGCCATAGTGCTTCTTCAACCTCTGGTCTTCTTGCTCCAGCCTCCCAAAGCAGCGCCGGTCGTGCCGCCTGCTCCTACCTCTCGTGGCCGGCTGTGCTGCCACGGAGGCCTCACCGCCCCCTACTATTCCCACCGCTGGCCAGGCCCTGCGGCGACGGCAGCCTCACACCGCAGCCGAAAGAGTAAACCCTCATACTCCTCTCCGCGTGGGCATCCACTGCCGTGTCTTCACCGGCTCCGCGTCGTCCCCTTCCTAGGCCTTGCCGTCGTCCACCGCCCTGGTGCTCTCGGCGTGGCGTGGTCAACGTGGTCAAGGAACGACTTCCATCGGACGTGGACTGTATGTGGAGAGGCTGACAGCTGGGTCCACGGCGGCAGCAAGGAAGTGCCTCCTTATTACGCGGAAAATAATGATTCCTCGACCTGACAACAGGGACCCACCGGACGGGCCACCGTATTTCGCGAAAAAACATTTCCCCCTGACTGCTGGGACCCACCAGCTACACCTTCGCACGCAAGGAAGTGCCTGACAGTCGGGACCCACCTGGTCGAAGCGTACGTAGCGTTGTCATTCTGGTCGCGAACGTGTACGTACATATATATTGGTGGATGTAGAGGCGCGCACGTGTCGTAGTAGAGGCACACACGTAGCATGTACACATACGTACAGCGGCCAGGGTGCAAGAAAGAAAACACGGCCACGTATGTGTACATACGGGCGGGGTCTCGAACGCCTACTCGCGCATACGTACGGCGAGGGATCGTGTACATGGCTGGGTCGGAACGGAGAAACAACGTCGTCGTCGTGTTCATGGGGAGGCAACGGAATGTGTCGTGTTCATCAGGAGGCAACACGGCTGGGTCTGAACGGAATGCATGGTCGTGTTCATCGGGAGGGCTTGGACGGAAGAGGCGATGGAAACGAGGCCTGGCGTACCGCACAATGGAGGAAACGGACCTCCTACATTCGAAACGGGGGTCCTGTTGATCAGGAGGGGTGTGGCGTACCGCAAAACGGAGGAAACGGACCTCCTACGGTCGAAACGGGGTCCTGCTGATCGGGAGGGGTGTGGCGTACCGCAAAATGGAGAAAACGGACTTGTGTTGGAGCGCTACGGTAGAAACAAGGGTCCTGTTCATCGGGAGGGCTGTGGCGTACCGCAAAACGGGACTCCACGGGATACTGTTCATCTCCACCGTCGACTCCCTCCAGCCTCCACGAGCTACTTTTCATCCACCGTCGACCTCCTCCAGCCTCCACGGGCTCCTGTTCATCCAGCCTCCACCGCGCGCTACTCCACCGGCTACTGTTCAACCACCCCTCCACCGTCTACTGTTCATCCAGCCCTCCACACCACGGGGTCCTGTTCAACCACCCCTCCACGGGCACCCCTCCATCGTCTACTGTTCATCCTGCCCTCCACACCATGGGGTCTTGTTCATCCACCCCTCCACGGGCACCCCTCCACCGTCTACAGTTCATCCGGCCCTCCACCACACCACGGGGTCCTGTTCATCCAGAGGCAACGCCACCGCTCACTGTTCATCCAACCCCCCCACAATGCTCACTGTTCATCCCATCGATTGACTTCAGTTAGCAGCAGTAGCCAAGGAATCGCTCGATCGGGTTCAGTTAACAGCCATCGATCGATCGCTCGGGTTCAGTAACGCGTAGCCTGCAGTGCAATCGCTCGGGTTCAGTTAGAGCCCAATGCCTCGCTCAGGTTCAGTTAGAGCCAATGCCTCGCACACATGCGCGTACGTGTATGAGAGAAACACGCATCGCTCGGCCCCCGACCTCCCACCGTAACCGGGAACTCCCCAAAATTTTCCTTTCCCTCGCTTCTACCACGGTTTTTTCCATCATGGATGGCCCAAAGAATGTCATGCAGCTGCGTCTCCGGCCCGCCCAGGACGAAAAGCCCATTTTCTGTCATGATTTTTTGTCATAGAAGTAGGATCCCACCACATCTATGATGATACCGGGTTTTGTCACAATTATCGTCATAGAAGTGTCATATGTATGACAGAAGTTTTTTTCGTTCGGCCGAAAATGTCACGGATGTGTATTTTTTTGTAGTGACTCTAGATGCATGCTGGATAGTGGTCGAAGTGTGGAGTAATAGTAGTAGATGCAGGCAGGAGTCGGTCTACTTGTCTCGGACGTGATGCCTATATACATGATCATACCTAGATATTCTCATAATTATGCTCAATTCTGTCAATTGCTCAACAGTAATTTGTTCACCCACCGTAAAATACTTATGCTCTTGAGAGAAGCCACTAGTGAAACCTATGGCCCCCGGGTCTATTTTCCATCATATTAATCATCCAACACTTAGCTATTTTCATTGCCTTTTATTTTACTTTGCATCTTTATCATAAAAATACCAAAAATATTATCTTATCATATCTATCAGATCTCACTCTCGTAAGTGACCATTTAGGGATTGACAACCCCTTATTGCGTTGGTTGCGAGGATTTATTTGTTTGTGTAGGTGCGAGGGACTCGCGCGTAGCCTCCTACTGGATTGATACATTGGTTCTCAAAAACCGAGGGAAATACTTACGCTACTTTGTTGCATCACCCTTTCCTCTTCAAGGGAAAACCAACGCAGTGCTCAAGAGGTAGCAAGAAGGATTTCTGGCGCTGTTGCCGGGGAGGTCTACGCAAAAGTCAACATACCAAGTACCCATCATAAACCCTTATCTCCCGCATTACATTATTTGCCATTTGCCTCTCGTTTTCCTCTCCCCCACTTCACCTTTGCCGTTTTATTCGCCCTCCTTCCGTTCAATCTTGTGTTACCATGAACCTTGTTTTTGCTTGAATCTTCGCTTGCCAAAAGTTTATGGATCCTCATCCACTTGCTAATCTCTTTAAGAGATCAAATTATGATGAACCTATTGCTAGTGAGTTGAGTGCACTAGATTATCTTTATGAGGTTTTGCTTGAAATTTGTGAATCTGAAAATTGTGATGAAGTACTTTATGAAGCGATTCATGATAGATCTTTGAATAAAAATCATGATTGCAATGATTTTATTATAAATTATCTTAATGGCAATTGTGTTAATAATATGCAAAACCCTAAGCTTGGGGATGCTAGTTTTGCTATGTCTACTACTTGTTGCAATGATCATGATTGGGGCCATTCTTATTATGATCTTGAAAATTTATTTAAGCCCCATGATGAATATGAGATTGATAATAGTATTTGCAATATTATTGAAAGTGGGTTTGGAAGAGTGTCAACTTTAGATCCCACATATTTGGAGTATGTTCAATCTTATGATATTTTTGATAAAGGTGGGTTTGGAGAGGTCATGACTTTAGTTAATGTTAATCCCACTATTTCGAAAGAGTGTCAACTTTGCATGCATATGGATCGTGTTGAAAATATTTTATATGATAGCTATATTGTTGAATTTGCTTATGATCCTACATGTAATTATTATGAGAGAGGAAAATATGGTTATAGAAATTTTCATGTTACTAAATTACCTCTTGTCATGTTGAGATTACTATTGTTTCTTTCCTCTTCCCTGCATATGCTAGTTTTTTCTTGCTATGACCATTTGTTTGCCTATTAGATGCCTATGCATAGGAAGTATGTTCGACTTAGATGTGTTTCTCATGTGTTTCATGATGCTCTCTCTGTGCTTCAATTCTTGTCTTTCATGTGAGCATCGTTGAAATCTTATGCCTAGCTAGGTGTCGCAACCGGTTTTCCAGACATTAATTTCCAGAAAATGGCCGTCGAGCTCATCAGCCACAGGATTACTGTTAGCTGATGAGGCACCAACTTGATACAGAAATTCCAAGCAAGAGTACAAAATATGTAGTACAAGACCATTGTGGCCTATGAGTACATCAGATGGTTTCTAGTGGTCGAGGGCGGAAGCGGTTTGTGGATCACCACGGTCTATGGGACTCCATTTCCCACGGGAACAGCTGACCAGGTTAACTCCTATCTTCGTGAGGCTGCTATCACCGTTGCTTAAGTCCCGGGGCTGTCATCACGTCGTTCCTCTCCGGGCAAGAAATCTGGCCAAGACAATAGCCAGGGACAAGCCAGTGAGTACTTTGAATGCACTCGCAAACATTATGAACGCTGAAATAAATTATTTGGTAACATGCACTAAAATATGCTACGATCACATTGTCAGTCATAAATAAAACACTTCTTATGCATGCAAGCAAGTTATTTATATGCAACATGAATAAGTAATAAAGGAGCAGGAATGAAATGCCGCAGTCGGGCGTCAGTGCGACACCACATAAATGGCTTAAGAAATAAAATACGGCAATGCCACAGTCGGGCGTCTCAGCGACACCTCATAAAGGGCTTATAAGTAAATGGAATAACTTGCATGCCACAGTCGGGCGTCTGAGCGACACCACAGAAAGGGCTTATAAGATAAATGAAATAGTAAACATGCCACAGTCGGGCGTCTGAGCGACACCACAGAAAGGGCTGATAAAGTAATCACAGTGAATATCCAGGAGGTAGAACCATCCCAGGGATATCCGATAAAGCCAAAAGTATAACGGGTTAGTCCACAACAAAATGATAATTCATAATCATCACAAGTCTCCAATCGTGATCCCAGTTCTGGTTTAACAGTTTCTCCTCCGAAGACCGACACTAAGACCAACACTTGACCCATCCCAGACTGTAATCCTTAACCATGGACACGGCTATTCGAACAGGTTTAATATCTCTACAGAGGGTGTACTCTTTACCCACGAGTAACGGATTGCTTTAGTCCATCGGGACTAATTCCGTCTACGGCCTTTTAGTTGGAAACACGCCTAACTTGCACACACCAGCTTAACTCATCGGTGTCTGGAATCACCCACGACACTTGTTTAAGCAAAACTCTAAGTGGGGAGGCTACAACCTCGCGTAGCATGGGATCAAATTTATATCGCGCGCTCTAAGGGGTGGCCTCCCCTCTCGGTCCCAATCGGAAACACCCATGCCCCCGGACCAGGTGGCCTGCCTACCGGCTACAACCGATATCTTCCACCATGGCCTCTCTGTATGGTGTGTGCTTGAAAGGGGTTGACGACTTACTGAACCGTACCCTACCTGCTGCAGGGACAAGTGGTAGTACGAGGCAAGTATGGGGGTTACTAGAACAAGACTCGATCTATGGTCGACTTAGGAGGTTTATAAGTTTCCCGCATGACGTGAGTAACAAAATTTTTCTCAACCAACAAATCAACACTCACTACACCTTGCCATGCCATACCGGATATAACCGTCCCGACGGAGACCGGCGACAAGCTCACGCCTACCCAAGACAGAGGCTTACCCGGATTCCTTACCAGCATGCATGTAAGGCACATGAGGATGATTACCATCATACGTATGTTCATTTCCAACACCAAGGAAATCACAAACAATGCATCCATGCAAATGACCATATCACATGAAATAATAATACTCCAAAATAAAGTGGGGTTATAAACGTGTCAACTATCACACCAAAAATATTATTCCGGGGTTCAGAATGCTTGCCTTTATGGTGTGGAAAGGTAGGGTGCACTCCAAAATCTTTGAAAGATTTCCTTCCTCTCTCCAAAAATCCTATTTTGAAATAATTTAAATTAACACACAATTCCAAAGCAGCACAAGAAGTTGTTTGGAAAATATTTAAATAAATCTTAATATAAACTAGACAATATTTGGGAGAGGTAGGAAAAAGAATTAATTCATTTGGAGTTGTATTTTAAAAGATATAGCCAGTCCAAGTTGTGGTCAAAATCTGTTTAAAAAACAAATCAGAAAAGAAAAACGATTCGAATATATACGTACACGTCGAAAGCGTATTCTGCAAATACGCCTCCACTTATCCAGCGTGGACTGCGCGTGGGTCACCGACAGTGGGCCCGCCTGGCCCACTGGTCAGGTTTGACTGGTCCACGCGCGCGTCGTCTCCTCCGGCCGAAACAGAGGCGGGGCTCCGGCGAGGTTTGCCGGCGAATGACGGCATCGTTCGGAGAACGGAGGCCATCCGCGTGCTCAGGGGATCAAGATGGTCACTCCGGTAGTCGTTATGGTCTCGGGGATGGACGAAGCTGCCGGCGGCGAGCTTCGTGGCGGACGGAGGCCGTCGGGCGAAGTGAAATTTCTCCCGCGGTGAGTCCCGATCAAAATCGAGTAGTGGGAATGGTTCACGGGAGGAAGGGGGAGTTCTTGGTGAAGAGAGCGGAGAGGGGGAGGCCCTGGTGGCGCCGGAAGGGCTGGGGCAGTGGCGGCGGCTGCGGTTGCCGGAGATGGGGAAGGAGACCTCCCCAGGTCGATTGGCTGCCAATGGGGATCCTAGGGTGATGGTTTGGAGCTGCCTGCGTGCGGAGACGAGCTCGGGGCTCCTTAAATAGGCGTCCGGGGTCGGTTCCGTGGCGGCCGTGGATGAGCTTGTCGGTGGACCGCCTTACTGTGGTGCCAGGTCGTCGTGGCGACGACAAGAGCTAGGGGACACTCGAGAGGATGAGGATGAGCTATTCCAGGGACAGGTGGCGAGCGGGAGAGGCCTGGGCGGCACCGACCTGGCAGAGGCGCGCTGCGGACGCCGGCGTGCCGCCAAGGGTGCCCTGACGGCGGCGCTGTAGCGGGCCAGGGTGGTCGGGGCGGCGTGGCGATGCAAGGGGTTACGTGGCGGCTAGCTGCTGATGGCCAACAGCCGAAACGGGTGCGGGGCGAGACGCGGCGGCTCGGGCACACGTGCGTGCCAAACGCATGCTCTGCTCGCGCTCTGGGCGTGCACGGGACGTGTTCGACGTAATGCCAGAGCTTGCTACAGAGCTTGGGTGAGGCTGGCATTTAACAGACCCAGGCTAGGAGTAACTGGGAGCCTAGTGGACAAGTTGGTTTGATCAAAGGTGCAAGCTCACAGTGCAGTGTCAAAATTCATGTCAAAACAGATCATGCCCGTAGGGTGTTTGACAAAATGCCAAGGGCACTTAGGCATTTCTTGGAGTGGCCAAATTCTCCAGATCAGTGTCTCTTTAGATGAAAGAGAAGGTGGTAAGGTTAGTTTGTCAAATGCAGAAACTTGTTAGTGCAAGTTTTGCTGAGCTTCAATTCTGGTCAGAAGATAAATGGCATCTTTTCATGAACCAAAGATGGTCCAATAGGTGCATGCTCTTGGACTTAGTGGTTTTGCAGGAAGGATTATAAGCAGGAGGAAGCACAAGGTCATTGGAGCAAAAATAATTAGGGTTGCAGTAGAAATCACTAGGCTGGACCAAAATGGAAAAGAGGTTGATTCACTCAAAATTTTCAAAGAACAACATTAGGTTTTTGCATAAAGTTGAATCATGGGCTATCACCAATATCCCATAATTTTGGTGGAGGCTAGAAATAAATAATTAAATAGGCTGTAGTGCAAATTTGCACTCTAGGTCAGAGAAGAAACTAGGGAGTAGAACTCAAAATATTTCAAGAATAAAAGATATTTTTGTATAAAAGTGATTTAAAAACATCACATGACATCTCCAAATTTTGGTTGAAAATTTAAGTGAATTTATCAAATGGTTGTAGTTCAAATATGGCCATTTAACCTTGAAAACCATTTTCAATAAAATAAAAATATCCAACAACTTAATTATTTAATTAGTTCTACTAATACAAGAAAAGTTTTTCTTGAGTGGTTAAACAGGTCCAATGACATATTTGAAAGATTTTCATTATGGGAAAAACTTCATCACAACAAGGAAGAAAATGATTAAAAAAAATCAAAAGGGAGCTCAGAAAATCAAAGTTTTAAATTCTAGCAAAACTTTAATCCATTAAAACAAGGTCGAAATTTTGGGGTGTCACACTAGGGGCGTTAAATGATAGCGCTTGTTGGGAGGCAACCCAATTTTATTTTTAGTTTTTTTGTTTGCTTTTTGCTTCTGTATAGGAATAAATATGTGTTCTAACCTCTGGTTAGATGTGTTTTTATTTTTTAATTAGTGTTTGTGCCAAGTTAACCTATGGGATCTTCTTGGATAATAGTTATTTGATCTTGCAGAAATTTCCAGAAACTTTCTGTTCACAAAAATAATTGTTAAAAATCACCAGAACGTGATAAAATATTGATTCCAATTGCTGTTGATCAATAAAAAATTGTCTAAGTCGTCCTATTTTGGCTGAGTTTTTGGAGTTCCAGAAGTTTGCGTTAGTTACAAATTACTACAGACTGTTTTGTTTTTGACAGATTCTGTTTTTCGTGTGTTGCTTGCTTATTTTGATGAATCTATGGCTAGTAAAATAGTTTATAAACCATAGAGAAGTTGGAATACAGTAGGTTTAACACCAATATAAATAAAGAATGAGTTCATTACAGTACCTTGAAGTGGTCTTTTGTTTTCTTTCGCTAACGGAGCTCACGAGATTTTCTGTTGAGTTTTGTGTTGTGAAGTTTTCATGTTTTGGGTGAAAGCTTTAATGGATTATGGAACAAGGAGTGGCAAGAGCCTAAGCTTGGGGATGCCCATGGCACCCCCAATATAATCTAAGGACACCAAAAATCCAAAGCTTGGGGATGCCCCGGAAGGCATCCCCTCTTTCGTCTACTTCCATCGGTGACTTTACTTGGAGCTATATTTTTATTCACCACATGATATGTGTTTTTCTTGGAGCGTCTTGTATGATTTGAGTCTTTGCTTTTTAGTTTACCACAATCATCTTTGCTGTAAACACCTTTTGAGAGAGACACACATGATTCGGAAAGTATTAGAATACTCTATGTGCTTCACTTATATCTTTTGAGTTATATAGTTTTTGCTCTAGTACTTCACTTATATCTTTTAGAGCATGGTGGTGGATTTGTTTTATAGAAACTATTGGTCTCTCATGCTTCACTTAGATTATTTTGAGAGTCTTAAATAGCATGGTAATTTGCTTAAATAAACCTAATATGCTAGGAATTCAAGATAAGTAAAAAACTTTCTTATGAGTGTTTTGAATACTAAGAGAAGTTTGATGCTTGATGATTGTTTTGAGATATGGAGGTAGTGATATTGAAGTTGTGCTAGTTAAGTAGTTGTGAATTTGAGAAATACTTGTGTTGAAGTTTGCAAGTCCCGCAGCATGCACCTATGGTAAACGTTATGTAACAAATTTGAAATATGAGGTGTTCTTTGATTGTCCTCCTTATGAGTGGCGGTCGGGGACGAGCGATGGTCTTTTCCTACCAATCTATCCCCCTAGGAGCATGCGCATAGTGCTTGGTTTTTGATGACTTGTAGATTTTTGCAATAAGTATGTGAGTTCTTTATGACTAATGTTGAGTCCATGGATTATACGTACTCTCACCTTTCCATCATTGCTAGCCTCTTCGGTACCGTTCATTGCCCTTTCTCACATTGAGAGTTGGTGCAAACTTCGCCGGTGCATCCAAACCCCGTGATATGATACCCTGTTTCACACATAAACCTCCTTATATCTTCCTCAAAACAGCCACCATACCTACCTATTATGGCATTTCCATAGCCATTCCGAGATATATTGCCATGCAACTTTCCACCGTTCCATTTATCATGACACGTTCATCATTGTCATATTGCTTAGCATGATCATGTAGTTGACATAGTATTTGTGGCAAAGCCACCGTTCATAATTCTTTCATACATGTCACTCTTGGTTCATTGCATATCCCGATACACCGCCGGAGGCATTCATATAGAGTCATACCTTGTTCTAGTATCTAGTTGTAATCACTGAGTTGTAAATAAATAGAAGTGTGATGATCATCATTTAATAGAGCATTGTCCCACAAAAAAAGAGAAAGGCCAAATAAAAAAAAGGAAGGCCCAAAAAAAGAGAAATAAAAAGGGACAATGCTACTATCCTTTTACCACACTTGTGCTTCAAAGTAGCACCATAATCTTCATGATAGAGAGTCTCTTGTTTTTTCACTTTCATATACTAATGGGAATTTTTCATTATAGAACTTGGCTTGTATATTCCAACTGTGGGCCTCCTCAAGTGCCCAAGGTCTTCGTGAGCAAGCAAGTTGGATGCACACCCACTTAGTTCCTTTGTTGAGCTTTCATACATTTATAGCTCTCGTGCATCCGTTGCATGGCAATCCCTACTCTTTGCATTAACATCAATCGATGGGCATCTCCATAGCTCATTGATTAGCCTCGTTGATGTGAGACCTTCTCCTTTTTATCTTCTCTGCATAACCCCCATCATTATACTCTATTCCACCCATAGTGCTATATCCATGGCTCACGCTCATGTATTGCATGAAGGTTTATAAAGTTTGAGATTACTAAAGTATGAAACAATTGCTTGGCTTGTCATCGGGGTTGTGCATGATGAGAGCATTCTTGTGTGACGAAAATGGAGCATGACTAAACTATATGATTTTGTAGGGATGAACTTTCTTTGGCCATGTTATTTTGAGAGGACATAATTGCTTAGTTAGTATGCTTGAAGTATCATTATTTCTATGTCAAAATTGAACTTTTATCTTGAATCTTTTGGATCTGAATATTCATACCAAAATTAAGAATAACTACATTGAAATTATACCTAGTAGCATTCCACATCAAAAATTCTGTTTCTATCATTTACCTACTCAAGGACGAGCATGAATTAAGCTTGGGGATGCTTGATACGTCTCCAACGTATCTATAATTTTTGATTGCTCCATGCTATATTATCTTCTGTTTTGGACATTATTGGGCTTTATTATTCACTTTTATATTATTTTTGGGACTAATCTATTAACCGGAGGCCCAGCCTAGAATTGTTGTTTTTTTGCCTATTTCAGAGTTTCGCAAAAAAAAAGAATATCAAACGGAGTCCAAACGGAATGAAACCTTCGGGAACGTGATTTTCGGAACGAACATGATCCAGAGGACTTGGACCCTACGTCAAGAAATCAAAGAGGAAGCCACGAGGTAGGGGGCGCGCCTACCCCCCCAGGTGCGCCCTCCACCCTCGTGGGCCCCTTGTTGCTCCATCGACGCACTCCTTCCTCCTATATATACCTAAGTACCCCCAAACGATTAGAAAGGGAGCCAGAAACCTAATTCCACCGCCGCAACCTTCTGTACCCACGAGATCCCATCTTGGGGCTTGTTCCGGAGCTCCGCCGGAAGGGGCATCGATCACGGAGGGCTTCTACATCAACACCATAGCCTCTCCGATGATGTGTGAGTAGTTTACCTCAGACCTTCGGGTCCATAGTTATTAGCTAGACGGCTTCTTCTCTCTTTTTGGATCTCAATACAATGTTCTCCCCCTCTCTCGTGGAGATCTATTCGATGTAATCTTCTTTTGCGGTGTGTTTGTTGAGACCGATGAATTGTGGGTTTATGATCAAGTTTATCTATGAACACTATTTGAATCTTCTGAATTCTATTATGTATGATTGGTTATCTTTGCAACTATCTTCGAATTATCAGTTTGGTTTGGCCTACTAGATTGATCTGTCTTGCAATGGTAGAAGTGCTTAGCTTTGGGTTCAATCTTGCGGTGTCCTTTCCCAGTGACAGTAGGGGCAGCATGGCACGTATTGTATTGTTGCCATCGAGGATAACAAGATGGGGTTTTTATCATATTGCATGAATTTATCCCTCTACATCATGTCATCTTTCTTAAAGCGTTACTCTGTTCTTATGAACTTAATACTCTAGATGCATGCTGGATAGCGGTCGTTGTGTGGAGTAATAGTAGTAGATGCAGGCAGGAGTCGGTCTACTTGTCTCAGACGTGATGCCTATATACATGATCATACCTAGATATTCTCATAACTATGCTCAATTCTGTCAATTGCTCAACAGTAATTTGTTCACCCATCGTAAAATACTTATGCTCTTGAGAGAAGCCACTAGTGAAACCTATGGCCCCCGGGTCTATTTTCCATCATATTATTCTTCCAACGCTTAGCTCTTTTCATTGCCTTTTATTTTACTTTGCATCTTTATCATAAAAATACCAAAAATATTATTTTATCATATCTATCAGATCTCACTCTCGTAAGTGACCATTTAGGGATTGACAACCCCTTATCGCGTTGGTTGCGTGGATTTATTTGTTTGTGTAGGTGCGAGGGACTCGCGCGTAGCCTCCTACTGGATTGATACATTGGTTCTCAAAAACTGAGGGAAATACTTATGCTACTTTGCTGCATCACCCTTTCCTCTTCAAGGGAAAACCAACGTAGTGCTCAAGAGGTAGCAGACGCCGCACTACGGGAGTTCTTGCGAGAGAATTGGGACATCTTCGCCTGGCATCCTTCGGACATGCCAGGAATCCCACGCAGGCTGGCCGAGCATAGCCTTAACATTCTAAAGGGATTCAAGCCGGTCAAACAAAGTCTTCGGCGTTTCTCGGAGCCTAAGCGACAAGCCATGGGAGAGGAGCTAGCCAAGTTACTTGAGGCCGGATTCATTAGAGAAATAAAACATCCGGACTGGTTAGAGGACCTAGTGATGGTACCAAAGAAGGACAAATCCTAGCGCCTATGTGTCCATTTCAAAGACCTTAACAAGGCTTGCCCCACGGATCCCTCCCCCTCCCCCGCATCGATTAAATTATCGACGCTACCGCAGGACACGACTCATTGTGTTTCCTCGACGCGTACTCCGGATACCACCAAATTAAGATGGCGGAGCCCGATCAAGCCGCAACGGCATTTATCAGTCCATATAGGCCCTTCTGTTTTAACACCATGCCTTTCGGGCTTAAAAATGCCGGTGCAACCTATCAACGCATGATCCAGACATGTTTGGAAACATAGATCGACAAAACAGTGGAGGCATACGTAGACGATGTGGTCATTAAAACCAGACACGTCAAATCCCTAATAGACGACTTAAGGCTTACATTCGACAATCTCCGAACATACGACATCAAGCTCAATCCGGAAAAATGCGTTTTCGGCGTGCCCGCCGGAAAGCTCCTGGGCTTCATCGTCTCCAATAGAGGAATTGAAGCAAATCCGGCTAAAATCCGAGCTCCGTCACAGTTGTCTATCCCAACCGACCTCAAGCAAATCTAGAAATTAACTGGATGAGTGGCTGCCTTAAGCCGCTTTATCTCCCGATTAGGAGAAAAGGCACTACCACTTTATCGCCTTCTCCGGCGCACCGAACACTTTGAGCGGACGGATGCGGCCATGGCCGGATTGGAAGAAATAAAAGCCATCCTGGCCACCAACCCAATCTTGGCCGCGCCAAATGTCGGCGAACCAATGCTGTTATATATAGCAGGAACACACCAAGTTGTAAGCGCAGTGCTCGTCGTCGAATGAGAGACGGAAGGACATAAGTTCCCGCTGCAAAAGCCGGTATACTATGTATCCACTGTCCTCACTCCATGCAAATCACGGTACCCACATTATCAAAAGGTAGCATACGCGGTCTTCATGGCATCCCGGAAATTACGACACTACTTTCAAGAGTGTTCAATTACGGTAGCCTCGGAAGTACCACTCAACGACATAATAAATAACCGCGATGCCGCGGGCCGGATTGCTAAATGGGCTATCGAGCTCCTCCCATTCGACATAACATATAAACCACGACGAGGCATTAAGTCGCAAGTACTGGCCGATTTCGTCGCTGAATGGACGGAAGCCGAACTCCCTAAGGAGTACGCCACGTACTCCAATTGGATCATGCACTTTGGCAGTTCAAAGATGCTGGCCGGTCTGGGGCCAGGCGTCGTCCTGACATCTCCCACCGGAGATACAGTCCAATACGTACTCCAAATATTATACACAGACTCCAAAAATGCAGCAGAATATGAGGCCCTGTTGCATGGACTCCGGATGGCAGTCTCCATGGGCATACAACGCCTAGAGGTGCGTGGGGATTCGAACATCGCAATATCTCAAATAAATGGAGACTTTGACGCCAAGGACCAAAAAATGGCGGCTTATCGCAACGCCGTCCTCAGAATGTCAGCTCGGTTCGAGGGGCTTGAATTCCACCATGTGGTCCGGGAAAACAACCAAGCGGCGGATATCCTCGCCCGCATCGGCGCCAAGCGCGACCCTGTCCCACCTAATATCTTCTTGGAAAGGCTGTTTAAGCCATCCGTGGTATGGGAAGGATAGACCGGCAACAACAGTCCGAACCTGGCCACAACACTAGATATCGAACACTCTGACACAATCGGAGGCTCTGCCACCGAAATAACGCCTTCGGCCCACGTCATTATGGCTATGATCGCCCCGTGGACAGAACCCTTCTTGGCCTACCTAACTAGGCAAGAACTCCCTGAGGACCCAAATGAGGCGCGCTGCATTGTGCGGTCTAAAGCCTACAAGGTCCACGAGGGAGAGCTTTATAAGAGAAGTGCTACCGGAGTACTTCAATGGTGCATCTCCGAAGAGGAAGGGCGGCAACTTTTTGTAGAAATTCATGCTAGACTTGGCGGCCACCATGCCGCAGCTCGGGCCCTTGTAAGCAAGGCCTTCCGTACAGGTTTTTACTAGCCGACGGCCCGAGCAGACACACAAGACCTCGTTCAACGTTGCGTCGGTTGCCAGCTTTTTGCAAACCAAAGCCATATGTGTAACGCCCTCGATGCGGCTATATCTCCCATGTGTCGAAGCACGACTTAGAGGCATAACCGCATTGAAAGCAATGTCGCAAGTGAGGTAATCTTCACACAACCCATGTAATACATAAGGGAAAGAGATACATAGTTGGCTTACAGTCGCGACTTCACACAATACATAAATAAGCATCCATCATCTAGATTACACTCAAGGTCCGACTACGGAACCAAAATGAAAGAAGACTACCCCAAATGCTACACAGATCCCCGATCGTCCCAACTGGGCTCCACTACTGATCATCAGGAAAAGACACATAGTAATGACCACGTTCCTCGTCGAACTCCCACTTGAGCTCGGTTGCGTCATCTGCATTGGCGTCGTTGGCACCTGCAATTGTTTTGGTAGAATCTGTGAGTCACGGGGACTCAGCAATCTCACACCCGCGAGATCAAGACTATTTAAGCTTAAAGGTAGGATAGGGTTGTGAGGTGGAGCTGCGGCAAGCGACTAGCATATATGGTGGCTATGCTCGCAAAAGAGCGCGAGAAGAGAAGCAAAGCACGGTCGTGAAGCTAGAAGTGATCAATAAGTGATCCTAGAACAACCTACGTCAGACATAACTCCAACACCGTGTTTACTTCCCGGACTCCGCCGAGAAGAGACCATCACGGTTACATACGCGGTTGATGTATTTTAATTAAGGTCAACTTCGGGTTTTCTACAACCGGACATCAACAAATTCCCATCTGCCTCATAACCGCGGGAATGGCTTTCGAAAGATAATACCCTGCAGGGGTGTCCCAACTTAGCCCATTATAAGCTCTCACGGTCAACGAAGGATATTCCTTCTACCGGGAAGACCCGATCAGTCTCGGAATCCCGGACTACAAGACATTTCGACAGTAATAAAACAAGTCCAGCAAAGCCGCCCGAATGTGCCGACAAATCCTGATAGGAGCTGCACATATCTCGGTCTCAAGGCACACCGGATGAACACTACGTACGGCAACCGAAGTTACCCCAAGTTGCCTCAGGGCGGCACCGCAAGTGGCTCTAGTTTGGACCAACACTCAGAGGAGCATTGGCCCGGGGGTTAAATAAAGATGACCCTCGGGCTCGCGAAAACCCGGGGGAAAAGGCTTAGGTGGCAAATGGTAAAACCAAAGTTGGGCCTTGCTGGAGGAGTCTTATTCAAAGCGAACTATCAAGAGGGTCCCATAAATCACCCAACCGTGTAAGGAACGCAAAATCAAGGAACATAACACCGGTATGACAGAAACTAGGGTGGAAAGAGTGGAACAAATCACCAGGCATAAGGCCGAGCCTTCCACCGTTTACCAAGTATATAGATGCATTAATTAAATAAGAGATATCGTGATATCCCAAAATAATCATGTTCCAATATGGAACAAACTTCATCTTCACCTGCAACTAGCAATGCTATAAGAGGGGCTGAGCAAAGCGGTAATATAGCCAATCAACGGTTTGCTAGGAAAGGATGGTTAGAGGTTTGACATGGCAATATGGGTGGCATGATATAGCAAGTGGTAGGTATCGCAACATAGGCATAGCAAAAGAGCGAGCATCTAGCAAGCAAAGATAGAAGTGATTTCGAGGGTATGGTCATCTTGCCTGCAAGGTTCTCAGAGTTGTCGAAAGCTTGATCCTCGTAAGTGTTCTCAACAGGTTCCTCGGTCACGTACTCGTCTCCCGGCTCTACCCAAAACAAGAACACAAGCAAAGGAACAACTATCAACCACGATGCAATGCACAAGCAACATGATGCAAAACATGGCATGATATGCGAGATGTGGTATGCAATGCATATGCGTGCTCCGGAAGGAAAAGATGAATAAGGCATAATCTTGGCAAACCAAGTATGCCACTGAAAAGGTGAGGTGATTTCGGTTGAAATCGATATAAAGATCACCGGAATCGGATGCACGGTTTGCAAATGACAAGCAAAACAAGAATGACAAGATTCTGCCATTAACAGCATGATGTTACTTAGCAAGCAATAAGTAATTAAGTTACTGCACCCAAACATATCAGCAAAGCATATGGCAGTGATCTACTCAAGATGCTCAACAAAAGATGAACACTAAGCTATTGCTAAATCACACCATAACAGGTTCAAACAAGCATGGCAAAAGTGCACAAGAAAACAGGTTCACAGACTCTGTGAAAATACTATCATGCCAGAAATTAACATCAGGAAGCCATGTTTAGAGCAAGGAAACGACCTGCTACAGGAACAGGACATAGCAAAATATGGCATGGCATGAATCTACTCAAAGCATTGACCAAAAGTCCCTTACTGACCATGAGCCAAAACGGACCAGAAAATATAATAGCACCCATGTCAATTAAGCAAGTTTCGTTACAGTTTTCAGACTTGGCAGAAAACTGGACATGTCAAAAACAGATAACAAGTAGGCATGTTTACGAGCTCGATGCACTCACTACAGAGCATTTCATGATAAACTAAGCATACACCCACCAATAAGACATGGCATAGAAGCTAATCATGGCAAGAGCAACATCATAGCATTCAAGGATCAACTACAACAAGCTTGGCAAAATCGAATAACATGTAAACAATCTGCCAGTAACATTTTATAGCACAAGTAGAGCTCGACTGACTCAAGCTATGGCACTCCATAATTACAGACAAATGCATGGATGGATAGAGAACATTCTTATGTTCAAAATATCCTTAATGATCATGCTCAAAAGAGGCATAGCTCTCTCTAAAACAACATGAACACATGGCATAAAAATAACAGCAGGGAATGACTTAGTGAAATTACCGTCTCTGTAATCAGCAACATTATGATCCCTAGTTCGCATGCTTGTGCTAGTCACCACAGAGATCACAAAAATACATGGCATACACCCCAGGAAAGATAGCATGGCATATTACAAAACACATGTAGGACTCAACTTCATAGGGTGCACACATCAATCGTGGAAAAAATGACAAAAGTGCATGTACTGAAACAGATCTGAAACTAACATCACATAGCCCTCTTCCAACAGCATTTCGGGCATCAAGATGAACTCAAATGAACATTGTGCAATGAAACAAAATGAAGAGCACGTCCTGGTGAACATTTCGATATATTATATGCATGAAACGGAGCTACGGTCATGGATATATGGCATGATGAATAATGCAAGCAAATGTCGCAGATCTGGGTACTTAGTGGAATTTTTACCTCCGCGAGAGTCCACGCGGGACGGAGGAATCCGGGACGGAGCGGATCGGGACGGGGGCACGCGTTTGGTTCGTGGGCCTGGTGGATCTGGTCCACCCGGACCGGATGTGGCCGGAGAGCAGCTCCGGCGAGCTCGGCTCCGGCGAGGCGAGGAGGGCCGACGAGGGCGGCGTGGAGAGGAGGAAGCGCGCACCGGTGGCCGCGGGCGGCGCGGGAGGAGGCGGCGGCGCACGGGCGCCTGCGGGCGCGCGGGACGGCGGCGCAACCAGCGACGGCAGGCGGCGGCCGCGGCGGAGAGGCAGACGGCGGAGGTGCGGGAGCTCGGTCCTCGCGCGGGCGAGCGGCGGCGGCGTGCGGGCCGCGCGGGTGGCGGCGGACGGGCCCCGCGGGCCCGACTCGGGCTCGGCGGGCCGGCAGGAGAGGCGCGGGCGGAGGAGACCGACGACGACACGTGGCGAGGCCGAGTTGGTCGGGAGCAGCGGCGGGATGAGGTGTCGCGATCCGATTCGTTCGGGTGAGGTGGACAACGGACACGTCCGGCGCCGGGCGGACGTGTCCGGCGTGCGGAGGAAGAAGAAGGTTAGGGTTAGGGTGGAATTGATCCGAAATTTCGGGGGAGAGGGTATATTTATAGGTAGGAGGGGCTAGGAGGCTCCAAATTGAGCACGGTTTGCGGCCACACGATCGTGATCGAACGGCGATGGACATGGGAGTGACTTAGATGGGTTATTGGGCTGATTTGAAGGGGTTTTGGGCTGAAACCCAAAAGAGGCTTTCACGGTTACCCGGTTAACCGTTGGAGTATCAAACGACCTCTGAATGACCCGAAACTTGACAGGCGGTCTACCGGTGCTATACCAAGGCCGCTTGACAAACCTCGGTCCATTCCGAGAAAGTTTAACACACGCTCACGGAAAAAAGGTAAAAGGGGACGCCGGAGGACGTAGGAGCGCCGGATTGCAAAACGGACAACGGGGAAAATGCTCGGATTCATGAAACGAACACGTATGCGAATGCGATGCACATGATGACATGATATGAAATGCATGGCATGAACAAAATGCAAAATGAAGGGAAACCCAACCACGGAGGGAATATCATATCACATTGCCGAAAATGGCGAGAGTTGGAGTTACAAATATGGCAAGTTACATCCGGGGTGTTACAATATGCCACCTACTGCTCTGCAAACAATCCCTATCACTTGGCCCTTTGCGGTCTGGGGGCTTGATATGGTTGAACCCCTTAAAGGGGGAAGCCATAAGAAAAAAATACCTATTGGTCATGGTGGACAAATTCACCAAATGGATAGAGGCCAAACCAGTTAAAACGGCCGAGTCCGGACCAGTGATAGACTTCATATCCTGGTTGTACACCGTTATAGCGTCCCCCACAGCATCATCACCGATAACGGCTCGAACTTTACAGCCGACGAGGTAAAGCTCTGGTGCAGCAACATGGGCATCAAGCTCGATTACGCTTCTGTCTATCACCCGCAAACTAACGGTCAAGTTGAGTGGGCAAATGGTCTTATCATGAGCGGCATTAAACCCAAATTAGTGCGATACTTGAAGGAATCAGATACGGACTGGGTAGAGGAGCTCGACTTCGTACTATGGGGGTTGCGGACCACGCCGAATCGCACTACTGGATACACACCGTTCTTTATGGTGTACGGCACAGAGGCGGTACTGCCCTGCGACATAATTCATGACTCACCTCAAGTGCGCATGTACGAAGAGAAAGAAGCCGAGCTTGATCGGCAGGACAATTTGGACACCCTAGAGGAGGAGCGTGACGTGGCAAAATCCCGTTCCGCATTCTATCAGCAACAGGCTCGAAGGTATCAAAGCAGAGAAGTACGGGCCAAAATTTATAATGTTGGCGAACTCGTTCTATGCCTACCGGAGAAGAAAAACAACAAGCTCAAGCCCAAATGGGAGGGTCCCTTCATTATTGACCAAGTTCTGACCAGTGGAGCATACCGTCTGCGGGATGCATCGGACAATCGACTCGAGCCAAACCCATGGAACGCAGCCAGACTCCGCAGGTTCTACGCCTAGTGTCGGACTCTATGTTCGCCTCCTTACCTCTGTCAATTTTTTATATATCCTTTATATGTATTTCCTTTCTTTCTCTATTCCCTTTTTCTTTAAGGCCTTAAAAGACTAAAACGGGTCTTTACTACACAATCTTGACGTGCTAGGCGTGCTCATTATACCCGGGGGCTTCTTATACAGAAGCTTAATATAGCTATGTTTCGTGCTCTATGCCCTCCGCACATGTGTTACTTCTCCACATGTACCTTTTCTTCGCCATTATATGCATCGATATGACTTAAGTTTTGGCCAAGCTGGGTTGCCTGCCTCCTGTGTTTATGCCCTACGTTCCCGTTAATTCGGCCAGGGCATAAGGGGAGCACCTCTGCGATTGTTACTACCGGGTCAGCCGGATGTGTACATCAGACTGTGTGAAGCTGAAAGCTAGCGTTCTTAAGGGAATATTCGGTCGGTGAACAAAAGATGACTTTTATTTATTGTAATACATGCCCCCAGATGTTTATATCCTGCGTCTCTTTTCGCAGTTCGAACATGCACATTAATGCATGCGTACCCAGGGAAAGGAACCCCTAACGGAACTATTCTCCTTGGAAGATGTTTCTTACTACCCATGTAATATAACATTGCTAGTTGGGTACTTGTCTGTTCAAGCACTTATAACCCCTACGCCTGGTTTCCACGCGTACCCCAATTTTTACATAACTGAGCGGGTATTCGAATACACTCCGGACTGTCAGGTCCGGAGGTTGAAGCGAAAAGGTCCGCCATGACAAATGATTTACAATCCGGCTAGGGACAATATATGTCAATTGAAGTACAAAGTCACTTAGACTGACTAAATTCTTCTTCTATACCATCCAACAGGCTATCTAGCCTACAATCCTTTTGGGAATACTTTGCGGCTAATTTCACCTGGTCATACACCAAACTGACGGGGCTTTCTTTCCCATCAGACCCCGCAGGTCCGACCTCGGCCATGTGGTTCGGGTCAGCCTTGGTATATCGCGTCTTCACCATGGCCAATGCTTCCCTTGCAACTTGTGGGCATACATATATCTTCCATAATCGGAAGCGCCGCTGCGCTCCCTTGAGCTTCTCTACAAGCTCCCCCATGCCTCCGGGCAGGGAGGCGGATGGCCACAAGGCTTGGGCAATGCCCTGCATCACATGCCGAACTTGTTCGTGCAGTTGTGAGAGCTCTGGAAGAAGATCGCCTGTAGACCCGGGCATCTCCTCTGCGGGACGACCCATCAACATACCTACAGATATAACTCTGTTAGCTGGTTTCTTCGCCGAACCCTATAAAAGTTCGTTCAAGCACTTACTAAAAATGCCGCGTCGAAGCCGCTTATTCTCCTTTATGAAGTCAGCCAGCTGGGCTCGAACATCTTTCAGTTCAACGCCCAGCCGGGTATTGGCATCTTGGAGATCGTTTTTCTCCCGCCTAACATGCATAAGCACGCGCTCTCCAGTCTTTAGCTGTCGTTAAGCATGTTGCTCATTCCCTCGCACGACCTTCGGATTCACTCCGGGATCATCTGTAGAATCTATTGTTAGATTTGCAGGTATGCCGAATACTAAATGGTATATGTTATTCTTTTCAATAAGAACAAGTGTTACCAGAGGGGGCCTTCTCGGACTCTTTCATTGCGGTAACTGCAGCCCGTAGCGGGGCTTTGCATTCCTCCAGCTCTCGAGACATCTGAGTATTATTCTCAGTAAGAACCTATGCAAACAATGATCCTTAAATCAGTTGTGCCAACTGTTTCAAGTCTTAGGGACTACTGATATACATAATTACTAGATTTTCTTACCCGTATATCTTTTACGTACTGGTCCGTGGCTCTGGCAAGACCATTTTGAGCAGCTCGGATGTACGCGTCTCCTGGGTTGAAGGCATCGAACGCCTCTTGGGAGAAACAAGCGTCACGGAGTACGACCCGACGACGCCTGTGATTCATGGCACTCTCCACTTCGGAATTCGTAGCGGACAACCTATCCGCATCCTCTGTAGAAGGAACATCCGGTGTTGGCCCCATGTTAGCGTCCACCTCTAAGTTCGGGCCTGGGGCCTGACTGGTGGAGGCGTCACTACTAGGAAAAGGGCTATAGATGATATGGACACTAATGGCGCACTGTACATGTGGTGCGCCATTACTAGTGCGCCATTAGTCTGCAAATACTAATGGCGCACCACATCCATGTTGCGCCATTAGTATTTTTTTTAATTTTTTCAAAACTACTAATGGCGCACCGTGGGAGTGGTGCGCCATTACTAGTTGAACTACTAATGGCGCACCACATCCACGGTGCGCCATTAGTAATTTTTTTAATTTTTTCAAAAGTACTAATGGCGCACCGTGGGAGTGGTGCGCCATTACTAGTTGAACTAGCAATGGCGCACCATCCCATGGTGCGCCATTAGTAATTTGGCCCAAACATTCCCCCGAATGCACCCCCCCGTGGATCGCCTTTTCAGTTTTTAAAAAAGAAAATGATAGAAATGTCAACAAAATAAAAGAAAATAAGATTCCCATGTGATATGTGGTCTAGTTGTTAGCAAAATTTACAAACATGAATTTTCGACTTTTTTCCAAAATCTCTCGAGAATTTGTAAAAATGGGCATAACTTTTGCATACGAACTCGGATGAAAAAGTTTTTTATATGAAAAATCATCTACTCGAAAAGTTACATCCGAATTTAACGGGGGGAACCCTGTTAAACATTCTCAAAATCCTCAAAAACCTAACAGAAAAAAGATACGGGGCTTTTAAGATCTAGAGAGGCAAAAAAATTCAAAAAAAATTCAAACTTACTAATGGCGCACCTGCCCATGGTGCGCCATTACTATCTTCCCGCCTTCAAAATTCAAAATAAGTCAAAAAATAAATAAATAAAAGTTAGTAATGGCGCACCTGCCCAAGGCGCCATTAGTATCTTCCCGCCTTCAAAATTCAAAATAAGTCAAAAAAATAAAAAAAGTTACTAATGGCGCACCTGCCCATGGTGCGCCATTAGTATCTTCCCGCCTTCAAAATTCAAAATAAATCAAAAAAATAAAAAAAGTTAGTAATGGCGCACCTGCCCGCGGTGCGCCCTTACTATGCCGTATATATGGCTGGGCGTGGTCCTCTCCTCCTTACCTCTTCATTCTTCTCCTCCACTCCACCTCTCCTCCACTCCATCTCCTCCTCTCCTCCACTCCATCTTCCCTTCTCTCCTCCACCATACTACCCTCCTCCTCTCCGGCGACCTCCTCCTCCTCCTCTCCGGCGACCTCCTCCTCCTCTCCGGCGACCTCCTCCTCCTCTCCGGCGACCTCCTCCTCCCTCCTCTCCTCCCCTCCCCTCCCCTCATGGTTTCTCCTCCCTCCTCTCCGGTGAGCTCCTCCTCCCTCCTCTCCGGTGAGCTCCTCCTCCCTCCTCTTCGGTGAGCTCCTCCTCCCTCCTCTCCGGCGAGCTCCTCCTCCCTCCTCTCCGGTGAGCTCCTCCTCCCTCCTCTCCTCCCATCCCCTCATGGTTTCTCCTTCCTCCTCTCCGATGCTCCGGTGAACTCCTCTCCGGCGACCTCCTCCTCCTCTCCGGCGATGTAGGCGAGGGCCTCTCCGGTGACCTCCTCCTCCTCCTCTCCGGCGAACTCCTCTCCGGCAAAAGAACAAGGCAAAAGAACGTACAAGATCCAAAAACAGGAACAAAATTTGAAATAATATCGTGCCAAAAACGAGCAAAAAAACGAGCAAAAAATGGGCAAAAAATCATGATCCAGATCCAAATTCAAAATTCAAAAATAGCAATGGCGCACGGTGGGGGTTAGACGGTGCGCCACTACTATTTTCCCGCCTTCAAAATTCAAAAATACTAATGGCGCACCGTGGCATATACTAATGGCGCACCAGTGGCCTATACTAATGGCGCACCATGGCCTATACTAATGGCGCACCAGTGGTGTGCCATTAGTATACCAGATACTAATGGCGCACCAGTGGTGCGCCATTAGTAAAAAATACTAGTGGCGTGATACTAATGGCGCACCAGTGATGCGCCATTAGTAGGCAAAACTGGTGCGCCATTAGTAGCCCTTTTCCTAGTAGTGCGTGGCCGACAACCTCTCTAGATATAGTCTGGTGAGCATGTTTCCTACTAGGAAACATGGGCGTTATTATATTTTAAAAGACGACAACCATGGAGCGGGGTTCTTTTTCATACCTCTGCGACGACGTTTCAGTCCTGACCGCCTTCCTTTTAAGCCTACCCGGCTTCGGTGCTCCTTGTTGATGAGTCGCTGCGGGTTTGGCACGACGTCTCGGGGGCCTTCCCTGTAAGACACCATAGGTGTGTGGTAGGTGAAGTGCAGAAAAAGGGATCCTTCTCGGAAGTTGGGACTCCGGTTTTAGTTACATGTGATGCAGGGAGTAGTCCCGGATAATCGGCTATGATGGCCACCATGGCACCGTCGCAGCTTAATTGATAGAACGTTCTATCAATAAGCTCCACAAATGTGTCCGGATCTTCTTCGAGTCCGGGTTCGAGGGCCCGGTCAGGGTCCTCTGGTTGTGGAGGCGGGCAGTGGACCTGCCTCACAACTTTTCACAGTTCCTGCTATGAAATGGCAAGGTAAATACTTATGACGAAGAATACGGGAAGGTTTGGAGTAAAAAGTAGCAGCTCACCCAGCTTGGGGGGTTGTACATGGAGAATCCATCCCGTGGCTTAATGCGGATGAACTCCTCTTCCTCTTCTTTGTACAAATCAGACAGAATTTTCGCTAAAGCAGCGACTGAGTCCGGTCCTTACGACCGCAGCGGGTGGCATCGTCTTCTCCATTTAAGTGCCACATGGGTTGCCCCCGATATTGAAGTGGTTGCACCCCCCGCTTATACATATTGACATAACCTCGATTATTGTCAATCTGATTGGGCCAGCGTTTTTATCCGGCCCATCAGGTAAAGGACTTCTCCGTTTTCTTCCTCCTGGGGGCTCCGAGGGCGCCATCTGCGGCATTTCTTCAGGGGGGCGTTGTCGAACTCAGGAAGACCCATCCGAATAGGTTCCGAAAGGGGGACGTCCTCCATGTAAAACCATTCTGAAGGCAAGTCTTCTGATGCCTTTTTCGGAGTACCGGATAGGTATCCGGTCCCGACGATGCGCCATATCTCGGCTCCGCCCACTTGATATATTGACCCCTCCTGTGTACGGGGTACAAGGCAGAATAGCCTCTTCCGTAGCCCGAAATGAGCTTCGTAGCCCAAAAACAGCTCGCAAAGGGCGACGTAGCCAGCGATATGTAATATAGAGGCAGGAGTAAAGTTATGCAGCTGGAGGCCATAGAACTCCAGGAGCCCGCGGAGGAATGAGTGGATTGGAAATCCAAGCCCCCTTAATAAATAAGGGACGAGGCATACCTGCGCCCCCATGGATGGGTTGGGAAAGCTCTCCTCTTGCTCCCCGCCATTGTAGGTGGCGAGTCCGACTCGAATGGGGATCATATACGCTGGAGGGAGAAATACCTGGGTCTGTAACTCTACTAATTGGCTGTGAGGGATGGAACACTTCTTCCAATTGCCTGGCTTAGGGCTACGGGAGCGAGAGGAGTTGCTGCGATGGCCGGCCATGGTGGGATGGACTTTTCTGAGCGCCTTCCGATGGATACTCGCTGTGGGAGGATGGTGTGATCTGGATCTGAGGATCCTCGTCTCTTTAAATAGACGATTTACTTACATGGTTAGGGTGGCAAATGTAAAATGCCCCGACTTCTCACATTCACTCGACATGTGGAGGGAAGCCATTATGAGGCGGAGAAGTCGAGGAGTGCAACATTCATGGGAAGCTAGACACTATTCAATAGGTACTCAGAATTTGGAGAAGAACCCGCCTTGCAATGCCGAAGACAATCTGTGCGCCGGACTCATCGTCATTGAAGCCTGGTTCGGGGGCTACTGAGGGAGTCCTGGATTAGGGGGTCCTCGGACATTCGGACTATATCGTTTGGCCGGACTGTTGGACTATGAAGATACAAGATTGAAGACTTTGTCCCGTGTCCGAATGGGACTCTCCTTGGCGTGGAAGGCAAGCTTGGCAAATTGGATCTGTAGATCTCCTCCCTTGTAACCGACTTTGTGTAATCCTAGCCCCCTCCGGTGTCTATAAAAACTGGAGGGTTTAGTCCGTAGGACAACAACAATAATAATCATAGGCTAGCTTCTAGGGTTTAGCCTCTATGATCTCGTGGTAGATCAACTCTTGTAATACTCATATCATCAAGATCAATCAAGCAGGAAGTAGAGTATTACCTCCATCGAGAGGGCCCGAAACTAGGTAAACATTGTGTCCCCCGCCTCCTGTTACCATCCGCCTTAGACGCATAGTTCAGGACCCTTTACCCGAGATCCGCCGGTTTTGACACCGACACCGACCCTGCGGAGTTCCTGCAGCTCTACGAGCTGAGCATCAAGGCGGCCAACGGCGATGAGAAAGTCATGGCGAACTGGTTCCCCATGGCGCTCAAAGGCGGCGCTCGTTCGTGGCTCCTGAACCTGCCTCCAGGCTCGATCTCCTCCTGGGACGAGATGCACAACCGCTTCGTCGCCAATTTCCAGGGCACTCGCGACCGCCCATCGGCCGTGGGTGACCTACGCCACGTCAAGCAACAACCAGGAGAGACCCTCCAGAAGTACATCCAACGCTTCAACAACGTTCGCCTCAAGATCCCCAAGGTGATAGACGAAGCCATCATCTCTGTGTTCTCTGATGGCGTCCGCGACGTCAAGATGAAGGAGGAGCTCGCCATCCAGGAGGAACTGTGCACGTCTCTAGAGCTGTGCAACCTGGCGACCAAGTGCGCAAGAGCTGAGGAAGGGTGCCTCTCCCTCCTCGAGCTCCCGGTTGCGGACCCGGAGGAGAAGAAAGCCAAGGCCAAGGACGTGAAGTGCAAGGGAGCAGCCGTGCTCGCGGCGGAGCCAGACACCAAGCGCGACAGAGACCAACCCGAGTCATCCAAGAGCAGCCGACCGTTCTGCGCCTTCCACAACCTGCATAGCCACAACACCAGCGACTGTCAAGAGCTCAGAGCCATTCGAGAAGGATGCTTTGGTCGATGCCCCGAGCGCAACGACCGGGGCTACGGCCGAGGAGGAGGACGTGGTGGCGGACGCTGGGATGACCGTGGCCCACGCCAGGAGTGGAGCGGCCGGCCTTGTGAGGACCGCTGGCAGGATCAGCCTCGCGAGGGCGCTTGGAGGGATCAGCCTCATGAGGATCGTCCTCAGGGCAACGCTGGGCTTCCATCGCTGCTGCCACCACCAAGAAGGAACGACGACCACCACCAGGACGAGGGGGCTGGGGGCTTCCAGGAGCCGTGTGCCATCGCTTGTATCCTGGGCGGAGCTCAAGCCCCAGCCTCACTGCGCATCTTCAAGCAGTTTGCGCCCGAGGTGAATGCAGTCCTCCCCAAGCTTGAAGCCACACGCCCGCTCAGGTGGTCCAAGTGCGCCTTCACCTTCAGTTTGGCAGATCAGCTCAAGTGTGCGGCTACTGCTGGCGTTCTCCCCATGCTCTGTTCACCAGTCATCAGTAATGTACAAGTCACCAAGACTCTCATCGACGACGGCGCAGGTCTTAACGTCATGTCCATCGACACGGTCGACAACCTCCAAGTGCCGTATGATCAGCTTCAGCCCACCAAGCCATTCTCAAGAGTGACCGACGGCTCCACTACCCCGATCGGGCAGGTCTGCCTCCCCTTTACCCTCAGACAGCGTGACAACTACCGCACCGAGCTCATCGACTTCGACGTTGCCTACATCCGTCTGCCATACAATGCAATCCTCGGGTATCCAGCCCTGGCCAAGTTCATGGAGGTGACCCATCACGACTACAATGACCTCAAGATGCCAGGAAGTGGCGGAATCATCACGGTCCCATGCGAAGAAAGAGATGCGGTGTGCTCCCTTGAGCATGCCTTCCAAGCCACAGCAATCGATGACCCCGACAGCAAGGGCGAGTGCCCTCCTGAGGCCACCCCTAAGAAGAAGAAGTAGTTGCACCGCGCAGGGCCTCAGGCAAGCGGCGCCTCAAGTGGCACCACGTCTAGATCAGCGCCCACACCTGGGGCGCCTCCCTCCATCGCATAGGAAAGCGCGGCCGGCGCCCTTCTCGGGAAGGGCTCGGGGGCTCTCTTCTGGAGGGCCTCAGATCTTGCCAACATCATGAGGGAGGTGCTTGGGCACCACTTGGAGGCGTGCTTCATGGCATGTTTCCCTCAGGAGAACACAGGGCGAGGAGTGCCCACCGCTCAAGAGTTCATCACCGGGACCACCCAGGAGCTGCAAGATGCGAGGGCCATGCGCGGCAATCGCCGTTCACCCGACGCAACCTCCCATCCAGGCGAGGATGCTGGGCTGCGCATTTGCGTCGACATCTCGGAGCTCAACAGGGCCGCGTCTAAGGAGATCTTCTGGCCTTCACGCGTGGGACGCTGCGGGGACAGCTACGTTCACATGCCTTTGGGCCTGCCGAGCGTGGCGTCCGCCTATCAGCACAACCTGCGGCGTGCCCTGGCGACTCAGGAGGCCAAGCACCACGCCGCCCTGACGGAGATGGAGACGGTCCTCAAGGAACCAATACGACCCCCAGAGCCTCCCAAGGCTCAGGGCCCCGCTGGCTCATGAGGAGCAACCCGTTCGCCGCGTACCTTCAGCTGCCCCAACTGGCCTTCATCAACAGAATCAGGTGACATTTTCCAAGTTTGTTTAGCTAGGAGCGCCCCCCGTGCTGCATCATTCCCAGGCCACGTGGGTCCGTCCCTGTGGCATGTATCCCTTTTTATGTCTTTGGCTTACCTTGCTGGGGACGCCCCTCGAGCTGCATCATCCCCAAGCCGCTCGGGCCTCACCCAGTGGCATGTATCTTCCCTGTATTTACTTAAGCTTGTTGCTTCCATGCGTAATCTACCTATGGCTATCGCCTATTTGACTCTCACCTCCCCCGGGGGCTACTCGCGCTGGCATGACGCTTGTGCACGGGTCCGTCCCTGCAACGTCGACAAATCTGAGCGGCCGAGCTCTGGCCACGCGCGCCACCTCACCGAGCCCTCAGTGCCTCCGTTCTCCGGCAAAGCAACCAGTGGCCGCCCGACAACCATAATGGTGAACTGTGTCTCCCCTTGTGCTGGCTTGTAGGAATCTTATGAGAATGACAGCAGGCGGCACTGCGAGCTCCCTCTTCTCCCATGCAATCCGCTTGCGCGTTAAAAGGGGGCTCCTGAGCATCGCGACTCAGGAGCTCCTACTGGCTCTCCAGCCCTCACCCCTGGCCTTGACCACGGCACGCGACCTGTCATACCAGCGGCGGCTGAGCTCGCTCGAGGGCCGGGACCTGAGGACGTAGGGCACAAAGGAGAACGTGGGAAAAGGGGACGCTCGTATGGGCCTGACCTAGCTACGCCACGAACGCCTACACACAAACCTGGCGCATCACGAGGAATCATCCCTGAATCGTCAAGATAAGTCCTGCGCTTAGATCGGCTAATCGTTGGAGCGTAGGGGTCATGCTTGCCATAGCCCTGTTGGGGCAACGCCGCCTCCCTTTATTACCTTGCCACGGCTGCTTGAGCGCTAAAGGGGACCTCCTGAGCATCGCGCCCCAGGGTCTCTTACTGGACCTCGGGCCGCTCACCTCCTGGCCTTGACCACGACACGCGACCTGGCATACCAGCGACGGCTGCAGCTTGCCTGGGGACTGGGACCTGTCAGCGTAGAGCAACAAGCCGTCGCGATGTTGGAAAGGGGAGACCGAGCCTAAACAGGACATGCATGCGCAAACTTTCATAATAAGGATAATATCAACAAAAGACATTACAAACCCTTTACATGCCCCCGCGGGGTACTTCTCGATTCCTCGCAGGGAACAAAAGACGAGAACTTAGGGGAATCCTATCTACACGCCCCCGCCACCGAAGCCATCATCAATAGTGGGCCATGGGAGGCCGGCGCCTACCCCATCTAGATCAGCGACGGCGGCGCCTGGACGCCGCAGCCTTGCTCCGGGAGTGGCAAGAGCTCGGGGGCACATAGCTGTCGTCGCTCGTCTCTGGAGTCTTGTAGAGCTCAGGAGAACCGCTGGATTGCCAAGAGTCGCTGCTACTGGAGGAGCCACGGGCTGGGCGCGCATTGTCCTGGCGCTCCCTCCAGGACAGCACTCCAGACGGTGGCCTTCTGCGTTGAAGACCTTGAAGAACAGCGTGGAGGCGCCATCATACTCGAAGTGGATCACGAGGGCGTTCTCCGCACGACACACTCGAGCAGCTTCGCCCCAGCCTCGGGTCATGAAGATCTTCCCCGAGGAGATGGCCTCAACCTCCGCTCCTGTCGCCGGCGTGTCGTAGTCGGCGTGCTGCAGCCAAAGCTCAAGGGGCCCCCTCGGCGGCATCTCAGCGGAGAAGAAAGAAGGGAAGCGGATCCAGGTGCTCGGGGGCATCGCCGCCCACAGCACGAGCTCGTGCGAGGAGTCCATGGAGTGGACTCCAGGAGCAGCGACACGTGCCACCGCGACACGATGACCATGGCCACGGCGCGCGCGCCGACGCTCGTCGCATCTCCCTCCCGAGCCCCTGACTTGGGCGTATAGGGGTAATGGGTACCCAGGAGGAGGCCACTCGCACCAAGGCCTCGTCACCACCTGCATCGCCGCCGCGCCGCGGCGGTGGACCGTCTTCTTCTTCGGCGGGAGCAGCACCGACCCGTCGAGGGGAGTCTTTCCTTTCTCCGCGGCAGAAAACCTACGGATGGGCGCCATTGGTGCCGCAACTGGCGATGGAGCAAGGAAGAAGAAGCAAGAGGAATGGGAAGAGATAGGCGATGGGGGCTCCGCCCCCTCCCCATTTATACCAGGAGAAGGCCAACCAGCGCCCCCCACGATCACAGGTAATCATGGTTTTTTCCTTGCATGTTGCAGGGATATGTCAAGTTGGGCAGTTGCCGAGGCAGTGTGGGGAAGCGGAGACGCCCACGTCCAATCAACCTCCACGCATCGACCAAGGCCGCAGGCTATTGGGGCCCGCGGCGCTCCGCACTTGATCTTTGGCTTCGCTTCGAAGCCAAGTCCGAGCACGCCTTGGGCCCGGGGGCTACTGTCGGCGTTCTGGGAACGGGGGTCCCTTGACTTGCCTACCTACGGCCCACGGCGTGGCTTTGCAAGCGGGCCCGTACAACCCATCTTCACCAACAAACACTCAAGACCGTCGCGAGGGGCCAAGCCTCACGAGGCGGACGACACAAGACCTCCTCGGGAGCGGCCCACAGGCTGGCTCACGAGGGGCGGAGAGATCAAGGCAAGGCAAACCTCGCGAGCTTCTCGTGACGTGAGCCATGACGATCGAGATCAGGCAGGCGCCAGCGCGCACAGTGTCCTTGTTTCCTCTTTGGTGCTAAGGAAGCAAGCGCAGGCAAGGAGTACCGAGGCGTCAAGCAAAGGTTTCCATATTGGTGCAACGAGACCAAGACCAGCAGGACGGCAAGACGAAGGTCACCATGGAGACCAAGGCGGCGTCACCACCAGAGCCTTTTGCAGGCGAAGACTGCTTTTGTCAGGATAAGCTATACTAGTTGTCCCCTTTCAAATTGGCCGTTGTTGGCTCCCTTCCCGCTCAATATTTGGGGAGAGGACCAGGGCCACTATAAATAGGGCTAGCCACCACAGTAGGAGACATCTGATCTCGACTAGATCGAATCCTCACCCACACAGTTCATCAAGCACAAGAACACCTCAACCTCAGGAGGCTGTTCTTCCCTTTGTACTGTTCATCCTCAGCCCAAGAGGCAATCCACCACCACCACCACACTGGAGTAGGGTTTTACACCACAACGGTGGCCGGAACCAGTATAACTCTTGTGTTGTTTGTGTTGCGAGCTCGTCGAGTTAGCCCGTGAGATCATAGCGAAGCTAGGACATGGATCAGTAGGGAGAGATCTTCGTGTGCACCCCAGTGTTTCAACCTTGAGGGTTTTGCCGGAACCGTGATCCGACAGTATGAGACCTCTGGCAAGTATTTTGCCTACATGATGGAGGAGAATAGCTTAACCAGTGAGCATGTGCTCAGAATGTCTGAGTACTACAATCACTTGAATCAAGTGGGAGTTAATCTTCCAGATAAGATAGTGATTGACAGAGTTTTGTAGTCACTATCACCAAATTACTGAAACTTCGTGATGAACTATAATATGCAAGGGATGACGAAAATGATTCCCTGAGCTCTTCGCGATGCTGAAATCAGTGAAGGTAGAAATCAAGAAAAGCATCAAGTGTTGATGGTTGACAAGACCACTAGTTTCAAGTAAAAGGGCAAGGGAAAGAAAGGGAACTTCAAGAAGAATGACAAGCAAGTTTCCACTCCCATGAAGAAGCCCAAAGGTAGACCCAAGCCTGAAACTGAGTGCTTCTTCTACAAAGGGAATGGTCACTGGAAGCGGAACTGCCCCAAATACTTGGCGGAAAAGAAGGATGGCAAAGTGAACAAAAGTATATATGATATACATGTTATTGATGTGTAATTTACTAGTGTTCATAGTAGCCCCTGGGTATTTGATACCGGTTCAGTTGCTATGATTAGTAACTTAAAACAGGAGTTATAAAATGAACAGAGACTAGTTGAGAACAAGGTGACGATGTGTGTTGGAAGTGATTCCAAGGTTGATAAGATCACCATCGCACACTCCCTTTACCTTCAAGATTAGTGTTGAACCTAAAATAAATGTTATTTGGTGTTTGCGTTGAGCATAATATGATTGGATCATGTTTATTGCAATAAGGTTATTCATTTAAGTCAAAGAATAATTATTATTCTGTTTACATGAATAAAACCTTCTGTGGTCATACACCCAAGGTGAATGGTCTATTGAATCTCGATTGTAGTGATACACATATTCATAATATTGAAGCCAAAACATGCAAGGTTAATAATGATAGTGCAACTTATTTGTGGCACTACCGTTTACGTCATATTGGTGTAAAGTGAATGAAGAAACTCCATGCTGGTGGGCTTTTGGAATCACTTAATTATGAATCACTTGATGCTCGTGAACCATGTCTCATGGGCAAGATGACTAAGACTCCGTTCTCCGGAACAATGGAGCGAGCCACTAACTTATTGGAAATAATACATACCGATGTATGTACTCCGATGAGTGTTGAGGCTCACGGAGGGTATCGTTATTTTCTGACCTTCACATATGATTTGAGCAGATATGGGTATAACTACTTAATGAAACACAAGTCTGAAACATTTGAAAAGTTCAAAGAATTTCATAGTGAAGTTGAGAATCACCGTAACAAGAAAATAAATTTTCTACGATCTGATTGCGGAGGTGAATATTTGAGTTACGAGTTTGGCCTTCATTTGAAACAATGTGGAATAGTTTCGCAACTCACGCCACCTGGAACACTACAGCGTAATGGTGTGTCCGAACGTCGTAACAGTACTTTATTAGATATGGTGCAATCTAGGATGTCTCTTACCGATTTACCACTATCATTATGGGGTTATGCATTAGAGATAGCTGCATTCACGTAAATAGGGCACCGTCTAAAAATCCGTTGAGACGACACCGTATGAACTGTGGTTTAGCAAGAAACCTAAGCTGTCGTTTCTTAAAGTTTGGGGTTGCGATGCTTATGTGAAAAAGTTTCAGCCTGATAAGCTCAAACCCAAATCAGAGAAGTGCATCTTCATAGGATACCCAAAAGAAATTGTTGGGTACACCTTCTATCATAGATCCGAAGGCAAGATCTTTGTTGCTAAGAGTGGATCCTTTCTAGAGAAGGAGTTTCTCTCAAAAGAAGTGAGTGGGAGGAAAGTAGAACTTGTTGAGGTAATTGTACCTTCTCTCGAATTGGAAAGTAGCTCATCACTGAAATCAGTTCCAGTGATGCCTACACCAATTAGTGAGGAAGTTAATGATGATGATCATGAAACTTCAGATCAAGTTACTACCGAACCTCGTAGGTCAACCAGAGTATGATCCGCACCAGAGTGCTACGATAATCCTGTTCTGGAAGTCATGTTGCTAGACCATGATGAACCTACGAACTATGAGGAAGCGATGATGAGCCGAGATTCCGACAGATGGCTTGAGGCCATGAAATCTGAGATAGAATCCATGTATGAGGACAAAGTGTGGACTTTGATGGACTTGCCCGATGATCGGCAAGCCATTGAGAATAAATGGATCTTCAAGAGTAAGACGGACGCTGATAGTAGTGTTACTATCTAGAAAGCTCGACTTGTCAAAAAGGGTTTTTGACAAATTCAAGATGTTGACTACGATGAGATTTTCTCACTCGTATCGATGCTTAAAATCTGTCCGAATCATGTTTGCAATTGCCATATTTTATGATATTTGACAAATGGATATGAAAACTGCATTCCTTAATGGATTTATTAAAGAAGAGCTGTATATGATACAACCAGAAGGTTTTGTCAATCCTAAAGGTGCTAACAAAATGTGCAAGCTCCAGCGATCCATCTATGGACTGGTGCAAGCATCTCGGAGTTGAAATATAAGCTTTGATAAGTTGATCAAAGCATATAGTTTTATACAGACTTACGGTGAAGCCTGTATTTACAAGAAAGTGAGTGGGAGCACTACAGCCTTTCTGATAATTATATGTGAATGACATATTTTTGATTGGAAATGATGTAGAGTTTTCTGGAAAGCATAAAGGAGTGTTTGAAAGGAGTTTTTCAAAGAAAGACCTTGGTGAAGCTGCTTACATAGTGGGCATCAAGATCTATAGATATAGATCAAGACACTTGATAAGATTTTTCAATTAGTACATACCTTGACAAGATTTTTGAAGTAGTTCAAAATGTAATAGTCAAAGAAGGAGTTCTTGCCTATATTGCAAGGTGTAAAGTTGAGTAAGACTCAAAACACGACCACAGCAGAAAATAGAAAGAGAATGAAAGTCATTCCCTATGCCTCAGCCATAGGTTCTATAAAGTATGCTATGCTGTGTACCAAACCTATTGTGTACCTTGCCATGAGTTTTGCAAGGGTGTACGATATTGATCCAGGAGTGGATCACTTGTGTCGGTGTACAAAAAGGGGGGTACACTTTTTGTACCCCTATAACTGCGCACGGGCAGTCCGAGCCACGGACGCCGCCACACCGAGCGCGGCAAGGGAGGTAAACCAAGGTAAGGCCAAAGCTAAAGAGAAGCAAAACGACGCTAAGACCAAGACCACAAAGAGCGAAGGGGACGAAGCAGGCCCCCCCGGCAAGATCCTTGCCGGGAGGCGGTTTTTGCAAACCCGGCAAGACCCTTGCCGTGGCAGCTCGCCCCACACCTACGGAGCGGGTCACCCTTGAGTCCACTGCCCCCAGGGGGCAAGGATTCGGGAGGCATCCCCGTGGTGGTATGCAGATCTTTGTGAAGACATTCAAGATCAGATGCACACTTTGGAAGATGATGATCCTTGGCGGGATTCCAGCCAAGGAAGACCACAAGGCCCCCGGCAAGAGCCTTGCCGGGGATGACAGCAGGCGCCACGGCAATACCCTTGCCGGGACCCCGGCAAGACCCTTGTCGGGGCCGCGGCACGGCCCTTGCCATGAACACCCGTGGGGCCACCTTCAGGCCCACGCCAGTCGCACCTCCACCACCGTTCGCATGCAGCTGCCGACCCAACCAGCTGGGCAGGCACTTGCGTGGCGGCGTGCAGATCTTCGTGGAGACCCACCACTGCGCCACCTCAGCTGCCTGCCCGCCTACATGGCATCACAGGCACCGCTGGCTAGGGCGCGTGTCAACACGAGAGGGAGCGGCGATGGACAAGACAGGGCTCTCCCCCGTCCCCGATAAAGCAAGGACACCTAAGCAAGGCGCATTAAATGCACCTTGTCATGTAATGCGAGGGATACCCTCGCATCACTGTACCCTTTCCACCTCCTGTGTGCCACTGTGGTAGCCCCTTTCTCTATAAAAGGAGGCCCCGGGCGACCAGGAAGAGGATTCGGCTTTTTGGAGCTCTTGACGCCCCATAGCTATCTCAAGAACACAAATATACAATCCACCAAAGCAGGAGTAGGGTTTTACGCATCCCTGCGGACCGAACCTGGGTAAAGGAATCGCGTGCTATCTGTTTGATCCGCTCTTTTCACAACCCCGCGCCTCGCAACTGTAGTAGGGATTCTTGTGATCCCATAGGTGTCGTTTCCACCGACATCTTTGGCGCGCCAGGTAGGGGGCGTAGTTGTGAGAATTGGCCTTAGCAGTTAGTTCGACGCTTCTTCATCGTCATGGCGCCCAAGAAGAAGACGGCGGTGGCGGTTGGCCCGTCGAAAGTCGGGCATCCCGTCCCGACGCAGGCGAGCAGCAGACCGGTCGCAGAAAGGACCCGGGGCGCTGTTCACGAACACCAACACCGTCCCAGCAGCTGGATTTTGGGAGGCGGCGATGTTCGTGCGCCTGGTAACGGGCCGCACGCCGCCAAATCCAAAGACGGAGCTGGGCCCTCCGCGGGTGGCGCGGGGCTTCCAAGATTCCCACGCCGTGTGACACTCCAAAAATTTTATTTGGTTTTTAGCAAAAACTTTGCTGGTTTTTTCTTTCGTGAAATGAGGCATTTTTAAAATTTTCAGAAAAACCATCCTCTTAAAAATCTTTTTCTTTGGCTAGGATTGTTATTTCTGTTTCCTTCTTCAAATCTTGGGTTTGATCTTTTAAAACTTCTCCTCTATTGGTTCCCTTCCCCAAATTTATTTTTGGGAGTTTAATCTTTTTCTTTTTAAAAGAAAAACTCTATGAAAATTTGGGATTTTCATTCTATTGATAACCACCCATGACCTTGTATTTTCTCCCATGTGGTAAAACCACTCCAAAACCTCCTCTCCTCCTTGTTATCAATCTAAGTTCTCTGCCCCAACAAGTCCAGACAAGTTTTGGATTTTATTTTGATTATTTCACCTCTCAAATATTTTCTGTCAATTATTTTGAGCCTGAACCATTTACAAAGCAAGTACATTATAGAATTTGTATTTGGATATCAAACCAACTCTACTGACAAGTCCTTTGTACCCACAACCCAGAACCATCTTGATCCACTCTTCTCCTTTTCAATTTTTTCAAATTTCACTCCCTGCAAGTTTGGACCAGATTTGCCAAATTTGGTGAAATTCATATCTACACTTCCCCAAAAATTCCACCAAAATTCAGGCAACCTACTGGTGCAATGAGAGACCACTCCACCAAGTTTCAGCTCAAGGAAAAATCCCTGCAAGCCAATATCATTCTGTCGAACACCTGGCCAGCACTGTTTCTTTGCAAATTCAGAGTTTAAGAGATTCAGTGTCGTTTCCTCTCGTCAGGTTCAGTCACGCGTCGCCAGTGCGCTGTGGCGCGACGCGCGCAGCCCCTCCTCGCTGTCCGTAGTGCCGCACGCGCACTTGGCTGGTTTCCGTCATTGGGGACTCCCTGGCCCGACCGCGCCGGCGTCTGCTACGGCGGCAGTGCCACCCGTGGCGGCCAACAGTGGCAGCCCCAGCCTTGCAACGCCGTTCCGCGCTGCCCTTTGCTTCCTAGCCCTATGCGTGGCTCATGCATGCCAGCGCAGCCCCGCTGCACCGTCGCCGTGGCCTGACAAGCACTGGACGCGCTCTCTGCCGCCGGTGAACCCGCGCCGTCCCGTTCCGACCAAAACTGCCCTAAGCTTCTAATCCCAGTCCGTTGAGCATCGGAGTGGAGCCAGTGGACCTCCACGTTGGTGGCCAGCCCCCTAAACTCCCCGACCAAGCTCTGCACCGCCGTAATCCATCGCCGGAGAACTCCGTTCACGGCCACCGCCTCGGATCGCCTATAAAAGGAGACCCCGAGCTCACCCTCGAGCACGCACCACCTCCACCACCTCACTACACCCTGCCTGGCCACTGGAGGGGCCTCGAGGAGCCCTTCTTCCTCGACTCCGGCCACCTCCGTCCGCCTCGGGCTCCAGCAGCGTTCACTGCGGTGAGGCCGTCTCCGGCGCCCAAATCCCGTCTGCAGCCTTCTTCCACACCTAGTACACTAACCCCCCTCGTCAATTTGATCATTGCAGCCCTCTCCGGCAAGGTCCACGACCACCCGAACCGCCATCCGCTGGAGCAGGAGCCACCGTCGACGTGGTGCTCACCGGCGACCACCACCACCACCAACCGACTCGGAATGGCACCCTGAACACGTTGGTACTCTCCGATCTCCCTACCTCGCCGTGGATCGCCGTCGGCGACCACCGCGGCTCTCGGGCGCCAGCGAGCCCCGACCCGCCTCTTTTGAATTTAAACCTGACGGGTGGGACCCGCCCGTCAGCCTCTCAGCTGGTTTTAAACGAATCATTTTCTGAAAACGTCTTTTGCCAGAATACGCTTTCCCTCTGGGCCGGCGTAGTTGCTATCGAAACGTTTTCTGTTTTTATAATAAAAACGCTGGGAAGTTTCTGTTTCATTATAGATAGGTCCCTGGACAAAAACCTTTATATCTTTTTAACAGGAGCATATTTTTGAGTGATTCTTTTTCTGTTCTCTTCAAAATTTTGTCTAGTTTTTTATCAGATTTATTTGAAAAATATTTTCAATACTTTTTCTGCACCTCTTGGTATTCACGTTAGCGCGTATGTTTTCTTTATACCGTAGATATCGACGGAGGTGATGGGACCGCGAACTTCACCGATCTAGGCTCCGACTATTCTGAACCAGGCAAGCATGTTTGAACTTTTGATATGATGAGTGTCTTGGCATGTTTTGCATTTAGTTAGCTTCATGGCATGTTGTGAGCATACCGATGAACGTGTTTATCATGCATTGTTGATGCAAGTAAGTTCGATGATCCACACATTGTTGGATGTGAGTATGCAAGGCCATGTGTTGGCAAAAAGATGGGTAAGATGGCAGTGTTGTAGCATGCCAGTCTTATGCCATGCAAGTTAACTTTGGTACCAACCCGTATCGGTTTGGTTCCTATCCAATTCCCTTCCCTGTACTACCACACGTGTCTCGCAAGAGATATGGTTTAGTAAGTTGCAAACCACTTTCCTGGTACACACCAAAAAGGAGAGGCCGGGATGATGGTTCCATGGCCCTGGATTAAAGCCAGTCATCCGGTCAGGGGGCATGGGTGTTTCCGGTTGGGACCGAGAGGGGGGCACCCCTTAGAGCGCGCGTATATAAATTTGATCCCATGCAATTTGAGATTGTGATCTCCCCGTCTCAAAAGTTTTTCTTGGACGATGCCTAGGGTGATTCCGGCATCGAGAGGTTGGATGGGTGTGTACCGGTTAGCTGTGTTTTCTTCTGAAATACCGTAAACGGAACTAGTCTTCGTGACTACGAAAATCCGTTAACTGTGGGAAATTTTTTTGTACAAACTCTGCAGAGTCATAAATCTTCAATTTATCTTATCCATATCCAAGTTCCGTGCTAACTAACAAGTGCGGGTTTTGGTGACAGATTATCCGGTGGGACACATGAATGCTAAGTCTGGTTAAATATTTAATCCTGTGAATGGACTAACCCGTTTATTTTCAAGAGTGGAATACTCCTTATGAACATTATTACCTTGACAGTACAAGCCCTTTCTGTGGTGTCGCTCAGACGCCCGGCTGTGGCATTTCTTTTAAAGCCCTTTCTGTGGTGTCGCTCAGACGCCCGGCTGTGGCATTTCTTTTAAAGCCCTTTCTGTGGTGTCGCTCAGACGCCCGGCTGTGGCATTTCTTTTAAAGCCCTTTCTGTGGTGTCGCTCAGACGCCCGACTGTGGCATTTCTTTTAAAGCCCTTTCTGTGGTGTCGCTCAGACGCCCGGCTGTGGCATTTTTTTAAAAAGCCCTTTTTGTGGTGTCGCTCAGACGCCCGGTTGTGGAATTTCTTTTAAAGCCCTTTATGTGGTGTCGCTCAGACGCCCGGCTGTGGCATTTCTTTTAAAGCCCTTTCTGTGGTGTCGCTCAGACGCCCGGCTGTGGCATTTTTTTTAAAGCCCTTTCTGTGGTGTTGCTCAGACGCCCGGCTGCGGCATTTCTTTTAAAGCCCCTTCAGCGGTGTCGCTCAGACGCCCAACTGTGGCATAAGCATTATTTTCTTGTTCACCTTTCGTGGCGTCACTCCAGACACTCGATTGGTTTCCTTTATTTTTACTGTTGGGATTTCAGGCGGGCTACCACCGATTCCCTTTTTATTTACCTTGCCTGCTAATATTTCAATTATGCATCGGTAAATTAACCATGACGCATTCATGCATGCATTTGTTATATCTTACGTCCGAACTGTCTTGCGAGTACTTTCAAAGTACTCACTGACTTGTTGATTTGGCCAGATGCTGACGAAGGCAATCTCATGGATGAAGAGTTCGATAGCGAGTCCGACGCCTAGAGGAGTCCCAGTCAGTATCGTGCAACCCTGGAGTTGGTCACTGTATTATATTCGCTTCTGCTACCCGAATAAATTCATCGAGCCTCACCTCGACGCTCGACGAGATGCTAGTTTGAGAGTCACGTTAACCTCTCCCCACTGTGTTATTCCACCATCACTTTACCCTCGAGTCAGTAGTAGGCCACCACACCGTAGTGTTCTATCCGCCAATATGTATAATTATTGGTGCGCTTGTAATAATTTGTTGAGCCCCCTTAGCTCAACCCCTGTAATGTATTATATGCTACTGGCTTATTGTATCAAGAGTTTGTCTACCAGTGAGGGGGATTTTCTCTCATACTGGACCCAAAAGATTGGTTTCTTCAATAAATATTTTTATTGGAAAAACCAGTCGTGACAAGCCGGCGCCGACGCCACGCTCCTCTCAAGCGGCGCGCGACGAATGGCGTAATCACCCCGAAGACCCCGTGCGTCGCCACGGGAAGAGCCCCGAGCGCCACTCCCGGGATATAGAAGACTTGCCCGCTCGCCGAGGCGCTGGTGAAGATGGCATGCGACCGCGCGGTCGTGATAGAGCTCCTTCTGACATGGTCAGAAGTCGAAGCGCGTCGCGATCTATGCAGGTTTCGCTGCCACCGACGCCAGCAGAAGCCCTGGCGCGCGCGCAGTTGCTCCTAGACTTTCCTCCCACCACGGGGAAAGTCGACGAATGGAGAGCCACCATTCGAAGCCTCATTGCGGTGGCCCACAAAGACGAACCAAGTGCGGCGGAGCCCCCAGGTCGACGCTCCGACGGAGTTCCGTGTACCAGTGGCAGGAAAGCCGGCGGCGCCGCGACCACGGTGCACTCGCCTCCTCCTCGTCCGGTACCACGGACGCCTGCCCGTCGCAACGTTACCGGCGACGAAATTTCCATAGCGTCGTCCGACCCGCGGACCCACTGTGACCAGCGCCAGGTCCTTCGGGATCGGGAACATGAAGACGCTCGAACCACTATCGAGCGCCGGCGCGGAGCGCGCCAGCAGTCAGACAGGCGAGCTGGGCCTGCTGTGAACCACCCGACACTGGAGAGCCCTGGAGGCCTGCCTTACGAGGTAGGCTGTCCGACTTTTACCCATGAGCTGCGGCAGTTCTAGTGGCCCACTCACCGCACCTTCAAACCTGATGTGGGCGAGAAGTACGGCAGCAAGACCCACCTGTCCGAGCTCCTCAGCATCTACACCATCGCGATGCAGGCTGCCGGAGCCCGCGACGATAAGGTGCTTGCGAATTACTTCCCGTTGGCTCTTAAACCCAACGCCATGTCATGGTTCATGCACTTGCCGGTAGACTCAAATTCCTCCTGGTCGGATTTGTGCCATGAGTTCGTGGGCGCCTTCACTGGCGGTCACCAAGCTCATGGCCAAGCAAGCGATCTGCACGTCATTCCCCAGAAGGGAGGCGAGAGTCTCCGCAAGTATATACAGAGGTTCAGCCGGATACAGTACAACATCCTGATGTTCATCCTGCCGCCATCATCAGCGTGTTCCATCAGAACTTGCGTAACCGTAAGATGCACGAAGAGCTGGCAATGAACAAGGTGAAAGATGTGGCAGAACTCTATGTTCTTGCTGACAGATGTGCCCGAGCTAAAGAGGGGAGGAAGTACCCCGGCGAAGATGCCGGCGCGGAAACCGACTCCTCAGATGAGGATACTCCCACCCCGGCGAACAAAGGCCGGCGCCGCAACAGGAAGCGGCGGACCTCGGAATCAAGAAACTCACCGTCAGGGGTGACTCGCAGCTTGTTGTCAAGCAAGTCAACAAGGATTACCAGAGCCCGTTGATGAAGGCCTACGTCGATGAAGTGAGAAAGCTGGAAGAGCGTTTCGACGGTATATAGGTTGAACACGTTCCCCGAGCGGAGAACGATATCGCCAATTACCTGTCAAAACGCGCTGCCCTCAAGCTACCTGTGGAACCAGGTACCTTTGTGCTTCAGCTAACTCAGCCATCCATTGATCCATCAACAGAGCAGAACAAGAGGAGGAAATCAGGGCCCGGCAAGTACTTTCCCGCCGAGCTCCCCGGAGCCGGCGGCAAGGATGCTGTCGGAGACACTGAGCCCGCCACGGGACGGCTAGCTCCGGCGGAGCGTCGAGCTCTTGCCGTCGAGACAGCCGCTCCTCTGGCGGAGGAAATGCCTTTAGTCCTCACCGTTGAGCCCCAGGCTCGAGCATGGGCGCAACATACCGTCCGATTCCTCCAAACAGGGGAGCTTCCTGAAGAGCAGGAAGAAGCGGAAAAAGTAGTCCGTCGCTCTACCATGTACCAGTTCGTCGATGATGTCCTATACAGGAAGAGGCCGAACGGTGTGAAATTGAAGTGTATCCCTCGAGAGGAAGGACTGGAGCTGTTGGCGGATGTCGGATCACGGGTTCCGGCAGACCCTTAAGGTTCGAACTCTGGGGTGCGCGCGGAGATTCTGCCCTCTACCTCTCCGTCTCGCAAGGATCTAAACTACCAAAGGAACAACACAAAGAACACAGAGTTTATACTGGTTCGGGCCACCGATGTGGTGTAATACCCTACTCCAGTGTGGTGGGTGGATTGCCTCTCGGGCTGATGATGATGAACAGTACGAAGGTGAACAGCCTCGCGAGGGCGTGTTCTTGCTGGGACGATGAACTGCTAGGGGAGTTCAGCCGCCCCTCTCTCTCTCTCTCTCTCTCTCTCTACTTGCTCTACCATTGCTCTGAATTCTCTCTGATTGCTCTCTCATTCCCCCTCTCTCTCCTTTACCCCCTGGGGGTGGCTGGTCCTATTTATAGGCAAAGGCCCTGGGCCTCTTCCAAAATATTGAGCGAGAAGGGCGCCAACAATTGGCCAATTTGAAGGGGAACATCTAGTACACTTATCCTGACCAAAGTTGGTCCTCGCCTGCCAGAGGCCCTGTGGTGACGCCGTTCTGGGCTCCACGATGAGCTCATTCCCACCGTTGGACTGGTCTTGGTTTCGTTGCACCGAAATGGATGCCTTTGCTTGATCCTTTCGCCTGCGCTTGCCCCCTTTGCACCAAAGAAGAAAGGGAGGACACTATGCGGTCTGGCGCCCGCCTGGCACCCTTGGTCGTCATGGCTTGCGTCATGGGCACCTTGCGAGGTACCCTGCCTTGATCTCTCCGCCTCCTCATGAGCCAGCCATAGGAGGCCGCGCCTGAGGAAACGCTGTGTCGTCCGCCCCGCGAGGCTTGGCCCCTCGCGAGGGTCTTGAATCTCGTGTTGATGAAGATGGGCCGTACTGGGCCTCCTTTGAGCCATGCCGCAGGCCGCAGGCAGGCAAGTCTGGGGACCCCCGTTCCCAGAACGCTGACAGTAGCCCCCGGGCCCAAGGCGCGCATGGGCTTGGCCGGGCCGAGAGGCGAAAGGGCAAGGGCGAAGCACCGCGGGTCCTAACAGTCTGCGGCCTCGGGCGCTGTGTGGCGGTTGATTGGACGTGGGCGGTACTGTTTGCCCACGCTCCCTTATTCTGCGCCGCGCTAGGTTGCCCCACAGTTGTACACAGCCGCCCCTCTTCCTGTTGCTCGACTGTCCCTTGTTCTTCCTTCCTTCGAACTCTGACTCCTGCCTCTCATCCCATCTCACATCTCCTCTCTCCCGCCTTCAGCCATGGCTCCGACAAAGAAAGAGAAAGGGAAGAAGCCTGTGCTCCCATCTCATCCGCCGCCGTCGGCGTCCCCCGCCGTTGGCCAGTCAATCGTACTCAATCTGGAGTGCCTGGATAAGCTCAGCCCGGCCTTGGCCACTGTCTTCAACGAGTGTGGGAGGATGACGGCCTGGCCTACGTCTCACCTCCCCTCCGACAGGATAATCACCGAGGTTCATTAGTTTGCTGATGCCTTGTGGGCGGGTTTGGTTCCCCCCTTCTCTGATTTCTTCAACGCCGTCCTCACCCATTACCAGATCCACATGATGCATCTGGGCCCTGAATCCATCGCCCTCCTTTCAGTCTTTGCTTTTGGCTGTGAGGCGCTGATGGGCATCCCTCCTTCCGTTGCCCTACTGCGCCACTTCTTCTCCCTGCGTCTTGCCGACCCCGCTCAATGCTCGACATGCGTGAGCTTCGTCGCTGCGCCTGAGACTACAACTTCTGGTATTGACTTCAAGCTCCCCCCACCTTCAGCTGGGTTCCGTGAGCGGTGGTTGTACATCGATGTCGGGGTGCCCAGCCCCCTGCTGGTGAAGCCAACTTCGCCTGCTGTACCCAACTCTGGCTGGGGCCAGGAGACGCTCGAGAGCCCCCGGCTCGCCTTCGTCTGGTGCCGCTTTACGTTCTTGAAAACGCTTGGCGTGACGGCGCCCAAGGTGGTGAAGGAATTTCTGTTGCACCGCATTGCCCCTCTCCAGCGCCATTCTCGCCGGATGTGGGCCTTCAACGGACATGGTGATCACATGAGGCTTCAGGAGGAAGACCTGATGCCTGGAGTGCTAAGGACAGTGCTCTTGGTCCTGACCGGCGACCCCAACCCGGGCAACATCCAGCGGGGAGGGGCTCTGTTGTACCTCTGTCAGAACAGGGATGATTTCATGAGGCAGATGCCCCATTTCGACGAGTGGGGGCTACGCCCTGCCGGCTTCCAAGGGCCTCGTGAGAACCCTGTGGTGGTGACCGTCCTTCCGGTCGGCTTAGGCGAATCCTCCTCAAGTGGTGGAGCAGGGAGGCAGGAGATAGCGGGGGCCGAGAAAGCTCCTGATAAGGTGACTGCAACTGGCGGTGCTCTCGAGGGGGCAGCTCCTGAGGCCCGTGCTGCCGAGGCCGTTGGTGTGGTGCAGCCGCCTCCGATGCCTGTGGCCGTGGCTCCCGAGGCCCCGAGTGCGTCTTCTGCCGAGGTGTCCGACAGCACACGCCAGGCTGGCGCCCCTGACGTGGATAGCGCTGCTGCTTTGCCTTTGTCGCGGGTTGATCCTTGCGCCCTTCTTCTGGGACGCTTTTGTGTGGACTTTGAGACCCTTCGGAGGAAAAGGGAGGCCCTAGGTGACGACTCCCCTTGTCGCTTGCTGAAGCGCCGGAAGTACTTCGCCACCGACGAGTAAGCCTTCTCCTTTCCCGGCTCCTGATTCCCTTGTTGCGTCTACTGATTCTTGCTCTGCAGGCCCCTTCCTGACGAGGTCGTGGAGGCCGCCGATGTCGGATCACGGGTTCCGGCAGACCCTTAAGGTTCGAACTCTGGGGTGCGCGCGGAGATCAAGCCCTCTACCTCTCCGTCTCGTTAGGATCTAAACTACTGCAAGAACAACACAAGAGACACAGGGTTTATACTGGTTCGGGCCACCATTGTGGTGTAATACCCTACTCCAGTGTGGTGTGGTGGATTGCCTCAAGGGCTGATGAGGAAGAACAGTACAAAGGGGAACGACCTCGCGAGGGTCTGTTCTTGGCTAGGGGATGAACTGCTGGGGGGAGTTCGATCGCCCTTCTCTCTCTGTCTGCTGCCTATCTAACTGATTGTCGGGTTGCTCTCTCGATCTTCCCGTTCTTTAGATGCTCCATCCGGTTGCCTCTACTCTGGGGGCGGCTAGTCCTATTTATAGGCAAAGGCCCTGGGCCTCTTCCCAAATATTGAGCGGGAATGGCGCCAACAATTGGCCAATTTGAAGGGGAACATCGGGTACACTTATCCTGACTAAAGTTAGTCTTCGCCTGCCAAAGGCTCTGGTGATGACGCCGTCTTGGGCTCCATGGTGACTTCCTCCTTGTCGTGGAGCTGGTCTTGGTCTCGTTGCACCGAAATGGGTGCCTTTGCTTGATCCTCTCGCCTGCGCGTGCCCCCTTTGCACCAAAGAGGAAAGGGAGGACGCTGCGCGGGCTGGCGCCCGCTTGGCACCTTTGATCATCATGGCTTGCATCATGGGCACCTCATGAGGTACCCCACCTTGATCTCTCCGCCTCCTCGTGAGCCAGCCTAAGGAGGCCGTGCCGGAGGAAGCGCCGTGTCGTCCGCCTCGCGAGGCTTGGCCCCTCGCAAGGGTCTTGAGCCTTGTGTTGATGAAGATGGGCTACGTTGGGCCCCCACTCGAGCCACGCCGCAGGCCGCAGGCAGGCAAGTCTGGGGACCCCCGTTCCCAGAACGCCGACAGTAGCCCCCGGGCCCAAGGTGCGCATGGACTTGGCCGTGCCGAGAGGCGAAAGGGCAAGGGCGAAGCGCCGCGGGCCCTAACAGCCTGCGGCCTTGGGCGCCGCGTGCCGGTTGATTGGACGTGGGCGCTTTTGCAACCGCACAGGATACTAAAGGCGTGGCATCTGCTCGGGCTTTGTTCCTCTCCTTCTTCATCCGCTGCTCAGATCCCATTCCTCGCGCTTCTTCTCCCTTCCTCCAAGCTTCCAGATCTGCTCCTCCGTTCGTCCCAGGTAGCCATGGCGCCTCGCCGGACCCCGGTTGAAGCTTGGTTCTCGCCCGCTTTGGACTCTCCCAATGTGTCGAAGGCGAGCTTCACCCTACTGCACCGGATGGCCGCGGCGCAGGGCATTGATGGGGCACAGATGTTCAAGGCCGGCTCCGATGTCCCTAAAGGCCAAGGGAGCACCTTCTATCCTTTCTTCGTGAGCTCCATTGCAGCGGGCCTGGTGCCTCCTTTCTCTGAGTTCTTCCTCGCCGTCCTCCGCCATTACAACTTGCAAGCCTTGCATCTCCACCCCAACTCCGTTCTTCTCCTGGCGATCTTTGCCTACTACTGCGAGGCGCATGTGGGGGTGCAGCCTTCAGTGGCCTTGCTGCGCCACTACTTCTACCTCCGGACCTCCAAGGGTTCTCCTTCTGCGTGCGCGGGCTTCGTCGCGTGCGGTAGCTCCATGGCCATCTCGAACCCAGGGAAGAGGACCGAGGGCTTCCGGAGCAAGTGGGTATTGGCTGACGCCGGGTGCGTCAATCCTCGGTTGGCCCTTCCCACGGAGCCGGCCGTGAGCTCGGATGACTGGAGCCGGGCGGAGCTCATGGATCCCCGCGCGAAGTCGGTGCTGGCGAGGATGGACGCCGATCTGAAGCCAGTCAACTTGGCGGCGGCGAAGCTAACCGGGGCGTCGTTGCTGAGGGAGTTCCTGGAGCACCAACTGGCTCCGCTTCGGCGGTATTCTCCTCCGATGTGGAGGCCTCACCTGAGTCCCGCAGCCGTGGGCGAAGGGGATGCCGGAGGGCGAGGCAGCAATGCTGGAGGGCGCGCCCTCGCCCTTGTTCCTCCGCGACGACTGGGAGCAAGTGGTGGAGTCCATGCCCGTCTTCAACGGAGACGGGCTCGTGCCCGCGGTGGCTCCCGAGGATCTGGTGAATGTGTCTTCCGGCGACTCCAGCAGAGGCGTGGGCGAGGAGGAGGAAGAGGCAGCCCCCGACTCCGAGGCGACCGACGGAGAGTCTAGGACTCCCTCACTCCAGCGCAAGCCCCGTGCTCTCCGCCTTTCGCCGAGTGATGATGATGACGATGACGACGTGCTGGGCAGCGGGAGCTCGCCTCCGGTCCCGAAGAAGGGCAGGACTGGGTTGATCCCCCGCGGGTCCGCCCTGACTCCTGGGCGAACCGCGGACGCGCCTTCTGCTTCCGAGGTCGACCCCTCCAGTCGGCTCTCTGGCTTCAAGTTTGGCAGGAGACCGCCGGAGCTTTCTGCCGATGACCTATAAGCGCTTGATCCTTGATTCTTGGTTTCTTGTTCTTGACGAGGCTTGACGATCACTTCTCCTGAGCAGGCTGGCGCCCGCGACGAAGAAGCTGAAGGGGGCTCCTGAGGCCCCGGCTGCGACGACACCCCCACCTGCAGGGGAGGGCGACTGCGACGCACAGGCTCCCCCTGCCCACTCGCCCTTGCGGGGCTTGGCTGATCTGGCTGGGGCCGCAGCCCCCATGGCTCGGTCGACCCCAGGGTGCCCTTGTCTGGTGCTGTTGCTACGGCCGGGGAGGCGCAGTAGACTCCGCCTCGGGATACTGCAGCCTCGCCGCCGCTACCTTCTCCTCCTGTTCCGCCGGCTGCTGGTTCCGGGACTCCTCCTGTTGCCCCGAAGTGCTCTGACGCTTCCCCGCCTTCTTCTTCCATCCTGGAGCGAGCTGCTGCTGGACTGGACCGGCTGCGGCAGGATCTTCTAGGCGCCGACCCTCGCCTGGTGGCCGGGCGCCTGGAGCTGGCCTCGGGGTGGATTCGCTCCGACGCCTCGATCCGGGTAGCGCTGGTTCAGGCCTCGACGGCCTGTGACGAGGAGAAGGAGGCTACCCTTGAGGCGAAGGCTGCCCGTGACGCGGCCATGGGAGAGGCGGTTAGACTCCGCGGCCGCTGCAAGGAGCTGGAGGACGAGTTGCAAGGCCTGCATGGTCAGCTTGCAGAAGAGACTCGCCTTCGCCAAGAGCAGGAGAAGGAGGTGAAGGCTCGCGAGGCGGCGCTCGAGGACCATGAGACGAAGCTCAAGAAGCGTCGCAGCCACCTGGGTGCGCTGAAGAAGGAGCTGGAGACGACGAAGGCCGAGCTGGTCGCCAAGGCCCGGGTCCTTGCCGAGGATCGCGTGGCCTTCGCGGACATGGAGAAGGATGACTGCGCTACGTTGAAGACGCTTTACGAGAGTGGCCTGGACTGCCCGCTGGCTGGCGACGGGGACGGCCCTGCCAAACTGCTTCCCTTCTTGGTGAAGGCTCTCGGAGATGTCGCCCTCGGACTCGTCCCCATGGTCGAAGCCGAGGCGCGTGTCCTGTCTTCCGCCGCGCTGACGCGGGTCTTTGCCCATGTCTACCTTCGCGACCCCAGTGCCGACCTTGACAGCCTGCTGGAGCCGGTGAGCGGCGAAGGCGCCGCTGCTGCTGTCGAGGCCGTGAAGGGGCGCGCGGAGGCGCTGCTGGGGAAGTTCCGGGCCTTCAGCACCAAGCCGAAGCGAGGCGCCGCCGACCCTACTACCCCACAAGGTGAAGCCACTCCACGCGACTCCGCTGCCGCCAAGTGACTCTGCTATTGTTCCTGTTCTTCTTTCGATTCCTGCACATGCACGACGCCTCGAGGAGGCATTTAAATTTGTGTTTGGAACCAAGGCGACATTATGGGTTGTAATATTCGTTTTTAAGTTCCTTGGATTTTATGTTCCTCTTCCCTACTTGCTTATGCTCTACGCCGGCAGAGCCCGGCCACGCGCATGCCTCACCCAGCATCAGCCCCGACCGGAAACCAGGACGGGACCAAAGGAATGAGGGGCCACGTGACAAGTTAGGCTCCTGAGTCACGATGGTCAGGAGTCCCCCTTAGCGCACGAGCAACGAGTAGGGAAGCACGATGTAGGTGCGTTTCTGTTCTACGTCTGCAGAGCCCGACCCCGCGCGTACCTCACCCAGCATAGCCTTTCGGAACTAAGGAGTGAGGGGCTACGGAGCCAGTTAGGCTCCTGAGTCGCGATGCTCAGGAGTCCCCCTTGACGCGCGAACAGCAGGTGGCGAGATGAAATGCAGGCGGGGCTACCGTTCTACGTCTGCAGAGCCCGACCCCGCGCGTACCTCACCCAGCATAGCCTTTCGGAACTAAGGAGTGAGGGGCTACGGAGCCAGTTAGGCTCCTGATTCGCGATGCTCAGGAGTCCCCCTTGACGCGCAAACGGCCTTCGTACCTTGGCTCCGCTCGGGGAGAGACGCGCGACAAACCAGGCCCGAGGGGCCTGGCTGGGGCGTACGGCTGGGCGTGACCCAGTCGTAGCCCCCGTGCCCAGCCCCCTCGTGCGGCGCTCCCGGGGGGAGGCGTTGCGATGAGGCCGGCCACTGAGCTTGGGGCTCCCTGAGGTTAACGCGGCCTGGGGGCCACCCTCAGTTGTTTATCACCAGCGCGAAGCATAGCGCTTCCGTATGTGTACGGGCATAGCCGCTCCTCGGTAGTGTCGTCAGCCAGCGCGGAGCATGGTGCTTCCACTGGTACGTGGGAGGGGGCTCCCCTCCTGGAGGAGCCCCTGGGGCGTGTACAACCCCGCCCTGACACGTGGCTGGCACGATAGAGCTAGGTGAGGTGTATCTGGGCACCCGTGAGCTAGCGCGGGACTCACGAGGCCCTACCTCTAGGCGGGTTGCGCCTGGCACTGGGCCGTATCTTGAGATGTGTTCCTGCAAAATCTGGTTAGATGTCAGCACTCTACATCCTCGGGTCCCGGCCCTCGAGCTTGTCTCAGCCGTCGCTGGTATGCCAGGTCGCGATGCCGTGGACAAGCCCGGAGGGTGAGGGATGGAGAGCCAGTAAGAGCCCTGAGTCGCGATGCTCAGGCACCCCCCCTTTAACGTGCAAGTGTTCGACATGAAGAAGAAGGGCGCCGCAGACGGCATCGAGTAATGATGCATAACTGGAAATAAACGCGGAAGGGATACACGCCGCTGGGTCTAACCCGAGCGACCTGGGGATGATGCAGCCCGAGGGGCGCCCCCAGCAAAGCAAGCTAACGATTGAAAAGCTAAAAAGGGATACATGCCACAGGGACGGACCCACGCGGCCTGGGATTGACGCAACCCTGGGAGGGCGCTCCTAGCTGAGAATGAAACTTAAAAGATGTCACCAAAAGATGTCGTTGATGCAGTGGCGCTGGTGCGGCAGACTCGGTAGGCTGCGGAAGCCGATCCTCACGAGCCCCTAGGCCCGGGGGCCTCGGGAGGCTCCGGAGGCACTGGCAGCTCCTCGTGAGCGGCCTCCATCTCCGCCAGGGCTGCGGACCGCCTGCCTTCTTGCGCCTCCAAGATGCCCCTCATGATGCGCTGGTACGCCGCAGCCACGCTCGGCAGGCCATAAGGCATGCGAACATAGCTGTGGGGTGATCCTCCGCAGCACCCCACTTGTGAGGGCCAGAGGCGCTCCGTCGTGGCGATCTGATTGAGCCCTGGTATGTCGACGCAGACGCGCAACCCACCATCCTCGCCTGGATGGGGAGCCACAGCTGGTGGGCGATGGCAACCCCTCATGATCCTTGACTCTAGTAGTTCTTGTATGGCCTTGCTAACAAACTCCTGCTGGTCTGACCGTCCTTTCCTGGCTTCATTCTGAGGGAAGCGTGTTTCGAAGCACACCTCCACATGGCGCCCCAGCACCTCCCTCGTGACCTTGGCGAGGTCGGTGGCTCTCCAGGTGAGAGCCCCCGAGCCCTGCCTGAGGAGGGCGCTGGGCGCGCTTCCCTATGCGATTGAAGGAGGGTCCCCCTGGGCGAACGCGGGCCTTGAAGGGCTTGCCTCCTGAGGGTCTGAGTCTGACGTTGTCTTCTTCTTCTTGGGGGTGGTCTCAGGAAGCCGCCTGCTTCCGCGATCTGGGTCTTCTAGTGATGCGGCCTGAAAGGTTCGCTCCAAGGCACACACTGCATCCTTCTCTTGACATGGCACCGTGATGACGCCGCCGCTTCCTAGCATCTTGAGGACGTTGTAGCCATGGTGAGTCACGGCCATGAACTTGGCCAGCGCCGGGTACCCGAGGATGGCGTTGTACGGCAGGCGGATGTGGGCGACGCCAAAGTCGATGAGCTCGGTGCGGTAGTTGTCGTAGGTGTCAAAGGTGACTGGGAGGCGGACCTGCCCGATCGGGATCGTGGAACCGTCGGTGACTCCGGAGAAGGGCTTGGTTGGCTGGAGCTGGTCATAGGGCACTTGGAGGCTGTTGAACGTTTCCACGGACAGGACATTGAGCCCTGCCCCTCCGTCGATGAGGGTCCTGGTGACCAGAACGTTGCTGATGACTGGGGAACAAAGCATTGGGAGGACTCCGGCTGTGGCTGCGCATTTGAGCTGGTCTGCTGAGCTGAACGTGATGGTGCAGGCCGACCACCCGAGGGGATGCATTGCTTCAAGCTTGGGGAGGACTGCATTCACTTCGCGAGCAAACTGCTTGAAGATACGTTGGGAGGCTGGGGCTTGAGCTCCGCCTAGGATGCAGGCGATGGCGCGAGGCTCCTGGAAGCCCCCAGCCCCCTCGTCTTGGTGGCGGTCTTCATTCCTTCTCAGCTGAGGCGGCAGGCCTGGGTTGCCGTGGGGGCGATCCTCACGAGGCTGATCCCTCTAGTCCCCCTCACGAGGCGGGTAGCGCCAGCGGTCCTCGTGAGGTTGGTCGTGCCAGCCTGGACATGGGCCGCGGTCTTCCCAGCGTCCCGGGTTCCTTCCTCCTCCTCGGCCATAGCCCCGGTCAGCACGGTCAGGGCGCCGGCCGACTCTTCCTTCTCGCACGGCGCGGAGTTCTTGGCATTCATTGGTGTTGTGGGTGTGGAGATCGTGGTACACACAGTACCGGCTGCCCCTGGAGGATTCAGGCAGATCCTTGCCCCGCTTGGTGTCCTGTTCTGCCGCGAGCACGGCAGCCCCCTTGCGCTTCACGTCCTTGGCCTTGGGCTTCTTCTCTTCTGGGTCTGCGGCAGGCAGCTCGAGGAGGGAGAGGCGTCCCTCCTCAGCTCTGGCTTACTTGGTCGCCAGGTTGAACAGCTCTAGGGAGGTGCAGAGGTCTTCATGCATCGCCAGCTCCTCCTTCATCTTGACGTCGCGCACGCCATCAGAGAAGGCCAAAATGATGGCTTCTTCGGACACCCTGGGGATCTTGAGGCGCGCGCTGTTGAAGCGCTGGATGTACTTCTGCAGGGTCTCCCCAGGTTGCTGCTTGATGCGGCGCATGTCGCTCACGGCGGGAGGCCGGTCGCGGGTACCTTGGAAGTTGGCGATGAAGCGGGTACGCATCTGGTCCCAGGAGGAGATCGTGCCTGGGGCCAGGTTCAGGAGCCAAGTGCGAGCACCTTCCTTCAGTGCCATGGGGAACCAGTTCGCCATGACCTTTTCGTCCCCGCTGGCAGCTTCGATTCCCAGCTCGTAGAGCTGGAGGAACTCTGTGGGATCAGTTGTGCCATCGTAGCGAGGAGGCAGGTCCGGCTTGAACTTGCCGGGCCACGCGACGCTACGCAGCTCGGGGGTGTAGGCGCGGCAGCCAGCGGTGGCCACGGGAGGTTTTGGTTGCAGGATAGCTTGGCCTTGTGGGTCCCCTTGCGCTGCAGCTGGGAGCAGCGCGGGGTCTTGACGTGCCGGAGCTGGAGCAGGGTCTCGGCAAGCCGGGGCCAGGAGCGCTCGGGCGGCCTCTTGCGGTCGCGGGACTTCTTGGCAGCTCCGTTCTTGCTGGGCCGGCGCATGGCGGAGCGGGTTCCGCCCAGGAGCTGCGCGCCTTGGGGCCATGGCATCTTCTTGGAGAGGTGGTGGCTGGAACGCCCCGGGGCTTCATTGCTCATGCGGGGCGGCGTGCGGCGCAGTGGTGCGGAAGGCGCGGGAGAGCCCCCTGCGGCATGGACGAGCTCGGCGACGCGGTCGAGCCACTCCTCGTAGACGTCATCTACGGGGCGGTAGCGCAGGAGCTCGTTCGCCGCGATGAGCGCAGCTCGAGCCTCCAAGGGCGCGCGCAGCGCGTGTGACGAAGAACCGGCTGGGGTGAACGACGGAGTGGCGGTGCGGCCATCCCGCCGCACAGACGGGTGTTGAGAGGACGCTTGCTGCTCGTTACCCGCCGGGCCGGTGGCGGCGTTGACGGCGGGCGACGGGGAACGACGAGGACGCCCCCTGACAGGGGCCGTCTGGACGGCGCGGGAGGCGATGGCGGCCCGTCGCTCGGTGCGGGCCCGACGAGCGTCAGACATGGATGCGGTGGTCGGAGGAGAGCGAAGTGGTGGAAGATTGCTTCCGGCGCACCCCTACCTGGCGCGCCAAATGTCGGATCACGGGTTCCGGCAGACCCTTAAGGTTCGAACTCTGGGGTGCGCGCGGAGATCAAGCCCTCTACCTCTCCGTCTCGTTAGGATCTAAACTACTGCAAGAACAACACAAGAGACACAGGGTTTATACTGGTTCGGGCCACCATTGTGGTGTAATACCCTACTCCAGTGTGGTGTGGTGGATTGCCTCTAGGGCTGATGAGGAAGAACAGTACAAAGGGGAACGACCTCGCGAGGGTCTGTTCTTGGCTAGGGGATGAACTGCTGGGGGGAGTTCGATCGCCCTTCTCTCTCTGTCTGCTGCCTATCTAACTGATTGTCGGGTTGCTCTCTCGATCTTCCCATTCTTTAGATGCTCCATCCGGTTGCCTCTACTTTGGGGGCGGCTAGTCCTATTTATAGGCAAAGGCCCTGGGCCTCTTCCCAAATATTGAGCGGGAAGGGCGCCAACAATTGGCCAATTTGAAGGGGAACATCGGGTACACTTATCCTGACTAAAGTTGGTCTTCGCCTGCCAAAGGCTCTGGTGATGACGCCGGCTTGGGCTCCACAGTGACTTCCTCCTTGTCGTGGAGCTGGTCTTGGTCTCGTTGCACCGAAATGGGTGCCTTTGCTTGATCCTCTCGCCTGCGCTTGCCCCCTTTGCACCAAAGAGGAAAGGGAGGACACTGCACGGGCTGGCGCCCGCCTGGCACCTTTGATCGTCATGGCTTGCGTCATGGGCACCTCGTGAGGTACCCCACCTTGATCTCTCCGCCTCCTCGCGAGCCAGCCTAAGGAGGCCGTGCCGAAGGAAGCGCCGTGTCGTCCGCCTCGCGAGGCTTGGCCCCTCGCGAGGGTCTTGAGCCTTGTGTTGATGAAGATGGGCTACGTTGGGCCCCCACTCGAGCCACGCCGCAGGCCGCAGTCAGGCAAGTCTGGGGACCCCCGTTCCCAGAACACCGACAGCCGAGGTGCCGCCTCCTTTGGCTCCACCTCCCCCGTCGCCCCAAGACGTCCCGAGCAACACGGCTCTTGTGATGAGGACGAACGAAGAGGTGGACCGTCCTGTGGTGCCCCGTAGCCCTTCTCTTCCTGCAATCTTCCTTCGTGGGCCCTGTCTTGGCGTGGCCAGCCTACCGTGGGCTTCTCATCTGGTCGCGGGCTGTGACTAGCTGAGGCGCCCCCCGCGCCATTCGTCTGGAGACGTGTCGGCCCCAGACCGAGCTTCTGGCGCGGCGCAGCCGGCCGTCGTGTGGGCGCCAGCCCCCAGCCCCTTGCCCGAAGGGGAGCGATGATTCGTGCCTCCAGGCGCTTGCCTGGGGCAGAGGATGGTGTGGGAGACATGCTCGAGCGTGCTCGGGAGCGCGCGCTCGCCGCCGCGAATTCCTTCGAAGGGCGAGAGGCGCGGTGGACCTGCTTGGGGAGGAGCTCGCTGATGAAGACGCACGCCTGTAGGTCGAGGGCCTGTGCCTGGCCGCGGAGAGGCGCGAGCTGGAGGATGCCGTCGCCCTCGCGCGCCGCCAGCGCGACATTGAAGACGAAGAAGCGAAGGCGTCACTGGAGGCCTCACGAGTGGCCCGATCCCAGGCCGCTGAAGTGGCCCTGGGGGCCGGCCGTCAGCGAGAGGCGGCGGAGGAGCAGGCTCGGGAGCTCCTGGCCCGATGCCACTTGCTGGAGGAGCAAGTGGAGCTGCGCGAGGCGACCCTTGCATCGATGAGGGTGGCCTCTGGCGACCCAGCCGGGCTCCAGAGACGTGAAGAGGCGCTGACGCTGGAGGCCGCCGAACGTACCCGTGAGTACGAGCGGCTGGAGACGAGGGAGCGCCTGGTGACGCAGGCGGAAGATGAAGTTGCTGCTCGGGAGGCGCATGTCCTGGAGGAGGTCGGTCGCCGGGTGGCGACAACGCGCCAAGGCCTCGAGCGTGAGTTCGAGAGGAAGCTGGAGTTGATCCGGGTTGAAGCTGAGGGGAGAACCGCGGCCCTGAGGGCCCAACGGGATGAAGCAGCGCGACGAGCCGACGCTTCCCGGGCCGCCCTTGAGGCAGCGCAAAAGGAGTCGACTGCTCTCCAGGCCGAGGTGCTCCGTCTTCGTCAGCAGGTGGAAGAGGCCGAGGCTGTCAAGCGTCAGAACGCCAATGAGATACGCCAATGGCAGGTCCTGGAGCACGTGCACGGCCCCATGCTGGCCACGCTCAGGGAGAGGGCCAACACAGCCTTGGGCAACGTCTGCGAGGAGGCTGTCGGCGAGCCGCACACGATCAACTATGCAGGCAACCTGTAGTTCTTCACTGCCGTAGTGACGCAGCTGGAGGCACGGTCGACGAGGGCCGACAGGTTGGTGGAGGAGAGGAGCCGTGCCCTGCTTGGGCGCGCTTTTTCCCGTGTCTTCAGCCATATTCAGGACATGGATCCCCACTTTGACTTTGATGCCATCATCGCCCCAGTCCCCCAGGCCGTCTGAGGCGACCTGGCGAGCTGGGTGGAAAACAGCGTGGACGCTCTTGTGCAGGCCTTCGCTTCGGATAACGACGGCGTGATCGTGGCTGCCGAGGAAGGCGGTATGGTGGATGGTCCCGACGCCGCTGACGATGATGCAGGCAGCGGTGGCGAGTCCAGCGACACCAGCGGCGACTCGGGAGGTGCTCCTGAGGACGCCTTGGGGGATTTGTCTGACTGACTGCGTGTTGCTCCTGTCTTTTTGTCCTGCATGTATAGAACTCAGGTGTTTGGCCTGATGGTCGTGAGAGCATTTTGGGAGGGGAAGCCCCTCATGTAAAACTTGTGCAGATTGTACTAGCAACTATTATGTTGTGCGAGCATCCGCGCCTGGCAGCAGGTTGGTTTACCTTTGCTTTGCGCAGGCCTTGAGGCAGCTCGTGGCGTCCCGAGCGTTCTTTAGTCGAAATCATAGGACGCGCAGGTGCTGTCGGCGAGGGGCTTCATAGGCGCTGGCCCTCTTCACAGGCTCCGGGCCTTTTTATTAACGCGGTAGCTTCACAGGCATCCGCCTTCTTCACACGCTCTGGGCCTTCTCCAGAGCGCAACAACTTCACAGGCGTTCGCCTTCTTCACACGCTCTGGGCCTTCTCCAGAGCGCAACGGCTTTATAGGCGTTCGCCTTCTTCACAGGCTCTGGGCCTTCTCCAGAGCGCAACGGCTTCACAGGCGTTCACCTTCTTCACAGGCTCTGGGCCTTCTCCAGAGCGCAACGGCTTCACAGGCGTTCGCCTTCTTCACAGGCTCTGGGCCTTCTCCAGAGCACAACGGCTTCACAGGCGTTCGCCTTCTTCATAGGCTCTGGGCCTTCTCCAGAGCGCAACGGCTTCACAGGCGTTCGCCTTCTTCACAGGCTCTGGGCCTTTTTAGGAAAAGACAACCTCCTAAGTCACCAAAAGGTAATCTCGTGAGGAAGCAACAGAGGCAGTCTAGGCTGCGCTCGAGCTAGGCCTGGCCCGTCTCGCGAGGGGCTCGGGAGGGGAGGCAGCTGCGGTGGGGTGGTGACCAGAACGCGAGAAATGGTTCGAATGAGATTAAGCACCCCTTCCCCGAACACACGCAAAGCTCAAATTCGAATTCAACTTAAATCCAGCAGGGAAAAGTTACAACCAAAAGGAAAGGGCAATAAAAGCAGACAAAAGGCCGCATCCGGCACCTAATCTAGTCTTGGACGTCTTCTCACCAGGGCGGAGCTAAGTGCTGTCCACTTGGCATGGGAGGGAGCCCCAGGGCCTCAGGCCGGCACCCCTGAGACTCCGGGGCGTGTACAACCCCACTCATTATTACGTGAGAGTGTCACGGGGCGGCGAGCTTCACAGGCACTGGGCCTTCTTCACAGGTACCGACCTTGCTTCATATCGCCAGGCGAGGGCCCCGCCTTGCGCCACACTCTAGTGCCACCAACGACGACCGGAAACCAGGACGCCGCCGGTGGGGTAGAGCGGTCGCCAGCGGTTCCCCCGACGACCACGGGTCCTCCGCCAGGGGCAGGCCCTCAGGCGCCTCCCCAGCGGAGGGCCTACCTCTTGAGAATGCCTTGCTCCGAACGCCGCGGTGGTGATGTGGGGTCCCTGCCCCTCTCCTGCAGCCCCCTGCGCCCTCATCCCGAGGGGTAGTAGACCGTGGGAGTGGGGCAGACACTTGCGACCTGCACCTCCTGCGATCCATGATTAGCGTATGCCTGCTCCTGAGGGATTAGTGGTACCCGATAAGTGTCGCCTCCAGCGTGGCCGGTGGAGCCGCCCCGGGGTTCCTGGAAGAGCTCGGCTTCTAGTGCCTCGTCTCCCCAGCTTGGGCTGAGAAGCGAGCCTTGTTCCCTCTCGTGAGCGTGCCCTTGGTCCATCATGCGTGGCACGTATTCTTCTGGCGCAGCTACCCCAAAGGCTGCGCTGTAGTGCTCCATGCGCCATGCGGCGCTGCTTGACGTGCCCACCGCGGCGTGGTAGCACGGCTGCCCGCCGGCGCCGTGGGCCAGACCGAGTCCTTCTCCCTCACGCGCCGGGGGCGGGGGTAGCGCCACTGTCAATCTGGCGCCGACGGATTCGCCGGTGTCGGGGTAGCCCAGAGGTCCGTGGGAGCGCGCGGGGCCCTCGCGCGTGCCGCCCTGGGCTTGATACGGAAGCTGGACGCAGAAGGAGTGAGCCCCCAAAGTGGCGAAGCCCAGGAGCTCGGCGACCCGCTCCAGCAGCACGTCGTGGCCGCCTTCCAGTAGCCTACACCGCAGCAGCTCTCGGGCTACCGTGAGCGCGACCCTCGAGTTCGCTTGTTCCCGGCGGGTGTACGGTGTCGTGGCCGCGACATGATTGGAAGCCCTTGCCGCAGACCGCGCTTGCCACGGCGTAAGGGTTGCTAAAGCCTGCCCGCGCCGTCCGTGGCCCGCAGCACCCTGCGGGCCACGGGCTGCCTGGGGCGCGGGGTCGCCCAGGGCGGGCGGCCCCGCGCAGGCGGGCCACTCCGCTCATGGATCTTGGTTGCCGGCCCGGTCACTGGACATGGTGACGACGATGTGAAGTGAGGCGGAGCGGTAGGAAGGCAGATTCCGGCGTACCCCTACCTGGCGCGCCAAATGTCGGATCACGGGTTCCGGCAGACCCTTAAGGTTCGAACTCTGGGGTGCGCGCGGAGATTCTGCCCTCTACCTCTCCGTCTCGCAAGGATCTAAACTACCAAAGGAACAACACAAAGAACACAAAGTTTATACTAGTTCGGGCCACCGATGTGGTGTAATACCCTACTCCAGTGTGGTGGGTGGACTGCCTCTCGGGCTGATGGTGATGAACGGTACAAAGTTGAACAGCCTCGCGAGGGCGTGTTCTTGCTGGGACGATGAACTGCTAGGGGAGTTCAGCCGCCCCTCTCTCTCTCTACTTGCTTTACGATTGCTCTGAGTTCTCTCTGATTGCTCTCTCATTCCCCCTCTCTCTCCTTTACCCCCTGGGGGTGGCTGTTCCTATTTATAGGCAAAGGCCTTGGGCCTCTTCCAAAATATTGAGCGGGAAGGGCGCGAACAATTGGCTAATTTGAAGGGGATCATCTGGTACACTTATCCAGACCAAAGTTGGTCCTCGCCTGCCAGAGGCCCTGTGGTGACGCCGTTCTGGGCTCCACAATGAGCTCATTCCCACCGTTGGACTGGTCTTGGTCTCGTTGCACCGAAATGGATGCCTTTGCTTGATCCTTTCGCCTGCGCTTGCCCCCTTTGCACCAAAGAGGAAAGGGAGGACACTGTGCGGTCTGGCACCCGCCTGGCACCCTTGGTCGTCATGGCTTGCGTCATGGGCACCTCGCGAGGTACCCTGCCTTGATCTCTCCGCCTCCTCATGAGCCAGCCATAGGAGGCCGCGCCTGAGGAAACGCTGTGTCGTCCGCCCCGAGAGGCTTGGCCCCTCGCGAGGGTCTTGAGTCTCGTGTTGATGAAGATGGGCCGTACTAGGCCTCCTTTGAGCCACGCCACAGGCCGCAGGCAGGCAAGTCTGGGGACCCCCGTTCCCAGAACACCGACAACGAAGATACACGGATGCATATGTGGATCCCACATTGGGTCAAGGGCCCTTGCCGGCAAGGCATTTCGGCAAGGCTTCTTCTGTCCCACCGCCCTCCAGGATGCGACAACATTAGTCACTAAGTGTGAAGCGTGTCAGTTCCATTCGAAGAAGCTTCATCAGCCAGCTCAAGCCCTTCAAACCATTCCTGGGCCCTTCTCGGTCTGGGGGCTCGACATACTGGGCCCTTTCTCCCGCGCTGTCGGGTGCTTTGAGTACTTGTACGTTGCAATCGACAAGTTCACAAAGTGGCCGGAGGTCATAGCTCAGTCAGGAAGGTCATAGCTCAGTCAGCCGTCAAGTTCTTCAAGGGACTAGTGTGCCGTTTTGGCGTGCCCATCAAGGTCATCACCGACAACGGCACACAGTTCACAAGCCGCACCTTCATGCAATATACCCAAGACCTCGGCAGCAAAGTCTTTTTCGCTTTCGTTGCTCACCCGCGGAGCAATGGTCAAGCTGAGAGGGCGAATGCTGAAGTGCTGCGAGGACTACGGACCAAGACCATTGACAGGCTGCACAAGAGCGGAAGGCGCTGGATTGAGGAGTTGCCGGCGGTTCTTTGGTTGATCAGGATGATGCCAAATCGAGCCACCGGCCAAACACCCTATGCCCTGGTATACGGGGCAGAAGCAGTTCTCCCCATTGAACTCATATACGGGTCACCTCGAGTGCTCGCTTATGATGAGCTTGAGCAAGAGCAACTGCGACAAGATGACGCAATGCTCCTTGAGGAAGATCGTCTTCGGGCGGCTGTGAGAGCAGCACGTTACCAGCAAGCCTTGCGCCGCTACCATAGCCGCAAGGTCCATGCCCGAAGCCTTGAGGAAGGCGATCTTGTTCTTCGGCGCGTTCAATCGGCCTAGAATTCCAACAAGTTGACGCCAAAGTGGGAAGGCCCTTATCAGGTAATACGAGTCACCAGGCCCGGCGCAGTCCGCCTGGAGACTGAAGATGCCGTTCCGGTGAGTAACTGCTGGAACATTGAGCATCTTCGCAAGTTTTACCCGTAAGGCGCGGCTTGCCGGGCCCCCCGGCAAGCCACCTTTTGTAAAAGCATTGCTGATGATGCATGTAACCCTTTGTACAAAGCCAGGCGCAGACTGAGCATAAATAAAAGAAGCGCTGGCGCCCCAAGTTATAGCATGCATGCTAGGTCGAGTCTCGTCCTTGGTTAGGGTTGATAGTGCTTAGCGGCGACTAACCCCTAGCTTAGAGGTCGAGTATGCGTCTCTCTGCCGTTTTTTTGTCTCCTTTGATTCGCAGGGCTCATATATATCCTTGCCGGATCACTTGAGGACGAAAAAAGATAAGAGGGACGGACCGGTATCAAGACCCCGGCAAGCCAGTATTGCCGGGGGCTGCAAGTACAAATATTCACCCACGGCGAACCAGAGTTGCCGGGGCTACAGCTCCAGATAAGTTCTTCATCCCTTATCATGCATTCTTTTATGGACTGAGGTATGTGAAACCTCGTTTCTTCCTAAAGCTACCGTGCTCGCCTAACTCTAGGCCCTAGGGCTCATTCCTGGGGCTAGGTTTGGTCGTAGTCACGGCAGCGAAAGGATGAAACGAGGAGCCTGAACCCCCCTCCTCCCTACAACCGCCAAAAGCGTGAGAAAGGTCGAGCAACGTGGGAAGACAGCAAGGCCTGCTGCCTGGCAAGGAAATGTTTATCTTAGAGATATCAAGGATTTACTCCTTGACGTGGGTTCTACCCGCAAACAAACGACCCGACAAGCATCCCTTTTTCATTAAAAACATTCCACTCAGGTACAGTCCATAGGGAATAAAAAACATGAATGATGGGATTACAAGTTTTAAATTCAGCTAAGGCCTGAAGGCTTACAAACTAAAAAGAGATAAGGTGCCCGTGACCCCTTTCTTGTCCCTCTTCTCAGGAGGCAAGTCAAGGAGGCGAAAAGGGCAAAAGGGGCGCCTACACAAGCTACGGGTGGCAGAAGACACCAAGAGAACATCTCGGATGGTGATGGCAGCGCCGGAGGCAGAGCTTGAAGACGAGGCGGCAGGATGTGAGCACGCGTCGAACGCGTCGGTGCCCGCGTACTCCGAGTTGATGGCCTTGCCTCCCGCCCTCTTCCTCTTCCGTAGCCTCCCAACGCCAGCCGCCCAAGGAGACGACCCCGAGAAGTTCACGGAGCCGGCGACACGGATGATGGGGTCGCGGGTGCCGCACGGAGCGGCGCCCGACACCTAGTTGGACCCGTCATCCTGCCGCCTGCTACCCTCGTCGTCGCTGCCGCTGTCCTCCTCGTCACTCCCGCTCGAGGAGGAGTCTTCGCTATTAGAAGAGCTCTCCATGCAGCACCTTGCACGGGTCCCGAAGCATCCGAAGACCTTGACGAAGAGGAGGCCGCCCTCCATTAGCTTGAAAAGGAGAGTGAGAACCTCTGCCAGGCGGTGGATGCGGGCAACCGTCTTCCACCCCCGACGAAGATACATCAAGTGAGGAGCTGGGAAGTCAATGCGAACCCGCGTGCCGCTGATCCCACAGCCCCTCATGTGCAGCTGCAACGATGCCGGCAAATCCAGCTCCATCTCCCACGCGAATGGAGTTGAGAGACGAAGGCGATGGTGAGGCGACCGGCGCAGCCTGACAAAGAACTCGCTAGGGTCGTCCCCAACGTGGCCCACCATGGGGGTAGGAACTGCTGGCGGAGGCCCCGTCCTCCTCTTCCCTGAGCACCTCGGCCTCGCCCACGGCCTCGCCCTCTCCCCCTTCCCCTCGCGACTGGCTCTGCCACCGCAGGTGCAGGAGAAGGAGGGACGCGTTTTCGAGCGCGACCCTCGTCGCCACCATCGAAGGACCAGGATTCCCTCTCTCCATGGCGGATGGAAGGGGGAGCGGAAGCTGAAGGAATGCGGGACGCCATCCCCCCCTCCCGCTCTTTATAAAGGAACGGGGTGGGGGCTCTGCCGCGCCGCCCGACCAATCAAGACACGGAAGGCGCAGGGAACTGGGACCAACCCGCCGCTCCGGCCCGCGGTGGCCCGGTTTCCCGCCTCCACCGTTTGCCACCCCAAGTGCATGAAAGCCACATGGCGGGCGTGTAGAACCGAGGCGACGGGTGAGGCGAGCTCTCCCCACCCCGTGATCGTGGGGAGTGGACGCCTTGAAGACCACGCCTCGGCCCCGTTCAGTAAATGGGCCGAGCCTCCACGCCTCCCTCCGTTTATGGGGAAGGCGTGAACCGCCCCGTTTACCACGACGTGGCGCATGCGCCCAGGGCTCAACCCCACGCATACCGCCCATGTCACACACGCCTCTCCCACGCCGCGCCACGCGCGGGAAGCGTGGGAGGCGCAGCGCGCGAAGGAACTTACCGCGGTAAAAACCGCCCCGCCTCCCCGCGCACCGTTTTTGGGCCTAGCCCAGCAACGCATTGCGCTTATGTGTGGCCCAGGCCCGGGGGCTCCTGTCGGTGTACAAAAAGGGAGGCACACTTTTTGTACCCCTATAACTGTGCACGGGCAGTCCGAGCCACGGACGCCGCCACACCGAGCGCGGCAAGGGAGGTAAACCAAGGTAAGGCCAAAGCTGAAGAGAAGCAGAACGACGCCAACACCAAGACCACAAAGAGCGAAGGGAATGAAGCAGGCCCCCCTGGCAAGATCCTTGCCGGGAGGCGGTTTTTGCAAACCCGACAAGACCCTTACCGTGGCAGCTCGCCCCACACCTACGGAGCGGGTCACCCTTGAGTCCACTGCCCCCAGGGGGCAAGGATTCGGGAGGCGTCCCCGTGGTGGTATGCAGATCTTTGTGAAGACATTCAAGATCAGATGCACACTTTGGAAGATGATGATCCTTGGCGGGATTCCAGGCAAGGAAGACCACAAGGCCCCCCTGCAAGAGCCTTGCCGGGGATGACAGCAGGCGCCACGGCAAGACCCTTGCCGGGACCCCGGCAAGACCCTTGTCGGGGCCGCGGCAAGGCCCTTGCCATGAACACCCGTGGGGCCACCTTCAAGCCCACGCCAGTCGCACCTCCACCACCGTTCGCATGCAGTTGCCAACCCAACCAGCTGGGCAGGCACCTGCCTGGCGGCGTGCAGATCTTCGTGGAGACCCACCGCTGTGCCACTTCAGCTGCCTGCCAGCCTACATGGCATCGCAGGCACCGCTGGCCAGGGCGCGTGTCAACACAAGAGGGAGCGGCGACGGACAATACAGGGCTCTCCCCCGTCCCCGATAAAGCAAGGACGCCTAAGCAAGGCGCATTAAATGCACCTTGTCATGTAATGCGAGGGATAACCTCGCATCACTGTACCCTTTCCACCTCCTGTGTGCCACTGTGGCAGCCCCTTTCTCTATAAAAGGAGGCCCCGGGCGACCAGGAAGAGGATTCGACTTTTTGGAGCTCTCGACGCCCCATAGCTACCTCAAGAACACAGATATACAATCCACCAAAGCAGGAGTAGGGTTTTACGCATCCCTGCGGCCCGAACCTGGGTAAAGGAATCGCGTGCTATCTGTTTGATCCGCTTTTTTCACAACCCCGCGCCCCGCAACCGTAGTAGGGATTCTTTTTATCCCATAGGTGTCGTTTCCACCGACACTTGACAACAGTCAAAATTATCCTTAGAAGACTAAGGAGACATTTCTGGGTTATGGAGGTGATGAAGAGTTAGTCGTAAAGAGTTACGCCGATGCAAGCTTTTACACCGATCCTTAGAAGACTCTGAGTCTCAATTTGGGTACATATTAAAAGTGGGAGCAATTAGCTAGAGTAGCTCCATGCAGAGCACTGTAGATGTAGAAAATTTGCAAAATACATACAACTCTGAATGTGACAGACCCATTGACTAAGCTTCTCTCACAAGCAAAACATGATCACTGTCGGTGTTCTGGGAACGGGGGTCCCAAGACTTGCCTGCCTGCGGCCTGCGGCGTGGCTCGAGAAGGGGCCCAGCGTGGCCCATCTTCATCAACACAAGACCCAAGACCCTCGCGAGGGGCCAAGCCTCGCGGGGCGGATGACACGGCGCTTCCTCAGGCACGACCTCATCAGGCTGGCTCACGAGGAGGCGGAGAGATCAAGGCGGGGTTCCTCACGAGGTGCCCATGACGCAAGACATGACGACCAATGGCGCCAGGCGGGCGCCAGCCTGCGCAGTGTCCTCCCTTTCCTGTTTGGTGCAAAGGGGGCAAGCACAGGCGAGATGATCAAGCAAAGGCACCCATTTCGGTGCAACAAGACCAAGACCAGTCCAACGGTGGGAATGAGCTCATCATGGAGCCCATAACGGCGTCACCACAGGGCCTTTGGCAGGCGAGGACCAACTTTAGTCAGGATAAGTGTACCAGATGTTCCCCTTCAAATTGGCCAATTGTTGGCGCCCTTCCCGCTTAATATTTGGGAAGAGGCCCAGGGCCCTTGCCTATAAATAGGACTAGCCACCCCCAGGGTAGGGGGGACGATCATCGAGCAATCAAGGGAGATCATCGAGAAGCCAGTTAGAAAGACTAAGGCAGCAGAGAGAGAGAGAGAAGGGCGGCTGAATTCCCCTAGCAGTTCATTGTCCTAGCTAAGAACAGGCCCTTGCGAGGCTGTTCTTCCTTGTATTGTTCATCATCATCAGCCCAAGAGGCAATCCACCCACCACACTGGAGTAGGGTATTACACCACATCGGTGGCCCGAACCAGTATAAACCATGTGTCTTTTGTGTTGTTCTTGCAGTAGTTAGATCTTTGCGAGACGGAGAGGTAGAGGGCATAATCTCCGCGCGCACCCAAGAGTTCGAACCTTAAGGGTCTGCCGGAACCCGAAATCCGACATTTGGCGCGCCAGGTAGGGGTGCGTCGGAATTTGTCTTCCACCGCTCCGCTCTCCTCCGACCGTCGTGTCCATGTCTGACGCTCATCGGGCCCGCGCCGAGCGCCGGGCCGCCATCGCTTCCCGCGTCGCCCAGACAGCTCCTGTCGGTGGGCGTCCTCGTCGTTCACCGTCGCCCGCCATCAACGCCGCCACCGGCCCGGCGGTGAACGAGCTGCAAGCGTCGTCTCAGCACCCATCCATGCGGCAAGACGGCCGCACCACTACTCCATCGCTCACGCCAGCTGGCTCTTCATCCCGCGCGCTCCGCGCACCCTTGGAGGCTCGAGCTGCGCTCATCGCGGCAAACGAGCTCCTGCGCTACCGTCCCGTCGACGACGTCTACGAAGAGTGGCTCGACCGCATCGCCGAGCTCATCCGCGCCGTAGGGGGCTCTCCTGCGCTGTCCACTCCGTTGCGCCGCACCCCGCCCCGCGCGGGCAACGAAGCTCCAAGGGCGTACCAGGCACCTCCACTCCAAGAAGACGCCATGGCTCCAAGGCGCGTGGCCCCTGGGCGGAACCCGCTCCATCAGGCGCCAGCCCAGCAAGAACGGAGGTGCCAAGAAGTCCCTCGACCGCAAGAGGCTGCCCAGGCGCTCCCTGCTCCAGCTCCGGCACGTCAAGACCCCGCGCTGCTCCCAGCTGTAGCGCATGGGGACCCGCAAGACCAAGTTCTCCCTTGACCAAAGCCTTCCGTGGCCACTGCCGGCTGCCGCGCCTACACCACCGAGCTGCGCAGCGTCGCGTGGCCCGGCAAGTTCAAGCCAGACCTGCCTACTCGCTACAACGGCACGACCGACCCTGCAGAGTTCCTCCAGCTTTATGAGCTGGGCATCGAAGCTGCCAACGGGGATGAAAAGGTCATGGCGAACTGGTTCTCCATGGCGCTCAAGGAAGGAGCTCACACCTGGCTCCTGAACCTGGCCCTAGGCACGATCTCTTCCTGGGACCAGATGCGCACCCGCTTCATCGCCAACTTCCAAGGTACTCGCGACCGGCCGGCCGCCGTGAGCGACATGCGCCGCGTCAAGCAACAACCCGGAGAGACCCTGCAAAAGTACATCCAGCGCTTCAACAGCGCGCGCCTCAAGATCCCCAAGGTGTCCGAGGAAGCCATCATCTCAGCCTTCTCCGATGGTGTACGCGACATCAAGATGAAGGAGGAACTGGCGATGCATGAAGACCTGTGCACCTCCCTGGAACTGTTCAACTTGGCGACCAAGTGCGCCAGGGCTGAGGAGGGGCGTCTCTCCCTCCTCGAGCTGCCTGCCGCAGACCCAGAAGAGAAGAAGCCCAAGGCCAAGGACATGAAGCGCAAGGGGGCTGCCGTGCTCGCGGCGGAACCGGACACCAAGCGGGGCAAGGATCTGCCCGAATCCTTCAGGGGCAGCCGGTACTGTGTGTACCACGACCTCCACACCCACAACACCAATGAATGCCAAGAGCTCCGCGCCATGCGAGAAGGAAGGATCGGCCGTCGTCCCGACCACGCTGACCGGGGCTACGACTGAGGAGGAGGAAGAAACCCAGGACGCTGGGAAGACCGCGGCCCGCGCCAAAGATGGCGTGATCAACCTCATGAGGACCGCTGGCGAGACCTGCCTCGCGAGGGAGATTGTCCGGATCAGCCTCGTGACGATCGCCTGCAGGGCAACGCAGGCCTTCCTCCACTGCCGCCTCAGCCAAGGAGGAACGAGGACCGCCATCAGGACGAGAGGGCTGGGGGCTTCCAGGAGCCGCATGCAATCGCCTGCATCCTGGGCGGAGCTCAAGCCCCAGCCTCCCAACGCATCTTCAAGCAGTTTGCCCGCGAAGTGAATGCAGTCCTTCCCAGGCTCGAAGCAACGCGCCCTCTCAGGTGGTCGGCGTGCACCATCACGTTCAGCTCAGCGGATCAGCTCAAATGCGCGGCCACAGCCGGGGTCCTCCCGATGCTTTGCTCCCTAGTCATCAGCAACGTACTGGTCACCAGGACCCTCATCGATGGTGGAGCAGGGCTCAACGTCCTGTCCATGGAAACATTCAACAATCTCCAAGTGCCCTATGACCAAATTCAGCCAACCAAGCCTTTCTCCGGAGTCACCGACGGTTCCACGATCCCGATCGGGCAAGTCCGCCTCCCTGTCACCTTTGGGGCCCGCAGCAACTACCGCACCGAGCTCATCGACTTCGACGTCGCTCACATCCACCTGCCGTACAACGCCATCCTCGGGTACCCAGCGCTGGCCAAGTTCATGGCTGTAACTCATCATGGCTACAACATCCTCAAGATGCCAGGAAGTGGCGGAGTCATCACGGTGCCGTGTGAAGAGAAGGATGCAGTGCGTTCCCCGGAGCGAGCCTTTCAGGCCGCGTCACTAGAAGACCCAGATTGCGGAAGCAAGAGGCTTCCAGAGACCACCCCCAAGAAGAAGAAGGCGTCATCCGGACCGGCCTCTCAGGAGGTGGCCCCCCTGGAGCCAACGTCTGCCCAAGGGGACCCTCCTTCCATCGCATAGGAAAGCGCGCCCGACGCCCTCCTCTGGCAGGGCTTGGGGCTCTCACCTGGAGGGCCACTGACCTGGCCAGGGTCACAAGGGAGGCGCTTGGGCACCACGTGGAGGCGTGCTTCGAAGCACGTTTCCCTCAAGAAGGAGCGAGGCAAGGAAGGTTAGACCAGCAGGAATTCGTTAACAAGGCCGTTCAAGAACTACAGGAGTCAAGAATCATGAGAGGTTGCCGCCGTCTACCGGCTGTGGCTCCCCATCCAGGCAAGGATGGTGGCTGCGCGTCTGCATCGACGTATGAGGGCTCAATCAAGTCGCCACGATGGAGTGCCTCTGGCCCTCGCAAGTGGGGCATTGTGGAGGTCCACCCCACAGCTATGTTCGCATGCCTTACGGCTTGCCGAGCATGGCTGCTGCGTACCAGCACCTCGTGAGGGGCATCATGGAGACTCGGGAAGACAGGCGTTCCGCAGTCCTGGCGGAGATGGAGATGATTCGCGAGGAGCCACCAGCGCCTCCGGAGCCTCCTGAGGCCCCTGGGCCTGGGGGCTCGTGAGGATCGGCTTCTGCAGTCCACCGAGTCTGCTGCACCAACACCACTTCGTCCTCGACAACTTCAGGTGACATCCTTCAAGCTTCGATTCCGGCTGGGAACGCCCTCCCAGGGCTGCTTCATTCCCAGGCCGCGTGGGTCCGTCCCTGCGGCATGTATCCCTTTTTATTTTTCGGTCATTAGCTTGCTTTGTTTGGGGCGCCCCTCGGGCTGCATCATCCCCAGGCCGCTCGGGCCAGGCCCAGTGGCGTGTATCTTCCTTGCGTTTATTTCCAACTATGCATTCGCCTATCATGCTTGATTACTTGATGTCTGTCCATGGTACCTCTTCTTCTCCATGTCGACCACTTGCACGTTAAAGGGGGGGTACCTGAGCATCGCGACTCTGGGCTCTTACTGGCTCTCCAGCCCTCACCCTCTGGCCTTGTCCACGGCATCGCGACCTGGCATACCAGCGATGGCTGAGACAAACTCGAGGGCCGGGACCTGAGGACGTAGAGTGCCGGCATCTAACCAAATTTGCAGGAACACATCACAAGATACGACCCAGTGCCAGGCGCAACCCGCCTAGAGGTAGGGCCCCGTGAGTCCCGCGCTGGCTCACGGGTGCCCAGATACACCTCACCTAGCCCTACCGTGCCGGGGGCAACACCCGGAGGGGAGCCCCCTCCCACGTACCAGTGGAAGCACCATGCTCCGCGCTGGCTGATGACACTGCCGAGGAGCGGCTATGCCCGTACACATATGAAAGCGCTATGCTCCGCGCTGGTGATAAACAACTGAGGGTGGCCTCCGGGCCGCGTCAACCTCAGGGAGCCCAGAGCTCAACGTCTAGCCTCATCGCAACGCCTCCCCTCGGGAGCGCCGCGCGAGGGGGCTAGGCACGGGTGCTTTGCCTGGGTCACGCCCAGGCGTACGCCACCCAGCCAGGCCCCTCAGGACTGGTTCGTCGCGCGTCTCTCCCCGAGCGGAGCCAAGGTATGAAGGCCGTTTGAGCGTCAAGGGGGACCCCTGAGCATCGCGACTCAGGGGCATGAATGGTCCCGTAGCCCTTCACTCCTTAGTTCCGAAAGGCTATGCTGGGTGAGGTACGCGCGGGGCCGGGCTTTGCAGACGTAGAACGGTAGTCTCGCTTGCATCTCACCTCATCGCCCGCTGGTTGCGCGTCAAGGGGGACTCCTGAGCATCGCGACTCAGGAGCCTAACTGGCTCCGTAGCCCCTCACTCCTTAGTTCCGAAAGGCTATGCTGGGTGAGGTACGCGCGGAGTCGGGCTCTGCAGACGTAGAACGGAAGATACACCTACATCACACTCCCCTACTTGTTGTTCATGCGCCAAGGGGGACTCCTGAGCATCGCGACTTAGGAGCCTAACTTGTCACGTAGCCCCTCACTCCTTTGGTCCCGTCCTGGTTTCCGGTCGGGGCTAATGCTGGGTGAGGTACGTGCGGGGTCGGGCTCTGCCGGCGTAGAACACAAGCAAGTAGGGAGGAAAAGCATAAAACTCAAGGAATTTAAAAGCAAATATTACAGTCCATACTGTCGTCTCAGTACCAAACACAAGTTTAAATGCCTCCCCGAGGCGTGATGCATGTGCAGGAATTAAAAGCAGAACAGGAGCGGTAGCGGAGTCACTTGTCGGCGGTGGAGCAGCGCGGAGTGGCTTCGCCTCATGGAGCAGCAGGGCCGGCAGTGCCTTGCTTCGGCTTGGTGCTGAAGGCCCGGAACTTCCCCAGTAGCGCCTCTGCACGCCCCTTCACGGCTTCGATAGCGGCGGCGGCAACCTTGCCACTCACCGGCTCCAACAGACAGTCGAGGTCGGCGCTAGGATCGCGAAGGTAGATGTGGGCGAAGACCCGCGTCAGCGCAGCAGAAGACATGACACGCGCCTCGGCCTCGGTCGTGGGGCCAAGGCCAAGGGCGACATCCCCAAGGGCACGAACCAGGAAGGGAAGCAGCTTGGCGGGGCCGTCCTCGGCGCCGGCCAGCGTGCTCTCCAGGCCACTCTCGTAAAGCGTTTTCAGCGAAGCACGAGCCTCCTTCTCCATATCCGTGAAGGCCATGCGATCCTCGGCAAGGACCCGAGCTTTGCCGTCCAGCTCAGCCTTCGTCACCTCCAGTTCCTTCTTCAGCGCTCCTAGACAGTCGCGGCGCTTCTTGAGCTTGGCCTCCCGGCCCTCGATGGCCGCCTCGCGAGCCTTCATGCCTTCTTCCTGCTCCTGGCGAAGGCGGACCTCCTTCGCGAGCTGGTCCCGCAGGCCCTGCAGCTCGTCCTCCAGCGCCTTGCAACGACCACAGACTTCGACCACCTCCCCCAGGGCTGCATCTCGAGTAGCCTTCGCTTCGAGGACGGCCTCCCTCTGTTCATCACAGGCTGTCGAGGCCTGAACCAGCGCCGCTCGGATCGAGGTGTCGGAGCGAACCCATCCAGAAGCCAGCTCCAGGCGCCCGGCCGCCAGGCGGGGGTTGGCGCCAAGAAGATCCTGCAGCAGCCGGTCTAGTCCTGTAGCAGCACGCTCCAAGACGGCAGGAGGAGCTGGGGAAATAGCGGTCGGTGGAACGGGAGGAGAAGGTAGCGGCGGCGAGACCACAACATCCTGAGGCGGAGTCTGCTGCGCCCCAACGACTGTGGTGGCGGCAGCAGGCAGAGGCACCTCGGGAGTCCCCTGGACCATGGGGGCTGGGCTCGCCCCAGCCAGCTCAGCCAGGCCTCGCGAGGACGACTGGGCAGGAGAAGCCCGTGCGTCACGATCGCCTTCCCCTGCAGGCGGAGGCGTTGCCGCGGATGGGGCCTCGGGAGCCCCCTTCGGCTTCTTCGCCGCGGGCGCCAGCCTATCCAAGAGAAGCGAACATCAAGCCTCAGCGGCGGAACAATAAACAAAAGGCAAGGATCAAGCGCTTACGGGTCGTCGCCGGTGAGCTCGGGCAGCCTCCGGCCAAACTTGAAGCCCGAGAGCCTGCTGGAGCGATCAACCTCAGAAGCAGAAGGCGCGTCCGCGGATCGCCCCGGAACCAGGGCGGACTCGCGGGGGATCAGCCCAGTCCTGCCCTTCTTTGGGATCGGGGGCGAGCTCCCGCTACCCAGCACATTGTCGTCCTCATCATCATCGCTTGATGAAAGGCGGAGAGTGCGGGGCCTGCGCCGGGAGAGGGGAGCCTTCGACTCTCCGTCAGTTGCCTCCGAGTCAGGGCCCTTCTCCCGCTCCTCTTCGCCCTCCTCTTCGCTGGAGTCGCCGGAGGACACGTCCACCAGTTCCTCGGGAGCCACCACGGGCACGGGCCCGTCCCCGTTGAAGACAGGCATGGACTCCACCACCTGCTTCCAGTTGTCGCGAAGGAACAAGGGCGCAGGCGCGCCCTCCAACCTTGCCACCTCGCCCCCAACCAGAGATTGGAGAACCGTGGTCAAATCCTCGTCGCCCAAGGCCGCGGGGCTCGGATGAGGCCTCCACATCGGAGGTGAGTACTGTCGAAGCGGAGCCAATTGGTGCTCCAGGAACTCCCTCAGCAGTGGCGCACCGGTCAGCTTCGCCGTCGCCATGCTGGCCGGCTTCAGGTTCGCGTCCATCTTCTCCAGTACCGACTTCGCGCGAGGGTCCGTGAGCTCCGCTCGGCACCAGTCGCTGGAACTCGCGGGCTGCTCCGCGGGCAGGATCAGCCGAGGGTGGATGCGTCCGGCGTCTACCAAGACCCACTTGCTCCTGAAGCCCTCAATCCTCTTCCCGGGATTCGAAATGGCAATAGCGCCGCCGTACGCGACGAAGCTCGCGCATGCGGAAGGAGAACCACGGGTGACCCGGAGGGAGAAGTAGTGGCGCAGCAAGGCCACTGAGGGCTGCACCCCCACGTGAGCCTCGCAGTAGTAGGCCAAGATCGCCAGAAGAAGGATGGAGTTGGGGTGGAGATGCAGAGCTTGTAAGTTGTAATGGCGGAGGACAGAGAGGAAGAACTTGGAGAAAGGAGGCACTAGGACCACAGTAATGGAGCTTACGAAGAGAGGTTAGAAGGTGCTCCCTCGGCCCTCGGGGGTGGCGGAGCCGACCTTGAACACCTGCGCCGCGTCGATGCCCTGCGCCGCCGCCATCAGGCGCAGCCGGGCAAGGCTCGCCTCCGACACATTGGGCAAGTCCAGAGCAGGCGAGAACCAAGCTTCGGCCGGAGGCTGACGCGGCGCCATGTCTTCCTGGGTCACACGAGAGGGGCGGATCTAGCAATTTGGAGGAAGGAAGGAGAGGCGCAAGAAAGGGGATCTGAGCAGCGACCGGAGAAAGAGAAGAGCAAAGCCTGGGCAGACGTCGCGCCTTTAATAACCTGCGCGGTTGCGGAATCACTCACGTCCAATCAACCGCCGCGTGGCGCCCAAGGCTGCAGGCTGTTAGGGCCCGCGGCGCTTCGCCCTTGCCCTTTCGCTTCTCGGCACGGCCAAGTCCATGCGCGCCTTGGGCCTGGGGGCTACTGTCGGTGTTTTGGGAACGGGGGTCCCCAGACTTGCCTGCTTGCGGCCTGCGGCGTGGCTCGAGAGGGGGCCCAGCGTGGCCCATCTTCATCAACACAAGACCCAAGACCCTCGCGAGGGGCCAAGCCTTGCGGGGCGGACGACACGTCGCTTCCTCAGGCACGACCTCATCAGGCTGGCTCACGAGGAGGCGGAGAGATCAAGGCGGGGTACCTCACGAGGTGCCCATGACGCAAGCCATCACGACCAAGGACGCCAGGCAGGCGCCAGCCTGCGCAGTGTCCTCCCTTTCCTCTTTGGTGCAAAGGGGGCAAGCACAGGCGAGAGGATCAAGCAAAGGCACCCATTTCGGTGCAACGAGACCAAGACCAGTCCAACGGTGGGAATGAGCTCATCATGGAGCCCAGAACGGTGTCACCACAGGGCCTTTGGCAGGCGAGGACCAATTTTAGTCAGGATAAGTGTACCAGATGTTCCCCTTCAAATTGGCCAATTGTTGGCGCCCTTCCCGCTCAATATTTGGGAAGAGGCCCAGGGCCCTTGCCTATAAATAGGACTAGCCACCCCCAGTGTAGGGGGGATGATCATCGAGCAATCAAGGGAGATCGTCGAGAAGCCAGTTAGAAATACTCAGGCAGCAGAGAGAGAGAGAAGGGCGGCTGAACTCCCCTAGCAGTTCATCGTCCCAGCTAAGAACAGGCCCTCGCGAGGCTGTTCTTCCTTGTATTGTTCATCATCATCATCCCAAGAGGCAATCCACCCACCACACTGGAGTAGGGTATTACACCACATCGGTGGCCCGAACCAATATAAACCCTGTGTCTTTTGTGTTGTTCTTGCAGTAATTAGATCTTTGCAAGACGGAGAGGTAGAGGGCATAATCTCGGCGCGCACCCCAGAGTTCGAACCTTAAGGGTCTGTCGGAACCCGAAGTCCGACAATAACACCTTAGTTCTCTTTGGGTGTTAATCACATATCGATGTGAGCTAGATTATTGACTCTAGTAAAACCCTTTGGGTATTAGTCACATGGCGATGTGAACTAATCACATGGTGATGTGACTATTGGTGTTAAATCACATGGCGATGTGAACTAGATTACTGACTCTAGTGCAAGTGGGAGACTGAAGGAAATATGCCCTAGAGGCAATAATAAAGTTGTTATTTATATTTCCTTATATCATGATAAATGTTTATTATTCATGCTAGAATTTTATTAACCGGAAACTTAGTACATGTGTGAATACATAGACAAAAAAGAGTGTCCCTAGTATGACTCTACTTGACTAGCTCGTTAAGCAAGATGGATATGTTTACTGACCATAGACATGTGTTGTCATTTGATGAACGGGATCACATCATTAGAGAATGATGTGATGGACAAGAGCCATTCGTTAGCTTAGCATAATGATCGTTTAGTTTTATTGCTATTCTTTCATCATGACTTATACATGTTCCTCTAACTATGAGATTATGCAACTCCCGAATACCGGAGGAACACCTTGTGCGCTATCAAACGTCACAATGTAACTGGGTGATTATAAAGATGCTCTACAAATGTCTCCGAAGGTGTTTGTTGGATTTTCCATTTAAATCTTGTGTCTCCTGCTTGTTTTTCATTCTCTGTCGAGATGATTTGCTTGTCGTATCTCTAACAAGTGGCATCACAACCTTGTTTCTATCTAGGGTTTTGACATGGCATCAATGAAGTTCAATCTTCCGCTGCTAGACTACGACACGAGTTTTTCCTTGTGGCAAGTGAAGATGCGGGCTATCCTGGCGCATACCAATCTGGACGAGGCACTAGATGGCTTCAGTGGAAAAGAACCGTAGGCATGGACCAAGGATGAAAAGTGTAGAGATCGTAAGGCTCTGTTTATGATTCATCTTCATCGATCTAACAATATTTTGCAAGAAGTGCTGGAGGAAAAAAATCTATAGCAGCTCTCTGGCTGAGATTGGAGTCAATCTGCATGTCCAAGGATCTAACCAGTAAGATGCACACGAAGATGAAGTTGTTCACGCACAAGTTGCAAGAAGGTGGTTCGGTGCTAAACCACTTGTTGATCTTCAAGGAGATCGTTTCTGGCTTAAAGTCTATGGATGTAAAGTATGATGATGAAGATTTAGGTCTTTTGCTTTTATGCTCTTTGCCTAGTTCTTTTTCAAATGTTTGGAGCTACCATATTATATAGGCATGATGAACTAACTATTGATGAAGTATATGAGGCCCTTCAACAGAAGGAAAAGATGAAAGATATGTTGCAATCTGATGAGTCATCCTCCAAAGGAGAAGCTTTGCAGGTACGAGATAGGCTTGAGCAAAAAAAGTACTACTACAACAACAACACAGATAAAAGCAAGAATGACAGAGGTCGTTCGAACTCTAGAGGATCTGGGAAGGAAAAATTCTGCAGGTATTGTAAGAAAGAGGGTCACCTCATTGATGAGTGTTGGAAGTTGGAAAATAAGGAGAAGCAGAACGGTACATGGAAACCTAAAAATAGATTCGATGGTGATGGTAAGGTCAATGTTACATCTGGTAATAAGTCTAATTCAGATGATGCTTTAGTTATTTTTGCTGGATGTGTTTCATGTCATGATGAATGGATACTTGATTATGCCTGTTCGTTTCATATATGATGTAACAGAGAATGGTTCAATACTTATGAGTTTGTGCAAAGTGGAGATGTTGTGTGTATGGGAGACAACCCACGTGAGATTGTGGGCATTGGTTCTCTTCATATCAGGATGCAAGACAACATGATACGCATGTTGTCAAATGTGAGACACATACCAGGCATGGCCAGAAACCTCATCTCATTGAGTACTCTTGAGGTCAAAGGGTACAAGCACTCTGGTTTAGGTGGAGTTCCAAAGGTAAAAAAGGTACCCTCGTGCATATAATAGGTGACAGGAATTCTGCTAAGTTTTATGTTCTTAGAGGAAGCACTATTATTGGTATTGTTGTTGTTGTTGTTGTTGTTGTTGTTGTTGTTGTTGTTGTTGTTGTTGTTGTTGTTGTTACTTCTGATAAAATCCAGTAAAACTAATATTTGGCATATGCGCCTTGGGCATATGAGTAAACTTGGCATGGCAGAATTGACCAAGAGAGAACTTCTAGATGGCTGGAACGTAAGTGACTTGGAGTTTTGTGAGCACTGCATTTTTGGTAAGCACGAGAGGGTAAAGTTCAATGTTGCTGTTCATACCATAGAAGGTATATTAGATTACATACATGCTTATTTGTGTGGGCCTTCCCGTAAACCCTCGCTTGCTGGTGCTCGTTGTATGCTTACAATTATTGATGATTATTCCAAAAAAGTGTGGCCTTATTTTTTGAAAAATAAATATGATGTGTTTGATGCCTTTAAGGATTGGAAAGTTATGGTAGAAAGGCAAACTGAGAGGAAGGTAAAAATACTTCATACTAACAATGGTGTGGAATTCTGTTCAAAAGCTTTTAACAGTTATTGCAGAAATTTGGGCATCGTCAAGCACCACACCGTCCCATACACTCCTCAACAAAATGGTGCGGCTGAGTGTTTGAATAGAACGATCATCTATAGGGCTCGTTGCATGTTGTTCGATGCTCGCATGGGCAAACATTTTTAGTCTGAAGCCGCCTCCACCGCCTGCTACCTCATCAATAGGTCACCATCCATTCCACTTAATAAGAAAACTCCCATTGAGGTATGGTCTGGTACACCAGCTGACTATTCACAGTTGAGAGTTTTTGGTTGCACTGCATATGCACACATTGATAATGGAAAACTCGAGCCTAGAGCTATTAAGTGTGTTTGTTGGTTACGATTCAGGAGTAAAGGGATACTGGTTATGGAATCCTGAAACTAATAAGGTTTTCGTGAGCAGGAAAGTTGTTTTCAATGAATCTGTTATGTATCATGATGATCCATCCACAGATACTTTTGATGAACATCCACAATGAGTTACTGTGCATGTAGAGAAACTTGATGAGGGGAAAATGTAATTGTGGATAATGATGATGATGCTCCAGACGTACAGGTTGATGATAATGTTGATGGTGCTCCAGATACATATGTCCAGTCACCCTGTTCTGCAGCAACAATTTCAGTCTCTTGCAGCCAACAGGAGAAAGAGAGTCTTTAACAAACCTAAATGCCTAATTGAAGAATGTGACATTGCTCATTATGCTTTTAGTTGTGCAGAACAGTTTGAGAACATCCACAAGCCATCCACGTACACTAAAGTAGTTGTTTCCGCTGACCGCGAGAAATGGATTGCTACTATGTAGGAAGAGATATAGTCACTTGAGAAAAATAGCACATGGGATGTTGTGTGCTTGCCGATAAAACAAGACCGTTCGCTGCGAATGTATCTTCAAAAGGAAGGATGGTTTGTCTCCTAGTGAGCCCGTGAGATTTAAGGCAAGGTTAGTGGCCAAGGGTTTCAGTCAGATACCAGGTTTTGATTATAATGATGTGTTCTCTCCAGTTGTGAAGCATAGTTCCATTTGTGCATTTTTTTGGTATTGTTGCTATGTGTGATATTGAGCTTGAGCAGTTAGATGTCAAGAGTGCTTTCTGCATGGTAAACTGGAGGACGAGATTTATATGGACCAACCAGAAGGTTTCATAGTTCCTGGTAAGGAGGAATTTTTTTGAAAGTTAAATAGGTCCTTATATGGTTTGAAAATATCTCTTAGATAGTGGTATAAAAGGTTTGATTCATTTATGATCGCACATGGATTTAAGAGGTCTACATATGATAGTTGTGTTTACATTAAATTTGTTGATGGATAACTGATAACCCACAAGTATAGGGGATGTCAACAGTTTTCGAGGGTAGAGTATTCAACCCAAATTTATTGATTCGACATAAGGGGAGCCAAAGAATAATGGCAAGTATTAGCAGCTGAGTGGTCAATTCAACGACACCTGGAGATTAATTATCTGCAGCAAAGTGATCAGTAGCAAAGTAGTATGATAGTTTTGATAGTAGTAGCAACAACAATAGTGACAGTAACAATGATAGCAATGATTTTGTAGCAAGTGCAATAATAACAATAGCAGTAGTAACTTAGCAAGAACAATATAAGAGAAATTTGTAGGCATTGCATCGGTGAACTCGTTGGACGATATTCGTCATATAACAGTCATAACCTAGGGCGATACGGCACTAACTCCAGTTCATAAATATAATGTAGGCATGTCTTCCATAAATAGTCATACGTGCTTATGGAAAGAACTTGCATGACATCTTTTGTCCTACCCTCCCGTGGCAGAACTAAGGGATATTAAGGCCTCCTTTAAATAGAGATCCGGAACAAAGCATTAACACATTGTGAATACATGAACTCCTCAAACTACGATCATCATCGAGAAGTGTCCCCACTTCTATCACTGCGGGTTTGCTGGATCATAACATGCAGTAGGTGATTATAATTTGCAAGATCGGATCTAGAACATAGATATAATGGTGATAAAATAAACGGTTCAGATCTGAAATCATGGCACCCGACCCAAAGTGACAAGCATTAAGCATGACAAAGTCATAGAAACATCAATCTCAGAACATAATGGATACAAGGGATCAAGGTCTAACAAAACTAACTCGATTACATGATGAATCTCATCCAACTCCTCACTGACCAGTGAGCCTACGAAGTAATTACTCACTCCTGGCGGGGAGCATCAAGGAATTGGTGATGGAGAAGGGTTGGTGATGATGAAGATCGAAGATCCCCCTCTCCGGAGCCCCAAACGGACTCCAGATCTGGCATCTCGATGAAGAACAGGAGGTGGCAACGATTCCGTCTCGTGAAACGCGATAATTCTTTCTCCCTCATTTTTTCTCTCTAAATATGTGATTTATGGTATCAAGGTTGAGGCCTGCGGGGCCACCAGGTGGGGACAACCCACCTGGGCACGCCTGGAGGGGGGCGCCCTGGTGGGTTTTGCCCACCCAAGTGCCCCCTTTGGTGGTTCCTGGCTCCAGAAATTCTTATTTATTGAATAAAAAATCGTCGCAAAGTTTCGTTCCAATCCTAGAACTTCTATTTCTGCACAAAAACAACACCATGGTAGTTCTGTTCAAAACAGCGTCAGTCTAGGTTAGTTTCACTCAAATCATGCAAATTAGAGTCCAAAACAAGAGGAAAAGCATTAGGAAAAGTAGATACGACGGAGACGTATCAACTCCCCAAGCTTAAACCTTTCCTTCTCTTCAAGCAATTCAGTTGGTAAACTGAAAGTGAAAAAGAAAAACTTCTACGAACTCTTTTGCTCTTGTTTACATAAATAAGCTTAAGTAACACCCAGGTTTTCAGCAAAGATTATAATTAACCATGTTGACAATAACTCTTAAAAAATATATTAACTCATATCAATGGCATAATCAACTAGCGAGCAATAATAAGATATTGATACGTCTCCAATGTATCTACTTTTTCTCACGCTTTTCCTCTTGTTTTGGACTCTAATTTGCATGAATTGAATGAAACTAACCCCGGACTGACACTGTTTTTGGCAGAACTACCATGGTGTTGTTTTTGTGCAGAAATAAAAGTTTTCATAATGTAACGAAACTTTGTGAGGATTTTTTATATCAATAATAAGAATTTCTGGAGCCAAGACCTGCCGGAGAGGGGCACCTGGGTGGGCACAACCCACCAGGGCGCCCCCCTCTCCTGGTGCCCAGGTGGGTTGTACCCACCTGGTGGCCCCGCTGACGACCCCCCTGATACTATAAAAACACATATTTCAAGAAAAAGATCAGGGAGAAAGAATTATCGCGATCCATGAGACGGAGCCGCCGCCAAGCCCTATTATTCCTCAGGAGGGCATATCTGGAGTCCGTTTGGGGCTCTGGAGAGGGGGATCTTTGTTCTTCGTCATCACCAACCCTTCTCCATCGCCAATTCCATGATGCTCCCCACCGGGAGTGAGTAATTCCTTCGTAGGCTCGCTGGTCGGTGAGGAGTTGGATGAGATTCATCGTGTAATCGAGTTAGTTTTGTTAGGGCCTGATCCCTAGTATCCACTATGGTCTTAGATTGATGTTGCTATGAATTTGCTATGCTTAATGCTTGTCACTTTGGGCCCGGGTGCCATGAACTCAGATCTGAACCGTTTATGAATTCATCATTATATCTGCATTTTAAATCTGATCTTGCAAGTTATAGTCACGTATTACGATTATGATCCGACAACCCTGGAGTGAAAACAACCGGGCCCACTATCGGTGATGACCGTAGTTTGAGGAGTTCATGTATTCACTATGTATTAATGCTTTGTTTCGGTTCTCTATTAAAAGGAGGCCTTAATATCCGTTAGTTTTCAATATGGACCTTGCTGCCACGGGAGGGTAGGACAAACGATGTCATGCAAGTTCTTTTAATAAAGCACGTATGACTATTTACGGAATACATGCCTACATTATATCGATGAACTGGAGCTAGTGCCGTATCGCCCTAGGTTATAACTATCACATGATTAATATCATCCAACAAGTCACCGATCCAATGCCTACGAATTTATTTATATTGATCTTGCTGCGTTACTGCTACTGTCATCACTTTTACACTTGCTACAAAATTACTGCTATCACTGTTACTGTTACCGTTGCTGATGTCACTACTACCAAAACTATCATATCACTACGCTACTGATTACTTGCTGCATATAACTAATCTCCAGGTGTGGTTGAATTGACAACTCAGCTGCTAATACCTTCAAATATTCTTTGGCTCCCCTTGTGTCGAATCATTAAATTTGGGTTAAATACTTTACCCTCAAAAATTGTTGCGATCCCCTATACTTGTGGGTTATCAAATATCTCAAACAACAACACTTTGTCAAAACAACCATGATATAATATGACAATAGTGGTAGCTTGATAGCCCTTTCTGAGACCGCAAACATAAATGTAGAGCACCTCCAAAGTTCAAGCAATGACTAAACATTGTAATTCATGGTAGAAAAGATCAAGTCATGATGCGCCCAACATTAGCTACACACAATGCATGAGGATGACAATAGTACTCTCAGGTTCTGGCGCTTATTTTAGAAGGTGATGACACAACATAAAAGTAAATAGATAGTCCCTTCACAGAGGGAAGTAGTGATTTGCAGAGGTGCCAGAGCTCAAGTTTTTAAAACAGAGGTAAATGAAATTTTGAGAAATGCACCTTTCTTCTTTACTTCACGACCATTAGTTATCGGTATCTTCCATGCTAAACACATTAGTGGCGGTTCCCAAGAGGTAAAAGTAAAGGATTACTCCCCCTCCACCACCAATCACACTCCACGGCTTGTCCGAAACAACGGGTGTCGTCCATACCAACAACAGTCCCGGGGGAGTTTTGTTTAATTATTTCCAATTTGAGTTCGAGACTGGGAATCCCTATTACCGCCCCTCTCGTGCAAGGACGAGTGAATAAACACTCACCATGAGAATAACCCACTTAGCATGGAAGATACTGACAACCTCTTGTCGCTCTATGAACAATCCAGGCACACAAAAAGGATACTTATTTGAAGTTTGCACATGCAAATTTACTTAGGACGGTAGGGTAATACCACATATAGGTAGGTATGGTGGAATCATCTGGAATAACTTGGGTTTCAGGGTTTTGATGCACAAGAAGAATTCCCACTTAGTACAGGCGAAGGCTAGCAAATAGGTTGAGAAGCGGCCAGCTAGAGAGCGAAAATGGTCAGGAACATGCATTATGCGTAAGTAACATTGGATACTAGCATGAGTAGGATATGAACACCATGAACATAAATATCATAGAGGCTAGGTTGTTTTTGATTCAACTACATGCATGAACATGTGCCAAGTCAAGCCACTCGAACTTTCAGAGGAGGATACCATATCATCATACTATATCACAATCATTTTAACGCAATGTTGACATCAGGGATAAATCATTATCCACTCCTAGATACTTAAGCATCACACGAGAAACTATAATCTCTAATTTTAATTGCAAACATGTTTGATCATTGTCGGTGTACAAAAAGAGGGGTACACTTTTTGTACCACTATAACTGTGCACGGGCAGTCTGAGCCACGGGCACCACCGCACTGGGCAAGGCAAGGGAGGTAAGCCGAGGTAAGGCCGAAGCTCAAGAGAAGCAGAATGACGCCAAGACCAAGGCCACAAAGAGCGAAGGGGACGAAACGGGCCCCCCCGGCAAGATCCTTGCCGGGAGGCGGTTTTAGCAAACCCGGCAAGACCCTTACCGTGGCAGCTCGCCCCACACCTACGGAGCGGGTCACCCTTGAGTCCACTGCCCCCATGGGGCAAGGATTCGGGAGGCATCCCCGTGGTGGAATGCAAATCTTTGTGAAGACACTCAAGATCAGATGCACACTTTAGAAGATGATGATCCTTGGCGGGATCCCAGCCAAGGAGGACCACAAGGCCCCCGGCAAGAGCCCTGCCGGGGATGACAGCAGGCGCCCCGGCAAGACCCTTGCTGGGGCCGCGGCAAGGCCCTTGCCATGAACACCCGTGGGGCCACCATCAGGCCCACGCCAGTCGTACGTCCACCACCGTCCGCATGCAGCTTCTGACCCAACCAGCTGGGCAGGCACCTGCGTGGCGGCGTGCAGATCTTCGTGGAGACCCACCGCTGCGCCACCTCAGCTCCCTGCCTGCCTACATGGCATCGCAGGCACCGCTAGCCAGGGCACGTGTCGACGCGAGAGGGAGCGGCGACGGACGAGACATGGCTCTCCCCCGTCCCCGATAAAGCAAGGACACCTAAGCAAGGCGCATTAAATGCACCTTATCATGTAATACGAGGGATAAACTCACATCAGTCTACCCTTTCTACCTCCTGTGTGCCACTACGGCAACCCCTTTCCCTATAAAAGGAGGCCCCAGGCGACCAGGAAGAGGATTCGGCTTTTTGGAGCTCTCGACGCCCCATAGCTAGCTCAAGAACACAGATATACAATCCACCAAAGCAGGAGTAGGGTTTTACGCATCCTTGCGGCCCGAACCTAGTAAAGGAACTGTGTGCTATCTGTTTGATCCGCTCTTTTCACAACTCCGCGCCCTGCAACCGTAGTAGGGATTATTGTGATCCCATAGGTGTCGTTCCCACCGACATCTTTGGCGCGCCAGGTAGGGGGCGCAGTTGTGAGAATCGGCTTTAGCAGTTAGTTCGACGCTTCTTCATCGTCATGGCGCCCAAGAAGAAGATGACGGTGGCGGTTGGCCCGTCGGAAGCTGGGAATCCCGTCCCGACGTGGGCGAGCAACGGACCGGTTGCAGAAAGGACCCGAGGCACTGTTCGCGAACACCAACACCGTCCCAGCAGCCGGAGTTTGGGAGGCGGCGATGTTCGTGCGCCTGGTAACGGGCCGCACGCCGCCAAATCCAAAGACAGAGTTGGGCCCTCCACGGGTGGCGCGGAGCCTTCCAGGATCGCTACCGCCCCGCCCGAGGGCGACGCGAGGGCTTCCAAGACTCCCACGCTGGTGCCGACGGCGTGCTCCTCCCAAGCGGCGCGCGACGAACGGTGTAATCACACCGAAGACCCCGGGCGTCGCCGCGGGAAGAGCCCTGAGCGCCACTCCCGGGATGTAGAAGACCTGCCCGCTTGCCGAGGCACTGGTGAAGATGGCATGCGACCACAGGGTCGTGATAGAGCTCCTTCTGACATGGTCAGAAGTGGAAGCGCGTCGCGATCCGTGCAGGTTTCACTGCCACCGACGCCAGCAGAAGCCCTGGCGCGCGCGCATTTGCTCCTCGATTTTCCTCCCACTACGGGGAAACTCGACGAATGGAGAGACACCATCTGAAGCCTTGTTGCGGTGGCCAACAAAGACGAACCAAGTCCGGCGGAGCCCCCGGGTCGACGCTCCGACGGAGTCCCGCGTACCAGTGGCAGGAAAGCCGGCGACACCGCGGCCACGGTGCATTCGCCTCCTCCTCGCCCGGTACCGCGGATGCCTGCCCGTCGCGATGTTACGGGCGACGAAATCTCCATAGCGTCATCCGACCCGCGGACCCACTATGACCAGCACCAGGTACTTTGAGATCGGGAACTTGAAGACGCTCGAACCACTATCGAGCGCCGGCGCGGAGCGCACCACCAGTCAGACAGGCGAGCAGGGCCTGCTGTGAACCACCCGGCACCGGAGAGCCCTGGAGGCCTGCCTGACGAGGTAGGCTGTCCGGCTTTTACCCGTGAGCTGCGGCTGTTCCAGTGGCCCACTCATCGCACCTTCAAACCTGACGTGGGCGAGAAGTACCGCGGCAAGACCCACCCGTTCGAGTTCCTTGGCATCTACACCATCGCGATGCAGGCTGCCGGAGCCCGCGATGATAAGGTGCTTGCGAATTACTTTCCGTTGGCTCTTAAACCCGACGCCATGTCATGGTTGATGCACTTGCCGGTAGACTCCATTTCCTCCTAGTCGGATTTGTGCCATGAGTTCGTGGGCGCCTTCACTGGCGGTCACCAAGCTCATGGCCAAGCAAGCGATCTGCACGTCATTCCCCAGAAGGGAGGCGAGAGTCTCCGCAAATATATACAGAGGTTCAGCCGGATACAGTACAACATCCCTGATGTTCATCCTGCCGCCATCATCAGCGCGTTCCATCAGAACGTGCGTAACCGCAAGATGCGCGAAGAGCTGACAATGAACAAGGTGAAAGATGTGGCAGAACTCTATGTTCTTGCTGACAGATGTGCCCGAGCTGAAGAGGGGAGGAAGTACCCCGGTGAAGATGCTGGCGTGGAAACCGACTCCTCAGATGAGGATACTGCCGCTCCGGCGAAGAAAGGCCGGCGCCACAACAGGAAGCGCAAAGGTAAAGCAGTGCTTGCCGTCGAGGGATCTGATGACACCGGCTCCACCAAGAAGACCAAGGTAGACGACCCCGACAAGGAAATTGCCGGATGTTTCGCCTGCCGGGCCTTGGCAGCTGCCGAGAAGTCAGGAAACTCCGACAAGCGATACTGCAAGATCCATCGCACCAAAGGCCATGCTCTCCAAGACTGCCGACAAGTTGAGCTCCTCGCTGAGAAGCAGAGGGCTGAATATGAGAGGCGGGACAAAGAGAAGGGCCAAGACGGTGCTGAGGGGTTCGGCAAGAAGCGCGACAGCCAGGCGGGCCGTCGCGGCAAGGATAAGCAACAGGAGAGGCCCACCCGGGGCCGTGACAGAAAGCGAGAAGACGACGATCACGAAGAGGACGACGAGTCCGGCGGCCAAGAGTTTTAGAAAGCTACAGAGGCCATGTGCATCGACGGCGGCGCCTCGCTGCATACTTCTCACCGCCGGCATAAACAGTGGGCGCGAGGGATTACAACGACAGAGCTGTCGTTTGATGCCCAAAGGCCGCTGAAGTGGTCCAGCACACCTACCAATTTTGACACTGAGGATCACCCTGATCGCACTACTGCGGTCGGGTGCTTGCCATTGTTGGTTTCGCCAACAATACGCAACCTCAAGGTGATGAAGATGCTAGTCGATGGCGGGGCCGGTCTAAACTTGATCTCGCCTGCCGTGATCGAGAAACTGTAGATTCCTGATGGAGACCTCGAAGAGACGGGCACGTTTCAGTGGGTCAATCCGGGAAGAAGCCAACCCAAGGGAAAGGTCACGCTGTCCGTGACCTTTGGAAGCAGCCTGAACTACAGGACGGAGAGGATCGTGTTTGATGTTGCCAAGATCCCCTTGCCCTACAACGGGATCCTTGGCCGCCCAGCGCTGGCCAAGTTCGTGGCGGCGTCACACTATGCCTACAACACCCTGAAGATGCCAGGGCCTGTGACGATCATCACCATTCCCTCCGATAAGAAAGATACGCTGATTTGCGCTGATCAACCATACCAGCAAGCAGTTGCAGCAGCTGCCGCCACTAGGGCAATTGGTCCTGCCGCTGGGACCCCGGGAGGGAAGAAGAAGAAGGCTGGTGAGACCTCGGACACCCACTCCGGCAAGCGCACCTCTTCGGAGTGTAGCGCTGCCGTCGAGGACGTGCCAGAGAGCTCCACCGGCGGAAACAAGAAGCCCAGGGCCATTTAGCCAGGAACCAAGAAGGTTTCTGTCAATGAGGACGACATGGGAGGAGCTTTCACCATAAGCTCCACCCTTGACGACAAATAGGAAGACGTTCTCGTCACCTTCCTGCGGGCGAATGTCGATGTGTTTGCCTGGCAAGCTTCCGACATCCCCGGCGTTCCCAGGGAGGTGATTGAGCACCACCTTGTTGTCTGTCCTCATGCGCGGCCCGTCAAGCAGAAGGTCAGAAAGCAAGCTTTGGAACGACAAGAGATTATCACAGAAGAAATCCGGAAACTGGAGGCAGCGGGTTTGGTAAGAGGAGTGCTCCATCCAAGGTGGTTGGCCAATCTGGTCGTAGTGCGCAAGGCAAATGGGAAGTGGATGCTGTGTATTGATTACACAAATATCAATAAGGCTTGTCCTAAAGACCCCTTCCCGTTGCCGCGCATCGACCAGATTGTTGATTCCACGGCTGGGTGTGATCTGTTGTCATTCCTCGATGCCTACTCCGGCTACCACCAGATCTTCATGACAAGAGAAGACGAAGAGAAAACAGCATTCATCACCCCATGTGGTACGTATTGTTTCATACGGATGCCTTTCGGGTTGAAGAGTGCTGGTTCGACGTTTGCAAGGGCGGTCCAGATTGGTTTTGAACCCCAGCTCCATAGAAATATGGAAGCTTATATGGACGACATAGTGGTCAAAACCAAGGATAGGGCAACCCTCATCACAGATTTGCAAGAAACATTTACAAACCTGCGCAAGATCAATCTCAAGCTGAACCCTGAGAAGTGCGTCTTTGGCGTCCCGTCCGGCAAGCTTCTCGGGTTCTTTGTGTCACAACGTGGGATAGAGGCCAATCCGGACAAGATTAAAGCTATAGAGCAGATTGAAGCACCCAAGCGAATCAAGGATGTGCGTCGGCTTGCTGGTTGTGTCGCCGCCATGGGCAGGTTCATTTCCAAGTCTGCCGAGCGCGCCCTTCCCTTTTTCAAGATCCTGAAAAAGGCGGTCCCGGTGGAGTGGACGCCAGAAGCCGAAGCAGCACTGCAAGATTTGAAGAAGTACCTCTCCTACGCGCCAACACTAGTTGCGCCTAGGCCCCAGGAGCCGTTGTTGCTATATCTTGCGGCAACGAACCAGGTGGCTAGCGCCGCACTAGTGGCACAGAGAGAGGTTGACGACGAGGTAATGGCAGCGACAGAGCCCGACACCACTAATGCAGAGACGACACGGCCAGTTGAAGTGTTGCCGAAGAAGAAAATGATGTAGCACCCGGTCTACTTTGTTACTTCCCTCCTGCAGGGGGCTAGATCAAGGTACTCCGGTTTGCAGAAACTGCTCTTCGGCCTTCTTATGGCCTCGAGGAAGCCGCATCACTACTTCCAGGCACACGAGATCACTGTCGTCACTCGCTTCCCTCTGCAACGGATATTGCACAATTCGGATGCAACGGGAAGGATTGTGGAATGGGCACTGGAGCTCTCCAGCTTTGGCCTCAAGTTTGAAAGTACTTCGACGATTCAGAGCCGAGTCCTGGCGGAGTTCATTGCCGAATGGACCGCAACACCTGACGAAGGAGCCCAAGAGACTGCTCTCCCCGGCAAGGAGGCAAGTTGCAATTGGGTCAAGTACTTTGATGGAGCTTTATCCTTACAAGGCGCCGGGGCTGGCGTACTGCTTGTCACGCCCACTAGAGAGCACCTCAAGTACGTGATCCAAATGCACTTCCCTAAGGAGATGTCAACAAACAATAAGGCAGAGTACGAGGGGCTGCTTGCCGATCTCAGGATCGCGGCGGACCTCGGAATCAAGAAACTCATCGTCAGGGGTGACTCGCAGCTTGTCTTCAAGCAAGTCAACAAGGATTACCAGAGCCCATTGATGAAGGCCTACGTCGATGAAGTGAGAAAGCTGGAAGAGCGTTTCGACGGTATACAGGCTGAACACGTTCCCCGAGCGGTGAACGATATCGCCGATTACCTGTCAAAACGCGCTGCCATCAAGCTACCTGTGGAACCACGTACCTTTGTGCTTCAGCTAACTCAGCCATCCGTTGATCCATCAACAGAGCAGAACAAGAGGAGGAAATCAGGGCCCGGCAAGTACATTCCCGCTGAGCTCCCCGGAGCCGCCGGCAAGGATGCTGCCGGGGACACTAAGCCTGCCACGGGACAGCTAGCTCCGGCGGAGCGTCAAGCTCTTGCCGAAGAGAGAGCCGCTCCTATGGCGGAGGAAATGCCTTCAGTCCTTGCCGTCGAGCCACAGGCTCCAGCGTGGGCACATCATACCGTCCGATTCCTCCAAATAGGGGAACTTCCTGAGGAGCAGGAAGAAGCGGAAAAACTAGCCCGTCGCTCTGCCATGTACCATTTCGTCGATGACGTCCTGTACAGGAAGAGGCCGAACGGTGTGAAATTGAAGTGTATCCCTCGAGAGGAAGGACTGGAACTGTTGGCAGAGATACACGGAGGCATATGTGGATCCCACATTGGGTCAAGGGCCCTTGCCGGCAAGGCATTTCGGCAAGGCTTCTTCTGGCCAACCGCCCTCCAGGATGCGACGACACTAGTCACCAAGTGTGAAGCGTGTCAGTTCCATTCGAAGAAGCTTCATCAGCCAGCTCAAGCCCTTCAAACCATTCCTCTCTATTGGCCCTTCTCGGGCTGGGGGCTCGACATACTGGGCCCTTTCCCCCGCGCTATCGGGGGCTTTGAGTACTTGTACGTTGCAATCGACAAGTTCACAAAGTGGCCGGAGGTGGAGGCAGCGAGGAAGGTCACACCTCAGTCAGCCGTCAAGTTCTTCAAGGGACTAGTGTGCCGTTTTGGTGTACCCAATAGGGTCATCACTGACAACGGCACACAGTTCACAAGCCGCACCTTCATGCAATATACCCAAGACCTCGGCAGCAAAGTCTGTTTCGCTTCCGTTGCTCACCTGCGGAGCAATGGTCAAGCTGAGAGGGCAAATGCTGAAGTGCTGTGAGGACTACGGACAAAGACCTTTGACAGGCTGCACAAGAGCGAAAGGCGCTGGATTGATGGGTTGCCGGCGGTTCTTTGGTCGATCAGGACGACGCCAAATCGAGCCACCGGCCTGACACCCTTTGCCTTGGTATACGGGGCAGAAGCAGTTCTCCCCACTGAACTCATATACGGGTCACCTCGAGTGCTCTCTTAGGATGAGATTGAGCAAGAGCAACTGCGGCAAGATGACGCAATGCTCCTTGAGGAAGATCGTCTTCGGGCGGCTGTGAGAGCAGCACGCTACCAGCAAGCCTTGCGCCGCTACCATAACCGCAAGGTCCATGCCTGAAGCCTTGAGGAAGGCGACCTTGTTCTTCGGCGCATTCAATCGGCCAAGAATTCCAACAAGTTGACGCCAAAGTGGGAAGGCCCTTATCGGGTAATACGAGTCACCAGGCCCGGTGCAGTCCGCCTGGAGACCGAAGATGCCGTTCTAGTGAGTAACTCCTGGAACATCGAGCATCTTCGCAAGTTTTACCCATAAGGCGCGGCTTGCCGGGCCCCCTGGCAAGCCACCTTTTGTACAAGCATTGCCGATGATGCATGTAACTCTTGGTACAAAGCCAGGCGCAGACCCTGAGCATAAATAAATGAAGCGCTGGCGCCCCAAGTTATATGCATGCATGCTAGGTCGAGTCTCGTCCTTGGTTAGGGTTGATAGTGCTTAGTGGCGGCTAACCCCTAGCTTAGAGGTCGAGTGTGCGTCTCTTTGCCGTTCTTTTGTCTCCTTTGGTTCGCAGGACTTACAGATATCCTTGCCGGATCACTTGAGGACGAAAAAAGAGAAGAGGGACGGACCAGCATCTAGACCCCGGCAAGTCAGTATTGCCGGGGGCTGCAAGTGCAAAGATTCACCCACGGCAAACCAGAGTTGCCGGGGGCTATAGCTTCAGATAAGTTCTTCATCCCTTATCATGCATTCCTTTATGGACTGAGGTATGTGAAACCTCGTTTCTTCCTAAAGCTACCGTGCTCCCCTAACTCTAGGCCCTAGGACTCGTTCCTGGGGCCAGGTTTGGTCGTAGTCACGGCAGCGAAAGGATGAAACGAGGAGCCTGAACCCGCCTCATCCCTGCCTTCGCCAAAAGCGTGAGAAAGGTCGAGCAACGCGGGAAGACGGCAAGGCCTGCTACCGGGCAAGGAAATGTTTATCTTAGAGATATCAAGGAGTTACTCCTTGACGTGGGTTCTACCCGCAAACAAATGACCCGGCAAACATCCCTTGTTCATTAAAAACATTCCACTTAGGTACAGTCCATAGGGAATGAAAAACATGAATGATGGGATTACAAGTTTTAAATTCAGCTAAGGCCCGAAGGCTTACAAACTAAAAAGAGATAAGGTGCCCGTAATCCCTTTCTTGTCCCTCTCCTCAGGAGGCAGGTCAAGGAGGCGAAAAGGGCAAAAGGGGCGCCTAGGCGAGCTACGGGTGGCAGAAGACACCAAGAGAACATCTCGGTGGTCGTCCGAAGGCTGGATGGTGATGGCGGCGCCGGAAGCAGAGCTCGAAGACGAGGCGGCAGACGTCAGCATGCGTCGAAGGCGTCGGTGCCCGCGTACTCTGAGTTGACGGCCTTGCCGCCCACCCTATTCCTCTTCCGCAGCCTCCCAACGCCAGCCACCCAAGGGGATGACTCTGAGAAGTTCAGGGAGCCGGCGACACGGATGATGGGGTCACCGGTGCCGCACGGAGCGGCGCCCGACACCTAGTCAGACCCGTCATCCTGCCGCCTGCTACCCTCGTCGTCGCTGCCGCTGTCCTCCTTGTCACTCCCGCTCGAGGAGGAGTCTTCGCTATCAGAAGAGCTCTCCACGCAGCACCTTGCACGGGTCCCGAAGCATCCAAAGACCTAGACGGAGAGGAGGCCGCCCTCCATCAACTTCAAAAGGAGAGTGAGCCCCTCCGTCAAGCGGTGGATATGAGCAAACGTCTTCCATCCCCGACGAAGATACATCACATGAGGGGCTGGGAAGTCAACGCGAACCCGCGTGCCGCTGATCCCACAGCCCCTCATGTGCAGCCGCAACGATTCCGGCGGATCCAGCTCCATCTCCCGCGTGAATGGAGTCGGGAGACGAAGGCGACGGCGAGGCGGCCGGCGCAGCCTGACGAAGAACTCGCAAGGGTCATCTCCGACGTGGCCCTCCATGGGGGGAGGAACTGCTGGCGGGGGCGAGGCCGGCGCGCCGCCCCGTCCTCCTCTTCCCCGAGCGCCTCGGCCTCACCCACGGCCTCACCCCCTCCCCCTTCCCCTGACGGCTGGTTCTGCCACCGCAGGTATAGGAGAAGGAAGTACGCGTTGTCGAGCGGCGACCCTCGCCATCACCGTCGAAGGACCAGGATTCCCTCTCTCCATGGCGGATGGAAGGGGGAGCAGAAGCTGAAGGAAAGAGGAGATGAAAGAATGCGCGACGCCATCCCCCCCATCCCGCTCTTTATAAAGGAATGGGGTGGGGGTTCGCCCGCCCCACTCAGCCAATCAAGACGCGGAAGGCGCAGGGAAAGGGCATAGGTTTTTGAACCCATGGTTCTCTTTCCTTACCATGTTTCCTAGAAACAATTTCTCTTTTATCATATCTTTTATTCTTTGGTTGTGGGTTATCAAGATCAACAGCTGGTTCTATTTCAACATCATTGTCCGGTTCTTTATTATTTGTTTGAGTATTTTCATGAACCTCATCATTATCTTTTTCATTATCAGCAGGTGAGTGTTCACTACCAGATTGAGTTTCAGCATCATAGATAGATACTTCATTATCATTATCATGACATTTTTCAACTTCAGGTTCACTAGAGGTATGCAAAGTCCTATCATTTTTCTTCTAATTTTTATTTTTAAAAGGACTAGGTGCATCATTGTTAACTCTTTGAGGGTCCCGTTCAACTCTTTTTGGGTGTCCCTCGGGATAAAGTGGTTGCAGAGTCATTCTACCTCCTCTAGTCATTGCTCTAAGAACATGATCATTGATATTATTATTCATTTCATCAAGCAACACTGTTTGAGATTTAGCAACTTGTTCTAGCTGAGTTCGAACCATAGAGGCATGTTTTCCTACACCTCTAACATCATTGGTAATTCTAAATAACAAATCACTCAAGTGAGCAATCATATCAAAATTGTATTTCAATTGTTTCATAACATTTGCATTGAAGTGATCTTGTTTTCTAATGTAGTTGTGAAACTCATAAAGGCATTGACTAGGATGCATATTGTACGGATTATCATTTGTCATTGAATTTCATTATAGAATTTACCTCTACCACCTTAGGTGGTGGCGGTGTATCATGCCCATGTATTTCTTTAATAGGAGGTAAATTTTTAATATCCTCAGCTTTAATACCTTTTTCTTCCACAGATTTCTTTGTCTCTTCCATATCTTCAAGACGGAGATATAAGATACCCTCTTCTTAGGAGTGGGTTTAGGCGGTGGTTCAGGAAGAGTCCAATCATCATAATTTTTCAATATTTTATTCAATAGTTCTTCAGCTTGTCCAATAGTTCGTTCCCTGAAAACACAACCAGCACAACTATCTAGGAAATCCCTAGAAGCATCTGTTAGTCCATTATAGAAGATATCAAGTATTTCATTTTTCTTAAGTGGATGATCAGGAAAAGCATTAAGCAATTCAAGAAGCCTCCCCCAAGCTTGTGGAAGACTCTCTTCTTCAATTTGCGCGAAGTTAAATATTTCCTGTAAGGCAGCTTGTTTCCTATGAGCAAGAAAATATTTTTCAGAGAAGTAATAAATCATATCTTGGGGACTACGCACACAACCAGGAGCAAGAGTATTATACCAAGTCTTAGCATCACCCTTTAATGAGAACAGAAATAATTTGAGAATATAATAATAGTGAATCTTCTCATCATGAGCAAAAAGGGTGGCTATACCATTCAACTTACTAAGATGTGCGACAACAGTTTCATAACCATGGAAAGGATCAGATTCAACCAAAGTGATTAACTCTGGGCTGACAGAGAATTCATAATCTTTGTCATCAACAAAGATAGATGAAGTAGCAAACTGAGGATCACATTTGACTTTAGCATTCAAAGTCTTTTCTTTATACTTGCATAATAATTTTTCCACATCATCTCTATCCTTACAAGCAAGAATGTCTCTAGTTGTATCCTCATCCATAACATAACCTTCCGTTATCGTTGGCAATTCATATCTAGGAGAACTAGGTGTAATGGGTGTTTCAAGATTTTCAGTTTCAAGCTCTTCATCAGTTTCAACAATTTCATCAGTTTAAACATTCTCAAAAGCTTTAGTTCTAGCAAGTTGTTCATCAAGAAATCCACCAAGTGGCACATTATCATCAAGCAAGGTACTAACATCATCGTGAGTAACATTTATAGCATAAGTAGAATCATCAATAACTTGTGACATATCAGAATTGATAACATGTGGTGTTGTTGTAATTCTACTTATAACAAAAGGTGAATATAAACCAGAGCTGGATGGCAGTTCCTTACATCCCCTCGTCTTAGAGGGAAAAATCTTAGTCTTAGCATCCTTCAGATTATTCATAGTGATAATTTGATAATAATCCCAAGTGACTCAACAAATATAGCTATGCTCCCCAGCAACGGCACTAGAAAAAGGTCTTGATAACCCACAAGGATAGGGGACTGCAATAGTTCTCGAGGGTAGAGTATTCAACCCAAATTTATTGAGTCAACACAAGGGGAGCCAAAGAATATTTCCAAGTATTAGTAGCTGAGTTGTCAATTCAACCACACCTGGAGATTAATTATCCAGCAAAGTGATCAGTACCAAGAGCAATAGTAACAATAGCAGTAGTAACTTAGCAAGAACAATATAAGATAAATTCATTGGCATTGGACCAGTGAATTCGTTGGATGATATTCATCATATAACAGTCATAACCTAGGGTGATACGGCACTAGCTCCAGTTCATAAATATAATGTAGGCATGTATTCCGTAAATAGTCATACGTGCTTATGGAAAGAACTTGCATGACATCTTTTGTGCTACCCTCCCGTGGCAGCGGGGTCCTATTGGAAACTAAGGGACATTAAGGCCTTATTTCAATGGAGAACTAGAACAAAGCATTAACACACGTGAATACATGAACTCCACAAACTACGGTCATCACCGGGAAGTATCCCCACTTCTGTCACTCTGGGTTTGCCGGATCATAACACGTAGTAGGTGACTATCACTTGCAAGATCGGATCTAGAACATAAATATAATGGTGATAACATAAACGGTTCAGATCTGAAATCATGGCACCCGGGCCCAAAGTGACAAGCATTAAGCATGGCAAAGTCATAGCAACATCAATCTCAGAACATAATGGATACTAGGGATCAAGCCCTAATAAAACTAACTCGATTACATTATGAATCTCATCCAACTCCTCATCGACCAGCGAGCCTACAAAGGAATTGGCGATGGAGAAGGGTTGGTGATGACGAAGATCGAAGATCCCCCTCTCCGGAGCCCCAAACGGACTCCAGATCTGGCCTCCTGATGAAGAACAGGAGGTGCCGGCGGCTCCTTCTCGTGAAACGCGATAATTCTTTCTCCCTCATTTTTTTCTCCAAATACGTGATTTAACGGCATCAGGGTTGAGGCCTGCAGAGCCACCAGGTGGGGACAACCCACCTGGGCATGCTTGGAGGGGGGTCGCGCCCTAGAGGGTTGTGCCCACCCAGGTTCCCCCTCCTGTGGTTCCTCGCTCCAGAAATTCTTATTTATTAAATAAAAAATCATCGCAAAGTTTCGTTCCAATCCGAGAACTTTTATTTCTACACAAAAAAACACCATGGTAGTTCTGCTAAAAACAACGTCAGTCCGGGTTAGTTTCATTCAAATCATGCAAATTAGAGTCCAAAACAAGAGGAAATGCATTAGGAAAAGTAGATACGACGGAGACGTATCAGTAACCTATATACTTGTTCTTATATGTTGATGATATGTTGATTGCTGCCAAGGGCAAGAAAGAGATCACTACTTTAAAGGTATTGTTAAGTAGTGAGTTTGAGATGAAGGATCTTAGTGCTACTAAGAAAAGTTCTAGGTAAGGAGATTACAAGGGAAATAAATTTCTGGTTTGTTATTTCTTAGTCAGCAGAGTTACATTAAGAAAGTTCTTAATTGTTTTAACATGCATGATGCTTAGTCAGTAAGCACTCCCATTGCTCCTCATTTCAAATTATCATCTTCTCATTGTCCAAGTAATGATGAAGAGTTTGAGTATATGTTAAGAGTTCCATATTCTAGCGCGGTTGGTTCTTTAATGTATGCCATGGTGTGTTCTAGTCCTGATTTGTCATGTGCAATGAGTTTGGTCAATGATACATGGCTAACCCTGGTAAAGAACACTGGAAGGTTATTCAGTGAATTTTTGGGTACCTTCATGGCACTTCCACTGCTTATTTGAAATTCGGCAGGACTGGTGAGGGACTAGCTGGCTCTGTGGATTCAGATTTTTCTTCCAGCAATTTGGACAATAGGAGGTCCCTTACATGTTATGTTTTCAAAGTTGGTGGTTGTGCCGTGAGTTTGAGGGCAATGCTGCAGCCAGTAGTTGTCCAGTCTAGCACTGAAGCAGAATACATGGCTACTGCAGAAGCATGTAAAGTATTAGTTTGGCCGGAAGGTTTGTATGCTGAGCTTTGTGGAGATAATTCTTGCATTGTCTTGTTTTGTGATAGTCAGAGTGCCATTTAGCTCACTAAGGATCAGCTGTTCCATGAGAGAATGAAGCACATTGATGTCAAATGTCATTATGTTTGAGAAATTATTGAGGAAGGTAAACTGAAGGTATGCAAGATTAGTACTCATGATAATCCTGCAGAGCGAGGCCCGTCACTAGTAGGCTTGGGCCAAAGAAACTTGATATTTATTGCGACACCTACAAGGACATTTTCCTCCCTCATAATAATGTTCAGTAGCATCATGAATAAAGTCAACAATATAACCATCACATAAAGCATTCTTTTCATGATCCACAAGTGCCGATACTAAAACTGGCATACCTCGGCTAGGGGGCCCCGAGTTGTGGATCTCGGATCGATGGGTAACAGGAGACAAAGGAGACAATATTTACCCAGGTTCGGGCCCTCTCTTTGATTATATTGATGATGATGTATTGGGTACAGGCTTGATCTACCTCGAGATCGTATGTGTTCTAACCCTAAGGTGAGTAATGATTAATCTGTCTCTACAGGCTAAACCCCTTAGCTTATATAGGCACCTGGGGTATCTAGGGTTACACATGGTTGCTTATCAGCTAGGGATACACATGCAAATGGCTGGTGCAGTCCTTGAAGTGCACGCCAAGTCTTTGGCATAATCCGCCTTGATCACGTCAAGGCTTAAGGCTTCCAGAGTTCTTCCTTATGAAATTGGTAGGTCGCGAGCTCGGCCCATGGACTATGGGCCAACTAGGTTGGTACCCCTAGCCTAGGACACCATCAGTAGCCCCTGAACTTGTCTTCTAAGCCGGAAACATCAACCTTCTCGGATGGATGACTTCGGCTCAGGGTCTTCGGCTTGATAGGCGAGTTCACCTCTTCGTATAATTCTTTAGTGACCCGGGATCCTTCCCTATAAAAAGCTTCCATTGGGTTTGTTCTTAAAGGAATCTACCCTCCAGCCATGGATAACCAGGTTTCGTGACTTCCCAATACTTGAGGTAACTTAGCCTCGAAGGCCAACCACATTGGTGTGAACAATGCCTATGGCCTGACAACTTTTTTGAAGTGTCACCACCTATAACAAGGCTGGCCAGTTACTGTTACTCAAATAGCAGCCTGAGGCGGTTTTCTCATTGGAATGTCTCATCAAGGCAGAGATCATGCTCCATATTCAGGGGATAGCATTAAGATTTTGTTTCATCCCACACTCATAATGGTATCTAGCATCGAGGCATGGCAATTTTTATGGCGTAGCAAGAAGGACTCTTGGCATTTCATCGATCCATAAAAGCTGAGGGTAGCAATAGCACTTTCCCCACGCTCCCACTCCATCACCATTGCGCACATCCTCGAGAGCTCTAGCGCCCCAGAGCAGTCCCAAGTTCTTACCCAATCCTCCAGCACTCGCACCTTCATCTCCAACAATGGCCGACGCCAATCTTAGGGGCACTAGGCACTCTCACATGTCATGGAGGGCACTATTCAGGAGCCCCAGAACGCGGGGTATATTCCCTCCACTGCTTCTTCCCAACCAGCGCATCCCCACTCCCAATCCAGGGGAGAGGGTCATCATTGTTCCCCACCTCATCCGAGGTCTGGGATTCCCCATGCACCCATTCATGCATGAGGTTCTTTTCTTCTATGGACTGGATTTCCATCATTTCGCCCCGAATTCCATCCTTCACCTCGTGGCATTCATCATCATGTGTGACGCCTTCCTGCATTTGGAATTGCATTTTGGCCTATGGCTGAAGACCTTTGGCATACGCCGAAGAGTAGTGGCACCACATTGGCTGAGTGTGGCAGAGCCATGATCAACAAACCCCAGAAGGTGGTCTGGTTGGAAGGCAACAAGGAATGGCTAAGGGAGTGGTTCTATATCTGTAACGCCCCGGACACACCCGCCGATGGTCGTTACTCTTGGCGGGATCTAGACTGGCCCCACAGATCAATACTAGTCTTTTTTGCGCACTTTGTCCTCACTCGTGCACACCCGGGAGCAACTTCTCGGTCGGTCACCCATCCTAAAATTACTCCAAGCTGAGCATGCTTAACTTTGGAGTTCTTTCCGAATGGGCTCCCGGAAAAGAAGGAATTCCTTATTAATATGAGTAGTCTATCATCCCTATTAAGCCTGGCTATCACATAAACCCCCACTCAGAGGAACCGACGTCCTCGTCGGGCCACATGAACATTCCCTCTTGGCACATACGTCTGTGCATCCAGTCCGGTACATGTGCCATGTTGTGTGCCACGATGGGTCACAAATGTCATGAACAACATGACTGCGCACCTGTCCACAAACATGCGTGCAAAACCGCAAGGGTCGGCTCTGATACCAACTTGTAACGCTCCGGACACACCCGCCAGTGGTCGTTACTCCTGGCGGGATCTAGACTAACCCCACAGATCAATACTAGTCTTTTCTGCGCACTTTGTCCTCACTCGTGCACATCCGGGATCAACTTCCCGGTCGGTCACCCATCCTAAAATTACTCAAGCTGAGCATGCTTAACTTTGGAGTTCTTTCCGAATGAGATCCCGGAAAAGAAGGAATTCCTTATTAATATGAGTAGTCTATCATCCCTATTAAGCTAGGCTATCACAATATCACTGAGCCATTCGCCGAAGGCCTGGCCAGGATCCCGGCATTGTCGGCCGGTTCCTCGAGGAGACTCACCTCTTGGAAGAGGAAAGGCCTAGATTCAGGTACCTCCGACGAGGTGCCCTCTCTGCATAAAAATATCAAGGCCATGGCAAACAAGAAGAAGATCAAGCTGATGGACGTGGTTGATGTCATGCTCCAGCGCCGCATCCTCCCACTTCAGATCCGGGCAATCCCGATGTGGGCGTACACGCCCGAGGACGTGCGGACCGTGCAACACTTCTTTTGCACATACCTACCTGGGATGTGGATGGTGCTCTTCAAGACGTCCAAAAATAAGTTCCCCGAAGCACGAGCGGACTGGGGCCTTGACACCAAGCATGACGCTCAAGAGGTAACTATGACCCAAAGCTTTCATTTAATATCTTCCCCTCTACTCCCTTGTCAAAATTATTAAGTTAGTTCTTTTTTCCCTAGAAATGGATCCCCAAGGGACAAAAGATGAAGTGCCCAGCCCCACTACCTATGGAGATCCAATCCCCTCATCTCGCCGCACTCTTGGTCTAGGAACCATATGTGGTCCCCGTCAAGGATCCAAAGCCGAAGGGGAAGGGTGGTCTATTCATTTAAGATCCCTCGAGGGCCAGATCCGAAGACACCCTTGCCACCTCTGCTCACGAGGAGGATGAGAAGGAGGAGGAAGGGGAAGATGAGGGGGAAGGAGTTCCTTCCCCTAAAAGAAAGAGGGCGGCATGTGAAGAAGCCGTGGTGGGGGAGCATGCTTGAGCTCACAGGAGGCTACACAAGGTCTCCAACGACCCGTTCGGCAAGCAACCTACTCTTGCCCAAGTCATGATCTCTAATTCCTAAGAGGGTGACCTCCTATAATAGCGCAGGATAAGGCCACCGCCTAGGAGGTATTTTTTCGTCTAGCCAATTGCTAGACGCTTTCTCTATTGCATGCATCTTCCGACGTGTGACACCTTATTTATTTCTGCAGCCCACAACACGCCCACATCGGCGACAAGTCTTCGAATGATGGCCTCCCTCCACCATTTATGGCGGAAAGAGGGACATTCGAGCACATTGCACCCTCTCTAGCCCGCGATGAGCTGGAGGCGGCATTGCACCCGGCCCCCTCCATTGACAACACGGGGGCCGATGTTGAAGTTTCTATGGCCGAGGTCCAAACCTCGGCCACGGAGGACCAAGGGGGTGGGACTCCCCTGGTCAAGGAAGGCAGGCGAAGCCGACCTGAGCCCTCGGCCTAGGATCCACCAGCGCCTTCATGGCAGCCAGAGCCTGCTATTCCCACCTCCACGAGGGGCGGGCCTGAGGTAATCTCGTATACCCCTCCCGCCAAAGCGCATGTCTACAAGGGGTGGCCGGAGGAGATGGAGGCAGATCTAGCGAGCTCTTCCATTGTGGAATAGCATCGTGCCCTCATTGTCACGGTGTTGTGCGGCTACCGGTCCGTAGAGGCCAGAATGCATGAGGTCTTCAAGGGCCTCTTCCAGGGCTTTGAGGTATGTTCCATACTTTCCCCTTCCCTGCTACTTTCCATAGATAACTTTAGTCCGACACTAATTAAGTCCGCCAGTAGCCCTCTTCGGATGTGACGGGGAGAAACTACTCAAATAACTTTAAAAAGATGGCATTGCTAGAATACACATAATAGCATAACAACCAGTGGTCCCAGAGTCCCGAGTTGGTTTTAAGAAACCGACTTGGGGGTCGCGTAAAGCAATTTGGGACTAAGGATTTTAAGAGCGAATATGCAGTAGCCCCGAGACTCTTGTTGGATCAAAAAATCCAACCAGAGGATCCAAATCACTAATAGGGTCTTAATAATCAATATTGTGTACAGGCATTGGCTTCGACTCCGAGTCTAACTCCGAGGAGTTGGCGGAGATGAACCGTAAGCTGAAGTGGTCCGAGGAGGACCTCTATTTGATGCAGAAACAGATCGAATGGGCTGAAGGTTAGCGAAAAGCCAACCTTTTGCTAGTGTTAGTTTGCATTTATAACATCTAGCTTATTCTAATATTAAGCTGTTTGATGCCATATGCAACTACGGAGCTTGAGGCCGCAAAGGCCGAGCAAAAAAAAGGCCCGACGGGAAGCCAAGCAGCAAAAGGTTGCTACAGCGAAGGGTAGCAAGGAGCTGGCCAAGGAAAGGATGGCCTGCGGTAAGGATCAGGCCTGAGTCATGGAGGTTGAGGAGGACCTGACGGGGGTGTACGCCCAAAGCGACAACCTTCAGGAGGACCTGAAGAGAAGGGACGCCAAACTTGAGAAACTGAGCTCGGTGCACACCGAGGTCCAGACACAGGCCCGAGCAAATCATGACGTAAGCCCTACTTGCTTTAGTGTATTTTTGGCCGCAACAGGTTTGCCCAGCTTACCCAACTTTGGCGATCCTTAGACGCCTTCGCCGATCTACTAAGGAGTGCTTCGGACGCTGGCCGCCACTTCGGCGCCCTCGAGGGTCACACCAAGCAGAAGTCGTTTTGGGGGCAGTTCCAGGCGCCGTCACATCATCCGCTGCTCAACGATCAAATAAAGTAGCTAATGGAGCTCTATCGTGGAGCGAGGCCGGTCATAGAGGACCTCTGCATCAACCTCTAGCCCATGACAGCATTGCCAAGCAGCTTCTTTGGTTTGGTGGCTCGGCTCCAAGACGTCAGCCCCAAAGTCCTTCACTGGAAGCGGTCGACCTGCTTGGAGGGTTCTCAACGTGCGTATGCTGCCATGAAGACACACTATCCTCGCATTAATGCGAAGAAGTGGCTTTGGGACCTCCGACCGGAAAGGACCGGACTCCGGAGTAGTTTGCTGTCTGGGGTGATGGAAGGTTCTTGGATCATCGAGCCTTAGTGTAGCAAAAACACCATGCATTTTTAGCTTGTACTTCGGAATGCCAAAGTTTTAATAATGTAAGAAAATGACAAGTTTTTTGTTAATTTAAATGAATTCAGCCTTATCTTCCGACGTGTTTTATTTTGACTCATGTGTGACTGTCTAATATTGAAAGGGACAAGTCGTCGACTTCCACCCATTGTACATGATACGAGGGGTGTTCCTATAGCAATTTAACCCATAGCCGATGTCTCGGTGCCTGGAGGTAGTTCATGCTGATAGAAACTAGGCAATCAGACCATAATGGCTTTATAACTTTCACTTAGTCATAGGAGCTTGACTGTGGGGGCGAGTAACTAGCCCCCGATCTGTGAAGTGTCTGGCTTTTGCCGAGGTTTAAACCATTAATCACTTAGGATCTTTTTAAGAAAAAGCCAATCATTTAACACAGATGACCTCCAATGATCTTTGTTTTGCCATAGTCATCGGATCGCCGACCAGTTTACGCTTACCAAGACAATCAATTTTCGGCTTTCTCCACTGAGGTGCTTTACCATCCGAGCTAGAAGCGCAATCGTAGTGGGTTCTGCAATACAGTCTTAGCGGAATGGAGCAGAAACATAAGAGGTAAGAACAAGAGATGGACAACCCAAATGTTGACCAAAATCATGGTTCGAAACTAATGCATATAATGTCACACCCGATACACCGAATAAACTATTCAGACTTTAATTCATGCGCGAGATTAAATCTGAGGCGCCGGTCGAGAGATGAGTACATCATGAAAAAGTTTGTATCGTGGCAGTTATCTTTGGCTCATAGGCAAGAAAGAAAATAACACAATTATATGCGTAGTGACCGTGAAGTGTATGTTTTCTTTGATTTATAAGGTCAAATCATGTATGCCGAGCTTTAACAAACAAAACTTTCAAAAGATACATGAAAGAGAGGTTTTGTACAGGGCCGTTAACGTAGGGATTGGAACATCTGTGGTTAGCCCCACCGCATGTCTGTGCCTCTGTGCTATCTAGCAGCATGACCTTGTCCAATCTAAGGTTAAGTAAATCCACGTACTATGCCGTCATTGCTATGTCGATGCCTGTGGTGGGCGTACCCTGTGAAAGGGGTGGTGCCAAGTAGCCATGTTCGGACAGTGTAATGCTGTTTGCGAAAACTAGCCCCAGTGGGCCTGTGATAGTGCCTTCATAATAACCAGCATGGAGATGAGCCATTGCCTAGTTTAAGACGAGCAGTGAGCCTAATTGTAATGCTCCGCAGGCCCTTGATAACCCAACGTATCCTTTCTCGATAAGTAAGAGTGTCGAAACCAACGAGGAGCTAAAGGTGGAATTTATATTCTCTTCAAGTTCTATCGACCACCGATACAACGCTACGCACACTTAACATTTGCTTTACCTATAACAAGTATGAAAATTGAAGTACTTTGTAGGTGTAATGCTATAACTAGTTTGCAAGAATAAAATCATGAGTACTTAGCGAGAATAAGAAAGTTAATTGTTTAGTAGAAAGCTTTTTGTAACACAAGAGAAGGATTTGCCCCTAGGCAATTGATAACTAGATCCTTAATCATTATTTCAAATTTGTATGAGGAAGAGGCATGAGCTAACATAGTTTTCGTACTTGGATCATATGCACTTACGATTGGAAATCTATCAAGCATCTGCAACTACTAAAGATCATTAAGGTAAAACAAAACCATAGCATAAGTAACAAGTCCTCTTTACTCGCATATGCAACAACCCCCTTACTTGGATTTGTGTTTCCGTCACTCACGCAACCTACTATAAGCGGATTATGAACGTATTGCAACACCCTATAGCGGTAATCCCACACGCTTGAGCGATACGGAGGGCACCATAGGACATCACCAAAATAAAATATACAACTCAAACCAATCATGATCATCAATCAACCCATAGGACAAAATGAATATACTCAAACATCATAGGATGACAACACATTATTGGATAATAATATGTGGAACAAGTAGAGATTATAGCAGGGAGAAGAGGTGTTACACCGCTGCAGAGAGGGGGAAAGAGTTCGTGATGACGGCAACAAAGTTGTTGCTATAGATCGCCGCCACGACGATTGCCCCGGCGGCGTTCCCGTGCCACCACGAGAGAGGGGGGATAGAGCCTCCCTCCTTCTTCTTCTTCTTCTTCTTCTTCTTTCTTGGTCTCCCCCTAGATGGGAGGAGAGTTCCCCTTTGGCCCATGGCTGCCATGGCTCCCAAAGTGCAGTAGCCCCTCCGAGGTTGGATCTCTCTCTCTCTGTTCTCTTCTATTTCAGGTTTGTTTTTTCTAGTTGAAAACCATTTCTTATATTTCCGGAGATCCGTAACTCTGATCGTGCTGAAATTTTAACACATTTTTTTCTCGATATAAGCTTCCTTGTGGCCAAAGAAGCACCCCAACTGACTTAGGACCTGGCCATAGGGCAACCCCATGTGGCCAGGGGGTGATGGCACCCTGTTTCCTTGTGAAGGTCGTGGGCCTCCGTTTGGGTTGATTCAACCTCCCAAAATCACATATATTCGAAAATAAATCTCTGTAAAATTTTATAACATTTGGACATTGTTTGATATGCAGTTTCTGCAAAACAAAAAACATGTAAAGAACATGGACTGGCACTGGGCATTAGACCAATATGTTAGTCCCAAAAATAATATAAATTGTAGCCAAAAGTATGTGAAAGTTGTAGAATATTGGCATGAAACAATAAAAAAAATATAGATACGACGGAGACATATCAGCCCTATGGAATTTTAAGCGCAAAGTTATGGACCCGAGGTACGTAGTCCTCAGTTAGTAGGGGAAACCTGTGGAGCATGTGCCCCTATATGAGGGTACGACCTGGCTGCCGATATGTTGTAGAGGTACCCCAGATGCACTTTGATGTGCACTTATGTAATTTAGTGAGGGCCATGGATGCTTCCTCGGCTGCTTGAACCTCGGCTATGAAAGTCGTGGTCTGTTCCTCCATACGGAGTGATCGTTCGGTGTTACCATTGACTGTAATAACGCCTTTGGGTCCCAGCATTTTGAGATTTAGATATGCATAATGCGGGACGACATTTAATCGAGCGAAAGTGGTTCGTCCAAGCAATGTATGGTAGCCACTTCGAAAGGGGATGATGTTGAAGATCAAGTCCTCACTTCGAGAGTTTTTGAGAGACACGAAGATTAATTCTACTTTTATGGTCCCTGTGCACTGCGCTTCTACCCCTGGTATCACACCCTTGGAAGTGGTATTGCTAGGCTTGATCCTAGATGGGTTGATTCCCATCTTACTGACTGTGTCAGCATAGATCAGGTTTAGACTAATGCCGCCGTCCATTAGGACTCCAGTTAAGTAAAACCCATCGATAATGGGGTCGAGGACGAAAGTCGCCAGCCCTCCATGACAGAAACTGCTCGGGTGGTCGCATTTATCTAAAGTGATCGGGCAAGATGACCACTGGTTGTACTTTGGGCTACAGGCTCTAAGGTGTAGAGATCACAAAGTTCGTTTCCTTTCCTTCTTGGGCGTGTGGGTGACATAAATCATATTCACATCCTTCACGTTGGAAGGGAATTGCTTCTGGCCCCCATTGTTGGGCCATCGAAGTTCATCCTCATCTTCGCTGTGGGACTGGCTCTTTCTTTGACCCTCGGCCGCGACCATCCGGCCTGCGTGAAGACATAGTAGTTTCTATTGGTGTGGTTGGATGGTTTATCTGCAATGCCTGTCAAGAATTTTGTCGAGCATGCTAGTACTGTCCTTCTTCCATTTAAAGGGTTTCTAATTTTGTCCAGATTTTGCATCACTGAGCCTAGCATTTACCGCTGCGTCTTCGGCATCACTGCCTCTATTTTTATGCCGACGCTTATTTTTATTGCACCTAGGCATGCCATTTCCATCCCACACCTCCGAGGTGCCGGCTTAGCTGCCATGAGAGTTGCGAGCCAGGCAACTGTACCGGCCCACGCAAAAGCGAGTCATCAAAGAGGTGATGGATAAACATTGTCCTTGGCTTGAGCTGTCGTGCCGGCCATTCATCCTGGATACCATGTCAGAAGACGATGATCGCTTCTACATAAGGACAATCCACTATTTGGTCCGTCTTAGTGAAGAACCTATTCCAAAACTACCTGGCTGACTCGCCAGGCTGCTGAATGATGAGGCTGAGATCGTCGGCGTCCGGAGGTCAGACAAAGGTGCCCTGAAAGCTCACCCTAATGGCGTCTTTCGAGCTACTCCCAGCTCCCGATAAAGTTCTCGGGTAAGATGTTGAGCCAATGCCTTGCCGATCCCTTGAGCTTCTCGCCAGTGAAGCATATCTGGTGAGCTTGTCAGATTCAGGGCTCCGCAGACCCAAGAAAGGTTCAAACTCTCGGGCATGTGCGGAGAACTCAATCTCTCCAGCCAACCAGTTTGTCACCCCAAGGCCTAGCTCGATGAACAAGGTAGAATGTCGGATTTCGGGTTCCGGCAAAACCCTTAAGGTTCGAACACTGGGTGCGCACGAAGATCTCTCCCTCCCCTAGCTCACACACTCGCCATGATCTCAAAGCTCAGCACGCCGAACTCGAAGAACAGGGGACACAAGAGTTTATACTGGTTTGGGCACCAATGTGGTGTAATACCCTACACTAGTGTGGTGTGGTGGATTGCCTTGTAGGCTGAGGATGAACAAGTACAAGGGAAGAACAACCTCCTGAGGAGAGGTGTTCTATAGGTCAGTGAGCTTGTGTGGTTGATGGTGATCTGAATGATCCGTCCTCCCTTGCTAAGGTGGTGGCTAGTCCTATTTATAGAGGCCCGGGCCCTCTACCCAAATATTAGGCGGGAAGGGATCCCACAACAGCCAATTTGAAGGGGGACATCTAGTACAAGCTATCCTGACAAAAGGTGGTCTTCGCCTGCCAAAGGCTCTGGTGGTGATGCTGCCGTGGGTTCCGCGATGACCTCCATCCTGCCGTCCTGCTTGTCTTGGTCTCTTTGCACTGATATGGAAACCTTTGCCTGATGCCTCGAGACTCCTCTCCTGCGCTTTCCCCTTTAGCACCAAAGAGGCAACGAGTACTCTACGTTCGCTGGTGCCCGACTGGCCTTGGTCGTCACAACTCACGTGATGGGAACCTCACGAGGTGCCCCTCGCCTTGATCTCTCCGCTCCTCACGAGCCCGCCTATTGAGGCCGCCCCTCAGGAGGACTTGTGTCATCCACCTCACGAGGCTCGGCCCCTCGCGAGGGTCTTGAGTGTTTGCTGGTGAAGATGGACCGTACCAGGCCGCTCGTGGAGCCACGACGTGGGCTGCAGGCAGGCAAGTCTGGGGACCCCCGTTCCTAGAACGCCGACAGTAGCCCCTGGGCCCAAGGCGCGCTCGGACTTGGCTTCGAGGCGAAGCTAAAGGGCAAGTGTGGAGCGTCGCGGGCCCCAACCGCCTGCAGCCTTGATTGACTTGTGGTGAGTAATGGGATGTGGGCGTCTCCGCTTCCTCACGCTGCCTCGGGAACTGCCTGACTTGACGATTCCCTGGTGCATGTAGAGAAAACCATCATTACTTGTGATCGTGGGGGCCACCGGTTGGCCTTCTCCTGCTATAAATGAGGAGGGGGGCGGAGCCCCCATCGCCCATATCTTCCTGTTCCGCCGGCTTCTTCTTCCTTGCTTCGTTGCTAGCATCGACACCCATGGCGCTGATACGGAGATTCTCGGCCGCTGAGAAGGGAAAAGCCCCCCGCGATGAGCCGGGGCCACTTCCGCCGCAGAAGAGGCTGGCCCGTCGCCATGACGTAGTCGTGAGGCTGGAGGTGTCGAGGCCTTGGTATGAGTGGCCTCCCCTTGGGTATCTGCTGCCCTTGTGCGCCCAGGACGAGGGCTTCGGAGGAGGAGGCGGCGACCCACGTCGTCCGTGCCGCGGCCGCGGTCGCCGTACCGCGGTGGCGCGCGCCGTCGCCCCAGGAACCCACGCCGAGGGTTCCTCGCGCGAACTGGTTATGTGGGTGGCAATGCCTCCATGCTCTTGGATTTGCTTCCCATAGTTCTTCTCTGCAAAGATCCCACCAAGAGGTCTCCTCGAGCTATGGCTGCAGCACGCCGAGTGCGATGCCCCGACGATAGGGGCGGAGGTTGAGGTCATCTCCCCAAGCAAGATCTTCATGACCCGCGGCTGGGGTGAGGTCGCCCGAGTTTGTCGTACGGAGGGCGCCCTCACCATCCATTTCGAGTACGACATCGCCTCCACGATGTTCTTCAAGGTCTTCGACAAGGAAGTCTGCCGCTTGGAGTGCTGCCCTGGTGGGGGTCGCCGGGACGACACGGCGGCAGGAGCCGAGCCAGCCGCCGGCATCACCAGCAGTTCCTACAGCAGCAGCGATGGCGCTTGGGAGTCCAGCGACCCTCCCGAGCCCTACGAGACTCCAAAGACGAGCGACAACAGCTACGTGCCCCCGAGCTCTCGCCGTGCCCGGAGCGCAGCAGCGGCATCCACCCGTCGCTGCCAGTGATCTGGATGGGGTTGGTGCCGGCCTTGTTTGGCCCACTATTGATGATGGCGTCGGCGGTGTTGGCGCGTGTAGATAGGGCTCCTACAAACCTTCTTCTTTTGTTCCTTTCAAGGAATCGAAGCGAAGCCCATGGGGGCGTGCAAAGGGTCTGCAATGCCTTTTGTTGATATCATCCTTATTATGAAGATTTACAAATGCATGTCCTGCTTCGGCTCGGTCTCCCCTTTCCAACTTCGCGGTAGCTTGTGCTCTACGCCGACAGGTCCCGGTCCCCAGGCAAGCTACAGGCGTCGCTGGTATGCCAAGTCGTGATGCCGTGGTCAAGGCCAGGAGGTGAGCGACCCGATGTCCAGTGAGAGCTCCTGAGGCGCGATACTCAAGAGGTCCCCTTTAGCATGCAAGCAGCTACCTAAAGGTAGGAAACGGAGGCGACGTCGCCGTAACAAGGCTGCAACACATGGGAATCCCATGTCGTAGCGCTTGGCCGACCCGAGTGCGAAACTTATCTTAGAAGTCCAGAGTAGATTCCTTGTGCAGCGCCAGACTCGTGCATCGATGGCCACAGTGTAGCCAGGTTAGGCCCGTGCGAGCCTCCCCCTATTTTCCATGCTCTTCTATGTGCTCTACGTCCTCGGGTCCCGGCCCTCGTGCGAGCTCAACCGCTGCTGGTATGCCAGGTCGCAATGCCGTGGTCAAGGCCAGGGGGTGAGGGCTGGAGAGCCAGTAAGAGCTCTTGAGTCGTGATGCTCAGGAGCCCCCCTTCAACATGCAAGCAAATTGCATGGGAAAAGAAGGAGCCTGTGGTACCGCCCACTGTCGCCCCTCGGGAGGTTACTGCAGTGTTAGTGCGAGGAGGGATACAAATTGCAACCATGCTTGCCAGTCTGGCACTAGTTGTTCCGCAAGAAGATGAAGGCACTGAGGGCCTGGCGAGGTGACGTGCGTGGGGCGTGCCGCAAGCCAGAGCTCGACCGCTCAGATTTGTCAGTGTTGTAGGGACAGACCCGAGCACAAGCACCGTGCCAGCATGAGTAGCCTCCGCTGCGGGATGAGCAAGGGGCCGATCGGCGATGCGGGCGGCCGCGGTGGGTGACAATCAAGAAGGTCGTAACCATGGATAACTCATGAGATGGAACAAGCTAGCTTAGATAGATGCAAGAACGATACATGCCATTGGGACGGACCCGAGCGACCTGGGGATGATGCAGCCCGAGGGGCGCCACCGACAAAGAGAGCTAAGATGAAAAAGGATACATGCCATAGGGACAGGCCCATGCGGCCTCGGAATAAAGAAGCCCGAGGGGCGCTCCCAGCTGAATAAACTTGGAAAACGTCACCTGGTTCCGTTGTTGAGGGAGGGTTGAGGTAGCCGAAGGCACGCGATGAAGAAGTCGCTCCTCATGAGCCGCCAGGGCCATAAGCCTCTGGAGGCTCTGGGGGCTCAGGTGGTTCCTTGAGGACCGTCTCCATCTCCGCCAGGACCGCGTGATGCCTGGCCTCCTAAGCCACCAGGATGCTCCGTAGATGACGCTAGTAGGCGGCCGCCACGTTCGGCAAGCCAAATGGCATGCAGACGTAGCTGTGAGGTGGACCCTCGCAGCGCCCGACGCACGAAGGCCAGAAACGGTCCTGAGACGCGGCTCCATTGAGCCCTGAAATGTCGATGCAGACGTGCAGCCCGCTGTCCTCGCCAGGATGGGGAGCTGCGCCAGGTGGGCGGTGGTCGTGGCGCATGGTCTCTGCTTCTTGAAGCTCCGGGGTGGCCTTGATGATGAACTCCTGAGCGCCGAGCGCTCCTTGCACAGTTCCCTCCTGAGGGAAACGTGCCGCAAAGCACGCCTCCACGTGGTGCCCGAGCGCCTCCCTCGTGATGTTGGCTAGATCTGAGGCCCTCCAGAAGAGAGCCCCCGAGCCTCGCCCGAGGAGGGCGCTGGGTGCGCCTTCCTATGCGAAGGAGGGAGGCGCCCTAGCTGCAGGCGTTGATCCTGAGGCGACGCCACTGGAGACGCCGCTCTCCTGAGGCCGTGTGCGGAGTAGTTGCTTCTTCTTCTTGGGGATGGCCTCAGGAGGGTACTGGATGCCCTCGCTGTCGGGGTCTTCTATTGCTGCTGCTTGGAAGGCGCGCTCTAGGGAGCACACTGCATCTCTTTCTTCGCAGGGAACTATGATGATTCCGCCACTTCCTGGCATCTTGAGGACGTTGTAACCTTGGTGGGTCACTGCCATGAACTTGGCTAATGCTGGGTACCCAGGGATGGTGCTGTACGACAGACAGATGTGGGCGACGTCGAAGTCGATGAGCTCGGTGCGGTAGTTGCCACGCTGGCCGAAGGTGACAGGGAGACGGACCTGCCCTATCGGGGTGGTAGAGCCATCGGTCACCCCTGAGAAGGGCTTGGTAGGCTGTAGCTAGTCGTATGGCACTTGGAGGCTCTCGAATGTCTCGACGGACAGGGCATTGAGCCCTGCGCTGCCGTCAATGAGGGTCTTGGTGACTTAGACATTGTTGATGACGGGCGAGCAGAGCATCGGGAGGGCACTAGCAGTGGCCGCACACTTGAGCTGATCTGATGAACTGAAGGTGATGGCGCACTTGGACCACCTAAGCGGGCGCGTGGCCTCGAGCGTGGGAAGGGCTGTGTTCACTTTGTGAGCAAACTTCTTGAAGATGCGCTGGGAAGCTAGGGCCTCAGCACCGCCCAAGATGCAAGCAATGGCACGTGGCTCCTGGAAGCCCCCAGCCCCCTCGTCCTGATGTTGGTCGTCGTTCCTTCTTGGTGGTGGCGGTAGTGGAGGGAGACCAGCATTGCCCTGAGGGAGGTCCTCGCGAGGCTGGTCCCTCCATGCGCCCTCATGAGGCTGGTCTTGCCAGCGGTCCTCACGAGGCCGGTCGCGCCACTCCTGGCGGGGGCCGCGGTCGTCCCAGCGTCCCCCACCTCATCCTCCTCATCGGCCGTCGCCCCGGTCATTGCGCTCAGGGTGTCGACCGAAGCGTCCATCTCGGATGGCCCTGAGCTCCTGACAATCATTGGTGTTGTGGTTGTGTACGTTGTGGAAGGCGCAAAATGGACGACTGCTCTTGGATAACTCGGGGTGGTCCCGGCCGCGCTTCGTGTCTGGCACCGCCGCGAGGACGGCCACCCCCTGGCGCTTCACGTCCTTGGCCTTGGATTTCTTCTCCTCTGGGTCGGTAGCAGGGAGCTCGAGGAGGGAAAGGCGCCCTTCCTCAACTCTTGCGCACTTGGTCGCCATGTTGAACGGCTCTAGAGCCGTGCATAGCTCCTCGTGGATGGCGAGCTCCTCCCTCATCTTGACGTTGCGGACGCCACCGGAAAATGCTGAGATGATGGCCTCATCCGTCACCTTGGGGATCTTGAGGCGAACGCTGTTGAAGCGTTGGATGTACTTCTGCAGGGTCTCTCCTGGCTGCTGCTTGATGCGGCGCAGGTCGCCCACGGCCGGAGGGCGGTCGCGAGTTCCTTGCAAGTTGGCGACGAAGCGGTCGCGCATCTCACCCCAGGACGAGATCGACCCCGGGGGCAAGTTAAGGAGCCACGAGTGTGCACCATCCTTGAGAGACACGGGGAACCAGTTCACCATGACTTTCTCGTCCCCGTTGGCCACCACGATGCTCAGCTCGTAGAGCTGCAAGAACTCCGCAGGGTCAGGGGTGCCGTCGTAGCAAGGAGGTAGGTCAGGCTTGAGCTTGCCCGGCTAGATGACGCTACGCAGCTCTGGAGTGAAGGCGCGACAGCCTGCTGTGGCCACCGGGGCCCTTTGCAGAGGCGGAGCATGCACTTGATGTCCGCGCGCCGCCACCGCAGGCGCCACGCGCTCCTGTCATGGTGGCGCCGGGAGCGCAGGAGCGTTTTCTTGCGGCTGGGGAACTTCTTGGCAGCTTCCTTCTTCTCGCGCGGGCTCCCGACTCGGTGGGTCGTGCCGGGGGGCCGCGCGCCTTGGTGCCAGGGCGTCGTCTTGGTGCGGAGGCGCTCCATGAGCTACCTCACTCGCAGCTGGAAGAGAGCCAGGTAGCGAGAGAGACGGGGCAGGCGAGCCCCCAGTGGCACTGACGAGCTCGGCGCTGTGGTCCAGCCAATCCTCGTAGAGTTCATCGACTGGGCGGTAGCGCAGGAGCTCGCGTGCCATGAGCAGCATGGCCTACGCGTCCGTGGGCGCACGACGAGCGTGGGATGATGAACCGTCCGGAGTAAGCGACAAAGTGGCGGTGCGGCCATCCCGCCGCATGGAGGGGTGCAGCGAAGATGCTTGCTGCTTGTTTCCCGCCGGGACGGTGGCGGCGTTGGCGGAAGGTGATGGAGGACGACGGGGAGGCCCGCCGACAGGGGCCGTCTGAGCGACGCGGGGGGCGAGGGCGGCCCGGCGCTCGGCGCGAGCTCGGGCGCGTCTGCCATGGACGTGGCAGAGCGGTGGTGTAACACCCCGAGGTAACTTGCCATATTTGTAATCCAACTCTTGCCATTTTCGGCATTGTGATATAATATTTCCTCCGTGGTTGGATTTCCCATCGTTTTGCATTTTGTTCATGTCATGCATTTCATATCATGTCATCATGTGCATCGCATTCGCATACGTGTTCGTCTCATGAATCCGAGCATTTTCCCTGTTGTCCGTTTTGCATTCCGGCGCTCCTATGTTCCCCGGCGTCCCCTTTTACATTTCTTCGTGAGCGGGTATTAAACATTCTCGGAATGGACCGAGGTTTGTCAGGTGGCCTTGGTATAGCACCGGTAGACCGCCTGTCAAGTTTCGGGTCAATCGGAGGTCGTTTGATACTCCAACGGTTAACCGAGTAACCGTGAAGGCCTCGTGTGTGTTGAAGCCCAAAACCCCTTCAAAACAGCCCAATAACCCATCTAAGTCACTCCCATGTCCACCGCCGTTCGATCACGATCGCGTGGCCGAAAACCGCACTCCATTTGGAGCTTCCTAGCCCCCTCTACCTATAAATAAACCTCCCCCTCCGAAATCCCGGGTCAATTCACCCCTCCCGCGCGCCGACCGGGCCGCGCCCGTGCCCCGCCCGCCGCCCGCTCCCGCGACCTCTCCAGCCGCGCGCCGCCCGCCTCACCGGCCGGTGCCGCCCGCCCGCGCTGCCGCCGCCCGCGGCCGGCGCCGCCCGCGCCGCCCCGTGCCACCTCGCCGCGCCTCCGCCCTCCACCGCCGTCGCCGGCGCCGGATCTGGCCGGATCCGGCCCGGATCCGCCTCGCGCCGCCTCCCCGTGCCTTCTCCGGCGGATCTCCGGCGAGATCCGTGGCCGTCCTCGAAGTCCTTGACACATTTGCATAAATGTCGCATGTTCATCGCATCATAACTTGGTGTATATTGCTCCGTTTCGTGCGTATAATATGTCAAATTGTTCGCCTCGATGAGTACATCATTTCATTCTATTGCCTCATTTTCATTTGAGGTCATCTTCATGCACGAAATGCTGTAATAAGAGGGCTATGTGATGTTAGTTTCTGATTCTTATCAGAACATGCACTTTTGTCATTTTTGCCATGATTGATGTGTACCTCCTATGAGGTTGAGTCCTACAAGTGTTTTGTAATATGCCATGTTACCTTTCCATAGAATTATGCCATGTATTTTTGTGATCTTTTTGGTGACTAGCACAAGCATGCAAACTAGGGTACTTAATGTTGCTGATTTCAGAGACTTAGCAATTTCATCGTCCCTGCCTGCTGTTATTTTTATGTCATGTGTTCATGTTGTTTCAGAGAGATCTATGCCTCTTTTGAGCATTATAAGTAGGAGTGTTTTGAGTATATGGATTTGATCTATCCATCCATGCCTTTGTTGGTATTTATGGAGTGCTATAGCTTGAGTCAATTGAGCTCTACTTTTGCTATAAAATGTTGCTGGCAGATTGCTTACATGTTATTCGATTTTGCCAAGCTTGTTATAGTTGATCCGTGCATGCTATGATGTTATTCTTGCCATGTATAGTTCCTATGCCATGTCTTATTGATGTATTTATGCTTAGTTTATCATGTTATGCTCTGTAGTGAGTGCATCGAGCTCACGAACATGCCTACTTGTTATCTGTTTTTGACATGTCCAGTTTTTCTGCTGTCTGAAACCTGTAACGAAACTTGCTTAATTGACATGGGTGTTATCATATTTTCTGATCCTTTTTGGCTTATGGTCAGTAAGGGACTTTTTTCAAGTGCTTTGAGTAGACTCATTTTATGCCTTACTTTGCTATGTCCTAATCTCGTAGCATGTTGTTTCATTGCTCTAAACATGTCATCCTGATGTTAATTTCTGGCATGTTATTTTCACAAAGTCTGTGAACCTGTTATCTTTTGCACTCTTGCCATGCTTATTTGAACCTGTTGTGGTGTGATTTAGCCGTAGCTCAGTGTTCATCTTTTGTCAAGCATCTTGAGTAGATTACTGTCATATGCTTGTTGATATGTTTGGGTGCAGTAGCTTAATTTCTTGTTGCTTGCTAAGTACCATCATGCTGTTAATGGCAGATTCTTGTCATTCTTGTTTTGCTTGTCATTTGCAAACCGTGCATCCGATTCCGGTGATCTTTATATCGATTTCAAACGAAATCACCTCACCTATCCAGTGGCATACTTGGTTTGCCAAGATTATGCCTTGTTCATCTTTGTCCCTCCGGAGCACGCATATGCATTGCATATCACATCTCGCATATCATGCCATGTTTTGCATCATGTTGCTTGTGCATTGCATCGTGATTGATGTTTGTCCCCTTTGCTTGTGTTCTTGCTTTGGGTAGAGCCGGGAGACGAGTACGTGAACGAGGAACCTGTTGAGAACGCTTTCGAGGACCAAGCTTTCGACAACTCTGAGAACCTTGCAGGCAAGATGACCATACCCTCGAAATCACTTCTATCTTTGCTTGCTAGATGCTCGCTTTTTTGCTATGCCTATGCTGCGATACCTACCACTTGCTATATCATGCCACCCATATTGGCATGTCAGCCCCTAACCATCCATGTCCTAGCAAACCGTTGATTGGCTATGTTACCGCTTTGCTCAGCCCCTCTTATAGCGTTGTTAGTTGCAGGTGAAGATGAAGTTTGTTACTTGTTGGAACATGGAGATGTTGTTCCTTGTTGGAACATGTTTTACTTGTTGGGATATCACAATACCTCTTATTTAATTAATGCATCTATATACTTGGTAAAGGGTGGAAGGCTCGGCCTTATGCCTGGTGTTTTGTTCCACTCTTGCCACCCTAGTTTCCGTCATACCGGTGTTATGTTCCTTGATTTTGTGTTCCTTACATGGTTGGGTGATTTATGAGACCCCCTTGACAGTTCGCTTTGAATAAGACTCCTCCATCAAGGCCCAACATTGGTTTTACCATTTGCCACCGAAGCCTTTTCCCTTGGGTTATGCAGACTCAAGGGTCATCTTTATTTTAACCCCCCCGGGCCAGTTCTCCTTCGATTGCTGGTCCAAACTAGAGCGCTTTGCAGCGCCACCTCAAGGCAACTTGAGGTCTGGTTTTAGTTGTACGGACAGCTCATCCGGATGTGCCCTGTGACCGAGATATGTGCAGCTCCTATCAGGATTTGTCGGCACAATCGGGCGGCTTTGCTGGACTTGTTTTATTACTGCCGAGATGTCTTGTAGTCCGGGATTCCGAGACTGATCGGGCCTTCCCGGTAGAAGGAATATCCTTCGTTGACCGTGAGAGCTTATAATGGGCTAAGTTGGGACACCCCTGTAGGGTATTATCTTTCGAAAGCCGTGCCCGCGGTTATGAGGCAGATGGGAATTTGTTGATGTCCGGTTGTAGAAAACCCGAAGTAGACCTTAATTAAAACACATCAACCGCGTGTGTAACCGTGATGATCTCTTCTCGGCGGGGTCCGGGAAGTGAACACGGTGTTGGAGTTATGTTTGACGTAGGTTGTTCTAGGATCACTTCTTGATCACTTCTAGCTTCACGACCGTGCTTTGCCTTCTCTTCTCGCTCTCTTTTGCGTTGTAGCCACCATATATGCTAGTCGCTTGCTGCAGCTCCACCTCACAATCCTTTTCCTACCTATAAGCTTAAATAGTCTTGATCTCGCGAGTGTGAGATTGCTGAGTCCCCGTGACTCACAGATTCTACCAATACAGTTGCAGGTGCCAACGATGCCAGTGCAGATGACGCGACCGATCTCACTTGGGAGTTCGACGAGGAACGTGGCCGTTACTATGTGTCTTTTCCTGATGATCAGTAGTGGAGCCCAATTGGGGTGATCCGGGGATCTATGTAGCATTTGGGGTAGTCTTCTTTCATTTTGGTACCGTAGTCGGACCTTGTGTGTAACTTGAATGATGAATGTTTGTTTATGTATTGTGTGAAGTGGCGACTATAAGCCAACTATGTATCTCTTTCCCTTATGTATTACATGGGTTGTGTGAAGATTACCCCACTTGCGACATTGCTTTCAATGCGGTTATGCCTCTAAGTCGTGCCTCGACACGTGGGAGATATAGCCGCATCGAGGGCGTTACAAGTTGGTAATCAGAGCCTTCCCCGACCTTAGGAGCCCCCACTGATTGATCGTTTTTAGTGGCCGAGTTGTGTCTAGAAAAATGTTTTGAGTCATTTAGGAATTATATATCGGAGAGTTTAGGAATTCTTTTTACTTCCCAGTCTCCTTATCGCTCTGGTAAGGCATCCTGACGTAGAGTTTTGACTCTTCTCTTCTCAAATTTCACTAAAAATTTTTTTAGGATCACGCGGGTATCTTAGAATCGTTCCGATGGTTTTATGATGACAACATTGTCTTGGTTGCCTCCCGTCAGCAGGGGTTTTAGAGGAGGTGTCCCGGGGAGTTGAGCTCCAAGGTGTTGTCGTCATAATTTTATCGTTACAGTTCTGGAATACCTGAGTTTAGTACGCCGACATCGAAAATCTCTTTTGTACAGTTGTTGGTGAGATAACCCTGATAGCCCAGTACTGAGGCGAGTGCGGGAGTATTGCCATGACTTGTATAACGGGTGCTTTTTGAAGGTTGAGGTAGATGATTTCCGAATGTTTCTTGGTTATGTGAAGGATGGATACAGCTGGATCTAGGTATTGTTAGTTTGGGTGATATATTTTGTGTCCCCTGTATCCCCAACACCTGATTGCATAACCAGAATGTTTCGGGAGTTTATAAGTGGGAATTCATGTAGCTCTAGTAGTTCTTCCGCAGATATTTGGTTCGTGATTGGGTAATCCTTACCAAGTATTTGTTCACATCCGTACCTTGTTGATTTTATTCCATACCTTTTTCTAAGTGGCTTCTCAACTTATGGAAGTGTGATGAATTACTTTGGAATTCATTCGTTCATTCTTGTTTGAATGTTTATTGTGAAGACTATATGTTGCAATTTCGATCCTTTGATTCATCTTGAATATATCTTTTTTCAAGATGCTAATGGATGTCACCCTCTTCAGGATGGCTCCGCCAACGCGTCAGAATCCGGAACGCAATGAAGGAAGTCAGGCTAACCCTCCGCCACCACCTCCGCCTCCGGAGGCATGGCAAGCCTTGATGACTGCCACAAATGCCAACGCTCAGATTCTGATTCAGCTATTGCAAGATCGCAACCAAGGGCAAGGTAATCAAGAGAATCAAGGCCAAGGCAACAATCAGCCGCACTTCGCTTCACTCAACCAGTTCCTTGCTAATCAGCCAAAGACCTTCAGCTATTGTGTCGAGGCCACAGACGCCGATGATTGGCTAGTGGATATCAGCAAGCATTTCGAGTGCAGCAATGTCAGACCTTAGGACTTTGTCAAGTTTGCTTCTTTTCAACTCAAGGATCAAGCTGCTGAGTGGTTCCAGCAATACAAAGATTCCAGAGGAGGTCGTGTGATTACCTGGGATGATTTCCGCCGTGACTTCAAAGCTCACCACATTCCAGAAAGTGTTGTTGAGAGTAAGCGTGAGGAATTCCGCAATCTCAACCAAGGCAACATGTCCGTGTATCAATACAACACTCAGTTCCAGAAGCTCTCTCGTTTTGCGAGGCAAGACATCCCTGATGAGAAGAGTATGATCTACCAATTTAGGCGTGGTCTCAGAGAAGATCTGCAACTTGCTCTCGTGCTTTTCGAGCCATTAAAGTATGATGAATTCTACAACATGGCGCTGAAACAAGAAGCTGCTCAGCTCAAGTGTGAGGCATCTAAGAAGAGAGTCAGAGACGCAGTTCAGTCTTCTTCTTCTTCACTTGTGGCAGCTAAGCAACAGAAGTTCTGGTTGCCTCCTCCTCCTCCGTTCCGTCAGCCTTATCAGCAGAAGAACTCAGGTGGCCGTGGATCTTCCCACCCACCCAACCCTGGCTATCAGAACAAGTCTCAGAACCAAGCTCCAAGGCCAAGTGCTCCTTACCATCGTCCGCTCTCAGAGGTGACTTGTAATAAATGTCAGCAGAAGGGTCACTATGCGAACATGTGCTTCAACCAAAGGCGCCTTCCGCCTCCTCCTCCTGTGAAATCGTCAAGCAATGCAGTGGTCAAGCATAATCCTAAGTCTGCAAAGGTGAACATGTTGAATGCAGCTCAAGCAGAGGATTCTTCAGAAGTGATCATGGGTAATCTTCCTGTTAATGATATTCCTGCAAAAGTCTTATTTGATACTGGTGCTTCGCATTGTTTCATCTCAAGATCTTTTGCATCTAAGCATGAGTTGGGTTATCAAGTTTTGCCTAGTTCTTTATCAGCGGTGTCCCCGGGTAAGCAAATGACAGCTAATATTTGTGTCCCGAATGTTTCCATCAAGATGGGCGACTATAGATTTCTGGCTAAACCAATTGTTCTTGGTGACTCTGATATTGATCTTATTCTCGGGATGGACTGGCTTTCTAAGCACAAGGCTCAGCTTGATTGTGCTGCCAGGGAAATTCAATTGACTCACTCTTCTGACGATGTGATCATCTATGCCTCTCGTGATGATACCATTCGGTTGTTTTCTCTCAATGAGAATGGTGAATTGGATGCTATCTCTCAGATTCCAGTTGTTTGCGAGTACCAAGATGTTTTTCTAGAAGAGCTTCCGGGTATGCCTCCCCGCCGGCCAGTTGAATTCGTTATTGATCTTGAGCCTGACACGGAACCCGTTTGCGAGCGTCCTTACAAGCTTGGACCAGATGAGTTGAAGGAATAGAAGAAACAACTCGATGAACAAGAGCGTCTGGGTCTGATCAGACCGAGTTCTTCTCCTTGGGGTTGTGGTGTTCTTTTTGTCAAGAAGAAGGATGGCACGGACCGACTTTGCGTCGATTACCGTCCATTGAACAAGAAGACTATCAAAAACAAGTACCCACTTCCCAACATCAACAAGCTATTTGAGCAACTTAAAGGTGCTAAAGTGTTCTCCACGCTTGACCTTCGTATGGGTTATCATCAAATTCGCATTCGTGAAGAAGATATTCCCAAGACAGCATTCAGACCAAGCTTTTGTTCTTATGAATATACTGGCATGTCTTTCGGCCTTGTCAATGCACCTCCAGCATTCACTCGCTTGATGAATTTCATCTTCAACCCCTACATCAACGAATTTGTCTTGATCTATCTCGATGATATTTTGGTCTTCTCCAAGAATAAGGAGGATCATGCCAAACATTTGCGATTGGTACTCGACAAGCTCAAAGAGTATAAATTATATGCTAAGTTCTCCAAATGTGAATTCTGGCTTGATGAAGTTCTTTATCTTGGTCATATCATCTCTGCCAAGGGCATTGCTATTAATCCAGAGAGGGTGTCTGCAGTTTTGAATTGGGAACCTCCTCAGAATGTCAAGCAGCTTCGCAGTTTTCTTGGACTTGCAAGCTATTGCCGAAGATTCGTTGAGAATTTCCAAAGATTGCAAAGCCTCTTTCCAACCTCCTCCAGAAGCATGTGAAGTATGTCTGGTCTCTTGAGTGTGACGTGGCTTTCAACACTATCAAAGAGAAACTCGTCATCGCTCCAGTTTTGACTCCTCCTGACGAATCCAAGCCTTATGAAGTTTTCTGTGATGCTTCTCTTTAGGGCCTCGGTGCCGTCTTAATGCAAGAGAAGAAGGTTGTGGCCTATACCTCTCGTCAGTTGAAGCCCAACGAAAAGAACTACCCCACTCACGATCTTGAGTTGGCGGCAGTTGTCCACGCACTAATAACATGGAGACATCTCCTGTTGGGAAGGAAAGTGGACATTTTCACCGATCACAAGAGTCTCAAGTACATCTTCACTCAGCCCCACCTCAACCTCAGGCAAACTCGATGGGTCGAAATGATTCAAGAGTATAATCCGAGTATTGAATATACTCCAGGCAAGGCTAACGTGATTGCAGACGCTTTGAGCAGGAAGGCTTATTGCAACAGCTTAATCCTCAAGCCCTTTCAACCGGATCTTTGTGAGGCTTTCCGCAAGTTGAATCTCCAAGTCGTCCCTCAAGGTTTTCTTGCCAACCTCATTGTCTCTCCTACTTTGGAAGATCAGATTCGTGAGGCACAACTGTTGGATACCATGGTGAAGAAGGTGAAACGTGGTATTGACAAGGGCATTTCCAAATACAAGTGCTATCGCGTTGATGACAGAGATACTCTTTTCTTCAAGGACCGGATCGTGGTTCCTAAGGGTGATCTTCGTAAAGTCATTATGAACGAAGCGCACAACTCTCTTCTGTCAATTCATCCTGGAAGTACGAAGATGTACCATGACCTCAAGCAGTCGTATTGGTGGACTTGAATGAAGCGAGAGATTGCTCAATTCGTGAATGAATGTGATGTTTGTCGAAGGGTGAAAGCAGAACACCAACGACCAGCTGGTCTGCTCCAACCTCTTGCTATTCCAGAATGGAAGTTTGATCATATCGAAATGGACTTCGTGACTGGTTTTCCTAAGTCCAAGCGTGGAAATGATGCTATCTTCGTCGTCATCGACAAGCTCACCAAAGTGGCTCATTTTCTCCCTATCAAAGAGTCTATCACAGCAGCGCAGCTGGCAGAGCTCTACACCTCCAGAATTGTCTCCTTGCATGGCATTCCACAATTGATCTCTTCAGACTGTGGCAGCATCTTTACCTCCAAGTTTTGGTATTCTTTTCAGAAGGCCATGGGCACAAATATTCGCTTCAGCACAGCTTTCCACCCTCAAACTAGTGGACAAGTCGAGCGTGTCAACCAAATTCTTGAAGATATGCTCAGAGCCTGTGTTATCTCTTTCGGCATGAAGTGGGAGGATTGTCTTCCTTATGCCGAGTTCTCTTACAACAACAGTTTTCAAGCCAGCTCGGGCAAAGCCCCATTCGAGATTCTCTATGGCAGAAAGTGCCGTACTCCTCTCAACTGGTCTGAAACCGGTGAACGCCAATTGCTTGGCAACGATTTGATCTCAGAGGCTGAGGAAATGTGCAAGGTCATTCGTGAGAACCTCAAAGCCGCGCAATCGCGCCAGAAGAGCTATTATGATAGCAAACATCGTGATTTGGCATTCGAGATCGGAGACCATGTCTACCTCCGCGTCTCTCCAATGAAAGGAACTCGTCGCTTCGGTATCAAGGGGAAACTTGCCCCTAGATACGTGGGCCCTTTCAAGATCATCGGCAAACGAGGCGATCTCGCCTATCAACTTGAGCTTCCCTCCAACTTTGCAAATGTGCACGATGTCTTCCATGTGTCACAGCTTCGCAAGTGCTTCAAGACGCCTGAGCGCACCATCAACTTCGAAGAGATTGATCTTCAAGAAGATTTGTCCTATCATGAGCATCCCGTTGCTATTCTTGAAGAAACTGAGCGCAAGACTCGCAACAAGTCAATCAAATTCCTGAAAGTGAAATCGTCACACCATTCAGACCGAGAGGCCACCTGGGAGTGTGAGGACCACCTACGTTCCGAGTATCCGAAGTTCTTTCAGTCCTAGATCTCGGGACGAGATCCTCTCATAGTGGTGGAGTGTTGTAACACCCCGATGTAACTTGCCATATTTGTAATCCAACTCTTGCCATTTTCGGCATTGTGATATAATATTTCCTCCGTGGTTGGATTTCCCTTCGTTTTGCATTTTGTTCATGTCATGCATTTCATATCATGTCATCATGTGCATCGCATTCGCATACGTGTTCGTCTCATGAATCCGAGCATTTCCCCGTTGTCAGTTTTGCATTCCGGCGCTCCTATGTTCCCCGGCGTCCCCTTTTACATTTCTCTGTGAGCGGGTATTAAACATTCTCGGAATGGACCGAGGTTTGTCAGGCGGCCCGGTAGACCGCCTGTCATGTTTCGGGTCAATCGGAGGTCGTTTGATACTCCAACAGTTAACCGGGTAACCGTGAAGGCCTCGTGTGTGTTGCAGCCCAAAACCCCTTCAAAACAGCCCAATAACCCATCTAAGTCACTCCCATGTCCACCGCCGTTCGATCACGATCGCGTGGCCGAAAACCGCACTCCATTTGGAGCTTCCTAGCCCCCTCTACCTATAAATAAACCCCCCCCTCCGAAATCCCGGGTCAATTCACCCCTAACCCCTCCCGCGCGCCGACTGGGCCGCGCCCGCGCCCCGCCCGCCGCCCGCTCGCCGCCCGCTCCCGCGACCTCTCCAGCCGCGCGCTGCCCGCCTCGCCGGCCGGTGCCGCCCGCCCGCGCCGCCGCCGACCGCGGCCGGCGCAGCCCGCGCCGCCCCGCGCCACCTCGCCGCGCCACCTCGCCGCGCCTCCGCCCTCCACCGCCGTCGCCGGCGCCGGATCCGGCCGGATCCGGCCCGGATTCGCCTCGCGCCGCCTCCCCGTGCCTTCTCCGGTGGATCTCCGACGAGATCCGCGGCCGTCCTCGAAGTTTGCGCCGGGGTTGACTTCCCCTCTCTCCCGAAATTTCTCTAAGTCCTTGACACATTTGCATAAATGTCGCATGTTCATCGCATCAGAACTTGGTGTATATTGCTCCGTTTCGTGCATATGATATGTCAAATTGTTCGCCTCGATGAGTACAACATTTCATTCCATTGCATCATTTTCATTTGAGGTCATCTTGATGCCCGAAATGCTGTTAGAAGAGGGCTATGTGATGTTAGTTTTTGATTCTTATCAGAACATGCACTTTTGTCATTTTTGCCATGATTGATGTGTACCTCCTATGAGGTTGAGTCCTACATGTGTTTTGTAATATGCCATGTTACCTTTCCAGAGAATTATGCCATGTATTTTTGTAATATGAGGTTGAGTCCTACATGTGTTTTGTAATATGCCATGTTACCTTTCCAGAGAATTATGCCATGTATTTTTGTAATATGAGGTTGAGTCCTACATGTTTTTTGTAATATGCCATGTTACCTTTCCAGAGAATTATGCCATGTATTTTTGTGATCTTTGTGGTGACTAGCACAAGCATGCAAACTAGGGTACTTAATGTTGCTGATTTCAGAGACTTAGCAATTTCATCGTCCCTGCCTGCTGTTATTTTTATGTCATGTGTTCATGTTGTTTCAGAGAGATCTATGCCTCTTTTGAGCATTATAAGTAGGAGTGTTTTGAGTATATGGATTTGATCTATCCATCCATGCCTTTGTTGGTATTTATGGAGTGCCATAGCTTGAGTCAATTGAGCTCTACTTTTGCTATAAAATGTTGCTGGCAGATTGCTTACATGTTATTCGATTTTGCCAAGCTTGTTATAGTTGATCCTTGCATGCTATGATGTTATTCTTGCCATGTCTAGTTCCTATGCCATGTCTTCTTGATGTAGGTATGCTTAGTTTTTCATGTGATGCTCTGTAGTGAGTGCATTGAGCTCACGAACATGCCTACTTGTTATCTGTTTTTGACATGTCCAGTTTTTCTGCTAAGTCTGAAACCTGTAATGAAACTTGCTTAATTGATATGGGTGTTATCATATTTTCTGATCCTTTTTGGCTTATGATCAATAAGGAACTTTTGTCAAGTGCTTTGAGTAGACTCATTCCGTGCCTTACTTTGCTATGTCCTAATTTTGTAGCATGTTGTTTCATTGCTCTAAACATGCCATCCTGATGTTAATTTCTGGCATGTTGTTATTTTCACTAAGTCTGTGAACCTGTTATCTTTTGCACTCTTGCCATGCTTATCTGAACCTGTTGTGGTGTGATTTAGCCGTAGCTCAGTGTTCATATTTTGTCAAGCATCTTGAGTAGATTACTGTCATATTCTTATTGATATGTTTGGGTGCAGTAGCTTAATTTCTTGTTGCTTGCTAAGTAGCATCATGCTGTTAATGGCAGATTCTTGTCATTCTTGTTTTGCTTGTCATTTGCAAACCGTGCATCCGATTCCGGTGATCTTTATATCGATTTCAACCGAAATCACCTCACCCATCCAGTGGCATACTTGGTTTGCCAAGATTATGCCTTGTTCATCTTTGTCCCTCCGGAGCACGCATATGCATTGCATATCACATCTCGCATATCATGCCATGTTTTGCATCATGTTGCTTGTGCATTGCATCCTGATTGATGTTTGTCCCCTTTGCTTGTGTTCTTGCTTTGGGTAGAGCCGGGAGACGAGTACGTGAACGAGGAACCTGTTGAGAACGCTTTCGAGGACCAAGCTTTCGACAACTCTGAGAACCTTGCAGGCAAGATGACCATACCCTCGAAATCACTTCTATCTTTGCTTGCTAGATGCTCGCTCTTTTGCTATGCCTATGCTGCGATACCTACCACTTGCTATATCATGCCAACCATATTGCCATGTCAGCCCCTAACCATCCATGTCCTAGCAAACCGTTGATTGGCTATGTTACCGCTTTGCTCAGCCCCTCTTATAGCGTTGTTATTTGCAGGTGAAGATGAAGTTTGTTCCTTGTTGGAACATGGAGATGTTGTTCCTTGTTGGAACATGTTTTACTTGTTGGGATATCACAATACCTCTTATTTAATTAATGCATCTATATACTTGGTAAAGGGTGGAAGGCTCGGCCTTATGCCTGGTGTTTTGTTCCACTCTTGCCACCCTAGTTTCCGTCATACCGGTGTTATGTTCCTTGATTTTGCGTTCCTTACATGGTTGGGTGATTTATCGGACCCCCTTGACAGTTCGCTTTGAATAAGACTCCTCCAGCAAGGCCCAACATTGGTTTTACCATTTGCCACCTAAGCCTTTTTCCCTTGGGTTCTGCAGACTCAAGGGTCATCTTTATTTTAACCCCCCCGGGCCAGTTCTCCTTCGATTGCTGGTCCAAACTAGAGCGCTTTGCAGCGCCACCTCAAGGCAACTTGAGGTCTGGTTTTAGTTGTACGGACAGCTCATCCGGATGTGCCCTGAGACCGAGATATGTGCAGCTCCTATCAGGATTTGTCGGCACAATCGGGCGGCTTTGCTGGACTTGTTTTATTACTGCCGAGATGTCTTGTAGTCCGGGATTCCGAGACTGATCGGGCCTTCCCGGTAGAAGGAATATCCTTCGTTGACCGTGAGAGCTTATAATGGGCTAAGTTGGGACACCCCTGCAGGGTATTATCTTTCGAAAGCCGTGCCCGCGGTTATGAGGCAGATGGGAATTTGTTGATGTCCGGTTGTAGAAAACCCAAAGTTGACCTTAATTAAAACACATCAACCGCGTGTGTAACCGTGATGGTCTCTTCTCGGCGGGGTCCGGGAAGTGAACACGGTGTTGGAGTTATGTTTGACGTAGGTTGTTCTAGGATCACTTCTTGATCACTTCTAGCTTCACGACCGTGCTTTGCCTTCTCTTCTCACTCTCTGTTGCGTTGTAGCCACCATATATGCTTGTCGCTTGCTGCAGCTCCACCTCACAATCCTTTTCCTACCTATAAGCTTAAATAGTCTTGATCTCGCGAGTGTGAGATTGCTGAGTCCCCGTGACTCACAGATTCTACCAATACAGTTGCAGGTGCCAACGATGCCAGTGCAGATGACGCGACCGAGCTCACTTGGGAGTTCGACGAGGAACGTAGCCGTTACTATGTGTCTTTTCCTGATGATCAGTAGTGGAGCCCAGTTGGGGTGATCCGGGGATCTATGTAGCATTTGGGGTAGTCTTCTTTCATTTTGGTACCGTAGTCGGACCTTGAGTGTAACTTGAATGATGAATGTTTGTTTACGTATTGTGTGAAGTGGCGACTGTAAGCCAACTATGTATCTCTTTCCCTTATGTATTACGTGGGTTGTGTGAAGATTACCTCACTTGCGACATTGCTTTCAATGCGGTTATGCCTCTAAGTCGTGCCTCGACACGTGGGAGATATAGCCGCATCGAGGGCGTTACAGGTGGAGCACAGATCGTCAAAAGGAAAGCTTCAGCGCACCCCTACCTAGCACGCCAAATGTCGCATTTGGGGTTCCGGCCAAACCCTTAAATTTTGAACACTGGGGTGCGCACGAAGATCTCTCCCTCCCCTAGCTCACACAGTCGCCACGGTCTCAAAGCTCAGCACGCCGAACTCGAAGAACAGGGGACACAAGAGTTTATACTGGTTCGGGCCACCGATGTGGTGTAATACCCTACTCCAGTGTGGTGTTGTTGATTGCCTTGTAGGCTGAGGATGAACTAGTACAAGGGAAGAGCAGCCTCCTGAGGAGAGGTGTTCTAGAGCTTGGTGAGCTTGTGTGGTTGATGGTGATCTAAATGATCCGTCCTCCCTTGCTAAGGTGGTGGCTAGTCCTATTTATAGAGGCCCGGGTCCTCTCCCCAAATATTAGGCGGGAAGGGATCCCACAACGGCCAATTTGAAGGGGTACAGCTAGTACAAGCTATCCCGACAAAAGGTGGCTTTCGCCTTCCAAAGGCTCTGGTGGTGACGCCGTCGTGGGCTCCGCGATGACCTCCGTCCTGCTGGTCTTGGTCTCATTGCACCAATATGGAAACCTTTGCCTGATGCCTTGGGACTCCTCGCCTGCCCTTGCCCCTTTAGCACCAAAGAGGCAGCGGGTACTCTGCGCCAGCTGGCGCCCGCCTGGTGCCCGCCTGGCCTTGGTCTTCATGGCTCACGTCATGGGAACCTCACGAGGTGCCCCTCGCCTTGATCTCTCTGCTCCTCATGAGCAAGCCTAGTGAGGCCGCCCCTAAGGAGGTCTTGTGTCGTTCGCCTCGCGAGGCTCGGCCCCTCGCGAGGGTCTTGAGTGTTTGCTGGTGAAGATGGGCCATACCAGGCCGCTCGTGGAGCCATGCCGTGGGCCACAGGCAGGCAAGTCTGGGGACCCCTGTTCCCAGAACGCTGACATAGAAGACGGACACAACAGTTTACCCCGGTTCAGGCCACCTTGTGTTGTAAGACCCTACTCCGGCTTTGGGGTGGATTAGCCTCACGGGGGGGGGGGGGGGGGCTGAGGATGAACTAGTACAAGGGAAGAACAACCTCGCGAGGTTTGCTCTGGCGAGGGAGTGAGTCAAAGATCCCTCCCTCTTGGTGGTGGCTAGCCGATGTCTATAGTGGCCTCGGTCATGTTCCTCCAAAACGAAGGCGAGAAGGGATCCCAAAGTGGCTAAATTGAAAGGGGACAAGTAGTACATCTTATCCTGACGAAAGGTGGTCTTCGCCTGCAAAGCTTCTAGTCATGACACCGTGGTGGGCTCGGTGATGACATCCGTCCTGCCGTCTTGGCGGTATTTGTCTTGTTGCACAGGAATGGAAACCTTTGGTTGGTACCTCAGGACCCTGCGCCTGCGCTTGCCTCCTTAGCACCAAAGAGGAAACCTGCTTATCTACGCCCGCTGGCGCCTGCTGGGCCCCAGTCATCATGGCTTGCGTCACCTCAACTTCATGAGGTGGGCACCTTCATAGGAATCTCCGCTCCTCAGGAGCCAGCCTGGGGAGGCCGCTCCCTCTGGAGGTCCTGATGTCGCCCGCCCCGCGAGGTTTGGCCCCTCGCGAGGGTCTTGTCTTGAAGGTGTTGTAGATGTGCCATACCAGGCCATCGATGGAGCCATGTTGTGGGCCGCAGGCAAGCATATGTAGGTACCCTGGTTTGCAGGACGCCGATAGTAGCCCCGGGCCCAAGGCATGCTCGGACTTGGCTTCGAGGCGAAGCCAAAGGGCAAGGGCGGAGCGCCGTGGGCCCCAATCGCCAGCGGGCCAGGCTGACGCGTGGCGCTTGATGGGACGTGGGCGTCTCCACTTCCCCATGCTGCCTTGGCAACTGCCCAGGATGACAAAAGACTGTCGCCCACCACCGAGACGTCATTGCCTTCTTCTCGCCTCGCTCCAGATCCCCTTTCTCCCTGCCAAGAGCATATCCAGATCTGGTCGAATTCCTCCTCCCTTCTGCATCTCTCCTTGTAAGGTATTGCGGATAGCATCCGGGAAGGTGAAGCCTGCCGCTTCATCCGCAAGCTCCTCCTCTGCCCTCGCGCCGGCCTTCAACACGTCCTCCATCACCGAGAGGAAGCACCTCGCCACCGCGCTCCCACTGACGGCGAGCAACGACAACGAGTGGAAGGAGATGGCGCTCCTGGCAGGCTCTACCTAGTGAGGGACCCTGGCGGGGACATTTTATCCCTTCTTCCTTCACAGCATCTCCGTGGGGTCGTCCCGCCTTTCTCCAAGTTCTTCACCGCCGTTCCCGACCACTACCCGGTTCAGTCCCTGCACCTCCAGCCCAACTCCATCCTTCTCTTGTCCATCTTCGCCGTCTACTGCGAGGCATTCGTGGCCGCGATGCCCTCCGTTGCGCTCCTCTGCCACTTCTTCTACCTCTGGATGCATGACCCAAACCAATGTTCCAGCTGCATCTCCTTCGCCGTGGTCTACAGTGGCAACACGCTCATGAGGGCCGGGAAGAAGGTGGAGAACTTCTGGCGCAAGTGGGTCTTCATGGATGCCAGGAGCCTCCACATGCAGCTAGAATTGCCGACCAAGCTGCCGGAGAAGCTTGATTGGTGGGATCATGAGAACCTCACCGACCCTAGGCAGCGCCAGTCCCGAGGAAGATGACGATGGACATGGAGGCCGGGGTGCTGACACGGGCCATGCTCGTCAAGGAGTTCCTGACGCAGTGCCTGGCCCCGCTCTAGGCGCACTCGTGCCCCATGTGGGAGTTCAAGGGCGCTGAGGACGACATCTGGCTGCGCTTAGGGAGCTTGACGGGTGAGGAGCTGGACAAGGCCTTGCACACCCTACTTGAGAAGGATCCGGGTGTCCTCCCGGTGGCCTAAATCCCGCTGTACCATCCTGCCGACGGGGTGACGCAGGTCGCCGGCAGGCCCGTCTTCAACGAGCTGGGCCTCGTGCCTCCTGAGCTCCCCAACTCCCTGGTGCCTGTGTCTTCCAGAGAGGACTTTGAGGAGAAGGGGGAGGAGGCCTCGGAGGCGACTATGGACGATGTGGCGGAGACCTCTCCCTGTCGCAGAGCAAGCTTCTCTGTGGCCTCTCTGACGATGACGACGCTGCTGAGCCCCCGGTCAAGGAATCCCCGCGCTCCACCGAGGTCGTCATGAGGTCTAGGGCCACCCCCTTGCGGAGGCTAGACCGAGTGACTCCAAAGAAGGGAGAGGTGACATCCCTTCCTCGAGGTGACACCTCCGCCTTGCCGCCCATCGCCGCCGCATCAAGGCCAGCCGTCGTGCACCCCACTGATCCTCAGGGTCCGACAAAGCCCGCGTTAAGGAAGATTGGGGGCGCCCTGGCCAGGGCTAGAAAAAGAGAGTACATCGCCGCTGACGATTAAGTATCTTACCTTGCTTTCGTTTGCCATCCTTGATGCCGTGCCAACAATACTACCATCCTGGTAGCCAGTATGGAGACCGTGGTGAAGAAGAGGAAGGAGGGAGTGGGGACCCCGGAGGCACCACCGTCCGCCACGGCCATGGTGACCCCGATGCAGATGGGGGACATCACCTCACACTCACCCGTGACGGAGTGGGCCCCTCAAGGCACGGTGTTTGAGCCTCAGGAGGAGGCTGCCTCTATAGGCCAGCAGACTCCGGAGCCGCCCATTCCCATCACACCCAAGGGGGGTTCGGGGGCTCCAGAGACCCCAGCTGCCCTTGCTGTTGTGGCGACGCCAACCCATGCGCTGGTGCTGCCTCCTCCCCAGGCCCTTGTGTTGGCGGACTACAACTGCGTTGTCAGGCCTGGGGCTCTGGAGGAAGCTTTCTCGATGTTGGACCAGCTCTGGACTGGCCTCCAGGACACTGATAGGTGCATGGTGAAGGAGCGCATGGGGCTAATCTCAGGTTGGCTCTAGGCCGATGCGTCCGCCAGGACGACCTGGAGCCGAGCCGAGGCCGCCGCCACGGAGAGAAGGAGGGAGGCCAATGAAGCCGCGAAGGCTCGTGGCGTGGTGCACGCCGACGTGGCATCCAGCAAGGGGCGCTGTAGCATGGTGGAGGCCAAGCTGAAGGCCCCCCGCGAGGAGCAGGCTGCCCACACCCGTCGGATCCAAGCGCAAGAGGAGGAGCTCAAGGCCTAGGAGGCGACACTCGCCGACCGTGACGCCAAGCTGGCCGAGGCGACCAAGGACCAAGCTGCAGAGCAGGACTGCCTGGGCAAGCTGAAGGAGGAGGTGGACAAGGCCCAGGTGTCCCATGCCCAGTTCGTCTCTAAGGCAACGGCCAGGCTGGAGGCCAGGGAGAAGACCCTAGCTTCCGCCGAGAAGGTGGCGGCCATGGGACGCGAAGCCTTCGTGTCCCTCGAGCTGAGGTCCCGCATGGTGCTGCACTCCCTTTACGGAGAAGGGTACAAGAAGCTGCAGTTGAATCCAAAGGATGGCCTTGTTGGGCTTCTCCCCAAGCTTACTTAGGCGCTTGAGGGCATCGCCGCTGGAGTGGACCCATGGTGGAGGGGGGGTGTCACGCGCTTTTCACCGCGGCCGCAACGCGTGTCTTAAGCCATCTCCACCTCCTGGAGCCAAGCCTCGACCTTAGCACCTTGATCTAAATGGTGGCTCCTGAGTCCCACAATGCTGCTACCGAGGCCGTGAAGAAGTAGGTGGAAGCCCTACTGGAGAAGTTCCTCTGTGTCCCCGACCCCACGGCTGTGGTGACCGGAGCCGGCGACGAAGATGGTGGCGGCATCATCAGCGACGGGCTCCCCAAGGCGGGTGACAATGGCAACCAAGGCGATGACGGTGCTTCCACGTAGTTCGACCCTGCGACATCCATCGTGCCTCACGGAGGCATGAGAACTTCTGCTGAAATTCGTGGAACATTATGTCTTGTAATAACCGTTGGGACTCCGCAATTTCCTTTCCGTGCTCGGTTTCCTTCTTGTTTGCCTTAGTGTTCTGCATCGGCAGGGCCCGGCCCCGCACATACCTCATCCGCCGTTGGGGCATCCGGATCACCAGGACGAGGCTAACGGGTGAGGGCTACATGACTAGTGACGCCCCTGAGTCGCGATGCTCAGGGGTCCCCCTTGACGTACGAACGGGCCTCATGAGGGTTACGTGAGCAGCGTCTGTGTTAATCTAGAGCCCTTCATACCTTTCCTCGCCAGCTTTTGCTTGGGAGGGACGCGATAAGACCATGTGCGAGAGTCATGGTGCGGTGGCGTGCGTCAGGCGTGGCCTGAGTGTAGCCCCCGTGCCCAGCCCCCTCGCGCGGCCCTCCCATAGGGAAAGCGGCGCGACGAGGCCAGACGGCGAGCCTGTTGGCCCTCCCGAGGTTATTGTAGCTGCCATGGCACCCTCAGTTGTTTATTCACCAGTGCGGAGCATGGTGCTTCCACTTAGCATGGGCATAGCCGCTCCTCGACCGTGTCGTTCGCCAGGGCGGAGCATGGGGCTTCCACTTGTGCGTGGGTGGGCGTTCCCTCGGGGGGAGACTCCGGGGCGTGTACATCCCCGTTCGTACATGTGCTCTAGGACGGCAGGGCTGGAGGAGGTGTATATGGGCACGCATGACTCACGGGACCGTACCTCAAGGCGGGGTGCGCCTGAATTTTTGGTTCGGAACATTTGTAAGGGTCCTGCAAGATGTTTAGGTGGCCTACGGTGAGTGAATCTCTAGAGGACATTGCATGAGAAGGCCAAACACCAATGACCCCAGGAGGTGACGTGAACGGGGCCGGCCCGCCAGACAGAGCTCAGTTGTTGGGTTTATCGACGCTGCAGGGACAGACCCGAGCACAGACGCCGTGCCCAGTCTTCTCATGCAACAATCCTAAAGAAAGACAATCGGCGTGCAGCTCCCACGGGAACAAGGAACCAAGGACCATGGGAGGTGACGTACACGGGAGCTGGCCCGTGAGACAGAGCTCGACCACTTGGGTTTAGCGACATTACACACTACAAAAAAAAAGACACATCCATGACATTTTGGGCCGAACAATTTTTTTTCTGTCATACTTATGACACTTCTATGACGATAATTGTGACAAAACTCGGTATCATCATAGATGTGGTGGGGTCCTACTTCTATGACAAAAAATCATGACAGAAAATGGGCTTTTCGTCCTGGGCGGGAGGGAGACGCAGCTGCAAGACATTCTTTGGGCCGTCCATGAGGAAAAAAACGTGGTAGAAGCGAGGGTGAGGAAAATACCAGGAAGTTCCCAGTTACGGTGGGTGGTCGGGGCAGAGCGATACGCGTTTCTCTCGTATGTACGCGCGTGTGTGCGAGGCGTTGCGCTCTAAGTGAACCTGAGTGAGGCGTTGGGCTCTAGGTGAACCCGAGCGGTTGCATTGCAGGCTACGCGTTACTGAACCCGAGCGATCGATCGATCCCTTGCTGTTAACTGAACCCGAGTGATTCCTTCACTACTACTGCTAACTAAAGCCGATCGATGTCGCCTCTGGATGAACAATGAGCGTTGTGGGGGGGCGGGTTGGATGAACAGTTCCCGGTGGGGGGTTGGATGAACATGACCCCGTGTTAGTATAGGTCGTTGTCGCTGGATGAACAGGACCCCAATCGATCGAGTCGGTTGGGGGGTGGATGAATAGGACCCCGTGGAGGGCTGGATGAACAGGACCTCGTGGAGGGCTGGTTGAACAGTAGCCGGTGGAGGGCTGGATGAACATTAGCTCGTGGAGGGGTGGTTTAACAGGACCCCGTGGAGAGGGCTGGTTGAACAGTAGCAGGTGGAGGACCGCGCGGGGGAGGCTGCATGAAAAGGAGCCCGTGGATGAACAAGCGCAGGTGGAGGCTGGAGGAGGTCAACGGTGGATGAACAGTAGCCCGTGGAGGCAGTCGATGGTGGAGATGGACAGTATCCCATGGAGTCCCATTTTGCGGTACGCCACACCCCTCCCGAAGAACAGGACCCCCATTTCGATCGTAGCGCTCCAACACAAGTCCGTTTCCTCCGTTTTGTGGTACGCTACACCCCTCCTGATCAACATGACCCATTTTCGACAGAAGGAGGTTTGTTTCCTCCGTTTTGCGGTACACCAGACCCCTCCCGATGAACAAGATCCCGTTTCTACCATGGCCGGTCGAACACAAGGCTGTTTCCTCTGTTCTGCGGTACGTTAGGCCTCATTTTCATCGGTTGTTCCGTCCAAGCCGGTTGGCTCCTGATGAACACGATGATGCATTCCGTTCCGACCCAGCCGGTTGCCTCCCCATGATCACGACGACGACGCAGCTTCTCCGTTCCGACCCAGCCGGTTGCCTCCCCATGATCACGACGACGACGCAGCTTCTCCGTTCCGACCCAGCCATGTACACGAGCCTTGGCCATACGTATGCGCGAGTAGGCGTTTGAGACCCTGCCCGTACGTACATACATGGTCATATTTACTTTTTGCACCCTGGCCGCTGTATGTACATGTACATGCTACGTGCGCACCTCTACTACGACACGTGCCCTTCCTTACACGACCACGGTTCATCGCCACAGCCTGCAGACAGAGCGATCATATGTACGTACACGTTCGTGACCAGAATGAAAACACTACGTATGCTTCGACCAGGTGGGTCCCGACTGTCAGGCACTTCCTTCCATGCAAAGATGTAGCTGGTGGGTCCCATCAGTCAGGGGGCGAATCATTTTTTTGCCCATAGTATGGCGCACTTCCTTGCGTGCGAAGATATAGATGGTGGGTCCGAACAACCAGGTGGGAAACATTTTTTCCTGAAATACGGTGGCCCATTCGGTGGGTCCTTGTTGTCAGGTGGAGGCACTTCATTGCTGCGGCCATGGACCCAGCTGTCAGCCTCTCCACGTACAGTACTCTTTCGATGGAAGTCGTTCCTTGACCACGTTGACCACGCCGCGCCGAGAGCACCAGGAAGGAAACGACACGGAGCCGGGGAAGACTCGGCAGTGGTTGCCCACGCGGTGGGGAGTACGGGGGTTTACTGGTCTGGCTGTCATCGCCGGAAAATTACAGGAGGTGTGGGTGAGTAGAGGAATGGCCTGGCCGGCAATGGAGTAGGGTGGGGCTGTGCGGCCCGTGCGGCAGCATAGCCGGCCATGGGAGGCGAGAGCAGGTAGTCCCACCGGCGCTGGTTTGGGCAGCTGGAGCAAGAAGACCAGAGGTTTAAGAAGCACTACGTCCGTTGGATGGACATCGTACGATCTCTGCAGCTAGAATCGTTTATATTGACTAAGTTGACAAAGCCCTTGGTACATGTCAACTTAGTAGGCCCACAAGTCAGCCTCCAAAACGGTGCACCCCAGATGTCAGAGGGAGGAATCATTTTTTGGGCGGCTGAAGCTAGAATATCTTTCTGAGTAAATGACCATGGGTAGCCTCATCAGCTCCCCATGGTATTTCAAGACATCGGGGCCGGCTGCGCCCCTCAAGCCTCAAATACAAAGAGCCACCTCCTCAGGGCCGGCTGGCCCAAGCGGCCGGCTGCTAGAAGGCGGCAGTCCCCAGAAGGCGGTGGCCTCTAAAGAGGCCGGCTCTTGGCAGGCGGCCCCCTCCGTTCCCTTGAAGTTAGCACCTCATTATAACAACGAGACAGGGTGTGGATGCAATGTAGCCAGCCACCCCCGAATCCAGGGAAGAACGTGGGCACAATGTGGTGTACTGGGCGGACATCCCTCGCCCGGCGCTGCACTATTGCCACGCAGCCCATGACATCACCCATGGCAAAGGAAGCCATGCTCCCACTACGGACTGTCGGTACGTCCCGCAGGCGGCAGGCCCTACCTGTCCGTGTGAAGCCAAAAGGCGGCGAGTCCTAACTAATCGGCTATGGGGGAGGCTGACTCCTAGCAGGCAGCCCTCCCCCTCCCTCAGAGTCTGTGCACCATTTATCAGAAAAGATGGGGAGTGGCTACAGTGAACGCCCGTCAGGCGGCGAACTGTAACCATGCTCTCTCCGACAAAGCGCACATCATCAGTGGCACTGCCACAATACTAAGCAGCCTGTAGGTCCCGCTAGCAATGGGCGCGGCCCGTCGGTCAAGTACGAGACAGCCGGCTGGACCCACCAGGCGGTGGGCCCCAGCAGCCGGCGGAGAAGCCGGCCACCAGGGTCCTACACCCAGCCAGATTACCATTGTACCCCTGGGGGTTAGGCCCATATAAACCCCTCAAGGGACCCATGCAAATAGTTCAACCTCATAGAGAACACATACCACATAGAGAGAGAAGTAGAGCTAGCATTGCCCTTCTTCCTCCTCTAGCCAAACAGCTCAAGGAGCAAGCTTGTAGCCACCTTGCTAATTTAGTGATCATGCGGAGACCCCGCAGAGCAGGACTAGGGGTGTTATCTCCTAGGAGTGCCCCGAACCCGAGTAAGATGCATCGGCGTACATGTCTACGCCTTATCCCATTTCCAGGCACCGGCGACGTCTTACTCTCCCCCACCATGATAAGCCATCCTTTGGCATATGTCGCACGACACCCCCGACATTTGGCGCCCACCATGGGGCTAGGTGCACCGTCGTACGGAGATCTGTTCTGGACGGGAAACCTTTTCCTCCCTAGCGAGCGCAGCCATCCCGGCACGCCCGATGGCATTTGCGCCGACGCGCTGCATGGCACGGAAGTCATTTGTGCGGTGAGCTGCCTTGCTGATCTCATCGGCGAGATCCGCCTCTCCGACGAGCCCGCACCCGACGCGGGAGCAGCCTGCTTCAAGAACTGCCTCGTCGACCTCCTTGGCAAGCTCCACATGGCCAACGAGCTGGCCTCCAACCTAGAGTCGATTGGCTCCACCGACCCGATGCTTCTCGACTCCGACATGGCATCCCTCGATGCCTTCCCCACCAACGTGGTGGTCATCGACGACCCGCTCCCTTGTGCGGACAGCGGCGGCAACACCGTCACGGAGGTGCTTGTCATCAGCCACGACGGAGCCTCTGGAGGAGCCGCCTAGGACCCACTGCAGGCGGCAATGCGGGACCCGTCCACACACATCACGGCAGACGCCAATGCCAAGACGCTAGAAGCCTGCCGCGCCTCACTCGTCGAGAACACCAAGAAGTTGGCTACCATGAGATGCCTCTCCGAGGCCTACCAGCGCGAGATTGAGCGCGCCGTCGGCGGCACGCCGGCTGCTGGCGGGCCCAGCCGCGTAGGCACGGTCCGACAGCGCGGCGCTGCCTCGCCAGCATGTTCGGGGTAGACCGCCCTATCTATGCCACACCCATGGAGAACATACGAGCTGCCCAGGCGGCAGCAGACGAGCTGGACGACCTAGAGGGTGACGAACATTGCTGCATGACGGAGCGTGTTCAGCAGCTCATCGACGCGGCTGCCGCGTGGCAACAAGACGGCTGCCACATGGGAGAATCCGGCCAGTATGCCGAAAACCTTCCCCCTCACCGAGAGAAAGGCGCAACCTCCCGAACACCGACAAGTGGCCTCCGCGATAGATGAGACTGAGAGCCGGCTACTAGCCATAGCCGCACATGCCTCACCATTGAGCGCGACCAAGACGGCCGCCCATGAGTAGTGGAATGACGGGACGATTATATGCTTCCTCCTCCCCCTTGCAGGGAGAGGCGTGCCTCCCCACCGCCTTTTGAGCACCGACTCTCAGCAACCGCCTAGGCCCCCGAGAAGGAGTCAGAGAGAATGATGCCCGCCACCGGATCGACTGCCTTGCTCGATCCCTGGTGCTAGAAGAAGAAGACGTGATGGGACCGCCTTGTTTCGGCCCCCGCATTCGCGACGAGCTCTTCCCCAAAGGGTTCTCGCTCCCACGAGACACGCCCAAGTACAACGGCCCTGTTAAGCCGGAAGATTGGCTGGTTGACTACTCCACAGTCGTCAACATAGCGAATGGCAACAAGCGCGTTGCCGTGAAGTACGTCCCGCTCATGCTCCAGGGCATGGCCCGGACGTGGCCAAACAACGTCAAGCCCTACAGCATCAACAGCTGGGTATACTTCATCGAAGTATTCATCCGCAACTTCACCAACACCTATAAGCGGCCGCCGAAGCCTCACCAGCTCTCGTTGTGCGTTCAAGGCCCGACTGATTCCACCCGCGACTACTTGACGCGGTGGGCCGAACAGTGCAACTCCTACGAAGGGGTGCATGAGGTGCAAGCCATAGAGTACTTCACCGCCGGGTGCTGAGAGGGCACCTTACTCAAGAACCAACTCCTCTATGATGAGCCGGCCACACTCGACGAGCTGCTGATCATAGCAGACAAGTACGCCACTGCCGACTCCTCCATGAAGTCGGAGCTCCGAGTGGACGCTTCCTGCAAGGTGCTCCCACCGGCTCCTCGGACGCCGGCTGGTGACAATAGCCGGCGCCAGCAGCTGAACGATAACAAGCGCAAGGCCCCGCTGAGGGAGTCCGGGACTAAGGGTCCTCGGGCGTCTGGCCTGTTAGCCATGGGCCGGACTGATGGGTTGTGAAGACACGAAGACCGAAGACTGCACCCATGCGATGGGACTCTCCTTGGTGTGGAAGGCAAGGTTGGCGACAAACATGTAGATTCCTTTCTTTGTAACCGACCTTGTGTAACCCTGGATCCTCCCGGTGTCTATATAAACCAGAGGACTTAGTCCAGAGGGGAGAGAGATATCCATTATCATAGTCATATAGGCTAGACTTCTAGGGTTTAGCCATTACGATCTCGTGGTAGATCAACTCTTGTAATACTCATATTCATCAAGATCAATCAAGCAGGAAGTAGGGTATTACCTCCATAGAGAGGGCCAGAACCCGGGTAAACATTGTGTCCCCTGTCTCCTGTTACCATCAACCTTAGACGCACAGTTCGGGACCCCCTACCCGAGATCCGCCGGTTTTGACACCGACATTGGTGCTTTCATTGAGAGTTCCATTATGCCGTCCTCAAAAGATTCGATGGCCCCTTCAATCGTCAACAATGACGCTGTCAAAGGATAAACCTTCCTCCCCGGACAGATTTTCGTGTTCAGCGGCTTCGCACTATGGGCCAACTCGTTTGTCCATGTGGAGCTGATCGATAGCTACGCCCCTGGCCATCGGGTCAGATTTGGGAGCTTGAACTACGTCGCGGACATCCATGGAGATTTGATCTTCGCTGGATTCGAGACTGCGGCGATCGCTCCTGGTCACCTTGATGAACATGACCTAAATCTGTCATCAGACCACATTCAGGAGATAGCTCCTATAACAGCTCTGGCCTTAGATCCGGAGCATAGGGCGCCATCTTTGACCGGAGGTTCAACCCCACCATGGAGGACACACATTCCCTGGTGTTGGAGTCGCACATGGACTTAAACTCACACAATATTTGTGTCACAGGAACCCCAGACTCGTCTCTGGGTGTAAGTTCCGAACCATGTGAGTCCATGGATGCCGAACTTGATCGTTTATCGATCTTCGAGTTTAGCGCCGCAGACATCTTCTAGCACTCGCCCTTGGGCGATGTGCTAAGCTCATTAAAGAACCTGTCCTTGGCGGGGGACTCACAACCGAACTATGTTCGGTTCGAACTAGGGGCTAATGATGGAGAATCTTGCTTCGCACCCGCCACCCACTTCATAGCCACAGTCGAGGATTTAACCGACACGCTCGATTACGACTCCGAATACATCAACGGTATGGACGACGATGCTGATGAGGAGCAAAATCAAAGTCCGCATTCACTGGACGCTGGAAGGCCACCTCTTTATACGATGTGTACATGGTGGACACACCCAAAACAACCAACGATGATGACAAAGAAAATCTAGTTGAGAATAAACCTCCCGAGACACAGCAAAAACGCCGGCGTCCTCGCCGCCGCTCTAAGTCATGTCTGTCGGCGTTCTGGGAACGGGGGTCCCGAGACTTGCCTACCTGCGGCCCACGGTGTGGCTGAGCTAGCAGGCCCGTATGACCCATCTTCATCGACAAGGCATCCAAGACCCTCGCGAGGGGCCAAGCCTCGCGAGGCGGACGACGCGAGACCTCCTCGAGAGCGGCCTCGCCAGGCAGGCTCACGAGGGGCGGAGAGATCAAGGCAAGTCAAACCTCACAAGGCTCTTGTGATGTGAGCCATGACGATTGAGACCAGGCGGGCGCCAGGCGGGTGCTAGCGCGCACAGCGTCCTTGTTTCCTCTTTGGTGCTAAGGAGGCAGGCGCAGGCGCGGAGTACCGATGCATCAAGCAAAGGTTTCCATATTGGTGCAACGAGACCAGGACCTGGAGGACGGCAAGACGGAGGTCACCATGGAGCCCAAGGCGGCGTCACCACCAGAGCCTTTTGTAGGCGAAGACCGCTTTTGTCAGGATAAGTTGTACTAGCTATCCCCTTTCAAATTGGCCGTTGTTGGCTCCCTTCCCGCTCAATATTTGTGGAGAGGACCAGGGCCTATATAAGTAGAACTAGCCACCACAGTAGAGGGCAAGCTAACCCGATCTAGAGCCAGCCCTTAGCCACACACCAAGCTCAAGAACACCTCGACCTCAGAGGCAGTTCTTCCACTTGTACGGTTCTTCATCAGCCCAAGAGGGAATCCATCACCACCACACTGGAGTAGGGTAATACACCACGAAGGTGGCCCGAACCAGTATAAATATTGTGTCTTTATGTTGCGAGTTCGTCCGCGAGATCTTAGAGAGCTAGGGCATAGATCGGTAGGGAGGAAATCTTCGTGCGCACCCAAGTGTACGAACCTTAAGGGTTTTGCCGGAACCCGCGATCCGACATTTGGCGCGCCAGGTAGGGGTGCGCCGGAGCCTCTTCCCCGCAAATCGACTAGCCGATGCTCTACAGCCCCGATGTCCGGTGACCCAAGGGCCGACTCTGACTACTGGGCAGCCTGGCCAGCCCGGGCGGCGTCACATGCCCATGAAGACCTCAACCCTGTACTCCAGGTGGCACGAGCGCCACCTAACGGCGCGAGGCACGGGCGGCACAACCAGGCGTCGTCCACCCTCAGTCCACGACAAGCGCGAGCTAGTGCAAGGGCCGCAAGCCACACCACAGCAATAGCGCCACACACCCGGCGGGAGCAGGCGAACATGCAGGCCGCGCTCACGGTGGCGCGGGAGTTGTTGCGGTGTCGGCTGATGGAGAGCGGCCGCGATGCACTGCTGGAATGTGTCGCGGAGCTGCTGGATGCGGCGGCGTCAGGAGCACTGCCTTTCTGCTATCTGCTCCCTTCCCGGGCCGCTACTAGATCTCACGACGGGCCTCGCCGCAACTACGCGCCCTCGGGTGCGCTTGGGGGCTTCAGCGGCACCAGGGCGGCCGGTGGCACCGGGGGCCCCGTTACCCCCACGCCGCCTCCGATGAGCATGGGCACGAGCATTGCCCCCCATGGCCCCAGCATGGCGTTGCGCTACCATCTTCAGGACGTCGCGCTGGGCCGCGCAACATGGAGCGTGGGGCACTACATCGAGGTGTTTGGGAGTAACAGCCCCGGAAGCCTATGTGCCCTGCATGATGGACCAGGAGTACACGCCAGACTACGACCCTGGCTCGTTCCTCGGGCCAGGTTGGGAGGAGGAGGCCTTAGGAGCTGAAGCCTACTAGGAGCCGCCGGAGAGCCCCGCCGACCGCGCCATCGACAACAGATACAGGGTACCACTAATCCCTCAAGAGCAAGCTTACGCTAACCATGTGTCGCAGGAGAACCAGGTCACCACAACGGCTGGCGGCCCTAGCTCGACGACCTCCCTCCCGCCAGGGGGATCATGCTGGGGGCAGCAGGAGAGAAGCCGGGAGCCAGATCCCTCACCGCGTCGCACAGAGCAAGGTCCCCCCTGAGGTAGGCCCTCTACTGGGGAGGTGCTGAAAAGCCTGCCCTCGACAGAGGACTCGTGGTTGCCGAGGGCGCTGCTGGCGTCCCCTTTCCCCCCTTTGTGTCGTCCTGGCTGCCGATCGGCCCAAAGGTGGTCGAGGGCGGCGCAAGGCGGGGCCCTCGTCTGGCGATATCAAGCAAGGCCGGTACCCGTGAAGAAGGCCCAGTGCCTGTGAAGATCGCCGCCCGTGACACTCTCACGTAATAATGAGTGGGGCTGTACACACGCCGGAGTCTCCGGAGAGCCGCCCTCGGGCCTCGGGGGCTCCCTCCCATGCCTAGTGGCAGCACGTAGCTCTGGGCTGGTGAGAAGACTTGAAGACAAGAAGACTAGACTAGGTGCCGGACGTGGCCATTTGCTTTGGATCTCTTTCCTGTAACCTTGCCTTCTAGATTTGCATTTAAGTTGAAGTTGAGTTATTATCGATGCGCGCGGGGGTGCTTTTTCTCATTCAAGCAATTTCTTGCCATCTGGTTCTTGCATTGTTTTGGAGCTCGCGCTCGCTGCCTCCCCCTCGCGGGCCCCTCGCGAGCGGGGCTGGGCGTGGCACACGCACCGAACGCGCCGGTTGGCGCTAGATCCTCGCGAGGCCTGCATGGGCGGGTCAGCCGGCCCTTTAGGAGCTCCGCGGCAACTCTCGACCTTACAATCCTCAGGGGGCTGGCCCAGCTAAGGTAAGCCGGAGCAGCGAAACTTGCTGCCAGGCTCGTGGATCCACGAAGGCGCCCACTTGGCTGGGCACAAAAGAGTAAAAATTGTGATTTGTTAACATGAGGGGCTCCCCCTTTCAAAATGCTCTCACAATTCTCAGGGACCATGCCCAAATTTTTGCATACAGGATAAAGCAGTAAAGGAACATGGGATCAGCTAGATATGTCGCTCTCCGCGTCCTCCACATCATCTTCAGATGGATTACTGGCATTGCTACCACCATCGTTGACGTCGCCTCCGCCTTCACCCACACCGTCATCACTATCGTCGACCACGTCGCCTTTGTTTGCAGCGACCACCACCGCGTCGTTTTCAGAAGCGAAGGCCCTGACTAGCGCGTCTACGTTGTCCTCCACCCACCGCGCCAGGTCCCCACGAATGGCCTGCGGTACAGGGGCAATGGTGGCGTCGAATTCAAAGTCGGGAAAGGAGTTCCGAAGATGGCTGAAGACACGGGAGAATGCGTGCCCGAGCAGGCCCCGGCTTCTCTCTTCCACAAGCTGGCGATCCCTATCAGACCGGGCCTCCAGGTGCGTCACCACATTGGTGAAGAAATTCAGGTGACTGGTGTAGTCATTCGAGTGGGGGTGCGGTGCATTCTTGTCACAGATGTAGACCAGGGTGGTATTAGCCCTGTTCTAGAGGTCCTGAAGCATGGGGGCGTGCTCGCGCTCCAGCATCCGCCGTTCAAGAACCTCCTCCCTGTTTTGCCGCGCGACGGCCACGACATCATCAACCAATTTCCGAAGAGAAAGCAGTTCGGTGCCGGCGGAGGCCAAGTCCGCCTGCGCCGTGACCAGGGCGGCAGCCGCGGCCTCCTCACGCCTCTCCCCCTCATCTAACCTAGGCCTAAGAGCGGCGGTCCTGCCCGCTGCCTCAGTTCCCGCAAGCTTCAGCTTTAGGTCGTGCCAACCTTCAAGATCCGCGTGAACCTCGGCCACCCGGCAGTCGACTTCCTCCTAGACCCTGGCCTCACGAGCCCCAACGGCATCTTCCTCTTGGGCAACTTGACGCTCCCTCGTCTCCAGTTGCTCAAGCTCGAGGCTACGCTCCACGGCTTCCAGATCCAACGCCTCCTTGCACTTCCGGACCTCCTCTTCATTGGCAGGCGCCCCCCTCAGCGACGCGAGGGTGGCCTTGCGCGCCTCCACTTGCCGCTCGAGGGATTCACTCCAGGCGTGGAGCTCCCATGCGCGCTTCTTAGCAGCCTCGCGGCGGCGGTCAGCCTCACGAGCCTCCTCCAAGGCTCGGGAGCAAGCCTCACGGGAAACCTCGAGGGACGCCTCGGCCTTCGCATGGTCAAGATCACGCTGGTAGCGGCCAAGGTTGATAGCCACCATCAGCTTACGCCATTCCTCCACTAGCCGAAGACCCTCAGCCTCAAGGCGCGAGTCGACACCCGCGAGTTCTTCACCAAGTCGGCTCATCACCCCCATCGCCTCCTGGAAGAGCTCATGACGAACGACGCTCCGCCCACGCTCGAACTCCAATGCACGACACACCTTGTCCTCCGCCACGGGGGCTGCAGGCGGGACGTGAAGCGGTGCACCCCCTCTTAGCAGGGGGCTGGGGGCTGGTGCCACCCCAGGCACCATCCCGGCCTCGCGAGGGCCCCCGGCTAGTCGGGGCCCGCTGCTTGAAGAGGAACTGAAGACCGAGGCCAACCAGCTACTGTCCATGACCAGAGGAGGGGTCCTGGGCACGCTCGCCAAGCTCCAAGCCAGGCCGTGAAGGAAGGGCGATGGGGCCGCAGGGTAGAAGTGCCATGAGGGCGAGCACACCTCCGCGGCTGGCCCTGCCCCGGGCGCGGCACGCAGTCTCTGCGCACTCAAGGTTAGTGGGGGAGATGAGGAAGGAGGAAGCTACTCCTTAGGAGATACAGCAGCCTTGAGAGAAGGGATCCCGAAGAGCCAATGTTAGGGAGGAAAACAATAATCAAGGAATCATACGGTGCGGTACTTACCCATCGACGACAATGTAGTTTTGTCGCTTCAACGGCCCAAAGATACCACTACCGCTCGGAGATCCTTTCCGCTTGCGGAGCTCCTCGAAGTCCACACAAAGCCGACCGAAGCACTGGACGTGGCGACCAACACGAGGTGTAGATGGAGAAGTGCTTGAGGGGACAACTTCGGCGGTGCCGGGCTGCGGAGAGCAGTCGGGCACCGTCTCACCGCGGCCTCCCGAGGCCTCCGGAGCTCCGGCCTCGGGAGCAGCGTGCTGCGCCGTCTCAGCAACCGACACCTCAGAGGGAGAATCACGGGTCCCTGGGGGCGATGCCCCAGGGGCCCCAAGCGTCGTCTGTGCATCGGCACTCGTGCCGCCAGCCTCCGGTGGCGCTCGCCCCCCCCTGCATCCACATTTGGAACGAGCTCAGCACCCGCAACGAAGAGGGGAGCCACATTGACAGGGTTCTCACGGGACCCCACCAGGCCGTCCGGACGTAGCCCCCACTCATCAAAGGGAGCCATGCCCCCTACAAAATTCAGCCTTGTTCTTGCAGCGGTACAGCAGACAGTTCTTCCCAGGCAAGTCGTTCGGCGAAGGGACACCTGTTAGGACCTCGAGCACTATTTGCTGCATCCCAAGGGAGAGCCCAGACTCCTAAGACCTCATATGGTCCTGACTGCTGAGCAAGGTCCACATTGGGCGAGAATGGCACTGAAGCGGGGCGACCCGGCGCTTGATGAACTCCTTCACCACCATCGGTGCGGTCACGCCACGGTCCTTCAGCCAACTCAGCCTGAGCCAGACAGGGACAAGACGGGGGCACGCGAGCCTCTCGTGGCCCCAACCGAGTTGTGTACAGCGGGCGATAACGGGGAGTGGAGTAGAGGGCTGAGCACGCCGGCGTCAACAAACACCCACCGTGTACGAAACTCACGCGTGGATGGATGAAGCTTGAAGTCGATCCCCGCGCCCGCTGTCGCGGCCATGGCCTGGAAGCTCACGCACCCCGAGCTTTGCCGGGGATCAGTCAGATGCAATGAGAAGAAATGGTGGAGAACGGCCACAGAAGGAGCGATGCCCACCATGGCTTGACACACAAAGGCGAAGATGGCGAGGAGAGTCACGCATTGGGGGTCGAGATGCAGCATATGGATTTGGTAATGTTCAACCACCGCGTTGAAGAAGGCGGAGAAAGGGGGAATCAGGCCTACCCAAAGGGCATCTATGAAGATTGGGACCTCGGTGGCCGCCCGAGCAATGCGAGCGCGAGACGCAGGCTAAGCCATCGTGTTCCCCCAGTCGTTGAAACTAGTGGCGAGCATGGGACACACCTTGTCCATGTCCTCATTGTTGAGCACCAACGATCGGCCTACTGCAGGCTCGGCGGCTGGAGGCGCACTTGGCGAAGACAGAGGCTTCTTCCGCTTGTCTGCTCGTTTCGACGCGATGGCGATGAAGCAGGCAGGGTGTAGGTCAGATTGGAGAGGAGGAGCAGAGTGTCGAGGATGCAGAGGGACTGGGGGAAGCAAGGCGTGGGCGATGTGTAGGTTGCGGGGGCCGCGTAGCCAAGCGGATTCCAAGGCAGCGTGGGGAAGCGGAGACGCCCACGTCCAATCAACCGCCTCACGTCAACCAAGGCCGCAGGCTTTTGGGGCTCGCAGGCGCTCCCCGCTTGATCCTTGGCTTTGCCTTGAAGCCAAGCCCGAGAGCACCTTGGGCCCGGGGGCTACTGTCGGCGTTCTTGGAACGGGGGTCCCTAGACTTGCCTGCCTGCGGCCCACGGCATGGCTGAGCTAGCAGGCCCATACGACCCATCTTCACTTCATTGACAAGGCATCCAAGACCCTCGCGAGGGCCCAAGCCTAGCGAGGCGGACGACGCAAGACCTCCTCGGGAGCGGCCTCGCCAGGTGGGCTCATGAGGGGCGGAGAGATCAAGGCAAGGTAATACTCACGAGGCTCTTGTGACGTGAGCCATGACGATCGAGACCAGGCGAGCGCCAGGCAGGCGCCAGCACGTGCCGCGTCCTTGTTTCCTCTGCGGTGCTAAGGAGGCAGGCGCAGATGCGGAGTACCGAGGCATCAAGCAAAGGTTTCCATATCGGTGCAATGGGACCAGGACCCGAAGGACCGCAAGACGGAGGTCACCATGGAGCCCAAGGCGGCGTCACCACCAAAGCCTTTTGCTGGCAAAAACCGCTTTTGTCAGGATAAGTTGTACTACCTGTCCCCTTTCAAATTGGCCGTTGTTGGCTCCCTTCCCGCTCAATATTTGGGGAGAGGACCAGCGCCTATATAAGTAGAACTAGCCACCACAGTAGAGGGCAAGCTAACCCGATCTAGAGCCAGCCCTTAGCCACACACCAAGCTCAAGAACACCTCGACCTCAGGAGGCAGTTCTTCCACTTGTGCTGTTCTTCATCAGCCCAAGAGGCAATCCACCACAACCACACTGGAGTAGGGTATTACACCACGACGGTGGCCCGAACCAGTATAAATCTTGTGTCTTTGTGTTGCGAGTTCATCGAGTTCGTCCGTGAGATCTTAGAGAGCTAGGGCATAGATCGGTAGGGAGGAAATCTTCGCGCACACCCCAGTGTTCGAACCTTAAGGGTTTTGCCGGAACCTGTGATCCGACAACGTCGTACAAAATACAACAACACCGACACCGGAGAAAACAATACCCCGGACGATGCTGAAGACAATGAAGACCCTGTTGGGGCAATCTCCAAACAGGATGAACAGGAAGACGGGCAAGTTAGCCCTGATGAACAGGCCATACACGATGACTCAGAGGATAGTAATTATCTTCCACTCTTCGAGGAAGAGGAGAGCCACGGCAACAAGGATTTCATCGTGCCTGAGGAACCTCTCGAGCAGGAGCGCTTTAAACGCCGGCTAATAGCGACTGCAAGGAGCCTGAAAAAGAATATGCTGCAGCTTCAAGCGGACCAAGATCTACTAAATGATAGATGGACCGAAGTCCTGGCCGCCGAAGAATATGGCCTTAGTGGCCCAGCCAAAAATTACCCGAAGCGCAAATTGCTACCTCAGTTTGATGATGAGGCACTGGAGCCCATACCATCATCACACAACGCGGCCGACCGACCGCCACGCGATCAGGATAAAGCGACAACTCAAGCCGAACACCAGACCGCCCCACCTTGCCAAAAAGGCAAGGATAAAATAGCTCGGGGTTGTACATACGACCTTCACATGCCTTGGACAGTAGAGCAGGACACACAAGATCGATCTACGGATCGCGAGGACGTGCCTTAACACGCGACAACCGCTACCTATTCGGACGTGACAAACCTAGACACGCCCAGGCCGAAAACTGCAAACGGACTCCATCAGAGGTACGTTGCAGTGTGGCCCAATGTAGAGGCGCCGCACACCCTCTTTGCTTCACAGACGAAGTAATGGAGCATGAATTCCCAGAAGGGTTCAAACCCATGAATATCAAATCATACGACAGAACAACGGATCCCGTGGTATGGATCGAGGACTTCCTTCTCCGTATCCACATGGCTCACGGAGATGACCTTCATGCCATCAAGTACCTACCACTAAAACTCAAAGGACCAGCTCGATACTGGTTAAACAGTCTGCCAAAAAATTCTATTGGCAGCTGGGAAGATTTGGAAGACGCCTTTCGCGACAACTTCCAAGGAACATATGTTCGGCCACCGGATGCCAATGACTTAAGTCACATTGTCCAGCAGCCCGGAGAGTTAGCCAGGAAGCTCTGGACTAGGTTCTTAGTTAAAAAGAACCAAATCGTCACCTGTCCAGACGCGGAAGCCCTTGCGGCCTTCAAACACAGCGTTCGGGATGAATGGCTTGCCCGCCACCTCGGTCAAGAAAGACCTAAATCCATGACAGCCCTTACCGCTCTAATGACCCCCTTTTGTGCAGGAGAAGACAACTGGCTCGCTTGTAGAAGCAATGGCGCCAGTGACGCGGGCACTTCTGAAATCTGAGACGGCAATGGCAAGCCACGATGCAGCAAGCAGAAACGTCGCAGTGATAACGAAAGAACACACGACACAATGGTCAACGCAGGATTCAACAATCCCAAACCCGTTCAACGGAAAAAGGCACTCAAGGCAAACAGAGACTGACTCTAATCTAGACAGGATATTGCATCGACCCTGCCAGATTCACGGCCACCCCGATAAACCAGCTAATCATACCAACAGAAGTTGTTGGGTCTTCAAGAAGGCCGGCAAGCTCAATGCTGAACACAAGGGGAGGAGGCCGCCCGATGATAGGGATGACGAAGAGACTCGCCAACCAAATACTGGGGGTCAGAAGCAATTTCCCCCTGATATAAAAACAGTGAAAATGGTATACGCGACACACAACTCTATAAGGGAGCAGGAGAAGCACCTCCTCCGGACTGAGGATTATACTGCGGCAACTTCAGTACAAAACGGTCTTATTAGACCGCATACCTTGTTGGCCAGTAAGCCATCGGTCTCCATTCAACAGGATCGACCAATACCGGAGCGGAAATAGCAGTTCGGCTTCCGCCGCCCACCTCATATACCTGCGAAATATGTATCACGTATACATCACTACGCACTTAAGATACCATGGGATCGGCGGAAGCACACTACGGACAAGCCTGCAAGCATTCCCGTAACATTTTTCTCGCTAAATTACTCTTTCTTTCTTCATTATCTCTTAAAAACAGGTGACGCAAAGGACAAACATCTAACCGACTCTATCAGAGTTCGGATCCGTACACTCACCTAAGGGCCTACTTCCGTCAAGGACTCCCCTCGCCGAGGACAGGCGGCACAGACGTGTGACAGGAGGTCCAAAATAACTTTTTGTAGACCACACTCTTTATTTCGGGCCTGTAATATGCATTTTTCCTCCGTCTTCGACCCCGAGCATGTCAAATAGCCGGGGTTGTCGTCTTTCTATGTATAAAGTAACCATTGGCATATCACTCAGGTCCCAGTAAATATAATCCGCATTCATCATTCGTTTCTTTTTCACAAATGAATTTGGCTCCTATGGTTGTTTCACAGACATACCTCGACATAACGTGCCAGGGGCTCGGTATGGGAACAAATGAGTTGCCGACAAAGTCCGAACAACTTTATAGCATACTTTGGAGTCGCGAGTTTGGCCTTATATGCATCAGCTCCGAATCATGTCTTGTGTCAATGGTTGGGTTGCCCGGCTCCTTTGCTTGCTACCTTACGTTCCGCTCTATCGGCTAGGGTAGTAAAGGGAGAACTACTGTGCTTGTGCTTCCGGTTCATCTGGTCAAGCACCTCAGTAGAGAAAGCCGAAAACCGACTGTCATGATGCTGCGAGAGCTGGTCGACCACTCAATGACTTATCGGAATCTGTCGTGATTCCCTCCGTATCATACGAAGGACCTTTTTCTTCAGGTGTTATATGTAGCGCACCATATTGGAATAAGCCTTACACATACCAGGGGATATATCATAGTCCCCCCGATAAAACTCCTATGGCTAAGTGAAAGTGTTAACGCCCTATAGTCTGATTGCCTGGTTCGCCGCATTGTCACCTCCTTCATGGAGCAAGACATTGGGTCAAGAGTGATCAAATGCTTTTCCGAACACCCCCGTACTTCCTACGAGGGGGCTGAAGCCGACGACTGGAGAACTTTCAGATTATATAAAAACGGCCGCCCAGGAGGAACAAAAGCTTTTTAGCAAAACATAAAAATAGATTAATTATAAAATTATCTTTTAAAATTCCCATACACCTCACTCGAATATTATGTCCTTCGAAGATTGACCCTCTATCAAGCAGGCAGCCTCTAAGAGATCCTCGAAATAATGATCCAGCGCATGCTGGTCCTTGCCCTTGGGTGGACTCTTAGCTGCCACATCGATGGCCTTCATCTTCCCCACAGTATGTCTTGACACGGGCACAGGCCGTCCGTGCACCTTTAATGCACGCTGACTACTTGACATCATCAATACGCGACACTGCCTCAACAAGTCGCCGCACCAAACCGAAATAACTATTCGGAATTGCCTCATTCGGCCACAGCCGGATTACTACATCCTTCATGGCAGTGTCGGATATCACGTGAAGCTCGGCCCATTGGGACATCTGCTCGTTCAGTAGCAGCAGACGCTTTGATACACCAAATTATGACTAGAAAAGCTTCTCCATTGAATGCCCTTCTTGCGCTTGATATAATTGTGCTGCATCGAAGAACTCTTCGGCAAGTCCAAAAATGCGTCTGGAGAACTCCATAGTTGATTGAGCAGGGCATAATTCGGATCGCCGAACTTAGTTTGTAATAAAAAAGGGCTTACCGGCCGCGATCTCCCCAGCTTGCCTGATCTCCTCACGGGCCGCTCTAGATTTGGACCGCGCTTCTTTCGCCTCTCGCAAGGCATTGTCAAGATCATCCATCTTGGGTTTATTCTCCTTCTCAAGGAATTCATAGCGGCTAGCGGCATTTTTTAGTTCGCGCGCCATCATGGATATTTTCTCCTCGTCTTGGCGCCGAGCAGCCTGTTCGGCCTTTAACTCGGTCGATGCCTTTTCGGCAGCCGCATTACTGAATCGGGCCTACTCCTTGGACCGTGCTAGATCCGCCCGAAGAATCTCAACGGCGGCGGCACCATCCGCAGTGATACCAGTATGCAATTTTTAGCGTCACGCTTATATTATAAACACGCATTTATAATGACTGCTCCGAATACATATCCGGCGACTCGTCAAGATGCCTATTGATTAACGCAATATCATCCCCTGCCACATCAAGCTTTCACTGCAGCTCGACAACTTCTGCCGTCCGGGCAGTCGTCAGGGCGGCACAACCGGTGTTCCAATTAACCAGATTATTCCCTGAGCATATCTTTTTGATCCTCCGATCGCCTCCCATTGGAAGCCAACCCGAGTCTCAGGGGCTACTATTTATACACAGGTGCATGTCGCAAATAAAATATAATTGAAATATTACATCACAAACCTCGAAGCCTCTTAGCAGGCTCATGAAGGCTTAATTCAATCCGCTCTTCACGGACCGAATTGTCTCAACTACCGTATCCATCAAGGTATGTTGTTTCTCCGAGACGGATGCTTTTTGCAGCATATCCCTCAACATATCCGGCGCCGCCGGGTCTCCAGAAACTGTTGTAGGAGCACGACCATCCTTTAAGGGAACTCGTTCACCTGTCTCCAGAATCATCGTTGCCTGAAAACCGGATAGTCAGGGGCATTAATTATTGGCCCCCAAATCCTGGACGATCGGAGGTTCACCTTCGGGTACCACCTCTTTCATCCCCCGCACCGCTTGTTGATCAAGAAAAACCCTCCGAGATGACACTTCGGAGTCGTCCGCCTTATTGGGAGAGGAGGTCGGGGGAGGCGTCTCACTTTCCATCATCTGTGGGAGGAGATCTCCTGAAGAAGAGGATTGCCCAGGAAAACTCTGTGCCGAACTGTAAAAATACATAGGCACATTATGTGTCTCTTCGGTTACAGGAAAGGAACGGGATGCGATCAAAGCACCCCGTATTCACTTACGATTTGGTCGAGGGCTTGTCCTCACGACGGAGCTGTTCAACGGCGTCGCCTTCCAATCCCGAGCCGCCTGGCGGTGGCATCTTGCCCCTCTTGGGAGACCGCCCCTCCCAACCTTCGGAGGCGGCCCTTTTCTTCCTCAATGGAGAAGGGATACTCGCTTCTCTGTCACCTTTGTCTTCAGGCGAAGAAATGTCGATTTCTCCAGATGCGGTATCTAATTTACCTCCGGAATGAAGGTCATCCCGGATCTTCCCACTTTCCACCTTATCCTCCACTATCGGCGCCTCGTACGGTGCCGGTACCAGCATCCTTGTTAACACGGGTCCGCTGAGTCTTTGGGAAGATGGGCCGGACACCTAATCCTGTCGGCGTTCTGGGAACGGGGGTCCCCAGACTTGCCTGCCTGCAGCCTGCGGCGTGGCTCGAGTCGGGGCCCAATGTGGCCCATCTTCATCAACACAAGGCTCAAGAACCTCGCGAGGGGCCAAGCCTCGCGAGGCGGACGACACGACGCTTCCTCAAGCACGGCCTCCTTAGGCTGGCTCGCGAGGAGGCGGAGAGATCAAGGTGGGGTACCTCACGAGGTGCCCATGACGCAAGCCATGATGACCAAGGGTGCCAGGCGGGCGCCAGCCCGCGCAGTGTCCTCCCTTTCCTCTTTGGTGCAAAGGGGGCAAGTGCAGGCGAGAGGATCAAGCAAAGGCACCCATTTCAGTGCAACGAGACCAAGACCAGCTCCGCGACAAGGAGGAAGTCACTGTGGAGCCCAAGCTGGCGTCATCACCAGAGCCTTTGGCAGGCGAAGACCAACTTTAGTCAGGATAAGTGTACCAGATGTTCCCCTTCAAATTGGCCAATTGTTGGCGCCCTTCCCGCTCAATATTTGGGAAGAGGTCCAGGGCCTTTACCTATAAATAGGGCCAGCCACCACCAGCGAAGAGGCATCGAGAATCCAGCATCTAGAGAGGCATCGATTCAGAACCCGAGGTAGAATCCATCATATATATATAGAGAGAAGGGCAATCGAACTCCCCCTAGCAGTTCATCCCCTAGCCAAGAACAGACCCTCGCGAGGCCGTTCCCCCCTGTACTGCTCTTCCTCATCAGCCCAAGAGGCAATCCACCCACCACACTGGAGTAGGGTATTACACCACAATGGTGGCCCGAACTAGTATAAACCCTGTGTCACTTGTGTTGTTCTTGAAGTAGTTTAGATCCCTACGAGACGGAAAGGTAGAGGGCTCGATCTCCGCGCGCACCCCAGAGTTCGAACCATAAGGGTCTGCCGGAACCCCGTAATCCGACATTTGGCGCGCCAGGTAGGGGTGCGCCAGAATCTGCCTTCCCATCGCTCCGTCTCCCGTTGCGTCGTCGTCATCATGTCCGGCGACCAGGCGGGCAACCAAGGCCCGTGCGCGGCATGGCCCATCTGCGCGGAGCCTCCCGCTCTGGGCGACCCCGCGCCACAGGCAGCTCGCGATCCGCAGGGCGCTGCGGGTCGCGGGCGACGCGGGCAAGCTTCTGCGACCCTCATGCCGCGACAGGCGTGGTTGGAAGCGAGGGCCTCCAACCACGCTGCAGCTACGACACCGTACACCCGCCGAGAACAGGCGAACTCAAGTGCCACGCTCACGGTAGCACGGGAGCTGCTGCAGTGCAGGCTATTGGAGGGCGGCCGTGACGTGCTGCTGGAGCGGGTCGCCGAGCTCCTGGGCTTCGCCGCTTCGGGGTTCACCCCTTCTGCGTCCAGCTTCCGCCTCAAGCTCAGGGCGGCACACGAGGGGGCCCCGCGCACCCGCGCGGGCCTCAAGACTACCCCAGCACCGGCGAATCCGCCGGCACCAGACTGGTAGAGGCACTACCCCCGCCCCCGGCGCGCGAAGGAGAGGGGCTCAGTGCGGCCCACGGCGCCAGCGGCCAACCGCGCTACCACCCCGCGGTGGGCATGACAAGCAATGCCGCATGGCGCATGGAGCACTACAGCGCAGCATTCGGGGTGGCGGCGCCAGAGGAGTACGTGCCCCACATGATGGACCAAGGACACGCTCACAGGGGCGAACAGGGCTCACTCTTCAGCCCCAGCTGGGAGGACGAGACGCCAGAGGCCGAGCCCCTCCAGGAACCCCGGGACAGCTCCGTCGGTCACACTGGAGGCAACGACTATCGGGTACCATTAATTCCTCAAGAGGAGGCATACGCTAATCATGGGTCACAGGAGATGCAGGTCGCCGCGACAAGCAGCTCCCCGACCCCTGCGGTCTCCTACCCCTCGGGAGGAGGTCGCAGGGGGCTGCAGGAAATGGGCAGAGATCCTACCTCACCACCGCGGCGTTCGGAGCAAGGCGTTCTTAGAAGATAGGCCCTCCGCTGGGGAGGCGCCCGAGGGCCTGCCCCTGGCGGAGGACCCGTGGTCGTCGGGGGAACCGCTGGCGACCGCTCTACCCCACCGGTGGCGTCCTGGTTTCCGGTCGTCGTTGGTGGCACTAGAGTGTGGCGCAAGGCGGGGCCCTCGTCAGGCGATATGAAGCAAGGCCGGTTCCTGTGAAGAAGGCCTAGTGCCTGTGAAGCTCGCCGCCCCGTGACACTCTCACGTAATAATGAGTGGGGCTGTACACGCCCCGGAGTCTCAGGGGTGCCGGCCTCAGGCCTTGGGGCTCCCTCCCACGCCCAGTGGACAGCACTTAGCTCCGCGCTGGTGAGAAGACGTCGAAGACTAGATTAGGTGCTGGACGCGGCCTTTTTGTTTGCTTTCATTGCCTTCTTCCTTTGGTTGTAACCTTTTTCCCCCGCTGGATTTAAGTTGAATTTGAATTTGAGCTTTGCGTGCATTCGGGGAAGGGGTGCTTGGTTTTGTTTGAATCGTTTCCCGCGTTCTGGTCACCATCTCACCACAGCTGCCTCCCCTCGCGAGTCGGGCCAGGCTTAGCTCGAGCACAACCCAGACTGCCGCTGTCGCTCCCTCACGAGGTGACCTTTGGTGCTTGCGGAGATTGCTTTCTCAAGAGAAGGCCCAGAGCCTGTGAAGAAGGCGAACGCCTGTGAAGACATCCCTCTCGGGAGAAGGCCCAGAGCCTGTGAAGAAGGAAAACGCCTGTGAAGACATCCCTCTCGGGAGAAGGCCCAGAGCCTATGAAGAAGGCGAACGCCTGTGAAGACATCCCTCTCGGGAGAAGGCCCAGAGCCTGTGAAGAAGGCGAATGCCTGTGAAGACATCCCTCTCGGGAGAAGGCCCAGAGCCTATGAAAAAGGCGAACGCCTGTGAAGACATCTCTCTCTGGAGAAGGCCCAGAGCCTGTGAAGAAGGCGAACGCCTGTGAAGACATCCCTCTCGGGAAAAGGCCCAGAGCCTGTGAAGAAGGCAAATGCCTGTGAAGACGTCTCGCTCGAGGAAAAGGCCCGGAGCCTGTGAAGAGGGCGAACGCCTGCGAAGACGTCTCGCTCGAGAAAGGGCCCGGAACCTACGAAGACGGCCCAAGCCTGCGGGGTTTCCTGTCGGCAACGACCCCGCCTCCCGAGGTTTCAACTACCCAGCGCACGGGACGTGACACCCTCCAGAAGGCAGCTCCGGAGCCAGCAAGGAACAAGGGCGAACCAGCCTACCGTTGGACGCGCGTACGATTTAATCACTGCAGATACATTAGATACAAGTTCATACATCAGGGGCTTCCCCTCCCAAAATGCTCTCACAATCGTCGGGCCAAACGCCAGAGTTCTATCTATGCAGGGTAAAAAGATGTAACACCCCGGATGTAATTTGCCATATTTGTACTCCAACTCTTGCCATTTTCGGCAAAGTGATATGATATTTCCTCCGTGGTTGGGTTCTTCTTCGTTTTGCATTTTGTCCTTGTCGTGCATTTTATATCATGTCATCATGTTCATCGCATTTGCATACGTGTTCGTTTCATGAATCCGAGCATTTTCCCCGTTGTCCGTTTTGAAATCCGGCGCTCCTATGGTCCCTGGCGTCCCCTTTTACGTTTTTCCGTGAGCGGGTATTAAACTTTCTCGGAATGGACCGAGGTTTGTTAAGCGGCCTTGGTATAGCACCGGTAGACCGCCTGTCAAGTTTCGGGTCATTCGGAGGTCGTTTGATACTCCAACGTTTAACCGGGTAACCGTGAAGGCCTCGGGTGTGTTGCAGCCCAAAAACCCTTCAAATCAGCCCAATAACCCATCTAAGTTACTCCCATGTCCATCGTCGTTCGATCACGATCGTGTGGGCGAAAACCATGCTCAATTTGAAGCTTCCTAGCTCCTTCTACCTATAAATAGGTGCTCCCCGTCCAAATCTCCCAGTCCAAACCCTAGCCCCGCTCCTGCGCGCCGCCGGACGCGTCCGCACCACGCCGGACGTGTCCACCGGCCACCTCACTCCGGCCAATCAGCGCCCGCCACGTCGCCATCCCCGCCGCATCAGCCACTCACCGCGCGCCTCGTCGCCCTCCCCGCGCCGCCCACTGCCGCCGGCCCGCGAGCCCGCAACGGGCCCGCGAGGCCCAGTCGCCGCCGCCCGCGCCTCCCCACCGCTCGGCCCGCGCGCCGCCGCGCTCGTCCCGCGCCGCCCGCGCCCGCAGCCTCCGCCGCGCTCGTCCCGCGCCGCCGCGCCCGCCGCCTCCGCCGCGCCGCCGCAGCTCCGCCGCCCTGCCCCGGCGCCGCTCTACCGTCCCCCGTCGCCGCCCCGGCCAGATCCGGCCGCGGGAAGGCCGGATCCGGCTCGGAGAAGCTCCGGCCGCCGCCTCGTCGTCGTCTCCGGCGAGATCCCAGCCGCCTCGATTTCCGCGCCCGGGTCAACTCTCAGATCCGGAGGTTGATTTTTCCCAAAGTCCCGAAATATTGTTGCATAATTGTTGCATGTTCATCGCATCATAACTTTGCACCCGTGGCTTTGTTTTGGGCGTATGGCATATAGAATTGTTCGCCTCGATGAGTACATCATTTCATATCATTGCACCATTTTCATTTGAGCTCATCTTGATGCCCTAAATGCTTTTGGAAGAGGGCTATGTGATGTTAGTTTCAGATATGTTTCAGTAGATGCACTTTTGTCATTTTTGCCATGATTGATGTGTGCATCCTATGAACTGGAGTCCTACATGTGTTTTGTAATATGCCATGCCATCTTTACAGGGGTTTATGCCATGTATTTTTGTGATCCTTGTGGTGACTAGCACAAGCATGCAAACTAGGGATCATAATGTTGCTGATTTCAGGGACTTAGTAATTTCATTAAGTTATTCCCTGCTGTTATTTTTATGCCATGTGTTCTTGTTGTTTCAGAGAGATCTAAGCCTATTTTGAACATGATCAGTAAGGATGTTTTGAACATATGGATTTGATTTATCCATCCTTGACTTTGTTTGTAATTATGGAGTGCTATAGCTTGAGTCAATCGAGCTCTACTTTTGCTATAAAATGTTACTGGCAGATTGTTTACATGTTATTCGATTTTGCCAAGCTTGTTGTTGTTGATCCTTGCACGCTATAATGTTGTTATTGCTATGATTAACTTCTATGCCATGTCTTCTTGGTGGATGTATGCTTAGTTTATTATGAAAATCTCTGTAGTGAGTGCATCGAGCTCGTAAACATGCCTACTTGCTATCTGTTTTTGACATGTCCAGTTTTCTGCTAAGTCTGAAAACTGTAACGAAACTTGCTTAATTGACATGGGTGCTATTATATTTTATAGTCCTTTTTGGCTAATGGTCACTAAGGGACTTTTGTTCAATGCTTTGAGTAGATTCATTCCATGTCATATTTTTCCATGTCCTGTTGTTTAGCAGGTTGTTTCCTTGCTCTAAACATGTCATCCTGATGTTAATTTCTGGCATGATAGTATTTTCACCAAGTCTGTGAACCTGTTATGTTTTGCACTTTTGCCATGATTGTTTGAACCTGTTGTGGTGTGATTTAGCCGTATCTCAATGTTCATCTTTTGTCAAGCATCTTGAGTAGATCACTGCCATATTCTTTGCTGATATGTTTGAGTGCAGTAGCTTAATTTCTTGTTGCATGCTAAGTGGCATCATGCTGTTAATGGCAGAATCTTGTCATTCTTGTTTTGCTTGTCATTTGCAAACCGTGCATCCGATTCCTGTGATCTTTATATCGATTTCAACCGAAATCACCTCATCTTTCCAGTGACATACTTGGTTTGCCAAGATTATGCCTTGTTCATCCTTTTCCTTCCGGAGCACGCATATGCATTGCATACTACATCTCGCATATCATGCCATGTTTTGCATCATGTTGCTTGCGCATTGCATCGTGATTGATGTTTGTCCCCTTTGCTTGTGTTCTTGCCTTGGGTAGAGCTGGGAGATGAGTACGTGAACGAGGAACCTGTTGAGTACGCTTACGAGGATCAAGCTTTCGACATTTGAGAACCTGGCAGGCAAGATGACCATACCCTCGAAATCACTTCTATCTTTGCTTGCTAGATGCTCGCTCTTTTGCTATGCCTATGCTGCGATACCTACCACTTGCTATATCATGCCACCCATATTGCCATGTCAGCCTCTAACCATCCATGTCCTAGCAAACCGTTGATTGGCTATGTTACCGCTTTGCTCAGCCCCTCTTATAGTGTTGCTAGTTGCAGGTGAAGATGAAGTTTGTTCCTTGTTGGAACATGATTATTTTGGGATATCACAATATCTCTTATTTTAATTAATGCATCTATATACTTGGTAAAGGGTGGAAGGCTCGGCCTTATGCCTGGTGTTTTGTTCCACTCTTGCCACCTTAGTTTCCGTCATACCGGTGTTATGTTCCTTGATTTTGCGTTCCTTACACGGTTGGGTGATTTATGGGACCCCCTTGACAGTTCGCTTTGAATAAGACTCCTCCAGCAAGGCCCAGCATTGGTTTTACCATTTGCCACCTAATCCTTTTCCCCCGGGTTTTCGCGAGCCCGAGGGTCATCTTTATTTTAACCCCCCCCGGGCCAGTTCTCCTTCGATTGCTGGTCCAAACTAGAGCGCTTTGCAGCGCCACGTCAAGGAAACTTGGGGTCTGGTTTTAGTTGTACGGACTGCTCATCCGGATGTGCCCTGAGACCGAGATATGTGCAGCTCCTATCAGGATTTGTCGGCACAATCGGGCGGCTTTGCTGGATTTGTATTATTACTGTCGAAATGTCTTGTAGTCCGGGATTCCGAGACTGATCGGGTCTTCCCGGTAGAAGGAATATCCTTCATTGACCGTGAGAGCTTATAATGGGCTATGTTGGGACACCCCTATAGGGTATTATCTTTCGAAAGCCGTGCCCGCGGTTATGAGGCAGATGGGAATTTGTTGATGTCCAGTTGTAGAAAACCCAAAGTTGACCTTAACTAAAACAAATCAACCGCCTGTGTAACCGTGATGGTCTCTTCTCGGCGGAGTCCGGGAAGTGAACACGGTGTTGGAGTTATGTCTGACGTAGGTTGTTCTAGGATCACTTCTTGATCACTTCTAGCTTCACGTCCGTGCTTTGCTTCTCTTCTCGCTCTCTTTTGCGTTGTTAGCCACCATATATGCTAGTCGCTTGCTGCAGCTCCACCTCAACACCCTATCCTACCTTTAAGCTTAAATAGTCTTGATCTCGCGGGTGTGAGATTGCTGAGTCCCCGTGACTCACAGATTCTACCAAAACAATTGCAGGTGCCGACGATGCCAGTGCAGATGACGCTTCCGAGCTCAAGTGGGAGTTCGACGAGGAACGTGGTCGTTACTATGTGTCTTTTCCTGATGATCAGTAGTGGAGCCCAGTTGGGACGATCGGGGATCTGTGTAGCATTTGGGGTAGTCTTCTTTCATTTTGGTTCCGTAGTCGGACCTTGAGTGTAATCTGGATGATGAATGTTTATTTATGTATTGTGTGAAGTGGCGAATGTAAGCCAACTATGTATCTCTTTCCCTTATGTATTACATGGGTTGTGTGAAGATTACCTCACTTGCGACATTGCTTTCAATGCGGTTATGCCTCTAAGTCGTGCTTCGACACGTGGGAGATATAACCGCATCGAGGGCGTTACAAAAGACGAGGATAGTACATGGTCAATCTGACAAATCCCCCAATGCGTCCTCGGAGGCGCCTCCCGAGCTGTCGCTGGCGTCGCTGAACTCACCTTCGTTGTCTGCGCCCCCATCAGCGGCATTGGGGCCTTCCAACATGCCACCTTCGTCGGCGCCCACGATCACGCCGTCATCATCCGAAGTGAAGGCCCGGACGAGAGCATCTACGTTGCTCTCCACCCATTCAGCCAGGTCGCCTCGAACAGCTTGAGGAACTGGGGCGATGGCAGCGTCGAAGTCGAAATGGGGATCCATGTTTCGAAGATGGCTGAAGACGCGGGAGAAGGCGCGCCCGAGCAGGGCGCGGCTCCTCTCCTCCACCAACCTATCGGCTTTGGCCGACCGTGCCTCCAGCTGTGTCACCACGGTGGTGAAGATCTGCAGGTAACCGGCGTAGTTAATCGTGTGCGGCTCGCCCACGGCATCCTCACAGATGTTGCCCAGGGCAATGTTGGCCCTCTCCCGGAGCTTGGTGAGCATGGGGCCGTACTCGTGCTCCAAGACTTGCCGCTGGCGTATCTCGTCGGCATTCTGACGCTCGACGGCCGTGGCCTCTTCCACACGCTGGCGAAGGCGGAGCACCTCGGCCTGAGAGGAGGCCAGCTCTTTCTGCGCTGCCACAAGGTCAACCCGGGAGGCGTCCACTCGTCGCATCGCATCATCCCGTTGGGCCCTCAAGGCGGCGGTTCTACCTTCAGCTTCGACTCGGATCATCCCCAGCTTCCCCTCGAACTCGCGCTCGAGGCCTTGGCGTGCTGTCGCCACCCGACGGCAGAGCTCCTCCAGGACGCGCGTTTCCCGCGAGGCGACATTGTTTTCCGCCTGCGTCACCAGGCGCTCCCTCGTCTCCAGCTGCTCGAGCTCGCGAGCGCGTTCGGAGGCCTCCAGCACCAACGCTTCCTCGCGCTTCCGAAGCTCAGCCGGGTCGCCGGAAGCTACCTCCATCGATGCAAGGGCTGCCTCGCGCAGCTCCGCTTGCTCCTCCAACGAGCGACACCAGGCCAAGAGCTCCCAAGCCTGTTCTTCTGCTGCTCCCCGCCGTCGGTCTGCTCCTCGGGCCTCCTCAACGGCCTGAGACCGAGCCGCCAGAGAAGCCTCTAGCGACGCCTTCGCCTCTTCGTCGTCAAGGACGCGCTGGCGACGCGCGAGGGCAGCGGCTGCCTCCAGCTCGCGCCGCTCGGCGGCCAGGCGCAGGCCCTCAGCTTCCAGGCGCACGTCTTCCTCAGCGAGCTCCTGCCCAAGCAGGTCTACGGCGCCACTTGCCCTCCGAAGGAATTCGTGATGACGGGCATGGCGCTCCCGAGCACGCTCAAGCACGTTTGCCGCACCATCATCCGCGTCAAGCAGGAGTTGAGGACCTCGGATCATCGCTCCGGCCCCGGGCAGGGGGCTGGGGGTTGGCGCCTTCACAACGGCCGGCCGCGCTGCATCAGAAACCCGACCTGAGTCCAACCTGACCTCGGGAGAAGGGCCCCTGAGGTGCCTCAGCCGGTCGCAGCCCGCGACTAGACGGGAAGCCCACGGCAGGCTGCCTATGTCGAGGGAAGGCCCGCGGAAGGAGATCGCGGGGGCGGGAGAGTCACCACGCGCTACGCGGCGGTCAGCGCCGTCAGCTGCCCAAACAACAAGGGCAGTGCTGCTTGAGACACCCAAGGGTGGCGGAGGAGATGGAGTCAAAGAGGGCGTCGGCCCGACGGCTTCATCGAGCTCAGTAGGCAGAGGCCTGCAGAGCAAGGATCAGCGGATGCGGCGAGCAGGATAAGGAACAGAAAAGGAGAAGACTTACTCGTCGACGGCAAAGTACTTCCGGCGCTTCAGCAAGCGGCAGGGGAGGTCGTCGCCCAAGGCCTCCCTTTTTCTCCGGAGGGCCTCAAAGTCCACACGGAAACGACCCAAGAGAGGTGCACAGGAATCAGCCTGCGAAGAGGACGGGGCGCCAAGGCCACTTGCGTCGAGGGCGCATGCCTGGTTCGCACGGGCAGTTGCCTCGTCGGAGATCCCGGCCGGGGGCTCAGGAGCCTCGGCCTCAAGCACTGGAGGCGGCAGCGCCTCACCCGTGGCCTCGGGAGCGCGGACCTCGTGAGCTGCCCCATCAAGAGCATCACCAAGTGCGGTCACATCGTCCGCGGCTCCCTCGACCCCCGCTGTCTCCTGCCTCCCTGCGCCACCACTCGAGGAGGATTCACCCAGGCCGACCGGAAGGGAAATCACCACCACAGGGTTCTCGCGAGGCCCCTGGAGGCTGACAGGGTGTAGCCCCCACTCGTGGAAAGGGGGCATCTGCCTCACGAAGTCATCCCTGTTGTGGCAGAGGTACAACAAGGCTCCCCCCTGCCGGACGCCCCCGGGGTTGGGATCGCCTGTCAGGATCAAGAGCACCTTCCTCAGCACCTCGGGCGTCAGGTCTTCTGCCTGAAACCTCATACGATCACCATGCCCGCTGAAGGCCCACATTCGACGAGAATGGCGTTGGAGAGGGGCAATGCGGCGCAATAGGAACTCCTTCACCACTTTGGGCGCCGTTACGCCAAGCTTCTTCAGGGACATGAAGCGGTGCCAGACGAAGGCGAGCCGGGGGCTTACAAGCATCTCCTGGCCACAGCCCGAATTAGGCAGAGCAGGCGATGTCGGCTTCACGAGCCGGGGGCTGGGCACCCTGACATCAATGTACGACCACCGCTCGCGGAACTCGGCTGAAGGCAGAGGGAGGTTGAAGTCGATACCAGAGGCTGCGGTCTCGGGCGAAGCTACGAAGATCACGCATGCCGAGCATTGCGTGGGGTCGGCAAGATGCAAGGAGAAGAAGTGGCGCAGCAGGGCAACAGAAGGAGGGATGCCCACCATCGCCTCACAAACAAATGCGAAGACTGAAAGAAGAGCAATGGACTCAGGACCCATATGCATCATGTGGATCTAATAATGATCAAGAACGGCGTTGAAGAAATCGGAGAAGGGAGGCACCAGACCCTCCCACAAGGCGTCGGCAAAGTAATGGACCTCGGTGATTATCCTATCAGTGGGGAGGTGACAGGTAGGCCACGCCGTCGTCCTCCCGCACTCATTGAAGGCGGTGGCCAGAGCCGGATTGAGCTTGCCCAGGCACTCCAGGTTGAGTATGATTGAGCGGCCGACAGCAGGCGCCACCGGCGGCAGCGGGCGAGATGGAGCCGCAGGCTTCTTCCCCTTCTCTTTCCTTGGAGCCATGGTGGCGGGCGGAAGAGAGGAGATGCGAGATGGGATTGGAAGCGAGGGTCAGAGTTCGGAGGGAGGAAGAGCAGGAGACGGTCAAGCAACAGGGAAAAGGGCGGCTGTGTACAACTGCGGGGCAACCTAGCACGACGCAGAATAAGGGAGCGTGGGTAAACAATGACACCCACGTCCAATCAACCGCCACGCGGCACCCGAGGCCGCAGGCTGTTAGGGCCCGCGGCGCTTCGCCCTTTCCCTTTCGCCTCTCGGCACGGCCAAGTCCGTGCGCGCCTTGGGCCCGGGGGCTACTGTCGGCGTTCTGGGAACGGGGGTCCCCAGACTTGCCTGCCTGCGGCCTACGGCGTGGCTTGAGTGGGGGCCCAACGTGGCCCATCTTCATCAACACAAGGCTCAAGACCCTTGCGAGGGGCCAAGCCTCGCGAGGCGGACGACACGGTGCTTCCTCAAGCACGGCCTCCTTAGGCTGGCTCGCGAGGAGGCGGAGAGATCAAGGTGGGGTACCTCACGAGGTGCCCATGACGCAAGCCATGACGACCAAGGGTGCCAGGCGGGCGCCAGCCCGCGCATTGTCCTCCCTTTCCTCTTTGGTGCAAAGGGGGCAAGCGCAGGCGAGAGGATCAAGCAAAGGCACCCATTTCGGTGCAACGAGACCAAGACCAGCTCTGCGCCAAGGAGGAAGTCACTGTGGAGCCGAAGCTGGCGTCATCACCAGAGCCTTTGGCAGGCGAAGACCAACTTTAGTCAGGATAAGTGTACCAGATGTTCCCCTTCAAATTGGCCAATTGTTGGCGCCCTTCCCGCTCAATATTTGGGAAGAGGCCCAGGGCCTTTGCCTATAAATAGGGCGAGCCACCCCCAGGGTAGAGGCATCGAGAATCCAGCATCTAGAGAGGCATCGATCCAGAACCCGAGGTAGAATCCAGCATCTAGAGAGAGAGAGAGAAGGGCGATCGAACTCCCCCTAGCAGTTCATCCCCTAGCCAAGAACAGGCCCTCGCGAGGCCGTTCCCCCCTGTACTGCTCTTCCTCATCAGCCCAAGAGGTAATCCACCCACCACACTGGAGTAGGGTATTACACCACAATGGTGGCCCGAACCAGTATAAACCCTGTGTCACTTGTGTTGTTCTTGCACTAGTTTAAATCCCTACGAGACGGAAAGGTAGAGGGCTCGATCTCCGCGCGCACCCCAGAGTTTGAACCATAAGGGTCTGCCGGAACCCCGTAATCTGACAAATCCGTTCCGCTTTCTTTATCCAGCCCTAGAAAAAGATGTGCGCTTAGTGTCTTACCACAGGATACCTGATTAGGAGGTGTTCGGCGGACGGATACTTACCGGGGTGTCCGGATGGTTACAGTCAAGGCCGATGTCTTTGGTGGTATCTGACCACTGTTTTCGTTTCCCGAAACATAATTTCCACATCCCTTTGTGCGTAGTGTCGAAGAAGTGTTGAAGTGTCCGTGGCCCTTCGGGATTATACTCTCACAGGCTGAGAGGCCGCCTTTGGCACGACAAGGTCCGACGAACCAGCATTACCTGAATAACGTTGACAAGATCGGTATCCTTCTTAGTGAGGCTTCGGTGCGACTCTGCAGAGTCCGCACTTCATCAACTGATCCCCAGTCCAACCCCTTATTAATCCATGATGCAAGCCGAATTGGGGGGCTGGATCGGAACGCAGACGTAGTTGCCCACTTGGAGCCATGGGGCTCGGTGATATAGAACCACTCCTGCTGCCATAAGTCAGAAGATTCTGTGAAGGATCCTTTTAGCCAACAGCGCTAATAAGCTTGCTCACTAAGGCACCACCGCACTCCGCCTGCTCCCCCTCTATCACCCACGGCTTCACATTGATGGTCTTGAGCGACAGGCCGAAGCGTGGAGGAGTTCGGAGGAAGGCTTCACACGTGACGATAAACACTGAGCTGAGAAGGACAGAGTTCGGGGGCAGATCATGGAAATCTAGGCCGTAATAGAACATGAGCCCATGGACAAAGGGATTAAGGGTGAATCCTAACCCTCAGAGGAAGTGGGAGACAAACACGACCCTCTCGCCGGATCTAGGGGTAGGAATAACCCGCCCTTCAGCAGGGAGTCGATGGAGGATTTCCGCGGTCAGATATCTTGCCGCCCTAAGCTTCACAATATCCCCTTCTGTAACAGAAGAAGCCACCCACCGGCCTTGGATGCTGGGTCCGGACATGACTGAGGATTGTGGCGATCGAAGCTTGGGTGTTAGAACTCAAGGTAGCGAAGGCTGAGGAAGAAGCAAGCGTGGAAGAGAGATACGGGTCTGCACCCCTTTATAAAGGTTGTATCAAACGCCTCCTCCTCGGCCTTAAGACTTGCCTATTCCCAAGGAGTTGTACCCAAGAGACGGTTGGGTTACCCATGTTCGTTTTGATAAGAATCCCTTAATAAGGGGACACGATCTAAGTTTGGATAAGACGTGCCAATAAAGCCACGCCTCGAAACACGGGGCTAACAACGGGTTTAAAATAATATCCCGACCATGATGTAGCGTCGTGCTATGAACAGTTGTTGGTGGATTGGATTTATAAATTGTCATGCCCTCTGTGAAAGTATACAAAACTTATGTTACAGGTCCGGACGCGTTCAATACGTCCGAAGACTATCTTGGAGTTCGGAAGGAGGAACCCGCCTTGCAATGCCGAAGACAGATCTACGCGCCGGATACCTTGTCATTGAAGCCAGGTTCAGGGGCTACTGAGGGATTCCTGGACTAAGGGGTCCTCGGGCATCCGGCCTGTTAGCCATGGGCCGGACTGATGGGCTCTGAAGGCATGAAGACCAAAGACTGCAACCGTGTTCGCATGGGACTCTCCTTGGCGTGGAAGGCAAGGTTGGCGACCAAACATGTAGATTCCTTTCTTTGTAACCGACCTTGTGTAACCCTACATCCTCCCGGTGTCTATATAAACCAGAGGACTTAGTCCGAAGGGGAGAGAGATATCCATTATCATAGTCATATAGGCTAGACTTCTAGGGTTTAGCCATTACGATCTCGTGGTATCAACTCTTGTAATACTCATATTCATCAAGATCAATCAAGCAGGAAGTAGGGTATTACCTCCATAGAGAGGGCCCAAACCTAGGTAAACATTGTGTCCCCTGTCTCCTGTTACCATCAACCTTAGACGCAAAGTTCGGAACCCCCTACCGAAGATCCGCCGGTTTTGACACCGACACCCGCAGCCGGCTTCCAGCAGCCGGCAGGTGCCAACAGTTGAAGACCAGCAACACGAGGGACAACCCGGTCCCAAGCGTTAGAAGGGTGGCAAGCGCACTTGGCTACCTGCCTTCTCCTTTGAGCAGAACCACGAAGCTCCCTGCAAGTTCCACAGTGGTGCGAAGCCATCCAACCATACAACCCGGAAATGCCATTGGCTCGTCGGCATTGCCAAGGGCGAGGGACTGCCACCTCCGCCGCCTGCTGGCCAGCCGGCTCCGCCTCCCCAGTAGCCGACAGCCCATCCAACAGTCGGCGCGATCTAGGATGAATTCCCTGAAGAACATTTTGCTTACGTCGTCTTCACCAGTGTGGTTGTTGATAGACACAGACGACGTCAGCAGTACCGCGAAGTGAACGTTGTTGCCTCAACCGCCCTAGAGTTCATGCACTGGTCTAAGAAGCCTATCAGTTGAAGCCGTGCGGACCACCCGGAAGTGATGCCTTCTCCGGGTTCCTATGCCCTGGTGTTGGATGCCACCCTTGCAACAGAAAGGTGAGCTGCTCGTTTCTCCTTGATTCTGATAGATGGCGGTAGCAGCACCAACATCCTTTACCGTGACACCATGGATAAGTTAGGCATTAAAGAGAAGCAGCTCCAGCCAAGTTGGACCGTTTTCCATGGCATTGTGCCCGACCTTTCCTGCTCAGCAATTGGCAAGATCAAGATAGATGTACTCTTCGGAGACAAGGATCATTTCCACAGTGAGGCGACTTGGTTTGAGGTGGTTGACTTGCAGAGTCCTTATCATGTGCTCCTAGGCCGGCCAGCTCTAGCCAAGTTCTTGGCGGTGCCTCATTATGCCTACCTCAAGATGAAGATGTCGGGAACCAAGGGCATTATCACGATAGCCGGGGACTACGAGAAGTCAGCCGCTTGTGCCGCGGCCAGCAGCCGGCTGGCCGAGTCCCTTGCGATTGCTACTGAGAAGAAGCTCCTGGACCGGGTGGTGGCCATGGCCAGCAAGCAGCCGGACCTGTCACTAGATCCCAAAGAGTCGGAGACCCAGGGCTCCTTCCAGCCGGCCAAAGAAACAAAGAAGATCCCCTTGGACCCCGAGCACCCGGAGAGGCACGCTATCATAGGTTCCAACCTTGACAGCAAATAGGAAAGCGAGCTTGTCGATTTCCTCCGTGAGAATCAGGACATCTTTGTATGGTCTCCCAAAGACATGCCAGGTGTTCCGACAGATTTCGCCGAGCACAAGCTAAATGTCAGATCAGATGCCAAACCAGTCAAACAACCCCTCCGCCGACTATCAAAAGAGAAGAGAAGAATCATTGGTGAAGAGATCGCCCGCCTGCTGGCAGCCGGCTTCATTATGGAAGTTTTTTTTCCAAAATGGCTTGCCAACCCAGTCCTTGTACTGAAGAAGAACAACAAGTGGCGCATGTGCATTGATTACACCAGTCTCAACAAAGCCTGCCCCAAGGATCCGTTTGCTTTGCCTCAGATTGACCAAGTGATAGACTCCACAGCCGGATGCGAGCTGCTGAGTTTTTTGGATGCCTACTCAGGTTACCACCAGATCAAGTTGAACCAGGCAGACCGCCTTCATCATACCATTCAGAGCCTTCTACTACCTAACCATGACATTCGGCTTGAGAAATGCCGGTGCCACGTTTTAGCATTGCATGCAGAAGTGCCTCCTCAAGCAACTCGGCAGAAATGCCCACGTCTATGTAGGCGATATTTTGGTGAAGACGGAGAAGCGCGATACCCTCTTGGAGGATCCCAAGGAAACTTTTGATAATCTTCCTATTTTGAAATCAAGCTCAATCCAAAGAAGTGCTTCTTTGGAGTACCAGTCGGCCAGCTCCTTGGCTTCTTGGTCTTGGAGCACAGTATTGAGTGCAACCCTGTGAAGATCAAAGCCATCGAGAGGATGGAGAGACCCACCCGACTACGAGACGTCCAGAAATTCACCGACTGCTTGGCATACATCAGCCGCTTCATCAGTCGGCTAGGCAAGAAGGCCCTTCCCCTGTACCAGCTCATGAAGAAAACCACTCACTTCGAGTGGAACGACAAGGCGGATGAGGCTTTTCTCCAGTTGAAAAAGATGCTGACTACCCCGCCTGTCCTGGCGGCCCCAGCTGCTAAGGAGCCCATGTACCTCTACATTGCTGCTACCAGCCAGGTGGTCAGCACTATCATCGTGGTAGAGCACCCAGAAGACGGCAGAGCACAGCCGGTCCAGAGGCCTGTGTATTATTTGAGCGAGGTGTTGTCGGCCTCAAAGCAGAACTACCCCCACTACCAGAAGATGTGCTATGGTGTGCACTTTGCCGCCAAGAAGCTGAAGCCATACTTTCAAGAGCACCTAATCACGGTTGTCTGCACTGGCCCGCTTGCTAAGGTCATAGGCAACAGAGATGCATCAGGCGGGGTGGCCAAATGGGCCATCGAGTTGGCCCCCTACACCATCTTCTACCAGCCATGCACCGCCATCAAGTCCCAAGAACTAGCCGACTTCCTCATCGACTAGGCCGAGACCCAGTACCTGCCGCCAGCTCCGGACTCCACTCATTGGCGGATGCACTTTGATGGCTCGAAGATGCGCACCGGCTTGGGAGCCGGTGTTGTCCTCACCTCTCCCAAAGGCGACAAGCTCAGATACACATTGCAAATCCACTTTGCCACCTCCAACAATGTGGCCGAGTATGAGGCGCTAGTACACGGACTCCGGCTGGCCAAAGAGATCGGCATCCGCCAGATCCTATGCTATGGCGACTCAGACTTGGTGGTCCAACAGTCGTCTGGCGACTGGGACGCCAGGGATGCAAATATGGCAAGTTACACCTTCCTCGTCCAGAAGCTTAGCAGATACTTTGATGGGTGCAAGTTCCATCACGTGCCACTGAACGAAAATGAGCCAACTGATGCCCTGGCACGGATCGGCTCCACCCGTCAAGAAATACTAGCCCACATCTCCTTTCGGTGCCTCCGTAAGCCGTCAATCAAGCCTTCTCCAGAATCCATGTCCATCTTCGTGCCGGCTGCTCCCAGAGTAGTCAGATCCGACTTGGGGGCTGCAGCAGCCAGCCCGGGGACTTCAGTAGGCGGCACGGGAACTACAGCAGTCGCATCCGGCCCGGGGACTTCACAACCCAGCCCGGGGGCATCAGCAGCCAGCTCGGGGACTTCGCCAAGCGGTTCGGGGACTTCGGCAGTTGCACCCGGCCCGGGGACTTCACAACTTGGTGCGGGGCATGCAACAGTCAGCCCGGGGACTCCAACGACGCAACAAGCGGCAGCCAACTGCAACTTGCCTCCTCCCAACCCAACCGCCCTAGTACCAGTGGTCATAATGACAATGGAGGAAGTTGGAGCACCATCATGGGTGCAGCCCATCCTCAATTTCCTGGTGAATAGAGAACTACCGGCTGATGAGACCTCGGCCCGACAAGTGCACAGTGTGACTGGATTCTTCCAGCGCTGCGTAGAACCAGAGAAAGGCAAAGAAATCCTCAAAGATATCCACCAAGGAGAGTGCGGCCACCACGCGGCCTCAAGATCCCTTGTCGCCAAAGCTTTCCGCCATGGTTTCTTCTGGCCGACTGCTTTGGAGGACGCCAAGGATTTGGTCAAGCATTGCAAGGGGTGCCAGAAATTCAGCTCCAAGTAACATCTGCCGACTCCTGCACTCAAGACCATCCCCCTCACTTGGCCCTTTTCCGTGTGGGGGCTGGACATGGTGGGACCATTCAAGACAGCACGCGGCGGCATGACCCATCTGCTTGTCACCGTGGACAAATTCACCAAGTGGATTGAAGCGAAACCAATCAAGAAACTGAATGGTCCAACTGTTGTGACCTTCATCGCAAATATCACCGTCTGATATGGTGTACCACACAACATCATCACCGATAATGGTACAAACTTTGCGAAAGGCGCCTTGGCCCGTTTCTGCACGATGCAGGGCATCCTACTGGACTTAGCGTCTGTTGCCCATCCGCAGTCAAACGGCCAGGTCGAGCGAGCAAACGGCCTCATCTTGTCCGGCATCAAGCCCCGACTGGCTGAGCCACTGGAGCGCTCGGCCGGCTGCTGGATCGAGGGACTACTGACCGTCCTCTGGATCCTACGCACCATCCGAACAAGTCAACCGGCTTCACTCCCTTCTTCCTCGTGTATGGGGCCGAGGCCGTCATCCCGACTGACATTGAGTTTGACTCACCTCGCGTCACCATGTACACGGAGGCGGAGGCGAAAGAAGCATGAGAAGATGGCGTCGATCTGCTGGAAGAGGACTAGCTGTTGGCACTCAGCCGGTCCGCCATCTACCAGCAGAGCCTGCGCCGCTACCATAGTCGGAAGGTCAAGCCAAGATCCTTCCCAGAAGGAGACCTTGTGCTCCGGCTGATCCAGCGAACAGCCGGCTAACACAAGCTCTCGGTCCATTGGGAAGGCCCCTTCATCATCAACAAAGCTTTGGGCAACAACTCCTACTACCTCATCAATGCACAAAAGCCCAGAGCACGCAAGAGAGATGACTCTGGCAAGGAATCGGGGCACCCATGGAAGGAAAATCTCCTTCGAAGATTTTACAATTGATGCAGTATGTACCACGCTACCTTTTGTATTATGCGCTAAGACATCGGGTACCTCGAGGAGTACTCGGGGGCTACCCTTTTTATGTATATGATAAGTTTTATGCCTATGAATGTGTTATTTCATTATTCTGCCTGCCACCGGGTTTGACCAGTCGGCCCGGGGGCTTGCCGCCTTGTACTATGTCGGTGCTACCTGCAGTCGGACAAGTAGTGTGCCAGCACCTAAGCCCTCTGTTGCCATGAGCCAAAGCTCGCTGAGCGACTGTTCGGCTGGCAAGAGTTAAAGGCAGGAAATGATGCCCACATGAAAAATGGCTAAGGACCAAAGCACTCACATAGGCCAAGCCGGCTCCTTGCCTCGCCGACCGGTTGTTGAGCAGCCGGCCGGCTGGCTTCTCACTTAACTTCCTACGTTCCAAACGGCCGAAGTACTTGCCTTCCCAAAAATGGCCAAGTACTTGACCCATCCATAGACTGCAGAGCGGCAGCCTGGCTGGCAAGGCGGCAGCCAAGGGAAGGCGGCAAAGGAAAAAGCCAAAGGGGCAGAAAAGCAAGACAAGTTAGAACTCGACAAAGTTAATTTACATAGCAAAAGGCCCTCGGCCAGCATTCAACAAAGTTTGAATACACCCCCAGCGCGTGGAACTGCACAAATTTATCAAGTTTGTTCAAGAGACTACAAAAGCAGGAAAAGATTAGATAAAATTGGCAGCCAAGGCCAGAGGAGCAGTAGGTGGGTCCGGCAGGCTGGTGGAGTCAGCAGCGCCGGCTGGTGGAGTGGCCGTCTGGCGAGTCTCGGCTTGGTTAGCATCGGTGGTAGTCGACGCGGTCACACGCGACAAATTGCTCGAGGCTCGATCGAGCTGAGGTGGGTCGTCCGCTCCATCATCCGGTGCGTCGTCTTCACCATCCTCGCCTTCCTCGTCTTCGCCCTCATCGTTGGAGGTGATCTCCTCCACTGAGTCCTCGTCGTCTTCCGGGATCAGCCCGAACAAGTTGGGCGGCACCTCGGCACCCTCCTCATCTAGCTATGGGAGGAAGACACCGGTGTCGGTGTACTTGGCGATCACGTCTCACAGCCCCAATTCAGCCCTTGCTTGACTTTGCTTGTTCATCATGCCATCATGTTTAAATTCCAAAGAAACTTGAAATGGGGATTGTTGAAACCCTAGCACCAAATGAAATTCAACTAGGTTCAATAAAAATATTTTCAATGATCCCAAATGCCCTTTAGAAAAGTTCATGGTTTTTGTTAAAGGTGAAAACCTCTGCCAAAAATGATGAACATATTTCTAGGCCATTCCGGATTTTTTAATTAAATCATAAGGTATTTGACTTTGGGCATTTAAATGCTATAATTAACTTAAATGCTCAAATAATTCTGGAAATAGTTGAGGGCTATCGTTAATATTTCAGAAGGTGGCCACAATTATTTTCAGGATTTTTAGAAGTGCTCTCGTATTTTAATAAAGCCCAAACAACTACAGAAAAATAGAAAAGAGAAATAAAATAGAAATGGAGTAGAGAGAGAAAACCACCTGGCTTACCTGGCCTGGCGCTGTTACAGCCCAGCTGGCCAGCCCACCTGGCGGCCCAGCACACCAGGGGCAGCCTCGTCTTCTACCTCTTGCCAGTAGGCAGAGGAGAAGCTGGGCAAGGTGCACGCGCGCCACCTCCACCCTGCTCGCCTGCCTCTTCGACGGCCTGGACGCCTCTGGCGTTGCCATGCAGACCCCCTGGACCCCTCGACCGCTCCACTCTCTCCTTGCCTCGCCTCTCTCGCTCTCTCTCCCGAAGCAGAGCGAAGCCGTCGTCGCCTTTCGTCGCCACCGTGACCACCGTGCTCCCCTCGCCTCACTGACCCGTCCAAAAGCCCCGCCTCGTCGCCCTCGTCCTCTTCGCCGAGCCACGCGGCACCGGACGCACCCAAACGTCATCACTGCGGTCGTCTTCTACCTCGAGCAACCGAGATTGTCGGCGTCCGTCCGTCGCCCACGACGCCTCCCCCGAGCTACTGACCTGCTCATCGACTCCGCCGTGAGCTCCTCTCTCTTTCCCCTATTCTTCAGCATTCGCCCTCGTTCCATAGCTCTATTCCCCACCGTGGACGAAACGCGCCGCCGCCTGCGCTCCTCGCCGGTGACGCTCCGGTGACCATTTGGTCCTGGGCGTGCCCCCAACATGTTCACCGCCGCGCGTAGAGTCTTCCCAACGCCACGTTGCGCTCGTTTGCACATCGCAGCGCCGGTCCCGCAAACACCCGAGCTCCGGCCGCCGCCTCGCTCACCGCCGTCGTCGTTTCTGGCCATCCCAGCACCACCCACCGCCACTGTTTGATGCGCGCACACACCAGCTACGCATAGATGCCCTCGGCTGCCGTTTTGGTCGACGGAGCGCGAAACCGCAGCTCTCCGCCGCGTCTCGCCTTGCCGGCGTCGAGTCACCGGCAGGTGTTGACCTAGTTGACCCGGGTTTGACCCCACTGACCAGTGGGCTTAACCTCCCCTGACTCGCTGACATGCGGGCCCAGCCCCTTAAATAACTTAGGCTAGATTTAAGTTAAACGTTAATTAACCCAGATAGTTAGTTTAGCCACTAATACGCGGGTTCCACTGGTCAGTTTGACCTCGGCCGCGCCAGTTGAATTGCTGACGTCACGATGACACAATGCTGACGCAGTTAATCGTCTTCAGGATTAAAAATAATCCAGGAAATTTCAGAATATGTTCAAAACTTCTAAAAATCACAGAAATTAATCTGTAACTCCAAATCAAACAAATTATATATGAAAAATTATCAGAAAAATTCAGGGAATCTGAATATGGCATTTTCATGCATGTTTGAACAACTTAACCTCACTGTTTAGTCCAAAACATGATAATGCACTATTTGAATTCATAGTTTGAATATGAATTTGAACCTTGAGTTCAAATCAACCCAAACCTTTCTGTTACTAGTTGCATTAGCTTAAATCACAAACATATCGACATGTTATGATCATGCATCATATTGTGCATTGCATTGATTGTGTTCTTTCTCTGTTGCCGGTGTTGTTCCCCCCTCGGTAGACGTTGTTCCGACGCTGTGATCGTTGACACTGATGAAGACCCAATGCTATCTTCAGAAGTGCCAGGAATGCAAAAACCCCTTGTTCATTCCGATACAATCCCACTCTCTCGCTCCTGCTCTCTTTTACTGCATTAGGAAAACAACGATTCAACTGTTACATGTTGCGGTAGTTGAACCCCTTTTCCTCTGCATGACCTGTCATTGCCATAGTAAATAGATGAAACCCACTAGCATGAGTAGGAGTTGTTTGAGCCCTGATGTGCCTACTCATTCATGCTTGTTTGTCATGCCTGCTACTGCTCAGAGTTGAGTCAGGTCTGATTCATCGGGGATGAATTGGAATGTGGTGAACATGTCCTACTGTTGAGAGCTAAGTGTGTGAACACGATTTGGTAAAGGTAGCGGTGAGAGGCCATGTAGGAGTACATGGTGGGTTGTCTCATTGCAGCCGTCCTCAGGAACTGAGTTCTATGTTTGTGATCCATGAATAGTTACTACCACACATTGGGCTTCGGGCGCTCCAAGCTCTCTCGACTTATTAATCAACTTGATCTCTGTCCAGGAGTTGCAACTAGTTTTTGGTGTTTGTAGGTAGTGTTAGTAGTCTACCAAGTGGCACCCGGTATAGGTGGGCTTGGGACAGACTCGGCACAGTGGCACGGTGTACCAAGTGGCACCCGGTTGGTGGGCTTGGGAACACTGCTCACATCGTTTGGGGCCGTGAGCGACACCCCGGCCGGATCTCCTTGCGGATGGAACCCGAATAGGCGATAAACCTGGACTAGAGACTTGTGTGGTTAGTCAGGTCGTGGCCAACTCCCTCGCCAGGCTTCCGCTTGAAGGTTGCCGAGGTACATGATGTGTACATGGTGGTAAGTGGCGAGAGCATGTGTGAAGAAGTACACCCCTGCAGGGTTATCATTATCTATTCGAATAGCCGGATTCCTCGGATATGGAAACTTGGAACCCTTGCATAGTTCATAGACAAGTGAAAGTGGATACTCTAAAATGCGCAAGATAAGCGTGAGTGCTATGGATGGCGTTCTCGTAGGGAGACGGGAGCGGATCCATAGTGGTGTATTGATATGGTGAATATGTGGACTCGTGTGCGCCACCTCAAAAGAGTTACTTGCAGTCGTAGTATAGGATAGCCACTGAGTCAAAGCTGGCTTGCTGTAGTTAAACTCCACTACCCCCTTTGTTGATACCGATGCATATGTAGTTAGTTCTGATGTAAGTCTTGTTGGGTACATTTGTACTCACGTTTGCCTATTTTATGTTTTGCAGAGAGACGACGGTCTCGCTAGTAGTTCCGTGTGGACTTCGACGTTTAGCTTGATACCTCAGCTACGATCTTGTGCCCTCGGCAGGATCTGGTAGATAGTCAGGCTTCTCATCCTTTTTCATTTGTAGATGTCTGTACTCAGACCTGTTAAGCTTCCGCATGTGTTTGACTTCTATGCTTTGAATGTTGGGTCATGAGACCCATTTTGTAATATCTCGCTCCTCGGAGCCTAATGAATAAATATTTGAGTCTTAGAGTTATGTTGTGATGCCATGTTGTATTTACACATATCGAGCATATTGTGTGTATGATTGAAATGCTCGGTATGTGTGGGATCCGACAATCTAGTTGTTTATCCTTGGCAGCCTCTCTTATGGGGAAATGTAGTCTAGTGCTTCCATGAGCCATAGTAGTCCGCTACAGCCCGGTTCACCGGAGTCCTGCTAGCCCAGCACTACTGCTTAGGACACTTGACTGGCCGGCATGTGTTTCACTTCGTTCCTGTGTCTGTCCCTTCGGGGAAATGTCACGCAGTGACATCCGGAGTCCTGCCTAGCCTGCTACAGCCCGGGTTCCCGGAGTCCTGTTAGCCCAGTGCTACAGCCCGGATTCACACGCTGCTGACTGACATGCTCGATGTGATTCATGTATGCTCGTCCCCATGGGTTAGTGCCGCTTTGGGTTCACGACTAGTCATGTCGGCCCGGGTTCTCTCTCATATGGATGCTAGCGACACTATCATATACGCGAGCCAAAAGGCGCAAACGGTCCCGTGCCAGGTAAGGTGGCACCCGTGGGAATACCGTGTGTGAGGCCGCAAAGTGATATGATGTGTTACATGCTAGATCGGTGTGACTTAGGATCGGGGTCCTGACAGCTTTGGTATCAGAGCCTGACTGCTTGTAGGATTACCAAGCCAAACCGGTCGAAGTTGAGTCTAGAAATGCTTTAGTTATATAAGGGAATTGATTGTGGAAGGGAACATAAGGCTCTTTTTAGTCCTTTACCTTATGCCCTTCTGATCTGAGTCAACCTCTTCTCTTCTACGGGGATTAAGAACTTAGGCCTTCTCATCTATCTATCAGGATGACGAGTTACTATGGTAGAGACTTATAGGATTGTTGAATTCAAGCCTCAGTTCAGTTTCTACTACTTTTAGTATGTTGTCAGTTGAACCAGAACCTTGATATGGTGTTGTTAAGTGACTATGCAAATCCTTGTGAATGTCTCAAATCTTTTTCTAAGCATTTACAGGCGTTATGCTGTCCGAGTCATCCCACGTTTCTAAATAGTCTGATGCATTTGCAAATCCCTTCTTCCCATTCCCGATGTCCTTTTCGGTCGTATTAACCACACTAATCGGTCAGTTGAGGTACTCTGTCGCCTCGACATATATGTTGGAACTATTATTATGACCCTAGGTGTTTTAGGGAGTCACCTAGTAATCTAGCCATGTTTTGTGTTCCTGGTGTGATGATTCTGGCCGCCATTCTCGAAAGCATCTCATGATGCCACCTAGTAGTAGGTATTCTATTCCTGGGTTCTCGAACCCGAGATTCACCCTACTTACTTCATGTTGATAGTGTTTGCTAGTTCCTTTAGGATATTAGTAACCTTGTGATAGTCTTCGAGGTCCGTGGTATATCATTCTTCCTAATACCATGAACCATCCTTGGCGGAAGTTCGTTGAACCAAAAGATCACAATAAGAGTGCTCTTGACGAGTTCTCCATTCAAATTGTGAGTCCTTCTTCTGCGTGGGTTAGCTGGAAGAAATATGTGAACTTGTTCGACATACTAATCCATGCGTCCACAACTCAATTTTTTTTTATTATATGTTCCTTGAGTTGTCCCCGTTTAGTTGTATTCCAACCTTAGCCTATCAGTTGATAGTCAAGAGTATGTGTGCATTCGTGTTTATCGGTGCCTTTTACTACTATGGTCCGTCAAGCCATTCTATTCTGGAATGACGAGGAGAAAAAAACTCCAGTACCTTGTCCACTTCGAGGATTGGGTCAAAGTAGTTGTATTCCACAGATCAAAATGCCAATTCATCTTTTGCTCTGTTCTACCTTGGAGTGTCACCCTCTTTCATATCAAGAATGACGTGAGAATTGTCTCTTATGAATTCTTGATATAGTGATACTTTCGCCATCATTATTCATTTCTTGGTCTCCGTGTTGGTTGTAACCGGAATGCTGACAGGTGAACCGTGATGTGTGGGATCAATACTCCTAGCAACTCCGCTTCTTGGTAGTTAATGGGCAATACTCTCATTCTTAGCATGCTGGTTATTGAATCATCATCCTAAGACTGGTCGTGCTACCTAGTCCTTATTTTTGGTGCACTCTTTGATCAATGAGTTAGGATTGTGTCAATCCCTCGCTCTCTTGATCATATCGTCTTGCTCTGAAAAGCAAGATTGTTCTCGAGCTTAGTAACATATCGGTGGTTCGTGATTTTCCGGATATCTTCTTGGAAGTGTTACCAGGTTGTCACCTGACCGCTATGTTGAGTTCGTGATCAAGTTGGTTTCTTGTAAACCACCCCTTCTCCAAGAATCTGTGTTGGATACCCCTGAGCTAGTTGGTTAAGCTAAACAACAACTTGGAGAGTTGGAAGATAAAAAGCTTTGCCGAATTTGGTTCTTTCTGAAGGGATATCTTTGTGTTTGTGTGTGTGTGTTGAAGAAAGATGATATCTTCACAAATTGGTCCTCGTGATCAGTTGTTGGATCTATTGCCTTGTCAAAACTTTGACTCGAGTATGGGCTATCGTCGAGTCAAATCAGAACCAATGATGTTTGCAATGTTGTCTTACTCGTTGTTGATCCCTCGAGCATACACCATTACATCTTTTGGTCTGACCAATGCTATCACTGTGTTCACATGATGGTGGAAGTCCAGTGATATGGAAATTCCGATGAGTTGTTATTGAGCCCATCAGCAGCATTTTGTCTCCCTCATGATTCATGTTGAACATTACGCTAGTGTTGGAAACTTTGTAAACAATGCCTTCATGTTCCGTTCATGAAGCATATGTTTGGATGAAAGTAGCGACTTCCTCTAAGTTCACGTGCAGTCGATGCAAGTTGCCGCCGTGAATTCGAGAAAGCTTGTTTTTGCTTCCTCTGGAATCATCCCAAGTCATTCATGGATATGTGCGAAGTATCCTGTGGTTTTGAGACTTGCAACCTTCATTCCATATGTTCCCTAGCACCCCAAGCCACTGATTGACTTGTTCAAGGAAAAGAGGTCTAGCGCGCGTAAAGATTTCAAAATCCTTGATGATGGATCCTAACTTGAACTCGATAGTGTTTTATTATAAGACTACTATGTGTTCATTTGTGTCTTGGACACCATGCTCACATGTATGTAGCAGAACCAGCTCATGTTTTGGAGCTTGCTATCATAGTTCATTTTCCGAGAATCTCGCAACGTCATCTCATTGGTTTGGGTTGCAAACTTTCCTTCCAGACATGCTGAATCTGGAATATCCTGACGCCAACTAGATCCGAATCTCAGGCTGATATGATGGTTGGGACATTCCCAAGAATTATAATATTGGTCTTTTGAACCGATAAGTGGATGTCATGGCCAACACACTTATCTGGGAGAATCCTTATTGTAGTATGTTGAGTCAGCAATTTGGCCATTCCTCCATGAGGAGTTGGTATGACTTTGTACATAAGTTGTTCCTCATGGGCTCCTTGAGCTCCCGAAGTCAGACCTTTATTTGATGTTCAAGATACCGAATGGTATTAGGTTAAGATGGTACATCAAGGAGAACATTAGAAGCGGAGTGCTAAATGTCTCTTGATCGATCATCCAGATTTCGTTCCCTTGGCCTCGCTAAGGTGAAATCTGAGAAAGTGTTGTCTTCCTTTGCATCTGCATTGTCCATCACTATTCATCATGGTAGTAAGATGTGTTGCCAGGATCCTCGCCACAGATGTTGGTAAAACCTTGATGAATACGGAAATGCTCAAGTTCTTGAGAGCATGCTCAGTCATTGGGTTATATCCTCGGTATCAATTGGAATGTGCCTTCCATTGCCGAGTTGTCCTATAACTTTAGTTTCCTCTCCAAACTAAGTAGCCATTCTTTCGAATTCATTCAAATGATCAATTGTGATTTTCCCTAGGCTGGTATAGAGAGTTTCAATGATCTCTGTATCAAAAGTAATTCTTTTTGCCACTTAAGGGAATAATTCTACGAGTCACCTTCCCCGAGGTGTCCCGTCATGGAATCATGGAAATTTTTCCTTGCTACTTTGAAACCCTCGTCAATTATTTCTTCCGTCCTTTTTAAGGTGTGTTTTGCCCTCAGCTCAAGAGATGTTCAACGTCTCATTTCGTGAGTTGATCGTGAGTTGCTTAGTCTCTAAGGAGATCGATTTCTATAGAGTATTTTTTGTCGCCATCATGTTGGATGAAGATGTCGAAAGCAAGGACGTCAAGATCAATTGGAGTAATGAACCAACATCTTCGGGAAGGGAAATTGGATCGACAAGATCGTGTTAGCTAGTGTCCCCTCTGTCTTCTTACCTCATGTCTTGAATCTCGGGACGAAATTCTTGTTTAGTGGGGGTGAGCTGTCACAGCCCCAGTTCAGCCCTTGCTTGACTTTGCTTGTTCATCATGCCATCATGTTTAAATTCTAGCACCAAATGAAATTCAGCTAGGCTCAATAAAAATATTTTCAATGATCCCAAATGCCCTTTAGAAAAGTTCATGGTTTTTGTTAAAGGTGAAAACCTCTGCCAAAAATGATGAACATATTTCTAGGCCATTCCGGATTTTTTTAATTAAATCATAAGGTATTTGACTTTGGGCATTTAAATGCTATAATTAACTTAAATGCTCCAATAATTCTGGAAACAGTTGAGGGCTATCGTTAATATTTCAGAAGGTGGCCACAATTATTTTCAGGATTTTTAGAAGTGCTCTGGTATTTCAATAAAGCCCAAACAACTACAGAAAAATAGAAAAGAGAAATAAAATAAAAATGGAGCAGAGAGAGAAAACTACCTGGCTTACCTGGCCTGGCACTGTTACAGCCCAGCTGGCCAGCCCACCTAGCGGCCCAGCCCACCAGGGGCAGCCTCGTCTTCTACCTCTTGCCGGAAGATCACAAGAATAAAAAACAAGTACAAGAAACATACCCGGACAGCCGTTCACGTCACCAAGAACGCCTTCGTATACTGCTGGAGGGCATCGGCTTGGGCTTGGAGCTGGGCCTGGACGTCTTGCGCGGCCCTATTCAGCATGCTCGTCCCGCCCCCAGGAGTTTACTCCGATGGGGCGGCACTGCTAGCCTCGGCGTCAGCTGCCGAAGAGCTTGCGGCCCCGAAGTCCAGCAGCCTTGGCACTGACGCCGTCTTCTCCGAACGACGGCGCCCCGGAGTGCAGACCACCGGAGTCGAGCCCACCACCAACTCATTGCCAGCTGGTGCCGCCAGTGGCACTTCAGGCCGACTGCTCTGCGCATCAGCAGTCGGCACACGAGGAGGCATTTCCGCCCCCAAGATGATGGCATCGCCCCTTCCCTCTCCATGACCGACTTTTCGTCGCCGGCTCCCCCCAGTCGGCGCCTGGATCTTTGGCGCCGGTGGCACGACGCGCAGAGGGATGATGAGTTGCGGAGTCTGGCTGCGTGCGGCCTCTTACACTTGCTTCTTGGCGGCTGCGTCCGCCTGGGTCTTGGCTGCGGCGTCCACTTGGGCCTTGGAAGCGGCGTCTGCTTGGGCCTTGGCCGCCGCATCTGCGTCCGCCTACGCCGCCTCCAGCTTCTGTCGTTCCGCCTCCTCCCGCTCCTCGCGTGCCTCCCGCGCGTTCCTCTCCGTCGCCTCCTCGAGGTCGGCGAGCGGATCCACGTGGCACTTGTTGGCGGAGCCCTCCGCCGCCCCGATCAGAGAAGCAGAGGTGGACCGCTCAAGAGAGAGTGGGGCCCTGTTCAAGCAAGATAAGAGGAAACTCAGAAAGAGTTTGCAAGAAATACGAAAAGAAAACACAAGAGAAGTCAATCACTTACGAAGACACCGTCGGAGGCTGCTTCGAGGTCCTCTGGAACTGTGCCGCCTCCGCGGCGGCCTCTTGCCGCCTAGTCACAGCTGCCGTGTTCTTGGGCTTCTTCGGCCGGCTGCCGAACAGCAGCGAGTAGGCTCGGCGCTTCGTCGTGCCGCCTGGTGCAATTGGCGTGGATGAAGAGCTCGCGCCCGCCTTGTCGGAGCCGTGCGGATGGCGTGGCTCGGCCTCCTCTTCATCGTCGAGCGGCCAAGCCTCGACGCCTCCTCCTCCCGAGCCGCCTGCTCCACCTCCACCACCGGTGGCGTCGTCTTCTTCCATGGCGGTCTAGCACGTATTGGTTACCCGACTCTAGGGCGTTGGCGGCCGACTGAGTCGAGGAGACCTGCATCGTTGTCGACTGATCAGGCGGCAAAGCAAGAACTCGGACAAGCAAAGAAGAAAACAAATTACAAAACTCATCGTGGGCAGCGGGTGTGCTCGGTCGTACGGCTGCTTGTTGAACTGCCACTCCTTCTCCGACAACTTGCAGTTGGAGAAGAAGTTCACCAGGCAGAGCACCTCCACGTTCGACAGCTCCCACGTGCACATCCGTCACGGGTCCCGGTGCCCAGTCATGCTGCTCATGATGTGGGAGCGGGCTTGGAGGGGAAGCACTCGGCGCACCATGTAGGCGGCCAAAAAATCCAAGCCCTGGAGGCCCTCCGACTCCGTCATCACCTCAAGTCGGTATAGGGCGGCATTGGAGGCAGCCGATGGGGAACCCAGCTTGGAATGCCAGTTGGGGCGCGGTTCAGTAGGAGGTCCAACTACATAAGCTGATAGGTTGATGTAGTCCCTCGTCGGGTGCACGTTCCTGACGCAGAAGTAGGACTTCTGCCACAGCTTGGCCGACTACAACAGAGAGATCGGCGGGAAGCGGTTCCCAGCACCTGGATGCCGCACCACTATGCAGGCTCCGCACTGAGCTGCCGTTCCCTTGGTGGCGGTGCCGAGCTTGAGGTAAAAGCACTCCGCCCAGAGCACGAGGGTGGGGAGAGTACCAAGATATCCTTCGCAGAAGGTGACGAAGGCGGACAGCAGCACCACCGTGTTTGGTGTGAGGTGGTGCGGCTGGAGCCGGTAAAAATTGAGGAAAGAGTGAAGGAAGCTGCTCGCCTGAAGGCCGAAGCTGTGAAGGAAATGAGACCGGAAGACGACGTATTCACCCTCCTCCAGCGCTGGCGATATTTCCGCTTTGAGGGGGGAGGGCATGCACCTTCACCTGCGTCTTCGGGGGCAGTGGCCATTTTTGACGAAGAAAAGAAAGGCGGTCGTCGTGGATGTTGGAGCCGTCCCAGTCGCCGGCCCATGGAGGCGCCATGGATGAAGGAGCTCGTCAGAGGCATGGCTTGGTGGCGAATGGGCAAGGCCACGGCGGAGCAAGAGATCCGCGTCGAGGAAGGGCTCGGCGACGGTGGGCTGCGGCAGCATTTCCGCTATAGGCAGGGGCGCTGCGGCGGCGGAGAGAAGGAGAGAAATGGCAAAGGGAGAGGAGGGCGCGTCTGTGTTTGCCGCCCCCTCCTCCCCCTACTTATAGCCCTGGGTGGTGGCGCCGATGGGACAAGAACGTGGGGGGTCGTGGGATCAACTGCGCCCACTCCACCACGATCCCACGATTATTGCGCCAAATAAGGCATGTATTAACTGTGCCCTGAAATCTCAACCGACTGCTTCGGCCGTAGCGGATCCGCACGCGTGCCGAGGCCTGTTAGTGCCAGGCCCCAGCCTGCGGCAACGTCCCGTCGCGCGCGTGGGCTGGCAGGTTGGTCCGGCTGGCTGGCACCACGTGGCGTGCGGACAGCGGGCGGCAAGACCGACGCCCAGCTGGCATGCCACCTGGCTCCCACCGCGACGTTTCAAAATCACCAGGCGGCCAGCCTGGTCATGGCCGACTCCTCAAGTCGGCACTTCAGAAGACGGACGAAGCAACAGAACCAGACTACTCGGAGTAGGAAGCTGTTGAGGCATCTCGCCTCTCCAGCCACGGCGCCCCACCAGCTTCGGGGACTACTGTTGGAATTAATGACCACGGGTAGCCTCATTAGCTCCCCATGGTATTTCAAGACATCAGGGCCGGTTGCGCCCCTCAAGCCTCATAGACGAAGAGATGCCTCCTCAGGGCCGGCTGCCCAAGCAGCCAGCTGCTAGAAGGCGGCAGTCCCCAGAAGGCGGCCAAGATGTGGGCTGAGTCCTAGCAGGCGGCCTCCAGAGAGGCCGGCTCCTGGCAGGCGGCCGCCTCCGTTCCCTTGAAGTTAGTACCTCATTATAACAACGAGACGGGGCGTGGCTGCAGTGTAGCCAGCCACCCCCCGAATCTTGGGCAGAACATGGCCACAGTGTGGGGTACTGGGCGGACATCCCTCGCCCGGCGCCGCACTATTGCCACGCAGCCCGTGACATCACCCATGGCAGAGGAAGCCATGCTCCCACTACGAACGGTCAGTACGGCCCGCATACGGCGGGCCCTACCTGTCAGTGAGAAGCCAAAAAGCGGCGAGTCATGACCAATCGGCTATGGGGGAGGCCAACTCCTAGCAGGCAGCCCTTCCCCTCCCTCGGAACCTGTGCGCCATTAATCAGAAAAGATTGCGAGTGGCTACAGTGAACGCCCGCCAGGCGGCAGACTGTAGCCATGCTCTCTCTGACACAACACACATCATCAGTGGCACTGCCACAGTACTAAGCAGCAGATAGGACCCGCAAGCGACGGGCACGGCCTGTCAGTCAAGAACGAGACAGCCGGCGGGACCCACCAGGCGGCGGGCCCCAGCAGCCGGTGGAGAAGCCGACCACCAGAGTCACTGAAGGCTGGGTCCTACACCCAGCCGAATTACCATTGTACCCCTGGGGGGTAGGCCTATATAAACCCCCAGGGCACCCATGAAAAGAGTTCAGCCTCATAGAGAATACATACCACATAGAGAGAAGTAGAGCTAGCCTTGCCCATTCTTCCTCCTCTAGCCAAACAACTCAAGGAGCAAGCTTGTAGCCAACATGCTGATTTAGTGATCATGCGGAGACCCCACAGAGCAGGACTAGGGGTGTTATCTCCTAGGAGAGCCCCGAACCTGGGTAAGATGCATCGGCGTACTTGTCTATGCCTTATCCCGTTTCTAGGCACCGGCGAGGTCTTACTCTCCCCCAGCATGATAAGCTATCCTTTGGCATATGTCGCACGACACCCCCGACATCTACAACTGTCGTGGTATTCTCATGGGGGGGGGGGGTTGCGAGACGACAGATGCCACAGGGTGGCTTGAGGTGTGGGCAAGACTGCCGCTGGAATATCCGCAGACGGGTATGCAAGTAGCACGCGGGGGTTTACCTAGGTTGAGGGATCTCCGGAGAGATAATACCCCTACTCCTGCATGTCTGGATATATACCCCTACTCTATGCCACAGGGTTCGACCGAGAAGATACTCATAATGCAAACGGCCGGGTCACCCGAACCGTTTTTTCTCCTGAGGCGTTTTTTGCGTGGGTGGCCTCCAGCGTTCGCTCTTGCTAGCCGGACAGCCACTCTGCGATCTATGACTAAGAGTGAGCCTTTGGTACCATGCAAGCTACTAATCTATATGTGGGAACGAACGTATCAGGCCAAGCGGCCAGCCTCCGGGCCAACTCTGGCTGGCGCCGGGGCGAACAGTGATACAACTATAATAAAATGCGGAGATAGCCCCCCGAGCATCGCTCGAGGTTATTCGTGCTTTCGCGGTGCAAAAATATGCGGGTGAGGAGCTCACATTGATTTTCGTGTAGGCGAGACGGAGTTTGCCGAAGACAGCCGGTGCGGCTCGGCGCTCACGGGGTGCGCCAGCGCACCCGCTGGGTGTAGCCCTGGAGCCTCCGGGCGCTCGAGGAGGGTCCAACCGGTCGGGCTTGACCGGCCATGGGGTGAGCGGGACGCGGCCGAGCCTGCTTGGCACAGCCGGCCAGGCGGCGAGGCGTCTGGCAGCACCCTTTTTCTTCTTTCTTCTTTTTTGCCGGCTGCTGGAAGCCGGACAAAACTCTTCTTTTGTCTCTTATTTTTGTTTCTTGCAATCTTCCGTGGGGACGCGCCAGCGCACCCACTGGGTGTAGTCCCTCAGATTAGGGCCGACTGCTGAGCAGTCAGGCCGGATCTCTCGACAACTACTTTATCTTCTTCCTCGCGGGGGCGTGTCAACGCACCCGCTTGGTGTAGCCCCCGAGATTCGGGCCGATTGCTGAGCAGTCGGGCCGGATCTCCCAACAATTACTTTGTCTTCTTCCTCGCGGGGGTGCGTCAGCGCATCCGCTGGGTGTAGCCCCCGAGATTCAGGCCGACTGCTGAGCAGTCGGGCCGGATCTCCCGGCAACTACTTTGTCTTCTTCCTCGCGGGGCCGCGTCAGCGCACCTGCTGGGTGTAGACCTTGAGATTCGGGCCGACTACTGAGCAGTCGGGCCGGATCTCCCGACAACTACTTTGTCTTCTTTGTTGAAGATTATTATTTTTTCTTCTTGTCTTTGTCTGGCTGTGGGCAGCCGGACGCACATTTCTTTTTCATCCGGTTGGCCAGTCGGCGTCTGGAAACGAGCACCCGGCTCGCATTTATCTCCCCCTTTTTTGGGGCACTCATCCACTTCTTTTCCAGCTGGACTGGGCTCTTTTCCTTTTAGCCGGATGCAATTTTTGCTTCCAGCATGCAGCAGAACAAGCGGGCGCAGGAGCCGGCCTGGAGCAGCGGCCACCAGGAGGCGGAGGTGCCGCGGCCAGGCACGGGGCGGCTACCCAGAGCCAGTTGTGCGGGGGCGACTGGGGCGCGAAGCGGGACACCGCGAGGCGAAGGAGGCGCTGGGGACCCGGTGCTGGCCCGAGCCAGACGCACAAAGGCGGGGGAGGCCGGCCGCGGGGAAGAGCCGGGGGCCGGTTGTAGGAGCTAGTGGGGAGAGGCGCAGTCGGCCCGGGGCAGCCGGCGTGGGGGTGGGGGGGGCTGCGGGAGGTCCGGGTGCTGGCGAGACTGAAAGGGCGGCCGGGCGGACTCCGGCTGCGGGGAGGCCGGGTGCGGGTCAGGCTGAGCCGGTACGGGGAGGCAGCCAGAGCAGCGCAGGCGGCCGAGGCAATGTGGTTGGACGCAGGAGCAGAGGCCTGCGGGCGTGCGAGCTGGAGCGGCGCCGGCAGGAGCTAGGCGCGACGGCAGCCGACTGCTGGCAGCTTGGTCAGCTGTCGGTGGAAGTGAGGCTGCAGCAATGCATGGCCGCACGATGGGAGTAGCGGGGATGCAGCTGCGCGTGGAGCTACTGGACAACATGCAGTAGTGGGGCTTGGGTGCAAAGCGAGCCGAGGGCGGATGAGCTCGAGGCGGCGGCCGGCTGTGGGTAGCCACCGGATGGACCTGCGTGCTGGCGAACCTGGCTACCAGCCAAGCTAACATGCACGTAGCCCAATCCATTGGGTTATCTAGCTAGCTAGCTAGCCACGCACGAGTTCGTGCACGCACACGGGCGTGGCAGCAACTGCGGCTAAAGTGAAGCGTGAGAGCCGCTACAGCGAAAGCGTGAACAACAACGGTGGGAGTTGAGGAGGGCACGCGACGACTACACACAGTCGCGCCGCTGGATGCTGATGTCGAGCCGGCGATCTGTACCAGAGAGACGGCGGCGACGTCGCAGTGGTAGGCGGAGGAGAGGTCGGCTGCAGGCAGGCGACCGTAACGACCGCGGAGGTGCGCGAATGACCGCCCCTTAGCGAGATGCAGCATGGGGCGTGCAGCCACAGGGGCGACCGCAGGCGGAGGGGCGGCGGCACGGCCACAGCGGTGGTGACGAAGAAGCGATGCTGATAACAAAGACGCACCATCCCGCGCAGTTGTTCCGGTGGCGGGTCGATGTCGAGCCCCCGAGCGCTACCGGAGAGACGGCGCGACGTGGCGGTGGTGAAGACAAAAATGGTCCCGCCCGAACTGCGAAACCACCAGCAGCTTGCCCCACGGCGGGCGCCAACTGTCATGGTATTCTCATGGGGGGTTGCGAGACGACAGATGCCACAGGGTGGCTTGAGGTGAGGGCAAGACTGCCGCTGGAATATCCGGGGACGGGTATGCGAGTAGCACACGGGGGTTTACCCATATTCGGGACTCTCCAGAGAGATAATACCCCTACTCTTGCATGTCTGGATATATATATGGGGTGTATATCGGACAGTACAAAGTGCTCTAGAGCTATATCTAAAGTCCGTGCCATAGGCATCTGACTTTGTATCCACGGGTGGCCAGATGACCATGCATGCTCTTGTGACCGAAGGGCTTGTGGCCGTGAGCATGTGTGTGCTCATGCGTGTGTGTAAGGATGGTAATGTGTGCTTGCTAGCTAGCTTATATAGGCTTGGGGGTAGCTTACTTTCTAAGCTAGGTAGTGGCATGGGACAAGTGGGCATGGGGCACCATGCCCACGAGGGTGTGTACGTTATGTGCATGCCTCCTTGTCCCTAGTGCATTTTATAAAACAGTGCCCAGGGACAGATACACTGTAGATGATGTGCCACTACTATTCGTCAACAGTGCCGGGTACAGCCGTCTTGTCGGTGTCGGCGGTTGACTTCGGGCAGTCGGCTGGTTGGCGCAGTCGGCAGCCAGCTGGCTGGGGAGCAGGCCGGGTGGCAAGTCGGCCCGGGTACTCGGACAGGGGGCCCCCTGGGCGGCCTGAGCAGTCGGACTAAGGGGCTTTGCTAGCCCCGATGTCCTGAAGTATTGTCTTGCCGTCTTCGGGGTACCCATGGTCAATTACCCTAACAATTTCCGAGATTGAGGAAGAAGCACGATATCCGTTGGATGGACATCGAACGGCCACTGCTGCTAGAACCGTGTGTTGACTATAAGTTGACAAAGCCTTGCATACGCACAACTTACTTTTTTTAGGCACACGTCAACTTAGTAGGCCCACAAGTGTGTGGCAAAGAACTTATTGCCCATTTGTGATTTGCAAGAATGTACAACCCATTTTTGAATTCTAATGGAATTTACTACCGCCCATTTATAGTTTGTTAAAAGTACAACCCATTTTCTAGCTAGGACAACGATTAATAATTTCAACCAACCGTTCAAAACAGAATTCAATAAAATTGTCCACATTTTGATGGGATCCGTAATATTTTTATCCCGAAATTTCTAGTCAGATTAAATACAATTTCAATATAAATTTGTATTACTTAAAAATTCTAATGAAACATTACACGCGCAACAATTAATGAAATTCAAATTTTCAAAATTGAAAACAAAAATTATAAACTAATTACGTGTTTGGTGCATTATTTTATAGTTACTGCCCAATTTTTATAATGACATCCCATTTATTATTTCTTAAAGCCCATATTGTTGTTAAGCCTAATGCATCCCTCCTTGAAAAGATTTGCAGCCCAGCGGGGCGGAGAATAACAAGTTGACCTTGCCTGGGTATTGCTCAAAAAAAAGTATAGCTGGGCTAGCCATTTTCAGCTTGAAAAAAATTAATATCTGGGCTGGATATCTGGCCTGGGCTAACGGGCCATAGCCCGCCCAATTAATACCCCGCTCTCCTCCGAACAACAACGAAAACATCGCTAAAAAAAACTCTGCAGTGCGCACACCTCAGAAACACAAATACTGCTCGAGTTGCTTGGTCCCAGTAGTCGGCCGGTCCTTGTGCAATTATCTCATTTATTGACTACATAGGTTGACAATGGTGTGGGACCGTGATGTCAGGAAACCAGGAGGAAGCGAAAAAAATTATAGTTGTATATAACAAGGAGGCAATTGCGTACGTGCGGCTATGGCCCTGGTGGGTCCCCACTGTCATCCTCTCCAAATAAAGTCATCTCCTCATTCCTCATGTCCGTTGACCATGTTGACAACGCGAGACGGCGGCACCACGACAAGCGCAACAACTCGAAGGACGACAGAGAGGGCCTCGCGGGCCCTACGGATGGTTTGATATAGCGCCCGCTGCTCATTCGGGAAGCCAGGATCATAGGGCCACATGTCCACGACGGCATTGTCGTTCGCTTGTTCACGGGTACTTGTTGAGGAGAAGGAGGCTGCAGCACAGGTCCTCCTGCGCTGGTAGCTCTTCCGCCATTAGGGCGTCGAAGTGCCTCCGCAGCTGCTCTATGGTGAACACGGCATGAACCGGCTTGGACAGTGGCGCCGGCTCCTTGTCGGAAGCTACATCCATCGTCTGATTGTCGACGCTCAGCTCGGCGAGCTAGTTGGCGAGCCAGCATGTCCGGCTACTGGACCGACCCGCTGCCAAGCATGAGTCTGACTGCCATGGCCCACCCAGACCGCCTCCCTCGCCCGCGCGCGCTTTCCGCCCGAAACGGTCAGCGCCGCCTGAGGGAGTCCTGGACTAAGGGGTCATCAGGCGTCCGACCTGTAAGCCATGGGCCGGACTGATGTGCTGTGAGGATACAAAGACCAAAGACTTTGCCCGTGTCCGGATGGGACTCTCCTTAGCGACCAAATATGAAGATTCCCTTCTCTGTAACCGGCTTTATGTAACCCTAGATCCCTCCGGTGTCTATATAAACCAGAGGGTTAGGTCTGTAGAGGCGAACAATCATAATCATAGTCATACAAGCTAGACTTCTAGGGTTTTAGCCATTACAATCGCGTGGTAGATCAACTCTTGTAATACTCATATTCATCAAGATCAATCAAGCAGAAAGTAGGGTATTACGTCCATAGAGAGGGCCTGAACCTGGATAAACATTGTGTCCCCCGTCTCCTATTACCATCGACCTTAGACGCACAGTTCGGGACCCCCTACCCGAGATGCGCCGGTTTTGACACCGACATTGGCGCTTTCATTGACAGTTCACTGTGCCGTCCTCAAAAAGTTTGACGGCTCCTTCAATCATCTACAACAATGCTGTCCAAGGAGAAGTCTTCCTCCCCGGACAGATCTTCGTGTTCGGCGGCTTCGCACTTCGGGCCAACTCGCTTGGCCATCTGGAGCAGATCGATAGCTACGCCCCTAGCCGTCAGGTCAGATTCGGGAGCCCGAACTACATCGCGGATATCCGTGGAGACTTAATCTTCAACGGATTCGAGACCACAACAGCCACTCCCCATCACCATGATGAACATGACTTAAATATGTCATCGGACCATACCCAGTAGATAGCACCTGTAGCTGCTCTGGCCTTAGATCCGGAGCAGATCGCGCCATCCAAAGACGGGAAGCTCAACCCCGCCATGGATGCCGCAGGCTCAGGAGCATCAGAACCGCACACAGACCCAAACTCGAGTGGAATCTGTGTCACCAGAGCCTCGGACTGTTTTCCGACTACAGGTTCCGAACCATGTGCGTCCACGTGCGTCGAGCTCGATCAGTCATCGATTGTAGAATTCAGCTCCACGGACATTTTTCGGCCCTTGCTTTTGGGCAACGTGTTAAACTAGTTAAAAGCACTATCCTTAGCGGGGGGCTCACAGCCGAATTATATCCGGTTCGAACTGGAGGCTGATGACAGAGAATTTCATTTCCCACCCACCACCCACTTTATAGCCACTATCGAGGACTTAACCGACATGCTCGATTACGGCTCCGAAGACATCGACGGTATAGACGACGATGCCGATGAGGAGCAGGGCCAAAACCCGCCGTTTACCGGACAATGGACGACCACCTCTTCTTACGACGTGTACATGGTGGATACACCTAAAAGAACTAACGACGATGACAAAGAAAATCCAGTCGAGGATAAACCTCCTGAGATACAGCAAAAGCGCAAGTTAGCCCTGATGAACAGGAGGAACAGGAAAATGGGCAAGTTAGCCCTAATGAACAGGCCATAAACGACGACTCGGAGGACATTAATTACCTTCCACTCTCCGAGGATGAGGTGAGCCTCGGTAACGAGGATTTTATCGTGCTTGAGGAACCTCTCGAGAAGGAGGACTTTAAGCGCCGGTTAATAGCCACTTCAAGGAGGCTGAAAAAGAAGCAGCAGCAGCTTCAAGCTGATCAAGACATGCTCAATGATAGATGGACTAATGTCCTAGCAGCCGAGGAATACGGCCTCAAGCGCCCAACCAAAAGCTACCCGAAGCGCAAATTGGTACCTCAGTTCGATGATGAGGCGCCGGAGCCCGTACCATCGTCGCGCAAGGCGGCTGACTGACCACCACGTAGTCGGGATAAAGCGGCAACTCAAGCCGAACACCAGCCCGCCCCGCCTCACCGTAAAGTCAGAGATAAACAACTCGTGGTTATACATATGACCTTTGGCAGGACTTCCACAATAGAGCAGGACATACCAGATCGATCTACGGATCGCGAGGACAAGCCCCGACACGCGACGACGATTATCTATTCGGACGTGACAAGCTTAGTCATGCCCGGGCCGAAAACCGCAAACGGACTCCATCGGAGCTACATTGCGATGTTGCCCGATATAGAGGCGCCGCACACCCTCTTTGCTTCACTGACGAAGTAATGGAGCATGAATTCCCAGAAGGTTTAAACCCATGAATATTTAATCATATGATGGAACAACTGATCCCGCGGTGTGGATTGATGATTTTCTTCTCCATATCCATATGGCCCGCGGGGACGACCTCGATGCCATCAAATACCTCCCATTAAAACTCAAAGGGCTAGCTCGGCACTGGTTAAACAGTCTGCCTGAAAACTCTATTGGTAGCTGGGAGGATTTGGAAGACGCCTTCCGCGACAACTTCCATGGTACATATGTCCGGCCACCAGATGCCGATGACTTAAGTCACACAGTTCAACAACCCGGAGAGTCAGCCAGGAAATTCTGGACTAGGCTCCTAACTAAAAAGAACTAGATCGTCGACTGTCCGGATGCCGAAGCCCAAGCGGCCTTTAAACACAACATTCAAGACAAATTGGTCGCCCACCACTTCGGCCAAGAAAAGCCGAAGTCCATGGCAGCCCTCACTGCTCTCATGACCCACTTTTGTGTGGGTGAAGATAGTTGGCTAGCCCACAGCAAATACACGGCAAGCAAAGCAGGCACCTCCGAGGTCCAAAACAGAAACAACAAGCTCCGATGCAACAAACACAAATATCGAAGCAACGATGATAACACCAAAGACACTACAGTCAATGCCGGATTCAGTGGCTCTAAGACCGGTCAGCGGAAGAAGTCATATAAAAGAAACAATTCGGGACCATCCAGTTTGGACTGCATACTCGATCGTCCGTGCCAGATCCATGGCACCTCAGACAAACCAGCCAATCATACCAACAGAGATTGTTGGGTTTTCAAACAGGCCGGCAAGTTAAATGCCGAAAACAAGGAGAAGGATCGCAAAGCGAGGATGTTAGGACCCTGATCCTAAGTCACACCGATCTAGCATGTAACACATCATATCACTTTGCGGCCTCACGCACGGTATTCCCACGGGTGCCACCTTACATGGCCCGGGACCGTTTGCGCCTTTTGGCTCACGTATGTGATAGTGTTGCTAGCATCCATATGATCGAGAACCCGGGCCGACATGACTAGTAGTGAACCCAAAGTGGCGCTAACTTACGGGGACAGGCATACATGAACCAGCATCGAACGTGTCGGTCATCATCGTGTGAATCCGGGCTGTAGCAACTGGGCTAACAGGACTTCGGGAACCCGGGTTGTAGCATGCTAGCAGGACTCCGGAAATCACCGCGTCACATTTCCTCGAAGGGACAGACACAAGAACGAATTAGATCACATGCCGGCCAGTCTAAGTGGTCCGGAGCAGTAGTAACTGGGCTAGCAGGACTCCAGTCAGCCGGGCTGTAGCAGACTACCATGGCTCAGTGGAAGCACCAGACTACATTTCCTCATAAGAGAGGCTACCAAGGATAAACAACTAGGTTGTCGGATCCCACACATACCAAGCATTTCAATCATACACACAATATGCTCGATATGTGTAAATACAACATGGCATCACAACAAGACTCTACGACTCAGAGTATTTATTCATTAGGCTCCTAGGAGCCAAGTATTACAAACATGGGTCTCATGACCCAACATACAGAACATACAAGCAACAAGCACATGCGGAAGCTTAACTTGTCTGATACAGACAACTACAAATGAAAACGGCTGAGAAGCCTGACTATCTACAAGATCCTGCTGAGGGCACAAGATCATAGCTGAGGTAACCAGCTAAACGTCGAAGTCCACACGGAACAACTAGCGAGACTGTGCAAAAACATAAAATAGGAAAACATGAGTACAAATGTACCCAACAAGACTTACATCTGAACTATCTACATATGCATCGGTATCAACAAAGGGGGTGGTGGTGTTTAACTGCAGCAAGCCAGCTTTGACTCAGTGGCTAACCTGAACTACGGTTGCAAGTAACTCTTTTGAGGTGGCGCACATGAGTCCACATATTCACCATATCAATACACCACTATGGATCTGCTCTCGTCTCCCTACGAGAAGGCCATCCATAGCACTCACGCTTATCTTGCGAGTTTCAGAGTATCCACTTTCACTTGTCTATGAACTGTACAGGCAACCCAGATGTCCTTTACCGCGGACACGGCTATTCGAATAGATCATTTATAACCCTGCAGTGGTGTACTTCTTCACACACGCTCTCGCCACTTACCACCATGTACACATCGTGTATCTCGGCAACCTTCAAGCGGAAGCCTGGCGAGGGAGTCGGCCACGACCTGACTAACCACACAAGTCTCTAGTCAAGGTTTATCGCCTATTCTGGGTTCTATCCGCGAGGAGATCCGGCCGGGGTTTCACTCACAGCCCCAAACGATGTGTGCAGGGTTCCCGAGACACCAAACAGGCGCCCATTACACCGGGCCACGGTGTATCTACCGCATCATAGCCCACCCCTAGGGTCAGCGCTATGCATGGCCTCCAACACATATCCTACAAACACCAGAAACTAGTTGCAACTCCTGGACAGAAATCAAGGTGATTAATAAGTGGAGAGAGTCAATTAAGGATCCCAATGTGTGGTAGTAACTGTTCATGGATCACAAACACAAAACTCATTTCCTGAGGACGGTTTCAATGAGACAACCCACCATGTACTCCTACATGGCCTCTCACCGCAACCTTTACCAAATCAAGTTCACACACTTAGCTCACTCACAGTAGGACATGTTCACCACCGTTCCAATTCATCCCCAATGAATCAGACCTGACTCAACTCTAAGAAGTAGCAGGCATGACAAACAAGCATGAATGAGTAGGCACATCAGGGCTCAAACAACTCCTACTCATGCTAGTGGGTTTCATCTATTTACTGTGGCAATGACAAGTCATGCAGAGCAAAGGGGTTCAACTACCGCAACATGTAATAGTTGAATCATTGTTGTCCTAGTGCAGTAAAAGAGAGAAGGAGCGAGAGAGTGGGATTGTATCGGAATGAACAAGGGTGTTTTCCTTGCCTGGCACTTCTAAAGATAGCATTGGGTCTTCATCAGTGTCAACGATCACAGCGTCAGAACAACGTCTACCAGGGGGAACAACATCGGCAATAGAGAAAGAACACAATCAATGCAATGCACAATATGATGCATGATTATGACATGTCAATATGTTGTGATTTGAGCTAATGCAGCTAAGAACATAAGGGTTTGAGTTGATTTGAACCAAAGGTTCAAATTCAAATTCAAACTAAGAACTTATGAAGTGCATTATCATGTTTTGATCTAAACAGCAAGGTTAAGTTGTTTAATCATTCATGAAACTAGTAAATATGGATAGACTGGATTTTTCTAATCATTTTTCATATATAAAACTTTGCATTTGGAGTTACAGATTAATTTCTATGATTTTTAGAAGTTTTGAACATTTTCTGAAATTTCCTGGATTATTTTTAATCCAGAAAACGATTAACTGCGTCAACATTGTGTCATCGTGAGCTCAACAAGTCAACTGGCGCGGCCCCAGTTAAACTGACCAGTGGGACCCGCATGTTATTGGCTAAACTAACTATCTGGGTTAATTAACATTTAATTTAAATCTAACCTAAGTTATTTAAGGGGGCTGGGCCCGCATGTCAGCGAGTCAGGGGTGGTCAAACGCCCTGGTCAGCGGGGTCAAACCCGCCGGCGACTCGACGCCGGCGAGGTCAGTCACGGCGGCGAGGTGCGAGATTCCTCCTCAGGCGACCAAATGGCCGGCGGAGGACATCTACGTGATGCGGACGCTCGTCTGCATCTAGTGGTGGCGGTGGTTGGGCCTGGGGTAGCCGGAATCATCGCCGACGACGACTTTGGCGGCTACAGGAGCTTGGGTGAGCTCGGGGCCGAGGCTACCGCAAGCCAGGCGGCTCGTGCAAGGCATCAACTGCTCTACAGGGAGCGGGGATCAAGCGGGGCACGACAGCCGGGTCGTTGGGTGGCCGAGGACACGTCGGCGGCGAGCACAGGCGGCGGCGCGTGCGGGTGGATGCAGTGCGGCAGCTATGGCGTGCGAGAGAGGGAGCGGAGAGGGGGAGCAGGGGCAGGAGCTCACAGCGGTTGCGACGAGGCGAACGGCGAGCTCAGGGAGGGGCTGGAGCGGTCGGGGCGGCAAGGGGGATCTCCGGTGACCCAAGGAGGAAGAAGGGGTCAGGGACGACACTGCAGGGCACTTCCACTCACGTGGCTTGGCGGAGACGGCGTATAGGTCGACGACAGAGCTCCTGTATATGTTGGGGAGGCGAGAGGGAGGCTGTGGCTGCGATAACTATGAGCGGCGGCGATAGCAGCGTTCGGCCGTGGCGGTGCAAAGGCGAGGAAGAGAGAGAGAGAGGACGAAAGAGAGGGAGGGTTCGATCCGGACGGCACCACGGAGAGGGCTCACGGGGTTGCGCTGGCGGGGAGGCAGGCAAGCAGGTGGAGGCGTGGCGCGCTCGGGCGCGTGCGCGCTTTGTCCTGCCTCTACATACTGGCAGAGGAGGAAGATGACTGGCAGGAGGGCCAGGTGGGCTGGGCCAGCAGGTATAGCAGCGGGCCGCCAGGTAAGCTATGCCATGTGAGGCAAGGTCAGTAGCCCCCCTCTCTCTTTTCCATTTAATTCTGTTTTCTATGTTTCTGCAGCTTTGTGGCTTTATTTAAAATAGATAGGCACTTTCAAAAATCACCAAACTGCTCATGCCCACGGGTTAGCATATAAACAACATGGAACATTTCAGTTTAGGATTATTTGGAAATTTAAAATAATTAGTAGCATTTAAATGCCCAAATGCAAATATCATATGATTTAATCCAGTGACCTTAAGATGACCTAGAAAATTGTGAACCAATTTTGTCAGAGGTTCTAACCCAGGACAAAAATGATGAACATTTTAGAAGGGCATTTCAGGTTCATTGGAAAAGATTTTAGTAAACCCTAGTTGGATTTAGGGGGGTGCTGGGGGTTCAGTCATCCCCATTTTCTAATTTCTGAGCAAAATAAACATGATGCAACACCAGAGGCTAGCACTACGCATTACCAGAACTAGGGATGTGACAACTCACCCCCACTAAACAAGAATCTCGTCCCGAGATTCAAGAGGTGAGGTAAGAAGACAGAGGGGATACAGCTAACATGATCTTCATGATCCATTGCTTCAGATCAATCTTGGCATCCTTCCTTTCGAGATCTTTATCCAACATGATGACGACAGGCAGGAACTCTACAGGAATCAATCTTCTCGAAGATCGGGCAACTCAAGATCAACTCTTGGGTCACATATAAAACATCTCTTGAGCTAAGACACAAAACATACATTCACGGGGATGGGGTGTAACGGATGACGAAGGTCCACTAGGTAGGCAACAAATCCACGCTCGATGCACGACGTAGCAAGGAGTTAACTGCCATGATTCCACAACGGGGCACCTTGGGGGAGGAGACTCGCAGAATTATCCCCTTAAGTGGCAACAATAATTACTTTTGATACAGAGATCATTGAAACTCTCTATACCAGCCTAAGGAAATTTACAAACGATCGTTTGAAGGAGTTCGAAGAAATGGCAATGGCATACTCAGATCGGAAAGGATACTATGGTTATAGAACAACTCGGCAAACGGGAGGCACATCCCAACTGATACCGAGGATATAACCTAGTGACTAAGTGTCCTCTCAAGAACTTGAGCATCTCCATACTCATCAAGGTCTTACCACATCTGTGCCAAGGATCTTGGCAACACATCTATCGGTGTACTAAAGTAGGGGTACCTTAGCACCCCAAACTGGTGCACGGGCAGTAGTAGCGTCCCGCGGCAAGGCTTGCCAAGGGAGCGACAAGAGTCTCCACGGCCCTGTCTGGGCCGGACGAAGGCCAAGTGATCGAGCCAAGAAGACCAGGCCCCGGCAAGAGGAGCTTGCCGGGACGACTAAGCCGGAGCACCAAGGCCCCGGCGGGAGGAGCTCGCCGGGACGGCCGAGCCAAGGCACCCCAAGAAAAGCCCGCCGCGGCGCGCCGCTCACCCCGGCAAGGCCTGACGAGCGGCAAGCTTTCAGGTGCGGCAAGACAACCACCGCGGCAAGCCACTTGCCGCGGCAAACCACCACCTCAGGCCTGCGCTCCAGCTCACCTGACCACGCGTCACTCTGGAGCTTCCCCAGAGGCACGTGGCGGGGCGCCGCGCAACCTGAGGCGTGCGGTGGCATGCGACGTTGGCAGAGTCGCCCCTGTGGCAAGCGGAGGCGCCCCCCCAACAGTCCGCCTCGGTACTGTTCGGGCGATCCAGACGGGCATTTAATGCCTTTGTCCCCCGCCGTCAGAGTTAGGTGCGATAGCACTGTGCGGCCACTGTTGGCACAGTTCCTTGCCATTTTTACCCTCACCTGCGTCGCTACCTGTGGGAAACCCCTTAGGATATAAAAGGAGGCCCATGCGCACGTAGAAGGGGGGCCGGAGGAGGACACCCAGTAGACCCTCGTCTACGTCCAGCTCCAACTTACTGTAGCTTCTTGCGCTCCAGAGCAAGAACTCGAATCAACCAGACAAGCAGCAGTAGGGTTTTACGCATCCGTGCGGCCCGAAGCTGGGTAAAATCGTTGTGTGTGTGTGTCGCCTCGATCTGCTCTTTGTGCAACCTCCGCCCCCCGCCGAACCGAAAAGGGGCTCCATCCCCATAGGTGCTCGTGGAGGCCGATTTCCCCCGACATCTTTGGCGCGCCAGGTAGGGGTTGCGTCGAGGTTGTGTGAACCAGATCCGGCGTCCGCGCGAGCCAGACCCTCATTGTTTGCGCCAGCATGGCGCCGAAGAAGAAAGCTCCGGAGGTGACCGGTCCGTCAGCGTCGAACCCACCGCCCATGGAGCAGACGGGTGGTGGGGAGGACGCCGGCGGAGGAACGGGCGCCGTCGAACCAGTTCTTGGTCCCGCGACGTCCGAGCTCGCCCCGCGCCCCTCTCAGGAGGCGCGAAACCAGCAGCGTCATGGTACCCATGGTACCATACGCTCGCTGGACCCAGACCGTGCTGGTGGGTCCCAAGGCGCTCAAGACCAGCATGCGATCCAGCGTGCCGGAACGAGTGTCGCGCGGCTGCCTGGACCGGGTGCTGCTCCTTCTAACATAGTTAGGAGTTCGAGCACATCCCTCTCCTCGCGCCGTTCGCCGCCTCTGCCCGCCACCCCAGCGGAAGCTCTCGCGCGAGCTCAACTACTCCTAGACTACCCTCCGACGGCGGACAAGCTCGACGACTGCAGGGCAACCATCCAGAGCCTCATCGGTTTTGCCAACGGCGACACTCCGCGGCAGCACAGTGCGTCGCAGCCGCGGCCAGTCACCCAGGTGAGAACCGATGGCGCCAAGAATGGCGGAGGTGCGACCACCGTGCACTCCCCGCCCAAGAAGCCGCGGTCGCCGACTCGCCGGGCTCACCTCGACAACGACTCCACCGCGTCGTCGAACCCGCGAACTCGCCGCGACCAATGCCAAGTCCTTCACGAACGAAGGGAAGAAGACGCTCGAACCTGCATCGAGCGCAGAAGAGAGGCGCGGCGTCAATCAGACCAGCGCGTTGAGCCCTCTGGAGGCATGCACGCACCGGGGGAACCAGGCGAACTACCGTATTCGGTAGGCTGCCCTGCGTTCACCCGCGAGTTGCGGCAAGTCCAGTGGCCCAGCACGAAGAACTTCAAGCCCGACGTGCCCGAGAAGTACGATGGCAAGTCGCATCCGTCAGAGTTCCTCAGCATCTACACCATTGCGGTGCAGGCTGCCGGGGGACGGGACGACAAGATCCTTGCCAACTACTTCCCGCTGGTACTCAAGCCCAACGTCAGATCCTGGCTAATGCACTTGCCGGACGGCTCCATCTCCTCCTGGCCAGATCTATGCCATCAGTTCGTTGGCGCCTTCACGGGCGGCCACATACCCCATGGACAGGCAAGCGACCTTCATCTGCTTGTTCAGAAGGAGGGGGAGCCTTTGCGCAAGTTCATCCAGAGGTTCAGCCGTGTGCTCTACAACATCCCAGACGTCCACCCCGCCGCGGTGATCAGCGCGTTCCACCAGAACGTGCGCAACCGCAGGATGCGGGAGGAGATGGCGATGTGCAAAATCAAGGAGGTCAGCGAGCTTTATGCCCTGGACGACAAGTGTGCACGCGCTGAGGAGGGGAGGAAGCTCCCTGGAGAAAGTGTTGGAGAAGGAGAATCCGATAGTGAAGGTACCGCCCCGGCAAGGAGAGGCCGGCGGCGGAATGGCAAAAAGAAGAAAAACCCAGAGATGCTGGTTGTCGAGAAGTCCGGCAGCGAGTGCTCCGCCAAGAAAGCCCAGGCGGGAGGCCCCGGCAAGGAGGTTGTCGGGTGCGCCAACTGCCATGCGGTGGCTGCTGCCGATAAGCGGGACGGTACCGACAAGAAGTACTGCAAGATCCACCGTACCAGGGGCCGCGACCTCCAGAGTTGCAAGCAAGTCGAGCGACTCGTCGAGCTGCAGAAGGCCGAGTACGCACGACGCGACAAGGAGAGAGCCCAAGCAGGCGGCGGGGGATCCGGCACGAAGCGTCCCGGCCCGGGGGAGCGCCGCGGCAAGGACAAGCAGCGACAAGCAGACAGACCCCCCCGGGGACGCGACAAGGACGAAGACGATGACGAAGACGAAGACATGGAAGACCCCGAGACCAGCGAGCAGGAGTTTCAGAAAGCCACTAAGGTTTTGTGTGTGGACGGTGGTGCCTCCCTGCACGCTTCCCACCACCAGCTTAAACGATGGGTGCGGGAGGTCAATGCAGTGAAGCCACCCGTCGAGTCACGCAGACCCCTGAGATGGTCCAGCACGCCTATCATCTTTGACATTGAGGACCACCCTGATCGCACAACCGCGGTCGGGTGCTTGCCGATGTTGGTTTCCCCAACGGTCCGCAACCTCAAGGTCACTAAGATGCTAGTTGACGGCGGGGCCAGCTTGAATCTGATCTCCTCTGCTGTTCTCCGGAGACTCCAAGTTCCCGACAGCGAGCTCGAAGAAACCGACACATTGCAAGGAATCAACCCGGGAAGGAGCAAGCCGAAGGGAAAGATCACGCTGCCGGTAACATTTGGCAGCGAGCTGAATTTCAGGACTGAGAGGGTCACCTTTGACGTCGCCGACTTTCCGTTGCCTTACAACGGGATCCTCGGCCGACCAGCGCTCGCCAAGTTCATGGCGGCCTCTCACTACGCGTATAACATGCTCAAGATGCCTGGCCCGATAAGCGTCATTTCTGTCCCCGGCGACAAGAAGGATGCCCTTATCTGCGCTGACCAAATATACCGGGACGCAACAGCAGCAACGGCCCGCGGCCCACTTGCCGCTGGAGCTTCCGGGGGAAAGAGGAAGTCCGGCAAGTGCTTTGGCGCCCACTCCGGCAAGCGTGCCTCTTCGGAGTGCTGCACTGCCGTCGAGGACGTGCCGTCGAGCCCCGCCGGCAAGAAGACCAATCCCGGCAAGTGCTCTGGCGCCCACTCCGGCAAGCGCGCCTCTTCGGAGTGCTGTGCTGCCGTCGAGGACGTGCCATCGAGCCCCGCCGGCAAGAAGACCAAGCCCGGCAAGTGCTCTGGCACCCACTCTGGCGAGCGCGCCTCCTCGGAGTGCTGCGCTGCCATCGAGGACGTGCCATCGAGCTCTCCCGGCAAGAAGGCCAAGCCCGGCGAATGCTCTGGCGCCCACTCCGGCAAGCGCACCTCTTCGGAGCGCTGCGCTGCCGTTGAGGACGCACCATCGAGCCCCGCCGGTAAACACAAGAAGACGACGGCTGCTCCACCAGCGACCAAGAAGGTGCCCGCCAAGGAGGACGGCACTGGTGGTACCTTCACCATCAGTGCCACTCTCGACCCGAAATAGGAAAGCGCGTTCGTTGCTTTCCTGTGGGCGAATGTCGATGTGTTTGCCTGGCAACCATCTGACATCCCCGGCGTTCCCAGGGAAGTGATTGAGCACCACCTTGCCGTCTGTCCTCATGCGCGGCCCGTCAAGCAAAAAGTCAGGAAACAAGTGGTGGAGCGCCAAGAGTTTATCGCGGAGGAGATCAGGAAGTTGGAAGCGGCAGGCCTCGTCAGAGGCGTGCTCCATCCGACGTGGTTGGCCAATCCTGTTGTCGTGCGCAAAGCAAACGGGAAGTGGAGGCTTCGCATCGATTTCACCGATGTCAACAGAGCTTGCCCTAAAGATCCATTTCCCTTGCCGCGCATCGACCAGATTGTTGACTCCACGGCCGGATGTGGCCTGCTCTCATTCCTCGACGCCTACTCTGGGTACCACCAGATTTTCATGACCAAAGAAGATGAAGAGAAGACTGCGTTCATCACTCCATGCGGCACGTACTGTTTTGTGCGGATGCCTTTTGGACTGAAGAACGCAGGCTCGACATTTGCGAGGGTTATCCACACTGCTTTCGAGCCACAGATCCACAGAAATGTGGAGGCCTACATGGACGACATTGTGGTCAAGAGCAGAGACAAGGCAACCTTGGTTCAAGACTTGGAAGAGACCTTTGCGAACTTGCGCAAGATCAGCCTCAAGCTCAACCCCGAGAAGTGCGTGTTCGGAGTCCCCTCCGGCAAGCTTCTCGGGTTCTTCGTGTCTCAGCGTGAGATCGAAGCCAACCCCGACAAGATCAAGGCCATCGAGCAGATTGAAGCACCAACGCGTGTCAAGGACGTGCGAAGACTTGCCGGCTGCGTGGCGGCTCTCAGCAGGTTTATTTCCAGGTCTGCGGAACGCGCCCTGCCGTTTTTCAAAATCTTGAAAAGGCAGGTCCAGTAAAATGGACTCCGGAAGCGGAGGCTGCACTGCAAGACTTGAAGAAATACCTGTCCTCCGCTCCTATACTTGTCGCGCCTAGACCGCAAGAGAAGTTGCTGCTCTACCTAGCGGCAACCAATCAAGTGGTTAGTGCTACGTTAGTAGTGGAGAGGGAAGCTGATGACGAGCCAGCAACCACGGCAAGCGCGTCCGACGACAAGCAGGGGGCTTCCCCGACAAGCTCTGGCCCCGGCAAAGTCGAATCCGCGCAAGCGCAAGGGGAAGTGCAGAAGAAGAGGATGGTGCAGCGCCCAGTTTACTTCGTCAGTTCCCTCCTGCAGGGGGCTAGGTCGAGGTACTCTGGTGTGCAGAAATTGCTCTTCGGCCTTCTCATGGCCTCGAGGAAGCTGCGCCATTACTTCCAAGCACACGAGATCACAGTGGTCACTCGCTTTCCGCTTAAGAGGATACTGCAGAATCCCGAAGCAACAGGCAGGATTGTCGAGTGGGCACTAGAACTGTCAAGCTTTGGCCTCAAGTTCGAGAGCACATCGACCATCCAAGGCAGAGCATTGGCAGAGTTCATAGCAGAGTGGACGCCGACACCGGACGAAGAAATTCCAGAGACGAGCATCCCCGGCAAGGAAGCAACCAAAGAGTGGCTGATGTACTTTGATGGTGCCTTTTCGCTGGAAGGCGCCGGTGCCGGCGTGCTGCTTATCGCGCCCACCGGAGAGCACCTCAAGTACATCGTCCAGATGCACTTTCCCAAGGAGCAAGCAACCAACAATACGACAGAGTATGAAGGCTTGCTCGCCGGTCTCAGGATCGCGGCGGAACTTGGGATCAAGAAGCTCATTGTCAGGGGTGACTCGCAGCTCGTCGTCCGCCAAGTGAACAAGGATTACCAGTGCCCGTTGATGGAGGCTTACGTTGATGAAGTGAGGAAGCTGGAAGAGCGCTTTGACGGCCTGCAAATGGAATACATTCCAAGAGCAGAGAACGACATCGCCGACGGCCTGTCAAAATGCGCCGCACTAAAGCTACATGTGGAACCAGGGACTTTTGTGCTCAAGCTGACTCAGCCATCCATGACACCATCGACTGGGCCAAGCAAGAAGAGAAAATCGGTCTCCGGTGACTATCTCCCGGCAGAGCTTCCCGAAGCCGCCGCCAAGAGAGTCCCCAAGATCGACGCCAAGAGTGCTGAGGAGCTGCCCGCTCCGGCAAGCCCCAGGGTTTGTCCCGATGAAGCAGGCGCTCCCGACAAGCCATGCCCCGGCAAGCTTGCCGGGGAACGTCAAGCTCCGGCTGAGCCCCAAGTCCTCGCCGTAGAAGCTGATGTTCCCGCAGCCGCCGACATGCCTTTAGTCCTCGTCGTCGAGCCACAGGCTCCGACGTGGGCACAGCAGATCGTCCGTTTCCTCCAGACAGGAGAACTTCCCGAAGAACAAGAAGAAGCGGAAAGAGTAGCCCGGCAGTCCAGTATGTACCAGTTCGTCGACGGCGCACTGTACAGAAGAGGATGCAATGGGGTGAAATTGAAGTGCATTCACTGGGAAGACGGACAGGAGCTGTTGGCGGAGATACACGGAGGCACATGTGGACACCACATTGGCGCCAGAGCACTTGCCGGCAAAGCGTTCCGGCAAGGTTTCTTCTGGCCAACAGCCCTCTAGGATGCAACTGCACAAGTAACCAAGTGTGAAGCGTGCCAGTTCCATTCCAAGAAGATACACCAGTCAGCTCAAGCTCTCCAGACGATCCCTTTGTCCTGGCCCTTCTCGGTCTGGGGGCTCGATATCCTCGGCCCCTTCCCCCGAGCCGTCGGGGGCTTTGAGTACTTGTTCGTTGCCATCGACAAGTTCACAAAGTGGCCAGAAGTGGAACCGGTGAGGAAGGTGACAGCCCCGTCCGCGATCAATTTCTTCAGGTCGATTGTTTGCCGCTTCGGGGTCCCCAACAGGATCATCACCGACAACGGTACGCAGTTCACAAGCCACACTTTCATGCAGTACACCCAAGACCTCGGCACCAAGGTCTGCTTCGCTTCTGTTGCTCATCCCCGGAGCAACGGTCAAGCGGAAAGGGCCAACGCCGAGGTACTGCGCGGGTTCAAGACCAGAAGTTTTGACAGGCTGCTCAAGTGCGGACGGAACTGGATCGAGGAGCTACCGGCAGTTCTTTGGTCGGTCAGAACGACGCCAAATCGAGCCACCGGCCAGACACCATTTGGTCTAGTCTATGGAGCAGAAGCAGTTACCCCCACGGAACTCGTATACGGGTCACCTCGAGTGCTCGCTTATGATGAGCTTGAGCAAGAGCGGTCGCGTGAAGATGACGCACTGCTCCTCGAGGAGGATCGTCTCCAGGCTGCTGTGCGATCCGCTCGCTACCAGCAAGCTCTGCGTCGCTATCATAGCCGCAAAGTTAAAGCCAGGAGCCTCGAGGAAGGCGACCTTGTTCTTCGGCGCGTTCAGTCGACCAAGATACACAACAAGTTGACGCCAAAGTGGGAAGGCCCTTACCGGGTGAAACGAGTCACGAGGCCCGACGCCGTCCGCCTCGAGACCGAAGATGGTACTCCGGTGAGCAATTCCTGGAACATTGAGCATCTTCGCAAGTTTTACCCGTAAGGCGCGGTTGTCGGACCCCGTCCGGCAACCAACTCTTTGTACAAAAGTCTTGCCGCAGTTGCATGTAATCCTTTGTACAAAGCCAGGCGCAGACCCTGGCAGCAGATAATGAAGCGCTGGCGCCCCCAAGTTTTAGCATGCATGCTGAGTCGAGTCTCGTCCTTGGTTAGAGTTGGTAGTGCCTAACAGTCGCTAACCCCTAACTTAGAGGTCGAGTCCGCGTCTTTTTCCCGTCCTTCCCCTTTGGCTCGCAGGAATTGCATACCCTTGCCGAGCCGCTCAAGGACGAAGAAGGGGAGAAGGGCGAGCCAGCACCCGCGCCCCGGCAAGCCAGAGTTGCCGGGGGTTGCAACCTCAGATAAGTCTTTACATCCCTTATCATGCATTCTCTCGTGAGCTGCGGAATGCGAAAACCTTCCTTCCTCCTAAAAGCTGCCGTGCTCTCTTAAGCGACAAACCCCGGAGCGCGTTCCCGGGGCCCGCTTCTGATAGTAGCCGCGGCGGCAAGAGGAGGAAGCGAAGGGCCAGAACCCGCCTTCTCCCTGCCTCTGCTAAGAGCGTGAGGAGGGCCAAGGGGCGCGGGGAGACGGCAGGGTCCGTTGCCGGGCGGGGAAGTGTCTATCTTAACGATGCAAAGGGTTCGCTCCTTGCCGCGGGATGTACCCGCGAGACAAATAGTCCGGCAAACACTCCCTTTTCATTAAAAACATTCCACTCAGGTACAGCTCAGAGAGAATGAAAAACATGAAAGATGGGATTACAAGATTTAAACACAATTAAGGCCCGAGGGCTTACAAGATAAAAATAGATAAGGTGCCCGTGATCCCTTTCTTGTCTCTCTCCTCAGGAGGTAGGGCAAGGAGGCGAGAAGGGCAAAAGGGGCGCCTAGACGAGCTACGGGTGGAAGAAGACGCCAAGAGAGCATCCGGGGCTCCGCCCGGGGGCTCCGGAGGCCGGATGGAGACGGCGACGCCGGAAGCGGAGCTCGAAAAGGAGGCTGCGGGACGTCAACACGCTGTCGAGGGCATCTAGCCCTCGTACTCCGAGTTGACGGCCTTGCCGCCGGCCTCTTCCGCAGCCTCGCCACTCCGGCCGCCCGAGAAGACGAAGCCCCGGCAAGGGGAGCTTGCCGGGCCGGAGAGAAGACCCCGGTGGTTGTCGCCGCGAGCAGGGGTGGTGACAGCGTCTGGGGCGAAGCTGGAAGACAAGGCAGCGGCCTTGCCGCCTGCCCTCTTCCTCTTCCGCAGCCTCCCTACGCCAGCCGCCCAAGGAGACGACCCCGGGGAGTTCACGGCGCCAGCGACGCGGACGATGGGGGTCGCCGGTGCCACGCGGAGCTGAGATCGGCACCTAGTCGGACCCGTCATACCGGCGACCGCTCCCCTCGTCGTCGATGTCGCTCCCCTCCTCGTCACTCTCGCTCGAGGAGGAGCCTTCGCTGTCGGAGGAGCTATCCACGCAGCACCGGGCCCGGGTGCCGAGGTCTCCGAAGACCTTGACGGAGAGGAGATCACCCTCCATCAGCTTAAAATGGAGGGTGAACCCCTCCATCAAGCTGTGGATCCGGGCGAACGACTTCCACCCTCGGCCAAGATACATCACGCCGCGGGCTCGGGATTCGACATGGACTCGCGTACCACTGATCCCGCAGCCCCTCATGCGCAGTCTCAGCGTCTCGTGTTGCTCCGCTTCCAGGACGTCCACGAAGGGAGACGGGAGGCGAAGGCGACGGCGAGGCGCCCGGCGCAGCCTGATGATGAACTCGCAGGGGTCGTCCCCGAGATGAACCGCCGGGAGAAACGGAGCCGCCGGCGGAGGCGAGGCCGGCGCGCCGCCCCGCCCGCCTCGAGCGCCTCGACCCCGTCCACGGCCTCGTCCACGACCTCGCCCCCTCCCCCTTCCCCTTACGGTTAGCTCCGTCACCACGGGTGCAAGGGGAGGAGGGGCGCGCTGCCTGGTGGCAACCCTTGCCGCCACCGAAGAAGGACCAGGGTTCCCTTTTATCCATGACAGTTGGGGAGAGGGGACCAGGGATCTAAGAGAAGAAAGAAGGAAGGAGTGCGGACCCTCATCACCCCCTTCCGCTCCTTATAAAGGGGAGGAGTGGGGGCTCGGCCGCCCCGCCCAACCAATCAAAGCAGAGGAAGGGCAGGCGACGGGGCCGACCCTCTACTTCGACCCGCGTCGGCCCGGTTTCCTGCCTCCACCACCGCAACCCCAACCGCATGGAGGACGCGTGGCGGGCGAGCACGGCCGAGGCGACAGATGGGGCAACCTCTCCCCACCACGTGATCGTGGGGGCGGGCGCCCCGAAAGCCGCGCCTCGACCCCGTTCGTCCACCAAGCCGCGCCTCCACGCCTCCCCCCACTTGAAAGTGGGGGCGGACGTTTCGCCTTTTCCAAATAAAGGAATCGTGCCCGACGTGATGCATGCCTGCGGGCCTCAAGCCCCGCGCACGCCACCCACGTCACGCACGCCTTGCACGCCTCGCCCCCCCCCCACGACGCCGCGATAAGCGCGCGCTGCTTGGGGAGGGCGCGACGGGCACAGAGTTAAGGAGCAGCGCAACCCAGGCCACGCGTGCCCGTGCACTGTTAGGGCCTGGCCCAACAACGCTCGGCACCGTGTATGGCCCAGACCCGGGGGCTCCTGTCGGTGTACTAAAGTAGGGGTACCTTAGCACCCCGAACTTGTGCACGGGCAGTAGTAGCGTCCCGCGGCAAGGCTTGCCAAGGGAGCGACAAGAGTCTCCACGGCCCTTTCTGGGCCGGACGAAGGCCAAGTGATCGAGCCTAGAAGACCAGGCCCCGGCAAGAGGAGCTTGCCGGGCCAAGGAGGCGAGGTCCGGCAGGAGGAGCTTGCCGGGCCAAGGCGACAAGGCCCCGGCAAGAGCAGCTTGCCGGGACGACTAAGCCAGAGCACCAAGGCCCCGGCGGGAGGAGCTCGCCGGGACGGCCGAGCCAAGGCACCCCAAGAAAAGCCCGCCGCAGCGCGCCGCTCGCCCCGGCAAGGCCTGACGAGCGGCAAGCTTTCAGGTGCGGCAAGACAACCACCGCGGCAAGCCACTTGCCGCGGCAAACCACCACCTCAGGCCTGCGCTCCAGCTCACCTGACCACGCGTCACTCTGGAGCTTCCCCAGAGGCACGTGGCGGGGCGCCGCGCAACCTGAGGCGCGCGGTGGCATGCGACGTTGGCAGAGTCGCCCCCGTGGCAAGCGGAGGCGCCCCCCCAACGGTCCGCCTCGGTACTGTTCGGGCGATCCAGACGGGCATTTAATGCCTTTGTCCCCCGCCGTCAGAGTTAGGTGCGATAGCATTGTGCGGCCACTATTGGCACAGTTCCTTGCCATTTTTACCCTCACCTGCGTCGCTACCTGTGGGAAACCCCTTAGCATATAAAAGGAGGCCCATGCGCACGTAGAAGGGGGGCCGGAGGAGGACACCCAGTAGACCCTCGTCTACGTCCAGCTCCAACTTACTGTAGCTTCTTGCGCTCCAGAGCAAGAACTCGAATCAACCAGACAAGCAGCAGAAGGGTTTTACGCATCCGTGCGGCCCGAAGCTGGGTAAAATCGTTGTGTGTGTGTGTCGCCTCGATCTGCTCTTTGTGCAACCTCCGCCCCCCGCCAAACCGAAAAGGGGCTCCGTCCCCATAGGTGCTCGTGGAGGCCGATTTCCCCCGACAACATCTTACTACCATGATGAATGGTGATGGAGGATGCAGATGCAAAGGAGGACATCACTTTCTCAGATTTTTCCTTAGCAATGCCAAAGAAGCGAATCTGGATGATCGACCGAGAGACATTTAGCACTCCACTTCTAATGTTCTCCTTGATGTTCTAGCTACCACGGTCATGCTTAAAAGCATCAACATGGCCATAAAGTAAAGGTCAGACTTCGGGAGCACAGAATCCATAAGGAACAACTTCTAGAATAAGTCATGTGAAATCCTCATGGGAAGTGACCAAACGGCTTAATCAAGATACTAAAATAATAGTGCTTCTAGCTAGGTGCGCCCACTTCACTAGAACCTATATCATAGTTCTTGGAAGAAGTTCCAACAATCATATCTGCCTGAGATTCAAATCTGGTTGGTAGCAGAATAATTCAGACAACGTGTCTGGAAAAGAAAGTTTGCAACACAAATCGACGACATGACGTTGCGAGATTCTCGGGAGGCGAACTACGATAGCAAGCTCCAAAACACAAGCTGGTTCTGCTACATACATGTGAACACGTTGTCCAAGACAAGCATGACCACATAGTAGTCTTACAACAAACACTACCAAGTTCTGGTTGGGAACCATCGTCGAGGATATCGAAGTCTTGTGCATGATCTAGAATTAACACAACATACTCCTTTTCCTTGAGCAAATCATACAGTGGCTTGGTGTGCAAGGGAATACATATGGAGTGGAGGTAATTAATCTACCAAACCATAGAATACATTCACACATGCATAACTGACTTGGGATGGTACCAGAGGAAACAAAAACAATCTCTCTCGAACTCACGGCGGCAACTTGCACCAAATGCACATGAATTCGAGCAAGTCACTTCTTCCATCCAATCATAAGCTTCATGAACGGAACACGAAGGCATTGCTTGCAAAGTTTTCAACACTAGGTTGATGTTCATCATGAATCATGGGGGATACAAAATGCTGCTGATGGGCTCAACATCAACTCATCGGAATTTCCATATCACTGGACTTCCACCATCATGTGAACACGGTGATAGCATTGGTCAGACCCAAAAGATATAACGGTGTATGCTCGAGGGATCAACCACGAGTAAGACAACACTAAGAACATCATTGGTTCTGATTTGATTTGAGGATAGCTGATAACCCACAAGTATAGGCGATTGCAACAATTTTCGAGGGTAGAGTATTCAACCCAAATTTATTGATTCGACACAAGGGGAGCCAAAGAATATTCTCAAGTATTAGCAGCTAAGTTGTCAATTCAACCACACCTGGATAACTTAGTATCTGCAGCAAAGTATTTAGTAGCAAAGTAATATGGAAGCAACGGTAACGATAGCAAAAGTAATGTTTTGGATTTTGTAGTGATTGTAATAGTAGCAACGGAAAAGTAAATAATTGAAGAAAAATATGTGAAAAGCTCTTAGGCATTGGATCGGTGATGGAGAATTATGCCGGATGCGGTTCATCGTCAAAGTAATGTAGCCATGTATTCCGAATATAGTCATACGTGCTTATGGAAAAGAACTTGCATGACATCTTTTGTCCTACCCTCCCGTGGCAGAGGGGTCCTAATGGAAACTAAGGGATATTAAGGCCTCCTTTTAATAGAGTACCGGACCAAAGCATTAACACATAGTGAATACATGAACTCCTCAAACTATGGTGATCACCGGGAGTGGTCCCGATTATTGTCACTTCGGGGTTGCCGGATCGTAACACATTGTAGGTGACTATAGACTTGCAAGATAGGATCAAGAACTCACATATATTCATGAAAACATAATAGGTTCAGATATGAAATCATGGCACTCGGGCCCTAGTGACAAGCATTAAGCATAGCAAAGTCATAGAAACATCAATCTCAGAACATAGTGGATACTAGGGACCAAACCCTAACAAAACTAACTCGATTACATGATAGATCTCATCCAACCCATCACCGTCCAGCAAGCCTACGATGGAATTACTCACGCACGGCGGTGAGCATCATGAAATTAGTGCTGGAGGAAGATTCATGATGATGACGGTGACGAATCCCCCTCTCCGGAGCCCCGAACAGACTCCAGAATAACCCTGCCAAGAGGTTTTAGGGCTCGGCGGTGGCTCCGTATCGTAAAACACGATCAATCCTTCTCTCTGATTTTTTTCTCCCTGAAAGCAAATATACAGAGTTGGAGTTGAGGTCGGAGGAGCTCCAGGGGGCCCACGAGGTAGGGGCGCGCCCTAGGGGGGCAGGCGCGCCCCCACCCTCGTGGCTAGGGTGTGGGCCCCCTGGTCTTCATCTTTTGCAAGGATTTTTTATTAGTTCCAAATAGACGTTCTGTGAAGTTTCAGGTCATTCCGAGAACTTTTGTTTCTGCACATAAATAACACCATGGAAAGTCTGCTGAAAACAACGTCAATCCGGGTTAGTTCCATTCAAATCATGCAAGTTAGAGTCCAAAACAAGGGAAACAGTGTTTGGAAAAGTAGATACAACAGAGACGTATCAACTCCCCCAAGCTTAAACCTTTGCTTGTCCTCAAGCAATTCAGTTGATAAAGTAAAAGTGATAAAGAACAACTTTTACAAACTTGGTTTGCTCTTGTTGTTGTAAATATGTAAAGCCAGCATTCAAGTTTTCAGCAAAGATTATGACTAACCACATTTTCAATAACTCTTAAGTCTCATGTTTACTCATATCAATAGCATAATCAACTAGCGAGCCATAATAATAAATATCGGATGACAACACTTTCTCAAAACAATCATGATATGATATAACAAGATGGTATCTCGCTATCCCTTTCTGCGACCGCAAAACATAAATACAGAGCACCTTTAAAGATCAAGGACTGACTAGACATTGTAATTCATGGTAAAAGAGATCCAATCATAGTCATACCCAATATAAATTAATAGTAATGAATGCAAATGACAGCTGCGCTCTCCAGCTAGTGCTCTTTAATAAGAGGGTGATGACTCAACATAAAAGTAAATAGATAGGCCCTTCGCAGAGGAAAGCAGGGATTTGTAGAGGTGCCAGAGCTCGGTTTTGAAATAGAGATAAATAATATTTTGAGTGGCATACTTTCATTGTCAACATAACAACCAAGAGATGGCGATATCTTCCATGCTACACACATTATAGGCGGTTCCCAAACAGAATGGTAAAGTTTATACTCCCCCTCCACCAACAAGCATCAATCCATGACTATCTCGAAACAACGAGTGTCTCCAACTAGCAACAGTCCAAGGGGGAGTTTTGTTTGCAATTAATTTGATTTAGTTTGCATAAAGCATGGGATTGGGCATCCAGTGACCAGCCATTTTCTCGTGAGTGAGGAGCGAAGTCCACTCCCCTTGAGAATAACCCTCCTAACATGGAAGATAAGGGCAGCCCTAGTTGATACATGATCTATTGGAGCATACAAAACAGAATTTCATTTGAAGGTTTAGAGTTTGGCACATACAAATTTACTTGGGACGGCAGTTAGATACCGCATATAGGAAGGTATGGTGGACTCATATCGAATGAACTTTGGGGTTTAAGGGATTGGATGCACAAGCAGTATTCTCGCTTAGTACAAGTGAAGGCTAGCAAAAGACTGGGAAGCGACCAACTAGAGAGCGAGAACAGTCATGAACATGCATTAAAATTAATAGATATTGAGTGCAAGCATGAGTAGGATATAATCCACCATGAACATAAATATCGTGAAGGCTATTGTCGGTGTACTAGGATAGGGGTACCCTAGTATCCCGAACTTGTGCACGGGCAGTCGCAGCATCCCGCGGCAAGGCTTGCCGGGTGACCGCCAATATCCTCTGTGATTCCATTTGAGCCATTCAAGAACAAAGTATTCAAGCCAAGGAGACCAGGCCCCGGCAAGAGGAGCTTGCCGGGAAGGCCACTCAAGACACAAGATCCCGGCAAGAGGAGCTTGCCGAGTAGGCCAACCAAGGCATCTCAAGGAACTTGCCGCGACCCGCCACGCGTCCCGGCAAGACCTGGCGAGAGGAAAGCTTCCGGACGCGAGAAGACAATGACTGCGGCAAGGCACTTTGCCGCGGCAGGCTAGCAACCACTCTGTACCCACGCTCCAGCACACCCACCAACGTGTCGCTCTCGGACCCTTCCAGGCGTACGTGGCGGGAGGCTGTGCAGCCAGGGGTGCACTGTGGCAAGCGGCGCTGACAAGGTCTTCATCGTGGCGAGCGGTGGCGTCCCTGACGGTCCCTTTTCTGCACTGTTTGGGCAACGTAGATAGGCATTTAATGCCCTTGTCCCCTGCCGTCAGGATTAGGTATGATACACTGTGCAGGTAGCTGTACCAACCGCAGCACCTTTCCATTTTTACCCTTGTCTGCGTTGCCACCTGTTGGAGACCCCTTGAGCATATAAAAGGAGGCCCATGCACAACGTAGAGGGGGGGAACAATAGAACACTCATGCTCGGTCTCGTTAGCTGCTGGTGTGTACTGTAGCACTCAGCGCTCCCGAGCAAGAACTCAATACAAACCACAAAGCGGCAGTAGGAGTATTATCTCTCCGGAGAGCTCTGAAGCTGGGTAAACTGCTCGTGTGCTCCGCCTCGATCTGCTCTTCGTGCGACCTTCGCCCCCCGCCGAACCGAAAGGGGCTGAGTCCCCATAGGTGCTCGTGGATCAGTTTCCCGACATCTTTGGTATGGACCAGGCGTCGTTCAAGAAAGTTTCGCCTTGCCGGGAAGCAAAAGACAGAAAAGCTAAGTTGCCAAAGTTTGAGCAATCAGATGTTTTTAAATTTTTAAGTTATCTTCCTTAAACGACCATGCTTTGTATGGAAAACCTGTGCGCGAAGGAACCGGCTCGTGGCTAGTTGCACCCTTACTTTGTTTCGAGTTCGCTCAACAGTTTAAGTGTGCTGCGACTAGAGTCGCGCCCTTACTTTGTTTCAAGTTCGCTCAACAACTTAAGCGAGTTGCGACTAGTTGCGACAAGGTTTCTTGTCGGCAACGGCACTGCCAGCAGGCTGCTGACGTCCCGCACTCAGCGCTCGCGGCAAGGGTGCCTGCTCCGGCAAGTTCCCTAAAAAGCGTAGGGCAATAACATACAAAGGAAGGAATCAAGTAAAGGAAATAACATTGCAATCACTACCCAAAATAAGAGTTATATTACAAAATAGCTTGTCGCGGCTCTAATAGACTGTTTTCATAACATGATCAGCAGCGACAAGAAAAGAAGGAAACGGGCGGCCTAGTCCACGCGATCGCCCTCAACTCTCTTGATCCCGCTCACCTTGTCCATAATGGGTGCGACAAGGTCCTTGAGCGCCTCCAGATCAGCTTCCGCCGACAGGGATCTGAGGAAGTTGGTGAGGTTGAGGCCCGGGTTGCGGAAGGCTACCTTCACCAAAACTTTTTGAAGAGCTCCCGCGCAGATCTTGCGCGACTCGTCGGCCATCTGCTTTGGGATCCTCTCCCGGAGTCGCTGAAGGGACGTCGCCACGCCTTTGAAGAACAAGGTGAGCTTGGCGCTGGATTGGAGGTTCTCGTCGGAGGGATACCCGAGATCCTCCATCCCCAGCTGCGCCAGCTCCCTGTCAATGTCGGCGGCAGCATTCCCAAGACCTTCCGTCCACTGCTCCACATTCTCCCTGAAGGTGTTCTGGGTGGCAGCAATGCTCTCCAGCAGCGCCTTGTCGGCCTTGATCTCCTTCTTCAGGGCCGCCTCCTGCTCCCTGGCGCCGTCCAGCGTCTTGGTCAGAGCGGTCAGCTTCAACTCAAGATCGGTGTTGGAATCCTTGGCGGCGCCAAGCTCCTTGATCTTCTCGGCGAGACGACCCTGCAGCTCGCCAAAGGTGTAGGCGTCCTTCTCGCGCTCATGCTTGAGCGCGGCAAGCTCTTCGCCGCTCGCCCTGAGATCGGTTTCCAGCTACGCCACCTTCGTCTCCAGCTCCTTCTTGGCGGCCTCGGCAGCTGCGGCAGCGTACTTTGCTTCCTTGAGAGATCCGCCAAGCGTTCGCTCGCGCGCGGCGAGCTCCTCCTCGTGGCTATCAAGGTTGACCTTCCGCTGCGCCAGCTCGCCCTCCTGCGCAGACAGCTTCTCAGCGGCAAGCCGCTGATGCTCCTCGACGTCAGCCTTCTCGAGGAGGAAGGCCTTCTGCGCCTCGTCGAGCCGCTCCCGTTCCTCCGCCAGGGCCCGGAGAGCTGCCTGGTTAATACCTCGGAGCTCCTCCGCGCGCTTCTCGATGTCTGCTCCCGCCTTCGCGGCAAGCGCTTCGCGGGATTCCAGCTTGGCCTGGCGAGCGCGGTAGAGCGACAACAACTTCCGCAGCAGTCGCTCCTCCTCAGGCTCGTCGCTGCTGCTGCTTGGCGCGTCGACCAGCGTCAGCCCAGCAGAGCCGAGCACCTCCACGTCAAAGCTTTCTCCTTCGACCGGCGCCCTGAACGTTGACGCCCAGGGGAGGTTGATGAAGACGCCATCGCCGCCCTTCAAGTAGATGCCTGGCTGGGGCCCTTCGGAGCCCGACGTTGCGGCAGCGGCGGGAGGGTCGGCGGTCGGCGTAGCGCCTGACGCTCCTGCGGCCTCAGGGTCGTCAGTGCGATCGCCAGACCCCTCGTCAGCTGCTGCGGCGGCAACCTTGGCGGCCTCTTCGCAGGCGGGATCATCAGCGCCGGCCGCTTCTTCAGTGGCGGCGGCATCGTCAACAGCAACCTGGGTCTCCATCGGCTCCGTAGTAGATGGATCTGACGGCCGAAAAAGGAAGAAAAGTCAAGCAGATATCCAAAAAGAAGATCAAACGAAGAAGAACCCAAGGGAAGTTTAGAAGCAAGAAGTACCTGTACTAGGCTCGGCACTTGGGATCTCCGCTGCCGGGGGGTCGCTGGTACTGTCCCTTTCCGGAGACTTCTCCCTTGCCGGAGAGCTCTCCCTTGTCGGAGGATTCTCCCTTGCCGGAGAACTCTCCCTTGGCGGCATAGTCGAAGCAGATGGCATATCAGGGGCGTCATCCAAACGCTCCTGGTGGGGCTGCTCTGCTCCTACACAAGCCAACAGTCAGATATCAGCAAACAAAGAGTATCCATGCGTGCCCAACAGCGGGAAGCAAACCATATACTTACGCTGGGGGCTCCGCTGGGGGCTGCTCTGAAGAACAGCTGTCGGGTCCGGCAAGTTTGTCTCAGGCGCACCCCCTGCTGACACGGTGGGATCGTCCTTGATGACAATCACCGGGACCTTGGCTCTCTTTGCCGCTCTCTAGGATGGAGTCCTAAAAAGGAATAAGTTCAGAGTAAAGCAAATGAGATACAAGACAAGACAGCAAGTATTGAAGACATACAAGTACAACAAGAATCTTACTCTTCCTCTTCCTCGTCGGAGTTGAGCGCGGAGAAGTCAAAGCCTGGCCCACCTCCGGCGCGAGGAGGCGGAGGAGTAGGATCCCTTGGCCGCTTGGCGGGAGCTGGAGCAGCGGACCGGGAGGACCCCACTCCAGTTGCCGCTGCAGCATGAGGTGCTTCCGCGGCAACAGAACTTGCCGCGGTGGAGCGTGTCATGCGGCGCAGCGGGGGCTGACTCGTCCGCCGCTCCGCTACGTCCCCGGCCTTGCGAAGACGCCTTCTTGGTGGAGCCAGGGGCTCTGCTTGTGGAACCGGGGGCTCTGCTTGCGGCAAGCTGCCCGAAGACGAAGAGAAAGAGGAGCCGATCTCCAACGAGCCGCTCGTATCCTCGGCAGGCCTGCTCGGCTCGGCGTCATGCCCGGCAGGCTCTTCCTCGCCAGCAAGCCCCTCTCGCTCGGCAAGGCTTGCCGCCTCTGCTGCCTCTGCCTCCTCCACGGTGAATCCAAACTCGCCCGCGGCTGTAGCTGCCGCCGCCTCTTCCAGCCTGGTGGCGATGCGCTTGATCTCCTCGTCGGTGGTGTCCCGGGTGAAGCCCCTCTGCTCATCGGCGTCGATCGGCACTTCTACCAAGCCATCAAAGAACGTCTGCACGACATCATCTGCAGGCTCTATCCAGGCTGGGTCAATTCCTTGCGAGTCGCACATCAACATCATTGCACGGATGCGGTCGAGCGAGTTGTTGCACAGCGGAACGACGCCCCTCGGCAACCTGAACACTTCGGGATGCTGAGGGTCGTACTTGAACAGCTCCTGGAGCATCGCATTAAGCTCCAGGACAGTGAAGTTGAAGTTGAGGCCCGGCTGCAGCCTCATGATATCCGCCGCGTTCTGGAACTCCCAGGCGGGTCTCCTCCTCTCCTGCAGGGGGGCGATGCGGCGGCGAAGGAAATCTGCACCAACCACTCCTACAGTAAGCCCGGCAAGCCTGAGGCGTTGGATCCGGGCGACGGCAATCTTCAGTCTGTCGTCTTCCGGGGCCAAGCTACTCCAATCACTGCCGCGCACTACTGGAGTTTGGCGCAGGGCGGTAAACGGCTGCGGGTTCTCCTCGACAATCAGGCACCAGTCCGCCCTCCACTCCTCCCACTTGTTGCGGAACTCTCCATCCAGATAAGCATCCTTCTTGCCGGCTTTTGAGATCCAGGCGATTCCGCCGGATAAAGGCTCTCCTTTCTCAACTCGAGGCGAAAAGAAGTGGCGGAAAAGGGCTATGTTTGGATGGATTCCGACAAAGTTTTCACAGAGATGTGCAAAAACTGCCATGGTCAGGACAGCATTGGGGGTGAAGTCAAGGAGGCGGAGCCCGTAGGTGTTCATGACGTCACAGAAGAATTCAGAAAAGGGCGGGCTGAGCCCGCAGTAGAAGAACAAGGCGAAGAAAGGGTACCCAGTAGGAGCCTTTTCCCAAGCGGCGGCTGGGAGTACCTTCGTGCGCGGATGCGCTCGCATCCCCGTCGACCAGAAGAGGTAGTAGTACTCCTTCAGCTCCTCCGCGGCAAGCTTAGGGGGGAAGATTGCCCGCTCCTTTCGCAGCGCCGCGAGCCGCAACGCCTCGGCCGACTTCACCTTCTCGGCTTTCGGAGCCATGGCGGGAGTTGTGGGGGAGGACGACGGCGCTGGTGGTCCTGGTGGCGATGAGGGCGGGGCGCTGCTCTCCTTCGGCTTTGGGAAGAAGGGGAGTGGCGGAGATTCTCGAGGAAGGAATAGCAACGGGCGGATGGGCGAACTGCCCCTGTTTCCCCTGCTTATAAGGAGGGAGGGGGCGGACGTTCCGCCTTTCCGAATAAAAAACCACCCACGACCTCTCCCACGACGCCGCAATCGACGCGTGCCGTTCGGGGAGGGCGCGGTGGATACGGAGTAAGATACGGCGTGATCCAGGCCGCGCGTGCCCGTGCCCTGTTTTGGGCCTGGCCCAACAGCGCTCGGCATCGTGTATGGCCCAGGCCCAGGGGCTCCTGTCGGTGTACTAGGATAGGGGTACCCTAGTATCCCGAACTTGTGCACGGGCAGTCGCAGCATCCCGCGGCATGGCTTGCCGGGTGACCGCCAATATCCTCTGTGATTCCTTTTGAGCCATTCAAGCACAAAGTATTCAAGCAAAGGAAACCAGGCCCCGGCAAGAGGAGCTTGCCGGGAAGGCCACTCAAGACACAATACCCCGGCAAGAGGATCTTGCCGGGGAGGCCAACCAAGGCATCTCAAGGAACTTGCCGCGACGCGCCACGCGTCCCGGCAAGACCCGGCGAGAGGCAAGCTTCCGGACGGGACAAGACAACGACCGCGGCAAGGCACTTTGCCGCGGCAGGCTAGCAACCACTCTGTACCCACGCTCCAGCACACCCACCAACGTGTCGCTCTGGGACCCTTCCAGGCGTACGTGGTGGGAGGCTGTGCAGCCAGGGGTGCACTGTGGCAAGCGGCGCTGACAAGGTCATCGTCGTGGCGAGCGGTGGTGTCCCTGACGGTCCCTTTTCTGCACTGTTTGGGCGACGTAGATAGGCATTTAATGCCCTTGTCCCCTGCCGTCAGGGTTAGGTATGATACACTGTGCAGGTAGTTGTACCAACCGCAACACCTTTCCATTTTTACCCTTGTCTACGTTGCCACCTGTTGGAGACCCCTTGAGCATATAAAAGGAGGCCCATGCACAACGTAGAGGGGGGGGGGGACAATAGAACACTCATGCTCGGTCTCGTTAGCTGCTGGTGTGTACTGTAGCACTCAGCGCTCCCGAGCAAGAACTCAATACAAACCACAAAGCAGCAGTAGGAGTATTATCTCTCCGGAGAGCTCTGAAGCTGGGTAAACTGCTCGTGTGCTCCGCCTCGATCTGCTCTTCGTGCGACCTCCGCCCCCCGCCGAACCGAAAGGGGCTCGGTCCCCATAGGTGCTCGTGGATCAGTTTCCCCGACAGCTATGTTGATTTGTTTCACCTACATGTGTGAACATGTGCCAAGTCGAGTCACTTGAATCATTCAAAGGAGGACACCACCCCACTATACCACATCACAACCATTTTAATAGCATGTTGGCACGCAAGGTAAACCATTATAAATCATAGCTAATCAAGCATGGCACAAGCAACTATGATCTCTAATTGTCATTGCAAACATGTTTATTCACAATGGGCTGAATGAGGAACGATGAACAAATCATATTTACAAAAAGCAAGAGAGGTCGAGTTCATACCAGCTTTTCTCATCTCAGTCAGTCCATCATATATCGTCATAATTGCCTTTCACTTGCACGACCGAACAAAGTGAATAAAAATAAGAGGGCATGTGCATTGGACTAAGCTGGAATCTGCTAGCATTCAATAAACATGAGAAGACAAGGCAATATGGGCTCTTGGTTAAATCAACAATAATGCATATAAGAGCCACTTCAACAATTTAATTATGATCTTTTCTTATCGACCCCCAAAGAAAAGAAAAGAAATAAAACTATTTACACGGGAAAGCTCCCAACAAGCAAAAGAAGAACGGGAAATATTTTTGGGTTTTTCTTTTTAATTATTACTACCGCAAGAAAGGTAAGCTAACTAAAAGCTATTACTATTTTTTTCTTAAGAATTATCAAACACACAAGAAGAAAGCAGAAAAAAGAAAATAAACTAGCATGGATATTACAGTGAAAGAGTATGAGCACCGACATCTAGCAATGAGTGTGTGAACATAAATGTAATGTTGGTGAGAAATACGTACTCCCCCAAGCTTAGGCTTTTGGCCTAAGTTGGTTCATTGCCAAGAATGGCCTGGCGGATATCCGTAGGTGTAGCTGGCGTCGTACTGAGATGAAGAGGACTCTGACTGCCATTGGCTGGCAGCCATCTCCAGATCCCAAAAGTAATCAGACTGTCGTGGAGGCTCAAATTGTGGTTCCGGCTCCGGGGCTTGTGTAGGGTTCCGGTAAGCGTAAATGGCCGCCCACGGAACGAGATACGGACCTTCAGATAAATTAAACAAGGAAGGAGCAGGCAAGGTAATAGTTTCAGGGTGATGTTTATCAAAGAACAATTTGTATTTAAGCTCCCCTTCCTTATTCTTAACAATAAAGTCATGCGCTAACATACTCTTATAATCTAAATAAGCATTGGACAACAATTTTTCTTCTTTCTCATAGAGCCTAATAGGTATATTATAATGTGCAGCAAGGCATGAAGCATAAATACCTCCAAAGATGGGACCCTTAGTAGTTAGTACGGTTCAGACTTAACCGTTTAGCACTAATACCGCCCGTACTAACAATGTTATCGGAATGTAAACCATGGAGCAAAATGATAATAACAGGAACACTAAGGTTTCCACAGTTTCCGTGACCAATTAAGAAACGACTAGCAAATATAGCAAAGTAGCATAAAATAGGAAAATGTATGCTAGTGATTCTTGCATCGGAAACCTTCCTAGTTTCCCCACAGTAATGGTGTCAATAAACCCGTCCACATCTTTACGATGTGGTTCATCTAAAGTACCCGCGAAGGGTATTTTGCGAACCTTGCAAAATTCATCTAGTGGCATCTTCTTAACAACATCATATAAATGAAACTCTAGTGAAGGAGGTGATTCCTTAGGAAAATAGTAGAAGTTTTGCACAAAAGTATTAGTGAGTAAGAGATAGTGATGACGTTGGTCGTGGAGGAAGTCGGTGAGGCCAGCATTCTCAGCCAATGTATAGCAATCATCATAAATCCCGGCTTCTCTCAAGAAATCATCGGAAGGCCATTCACACGGCCGGACCTCCGCGGTGCGAGGCAAATCATATTTGGGCCTCTGTGCTTCTTCATTTTGCTTTTCCTTCGAGCTTCGGATCGATGAGCCCCTAAAAAATCTCTTCATTATTTTCTGAAATATTCTGAAATTTTTAGTAACTTCAAACAAAAGTGAACCAAGCTCAATAAAATTGATAGCAACTACTCCTACAAGTGCCTAGGGACTATATCATGCATTAGAACTACTTGGAACCATATAAATTTGACATACAAGCTCAAGAACATGGTCACCTAGGCAGCACAAATTTGCAATGAATAGAGCACTAGAACAAAAACTAATTGGAACAATGGAGGAGTCACATACCAAGGAACAATCCCCCCAAGCAGTTTTGTGAGAGGTGCTTTGAGCAAGGAGATAAAAAATGGCAGCAAAATGAGCTAGAACTCGTGCTTGAGCTGGATATTGGTGTTTGTTGGAGGAAGAAGAAGTCTGTGGGTGCAGGAACGAGTGGAGGGGGGCCACCGTGGGCCCATGAGGCAGGGGCGCGCCCTGGGGGGTAGGGCGCGCCGTCCACCCTCATGGACAGGTGCTTGCCCCTCCTGCTGTGTTCTCGGTGCCAGATATTCTCAAATATTCCAGAAAAAACCATATTCCTTTTTCAGGGCATTTGGAGAACTTTTATTTTCGGGGTATTTTTATATTGCACGGATAAATCAGAAAACAGACAGAAAAATACTATTTTTACTTTATTTCAACTAAATAACAGAAAGTAGAAAGAGGGTACAGAAGGTTGTGCCTTCTAGTTTCATCCATCTCATGCTCATCAAAAGGAATCCACTAACAAGGTTGATCAGGTCTTGTTAACATACTCTTTCCGAATAACATGGAACCGAATTTTTTTTGAATAACACTATGTTACCTCAACGGGGATATGCACATCCCCAATAATAAGAATATTATATTTCTTCTTGACATTAGGAAGAGCAAATTCAAAACCTCCAAAAATAATCGATGGAATTTTTCCAATAGAGTTGATACCATGAACTTGAGGTTGTTTCCTCGGAAAGTGTATCGTATGCTCAATACCATTAACATGAAAACTGACATTGCCTTTGTTGCAATCAATAACAGCCCCTGCAGTGTTCAAAAAAGGTCTTCCAAGAATAATAGACATACTATCGTCCTCGGGAATATCAAGAATAACAAAGTCTGCTAAAATAGTAATGTTTGCAACCACAACGGGCACATCCTCACAAATAGCGACAGGTATAGCAGTTGATTTATCAGCCATTTGCAAATATATTTCAGTAGGTGTCAACTTATTCAAATCAAGTCTACGATATAAAGAAAGAGGCATAACACTAACACCAGCTCCAAGATCACATAAAGCAGTTTTAACATAATTTCCTTTAATGGAGCATGATATAGTAGGTACTCCTGGATCTCCTAGTTTCTTTGGTATTCCACCCTTAAAAGTATAATTAGCAAGCATGGTGGAAATTTCAGCTTCCGGTATCTTTCTTTTATTAGTAACAATTTCTTTCATGTACTTAGCATAAGGATTCATTTTGAGCATATCAGTTAATCGTATACGCAAGAAAATAGGTCTAATCATTTCAGCAAAGCGCTCAAAATCCTCATCATCCTTTTTCTTGGATGGTTTGGTAGGAAAAGGCATGGGTTTATGAACCCATGGCTCCCTTTCTTTACCATGTTTCCTAGCAACAAAGTCTCTCTTATCATAATGTTAATTCTTTGATTGTGGGTTATCAAATCAACAGCAGGTTCAATTACTACATTATTATCATTACTAGGTTGAGCATCATCATGAACATTATCATTAACATTTTCACTAGGTTCATGTTCATTAACAGATTGTGTTTCAACATCAGAAATAGAGATATCATTTGGATTCTCAGGTGGTTCAGCAATAGGTTCACTAGAACCATGCAAAGTTCTATCATTTTTCTTTTTCTTCTTCTTAGAAGGACTAGGTGCATCAATATTATTTCTCTGACAATCTTGCTCAATTCTCTTAGGGTGGCCTTTAGGATACGAAGGTTCCTGAGTCATTCTACCAGTTCTAGTAGCCACTCTAATAGCATAATCATTTTTCTTACTATTCATTTCATTGAGCAAATCATTTTGAGCCTTAAGTACTTGTTCTACTTGAGTGGTAACAATAGAAGCATGTTTACTAATGAGTTTAAGTTCACCTTTAACATTAGCCATGTAATTACCCAAGTATTCAAGCATATTTGAATTGTATTTCAACTGTCTACCAAAATAAGCATTGAAGTTTTCTTGTTTCACCATAAAATTATCAAACTCATATAAGCATTGACTAGCAACCTTAGTAATAGGGATTTCAGCTTTATCATATCTATAGAGAGAATTTACCTTTACTACCTGTGTCAGGTTATCAAGACCATGTATTTCTTCAATAGGTGATGGATTAAGATCATATGTTTCTTCAACAGGCGGTTAATTAAGACCATGTATTTCTTCAATAGGAGGTAAATTCTTAACATCTTTAGCTTTAATACCTTTTTCTTTCATAGATTTCTTTGCCTCTTGCATATCTTCAGGACTGAGAAATAGAACACCTCTCTTCTTTGGAGTTGGTTTAGGAATAGGCTCAGGAATTGGCTTAGGAGCTAGCTCAGGAAGTGTCCAATTATTCTCATTTCTCAACATATTATTCAATAGAATTTCAGCTTCATCCGGTGTTCTTTCCCTGAAAACAGAACCAACACAACTATTGAGGTAATCTCTGGAAGCATCGGTTAGTCCATTATAAAGGATATAAACTATTTCAATTTTCTTAAGAGCATGATCAGGGAAAGCATTAAGTAACTTGAGAAGCCTCCCCCAAGCTTGTGGGAGACTCTCTTCTTTAATTTGCACAAAGTTGTATATTTCCCTCAAAGCAGCTTGTTTCTTATGAGCACGGAAATATTTAGCAAAGAAGTAATAAATCATATCCTGGGGACTACGCACACAACCAGGATCAAGAGAATTAAACCATATCTTAGCACCACCCTTTAATGAGAACGGAAATATTTTAAGGATATATAGGTAGCGAGATCTCTCATCATTAGTGAACAGGGCGGCTATATCATTTCATTTAGTAAGATGTGCCACAACAGTTTCAGATTCATAGCCATGAAAAGGATTAGATTCTACTAAAGTAATTATATCAGGATCAACAGAGAATTCATAATCCTTATCGGTAACACAGATAGGTGAAGTAGCAAAAGCAAGGTCAGGTTTCATTCTATCATTAAGAGATTGCTTATTCCATTTAGGTAATAACCTCTTGAGCTCATATCTATCTTTGCAAGCTAAAATAGCTAAAGAAGCTTCTTTATCAAAAACATAACCCTCAGGAATAACAGGCAATTCTTCATCATCACTTTCATCAATATAATCAATTTCAATAATTTCTTTCTCTCTAGCCCTAGCAATTTGTTCATCAAGAAATTCACAAAGTGGCACCGTAGTATCAAGCATAGAAGTAGTTTCATCATAAGTATCATGCATAGAAGAAGTGGCATCATCAATAACATGCGACATATCAGAACGAATAGCAGAAGTAGGTTTAGGTGTGGGAAGCTTACTCAAAACAGAAGGTGAATCAAGTGCAGAGCTAGATGGCAGTTCCTTACCTCCCCTCGTAGTTGAGGGATGAATTGTTGTCTTAGCGTCTTTCAAGATCTTCATAGTGACCAGCAGATATAAATCCCAAGTGACTCAAAGAATAGAGCTATGCTCCCCGGCAACGGTGCCAGAAAATAGTCTTGATAACCCACAAGTATAGGGGATCGCAACAGTTTCGAGGGTAGAGTATTCAACCCAAATTTATTGATCCGACACAAGGGGAGACAAAGAATATTCTCAAGTATTAGCAGCTGAGTTGTCAATTCAACCACACCTGGATAACTTAGTATCTGCAGCAAATATTTAGTAGCAAAGTAATATGGAAGTAACAATAACGATAGCAAAAGTAATATTTTTGGGTTTTGTAGTGATTTTAACAGTAGCAACGGGAAAGTAAATAAGCGAAGAACAATATGTGAAAAGATCATAGGCATTGGATCAGTGATGGAAAATTATGCCGGATGCGGTTCATCATGTAACAGTCATAACATAGGGTGACACAGAACTAGCTCCAATTCATCAATGTAATGTTGGCATGTATTCTGAATATAGTCATACGTGCTTATGGAAAATAACTTGCATGGCATCTTTTGTCGTACCCTCCCGTGGCAGAGGGGTCCTAATGGAAACTAAGGGATATTAAGGCCTCCTTTTAATAGAGTACCGGACCAAAGCATTAACACATAGTGAATACATGAACTCCTCAAACTATGGTCATCACCGGGAGTGGTCCCAATTATTGTCACTTCGGGGTTGCCAGATCATAACACATAGTAGGTGACTATAGACTTGCAAGATAGGATCAAGAACTCACATATATTCATGAAAACATAATAGGTTCAGATATGAAATCATGCCACTCGGGCCCTAGTGACGAGCATTAAGCATAGCAAAGTCAAAGCAACATCAATCTCAGAACATAGTGGATACTAGGGATCAAACCCTAACAAAACTAACTCAATTAGATGATAGATCTCATCCAACCCATCACCGTCCAGCAAGCCTACGATGGAATTACTCACGCACGGCGGTGAGCATCATGAAATTGGTGATGGAGGATGGTTGATGATGACGACGGCGACGAATCCCCCTCTCCGGAGCCCCGAACGGACTCCAGATAAGCCCTCCCGAGAGGTCTTAGGGCTTGGCGGCGGCTCCGTATCGTAAAACGCGATGAATCCTTCTCTCTGATTTTTTCTCTCCGAAAGCAAATATATAGGGTTGGAGTTGAGGTCGGAGGAGCTCCAGCGGGCCCACGAGGTAGGGGGTGGCCCTAGGGGGGCAGGCGGGCCCCCCACCCTCATGGCTAGGGTGTGGGCCCCCTGGTTTTCATCTTTTGCAAGGATTTTTTATTAATTCCAAATAGACGTTCTCTGAAGTTTCATGTCATTTCGGGAACTTATGTTTCTGCACATAAATAACACCATGGAAAGTCTGCTGAAAACAACGTTAGTCCGGGTTAGTTCCATTCAAATCATGCAATTTAGAGTCCAAAACAAGGGCAAACGTGTGTGGAAAAGTAGATACGACAGAGTCGTTGTCGGGGGAAATCTGCCTCCTCGAACACCTATGGGGACCGAGCCCCTTTCTGGTTCGGCGGGGGGCGGAGGTCGCGCGAAGAGCGGATCGAGGCTATGCACACAAGGGGTTTACGCAGCTTCGGGCCGCACGGATGCGTAAAACCCTACTGCTGCTTTGTGGTTTGTATTGTGTTCTTGTTCGGGAGCGCTGAGTGCTACAGTACACTCAGGCAACTAATCAGACTGAGCGTGAGTAGCCTTCTTCCTCCTCCCTCCACCTGTTGCGCATGGGGCCTCCTTTTATATGCGCAAGGGGTTACCCACAGGTGGCAACGTAGGCGGGGGTAAAACTGGAAAACGCTGTGTTGGGTACACCTGTTTGCACAGTGCTATCATACCTAACTCTGACGGCAGGGGACAAGGGCATTAAATGCCCGTCTGGGTCGCCCAAACAGTGCAGAAAAGGGACCGTCAGGGGCGCCACCGTTTGCCATGATGGCTACCCTGTCAGCGTTGCTTCGCCATCGCATGCCCCTGGCTGCGCAGCCTCTCGCCACGTACGCCTGGAATGGCCCAGAGCGACACGTGGGTGGATGAGCTGGAACGCAGGCGCGGGGTAGTGACTTGCCGCGGCAAGCGCCTTGCCGCGGTTGATGCCTTGTCGCGCCCGGGATCTTGTTGCTCACCGGTCCTTGCCGGGACACGTGGCACGTCGCAGCAAGTCTCTTGTCGTGCCTTGGTCGGCCTTCCCAGCAAGCTCCTCTTGCCGGGGCCTTGTTCTTCGAGCGGCCGTCCCGGCAAGCTCCTCTTGCTGGGGCCTTGTGCTTCGAGCGGCCGTCCCGGCAAGCTCCTCTTGCCGGGGCCTTGCTCTCTTCGGGTGGCCTTCCCGGCAAGCTCCTCCTGCCGGGGCCTTGGCTCGAATACTTTGTTCTTGGATGGCCCAAAAAGGGACCATGGAGAGTTTTGGCGATCGCCTGGCAAACCTTGCCGTGGGGTGCTACGACTGCCCGTGCACAAGTTCGGGGTACTAAGGTACCCCTACTTTAGTACACCGATAGGAGCCCCCGGGCCTGGGCCATACACGGTGCCGAGCGCTGTTGGGCCAGGCCCAAAACAGTGCACAGGCACGCGCGGCCTGGGTCACGCTGCATCTTCTTCTGCATCCACCACGCCCGCCCCGAACGGCACGCGTCGAACGCGGCATCGTGGGGAGAGGCGTGCGTGACGTGGGCGGCGTGTGCGGGGCTGAGCCCCGTGGGCATGCGTCACGTCGCAGGTGATTTTTTTATTCGGAAAGGCGAAACGCCCCACCCCTTCCCCCTTATAAGCAGGTGAAACAGCGGCAGTCCGCCCACCCGCCAGTTGCGATTCCTCGAAAATCTCCGCCACTTCCCAAGAGAAGCAGTGTTCCGCCCCTTCCATCGCCACCAGTGCCACCGACGCCGTCGACCTCCCCCCTGCTTCCGCCATGGCCCCGAAGGGCGACAAGGGGAAAGGGAAGGCCGTGAAGTCGGCCGAGGTGCAGCGGCTTGAGGCGCTGCGAAAGGAGCAGGCGACCTTTCACCTGAGCTCGACGTGTTGGTCCTGAGGGAGGAATTCTACCTCTTCTGGTCGACGGGGACGCGAGCGCATCCACGCACGAGGGTTCTTCCCGCCGCCGCCCAGAAGGAGTATCCGACCGGGTATCCCTTCTTTGCTCTGTTCTTCTATTGCGGGCTCTGCCCGCCCTTCTCTGAATTTTTCTGCGACATCATGAACACCTACGGGTTCCATCTCCTTGATTTCACCCCCAATGCTGTCCTGACCATGGCAATTTTCGCACATCTTTACGAAAACTTTGTCGGAGTCTATCCAAATGTAGCCCTCTTCCGCCACTTCTTCACGCCTCGAGTAGAGAGAGGAGAGCCCCTCTCCGGCGAAATCGCCTGGATCTCGAAGCTCGGCAAGAAGGATGCTTATCTAGATGGAGAGCTCCGCAGCAAATGGGAGGAATGGAGAGCAGACTGGTGCCTGATCGTTGAGGAGAACCCGCAGCCATTCACTGCCGTGCGCCGAACTCCTGTGGTGCGCGGCAGGGATTGGAGTGACGTGGCTCCGGACGACGACAAGCTGCAGATTGCCGTTACCCGGATCCTGCGGCTTAGGCGTGCCGGACTCACAGTTGGCGCCGTTGGCGCAGATTTCCTCCGCCGCCGCATCGCTCCCCTACAGGAGAAAGGGAGACCCGCCTGGGAGTTCCAGAATGCGGCGGACATCATGAGGCTGCGCCCTGGCCTCAACTTCAATTTCACTGTCTTGGAGCTTGACGGGACGCTCAGGGAGCTGTTCAAGCACGACCCTGATCACCCCGAATGGTTCAGGCTGCCGCGAGGCATTGTCCCGTTGTGCAACAATTCGTCGCTCAGCCGCATCTTTGCAATGATGCCGTTGTGCGACTCGCACGGGATCGACTCCACTTGGCAGGAGCCCGCCGGTGATGTCGTGCGGGCATTCTTCGACGACTTGGTGGAGGTGCCAGTCGACCCCGACGAGCAGAGGGGCCTCACCCGGGACACCATCGACGAGGAGTTGGCGCGCATCGCCTCCAGGATGGAAGAGGCGGCGGCAGCCGCGGCCACGGGCGAATTTGGATTCACATTGGCGGAGGCAGACGCAGCGGAGGCGGAAAGCCTTGCCGATCGAGCGGAGTTTGTCAGCGAGGAAGAGCCTGCTGGGCACGGCGTCGAGGCGGACAAGCCCACCGAGGACACGTGCGGCCTGCCGGAGACGGATGCCTCTTCCTCCCAACCCTTGGGGAGCTCGTCGTGAGCGGAGCCCCCGGCTCAACCACGGAGGCGCCTCCACAAGGACGGAGACGTGGTGGGGCGGCAGACGAGCCAACAGCCGCAGTGTCGCGTGACGCGCTCCGCTGTATCAGCAGGAGCGGGGTCTTCGCAGGCCGCTGCTTCTGCTCCTGCCGCCCCTCGCGCCACGGCGGCGGCCGGGGCAAGGCCGTCTCGGGCTAGCGCCACCACTGCCTCCGCCAAGCGGCCGAGGGAGCCTACTCCGCCGCCTCCTCGCGCCAGAAGCGGGCCAGTCTTCGACTTCTCCGCGCTTAGCTCCGACGAGGAAGAGGGAGAGGAGTAAGATCCTCGTTGTACTTGTATTTCTTCAATTCTTGCAGTTGTTTCTCGCATCTCATTTGCTTTCCTCTGAATTTACTCCTTTTCAGGACTCTGGCTCAGAGGGCGGCAAAGAGAGCCAAGGTCCCGGTGGTCATCCTTGATGACGAGCCCACCGTGACGGCAGGGGGTGCGCCTGAGATGACCTCATCGGACCCACCTAATAATCCTCAGAGCAGCCCCCAGCGCAGCCCCCAGCGTAAGCATATGACTTTGCTTCCTACCGTTGGGCACGCCTGGGCACTCTTCGTTTTTTTTATATCTGACTGTTGATTCGCGTAGGAGCAGAGCAGCCCCACCAGGAGCGTCCGGAGACCGCCCCCGATGCGCCACCCGCTACAACTACACCGCAAAGGGGGAGTTCCCCGGCAAGGGAGCAGTCCCCGGCAAGGGAGCAGTCTCCAGCGAGGGAACGGTCTCCGGCGAGGGAGCGGTCCCCGGCAAGGGACATCACCGGCGACCCCTTGGCGACGGAGACCGCGACCGCAGACCATGGCGAAGGTAACCTTCTTGCCTCGAAACTCCCATGGGGTTCTTCTCTTTTTTTGGATATTTGCCTGATTTCTTTCCCTCTTTCGGCCTTCAGACCTGCCTGCCACGGACCTGATGGAGACCGAGGTCGTCGTCGAGGAGAACGCGCGCGGCCATACCGACGATGTGGCCGCCACCGGAGAGGCGGGGGGTGCCGAAGATCTGACCGGCGAAGAGGCCGCCAAGGCTGCCGCAGCGGCCGCCGACGAGGGGGCCGGCGATCGCACGGATGGCCTTGGGCCCACAGGGGCGCCAGGCGCTGCGCCGACCGCCGATCCTGCTTCCGCCGGAGCGCCAGGCCCCGAGGAGCCCCAGCCAGGCGTCTACCTGAAGGCCGGCGATGATGTCTTCATCAAGCTCCCCTGGGAGTCGACTTCCAGGGCGTCGGTCGAGGGGGAGAACTTGGATGGAAAGGTGCTCGCCTCCGCCGGGCTAACGCTGGTTGAAGCGCCAAGCAGCAGTGGCTGCGAGCCTGAGGAGGAGCGGCTGCTCCGGAAGCTGGTGTCACTCTACAGTGCCCGACAAGCCAAGGTGGAGCGCCGGGAGGCGCTTGTCGCGAAGGCGGGAGTGGAAATGGAGAAGCGCGCCGAGGAGCTCCGGGAGCTCAACCAGGAGGCCATCCGATCCTTGGCGGAGGAGCGGAGGCAACTCGACGAGGCGCAGATGGCCTTCATCCTCGATCGGCCTTCCCGGCAAGCTCCTCTTGCCGGGGCCTTGTGCTTCGAGCGGTCGTCCCGGCAAGCTCCTCTTGCCGGGGCCTTGCTCTCTTCGGTGGCCTTCCTGGCAAGCTCCTCCTGCCGGGGCCTTGGCTCGAATACTTTGTTCTTGGATGGCCCAAAAAGGGACCATGGAGAGTTTTGGCGATCGCCTGGCAAGCCTTGCCACGGGGTGCTACGACTGCCCGTGCACAAGTTCGGGGTACTAAGGTACCCCTACTTTAGTACACCGACAGACGTATCAATAGCCTATACTCAAATCAAAGATTGGATAAGGTGATAGGTCCATTAACTGATCACGAGGGTCGATCGATGGAAATACCATCTTTCTTCAACACACATACAAGATATCCCTTAAGATTAACTAAGTCGGACAAGCTTTATCTTCCAACTCTCCAAGTTGTTGTTTGGCTTAACCAACTAGCTCAGGGGTATCCAACAAGGATTCTTGGAGAAGGGGTGGTTTACAAGAAACCAACTTAATCACAAGCTCAACATAGTGGTCAGGTGACAACCTGGTAATACTTCCGAGAAGATATTCGGAACATCACGAACCACCGATATGTTACTAAGCTAGAGAACAATCTTGCTTTTCAAGGCAAGACGACATGATCAGAAGAGCAAGGGATTCAATCCTAAAGGTCGTGGAGTGCACCAGAAATAAGGACAAGGTAGCAAGATCAATCCTAGAATAGTGATTCAATAACCAACATGCTAAGAATGATATTAATGTCCATTAACTACAAAGCAACACGGTTACTAGGAGTATTGATTTCACACATCATGGTTCACTTGTTGGCATTCCAGTTGTGACAGCACGGAACCAAAAAATGAAAAATGATGGCAAGAAGTATCACTAAATCAGGAATTCATAAGAGGTGGTGCAATTCTCATGACATTCTTGACACAAGACGGTAATACTTCAGGGTAGAACAGAATCAAAACCTGAGTTGGCATTTGATTTGCGGATTACAATTGCTTTGACCCAATCCTGGAGATGGATAAGGTACTGGAGTTTGTTTCTCCTAGTCATTCCGGAATAGAATGGATTGATAGACCACAAGAATATGAGGTATCGATGAGCATGAATGCACGATATGCTCTTTACTATCAAATGATAGATGGGGATCAGGATACAACTAGAGAGAGGGACAACTCAAAGGAACATATATCCTTCTGAGTTGTGGATACACAGATTAGTATGTCGAGCAAAGCTCAAAATTTCTTCCAGATAACCCATGCAGAAAGGTAGAACTCACAGATTCACAATGTAGAATGGAGAACTCATCAAGAGCACTCTGGTTGTGATCTTTTGGTTCAAAAGAACTTCTGCCATAAGCAGTTCACGGTATTTGGAAGAAGGGAATACCACGGACCTCGAGGACTATCGCAAAGGTTACTAATATCCTAAAGGTACGAGAAACACTATCAATACGAGGTAAGTAGAGTGAATCTTGGGTAGAATACCTACTACTAAATGGCATAACGGGATACTTTCAAGAATGGTGGCCAGAATCATCACACCGGGAACCCAAACATGGCTAGATTACTAGGTGACTCCCTGATAACCCACAAGTATAGGGGATCAATTGTAGCCTCTTTCGATAAGTAAGAGTGTCGAACCCAACGAGGAGCTAAAGGTAGAACAAATATTCCCTAAAGTTCTATCGACCACCGATACAACTCTACGCACGCTTGACGTTTGCTTTACCTAGAACAAGTATTAAACTAGAAGTACTTTGTAGGTGTTTTTGGATAAGTTTGCAAGAATATAAAGAGCACGTAAATAAAAAGTAGGGGCTGTTTAGGTAAAGACACAACTAAATTAGGTTTAGTAGAGAGCTTTTTGTTACGAGAAAATTATTTGTCCCTAGGCAATCGATAACTAGACCAGTAGTCATTATTGCAATTTTATATGAGGGAGAGGCATAAGCTAACATACTTTCTCTACTTGGATCATATGCACTTATGATTGGAACTCTAGCAAGCATCCACAACTACTAAAGATGATTAAGGTAAAACCCAACCATAGCATTAAAGTATCAAGTCCTCTTTATTCCCATACACAAACAACCTACTTACTCAGGTATATGCTTCTGTCACTCACGCCACCCACCATAAGCAAATCATGAGCATATTGCAAACCCTACAGCGGGGATCCCTCACGCTTGCGCGACACGGAGATCACCATAGGACAACACCAATAACAAAACATGCAACTCAAACCAATCTTGATCATCAAATAACCCATAGGACAAAACGGATCTACTCAAACATCATAGGATATCCATACATCATTGGGAAATAATATATAGCGTTGAGCACCATGTTTAAGTAGAGATTACAGTGGGTAAGAGAGAGGTTACACCGCTGCATGGAGGGGGGAAGAGTTGGTGATGATGGCAGCGAAGTTATTGGTGAAGATTGCGGTGATGATGATGGCCACGGCAGCGTTTCGGCACCACGGGAAGAGAAGGGGAGAGGGGGCCCCTTCGTCTTCTTCTTCCTTGACCTCCTCACTAGATGGGAGAAGGTTTCCCCTCTGGTCCTTGGCCTCCATGGCGTGGGAGGAGCGAGAGCCCCTCCGAGATAGGATCTATCTCTCTATCTCTCTCTGTTTCTGCTTTCTGTCTGCTGCCCTTTCACAGTTTCATATATATATGGAGATCCGTAAATCCGATTTGACTAAAATCTTCGCTGTGAATTTTTCCTAAAAATTAGCTTTCTTGCAGCCGAAGAAGGGCATCAACCTCCTTACGGGTGGACCACGAGGGTCAGGGGCGCGCCCAGGGGGGTGGGGCGCCCCCTGCCTCGTGCCCACCTCAGACACCGTTCCACGTTGATTCTTCCTCCCAGATTTTCCAAATATTCCAAAAATATTCTCCATCCGTTTTTATCCCGTTTGGATTCTGTTTGATATGGGGTTTCTGCGAAACATAAAACATGCAACAAACAGGAACTGGCACTGGGCACTGGAGCAATATTTAAGTCCCAAAAATAATATAAAAAGTTGCCAAAAGTACATGAAAGTTGTATAATATTGGCATGGAACAATCAAAAATTATTGATACAATGGAGACGTATCAGCATCCCCAAGCTTAATTCCTACTTGTCCTCGAGTAGGTAAATGAGAAAAAAAAGATAATTTTTGATGTGGAATGCTACCTAGCATAATCTTGATCATGTATCTAATCATGGCATGAATATTAAGACACGAGTGATTCAAAGCAATAATCTATCATTTGACATAAAAATAATAATACTTCAAGCATTTTAATAAAGCAATGATGTATTTTCAAAATAACAAGGCCAAAGAAAGTTATCCCTACAAAATCATATGGTCTGGCTATGCTCCATGTTCACCACACAAAATATTCAAATCATGCACAACCCCAATGACAAGCCAAGCAATTGTTTCATACTTTTGACGTTCTCAAACCTTTTCAACTTTCACGCAATACATGAGCGTGAGCCCTGGATATAGCACTATGGGTGGAATAGAATATGATGATGGGGGTTATGTGGAGAAGACAAAAAAGGGAGAAAGTCTCACATCGACGCGGCTAATCAACGGGCTATGGAGATGCCCATCAATTGATGTCAATGTGAGGAGTAGGGATTGCCATGCAACATATGCACTAAGAGCTATAAGTGTATGAAAGCTCAGACTGAAAATTAAGTGGGTGTGCTTCAAACTTGCCTGCTCATGAAGAAATCGGGCGTTTGAGGAACCCATCATCGGAATATACAAGCCAAGTTCTATAATGAAAATTCCCACTAGTATATGAAAGTGATAACTCAAGAGACTCTCTATATGAAGAACATTGTGCTACTCTGAAGCACAAGTGTGGTAAAAGGATAGTAACATTGCCCCTTCTCTCTTTTTCTCTCATTTTTTATTTTTTCTCTTTTTTTGGTGGGCTTATTTGGCCTCTTTTTTTATTTGTGCTTATTTGGCCTCTTTTATTTTTTTGTAAAGTCCGGAGTCTCATCCCGACTTATGGGGGAATCATAGTCTCCATCATCCTTCCCTCACTGGGGCAATGCTCTAATAATTATGATCATCACAGTTTTATTTACTTACAACTCAATATTACAACTCGATACTAGAACAAAGATATGACTCTATATGAATGCCTCCGGCGGTGTACCGGGATGTGCAATGATCTAGCGTAGCAATAACATCAAAAAATGGACAAGCCTGAAAACATCATGCTAGCTATCTTACGATCATGCAAAGCAATATGACAATAAATGCTTAAGTCATGTATATGATGATGATGGAAGTTGCATGGCAATATATCTTGGAATGGCTATGGAAATGCCATGATAGGTAGGTATGGTGGCTGTTTTGAGGAAGATATATGGTGGGTTTATGGTACTGGCGAAAGTTGCGCGGTACTAGAGAGGCTAGCAATGGTGGAAGGATGAGAGTGCATATAATCCATGGACTCAACATTAGTCATAAAGAACTTACATAATTATTGCAAAAGTTTATTAGTTATCAAAAAAAAGTACAATGTGCATGCTCCTAGGGGGATAGATTGGTAGGAAAAGATCATCGCTCGTCCCCGACCGCCACTCATAAGGAAGACAATAAATAAATAAATCATGCTCCGACTTCATCACATAACGGTTCACCATATGTGCATGCTGCGGGAATCACAAACGTCAACACAATTATTTCTACAATCCACAACCACTCACTAGCATGACTCTAATATCACCATCTTTATACCGCAAAACTATTGCAAGGAATCAAACATATCATATTCAGTGATCTACAAGTTTTATGTAGGATTTATGACTAACCATGTGAATGACCAGTTCTTGTCATCTCTCTAAATATATATAAGTGAAGCAAGAGAGTTTAATTATTCCTACAAAAGATATTCCCACACTCTAACAAATATAAGTGAAGCAAAAGAGCTTGTACAAATGGCGGTTGTCTAAGTGAAGAGAAACAAGCAATCCTAACTTCAAATGATATAAGTGAAGCACATGAAGCATTCTATAAAGCCATACTCAAAAGATATAAGTGAAGTGCAAAGAGTATTCTATAAATAAACGAAGGACCATCTCATATCAGCATGGTGCAAAAAAGGAAAATGAAAATTAAATGCAAAAGACGCTCCAAGATTGCACATATCGCATGAACGAAACGAATCCGAAAACATACCGATACTTGTTTAAGAAAGAGGGGATGCCTTCCGGGGCATCCCCAAGCTTAGACGCTTGAGTCTGCTTGAATATTTACTTGGGGTACCTTGGGCATCCCCAAGATTGAGCTCATGCCTCTCCTTCTTCTCCTCACATTGAGACCTTCTCGATCATCGAACACTTCATCCACACAAAACTTCAACAGAAAACTCGGTAAGATCCGTTAGTATAATAAAGCAAATCACCACTCTAAGTTCTATTGCAAACCAACTCATATTTTGTTTTTTCATTGTGTCTACTGTAATATATCTTTTTCATAGCTTAATCCACTGATATAAATCGATAGTTTCATCAAAACAAGCAAACTATGCATCAAAATGAGAATCTGTCTAAAACAGAACAGTCTGTAATAATCTGAACATTCACCATACTCCTGATACTTGAAACGTTCTGCCAAAATTAGGAAAAATAAAAAATTTGTATGGAAAGACAGTGCAAAAAGAGTCAGAACCATTTGACGTTCCAGTAAAAAATGTAAAATCGCGTACTACAGCCAAAGTTTCTGTCCTGCACCGTACAAACCAACAAGCATTGTAAACATCCAAAAGGAAAACCTTGGCACGTTATTTTTTTATAATACAATGGAATTTTACGAGGGGATAATTCTTTTTGTTGAAAAGTTTTTGTAATCAAGATTCACAAAGTTTCTGTGAGCATGCACAAAGTTCAAGACTAGCTCCCACTTCAACAATGCTCGTCTTTCTTACTTTCGCTTTTCTTTTTGAAAAAGTTTTAGGTTCCCCTCTTTATTTTTTTGTTTTTAAACTATATAAAGCACTCAACCGAAATAAATGACTCTCTAAAACTTCCGGATTGTCTCCCTGGCAGCGCTTTCTTTAAAGCCATTAAGCTAGGCATATAGTGCTCAAGTAGTGAATCCACCCGGATCCCAAGGTATATCAAAGCCAATTTTAATTAGCAATGATTTGGAATTTAGTAGTGAGCACAAAGCAACATATATCAAGCAATGACGAAGTCTAACTCCCTTCCTATGCATCGGTATGTCATAAAAGAACAATTCATGCACATAAAGTAAAGTCCAATGCATAGTATAAACAGTTTCTTTCAATTTTATCGTGTTGGAAACATAGAGAGGTGGAGATATAGTTCCTCTCTCGTAATAATTGCAAGTAGGAGCAGAAAGCACATGCATATTATATTCATCAAAATCATCATGTGCAACAGTTTAAGGCAACCCATCAATATAATCCTTAATAAGGGTATACTTCTCCGATATAGTGTAGTTGGGACAATTCAAAAGGATAATAGGACTATCATGCGTGGGTGCAATAGCAAGAATTTCATGTTTAACATGAGGAACTATGGCAAGTTCATCTCCATAAGCATAATTCATATTGGCATCTTGGCCACAGGCATAGCAAGCATCATCAAAAAGGGATATTTCAAGAGAATCAATGGGATCATAATAGTCATCATAGCAATCATCCTTCGGTAAGCATGAAGGGAAATTAAACAATGTATGAGTTGAACAGTTACTCTCATTAGAAGGTGGGCACGGGTAGCTAATCCTCTCTTCCTCCTTTTGTTCTTCGCTCTCCTCATCATCTTTTTCATCCAATGAGCTCACAGTTTCATCAATTCCTTCTTCCATAGACTCATGCAAAATATTAGTCTCTTCTTGGACAGCAGAGACTTTCTCAATAAAGGCATCAATATCGGAATTTTATTCATAATTAGCATAGCAATATTTAAGGATAGCTAAATTTTCAGGTCTATAAACAACATCATAATTTTTTCAAACTCTTTGAACATAGATTCAATTTCATAAGCACCCATTAAAGCAACAAATTCTTCTATTTGTTCCACATCATAGTAGTCATATATACCCCTAGCATAAGAAGCCAAATTTTCATTATCATTAAATTTGCATAAAAAGGGAAGGTGTGGAGCCTTCATCCTAGAGCAACAAGTATAATCTTATCTCAAGCATAGTTTCCTAGCATACCATTTCAACATATAAATTGGATCCCATAATAGTTTCCCTTTTTGAGTCAAATGATAATCCTTAAAGTATTCACGTTGATCCAACGTGTCTCCCATAACATAATTGAATTGGGTTTTCTCAGGATTATCAAAGTAGTACATAATATCTTCCACATAACCAACATCGAGGGTTTTAGGATGTTCCCCATCTCCATGAGTAGCAAGTACACCTAATTTTTTTGGTATTTCGTGTTCCATATCCATAACTAAAGATAAAGAACAACTAAGAACAACAAATAGAAATTACTTAGTGATAAAGCAAACAAGCACACACGAGAATATTCACCCCACGCCATGGCTCCCCGGCAACGGCGCTATAAAAAGGTCTTGATAACCCACAAGTATAGGGGATCAATTGTAGCCTCTTTCGATATGTAAGAGTGTCGAACCCAACGAGGAGGTAAAGGTAGAACAAATATTCCCTAAAGTTCTATCAACCACCGATACAACTCTACACATGCTTGACGTTCGCTTTACCTAGAACAAGTATGAAACTAGAAGTACTTTCTAGGTGTTTTTTGATAGGTTTGCAAGAATATAAAGAGCACGTAAATAAAAAGTATGGGCTGTTTAGGTAAAGACACAACTAAATTAGTTTTAGCAGAGAGCTTTTTGTTACGAGAAAGTTATTTGTCCCTAAGCAATCGATAACTAGACCGGTAGTCATTATTGCAATTTTATATGAGGGAGAGGCATAAGCTAACATACTTTCTCTACTTGGATCATATGCACTTATGATTGGAACTCTAGCAAGCATCCACAACTACTAAAGATCATTAAGGTAAAACCCAACCATAGCATTAAAGTATCAAGTCCTCTTTATTCCCATACGCAAACAACCTACTTACTCGGGTATATGCTTCTTTCACTCACGCCACCCACCATAAGCAAATCATGAGCATCATAGGACTGCACCAATAACAAAACACCATAGGATAGCACCAGTAACAAAACATGAAACTTGTCGGTGTACTAGAGTAGGGGTACCCTAGTATCCCGAACTTGTGCACGGGCAGTCGTAGCGCCCCGCGGCAAGGCTTGCCGGGTGACCGCCGAGGACCTCTGTGGTTCCTTTGGAACCATTCAAGAACAAAGTATTTAAGCCAAGGAGACAAGTCCCCGGCAAGAGGAGCTTGCCGGGAAGGCCACTCAGGGCACAAGGCCCCGGCAAGAGGAGCTTGTCGGGAAGGCCAACCAAGGCATCCCAAGGAACTTGCCGCGACGCGCCACGCGTCATTGCCAGACCCGGCGAGCGACAAGTTCCCAGACGCGACAAGACAATAACCGCGGCAAGGCGTTTGCCGCGGCAAGCAACCACTCTGTACCTGCGCTCCAGCTCACCCACCAACGTGTCGCTCTGAGGCACTTCCAGGCGTACGTGGCGGGAGGCTGTGCAGCCAGGGGTGCATCGTGGCAAGCGGCGCTGACAAGATCGCCATCGTGGCAAGCGATGGCGTCCCTAACGGTCCCTTTTCTGCACTGTTTGGGCGACTAGATAGGCATTTAATGCCCTTGTCCCCTGCCGTCAGAGTTAGGTATGATACACTGTGTAGGTAGCTGTACCTACCGCAGCACCTTTCCATTTCTACCCTTGGCTACGTTGCCACCTATTGGAGACCCCTTGAGCATATAAAAGGAGGCCCATGCACAACGTAGGGAGGAGGAGGACGAACAGTAGAACACTCGCGCTCGGTCTCATTAGCTGCTGGTGTGTACTGTAGCACTCAGCACTCCCGAGCAAGAACTCAATACAATCCACAAAGCAGCAGTAGGAGTATTATCTCTCCGGAGAGCTCCGAAGCTGGGTAAAAACCGCTCGTGTGCCTCGCCTCGATCTGCTCTTCGCGCGACCTCCGCCCCCCGCCGAACCGAGAAGGGGCTCCGTCCCCATAGGTGATCGCGGAGTCAGATTTCCCCGACACCTTTGGCGCGCCAGGTAGGGGGCGTCGAGGTTGTGTGAACCTGATCCGACGTTCACGCGAGCTACATCTTCATCGACTTCATCGACATGCCACCGAAGAAAAAGGCTTCAGAGGCGGCTGCTCCGTCCGCATCAAACCCACCGCCGCCGGAGCAAACGACTGGTGGGGAAGGCGCCGGCGGAAGAACGGGCGTCGACGAGGGAGCCCACGGTGCCGCCAGGTCCAAGGACAATGCTGCGCTGCCCATCGGCGGTGTAGCCGGCTCCCACGACGACCGAGCGTCCGTAGATCCACCGCGCCCATCTCAGGAGGCGCAGGACCGGCAGCGTCGTGGTACTCACGGTACCATAGGCTCGCTGGACCCAAATCGAGCTGGCGGATCTCGAGATGCTCCAGGCAGCATGCGCGCCAGCGTGCTGGCGCGAGCGAGGCACGGTCGCCTGGACAGGATATTGCTCCTTCTAACACAGTTAGAAGTCAGAGCATATCCCGCTCCTCGCACCGTTCGCCACCGCTACCCGCCACTCCAGCAGAAGCTTTGGCGCGAGCTCAACTGCTCCTAGACTTCCCTCCGACGCCAGACAAGATCGACGACTGGAGGGCCACCATTCAGAGTCTCATCGGCTTCGCCAACGGCGACACTCCACGGCAGCCGACTACGTCGCAGCCGCGGCAAGTCAGCCAGGCGCGACCCGATGGCGACAAGACAGGTGTGGGTGCAACCACCGTGCACTCTCCGCCCCGAAGGCCAAGATCGCCGACTCGCCGGGTCCACCTCGACAGCGACTCCACTGCTTCATCAGCTCCGCGAGCTCGCCGCGATCAACGCCAAGTTCTTCATGAACGACAGCAAGAAGACGCTCGTACTCGCATCGAGCGCCGAAGAGAAACGCGACGTCAGTCAGACCGACGCGCTGGACCCACTGTCGACATGCATGCGCCAGGGGAACCAGGCAACCTGCCGTACGCGGTAGGTTGCCCTGCGTTTACCCGTGAGCTGCGGCAAGTCCAGTGGCCCAGCACGAAGAATTTCAAGCCAGACGTACCCGAGAAGTACGACGGCAAGTTGCATCCGTCGGAGTTCCTCAGCATCTACACCATCGCGGTGCAAGCTGCTGGAGGGTGCGACGACAAGATCCTTGCCAACTACTTCCCGCTGGTGCTCAAGCCCAACGTCAGGTCCTGGCTCATGCACTTGCCAGACAACTCCATATCTTCCTGGGCAGACCTATGCCATCAGTTTGTCGGCGCCTTTACAGGCGGCCACAAACCTCATGGCCAGGAGAGTGATCTTCATCTGCTTGCCCAGAAGTAAGGAGAGCCCCTGCGCAAGTACATCCAGAGATTCAGCCAAGTGCAACGCAACATCCCACATGTCCACCCTACCGCGGTCATTAGCGCGTTCCATCAGAACGTGCGTAACGCAGGATGCGGGAGGAGATGGTGATGTGCAAGATCAGAGACGTCAGTGAGCTGTATGCCCTGGCCGACAGGTGTGCACGTGCTGAGGAAGGGAGGAAACTCCCCGGAGAGAATACAGGAACAGGAGGATCTGACAGCGACGATGCTGCCCCGGCAAATAAAAACCGGCGGCAGAACAACAGGAAGAGGAAAGGCAAAGATGTGCTAGTTGTTGAGCAGTCCGGCAACGACGGTGGCGCCAAGAAAGCCAAAGATGGTAGCTCCGGCAAGGAGGTTGCCGCATGCACCAACTGCCAGGCTGTGGCGGCCGCCGACAAGCAGGACGACACCAACAAACAGTACTGCAAGATCTACCGCACCAAGGGCCATGACCTCCAGAACTGCAACAAGGTCGAGCAGCTCGTCGAGCTGCAAAAGGCCGAGTATGAGCGACGCGACAAGGAGAAAGCCCAGGGAGGTGCTGGAGGATCCGGTACGAAGCGCACCGGACGGGGAGGACGCCGCGGCAAGCTCAATCAGCGGCAAGGAGACAGACCTCCCCGCGGCCGCGACAAGGATGAAGATGACGACGACGAAGACATGGATGATGACGAGAACAGTGAGCAGGAGTTCTAGAAGGCCATAGAGGTCTTGTGTGTTGACGGCGGTGCTTCTCTGCATACTTCACACCGCCAACTCAAGCAGTGGGTGCGGGAAGTCAATGCGGTAGAACCACCCGTTGAGTCACGCAAGCTTCTGAAATGGTCCAGCACGCCTATCATCTTTGATATTGAGGACCACCCTGATCGCACAACTGCTGTCGGGTGTTTGCCGATGTTGGTCTCACCAACTATCCGCAACCTCAAGGTCACTAAGATGCTAGTTGACGGCGGGGTCGGCTTGAATCTGATCTCCTCCGCTGTGCTCCGGAAACTCCAAGTCCCTAACAGCGAGCTCGAAGAGAGCGGCACATTCCAAGGAATCAACCCGGGAAGGAGCAAGCCAAAGGGGAAGATCACGTTGCCGGTGACATTTGGCAGCGAGTTGAACTTCAGGACTGAGAGGATCACTTTTGACGTTGCTGATTTTTCATTGCCTTACAATGGGATTCTCGGCCGTCCAGCGCTCGCCAAGTTCATGGCGGCCTCTCACTACGCGTACAACATGCTGAAGATACCAGGCCCGATAAGTGTCATCTCTGTCCCTGGCGACAAGAAAGATGTTCTTATCTGTGCCGACAAGATCTACCGGGAAGTAGCAGCCGCAACGGATCGCGAGACACTTGCCGCTGAAGCTCCCAGGGGGAAGAAGAAGACCATGTCCGGCAAGAGTTTTGATGCCCACTCCGGCAAGCGCACCTCTTCGGAGTGCTGCGCTACTGTCGAGGACGCACCATCGAGCTCCGCCGGCAAGTGTAAGAAAACAATGGCAGCTCCGCCAGCAACCAAGAAGGTGTCCACCAAGGAGGACGGCACTGGTGGTACTTTCACCATCAGTGCCACTCTCGACCCTAAATAGGAAAGCGCGCTCATTGATTTCCTGCGGGCGAACGTCGATGTGTTTGCGTGGCAACCGTCTGACATCCCCGGTGTTCCCAGGAAAGTAATTGAGCACCACCTTGCCGTCTGTCCTCACGCGCGGCCCGTCAAGCAGAAAGTCAGGAAGCAAGCAGTGGAGCGCCAAGAATTCATTGCTGAAGAGATCAAGAAGTTGGAAGCAGCAGGCCTCGTCAGGGGAGTGCTCCATCCTACGTGGTTGGCCAATCCTGTAGTCGTGCGCATGGCAAACGGGAAATGGAGGCTTTGTATCGACTTTACCGATCTCAATAAAGCTTGTCCCAAAGATCCATTTCCCTTGCCGGGCATTGACCAGATTGTTGACTCCACGGCCGGATGTGACTTGCTTTCATTTCTTGATGCATACTCAGGATATCATCAGATCTTCATGGCAGAAGAGGATGAGGAGAAAACCGCATTCATCACTCCATGTGGCACATACTGTTTCATACGGATGCCTTTCGGATTGAAGAATGCTGGTTCAACATTTGCAAGGGTCGTCCATACTGCTTTTGAACCACAAATACACAGAAATGTGGAAGCCTACATGGATGACATAGTGGTGAAGAGCAGGGACAAAGCAACTCTAATTCAAGATCTAGAAGAGACTTTTGCAAATCTTCGCAAGATTAGCCTCAAGATCAACCCCGAGAAGTGCGTGTTTGGAGTCCCTTCCGGCAAGCTTCTCGGGTTCTTCGTGTCTCAGAGGGGAATTGAAGCCAATCCCGACAAGATCAAGGCCATTGAGCAGATCGAAGCACCGAAGCGCGTCAAGGATGTGCGGAAACTTGCCGGCTGCATGGCGGCTCTCAGCAGGTTATCTCTAAGTCTGCTGAGTGCGCCCTGCCGTTTTTCAAAATTTTGAAAAAGGCAGGTCCAATGAAATGGACTCCGGAAGCGGAGGCTACGCTGCAGGACTTGAAGAGATACCTGTCCTCCACTCCAATACTTGTCGCACCTAAGCCACAAGAGAAGTTGCTGCTGTATCTGGCGGCAACCAATCAAGTGGTTAGTGCTGCGTTAGTAGCGGAGAGGGAGGCTGGTGAGGAGCCAGCGACCGCGGCGAGCACGTCCAGCGACAAGCAGGGGGCTTCCCCGACAAGCTCTAGTCCCGGCAAAGATGGATCTGCGCAGATGTGCGAAGAGATACAACAGAAGAAAATGGTGCAGCGCCCAGTCTAGTTTGTCAGTTCCCTTCTGCAGGGGGCTAGGTCAAGGTACTCTTGTGTGCAGAAATTGCTTTTCGGCCTTCTCATGGCCTCGAGAAAGGTGCGCCATTACTTCCAAGCACATGAGATAACAGTCGTCACTCGCTTTCCGCTGAAGAGGATACTGCAGAATCTAGAAGCAACAGGCAGGATTGTTGAGTGGGCACTGGAACTGTCAAGCTTTGGCCTCAAGTTTGAGAGCACTTGAACTATCCAAAGCAGAGCATTGGCAGAATTCATAGCAGAGAGGACGCCAACGCCCGACGAAGAAATTCCAGAGACGAGCATCCCTGTCAAGGAGGCAAGGAAAGAGTGGCTGATGTACTTTGATGGTGCCTTTTCGCTGCAAGGCGCCGGTGCCGGCGTGCTGCTTGTCGCACCCACCGGAGAGCACCTCAAGTACGTAGTCGAGATGCACTTTCCCAAGGAGCAAGCAACAAACAATACTGCAGAGTATGAAGGATTCCTTGCCGGTCTCAGGATCGCGGCAGACCTTGGGATCAAGCAGCTCATTGTCAGGGGTGACTCGCAGCTTGTCGTCCGCCAAGTGAACAAGAATTATCAGAGTCCGTTGATGGAAGCTTACATTGATGAAGTGAGGAAGCTAGAAGAGCACTTTGTCGGCCTACAGATGGAACATGTTCCAAGAGCTCAGAACGACATTGCTGATGGCCTGTCAAAGTGCGCAGCACTTAAGTTACCTGTGGAACCAGGGATCTTTGTGCTCAAGCTGAATCAACCGTCTTTGATGCCATCAACTGGACAGAGCAAGAAGAGGAAGTTGATTTCTGGTGACTATTTTCCGGTAGAGCTTCTCGAAGCCGCTGCCAAAAAGGTCCCCAAGATCAACGCCAAGAGTGCTGAGGAGCAGTCTGCTCCGACAAGCCCCAAGGTTTGTTTCGTTGAAGCAGACGCTCCCGACAGGTTTTGCTCCGGCAAGCTTGCCAGGGAACGTCAAGCTCCGGCTGAACCGCAGTTTCTCGCCGTACAAGCGGATGTTCCCGCAGCAGCAGATATGCCTTTAGTCCTTGCTGTCGAGCCACAAGCTCCAGCATGGGCACAGTAGATCGTCCGTTTCCTTCAGACAGGAGAACTTCCCGAGGAGCAAGAAGAAGCGGAAAGAGTAGCCCGGCAGTCAAGTATGTACTAGTTTGTCGACAACGCACTGTACAGAAGAAGACTCAACGGTGTGAAATTGAAGTGTATTCCCCGGGAAGATGGACAGAAGCTGTTGGCAGAGATACATGGAGGCATTTGTGGTCACCACATTGGCGCAAGAGCACTTACCGGCAAAGCTTTCCGGCAAGGTTTCTTTTGGCCGACAGCCCTCTAGGATGCAACTGCACAAGTAACCAAGTGTGAAGCGTGCCAGTTCCATTCCAAGCAGATACACCAGCCAGCTCAAGCTCTCCAGACGATCCCTTTATCCTGGCCATTTTCGGTCTGGGGGCTCAACATCCTCGGCCCCTTCCCCCGAGCAGTCGGGGGCTTTGAGTACTTGTACGTCGCAATTGACAAGTTCACAAAGTGGCCGGAAGTGGAAGCGGTGAGGAAGGTGACAGCACAGTCAGCAGTCAAGTTCTTCAGGTCGATTGTTTGCCGCTTCGGGATCCCTAACAGGATCATCACCGACAACGGTACACAATTCACGAGCCGCACCTTCATGGAGTACGTCCAAGATCTTGGCGCCAAGGTCTGCTTCGCTTCTGTTGCTCACCCCAGGAGCAACGGTCAAGCGGAGAGGGCAAATGCTGAAGTGCTGCGTGGGCTCAAGACCAGGACTTTCGACAGGCTGCACAGGTGCGGAAGAAACTGGATCGAGGAGCTGCCGGTGGTTCTTTGGTCGATCAGGACGACGCCAAATCGAGCCACAGGCCAGACACCTTTCGCTCTAGTCTATGGAGCAGAGGCAGTTATCCCCATGGAACTCGTATACGGGTCACCTCGAGTGCTCGCTTATGATGGGCTTGAGCAAGAGCAGCTGCGACAAGATGACGCGCTGCTCCTTGAGGAAGACCGTCTTCAGGCTGCGGTACGAGCTGCTCGCTACCAGCAAGCTTTCCGCCGCTACCATAGCCTCAAAGTTAATGCCAGAAGTCTCGTGGAAGGCGACCTTGTTCTTCGGCGCGTTCATTCCGCCAAGAATTCCAACAAGTTGACGCCGAAGTGGGAAGGCCCTTATCGGGTGAAACGAGTCACTAGGCCTGGCGCTGTCCGCCTTGAGACCGAAGATGGCATTCCGGTGAGCAACTCCTGGAATATCGAGCATCTTCGTAAGTTTTACCCATAAGGTGCGGTTGCCGGACCCTGTTCCGGCAACCACCCTTTTGTACAAGTCTTGCCGCTGTTGCATGTAATCCTTTGTACAAAGCCAGGCGTAGACCCTGAGCATAAGTTAAGCGCTGGCGCCCTAAGTTATAGCATGCATGCTGAGTCGAGTCTCATCCTTGGTTAGGGTTGGTTGTGCTTGATAGCGGCTAACCCCTAGCTTAGAGGTCGAGTGTGTGTCCTTTTGCCGTTCTTTCGTTTCCCTTGGTTCGCAGGGCTCGCATATCCTGGCCGGACCACTTGAGGACGAAAAAGAGAAGGAGGACGGACCAACATCTGGACCCCGGCAAGCTATTCCCGGCAAGCCAGTGTTGCCGGGGGCTGCAAGTACAAAGATTCACCCACGGCAAACCAGAGTTGCCGGGGCTGCAATCTCAGATAAGTTTTTCATCCCTTATCATGCATTCTCTTATGGACTGAGGTATGCGAAACCTCGTTCCTTCCTAAAAGCTACCGTGCTCCCCTACCTCTAGGCCCTAGGTCTCGTCCCTGGGGCCAGGTTTGGTCGTAGTCGCGGTAGCAAAGGAACGAAACGAGGAGCCTGAACCCGCCTCATACCTACCTCCGCCAAAAGCGTGAGAAAGGTCGAGCGACGTGGGAAGAAGGCAGGGCCTGCTGCCGGGAAAGGAAGTGTCTATCTTAAAGATATAAAGGATTCACTCCTTGACGTGGGTTCCACCCACAAGACAAGTGACCCGGCAAGCATCCCCTTTTCATAAAAAAGCATTCCACTCAGGTACAGTTCATAGAGAATGAAAAACATGAATGACGAGATTACAAGCTTTAAATGCAGCTAAGGCCCGAGGGCTTACAAACTAAAAAGAGATAAGGTGCCCGTAATCCCTTTCCTGTCCCTCTCTTCAGGAGGCAGGTCAAGGAGGCGAAAAGGGCAAAAGGAGCGCCTAGGCGAGCTACGGATGGCAGAAGACACCAAGAGAACGTCTCGGTGGTCGTCCAGGGGCTGGATGGTGATGGCGGCGCCGGAGGCAGGGCTCGAAGACGAGGCGGCAGGACGTCAGCACGCTGTCGAGGGCGTCGTGCCCACATACTACGAGTTGACGGCCTTGCCGCCTGCCCTCTTCCTCTTCCGCAGCCTCCCTACACCAGCCGCCCAAGGTGACGACCCCGAGAAGCTCGAGGAGCCGGCGACACGGATGATGAGGTCGCTGGTGCCGCATGGAGCGGCGCCCGACACCTAGTCGGACCCGTCATCCTGCCTCCCGCTACCCTCGTCATCGCTGTCGCTGTCCTCCTCATCACTCCCGCCCGAGTCCGGGTCTGGGTCCCGAAGCACCCGAAGACCTTGACGGAGAGGAGACCGCCCTCCATCAGCTTAAAATGGAGGGTGAGCCCCGCCGTCAAGCTGTGGATACGGGTGAACGTCTTCCACCCTCGACCAAGATACATCACATTAGGGGCCGGGAAGTCGACGCGGACTCGAGTACCGCTGATTCCACAGCCCCTCATGTGCAACCTCAGCGTCTCGGGCGGGTCCAACTCCATCTCGCTCGCAAATGGAGTCGGGAGACGAAGGCGACGACGAGGCGGCCGACGCAGCCTGACGAAGAACTCGCAAGGGTCGTCCCCAATATGGTCCGCCATGGGACGAGGAGCCGCTGGCGGAGGCGAGGCCGGCGGGCCGCCTCGTCCACCTCTTCCCCGAGCGCCTCGGCCTCGCCCTCGACCTCGCCCGTGGCCTTGCCCCCTCCCTCTTCCCCTTGCGGCTGGCTCTGCCACCACGGGTGCAGGGGAAGGAGGGACGCGTTGCCTAGCCGCGACCCTCGTCGCCACCGTTGAACGACCAGGGTTCCCTTTCTCCATGGTGAATGAGAGAGAGGGGAGCAGAAGCTTAAGGAAAGAGGAGATGAAAGAATACGGGTTTCCGTCCCCCCCTCCCGCTCCTTATAAAGGAACGGGGTGGGGGCTCGGCCGCCCCGCTCAGCCAATCAAGACACAGAAGAAGCAGGAATTGGGACCGACCCGCTGCCCCGACCCGTGACGGCCCAGATTCCCGCCTCCACCGTTCGCCACCCCAAGCGCATGGAAGCCGCGTGGTGGGCGTACAAAACCGAGGCGGCGGGTGAGGCGACCTCTCCCCGCCACGTGATCCTGGGGAGTGGACGCCTCGAAGACCACGCCTCCACGCCTCCCTCCGTTTATGGGGATGGTGCGAACTGCCCCTGTTTTCCCTGCTAAGGGGGCGGACGCTTCGCCTTTCCGAATAAAGAAACCACCCACGACCTCTCCCACGACGCCGCAATCGACGCGTGCCGTTCGGGGAGGGTGCGGTGGATACGGAGTCAGATGCGACGTGACCCAGGCCGCGCGTGCCCGTGCCCTGTTTTGGGCCTGACCCAACAGCGCTCGGCACCGTGTATGGCCCTAGCCCGGGGGCTCCTGTCGGTGTACTAGAGTAGGGGTACCCTAGTATCCCGAACTTGTGCACGGGCAGTCGCAGCGCCCCGCGGCAAGGCTTGCCGGGTGACCGCCGAGGACCTCTGTGGTTCCTTTGGAACCATTCAAGAACAAAGTATTTAAGCCAAGGAGACAAGTCCCCGGCAAGAGGAGCTTGCCGGGAACGCCACTCAAGGCACAAGGCCCCGACAAGAGGAGCTTGCCGGGAAGGCCAACCAAGGCATCCCAAGGAACTTGCCGCGACGCGCCACGCGTCCTGGCAAGACCCGACGAGCGACAAGTTCCCGGACGTGACAAGACAACAACCGCGGCAAGGCGTTTGCCGCGGCAAGCAACCACTCTGTACCTGCGCTCCAGCTCACCCACCAACGTGTCGCTCTGAGGCACTTCCAGGCATACGTGGCGGGAGGCTGTGCAGCCAGGGGTGCACCGTGGCAAGCGGCGCTGACAAGATTGACATCGTGGCAAGTGATGGCGTCCCTAACGGTCCCTTTTCTGCACTGTTTGGGCGACTAGATAGGCATTTAATGCCCTTGTCCCCTGCCGTCAGAGTTAGATATGATACACTGTGTAGGTAGATGTACCTACTGCAACACCTTTCCATTTCTACCCTTGCCTACGTTGCCACCTGTTGGAGACCCCTTGAGCATATAAAAGGAGGCCCATGCACAACGTAGGGAGGAGGAGGACGAACAGTAGAACACTCGCGCTCGGCCTCGTTAGCTGCTGGTGTGTACTGTAGCACTCAGCGCTCCCGAGCAAGAACTCAATACAATCCACAAAGCAGCAGTAGGAGTATTATCTCTCCGGCGAGCTCCGAAGCTGGGTAAAAACCGCTCGTGTGCCTCGCCTCGATCTGCTCTTCGCGCGACCTCCGCCCCCCGCCGAACCGAGAAGGGGCTCCGTCCCCATAGGTGATTGCGGAGTCAGATTTCCCCGACAAAACTCAAACCAATCTTGATCATCAAATAACCCATAGGACAAAACGAATCTACTCAAACATCATAGGATAGTCATACATCATTGGGAAATAATATATAGCATTGAGCACCATGTTTAAGTAGAGATTACAGTGGGTAAGAGAGAGGTTACACCCTGCATAGAGGGGGAAGAGTTGGTGATGATGGCGGCGAAGTTATTGGTGAAGATTGCTGTGATGATGATGGCCGCGGCAGCGTTCCAGCGCCACCGGAAGAGAAGAGGAGAGGGGGCCCCTTCGTCTTATTCTTCCTTGACCTCCTCCCTAGATGGGAGAAGGGTTTCCCCTCTGGTCCTTGGCCTCCATGGCGTGGGAGGGGAGAGAGCCCCTCCGAGATTGGATCTATCTCTCTGTCTCTCTCTGTTTCTGCGTTCTGTCTGCTGCCCTTTCACCGTTTCGTATATATATGGAGATCCATAACTCCGATCGGACTGAAATCTTTGCTGTGATTTTTTTTCCTAAAAAATAGATTTCTTACGACCGAAGAAGGGCATGAACCGCCTTACGGGTGGACCACGAGGGTCGGGGGCACACCCAGGGGGTGGGGCGCGCCCCCTGCCTCGTGCCCACCTCGGACACCGTTTCACGTTGATTCTTCCTCCCAGATTTTCCAAATATTCCAAAAATATTCTCCGTCCGTTTTTATCCCGTTAGGATTCCATTTGATATGGGGTTTCTGCGAAACATAAAACATGCAACAAACAGGAACTGGCACTGGGCACTGGATCAATATGTTAGTCCCAAAAATAATATAAAAAGTTGCCAAAAGTATATGAAAGTTGCATAATATTGGCATGGAACAATAAAAAATTACAGATACGACGGAGACGTATCACTCCATAAAACACCTAGGGTCATAATAATAGCTCCAACATATATGTCAAGGCAACAGAGTACCTCAACTTACCTATTAGTGTGATTAATCTGGCCCAAATGGACATCAGGAACATAGAGGAATGATTGCAAGTGCATCAGACTATCTAGAAACCTGGGATGACTCGGACGGCATAACGGTTGTAAATGCTCGAAATCATCATGTTGTACTACTACGAGTGTGCTCAGGTTCATCTGGTCAAGCACCTCAGTAGAAAAAGCCGAAAACTGACTGTCATGATGCGGCGAGAACTGGTCAACCACTCGACGACTTATCAGAATCTTTAGCGATTCTCTCCGTGTCATACGAAGGATCTTTTTCAGATCAATTTTGCAACGCATCATATTAAAATAAGTTGCGCACATACCAGGGGCTATATCGTAGACCCACCATAAAACTCCTATGGCTAAGTTAAAGTGTTAACGCCCTATAGTCTAATTGCCTGGTTCGCCGCATTGTCACCTCCTTCATGGACCAAGACGTTGGGTCAAGAGTGATCAAATGCTTTTCCAAACACCCCCGTACTTCCTAAGAGGGGGCTGAAGCCGACGACTGGAAAAATTTCATATTATATAAAAACAGCCGTACAGGAGGAGCAAAAGCTTTAGAGCAAAACATAAAATAGATTAATTATAAAATTGTCTTTTACAATTCCCATACACCTCACTCGAATATTATGTCCTTCGAGCACTGACCCTCTATCAAGCGGGCAGCCTCTAAGACATCCTCGAAATAATGCTTCAGCGCGTGCTGGTCCTTGCCCTTGGGTGGACTCTTAGCTGCCACATCGATGGCCTTCATCTTCCCCCAGTATGTCTTGACACGGGCAAAGGCCATCCGTACACCTTCAATGCACGCTGACCGCTTAACAGCATCAATACGTGGCACTAGCTCAGCAAGTCGTCGCACCAAACCAAAATAAGTATTCGGAATTGGCTCATCCGGCCACAACCGGATTACGACATTCTTCATGGTAGCACCGGATATTCTGTGAAGCTCGGCCCATTGGGACATCTACTCGTTCAGTAGCAGTGGACGCTTTGATACACCAAATTGTGACCAGAAAAGCTTCTCCGTTGCATACCCTTCTTGCACTTGATAAAATTGCGCCACATCGGAAGAACTCTTCGGCAAGTTAAAAAATGCGTCTAGAGAACTCCACACTTATTTCAGCAGGGCATAATTCGGATCGCTGAACTTAGTTTGCAATAAAAAGGGCTTACCGGCCGCAATCTCCCCAGCTTGTCGTATCTCCTCCCGGGTCGCTCTAGATTCGGACCATGCTTCTTTCGCCTCTTGTAAGGCCTTGTCAAGTTCGACTGTTTTGGCTTTATTATCCTTCTCAAGGAATTCACAGTGGCCAACAACATCCTTCAGTTCAAGCGCCATCATGGATATTTTTTCCTCGTCTTGGCACCGAGCAGCCTGTTCGGCCTTTAACTCGGCCGATGCCTTTTCGGCAGCCGCATTACTAAACCAGGCCTACTCCTTGGCCCGAGCTAGCTCTGCCTGAAGAACCTCAACTGCAGCAGCACCATCTGCAGTCACGCACATCCAGTATACAAATTTTAGCGTCACGCTTATATTATAAGCACGTATGTGTCATGACCGCTCCAAACACATACCTTGTGACTCGTCAAGACGCCTGTTGATCAACGCTATGTCATACCCTACCACATCAAGCTTCCGTTGCAGCTCGACTACTTCTGTAGTCCGGACAGTCGCCGGGGGGGGGGGGGGGACGGCCTGTGTTCCAATTACATCAGATTGTTACCTAAACATATCTTTTTGATCCTCCGATCGCCTCCCATGGGAAGGCAATCCGAGTCTCAAGGGCTACTATCTATACACAGGTGCATTTTGCGAATAAAGTACAGTTGGAAAAATTATATCACAAACCTCGAAGCCTCTTTGCAGGCTCATGAAGGCTTCATTCAATCCACTCTTCGCAGACAGAACCCTCTCGACCACCGCACCCATCAGGGCACAGTGCTCCTCTGAGACAGACACTTGTCGCAGCATGTTCGTTAACATGTCCGGTGCTTCTGGATCTTCGGAAGCCGCCGCAGGAGTACGACCTTCCTTTGAAGGAACCCGTTTACTCGTCTCCAGAATCATCTCCGGCTGTAAACCGGATAGTCCAGGACCTTCATTATTAGTCCCCGATCCATGGGCAACAGATGGACCACCTTTGGGTAAGGTCTCCTTCGCCCCCCGGACTGCTTGTCGATCGAGAGAAACCCTCCGCGATGACACCTCGAAGTCGTCCGCCCTGTTGGGTGAGGAGGTCGTGGGAGGCGTATCGCTCTCCATCATCTCCGGGAGAATATCTCCCGAGGAAGAGGATTGCTGAGGAAAATTGTGCGCTGAGCTGTGAAGACATATATATTAGATGCTACTTCAGTAACATGAAAGGAGCGGGATATGTTTAAAGCAACCTACTTCACTTACGATTTGGCTGGAGGCTTGTCCTCATGATGAAACTGTGCGAGGATGTCGCTTGCCAAGCCCGAGCCGCCCGATGATGGAATTTTGCCTCTCTTGGGAGACTTCTCCTCCCACGCTTCGGAGACGGCCCTTTTCTTGCCATGGGGAGAAGGGATGTTCGCTTCCCCTACACCTTTGTCTTTGGGCGAAGAAACTTTGATTTTCCCGGACACGGCGTCTGATTTATCTTCGGAACAAGGGTCGCCTCTAGTCTTATTGTTCTTGCCCTCCTTCATAGGCACCTGGTATGGTGTTGGGGCCAGCATCCTTGTTAGCACGTCATCCACTGAGTCTTCAGGAAGGGGGGCCCGACACCTAATTCGTTCCACTTTCTTTATCCGGCCCTGGAAAAATGGTTTGCTCAATATCTTATTACGGGATGCTTGACTAAAAGGTGTTCGGAAGTTGAGCGCTTACCGAGGTGTCTGGATGGTTGAAAGCACAAGTGCTCCCTGGGTAGTTTTGGTAATTAATGTCAACATATCTCTTGTTGGACTAACACCTTTTCCTAGGATGTTTCAGATAAGTTAAACAATTGAGTGGCATGGACTAGAGGATGTGGAACCCCTTCAAGATGCTAAGGACAAAGGATTGGCTCAAGCTTCAAGATCAAGAATCCACATTTTCTATTTTGAGTGATCCAAGATCACATTGTGTCTATAGGAAAAGCCAATACTATCAAGAGGGGGTGAGGTGTTGCTTAATGGCTTGCTTGCTCAAAGTGCTTAGTGATATGCTCCAAAGCCCTCAACTACTTTCCCACATCCACATATGACCTAAACCAAAAGTCAAACTCGGCCCCACCGATTCTTTCTCTCCAGAGCCACCAGGTTTCAGATGTCATAGCCACTGCCACAAACCCTAGCAAATCGGTTTCACAGATAGGGATCCCCACTACTAGGAAAAGGCCTACTAATGGCGCACCAGTTTTGCCTACTAATGGCGCATCACTGGTGCGCCATTAGTATCACGCCACTAGTATTTATTACTAATGGCGCACCACTGGTGCGCCATTAGTATCTGGTGTACTAATGGCGCACCACCCAGCGCGCCATTAGTATAGAACACCATGCGCCATTAGTATGCCTCCCAGGGGGCCATATTTAACCATGTGCTTTGGCATACTAATGGCGCACTGCGGGTGGATGCGCCATTAGAATACTTGGCACACTAATGGCGCACTCTGTCGTGATGCGTCATTAGTATCCTTTGGCATACTAATGGCGCACCTTGAGGTGATGCGCCATTAGTATGAATATTTGGTTTTTTTTTACTTTTCTGATTTTTGCACAGGTTACAAAATATATTATTGGACAAAATATAGACAGCAGCACACAGCAACAGCAGATTCATCAAATACAATAGAAGATTAGTCTCCGAATACAATTCATCATATTAGTCTCCAAATTCAAAAGACCGAACAAAGATAAAACATTACAAGTCTCAAGACCGTGAGTATCGAGTTTGTCTTCACATTACAAGTCGATATCGATCATCTAAACTACCATCACATAGAAGAGAGCTGCGGTCACCACAATGAGCATCATCGCGATCAAACTGGTCTTCATCCGGTTCCTCCAACGCTCCCTCCTCTCTCCCTCTAGATAGCGGGCATATCTAGATTCGGCCTCTGCCCTAGTGGTGTACCCTTTGTAATTGTTACCGCTGAAACGGTGAACCTGTCTCCGACACTCCTCCCAGTCGTCGTAGACTCCGGGAACCTTACCCTTGTACACGACATACAACGGCATCTCTATGCACAAGCCAAACAACAGACAATACATACATAAGCAATATATAAGTATGCAACAAAAGGATCAGAAGAGAAAAGCAAGACATTAATAGCACGATTCATGGTCCTACTAATAAATAGCATCGATTACATCTAAGTTGAATGACTGTCCAAACCAAAGAGACATACGAATTCATTAAAGTTTTATTACAACATGAGCCAATCAATGTTTTAGAACTACACATGACTACTTTCGAATCGACTCATGGACAGGAGCGTGGATGAAGCCGCCGTCTGCCGTGATGGTCATGAAATCGCGGGCGTTGTCAGCTTGCATTTGTAGCATTCAGTCTATCTCACTGTTGGACGGTTGATATCTGAGGAAGAACTGCCCCGAGGTATGAAGGACATCTTGATGGATGATGTCCGCAAACTCCGACTGGATGCAAAAGAATTCTTGTCTGATGTCCGCGTCTTGGATTGCCGACAAGCTCGCGGCCCAATCTTTGAGATTATCTGGTAGCAGAAGGTGATGATGGCCCCTTACGATCGCCTGCATGTGATGGAGGGCGTAGTAGGCATCCTTCTGACCGCCAGGCGGCTTCTTGACACAGCAGAACTTCATATTGTGTGAGAACATGTGCTTGTCGTACTTACGAACTGCCCTGGTGAAGGTGCCTCTAGATTTGGCGTAGCCGGGGAGAACATCATCAAGAACTTTCTTGACATTTGTGTAGTCTATCTTGGAGTTACCATTCGGGTCTAAATACGTGGCCATGGAATATTTTGGGCTTAAGAGGATGAGTGTGCAATGTGTGTCACTGCACAGAACACGGAATGTTAAAAAAAAAGAACGATCGAAATCTAAGAAATCATATGTTACGGGGCGGTTAAGGGATGACTTACTCGGGAAAGTAAGCCACAAGGAATTTACCTTATCTGGGTTTGCCAGAATGACGCCTTCGAGGTGTGAACTCGCGACTTGGCGGTCCCCAGCGCTGCTCAAGAGCTTGGCACGCATGTAGAAGGGGTCGACGATCACGATGTCTGGGGTCTTGTCTCTAATGATCCGCATCTCCGTACTCAGCGAAAACTGCCGAACGAAGGTGTAGTGCAGCGGATGAAGGTTAAACATAGCAAAGATGTCATCAAACCGCAGGATGATCGTACCCCCGATGTCGCCATCCACAAAGCCGTTGCCCTCTGGCACCTTGGCCACGAAAACCGGGTATGACACATCATTCTCTCTTAGACGCCACTTCTCCAAAGAAAGAACACTGTCGTGCAGACTCCGCATAGCACCGGTTGCAGCATTGAGCATATTTGTCGGTAGCATCGCCCTACCCGCCACATGCACCCTCCTCGAGATATCCTTAGGTGAAGGTGGCCCGTCCTGAGCAAGGATCGAAATCGGTGCCGGCTGGCTTGCACCAGCGCCCTTGTTAGTCTGTCGTTTCCGTCCCTTCTTCTTGATCTCCTGTAATGGGACCGAGTTCTGCTCACCGACCGCCTTCTTGAGCGTGTTGGGGCTGATAATATTTCGCACCTCAGCTATCTGAGGCTCGGTGAAGGCGGGAGCTGGAGGCGTCTCTTGAGAACTGAACGCCAGACGACGCCTGTTGCAATTGGATTTCTCCGCCGTACCAGTAGATCGCGGTCGTCTTGGTTGGGTTCTTGAGTAAGAGGCCCGCAGAACTCGTCAGCGTACCCATGTTCGGCAAAGTACTTATCAACTTTGGTAAATGTACCGTCGTCATCCGGATCCTGTGCCATAGGGCTGTCCGGATCCTGTGCCATAGGGATGTCCGGCAGGTCCCGTAGCATTGCGGCGTTCTTGCCATGGCTTGGCGCCGGCACGACTGGCGGTCTTGTCTGTGCGGTGGTGTCCCCCGCCCCAAATGAATCTGGCTCTTCGTCCAAAGCAGGGGCCAGTTTACGCAGGCGCTGAGGGTCATCTCATCTTCTTCGTCGGCCCCAGCGGGTCTAATCGGAGGTAACAGCTCGTCGCAGCCTGGCAGCACCCGAACCACTTCAACCCTATACATGATGGGTGGCATCGGATTACCGTGGAACACGGGGTTGCTCGGTTGAACGATTCTGCCCTTGGCGACATTGACCAACTCGGTGCCCACGAAGTGCAAGAGAGTGCAAGGAACGTCGGCGGCGCCCTGCGAAAACATGTAGGGCGTCAGGGATGCCCAGTCAAAGGCAAGGAGATGAAGTCATCGGCCGAGAGGCTTAGTTACCGTGATGCCGTCGAGCTTGGCTAATGTCGAGGCACCGCCAACGGCGGGCTTGCAACTGACGGAGGGGCAACTCGCTGGCGAGGTGCCGACCGGCGTACACCCGGGTGCACTAAGCTCCAATGCCCGTGCCGGCGCCGGAGACACGAATACCGCCTCCGCCGGAGACACCAATGGCGTCGTCGGAGACACCAATGGCGCCGCCTGCGCGCTGTGCGAGTTGCTGGCCGTGAAGCTAGGAACCGGGGAGGCCCCTGTTGGCCGCCCGCAATCCACGTCGTCAGCCCATGAATCAACGTAGGCACCATGGCGTTGAGCGTCATTCCAAGTTGTTGTTGCACTTGCTCTTGGACAAGCTCCGGAATCCGCGCCACTTGTGCCTTGAGTGCTTCAACCTCGCGCGACTGGCTTTCCAAGCTGGTCTTTTTCACCTTTTGCCCACCAGCGGTATAGTATGACGACCATTTTGTGGACAAGCCTTTGCCGGCCACACGACCAGCTAACGTCAGCTTATTGAGCTTATCCCTGTTTTTCATTACGTTCAGCGCTACTGCTTTCTTTGTCCCTGTTCAAAGGGGTGTCGAAAGGGGAGCTCTGAGACGACCCTGCGCTACTGCTTTCTTTGTCCTGTGGAAGGAATGTGAACCATCTATAAATATTGGGGATTAATTAGAATGCAACCATATGGAGCTAATTACGCGGGGTGTATTCCTTACCAGAACTTGCTCGAGCGCCCTGATCTTCGGATCCGTGGTAAGCTCCTTTGTTACTGGGTCCTCCTTGTGCCGGGCCCTGAGGAAGTTCCTGGTCTGTTTGTCACGGTATTTCTCGAAGCGGGGCGGTAGGCCTTGCTCGGCACGCTCCGCGTCCTCCTTGTCCCATATAGGCTCAGCCACTCTGCAACCGCCGGGACCGAGTTGGTGGACCCCTAAGTTCAACTTCCGCATTTGTTTCCCCCACTGACTTGATTCTGACGTTGCGCTGCTATCGCACTTGATATTGATCTCCTTGTACTCATCTTTGCTCATCAAAGGATATTTCGCCTTGATCTTTTCATAACTACCACCTTTGTCAATCATTGCCTTCACCGTGCTTCTCCAAGTAGACAGGGTCGTGCTCATCCTCGTGAGGGCGGTACTGTTCACTTTTATTCCCTGAGAGGCGTGTGTTTGCAAACTCAGCGGGGAACTTGTATCGTTCGTGCCGCTTCATGAAGAGGAGGCCGCGCAAATTCCCGTGGTCCTTATGCCTTAGGTTCTCGGTGTTGATCGAGACGGTGCTCCGGAGAATGCACCCGAGCTGAACCGAGTACCCATTGACTACTTGTTTGGGCACCGTCGGATTCCCGTCGGAGTCAACTTCAGTAAATTCCTCCCTGGCAGTGCCGAGCACGCTCGGGCGCCGGTCCTTACGTTGCCTCTTCGGTTGGCTGCCATCTTTGTGTGTGCCGCCATCATCAGTGGTGGCATCCTCGGCGGCACCATCAGTGGTGTCATCCCCGATGCCACTAGGGGTTGTGTAGTCAGGATCGGTGTCTTCCGCGGGGTGCTCATAGCGGTGAGGTTCGACCTCCAACTCCTGGGACAGCTCCCAGAATTGCTTGCCCCCCGAACCGCCGGCCTCATCGTTGTGGGCCATGTTTCGCTCTAAATAGGAAAAAAGTTTGCTCAAAAAGTTGGTTATTGTCAAGGAACAAGATCATGGTCTCATCATTTAGGGTTTGTCGACACTGAGGCATCCTAAAAGCTAAGCTTTTATCATTTAGGGTTTGTCGATGCCGAGGCACCCTAAAAGCCTAAGCATACATCATTTAGGTTCTCATCGACACCGAGGCACCCTAAAAGCCAAGGTTTCATCATTTAGGGTTGGTCGACGCCGAGGCACCCTAAATGCTAAGTTAAGTTTTCATCTTTTAGGGTTTATCGATGCCGAGGCACCCTAGGTTGGGCCTAATCACTTGGCACTAATCACTTGGCTCTATTGCCACCTATGTTGGGTTTATCATCTAGGGTTTATCGATGCTGAGGAGAATTCTAAGTTGGGCCTATCACTTGGCTCTATTGCCACCTATGGTTTAATGCAGCAAGAATAAAGGGGCAGTTGATCCTACTTAATTAAGTACTAAGATACCCCGGCAAAGTACCTCATATGTCCGATTTTTAACAAAGTCATGCTAAAATTCACAGAAAATTTCAGCATGACCTTTGCTGAAAATAGGACATATGGAGTACCCGAATTTGCCGGAACGGAAGTTAATCGACATTCCAGCAAACTCAAGGGCCTCTCGGGGTACCTGCAAAATCATTATCCCCGCGTAATGAAGTCGCCAATGGATCATTTCAGAAGATCACAAGTAGCATCATCACAAGTACAACATCATCACAAGTACAGAAGCAGCAGCTGTGAATACAGGCATAACAGCAGCAGCAGCAAGAAGAAACCACCAGCAGCAGATAACAACACAACAGCAGCAGAATAACAACAACAACAGTAGCAAGAATAAGAACCAGCACTACAACCAGAATGTTAACCAAGGAAGCTTTAACAGAATTTGCTTGCAGCAGCAGTAGCTTGCAATTTTGCTTGCTTGCACTGCTTGAGTAGTCCCCCCTACAGACTCTATAGCAAGTGCAGTAGTGTCCTCTCTCCCTCTCTTCTTTTTCAGTACAGTAGGAGCATTCTCTTATCTGCTTTAACTGTAACTTTGACTGAAACATTTTTGTATTAATTAAAATAAATTCAAAACTTTTCCTTTAATTAACTTAAACCTTTTAATTTACTCCTCCAGTAGTAATCAACTGAAACCTTTTGTGTTAACTCAAATTAACTAAAACATTTTTTGTTAATAAAAATAAACTGAAGCCTTTTCCTTTAATTAACCAAAATATTTTTAGTTAAGGAGTACTACTGCAGTAGTATTGGTCATTCAGGAGTAGTTATATCTGTCATTCAGGAGTACTGTTAATTAGGGAGGAGTAAAATTAACTTGTGCTTGCAGTATAAGGCTAGCTAGGTTAACCTAGGCATCTTGCTCTTGTCTAATAGTGCACATTAGATAGTGACAAGAAAAAGCTAACAAAGTATGATGTTCTACTGTAGGTAATGACAAGTCTATTATTACTGCCAAAAAACCAAAGATAGTGTCTTTTAACATGGGCATATTGCTGTTGTCTTTTAACCTGGGCATGATTAATGATAATGATAGCACACTGAACTTGTCTCGTGGCTACAAGTGGCAGCAGCTAGCAAGCACATTTTAATTACTATTTATCTCAGGAAAGAATAATAAGCAAAGTGGCACAGCATTTTTATTACTCCTACTGTCTATGGCGCTGTCAAAATGCAGTTTATACTCCTGAGTAGAAAAATGCAGGAGTAGGTTTGATGTTATATGGCACTGTGACAAAAATACTCTTGAGTACAAGAGGATGGCACTGACCTAGAGTAATTCACAGCAAGTTATAGAATGGCAAGTTATACTCCATTTCAAGTTACTCCTAAAATTACTCTATGATGGGCCAGGATGCAATGAAGAATTTAGCCAACACCCCAGCTGGGAAATAGCCAATGCCTGCCACAACTTTCTGCTACAGCCTACAGGATTACATAAATTAAGCATGTGGCACCGCATAGTTCACCAGCACACTACCCTGTGAAAAACTTACCGCTAGCTCACTGTGACACTAGAAGCAGAGTACAAAAACATGAGCTTTTTATCAGTTACTCCCTTTGTAAACATTTTGAAGATCTTTTAGATCGCTAAAATAGTGATTTAAAAGATCTTATAAAAGTTTACATAGGGAGTGCATATTAGTACTCCAGTTGTAATATAACTACAGAACTGAGACCTTGCTTATAGATATAAAATGCAGTGAAATGCACTACCAATAAAATGCACTAGAGCAGCAATGTATTGACCCAAAAGCCAAGAACTTGTGAAGACTGTCTATAAGAACAGGATCCTGCTTGATGAATAAACCAAAGCAAGAATAATTTCCCTGATTTTTCTGCTGCTCTAGATTCACTTGCATGCTTGACTGAATCTAGTTGCTCTCAGGCCCTAGTGTTCAATGAGATAGGCATTGCACTGTTTACCAATTTAATTTGCTTGCCTACAGCCACATGGTCTAGAGATAGAATTGAGATATTCAGACTAAGTTTAATGATTTGCTGGTCATAATTACTTAATTTTGCTTGGTGCTATCACTGTCGGCCTCTAGTGCTGAATCAGTTGGACACTGTACTATTTACCAAATTAATTTGCTTGCTTGCCGCCACATGGTCTAGAGATAGAAATTCAGATATTGAGACTAAAGTTTAATGATTTGCTGGTCATAATTGGTTCAGTGACTAAATCTGTCCCCAAACTGTCAAAATTGTATGTCAAAGCTAAAAAACTATCAAAACATTGCTTTCAAGATGAGCCTAAATTCAGTAAGAAGTGTGCGCAACTTGCTTTCAAGATTGTTAAACTACTCCATGTTTATTTAAACTAATTCTTCCTACAGATAGCTGTCAAAATAAGCCTAAATTTAGAGTCTTCGGAAGTCATCTACCTGGCCTCCTGCTCGACAACGTGGATGGTGGCTAGGGTGTGGATGAGACGTAGGTTGGGGTTGGCCTCCTGCTCGACAACGCGGGAGATGAGGGCCTGCGCACGGTCCAGCACCGCGTCTTCCATGGCCTCCTGCTCCGCGTCGGCCGCCTCCTGCTCTGCATTGGCCGCCTCCGTCTCCTCCTCCTCCTCCGGCTCGGGGCGCGGGGGCGCGGGGGTGCGGGGGAGCTGAAGTGGTGGGGGACGTGGGGTCGGGGGCGCAGGGGCGGCGGGGGTGGGGACGCGGGGGCAGCAGGGGTGGAGTCCGGTGAGGGTCGGGGCAGCGCGCGGGTGGATCTGGTGGAGAGGGAGAGAGGGTCGAGGGGATCTGGCGAGGGAGAGGGAGGATAGCTATGGGGAAGCTTACTAATGGCGCACCACACCTCGATGCACCATTAGAAATCTTTTTTTTAGATAGCATTGGCGCACCCCACAGCGGTGCGCCATTAGAATGTTTTTTATTACAGTTCGAGCACATGTTATATTGCACCTAACCCAATCCACATCAGAACCCGCCCACTACCCCGACTGGTCAGCACGCAGCACACACACCAGGAGGTCCTGGGTTCGATTCCCAGGCTCCGCAATTTTTTTTTGCATTTTAAATGATGTTTGATATTTATTTGTGTTTAAATATGTTCAAACTTGTTTAAATCATAACAGTAATATTTTTTTGTAAAAACAATAATAATTGCAGCAAGGGAGGGCGCGGGGGGTGCCCATTGGCAGCGGTGGAGCGGGGGAGGGTGCGGGGGGCCGGGTGCTCGTCGGCGGTGGTGGACGGGATCGAGTGTCCTCGTGATTTCAAAAAGTGCCCGTGAAATTTAAAAATATTCATGATATCAAGTGCCCATGAAATACAATCGAGAAATGAAGACTACGATTTAAATACAATCGATCTTAGCTAGCTATCTGTTCACAATCTTCTTGCACTTCTTTTTCGCAAATGGAGTTCTTCTGTGGAACGGACGTCCTTTAGGTAGGGTGGTCCTACTTCTTCTTGTGGTGTGTGCAGCTACTTCATCGTCGTCGTCATGTTCGATCTTGGGGTCGCCGTACTTGTTGAAGTCTTGCTAATTGGCTACTCCATCCATTCCGATGATCTTCCTTTTGCCTCTCCTCATGAAAACACGACAGGGCTTTGACGGGTCGGTAATGAAGAAGCATTGGTCCACTTGGGAAGCCAGTACCCATGGCTCATTTTTCACGGTGACGTTTGCGCCCGCGGTCTTGGATTTGGCTTCGGGTATAACCATGGTGGTGAAATACCGGTCTTCTTTTAGGAGGCTCTTGGCCCATCTGACACGGAACATCGGGACCTTCTCTCCAGCGTAGCACAGCTCCTAGATCTCCTCGATCCTTCCGTAGTATCTGTCCTTGTCGTTACCGGTGTACGATTCCATCGTTACCCCGGAGTTCTGATAACCATCGCTCTTCATGTCCTTGTTCTCGGTGCAGAATGTGTAGCCGTTGATATCGTACGCCTCATATGTCATCAGGTTGTGCTCGGCGCCCTGTGACAAGGCGAATATGAGTTGTTCTTCCGCGGAAGAATCCTCATGTAAAGGGTACGATAGAAGCTTCTGCTTGAACCAACGTGTGAAACATGAGTTGTGCTCTTTGATTATATCTCCTTCCATCCTCTGTTTGCCTCGGTCGTTGTACGTCTTCTCAATAAAGGTTTTGTGCTCTAACACCCAAGGATCGACCACGTCTATGTGTTGTAGCGCGACTAGGTTTGCTCTTTCAAAGTCGGCGAGTCGACCCTCAAAGTCGACATGGATTTCGCGGCGACCCTCACGGTGACCCCATCCAGCGAGCCTGCCGAGGTGCCTGTTGACGGGTAGACCAACGGGGTTCTCGATGCCTAGATAATTCCTGTAGTACGAGATGCACTCTTCGGTCAGAAATCCCCTGGCTATACTTCCCTCTGGACGTGACATGTTGCGAACATATCCTTTGATGACACTATCGGTGTACTAAAGTAGGGGTACCTTAGTATCCCGAACTTGTGCACGGGCAGTCGTAGCACCCCCGCGGCAAGGCTTGGCAAGCGATCGCCAAGACTCTCCGTGGTCCCTTTTTGGGCCATCCAAGAACAAAGTATTCGAGCCAAGGCCCCGGCAGGAGGAGCCTGCCGGGAAGGCCACCCGAAGAGAGCCAGGCCACGGCGAGAGGATCTTGCCGGGACGACCGCTCGAAGCACAAGACCCCGGCAGGAGGAGCTTGCCGAGAAGGCCGACCGAGGCACGACAAGATACTTGCTGCGACGTGATCCACGTCCCGGCAAGGACCGGTGAGCGACAAGCTCCCGGGCACGACAAGACATCAGCCGCGGCAAGGCGCTTGCCGCGGCAAGTCACCACCCCGCGCCTGCGCTCCAGCTCATCCACCCACGCGTCGCTCTGGGGCCGTTCCAGGCGTACGTGGCGGGAGGCTGCGCAGCCAGGGGCATGCGGTGGCGAAGCGACGCCGATAGAGTAGCCATCGTGGCAAATGGTGGCACTCCTGACGGTCCACTTTCCTGCACCGTCTGGGCGATGCGTACGGGCATTTAATGCCCTTGTCCCCTGCCGTCAGAGTTAGGTATGATAGCACTGTACAGCCACTGTGCAGGCAGCTGTACCCACTACAGCATTCTCCCATTTTTTCCCCACCTGCGCTGCCACCTGTGGGTAACCCCTTGAGCATATAAAAGGAGGCCCCATGCGCACGTAGGGAGAGGGGGACACCCATCGCTACGCTCAGTCTCGCCAGCGGCTCGTGTGTACTGTAGCACCACGCGCTCCCGAGCAAGAACACAATACAATCCACAAAGCAGCAGTAGGGTTTTACGCATCCTTGCGGCCCGAAGCTGGGTAAAATCCCTTGTGTGCATCGCCTCGATCCGCTCTTCGCGCGACCTCCGCCCCCCGCCGAACCAAGGAAGGGGCTCGGTCCCCATAGGTGTTCGTGGAGGCAGATTTCCCCCGACAGACACCATTCATCCTTTCGACTGACATCATGCTGTGCAGGAACGTTGGCCCGAGTTGGATGATATCCTCCACGATATGGACCAGCAGATGCACCATAACGTCAAAGAATGCGGGCGGGAAGTACATCTCAAGCTCGCATAGTATCACCACGATCTCTTCCTGTAGCCTTCTGAGTTGCCTCACGCCAATCGACTTCCGAGAGGTGACGTCGAAAAAGTTGCATAGGCCAAATAGTGTTTCACGGACGTGCGCGTCCATGATCCCATGGATTGCAACTGGAAGTATCTGCGTCATCAGCACGTGACAGTCGTGAGACTTCATCCCGCTGAACTTCTGCTTCGCTAGGTCTAGGTATCTGCTTATCTTCCCCGCGTAACCGTAAGGAAGTTTTACTCCTACGAGGCAGGTGAAAAACTGCTCGATCTCCTCCTGACTTAGAGTGAAGCACGTGGGAGGGTAGTCACTTCTCGGTCAGCATCATCATCATCATCATCATCATCATCATCATCATCATCATCATCATCATTAGCGTGAAGCTCCTGCCTAATGCCCATTGATTTCAAGTCTGCCCTTGCTTCTGACCCATCTTTGGTCCTCTCTGGCATGTTGAGCAAGGTACCAAGCAGACTCTCGCACACGTTCTTCGTGATATGCATGGCATCAAGGCTGTGAGGCACACGGTGGATCTTCCAGTACGGCAAGTCCCAGAAAACAGACCTCATTTTCCATACCTTCAGCAGCAGCTCTGGCGCCTTTCGCTTCTTTCCCGGCTCTGGCGCCTTTTGCTTCTTTCCCGGCAGTGGGCAATCTTTCCAATGTTTCAATAGCTCGTCTATTTCCTCGCCGCTCCTCGTACGCGGGCGTATTCGGGGTTTGGTTTCACCATCGAACAGATCCTTGTGTTTCCTCCACGGGTCATCGTCGCGAAGCCACCTTCGATGTCCCGTGAACACGGTTTTCGAAGACCCGGGATCTCTATCTAGCTGGCGATACGTTGTGTCATCCATGCACCTTACGCATCCAGAAAATCCGTTGACTACCTGCCCAGCGAGATATCCGTAACTGAGATAGTCATGAGCAGTGCGGCTCTCATAGGGAAATATACTTTTTCTGCGGCATCCCACGTATTGGCTGGCGTTTTCCACAGCGTGTCTAGCTCCTCTTTCAGCAGCCCCAGATACAGATTGATGTCGTTCCCTGGTTGTTTCGGCCCTTCAATTAGCATACTCATGTGAATGTACTTCCTCTTCATGCACAACTAGGGGGGAAGGTTGTACATCCACACAAACACAGGCCAGGTGCTATGTGTGCTTCTCTGGCTGCCAAACGGATTGACTCCATCGGTGCTCGTGCCCAGCACGATGTTCCTTGGATCCTTCCAAATTCTGGGTATTCGAAGTTCAACACTTGCCACTGGCTCTCATACTTAGGGTGACTCAGCATCTTGTCTTTTTTATTTATCTCCGGATCATTTACGTCATCTTCCCTCTTCTTCTCCTCCCTATCCGCGTGCCAACGCAGGAGCTTTGCTACCTTAGGGTCCGCGAAATACCGCTGCAGACGAGGAGTGATCGGAAAGTACCACACCGATTTTCGAGGAGATTTCTTCCTCTTCTTGTATCGAGTGACGCCGCACACCAGACATATGGTAGACTCCGCGTGCTCGTCCCGATAAATGATGCAATTGTTCATGCACACATGGTATTTCACGTGCGGTAAATCCAGAGGACACACGATTTTCTTCGCCTCCTCGAAACTGGTCAGGCACTTGTTCCCCTTGGGAAGACGTTCGTGCCAGAATGACATGTTCTCGTCGAAGCATGCGTCGGTCATTTTGTGTTTTACCTTCATCTCCAAAGACATGAGCGTTACTTTCAGGCGGGTATCCTTGGGCCTGCATCCTTCATACAATGGAGTAACCGTGTCTATCTCCAGTTCATCCAGCTTGGCTTTCTCTCGGGCGGCAGCTCTTGCGTTATCCGTCTGCTTGAGAAGCATCTCTTGAATATGAGGATCCTGCACCCAGCCTCCATCGTCGTCTACTCCGGCATCTTCATCTTCATGATCATGCCCTTCGTCTTGATCTTCCTCATCATCATGTACGACATCTTCTACATGATGACTGTGTACAGCATCACCGTCGTGATCATGTCCTGGAGATTCTTCGTCTTCTCGCTCGCCCTTGCCGCGGTGGTACTTGTCTTGTTGCCCTTCCTCATTCCTTGCCCGGCCCCCATGGACGACTTCATAGTCATCTTCATCACCTTGCCACCGATAGCCATCCATGAAACCATGCAAGAGCAGGTGGTCCTGCACTTGCCCGGAATCCGGGTCCGCAATAAGGCTCTTCAGCTTGCATCTTCGACACGGACATCTTATCTCCATCTCATTCTTTTGAAGCATCTCGGCCTTCGTGGGGCTCAAAAACCTATTCATGATGCCTTCAGTCATCGTGCGGACCATGGTCGCCTGCGGGGTAGAGCAAAACGATATTTGAGAACCAAGAAAAAATTTGGCATGATCTTCCCTAAAAATAGGACAAAAAAGAATGCATAGTGCCAAAATTCTTGCCGAAACGGTAATGAATAACCATTCCGGCAAAATATTGGCAACTATCGCATTCCAAATACCAGTACCTGCAAACACAAACATATATGCAACACCACAAACACATGCAACACCACAAACATACATAGATCTAGCTAGGCCACAAAAAGTGCATGTGCACGTTGTTGGAGCGAGCTAGGGAGAAAAAAAGTAGATCTACATCATGAAGATAGCTTTCCCCTTACTTACCTATCAAAAAAAGGTAATTTCACCACTTAATTTTGATGAATCTATGGTGGAAATGAGGTGAGGAGGAGGAGGCAGCCGAAAGCTTGGAGAAGGAGGTGGAGGGAATGAAGTGGGGAAAGTGAGTGGGTAGGTGTAGGATGTCCAAAATATCTTCTTGGGGTCCCAGGTTACTAATGGAGCACCACCAGCAAATGCGCCATTAGTAACCCTGGTTACTAATGGCGCACCTGCAGGTGGTGCGCCATTAGTAGTTTTGCAGAAAAGTAATATATATATATATATATATATATATATATATATATATATATATATATATATATATACATACTAATGGCGCACTACTAAAGGGTGCGCCATTAGTAGTTTAAACTAGTAATGGCGCAATGTGAGGCGGTGCACCATTAGTAGTTTTGCAAAAAAAAAGAATAAAAAAAATTCAGTACTGGCGCACTCCTTGTCCGGTGTGTCATTACTAGTTAGACTAGTAATGGCGCACTTCGGCAGGATGCGCCATTAGTATGTATGTAAAAATGAAAAAAAATTATCACTAGTGGCGCACCTTTTTTCAGGTGCGCCATTAGTGTCTTCCACACTAATGGCGCATCACCAACTGGTGCGCCATTAGTATATAGTAGTGGTGCACTACTTACCTGGTGCGCCATTAGTGTCAATCCTATCTATAGCCCTTTTCCTAGTAGTGCTCGGTCTCACCGAGATGGGATTGTAATCTCTCTGTGTATGTCCATTACCAAAATCGGTCTCACCGAGTTTGAGCAATCGGTACTACCGAGATTACAATGCAAACCCTCTAGTTAGCTTATTACCAAAATCGGTCCCATCGAGTTTGTGTAATCGGTCTCATAGAGTTTGCCTGACCAACTCTATGGTTAGCTCATTGCCAAAATCGGTCACACCGAGTTTGTGTAATCGGTCACACCGAGATTACGTTATGCCCTAACCCTAACCATATCGGTCCTACCGAGTTGCATCTCAGTCCCACCGAAAATCCTAACGCCCACTAGGTTTGCTGAATCGGTCCGACCGAGTTTAACCATTCGGTCCCACCGAGTTTGGCAAATTGTGTGTAATGGTTAGATTTTGTGTGGAGGCTATATATACCCCTCCACCCACTCTTCATTCATGGAGAGAGCCATCAGAACATATCTACACTTCCAATACACATTTTCTGAGAGAGAACCACCTACACTTGTGTTGAGGTCAAGATATTCCATTCCTACCATATGAATCTTGATCTCTAGCCTTCCCCAAGTTGCTTTCCACTCAAATCTTCTTTCCACCAAATCCAAATCCTGTGAGAGCTAGTTGAGTGTTGGGGAGACTATCATTTGAAGCACAAGAGCAAGGAGTTCATCATCAACACACCATTTGTTACTTCTTGGAGAGTGGTGTTTCCTAGATTGGCTAGGTGTCACTTGGGAGCCTCCGACAAGATTTTGGAGTTGAACCAAGGAGTTTGTAAGGGCAAGGAGATCTCCTACTTCGTGAAGATCTACCGCTAGTGAGGCAAGTCCTTCGTGGGAGACGGCCATGATGGAATAGACAAGGTTGCTTCTTCGTGGACCCTTCGTGGGTGGAGCCCTCCGTGGACTCGCGCAACCATTACCCTGCGTGGGTTGAAGTCTCCATCAACGTGGATGTACGATAGCACCACCTATCGGAACCACGACAAAAACATCCGTGTCTCCAATTGCGTTTTAATACTCCAAACCCTTCCCTTTACATTCTTGCAAGTTGCATGCTTTATTTTCCGCTGCTCATATACTCATTGCATGCTTGCTTGATATGTCTTGTGTTTGTTAAACTTGTGCTTAAACTCCACTTAAACTTAAGAATATTAAAAACTGCAACTTTTGGCACTTAGTGTCTAATCACCCCCCTCTAGACACCTCTTCTCGATCCTTTCAATTGGTATCAGAGCTTTGGTCTCCATTGCCTTGGTTTAAACACCATTTAAGGAAGATGGATGTGTCTACTTTGGGAAGTTTTAGACATAGAGTGCCTATTCTTGCCTGAGAATACTTTCATGAGTGGAAAAATGAAATGCTTGAGATTTTCAATGAATATCATTTGAACAAGTACATTGCAAGCCCTTGTGCACCTCATGTTGATCCTTTGCACCCTACCCTAGATGAAGATCTCGACATGATTCGCAATCTTAGAACCATCAATCTTATCATAAGAGGATTGCCCAAAAATTTGATTGCTAGTTTGCCTACTCTTGATTGTGCCTATACTATATGGAAATTTCTTGAGGAACGATTTCCAAATTATTCCTAGAAAAATTTAGACGAAATTCTCCATAAGTCTATTGCCTTGAGTAAGATGAACTCTAGTGATCCTAGCTTTAGTGATTGTCTATTTGAGCTTACCAATCTCATGCGTGCTAAAGGAAATGTTGGAATCATTAGCGATATCATATCCGAAGCTATTAGAATTCATAAAGGTAACCATTTTGATGATCATTTATCTAATGAATTACCCTCTCTAGGAATTGATCAATCACAAGATGATGTTGAACATGGATACTATGATGAGGATGATGATAGTGACTATGATCTCGATGATGCGATGAGACATTTTGGTCTTATGGCAAATCTTCGTGGCTACATGGCTGGAGGAAAGGAATGGGTCCTTGATAGTGGATGTACTGATCATATGACCGGGGGAAAACAACGGCCCTCGAAAATGTGTCACTTTTGGTGATAATTCAAAGGGTAAGGTGGTTGGCCTTGGTAAGGTGGCCATCTCACATGATAGCTCCATACAAAATGTCATGCTCATTGAATCCCTTGGATACAATTTACTTTCAGTTTCCAGACTTGCGGATTTCGGTTTCAATGTCTTATTCACCGAAGTAGATTGTCAAGTGTTTCGTAGAGACAATTATAAAATGGTCTTTACCGGTATACGTTGAGGAGATCTTTACATTGTTGATTTCACTAAAAAGGCTCAACCTAAAACTTGCTTAATTGCTAAATCTTCTAAAGGCTGGTTGTGGCATAGAAGACTAGGTCATGTTGGTATGCGAAATCTTGGTAAGCTTATTAAAGGTGATCATATCCTTGGAATAAAAGATGTCACATTTGACAAGGATAAACTTTGTAGTGCTTGTCAAGCAGGGAAACAAGTTGGAGGAAGTCACCGCGTGAAGAACATCATGACCACAAGAAGACCACTCGAGCTACTTCACATGGATCTCTTTGGTCCAAATGCCTACAAGAGTCTCGGTGGTAACTCATTTGGTCTAGTCATAGTTGATGATTTTTCAAGATTTACGTGGGTGTTCTTTCTTGATGACAAATCGCATGTCCAAAAGATCTTCAAAAACTTTGCTAGGAAGGCCCAAAATCAGTTTGACATGAAGATCAAGAAGGTTCGGAGAGACAATGGAACGGAGTTCAAGAACGCAAATGTGGACACCTTTCTTGAAGAAGAAGAGATTTCACATGAGTTCTCGGCTACGTACACACCTCAACAAAATGGAGTTGTTGAGAGGAAGAACCGGACTCTTATCGAGATGGCAAGAACGATGCTTGATGAGTACAAAACGCCAAAGCACTTTTGGGCAGAAGCAGTTGAGACAGCTTGTCATGCAACAAACCGCTTGTATCTTCACAAGCTACTCGGCAAGACGGCATACGAGCTCCTCACTGGTAACAAACCCCAAGTTGGATACATTCGAGTAATCGGCTCAAAGTGCTACATTCTTGATAAGCATCGTCGTTCTAAATTTGCTCCTAAATCTCATGAAGGTTTGCTAGTTGGTTATGGCTCAAACTCTCACACTTACCGTGTCTACAACAATTTCACCCGGAAGGTTGAAGAGACGGTAGATGTGAAGTTTGATGAATCTAACGGCTCGCAAGTAGAGCAATTGCCAATTGATGTAGGAGACAAAGACCCTTCGGAAGCAATTCAAGACTTGTCCATTGGCAAGATTCGTCCAACAGAAGTGAAGGAGAGTACCTTGTCCATCCAAGTGGAAGCTTCTACCTCACGACAAGGTGAACCAAGAGTTGATACGGAAGCATCCACAAGTGGGACACGCCAAGATGAAGAAAACGAGGAAGTACACCAAGATGAACATCAACAACCTCCTTCTCAACCACGACAAGAGAATGACAACGTCAACAATGAAGAAGGCCAAGAAGAAGAACAAGATGAAGAGGATGTTCCACCCCAACCCAAGCAAAAGCTTTCACGAGTTCGAGCAAGAATTGCGAAAGATCTTCCCGTCGAGCAAATCTACAATGATATCCAAACCGGGAGAATCACTCGCTCTAAAACTTGTTTAGCTAACTTTTGTGAACATTAATCATTCATCTCTAGCATTGAACCTATGAAGGCAGAATAAGCATTGGAGGATCTGGACTGGATAAACGCTATGCATGAAGAGCTACACAACTTTGAGAGAAATCAAGTGTGGACATTGGTCGAGAAGCCCGACAACAACCATAACATCATTGGTACCAAATGGGTGTTTCGTAACAAGCAAGATGAAGATGGACAAGTGGTTCGCAACAAAGCACGTCTCATCGCCCAAGGCTACACACAAGTTGAAGGTATGGACTATGGTGAGACATATGCTCCCGTTGCTAGACTTGAGTCCATTCGCATCTTACTTGCTTATGCTAATCACCATGATATCACCTTGTACCAAATGGATATTAAAAGTGCTTTTCTAAATGGCGAAATTGAGGAGGAAGTTTATGTTAAGAAACCTCCCGGCTTCATCAATCCTAAGAAACCTAATCATGTTTACAAACTTCACAAAGCCCTTTATGGTCTTAAACAAGCTCCTAGAGCATGGTATAAATGCTTGACCAAGTTCCTCATTGAAAAAGGCTTTGAAATTAGTAAAATTGATTCTACTCTTTTCATTAAAAGAGTTAATGGAGAACTATTTGTGTCCCAAATTTATGTTGATGATATCATATTTGGTTCAACTAACCCTCAATTTAGTGAGAAGTTTGGAAAGCTAATGTCGGAGAAGTTTGAGATGTCTATGATGAGTGAACTCGAATTCTTTCTCGGTTTGCAAATCAAGCAAACTAAGGAAGGTACCTTTGTCTCTCAAACGAAGTACACCAAGGACTTATTCAAGAAGTTCAATATGCAAGAATGCAAAGGTATGACTACACCCATGCCCACTAGTGGACATCTTGATTTGACCAAAGATGGTGAACCGGTTGATCAAAAGGTTTATCGCTCTATGATTGGTTCATTGTTATATCTATGTGCCTCACGTCCCGATGTTATGCTAAGTGTGTGCATGTGTGCACGATATCAAGCTGCTCCTAAAGAGTGTCATCTTAAGGCTGTGAAAAGGATAGTGAGATACCTAATCCATACACCAAATTTTGGCATTTGGTATCCCAAAAGGTCCTCTTTTGATCTTGTTGGCTACTCCGATTCGGACTATGCCGGAGACAAGGTTGATAGAAAGTCCACTTCGAGTACTTGTCAATTCCTTGGTAGATCTCTTGTGTCTTGGTCTTCTAAGAAACAAAACTCGGTATCCTTATCCACCGCCGAAGCGGAATACATTGCTGCTGGTTCATGTTGTGCTCAATTACTTTGGATGACTCAAACTCTTAAAGATTATGGAATATATGTGAAACATGTTCCATTGCTATGTGACAATCAAAGTGCTATTAAGATTGCTCACAATCCCGTGCAACATTCTCGAACTAAGAATATTGAAGTTCGTCATCATTTCATTCGAGATCATGTTGCCAAAGGGGACATTAACCATAAGCATGTTCGCACCGATAAGCAATTGGCGGATATATTCACTAAACCACTTGATGACAAAGTGTTTTGCAGGTTGAGAGGTGAATTGAACATCATTGATGCTTCAAACTTGGAGTAGGAACTCCATTTGATACATGTGGGGCATGAGCCTATGACTAATCCTCGATGTTTCTCTTATGATGCTATTCATATGTCTTGGATATATTTGTACCTTGCATGTTATCTAACCCGTGTAGGTACTTGGTTGAATCTAATTCTATGAGATTGCAACTCACTCACATCTTGAGTAATCTCTACATCACCAAGTCTCTACACAATGGTGGTTGAAGACAAGGAAGCACGAAACCATTCAAACATATCGTTTGACAAATTCTATGTTGACTCTCATGATTGTCATTTTGGATACACAAGTGCTCTTCCTTGCAAAGCTAACCCATGTAGGTAGATGAACTCAAACTCCAAGTGGTGCTCCCAACTCTCGATGAACTACATCAACCTTGAGCAACCCACACAAGTTCAACTACATGAGCAAGATCAACACCACCACCCAAGGTATGTTATTCCATCTTAGAGAAGCTTTACTCCAAGTCCTAAGACAAAGCAACTCGACAAGATGTGAATACATCAAAAGCTTAAACGAAAAATGGTAACCCCATTTTGATCTTAAACGATGAGTATGACCTATGATCAAGTGCTCTCACTTGACTCCTAAGTCAATATACTCTAACATAGGTGACTTTGTCGCCGACCATCTCTAGATGAAGTTCTCCTGTGTTCTTTTCTGTGTTAGTGCATTTCTCTCTTGCATATTTGTTTCCCCTTTCAAAAAAAACTTCATCTAGATCTTTTAGTTTCTTTTCTTTGCTTTTTGTTCTGCATTTTCTGCATCCAATTCATTGCAAATCTTTCAGTTAATTCCTTGCAAATCCTTGTGAGATCCTACTTGTCTAGTGAGCTGAGGTGACAAGTGGTTTCACTCTGATGAACTCGGTCACACCGAAACCTTTTGGTGCAACCGAAGCACACAACTCGGAGTCACCGATTCCACGACAGGAAAACCAACTTGCCACTTATTCCTGATTTCAGTTTGCTCCAGCTCCACTCAGTGATTCTTGTCCTCTACCAGCATCATATTAGACATGCTGCTTTGCTCTGTGACTCAAGGACCAACCCATTTGTATCACATGTCCAGAAGAGCCCTTCTTGGAAATTGATGTCAAAGGGGGAGAGAGAGATCACATCAAAGCTTAATCTTTCCTATAGGGGGAGAAAGAGAGAATACTCAGGGGGAGAGAGTTTCTCAACAAGGAGAAAGTAATATCATCAAAGACCCCAGATGCTTGGTGTTCAAGAGGAGAGATGTCACATGTCTTTAAGAGGGGAAAGACATGTTTGTTTGCTTGCTTTAGCTCAACCTCTGTTGTTTCCTTTCTGTTGCTCTGATTTTGTGTTCCCTATCTTCTCCCAATATCCCATGCCGATTCAGGGGGAGCAAGACATCTAAGGGAAGGAAATCTCTGATTTTATTGCATATCTTTATCTTTGGGGACATGTCTATATCCAATGTGGTACTTAGTACTCACTCTACATGTCATCCCAGTCTTGGTTCTCTTGTGGTTTCTCTTGTTTGCTCTGGTCAGTAGGTGTATCTGTGTTATTTAACCTTGTTTGTGCAGGTTCATCCCATCCTAAGCCAACTCAAGACCACAAGGTAAGTATATGCATCACAGTCATGTGAATGAGAAGTTCTTGTTGATGTACATACTGTTTGCAAGAAGGACTCATGAGCATGAAGGTACATTTCTGATATTCACATCATTTGCTCTGATGCATATAGCCAAGATACATGTAACACATTGCTTACTCTGTCATGCTTATGCATTCACATGCTCCTATATTCCATATTCACATGTTTGCATACATGTAGGGGGAGCCTATGCTTGTTACATTTCTTTCCAAAGCTTTACTTGCAATTCTCTATATCTTTATCTAAAGCTTTGATGTATGTTGTCATCAATTACCAAAAAGGGGGAGACTGAAAGCACAAGTGCTCCCTGGGTGGTTTTGGTAATTAATGTCAACATATCTCTTGTTGGACTAACACCTTTACCTAGGATGTTTCAAATAAGTTCAACAATGGAGTGGCATGGACTAGAGGATGTGGAACCCCTTCAAGATGCAAAGGACAAAGGATTGGCTCAAGCTTCAAGATCAATTTTCTATTTTTAGTGATCCAAGATCACATTGAGTCTATAGAAAAAGCCAATACTATCAAGAGGGGATGAGGTGTTGCTTAATGGCTTGCTTGCTCAAAGTGCTTAGTGATATGCTCCAAAACCCTCAACTACTTTCCCACATCCACAAATGACCTAAACCAAAAGTCAAACTCGGCCCCACCGATTCTTTCTATCCGGAGCCACCGAGTTTCACATGTCATAGCCACTGCCACAAACCCTACAAATCGGTTTCACCGATAGGGATCTCAGTCTCACCGAGATGGGATTGTAATCTCTCTGTGTATATACATTACCAAAATCGGTCTCACCGAGTTTGAGCAATCGGTACTACCGAGATTACAATGCAAACCCTCTGGTTAGCTTATTACCAAAATCGGTCCCACCGAGTTTGTGTAATTGGTTTCACCGAGTTTGCCTGACCAACTCTCTGGTTAGCTTATTACCAAAATCGGTCCCACCGAGTTTGTGTAATCGTTCACACCGAGATTACGTTATGCCCTAACCCTAACCATATCGGTCCTACCGAGTTGCATCTCAGTCCCACCGAAAATCCTAACGGTCACTAGGTTTGCTGAATCGGTCCGACCGAGTTTAACCATTCGGTCCCACCGAGTTTGGCAAATTGTGTGTAACGGTTATATTTTGTGTGGAGGCTATATATACCCATCCATCCACTCTTCATTCATGGAGAGAGCCATCAGAAAATATCTACACTTCCAATACACATTTTCTGAGAGAGAACCACCTACACATGTGTTGAGGTCAAGATATTCCATTCCTTCCATATGAATCTTGATCTCTAGCCTTCCCCAAGTTGCTTTCCACTCAAATCTTCTTTCCACCAAATCCAAATCCTGTGAGAGAGAGTTGAGTGTTGGGGAGACTATCATTTGAAGCACAAGAGCAAGGAGTTCATCATCAACACACCATTTATTTCTTCTTGGAGAGTGGTGTCTCCTAGATTGGCTAGGTGTCACTTGGCAGCCTCCAACAAGATTGTGGAGTTGAACCAAGGAGTTTGTAAGGGCAAGGATATCGCCTACTTCGTGAAGATCTACCGCTAGTGAGGCAAGTCCTTCGTGGGCGACGACCATGATGGAATAGACAAGGTTGCTTCTTCGTGGACCCTTCATGGGTGGAGCCCTTCGTGGACTCGCGCAACCGTTACCCTCCGTGGGTTGAAGTCTCCATCAACATGGATGTACGATAGCACCACCTATCGGAACCACGACAAAAACATCCGTGTCTCCAATTGCGTTTGAATACTCCAAACCCTTCCCTTTACATTCTTGCAAGTTGCATGCTTTATTTTCCGCTGCTCATATACTCATTGCATTCTTGCTTGATATGTATTGTGTTTGTTAAACTTGTGCTTAAACTCCACTTGAACTTAAGAATATTAAAAACTGCAACTTTTGGCACTTAGTGTCTAATCACCCCCCTCTAGACACCTCTTCTCAATCCTTTCAATGGTTGCAGTCAAGGCCGATATCTTCGGTGGTGTCCGGCCATTGTTTTCATTTCCCAAAAAATAATTTCCACATTCCTTCATGCGTAGTGCCGAAGAAGTGCTAAAGAGTCTGTGGCCCTTCTGGATTAAACTCCCACATGCGGAGAGGTTGTCACTGGCATGGCATGGTCTGGCGGACTAGCAATACCTGAATAAAGTTCATAAGATCGATATCCTTCTCAATGAGGCTTCGGATACGACTCTGCAGAGTCCACACTTCATCAACTGATCCCCAGTCCAAACCCTTATTCATCCATGATGCAAGCTGAATTGGGTGGCTGGATCGGAACGCAGGCGCAACTGCCCACTTGGAACCACGGGGCTCGGTGATATAGAACCACTCCTGCTGCCATAAGTCGGAAGATTCTGTGAAGGATCCTTTTAGCCAAACAACGCTGGTAAGATTGATCACTGAGGCACCACTGCACTTCGCCTGCTCCCCCTCTATCACTTGAAGCTTCACATTGAAGGTCTTGAGCCACAAGCCGAAGTGCAGAGGAGATCGAAGGAAGGCTTCACACGTGACGATAAACGCCGAGATGAGAAGAACAAAGTTCGGTGCGAGATCGTGAAAATCTAGTCCATAATAGAACATGAGCCCCCAGACGAAGGGATTAAGGGCAAACCCTAATCCTCGGAGGAAGTGGGAAACGAACACGACCCTCTCGCCGGATCTGGGGGTAGGGATAACCTGCCCTTCCGTGGGAAGCCGATGGAGGATTTTTGCGGTTAGATATCTTGCCGCCTGAAGCTTCGCAATATCCTCCTCTGTGACAGAAGAAGCCACCCACTGGCCTTGACGGCTTGATCCGGACATGACTAAGGCTTGTGGCGATTGAGACCTGAGTGTTGGAACTCAAGGTAGTAAGGGTTGAGGAAGAAGCAAGCGTGGATAAGAAAGACCGGTCTGTACCCCTTTATAAAGTCCGTGAATATCGAATGCCTCCCCCGGGGCCTTAAAACTTGCCTATTCCCAAGGAGTTGTACCGTAAAGACGGTTGGGTTACCCACGTCCATGTAGATAAAGAATCCCTTAATAAGGGGACATGATCTCTGCTTGGATAAGACGTGCCAATGACAACCGCGTCTCGGAACATGGGGCGGCAGGAAAAAACGGTTTGAAATAATGACCGGACTGGCATGATGTCATGTTGTAAAAAGTCGCCAGAGGATTGGACTTATAAATTATTATGCCCTGTGTGGAAGTATATGCTACTCGTGATGCAGAGCCGAACTCGATCATCCGAAGACCATTGTGAAGTATCCGGAAAGGGGGAACCCGCCTTGCAATGTCGAAGACAAATCTGTGCCTGGACTCCTCGTTATTGAAGCCAGGTTCAGGGGCTACTGAGGGAGTCCTAGACTAAGGGGTCCTCGGGCGTCCGGCTTGTTAGCCATGGACCAGACTGATGGGCTATGAAGATATGAAGACCGAAGACTCTCACCGTGTCCGGATGGGGCTCTCCTTGGTGTGGAAGGCAAGCTTTGCGACCAAATATGTATATTCCTTTCTTTGTAACCGACCCTGTGTAACCCTAGATCCTCCCAGTGTCTATATAAACCGGAGGACTTAGTACGGAGAAAAAGGCTTATTACCATATTCATACAGACTAGACTTCTAGGGTTTAGCCATTACAATCTCATGGTAGATCAACTCTTGTAATATTCATATTCATCAAGATCAATCAAGCAGGAAGTATGGTTTTACCTCCATAGAGAGTGCCCGAACCTAGGTAAACATTATCTCCCATGTCTCCTATTACCATCGACCTTAGACGCATAGTTCGGGACCCCCTACCCGAGATCCGCCAGTTTTGACACCGACAAGGACCTCGACCTCGATCGCCGCTCATACTAATATCATGACACTACGGTCATTACACATCATTCATTCTTTCTGAAGTATACAACAAGTCGCAACATACCTTGCTTGTCCTCCAGCTGCCTTTTTACAAGGCCAAGCTCTTGTTCGGCCCGCTCCAGACTCTGCTTTAGTCTAGAGACCTCCGCAGAATGAGAGGTTGTGTCCAGCAACGATGCCTGGTCATGCATATACGACATATTTAGTTAGTTCCCTACGAAAATAAATTGATCCTCTGTCCGGCTTTTCTTTTCGAACACCGGATAGTGTCTCAGGGGCTACTGTCTATACTAGGACTTTTTCTTTTGCGTTGCTTACCTCAAAGCTTGTTAGCAGATTGCGGTAGGCTTCGGTCAGTCCGCTCTTAACGGAATGAACCCTCTCAATCACCGTACCAATAAGGATACGGTGTTCCTCCACAATGGAAGCGCCTCGTAGCGCTTCCAGCAGATTATCCCGTGCCTCTGGTTGGACAGAGGTAACCGGCAGGATAGGCACACCTCCTCCTCTCGAAGGAGGTTGCACGCTGGATTCCAGAGCCATATAGGTCTCCGGAACCGTATCCGATGGGGGCCGAACAGAACATGGCCCCCATCGCCAGTCTCCAAGGGGATCTGCTCCCCCATTTGTCCGGCGGCCGAGGTTTCGCCCTCTAACGGCACCCTGACGGCCTCGTAAGCCTCTCCCTGGCCTGGGAAGATCTTTCGGGATAGCACATCAGCGTCGCCCTTGGCCGTGGGAGAGTAAGCGGCCGGCGGTGACTCGCTGGCCATCGCCTTTGAATCCAACAAACCTCTTGATGAGGATCGCTGGGAGCTGTCATGGGCCGGACTGCAATAGTATGATTAACCATATTAATACCATAAAGAGGAGAGGGCGAATACATGGACGTATACAGGTTTGTAGTACTTATAATGCGGCCAGGGGCCTGCTTTGGGGGCGTCGCTTGGGGCTACTGTCGACGTCCCACGCAGAGTTATCCACGAGGGTTCCTTTCTCCCGGTTGGGTGCCTCCGCCTCCAGATTTGTGGAGGCCGCCCTCTTCTTCTTCCCCCCATCAAGGGGAGAGTTGCTTTCTTCCTCCTCCTCTTCGTCGTCTTCGGCGGCAGAGGAGTGAGTCTTGTCTTCAGACGTCACGTCCAAAGCGCCCTTGCGGCGAGGGCCACTTTTGGCCCCCTTGGCCTTCTTCTTTGGCGGATCACTGGTTCCTCAGGCAGCGGACGATGACACCGAATTCGCTCCGCTTTCTCTGTCCATACCTGAAAAAAAACAAGTTGTGTAGTTTTAGCTATCTTCCTTGAACCAGCAAGTAGAGGATGTACCTTGAGACGAGAAATACTTACCACAATGGTAGGATGGGCAAGATCGGGCCCGCGGTCCGAATCTATGGCCGACGGCGTCTCATTTCCCTTAAAGAGCAACTTCCAGACATCTTCGTGAGTGGTTCCGAATAGTCTTTCCAAGGTTTGGTGCTTCTCCGGATCAAATTCCCATAATGGGCATGTTCGGCTCTGGCATGGAAGGATCCGGTGAACTAGCATCACCTGGATCACGTGGATGAGCTTGATGTTCTTATCCACCATGCTTTGGATGCATGTTTGCAGTGCTATCAACTCGTTTGACGAAGACCAACTTGGGTCCTTCTCCATCCAGGAGGTGAGCCGCATTGGAGCTCTAGATTTGAACTCGGGAGCTGCGGCCCAGGTGGCGCCGCGAGGCTCTGTGATATAGAACCACAACTTCTGCCACTCCTTGACAGTCTCCACGAAAGTACCTTTGGGCCATGTGACATTGGGCATCTTGCTCACCATGGCACCTCCACACTCTGCGTGTTAGCCATCCACCACCTTCGGCTTCACGTTGAAGATCTCGAGCTACAGCTCGAAGTGGGGAGGAATGCGGAGGAAGGCCTCGCACATGACAATAAATGTCGAGATGAGGAGTTCGGGGCTAGATCATGGAAATCTAGCCCGTAATAGAACATAAGTCCGTGTACGAAAGGGTGGAGAGGAAACCCTAACCCACGGACGAAATGAGGGATGAACACCACCCTCTCGTTGGGCTTCGGGGTGGGGACAACTTGCCCCTTTTTCGGAAGACGGTGGGTGATTTATTTCTCTAGATACCCGACCGCCTGAAGCTCAGTGATGTCCTTTTCCTTGACGGAGGAGGCCATCCACTTGCCTTGCCCTCCAGATCTAGACATGGTGGAGAGCTTTCTTGAGGCAAAAAAGATGAGGACTTGGTTGCTTGAGCTCGAGAATGGAAGGACAGAGAGAGAAGATGTGGGTGAAGAAGGGGAATCCTTATCTCCTTATAAAGGCAGTGAATATCAAGCGCCTCCCCACTCGCCTTAAAACTCGCCTGTTCCCAAGGGCTGTGCAAACGGCACGGTTGGATTACCCATGCTCGTATTGATGAGAATATCGCAATAAGGGGACACAATCTCTGCTTTGACAAGACGAGCCAATGAAAACCGTGTCTCGAACATGGAACGGCAGACAAAAAACGGTTCGAAATAATGAACGGGCATACGTGATGTCACATTACAAAAAAGTTGTCCGGATTGGACTCGTAAAATATTATACTCTCTACGGTTGTGTGTGCGGTACTTGTGTTGCAAACCCGAACACGTTTGTTGCGTCCGAAGACTATCCTCGAGTATTCAGAAAGGGGAACCCGCCTTGCAATGCTGAAGACAAACTGTGCGATGTACACCTCATCATTGAAGCATGGTTCAGGGGCTACTGAGGGAGTCCTGGACTAAGGGGTCCTCGGGCGTCCGGCCTGTTAGCCATGGGCCGGACTGATGGGCTGTGAAAATACGAAGACCGAAGACTCTGCCCATGTCCGGATGGGACTCTCCTTGGCGTGGAAGGCAAGCTTAGCAACCAAATGTGAAGATTCCCTTCTCCGTAATCGGCTTTATGTAACACTATATCCCTCTAGTGTCTCTATAAACCGGTGGGTTAGGTTTGTAGAGGCGAACAATCATAATCATAGTCATACAAGCTAGACTTCTAGGGTTTTAACCATTACGATCTCGTGGTAGATCAACTCTTGTAATACTCATATTCATCAAGATCAATCAAGCAGGAAGTAGGGTATTACCTCCATAGAGAGGGCCCGAAACTGGGTAAACATTGTGTCCCCCATCTCCTATTACCATCGACCTTAGACGCACAGTTCGGGGCCCCCTACCCGAGATCTGCCGGTTTTGACACCGACACCGCCCGCCTTGCTTCCCAGTGCAGGCGATTGCTCCACCTTCAAACGACACAAGTGTCGTCCGTCTGTCCGTCCTTCTGCCGCCCACTATAATGAAACATGGTTGCCAAGGCGGCTACTCTGGCGCCACACGTCCGTCCCTCCGCCGCCCACCATTGTTATATAAACTACCGCGCCGGCCATAGCCGCATTCATCCGCCTCCGTTCCCTTTCTCCTGTCCACACCACTACTGCCCACCATGGCTTCCTCATGCTCCAGCGCTCTTTGGGACAGGCAGACGATGGACCACAAGGAGATGGCAGCCATTGCTGCCGGCTGGCTGGCCGGCAGGCAGCCGGAGCACAACGACGTCCCAATGGATAACATGGTAGTCGACGATCCGGCGCCAACTCCCTCCTCCGCGCCATCCTAGCCGGTGCATAGCACCATGACCATCGACGAGGCCCGTGCCCAATACATGGACACGATGAGGCAGAAGCGCGAGGAGTAGTTCCGGGAGGCACATGTCGACGCCGCCTACAACCACCATCTCCTCCAGGAGCACCTACAGGCGGAGGAGCAGATCACCGTGGAGCGGGTAGAGCAGGAGGCGCTGCTCGACTCGTACCGCTCGGCCTGCGAGGGCCGCCTCGACCGTTGGCGGTACCGCATGCGGGTGGAGGAGGCTGTGGCCGCCTACAAAGAGGGCAATGAAGTGGGTGAGGTGCTATTTGGAGAGACCGAGGACGACGCAGAGGACAAAGCCGGATCCGACGAGTCCCCACTCCACTGGCATCGACGAGGCCCCATGGCGCCAACCACGAGGCAGAGGACACCGTTGGCTCCGCCGAAGCCCCGCCCCATCGGCACCGAGGCGGAGGACCTTGCCGGCTTCGGTGAGGCCCTACTCCACCGAGGCCCTGCCCCGCCAACAATGAGTCAGAGGACACCGCCGACTTAGCCGAGGCCCCACCCTGCCTGCAACAAGGGGAAGGATTTCCCCCACTCCACCGAGGTGCCGCCCCGCCGGCAACGAGACAGAGGACATCGCTGCCTCCGTCGAGGCCCCGCCCCGCTGCCAACGAGTCTGCACCACACAGAAAACAAGGAAGAGTAGAACATGATAGGTCACTGTCGCCCGGGTCCAAGTAAGGCCACCGCTGCTACCCTTCGGTTGAAGCCAAGCTAGGCGGGTTGACCATTGACAGCCGATTAGCTTCTTGGCGGCGACGTGGAGTCGGAGAGCTATGTTGGAGAAGGACGCTGCTTCAGTTACTTAACTGGTGGTGCAGTTGGGTCACTAACACGTGGGCCCAACAGGCATCTGGGCCACATGTCAGTTATGCAACTGCACATGCAGTTAAGTCACTGAAGCTCAGTCCACTGGAGAATAAGCTTTTGTTCGGCTCAGCCGGACACATGTGGGTAGATTCGGTTAATTAATTATACCTCCAGCGCACCCCTTTTTAGTTGAAGAATGTATGAAATGAAATGAAATTCGACATGTTTATATGAAGTCCAACCGTGTATGAACGAATTTAGTTCAATTAGTTCGAATTCTTGTATCACTGGCATTGGATAAACATGCAAAACAATATGTACTAGGATTATTCCTAGGGTGATCACCTCATTTGCGGCAGTTTCACATGTACTCCATCTGGTCCTTTTTGGTCTGTATACAAGTTTTGTCTGTAGTCAAAGTATCTCTACTTTGACCAATCTTTTAGAAAAAAGTATGAACATTCATAATGTAAAATCAACTGACTTGAAAGAAATCTAATATGCGAAGTAAAAAGGAACATAGGGGTACAAATTGTTTGAGCTGCTTTTTAGCGTGCCTGTACATTGCAATCAAACACACAGGCCTGGCAATTCATAGAGAACATTCAAAACAGTTGATGATTATGCATCTCAGCGATTCACATGTCGGAGCCAATATTTACGTCACAACTAAACAATCAAGAAAAATCAATCGATACTGCTGAGAGCAAAGTGCGTCCCATTTGAAAATATCGAACGCATGTCTTCTTGCTAACATCAATGAGCAAAATTTGACAAGCTTGTCCCATTCAAAAATGTCAAATGCATGTTGTTTTGCGTACATCAATGAGCAAGCTTTGACAAAGTTTTCCCATTCCAAAATATCAAATGCCTACGATTGTGGAATGGGCAGGGCTTGCCATCAGTTCGGACATTGACATGGCACCTCGTGCTAAATAAACCAGCTGTCCTTTTTGTGCAGTTCCACCAAAATCAACCAAATGTGCGCGTAGCTTGTATGATTTTGCCTTTATATGTTGCAACGCCTTGAACATATCGTCACCTCCTTTCTTGTGGTGGAAATGAATGATTAGATGTATTCATGTACATGTTGTGAAGTTCTCATTGAAATCAAGCTGAGCACCCCCTATTTGCACAAATAGAAAATAATTGATTAGTATAAAAAAATTGTACTATGAATTGACAGTTTAAACATGCACCTATTGTCCATGTAGAGCACACTTTAAAAAAACGTAACTCACCGAAAAGAATCCTAGAACAACATTGTACTTGCGCATCATAGCAAAAAAGATGGAGATCTGTCAGTCCTTCCGTGCTGAAGTTAGTTTGGTCTTGTGGGGAGTAATGTAACCATCCTTCAACTGCTCCTTCTAATGAGAAGATAGACAGGTCTTCTTCATCCTGGCTTAATCGGAACTAGTCACTTCACATACTCCATATTCTTCTTCAGAGGAGGATGATCCTGTTGTGCAAAGACAAGAGGACAACTAAATGCTAGCATCCCTGTTTGCTCGAAAAAAGGAAAGGAAATATTTAAAACAGCATAAATGAAGCACTTCTGAAGGACAATACCACTTTCTCATGACAATATCTAAATAGTAGCACAACACCAATAGAGATGACAAAGCTCAATCATGTGGATGAAATCCGTGGGCGTGTAACAACCTTTTTCAGGAGGCTTATTGTGTAGAGCATACAGATCAAGAACTTCTCCTGAACCATCTGTTGTTATCTACTATGGTTGCCATGCTTACTATATACTCCTTGATTAGTTTAATGTTTCCAACATCTTCTTGTGCAGTTCCACTAAAATATATGGTATCTTCAAAGAAGATCCCTGTTTGCACAAGTAGAGATAATTACATATTACATTAAGAGTGGCATCAAATCAGTGGCAAAACAATTGCTCATTACTAAGATGCAAAACTATATCATTACTTCTGTCATCACAGTTCCAATGCTTCATTACAACACCGAGAGTTGATTTTTGTTTTTCTTCCGCTTGTTCTTCCCCTTCATCACTTGGTTCAATAATAGACAAGCTTCGCCTTCAATGTAAGATTTGGCATGTCAATTAGGGAGCACAAGTATAGCACTAAACAACGACATTAATTTTCTGATGGAAGTGGCAAAATACAGGTCAAAAGTTGTGCAATATCCTTATCTTACCTCAATGGGATATTACGGTGCACATACAGATTGGAAGTCTTGTCTCCATTTGTGCAGTTCACTAAAATGAAGCAACATTACCGTATAGCACAACATATGAAAGCACATTGCACAATCATGTGAAAGAAGGCTAGTACTGACCTCTCATTACACGGAATTCAAACAACTCACAAGAAGAAGATCTGAACCAAAATTGCCAACACGGATAGGAAGTAAGATCTCCTCTTGTGCAGTTCCACTAAGATCAAGCAATCAAGCAACGTTGTCGATGTGACATTTTGGTTGAACTGTACAAAGCGCTCTTAAAACAAAACTGTTTTGTGCAGCGCAAAAAAAAGGTCACAATAGCAACGCGGTGAAGTAGATAACCCTGTTTACATAGAGGTGCAAAGGAAATAACAAGTGGTCAATAACAGTGGATGACACAGAAGCCAACAAAAAGAAGCATCTAACTTGTCTAATTGGGAAATAAAGCAAGACAGTAGCATTTCTCAAACGGTGGCGGTGATTCATATTAACAGAGAGATTATATTAACAATAAAATTTGTTAAACATGTAATTTGCTTTTAACTGTGGCATTGCATCAATTTTCTAGCGGCATTATTAGAGGGTGTTTGTTTACAGGGACTTTTTGGTGCAGGGACTAAAAAAAGTCCCTTTCAGTCCCATCTAAACCAAAAGGGAGGGACTTTTAGGGACTAAAACTGGGCATTTGGGACTAAAGAAAGAAGACCCCAAGGGAGAGTCTTTTTGGGACTTTTTTCCAACAGTTGCCCCTGCCCCCGTATCGCACCTTGTCTCTATTAGTTCATTAATAGGGGTATCATGGTCTTTTAGCATGTCATTTAATAACCTCTAGTCCATGTATAGTCCTTGGAACCAAGAAGGTAGGGACTAGGGACTTTTTAGTTGGGACTAAAAAAAGTCCTTGGACTTTTTAACCAAATAGGGCCTTAGATTAACAACTGCTAAAGAATTGCACACGACAATGGACTCACCATCACCCTGTGCATCTACTGCTGTATGAAGGGGTGATGCACAGTCTGTTGCAACAAAGAACAAACAACCAAGGAGCATATTTGTGTTGGTCCCAGTTTTGTTATCATTAGACACATTTCCCTATGTGAGCACATCAAATCTAGTCCTCCTGAAACTCTATAGCCTTGTCCCCCAAAACAAAAAGATCAGTTCGTTACAAATGTGTGTACTGCGTTTGTCATTGTTTTGCCTTTTCGACCAACGTAGGTGTTGGATAGCTAGTCTGTACTAGTACTTTCCCCCTTCCTTTCCTCTTTGAACCACGTCCTAGATTCATGCTATACAACTTTCCCCTTCCATTCCTCTTTGAACCACTCCTAGATTCATGCCATACAACTTTCCCCACAACTTTCCCCCTTCCTTTCCTTTTTGAACCTCTTCTAGATTCATGCGATACAACTTTATCCACTACTTCTCCCCATTCCTTTCCTCTTTGAACCACGTCCTAGATTCATGTTATTCAACTTTTCCCACCACTTTCCTGTTTGATCCAACACCAAGATTCAAGTGCAGAAGCGGAAAAATCCCACATGCAGCTAGAGAAATGCATGTGGAATAAGTAAGTTATACCTTAAGGTTCTTGGGGTGTGGTTCGGTGGGTGACCGGAGGACGTTTTGCCCACACTATGTACGACGGTGAGGAAGAAGGGGTCGGAGGCCCTCCCGCGTCGCTGCTGGGTGAAAGAGAATAGCTACGTCGGTAATGGATTCCTTCCCTCACCGACGGCGACAGCACTAAGCCTCCTTCCCTTCCCGGCAGATGGATCCTGCCTGCTCTTTGACTAGCAGTGAGGGAGAGAGAGAGACCAATGAAGTCTTGTTTAGATCTGGAGAGGGTGAGAGAGTGTGAAGAGAGCAACTACAAGCGCTGAGGCTCCAGCATGTATATATATAGTGGAGAGAGAGTGTGAAGAGTGCAAACCCTAGAAAACAAGCACCGAGGCCGAGATCATATAGCTTCGTATCCATCCATTTTGACCAGTCAAAGAATCCTCCTGGCACCGCCCTAGATCACTTTCTCTGTCATGCGGGGCCTACCTGTCGTTGGGTGGAAGAAAGAAGTCGAACAAAAACAAAATTATGCTAAAGTGTGGTTATCGAACCCGAGACCTCTGGTTTAATGAGCGAACAGGCTAACCAGCTACACCACCCTCACATTATGTTTAATGAGAGGAAAGTAACCTTTTATACATTCCTGGATTCGTGTGACAGGCATGTCGTGTTTTTTTTCGTGGGAGTCATTGGGATTTAAATCATAATCGTGTCATGTGGCTCTGGTGGTAAGGTCTTTTGGGATTTAAAGCAGTGTTGGTAGTACAGAAATAATGCTGCCTTAGTCACCTTACCTCTCTCCACATAGTACATTGGGTCCCACCGGTCAGAGGGTGAAACACACAAATTAATAAGAAAAATGTTAGTTCGCGTAATACAAATTAATATAATTTTTTGTGACATGCATGAAAATTTTGTTAGTTCAATCTATGGTCAAAATTTGACACGAAATACAATGGGGACCAATAAACCAGGACGGAGGTAGTACGCAAAGTTTGCCGTTGGAAGCGAGCTGATCTGGCTCTCCTGAGCTAGCAGGGGTTTTCTAGCCCACCCAAGCTAGCTGGCCCACAAAAGCTAACATATTTTAACAGTTCCGAACGCCTAACCTTTCCTGGCTAGGCTATAAACTGTTCTTGCTAAGGATCCAAACATTCCCTAAGTAACTCACAAGATATTCCAATTCTATGAACCTGTGTGAGTGTGTGCGTGTGTGTATGTGTGTTTAATAGCATGTGTGTGTGTTAGAGAGAGCGACACATCGACCTACTCCTATAGAGAGATGGTGTGTAGTGTATGATTTAGCAGTGAGAGTCGGTACATCCTCTCGTTTCCGGGTGTCCGGTCGGTACAGGCGGACCGCTGCCACGCCCGCTCCTGACTAGCCTGGGCCACCCAAAGCCCCTCCACCGCCCGCGCGCTTCCTGCCCGAAACGGTCAACCCCGCTCCAAAGAATCGGTGTGATACGTCTCCAACGTATCTATAATTTTTTATTGTTCCATGCTATTATATTATCCATCTAGCATGTTTTATATGCATTTATATGTTATTTTATATGATTTTTGGGACTAACCTATTAGCCTAGAGCCCAGTGCCAGTTTCTGTTTTTCCTTGTTTTTGAGTTTTACATAAAAGGAATACAAAACAGAGTCCAATTGACGTGCCAATTTTTGATGATTTTTTATGGACCAAAGGAAGCCCCTGGAGTAAAAGAGTTGGGCCAGAAGAGTCCCAAGCCGTCCACGAGGGTGGAGGGCGCGTCCCCCTATCTCGTGGACGACTCGGAGATCCCCCTGATGTGAGAGCCACGCCAAAAATTCCAATAATTAAAGAAAACCCCAGAAAATAACCTAGATCAGGAGTTCCGCCACCGCAAGCCTCTGTATCCACCAAAAACCAATCAAGAACCTGTTCCGGCACCCTTCCAAAGGGGGGATCCCTCACCGGTGGCCATCTTTGTCATCCCGGCGCTCTCCATGACGAGGAGGGAGTAGTTCACCCTCGGGGCTGAGGGTATGTACCAGTAGCTATGTGTTTGATCTCTCTCTCTCACGTGTTCTTGATTTGGCATGATCTTGATGTATTGCGAGCTCTGCTATTATAGTTGGATCTTCTGATGTTTCTCCCCCTCTACTCTCTTGTAATGGATTGGGTTTTCCCTTTGAAGTTATCTTATCGGATTGAGTCTTTAAGGATTTGAGAAGACTTGATGTACGTCTTGCATGTGCTTATCTGTGGTGACAATGGGATATTCACGGGATCTACTTGATGTATGTTTTGGTGATCAACTTGCAGGTTCAGTGACCTTGTGAACTTATGCATAGGGGTTGGCACACGTTTTCGTCTTGACACTCCGGTAGAAACTTTGGGACTCTTGAAGTTCTTTGTGTTGGTTGAATAGATGACATATCGTATAATCATACCCACGGATACTTGAGGTGACATTGGAGTATCTAGGTGACATTAGGGTTTTCGTTGATTTGTGTCTTAAGGTGTTATTCTAGTACGAATCTTGAATAGATAGATCAGAAAGGATAACTTTGAGGTGGTTTTGTACCCTACCATAATCTCTTCGTTTGTTCTCCGTTATTTGTAACTTTGGAGTGACTCTTTGTTGCATGGAGGGATAGTTATATGATCTAGTTATGTTATTATTGTTGAGAGAACTTGCACTAGTGAAAGTATGAACCCTACGCCTTGCTTCCTAGCATTGAATACCATTTACGCTCACTTTTATTGCTTGCTACCTTGCTGTTTTTATATTTTCAAATTATTAAGACCCATATCTACCATCCATATTGCACTTGTATCACCATCTCTTCGCCGAACTAGTGCACCTATACAATTCACCATTGTATTGGGTGTGTTGGGGACACAAGAGACTCTTTGTTATTTGGTTGCAGGGTTGCTTGAGAGAGACCATCTTCATCTTATGCCTCTCACAGATTGATGAAACTTAGTTCATCCACTTGAGGGAAATTTGGTACTGTCCTACAAACCTCACATGATAGTTATTTTATTGAGTTTAATCCCACTTCTATTCATGAGAAGAAATTTGCTTATGTGGAGAGTAATAAAAATTCTATGCTTGTAGATCATGAAAAGAGTGCTTTATGTGATGGTTATATTGTTGAATTCATTCATGATGCTACTAAAATTTTTTATGAGGGAGGAATATATGCTGGTAGGAATTGCATTAATATCCAGTTTCCTCTCTATGTGCTTAAAATCTTGAAGTTATGCTAGTTTTGCTTTCCTATGCTAGTTGATTATTGTTCCCATAAATTGTTTGCTCACAAAATCCCTATGCATATTAAGTTGGTTAGACTTAAATCTGCTAGTCATATTCTTCATGATGCTCTCTTTATGTTTCAATTCTTATCTTTTATGTGAGCATCATTGAAACCATCATGCCTAGCTAGGGGCGTTAAACGTTGGCGCTTGCTGGGAGGCAACCCAGTTTTATTTTTATTCATTGCCTTTTGCTCCTGTTTAGCAATAAATAATTCATTTGGACTCTGTTTAGATGTGGTTTTATGTTTTAATTAGTGTTTGTGCCAAGTAGAACCTTTGGGAAGACTTGGGTGAAGTCTTTGCGATCTTGCTGTAAAAAACAGAAACTTTTGCACTCACGAGATTAGGTTCCATTTTTTTACTGGAGAGTGATTTTATGTTTATTATTCTTTCAGATGATTAATAGACAAATTCCTCACGTCCACCAATTTATTTCATAATTTTTGGAGTTAGAGAAGTATTCGAATGATACAGATTACTACAGACTGTTTTGTTTTTGACAGATTCTGTTTTCTATGTGTTGTTTGCTTATTTTGATGAATCCATGAGTAGTATTGGAGGGTATGAACCATAGAGAAGTTGGAATACGGTAGATATTACACCAATATGAATTTAGAATTAGTTCACAACAATACCTAAGTGGTGATTTATTTTCTTATACTAACGGTGCTTACGAGTTTTCTGCTAAGTTTTTTGTTGTGAAGTTTTCAAGTTTTGGGTAAAGATTCGATAGACTAAGGAATAAGGAGTGGAAAGAGCCTAAGATTGGGGTTGCCCAAGGCACCCCAAGGTAAAATTCAGGACAACCAAAAGCCTAAGATTGCGGATGGCCCGGATGGCATCGGCTCTTTCGTCTTCGTTCATCGGTAACTTTACTTGGAGCTACATTTTTATTCACCACATGATATGTGTTTTTCTTGGAGCGTCATTTTCTTTTGTTAGGATTTTCTTTCTATTATTTATAATAATTTTGCATCTTTTGTTTCAATGAAAATGTCAAGGATAGCCTTTACCATGCTTACTTTGAAATTATACATGTTGCTATTTCAAAACAGAAAGTTTACCGTTGTTGCATAAATTCCCTAGAATAGTCAGAATATGATAAAATGTTGAAACTTTTTGCTTATTAAGCTCTGATAAATTTTCTACAGTGTGGTGAATTTTCATAATTTTTGGAGTTAGGGAAGTATGATGAATCGTGCATTCTTTATAGACTGTACTATTTTGGCAGATTGCTGTTATGTTTGCATTATTAGCATATGTTTGCTTGTTTAATGATTATATTCGAGGATATGAGTATTAAATATGCAGAGGCATTTAGTATTCAATGTGGAATAATAATTTTTGTAATTTGCTACAGTAGAGGATGATAAGGTTTTTGCATTGGTTTGTACTAACTTATCTCATGAGTTCTTGTTGAGTTTTGTGTGGATGAAGTTTTTGAGATTTAGGAAAACGGAGATATAAAAGGAATTAAGGACATGCAAAAGTTCAAGCTTGGGGATGCCCAGGGCACCCCAAGATAATATTTCAAGAAGTCCCAAGCATCTAAGCTTGGGGATGCCCCGGTATGCATCCCACCTTTCTTCTTCAACAATTATCGGTTAGTATCGGTTGAGCCTAAGTTTTTGCTTCTTCACATGAGTTGTGCTATCCTTGCAATGCCATTTTATTTTATTTTGCTTCTTCACATGAGTTTGAATAAAGTACTTAAGATCTGAAATACTCAAATGACAGAGAGTCCTCACATATCTAAATAATGATTTCTACTTATTGATCTTCACTTATATCTTTTTAGAGTAGTTTCTCATTTACTCATGTGCTTCACTTATATCCTATGAGTAAATGGTTGAATGAGTTGAATATCATAAATCTTCAATTATATATGTTTCATATGCTTATACCATGTGGAGTAATGACTTCACATGTAGGAAGTAGAGGTGGTAAATTTATTGAAAGCTAGCAAACATAGTATTGGTCACTTGAACAATTCATGAAAGAATATTGAAGGAAGAGAGATTTCACATATAAATATACTATCTTGGACATCTTCTCTGATTGTGAGCCCAATAATTATATTCAAACCTGAGCAAATTAGTTGAAGTTGGACAAGGAAGACAACATAATGAGTTATGCTTGGGTATATTTGTATAGAAGTTATATTGTTATGGACCCTCTAACATATGGTGCTTGCTATTTAGAATACTTTGCTAGCCAAAATATCTGTACTAAGCGGGAATACTGCTTGTGCATCCAAAATCGATGAACCAAGTTTCTTCCATGAGTGTCCACCATATTTACCTGTATGCGGTATTTACCTGCCGTTCCAAGTAAATTTGCATGTGCCAAACTCTAAACCTTCAAATAAGAATCTGTTTTGTATGCCCGAATCGCTCATGTAGCAACTAGGGGCTGTCAGTATCTTCCATGCTAGGTGGATTGTTCTCATGATGAGTGGACTCCGCTCATCATTCACGAGAAAATGGCTGGTAACTGGGATGCCCAGTCCTATGATCAAAAGATCAAGAACAAAATCGCAAATAATTTGAACAAAACTCCCCAGGATGGTTGATAGTTGGACGGCACCCATTGTTTCAGACAAGCCGTGGAGTGTGATTGTTGGTGGAGGGGGAGTAAAATCTTTACCTTTCTGTTTGGGAACCGCCTATAATGTATCTAGTATGGAAGATATTGGGAACTCTTGGTCGTTATGTTGACAATGAAAGCATACCTCTAAAAATTATTTTCATCTCTGTTTTAAAGCTTCGAGCTCTGGCACCTCTGCAAATCCCTGCTTCCCTCTGCGAAGAGCCTATATTTTACTTTTATGCAAGAGTCAGTAGTATTCCTTCTCATTCCAACCTACTTTTTAGTTGGCAAGCATCATGTGATGGGGAAAGATCTAAGCATATATGGCCACTCAAATATATTTGATCATGAATTATTATTGTTGACAATTATCTATATGATAAATAAGTTGGGAGGCGAAAATTAAGCCCCTATCTTTCTGTGTGTTCGATGGATGCTATTTGTTCTAAAAATATTCTTTGAGTGGTAGCAATCATAGAAGACTATCTGATAGTTGAGTATGTGGGATTTGCTAAATCAAAGCTCTTAGATAGATCCTTCTTGAAAATAAGATGAATTGCAATTGTTTGATGACTGAGAACATAGTTTGTTAGTTTTCAACAAAGTTTATGATCTATGTTTTAACATGTGAATATCTTGCTACTTGATCATGAGAAGCTTTATGATATGAGCTACTGCTATGATATATAATGATGCTAGAAAAAGTGATTTAAATTATCATTGATCAAACTTGTGCACTTGATAGCAATCCACATCAAAAATTCTGTTTTTATCATTTGCCTACTCGAGGACGAGCAGGAGTTAAGCTTGGGAATGCTTGATACCTCTCCAACGTATCTATAATTTTTTATTGTTCCATGCTATTATATTATCCATCTAGGATGTTTTGTATGCATTTATATGCTATTTTATATGATTTTTGGGACTAACCTATTAACCTAGAACCCAGTGCCAGTTTCTGTTTTTTCCTTGTTTTTGAGTTATACAGAAAAGGAATACCAAACGGAGTCCAATTGACGTGCCAATTTTTGATGGTTTTTTCTGGACGAAAAGAAGCCCCCGGAGTAAAAGAGTTGGGCCAGAAGATTCCTGAGCTGTCAACTAGGGTGGAGGGCGCGCCCACCCCCAGGGCGCGTCCCCCAATCTCGTGGACAACTCAGAGACCCCCTTGACGTGAGACCTACGCCAAAAATTCCCATAAATAAGGAAACCCCTAGAAAATAATCTAGAACGGGAGTTCCGGCGCCGCAAGCCTCTGTAGCCACCAAAAACCAATCAGGACCCTGTTCCAGCACCCTGCCAGAGGGGGGATCCCTCACCGGTGGCCATCTTCGCCATCCCGACGCTCTCCATGACGAGGAGGGAGTAGTTCACCCTCGAGGCTGAGGGTATGTACCAGTAGCTATGTGTTTGATCTCTCTCTGTCTCTCATGTTCTTGATTCGGCACGATCTTGATGTATCGCGAGCTTTGCTATTATAGTTGGATCTTATGATGTTTCTCCCCCTCTACTCTTTTGTAATGGATTGAGTTTTCCCTTTGAAGTTATCTTATTGGATTGAGTCTTTAAGGAATCGAGAACACTTGATGTATGTCTTGCATGTGTTTATCTGTGGTGACAATGGGATATTCACGTGATCTACTTGATGTATGTTTTGGTGATCAACTTGCGGGTTTAGTGACCTTGTGAACTGATAACCCACAAGTATAGGGGAACGCAACAGTTTTCGTGTGTAGAGTATTCAACCCAAATTTATTGATTCGACACAAAGGGAGCCAAAGGATATTCTCAAGTATTAGCAGTTGAGTTGTAAATTAAAACACACCTGGATAACTTAGTATCTAAAGCAAAGTATTTAGTAGCAAAGTAATATGAAAGTAACGGTAACGATAGCAAAGTTTATATTTTTGGGTTTTGTAGTGATTGTAACAGTTGCAACGGAAAAGTAAATAAGCTAAGAACAATATGTGAAAAGCTCGTAGGCATTGGATCGGTTATGGAGAATTATGCCAGATGCGGTTCATCATGTAACAATCATAACATAGGGTGACACAGAACTAGCTCCAATTCATCAATGTGATGTAGGCATGTATTCCGAATATAGTCATACGTGCTTATGGAAAAGAACTTGCATGACATCTTTTGTCCTACCCTACGGTGGCAGCGGGGTCCTAATGGAAACTAAGGGATATTAAGGCCTCCTTTTAATAGAGTACCGGACCAAAGCATTAACACATAGTGAATACATGAACTCCTCAAACTATGGTGATCACCGGGAGTGGTCCCAATTATTGTCACTTCGGGGTTGCCGGATCATAACACATAGCAGGCGACTATAGAGTTGCAAGATAGGATCAAGAACTCACATATATTCATGAAAACATAATAGGTTCAGATCTTAAATCATGGCACTCGGGCCCTAGTGACAAGCATTAAGCAGAGCAAAGTCATAGCAACATCAATCTCAGAACATAGTGGATACTAGGGATCAAACCTAACAAAACTAACTCGATTACATGATAAATCTCATCCAACCCATCACCGTCCAGCAAGCCTACGATGAATTACTCACGCACGGTGGTGGGCATCATGAAATTCGTGATGGAGGATGGTTGATGATGACGACAGCGATGGATTCCCCTCTCCGGAGCCCCGAACGGACTACAGATCAGCCCTCCCGAGAGAGTTTAGGGCTTGGTGGCGGCTCGTATCGTAAAACGCGATGAATCTTTCTCTCTGATTTTTTTCTCCCCGAACACGAATATATGGAGTTGGAGTTGAGGTCGGTGGAGCTCCCGGGGGCCGATGAGGCAGGGGGGCGCGCCCAGGGGGGTAGGGCGCCCCCACCCTCGTGCCCAGGGTGTGGGCCCCTGACCTTGATTCTTTCACCAATATTTATTATTATTTCCCAAAATAATCTCTGTGAAGTTTTAGGTCATTCCAAGAACTTTTGTTTCTGCACATAAATAACACCATGGCAATTTTGCTGAAAACATCGTCATTCCGGGTTAGTTCCATTCAAATCATGCAAGTTAGAGTCCAGAACAAGGGCAAAAGTGTTTGGAAAAGCAGATACGACGGAGACGTATCAACTCCCCCAAGCTTAAACCTTTGCTTGTCCTCAAGCAATTCAGTTGATAAAATGAAAGTGACAAAGAAAAACTTTTACAAACTCTGTTTGCTCTTGTTGTTGTAAATATGTAAAGCCAGCATTCAAGTTTTCAGCAAAAATTAGGAACAACCATATTCACAATAACACTTAGGTCTCATGTTTACTCATGTCAATGGCATAATCAACTAGCGAGCAATAATAATAAATCTTGGACGACAACACTTTCTCAAAAAAATCATGATATGATATAACAAGATGGTATCTCGCTAGCCCTTTCTGAGACCACAAAAACATAAATGCAAAGCACCTTTAAAGATCAAGGACTAACTAGACATTGTAATTCATGGCAAAAGAGATCCAGTCATGGTCATACCCAATATAAATTAATAGTAATGGATGCAAATGACAGCGGTGATCTCCAGCTGATGCTTTTTAATAAGAGGGTGATGACTCAACATAAAAGTAAATAGATAGGCCCTTTGCAGAGGGAAGCACGGATTTGTAGAGGTGCTAGAGCTCGATTTTAAAGCAGAGATAAATAATATTTTGAGCGGCATACTTTCATTGTCAACATAACAACCGAGAGATGTCGATATCTTCCATGCTACACACATTATAGGCGGTTCCCAAACAGAATGGTAAAGTTTATACTCTGCCTCCACCAACAAGCATCAATCCATGGCTTGCTCGAAACAACGAGTGTCTACAACTAGCAACAGCCCCAGGAAGTATTGTGTGCAATTAATTTGATTTCATTTGCACAAAGCATGGGACTGGGCATCCCGGTGACCAGCCATTTTCTCGTGAGTGAGGAGCAGAGTCCACTCCTCTTGAGAATAACCCGCCTAGCATGGAAGATACAGACATCCCTAGTTGATACATGAGCTATTCGAGCATACAAAACAGAATTTCACTTGAAGGTTTAGAGTTTGGCACGTACAAATTTACTTGGAACGGCAAGTAGATAGCGCATATAGGAAGGTATAGTGGACCCATATGGAATAACTTTGGGGTTTAAGGGATTGGATGCACAAGCAGTATTCCCGCTTAGTGCAAGTGAAGGCTAGCAAAAGACTGGGAAGTGACCAACTAGAGAGCGACAACAGTCATGAACATGCATTAAAATTAATAAACATTGAGTGCAAGCATGAGTAGGATATAATCCACCATGAACATAAATATCATGAAGGCTATGCTGATTTGTTTCAACTACACGTGTGAACATGTGCCAAGTCAAGTCACTTGAATCATTCAAAGCAGGATACCACCCTATCATACCACATCACAACCACTTTAATAGCATCTTGGCACGCAAGGTAAACCATTATAACTCATAGCTAATCAAGCAGGCACGAGCAATTATGATCTCTAATTGTCATTGCAAACATATTTATCCATAATAGGCTGAATCAGGAACGATGAACTAATCATATTTACAAAAACAAGAGAGGTCGAGTTCATACCAGCTTCTCTCATCTCAATCATTCCATCATATATCATCATAATTGCCTTTCACTTGCACGACCGAATGATGTGGATAATAATAATAGTGCACGTGCATTGGACTAAGCTGGAATCTGCGAGCATTCAATAAACAGGAGAAGACAAGGTAATATGGGCTCTTGGTTAAATCAACAATAATGCATATAAGAGTCACTTCAACAATTTAATCATGGTCTTCTCCTATCGACCCCAAAGAAAAGAAAAGAAATAAAACTATTTACACGGGAAAACTCCCAACAAGCAAAAGAAGAACAGGAAATATTTTTGGATTTTCTTTTTAATTTTTTTACTACAAGCAAGAAAGTAAACTAGCTAAAAGCTATTACTAATTTTTTTGGTTTTCTTAAGGTTTATCAAACACACAAGAAGAAAGCATAAAAAGGAAAATAAACTAGCATGGATAGTACAATGAAAAAGTATGAGCACCGACATCTAGAATGAGTGTGTGTGAACATAAATTAATGTCGGTGAGAAATACGTACTCCCCCAAGATTAGGCTTTTGGCCTAAGTTGGTCTATGGACATGAATGGTCTGGCGAATATCCATAGTTGTAGTTGGGGTCATACTGAGATGCAGCAGTCATTGCATCGTGGGCTGTAGCTTGGAGGCGAGCTATCTTAGCCCTCCTCTTATACTCCTCCGCCTCCTCTCTTGTTATAAAATATCTCCCTTTTGCCTGAAAGTCAAAGAAAGTACAAGCAGGGAGAACGACGTGATAGGTGCGTCGTCTGTCAAAGATTAGTCGGTACTGGAGGAACTGATCGTTCCTCTCAACAAAATGATGATGAACCATAGCCTCATAATCCAAATAAGCAGGAGGCAACTCAACATCATCCTCACATATGGTTACACCAAGAATATTAGCTATACGGGTTGCATAAATCCACCAAAGAAATCTCCATTAAATCTATTATGATGCAACCTACATGCAACAATGGCTCCCAAATTATAATGTTTATCTCCTAACACAGCACTCCTGAGAACACTGAGATCAGTGACACATATGTGACATGCTTCATCCTTACCATTTATTCACCTACCTATGAAGAGAGCAAAATAATGTATCGCAGGAAAATGGATGCTCCCTATGGTAGCTTGTGCTATGTCTTTAGATTCCCCCACAGTTATACTAGCAAGAAAATCTCTAAATTCAGATTTGCGGGGTTCACTAGTACTACCCCATTGTGGAAGTTTGCAAGCAGTGGTAAAATCCTATAAGTCCATAGTATAAGAATTTTCATAAAGATCAAACAAGACAATTTGAGAATTGCGTGTAGATGAAAATTCAAACCTCCTCACAAAGGAACTAGTGAGATAGTGGTACTGGCGGCACTTTTCCGCCTCGAAGCTCAAAAGATCAGCATTAGGCAAATATGCGTTAAATTCTTCCTTAAGTCCTGCTTGATCCATGAAGTCCTCTGAAGGCCATTCACAAGCCTGTACTGGAGCGTCCCTTGGTGGTTCATCGTCAGCATCGTGCATTGCAAGCCTGGGTCCTTGCTTCCTTGAAGGACCACCTTGGTACATTTTCCTAAACATATTTCTTCCTCTGAAAAATTTCTAATTTTTTTACTAACTTCAAATAAAAGTGAGCCAAACTCAACAAAATTGATAGCAACTGCTCCTACAAGTGCCTAGAGCCTATATCATGCATTAGAACTACTTGGAACCATATAAATTTGACATGCAAGCTCGAGAACATGGTCACCTAGGCAGCACAAATTTGCAAAGAATAAAGCACTAGAAAAAACTAATTGGACCAATGGAGGAGTCACATACAAAGGAACAATCCCCCAAAGTAGTTTTGTGACAGGTGCTTTGAGTATGGAGATCGAAAATCGCAGCAAAATGAGCTAGAACTCGTGCTTGAGCTGGATGGTGATTTTTTTGGGAGGAAGAAGAAGTGTGTGGGTGCAGGAATAAGTGGAGGGGAGCCACCATGGGCCCACGAGGCGGGGGGCGCCCAAGGGGGTGGGCGCGCCCTGGACCCTCGTGCCTAGGTGCTTGCTCCCCCTGTTGTGTTCTCAGTGCCAAATATTCTCAAATATTTCAGAAAAAATCATATTGAATTGGCAGGGCATTTGGAGAACTTTTATTTTCGGGATATTTTTATATTGCACGGATAATTCAGAAAATAGACAGAAAATACTATTTTTACTTTATTTCAACTAAATAACAGAAAGTAAAAGGAGGGTACAGAAGGTTGTGCTTTCTAGTTTCATTCATTTCATGCTCATCAAAAGAAAATCCACTAACAAGGTTGATCAAATCTTGTTAATAAACTCATTCCGAATAACATGGAACCAGAGAAATTTCGAATAACACCATGTTACCTCAACGGGGATATGCATATCCCTAATAATAAGAATATCATATCTATTTTCGACAATAGGAAGAGGAAATTCAAAACCTCCAAAAATAATCGATGGAATTTTCCAATAGTGTTGATAGTATGAAGTTGAGGTTGTTTCTTCGGAAAGTGTACCGTATGCTCATTACCATTGACATGAAAAGTGACATTGCCTTTGTTGCAATCCATAACAGCCACTGCAATATTCAGAAAGGGTCTTCCAAGAATAATAGACATACTATCGTCCTCGGGAATATCAAGAATAACAAAGTCTGTTAAAATAGTAACATTTGCAACTACAACAGGCACATTCTCACAAATACCGACAGGTATAGCAGTTGATTCATCGGCCATTTGCAAAGATATTTCAGTAGGTGTCAACTTATTCAAATCAAGTCTACGATATAAAGAGAGAGGCATAACACTAACACCGGCTCCAAGATCATATAAAGCAGTTCTAACATAGTTTCTTTTAATGGAGCATGGTATAGTGGGTACTCCTGGATCTCCAAGTTTCTTTGGCATTCCACCCTTGAAAGTGTAATTAGCAAGCATGGTGGAAATTTCAGCTTCCGCTATCTTTCTTTTATTAGTAACAATTTCTTTCATGTACTTAGCATAATGATTCATTTTGAAAATATCAGTTAATCGCATACGCAAAAAGATAGGTCTAATCATTTCAGCAAAGCGCTCAAAATCCACATCATTCTTTTTCTTGGATGGTTTGGGAGGAAAAGGCCTGGGTTTCTGAACCCATGGTTCGCTTTCTTTACCGTGTTTCCTAGCAACAAAGTCTCTCTTATTATAACATTGATTCTTTGACTGTGGGTTATCAAGATCAACAGTAGGTTCAATTTCTACATCATTATCATTACTAGTTTGAGCATCATCATGAACATCATCATTAACATTATTACTAGGTTCATGTTCATTACCAGATTGTGTTTCAGCATCAGAAATAGAAATATCATTTGGATTCTCAGGTGGTTCAACAATAGGTTCACTAGAAGCATGCAAAGTCCTATCATTTTAATTTTTCTTCTTTTTAGAAGGACTAGGTGCATCTAAATTATTTCTCTGAGAATCTTGCTCAATTCTCTTAGGATGGCCTTCAGGATACAAAGGTTCCTGAGTCATTTTACCAGTTCTAGTAGCCACTCTAACAGCATAATCATTATTCTTACTATTCAGTTCATTGAGTAGATCATTCTGAGCTTTAAGTACTTGTTCTACTTGAGTGGTAACCATAGAAGCATGTTTACTAATGATTTTTAGTTCACCTTTAACTCTAGACATATAATCACTCAAGTGTTCAATAATATAAGCATTTTGTTTTAATTGTCTACCAAAATAAGCATTAACATATTCTTGCTTAACCATAAAGTTATCAAACTCATACAAACATTGGCTAGTAAACTTAGTGGGAGGGATTTTAGCTTTATCATATCTATTGAGAGAATTTACCTTTACTACCTGTATCGGGTTATCAAGACCATGAGTTTCTTCAATAGGTGATGAATTAAGACCATATATTTCTTCAGTAGGCGGTAAATTAAGACCATGTATTTCATCAATAGGAGGTAAATTCTTAACGTCTTCAGCTTTAATACCCTTTTCTTTCATAGATTTCTTTGCCTCTTGCATATCTTCAGGACTGAGAAATAGAACACCCCTCTTCTTCGGAGTTGGTTTAGGAATACGCTCAGGAGCTGGCTCAGGAAGTGTCCAATTATTTTCATTTGTCAACATATTATTCAATAGTATTTCAGCTTCATCCGGTGTTCTTTCCCTGAAAACAGAACCAGCACAACTATCCAGGTGGTCTCTGGAAGCATCGGTTAGTCCATTATAAAAGATATCAAGTATTCATTTTTCTTAAGAGGATAATCAGGCAAAGCATTAAGTAATTGGAGAAGCCTCCCCCAAGTTTGTGGGAGACTTTCTTCTTGAATTTGCCCAAAATTATATATTTCCCTTAAAGCAACTTGTTTCTTATGAGTGGGGAAATATTTAGCAGAGAAGTAATAAATCATATCCTGGGGAGTACGCACACAACCAGGATCAAGAGAATTAAACCATATCTTAGCATCACCCTTTAATGAGAAAGGAAATATCTTAAGGATATAAAAGTAGCGAGTTCTCTCATCATTAGTGAACAAGGTGGCTATATCATTTAATTTAGTAAGATGTGGCACAACAGTTTCAGATTCATAGCCATAGAAAGGATGAGATTCAACCAAAGTAATTATATCGGGATCAATAGAGAATTCATAATCCTTATTAGTAACAAAGATAGGTGAAGTGGCATAAGCAGGATCATATTTCATCATAGCATTCAGGGTTTTTTGTTTCAGCTTAGCTAATAATTTCTTAAGATCACTTCTATCATTGCAAGCAAGAAAGTCTCTTTTAGTTTCTTCATCCATAACATAGCCCTCAGGCACAACAAGCAATTCATATTTACTGAGAGAGCCTTCATCATCACTTTCATCAATATTATCAGTTTCAATAATTTCATTCTATCTAGCCCTAGCAAGTTGTTCATCAAGAAATTCACCAAGTGGCATAGTAGTATCAAGCGTGGAAGTAGTTTCATCATAACTATCATGCATAGCAGAAGTGGCATCATCAATAACCTGCGACATATCAGAATTATTAGCAGAAGCAGGTTTGGATGTCGCAAGCTTACTCAAAACAGATGGTGAATCAAGTGCAGAGCTAGATGGCAGTTCCTTACCTCCCCTCGTGGTTGAGGGATAATTTTTTTCGCGTCTTTCAAGTTCTTCATAGTGACCAGAAGATATAAATCCCAAGTAACTCAAAGAATAGAGCTATGCTCACCGGCAACGGCGCCAGAAAAAAGTCTCGATGACCCAAATTTATTGATTGGGCACAAGGGGAGCCAAAGAATATTCTCAAGTATTTGCAATTGAGTTTTCAATTCAACCACACCTGGATAACTTAGTATCTGCAGCAAAGTATTTAGTAGGAAAGTAATATGAAATTAACCGTAACGATAACAAAAGTAATATTTTTGGGTTTTGTAGTGATTGTAACAGTAGCAATGGAAAAGTAAATAAGCTAAGAATAATATGTGAAAAGCTCGTGGGCATTGGATCGGTGATGGAGAATTATGCCGGATGCGGTTCATCATGTAACAATCATAACATAGGGTGACACAGAACTAGCTCCAATTCATCAATGTAATGTAGGCATGTATTCCGAATATAGTCATACATGCTTATGGAAAAGAACTTGCATGACATCTTTTGTCCTACTCTCCCGTGGCAGCGGGGTCCTAGTGGAAACTAAGGGATATTAAGGCCTCCTTTTAATAGAGTACCGGACCAAAGCATTAACACATAGTGAATACATGAACTCCTCAAACTATGGTCATCATCGGGAGTGGTCCCGATTATTGTCACGCTACTAGAAAAGGGCCTACTAATGGCGCACCTCTAGGCATACTAATGGCGCACTACTAGTGTGCCATTAGTATCTGGTATACTAATGGCAAAATCTCAGGTCAAATCGCACTCTGTGGTCAAACTTCCTGGAAGGTCACCCATCCTCACACTACTCCAGCCCGAGCACGCTTAACTTCGTAGTTCTATCCAACCCAGCACCACCTCACTTCACAGGCACTTGTTGATATATCTATCATATCAATCCTATTAATCCTTGCTGATGTCTAGGACTTTGTTCATGTTCATGAGTATGATGAAATTTTGAAAAAATATTTCAAACTTCCCAGTCATATTACGTATCATATTTTGAAAAATAATTCAATTTTTTAAACCAATTTCTTTTCTGTTACTAGTGGCGCACCTAGCATACGGTGCGCCACTAGTAAGTTTGAATTTTTTTGAATTTTTTGCCTCCGGATCTTAAAAGCCCCATAACTTTTTTCTGTTAAGTTTTTGGGGATTTTGAAAATGTATAACGGGGTTCCTCTGGTTAAATTCGAATGTAACTTTTCGAGTAGATGATTTTTCATATAGAAAACTTTTTAATCCGAGTTCGTATGCAAAAGTTATGCCCATTTTACAAATTCCACAGAGATTTTGCAAATAAAGTCGAAATTCATATTTGTAAATTTTCCAAACAACTAGACCACATATCACATGGGAAACTTATTTTCTTTTATTTTTTGACATTTCCATCAATTTCTTTTATTTTTTTTAAACTAAAAAGGCGGTCCATGGGGGGGGTGGGGGGGGGCAATCGGTGGAAGTTTTGGGCCAAGTTAGTAATGGCACACCGTGGGAGTGGTGCGCCATTACTAGTTAAACTAGTAATCGCGCACCACACCCACGGTGCGCCATTACTAGTTTTGAAAATAAAATAAACCAAATTCTGAAAAAAATTGAAAAAAAAACTTAGTAATGGCGCACCAGTTAACTACTAATGGCGCACCAGTTAACTAGTAATGGCGCACTGTCAACTAGTGCGCCATTACTAGTTTTGAAAAAATAAAAAAAAAATTTGAAAAAAAAATTTGAATTTTTTTTACTAGTGGCGCACCGTGGATGTGGTGCGCCATTACTAGTTTAACTAGTAATGTCGCACTATCCACTGGTGCGCCATTACTAGTTTTGAAAAAAAATTGTTACTAATGGCGCACCGTGGATGTGGTGCGCCATTAGTATTTGGACACTAATGGCGCACCAGACATGTGGTGCGCCATTAGTACTAATGGCGCACCACATGTCTGGTGCACCATTAGTACTAATGGCGCACCACATGTCTGGTGCGCCATTAGTGGCCATATCATCTATAGCCCTTTTCCTAGTAGTGTCACTTCAGGGTTGCCGGATCATAACACATAGTAGGTGACTATAGACTTGCAAGATAGGATCAAGAACGCACATATATTCATGAAAACATAATAGGTTCGGATCTGAAATCATGGCACTCGGGCCCTAGTAACAAACATTAAACTAGTAATGGTTCTCTCTGATTTTTCTCCCCGAACACGAATATAAGGAGTTGGAGTTGAGGTCGGTGGAGCTCCAGCAGGCCCACGAGGCAGGGGGCGCGCCCATGGGGGCAGGGCACGCCCCCACCCTCGTGCCCATGGTGTGGGCCCCCTAACCTTGATTCTTTGGCCAATATTTTTTATTATTTCCAAAAATAATCTCCGTGAAGTTTCAGGTCATTCCGAGAACTTTTGTTTCTACACATAAATAACACGATGGCAATTCTGCTATAAACAGCTTCAGTCCGGGTTAGTTCTATTCAAATCATGTAAGTTAGTGTCCAAAACAAGGGCAAAAGTGTTTGGAAAACTAGATACGACGGAGACGTATCATGAACTTATGCATAGGGGTTGGCACACGTTTTCGTCTTGACTCTCCGGTAGTAACTTTGTGTCACTATTTGTTGTTCTTTGTGTCGGTTGAATAGATGAATCTGAGATTTTGTCATGCATATTGTATAATCATACCCACGGATATTTGACGTGACATTGGGGTATCTAGGTGACATTAGGGTTTTGGTTGATTTCTGTCTTAAGGTGTTATTCTAGTACTAACTCTTGAATAGATCGATAAAAAATGATAACTTTGAGGTGGTTTCGTACCCTACCATAATCTCTTCGTTTGTTCTCCGCTATTAGTAAATTTTGAGTGACTCTTTGTTGCATGTTGAGGGATATTTATATGATCCAGTTATGTAATTACTGTTGAGAGAACTTGCACTAGTGAAAGTATGAACCCTAGGCATGGTTTCCTAGCATTGCAATGCCGTTTACGCTCACTTTTATCGCTTGCTACCTTGCTATTTTTATATTTTCATATTACAAATACCCATATCTACCAACCATATTGCACTTGTATCACCATCTCTTCGCCGAACTAGTGCACCTATACAATTTACCATTGTATTGGGTGTGTTGGGGACACTGTTATTTGGTTGCAGGGTTGCTTGAGAGAGACCATCTTCATCCTGCGCCTCCCACGGATTGATAAACCTTAGGTCATCCACTTGAGAGAAATTTGCTACTGTCCTACAAACCTCTGCACTTGGAGGCCCAATAACGTCTACAAGAAGATGGTTGCGTAGTAGACATCATGGTGCCGCATTCATGCCCGGGCAAAGCGGACACGACCTCTCATTGGCGCCTGCATTGAAGAGAGAAGCGGATTCAAGAGTGATGGTTACTTCGTCCATCCAACTTACTGTTGAGTCTATGTGATTTGACGGCTCATTGGTCATTATTACTGAGGTGGTAGGACTGCTGGATGTCCCACGCTTTCTGCGAAAGGAGGTACTACTAGATTACAATTTCCTCCATTATTATAGAGGAGGAGTGCGAGAGCATTGAAAACATGCAGGCTCAGTGATTACATGGCCCACCTCACATTATCACCATATTTTTTGGACACCATGCGACACCTAACTCTTTACATAGTACTAGTATAGTATGTACTGTAATTTGTCAGCGAGATAAATTTGTACAATGCAATGAAGCTTCCAGCTTCTGTTTCATGTATCTTGCGTCCAAGGTTGCCCGTTGCAACATTTCATCAAATACAAAGGAGACTAACATGCATGCTATTGCATCTTCATGATCATAGCCAATATGTACTCCCTCCATTCCAAAATAAGTGTCTCAACTTTATGCAAACTTCAGTACAAAGTTGTACTACTACTAAAGTTGACACTTACTTTGGAACTGAGAAAGCTAAAGAAAAAAATGATCCACGCAGTCCCTAGCCCTTGAACCGTAAACCCTAACCAGTCTTTAATTTGCTGGCAACGTCGGAGCTTTCGAAGAAATGAAGTTTGCAACCCTTTGACCATCGGATCATTTTGTGCAGTTTCACCAAAATCGAGATGAGCATCCCTATGGCAAAGAAATTGAAGAAGCGTGATTAGAATAAGATTACTTGGACTAGTTGATGAGACATAAAATCATCACAAATACAGTAGGTAGAAGCCAGTAGAGGTATGTGCGGGGCAAAGAAGTAGAGAAATATCCACATGGAGTGATGTGGGCAGCTGGAGTAGTGGTGCAAGCCGGCTTTAAAGGAAGTTGTACCTGAGGGATGTCGGGACGTAGCTCAACCTAGAGGAGGGCGGCGGGAGGCGGCAACTGCCCACATCATGGCAGTGAGCAAGGGACGAAGGCAGCCTCACCATCTTTGTGAGAGAGAATAGCGGCGACCCCTGATCGGGACGTGCCGACAGTGGGTTTTCACCATCGGCAACGGCGACCGCATCTACACTAAGTATCCACCCCTTCCCCCGGCGGGTGTGATCCGCCGGGATGTTAGAGATGTGTCCACAGTCGTTTTGTGCGAGAGAGTGTGAAGAGAGTAACCCCAGCAAGCAACCGTGTAGGCTCGTCCTGGCTATGTATAGAGTGGAGCGGTTTCCTTTTCTCTACATATGAACCTATTTATATTGCGTATGTGCCACTGAAGAAAAAAACTTATTTATAAATGACGCGGCTCCGTTCAAGCGTGGTTCCCGACCCTCCATTCTTTATAAGTGAGTAACTACTACTAGACGCGTCAAATTATCATGTGGGCTGCATCATCTTACAGAAATGAGCTCCACCGTATCACGTGTGTGATTGGGGAAGACGCAAAAGATGCAAAGAGTGCTACTAGTACACTACATGCGTGGGTGCGTGCACCTCTTCTCTTCGAGCATAGTTATTAAAAGTATAGCCCACTACTGTACTACCACGCGGTTATTATATATGGTCAAAGAGTATAGGCAGTAATAATGACTAATAAGCCGTGAAATCACAAGGCCCACCTTTCTCTATGTTTGACCGAGGAACCAACCATAATTTCACTCCTTGTTGAATATCTATCCGCTGCTACCTCCGCGAATAAATAAAAATCCGCTTTACCTCCGTAGCATGGTTAATAATATAGCCATGTTAATCACGATGTAGAAATATCATTCGCTGATACAATAGGGCTGGATCTAAGGCTGGTGATTTTTTTACATTGTCTCTTTCTCTTTTTGTCTCATTTACTCATTTTACATAGGACCACGTGTAGAGGATGGCTATTCCTTTCAATGGGACTTCTTCATGGGGTTTAAGAGTAAGGCTGGTCATAGTGGGGAGTAACTTAGACTAGTAACATGCTTTTGTTACTACTCCATGTTACTACCTTCATAATGGGTAGTAACATATAGATGGTAACATACAAACCTTCATTAATTGAGACATAGAATCATTTTACCTCGGGGTGTGTTATGTTATAGTAACATACTCCCTCCGTTCCAGAATATAAGGTGTAATGGTTTCCGTGCAAGTCAACCATTTAAAAGTTTGACCAAGATTGTAGACCAAAATAGAAACATATGCAATACCTAATAGATAAAATATGAAACTACCTTTCATGATCGATCAAATGATATAAATTTCATATTGTGAATATTAATATATTTTTCTAAACACTTGGTCAAACTTGCACTCGTTTGACTTTTGAAAAAACAAATACACCTTATATAAAGGAATGGAGGGAGTATTATGTTACAACAAGCATCTCTTTCATCATTAACTCCATGCCACATAAGCAAATTTGTCTTGGGATGTGTCATGTTACTACATAAGTTACTCCCACTATGATTAGCCTAAGCAGCTCCGAATTATGCCCGTTGCCCACCACTCTGAATCATGCCATCTATGATAGGGAGTAGTCCCATTGCAACAATGAGGTCCACTAGGTATAGCACGTCCTGTAAGAACAGACTGTCACACAAAACATACATATTGTTGTATTCTTCCTCGTCCAGTACGTACCACTGGTACGTACTACTAGTACTACTACTCGTTCTCCTATAAACCTTGCGCTTGGCATCTCCAAAATATTAACCTTGCGATTGGCTCTTCGCCTGTTTGGGAAGTCGAGCAATAATGGTACTGCAGTATATATCATTCTGGCTATATGAGACCAAATGAATTGTTGCACGTCCACCACATGGGCGAGGGAGAGTGCGTACTATTATCGGTTTCAATATTGACTACATACAGAGCAAAATGAGTGAATCTACACTCTAAAATACGTCTATATACATCAGTGTTTGGAGTATGTACTAGTAGTTCATATTGAAGTCTACTAAAGGACATATATTCCAAACAATATGACAATCTCTCTAACCAAGGTAGGGACGAGGAGTAAATGGAGGGAGTAGTAAAATTTTCTCCTCGTCCTATGAGTCACCGTGCGCGTGGGCGAGGGAGCGGGCAAAGGCGGAGTAAGAAAGCTTCAGCTCGTCCCGCGAGCCACCGCGCCCGTGGGCGGGGGAGACGGCGTACTAAGCAAGCTTCTCCTTGTTCTGCGAGTTGACGGGACACATCAAAAGTAATATGCATAGAGCATTGCCTCTAAGGTAGGCCCCACATGGTTTGCCTCTTTTTTAACATAACACGTCAAGTCGCAATTTGTTTGTTCACCCATGGTAGACGATCCTCCATCAAGTGGACAACCAGTACACATGTCAAATTACCATGTGGGCTGTCTTTTCGTACAGAAATGAGCTCTACCGTGTACCCGCGCGGGTGTGTTTGGGAAAGAGACGGGAGTATGTGCGCCGTGCGTGCACCTCTTCTCTTCATGCACGTCTCCCACCTACGTGGGTGTGTGAGAGAGAGATACAAACCTGGACAGATGGCGTGTGCGTTCATGAGTGTTTTTTTTGGGGGGGTGATTTCGTGAATGTATTTGTGGGAATATGTGTCGATGACATCTCACACAAAAATTTGACACATGCAATGCGTGTGAAATAGAGGCCTATCGATATCATATATAGAGGGGGCGATCCACGAGAAGAGAGGGAGGGGTCATAGATATCGATAGAGTCGAAGAGAGGATCAAGTGGATGGGTGAGAGATCGATGAAGAGAGCCATCAAAATTGTGTGTGTACAAGTCAAAGATATAGGGCGACTGGCCTACCGGAACGTCGGAGGGCGCATGGCAACTTTGTGTGTGGCGGGGAGACATGACTAGAGCGCTCGATGTATCGGTGTGTGTGGGGGGAGGAGGGGGGAGGCAGAGGCCTAACTAGAGAGGTAGAATGACTCGTATATGTGTTGAGAAGGAGAGACCCAGCTATGTCTTGAGGGAGATCAGTCGACATCCATACATAACTGAAGGACGGGAAATAGGTTGGACACACACACACACACACACACACACACACACACAGAGAGAGAGAGAGAGAGGGAGAGAGGACAGACAGGGGGAGGGGGAGGGGTAGAGTGCTGGATGGGTGATGAGTTGCTTCTCGAAGATGGTGGGAGAGGCCTACTACACAAATTGAGGGTAGAACCGCAATATTATCAATAAGAGTGGGGATGTGTTTCTATGTGTGCATGTGTGTCGGTGTCAAAACCGGCGGATCTCAGGTAGGGGTCCCGAACTGTGCGTCTAGGCCGGATGGTAACAGGAGACAAGGGACACGAAGTTTACCCAGGTTCGGGCCCTCTCAATGGAGGTAAAACCCTACTCCTGCTTGATTAATATTGATGATATGGGTAGTACAAGAGTAGATCTACCACGAGATCAAGGAGGCTAAACCCTAGAAGCTAGCCTACGGTATGGTTGTTGTATGATGAAGTTGTCCTACGGACTAGAACCCTCCGGTTTATATAGACACCGGATAGGGTTAGGGTTAAACAAAGTCGGTTACAATGGTAGGAGATCTTGAATATCCGCATCGCCAAGCTTGCCTTCCACGCCAAGGAAAGTCCCTTCCGGACACGAGACGAAGTCTTCAATCTTGTATCTTCATAGTCCTGGAGTCCGACTGAAGGTATAGTCCGGCTATCCGAACACCCCCTAATCCAGGACTCCCTCAGTAGCCCCTGAACCAGGCTTCAATGACGACGAGTCCGGTGCGCAAATTGTCTTCGGCATTGCAAGGCGGGTTCCTCCTCCAAGTTCTTCATAAAAGATTTGTAAACACCAAGAGTAGTGTCCGGCTATGCAAAATAAGTTTCCACATATTGCCATAGATTGAATAGTACTAACACAAATCTAATCTGCCGACGTATTCCGTAGCGTGACATCACACTACGGCCAAGTCCTTTTCTCGAATCGTTTTTACTCTTCCACCTCAGCGTGTTTTGCGAGGCAGTTCCTTGGCACGTCTTGTCAAAGCAGAGATCGTGTGCCCCTTTCTACGGGATTCTCATCAATACGGACGTGGGTAACCCAATCGTGCCTGTTAGCACGTTTCCTCGATTAAAGGCGAGTCCCAAACGGTTACGGGGGGGGGGGGGTGGCTCTTGGTATTCAACCTCTTATAAAGAGACCAAGGCCTTACTTCTTTTTCCAACCTCAAACGAGTTCGCCCGTCGCCTCGAGTTCCAACACCCTAGGCTCCAGATTTCAGGCGCTTCGGACCTTCGACCATGTCCGGTTCTGACCTTCAAGGCCGATGGATGCCCTCCTCCGTCACAGAAGAGGACGTGCTAAAGTTGAGAGAGGCTAAGTTCCTGATCGGCGAAATTTCGCATAGGTTGCCTGTTCAAGGGCAGGCCACTCCCAGTCCCCAGCCCGGTGAGAGCGTGGTGTTCATGTCTCACTTCCTTCGAGGGTTAGGCTTCCCAATGGATCCCTTTGTGAGGGGGCTGCTGTTTTATTACGGGCTGGAATTCCACGACTTAGCTCCGGAGTCCATGCTCCACATTTCCTCATTCATCGTCTTGTGTGAAGCGTTCCTCCGTGTTACCCCTCACTTCGGATTATGGCTCAAGACTTTCAAAGTGGAGCCGAAGATGATCGAGGGACGGCACACAGAGTGCGGAGGTGCTGTTATAAGCAAGAATGCTGATGCTCCATGGTCCGAGGGCTCTTTTCAAGAGGAGCTCGGTTTGTGGCAACAAGAGTGGTTCTATATCACCACTCCCAGGGGCACTAAGTGGGTGACGCCTCCTGCCTTTCGCTGGGGTCCCCCACCACGGCTAACGTCATGGGTCAGCAGAGGGTTAGATTGGGGGTTACCCAAAGACGGGCCCTTGTTGCAGGGCCGCATTAGGGATCTCTTAGAAGGAGACCTCAGCCTGGTCAAGGTAACACAGGTCATGTTGATTCGCCGGATATTGCCCGGCAAACGTCGCTCCCTTCTCCTGTGGGAGTTTAATCCAGAGGGACCGCGGGCCCTCCAGAATTTCATGGGCGCAACGCCCGCGGAGATGTATAAGCTGTTCTTCAGATCACAAGCAATGTGTCCGGTTTTGACGGAGGACGCAGGCCTAAGCTCCAATCGCCCGGATACTCAAGTAAGTAACTTTGTGCCCGGACACGCTATCCGTATAATTGTCATGAACTTGCCCCTAAAAGAGCTGTCCTTTTAAACAGGAGTGGATAGCGAAGGCAAAGCTGATCAGGTGTCCGGCTCCCCTTCCCGAAACCAGGCCAGATCCCGTGCTTGTCAGGATGTTGAAGATAATGCCTTTGGAGGGAAGTAAGGGGGAGAACAAGGGAACTATGGCCCCCTCGAAGGAGTCCGCTTCGGAGGGAGGAACCGACAATTCCTCTCCTAAGGGGAAGAAGAGGGCCGCCTCTGACGACCCGGAGACCATGGCCTCGAAGCAGGGGAAAAATCCTCGTCAGAGGGTCCGACGCCGCGGAGTTCCTCGACCGAACTACGCCCTGAAAGGGATCATCCCTCCAGCGGTTCATAAGTAGAGAAAGGTTCCACTTTTGAGGGATGAGGGAAATCCTTGATTTATACCTGAGAAGATTAACCGAAATTTTACCTTGTAGCTCGGACCTCAGTCCTTCTCAGTAGAGCTCGTCTTCGGGGGATCTTCTTCCGATGATGATGGAGAGCGGGACGCCTCCCCCTGCCGTACCGCCTAGCGAGGCGGGCGACGCTGAGGTGTCGTCGCAAAGGGTTCCTCCGAATCTGGCAGGGGAGGAAGATAGCCATATGTCCCCCCAAGATTCTCCGCGTCCGGCCTTCGAAAAAGGCCATAGGACAAGTCCGGCACCGTCTGGTGTTCGGCTGGAGGAGCTAAAGATTCTGCTGGGGCGAGCTTCTATCTCAGAGGAGCACCGCACATTGATGGGCACGGTGATTGAAAGGATTTCATCCGCAGAAAGCGGATTGCATGAAGCCGTCAACATTTTACTGACGGGTTTTGAGGTATGTTAGATAATGTACACTTTTGTCAGTTGCGCATAAGTAAGCTGCGCCGTGTGTAGATAGTAGCCCCTGAGACTCTGTGTGCTGTCAAGAAATGACGGCACGTAGAGGATCATAATCCCAGGTCTAAGGTGTCGCCCTTCAATGTAGGTGGTGAGGTGTCTGGAATCGAGCCGAGCTGATGATTTTGCCGAACTAAAGCGCCAACAGGACGTGGCGGATGCCGACATCGCGCTTGTCAACAAGCGGCTTGATGAGGCTCAAGGTATGTAATTCCTCGAGCAGCATTGGCTAAGAGGAGTTTTATGCCATTGTCTAGCAGTGTATGTGCTTGACGCAGATGGTGCGGCCGCCGTGGAGAATCTTAGGGCAGAACTTGCCCGAGCTAAAGAACAAGCCTGAAAGAGCGATGCGGCTGCCCAGAAAGCTCTTGAAGAGCTGAGAGCCGAACAAGCTGCTTACTGCCGAAGCAAGGAGGAGATGGCCGAGATGACCGTGAAGTTAGAGCGCACTGCTGATCGTTGCAAGCTTCTTGAAGAAGAAGAACGGGCAAAGCAGACAGACTTGGAGAAAGCCGTTGCTGATGACAAGGACGCTCGCTCTGCGATGAGAGCTGTGAAGGAGGAGCTGCGTCAGGCCGAACAGATTGCGGCTGGAAAGCCATTTATGCTGCGGAGGAAGTTTTGCAATCCGAAGTTTGCTCCGATAGACCGGATGTGGAGTGTGGAGGACACCAATCTGGATTTGGCGGCAAGTGCTGCTGATGCGACCGAACACTTTCCAGATCTAAAAGATTGCGAAGTGGAAAAGCTTTTCTGGTCGCAGTTCCACAATCCAGAACGTCCATTGGTAGTGGACGATCACCTGGCTCAATGGGCCGAACTGAATAGGTTGTCCGCACTTGCCATGAAGTACGTCATGGGTCATCTTTGGCTAGGGAGATCGGAGCCGAAGAGTTATTTCAGCTTGGTGCAGCAATTCCTTGACGCGGTGCCGCGTATTAATGCGATGAAGAGGTCAGCATGCATAGAGGGCGCACGGATGGCTCTTGCCCGTGTCAAGACATACTGGGCAGAGATGGAGACCACCGTTGTTGCGTCCCGAGATTCGGACAAAAGCCGAGTACCCTCCGAGCACTATTTTCAGGATTGAGGGCGCTCGTGTAATAGAGACGCAGTGCTCGAAGGATGCTATGTTATGATAGCATATGTAATTATAAAGCAATATTTTGATAAATTGTAGTGGCCTTTTATACTTGTGCCTTCAAGTATTGGGAACACCTCCTGTGCGGCCGTTTTTAAAATATATATATATATATATAATCTGAAAGATGGCAGTCGTTTGCTTCAGCCCCCACGCACATAGTGCGGGGGTGCTCGCAGAAGACGCATTTTCACACATAATCCAACGTCTTGGTCCTACAAAGGAGGTGATAGCGCAGCGGGCCAGGAAACCGGACTATAATGCTTTACACTTTCACTTAGCCATAGGAGCTTGACAGGGGGACTATTTAGGTAGCCCCTTGGTGGCGACTGCGCTCGCCCGAGTTCGGGGCGCGTATGTGCCTGGCCGGGAAACGGCCCTTCGTTAAAGCGGAGGAATCCTATAGATTCCGGTAGGTCATCGAGTGGCTGACCAGTCTCACGCTACATCATGACAGTCAGTTTTTGCCTTTCTCTACTAAGGTGCTCGCCTGGCCTAACCGGGGCACAATCGCAGTAGTTCTCATGGTGCTACCTTAGCCGATAGAGCGGAACGTAAGGTAACCGAACTCAGGAGCCGGGCAACCCAACATTTGACCAAAGACATGATTCGGAGCTGACGCATATAATGCCAAAACTCGCGACACCGAACACTCCCTAAGGTGTTCGGTCTTTATAAGTGCGGGCCAAACAACACTCCTTATTAAAAAGCCTCTAGTGTCCAGGTACGCGCAAAAATTCTGACGTGGCCACATGCCAAGATGCCAGCCTCCTCCTTGGTTATGGCAGAGAAAACCAGGGGATATGTAGCAACAAGAGACAGTAAAAAAGGTTTACGCATGGTCTTAATCTAAAGAGAATCCTTAGGACGGGTCCCTACTGCACGTCTGTGCCTGTGTCTCCGTTATGCCGTATCCTGGACGGGCGCCGCACGACGTTCATCTGTAAAAGAGAGGAACTGAGTTGAAAATGGGTCGTGCTGAACAAGATTTTAAAATAAACAAAGTATAAAGTAAAATGTATAAAATTGAGCTTTATTGTCTCTTATTGTATATGTACGAAGCCCCTAGTGCGGAGGTATATGACCACTAAGCCTACATCAATGATAATTTTGTACCGAACTCGTCTATCCGCGCTCGTGGTCTTTTAAAGACCTATTCCGAAGTTATTTTTGGCCGGTGAAGCCATTTTACTGTGGGGCTGTCAAAGCGGCCGCACAGTCCTCCGCTTGTTGGAGGCGCACCTCAATGCTTCCCCTTTAAAGAGATGATGCCTCGTGGACCGGGCATTTTAAGCGTTAGAGAAGCATAATGCGGTATTGCGTTAAAGCGGGCGAAAGCTTCGCGTCCTAGTAGTGCTTGATAGCGACTTGAGAATGGGACGACGTGGAAAATTAGCTTTTCGCAATGGAAGTTATCGGGGTAGCCGAATGTAACTTCAAGCCGGAGGAAACCCATGCATCGGGTGTCCGGACCTGGCGTTACCCCTTGGAAGGAGGTTTTGCTGTGACGGATTCTTGTTGGGTCTATACCCATGCGACGGATTGTGTCCTGTATAGCAGGTTTAGTCCACTGCCGCCGTCCACAAGGACATTTGAAAACTTGAGTCCGCCGATTATTGAATCGAGTACCAAGGCAGACCAGCCTGCGTTCCTGATACTTCTAGAATAGTCCCGTTGATTGAAGATGATTGGTTTTGACAACAAGTGGCGGGTGTCGGATTTCGGGTTCCGGCAGACCCTTGAGGTTCGAACTCTGGGGTGCGCGCGGAGATTATGCCCTCTACCTCTCAGTCTCGCAAAGATCTAACTATAGAAAGAACAACACAAAAGACACAGGGTTTGTACTAGTTCGGGGCACCATTGTGGTGTAATACCCTACTCTAGTTTGTGGTGGGTGGATTGCCTCTTGGGCTGATGATGATGAATAATACGAGGTAGAACAGCCTCGCGAGGGTCTGCTCTTGGCTAGGGGGATGAACTGTTAGGAGGAGTTCAGCCGCCCTTCTCTCTCTCTCACTTGCCCTCTGCTTGCTTGGATTCTAGGTACCCCCTCTGCTTGGGGGTGGCTAGTCCTATTTATAGGCAAAGGCCCTCTCCTCTTCCCAAATATTGAGCGGGAAGGGCGCCAACAATTGGCCAATTCGATGGGGAACATCCAGTACACTTATCCTGACCAAAGTTGGTCCTCGCCTGCCCAAGGCCCTGTGGTGACGCCGTTCTGGGCTCCACGATGACCTCCTTCCCATCGTTGGACTGGTCTTGGTCTCGTTGCAGCGAAATGGATGCCTTTGCTTGATCCTCTCGCCTGCGCTTGCCCCCTTTGCACCAAAGAGGAAAGGGAGGACACTGCGCAGGCTGGCGCACGCCTGGCGCCTTTGGTCGTCATGGCTTGCGTCATGGGCACCTCGTGAGGTACCCCGCCTTGATCTCTCCGCCTCCTCGTGAGCCAGCCTGATGAGGCCGCGCCTGAGGAAGCACCGTGTCGTCCGCCCCGCGAGGCTTGGCCCCTCGCAAGGGTCTTGGGTCTTGTGTTGACGAAGATGGGCCGTGCTGGGCCCCTTTTGAGCCATGCCGCTGGCCGCAGGCAGGAAAGTCTGGGGACCCCCGTTCCCAGATCGCCGGTAGTAGCCCCCGGGCCCAAGGCGCGCCCGGACTTGGCCGTGCCGAGAGGCAAAAGGGCAGGGGCGAAGCACCGCGGGCCCTAACAGCCTGTGGCCTCGGGCGCCGCGTGGCGGTTGATTGGACGTGGGCGGCACTGTTCCCCCACGCTTCCTTATTTTGCGACCTTCTAGGTGGACTCGCAGTTGTACACAGCCGCTCCCCTTCCTGTTGCTCGACCGTCCCCTGTTCGTCCTCCCTTCGGACTCCGACTCTTGCCTCCAATCCCATATCACATCTTCCCCTTCCTTTTCATCGTCATGGCTCCGACGAAGAAGCAGAAAGGGAAGAAACCCATGTCTCCATCTCGCTCGCCGCCGTCAGTGGCCCACGCCGTCGCCCGGTCGACCATACTCAATCGAGAGTGCCTGGATAAGCTAAGCCCGGCTCTGGCCACCATCTTCAACGAGTGTGGGAGGAATACGACCTGGTCTACGTCTCACTTCCCCACTGACAGGATAATCACTGAGGTTCATGATTTTGCCGACGCCTTGTGGGAGGGTCTGGTTCCCCCCTTTTCCGATTTCTTCAAGGCCGTCCTCGCTCATTACCAGATCCATATGATGCATCTGGGTCCTGAATCCATCACCCTCCTTTCGGTCTTCGCTTTTGTTTGCGAGGCGATGATGGGCATCCCTTCTTCCGTTGCCTTGCTGCGCCACTTCTTCTCTTTGCGCCTTGCTGACCCCACTCAATGCTCAGCGTGTGTGAGCTTCGTCGCCGCGCCTGAGACTGCGGCCTCAGGGATCGACTTCAAGCTTCCTTGGCCTTCTGCTGGGTTCCGCGATCGGTGGTTATACGTTGATGTCGGGGTGCCCATCCCCCTGCTGGCGAAGCCAACTTCGCCTGCTGTACACAATTCGGGCTGGGGCCAGGAGACGCTCGTGAGCCCCCGGCTCGCCTTCGTCTGGCGCCGCTTCACGTTCTTGAGATTGCTCGGCGTGACGGCGCCCATGGTGGTGAAGGAGTTCCTGTTACGCCGCATAGCCCCTCTCCAACGCCATTCTCACCGAATGTGGGCCTTCAGTGGGCGTGACGATCGCATGAGGCTCCAGGAAGAAGACCTGACGCCTGGGGCGCTAAGGACAGTGCTCTTGGTCCTGACTGGTGACCCCAACCCGGGCAGCATCCAGCGGGGAGGGGCCCTGCTGTACCTCTGCCAGAACATGGACGACTTCGTGAAGCAGATGCCCTCCTTTGATGAATGGGGGTTGCGCCCCGCTGGCTTCCAAGGGCCTCGCGAGAATCCTGTGGTGGTGACCGCCCTTCTGGTCGGTCAAGGCGAATCCTCCTCGTGTGGCGGAGCAGGGAGGCATGAGATGGCGGGGGCCGAGAAGGCTCCCGATGAGGTGACTGCACCTGGCGATGCCCTTGAGGGAGCAGCTCCTGAGGTCCGTGCTGCTGAGGCTGTGGGCGACAAGCAGCCGCTCCCAGCGCCTGGGGCCGCGACTCCTGAGGCCCAGGCCGCGTCTTCTGGCGAGGTGATTGGCAGCGCGCGTCAGGCAGGCGCCCCTGACGTGGACCGCTTTGTTGCTCCGTCCTCGTCACAGGTCGATCCTTGCGCTCTTCTCTTGGGCCACTTCTGTGTGGACTTTGAGGCCCTCCGGAGGAAAAGGGAGGCCCTGGGTGATGACTTCTCTTGTCGCTTGCTGAAGCGCCGGAAGTACTTTGCTACTGACGAGTAAGCCTTCTCCTTTTCTGGCTCCCGATCCCCTTGTTGCGTCCACTGATCCTTGCTCTGCAGGCCTCTTTCGGCCGAGATCGTGGAAGCCGTTGAGGCGCCGCCTCCTTTGGTTTCACCTCCCCCGTCGCCCCAAAGCGTTCCGAGAAGCACAACTCTTGTGATGAGTACGAATGAAGGGGCGGACCATCCCGAGGTGCCCCGTAGCCCTTCTCTTCCTGCGATCTTCCTTCGCGGGCCCTCTCTTGGCATGGCCAGCCTGCCGTGGGCTCCTCGCCTGGCCGCCGGCTGCGACTGGGTGAGGCGCCCCCTGCGCCCCTCTTCTGAAGATGGGCTGGCCTCAGGGCGGGCTTCTGGTACGGTGCGCCCGGCCGTCATGATGGCGCCAGCCCCCAGCCCCCTGCCCGGAGGGGGAGCGATGATTTGTGGCCCCCGGTGCCTGCTTGGGGCAGATGATGGTGCGGAAGACGTGCTCGTCGCCAAGAGTTCCTTCAAAGGGCAACTGACGCAGTGGACCTGCTTGGGGAGGAGCTCGCTGGTGAAGACGCACACCTAGAGGCCGAGGGCCTACGCCTGGCTGCTGGGCGGCGCGAGCTGGAGGCCGCCGTCGCCCTCGCGCGCCATTAGCGTGACCTTGATGATGAAGAGGCGAAGGCGTCGCTGGAGGCCTCTCCGGCGGCCCGATCCCAGGCCGTTGAGGAGGCCCTGGGAGCCGACCGACGGCGGGAAGCAGCGGAGGAGCGGGCTCGGGAGCTCCTGGCCCGATGCCACTCATTGGAGGAGCAAGTGGAACTGCGCGAGGCGGCCCTTGCGTCGATGAAGGTGGCCTCTGGCGACCCAGCGGAGCTCCAGAGGCGTGAGGAAGCCTTAACGCTGGAAGCCGCCGAACGCACCCGCGAATACGAGCGGTTGGAGACGAGGGAGCGCCTGGTTGCGCGGGCGGAAGATGAAGTCGCCGCACTGGAAGCGCGTGTCCTGGAGGAGGTTGGTAGTCGGGTGGCGACGGCACGCCAAGGCTTCGAGCGCGAATTCATGGGGAAGCTGGAGTTGATCTGGGACGAGGCTGAGGGAAGAACCGCAGCCCTGAGGGCCCAACGGGATGAGGCGACGAGGCGGGCCGATGCTTCCCGGGCCGCCCTTGAGGCAGCGCAAAAGGAGTCCGCCGCCCTCCAGGCCGAGGTGCTCCGTCTTCGTCAGTAGGTGGAGGAGGCTGAGGCCGTCGAGCGCCAGAACGCTGATGAGATACACCAGCGGCAGGGCTTGGAGCACGTGCACGGCCCCATGCTGGCTACGCTCAGGGAGAGAGCCAACGCAGCCTTGGGCAACATCTGTGAGGCGGCCGTCGGCAAGCCGCACACGATCAACTACGCCGGCAACCTTCAGTTCTTCACCGCCGTCGTGACGCAGCTGGAGGCGCGGTCGGTCAGGGCCGATAGGTTGGTGGAGGAGAGGAGCCGCGCCCTACTCGGGCGCGCCTTTTCTTGCGTCTTCAGCCATCTCCGGAACATGGATCCCCACTTCGACTTCGACGCCGCCATTGCCCCAGTCCCCCAGGCCGTCCGAGGCGACCTGGCGCACTGGGTGGAAGACAACGTGGACGCTCTTGTGGGGGCCTTCACTTCGGATGACGACGACGTGATCGTGGCTGCCGACGAAGGCGGTGTGGTGGACGGCCTTGACGCCGCTGGCGACGACGCAGGTAGCGATGGCGAGTTCAGCGATGCCAGCGGCGGCTCGGGAGGTGCTCCTGAGGACGCATTGGGGGATTTGTCCGAGTGAGTACATATCGCTCGTGTCTTTTTACCCTGCACGAGTAGAACTCAGGTGTTTGGCCTGATGGCTGTGAGATCATTTTGAGGAGGGGAAGCCCCTCATGTAAAACCTGTATACATCGTACTAGTAGCTATCATATTGCGCGAGCACCCGCGCCTGGTGGCTGGCTGGTTTACCTTTGGTTCGCGCAGGCCCTGAGGCAGCTCGTGGGAGGACGTGGTGTCCTGAGTGTTCTTTAGTTGAAATTATAGGACGCGCAAGCGTCGCTGGCGAAGGGCTTCACAGGCACTGGGCTTCCTCACAGGCTCCGGGCCTTTCCTACATGTTATGGCTTCACAGGCATTCGCCTTCTTCACAGGCTCTGGGCCTTTCCCTAAACGCGATAGCTTCACAGGCATTCGCCTTCTTCACAGGCTCCGGGCCTTTTCCCAAACGCGGTAGCTTCACAGGCATTTGCCTTCTTCACAGGCTCCGAGCCTTTTCCCAAACGCGATAGCTTCACAGGCATTTGCCTTCTTCACAGGCTCTGGGCCTTTTCATGAAGGGTCATCCTCCGCAGGTACCGGAGAGTCCTCCCGAGAAGGAGCAATAGCGGCAGTCTGGGCTGCGCACGAGCCTGGCCCGGCCCGACTCGCGAGGGGCTCACGAGGGGAGGAAGCTGTGGTGAAGCGGTAACCAGAACGCAAGAAATGGCTCAAACAAGACTAAGCACCCCTTCCACAAACTCACGCAAATCTCAAATTAGAATCCAACTTAAATCCAGCAGGGGAAAAGTTACAACCAAAGGAAGAAGGCAATGAAAGCAGACAAAAGGCCGCATCCGGCACCTAATCTAGTCCTGGACGTCTTCTCACCAGCGCAGAGCTAAGTGCTATCCACTTGGCGTGGGAGGGAGCCCCAGGGCCCGAGGCCGGCACCCCTGAGACTCCGGGGCGTGTACAGCCCCACTCATTATTACGTGAGAGTGTCACGGGGCGGCGAGCTTCACAGGCGCTGGGCCTTCTTCACAGGTACCGGCCTTGCTTCATATCGCCAGACGAGGGCCCCGCCTTGCACCACACTCTAGTGCCACCAACGACGACCGGAAACCAGGACACCGCCGGTGGGGTAGAGCGGTCGCCAGCGGTTCCCCCGACGACCACGGGTCCTCCGCTAGGGGCATGCCCTTAGGCGCCTCCCCAGCGGAGGGCCTACCTCCTGAGAACGCCTTGCTCCGAACGCCGCGGTGGTGATGTCGGATCTCTGCCCCTCTCCTGCAGCCTCCTGCGCCCTCCTCCCGAGGGGTAGGAGACTGTGGGAGCGGGGCAGCTGCTTGCCACGGCGACCTGCACCTCCTGCGATCCTTGATTAGCGTACGCCTGTTCTTGAGGAGTTAGTGATACCCGATAGTTGTCGCCTCCAGCGTGGCCGATGGAGCCATCCCGGGGCTCCTGGAAGAGCTCAGCTTCTGGTGTCTCGTCTCCCCAGCTGGGGCTGAGGAGCGAGCCTTGTTCGCCCTCATGAGCGTGCCCTTGGTCCATCATGAGGGGCACGTATTCTTCTGGCGCCGCCACCCCGAAGGCTATGCTGTAGTGCTCCATGTGCCACGCGGCACTGCTTGACGTGCCCACCGCGGGGTGGTGGCGCGGCCGCCCGCTGGCGCCGTGGGCTGCGCCGAGCCCTTCTCGCTCGCGCGCCGGGGGCGGCGGTAGCGCCACCGCCAGTCCGGCGCCGACGGATTCGCTAGTGTTGGGGTAGCCCTGAGGTGCGTGGGAGCGTGCGGGGACCTCGCGCGTTCCGCCCTGGGCTTGCGACGGAAGCTGGATGCAGAAGGGGTGAGCCCCCGAAGCAGCAAAGCCCAGGAGCTCGGCAACCCGCTCCAGCAGCACGTCCCGACCGCCTTCCAGCAGCCTACACTACAGCAGCTCTCGGGCCACCGTGAGCGCGGCCCTCGAGTTCGCTTGCTCCCGTCGGGTGTACGGCGTCATGGTCGCGGCGTGATTGGAGGCCCTTGCCGCCGACCGCGCTTGCTGCGGCGTGAGGGTTGTTGAAGCCTGTCCGCGCCGCCCGCGGCCCGCAGCGCCCTGCGGACCACGAGCTGCCTGCGGCGCAGAGTCGCCCGAGGAGGGCGGCTCCGCGCGGGCGGGCCACGCCGCCCATGGATCTTGGTTGCCCGCCTGGTCGCCGGACATGGTGATGACGATGCGACGAGACGTGGAGCGGTAGAAAGGTGGATTCCGGCGCACCCCTACCCGGTGCGCCAAATGTCGGATTTCGGGTTGCGGCAGACCCTTGAGGTTCGAACTCTGGGGTGCGCGCGGAGATTATGCCCTCTACCTCTCCGTCTCGCAAAGATCTAACTACAGAAAGAACAACACAAAAGACACAGGGTTTATACTAGTTCGGGCCACCATTGTGGTGTAATACCCTACTCTAGTTTGTGGTGAGTGGATTGCCTCTCGGGCTGATGATGATGAATAATACGAGGAAGAACAGCCTCACGAGGGTCTGCTCTTGGCTAGGGGGATGAACTGTTAGGAGGTGTTCAGCCGCCCTTCTCTCTCTCTCACTTGCCCTCTGCTTGCTTGGATTCTAGGTACCCCCCTCTGCTTGGGGGTGGCTAGTCCTATTTATAGGTAAAGGCCCTGGGCCTCTTCCCAAATATTGAGCGGGAAGGGCGCCAACAATTGGCCAATTCGAAGGGGAACATCCAGTACACTTATCCTGACCAAAGTTGGTCCTCGCCTGCCAAAGGCCCTGTGGTAACGCCGTTCTGGGCTCCACGATGACCTCCTTCCCACCGTTGGACTGGTCTTGGTCTCGTTGCACCGAAATGGATGCCTTTGCTTGATCCTCTCGCCTGCACTTGCCCCCTTTGCACCAAAGAGGAAAGGGAGGACACTGCGCAGGCTGGCGCCTTTGGTCGTCATAGCTTGCGTCATGGGCACCTCGTGAGGTACCCCGCCTTGATCTCTTCGCCTCCTCGTGAGCCAGCCTGATGAGGCCGCGCCTGAGGAAGCACCGTGTCGTCCGCCCCGCGAGGCTTGGCCCCTCGCGAGGGTCTTGGGTCTTGTGTTGACGAAGATGGGCCGTGCTGGGCCCCTTTTGAGCCACGCCACAAGCCGCAGGCAGGCAAGTTTGGGGACCCCCAGTCCCACAACGCCGACAGCGGGACCCCTTTGGGATAGGTCGTGTGGTGCGTACCTTTATGGGCGCCGCACGTTTTGTTATGTGAAGTAAGTTTACTGTCTTTACTTTTTGTGGGAAGTTTTTTTGTTTCCTGGTGCTCTGCTTTTGGGGTTCGTCTTTGTCCTCACTTGGTGTTTCGAGCCCCTTGTGTTCGGCGTTGAGTCTGCCGGATTGTTTGAAAACCCAACAATCTCTGTCGGTAAGGTTAGCAGGCCTCCCGGGAGTACTGTGTATTTGACATGTCCTGTCCAGGAGTTTGTTTAAGTTGGATGGATCATCCCTGTTATCCTGGAGGGGCGGCTTTGTCTAATTCTGTCGTGAGTTTTTGAATCTGGCGTTGATTGCCGTGCTCTTCGGACTTTTTTCCTTAGTCCGGCGACGGTCCTTGTTGCGTCGCGGTTTTCCATTTCCATCCCTAGTTTTGGAAGTACTTGGGTCGCTCGGGCTGCGTCTTGCCAACCAGCTGTCCTCTCCCGCACAAAAGCGGGTCATGAGGCTTGTTAGTGCGGCCATTGTTCTTGGCTTCTCTTGGCCGAGGTGTCTGGCCAGCCATTCGTCTCGGACGTTATGCCTGAAAGCTGCTAAGGCCTCGGCGTCCGGACAGTCGACTATCTGATTCTTTTTAGTGAGGAATCTATTCCAGAATTGCCGAGCTGATTCTCCGGGCTGTTGTGTTATGTGACTGAGGTCGTCAGCATCCGGAGGACGGACATAAGTCCCTTGAAAATTTGCTCGGAAAGCATCCTCGAGCTCTTCCCAGCTTCCAATTGTGTTTTCAGGGAGGCTTTTGAGCCAATGCCGAGCTGGTCCTTTGAGCTTTAGTGGCAAATATTTGATGGCGTGGAGATCATCTCCTCTAGCCATATGTATATGGAGGATATAATCCTCTATCCAGACTCCAGAGTCTGTTGTTCCATCATATGCCTCTATGTTTACGGGTTTGAATCCCACTGGAAATTCATAATCCAGGACCTCATCGGGAAAGCATAGGGGATGTGCGGCGCCCCTGTATTTGGGTGTGCCGGATTCTGATGATGGTTTTATTGCATTGCTTACGAGAGCTTTCTTTCTTGGCCCATAAATGGACCTAGCTGGGCCATCTTTTTGATGTGAATCCGTAAGTGGGTCGCGTACCGGCTTAAGTGCGGCGCCATTTGCCGTTTTATGCTGGCTATGGGGTCGTCTATCCGACCGTGTGGCTTTCTTGTTTTTTGAATGCGATGGCTCTATGGCCTCTTCATCGAATTCGGGCAGTAGCTTTCTCTTCGGATAGCTTTTAGTGCGGCGACTGTCGCCGTATTTATCGATTACTTTGCTCCATCTGATCCTGAGTGCATCTTCCGCCGTGTTTAGCTTCCGCTTCTGCTTCTTCAGGTTGCGTGCTGTTGCCACGAGCCTCTTGTGGAGATTCTTCTGCTTCGTGGGCTTGTCCGGCGTAAGGTCGTCCGGAGTGCCGTTTTTGCCGAGGGAGGGATGTTTGGTTTCTCTATCCATGTTGCCCTGTTCGGACGGTTGCTCTAAGGCCTGCTCGTCGTCTACCGGCTTAACCTGCTCTATGGCTAGGTCTTTATCGAGGCGGGGCTTGGGTCGGCGTTTACACCGACGCTTTGATTGCTTTTCGAGGGATCGTTCCCCCGTTCCATCCCCTTTTTCCTCGCTATTGTTTCCTTTAGGGGTGTCCACCATGTACACATCGTGAGATGGGGTGGCTGTCCAATGCCCTATGGGCGCTGGCTCATCTGTATCTCCTGCATCGTCGTTCATACCGTCGATGTCTTCGGAGTCGAAGTTGAGCACGTCATTTAAACTGTCGATAGTGGCTGCCAAGTGGGTGGTGGGTGGGCTTTGAATTTCTTCATTGTCCGTATCCCATCCTTGCTGGCCATAGTCCGGCCAGGGATCTCCCGATAAAGAGAGAGACTTTAGTGAGTTCAGGATGTCGGCAAAGGGCCAGTGCTGAAAGATGTCCGCGGCGGTGAACTCCATGACCGGCGCCCAATCGGATTCGATTGGCAGGGGCGCGGGAGGTTCGGAGTCCGGAGGGGAATCCGGATCCTCGGAGTCACGGGTCATGCAGAGTGCGGGGCTGGCGTTCGGCTCGATCGCTTCTGAGAGCGTAGCCCCCGGGGTGACGTCCAACTGCTCACCCTCGATCGGCGCCGCAGGTTCCGAATTAAGGGTCGGAACCGACGCGCGTGCGGGCTCCAGGGCGCTGTTCGGCGGCAGAGCTAGATCATGCCCATCGAGACAGCGCTGCGTGCTTTGCTGTGGCTCGAATCCATCGAAGATCAAGTCCCCGCGGATGTTAGCCGTATAGTTCAAACTTCCAAACCTGACCTGATGGCCAGGGGCGTAGCTTTCGATCTGCTCCAGGCGGCCAAACGAATTGGCCCGCAGTGCAAAGCCGCCGAAGACGAAGATCTGTCCGGGGAGAAAAGTCTCACCCTAGACTGCATCGTTGTTGATGATCAAAGGAGCCATCGGGCCTAAAAGCGACGACACAGAGGAACTCTCAATGAAAGCACCAATGTTAGTGTCAAAACCGGCGGATCTCGGGTAGGGGGTCCCGAACTATGCGTCTAGCCCGGATGGTAACAGGAGACAAGGGACACAAAGTTTACCCAGGTTCGGGCCCTCTCGATGGAGGTAAAACCCTACCCCTGCTTGATTAATATTGATGATATGGGTAGTACAAGAGTAGATCTACCACGAGATCAAGGAGGCTAAACCCTAGAAGCTAGCCTACGGTATGGTTGTTGTATGATGAAGTTGTCCTACGGACTAGAACCCTCCGGTTTATATAGACACCGGATAGGGTTAGGGTTACACAAAGTCGGTTACAATGGTAGGAGATCTTGAATATCCGCATCGCCAAGCTTGCCTTCCACGCCAAGGAAAGTCCCTTCCGGACACGGGACGAAGTCTTCAATCTTGTATATTCATAGTCCTGGAGTCCGGCTGAAGGTATAGTCCGGCTATCCGAACACCCCCTAATCCAGGACTCCCTCAATGTGCGTGATAGATGTGTTGGGACGCATGCATGGATGATGAAGGGGAACCATGTGTTTGGTAAGCAAACTTAACTAGATCAATAGATCAATTATTGTGTGTCGAAGGGAGGGAGAGACATAACTAATGAGGTCGATCGATCGACGCGTGGGAAAAAACGAGTTATAAGGACCTAGCTAGCTATATGTTTAGCGGGAGATCGATCGGTGTACATCCATTTGTTAGAGGCAAATAAGGCCCAACGAGATTGATAGACAAAGATAATGGAGCTAGGAGGTGGTGCGAGATGCCGAGCTACTAACTAGATAGGGGGAGGAGTCTGCGATTGTGAGATCGATGAAAAGAGGGGCGAGTGTTTACACGTGTGTGGGACCATATGAGAGACACGAGGCATGGACATAGAAAGGAGGAGATGGAAGGTGCGTGTGTATGTTGTAGGCAGACATCGCTGGAGAGGTTTATCGATTGGTGTGTGTCGGAAAGGAGTTGTGGAGACTGTGGGAGAACGACCTAAAAACAAAGAATGTGCGCGATGGATAGAATGCTGAGGGAAGGGGAGGGCGAGGAGGGCGTGTGCATGCACGAGGGAAAGCTAGTGCTAGCTACAAAGTTAGAGGATTGTGTGGGTGTAAGAGACTAACAAAGATGATAATTTTATATGAAAGTGGATTCATATATTTGAATAGGAGATCGTAGTGTTATAAACATATGCATGCATGAATATAGCGGTGATACGCGTGCTTTGGTTTTGCACATGTTATACCATAACGTGATAATGTGTGGCGTTTGCAACTCATATCTAAATGTCGAACAATCTAAACCATACTATACATCGAACAATCTCACATTTTATTTGAATTTGTGATAATGTGTGGCGCTTGCAGCTTACAACTAAATATCGAACAATCTAAACAATACTATATATCGAAAAATCTCACATTTTATTTGAATTTGTGATAATGTGTGGCGTTTGCAACTCACATCTAAATACTTGTAGGAGTAGGGGCCGGGGCACCATACATTATGTGATAAACACATTATACATATGATACACGGTGTAGATTATGAAGATCTAGCTAAAGCTTGAAATGTATTGTGATTTGAAATCAACATAAAGTGGATTCAAAAAATTGAATTCAAGTTCATATAGTACACATAGTTCATATCTAACTCGACAGTAATCATGTGGTGTGCTGTGAAGATAATACAAAAATGATGGTTTAACTTGACAATAATGATGATTGTAAATCCTATTAAAATAGAGAAACAAATTAAAATGGTTTGACTTCACAACAATCATTATTGCAGATATTATTCAAATAGAGAAATAAATTAAAATTTAGTTCATATTGAAGCGGTAGTATATACGTTTGGAATGCACTAAAACGTTCATTTCAGTAGCAGGTTGCATGCATTATACACGTAGCGAAATATATTAATTGAACATAACATGATTCAAAGTTTTTGAATGGCATTTGTAGTGCGAATTGATTTGGTACAGTACACGGGACTACACTCTCTTGTGTGGTGCGGATTGATTTGTTTTTGTTTTTTTGTCAATGAAAGTGCGAATTGATTTGGTACAGTACACATTAGGCTTGTTCGGAAATTTCAACCCGCGCCTTGTTACCCCGAAATATTTAAGATACTTCTTTGTCTTGTTGTGCTCCGAAAACTCCCTCCATCTCAACCCGCACCTTGCTATCCAAAAATTACAACGCGCGCGAAAACTCCCACCTCCTGCGAAATCCCGAGTCATGAAATGCCCGTGATACCTCTGAATTGAAAGAACCGCCTAGCACAAATCGGCGGGGGTACTTCCGTAACTTACCCCACTTTTGGAGAAGCAGGTCCCTAAGCCATGGTTCCCCACTCCCATCCCATCAACCCACCCATTCGTACACCGAGGCCGCGAATATCCGCGAAGCCCCACACCCTCCTCCGTCTGCCACTCAGCTGGAGCCTCTTCCCCGACGACGTCGTCCACCACAATACCTCGATGTCCCTCATCCACCATACCAGATGAGGATCCGCTGTCAATCTCATCGTCACGCCAGTTCAACCACCCCTTCCTCCACCTCCAAGGAGCTTCCCCGACGTTCCCCTCATCTTTCGCGCCACCTCCATTCCCACACCACAGTCTTCACCTGCACCACCGGAAGAGCAGCATCATCACCGTTTCCTTGGATGAAGCTGAAGCCTAATCGGCGCCAGCAAAGAGGTTGTACACTAATCACCACATTTTCTTCTTGATTTGATCTCACTTTGCTGCCAGCGCTCAGTCCCGAGCCGACATGGCGCGGCTCCATCCACGACGGCGTCGCCGGCCACTTCCTCCACGGCATCGCTCCCTCGATGGCGACGTCCACATTAGTAGGAGATGTTGCTGCTTTAGCTCTCGCTCACTCTGTTGCTCTGCTCTTGCTCTCGGTCCCCTACCTGGTCTGCTCTTGCTATTTCTCTTGCTCTTACTCTTTGCTCGCGCTGCTGCTCTCGCTCTTGCTCTTGCTAGCGATGCTGCTCCGATTTAGCTTCACTCCAGTCGACTGAATCAACTTTTGGGTCAGTCAATTTTCAGGGGGTGGGGGGGCTCGCTGGAGTTAAGGAAGAACCAGCCGCAGTGGGGAGGGGGGCTCGCCGGAGAGGTACCCCACTATCTATCTTAGGGTTCAGAGTGGGGGAGGCGGTGGGGCGGTGGCATGGGGATTGCCGAAGAAAATGCTCGGCATGGGGGGGCCTAGAGGGATGGCCGGGGCGGCGGCGGACCGGCGGTGGGGAGTGATTTCGAGGCGGGTGGGGTGGTGGGGGCGGCGGTTTGGCCAGTGGTGTCAGTTGACTGATGCTGCTACACGACCAGCTGCCCCGGCTCTCGCACGCGCTGCTGCTACTGCTTTTCTGCTACTAGTGCGTTCAGTTCCGATAGTAAAATTCAGTTTTGACACCAAAATTCAGTTTCAATAGTTAAGTTCAGTGTTGATAGTTAAATTCAGTTTCGACAGTTAAGTTCAGAGATGAGCCGCTGATTTATTTTACATCTAGCACTTTGTTGTTATGTATTTTATGTCATCTATTGGAGATGCTATTACAATTCCACTCAGGTTAACGTTGTCTCTCTTGTCCTGCTTCAGACTCGGCGTTGTACAACTCATCGGAGTTGCTCCAACGATGAAACCCTCCATCATAGCGGAGCAGTACCCCGGGCTCAATTCCAGAGGCCTAAGATCTTCTTCCCCTCCTCCGACAGCCAAGTCAGCCGGAGCATCCTCGCCGACCAACCCAATCATGCTGAGATCGACATGGCTTCGCCAAAGAGGTTGTACACTTGTTGCGTCTCTTTTTACTCTACAAGTTATATATATATATATATATATATATATATATATATATATATATATATATATATATATATATATATATATATATATATATATATATAGTCCACTGAGCACATGTAGTAACATGAAATACAATTATTTTCTCCTACTATCACTACAAAAAAAGACACTTTCGTGATGATACGTGTTTGTCACAGTAGGTCACGTTTTCTATCATGCATGTACATCCATGACAATTTTATGAAGAATCAAGATAGTCATACCTGTGATGTCGTAGAAGTGTCGCATGACATTACCAAAATTATCATCACGGAAGTGTCCACTTCCATGACGATAAATCGCACGTCATAGAAGTGTTTTTGTCAAGGGTGACCGACACGTGCCATCCACCGTAACAGGTCGCCGTTAAGCTATCGGGGCCGGTTTTGGATCTGATAACCCGTTAACAGCCCGGACCAATGGGGATTTTGCACGTGTAAAATTCTCATTGGCCAGAGGAAACACGTGTTGGCTCATCGTTGGGACAGATGTCGTCCACTCATTGGACATGGGGCGCCTATGATACATCAACACATGGCAACGGGCCAGCTCAGGGAAAGCCCATTCCGATGAAAAGGCCATCCCGTTTGACTTGGTCAAAAGGTAATGGGCCAGCTCAGGGAAAGCATGGTAATTGCTTGTTCGTATATCGCTCATTTACGGCCCGCCAACTCCCGGCCCGTTATGAGCTATCGGAATTAAGCCCAGTAGCTTCATCTAGGCCATCCAATATGATTCCATCCCATTGTTACTTCCAGCCCATGTATGGCCCATAATGTCTTTCGGCCCATATGAGGCCCTTGGTAACTCTGTGCCCAATAAAGCCCCGAGATGAAACTGGCCCATAATGAATAGTGTATCACTTTATACCCATTAATGACCCATTATTCCGTCGGCCGTTTCTAGCCCGTGTTAACTTTCAGCCTTCTAAGGGCCCATTTATTCTTGGTCTCATTTTTAGAATTCGCTTAGTTATGGTCCGTTACAGGCCAGCTCCGTTTGTGGGCCAAATTCAGCCCGTGTTTACATTGGGCTCGTTTGTGGCCCGTTAACCCGTTGGGCTGTTTTCATATCGTTATCAAATACGGCCTATTAACGGCCCGTTATGGTCCATGAATAGTACGGCCCATGTTTGGCAAAATGAATATACGCGCCGTAGAAGGCCCATGGGTCCTACAACCCGTAGAGGACCAATGGACCCGACGGCCCGTAGAAGGCCCATGGATCCTACGGCCCGTAGAAGGCCCATGGATCCTACGGCCCGCAGGAGGCCCATGGTTACAATAGTCCATGTGTTGCCATGATTACTGTGGCCTAGATACCCAAAATAGGTTATTGTGGCCACTAGAAAAATGCAGAAAAAGAACTGCAGTTACTACACGCAAACAACTAAACAAGACAATAAGGAAATAAATAAGCAAGCAACTAACGCTAGCCCATTACAGCTATTACACATATTAAATCCACTTGGCATCAAAGTTCGCCACCAGTGCAAATATAGGGAACAAAGCAGCATATTACATACACCGTCCATCAAAATTGGCCACCAGTGCAAATAAATGCGGCAGCAAAACAAGAGCATAACTGAAACAACTTCAGAAGATCTCAATAAATGTTATCCTGGGTATCCACCATGCTGGAAATAAGTTTAGTAAGCTTATTAGCTTTGTCCTTTTTGGCACTAAAATCCTCCAACGCTTGCTGTTGCACGAGAAAGTATGCATCTGAATGCTCCAGGGACTTCCGCAGTCCTTCCTCTTCTTGTCGCAGCACAGCTGATCGATGCCTTTCAGCTTGTAGTTGAGACTCAAGAAACCAAACTAATTCAGACAGTGAGTTTGAATAGCTTGTGCAAGCGGTAGTGGCCAGTAACTCGAACACTAAACCAAGATAGGACTTTGGGGTTGTCTCACTATTTTCAAGATAGTCTTCCTTAGCTGTTTTATCAGCTTTGTTCGAGACCAACAAGGATATCTCACTATCCTGAACCTTATCTGCAATACTTCCTTTACCATTGCTTAATAAGGCACTCTTCCCCAATATTCTATCAGCATTCTAAAAGAAGAAACAAGCAGACATATAACAGGTTTAGCATGTACTAGTATATGAAACTCATTTCGGTGAACCAGTTCATTAGTAAGGTGGACAAGATTAAACTACTAAGTCTTCTATTGCCAAGTACAAGTACATAATAAAAGCATCAAACAAACATATATCTATGTCCTATGGTCACTGCATTCTCTTGCCAAATCAAAAGAGAGACACGGTTCAAATGATATCAGTTCAAGACAAAGCAGCAGTGAAAGAATACAAAGCATGGGAAACTACACGGCACAACAAGATTTCATATGGGTACGGCGGGTCTACATATACAACAACACTATTGGCTCAGTTGTGATGCTAGTAATGTGCATGATATGAGGAGTCAATTGTATACACAATTGAAATTGAAATCAACAGAGCTATTGATAAGAGCAAACCTGTTAAAGAAACATGCGTGAACATACCTGTTGTGCCATTGGAGTTTTGATTGGATCCTTCAAATTAAAAATAAGTTTGTATGAGTAAATGCAGTGATACAAGAGCAAAGCAGTATGCACGATAGCAATGGAATCTTAAATTAGAATAGTTGTTCTTCAGGTTTAAGCACTTGTTCTACATGAACAGAGTACAATAAGACACAAGAATACCATACTTAAAAAAATGAGCTCATAGACCTTACCACATTCTTGGTTCGGGACCAGTACAGAACAAGGCGTTCCCAGTCATCGTCCAGTAAATGTGTCTCAGGAGAACATAAGGGAATTTGATGAGTTTATTTGCCAGTGAAGTACGTTTTCTTCAGGTAATTCCGATACTGCCACCAAGCATTCTTGAAGATAGCACAGGTATTAGCACAGTTTACCTCATCCTGAGTTTCCAAATCGGTCCTTCTCTATAGAGGAAAATGGGAAAATATGTTGTATTATAACCATCATGGAGGTAGAATGTATGGGACAAAGAAAAGTAATTGCCATGAATGACGTTACTTACACATAACTCCTGGATAAACACTTGCAACTGGCATTTTCCTTCATCATCAGTATAATATTTCCAAAATGGGAAGATATGCACATTGGATTTAACAACATCAAATGCGATAGATGCTAAACTATGACTGGCTGGTTGTGCTTCCTCCATAGTAATAGGTGTACTAACCGGTGCAATTCGGGTTAGCCGTGGTAGTACTGGCCCTTTGGGCACTGGAGCTACCTTACTAACTGCTCTTGTTTGGGAGCTCTGTGGCGGAGATGGTGCTATGTCAACAAGAATTGGGTTACTATCTGCTGGGGTTGGGGTTAGATTGGGTGAAGCTGGCTCTCCGACCATCGAAGTAGGGGTAAAATCTACGAGAGTCTGGGTTATGTGTGGTAGGTCTAGTTCTCGTGCATGTACAGCCGGGGTGCTATCTCCACCAAGAGGTAGCACTGTTTTATTTGAAGACCGTGTTTTTACTCCGCTAGATACTGCCATCACCCACTCCAATTCAAATGGCTGATAAACAGGAAACATAGTTGAATGTACAAACATTTTATGAGATACATATGCAATAGATAGTGTGGGAAAAAAGAGGGAACGAAATAGTTGACATGTATATTGTTTAACTAAAACGGATAGCATGACATAATTTCACATATATGATGTCTATCTAAACTGGATAGCATAGCATAACATAATTCAAAGATATGATGAATAACTAAACATGATTGCATGAAATAATTCACATACATGTTATCTAAGTAATCATGATCGCATGATTTAATTCACATATGTGATTTATATGCTAAATAGAGGGCATTCGATATGATGTCTGAACCAAGAACATGGTGCTGAATATTGTGTATATGATGTCCAAATATGCAATGCAAGACACCATATGCATGATATGAGCAGTATAACTGTGCCAAGTTAGAGCATACACCTCGGTGGGGGAATAGGACTGGTCATCTGTCTCTGAATCCATCTCTGACGAGCTATCGGGACCCAACAAGAGATCTGATTCGAAAGGTAGCACTATCTGCTCTGAAGGCCTTATTTTCACTCCAGATTTTTCCATCTCCCACCCAAATGGCTGATTCATGGGAAGAGTAGTCTAATGTACAAACATTGTCGACAAATGGAAATGTAATGAAGAAAAGGATGGGCAAGATATCATTCAAATATATGATGCCTGGTTAAACAGGATGGAATTGCACATTTCACATATATTATGGCTGGCTAAAAGACATGAGACTGCATAATTCCCATATATGATATAGAAACTAAACATGTGGCATTACAGAACATGTCTAAACTAAGCAGATGACATATATGATGTCAAAAGTAGGCACTGCAAGGCAATATATGCATGATATGACTAACATCATCATGCCAAGGTAGAGCAAACACATTGGAGGGTAAATAGGAGTGGTCAGTTGCGTCTGAATCCACCTCAAAACAGATATCTTCCTCTGGATTACAAACTGGAGAGGGGGGAGGGTTTGCCATTGAACCCACCATGGAGCAATGTCTGCATGACATTGTGCTGCCGCGCAAAACTCTTCTCTTTTTCTCTACATGTTCAACATGATTGTGTACAACATCTGACATGCATATGAAAAAATATGGTGAAATTATGCAAGGAGAGCATGCAGAAATCTAGAGTCATGGTAACAACCAGTGGATGGATCCAAAAATAAAGATATCAGACTGATGATTGCTTTAATTTAATAAAAAGACAGATGATGATTGCTTTACTATTTGTTTCCCACCCAAGATGAACAAAATAGGCATACCCTAGGTGAACCGGATATTAGACAGAGATACTATTCATTGCTACCTCGATATGTGCCCCACAACTAATTTAGAACTCGAGTTGAACAACAATAAAGTGAAACGATATGAAAGCATGTACAGTTAGAATGTTATTCTGCCACTAATGCACTTGGTCTTGTTTTCATGCATACGATTTTGAAAAGTAGGTCCAGGTGGATGTTTTTCTCCATTCCTTTCAACAAAATGCATGAATAATTGAATAGTAGAGTGCCATAGGAAAATTTCCTATTGCTATGTTTTTCCGTTGAACCACAATAGCCCTAATGGATCTACGTGAATGTAGAGTAATAAGTGATGCGACAAGCGTAAAACCTCTTTGCCATAGCCGTGTCGACCTCAACATCATAGGTTTGGTCACTGAAGAAGTTGAGACAGAGGTGGTTGTCAGAGGTGTGGAGGAAGATCTAAGGAATCTGTAGACGGCGTTCAGGGCACTGGTCTGTTGTGATGGATCATTCTGTCGTTGGAGCGGCTCCGGTGAGCCGTAAGACGCCAAGGCTGAACCGACACAAGACAGACATCATTAATCTCAGGTGGGATTCTAGTAGCATCTCCAATAGATGATGTAAAATAGATGTAAAATGTACATCACCCAAAACCACCTGACTACAATAGATGAGGTAAAAAGTGTTGACTCTGAACTTAACTGTCAAAACTGAAATTTACTACGAAATCTGAATGTTATTGTCGAAAATGAAGGCAATGGTAGCAGAGAGGCACTTGACATGTAGTTTATTGAGGGCATGCAGTTCATCTTCAACCTACACCCCCTTGAGCCGCCAACCACCACCGGACGAACCGCCGGGCCCCGCAGCGCCTTGCCGCCCCGAAACAACTCCCCACCGTCGGTCTGCCGCCGCCCCAGCCAACCCACTAGCCCCCCACCCCCGCGCGGAGCTTTTTTCTCTGGTGATCCCCATGCCACCGCCCCACCACCGCGCCCCCACCGCCGGCGGCCACCACCCCCACCCTGAACCCTAAGATAGATAATGGGGTACCTCTCCTGCGAGCCCCCCTCCCCGCTGCAGGTGGTTCTTCCTTAACTCCGGCGAGCCCCACACCCCCTGAAAAATGACTGACCCAAAAGTCGATTCGGTCGACTGAATCGTAGCTAAATTGGAGCAGAGCAGCAGCACTAGAAAGGGGGAGAGCAGCAGCAACGTGAGTGAGTGAGCGAGAGCCGGAGCAACAGCAGCGGATCCGGCTGGTATGGACACCGCCGCCGAAGGGGCCTCGCACTGGGGAGAGCCGCCGTGGAGATGTCATGCGCAGCGCCGACTTCGAGGTAGCCGCTCCATGGGGGTGTGGGATGGAGTACCGTCGGTGCCGGGAGGTCGAGTTAAGGAGAAGGTGCAAGGCGATGAGTGTACAACCTCTTTGGTGGCGCCGAGCAGGCCTCGGCTTTGTCCGAGGAGTCGGTGAGAATGCGGCAGTTCCGGTGGAGAAGGTTAAGGCAGTTGTGTGGGGATGGAGCAGCCGCGATAGATGAGGCAATCATTGGAGCAGCTCCTTGGAGGTGGAGCACGGCGCGGCTGAACAGGCGGGACGACGGGATGGACGACGAATCCTCATCTGGGGAGGTGGATGAGGGACGTCGAGCTGTTGCGGTGGACGACGTCGTCACTGAAGAGGCTCCGGCTGGGCAGCGGTGAGGTGGCTGACGGAGGAGGGTGGGGTTTTGCGGCTGGAGCGGAGAGGTTATGGCGGCCTGGGATTTCGAATGGCGAAAAGTAGGCGATGGGAGGGGGGAAACATGACTTAGGGACGCGCTTTTCCAAAAGGTATGGTGTGTTACAAAAGTACCACCACCGATCTTAACTAGTGGCCCTTTCGGCTCAGGGTTAGAAGCGAGATTTCGCATGTCGTGATTTGGCAGGTGGAGGTAGTTTTCATGTGTGTTGTAATTTTGGGATAGCAAGGTGCGGATTGTGAAGGCACCAGTTTTGGGAGCACGATATCTGAATTTTTAGGATATAACAAGGCACAGGTTGAATTTTAGGGGCAGGCCTAACGTGTAACATTGTACTTGGACGTACCAAATCAATTCACACTTCCCTCAACGGAAACAAAATGAAAAAATAAAAACTATTCACACCACACAAAGAGAGAGTCTTGTCCCGTTTTACTATACAAATGCTATTCAAAGCTACTCCCTCCTTCCATCTATATAGGGCCTAATGCGTTTTTCGAGGATAACTTTGACCAAATATTAGAGCAATTATATATGACATGCAACTTACACAAAGCACACCGTTAAATTCGTGTGTGAAAGGAGCTTTCAATGATCCAATTTTCACATTGTGCATGTCATGTACTATTAATCTTGTCAATAGTCAAAGGCGGTCTTAAAAAACGCATTAGGCCCTATATAGATGGGAAGAGGGAGTATGAATCATGATCTCCATTTGTCTTTTACACCCACACAATCCTCTTATCTTCGTAGCTAGCGCTAACTTTCTCTCGTGAATGCACACGCCCGCATCCCTCTCACCCTCCCTTAGCATTATCTATCTCCATCGCGCAAATTCGTCTTTTCACTTTAGGTCGTTCACCCACGGTGTGTGTTGGCCCCTCAGCTCCTTCTTGACGGCACACATCGATCGATATGCCTCTCTAGCCAGGTGTTCCTACCACAAACAAAAGCTTCCCCTCTTCTCTTCTCACCATCCATGCCTCACTCCCACCACTCTTTTCATCAATCTCGTACTCACACACTCCTTCCCACTTGATATAGTATGCCTCTCGCACCACCTCCTAGATGCATCCCTCTCTCTCTATCCTTCTCCCCGGGCCTTATTTGCCTCTAACACATACATGCATGTATACCGTTCGATCTCCCTACATATAGCTAGGTCGACTTTACCTATTTTACCCACACCCATCGATCGACGTACCTCACAAGTTATGCCTCTCCTTTTTCTGACAAAGGACGATTGATCTTCCTATGTAGTTACTTTTGCTTACCACATCCATATCGTCCCCCATCATCATTCGTGCATGCCTCTGAACCCGTCTCTCGCACGCACATGCACAGACAGGGCAGCCATCCCCTCTCTTATTGATATTATAGGCGTGCCCTCCGTTTGTCTAGCAAGCCTCTCCCAGTGTAGCGATCCGACCTCAGACGGTCAAATCTCTGTGTCCATTGTGATCCCTGGATCGGTAATGCTGACACACATACTACTCAAATGGATTTATAACAGAGTAGCAATCACACACTTATTACATCGAATGTCTCAAAAGAGAACTTATTACAATAAATATGGCTTAAGGCCATCTAAATAAGATAACAGTGGAAGGCTTGGAAGATAAAGTGAGTCGATCAACTCACACGTTATAGCTGAGTGCATGACAAACGACCTAGCGCACCTTACTCCTCGTCTAAAAAGTCTGCAACATGATATGTTGTAGCCCGAAAACGAGTCAGCACATGGAATATGCTGGCAATATAACATAGTAGAGCAATGAACAGATAAATGCTATTACTACATGCATATATGGCTGGTGGAGGCTCTAAGGTTATATTGTTTTGTGAAAAGCCAATTTTTTCCTACAACAAAGGAATATATTTTATTTAACTATCATGGTAGTTGAAACATTGAGAATGGTACCCCCATCTCAATCCCAATTAAAATTAATTATCATCCCAACAAAATAATTTAGAGTGATGAGATCAATCCAATAATTCAAGTACCAGATACTCAAGTTGTCCATAAACGGGGACACGGCTAACCATGATTAGTTTGTACACTCTGCAGAGGTTTGCGCACTTTCCCCCACAAGACTCGATCTCCTCCGTTGGATTTCTCGCACTACATGGTGCTTGAGAAACGGATGACCGATACACAGTCTTTCAGAAGCATTAACTCTAATGCCAGGTCGACAATACCAACCTACATCCCCTACATCTGCTAGCCTACCACTGGAAGAGGTCATGGAACATACTCAACTATGCTAGAGCCAATAATAGCTTGTGGCTGCACACGGAAGTTTCTAGCATGAATAATCTTATGATCCCTTTGAGCCTGGGTGGCGAACCATAGGAGGATCACACGGTATAACCCCGAGATCTCCTTGGGCAACACTGGTATAAACCTAGGTGCCCAAAACCAACAGTCCACCCAGATGTGTATTAAAGTTGCCACCTTAAGTTAAACCATTAAATAAACAATCTCACATCTTTCATGTATCCACTCAAACCCAATCCACGTCTACGAGCATAGCATAGCAATATAAGCCTAACGTAGAAGTAACTCCCAAGGGTTTGATAATAAAACAGGTAATAGGTTCTACCTCATCATCTACTTCCCAATACCCACAAGCTAGTGACAACCTAATCATGCAGTGTTTGAGGATTGTAACTAATGTATAAAACTGGGTATGAAAAGAGTATGATCAATGTGTTACTTGCGTTGCTGATGATCCGCAAAACCTAGAGACTCGTAGTAGCACGCTTCGCACTCCTGGAATTCTATCGCAAACAAACAATAGCATACATAAGCACTCAAGCAAAGATGCACAGGTAAAACTCAAATAAGAAGATCTAACCAGAAAGTTCAACTGAAGAACTCTGGTTTGCGAAAAGAACCAAATCAAACGGAGCAACGAAACTCAAACCACGAAAGAAACAAGATTTGTTTACTAATCTGGACTAAAGTCAAATTTTACATTACCAAAATCTTGTTCAAGTTTGTTAAACAGAAAGAGGGCTTCGAGACAAAGATCTAGGTGCTTGTTTCACCTGATTTGGATCAACAAGCAAAAAGATAAACTAAAACGAAGATCACGGCACAAATCGCGATCGAAAATAATCGCGGAAAACCCTAGAAAATAAAACGAGATGAACAGGCTAACGAAAGAACGTTCGCTATCTGCGACTAACTGACGAACAACGCTCGTTAAAACTAACGTACGGACGAACGTCCGATATTTAACTAAACCGAAGAAAAAACCAAACAAACCGATCTAAAATAAAAAAAACCGATCTAGGGTTTTTCTGAAAAAAAACCGAGGTTAACCGAAGAAAATGGACCAGTCAACAGTCAAGGTGGCGGCTCGGTGAGATCCGCCGCGGCGACGACGGGCGGCGGCGCGGCGGTGGCTGCGGCGGAAGGCGGCACGGCGGCGGCGCGAGGCGGCTAGGGTTTCGGGGCGCAGAGCTGGCGGCTTGGCGGGCTGGGGCCTCGGGGTGGCGGCTTATAAGGCCTACCCCCGGCTGGAGTTTGGGTCGGTTACGGCCCATTAGGTCAGTGCGCGTTTTTTTAAATAAATCCTGAGGCGGAAAAACAAATAAAAGAAATAAAACAGAGTCCAAAAATCCTGAAATAAATTTCCACAGTCCTGTAATAATATTATGGAGAAAGTGAACATTTATTTGGTCCTCTAATGCAATTTTTAAAACACATATTTTCCTAATTCAAATAAATAGAAATAACATCCAAATAAAATTATTTATTTGATTTTCAGATTTTCCTCCAATTTTTCTTTTATTTGGAGAAGTCATATTATCTCCTCTCGTATATTTTAATATGAAATACGTACAAAGAGGAAAAATAATTAAAACCAAAGTGATCCTTGTTTCGATATTTGATAAAATTCAAATATGAAAACATGAAATGCCCAACTCTCTCTGTGGGTTCTTGAGTTGCTTTGAATTTCGAGGATCGCAAAGCAACAATGCAGTAAAAATATGATATGCATGAATAACCTGTGTATAACATTCCAAATTGAAAATTTGGTATGTTACACCCAGACTCCCACCATTTGTTAGAAGCAACTCCAGTACCACCCCCTCCAACACTCTAGCTTTGTCTCTCTCCCAGCCTTATTCCTCTCCTACACATATGCATGGATGCCGATTGATCTCCCTTAATACATAAGGTAGGCCTCTGTCCTCCTCCACACATATACCAGCCATTGTGCCTTTATAATTAATTAAGTCTCCCCCACCACACACCGATAGTCGAGCGCTGTAGGTAGATATCCATGCCACGAGACAAACTGCACCTGTCCCCTCTCACGTTCCAGTAGTACATCCACTCTATATCTTTGACGTGGGCACACACAAATTCGATGGCACTCTTTTTCGCGCGCGCACACACACACATCATCCCTCTCTTCGATTCTATGGATACTCTCTTCTCGTGGATCGCCCCCTCTATATATATATGATATATCCAGGACTCTATTTCACACACATTTCATATGTTACATTTATTGATCAACCCTCTCCCCCCCCCCCAAAAAAAACACTCACGAACCCACACACTATACCTCTCTACGTTTGTATCTCTCTCACACAACCCCATGTAGGTGGTGTATGTACACGAAGAGAATAGGTGCACGTACTCACCCTTCGTGCCCAGCCACACCCAAGCGGGTACACGGTGGAGCTCATTTCTGTACGAAAATGGCAGCCCACGTGCTAATTTGACCACGTGTAGCGGTTGGTTACCTATGGAGGCCGTGTACCACGCGTGCACGAAACGAAGTTCGACTTGATGTGTTGGCGCATTATTTTTAAATAAAGTTATATTGCTCAATGGCACGTACATAGAATATAAAACGATTTTTATGGAGAAAAAGGTAGTCCGCTCCACTATATACAATGGAGCCTGCCTGCCTGGGCTTATCTCTCTTCAGAGTATCTCACACAAGGCGGCGGTGGCCTCTCTCTCCCACCGTTGGTCATCGATCCGTCCGCATCCCGTCCGGCGACGGAAAGGGAGGATGTGCATCGTTTCTCCGTTCGACGGTGCCGAGGCAGCACGTCCCGATCTGCAGTACCCGCTGTTCTCTCTAACCAAGCTCCAGCCCGGTAGGGCCTACGCCACCTGCTCGCTGCCGCAGTATGGGCAGACCCTGCCCGCCGTCGCTCACCTAGTTACATCCCGACGACCCCGAGGTATCCCCTCCGGCCTTGCTTCACTGCCCGTCTTCCCATGTCGCTGCGTGTGGAAAATCTTGCATGTGGATCTTCCTTAGTTCTTTGCCCAAAACGTAGCTCGTCCGGCGTACTTTCCATATTGCAATCTCGTCCTAACACCGTTTTAGACAAACACAACCGTGTTGTTATCTTCCCTTAGGACAAAGAATATGCTTATTTTTTTTCGTTGTACGTGTCATCAACTGTTATTGTACAATAATTGTTTCCTTTCTACCTCTTTTTTGCAAACAGGGCTATCCATTTCACCTCGTTGCTATTGCGATATTTTGGTGAACTGCACAAATCACTTTTTTCTTAAGAGTGTTTTGTGCAGTTGTACTAAAATGTCACACGGGCAACGTCTCTACATTGTAGTGCGACTGCACAAAGGGAGATTGGTTTTGCTCTATCCTCCTCATCCAACTCCGAGCCTAATCTTCTCGAACTATTTGCTTAATCTTCTCCAACTAGTTAGTCTTAAGATAGACTGCAAAGGTGACCGGCTTCTATTTGCGTGTTTATTGTTTCATCCGCAGTCCTCTATTATCATAATCACACTTAATATCTTTGGAACAGGGATGCTCAACTCTATTTTAGTGGAACTGCACAAAATGATCGGAATGTTGCATTCTCCAGACAGCTACTTTTTTCCCAACACGCCTTGTTGATTTACACAGAGCTGGGGGACGTTGCTGCCAATGGAAGCATGGATGAATTTTAATTTAACACCTTCTCACAACTTTGTCTTCAGTTGTGATGTAAATATTAGCTCTGGTCTGCTAATCATTGAAATGCATTAGCAAGGAAGTTAGTTTTTTATTGTTTCCGAAAGAGCATCGATGGCAAGCACATGAAACAAAAGTTGAAAGCTCAGAGCATTGTACTATTTCATGACGCTTGAAAATTATTTGTATAGTAGGTCAATTATGTAAACAAAATGTTGGAAGCTTGATCGCATTGCTAGAAGCCTCTTCAGCATCTGGGTCCATGTGCCATGCACAAAATTATACTCCTCCGTTCCTAAATCTATGTATTTTTACAAATTTCAAATGGGCATATATTAGAGTGTAGATTCACTCATTTTGCTTCGTATGTAGTCACTCGTTGAAATCTCTAGAAAGACAAATACTCCGGAGTATATTTAAGAACCGAGGGAGTAGTGCACAACCCCATGGGAGACTCAGTCCGGTCGTTGCACCGTATTAATATTGAATAATGAGCAGTCAAATCATAAGCCCCACCTTTCCCACTGTAAGTTGCTCGGAAGAAGCAACCATCAATATGCTCTTCTTTGAATCCACTCATACTACTCCATTAGTCACTGTTTATAGAGCGCGCTTCATAAAAATATCTCTGGGACCAAGGCGACTAGCGATTGGCCTGAAAAATAGCATTGGTAGTTATAGCACGGTGTCTATTACTACAGGAAATAATGCGTACACACATGCATGCACTTACTCCTCTCCGTAGTACATCGAGAGAAAATTGTGAACTTGATTGCGGTTACCACGCCATAATTAATTGAGCATTAAGCTAAACGCGTCTAAAGTCTCTCTGGTGGTGGAAATGCATTGAGAGAAATGCATAAGAATGAAGCGCGCCCTGTAAACTGTGACAGAAGGAGGAATAGTATGAAGGTGCAAAACCAAGTACGCATATGGCTAGTCGGTCAACACACCTCCTCTTGGCATATCACTGACATGTGGGACTGGAGTGTGAGCAAACCGATCTCAATTGACGGCCAAATGGCATACCTGCCGTTCCTTGAGAGAGCCGAGGAGCGAGAACACACAGACAGGCTCGCATGGAGGCCAAGATATATTCGAGCATGGTTGATCGATATCATCATTACATGTTCGATGTTTTTTAATACTATACTATTGGGCTGCCGTTTTCAGCCCTTCTCCCGAATAAATGTGTACTTTAACAGAGATTAAAATAAAATAAGAGTACAGACGCTCCAGCATGCAGTTCTAGTAGTAGTACTACTCGTACTACTAAACCTTGCGCTTGGCTCTTCGCCTCTTCGTGAAGTCGAACAATAATGGTACTCCGCATGTTGGGTACTATAGTGTATGCCTCTGGTAATCTGACACCGAATGAACTGATGCATGTCCACCGCCTGGGCGAGAGTAGGTTGCATTAGTCAAAAGGCGTATGCGAGCTTCACCTTGTCCTGCAAGCTTCTCCTTGTTTTGCGATTTGACGGGACACACCAAAAAGTAGTTCTAGTCCATACTTCCTCCTTTCCGGTTAATATGGCTTAATCTATTTTGCGGGTAAATGAGAGAGCTTTATTCATATATAAGCACTCTTAGGATGATCAGCCTAGAGACTGAAGCGAGGTACCCCGCAAAAGAAGAAGAAGGAAGCGAGGTGTTTCATCAAGCCAGCTCTTGGCCACATTCATAGTGCAGCAAGCACGGTTCGCACAAAGATGCGCCGCAAGGTTTGCTGACCTATTTACATGCTGAATAACAAAAAAGAGGAAATATTACCGAGTGCTCCTATTTGTAACAGGATATGAGCCAGAATTAAGCGAGAATTGTTGTGAGTGTTTCATGCAATGAACTTCCATTATAACATGTGAGAACCCTCGAAGAGAACCAAATGTGTTGAAGATTGCTTTATCACATTTTTAAAATATAATAAGAGTGCAGACGCTCCTCCATCCGGTTCCGAGTAGTATAGTACATACCTCTATAGTAGTAGTACTAGTACGAGTAAACTTTGCGCTTGGTTGTTCGCCTCTTCGGGAAGTCGAACAATAATAGTATTAGTTTACTATATGCTTCTGGCAATCTGACACCGAATTAACTGTTGCACGTCCACCGCCTGAGCGAGGAAGAGCTTGCATTAGTAAAAAGTTTCTCCTTGTTCTGCGAGCCACTGCGCGCAAGCTTCTACCGTCCTTCAAGCTTCTCCTCGTTCGGCAAGTTGACGGGACACAACAAAGTAATGCTAGTCAATACTACCTCCTTTCTTGTTAATATGGCTTTATTTCAAACAAGATAAATACACTATTTATCGCTGTATATTTGGAAAATACGGTCAGTGGACTTCATAATACGCTCAATATATATATTTACCCGTGTTTATACGGTCACTAACTCACCCTGGCTGAGTATGTGTGTGCATGCACATGTAGGTTGAGCACTTGAGCATGACCGTGTGTGTTCCTCGTGTGTTCGGACATGGATGCATTAGGGTGTAACGCGCGTTTTTGCGTCCATGTGTACATGTGACTGTTGCATGCATGCACGAGGTTGTAGTCCCTCACATTCACATGTTCATAAGTCAATGCTTTGTCAAAATGTTGCATGCAAGGTTTAAACATTCGTTGTTCATGCATGCATTCCCGATATTAATACGTTGGTAAAGACAATTTCTTGAGGAAAACGAGCCCATGGATTGAGTACAAAGGGGACCAATAAGCCAGGACGGAGGGAGTACCAGTATTGAACCGGAAGGAGGGAGTAGCTACTAGTAGTACAGTACTACGTAACAATGTACAGTAAAATTCCTCTATGTGCATCCTGTCTACGTGTGATGCAAGAAAATAGAGATAAGTACAAGTGAGACTCAGGAACGGTCATTGTCGGTGTCAAAACCGGGGGATCTCGGGTAGGGGGTCCCGAACTGTGCGTCTAGGCGGATGGTAACAGAAGACAAGGGACACAATGTTTTACCCAGGTTCGGGCCCTCTTGATGGAGGTAAAACCCTACGTCCTGCTTGATTAATATTGATGATATGGGTAGTACAAGAGTAGATCTACCACGAGATCAAGGAGGCTAACCCCTAGAAGCTAGCCTATGGTATGATTGTTGTATGTTGGAGTGGTTGTCCTACGGACTAAAACCCTCCGGTTTATATAGACACCGGAGAGGGTTAGGGTTACATAAAGTCGGTTACAATGGTAGGAGATCTAAATATCCACATCGCCTAGCTTGCCTTCCATGCCAAGGAAAGTCCCATCCTGACACGGGACGAAGTCTTCAATCTTGTATCTTCATAGTCCAGGAGTCCGGCTGAAGGTATAGTTCGGCTATCCAAACACCCCCTAATCCAGGACTCCCTCAGTATCCCCTGAACCAGGCTTCAATGACGACAAGTCCGGCGCGCAGATTGTCTTCGGCATTGCAAGGCGGGTTCCTCCTCTAAATTCTTCATAAAAGTTGGTAAACACTAAAAGTAGTGTCCGGCTCTGCAAAATAAGTTTCCACATATTGCCATAGAGAGAATAATATTAACACAAATCTAATCTGCTGACGTATTCCGCAGCGTGACATCACACTACGGCCAAGCCCTTATTCGAATCGTTTTCTCTTCTCCACCTTAGCGCGTTTTGCGAGGCAGTTTCCTTGTCACGTCTTGTCAAAGCAGAGATCGTGTCCCCTTTATTTACGGGATTCTCATCAATACGAATGTGGGTAACCCAATCATGCCCGTTTAGCATGTTTACTCGATTAAAGGCGAGTCCCAAACGGTCACGGGGAGGGCTCTTGGTATTCAACCTCTTATAAAGAGACCAAGGCCTTACTCCTTTTTTCCAACCTCAAACGAATTCGCCCATCGCCTCGAGTTCCAACACCCTAGGCCCCAGATTCCAGGCGCTTCGGACCATCGACAATGTCCGGTTTCGACCTTCAAGGCCGAAGGATGCCCTACTCCATCACGGAGGAGGACGTGCTAAAGTTGAGAGAGGCTAAGTTCTTGACCGGCGAAATTCCGCATAGGTTGCCTGCTCAAGGGCAGGTGGTTCCCAGTCCCCAGCCCGGTGAGAGCGTGGTGTTCAAATCTCACTTCCTTCGGGGGTTAGGCTTCCCCATGGATCCCTTTGTGAGGGGGCTGCTGTTCTATTATGGGCTAGAATTTCACGACTTAGCTCCGGAGTCCATCCTCCATATTTCCTCATTCATTGTCGTGTGTGAAGCGTTCCTCCGGGTTACCCCTCACTTCGGATTATGGCTTAAAACCTTTAAAGTGGAGCCGAAGATGATCGAGGGACGGCACGCCGAGTGCGGAGGCGCTGTTATAAGTAAGAATGTTGATGCTCCCTGGCCCGAGGGCTCTTTTCAAGAGGAGCTCGGCTTATGGCAATGGGAGTGGTTCTATATCACCGCTCCCAGGGGCACCAACTGGGTGGTGTCGCCTGCTTTTCGCTCGGGTCCCCCACAGCTGCTAGAGTCATGGGTCAATAAGGGCCTAGACTGGGGGCCATCCCAAGACGTGCCTTTGTTGCAGGGCCGCGTCAGGGATCTCTTGGGAAGAGAACTCAGCCTGGTTAAAGTGACGCAGTTCATGCTGATCCGCCAGACCATGCCCGGCAAACGTTGCTCCCTTCGTCTATGGGAGTTTAATCCGGAGGGACCACGAGCTCTCCAGCAGTTTATGGGCGCAACGCCCGTGGAAATGTATAAACTATTCTTCGGATCACAAGCAATGTGTCCGGATTTGACCAAGGACGCAGGTCTAAGCTGCAATCGCCCAGATACTCAAGTAAGTAGCCTCATGCCCGGACTTGTTATCCATATATTTGTCATAAACTTGCCCCTTAAAAGAGTTGTGACTTTTAAACAGGAGTGGATAGCGAAAGCAAAGCTGATAAGGTGTCCGGCTCCCCTCCCTGAGACTAGGCCGGATTCCGTCCTGGTCAGGATGTTGAAGGTCGTGCCTCTGGAGGAAAGCAAGGGAGGGGACAAGGCAGCTACGGCCTCCTCGAAGGAGGCTATTCGGAGGGAAGAACCGAAAGTCCCTCTCATCCGGGGAAGAAAAGGACTGCCTCTGAACACCCGGAGGCTATAGCTTCCAAGCGGGGGAAAAAAATCCTCGCCAGAGGGTCCTACGCCCGGGGATACCTCGGACGAACTATGCCCTCAAAGGGGCCAGCCCTCCAGCGAGCCGTAAGTAGAGAAAGATTGTATATTTAAGAGAAAGGTCCTTACTTTAAACCTGAGAAGATTAACCGAAATTTTACCTTGTAGTTCGGACCTCAACCCTTCTCAGCAGAGTTCGTCTTCGAGGGACCTTCTTCCGGAGATGATGGAGAGCAGGATTCCTCCCCTTCCCGTACCGCCTAGTGAGGCAGGCGACCCTAAGATGTCATCACGAAGGGTTGCTCCGAATCCGGCAGGGGCGGAAGATAGCTACGTGGCCCCCCAAGGTTCTCCGCGTCCGGCCTTCGAAAGAGGCCACATGATAAGTCCGGCACCGTCTGGTGCTCGGGCGGAGGAGTTGAAGAATCTGCTGGGGCGAGCTTCTATCTCAGAGGAGCACCGTGCATTGATGGGCACGGTGATTGAAAGGATTTCTTCCACGGAAAGCGGATTGCACGAGGCCGTCAGAAGTTTACTGACGGGATTTGAGGTACATTTGATAATGTACACTTTTGTTAGTTGCACATAAATCAGATGCGCCCTGTGTAGATAGTAGCCCCTGAGACTCCGTGTGTTGTCAGAAGTGAAAGCGTGCAGAGGATCATAACCCCGGGTCTAAAATGTCGCCTTTAAATGTAGGTGGCGAAGTGTCCGGAATCGAGCCGAACTGATGATTTTGCCGAACTAAAGTGGCAACTTGACATGGCAGATGCCGACATCGCGCTCGTCAACAAGCGACTTGATGAGGCTCAAGGTATGTAACTCCTTGGGCGGCACCTGGTAAGATGAGTTGATGCCAATATCTTACAATGTGTGTGCTTGATGCAGATGGTGCGGCCGCCGTGGAGTGTCTTCGGGCGGAACTTGCCCGAGCTAAGGAACAAGCCAGAGAAAGGGATGCGGCTGCCAAGAAGGCCCTTGAAGAGCTGAGAGCCGAACAGGCTGCTCACTGCCGAAGCAAGAAGGAGATGGCCGAGATGGCCATGAAGTTAAAGAGTGTTGCTGACCGTTGCGAGCTTCTTGAGAAAGAAGACCGGGCGAGGCAGACGGACTTAGAGAAGGCCGTTGCTGATGCTAAGGACGCTCGCTCTGCGATGAGAGCTGCGAAGGAGGAGCTGCGCCAGGCCGGACAGATTGCGGCTGGGAAGCCCTTTATGCTGAGGAGGAAGTTTTACGATCTGAAGTTTGCTCCGTTGGACCGGATGTGGAGTGTGGAGGACACCTATCTGGATTTGGCAGCAAGTGCTGCTGATGCGACCGAACACTTTCGAGATCAAGAAGATCGCGAAGTGGAAAAACTTTTCTAGTCGTAGTTCCACAATCCAGAGCGTCCACTGGCGGTGGACGATCGTCTGGCTCAGTGGGCAGAACTGAATAGGTAGTCCGGACTCGCCATGAAGTGTGTCATGGGTCATTTATGGTCGGGGAGATCAGAGCCGAAGAGTTATTTCAGCTTGGTGCAGCGATTCCTTGATGTGGTGCCACGTATCAATGCAATGAAGAGGTCAGCGTGCATAGAGGGCGCGCGGATGGCTCTTGCTCGTGTCAAGACATACTGGGCGGAGATGGAGACCACCGTTGTTGCATCCCGAGATTCGGACAAAAGCCGAATTCCCTCCGAGCACTATTTTCAGGAAGTACTTGAAGGCGCTCGTGTAATAGAGACACAGTGCTCGAAGGATGCTATGTTCTGATAGCATATGTAATTATAAAGCAGTATTTTGATGCATTGTAGTAGGCTTTTATACTTGTGCCTTCAAGTATGTGGAACACCTCCTGTGCGGCCGTTTTAAAAAATATATATATAATCTGAAAGATGGCAGTCGTTGGCTTGAGCCCTCACGCACATAGTGCGGGGTTGCTCGCAGAAGCCGCTTTTTCACACTTAATCCTACGTCTTGGTCCTACAAAGGAGGTGATAGCGCATCGAGCTAGGCAACCGGACTATAATGCTTTAACACTTTCACTTAGCCATAGGAGCTTGACAGTGGGACTGTTTAGATAACCCTTGGTGGTGACTGCGCTCGCCCGAATTCAGGGCACGTGTGTGCCTGGCCGGGAAACGGCCCTTCGTTAATGCAGAGGAATCCTATAGATTCCGGAGAGTCATCGAGTGGTTGACCAGTCTCACGCTATATCATGACAGTTTGACCCAAAAAGTCAGGAAGGATGCCTCTTCCCGTCTTTAAAGACGGCGCCGTTACTACGGGAGCTTTGGCTGTCGGCCAAACCCTCCGGCTAGGTGGTTTTCTCACGACTGCCTGTTCGGCCATTGGGCCGACGGTGACCTCTCGGGTCATCGAAAGCAACCTTCACGTCAGCTCGGAACTTGCCGAGCAGCTGGATCCGATGGAGCTCTCTTCCATAAACGAGCTCTTGGATCGCATCGCCGCACTGGGGGTTGCTACAAATTACGACCAGGTTGGGCTTAAACCCGATCTAAGAGAAATTAACTGTCCCCAAGTCACCAACCACGTTGCCGTGGTAGAGGCGCAGAGCGGCAACCCTTCATCTATTCTAAGGACTAGCTACGTCCGAATTCCCGAACCCTCCAAGCCGGATACCCGCGGAGGGGAGGACATAACTCAAGGCCTGAGCTTAGAATCAGGCAATGGGCTAGATTCATTGGACAACATCCAAGACTCTGGGCTTCAGAGTTCGGAAGCTCTTTGGCCTCCGAATCCTAAATTGGGTGAGGTCTCAGATTCAATGATACCCGCCCGCCCGAACAGAAGCGATCTTTCCCAAATCAGGCAAAAGCACGAGGAGACAGTACATCACTACTGGGCCAGATTCCTCCTGGTTATGAACAGGACAAAGGACTGCCGCGAGGGAGACGCAATTTCAATCTTTTGCAGTAATTGCACGGACGAGGGAATACTCAACTCCATAAGTCGTCGCGACATTACACGCTTCGCTGACTTGGCGTCCATAGTACAAAAGTACTGTGCGATGGAAAGCGCTTGGAAAACCGAAAAAAAAATTGGGATAATCCGGCCTTGAATAGCAATCCCGTCCAAACTAAGAGGGTGCATCATAATAAGACACCCAGGTTAAGTATCAAAAAGCCAAAACCCTCGACAGGGCATGGAACCGTACTGGAAAGGTGGCTTGATGGACCCTATAGAATTCATAGTATAGAGGATGCCACACCAACTCACAGCCTTAGAGCATGTTGGATACTCCGGCAGGTGGCCAAAATTGGCGAGGATCTCCTAATTTTGGAGGCCGCAGAAAGCCAGCCCGAGGATACGAGTACCGTTCTCACAGTCTTCGAGACTTTCGCATCAAATAATATGCGAAAAAGAACACTCCGCAGCCTCGCCGAAGGCTATCAAGTAGCAACAATAAACCCATGGAGCGACACTGCTATCACCTTCAACGCAAGTGACGAACCTAAATTCCGAACAGCCCGAGCACCAGCCGCATTGGTCCTCAGTCCAATAGTGGACGACTTTCGCCTCACCAAGGTACTCATGGATGGAGGCAGCAGATTGAACCTCATTTACGAGGAAACCCTCCAGAAAATGGATATAGACTGGAGCCGCATCGAGCGAAGCAACACAACTTTTAGAGGAATAATCCCCAGTCGGGAAGCGCGCTGCACAGGAAAAATCACACTAGATGTGGTGTTCGGCACGCCGGATAATTATAGGTCCGAAGAGGTCATGTTTCAGGTGGCCCCGTTCAATAGCGGATACCACGCTATACTAGGGCGGGAGGCATTTACAATCTTCCAAGCAATACCCCATTACGGGTACATGAAGCTAAAGATGCCCGGGCCGAACGGAATTATCACCCTCGCTAGTGATCCGGACATAGCACTCCGTGCCGAAAACAAAACGGCCGCATTGGACCTTGAAGCACTGTCCGAAGCCTTGGCGGCAGAGGAACTGACTACGCTACGGTCCACGGTTAATAGGGATGATGTGATACTCGATAAGAGATCTAAATCCACATCCTTCAAACCAGCGGACGAAATAGTAAAATTCCAGGTCCATCCAACGGACCCCAATAAAACAGCTTCCATCGGGGCACGACTGAACCCTGAAGTAGACGCCGCACTACGAGAGTTCCTACAAGAGAACTGGGATATTTTCGCCTGGCACCCTTCAGACATGCCAAGAATCCCACGCAAGTTGGCCGGACATAGCTTAAATATCCAGAAAGGATTCAAACCTGTCAAACAAGCCCTTCGGCGTTTTTCCGAACCGAAGAGACAGGCTATGCGAGAGGAGCTAGCCAAGATATTGGAGGCCGGATTCATTAGAGAAACAAAACATCCGGACTGGCTAGCAAACCTGGCGATGGTACCAAAGAAGGACAAATCCTGGCGCCTGTGTGTCGATTTTAAAGACCTTAATAAAGCCTGCCCAAAGGATCCCTTCCCCCTCCCCCGTATCGATCAAATTATCGATGCCACCGCAGGACACGATTCGTTGTGTTTCCTCGACGCATACTCCGGTTACCATCAAATCAAGATGGCAGAATCAGACCAAGCTGCAACAGCATTCATCACACCATACGGCCCATTCTGCTTCAACACAATGCCCTTTGGGCCGAAAAACGCTGGCGCAACATATCAGCGCATGATACAGACATGTCTGGCAAACCAGATCAGCAAAACAGTAGAGGCGTATGTGGATGATGTGGTCATCAAATCAAAACACGTCGAATCTCTAGTAGACGACTTGAGGCTTACATTCGATAACCTCCGAAAATACGACATCAAGCTCAATCCGGAGAAATGCGTCTTCGGCGTTGCGGCCGGAAAGCTCTTCGGCTTCATCGTATCCGGTAGAGGAATTGAAGCAAATCCAGCCAAGATCCGAGCTTTGTCACAATTGGATGTCCCAAAAGACCTCAAACAAATACAGAAATTAACCGGATGCGTGGCGGCTCTAAGACGCTTCATCTCCCGCTTGGGAGAAAAGGCACTGTCCCTTTATCGCCTCCTTCGGCGCACCGAACACTTCGAGTGGATGGATGCCGCCACGGCCTGACTCGGCGAAATAAAAGCCATATTGGCGACAAACCCAGTCCTGGCCGCGCCAAACACCGGCAAGCCAATGCTATTATACATCGTGGCAACCCATCAAGTTGTCAGCGCAGTGCTCGTCGTCGAGCAGGAAACGGACGGACACAAATTCCCCCTTCAAAGGCCGGTCTACTATGTGTCCACTGTCCTCACTCCATGCAAATCACGATACCCACATTATCAAAAAATTGCATACGCGGTATTCATGGCATCCCGGAAGCTACGACACTACTTTCAAGAGTGTTTGATTACAGTAGCCTCGGAGGTACCACTCAATGACATTATCAATAACCGCGATGCAACGGGCCGGATCGCAAAATGGGCCATTGAGTTCCTCCCGTTCGATATAACCTATAAGCCACGACGAGCTATCAAATCACAAGTGTTGGCCGACTTCGTCGCAGAATGGACGGAGGACGAACTCCCTAAAGAATACGGCACATACTCAAACTGGATCATGCATTTCGACGGTTCCAAAATGTTGGTCGGACTGGGGGCTGGCATCGTTTTGACGTCCCCCATAGGAGACACGATCCAATATGTACTCCAAATTATCTACACGGACTCCAACAATGCAGCCGAATATGAGGCCCTCTTACATGGTCTCCGGATGGCAGTATCCATGGGCATTCAACGCCTAGAGGTACGCGGGGATTCGAACCTCGTGATATCCCAGATAGATGGCGACTTCTACGCCAAGGATCCAAAAATGGTAGCTTACCACAATGCCGTCCTAAAAATGTCGGCCCGGTTCGAAGGGCTGAAGTTTCACCATATAGCCCGAGAAAACAATCAAGCAGCGGACGTCCTGGCACGCATCGGAGCAAAACGCGATGCAGTCCCCCCCCCCCCAACATCTTTTTGGAAAGATTGTTCAAGCCATCAGTAACATGGGAGGGGGAACCCGCAATTAACAGCCCGGACGCAGCCGCACCACTCGACGCCGAACAACCTGACATAATTGGAGGTCCTGCCAATGAAATTACACCTTCAGCCCACGTAATAATGGCGGTTATCGCCCCGTGGACAGAACCATTCCTAGCCTACCTTACTAGGCAAGAACTCCGAGAGGACCAAAACGAGGCCCGCGGCATAGTGCGGCGATCTAAAGCCCACAAAGTCCACGAGGGGGAGCTTTATAAGAAAAGCACTACCGGAGTCCTCCAAAGGTGCATCTCCGAAGAGGATGGGCAGAACCTTCTGGCTAAAATTCACGCCGAACTCGGTGGTCATCACGCTGCTGCTCGGTCCCTTGTTAGCAAGGCTTTCCGTATAGGCTTTTATTGGCTGACGGCCCAGGCAGACGCTCAGGACCTAGTCCAACGTTGCGTTGGTTGCCAACTTTTTGCCAACCAAAGCCATATGCCACCCACCACACTCCAAACTATACCCATCACCTGGCCCTTTGCGGTCTGGGGGCTTGACATGGTCGGACCCCTTAAAGGTGGAACCCATAAGAAAAATACTTACTGGTCATGGTGGATAAGTTCACCAAATGGATAGAAGCCAAGCCTGTTAAAACGGCTGAACCCGGACCTGTGATAGACTTCATATCCGGGGTTGTACACCGTTATGGCGTCCCCCACAGCATCATAACCGATAATGGTACAAACTTTACAGCCGACGAGGTAAAACTCTGGTGCAAAAACATGGGCATCAAGCTAGATTATGCTTCAGTCTATCACCCACAAACCAACGGCCAGGTCGAACGTGCAAACGGTCTTATCATGAGCGGCATCAAACCCAGACTAGTGCGGTCCCTCAAGGAATCTAACACACACTGGGTAGAGGAGCTCGACTCCGTACTCTGGGGGCTGCGGACCACGCCTAATCGCACCACCGGATACACACCATTCTTTATGGTGTACGGCGCAGAGGCAGTTCTGCCCTGCGACATAATTCATGACTCACCTAGAGTGCGCATGTACGAAGAAAGAGAAGCCGAGCTCGATCGGCAGGACAGCTTGGACGCCTTGGAGGAGGATCGCGACACGATGAAATCCCATTCCGCATTTTATCAACAACAGGCCCGAAGATACAAAAGCAGAGAAGTACGGGCCAAAAATTACAATGTTAGCGAACTAGTTCTACGCCTGCCGGATAGGAAAAAGTACAAACTCAAGCCCAAGTGGGAATGTCCATTTATAATCGACCAAGTCCTGATTGGTGGGGCATACCGCCTGCGAGATGCGTCAGATAACCGACTCGAGCCGAACCCGTGGAACGCCACCCGTGTCCGAAGATTCTACGCCTAGCGCCGGACTCCGTGTTCGTCTGCTTCCCTTGTCCATTTTTTTACATTTTTCTGTCTTATATTTCTCTCCTTCCCCTCTTTTTCCTTTATAGGCCTTAAAAGGCTCACTACGTGACGCGCCACTCACGCTCATTTAACCTGGGGGCTTCTTTAACAGAAGCTTATTTATATGGGCTTCATGCCCAACACATGTGTCAAACTTCTGCATGTACCCTTTTCTTCACCATTATATGCATCCATATGACTTCAGTTTTGGCCAAGCTGGGTTGCCTGGCTCCTGTGCTTACCCCTACGTTCCCGATTGTTCGGCTAGGCGGTAAAGTGAGCACCTCTGCGATTGTTACTGCCGGGTCAGCCGGATGTGTACCTCAGACTGGGTGAAGCCGAAAGCTAGTGCTCTTAAGGGAATATTTGGTCGGTGAAATAAAAGATGATCTTTTTTATTAATTTTCATGCGCCCCCAGATGCTCTTTCTGCGTCTTTTTCACGCAGTTCGGACATGCACTTTAGGGCATGCCTCCCCAGCGAAAGGAACCCTTAACGGAACTATTCTCTCTGGAAGATGTTTCTTACTAACCATGTAATATAACATAACTAGTTGGGCACTTGTCTGATAAAGCACTAATGACCCCTACGCCTGGTCTCCACGCATACAATGGTTCTTGTATAACCGCTATGGTATTCGGACACACTCCAGACCGTCAGGTCCCGAGGTTGAAGCGAAAAGGTAGGCAACGACAAACGATCTACAATCTGGCTAGAAGGCATTACATATGTCAATTTAAAAGTACATAGTCATTTTGACTGATTATATTCCTCCTCTATACCATCTAACATGATGTCTAATTTACAGTCCTGTTGGGAATATTTTGCGGCCAATTCTACTTGACCATACACTAAGCTTACAGGGATCTCCTTCCCATCAGGCCCCACCGGTCCGACCTCGGCCATGTGGTTTGGGTCAGACTTCGTAAAACGGGTCTTCACCATGGCCCAGGCCTCCCTAGCGCCTTGTCGGCAGGCTGATATCTTCCACAACTGAAAGCGCCGCCGAGCTCCCTTCAGCTTCTCCGCAAGCTCTCCAAGGCCCTCGGGCATGGAGTGGGCAGGCCATAAGGCTTGGGCAACGCCTTGCATAGCCTGCCGAATCCGCTCGTGCAGTTACAGGAGTTCGGGAAGAAGGTCACCCATAGCACCGGGCATCTCCCCTGCAGGACAACCTGTGAGCATACCTGCAGACAATACTCTATTAGTCGACTTCCTCGCCGAACTCATTTTTCAAAGTTCATTCAAGCACTTACTAAATATGCCGCGCCGAAGCCGCTGATTCTCCTTCGAGGAGTCCGACAGCTGGCTACGAACATCTTTAAGTTCAACATCCAGCTTGGTGTTGGTGTCCTGAAGATCGTTCTTCTCTCGCCTCACCTTTGTCAACATACTCTCACCGGCCTTTAACCGGCGTAAGAGTTGTTGCTTTTCCGGATCAAGTCCGGCACCATCTGCAACATTAATTGTCAGATTTGCACCCAAACCGCACAATACTAATCTTTCGAAGTGTATGTTACCTGAGGGGGCCCCTTTGGGCTCCCCTGCTGCGGATAGTGCGGCCTCTAGTGGGGCTTTGCACTTTTCCAGCTGCTGGGACAGCACGGTGTTCTTCTCTATAGGAACCTGCATATTATATGATCCTTAAATTAGTCCCTTTAACTGTTTCAAGTCTCGGGGGCTACTGGTATATGTATATATTTAACCAAAATTTTCTTACCCGTATGTCTTTCACATACTGCTCCGTGGCTCTGGCTAAACCATCTTGAGCGGCACGGAGGTACGCGTATCCCGAATTAAAGGCATCTAAAGCCTCTTGGGAGAAACAAGCGTCACGCAGAACTGTCCGGCGACGCCTGTGGTTCATGGCACTCTCCACTTCTGAATTTGTGGCAGACTTCCTGTCCGCATCCTCTCTCGGAGGAGCGTCCGGTGCGAGCCTGGTGCTCGCCTCCGCTTCCTAGCCAGACGTTGGAGCCTGGCTGGTGGAGGCACGATTGGCAACCTCTATGGATATAGTCCGGCAAGGTCTCTTCGTCCTGAAGACAGCATGAACGTTAATACGCCCTGACAGAATAACACCAGGGAAACAGAGGGTGCGCCATACCTTGGCACCGACATCTGTCGGGGAAGCTGCCTCCACGAGCACCTATGGGGACGGAGCCCCTTTTCGGTTCGGCGGGGGGCGGAGGTTGCTCGAAGAGCAGATCGAGGCGAGGCACACGAGCGGTTTTACCCAGCTTCGGAGCTCTCCAGAGAGATAATACTCCTACTACTGCTTTGCGGTTTCTATTGAGTTCTTGCTCGGGAGCGCTGAGTGCTACAGTACACACAAGCAGCTAACGAGACCGAGCGTTCTTCTGTCCTCCCCCCACTCTACGTTGTGAATGGGCCTCCTTTTATATGCTCAAGGGGTCTCCAACAGGTGGCAACGTAGATAAGGGCAAAAATGGAAAGGTGTTGCGGTAGGTACAGCTACCTACAAAGTGTATCATACCTAACGCTGACGGCAGGGGACAAGCGCATTAAATGCCTATCTACGTCGCCCAAACAGTGCAGAAAATGGACCGTCAGGGACGCCACCGCTCGCCACGATGGCGATCTTGTCAGTGCCGCTTGCCACAGTGCACCCCTGGCTGCACAGCCTCCCGCCACATGCGCGTGGAAGGGTCTCAGAGCGACACGTTGGTGGTGAGCTGGAGCGCGGGTACAGAGTGGTTGCTAGCCGCGGCAAACGCCTTGCCGCGGCCGTTGTCTTGCCGCATCCGGGAGCTTGTCGCTCGCCGGGTCTTGCCGGGGCGCGTGGCGCGTCGCGGCAAGTTCCTTGAGATGCCTTGGTTGGTCTTCCCGAAAAGCTCCTCTTGCCGGGGCTTTGTGCCTTGAGTGGCCTTCCCAGCAAGCTCCTCTTGCCGAGGCCTTGTCTTCTTGGCTTGAATACTTTGTTCTTGAATGGCTCCAAAGGAACCACAGAGGATATTGGCGGTCGCCCGGCAAGCCTTGCCGCGGGACGCTGCGACTGCCCGTGCACAAGTTCGGGATACTAGGGTACCCCTACTCTAGTACACCGACATGAGCCCCCGGGCCTGGGCCATACACGGTGTCGAGCACTGTTGGGCCAGGCCCAAAACAGGGCACGGGCACGCGCGGCCTGAATCACGCCGTATCTTACTCCGTATCCACCGTGCCCTCCCCGAACGGCACGCATCGATTGCGGCGTCGTGGGAGAGATCGTGGGTGGTTTCTTTATTCGGAAAGGCGGAACGTCCGCCCTCTCCCTCCTTATAAGCAGGGGAAACAAGGGCAGTTCGCCCATCTGCTCGTTGCTATTCCAGACTCGAAAATCTCTGCCGCTCCCCTTCTTCTCAAAGCCGAAAGAGAGCAGCGCTCCGCCCCCATCGCCACCAGCACCACCAACGCCGTCGTCCTCCCTCACCACTCCCGCCATGGCTCCGAAAGCCGAGAAGGTGAAGTCGGCCGAGGCGCAGCGGCTCGCGGCGCTGCGAAAGGAGCGGGCAATCTTCCCTCCTAGGCTTGCCATGGAGGAGCTGGAGGAGTTCTACTACCTTTTCTGGTCGACGGGGGCGCGAGCACATCCGCGCACGAAGGTATTCCCAGCCACTTCTTGGAAAAAAGGCTCCCACTAGGTACCCTTTCTTCGCCTTGTTCTTCTACTGCGGGCTCTGCCCGCCCTTTTCTGAATTTTTCTGCGACGTCATGAACACCTACGGGCTCCACCTCCTTGACTTCACCCCCAATGCTGTCCTGACCATGGCAGTTTTCGCACATCTCTGAGAAAACTTTGTCGGAATCCATCCAAACGTAGCCCTTTTCCGCCACTTCTTTTCGCCTCGAGTTGAGAAAGGAGAGCCTTTATCCGGCGGAATCGCTTGGATCTCAAAAGCCGGCAAGAAGGATGCTTATCTGGATGGAGAGTTCCGCAGCAAGTGGGAGGAGTGGAGGGCGGACTGATGCCTGATTGTCGAGGAGAACCCGCAGCCGTTTACTGCCCTGCGCCAAACTCCAGTAGTGCGCGACAGTGATTGGAGTAGCCTGGCCCCGGAAGATGACAGACTGAAGATTGTCGTCGCCGGGATCCTACGCCTCATGCTTGCCGTGCTTACTATAAGAGCGGTTGGCGCAGATTTCCTCCGCCGCCGCATCGCCCCCCTGCAGGAGAGGAGGAGACCCGCCTGGGAGTTCCAGAACGCGGCGGATATCATGAGGCTGCGGCCAGGCCTCAACTTCAACTTCACTGTCATGGAGCTCAACGCGATGCTCCGGGAGCTGTTCAAGTATGACCCACAGCATCCCGAAGTGTTCAGGTTGCCGAGGGGCGTCGTTCCGCTGTGCAATAACTCCTCGCTCGACCGCATCTGTGCAATGATGCCGCTATGTGACTCGCATGGAATTGACCCAGCCTGGATAGAGCCTGCAGATGACATCGTGCGGGAGTTCTTCGATGGCTTGGTAGAAGTGCCGATCGACGCCGATGAGCAGAGGGGTCTCACCTGGGACACCACCGACGAGGAGCTCAAGCGCATCGCCACCAGGCTGGAAGAGGCGGCGGCAGCCGCAGCTGCGGGCGAGTTTGGGTTCACCGTGGAGGAGGCAAAGGCAGCGGAGGCGGCAAGCCTTGCCGAGCGAGAGGAACTTGCCGGCGAGGAGAAGTCCGCCGGGCATGACGTCGGGCCGAGCGGGCCCGCCGAGGATACGAGCGGCTCGCTGGAGATCGGCTCCTCTTCCTCCTCGTCTTCGGGCAGCTTGCCGCAAGCAGAGCCCCCGGCTCCACAAGCAGAGCCCCCGGCCCCACCAAGAAGGCGTCTCCGCAAGGCCGGGGATGTTGCGGAACGGTGGACGAGTCAACTCCCGCCGCGCCGCACGACACGCTCCACCGCGGCAAGTTCTGTTGCCGCGGAAGCACCTCATGCCACAGCGGCAACTGGAGCGGGGTCCTCCCGGTCCGCCGCTCCAGCTCCCACCAAGCGACCAAGGGATCCTACTCCTCCGCCTCCTCGCGCCGGAGGTGGGCCAGGCTTTGACTTCTCCGTGCTCAGCTCCGACGAGGAAGAAGAAGAGTAAGATTCTTGTTGTACTTGTATGTCTTCAATACTTGCTGTCTTGTCTTGTATCTCATTTGCTTTACTCTGAACTTATTCCTTTTTAGGACTCTGGCCCAGAGAGCGGCAAAGAGAGCCAAGGTCTCGGTGATTGTCATCGAGGACGATCCCACCATGACAGCAGGGGGTGCACCTGAGACAAACTTGCCGGACCCGATAGCTGTTCTTCAGAGCAGCCCCCTGCGCAGCCCCAAGCGTAAGTATATGGTTTTCTTCCCGCTGTTAGGTGCGCATGGATATTCTTTGTTTGCTGATATCTGACTGTTGGCTTGTGTAGGAGCAGAGCAGCCCCACCAGGAGCGTCCGGATGCCGCCCCTGACATGCCATCTGCTTCGACTACGCCGCCAAGGGAGAGTTCTCCGGCAAGGGAGGAGTCTCCGGCAAGGGACAGCACTAGCGGTCCTCCGGTGGTGGAGACCACAACTGCCGAGCCTAGTGCAGGTAAACCTCTTGCTTCGAAACTTCCCTTGGGTTCTTCTTCTTTTGATCTTCTTTTTGGATATTTGCTTGACTTTTCTTCCTTTTCCGGCCATCACATCCACCTTCTGCGGAGCCGATGGAGACTGAGGTTGTTGTTGATGATGCCGCCGCCAGTGAAGAAGCGGTCGGCGCTGATGATCCCGCCGGCTAAGAGGCCGCCAAGGCTGCCGCCGCAGCAGCTGACGAGGGATCTGGCGATCGCACTGACGGCCCTGAGGCCGCAGGAGCATCAGGCGCTATGCCGACCGCCGACCCTCCCGTTGTTGCGGCCGCGCCAGGCTCCGAAGAGCCCCAGCCTGGCGTCTACTTGAAGGCCGGCGATGGCGTCTTCATCAACCTCCCCTGGGCGTCAACGTCCAGGGCGCCAGTCGAAGGAGAAAACTTTGACGTGGAGGTGCTTGCCTACGCTGGGCTGAGGCTGGTCGACGCGCCAAGCAGCAGCAGCGACGAGCCTAAGGAGGAGCGACTGCTGCGGAAGCTGTTGTTGCTCTACCGTGCCTGCCAGGCCAAACTGGAGACCCGCGAAGCACTTGTCGCCAAGGCGGGGGTGGACATGGAGAAGCACGCGGAGGAGCTCCGAGGTCTCAACCAGGCAGCTCTTCGGTCGTTGGCGGCGGAGCGTGCGCAGCTCGATGAGGCGCAGAAGGCCTTCATCCTCAAGAAGGCAGAAGTTGCAGAGCAACAGCGGCTTGCCGCTGAGGAGCTATCTGCGCGGGAGGGCGAGTTGGTGCAGCTAAAGGCCAGCCTGGACAGCCACGAAGAGGAGCTTGCTGCGCGCGAGCAAACACTCAGCGGAGCTCTCAAGGAAGCAAAGGATGCTGCCGCAGCTGCCGAGGCCGCCAAGAAGGAGCTGGTGACGAATGTGGCGCAGCTGGAGATTGATCTCAAGGCGAGCGGTGAAGAGCTTGCCGCGCTCAAGCATGAGCGCGAGAAGGACGCCTACACTTTTGGCGAGCTGCAGGGTCGTCTCGCCGAGAAGATCAAGGAGCTTAGCACCGCCAAGGATTCCAACGCCGATCTTGAGCTGAAGCTGGCTGCTTTAACCAAGACGCTGGACGGCGCCAGGGAGCAGGAGGCGACCCTGAAGAAGGAGATCAAGGCCGACAAGGCGCTGCTGGAGAGCATTGCCGCCACCTAGAATGATTTTAGAGAAACTGTGGAGCAGTGGACGGAGGGTCTTGTGAATGCTGCCGCGGACATCGACAAGGAGCTGGCGCAGCTGGGGATGGAGGATCTCGGGTATCCCTCCGATGAGACCCTCCCATCCAGCGCCAAGCTCACTCTGTTCTTCAAAGGCATGGCGACGGCCCTCCAGCGACTCCGGGAGAGGATCCCAAAGCAGCTGGCCGATGAGTCACGCAAGATCTGCGCAGGAGCTCTTGAGACGGTGTTGGTGAAGGTAGCCTTCCGCAACCCGGGCCTCAACCTCGCCAACGTCCTCAGATCCCTGCTGGCCGAAGCTGATCTGGAGGCGCTCAAGGACCTTGTCGCACCCATTGTGGACAAGGTGAGCGGGATCAAGAGGGTTGAGGGCGATCGCGTGGACTAGGCCGCTCGTTTCCTTCTTTTCTTGTCACTGCTGATCGTGTTATGAAAACAGTCTATTAGAGCCGCGACAAGCTATCTTGTAATATATAACTTTATTTTGGGTAGTAATTGCAATGTTATTTCCTTTACTTGATTCCTTCCTTTGTATGTTTTTGCCCTACGCTTTTTAGGGAACTTGCCGGCGCAGGCACCCTTGCCGCGAGCGCTGAGTGCGGGACGTCAGCAGCCTGCTGGCAGTGCCGTTGCCGACAAGAAACCTTGTCGCAACTAGTCGCAGCTCGCTTAAGTTGTTGAGCAAACTTGAAACAAAGTAAGGGCGCGACTCTAGTCGCAGCACACTTAAACTGTTGAGCGAACTCGAAACAAAGTAAGGGCGCAACTAGCCACGAGCCGGTTCCTTCGCGCACAGGTTTTCCATACAAAGCATGGTCGTTCAAGGAAGATAACTTAAAAATTTTAAAAACATCTGATTGCTCAAACTTTGGCAACTTAGCTTTTCTGTCGTTTGCTTCCCGGCAAGGCGAAACTTTCTTGAACGACGCCTGGTCCATACCATTATCTTCCCCTCCCCCCCGGCAAACTTGTGGGCGAAGGAACCTTCATTTCCTTGAGAAAAAAGGAAGTAGAGAAAATAATGATATGGAGCCTTACGGCTCGTTATTGCTTACCGGGGGTGTTCGCTGCACAAAGTGTCAGATAACTCATGCAAAAATAATAAAAAGCATGAAATTGACGAGATGTGTGGAGCACATGAGCTTTATTTACACACAGGGTCTGCGCCTGGCTTTGTACAAAGGATGACATGCAACAGCGGCAAGACTTGTACAAAAAGTGGTTGCCGGAGCAGGGTCCGGCAACCGCGCCTTACGGGTAAAACTTACGAAGATGCTCGATGTTCCAGGAGTTGCTCACCAGAATGCCATCTTCGGTCTCAAGGCGGACAGCGCCAGGCCTAGTGACTCGTTTCACCCGATAAGGGCCTTCCCACTTCGGTGTCAACTTGTTGGAATTCTTGGCAGAATGAACGCGCCGAAGAACAAGGTCACCTTCCTCGAGACTTCTGGCGTTAACTTTGCGGCTATGGTAGAGCTTGCTGGTAGCGAGCAGCTCGTACAGCAGCCTGAAGACGGTCTTCCTCAAGGAGCAGCGCGTCATCTTGTCGTAGCTGCTCTTGCTCAAGCTCATCATAAGCGAGCACTCGAGGTGACCCGTATACGAGTTTCGTGGGGAGAACTGCCTCTGCTCCATAGACTAGAGCGAAAGGTGTCTAGCCAGTGGCTCGATTTGGCGTCGTCCTGATCGACCAAAGAACCACCGGCAGCTCCTCAATCCAGTTTCTTCCGCACCCGTGCAGCCTGTCGAAAGTCCTGGTCTTGAGTCCATGCAGCACTTCAGCATTTGCCCTCTCCGCTTGACTGTTGCTCCTGGGGTGAGCAACAGAAGCGAAGCAGACCTTGGCGCCAAGATCTTGGATGTACTGCATGAAGGTGCGGCTCGTGAATTGCGTACCGTTGTCGGTGATGATCCTGTTAGGGATCCCGAAGCGGCAAACAATTGACCTGAAGAACTTGACTGCTGACTGTGCTGTCACCTTCCTCACTGCTTCCACTTCCGGCCACTTTGTGAACTTGTCGATTGCGACGTACAAGTACTCAAAGCCCCCGACTGCTCGGGGGAAGGGGCCGAGGATGTCGAGCCCCCAGACCGAAAATGGCCAGGATAAAGGGATCGTCTGGAGAGCTTGAGCTGGCTGGCGTATCTGCTTGGAATGGAACTGGCACGCTTCACACTTGGTTACTTGTGCAGTTGCATCCTGGAGGGCTGTCGGCCAAAAGAAACCTTGCCGGAAAGCTTTGCCGGCAAGTGCTCTTGCGCCAATGTGGTGACCACAAATGCCTCCATGTATCTCTGCCAACAGCTTCTGTCCATCTTCCCGGTGAATACACTTCAATTTCACGCCGTTGAGTCTTCTTCTGTACAGTGCGTTGTCGACAAACTGGTACATACTTGACTGTCGGGCTACTCTTTCCGCTTCTTCTTGCTCTTTGGGAAGTTCTCCTGTCTGAAGGAAATGGACGATCTGCTGTGCCCATGTTGGAGCTTGTGGCTCGACAACAAGGACTAAACGCACATCTGCTGCTGCAGGAACATCCGCTTCTACGGCGATAACCTGCGGCTCAGCCGGAGCTTGACGTTCCCCGGCAAGCTTGCCGGAGCAAAACTTGTCGGGAGCGTCTGCTTCCACGAAACAAACCCTGGGGCTTGTCGGAGCAGATTGCTCCTCAACACTCTTGGCGTTGATCTTGGGGACCTTCTTGGCGGCGGCTTCGGGAAGCTCTGCCGGACAATAGTCACCAGAAATCAACTTCCTCTTCTTGATCTGTCCAGTTGATGGCGTCACAGACGGTTGAGTCAGCTTGAGCACAAAGATCCCTGGTTCCACAGGTAACTTAAGTGCTGCGCACTTTGACAGGCCATCGGCAATGTTGTTCTGAGCCCTTGGAACATGTTCCATCTATAGGCCGACAAAGTGCTCTTCTAGCTTCCTCACTTCATCAATGTAAGCTTCCATCAGCGGACTCTGATAACTCTTATTCACTTAGCGGACGACAAGCTGCGAGTCACCCCTGACAATGATTTTCTTGATCGCAATGTCTGCCGCGATCCTGAGACCGGCAAGCAAACCTTCATACTCTGCAGTATTGTTTGTTGCTTGCTCCTTGGGAAAGTGCATCTGGACTACGTACTTGAGGTGCTCTCCGGTGGGTGCGACAAGTAGCACACCAGCACCGGCGCCTTGCAGCGAAAAGGCAGCATCAAAGTACATCAGCCACTCTTTGCTTGCTTCCTTGACGGGGATGCTCATTTCTGGAATTTCTTCATCTGGTGTTGGCGTCCACTCTGCTATGAATTCTGCCAATGCTCTGCTTTGGATAGTTGAAGTGCTCTCAAACATGAGGCCAAAGCTTGACAGTTCCAGTGCCCACTCAACAATCCTGCCTGTTTCCTCTGGATTCTGCAGTATCCTCTTCAGCGGAAAGCGAGTGACAACTGTTATCTCATGTGCTTGGAAGTAATGGTGCAGCTTTCTCGAGGCCATGAGAAGGCTGAAAAGCAATTTCTGCACACCAGAGTACCTAGACCTAGCCCCCTGCAGAAGGTAACTGACAAAGTAGACTGGGCGCTGCACCATTTTATTCTGTATCTCCTCGGGCGCCTGCGTAGATCCATCTTGGCCGGGACTAGAGCTTGTCGGGGAAGCCCCCTGCTTGTCGCTGGATGCGCTTGCCGTGGTTGCTGGCTCATCATCTGCCTCCCTCTCCGCTACTAACGCAACACTAACCACTTGATTGGTTGCCGCCAGATACAGCAGCAAATTCTCTTGTGGCTTAGGTGCGACAAGTATTGGAGTGGAGGACAGGTATCTCTTCAAGTCCTGCAGCGCAGCCTCCGCTTCCGGAGTCCATTTCATTGGACCTGCCTTTTTCAAAATTTTGAAGAACAGTAGGGCGCGCTCAGCAGACTAAGAGATAAACCTGCTGAGAGCCGCCACGCAGCCGGCAAGTCTCCGCACATCCTTGACGCGCTTCGGTGCTTCAATGTGCTCAATGGCCTTGATCTTGTCTGGATTGGCTTCAATTCCCCGCTGAGACACGAAGAACCCGAGAAGCTTGCCGGAAGGGACTCCAAACACGCACTTCTCGGGATTGAGCTTGAGGCTGATCCTGCGCAGATTTGCAAAAGTCTCTTCTAAATCTTGAATCAGAGTTGCTTTGTCCCTGCTCTTGACCACTATGTCATCCATGTAGGCTTCCACATTTCTGTGTATTTGCGGTTCAAAAGCAGTATGGACTACCCTTGCAAATGTTGAACCAGCATTCTTCAAATTGAAAGGCATCCGTATGAAACAGTACGTGCCACAGGGAGTGATGAATGCGGTTTTCTCCTCTTCCTCTTCTGCCATGAAGATCTGATGATATCCTGAGTATACGTCAAGAAATGAAAGCAAGTCACATCTGGCCGTGGAGTCAACAATCTGGTCAATGTGCGGCAAGGGAAATGGATCTTTGGGACAAGCTTTGTTAACATCGGTAAAGTCGATACAAAGCCTCCATTTCCCGTTTGCCTTGCGCACGACTACAGGATTGTCCAACCACGTAGGATGGAGCACTCCTCTGACAAGGCCTGCTGCTTCCAACTTCTTGATCTCTTCTGCGATGAATTCTTGGCGCTCCACTGCTTGCTTCCTGACTTTCTGTTTGACGGGCCGCGCATGAGGACAGACGGCAAGGTGGTGCTCAATTACTTTCCTAGGAACACCGGGGATGTCAGACGGTTGCCACGCAAACACATCGACGTTCGCTCGCAGGAAAGCAATGAGCGCGCTTTCGTATATAGGGTCGAGAGTGGCACTGATGGTGAAAGTACCACCAGTGCCGTCCTCCTTGGCGGACACCTTCTTGGTCGCTGGCGGAGCTGCCATTGTCTTCTTACACTTGCCGGTGGAGCTCAATGGTGCGTCCTCGACGGTAGCGCAGCACTCCGAAGAGGTGCGCTTGCCGGAGTGGGCATCAGAACTCTTGCCGGACTTGGTCTTCTTCTTCCCCCCGGGAGCTTCAGCGGCAAGTGTCTCGCGATCCGTTGCAGCTGCTGCTTCCCGGTAGATCTTGTCGGCACAGATAAGAGCATCTTTCTTGTCGCCAGGGACAGAGATGACACTTATCGGGCCTGGCATCTTCAGCATGTTGTACGCGTAGTGAGAGGCCGCCATGAACTTGGCGAGCGCTGGACGGCCGAGAATCCCATTGTAAGGCAATGGAAAATCGGCAACGTCAAAAGTGATCCTCTCAGTCCTGAAGTTCAACTCGCTGCCAAATGTCACCGGTAGCGTGATTTTCCCCTTTGGCTTGCTCCTTCCCGGGTTGATTCCTTGGAATGTGCCGGTCTCTTCGAGCTCGCTGTCAGGGACTTGGAGTTTCCGGAGCACAGCGGAGGAGATCAGGTTCAAGCCGGCCCCGCCGTCAACTAGCATCTTAGTGATCTTGAGGTTGCGGATAGTTGGTGAGACAAACATCGGCAAACACCCGACAGCAGTTGTGCGATCAGGGTGGTCCTCAATATCAAAGATGATAGGCGTGCTGGACCATTTGAGAAGCTTGCGTGACTCAACGGGAGGTTCTGCCGCATTGACTTCCCGCACCCACTGCTTGAGTTGGCGGTGTGAAGTATGCAGAGAAGCACCGCCGTCAACGCACAAGACCTCTGTGGCTTTCTGGAACTCCTGCTCACTGGTCTCGTCATCATCCATGTCTTCGTCGTCGTCATCTTCATCCTTGTCGCGGCCGCGGGGAGGTCTGTCTCCTTGCCGCTGCTTGTCCTTGCCGCGGCGTCCTCCCCGGCTGATGCGCTTCATACCGGATCCTCCAGCACCCCCTTGGGCTTTCTCCTTGTCGCGTCGCTCGTACTCGGCCTTTTGCAGCTCGACAAGCTGCTCGACCTTCATGCAGCTCTGGAGGTCATGGCCCTTGGTGCGGTGGATCTTGCAGTACTGTTTGTTGGTGTCGTCCTGCTTGTCGGCGGCCGCCACAGCCTGGCAGTTGGCCCATGCGGCAACCTTCTTGCCGGAGCTACCATCTTTGGCTTTCTTGGCGCCACTGTCGCTGCCGGACTGCTCAACAACTAGCACATATTTGCCTTTCCTCTTCCTGTTGTTCCGCCGCCGGTTTTTCTTTGCCGGGGCTGTATCATCACTGTCAGATCCTCCTGTTCCTGTATTCTCTCCGGGGAGTTTCCTCCCTTCCTCAGCACGTGCACACCTATCGGCCAGGGCATACAGCTCACTAACGTCTCTGATCTTGCACATCGCCATCTCCTCCCGCATCCTGCGGTTACGCACGTTCAGATGAAACACGCTGATGACTGCGGCAGGGTGGACATCTGGGATGTTGCGTTGCACTTGGCTGAATCTCTGGATGTACTTGCGTAGGGGCTCTCCTTCTTTCTGGGCAAGCAGATGAAGATCACTTTCCTGGCCATGAGGTTTGTGGCCGCCTGTAAAGGCGCCGACAAACTGATGGCATAGGTCTGCCCAGGAAGATATGGAGTTGTCCGGCAAATGCATGAGCCAGGACCTGACGTTGGGTTTGAGCACCAGCGGGAAGTAGTTGGCAAGGATCTTGTCGTCCCGCCCCCCAGCAGCTTGCACCGCGATGGTGTAGATGCTGAGGAACTCCGACGGATGCAACTTGCCGTCGTACTTCTCGGGTACGTCTGGCTTGAAATTCTTCGTGCTGGGCCACTCGAGTTGCCGCAGCTCACGGGTAAACGCAGGGCAACCTACCGCGTACGGCAGGTCGCCTGGTTCCCCTAGCACATGCATGTCGACAGTGGGTCCAGCGCGCCGGTCGGATTGACGCCGCGCTTCTCTTCGGCGCTCGATGCGAGTACGAGCGTCTTCTTGCTGTCATTCGTGAGGAACTTGGCGCTGATCGCGGCGAGCTCGCGGATCTGATGAAGCAGTGGAGTCGCTGTCGCGGTGGACCCGGCGAGTCGGCGATCTTGGCCTTCGAGGCGGAGAGTGCACGGTGGTTGCACCCCCACCAGTCTTGTCGCCATCGGGTCGCGCCTGGCTGACTTGCCGCGGTTGCGACATAGTCGGCTGCCGTGGGGTGTCGCCGTTGGCGAAGCCGATGAGACTCTGAATGGTGGCCCTCCAGTCGTCGATCTTGTCCGGCGTTGGAGGGAAATCTAGGAGCAGTTGATCTCGCGCCAAAGCTTCTGCTGGAGTGGCGGGTACCGGTGGCGAACGGTGCGAGGAGCGGGATATGCTCGGACTTCTAACTGCGTTAGAAGGAGCCATATCCCGTCCAGGCGACCGTGCCTCGCTCGCGCCAGCACGTTGGCGTGCATGCTGGCCTGGAGCATCTTGAGATCTGCCAGCTCGATCTGGGTCCAGCGAGCGTATGGTACCGTGAGTACCACGACGCTGCCGGTCATGCGCCTCCTGAGATGGGCGCGGTGCATCTACGGACGCTCGGTCGTCGTGGGAGCCGGCTACACCACCGAAGGGCAGCACAGCCTTGTCCTTGGACCTGGCGGCACCGTGGGCTCCCACATCAACGCCCGTTCTCCCGCCGGCGTCTTCCCCACCAGCCGTTTGCTCCGGCGGCGGTGGGTTCGACGCGGACGGAGCAGTCGCCTCCGAAGCCTTCTTCTTCGGCGGCATGTCGATGAAGATCTAGCTCGCGTGAACGCCGGATCAGGTTCACACAACCTCGACGCCCCCTACCTGGCGCGCCAAAGGTGTCGGGGAAGCTGCCTCCACGAGCACCTATGGGGACGGAGCCCATTTTCGGTTCGGCGGGGGGCGGAGGTCGCACGAAGAGCAGATCGAGGCGAGGCACACGAGCGGTTTTACCCAGCTTCGGGGCTCTCCGGAGAGATAATACTCCTACTGCTGCTTTGTGGTTTGTATTGAGTTCTTGCTCGGGAGCGCTGAGTGCTACAGTACACACAAGCAGCTAACGAGACTAAGCGTTCTTCTGTCCTCCCCCCACTCTACGTTGTGCATGGGCCTCCTTTTATATGCTCAAGGGGTCTCCAACAGGTGGCAACGTAGATAAGGGCAAAAATGGAAAGGTGATGCGGTAGGTACAACTACCTACACAGTCTATCATACCTAACCCTGACAGCAGGGGACAAGGGCATTAAATGCCTATCTACGTCGCCCAAACAGTGCAGAAAAGGGACCGTCAGGGACGCCACCGCTTGCCACGATGGCGATCATGTCAGCGCCGCTTGCCACAGTGCACCCCTGGCTGCACAGCCTCCCGCCATGTGCGCCTGGAAGGGTCTCAGAGCGACATGTTGGTGGGTGAGCTGGAGCGCGGGTACAGAGTGGTTTCTAGCCGCGGCAAACACCTTGCCGCGGCCGTTGTCTTGCCACGTCCGGGAGCTTGTCGCTCGCCGGGTCTTGCCGGGACGCGTGGCGCGTCGCGGCAAGTTCCTTGAGTTGCCTTGGTTGGTCTTCCCGACAAGCTCCTCTTGCCGGGGCTTTGTGCCTTGAGTGGCCTTCCCGGCAAGCTCCTCTTGCCGGGGCCTTGTCTTCTTGGCTTGAATACTTTGTTCTTGAATGGCTCCAAAGGAACCACAGAGGATATTGGCGGTCGCCCGGCAAGCCTTGCCGCGGGACGCTGCGACTGCCCGTGCACAAGTTCGGGATACTAGGGTACCCCTACTCTAGTACACCAACAACATCTTAGTCCGGACTACATTTCTTTTTGCCCCACGGGGCCCTGCGGCCCCTCGCTGGCTAGCCGCCGCAGGTTCAGCCTCCCGCCTCGGAAATCTCCCCTGCAAGATACAGTTGTCATTGGAAACGCCGGAATACGCGAGAATGGAATCTCTCTCGCGGGAATAAACACTCCGGTTTCTGTCACCTGGGAGGCCGGGATTAACCCGGGGTAATCAGGCGTAATGGCTACCAAGGTATCGTCCTTGCTTAACTGGTGGAACACCCCGTCAATAAGCTCCACCGATATGTTCGGATCCTCTTCGGAGTCCGGATCGAGGGACCGTCCTGGGTCCTCGGGCTGGGGAGGGCGGCTGTTTATATCCTTTACTTCATGTCGCAGTTCCTCCATTAAAGTCGTTAGACTACATATCTAACCGTGGGAGTATAAAAAAGGGCAAGTGCAATTGTTCACTTACCCAACTGGGAGGTTCGTACATAGTGAATCCAGCCCGCGGATTGACGCGGAGGAATTCCTCCTTTTAACGAGCTGCCAATTTAACGGGATGGGGATTCAGATCCAAACCACATCCTCTCCTCTCCGCGAGCTATCATCGGAGCGCTCCCAGCAAAGGTCCATTCCAACATGGCCAGCCGTCGCAGCTCCTCCCCTCGCTCCTCCGGTCCTAAACCCGGGGACTAGGAGAGTTGCACCATCCCACATAGCGAGTTAGTGTCGCTCCAGGCCAAGGGATTTCTCCCTCAGGCATACATGGTCCCGGTCCGAGCCGGTCTCGCCACTTATAATGGCGGTAAACAAGTGGAGAGCACCCCCAATCCTTCTAAAGGAGAACGGGTGTGCCTTGTTCCCTATCTAACAAGGGGATTGGGATTTCCAATTCATCCATTTCTCCACGGGCTTCTGGAGTTCTATGACCTCCAGCTGCACAATCTCACGCCCGGCTCCGTGTTACATATTGCGGGCTTCGTCGCCCTTTGCGAGCTATTTTTAGGCGTCGAGGCTCATTTTGCGCTGTGGAAGATGTTGTTCTGCTTGGTACCCCGCTCTCAAGAGGGGCACATATATCAAGTGGGCGGAGCCGAAGTATGGCGCATCGGCGGGACCGGATACCTATCTGGAACCCCAACAAAGGCGTCTGAGGACTGGCCTTCGGAATGGTTTTACATAGATGATGTCTCACTGCCGGACCCTATCCGGGTCGGTCTCCCTGAGTTCAACAGTGCTCCATTGAAGAAACGCTTGAGATGGCGCCCGCGGAGCTCTCAGAGAGAAAGCGACAGAGACGTCTTTTACCTGATGGGCCGGATAAAACAGTTGGCTCATTCCGGACTAACCATGATTGGAGTCATGGCCACATGCATTATGCGGGGGGTGCAGCCGCTACAATATAGAGGCCACCCCATGTGGGATTTCAACGGGGAGGATGACGCCGCACGTTATGGTCGTAAGAGGCCGGCTTCAGCTGCCGCTCTAGTGAAGATTTTATCTTCTTTGTACAACTTCCCTTACTCTTTCATCATTACCTTACTAACATTATTCTCCTTTTAGGAAGACACGGGCAACAGCCAACCCGTCGAGGAAGAGGTAACTATAATTTCCTCCGACTCCGAGCTTCGGCCGCGTGAGAAAATTCGAAGAGTAACCCGGAAAGTAAGATTTTCACACCCTTTGGCTTACCAAGATCCTGACTTTCTTTTGAAGCAACAGCAATTTGAAAGCCGGAGGCAGATCCGGACCAGCAAGGATGCAGAGCTCTCCTCCGGCTTGCCTGACACAACCCGGAAGCGTCGGACTGAGGTTATCTCTGACTTATCCCCTTTTTTACCTTTGGCGGGTCTAATCCGTCAACCTCTCAATTCATCTGACTCTAATTATCAGGATACATCTCCTTCATCCGGCGAGTCTACGCAATCAAACATGCTGGCTTTTAAGACTGCCCCTGGGTAATATCAATTTATTTACCTTATGTTTTTCTTCCTCAGGTTCCTTTACTCATTCTTCCGCTTTGTCCATAGCATGCAAGTGAAGCCCAGGAAGAAAACGAAGAAAGATAATCCGGCCCAAGACCCTGTGGCAACTGAACCGGAACTGGGCACAGCAGCTCCCGGCTCTCCCACACATCAATCGCCGCCTGAACCGGCTCAGGATACTATAGTACCAACTTCTGATCCGCCTGCTGAAGATATTCTGGTTGGTTCTGTTAACCCGGAAACACCTAGCCCGGCCAAGACGATTGACCAAGAAGTGGAAATACTTAGGACTCAGTTTGTTGAGCCGGCCCGGCCCACAGTTCTTGCCATATGTTCTGCAAAACAGGAGTTATTGGAATGCCGCAAATCAAAAACGGACATCACTGACTATACTCATTTGAGTATTGGAGAGATCGTCTCGGGTTATATCAACCATGTGCATTGCAGCCGTGACCTGGATATTGACATGGTGAAGAAAATACAACAAAAATCTGAGGTATGACTTACACTTCCTTACTTTCAATCATACTTACTGTACCAGCCCCCAAGTCTATTGCTTATTTGGGAATATGCTGTAGACTTAGAAAAACTGTTAGAGCTGCTTGTCCGGTTTAAAGAAAAAATACTTAAACCGGCTGTAACACAATACCTTTAACTTGCGATACACATGAGCCCCCAAGTGCCAAGCATCTTTGCTTGCAAAGTGCTTGGGACATTAATATCTAGGACCGGCTTAATTATTTAAAAAGCTCCGTTATACATTAGCCCCCAAGTGTCAAGTATGTTTGCTTGCAAAGTGCTTGGGACTTAAAATTCTTTACCATAATCCTGACTGCAACCCGGTATAACGTAGGCCACCATAAGTCAATTTGAATCAGAGATTGCTGACCTGAAGAGCCGCCTGGCAGCCCAGGAACTTGAAATACAAAATGCCAACTCCAAGTTTGAACTCAGCATCTCTGAACAAGAGAAGTTGAAGAAGAACTTTGAGTCGGAGAAGGAAACCTGGGCAGATGAGAAGGCCTCTCTGGTGACCTGGGCTGAGGCAGCCGAAACATCCCTTGCAAAGGCAAACACCGAGCTGTCCGGCTTGAAGCGTCAAATATCTCGAATGGTCTCAGCAATCTTTGGTACGTTTCTTTGTATGAACCTCAAATAGTGTCATCCTTCTTTTGATGACTGAGTTAATTATTGCTTCCGGCTTAACCTTTGTTCAACAACACAGGCCCCAGGAGCACAACTCTTAAGCAGGACATGGTAGTCAAACTGAAAGCCGTTTATACTCTGGTGGAACAATTGTACACCGGGTCACAACGTGCCTTGGTTGTTGTGGCCTTATCAAATGATGTGCCCCACCTCTTGCAAGATGTGTTACGACGGCTTGCTGTACTCCCCCAACGGATTCAAGAGTTGAGACGGGCCCAAGCAAGAGCCGGAGCAATAGCCCCCTTGAGCCGGGCCAAAGCCTGCGTACCAGAGCTAGACTCGGCCGACATCGCTCTTGGGTATCCAAGTTTAAAGGAGGATGGCACTCCATTTGAGAAAAAAGACTTCACCAGCTGTGTGAGGGACATACGCCCTGTGGCCACTCAAATTGGAAACGATACTGACCTCTACAAGTATCAGCCGGGTTATGATAAGGAGAATATGAGAATCCCCACGCCGTATTACGATGATGTCAGCCTGATCCCTCCAATTCGTAAGCATACCTTCGCCCCTGAAGTAGACCCAACCGGTTTAATAGATGACGAAGCTGAGTTTGAAGCCTTGAGTGGCATTGACTGGGCATCATCATCCTTCCAGGACAAGGTATCTGGCGAAGAGGCGGAGAAGGATAACCCGGAAGCCTCAGGTCAACCCCAAGAGTAGATTGTACTCGCCTAAGTTTAAAAAATCCTACCGAGTGGTGAGCAAGTCTCTCACTCGGGGGGCTTAGCTGCAGTCCAGTACTCGCCTAAGTTTAAAAATCCTACCGAGTGCTGAGCAATCCTCCCACTCGGGGGCTTAGCTGCAGTCCAGTACTCGCCTAAGTTTTAAAATCCTAATGAGTGGTGAGCAAGCCTCTCACTCGGGGGCTTAGCTGCAGTCCAGTACTCGCCTAAGTTTGAAAAATCCTACCGAGTGGTGAGCAAGCCTCTCACTCGGGGGCTTAGCTGCAGTCCAATACTCGCCTAAGTTTAAAAAACCCTACCGAGTGGTGAGCAAGCCTCTCACTCGGGGGCTTAGCTGCACTCCAGTACTCGCCTAAGTTTGAAAAATCCTACCGCGTGGTGAGCAAGCCTCTCACTCGGGGGCTTAGCTGCAGTCCAGTACTCGCCTACGTCTAAAAAATCCTACCGAGTGGTGAGCAACCCTCTCACTCGGGGTCTTAGCTGCACTCCGGTACTCACCTAACTTTGAAAAATCCTACCGAGTGGTAAGGAAGCCTCTCATGCGGGGGCTTAGCTGCAGTCCAATACTCGCCTAAGTTTAAAAAACCCTACCGAGTGGTGAGCAAGCCTCTCACTCGGCCGATTAGCTGCAGTCCAGTACTCGCCTAAGTTTAAAAAATCCTACCGAGTGGTGAGCAAGCCTCTCACTCGGGGGCGTAGCTGCAGTCCAGTACTCGCCTAAGTTTAAAAATCCTACCAAGTGGTGAGCAATCGTCTCACTCGGGGGCTTAGCTGTAGTAAAGTACTCGCCTAAGTTTTAAAATCCTAACGAGTGGTGAGCAAGCCTCTCACTCGGGGGCTTAGCTGCAGTCCAGTACTTGCCTAAGTTCTAAAATCCTACCAAGTGGTGAGCAAGCCTCTCACTCGGGGTCTTAGCTGTAGTCCAGTACTCGGCTAAATTTGAAAAATCCTAACGAGTGGTGAGGAAGCCTCTCACTCGGGGGCTTAGATGCAGTCCAATACTCGCCTAAGTTTAAGAAACCCTACCGAGTGGTGAGCAAGCCTCTCATTCGGGGGCTTAGCGGCACTCCAGTACTCGCCTAAGTTTGAAAAATCCTATAGACAGGTGAGCAAGCCTCTCACTCGGGGGCTTAGCTGCAGTCCAGTACTCGCCTAAGTCTAAAAAATCCTACCGAGTGGTGAGCAACCCTCTCACTCGGGGGCTTAGCTGCTCTCCAATACTCGCCTAACTTTGAAAAATCCTACCGAGTGGTCAGGAAGCCTCTCACGCGGGGGCTTAGCTGCAGTCCAATACTCGCCTAAGTTTAAAAAACCATACCGAGTGGTGAGCAAGCCTCTCACTCGGGGTCTTAGCTGCAGTCCAGTACTCGCCTAAATTTGAAAAATCCTACCGAGTGGTGAGGTAGCCTCTCACTCGGGGGCTTAGCTGCAGTCCAATACTCGCCTAAATTTGAAAAATCCTACCGAGTGGTGAGGAAGCCTCTCACTCGGTGGCTTAGCTGCAGTCCAATACTCGCCTAAGTTTAAAAAACCCTGCCGAGTGGTGAGCAAGCCTCTCACTCGGGGGCTTAGCTTCACTCCAGTACACGCCTAAGTTTGAAAAATCCTATCGAGTGGTGAGCAAGCCTCTCACTCGGGGGCTTAGCTGCAGTCCAGTACTCGCCTAAGTCTAAAAAATCCTACCGAGTGGTGAGCAACCCTCTCACTCGGGGGCTTAGCTGCACTCCAGTACTCGCCTCACTTTGAAAAATCCTACCGAGTGGTGAGGAAGCCTCTCACTCAGAGGCTTAGCTGTAGTCCAAAACTCGCCTAAGTTTAAAAAACCCTACCGAGTGGTGAGCAAGCCTCTCACTCGGCCGATTAGCTGCAGTCCAGTACTCGCCTAAGTTTAAAAAATCCTACCGAGTGGTGAGCAAGCCTCTCACTCGGGGGCGTAGCTGCAGTCCAGTACTCGCCTAAGTTTAAAAATCCTACCAAGTGGTGAGCAATCCTCTCACTCGGGGGCTTAGCTGCAGTAAAGTACTCGCCTAAGTTTTAAAATCCTAACGAGTGGTGAGCAAGCCTCTCACTCGGGGGCTTAGCTGCAGTCCAGTACTTGCCTAAGTTCTAAAATCCTACCAAGTGGTGAGCAAGCCTCTCACTCGGGGTCTTAGTTGTAGTCCAGTACTCGGCTAAATTTGAAAAATCCTAACGAGTGGTGAGGAAGCCTCTCACTCGGGGGCTTAGATGCAGTCCAATACTCGCCTAAGTTTAAGAAACCCTACCGAGTGGTGAGCAAGCCTGTCATTCGGGGGCTTAGCGGCACTCCAGTACTCGCCTAAGTTTGAAAAATCCTATAGACTGGTGAGCAAGCCTCTCACTCGGGGGCTTAGCTGCAGTCCAGTACTCGCCTAAGTCTAAAAAATCCTACCGAGTGGTGAGCAACCCTCTCACTCGGGGGCTTAGCTGCTCTCCAGTACTCGCCTAACTTTGAAAAATCCTACCGAGTGGTAAGGAAGCCTCTCACGCGGGGGCTTAGCTGCAGTCCAATACTCGCCTAAGTTTAAAAAACCCTACCGAGTGGTGAGCAAGCCTCTCACTCGGGGGCTTAGCTGCACTCCAGTACTCGCCTAAGTTTGAAAAATCCTACCGAGTGGTGAGCAAGCCTCTCACTCGGGGTCTTAGCTGCAGTCCAGTACTCGCCTAAATTTGAAAAATCCTACCGAGTGGTGAGGTAGCCTCTCACTCGGGGGCTTAGCTGCAGTCCAATACTCGCCTAAGTTTGAAAAATCCTACCGAGTGGTGAGGAAGCCTCTCACTCGGTGGCTTAGCTGCAGTCCAATACTCGCCTAAGTTTAAAAAACCCTACCGAGTGGTGAGCAAGCCTCTCACTCGGGGGCTTAGCTTCACTCTAGTACTCGCCTAAGTTTGAAAAATCCTACCGAGTGGTGAGCAAGCCTCTCACTCGGGGGCTTAGCTGCAGTCCAGTACTCGCCTAAGTCTAAAAAATCCTACCGAGTGGTGAGCAACCCTCTCACTCGGGGGCTTAGCTGCACTCCAGTACTCGCCTAACTTTGAAAAATCCTACCGAGTGGTGAGGAAGCCTCTCACTCAGAGGCTTAGCTGTAGTCCAATACTCGCCTAAGTTTAAAAATCCCTACCGAGTGGTGAGCAATCCTCTCACTCGGCCGATTAGCTGTAGTCCAGTACTCGCCTATGTTTAAAAAATCCTACCGAGTGGTGAGCAAGCCTCTCACTCGGGGGCGTAGCTGCAGTCCAGTACTCGCCTAAGTTTAAAAATCCTACCGAGTGGTGAACAATCCTCTCACTCGGGGGCTTAGCTGCAGTAAAGTACTCGCCTAAGTTTTAAAATCCTAACGAGTGGTGAGCAAGCCTCTCAGTCGGGGGCTTAGCTGCAGTCCAGTACTTGCCTAAGTTCTAAAATCCTACCAAGTGGTGAGCAAGCCTCTCACTCGGGGTCTTAGCTGTAGTCTAGTACTCGGCTAAATTTGAAAAATCCTAACGAGTGGTGAGGAAGCCTCTCACTCGGGGGCTTAGATGCAGTCCAATACTCGCCTATGTTTAAAAATCCTACCGAGTGGTGAACAATCCTCTCACTCGGGGGCTTAGCTGAAGTAAAGTACTCGCCTAAGTTTTAAAATCCTAACGAGTGGTGAGCAAGCCTCTCACTCGGGGGCTTAGCTGCAGTCCAGTACTTGCCTAAGTTTTAAAATCCTACCAAGTGGTGAGCAATCCTCTCACTCTGGGTCTTAGCTGTAGTCCAGTACACGCCTAAATTTGAAAAATCCTAACGAGTGGTGAGGAAGCCTCTCACTCGGGGGCTTAGCTGCAGTCCAGTACTCGCCTAAGTCTAAAAAATTCTATCGAGTGGTGAGCAAACCTCTCACTCGGGGGCTTAGGTGCACTCCAATACTCTCCTAACTTTGAAAAATCCTACCGAGTGGTCAGGAAGCCTCTCACGCGGGGGCTTAGCTACAGTCCAATACTCGCATAAGTTTAAAAAACCCTACCGAGTGGTGAGCAAGCCTCTCACTCGGGGGCTTAGCTGCACTCCAGTAATCGCCTAAGTTTGAAAAATCCTACCGAGTGGTGAGCAAGCCTCTCAATCGGGGTCTTAGCTGCAGTCATGTACTCGCCTAAATTTGAAAAATCCTACCGAGTGGTGAGGAAGCCTCTCACTCGGGGGCTTAGCTACAGTCCAATACTTGCCTAAGTTTAAAAAACCCTATCGAGTGGTGAGCAAGCCTCTCACTCGGGGCCTTAGCTGCACTCCAGTACTCACCTAAGTTTAAAAAATCCTACCGAGTGGTCAGCAACCCTCTCACTAAGGCGCTTAGCTGCAGTCCACTACTCGCCTAAGTTTAAAAAATCCTACCGAGTGGTGAGCAAGCATCTCACTCGGGGGCATAGCTACAGTCCAGTACTCGCCAAAGTTTAAAAATCCTACCGAGTGGTGAGGAAGCCTCTCACTCGGGGGCTTAGATGCAGTCCAATACTCGCCTAAGTTTAAAAAACCCTACCGAGTGGTGAGCAAGCCTCTCACTCAGGGGCTTAGCTGCACTCCAGTACTCGCCTAAGTTTGAAAAATCCTACGGAGTGGTGAGCAAGCCTCTCACTCGGGGGCTTAGCTGCAGTCCAGTACTCGCCTAAGTCTAAAAAATCCTACCGAGTGGTGAGCAACCCTCTCACTCGAGGGCTTAGCTGCTCTCCAGTACTCGCCTAACTTTGAAAAATCCTACCAAGTGGTCAGGAAGCCTCTCACGCGGGGGCTTAGCTGCAGTCCAATACTCGCCTAAGTTTAAAAAACCCTACCGAGTGGTGAGCAAGCCTCTCACTCGGGGGCTTAGCTGCACTCCAGTACTCGCCTAAGTTTGAAAAATCCTACCGAGTGGTGAGCAAGCCTCTCACTCGGGGTCTTAGCTGCAGTCCAGTACTCGCCTAAATTTGAAAAATCCTACCGAGTGGTGAGGTAGCCTCTCACTCGGGGGCTTAGCTGCAGTCCAATACTCGCCTAAATTTGAAAAATCCTACCGAGTGGTGAGGAAACCTCTCACTCGGGGGCTTAGCTGCAGTCCAATACTCGCCTAAGTTTAAAAAACCCTACCGAGTGGTGAGCAAGCCTCTCACTCGGGGGCTTAGCTTCACTCTAGTACTCACCTAAGTTTGAAAAATCTTACCGAGTGGTGAGCAAGCCTCTCACTCGGGGGCTTAGCTGCAGTCCAGTACTCGCCTAAGTCTAAAAAATCCTACCGAGTGGTGAGCAACCCTCTCACTCGGGGGCTTAGCTGCACTCCAGTACTCGCCTAACTTTGAAAAATCCTACCGAGTGGTGAGGAAGCCTCTCACTCAGAGGCTTAGCTGTAGTCCAATACTCGCCTAAGTTTAAAAATCCCTACCGAGTGGTGAGAAATCCTCTCACTCGGCCGATTAGCTGTAGTCCGGTACTCGCCTATGTTTAAAAAATCCTACCGAGTGGTGAGCAAGCCTCTCACTCGGGGGCGTAGCTGCAGTCCAGTACTCGCCTAAGTTTAAAAATCCTACCGAGTGGTGAACAATCCTCTCACTCGGGGGATTAGCTGCAGTAAAGTACTCGCCTAAGTTTTAAAATCCTAACGAGTGGTGAGCAAGCCTCTCACTCGGGGGCTTAGCTGCAGTCCAGTACTTGCCTAAGTTCTAAAATCCTACCAAGTGGTGAGCAAGCCTCTCACTCGGGGTCTTAGCTGTAGTCCAGTACTCGGCTAAATTTGAAAAATCGTAACGAGTGGTGAGGAAGCCTCTCACTCGGGGGCTTAGATGCAGTCCAATACTCGCCTAAGTTTAAAAATCCTACCGAGTGGTGAACAATCCTCTCACTCGGGGGCTTAGCTGCAGTAAAGTACTCGCCTAAGTTTTAAAATCCTAACGAGTGGTGAGCAAGCCTCTCACTCGGGGGCTTAGCTGCAGTCCAGTACTTGCCTAAGTTTTAAAATCCTACCAAGTGGTGAGCAAGCCTCTCACTCTAGGTCTTAGCTGTAGTCCAGTACACGCCTAAATTTGAAAAATCCTAACGAGTGGTGAGGAAGCCTCTCACTCGGGGGCTTAGCTGCAGTCCAACTCTCGCCTAAGTTTGAAAAACCCTACCGAGTGGTGAGCAAGCCTCTCACTCGGGGGCTTAGCTGCACTCCAGTACTTGCCTAAGTTTGAAAAATCCTACAGAGTGGTGAGCAACCCTCTCACTCGGGGGCTTAGGTGCACTCCAATACTCTCCTAACTTTGAAAAATCCTACCGAGTGGTCAGGAAGCCTCTCACGCGGGGGCTTAGCTACAGTCCAATACTCGCATAAGTTTAAAAAACCCTACCGAGTGGTGAGCAAGCCTCTCACTCGGGGGCTTAGCTGCACTCCAGTGATCGCCTAAGTTTGAAAAATCCTACCGAGTGGTGAGCAAGCCTCTCACTCGGGGTCTTAGCTGCAGTCATGTACTCGCCTAAATTTGAAAAATCCTACCGAGTGGTGAGGAAGCCTCTCACTCGGGGGCTTAGCTACAGTCCAATACTTGCCTAAGTTTAAAAAACCCTATCGAGTGGTGAGCAAGCCTCTCACTCGGGGCCTTAGCTGCACTCCAGTACTCACCTAAGTTTAAAAAATCCTACCGAGTGGTCAGCAACCCTCTCACTAAGGCGCTTAGCTGCAGTCCACTACTCGCCTAAGTCTAAAAAATCCTACCGAGTGGTGAGCAACCCTCTCACTCGGGGGCTTAGCTGCACTCAAGTACTCGCCTCACTTTGAAAAATCCTACCGAGTGGTGAGGAAGCCTCTCACTCAGAGGCTTAGCTGTAGTCCAAAACTCGCCTAAGTTTAAAAAACCCTACCGAGTGGTGAGCAAGCCTCTCACTCGGCCGATTAGCTGCAGTCCAGTACTCGCCTAAGTTTAAAAAATCCTACCGAGTGGTGAGCAAGCCTCTCACTCGGGGGCGTAGCTGCAGTCCAGTACTCGCCTAAGTTTAAAAATCCTACCAAGTGGTGAGCAATCCTCTCACTCGGGGGCTTAGCTGCAGTAAAGTACTCGCCTAAGTTTTAAAATCCTAACGAGTGGTGAGCAAGCCTCTCACTCGGGGGCTTAGCTGCAGTCCAGTACTTGCCTAAGTTCTAAAATCCTACCAAGTGGTGAGCAAGCCTCTCACTCGGGGTCTTAGTTGTAGTCCAGTACTCGGCTAAATTTGAAAAATCCTAACGAGTGGTGAGGAAGCCTCTCACTCGGGGGCTTAGATGCAGTCCAATACTCGCCTAAGTTTAAGAAACCCTACCGAGTGGTGAGCAAGCCTCTCATTCGGGGGCTTAGCGGCACTCCAGTACTCGCCTAAGTTTGAAAAATCCTATAGACTGGTGAGCAAGCCTCTCACTCGGGGGCTTAGCTGCAGTCCAGTACTCGCCTAAGTCTAAAAAATCCTACCGAGTGGTGAGCAACCCTCTCACTCGGGGGCTTAGCTGCTCTCCAGTACTCGCCTAACTTTGAAAAATCCTACCGAGTGGTAAGGAAGCCTCTCACGCGGGGGCTTAGCTGCAGTCCAATACTCGCCTAAGTTTAAAAAACCCTACCGAGTGGTGAGCAAGCCTCTCACTCGGGGGCTTAGCTGCACTCCAGTACTCGCCTAAGTTTGAAAAATCCTACCGAGTGGTGAGCAAGCCTCTCACTCGGGGTCTTAGCTGCAGTCCAGTACTCGCCTAAATTTGAAAAATCCTACCGAGTGGTGAGGTAGCCTCTCACTCGGGGGCTTAGCTGCAGTCCAATACTCGCCTAAATTTGAAAAATCCTACCGAGTGGTGAGGAAGCCTCTCACTCGGTGGCTTAGCTGCAGTCCAATACTCGCCTAAGTTTAAAAAACCCTACCGAGTGGTGAGCAAGCCTCTCACTCGGGGGCTTAGCTTCACTCTAGTACTCGCCTAAGTTTGAAAAATCCTACCGAGTGGTGAGCAAGCCTCTCACTCGGGGGCTTAGCTGCAGTCCAGTACTCGCCTAAGTCTAAAAAATCCTACCGAGTGGTGAGCAACCCTCTCACTCGGGGGCTTAGCTGCACTCCAGTACTCGCCTAACTTTGAAAAATCCTACCGAGTGGTGAGGAAGCCTCTCACTCAGAGGCTTAGCTGTAGTCCAATACTCGCCTAAGTTTAAAAATCCCTACCGAGTGGTGAGCAATCCTCTCACTCGGCCGATTAGCTGTAGTCCAGTACTCGCCTATGTTTAAAAAATCCTACCGAGTGGTGAGCAAGCCTCTCACTCGGGGGCGTAGCTGCAGTCCAGTACTCGCCTAAGTTTAAAAATCCTACCGAGTGGTGAACAATCCTCTCACTCGGGGGCTTAGCTGCAGTAAAGTACTCGCCTAAGTTTTAAAATCCTAACGAGTGGTGAGCAAGCCTCTCAGTCGGGGGCTTAGCTGCAGTCCAGTACTTGCCTAAGTTCTAAAATCCTACCAAGTGGTGAGCAAGCCTCTCACTCGGGGTCTTAGCTGTAGTCTAGTACTCGGCTAAATTTGAAAAATCCTAACGAGTGGTGAGGAAGCCTCTCACTCGGGGGCTTAGATGCAGTCCAATACTCGCCTATGTTTAAAAATCCTACCGAGTGGTGAACAATCCTCTCACTCGGGGGCTTAGCTGAAGTAAAGTACTCGCCTAAGTTTTAAAATCCTAACGAGTGGTGAGCAAGCCTCTCACTCGGGGGCTTAGCTGCAGTCCAGTACTTGCCTAAGTTTTAAAATCCTACCAAGTGGTGAGCAATCCTCTCACTCTGGGTCTTAGCTGTAGTCCAGTACACGCCTAAATTTGAAAAATCCTAACGAGTGGTGAGGAAGCCTCTCACTCGGGGGCTTAGCTGCAGTCCAACTCTCGCCTAAGTTTAAAAAACCCTACCGAGTGGTGAGCAAGCCTCTCACTCGGGGGCTTAGCTGCACTCCAATACTTGCCTAAGTTTGAAAAATCCTACAGAGTGGTGAGCAAGCCTCTCACTCGGGGGCTTAGCTGTAGTCCAGTACTCGCCTAAGTCTAAAAAATTCTATCGAGTGGTGAGCAACCCTCTCACTCGGGGGCTTAGGTGCACTCCAATACTCTCCTAACTTTGAAAAATCCTACCGAGTGGTCAGGAAGCCTCTCACGCGGGGGCTTAGCTACAGTCCAATACTCGCATAAGTTTAAAAAACCCTACCGAGTGGTGAGCAAGCCTCTCACTCGGGGGCTTAGCTGCACTCCAGTAATCGCCTAAGTTTGAAAAATCCTACCGAGTGGTGAGCAAGCCTCTCAATCGGGGTCTTAGCTGCAGTCATGTACTCGCCTAAATTTGAAAAATCCTACCGAGTGGTGAGGAAGCCTCTCACTCGGGGGCTTAGCTACAGTCCAATACTTGCCTAAGTTTAAAAAACCCTATCGAGTGGTGAGCAAGCCTCTCACTCGGGGCCTTAGCTGCACTCCAGTACTCACCTAAGTTTCAAAAATCCTACCGAGTGGTCAGCAACCCTCTCACAAAGGCGCTTAGCTGCAGTCCACTACTCGCCTAAGTTTAAAAAATCCTACCGAGTGGTGAGCAAGCATCTCACTCGGGGGCATAGCTACAGTCCAGTACTCGCCAAAGTTTAAAAATCCTACCGAGTGGTGAGGAAGCCTCTCACTCGGGGGCTTAGATGCAGTCCAATACTCGCCTAAGTTTAAAAAACCCTACCGAGTGGTGAGCAAGCCTCTCACTCAGGGGCTTAGCTGCACTCCAGTACTCGCCTAAGTTTGAAAAATCCTACGGAGTGGTGAGCAAGCCTCTCACTCGGGGGCTTAGCTGCAGTCCAGTACTCGCCTAAGTCTAAAAAATCCTACCGAGTGGTGAGCAACCCTCTCACTCGGGGGCTTAGCTGCTCTCCAGTACTCGCCTAACTTTGAAAAATCCTACCAAGTGGTCAGGAAGCCTCTCACGCGGGGGCTTAGCTGCAGTCCAATACTCGCCTAAGTTTAAAAAACCCTACCGAGTGGTGAGCAAGCCTCTCACTCGGGGGCTTAGCTGCACTCCAGTACTCGCCTAAGTTTGAAAAATCCTACCGAGTGGTGAGCAAGCCTCTCACTCGGGGTCTTAGCTGCAGTCCAGTACTCGCCTAAATTTGAAAAATCCTACCGAGTGGTGAGGTAGCCTCTCACTCGGGGGCTTAGCTGCAGTCCAATACTCGCCTAAATTTGAAAAATCCTACCGAGTGGTGAGGAAACCTCTCACTCGGGGGCTTAGCTGCAGTCCAATACTCGCCTAAGTTTAAAAAACCCTACCGAGTGGTGAGCAAGCCTCTCACTCGGGGGCTTAGCTTCACTCTAGTACTCACCTAAGTTTGAAAAATCTTACCGAGTGGTGAGCAAGCCTCTCACTCGGGGGCTTAGCTGCAGTCCAGTACTCGCCTAAGTCTAAAAAATCCTACCGAGTGGTGAGCAACCCTCTCACTCGGGGGCTTAGCTGCACTCCAGTACTCGCCTAACTTTGAAAAATCCTACCGAGTGGTGAGGAAGCCTCTCACTCAGAGGCTTAGCTGTAGTCCAATACTCGCCTAAGTTTAAAAATCCCTACCGAGTGGTGAGCAATCCTCTCACTCGGCCGATTAGCTGTAGTCCGGTACTCGCCTATGTTTAAAAAATCCTACCGAGTGGTGAGCAAGCCTCTCACTCGGGGGCGTAGCTGCAGTCCAGTACTCGCCTAAGTTTAAAAATCCTACCGAGTGGTGAACAATCCTCTCACTCGGGGGATTAGCTGCAGTAAAGTACTCGCCTAAGTTTTAAAATCCTAACGAGTGGTGAGCAAGCCTCTCACTCGGGGGCTTAGCTGCAGTCCAGTACTTGCCTAAGTTCTAAAATCCTACCAAGTGGTGAGCAAGCCTCTCACTCGGGGTCTTAGCTGTAGTCCAGTACTCGGCTAAATTTGAAAAATCGTAACGAGTGGTGAGGAAGCCTCTCACTCGGGGGCTTAGATGCAGTCCAATACTCGCCTAAGTTTAAAAATCCTACCGAGTGGTGAACAATCCTCTCACTCGGGGGCTTAGCTGCAGTAAAGTACTCGCCTAAGTTTTAAAATCCTAACGAGTGGTGAGCAAGCCTCTCACTCGGGGGCTTAGCTGCAGTCCAGTACTTGCCTAAGTTTTAAAATCCTACCAAGTGGTGAGCAAGCCTCTCACTCTAGGTCTTAGCTGTAGTCCAGTACACGCCTAAATTTGAAAAATCCTAACGAGTGGTGAGGAAGCCTCTCACTCGGGGGCTTAGCTGCAGTCCAACTCTCGCCTAAGTTTGAAAAACCCTACCGAGTGGTGAGCAAGCCTCTCACTCGGGGGCTTAGCTGCACTCCAGTACTTGCCTAAGTTTGAAAAATCCTACAGAGTGGTGAGCAACCCTCTCACTCGGGGGCTTAGGTGCACTCCAATACTCTCCTAACTTTGAAAAATCCTACCGAGTGGTCAGGAAGCCTCTCACGCGGGGGCTTAGCTACAGTCCAATACTCGCATAAGTTTAAAAAACCCTACCGAGTGGTGAGCAAGCCTCTCACTCGGGGGCTTAGCTGCACTCCAGTAATCGCCTAAGTTTGAAAAATCCTACCGAGTGGTGAGCAAGCCTCTCACTCGGGGTCTTAGCTGCAGTCATGTACTCGCCTAAATTTGAAAAATCCTACCGAGTGGTGAGGAAGCCTCTCACTCGGGGGCTTAGCTACAGTCCAATACTTGCCTAAGTTTAAAAAACCCTATCGAGTGGTGAGCAAGCCTCTCACTCGGGGCCTTAGCTGCACTCCAGTACTCACCTAAGTTTAAAAAATCCTACCGAGTGGTCAGCAACCCTCTCACTAAGGCGCTTAGCTGCAGTCCACTACTCGCCTAAGTTTAAAAAATCCTACCGAGTGGTGAGCAAGCATCTCACTCGGGGGCATAGCTACAGTCCAGTACTCGCCAAAGTTTAAAAATCCTACCGAGTGGTGAGCAATCCTCTCACTCGGGAGCTTAGCTGCAGTCCAGTACTCGCCTAAGTTTTAAAATCCTAACGAGTGGTGAGCAAGCCTCTCACTCGGTGGCTTAGCTGCAGTCTAGTACTTGCCTAAGTTTTAAAATCCTACCAAGTGGTGAGCAAGCCTCTCACTCGGGGTCTTAGCTGTAGTCCAGTACTAGCCTAAATTTGAAAAATCCTAACGAGTGGTGAGGAAGCCTCTCACTCGGGGGCTTAGATGCAGTCCAATACTCGCCTAAGTTTAAAAAACCCTACCGAGTGGTGAGCAAGCTTCTCACTCGGGGGCTTAGCTGCACCCCAGTACTCGCCTAAGTTTGAAAAATCCTACGGAGTGGTGAGCAAGCCTCTCACTCGGGGGCTTAGCTGCAGTCCAGTACTCGCCTAAGTCTAAAAAATCCTACCGAGTGGTGAGCAAGCCTCTCACTCGGGGGCTTAGCTGCTCTCCAGTACTCGCCTAACTTTGAAAAATCCTACCGAGTGGTCAGGAAGCCTCTCACGTGGTGGATTAGCTGCAGTCCAATACTCGCCTAAGTTTAAAAAACCCTACCGAGTGGTGAGCAAGCCTCTCACTTGGGGGCTTAGCTGCACTCCCGTACTCGCCTAAGTTTGAAAACTCCTACCGAGTGGTGAGCAAGCCTCTCACTCGGGGTCTTAGCTGCAGTCTAGTACTCGCCTAAATTTGAAAAATCCTACCGAGTGGTGAGGTAGCCTCTCACTCGGGGGCTTAGCTGCAGTCCAATACTCGCCTAAATTTGAAAAATCCTACCGAGTGGTAAGGAAGCCTCTCACTCAAGGGCTTAGCTGCAGTCCAATACTCGGCTAAGTTTAAAAAACCCTACCGAGTGGTGAGCAAGCCTCTCACTCGGGGACTTAGCTGCACTCCAGTACTCGCCTAAGTTTGAAAAATCCTACCGAGTGGTGAGCAAGCCTCTCACTCGGGGGCTTAGCTGCAGTCCAGTACTCGCCTAATTCTAAAAAATCCTACCGAGTGGTGAGCAACACTCTCACTCGGGGGCTTAGCTACACTCCAGTACTCGCCTAACTTTGAAAAATCCTACCGAGTGGTGAGGAAGCCTCTCACTCGGGGGCTTAGCTGCAGTCCAATACTCGCCTAAGTTTAAAAATCCCTACCGAGTGGTGAGCAAGCCTCTCACTCGGCCGATTAGCTGCAGTCCAGTACTCGCCTAAGTTTAAAAAATCCTACCGAGTGGTGAGCAAGCCTCTCACTCGGGGGCGTAGCTGCAGTCCAGTACTCGCCTAAGTTTAAAAATCCTACCGAGTGGTGAGCAATCCTCTCACTCGGGGGCTTAGATGCAGTCCAGTACTCGCCTAAGTTTTAAAATCCTAACGATTGGTGAGCAAGCCTCTCACTCGGGGGCTTAGCTGCACTCCAGTACTCGCCTAAGTTTGAAAAATCCTACCGAGTGGTGAGCAAGCCTCTCAGTCGGGGTCTTAGCTGCAGTCCAGTACTTGCCTAAGTTCTAAAATCCTACCAAGTGGTGAGCAAGCCTCTCACTCGGGGTCTTAGCTGTAGTCCAGTACTCGCCTAAATTTGAAAAATCCTAACGAGTGGTGAGGAAGCCTCTCACTCGGGGGCTTAGATGCAGTCCAATACTCGCCTAAGTTTAAGAAACCCTACCGAGTGGTGAGCAAGCCTCTCATTCGGGGGCTTAGCTGCACTCCAGTACTCGCCTAAGTTTGAAAAATCCTACAGACTGGTGAGCAAGCCTCTCACTCGGGGTCTTAGCTGCAGTCATGTACTCGCCTAAATTTGAAAAATCCTACCGAGTGGTGAGGAAGCCTCTCACTCGGGGGCTTAGCTACAGTCCAATACTTGCCTAAGTTTAAAAAACCCTATCGAGTGGTGAGCAAGCCTCTCACTCGGGGCCTTAGCTGCACTCCAGTACTCACCTAAGTTTAAAAAATCCTACCGAGTGGTCAGCAACCCTCTCACTAAGGCGCTTAGCTGCAGTCCACTACTCGCTTAAGTTTAAAAAATCCTACCGAGTGGTGAGCAAGCATCTCACTCGGGGGCATAGCTACAGTCCAGTACTCGCCAAAGTTTAAAAATCCTACCGAGTGGTGAGCAAGCCTCTCACTCGGGGGCTTAGCTGCAGTCCAGTACTCGCCTAATTCTAAAAAATCCTACCGAGTGGTGAGCAACACTCTCACTCGGGGGCTTAGCTACAATCCAGTACTCGCCTAACTTTGAAAAATCCTACCGAGTGGTGAGGAAGCCTCTCACTCGGGGGCTTAGCTGCAGTCCAATACTCGCCTAAGTTTAAAAATCCCTACCGAGTGGTGAGCAAGCCTCTCACTCGGCCGATTAGCTGCAGTCCAGTACTCGCCTAAGTTTAAAAAATCCTACCGAGTGGTGAGCAAGCCTCTCACTCGGGGGCGTAGCTGCAGTCCAGTACTCGCCTAAGTTTAAAAATCCTACCGAGTGGTGAGCAATCCTCTCACTCGGGGGCTTAGATGCAGTCCAGTACTCGCCTAAGTTTTAAAATCCTAACGAGTGGTGAGCAAGCCTCTCACTCGGGGGCTTAGCTGCACTCCAGTACTCGCCTAAGTTTGAAAAATCCTACCGAGTGGTGAGCAAGCCTCTCACTCGGGGTCTTAGCTGCAGTCCAGTACTTGCCTAAGTTCTAAAATCCTACCAAGTGGTGAGCAAGCCTCTCACTCGGGGTCTTAGCTGTAGTCCAGTACTCGCCTAAATTTGAAAAATCCTAACGAGTGGTGAGGAAGCCTCTCACTCGGGGGCTTAGATGCAGTCCAATACTCGCCTAAGTTTAAGAAACCCTACCGAGTGGTGAGCAAGCCTCTCATTCGGGGGCTTAGCTGCACTCCAGTACTCGCCTAAGTTTGAAAAATCCTACAGACTGGTGAGCAAGCCTCTCACTCGGGGTCTTAGCTGCAGTCATGTACTCGCCTAAATTTGAAAAATCCTACCGAGTGGTGAGGAAGCCTCTCACTCGGGGGCTTAGCTACAGTCCAATACTTGCCTAACTTTAAAAAACCCTATCGAGTGGTGAGCAAGCCTCTCACTCGGGGCCTTAGCTGCACTCCAGTACTCACCTAAGTTTAAAAAATCCTACCGAGTGGTCAGCAACCCTCTCACTAAGGCGCTTAGCTGCAGTCCACTACTCGCTTAAGTTTAAAAAATCCTACCGAGTGGTGAGCAAGCATCTCACTCGGGGGCATAGCTACAGTCCAGTACTCGCCAAAGTTTAAAAATCCTACCGAGTGGTGAGCAATCCTCTCACTCGGGGGCTTAGCTGCAGTCCAGTACTCGCCTAAGTTTTAAAATCCTAACGAGTGGTGAGCAAGCCTCTCACTCGGTGGCTTAGCTGCAGTCCAGTACTTGCCTAAGTTTTAAAATCCTACCAAGTGGTGAGCAAGCCTCTCACTCGGGGTCTTAGCTGTAGTCCAGTACTAGCCTAAATTTGAAAAATCCTAACGAGTGGTGAGGAAGCCTCTCACTCGGGGGCTTAGATGCAGTCCAATACTCGCCTAAGTTTAAAAAACCCTACCGAGTGGTGAGCAAGCCTCTCACTCGGGGGCTTAGCTGCACCCCAGTACTCGCCTAAGTTTGAAAAATCCTACGGAGTGGTGAGCAAGCCTCTCACTCGGGGGCTTAGCTGCAGTCCAGTACTCGCCTAAGTCTAAAAAATCCTACCGAGTGGTGAGCAAGCCTCTCACTCGGGGGCTTAGCTGCTCTCCAGTACTCGCCTAACTTTGAAAAATCCTACCGAGTGGTCAGGAAGCCTCTCACGTGGTGGATTAGCTGCAGTCCAATACTCGCCTAAGTTTAAAAAACCCTACCGAGTGGTGAGCAAGCCTCTCACTTGGGGGCTTAGCTGCACTCCCGTACTCGCCTAAGTTTGAAAACTCCTACCGAGTGGTGAGCAAGCCTCTCACTCGGGGTCTTAGCTGCAGTCTAGTACTCGCCTAAATTTGAAAAATCCTACCGAGTGGTGAGGTAGCCTCTCACTCGGGGGCTTAGCTGCAGTCCAATACTCGCCTAAATTTGAAAAATCCTACCGAGTGGTAAGGAAGCCTCTCACTCAAGGGCTTAGCTGCAGTCCAATACTCGGCTAAGTTTAAAAAACCCTACCGAGTGGTGAGCAAGCCTCTCACTCGGGGACTTAGCTGCACTCCAGTACTCGCCTAAGTTTGAAAAATCCTACCGAGTGGTGAGCAAGCCTCTCACTCGGGGGCTTAGCTGCAGTCCAGTACTCGCCTAATTCTAAAAAATCCTACCGAGTGGTGAGCAACACTCTCACTCGGGGGCTTAGCTACACTCCAGTACTCGCCTAACTTTGAAAAATCCTACCGAGTGGTGAGGAAGCCTCTCACTCGGGGGCTTAGCTGCAGTCCAATACTCGCCTAAGTTTAAAAATCCCTACCGAGTGGTGAGCAAGCCTCTCACTCGGCCGATTAGCTGCAGTCCAGTACTCGCCTAAGTTTAAAAAATCCTACCGAGTGGTGAGCAAGCCTCTCACTCGGGGGCGTAGCTGCAGTCCAGTACTCGCCTAAGTTTAAAAATCCTACCGAGTGGTGAGCAATCCTCTCACTCGGGGGCTTAGATGCAGTCCAGTACTCGCCTAAGTTCTAAAATCCTAACGAGTGGTGAGCAAGCCTCTCACTCGGGGGCTTAGCTGCACTCCAGTACTCGCCTAAGTTTGAAAAATCCTACCGAGTGGTGAGCAAGCCTCTCACTCGGGGTCTTAGCTGCAGTCCAGTACTTGCCTAAGTTCTAAAATCCTACCAAGTGGTGAGCAAGCCTCTCACTCGGGGTCTTAGCTGTAGTCCAGTACTCGCCTAAATTTGAAAAATCCTAACGAGTGGTGAGGAAGCCTCTCACTCGGGGGCTTAGATGCAGTCCAATACTCGCCTAAGTTTAAGAAACCCTACCGAGTGGTGAGCAAGCCTCTCATTCGGGGGCTTAGCTGCACTCCAGTACTCGCCTAAGTTTGAAAAATCCTACAGACTGGTGAGCAAGCCTCTCACTCGGGGTCTTAGCTGCAGTCATGTACTCGCCTAAATTTGAAAAATCCTACCGAGTGGTGAGGAAGCCTCTCACTCGGGGGCTTAGCTACAGTCCAATACTTGCCTAAGTTTAAAAAACCCTATCGAGTGGTGAGCAAGCCTCTCACTCGGGGCCTTAGCTGCACTCCAGTACTCACCTAAGTTTAAAAAATCCTACCGAGTGGTCAGCAACCCTCTCACTAAGGCGCTTAGCTGCAGTCCACTACTCGCTTAAGTTTAAAAAATCCTACCGAGTGGTGAGCAAGCATCTCACTCGGGGGCATAGCTACAGTCCAGTACTCGCCAAAGTTTAAAAATCCTACCGAGTGGTGAGCAATCCTCTCACTCGGGAGCTTAGCTGCAGTCCAGTACTCGCCTAAGTTTTAAAATCCTAACGAGTGGTGAGCAAGCCTCTCACTCGGTGGCTTAGCTGCAGTCCAGTACTTGCCAAAGTTTTAAAATCCTACCAAGTGGTGAGCAAGCCTCTCACTCGGGGTCTTAGCTGTAGTCCAGTACTAGCCTAAATTTGAAAAATCCTAACGAGTGGTGAGGAAGCCTCTCACTCGGGGGCTTAGATGCAGTCCAATACTCGCCTAAGTTTAAAAAACCCTACCGAGTGGTGAGCAAGCCTCTCACTTGGGGGCTTAGCTGCACTCCCGTACTCGCCTAAGTTTGAAAACTCCTACCGAGTGGTGAGCAAGCCTCTCACTCGGGGTCTTAGCTGCAGTCTAGTACTCGCCTAAATTTGAAAAATCCTACCGAGTGGTGAGGTAGCCTCTCACTCGGGGGCTTAGCTGCAGTCCAATACTCGCCTAAATTTGAAAAATCCTACCGAGTGGTAAGGAAGCCTCTCACTCAAGGGCTTAGCTGCAGTCCAATACTCGGCTAAGTTTAAAAAACCCTACCGAGTGGTGAGCAAGCCTCTCACTCGGGGACTTAGCTGCACTCCAGTACTCGCCTAAGTTTGAAAAATCCTACAGACTGGTGAGCAAGCCTCTCACTCGGGGTCTTAGCTGCAGTCATGTACTCGCCTAAATTTGAAAAATCCTACCGAGTGGTGAGGAAGCCTCTCACTCGGGGGCTTAGCTACAGTCCAATACTTGCCTAAGTTTAAAAAACCCTATCGAGTGGTGAGCAAGCCTCTCACTCGGGGCCTTAGCTGCACTCCAGTACTCACCTAAGTTTAAAAAATCCTACCGAGTGGTCAGCAACCCTCTCACTAAGGCGCTTAGCTGCAGTCCACTACTCGCTTAAGTTTAAAAAATCCTACCGAGTGGTGAGCAAGCATCTCACTCGGGGGCATAGCTACAGTCCAGTACTCGCCAAAGTTTAAAAATCCTACCGAGTGGTGAGCAATCCTCTCACTCGGGGGCTTAGCTGCAGTCCAGTACTCGCCTAAGTTTTAAAATCCTAACGAGTGGTGAGCAAGCCTCTCACTCGGTGGCTTAGCTGCAGTCCAGTACTTGCCAAAGTTTTAAAATCCTACCAAGTGGTGAGCAAGCCTCTCACTCGGGGTCTTAGCTGTAGTCCAGTACTAGCCTAAATTTGAAAAATCCTAACGAGTGGTGAGGAAGCCTCTCACTCGGGGGCTTAGATGCAGTCCAATACTCGCCTAAGTTTAAAAAACCCTACCGAGTGGTGAGCAAGCCTCTCACTTGGGGGCTTAGCTGCACTCCCGTACTCGCCTAAGTTTGAAAACTCCTACCGAGTGGTGAGCAAGCCTCTCACTCGGGGTCTTAGCTGCAGTCTAGTACTCGCCTAAATTTGAAAAATCCTACCGAGTGGTGAGGTAGCCTCTCACTCGGGGGCTTAGCTGCAGTCCAATACTCGCCTAAATTTGAAAAATCCTACCGAGTGGTAAGGAAGCCTCTCACTCAAGGGCTTAGCTGCAGTCCAATACTCGGCTAAGTTTAAAAAACCCTACCGAGTGGTGAGCAAGCCTCTCACTCGGGGACTTAGCTGCACTCCAGTACTCGCCTAAGTTTGAAAAATCCTACCGAGTGGTGAGCAAGCCTCTCACTCGGGGGCTTAGCTGCAGTCCAGTACTCGCCTAATTCTAAAAAATCCTACCGAGTGGTGAGCAACACTCTCACTCGGGGGCTTAGCTACACTCCAGTACTCGCCTAACTTTGAAAAATCCTACCGAGTGGTGAGGAAGCCTCTCACTCGGGGGCTTAGCTGCAGTCCAATACTCGCCTAAGTTTAAAAATCCCTACCGAGTGGTGAGCAAGCCTCTCACTCGGCCGATTAGCTGCAGTCCAGTACTCGCCTAAGTTTAAAAAATCCTACCGAGTGGTGAGCAAGCCTCTCACTCGGGGGCGTAGCTGCAGTCCAGTACTCGCCTAAGTTTAAAAATCCTACCGAGTGGTGAGCAATCCTCTCACTCGGGGGCTTAGATGCAGTCCAGTACTCGCCTAAGTTTTAAAATCCTAACGAGTGGTGAGCAAGCCTCTCACTCGGGGGCTTAGCTGCACTCCAGTACTCGCCTAAGTTTGAAAAATCCTACCGAGTGGTGAGCAAGCCTCTCACTCGGGGTCTTAGCTGCAGTCCAGTACTTGCCTAAGTTCTAAAATCCTACCAAGTGGTGAGCAAGCCTCTCACTCGGGGTCTTAGCTGTAGTCCAGTACTCGCCTAAATTTGAAAAATCCTAACGAGTGGTGAGGAAGCCTCTCACTCGGGGGCTTAGATGCAGTCCAATACTCGCCTAAGTTTAAGAAACCCTACCGAGTGGTGAGCAAGCCTCTCATTCGGGGGCTTAGCTGCACTCCAGTACTCGCCTAAGTTTGAAAAATCCTACAGACTGGTGAGCAAGCCTCTCACTCGGGGTCTTAGCTGCAGTCATGTACTCGCCTAAATTTGAAAAATCCTACCGAGTGGTGAGGAAGCCTCTCACTCGGGGGCTTAGCTACAGTCCAATACTTGCCTAAGTTTAAAAAACCCTATCGAGTGGTGAGCAAGCCTCTCACTCGGGGCCTTAGCTGCACTCCAGTACTCACCTAAGTTTAAAAAATCCTACCGAGTGGTCAGCAACCCTCTCACTAAGGCGCTTAGCTGCAGTCCACTACTCGCTTAAGTTTAAAAAATCCTACCGAGTGGTGAGCAAGCATCTCACTCGGGGGCATAGCTACAGTCCAGTACTCGCCAAAGTTTAAAAATCCTACCGAGTGGTGAGCAATCCTCTCACTCGGGGGCTTAGCTGCAGTCCAGTACTCGCCTAAGTTTTAAAATCCTAACGAGTGGTGAGCAAGCCTCTCACTCGGTGGCTTAGCTGCAGTCCAGTACTTGCCAAAGTTTTAAAATCCTACCAAGTGGTGAGCAAGCCTCTCACTCGGGGTCTTAGCTGTAGTCCAGTACTAGCCTAAATTTGAAAAATCCTAACGAGTGGTGAGGAAGCCTCTCACTCGGGGGCTTAGATGCAGTCCAATACTCGCCTAAGTTTAAAAAACCCTACCGAGTGGTGAGCAACCCTCTCACTCGGGGGCTTAGCTGCACTCCAGTACTCGCCTAACTTTGAAAAATCCTACCGAGTGGTCAGGAAGCCTCTCACGTGGTGGATTAGCTGCAGTCCAATACTCGCCTAAGTTTAAAAAACCCTACCGAGTGGTGAGCAGGCCTCTCACTTGGGGGCTTAGCCGCACTCCCGTACTCGCCTATGTTTGAAAACTCCTACCGAGTGGTGAGCAAGCCTCTCACTCGGGGTCTTAGCTGCAGTCTAGTACTCGCCTAAATTTGAAAAATCCTACCGAGTGGTGAGGTAGCCTCTCACTCGGGGGCTTAGCTGCAGTCCAATACTCGCCTAAATTTGAAAAATCCTACCGAGTGGTAAGGAAGCCTCTCACTCAAGGGCTTAGCTGCAGTCCAATACTCGGCTAAGTTTAAAAAACCCTACCGAGTGGTGAGCAAGCCTCTCACTCGGGGAATTAGCTGCACTCCAGTACTCGCCTAAGTTTGAAAAATCCTACCGAGTGGTGAGCAAGCCTCTCACTCGGGGGCTTAGCTGCAGTCCAGTACTCGCCTAATTCTAAAAAATCCTACCGAGTGGTGAGCAACACTCTCACTCGGGGGCTTAGCTGCACTCCAGTACTCGCCTAACTTTGAAAAATCCTACCGAGTGGTGAGGAAGCCTCTCACTCGGGGGCTTAGCTGCAGTCCAATACTCGCCTAAGTTTAAAAATCCCTAACGAGTGGTGAGCAAGCCTCTCACTCGGCCGATTAGCTGCAGTCCAGTACTCGCCTAAGTTTAAAAAATCCTACCGAGTGGTGAGCAAGCCTCTCACTCGGGGGCGTAGCTGCAGTCTAGTACTCGCCTAAGTTTAAAAATCCTACCGAGTGGTGAGCAATCCTCTCACTCGGGGGCTTAGATGCAGTCCAGTACTCGCCTAAGTTTTAAATTCCTAACGAGTGGTGAGCAAGCCTCTCACTCGGGGGCTTAGCTGCACTCCAGTACTCGCCTAAGTTTGAAAAATCCTACCGAGTGGTGAGCAAGCCTCTCACTCGGGGTCTTAGCTGCAGTCCAGTACTTGCCTAAGTTCTAAAATCCTACCAAGTGGTGAGCAAGCCTCTCACTCAGGGTCTTAGCTGTAGTCCAGTACTCGCCTAAATTTGAAAAATCCTAACGAGTGGTGAGGAAGCCTCTCACTCGGGGGCTTAGATGCAGTCCAATACTCGCCTAAGTTTAAGAAACCCTACCGAGTGGTGAGCAAGCCTCTCATTCGGGGGCTTAGCTGCACTCCAGTACTCGCCTAAGTTTGAAAAATCCTACAGACTGGTGAGCAAGCCTCTCACTCGGGGTCTTAGCTGCAGTCATGTACTCGCCTAAATTTGAAAAATCCTACCGAGTGGTGAGGAAGCCTCTCACTCGGGGGCTTAGCTACAGTCCAATACTTGCCTAACTTTAAAAAACCCTATCGAGTGGTGAGCAAGCCTCTCACTCGGGGCCTTAGCTGCACTCCAGTACTCACCTAAGTTTAAAAAATCCTACCGAGTGGTCAGCAACCCTCTCACTAAGGCGCTTAGCTGCAGTCCACTACTCGCTTAAGTTTAAAAAATCCTACCGAGTGGTGAGCAAGCATCTCACTCGGGGGCATAGCTACAGTCCAGTACTCGCCAAAGTTTAAAAATCCTACCGAGTGGTGAGCAATCCTCTCACTCGGGGGCTTAGCTGCAGTCCAGTACTCGCCTAAGTTTTAAAATCCTAACGAGTGGTGAGCAAGCCTCTCACTCGGTGGCTTAGCTGCAGTCCAGTACTTGCCTAAGTTTTAAAATCCTACCAAGTGGTGAGCAAGCCTCTCACTCGGGGTCTTAGCTGTAGTCCAGTACTAGCCTAAATTTGAAAAATCCTAACGAGTGGTGAGGAAGCCTCTCACTCGGGGGCTTAGATGCAGTCCAATACTCGCCTAAGTTTAAAAAACCCTACCGAGTGGTGAGCAAGCGTCTCACTCGGGGGCTTAGCTGCACCCCAGTACTCGCCTAATTTTGAAAAATCCTACGGAGTGGTGAGCAAGCCTCTCATTCGGGGGCTTAGCTGCAGTCCAGTACTCGCCTAAGTCTAAAAAATCCTACCGAGTGGTGAGCAACCCTCTCACTCGGGGGCTTAGCTGCTCTCCAGTACTCGCCTAACTTTGAAAAATCCTACCGAGTGGTCAGGAAGCCTCTCACGTGGTGGATTAGCTGCAGTCCAATACTCGCCTAAGTTTAAAAAACCCTACCGAGTGGTGAGCAAGCCTCTCACTTGGGGGCTTAGCTGCACTCCCGTACTCGCCTAAGTTTGAAAACTCCTACCGAGTGGTGAGCAAGCCTCTCACTCGGGGTCTTAGCTGCAGTCTAGTACTCGCCTAAATTTGAAAAATCCTACCGAGTGGTGAGGTAGCCTCTCACTCGGGGGCTTAGCTGCAGTCCAATACTCGCCTAAATTTGAAAAATCCTACCGAGTGGTAAGGAAGCCTCTCACTCAAGGGCTTAGCTGCAGTCCAATACTCGCCTAAGTTTAAAAAACCCTACCGAGTGGTGAGCAAGCCTCTCACTCGGGGACTTAGCTGCACTCCAGTACTCGCCTAAGTTTGAAAAATCCTACCGAGTGGTGAGCAAGCCTCTCACTCGGGGGCTTAGCTGCAGTCCAGTACTCGCCTAATTCTAAAAAATCCTACCGAGTGGTGAGCAACACTCTCACTCGGGGGCTTAGCTGCACTCCAGTACTCGCCTAACTTTGAAAAATCCTACCGAGTGGTGAGGAAGCCTCTCACTCGGGGGCTTAGCTGCAGTCCAATACTCGCCTAAGTTTAAAAATCCCTACCGAGTGGTGAGCAAGCCTCTCACTCGGCCGATTAGCTGCAGTCCAGTACTCGCCTAAGTTTAAAAAATCCTACCGAGTGGTGAGCAAGCCTCTCACTCGGGGGCGTAGCTCCAGTCCAGTACTCGCCTAAGTTTAAAAATCCTACCGAGTGGTGAGCAATCCTCTCACTCGGGGGCTTAGATGCAGTCCAGTACTCGCCTAAGTTTTAAAATCCTAACGAGTGGTGAGCAAGCCTCTCACTCGGGGGCTTAGCTGCACTCCAGTACTCGCCTATGTTTCAAAAATCCTACCGAGTGGTGAGCAAGCCTCTCACTCGGGGTCTTAGCTGCAGTCCAGTACTTGCCTAAGTTCTAAAATCCTACCAAGTGGTGAGCAAGCCTCTCACTCGGGGTCTTAGCTGTAGTCCAGTACTCGCCTAAATTTGAAAAATCCTAACGAGTGGTGAGGAAGCCTCTCACTCGGGGGCTTAGATGCAGTCCAATACTCGCCTAAGTTTAAGAAACCCTACCGAGTGGTGAGCAAGCCTCTCATTCGGGGGATTAGCTGCACTCCAGTACTCGCCTAAGTTTGAAAAATCCTACAGACTGGTGAGCAAGCCTCTCACTCGGGGGCTTAGCTGCAGTCCAGTACTCGCCTAAGTTTAAAAAATCCTACCGCGTGGTGAGCAACCCTCTCACTTGGGGGCTTAGCTGCTCTCCAGTACTCGCCTAACTTTGAAAATTCCTACCGAGTGGTCAGGAAGCCTCTCACGCCGGGGCTTAGCTGCAGTCCAATACTCGCCTAAGTTTAAAAAACCCTACCGAGTGGTGAGCAAGCCTCTCACTCGGGGGCTTAGCTGCACTCTAGTACTCGCCTAACTTTGAAAAATCCTACCGAGTGGTGAGCAAGCCTCTCACTCGGGGTCTTAGCTGCAGTCCAGTACTCGCCTAAATTTGAAAAATCCTACCGAGTGGTGAGGTAGCCTCTCACTCGGGGGCTTAGCTGCATTCCAATACTCGCCTAAATTTGAAAAATCCTACCGAGTGGTGAGGAAGCCTCTCACTCGGTGGCTTAGCTGCAGTCCAATACTCGCCTAAGTTTAAAAAACCCTACCGAGTGGTGAGCAAGCCTCTCACTCGGGGGCTTAGCTTTACTCCAGTAGTCGCCTAAGTTTAAAAAATCCTACCGAGTGGTGAGCAAGCCTCTCACTCGGGGGCGTAGCTGCAGTCCAGTACTCGCCTAAGTTTAAAAATCCTACCGAGTGGTGAACAATCCTCTCACTCGGGGGCTTAGCTGCAGTCCAGTACTCGCCTAAGTTTTAAAATCCTAACCAGTGGTGAGCAAGCCTCTCACTCGGGGGCTTAGCTGCAGTCCAGTACATGCCTAAGTTTTAAAATCCTACCAAGTGGTGAGCAAGCCTCTCACTCGGGGTCTTAGCTGTAGTCCAGTACTCGCCTAAATTTGAAAAATCCTAACGAGTCGTGAGGAAGCCTCTCACTCGGGGGCTTAGCTGCAGTCCAATACTCGTCTAAGTTTAAAAAACCCTACCGAGTGGTGAGCAAGCCTCTCACTCGGGGGCTTAGCTGCACTCCAGTACTTGCCTAAGTTTGAAAAATCCTACAGAGTGGTGAGCAAGCCTCTCACTCGGGGGCTTAGCTATAGTTCAGTACTCGCCTAAGTCTAAAAAATCCTACCGAGTGGTGAGCAACCCTCTCACTCGGGGGCTTAGCTGCACTCCAATACTCGCCTAACTTTGAAAAATCCTACCGAGTGGTGAGGAAGCCTCTCACGCGGGGGCTTAGCTGCAGTCCAATACTCGCCTAAGTTGTAAAAACCCTACCGAGTGGTGAGCAAGCCTCTCACTCGGGGGCTTAGCTGCACTCCAGTAATCGCCTAAGTTTGAAAAATCCTACCGAGTGGTGAGCAAGCCTCTCACTCGGGGTCTTAGCTGCAGTCCTGTACTCGCCTAAATTTGAAAAATCCTACCGAGTGGTGAGGAAGCCTCTCACTCGGGGGCTTAGCTGCAGTCCAATACTCGCCTAAGTTTAAAAAACCCTATCGAGTGGTGAAGCAAGCCTCTCACTCGGGGGCTTAGCTGCACTCCAGTACTCACCTAAGTTTAAAAAATCCTACCGAGTGGTGAGCAACCCTCTCACTAAGGCGCTTAGCTGCAGTCCACTACTCGCCTAAGTTTAAAAAATCCTACCGAGTGGTGAGCAAGCATCTCACTCGGGGGCATAGCTGCAGTCCAGTACTCGCCTAAGTTTAAAAATCCTACCGAGTGGTGAGCAATCCTCTCACTCGGGGGCTTAGCTGCAGTCCAGTACTCGCCTAAGTTTTAAAATCCTAACGAGTGCTGAGGAATCCTCTCACTCGGAGGCTTAGCTATAGTCCAATACTCGCCTAAGTTTAAAAATCCCTACCGAGTGGTGAGCAAGCCTCTCACTCGGCCGATTAGCTGCAGTCCAGTACTCGCCTAAGTTTAAAAAATCCTACCGAGTGGTGAGCAAGCCTCTCACTCGGGGGCGTAGCTGCAGTCCAGTACTCGCCTAAGTTTAAAAATCCTACCGAGTGGTGAACAATCCTCTCACTCGGGGGCTTAGCTGCAGTCCAGTACTCGCCTAAGTTTTAAAATCCTAACCAGTGGTGAGCAAGCCTCTCACTCGGGGGCTTAGCTGCAGTCCAGTACATGCCTAAGTTTTAAAATCCTACCAAGTGGTGAGCAAGCCTCTCACTCGGGGTCTTAGCTGTAGTCCAGTACTCGCCTAAATTTGAAAAATCCTAACGAGTCGTGAGGAAGCCTCTCACTCGGGGGCTTAGCTGCAGTCCAATACTCGTCTAAGTTTAAAAAACCCTACCGAGTGGTGAGCAAGCCTCTCACTCGGGGGCTTAGCTGCACTCCAGTACTTGCCTAAGTTTGAAAAATCCTACAGAGTGGTGAGCAAGCCTCTCACTCGGGGGCTTAGCTATAGTTCAGTACTCGCCTAAGTCTAAAAAATCCTACCGAGTGGTGAGCAACCCTCTCACTCGGGGGCTTAGCTGCACTCCAATACTCGCCTAACTTTGAAAAATCCTACCGAGTGGTGAGGAAGCCTCTCACGCGGGGGCTTAGCTGCAGTCCAATACTCGCCTAAGTTGTAAAAACCCTACCGAGTGGTGAGCAAGCCTCTCACTCGGGGGCTTAGCTGCACTCCAGTAATCGCCTAAGTTTGAAAAATCCTACCGAGTGGTGAGCAAGCCTCTCACTCGGGGTCTTAGCTGCAGTCCTGTACTCGCCTAAATTTGAAAAATCCTACCGAGTGGTGAGGAAGCCTCTCACTCGGGGGCTTAGCTGCAGTCCAATACTCGCCTAAGTTTAAAAAACCCTATCGAGTGGTGAAGCAAGCCTCTCACTCGGGGGCTTAGCTGCACTCCAGTACTCACCTAAGTTTAAAAAATCCTACCGAGTGGTGAGCAACCCTCTCACTAAGGCGCTTAGCTGCAGTCCACTACTCGCCTAAGTTTAAAAAATCCTACCGAGTGGTGAGCAAGCATCTCACTCGGGGGCATAGCTGCAGTCCAGTACTCGCCTAAGTTTAAAAATCCTACCGAGTGGTGAGCAATCCTCTCACTCGGGGGCTTAGCTGCAGTCCAGTACTCGCCTAAGTTTTAAAATCCTAACGAGTGCTGAGGAATCCTCTCACTCGGAGGCTTAGCTATAGTCCAATACTCGCCTAAGTTTAAAAATCCCTACCGAGTGGTGAGCAAGCCTCTCACTCGGCCGATTAGCTGCAGTCCAGTACTCGCCTAAGTTTAAAAAATCCTACCGAGTGGTGAGCAAGCCTCTCACTCGGGGGCGTAGCTGCAGTCCAGTACTCGCCTAAGTTTAAAAATCCTACCGAGTGGTGAACAATCCTCTCACTCGGGGGCTTAGCTGCAGTCCAGTACTCGCCTAAGTTTTAAAATCCTAACCAGTGGTGAGCAAGCCTCTCACTCGGGGGCTTAGCTGCAGTCCAGTACTTGCCTAAGTTTTAAAATCCTACCAAGTGGTGAGCAAGCCTCTCACTCGGGGTCTTAGCTGTAGTCCAGTACTCGCCTAAATTTGAAAAATCCTAACGAGTGGTGAGGAAGCCTCTCACTCGGGGGCTTAGCTGCAGTCTAATACTCGCCTAAGTTTAAAAAACCCTACCGAGTGGTGAGCAAGCCACTCACTCGGGGGCTTAGCTGCACTCCAGTACTTGCCTAAGTTTGAAAAATCCTACAGAGTGCTGAGCAAGCCTCTCACTCGGGGGCTTAGCTGTAGTTCAGTACTCGCCTAAGTCTAAAAAATCCTACCGAGTGGAGAGCAACCCTCTCACTCGGGGGCTTAGCTGCACTCCAATACTCGCCTAACTTTGAAAAATCCTACCGAGTGGTCAGGAAGCCTCTCACGCGGGGGCTTAGCTGCAGTCCAATACTCGCCTAAGTTTAAAAAACCCTACCGAGTGGTGAGCAAGCCTCTCACTCGGGGGCTTAGCTTCACTCCAGTACTCGCCTAAGTTTAAAAAATCCTACCGAGTGGTGAGCAAGCCTCTCACTCGGGGGCGTAGCTGCAGTCCAGTACTCGCCTAAGTTTAAAAATCCTACCGAGTGGTGAACAATCCTCTCACTCGGGGGCTTAGCTGCAGTCCAGTACTCGCCTAAGTTTTAAAATCCTAACCAGTGGTGAGCAAGCCTCTCACTCGGGGGCTTAGCTGCAGTCCAGTACTTGCCTAAGTTTTAAAATCCTACCAAGTGGTGAGCAAGCCTCTCACTCGGGGTCTTAGCTGTAGTCCAGTACTCGCCTAAATTTGAAAAATCCTAACGAGTGGTGAGGAAGCCTCTCACTCGGGGGCTTAGATGCAGTCCAATACTCGCCTAAGTTTGAAAAACCATACCGAGTGGTGAGCAAGCCTCTCACTCGGGGGCTTAGCTATAGTTCAGTACTCGCCTAAGTCTAAAAAATCCTACCGAGTGGTGAGCAACCCTCTCACTCGGGGTCTTAGCTGCACTCCTATACTCGCCTAACTTTGAAAAATCCTACCGAGTGGTGAGGAAGCCTCTCACTCGGGGGCTTAGCTGCAGTCCAATACTCGCCTAAGTTTAAAAAACCCTACCGAGTGGTGAGCAAGCCTCTCACTCGGGGGCTTAGCTTTACTCCAGTAGTCGCCTAAGTTTAAAAAATCCTACCGAGTGGTGAGCAAGCCTCTCACTCGGGGGCGTAGCTGCAGTCCAGTACTCGCCTAAGTTTAAAAATCCTACCGAGTGGTGAACAATCCTCTCACTCGGGGGCTTAGCTGCAGTCCAGTACTCGCCTAAGTTTTAAAATCCTAACCAGTGGTGAGCAAGCCTCTCACTCGGGGGCTTAGCTGCAGTCCAGTACATGCCTAAGTTTTAAAATCCTACCAAGTGGTGAGCAAGCCTCTCACTCGGGGTCTTAGCTGTAGTCCAGTACTCGCCTAAATTTGAAAAGTCCTAACGAGTCGTGAGGAAGCCTCTCACTCGGGGGCTTAGCTGCAGTCCAATACTCGTCTAAGTTTAAAAAACCCTACCGAGTGGTGAGCAAGCCTCTCACTCGGGGGCTTAGCTGGACTCCAGTACTTGCCTAAGTTTGAAAAATCCTACAGAGTGGTGAGCAAGCCTCTCACTCGGGGGCTTAGCTATAGTTCAGTACTCGCCTAAGTCTAAAAACTCCTACCGAGTGGTGAGCAACCCTCTCACTCGGGGGCTTAGCTGCACTCCAATACTCGCCTAACTTTGAAAAATCCTACCGAGTGGTGAGGAAGCCTCTCACGCGGGGGCTTAGCTGCAGTCCAATACTCGCCTAAGTTTAAAAAACCCTACCGAGTGGTGAGCAAGCCTCTCACTCGGGGGCTTAGCTGCACTCCAGTAATCGCCTAAGTTTGAAAAATCCTACCGAGTGGTGAGCAAGCCTCTCACTCGGGGTCTTAGCTGCAGTCCTGTACTCGCCTAAATTTGAAAAATCCTACCGAGTGGTGAGGAAGCCTCTCACTCGGGGGCTTAGCTGCAGTCCAATACTCGCCTAAGTTTAAAAAACCCTATTGAGTGGTGAAGCAAGCCTCTCACTCGGGGGCTTAGCTGCACTCCAGTACTCACCTAAGTTTAAAAAATCCTACCGAGTGGTGAGCAACCCTCTCACTAAGGCGCTTAGCTGCAGTCCACTACTCGCCTAAGTTTAAAAAATCCTACCGAGTGGTGAGCAAGCATCTCACTCGGGGGCATAGCTGCAGTCCAGTACTCGCCTAAGTTTAAAAATCCTACCGAGTGGTGAGCAATCCTCTCACTCGGGGGCTTAGCTGCAGTCCAGTACTCGCCTAAGTTTTAAAATCCTAACGAGTGCTGAGGAATCCTCTCACTCGGAGGCTTAGCTATAGTCCAATACTCGCCTAAGTTTAAAAATCCCTACCGAGTGGTGAGCAAGCCTCTCACTCGGCCGATTAGCTGCAGTCCAGTACTTGCCTAAGTTTAAAAAATCCTACCGAGTGGTGAGCAAGCCTCTCAGTCGGGGGCGTAGCTGCAGTCCAGTACTCGCCTAAGTTTAAAAATCCTACCGAGTGGTGAACAATCCTCTCACTCGGGGGCTTAGCTGCAGTCCAGTACTCGCCTAAGTTTTAAAATCCTAACCAGTGGTGAGCAAGCCTCTCACTCGGGGGCTTAGCTGCAGTCCAGTACTTGCCTAAGTTTTAAAATCCTACCAAGTGGTGAGCAAGCCTCTCACTCGGGGTCTTAGCTGTAGTCCAGTACTCGCCTAAATTTGAAAAATCCTAACGAGTGGTGAGGAAGCCTCTCACTCGGGGGCTTAGCTGCAGTCTAATACTCGCCTAAGTTTAAAAAACCCTACCGAGTGGTGAGCAAGCCACTCACTCGGGGGCTTAGCTGCACTCCAGTACTTGCCTAAGTTTGAAAAATCCTACAGAGTGGTGAGCAAGCCTCTCACTCGGGGGCTTAGCTGTAGTTCAGTACTCGCCTAAGTCTAAAAAATCCTACCGAGTGGTGAGCAACCCTCTCACTCGGGGGCTTAGCTGCACTCCAATACTCGCCTAACTTTGAAAAATCCTACCGAGTGGTCAGGAAGCCTCTCACGCGGGGGCTTAGCTGCAGTCCAATACTCGCCTAAGTTTAAAAAACCCTACCGAGTGGTGAGCAAGCCTCTCACTCGGGGGCTTAGCTTCACTCCAGTACTCGCCTAAGTTTAAAAAATCCTACCGAGTGGTGAGCAAGCCTCTCACTCGGGGGCGTAGCTGCAGTCCAGTACTCGCCTAAGTTTAAAAATCCTACCGAGTGGTGAACAATCCTCTCACTCGGGGGCTTAGCTGCAGTCCAGTACTCGCCTAAGTTTTAAAATCCTAACCAGTGGTGAGCAAGCCTCTCACTCGGGGGCTTAGCTGCAGTCCAGTACTTGCCTAAGTTTTAAAATCCTACCAAGTGGTGAGCAAGCCTCTCACTCGGGGTCTTAGCTGTAGTCCAGTACTCGCCTAAATTTGAAAAATCCTAACGAGTGGTGAGGAAGCCTCTCACTCGGGGGCTTAGATGCAGTCCAATACTCGCCTAAGTTTGAAAAACCATACCGAGTGGTGAGCAAGCCTCTCACTCGGGGGCTTAGCTATAGTTCAGTACTCGCCTAAGTCTAAAAAATCCTACCGAGTGGTGAGCAACCCTCTCACTCGGGGTCTTAGCTGCACTCCTATACTCGCCTAACTTTGAAAAATCCTACCGAGTGGTGAGGAAGCCTCTCACGCGGGGGCTTAGCTGCAGTCCAATACTCGCCTAAGTTTAAAAAACCCTACCGAGTGGTGAGCAAGCCTCTCACTCGGGGGCTTAGCTGCACTCCAGTAATCGCCTAAGTTTGAAAAATCCTACCGAGTGGTGAGCAAGCCTCTCACTCGGGGTCTTAGCTGCAGTCATGTACTCGCCTAAATTTGAAAAATCCTACCGAGTGGTGAGGAAGCCTCTCACTCGGGGGCTTAGCTGCAGTCCAATACTCGCCTAAGTTTAAAAAACCCTATCGAGTGGTGAAGCAAGCCTCTCACTCGGGGGCTTAGCTGCACTCCAGTACTCACCTAAGTTTAAAAAATCCTACCGAGTGGTGAGCAACCCTCTCACTAAGGCGCTTAGCTGCAGTCCACTACTCGCTTAAGTTTAAAAAATCCTACCGAGTGGTGAGCAAGCATCTCACTCGGGGGCATAGCTGCAGTCCAGTACTCGCCTAAGTTTAAAAATCCTACCGAGTGGTGAGCAATCCTCTCACTCGGGGGCTTAGCTGCAGTCCAGTACTCGCCTAAGTTTTAAAATCCTAACGAGTGCTGAGGAATCCTCTCACTCGGAGGCTTAGCTATAGTCCAATACTCGCCTAAGTTTAAAAATCCCTACCGAGTGGTGAGCAAGCCTCTCACTCGGCCGATTAGCTGCAGTCCAGTACTCGCCTAAGTTTAAAAAATCCTACCGAGTGGTGAGCAAGCCTCTCAGTCGGGGGCGTAGCTGCAGTCCAGTACTCGCCTAAGTTTAAAAATCCTACCGAGTGGTGAACAATCCTCTCACTCGGGGGCTTAGCTGCAGTCCAGTACTCGCCTAAGTTTTAAAATCCTAACCAGTGGTGAGCAAGCCTCTCACTCGGGGGCTTAGCTGCAGTCCAGTACTTGCCTAAGTTTTAAAATCCTACCAAGTGGTGAGCAAGCCTCTCACTCGGGGTCTTAGCTGTAGTCCAGTACTCGCCTAAATTTGAAAAATCCTAACGAGTGGTGAGGAAGCCTCTCACTCGGGGGCTTAGCTGCAGTCTAATACTCGCCTAAGTCTAAAAAACCCTACCGAGTGGTGAGCAAGCCACTCACTCGGGGGCTTAGCTGCACTCCAGTACTTGCCTAAGTTTGAAAAATCCTACAGAGTGGTGAGCAAGCCTCTCACTCGGGGGCTTAGCTGTAGTTCAGTACTCGCCTAAGTCTAAAAAATCCTACCGAGTGGTGAGCAACCCTCTCACTCGGGGGCTTAGCTGCACTCCAATACTCGCCTAACTTTGAAAAATCCTACCGAGTGGTCAGGAAGCCTCTCACGCGGGGGCTTAGCTGCAGTCCAATACTCGCCTAAGTTTAAAAAACCCTACCGAGTGGTGAGCAAGCCTCTCACTCGGGGGCTTAGCTTCACTCCAGTACTCGCCTAAGTTTAAAAAATCCTACCGAGTGGTGAGCAAGCCTCTCACTCGGGGGCGTAGCTGCAGTCCAGTACTCGCCTAAGTTTAAAAATCCTACCGAGTGGTGAACAATCCTCTCACTCGGGGGCTTAGCTGCAGTCCAGTACTCGCCTAAGTTTTAAAATCCTAACCAGTGGTGAGCAAGCCTCTCACTCGGGGGCTTAGCTGCAGTCCAGTACTTGCCTAAGTTTTAAAATCCTACCAAGTGGTGAGCAAGCCTCTCACTCGGGGTCTTAGCTGTAGTCCAGTACTCGCCTAAATTTGAAAAATCCTAACGAGTGGTGAGGAAGCCTCTCACTCGGGGGCTTAGATGCAGTCCAATACTCGCCTAAGTTTGAAAAACCATACCGAGTGGTGAGCAAGCCTCTCACTCGGGGGCTTAGCTATAGTTCAGTACTCGCCTAAGTCTAAAAAATCCTACCGAGTGGTGAGCAACCCTCTCACTCGGGGTCTTAGCTGCACTCCTATACTCGCCTAACTTTGAAAAATCCTACCGAGTGGTGAGGAAGCCTCTCACGCGGGGGCTTAGCTGCAGTCCAATACTCGCCTAAGTTTAAAAAACCCTACCGAGTGGTGAGCAAGCCTCTCACTCGGGGGCTTAGCTGCACTCCAGTAATCGCCTAAGTTTGAAAAATCCTACCGAGTGGTGAGCAAGCCTCTCACTCGGGGTCTTAGCTGCAGTCATGTACTCGCCTAAATTTGAAAAATCCTACCGAGTGGTGAGGAAGCCTCTCACTCGGGGGCTTAGCTGCAGTCCAATACTCGCCTAAGTTTAAAAAACCCTATCGAGTGGTGAAGCAAGCCTCTCACTCGGGGGCTTAGCTGCACTCCAGTACTCACCTAAGTTTAAAAAATCCTACCGAGTGGTGAGCAACCCTCTCACTAAGGCGCTTAGCTGCAGTCCACTACTCGCTTAAGTTTAAAAAATCCTACCGAGTGGTGAGCAAGCATCTCACTCGGGGGCATAGCTGCAGTCCAGTACTCGCCTAAGTTTAAAAATCCTACCGAGTGGTGAGCAATCCTCTCACTCGGGGGCTTAGCTGCAGTCCAGTACTCGCCTAAGTTTTAAAATCCTAACGAGTGGTGAGGAATCCTCTCACTCGGAGGCTTAGCTGTAGTCCAATACTCGCCTAAGTTTAAAAATCCCTACCGAGTGGTGAGCAAGCCTCTCACTCGGCCGATTAGCTGCAGTCCAGTACTCGCGTAAGTTTAAAAAATCCTACCGAGTGGTGAGCAAGCCTCTCAATCGGGGGCGTAGCTGCAGTCCAGTACTCGCCTAAGTTTAAAAATCCTACCGAGTGGTGAACAATCCTCTCACTCGGGGGCTTAGCTGCAGTCCAGTACTCGCCTAAGTTTTAAAATCCTAACCAGTGGTGAGCAAGCCTCTCACTCGGGGGCTTAGCTGCAGTCCAGTACTTGCCTAAGTTTTAAAATCCTACCAAGTGGTGAGCAAGCCTCTCACTCGGGGTCTTAGCTGTAGTCCAGTACTCGCCTAAATTTGAAAAATCCTAACGAGTGGTGAGGAAGCCTCTCACTCGGGGGCTTAGTTGCAGTCCAATACTCGCCTAAGTTTAAAAAACCCTACCGAGTGGTGAGCAAGCCACTCACTCGGGGGCTTAGCTGCACTCCAGTACTTGCCTAAGTTTGAAAAATCCTACAGAGTGGTGAGCAAGCCTCTCACTCGGGGGCTTAGCTGTAGTTCAATACTCGCCTAAGTCTAAAAAATCCTACCGAGTGGTGAGCAACCCTCTCACTCGGGGGCTTAGCTGCATTCCAATACTCGCCTAACTTTCAAAAATCCTACCGAGTGGTCAGGAAGCCTCTCACGCGGGGGCTTAGCTGCAGTCCAATACTCGCCTAAGTTTAAAAAACCCTACCGAGTGGTGAGCAAGCCTCTCACTCGGGGGCTTAGCTGCACTCCAGTAATCGCCTAAGTTTGAAAAATCCTATGGAGTGGTGAGCAAGCCTCTCACTCGGGGGCTTAGCTGCAGTCCAGTACTCGCCTAAGTCTAAAAAATCCTACCGAGTGGTGAGCAACCCTCTCACTCGGGGGCTTAGCTGCTCTCCAGTACTCGTCTAACTTTGAAAAATCCTACCGAGTGGTCAGGAAGCCTCTCACGTGGTGGCTTAGCTGCAGTCCAATACTCGCCTAAGTTTAAAAAACCCTACCGAGTGGTGAGCAAGCCTCTCACTCGGGGGCTTAGCTGCACTCCAGTACTCGCCTAAGTTTGAAAAATCCTACCGAGTGGTGAGCAAGCCTCTCACTCGGGGTCTTAGCTGCAGTCCAGTACTCGCCTAAATTTGAAAAATCCTACCGAGTGGTGAGGTAGCCTCTCACTCGGGGGCTTAGCTGCAGTCCAATACTCGCCTAAATTTGAAAAATCCTACCGAGTGGTGAGGAAGCCTCTCACTCGGGGGCTTAGCTGCAGTCCAATACTCGCCTAAGTTTAAAAAACCCTACCGAGTGGTGAGCAAGCCTCTCACTCGGGGGCTTAGCTGCACTCCAGAACTTGCCTAAGTTTGAAAAATCCTACAGAGTGGTGAGCAAGCCTCTCACTCGGGGGCTTAACTGTAGTTCAGTACTCGCCTAAGTCTAAAAAATCCTACCGAGTGGTGAGCAACCCTCTCACTCGGGGGCTTAGCTGCACTCCAATACTCGCCTAACTTTGAAAAATCCTACCGAGTGGTCAGGAAGCCTCTCACGCGGGGGCTTAGCTGCAGTCCAATACTCGCCTAAGTTTAAAAAACCCTACCGAGTGGTGAGCAAGCCTCTCACTCGGGGGCTTAGCTGCACTCCAGTAATCGCCTAAGTTTGAAAAATCCTACCGAGTGGTGAGCAAGCCTCTCACTAGGGGTCTTAGCTGCAGTCATGTACTCGCCTAAATTTGAAAAATCCTACCGAGTGGTGAGGAAGCCTCTCACTCGGGGGCTTAGCTCCAGTCCAATAGTCGCCTAAGTTTAAAAAACCCTATCGAGTGGTGAAGCAAGCCTCTCACTCGGGGGCTTAGCTGCACTCCAGTACTCACCTAAGTTTAAAAAATCCTACCGAGTGGTGAGCAACCCTCTCACTAAGGCGCTTAGCTGCAGTCCACTACTCGCCTAAGTTTAAAAAATCCTACCGAGTGGTGAGCAAGCATCTCACTCGGGGGCATAGCTGCAGTCCAGTACTCGCCTAAGTTTAAAAATCCTACCGAGTGGTGAGCAATCCTCTCACTCGGGGGCTTAGCTGCAGTCCAGTACTCGCCTAAGTTTTAAAATCCTAACGAGTGGTGAGGAATCCTCTCACTCGGAGGCTTAGCTGTAGTCCAATACTCGCCTAAGTTTAAAAATCCCTACCGAGTGGTGAGCAAGCCTCTCACTCGGCCAATTAGCTGCAGTCCAGTACTCGCGTAAGTTTAAAAAATCCTACCGAGTGGTGAGCAAGCCTCTCAATCGGGGGCGTAGCTGCAGTCCAGTACTCGCCTAAGTTTAAAAATCCTACCGAGTGGTGAACAATCCTCTCACTCGGGGGCTTAGCTGCAGTCCAGTACTCGCCTAAGTTTTAAAATCCTAACCAGTGGTGAGCAAGCCTCTCACTCGGGGGCTTAGCTGCAGTCCAGTACTTGCCTAAGTTTTAAAATCCTACCAAGTGGTGAGCAAGCCTCTCACTCGGGGGCTTAGCTGTAGTTCAATACTCGCCTAAGTCTAAAAAATCCTACCGAGTGGTGAGCAACCCTCTCACTCGGGGGCTTAGCTGCACTCCAATACTCGCCTAACTTTCAAAAATCCTACCGAGTGGTCAGGAAGCCTCTCGCGCGGGGGCTTAGCTGCAGTCCAATACTCGCCTAAGTTTAAAAAACCCTACCGAGTGGTGAGCAAGCCTCTCACTCGGGGGCTTAGCTGCACTCCAGTAATCGCCTAAGTTTGAAAAATCCTATGGAGTGGTGAGCAAGCCTCTCACTCGGGGGCTTAGCTGCAGTCCAGTACTCGCCTAAGTCTAAAAAATCCTACCGAGTGGTGAGCAACCCTCTCACTCGGGGGCTTAGCTGCTCTCCAGTACTCGTCTAACTTTGAAAAATCCTACCGAGTGGTCAGGAAGCCTCTCACGTGGTGGCTTAGCTGCAGTCCAATACTCGCCTAAGTTTAAAAAACCCTACCGAGTGGTGAGCAAGCCTCTCACTCGGGGGCTTAGCTGCACTCCAGTACTCGCCTAAGTTTGAAAAATCCTACCGAGTGGTGAGCAAGCCTCTCACTCGGGGTCTTAGCTGCAGTCCAGTACTCGCCTAAATTTGAAAAATCCTACCGAGTGGTGAGGTAGCCTCTCACTCGGGGGCTTAGCTGCAGTCCAATACTCGCCTAAATTTGAAAAATCCTACCGAGTGGTGAGGAAGCCTCTCACTCGGGGGCTTAGCTGCAGTCCAATACTCGCCTAAGTTTAAAAAACCCTACCGAGTGGTGAGCAAGCCTCTCACTCGGGGGCTTAGCTGCACTCCAGAACTTGCCTAAGTTTGAAAAATCCTACAGAGTGGTGAGCAAGCCTCTCACTCGGGGGCTTAACTGTAGTTCAGTACTCGCCTAAGTCTAAAAAATCCTACCGAGTGGTGAGCAACCCTCTCACTCGGGGGCTTAGCTGCACTCCAATACTCGCCTAACTTTGAAAAATCCTACCGAGTGGTCAGGAAGCCTCTCACGCGGGGGCTTAGCTGCAGTCCAATACTCGCCTAAGTTTAAAAAACCCTACCGAGTGGTGAGCAAGCCTCTCACTCGGGGGCTTAGCTGCACTCCAGTAATCGCCTAAGTTTGAAAAATCCTACCGAGTGGTGAGCAAGCCTCTCACTAGGGGTCTTAGCTGCAGTCATGTACTCGCCTAAATTTGAAAAATCCTACCGAGTGGTGAGGAAGCCTCTCACTCGGGGGCTTAGCTCCAGTCCAATAGTCGCCTAAGTTTAAAAAACCCTATCGAGTGGTGAAGCAAGCCTCTCACTCGGGGGCTTAGCTGCAGTCCAGTACTCACCTAAGTTTAAAAAATCCTACCGAGTGGTGAGCAACCCTCTCACTAAGGCGCTTAGCTGCAGTCCACTACTCGCTTAAGTTTAAAAAATCCTACCGAGTGGTGAGCAAGCATCTCACTCGGGGGCATAGCTGCAGTCCAGTACTCGCCTAAGTTTAAAAATCCTACCGAGTGGTGAGCAATCCTCTCACTCGGGGGCTTAGCTGCAGTCCAGTACTCGCCTAAGTTTTAAAATCCTAACGAGTGGTGAGGAATCCTCTCACTCGGAGGCTTAGCTGTAGTCCAATACTCGCCTAAGTTTAAAAATCCCTACCGAGTGGTGAGCAAGCCTCTCACTCGGCCGATTAGCTGCAGTCCAGTACTCGCGTAAGTTTAAAAAATCCTACCGAGTGGTGAGCAAGCCTCTCAATCGGGGGCGTAGCTGCAGTCCAGTACTCGCCTAAGTTTAAAAATCCTACCGAGTGGTGAACAATCCTCTCACTCGGGGGCTTAGCTGCAGTCCAGTACTCGCCTAAGTTTTAAAATCCTAACCAGTGGTGAGCAAGCCTCTCACTCGGGGGCTTAGCTGCAGTCCAGTACTTGCCTAAGTTTTAAAATCCTACCAAGTGGTGAGCAAGCCTCTCACTCGGGGTCTTAGCTGTAGTCCAGTACTCGCCTAAATTTGAAAAATCCTAACGAGTGGTGAGGAAGCCTCTCACTCGGGGGCTTAGTTGCAGTCCAATACTCGCCTAAGTTTAAAAAACCCTACCGAGTGGTGAGCAAGCCACTCACTCGGGGGCTTAGCTGCACTCCAGTACTTGCCTAAGTTTGAAAAATCCTACAGAGTGGTGAGCAAGCCTCTCACTCGGGGGCTTAGCTGTAGTTCAATACTCGCCTAAGTCTAAAAAATCCTACCGAGTGGTGAGCAACCCTCTCACTCGGGGGCTTAGCTGCACTCCAATACTCGCCTAACTTTCAAAAATCCTACCGAGTGGTCAGGAAGCCTCTCACGCGGGGGCTTAGCTGCAGTCCAATACTCGCCTAAGTTTAAAAAACCCTACCGAGTGGTGAGCAAGCCTCTCACTCGGGGGCTTAGCTGCACTCCAGTAATCGCCTAAGTTTGAAAAATCCTATGGAGTGGTGAGCAAGCCTCTCACTCGGGGGCTTAGCTGCAGTCCAGTACTCGCCTAAGTCTAAAAAATCCTACCGAGTGGTGAGCAACCCTCTCACTCGGGGGCTTAGCTGCTCTCCAGTACTCGTCTAACTTTGAAAAATCCTACCGAGTGGTCAGGAAGCCTCTCACGTGGTGGCTTAGCTGCAGTCCAATACTCGCCTAAGTTTAAAAAACCCTACCGAGTGGTGAGCAAGCCTCTCACTCGGGGGCTTAGCTGCACTCCAGTACTCGCCTAAGTTTGAAAAATCCTACCGAGTGGTGAGCAAGCCTCTCACTCGGGGTCTTAGCTGCAGTCCAGTACTCGCCTAAATTTGAAAAATCCTACCGAGTGGTGAGGTAGCCTCTCACTCAGGGGCTTAGCTGCAGTCCAATACTCGCCTAAATTTGAAAAATCCTACCGAGTGGTGAGGAAGCCTCTCACTCGGGGGCTTAGCTGCAGTCCAATACTCGCCTAAGTTTAAAAAACCCTACCGAGTGGTGAGCAAGCCTCTCACTCGGGGGCTTAGCTGCACTCCAGAACTTGCCTAAGTTTGAAAAATCCTACAGAGTGGTGAGCAAGCCTCTCACTCGGGGGCTTAACTGTAGTTCAGTACTCGCCTAAGTCTAAAAAATCCTACCGAGTGGTGAGCAACCCTCTCACTCGGGGGCTTAGCTGCACTCCAATACTCGCCTAACTTTGAAAAATCCTACCGAGTGGTCAGGAAGCCTCTCACGCGGGGGCTTAGCTGCAGTCCAATACTCGCCTAAGTTTAAAAAACCCTACCGAGTGGTGAGCAAGCCTCTCACTCGGGGGCTTAGCTGCACTCCAGTAATCGCCTAAGTTTGAAAAATCCTACCGAGTGGTGAGCAAGCCTCTCACTAGGGGTCTTAGCTGCAGTCATGTACTCGCCTAAATTTGAAAAATCCTACCGAGTGGTGAGGAAGCCTCTCACTCGGGGGCTTAGCTCCAGTCCAATAGTCGCCTAAGTTTAAAAAACCCTATCGAGTGGTGAAGCAAGCCTCTCACTCGGGGGCTTAGCTGCACTCCAGTACTCACCTAAGTTTAAAAAATCCTACCGAGTGGTGAGCAACCCTCTCACTAAGGCGCTTAGCTGCAGTCCACTACTCGCCTAAGTTTAAAAAATCCTACCGAGTGGTGAGCAAGCATCTCACTCGGGGGCATAGCTGCAGTCCAGTACTCGCCTAAGTTTAAAAATCCTACCGAGTGGTGAGCAATCCTCTCACTCGGGGGCTTAGCTGCAGTCCAGTACTCGCCTAAGTTTTAAAATCCTAACGAGTGGTGAGCAAGCCTCTCACTCGGTGGCTTAGCTGCAGTCCAGTACTTGCCTAAGTTTTAAAATCCTACCAAGTGGTGAGCAAGCCTCTCACTCGGGGTCTTAGCTGTAGTCCAGTACTAGCCTAAATTTGAAAAATCCTAACGAGTGGTGAGGAAGCCTCTCACTCGGGGGCTTAGATGCAGTCCAATACTCGCCTAAGTTTGAAAAACCCTACCGAGTGGTGAGCAAGCCTCTCACTCGGGGGCTTAGCTGCACTCCAGTACTCGCCTAAGTTTGAAAAATCCTACGGAGTGGTGAGCAAGCCTCTCACTCGGGGGCTTAGCTGCAGTCCTGTACTCGCCTAAGTCTAAAAAATCCTACCGAGTGGTGAGCAACCCTCTCACTCGGGGGCTTAGCTGCTCTCCAGTACTCGTCTAACTTTGAAAAATCCTACCGAGTGATCAGGAAGCCTCTCACGTGGTGGCTTAGCTGCAGTCCAATACTCGCCTAAGTTTAAAAAACCCTACCGAGTGGTGAGCAAGCCTCTCACTCGGGGGCTTAGCTGCACTCCAGTACTCGCCTAAGTTTGAAAAATCCTACCGAGTGGTGAGCAAGCCTCTCACTCGGGGTCTTAGCTGCAGTCCAGTACTCGCCTAAATTTGAAAAACCCTACCGAGTGGTGAGGTAGCCTCTCACTCGGGGGCTTAGCTGCAGTCCAATACTCGCCTAAATTTGAAAAATCCTACCGAGTGGTGAGGAAGCCTCTCACTCGAGGGCTTAGCTGTAGTCCAATACTCGCCTAAGTTTAAAAAACCCTACCGAGTGGTGAGCAAGCCTCTCACTCGGGGGCTTAGCTGCACTCCAGTACTCGCCTAAGTTTGAAAAATCCTACCGAGTGGTGAGCAAGCCTCTCACTCGGGGGCTTAGCTGCAGCCCAGTACTCGCCTAGTTCTAAAAAATCCTACCGAGTGGTGACCAACCCTCTCACTCGGGGGCTTAGCTGCACTCCAGTACTCGCCTAACTTTGAAAAATCCTACCGAGTGGTGAGGAAGCCTCTCACTCGGGGGCTTAGCTGCAGTCCAATACTCGCCTAAGTTTAAAAATCCCTACCGAGTGGTGAGCAAGCCTCTCACTCGGCCGATTAGCTGCAGTCCAGTACTCGCCTAAGTTTAAAAAATCCTACCGAGTGCTGAGCAAGCCTCTCACTGGGGGGCGTAGCTGCAGGTCAGTAATCGCCTAAGTTTAAAAATCCTACCGAGTGGTGAGCAATCCTCTCACTCGGGGGCTTAGATGCAGTCCAGTACTCGCCTAACTTTTAAAATCCTAACGAGTGGTGAGCAAGCCTCTCACTCGGGGGCTTAGCTGCACTCCAGTACTCGCCTAAGTTTGAAAAATCCTACCGAGTGGTGAGCAAGCCTCTCACTCGGGGACTTAGCTGCAGTCCAGAACTCGCCTAAATTTGAAAAATCCTACCGAGTGGTGAGGTAGCCTCTCACTCAGGGGCTTAACTGCAGTCCAATACTCGCCTAAATTTGAAAAATCCTATCGAGTGGTGAGGAAGCCTCTCACTCGGGGGCTTAGCTGTAGTCCAATACTCGCCTAAGTTTAAAAAACCCTACCGAGTGGTGAGCAAGCCTCTCACTCGGGGGCTTAGCTGCACTCCAGTACTCGCCTAAGTTTGAAAAATCCTACCGAGTGGTGAGCAAGCCTGTCACTCGGGGGCTTAGCTGCAGTCCAGTACTCGCCTAAGTCTAAAAAATCCTACCGAGTGATGAGCAACCCTCTCACTCGAGGGCTTAGCTGCACTCCAGTACTCGCCTAACTTTGAAAAATCCTACCGACTGGTGAGGAAGCCTCTCACTCGGGGGCTTAGCTGCAGTCCAATACTCGCCTAAGTTTAAAAATCCCTACCGAGTGGTGAGCAAGCCTCTCACTCGGTCGATTAGCTGCAGTCCAGTACTCGCCTAAGTTTAAAAAATCCTACCGAGTGGTGAGCAAGCCACTCACTCGGGGGCGTAGCTGCAGTCCAGTACTCGCCTAAGTTTTAAAATCCTAACGAGTGGTGAGCAAGCCTCTCACTCGGGGGCTTAGCTGCACTCCAGTACTCGCCTAAGTTTGAAAAATCCTACCGAGTGGTGAGCAAGCCTCTCACTCGGGGTCTTAGCTGCAGTCCAGTACTCGCCTAAATTTGAAAAATCCTACCGAGTGGTGAGGTAGCCTCTCACTCGGGGGCTTAGCTGCAGTCCAATACTCGCCTAAATTTGAAAAATCCTACCGAGTGGTGAGGAAGCCTCTCACTCGGGGGCTTAGCTGCAGTCCAATACTCGCCTAAGTTTAAAAAACCCTACCGAGTGGTGAGCAAGCCTCTCACTCGGGGGCTTAGCTGCACTCCAGAACTTGCCTAAGTTTGAAAAATCCTACAGAGTGGTGAGCAAGCCTCTCACTCGGGGGCTTAACTGTAGTTCAGTACTCGCCTAAGTCTAAAAAATCCTACCGAGTGGTGAGCAACCCTCTCACTCGGGGGCTTAGCTGCACTCCAATACTCGCCTAACTTTGAAAAATCCTACCGAGTGGTCAGGAAGCCTCTCACGCGGGGGCTTAGCTGCAGTCCAATACTCGCCTAAGTTTAAAAAACCCTACCGAGTGGTGAGCAAGCCTCTCACTCGGGGGCTTAGCTGCACTCCAGTAATCGCCTAAGTTTGAAAAATCCTACCGAGTGGTGAGCAAGCCTCTCACTAGGGGTCTTAGCTGCAGTCATGTACTCGCCTAAATTTGAAAAATCCTACCGAGTGGTGAGGAAGCCTCTCACTCGGGGGCTTAGCTCCAGTCCAATAGTCGCCTAAGTTTAAAAAACCCTATCGAGTGGTGAAGCAAGCCTCTCACTCGGGGGCTTAGCTGCACTCCAGTACTCACCTAAGTTTAAAAAATCCTACCGAGTGGTGAGCAACCCTCTCACTAAGGCGCTTAGCTGCAGTCCACTACTCGCCTAAGTTTAAAAAATCCTACCGAGTGGTGAGCAAGCATCTCACTCGGGGGCATAGCTGCAGTCCAGTACTCGCCTAAGTTTAAAAATCCTACCGAGTGGTGAGCAATCCTCTCACTCGGGGGCTTAGCTGCAGTCCAGTACTCGCCTAAGTTTTAAAATCCTAACGAGTGGTGAGCAAGCCTCTCACTCGGTGGCTTAGCTGCAGTCCAGTACTTGCCTAAGTTTTAAAATCCTACCAAGTGGTGAGCAAGCCTCTCACTCGGGGTCTTAGCTGTAGTCCAGTACTAGCCTAAATTTGAAAAATCCTAACGAGTGGTGAGGAAGCCTCTCACTCGGGGGCTTAGATGCAGTCCAATACTCGCCTAAGTTTGAAAAACCCTACCGAGTGGTGAGCAAGCCTCTCACTCGGGGGCTTAGCTGCACTCCAGTACTCGCCTAAGTTTGAAAAATCCTACGGAGTGGTGAGCAAGCCTCTCACTCGGGGGCTTAGCTGCAGTCCTGTACTCGCCTAAGTCTAAAAAATCCTACCGAGTGGTGAGCAACCCTCTCACTCGGGGGCTTAGCTGCTCTCCAGTACTCGTCTAACTTTGAAAAATCCTACCGAGTGATCAGGAAGCCTCTCACGTGGTGGCTTAGCTGCAGTCCAATACTCGCCTAAGTTTAAAAAACCCTACCGAGTGGTGAGCAAGCCTCTCACTCGGGGGCTTAGCTGCACTCCAGTACTCGCCTAAGTTTGAAAAATCCTACCGAGTGGTGAGCAAGCCTCTCACTCGGGGTCTTAGCTGCAGTCCAGTACTCGCCTAAATTTGAAAAACCCTACCGAGTGGTGAGGTAGCCTCTCACTCGGGGGCTTAGCTGCAGTCCAATACTCGCCTAAATTTGAAAAATCCTACCGAGTGGTGAGGAAGCCTCTCACTCGAGGGCTTAGCTGTAGTCCAATACTCGCCTAAGTTTAAAAAACCCTACCGAGTGGTGAGCAAGCCTCTCACTCGGGGGCTTAGCTGCACTCCAGTACTCGCCTAAGTTTGAAAAATCCTACCGAGTGGTGAGCAAGCCTCTCACTCGGGGGCTTAGCTGCAGCCCAGTACTCGCCTAGTTCTAAAAAATCCTACCGAGTGGTGACCAACCCTCTCACTCGGGGGCTTAGCTGCACTCCAGTACTCGCCTAACTTTGAAAAATCCTACCGAGTGGTGAGGAAGCCTCTCACTCGGGGGCTTAGCTGCAGTCCAATACTCGCCTAAGTTTAAAAATCCCTACCGAGTGGTGAGCAAGCCTCTCACTCGGCCGATTAGCTGCAGTCCAGTACTCGCCTAAGTTTAAAAAATCCTACCGAGTGCTGAGCAAGCCTCTCACTGGGGGGCGTAGCTGCAGGTCAGTAATCGCCTAAGTTTAAAAATCCTACCGAGTGGTGAGCAATCCTCTCACTCGGGGGCTTAGATGCAGTCCAGTACTCGCCTAACTTTTAAAATCCTAACGAGTGGTGAGCAAGCCTCTCACTCGGGGGCTTAGCTGCACTCCAGTACTCGCCTAAGTTTGAAAAATCCTACCGAGTGGTGAGCAAGCCTCTCACTCAGGGACTTAGCTGCAGTCCAGTACTCGCCTAAATTTGAAAAATCCTACCGAGTGGTGAGGTAGCCTCTCACTCAGGGGCTTAACTGCAGTCCAATACTCGCCTAAATTTGAAAAATCCTATCGAGTGGTGAGGAAGCCTCTCACTCGGGGGCTTAGCTGTAGTCCAATACTCGCCTAAGTTTAAAAAACCCTACCGAGTGGTGAGCAAGCCTCTCACTCGGGGGCTTAGCTGCACTCCAGTACTCGCCTAAGTTTGAAAAATCCTACCGAGTGGTGAGCAAGCCTGTCACTCGGGGGCTTAGCTGCAGTCCAGTACTCGCCTAAGTCTAAAAAATCCTACCGAGTGATGAGCAACCCTCTCACTCGAGGGCTTAGCTGCACTCCAGTACTCGCCTAACTTTGAAAAATCCTACCGACTGGTGAGGAAGCCTCTCACTCGGGGGCTTAGCTGCAGTCCAATACTCGCCTAAGTTTAAAAATCCCTACCGAGTGGTGAGCAAGCCTCTCACTCGGTCGATTAGCTGCAGTCCAGTACTCGCCTAAGTTTAAAAAATCCTACCGAGTGGTGAGCAAGCCACTCACTCGGGGGCGTAGCTGCAGTCCAGTACTCGCCTAAGTTTTAAAATCCTAACGAGTGGTGAGCAAGCCTCTCACTCGGGGGCTTAACTGCAGTCCAGTACTTGCCTAAGTTTTAAAATCCTACCAAGTGGTCAGCAAGCCTCTCACTCGGGGTCTTAGCTGTAGTCCAGTACTCGCCTAAATTTGAAAAATCCTAACGAGTGGTGAGGAATCACTCGGGGGCTTAGCTGCAGTCCAATACTCGCCTAAGTTTAAAAAACCCTACCGAGTGGTGAGCAAGCCTCTCACTCGGGGCTTAGCTGCACTCCAGTACTTGCCTAAGTTTGAAAAATCCTACAGAGTGGTGAGCAAGCCTCTCACTCGGGGGCTTAGCTGTAGTCCAGTACTCGCCTATGTTTGAAAAATCCTACCGAGTGGTGAGCAAGCCTCTCACTCGTAGTCTTAGCTGCAGTCCAGTACTCGCCTAAATTTGAAAAATCCTACCGAGTGGTTAGGTAGCCTCTCACTCAAGGGCTTAGCTGCAGTCCAATACTCGCCTAAGTTTAAAAAACCCTACCGAGTGGTGAGCCAGCCTCTAACTCGGGGGCTTAGCTGCACTCCAGTACTCGCCTAAGTTTGAAAAATCCTACCGAGTGGTGAGCAAGCCTCTCACTCGGGGGCTTAGCTACAGTCCAGTACTCGCCTAATTCTAAAAAATCCTACAGAGTGGTGAGCAACCCTCTCACTCGGGGGCTTAGCTGCACTCCAGTACTCGCCTAACTTTTAAAAATCCTACTGAGTGGTGAGGAAGCCTCTCACTCGGGGGCTTAGCTGCAGTCCAATACTTTCCTAAGTTTAAAAAATCATACCGAGTGGTGAGCAAGCCTCTCACTCGGGGTCTTAGCTGTAGTCCAGTACTAGCCTAAATCTGAAAAATCCTAACGAGTTGTGAGGAAGCCTCTCACTCGGGGGCTTAGATGCAGTCCAATACTCGCCTAAGTTTGAAAAATCCTACAGAGTGGTGAGCAAGCCTCTCACTCGGGGGCTTAGCTGCACTCCAGTACTCGCCTAACTTTTAAAAATCATACCGAGTGGTGAGGAAGCCTCTCACTCGGGTGCTTAGCTGCAGTCCAGTACTTTCCTAACTTTAAAAAATCATACCGAGTGGTGAGCAAGCCTCTCACTCGGGGGCTTAGCTGCACTCCAGTAATCGCCTAAGTTTGAAAAATCCTACCGAGTGGTGAGCAAGCCTCTCACTCGGGGTCTTAGCTGCAGTCATGTACTCGCCTAAATTTGAAAAATCCTACCGAGTGGTGAGGAAGCCTCTCACTCGGGGGCTTAGCTGCAGTCCAATACTCGCCTAAGTTTAAAAAACCCTATTGAGTGGTGAAGCAAGCCTCTCACTCGGGGGCTTAGCTGCACTCCAGTACTCGCCTAAGTTTGAAAAATCCTACCGAGTGGTGAGCAAGCCACTCACTCGGGGGCGTAGCTGCAGTCCAGTACTCGCCTAAGTTTTAAAATCCTAACGAGTGGTGAGCAAGCCTCTCACTCGGGGGCTTAACTGCAGTCCAGTACTTGCCTAAGTTTTAAAATCCTACCAAGTGGTCAGCAAGCCTCTCACTCGGGGTCTTAGCTGTAGTCCAGTACTCGCCTAAATTTGAAAAATCCTAACGAGTGGTGAGGAATCACTCGGGGGCTTAGCTGCAGTCCAATACTCGCCTAAGTTTAAAAAACCCTACCGAGTGGTGAGCAAGCCTCTCACTCGGGGCTTAGCTGCACTCCAGTACTTGCCTAAGTTTGAAAAATCCTACAGAGTGGTGAGCAAGCCTCTCACTCGGGGGCTTAGCTGTAGTCCAGTACTCGCCTATGTTTGAAAAATCCTACCGAGTGGTGAGCAAGCCTCTCACTCGTAGTCTTAGCTGCAGTCCAGTACTCGCCTAAATTTGAAAAATCCTACCGAGTGGTTAGGTAGCCTCTCACTCAAGGGCTTAGCTGCAGTCCAATACTCGCCTAAGTTTAAAAAACCCTACCGAGTGGTGAGCCAGCCTCTAACTCGGGGGCTTAGCTGCACTCCAGTACTCGCCTAAGTTTGAAAAATCCTACCGAGTGGTGAGCAAGCCTCTCACTCGGGGGCTTAGCTACAGTCCAGTACTCGCCTAATTCTAAAAAATCCTACAGAGTGGTGAGCAACCCTCTCACTCGGGGGCTTAGCTGCACTCCAGTACTCGCCTAACTTTTAAAAATCCTACTGAGTGGTGAGGAAGCCTCTCACTCGGGGGCTTAGCTGCAGTCCAATACTTTCCTAAGTTTAAAAAATCATACCGAGTGGTGAGCAAGCCTCTCACTCGGGGTCTTAGCTGTAGTCCAGTACTAGCCTAAATCTGAAAAATCCTAACGAGTTGTGAGGAAGCCTCTCACTCGGGGGCTTAGATGCAGTCCAATACTCGCCTAAGTTTGAAAAATCCTACAGAGTGGTGAGCAAGCCTCTCACTCGGGGGCTTAGCTGCACTCCAGTACTCGCCTAACTTTTAAAAATCATACCGAGTGGTGAGGAAGCCTCTCACTCGGGTGCTTAGCTGCAGTCCAGTACTTTCCTAACTTTAAAAAATCATACCGAGTGGTGAGCAAGCCTCTCACTCGGGGGCTTAGCTGCACTCCAGTAATCGCCTAAGTTTGAAAAATCCTACCGAGTGGTGAGCAAGCCTCTCACTCGGGGTCTTAGCTGCAGTCATGTACTCGCCTAAATTTGAAAAATCCTACCGAGTGGTGAGGAAGCCTCTCACTCGGGGGCTTAGCTGCAGTCCAATACTCGCCTAAGTTTAAAAAACCCTATTGAGTGGTGAAGCAAGCCTCTCACTCGGGGGCTTAGCTGCACTCCAGTACTCACCAAAGTTTAAAAAATCCTACCGAGTGGTGAGCAACCCTCTCACTAAGGCGCTTAGCTGTAGTCCACTACTCGCCTAAGTTTAAAAAATCCTACCGAGTGGTGAGCAAGCATCTCACTCGGGGGCATAGCTGCAGTCCAATACTCGCCTAAGTTTAAAAATCCTACCAAGTGGTGAGCAAGCCTCTCACTCGGGGTCTTAGCTGTAGTCCAGTACTAGCCTAAATTTGAAAAATCCTAACGAGTGGTGAGGAAGCCTCTCACTCGGGGGATTAGATGCAGTCCAATACTCGCCTAAGTTTGAAAAACCATACCGAGTGGTGAGCAAGCCTCTCACTCGGGGGCTTAGCTGCACTCCAGTACTCGCCTAAGTTTGAAAAATCCTACGGAGTGGTGAGCAAGCCTCTCACTCGGGGGCTTAGCTGCAGTCCAGTACTCGCCTAAGTCTAAAAAATCCTACCGAGTGGTGAGCAACCCTCTCACTCGGGGGCTTAGCTGCAGTCCAGTACTCGCCTAAGTCTAAAAAATCCTACCGAGTGGTGAGCAACCCTTTCACTCGTTGGCTTAGCTGCTCTCCAGTACTCGCCTAACTTTGAAAAATCCTACCGAGTGGTCAGGAAGCCTCTCACGCGGGGGCTTAGCTGCAGTCCAATACTCGCGTAAGTTTAAAAAACCCTATCGAGTGGTGAGCAAGCCTCTCACTCGGGGACTTAGCTGCACTCCAGTACTCGCCGAAGTTTGAAAAATCCTACCGAGTGGTGAGCAAGCCTCTCACTCGGGGTCTTAGCTGCAGTCCAATACTCGCCTAAATTTGAAAAATCCTACCGAGTGGTGGGGAAGCCTCTTACTCGGGGGCTTAGCTGCACTCCAGTACTCGCCTAACTTTGAAAAATCCTACCGAGTGGTGGGGAAGCCTCTTACTCGGGGGCTTAGCTGCACTCCAGTACTCGCCTAACTTTGAAAAATCCTACCGAGTGGTGAGGAAGCCTCTCACTCGGGGGCTTAGCTGCAGTCCAATACTCGCCTAAGTTTAAAAATCCCTACCGAGTGGTGAAGCAAGCCTCTCACTCGGGGGCTTAGCTGCACTCCAGTACTCACCTAAGTTTAAAAAATCCTACCGAGTGGTGAGCAACCCTCTCACTAAGGCGCTTAGCTGTAGTCCACTACTCGCCTAAGTTTAAAAAATCCTACCGAGTGGTGAGCAAGCATCTCACTCGGGGGCATAGCTGCAGTCCAATACTCGCCTAATTTTAAAAATCCTACCAAGTGGTGAGCAAGCCTCTCACTCGGGGTCTTAGCTGTAGTCCAGTACTAGCCTAAATTTGAAAAATCCTAACGAGTGGTGAGGAAGCCTCTCACTCGGGGGCTTAGATGCAGTCCAATACTCGCCTAAGTTTGAAAAACCATACCGAGTGGTGAGCAAGCCTCTCACTCGGGGGCTTAGCTGCACTCCAGTACTCGCCTAAGTTTGAAAAATCCTACGGAGTGGTGAGCAAGCCTCTCACTCGGGGGCTTAGCTGCAGTCCAGTACTCGCCTAAGTCTAAAAAATCCTACCGAGTGGTGAGCAACCCTCTCACTAGGGGGCTTAGCTGCAGTCCAGTACTCGGCTAAGTCTAAAAAATCCTACCGAGTGGTGAGCAACCCTTTCACTCGGGGGCTTAGCTGCTCTCCAGTACTCGCCTAACTTTGAAAAATCCTACCGAGTGGTCAGGAAGCCTCTCACGCGGGGGCTTAGCTGCAGTCCAATACTCGCGTAAGTTTAAAAAACCCTATCGAGTGGTGAGCAAGCCTCTCACTCGGGGGCTTAGCTGCACTCCAGTACTCGCCGAAGTTTGAAAAATCCTACCGAGTGGTGAGCAAGCCTCTCACTCGGGGTCTTAGCTGCAGTCCAATACTCGCCTAAATTTGAAAAATCCTACCGAGTGGTGGGGAAGCCTCTTACTCGGGGGCTTAGCTGCACTCCAGTACTCGCCTAACTTTGAAAAATCCTACCGAGTGGTGGGGAAGCCTCTTACTCGGGGGCTTAGCTGCACTCCAGTACTCGCCTAACTTTGAAAAATCCTACCGAGTGGTGAGGAAGCCTCTCACTCGGGGGCTTAGCTGCAGTCCAATACTCGCCTAAGTTTAAAAATCCCTACCGAGTGGTGAGCAAGCCTCTCACTCGGCCGATTAGCTGCAGTCCAGTACTCGCCTAAGTTTAAAAAATCCTACCGAGTGCTGAGCAAGCCTCTCACTCGGGGGCGTAGCTGCAGTCCAGTAATCGCCTAAGTTTAAAAATCCTACCGAGTGGTGAGCAATCCTCTCACTCGGGGGCTTAGATGAAGTCCAGTACTCGCCTAAGTTTTAAAATCCTAACGAGTGGTGAGCAAGCCTCTCACTCGGGGGCTTAGCTGCACTCCAGTACTCGCCTAAGTTTGAAAAATCCTACCGAGTGGTGAGCAAGCCTCTCACTCGGGGACTTAGCTGCAGTCCAGTACTCGCCTAAATTTGAAAAATCCTACCGAGTGGTGAGGTAGCCTCTCACTCAGGGGCTTAACTGCAGTCCAATACTCGTCTAAATTTGAAAAATCCTATCGAGTGGTGAGGAAGCCTCTCACTCGGGGGCTTAGCTGTAGTCCAATACTCGCCTAAGTTTAAAAAACCCTACCGAGTGGTGAGCAAGCCACTCACTCGGGGGCTTAGCTTCACTCCAGTACTCGCCTAAGTTTGAAAAATCCTACCGAGTGGTGAGCAAGCCTCTCACTCGGGGGCTTAGCTGCAGTCCAGTACTCGCCTAAGTCTAAAAAATCCTACAGAGTGGTGAGCAAGCCTCTCACTCGGGGGCTTAGCTGTAGTCCAGTACTCGCCTATGTTTGAAAAATCCTACCGAGTGGTGAGCAAGCCTCTCACTCATAGTCTTAGCTGCAGTCCAGTACTCGCCTAAATTTGAAAAATCCTACCGAGTGGTTAGGTAGCCTCTCACTCAAGGGCTTAGCTGCAGTCCAATACTCGCCTAAGTTTAAAAAACCCTACCGAGTGGTGAGCCAGCCTCTAACTCGGGGGCTTAGCTGCACTCCAGTACTCGCCTAAGTTTGAAAAAACCTACCGAGTGGTGAGCAAGCCTCTCACTCGGGGGCTTAGCTATAGTCCAGTACTCGCCTAATTCTAAAAAATCCTACAGAGTGGTGAGCAACCCTCTCACTCGGGGGCTTAGCTGCACTCCAGTACTCGCCTAACTTTTAAAAATCCTACTGAGTGGTGAGGAAGCCTCTCACTCGGGGGCTTAGCTGCAGTCCAATACTTTCCTAAGTTTAAAAAATCATACCGAGTGGTGAGCAAGCCTCTCACTCGGGGGCTTAGCTGCAGTCCAGTACTCGCCTAAGTTTAAAAAATCATACCGAGTGGTGAGCAAGCCTCTCACTCGTGGTCTTAGCTGTAGTCCAGTACTAGCCTAAATTTGAAAAATCCTAATGAGTGGTGAGGAAGCCTCTCACTCGGGGGCTTAGATGCAGTCCAATACTCGCCTAAGTTTGAAAAATCCTACAGAGTGGTGAGCAAGCCTCTCACTCGGGGGCTTAGCTGCACTCCAGTACTCGCCTAACTTTTAAAAATCATACCGAGTGGTGAGGAAGCCTCTCACTCGGGGGCTTAGCTGCAGTCCAGTACTCGCCTAAGTCTAAAAAATCCTACCGAGTGGTGAGCAACCCTCTCACTCGGGGGCTTAGCTGCAGTCCAGTACTCGCCTAAGTCTAAAAAATCCTACCGAGTGGTGAGCAACCCTTTCACTCGGGGGCTTAGCTGCTCTCCAGTACTCGCCTAACTTTGAAAAATCCTACCGAGTGGTCAGGAAGCCTCTCACGCGGGGGCTTAGCTGCAGTCCAATACTCGCGTAAGTTTAAAAAACCCTATCGAGTGGTGAGCAAGCCTCTCACTCGGGGGCTTAGCTGCACTCCAGTACTCGCCGAAGTTTGAAAAATCCTATCGAGTGGTGAGCAAGCCTCTCACTCGGGGTCTTAGCTGCAGTCCAATACTCGCCTAAATTTGAAAAATCCTACCGAGTGGTGGGGAAGCCTCTTACTCGGGGGCTTAGCTGCACTCCAGTACTCGCCTAACTTTGAAAAATCCTACCGAGTGGTGGGGAAGCCTCTTACTCGGGGGCTTAGCTGCACTCCAGTACTCGCCTAACTTTGAAAAATCCTACCGAGTGGTGAGGAAGCCTCTCACTCGGGGGCTTAGCTGCAGTCCAATACTCGCCTAAGTTTAAAAATCCCTACCGAGTGGTGAGCAAGCCTCTCACTCGGCCGATTAGCTGCAGTCCAGTACTCGCCTAAGTTTAAAAAATCCTACCGAGTGCTGAGCAAGCCTCTCACTCGGGGGCGTAGCTGCAGTCCAGTAATCGCCTAAGTTTAAAAATCCTACCGAGTGGTGAGCAATCCTGTCACTCGGGGGCTTAGATGAAGTCCAGTACTCGCCTAAGTTTTAAAATCCTAACGAGTGGTGAGCAAGCCTCTCACTCGGGGGCTTAGCTGCACTCCAGTACTCGCCTAAGTTTGAAAAATCCTACCGAGTGGTGAGCAAGCCTCTCACTCGGGGACTTAGCTGCAGTCCAGTACTCGCCTAAATTTGAAAAATCCTACCGAGTGGTGAGGTAGCCTCTCACTCAGGGGCTTAACTGCAGTCCAATACTCGTCTAAATTTGAAAAATCCTATCGAGTGGTGAGGAAGCCTCTCACTCGGGGGCTTAGCTGTAGTCCAATACTCGCCTAAGTTTAAAAAACCCTACCGAGTGGTGAGCAAGCCTCTCACTCGGGGGCTTAGCTGCACTCCAGTACTCGCCTAAGTTTGAAAAATCCTACCGAGTGGTGAGCAAGCCTCTCACTCGGGGGCTTAGCTGCAGTCCAGTACTCGCCTAAGTCTAAAAAATCCTACAGAGTGGTGAGCAAGCCTCTCACTCGGGGGCTTAGCTGTAGTCCAGTACTCGCCTATGTTTGAAAAATCCTACCGAGTGGTGAGCAAGCCTCTCACTCATAGTCTTAGCTGCAGTCCAGTACTCGCCTAAATTTGAAAAATCCTACCGAGTGGTTAGGTAGCCTCTCACTCAAGGGCTTAGCTGCAGTCCAATACTCGCCTAAGTTTAAAAAACCCTACCGAGTGGTGAGCCAGCCTCTAACTCGGGGGCTTAGCTGCACTCCAGTACTCGCCTAAGTTTGAAAAAACCTACCGAGTGGTGAGCAAGCCTCTCACTCGGGGGCTTAGCTATAGTCCAGTACTCGCCTAATTCTAAAAAATCCTACAGAGTGGTGAGCAACCCTCTCACTCGGGGGCTTAGCTGCACTCCAGTACTCGCCTAACTTTTAAAAATCCTACTGAGTGGTGAGGAAGCCTCTCACTCGGGGGCTTAGCTGCAGTCCAATACTTTCCTAAGTTTAAAAAATCATACCGAGTGGTGAGCAAGCCTCTCACTCGGGGGCTTAGCTGCAGTCCAGTACTCGCCTAAGTTTAAAAAATCATACCGAGTGGTGAGCAAGCCTCTCACTCGTGGTCTTAGCTGTAGTCCAGTACTAGCCTAAATTTGAAAAATCCTAATGAGTGGTGAGGAAGCCTCTCACTCGGGGGCTTAGATGCAGTCCAATACTCGCCTAAGTTTGAAAAATCCTACAGAGTGGTGAGCAAGCCTCTCACTCGGGGGCTTAGCTGCACTCCAGTACTCGCCTAACTTTTAAAAATCATACCGAGTGGTGAGGAAGCCTCTCACTCGGGGGCTTAGCTGCAGTCCAGTACTTTCCTAACTTTAAAAAATCATACCGAGTGGTGAGCAAGCCTCTCACTCGGGGGCTTAGCTGCACTCCAGTAATCGCCTAAGTTTGAAAAATCCTACCGAGTGGTGAGCAAGCCTCTCACTCGGGGTCTTAGCTGCAGTCATGTACTCGCCTAAATTTGAAAAATCCTACCGAGTGGTGAGGAAGCCTTTCACTCGGGGGCTTAGCTGCAGTCCAATACTCGCCTAAGTTTAAAAAACCCTATCGAGTGGTGAAGCAAGCCTCTCACTCGGGGGCTTAGCTGCACTCCAGTACTCACCTAAGTTTAAAAAATCCTACCGAGTGGTGAGCAACCCTCTCACTAAGGCGCTTAGCTGTAGTCCACTACTCGCCTAAGTTTAAAAAATCCTACCGAGTGGTGAGCAAGCATCTCACTCGGGGGCATAGCTGCAGTCCAATACTCGCCTAAGTTTAAAAATCCTACCAAGTGGTGAGCAAGCCTCTCACTCCGGGTCTTAGCTGTAGTCCAGTACTAGCCTAAATTTGAAAAATCCTAACGAGTGGTGAGGAAGCCTCTCACTCGGGGGCTTAGATGCAGTCCAATACTCGCCTAAGTTTGAAAAACCATACCGAGTGGTGAGCAAGCCTCTCACTCGGGGGCTTAGCTGCACTCCAGTACTCGCCTAAGTTTGAAAAATCCTACGGAGTGGTGAGCAAGCCTCTCACTCGGGGGCTTAGCTGCAGTCCAGTACTCGCCTAAGTCTCAAAAATCCTACCGAGTGGTGAGCAACCCTCTCACTCGGGGGCTTAGCTGCAGTCCAGTACTCGCCTAAGTCTAAAAAATCCTACCGAGTGGTGAGCAACCCTTTCACTCGGGGGCTTAGCTGCTCTCCAGTACTCGCCTAACTTTGAAAAATCCTACCGAGTGGTCAGGAAGCCTCTCACGCGGGGGCTTAGCTGCAGTCCAATACTCGCGTAAGTTTAAAAAACCCTATCGAGTGGTGAGCAAGCCTCTCACTCGGGGGCTTAGCTGCACTCCAGTACTCGCCGAAGTTTGAAAAATCCTACCGAGTGGTGAGCAAGCCTCTCACTCGGGGTCTTAGCTGCAGTCCAATACTCGCCTAAATTTGAAAAATCCTACCGAGTGGTGGGGAAGCCTCTTACTCGGGGGCTTAGCTGCACTCCAGTACTCGCCTAACTTTGAAAAATCCTACCGAGTGGTGGGGCAGCCTCTTACTCGGGGGCTTAGCTGCACTCCAGTACTCGCCTAACTTTGAAAAATCCTACCGAGTGGTGAGGAAGCCTCTCACTCGGGGGCTTAGCTGCAGTCCAATACTCGCCTAAGTTTAAAAATCCCAACCGAGTGGTGAGCAAGCCTCTCACTCGGCCGATTAGCTGCAGTCCAGTACTCGCCTAAGTTTAAAAAATCCTACCGAGTGCTGAGCAAGCCTCTCACTCGGGGGCGTAGCTGCAGTCCAGTAATCGCCTAAGTTTAAAAATCCTACCGAGTGGTGAGCAATCCTCTCACTCGGGGGCTTAGATGAAGTCCAGTACTCGCCTAAGTTTTAAAATCCTAACGAGTGGTGAGCAAGCCTCTCACTCGGGAGCTTAGCTGCACTCCAGTACTCGCCTAAGTTTGAAAAATCCTACCGAGTGGTGAGCAAGCCTCTCACTCGGGGACTTAGCTGCAGTCCAGTACTCGCCTAAATTTGAAAAATCCTACCGAGTGGTGAGGTAGCCTCTCACTCAGGGGCTTAACTGCAGTCCAATACTCGTCTAAATTTGAAAAATCCTATCGAGTGGTGAGGAAGCCTCTCACTCGGGGGCTTAGCTGTAGTCCAATACTCGCCTAAGTTTAAAAAACCCTACCGAGTGGTGAGCAAGCCTCTCACTCGGGGGCTTAGCTGCACTCCAGTACTCGCCTAAGTTTTAAAAATCCTACCGAGTGGTGAGCAAGCCTCTCACTCGGGGGCTTAGCTGCAGTCCAGTACTCGCCTAAGTCTAAAAAATCCTACAGAGTGGTGAGCAAGCCTCTCACTCGGGGGCTTAGCTGTAGTCCAGTACTCGCCTATGTTTGAAAAATCCTACCGAGTGGTGAGCAAGCCTCTCACTCGTAGTCTTAGCTGCAGTCCAGTACTCGCCTAAATTTGAAAAATCCTACCGAGTGGTTAGGTAGCCTCTCACTCAAGGGCTTAGCTGCAGTCCAATACTCGCCTAAGTTTAAAAAACCCTACCGAGTGGTGAGCCAGCCTCTAACTCGGGGGCTTAGCTGCACTCCAGTACTCGCCTAAGTTTGAAAAATCCTACCGAGTGGTGAGCAAGCCTCTCACTCGGGGGCTTAGCTACAGTCCAGTACTCGCCTAATTCTAAAAAATCCTACAGAGTGGTGAGCAACCCTCTCACTCGGGGGCTTAGCTGCACTCCAGTACTCGCCTAACTTTTAAAAATCCTACTGAGTGGTGAGGAAGCCTCTCACTCGGGGGCTTAGCTGCAGTCCAATACTTTCCTTAGTTTAAAAAATCATACCGAGTGGTGAGCAAGCCTCTCACTCGGGGGCTTAGCTGCAGTCCAGTACTCGCCTAAGTTTAAAAAATCATACCGAGTGGTGAGCAAGCCTCTCACTCGTGGTCTTAGCTGTAGTCCAGTACTAGCCTAAATTTGAAAAATCCTAATGAGTGGTGAGGAAGTCTCTCACTCGGGGGCTTAGATGCAGTCCAATACTCGCCTAAGTTTGAAAAATCCTACAGAGTGGTGAGCAAGCCTCTCACTCGGGGGCTTAGCTGCACTCCAGTACTCGCCTAACTTTTAAAAATCATACCGAGTGGTGAGGAAGCCTCTCACTCGGGGGCTTAGCTGCAGTCCAGTACTTTCCTAACTTTAAAAAATCATACCGAGTGGTGAGCAAGCCTCTCACTCGGGGGCTTAGCTGCACTCCAGTAATCGCCTAAGTTTGAAAAATCCTACCGAGTGGTGAGCAAGCCTCTCACTCGGGGTCTTAGCTGCAGTCATGTACTCGCCTAAATTTGAAAAATCCTACCGAGTGGTGAGGAAGCCTCTCACTCGGGGGCTTAGCTGCAGTCCAATACTCGCCTAAGTTTAAAAAACCCTATCGAGTGGTGAAGCAAGCCTCTCACTCGGGGGCTTAGCTGCACTCCAGTACTCACCTAAGTTTAAAAAATCCTACCGAGTGGTGAGCAACCCTCTCACTAAGGCGCTTAGCTGTAGTCCACTACTCGCCTAAGTTTAAAAAATCCTACCGAGTGGTGAGCAAGCATCTCACTCGGGGGCATAGCTGCAGTCCAATACTCGCCTAAGTTTAAAAATCCTACCAAGTGGTGAGCAAGCCTCTCACTCCGGGTCTTAGCTGTAGTCCAGTACTAGCCTAAATTTGAAAAATCCTAACGAGTGGTGAGGAAGCCTCTCACTCGGGGGCTTAGATGCAGTCCAATACTCGCCTATGTTTGAAAAACCATACCGAGTGGTGAGCAAGCCTCTCACTCGGGGGCTTAGCTGCACTCCAGTACTCGCCTAAGTTTGAAAAATCCTACGGAGTGGTGAGCAAGCCTCTCACTCGGGGGCTTAGCTGCAGTCCAGTACTCGCCTAAGTCTAAAAAATCATACCGAGTGGTGAGCAACCCTCTCACTCGGGGGCTTAGCTGCAGTCCAGTACTCGCCTAAGTCTAAAAAATCCTACCGAGTGGTGAGCAACCCTTTCACTCGGGGGCTTAGCTGCTCTCCAGTACTCGCCTAACTTTGAAAAATCCTACCGAGTGGTCAGGAAGCCTCTCACGCGGGGGCTTAGCTGCAGTCCAATACTCGCGTAAGTTTAAAAAACCCTATCGAGTGGTGAGCAAGCCTCTCACTCGGGGGCTTAGCTGCACTCCAGTACTCGCCGAAGTTTGAAAAATCCTACCGAGTGGTGAGCAAGCCTCTCACTCGGGGTCTTAGCTGCAGTCCAATACTCGCCTAAATTTGAAAAATCCTACCGAGTGGTGGGGAAGCCTCTTACTCGGGGGCTTAGCTGCACTCCAGTACTCGCCTAACTTTGAAAAATCCTACCGAGTGGTGGGGAAGCCTCTTACTCGGGGGCTTAGCTGCACTCCAGTACTCGCCTAACTTTGAAAAATCCTACCGAGTGGTGAGGAAGCCTCTCACTCGGGGGCTTAGCTGCAGTCCAATACTCGCCTAAGTTTAAAAATCCCTACCGAGTGGTGAGCAAGCCTCTCACTCGGCCGATTAGCTGCAGTCCAGTACTCGCCTAAGTATAAAAAATCCTACCGAGTGCTGAGCAAGCCTCTCACTCGGGGGCGTAGCTGCAGTCCAGTAATCGCCTAAGTTTAAAAATCCTACCGAGTGGTGAGCAATCCTCTCACTCGGGGGCTTAGATGCAGTCCAGTACTCGCCTAAGTTTTAAAATCCTAACGAGTGGTGAGCAAGCCTCTCACTCGGGGGCTTAGCTGCACTCCAGTACTCGCCTAAGTTTGAAAAATCCTACCGAGTGGTGAGCAAGCCTCTCACTCGGGGACTTAGCTGCAGTCCAGTACTCGCCTAAATTTGAAAAATCCTACCGAGTGGTGAGGTAGCCTCTCACTCAGGGGCTTAACTGCAGTCCAATACTCGTCTAAATTTGAAAAATCCTATCGAGTGGTGAGGAAGCCTCTCACTCGGGGGCTTAGCTGTAGTCCAATACTCGCCTAAGTTTAAAAAACCCTACCGAGTGGTGAGCAAGCCTCTCACTCGGGGGCTTAGCTGCACTCCAGTACTCGCCTAAGTTTGAAAAATCCTACCGAGTGGTGAGCAAGCCTCTCACTCGGGGGCTTAGCTGCAGTCCAGTACTCGCCTAAGTCTAAAAAATCCTACCGAGTGGTGAGCAACCCTCTCACTCGGGGGCTTAGCTGCACTCCAGTACTCGCCTAACTTTGAAAAATCCTACCGACTGGTGAGGAAGCCTCTCACTCGGGGGCTTAGCTGCAGTCCAATACTCGCCTAAGTTTAAAAATCCCTACCGAGTGGTGAGCAAGCCTCTCACTCGGCCGATTAGCTGCAGTCCAGTACTCGCCTAAGTTTAAAAAATCCTACCGAGTGGTGAGCAAGCATCTCACTCGGGGGCATAGCTGCAGTCCAGTACTCGCCTAAGTTTAAAAATCCTACCAAGTGGTGAGCAAGCCTCTCACTCGGGGTCTTAGCTGTAGTCCAGTACTAGCCTAAATTTGAAAAATCCTAACGAGTGGTGAGGAAGCCTCTCACTCGGGGGCTTAGATGCAGTCCAATACTCGCCTAAGTTTGAAAAACCCTACCGAGTGGTGAGCAAGCTTCTCACTCGGGGGCTTAGCTGCACTCCAGTACTCGCCTAAGTCTAAAAAATCCTACCGAGTGGTGAGCAACCCTCTCACTCGGGGGCTTAGCTGCTCTCCAGTACTCGTCTAAGTTTGAAAAATCCTACCGAGTGGTCAGGAAGCCTCTCACGTGGTGGCTTAGCTGCAGTCCAATACTCGCCTAAGTTTAAAAAACCCTACCGAGTGGTGAGCAAGCCTCTCACTCGGGGGCTTAGCTGCACTCCAGTACTCGCCTAAGTTTGAAAAATCCTACCGAGTGGTGAGCAAGCCTCTCACTCGGGGTCTTAGCTGCAGTCCAGTACTCACCTAAATTTGAAAAATCCTACCGAGTGGTGAGGTACCCTCTCACTCGGGGGCTTAGCTGCAGTCCAATACTCGCCTAAATTTGAAAAATCCTACCGAGTGGTGGGGAAGCCTCTCACTCGGGGGCTTAGCTGCACTCCAGTACTCGCCTAACTTTGAAAAATCCTACCGAGTGGTGAGGAAGCCTCTCACTCGGGGGCTTAGCTGCAGTCCAATACTCGCCTAAGTTTAAAAATCCCTACCGAGTGGTGAGCAAGCCTCTCACTCGGCCGATTAGCTGCAGTCCAGTACTCGCCTAAGTTTAAAAAATCCTATCGAGTGCTGAGCAAGCCTCTCACTCGGGGGCGTAGCTGCAGTCCAGTAATCGCCTAAGTTTAAAAATCCGACCGAGTGGTGAGCAATCCTCTCACTCGGGGGCTTAGATGCAGTCCAGTACTCGCCTAAGTTTTAAAATCCTAACGAGTGGTGAGCAAGCCTCTCACTCGGGGGCTTAGCTGCACTCCAGTACTCGCCTAAGTTTGAAAAATCCTACCGAGTGGTGAGCAAGCCTCTCACTCGGGGACTTAGCTGCAGTCCAGTACCCGCCTAAATTTGAAAAATCCTACCGAGTGGTGAGGTAGCCTCTCACTCAGGGGCTTAGCTGCAGTCCAGTACTCGCCTAAGTCTAAAAAATCCTACCGAGTGGTGAGCAACCCTCTCACTCGGGGGCTTAGCTGCACTCCAGTACTCGCCTAAGTTTGAAAAATCCTACCGAGTGGTGAGCAAGCCTCTCACTCGGGGGCTTAGCTGCAGTCCAGTACTCGCCTAAGTCTAAAAAATCCTACCGAGTGGTGAGCAACCCTCTCACTCGGGGGCTTAGCTGCACTCCAGTACTCGCCTAACTTTGAAAAATCCTACCGACTGGTGAGGAAGCCTCTCACTCGGGGGCTTAGCTGCAGTCCAATACTCGCCTAAGTTTAAAAATCCCTACCGAGTGGTGAGCAAGCCTCTCACTCGGCCGATTAGCTGCAGTCCAGTACTCGCCTAAGTTTAAAAAATCCTACCGAGTGGTGAGCAAGCCTCTCACTCGGGGGCGTAGCTGCAGTCGAGTACTCGCCTAAGTTTAAAAATCCTACCGAGTGGTGAGCAATCCTCTCACTCGGGGGCTTAGCTGCAGTCCAGTACTCGCCTAAGTTTTAAAATCCTAACGAGTGGTGAGCAAGCCTCTCACTCGGGGGCTTAGCTGCAGTCCAGTACTTGCCTAAGTTTTAAAATCCTAACAAGTGGTGAGCAAGTCTCTCACTCGGGGTCTTAGCTGTAGTCCAGTACTCGCCTAAATTTGAAAAATCCTAACGAGTGGTGAGGAATCACTTGGGGGCTTAGCTGCAGTCCAATACTCGCCTAAGTTTAAAAAACCCTACCGAGTGGTGAGCAAGCCTCTCACTCGGGGGCTTAGCTGCACTCCAGTAATCGCCTAAATTTGAAAAATCCTACCGAGTGCTGAGCAAGCCTCTCACTCGGGGGCGTAGCTGCAGTCCAGTAATCGCCTAAGTTTAAAAATCCTACCGAGTGGTGAGCAATCCTCTCACTCGGGGGCTTAGATGCAGTCCAGTACTCGCCTAAGTTTTAAAATCCTAACGAGTGGTGAGCAAGCCTCTCACTCGGGGGCTTAGCTGCACTCCAGTACTCGCCTAAGTTTGAAAAATCCTACCGAGTGGTGAGCAAGCCTCTCACTCGGGGACTTAGCTGCAGTCCAGTACTCGCCTAAATTTGAAAAATCCTACCGAGTGGTGAGGTAGCCTCTCACTCAGGGGCTTAACTGCAGTCCAATACTCGTCTAAATTTGAAAAATCCTATCGAGTGGTGAGGAAGCCTCTCACTCGGGGGCTTAGCTGTAGTCCAATACTCGCCTAAGTTTAAAAAACCCTATCGAGTGGTGAGCAAGCCTCTCACTCGGGGGCTTAGCTGCACTCCAGTACTCGCCTAAGTTTGAAAAATCCTACCGAGTGGTGAGCAAGCCTCTCACTCGGGGGCTTAGCTGCAGTCCAGTACTCGCCTAAGTCTAAAAAATCCTACCGAGTGGTGAGCAACCCTCTCACTCGGGGGCTTAGCTGCACTCCAGTACTCGCCTAACTTTGAAAAATCCTACCGACTGGTGAGGAAGCCTCTCACTCGGGGGCTTAGCTGCAGTCCAATACTCGCCTAAGTTTAAAAATCCCTACCGAGTGGTGAGCAAGCCTCTCACTCGGCCGATTAGCTGCAGTCCAGTACTCGCCTAAGTTTAAAAAATCCTACCGAGTGGTGAGCAAGCATCTCACTCGGGGGCATAGCTGCAGTCCAGTACTCGCCTAAGTTTAAAAATCCTACCAAGTGGTGAGCAAGCCTCTCACTCGGGGTCTTAGCTGTAGTCCAGTACTAGCCTAAATTTGAAAAATCCTAACGAGTGGTGAGGAAGCCTCTCACTCGGGGGCTTAGATGCAGTCCAATACTCGCCTAAGTTTGAAAAACCCTACCGAGTGGTGAGCAAGCTTCTCACTCGGGGGCTTAGCTGCACTCCAGTACTCGCCTAAGTCTAAAAAATCCTACCGAGTGGTGAGCAACCCTCTCACTCGGGGGCTTAGCTGCTCTCCAGTACTCGTCTAACTTTGAAAAATCCTACCGAGTGGTCAGGAAGCCTCTCACGTGGTGGCTTAGCTGCAGTCCAATACTCGCCTAAGTTTAAAAAACCCTACCGAGTGGTGAGCAAGCCTCTCACTCGGGGGCTTAACTGCACTCCAGTACTCGCCTAAGTTTGAAAAATCCTACCGAGTGGTGAGCAAGCCTCTCACTCGGGGTCTTAGCTGCAGTCCAGTACTCACCTAAATTTGAAAAATCCTACCGAGTGGTGAGGTACCCTCTCACTCGGGGGCTTAGCTGCAGTCCAATACTCGCCTAAATTTGAAAAATCCTACCGAGTGGTGGGGAAGCCTCTCACTCGGGGGCTTAGCTGCACTCCAGTACTCGCCTAACTTTGAAAAATCCTACCGACTGGTGAGCAAGCCTCTCACTCGGGGGCGTAGCTGCAGTCCAGTAATCGCCTAAGTTTAAAAATCCTACCGAGTGGTGAGCAATCCTCTCACTCGGGGGCTTAGATGCAGTCCAGTACTCGCCTAAGTTTTAAAATCCTAACGAGTGGTGAGCAAGCCTCTCACTCGGGGGCTTAGCTGCAGTCCAGTACTCGCCTAAGTTTGAAAAATCCTACCGAGTGGTGAGCAAGCCTCTCACTCGGGGACTTAGCTGCAGTCCAGTACCCGCCTAAATTTGAAAAATCCTACCGAGTGGTGAGGTAGCCTCTCACTCAGGGGCTTAGCTGCAGTCCAGTACTCGCCTAAGTCTAAAAAATCCTACCGAGTGGTGAGCAACCCTCTCACTCGGGGGCTTAGCTGCACTCCAGTACTCGCCTAAGTTTGAAAAATCCTACCGAGTGGTGAGCAAGCCTCTCACTCGGGGGCTTAGCTGCAGTCCAGTACTCGCCTAAGTCTAAAAAATCCTACCGAGTGGTGAGCAACCCTCTCACTCGGGGGCTTAGCTGCACTCCAGTACTCGCCTAACTTTGAAAAATCCTACCGACTGGTGAGGAAGCCTCTCACTCGGGGGCTTAGCTGCAGTCCAATACTCGCCTAAGTTTAAAAATCCCTACCGAGTGGTGAGCAAGCCTCTCACTCGGCCGATTAGCTGCAGTCCAGTACTCGCCTAAGTTTAAAAAATCCTACCGAGTGGTGAGCAAGCCTCTCACTCGGGGGCGTAGCTGCAGTCGAGTACTCGCCTAAGTTTAAAAATCCTACCGAGTGGTGAGCAATCCTCTCACTCGGGGGCTTAGCTGCAGTCCAGTACTCGCCTAAGTTTTAAAATCCTAACGAGTGGTGAGCAAGCCTCTCACTCGGGGGCTTAGCTGCAGTCCAGTACTTGCCTAAGTTTTAAAATCCTAACAAGTGGTGAGCAAGTCTCTCACTCGGGGTCTTAGCTGTAGTCCAGTACTCGCCTAAATTTGAAAAATCCTAACGAGTGGTGAGGAATCACTCGGGGGCTTAGCTGCAGTCCAATACTCGCCTAAGTTTAAAAAACCCTATCGAGTGGTGAGCAAGCCTCTCACTCCGGGGCTTAGCTGCACTCCAGTAATCGCCTAAGTTTGAAAAATCCTACCGAGTGGTGAGCAAGCCTCTCACTCGTAGTCTTAGCTGCAGTCCAGTACTCGCCTAAATTTGAAAAATCCTACCGAGTGGTTAGGTAGCCTCTCACTCAGGGGCTTAGCTGCAGTCCAATACTCGCCTAAATTTGAAAAATCCTACCGAGTGGTGAGGAAGCCTCTCACTCAAGGGCTTAGCTGCAGTCCAATACTCGCCTAAGTTTAAAAAACCCTACCGAGTGGTGAGCCAGCCTCTCACTCGGGGGCTTAGCTGCACTCCAGTACTCTCCTAAGTTTGAAAAATCCTACCGAGTGGTGAGCAACCCTCTCACTCGGGGGCTTAGCTGCACTCCAGTACTCGCCTAACTTTTAAAAATCCTACCGAGTGGTGAGGAAGCCTCTAACTCGGGGGCTTAGCTGCAGTCCAATACTTTCCTAAGTTTAAAAAATCATACCGCGTGGTGAGCAAGCCTCTCACTCGGGGGCTTAGCTGCAGTCCTGTACTCGCCTAAGTTTAAAAAATCATACCGAGTGGTGAGCAAGCCTCTCACTCGGGGGCGTAGCTGCAGTCCAGTACTCGCCTAAGTTTTGAAATCCTACCGAGTGGTGAGCAATCCTCTCACTCGGGGGCTTAGCTGCAGTCCAGTACTCGCCTATGTTTTAAAATCCTAACGAGTGGTGAGCAAGCCTCTCACTCGGGGGCTTAGCTGCAGTCCAGTACTTGCCTAAGTTTTAAAATCCTACCAAGTGGTGAGCAAGCCTCTCACTCGGGGTCTTAGCTGTAGTCCAGTACTCGCCTAAATTTGAAAAATCCTAACGAGTGGAGAGGAATCACTCGGGGGCTTAGCTGCAGTCCAATACTCGCCTAAGTTTAAAAAACCCTACCGAGTGGTGAGCAAGCCTCTCACTCGGGGGCTTAGCTGCAGTCCAGTACTCGCCTAATTCTAAAAAATCCTACCGAGTGGTGAGCAACCCTCTCACTCGGGGGCTTAGCTGCACTCCAGTACTCGCCTAACTTTGAAAATTCCTACCGAGTGGTGAGGAAGCCTCTCACTCGGGGGCTTAGCTGCAGTCCAATACTCGCCTATGTTTAAAAAACCCTATCGAGTGGTGAGCAAGCCTCTCACTTGGGGGCTTAGCTGCACTCCAGTACTCACCTAAGTTTAAAAAATCCTACCGAGTGGTGAGCAACCCTCTCACTAAGGCGCTTAGCTGCAGTCCACTACTCGCCTAAGTTTAAAAAATCCTACCGAGTGGTGAGCAAGCCTCTCACTCGGGGGCATAGCTGCAGTCCAGTACTCGCCTAATTTAAAAAATCCTACCGAGTGGTGAGCAATCCTCTCACTCGGGGGCTTAGCTGCAGTCCAGTACTCGCCTAAGTTATAAAATCCTAACAAGTGGTGAGCAAGCCTCTCACTCGGGGGCTTAGCTGCAGTCCAGTACTTCCCTAAGTTTTAAAATCCTACCAAGTGGTGAGCAAGCCTCTCACTCGGGGTCTTAGCTGTAGTCCAGTACTCGCCTAAATTTGAAAAATCCTAACGAGTGGTGAGGAAGCCTCTCACTCGGGGGCTTAGATGAAGTCCAATACTCGCATAAGTTTAAAAAACCCTACCGAGTGGTGAGCAAGCCTCTCACTCGGGGGCTTAGCTGCACTCCAGTACTCGACTAAGTTTGAAAAATCCTACAGAGTGGTGAGCAAGCCTCTCACTCGGGGGCTTAGCTGCAGTCCAGTACTCGCCTAAGTCTAAAAACTCCTACCGAGTGGTGAGCAACCCTCTCACTCGGGGGCTTAGCTGCTCTCCAGTACTCGCCTAACTTTGAAAAATCCTACCGAGTGGTCAGGAAGCCTCTCACGCGGGGGCTTAGCTGCAGTCCGATACTCGCCTAAGTTTAAAAAACCCTACCGAGTGGTGAGCAAGCCTCTCATTCGAAGGCTTAGCTCCACTCCAGTACTCGCCTAAGTTTGAAAAATCCTACCGAGTGGTGAGCAAGCCTCTCACTCGGGGTCTTAGCTGCAGTCCAGTACTCGCCTAAATTTGAAAAATCCTACCGAGTGGTGAGGTAGCCTCTCACTCGGGGGCTTAGCTGCAGTCCAATACTCGCCTAAATTTGAAAAATCCTACCGAGTGGTGAGGAAACCTCTCACTCGAGGGCTTAGCTGCAGTCCAATACTCGCCTAAGTTTAAAAAACCCTACCGAGTGGTGAGCAAGCCTCTCACTCGGGGGCTTAGCTGCACTCCAGTACTCGCCTAAGTTTGAAAAATCCTACCGAGTGGTGAGCAAGCCTCTCACTCGGGGGCTTAGCTGCAGTCCAGTACTTCCCTAAGTTTTAAAATACTACCAAGTGGTGAGCAAGCCTCTCACTCGGGGTCTTAGCTGTAGTCCAGTACTCGCCTAAATTTGAAAAATCCTAACGAGTGGTGAGGAAGCCTCTCACTCGGGGGCTTAGATGCAGTCCAATACTCGCCTAAGTTTAAAAAACCCTATCGAGTGCTGAGCAAGCCTCTCACTCGGGGGCTTAGCTGCACTCCAGTACTCGCCTAAGTTTGAAAAATCCTACAGAGTGGTGAGCAAGCCTCTCACTCGGGGGCTTAGCTGCAGTCCAGTACTCGCCTAAGTCTAAAAAATCCTACCGAGTGGTGAGCAACCCTCTCACTCGGGGGCTTAGCTGCTCTCCAGTACTCGCCTAACTTTGAAAAATCCTACCGAGTGGTCAGGAAGCCTCTCACGCGGGGGCTTAGCTGCAGTCCAATACTCGCCTAAGTTTAAAAAAATCTATCGAGTGGTGAGCAAGCCTCTCACTCGGGGGCTTAGCTGCACTCTAGTACTCGCCTAAGTTTGAAAAATCCTACCGAGTGATGAGCAAGCCTCTCACTCGGGGTCTTAGCTGCAGTCCAGTACTCGCCTAAATTTGAAAAATCCTACCGAGTGGTGAGGTAGCCTCTCACTCGGGGGCTTAGCTGCAGTCCAATACTCGCCTAAATTTGAAAAATCCTACCGAGTGGTGAGGAAGCCTCTCACTCGAGGGCTTAGCTGCAGTCCAATACTCGCCTAAGTTTAAAAAACCCTACCGAGTGGTGAGCAAGCCTCTCACTCGGGGGCTTAGCTGCACTCCAGTACTCGCCTAAGTTTGAAAAATCCTACCGAGTGGTGAGCAAGCCTCTCACTCGGGGGCTTAGCTGCAGTCCAGTACTTCCCTAAGTTTTAAAATACTACCAAGTGGTGAGCAAGCCTCTCACTCGGGGTCTTAGCTGTAGTCCAGTACTCGCCTAAATTTGAAAAATCCTAACGAGTGGTGAGGAAGCCTCTCACTCGGGGGCTTAGATGCAGTCCAATACTCGCCTAAGTTTAAAAAACCCTACCGAGTGGTGAGCAAGCCTCTCACTCGGCGGCTTAGCTGCACTCCAGTACTCGACTAAGTTTGAAAAATCCTACAGAGTGGTGAGCAAGCCTCTCACTCGGGGGCTTAGCTGCAGTCCAGTACTCGCCTAAGTCTAAAAACTCCTACCGAGTGGTGAGCAACCCTCTCACTCGGGGGCTTAGCTGCTCTCCAGTACTCGCCTAACTTTGAAAAATCCTACCGAGTGGTCAGGAAGCCTCTCACGCGGGGGCTTAGCTGCAGTCCGATACTCGCCTAAGTTTAAAAAACCCTACCGAGTGGTGAGCAAGCCTCTCATTCGAAGGCTTAGCTCCACTCCAGTACTCGCCTAAGTTTGAAAAATCCTACCGAGTGGTGAGCAAGCCTCTCACTCGGGGTCTTAGCTGCAGTCCAGTACTCGCCTAAATTTGAAAAATCCTACCGAGTGGTGAGGTAGCCTCTCACTCGGGGGCTTAGCTGCAGTCCAATACTCGCCTAAATTTGAAAAATCCTACCGAGTGGTGAGGAAACCTCTCACTCGAGGGCTTAGCTGCAGTCCAATACTCGCCTAAGTTTAAAAAACCCTACCGAGTGGTGAGCAAGCCTCTCACTCGGGGGCTTAGCTGCACTCCAGTACTCGCCTAAGTTTGAAAAATCCTACCGAGTGGTGAGCAAGCCTCTCACTCGGGGGCTTAGCTGCAGTCCAGTACTTCCCTAAGTTTTAAAATACTACCAAGTGGTGAGCAAGCCTCTCACTCGGGGTCTTAGCTGTAGTCCAGTACTCGCCTAAATTTGAAAAATCCTAACGAGTGGTGAGGAAGCCTCTCACTCGGGGGCTTAGATGCAGTCCAATACTCGCCTAAGTTTAAAAAACCCTATCGAGTGCTGAGCAAGCCTCTCACTCGGGGGCTTAGCTGCACTCCAGTACTCGCCTAAGTTTGAAAAATCCTACAGAGTGGTGAGCAAGCCTCTCACTCGGGGGCTTAGCTGCAGTCCAGTACTCGCCTAAGTCTAAAAAATCCTACCGAGTGGTGAGCAACCCTCTCACTCGGGGGCTTAGCTGCTCTCCAGTACTCGCCTAACTTTGAAAAATCCTACCGAGTGGTCAGGAAGCCTCTCACGCGGGGGCTTAGCTGCAGTCCAATACTCGCCTAAGTTTAAAAAAATCTATCGAGTGGTGAGCAAGCCTCTCACTCGGGGGCTTAGCTGCACTCTAGTACTCGCCTAAGTTTGAAAAATCCTACCGAGTGATGAGCAAGCCTCTCACTCGGGGTCTTAGCTGCAGTCCAGTACTCGCCTAAATTTGAAAAATCCTACCGAGTGGTGAGGTAGCCTCTCACTCGGGGGCTTAGCTGCAGTCCAATACTCGCCTAAATTTGAAAAATCCTACCGAGTGGTGAGGAAGCCTCTCACTCGAGGGCTTAGCTGCAGTCCAATACTCGCCTAAGTTTAAAAAACCCTACCGAGTGGTGAGCAAGCCTCTCACTCGGGGGCTTAGCTGCACTCCAGTACTCGCCTAAGTTTGAAAAATCCTACCGAGTGGTGAGCAAGCCTCTCACTCGGGGGCTTAGCTGCAGTCCAGTACTTCCCTAAGTTTTAAAATACTACCAAGTGGTGAGCAAGCCTCTCACTCGGGGTCTTAGCTGTAGTCCAGTACTCGCCTAAATTTGAAAAATCCTAACGAGTGGTGAGGAAGCCTCTCACTCGGGGGCTTAGATGCAGTCCAATACTCGCCTAAGTTTAAAAAACCCTACCGAGTGCTGAGCAAGCCTCTCACTCGGGGGCTTAGCTGCACTCCAGTACTCGCCTAAGTTTGAAAAATCCTACAGAGTGGTGAGCAAGCCTCTCACTCGGGAGCTTAGCTGCAGTCCAGTACTCGCCTAAGTCTAAAAAATCCTACCGAGTGGTGAGCAACCCTCTCACTCGGGGGCTTAGCTGCTCTCCAGTACTCGCCTAACTTTGAAAAATCCTACCGAGTGGTCAGGAAGCCTCTCACGCGGGGGCTTAGCTGCAGTCCAATACTCGCCTAAGTTTAAAAAAATCTATCGAGTGGTGAGCAAGCCTCTCACTCGGGGGCTTAGCTGCACTCTAGTACTCGCCTAAGTTTGAAAAATCCTACCGAGTGATGAGCAAGCCTCTCACTCGGGGTCTTAGCTGCAGTCCAGTACTCGCCTAAATTTGAAAAATCCTACCGAGTGGTGAGGTAGCCTCTCACTCGGGGGCTTAGCTGCAGTCCAATACTCGCCTAAATTTGAAAAATCCTACCGAGTGGTGAGGAAGCCTCTCACTCGAGGGCTTAGCTGCAGTCCAATACTCGCCTAAGTTTAAAAAACCCTACCGAGTGGTGAGCAAGCCTCTCACTCGGGGGCTTAGCTGCACTCCAGTACTCGCCTAAGTTTGAAAAATCCTACCGAGTGGTGAGCAAGCCTCTCACTCGGGGGCTTAGCTGCAGTCCAGTACTTCCCTAAGTTTTAAAATACTACCAAGTGGTGAGCAAGCCTCTCACTCGGGGTCTTAGCTGTAGTCCAGTACTCGCCTAAATTTGAAAAATCCTAACGAGTGGTGAGGAAGCCTCTCACTCGGGGGCTTAGATGCAGTCCAATACTCGCCTAAGTTTAAAAAACCCTACCGAGTGCTGAGCAAGCCTCTCACTCGGGGGCTTAGCTGCACTCCAGTACTCGCCTAAGTTTGAAAAATCCTACAGAGTGGTGAGCAAGCCTCTCACTCGGGAGCTTAGCTGCAGTCCAGTACTCGCCTAAGTCTAAAAAATCCTACCGAGTGGTGAGCAACCCTCTCACTCGGGGGCTTAGCTGCTCTCCAGTACTCGCCTAACTTTGAAAAATCCTACCGAGTGGTCAGGAAGCCTCTCACGCGGGGGCTTAGCTGCAGTCCAATACTCGCCTATGTTTAAAAAACCCTATCGAGTGGTGAGCAAGCCTCTCACTCGGGGGCTTAGCTGCACTCCAGTACTCGCCTAAGTTTGAAAAATCCTACTGAGTGGTGAGCAAGCCTCTCACTCGGGGTCTTAGTTCCAGTCCAGTACTCGCCTAAATTTGAAAAATCCTACCGAGTGGTGAGGTAGCCTCTCACTCGGGGGCTTAGCTGCAGTCCAATACTCGCCTAAATTTGAAAAATCCTACCGAGTGGTGAGGAAGCCTCTCACTCGAGGGCTTAGCTGCAGTCCAATACTCGCCTAAGTTTAAAAAACCCTACCGAGTGGTGAGCAAGCCTCTCACTCGGGGGCTTAGCTGCACTCCAGTACTCGCCTAAGTTTGAAAAATCCTACCGAGTGGTGAGCAAGCCTCTCACTCGGGGGCTTAGCTGCAGTCCAGTACTTCCCTAAGTTTTAAAATACTACCAAGTGGTGAGAAAGCCTCTCACTCGGGGTCTTAGCTGTAGTCTAGTACTCGCCTAAATTTGAAAAATCCTAACGAGTGGTGAGGAAGCCTCTCACTCGGGGGCTTAGATGCAGTCCAATACTCGCCTAAGTTAAAAAAACCCTACCGAGTGCTGAGCAAGCCTCTCACTCGGGGGCTTAGCTGCACTCCAGTACTCGCCTAAGTTTGAAAAATCCTACAGAGTGGTGAGCAAGCCTCTCACTCGGGGGCTTAGCTGCAGTCCAGTACTCGCCTAAGTCTAAAAAATCCTACCGAGTGGTGAGCAACCCTCTCACTCGGGGGCTTAGCTGCTCTCCAGTACTCGCCTAACTTTGAAAAATCCTACCGAGTGGTCAGGAAGCCTCTCACGCGGGGGCTTAGCTGCAGTCCAATACTCGCCTAAGTTTAAAAAACCCTATCGAGTGGTGAGCAAGCCTCTCACTCGGGGGCTTAGCTGCACTCGAGTACTCGCCTATGTTTGAAAAATCCTACCGAGTGGTGAGCAAGCCTCTCACTCGGGGTCTTAGCTGCAGTCCAGTACTCGCCTAAATTTGAAAAGTCCTACCGAGTGGTGAGGTAGCCTCTCACTCGGGGGCTTAGCTGCAGTCCAATACACGCCTAAATTTGAAAAATCCTACCGAGTGGTGAGGAAGCCTCTCACTCGAGGGCTTAGCTGCAGTCCAATACTCGCCTAAGTTTAAAAAAACCCTACCGAGTGGTGAGCAAGCCTCTCACTCGGGGGCTTAGCTGCACTCCAGTACTCGCCTAAGTTTGAAAAATCCTACCGAGTGGTGAGCAAGCCTCTCACTCGGGGGCTTAGCTGCAGTCCAGTACTTCCCTAAGTTTTAAAATACTACCAAGTGGTGAGCAAGCCTCTCACTCGGGGTCTTAGCTGTAGTCCAGTACTCGCCTAAATTTGAAAAATCCTAACGAGTGGTGAGGAAGCCTCTCACTCGGGGGCTTAGATGCAGTACAATACTCGCCTAAGTTTAAAAAACCCTACCGAGTGCTGAGCAAGCCTCTCACTCGGGGGCTTAGCTGCACTCCAGTACTCGCCTAAGTTTGAAAAATCCTACAGAGTGGTGAGCAACCCTCTCACTCGGGGGCTTAGCTGCAGTCCAGTACTCGCCTAAGTCTAAAAAATCCTACCGAGTGGTGAGCAACCCTCTCACTCGGGGGCTTAGCTGCTCTCCAGTACTCGCCTAACTTTGAAAAATCCTACCGAGTGGTCAGGAAGCCTCTCACGCGGGGGCTTAGCTGCAGTCCAATACTCGCCTAAGTTTAAAAAAACCTATCGAGTGGTGAGCAAGCCTCTCACTCGGGGGCTTAGCTGCACTCCAGTACTCGCCTAAGTTTGAAAAATCCTACCGAGTGGTGAGCAAGCCTCTCACTCGGGGTCTTAGCTGCAATCCAGTACTCGCCTAAATTTGAAAAATCCTACCGAGTGGTGAGGTAGCCTCTCACTCGGGGGCTTAGCTGCAGTCCAATACTCGCCTAAATTTGAAAAATCCTACCGAGTGGTGAGCAAGCCTCTCACTCGGGGTCTTAGCTGCAGTCCAGTACTCGCCTAAATTTGAAAAGTCCTACCGAGTGGTGAGGTAGCCTCTCACTCGGGGGCTTAGCTGCAGTCCAATACACGCCTAAATTTGAAAAATCCTACCGAGTGGTGAGGAAGCCTCTCACTCGAGGGCTTAGCTGCAGTCCAATACTCGCCTAAGTTTAAAAAACCCTACCGAGTGGTGAGCAAGCCTCTCACTCGGGGGCTTAGCTGCACTCCAGTACTCGCCTAAGTTTGAAAAATCCTACCGAGTGGTGAGCAAGCCTCTCACTCGGGGGCTTAGCTGCAGTCCAGTACTTCCCTAAGTTTTAAAATACTACCAAGTGGTGAGCAAGCCTCTCACTCGGGGTCTTAGCTGTAGTCCAGTACTCGCCTAAATTTGAAAAATCCTAACGAGTGGTGAGGAAGCCTCTCACTCGGGGGCTTAGATGCAGTACAATACTCGCCTAAGTTTAAAAAACCCTACCGAGTGCTGAGCAAGCCTCTCACTCGGGGGCTTAGCTGCACTCCAGTACTCGCCTAAGTTTGAAAAATCCTACAGAGTGGTGAGCAACCCTCTCACTCGGGGGCTTAGCTGCAGTCCAGTACTCGCCTAAGTCTAAAAAATCCTACCGAGTGGTGAGCAACCCTCTCACTCGGGGGCTTAGCTGCTCTCCAGTACTCGCCTAACTTTGAAAAATCCTACCGAGTGGTCAGGAAGCCTCTCACGCGGGGGCTTAGCTGCAGTCCAATACTCGCCTAAGTTTAAAAAAACCTATCGAGTGGTGAGCAAGCCTCTCACTCGGGGGCTTAGCTGCACTCCAGTACTCGCCTAAGTTTGAAAAATCCTACCGAGTGGTGAGCAAGCCTCTCACTCGGGGTCTTAGCTGCAGTCCAGTACTCGCCTAAATTTGAAAAATCCTACCGAGTGGTGAGGTAGCCTCTCACTCGGGGGCTTAGCTGCAGTCCAATACTCGCCTAAATTTGAAAAATCCTACCGAGTGGTGAGCAAGCCTCTCACTCGGGGTCTTAGCTGCAGTCCAATACTCGCCTAAATTTGAAAAGTCCTACCGAGTGGTGAGGTAGCCTCTCACTCGGGGGCTTGGCTGCAGTCCAATACACGCCTAAATTTGAAAAATCCTACCGAGTGGTGAGGAAGCCTCTCACTCGAGGGCTTAGCTGCAGTCCAATACTCGCCTAAGTTTAAAAAACCCTACCGAGTGGTGAGCAAGCCTCTCACTCGGGGGCTTAGCTGCACTCCACTACTCGCCTAAGTTTGAAAAATCCTACCGAGTGGTGAGCAAGCCTCTCACTCGGGGGCTTAGCTGCAGTCCAGAACTTCCCTAAGTTTTAAAATACTACCAAGTGGTGAGCAAGCCTCTCACTCGGGGTCTTAGCTGTAGTCCAGTACTCGCCTAAATTTGAAAAATCCTAACGAGTGGTGAGGAAGCCTCTCACTCAGGGGCTTAGATGCAGTACAATACTCGCCTAAGTTTAAAAAACCCTACCGAGTGCTGAGCAAGCCTCTCACTCGGGGGCTTAGCTGCACTCCAGTACTCGCCTAAGTTTGAAAAATCCTACAGAGTGGTGAGCAAGCCTCTCACTCGGGGGCTTAGCTGCAGTCCAGTACTCGCCTAAGTCTAAAAAATCCTACCGAGTGGTGAGCAACCCTCTCACTCGGGGGCTTAGCTGCTCTCCAGTACTCGCCTAACTCTGAAAAATCCTACCGAGTGGTCAGGAAGCCTCTCACGCGGGGGCTTAGCTGCAGTCCAATACTCGCCTAAGTTTAAAAAAACCCTATCGAGTGGTGAGCAAGCCTCTCACTCAGGGGCTTAGCTGCACTCCAGTACTCGCCTAAGTTTGAAAAATCCTACCGAGTGGTGAGCAAGCCTCTCACTCGGGGTCTTAGCTGCAGTCCAGTACTCGCCTAAATTTGAAAAATCCTACCGAGTGGTGAGGTAGCCTCTCACTCGGGGGCTTAGCTGCAGTCCAATACTCGCCTAAATTTGAAAAATCCTACCGAGTGGTGAGGAAGCCTCTCACTCGAGGGCTTAGCTGCAGTCCAATACTCGCCTAAGTTTAAAAAACCCTACCGAGTGGTGAGCAAGCCTCTTACTCGGGGGCTAAGCTGCACTCCAGTACTCGCCTAAGTTTGAAAAATCCTACCGAGTGGTGAGCAAGCCTCTCACTCGGGGGCTTAGCTGCAGTCCAGTACTTCCCTAAGTTTTAAAATACTACCAAGTGGTGAGCAAGCCTCTCACTCGGGGTCTTAGCTGTAGTCTAGTACTTGCCTAAATTTGAAAAATCCTAACGAGTGGTGAGGAACCCTCTCACTCGGGGGCTTAGATGCAGTCCAATACTCGCCTAAGTTTAAAAAACCCTACCGAGTGCTGAGCAAGCCTCTCACTCGGGGGCTTAGCTGCACTCCAGTACTCGCCTAAGTTTGAAAAATCCTACAGAGTGGTGAGCAAGCCTCTCACTCGGGGGCTTAGCTGCAGTCCAGTACTCGCCTAAGTCTAAAAAATCCTATCGAGTGGTGAGCAACCCTCTCACTCGGGGGCTTAGCTGCTCTCCAGTAATCGCCTAACTCTGAAAAATCCTACCGAGTGGTCAGGAAGCCTCTCACGCGGGGGCTTAGCTGCAGTCCAATACTCGCCTAAGTTTAAAAAAACCCTATCGAGTGGTGAGCAAGCCTCTCACTCGGGGGCTTAGCTGCACTCCAGTACTCGCCTAAGTTTGAAAAATCCTACCGAGTGGTGAGCAAGCCTCTCACTCGGGGTCTTAGCTGCAGTCCAGTACTCGCCTAAATTTGAAAAATCCTACCGAGTGGTGAGGTAGCCTCTCACTCGGGGGCTTAGCTGCAGTCCAATACTCGCCTAAATTTGAAAAATCCTACCGAGTGGTGAGGAAGCCTCTCACTCGAGGGCTTAGCTGCAGTCCAATACTCGCCTAAGTTTAAAAAACCCTACCGAGTGGTGAGCAAGCCTCTCACTCGGGGGCTTAGCTGCACTCCAGTACTCGCCTAAGTTTGAAAAATCCTACCGAGTGGTGAGCAAGCCTCTCACTCGGGGGCTTAGCTGCAGTCCAGTACTTCCCTAAGTTTTAAAATACTACCAAGTGGTGAGCAAGCCTCTCACTCAGGGTCTTAGCTGTAGTCCAGTACTCGCCTAAATTTGAAAAATCCTAACGAGTGGTGAGGAAGCCTCTCACTCGGGGGCTTAGATGCAGTCCAATACTCGCCTAAGTTTAAAAAACCCTACCGAATGCTGAGCAAGCCTCTCACTCGGGGGCTTAGCTGCACTCCAGTACTTGCCTAAGTTTGAAAAATCCTACAGAGTGGTGAGCAAGCCTCTCACTCGGGGGCTTAGCTGCAGTCCAGTACTCGCCTAAGTCTAAAAAATCCTACCGAGTGGTGAGCAACCCTTTCACTCGGGGGCTTAGCTGCTCTCCAGTACTCGCCTAACTTTGAAAAATCCTACCGAGTGGTCAGGAAGCCTCTCACGCGGGGGCTTAGCTGCAGTCCAATACTCGCCTAAGTTTAAAAAAATCTATCGAGTGGTGAGCAAGCCTCTCACTCGGGGGCTTAGCTGCACTCCAGTACTCGCCTAAGTTTGAAAAATCCTACCGAGTGGTGAGCAAGCCTCTCACTCGGGGTCTTAGCTGCAGTCCAGTACTCGCCTAAATTTGAAAAATCCTACCGAGTGGTGAGGTAGCCTCTCACTCGGGGGCTTAGCTGCAGTCCAATACTCGCCTAAATTTGAAAAATCCTACCGAGTGGTGAGGAAGCCTCTCACTCGAGGGCTTAGCTGCAGTCCGATACTCGCCTAAGTTTAAAAAAACCTACCGAGTGGTGAGCAAGCCTCTCACTCGGGGGCTTAGCTGCACTCCAGTACTCGCCTAAGTTTGAAAAATCCTACCGAGTGGTGAGCAAGCCTCTCACTAGGGGGCTTAGCTGCAGTCCAGTACTTCCCTAAGTTTTAAAATACTACCAAGTGGTGAGAAAGCCTCTCACTCGGGGTCTTAGCTGTAGTCCAGTACTCGCCTAAATTTGAAAAATCCTAACGAGTGGTGAGGAAGCCTCTCACTCGGGGGCTTAGATGCAGTCCAATACTCGCCTAAGTTCAAAAAACCCTACCGAGTGCTGAGCAAGACTCTCACTCGGGGGCTTAGCTGCACTCCAGTACTCGCCTAAGTTTGAAAAATCCTACCGAGTGGTGAGCAAGCCTCTCACTCGGGGGCTTAGCTGCAGTCCAGTACTTGCCTAAGTTTTAAATTACTACCAAGTGGTGAGCAAGCCTCTCACTCGGGGTCTTAGCTGTAGTCCAGTACTCGCCTAAATTTAAAAAATCCTAACGAGTGGTGAGGAAGCCTCTCACTCGGGGGCTTAGATGCAGTCCAATACTCGCTAAGTTCAAAAAACCCTACCGAGTGCTGAGCAAGACTCTCACTCGGGGGCTTAGCTGCACTCCAGTACTCGCCTAAGTTTGAAAAATCCTACAGAGTGGTGAGCAAGCCTCTCACTCAGGGGCTTAGCTGCAGTCCAGTACTCGCCTAAGTCTAAAAAATCCTACCGAGTGGTGAGCAACCCTCTCACTCGGGGGCTTAGCTGCTCTCCAGTACTCGCCTAACTTTGAAAAATCCTGCCGAGTGGTCAGGAAGCCTCTCACGCGGGGGCTTAGCTGCAGTCCAATACTCGCCTAAGTTTAAAAAACCCTATCGAGTGGTGAGCAAGCCTCTCACTCGGGGGCTTAGCTGCACTCCAGTACTCACCTAAGTTTAAAAAATCCTACCGAGTGGTGAGCAACCCTCTCACTAAGGCGCTTAGCTGCAGTCCACTACTCGCCTAAGTTTAAAAAATCCTACCGAGTGGTGAGCAAGCCTCTCACTCGGGGGCTTAGCTGCACTCCAGTACTCGCCTAAGTTCGAAAAATCCTACCGAGTGGTGAGCAAGCCTCTCACTCGGGGTCTTAGCTGCAGTCCAGTACTCGCCTAAATTTGAAAAATCCTACCGAGTGGTGAGGTAGCCTCTCACTCGGGGGCTTAGCTGCAGTCCAATACTCGCCTAAATTTGAAAAATCCTACCGAGTGGTGAGGAAGCCTCTCACTCGAGGGCTTAGCTGCAGTCCAATACTCGCCTAAGTTTAAAAAACCCTACCGAGTGGTGAGCAAGCCTCTTACTCGGGGGCTTAGCTGCACTCCAGTACTCGCCTAAGTTTGAAAAATCCTACTGAGTGGTGAGCAAGCCTCTCACTCGGGGGCTTAGCTGCAGTCCAGTACTTCCCTAAGTTTTAAAATACTACCAAGTGGTGAGCAAGCCTCTCACTCGGGGTCTTAGCTGTAGTCTAGTACTTGCCTAAATTTGAAAAATCCTAACGAGTGGTGAGGAAGCCTCTCACTCGGGGGCTTAGATGCAGTCCAATACTCGCCTAAGTTTAAAAAACCCTACCGAGTGCTGAGCAAGCCTCTCACTCGGGGGCTTAGCTGCACTCCAGTACTCGCCTAAGTTTGAAAAATCCTACAGAGTGGTGAGCAAGCCTCTCACTCGGGGGCTTAGCTGCAGTCAAGTACTCGCCTAAGTCTAAAAAATCCTACCGAGTGGTGAGCAACCCTCTCACTCGGGGGCTTAGCTGCTCTCCAGTACTCGCCTAACTCTGAAAAATCCTACCGAGTGGTCAGGAAGCCTCTCACGCGGGGGCTTAGCTGCAGTCCAATACTCACCTAAGTTCAAAAAACCCTATCGAGTGGTGAGCAAGCCTCTCACTCGGGGGCTTAGCTGCACTCCAGTACTCGCCTAAGTTTGAAAAATCCTACCGAGTGGTGAGCAAGCCTCTCACTCGGGGTCTTAGCTGCAGTCCAGTACTCGCCTAAATTTGAAAAATCCTACCGAGTGGTGAGGTAGCCTCTCACTCGGGGGCTTAGCTGCAGTCCAATACTCGCCTAAATTTGAAAAATCCTACCGAGTGGTGAGGAAGCCTCTCACTCGAGGGCTTAGCTGCAGTCCAATACTCGCCTAAGTTTAAAAAGCCCTACCGAGTGGTGAGCAAGCCTCTCACTCGGGGGCTTAGCTGCACTCCAGTACTCGCCTAAGTTTGAAAAATCCTACCGAGTGGTGAGCAAGCCTCTCACTCGGGGGCTTAGCTGCAGTCCAGTACTTCCCTAAGTTTTAAAATACTACCAAGTGGTGAGCAAGCCTCTCACTCGGGGTCTTAGCTGTAGTCCAGTACTCGCCTAAATTTAAAAAATCCTAACGAGTGGTGAGGAAGCCTCTCACTCGGGGGCTTAGATGCAGTCCAATACTCGCCTAAGTTTAAAAAACCCTACCGAGTGCTGAGCAAGACTCTCACTCGGGGGCTTAGCTGCACTCCAGTACTCGCCTAAGTTTGAAAAATCCTACAGAGTGGTGAGCAAGCCTCTCACTCAGGGGCTTAGCTGCAGTCCAGTACTCGCCTAAGTCTAAAAAATCCTACCGAGTGGTGAGCAACCCTCTCACTCGGGGGCTTAGCTGCTCTCCAGTACTCGCCTAACTTTGAAAAATCCTACCGAGTGGTCAGGAAGCCTCTCACGCGGGGGCTTAGCTGCAGTCCAATACTCGCCTAAGTTTAAAAAACCCTATCGAGTGGTGAGCAAGCCTCTCACTCGGGGGCTTAGCTGCACTCCAGTACTCACCTAAGTTTAAAAAATCCTACCGAGTGGTGAGCAACCCTCTCACTAAGGCGCTTAGCTGCAGTCCACTACTCGCCTAAGTTTAAAAAATCCTACCGAGTGGTGAGCAAGCCTCTTACTCGGGGGCTTAGCTGCACTCCAGTACTCGCCTAAGTTTGAAAAATCCTACCGAGTGGTGAGCAAGCCTCTCACTCGGGGTCTTAGCTGCAGTCCAGTACTCGCCTAAATTTGAAAAATCCTACCGAGTGGTGAGGTAGCCTCTCACTCGGGGGCTTAGCTGCAGTCCAATACTCGCCTAAATTTGAAAAATCCTACCGAGTGGTGAGGAAGCCTCTCACTCGAGGGCTTAGCTGCAGTCCAATACTCGCCTAAGTTTAAAAAACCCTACCGAGTGGTGAGCAAGCCTCTTACTCGGGGGCTTAGCTGCACTCCAGTACTCGCCTAAGTTTGAAAAATCCTACCGAGTGGTGAGCAAGCCTCTCACTCGGGGGCTTAGCTGCAGTCCAGCACTTCCCTAAGTTTTAAAATACTACCAAGTGGTGAGCAAGCCTCTCACTCGGGGTCTTAGCTGTAGTCTAGTACTTGCCTAAATTTGAAAAATCCTAACGAGTGGTGAGGAAGCCTCTCACTCGGGGGCTTAGATGCAGTCCAATACTCGCCTAAGTTTAAAAAACCCTACCGAGTGCTGAGCAAGCCTCTCACTCGGGGGCTTAGCTGCACTCCAGTACTCGCCTAAGTTTGAAAAATCCTACAGAGTGGTGAGCAAGCCTCTCACTCGGGGGCTTAGCTGCAGTCCAGTACTCGCCTAAGTCTAAAAAATCCTACCGAGTGGTGAGCAACCCTCTCACTCGGGGGCTTAGCTGCTCTCCAGTACTCGCCTAACTCTGAAAAATCCTACCGAGTGGTCAGGAAGCCTCTCACGCGGGGGCTTAGCTGCAGTCCAATACTCACCTAAGTTTAAAAAACCCTATCGAGTGGTGAGCAAGCCTCTCACTCGGGGGCTTAGCTGCACTCCAGTACTCGCCTAAGTTTGAAAAATCCTACCGAGTGGTGAGCAAGCCTCTCACTAAGGCGCTTAGCTGCAGTCCACTACTCGCCTAAGTTTAAAAAATCCTACCGAGTGGTGAGCAAGCCTCTTACTCGGGGGCTTAGCTGCACTCCAGTACTCGCCTAAGTTTGAAAAATCCTACCGAGTGGTGAGCAAGCCTCTCACTCGGGGTCTTAGCTGCAGTCCAGTACTCGCCTAAATTTGAAAAATCCTACCGAGTGGTGAGGTAGCCTCTCACTCGGGGGCTTAGCTGCAGTCCAATACTCGCCTAAATTTGAAAAATCCTACCGAGTGGTGAGGAAGCCTCTCACTCGAGGGCTTAGCTGCAGTCCAATACTCGCCTAAGTTTAAAAAACCCTACCGAGTGGTGAGCAAGCCTCTTACTCGGGGGCTTAGCTGCACTCCAGTACTCGCCTAAGTTTGAAAAATCCTACCGAGTGGTGAGCAAGCCTCTCACTCGGGGGCTTAGCTGCAGTCCAGCACTTCCCTAAGTTTTAAAATACTACCAAGTGGTGAGCAAGCCTCTCACTCGGGGTCTTAGCTGTAGTCTAGTACTTGCCTAAATTTGAAAAATCCTAACGAGTGGTGAGGAAGCCTCTCACTCGGGGGCTTAGATGCAGTCCAATACTCGCCTAAGTTTAAAAAACCCTACCGAGTGCTGAGCAAGCCTCTCACTCGGGGGCTTAGCTGCACTCCAGTACTCGCCTAACTTTGAAAAATCCTACCGAGTGGTCAGGAAGCCTCTCACGCGGGGGCTTAGCTGCAGTCCAATACTCGCGTAAGTTTAAAAAACCCTATCGAGTGGTGAGCAAGCCTCTCACTCGGGGGCTTAGCTGCACTCCAGTACTCGCCGAAGTTTGAAAAATCCTACCGAGTGGTGAGCAAGCCTCTCACTCGGGGTCTTAGCTGCAGTCCAGTACTCGCCTGAATTTGAAAAATCCTACCGAGTGGTGAGGTAGCCTCTCACTCGGGGGATTAGCTGCAGTCCAATACTCGCCTAAATTTGAAAAATCCTACCGAGTGGTGAGGAAGCCTCTCACTCGAGGGCTTAGCTGCAGTCCAATACTCGCCTAAGTTTAAAAAACCCTACCGAGTGGTGAGCAAGCCTCTCACTCGGGGGCTTAGCTGCACTCCAGTACTCGCCTAAGTTTGAAAAATCCTACCGAGTGGTGAGCAAGCCTCTCACTCGGGGGCTTAGCTGCAGTCCAGTACTTCCCTAAGTTTTAAAATACTACCAAGTGGTGAGCAAGCCTCTCACTCAGGGTCTTAGCTGTAGTCCAGTACTCGCCTAAATTTGAAAAATCCTAACGAGTGGTGAGGAAGCCTCTCACTCGGGGGCTTAGATGCAGTCCAATACTCGCCTAAGTTTAAAAAACCCTACCGAGTGCTGAGCAAGCCTCTCACTCGGGGGCTTAGCTGCACTCCAGTACTCGCCTAAGTTTGAAAAATCCTACAGAGTTGTGAGCAAGCCTCTCACTCGGGGGCTTAGCTGCAGTCCAGTACTCGCCTAAGTCTAAAAAATCCTACCGAGTGGTGAGCAACCCTTTCACTCGGGGGCTTAGCTGCTCTCCAGTACTCGCCTAACTTTGAAAAATCCTACCGAGTGGTCAGGAAGCCTCTCACGCGGGGGCTTAGCTGCAGTCCAATACTCGCGTAAGTTTAAAAAACCCTATCGAGTGGTGAGCAAGCTTCTCACTCGGGGGCTTAGCTGCACTCCAGTACTCGCCGAAGTTTGAAAAATCCTACCGAGTGGTGAGCAAGCCTCTCACTCGGGGTCTTAGCTGCAGTCCAGTACTCGCCTGAATTTGAAAAATCCTACCGAGTGGTGAGGTAGCCTCTCACTCGGGGGCTTAGCTGCAGTCCAATACTCGCCTAAATTTGAAAAATCCTACCGAGTGGTGAGGAAGCCTCTCACTCGAGGGCTTAGCTGCAGTCCGATACTCGCCTAAGTTTAAAAAACCCTACCGAGTGGTGAGCAAGCCTCTCACTCGGGGGCTTAGCTGCACTCCAGTACTCGCCTAAGTTTGAAAAATCCTACCGAGTGGTGAGCAAGCCTCTCACTCGGGGGCTTAGCTGCAGTCCAGTACTTCCCTAAGTTTTAAAATACTACCAAGTGGTGAGCAAGCCTCTCACTCGGGGTCTTAGCTGTAGTCCAGTACTCGCCTAAATTTGAAAAATCCTAACGAGTGGTGAGGAAGCCTCTCACTCGGGGGCTTAGATGCAGTCCAATACTCGCCTAAGTTTAAAAAACCCTACCGAGTGCTGAGCAAGACTCTCACTCGGGGGCTTAGCTGCACTCCAGTACTCGCCTAAGTTTGAAAAATCCTACAGAGTGGTGAGCAAGCCTCTCACTCAGGGGCTTAGCTGCAGTCCAGTACTCGCCTAAGTCTAAAAAATCCTACCGAGTGGTGAGCAACCCTCTCACTCGGGGGCTTAGCTGCTCTCCAGTACTCGCCTAACTTTGAAAAATCCTACCGAGTGGTCAGGAAGCCTCTCACGCGGGGGCTTCGCTGCAGTCCAATACTCGCCTAAGTTTAAAAAACCCTATCGAGTGGTGAGCAAGCCTCTCACTCGGGGGCTTAGCTGCACTCCAGTACTCGCCTAAGTTTGAAAAATCCTACCGAGTGGTGAGCAAGCCTCTCACTCGTGGTCTTAGCTGCAGTCCAGTACTCGCCTAAATTTGAAAAATCCTACCGAGTGGTGAGGTAGCCTCTCACTCGGGGGCTTAGCTGCAGTCCAATACTCGCCTAAATTTGAAAAATCCTACCGAGTGGTGAGGAAGCCTCTCACTCGAGGGCTTAGCTGCAGTCCAATACTCGCCTAAGTTTAAAAAACCCTACCGAGTGGTGAGCAAGCCTCTCACTCGGGGGCTTAGCTGCACTCCAGTACTCGCCTAAGTTTGAAAAATCCTACCGAGTGGTGAGCAAGCCTCTCACTCGGGGGCTTAGCTGCAGTCCAGTACTCCCCTAATTCTAAAAAATCCTACCGAGTGGTGAGCAACCCTCTCACTCGGGGGCTTAGCTGCACTCCAGTACTCGCCTAACTTTGAAAAATCCTACCGAGTGGTGAGGAAGCCTCTCACTCGGGGGCTTATCTGCAGTCCAATACTCGCCTAAGTTTAAAAATCCCTACCGAGTGGTGAGCAAGCCTCTCACTCGGCCGATTAGCTGCAGTCCAGTACTCGCCTAAGTTTAAAAAATCCTACCGAGTGGTGAGCAAGCCTCTCACTCGGGGGCGTAGCTGCAGTCCAGTACTCGCCTAAGTTTAAAAATCCTACCGAGTGGTGAGCAATCCTCTCACTCGGGGGCTTAGCTGCAGTCCAGTACTCGCCTAAGTTTTAAAATCCTAACGAGTGGTGAGCAAGCCTCTCACTCGGGGGCTTAGCTGCACTCAAGTACTCGCCTAAGTTTAAAAAACCCTACCGAGTGGTGAGCAAGCCTCTCACTCGGGGGCTTAGCTGCACTCCAGTACTCGCCTAAGTTTGAAAAATCCTACCGAGTGGTGAGCAAGCCTCTCACTCGGGGGCTTAGCTGCAGTCCAGTACTCCCCTAATTCTAAAAAATCCTACCGAGTGGTGAGCAACCCTCTTACTCGGGGGCTTAGCTGCACTCCAGTACTCGCCTAACTTTGAAAAATCCTACCGAGTGGTGAGGAAGCCTCTCACTCGGGTGCTTAGCTGCAGTCCAATACTCGCCTAAGTTTAAAAATCCCTACCGAGTGGTGAGCAAGCCTCTCACTCGGCTGATTAGCTGCAGTCCAGTACTCGCCTAAGTTAAAAAAATCCTACCGAGTGGTGAGCAAGCCTCTCACTCGGGGGCGTAGCTGCAGTCCAGTACTCGCCTAAGTTTAAAATTCCTACCGAGTGGTGAGCAATCCTCTCACTCGGGGGCTTAGCTGCAGTCCAGTACTCGCCTAACTTTGAAAAATCCTACCGAGTGGTGAGGAAGCCTCTCACTCGGGGGCTTATCTGCAGTCCAATACTCGCCTAAGTTTAAAAATCCCTACCGAGTGGTGAGCAAGCCTCTCACTCGGCCGATTAGCTGTAGTCCAATACTCGCCTAAGTTTAAAAAATCCTACCGAGTGGTGAGCAAGCCTCTCACTCGGGGGCGTAGCTGTAGTCCAGTACTCGCCTAAGTTTAAAAATCCAACCGAGTGGTGAGCAATCCTCTCACTCGGGGGCTTAGCTGCAGTCCTGTACTCGTCTAAGTTTTAAAATCCTAACGAGTGGTGAGCAAGCCTCTCACTCGGGGGCTTAGCTGCACTCAAGTACTCGCCTAAGTTTAAAAAACCCTACCGAGTGGTGAGCAAGCCTCTCACTCGGGGGCTTAGCTGCACTCCAGTACTCGCCTAAGTTTGAAAAATCCTACCGAGTGGTGAGCAAGCCTCTCACTCGGGGGCTTAGCAGCAGCCCAGTACTCCCCTAATTCTAAAAAATCCTACCGAGTGGTGAGCAACCCTCTCACTCGGGGGCTTAGCTGCACTCCAGTACTCGCCTAACTTTGAAAAATCCTACCGAGTGGTGAGGAAGCCTCTCACTCGGGGGCTTAGATGCAGTCCAATACTCGCCTAAGTTTGAAAAATCCTACAGAGTGGTGAGCAAGCCTCTCACTCAGGGGCTTAGCTGCAGTCCAGTACTCGCCTAAGTCTAAAAAATACTACCAAGTGGTGAGCAAGCCTCTCACTCGGGGTCTTAGCTGTAGTCTAGTACTTGCCTAAATTTGAAAAATCCTAACGAGTGGTGAGGAAGCCTCTCACTCGGGGGCTTAGATGCAGTCCAATACTCGCCTAAGTTTAAAAAACCCTACCGAGTGCTGAGCAAGCCTCTCACTCGGGGGCTTAGCTGCACTCCAGTACTCGCCTAACTTTGAAAAATCCTACCGAGTGGTCAGGAAGCCTCTCACGCGGGGGCTTAGCTGCAGTCCAATACTCGCGTAAGTTTAAAAAACCCTATCGAGTGGTGAGCAAGCCTCTCACTCGGGGGCTTAGCTGCACTCCAGTACTCGCCGAAGTTTGAAAAATCCTACCGAGTGGTGAGCAAGCCTCTCACTCGGGGTCTTAGCTGCAGTCCAGTACTCGCCTGAATTTGAAAAATCCTACCGAGTGGTGAGGTAGCCTCTCACTCGGGGGATTAGCTGCAGTCCAATACTCGCCTAAATTTGAAAAATCCTACCGAGTGGTGAGGAAGCCTCTCACTCGAGGGCTTAGCTGCAGTCCAATACTCGCCTAAGTTTAAAAAACCCTACCGAGTGGTGAGCAAGCCTCTCACTCGGGGGCTTAGCTGCACTCCAGTACTCGCCTAAGTTTGAAAAATCCTACCGAGTGGTGAGCAAGCCTCTCACTCGGGGGCTTAGCTGCAGTCCAGTACTTCCCTAAGTTTTAAAATACTACCAAGTGGTGAGCAAGCCTCTCACTCAGGGTCTTAGCTGTAGTCCAGTACTCGCCTAAATTTGAAAAATCCTAACGAGTGGTGAGGAAGCCTCTCACTCGGGGGCTTAGATGCAGTCCAATACTCGCCTAAGTTTAAAAAACCCTACCGAGTGCTGAGCAAGCCTCTCACTCGGGGGCTTAGCTGCACTCCAGTACTCGCCTAAGTTTGAAAAATCCTACAGAGTTGTGAGCAAGCCTCTCACTCGGGGGCTTAGCTGCAGTCCAGTACTCGCCTAAGTCTAAAAAATCCTACCGAGTGGTGAGCAACCCTTTCACTCGGGGGCTTAGCTGCTCTCCAGTACTCGCCTAACTTTGAAAAATCCTACCGAGTGGTCAGGAAGCCTCTCACGCGGGGGCTTAGCTGCAGTCCAATACTCGCGTAAATTTAAAAAACCCTATCGAGTGGTGAGCAAGCTTCTCACTCGGGGGCTTAGCTGCACTCCAGTACTCGCCGAAGTTTGAAAAATCCTACCGAGTGGTGAGCAAGCCTCTCACTCGGGGTCTTAGCTGCAGTCCAGTACTCGCCTGAATTTGAAAAATCCTACCGAGTGGTGAGGTAGCCTCTCACTCGGGGGCTTAGCTGCAGTCCAATACTCGCCTAAATTTGAAAAATCCTACCGAGTGGTGAGGAAGCCTCTCACTCGAGGGCTTAGCTGCAGTCCGATACTCGCCTAAGTTTAAAAAACCCTACCGAGTGGTGAGCAAGCCTCTCACTCGGGGGCTTAGCTGCACTCCAGTACTCGCCTAAGTTTGAAAAATCCTACCGAGTGGTGAGCAAGCCTCTCACTCGGGGGCTTAGCTGCAGTCCAGTACTTCCCTAAGTTTTAAAATACTACCAAGTGGTGAGCAAGCCTCTCACTCGGGGTCTTAGCTGTAGTCCAGTACTCGCCTAAATTTGAAAAATCCTAACGAGTGGTGAGGAAGCCTCTCACTCGGGGGCTTAGATGCAGTCCAATACTCGCCTAAGTTTAAAAAACCCTACCGAGTGCTGAGCAAGACTCTCACTCGGGGGCTTAGCTGCACTCCAGTACTCGCCTAAGTTTGAAAAATCCTACAGAGTGGTGAGCAAGCCTCTCACTCAGGGGCTTAGCTGCAGTCCAGTACTCGCCTAAGTCTAAAAAATCCTACCGAGTGGTGAGCAACCCTCTCACTCGGGGGCTTAGCTGCTCTCCAGTACTCGCCTAACTTTGAAAAATCCTACCGAGTGGTCAGGAAGCCTCTCACGCGGGGGCTTCACTGCAGTCCAATACTCGCCTAAGTTTAAAAAACCCTATCGAGTGGTGAGCAAGCCTCTCACTCGGGGGCTTAGCTGCACTCCAGTACTCGCCTAAGTTTGAAAAATCCTACCGAGTGGTGAGCAAGCCTCTCACTCGTGGTCTTAGCTGCAGTCCAGTACTCGCCTAAATTTGAAAAATCCTACCGAGTGGTGAGGTAGCCTCTCACTCGGGGGCTTAGCTGCAGTCCAATACTCGCCTAAATTTGAAAAATCCTACCGAGTGGTGAGGAAGCCTCTCACTCGAGGGCTTAGCTGCAGTCCAATACTCGCCTAAGTTTAAAAAACCCTACCGAGTGGTGAGCAAGCCTCTCACTCGGGGGCTTAGCTGCACTCCAGTACTCGCCTAAGTTTGAAAAATCCTACCGAGTGGTGAGCAAGCCTCTCACTCGGGGGCTTAGCTGCAGTCCAGTACTCCCCTAATTCTAAAAAATCCTACCGAGTGGTGAGCAACCCTCTCACTCGGGGGCTTAGCTGCACTCCAGTACTCGCCTAACTTTGAAAAATCCTACCGAGTGGTGAGGAAGCCTCTCACTCGGGGGCTTATCTGCAGTCCAATACTCGCCTAAGTTTAAAAATCCCTACCGAGTGGTGAGCAAGCCTCTCACTCGGCCGATTAGCTGCAGTCCAGTACTCGCCTAAGTTTAAAAAATCCTACCGAGTGGTGAGCAAGCCTCTCACTCGGGGGCGTAGCTGCAGTCCAGTACTCGCCTAAGTTTAAAAATCCTACCGAGTGGTGAGCAATCCTCTCACTCGGGGGCTTAGCTGCAGTCCAGTACTCGCCTAAGTTTTAAAATCCTAACGAGTGGTGAGCAAGCCTCTCACTCGGGGGCTTAGCTGCACTCAAGTACTCGCCTAAGTTTAAAAAACCCTACCGAGTGGTGAGCAAGCCTCTCACTCGGGGGCTTAGCTGCACTCCAGTACTCGCCTAAGTTTGAAAAATCCTACCGAGTGGTGAGCAAGCCTCTCACTCGGGGGCTTAGCTGCAGTCCAGTACTCCCCTAATTCTAAAAAATCCTACCGAGTGGTGACCAACCCTCTTACTCGGGGGCTTAGCTGCACTCCAGTACTAGCCTAACTTTGAAAAATCCTACCGAGTGGTGAGGAAGCCTCTCACTCGGGGGCTTAGCTGCAGTCCAATACTCGCCTAAGTTTAAAAATCCCTACCGAGTGGTGAGCAAGCCTCTCACTCGGCTGATTAGCTGCAGTCCAGTACTCGCCTAAGTTAAAAAAATCCTACCGAGTGGTGAGCAAGCCTCTCACTCGGGGGCGTAGCTGCAGTCCAGTACTCGCCTAAGTTTAAAATTCCTACCGAGTGGTGAGCAATCCTCTCACTCGGGGGCTTAGCTGCAGTCCAGTACTCGCCTAACTTTGAAAAATCCTACCGAGTGGTGAGGAAGCCTCTCACTCGGGGGCTTATCTGCAGTCCAATACTCGCCTAAGTTTAAAAATCCCTACCGAGTGGTGAGCAAGCCTCTCACTCGGCCGATTAGCTGTAGTCCAATACTCGCCTAAGTTTAAAAAATCCTACCGAGTGGTGAGCAAGCCTCTCACTCGGGGGCGTAGCTGCAGTCCAGTACTCGCCTAAGTTTAAAAATCCAACCGAGTGGTGAGCAATCCTCTCACTCGGGGGCTTAGCTGCAGTCCTGTACTCGTCTAAGTTTTAAAATCCTAACGAGTGGTGAGCAAGCCTCTCACTCGGGGGTTTAGCTGCACTCAAGTACTCGCCTAAGTTTAAAAAACCCTACCGAGTGGTGAGCAAGCCTCTCACTCGGGGGCTTAGCTGCACTCCAGTACTCGCCTAAGTTTGAAAAATCCTACCGAGTGGTGAGCAAGCCTCTCACTCGGGGGCTTAGCTGCAGCCCAGTACTCCCCTAATTCTAAAAAATCCTACCGAGTGGTGAGCAACCCTCTCACTCGGGGGCTTAGCTGCACTCCAGTACTCGCCTAACTTTGAAAAATCCTACCGAGTGGTGAGGAAGCCTCTCACTCGGGGGCTTAGCTGCAGTCCAATACTCGCCTAAGTTTAAAAATCCCTACCGAGTGCTGAGCAAGCCTCTCACTCGGGGGCTTAGCTGCACTCCAGTACTCGCCTAAGTTTGAAAAATCCTACAGAGTGGTGAGCAAGCCTCTCACTCGGGGGCTTAGCTGCAGTCCAGTACTCGCCTAAGTCTAAAAAATCCTACCGAGTGGTGAGCAACCCTCTCACTCGGGGGCTTAGCTGCTCTCCAGGACTCGCCTAACTTTGAAAAATCCTACCGAGTGGTCAGGAAGCCTCTCTCGCGGGGGCTTAGCTCCAGTCCAATACTCGCCTAAGTTTAAAAAACCCTATCGAGTGGTGAGCAAGCCTCTCACTCGGGGGCTTAGCTGCACTCCAGTACTCGCCTAAGTTTGAAAAATCCTACCGAGTGGTGAGCAAGCCTCTCACTCGGGGTCTTAGCTGCAGTCCAGTACTCGCCTAAATTTGAAAAATCCTACCGACTGGTGAGGTAGCCTCTCACTCGGGGGCTTAGCTGCAGTCCAATACTCGCCTAAATTTGAAAAATCCTACCGAGTGGTGAGGAAGCCTCTCACTCGAGGGCTTAGCTGCAGTCCAATACTCGCTAAGTTTAAAAAACCCTTTCGAGTGGTGAGCAAGCCTCTCACTCGGGGGCTTAGCTGCACTCCAGTACTCGCCTAAGTTTGAAAAATCCTACCGAGTGGTGAGCAAGCCTCTCACTCGGGGGCTTACCTGCAGTCCAGTACTTCCCTAAGTTTTAAAATACTACCAAGTGGTGAGCAAGCCTCTTACTCGGGGTCTTAGCTGTAGTCCAGTACTCGCCTAAATTTGAAAAATCCTAACGAGTGGTGAGGTAGCCTCTCACTCGGGGGCTTAGATGCAGTCCAATACTCGCCTAAGTTTAAAAAACCCTACCGAGTGCTGAGCAAGCCTCTCACTCGGGGCTTAGCTGCACTCCAGTACTCGCCTAAGTCTAAAAAATCCTACCGAGTGGTGAGCAACCCTCTCACTCGGGGGCTTAGCTGCTCTCCAGTACTCGCCTAACTTTGAAAAATCCTACCGAGTGGTCAGGAAGCCTCTCACGCGGGGGCTTAGCTGCAGTCCAATACTCGCCTAAGTTTAAAAAACCCTATCGAGTGGTGAGCAAGCCTCTCACTCGGGGGCTTAGCTGCACTCCAGTACTCGCCTAAGTTTGAAAAATCCTACCGAGTGGTGAGCAAGCCTCTCACTCGGGGTCTTAGCTGCAGTCCAGTACTCGCCTAAGTCTAAAAAATCCTACCGAGTGGTGAGCAACCCTCTCACTCGGGGGCTTAGCTGCTCTCCAGTACTCGCCTAACTTTGAAAAATCCTACCGAGTGGTCAGGAAGCCTCTCACGCGGGGGCTTAGCTGCAGTCCAATACTCGCCTAAGTTTAAAAAACCCTATCGAGTGGTGAGCAAGCCTCTCACTCGGGGGCTTAGCTGCACTCCAGTACTCGCCTAAGTTTGAAAAATCCTACCGAGTGGTGAGCAAGCCTCTCACTCGGGGTCTTAGCTGCAGTCCAGTACTCGCCTAAATTTGAAAAATCCTACCGAGTGGTGAGGTAGCCTCTCACTGGGGGGCTTAGCTGCAGTCCAATACTCGCCTAAATTTGAAAAATCCTACCGAGTGGTGAGGAAGCCTCTCACTCGAGGGCTTAGCTGCAGTCCAATACTCGCTAAGTTTAAAAAACCCTTCCGAGTGGTGAGCAAGCCTCTCACTCGGGGGCTTAGCTGCACTCCAGTACTCGCCTATGTTTGAAAAATCCTACCGAGTGGTGAGCAAGCCTCTCACTCGGGGGCTTACCTGCAGTCCAGTACTTCCCTAAGTTTTAAAATACTACCAAGTGGTGAGCAAGCCTCTCACTCGGGGTCTTAGCTGTAGTCCAGTACTCGCCTAAATTTGAAAAATCCTAACGAGTGGTGAGGTAGCCTCTCACTCGGGGGCTTAGATGCAGTCCAATACTCGCCTAAGTTTAAAAAACCCTACCGAGTGCTGAGCAAGCCTCTCACTCGGGGCTTAGCTGCACTCCAGTACTCGCCTAAGTTTGAAAAATCCTACAGAGTGGTGAGCAAGCCTCTCACTCGGGGGCTTAGCTGCAGTCCAGTACTCGCCTAAGTCTAAAAAATCCTACCGAGTGGTGAGCAACCCTCTCACTCGGGGGCTTAGCTGCTCTCCAGTACTCGCCTAACTTTGAAAAATCCTACCGAGTGGTCAGGAAGCCTCTCACGCGGGGGCTTAGCTGCACTCCAGTACTCGCCTAAGTTTAAAAAACCCTATCGAGACGTGAGCAAGCCTCTCACTCGGGGGCTTAGCTGCACTCCAGTACTCGCCTAAATTTGAAAAATCCGACCGAGTGGTGAGGTAGCCTCTCACTGGGGGGCTTAGCTGCAGTCCAATACTCGCCTAAATTTGAAAAATCCTACCGAGTGGTGAGGAAGCCTCTCACTCGAGGGCTTAGCTGCAGTCCAATACTCGCTAAGTTTAAAAAACCCTTCCGAGTGGTGAGCAAGCCTCTCACTCGGGGGCTTAGCTGCACTCCAGTACTCGCCTATGTTTGAAAAATCCTACCGAGTGGTGAGCAAGCCTCTCACTCGTGGTCTTAGCTGCAGTCCAGTACTCGCCTAAATTTGAAAAATCCTACCGAGTGGTGAGGTAGCCTCTCACTCGGGGGCTTAGCTGCAGTCCAATACTCGCCTAAATTTGAAAAATCCTACCGAGTGGTGAGGAAGCCTCTCACTCGAGGGCTTAGCTGCAGTCCAATACTCGCCTAAGTTTAAAAAACCCTACCGAGTGGTGAGCAAGCCTCTCACTCGGGGGCTTAGCTGCACTCCAGTACTCGCCTAAGTTTGAAAAATCCTACCGAGTGGTGAGCAAGCCTCTCACTCGGGGGCTTAGCTGCAGTCCAGTACTCCCCTAATTCTAAAAAATCCTACCGAGTGGTGAGCAACCCTCTCACTCGGGGGCTTAGCTGCACTCCAGTACTCGCCTAACTTTGAAAAATCCTACCGAGTGGTGAGGAAGCCTCTCACTCGGGGGCTTATCTGCAGTCCAATACTCGCCTAAGTTTCAAAATCCCTACCGAGTGGTGAGCAAGCCTCTCACTCGGCCGATTAGCTGCAGTCCAGTACTCGCCTAAGTTTAAAAAATCCTACCGAGTGGTGAGCAAGCCTCTCACTCGGGGGCGTAGCTGCAGTCCAGTACTCGCCTAAGTTTAAAAATCCTACCGAGTGGTGAGCAATCCTCTCACTCGGGGGCTTAGCTGCAGTCCAGTACTCGCCTAAGTTTTAAAATCCTAACGAGTGGTGAGCAAGCCTCTCACTCGGGGCTTAGCTGCACTCAAGTACTCGCCTAAGTTTAAAAAACCCTACCGAGTGGTGAGCAAGCCTCTCACTCGGGGGCTTAGCTGCACTCCAGTACTCGCCTAAGTTTGAAAAATCCTACCGAGTGGTGAGCAAGCCTCTCACTCGGGGGCTTAGCTGCAGTCCAGTACTCCCCTAATTCTAAAAAATCCTACCGAGTGGTGAGCAACCCTCTTACTCGGGGGCTTAGCTGCACTCCAGTACTCACCTAACTTTGAAAAATCCTACCGAGTGGTGAGGAAGCCTCTCACTCGGGGGCTTAGCTGCAGTCCAATACTCGCCTAAGTTTAAAAATCCCTACCGAGTGGTGAGCAAGCCTCTCACTCGGCTGATTAGCTGCAGTCCAGTACTCGCCTAAGTTAAAAAAATCCTACCGAGTGGTGAGCAAGCCTCTCACTCGGGGGCGTAGCTGCAGTCCAGTACTCGCCTAAGTTTAAAATTCCTACCGAGTGGTGAGCAATCCTCTCACTCGGGGGCTTAGCTGCAGTCCAGTACTCGCCTAACTTTGAAAAATCCTACCGAGTGGTGAGGAAGCCTCTCACTCGGGGGCTTATCTGCAGTCCAATACTCGCCTAAGTTTAAAAATCCCTAACGAGTGGTGAGCAAGCCTCTCACTCGGCCGATTAGCTGTAGTCCAATACTCGCCTAAGTTTAAAAAATCCTACCGAGTGGTGAGCAAGCCTCTCACTCGGGGGCGTAGCTGCAGTCCAGTACTCGCCTAAGTTGAAAAATCCAACCGAGTGGTGAGCAATCCTCTCACTCGGGGGCTTAGCTGCAGTCCTGTACTCGTCTAAGTTTTAAAATCCTAACGAGTGGTGAGCAAGCCTCTCACTCGGGGGCTTAGCTGCACTCAAGTACTCGCCTAAGTTTAAAAAACCCTACCGAGTGGTGAGCAAGCCTCTCACTCGGGGGCTTAGCTGCACTCCAGTACTCGCCTAAGTTTGAAAAATCCTACCGAGTGGTGAGCAAGCCTCTCACTCGGGGGCTTAGCTGCAGTCCAGTACTCCCCTAATTCTAAAAAATCCTACCGAGTGGTGAGCAACCCTCTTACTCGGGGGCTTAGCTGCACTCCAGTACTCGCCTAACTTTGAAAAATCCTACCGAGTGGTGAGGAAGCCTCTCACTCGGGGGCTTAGCTGCAGTCCAATACTCGCCTAAGTTTAAAAATCCCTACCGAGTGGTGAGCAAGCCTCTCACTCGGCTGATTAGCTGCAGTCCAGTACTCGCCTAAGTTAAAAAAATCCTACCGAGTGGTGAGCAAGCCTCTCACTCGGGGGCGTAGCTGCAGTCCAGTACTCGCCTAAGTTTAAAATTCCTAGCGAGTGGTGAGCAATCCTCTCACTCGGGGGCTTAGCTGCAGTCCAGTACTCGCCTAACTTTGAAAAATCCTACCGAGTGGTGAGGAAGCCTCTCACTCGGGGGCTTATCTGCAGTCCAATACTCGCCTAAGTTTAAAAATCCCTAACGAGTGGTGAGCAAGCCTCTCACTCGGCCGATTAGCTGTAGTCCAATACTCGCCTAAGTTTAAAAAATCCTACCGAGTGGTGAGCAAGCCTCTCACTCGGGGGCGTAGCTGCAGTCCAGTACTCGCCTAAGTTTAAAAATCCAACCGAGTGGTGAGCAATCCTCTCACTCGGGGGCTTAGCTGCAGTCCTGTACTCGTCTAAGTTTTAAAATCCTAACGAGTGGTGAGCAAGCCTCTCACTCGGGGGCTTAGCTGCACTCAAGTACTCGCCTAAGTTTAAAAAACCCTACCGAGTGGTGAGCAAGCCTCTCACTCGGGGGCTTAGCTGCACTCCAGTACTCTCCTAAGTTTGAAAAATCCTACCGAGTGGTGAGCAAGCCTCTCACTCGGGGGCTTAGCTGCAGTCCAGTACTCCCCTAATTCTAAAAAATCCTACCGAGTGGTGAGCAACCCTCTTACTCGGGGGCTTAGCTGCACTCCAGTACTCGCCTAACTTTGAAAAATCCTACCGAGTGGTGAGGAAGCCTCTCACTCGGGGGCTTAGCTGCAGTCCAATACTCGCCTAAGTTTAAAAATCCCTACCGAGTGGTGAGCAAGCCTCTCACTCGGCTGATTAGCTGCAGTCCAGTACTCGCCTAAGTTAAAAAAATCCTACCGAGTGGTGAGCAAGCCTCTCACTCGGGGGCGTAGCTGCAGTCCAGTACTCGCCTAAGTTTAAAATTCCTACCGAGTGGTGAGCAATCCTCTCACTCGGGGGCTTAGCTGCAGTCCAGTACTCGCCTAACTTTGAAAAATCCTACCGAGTGGTGAGGAAGCCTCTCACTCGGGGGCTTATCTGCAGTCCAATACTCGCCTAAGTTTAAAAATCCCTAACGAGTGGTGAGCAAGCCTCTCACTCGGCCGATTAGCTGTAGTCCAATACTCGCCTAAGTTTAAAAAATCCTACCGAGTGGTGAGCAAGCCTCTCACTCGGGGGCGTAGCTGCAGTCCAGTACTCGCCTAAGTTTAAAAATCCAACCGAGTGGTGAGCAATCCTCTCACTCGGGGGCTTAGCTGCAGTCCTGTACTCGTCTAAGTTTTAAAATCCTAACGAGTGGTGAGCAAGCCTCTCACTCGGGGGCTTAGCTGCACTCAAGTACTCGCCTAAGTTTAAAAAACCCTACCGAGTGGTGAGCAAGCCTCTCACTCGGGGGCTTAGCTGCACTCCAGTACTCGCCTAAGTTTGAAAAATCCTACCGAGTGGTGAGCAAGCCTCTCACTCGGGGGCTTAGCTGCAGCCCAGTACTCCCCTAATTCTAAAAAATCCTACCGAGTGGTGAGCAACCCTCTCACTCGGGGGCTTAGCTGCACTCCAGTACTCGCCTAACTTTGAAAAATCCTACCGAGTGGTGAGGAAGCCTCTCACTCGGGGGCTTAGATGCAGTCCAATACTCGCCTAAGTTTGAAAAATCCTGCAGAGTGGTGAGCAAGCCTCTCACTCAGGGGCTTAGCTGCAGTCCAGTACTCGCCTAAGTCTAAAAAATCCTACCGAGTGGTGAGCAACCCTCTCACTCGGGGGCTTAGCTGCTCTCCAGTACTCGCCTAACTTTGAAAAATCCTACCGAGTGGTCAGGAAGCCTCTCACGCGGGGGCTTCGCTGCAGTCCAATACTCGCCTAAGTTTAAAAAACCCTATCGAGTGGTGAGCAAGCCTCTCACTCGGGGGCTTAGCTGCACTCCAGTACTCGCCTAAGTTTGAAAAATCCTACCGAGTGGTGAGCAAGCCTCTCACTCGTGGTCTTAGCTGCAGTCCAGTACTCGCCTAAATTTGAAAAATCCTACCGAGTGGTGAGGTAGCCTCTCACTCGGGGGCTTAGCTGCAGTCCAATACTCGCCTAAATTTGAAAAATCCTACCGAGTGGTGAGGAAGCCTCTCACTCGAGGGCTTAGCTGCAGTCCAATACTCGCCTAAGTTTAAAAAACCCTACCGAGTGGTGAGCAAGCCTCTCACTCGGGGGCTTAGCTGCACTCCAGTACTCGCCTAAGTTTGAAAAATCCTACCGAGTGGTGAGCAAGCCTCTCACTCGGGGGCTTAGCTGCAGTCCAGTACTCCCCTAATTCTAAAAAATCCTACCGAGTGGTGAGCAACCCTCTCACTCGGGGGCTTAGCTGCACTCCAGTACTCGCCTAACTTTGAAAAATCCTACCGAGTGGTGAGGAAGCCTCTCACTCGGGGGCTTATCTGCAGTCCAATACTCGCCTAAGTTTAAAAATCCCTACCGAGTGGTGAGCAAGCCTCTCACTCGGCCGATTAGCTGCAGTCCAGTACTCGCCTAAGTTTAAAAAATCCTACCGAGTGGTGAGCAAGCCTCTCACTCGGGGGCGTAGCTGCAGTCCAGTACTCGCCTAAGTTTAAAAATCCTACCGAGTGGTGAGCAATCCTCTCACTCGGGGGCTTAGCTGCAGTCCAGTACTCGCCTAAGTTTTAAAATCCTAACGAGTGGTGAGCAAGCCTCTCACTCGGGGGCTTAGCTGCACTCAAGTACTCGCCTAAGTTTAAAAAACCCTACCGAGTGGTGAGCAAGCCTCTCACTCGGGGGCTTAGCTGCACTCCAGTACTCGCCTAAGTTTGAAAAATCCTACCGAGTGGTGAGCAAGCCTCTCACTCGGGGGCTTAGCTGCAGTCCAGTACTCCCCTAATTCTAAAAAATCCTACCGAGTGGTGACCAACCCTCTTACTCGGGGGCTTAGCTGCACTCCAGTACTAGCCTAACTTTGAAAAATCCTACCGAGTGGTGAGGAAGCCTCTCACTCGGGGGCTTAGCTGCAGTCCAATACTCGCCTAAGTTTAAAAATCCCTACCGAGTGGTGAGCAAGCCTCTCACTCGGCTGATTAGCTGCAGTCCAGTACTCGCCTAAGTTAAAAAAATCCTACCGAGTGGTGAGCAAGCCTCTCACTCGGGGGCGTAGCTGCAGTCCAGTACTCGCCTAAGTTTAAAATTCCTACCGAGTGGTGAGCAATCCTCTCACTCGGGGGCTTAGCTGCAGTCCAGTACTCGCCTAACTTTGAAAAATCCTACCGAGTGGTGAGGAAGCCTCTCACTCGGGGGCTTATCTGCAGTCCAATACTCGCCTAAGTTTAAAAATCCCTACCGAGTGGTGAGCAAGCCTCTCACTCGGCCGATTAGCTGTAGTCCAATACTCGCCTAAGTTTAAAAAATCCTACCGAGTGGTGAGCAAGCCTCTCACTCGGGGGCGTAGCTGCAGTCCAGTACTCGCCTAAGTTTAAAAATCCAACCGAGTGGTGAGCAATCCTCTCACTCGGGGGCTTAGCTGCAGTCCTGTACTCGTCTAAGTTTTAAAATCCTAACGAGTGGTGAGCAAGCCTCTCACTCGGGGGCTTAGCTGCACTCAAGTACTCGCCTAAGTTTAAAAAACCCTACCGAGTGGTGAGCAAGCCTCTCACTCGGGGGCTTAGCTGCACTCCAGTACTCGCCTAAGTTTGAAAAATCCTACCGAGTGGTGAGCAAGCCTCTCACTCGGGGGCTTAGCTGCAGCCCAGTACTCCCCTAATTCTAAAAAATCCTACCGAGTGGTGAGCAACCCTCTCACTCGGGGGCTTAGCTGCACTCCAGTACTCGCCTAACTTTGAAAAATCCTACCGAGTGGTGAGGAAGCCTCTCACTCGGGGGCTTAGCTGCAGTCCAATACTCGCCTAAGTTTAAAAATCCCTACCGAGTGCTGAGCAAGCCTCTCACTCGGGGGCTTAGCTGCACTCCAGTACTCGCCTAAGTTTGAAAAATCCTACAGAGTGGTGAGCAAGCCTCTCACTCGGGGGCTTAGCTGCAGTCCAGTACTCGCCTAAGTCTAAAAAATCCTACCGAGTGGTGAGCAACCCTCTCACTCGGGGGCTTAGCTGCTCTCCAGGACTCGCCTAACTTTGAAAAATCCTACCGAGTGGTCAGGAAGCCTCTCTCGCGGGGGCTTAGCTGCAGTCCAATACTCGCCTAAGTTTAAAAAACCCTATCGAGTGGTGAGCAAGCCTCTCACTCGGGGGCTTAGCTGCACTCCAGTACTCGCCTAAGTTTGAAAAATCCTACCGAGTGGTGAGCAAGCCTCTCACTCGGGGTCTTAGCTGCAGTCCAGTACTCGCCTAAATTTGAAAAATCCTACCGAGTGGTGAGGTAGCCTCTCACTCGGGGGCTTAGCTGCAGTCCAATACTCGCCTAAATTTGAAAAATCCTACCGAGTGGTGAGGAAGCCTCTCACTCGAGGGCTTAGCTGCAGTCCAATACTCGCTAAGTTTAAAAAACCCTTTCGAGTGGTGAGCAAGCCTCTCACTCGGGGGCTTAGCTGCACTCCAGTACTCGCCTAAGTTTGAAAAATCCTACCGAGTGGTGAGCAAGCCTCTCACTCGGGGGCTTACCTGCAGTCCAGTACTTCCCTAAGTTTTAAAATACTACCAAGTGGTGAGCAAGCCTCTTACTCGGGGTCTTAGCTGTAGTCCAGTACTCGCCTAAATTTGAAAAATCCTAACGAGTGGTGAGGTAGCCTCTCACTCGGGGGCTTAGATGCAGTCCAATACTCGCCTAAGTTTAAAAAACCCTACCGAGTGCTGAGCAAGCCTCTCACTCGGGGCTTAGCTGCACTCCAGTACTCGCCTAAGTCTAAAAAATCCTACCGAGTGGTGAGCAACCCTCTCACTCGCGGGCTTAGCTGCTCTCCAGTACTCGCCTAACTTTGAAAAATCCTACCGAGTGGTCAGGAAGCCTCTCACGCGGGGGCTTAGCTGCAGTCCAATACTCGCCTAAGTTTAAAAAACCCTATCGAGTGGTGAGCAAGCCTCTCACTCGGGGGCTTAGCTGCACTCCAGTACTCGCCTAAGTTTGAAAAATCCTACCGAGTGGTGAGCAAGCCTCTCACTCGGGGTCTTAGCTGCAGTCCAGTACTCGCCTAAGTCTAAAAAATCCTACCGAGTGGTGAGCAACCCTCTCACTCGGGGGCTTAGCTGCTCTCCAGTACTCGCCTAACTTTGAAAAATCCTACCGAGTGGTCAGGAAGCCTCTCACGCGGGGGCTTAGCTGCAGTCCAATACTCGCCTAAGTTTAAAAAACCCTATCGAGTGGTGAGCAAGCCTCTCACTCGGGGGCTTAGCTGCACTCCAGTACTCGCCTAAGTTTGAAAAATCCTACCGAGTGGTGAGCAAGCCTCTCACTCGGGGTCTTAGCTGCAGTCCAGTACTCGCCTAAATTTGAAAAATCCTACCGAGTGGTGAGGTAGCCTCTCACTGGGGGGCTTAGCTGCAGTCCAATACTCGCCTAAATTTGAAAAATCCTACCGAGTGGTGAGGAAGCCTCTCACTCGAGGGCTTAGCTGCAGTCCAATACTCGCTAAGTTTAAAAAACCCTTCCGAGTGGTGAGCAAGCCTCTCACTCGGGGGCTTAGCTGCACTCCAGTACTCGCCTATGTTTGAAAAATCCTACCGAGTGGTGAGCAAGCCTCTCACTCGGGGGCTTACCTGCAGTCCAGTACTTCCCTAAGTTTTAAAATACTACCAAGTGGTGAGCAAGCCTCTCACTCGGGGTCTTAGCTGTAGTCCAGTACTCGCCTAAATTTGAAAAATCCTAACGAGTGGTGAGGTAGCCTCTCACTCGGGGGCTTAGATGCAGTCCAATACTCGCCTAAGTTTAAAAAACCCTACCGAGTGCTGAGCAAGCCTCTCACTCGGGGCTTAGCTGCACTCCAGTACTCGCCTAAGTTTGAAAAATCCTACAGAGTGGTGAGCAAGCCTCTCACTCGGGGGCTTAGCTGCAGTCCAGTACTCGCCTAAGTCTAAAAAATCCTACCGAGTGGTGAGCAACCCTCTCACTCGGGGGCTTAGCTGCTCTCCAGTACTCGCCTAACTTTGAAAAATCCTACCGAGTGGTCAGGAAGCCTCTCACGCGGGGGCTTAGCTGCACTCCAGTACTCGCCTAAGTTTAAAAAACCCTATCGAGACGTGAGCAAGCCTCTCACTCGGGGGCTTAGCTGCACTCCAGTACTCGCCTAAATTTGAAAAATCCGACCGAGTGGTGAGGTAGCCTCTCACTGGGGGGCTTAGCTGCAGTCCAATACTCGCCTAAATTTGAAAAATCCTACCGAGTGGTGAGGAAGCCTCTCACTCGAGGGCTTAGCTGCAGTCCAATACTCGCTAAGTTTAAAAAACCCTTCCGAGTGGTGAGCAAGCCTCTCACTCAGGGGCTTAGCTGCACTCCAGTACTCGCCTATGTTTGAAAAATCCTACCGAGTGGTGAGCAAGCCTCTCACTCGGGGGCTTACCTGCAGTCCAGTACTTCCCTAAGTTTTAAAATACTACCAAGTGGTGAGCAAGCCTCTCACTCGGGGTCTTAGCTGTAGTCCAGTACTCGCCTAAATTTGAAAAATCCTAACGAGTGGTGAGGTAGCCTCTCACTCGGGGGCTTAGATGCAGTCCAATACTCGCCTAAGTTTAAAAAACCCTACCGAGTGCTGAGCAAGCCTCTCACTCGGGGCTTAGCTGCACTCCAGTACTCGCCTAAGTTTGAAAAATCCTACAGAGTGGTGAGCAAGCCTCTCACTCGGGGGCTTAGCTGCAGTCCAGTACTCGCCTAAGTCTAAAAAATCCTACCGAGTGGTGAGCAACCCTCTCACTCGGGGGCTTAGCTGCTCTCCAGTACTCGCCTAACTTTGAAAAATCCTACCGAGTGGTCAGGAAGCCTCTCACGCGGGGGCTTAGCTGCACTCCAGTACTCGCCTAAGTTTAAAAAACCCTATCGAGACGTGAGCAAGCCTCTCACTCGGGGGCTTAGCTGCACTCCAGTACTCGCCTAAATTTGAAAAATCCGACCGAGTGGTGAGGTAGCCTCTCACTGGGGGGCTTAGCTGCAGTCCAATACTCGCCTAAATTTGAAAAATCCTACCGAGTGGTGAGGAAGCCTCTCACTCGAGGGCTTAGCTGCAGTCCAATACTCGCCTAAGTTTAAAAACCCCTACCGAGTGGTCAGCAAGCCTCTCACTCGGGGGCTTAGTTGCACTCCAGTACTCGCCTAAGTTTGAAAAATCCTACCGACTGGTGAGCAAGCCTCTCACTCGGGGGCTTAGCTGCAGTCCAGTACTCCCCTAATTCTAAAAAATCCTACCGAGTGGTGAGCAACCCTGTCACTCGGGGGCTTAGCTGCACTCCAGTACTCGCCTAACTTTGAAAAATCCTACCGAGTGGTGAGGAAGCCTCTCACTCGGGGGCTTAGCTGCAGTCCAATACTCGCATAAGTTTAAAAATCCCTACCGAGTGGTGAGCAAGCCTCTCACTCGGCCGATTAGCTGCAGTCCAGTACTCGCCTAAGTTTAAAAAATCCTACCGAGTGGTGAGCAAGCCTCTCACTCGGGGGCGTAGCTGCAGTCCAGTACTCGCCTAAGTTTAAAAATCCTACCGAGTGGTGAGCAATCCTCTCACTCGGGGGCTTAGCTGCAGTCCAGTACTCGCCTAAGTTTTAAAATCCTAACGAGTGGTGAGCAAGCCTCTCACTCGAGGGCTTAGCTGCACTCAAGTACTCGCCTAAGTTTAAAAAACCCTACCGAGTGGTGAGCAAGCCTCTCACTCGGGGGCTTAGCTGCACTCCAGTACTCGCCTAAGTTTGAAAAATCCTACCGAGTGGTGAGGAAGCCTCTCACTCGGGGGCTTAGCTGCTGTCCAGTGCTCGCCTAAGTTTAAAAAACCCTACCGAGTGGTCAGCAACCCTCTCACTCGGGGGCTTAGCTGCACTCCAGTACTCGCCTAAGTTTAAAAAATCCTACCGAGTGGTGAGCAAGCCTCTCACTCGGGGGCTTAGCTGCAGTCCAGTACTCCCCTAATTCTAAAAAATCCTACCGAGTGGTGAGCAACCCTGTCACTCGGGGGCTTAGCTGCACTCCAGTACTCGCCTAACTTTGAAAAATCCTACCGAGTGGTGAGGAAGCCTCTCACTCGGGGGCTTAGCTGCAGTCCAATACTCGCATAAGTTTAAAAATCCCTACCGAGTGGTGAGCAAGCCTCTCACTCGGCCGATTAGCTGCAGTCCAGTACTCGCCTAAGTTTAAAAAATCCTACCGAGTGGTGAGCAAGCCTCTCACTCGGGGGCGTAGCTGCAGTCCAGTACTCGCCTAAGTTTAAAAATCCTACCGAGTGGTGAGCAATCCTCTCACTCGGGGGCTTAGCTGCAGTCCAGTACTCGCCTAAGTTTTAAAATCCTAACGAGTGGTGAGCAAGCCTCTCACTCGAGGGCTTAGCTGCACTCAAGTACTCGCCTAAGTTTAAAAAACCCTACCGAGTGGTGAGCAAGCCTCTCACTCGGGGGCTTAGCTGCACTCCAGTACTCGCCTAAGTTTGAAAAATCCTACCGAGTGGTGAGGAAGCCTCTCACTCGGGGGCTTAGCTGCTGTCCAGTGCTCGCCTAAGTTTAAAAAACCCTACCGAGTGGTCAGCAACCCTCTCACTCGGGGGCTTAGCTGCACTCCAGTACTCGCCTAAGTTTAAAAAATCCTACCGAGTGGTGAGCAAGCCTCTCACTCGGGGGCTTAGCTGCAGTCCAGTACTCCCCTAATTCTAAAAAATCCTACCGAGTGGTGAGCAACCCTCTCACTCGGCCGATTAGCTGCACTCCAGTACTCGCCTAACTTTGAAAAATCCTACCGAGTGGTGAGGAAGCCTCTCACTCGGGGGCTTAGCTGCAGTCCAATACTCGCATAAGTTTAAAAATCCCTACCGAGTGGTGAGCAAGCCTCTCACTCGGCCGATTAGCTGCAGTCCAGTACTCGCCTAAGTTTAAAAAATCCTACCGAGTGGTGAGCAAGCCTCTCACTCGGGGGCGTAGCTGCAGTCCAGTACTCGCCTAAGTTTAAAAATCCTACCGAGTGGTGAGCAATCCTCTCAGTCGGGGGCTTAGCTGCAGTCCAGTACTCGCCTAAGTTTTAAAATCCTAACGAGTGGTGAGCAAGCCTCTCACTCGGGGGCTTAGCTGCACTCAAGTACTCGCCTAAGTTTAAAAAACCCTACCGAGTGGTGAGCAAGCCTCTCACTCGGGGGCTTAGCTGCACTCCAGTACTCGCCTAAGTTTGAAAAATCCTACCGAGTGGTGAGCAAGCCTCTCACTCGGGGGCTTAGCTGCTGTCCAGTGCTCCCCTAATTCTAAAAAATCTTACCGAGTGGTGAGCAACCCTCTCACTCGGGGGCTTAGCTGCACTCCAGTACTCGCCTAACTTTGAAAAATCCTACAGAGTGGTGAGGAAGCCTCTCACTCGGGGGCTTAGCTGCAGTCCAATACTCGCCTAAGTTTAAAAATCCCTACCGAGTGGTGAGCAAGCCTCTCACTCGGCCGATTAGCTGCAGTCCAGTACTCGCCTAAGTGTAAAAAATCCTACCGAGTGGTGAGCAAGCCTCTCACTCGGGGGCGTAGCTGCAGTCCAGTACTCGCCTAAGTTTAAAATTCCTACCGAGTGGTGAGCAATCCTCTCACTCGGGGGCTTAGCTGCAGTCCAGTACTCGCCTAACTTTGAAAAATCCTACCGAGTGGTGAGGAAGCCTCTCACTCGGGGGCTTAGCTGCAGTCCAATACTCGCCTAAGTTTAAAAATCCTACCGAGCGGTGAGCAATCCTCTCACTCGGGGGCTTAGCTGCACTCGAGTACTCGCCTAAGTTTGAAAAATCCTATCGAGTGGTGAGCAAGCCTCTCACTCGGGGTCTTAGCTGCAGTCCAGTACTCGCCTAAATTTGAAAAATCCTACCGAGTTGTGAGGTAGCCTCTCACTCGGGGGCTTAGCTGCAGTCCAACACTCGCCTAAATTTGAAAAATCCTACCGAGTGGTGAGGAAGCCTCTCACTTGACGGCTTAGCTGCAGTCCAATACTCGCCTAAGTTTAAAAAACCCTACCAAGTGGTGAGCAAGCCTCTCACTCGGGGGCTTAGCTGCACTCCAGTACTCGCCTAAGTTTGAAAAACCCTACCGAGTGGTGAGCAAGCCTCTCACTCGGGGGCTTAGCTGCACTCCAGTACTCGCCTAAGTTTGAAAAATCCTACCGAGTGGTGAGCAAGCCTCTCACTCGGGGGCTTAGCTGCAGTCCAGTACTCCCCTAATTCTAAAAAATCCTACCGAGTGGTGAGCAACCCTCTCACTCGGGGGCTTAGCTGCACTCCAGTACTCCCCTAACTTTGAAAAATCCTACCGAGTGGTGAGGAAGCCACTCACTCGGGGGCTTAGCTGCAGTCCAATACTCGCCTAAGTTTAAAAATCCCTACCGAGTGGTCAGCAAGCCTCTCACTCGGCCGATTAGCTGCAGTCCAGTACTCGCCTAAGTTTAAAAAATCCTACCAAGTGGTGAGCAAGCCTCTCACTCGGGGGCGTAGCTGCAGTCCAGTACTCGCCTAAGTTTAAAAATCCTACCGAGTGGTGAGCAATCCTCTCACTCGGGGGCTTAGCTGCAGTCCAGTACTCGCCTAAGTTTTAAAATCCTAACGAGTGGTGAGCAAGCCTCTCACTCGGGGGCTTAGCTGCACTCAAGTACTCGCCTAAGTTTAAAAAACCCTACCGAGTGGTGAGCAAGCCTCTCACTCGGGGGCTTAGCTGCACTCCAGTACTCGCCTAAGTTTGAAAAATCCTAACGAGTGGTGAGCAAGCCTCTCACTCGGGGGCTTAGCTGCAGTCCAGTACTCCCCTAATTATAAAAAATCCTACCGAGTGGTGAGAAACCCTCTCACTCGGGGGCTTAGCTGCACTCCAGTACTCGCCTAAGTTTAAAAAATCCTACCGAGTGGTGAGTAAGCCTCTCACTCGGGGGCGTAGCTGCAGTCCAGTACTCGCCTAAGTTTAAAAATCCTACCGAGTGGTGAGCAAGCCTCTCACTCGGGGTCTTAGCTGCAGTCTAGTACTCGTCTAAATTTGAAAAATCCTAACGAGTGGTGAGGAAGCCTCTCACTCGGGGGCTTAGCTGCAGTCCAATACTCGCCTAAGTTTAAAAAACCCTACCGAGTGGTGAGCAAGCCTCTCACTCGGGGGCTTAGCTGCACTCCAGTAATCGCCTAAGTTTGAAAAATCCTACCGAGTGGTCAGGAAGCCTCTCACTCGGGGGCTTAGCTGCAGTCCAATACTCGCCTAAGTTTAAAAATCCCTACCGAGTGGTGAGCAAGCCTCTCACTCGGCCGATTAGCTGCAGTCCAGTACTCGCCTAAGTTTAAAAAATCCTACCGAGTGGTGAGCAAGCCTCTCACTCGGGGGCGTAGCTGCAGTCAAGTACTCGCCTAAGTTTAAAAATCCTACCGAGTGGTGAGCAAGCCTCTCACTCGGGGTCTTAGCTGCAGTCTAGTACTCGCCTAAATTTGAAAAATCCTACCGAGTGGTGAGGTAGCCTCTCACTCGGGGGCTTAACTGCAGTCCAATACTCGCCTAAATTTGAAAAATCCTACCGAGTGGTGAGGAAGCCTCTCACTCGGGGGCTTAGCTGTAGTCCAATACTCGCCTAAGTTTAAAAAACCCTACCGAGTGGTGAGCAAGCCTCTCACTCGGGGGCTTAGCTGCACTCCAGTACTCGCCTAAGTTTGAAAAATCCTACCGAGTGGTGAGCAAGCCTCTCACTCGGGGGCTTAGCTGCAGTCCAGTACTCGCCAAAGTCTAAAAAATCCTACCGAGTGGTGAGCAACCCTCTCACTCGGGGGCTTAGCTGCACTCCAGTACTCGCCTAACTTTGAAAAATCCTAACGAGTGGTGAGGAAGCCTCTCACTCGGGGGCTTAGCTGCAGTCCAATACTCGCCTAAGTTTAAAAATCCCTACCGACTGGGGAGCAAGCCTCTCACTCGGGGGCTTAGCTGCACTCCAGTACTCGCCTAAGTTTAAAAAATCCTACCGAGTGGTGAGCAAGCCTGTCACTCGGGGGCGTAGCTGTAGTCCAGTACTCGCCTAAGTTTAAAAATCCTACCGAGTGGTGAGCAATCCTCTCACTCGGGGGCTTATCTGCAGTCCAGTACTCGCCTAAGTTTCAAAATCCTAACGAGTGGTGAGCAAGCCTCTCACTCGGGGGCTTAGCTGCACTCCAGTAATCGCCTAAGTTTGAAAAATCCTACCGAGTGGTCAGGAAGCCTCTCACTCGGGGGCTTAGCTGCAGTCCAATACTCGCCTAAGTTTAAAAATCCCTACCGAGTGGTGAGCAAGCCTCTCACTCGGCCGATTAGCTGCAGTCCAGTACTCGCCTAAGTTTAAAAAATCCTACCGAGTGGTGAGCAAGCCTCTCACTTGGGGGCGTAGCTGCAGTCAAGTACTCGCCTAAGTTTAAAAATCCTACCGAGTGGTGAGCAAGCCTCTCACTCGGGGTCTTAGCTGCAGTCTAGTACTCGCCTAAATTTGAAAAATCCTACCGAGTGGTGAGGTAGCCTCTCACTCGGGGGCTTAACTGCAGTCCAATACTCGCCTAAATTTGGAAAATCCTACCGAGTGGTGAGGAAGCCTCTCACTCGGGGGCTTAGCTGTAGTCCAATACTCGCCTAAGTTTAAAAAACCCTACCGAGTGGTGAGCAAGCCTCTCACTCGGGGGCTTAGCTGCACTCCAGTACTCGCCTAAGTTTGAAAAATCCTACCGAGTGGTGAGCAAGCCTCTCACTCGGGGGCTTAGCTGCAGTCCAGTACTCGCCAAAGTCTAAAAAATCCTACCGAGTGGTGAGCAACCCTCTCACTCGGGGGCTTAGCTGCACTCCAGTACTCGCCTAACTTTGAAAAATCCTAACGAGTGGTGAGGAAGCCTCTCACTCGGGGGCTTAGCTGCAGTCCAATACTCGCCTAAGTTTAAAAATCCCTACCGACTGGGGAGCAAGCCTCTCACTCGGGGGCTTAGCTGCACTCCAGTACTCGCCTAAGTTTAAAAAATCCTACCGAGTGGTGAGCAAGCCTGTCACTCGGGGGCGTAGCTGTAGTCCAGTACTCGCCTAAGTTTAAAAATCCTACCGAGTGGTGAGCAATCCTCTCACTCGGGGGCTTATCTGCAGTCCAGTACTCGCCTAAGTTTCAAAATCCTAACGAGTGGTGAGCAAGCCTCTCACTCGGGGGATGAGCTGCAGTCCAGTACTTGCCTAAGTTTTAAAATCCTACCAAGTGGTGAGCAAGCCTCTCACTCGGGGTCTTAGCTGTAGTCCAGTACTCGCCTAAATTTGAAAAATCCTAACGAGTGGTGAGGAAGCCTCTCACTCGGGGGCTTAGCTGCAGTCCAATACTCGCCTAAGTTTAAAAAACCCTACCGAGTGGTGAGCAAACCTCTCACTCGGGGGCTTACCTGCAGTCCAGTAGTTGCCTAAGTTTGAAAAATCCTACAGAGTGGTGAGCAAGCCTCTCACTCGGGGGCTTAGCTGTAGTCCAGTACTCGCCTAAGTCTAAAAAATCCTACCGAGTGGTGAGCAACCCTCTCACGCGGGGGCTTAGCTGCACTCCAGTACTCGCCTAACTTTGAAAAATCCTACCGAGTGGTCAGGAAGCCTCTCACGCGGGAGCTTAGCTGCAGTCCAAGACTCGCCTAAGTTTAAAAAACCCTACCGAGTGGTGAGCAAGCCTCTCACTCGGGGGCTTAGCTGCACTCCAGTAATCGCTTAAGTTTGAAAAATCCTACCGAGTGGTGAGCAAGCCTCTCACTCGGGGTCTTAGCTGCGGTCATGTACTCGCCTAAATTTGAAAAATCCTACCGAGTGGTGAGGAAGCCTCTCACTCGGGGGCTTAGCTGCAGTCCAATAATCGCCTAAGTTTAAAAAACCCTATCGAGTGGTGAGCAAGCCTCTCACTCGGGGGCTTAGCTGCACTTCAGTACTCACCTACGTTTAAAAAATCCTACCGAGTGGTGAGCAACCCTCTCACTATGGCGCTTAGCTGCAGTCCACTACTCGCCTAAGTTTAAAAAATCCTACCGAGTGGTGAGCAAGCCTCTCACTCGGGGGCGTAGCTGCAGTCCAGTACTCGCCTAAGTTTAAAAATCCTACCGAGTGGTGAGCAATCCTCTCACTCGGGGACTTAGCTGCAGTCCAGTACTCGCCTAAGTTTTAAAATCCTAACGAGTGGTGAGCAAGCCTCTCACTCGGGGGCTTAGCTGCAGTCCAGTACTTGCCTAAAGTTTTAAAATCCTACCAAGTGGTGAGCAAGGCTCTCACTCGGGGGCGTAGCTGCAGTCCAGTACTCGCCTAAGTTTAAAAATCCTACCGAGTGGTGAGCAATCCTCTCACTCGGGGGCTTAGCTGCAGTCCAGTACTCGCCTAAGTTTTAAAATCCTAACGAGTGGTGAGCAAGCCTCTCACTCGGGGGCTTAGCTGCACTCAAGTACTCGCCTAAGTTTAAAAAACCCTACCGAGTGGTGAGCAAGCCTCTCACTCGGGGGCTTAGCTGCACTCCAGTACTCGCCTAAGTTTGAAAAATCCTAACGAGTGGTGAGCAAGCCTCTCACTCGGGGGCTTAGCTGCAGTCCAGTACTCCCCTAATTCTAAAAAATCCTACCGAGTGGTGAGAAACCCTCTCACTCGGGGGCTTAGCTGCACTCCAGTACTCGCCTAAGTTTAAAAAATCCTACCGAGTGGTGAGTAAGCCTCTCACTCGGGGGCGTAGCTGCAGTCCAGTACTCGCCTAAGTTTAAAAATCCTACCGAGTGGTGAGCAAGCCTCTCACTCGGGGTCTTAGCTGCAGTCTAGTACTCGCCTAAATTTGAAAAATCCTACCGAGTGGTGAGGTAGCCTCTCACTCGGGGGCTTAACTGCAGTCCAATACTCGCCTAAATTTGAAAAATCCTACCGAGTGGTGAGGAAGCCTCTCACTCGGGGGCTTAGCTGTAGTCCAATACTCGCCTAAGTTTAAAAAACCCTACCGAGTGGTGAGCAAGCCTCTCACTCGGGGGCTTAGCTGCACTCCAGTACTCGCCTAAGTTTGAAAAATCCTACCGAGTGGTGAGCAAGCCTCTCACTCGGGGGCTTAGCTGCAGTCCAGTACTCGCCAAAGTCTAAAAAATCCTACCGAGTGGTGAGCAACCCTCTCACTCGGGGGCTTAGCTGCACTCCAGTACTCGCCTAACTTTGAAAAATCCTAACGAGTGGTGAGGAAGCCTCTCACTCGGGGGCTTAGCTGCAGTCCAATACTCGCCTAAGTTTAAAAATCCCTACCGACTGGGGAGCAAGCCTCTCACTCGGGGGCTTAGCTGCACTCCAGTACTCGCCTAAGTTTAAAAAATCCTACCGAGTGGTGAGCAAGCCTGTCACTCGGGGGCGTAGCTGTAGTCCAGTACTCGCCTAAGTTTAAAAATCCTACCGAGTGGTGAGCAATCCTCTCACTCGGGGGCTTATCTGCAGTCCAGTACTCGCCTAAGTTTCAAAATCCTAACGAGTGGTGAGCAAGCCTCTCACTCGGGGGCTTAGCTGCACTCCAGTAATCGCCTAAGTTTGAAAAATCCTACCGAGTGGTCAGGAAGCCTCTCACTCGGGGGCTTAGCTGCAGTCCAATACTCGCCTAAGTTTAAAAATCCCTACCGAGTGGTGAGCAAGCCTCTCACTCGGCCGATTAGCTGCAGTCCAGTACTCGCCTAAGTTTAAAAAATCCTACCGAGTGGTGAGCAAGCCTCTCACTTGGGGGCGTAGCTGCAGTCAAGTACTCGCCTAAGTTTAAAAATCCTACCGAGTGGTGAGCAAGCCTCTCACTCGGGGTCTTAGCTGCAGTCTAGTACTCGCCTAAATTTGAAAAATCCTACCGAGTGGTGAGGTAGCCTCTCACTCGGGGGCTTAACTGCAGTCCAATACTCGCCTAAATTTGGAAAATCCTACCGAGTGGTGAGGAAGCCTCTCACTCGGGGGCTTAGCTGTAGTCCAATACTCGCCTAAGTTTAAAAAACCCTACCGAGTGGTGAGCAAGCCTCTCACTCGGGGGCTTAGCTGCACTCCAGTACTCGCCTAAGTTTGAAAAATCCTACCGAGTGGTGAGCAAGCCTCTCACTCGGGGGCTTAGCTGCAGTCCAGTACTCGCCAAAGTCTAAAAAATCCTACCGAGTGGTGAGCAACCCTCTCACTCGGGGGCTTAGCTGCACTCCAGTACTCGCCTAACTTTGAAAAATCCTAACGAGTGGTGAGGAAGCCTCTCACTCGGGGGCTTAGCTGCAGTCCAATACTCGCCTAAGTTTAAAAATCCCTACCGACTGGGGAGCAAGCCTCTCACTCGGGGGCTTAGCTGCACTCCAGTACTCGCCTAAGTTTAAAAAATCCTACCGAGTGGTGAGCAAGCCTGTCACTCGGGGGCGTAGCTGTAGTCCAGTACTCGCCTAAGTTTAAAAATCCTACCGAGTGGTGAGCAATCCTCTCACTCGGGGGCTTATCTGCAGTCCAGTACTCGCCTAAGTTTCAAAATCCTAACGAGTGGTGAGCAAGCCTCTCACTCGGGGGATGAGCTGCAGTCCAGTACTTGCCTAAGTTTTAAAATCCTACCAAGTGGTGAGCAAGCCTCTCACTCGGGGTCTTAGCTGTAGTCCAGTACTCGCCTAAATTTGAAAAATCCTAACGAGTGGTGAGGAAGCCTCTCACTCGGGGGCTTAGCTGCAGTCCAATACTCGCCTAAGTTTAAAAAACCCTACCGAGTGGTGAGCAAACCTCTCACTCGGGGGCTTACCTGCAGTCCAGTAGTTGCCTAAGTTTGAAAAATCCTACAGAGTGGTGAGCAAGCCTCTCACTCGGGGGCTTAGCTGTAGTCCAGTACTCGCCTAAGTCTAAAAAATCCTACCGAGTGGTGAGCAACCCTCTCACGCGGGGGCTTAGCTGCACTCCAGTACTCGCCTAACTTTGAAAAATCCTACCGAGTGGTCAGGAAGCCTCTCACGCGGGAGCTTAGCTGCAGTCCAAGACTCGCCTAAGTTTAAAAAACCCTACCGAGTGGTGAGCAAGCCTCTCACTCGGGGGCTTAGCTGCACTCCAGTAATCGCTTAAGTTTGAAAAATCCTACCGAGTGGTGAGCAAGCCTCTCACTCGGGGTCTTAGCTGCGGTCATGTACTCGCCTAAATTTGAAAAATCCTACCGAGTGGTGAGGAAGCCTCTCACTCGGGGGCTTAGCTGCAGTCCAATAATCGCCTAAGTTTAAAAAACCCTATCGAGTGGTGAGCAAGCCTCTCACTCGGGGGCTTAGCTGCACTTCAGTACTCACCTACGTTTAAAAAATCCTACCGAGTGGTGAGCAACCCTCTCACTATGGCGCTTAGCTGCAGTCCACTACTCGCCTAAGTTTAAAAAATCCTACCGAGTGGTGAGCAAGCCTCTCACTCGGGGGCGTAGCTGCAGTCCAGTACTCGCCTAAGTTTAAAAATCCTACCGAGTGGTGAGCAATCCTCTCACTCGGGGACTTAGCTGCAGTCCAGTACTCGCCTAAGTTTTAAAATCCTAACGAGTGGTGAGCAAGCCTCTCACTCGGGGGCTTAGCTGCAGTCCAGTACTTGCCTAAAGTTTTAAAATCCTACCAAGTGGTGAGCAAGGCTCTCACTCGGGGGCGTAGCTGCAGTCCAGTACTCGCCTAAGTTTAAAAATCCTACCGAGTGGTGAGCAATCCTCTCACTCGGGGGCTTAGCTGCAGTCCAGTACTCGCCTAAGTTTTAAAATCCTAACGAGTGGTGAGCAAGCCTCTCACTCGGGGGCTTAGCTGCACTCAAGTACTCGCCTAAGTTTAAAAAACCCTACCGAGTGGTGAGCAAGCCTCTCACTCGGGGGCTTAGCTGCACTCCAGTACTCGCCTAAGTTTGAAAAATCCTAACGAGTGGTGAGCAAGCCTCTCACTCGGGGGCTTAGCTGCAGTCCAGTACTCCCCTAATTCTAAAAAATCCTACCGAGTGGTGAGAAACCCTCTCACTCGGGGGCTTAGCTGCACTCCAGTACTCGCCTAAGTTTAAAAAATCCTACCGAGTGGTGAGTAAGCCTCTCACTCGGGGGCGTAGCTGCAGTCCAGTACTCGCCTAAGTTTAAAAATCCTACCGAGTGGTGAGCAAGCCTCTCACTCGGGGTCTTAGCTGCAGTCTAGTACTCGTCTAAATTTGAAAAATCCTAACGAGTGGTGAGGAAGCCTCTCACTCGGGGGCTTAGCTGCAGTCCAATACTCGCCTAAGTTTAAAAAACCCTACCGAGTGGTGAGCAAGCCTCTCACTCGGGGGCTTAGCTGCACTCCAGTAATCGCCTAAGTTTGAAAAATCCTACCGAGTGGTCAGGAAGCCTCTCACTCGGGGGCTTAGCTGCAGTCCAATATTCGCCTAAGTTTAAAAATCCCTACCGAGTGGTGAGCAAGCCTCTCACTCGGCCGATTAGCTGCAGTCCAGTACTCGCCTAAGTTTAAAAAATCCTACCGAGTGGTGAGCAAGCCTCTCACTCGGGGGCGTAGCTGCAGTCCAGTACTCGCCTAAGTTTAAAAATCCTACCGAGTGGTGAGCAAGCCTCTCACTCGGGGTCTTAGCTGCAGTCTAGTACTCGCCTAAATTTGAAAAATCCTACCGAGTGGTGAGGTAGCCTCTCACTCGGGGGCTTAACTGCAGTCCAATACTCGCCTAAATTTGAAAAATCCTACCGAGTGGTGAGGAAGCCTCTCACTCGGGGGCTAAGCTGTAGTCCAATATTCGCCTAAGTTTAAAAAACCCTACCGAGTGGTGAGCAAGCCTCTCACTCGGGGGCTTAGCTGCACTCCAGTACTCGCCTAAGTTTGAAAAATCCTACCGAGTGGTGAGCAAGCCTCTCACTCGGGGGCTTAGCTGCAGTCCAGTACTCGCCAAAGTCTAAAAAATCCTACCGAGTGGTGAGCAACCCTCTCACTCGGGGGCTTAGCTGCACTCCAGTACTCGCCTAACTTTGAAAAATCCTAACGAGTGGTGAGGAAGCCTCTCACTCGGGGGCTTAGCTGCAGTCCAATACTCGCCTAAGTTTAAAAATCCCTACCGAGTGGGGAGCAAGCCTCTCACTCGGGGGCTTAGCTGCACTCCAGTACTCGCCTAAGTTTAAAAAATCCTACCGAGTGGTGAGCAAGCCTGTCACTCGGGGGCGTAGCTGTAGTCCAGTACTCGCCTAAGTTTAAAAATCCTACCGAGTGGTGAGCAATCCTCTCACTCGGGGGCTTATCTGCAGTCCAGTACTCGCCTAAGTTTCAAAATCCTAACGAGTGGTGAGCAAGCCTCTCACTCGGGGGATGAGCTGCAGTCCAGTACTTGCCTAAGTTTTAAAATCCTACCAAGTGGTGAGCAAGCCTCTCACTCGGGGTCTTAGCTGTAGTCCAGTACTCGCCTAAATTTGAAAAATCCTAACGAGTGGTGAGGAAGCCTCTCACTCGGGGGCTTAGCTGCAGTCCAATACTCGCCTAAGTTTAAAAAACCCTACCGAGTGGTGAGCGAACCTCTCACTCGGGGGCTTAGCTGCACTCCAGTAGTTGCCTAAGTTTGAAAAATCCTACAGAGTGGTGAGCAAGCCTCTCACTCGGGGGCTTAGCTGTAGTCCAGTACTCGCCTAAGTCTAAAAAATCCTACCGAGTGGTGAGCAACCCTCTCACGCGGGGGCTTAGCTGCACTCCAGTACTCGCCTAACTTTGAAAAATCCTACCGAGTGGTCAGGAAGCCTCTCACGCGGGAGCTTAGCTGCAGTCCAAGACTCGCCTAAGTTTAAAAAACCCTACCGAGTGGTGAGCAAGCCTCTCACTCGGGGGCTTAGCTGCACTCCAGTAATCGCTTAAGTTTGAAAAATCCTACCGAGTGGTGAGCAAGCCTCTCACTCGGGGTCTTAGCTGCGGTCATGTACTCGCCTAAATTTGAAAAATCCTACCGAGTGGTGAGGAAGCCTCTCACTCGGGGGCTTAGCTGCAGTCCAATAATCGCCTAAGTTTAAAAAACCCTATCGAGTGGTGAGCAAGCCTCTCACTCGGGGGCTTAGCTGCACTTCAGTACTCACCTACTTTTAAAAAATCCTACCGAGTGGTGAGCAACCCTCTCACTATGGCGCTTAGCTGCAGTCCACTACTCGCCTAAGTTTAAAAAATCCTACCGAGTGGTGAGCAAGCCTCTCACTCGGGGGCGTAGCTGCAGTCCAGTACTCGCCTAAGTTTAAAAATCCTACCGAGTGGTGAGCAATCCTCTCACTCGGGGACTTAGCTGCAGTCCAGTACTCGCCTAAGTTTTAAAATCCTAACGAGTGGTGAGCAAGCCTCTCACTCGGGGGCTTAGCTGCAGTCCAGTACTTGCCTAAAGTTTTAAAATCCTACCAAGTGGTGAGCAAGCCTCTCACTCGGGGGCGTAGCTGCAGTCCAATACTCGCCTAAGTTTAAAAATCCTACCGAGTGGTGAGCAATCCTCTCACTCGGGGACTTAGCTGCAGTCCAGTACTCGCCTAAGTTTTAAAATCCTAACGAGTGGTGAGCAAGCCTCTCACTCGGGGGCTTAGCTGCAGTCCAGTACTTGCCTAAAGTTTTAAAATCCTACCAAGTGGTGAGCAAGCCTCTCACTCGGGGGCTTAGCTGCAGTCCAATACTCGCCTAAGTTTAAAAAACCCTACCGAGTGGTGAGCAAACCTCTCACTCGGGGGCTTAGCTGAACTCCAGTACTTGCCTAAGTTTGAAAAATCCCACAGAGTGGTGAGCAAGCCTCTCACTCGGGGGCTTAGCTGTAGTCCAGTACTCGCCTAAGTCTAAAAAATCCTACCGAGTGGTGAGCAACCCTCTCACGCGGGGGCTTAGCTGCACTCCAGTACTCGCCTAACTTTGAAAAATCCTACCGAGTGGTCAGGAAGCCTCTCACGCGGGAGCTTAGCTGCAGTCCAAGACTCGCCTAAGTTTAAAAAACCCTACCGAGTGGTGAGCAAGCCTCTCACTCGGGGGCTTAGCTGCACTCCAGTAATCGCTTAAGTTTGAAAAATCCTACGGAGTGGTGAGCAAGCCTCTCACTCGGGGTCTTAGCTGCGGTCATGTACTCGCCTAAATTTGAAAAATCCTACCGAGTGGTGAGGAAGCCTCTCACTCGGGGGCTTAGCTGCAGTCCAATAATCGCCTAAGTTTAAAAAACCCTATCGAGTGGTGAGCAAGCCTCTCACTCGGGGGCTTAGCTGCACTTCAGTACTCACCTACGTTTAAAAAATCCTACCGAGTGGTGAGCAACCCTCTCACTATGGTGCTTAGCTGCAGTCCACTACTCGCCTAAGTTTAAAAAATCCTACCGAGTGGTGAGCAAGCCTCTCACTCGGGGGCGTAGCTGCAGTCCAGTACTCGCCTAAGTTTAAAAATCCTACCGAGTGGTGAGCAATCCTCTCACTCGGGGACTTAGCTGCAGTCCAGTACTCGCCTAAGTTTTAAAATCCGAACGAGTGGTGAGCAAGCCTCTCACTCGGGGGCTTAGCTGCAGTCCAGTACTTGCCTAAAGTTTTAAAATCCTACCAAGTGGTGAGCAAGCCTCTCACTCGGGGGCGTAGCTGCAGTCCAGTACTCGCCTAAGTTTAAAAATCCTACCGAGTGGTGAGCAATCCTCTCACTCGGGGACTTAGCTGCAGTCCAGTACTCGCCTAAGTTTTAAAATCCTAACGAGTGGTGAGCAAGCCTCTCACTCGGGGGCTTAGCTGCAGTCCAGTACTTGCCTAAAGTTTTAAAATCCTACCAAGTGGTGAGCAAGCCTCTCACTCGGGGGCGTAGCTGCAGTCCAGTACTCGCCTAAGTTTAAAAAACCCTACCGAGTGGTGAGCAAACCTCTCACTCGGGGGCTTAGCTGAACTCCAGTACTTGCCTAAGTTTGAAAAATCCCACAGAGTGGTGAGCAAGCCTCTCACTCGGGGGCTTAGCTGTAGTCCAGTACTCGCCTAAGTCTAAAAAATCCTACCGAGTGGTGAGCAACCCTCTCACGCGGGGGCTTAGCTGCACTCCAGTACTCGCCTAACTTTGAAAAATCCTACCGAGTGGTCAGGAAGCCTCTCACGCGGGAGCTTAGCTGCAGTCCAAGACTCGCCTAAGTTTAAAAAACCCTACCGAGTGGTGAGCAAGCCTCTCACTCGGGGTCTTAGCTGCACTCCAGTAATCGCCTAAGTTTGAAAAATCCTACCGAGTGGTGAGCAAGCCTCTCACTCGGGGTCTTAGCTGCGGTCATGTACTCGCCTAAATTTGAAAAATCCTACCGAGTGGTGAGGAAGCCTCTCACTCGGGGGCTTAGCTGCAGTCCAATAATCGCCTAAGTTTAAAAAACCCTATCGAGTGGTGAGCAAGCCTCTCACTCGGGGGCTTAGCTGCACGTCAGTACTCACCTAAGTTTAAAAAATCCTACCGAGTGGTGAGCAACCCTCTCACTATGGCGCTTAGCTGCAGTCCACTACTCGCCCAAGTTTAAAAAATCCTACCGAGTGCTGAGCAAGCCTCTCACTCGGGGGCGTAGCTGCAGTCCAGTACTCGCCTAAGTTTAAAAATCCTACCGAGTGGTGAGCAATCCTCTCACTCGGGGACTTAGCTGCAGTCCAGTACTCGCCTAAGTTTTAAAATCCGAACGAGTGGTGAGCAAGCCTCTCACTCGGGGGCTTAGCTGCAGTCCAGTACTTGCCTAAAGTTTTAAAATCCTACCAAGTGGTGAGCAAGCCTCTCACTCGGGGGCGTAGCTGCAGTCCAGTACTCGCCTAAGTTTAAAAAACCTACCGAGTGGTGAGCAATCCTCTCACTCGGGGACTTAGCTGCAGTCCAGTACTCGCCTAAGTTTTAAAATCCTAACGAGTGGTGAGCAAGCCTCTCACTCGGGGGCTTAGCTGCAGTCCAGTACTTGCCTAAAGTTTTAAAATCCTACCAAGTGGTGAGCAAGCCTCTCACTCGGGGGCTTAGCTGCACTCCAGTAATCGCCTAAGTTTGAAAAATCCTACCGAGTGGTGAGCAAGCCTCTCACTCGGGGTCTTAGCTGCGGTCATGTACTCGCCTAAATTTGAAAAATCCTACCGAGTGGTGAGGAAGCCTATCACTCGGGGGCTTAGCTGCAGTCCAATAATCGCCTAAGTTTAAAAAACCCTATCGAGTGGTGAGCAAGCCTCTCACTCGGGGGCTTAGCTGCACTTCAGTACTCGCCTAAATTTAAAAATCCTACCGAGTGGTGAGCAATCCTCTCACTCGGGGACTTAGCTGCAGTCCAGTACTCACCTAAGTTTTAAAATCCTAACGAGTGGTGAGCAAGCCTCTCACTCGGGGGCTTAGCTGCAGTCCAGTACTTGCCTAAAGTTTTAAAATCCTACCAAGTGGTGAGCAAGCCTCTCACTCGGGGGCGTAGCTGCAGTCCAGTACTCGCCTAGGTTTAAAAATCCTACCGAGTGGTGAGCAATCCTCTCACTCGGGGACTTAGCTGCAGTCCAGTACTCACCTAAGTTTTAAAATCCTAACGAGTGGTGAGCAAGCCTCTCACTCGGGGGCTTAGCTGCAGTCCAGTACTTGCCTAAAGTTTTAAAATCCTACCAAGTGGTGAGCAAGCCTCTCACTCGGGGGCGTAGCTGCAGTCCAGTACTCGCCTAGGTTTAAAAATCCTACCGAGTGGTGAGCAATCCTCTCACTCGGGGGCTTAGCTGCAGTAAAGTACTCGCCTAAGTTTTAAAATCCTAACGAGTGGTGAGCAAGCCTCTCACTCGGGGGCTTAGCTGCAGTCCAGTACTTCCCTAAAGTTTTAAAATCCTACCAAGTGGTGAGCAAGCCTCTCACTCGGGGGCTTAGCTGCACTCCAGTAATCGCCTAAGTTTGAAAAATCCTACCGAGTGGTGAGCAAGCCTCTCACTCGGGGTCTTAGCTGCGGTCATGTACTCGCCTAAATTTGAAAAATCCTACCGAGTGGTGAGGAAGCCTCTCACTCGGGGGCTTAGCTGCAGTCCAATAATCGCCTAAGTTTAAAAAACCCTATCGAGTGGTGAGCAAGCCTCTCACTCGGGGGCTTAGCTGCACTTCAGTACTCACCTATGTTTAAAAAATCCTACCGAGTGGTGAGCAACCCTCTCACTATGGCGCTTAGCTGCAGTCCACTACTCGCCTAAGTTTAAAAAATCCTACCGAGTGGTGAGCAAGCCTCTCACTCGGGGGCGTAGCTGCAGTCCAGTACTCGCCTAAATTTAAAAATCCTACCGAGTGGTGAGCAATCCTCTCACTCGGGGACTTAGCTGCAGTCCAGTACTCACCTAAGTTTTAAAATCCTAACGAGTGGTGAGCAAGCCTCTCACTCGGGGGCTTAGCTGCAGTCCAGTACTTGCCTAAAGTTTTAAAATCCTACCAAGTGGTGAGAAAGCCTCTCACTCGGGGGCGTAGCTGCAGTCCAGTACTCGCCTAAGTTTAAAAATCCTACCGAGTGGTGAGCAATCCTCTCACTCGGGGACTTAGCTGCAGTCCAGTACTCGCCTAAGTTTTAAAATCCTAACGAGTGGTGAGCAAGCCTCTCACTCGGGGGCTTAGCTGCAGTCCAGTACTTGCCTAAAGTTTTAAAATCCTACCAAGTGGTGAGCAAGCCTCTCACTCGGGGGCTTAGCTGCAGTCCAATACTCGCCTAAGTTTAAAAAACCCTACCGAGTGGTGAGCAAACCTCTCACTCGGGGGCTTAGCTGCACTCCAGTAGTTGCCTAAGTTTGAAAAATCCTACAGAGTGGTGAGCAAGCCTCTCACTCGGGGGCTTAGCTGTAGTCCAGTACTCGCCTAAGTCTAAAAAATCCTACCGAGTGGTGAGCAACCCTCTCACGCGGGGGCTTAGCTGCACTCCAGTACTCGCCTAACTTTGAAAAATCCTACCGAGTGGTCAGGAAGCCTCTCACGCGGGAGCTTAGCTGCAGTCCAAGACTCGCCTAAGTTTAAAAAACCCTACCGAGTGGTGAGCAAGCCTCTCACTCGGGGGCTTAGCTGCACTCCAGTAATCGCCTAAGTTTGAAAAATCCTACCGAGTGGTGAGCAAGCCTCTCACTCGGGGTCTTAGCTGCGGTCATGTACTCGCCTAAATTTGAAAAATCGTACCGAGTGGTGAGGAAGCCTCTCACTCGGGGGCTTAGCTGCAGTCCAATAATCGCCTAAGTTTAAAAAACCCTATCGAGTGGTGAGCAAGCCTCTCACTCGGGGGCTTAGCTGCACTTCAGTACTCACCTACGTTTAAAAAATCCTACCGAGTGGTGAGCAACCCTCTCACTATGGCGCTTAGCTGCAGTCCACTACTCGCCTAAGTTCAAAAAATCCTACCGAGTGGTGAGCAAGCCTCTCACTCGGGGGCGTAGCTGCAGTCCAGTACTCGCCTAAGTTTAAAAATCCTACGGAGTGGTGAGCAATCCTCTCACTCGGGGACTTAGCTGCAGTCCAGTACTCGCCTAAGTTTTAAAATCCTAACGAGTGTTGAGGAAGCCTCTCACTTGGGGGCTTAGCTGCAGTCCAGTACTTGCCTAAAGTTTTAAAATCCTACCAAGTGGTGAGCAAGCCTCTCACTCGGGGGCGTAGCTGCAGTCCAGTACTCGCCTAAGTTTAAAAATCCTACTGAGTGGTGAGCAATCCTCTCACTCGGGGACTTAGCTGCAGTCCAGTACTCGCCTAGGTTTTAAAATCCTAACGAGTGGTGAGCAAGCCTCTCACTCGGGGGCTTAGCTGCAGTCCAGTACTTGCCTAAAGTTTTAAAATCCTACCAAGTGGTGAGCAAGCCTCTCACTCGGGGGCTTAGCTGCAGTCCAATACTCGCCTAAGTTTAAAAAACCCTACCGAGTGGTGAGCAAACCTCTCACTCGGGGGCTTAGCTGTACTCCAGTACTTGCCTAAGTTTGAAAAATCCTACAGAGTGGTGAGCAAGCCTCTCACTCGGGGGCTTATCTGTAGTCCAGTACTCGCCTAAGTCTAAAAAATCCTACCGAGTGGTGAGCAACCCTCTCACGCGGGGGCTTAGCTGCACTCCAGTACTTGCCTAACTTTGAAAAATCCTACCGAGTGGTCAGGAAGCCTCTCACACGGGAGCTTAGCTGCAGTCCAAGACTCGCCTAAGTTTAAAAAACCCTACCGAGTGGTGAGCAAGCCTCTCACTCGGGGGCTTAGCTGCACTCCAGTAATCGCCTAAGTTTGAAAAATCCTACTGAGTGATGAGCAAGCCTCTCACTCGGGGTCTTAGCTGCGGTCATGTACTCGCCTAAATTTGAAAAATCCTACCGAGTGGTGAGGAAGCCTCTCACTCGGGGGCTTAGCTGCAGTCCAATAATCGCCTAAGTTTAAAAAACCCTATCGAGTGGTGAGCAAGCCTCTCACTCGGGGGCTTAGCTGCACTTCAGTACTCACCTATGTTTAAAAAATCCTACCGAGTGGTGAGCAACCCACTCACTATGGCGCTTAGCTGCAGTCCACTACTCGCCCAAGTTTAAAAAATCCTACCGAGTGGTGAGCAAGCCTCTCACTCGGGGGCGTAGCTGCAGTCCAGTACTCGCCTAAGTTTAAAAATCCTACCGAGTGGTGAGCAATCCTCTCACTCGGGGACTTAGCTGCAGTCCAGTACTCGCCTAAGTTTTAAAATCCTAACGAGTGGTGAGCAAGCCTCTCACTCGGGGGCTTAGCTGCAGTCCAGTACTTGCCTAAAGTTTTAAAATCCTACCAAGTGGTGAGCAAGCCTCTCACTCGGGGGCGTAGCTGCAGTCCAGTACTCGCCTAAGTTTAAAAATCCTACCGAGTGGTGAGCAATCCTCTCACTCGGGGACTTAGCTGCAATCCAGTACTCGCCTAAGTTTTAAAATCCTAACGAGTGGTGAGCAAGCCTCTCACTTGGGGGCTTAGCTGCAGTCCAGTACTTGCCTAAAGTTTTAAAATCCTACCAAGTGGTGAGCAAGCCTCTCACTCGGGGGCGTAGCTGCAGTCCAGTACTCGCCTAAGTTTAAAAATCCTACCGAGTGGTGAGCAATCCTCTCACTCGGGGACTTAGCTGCAGTCCAGTACTCGCCTAAGTTTTAAAATCCTAACGAGTGGTGAGCAAGCCTCTCACTCGGGGGCTTAGCTGCAGTCCAGTACTTGCCTAAAGTTTTAAAATCCTACCAAGTGGTGAGCAAGCCTCTCACTCGGGGGCTTAGCTGCACTCCAGTAATCGCCTAAGTTTGAAAAATCCTACCGAGTGGTGAGCAAGCCTCTCACTCGGGGTCTTAGCTGCGGTCATGTACTCGCCTAAATTTGAAAAATCCTACCGAGTGGTGAGGAAGCCTCTCACTCGGGGGCTTAGCTGCAGTCCAATAATCGCCTAAGTTTAAAAAACCCTATCGAGTGGTGAGCAAGCCTCTCACTCGGGGGCTTAGCTGCACTTCAGTACTCACCTAAGTTTAAAAAATCCTACCGAGTGGGGAGCAACCCTCTCACTATGGCGCTTAGCTGCAGTCCACTACTCGCCCAAGTTTAAAAAATCCTACCGAGTGGTGAGCAAGCCTATCACTCGGGGGCGTAGCTGCAGTCCAGTACTCGCCTAAGTTTAAAAATCCTACCGAGTGGTGAGCAATCCTCTCACTCGGGGACTTAGCTGCAGTCCAGTACTCGCCTAAGTTTTAAAATCCTAACGAGTGGTGAGCAAGCCTCTCACTCGGGGGCTTAGCTGCAGTCCAGTACTTGCCTAAAGTTTTAAAATCCTACCAAGTGGTGAGCAAGCCTCTCACTCGGGGGCGTAGCTGCAGTCCAGTACTCGCCTAAGTTTAAAAATCCTACCGAGTGGTGAGCAATCCTCTCACTCGGGGACTTAGCTGCAGTCCAGTACTCGCCTAAGTTTTAAAATCCTAACGAGTGGTGAGCAAGCCTCTCACTCGGGGGCTTAGCTGCAGTCCAGTACTTGCCTAAAGTTTTAAAATCCTACCAAGTGGTGAGCAAGCCTCTCACTCGGGGGCGTAGCTGCAGTCCAGTACTCGCCTAAGTTTAAAAATCCTACCGAGTGGTGAGCAATCCTCTCACTCGGGGACTTAGCTGCAGTCCAGTACTCGCCTATGTTTTAAAATCCTAACGAGTGGTGAGCAAGCCTCTCACTCGGGGGATTAGCTGCAGTCCAGTACTTGCCTAAAGTTTTAAAATCCTACCAAGTGGTGAGCAAGCCTCTCACTCGGGGGCTTAGCTGGAGTCCAATACTCGCCTAAGTTTAAAAAACCCTACCGAGTGGTGAGCAAACCTCTCACTCGGGGGCTTAGCTGCACTCCAGTACTTTCCTAAGTTTGAAAAATCCTACAGAGTGGTGAGTAAGCCTCTCACTCGGGGGCTTAGCTGTAGTCCAGTACTCGCCTAAGTCTAAAAAATCCTACCGAGTGCTGAGCAACCCTCTCACGCGGGGGCTTAGCTGCACTCCAGTACTCGCCTAACTTTGAAAAATCCTACCGAGTGGTCAGGAAGCCTCTCACGCGGGAGCTTAGCTGCAGTCCAAGACTCGCCTAAGTTTAAAATACCCTACCGAGTGGTGAGCAAGCCTCTCACTCGGGGGCTTAGCTACACTCCAGTAATCGCCTAAGTTTGAAAAATCCTACCGAGTGGTGAGCAAGCCTCTCACTCGGGGTCTTAGCTGCGGTCATGTACTCGCCTAAATTTGAAAAATCCTACAGAGTGGTGAGGAAGCCTCTCACTCGGGGGCTTAGCTGCAGTCCAATAATCGCCTAAGTTAAAAAACCCTATCGAGTGGTGAGAAAGCCTCTCACTCGGGGGCTTAGCTGCACTTCAGTACTCACCTAAGTTTAAAAAATCCTACCGAGTGGTGAGCAACCCTCTCACTATGGCGCTTAGCTGCAGTCCACTACTCGCCTATGTTTAAAAAATCCTACCGAGTGGTGAGCAAGCCTCTCACTCGGGGGCGTAGCTGCAGTCCAGTACTCGCCTAAGTTTAAAAATCCTACCGAGTGGTGAGCAATCCTCTCACTCGGGGACTTAGCTGCAGTCCAGTACTCGCCTAAGTTTTAAAATCCTAACGAGTGGTGAGCAAGCCTCTCACTCGGGGGCTTAGCTGCAGTCCAGTACTTGCCTAAAGTTTTAAAATCCTACCAAGTGGTGAGCAAGCCTCTCACTCGGGGTCTTAGCTGTAGTCCAGTACTCGCCTAAATTTGAAAAATCCTAACGAGTGGTGAGGAAGCCTCTCACTCGGGGGCTTAGCTGCACTCCAGTACTCGCCTAAGTTTGAAAAATCCTACAGAGTGGTGAGCAAGCCTCTCACTCGGGGGCTTAGCTGCAGTCCAGTACTCGCCTAAGTCTAAAAAATCCTACCGAGTGGTTAGCAACCCTCTCACTCGGGGGTTTAGCTTCTCTCCAGTACTCGCCTAACTTTGAAAAATCCTACCGAGTGGTCAGGAAGCCTCTCACGCGGGGGCTTAGCTGCAGTCCAATACTCGCCTAAGTTTAAAAAACCCTACCAAGTGGTGAGCAAGCCTCTCACTCGGGGGCTTAGCTGCACTCCAGTACTCGCCTAAGTTTGAAAAATCCTACCGAGTGGTGAGCAAGCCTCTCACTCGGGGTCTTAGATGCAGTCCAGTACTCGCCTAAATTTGAAAAATCCTACCGAGTGGTGAGGTAGCCTCTCACTCGGGGGCTTAGCTGCAGTCCAATACTCGCCTAAATTTGAAAAATCCTACCAAGTGGTAAGGAAGCCTCTCACTCGGGGGCTTAGCTGCAGTCCAATACTCGCCTAAGTTTAAAAAACCCTACCGAGTGCTGAGCAAGCCTCTCACTCGGGGGTTTAGCTGCACTCCAGTACTCGCCTAAGTTTGAAAAATCCTGCCGAGTGGTGAGCAAGCCTCTCACTCGGGGTCTTAGCTGTAGTCTAGTACTCGCCTAAATTTGAAAAATACTAACGAGTGGTGAGGAAGCCTCTCACTTGGGGGCTTAGCTGCAGTCCAGTACTTGCCTAAGTTTTAAAATCCTACCAAGTGGTGAGCAAGCCTCTCACTCGGGGTCTTAGCTGTAGTCCAGTACTCGCCTAAATTTGAAAAATCCTAACGAGTGATGAGGAAGCCTCTCACTCGGGGGCTTAGCTGCAGTCCAATACTCGCCAAAGTTCAAAAAACCCTACCTTGTGGTGAGCAAGCCTCTCACTCGGGGGCTTAGCTGCACTCCAGTACTTCTCTAAGTTTGAAAAATCCTACAGAGTGGTGAGCAAGCCTCTCACTCGGGGGCTTAGCTGTAGTCCAGTACTCGCCTAAGTCTAAAAAATCCTACCGAGTGGTGAGCAACCCTCTCACTCGGGGGCTTAGCTGCACTCCAGTACTCGCCTAACTTTGAAAAATCCTAACGAGTGGTGAGGAAGCCTCTCACTCGGGGGCTTAGCTGCAGTCCAATACTCGCCGAAGTTTAAAAATCCCTACCGAGTGGGGAGCAAGCCTCTCACTCGGGGGCTTAGCTGCACTCCAGTACTCCCCTAAGTTTAAAAAATCCTACCGAGTGGTGAGCAAGCCTGTCACTCGGGGGCGTAGCTGTAGTCCAGTACTCTCCTAAGTTTAAAAATCCTACCGAGTGGTGAGCAATCCTCTCACTCGGGGGCTTAGCTGCAGTCCAGTACTCGCCTAAGTTTTAAAATCCTAACGAGTGGTGAGCAAGCCTCTCACTCGGGGGATTAGCTGCAGTCCAGTACTTGCCTAAGTTTTAAAATCCTACCAAGTGGTGAGCAAGCCTCTCACTCGGAGTCTTAGATGTAGTCCAGTACTCGCCTAAATTTGAAAAATCCTAACGAGTGGTGAGGAAGCCTCTCACTCGGGGGCTTAGCTGCAGTCCAATACTCGCCTAAGTTTAAAAAACCCTACCGAGTGGTGAGCAAACCTCTCACTCGGGGGCTTAGCTGCACTCCAGTACTTGCCTAAGTTTGAAAAATCCTACAGAGTGGTGAGCAAGCCTCTCACTCGGGGGCTTAGCTGTAGTCCAGTACTCGCCTAAGTCTAAAAAATCGTACCGAGTGGTGAGCAACCCTCTCACGCGGGGGCTTAGCTGCACTCCAGTACTCGCCTAACTTTTAAAAATCCTACCGAGTGGTCAGGAAGCCTCTCACGCGGGAACTTAGCTGCAGTCCAAGACTCGCCTAAGTTTAAAAAACCGTACCGAGTGGTGAGCAAGCCTCTCACTCGGGGGCTTAGCTGCACTCCAGTAATCGCCTAAGTTTGAAAAATCCTACCGAGTGGTGAGCAAGCCTCTCACTCGGGGTCTTAGCTGCGGTCATGTACTCGCCTAAATTTGAAAAATCCTACCGAGTGGTGAGGAAGCCTCTCACTCGGGGGCTTAGCTACAGTCCAATACTCGCCTAAGTTTAAAAAACCCTATCGAGTGGTGAGCAAGCCTCTCACTCGGGGGCTTAGCTGCACTTCAGTACTCGCCTAAGTTTAAAAAATCCTACCGAGTGGTGAGCAACCCTCTCACTATGGCGCTTAGCTGCAGTCCACTACTCGCCTAAGTTTAAAAAATCCTACCAAGTGGTGAGCAAGCCTCTCACTCGGGAGCGTAGCTGCAGTCCAGTACTCGCCTAAGTTTAAAAATCCTACCGAGTGGTGAGCAATCCTCTCACTCGGGGACTTAGCTGCAGTCCAGTACTCGCCTAAGTTTTAAAATCCTAACGAGTGGTGAGCAAGCCTCTCACTCGGGGGCTTAGCTGCAGTCCAGTACTTGCCTAAAGTTTTAAAATCCTACCAAGTGGTGAGCAAGCCTCTCACTCGGGGTCTTAGCTATAGTCCAGTACTCGCCTAAATTTGAAAAATCCTAACGAGTGGTGAGGAAGCCTCTCACTCGGGGGCTTAGCTGCACTCCAGTACTCGCCTAAGTTTGAAAAATCCTACAGAGTGGTGAGCAAGCCTCTCACTCGGGGGCTTAGCTGCAGTCCAGTACTCGCCTAAGTCTAAAAAATCCTACCGAGTGGTTAGCAACCCTCTCACTCGGGGGCTTAGCTGCTCTCCAGTACTCGCCTAACTTTGAAAAATCCTACCGAGTGGTCAGGAAGCCTCTCACGCGGGGGCTTAGCTGCAGTCCAATACTCGCCTAAGTTTGAAAAACCCTACCAAGTGGTGAGCAAGCCTCTCACTCGGGGGCTTAGCTGCACTCCAGTACTCGCCTAAGTTTGAAAAATCCTACCGAGTGGTGAGCAAGCCTCTCACTCGGGGTCTTAGCTGCAGTCCAGTACTCGCCTAAATTTGAAAAATCCTACCGAGTGGTGAGGTAGCCTCTCACTCGGGGGCTTAGCTGCAGTCCAATACTCGCCTAAATTTGAAAAATCCTACCGAGTGGTGAGGAAGCCTCTCACTCGGGGGCTTAGCTGCAGTCCAGTACTTGCCTAAGTTTTAAAATCCTACCAAGTGGTGAGCAAGCCTCTCACTCGGGGTCTTAGCTGTAGTCCAGTACTCGCCTAAATTTGAAAAATCCTAATGAGTGGTGAGGAAGCCTCTCACTCGGGGGCTTAGCTGCAGTCCAATACTCGCCAAAGTTCAAAAAACCCTACCTTGTGGTGAGCAAGCCTCTCACTCGGGGGCTTAGCTGCACTCCAGTACTTCTCTAAGTTTGAAAAATCCTACGGAGTGGTGAGCAAGCCTCTCACTCGGGGGCTTAGCTGTAGTCCAGTACTCGCCTAAGTCTAAAAAATCCTACCGAGTGGTGAGCAACCCTCTCACTCGGGGGCTTAGCTGCACTCCAGTACTCGCCTAACTTTGAAAAATCCTACCGAGTGGTGAGCAAGCCTCTCACTCGGGGTCTTAGCTGCGGTCATGTACTCGCCTAACTTTGAAAAATCCTACCGAGTGGTGAGGAAGCCTCTCACTCGGGGGCTTAGCTGCAGTCCAATACTCGCCTAAGTTTAAAAAACCCTATCGAGTGGTGAGCAAGCCTCTCACTCGGGGGCTTAGCTGCACTTCAGTACTCACCTAAGTTTAAAAAATCCTACCGAGTGGTGAGCAACCCTCTCACTATGGCGCTTAGCTGCAGTCCACTACTCGCCTAAGTTTAAAAAATCCTACCAAGTGGTGAGCAAGCCTCTCACTCGGGGGCGTAGCTGCAGTCCAGTACTCGCCTAAGTTTAAAAATCCTACCGAGTGGTGAGCAATCCTCTCACTCGGGGACTTAGCTGCAGTCCAGTACTCGCCTAAGTTTTAAAATCCTAACGAGTGGTGAGCAAGCCTCTCACTCGGGGGCTTAGCTGCAGTCCAGTACTTGCCTAAAGTTTTAAAATCCTACCAAGTGGTGAGCAAGCCTCTCACTCGGGGTCTTAGCTGTAGTCCAGTACTCGCCTAAATTTGAAAAATCCTAACGAGTGGTGAGGAAGCCTCTCACTCGGGGGCTTAGCTGCACTCCAGTACTCGCCTAAGTTTGAAAAATCCTACAGAGTGGTGAGCAAGCCTCTCACTCGGGGGCTTAGCTGCAGTCCAGTACTCGCCTAAGTCTAAAAAATCCTACCGAGTGGTTAGCAACCCTCTCACTCGGGGGCTTAGCTGCTCTCCAGTACTCGCCTAACTTTGAAAAATCCTACCGAGTGGTCAGGAAGCCTCTCACGCGGGGGCTTAGCTGCAGTCCAATACTCGCCTAAGTTTAAAAAACCCTACCAAGTGGTGAGCAAGCCTCTCACTCGGGGGCTTAGCTGCACTCCAGTACTCGCCTAAGTTTGAAAAATCCTACCGATTGGTGAGCAAGCCTCTCACTCGGGGTCTTAGCTGCAGTCCAGTACTCGCCTAAATTTGAAAAATCCTACCGAGTGGTGAGGTAGCCTCTCACTCGGGGGCTTAGCTGCAGTCCAATACTCGCCTAAATTTGAAAAATCCTACCGAGTGGTGAGGAAGCCTCTCACTCGGGGGCTTAGCTGCAGTCCAATACTCGCCTAAGTTTAAAAAACCCTACCGAGTGGTGAGCAAGCCTCCCACTCGGGGGTTTAGCTGCACTCCAGTACTCGCCTAAGTTTGAAAAATCCTACCGAGTGGTGAGCAAGCCTCTCACTCGGGGTCTTAGCTGTAGTCTACTACTCGCCTAAATTTGAAAAATACTAACGAGTGGTGAGGAAGCCTCTCACTTGGGGGCTTAGCTGCAGTCCAGTACTTGCCTAAGTTTTAAAATCCTACCAAGTGGTGAGCAAGCCTCTCACTCGGGGTCTTAGTTGTAGTCCAGTACTCGCCTAAATTTGAAAAATCCTAATGAGTGGTGAGGAAGCCTCTCACTCGGGGGCTTAGCTGCAGTCCAATACTCGCCAAAGTTCAAAAAACCCTACCTTGTGGTGAGCAAGCCTCTGACTCGGGGGCTTAGCTGCACTCCAGTACTTCTCTAAGTTTGAAAAATCCTACGGAGTGGTGAGCAAGCCTCTCACTCGGGGGCTTAGTTGTAGTCTAGTACTCGCCTAAGTCTAAAAAATCCTACCGAGTGGTGAGCAACCCTCTCACTCGGGGGCTTAGCTGCACTCCAGTACTCGCCTAACTTTGAAAAATCCTACCGAGTGGTGAGGAAGCCTCTCACTCGGGGGCTTAGATGCAGTCCAATACTCGCCTAAGTATAAAAAACCCTACCGAGTGGTGAGCAAGCCTCTCACTCGGGGGCTTAGCTGCACTCCAGTACTCGCCTAAGTTTGAAAAATCCTACAGAGTGGTGAGCAAGCCTCTCACTCGGGGGCTTAGCTGCAGTCCAGTACTCGCCTAAGTCTAAAAAATCCTACCGACTGGTGAGCAACCCTCTCACTCGGGGGCTTAGATGCTCTCCACCACTCGCCTAACTTTGAAAAATCCTATCGAGTGGTCAGGAAGCCTCTCACGCGGGGGCTTAGCTGCAGTCCAATACTCGCCTAAGTTTAAAAAACCCTACCAAGTGGTGAGCAAGCCTCTCACTCGGGGGCTTAGCTGCACTCCAGTACTCGCCTAAGTTTGAAAAATCCTGCCGAGTGGTGAGCAAGCCTCTCACTCGGGGTCTTAGCTGCAGTCCAGTACTCGACTAAATTTGAAAAATCCTACCGAGTGGTGAGGTAGCCTCTCACTCGGGGGCTTAGCTGCAGTCCAATACTCGCCTAAATTTGAAAAATCCTACCGAGTGGTGAGGAAGCCTCTCACTCGGGGGCTTAGGTGCAGTCCAATACTCGCCTAAGTTTAAAAAACCCTACCAAGTGGTGAGCAAGCCTCTCACTCGGGGGCTTAGCTGCACTCCAGTACTCGCCTAAGTTAAAAAAATCCTACCGAGTGGTGAGCAAGCCTCTCACTCGGGGGCTTAGCTGCAGTCCAGTACTCGCCTAAGTCTAAAAAATCCTACCGAGTGGTGAGCAACCCTCTCACTCGGGGGGTAGCTGCACTCCAGTACTCGCCTAACTTTGAAAAATCCTACCGACTGGTGAGGAAGCCTCTCACTCGGGGGCTCAGCTGCAGTCCAATACTCGCCAAAGTTCAAAAAACCCTACCTTGTGGTGAGCAAGCCTCTCACTCGGGGGCTTAGCTGCACTCCAGTACTTGTCTAAGTTTGAAAAATCCTACAGAGTGGTTAGCAAGCCTCTCACTCGGGGGCTTAGCTGTAGTCCAGTACTCGCCTAAGTCTAAAAAATCCTACCGAGTGGTGAGCAACCCTCTCACTCAGGGGCTTAGCTGCACTCCAGTACTCGCCTAACTTTGAAAAATCCTACCGAGTGGTGAGGAAGCCTCTCACTCGGGGGCTTAGATGGAGTCCAATACTCGCCTAAGTATAAAAAACCCTACCGAGTGGTGAGCAAGCCTCTCACTCGGGGGCTTAGCTGCACTCCAGTACTCGCCTAAGTTTGAAAAATCCTACAGAGTGGTGAGCAAGCCTCTCACTCGGGGGCTTAGCTGCAGTCCAGTACTCGCCTAAGTCTAAAAAATCCTACCGAGTGGTGAGCAACCCTCTCACTCGGGGGCTTAGATGCTCTCCACCACTCGCCTAACTTTGAAAAATCCTACCGAGTGGTCAGGAAGCCTCTCATGCGGGGGCTTAGCTGCAGTCCAATACTCGCCTAAGTTTAAAAAACCCTACCAAGTGGTGAGCAAGCCTCTCACTCGGGGGCTTAGCAGCAATCCAGTACTCGCCTAAGTTTGAAAAATCCTACCGAGTGGTGAGCAAGCCTCTCACTCGGGGTCTTAGCTGCAGTCCAGTACTCGACTAAATTTGAAAAATCCTACCGAGTGGTGAGGTAGCCTCTCACTCGGGGGCTTAGCTGCAGTCCAATACTCGCCTAAATTTGAAAAATCCTACCGAGTGGTGAGGAAGCCTCTCACTCGGGGGCTTAGCTGCAGTCCAGTACTCGCCTAAATTTGAAAAATCCTAACGAGTGGTGAGGAAGCCTCTCACTCGGGGGCTTAGCTGCAGTCCAATACTCGACTAAGTTTAAAAAACCCTACCGAGTGGTGAGCAAACCTCTCACTCGGGGGCTTAGCTGCACTCTAGTACTTGCCTAAGTTTGAAAAATCCTACAGAGTGGTGAGCAAGCCTCTCACTCGGGGGCTTAGCTGTAGTCCAGTACTCGCCTAAGTCTAAAAAATCCTACCGAGTGGTGAGCAACCCTCTCACGCGGGGGCTTAGCTGCACTCCAGTACTCGCCTAAGTTTGAAAAATCCTACCGAGTGGTCAGGAAGCCTCTCACGCGGGAGCTTAGCTGCAGTCCAAGACTCGCCTAAGTTTAAAAAACCCTACCGAGTGGTGAGCAAGCCTCTCACTCGGGGGATTAGCTGCACTCCAGTAATCGCCTAAGTTTGAAAAATCCTACCGAGTGGTGAGCAAGCCTCTCCCTCGGGGTCTTAGCTGCAGTCATGTACTCGCCTAAATTTGAAAAGTCCTACCGAGTGGTGAGGAAGCCTCTCACTCGGGGGCTTAGCTGCAGTCCAATAATCGCCTATGTTTAAAAAACCCTATCGAGTGGTGAGCAAGCCTCTCACTCGGGGGCTTAGCTGCACTTCAGTACTCACCTAAGTTTAAAAAATCCTACCGAGTGGTGAGCAACCCTCTCACTATGGCTCTTAGCTGCAGTCCAATACTCGCCTAAGTTTAAAAAACCCTACCGAGTGGTGAGCAAGCCTCTCCCTCGGGGGCTTAGCTGCACTCCAGTACTCGCCTAAGTTTAAAAAATCCTACCGAGTGGTGAGCAAGCCTCTCACTCGGGGGCTTAGCTGCAGTCCAGTACTCGCCTAAGTCTAAAAAATCCTACCGAGTGGTGAGCAACCATCTCACTCGGGGGCTTAGCTGCACTCCAGTACTCGCCTAACTTTGAAAAATCCTACCGACTGGTGAGGAAGCCTCTCACTCGGGGGCTTAGCTGCAGTCCAATACTCGCCTAAGTTTAAAAATCCCTACCGAGTGGTGAGAAAGCCTCTCACTCGGCCGATTAGCTGCAGTCCAGTACTTTCCTAAGTTTAAAAAATCCTACCGAGTGGTGAGCAAGCCTCTCGCTCGGGGGCGTAGCTGCAGTCCAGTACTCGCCTAAGTTTAAAAATCCTACCGAGTGGTGAGCAATCCTCTCACTCGGGGGCTTAGCTGCAGTCCAGTACTCGCCTAAGTTTTAAAATCCTAATGAGTGGTGAGCAAGCCTCTCACTCGGGGGCTTAGCTGCAGTCCAGTACTTGCCTATGTTTTAAAATCCTACCAAGTGGTGAGCAAGCCTCTCACTCGGGGTCTTAGCTGTAGTCCAGTACCCGCCTAAATTTGAACAATCCTAACGAGTGGTGAGGAACCCTCTCACTCGGGGGCTTAGCTGCACTCCAGTACTCGCCTAACTTTGAAAAATCCTACCGAGTGGTGAGCAAGCCTCTCACTCGGGGGCTTAGCTGCACTCCAGTACTCGCCTAAGTTTGAAAAATCCTACAGAGTGGTGAGCAAGCCTCTCACTCGGGGGCTTAGCTGCAGTCCAGTACTCGCCTAAGTCTAAAAAATCCTACCGACTGGTGAGCAACCCTCTCACTCGGGGGCTTAGATGCTCTCCACCACTCGCCTAACTTTGAAAAATCCTATCGAGTGGTCAGGAAGCCTCTCACGCGGGGGCTTAGCTGCAGTCCAATACTCGCCTAAGTTTAAAAAACCCTACCAAGTGGTGAGCAAGCCTCTCACTCGGGGGCTTAGCTGCACTCCAGTACTCGCCTAAGTTTGAAAAATCCTGCCGAGTGGTGAGCAAGCCTCTCACTCGGGGTCTTAGCTGCAGTCCAGTACTCGACTAAATTTGAAAAATCCTACCGAGTGGTGAGGTAGCCTCTCACTCGGGGGCTTAGCTGCAGTCCAATACTCGCCTAAATTTGAAAAATCCTACCGAGTGGTGAGGAAGCCTCTCACTCGGGGGCTTAGCTGCAGTCCAATACTCGCCTAAGTTTAAAAAACCCTACCAAGTGGTGAGCAAGCCTCTCACTCGGGGGCTTAGCTGCACTCCAGTACTCGCCTAAGTTAAAAAAATCCTACCGAGTGGTGAGCAAGCCTCTCACTCGGGGGCTTAGCTGCAGTCCAGTACTCGCCTAAGTCTAAAAAATCCTACCGAGTGGTGAGCAACCCTCTCACTCGGGGGGTAGCTGCACTCCAGTACTCGCCTAACTTTGAAAAATCCTACCGACTGGTGAGGAAGCCTCTCACTCGGGGGCTCAGCTGCAGTCCAATACTCGCCAAAGTTCAAAAAACCCTACCTTGTGGTGAGCAAGCCTCTCACTCGGGGGCTTAGCTGCACTCCAGTACTTGTCTAAGTTTGAAAAATCCTACAGAGTGGTTAGCAAGCCTCTCACTCGGGGGCTTAGCTGTAGTCCAGTACTCGCCTAAGTCTAAAAAATCCTACCGAGTGGTGAGCAACCCTCTCACTCAGGGGCTTAGCTGCACTCCAGTACTCGCCTAACTTTGAAAAATCCTACCGAGTGGTGAGGAAGCCTCTCACTCGGGGGCTTAGATGCAGTCCAATACTCGCCTAAGTATAAAAAACCCTACCGAGTGGTGAGCAAGCCTCTCACTCGGGGGCTTAGCTGCACTCCAGTACTCGCCTAAGTTTGAAAAATCCTACAGAGTGGTGAGCAAGCCTCTCACTCGGGGGCTTAGCTGCAGTCCAGTACTCGCCTAAGTCTAAAAAATCCTACCGAGTGGTGAGCAACCCTCTCACTCGGGGGCTTAGATGCTCTCCACCACTCGCCTAACTTTGAAAAATCCTACCGAGTGGTCAGGAAGCCTCTCATGCGGGGGCTTAGCTGCAGTCCAATACTCGCCTAAGTTTAAAAAACCCTACCAAGTGGTGAGCAAGCCTCTCACTCGGGGGCTTAGCAGCAATCCAGTACTCGCCTAAGTTTGAAAAATCCTACCGAGTGGTGAGCAAGCCTCTCACTCGGGGTCTTAGCTGCAGTCCAGTACTCGACTAAATTTGAAAAATCCTACCGAGTGGTGAGGTAGCCTCTCACTCGGGGGCTTAGCTGCAGTCCAATACTCGCCTAAATTTGAAAAATCCTACCGAGTGGTGAGGAAGCCTCTCACTCGGGGGCTTAGCTGCAGTCCAGTACTCGCCTAAATTTGAAAAATCCTAACGAGTGGTGAGGAAGCCTCTCACTCGGGGGCTTAGCTGCAGTCCAATACTCGACTAAGTTTAAAAAACCCTACCGAGTGGTGAGCAAACCTCTCACTCGGGGGCTTAGCTGCACTCTAGTACTTGCCTAAGTTTGAAAAATCCTACAGAGTGGTGAGCAAGCCTCTCACTCGGGGGCTTAGCTGTAGTCCAGTACTCGCCTAAGTCTAAAAAATCCTACCGAGTGGTGAGCAACCCTCTCACGCGGGGGCTTAGCTGCACTCCAGTACTCGCCTAAGTTTGAAAAATCCTACCGAGTGGTCAGGAAGCCTCTCACGCGGGAGCTTAGCTGCAGTCCAAGACTCGCCTAAGTTTAAAAAACCCTACCGAGTGGTGAGCAAGCCTCTCACTTGGGGGATTAGCTGCACTCCAGTAATCGCCTAAGTTTGAAAAATCCTACCGAGTGGTGAGCAAGCCTCTCCCTCGGGGTCTTAGCTGCAGTCATGTACTCGCCTAAATTTGAAAAGTCCTACCGAGTGGTGAGGAAGCCTCTCACTCGGGGGCTTAGCTGCAGTCCAATAATCGCCTATGTTTAAAAAACCCTATCGAGTGGTGAGCAAGCCTCTCACTCGGGGGCTTAGCTGCACTTCAGTACTCACCTAAGTTTAAAAAATCCTACCGAGTGGTGAGCAACCCTCTCACTATGGCGCTTAGCTGCAGTCCAATACTCGCCTAAGTTTAAAAAACCCTACCGAGTGGTGAGCAAGCCTCTCACTCGGGGGCTTAGCTGCACTCCAGTACTCGCCTAAGTTTAAAAAATCCTACCGAGTGGTGAGCAAGCCTCTCACTCGGGGGTTTAGCTGCAGTCCAGTACTCGCCTAAGTCTAAAAAATCCTACCGAGTGGTGAGCAACCATCTCACTCGGGGGCTTAGCTGCACTCCAGTACTCGCCTAACTTTGAAAAATCCTACCGACTGGTGAGGAAGCCTCTCACTCGGGGGCTTAGCTGCAGTCCAATACTCGCCTAAGTTTAAAAATCCCTACCGAGTGGTGAGAAAGCCTCTCACTCGGCCGATTAGCTGCAGTCCAGTACTTTCCTAAGTTTAAAAAATCCTACCGAGTGGTGAGCAAGCCTCTCGCTCGGGGGCGTAGCTGCAGTCCAGTACTCGCCTAAGTTTAAAAATCCTACCGAGTGGTGAGCAATCCTCTCACTCGGGGGCTTAGCTGCAGTCCAGTACTCGCCTAAGTTTTAAAATCCTAATGAGTGGTGAGCAAGCCTCTCACTCGGGGGCTTAGCTGCAGTCCAGTACTTGCCTATGTTTTAAAATCCTACCAAGTGGTGAGCAAGCCTCTCACTCGGGGTCTTAGCTGTAGTCCAGTACCCACCTAAATTTGAACAATCCTAACGAGTGGTGAGGAAGCCTCTCACTCGGGGGCTTAGCTGCAGTCCAATACTCGCCTAAGTTTAAAAAACCCTACCGTGTGGTGAGCAAGCCTCTCACTCGGGGGCTTAGCTGCACTCCAGTACTTGCCTAAGTTTGAAAAATCCTACAGAGTGGTGAGCGAGCCTCTCACTCGGGGGCTTAGCTATAGTCCAGTACTCGCCTTAGTCTAAAAAATCCTACAGAGTGGTGAGCAACCCTCTCACTCGGGGGCTTAGCTGCACTCCAGTACTCGCCTAACTTTGAAAAATCCTACCGAGTGGTCAGGAAGCCTCTCACGCGGGGGCTTAGCTGCAGTCCAATTCTCGCCTAAGTTTAAAAAACCCTACCGAGTGGTGAGCAAGCCTCTCACTCGGGGGTTAGCTGCACACCAGTAATCGCCTATGTTTGAAAAATCCTACCGAGTGGTGAGCAAGCCTCTCACTCGGGGTCTTAGCTGCAGTCATGTACTCGCCTAAATTTGAAAAATCGTACTGAGTGGTGAGGAAGCCTCTCACTCGGGGGCTTAGCTGCAGTCCAATACTCGCCTAAGTTTAAAAAACCCTATCGAGTGGTGAGCAAGCTTCTCACTCGGGGGCTTAGCTGCACTCCAGTACTCACCTAAGTTTAAAAAATCCTACCGAGTGGTGAGCAACCCTCTCACTAGGGCGCTTAGCTACAGTCCACTACTCGCCTAAGTTTAAAAAATCCTACCGAGTGGTGAGCAAGCCTCTCACTCGGGGGCTTAGCTGCAGTCTAGTACTCGCCTAACTTTGAAAAATCCTACCTAGTGGTGAGGAAGCCTCTCACTCGGGGGCTTAGCTGCAGTCCAGTACTTGCCTAAGTTTTAAAATCCTACCAAGTGGTGAGCAAGCCTCTCACTCGGGGTCTCATCTGTAGTCTAGTACTCGCCTAAATTTGAAAAATCCTAACGAGTGGTGAGGGAGCCTCTCAATCGGGGGCTTAGCTGTAGTCCAGTACTTGCCTAAGTTTTAAAATCCTACCAAGTGGTGAGCAAGACTCTCACTTGGGGTCTTAGCTGTAGTCCAGTACTCGCCTAAATTTGAAAAATCCTAACGAGTGGTGAGGAAGCCTCTCACTCGGGGGCTTAGATGCAGTCCAATACTCGCCTAAGTTTAAAAAACCCTACCGAGTGGTGAGCAAGCCTCTCACTCGGGGGCTTAGCTGCACTCCAGTACTCGCCTAAGTTTGAAAAATCTTACAGAGTGGTGAGCAAGCCTCTCACTCGGGGGCTTAGCTGCAGTCCAGTAATCGCCTAAGTCTAAAAATCCTACCGGGTGGTGAGCAACCCTCTCACTCGAGGGCTTAGCTGCTCTCCAGTACTCGCCTAACTTTGAAAAATCCTACCGAGTGGTCACGAAGCCTCTCACGCGGGGGCTTAGCTGCAGTCCAATACTCTCCTAAGTTTAAAAAACCCTACCGAGTGGTGAGCAAGCCTCTCACTCGGGGGCTTAGCTGTAGTCCAGTACTCGCCTAACTTTGAAAAATCCTACCTAGTGGTGAGGAAGCCTCTCACTCGGGGGCTTAGCTGCAGTCAAGTACTTGCCTAAGTTTTAAAATCCTACCAAGTGGTGAGCAAGCCTCTCACTCGGGGTCTTAGCTGTAGTCTAGTACTCGCATAAATTTGAAAAATCCTAACGAGTGGTGAGCAAGACTCTCACTCGGGGGCTTAGCTGCAGTCCAGTACTTGCCTAAGTTTTAAACTCCTACCAAGTGGTGAGAAAGCCTCTCACTCGGGGTCTTAGCTATAGTCCAGTACTCGCCTAAATTTGAAAAATCCTAACGAGTGGTGAGGAACCCTCTCACTCGGGGGCTTAGCTGCACTCCAGTACTCGCCTAACTTTGAAAAATCCTACCGAGTGGTCAGGAAGCCTCTCACGCGGGGGCTTAGCTACAGTCCAATTCTCGCCTAAGTTTAAAAAACCCTACCGAGTGGTGAGCAAGCCTCTCACTCGGGGGTTAGCTGCACACCAGTAATCGCCTATGTTTGAAAAATCCTACCGAGTGGTGAGCAAGCCTCTCACTCGGGGTCTTAGCTGCAGTCATGTACTCGCCTAAATTTGAAAAATCGTACTGAGTGGTGAGGAAGCCTCTCACTCGGGGGCTTAGCTGCAGTCCAATACTCGCCTAAGTTTAAAAAACCCTATCGAGTGGTGAGCAAGCTTCTCACTCGGGGGCTTAGCTGCACTCCAGTACTCACCTAAGTTTAAAAAATCCTACCGAGTGGTGAGCAACCCTCTCACTAGGGCGCTTAGCTGCAGTCCACTACTCGCCTAAGTTTAAAAAATCCTACCGAGTGGTGAGCAAGCCTCTCACTCGGGGGCTTAGCTGCAGTCCAGTACTCGCCTAACTTTGAAAAATCCTACCTAGTGGTGAGGAAGCCTCTCACTCGGGGGCTTAGCTGCAGTCCAGTACTTGCCTAAGTTTTAAAATCCTACCAAGTGGTGAGCAAGCCTCTCACTCGGGGTCTCATCTGTAGTCTAGTACTCGCCTAAATTTGAAAAATCCTAACGAGTGGTGAGGAACCCTCTCACTCGGGGGCTTAGCTGCACTCCAGTACTCGCCTAACTTTGAAAAATCCTACCGAGTGGTCAGGAAGCCTCTCACGCGGGGGCTTAGCTACAGTCCAATTCTCGCCTAAGTTTAAAAAACCCTACCGAGTGGTGAGCAAGCCTCTCACTCGGGGGTTAGCTGCACACCAGTAATCGCCTATGTTTGAAAAATCCTACCGAGTGGTGAGCAAGCCTCTCACTCGGGGTCTTAGCTGCAGTCATGTACTCGCCTAAATTTGAAAAATCGTACTGAGTGGTGAGGAAGCCTCTCACTCGGGGGCTTAGCTGCAGTCCAATACTCGCCTAAGTTTAAAAAACCCTATCGAGTGGTGAGCAAGCTTCTCACTCGGGGGCTTAGCTGCACTCCAGTACTCACCTAAGTTTAAAAAATCCTACCGAGTGGTGAGCAACCCTCTCACTAGGGCGCTTAGCTGCAGTCCACTACTCGCCTAAGTTTAAAAAATCCTACCGAGTGGTGAGCAAGCCTCTCACTCGGGGGCTTAGCTGCAGTCCAGTACTCGCCTAACTTTGAAAAATCCTACCTAGTGGTGAGGAAGCCTCTCACTCGGGGGCTTAGCTGCAGTCCAGTACTTGCCTAAGTTTTAAAATCCTACCAAGTGGTGAGCAAGCCTCTCACTCGGGGTCTCATCTGTAGTCTAGTACTCGCCTAAATTTGAAAAATCCTAACGAGTGGTGAGGGAGCCTCTCACTCGGGGGCTTAGCTGTAGTCCAGTACTTGCCTAAGTTTTAAAATCCTACCAAGTGGTGAGCAAGACTCTCACTTGGGGTCTTAGCTGTAGTCCAGTACTCGCCTAAATTTGAAAAATCCTAACGAGTGGTGAGGAAGCCTCTCACTCGGGGGCTTAGATGCAGTCCAATACTCGCCTAAGTTTAAAAAACCCTACCGAGTGGTGAGCAAGCCTCTCACTCGGGGGCTTAGCTGCACTCCAGTACTTGCCTAAGTTTGAAAAATCCTACATAGTGGTGAGCAAGCCTCTCACTCGGGGGCTTAGCTGCAGTCCTGTAATCGCCTAAGTCTAAAAATCCTACCGGGTGGTGAGCAACCCTCTCACTCGAGGGCTTAGCTGCTCTCCAGTACTCGCCTAACTTTGAAAAATCCTACCGAGTGGTCACGAAGCCTCTCACGCGGGGGCTTAGCTGCAGTCCAATACTCGCCTAAGTTTAAAAAACCCTACCGAGTGGTGAGCAAGCCTCTCACTCGGGGGCTTAGCTGTAGTCCAGTACTCGCCTAACTTTGAAAAATCCTACCTAGTGGTGAGGAAGCCTCTCACTCGGGGGCTTAGCTGCAGTCAAGTACTTGCCTAAGTTTTAAAATCCTACCAAGTGGTGAGCAAGCCTCTCACTCGGGGTCTTAGCTGTAGTCTAGTACTCGCATAAATTTGAAAAATCCTAACGAGTGGTGAGCAAGACTCTCACTCGGGGGCTTAGCTGCAGTCCAGTACTTGCCTAAGTTTTAAAGTCCTACCAAGTGGTGAGAAAGCCTCTCACTCGGGGTCTTAGCTATAGTCCAGTACTCGCCTAAATTTGAAAAATCCTAACGAGTGGTGAGGAACCCTCTCACTCGGGGGCTTAGCTGCACTCTAGTACTTGCCTAACTTTGAAAAATCCTACCGAGTGGTGAGGAAGCCTCTCACTCGGGGGCTTAGCTGCAGTCCAATACTCGCCTAAGTTTGAAAAATCCTACAGAGTGGTGAGCAAGCCTCTCACTCGGGGGCTTAGCTGCAGTCCAGTACTCGCCTAAGTCTAAAAATCCTACCGAGTGGTGAGCAATCCTCTCACTCGGGGGCTTAGCTGCTCTCCAGTACTCGCCTAACTTTGAAAAATCCTACCGAGTGGTCAGGAAGCCTCTCACGCGGGGGCTTAGCTGCAGTCCAGTACTTGCCTAAGTTTAAAAAACCCTACCGAGTGGTGAGCAAGCCTCTCACTCGGGGGCTTAGCTGCACTCCAGTACTCGCCTAAATTTGAAAAATCCTAACGAGTGGTGAGGAAGCCTCTCACTCGGGGGCTTAGCTGCAGTCCAGTACTCGCCTAAATTTGAAAAATCCTACCGAGTGGTGAGGTAGCCTCTCACGGGGGGGCTTAGCTGCAGTCCAATACTCGCCTAAGTTTAAAAGACCCTACCGAGTGGTGAGCAAGCCTCTCACTCGGGGGCTTAGCTGCACTCCAGTAATCGCCTAAGTTTGAAAAATCCTACCGAGTGGTGATCAAGCCTGTCACTCGGGGTCTTAGCTGCAGTCATGTACTCGCCTATGTTTGAAAAATCCTACCGAGTGGTGAGGAAGCCTCTCACTCGGGGGCTTAGCTGCACTCCAATACTCGCCTAAGTTTGAAAAACCCTATCGAGTGGTGAGCAAGCCTCTCACTCGGGGGCTTAGCTGCACTCCAGTACTCACCTAAGTTTAAAAAATCCTACCGAGTGGTGAGCAACCCTCTCACTTGGGCGCTTAGCTGCAGTCCAATACTCGCCTAAATTTGAAAAATCCTACCGAGTGGTGAGGAAGCCTCTCACTTGGGGGTCTTAGATGCAGTCCAATACTCGCCTAAGTTTAAAATACCCTACCGAGTGGTGAGCAAGCCTCTCACTCGGGGGCTTAGCTGCAGTCCAGTACTCGCCTAACTTTGAAAAATCCTACCTAGTGGTGAGGAAGCCTCTCACTCGAGGGCTTAGCTGCAGTCCAGTACTTGCCTAAGTTTTAAAATCCTACCAAGTGGTGAGCAAGCCTCTCACTCGGGGTCTTAGCTGTAGTCTAGTACTCGCCTAAATATGAAAAATCCTAACGAGTGGTGAGGAAGCCTCTCACTCGGGGGCTTAGCTGCAGTCCAATACTCGCCTAAGTTTAAAAAACCCTACCGAGTGGTGAGCAAGCCTCTCACTCGGGGGCTTAGCTGCACTCCAGTACTCGCCTAAGTTTGAAAAATCCTATCGAGTGGTGAGCAAGCCTCTCACTCGGGGGCTTAGCTGCAGTCCAGTACTCGCCTAAGTCTAAAAAATCCTATCAAGTGGTGAGCAACCCTCTCACTCGGGGGCTTAGCTACACTCCAGTACTCGCCTAACTTTGAAAAATCCTACTGAGTTTTGAGGAAGCCTCTCACTCAGGGATTTAGCTGCAGTCCAATACACGCCGAAGTTTAAAAAACCCTATCGAGTGGTGAGCAAGCCTCTCACTCGGGGGCTTAGCTGCACTCCAGTACTCGCCTAAGTTTAAAAAATCCTACTGAGTGGTGAGCAACCCTCTCACTAGGGCGCTTAGCTGCAGTCCACAACTCGCCTAAGTTTAAAAAATCCTACCGAGTGGTGAGCAAGTCTCTCACTCGGGGGCTTAGCTGCAGTCCAGTACTCGCCTAACTTTGAAAAATCCTACCTAGTGGTGAGGAAGCCTCTCACTCGGGGGCTTAGCTTCAGTCCAGTACTTGCCTAAGTTTTAAAATCCTACCAAGTGGTGAGCAAGCCTCTCACTCGGGGTCTTAGCAGTAGTCTAGTACTCGCCTAAATTTGAAAAATCCTAACGAGTGGTGAGGAAGCCTCTCACTCGGGGGCTTAGCTGCACTCCAGTAATCGCCTAAGTTTGAAAAATCCTACCGAGTGGTGATCAAGCCTCTCACTCGGGGGCTTAGCTGCAGTCATGTACTCGCCTATGTTTGAAAAATCCTACCGAGTGGTGAGGAAGCTTCTCACTCCGGGGCTTAGCTGCACTCCAATACTCGCCTAAGTTTAAAAACCCTATCGAGTGGTGAGCAAGCCTCTCACTCTGGGGCTTAGCTGCACTCCAGTACTCACCTAAGTTTAGAAAATCCTACCGAGTGGTGAGCAACCCTCTCACTAGGGCGCTTAGCTGCAGTCCAATACTCGCCTAAATTTGAAAAATCCTACCGAGTGGTGAGGAAGCCTCTCACTCGGGGTCTTAGATGCAGTCCAATACTCGCCTAAGTTTAAAATACCCTACCGAGTGGTGAGCAAGCCTCTCACTCGGGGGCTTAGCTGCAGTCCAGTACTCGCCTAACTTTGAAAAATCCTACCTAGTGGTGAGGAAGCCTCTCACTTGGGGGCTTAGCTGCAGTCCAGTACTTGCCTAAGTTTTAAAATCCTACCAAGTGGTGAGCAAGCCTCTCACTCGGGGTCTTAGTTGTAGTCTAGTACTCGCCCAAATATGAAAAATCCTAACGAGTGGTGAGGAAGCCTCTCACTCGGGGGCTTAGCTGCAGTCCAATACTCGCCTAAGTTTAAAAAACCCTACCGAGTGGTGAGCAAGCCTCTCACTCGGGGGCTTAGCTGCACTCCAGTACTCGCCTAAGTTTGAAAAATCCTATCGAGTGGTGAGCAAGCCTCTCACTCGGGGGCTTAGCTGCAGTCCAGTACTCGCCTAAGTCTAAAAAATCCTATCAAGTGGTGAGCAACCCTCTCACTCGGGGGCTTAGCTACACTCCAGTACTCGCCTAACTTTGAAAAATCCTACTGAGTTTTGAGGAAGCCTCTCACTCAGGGATTTAGCTGCAGTCCAATACACGCCGAAGTTTAAAAAACCCTACCGAGTGGTGAGCAACCCTCTCACTAGGGCGCTTAGCTGCAGTCCACAACTCGCCTAAGTTTAAAAAATCCTACCGAGTGGTGAGCAAGTCTCTCACTCGGGGGCTTAGCTGCAGTCCAGTACTCGCATAACTTTGAAAAATCCTACCTAGTGGTGAGGAAGCCTCTCACTCGGGGGCTTAGCTTCAGTCCAGTACTTGCCTAAGTTTTAAAATCTTACCAAGTGGTGAGCAAGCCTCTCACTCGGGGTCTTAGCAGTAGTCTAGTACTCGCCTAAATTTGAAAAATCCTAACGAGTGGTGAGGAAGCCTCTCACTCGGGGGCTTAGCTGCAATCCAATACTCGCCTAAGTTTAAAAAATCATACCAAGTGGTGATCAAGCCTCTCACTCGGGGGCTTAGCTGCACTCCAGTACTCGCCTAAGTTTGAAAAATCCTATCGAGTGGTGAGCAAGCCTCTCACTCGGGGGCTTAGCTGCAGTCCAGTACTCGCCTAAGTCTAGAAAATCCTATCGAGTGGTGAGCAACCCTCTCACTCGGTAGCTTAGCTGCACTCCAGTACTCGCCTAACTTTGAAAAATCCTACTGAGTTTTGAGGAAGCCTCTCACTCTGGGGCTTAGCTGCAGTCCAATACTCGCCGAAGTTTAAGAAACCCTATCGAGTGGTGAGCAAGCATCTCACTCGGGGGCTTAGCTGCACTCCAGTACTCGCCTAAGTTTAAAAAATCCTACCGAGTGGTGAGCAACCCTCTCACTAGGGCGCTTAGCTGCAGTCCACTACTCGCCTAAGTTTAAAAAATCCTACCGAGTGGTGAGCAAGCCTCTCACTCGGGGGCTTAGCTGCAGTCCAGTACTCGCCTAACTTTGAAAAATCCGACCTAGTGGTGAGGAAGCCTCTCACTCGGGGGCTTAGCTGCAGTCCAGTACTTGCCTAAGTTTTAAAATCTTACCAAGTGGTGAGCAAGCCTCTCACTCAGGGTCTTAGCTGTAGTCCAGTACTCACCTAAATTTGAAAAATCCTACCGAGTGGTGAGGAAGCCTCTCACTCGGGGGCTTAGCTGCAGTCGAATACTCGCCTAAGTTTGAAAAACCCTACCGAGTGGTGAGCAAGCCTCTCACTCGGGGGCTTAGCTGCACTCCAGTACTCGCCTAAGTTTGAAAAATCCTACCGAGTGGTGAGCAAGCCTCTAACTCGGGGGCTTAGCTGCAGTCCAGTACTCGCCTAATTCTAAAAAATCCTACCGAGTGGTGAGCAACCCTCTCACTCGGGGGCTTAGCTGCACTCCAGTACTCGCCTAACTTTGAAAAATCCTACCGAGTGGTCAGGAAGCCTCTCACTCGGGGGCTTAGCTGCACTCCAGTACTCGCCTAAGTTTAAAAATTCCTACCGAGTGGTGAGCAAGCCTCTCACTCGGGGGCTTAGCTGTAGTCCAGTACTCGCCTAACTTTGAAAAATCCGACCTAGTGGTGAGGAAGCCTCTCACTCGGGGGCTTAGCTGCAGTCCAGTACTTGCCTAAGTTTTAAAATCCTACCAAGTGGTGAGCAAGCCTCTCACTCGGGGTCTTAGCTGTAGTCTAGTACTCGCCTAAATATGAAAAATCCTAACGAGTGGTGAGGAAGCCTCTCACTCGGGGGCTTAGCTGCAGTCCAATACTCGCCTAAGTTTAAAAAACCCTACCGAGTGGTGAGCAAGCCTCTCACTCGGGGGCTTAGCTGCACTCCAGTACTCGCCTAAGTTTGAAAAATCCTATCGAGTGGTGAGCAAGCCTCTCACTCGGGGGCTTAGCTGCAGTCCAGTACTCGCCTAAGTCTAAAAAATCCTATCAAGTGGTGAGCAACCCGCTCACTCGGGGGCTTAGCTACACTCCAGTACTCGCCTAACTTTGAAAAATCCTACTGAGTTTTGAGGAAGCCTCTCACTCAGGGATTTAGCTGCAGTCCAATACACGCCGAAGTTTAAAAAACCCTATCGAGTGGTGAGCAAGCCTCTCACTCGGGGGCTTAGCTGCACTCCAGTACTCGCCTAAGTTTAAAAAATCCTACCGAGTGGTGAGCAACCCTCTCACTAGGGCGCTTAGCTGCAGTCCACAACTCGCCTAAGTTTAAAAAATCCTACCGAGTGGTGAGCAAGTCTCTCACTTGGGGGCTTAGCTGCAGTCCAGTACTCGCCTAACTTTGAAAAATCCTACCTAGTGGTGAGGAAGCCTCTCACTCGGGGGCTTAGCTTCAGTCCAGTACTTGCCTAAGTTTTAAAATCCTACCAAGTGGTGAGCAAGCCTCTCACTCGGGGTCTTAGCAGTAGTCTAGTACTCGCCTAAATTTGAAAAATCCTAACGAGTGGTGAGGAAGCCTCTCACTCGGGGGCTTAGCTGCACTCCAGTAATCGCCTAAGTTTGAAAAATCCTACCGAGTGGTGATCAAGCCTCTCACTCGGGGGCTTAGCTGCAGTCATGTACTCGCCTATGTTTGAAAAATCCTACCGAGTGGTGAGGAAGCCTCTCACTCGGGGGCTTAGCTGCACTCCAGTACTCACCTAAGTTTAAAAAATCCTACCGAGTGGTGAGCAACCCTCTCACTAGGGCGCTTAGCTGCAGTCCAATACTCGCCTAAATTTAAAAAATCCTACCGAGTGGTGAGGAAGCCTCTCACTCGGGGTCTTAGATGCAGTCCAATACTCGCCTAAGTTTAAAACACCCTACCGAGTGGTGAGCAAGCCTCTCACTCGGGGGCTTAGCTGCAGTCCAGTACTCGCCTAACTTTGAAAAATCCTACCTAGTGGTGAGGAAGCCTCTCACTCGGGGGCTTAGCTGCAGTCCAGTACTTGCCTAAGTTTTAAAATCCTACCAAGTGGTGAGCAAGCCTCTCACTCGGGGTCTTAGCTGTAGTCTAGTACTCGCCTAAATATGAAAAATCCTAACGAGTGGTGAGGAAGCCTCTCACTCGGGGGCTTAGCTGCAGTCCAATACTCGCCTAAGTTTAAAAAACCCTACCGAGTGGTGAGCAAGCCTCTCACTCGGGGGCTTAGCTGCACTCCAGTACTCGCCTATGTTTGAAAAATCCTATCGAGTGGTGAGCAAGCCTCTCACTCGGGGGCTTAGCTGCAGTCCAGTACTCGCCTAAGTCTAAAAAATCCTATCAAGTGGTGAGCAACCCTCTCACTCGGGGGATTAGCTAGACTCGAGTACTCGCCTAACTTTGAAAAATCCTACTGAGTTTTGAGGAAGCCTCTCACTCAGGGATTTAGCTGCAGTCCAATACACGCCGAAGTTTAAAAAACCCTATCGAGTGGTGAGCAAGCCTCTCACTCGGGGGCTTATCTGCACTCCAGTACTCGCCTAAGTTTAAAAAATCCTACCGAGTGGTGAGCAACCCTCTCACTAGGGCGCTTAGCTGCAGTCCACAACTCGCCTAAGTTTAAAAACTGCTACCGAGTGGTGAGCAAGTCTCTCACTCGGGGGCGTAGCTGCAGTCCAGTACTCGCCTAACTTTGAAAAATCCTACCTAGTGGTGAGGAAGCCTCTCACTCGAAGGCTTAGCTTCAGTCCAGTACTTGCCTAAGTTTTAAAATCCTACCAAGTGGTGAGCAAGCCTCTCACTCGGGGTCTTAGCAGTAGTCTAGTACTCGCCTAAATTTGAAAAATCCTAACGAGTGGTGAGGAAGCCTCTCACTCGGGGGCTTAGCTGCAGTCCAATACTCGCCTAAGTTTAAAAAACCCTACCGAGTGGTGAGCAAGCCTCTCACTCGGGGGCTTAGCTGCACTCCAGTACTCGCCTAAGTTTGAAAAATCCTATCGAGTGGTGAGCAAGCCTCTCACTCGGGGGCTTAGCTGCAGTCCAGTACTCGCCTAAGTCTCAAAAATCCTATCGAGTGGTGAGCAACCCTCTCACTCGGGGGCTTAGCTGCACTCCAGTACTCGCCTAACTTTGAAAAATCCTACTGAGTTTTGAGGAAGTCTCTCACTCTGGGGCTTAGCTGCAGTCCAATACTCGCCGAAGTTTAAGAAACCCTATCGAGTGGTGAGCAAGCATCTCACTCGGGGGCTTAGCTGCACTCCAGTACTCGCCTAAGTTTAAAAAATCCTACCGAGTGGTGAGCAACCCTCTCACTAGGGCGCTTAGTTGCAGTCCACTACTCGCCTAAGTTTAAAAAATCATACCGAGTGGTGAGCAAGCCTCTCACTCGGGGGCTTAGCTGCAGTCCAGTACTCGCCTAACTTTGAAAAATCCGACCTAGTGGTGAGGAAGCTTCTCACTCGGGGGCTTAGCTGCAGTCCAGTACTTGCCTAAGTTTTAAAATCTTACCAAGTGGAGAGCAAGCCTCTCACTCAGGGTCTTACCTGTAGTCCAGTACTCACCTAAATTTGAAAAATCCTACCGAGTGGTGAGGAAGCCTCTCACTCGGGGGCATAGTTGCAGTCGAATACTCGCCTAAGTTTGAAAAATCCTACCGAGTGGTGAGCAAGCCTCTAACTCGGGGGCTTAGCTGCAGTCCAGTACTCGCCTAAGTCTAAAAAATCCTACCGAGTGGTGAGCAACCCTCTCACTCGGGGGCTTAGCTGCACTCCAGTACTCGCCTAACTTTGAAAAATCCTACCGAGTGGTGAGGAAGCCTCTCACTCGGGGGCTTAGCTGCAGTCCAATACTCTCCTAAGTTTAAAAATCCCTACCGAGTGGTGAGCAAGCCTCTCACTCGACCGATTAGCTGCAGTCCAGTACTCGCCTAAGTTTAAAAAATCCTACCAAGTGGTGAGCAAGCCTCTCACTAGGGGGAGTAGCTGCAGTCCAGTACTCGCCTAAGTTTAAAAATTCTACCGAGTGGTGAGCAATCCTCTCGCTCGGGTGCTTAGTTGCAGTCCAGTACTCGCCTAAGTTTTAAAATCCTAACGAGTGGTGAGCAAGCCTCTCACTCGGGGGCTTAGCTGCAGTCCAATACTTGCCTAAGTTTAAAAAACCGTACCGAGTGGTGAGCAAGCCTCTCACTCGGGGGCTTAGCTGCACTCTAGTACTCGCCTAATTTTGAAAATCCTACAGAGTGGTGAGCAAGCCTCTCACTCGGGGGCTTAGCTGCACTCTAGTACTCGCCTAATTTTGAAAATCCTACCGAGTGGTGAGCAACCCTCTCACTCGGGGGCTTAGCTGCACTCCAGTACTCGCCTAACTTTGAAAAATCCTACCGAGTGGTCAGGAAGCCTCTCAAGCGGGGGCTTAGCTGCACTCCAATAATCGCCCAAGTTTAAAAAACCCTACTGAGTGGTGAGCAAGCCTCTCACTCGGGGGCTTAGCTGCACTCCAGTACTCGCCTAAGTTTGAAAAATCCTACCGAGTGGTGAGCAAGCCTCTCACTCGGGGTCTTAGCTGCAGTCCAGTACTCGCCTAAATTTGAAAAATCGTACTGAGTGGTGAGGTAGCCTTTCACTCGGGGGCTTAGCTGCAGTCCAATACTCGCCTAAATTTGAAAAATCCTACCGAGTGGTGAGGAAGCCTCTCACTCGGGGTCTTAGATGCAGTCCAATACTCGCCTAAGTTTAAAATACCCTACCGAGTGGTGAGCAAGCCTCTCACTCGGGGGCTTAGCTGCAGTCCAGTACTCGCCTAAGTTTTAAAATCCTACCAAGTGGTGAGCAAGCCTCTCACTCGGGGTCTTAGCTGTAGTCTAGTACTCGCCTAAATATGAAAAATCCTAACGAGTGGTGAGGAAGCCTCTCACTCGGGGGCTTAGTTGCAGTCCAATACTCGCCTAAGTTTAAAAAACCCTACCGAGTGGTGAGCAAGCCTCTCACTCGGGGGCTTAGATGCTCTCCAGTACTCGCCTAAGTTTGAAAAATCCTATCGAGTGGTGAGCAAGCCTCTCACTCGGGGGCTTAGCTGCAGTCCAGTACTCGCCTAAGTCTAAAAAATCCTATCAAGTGGTGAGCAACCCTCTCACTCGGGGGCTTAGCTACACTCCAGTACTCGCCTAACTTTGAAAAATCCTACTGAGTTTTGAGGAAGCCTCTCACTCAGGGGTTTAGCTGCAGTCCAATACACACCGAAGTTTAAAAATCCCTATCGAGTGGTGAGCAAGCCTCTCACTCGGGGGCTTAGCTGCACTCCAGTACTCGCCTAAGTTTAAAAAATCCTACCGAGTGGTGAGCAACCCTCTCACTAGGGCGCTTAGCTGCAGTCCACAACTCGCCTAAGTTTAAAAAATCCTACCGAGTGGTGAGCAAGCCTCTCACTCGGGGGCTTAGCTGCAGTCCAGTACTCGCCTAACTTTGAAAAATCCTACCTAGTGGTGAGGAAGCCTCTCACTCGGGGGCTTAGCTTCAGTCCAGTACTTGCCTAAGTTTTAAAATCCTACCAAGTGGTGAGCAAGCCTCTCACTCGGGGTCTTAGCAGTAGTCTAGTACTCGCCTAAATTTGAAAAATCCTAACGAGTGGTGAGGAAGCCTCTCACTCGGGGGCTTAGCTGCAGTCCAATACTCGCCTAAGTTTAAAAAACCCTACCGAGTGGTGACCAAGCCTCTCACTCGGGGGCTTAGCTGCACTCCAGTACTCGCCTAAGTTTGAAAAATCTTATCGAGTGGTGAGCAAGCCTCTCACTCGGGGGCTTAGCTGCAGTCCAGTACTCGCCTAAGTCTAAAAAATCCTATCGAGTGGTGAGCAACCCTCTCACTCGGGGGCTTAGCTGCACTCTAGTACTCGCCTAACTTTGAATAATCCTACTGAGTTTTGAGGAAGCCTCTCACTCAGGGGCTTAGCTGCAGTCCAATACTCGCCGAAGTTTAAAAAACCCTACCGAGTGGTGAGCAAGCCTATCACTCGGGGGATTAGCTGCACTCCAGTACTCGCCTAAGTTTAAAAAATCCTACCGAGTGGTGAGCAACCCTCTCACTAGGGCGCTTAGCTGCAGTCCACAACTTGCCTAAGTTTAAAAAATCCTACCGAGTGGTGAGCAAGTCTCTCCCTCGGGGGTTTAGCTGCAGTCCAGTACTCGCCTAACTTTGAAAAATCCTACCTAGTGGTGAGGAAGCCTCTCACTCGGGGGCTTAGCTTCAGTCCAGTAATTGCCTAAGTTTTAAAATCCTACCAAGTGGTGAGCAAGCCTCTCACTCGGGTTCTTAGCAGTAGTCTAGTACTCGCCTAAATTTGAAAAATCCTAACGAGTGGTGAGGAAGCCTCTCACTCGGGGGCTTAGCTGCAGTCCAATACTCGCCTATGTTTAAAAAACCCTACCGAGTGCTGAGCAAGCCTCTCACTCGGGGGCTTAGCTGCACTCCAGTACTCGCCTAAGTTTGAAAAATCCTATCGAGTGGTGAGCAAGCCTCTCACTCGGGGGCTTAGCTGCAGTCCAGTACTCGCCTAAGTCTAAAAAATCCTATCGAGTGGTGAGCAACCCTCTCACTCGGGGGCTTAGCTGCACTCCAGTACTCGCCTAACTTTGAAAAATCCTACTGAGTTTTGAGGAAGCCTCTCACTCTGGGGCTTAGCTGCAGTCCAATACTCGCCGAAGTTTAAGAAACCCTATCGAGTGGTGAGCAAGCATCGCACTCGGGGGCTTAGCTGCACTCCAGTACTCGCCTAAGTTTAAAAAATCCTACCGAGTGGTGAGCAACCCTCTCACTAGGGCGCTTAGCTGCAGTCCACTACTCGCCTAAGTTTAAAAAATCCTACCGAGTGGTGAGCAAGCCTCTCACTCGGGGGCTTAGCTGTAGTCCAGTACTCGCCTAACTTTGAAAAATCCGACCTAGTGGTGAGGAAGCCTCTCACTCGGGGGCTTAGCTGCAGTCCAGTACTTGCCTAAGTTTTAAAATCTTACCAAGTGGTGAGCAAGCCTCTCACTCAGGGTCTTAGCTGTAGTCCAGTACTCACCTAAATTTGAAAAATCCTACCGAGTGGTGAGGAAGCCTCTCACTCGGGGGCTTAGCTGCAGTCGAATACTCGCCTAAGTTTAAAAAACCCTACCGAGTGGTGAGCAAGCCTCTCACTCGGGGGCTTAGCTGCACTCCAGTACTCGCCTAAGTTTGAAAAATCCTACCGAGTGGTGAGCAAGCCTCTAACTCGGGGGCTTAGCTACAATCCAGTACTCGCCCAAGTTTAAAAAACCCTACTGAGTGGTGAGCAAGCCTCTCACTCGGGGGCTTAGCTGCACTACAGTACTCGCCTAAGTTTGAAAAATCCTACCGAGTGGTGAGCAAGCCTCTCACTCGGAGTCTTAGCTGTAGTCCAGTACTCCCCTAAATTTGAAAAATCGTACTGAGTGGTGAGGTAGCCTTTCACTCGTGGGCTTAGCTGCAGTCCAATACTCGCCTAAATTTGAAAAATCCTACCGAGTGGTGAGGAAGCCTCTCACTCGGGGTCTTAGATGCAGTCCAATACTCGCCTAAGTTTAAAATACCCTACCGAGTGGTGAGCAAGCCTCTCACTCGGGGGCTTAGCTGCAGTCTAGTACTCGCCTAAGTTTTAAAATCCTACCAAGTGGTGAGCAAGCCTCTCACTCGGGGTCTTAGCTGTAGTCTAGTACTCGCCTAAATATGAAAAATCCTAACGAGTGGTGAGGAAGCCTCTCACTCGGGGGCTTAGCTGCAGTCCAATCCGCCTAAGTTTAAAAAACCCTACCGAGTGGTGAGCAAGCCTCTCACTCGGGGGCTTAGCTGCTCTCCAGTACTCGCCTAAGTTTGAAAAATCCTATCGAGTGGTGAGCAAGCCTCTCACTCGGGGTCTTAGCTGCAGTCCAGTACTCGCCTAAATTTGAAAAATCGTACTGAGTGGTGAGGTAGCCTTTCACTCGGGGGCTTAGCTGCAGTCCAATACTCGCCTAAATTTGAAAAATCCTACCGAGTGGTGAGGAAGCCTCTCATTCGGGGTCTTAGATGCAGTCCAATACTCGCCTAAGTTTAAAATACCCTACCGAGTGGTGAGCAAGCCTCTCACTCGGGGGCTTAGCTGCAGTCCAGTACTCGCCTAAGTTTTAAAATCCTACCAAGTGGTGAGCAAGCCTCTCACTCGGGGTCTTAGCTGTAGTCTAGTACTCGCCTAAATATGAAAAATCCTAACGAGTGGTGAGGAAGCCTCTCACTCGGGGGCTTAGCTGCAGTCCAATACTCGCCTAAGTTTAAAAAACCCTACCGAGTGGTGAGCAAGCCTCTCACTCGGGGGCTTAGCTGCTCTCCATTACTCGCCAAAGTTTGAAAAATCCTATCGAGTGGTGAGCAAGCCTCTCACTCGGGGGCTTAGCTGCAGTCCAGTACTCGCCTAAGTCTAAAAAATCCTATCAAGTGGTGAGCAACCCTCTCACTCGGGGGCTTAGCTACACTCCAGTACTCGCCTAACTTTGAAAAATCCTACTGAGTTTTGAGGAAGCCTCTCACTCAGGGGTTTAGCTGCAGTCCAATACACGCCGAAGTTGAAAAAACCCTATCGAGTGGTGAGCAAGCCTCTCACTCGGGGGCTTAGCTGCACTCCAGTACTCGCCTAAGTTTAAAAAATCCTACCGAGTGGTGAGCAACCCTCTCACTAGGGCGCTTAGCTGCAGTCCACTACTCGCCTAAGTTTAAAAAATCCTACCGAGTGGTGAGCAAGCCTCTCACTCGGGGGCTTAGCTGCAGTCCAGTACTCGCCTAACTTTGAAAAATCCTACCTAGTGGTGAGGAAGCCTCTCACTCAGGGGCTTGGCTGCAGTCCAGTACTTGCCTAAGTTTTAAAATCCAACCAAGTGGTGAGCAAGCCTCTCACTCGGGGTCTTAGCAGTAGTCTAGTACTCGCCTAAATTTGAAAAATCCTAACGAGTGGTGAGGAAGCCTCTCACTCGGGGGCTTAGCTGCAGTCCAATACTCGCCTAAGTTTAAAAAACCCTACCGAGTGGTGAGCAAGCCTCTCACTCGGGGGCTTAGCTGCACTCCAGTACTCGCCTAAGTTTGAAAAATCCTATCGAGTGGTGAGCAAGCCTCTCACTCGGGGGCTTAGCTGCAGTCCAGTACTCGCCTAAGTCTAAAAAATCCTATCGAGTGGTGAGCAACCCTCTCACTCGGGGGCTTAGCTGCACTCCAGTACTTGCCTAACTTTGAAAAATCCTACTGAGTTTTGAGGAAGCCTCTCACTCGGGGGCTTAGCTGCAGTCCAATACTCGCCGAAGTTTAAAAAACCCTATCGAGTGGTGAGCAAGCCTCTCACTCGGGGGCTTAGCTGCACTCCAGTACTCGCCTAAGTTTAAAAAATCATACCGAGTGGTGAGCAACCCTCTCACTAGGGCGCTTAGCTGCAGTCCACTACTCGCCTAAGTTTAAAAAATCCTGCCGAGTGGTGAGCAAGCCTCTCACTCGGGGGCTTAGCTGCAGTCCAGTACTCGCCTAACTTTGAAAAATCCTACCTAGTGGTGAGCAACCCTCTCACTCGGGGGCTTAGCTGCACTCCAGTACTTGCCTAACTTTGAAAAATCCTACTGAGTTTTGAGGAAGCCTCTCACTCGGGGGCTTAGCTGCAGTCCAATACTCGCCGAAGTTTAAAAAACCCTATCGAGTGGTGAGCAAGCCTCTCACTCGGGGGCTTAGCTGCACTCCAGTACTCGCCTAAGTTTAAAAAACCCTACCGAGTGGTGAGCAAGCCTCTCACTCGGGGGCTTAGCTGCTCTCCATTACTCGCCAAAGTTTGAAAAATCCTATCGAGTGGTGAGCAAGCCTCTCACTCGGGGGCTTAGCTGCAGTCCAGTACTCGCCTAAGTCTAAAAAATCCTATCAAGTGGTGAGCAACCCTCTCACTCGGGGGCTTAGCTACACTCCAGTACTCGCCTAACTTTGAAAAATCCTACTGAGTTTTGAGGAAGCCTCTCACTCAGGGGTTTAGCTGCAGTCCAATACACGCCGAAGTTGAAAAAACCCTATCGAGTGGTGAGCAAGCCTCTCACTCGGGGGCTTAGCTGCACTCCAGTACTCGCCTAAGTTTAAAAAATCCTACCGAGTGGTGAGCAACCCTCTCACTAGGGCGCTTAGCTGCAGTCCACTACTCGCCTAAGTTTAAAAAATCCTACCGAGTGGTGAGCAAGCCTCTCACTCGGGGGCTTAGCTGCAGTCCAGTACTCGCCTAACTTTGAAAAATCCTACCTAGTGGTGAGGAAGCCTCTCACTCAGGGGCTTGGCTGCAGTCCAGTACTTGCCTAAGTTTTAAAATCCAACCAAGTGGTGAGCAAGCCTCTCACTCGGGGTCTTAGCAGTAGTCTAGTACTCGCCTAAATTTGAAAAATCCTAACGAGTGGTGAGGAAGCCTCTCACTCGGGGGCTTAGCTGCAGTCCAATACTCGCCTAAGTTTAAAAAACCCTACCGAGTGGTGAGCAAGCCTCTCACTCGGGGGCTTAGCTGCACTCCAGTACTCGCCTAAGTTTGAAAAATCCTATCGAGTGGTGAGCAAGCCTCTCACTCGGGGGCTTAGCTGCAGTCCAGTACTCGCCTAAGTCTAAAAAATCCTATCGAGTGGTGAGCAACCCTCTCACTCGGGGGCTTAGCTGCACTCCAGTACTTGCCTAACTTTGAAAAATCCTACTGAGTTTTGAGGAAGCCTCTCACTCGGGGGCTTAGCTGCAGTCCAATACTCGCCGAAGTTTAAAAAACCCTATCGAGTGGTGAGCAAGCCTCTCACTCGGGGGCTTAGCTGCACTCCAGTACTCGCCTAAGTTTAAAAAATCATACCGAGTGGTGAGCAACCCTCTCACTAGGGCGCTTAGCTGCAGTCCACTACTCGCCTAAGTTTAAAAAATCCTGCCGAGTGGTGAGCAAGCCTCTCACTCGGGGGCTTAGCTGCAGTCCAGTACTCGCCTAACTTTGAAAAATCCTACCTAGTGGTGAGGAAGCCTCTCACTCGGGGGCTTGGCTGCAGTCCAGTACTTGCCTAAGTTTTAAAATCCTACCAAGTGGTGAGCAAGCCTCTCACTCAGGGGCTTAGCTGTAGTCCAATACTCGCCTAAGTTTAAAAAACCCTACCGAGTGGTGAGCAAGCCTCTCACTCGGGGGCTTAGCTGCAGTCCAATACTCGCCTAAGTTTAAAAAACCCTACCGAGTGGTGAGCAAGCCTCTCACTCGGGGGCTTAGCTGCACTCCAGTACTCGCCTAAGTTTGAAAAGTCCTACCGAGTGGTGAGCAAGCCTCTAACTCAGGGGCTTAGCTGCAGTCCAGTACTCGCCTAAGTCTAAAAAATCCTACCGAGTGGTGAGCAACCCTCTCACTCGGGGGCTTAGCTGCACTCCAGTACTCGCCAAACTTTGAAAAATCCTACCGAGTGGTGAGGAAGCCTCTCACTCGGTTGCTTAGCTGCAGTCCAATACTCTCCTAAGTTTAAAAATCCCTACCGAGTGGTGAGCAAGCCTCTCACTCGACCGATTAGTTGCAGTCAAGTACTCGCCTAAGTTTAAAAAATCCTACCAAGTGGTGAGCAAGCCTCTCACTCGGGGGAGTAGCTGCAGTCCAGTACTCGCCTAAGTTTAAAAATTCTACCGAGTGGTGAGAAATCCTCTCACTCGAGTGCTTAGTTGCAGTCCAGTACTCGCCTAAGTTTTAAAATCCTAATGAGTGGTGAGCAAGCCTCTCACTCGGGGGCTTAGCTGCAGTCCAATACTCGCCTAAGTTTAAAAAACCCTACCGAGTGGTGAGCAAGCCTCTCACTCTGGGGCTTAGCTGCACTCCAGTACTCGCCTAAGTTTGAAAAATCCTACAGAGTGGTGAGCAAGTCTCTCACTCGGGGGCTTAGCTGCAGTCCAGTACTCGCCTAAGTCTAAAAAATCCTACCGAGTGGTGACCAACCCTCTCACTCGGGGGCTTAGCTGCACTGCAGTACTCGCCTAACTTTGAAAAATCCTACCGAGTGGTCAGGAAGCCTCTCACGCGGGGGCTTAGCTGCATTCCAATACTCGCCCAAGTTTAAAAAACCCTACCGAGTGGTGAGCAAGCCTCTCACTCGGGGGCTTAGCTGCACTCCAGTACTCGCCTAAGTTTGAAAAATCCTACCGAGTGGTGAGCAAGCCTCTCACTCGGGGTCTTAGCTGCTGTCCAGTACTCGCCTAAATTTGAAAAATCGTACCGAGTGGTGAGGTAGCCTTTCACTCGGGGGCTTAGCTGCAGTCCAATACTCGCCTAAATTTGAAAAATCCTACCGAGTGGTGAGGAAGCCTCTCACTCGGGGTCTTAGCTGCAGTCCAATACTCGCCTAAGTTTAAAATACCCTACCGAGTGGTGAGCAAGCCTCTCACTTGGGTGCTTAGCTGCACTCCAGTACTCGCCTAAGTTTGAAAAATCCTACCGAGTGGTGAGCAAGCCTCTCACTCGGGGGCTTAGCTACAGTCCAGTACTCGCCTAAGTCTAAAAAATCCTACCGAGTGGTGAGCAACCCTCTCACTCGGGGGCTTAGGTGCACTCCAGTACTCGCCTAACTTTGAAAAATCCTACCGAGTGGTGAGCAAGTCTCTCCCTCGGGGGCTTAGCTGCAGTCCAGTACTCGCCTAACTTTGAAAAATCCTACCTAGTGGTGAGGAAGCCTCTCACTCGGGGGCTTAGCTTCAGTCCAGTAATTGCCTAAGTTTTAAAATCCTACCAAGTGGTGAGCAAGCCTCTCACTCGGGGTCTTAGCAGTAGTCTAGTACTCGCCTAAATTTGAAAAATCCTAACGAGTGGTGAGGAAGCCTCTCACTCGGGGGCTTAGCTGCAGTCCAATACTCGCCTATGTTTAAAAAACCCTACCGAGTGCTGAGCAAGCCTCTCACTCGGGGGCTTAGCTGCACTCCAGTACTCGCCTAAGTTTGAAAAATCCTATCGAGTGGTGAGCAAGCCTCTCACTCGGGGGCTTAGCTGCAGTCCAGTACTCGCCTAAGTCTAAAAAATCCTATCGAGTGGTGAGCAACCCTCTCACTCGGGGGCTTAGCTGCACTCCAGTACTCGCCTAACTTTGAAAAATCCTACTGAGTTTTGAGGAAGCCTCTCACTCTGGGGCTTAGCTGCAGTCCAATACTCGCCGAAGTTTAAGAAACCCTATCGAGTGGTGAGCAAGCATCGCACTCGGGGGCTTAGCTGCACTCCAGTACTCGCCTAAGTTTAAAAAATCCTACCGAGTGGTGAGCAACCCTCTCACTAGGGTGCTTAGCTGCAGTCCACTACTCGCCTAAGTTTAAAAAATCCTACCGAGTGGTGAGCAAGCCTCTCACTCGGGGGCTTAGCTGTAGTCCAGTACTCGCCTAACTTTGAAAAATCCGACCTAGTGGTGAGGAAGCCTCTCACTCGGGGGCTTAGCTGCAGTCCAGTACTTGCCTAAGTTTTAAAATCTTACCAAGTGGTGAGCAAGCCTCTCACTCAGGGTCTTAGCTGTAGTCCAGTACTCACCTAAATTTGAAAAATCCTACCGAGTGGTGAGGAAGCCTCTCACTCGGGGGCTTAGCTGCAGTCGAATACTCGCCTAAGTTTAAAAAACCCTACCGAGTGGTGAGCAAGCCTCTCACTCGGGGGCTTAGCTGCACTCCAGTACTCGCCTAAGTTTGAAAAATCCTACCGAGTGGTGAGCAAGCCTCTAACTCGGGGGCTTAGTTGCAGTCCAGTACTCGCCTAAGTCTAAAAAATCCTACCGAGTGGTGAGCAACCCTCTCACTCGGGGGCTTAGCTGCACTCCAGTACTCGCCTAACTTTGAAAAATCCTACCGAGTGGTGAGGAAGCCTCTCACTCGGGGGCTTAGCTGCAGTCCAATACTCTCCTAAGTTTAAAAATCCCTACCGAGTGGTGAGCAAGCCTCTCACTCGAACGATTAGCTGCAGTCCAGTACTCGCCTAAGTTTAAAAAATCCTATCAAGTGGTGAGCAAGCCTCTCACTAGGGGGAGTAGCTGCAGTCCAGTACTCGCCTAAGTTTAAAAATTCTACCGAGTGGTGAGCAATCCTCTCACTCGGGTGCTTAGTTGCAGTCCAGTACTCGCCTAAGTTTTAAAATCCTAACGAGTGGTGAGCAAGCCTCTCACTCGGGGGCTTAGCTGCAGTCCAATACTTGCCTAAGTTTAAAAAACCGTACCGAGTGGTGAGCAAGCCTCTCACTCGGGGGCTTAGCTGCACTCTAGTACTCGCCTAATTTTGAAAATCCTACAGAGTGGTGAGCAAGCCTCTCACTCGGGGGCTTAGCTACAATCCAGTACTCGCCCAAGTTTAAAAAACCCTACTGAGTGGTGAGCAAGCCTCTCACTCGGGGGCTTAGCTGCACTACAGTACTCGCCTAAGTTTGAAAAATCCTACCGAGTGGTGAGCAAGCCTCTCACTCGGAGTCTTAGCTGTAGTCCAGTACTCCCCTAAATTTGAAAAATCGTACTGAGTGGTGAGGTAGCCTTTCACTCGTGGGCTTAGCTGCAGTCCAATACTCGCCTAAATTTGAAAAATCCTACCGAGTGGTGAGGAAGCCTCTCACTCGGGGTCTTAGATGCAGTCCAATACTCGCCTAAGTTTAAAATACCCTACCGAGTGGTGAGCAAGCCTCTCACTCGGGGGCTTAGCTGCAGTCTAGTACTCGCCTAAGTTTTAAAATCCTACCAAGTGGTGAGCAAGCCTCTCACTCGGGGTCTTAGCTGTAGTCTAGTACTCGCCTAAATATGAAAAATCCTAACGAGTGGTGAGGAAGCCTCTCACTCGGGGGCTTAGCTGCAGTCCAATACTCGCCTAAGTTTAAAAAACCCTACCGAGTGGTGAGCAAGCCTCTCACTCGGGGGCTTAGCTGCTCTCCAGTACTCGCCTAAGTTTGAAAAATCCTATCGAGTGGTGAGCAAGCCTCTCACTCGGGGTCTTAGCTGTAGTCCAGTACTCCCCTAAATTTGAAAAATCGTACTGAGTGGTGAGGTAGCCTTTCACTCGTGGGCTTAGCTGCAGTCCAATACTCGCCTAAATTTGAAAAATCCTACCGAGTGGTGAGGAAGCCTCTCACTCGGGGTCTTAGATGCAGTCCAATACTCGCCTAAGTTTAAAATACCCTACCGAGTGGTGACCAAGCCTCTCACTCGGGGGCTTAGCTGCAGTCTAGTACTCGCCTAAGTTTTAAAATCCTACCAAGTGGTGAGCAAGCCTCTCACTCGGGGTCTTAGCTGTAGTCTAGTACTCGCCTAAATATGAAAAATCCTAACGAGTGGTGAGGAAGCCTCTCACTCGGGGGCTTAGCTGCAGTCCAATACTCGCCTAAGTTTAAAAAACCCTACCGAGTGGTGAGCAAGCCTCTCACTCGGGGGCTTAGCTGCTCTCCAGTACTCGCCTAAGTTTGAAAAATCCTATCGAGTGGTGAGCAAGCCTCTCACTCGGGGTCTTAGCTGCAGTCCAGTACTCGCCTAAATTTGAAAAATCGTACTGAGTGGTGAGGTAGCCTTTCACTCGGGGGCTTAGCTGCAGTCCAATACTCGCCTAAATTTGAAAAATCCTACCGAGTGGTGAGGAAGCCTCTCACTCGGGGTCTTAGATGAAGTCCAATACTCGCCTAAGTTTAAAATACCCTACCGAGTGGTGAGCAAGCCTCTCACTCGGGGGCTTAGCTGCAGTCCAGTACTCGCCTAAGTTTTAAAATCCTACCAAGTGGTGAGCAAGCCTCTCACTCGGGGTCTTAGCTGTAGTCTAGTACTCGCCTAAATATGAAAAATCCTAACGAGTGGTGAGGAAGCCTCTCACTCGGGGGCTTAGCTGCAGTCCAATACTCGCCTAAGTTTAAAAAACCCTACCGAGTGGTGAGCAAGCCTCTCACTCGGGGGCTTAGCTGCTCTCCATTACTCGCCAAAGTTTGAAAAATCCTATCGAGTGGTGAGCAAGCCTCTCACTCGGGGGCTTAGCTGCAGTCCAGTACTCGCCTAAGTCTAAAAAATCCTATCAAGTGGTGAGCAACCCTCTCACTCGGGGGCTTAGCTACACTCCAGTACTCGCCTAACTTTGAAAAATCCTACTGAGTTTTGAGGAAGCCTCTCACTCAGGGGTTTAGCTGCAGTCCAATACACGCCGAAGTTGAAAAAACCCTATCGAGTGGTGAGCAAGCCTCTCACTCGGGGGCTTAGCTGCACTCCAGTACTCGCCTAAGTTTAAAAAATCCTACCGAGTGGTGAGCAACCCTCTCACTAGGGCGCTTAGCTGCAGTCCACTACTCGCCTAAGTTTAAAAAATCCTACCGAGTGGTGAGCAAGCCTCTCACTCGGGGGCTTAGCTGCAGTCCAGTACTCGCCTAACTTTGAAAAATCCTACCTAGTGGTGAGGAAGCCTCTCACTCAGGGGCTTGGCTGCAGTCCAGTACTTGCCTAAGTTTTAAAATCCAACCAAGTGGTGAGCAAGCCTCTCACTCGGGGTCTTAGCAGTAGTCTAGTACTCGCCTAAATTTGAAAAATCCTAACGAGTGGTGAGGAAGCCTCTCACTCGGGGGCTTAGCTGCAGTCCAATACTCGCCTAAGTTTAAAAAACCCTACCGAGTGGTGAGCAAGCCTCTCACTCGGGGGCTTAGCTGCACTCCAGTACTCGCCTAAGTTTGAAAAATCCTATCGAGTGGTGAGGAAGCCTCTCACTCGGGGTCTTAGATGAAGTCCAATACTCGCCTAAGTTTAAAATACCCTACCGAGTGGTGAGCAAGCCTCTCACTCGGGGGCTTAGCTGCAGTCCAGTACTCGCCTAAGTTTTAAAATCCTACCAAGTGGTGAGCAAGCCTCTCACTCGGGGTCTTAGCTGTAGTCTAGTACTCGCCTAAATATGAAAAATCCTAACGAGTGGTGAGGAAGCCTCTCACTCGGGGGCTTAGCTGCAGTCCAATACTCGCCTAAGTTTAAAAAACCCTACCGAGTGGTGAGCAAGCCTCTCACTCGGGGGCTTAGCTGCACTCCAGTACTCGCCTAAGTTTGAAAAATCCTATCGAGTGGTGAGCAAGCCTCTCACTCGGGGGCTTAGCTGCAGTCCAGTACTCGCCTAAGTCTAAAAAATCCTATCGAGTGGTGAGCAACCCTCTCACTCGGGAGCTTAGCTGCACTCCAGTACTTGCCTAACTTTGAAAAATCCTACTGAGTTTTGAGGAAGCCTCTCACTCGGGGGCTTAGCTGCAGTCCAATACTCGCCGAAGTTTAAAAAACCCTATCGAGTGGTGAGCAAGCCTCTCACTCGGGGGCTTAACTGCACTCCAGTACTCGCCTAAGTTTAAAAAATCATACCGAGTGGTGAGCAACCCTCTCACTAGGGCGCTTAGCTGCAGTCCACTACTCGCCTAAGTTTAAAAAATCCTGCCGAGTGGTGAGCAAGCCTCTCACTCGGGGGCTTAGCTGCAGTCCAGTACTCGCCTAACTTTGAAAAATCCTACCTAGTGGTGAGGAAGCCTCTCACTCGGGGGCTTGGCTGCAGTCCAGTACTTGCCTAAGTTTTAAAATCCTACCAAGTGGTGAGCAAGCCTCTCACTCAGGGGCTTAGCTGTAGTCCAATACTCGCCTAAGTTTAAAAAACCCTACCGAGTGGTGAGCAAGCCTCTCACTCGGGGGCTTAGCTGCAGTCCAATACTCGCCTAAGTTTAAAAAACCCTACCGAGTGGTGAGCAAGCCTCTCACTCGGGGGCTTAGCTGCACTCCAGTACTCGCCTAAGTTTGAAAAGTCCTACCGAGTGGTGAGCAAGCCTCTAACTCAGGGGCTTAGCTGCAGTCCAGTACTCGCCTAAGTCTAAAAAATCCTACCGAGTGGTGAGCAACCCTCTCACTCGGGGGCTTAGCTGCACTCCAGTACTCGCCAAACTTTGAAAAATCCTACCGAGTGGTGAGGAAGCCTCTCACTCGGTTGCTTAGCTGCAGTCCAATACTCTCCTAAGTTTAAAAATCCCTACCGAGTGGTGAGCAAGCCTCTCACTCGATCGATTAGTTGCAGTCAAGTACTCGCCTAAGTTTAAAAAATCCTACCAAGTGGTGAGCAAGCCTCTCACTCGGGGGAGTAGCTGCAGTCCAGTACTCGCCTAAGTTTAAAAATTCTACCGAGTGGTGAGAAATCCTCTCACTCGAGTGCTTAGTTGCAGTCTAGTACTCGCCTAAGTTTTAAAATCCTAATGAGTGGTGAGCAAGCCTCTCACTCGGGGGCTTAGCTGCAGTCCAATACTCGCCTAAGTTTAAAAAACCCTACCGAGTGGTGAGCAAGCCTCTCACTCTGGGGCTTAGCTGCACTCCAGTACTCGCCTAAGTTTGAAAAATCCTACAGAGTGGTGAGCAAGTCTCTCACTCGGGGGCTTAGCTGCAGTCCAGTACTCGCCTAAGTCTAAAAAATCCTACCGAGTGGTGAGCAACCCTCTCACTCGGGGGCTTAGCTGCACTGCAGTACTCGCCTAACTTTGAAAAATCCTACCGAGTGGTCAGGAAGCCTCTCACGCGGGGGCTTAGCTGCATTCCAATACTCGCCCAAGTTTAAAAAACCCTACCGAGTGGTGAGCAAGCCTCTCACTCGGGGGCTTAGCTGCACTCCAGTACTCGCCTAAGTTTGAAAAATCCTACCGAGTGGTGAGCAAGCCTCTCACTCGGGGTCTTAGCTGCTGTCCAGTACTCGCCTAAATTTGAAAAATCGTACCGAGTGGTGAGGTAGCCTTTCACTCGGGGGCTTAGCTGCAGTCCAATACTCGCCTAAATTTGAAAAATCCTACCGAGTGGTGAGGAAGCCTCTCACTCGGGGTCTTAGCTGCAGTCCAATACTCGCCTAAGTTTAAAATACCCTACCGAGTGGTGAGCAAGCCTCTCACTCGGGTGCTTAGCTGCACTCCAGTACTCGCCTAAGTTTGAAAAATCCTACCGAGTGGTGAGCAAGCCTCTCACTCGGGGGCTTAGCTACAGTCCAGTACTCGCCTAAGTCTAAAAAATCCTACCGAGTGGTGAGCAACCCTCTCACTCGGGGGCTTAGGTGCACTCCAGTACTCGCCTAACTTTGAAAAATCCTACCGAGTGGTGAGGAAGCCTCTCACTCGGGGGCTTAGCTGCAGTCCAATACTCGTCTAAGTTTAAAAATCCCTACCGAGTGGTGAGCAAGCCTCTCACTCGGCCGATTAGCTGCAGTCCAGTACTCGCCTAAGTTTAAAAAATCCTACCGAGTGGTGAGCAAGCCTCTCACTGGGGGCGTAGCTGCAGTCCAGTACTCGCCTAAGTTTAAAAATCCTACCGAGTGGTGAGCAATCCTCTCACTTGGGGGCTTAGCTCCAGTCCAGTACTCGCCTAAGTTTTAAAATCCTAACGAGTGGTGAGCAAGCCTCTCACTCGGGGGCTTAGCTGCAGTCCAGTACTTGCCTAAGTTTTAAAATCCTACCAAGTGGTGAGCAAGCCTCTCACTCGGGGTCTTAGCTGTAGTCCAGTACTCGCCGAAATTTGAAAAATCCTAACGAGTGGTGAGGAAGCCTCTCACTCAGGGGCTTAGCTGCAGTCCAATACTCTCCTAAGTTTAAAAAACCCTACCGAGTGGTGAGCAAGCCTCTCACTCAGGGGCTTAGCTGCACTCTAGTACTCGCCTATGTTTGAAAAATCCTACAGAGTGGTGAGCAAGCCTCTCACTCGGGGGCTTAGCTACAGTCCAGTACTCGCCTAAGTCTAAAAAATCCTACCGAGTGGTGAGCAACCCTCTCACTCGGGGGCTTAGCTGCACTCCAGTACTCGCCTAACTTTGAAAAATCCTACCGAGTGGTCAGGAATCCTCTCACGCGGGGGCTTAGCTGCAGTCCAATACTCGCCTAAGTTTAAAAAACCCTACCGAGTGGTGAGCAATCCTCTCACTCGGGGGCTTAGCTGCACTCCAGTAATCGCCTAAGTTTGAAAAATCCTACCAAGTGGTGAGCAAGCCTCTCACTCGGGGTCTTAGCTGCAGTCCTGTACTCACCTAAATTTGAAAAATCCTACAGAGTAGTGAGGAAGCCTCTCCCTCGGGGGCTTAGCTGTAGTCCAATACTCGCCTAAGTTTAAAAAACCCTCTCGAGTGGTGAGCAAGCCTCTCACTCGGGGGCTTAGCTGCACTCCAGTACTCGCCTAAGTTTAAAAAATCCTACCGAGTGGTGAGCAAGCCTCTCACTCGGGGGCTTAGCTGTAGTCCAGTACTCGCCTAAGTCTAACAAATCCTACCGAGTGGTGAGCAACCCTCTCACGCGGGGGCTTAGCTGCACTCCAGTACTCGCCTAACTTTGAAAATTCCTACCTAGTGGTGAGGAAGCCTCTCACTCGGGGGCTTAGCTGCAGTCCAATACTCGCCTAAGTTTAAAAAACCCTACCGAGTGGTGAGCAAGCCTCTCACTCGGGGGCTTATCTGCACTCCAGTACTCGCCTAAGTTTGAAAAAACTTACCGAGTGGTGAGCAAGCCTCTCACTCGGGGGCTTAGCTGCAGTCCAATACTCGCCTAAGTTTAAAAAACCCTACCGAATGGTGAGCAACGCTCTCACTCGGGGGCTTAGCTGCACTCCAGTACTCGCCTAACTTTGAAAAATCCTACCGAGTGGTGTGGAAGCCTCTCACTCGGGGGCTTAGCTGCAGTCCAATACTCGCCTAAGTTTAAAAAACCCTACCGAGTGGTTAGCAAGCCTCTCACTCGGGGGCTTAGCTGCACTCCAGTACCCGCCTAAGTTTGAAAAATCCTACCGAGTGGTGAGCAAGCCTCTCACTCGGGGTCTTAGCTGCAGTCCAGTACTCGCCTAAATTTGAAAAATCCTACCGAGTGGCGAGGAAGCCTCTCACTCGGGGGCTTAGCTGCAGTCCAATACTCGCCTAAGTTTAAAAAACCCTACCGAGTGGTGAGCAATCCTCTCACTCGGGGGCTTAGCTGCACTCCAGTAATCGCCTAAGTTTGAAAAATCCTACCAAGTGGTGAGCAAGCCTCTCACTCGGGGTCTTAGCTGCAGTCCTGTACTCACCTAAATTTGAAAAATCCTACAGAGTAGTGAGGAAGCCTCTCCCTCGGGGGCTTAGCTGTAGTCCAATACTCGCCTAAGTTTAAAAAACCCTATCGAGTGGTGAGCAAGCCTCTCACTTGGGGGCTTAGCTGCACTCCAGTACTCGCCTAAGTTTAAAAAATCCTACCGAGTGGTGAGCAAGCCTCTCACTCGGGGGCTTAGCTGTAGTCCAGTACTCGCCTAAGTCTAAAAAATCCTACCGGGTGGTGAGCAACCCTCTCATGCGGGGGCTTAGCTGCACTCCAGTACTCGCCTAACTTTGAAAATTCCTACCTAGTGGTGAGGAAGCCTCTCACTCGGGGGCTTAGCTGCAGTCCAATACTCGCCTAAGTTTAAAAAACCCTACCGAGTGGTGAGCGAGCCTCTCACTCGGGGGCTTATCTGCACTCCAGTACTCGCCTAAGTTTGAAAAAACTTACCGAGTGGTGAGCAAGCCTCTCACTCGGGGGCTTAGCTGCAGTCCAATACTCGCCTAAGTTTAAAAAACCGTACCGAATGGTGAGCAACGCTCTCACTCGGGGGCTTAGCTGCACTCCAGTAGTCGCCTAACTTTGAAAAATCCTATCGAGTGGTGAGGAAGCCTCTCACTCGGGGGCTTAGCTGCAGTCCAATACTCGCCTAAGTTTAAAAAACCCTACCGAGTGGTTAGCAAGCCTCTCACTCGGGGGCTTAGCTGCACTCCAGTACCCGCCTAAGTTTGAAAAATCCTACCGAGTGGTGAGCAAGCCTCTCACTCGGGATCTTAGCTGCAGTCCAGTACTCGCCTAAATTTGAAAAATCCTACCGAGTGGCGAGGAAGCCTCTCACTCGGGGGCTTAGCTGCAGTCCAATACTCGCCTAAGTTTAAAAAACCCTACCGAGTGGTGAGCAAGCCTCTCACTCGGGGGCTTAGCTGCACTCCAGTACTCGCCTAAGTTTGAAAAATCCTACAGAGTGGTGAGCAAGCCTCTCACTCGGGGGCTTAGCTGCAGTCCAGTACTCTCCTAAGTATAAAAAATCCTACCGAGTGGTGAGCAACCCTCTCACTCGGGGGCTTAGCTGCACTCCAGTACTCGCCTAACTTTGAAAAATCCTACCGAGTTGTGAGGAAGCCTCTCACTCGGGGGCTTAGCTGCAGTCCAATACTCGCCTACGTTTAAAAATCCCAACCGAGTGGTGAGCAAGCCTCTCACTCGGCCGATTAGCTGCAGTCCGGTACTCGCCTAAGTTTAAAAAATCCTACCGAGTGGTCAGCAAGCCTCTCACTCGGGGGCGTAGCTGCAGTCCAGTACTCGCCTAAGTTTAAAAATCCTACCGAGTGGTGAGCAATCCTCTCACTAAGGGGCTTAGCTGCAGTCCAGTACTCGCCTAAATTTTAAAATCCTAACGAGTGGTGAGCAAGCCTCTCCCTAGGGGGCTTAGCTGCAGTCCAGTACTTGCCTAAGTTTTAAAATCCTACCAAGTGGTGAGCAAGCCTCTCACTCGGGGTCTTAGCTGTAGTCCAGTACTCGCCTAAATTTGAAAAATCCTAACCAGTGGTGAGGAAGCCTCTCACTCGGGGGCTTAGCTGCAGTCCAATACTCGCCTAAGTTTAAAAAACCCTACCGAGTGGTGAGCAAGCCTCTCACTCGGGGGCTTAGCTGCACTCCAGTACTCGCCTAAGTTTGAAAACTCCTACAGAGTGGTGAGGAAGCCTCTCACTCGGGGGCTTAGCTGCAGTCCAATACTCGCCTAAGTTTAAAAAACCCTACCGAGTGGTGAGCAAGCCTCTCACTCGGGGGCTTATCTGCACTCCAGTACTCGCCTAAGTTTGAAAAAACTTACCGAGTGGTGAGCAAGCCTCTCACTCGGGGGCTTAGCTGCAGTCCAATACTCGCCTAAGTTTAAAAAACCCTACCGAATGGTGAGCAACGCTCTCACTCGGGGGCTTAGCTGCACTCCAGTACTCGCCTAACTTTGAAAAATCCTACCGAGTGGTGAGGAAGCCTCTCACTCGGGGGCTTAGCTGCAGTCCAATACTCGCCTAAGTTTAAAAAACCCTACCGAGTGGTTAGCAAGCCTCTCACTCGGGGGCTTAGCTGCACTCCAGTACCCGCCTAAGTTTGAAAAATCCTACCGAGTGGTGAGCAAGCCTCTCACTCGGGGTCTTAGCTGCAGTCCAGTACTCGCCTAAATTTGAAAAATCCTACCGAGTGGCGAGGAAGCCTCTCACTTGGGGGCTTAGCTGCAGTCCAATACTCGCCTAAGTTTAAAAAACCCTACCGAGTGGTGAGCAAGCCTCTCACTCGGGGGCTTAGCTGCACTCCAGTACTCGCCTAAGTTTGAAAAATCCTACAGAGTGGTGAGCAAGCCTCTCACTCGGGGGCTTAGCTGCAGTCCAGTACTCTCCTAAGTATAAAAAATCCTACCGAGTGGTGAGCAACCCTCTCACTCGGGGGCTTAGCTGCACTCCAGTACTCGCCTAACTTTGAAAAATCCTACCGAGTTGTGAGGAAGCCTCTCACTCGGGGGCTTAGCTGCAGTCCAATACTCGCCTACGTTTAAAAATCCCAACCGAGTGGTGAGCAAGCCTCTCACTCGGCCGATTAGCTGCAGTCCAGTACTCGCCTAAGTTTGAAAAATCCTACCGAGTGGTCAGCAAGCCTCTCACTCGGGGGCGTAGCTGCAGTCCAGTACTCGCCTAAGTTTAAAAATCCTACCGAGTGGTGAGCAATCCTCTCACTAAGGGGCTTAGCTGCAGTCCAGTACTCGCCTAAGTTTTAAAATCCTAACGAGTGGTGAGCAAGCCTCTCCCTCGGGGGCTTAGCTGCAGTCCAGTACTTGCCTAAGTTTTAAAATCCTACCAAGTGGTGAGCAAGCCTCTCACTCGGGGTCTTAGCTGTAGTCCAGTACTCGCCTAAATTTGAAAAATCCTAACCAGTGGTGAGGAAGCCTCTCACTCGGGGGCTTAGCTGCAGTCCAATACTGGCCTAAGTTTAAAAAACCCTACCGAGTGGTGAGCAAGCCTCTCACTCGGGGGCTTAGCTGTACTCCAGTACTCGCCTAAGTTTGAAAACTCCTACAGAGTGGTGAGCAAGCCTCTCACTCGGGGGCTTAGCTGCAGTCTAGTACTCGCCTAAGTCTAAAAAATCCTATCGAGTGGTGAGCAACCCTCTCACTCGGGGGCTCAGTTGCACTCCAGTACTCGCCTAACTTTGAAAAATCCTACCGAGTGGTCAGGAAGCCTCTCTCGCGGGGGCTTAGCTGCAGTCCAATACTCGCCTAAGTTTAAAAAACCCTACCGAGTGGTGAGCAAGCCTCTCACTCGGGGCCGTAGCTGCACTCCAGTACTCGCCTGAGTTTAAAAAATTCTACCTAGTGGTGAGCAACCCTCTCACTAGGGCGCTTATCTGCAGTCCACTACTCGCCTAAGTTTTAAAAATCCTACCGAGTGGTGAGCAAGCCTCTCACTCGGGGGCTTAGCTGCAGTCCAGTACTCGCCTAAGTTTAAAAAATCATACCGAGTGGTGAGCAAGCTTCTCACTCGGGGGGCTTAGCTGCAGTCCAGTACTCGCCTAAGTTTAAAAATCCTACCGAGTGGTGTGCAATTCTCCCACTCGGGGGCTTAGCTGCAGTCTAGTACTCGCCTAAATTTGAAAAATCCTACCGAGTGGTGAGGAAGCCTCTCACTCGGGGGCTTAGCTGCAGTCCAATACTCGCCTAAGTTTAAAAAACCCTACCGAGTGGTTAGCAAGCCTCTCACTCGGGGGCTTAGCTGCACTCCAGTACCCGCCTAAGTTTGAAAAATCCTACCGAGTGGTGAGCAAGCATCTCACTCGAGGTCTTAGTTGCAGTCCAGTACTCGCCTAAATTTGAAAAATCCTACCGAGTGGTGAGGAAGCCTCTCACTCGGGGGTTAGCTACAGTCCAATACTCGCCTAAGTTTAGAAAACCCTACCGAGTGGTGAGCAAGCCTCTCACTCAGGGGCTTAGCTGCACTCTAGTAGTCGCCTAAGTTTGAAAAATCCTACGGAGTGGTGAGCAAGCCTCTCACTCAGGGGCTTAGCTGCAGTCCAGTACTCGCCTAAGTCTAAAAAATCCTACCGAGTGGTGAGCAACCCTCTCACTCGGGGGCTTAGCTGCACTCCAGTACTCGCCTAACTTTGAAAAAGCCTACCGATTGGTGAGGAAGCCTCTCACTCGGCCGATTAGCTGCAGTCCTGTACTCGCCTAAGTTGAAAAAATCCTACCGAGTGGTGAGCAAGCCTCTCACTCGGGGGCGTAGCTGCAGTCCAGTACTCGCCTAAGTTTAAAAATCCTACCGAGTGGTGAGCAATCCTCTCACTCGGGGGTTTAGCTGCAGTCTAGTACTCGCCTAAGTTTTAAAATCCTAACGAGTGGTGAGCAAGCCTCTAACTCGGGGGCTTAGCTGCTGTCCAGTACTTGCCTAAGTTTTAAAATCCTACCAAGTGGTGAGCAAGCCTCTCACTCGGGGTCTTAGCTGTAGTCCAGTACTCGCCTAAATTTGAAAAATCCTAACGAATGGTGAGGAAGCCTCTCACTCAGGGGCTTAGCTGTAGTCCTATACTTGCCTAAGTTTAAAAAACCCTACCGAGTGGTGAGCAAGCCTCTCACTCAGGGGCTTAGCTGCACTCCAGTACTCGCCTAAGTTTGAAAACTCCTACAGAGTGGTGAGCAAGCCTCTCACTCGGGGGCTTAGCTGCAGTCCAGTACTCGCCTAAGTCTAAAAAATCCTACCGAGTGGTGAGCAACCCTCTCACTCGGGGGCTCAGCTGCACTCCAGTACTCGCCTAACTTTGAAAAATCCTACCGAGTGGTCAGGAAGCTTCTCACGCGGGGGCTTAGCTGCAGTCCAATACTCGCCTAAGTTTAAAAAACCCTACCGAGTGGTGAGCAAGCCTCTCACTCGGGGGCTTAGCTGCAGTCCAGTACTCGCCTAAGTTTAAAAATCCTACCGAGTGGTGTGCAATCCTCCCACTCGGGTGCTTAGCTGCAGTCTAGTACTCGCCTAAATTTGAAAAATCCTACCGAGTGGTGAGGAAGCCTCTCACTCGGGGGCTTAGTTGCAGTCCAATACTCGCCTAAGTTTAAAAAACAATACCGAGTGGTTAGCAAGCCTCTCACTCGGGGGCTTAGCTGCACTCCAGTACCCGCCTAAGTTTGAAAAATCCTACCGAGTGGTGAGCAAGCCTCTCACTCAGGGTCTTAGCTGCAGTCCAGTACTCGCCTAAATTTGAAAAATCCTACTGAGTGGTGAGCAAGCCTCTCACTCGGGGGCTTAGCTGCAGTCCAGTACTCGCCTAAGTTTAAAAATCCTACCGAGTGGTGTGCAATTCTCCCACTCGGGGGCTTAGCTGCAGTCTAGTACTCGCCTAAATTTGAAAAATCCTACCGAGTGGTGAGGAAGCCTCTCACTCGGGGGCTTAGTTGCAGTCCAATACTCGCCTAAGTTTAAAAAACCCTACCGAGTGGTTAGCAAGCCTCTCACTCGGGGGCTTAGCTGCACTCCAGTACCCGCCTAAGTTTTAAAAATCCTACCGAGTGGTGAGCAAGCCTCTCACTCGAGGTCTTAGTTGCAGTCCAGTACTCGCCTAAATTTGAAAAATCCTACCGAGTGGTGAGGAAGCCTCTCACTCGGGGGCTTAGCTACAGTCCAATACTCGCCTAAGTTTAAAAAACCCTACCGAGTGGTGAGCAAGCCTCTCACTCAGGGGCTTAGCTGCACTCTAGTAGTCGCCTAAGTTTGAAAAATCCTACCGAGTGGTGAGCAAGCCTCTCACTCGGGGGCTTAGCTGCAGTCCAGTACTCGCCTAAGTCTAAAAAATCCTACCGAGTGGTGAGCAACCCTCTCACTCGGGGGCTTAGCTGCACTCCAGTACTCGCCTAACTTTGAAAAAGCCTACCGATTGGTGAGGAAGCCTCTCACTCGGGGGCTTAGCTGCACTCCAGTACTCGCCTAACTTTGAAAAAGCCTACCGATTGGTGAGGAAGCCTCTCACTCGGCCGATTAGCTGCAGTCCTGTACTCGCCTAAGTTGAAAAAATCCTACCGAGTGGTGAGCAAGCCTCTCACTCGGGGGCGTAGCTACAGTCCAGTACTCGCCTAAGTTTAAAAATCCTACCGAGTGGTGAGCAATCCTCTCACTCGGGGGTTTAGCTGCAGTCTAGTACTCGCCTAAGTTTTAAAATCCTAACGAGTGGTGAGCAAGCCTCTAACTCGGGGGCTTAGCTGCTGTCCAGTACTTGCCTAAGTTTTAAAATCCTACCAAGTGGTGAGCAAGCCTCTCACTCGGGGTCTTAGCTGTAGTCCAGTACTCGCCTAAATTTGAAAAATCCTAACGAATGGTGAGGAAGCCTCTCACTCAGGGGCTTAGCTGTAGTCCTATACTTGCCTAAGTTTAAAAAACCCTACCGAGTGGTGAGCAAGCCTCTCACTCAGGGGCTTAGCTGCACTCGAGTACTCACCTAAGTTTGAAAACTCCTACAGAGTGGTGAGCAAGCCTCTCACTCGGGGGCTTAGCTGCAGTCCAGTACTCGCCTAAGTCTAAAAAATCCTACCGAGTGGTGAGCAACCCTCTCACTCGGGGGCTCAGCTGCACTCCAGTACTCGCCTAACTTTGAAAAATCCTACCGAGTGGTCAGGAAGCTTCTCACGCGGGGGCTTAGCTGCAGTCCAATACTCGCCTAAGTTTAAAAAACCCTACCGAGTGGTGAGCAAGCCTCTCACTCGGGGGCTTAGCTGCAGTCCAGTTCTCGGCTAAGTTTAAAAATCCTACCGAGTGGTGTGCAATCCTCCCACTCGGGTGCTTAGCTGCAGTCTAGTACTCGCCTAAATTTGAAAAATCCTACCGAGTGGTGAGGAAGCCTCTCACTCGGGGGCTTAGCTGCAGTCCAATACTCGCCTAAGTTTAAAAAACAATACCGAGTGGTTAGCAAGCCTCTCACTCGGGGGCTTAGCTGCACTCCAGTACCCGCCTAAGTTTGAAAAATCCTACCGAGTGGTGAGCAAGCCTCTCACTCAGGGTCTTAGCTGCAGTCCAGTACTCGCCTAAATTTGAAAAATCCTACTGAGTGGTGAGCAAGCCTCTCACTCGGGGGCTTAGCTGCAGTCCAGTACTTGCCTAAGTTTAAAAATCCTACCGAGTGGTGTGCAATTCTCCCACTCGGGGGCTTAGCTGCAGTCTAGTACTCGCCTAAATTTGAAAAATCCTACCGAGTGGTGAGGAAGCCTCTCACTCGGGGGCTTAGTTGCAGTCCAATACTCGCCTAAGTTTAAAAAAACCTACCGAGTGGTTAGCAAGCCTCTCACTCGGGGGCTTAGCTGCACTCCAGTACCCGCCTAAGTTTGAAAAATCCTACCGAGTGGTGAGCAAGCCTCTCACTCGAGGTCTTAGTTGCAGTCCAGTACTCGCCTAAATTTGAAAAATCCTACCGAGTGGTGAGGAAGCCTCTCACTCGGGGGCTTAGCTACAGTCCAATACTCGCCTAAGTTTAAAAAACCCTACCGAGTGGTGAGCAAGCCTCTCACTCAGGGGCTTAGCTGCACTCTAGTAGTCGCCTAAGTTTGAAAAATCCTACCGAGTGGTGAGCAAGCCTCTCACTCGGGGGCTTAGCTGCAGTCCAGTACTCACCTAAGTCTAAAAAATCCTACCGAGTGGTGAGCAACCCTCTCACTCAGGGGCTTAGCTGCACTCCAGTACTCGCCTAACTTTGAAAAAGCCTACCGATTGGTGAGGAAGCCTCTCACTCGGGGGCTTAGCTGCAGTCCAATACTCGCGTAAGTTTAAAAATCCCTACCGAGTGGTGAGCAAGCCTCTCACTCGGCCGATTAGCTGCAGTCCTGTACTCGCCTATGTTGAAAAAATCCTACCGAGTGGTGAGCAAGCCTCTCACTCGGGGGCGTAGCTGCAGTCCAGTACTGGCCTAAGTTTAAAAATCCTACCGAGTGGTGAGCAATCCTCTCACTCGGGGGTTTAGCTGCAGTCTAGTACTCGCCTAAGTTTTAAAATCCTAACGAGTGGTGAGCAAGCCTCTAACTCGGGGGCTTAGCTGTTGTCCAGTACTTGCCTAAGTTTTAAAATCCTACCAAGTGGTGAGCAAGCCTCTCACTCGGGGTCTTAGCTGTAGTCCAGTACTCGCCTAAATTTGAAAAATCCTAACGAATGGTGAGGAAGCCTCTCACTCAGGGGCTTAGCTGTAGTCCTATACTTGCCTAAGTTTAAAAAACCCTACCGAGTGGTGAGCAAGCCTCTCACTCAGGGGCTTAGCTGCACTCCAGTACTCGCCTAAGTTTGAAAACTCCTACAGAGTGGTGAGCAGGCCTCTCACTCTGGGGCTTAGCTGCAGTCCAGTACTCGCCTAAGTCTAAAAAATCCTACCGAGTGGTGAGCAACCCTCTCACTCGGGGGCTCAGCTGCACTCCAGTACTCGCCTAACTTTGAAAAATCCTACCGAGTGGTCAGGAAGCTTCTCACGCGGGGGCTTAGCTGCAGTCCAATACTTGCCTAAGTTTAAAAAACCCTACCGAGTGGTGAGCAAGCCTCTCACTCGGGGGCTTAGCTGCAGTCCAGTACTCGCCTAAGTTTAAAAATCCTAACGAGTGGTGTGCAATCCTCCCACTCGGGTGCTTAGCTGCAGTCTAGTACTCGCCTAAATTTGAAAAATCCTACCGAGTGGTGAGGAAGCCTCTCACTCGGGGGCTTAGCTGCAGTCCAATACTCGCCTAAGTTTAAAAAACAATACCGAGTGGTTAGCAAGCCTCTCACTCGGGGGCTTAGCTGCACTCCAGTACCCGCCTAAGTTTGAAAAATCCTACCGAGTGGTGAGCAAGCCTCTCACTCAGGGTCTTAGCTGCAGTCCAGTACTCGCCTAAATTTGAAAAATCCTACCGAGTGGTGAGCAAGCCTCTCACTCGGGGGCTTAGCTGCACTCCAGTACTCGCCTAAGTTTCAAAAATCCTACCGAGTGGTGAGCAAGCCTCTCACTCGGGGGCTTAGCTGCAGTCCAGTACTCGCCTAAGTCTAAAAAATCCTACCGAGTGGTGAGCAACCCTCTCACTCGGGAGCTTAGCTGCACTCCAGTACTCGCCTAACTTTGAAAAATCCTACCGAGTGGTGAGGAAGCCTCTCACTCGGGGGCTTAGCTACAGTCCAATACTCGCCTAAGTTTAAAAAACCCTACCGAGTGGTGAGCAAGCCTCTCACTCAGGGGCTTAGCTGCACTCTAGTAGTCGCCTAAGTTTGAAAAATCCTACCGAGTGGTGAGCAAGCCTCTCACTCGGGGGCTTAGCTGCAGTCCAGTACTCGCCTAAGTCTAAAAAATCCTACCGAGTGGTGAGCAACCCTCTCACTCGGGGGCTTAGCTGCACTCCAGTACTCGCCTAACTTTGAAAAAGCCTACCGATTGGTGAGGAAGCCTCTCACTCGGGGGCTTAGCTGCAGTCCAATACTCGCGTAAGTTTAAAAATCCCTACCGAGTGGTGAGCAAGCCTCTCACTCGGCCGATTAGCTGCAGTCCTGTACTCGCCTAAGTTGAAAAAATCCTACCGAGTGGTGAGCAAGCCTCTCACTCGGGGGCGTAGCTGCAGTCTAGTACTGGCCTAAGTTTAAAAATCCTACCGAGTGGTGAGCAATCCTCTCACTCGGGGGTTTAGCTGCAGTCTAGTACTCGCCTAAGTTTTAAAATCCTAACGAGTGGTGAGCAAGCCTCTAACTCGGGGGCTTAGCTGTTATCCAGTACTTGCCTAAGTTTTAAAATCCTACCAAGTGGTGAGCAAGCCTCTCACTCGGGGTCTTAGCTGTAGTCCAGTACTCGCCTAAATTTGAAAAATCCTAACGAATGGTGAGGAAGCCTCTCACTCAGGGGCTTAGCTGTAGTCCTATACTTGCCTAAGTTTAAAAAACCCTACCGAGTGGTGAGCAAGCCTCTCACTCAGGGGCTTAGCTGCACTCCAGTACTCGCCTAAGTTTGAAAACTCCTACAGAGTGGTGAGCAGGCCTCTCACTCTGGGGCTTAGCTGCAGTCCAGTACTCGCCTAAGTCTAAAAAATCCTACCGAGTGGTGAGCAAGCCTCTCACTCGGGGGCTCAGCTGCACTCCAGTACTCGCCTAACTTTGAAAAATCCTACCGAGTGGTCAGGAAGCTTCTCACGCGGGGGATTAGCTGCAGTCCAATACTCGCCTAAGTTTAAAAAACCCTACCGAGTGGTGAGCAAGCCTCTCACTCGGGGGCTTAGCTGCAGTCCAGTACTCGCCTAAGTTTAAAAATCCTAACGAGTGGTGTGCAATCCTCCCACTCGGGTGCTTAGCTGCAGTCTAGTACTCGCCTAAATTTGAAAAATCCTACCGAGTGGTGAGGAAGCCTCTCACTCGGGGGCTTAGCTGCAGTCCAATACTCGCCTAAGTTTAAAAAACAATACCGAGTGGTTAGCAAGCCTCTCACTCGGGGGCTTAGCTGCACTCCAGTACCCGCCTAAGTTTGAAAAATCCTACCGAGTGGTGAGCAAGCCTCTCACTGAGGGTCTTAGCTGCAGTCCAGTACTCGCCTAAATTTGAAAAATCCTACCGAGTGGTGAGCAAGCCTCTCACTCGGGGGCTTAGCTGCACTCCAGTACTCGCCTAAGTTTCAAAAATCCTACCGAGTGGTGAGCAAGCCTCTCACTCGGGGGCTTAGCTGCAGTCCAGTACTCGCCTAAGTCTAAAAAATCCTACCGAGTGGTGAGCAACCCTCTCACTCGGGAGCTTAGCTGCACTCCAGTACTCGCCTAACTTTGAAAAATCCTACCGAGTGGTGAGGAAGCCTCTCACTCGGGGGCTTAGCTACAGTCCAATACTCGCCTAAGTTTAAAAAACCCTACCGAGTGGTGAGCAAGCCTCTCACTCAGGGGCTTAGCTGCACTCTAGTAGTCGCCTAAGTTTGAAAAATCCTACCGAGTGGTGAGCAAGCCTCTCACTCGGGGGCTTAGCTGCAGTCCAGTACTCGCCTAAGTCTAAAAAATCCTACCGAGTGGTGAGCAACCCTCTCACTCGGGGGCTTAGCTGCACTCCAGTACTCGCCTAACTTTGAAAAAGCCTACCGATTGGTGAGGAAGCCTCTCACTCGGGGGCTTAGCTGCAGTCCAATACTCGCGTAAGTTTAAAAATCCCTACCGAGTGGTGAGCAAGCCTCTCACTCGGCCGATTAGCTGCAGTCCTGTACTCGCCTATGTTGAAAAAATCCTACCGAGTGGTGAGCAAGCCTCTCACTCGGGGGCGTAGCTGCAGTCCAGTACTGGCCTAAGTTTAAAAATCCTACCGAGTGGTGAGCAATCCTCTCACTCGGGGGTTTAGCTGCAGTCTAGTACTCGCCTAAGTTTTAAAATCCTAACGAGTGGTGAGCAAGCCTCTAACTCGGGGGCTTAGCTGTTGTCCAGTACTTGCCTAAGTTTTAAAATCCTACCAAGTGGTGAGCAAGCCTCTCACTCGGGGTCTTAGCTGTAGTCCAGTACTCGCCTAAATTTGAAAAATCCTAACGAATGGTGAGGAAGCCTCTCACTCAGGGGCTTAGCTGTAGTCCTATACTTGCCTAAGTTTAAAAAACCCTACCGAGTGGTGAGCAAGCCTCTCACTCAGGGGCTTAGCTGCACTCCAGTACTCGCCTAAGTTTGAAAACTCCTACAGAGTGGTGAGCAGGCCTCTCACTCTGGGGCTTAGCTGCAGTCCAGTACTCGCCTAAGTCTAAAAAATCCTACCGAGTGGTGAGCAACCCTCTCACTCGGGGGCTCAGCTGCACTCCAGTACTCGCCTAACTTTGAAAAATCCTACCGAGTGGTCAGGAAGCTTCTCACGCGGGGGCTTAGCTGCAGTCCAATACTTGCCTAAGTTTAAAAAACCCTACCGAGTGGTGAGCAAGCCTCTCACTCGGGGGCTTAGCTGCAGTCCAGTACTCGCCTAAGTTTAAAAATCCTAACGAGTGGTGTGCAATCCTCCCACTCGGGTGCTTAGCTGCAGTCTAGTACTCGCCTAAATTTGAAAAATCCTACCGAGTGGTGAGGAAGCCTCTCACTCGGGGGCTTAGCTGCAGTCCAATACTCGCCTAAGTTTAAAAAACAATACCGAGTGGTTAGCAAGCCTCTCACTCGGGGGCTTAGCTGCACTCCAGTACCCGCCTAAGTTTGAAAAATCCTACCGAGTGGTGAGCAAGCCTCTCACTCAGGGTCTTAGCTGCAGTCCAGTACTCGCCTAAATTTGAAAAATCCTACCGAGTGGTGAGCAAGCCTCTCACTCGGGGGCTTAGCTGCACTCCAGTACTCGCCTAAGTTTCAAAAATCCTACCGAGTGGTGAGCAAGCCTCTCACTCGGGGGCTTAGCTGCAGTCCAGTACTCGCCTAAGTCTAAAAAATCCTACCGAGTGGTGAGCAACCCTCTCACTCGGGAGCTTAGCTGCACTCCAGTACTCGCCTAACTTTGAAAAATCCTACCGAGTGGTGAGGAAGCCTCTCACTCGGGGGCTTAGCTACAGTCCAATACTCGCCTAAGTTTAAAAAACCCTACCGAGTGGTGAGCAAGCCTCTCACTCAGGGGCTTAGCTGCACTCTAGTAGTCGCCTAAGTTTGAAAAATCCTACCGAGTGGTGAGCAAGCCTCTCACTCGGGGGCTTAGCTGCAGTCCAGTACTCGCCTAAGTCTAAAAAATCCTACCGAGTGGTGAGCAACCCTCTCACTCGGGGGCTTAGCTGCACTCCAGTACTCGCCTAACTTTGAAAAAGCCTACCGATTGGTGAGGAAGCCTCTCACTCGGGGGCTTAGCTGCAGTCCAATACTCGCGTAAGTTTAAAAATCCCTACCGAGTGGTGAGCAAGCCTCTCACTCGGCCGATTAGCTGCAGTCCTGTACTCGCCTAAGTTGAAAAAATCCTACCGAGTGGTGAGCAAGCCTCTCACTCGGGGGCGTAGCTGCAGTCTAGTACTGGCCTAAGTTTAAAAATCCTACCGAGTGGTGAGCAATCCTCTCACTCGGGGGTTTAGCTGCAGTCTAGTACTCGCCTAAGTTTTAAAATCCTAACGAGTGGTGAGCAAGCCTCTAACTCGGGGGCTTAGCTGTTGTCCAGTACTTGCCTAAGTTTTAAAATCCTACCAAGTGGTGAGCAAGCCTCTCACTCGGGGTCTTAGCTGTAGTCCAGTACTCGCCTAAATTTGAAAAATCCTAATGAATGGTGAGGAAGCCTCTCACTCAGGGGCTTAGCTGTAGTCCTATACTTGCCTAAGTTTAAAAAACCCTACCGAGTGGTGAGCAAGCCTCTCACTCAGGGGCTTAGCTGCACTCCAGTACTCGCCTAAGTTTGAAAACTCCTACAGAGTGGTGAGCAGGCCTCTCACTCTGGGGCTTAGCTGCAGTCCAGTACTCGCCTAAGTCTAAAAAATCCTACCGAGTGGTGAGCAAGCCTCTCACTCGGGGGCTCAGCTGCACTCCAGTACTCGCCTAACTTTGAAAAATCCTACCGAGTGGTCAGGAAGCTTCTCACGCGGGGGCTTAGCTGCAGTCCAATACTCGCCTAAGTTTAAAAAACCCTACCGAGTGGTGAGCAAGCCTCTCACTCGGGGGCTTAGCTGCAGTCCAGTACTCGCCTAAGTTTAAAAATCCTAACGAGTGGTGTGCAATCCTCCCACTCGGGTGCTTAGCTGCAGTCTAGTACTCGCCTAAATTTGAAAAATCCTACCGAGTGGTGAGGAAGCCTCTCACTCGGGGGCTTAGCTGCAGTCCAATACTCGCCTAAGTTTAAAAAACAATACCGAGTGGTTAGCAAGCCTCTCACTCGGGGGCTTAGCTGCACTCCAGTACCCGCCTAAGTTTGAAAAATCCTACCGAGTGGTGAGCAAGCCTCTCACTGAGGGTCTTAGCTGCAGTCCAGTACTCGCCTAAATTTGAAAAATCCTACCGAGTGGTGAGCAAGCCTCTCACTCGGGGGCTTAGCTGCACTCCAGTACTCGCCTAAGTTTCAAAAATCCTACCGAGTGGTGAGCAAGCCTCTCACTCGGGGGCTTAGCTGCAGTCCAGTACTCGCCTAAGTCTAAAAAATCCTACCGAGTGGTGAGCAACCCTCTCACTCGGGAGCTTAGCTGCACTCCAGTACTCGCCTAACTTTGAAAAATCCTACCGAGTGGTGAGGAAGCCTCTCACTCGGGGGCTTAGCTACAGTCCAATACTCGCCTAAGTTTAAAAAACCCTACCGAGTGGTGAGCAAGCCTCTCACTCAGGGGCTTAGCTGCACTCTAGTAGTCGCCTAAGTTTGAAAAATCCTACCGAGTGGTGAGCAAGCCTCTCACTCGGGGGCTTAGCTGCAGTCCAGTACTCGCCTAAGTCTAAAAAATCCTACCGAGTGGTGAGCAACCCTCTCACTCGGGGGCTTAGCTGCACTCCAGTACTCGCCTAACTTTGAAAAAGCCTACCGATTGGTGAGGAAGCCTCTCACTCGGGGGCTTAGCTGCAGTCCAATACTCGCGTAAGTTTAAAAATCCCTACCGAGTGGTGAGCAAGCCTCTCACTCGGCCGATTAGCTGCAGTCCTGTACTCGCCTAAGTTGAAAAAATCCTACCGAGTGGTGAGCAAGCCTCTCACTCGGGGGCGTAGCTGCAGTCCAGTACTGGCCTAAGTTTAAAAATCCTACCGAGTGGTGAGCAATCCTCTCACTCGGGGGTTTAGCTGCAGTCTAGTACTCGCCTAAGTTTTAAAATCCTAACGAGTGGTGAGCAAGCCTCTAACTCGGGGGCTTAGCTGTTGTCCAGTACTTGCCTAAGTTTTAAAATCCTACCAAGTGGTGAGCAAGCCTCTCACTCGGGGTCTTAGCTGTAGTCCAGTACTCGCCTAAATTTGAAAAATCCTAACGAATGGTGAGGAAGCCTCTCACTCAGGGGCTTAGCTGTAGTCCTATACTTGCCTAAGTTTAAAAAACCCTACCGAGTGGTGAGCAAGCCTCTCACTCAGGGGCTTAGCTGCACTCCAGTACTCGCCTAAGTTTGAAAACTCCTACAGAGTGGTGAGCAGGCCTCTCACTCTGGGGCTTAGCTGCAGTCCAGTACTCGCCTAAGTCTAAAAAATCCTACCGAGTGGTGAGCAACCCTCTCACTCGGGGGCTCAGCTGCACTCCAGTACTCGCCTAACTTTGAAAAATCCTACCGAGTGGTCAGGAAGCTTCTCACGCGGGGGCTTAGCTGCAGTCCAATACTCGCCTAAGTTTAAAAAACCCTACCGAGTGGTGAGCAAGCCTCTCACTCGGGGGCTTAGCTGCAGTCCAGTACTCGCCTAAGTTTAAAAATCCTAACGAGTGGTGTGCAATCCTCCCACTCGGGTGCTTAGCCGCAGTCTAGTACTCGCCTAAATTTGAAAAATCCTACCGAGTGGTGAGGAAGCCTCTCACTCGGGGGCTTAGCTGCAGTCCAATACTCGCCTAAGTTTAAAAAACAATACCGAGTGGTTAGCAAGCCTCTCACTCGGGGGCTTAGCTGCACTCCAGTACCCACCTAAGTTTGAAAAATCCTACCGAGTGGTGAGCAAGCCTCTCACTCAGGGTCTTAGCTGCAGTCCAGTACTCGCCTAAATTTGAAAAATCCTACCGAGTGGTGAGCAAGCCTCTCACTCAGGGGCTTAGCTGCACTCCAGTACTCGCCTAAGTTTCAAAAATCCTACCGAGTGGTGAGCAAGCCTCTCACTCGGGGGCTTAACTGCAGTCCAGTACTCGCCTAAGTCTAAAAAATCCTACCGAGTGGTGAGCAACCCTCTCACTCGGGAGCTTAGCTGCACTCCAGTACTCGCCTAACTTTGAAAAATCCTACCGAGTGGTGAGGAAGCCTCTCACTCGGGGGCTTAGCTGCAGTCCAATACTCGCCTAAATTTAAAAATCCCTACCGAGTGGTGAGCAAGCCTCTCACTCGGCCGATTACCTGCAGTCCTGTACTCGCCTAAGTTTAAAAAATCCTACCGAGTGGTGAGCAAGCCTCTCACTCGGGGGCGTAGCTGCAGTCCAGTACTCGCCTAAGTTTAAACATCCTACCGAGTGGTGAGCAATCCTCTCACTCGGGGGCTTAGCTGCAGTCTAGTACTCGCCTAAGTTTTAAAATCCTAACGAGTGGTGAGCAAGCCTCTCACTCGGGGCTTAGCAGTTGTCCAGTACTTGCCTAAGTTTTAAAATCCTACCAAGTGGTGAGCAAGCCTCTCACTAGGTGTCTTACCTGTAGTCCAGTACTCGCCTAAATTTGAAAAATCCTAACGAATGGTGAGGAAGCCTCTCACTCAGGGGTTTAGCTGTAGTCCTATACTCGCCTAAGTTTAAAAACCCCTACCGAGTGGTGAGCAAGCCTCTCACTCAGGGGCTTAGCTGGACTCCAGTACTCGCCTAAGTTTGAAAACTCCTACAGAGTGGTGAGCAAGCCTCTCACTCGGGGGCTTAGCTGCAGTCCAGTACTCGCCTAAGTCTAAAAAATCCTACCGAGTGGTGAGCAACCCTCTCACTCGGGGGCTCAGCTGCACTCCAGTACTCGCCTAACTTTGAAAAATCCTACCGAGTGGTCAGGAAACTTCTCACGCGGGGGCTTAGCTGCAGTCCAATACTCGCCTAAGTTGAAAAAATCCTACCGAGTGGTGAGCAAGCCTCTCACTCGGGGGCGTAGCTGCAGTCCAGTACTCGCCTAAGTTTAAAAATCCTACCGAGTGGTGAGCAATCCTCTCACTCGGGGGTTTAGCTGCAGTCTAGTACTCGCCTAAGTTTTAAAATCCTAACGAGTGGTGAGCAAGCCTCTAACTCGGGGGCTTAGCTGCTGTCCAGTACTTGCCTAAGTTTTAAAATCCTACCAAGTGGTGAGCAAGCCTCTCACTCGGGGTCTTAGCTGTAGTCCAGTACTCGCCTCAATTTGAAAAATCCTAACGAATGGTGAGGAAGCCTCTCACTCAGGGGCTTAGCTGTAGTCCTATACTTGCCTAAGTTTAAAAAACCCTACCGAGTGGTGAGCAAGCCTCTCACTCAGGGGCTTAGCTGCACTCCAGTACTCGCCTAAGTTTGAAAACTCCTACAGAGTGGTGAGCAAGCCTCTCACTCGGGGGCTTAGCTGCAGTCCAGTACTCGCCTAAGTCTAAAAAATCCTACCGAGTGGTGAGCAACCCTCTCACTCGGGGGCTCAGCTGCACTCCCGTACTCGCCTAACTTTGAAAAATCCTACCGAGTAATCAGGAAGCTTCTCACGCGGGGGCTTAGCTGCAGTCCAATACTCGCCTAAGTTTAAAAAACCCTACCGAGTGGTGAGCAAGCCTCTCACTCGGGGGCTTAGCTGCAGTCCAGTACTCGCCTAAGTTTAAAAATCCTACCGAGTGGTGTGCAATCCTCCCACTCGGGGGCTTAGCTGCAGTCTAGTACTCGCCTAAATTTGAAAAATCCTACCGAGTGGTGAGGAAGCCTCTCACTCGGGGGCTTAGCTGCAGTCCAATACTCGCCTAAGTTTAAAAAACAATACCGAGTGGTTAGCAAGCCTCTCACTCGGGGGCTTAGCTGCACTCCAGTACCCGCCTAAGTTTGAAAAATCCTACCGAGTGGTGAGCAAGCCTCTCACTCAGGGTCTTAGCTGCAGTCCAGTACTCGCCTAAATTTGAAAAATCCTACCGAGTGGTGAGCAAGCCTCTCACTCGGGGGCTTAGCTGCACTCCAGTACTCGCCTAAGTTTCAGAAATCCTACCGAGTGGTGAGCAAGCCTCTCACTCGGGGGCTTAGCTGCAGTCCAGTACTCGCCTAAGTCTAAAAAATCCTACCGAGTGGTGAGCAACCCTCTCACTCGGGGGCTCAGCTGCACTCCAGTACTCGCCTAACTTTGAAAAATCCTACCGAGTGGTCAGGAAGCTTCTCACGCGGGGGCTTAGATGCAGTCCAATACTCGCCTAAGTTTAAAAAACCCTACCGAGTGGTGAGCAAGCCTCTCACTCGGGGGCTTAGCTGCAGTCCAGTACTCGCCTAAGTTTAAAAATCCTACCGAGTGGTGTGCAATCCTCCCACTCGGGGGCTTAGCTGCAGTCTAGTACTCGCGTAAATTTGAAAAATCCTACCGAGTGGTGAGGAAGCCTCTCACTCGGGGGCTTAGCTGCAGTCCAATACTCGCCTAAGTTTAAAAAACAATACCAAGTGGTTAGCAAGCCTCTCACTCGGGGGCTTAGCTGCACTCCAGTACCCGCCTAAGTTTGAAAAATCCTACCGAGTGGTGAGCAAGCCTCTCACTCAGGGTCTTAGCTGCAGTCCAGTACTCGCCTAAATTTGAAAAATCCTACCGAGTGGTGAGCAAGCCTCTCACTCGGGGGCTTAGCTGCACTCCAGTACTCGCCTAAGTTTCAAAAATCCTACCGAGTGGTGAGCAATCCTCTCACTCGGGGGTTTAGCTGGAGTCTAGTACTCGCCTAAGTTTTAAAATCCTAACGAGTGGTGAGCAAGCCTCTAACTCGGGGGCTTAGCTGCTGTCCAGTACTTGCCTAAGTTTTAAAATCCTACCAAGTGGTGAGCAAGCCTCTCACTCGTGGACTTAGCTGTAGTCCAGTACTCGCCTAAATTTGAAAAATCCTAACGAATGGTGAGGAAGCCTCTCACTCAGGGGCTTAGTTGTAGTCCTATACTTGCCTAAGTTTAAAAAACCCTACCGAGTGGTGAGCAAGCCTCTCACTCAGGGGCTTAGCTGCACTCCAGTACTCGCCTAAGTTTGAAAACTCCTACAGAGTGGTGAGCAAGCCTCTCACTCGGGGGCTTAGCTGCAGTCCAGTACTCGCCTAAGTCTAAAAAATCCTACCGAGTGGTGAGCAACCCTCTCACTCGGGGGCTCAGCTGCACTCCAGTACTCGCCTAACTTTGAAAAATCCTACCGAGTGGTTAGCAAGCTTCTCACGCGGGGGCTTAGCTGCAGTCCAATACTCGCCTAAGTTTAAAAAACCCTACCGAGTGGTGAGCAAGCCTCTCACTCGGGGGCTTAGCTGCAGTCCAGTACTCGCCTAAGTTTAAAAATCCTACCGAGTGGTGTGCAATCCTCCCACTCGGGGGCTTAGCTGCAGTCCAGTACTCGCCTAAGTTTCAGGAATCCTACCGAGTGGTGAGCAAGCCTCTCACTCGGGGGCTTAGCTGCAGTCCAGTACTCGCCTAAGTCTAAAAAATCCTACCGAGTGGTGAGCAACCCTCTCACTCGGGGGCTCAGCTGCACTCCAGTACTCGCCTAACTTTGAAAAATCCTACCGAGTGGTCAGGAAGCTTCTCACGCGGGGGCTTAGATGCAGTCCAATACTCGCCTAAGTTTAAAAAACCCTACCGAGTGGTGAGCAAGCCTCTCACTCGGGGGCTTAGCTGCAGTCCAGTACTCGCCTAAGTTTAAAAATCCTACCGAGTGGTGTGCAATCCTCCCACTCGGGGGCTTAGCTGCAGACTAGTACTCGCCTAAATTTGAAAAATCCTACCGAGTGGTGAGGAAGCCTCTCACTCGGGGGCTTAGCCGAAGTCCAATACTCGCCTAAGTTTAAAAAACAATACCGAGTGGTTAGCAAGCCTCTCACTCGGGGGCTTAGCTGCACTCCAGTACCCGCCTAAGTTTGAAAAATCCTACCGAGTGGTGAGCAAGCCTCTCACTCAGGGTCTTAGCTGCAGTCCAGTACTCGCCTAAATTTGAAAAATCCTACCGAGTGGTGAGCAAGCCTCTCACTCGGGGGCTTAGCTGCACTCCAGTACTCGCCTAAGTTTCAAAAATCCTACCGAGTGGTGAGCAATCCTCTCACTCGGGGGTTTAGCTGGAGTCTAGTACTCGCCTAAGTTTTAAAATCCTAACGAGTGGTGAGCAAGCCTCTAACTCGGGGGCTTAGCTGCTGTCCAGTACTTGCCTAAGTTTTAAAATCCTACCAAGTGGTGAGCAAGCCTCTCACTCGGGGTCTTAGCTGTAGTCCAGTACTCGCCTAAATTTGAAAAATCCTAACGAATGGTGAGGAAGCCTCTCACTCAGGGGCTTAGCTGTAGTCCTATACTTGCCTAAGTTTAAAAAACCCTACCGAGTGGTGAGCAAGCCTCTCACTCAGGGGCTTAGCTGCACTCCAGTACTCGCCTAAGTTTGAAAACTCCTACAGAGTGGTGAGCAAGCCTCTCACTCGGGGGCTTAGCTGCAGTCCAGTACTCGCCTAAGTCTAAAAAATCCTACCGAGTGGTGAGCAACCCTCTCACTCGGGGGCTCAGCTGCACTCCCGTACTCGCCTAACTTTGAAAAATCCTACCGAGTAATCAGGAAGCTTCTCACGCGGGGGCTTAGCTGCAGTCCAATACTCGCCTAAGTTTAAAAAACCCTACCGAGTGGTGAGCAAGCCTCTCACTCGGGGGCTTAGCTGCAGTCCAGTACTCGCCTAAGTTTAAAAATCCTACCGAGTGGTGTGCAATCCTCCCACTCGGGGGCTTAGCTGCAGTCTAGTACTCGCCTAAATTTGAAAAATCCTACCGAGTGGTGAGGAAGCCTCTCACTCGGGGGCTTAGCTGCAGTCCAATACTCGCCTAAGTTTAAAAAACAATACCGAGTGGTTAGCAAGCCTCTCACTCGGGGGCTTAGCTGCACTCCAGTACCCGCCTAAGTTTGAAAAATCCTACCGAGTGGTGAGCAAGCCTCTCACTCAGGGTCTTAGCTGCAGTCCAGTACTCGCCTAAATTTGAAAAATCCTACCGAGTGGTGAGCAAGCCTCTCACTCGGGGGCTTAGCTGCACTCCAGTACTCGCCTAAGTTTCAGAAATCCTACCGAGTGGTGAGCAAGCCTCTCACTCGGGGGCTTAGCTGCAGTCCAGTACTCGCCTAAGTCTAAAAAATCCTACCGAGTGGTGAGCAACCCTCTCACTCGGGGGCTCAGCTGCACTCCAGTACTCGCCTAACTTTGAAAAATCCTACCGAGTGGTTAGGAAGCTTCTCACGCGGGGGCTTAGATGCAGTCCAATACTCGCCTAAGTTTAAAAAACCCTACCGAGTGGTGAGCAAGCCTCTCACTCGGGGGCTTAGCTGCAGTCCAGTACTCGCCTAAGTTTAAAAATCCTACCGAGTGGTGTGCAATCCTCCCACTCGGGGGCTTAGCTGCAGTCTAGTACTCGCGTAAATTTGAAAAATCCTACCGAGTGGTGAGGAAGCCTCTCACTCGGGGGCTTAGCTGCAGTCCAATACTCGCCTAAGTTTAAAAAACAATACCAAGTGGTTAGCAAGCCTCTCACTCGGGGGCTTAGCTGCACTCCAGTACCCGCCTAAGTTTGAAAAATCCTACCGAGTGGTGAGCAAGCCTCTCACTCAGGGTCTTAGCTGCAGTCCAGTACTCGCCTAAATTTGAAAAATCCTACCGAGTGGTGAGCAAGCCTCTCACTCGGGGGCTTAGCTGCACTCCAGTACTCGCCTAAGTTTCAAAAATCCTACCGAGTGGTGAGCAAGCCTCTCACTCGGGGGCTTAGCTGCAGTCCAGTACTCGCCTAAGTTTAAAAATCCTACCGAGTGGTGTGCAATCCTCCCACTCGGGGGCTTAGCTGCAGTCTAGTACTCGCGTAAATTTGAAAAATCCTACCGAGTGGTGAGGAAGCCTCTCACTCGGGGGCTTAGCTGCAGTCCAATACTCGCCTAAATTTGAAAAATCCTAACGAATGGTGAGGAAGCCTCTCACTCAGGGGCTTAGTTGTAGTCCTATACTTGCCTAAGTTTAAAAAACCCTACCGAGTGGTGAGCAAGCCTCTCACTCAGGGGCTTAGCTGCACTCCAGTACTCGCCTAAGTTTGAAAACTCCTACAGAGTGGTGAGCAAGCCTCTCACTCGGGGGCTTAGCTGCAGTCCAGTACTCGCCTAAGTCTAAAAAATCCTACCGAGTGGTGAGCAACCCTCTCACTCGGGGGCTCAGCTGCACTCCAGTACTCGCCTAACTTTGAAAAATCCTACCGAGTGGTTAGCAAGCTTCTCACGCGGGGGCTTAGCTGCAGTCCAATACTCGCCTAAGTTTAAAAAACCCTACCGAGTGGTGAGCAAGCCTCTCACTCGGGGGCTTAGCTGCAGTCCAGTACTCGCCTAAGTTTAAAAATCCTACCGAGTGGTGTGCAATCCTCCCACTCGGGGGCTTAGCTGCAGTCCAGTACTCGCCTAAGTTTCAGGAATCCTACCGAGTGGTGAGCAAGCCTCTCACTCGGGGGCTTAGCTGCAGTCCAGTACTCGCCTAAGTCTAAAAAATCCTACCGAGTGGTGAGCAACCCTCTCACTCGGGGGCTCAGCTGCACTCCAGTACTCGCCTAACTTTGAAAAATCCTACCGAGTGGTCAGGAAGCTTCTCACGCGGGGGCTTAGATGCAGTCCAATACTCGCCTAAGTTTAAAAAACCCTACCGAGTGGTGAGCAAGCCTCTCACTCGGGGGCTTAGCTGCAGTCCAGTACTCGCCTAAGTTTAAAAATCCTACCGAGTGGTGTGCAAACCTCCCACTCGGGGGCTTAGCTGCAGTCTAGTACTCGCCTAAATTTGAAAAATCCTACCGAGTGGTGAGGAAGCCTCTCACTCGGGGGCTTAGCCGAAGTCCAATACTCGCCTAAGTTTAAAAAACAATACCGAGTGGTTAGCAAGCCTCTCACTCGGGGGCTTAGCTGCACTCCAGTACCCGCCTAAGTTTGAAAAATCCTACCGAGTGGTGAGCAAGCCTCTCACTCAGGGTCTTAGCTGCAGTCCAGTACTCGCCTAAATTTGAAAAATCCTACCGAGTGGTGAGCAAGCCTCTCACTCGGGGGCTTAGCTGCACTCCAGTACTCGCCTAAGTTTCAAAAATCCTACCGAGTGGTGAGCAATCCTCTCACTCGGGGGTTTAGCTGGAGTCTAGTACTCGCCTAAGTTTTAAAATCCTAACGAGTGGTGAGCAAGCCTCTAACTCGGGGGCTTAGCTGCTGTCCAGTACTTGCCTAAGTTTTAAAATCCTACCAAGTGGTGAGCAAGCCTCTCACTCGGGGTCTTAGCTGTAGTCCAGTACTCGCCTAAATTTGAAAAATCCTAACGAATGGTGAGGAAGCCTCTCACTCAGGGGCTTAGTTGTAGTCCTATACTTGCCTAAGTTTAAAAAACCCTACCGAGTGGTGAGCAAGCCTCTCACTCAGGGGCTTAGCTGCACTCCAGTACTCGCCTAAGTTTGAAAACTCCTACAGAGTGGTGAGCAAGCCTCTCACTCGGGGGCTTAGCTGCAGTCCAGTACTCGCCTAAGTCTAAAGAATCCTACCGAGTGGTGAGCAACCCTCTCACTCGGGGGCTCAGCTGCACTCCAGTACTCGCCTAACTTTGAAAAATCCTACCGAGTGGTCAGGAAGCTTCTCACGCGGGGGCTTAGCTGCAGTCCAATACTCGCCTAAGTTTAAAAAACCCTACCGAGTGGTGAGCAAGCCTCTCACTCGGGGGCTTAGCTGCAGTCCAGTACTCGCCTAAGTTTAAAAATCCTACCGAGTGGTGTGCAATCCTCCCACTCGGGGGCTTAGCTGCAGTCTAGTACTCGCGTAAATTTGAAAAATCCTACCGAGTGGTGAGGAAGCCTCTCACTCGGGGGCTTAGCTGCAGTCCAATACTCGCCTAAATTTGAAAAATCCTAACGAATGGTGAGGAAGCCTCTCACTCAGGGGCTTAGTTGTAGTCCTATACTTGCCTAAGTTTAAAAAACCCTACCGAGTGGTGAGCAAGCCTCTCACTCAGGGGCTTAGCTGCACTCCAGTACTCGCCTAAGTTTGAAAACTCCTACAGAGTGGTGAGCAAGCCTCTCACTCGGGGGCTTAGCTGCAGTCCAGTACTCGCCTAAGTCTAAAAAATCCTACCGAGTGGTGAGCAACCCTCTCACTCGGGGGCTCAGCTGCACTCCAGTACTCGCCTAACTTTGAAAAATCCTACCGAGTGGTTAGCAAGCTTCTCACGCGGGGGCTTAGCTGCAGTCCAATACTCGCCTAAGTTTAAAAAACCCTACCGAGTGGTGAGCAAGCCTCTCACTCGGGGGCTTAGCTGCAGTCCAGTACTCGCCTAAGTTTAAAAATCCTACCGAGTGGTGTGCAATCCTCCCACTCGGGGGCTTAGCTGCAGTCCAGTACTCGCCTAAGTTTCAGGAATCCTACCGAGTGGTGAGCAAGCCTCTCACTCGGGGGCTTAGCTGCAGTCCAGTACTCGCCTAAGTCTAAAAAATCCTACCGAGTGGTGAGCAACCCTCTCACTCGGGGGCTCAGCTGCACTCCAGTACTCGCCTAACTTTGAAAAATCCTACCGAGTGGTCAGGAAGCTTCTCACGCGGGGGCTTAGATGCAGTCCAATACTCGCCTAAGTTTAAAAAACCCTACCGAGTGGTGAGCAAGCCTCTCACTCGGGGGCTTAGCTGCAGTCCAGTACTCGCCTAAGTTTAAAAATCCTACCGAGTGGTGTGCAATCCTCCCACTCGGGGGCTTAGCTGCAGTCTAGTACTCGCCTAAATTTGAAAAATCCTACCGAGTGGTGAGGAAGCCTCTCACTCGGAGGCTTAGCTGCAGTCCAATACTCGCCTAAGTTTAAAAAACAATACCGAGTAGTTAGCAAGCCTCTCACTCGGGGGCTTAGCTGCACTCCAGTACCCGCCTAAGTTTGAAAAATCCTACCGAGTGGTGAGCAAGCCTCTCACTCAGGGTCTTAGCTGCAGTCCAGTACTCGCCTAAATTTGAAAAATCCTACCGAGTGGTGAGCAAGCCTCTCACTCGGGGGCTTAGCTGCACTCCAGTACTCGCCTAAGTTTCAAAAATCCTACCGAGTGGTGAGCAATCCTCTCACTCGGGGGTTTAGCTGGAGTCTAGTACTCGCCTAAGTTTTAAAATCCTAACGAGTGGTGAGCAAGCCTCTAACTCGGGGGCTTAGCTGCTGTCCAGTACTTGCCTAAGTTTTAAAATCCTACCAAGTGGTGAGCAAGCCTCTCACTCGGGGTCTTAGCTGTAGTCCAGTACTCGCCTAAATTTGAAAAATCCTAACGAATGGTGAGGAAGCCTCTCACTCAGGGGCTTAGATGTAGTCCTATACTTGCCTAAGTTTAAAAAACCCTACCGAGTGGTGAGCAAGCCTCGCACTCAGGGGCTTAGCTGCACTCCAGTACTCGCCTAAGTTTGAAAACTCCTACAGAGTGGTGAGCAAGCCTCTCACTCGGGGGCTTAGCTGCAGTCCAGTACTCGCCTAAGTCTAAAAAATCCTACCGAGTGGTGAGCAACCCTCTCACTCGGGGGCTCAGCTGCACTCCAGTACTCGCCTAACTTTGAAAAATCCTACCGAGTGGTCAGGAAGCTTCTCACGCGGGGGCTTAGCTGCAGTCCAATACTCGCCTAAGTTTAAAAAACCCTACCGAGTGGTGAGCAAGCCTCTCACTCGGGGGCTTAGCTGCAGTCCAGTACTCGCCTAAGTTTAAAAATCCTACCGAGTGGTGTGCAATCCTCCCACTCGGGGGCTTAGCTGCAGTCTAGTACTCGCCTAAATTTGAAAAATCCTACCGAGTGGTGAGGAAGCCTCTCACTCGGGGGCTTAGCTGCAGTCCAATACTCGCCTAAGTTTAAAAAACAATACCGAGTGGTTAGCAAGCCTCTCACTCGGGGGCTTAGCTGCACTCCAGTACCCGCCTAAGTTTGAAAAATCCTACCGAGTGGTGAGCAAGCCTCTCACTCAGGGTCTTAGCTGCAGTCCAGTACTCGCCTAAATTTGAAAAATCCTACCGAGTGGTGAGCAAGCCTCTCACTCGGGGGCTTAGCTGCACTCCAGTACACGCCTAAGTTTCAAAAATCCTACCGAGTGGTGAGCAATCCTCTCACTCGGGGGTTTAGCTGGAGTCTAGTACTCACCTAAGTTTTAAAATCCTAACGAGTGGTGAGCAAGCCTCTAACTCGGGGGCTTAGCTGCTGTCCAATACTTGCCTAAGTTTTAAAATCCTACCAAGTGGTGAGCAAGCCTCTCACTCGGGGTCTTAGCTGTAGTCCAGTACTCGCCTAAATTTGAAAAATCCTAACGAATGGTGAGGAAGCCTCTCACTCAGGGGCTTAGATGTAGTCCTATACTTGCCTAAGTTTAAAAAACCCTACCGAGTGGTGAGCAAGCCTCGCACTCAGGGGCTTAGCTGCACTCCAGTACTCGCCTAAGTTTGAAAACTCCTACAGAGTGGTGAGCAAGCCTCTCACTCGGGGGCTTAGCTGCAGTCCAGTACTCGCCTAAGTCTAAAAAATCCTACCGAGTGGTGAGCAACCCTCTCACTCGGGGGCTCAGCTGCACTCCAGTACTCGCCTAACTTTGAAAAATCCTACCGAGTGGTCAGGAAGCTTCTCACGCGGGGGCTTAGCTGCAGTCCAATACTCGCCTAAGTTTAAAAAACCCTACCGAGTGGTGAGCAAGCCTCTCACTCGGGGGCTTAGCTGCAGTCCAGTACTCGCCTAAGTTTAAAAATCCTACCGAGTGGTGTGCAATCCTCCCACTCGGGGGCTTAGCTGCAGTCTAGTACTCGCCTAAATTTGAAAAATCCTACCGAGTGGTGAGGAAGCCTCTCACTCGGGGGCTTAGCTGCAGTCCAATACTCGCCTAAGTTTAAAAAACAATACCGAGTGGTTAGCAAGCCTCTCACTCGGGGGCTTAGCTGCACTCCAGTACCCGCCTAAGTTTGAAAAATCCTACCGAGTGGTGAGCAAGCCTCTCACTCAGGGTCTTAGCTGCAGTCCAGTACTCGCCTAAATTTGAAAAATCCTACCGAGTGGTGAGCAAGCCTCTCACTCGGGGGCTTAGCTGCACTCCAGTACACGCCTAAGTTTCAAAAATCCTACCGAGTGGTGAGCAATCCTCTCACTCGGGGGTTTAGCTGGAGTCTAGTACTCACCTAAGTTTTAAAATCCTAACGAGTGGTGAGCAAGCCTCTAACTCGGGGGCTTAGCTGCTGTCCAATACTTGCCTAAGTTTTAAAATCCTACCAAGTGGTGAGCAAGCCTCTCACTCGGGGTCTTAGCTGTAGTCCAGTACTCGCCTAAATTTGAAAAATCCTAACGAATGGTGAGGAAGCCTCTCACTCAGGGGCTTAGTTGTAGTCCTATACTTGCCTAAGTTTAAAAAACCCTACCGAGTGGTGAGCAAGCCTCTCACTCAGGGGCTTAGCTGCACTCCAGTACTCGCCTAAGTTTGAAAACTCCTACAGAGTGGTGAGCAAGCCTCTCACTCGGGGGCTTAGCTGTAGTCCAGTACTCGCCTAAGTCTAAAAAATACTACCGAGTGGTGAGCAACCCTCTCACTCGGGGGCTCAGCTGCACTCCAGTACTCGCCTAACTTTGAAAAATCCTACCGAGTGGTCAGGAAGCTTCTCACGCGGGGGCTTAGCTGCAGTCCAATACTCGCCTAAGTTTAAAAAACCCTACCGAGTGGTGAGCAAGCCTCTCACTCGGGGGCTTAGCTGCAGTCCAGTACTCGCCTAAGTTTAAAAATCCTACCGAGTGGTGTGCAATCCTCCCACTCGGGGGCTTAGCTGCAGTCTAGTACTCGCCTAAATTTGAAAAATCCTACCGAGTGGTGAGGAAGCCTCTCACTCGGGGGCTTAGCTGCAGTCCAATACTCGCCTAAGTTTAAAAAACAATACCGAGTGGTTAGTAAGCCTCTCACTCGGGGGCTTAGCTGCACTCCAGTACCCGCCTAAGTTTGAAAAATCCTACCGAGTGGTGAGCAAGCCTCTCACTCAGGGTCTTAGCTGCAGTCCAGTACTCGCCTAAATTTGAAAAATCCTACCGAGTGGTGAGCAAGCCTCTCACTCGGGGGCTTAGCTGCACTCCAGTACTCGCCTAAGTTTCAGAAATCCTACAGAGTGGTGAGCAAGCCTCTCACTCGGGGGCTTAGCTGCAGTCCAGTACTCGCCTAACTTTGAAAAATCCTACCGAGTGGTCAGGAAGCTTCTCACGCGGGGGCTTAGCTGCAGTCCAATACTCGCCTAAGTTTAAAAAACCCTACCGAGTGGTGAGCAAGCCTCTCACTCGGGGTCTTAGCTGTAGTCCAGTACTCGCCTAAATTTGAAAAATCCTAACGAATGGTGAGGAAGCCTCTCACTCAGGGGCTTAGCTGCATTCCAGTACTCGCCTAAATTTGAAAAATCCTACCGAGTGGTGAGCAAGCCTCTCACTCGGGGGCTTAGCTGCACTCCAGTACTCGCCTAAGTTTCAGAAATCCTACCGAGTGGTGAGCAAGCCTCTCACTCGGGGGCTTAGCTGCACTCCAGTACCCGCCTAAGTTTGAAAAATCCTACCGAGTGGTGAGCAAGCCTCTCACTCAGGGTCTTAGCTGCAGTCCAGTACTCGCCTAAATTTGAAAAATCCTACCGAGTGGTGAGCAAGCCTCTCACTCGGGGGCTTAGCTGCACTCCAGTACTCGCCTAAGTTTCAGAAATCCTACCGAGTGGTGAGCAAGCCTCTCACTCGGGGGCTTAGCTGCAGTCCAGTACTCGCCTAACTTTGAAAAATCCTACCGAGTGGTCAGGAAGCTTCTCACGCGGGGGCTTAGCTGCAGTCCAATACTCGCCTAAGTTTAAAAAACCCTACCGAGTGGTGAGCAAGCCTCTCACTCCGGGGCTTAGCTGCAGTCCAGTACTCGCCTAAGTTTAAAAATCCTACCGAGTGGTGTGCAATCCTCCCACTCGGGGGCTTAGCTGCAGTCTAGTACTCGCCTAAATTTGAAAAATCCTACCGAGTGGTGAGGAAGCCTCTCACTCGGGGGCTTAGCTGCAGTCCAATACTCGCCTAAGTTTAAAAAACAATACCGAGTGGTTAGCAAGCCTCTCACTCGAGGGCTTAGCTGCACTCCAGTACCCGCCTAAGTTTGAAAAATCCTACCGAGTGGTGAGCAAGCCTCTCACTCAGGGTCTTAGCTGCAGTCCAGTACTCGCCTAAATTTGAAAAATCCTACCGAGTGGTGAGCAAGCCTCTCACTCGGGGGCTTAGCTGCACTCCAGTACTCGCCTAAGTTTCAAAAATCCTACCGAGTGGTGAGCAATCCTCTCACTCGGGGGTTTAGCTGCAGTCTAGTGCTCGCCTAAGTTTTAAAATCCTAACGAGTGGTGAGCAAGCCTCTAACTCGGGGGCTTAGCTGCTGTCCAGTACTTGCCTAAGTTTTAAAATCCTACCAAGTGGTGAGCAAGCCTCTCACTCGGGGTCTTAGCTGTAGTCCAGTACTTGCCTAAATTTGAAAAATCCTAACGAATGGTGAGGAAGCCTCTCACTCAGGGGCTTAGCTGCATTCCAGTACTCGCCTAAATTTGAAAAATCCTACCGAGTGGTGAGCAAGCCTCTCACTCGGGGGCTTAGCTGCACTCCAGTACTCGCCTAAGTTTCAGAAATCCTACCGAGTGGTGAGCAAGCCTCTCACTCGGGGGCTTAGCTGCACTCCAGTACCCGCCTAAGTTTGAAAAATCCTACCGAGTGGTGAGCAAGCCTCTCACTCAGGGTCTTAGCTGCAGTCCAGTACTCGCCTAAATTTGAAAAATCCTACCGAGTGGTGAGCAAGCCTCTCACTCGGGGGCTTAGCTGCACTCCAGTATTCGCCTAAGTTTAAGAAATCCTACCGAGTGGTGAGCAAGCCTCTCACTCGGGGGCTTAGCTGCAGTCCAGTACTCGCCTAACTTTGAAAAATCCTACCGAGTGGTCAGGAAGCTTCTCACGCGGGGGCTTAGCTGCAGTCCAATACTCGCCTAAGTTTAAAAAACCCTACCGAGTGGTGAGCAAACCTCTCACTCGGGGGCTTAGCTGCAGTCCAGTACTCGCCTAAGTTTAAAAATCCTACCGAGTGGGGTGCAATCCTACCACTCGGGGGCTTAGCTGCAGTCTAGTACTCGCCTAAATTTGAAAAATCCTACCGAGTGGTGAGGAAGCCTCTCACTCGGGGGCTTAGCTGTAGTCCAATACTCGCCTAAGTTTAAAAAACAATACCGAGTGGTTAGCAAGCCTCTCACTCGGGGGCTTAGCTGCACTCCAGTACCCGCCTAAGTTTGAAAAATCCTACCGAGTGGTGAGCAAGCCTCTCACTCGGGGGTTTAGCTGCAGTCTAGTACTCGCCTAAGTTTTAAAATCCTAACGAGTGGTGAGCAAGCCTCTCACTCAGGGTCTTAGCTGCAGTCCAGTACTCGCCTAAATTTGAAAAATCCTACCGAGTGGTGAGCAAGCCTCTCACTCGGGGGCTTAGCTGCACTCCAGTACTCGCCTAAGTTTCAAAAATCCTACCGAGTGGTGAGCAATCCTCTCACTCGGGGGTTTAGCTGCAGTCTAGTACTCGCCTAAGTTTTAAAATCCTAACGAGTGGTGAGCAAGCCTCTAACTCGGGGGCTTAGCTGTTGTCCAGTACTTGCCTAAGTTTTGAAATCCTACCAAGTGGTGAGCAAGCCTCTCACTCGGGGTCTTAGCTGTAGTCCAGTACTCGCCTAAGTTTGAAAAATCCTACCGAGTGGTGAGCAAGCCTCTCACTCAGGGTCTTAGCTGCAGTCCAGTACTCGCCTAAATTTGAAAAATCCTACCGAGTGGTGAGCAAGCCTCTCACTCGGGGGCTTAGCTGCACTCCAGTACTCGCCTAAGTTTCAGAATCCTACCGAGTGGTGAGCAAGCCTCTCACTCGGGGGCTTAGCTGCAGTCCAGTACTCGCCTAAGTCTAAAAAATCCTACCGAGTGGTGAGCAACCCTCTCACTCGGGGGCTCAGCTGCACTCCAGTACTCGCCTAACTTTGAAAAATCCTACCGAGTGGTCAGGAAGCTTCTCACGCGGGGGCTTAGCTGCAGTCCAATACTCGCCTAAGTTTAAAAAACCCTACTGAGTGGTGAGCAAGCCTCTCACTCGGGGGCTTAGCTGCAGTCCAGTACTCGCCTAAGTTTGAAAAATCCTACCGAGTGGTGAGCAATCCTCTCACTCGGGGGTTTAGCTGCAGTGTAGTACTCGCCTAAGTTTTAAAATCCTAACGAGTGGTGAGCAAGCCTCTAACTCGGGGGCTTAGCTGCAGTCCAATACTCGCCTAAGTTTAAAAAACCCTACCGAGTGGTGAGCAAGCCTCTCACTCGGGGGCTTAGCTGCAGTCCAGTACTCGCCTAAGTTTAAAAATCCTACCGAGTGGTGTGCAATCCTCCCACTCGGGGGCTTAGCTGCAGTCTAGTACTCGCCTAAATTTGAAAAATCCTACCGAGTGGTGAGGAAGCCTCTCACTCGGGGCCTTAGCTGCAGTCCAATACTCGCCTAAGTTTAAAAAATAATACCGAGTGGTTAGCAAGCCTCTCACTCGGGGGCTTAGCTGCACTCCAGTACCCGCCTAAGTTTGAAAAATCCTACCGAGTGGTGAGCAAGCCTCTCACTCAGGGTCTTAGCTGCAGTCCAGTACTCGCCTAAATTTGAAAAATCCTACCGAGTGGTGAGCAAGCCTCTCACTCGGGGGCTTAGCTGCACTCCAGTACTCGCCTAAGTTTCAGAAATCCTACCGAGTGGTGAGCAATCCTCTCACTCGGGGGTTTAGCTGCAGTCTAGTACTCGCCTAAGTTTTAAAATCCTAACGAGTGGTGAGCAAGCCTCTAACTCGGGGGCTTAGCTGCTGTCCAGTACTTGCCTAAGTTTTAAAATCATACCAAGTGGTGAGCAAGCCTCTCACTCGGGGTCTTAGCTGTAGTCCAGTACTCGCCTAAGTTTGAAAAATCCTACCGAGTGGTGAGCAAGCCTCTCACTCTGGGTCTTAGCTGCAGTCCAGTACTCGCCTAAATTTGAAAAATCCTACCGAGTGGTGAGCAAGCCTCTCACTCGGGGGCTTAGCTGCACTCCAGTACTCGCCTAAGTTTCAGAAATCCTACCGAGTGGTGAGGAAGCCTCTCACTCGGGGGCTTAGCTGCAGTCCAGTACTCGCCTAAGTCTAAAAAATCCTACCGACTAGTGAGCAACCCTCTCACTCGGGGGCTCAGCTGCACTCCAGTACTCGCCTAACTTTGAAAAATCCTACCGAGTGGTCAGGAAGCTTCTCACGCGGGGGCTTAGCTGCACTCCAGTACCCGCCTAAGTTTGAAAAACCCTACCGAGTGGTGAGCAAGCCTCTCACTCGGGGGCTTAGCTGCAGTCCAGTACTCGCCTAAGTTTGAAAAATCCTACCGAGTGGTGAGCAATCCTCTCACTCGGGGGTTTAGCTGCAGTCTAGTACTCACCTAAGTTTTAAAATCCTAACGAGTGGTGAGCAAGCCTCTAACTCGGGGGCTTAGCTGCAGTCCAATACTCCCCTAAGTTTAAAAAACCCTACCGAGTGGTGAGCAAGCCTCTCACTCGGGGGCTTAGCTGCAGTCCAGTACTCGCCTAAGTTTAAAAATCCTACCGAGTGGTGTGCAATCCTCCCACTCGGGGGCTTAGCTGCAGTCTAGTACTCGCCTAAATTTGAAAAATCCTACCGAGTGGTGAGGAAGCCTCTCACTCGGGGCCTTAGCTGCAGTCCAATACTCGCCTAAGTTTAAAAAACCATACCGAGTGGTTAGCAAGCCTCTCACTCGGGGGCTTAGCTGCACTCCAGTACCCGCCTAAGTTTGAAAAATCCTACCGAGTGGTGAGCAAGCCTCTCACTCAGGGTCTTAGCTGCAGTCCAGTACTCGCCTAAATTTGAAAAATCCTACCGAGTGGTGAGCAAGCCTCTCACTCGGGGGCTTAGCTGCACTCCAGTACTCGCCTAAGTTTCAGAAATCCTACCGAGTGGTGAGCAAGCCTCTCACTCGGGGGCTTAGCTGCAGTCCAGTACTCGCCTAAGTCTAAAAAATCCTACCGAGTGGTGAGCAACCCTCTCACTCGGGGGCTCAGCTGCACTCCAGTACTCGCCTAACTTTGAAAAATCCTACCGAGTGGTCAGGAAGCTTCTCACGCGGGGGCTTAGCTGCAGTCCAATACTCGCCTAAGTTTAAAAAAGCCTACCGAGTGGTGAGCAAGCCTCTCACTCGGGGGCTTAGCTGCAGTCCAGTACTCGCCTAAGTTTAAAAATCCTACCGAGTGGTGTGCAATCCTCCCACTCGGGGGCTTAGCTGCAGTCTAGTACTCGCCTAAATTTGAAAAATCCTACCGAGTGGTGAGGAAGCCTCTCACTCGGGGGCTTAGCTGCAGTCCAATACTCGCCTAAGTTTAAAAAACAATACCGAGTGGTTAGCAAGCCTCTCACTCGGGGGCTTAGCTGCACTCCAGTAACCGCCTAAGTTTGAAAAATCCTACCGAGTGGTGAGCAAGCCTCTCACTCAGGGTCTTAGCTGCAGTCCAGTACTCGCCTAAATTTGAAAAATCCTACCGAGTGGTGAGCAAGCCTCTCACTCGGGGGCTTAGCTGCACTCCAGTACTCGCCTAAGTTTCAAAAATCCTACCGAGTGGTGAGCAATCCTCTCACCCGGGGGTTTAGCTGCAGTCTAGTACTCGCCTAAGTTTTAAAATCCTAACGAGTGGTGAGCAAGCTAACTCGGGGGCTTAGCTGCTGTCCAGTACTTGCCTAAGTTTTAAAATCCTACCAAGTGGTGAGCAAGCCTCTCACTCGGGGTCTTAGCTGTAGTCCAGTACTCGCCTAAGTTTGAAAAATCCTACCGAGTGGTGAGCAAGCCTCTCACTCAGGGTCTTAGCTGCAGTCCAGTACTCGCCTAAATTTGAAAAATCCTACCGAGTGGTGAGCAAGCCTCTCACTCGGGGGCTTAGCTGCACTCCAGTACTCGCCTAAGTTTCAGAATCCTACCGAGTGGTGAGCAAGCCTCTCACTCGGGGGCTTAGCTGCAGTCCAGTACTCGCCTAAGTCTAAAAAATCCTACCGAGTGGTGAGCAACCCTCTCACTCGGGGGCTCAGCTGCACTCCAGTACTCGCCTAACTTTGAAAAATCCTACCGAGTGGTCAGGAAGCTTCTCACGCGGGGGCTTAGCTGCAGTCCAATACTCGCCTAAGTTTAAAAAACCCTACCGAGTGGTGAGCAAGCCTCTCACTCGGGGGCTTAGCTGCAGTCCAGTACTCGCCTAAGTTTGAAAAATCCTACCGAGTGGTGAGCAATCCTCTCACTCGGGGGTTTAGCTGCAGTCTAGTACTCGCCTAAGTTTTAAAATCCTAACGAGTGGTGAGCAAGCCTCTAACTCGGGGGCTTAGCTGCAGTCCAATACTCGCCTAAGTTTAAAAAACCCTACCGAGTGGTGAGCAAGCCTCTCACTCGGGGGCTTAGCTGCAGTCCAGTACTCGCCTAAGTTTAAAAATCCTACCGAGTGGTGTGCAATCCTCCCACTCGGGGGCTTAGCTGCAGTCTAGTACTCGCCTAAATTTGAAAAATCCTACCGAGTGGTGAGGAAGCCTCTCACTCGGGGCCTTAGCTGCAATCCAATACTCGCCTAAGTTTAAAAAACAATACCGAGTGGTTAGCAAGCCTCTCACTCGGGGGCTTAGCTGCACTCCAGTACCCGCCTAAGTTTGAAAAATCCTACCGAGTGGTGAGCAAGCCTCTCACTCAGGGTCTTAGCTGTAGTCCAGTACTCGCCTAAATTTGAAAAATCCTACCGAGTGGTGAGCAAGCCTCTCACTCGGGGTCTTAGCTGCACTCCAGTACTCGCCTAAGTTTCAGAAATCCTACCGAGTGGTGAGCAATCCTCTCACTCGGGGGTTTAGCTGCAGTCTAGTACTCGCCTAAGTTTTAAAGTCCTAACGAGTGGTGAGCAAGCCTCTAACTCGGGGGCTTAGCTGCTGTCCAGTACTTGCCTAAGTTTTAAAATCCTACCAAGTGGTGAGCAAGCCTCTCACTCGGGGTCTTAGCTGTAGTCCAGTACTCACCTAAGTTTGAAAAATCCTACCGAGTGGTGAGCAAGCCTCTCACTCTGGGTCTTAGCTGCAGTCCAGTACTCGCCTAAATTTGAAAAATCCTACCGAGTGGTGAGCAAGCCTCTCACTCGGGGGCTTAGCTGCACTCCAGTACTCGCCTAAGTTTCAGAAATCCTACCGAGTGGTGAGCAAGCCTCTCACTCGGGGGCTTAGCTGCAGTCCAGTACTCGCCTAAGTCTAAAAAATCCTACCGACTGGTGAGCAACCCTCTCACTCGGGTGCTCAGCTGCACTCCAGTACTCGCCTAACTTTGAAAAATCCTACCGAGTGGTCAGGAAGCTTCTCACGCGGGGGCTTAGCTGCAGTCCAATACTCGCCTAAGTTTAAAAAACCCTACCGAGTGGTGAGCAAGCCTCTCACTCGGGGGCTTAGCTGCAGTCCAGTACTCGCCTAAGTTTGAAAAATCCTACCGAGTGGTGAGCAAGCCTCTCACTCAGGGTCTTAGCTGCAGTCCAGTACTCGCCTAAATTGGAAAAATCCTACCGAGTGGTGAGCAAGCCTCTCACTCGGGGGCTTAGCTGCACTCCAGTACTCGCCTAAGTTTCAGAAATCCTACCGAGTGGTGAGCAATCCTCTCACTCGGGGGTTTAGCTGCAGTCTAGTACTCGCCTAAGTTTTAAAGTCCTAACGAGTGGTGAGCAAGCCTCTAACTCGGGGGCTTAGCTGCTGTCCAGTACTTGCCTAAGTTTTAAAATCCTACCAAGTGGTGAGCAAGCCTCTCACTCGGGGTCTTAGCTGTAGTCCAGTACTCACCTAAGTTTGAAAAATCCTACCGAGTGGTGAGCAAGCCTCTCACTCTGGGTCTTAGCTGCAGTCCAGTACTCGCCTAAATTTGAAAAATCCTACCGAGTGGTGAGCAAGCCTCTCACTCGGGGGCTTAGCTGCACTCCAGTACTCGCCTAAGTTTCAGAAATCCTACCGAGTGGTGAGCAAGCCTCTCACTCGGGGGCTTAGCTGCAGTCCAGTACTCGCCTAAGTCTAAAAAATCCTACCGACTGGTGAGCAACCCTCTCACTCGGGTGCTCAGCTGCACTCCAGTACTCGCCTAACTTTGAAAAATCCTACCGAGTGGTCAGGAAGCTTCTCACGCGGGGGCTTAGCTGCAGTCCAATACTCGCCTAAGTTTAAAAAACCCTACCGAGTGGTGAGCAAGCCTCTCACTCGGGGGCTTAGCTGCAGTCCAGTACTCGCCTAAGTTTGAAAAATCCTACCGAGTGGTGAGCAAGCCTCTCACTCAGGGTCTTAGCTGCAGTCCAGTACTCGCCTAAATTGGAAAAATCCTACCGAGTGGTGAGCAAGCCTCTCACTCGGGGGCTTAGCTGCACTCCAGTACTCGCCTAAGTTTCAGAAATCCTACCGAGTGGTGAGCAATCCTCTCACTCGGGGGTTTAGCTGCAGTATAGTACTCGCCTAAGTTTTAAAGTCCTAACGAGTGGTGAGCAAGCCTCTAACTCGGGGGCTTAGCTGCTGTCCAGTACTTGCCTAAGTTTTAAAATCCTACCAAGTGGTGAGCAAGCCTCTCACTCGGGGTCTTAGCTGTAGTCCAGTACTCGCCTAAGTTTGAAAAATCCTACCGAGTGGTGAGCAAGCCTCTCACTCTGGGTCTTAGCTGCAGTCCAGTACTCGCCTAAATTTGAAAAATCCTACCGAGTGGTGAGCAAGCCTCTCACTCGGGGGCTTAGCTGCACTCCAGTACTCGCCTAAGTTTCAGAAATCCTACCGAGTGGTGAGCAAGCCTCTCACTCGGGGGCTTAGCTGCAGTCCAGTACTCGCCTAAGTCTAAAAAATCCTACCGACTGGTGAGCAACCCTCTCACTCGGGGGCTCAGCTGCACTCCAGTACTCGCCTAACTTTGAAAAGTCCTACCGAGTGGTCAGGAAGCTTCTCACGCGGGGGCTTAGCTGCAGTCCAATACTCGCCTAAGTTTAAAAAACCCTACCGAGTTGTGAGCAAGCCTCTCACTCGGGGGCTTAGCTGCAGTCCAGTACTCGCCTAAGTTTGAAAAATCCTACCGAGTGGTGAGCAATCCTCTCACTCGGGGGTTTAGCTGCAGTCTAGTACTCGCCTAAGTTTTAAAATCCTAACGAGTGGTGAGCAAGCCTCTAACTCGGGGGCTTAGCTGCAGTCCAATACTCGCCTAAGTTTAAAAAACCCTACCGAGTGGTGAGCAAGCCTCTCACTCGGGGGCTTAGCTGCAGTCCAGTACTCGCCTAAGTTTAAAAATCCTACCGAGTGGTGTGCAATCCTCCCACTCGGGGGCTTAGCTGCAGTCTAGTACTCGCCTAAATTTGAAAAATCCTACCGAGTGGTGAGGAAGCCTCTCACTCGGGGCCTTAGCTGCAGTCCAATACTCGCCTAAGTTTAAAAAACAATACCGAGTGGTTAGCAAGCCTCTCACTCGGGGGCTTAGCTGCACTCCAGTACCCGCCTAAGTTTGAAAAATCCTACCGAGTGGTGAGCAAGCCTCTCACTCGGGGTCTTAGCTGCAGTCCAGTACTCGCCTAAATTTGAAAAATCCTACCGAGTGGTGAGCAAGCCTCTCACTCGGGGGCTTAGCTGCACTCCAGTACTCGCCTAAGTTTCAGAAATCCTACCGAGTGGTGAGCAAGCCTATCACTCGGGGGCTTAGCTGCAGTCCAGTACTCGCCTAAGTCTAAAAAATCCTACCGAGTGGTGAGCAACCCTCTCACTCGGGGGCTCAGCTGCACTCCAGTACTCGCCTAACTTTGAAAAATCCTACCGAGTGGTCAGGAAGCTTCTCACGCGGGGGCTTAGCTGCAGTCCAATACTCGCCTAAGTTTAAAAAACCCTACCGAGTGGTGAGCAAGCCTCTCACTCGGGGGCTTAGCTGCAGTCCAGTACTCGCCTAAGTTTAAAAATCCTACCGAGTGGTGTGCAATCCTCCCACTCGGGGGCTTAGCTGCAGTCTAGTACTCGCCTAAATTTGAAAAATCCTACCGAGTGGTGAGGAAGCCTCTCACTCGGGGGCTTAGCTGCAGTCCAATACTCGCCTAAGTTTAAAAAACAATACCGAGTGGTTAGCAAGCCTCTCACTCGGGGGCTTAGCTGCACTCCAGTACCCGCCTAAGTTTGAAAAATCCTACCGAGTGGTGAGCAAGCCTCTCACTCAGGGTCTTAGCTGCAGTCCAGTACTCGCCTAAATTTGAAAAATCCTACCGAGTGGTGAGCAAGCCTCTCACTCGGGGGCTTAGCTGCACTCCAGTACTCGCCTAAGTTTCAAAAATCCTACCGAGTGGTGAGCAATCCTCTCACTCGGGGGTTTAGCTGCAGTCTAGTACTCGCCTAAGTTTTAAAATCCTAACGAGTGGTGAGCAAGCCTCTAACTCGGGGGCTTAGCTGCTGTCCAGTACTTGCCTAAGTTTTAAAATCCTACCAAGTGGTGAGCAAGCCTCTCACTCGGGGTCTTAGCTGTAGTCCAGTACTCGCCTAAATTTGAAAAATCCTAACGAATGGTGAGGAAGCCTCTCACTCAGGGGCTTAGCTGTAGTCCTATACTTGCCTAAGTTTAAAAAACCCTACCGAGTGGTGAGCAAGCCTCTCACTCAGGGGCTTAGCTGCACTCCAGTACTCGCCTAAGTTTGAAAACTCCTACAGAGTGGTGAGCAAGCCTCTCACTCGGGGGCTTAGCTGCAGTCCAGTACTCGCCTAAGTCTAAAAAATCCTACCGAGTGGTGAGCAACCCTCTCACTCGGGGGCTCAGCTGCACTCCAGTACTCGCCTAACTTTGAAAAATCCTACCGAGTGGTCAGGAAGCTTCTCACGCGGGGGCTTAGCTGCAGTCCAATACTCGCCTAAGTTTAAAAAACCCTACCGAGTGGTGAGCAAGCCTCTCACTCGGGGGCTTAGCTGCAGTCCAGTACTCGCCTAAGTTTAAAAATCCTACCGAGTGGTGTGCAATCCTCCCACTCGGGGGCTTAGCTGCAGTCTAGTACTCGCCTAAATTTGAAAAATCCTACCGAGTGGTGAGGAAGCCTCTCACTCGGGGGCTTAGCTGCAGTCCAATACTCGCCTAAGTTTAAAAAACAATACCGAGTGGTTAGCAAGCCTCTCACTCGGGGGTTTAGCTGCACTCCAGTACCCGCCTAAGTTTGAAAAATCCTACCGAGTGGTGAGCAAGCCTCTCACTCAGGGTCTTAGCTGCAGTCCAGTACTCGCCTAAATTTGGAAAATCCTACCGAGTGGTGAGCAAGCCTCTCACTCGGGGGCTTAGCTGCACTCCAGTACTCGCCTAAGTTTCAGAAATCCTACCGAGTGGTGAGCAAGCCTCTCACTCGGGGGCTTAGCTGTAGTCCAGTACTCGCCTAAGTCTAAAAAATCCTACCGAGTGGTGAGCAACCCTCTCACTCGGGGGCTCAGCTGCACTCCAGTACTCGCCTAACTTTGAAAAATCCTATCGAGTGGTCAGGAAGCTTCTCACGCGGGGGCTTAGCTGCAGTCCAATACTCGCCTAAGTTTAAAACCCTACCGAGTGGTGAGCAAGCCTCTCACTCGGGGGCTTAGCTGCAGTCCAGTACTCGCCTAAGTTTAAAAATCCTACCGAGTGGTGTGCAATCCTCCCACTCGGGGGCTTAGCTGCAGTCTAGTACTCGCCTAAATTTGAAAAATCCTACCGAGTGGTGAGGAAGCCTCTCACTCGGGGGCTTAGCTGCAGTCCAATACTCGCCTAAGTTTAAAAAACAATACCGAGTGGTTAGCAAGCCTCTCACTCGGGGGCTTAGCTACACTCCAGTACCCGCCTAAGTTTGAAAAATCCTACCGAGTGGTGAGCAAGCCTCTCACTCAGGGTCTTAGCTGCAGTCCAGTACTCGCCTAAATTTGAAAAATCCTACCGAGTGGTGAGCAAGCCTCTCACTCGGGGGCTTAGCTGCACTCCAGTACTCGCCTAAGTTTCAAAAATCCTACCGAGTGGTGAGCAAGCCTCTCACTCAGGGGCTTAGCTGCAGTCCAGTACTCGCCTAAGTCTAAAAAATCCTACCGAGTGGTGAGCAACCCTCTCACTCGGGAGCTTAGCTGCACTCCAGTACTCGCCTAACTTTGAAAAATCCTACCGAGTGGTGAGGAAGCCTCTCACTCGGGGGCTTAGCTGCAGTCCAATACTCGCCTAAGTTTAAAAATCCCTACCGAGTGGTGAGCAAGCCTCTCACTCGGCCGATTACCTGCAGTCCTGTACTCGCCTAAGTTTAAAAAACCCTACCGAGTGGTGAGCAAGCCTCTCACTCAGGGGCTTAGCTGCACTCCAGTACTCGCCTAAGTTTGAAAACTCCTACAGAGTGGTGAGCAAGCCTCTCACTCGGGGGCTTAGCTGCAGTCCAGTACTCGCCTAAGTCTAAAAAATCCTACCGAGTGGTGAGCAACCCTCTCACTCGGGGGCTCAGCTGCACTCCAGTACTCGCCTAACTTTGAAAAATCCTACCGAGTGGTCAGGAAGCTTCTCACGCGGGGGCTTAGCTGCAGTCCAATACTCGCCTAAGTTTAAAAAACCCTACCGAGTGGTGAGCAAGCCTCTCACTCGGGGGCTTAGCTGCAGTCCAGTACTCGCCTAAGTTTAAAAATCCTACCGAGTGGTGTGCAATCCTCCCACTCGGGGGCTTAGCTGCAGTCTAGTACTCGCCTAAATTTGAAAAATCCTACCGAGTGGTGAGGAAGCCTCTCACTCGGGGGCTTAGCTGCAGTCCAATACTCGCCTAAGTTTAAAAAACAATACCGAGTGGTTAGCAAGCCTCTCACTCGGGGGCTTAGCTGCACTCCAGTACCCGCCTAAGTTTGAAAAATCCTACCGAGTGGTGAGCAAGCCTCTCACTCAGGGTCTTAGCTGCAGTCCAGTACTCGCCTAAATTTGGAAAATCCTACCGAGTGGTGAGCAAGCCTCTCACTCGGGGGCTTAGCTGCACTCCAGTACTCGCCTAAGTTTCAGAAATCCTACCGAGTGGTGAGCAAGCCTCTCACTCGGGGGCTTAGCTGTAGTCCAGTACTCGCCTAAGTCTAAAAAATCCTACCGAGTGGTGAGCAACCCTCTCACTCGGGGGCTCAGCTGCACTCCAGTACTCGCCTAACTTTGAAAAATCCTATCGAGTGGTCAGGAAGCTTCTCACGCGGGGGCTTAGCTGCAGTCCAATACTCGCCTAAGTTTAAAAAACCCTACCGAGTGGTGAGCAAGCCTCTCACTCGGGGGCTTAGCTGCAGTCCAGTACTCGCCTAAGTTTAAAAATCCTACCGAGTGGTGTGCAATCCTCCCACTCGGGGGCTTAGCTGCAGTCTAGTACTCGCCTAAATTTGAAAAATCCTACCGAGTGGTGAGGAAGCCTCTCACTCGGGGGCTTAGCTGCAGTCCAATACTCGCCTAAGTTTAAAAAACAATACCGAGTGGTTAGCAAGCCTCTCACTCAGGGGCTTAGCTACACTCCAGTACCCGCCTAAGTTTGAAAAATCCTACCGAGTGGTGAGCAAGCCTCTCACTCAGGGTCTTAGCTGCAGTCCAGTACTCGCCTAAATTTGAAAAATCCTACCGAGTGGTGAGCAAGCCTCTCACTCGGGGGCTTAGCTGCACTCCAGTACTCGCCTAAGTTTCAAAAATCCTACCGAGTGGTGAGCAAGCCTCTCACTCAGGGGCTTAGCTGCAGTCCAGTACTCGCCTAAGTCTAAAAAATCCTACCGAGTGGTGAGCAACCCTCTCACTCGGGAGCTTAGCTGCACTCCAGTACTCGCCTAACTTTGAAAAATCCTACCGAGTGGTGAGGAAGCCTCTCACTCGGGGGCTTAGCTGCAGTCCAATACTCGCCTAAGTTTAAAAATCCCTACCGAGTGGTGAGCAAGCCTCTCACTCGGCCGATTACCTGCAGTCCTGTACTCGCCTAAGTTTAAAAAATCCTACCGAGTGGTGAGCAAGCCTCTCACTCGGGGGCGTAGCTGCAGTCCAGTACTCGCCTAAGTTTAAACATCCTACCAAGTGGTGAGCAATCCTCTCACTCGGGGGCTTAGCTGCAGTCTAGTACTCGCCTAAGTTTTAAAATCCTAACGAGTGCTGAGCAAGCCTCTCACTCGGGGCTTAGCAGTTGTCCAGTACTTGCCTAAGTTTTAAAATCCTACCAAGTGGTGAGCAAGCCTCTCACTAGGTGTCTTACCTGTAGTCCAGTACTCGCCTAAATTTGAAAAATCCTAACGAATGGTGAGGAAGCCTCTCACTCAGGGGCTTAGCTGTAGTCCTATACTCGCCTAAGTTTAAAAACCCCTACCGAGTGGTGAGCAAGCCTCTCACTCAGGGGCTTAGCTGGACTCCAGTACTCGCCTAAGTTTGAAAACCCCTACCGAGTGGTGACGAAGCCTCTCACTCGGGGGCTTAGCTGCAGTCCAGTACTCGCCTAAGTCTAAAAAATCCTACCGAGTGGTGAGCAACCCTCTCACTCGGGGGCTCAGCTGCACTCCAGTACTCGCCTAAGTTTGAAAACTCCTACAGAGTGGTGAGCAACCCTCTCACTCGGGGGCTCAGCTGCACTCCAGTACTCGCCTAACTTTGAAAAATCCTACCGAGTGGTCAGGAAGCTTCTCACGCGGGGGCTTAGCTGCAGTCCAATACTCGCCTAAGTTTAAAAAACCCTACCGAGTGGTGAGCAAACCTCTCACTCGGGGGCTTAGCTGCAGTCCAGTACTCGCCTAAGTTTAAAAATCCTACCGAGTGGTGTGTAATCCTCCCACTCGGGGGCTTAGCTGCAGTCTAGTACTCGCCTAAATTTGAAAAATCCTACCGAGTGGTGAGGAAGCTTCTCACGCGGGGGCTTAGCTGCAGTCCAATACTCGCCTAAGTTTAAAAAACCCTACCGAGTGGTGAGCAAGCCTCTCACTCGGGGGCTTAGCTGCAGTCCAGTACTCGCCTAAGTTTAAAAATCCTACCGAGTGGTGTGCAATCCTCCCACTCGGGGGCTTAGCTGCAGTCTAGTACTCGCCTAAATTTGAAAAATCCTACCGAGTGGTGAGGAAGCCTCTCACTCGGGGGCTTAGCTGCACTCCAATACTCGCCTAAGTTTAAAAAACAATACCGAGTGGTTAGCAAGCCTCTCACTCGGGGGCTTAGCTGCACTCCAGTACCCGCCTAAGTTTGAAAAATCCTACCGAGTGGTGAGCAAGCCTCTCACTCGGGGTCTTAGCTGCAGTCCAGTACTCGCCTAAATTTGAAAAATCCTACCGAGTGGTGAGGAAGGCTCCCACTCGGGGGCTTAGCTGCAGTCCAATACTCGCCTAAGTTTAAAAAACCCTACCGAGTGGTGAGCAAGCCTCTCACTCGGGGGCTTAGCTGCACTCCAGTACTCGCCTAAGTTTAAAAAATCCTACCGAGTGGTGAGCAACCCTCTCACTAGGGCGCTTAGCTGCAGTCCACTACTCGCCTAAGTTTAAAAAATCCTACCGAGTGGTGAGCAAGCCTCTCACTCGGGGGCTTAGCTGCAGTCCAGTACTCGCCTAAGTTTAAAAAACAATACCGAGTGGTTAGCAAGCCTCTCACTCGGGGGCTTAGCTGCACTCCAGTACCCGCCTAAGTTTGAAAAATCCTACCGAGTGGTGAGCAAGCCTCTCACTCAGGGTCTTAGCTGCAGTCCAGTACTCGCCTAAATTTGAAAAATCCTACCGAGTGGTGAGCAAGCCTCTCACTCGGGGGCTTAGCTGCACTCCAGTACTCGCCTAAGTTTCAAAAATCCTACCGAGTGGTGAGCAAGCCTCTCACTCAGGGGCTTAGCTGCAGTCCAGTACTCGCCTAAGTCTAAAAAATCCTACCGAGTGGTGAGCAACCCTCTCACTCGGGAGCTTAGCTGCACTCCAGTACTCGCCTAACTTTGAAAAATCCTACCGAGTGGTGAGGAAGCCTCTCACTCGGGGGCTTAGCTGCAGTCCAATACTCGCCTAAGTTTAAAAAACAATACCGAGTGGTTAGCAAGCCTCTCACTCGGGGGCTTAGCTACACTCCAGTACCCGCCTAAGTTTGAAAAATCCTACCGAGTGGTGAGCAAGCCTCTCACTCAGGGTCTTAGCTGCAGTCCAGTACTCGCCTAAATTTGAAAAATCCTACCGAGTGGTGAGCAAGCCTCTCACTCGGGGGCTTAGCTGCACTCCAGTACTCGCCTAAGTTTCAAAAATCCTACCGAGTGGTGAGCAAGCCTCTCACTCAGGGGCTTAGCTGCAGTCCAGTACTCGCCTAAGTCTAAAAAATCCTACCGAGTGGTGAGCAACCCTCTCACTCGGGAGCTTAGCTGCACTCCAGTACTCGCCTAACTTTGAAAAATCCTACCGAGTGGTGAGGAAGCCTCTCACTCGGGGGCTTAGCTGCAGTCCAATACTCGCCTAAGTTTAAAAATCCCTACCGAGTGGTGAGCAAGCCTCTCACTCGGCCGATTACCTGCAGTCCTGTACTCGCCTAAGTTTAAAAAATCCTACCGAGTGGTGAGCAAGCCTCTCACTCGGGGGCGTAGCTGCAGTCCAGTACTCGCCTAAGTTTAAACATCCTACCGAGTGGTGAGCAATCCTCTCACTCGGGGGCTTAGCTGCAGTCTAGTACTCGCCTAAGTTTTAAAATCCTAACGAGTGCTGAGCAAGCCTCTCACTCGGGGCTTAGCAGTTGTCCAGTACTTGCCTAAGTTTTAAAATCCTACCAAGTGGTGAGCAAGTCTCTCACTAGGTGTCTTACCTGTAGTCCAGTACTCGCCTAAATTTGAAAAATCCTAACGAATGGTGAGGAAGCCTCTCACTCAGGGGCTTAGCTGTAGTCCTATACTCGCCTAAGTTTAAAAACCCCTACCGAGTGGTGAGCAAGCCTCTCACTCAGGGGCTTAGCTGGACTCCAGTACTCGCCTAAGTTTGAAAACCCCTACCGAGTGGTGACGAAGCCTCTCACTCGGGGGCTTAGCTGCAGTCCAGTACTCGCCTAAGTCTAAAAAATCCTACCGAGTGGTGAGCAACCCTCTCACTCGGGGGCTCAGCTGCACTCCAGTACTCGCCTAAGTTTGAAAACTCCTACAGAGTGGTGAGCAACCCTCTCACTCGGGGGCTCAGCTGCACTCCAGTACTCGCCTAACTTTGAAAAATCCTACCGAGTGGTCAGGAAGCTTCTCACGCGGGGGCTGAGCTGCAGTCCAATACTCGCCTAAGTTTAAAAAACCCTACCGAGTGGTGAGCAAACCTCTCACTCGGGGGCTTAGCTGCAGTCCAGTACTCGCCTAAGTTTAAAAATCCTACCGAGTGGTGTGTAATCCTCCCACTCGGGGGCTTAGCTGCAGTCTAGTACTCGCCTAAATTTGAAAAATCCTACCGAGTGGTGAGGAAGCTTCTCACGCGGGGGCTTAGCTGCAGTCCAATACTCGCCTAAGTTTAAAAAACCCTACCGAGTGGTGAGCAAGCCTCTCACTCGGGGGCTTAGCTGCAGTCCAGTACTCGCCTAAGTTTAAAAATCCTACCGAGTGGTGTGCAATCCTCCCACTCGGGGGCTTAGCTACAGTCTAGTACTCGCCTAAATTTGAAAAATCCTACCGAGTGGTGAGGAAGCCTCTCACTCGGGGGCTTAGCTGCACTCCAATACTCGCCTAAGTTTAAAAAACAATACCGAGTGGTTAGCAAGCCTCTCACTCGGGGGCTTAGCTGCACTCCAGTACCCGCCTAAGTTTGAAAAATCCTACCGAGTGGTGAGCAAGCCTCTCACTCGGGGTCTTAGCTGCAGTCCAGTACTCGCCTAAATTTGAAAAATCCTACCGAGTGGTGAGGAAGGCTCCCACTCGGGGGCTTAGCTGCAGTCCAATACTCGCCTAAGTTTAAAAAACCCTACCGAGTGGTGAGCAAGCCTCTCACTCGGGGGCTTAGCTGCACTCCAGTACTCGCCTAAGTTTAAAAAATCCTACCGAGTGGTGAGCAACCCTCTCACTAGGGCGCTTAGCTGCAGTCCACTACTCGCCTAAGTTTAAAAAATCCTACCGAGTGGTGAGCAAGCCTCTCACTCGGGGGCTTAGCTGCAGTCCAGTACTCGCCTAAGTTTAAAAAACAATACCGAGTGGTTAGCAAGCCTCTCACTCGGGGGCTTAGCTGCACTCCAGTACCCGCCTAAGTTTGAAAAATCCTACCGAGTGGTGAGCAAGCCTCTCACTCAGGGTCTTAGCTGCAGTCCAGTACTCGCCTAAATTTGAAAAATCCTACCGAGTGGTGAGCAAGCCTCTCACTCGGGGGCTTAGCTGCACTCCAGTACTCGCCTAAGTTTCAAAAATCCTACCGAGTGGTGAGCAAGCCTCTCACTCAGGGGCTTAGCTGCAGTCCAGTACTCGCCTAAGTCTAAAAAATCCTACCGAGTGGTGAGCAACCCTCTCACTCGGGAGCTTAGCTGCACTCCAGTACTCGCCTAACTTTGAAAAATCCTACCGAGTGGTGAGGAAGCCTCTCACTCGGGGGCTTAGCTGCAGTCCAATACTCGCCTAAGTTTAAAAATCCCTACCGAGTGGTGAGCAAGCCTCTCACTCGGCCGATTACCTGCAGTCCTGTACTCGCCTAAGTTTAAAAAATCCTACCGAGTGGTGAGCAAGCCTCTCACTCGGGGGCGTAGCTGCAGTCCAGTACTCGCCTAAGTTTAAACATCCTACCGAGTGGTGAGCAATCCTCTCACTCGGGGGCTTAGCTGCAGTCTAGTACTCGCCTAAGTTTTAAAATCCTAACGAGTGCTGAGCAAGCCTCTCACTCGGGGCTTAGCAGTTGTCCAGTACTTGCCTAAGTTTTAAAATCCTACCAAGTGGTGAGCAAGCCTCTCACTAGGTGTCTTACCTGTAGTCCAGTACTCGCCTAAATTTGAAAAATCCTAACGAATGGTGAGGAAGCCTCTCACTCAGGGGCTTAGCTGTAGTCCTATACTCGCCTAAGTTTAAAAACCCCTACCGAGTGGTGAGCAAGCCTCTCACTCAGGGGCTTAGCTGGACTCCAGTACTCGCCTAAGTTTGAAAACCCCTACCGAGTGGTGAGGAAGCCTCTCACTCGGGGGCTTAGCTGCAGTCCAGTACTCGCCTAAGTCTAAAAAATCCTACCGAGTGGTGAGCAACCCTCTCACTCGGGGGCTCAGCTGCACTCCAGTACTCGCCTAAGTTTGAAAACTCCTACAGAGTGGTGAGCAACCCTCTCACTCGGGGGCTCAGCTGCACTCCAGTACTCGCCTAACTTTGAAAAATCCTACCGAGTGGTCAGGAAGCTTCTCACGCGGGGGCTTAGCTGCAGTCCAGTACTCGCCTAAGTTTAAAAAACCCTACCGAGTGGTGAGCAAACCTCTCACTCGGGGGCTTAGCTGCAGTCCAGTACTCGCCTAAGTTTAAAAATCCTACCGAGTGGTGTGTAATCCTCCCACTCGGGGGCTTAGCTGCAGTCTAGTACTCGCCTAAATTTGAAAAATCCTACCGAGTGGTGAGGAAGCCTCTCACTCGGGGGCTTAGCTGCACTCCAATACTCGCCTAAGTTTAAAAAACAATACCGAGTGGTTAGCAAGCCTCTCACTCGGGGGCTTAGCTGCACTCCAGTACCCGCCTAAGTTTGAAAAATCCTACCGAGTGGTGAGCAAGCCTCTCACTCGGGGTCTTAGCTGCAGTCCAGTACTCGCCTAAATTTGAAAAATCCTACCGAGTGGTGAGGAAGGCTCCCACTCGGGGGCTTAGCTGCAGTCCAATACTCGCCTAAGTTTAAAAAACCCTACCGAGTGGTGAGCAAGCCTCTCACTCGGGGGCTTAGCTGCACTCCAGTACTCGCCTAAGTTTGAAAAATCCTACCGAGTGGTGAGCAAGCCTCTCACTCGGGGGCTTAGCGGCAGTCCAGTACTCGCCTAAGTCTAAAGAATCCTACCGAGTGGTGAGCAACCCTCTCACTCGGGAGCTTAGCTGAACTCCAGTACTCGCCTAACTTTGAAAAATCCTACCGAGTGGTGAGGAAGCCTCTCACTCGGGGGCTTAGCTGCAGTCCAATATTGGACTAAGTTTAAAAAACCCTACCGAGTGGTTAGCTAGCCTCTCACTCGGGGGCTTAGCTGCACTCTAGTACCCGCCTAAGTTTGAAGAATCCTACCGAGTGGAGAGCAAGCCTCTCACTCGGGGTCTTAGCTGCAGTCCTGTACTCGCCTAAGTTTAAAAAATCCTACCGAGTGGTGAGCAAGCCTCTCACTCGGGGGCGTAGCTGCAGTCCAGTACTCGCCTAAGTTTAAACATCCTACCGAGTGGTGAGCAATCCTCTCACTCGGGGGCTTAGCTGCAGTCTAGTACTCGCCTAAGTTTTAAAATCCTAACGAGTGGTGAGCAAGCCTCTCACTCGGGGCTTAGCAGTTGTCCAATACTTGCCTAAGTTTGAAAAATCCTACCAAGTGGTGAGCAAGCCTCTCACTCGGGGGCTTAGCTGCACTCCAGTACTCGCCTAAGTCTCAGAAATCCTACCGAGTGGTGAGCAAGCCTCTCACTCGGGGGCTTAGCTGCAGTCCAGTACTCGCCTAAGTCTAAAAAATCCTACCGAGTGGTGAGCAACCCTCTCACTCGGGGGCTCAGCTGCACTCCAGTACTCGCCTAACTTTGAAAAATCCTACCGAGTGGTCAGGAAGCCTCTCACGCGGGGGCTTAGCTGCAGTCCAATACTCGCCTAAGTTTAAAAAACCCTACCGAGTGGTGAGCAAGCCTCTCACTCGGGGGCTTAGATGCACTCCAGTACTCGCCTAAGTTTAAAAAATCCTACCGAGTGGTGAGCAACCCTCTCACTAGGGCGCTTAGCTGCAGTTCTCTACTCGCCTAAGTTTAAAAAATCCTACTGAGTGGTGAGCAAGCCTCTTACTCGGGGGCTTAGCTGCAGTCCAGTACTCGCCTAAGTTTAAAAAATCATACCGAGTGGTGAGCAAGCCTCTCACTCGGGGGGCTTAGCTGCAGTCCAGTACTCGCCTAAGTTTAAAAATGCTACCGAGTGGTGTGCAATCCTCCCACTCGGGGGCTTAGCTGCAGCCCAGTACTCGCCTAAATTTGAAAAATCCTACCGAGTGGTGAGGAAGCCTCTCACTCGGGGGCTTAGCTGCAGTCCAATACTCGCCTAAGTTTAAAAAACCCTACCGAGTGGTTAGCAAGCCTCTCACTCGGGGGCTTAGCTACACTCCAGTACCCGCCTAAGTTTAAAAAATCCTACCGAGTGGTGAGCAAGCCTCTCAATCGGGGTCTTAGCTGCAGTCCAGTACTCGCCTAAATTTGAAAAATCCTACCGAGTGGTGAGGAAGCCTCTCATTCGGGGGCTTAGCTGCAGTCCAATACTCGCCTAAGTTAAAAAAACCCTACCGAGTGGTGAGCAAGCCTCTCACTCGGGGGCTTAGCTGCACTCCAGTACTTGCCTAAGTTTGAAAAATCCTACCGAGTGGTGAGAAAGCCTCTCACTCGAGGGCTTAGCTGCATTTCAGTACTCGCCTAAGTCTAAAAAATCCTACCGAGTGGTGAGCAACCCTCTCACTCGGGGGCTTAGCTGCACTCCAGTACTCGCCTAACTTTGAAAAATCCTACCAAGTGGTGAGGAAGCCTCTCACTCGGGGGCTTAGCTGCAGTCCAATACTCGCCTAAGTTTAAAAATCCCTACCGAGTGGTGAGCAAGCCTCTCACTCGGCCGATTAGCTGCAGTCCAGTTCTCTCCTAAGTTTAAAAAATCCTACCGAGTGGTGAGCAAGCCTCTCACTCGGGGCGTAGCTGCAGTCCAGTACTCGCCTAAGTTTAAAAATCCTACCGAGTGGTGAGCAATCCTCTCACTCGGGGGCTTCGCTGCAGTCCAGTACTCGCCTAAGTTTTAAAATCCTAACGAGTGGTGAGCAAGCCTCTCACTCGGGGGCTTAGCTGAAGTCCAGTACTTGCCTAAGTTTTAAAATCCTACCAAGTGGTGAGCAAGCCTCTCACTCGGGCTCTTAGCTGTAGTCCAGTACTCGCCTAAATTTGAAAAATCCTAACGAGTGGTGAGGAAGCCTCTCACTCGGGGGCTTAGCTGCAGTCCAATACTCGCCTAAGTTTAAAAAACCCTACCGAGTGGTGAGAAAGCCTCTCACTCGGGGGCTTAGCTGCACTCCAGTTCTCGCCTAAGTTTGAAAACTCCTACAGAGTGGTGAGGAAGCCTCTCACTCGGGGGCTTAGCTGCAGTCCAGTACTCGCCTAAGTCTAAAAAATCCTACCGAGTGGTGAGCAACCCTCTCACTCGGGGGCACAACTGCACTCCAGTACTCGCCTAACTTTGAAAAATCCTAGCGAGTGGTCAGGAAGCCTATCACGCGGGGGCTTAGCTGCAGTCCAATACTCGCCTAAGTTTAAAAAACCCTACCGAGTGGTGAGCAAGCCTCTCACTCGGGGGCTTAGCTGCACTCCAGTACTCGCCTAAGTTTAAAAAATCCTACCGAGTGGTGAGCAACCCTCTCACTAGGGCGCTTAGCTGCAGTCCACTACTCGCCTAAGTTTAAAAAATCCTACCGAGTGGTGAGGAAGCCTCTCACTCGGGGGCTTAGCTGCAGTCCAGTACTCGCCTAAGTTTAAAAAATCATACCGAGTGCTGAGCAAGCCTCTCACTCGGGGGGCTTAGCTGCAGTCCAGTACTCGCCTAAGTTTAAAAATCCTACCGAGTGGTGTGCAATCCTCCCACTCGAGGGCTTAGCTGCAGTCCAATACTCGCCTAAATTTGAAAAATCCTACCGAGTGGTGAGGAAGCCTCTCACTCGGGGGCTTAGCTGCAGTCCAATACTCGCCTAAGTTTAAAAAACCCTACAGAGTGGTTAGCAAGCCTCTCACTCGGGGGCTTAGCTGCACTCCAGTACCCGCCTAAGTTTGAAAAATCCAACCGAGTGGTGAGCAAGCCTCTCAATCGGGGTCTTAGCTGCAGTCCAATACTCGCCTAAATTTGAAAAATCCTACCGAGTGGTGAGGAAGCCTCTCACTCGGGGGCTTAGCTGCAGTCCAATACTCGCCTAAGTTTAAAAAACCCTACCGAGTGGTGAGCAAGCCTCTCACTCGGGGGCTTAGCTGCACTCTAGTACTTGCCTAAGTTTCAAAAATCCTACCGAGTGGTGAGCAAGCCTCTCACTCGAGGGCTTAGCTGCAGTCCAGTACTCGCCTAAGTCTAAAAAATCCTACCGAGTGGTGAGCAACCCTCTCACTCGGGGGCTTAGCTGCACTCCAGTACTCGCCTAACGTTGAAAAATCCTACCAAGTGGTGAGGAAGCCTCTCACTCGGGGGCTTAGCTGCAGTCCAATACTCGCCTAAGTTTAAAAATTCCTACCGAGTGGTGAGCAAGCCTCTCACTCGGCCGATTAGCTGCAGTCCAGTACTCGCCTAAGTTTAAAAAATCCTACCGAGTGGTGAGCAAGCCTCTCACTCGGGTCGTAGCTGCAGTCCAGTACTCGCCTAAGTTTAAAAATCCTACCGAGTGGTGAGCAATCCTCTCACTCGGGGGCTTAGCTGCAGTCCAGTACTCGCCTAAGTTTTAAAATCCTAACGAGTGGTGAGCAAGCCTCTCACTCGGGCTCTTAGCTGTAGTCCAGTACTCGCCTAAATTTGAAAAATCCTAACGAGTGGTGAGGAAGCCTCTCACTCTGGGGCTTAGCTGCAGTCCAATACTCGCCTAAGTTCAAAAAACCCTACCGAGTGGTGAGCAAGCCTCTCACTCGGGGGCTTACCTGCACTCCAGTACTCGCCTAAGTTTGAAAACTCCTACAGAGTGGTGAGGAAGCCTCTCACTCGGGGGTTTAGCTGCAGTCCAGTACTCGCCTAAGTCTAAAAAATCCTACCAAGTGGTGAGCAACCCTCTCACTCGGGGGCTCAGCTGCACTCCAGTACTCGCCTAACTTTGAAAAATCCTACCGAGTGGTCAGGAAGCCTCTCACGCGGGGGCTTAGCTGCAGTCCAATACTCGCCTAAGTTTAAAAAACCCTACCGAGTGGTGAGCAAGCCTCTCACTCGGGGGCTTAGCTGCACTCCAGTACTCGCCTAAGTTTAAAAAATCCTACCGAGTGGTGAGCAACCCTCTCACTAGGGCGCTTAGCTGCAGTCCACTACTCGCCTAAGTTTAAAAAATCCTACCGAGTGGTGAGCAAGCCTCTCACTCGGGGGCTTAGCTGCAGTCCAGTACTCGCCTAAGTTTAAAAAATTGTACCGAGTGGTGAGCAAGCCTCTCACTCGGGGGGCTTAGCTGCAGTCCAGTACTCGCCTAAGTTTAAAAATCCTACCGAGTGGTGAGCAAGCCTCAAACTCGGGGTCTTAGCTGCAGTCCAGTACTCGCCTAACTTTGAAAAATCCTACCGAGTGGTGAGGAAGCCTCTCACTCGGGGGCTTAGCTGCAGTCCAATACTCGCCTAAGTTTAAAAATCCCTACCGAGTGGTGAGCAAGCCTCTCACTCGGCCGATTAGCTGCAGTCCTGTACTCGCCTAAGTTTAAAAAATCATACCGAGTGGTGAGCAAGCCTCTCACTCGGGGGGCTTAGCTGCAGTCCAGTACTCGCCTAAGTTTAAAAATCTTACCGAGTGGTGAGCAATCCTCCCACTCGGGGGCTTAGCTGCAGTCCAGTACTCGCCTAAATTTGAAAAATCCTACCGAGTGGTGAGGAAGCCTCTCACTCGGGGGCTTAGCTGCAGTCTAATACTCGTCTAAGTTTAAAAAACCCTACCGAGTGGTTAGCAAGCCTCTCACTCGGGGGCTTAGCTGCACTCCAGTACTCGCCTAAGTTTGAAAAATCCTACCGAGTGGTGAGCAAGCCTCTCACTCGGGGGCTTAGCTCCAGTCCAGTACTCGCCTTAGTCTAAAAAATCCTACCGAGTGGTGAGCAACCCTCTCACTCGGGGGCTTAGCTGCACTCCAGTACTCGCCTAACTTTGAAAAATCTTACCGAGTGGTGAGGAAGCCTCTCACTCGGGGGCTTAGCTGCAGTCCAATACTCGCCTAAGTTTAAAAATCCCTACCGAGTGGTGAGCAAGCCTCTCACTCGGCCGATTAGCTGCAGTCCAGTACTCGCCTAAGTTTAAAAAATCCTACCGAGTGGTGAGCAAGCCTCTCACTCGGGGGCGTTGCTGCAGTCCAATACTCGCCTAAGTTTAAAAAGCCTACCGAGTGGTGAGCAATCCTCTCACTCGGGGGCTTAGCTGCAGTCCAGTACTCGCCTAAGTTTTAAAATCCTAATGAGTGGTGAGCAAGCCTCTCACTCGGGGGCTTAGCTGCAGTCCGGTACTTGCCTAAGTTTTAAAATCCTACCAAGTGGTGAGCAAATCTCTCACTCGGGGTCTTAGCTGTAGTCCAGTACTCGCCTAAATTTGAAAAATCCTAACGAGTGGTGAGGAAGCCTCTCACTCGGGGGCTTAGCTGCAGTCCAATACTCGCCTAAGTTTAAAAAACCCTACCGAGTGGTGAGCAAGCCTCTCACTCGGGGCCTTAGCTGCACTCCAGTACTCGCCTAAGTTTGAAAACTCCTACAGAGTGGTGAGCAAGCCTCTCACTCGGGAGCTTAGCTGCAGTCCAGTACTCGCCTAAGTCTAAAAAATCCTACCAAGTGAAGAGCAACCCTCTCACTCGGGGGCTCAACTGCACTCCAGTACTCGCCTAACTTTGAAAAATCCTACCGAGTGGTCAGGAAGCCTCTCACTAGGGCGCTTAGCTGCAGTCCACTACTCGCCTAGGTTTAAAAAATCCTACCGAGTGGTGAGCAAGCCTCTCACTCGGGGGCTTAGCTGCAGTCCAGTACTCGCCTAGGTTTAAAAAGTCATACCGAGTGGTGAGCAAGCCTCTCACTCGGGGGGCTTAGCTGCAGTCCAGTACTCGCCTAAGTTTAAAAATCCTACCGAGTGGTGTGCAATCCTCCCACTCGGGGGCTTAGCTGCAGTCCAGTACTCGCCTAAATTTGAAAAATCCTACCGAGTGGTGAGGAAGCCTCTCACTCGGGGGCTTAGCTGCAGTCCAATACTCGCCTAAGTTTAAAAAACCCTACCGAGTGGTTAGCAAGCCTCTCACTCGGGGGCTTAGCTGCACTCAAGTACCCGCCTAAGTTTGAGAAATCCTACCGAGTGGTGAGCAAGCCTCTCACTCGGGGTCTTAGCTATAGTTCAGTACTCGCCTAAATTTGAAAAATCCTACCGAGTGGTGAGGAAGCCTCTCACTCGGGGGCTTAGCTGCAGTCCAACACTCGCCTAAGTTTTAAAAACCCTACCGAGTGGTGAGCAAGCCTCTCACTCGGGGGCTTAGCTGCACTCCAGTACTCACCTAAGTTTGAAAAATCCTACCGAGTGGTGAGCAAGCCTCTCACTCGGGGGGCTTAGCTGCAGTCCAGTACTCGCCTAAGTTTAAAAATCTTACCGAGTGGTGTGCAATCTCCCACTCGGGGGCTTAGCTGCAGTCCAGTACTCGCCTAAATTTGAAAAATCCTACCGAGTGGTGAGGAAGCCTCTCACTCGGGGGCTTAGCTGCAGTCTAATACTCGTCTAAGTTTAAAAACCCTACCGAGTGGTTAGCAAGCCTCTCACTCGGGGGCTTAGCTGCACTCCAGTACTCGCCTAAGTTTGAAAAATCCTACCGAGTGGTGAGCAAGCCTCTCACTCGGGGGCTTAGCTCCAGTCCAGTACTCGCCTAAGTCTAAAAAATCCTACCGAGTGGTGAGCAACCCTCTCACTCGGGGGCTTAGCTGCACTCCAGAACTCGCCTAACTTTGAAAAATCCTACCGAGTGGTGAGGAAGCTTCTCACTCGGGGGTTAGCTGCAGTCCAATACTCGCCTAAGTTTAAAAATCCCTACCGAGTGGTGAGCAAGCCTCTCACTCGGCCGATTAGCTGCAGTCCAGTACTCGCCTAAGTTTAAAAAATCCTACCGAGTGGTGAGCAAGCCTCTCACTTGGGGGCGTTGCTGCAGTCCAATACTCGCCTAAGTTTAAAAAGCCTACCGAGTGGTGAGCAATCCTCTCACTCGGGGGCTTAGCTGCAGTCCAGTACTCGCCTAAGTTTTAAAATCCTAATGAGTGGTGAGCAAGCCTCTCACTCGGGGGCTTAGCTGCAGTCCGGTACTTGCCTAAGTTTTAAAATCCTACAAAGTGGTGAGCAAATCTCTCACTCGGGGTCTTAGCTGTAGTCCAGTACTTGCCTAAATTTGAAAAATCCTAACGAGTGGTGATGAAGCCTCTCACTCGGGGGCTTAGCTGCAGTCCAATACTCGCCTAAGTTTAAAAAACCATACCGAGTGGTGAGCAAGCCTCTCACTCGGGGCCTTAGCTGCACTCCAGTACTCGCCTAAGTTTGAAAACTCCTACAGAGTGGTGAGCAAGCCTCTCACTCGGGAGCTTAGCTGCAGTCCAGTACTCGCCTAAGTCTAAAAAATCCTACCAAGTGAAGAGCAACCCTCTCACTCGAGGGCTCAACTGCACTCCAGTACTCGCCTAACTTTGAAAAATCCTACCGAGTGGTCAGGAAGCCTCTCACTAGGGCGCTTAGCTGCAGTCTACTACTCGCCTAGGTTTAAAAAATCCTACCGAGTGGTGAGCAAGCCTCTCACTCGGGGGCTTAGCTGCAGTCCAGTACTCGCCTAGGTTTAAAAAGTCATACCGAGTGGTGAGCAAGCCTCTCACTCGGGGGGCTCAGCTGCAGTCCAGTACTCGCCTAAGTTTAAAAATCCTACCGAGTGGTGTGCAATCCTCCCACTCGGGGGCTTAGCTGCAGTCCAGTACTCGCCTAAATTTGAAAAATCCTACCGAGTGGTGAGGAAGCCTCTCACTCGGGGGCTTAGCTGCAGTCCAATACTCGCCTAAGTTTAAAAAACCCTACCGAGTGGTTAGCAAGCCTCTCACTCGGGGGCTTAGCTGCACTCCAGTACCCGCCTAAGTTTGAGAAATCCGACCGAGTGGTGAGCAAGCCTCTCACTCGGGGTCTTAGCTGTAGTTCAGTACTCGCCTAAATTTGAAAAATCCTACCGAGTGGTGAGGAAGCCTCTCACTCGGGGGCTTAGCTGCAGTCCAACTCTCGCCTAAGTTTTAAAAACCCTACCGAGTGGTGAGCAAGCCTCTCACTCGGGGGCTTAGCTGCACTCCAGTACTCACCTAAGTTTGAAAAGTCCTACCGAGTGGTGAGCAAGCCTCTCACTCGGGGGCTTAGCTGCAGTCCAGTACTCGCCTAAGTCTAAAAAATCCTACCGAGTGGTGAGTAACCCTCTCACTCGGGGGCTTAGCTGCACTCCATTACTCGCCTAACTTTGAAAAATCCTACCAAGTGGTGAGGAAGCCTCTCACTCGGGGGCTTAGCGGCAGTCCAATACTCGCCTAAGTTTAAAAATCCCTACCGAGTGGTGAGCAAGCCTCTCACTTGGCCGATTAGCTGCAGTCCAGTACTCGCCTAAGTTTAAAAAATCCTACCGAGTGGTGAGCAAGCCTCTCACTCGGGGGCGTAGCTGCAGTCCTGTACTCGCCTAAGTTTAAAAATCCTACCGAGTGGTGAGCAATCCTCTCACTCGGGGGCTTAGCTGCAGTCCAGTACTCGCCTAAGTTTTAAAATCCTAACGAGTGGTGAGCAAGCCTCTCACTCGGGGGCTTAGCTGCAGTCCAGTACTTGCCTAAGTTTTAAAATCCTACCAAGTGGTGAGCATGCCTCTCACTCGGGGTCTTAGCTGTAGTCTAGTACTCGCCTAAATTTGAAAAATCCTAACGAGTGGTGAGGAAGCCTCTCACTCGGGGGCTTAGGTACAGTCCAATACTCGCCTAAGTTTAAAGAACCCTACCGAGTGGTGAGCAAGCCTCTCACTCGGGGGCTTAGCTGCACTCCAGTACTCGCCTAAGTTTGAAAAATCCTACAGAGTGGTGAGGAAGCCTCTCACTCGGGGGCTTAGCTGCAGTCCAGTACTCGCCTAAGTATAAAAAATCCTACCGAGTGGTAAGCAACCCTCTCACTCGGGGGCTTAGCAGCACTCCAGTACTCGCCTAACTTTGAAAAATCCTACCGAGTGGTCAGGAAGCCTCTCACGCGGGGGCTTAGCTGCAGTCCAATACTCGCCTAAGTTTAAAAAACCCTACCGAGTGGTGAGCAAGCCTCTCACTCGGGGGCTTAGCTGCACTCCAGTACTCGCCTAAGTTTAAAAAATCATACCGAGTGGTGAGCAAGCCTCTCACTCGGGGGGCTTAGCTGCAGTCCAGTACTCGCCTAAGTTTAAAAATCCTACCGAGTGGTGTGCAATCCTCCCACTCGGGGGCTTAGCTGCAGTCCAGTACTCGCCTAAATTTGAAAAATCCTACCGAGTGGTGAGGAAGCCTCTCACTCGGGGTTTAGCTGCAGTCCAATTATCGCCTAAGTTTAAAAAACCCTACCTAGTGGTTAGCAAGCCTCTCACTCGGGGGCTTAGCTGCACTCCAGTAGCCGACTAAGTTTGAGAAATCCTACCGAGTGGTGAGCAAGCCTCTCACTCGGGGTCTTAGCTGCAGTTCGGTACTCGCCTAAATTTGAAAAATCCTACCGAGTGGTGAGGAAGCCTCTCACTCGGGGGCTTAGCTGCAGTCCAACACTCGCCTAAGTTTTAAAAACCCTACCGAGTGGTGAGCAAGCCTCTCACTCGGGGGCTTAGCTGCAGTCCAGTACTCGCCTAGGTTTAAAAAATTATACCGAGTGGTGAGCAAGCCTCTCACTCGGGGGGCTTAGCTGCAGTACAGTACTCGCCTAAGTTTAAAAATCCTACCGAGTGGTGTGCAATCCTCCCACTCGGGGGCTTAGCTGCAGTCCAGTACTCACCTAAATTTGAAAAATCCTACCGAGTGGTGAGGAAGCCTCTCACTCGGGGGCTTAGCTGTAGTCCAATACTCGCCTAAGTTTAAAAAACCCTACCGAGTGGTTAGCAAGCCTCTCACTCGGGGGCTTAGCTGCACTCCAGTACCCGCCTAAGTTTGAGAAATCCTACCGAGTGGTGAGCAAGCCTCTCACTCGGGGTCTTAGCTGCAGTTCAGTACTCGCCTAAATTTGAAAAATCCTACCGAGTGGTGAGGAAGCCTCTCACTCGGGGGCTTAGCTGCAGTCCAACACTCGCCTAAGTTTTAAAAACCCTACCGAGTGGTGAGCAAGCCTCTCACTCGGGGGCTTAGCTGCACTCCAGTACTCGCCTAAGTTTGAAAAATCCTACCGAGTGGTGAGCAAGCCTCTCACTCGGGGGCTTAGCTGCAGTCCAGTACTCGCCTAAGTCTAAAAAATCCTACCGAGTGGTGAGTAACCCTCTCACTCGGGGGCTTAGCTGCACTCCAGTACTCGCCTAACTTTGAAAAATCCTACCAAGTGGTGAGGAAGCCTCTCACTCGGGGGCTTAGCGGCAGTTCAATACTCGCCTAAGTTTAAAAAACCCTACCGAGTGGTGAGCAAGCCTCTCACTCGGGGGCTTAGTTGCACTCCAGTACTCGCCTAAGTTTAAAAAATCCTACCGAGTGGTGAGCAACCCTCTCACTAGGGCGCTTAGCTGCAGTCCACTACTCGCCTAAGTTTAAAAAATCCTACCGAGTGGTGAGCAAGCCTCTCACTCGGGGGCTTAGCTGCAGTCCAGTACTCGCCTAAGTTTAAAAAATCATACCGAGTGGTGAGCAAGCCTCTCACTCGGGGGGCTTAGCTGCAGTCCAGTACTCGCCTAAGTTTAAAAATCCTACTGATTGGTGTGCAATCCTCCCACTCGGGGGCTTAGCTGCAGTCCAGTACTCGCCTAAATTTGAAAAATCCTACCGAGTGGTGAGGAAGCCTCTCACTCGGGGTTTAGCTGCAGTCCAATACTCGCCTAAGTTTAAAAAACCCTACCTAGTGGTTAGCAAGCCTCTCACTCGGGGGCTTAGCTGCACTCCAGTACCCGCCTAAGTTTGAGAAATCCTACCGAGTGGTGAGCAAGCCTCTCACTCGGGGTCTTAGCTGCAGTTCAGTACTCGCCTAAATTTGAAAAATCCTACCGAGTGGTGAGGAAGCCTCTCACTCGGGGGCTTAGCTGCAGTCCAACACTCGCCTAAGTTTTAAAAACCCTACCGAGTGGTGAGCAAGCCTCTCACTCGGGGGCTTAGCTGCAGTCCAGTACTCGCCTAGGTTTAAAAAATTATACCGAGTGGTGAGCAAGCCTCTCACTCGAGGGGCTTAGCTGCAGTACAATACTCGCCTAAGTTTAAAAATCCTACCGAGTGGTGTGCAATCCTCCCACTCGGGGGCTTAGCTGCAGTCCAGTAATCGCCTAAATTTGAAAAATCCTACCGAGTGGTGAGGAAGCCTCTCACTCGGGGGCTTAGCTGTAGTCCAATACTCGCCTAAGTTTAAAAAACCCTACCGAGTGGTTAGCAAGCCTCTCACTCGGGGGCTTAGCTGCACTCCAGTACCCGCCTAAGTTTGAGAAATCCTACCGAGTGGTGAGCAAGCCTCTCACTCGGGGTCTTAGCTGCAGTTCAGTACTCGCCTAAATTTGAAAAATCCTACCGAGTGGTGAGGAAGCCTCTCACTCGGGGGCTTAGCTGCAGTCCAACACTCGCCTAAGTTTTAAAAACCCTACCGAGTGGTGAGCAAGCCTCTCACTCGGGGGCTTAGCTGCACTCCAGTACTCGCCTAAGTTTGAAAAATCCTACCGAGTGGTGAGCAAGCCTCTCACTCGGGGGCTTAGCTGCAGTCCAGTACTCGCCTAAGTCTAAAAAATCCTACCGAGTGGTGAGTAACCCTCTCACTCGGGGGCTTAGCTGCACTCCAGTACTCGCCTAACTTTGAAAAATCCTACCAAGTGGTGAGGAAGCCTCTCACTCGGGGGCTTAGCGGCAGTTCAATACTCGCCTAAGTTTAAAAATCCCTACCGAGTGGTGAGCAAGCCTCTCACTCGGCCGATTAGCTGCAGTCCAGTACTCGCCTAAGTTTAAAAAATCCTACCGAGTGGTGAGCAAGCCTCTCACTCGGGGGCGTAGCTGAAGTCCAGTACTCGCCTAAGTTTAAAAATCCTACCGAGTGGTGAGCAATCCTCTCACTCGGGGGCTTAGCTGCAGTCCAGTACTCGCCTAAGTTTTAAAATCCTAACGAGTGGTGACCAAGCCTCTCACTCGGGGGCTTAGCTGCAGTCCAGTACTTGCCTAAGTTTTAAAATCCTACCAAGTGGTGAGCAAGCCTCTCACTCGGGGTCTTAGCTGTAGTCCAGTACTCGCCTAAATTTGAAAAATCCTAACGAGTGGTGAGGAAGCCTCTCACTCGGGGGCTTAGCTACAGTCCAATACTCGCCTAAGTTTAAAGAACCCTACCGAGTGGTGAGCAAGCCTCTCACTCCGGGGCTTAGCTGCACTCCAGTAGTCGCCTAAGTTTGAAAACTCCTACAGAGTGGTGAGCAAGCCTCTCACTCGGGGGCTTAGCTGCAGTCTAGTACTCGCCTAAGTCTAAAAAATCCTACCGAGTGGTGAGCAACCCTCTCACTAGGGCGCTTAGCTGCAGTCCACTACTCGCCTAAGTTTAAAAAATCCTACCGAGTGGTGAGCAAGCCTCTCACTCGGGGGCTTAGCTGCAGTCCAGTACTCGCCTAAGTTTAAAAAATCATGCCGAGTGGTGAGCAAGCCTCTCACTCGGGGGGCTTAGCTGCAGTCCAGTACTCGCCTAAGTTTAAAAATCCTACCGAGTGGTGTGCAATCCTCCCACTCCGGGGCTTAGCTGCACTCCAGTAGTCGCCTAAGTTTGAAAACTCCTACAGAGTGGTGAGGAAGCCTCTCACTCGGGGGCTTAGCTGCAGTCCAGTACTCGCCTAAGTCTAAAAAATCTCAGCTGCACTCCAGTACTCGCCTAACTTTGAAAAATCCTACCGAGTGGTCAGGAAGCCTCTCACGCGGGGGCTTAGCTGCAGTCCAATACTCGCCTAAGATTAAAAAACCCTACCGAGTGGTGAGCAAGCCTCTCACTCGGGGGCTTAGCTGCACTCCAGTACTCGCCTAAGTTTAAAAAATCCTACCGAGTGGTGAGCAACCCTCTCACTAGGGCGCTTAGCTGCAGTCCACTACTCGCCTAAGTTTAAAAAATCCTACCGAGTGGTGAGCAAGCCTCTCACTCGGGGGCTTAGCTGCAGTCCAGTACTCGCCTAAGTTTAAAAAATCATACCGACTGGTGAGCAAGCCTCTCACTCGGGGGGCTTAGCTGCAGTCCAGTACTCGCCTAAGTTTAAAAATCCTACCGAGTGGTGTGCAATCCTCCCACTCGGGGGCTTAGCTGCAGTCCAGTTCTCGCCTAAATTTGAAAAATCCTACCGAGTGGTGAGGAAGCCTCTCACTCGGGGGCTTAGCTGCAGTCCAATACTCGCCTAAGTTTAAAAAACCCTACCTAGTGGTTAGCAAGCCTCTCACTCGGGGGCTTAGCTGCACTCCAGTACCCGCCTAAGTTTGAAAAATCCTACCGAGTGGTGAGCAAGCCTCTCACTCGGGGTCTTAGGTGCAGTCCAGTACTCGCCTAAATTTGAAAAATCCTACCGAGTGGTGAGGAAGCCTCTCACTCAGGGGCTTAGCTGCAGTCCAATACTCGCCAAAGTTTAAAAAACCCTACCGAGTGGTGAGCAAGCCTCTCACTCGGGGGCTTAGCTGCACTCCAGTACTTGCCTAAGTTTGAAAAATCCTACCGAGTGGTGAGCAAGCCTCTCACTCGAGGGCTTAGCTGCAGTCCAGTACTCGCCTAAGTCTAAAAAATCCTACTGAGTGGTAAGCAACCCTCTCACTCGGGGGCTTAGCTGCACTCCAGTACTCGCCTAAGTTTAAAAATCCCTACCGAGTGGTGAGCAAGCCTCTCACTCGGCCGATTAGCTGCAGTCCAGTACTCGCCTAAGTTTAAAAAATCCTACCGAGTGGTGAGCAAGCCTCTCACTCGGGGGCGTAGCTGCAGTCCAATACTCGCCTAAGTTTAAAAATCCTACCGAGTGGTGAGCAATCCTCTCACTCGGGGGCTTAGCTGCAGTCCAGTACTCGCCTAAGTTTTAAAATCCTAACGAGTGGTGAGCAAGCCTCTCACTCGGGGGCTTAGCTGCAGTCCAGTACTTGCCTAAGTTTTAAAATCCTACCAAGTGGTTAGCAAGCCTCTCACTCGGGGTCTTAGTTGTAGTCCAGTACTCGCCTAAATTTGAAAAATCCTAACGAGTGGTGACGAAGCCTCTCACTCGGGGGCTTAGCTACAGTCCAATACTCGCCTAAGTTTAAAGAACCCTACCGAGTGGTGAGCAAGCCTCTCACTCCGGGGCTTAGCTGCACTCAAGTACTCGCCTAAGTTTGAAAAATCTCAGCGGCACTCCAGTACTCGCCTAACTTTGAAAAATCCTACCGAGTGGTCAGGAAGCCTCTCACGCGGGGGCTTAGCTGCAGTCCAATACTCGCCTAAGTTTAAAAAACCCTACCGAGTGGTGAGCAAGCCTCTCACTCGGGGGCTTAGCTGCACTCCAGTACTCGCCTAAGTTTAAAAAATCCTACCGAGTGGTGAGCAACCCTCTCACTAGGGCGCTTAGCTGCAGTCCACTACTCGCCTAAGTTTAAAAAATCCTACCGAGTGGTGAGCAAGCCTCTCACTCGGGGGCTTAGCTGCAGTCCAGTACCCGCCTAAGTTTAAAAAATCATACCGAGTGGTGAGCAAGCCTCTCACTCGGGGGGCTTAGCTGCAGTCTAGTACTCGCCTAAGTTTAAAAATCCTACCGAGTGGTGTGCAATCGTCCCACTCGGGGGCTTAGCTGCAGTCCAGTACTCGCCTAAATTTGAAAAATCCTACCGAGTGGTGAGGAAGCCTCTCACTCGGGGTTTAGCTGCAGTCCAATACTCGCCTAAGTTTAAAAAACCCTACCTAGTGGTTAGCAAGCCTCTCACTCGGGGGCTTAGCTACACTCCAGTACCCGCCTAAGTTTGAGAAATCCTACCGAGTGGTGAGCAAGCCTCTCACTCGGGGTCTTACCTGCAGTTCAGTACTCGCCTAAATTTGAAAAATCCTACCGAGTGGTGAGGAAGCCTCTCACTCGGGGGCTTAGCTGCAGTCCAACACTCGCCTAAGTTTTAAAAACCCTACCGAGTGGTGAGGAAGCCTCTCACTCGGGGGCTTAGCTGCAGTCCAATACTCGCCTAAGTTTAAAAAACCCTACCTAGTGGTTAGCAAGCCTCTCACTCGGGGGCTTAGCTGCACTCCAGTACCCGCCTAAGTTTGAAAAATCCTACCGAGTGGTGAGCAAGCCTCTCACTCGGGGTCTTAGCTGCAGTCCAGTACTCGCCTAAATTTGAAAAATCCTACCGAGTGGTGAGGAAGCCTCTCACTCAGGGGCTTAGCTGCAGTCCAATACTCGCCAAAGTTTAAAAAACCCTACCGAGTGGTGAGCAAGCCTCTCACTCGGGGGCTTAGCTGCACTCCAGTACTTGCCTAAGTTTGAAAAATCCTACCGAGTGGTGAGCAAGCCTCTCACTCGAGGGCTTAGCTGCAGTCCAGTACTCGCCTAAGTCTAAAAAATCCTACTGAGTGGTAAGCAACCCTCTCACTCGGGGGCTTAGCTGCACTCCAGTACTCGCCTAAGTTTAAAAATCCCTACCAAGTGGTGAGCAAGCCTCTCACTCGGCCGATTAGCTGCAGTCCAGTACTCGCCTAAGTTTAAAAAATCCTACCGAGTGGTGAGCAAGCCTCTCACTCGGGGGCGTAGCTGCAGTCCAGTACTCGCCTAAGTTTTAAAATCCTAACGAGTGGTGAGCAAGCCTCTCACTCGGGGGCTTAGCTGCAGTCCAGTACTTGCCTAAGTTTTAAAATCCTACCAAGTGGTTAGCAAGCCTCTCACTCGGGGTCTTAGTTGTAGTCCAGTACTCGCCTAAATTTGAAAAATCCTAACGAGTGGTGACGAAGCCTCTCACTCGGGGGCTTAGCTACAGTCCAATACTCGCCTAAGTTTAAAGAACCCTACCGAGTGGTGAGCAAGCCTCTCACTCCGGGGCTTAGCTGCACTCAAGTACTCGCCTAAGTTTGAAAAATCTCAGCGGCACTCCAGTACTCGCCTAACTTTGAAAAATCCTACCGAGTGGTCAGGAAGCCTCTCACGCGGGGGCTTAGCTGCAGTCCAATACTCGCCTAAGTTTAAAAAACCCTACCGAGTGGTGAGCAAGCCTCTCACTCGTGGGCTTAGCTGCACTCCAGTACTCGCCTAAGTTTAAAAAATCCTACCGAGTGGTGAGCAACCCTCTCACTAGGGCGCTTAGCTGCAGTCCACTACTCGCCTAAGTTTAAAAAATCCTACCGAGTGGTGAGCAAGCCTCTCACTCGGGGTCTTAGCTGCAGTCCAGTACTCGCCTAAGTTTAAAAAATCATACCGAGTGGTGAGCAAGCCTCTCACTCGGGGGGCTTAGCTGCAGTCTAGTACTCGCCTAAGTTTAAAAATCCTACCGAGTGGTGTGCAATCCTCCCACTCAGGGGCTTAGCTGCAGTCCAGTACTCGCCTAAATTTGAAAAATCCTACCGAGTGGTGAGGAAGCCTCTCACTCGGGGTTTAGCTGCAGTCCAATACTCGCCTAAGTTTAAAAAACCCTACCTAGTGGTTAGCAAGCCTCTCACTCGGGGGCTTAGCTACACTCCAGTACCCGCCTAAGTTTGAGAAATCCTACCGAGTGGTGAGCAAGCCTCTCACTCGGGGTCTTACCTGCAGTTCAGTACTCGCCTAAATTTGAAAAATCCTACCGAGTGGTGAGGAAGCCTCTCACTCAGGGGCTTAGCTGCAGTCCAACACTCGCCTAAGTTTTAAAAACCCTACCGAGTGGTGAGCAAGCCTCTCACTCGGGGGCTTAGCTGCAGTCCAGTACTCGCCTAGGTTTAAAAAATTATACCGAGTGGTGAGCAAGCCTCTCACTCGGGGGGCTTAGCTGTAGTCCAGTACTCGCCTAAGTTTAAAAATCCTACCTAGTGGTGTGCAATCCTCCCACTCGGGGGCTTAGCTGCAGTCCAGTACTCGCCTAAATTTGAAAAATCCTACCGAGTGGTGAGGAAGCCTCGCACTCGGGGGCTTAGCTGCAGTCCAATACTCGCCTAAGTTTAAAAAACCCTACCGAGTGGTTAGCAAGCCTCTCACTCGGGGGCTTAGCTGCACTCCAGTACCCGCCTAAGTTTGAGAAATCCTACCGAGTGGTGAGCAAGCCTCTCACTCGGGGTCTTAGCTGCAGTTCAGTACTCGCCTAAATTTGAAAAATCCTACCGAGTGGTGAGGAAGCCTCTCACTCGGGGGCTTAGCTGCAGTCCAACACTCGCCTAAGTTTTAAAAACCCTACCGAGTGGTGAGCAAGCCTCTCACTCGGGGGCTTAGCTGCACTCCAGTACTCGCCTAAGTTTGAAAAATCCTACCGAGTGGTGAGAGAGCCTCTCACTCGGGGGCTTAGCTGCAGTCCAGTACTCGCCTAAGTCTAAAAAATCCTACCGAGTGGTGAGTAACCCTCTCACTCGGGGGCTTAGCTGCACTCTAGTACTCGCCTAACTTTGAAAAATCCTACCAAGTGGTGAGGAAGCCTCTCACTCGGGGGCTTAGCGGCAGTTCAATACTCGCCTAAGTTTAAAAATCCCTACCGAGTGGTGAGCAAGCCTCTCACTCGGCCGATTAGCTGCAGTCCAGTACTCGCCTAAGTTTAAAAAATCCTACCGAGTGGTGAGCAAGCCTCTCACTCGGGGGCGTAGCTGCAGTCCAGTACTCGCCTAAGTTTAAAAATCCTACCGAGTGGTCAGCAATCCTCTCACTCGGGGGCTTAGCTGCAGTCCAGTACTCGCCTAAGTTTTAAAATCCTAACGAGTGGTGACCAAGCCTCTCACTCGGGGTCTTAGCTGCAGTCCAGTACTCGCCTAAATTTGAAAAATCCTAACGAGTGGTGAGGAAGCCTCTCACTCGGGCGCTTAGCTACAGTCCAATACTCGCCTAAGTTTAAATAACCCTACCGAGTGGTGAGCAAGCCTCTCACTCCGGGGCTTAGCTGCACTCCAGTACTCGCCTAAGTTTGAAAACTCCTACAGAGTGGTGAGGAAGCCTCTCACTCAGGGGCTTAGCTGCAGTCCAGTACTCGCCTAAGTCTAAAAAATCTCAGCTGCACTCCAGTACTCGCCTAACTTTGAAAAATCCTACCGAGTGGTCAGGAAGCCTCTCACGCGGGGGCTTAGCTGCAGTCCAATACTCGCCTAAGTTTAAAAAACCCTACCGAGTGGTGAGCAAGCCTCTCACTCGGGGGCTTAGCTGCACTCCAGTACTCGCCTAAGTTTAAAAAATTCTACCGAGTTGTGAGCAACCCTCTCACTAGGGCGCTTAGCTGCAGTCCACTACTCGCCTAAGTTTGAAAAATCCTACCGAGTGGTGAGCAAGCCTCTCACTCGGGGGCTTAGCTGCAGTCCAGTACTCGCCTAAGTTTAAAAAATCATATCGAGTGGTGAGCAAGCCTCTCACTCGGGGGGCTTAGCTGCAGTCCAGTACGCGCCTAAGTTTAAAAATCCTACCGAGTGGTGTGCAATCCTCCCACTCGGGGGCTTACCTGCAGTCCAGTACTCGCCTAAATTTGAAAAATCCTACCGAGTGGTGAGGAAGCCTCTCACTCAGGGGCTTAGCTGCAGTCCAATACTCGCCTAAGTTTAAAAAACCCTACCGAGTGGTGAGCAAGCCTCTCACTCAGGGGCTTAGCTGCAGTCCAATACTCGCCTAAGTTTAAAAAACCCTACCTAGTGGTTAGCAAGCCTCTCACTCGGGGGCTTAGCTGCACTCCAGTACTCGCCTAAGTTTGAAAAATCCTACCGAGTGGTGAGCAAGCCTCTCACTCGAGGGCTTAGCTGCAGTCCAGTACTCGCCTAAGTCTAGAAAATCCTACCGAGTGGTGAGCAACCCTCTCACTCGGGGGCTTAGCTGCACTCCAGTACTAGCCTAAGTTTAAAAATCCCTACCAAGTGGTGAGCAAGCCTCTCACTCGGCCGATTAGCTGAAGTCCAGTACTCGCCTAAGTTTAAAAAATCCTACCGAGTGGTTAGCAAGCCTCTCACTCGGGGGCGTAGCTGCAGTCCAATACTCGCCTAAGTTTAAAAATCCTACCGAGTGGTGAGCAATCCTCTCACTCGGGGGCTTAGCTGCAGTCCAGTACTCGCCTAAGTTTTAAAATCCTAACGAGTGGTGAGCTAGCCTCTCACTCGGGGGCTTAGCTGCAGTCCAGTACTTGCCTAAGTTTTAAAATCCTACCAAGTAGTTAGCAAGCCTCTTACTCGGGGTCATAGCTGTAGTCCAGTACTCGCCTAAATTTGAAAAATCCTAACGAGTGGTGAGGAAGCCTCTCACTCGGGGGCTTAGCTACAGTCCAATACTCGCCTAAGTTTAAAGAACCCTACCGAGTGGTGAGCAAGCCTCTCACTCCGGGGCTTAGCTGCACTCCAGTACTCGCCTATGTTTGAAAACTCCTACAGAGTGGTGAGGAAGCCTCTCACTCGGGGGCTTAGCTGCAGTCCAGTACTCGCCTAAGTCGAAAAAATCTCAGCTGCACTCCAGTACTCGCCTAACTTTGAAAAATCCTACCGAGTGGTCAGGAAGCCTCTCACGCGGGGGCTTAGCTACAGTCCAATACTCGCCTAAGTTTAAAAAACCCTACCGAGTGGTGAGCAAGCCTCTCACTCGGGGGCTTAGCTGCACTCCAGTACTCGCCTAAGTTTAAAAAATCCTACCGAGTGGTGAGCAACCCTCTCACTAGGGCGCTTAGCTGCAGTCCACTACTCGCCTAAGTTTAAAAAATCCTACAGAGTGGTGAGCAAGCCTCTCACTCGGGGGCTTAGCTGCAGTCCAGTACTCGCCTAAGTTTAAAAAATCATACCGAGTGGTGAGCAAGCCTCTCACTCGGGAGGCTTAGCTGTAGTCCAGTACTCGCCTAAGTTTAAAAATCCTACCGAGTGGTGTGCAATCCTCCCACTCGGGGGCTTAGCTGCAGTCCAGTACTCGCCTAAATTTGAAAAATCCTACCGAGTGGTGAGGAAGCCTCTCACTCGCGGGCTTAGCTGCAGTCCAATACTCGCCTACGTTTAAAAAACCCTACCTAGTGGTTAGCAAGCCTCTCACTCGGGGGCTTAGCTGCACTCCAGTATCCGCCTAAGTTTGAAAAATCCTACCGAGTGGTGAGCAAGCCTCTCACTCGGGGTCTTAGATGCAGTCCAGTACTCGCCTAAATTTGAAAAATCCTACCGAGTGGTGAGCAAGCCTCTCACTCGGGGGCTTAGCTGCAGTCCAATACTCGCCTAAGTTTGAAAAATCCTATCGAGTGGTGAGCAAGCCTCTCACTCGAGGGCTTAGCTGCAGTCCAGTACTCGCCTAAGTCTAAAAAATCCTACCGAGTGGTGAGCAACCCTCTCACTCGGGGGCTGAGCTGCACTCCAGTACTCGCCTAAGTTTAAAAATACCTACCGAGTGGTGAGCAAGCCTCTCACTCGGCCGATTAGCTGCAGTCCAGTACTCGCCTAAGTTTAAAAAATCCTACCGAGTGGTGAGCAAGCCTCTCACTCGGGGGCGTAGCTGCAGTCTAATACTCGCCTAAGTTTAAAAATCCTACCGAGTGGTGAGCAATCCTCTCACTCGGGGGCTTAGCTGCAGTCCAGTACTCGCCTAAGTTTTAAAATCCTAACGAGTGCTGAGCAAGCCTCTCACTCGGGGGCTTAGCTGCAGTCCAGTACTTGCCTAAGTTTTAAAATCCTACCAAGTGGTGAGCAAGCCTCTCACTCGGGCTCTTAGCTGTAGTCCCGTACTCGCCTAAATTTGAAAAATCCTAACGAGTGGTGAGGAAGCCTCTCACTCGGGGGCTCAGCTGCACTCCAGTACTCGCCTAACTTTGAAAAATCCTACCGAGTGGTGAGCAAGCCTCTCACGCGGGGGCTTAGCTGCACTCCAGTACTCGCCTAAGTTTCAAAACTCCTACAGAGTGGTGAGGAAGCCTCTCACTCGGGGGCTTAGCTGCAGTCCAGTACTCGCCTAAGTCTAAAAAATCCTACCGAGTGGTGAGCAACCCTCTCACTCGGGGGCTCAGCTGCACTCCAGTACTCGCCTAACTTTGAAAAATCCTACCGAGTGGTTAGGAAGCTTCTCACGCGGGGGCTTAGCTGCAGTCCAATACTCGCCTAAGTTTAAAAAACCCTACCGAGTGGTGAGCAAGCCTCTCACTCGGGGGCTTAGCTGCACTCCAGTACTCGCCTAAGTTTAAAAAATCCTACCGAGTGGTGAGCAACCCTCTCACTAGGGCGCTTAGCTGCAGTCCACTACTCGCCAAAGTTTAACAAATCCTACCGAGTGGTGAGCAAGCCTCTCACTCGGGGGCTTAGCTGCAGCCCAGTTCTCGCCTAAGTTTAAAAAATCATACCGAGTGGTGAGCAAGCCTTTCACTCGGGGGGCTTAGCTGCAGTCCAGTACTCGCCTAAGTTTAAAAATCCTACCGAGTGGTGTGCAATCCTCCCACTCGGGGGCTTAGCTGCAGTCCAGTACTCGCCTAAATTTGAAAAATCCTACCGAGTGGTGAGGAAGCCTCTCACTCGGGGGCTTACCTGCAGTCCAAGACTCGCCTAAGTTTAAAAAACCCTACCGAGTGGTGAGCAAGCCTCTCACTCGGGGGCTTAGCTGCACTCCAGTACTCGCCTAAGTTTGAAGAATCCTACCGAGTGGTGAGCAACCCTCTCACTAGGGCGCTTAGCTGCAGTCCAGTACTTGCCTAAGTTTAAAAAATCCTACCGAGTGGTGAGGAAGCCTCTCACTCGGGGGCTTAGCTGCAGTCCAGTACTCGCCTAAGTTTAAAAATCCCTACCGAGTGGTGAGCAAGCCTCTCACTCGGGGGGCTTAGCTGCAGTCCAGTACTCGCCTAAGTTTAAAAAATCATACCGAGTGGTGAGCAAGCCTCTCACTCGGGGGGCTTAGCTGCAGTCCAGTACTCGCCTAAGTTTAAAAATCCTACCGAGTGGTTTGCAATCCTCCCACTCGGGGGCTTAGCTGCAGTCCAATACTCACCTAAATTTGAAAAATCCTACCGAGTGGTGAGGAAGCCTCTCACTCGGGGGCTTAGCTACAGTCCAATACTCGCCTAAGTTTAAAAAACCCTACCGAGTGGTTAGCAAGCCTCTCACTCGGGGGCTTAGCTGCACTCCACTACCCGCCTAAGTTTGAAAAATCCTACCGAGTGGTGAGCAAGCCTCTCACTCGGGGTCTTAGCTGCAGTCCAGTACTCGCCTAAATTTGAAAAATCCTACCGAGTGGTGAGGAAGCCTCTCACTCGGGGGCTTAGCTGCAGTCCAAGACTTGCCTAAGTTTTGAAAACCCTACGGAGTGGTGAGCAAGCCTCTCACTCGGGGGCTTAGCTGCACTCCAGTACTCGCCTAAGTTTGAAAAATCCTACCGAGTGGTGAGCAAGCCTCTCACTCGGGGGCTTAGCTCCAGTCCAGTACTCGCCTAAGTCTAAAAAATCCTACCGAGTGGTGAGCAAACCTCTCACTCAGGGGCTTAGCTGCACTCCAGTACTCACGTAACTATGAAAAATCCTACCGAGTGGTGAGGAAGCCTCTCACTCGGGGGCTTAGCTGCAGTCCAATACTCGCCTAAGTTTAAAAATCCCTACCAAGTGGTGATCAAGCCTCTCACTCAGCCGATTAGCTGCAGTCCAGTACTCGCCTAAGTTTAAAAAATCCTACCGAGTGGTGAGCATGCCTCTCACTCGGGGGCGTTGCTGCAGTCCAGTACTCGCCTAAGTTTAAAAATCCTACCGAGTGGTGAGCAATCCTCTCACTCGGGGGCTTAGCTGCAGTCCAGTACTCACCTAAGTTTTAAAATCCTAACGAGTGGTGAGCAAGCCTCTCACTCGGGGGCTTAGCTGCAGTCCAGTACTTGCCTAAGTTTTAAAATCCTACCAAGTGGTGAGCAAGCCTCTCACTCGGGGTCTTAGCTGTAGTCCAGTACTCGCCTAAATTTGAAAAATCCTAACGAGTGGTGAGGAAGCCTCTCACTCGGGGGCTTAGCTGCAGTCCAATACTCGCCTAAGTTTAAAAAACCCTACCGAGTGGTGAGCAACCCTCTCACTCGGGGGCTTAGCTGCACTCCAGTACTCGCCTAAGTTTGAAAACTCCTACAGAGTGGTGAGGAAGCCTCTCACTCGGGGGCTTAGCTGCAGTCCAGTACTCACCTAAGTCTAAAAAATCCTACCGAGTGGTGAGCAACCCTCTCACTCGGGGGCTCAGCTGCACTCCAGTACTCGCCTAACTTTGAAAAATCCTACCGAGTGGTTAGGAAGCCTCTCACGCGGGGGCTTAGCTGCAGTCCAATACTCGCCTAAGTTTAAAAAACCCTCCCGAGTGGTGAGCAAGCCTCTCACTCGGGGGCTTAGCTGCACTCCAGTACTCGCCTAAGTTTAGAAAATCCTACCGAGTGGTGAGCAACGCTCTCACTAGGGCGCTTAGCTACAGTCCACTACTCGCCTAAGTTTAACAAATCCTAACAAGTGGTGAGCAAGCCTCTCACTCGGGGGATTAGCTGCAGTCCAGTACTCGCCTAAGTTTAAAAAATCATACCGAGTGGTGAGCAAGCCTCTCACTCAGGGGGCTTAGCTGCAGTCCAGTACTCGCCTAAGTTTAAAAATCCTACCGAGTGGTGTGCAATCCTCCCACTCGGGGGCTTAGCTGCAGTCCAGTACTCGCCTAAATTTGAAAAATCCTACCGAGTGGTGAGGAAGCCTCTCACTCGGGGGCTTACCTGCAGTCCAATACTCGCCTAAGTTTAAAAAACCCTACCGAGTGGTGAGCAAGCCTCTCACTCGGGGGCTTAGCTGCACTCCAGTACTCGCCTAAGTTTGAAGAATCCTACCGAGTGGTGAGCAACCCTCTCACTAGGGCGCTTAGCTGCAGTCCAGTACTCGCCCAAGTTTAAAAAATCCTACCGAGTGGTGAGGAAGCCTCTCACTCGGGGGCTTAGCTGCAGTCCAGTACTCGCCTAAGTTTAAAAATCCCTACCGAGTGGTGAGGAAGCCTCTCACTCGGGGGGCTTAGCTGCAGTCACGTACTCGCCTAAGTTTAAAAAATCATACCGAGTGGTGAGCTAGCCTCTCACTCGGGGGGCTTAGCTGCAGTCCAGTACTCACCTAAGTTTAAAAATCCTACCAAGTGGTGTGCAATCCTCCCACTCGGGGGCTTAGCTGCAGTCCAATACTCACCTAAATTTGAAAAATCCTACCGAGTGGTGAGGAAGCCTCTCACTCGGGGGCTTAGCTACAGTCCAATACTCGCCTAAGTTTAAAAAACCCTACCGAGTGGTTAGCAAGCCTCTCACTCGGGGGCTTAGCTGCACTCCAGTACCCGCCTAAGTTTGAAAAATCCTACCGAGTGGTGTGCAATCCTCTCACTCGGGGTCTTAGCTGCAGTCCAGTACTCGCCTAAATTTGAAAAATCCTACCGAGTGGTGAGGAAGCCTCTCACTCGGGGGCTTAGCTGCAGTCCAACACTTGCCTAAGTTTTAAAAACCCTACGGAGTGGTGAGCAAGCCTCTCACTCGGGGGCTTAGCTCCACTCCAGTACTCGCCTAAGTTTGAAAAATCCTACCGAGTGGTGAGCAAGCCTCTCACTCGGGGGCTTAGCTCCAGTCCAGTACTCGCCTAAGTCTAAAAAATCCTACCGAGTGGTGAGCAAACCTCTCACTCGGGGGCTTAGCTGCACTCCAGTACTCGCGTAACTATGAAAAATCCTACCGAGTGGTGAGGAAGCCTCTCACTCGGGGGCTTAGCTGCAGTCCAATACTCGCCTAAGTTTAAAAATCCCTACCAAGTGGTGAGCAAGCCTCTCACTCGGCCGATTAGCTGCAGTCCAGTACTCGCCTAAGTTTAAAAAATCCTACCGAGTGGTGAGCAAGCCTCTCACTCGGAGGCGTTGCTGCAGTCCAGTACTCGCCTAAGTTTAAAAATCCTACCGAGTGGTGAGCAATCCTCTCACTCGGGGGCTTAGCTGCAGTCCATTACTCGCCTAAGTTTTAAAATCCTAACGAGTGGTGAGCAAGCCTCTCACTCGGGGGCTTGGCTGCAGTCCAGTACTTGCCTAAGTTTAAAAATCCTACCAAGTGGTGAGCAAGCCTCTCACTCGGGGTCTTAGCTGTAGTCCAGTACTCGCCTAAATTTGAAAAATCCTAACGAGTGGTGAGGAAGCCTCTAACTCGGGGGCTTAGCTGCAGTCCAATACTCGCCTAAGTTTAAAAAACCCTACCGAGTGGTGAGCAACCCTCTCACTCGGGGGCTTAGCTGCACTCCAGTACTCGCCTAAGTTTGAAAACTCCTACAGAGTGGTGAGGAAGCCTCTCACTCGGGGGCTTAGCTGCAGTCCAGTACTCGCCTAAGTCTAAAAAATCCTACCGAGTGGTGAGCAACCCTCTCACTCGGGGGCTCAGCTGCACTCCAGTACTCGCCTAACTTTGAAAAATCCTACCGAGTGGTTAGGAAGCCTCTCACGCGGGGGCTTAGCTGCAGTCCAATACTCGCCTAAGTTTAAAAAACCCTCCCGAGTGGTGAGCAAGCCTCTCACTCGGGGGCTTAGCTGCACTCCAGTACTCGCCTAAGTTTAAAAAATCCTACCGAGTGGTGAGCAACCCTCTCACTAGGGCGCTTAGCTACAGTCCACTACTCGCCTAAGTTTAACAAATCCTACCAAGTGGTGAGCAAGCCTCTCACTCGGGGGCTTAGCTGCAGTCCAGTACTCGCCTAAGTTTAAAAAATCATACCGAGTGGTGAGCAAGCCTCTCACTCAGGGGGCTTAGCTGCAGTCCAGTACTCGCCTAAGTTTAAAAATCCTACCGAGTGGTGTGCAATCCTCCCACTCGGGGGCTTAGCTGCAGTCCAGTACTCGCCTAAATTTGAAAAATCCTACCGAGTGGTGAGGAAGCCTCTCACTCGGGGGCTTACCTGCAGTCCAATACTCGCCTAAGTTTAAAAAACCCTACCGAGTGGTGAGCAAGCCTCTCACTCGGGGGCTTAGCTGCACTCCAGTACTCGCCTAAGCTTGAAGAATCCTACCGAGTGGTGAGCAACCCTCTCACTAGGGCGCTTAGCTGCAGTCCACTACTCGCCTATGTTTAAAAAATCCTACCGAGTGGTGAGGAAGCCTCTCACTCGGGGGCTTAGCTGTAGTCCAGTACTCGCCTAAGTTTAAAAATCCCTACCAAGTGGTGAGCAAGCCTCTCACTCGGCCGATTAGCTGCAGTCCAGTACTCGCCTAAGTTTAAAAAATCCTACCGAGTGGTGAGCAAGCCTCTCACTCGGGGGCGTTGCTGCAGTCCAGTACTCGCCTAAGTTTAAAAATCCTACCGAGTGGTGAGCAATCCTCTCACTCGGGGGCTTAGCGGCAGTCCAGTACTCGCCTAAGTTTTAAAATCCTAACGAGTGGTGAGCAAGCCTCTCACTCGGGGGCTTAGCTGCAGTCCAGTACTTGCCTAAGTTTTAAAATCCTACCAAGTGGTGAGCAAGCCTCTCACTCGGGGTCTTAGCTGTAGTCCAGTACTCGCCTAAATTTGAAAAATCCTAACGAGTGGTGAGGAAGCCTCTAACTCGGGGGCTTAGCTGCAGTCCAATACTCGCCTAAGTTTAAAAAACCCTACCGAGTGGTGAGCAACCCTCTCACTCGGGGGCTTAGCTGCACTCCAGTACTCGCCTAAGTTTGAAAACTCCTACAGAGTGGTGAGGAAGCCTCTCACTCGGGGGCTTAGCTGCAGTCCAGTACGCGCCTAAGTCTAAAAAATCCTACCGAGTGGTGAGCAACCCTCTCACTCGGGGGCTCAGCTGCACTCCAGTACTCGCCTAACTTTGAAAAATCCTACCGAGTGGTTAGGAAGCCTCTCACGCGGGGGCTTAGCTGCAGTCCAATACTCGCCTAAGTTTAAAAAACCCTCCCGAGTGGTGAGAAAGCCTCTCACTCGGGGGCTTAGCTGCACTCCAGTACTCGCCTAAGTTTAAAAAATCCTACCGAGTGGTGAGCAACCCTCTCACTAGGGCGCTTAGCTACAGTCCACTACTCGCCTAAGTTTAACAAATCCTACCAAGTGGTGAGCAAGCCTCTCACTCGGGGGCTTAGCTGCAGTCCAGTACTCGCCTAAGTTTAAAAAATCATACCGAGTGGTGAGCAAGCCTCTCACTCAGGGGGCTTAGCTGCAGTCCAGTACTCGCCTAAGTTTAAAAATCCTACCGAGTGGTGTGCAATCCTCCCACTCGGGGGCTTAGCTGCAGTCCAGTACTCGCCTAAATTTGAAAAATCCTACCGAGTGGTGAGGAAGCCTCTCACTCGGGGGCTTACCTGCAGTCCAATACTCGCCTAAGTTTAAAAAACCCTACCGAGTGGTGAGCAAGCCTCTCACTCGGGGGCTTAGCTGCACTCCAGTACTCGCCTAAGCTTGAAGAATCCTACCGAGTGGTGAGCAACCCTCTCACTAGGGCGCTTAGCTGCAGTCCACTACTCGCCTATGTTTAAAAAATCCTACCGAGTGGTGAGGAAGCCTCTCACTCGGGTGCTTAGCTGTAGTCCAGTACTCGCCTAAGTTTAAAAATCCCTACCAAGTGGTGAGCAAGCCTCTCACTCGGCCGATTAGCTGCAGTCCAGTACTCGCCTAAGTTTAAAAAATCCTACCGAGTGGTGAGCAAGCCTCTCACTCGGGGGCGTTGCTGCAGTCCAGTACTCGCCTAAGTTTAAAAATCCTACCGAGTGGTGAGCAATCCTCTCACTCGGGGGCTTAGCGGCAGTCCAGTACTCGCCTAAGTTTTAAAATCCTAACGAGTGGTGAGCAAGCCTCTCACTCGGGGGCTTAGCTGCAGTCCAGTACTTGCCTAAGTTTTAAAATCCTACCAAGTGGTGAGCAAGCCTCTCACTCGGGGTCTTAGCTGTAGACCAGTACTCGCCTAAATTTGAAAAATCCTAACGAGTGGTGAGGAAGCCTCTAACTCGGGGGCTTAGCTGCAGTCCAATACTCGCCTAAGTTTAAAAAACCCTACCGAGTGGTGAGCAACCCTCTCACTCGGGGGCTTAGCTGCACTCCAGTACTCGCCTAAGTTTGAAAACTCCTACAGAGTGGTGAGGAAGCCTCTCACTCGGGGGTCTAGCTGCAGTCCAGTACTCGCCTAAGTCTAAAAAATCCTACCGAGTGGTGAGCAACCCTCTCACTCGGGGGCTCAGCTGCACTCCAGTACTTGCCTAACTTTGAAAAATCCTACCGAGTGGTTAGGAAGCCTCTCACGCGGGGGCTTAGCTGCAGTCCAATACTCGCCTAAGTTTAAAAAACCCTCCCGAGTGGTGAGCAAGCCTCTCACTCGGGGGCTTAGCTGCACTCCAGTACTCGCCTAAGTTTAAAAAATCCTACCGAGTGGTGAGCAACCCTCTCACTAGGGCGCTTAGCTACAGTCCACTACTCGCCTAAGTTTAACAAATCCTACCAAGTGGTGAGCAAGCCTCTCACTCGGGGGCTTAGCTGCAGTACAGTACTCGCCTAAGTTTAAAAAATCATACCGAGTGGTGAGCAAGCCTCTCACTCAGGGGGCTTAGCTGCAGTCCAGTACTCGCCTAAGTTTAAAAATCCTACCGAGTGGTGTGCAATCCTCCCACTCGGGGGCTTAGCTGCAGTCTAGTACTCGCCTAAATTTGAAAAATCCTACCGAGTGGTGAGGAAGCCTCTCACTCGGGGGCTTACCTGCAGTCCAATACTCGCCTAAGTTTAAAAAACCCTACCGAGTGGTGAGCAAGCCTCTCACTCGGGGGCTTAGCTGCACTCCAGTACTCGCCTAAGCTTGAAGAATCCTACCGAGTGGTGAGCAACCCTCTCACTAGGGCGCTTAGCTGCAGTCCACTACTCGCCTATGTTTAAAAAATCCTACCGAGTGGTGAGGAAGCCTCTCAATCGGGGGCTTAGCTGTAGTCCAGTACTCGCCTAAGTTTAAAAATCCCTACCAAGTGGTGAGCAAGCCTCTCACTCGGCCGATTAGCTGCAGTCCAGTACTCGCCTAAGTTTAAAAAATCCTACCGAGTGGTGAGCAAGCCTCTCACTCGGGGGCGTTGCTGCAGTCCAGTACTCGCCTAAGTTTAAAAATCCTACCGAGTGGTGAGCAATCCTCTCACTCGGGGGCTTAGCTGCAGTCCAGTACTCGCCTAAGTTTTAAAATCCTAACGAGTGGTGAGCAAGCCTCTCACTCGGGGGCTTAGCTGCAGTCCAGTACTTGCCTAAGTTTTAAAATCCTACCAAGTGGTGAGCAAGCCTCTCACTCGGGGTCTTAGCTGTAGTCCAGTACTCGCCTAAATTTGAAAAATCCTAACGAGTGGTGAGGAAGCCTCTAACTCGGGGGCTTAGCTGCAGTCTAATACTCGCCTAAGTTTAAAAAACCCTACCGAGTGGTGAGCAACCCTCTCACTCGGGGGCTTAGCTGCACTCCAGTACTCGCCTAAGTGTGAAAACTCCTACAGAGTGGTGAGGAAGCCTCTCACTCGGGGGCTTAGCTGCAGTCCAGTACTCGCCTAAGTCTAAAAAATCCTACCGAGTGGTGAGCAACCCTCTCACTCGGGGGCTCAGCTGCACTCCAGTACTTGCCTAACTTTGAAAAATCCTACCGAGTGGTTAGGAAGCCTCTCACGCGGGGGCTTATCTGCAGTCCAATACTCGCCTAAGTTTAAAAAACCCTCCCGAGTGGTGAGCAAGCCTCTCACTCGGGGGCTTAGCTGCACTCCAGTACTTGCCTATGTTTAAAAAATCCTACCGAGTGGTGAGCAACCCTCTCACTAGGGCGCTTAGCTACAGTCCACTACTCGCCTAAGTTTAACAAATCCTACCAAGTGGTGAGCAAGCCTCTCACTCGGGGGCTTAGCTGCAGTACAGTACTCGCCTAAGTTTAAAAAATCATACCGAGTGGTGAGCAAGCCTCTCACTCAGGGGGCTTAGCTGTAGTCCAGTACTCGCCTAAGTTTAAAAATCCTACCGAGTGGTGTGCAATCCTCCCACTCGGGGGCTTAGCTGCAGTCCAGTACTCGCCTAAATTTGAAAAATCCTACCGAGTGGTGAGGAAGCCTCTCACTCGGGGGCTTACCTGCAGTCCAATACTCGCCTAAGTTTAAAAAACCCTACCGAGTGGTGAGCAAGCCTCTCACTCGGGGGCTTAGCTGCACTCCAGTACTCGCCTAAGCTTGAAGAATCCTACCGAGTGGTGAGCAACCCTCTCACTAGGGCGCTTAGCTGCAGTCCACTACTCGCCTATGTTTAAAAAATCCTACCGAGTGGTGAGGAAGCCTCTCACTCGGGGGCTTAGCTGTAGTCCAGTACTCGCCTAAGTTTAAAAATCCCTACCAAGTGGTGAGCAAGCCTCTCACTCGGCCGATTAGCTGCAGTCCAGTACTCGCCTAAGTTTAAAAAATCCTACCGAGTGGTGAGCAAGCCTCTCACTCGGGGGCGTTGCTGCAGTCCAGTACTCGCCTAAGTTTAAAAATCCTACCGAGTGGTGAGCAATCCTCTCACTCGGGGGCTTAGCTGCAGTCCAGTACTCGCCTAAGTTTTAAAATCCTAACGAGTGGTGAGCAAGCCTCTCACTCGGGGGCTTAGCTGCAGTCCAGTACTTGCCTAAGTTTTAAAATCCTACCAAGTGGTGAGCAAGCCTCTCACTCGGGGTCTTAGCTGTAGTCCAGTACTCGCCTAAATTTGAAAAATCCTAACGAGTGGTGAGGAAGCCTCTAACTCGGGGGCTTAGCTGCAGTCCAATACTCGCCTAAGTTTAAAAAACCCTACCGAGTGGTGAGCAACCCTCTCACTCGGGGGCTTAGCTGCACTCCAGTACTCGCCTAAGTTTGAAAACTCCTACAGAGTGGTGAGGAAGCCTCTCACTCGGGGGCTTAGCTGCAGTCCAGTACTCGCCTAAGTCTAAAAAATCCTACCGAGTGGTGAGCAACCCTCTCACTCGGGGGCTCAGCTGCACTCCAGTACTTGCCTAACTTTGAAAAATCCTACCGAGTGGTTAGGAAGCCTCTCACGCGGGGGCTTATCTGCAGTCCAATACTCGCCTAAGTTTAAAAAACCCTCCCGAGTGGTGAGCAAGCCTCTCACTCGGGGGCTTAGCTGCACTCCAGTACTTGCCTATGTTTAAAAAATCCTACCGAGTGGTGAGCAACCCTCTCACTAGGGCGCTTAGCTACAGTCCACTACTCGCCTAAGTTTAACAAATCCTACCAAGTGGTGAGCAAGCCTCTCACTCGGGGGCTTAGCTGCAGTACAGTACTCGCCTAAGTTTAAAAAATCATACCGAGTGGTGAGCAAGCCTCTCACTCAGGGGGCTTAGCTGTAGTCCAGTACTCGCCTAAGTTTAAAAATCCTACCGAGTGGTGTGCAATCCTCCCACTCGGGGGCTTAGCTGCAGTCCAGTACTCGCCTAAATTTGAAAAATCCTACCGAGTGGTGAGGAAGCCTCTCACTCGGGGGCTTACCTGCAGTCCAATACTCGCCTAAGTTTAAAAAACCCTACCGAGTGGTGAGCAAGCCTCTCACTCGGGGGCTTAGCTGCACTCCAGTACTCGCCTAAGCTTGAAGAATCCTACCGAGTGGTGAGCAACCCTCTCACTAGGGCGCTTAGCTGCAGTCCACTACTCGCCTATGTTTAAAAAATCCTACCGAGTGGTGAGGAAGCCTCTCACTCGGGGGCTTAGCTGTAGTCCAGTACTCGCCTAAGTTTAAAAATCCCTACCAAGTGGTGAGCAAGCCTCTCACTCGGCCGATTAGCTGCAGTCCAGTACTCGCCTAAGTTTAAAAAATCCTACCGAGTGGTGAGCAAGCCTCTCACTCGGGGGCGTTGCTGCAGTCCAGTACTCGCCTAAGTTTAAAAATCCTACCGAGTGGTGAGCAATCCTCTCACTCGGGGGCTTAGCTGCAGTCCAGTACTCGCCTAAGTTTTAAAATCCTAACGAGTGGTGAGCAAGCCTCTCACTCGGGGGCTTAGCTGCAGTCCAGTACTTGCCTAAGTTTTAAAATCCTACCAAGTGGTGAGCAAGCCTCTCACTCGGGGTCTTAGCTGTAGTCCAGTACTCGCCTAAATTTGAAAAATCCTAACGAGTGGTGAGGAAGCCTCTAACTCGGGGGCTTAGCTGCAGTCCAATACTCGCCTAAGTTTAAAAAACCCTACCGAGTGGTGAGCAACCCTCTCACTCGGGGGCTTAGCTGCACTCTAGTACTCGCCTAAGTTTGAAAACTCCTACAGAGTGGTGAGGAAGCCTCTCACTCGGGGGCTTAGCTGCAGTCCAGTACTCGCCTAAGTCTAAAAAATCCTACCGAGTGGTGAGCAACCCTCTCACTCGGGGGCTCAGCTGCACTCCAGTACTCGCCTAACTTTGAAAAATCCTACCGAGTGGTTAGGAAGCCTCTCACGCGGGGGCTTAGCTGCAGTCCAATACTCGCCTAAGTTTAAAAAACCCTCCCGAGTGGTGAGCAAGCCTCTCACTCGGGGGCTTAGCTGCACTCCAGTACTCGCCTAAGTTTAAAAAATCCTACCGAGTGGTGAGCAACCCTCTCACTAGGGCGCTTAGCTACAGTCCACCACTCGCCTAAGTTTAACAAATCCTACCAAGTGGTGAGCAAGCCTCTCACTCGGGGGCTTAGCTGCAGTCCAGTACTCGCCTAAGTTTAAAAAATCATACCGAGTGGTGAGCAAGCCTCTCACTCAGGGGGCTTAGCTGCAGTCCAGTACTCGCCTAAGTTTAAAAATCCTACCGAGTGGTGTGCAATCCTCCCACTCGGGGGCTTAGCTGCAGTCCAGTACTCGCCTAAATTTGAAAAATCCTACCGAGTGGTGAGGAAGCCTCTCACTCGGGGGCTTACCTGCAGTCCAATACTCGCCTAAGTTTAAAAAACCCCACCGAGTGGTGAGCAAGCCTCTCACTCGGGGGCTTAGCTGCACTCCAGTACTCGCCTAAGCTTGAAGAATCCTACCGAGTGGTGAGCAACCCTCTCACTAGGGCGCTTAGCTGCAGTCCACTACTCGCCTATGTTTAAAAAATCCTACCGACTGGTGAGGAAGCCTCTCACTCGGGGGCTTAGCTGTAGTCCAGTACTCGCCTAAGTTTAAAAATCCCTACCAAGTGGCGAGCAAGCCTCTCACTCGGCCGATTAGCTGCAGTCCAGTACTCGCCTAAGTTTAAAAAATCCTACCGAGTGGTGAGCAAGCCTCTCACTCGGGGGCGTTGCTGCAGTCCAGTACTCGCCTAAGTTTAAAAATCCTACCGAGTGGTGAGCAATCCTCTCACTCGGGGGCTTAGCTGCAGTCCAGTACTCGCCTAAGTTTTAAAATCCTAACGAGTGGTGAGCAAGCCTCTCACTCGGGGGCTTAGCTGCAGTCCAGTACTTGCCTAAGTTTTAAAATCCTACCAAGTGGTGAGCAAGCCTCTCACTCGGGGTCTTAGCTGTAGTCCAGTACTCGCCTAAATTTGAAAAATCCTAACGAGTGGTGAGGAAGCCTCTAACTCGGGGGCTTAGCTGCAGTCCAATACTCGCCTAAGTTTAAAAAACCCTACCGAGTGGTGAGCAACCCTCTCACTCGGGGGCTTAGCTGCACTCCAGTACTCGCCTAAGTTTGAAAACTCCTACAGAGTGGTGAGGAAGCCTCTCACTCGGGGGCTTAGCTGCAGTCCAGTACTCGCCTAAGTCTAAAAAATCCTACCGAGTGGTGAGCAACCCTCTCACTCGGGGGCTCAGCTGCACTCCAGTACTCGCCTAACTTTGAAAAATCCTACCGAGTGGTTAGGAAGCCTCTCACGCGGGGGCTTAGCTGCAGTCCAATACTCGCCTAAGTTTAAAAAACCCTCCCGAGTGGTGAGCAAGCCTCTCACTCGGGGGCTTAGCTGCACTCCAGTACTCGCCTAAGTTTAAAAAATCCTACCGAGTGGTGAGCAACCCTCTCACTAGGGCGCTTAGCTACAGTCCACCACTCGCCTAAGTTTAACAAATCCTACCAAATGGTGAGCAAGCCTCTCACTCGGGGGCTTAGCTGCAGTCCAGTACTCGCCTAAGTTTAAAAAATCATACCGAGTGGTGAGCAAGCCTCTCACTCAGGGGGCTTAGCTGCAGTCCAGTACTCGCCTAAGTTTAAAAATCCTACCGAGTGGTGTGCAATCCTCCCACTCGGGGGCTTAGCTGCAGTCCAGTACTCGCCTAAATTTGAAAAATCCTACCGAGTGGTGAGGAAGCCTCTCACTCGGGGGCTTACCTGCAGTCCAATACTCGCCTAAGTTTAAAAAACCCTACCGAGTGGTGAGCAAGCCTCTCACTCGGGGGCTTAGCTGCACTCCAGTACTCGCCTAAGCTTGAAGAATCCTACCGAGTGGTGAGCAACCCTCTCACTAGGGCGTTTAGCTGCAGTCCACTACTCACCTATGTTTAAAAAATCCTACTGAGTGGTGAGGAAGCCTGTTACTCGGGGGCTTAGCTGTAGTCCAGTACTCGCCTAAGTTTAAAAATCCCTACCGAGTGGTGAGCAAGCCTCTCACTCGGGGGGCTTAGCTGCAGTCCGGTACTCGCCTAAGTTTAAAAAATCATACCGAGTGGTGAGCAAGCCTCTCACTCGGGGGGCTTAGCTGCAGTCCAGTACTCGCCTAAGTTTAAAAATCCTACGGAGTGGTGTGCAATCCTCCCACTCGGGGGCTTAGCTGCAGTCCAGTACTCACCTAAATTTGAAAAATCCTACCGAGTGGTGAGGAAGCCTCTCACTCGGGGGGTTAGCTACAGTCCAATACTCGCCTAAGTTTAAAAAACCCTACCGAGTGGTTAGCAAGCCTCTCACTCGGGGGCTTAGCTGCACTCCAGTACCCGCCTAAGTTTGAAAAATCCTACCGAGTGGTGAGCAAGCCTCTCACTCGGGGTCTTAGCTGCAGTCCAGTACTCGCCTAAATTTGAAAATTCCTACCGAGTGGTGAGCAAGCCTCTCACTCGGGGGCTTAGCTGCAATCCAACACTTGCCTAAGTTTTAAAAACCCTACGGAGTGGTGAGCAAGCCTCTCACTCGGGGGCTTAGCTGCACTCCAGTACTCGCCTAAGTTTGAAAAATTCTACCGAGTGGTGAGCAAGCCTCTCACTCGGGGGCTTAGCTCCAGTCCAGTACTCGCCTAAGTCTAAAAAATCCTACCGAGTGGTGAGCAAACCTCTCACTCGGGGGCTTAGCTGCACTCCAGTACTCGCGTAACTTTGAAAAATCCTACCGAGTGGTGAGGAAGCCTCTCACTCGGGGGCTTAGCTGCAATCCAATACTCGCCTAAGTTTAAAAATCCCTACCAAGTGGTGAGCAAGCGTCTCCCTCGGCCGATTAGCTGCAGTCCAGTACTCGCCTAAGTTTAAAAAATCCTACCGAGTGGTGAGCAAGCCTCTCACTTGGGGGCGTTGCTGCAGTCCAGTACTCGCCTAAGTTTTAAAATCCTAACGAGTGGTGAGCAAGCCTCTCACTCGGGGGCTTAGCTGCACTCCAGTACCCGCCTAAGTTTGACAAATCCTACCGAGTGGTGAGCAAGCCTCTCACTCGGGGGCTTAGCTGCACTCCAGTACTCGCCTAAGTTTAAAAAATCCTACCGAGTGGTGAGCAACCCTCTCACTAGGGCGCTTAGCTACAGTCCACCACTCGCCTAAGTTTAACAAATCCTACCAAATGGTGAGCAAGCCTCTCACTCGGGGGCTTAGCTGCAGTCCAGTACTCGCCTAAGTTTAAAAAATCATACCGAGTGGTGAGCAAGCCTCTCACTCAGGGGGCTTAGCTGCAGTCCAGTACTCGCCTAAGTTTAAAAATCCTACCGAGTGGTGTGCAATCCTCCCACTCGGGGGCTTAGCTGCAGTCCAGTACTCGCCTAAATTTGAAAAATCCTACCGAGTGGTGAGGAAGCCTCTCACTCGGGGGCTTACCTGCAGTCCAATACTCGCCTAAGTTTAAAAAACCCTACCGAGTGGTGAGCAAGCCTCTCACTCGGGGGCTTAGCTGCACTCCAGTACTCGCCTAAGCTTGAAGAATCCTACCGAGTGGTGAGCAACCCTCTCACTAGGGCGTTTAGCTGCAGTCCACTACTCACCTATGTTTAAAAAATCCTACTGAGTGGTGAGGAAGCCTGTTACTCGGGGGCTTAGCTGTAGTCCAGTACTCGCCTAAGTTTAAAAATCCCTACCGAGTGGTGAGCAAGCCTCTCACTCGGGGGGCTTAGCTGCAGTCCGGTACTCGCCTAAGTTTAAAAAATCATACCGAGTGGTGAGCAAGCCTCTCACTCGGGGGGCTTAGCTGCAGTCCAGTACTCGCCTAAGTTTAAAAATCCTACGGAGTGGTGTGCAATCCTCCCACTCGGGGGCTTAGCTGCAGTCCAGTACTCACCTAAATTTGAAAAATCCTACCGAGTGGTGAGGAAGCCTCTCACTCGGGGGGTTAGCTACAGTCCAATACTCGCCTAAGTTTAAAAAACCCTACCGAGTGGTTAGCAAGCCTCTCACTCGGGGGCTTAGCTGCACTCCAGTACCCGCCTAAGTTTGAAAAATCCTACCGAGTGGTGAGCAAGCCTCTCACTCGGGGTCTTAGCTGCAGTCCAGTACTCGCCTAAATTTGAAAATTCCTACCGAGTGGTGAGCAAGCCTCTCACTCGGGGGCTTAGCTGCAATCCAACACTTGCCTAAGTTTTAAAAACCCTACGGAGTGGTGAGCAAGCCTCTCACTCGGGGGCTTAGCTGCACTCCAGTACTCGCCTAAGTTTGAAAAATTCTACCGAGTGGTGAGCAAGCCTCTCACTCGGGGGCTTAGCTCCAGTCCAGTACTCGCCTAAGTCTAAAAAATCCTACCGAGTGGTGAGCAAACCTCTCACTCGGGGGCTTAGCTGCACTCCAGTACTCGCGTAACTTTGAAAAATCCTACCGAGTGGTGAGGAAGCCTCTCACTCGGGGGCTTAGCTGCAATCCAATACTCGCCTAAGTTTAAAAATCCCTACCAAGTGGTGAGCAAGCCTCTCCCTCGGCCGATTAGCTGCAGTCCAGTACTCGCCTAAGTTTAAAAAATCCTACCGAGTGGTGAGCAAGCCTCTCACTTGGGGGCGTTGCTGCAGTCCAGTACTCGCCTAAGTTTTAAAATCCTAACGAGTGGTGAGCAAGCCTCTCACTCGGGGGCTTAGCTGCACTCCAGTACCCGCCTAAGTTTGACAAATCCTACCGAGTGGTGAGCAAGCCTCTCACTCGGGGGCTTAGCTGCACTCCAGTACTCGCCTAAGTTTAAAAAATCCTACCGAGTGGTGAGCAACCCTCTCACTAGGGCGCTTAGCTACAGTCCACCACTCGCCTAAGTTTAACAAATCCTACCAAATGGTGAGCAAGCCTCTCACTCGGGGGCTTAGCTGCAGTCCAGTACTCGCCTAAGTTTAAAAAATCATACCGAGTGGTGAGCAAGCCTCTCACTCAGGGGGCTTAGCTGCAGTCCAGTACTCGCCTAAGTTTAAAAATCCTACCGAGTGGTGTGCAATCCTCCCACTCGGGGGCTTAGCTGCAGTCCAGTACTCGCCTAAATTTGAAAAATCCTACCGAGTGGTGAGGAAGCCTCTCACTCGGGGGCTTACCTGCAGTCCAATACTCGCCTAAGTTTAAAAAACCCTACCGAGTGGTGAGCAAGCCTCTCACTCGGGGGCTTAGCTTCACTCCAGTACTCGCCTAAGCTTGAAGAATCCTACCGAGTGGTGAGCAACCCTCTCACTAGGGCGTTTAGCTGCAGTCCACTACTCACCTATGTTTAAAAAATCCTACTGAGTGGTGAGGAAGCCTGTTACTCGGGGGCTTAGCTGTAGTCCAGTACTCGCCTAAGTTTAAAAATCCCTACCGAGTGGTGAGCAAGCCTCTCACTCGGGGGGCTTAGCTGCAGTCCGGTACTCGCCTAAGTTTAAAAAATCATACCGAGTGGTGAGCAAGCCTCTCACTCGGGGGGCTTAGCTGCAGTCCAGTACTCGCCTAAGTTTAAAAATCCTACGGAGTGGTGTGCAATCCTCCCACTCGGGGGCTTAGCTGCAGTCTAGTACTCACCTAAATTTGAAAAATCCTACCGAGTGGTGAGGAAGCCTCTCACTCGGGGGGTTAGCTACAGTCCAATACTCGCCTAAGTTTAAAAAACCCTACCGAGTGGTTAGCAAGCCTCTCACTCGGGGGCTTAGCTGCACTCCAGTACCCGCCTAAGTTTGAAAAATCCTACCGAGTGGTGAGCAAGCCTCTCACTCGGGGTCTTAGCTGCAGTCCAGTACTCGCCTAAATTTGAAAATTCCTACCGAGTGGTGAGCAAGCCTCTCACTCGGGGGCTTAGCTGCAATCCAACACTTGCCTAAGTTTTAAAAACCCTACGGAGTGGTGAGCAAGCCTCTCACTCGGGGGCTTAGCTGCACTCCAGTACTCGCCTAAGTTTGAAAAATTCTACCGAGTGGTGAGCAAGCCTCTCACTCGGGGGCTTAGCTCCAGTCCAGTACTCGCCTAAGTCTAAAAAATCCTACCGAGTGGTGAGCAAACCTCTCACTCGGGGGCTTAGCTGCACTCCAGTACTCGCGTAACTTTGAAAAATCCTACCGAGTGGTGAGGAAGCCTCTCACTCGGGGGCTTAGCTGCAATCCAATACTCGCCTAAGTTTAAAAATCCCTACCAAGTGGTGAGCAAGCCTCTCCCTCGGCCGATTAGCTGCAGTCCAGTACTCGCCTAAGTTTAAAAAATCCTACCGAGTGGTGAGCAAGCCTCTCACTTGGGGGCGTTGCTGCAGTCCAGTACTCGCCTAAGTTTTAAAATCCTAACGAGTGGTGAGCAAGCCTCTCACTCGGGGGCTTAGCCGCACTCCAGTACCCGCCTAAGTTTGACAAATCCTACCGAGTGGTGAGCAAGCCTCCCACTCGGGGGCTTAGCTGCAGTCCAGTACTCACCTAAATTTGAAAAATCCTACCGAGTGGTGAGGAAGCCTCTCACTCGGGGGCTTAGCTACAGTCCAATACTCGCCTAAGTTTAAAAAACCCTACCGAGTGGTTAGCAAGCCTCTCACTCGGGGGCTTAGCTGCACTCCAGTACCCGCCTAAGTTTGAAAAATCCTACCGAGTGGTGAGCAAGCCTCTCACTCGGGGTCTTAGCTGTAGTCCAGTACTCGCCTAAATTTGAAAAATCCTACCGAGTGGTGAGCAAGCCTCTCACTCGGGGGCTTAGCTGCAGTCCAACACTTGCCTAAGTTTTAAAAATCCTACGGAGTGGTGAGCAAGCCTCTCACTCGGGGGCTTAGCTGCACTCCAGTACTCGCCTAAGTTTGAAAAATCCTACCGAGTGGTGAGCAAGGCTCTCACTCGGGGGCTTAGCTCCAGTCCAGTAATCGCCTAAGTCTAAAAAATCCCACCGAGTGGTGAGCAAACCTCTCACTCGGGGGCCTAGCTGCACTCCAGTACTCGCGTAACTTTGAAAAATCCTACCGAGTGGTGAGGAAGCCTCTCACTCGGGGTCTTAGCTGCAGTCCAGTACTCGCCTAAGTTTAAAAATCCTACCGAGTGGTGAGCAATCCTCTCACTCGGGGGCTTAGCTGCAGTCCAGTACTCGCCTAAGTTTTAAAATCCTAACGAGTGGTGAGCAAGCCTCTCACTCGGGGGCTTAGCTGCAGTCCAGTACTTGCCTAAGTTTTAAAATCCTACCAAATGGTGAGCAAGCCTCTCACTCGGGGTCTTAGCTGTAGTCTAGTACTCGCCTAAATTTGAAAAATCCTAACGAGTGGTGAGGAAGCCTCTAACTCGGGGGCTTAGCTGTAGTCCAATACTCGCCTAAGTTTAAAAAACCCTACCGAGTGGTGAGCAACCCTCTCACTCGGGGGCTTAGCTGCACTCCAGTACTCGCCTAAGTTTGAAAAATCCTACAGAGTGGTGAGGAAGCCTCTCACTCGGGGGCTTAGCTGCAGTCCAGTACTCGCCTAAGTCTAAAAAATCCTACCGAGTGGTGAGCAACCCTCTCACTCGGGGGCTCAGCTGCACTCCAGTACTCGCCTAACTTTGAAAAATCCTACCGAGTGGTTAGGAAGCCTCTCACGCGGGGGCTTAGCTGCAGTCCAATACTCGCCTAAGTTTAAAAAACCCTCCCGAGTGGTGAGCAAGCCTCTCACTCGGGGGCTTAGCTGCACTCCAGTACTCGCCTAAGTTTAAAAAATCCTACCGAGTGGTTAGCAACCCTCTCACTAGGGCGCTTAGCTACAGTCCACCACTCGCCTAAGTTTAACAAATCCTACCAAGTGGTGAGCAAGCCTCTCACTCGGGGGCTTAGCTGCAGTCCAGTACTCGCCTATGTTTAAAAAATCATACCGAGTGGTGAGCAAGCCTCTCACTCAGGGGGCTTAGCTGCAGTCCAGTACTCGCCTAAGTTTAAAAATCCTACCGAGTGGTGTGCAATCCTCCCACTCGGGGGCTTAGCTGCAGTCCAGTACTCGCCTAAATTTCAAAAATCCTACCGAGTGGTGAGGAAGCCTCTCACTCGGGGGCTTACCTGCAGTCCAATACTCGCCTAAGTTTAAAAAACCCTACCGAGTGGTGAGCAAGCCTCTCACTCGGGGGCTTAGCTGCACTCCAGTACTCGCCTAAGCTTGAAGAATCCTACCGAGTGGTGAGCAACCCTCTCACTAGGGCGCTTAGCTGCAGTCCACTACTCACCTATGTTTAAAAAATCCTACTGAGTGGTGAGGAAGCCTGTTACCCGGGGGCTTAGCTGTAGTCCAGTACTCGCCTAAGTTTAAAAATCCCTACCGAGTGGTGAGCAAGCCTCTCACTCGGGGGGCTTAGCTGCAGTCCGGTACTCGCCTAAGTTTAAAAAATCATACCGAGTGGTGAGCAAGCCTCTCACTCGGGGGGCTTAGCTGCAGTCCAGTACTCGCCTAAGTCTAAAAAATCCCTACCAAGTGGTGAGCAAGCCTCTCCCTCGGCCGATTAGCTGCAGTCCAGTACTCGCCTAAGTTTAAAAAATCCTACCGAGTGGTGAGCAAGCCTCTCACTTGGGGGCGTTGCTGCAGTCCAGTACTCGCCTAAGTTTAAAAAACCCTACCGAGTGGTGAGCAAGCCTCTCACTCGGGGGCTTAGCTGCAGTCCAGTACTCGCCTAAGCTTGAAGAATCCTACCGAGTGGTGAGCAACCCTCTCACTAGGGCGCTTAGCTGCAGTCCACTACTCACCTATGTTTAAAAAATCCTACTGAGTGGTGAGGAAGCCTGTTACTCGGGGGCTTAGCTGTAGTCCAGTACTCGCCTAAGTTTAAAAATCCCTACCGAGTGGTGAGCAAGCCTCTCACTCGGGGGGCTTAGCTGCAGTCCGGTACTCGCCTAAGTTTAAAAAATCATACCGAGTGGTGAGCAAGCCTCTCACTCGGGGGGCTTAGCTGCAGTCCAGTACTCGCCTAAGTCTAAAAAATCCTACCGAGTGGTGAGCAACCCTCTCACTCGGGGGCTCAGCTGCACTCCAGTACTCGCCTAACTTTGAAAAATCCTACCGAGTGGTTAGGAAGCCTCTCACGCGGGGGCTTAGCTGCAGTCCAATACTCGCCTAAGTTTAAAAAACCCTCCCGAGTGGTGAGCAAGCCTCTCACTCGGGGGCTTAGCTGCACTCCAGTACTCGCCTAAGTTTAAAAAATCCTACCGAGTGGTGAGCAACCCTCTCACTAGGGCGCTTAGCTACAGTCCACCACTCGCCTAAGTTTAACAAATCCTACCAAGTGGTGAGCAAGCCTCTCACTCGGGGGCTTAGCTGCAGTCCAGTACTCGCCTATGTTTAAAAAATCATACCGAGTGGTGAGCAAGCCTCTCACTCAGGGGGCTTAGCTGCAGTCCAGTACTCGCCTAAGTTTAAAAATCCTACCGAGTGGTGTGCAATCCTCCCACTCGGGGGCTTAGCTGCAGTCCAGTACTCGCCTACATTTCAAAAATCCTACCGAGTGGTGAGGAAGCCTCTCACTCGGGGGCTTACCTGCAGTCCAATACTCGCCTAAGTTTAAAAAACCCTACCGAGTGGTGAGCAAGCCTCTCACTCGGGGGCTTAGCTGCACTCCAGTACTCGCCTAAGCTTGAAGAATCCTACCGAGTGGTGAGCAACCCTCTCACTAGGGCGCTTAGCTGCAGTCCACTACTCGCCTATGTTTAAAAAATCCTACTGAGTGGTGAGGAAGCCTGTTACTCGGGGGCTTAGCTGTAGTCCAGTACTCGCCTAAGTTTAAAAATCCCTACCGAGTGGTGAGCAAGCCTCTCACTCGGGGGGCTTAGCTGCAGTCCGGTACTCGCCTAAGTTTAAAAAATCATACCGAGTGGTGAGCAAGCCTCTCACTCGGGGGGCTTAGCTGCAGTCCAGTACTCGCCTAAGTCTAAAAAATCCCTACCAAGTGGTGAGCAAGCCTCTCCCTCGGCCGATTAGCTGCAGTCCAGTACTCGCCTAAGTTTAAAAATTCCTACCGAGTGGTGAGCAAGCCTCTCACTTGGGGGCGTTGCTGCAGTCCAGTACTCGCCTAAGTTTAAAAATCCTACCGAGTGGTGAGCAATCCTCTCACTCGGGGGCTTAGCTGCAGTCCAGTACTCGCCTAAGTTTTAAAATCCTAACGAGTGGTGAGCAAGCCTCTCACTCGGGGGCTTAGCTGCACTCCAGTACTCGCCTAAGTTTGAAAAATTCTACCGAGTGGTGAGCAAGCCTCTCACTCGGGGGCTTAGCTCCAGTCCAGTACTCGCCTAAGTCTAAAAAATCCTACCGAGTGGTGAGCAAACCTCTCACTCGGGGGCTTAGCTGCACTCCAGTACTCGCGTAACTTTGAAAAATCCTACCGAGTGGTGAGGAAGCCTCTCACTCGGGGGCTTAGCTGCAATCCAATACTCGCCTAAGTTTAAAAATCCCTACCAAGTGGTGAGCAAGCCTCTCCCTCGGCCGATTAGCTGCAGTCCAGTACTCGCCTAAGTTTAAAAAATCCTACCGAGTGGTGAGCAAGCCTCTCACTTGGGGGCGTTGCTGCAGTCCAGTACTCGCCTAAGTTTAAAAATCCTACCGAGTGGTGAGCAATCCTCTCACTCGGGGGCTTAGCTGCAGTCCAGTACTCGCCTAAGTTTTAAAATCCTAACGAGTGGTGAGCAAGCCTCTCACTCGGGGGCTTAGCTGCACTCCAGTACCCGCCTAAGTTTGACAAATCCTACCGAGTGGTGAGCAAGCCTCCCACTCGGGGGCTTAGCTGCAGTCCAGTACTCACCTAAATTTGAAAAATCCTACCGAGTGGTGAGGAAGCCTCTCACTCGGGGGCTTAGCTACAGTCCAATACTCGCCTAAGTTTAAAAAACCCTACCGAGTGGTTAGCAAGCCTCTCACTCGGGGGCTTAGCTGCACTCCAGTACCCGCCTAAGTTTGAAAAATCCTACCGAGTGGTGAGCAAGCCTCTCACTCGGGGTCTTAGATGTAGTCCAGTACTCGCCTAAATTTAAAAAATCCTACCGAGTGGTGAGCAAGCCTCTCACTCGGGGGCTTAGCTGCAGTCCAACACTTGCCTAAGTTTTAAAAACCCTACGGAGTGGTGAGCAAGCCTCTCACTCGGGGGCTTAGCTGCACTCCAGTACTCGCCTAAGTTTGAAAAATCCTACCGAGTGGTGAGCAAGCCTCTCACTCGGGGGCTTAGCTCCAGTCCAGTAATCGCCTAAGTCTAAAAAATCCCACCGAGTGGTGAGCAAACCTCTCACTCGGGGGCTTAGCTGCACTCCAGTACTCGCGTAACTTTGAAAAATCCTACCGAGTGGTGAGGAAGCCTCTCACTCGGGGTCTTAGCTGCAGTCCAGTACTCGCCTAAGTTTAAAAATCCTACCGAGTGGTGAGCAATCCTCTCACTCGGGGGCTTAGCTGCAGTCCAGTACTCGCCTAAGTTTTAAAATCCTAACGAGTGGTGAGCAAGCCTCTCACTCGGGGGCTTAGCTGCAGTCCAGTACTTGCCTATGTTTTAAAATCCTACCAAATGGTGAGCAAGCCTCTCACTCGGGGTCTTAGCTGTAGTCCAGTACTCGCCTAAATTTGAAAAATCCTAACGAGTGGTGAGGAAGCCTCTAACTCGGGGGCTTAGCTGTAGTCCAATACTCGCCTAAGTTTAAAAAACCCTACCGAGTGGTGAGCAACCCTCTCACTCGGGGGCTTAGCTGCACTCCAGTACTCGCCTAAGTTTGAAAAATCCTACAGAGTGGTGAGGAAGCCTCTCACTCGGGGGCTTAGCTGCAGTCCAGTACTCGCCTAAGTCTAAAAAATCCTACCGAGTGGTGAGCAACCCTCTCACTCGGGGGCTCAGCTGCACTCCAGTACTCGCCTAACTTTGAAAAATCCTACCGAGTGGTTAGGAAGCCTCTCACGCGGGGGCTTAGCTGCAGTCCAATACTCGCCTAAGTTTAAAAAACCCTCCCGAGTGGTGAGCAAGCCTCTCACTCGGGGGCTTAGCTGCACTCCAGTACTCGCCTAAGTTTAAAAAATCCTACCGAGTGGTGAGCAACCCTCTCACTAGGGCGCTTAGCTACAGTCCACCACTCGCCTAAGTTTAACAAATCCTACCAAGTGGTGAGCAAGCCTCTCACTCGGGGGCTTAGCTGCAGTCCAGTACTCGCCTATGTTTAAAAAATCATACCGAGTGGTGAGCAAGCCTCTCACTCAGGGGGCTTAGCTGCAGTCCAGTACTCGCCTAAGTTTAAAAATCCTACCGAGTGGTGTGCAATCCTCCCACTCGGGGGCTTAGCTGCAGTCCAGTACTCGCCTAAATTTCAAAAATCCTACCGAGTGGTGAGGAAGCCTCTCACTCGGGGGCTTACCTGCAGTCCAATACTCGCCTAAGTTTAAAAAACCCTACCGAGTGGTGAGCAAGCCTCTCACTCGGGGGCTTAGCTGCACTCCAGTACTCGCCTAAGCTTGAAGAATCCTACCGAGTGGTGAGCAACCCTCTCACTAGGGCGCTTAGCTGCAGTCCACTACTCACCTATGTTTAAAAAATCCTAATGAGTGGTGAGGAAGCCTGTTACTCGGGGGCTTAGCTGTAGTCCAGTACTCGCCTAAGTTTAAAAATCCTTACCGAGTGGTGAGCAAGCCTCTTACTCGGGGGGCTTAGCTGCAGTCCGGTACTCGCCTAAGTTTAAAAAATCATACCGAGTGGTGAGCAAGCCTCTCACTCGGGGGGCTTAGCTGCAGTCCAGTACTCGCCTAAGTCTAAAAAATCCCTACCAAGTGGTGAGCAAGCCTCTCCCTCGGCCGATTAGCTGCAGTCCAGTACTCGCCTAAGTTTAAAAAATCCTACCGAGTGGTGAGCAAGCCTCTCACTTGGGGGCGTTGCTGCAGTCCAGTACTCGCCTAAGTTTAAAAATCCTACCGAGTGGTGAGCAATCCTCTCACTCTGGGGCTTAGCTGCAGTCCAGTACTCGCCTAAGTTTTAAAATCCTACCAAGTGGTGAGCAAGCCTCTCACTCGGGGTCTTAGCTGTAGTCCAGTACTCGCCTAAATTTGAAAAATCCTAACGAGTGGTGAGGAAGCCTCTCACTCGGGGGCTTAGCTGCAGTCCAGTACTCGCATAAGTTTAAAAAACCCTACCGAGTGGTGAGCAACCCTCTCACTCGGGGGCTTAGCTGCACTCCAGTACCCGCCTAAGTTTGAAAAATCCTACCGAGTGGTGAGCAAGCCTCTCACTCGGGGTCTTAGCTGCAGTCCAGTACTCGCCTAAATTTGAAAAATCCTACCGAGTGGTGAGGAAGCCTCTCACTCGGGGGCTTAGCTGCAGTCCAACACTTGCCTAAGTTTTAAAAACCCTACGGAGTGGTGAGCAAGCCTCTCACTCGGGGGCTTAGCTGCACTCCAGTACTCGCCTAAGTTTGAAAAATCCTACCGAGTGGTGAGCAAGCCTCTCACTCGGGGGCTTAGCTCCAGTCCAGTACTCGCCTAAGTCTAAAAAATCCTACCGAGTGGTGAGCAAACCTCTCACTCGGGGGCTTAGCTGCACTCCAGTACTCGCGTAACTTTGAAAAATCCTACAGAGTGGTGAGGAAGCCTCTCACTCGAGGGCTTACCTGCAGTCCAATACTCGCCTAAGTTTAAAAATCCCTACCAAGTGGTGAGCAAGCCTCTCACTCGGCCGATTAGCTGCAGTCCAGTACTCGCCTAAGTTTAAAAAATCCTACCGAGTGGTGAGCAAGCCTCTCACTCGGGGGCGTTGCTGCAGTCCAGTACTCTCCTAAGTTTAAAAATCCTACCGAGTGGTGAGCAATCCTCTCACTCTGGGGCTTAGCTGCAGTCCAGTACTCGCCTAAGTTTTAAAATCCTAACGAGTGGTGAGCAAGCCTCTCACTCGGGGGCTTAGCTGCAGTCCAGTACTTGCCTAAGTTTTAAAATCCTACCAAGTGGTTAGCAAGCCTCTCACTCGGGGGCTTAGCTGTAGTCCAGTACTCGCCTAAATTTGAAAAATCCTAACGAGTGGTGAGGAAGCCTCTCACTCGGGGGCTTAGCTGCAGTCCAATACTCGCCTAAGTTTAAAAAACCCTACCGAGTGGTGAGCAACCCTCTCACTCGGGGGCTTAGCTGCACTCATTTACCCGCCTAAGTTTGAAAAATCCTACCGAGTGGTGAGCAAGCCTCTCAGTTGGGGGCGTTGCTGCAGTCCAGTACTCGCCTAGGTTTAAAAATCCTACCGAGTGGTGAGCAATCCTCTCACTCGGGGGCTTAGCTGCAGTCCAGTACTCGCCTAAGTTTTAAAATCCTAACGAGTGGTGAGCAAGCCTCTCACTCGGGGGCTTAGCTGCAGTCCAGTACTTGCCTAAGTTTTAAAATCCTACCAAGTGGTGAGCAAGCCTCTCACTCGGGGTCTTAGCTGTAGTCCAGTACTCGCCTAAATTTGAAAAATCCTAACGAGTGGTGAGGAAGCCTCTCACTCGGGGGCTTAGCTGCAGTCCAGTACTCGCCTAAGTTTAAAAAACCCTACCGAGTGGTGAGCAACCCTCTCACTCGGGGGCTTAGCTGCACTCCAGTACTCGCCTAAGTTTGAAAAATCCTACCGAGTGGTGAGCAAGCCTCTCACTCGGGGGCTTAGCTCCAGTCCAGTACTCGCCTAAGTCTAAAAAATCCCACCGAGTGGTGAGCAAACCTCTCACTCGGGGGCTTAGCTGCACTCCAGTACTCGCGTAACTTTGAAAAATCCTACCGAGTGGTGAGGAAGCCTCTCACTCGGGGGCTTAGCTGCAGTCCAATACTCGCCTAAGTTTAAAAATCCCTACCAAGTGGTGAGCAAGCCTCTCCCTCGGCCGATTAGCTGCAGTCCAGTACTCGCCTAAGTTTAAAAAATCCTACCGAGTGGTGAGCAAGCCTCTCACTTGGGGGCGTTGTTGCAGTCCAGTACTCGCCTAAGTTTAAAAATCCTACCGAGTGGTGAGCAATCCTCTCACTCGGGGGCTTAGCTGCAGTCCAGTACTTGCCTAAGTTTTAAAATCCTACCAAGTGGTGAGCAAGCCTCTCACTCGGGGTCTTAGCTGTAGTCCAGTACTCGCCTAAATTTGAAAAATCCTAACGAGTGGTGAGGAAGCCTCTCACTCGGGGGCTTAGCTGCAGTCCAGTACTCGCCTAAGTTTAAAAAACCCTACCGAGTGGTGAGCAACCCTCTCACTCGGGGGCTTAGCTGCACTCCAGTACCCGCCTAAGTTTGAAAAATCCTACCGAATGGTGAGCAAGCCTCTCACTCGGGGTCTTAGCTGCAGTCCAGTACTCGCCTAAATTCGAAAAATCCTACCGAGTGGTGAGGAAGCCTCTCACTCGGGGGCTTAGCTGCAGTCCAACACTTGCCTATGTTTTAAAAACCCTACGGAGTGGTGAGCAAGCCTCTCACTCGGGGCTTAGCTGCACTCCAGTACTCGCCTAAGTTTGAAAAATCCTACCGAGTGGTGAGCAAGCCTCTCACTCGGGGGCTTAGCTCCAGTCCAGTACTCGCCTAAGTCTAAAAAATCCTACCGAGTGGTGAGCAAACCTCTCACTCGGGGGCTTAGCTGCACTCCAGTACTCGCGTAACTTTGAAAAATCCTACCGAGTGGTGAGGAAGCCTCTCACTCGAGGGCTTACCTGCAGTCCAATACTCGCCTAAGTTTAAAAATCCCTACCAAGTGGTGAGCAAGCCTCTCACTCGGCCGATTAGCTGCAGTCCAGTACTCGCCTAAGTTTAAAAAATCCTACCGAGTGGTGAGCAAGCCTCTCACTCGGGGGCGTTGCTGCAGTCCAGTACTCTCCTAAGTTTAAAAGTCCTACCGAGTGGTGAGCAATCCTCTCACTCGGGGGCTTAGCTGCAGTCCAGTACTCGCCTAAGTTTTAAAATCCTAACGAGTGGTGAGCAAGCCTCTCACTCGGGGGCTTAGCTGCAGTCCAGTACTTGCCTAAGTTTTAAAATCCTACCAAGTGGTTAGCAAGCCTCTCACTCGGGGTCTTAGCTGTAGTCCAGTACTCGCCTAAATTTGAAAAATCCTAACGAGTGGTGAGGAAGCCTCTCACTCGGGGGCTTAGCTGCAGTCCAATACTCGCCTAAGTTTAAAAAACCCTACCGAGTGGTGAGCAACCCTCTCACTCGGGGGCTTAGCTGCACTCCAGTACCCGCCTAAGTTTGAAAAATCCTACCGAGTGGTGAGGAAGCCTCTCACTCGGGGTCTTAGCTGCAGTCCAGTACTCGCCTAAATTTGAAAAATCCTACCGAGTGGTGAGGAAGCCTCTCACTCGGGGGCTTAGCTGCAGTCCAACACTTGCCTAAGTTTTAAAAACCCTACGGAGTGGTGAGCAAGCCTCTCACTCGGGGGCTTAGCTGCACTCCAGTACTCGCCTAAGTTTGAAAAATCCTACCGAGTGGTGAGCAAGCCTCTCACTCGGGGGCTTAGCTCCAGTCCAGTACTCGCCTAAGTCTAAAAAATCCTACCGAGTGGTGAGCAAACCTCTCACTCGGGGGCTTAGCTGCACTCCAGTACTCGCGTAACTTTGAAAAATCCTATCGAGTGGTGAGGAAGCCTCTCACTCGAGGGCTTAGCTGCAGTCCAATACTCGCCTAAGTTTAAAAATCCCTACCAAGTGGTGAGCAAGCCTCTCACTCGGCCGATTAGCTGCAGTCCAGTACTCGCCTAAGTTTAAAAAATCCTACCGAGTGGTGAGCAAGCCTCTCACTCGGGGGCGTTGCTGCATTCCAGTACTCTCCTAAGTTTAAAAATCCTACCGAGTGGTGAGCAATCCTCTCACTCGGGGGCTTAGCTGCAGTCCAGTACTCGCCTAAGTTTTAAAATCCTAACGAGTGGTGAGCAAGCCTCTCACTCGGGGGCTTAGCTGCAGTCCAGTACTTGCCTAAGTTTTAAAATCCTACCAAGTGGTTAGCAAGCCTCTCACTCGGGGTCTTAGCTGTAGTCCAGTACTCGCCTAAATTTGAAAAATCCTAACGAGTGGTGAGGAAGCCTCTCACTCGGGGGCTTAGCTGCAGTCCAATACTCGCCTAAGTTTAAAAAACCCTACCGAGTGGTGAGCAACCCTCTCACTCGGGGGCTTAGCTGCACTCCAGTACCCGCCTAAGTTTGAAAAATCCTACCGAGTGGTGAGCAAGCCTCTCACTCGGGGTCTTAGCTGCAGTCCAGTACTCGCCTAAATTTGAAAAATCCTACCGAGTGGTGAGGAAGCCTCTCACTCGGGGGCTTAGCTGCAGTCCAACACTTGCCTAAGTTTTAAAAACCCTACGGAGTGGTGAGCAAGCCTCTCACTCGGGGGCTTAGCTGCACTCCAGTACTCGTCTAAGTTTGAAAAATCCTACCGAGTGGTGAGCAAGCCTCTCACTCGGGGGCTTAGCTGCACTCCAGTACCCGCCTAAGTTTGAAAAATCCTACCGAGTGGTGAGGAAGCCTCTCACTCGGGGTCTTAGCTGCAGTCCAGTACTCGCCTAAATTTGAAAAATCCTACCGAGTGGTGAGGAAGCCTCTCACTCGGGGGCTTAGCTGCAGTCCAACACTTGCCTAAGTTTTAAAAACCCTACGGAGTGGTGAGCAAGCCTCTCACTCGGGGGCTTAGCTGCACTCCAGTACTCGCCTAAGTTTGAAAAATCCTACTGAGTGGTGAGCAAGCCTCTCACTCGGGGGCTTAGCTCCAGTCCAGTACTCGCCTAAGTCTAAAAAATCCTACCGAGTGGTGAGCAAACCTCTCACTCGGGGGCTTAGCTGCACTCCAGTACTCGCGTAACTTTGAAAAATCCTATCGAGTGGTGAGGAAGCCTCTCACTAGAGGGCTTAGCTGCAGTCCAATACTCGCCTAAGTTTAAAAATCCCTACCAAGTGGTGAGCAAGCCTCTCACTCGGCCGATTAGCTGCAGTCCAGTACTCGCCTAAGTTTAAAAAATCCTACCGAGTGGTGAGCAAGCCTCTCACTCGGGGGCGTTGCTGCATTCCAGTACTCTCCTAAGTTTAAAAATCCTACCGAGTGGTGAGCAATCCTCTCACTCGGGGGCTTAGCTGCAGTCCAGTACTCGCCTAAGTTTTAAAATCCTAACGAGTGGTGAGCAAGCCTCTCACTCGGGGGCTTAGCTGCAGTCCAGTACTTGCCTAAGTTTTAAAATCCTACCAAGTGGTTAGCAAGCCTCTCACTCGGGGTCTTAGCTGTAGTCCAGTACTCGCCTAAATTTGAAAAATCCTAACGAGTGGTGAGGAAGCCTCTCACTCGGGGGCTTAGCTGCAGTCCAATACTCGCCTAAGTTTAAAAAACCCTACCGAGTGGTGAGCAACCCTCTCACTCGGGGGCTTAGCTGCACTCCAGTACCCGCCTAAGTTTGAAAAATCCTACCGAGTGGTGAGCAAGCCTCTCACTCGGGGTCTTAGCTGCAGTCCAGTACTCGCCTAAATTTGAAAAATCCTACCGAGTGGTGAGGAAGCCTCTCACTCGGGGGCTTAGCTGCAGTCCAACACTTGCCTAAGTTTTAAAAACCCTACGGAGTGGTGAGCAAGCCTCTCACTCGGGGGCTTAGCTGCACTCCAGTACTCGTCTAAGTTTGAAAAATCCTACCGAGTGGTGAGCAAGCCTCTCACTCGGGGGCTTAGCTCCAGTCCAGTACTCGCCTAAGTCTAAAAAATCCTACCGAGTGGTGAGCAAACCTCTCACTCGGGGGCTTAGCTGCACTCCAGTACTCGCGTAACTTTGAAAAATCCTACCGAGTGGTGAGGAAGCCTCTCACTCGAGGGCTTACCTGCAGTCCAATACTCGCCTAAGTTTAAAAATCCCTACCAAGTGGTGAGCAAGCCTCTCACTCGGCCGATTAGCTGCAGTCCAGTACTCGCCTAAGTTTAAAAAATCCTACCGAGTGGTGAGCAAGCCTCTCACTCGGGGGCGTTGCTGCAGTCCAGTACTCTCCTAAGTTTAAAAAATCCTACCGAGTGGTGAACAAGCCTCTCACTCGGGGGCTTAGCTGCAGTCCAGTACTTCCCTAAGTTTTAAAATCCTACCAAGTGGTTAGCAAGCCTCTCACTCGGGGTCTTAGCTGTAGTCCAGTACTCGCCTAAATTTGAAAAATCCTAACGAGTGGTGAGGAAGCCTCTCACTCGGGGGCTTAGCTGCAGTCCAATACTCGCCTAAGTTTAAAAAACCCTACCGAGTGGTGAGCAACCCTCTCACTCGGGGGCTTAGCTGCACTCATGTACCCGCCTAAGTTTGAAAAATCCTACCGAGTGGTGAGCAAGCCTCTCACTTGGGGGCGTTGCTGCAGTCCAGTACTCGCCTAAGTTTAAAAATCCTACCGAGTGGTGAGCAATCCTCTCACTCGGGGGCTTAGCTGCAGTCCAGTACTCGCCTAAGTTTTAAAATCCTAACGAGTGGTGAGCAAGCCTCTCACTCGGGGGCTTAGCTGCAGTCCAGTACTTGCCTAAGTTTTAAAATCCTACCAAGTGGTGAGCAAGCCTCTCACTCGGGGTCTTAGCTGTAGTCCAGTACTCGCCTAAATTTGAAAAATCCTAACGAGTGGTGAGGAAGCCTCTCACTCGGGGGCTTAGCTGCAGTCCAGTACTCGCCTAAGTTTAAAAAACCCTACCGAGTGGTGAGCAACCCTCTCACTCGGGGGCTTAGCTGCACTCCAGTACTCGCCTAAGTTTGAAAAATCCTACCGAGTGGTGAGCAAGCCTCTCACTCGGGGGCTTAGCTCCAGTCCAGTACTCGCCTAAGTCTAAAAAATCCCACCGAGTGGTGAGCAAACCTCTCACTCGAGGGCTTAGCTGCACTCCAGTACTCGCGTAACTTTGAAAAATCCTACCGAGTGGTGAGGAAGCCTCTCACTCGGGGGCTTAGCTGCAGTCCAATACTCGCCTAAGTTTAAAAATCCCTACCAAGTGGTGAGCAAGCCTCTCCCTCGGCCGATTAGCTGCAGTCCAGTACTCGCCTAAGTTTAAAAAATCCTACCGAGTGGTGAGCAAGCCTCTCACTTGGGGGCGTTGCTGCAGTCCAGTACTCGCCTAAGTTTAAAAATCCTACCGAGTGGTGAGCAATCCTCTCACTCGGGGGCTTAGCTGCAGTCCAGTACTCGCCTAAGTTTTAAAATCCTAACGAGTGGTGAGCAAGCCTCTCACTCGGGGGCTTAGCTGCAGTCCAGTACTTGCCTAAGTTTTAAAATCCTACCAAGTGGTGAGCAAGCCTCTCACTCGGGGTCTTAGCTGTAGTCCAGTACTCGCCTAAATTTGAAAAATCCTAACGAGTGGTGAGGAAGCCTCTCACTCGGGGGCTTAGCTGCAGTCCAGTACTCGCCTAAGTTTAAAAAACCCTACCGAGTGGTGACCAACCCTCTCACTCGGGGGCTTAGCTGCACTCCAGTACCCGCCTAAGTTTGAAAAATCCTACCGAGTGGTGAGCAAGCCTCTCACTCGGGGTCTTAGCTGCAGTCCAGTACTCGCCTAAATTCGAAAAATCCTACCGAGTGGTGAGGAAGCCTCTCACTCGGGGGCTTAGCTGCAGTCCAACACTTGCCTAAGTTTTAAAAACCCTACGGAGTGGTGAGCAAGCCTCTCACTCGGGGATTAGCTGTACTCCAGTACTCGCCTAAGTTTGAAAAATCCTACCGAGTGGTGAGCAAGCCTCTCACTCGGGGGCTTAGCTCCAGTCCAGTACTCGCCTAAGTCTAAAAAATCCTACCGAGTGGTGAGCAAACCTCTCACTCGGGGGCTTAGCTGCACTCCAGTACTCGCGTAACTTTGAAAAATCCTACCGAGTGGTGAGGAAGCCTCTCACTCGAGGGCTTACCTGCAGTCCAATACTCGCCTAAGTTTAAAAATCCCTACCAAGTGGTGAGCAAGCCTCTCACTCGGCCGATTAGCTGCAGTCCAGTACTCGCCTAAGTTTAAAAAATCCTACCGAGTGGTGAGCAAGCCTCTCACTCGGGGGCGTTGCTGCAGTCCAGTACTCTCCTAAGTTTAAAAATCCTACCGAGTGGTGAGCAATCCTCTCACTCGGGGGCTTAGCTGCAGTCCAGTACTCGCCTAAGTTTTAAAATCCTAACGAGTGGTGAGCAAGCCTCTCACTCGGGGGCTTAGCTGCAGTCCAGTACTTGCCTAAGTTTTAAAATCCTACCAAGTGGTTAGCAAGCCTCTCACTCGGGGTCTTAGCTGTAGTCCAGTACTCGCCTAAATTTGAAAAATCCTAATGAGTGGTGAGGAAGCCTCTCACTCGGGGGCTTAGCTGCAGTCCATTACTCGCCTAAGTTTAAAAAACCCTACCGAGTGGTGAGCAACCCTCTCACTCGGGGGCTTAGCTGCACTCCAGTACCCGCCTAAGTTTGAAAAATCCTACCGAGTGGTGAGCAAGCCTCTCACTCGGGGTCTTAGCTGCAGTCAAGTACTCGCCTAAATTCGAAAAATCCTACCGAGTGGTGAGGAAGCCTCTCACTCGGGGGCTTAGCTGCAGTCCAACACTTGCCTAAGTTTTAAAAACCCTACGGAGTGGTGAGCAAGCCTCTCACTCGGGGCTTAGCTGCACTCCAGTACTCGCCTAAGTTTGAAAAATCCTACCGAGTGGTGAGCAAGCCTCTCACTCGGGGGCTTAGCTCCAGTCCAGTACTCGCCTAAGTCTAAAAAATCCTACCGAGTGGTGAGCAAACCTCTCACTCGGGGGCTTAGCTGCACTCCAGTACTCGCGTAACTTTGAAAAATCCTACCGAGTGGTGAGGAAGCCTCTCACTCGAGGGCTTACCTGCAGTCCAATACTCGCCTAAGTTTAAAAATCCCTACCAAGTGGTGAGCAAGCCTCTCACTCAGCCGATTAGCTGCAGTCCAGTACTCGCCTAAGTTTAAAAAATCCTACCGAGTGGTGAGCAAGCCTCTCACTCGGGGGCGTTGCTGCAGTCCAGTACTCTCCTAAGTTTAAAAATCCTACCGAGTGGTGAGCAATCCTCTCACTCGGGGGCTTAGCTGCAGTCCAGTACTCGCCTAAGTTTTAAAATCCTAACGAGTGGTGAGCAAGCCTCTCACTCGGGGGCTTAGCTGCAGTCCAGTACTTGCCTAAGTTTTAAAATCCTACCAAGTGGTTAGCAAGCCTCTCACTCGGGGTCTTAGCTGTAGTCCAGTACTCGCCTAAATTTGAAAAATCCTAACGAGTGGTGAGGAAGCCTCTCACTCGGGGGCTTAGCTGCAGTCCATTACTAGCTTAAGTTTAAAAAACCCTACCGAGTGGTGAGCAACCCTCTCACTCGGGGGCTTAGCTGCACTCCAGTACCCGCCTAAGTTTGAAAAATCCTACCGAGTGGTGAGCAAGCCTCTCACTCGGGGTCTTAGCTGCAGTCCAGTACTCGCCTAAATTTGAAAAATCCTACCGAGTGGTGAGGAAGCCTCTCACTCGGGGGCTTAGCTGCAGTCCAACACTTGCCTAAGTTTTAAAAACCCTACCGAGTGGTGAGCAAGCCTCTCACTCGGGGGCTTAACTGCACTCCAGTACTCGCCTAAGTTTGAAAAATCCTACCGAGTGGTGAGCAAGCCTCTCACTCGGGGGCTTAGCTCCAGTCCAGTACTCGCCTAAGTCTAAAAAATCCTATCGAGTGGTGTGCAATCCTCCCACTCGGGGGCTTAGCTGCAGTCCAGTACTCGCGTAAATTTGAAAAATCCTACCGAGTGGTGAGGAAGCCTCTCACTCGAGGGCTTAGCTGCAGTCCAATACTCGCCTAAGTTTAAAAATCCCTACCAAGTCGTGAGCAAGCCTCTCACTCGGCCGATTAGCTGCAGTCCAGTACTCGCCTAAGTTTAAAAAATCCTACCGAGTGGTGAGCAAGCCTCTCACTCGGGGGCGTTGCTGCAGTCCAGTACTCGCCTAAGTTTAAAAATCCTACCGAGTGGTGAGCAATCCTCTCACTCGGGGGCTTAGCTACAGTCCAGTACTCGCCTAAGTTTTAAAATCCTAACGAGTGGTGAGCAAGCCTCTCACTCGGGGTCTTAGCTGTTGTCCAGTACTCGCCTAAATTTGAAAAATCCTAACGAGTGGTGAGGAAGCCTCTCACTCGGGGGCTTAGCTGCAGTCCAATACTTGCCTAAGTTTAAAAAACCCTACCGAGTGGTGAGCAACCCTCTCACTCGGGGGCTTAGCAGCACTCCAGTACTCGCCTAAGTTTGAAAATTCCTACAGAGTGGTGAGCAAGCCTCTCACTCGGGGGCTTAGCTGCAGTCCAGTACTCGCCTAAGTCTAAAAAATCCTACCAAGTGATGAGCAACCCTCTCACTCGGGGGCTCAGCTGCACTCCAGTACTCGCCTAACTTTGAAAAATCCTACGGAGTGGTCAGGAAGCCTCTCACGCGGGGGCTTAGCTCCAATCCAATACTCTCCTAAGTTTAAAAAACCCTACCGAGTGGTGAGCAAGCCTCTCACTCGGGGGCTTAGCTGCACTCCAGTACTCGCCTAAGTTTAAAAAATCCTACCGAGTGGTGAGCAACCCTCTCACTAGGGCGCTTAGCTGCAGTCCACTACTCGCCTAAGTTTAAAAAATCCTACCGAGTGGTGAGCAAGCCTCTCACTCGGGGGCTTAGCTGCAGTCCAGTACTCGCCTAGGTTTAAAAAATCATACCGAGTGGTGAGCAAGCCTCTCACTCGGGGGGCTTAGCTGCAGTCCAGTACTCACCTATGTTTAAAAATCCTTCCGAGTGGTGTGCAATCCTCCCACTCGGGGGCTTAGCTGCAGTCCAGTACTCGCCTAAATTTGAAAAATCCTACCGAGTGGTGAGGAAGCCTCTCACTCGGGGGCTTAGCTGCAGTCCAATACTCGCCTAAGTTAAAAAAAACCTACCGAGTGGTTAGCAAGCCTCTCACTCGGGGGCTTTGCTGCACTCCAGTACCCGCCTAAGTTTGAAAAATCCTACCGAGTGGTGAGCAAGCCTCTCACTCGGGGTCTTAGTTGCAGTCCAGTGCTCGCCTAAATTTGAAAAACCCTACCGAGTGGTGAGCAAGCCTCTCACTCGGGGGCTTAGATGCAGTCCAACACTCGCCTAAGTTTTAAAAACCCTACCGAGTGGTGAGCAAGCCTCTCACTCGGGGGCTTAGCTGCACTCCAGTACTCGCCTAAGTTTGAAAAATCCTACCGAGTGGTGAGCAAACCTCTCACTCGGGGGCTTAGCTGCAGTCCAGTACTCGCCTAAGTCTAAAAAATCCTACCGAGTGGTGAGTAACCCTCTCACTCGGGGGCTTAGCTGCAGTCCAGTACTTGCCTAAGTTTTAAAATCCTACCAAGTGGTGAGCAAGCCTCTCACTCGGGGTCTTAGCTGTTGTCCAGTACTCGCCTAAATTTGAAAAATCCTAACGAGTGGTGAGGAAGCCTCTCACTCGGGGGCTTAGCTGCAGTCCAATACTTGCCTAAGTTTAAAAAACCCTACCGAGTGGTGAGCAACCCTCTCACTCGGGGGCTTAGCTGCACTCCAGTACTCGCCTAAGTTTGAAAATTCCTACAGAGTGGTGAGCAAGCCTCTCACTCGGGGGCTTAGCTGCAGTCCAGTACTCGCCTAAGTCTAAAAAATCCTACCAAGTGATGAGCAACCCTCTCACTCGGGGGCTCAGCTGCACTCCAGTACTCGCCTAACTTTGAAAAATCCTACGGAGTGGTCAGGAAGCCTCTCACGCGGGGGCTTAGCTCCAATCCAATACTCTCCTAAGTTTAAAAAACCCTACCGAGTGGTGAGCAAGCCTCTCACTCGGGGGCTTAGCTGCACTCCAGTACTCGCCTAAGTTTAAAAAATCCTACCGAGTGGTGAGCAACCCTCTCACTAGGGCGCTTAGCTGCAGTCCACTACTCGCCTAAGTTTAAAAAATCCTACCGAGTGGTGAGCAAGCCTCTCACTCGGGGGCTTAGCTGCAGTCCAGTACTCGCCTAGGTTTAAAAAATCATACCGAGTGGTGAGCAAGCCTCTCACTCGGGGGGCTTAGCTGCAGTCCAGTACTCGCCTATGTTTAAAAATCCTTCCGAGTGGTGTGCAATCCTCCCACTCGGGGGCTTAGCTGCAGTCCAGTACTCGCCTAAATTTGAAAAATCCTACCGAGTGGTGAGGAAGCCTCTCACTCGGGGGCTTAGCTGCAGTCCAATACTCGCCTAAGTTAAAAAAAACCTACCGAGTGGTTAGCAAGCCTCTCACTCGGGGGGCTTTGCTGCACTCCAGTACCCGCCTAAGTTTGAAAAATCCTACCGAGTGGTGAGCAAGCCTCTCACTCGGGGTCTTAGTTGCAGTCCAGTGCTCGCCTAAATTTGAAAAACCCTACCGAGTGGTGAGCAAGCCTCTCACTCGGGGGCTTAGATGCAGTCCAACACTCGCCTAAGTTTTAAAAACCCTACCGAGTGGTGAGCAAGCCTCTCACTCGGGGGCTTAGCTGCACTCCAGTACTCGCCTAAGTTTGAAAAATCCTACCGAGTGGTGAGCAAACCTCTCACTCGGGGGCTTAGCTGCAGTCCAGTACTCGCCTAAGTCTAAAAAATCCTACCGAGTGGTGAGTAACCCTCTCACTCGGGGGCTTAGCTGCACTCCAGTACTCGCCTAACTTTGAAAAATCCTACCAAGTGGTGAGGAAGCCTCTCACTCGGGGGCTTAGCGGCAGTCCAATACTCGCCTAAGTTTAAAAATCCCTACCGAGTGGTGAGCAAGCCTCTCACTCGGCCGATTAGCTGCAGTCCAGTACTCGCCTAAGTTTAAAAAATCCTACCGAGTGGTGAGCAAGCCTCTCACTCGGGGGCATAGCTGCAGTCCAGTACTCGCCTAAGTTTAAAAATCCTACCGAGTGGTGAGCAATCCTCTCTCTCGGGGGCTTAGCTGCAGTCCAGTACTCGCCTAAGTTTTAAAATCCTAACGAGTGGTGAGCAAGCCTCTCACTCGGGGGCTTAGCTGCAGTCCAGTACTTGCCTAAGTTTTAAAATTCTACCAAGTGGTGAGCAAGCCTCTCACTCGGGGTCTTAGCTGTAGTCCAGTACTCGCCTAAATTTGAAAAATCCTAACGAGTGGTGAGGAAGCCTCTCACTCGGGGGCTTAGCTACAGTCCAATACTCGCCTAAGTTTAAAAAACCCTACCGAGTGGTGAGCAACCCTCTCACTCGGGGGCTTAGCTACACTCCAGTACTCGCCTAAGTTTGAAAACTCCTACAGAGTGGTGAGCAAGCCTCTCACTCGGGGGCTTAGCTGCAGTCCAGTACTCGCCTATGTCTAAAAAATCCTACCAAGTGATGAGCAACCCTCTCACTCGGGGTCTCAGCTGCACTCCAGTACTCGCCTAACTTTGAAAAATCCTACCGAGTGGTCAGGAAGCCTCTCACGCGGGGGCTTAGCTCCAATCCAATACTCGCCTAAGTTTAAAAAACCCTACCGAGTGGTGAGCAAGCCTCTCACTCGGGGGCTTAGCTGCACTCCAGTATTCGCCTATGTTTAAAATTCCTTCCGAGTGGTGTGCAATCCTCCCACTCGGGGGCTTAGCTGCAGTCCAGTACTCGCCTAAATTTGAAAAATCCTACCGAGTGGTGAGGAAGCCTCTCACTCGGGGGCTTAGCTGCAGTCCAATACTCGCCTATGTTTAAAAAACCCTATCGAGTGGTTAGCAAGCCTCTCACTCGGGGGCTTTGCTGCACTCCAGTACCCGCCTAAGTTTGAAAAATCCTACCGAGTGGTGAGCAAGCTTCTCACTCGGGGGCTTAGCTGCAGTCCAGTACTCGCCTAAGTTTTAAAATCCTAACGAGTGGTGAGCAAGCCTCTCACTCGGGGGCTTAGCTGCAGTCCAGTAATTGCCTAAGTTTTAAAATTCTACCAAGTGGTGAGCAAGCCTCTCACTCGGGGTCTTAGCTGTAGTCCAGTACTCGCCTAAATTTGAAAAATCCTAACGAGTGGTGAGGAAGCCTCTCACTCGGGGGCTTAGCTACAGTCCAATACTCGCCTAAGTTTAAAAAACCCTACCGAGTGGTGAGCAACCCTCTCACTCGGGGGCTTAGCTACACTCCAGTACTCGCCTAAGTTTGAAAACTCCTACAGAGTGGTGAGCAAGCCTCTCACTCGGGGGCTTAGCTGCAGTCCAGTACTCGCCTATGTCTAAAAAATCCTACCAAGTGATGAGCAACCCTCTCACTCGGGGGCTCAGCTGCACTCCAGTACTCGCCTAACTTTGAAAAATCCTACCGAGTGGTCAGGAAGCCTCTCACGCGGGGGCTTAGCTCCAATCCAATACTCGCCTAAGTTTAAAAAACCCTACCGAGTGGTGAGCAAGCCTCTCACTCGGGGGCTTAGCTGCACTCCAGTATTCGCCTAAGTTTAAAATTCCTTCCGAGTGGTGTGCAATCCTCCCACTCGGGGGCTTAGCTGCAGTCCAGTACTCGCCTAAATTTGAAAAATCCTACCGAGTGGTGAGGAAGCCTCTCACTCGGGGGCTTAGCTGCAGTCCAATACTCGCCTATGTTTAAAAAACCCTATCGAGTGGTTAGCAAGCCTCTCACTCGGGGGCTTTGCTGCACTCCAGTACCCGCCTAAGTTTGAAAAATCCTACCGAGTGGTGAGCAAGCTTCTCACTCGGGGGCTTAGCTGCAGTCCAGTACTCGCCTAGGTTTAAAAAATCATACCGAGTGTTGAGCAAGCCTCTCACTCGGGGGGCTTAGCTGCAATCCAGTACTCGCCTAAGTTTAAAAATCCTTCCGAGTGGTGTGCAATCCTCCCACTCGGGGGCTTAGCTGCAGTCCAGTACTCGCCTAAATTTGAAAAATCCTACCGAGTGGTGAGGAAGCCTCTCACTCGGGGGCTTAGCTGCAGTCCAATACTCACCTAAGTTTAAAAAACCCTACCGAGTGGTTAGCAAGCCTCTCACTCGAGGGCTTTGCTGCACTCCAGTACCCGCCTAAGTTTGAAAAATCCTACCGAGTGGTGAGCAAGCTTCTCACTCGGGGTCTTAGCTGCAGTCCAGTACTCGCCTAAATTTGAAAAACCCTACCGAGTGGTGAGCAAGCCTCTCACTCGGGGGCTTAGATGCAGTCCAACACTCGCCTATGTTTTAAAAACACTACCGAGTGGTGAGCAAGCCTCTCACTCGGGGGCTTAGCTGCACTCCAATACTCGCCTAAGTTTAAAAACCCTACCGAGTGGTGAGCAAGCCTCTCACTCGGGGGCTTAGATGCAGTCCAACACTCGCCTAAGTTTTAAAAACACTACCGAGTGGTGAGTAACCCACTCACTCGGGGGCTTAGCTGCACTCCAGTACTCGACTAACTTTGAAAAATCCTACCAAGTGGTGAGGAAGCCTCTCACTCGGGGGCTTAGCGGCAGTCCAATACTCGCCTAAGTTTAAAAATCCCTACCGAGTGGTGAGCAAGCCTCTCACTCGGCCGATTAGCTGCAGTCCAGTACTCGCCTAAGTTTAAAAAATCCTACCGAGTGGTGAGCAAGCCTCTCACTCGGGGGCGTAGCTGCAGTCCAGTACTCGCCTAAGTTTAAAAACCCTACCGAGTGGTGAGCAATCCTCTCACTCGGGGGCTTAGCTGCAGTCCAGTACTCGCCTAAGTTTTAAAATCCTAATGAGTGGTGAGAAAGCCTCTCACTCGGGGGCTTAGCTGCAGTCCAGTACTTGCCTAAGTTTTAAAATCCTACCAAGTGGTGAGCAAGCCTCTCACTCGGGGTCTTAGCTGTAGTCCAGTACTCGCCTAAATTTGAAAAATCCTAACGAGTGGTGAGGAAGCCTCTCACTCGGGGGCTTAGCTACAGTCCAATACTCGCCTAAGTTTAAAGAACCCTACCGAGTGGTGAGCAAGCCTCTCACTCGGGGGCTTAGCTCCACTCCAGTACTCGCCTAAGTTTGAAAACTCCTACAGAGTGGTGAGCAAGCCTCTCACTCGGGGGCTTAGCTGCAGTCCAGTACTCGCCTAAGTCTAAAAAATCCTACCGAGTGGTGAGCAACCCTCTCACTCGGGGGCTCAGCTGCACTCCAGTACTCGCCTAACTTTGAAAAATCCTACCGAGTGGTCAGGAAGCCTCTCACGCGGGGGCTTAGCTGCAGTCCAATACTCGCCTAAATTTAAAAAACCCTACCGAGTGGTGAGCAAGCCTGTCACTCGGGGGCTTAGCTGCACTCCAGTACTCGCCTAAGTTTAAAAAATCCTATCGAGTGGTGAGCAACGCTCTCACTAGGGCGTTTAGCTGCAGTCCAGTACTCGCCTAAGTTTAAAAATCCTACCGAGTTGTGAGCAATCCTCTCACTCGGCCGATTAGCTGCAGTCCAGTACTCGCCTAAGTTTAAAAAATCCTACCGAGTGGTGAGCAAGCCTCTCACTCGGGGGCGTAGCTGCAGTCTAGTACTCGCCTAAGTTTAAAAATCCTACCGAGTGGTGAGCAATCCTCTCACTCGGGGGCTTAGCTGCAGTCCAGTACTCGCCTAAGTTTTAAAATCCTAACGAGTGGTGAGCAAGCCTCTCACTCGGGGGCTTAGCTGCAGTCCAGTAGTTGCCTAAGTTTTAAAATCCTACCAAGTGGTGAGCAAGCCTCTCACTCGGGGTCTTAGCTGTAGTCCAGTACTCGCCTAAATTTGAAAAATCCTAACGAGTGGTGAGGAAGCCTCTCACTCGGGGGCTTAGCTGCAGTCCAATACTCGCCTAAGTTTAAAAAACCCTACCGAGTGGTGAGCAACCCTCTCACTCGGGGGCTTAGCTACACTCCAGTACTCGCCTAAGTTTGAAAACTCCTACAGAGTGGTGAGCAAGCCTCTCACTCGGGGGCTTAGCTGCAGTCCAGTACTCGCCTATGTCTAAAAAATCCTACCAAGTGATGAGCAACCCTCTCACTCGGGGGCTCAGCTGCACTCCAGTACTCGCCTAACTTTGAAAAATCCTACCGAGTGGTCAGGAAGCCTCTCACGCGGGGGCTTAGCTCCAATCCAATACTCGCCTAAGTTTAAAAAACCCTACCGAGTGGTGAGAAAGCCTCTCACTCGGGGGCTTAGCTGCACTCCAGTACTCGCCTAAGTTTGAAAAATCCTACCGAGTGGTGAGCAAGCCTCTCACTCGGGGTCTTAGCTGCAGTCTACTACTCGCCTAGGTTTAAAAAATCCTACCGAGTGGTGAGCAACCCTCTCACTAGGGCGCTTAGCTGCAGTCCACTACTCGCCTAAGTTTAAAAAATCCAACCGAGTGGTGAGCAAGCCTCTCACTCGGGGGCTTAGCTGCAGTCCAGTACTCGCCTAGGTTTAAAAAATCATACCGAGTGGTGAGCAAGCCTCTCACTCGGGGGGCTTAGCTGCAGTCCAGTACTCGCCTAAGTTTAAAAATCCTTCCGAGTGGTGCGCAATCCTCCCACTCGGGGGCTTAGCTGCAGTCTAGTACTCGCCTAAATTTGAAAAAGCCTACCGAGTGGTGAGGAAGCCTCTCACTCGGGGGCTTAGCTGCAGTCTAGTACTCGCCTAAATTTGAAAAACCCTACCGAGTGGTGAGCAAGCCTCTCACTCGGGGGCTTAGATGCAGTCCAACACTCGCCTAAGTTTTAAAAACACTACCGAGTGGTGAGCAAGCCTCTCACTCGGGGGGTTTTGCTGCACTCCAGTACCCGCCTAAGTTTGAAAAATCCTACTGAGTGGTGAGCAAGCCTCTCACTAGGGGTCTTAGCTGCAGTCCAGTACTCGCCTAAATTTGAAAAACCCTACCGAGTGGTGAGCAAGCCTCTCACTCGGGGGCTTAGATGCAGTCCAACACTCGCCTAAGTTTTAAAAACACTACCGAGTGGTGAGCAAGCCTCTCACTCGGGGGCTTAGCTGCACTCCAGTACTCGCCTAAGTGTGAAAAATCCTACCGAGTGGTGAGCAAGCCTCTCACTCGGGGGCTTAGCTGCAGTCCAGTACTCGCCTAAGTCTAAAAAATCCTACCGAGTGGTGAGCAACCCTCTCACTCGAGGGCTTAGCTGCACTCCAGTACTCGCCTAACTTTGAAAAATCCTACCATGTGGTGAGGAAGCCTCTCACTCGGGGGCTTAGCTGCAGTCCAATACTCGCCTAAGTTTAAAAATCCCTACCGAGTGGTGAGCAAGACTCTCACTCGGCCGATTAGCTGCAGTCCTGTACTCGCCTAAGTTTAAAAAATCCTACCGAGTGGTGAGCAAGCCTCTCACTCGGGGGCTTAGCTGCAGTCCAGTACTTGCCTAAGTTTTAAAATCCTACCGAGTGGTGAGCAAGCCTCTCACTCGGGGTCTTAGTTGTACTCCAGTACTCGCCTAAATTTGAAAAATCCTAACGAGTGGTGAGGAAGCCTCTCACTCGGGGGCTTAGCTGCAGTCCAATACTCGCCTAAGTTTAAAAAACCCTACCGAGTGGTGAGCAAGCCTCTCACTCGGGGGCTTAGCTGCACTCCAGTACTCGCCTAAATTTGAAAAATCCTACAGAGTGGTGAGGAAGCCTCTCACTCGGGGGCTTAGCTGCACTCCAGTACTCGCCTAAATTTGAAAAATCCTACAGAGTGGTGAGGAAGCCTCTCACTCGGGGGCTTAGCTGCAGTCCAAAACTCGCCTAAGTTTAAAAAACCCTACCGAGTGGTGAGCAACCCTCTCACTAGGGCGCTTAGCTGCAGTCCACTACTCGCCTAAGTTTAAAAAATCCTACCGAGTGGTGAGCAAGCCTCTCACTCGGGGGCTTAGCTGCACTCCAGTACTCGCCTAAATTTGAAAAATCCTACAGAGTGGTGAGGAAGCCTCTCACTCGGGGGCTTAGCTGCAGTCCAAAACTCGCCTAAGTTTAAAAAACCCTACCGAGTGGTGAGCAACCCTCTCACTAGGGCGCTTAGCTGCAGTCCACTACTCGCCTAAGTTTAAAAAATCCTACCGAGTGGTGAGCAAGCCTCTCACTCGGGGGCTTAGCTGCAGTCCAGTACACGCCTAAGTTTAAAAAATCATATCGAGTGGTGAGCAAGCCTCTCACTCGGCGGGCTTAGCTGCAGTCCAGTACTCGCCTAAGTTTAAAAATCCTACCGAGTGGTGTGCAATCCTCCCACTCGGGGGCTTAGCTGCAGTCCAGTACTCGCCTAAATTTGAAAAATCCTACCAAGTGGTGAGCAACCCTCTCACTCGGGGGCTTAGCTGCAGTCCAGTACTCGCCTAAATTTGAAAAATCCTACCGAGTGGTGAGGAAGCCTCTCACTCGGGGGCTTAGCTGCACTCCTGTACTCGCCTAAGTTTAAAAAATCCTACCGAGTGGTGAGCAACCCTCTCACTAGGGAGCTTAGCTGCAGTCCACTACTCGCCTAAGTTTAAAAAATCCTACCGAGTGGTGAGCAAGCCTCTCACTCGGGGGCTTAGCTGCAGTCCAGTACTCGCCTAAGTTTAAAAAATCATACCGAGTGGTGAGCAAGCCTCTCACTCGGGGGGCTTAGCTGCAGTCCAGTACTCGCCTAAGTTTAAAAATCCTACCGAGTAGTGTGCAATCCTCCCACTCGGGGGCTTAGTTGCAGTCTAGTACTCGCCTAAATTTGAAAAATCCTACCGAGTGGTGAGGAAGCCTCTCACTCGGGGGCTTAGCTGCAGTCCAATACTCGCCTAAGTTTAAAAAACCCTACCGAGTGGTGAGCAAGCCTCTCACTCGGGGGCTTAGCTGCACTCCAGTACTCGCCTAAGTTTGAAAAATCCTACAGAGTGGTGAGGAAGCCTCTCACTCGGGGGCTTAGCTGCAGTCCAAAACTCGCCTAAGTTTAAAAAACCCTACCGAGTGGTGAGCAACCCTCTCACTAGGGCGCTTAGCTGCAGTCCACTACTCGCCTAAGTTTAAAAAATCCTACCGAGTGGTGAGCAAGCCTCTCACTCGGGGGCTTAGCTGCAGTCCAGTACACGCCTAAGTTTAAAAAATCATATCGAGTGGTGAGCAAGCCTCTCACTCGGCGGGCTTAGCTGCAGTCCAGTACTCGCCTAAGTTTAAAAATCCTACCGAGTGGTGTGCAATCCTCCCACTCGGGGGCTTAGCTGCAGTCCAGTACTCGCCTAAATTTGAAAAATCCTACCAAGTGGTGAGCAACCCTCTCACTCGGGGGCTTAGCTGCAGTCCAGTACTCGCCTAAATTTGAAAAATCCTACCGAGTGGTGAGGAAGCCTCTCACTCGGGGGCTTAGCTGCACTCCTGTACTCGCCTAAGTTTAAAAAATCCTACCGAGTGGTGAGCAACCCTCTCACTAGGGAGCTTAGCTGCAGTCCACTACTCGCCTAAGTTTAAAAAATCCTACCGAGTGGTGAGCAAGCCTCTCACTCGGGGGCTTAGCTGCAGTCCAGTACTCGCCTAAGTTTAAAAAATCATACCGAGTGGTGAGCAAGCCTCTCACTCGGGGGGCTTAGCTGCAGTCCAGTACTCGCCTAAGTTTAAAAATCCTACCGAGTAGTGTGCAATCCTCCCACTCGGGGGCTTAGTTGCAGTCTAGTACTCGCCTAAATTTGAAAAATCCTACCGAGTGGTGAGGAAGCCTCTCACTCGGGGGCTTAGCTGCAGTCCAATACTCGCCTAAGTTTAAAAAACCCTACCGAGTGGTGAGCAAGCCTCTCACTCGGGGGCTTAGCTGCACTCCAGTACTCGCCTAAGTTTGAAAAATCCTACCGAGTGGTGAGCAAGCCTCTCACTCGGGGGCTTAGCTGCAGTCCAGTACTCGCCTAATTCTAAAAAATCCTACGAGTGGTGAGCAACCCTCTCACTCGGGGGCTTAGCTGCACTCCAGTACTCGCCTAAATTTGAAAAATCCTACCAAGTGGTGAGGAAGCCTCTCACTCGGGGGCTTAGCTGCAGTCCAATACTCGCCTAAGTTTAAAAATCCTACAGAGTGGTGAGGAAGCCTCTCACTCGGGGGCTTAGCTGCAGTCCAAAACTCGCCTAAGTTTAAAAAACCCTACCGAGTGGTGAGCAACCCTCTCACTAGGGCGCTTAGCTGCAGTCCACTACTCGCCTAAGTTTAAAAATCCCTACCGAGTGGTGAGCAAGCCTCTCACTCGGGGGCTTAGCTGCAGTCCAGTACACGCCTAAGTTTAAAAAATCATATCGAGTGGTGAGCAAGCCTCTCACTCGGCGGGCTTAGCTGCAGTCCAGTACTCGCCTAAGTTTAAAAATCCTACCGAGTGGTGTGCAATCCTCCCACTCGGGGGCTTAGCTGCAGTCCAGTACTCGCCTAAATTTGAAAAATCCTACCAAGTGGTGAGCAACCCTCTCACTCGGGGGCTTAGCTGCAGTCCAGTACTCGCCTAAATTTGAAAAATCCTACCGAGTGGTGAGGAAGCCTCTCACTCGGGGGCTTAGCTGCACTCCTGTACTCGCCTAAGTTTAAAAAATCCTACCGAGTGGTGAGCAACCCTCTCACTAGGGAGCTTAGCTGCAGTCCACTACTCGCCTAAGTTTAAAAAATCCTACCGAGTGGTGAGCAAGCCTCTCACTCGGGGACTTAGCTGCAGTCCAGTACTCGCCTAAGTTTAAAAAATCATACCGAGTGGTGAGCAAGCCTCTCACTCGGGGGGCTTAGCTGCAGTCCAGTACTCGCCTAAGTTTAAAAATCCTACCGAGTAGTGTGCAATCCTCCCACTCGGGGGCTTAGTTGCAGTCTAGTACTCGCCTAAATTTGAAAAATCCTACCGAGTGGTGAGGAAGCCTCTCACTCGGGGGCTTAGCTGCAGTCCAATACTCGCCTAAGTTTAAAAAACCCTACCGAGTGGTGAGCAAGCCTCTCACTCGGGGGCTTAGCTGCACTCCAGTACTCGCCTAAGTTTGAAAAATCCTACCGAGTGGTGAGCAAGCCTCTCACTCGGGGGCTTAGCTGCAGTCCAGTACTCGCCTAATTCTAAAAAATCCTACGAGTGGTGAGCAACCCTCTCACTCGGGGGCTTAGCTGCACTCCAGTACTCGCCTAACTTTGAAAAATCCTACCAAGTGGTGAGGAAGCCTCTCACTCGGGGGCTTAGCTGCAGTCCAATACTCGCCTAAGTTTAAAAATCCCTACCGAGTGGTGAGCAAGCCTCTCACTCGGGGGCTTAGCTGCAGTCCAGTACACGCCTAAGTTTAAAAAATCATATCGAGTGGTGAGCAAGCCTCTCACTCTGCGGGCTTAGCTGCAGTCCAGTACTCGCCTAAGTTTAAAAATCCTACCGAGTGGTGTGCAATCCTCCCACTCGGGGGCTTAGCTGCAGTCCAGTACTCGCCTAAATTTGAAAAATCCTACCAAGTGGTGAGCAACCCTCTCACTCGGGGGCTTAGCTGCAGTCCAGTACTCGCCTAAATTTGAAAAATCCTACCGAGTGGTGAGGAAGCCTCTCACTCGGGGGCTTAGCTGCACTCCTGTACTCGCCTAAGTTTAAAAAATCCTACCGAGTGGTGAGCAACCCTCTCACTAGGGAGCTTAGCTGCAGTCCACTACTCGCCTAAGTTTAAAAAATCCTACCGAGTGGTGAGCAAGCCTCTCACTCGGGGGCTTAGCTGCAGTCCAGTACTCGCCTAAGTTTAAAAAATCATACCGAGTGGTGAGCAAGCCTTTCACTCGGGGGGCTTAGCTGCAGTCCAGTACTCGCCTAAGTTTAAAAATCCTACCGAGTAGTGTGCAATCCTCCCACTCGGGGGCTTAGTTGCAGTCTAGTACTCGCCTAAATTTGAAAAATCCTACCGAGTGGTGAGGAAGCCTCTCACTCGGGGGCTTAGCTGCAGTCCAATACTCGCCTAAGTTTAAAAAACCCTACCGAGTGGTGAGCAAGCCTCTCACTCGGGGGCTTAGCTGCACTCCAGTACTCGCCTAAGTTTGAAAAATCCTACCGAGTGGTGAGCAAGCCTCTCACTCGGGGGCTTAGCTGCAGTCCAGTACTCGCCTAATTCTAAAAAATCCTACGAGTGGTGAGCAACCCTCTCACTCGGGGGCTAAGCTGCACTCCAGTACTCGCCTAACTTTGAAAAATCCTACCAAGTGGTGAGGAAGCCTCTCACTCGGGGGCTTAGCTGCAGTCCAATACTCGCCTAAGTTTAAAAATCCCTACCGAGTGGTGAGCAAGCCTCTCACTCGGGGGCTTAGCTGCAGTCCAAAACTCGCCTAAGTTTAAAAAACCCTACCGAGTGGTGAGCAACCCTCTCACTAGGGCGCTTAGCTGCAGTCCACTACTCGCCTAAGTTTAAAAAATCCTACCGAGTGGTGAGCAAGCCTCTCACTCGGGGGCTTAGCTGCAGTCCAGTACTCGCCTAAGTTTTAAAAATCATATCGAGTGGTGAGCCAGCCTCTCACTCGGCGGGCTTAGCTGCAGTCCAGTACTCGCCTAAGTTTAAAAATCCTACCGAGTTGTGTGCAATCCTCCCACTCGGGGGCTTAGCTGCAGTCCAGTACTCGCCTAAATTTGAAAAATCCTACCAAGTGGTGAGCAACCCTCTCACTCGGGGGCTTAGCTGCAGTCCAGTACTCACCTAAATTTCAAAAATCCTACCGAGTGGTGAGGAAGCCTCTCACTCGGGGGCTTAGCTGCACTCCTGTACTCGCCTAAGTTTAAAAAATCCTACCGAGTGGTGAGCCACCCTCTCACTAGGGAGCTTAGCTGCAGTCCACTACTCGCCTAAGTTTAAAAAATCCTACCGAGTGGTGAGCAAGCCTCTCACTCGGGGGCTTAGCTGCAGTCCAGTACTCGCCTAAGTTTAAAAAATCATACCGAGTGGTGAGCAAGCCTCTCACTCGGGGGGCTTAGCTGCAGTCCAGTACTCGCCTAAGTTTAAAAATCCTACCGAGTAGTGTGCAATCCTCCCACTCGGGGGCTTAGTTGCAGTCTAGTACTCGCCTAAATTTGAAAAATCCTACCGAGTGGTGAGGAAGCCTCTCACTCGGGGGCTTAGCTGCAGTCCAATACTCGCCTAAGTTTAAAAAACCCTACCGAGTGGTGAGCAAGCCTCTCACTCGGGGGCTTAGCTGCACTCCAGTACTCGCCTAAGTTTGAAAAATCCTACCGAGTGGTGAGCAAGCCTCTCACTCGGGGGCTTAGCTGCAGTCCAGTACTCGCCTAATTCTAAAAAATCCTACGAGTGGTGAGCAACCCTCTCACTCGGGGGCTTAGCTGCACTCCAGTACTCGCCTAACTTTGAAAAATCCTACCAAGTGGTGAGGAAGCCTCTCACTCGGGGGCTTAGCTGCAGTCCAATACTCGCCTAAGTTTAAAAATCCCTACCGAGTGGTGAGCAAGCCTCTCACTCGGGGGCTTAGCTGCAGTCCAAAACTCGCCTAAGTTTAAAAAACCCTACCGAGTGGTGAGCAACCCTCTCACTAGGGCGCTTAGCTGCAGTCCACTACTCGCCTAAGTTTAAAAAATCCTACCGAGTGGTGAGCAAGCCTCTCACTCGGGGGCTTAGCTGCAGTCCAGTACTCGCCTAAGTTTTAAAAATCATATCGAGTGGTGAGCCAGCCTCTCACTCGGCGGGCTTAGCTGCAGTCCAGTACTCGCCTAAGTTTAAAAATCCTACCGAGTTGTGTGCAATCCTCCCACTCGGGGGCTTAGCTGCAGTCCAGTACTCGCCTAAATTTGAAAAATCCTACCAAGTGGTGAGCAACCCTCTCACTCGGGGGCTTAGCTGCAGTCCAGTACTCACCTAAATTTCAAAAATCCTACCGAGTGGTGAGGAAGCCTCTCACTCGGGGGCTTAGCTGCACTCCTGTACTCGCCTAAGTTTAAAAAATCCTACCGAGTGGTGAGCCACCCTCTCACTAGGGAGCTTAGCTGCAGTCCACTACTCGCCTAAGTTTAAAAAATCCTACCGAGTGGTGAGCAAGCCTCTCACTCGGGGGCTTAGCTGCAGTCCAGTACTCGCCTAAGTTTAAAAAATCATACCGAGTGGTGAGCGAGCCTCTCACTCGGGGGGCTTAGCTGCAGTCCAGTACTCGCCTAAGTTTAAAAATCCTGCCGAGTGGTGTGCAATCCTCCCACTCGGGGGCTTAGCTGCAGTCTAGTACTCGCCTAAATTTGAAAAATCCTACCGAGTGGTGAGGAAGCCTCTCACTCGGGGGCTTAGCTGCAGTCCAATACTCGCCTAAGTTTAAAAAACCCTACCGAGTGGTGAGCAAGCCTCTCACTCGGGGGCTTAGCTGCACTCCAGTACTCGCCTAAGTTTGAAAAATCCTACCGAGTGGTGAGCAAGCCTCTCACTCGGGGGCTTAGCTGCAGTCCAGTACTCGCCTAACTTTGAAAAATCCTACCAAGTGGTGAGGAAGCCTCTCACTCGGGGGCTTAGCTGCAGTCCAATACTCGCCTAAGTTTAAAAAACCCTACCGAGTGGTGAGCAACCCTCTCACTAGGGCGCTTAGCTGCAGTCCACTACTCACCTAAGTTTAAAAAATCCTACCGAGTGGTGAGCAAGCCTCTCACTCGGGGGCTTAGCTGCAGTCCAGTACTCGCCTAAGTTTTAAAAATCATATCGAGTGGTGAGCCAGCCTCTCACTCGGCGGGCTTAGCTGCAGTCCAGTACTCGCCTAAGTTTAAAAATCCTACCGAGTTGTGTGCAATCCTCCCACTCGGGGGCTTAGCTGCAGTCCAGTACTCGCCTAAATTTGAAAAATCCTACCAAGTGGTGAGCAACCCTCTCACTCGGGGGCTTAGCTGCAGTCCAGTACTCGCCTAAATTTCAAAAATCCTACCGAGTGGTGAGGAAGCCTCTCACTCGGGGGCTTAGCTGCACTCCTGTACTCGCCTAAGTTTAAAAAATCCTACCGAGTGGTGAGCAACCCTCTCACTAGGGCGCTTAGCTGCAGTCCACTACTCACCTAAGTTTAAAAAATCCTACCGAGTGGTGAGCAAGCCTCTCACTGGTGGGCTTAGCTTCAGTCCAGTACTCGCCTAAGTTTAAAAAATCATACCGAGTGGTGAGCAAGCCTCTCACTCGGGGGGCTTAGCTGCAGTCCAGTACTCGCCTAAGTTTAAAAATCCTACCGAGTGGTGTGCAATCCTCCCACTCGGGGGCTTAGCTGCAGTCTAGTACTCGCCTAAATTTGAAAAATCCTACCGAGTGGTGAGGAAGCCTCTCACTCAGGGGCTTAGCTGCACTCCTGTACTCGCCTAAGTTTAAAAAATCCTACCGAGTGGTGAGCAACCCTCTCACTAGGGAGCTTAGCTGCAGTCCACTACTCGCCTAAGTTTAAAAAATCCTACCGAGTGGTGAGCAAGCCTCTCACTCGGGGGCTTAGCTGCAGTCCAGTACTCACCTAAGTTTAAAAAATCATACCGAGTGGTGAGCAAGCCTCTCACTCGGGGGGCCTAGCTGCAGTCCAGTACTCGCCTAAGATTAAAAATCCTACCGAGTGGTGTGCAATCCTCCCACTCGGGGGCTTAGCTGCAGTCTAGTACTCGCCTAAATTTGAAAAATCCTACCGAGTGGTGAGGAAGCCTCTCACTCGGGGGCTTAGCTGCAGTCCAATACTCGCCTAAGTTTAAAAAACCCTACCGAGTGGTGAGCAAGCCTCTCACTCGGGGGCTTAGCTGCACTCCAGTACTCGCCTAAGTTTGAAAAATCCTACCGAGTGGTGAGCAACCCTCTCACTAGGGAGCTTAGCTGCAGTCCAATACTCGCCTAAGTTTAAAAATCCCTACCGAGTGGTGAGCAAGCCTCTCACTCGGGGGCTTAGCTGCACTCCTGTACTCGCCTAAGTTTAAAAAATCCAACCGAGTGGTGAGCAACCCTCTCACTAGGGAGCTTAGCTGCAGTCCACTACTCGCCTAAGTTTAAAAAATCCTACCGAGTGGTGAGCAAGCCTCTCACTTGGGGGCTTAGCTGCAGTCCAGTACTCGCCTAAGTTTAAAAAATCATACCGAGTTGTGAGCAAGCCTCTCACTCGGGGGGCTTAACTGCAGTCCAGTACTCGCCTAAGTTTAAAAATCCTACCGAGTGGTGTGCAATCCTCCCACTCGGGGGCTTAGCTGCAGTCTAGTACTCGCCTAAATTTGAAAAATCCTACTGAGTGGTGAGGAAGCCTCTCACTCGGGGGCTTAGCTGCAGTCCAATACTCGCCTAAGTTTAAAAAACAATACCGAGTGGTTAGCAAGCCTCTCACTCGGGGGCTTAGCTGCACTCCAGTACCCGCCTAAGTTTGAAAAATCCTACCGAGTGGTGAGCAAGCCTCTCACTCGGGGGCTTAGCTGCAGTCCAGTACTCGCCTAACTTTGAAAAATCCTACCAAGTGGTGAGGAAGCCTCTCACTCGGGGGCTTAGCTGCAGTCCAATACTCGCCTAAGTTTAAAAATCCCTACCGAGTGGTGAGCAAGCCTCTCACTCGGGGGCTTAGCTGCAGTCCAAAACTCGCCTAAGTTTAAAAAACCCTACCGAGTGGTGAGCAACCCTCTCACTAGGGCGCTTAGCTGCAGTCCACTACTCGCCTAAGTTTAAAAAATCCTACCGAGTGGTGAGCAAGCCTCTCACTCGGGGGCTTAGCTGCATTCCAGTACTCGCCTAAGTTTTAAAAATCATATCGAGTGGTGAGCCAGCATCTCACTCGGCGGGCTTAGCTGCAGTCCAATACTCGCCTAAGTTTAAAAATCCTACCGAGTTGTGTGCAATCCTCCCACTCGGGGGCTTAGCTGCAGTCCAGTACTCGCCTAAATTTGAAAAATCCTACCAAGTGGTGAGCAACCCTCTCACTCGGGGGCTTAGCTGCAGTCCAGTACTCGCCTAAATTTCAAAAATCCTACCGAGTGGTGAGGAAGCCTCTCACTCGGGGGCTTAGCTACACTCCTGTACTCGCCTAAGTTTAAAAAATCCTACCGAGTGGTGAGCAACCCTCTCACTAGGGAGCTTAGCTGCAGTCCACTACTCGCCTAAGTTTAAAAAATCCTACCGAGTGGTGAACAAGCCTCTCACTCGGGGGCTTAGCTGCATTCCAGTACTCGCCTAAGTTTTAAAAATCATATCGAGTGGTGAGCCAGCCTCTCACTCGGCGGGCTTAGCTGCAGTCCAGTACTCGCCTAAGTTTAAAAATCCTACCGAGTTGTGTGCAATACTCCCACTCGGGGGCTTAGCTGCAGTCCAGTACTCGCCTAACTTTGAAAAATCCTACCGAGTGGTGAGCAACCCTCTCACTCGGGGGCTTAGCTGCAGTCCAATACTCGCCTAAGTTTAAAAATCCCTACCGAGTGGTGAGCAAGCCTCTCACTCGGGGGCTTAGCTGCAGTCCAAAACTCGCCTAAGTTTAAAAAACCCTACCGAGTGGTGAGCAACCCTCTCACTAGGGCGCTTAGCTGCAGTCCACTACTCGCCTAAGTTTAAAAAATCCTACCGAGTGGTGAGCAAGCCTCTCACTCGGGGGCTTAGCTGCATTCCAGTACTCGCCTAAGTTTTAAAAATCATATCGAGTGGTGAGCCAGCCTCTCACTCGGCGGGCTTAGCTGCAGTCCAGTACTCGCCTAAGTTTAAAAATCCTACCGAGTTGTGTGCAATCCTCCCACTCGGGGGCTTAGCTGCAGTCCAGTACTCGCCTAAGTTTTAAAAATCATATCGAGTGGTGAGCCAGCCTCTCACTCGGCGGGCTTAGCTGCAGTCCAGTACTCGCCTAAGTTTAAAAATCCTACCGAGTTGTGTGCAATCCTCCCACTTGGGGGCTTAGCTGCAGTCCAGTACTCGCCTAAATTTGAAAAATCCTACCAAGTGGTGAGCAACCCTCTCACTCGGGGGCTTAGCTGCAGTCCAGTACTCGCCTAAATTTCAAAAATCCTACCGAGTGGTGAGGAAGCCTCTCACTCGGGGGCTTAGCTGCACTCCTGTACTCGCCTAAGTTTAAAAAATCCAACCGAGTGGTGAGCAACCCTCTCACTAGGGAGCTTAGCTGCAGTCCACTACTCGCTTAAACTTAAAAAATCCTACCGAGTGGTGAGCAAGCCTCTCACTTGGGGGCTTAGCTGCAGTCCAGTACTCGCCTAAGTTTAAAAAATCATACCGAGTGGTGAGCAAGCCTCTCACTCGGGGGGCTTAACTGCAGTCCAGTACTCGCCTAAGTTTAAAAATCCTACCGAGTGGTGTGCAATCCTCCCACTCGGGGGCTTAGCTGCAGTCTAGTACTCGCCTAAATTTGAAAAATCCTACCGAGTGGTGAGGAAGCCTCTCACTCGGGGGCTTAGCTGCAGTCCAATACTCGCCTAAGTTTAAAAAACAATACCGAGTGGTTAGCAAGCCTCTCACTCGGGGGCTTAGCTGCACTCCAGTACCCGCCTAAGTTTGAAAAATCCTACGGAGTGGTGAGCAAGCCTCTCACTCGGGGGCTTAGCTGCAGTCCAGTACTCGCCTAACTTTGAAAAATCCTACCAAGTGGTGAGGAAGCCTCTCACTCGGGGGCTTAGCTGCAGTCCAATACTCGCCTAAGTTTAAAAATCCCTACCGAGTGGTGAGCAAGCCTCTCACTCGGGGGCTTAGCTGCAGTCCAGTACTCGCCTAAGTTTAAAAAATCATACCGAGTGGTGAGCAAGCCTCTCACTCGGGGGGCTTAGCTGCAGTCCAGTACTCGCCTAAGTTTAAAAATCCTACCGAGTAGTGTGCAATCCTCCCACTCGGGGGCTTAGCTGCAGTCCAGTACTCGCCTAAATTTGAAAAATCCTACCAAGTGGTGAGCAACCCTCTCACTCGGGGGCTTAGCTGCAGTCCAGTACTCGCCTAAATTTCAAAAATCCTACCGAGTGGTGAGGAAGCCTCTCACTCGGGGGCTTAGCTGCACTCCTGTACTCGCCTAAGTTTAAAAAATCCTACCGAGTGGTGAGCAACCCTCTCACTAGGGAGCATAGTTGCAGTCCACTACTCGCCTAAGTTTAAAAAATCCTACCGAGTGGTGAGCAAGCCTCTCACTCGGGGGCTTAGCTGCAGTCCAGTACTCGCCTAAGCTTAAAAAATCATACCGAGTGGTGAGCAAGCCTCTCACTCGGGGGGCTTAGCTGCAGTCCAGTACTCGCCTAAGTTTAAAAATCCTACCGAGTGGTGTGCAATCCTCCCACTCGGGGGCTTAGCTGCAGTCTAGTACTCGCCTAAATTTGAAAAATCCTACCGAGTGGTGAGGAAGCCTCTCACTCGGGGGCTTAGCTGCACTCCTGTACTCGCCTAAGTTTAAAAAATCCTACCGAGTGGTGAGCAACCCTCTCACTAGGGAGCTTAGCTGCAGTCCACTACTCGCCTAAGTTTAAAAAATCCTACCGAGTGGTGAGCAAGCCTCTCACTCGGGGGCTTAGCTGCAGTCCAGTACTCGCCTAAGTTTAAAAAATCATACCGAGTGGTGAGCAAGCCTCTCACTCGGGGGGCTTAGCTGCAGTCCAGTACTCGCCTAAGTTTAAAAATCCTACCGAGTGGTGTGCAATCCTCCCACTCGGGGGCTTACCTGCAGTCTAGTACTCGCCTAAATTTGAAAAATCCTACCGAGTGGTGAGGAAGCCTCTCACTCGGGGGCTTAGCTGCAGTCCAATACTCGCCTAAGTTTAAAAAACCCTACCGAGTGGTGAGCAAGCCTCTCACTCGGGGGCTTAGCTGCACTCCAGTACTCGCCTAAGTTTGAAAAATCCTACCGAGTGGTGAGCAAGCCTCTCACTCGGGGGCTTAGCTGCAGTCGAGTACTCGCCTAACTTTGAAAAATCCTACCAAGTGGTGAGGAAGCCTCTCACTCGGGGGCTTAGCTGCAGTCCAATACTCGCCTAAGTTTAAAAATCCCTACCGAGTGGTGAGCAAGCCTCTCACTCGGGGGCTTAGCTGCAGTCCAAAACTCGCCTAAGTTTAAACAACCCTACCGAGTGGTGAGCAACCCTCTCACTAGGACGCTTAGCTGCAGTCCACTACTCGCCTAAGTTTAATAAATCCTACCGAGTGGTGAGCAAGCCTCTCACTCGGGGGCTTAGCTGCAGTCCAGTACTCGCCTAAGTTTTAAAAATCATATCGAGTGGTGAGCCAGCCTCTCACTCGGCGGGCTTAGCTGCAGTCCAGTACTCGCCTAAGTTTAAAAATCCTACCGAGTTGTGTGCAATCCTCCCACTCGGGGGCTTAGCTGCACTCCTGTACTCGCCTAAGTTTAAAAAATCCTACCGAGTGGTGAGCAACCCTCTCACTAGGGAGCTTAGTTGCAGTCCACTACTCGCCTAAGTTTAAAAAATCCTACCGAGTGGTGAGCAAGCCTCTCACTCGGGGGCTTAGCTGCAGTCCAGTACTCGCCTAAGTTTAAAAAATCATACCGAGTGGTGAGCAAGCCTCTCACTCGGGGGGCTTAGCTGCAGTCCAGTACTCGCCTAAGTTTAAAAATCCTACCGAGTGGTGTGCAATCCTCCCACTCGGGGGCTTAGCTGCAGTCTAGTACTCGCCTAAATTTGAAAAATCCTACCGAGTGGTGAGGAAGCCTCTCACTCGGGGGCTTAGCTGCACTCCTGTACTCGCCTAAGTTTAAAAAATCCTACCGAGTGGTGAACAACCCTCTCACTAGGGAGCTTAGCTGCAGTCCACTACTCGCCTAAGTTTAAAAAATCCTACCGAGTGGTGAGCAAGCCTCTCACTCGGGGGCTTAGCTGCAGTCCAGTACTCGCCTAACTTTGAAAAATCCTACCAAGTGGTGAGGAAGCCTCTCACTCGGGGGCTTAGCTGCAGTCCAATACTCGCCTAAGTTTAAAAATCCCTACCGAGTGGTGAGCAAGCCTCTCACTCGGGGGCTTAGCTGCAGTCCAGTACTCGCCTAAGTTTAAAAAATCATACCGAGTGGTGAGCAAGCCTCTCACTCGGGGGGCTTAGCTGCAGTCCAGTACTCGCCTAAGTTTAAAAATCCTACCGAGTAGTGTGCAATCCTCCCACTCGGGGGCTTAGCTGCAGTCCAGTACTCGCCTAAATTTGACAAATCCTACCGAGTGGTGAGCAAGCCTCTCACTCGGGGTCTTAGCTGCAGTCCAGTACTTGCCTAAATTTGAAAAATCCTACCGAGTGGTGAGGAAGCCTCTCACTCTGGGGCTTAGCTGCAGTCCAATACTCGCCTAAGTTTTAAAAACCCTACCAAGTGGTGAGCAAGCCTCTCACTCGGGGGCTTAGCTGCACTCCAGTACTCGCCTAAGTTAAAAAAATCCTACCGAGTGGTGAGCAACCCTCTCACTAGGGCGCTTAGCTGCAGTCCACTACTCGCCTAAGTTTAAAAAATCCTACCGTGTGGTGAGCAAGCCTCTCACTCGGGGGCTTAGCTGTAGTCCAGGACTCGCCTAAGTTTAAAAAATCATACCGAGTGGTGAGCAAGCCTCTCACTCGGCGGGCTTAGCTGCAGTCCAGTACTCGCCTAAGTTTAAAAATCCTACCGAGTGGTGTGCAATCCTCCCACTCGGGGGCTTAGCTGCAGTCCAGTACTCGCCTAAATTTGAAAAATCCTACCGAGTGGTGAGGAAGCCTCTCACTCGGGGGCTTAGCTGCAGTCCAAGACTCGCCTAAGTTTAAAAAACCCTACCGAGTGGTGAGCAAGCCTCTCACTCGGGGGATTAGCTGCACTCCAGTACTCGCCTAAGTTTGAAAAATCCTACCGAGTGGTGAGCAAGCCTCTCACTCGGGGGCTTAGCTGCAGTCCAGTACTCGCCTAAGTCTAAAAAATCCTACCGAGTGGTGAGCAACCCTCTCACTCGGGGGCTTAGCTGCACTCCAGTACTCGCCTAACTTTGAAAAATCCTACCAAGTGGTGAGGAAGCCTCTCACTCGGGGGCTTAGCTGCAGTCCAATACTCGCCTAAGTTTAAAAATCCCTACCGAGTGGTGAGCAAGCCTCTCACTCGGCCGATTCGCTGCAGTCCTGTACTCGCCTAAGTTTAAAAAATCCTACCGAGTGGTGAGCAAGCCTCTCACTCGGGGGCGTAGCTGCAGTCCAGTACTCGCCTAAGTTTAAAAATCCTACCGAGTGGTGAGCAATCCTCTCACTCGGGGGCTTAGCTGCAGTCCAGTACTCGCCTAAATTTTAAAATCCTAACGAGTGGTGAGCAAGCCTCTCACTCGGGGGCATAGCTGCAGTCCAGTACTTGCCTATGTTTTAAAATCCTACCAAGTGGTGAGCAAGCCTCTCACTCGGGGTATTAGCTGTAGTCCAGTACTCGCCTAAATTTGAAAAATCCTAACGAGTGGTGAGGAAGCCTCTCACTCGGGGGCTTAGCTGCAGTCCAATACACGCCTAAGTTTACAAAATCCTACCGAGTTGTGAGCAAGCCTCTCACTCGGGGGCTTAGCTGCACTCCAGTACACGCCTAAATTTGAAAAATCCTACTGAGTGGTGAGCAAGCTTCTCACTCGGGGGCTTAGCTGCAGTCCAGTACTCGCCTAAGTCTAAAAAATCCTACCGAGTGGTGAGCAACCCTCTCACTCGGGGGCTTAGCTGCACTCCAGTACTCGCCTAACTTTGAAAAATCCTACCGAGTGGTCAGGAAGCCTCTCACGCGGGGGCTTAGCTGCAGTCCAATACTCGCCTAAGTTTAAAAAACCGTACCGAGTGGTGAGCAAGCCTCTCACTCGGGGGCTTAGCTGCACTCCAGTACTCGCCTATGTTTGAAAAATCCTACCGAGTGGTGAGCAAGCCTCTCACACGGGGTCTTAGCTGCAGTCCTGTACTTGCCTAAATTTGAAAAATCCTACCGAGTGGTGAGCAAGCCTCTCACTCGTGGGTTAGCTGCACTCCAGTACTCGCCTAAATTTGAAAAATCCTACTGAGTGGTGAGGAAGCCTCTCACTCGGGGGCTTAGCTGCAGTCCAATACTCGCCTAAGTTTAAAAAATCCTACCGAGTGGTGAGCAACCCTCTCACTAGGGCGCTTAGCTGCAGTCCACTACTCGCCTAAGCTTAAAAAATCCTACCGTGTGGTGAGCAAGCCTCTCACTCGGGGGCTTAGCTGCAGTCCAGTACTCGCCTAAGTTTAAGAAATCATACCGAGTGGTGAGCAAGCCTCTCACTCGGGGGGCTTAGCTGCAGTCCAGTACTCACCTAAGTTTAAAAATCCTACCGAGTGGTGTGCAATCCTCCCACTCGGGGGCTTAGCTGCAGTCCAGTACTCGCCTAACTTTGAAAAATCCTACCGAGTGGTGAGGAAGCCTCTCACTCGGGGGCTTAGCTGCAGTCCAAGACTCGCCTAAGTTTAAAAAACCCTACCGAGTGGTGAGCAAGCCTCTCACTCAGGGGATTAGCTGCACTCCAGTACTCGCCTAAGTTTGAAAAATCCTACCGAGTGGTGAGCAAGCCTCTAACTCGGGGGCTTAGCTGCAGTCCAGTACTCGCCTAAGTCTTAAAAATCCTACCGAGTGGTGACCAACCCTCTCACTCGGGGGCTTAGCTGCACTCCAGTACTCGCCTAACTTTGAAAAATCCTACCAAGTGGTGAGGAAGCCTCTCACTCGGGAGCTTAGCTGCAGTCCAATACTCGCCTAAGTTTAAAAATCCCTACCGAGTTGTGAGCAAGCCTCTCACTCGGCCGATTAGCTGCAGTCCTGTACTCGCCTAAGTTTGAAAAATCCTACCGAGTGGTGAGCAAGCCTCTCACTCGGGGGCTTAGCTGCACTCCAGTAGTCGCCTAACTTTGAAAAATCCTACCAAGTGGTGCGGAAGCCTCTTACTCGGGGGCTTAGCTGCAGTCCAATACTCGCCTAAGTTTGAAAATCCCTACCGAGTGGTGAGCAAGCCTCTCACTCGGCCGATTAGCTGCAGTCCTGTACTCGCCTAAGTTTAAAAATTCCTACCGAGTGGTGAGCAAGCCTCTCACTCGGGGGCGTAGCTGCAGTCCAGTACTCGCCTAAGTTTAAATATCCTACCGAGTGGTGAGCAATCCTCTCACTCGGGGGCTTAACTGCAGTCCAGTACTCGCCTAAATTTTAAAATCCTAACGAGTGGTGAGCAAGCCTCTCACTCGGGGGCTTAGCTGCAGTGCAGTACTTGCCTAAGTTTTAAAATCCTACCAAGTGGTGAGCAAGCCTCTCACTCGGGGTCTTAGCTGTAGTCCAGTACTCGCCTAAATTTGAAAAATCCTAACGAGTGGTGAGGAAGCCTCTCACTCGGGGGCTTAGCTGCAGTCCAATACTCGCCTAAGTTTAAAAAACCCTACCGAGTGGTGAGCAAGCCTCTCACTCGGGGGCTTAGCTGCACTCCAGTACTCGCCTAAATTTGAAAAATCCAACTGAGTGGTGAGCAAGCTTCTCACTCGGGGGCTTAGCTGCAGTCCAGTACTCGCCTAAGTCTAAAAAATCCTACCGAGTGGTGAGCAACCCTCTCACTCGGGGGCTTAGTGCACTCCAGTACTCGCCTAACTTTGAAAAATCCTACCGAGTGGCCAGGAAGCCTCTCACGCGGGGGCTTAGCTGCAGTCCAATACTCGCCTAAGTTTAAAAAACCCTACCGAGTGGTGAGCAAGCCTCTCACTCGGGGGCTTAGCTGCACTCCAGTACTCGCCTAAGTTTGAAAAATCCTACCGAGTGGTGAGCAAGCCTGTCACTCGGGGTCTTAGCTGCAGTCCAGTACTTGCCTAAATTTGAAAAATCCTACCGAGTGGTGAGGAAGCGTCTCACTCGGGGGCTTAGCCGCAGTCCAATACTCGCCTAAGTTTAAAAACCCCTACCAAGTGGTGAGCAAGCCTCTCACTCGAGGGCTTAGCTGCACTCCAGTACTCGCCTAAGTTTAAAAAATCCTACCGAGTGGTGAGAAACCCTCTCACTAGGGCGCTTAGCTGCAGTCCACTACTTGCCTAAGTTTAAAAAATCCTACCGTGTGGTGAGCAAGCCTCTCACTCGGGGGCTTAGCTGCAGTCCACAACTCGCCTAAGTTTAAAAAATCATACCGAGTGGTGAGCAAGCCTCTCACTCGGGGGGCTTAGCTGCAGTCCAATACTCGCCTAAGTTTAAAAAACCTACCGAGTGGTGTGCAATCCTCCCACTCGGGGGCTTAGCTGCAGTCCAGTACTCGCCTAAATTTGAAAAATCCTACCGAGTGGTGAGGAAGCCTCTCACTCGAGGGCTTAGCTGCAGTCCGATACTCGCCTAAGTTTAAAAAACCCTACCGAGTGGTGAGCAAGCCTCTCACTCGGGGGATTAGCTGCACTCCAGTACTCGCCTAAGTTTGAAAAATCCTACCGAGTGGTGAGCAAGCCTCTCACTCGGGGGCTTAGCTGCAGTCCAGTACTCGCCTAAGTCTAAAAAATCCTACCGAGTGGTGACCAACCCTCTCACTCGGGGGCTTAGCTGCACTCCAGTACTCGCCTAACTTTGAAAAATCCTACCAAGTGGTGAGGAAGCCTCTCCCTCGGGGGCTTAGCTGCAGTCCAATACTCGCCTAAGTTTAAAAATCCCTACCGAGTGGTGAGCAAGCCCCTCACTCGGCCGATTAGCTGCAGTCCTGTACTCGCCTAAGTTTGAAAAATCCTACCGAGTGGTGAGCAAGCCTCTCACTCGGGGTCTTAGCTGCAGTCCAGTACTCGCCTAAATTTGAAAAATCCTACTGAGTGGTGAGGAAGCCTCTCACTCGAGGGCTTAGCTGCAGTCCAATACTCGCCTAAGTTTAAAAAACCCTACCAAGTGGTGAGTAAGCCTCTCACTCGGGGGCTTAGCTGCACTGCAGTACTCGCCTAAGTTTGAAAAATCCTACCGAGTGGTGAGCAACCCTCTCACTGGGGAGCTTAGCTGCAGTCCACTACTCGCCCAAGTTTAAAAAATCCGACCGAGTGGTGAGCAAGCCTCTCACTCGGGGGCTTAGCTACAGTCCAGTACTCGCCTAAGTTTAAAAAATCCTACCGAGTGGTGAGCAACCCTCTCACTCGGGGGCTTAGCTGCACTCGAGTACTCACCTAAGTTTGAAAAATCCTACCTAGTGGTGAGGAAGCCTCTCACTCGGGGGCTTAGCTACAGTCCAATACTCGCCTAAGTTTAAAAAACCCTACCGAGTGGTGAGCAAGCCTCTCACTCGGGGGCTTAGCTGCACTCGAGTACTCACCTAAGTTTGAAAAATCCTACCGAGTGGTGAGCAAGCCTCTCACTCGGGGGCTTAGCTGCAGTCCAGTACTCGCCTAAGTTTAAAAAATCATACCGAGTGGTGAGCAAGCCTCTCACTCGGGGGGCTTAGGTGCAGTCCAGTACTCGCCTAAGTTTAAAAATCCTACCGAGTGGTGTGCAATACTCCCACTCGGATGCTTAGCTGCAGTCCAGTACTCGCCCAAATTTGAAAAAATCCTACCGAGTGGTGAGGAAGCCTCTCACTCAGGGGCTTAGCTACAGTCCAATACTCGCCTAAGTTTAAAAAACCCTACCGAGTGGTGAGCAAGCCTCTCACTCGGGGGCTTAGCTGCACTCCAGTACTCGACTAAATTTGAAAAATCCTACCGAGTGGTGAGGAAGCCTCTCACTCGGGGGCTTAGCTACAGTCCAATACTCGCCTAATTTAAAAATCCCTACCGAGTGGTGAGCAAGCCTCTCACTCGGCCAATTAGCTGCAGTCCTGTACTCGCCTATGTTTGAAAAATCCTACCAAGTGGTGAGGAAGCCTCTCACTCGGGGGCTTAGCTGCAGTCCAATACTCGCCTAAGTTTAAAAATCCCTACCGAGTGGTGAGGAAGCCTCTCACTCGGCCGATTAGCTGCAGTCCTGTACTCGCCTAAGTTTAAAAATTCCTACCGAGTGGTGAGCTAGCCTATCACTCGGGGGCGTAGCTGCAGTCCATACTCGCCTAAGTTTAAAAATCCTACCGAGTGGTGTGCAATCCTCCCACTCGGGGGCTTAGCTGCAGTCCAGTACTCTTCTAAATTTGAAAAATCCTACCGAGTGGTGAGGAAGCCTCTCACTCGGGGGCTTAGCTGCAGTCCAAGGCTCGCCTAAGTTTAAAAAACCCTACCGAGTGGTGAGCAAGCCTCTCACTCGGGGGATTAGCTGCACTCCAGTACTCGCCTAAGTTTGAAAAATCCTACCGAGTGGTGAGCAAGCCTCTCACTCGGGGGCTTAGCTGCAGTCCAGTACTCGCCTAAGTCTAAAAAATCCTACCGAGTGGTGACCAACCCTCTCACTCGGGGGCTTAGCTGCACTCCAGTACTCGCCTAACTTTGAAAAATCGTACCAAGTGGTGAGGAAGCCTCTCACTCGGGGGCTTAGCTGCAGTCCAATACTCGCCTAAGTTTAAAAATCCCTACCGAGTGGTGAGAAAGCCTCTCACTCGGCCGATTAGCTGCAGTCCTATACACGCCTAAATTTGAAAAATCCTACCGAGTGGTGAGCAAGCCTCTCACTCGGGGTCTTAGCTGCAGTCCAGTACTCGCCTAAATATGAAAAATCCTACCGAGTGGTGAGGAAGCCTCTCACTCGGGGGCTTAGCTGTAGTCCAATACTCGCCTAAGTTTAAAAAACCCTACCGAGTGGTGAGTAAGCCTCTCACTCGGGGGCTTAGCTGCACTGCAGTACTCGCCTAAGTTTGAAAAATCCTACCGAGTGGTGAGCAACCCTCTCACTGGGGCGGTTAACTGCAGTCCACTACTCGCCTAAGTTTAAAAAATCCTACCGAGTGGTGAGCAAGCCTCTCACTCGGGGGCTTAGCTACAGTCCAGTACTCGCCTAAGTTTAAAAAATCCTACCGAGTGGTGAGCAACCCTCTCACTCGAGGGCTTAGCTGAAGTCCAAGTACTCGCCAAGTCTAAAAAATCATACCGAGTGGTGAGCAACCCTCTCACTCGGGGGCATAGCTGCACTCCAGTACTCGCCTAAGTTTGAAAAATCCTACCGAGTGGTGAGCAAACCTCTCACTCGGAGGCTTAGCTGCAGTCCATTACTCGCCTAAGTCTAAAAAATCCTACCGAGTGGTGGGCAACCCTCTCACTCGGGGGCTTAGCTGCACTCCAGTACTCGCCTAACTTTGAAAAATCCTACCGAGTGGTGAGGAAGCCTCTCACTCGGGGGCTTAGCCGCAGTCCAATACTCGCCTAAGTTTAAAAATCCCTACCGAGTGGTGAGCAAGCCCCTCACTCGGCCGATTAGCTGCAGTCCTGTACTCGGCTAAGTTTGAAAAATCCTACCGAGTGGTGAGCAACTCTCTCACTCGGGGTCTTAGCTGCAGTCCAGTACTCGCCTAAATTTGAAAAATCCTACCGAGTGGTGAGGAAGCCTCTCACTCGGGGGCTTAGCTGCAGTCCAATACTCGCCTAAGTTTAAAAACCCCTACCGAGTGGTGAGCAAGCCTCTCACTCGGGGGCTTAGCTACACTGCAGTACTCGCCTAAGTTTGAAAAATCCTACCGAGTGGTGAGCAACCCTCTCACTGGGGCGCTTAGCTGCAGTCCACTACTCGCCCAAGTTTAAAAAATCCGACCGAGTGGTGAGCAAGCCTCTCACTCGGGGGCTTAGCTACAGTCCAGTACTCGCCTAAGTTTAAAAAATCCTACCGAGTGGTGAGCAACCCTCTCACTCGGGGGCTTAGCTGCACTCCAGTACTCGCCTAACTTTGAAAAATCCTACCTAGTGGTGAGGAAGCCTCTCACTCGGGGGCTTAGCTGCAGTCCAATACTCGCCTAAGTTTAAAAAACCCTACCGAGTGGTGAGCAAGCCTCTCACTCGGGGCTTAGCTGCACTCGAGTACTCACCTAAGTTTGAAAAATCCTATCGAGTGGTGAGCAAGCCTCTCACTCGAGGGCTTAGCTGCAGTCCAGTACTCGCCTAAGTTTAAAAACTCATACCGAGTGGTGAGAAAGCCTCTCACTCGGGGGGCTTAGCTGCAGTCCAGTACTCGCCTAAGTTTAAAAATCCTACCGAGTGGTGTGCAATACTCCCACTCGGGGGCTTAGCTGCAGTCCAGTACTCGCCTAAATTTGAAAAATCCTACCGAGTGGTGAGGAAGCCTCTCACTCGGGGGCTTAGCTGCAGTCCAATACTCGCCTAAGTTTAAAAAACCCTACCGAGTGGTTAGCAAGCCTCTCACTCGGGGGCTTAGCTGCACTCCAGTACTCGCCTAAGTTTGAAAAATCCTACCGAGTGGTGAGCAAGCCTCTCACTCGGGGGCTTAGCTGCAGTCCAGTACTCGCCTAAGTCTAAAAAATCCTACCGAGTGGTGGGCAACCCTCTCACTCGGGGGCTTAGCTGCACTCCAGTACTCGCCTAACTTTGAAAAATCTTACCGAGTGGTGAGGAAGCCTCTCACTCGGGGGCCTAGCTACAGTCCAATATTCGCCTAAGTTTAAAAATCCCTACCGAGTGGTGAGCAAGCCTCTCACTCCGCCAATTAGCTGCAGTCCTGTACTCGCCTAAGTTTGAAAAATCCTACCGAGTGGTGAGCAAGCCTCTCACTCGGGGTCTTAGCTGCAGTCCAGTACTCGCCTAAATTTGAAAAATCCTACCGAGTGGTGAGGAAGCCTCTCACTCGGGGGCTTAGCTGCAGTCCAATACTCGCCTAAGTTTAAAAACCCCTACCGAGTGGTGAGAAAGCCTCTCACTCGGGGGCTTAGCTACACTGTAGTACTCGCCTAAGTTTGAAAAATCCTACCGAGTGGTGAGCAACCCTCTCACCGGGGCGCTTAGCTGCAGTCCACTACTCGCCCAAGTTTAAAAAATCCGACCGAGTGGTGAGCAAGCCTCTCACTCGGGGGCTTAGCTACAGTCCAGTACTCGCCTAAGTTTAAAAAATCCTACCGAGTGGTGAGCAAACCTCTCACTCGGGGGCTTAGCTGCAGTCCATTACTCGCCTAAGTCTAAAAAATCCTACCGAGTGGTGGGCAACCCTCTCACTCGGGGGCTTAGCTGCACTCCAGTACTCGCCTAACTTTGAAAAATCCTACCGAGTGGTGAGGAAGCCTCTCACTCGGGGGCTTAGCTGCAGTCCAATACTCGTCTAAGTTTAAAAATCCCTACCGAGTGGTGAGCAAGCCCCTGACTCGGCCGATTAGCTGCAGTCCTGTACTCGGCTAAGTTTGAAAAATCCTACCGAGTGGTGAGCAACTCTCTCACTCGGGGTCTTAGCAGCAGTCCAGTACTCGCCTAAATTTGAAAAATCCTACCGAGTGGTGAGGAAGCCTCTCACTCGGGGGCTTAGCTGCAGTCCAATACTCGCCTAAGTTTAAAAACCCCTACCGAGTGGTGAGCAAGCCTCTCACTCGGGGGCTTAGCTACACTGCAGTACTCGCCTAAGTTTGAAAAATCCTACCGAGTGGTGAGCAACCCTCTCACTGGGGCGCTTAGCTGCAGTCCACTACTCGCCCAAGTTTAAAAAATCCGACCGAGTGGTGAGCAAGCCTCTCACTCGGGGGCTTAGCTACAGTCCAGTACTCGCCTAAGTTTAAAAAATCCTACCGAGTGGTGAGCAACCCTCTCACTCGGGGGCTTAGCTGCACTCCAGTACTCGCCTAACTTTGAAAAATCCTACCTAGTGGTGAGGAAGCCTCTCACTCGGGGGCTTAGCTGCAGTCCAATACTCGCCTAAATTTAAAAAACCCTACCGAGTGGTGAGCAAGCCTCTCACTCGGGGCTTAGCTGCACTCGAGTACTCACCTAAGTTTGAAAAATCCTACCGAGTGGTGAGCAAGCCTCTCACTCGGGGGCTTAGCTGCAGTCCAGTACTCGCCTAAGTTTAAAAACTCATACCGAGTGGTGAGAAAGCCTCTCACTCGGGGGGCTTAGCTGCAGTCCAGTACTCGCCTAAGTTTAAAAATCCTACCGAGTGTTGTGCAATACTCCCACTCGGGGGCTTAGCTGCAGTCCAGTACTCGCCTAAATTTGAAAAATCCTACCGAGTGGTGAGGAAGCCTCTCACTCGGGGGCTTAGCTGCAGTCCAATACTCGCCTAAGTTTAAAAAACCCTACCGAGTGGTTAGCAAGCCTCTCACTCGGGGGCTTAGCTGCACTCCAGTACTCGCCTAAGTTTGAAAAATCCTACCGAGTGGTGAGCAAGCCTCTCACTCGGGGGCTTAGCTGCAGTCCAGTACTCGCCTAAGTCTAAAAAATTCTACCGAGTGGTGGGCAACCCTCTCACTCGGGGGCTTAGCTGCACTCCAGTACTCGCCTAACTTTGAAAAATCCTACCGAGTGGTGAGGAAGCCTCTCACTCAGGGGCTTAGCTACAGTCCAATACTCGCCTAATTTTAAAAATCCCTACCGAGTGGTGAGCAAGCCTCTCACTCGGCCAATTAGCTGCAGTCCTGTACTCGCCTAAGTTTGAAAAATCCTACCGAGTGGTGAGCAAGCCTCTCACTCGGGGTCTTAGCTGCAGTACAGTACTCGCCTAAATTTGAAAAATCCTACCGAGTGGTGAGGAAGCCTCTCACTCGGGGGCTTAGCTGCAGTCCAATACTCGCCTAAGTTTAAAAACCCCTACCGAGTGGTGAGAAAGCCTCTCACTCGGGGGCTTAGCTGCACTCCAGTACTCGCCTAACTTTGAAAAATCCTACCGAGTGGTGAGGAAGCCTCTCACTCGGGGGCTTAGCTGCAGTCCAATACTCGCCTAAGTTTAAAAATCCCTACCGAGTGGTGAGCAAGCCCCTGACTCGGCCGATTAGCTGCAGTCCTGTACTCGGCTAAGTTTGAAAAATCCTACCGAGTGGTGAGCAACTCTCTCACTCGGGGTCTTAGCAGCAGTCTAGTACTCGCCTAAATTTGAAAAATCCTACCGAGTGGTGAGGAAGCCTCTCACTCGGGGGCTTAGCTGCAGTCCAATACTCGCCTAAGTTTAAAAACCCCTACCGAGTGGTGAGCAAGCCTCTCACTCGGGGGCTTAGCTACACTGCAGTACTCGCCTAAGTTTGAAAAATCCTACCGAGTGGTGAGCAACCCTCTCACTGGGGCGCTTAGCTGCAGTCCACTACTCGCCCAAGTTTAAAAAATCCGACCGAGTGGTGAGCAAGCCTCTCACTCGGGGGCTTAGCTACAGTCCAGTACTCGCCTAAGTTTAAAAAATCCTACCGAGTGGTGAGCAACCCTCTCACTCGGGGGCTTAGCTGCACTCCAGTACTCGCCTAACTTTGAAAAATCCTACCTAGTGGTGAGGAAGCCTCTCACTCGGGGGCTTAGCTGCAGTCCAATACTCGCCTAAGTTTAAAAAACCCTACCGAGTGGTGAGCAAGCCTCTCACTCGGGGCTTAGCTACACTCGAGTACTCACCTAAGTTTGAAAAATCCTACCGAGTGGTGAGCAAGCCTCTCACTCGGGGGCTTAGCTGCAGTCCAGTACTCGCCTAAGTTTAAAAACTCATACCGAGTGGTGAGAAAGCCTCTCACACGGGGGGCTTAGCTGCAGTCCAGTACTCGCCTAAGTTTAAAAATCCTACCGAGTGGTGTGCAATACTCCCACTCGGGGGCTTAGCTGCAGTCCAGTACTCGCCTAAATTTGAAAAATCCTACCGAGTGGTGAGGAAGCCTCTCACTCGGGGGCTTAGCTGCAGTCCAATACTCGCCTAAATTTAAAAAACCCTACCGAGTGGTTAGCAAGCCTCTCACTCGGGGGCTTAGCTGCACTCCAGTACTCGCCTAAGTTTGAAAAATCCTACCGAGTGGTGAGCAAGCCTCTCACTCGGGGGCTTAGCTGCAGTCCAGTACTCGCCTAAGTCTAAAAAATCCTACCGAGTGGTGGGCAACCCTCTCACTCGGGGGCTTAGCTGCACTCCAGTACTCGCCTAACTTTGAAAAATCCTACCGAGTGGTGAGGAAGCCTCTCACTCAGGGGCTTAGCTACAGTCCAATAATTGCCTAAGTTTAAAAATCCCTACCGAGTGGTGAGCAAGCCTCTCACTCGGCCAATTAGCTGCAGTCCTGTACTCGCCTAAGTTTGAAAAAGCCTACCGAGTGGTGAGCAAGCCTCTCACTCGGGGTCTTAGCTGCAGTCCAGTACTCGCCTAAATTTGAAAAATCCTACCGAGTGGTGAGGAAGCCTCTCACTCGGGGGCTTAGCTGCAGTCCAATACTCGCCTAAGTTTAAAAACCCCTACCGAGTGGTGAGAAAGCCTCTCACTCGGGGGCTTAGCTACACTGTAGTACTCGCCAAAGTTTGAAAAATCCTACCGAGTGGTGAGCAACCCTCTCACTGGGGCGCTTAGCTGCAGTCCACTACTCGCCCAAGTTCAAAAAATCCGACCGAGTGGTGAGCAAGCCTCTCACTCGGGGGCTTAGCTACAGTCCAGTACTCGCCTAAGTTTAAAAAATCCTACCGAGTGGTGAGCAACCCTCTCACTCGGGGGCTTAGCTGCACTCAAGTACTCGCCTAACTTTGAAAAATCCTACCTAGTGGTGAGGAAGCCTCTCACTCGGGGGCTTAGCTGCAGTCCAATACTCGCCTAAGTTTAAAAAACCCTACCGAGTGGTGAGCAAGCCTCTCACTCGGGGGCTTAGCTGCACTCGAGTACTCGCCTAAGTTTGAAAAATCCTACCGAGTGGTGAGCAAGCCTCTCACTCGGGGGCTTAGCTGCAGTCCAGTACTCGCCTAAGTTTAAAAAATCATACCGAGTGGTGAGCAAGCCTCTGACTCGGGGGGCTTAGCTGCAGTCCAGTACTCGCCTAAGTTTAAAAATCCTACCGAGTGGTGTGCAATCCTCCCACTCGGGGGCTTAGCTGCAGTCCAGTACTCGCCTAAATTTGCAAAATCCTACCGAGTGGTGAGGAAGCCTCTCACTCGGGGGCTTAGCTGTAGTCCAATACTCGCCTAAGTTTAAAAAACCCTACCGAGTGGTGAGCAAGCCTCTCACTCGGGGGCTTCGCTTCACTGCAGTACTCGCCTAAGTTTGAAAAATCCTACCGAGTGGTGAGCAAGCCTCTCACTCGGGGGCTTAGCTGCAGTCCAGTACTCGCCTAAGTCTAAAAAATCCTACCGAGTGGTGAGCAACCCTCTCACTCGGGGGCTTAGCTGCACTCAAGTACTCGCCTAACTTTGAAAAATCCTACCAAGCGGTGAGGAAGCCTCTCACTCGGGGCCTTAGCTGCAGTCCAATACTCGCCTAAGTTTAAAAATCCCTATCGAGTGGTGAGCAAGCCTCTCACTCGTCCAATTAGCTGCAGTCGTGTACTTGCCTAAGTTTGAAAAATCCTACCGAGTGGTGAGCAAGCCTCTCACTCGGGGTCTTAGCTGCAGTCCAGTACTCGCCTAAATTTGAAAAATCCTACCGAGTGGTGAGGAAGCCTCTCACTCGGGGGCCTAGCTGTAGTCAAATACTCGCCTAAGTTTAAAAAACCCTACCGAGTGGTGAGTAAGCCTCTCACTCGGGGGCTTAGCTGCACTGTAGTACTCGCCTAAGTTTGAAAAATCCTACCGAGTGGTGAGCAACCCTCTCACTGGGGCGCTTAGCTGCAGTCCACTACTCGCCTAAGTTTACAAAATCCTACCGAGTGGTGAGCAAGCCTCTCACTCGGGGGCTTAGCTACAGTCCAGTACTCGCCTAAGTTTAAAAAATCCTACCGAGTGGTGAGCAACCCTCTCACTCGGGGGCTTAGCTGAAGTCCAAGTACTCGCCAAGTCTAAAAAATCCTACCGAGTGGTGAGCAACCCTCTCACTCGGGGGCTTAGCTGCACTCCAGTACTCGCCTAAGTTTGAAAAATCCTACCGAGTGGTGAGCAAGCCTCTCACTCGGGGGCTTAGCTGCACTCCAGCACTCGCCTAAGTTTGATAAATCCTACCGAGTGGTGAGCAAGCCTCTCACTCGGGGGCTTAGCTGCAGTCCAGTACTCGCCTAAGTCTAAAATATCCTATCGAGTGGTGAGCAACCCTCTCACTCGGGGGCTTAGCTGCACTCCAGTACTCGCCTAACTTTGAAAAATCCTACCGAGTGGTGAGGAAGCCTCTCACTCGGGGGCTTAGCTGCAGTCCAATACTCGCCTAAGTTTAAAAATCCCTACCGAGTGGTGAGCAAGCCTCTCACTCGGCCGATTAGCTGCAGTCCTGTACTCGCCTAAGTTTGAAAAATCCTACCGAGTGGTGAGCAAGCCTCTCACTCGGGGTCTTAGCTGCAGTCCAGTACTCGCCTAAATTTGAAAAATCCTACCGAGTGGTGAGCAAGCCTCTCACTCGGGGGCTTAGCTACACTGCAGTAATCGCCTAAGTTTGAAAAATCCTACCGAGTGGTGAGAAACCCTCTCACTGGGGCGCTTAGCTGCAGTCCACTACTCGCCCAAGTTTAAAAAATCCTACCGAGTGGTGAGCAAGCCTCTCACTCGGGGGCTTAGCTACAGTCCAGTACTCGCCTAAGTTTAAAAAATCCTACGGAGTGGTGAGCAACCCTCTCACTCGGGGGCTTAGCTGCACTCCAGTACTCGCCTAACTTTGAATAATCCTACCTAGTGGTGAGGAAGCCTCTCACTCGGGGGCTTAGCTGCAGTCCAATACTCGCCTAAGTTTTAAAAACCCTACCGAGTGGTGAGCAAGCCTCTCACTTGGGGGCTTAGCTGCACTTGAGTACTCGCCTAAGTTTGAAAAATCCTACCGAGTGGTGAGCAAGCCTCTCACTCGGGGGCTTAGCTACAGTCCAATACTCGCCTAAGTTTAAAAAACCCTACCGAGTGGTGAGCAACGCTCTCACTCGGGGCCTTAGCTGCACTCCAGTACTCGCCTAACTTTGAAAAATCCTACCGAGTGGTGAGGAAGCCTCTCACTCGGGGGCATAGCTGCAGTCCAATACTCGCCTATGTTTCAAAAACCCTACCGAGTGGTGAGGAAGCCTCTCACTTGGGGCTTAGCTGCACTTGAGTACTCGCCTAAGTTTGAAAAATCCTACCGAGTGGTGAGCAAGCCTCTCACTCGGGGGCTTAGCTACAGTCCAATACTCGCCTAAGTTTAAAAAACCCTACCGAGTGGTGAGCAACGCTCTCACTCGGGGGCTTAGCTGCACTCCAGTACTCGCCTAACTTTGAAAAATCCTACCGAGTGGTGAGGAAGCCTCTCACTCGGGCGCTTAGCTGCAGTCCACTACTCGCCCAAGTTTAAAAAATCCTACCGAATGGTGAGCAAGCCTCTCACTCGGGGGCTTAGCTACAGTCCAGTACTCGCCTAAGTTTAAAAAATCCTACCGAGTGGTGAGCAACCCTCTCACTCGGGGGCTTAGCTGCACTCCAGTACTCGCCTAACTTTGAAAAATCCTACCTAGTGGTGAGGAAGCCTCTCACTCGGGGGCTTAGTTGCAGTCCAATACTCGCCTAAGTTTAAAAAACCCTACCGAGTGGTGAGCAAGCCTCTCACTAGGGGGCTTAGCTGCACTTGAGTAGTCGCCTAAGTTTGAAAAATCCTACCGAGTGGTGAGCAAGCCTCTCACTCGGGGGCTTAGCTACAGTCCAATACTCGCCTAAGTTTAAAAAATCCTACCGAGTGGTGAGCAACGCTCTCACTCGGGGGCTTAGCTGCACTCCAGTACTCGCCTAACTTTGAAAAATCCTACCGAGTGGTGAGGAAGCCTCTCACTCGGGGGCTTAGCTGCAGTCTAATACTCGCCTAAGTTTAAAAAACCCTACCGAGTGGTGAGCAAGCCTCTCACTCGGGGGCTTGGCTGCACTCCAGTACCCGCCTAAGTTTGAAAAATCCTACCGAGTGGTGAGCAAGCCTCTCACTCGGGGTCTTAGCTCCTGTCCAGTACTCGCCTAAATTTGAAAAATCCTACCGAGTGGTGAGGAAGCCTCTCACTCGGGGGCTTAGCTGCAGTCCAATACTCGCCTAAGTTTAAAAAACCCTACCAACTGGTGAGCAAGCCTCTCACTCGGGGGCTTAGCTGCAGTCCAGTACTCGCCTAAGTTTTAAAATCCTACCGAGTGGTGAGCAAGTCTCTCATTCAGGGGCTTAGTTGCAGTCCAGTACTCGTCTAAGTTTAAAAAATCCTACCGAGTGGTGAGCAAGCCTCTCACTCGGGGGCTTAGCTGCACTCCAGTACTCGCCTAAGTTTAAAAAATCCTACCAAGTGGTGAGCAAGCCTCTCACTCGGGGGCGTAGCTATAGTCCAGTACTCGCCAAAGTTTGAAAAATCCTACCGAGTGGTGAGGAAGCCTCTCACGCGGGGGCTTAGCTGCAGTCCAGTACTCGCCTAAGTTTAAAAAACCCTACCGAGTGGTGAGCAACGCTCTCACTCGGGGGCTTAGCTGCACTCCAGTACTCGCCTAACTTTGAAAAATCCTACCTAGTGGTGAGGAAGCCTCTCACTCGGGGGCTTAGCTGAAGTCCAATACTCGCCTAAGTTTAAAAATCCCTACCGAGTGGTGAGCAAGCCTCTCACTCGGCCGAGTAGCTGCAGTCATGTACTCGCCTAAGTTTGAAAAATCCTACCGAGTGGTGAGCAAGCCTCTCACTCGGGGGCTTAGCTGCACTCTAGTACCCGCCTAACTTTGAAAAATCCTACCGAGTGGTGAGCAAGCCTCTCACTCGGGGTCTTAGCTGCAGTCCAGTACTCGCCTAAATTTGAAAAATCCTACCGAGTGGTGAGGAAGCCTCTCACTCGGGGGCTTAGCTGCAGTCCAGTACTCGCCTAAGTTTAAAAAACCCTACCGAGTGGTGAGCAAGCCTCTCACTCGGGGGCTTAGCTGCACTCCAGTACTCGCCTAAGTTTGAAAAATCCTACCGAGTGGTGAGGAAGCCTCTCACACGGGGGTTTAGCTGCAGTCCAATATTCGGCTAAGTTTAAGAAACCCTACCGAGTGGTGATCAAGCCTCTCACTCGGGGGCTTAGCTGCACTGCAGTACTCGCTTAAGTTTGAAAAATCCTACCGAGTGGTGAGCAACCCTCTCACTGGGGCGCTTAGCTGCAGTCCACTACTCGCCCAAGTTTAAAAAATCCTACCGAGTGGTGAGCAAGCCTCTCACTCGGGGGCTTAGCTACAGTGCACTACTCGCCTAAGTTTAAAAAATCCTACCGAGTGGTGAGCAACCCTCTCACTCGGGGGCTTAGCTGCACTCCAGTACTCGCCTAACTTTTAAAAATCCTACCTAGTGGTGAGTAAGCCTCTCACTCGGGGGCTTAGCTGCAGTCCAATACTCGCCTAAGTTTAAAAAACCCTACCGAGTGGTGAGCAAGCCTCTCACTCGTGGGCTTAGCTGCACTCCATTACTCGCCTAAGTTTGAAAAATCCTACCGAGTGGTGAGCAAGCCTCTCACTCGGGGGCTTAGTTGCAGTTCAGTACTCGCCTAAGTTTAAAAACACTACCGAGTGGTGAGCAACGCTCTCACTCGGGGGCTTAGCTGCACTCCAGTACTCGCCTAACTTTCAAAAATCCTACCGAGTGGTGAGGAAGCCTCTCACTCGGGGGCTTAGCTGCAGTCCAATACTCGCCTAAGTTTAAAAAACCCTATCGAGTGGTGAGCAACGCTCTCACTCGGGGGCTTAGCTGCACTCCAGTACTCGCCTAACTTTCAAAAATCCTACCGAGTGGTGAGGAAGCCTCTCACTCGGTGGCTTAGCTGCAGTCCAATACTCGCCAAATTTAAAAAACCCTACCGAGTGGTGAGGAAGCCTCTCACTCGGGGGCTTAGCTGCACTCCAGTACCTGCCTAAGTTTGAAAAATCCTACCGAGTGGTGAACAAGCCTCTCACTCGGGGTCTTAGCTGCAGTCCAGTACTCGCCTAAGTTTAAAAACCCTACCGAGTGGTGAGCAAGCCTCTCATTCAGGGGCTTAGTTGCAGTCCAATACTCGCCTAAGTTTAAAAAGTCCTACCGAGTGGTGAGCAAGCCTCTCACTCGGGGTCTTAGCTGCAGTTCACTACTCGCCTAAGTTTAAAAAATCCTACCAAGTGGTGAGCAATCCTCTCACTCGGGGGCGTAGCTACAGTCCAGTACTCGCCAAAGTTTGAAAAATCCTACCGAGTGGTGAGGAAGCCTCTCACTCGGGGGCTTAGCTGCAGTCCAGTACTCGCGTAAGTATAAAAAACCCTACCGAGTGGTGAGAAAGCCTCTCACTCGGGGGCTTAGCTGCACTCTAGTACTCGCCTAAGTTTGAAAAATCCTACCGAGTGGTGAGCAAGCCTCTCACTCGGCCGAGTAGCTGCAGCCATGTACTCGCCTACGTTTGAAAAATCCTACCGAGTGGTGAGCAAGCCTCTCACTCGGGGGCTTAGCTGCAGTCCAATACTCGCCTAAGTTTAAAAAACCCTACCGAGTGGTGAGCAACTCTCTCACTCGGGCGCTTAGCTGCACTCCAGTACTCGCCTAACTTTCAAAAATCCTACCGAGTGGTGAGGAAGCCTCTCACTCGGGGGCTTAGCTGCAGTCCAATACTGGCCTAAGTTTAAAAAACCCTACCGAGTGGTGAGCAAGCCTCTCACTCGGGGGCTTAGCTGCACTCCAGTACCCGCCTAAGTTTGAAAAATCCTACCGAGTGGTGAGCAAGCCTCTCACTCGGGGTCTTAGCTGCAGTCCAGTACTCGCCTAAATTTGAAAAATCCTACCTAGTGGTGAGGAAGCCTCTCACTCGGGGGCTTAGCTGAAGTCCAATACTCGCCTAAGTTTAAAAATCCCTACCGAGTGGTGAGCAAGCCTCTCACTCGGCCGAGTAGCTGCAGTCATGTACTCGCCTAAGTTTGAAAAATCCTACCGAGTGGTGAGCAAGCCTCTCACTCGGGGGCTTAGCTGCACTCTAGTACCCGCCAAACTTTGAAAAATCCTACCGAGTGGTGAGCAAGCCTCTCACTCGGGGTCTTAGCTGCAGTCCAGTACTCGCCTAAATTTGAAAAATCCTACCGAGTGGTGAGGAAGCCTCTCACTCGGGGGCTTAGCTGCAGTCCAGTACTCGCCTAAGTTTAAAAAACCCTACCGAGTGGTGAGCAAGCCTCTCACTCGGGGGCTTAGCTGCACTCCAGTACTCGCCTAAGTTTGAAAAATCCTACCGAGTGGTGAGGAAGCCTCTCACACGGGGGTTTAGCTGCAGTCCAATATTCGCCTAAGTTTAAGAAACCCTACCGAGTGGTGATCAAGCCTCTCACTCGGGGGCTTAGCTGCACTGCAGTACTCGCTTAAGTTTGAAAAATCCTACCGAGTGGTGAGCAACCCTCTCACTGGGGCGCTTAGCTGCAGTCCACTACTCGCCCAAGTTTAAAAAATCCTACCGAGTGGTGAGCAAGCCTCTCACTCGGGGGCTTAGCTACAGTGCACTACTCGCCTAAGTTTAAAAAATCCTACCGAGTGGTGAGCAACCCTCTCACTCGGGGGCTTAGCTGCACTCCAGTACTCGCCTAACTTTTAAAAATCCTACCTAGTGGTGAGTAAGCCTCTCACTCGGGGGCTTAGCTGCAGTCCAATACTCGCCTAAGTTTAAAAAACCCTACCGAGTGGTGAGCAAGCCTCTCACTCGTGGGCTTAGCTGCACTCCATTACTCGCCTAAGTTTGAAAAATCCTACCGAGTGGTGAGCAAGCCTCTCACTCGGGGGCTTAGTTGCAGTTCAATACTCGCCTAAGTTTAAAAACACTACCGAGTGGTGAGCAACGCTCTCACTCGGGGGCTTAGCTGCACTCCAGTACTCGCCTAACTTTCAAAAATCCTACCGAGTGGTGAGGAAGCCTCTCACTCGGGGGCTTAGCTGCAGTCCAATACTCGCCTAAGTTTAAAAAACCCTATCGAGTGGTGAGCAACGCTCTCACTCGGGGGCTTAGCTGCACTCCAGTACTCGCCTAACTTTCAAAAATCCTACCGAGTGGTGAGGAAGCCTCTCACTCGGTGGCTTAGCTGCAGTCCAATACTCGCCAAATTTAAAAAACCCTACCGAGTGGTGAGGAAGCCTCTCACTCGGGGGCTTAGCTGCACTCCAGTACCTGCCTAAGTTTGAAAAATCCTACCGAGTGGTGAACAAGCCTCTCACTCGGGGTCTTAGCTGCAGTCCAGTACTCGCCTAAGTTTAAAAACCCTACCGAGTGGTGAGCAAGCCTCTCATTCAGGGGCTTAGTTGCAGTCCAATACTCGCCTAAGTTTAAAAAGTCCTACCGAGTGGTGAGCAAGCCTCTCACTCGGGGTCTTAGCTGCAGTTCACTACTCGCCTAAGTTTAAAAAATCCTACCAAGTGGTGAGCAATCCTCTCACTCGGGGGCGTAGCTACAGTCCAGTACTCGCCAAAGTTTGAAAAATCCTACCGAGTGGTGAGGAAGCCTCTCACTCGGGGGCTTAGCTGCAGTCCAGTACTCGCCTAAGTATAAAAAACCCTACCGAGTGGTGAGAAAGCCTCTCACTCGGGGGCTTAGCTGCACTCTAGTACTCGCCTAAGTTTGAAAAATCCTACCGAGTGGTGAGCAAGCCTCTCACTCGGCCGAGTAGCTGCAGTCATGTACTCGCCTAAGTTTGAAAAATCCTACCGAGTGGTGAGCAAGCCTCTCACTCGGGGGCTTAGCTGCAGTCCAATACTCGCCTAAGTTTAAAAAACCCTACCGAGTGGTGAGCAACTCTCTCACTCGGGCGCTTAGCTGCACTCCAGTACTCGCCTAACTTTCAAAAATCCTACCGAGTGGTGAGGAAGCCTCTCACTCGGGGGCTTAGCTGCAGTCCAATACTGGCCTAAGTTTAAAAAACCCTACCGAGTGGTGAGCAAGCCTCTCACTCGGGGGCTTAGCTGCACTCCAGTACCCGCCTAAGTTTGAAAAATCCTACCGAGTGGTGAGCAAGCCTCTCACTCGGGGTCTTAGCTGCAGTCCAGTACTCGCCTAAATTTGAAAAATCCTACCGAGTGGTGAGGAAGCCTCTCACTCGGGGGCTTAGCTGCAGTCCAGTACTCGCCTAAGTTTAAAAAACCCTACCGAGTGGTGAGCAAGCCTCTCACTCGGGGGCTTAGCTGCACTCCAGTACTCGCCTAAGTTTGAAAAATCCTACCGAGTGGTGAGCAAGCCTCTCACACGGGGGTTTAGCTGCAGTCCAATATTCGCCTAAGTTTAAGAAACCCTACCGAGTGGTGATCAAGCCTCTCACTCGGGGGCTTAGCTGCACTGCAGTACTCGCTTAAGTTTGAAAAATCCTACCGAGTGGTGAGCAACCCTCTCACTGGGGCGCTTAGCTGCAGTCCACTACTCGCCCAAGTTTAAAAAATCCTACCGAGTGGTGAGCAAGCCTCTCACTCGGGGGCTTAGCTACAGTGCACTACTCGCCTAAGTTTAAAAAATCCTACCGAGTGGTGAGCAACCCTCTCACTCGGGGGCTTAGCTGCACTCCAGTACTCGCCTAACTTTTAAAAATCCTACCTAGTGGTGAGTAAGCCTCTCACTCGGGGGCTTAGCTGCAGTCCAATACTCGCCTAAGTTTAAAAAACCCTACCGAGTGGTGAGCAAGCCTCTCACTCGTGGGCTTAGCTGCACTCCATTACTCGCCTAAGTTTGAAAAATCCTACCGAGTGGTGAGCAAGCCTCTCACTCGGGGGCTTAGCTGCAGTTCAATACTCGCCTAAGTTTAAAAACACTACCGAGTGGTGAGCAACGCTCTCACTCGGGGGCTTAGCTGCACTCCAGTACTCGCCTAACTTTCAAAAATCCTACCGAGTGGTGAGGAAGCCTCTCACTCGGGGGCTTAGCTGCAGTCCAATACTCGCCTAAGTTTAAAAAACCCTATCGAGTGGTGAGCAACGCTCTCACTCGGGGGCTTAGCTGCACTCCAGTACTCGCCTAACTTTGAAAAATCCTACCGAGTGGTGAGGAAGCCTCTCACTCGGGGGCTTAGCTGCAGTCCAATACTCGCCAAATTTAAAAAACCCTACCGAGTGGTGAGGAAGCCTCTCACTCGGGGGCTTAGCTGCACTCCAGTACCCGCCTAAGTTTGAAAAATCCTACCGAGTGGTGAGCAAGCCTCTCACTCGGGGGCTTAGCTACAGTCCAATACTCGCCTAAGTTTAAAAAATCCTACCGAGTGGTGAGCAACGCTCTCACTCGGGGGCTTAGCTGCACTCCAGTACTCGCCTAACTTTGAAAAATCCTACCGAGTGGTGAGGAAGCCTCTCACTCGGGGGTTTAGCTGCAGTCTAATACTCGCCTAAGTTTAAAAAACCCTACCGAGTGGTGAGCAAGCCTCTCACTCGGGGGCTTGGCTGCACTCCAGTACCCGCCTAAGTTTGAAAAATCCTACCGAGTGGTGAGCAAGCCTCTCACTCGGGGTCTTAGCTGCTGTCCAGTACTCGCCTAAATTTGAAAAATCCTACCGAGTGGTGAGGAAGCCTCTCACTCGGGGGCTTAGCTGCAGTCCAATACTCGCCTAAGTTTAAAAAACCCTACCAACTGGTGAGCAAGCCTCTCACTCGGGGGCTTAGCTGCAGTCCAGTACTCGCCTAAGTTTTAAAATCCTACCGAGTGGTGAGCAAGTCTCTCATTCAGGGGCTTAGTTGCAGTCCAGTACTCGTCTAAGTTTAAAAAATCCTACCGAGTGGTGAGCAAGCCTCTCACTCGGGGGCTTAGCTGCACTCCAGTACTCGCCTAAGTTTAAAAAATCCTACCAAGTGGTGAGCAAGCCTCTCACTCGGGGGCGTAGCTATAGTCCAGTACTCGCCAAAGTTTGAAAAATCCTACCGAGTGGTGAGGAAGCCTCTCACGCGGGGGCTTAGCTGCAGTCCAGTACTCGCCTAAGTTTAAAAAACCCTACCGAGTGGTGAGCAACGCTCTCACTCGGGGGCTTAGCTGCACTCCAGTACTCGCCTAACTTTGAAAAATCCTACCTAGTGGTGAGGAAGCCTCTCACTCGGGGGCTTAGCTGAAGTCCAATACTCGCCTAAGTTTAAAAATCCCTACCGAGTGGTGAGCAAGCCTCTCACTCGGCCGAGTAGCTGCAGTCATGTACTCGCCTAAGTTTGAAAAATCCTACCGAGTGGTGAGCAAGCCTCTCACTCGGGGGCTTAGCTGCAGTCCAATACTCGCCTAAGTTTAAAAAACCCTACCGAGTGGTGAGCAACTCTCTCACTCGGGCGCTTAGCTGCACTCCAGTACTCGCCTAACTTTCAAAAATCCTACCGAGTGGTGAGGAAGCCTCTCACTCGGGGGCTTAGCTGCAGTCCAATACTGGCCTAAGTTTAAAAAACCCTACCGAGTGGTGAGCAAGCCTCTCACTCGGGGGCTTAGCTGCACTCCAGTACCCGCCTAAGTTTGAAAAATCCTACCGAGTGGTGAGCAAGCCTCTCACTCGGGGTCTTAGCTGCAGTCCAGTACTCGCCTAAATTTGAAAAATCCTACCGAGTGGTGAGGAAGCCTCTCACTCGGGGGCTTAGCTGCAGTCCAGTACTCGCCTAAGTTTAAAAAACCCTACCGAGTGGTGAGCAAGCCTCTCACTCGGGGGCTTAGCTGCACTCCAGTACTCGCCTAAGTTTGAAAAATCCTACCGAGTGGTGAGGAAGCCTCTCACACGGGGGTTTAGCTGCAGTCCAATATTCGCCTAAGTTTAAGAAACCCTACCGAGTGGTGATCAAGCCTCTCACTCGGGGGCTTAGCTGCACTGCAGTACTCGCTTAAGTTTGAAAAATCCTACCGAGTGGTGAGCAAGCCTCTCACTCGGGGTCTTAGCTGCTGTCCAGTACTCGCCTAAATTTGAAAAATCCTACCGAGTGGTGAGGAAGCCTCTCACTCGGGGGCTTAGCTGCAGTCCAATACTCGCCTAAGTTTAAAAAACCCTACCAACTGGTGAGCAAGCCTCTCACTCGGGGGCTTAGCTGCAGTCCAGTACTCGCCTAAGTTTTAAAATCCTACCGAGTGGTGAGCAAGTCTCTCATTCAGGGGCTTAGTTGCAGTCCAGTACTCGTCTAAGTTTAAAAAATCCTACCGAGTGGTGAGCAAGCCTCTCACTCGGGGGCTTAGCTGCACTCCAGTACTCGCCTAAGTTTAAAAAATCCTACCAAGTGGTGAGCAAGCCTCTCACTCGGGGGCGTAGCTATAGTCCAGTACTCGCCAAAGTTTGAAAAATCCTACCGAGTGGTGAGGAAGCCTCTCACGCGGGGGCTTAGCTGCAGTCCAGTACTCGCCTAAGTTTAAAAAACCCTACCGAGTGGTGAGCAACGCTCTCACTCGGGGGCTTAGCTGCACTCCAGTACTCGCCTAACTTTGAAAAATCCTACCTAGTGGTGAGGAAGCCTCTCACTCGTGGGCTTAGCTGAAGTCCAATACTCGCCTAAGTTTAAAAATCCCTACCGAGTGGTGAGCAAGCCTCTCACTCGGCCGAGTAGCTGCAGTCATGTACTCGCCTAAGTTTGAAAAATCCTACCGAGTGGTGAGCAAGCCTCTCACTCGGGGGCTTAGCTGCAGTCCAATACTCGCCTAAGTTTAAAAAACCCTACCGAGTGGTGAGCAACTCTCTCACTCGGGCGCTTAGCTGCACTCCAGTACTCGCCTAACTTTCAAAAATCCTACCGAGTGGTGAGGAAGCCTCTCACTCGGGGGCTTAGCTGCAGTCCAATACTGGCCTAAGTTTAAAAAACCCTACCGAGTGGTGAGCAAGCCTCTCACTCGGGGGCTTAGCTGCACTCCAGTACCCGCCTAAGTTTGAAAAATCCTACCGAGTGGTGAGCAAGCCTCTCACTCGGGGTCTTAGCTACAGTCCAGTACTCGCCTAAATTTGAAAAATCCTACCGAGTGGTGAGGAAGCCTCTCACTCGGGGGCTTAGCTGCAGTCCAGTACTCGCCTAAGTTTAAAAAACCCTACCGAGTGGTGAGCAAGCCTCTCACTCGGGGGCTTAGTTGCACTCCAGTACTCGCCTAAGTTTGAAAAATCCTACCGAGTGGTGAGGAAGCCTCTCACACGGGGGTTTAGCTGCAGTCCAATATTCGCCTAAGTTTAAGAAACCCTACCGAGTGGTGATCAAGCCTCTCACTCGGGGGCTTAGCTGCACTGCAGTACTCGCTTAAATTTGAAAAATCCTACCGAGTGGTGAGCAACCCTCTCACTGGGGCGCTTAGCTGCAGTCCACTACTCGCCCAAGTTTAAAAAATCCTACCGAGTGGTGAGCAAGCCTCTCACTCGGGGGCTTAGCTACAGTGCACTACTCGCCTAAGTTTAAAAAATCCTACCGAGTGGTGAGCAACCCTCTCACTCGGGGGCTTAGCTGCACTCCAGTACTCGCCTAACTTTTAAAAATCCTACCTAGTGGTGAGTAAGCCTCTCACTCGGGGGCTTAGCTGCAGTCCAATACTCGCCTAAGTTTAAAAAACCCTACCGAGTGGTGAGCAAGCCTCTCACTCGTGGGCTTAGCTGCACTCCATTACTCGCCTAAGTTTGAAAAATCCTACCGAGTGGTGAGCAAGCCTCTCACTCGGGGGCTTAGCTGCAGTTCAATACTCGCCTAAGTTTAAAAACACTACCGAGTGGTGAGCAACGCTCTCACTCGGGGGCTTAGCTGCACTCCAGTACTCGCCTAACTTTCAAAAATCCTACCGAGTGGTGAGGAAGCCTCTCACTCGGGGGCTTAGCTGCAGTCCAATACTCGCCTAAGTTTAAAAAACCCTATCGAGTGGTGAGTAACGCTCTCACTCGGGGGCTTAGCTGCACTCCAGTACTCGCCTAACTTTCAAAAATCCTACCGAGTGGTGAGGAAGCCTCTCACTCGGGGGCTTAGCTGCAGTCCAATACTCGCCAAATTTAAAAAACCCTACCGAGTGGTGAGGAAGCCTCTCACTCGGGGGCTTAGCTGCACTCCAGTACCCGCCTAAGTTTGAAAAATCCTACCGAGTGGTGAACAAGCCTCTCACTCGGGGTCTTAGCTGCAGTCCAGTACTCGCCTAAGTTTAAAAACCCTACCGAGTGGTGAGCAAGCCTCTCATTCAGGGGCTTAGTTGCAGTCCAATACTCGCCTATGTTTAAAAAGACCTACCGAGTGGTGAGCAAGCCTCTCACTCGGGGTCTTAGCTGCAGTTCACTACTCGCCTAAGTTTAAAAAATCCTACCAAGTGGTGAGCAATCCTCTCACTCGGGGGCGTAGCTACAGTCCAGTACTCGCCAAAGTTTGAAAAATCCTACCGAGTGGTGAGGAAGCCTCTCACTCGGGGGCTTAGCTGCAGTCCAGTACTCGCCTAAGTATAAAAAACCCTACCGAGTGGTGAGAAAGCCTCTCACTCGGGGGCTTAGCTGCACTCTAGTACTCGCCTAAGTTTGAAAAATCCTACCGAGTGGTGAGCAAGCCTCTCACTCGGCCGAGTAGCTGCAGTCATGTACTCGCCTAAGTTTGAAAAATCCTACCGAGTGGTGAGCAAGCCTCTCACTCGGGGGCTTAGCTGCAGTCCAATACTCGCCTAAGTTTAAAAAACCCTACCGAGTGGTGAGCAAATCTCTCACTCGGGCGCTTAGCTGCACTCCAGTACTCGCCTAACTTTCAAAAATCCTACCGAGTGGTGAGGAAGCCTCTCACTCGGGGGCTTAGCTGCAGTCCAATACTGGCCTAAGTTTAAAAAACCCTACCGAGTGGTGAGCAAGCCTCTCACTCGGGGGCTTAGCTGCACTCCAGTACCCGCCTAAGTTTGAAAAATCCTACCGAGTGGTGAGCAAGCCTCTCACTCGGGGTCTTAGCTGCAGTCCAGTACTCGCCTAAATTTGAAAAATCCTACCGAGTGGTGAGGAAGCCTCTCACTCGGGGGCTTAGCTGCAGTCCAGTACTCGCCTAAGTTTAAAAAACCCTACCGAGTGGTGAGCAAGCCTCTCACTCGGGGGCTTAGCTGCACTCCAGTACTCGCCTAAGTTTGAAAAATCCTACCGAGTGGTGAGCAAGCCTCTCACACGGGGGTTTAGCTGCAGTCCAATATTCGCCTAAGTTTAAGAAACCCTACCGAGTGGTGATCAAGCCTCTCACTCGGGGGCTTAGCTGCACTGCAGTACTCGCTTAAGTTTGAAAAATCCTACCGAGTGGTGAGCAACCCTCTCACTGGGGCGCTTAGCTGCAGTCCACTACTCGCCCAAGTTTAAAAAATCCTACCGAGTGGTGAGCAAGCCTCTCACTCGGGGGCTTAGCTACAGTGCACTACTCGCCTAAGTTTAAAAAATCCTACCGAGTGGTGAGCAACCCTCTCACTCGGGGGCTTAGCTGCACTCCAGTACTCGCCTAACTTTTAAAAATCCTACCTAGTGGTGAGTAAGCCTCTCACTCGGGGGCTTAGCTGCAGTCCAATACTCGCCTAAGTTTAAAAAACCCTACCGAGTGGTGAGCAAGCCTCTCACTCGTGGGCTTAGCTGCACTCCATTACTCGCCTAAGTTTGAAAAATCCTACCGAGTGGTGAGCAAGCCTCTCACTCGGGGGCTTAGCTGCAGTTCAATACTCGCCTAAGTTTAAAAACACTACCGAGTGGTGAGCAACGCTCTCACTCGGGGGCTTAGCTGCACTCCAGTACTCGCCTAACTTTCAAAAATCCTACCGAGTGGTGAGGAAGCCTCTCACTCGGGGGCTTAGCTGCAGTCCAATACTCGCCTAAGTTTAAAAAACCCTATCGAGTGGTGAGCAACGCTCTCACTCGGGGGCTTAGCTGCACTCCAGTACTCGCCTAACTTTCAAAAATCCTACCGAGTGGTGAGGAAGCCTCTCACTCGGGGGCTTAGCTGCAGTCCAATACTCGCCAAATTTAAAAAACCCTACCGAGTGGTGAGGAAGCCTCTCACTCGGGGGCTTAGCTGCACTCCAGTACCCGCCTAAGTTTGAAAAATCCTACCGAGTGGTGAACAAGCCTCTCACTCGGGGTCTTAGCTGCAGTCCAGTACTCGCCTAAGTTTAAAAACCCTACCGAGTGGTGAGCAAGCCTCTCATTCAGGGGCTTAGTTGCAGTCCAATACTCGCCTAAGTTTAAAAAGTCCTACCGAGTGGTGAGCAAGCCTCTCACTCGGGGTCTTAGCTGCAGTTCACTACTCGCCTAAGTTTAAAAAATCCTACCAAGTGGTGAGCAATCCTCTCACTCGGGGGCGTAGCTACAGTCCAGTACTCGCCAAAGTTTGAAAAATCCTACCGAGTGGTGAGGAAGCCTCTCACTCGGGGGCTTAGCAGCAGTCCAGTACTCGCCTAAGTATAAAAAACCCTATCGAGTGGTGAGAAAGCCTCTCACTCGGGGGCTTAGCTGCACTCTAGTACTCGCCTAAGTTTGAAAAATCCTACCGAGTGGTGAGCAAGCCTCTCACTCGGCCGAGTAGCTGCAGTCATGTACTCGCCTAAGTTTGAAAAATCCTACCGAGTGGTGAGCAAGCCTCTCACTCGGGGGCTTAGCTGCAGTCCAATACTCGCCTAAGTTTAAAAAACCCTACCGAGTGGTGAGCAACTCTCTCACTCGGGCGCTTTGCTGCACTCCAGTACTCGCCTAACTTTCAAAAATCCTACCGAGTGGTGAGGAAGCCTCTCACTCGGGGGCTTAGCTGCAGTCCAATACTGGCCTAAGTTTAAAAAACCCTACCGAGTGGTGAGCAAGCCTCTCACTCGGGGGCTTAGCTGCACTCCAGTACCCGCCTAAGTTTGAAAAATCCTACCGAGTGGTGAGCAAGCCTCTCACTCGGGGTCTTAGCTGCAGTCCAGTACTCGCCTAAATTTGAAAAATCCTACCGAGTGGTGAGGAAGCCTCTCACTCGGGGGCTTAGCTGCAGTCCAGTACTCGCCTAAGTTTAAAAAACCCTACCGAGTGGTGAGCAAGCCTCTCACTCGGGGGCTTAGCTGCACTCCAGTACTCGCCTAAGTTTGAAAAATCCTACCGAGTGGTGAGGAAGCCTCTCACACGGGGGTTTAGCTGCAGTCCAATATTCGCCTAAGTTTAAGAAACCCTACCGAGTGGTGATCAAGCCTCTCACTCGGGGGCTTAGCTGCACTGCAGTACTCGCTTAAGTTTGAAAAATCCTACCGAGTGGTGAGCAACCCTCTCACTGGGGCGCTTAGCTGCAGTCCACTACTCGCCCAAGTTTAAAAAATCCTACCGAGTGGTGAGCAAGCCTCTCACTCGGGGGCTTAGCTACAGTGCACTACTCGCCTAAGTTTAAAAAATCCTACCGAGTGGTGAGCAACCCTCTCACTCGGGGGCTTAGCTGCACTCCAGTACTCGCCTAACTTTTAAAAATCCTACCTAGTGGTGAGGAAGCCTCTCACTCGGGGGCTTAGCTGCAGTCCAATACTCGCCTAAGTTTAAAAAACCCTACCGAGTGGTGAGCAAGCCTCTCACTCGTGGGCTTAGCTTCACTCCATTACTCGCCTAAGTTTGAAAAATCCTACCGAGTGGTGAGCAAGCCTCTCACTCGGGGGCTTAGCTGCAGTTCAATACTCGCCTAAGTTTAAAAACACTACCGAGTGGTGAGCAACGCTCTCACTCGGGGGCTTAGCTGCACTCCAGTACTCGCCTAACTTTCAAAAATCCTACCGAGTGGTGAGGAAGCCTCTCACTCGAGGGCTTAGCTGCAGTCCAATACTCGCCTGAGTTTAAAAAACCCTATCGAGTGGTGAGCAACGCTCTCACTCGGGGGCTTAGCTGCACTCCAGTACTCGCCTAACTTTCAAAAATCCTACCGAGTGGTGAGCAATCCTCTCACTCGGGGGCGTAGCTACAGTCCAGTACTCGCCAAAGTTTGAAAAATCCTACCGAGTGGTGAGGAAGCCTCTCACTCGGGGGCTTAGCTGCAGTCCAGTACTCGCCTAAGTATAAAAAACCCTACCGAGTCGTGAGAAAGCCTCTCACTCGGGGGCTTAGCTGCACTCTAGTACTCGCCTAAGTTTGAAAAATCCTACCGAGTGGTGAGCAAGCCTCTCACTCGGGGGCTTAGCTGCAGTCCAGTACTCGCCTAAGTCTAAAAAATCCTACCGAGTGGTGAGCGACCCTCTCACTCGGGAGCTTAGCTGCACTCCAGTACTCGCCTAACTTTGAAAAATCCTACCGAGTGGTGAGGAAGCCTCTCACTCGGGGGCGTAGCTGCAGTCCAATACTCGCCTAAGTTTAAAAATCCCTACCGAGTGGTGAGCAAGCCTCTCACTCGACCGATTAGCTGCAGTCCTGTACTCGCCTAAGTTTGAAAAATCCTACTGAGTGGTGAGCAAGCCTCTCACTCGGGGTCTTAGCTGCAGTCCAGTACTCGCCTAAATTTGAAAAATCCTACCGAGTGGTGAGGAAGCCTCTCACTCGAGGGCTTAGCTGCAGTCCAATACTCGCCTAAGTTTAAAAAACCCTTCCGAGTGGTGAGCAAGCCTCTCACTCGGGGGCTTAGCTGCACTGCAGTACTCGCCTTAGTTTGAAAAATCCTACCGAGTGGTGAGCAACCCTCTCACTGGGGCGCTTAGCTACAGTCCGGTACTCGCCTAAGTTTAAAAAATCGTACCGAGTGGTGAGGAAGCCTCTCACTCGAGGGCTTAGCTGCAGTCCAATACTCGCCTAAGTTTAAAAAACCCTTCCGAGTGGTGAGCAAGCCTCTCACTCGGCCGATTAGCTGCAGTCCACTACTCGCCTAAGTTTAAAAAATCCTACCGAGTGGTGAGCAAGCCTCTCACTCGGGGGCTTAGCTACAGTCCAGTACTCGCCTAAGTTTAAAAAATCGTACCGAGTGGTGAGCAACCCTCTCACTCGGGGCCTCTCACTCGGGGTCTTAGCTGCAGTCCAGTACTCGCCTAAATTTGAAAAATCCTACCGAGTGGTGAGGAAGCCTCTCACTCGAGGGCTTAGCTGCAGTCCAATACTCGCCTAAGTTTAAAAAACCCTTCCGAGTGGTGAGCAAGCCTCTCACTCGGGGGCTTAGCTGCACTGCAGTACTCGCCTTAGTTTGAAAAATCCTACCGAGTGGTGAGCAACCCTCTCACTGGGGCGCTTAGCTACAGTCCAGTACTCGCCTAAGTTTAAAAAATCGTACCGAGTGGTGAGGAAGCCTCTCACTCGATGGCTTAGCTGCAGTCCAATACTCGCCTAAGTTTAAAAAACCCTTCCGAGTGGTGAGCAAGCCTCTCACTCGGCCGATTAGCTGCAGTCCACTACTCGCCTAAGTTTAAAAAATCCTACCGAGTGGTGAGCAAGCCTCTCACTCGGGGGCTTAGCTACAGTCCAGTACTCGCCTAGGTTTAAAAAATCGTACCGAGTGGTGAGCAACCCTCTCACTCGGGGGCTTAGCTGAAGTCCAGTACTCGCCTAAGTCTAAAAAATCCTACCGAGTGGTGAGCAACCCTCTCACTCGGGGGCTTAGCCGAAGTCCAGTACTCGCCTAAGTCTAAAAAATCCTACCGAGTGGTGAGCAACCCTCTCACTCGGGGGCTTAGCTGCACTCGAGTACTCGCCAAAGTGGTGAGCAATCCTCTCACTCGGGGGCTTAGCTGCACTCCAGTACCCGCCTAAGTTTGAAAAATCCTACCGAGTGGTGAACAAGCCTCTCACTCGGGGTCTTAGCTGCAGTCCAGTACTCGCCTAAGTTTAAAAACCCTACCGAGTGGTGAGCAAGCCTCTCATTCAGGGGCTTAGTTGCAGTCCAATACTCGCCTAAGTTTAAAAAGTCCTACCGAGTGGTGAGCAAGCCTCTCACTCGGGGTCTTAGCTGCAGTTCACTACTCGCCTAAGTTTAAAAAATCCTACCAAGTGGTGAGCAATCCTCTCACTCGGGGGCGTAGATACAGTCCAGTACTCGCCAAAGTTTGAAAAATCCTACCGAGTGGTGAGGAAGCCTCTCACTCGGGGGCTTAGCTGCAGTCCAGTACTCGCCTAAGTATAAAAAACCCTACCGAGTCGTGAGAAAGCCTCTCACTCGGGGGCTTAGCTGCACTCTAGTACTCGCCTAAGTTTGAAAAATCCTACCGAGTGGTGAGCAAGCCTCTCACTCGGGGGCTTAGCTGCAGTCCAGTACTCGCCTAAGTCTAAAAAATCCTACCGAGTGGTGAGCGACCCTCTCACTCGGGAGCTTAGCTGCACTCCAGTACTCGCCTAACTTTGAAAAATCTTACCGAGTGGTGAGGAAGCCTCTCACTCGGGGGCTTAGCTGCAGTCCAATACTCGCCTAAGTTTAAAAATCCCTACCGAGTGGTGAGCAAGCCTCTCACTCGGCCGATTAGCTGCACTCCAGTACCCGCCTAAGTTTGAAAAATCCTACCGAGTGGTGAACAAGCCTCTCACTCGGGGTCTTAGCTGCAGTCCAGTACTCGCCTAAGTTTAAAAACCCTACCGAGTGGTGAGCAAGCCTCTCATTCAGGGGCTTAGTTGCAGTCCAATACTCGCCTAAGTTTAAAAAGTCCTACCGAGTGGTGAGCAAGCCTCTCACTCGGGGTCTTAGCTGCAGTTCACTACTCGCCTAAGTTTAAAAAATCCTACCAAGTGGTGAGCAATCCTCTCACTCGGGGGCGTAGCTACAGTCCAGTACTCGCCAAAGTTTGAAAAATCCTACCGAGTGGTGAGGCCGCCTCTCACTCGGGGGCTTAGCTGCAGTCCAGTACTCGCCTAAGTATAAAAAACCCTACCGAGTCGTGAGAAAGCCTCTCACTCGGGGGCTTAGCTGCACTCTAGTACTCGCCTAAGTTTGAAAAATCCTACCGAGTGGTGAGCAAGCCTCTCACTCGGGGGCTTAGCTGCAGTCCAGTACTCGCCTAAATTTGAAAAATCCTACCGAGTGGTGAGGAAGCCTCTCACTCGGGGGCTTAGCTGCACTCCAGTACTCGCCTAACTTTGAAAAATCTTACCGAGTGGTGAGGAAGCCTCTCACTCGGGGGCTTAGCTGCAGTCCAATACTCGCCTAAGTTTAAAAATCCCTACCGAGTGGTGAGCAAGCCTCTCACTCGGCCGATTAGCTGCAGTCCTGTACTCGCCTAAGTTTGAAAAATCCTACTGAGTGGTGAGCAAGCCTCTCACTCGGGGTCTTAGCTGCAGTCCAATACTCGCCTAAATTTGAAAAATCCTACCGAGTGGTGAGGAAGCCTCTCACTCGAGGGCTTAGCTGCAGTCCAATACTCGCCTAAGTTTAAAAAACCCTTCCGAGTGGTGAGCAAGCCTCTCACTCGGGGTCTTAGCTGCAGTTCACTACTCGCCTAAGTTTAAAAAATCCTACCAAGTGGTGAGCAATCCTCTCACTCGGGGGCGTAGCTACAGTCCAGTACTCGCCAAAGTTTGAAAAATCCTACCGAGTGGTGAGGAAGCCTCTCACTCGGGGGCTTAGCTGCAGTCCAGTACTCGCCTAAGTATAAAAAACCCTACCGGGTGGTGAGAAAGCCTCTCACTCGGGGGCTTAGCTGCACTCTAGTACTCGCCTAAGTTTGAAAAATCCTACCGAGTGATGAGCAAGCCTCTCACTCGGGGCCTTAGCTGCAGTCCAGTACTCGCCTAAGTCTAAAAAATCCTACCGAGTGGTGAGCGACCCTCTCACTCGGGAGCTTAGCTGCACTCCAGTACTCGCCTAACTTTGAAAAATCTTACCGAGTGGTGAGGAAGCCTCTCACTCGGGGGCTTAGCTGCAGTCCAATACTCGCCTAAGTTTAAAAATCCCTACCGAGTGGTGAGCAAGCCTCTCACTCGGCCGATTAGCTGCAGTCCTGTACTCGCCTAAGTTTGAAAAATCCTACTGAGTGGTGAGCAAGCCTCTCACTCGGGGTCTTAGCTGCAGTCCAGTACTCGCCTAAATTTGAAAAATCCTACCGAGTGGTGAGGAAGCCTCTCACTCGAGGGCTTAGCTGCAGTCCAATACTCGCCTAAGTTTAAAAAACCCTTCCGAGTGGTGAGCAAGCCTCTCACTCGGGGGCTTAGCTGCAGTTCACTACTCGCCTTAGTTTGAAAAATCCTACCGAGTGGTGAGCAATCCTCTCACTCGGGGGCGTAGCTACAGTCCAGTACTCGCCAAAGTTTGAAAAATCCTACCGAGTGGTGAGGAAGCCTCTCACTCGGGGGCTTAGCTGCAGTCCAGTACTCGCCTAAGTATAAAAAACCCTACCGAGTGGTGAGCAAGCCTCTCACTCGGGGGCTTAGCTGCACTCTAGTACTCGCCTAAGTTTGAAAAATCCTACCGAGTGGTGAGCAAGCCTCTCACTCGGGGGCTTAGCTGCAGTCCAGTACTCGCCTAAGTCTAAAAAATCCTACCGAGTGGTGAGCGACCCTCTCACTCGGGAGCTTAGCTGCACTCCAGTACTCGCCTAACTTTGAAAAATCCTACCGAGTGGTGAGGAAGCCTCTCACTCGGGGGCTTAGCTGCAGTCCAATACTCGCCTAAGTTTAAAAATCCCTACCGAGTGGTGAGCAAGCCTCTCACTCGGCCGATTAGCTGCAGTCCTGTACTCGCCTAAGTTTGAAAAATCCTACTGAGTGGTGAGCAAGCCTCTCACTCGGGGTCTTAGCTGCAGTCCAGTACTCGCCTAAATTTGAAAAATCCTACCGAGTGGTGAGGAAGCCTCTCACTCGAGGGCTTAGCTGCAGTCCAATACTCGCCTAAGTTTAAAAAACCCTTCCGAGTGGTGAGCAAGCCTCTCACTCGGGGGCTTAGCTGCACTGCAGTACTCGCCTTAGTTTGAAAAATCCTACCGAGTGGTGAGCAACCCTCTCACTGGGGCGCTTAGCTACAGTCCAGTACTCGCCTAAGTTTAAAAAATCGTACCGAGTGGTGAGGAAGCCTCTCACTCGAGGGCTTAGCTGCAGTCCAATACTCGCCTAAGTTTAAAAAACCCTTCCGAGTGGTGAGCAAGCCTCTCACTCGGCCGATTAGCTGCAGTCCACTACTCGCCTAAGTTTAAAAAATCCTACCGAGTGGTGAGCAAGCCTCTCACTCGGGGGCTTAGCTACAGTCCAGTACTCGCCTAAGTTTAAAAAATCGTACCGAGTGGTGAGCAACCCTCTCACTCGGGGGCTTAGCTGAAGTCCAGTACTCGCCTAAGTCTAAAAAATCCTACCGAGTGGTGAGCAACCCTCTCACTCGGGGGCTTAGCTGCACTCGAGTACTCGCCTAAGTTTGAAAAATCCTACCGAGTGGTGAGGAAGCCTCTCACTCGGGGGCTTAGCTGCAGTCCAATACTCGCCTAAGTTTAAAAATCCCTACCGAGTGGTGAGCAAGCCTCTCACTCGGCCGATTAGCTGCAGTCCTGTACTCGCCTAAGTTTGAAAAATCCTACCGAGTGGTGAGCAAGCCTCTCACACGGGTTCTTAGCTGCAGTCCATTACTCGCCTATGTTTGAAAAATCCTACCGAGTGGTGAGGAAGCCTTTCACTCGGGGGCTTAGCTGCACTGCAGTACTCGCGTAAGTTTAAAAAATCCTACCGAGTGGTGAGCAACCCTCTCACTGGGGCGCTTATCTGCAGTCCACTACTCGCCTAAGTTTAAAAAATCCTACCGAGTGGTGAGCAAGCCTCTCACTCGGGGGCTTAGCTACAGTCCAGTACTCGGGCTAAGTTTAAAAAATCCTACCGAGTGGTGAGCAACCCTCTCACTCGGGGGCTTAGCAGCACTCCAGTACTCGCCTAACTTTGAAAAATCCTACCGAGTGGTGAGCAAGCCTGTCTCTCGGGGGCTTAGCTGCAGTCCAATACTCGCCGAAGTTTAAGAAACCCTACCGAGTGGTGAGCAAGCCTCTCACTCGGGGGCTTAGCTGCACTCCAGTACTCGCCTAAGTTTGAAAAATCCTAGCGAGTGGTGAGCAAGCCTCTCACTCGGGGGTTAGCTGTAGTCCAATACTCGCCTAAGTTTAAAAAACCCTACCGAGTGGTGAGCAAGCCTCTCACTCGGGGGCTTAGCTGCTGTCCAGTACTCGCCTAAGTTTTAAAATCCTACCGAGTGGTGAGCAAGCCTCTCATTCAGGGGCTTAGTTGCAGTCCAATACTCGCCTAAGTTTAAAAAATCCTACCGAGTGGTGAGCAACCCTCTCACTCGGGGGCTTAGCTGCACTCCAGTACTCGCCTAAGGTTGAAAAATCCTACCGAGTGGTGAGGAAGCCTCTCACTCGGGGGCTTAGCTGCAGTTCAATACTCGCCTAAGTTTAAAAATACCTACCGAGTGGTGAGCAAGCCTCTCACTCGGCCGATTAGCTGAAGTCCTGTACTCGCCTAAGTTTGAAAAATCCTACCGAGTGGTGAGGAAGCCTCTCTCTCGGGGTCTTAGCTGCAGTCCATTACTAGCCTATGTTTGAAAAATCCTACCGAGTGGTGAGGAAGCCTCTCACTCGGGGGCTTAGCTGCACTGCAGTACTCGCGTAAGTTTAAAAAATCCTACCGAGTGGTGAGCAACCCTCTCACTGGGGCGCTTATCTGCAGTCCACTACTCGCCTAAGTTTAAAAAATCCTACCGAGTGGTGAGCAAGCCTCTCACTCGGGGGCTTAGCTACAGTCCAGTACTCGGGCTAAGTTTAAAAAATCCTACCGAGTGGTGAGCAACCCTCTCACTCGGGGGCTTAGCAGCACTCCAGTACTCGCCTAACTTTGAAAAATCCTACCGAGTGGTGAGCAAGCCTGTCACTCGGGGGCTTAGCTGCAGTCCAATACTCGCCGAAGTTTAAGAAACCCTACCGAGTGGTGAGCAAGCCTCTCACTCGGGGGCTTAGCTGCACTCCAGTACTCGCCTAAGTTTGAAAAATCCTAGCGAGTGGTGAGCAAGCGTCTCACTCGGGGGTTAGCTGTAGTCCAATACTCGCCTAAGTTTAAAAAACCCTACCGAGTGGTGAGCAAGCCTCTCACTCGGGGGCTTAGCTGTTGTCCAGTACTCGCCTAAGTTTTAAAATCCTACCGAGTGGTGAGCAAGCCTCTCATTCAGGTGCTTAGTTGCAGTCCAATACTCGCCTAAGTTTAAAAAATCCTACCGAGTGGTGAGCAACCCTCTCACTCGGGGGCTTAGCTGCACTCCAGTACTCGCCTAAGGTTGAAAAATCCTACCGAGTGGTGAGGAAGCCTCTCACTCGGGGGCTTAGCTGCAGTTCAATACTCGCCTAAGTTTAAAAATCCCTACCGAGTGGTGAGCAAGACTCTCACTCGGCCGATTAGCTGAAGTCCTGTACTCGCCTAAGTTTGAAAAATCCTACCGAGTGGTGAGGAAGCCTCTCTCTCGGGGGCTTAGCTGCAGTCCATTACTCGCCTAAGTTTGAAAAACCCTACCGAGTGGTGAGCAAGCCTCTCACTCGGGGGCTTAGCTGCACTGCAGTACTCGCCTAAGTTTAAAAAATCCTACCGAGTGGTGAGCAACCCTCTCACTGGGGCGCTTAGCTGCAGTCCACTACTCGCCTAAGTTTAAAAAATCCTACCGAGTGGTGAGCAAGCCTCTCACTCGGGGGCTTAGCTACAGTCCATTACTCGGGCTAAGTTTAAAAAATCCTACCGAGTGGTGAGCAACCCTCTCACTCGGGGGCTTAGCAGCACTCCAGTACTCGCCTAACTTTGAAAAATCCTACCGAGTGGTGAGCAAGCCTCTCACTCGGGGGCTTAGCTGCAGTCCAATACTCGCCTAAGTTTAAGAAACCCTACCGAGTGGTGAGCAAGCCTCTCACTCGGGGGCTTAGCTGCACTCCAGTATTCGCCTAAGTTTGAAAAATCCTAGCGAGTGGTGAGCAAGCCTCTCACTCGGGGGCTTAGCTGCAGTCCAATACTCGCCTAAGTTTAAAAAACCCTACCGAGTGGTGAGAAAGCCTCTCACTCGGGGGCTTAGCTGCAGTCCAGTAATCGCCTAAGTTTTAAAATCCTACCGAGTGGTGAGCAAGCCTCTCATTCAGGGGCTTAGTTGCAGTACAATACTCGCCTAAGTTTAAAAAATCCTACCGAGTGGTGAGCAAGCCTCTCACTCGGGGTCTTAGCTGCAGTTCACTACTCGCCTAAGTTTAAAAATTCCTACCAAGTGGTGAGCAAGCCTCTCACTCGGGGACGTAGCTACAGTCCAGTACTCGCCAAAGTTTGAAAAATCCTACCGAGTGGTGAGGAAGCCTCTCACTCGGGGGCTTAGCTGCAGTACTGTACTCGCCTAAGTATAAAAAACCCTACCGAGTGGTGAGCAAGCCTCTCACTCGGGGGTTTAGCTGCACTCTAGTACTCGCCTAAGTTTGAAAAATCCTACTGAGTGGTGAGCAAGCCTCTCACTCGGGGGCTTAGCTGCAGTCCAGTACTCGCCTGAGTCTAAAAAATCCTACCGAGTGGTGAGCAACCGTCTCACTCGGGGGCTTAGCTGCACTCCAGTACTCGCCTAACTTTGAAAAATCCTACCGAGTGGTGAGCAAGCCTCTCACTCGGCCGATTAGCTGCAGTCCTGTACTCGCCTAAGTTTGAAAAATCCTACTGAGTGGTGAGCAAGCCTCTCACTCGGGGTCTTAGCTGTAGTCCAGTACTCGCCCAAATTTGAAAACTCCTACTGAGTGGTGAGGAAGCCTCTCACTCGGGGGCTTAGCTGCAGTCCAATACTCGCCTATGTTTAAAAAACACTACCCAGTGGTGAGCAAGCCTCTCACTCGGGGGCTTAGCTGCACTTCAATACTCGCCTTAGTTTGAAAAATCCTACCGAGTGGTGAGCAGACCTCTCACTAGGGCGCTTAGCTGTAGTCCACTACTCACCTAAGTTTAAAAAATCCTACCGAGTGGTGAGAAAGCCTGTCACCGGGGGCTTAGCTACAGTCCAGTACTCGCCTAAGTTTAAAAAATCCTAGCGAGTGGTGAGCAACCCTCTCACTCGGGGGCTTAGCTGAAGTCCAGTACTCGCCTAAGTCTAAAAAATCCTACCGATTGGTGAGCAACCCTCTCACTCGGGGGCTTAGCTGCACTCCAGTTCTCGCCTAAGTTTGAAAAATCCTACCGAGTGGTGCGGAAGCCTCTCACTCGGGGGCTTAGCTGCAGTCCAATACTCGCCTAAGTTTAAAAATCCCTACCGAGTGGTGAGCAAGCCTCTCACTCGGCCGATTAGCTGCAGTCATGTACTCGCCTAGGTTTGAAAAATCCTACCGAGTGGTGAGGAAGCCTCTCTCTCGGGGGCTTAGCTGCAGTCCATTACTCGCCTAAGTTTGAAAAACCCTACCGAGTGCTGAGCAAGCCTCTCACTCGGGGGCTTAGCTGCACTGCAGTACTCGCCTAAGTTTAAAAAATCCTACCGACTGGTGAGCAACCCTCTCACTGGGGCGCTTAGCTGCAGTCCACTACTCGCCTAAGTTTAAAAAATCTTATCGAGTGGTGAGCAAGCCTCTCACTCGGGGGCTTAGCTACAGTCCAGTACTCGGGCTAAGTTTAAAAAATCCTACCGAGTGGTGAGCAACCCTCTCACTCGGGGGCTTAGCTGCAGTCCAATACTCGCCTAAGTTTAAAAAACACTACCGAGTGGTGAGCAAGCCTCTCACTCAGGGGCTTAGCTGCACTTCAATACTCGCCTTAGTTTGAAAAATCCTACCGAGTGGTGAGCAACCCTCTCACTCGGGGGCTTAGCTGCACTCCAGTACTCGCCTAACTTTGAAAAATCCTACGGAGTGGTGAGGAAGCCTCTCACTCGGGGGCTTAGCTGCACTCCAGTACTCTCCTAAGTTTGAAAAACCCTACCGAGTGGTGAGCAAGCCTCTCACTCGGGGGCTTAGCTGCACTCCAGTACCTGCCGAAGTTTGAAAAATCCTACCGAGTGGAGAGCAAGCCTCTCATCCAGGGGCTTAGTTGCAGTCCAGTACTCGCGTAAGTTTAAAAAATCCTACCGAGTGGTGAGCAAGCCTCTCACTCGGGGTCTTAGCTGCAGTTCACTACTCGCCTAAGTTTAAAAAATGCTACCGAGTGGTGAGGAAGCCTCTCACTCGGGGGCTTAGCTGCAGTCCAGTACTCGCCTAAGTTTGAAAAACCCTACCGAGTGGTGAGCAAGCCTCTCACTCGGGGGCTTAGCTGCACTGCAGTACTCGCCTAAGTTTAAAAAATCCTACCGACTGGTGAGCAACCCTCTCACTGGGGCGCTTAGCTGCAGTCCACTACTCGCCTAAGTTTAAAAAATCCTATCGAGTGGTGAGCAAGCCTCTCACTCGGGGGCTTAGCTACAGTCTAGTACTCGGGCTAAGTTTAAAAAATCCTACCGAGTGGTGAGCAACTCTCTCACTCGGGGGCTTAGCAGCACTCCAGTACTCGCCTAACTTTGAAAAATCCTACCGAGTGGTGAGCAAGCCTCTCACTCGGGGGCTTAGCTGCAGTCCAATACTCGCCTAAGTTTAAAAAACACTACCGAGTGGTGAGCAAGCCTCTCACTCGGGGGCTTATCTGCACTTCAATACTCGCCTTACTTTGAAAAATCCTACCGAGTGGTGAGCAACCCTCTCACTCGGGGGTTTAGCTGCACTCCAGTACTCGCCTAACTTTGAAAAATCCTACCGAGTGGTGAGGAAGCCTCTCACTCGAGGGCTTAGCTGCAGTCCAATACTCGCCTATGTTTAAAAAACACTACCGAGTGGTGAGCAAGCCTCTCACTCGGGGGCTTAGCTGCACTTCAATACTCGCCTTAGTTTGAAAAATCCTAACGAGTGGTGAGCAACCCTCACACTAGGGCGCTTAGCTGTAGTCCACTACTCGCCTAAGTTTAAAAAATCCTACCGAGTGGTGAGCAACCCTCTCACTCGGGGGCTTAGCTGAAGTCCAGTACTCGACTAAGTCTAAAAAATCCTACCGAGTGGTGAGCAACCCTCTCACTCGGGGGCTTAGCTGCACTCCAGTACTCGCCTAAGTTTGAAAAATCCTACCGAGTGGTGAGCAAGCCTCTCACTCGGGGGCTTAGCTGCAGTCCAATACTCGCCTAAGTTTAAAAATCCCTACCGAGTGGTGAGCAAGCCTCTCACTCGACCGATTAGCTGCAGTCATGTACTCGCCTAAGTTTGAAAAATCCTACCGAGTGGTGAGGAAGCCTCTCTCTCGGGGGCTTAGCTGCAGTCCATTACTCGCCTAAGTTTGAAAAACCCTACCGAGTGGTGAGCAAGCCTCTCACTCGGGGGCTTAGCTGCACTGCAGTACTCGCCTAAGTTTAAAAAATCCTACCGACTGGTGAGCAACCCTCTCACTGGGGCGCTTAGCTGCAGTCCACTACTCGCCTAAGTTTAAAAAATCCTATCGAGTGGTGAGCAAGCCTCTCACTCGGGGGCTTAGCTATAGTCCAGTACTCGGGCTAAGTTTAAAAAATCCTACCGAGTGGTGAGCAACCCTCTCACTCGGGGGCTTAGCAGCACTCCAGTACTCGCCTAACTTTGAAAAATCCTACCGAGTGGTGAGCAAGCCTCTCACTCGGGGGCTTAGCTGCAGTCCAATACTCGCCTAAGTTTAAGAAACCCTACCGAGTGGTGAGCAAGCCTCTCACTCGGGGGCTTAGCTGCACTCTAGTACTCGCCTAAGTTTGAAAAATCCTAGTGAGTGGTGAGCAAGCCTCTCACTCGAGGGCTTAGCTGCAGTCCAATACTCGCCTAAGTTTAAAAAACCCTACCGAGTGGTGAGCAACGCTCTCACTCGGGGGCTTAGCTGCAGTCCAGTAATCGCCGAAGTTTGAAAAATCCTACCGAGTGGTGAGCAAGCCTCTCACTCGGGGTCTTAGCTGCAGTCCAATACTCGCCTAAATTTGAAAAATCCTACCGAGTGGTGGGGAAGCCTCTTACTCGGGGGCTTAGCTGCACTCCAGTACTCGCCTAACTTTGAAAAATCCTACGGAGTGGTGAGGAAGCCTCTCACTCGGGGGCTTAGCTGCACTCCAGTACTCTCCTAAGTTTGAAAAACCCTACCGAGTGGTGAGCAAGCCTCTCACTCGGGGGCTTAGCTGCACTCCAGTACCTGCCAAAGTTTGAAAAATCCTACCGAGTGGTGTGCAAGCCTCTCATTCAGGGGCTTAGTTGCAGTCCAGTACTCGCGTAAGTTTAAAAAATCCTACCGAGTGGTGAGCAAGCCTCTCACTCGGGGTCTTAGCTGCAGTTCACTACTCGCCTAAGTTTAAAAAATGCTACCGAGTGGTGAGGAAGCCTCTCACTCGGGGGCTTAGCTGCAGTCCAGTACTCGCCTAAGTTTGAAAAACCCTACCGAGTGGTGAGCAAGCCTCTCACTCGGGGGCTTAGCTGCACTGCAGTACTCGCCTAAGTTTAAAAAATCCTACCGACTGGTGAGCAACCCTCTCACTGGGGCGCTTAGCTGCAGTCCACTACTCGCCTAAGTTTAAAAAATCCTATCGAGTGGTGAGCAAGCCTCTCACTCGGGGGCTTAGCTATAGTCCAGTACTCGGGCTAAGTTTAAAAAATCCTACCGAGTGGTGAGCAACCCTCTCACTCGGGGGCTTAGCAGCACTCCAGTACTCGCCTAACTTTGAAAAATCCTACCGAGTGGTGAGCAAGCCTCTCACTCGGGGGCTTAGCTGCAGTCCAATACTCGCCTAAGTTTAAGAAACCCTACCGAGTGGTGAGCAAGCCTCTCACTCGGGGGCTTAGCTGCACTCTAGTACTCGCCTAAGTTTGAAAAATCCTAGTGAGTGGTGAGCAAGCCTCTCACTCGAGGGCTTAGCTGCAGTCCAATACTCGCCTAAGTTTAAAAAACCCTACCGAGTGGTGAGCAACGCTCTCACTCGGGGGCTTAGCTGCAGTCCAGTAATCGCCGAAGTTTGAAAAATCCTACCGAGTGGTGAGCAAGCCTCTCACTCGGGGTCTTAGCTGCAGTCCAATACTCGCCTAAATTTGAAAAATCCTACCGAGTGGTGGGGAAGCCTCTTACTCGGGGGCTTAGCTGCACTCCAGTACTCGCCTAACTTTGAAAAATCCTACGGAGTGGTGAGGAAGCCTCTCACTCGGGGGCTTAGCTGCACTCCAGTACTCTCCTAAGTTTGAAAAACCCTACCGAGTGGTGAGCAAGCCTCTCACTCGGGGGCTTAGCTGCACTCCAGTACCTGCCAAAGTTTGAAAAATCCTACCGAGTGGTGAGCAAGCCTCTCATTCAGGGGCTTAGTTGCAGTCCAGTACTCGCGTAAGTTTAAAAAATCCTACCGAGTGGTGAGCAAGCCTCTCACTCGGGGTCTTAGCTGCAGTTCACTACTCGCCTAAGTTTAAAAAATGCTACCGAGTGGTGAGGAAGCCTCTCACTCGGGGGCTTAGCTGCAGTCCAGTACTCGCCTAAGTTTGAAAAACCCTACCGAGTGGTGAGCAAGCCTCTCACTCGGGGGCTTAGCTGCACTGCAGTACTCGCCTAAGTTTAAAAAATCCTACCGACTGGTGAGCAACCCTCTCACTGGGGCGCTTAGCTGCAGTCCACTACTCGCCTAAGTTTAAAAAATCCTATCGAGTGGTGAGCAAGCCTCGCACTCGGGGGCTTAGCTACAGTCCAGTACTCGGGCTAAGTTTAAAAAATCCTACCGAGTGGTGAGCAACCCTCTCACTCGGGGGCTTAGCAGCACTCCAGTACTCGCCTAACTTTGAAAAATCCTACCGAGTGGTGAGCAAGCCTCTCACTCGGGGGCTTAGCTGCAGTCCAATACTCGCCTAAGTTTAAAAAACACTACCGAGTGGTGAGCAAGCCTCTCACTCGGGGGCTTATCTGCACTTCAATACTCGCCTTACTTTGAAAAATCCTACCGAGTGGTGTGCAACCCTCTCACTCGGGGGTTTAGCTGCACTCCAGTACTCGCCTAACTTTGAAAAATCCTACCGAGTGGTGAGGAAGCCTCTCACTCGAGGGCTTAGCTGCAGTCCAATACTCGCCTATGTTTAAAAAACACTACCGAGTGGTGAGCAAGCCTCTCACTCGGGGGCTTAGCTGCACTTCAATACTCGCCTTAGTTTGAAAAATCCTACCGAGTGGTGAGCAACCCTCACACTAGGGCGCTTAGCTGTAGTCCACTACTCGCCTAAGTTTAAAAAATCCTACCGAGTGGTGAGCAACCCTCTCACTCGGGGGCTTAGCTGAAGTCCAGTACTCGACTAAGTCTAAAAAATCCTACCGAGTGGTGAGCAACCCTCTCACTCGGGGGCTTAGCTGCACTCCAGTACTCGCCTAAGTTTGAAAAATCCTACCGAGTGGTGAGCAAGCCTCTCACTCGGGGGCTTAGCTGCAGTCCAATACTCGCCTAAGTTTAAAAATCCCTACCGAGTGGTGAGCAAGCCTCTCACTCGGCCGATTAGCTGCAGTCATGTACTCGCCTAAGTTTGAAAAATCCTACCGAGTGGTGAGGAAGCCTCTGTCTCGGGGGCTTAGCTGCAGTCCATTACTCGCCTAAGTTTGAAAAACCCTACCGAGTGGTGAGCAAGCCTCTCACTCGGGGGCTTAGCTGCACTGCAGTACTCGCCTAAGTTTAAAAAATCCTACCGACTGGTGAGCAACCCTCTCACTGGGTTGCTTAGCTGCAGTCCACTACTCGCCTAAGTTTAAAAAATCCTATCGAGTGGTGAGCAAGCCTCTCACTCGGGGGCTTAGCTATAGTCCAGTACTCGGGCTAAGTTTAAAAAATCCTACCGAGTGGTGAGCAACCCTCTCACTCGGGGGCTTAGCAGCACTCCAGTACTCGCCTAACTTTGAAAAATCCTACCGAGTGGTGAGCAAGCCTCTCACTCGGGGGCTTAGCTGCAGTCCAATACTCGCCTAAGTTTAAGAAACCCTACCGAGTGGTGAGCAAGCCTCTCACTCGGGGGCTTAGCTGCACTCTAGTACTCGCCTAAGTTTGAAAAATCCTAGTGAGTGGTGAGCAAGCCTCTCACTCGAGGGCTTAGCTGCAGTCCAATACTCGCCTAAGTTTAAAAAACCCTACCGAGTGGTGAGCAACGCTCTCACTCGGGGGCTTAGCTGCAGTCCAGTAATCGCCTAACTTTGAAAAATCCTACCGAGTGGTGAGGAAGCCTCTCACTCGGGGGCTTAGCTGCTGTCCAATACTCGCCTAAGTTTGAAAAATCCTACCGAGTGGTGAGCAAGCCTCTCATTCAGGGGCTTAGTTGCAGTCCAGTACTCGCGTAAGTTTAAAAAATCCTACCGAGTGGTGAGCAAGCCTCTCACTCGGGGTCTTAGCTGCAGTTCACTACTCGCCTAAGTTTAAAAAATCCTACCAAGTGGTGAGGAAGCCTCTCACTCGGGGGCGTAGCTACAGTCCAGTACTCACCAAAGTTTGAAAAATCCTACCAAGTGGTGAGGAAGCCTCTCACTCGGGGGCTTAGCTGCAGTCCAGTTCTCGCCTAAGTTTAAAAAACCCTACCGAGTGGTGAGCAAGCCTCTCACTCAGGGGCTTAGCTGCACTGCAGTACTCGCCTAAGTTCGAAAAATCCTACCGAGTGGTGAGCAACCCTCTCACTGGGGCGCTTAGCTGCAGTCCACTACTCGCCTAAGTTTAAAAAATCGTACCGAGTGGTGAGCAAGCCTCTCACTCGGGGGCTTAACTACAGTCCAGTACTCGCCTAAGTTTAAAAAATCCTACCGAGTGGTGAGCAACCCTCTCACTCGGGGGCTTAGCTGCACTCCAATACTCGCCTAACTATGAAAAATCCTACCGTGTGGTGAGCAAGCCTCTCACTCGGGGGCTTAGCTGCAGTCCAATACTCGCCTAAGTTTAAGAAACCCTACCGAGTGGTCAGCAAGCCTGTCACTCGGGGGCTTAGCTGCACTCCAGTACTCGCCTAAGTTTGAAAAATCCTAGCGAGTGGTGAGCAAGCCTCTCACTCGGGGGCTTAGCTGCAGTCCAATACTCGCCTAAGTTTAAAAAACCCTACCGAGTGGTGAGCAACGCTCTCACTCGGGGGCTTAGCTGCACTCCAGTACTCGCCTAACTTTGAAAAATCCTACCGAGTGGTGAGGAAGCCTCTCACTCTGGGGCTTAGCTGCAGTCCAATACTCGCCTAAGTTTAAAAAACCCTACCGAGTGGTGAGCAAGCCTCTCACTCGGGGGCTTAGCTCCACTCCAGTACCCGCCTAAGTTTGAAAAATCCTACCGAGTGGTGAGCAAGCCTCTCATTCAGGGGCAAATTGTAGTCCAGTACTCGCATAAGTTTAAAAAATCCTACCGAGTGGTGAGCAAGCCTCTCACTCGGGGTCTTAGCTACAGTTCACTACTCGCCTAAGTTTGAAAAATCCTACCAAGTGGTGAGGAAGCCTCTCACTCGGGGGCGGAGCTACAGTCCAGTACTCGCCAAAGTTTGAAAAATCCTACCGAGTGGTGAGGAAGCCTCTCACTCGGGGATTAGTTGCAGTCCAGTACTCGCCTAAGTTTAAAAAACCCTACCGAGTGGTGAGCAAGCCTCTCACTCGGGGGCTTAGCTGCACTGCAGTACTCGCCTAAGTTTGAAAAATCCTACCGAGTGGTGAGCAACCCTCTCACTCGGGGGCTTAGCTGCACTCCAGTACTCGCCTAACTTTGAAAAATCCTACGGAGTGGTGAGGAAGCCTCTCACTCGGGGGCTTAGCTGCACTCCAGTACTCTCCTAAGTTTGAAAAACCCTACCGAGTGGTGAGCAAGCCTCTCACTCGGGGGCTTAGCTGCACTCCAGTACCTGCCAAAGTTTGAAAAATCCTACCGAGTGGTGAGCAAGCCTCTCATTCAGGGGCTTAGTTGCAGTCCAGTACTCGCGTAAGTTTAAAAAATCCTACCGAGTGGTGAGCAAGCCTCTCACTCGGGGTCTTAGCTGCAGTTCACTACTCGCCTAAGTTTAAAAAATTCTACCGAGTGGTGAGGAAGCCTCTCACTCGGGGGCTTAGCTGCAGTCCAGTACTCGCCTAAGTTTGAAAAACCCTACCGAGTGGTGAGCAAGCCTCTCACTCGGGGGCTTAGCTGCACTGCAGTACTCGCCTAAGTTTAAAAAATCCTACCGACTGGTGAGCAACCCTCTCACTGGGGCGCTTAGCTGCAGTCCACTACTCGCCTAAGTTTAAAAAATCCTATCGAGTGGTGAGCAAGCCTCTCACTCGGGGGCTTAGCTACAGTCCAGTCGTCGGGCTAAGTTTAAAAAATCCTACCGAGTGGTGAGCAACCCTCTCACTCGGGGGCTTAGCAGCACTCCAGTACTCGCCTAACTTTGAAAAATCCTACCGAGTGGTGAGCAAGCCTCTCAATCGGGGGCTTAGCTGCAGTCCAATACTCGCCTAAGTTTAAAAAACACTACCGAGTGGTGAGCAAGCCTCTCACTCGGGGGCTTATCTGCACTTCAATACTCGCCTTACTTTGAAAAATCCAACCGAGTGGTGAGCAACCCTCTCACTCGGGGGCTTAGCTGCACTCCAGTACTCGCCTAACTTTGAAAAATCCTACCGAGTGGTGAGGAAGCCTCTCACTCGAGGGCTTAGCTGCAGTCCAATACTCGCCTATGTTTAAAAAACACTACCGAGTGGTGAGCAAGCCTCTCACTCGGGGGCTTAGCTGCACTTCAATACTCGCCTTAGTTTGAAAAATCCTACCGAGTGGTGAGCAACCCTCACACTAGGGCGCTTAGCTGTAGTCCACTACTCGCCTAAGTTTAAAAAATCCTACCGAGTGGTGAGCAACCCTCTCACTCGGGGGCTTAGCTGAAGTCCAGTACTCGACTAAGTCTAAAAAATCCTACCGAGTGGTGAGCAACCCTCTCACTCGGGGGCTTAGCTGCACTCCAGTACTCGCCTAAGTTTGAAAAATCCTACCGAGTGGTGAGCAAGCCTCTCACTCGGGGGCTTAGCTGCAGTCCAATACTCGCCTAAGTTTAAAAATCCCTACCGAGTGGTGAGCAAGCCTCTCACTCGGCCGATTAGCTGCAGTCATGTACTCGCCTAAGTTTGAAAAATCCTACCGAGTGGTGAGGAAGCCTCTCTCTCGGGGGCTTAGCTGCAGTCCATTACTCGCCTAAGTTTGAAAAACCCTACCGAGTGGTGAGCAAGCCTCTCACTCGGGGGCTTAGCTGCACTGCAGTACTCGCCTAAGTTTAAAAAATCCTACCGACTGGTGAGCAACCCTCTCACTGGGGCGCTTAGCTGCAGTCCACTACTCGCCTAAGTTTAAAAAATCCTATCGAGTGGTGAGCAAGCCTCTCACTCAGGGGCTTAGCTATAGTCCAGAACTGGGGCTAAGTTTAAAAAATCCTACCGAGTGGTGAGCAACCCTCTCACTCGGGGGCTTAGCAGCACTCCAGTACTCGCGTAACTTTGAAAAATCCTACCGAGTGGTGAGCAAGCCTCTCACTCGGGGGCTTAGCTGCAGTCCAATACTCGCCTAAGTTTAAGAAACCCTACCGAGTGGTGAGCAAGCCTCTCACTCGGGGGCTTAGCTGCACTCTAGTACTCGCCTAAGTTTGAAAAATCCTAGTGAGTGGTGAGCAAGCCTCTCACTCGAGGGCTTAGCTGCAGTCCAATACTCGCCTATGTTTAAAAAACACTACCGAGTGGTGAGCAAGCCTCTCACTCGGGGGCTTAGCTGCACTTCAATACTCGCCTTAGTTTGAAAAATCCTACCGAGTGGTGAGCAACCCTCACACTAGGGCGCTTAGCTGTAGTCCACTACTCGCCTAAGTTTAAAAAATCCTACCGAGTGGTGAGCAACCCTCTCACTCGGGGGCTTAGCTGAAGTCCAGTACTCGACTAAGTCTAAAAAATCCTACCGAGTGGTGAGCAACCCTCTCACTCGGGGGCTTAGCTGCACTCCAGTACTCGCCTAAGTTTGAAAAATCCTACCGAGTGGTGAGCAAGCCTCTCACTCGGGGGCTTAGCTGCAGTCCAATACTCGCCTAAGTTTAAAAATCCCTACCGAGTGGTGAGCAAGCCTCTCACTCGGCCGATTAGCTGCAGTCATGTACTCGCCTAAGTTTGAAAAATCCTACCGAGTGGTGAGGAAGCCTCTCTCTCGGGGGCTTAGCTGCAGTCCATTACTCGCCTAAGTTTGAAAAACCCTACCGAGTGGTGAGCAAGCCTCTCACTCGGGGGCTTAGCTGCACTGCAGTACTCGCCTAAGTTTAAAAAATCCTACCGACTGGTGAGCAACCCTCTCACTGGGGCGCTTAGCTGCAGTCCACTACTCGCCTAAGTTTAAAAAATCCTATCGAGTGGTGAGCAAGCCTCTCACTCAGGGGCTTAGCTATAGTCCAGAACTGGGGCTAAGTTTAAAAAATCCTACCGAGTGGTGAGCAACCCTCTCACTCGGGGGCTTAGCAGCACTCCAGTACTCGCGTAACTTTGAAAAATCCTACCGAGTGGTGAGCAAGCCTCTCACTCGGGGGCTTAGCTGCAGTCCAATACTCGCCTAAGTTTAAGAAACCCTACCGAGTGGTGAGCAAGCCTCTCACTCGGGGGCTTAGCTGCACTCTAGTACTCGCCTAAGTTTGAAAAATCCTAGTGAGTGGTGAGCAAGCCTCTCACTCGAGGGCTTAGCTGCAGTCCAATACTCGCCTAAGTTTAAAAAACCCTACCGAGTGGTGAGCAACGCTCTCACTCGGGGGCTTAGCTGCAGTCCAGTAATCGCCTAACTTTGAAAAATCCTACCGAGTGGTGAGGAAGCCTCTCACTCGGGGGCTTAGCTGCTGTCCAATACTCGCCTAAGTTTAAAAAACCCTACCGAGTGGTGAGCAAGCCTCTCACTCGGGGGCTTAGCTGCACTCCAGTACCCGCCTAAGTTTGAAAAATCCTACCGAGTGGTGAGCAAGCCTCTCATTCAGGGGCTTAGTTGCAGTCCAGTACTCGCGTAAGTTTAAAAAATCCTACCGAGTGGTGAGCAAGCCTCTCACTCGGGGTCTTAGCTGCAGTTCACTACTCGCCTAAGTTTAAAAAATCCTACCAAGTGGTGAGGAAGCCTCTCACTCGGGGGCGTAGCTACAGTCCAGTACTCACCAAAGTTTGAAAAATCCTACCAAGTGGTGAGGAAGCCTCTCACTCGGGGGCTTAGCTGCAGTCCAGTTCTCGCCTAAGTTTAAAAAACCCTACCGAGTGGTGAGCAAGCCTCTCACTCAGGGGCTTAGCTGCACTGCAGTACTCGCCTAAGTTTGAAAAATCCTACCGAGTGGTGAGCAACCCTCTCACTGGGGCGCTTAGCTGCAGTCCACTACTCGCCTAAGTTTAAAAAATCGTACCGAGTGGTGAGCAAGCCTCTCACTCGGGGGCTTAACTACAGTCCAGTACTCGCCTAAGTTTAAAAAATCCTACCGAGTGGTGAGCAACCCTCTCACTCGGGGGCTTAGCTGCACTCCAATACTCGCCTAACTATGAAAAATCCTACCGTGTGGTGAGCAAGCCTCTCACTCGGGGGCTTAGCTGCAGTCCAATACTCGCCTAAGTTTAAGAAACCCTACCGAGTGGTCAGCAAGCCTGTCACTCGGGGGCTTAGCTGCACTCCAGTACTCGCCTAAGTTTGAAAAATCCTAGCGAGTGGTGAGCAAGCCTCTCACTCGGGGGCTTAGCTGCAGTCCAATACTCGCCTAAGTTTAAAAAACCCTACCGAGTGGTGAGCAACGCTCTCACTCGGGGGCTTAGCTGCACTCCAGTACTCGCCTAACTTTGAAAAATCCTACCGAGTGGTGAGGAAGCCTCTCACTCTGGGGCTTAGCTGCAGTCCAATACTCGCCTAAGTTTAAAAAACCCTACCGAGTGGTGAGCAAGCCTCTCACTCGGGGGCTTAGCTCCACTCCAGTACCCGCCTAAGTTTGAAAAATCCTACCGAGTGGTGAGCAAGCCTCTCATTCAGGGGCTAATTGTAGTCCAGTACTCGCATAAGTTTAAAAAATCCTACCGAGTGGTGAGCAAGCCTCTCACTCGGGGTCTTAGCTACAGTTCACTACTCGCCTAAGTTTGAAAAATCCTACCAAGTGGTGAGGAAGCCTCTCACTCGGGGGCGTAGCTACAGTCCAGTACTCGCCAAAGTTTGAAAAATCCTACCGAGTGGTGAGGAAGCCTCTCACTCGGGGATTAGTTGCAGTCCAGTACTCGCCTAAGTTTAAAAAACCCTACCGAGTGGTGAGCAAGCCTCTCACTCGGGGGCTTAGCTGCACTGCAGTACTCGCCTAAGTTTGAAAAATCCTACCGAGTGGTGAGCAACCCTCTCACTGGGGCGCTCAGCTGCAGTCCACTACTCGCCTAAGTTTTAAAAATCCTACCGAGTGGTGAGCAAGCCTCTCACTCGGGGGCTTAACAACAGTCCAGTACTCGCCTAAGTAAAAAAATCCTACCGAGTGATGAGCAACCCTCTCACTCGGGGGCTTAGCTGCACTCCAATACTCGCCTAACTTCGAAAAATCCTACCTAGTGGTGAGCAAGCCTCTCACTCGGGGGCTTAGCGGCTGTCCAATACTCGCCTAAGTTTAGGAAACCCTACCGAGTGGTGAGCAAGCCTCTCACTCGGGGGCTTAGCTGCACTCCAGTACTCGCCTAAGTTTGAAAAATCCTACTAAGTGGTGAGCAAGCCTCTCACTCGTGGGCTTAGCTGCAGTCCAATACTCGCCTAAGTTTAAAAAACCCTACCGAGTGGTGAGCAACGCTCTCACTCGGGGGCTTAGCTGCACTCCAGTACTCGCCTAACTTTGAAAAATCCTACCGAGTGGTGAGGAAGCCTCTCACTCGGGGGCTTAGCTGCACTCCAGTACTCTCCTAAGTTTAAAAAACCCTACCGAGTGGTGAGCAAGCCTCTCACTCGGGGGCTTAGCTGCACTCCAGTACCTGCCTAAGTTTGAAAAATCCTACCGAGTGGTGAGCAAGCCTCTCATTCAGGGGCTTAGTTGCAGTCCAGTACTCGCGTAAGTTTAAAAAATACTACCGAGTGGTGAGCAAGCCTCTCACTCGGGGTCTTAGCTGCAGTTCACTACTCGCCTAAGTTTAAAAAATCCAACCAAGTGGTGAGGAAGCCTCTCACTCGGGGGCGTAGCTACAGTCCAGTACTCGCCAAAGTTTGAAAAATCCTACCGAGTGGTGAGGAAGCCTCTCACTCGGGGGCTTAGCTACAGTCCAGTACTCGCCTAAGTTTAAAAAACCCTACCGAGTGGTGAGCAAGCCTCTCACTCGGGGGCTTAGCTGCACTGCAGTACTTGCCTAAGTTTGAAAAATCCTACCGAGTGGTGAGCAACCCTCTCACGGGGGCGCTTAGCTACAGTCCACTACTCGCCTAAGTTTAAAAAATCCTACCGAGTGGTGAGCAAGCCTCTCACTCGGGGGCTTAACTACAGTCCAGTACTCGCCTAAGTTTAAAAAATCCTACCGAGTGGTGAGCAACCCTCTCACTCGGGGGCTTAGCTGCTCTCCAATACTCGCCTAACTTTGAAAAATCCTACCTAGTGGTGAGGAAGCCTCTCACTCGGGGGCTTAGCTACAGTCCAATACTCGCCTAAGTTTAAAAAACCCTACCGAGTGGTGAGCAAGCCTCTCACTCGGGGGCTTAGCTGCACTCCAGTACCCGCCTAAGTTTGAAAAATCCTACCGAGTGGTGAGCAAGCCTCTCACTCGGGGTCTTAGCTGAACTCCAGTACTCGCCTAACTTTGAAAAATCCTACCGAGTGGTCAGCAAGCCTCTCAGTGGGGGCTTTGCTGCAGTCCAATACTCGCCTAAGTTTAAAAAACCCTACCGAGTGGTGAGCAAGCCTCTCACTCGGGGGCTTGGCTGCACTCCCTTACTCGCCTAAGTTTGAAAAATCCTACCGAGTGGTGAGCAAGCCTCTCACTCGGGATCTTAGCTGCTGCCCAGTACTCGCCTAAATTTGAAAAATCCTACCGAGTGGTGAGGAAGCCTCTCACTCGGGGGCTTAGCTGCAGTCCAATACTCGCCTAAGTTTAAAAATCCCTACCGAGTGGTGAGCAAGCCTCTCTCTCGGGGGCTTAGCTGCACTATAGTACTCGCCTAAGTTTAAAAAATCCTACCGAGTGGTGAGCAACCATCTCACTAGGGCGCTTAGCTGCAGTCCACTACTCGCCTAAGTTTAAAAAATCCTACCAAGTGGTGAGCAAGCCTCTCACTCGGGGGCTTAGCTGCAGTCCAGCACTCGCCTAAGTTTAAAAAACCCTACCGAGTGGTGAGCAAGCCTCTCACTCGGGGGCTTAGCTGCACTGCAGTACTCGCCTAAGTTTGAAAAATCCTACCGGGTGGTGAGCAACCCTCTCACTAGGGCGCTTAGCTGTAGTCCACTACTCGCCTAAGTTTAAAAAATCCTACCAAGTGGTGAGCAAGCCTCTCACTCGGGGGCTTAGTTGCAGTCCGGTACTCGCCTAAGTTTAAAAAATCCTACCGAGTGGTGAGCAAGCCTCTCACTCGTGGGCTTAGCTGCACTCTAGTACCCGCCTAAGTTTGACAAATCCTACCGAGTGGTGAGCAAGCCTCACACTCAGGATCTTAGCTGCACTCCAGTACTCGCCTAACTTTGAAAAATCCTACCGAGTGGTCAGGAAGCCTCTCAGGCAGGGGCTTAGTTGCAGTCCAGTACTCGCCTAAGTTTGAAAAACCCTACCGAGTGGTGAGCAAGCCTCTCAGTCAGGGGCTTAGGTGCACTCCAGTACTCGCCTAAGTTTGAAAAATCCTACCGAGTGGTGAGCAAGCCTGTCACTCGGGGTCTTAGCTGCAGTCCAGTACTCGCCTAAATTTGAAAAATCCTACCGAGTGGTGAGGAAGCCTCTCACTCGGGGGCTTAGCTGCAGTCCAATACTCGCCTATGTTTAAAAAACCCTACCGAGTGGTGAGCAAGCCTCTCACTCGGGGCTTAGCTGCACTGCACTACTCGCATAAGTTTGAAAAATCCTACCGAGTGGTGAGCAACCCTCTCACTGGGGGCGCTTAGCTGCAGTCCACTACTCGCCTAAGTTTAAAAAATCCTACCGAGTGGTGAGCAAACCTCTCACTCGGGGGGTTAGCTACAGTCCAGTACTCGCCTAAGTTTAAAAAATCCTACCGAGTGGTGAGCAACCCTCTCACTCGGGGGCTTAGCTGCACTCCAGTACTCGCCTAACTTTGAAAAATCCTTCCTAGTTGTGAGCGAACCTCTCACTCGGGGTCTTAGCTGCACTCCAGTACACGCCTAACTTTGAAAAATCCTACCGAGTGGTCAGGAAGCCTCTCACGCAGGGGCTTAGCTGCAGTCCACTACTCGCCTAAGTTTGAAAAACCCTACGGAGTGGTGAGCAAGCCTCTCACTCGGGGGCTTAGCTGCACTCCATTACTCGCCTAAGTTTGAAAAATCCTACCGAGTGCGGAGCAAGCCTCTCACTCGGGGTCTTAGCTGCAGTCCAGTACTCGCCTAAATTTGAAAAATCCTACCGAGTGGTGAGGAAGCCTCTCACTCGGGGGCTTAGCTGCAGTCCAATACTCGCTTAAGTTTAAAAAACCCTACCGAGTGGTGAGCAAGCCTCTCACTCGGGGGCTTAGCTGCACTCCAGTACTCGCCTAAGTTTGAAAAATCCTACCAAGTGGTGAGCAAGCCCCTCACTCGGGGGCTTAGCTGCAGTCCAGTACTCGCCTAAGTTTAAAAAACCCTACCGACTGGTGAGCAACGCTCTCACTCGGGGGCTTAGCTGCACTCCAGTACTCGCCTAACTTTCAAAAATCCTACCGAGTGGTGAGGAAGTCTCTCACTCGGTGGCTGAGCTGCAGTCCAATACTCGCCTAAGTTTAAAAAACCCTACCGAGTGGTGAGCAAGCCTCTCACTCGGGGGCTTAGCTGCACTCCAGTACCCGCCTAAGTTTGAAAAATCCTACCGAGTGGTGAGCGAGCCTCTCGCTCGGGGTCTTAGCTGCAGTCCAGTACTCACCTAAAATTGAAAAATCCTACCAAGTGATGAGCAAGCCTCTCACTCGGCTGATTAGCTACAGTCCTATACTCGCCTAAGTTTGAAAAATCCTACCGAGTGGTGAGCAACCCTCTCACTCGGGGGCTTAGCTGCACTCCAGTACTCGCCTAACTTTGAAAAATCCTACCTAGTGGTGAGGAAGCCTCTCACTCGGGGGCTTAGCTGCAGTCCAATACTCGCCTAAGTTTAAAAAACCCTACCGAGTGGTGAGCAAGCCTCTCACTCGGGGGCTTAGCTGCACTCGAGTACTCGCCTAAGTTTGAAAAATCCTACCGAGTGGTGAGCAAGCCTCTCACTCGGGGGCTTAGCTGCAGTCCAATACTAGCCTAAGTTTAAAAAACCCTACCGAGTGGTGAGCAACACTCTCACTCGGGGGCTTAGCTGCACTGCAGTACTCGCCTAACTTTGAAAAATCCTACCGAGTGGTGAGGAAGCCTCTCACACGGGGGCTTAGCTGCAGTCCAATACTCGCCTAAGTTTAAAAAACCCTACCGAGTGGTGAGCAAGCCTCTCACTCGGGGGCTTAGCTGCACTCGAGTACTCGCCTAAGTTTGAAAAATCCTACCGAGTGGTGAGCAAGCCTCTCACTCGGGGGCTTAGCTGCAGTCCAATACTAGCCTAAGTTTAAAAAACCCTACCGAGTGGTGAGCAACACTCTCACTCGGGGGCTTAGCTGCACTGCAGTACTCGCCTAACTTTGAAAAATCCTACCGAGTGGTGAGGAAGCCTCTCACACGGGGGCTTAGCTGCAGTCCAATACTCGCCTAAGTTTAAAAAACCCTACCGAGTGGTGAGCAAGCCTTTCACTCGGGGTCTTAGCTGCAGTCCAGTACTCGCCTAAATTTGAAAAATCCTACCGAGTGGTGAGGAAGCCTCTCACTCGGGGGCTTAGCTGCAGTCCAATACTCGCCTAAGTTTAAAAAACCCTACCGAGTGGTGAGCAAGCCTCTCACTCGGGGGCTTAGCTGCAGTCGAGTACTCGCCTAAGTTTAAAAAATCCTACAGAGTGGTGAGCAAGCCTCTCACTCGGGGTCTTAGATACAGTTCACTACTCGCCTAAGTTTAAAAAATCCTACCAAGTGGTGATCAAGCCTCTCACTCGGGGTCTTAGCTACAGTTCACTACTCGCCTAAGTTTAAAAAATCCTACCAAGTGGTGAGCAAGCCTCTCACTCGGGGGCATAGCCACAGTCTAGTACTCGCCAAAGTTTGAAATATCCTACCGAGTGGTGAGGAAGCCTCTCACTCGGGGGCTTAGCTGCAGTCCAGTACTCGCCTAAGTTTAAAAAACCCTACCGAGTGGTGAGGAAGCCTCTCACTCGGGGGCTTAGCTGCACTCCAGTACTCGCCAAAGTTTAAAAAACCCTACCGAGTGGTGAGCAAGCCTCTCACTCGGGGGCGTAGCTACAGTCCCGTACTCGCCAAAGTTTGAAAAATCCTACCGAGTGGTGAGGAAGCCTCTCACTCGGGGGCTTAGTTGCAGTCCAATACTCGCCTAAGTTTAAAAAATCCTACCGAGTGGTGAGGAAGCCTCTCACTCGGGGGCTTAGCTGCAGTCCAGTACTCGCCTAAGATTAAAAAACCCTACCGAGTGGTGAGCAAGCCTCTCACTCGGGGGCTTAGCTGCACTCCAGTACTCGCCTAAGTTTGAAAAATCCTACCGAGTGGTGAGCAAGCCTCTCACTCGGGGGCTTAGCTGCAGTCCAATACTCGCCTAGTTTAAAAAACCCTACCGAGTGGTGAGCAACGCTCTCACTCGGGGGCTTAGCTGCACTCCAGTACTCGCCTAACTTTGAAAAATCCTACCGAGTGGTGAGGAAGCCTCTCACTCGGGGGCTTAGCTGCAGTCCAATACTCGCCTAAGTTTAAAAAACCCTACCGATTGGTGAGCAAGCCTCTCACTCAGGGGCTTAGCTGCAGTCCAGTACCCGCCTAAGTTTGAAAAGTCCAACCGAGTGGTGAGCAAGCCTCTCACTCGGGGTCTTAGCTGCAGTCTAGTACTCGCCTAAATTTGAAAAATTCTACCGAGTGGTGAGGAAGCCTCTCACTCGGGGGCTTAGCTGCAGTCCAATACTCGCCTAACTTTGAAAAATCCTACCTAGTTGTGAGCGAGCCTCTCACTCGGGGTCTTAGCTGCACTCCAGTACACGCCTAACTTTGAAAAATCCTACCGAGTGGTCAGGAAGCCGCTCACACAGGGGTCTTAGCTGCAGTCCAGTACTCGCCTAAGTTTAAAAAATCCTACCGAGTGGTGAGCAACCCTCTTACTCGGGGGCTTAGCTGCACTCCAGTACTCGCCTAACTTTGAAAAATCCTACCTAGTTGTGAGCGAGCCTCTCACTCGGGGTCTTAGCTGCACTCCAGTACACGCCTAACTTTGAAAAATCCTACCGAGTGGTCAGGAAGCGTCTCACGCAGGGGCTTAGCTGCAGTCCACTACTCGCCTAAGTTTGAAAAACCCTACCGAGTGGTGAGCAAGCCTCTCACTCGGGGGCTTAGCTGCACTCCATTACTCGCCTAAGTTTGAAAAATCCTACCGAGTGGTGAGCAAGCCTCTCACTCGGGGTCTTAGCTGCAGTCCAGTACTCGCCTAAATTTGAAAAATCCTACCGAGTGGTGAGGAAGCCTCTCACTCGGGGGCTTAGCTGCAGTCCAATACTCGCCTAAGTTTAAAAAAACCTACCGAGTGGTGAGCAAGCCTCTCACTCGGGGGCTTAGCTGCACTCCAGTACTCGCCTAAGTTTGAAAAATCCTACCGAGTGGTGAGCAAACCTCTCACTCGGGGGCTTAGCTGCAGTCCAGTACTCGCCTAAGTTTAAAAAACCCTACCGAGTGGTGAGCAACGCTCTCACTCGGGGGCTTAGCTGCACTCCAGTACTCGCCTAACTTTGAAAAATCCTACCGAGTGGTGAGGAAGTCTCTCACTCGGTGGCTGAGCTGCAGTCCAATACTCGCCTAAGTTTAAAAAACCCTACCGAGTGGTGAGCAAGCCTCTCACTCGGGGGCTTAGCTGCACTCCAGTACCCGCCTAAGTTTGAAAAATCCTACCGAGTGGTGAGCAAGCCTCTCGCTCGGGGTCTTAGCTGCAGTCCAGTACTCACCTAAATTTGAAAAATCCTACCGAGTGGTGAGGAAGCCTCTCACTCGGGGGCTTAGCTGTAGTCCAATACTCGCCTAAGTTTAAAAAACCCTACCGAGTGGTGAGCAAGCCTCTCACTCAGGGGCTTAGCTGCAGTCGAGTAGTCGGCTAAGTTTAAAAAATCCTACAGAGTAGTGAGCAAGCCTCTCACTCGGGGTCTTAGCTACAGTTCACTACTCGCCTAAGTTTAAAAAATCCTACCAAGTGGTGAGCAAGCCTCTCACTCGGGGGCGTAGCCACAGTCTAGTACTCGCCAAAGTTTGAAATATCCTACCGAGTGGTGAGGAAGCCTCTCACTCGGGGGCTTAGCTGCAGTCCAGTACTCGCCTAAGTTTAAAAAACCCTACCGAGTGGTGAGGAAGCCTCTCACTCGGGGGCTTAGCTGCACTCCAGTACTCGCCTAACTTTGAAAAATCCTACCGAGTTGTGAGCGAGCCTCTCACTCGGGGTCTTAGCTGCACTCCAGTACACGCCTAACTTTGAAAAATCCTACCGAGTGGTCAGGAAGCCTCTCACGCAGGGGCTTAGCTGTAGTCCACTACTCGCCTAAGTTTGAAAAACCCTACCGAGTGGTGAGCAAGCCTCTCACTCGGGGGCTTAGCTGCACTCCATTACTCGCCTAAGTTTGAAAAATCCTACCGAGTGGTGAGCAACCCTCTCACTGGGGCGCTCAGCTGCAGTCCACTACTCTCCTAAGTTTTAAAAATCCTACCGAGTGGTGAGCAAGCCTCTCACTCGGGGGCTTAACAACAGTCCAGTACTCGCCTAAGTAAAAAAATCCTACCGAGTGATGAGCAACCCTCTCACTCGGGGGCTTAGCTGCACTCCAATACTCGCCTAACTTCGAAAAATCCTACCTAGTGGTGAGCAAGCCTCTCACTCGGGGGCTTAGCTGCTGTCCAATACTCGCCTAAGTTTAGGAAACCCTACCGAGTGGTGAGCAAGCCTCTCACTCGGGGGCTTAGCTGCACTCCAGTACTCGCCTAAGTTTGAAAAATCCTACTGAGTGGTGAGCAAGCCTCTCACTCGTGGGCTTAGCTGCAGTCCAATACTCGCCTAAGTTTAAAAAACCCTACCGAGTGGTGAGCAACGCTCTCACTCGGGGGCTTAGCTGCACTCCAGTACTCGCCTAAGTTTAAAAAACCCTACCGAGTGGTGAGCAAGCCTCTCACTCGGGGGCTTAGCTGCACTCCAGTACCTGCCTAAGTTTGAAAAATCCTACCGAGTGGTGAGCAAGCCTCTCATTCAGGGGCTTAGTTGCAGTCCAGTACTCGCGTAAGTTTAAAAAATACTACCGAGTGGTGAGCAAGCCTCTCACTCGGGGTCTTAGCTGCAGTTCACTACTCGCCTAAGTTTAAAAAATCCAACCAAGTGGTGAGGAAGCCTCTCACTCGGGGGCGTAGCTACAGTCCAGTACTCGCCAAAGTTTGAAAAATCCTACCGAGTGGTGAGGAAGCCTCTCACTCGGGGGCTTAGCTGCAGTCCAGTACTCGCCTAAGTTTAAAAAACCCTACCGAGTGGTGAGCAAGCCTCTCACTCGGGGGCTTAGCTGCACTGCAGTACTCGCCTAAGTTTGAAAAATCCTACCGAGTGGTGAGCAACCCTCTCACGGGGGCGCTTAGCTGCAGTCCACTACTCGCCTAAGTTTAAAAAATCCTACCGAGTGGTGAGCAAGCCTCTCACTCGGGGGCTTAACTACAGTCCAGTACTCGCCTAAGTTTAAAAAATCCTACCGAGTGGTGAGCAACCCTCTCACTCGGGGGCTTAGCTGCTCTCCAATACTCGCCTAACTTTGAAAAATCCTACCTAGTGGTGAGGAAGCCTCTCACTCGGGGGCTTAGCTGCAGTCCAATACTCGCCTAAGTTTAAAAAACCCTACCGAGTGGTGAGCAAGCCTCTCACTCGGGGACTTAGCTGCACTCCAGTACCCGCCTAAGTTTGAAAAATCCTACCGAGTGGTGAGCAAGCCTCTCACTCGGGGTCTTAGCTGAACTCCAGTACTCGCCTAACTTTGAAAAATCCTACCGAGTGGTCAGCAAGCCTCTCAGTGGGGGCTTTGCTGCAGTCCAATACTCGCCTAAGTTTAAAAAACCCTACCGAGTGGTGAGCAAGCCTCTCACTCGGGGGCTTGGCTGCACTCCCTTACTCGCCTAAGTTTGAAAAATCCTACCGAGTGGTGAGCAAGCCTCTCACTCGGGATCTTAGCTGCTGCCCAGTACTCGCCTAAATTTGAAAAATCCTACCGAGTGGTGAGGAAGCCTCTCACTCGGGGGCTTAGCTGTAGTCCAATACTCGCCTAAGTTTAAAAAACCCTACCGAGTGGTGAGCAAGCCTCTCACTCGGGGGCTTAGCTGCAGTCGAGTAGTCGGCTAAGTTTAAAAAATCCTACAGAGTAGTGAGCAAGCCTCTCACTCGGGGTCTTAGCTACAGTTCACTACTCGCCTAAGTTTAAAAAATCCTACCAAGTGGTGAGCAAGCCTCTCACTCGGGGGCGTAGCCACAGTCTAGTACTCGCCAAAGTTTGAAATATCCTACCGAGTGGTGAGGAAGCCTCTCACTCGGGGGCTTAGCTGCAGTCCAGTACTCGCCTAAGTTTAAAAAACCCTACCGAGTGGTGAGGAAGCCTCTCACTCGGGGGCTTAGCTGCACTCCAGTACTCGCCTAACTTTGAAAAATCCTACCGAGTTGTGAGCGAGCCTCTCACTCGGGGTCTTAGCTGCACTCCAGTACACGCCTAACTTTGAAAAATCCTACCGAGTGGTCAGGAAGCCTCTCACGCAGGGGCTTAGCTGTAGTCCACTACTCGCCTAAGTTTGAAAAACCCTACCGAGTGGTGAGCAAGCCTCTCACTCGGGGGCTTAGCTGCACTCCATTACTCGCCTAAGTTTGAAAAATCCTACCGAGTGGTGAGCAACCCTCTCACTGGGGCGCTCAGCTGCAGTCCACTACTCGCCTAAGTTTTAAAAATCCTACTGAGTGGTGAGCAAGCCTCTGACTCGGGGGCTTAACAACAGTCCAGTACTCGCCTAAGTAAAAAAATCCTACCGAGTGATGAGCAACCCTCTCACTCGGGGGCTTAGCTGCACTCCAATACTCGCCTAACTTCGAAAAATCCTACCTAGTGGTGAGCAAGCCTCTCACTCGGGGGCTTAGCTGCTGTCCAATACTCGCCTAAGTTTAGGAAACCCTACCGAGTGGTGAGCAAGCCTCTCACTCGGGGGCTTAGCTGCACTCCAGTACTCGCCTAAGTTTGAAAAATCCTACTGAGTGGTGAGCAAGCCTCTCACTCGTGGGCTTAGCTGCAGTCCAATACTCGCCTAAGTTTAAAAAACCCTACCGAGTGGTGAGCAACGCTCTCACTCGGGGGCTTAGCTGCACTCCAGTACTCGCCTAACTTTGAAAAATCCAACCGAGTGGTGAGGAAGCCTCTCACTCGGGGGCTTAGCTGCACTCCAGTACTCTCCTAAGTTTAAAAAACCCTACCGAGTGGTGAGCAAACCTCTCACTCGGGGGCTTAGCTGCTGTCCAATACTCGCCTAAGTTTAGGAAACCCTACCGAGTGGTGAGCAAGCCTCTCACTCGGGGGCTTAGCTGCACTCCAGTACTCGCCTAAGTTTGAAAAATCCTACTGAGTGGTGAGCAAGCCTCTCACTCGTGGGCTTAGCTGCAGTCCAATACTCGCCTAAGTTTAAAAAACCCTACCGAGTGGTGAGCAACGCTCTCACTCGGGGGCTTAGCTGCACTCCAGTACTCGCCTAACTTTGAAAAATCCAACCGAGTGGTGAGGAAGCCTCTCACTCGGGGGCTTAGCTGCACTCCAGTACTCTCCTAAGTTTAAAAAACCCTACCGAGTGGTGAGCAAGCCTCTCACTCGGGGGCTTAGCTGCACTCCAGTACCTGCCTAAGTTTGAAAAATCCTACCGAGTGGTGAGCAAGCCTCTCATTCAGGGGCTTAGTTGCAGTCCAGTACTCGCGTAAGTTTAAAAAATACTACCGAGTGGTGAGCAAGCCTCTCACTCGGGGTCTTAGCTGCAGTTCACTACTCGCCTAAGTTTAAAAAATCCAACCAAGTGGTGAGGAAGCCTCTCACTCGGGGGCGTAGCTACAGTCCAGTACTCGCCAAAGTTTGAAAAATCCTACCGAGTGGTGAGGAAGCCTCTCACTCGGGGGCTTAGCTGCAGTCCAGTACTCGCCTAAGTTTAAAAAACCCTACCGAGTGGTGAGCAAGCCTCTCACTCGGGGGCTTAGCTGCACTGCAGTACTCGCCTAAGTTTGAAAAATCCTACCGAGTGGTGAGCAACCCTCTCACGGGGGCGCTTAGCTGCAGTCCACTACTCGCCTAAGTTTAAAAAATCCTACCGAGTGGTGAGCAAGCCTCTCACTCGGGGGCTTAACTACAGTCCAGTACTCGCCTAAGTTTAAAAAATCCTACCGAGTGGTGAGCAACCCTCTCACTCGGGGGCTTAGCTGCTCTCCAATACTCGCCTAACTTTGAAAAATCCTACCTAGTGGTGAGGAAGCCTCTCACTCGGGGGCTTAGCTGCAGTCCAATACTCGCCTAAGTTTAAAAAACCCTACCGAGTGGTGAGCAAGCCTCTCACTCGGGGGCTTAGCTGCACTCCAGTACCCGCCTAAGTTTGAAAAATCCTACCGAGTGGTGAGCAAGCCTCTCACTCGGGGTCTTAGCTGAACTCCAGTACTCGCCTAACTTTGAAAAATCCTACCGAGTGGTCAGCAAGCCTCTCAGTGGGGGCTTTGCTGCAGTCCAATACTCGCCTAAGTTTAAAAAACCCTACCGAGTGGTGAGCAAGCCTCTCACTCGGGGGCTTGGCTGCACTCCCTTACTCGCCTAAGTTTGAAAAATCCTACCGAGTGGTGAGCAAGCCTCTCACTCGGGATCTTAGCTGCTGCCCAGTACTCGCCTAAATTTGAAAAATCCTACCGAGTGGTGAGGAAGCCTCTCACTCGGGGGCTTAGCTGTAGTCCAATACTCGCCTAAGTTTAAAAAACCCTACCGAGTGGTGAGCAAGCCTCTCACTCGGGGGCTTAGCTGCAGTCGAGTAGTCGGCTAAGTTTAAAAAATCCTACAGAGTAGTGAGCAAGCCTCTCACTCGGGGTCTTAGCTACAGTTCACTACTCGCCTAAGTTTAAAAAATCCTACCAAGTGGTGAGCAAGCCTCTCACTCGGGGGCGTAGCCACAGTCTAGTACTCGCCAAAGTTTGAAATATCCTACCGAGTGGTGAGGAAGCCTCTCACTCGGGGGCTTAGCTGCAGTCCAGTACTCGCCTAAGTTTAAAAAACCCTACCGAGTGGTGAGGAAGCCTCTCACTCGGGGGCTTAGCTGCACTCCAGTACTCGCCTAACTTTGAAAAATCCTACCGAGTTGTGAGCGAGCCTCTCACTCGGGGTCTTAGCTGCACTCCAGTACACGCCTAACTTTGAAAAATCCTACCGAGTGGTCAGGAAGCCTCTCACGCAGGGGCTTAGCTGTAGTCCACTACTCGCCTAAGTTTGAAAAACCCTACCGAGTGGTGAGCAAGCCTCTCACTCGGGGGCTTAGCTGCACTCCATTACTCGCCTAAGTTTGAAAAATCCTACCGAGTGGTGAGCAACCCTCTCACTGGGGCGCTCAGCTGCAGTCCACTACTCGCCTAAGTTTTAAAAATCCTACCGAGTGGTGAGCAAGCCTCTCACTCGGGGGCTTAACAACAGTCCAGTACTCGCCTAAGTAAAAAAATCCTACCGAGTGATGAGCAACCCTCTCACTCGGGGGCTTAGCTGCACTCCAATACTCGCCTAACTTCGAAAAATCCTACCTAGTGGTGAGCAAGCCTCTCACTCGGGGGCTTAGCTGCTGTCCAATACTCGCCTAAGTTTAGGAAACCCTACCGAGTGGTGAGCAAGCCTCTCACTCGGGGGCTTAGCTGCACTCCAGTACTCGCCTAAGTTTGAAAAATCCTACTGAGTGGTGAGCAAGCCTCTCACTCGTGGGCTTAGCTGCAGTCCAATACTCGCCTAAGTTTAAAAAACCCTACCGAGTGGTGAGCAACGCTCTCACTCGGGGGCTTAGCTGCACTCCAGTACTCGCCTAACTTTGAAAAATCCAACCGAGTGGTGAGGAAGCCTCTCACTCGGGGGCTTAGCTGCACTCCAGTACTCTCCTAAGTTTAAAAAACCCTACCGAGTGGTGAGCAAGCCTCTCACTCGGGGGCTTAGCTGCACTCCAGTACCTGCCTAAGTTTGAAAAATCCTACGGAGTGGTGAGCAAGCCTATCATTCAGGGGCTTAGTTGCAGTCCAGTACTCGCGTAAGTTTAAAAAATACTACCGAGTGGTGAGCAAGCCTCTCACTCGGGGTCTTAGCTGCAGTTCACTACTCGCCTAAGTTTAAAAAATCCAACCAAGTGGTGAGGAAGCCTCTCACTCGGGGGCGTAGCTACAGTCCAGTACTCGCCAAAGTTTGAAAAATCCTACCGAGTGGTGAGGAAGCCTCTCACTCAGGGGCTTAGCTGCAGTCCAGTACTCGCCTAAGTTTAAAAAACCCTACCGAGTGGTGAGCAAGCCTCTCACTCGGGGGCTTAGCTGCACTGCAGTACTCGCCTAAGTTTGAAAAATCCTACCGAGTGGTGAGCAACCCTCTCACGGGGGCGCTTAGCTGCAGTCCACTACTCGCCTAAGTTTAAAAAATCCTACCGAGTGGTGAGCAAGCCTCTCACTCGGGGGCTTAACTACAGTCCAGTACTCGCCTAAGTTTAAAAAATCCTACCGAGTGGTGAGCAACCCTCTCACTCGGGGGCTTAGCTGCTCTCCAATACTCGCCTAACTTTGAAAAATCCTACCTAGTGGTGAGGAAGCCTCTCACTCGGGGGCTTAGCTGCAGTCCAATACTCGCCTAAGTTTAAAAAACCCTACCGAGTGGTGAGCAAGCCTCTCACTCGGGGGCTTAGCTGCACTCCAGTACCCGCCTAAGTTTGAAAAATCCTACCGAGTGGTGAGCAAGCCTCTCACTCGGGGTCTTAGCTGAACTCCAGTACTCGCCTAACTTTGAAAAATCCTACCGAGTGGTCAGCAAGCCTCTCAGTGGGGGCTTTGCTGCAGTCCAATACTCGCCTAAGTTTAAAAAACCCTACCGAGTGGTGAGCAAGCCTCTCACTCGGGGGCTTGGCTGCACTCCCTTACTCGCCTAAGTTTGAAAAATCCTACCGAGTGGTGAGCAAGCCTCTCACTCGGGATCTTAGCTGCTGCCCAGTACTCGCCTAAATTTGAAAAATCCTACCGAGTGGTGAGGAAGCCTCTCACTCGGGGGCTTAGCTGCAGTCCAATACTCGCCTAAGTTTAAAAATCCCTACCGAGTGGTGAGCAAGCCTCTCTCTCGGGGGCTTAGCTGCACTACAGTACTCGCCTAAGTTTAAAAAATGCTACCGAGTGGTGAGCAACCATCTCACTAGGGCGCTTAGCTGCAGTCCACTACTCGCCTAAGTTTAAAAAATCCTACCAAGTGGTGAGCAAGCCTCTCACTCGGGGGCTTAGCTGAAGTCCAGTACTCGCGTAAGTTTAAAAAATACTACCGAGTGGTGAGCAAGCCTCTCACTCGGGGTCTTAGCTGCAGTCCAGTACTCGCGTAAGTTTAAAAAATACTACCGAGTGGTGAGCAAGCCTCTCACTCGGGGTCTTAGCTGCAGTTCACTACTCGCCTAAGTTTAAAAAATCCAACCAAGTGGTGAGGAAGCCTCTCACTCGGGGGCGTAGCTACAGTCCAGTACTCGCCAAAGTTTGAAAAATCCTACCGAGTGGTGAGGAAGCCTCTCACTCAGGGGCTTAGCTGCAGTCCAGTACTCGCCTAAGTTTAAAAAACCCTACCGAGTGGTGAGCAAGCCTCTCACTCGGGGGCTTAGCTGCACTGCAGTACTCGCCTAAGTTTGAAAAATCCTACCGAGTGGTGAGCAACCCTCTCACGGGGGCGCTTAGCTGCAGTCCACTACTCGCCTAAGTTTAAAAAATCCTACCGAGTGGTGAGCAAGCCTCTCACTCGGGGGCTTAACTACAGTCCAGTACTCGCCTAAGTTTAAAAAATCCTACCGAGTGGTGAGCAACCCTCTCACTCGGGGGCTTAGCTGCTCTCCAATACTCGCCTAACTTTGAAAAATCCTACCTAGTGGTGAGGAAGCCTCTCACTCGGGGGCTTAGCTGCAGTCCAATACTCGCCTAAGTTTAAAAAACCCTACCGAGTGGTGAGCAAGCCTCTCACTCGGGGGCTTAGCTGCACTCCAGTACCCGCCTAAGTTTGAAAAATCCTACCGAGTGGTGAGCAAGCCTCTCACTCGGGGTCTTAGCTGAACTCCAGTACTCGCCTAACTTTGAAAAATCCTACCGAGTGGTCAGCAAGCCTCTCAGTGGGGGCTTTGCTGCAGTCCAATACTCGCCTAAGTTTAAAAAACCCTACCGAGTGGTGAGCAAGCCTCTCACTCGGGGGCTTGGCTGCACTCCCTTACTCGCCTAAGTTTGAAAAATCCTACCGAGTGGTGAGCAAGCCTCTCACTCGGGATCTTAGCTGCTGCCCAGTACTCGCCTAAATTTGAAAAATCCTACCGAGTGGTGAGGAAGCCTCTCACTCGGGGGCTTAGCTGCAGTCCAATACTCGCCTAAGTTTAAAAATCCCTACCGAGTGGTGAGCAAGCCTCTCTCTCGGGGGCTTAGCTGCACTACAGTACTCGCCTAAGTTTAAAAAATGCTACCGAGTGGTGAGCAACCATCTCACTAGGGCGCTTAGCTGCAGTCCACTACTCGCCTAAGTTTAAAAAATCCTACCAAGTGGTGAGCAAGCCTCTCACTCGGGGGCTTAGCTGAAGTCCAGTACTCGCCTAAGTTTAAAAAACCCTACCGAGTGGTGAGCAAGCCTCTCACTCGGGGGCTTAGCTGCACTGCAGTACTCGCCTAAGTTTGAAAAATCCTACCGAGTGGTGAGCAACCCTCTCACTAGGGCGCTTAGCTGTAGTCCACTACTCGCCTAAGTTTAAAAAATCCTACCAAGTGGTGAGCAAGCCTCTCACTCGGGGGCTTAGTTGCAGTCCGGTACTCGCCTAAGTTTAAAAAATCCTACCGAGTGGTGAGCAAGCCTCTCACTCGGGGGCTTAGTTGCAGTCCAATACTCGCCTAAGTTTAAAAAACCCTACCGAGTGGTGAGCAAGCCTCTCACTCGTGCGCTTAGCTGCACTCTAGTACCCGCCTAAGTTTGACAAATCCTACCGAGTGGTGAGCAAGCCTCACACTCAGGATCTTAGCTGCACTCCAGTACTCGCCTAACTTTGAAAAATCCTACCGAGTGGTCAGGAAGCCTCTCAGGCAGGGGCTTAGCTGCAGTCCAGTACTCGCCTAAGTTTGAAAAATCCTACTGAGTGGTGAGCAAGCCTCTCACTCGTGGGCTTAGCTGCAGTCCAATACTCGCCTAAGTTTAAAAAACCCTACCGAGTGGTGAGCAACGCTCTCACTCGGGGGCTTAGCTGCACTCCAGTACTCGCCTAACTTTGAAAAATCCAACCGAGTGGTGAGGAAGCCTCTCACTCGGGGGCTTAGCTGCACTCCAGTACTCTCCTAAGTTTAAAAAACCCTACCGAGTGGTGAGCAAGCCTCTCACTCGGGGGCTTAGCTGCACTCCAGTACCTGCCTAAGTTTGAAAAATCCTACGGAGTGGTGAGCAAGCCTATCATTCAGGGGCTTAGTTGCAGTCCAGTACTCGCGTAAGTTTAAAAAATACTACCGAGTGGTGAGCAAGCCTCTCACTCGGGGTCTTAGCTGCAGTTCACTACTCGCCTAAGTTTAAAAAATCCAACCAAGTGGTGAGGAAGCCTCTCACTCGGGGGCGTAGCTACAGTCCAGTACTCGCCAAAGTTTGAAAAATCCTACCGAGTGGTGAGGAAGCCTCTCACTCAGGGGCTTAGCTGCAGTCCAGTACTCGCCTAAGTTTAAAAAACCCTACCGAGTGGTGAGCAAGCCTCTCACTCGGGGGCTTAGCTGCACTGCAGTACTCGCCTAAGTTTGAAAAATCCTACCGAGTGGTGAGCAACCCTCTCACGGGGGCGCTTAGCTGCAGTCCACTACTCGCCTAAGTTTAAAAAATCCTACCGAGTGGTGAGCAAGCCTCTCACTCGGGGGCTTAACTACAGTCCAGTACTCGCCTAAGTTTAAAAAATCCTACCGAGTGGTGAGCAACCCTCTCACTCGGGGGCTTAGCTGCTCTCCAATACTCGCCTAACTTTGAAAAATCCTACCTAGTGGTGAGGAAGCCTCTCACTCGGGGGCTTAGCTGCAGTCCAATACTCGCCTAAGTTTAAAAAACCCTACCGAGTGGTGAGCAAGCCTCTCACTCGGGGGCTTAGCTGCACTCCAGTACCCGCCTAAGTTTGAAAAATCCTACCGAGTGGTGAGCAAGCCTCTCACTCGGGGTCTTAGCTGAACTCCAGTACTCGCCTAACTTTGAAAAATCCTACCGAGTGGTCAGCAAGCCTCTCAGTGGGGGCTTTGCTGCAGTCCAATACTCGCCTAAGTTTAAAAAACCCTACCGAGTGGTGAGCAAGCCTCTCACTCGGGGGCTTGGCTGCACTCCCTTACTCGCCTAAGTTTGAAAAATCCTACCGAGTGGTGAGCAAGCCTCTCACTCGGGATCTTAGCTGCTGCCCAGTACTCGCCTAAATTTGAAAAATCCTACCGAGTGGTGAGGAAGCCTCTCACTCGGGGGCTTAGCTGCAGTCCAATACTCGCCTAAGTTTAAAAATCCCTACCGAGTGGTGAGCAAGCCTCTCTCTCGGGGGCTTAGCTGCACTACAGTACTCGCCTAAGTTTAAAAAATGCTACCGAGTGGTGAGCAACCATCTCACTAGGGCGCTTAGCTGCAGTCCACTACTCGCCTAAGTTTAAAAAATCCTACCAAGTGGTGAGCAAGCCTCTCACTCGGGGGCTTAGCTGAAGTCCAGTACTCGCCTAAGTTTAAAAAACCCTACCGAGTGGTGAGCAAGCCTCTCACTCGGGGGCTTAGCTGCACTGCAGTACTCGCCTAAGTTTGAAAAATCCTACCGAGTGGTGAGCAACCCTCTCACTAGGGCGCTTAGCTGTAGTCCACTACTCGCCTAAGTTTAAAAAATCCTACCAAGTGGTGAGCAAGCCTCTCACTCGGGGGCTTAGTTGCAGTCCGGTACTCGCCTAAGTTTAAAAAATCCTACCGAGTGGTGAGCAAGCCTCTCACTCGGGGGCTTAGTTGCAGTCCAATACTCGCCTAAGTTTAAAAAACCCTACCGAGTGGTGAGCAAGCCTCTCACTCGTGCGCTTAGCTGCACTCTAGTACCCGCCTAAGTTTGACAAATCCTACCGAGTGGTGAGCAAGCCTCACACTCAGGATCTTAGCTGCACTCCAGTACTCGCCTAACTTTGAAAAATCCTACCGAGTGGTCAGGAAGCCTCTCAGGCAGGGGCTTAGCTGCAGTCCAGTACTCGCCTAAGTTTGAAAAACCCTACCGAGTGGTGAGCAAGCCTCTCACTCGGGGGCTTAGCTGCACTCCAGTACCCGCCTAAGTTTGAAAAATCCTACCGAGTGGTGAGCAAGCCTCTCACTCGGGGTCTTAGCTGAACTCCAGTACTCGCCTAACTTTGAAAAATCCTACCGAGTGGTCAGCAAGCCTCTCAGTGGGGGCTTTGCTGCAGTCCAATACTCGCCTAAGTTTAAAAAACCCTACCGAGTGGTGAGCAAGCCTCTCACTCGGGGGCTTGGCTGCACTCCCTTACTCGCCTAAGTTTGAAAAATCCTACCGAGTGGTGAGCAAGCCTCTCACTCGGGATCTTAGCTGCTGCCCAGTACTCGCCTAAATTTGAAAAATCCTACCGAGTGGTGAGGAAGCCTCTCACTCGGGGGCTTAGCTGCAGTCCAATACTCGCCTAAGTTTAAAAATCCCTACCGAGTGGTGAGCAAACCTCTCTCTCGGGGGCTTAGCTGCACTACAGTACTCGCCTAAGTTTAAAAAATGCTACCGAGTGGTGAGCAACCATCTCACTAGGGCGCTTAGCTGCAGTCCACTACTCGCCTAAGTTTAAAAAATCCTACCAAGTGGTGAGCAAGCCTCTCACTCGGGGGCTTAGCTGCAGTCCAGTACTCGCCTAAGTTTAAAAAACCCTACCGAGTGGTGAGCAAGCCTCTCACTCGGGGGCTTAGCTGCACTGCAGTACTCGCCTAAGTTTGAAAAATCCTACCGAGTGGTGAGCAAGCCTCACACTCAGGATCTTAGCTGCACTCCAGTACTCGCCTAACTTTGAAAAATCCTACCGAGTGGTCAGGAAGCCTCTCAGGCAGGGGCTTAGCTGCAATCCAGTACTCGCCTAAGTTTGAAAAACCCTACCGAGTGGTGAGCAAGCCTCTCACTCAGGGGCTTAGGTGCACTCCAGTACTCGCCTAAGTTTGAAAAATCCTACCGAGTGGTGAGCAAGCCTGTCACTCGGGGTCTTAGCTGCAGTCCAGTACTCGCCTAAATTTGAAAAATCCTACCGAGTGGTGAGGAAGCCTCTCACTCGGGGGCTTAGCTGCAGTCCAATACTCGCCTATGTTTAAAAAACCCTACCGAGTGGTGAGCAAGCCTCTCACTCGGGGCTTAGCTGCACTGCACTACTCGCATAAGTTTGAAAAATCCTACCGAGTGGTGAGCAACCCTCTCACTGGGGGCGCTTAGCTGCAGTCCACTACTCGCCTAAGTTTAAAAAATCCTACCGAGTGGTGAGCAAACCTCTCACTCGGGGGGTTAGCTACAGTCCAGTACTCGCCTAAGTTTAAAAAATCCTACCGAGTGGTGAGCAACCCTCTCACTCGGGGGCTTAGCTGCACTCCAGTACTCGCCTAACTTTGAAAAATCCTACCTAGTTGTGAGCGAACCTCTCACTCGGGGTCTTAGCTGCACTCCAGTACACGCCTAACTTTGAAAAATCCTACCGAGTGGTCAGGAAGCCTCTCACGCATGGGCTTAGCTGAAGTCCACTACTCGCCTAAGTTTGAAAAACCCTACGGAGTGGTGAGCAAGCCTCTCACTCGGGGGCTTAGCTGCACTCCATTACTCGCCTAAGTTTGAAAAATCCTACCGAGTGCGGAGCAAGCCTCTCACTCGGGGTCTTAGCTGCAGTCCAGTACTCGCCTAAATTTGAAAAATCCTACCGAGTGGTGAGGAAGCCTCTCACTCGGGGGCTTAGCTGCAGTCCAATACTCGCCTAAGTTTAAAAAACCCTACCGAGTGGTGAGCAAGCCTCTCACTCGGGGGCTTAGCTGCACTCCAGTACTCGCCTAAGTTTGAAAAATCCTACCAAGTGGTGAGCAAGCCCCTCACTCGGGGGCTTAGCTGCAGTCCAGTACTCGCCTAAGTTTAAAAAACCCTACCGACTCGTGAGCAACGCTCTCACGGGGGGGCTTAGCTGCACTCCAGTACTCGCCTAACTTTCAAAAATCCTACCGAGTGGTGAGGAAGTCTCTCACTCGGTGGCTGAGCTGCAGTCCAATACTCGCCTAAGTTTAAAAAACCCTACCGAGTGGTGAGCAAGCCTCTCACTCGGGGGCTTAGCTGCACTCCAGAACCCGCCTAAGTTTGAAAAATCCTACCGAGTGGTGAGCAAGCCTCTCGCTCGGGGTCTTAGCTGCAGTCCAGTACTCACCTAAAATTGAAAAATCCTACCAAGTGATGAGCAAGCCTCTCACTCGGCTTATTAGCTACAGTCCTATACTCGCCTAAGTTTGAAAAATCCTACAGAGTGGTGAGCAACCCTCTCACTCGGGGGCTTAGCTGCACTCCAGTACTCGCCTAACTTTGAAAAATCGTACCTAGTGGTGAGGAAGCCTCTCACTCGGGGGCTTAGCTGCAGTCCAATACTCGCCTAAGTTTAAAAAACCCTACCGAGTGGTGAGCAAGCCTCTCACTCGGGGGCTTAGCTGCACTCGAGTACTCGCCTAAGTTTGAAAAATCCTACCGAGTGGTGAGCAAGCCTCTCACTCGGGGGCTTAGCTGCAGTCCAATACTAGCCTAAGTTTAAAAAACCCTACCGAGTGGTGAGCAACACTCTCACTCGGGGGCTTAGCTGCACTGCAGTACTCGCCTAACTTTGAAAAATCCTACCGAGTGGTGAGGAAGCCTCTCACTCGGGGGCTTAGCTGCAGTCCAATACTCGCCTAAGTTTAAAAAACCCTACCGAGTGGTGAGCAAGCCTCTCACTCGGGGCTTAGCTACACTCTAGTACCCGCCTAAGTTTGAAAAATCCTACCGAGTGGTGAGCAAGCCTTTCACTCGGGGTCTTAGCTGCAGTCCAGTACTCGCCTAAATTTGAAAAATCCTACCGAGTGGTGAGTAAGCCTCTCACTCGGGGGCTTAGCTGCAGTCCAATACTCGCCTAAGTTTAAAAAACCCTACCGAGTGGTGAGCAAGCCTCTCACTCGGGGGCTTAGCTGCAGTCGAGTACTCGCCTAAGTTTAAAAAATCCTACAGAGTGGTGAGCAAGCCTCTCACTCGGGGTCTTAGATACAGTTCACTACTCGTCTAAGTTTAAAAAATCCTACCAAGTGGTGATCAAGCCTCTCACTCGGGGTCTTAGCTACAGTTCACTACTCGCCTAAGTTTAAAAAATCCTACCAAGTGGTGAGCAAGCCTCTCACTCGGGGGCATAGCCACAGTCTAGTACTCGCCAAAGTTTGAAATATCCTACCGAGTGGTGAGGAAGCCTCTCACTCGGGGGCTTAGCTGCAGTCCAGTACTCGCCTAAGTTTAAAAAACCCTACCGAGTGGTGAGGAAGCCTCTCACTCGGGGGCTTAGCTGCACTCCAGTACTCGCCAAAGTTTAAAAAACCCTACCGAGTGGTGAGCAAGCCTCTCACTCGGGGGCTTAGCTACAGTCCAGTACTCGCCTAAGTTTTAAAATCCTACCGAGTGGTGAGCAAGCATCTCATTCAGGGGCTTAGTTGCAGTCCAATACTCGCCTAAGTTTAAAAAATCCTACCGAGTGGTGAGCAAGCCTCTCACTCGGGGTCTTAGCTGCAGTTCACTACTCGCCTAAGTTTAAAAAATCCTACCAAGTGGTGAGCAAGCCTCTCACTCGGGGGCGTAGCTACAGTCCAGTACTCGCCAAAGTTTGAAAAATCCTACCGAGTGGTGAGGAAGCCTCTCACTCGGGGGCTTAGCTGCAGTCCAGTACTCGCCTAAGTTTAGAAAATCCTACCGAGTGGTGAGGAAGCCTCTCACTCGGGGGCTTAGCTGCAGTCCAGTACTCGCCTAAGATTAAAAAACCCTACCGAGTGGTGAGCAAGCCTCTCACTCGGGGGCTTAGCTGCACTCCAGTACTCGCCTAAGTTTGAAAAATCCTACCGAGTGGTGAGCAAGCCTCTCACTCGGGGGCTTAGCTGCAGTCCAATACTCGCCTAAGTTTAAAAAACCCTACCGAGTGGTGAGCAACGCTCTCACTCGGGGGCTTAGCTGCACTCCAGTACTCGCCTAACTTTGAAAAATCCTACCGACTGGTGAGGAAGCCTCTCACTCGGGGGCTTAGCTGCAGTCCAATACTCGCCTAAGTTTAAAAAACCCTACCGATTGGTGAGCAAGCCTCTCACTCAGGGGCTTAGCTGCAGTCCAGTACCCGCCTAAGTTTGAAAAGTCCAACCGAGTGGTGAGCAAGCCTCTCGCTCGGGGTCTTAGCTGCAGTCTAGTACTCGCCTAAATTTGAAAAATTCTACCGAGTGGTGAGGAAGCCTCTCACTCGGGGGCTTAGCTGCAGTCCAATACTCGCCTAACTTTGAAAAATCCTACCTAGTTGTGAGCGAGCCTCTCACTCGGGGTCTTAGCTGCACTCCAGTACACGCCTAACTTTGAAAAATCCTACCGAGTGGTCAGGAAGCCGCTCACGCAGGGGTCTTAGCTGCAGTCCAGTACTCGCCTAAGTTTAAAAAATCCTACCGAGTGGTGAGCAACCCTCTTACTCGGGGGCTTAGCTGCACTCCAGTACTCGCCTAACTTTGAAAAATCCTACCTAGTTGGGAGCGAGCCTCTCACTCGGGGTCTTAGCTGCACTCCAGTACACGCCTAACTTTGAAAAATCCTACCGAGTGGTCAGGAAGCCTCTCACGCAGGGGCTTAGCTGCAGTCCACTACTCGCCTAAGTTTGAAAAACCCTACCGAGTGGTGAGCAAGCCTCTCACTCGGGGGCTTAGCTGCACTCCATTACTCGCCTAAGTTTGAAAAATCCTACCGAGTGGTGAGCAAGCCTCTCACTCGGGGTCTTAGCTGCAGTCCAGTACTCGCCTAAATTTGAAAAATCCTACCGAGTGGTGAGGAAGCCTCTCACTCGGGGGCTTAGCTGCAGTCCAATACTCGCCTAAGTTTAAAAAACCCTACCGAGTGGTGAGCAAGCCTCTCACTCGGGGGCTTAGCTGCACTCCAGTACTCGCCTAAGTTTGAAAAATCCTACCGAGTCGTGAGCAAACCTCTCACTCGGGGGCTTAGCTGCAGTCCAGTACTCGCCTAAGTTTAAAAAACCCTACCGAGTGGTGAGTAACGCTCTCACTCGGGGGCTTAGCTGCACTCCAGTACTCGCCTAACTTTGAAAAATCCTACCGAGTGGTGAGGAAGTCTCTGACTCGGTGGCTGAGCTGCAGTCCAATACTCGCCTAAGTTCAAAAAACCCTACCGAGTGGTGAGCAAGCCTCTCACTCGGGGGCTTAGCTGCACTCCAGTACCCGCCTAAGTTTGAAAAATCCTACCGAGTGGTGAGCAAGCCTCTCGCTCGGGGTCTTAGCTGCAGTCCAGTACTCACCTAAATTTGAAAAATCCTACCGAGTGGTGAGGAAGCCTCTCACTCGGGGGCTTAGCTGCAGTCCAATCCTCGCCTAAGTTTAAAAAACCCTACCGAGTGGTGAGCAAGCCTCTCACTCGGGGGCTTAGCTGCAGTCGAGTACTCGCCTAAGTTTAAAAAGTCCTACAGAGTAGTGAGCAAGCCTCTCACTCGGGGTCTTAGCTACAGTTCACTACTCGCCTAAGTTTAAAAAATCCTACCAAGTGGTGAGCAAGCCTCTCACTCGGGGGCGTAGCCACAGTCTAGTACTCGCCAAAGTTTGAAATATCCTACCGAGTGGTGAGGAAGCCTCTCACTCGGGGGCTTAGCTGCAGTCCAGTACTCGCCTAAGTTTAAAAAACCCTACCGAGTGGTGAGGAAGCCTCTCACTCGGGGGCTTAGCTGCACTCCAGTACTCGCCAAAGTTTAAAAAACCCTACCGAGTGGTGAGCAAGCCTCTCACTCGGGGGCTTAGCTACAGTCCAGTACTCGCCTAAGTTTTAAAATCCTACCGAGTGGTGAGCAAGCATCTCATTCAGGGGCTTAGTTGCAGTCCAATACTCGCCTAAGTTTAAAAAATCCTACCGAGTGGTGAGCAAGCCTCTCACTCGGGGTCTTAGCTGCAGTTCACTACTCGCCTAAGTTTAAAAAATCCTACCAAGTGGTGAGCAAGCCTCTCACTCGGGGGCGTAGCTACAGTCCAGTACTCGCCTAAGTTTGAAAAATCCTACCGAATGGTGAGGAAGCCTCTCACTCGGGGGCTTAGCTGCAGTCCAGTACTCGCCTAAGTTTAAAAAATCCTACCGAGTGGTGAGGAAGCCTCTCACTCGGGGGCTTAGCTGCAGTCCAGTACTCGCCTAAGATTAAAAAACCCTACCGAGTGGTGAGCAAGCCTCTCACTCGGGGGCTTAGCTGCACTCCAGTACTCGCCTAAGTTTGAAAAAACCTACCGAGTGGTGAGCAAGCCTCTCACTCGGGGGCTTAGCTGCAGTCCAATACTCGCCTAAGTTTAAAAAACCCTACCGAGTGGTGAGCAACGCTCTCACTCGGGGGCTTAGCTGCACTCCAGTACTCGCCTAACTTTGAAAAATCCTACCGACTGGTGAGGAAGCCTCTCACTCGGGGGCTTAGCTGCAGTCCAATACTCGCCTAAGTTTAAAAAACCCTACCGATTGGTGAGCAAGCCTCTCACTCAGGGGCTTAGCTGCAGTCCAGTACCCGCCTAAGTTTGAAAAGTCCAACCGAGTGGTGAGCAAGCCTCTCACTCGGGGTCTTAGCTGCAGTCTAGTACTCGCCTAAATTTGAAAAATTCTACCGAGTGGTGAGGAAGCCTCTCACTCGGGGGCTTAGCTGCAGTCCAATACTCGCCTAACTTTGAAAAATCCTACCTAGTTGTGAGCAAGCCTCTGACTCGGGGTCTTAGCTGCACTCCAGTACACGCCTAACTTTGAAAAATCCTACCGAGTGGTCAGGAAGCCGCTCACGCAGGGGTCTTAGCTGCAGTCCAGTACTCGCCTAAGTTTAAAAAATCCTACCGAGTGGTGAGCAACCCTCTCACTCGGGGGCTTAGCTGCACTCCAGTACTCGCCTAACTTTGAAAGATCCTACCGAGTTGTGAGCGAGCCTCTCACTCGGGGTCTTAGCTGCACTCCAGTACACGCCTAACTTTGAAAAATCCTACCGAGTGGTCAGGAAGCCTCTCACGCAGGGGCTTAGCTGTAGTCCACTACTCGCCTAAGTTTGAAAAACCCTACCGAGTGGTGAGCAAGCCTCTCACTCGGGGGCTTAGCTGCACTCCATTACTCGCCTAAGTTTGAAAAATCCTACCGAGTGGTGAGCAAGCCTCTCACTCGGGGTCTTAGCTGCAGTCCAGTACTCGCCTAAATTTGAAAAATCCTACCGAGTGGTGAGGAAGCCTCTCACTCGGGGGCTTAGCTGCAGTCCAATACTCGCCTAAGTTTAAAAAACCCTACCGAGTGGTGAGCAAGCCTCTCACTCGGGGGCTTAGCTGCACTCCAGTACTCGCCTAAGTTTGAAAAATCCTACCGAGTGGTGAGCAAACCTCTCACTCGGGGGCTTAGCTGCAGTCCAGTACTCGCCTAAGTTTAAAAAACCCTACCGAGTGGTGAGCAACGCCCTCACTCGGGGGCTTAGCTGCACTCCAGTACTCGCCTAACTTTGAAAAATCCTACCGAGTGGTGAGGAAGTCTCTCACTCGGTGGCTGAGCTGCAGTCCAATACTCGCCTAAGTTTAAAAAACCCTACCGAGTGGTGAGCAAGCCTCTCACTCGGGGGCTTAGCTGCACTCCAGTACCCGCCTATGTTTGAAAAATCCTACCGAGTGGTGAGCAAGCCTCTCGCTCGGGGTCTTAGCTGCAGTCCAGTACTCACCTAAATTTGAAAAATCCTACCGAGTGGTGAGGAAGCCTCTCACTCGGGGGCTTAGCTGCAGTCCAATACTCGCCTAAGTTTAAAAAACCCTACCGAGTGGTGAGCAAGCCTCTCACTCGGGGGCTTAGCTGCAGTCGAGTAGTCGGCTAAGTTTAAAAAATCCTACAGAGTAGTGAGCAAGCCTCTCACTCGGGGTCTTAGCTACAGTTCACTACTCGCCTAAGTTTAAAAAATCCTACCAAGTGGTGAGAAAGCCTCTCACTCGGGGGCGTAGCCACAGTCTAGTACTCGCCAAAGTTTGAAATATCCTACCGAGTGGTGAGGAAGCCTCTCACTCGGGGGCTTAGCTGCAGTCCAGTACTCGCCTAAGTTTAAAAAACCCTACCGAGTGGTGAGGAAGCCTCTCACTCGGGGGCTTAGCTGCACTCCAGTACTCGCCAAAGTTTAAAAAACCCTACCGAGTGGTGAGCAAGCCTCTCACTCGGGGGCTTAGCTACAGTCCAGTACTCGCCTAAGTTTTGAAATCCTACCGAGTGGTGAGCAAGCATCTCATTCAGGGGCTTAGTTGCAGTCCAATACTCGCCTAAGTTTAAAAAATCCTACCAAGTGGTGAGCAAGCCTCTCACTCGGGGTCTTAGCTGCAGTTCACTACTCGCCTAAGTTTAAAAAATCCTACCAAGTGGTGAGCAAGCCTCTCACTCGGGGGCGTAGCTACAGTCCAGTACTCGCCAAAGTTTGAAAAATCCTACCTTGTGGTGAGGAAGCCTCTCAGTCGGGGGCTTAGCTGCAGTCCAGTACTCGCCTAAGTTTAAAAAATCCTACCGAGTGGTGAGGAAGCCTCTCACTCGGGGGCTTAGCTGCAGTCCAGTACTCGCCTAAGATTAAATAACCCTACCGAGTGGTGAGCATGCCTCTCACTCGGGGGCTTAGCTGCACTCCAGTACTCGCCTAAGTTTGAAAAATCCTACCGAGTGGTGAGCAAGCCTCTCACTCGGGGGCTTAGCTGCAGTCCAATACTCGCGTCAGTTTAAAAAACCCTACCGAGTGGTGAGCAACGCTCTCACTCGGGGGCTTAGCTACACTCCAGTACTCGCCTAACTTTGAAAAATCCTACCTTGAGGTGAGGAAGCCTCTCACTCGGGGGCTTAGCTGCAGTCCAATACTCGCCTAAGTTTAAAAAACCCTACCGATTGGTGAGCAAGCCTCTCACTCAGGGGCTTAGCTGCAGTCCAGTACCCGCCTAAGTTTGAAAAGTCCAACCGAGTGGTGAGCAAGCCTCTCACTCGGGGTCTTAGCTGCAGTCCAGTACTCGCCTAAATTTGAAAAATTCTACCGAGTGGTGAGGAAACCTCTCACTCGGGGGCTTCGCTGCACTCCAGTACTCGCCTAACTTTGAAAAATCCTACCGACTGGTGAGGAAGCCTCTCACTCGGGGGCTTAGCTGCAGTCCAATACTCGCCTAAGTTTAAAAAACCCTACCGATTGGTGAGCAAGCCTCTCACTCAGGGGCTTAGCTGCAGTCCAGTACCCGCCTAAGTTTGAAAAGTCCAACCGAGTGGTGAGCAAGCCTCTCACTCGGGGTCTTAGCTGCAGTTCACTACTCGCCTAAGTTTAAAAAATCCTACCAAGTGGTGAGCAAGCCTCTCACTCGGGGGCGTAGCTACAGTCCAGTACTCGCCAAAGTTTGAAAAATCCTACCTTGTGGTGAGGAAGCCTCTCAGTCGGGGGCTTAGCTGCAGTCCAGTACTCGCCTAAGTTTAAAAAATCCTACCGAGTGGTGAGGAAGCCTCTCACTCGGGGGCTTAGCTGCAGTCCAGTACTCGCCTAAGATTAAATAACCCTACCGAGTGGTGAGCATGCCTCTCACTCGGGGGCTTAGCTGCACTCCAGTACTCGCCTAAGTTTGAAAAATCCTACCGAGTGGTGAGCAAGCCTCTCACTCGGGGGCTTAGCTGCAGTCCAATACTCGCGTCAGTTTAAAAAACCCTACCGAGTGGTGAGCAACGCTCTCACTCGGGGGCTTAGCTGCACTCCAGTACTCGCCTAACTTTGAAAAATCCTACCTTGAGGTGAGGAAGCCTCTCACTCGGGGGCTTAGCTGCAGTCCAATACTCGCCTAAGTTTAAAAAACCCTACCGATTGGTGAGCAAGCCTCTCACTCAGGGGCTTAGCTGCAGTCCAGTACCCGCCTAAGTTTGAAAAGTCCAACCGAGTGGTGAGCAAGCCTCTCACTCGGGGTCTTAGCTGCAGTCCAGTACTCGCCTAAATTTGAAAAATTCTACCGAGTGGTGAGGAAACCTCTCACTCGGGGGCTTCGCTGCACTCCAGTACTCGCCTAACTTTGAAAAATCCTACCGACTGGTGAGGAAGCCTCTCACTCGGGGGCTTAGCTGCAGTCCAATACTCGCCTAAGTTTAAAAAACCCTACCGATTGGTGAGCAAGCCTCTCACTCAGGGGCTTAGCTGCAGTCCAGTACCCGCCTAAGTTTGAAAAGTCCAACCGAGTGGTGAGCAAGCCTCTCACTCGGGGTCTTAGCTGCAGTCTAGTACTCGCCTAAATTTGAAAAATTCTACCGAGTGGTGAGGAAGCCTCTCACTCGGGGGCTTAGCTGCAGTCCAATACTCGCCTAACTTTGAAAAATCCTACCTAGTTGTGAGCAAGCCTCTCACTCGGGGTCTTAGCTGCACTCCAGTACACGCCTAACTTTGAAAAATCCTACCGAGTGGTCAGGAAGCCGCTCACGCAGGGGTCTTAGCTGCAGTCCAGTACTCGCCTAAGTTTAAAAAATCCTACCGAGTGGTGAGCAACCCTCTCACTCGGGGGCTTAGCTGCACTCCAGTACTCGCCTAACTTTGAAAAATCCTACCGAGTTGTGAGCGAGCCTCTCACTCGGGGTCTTAGCTGCACTCCAGTACACGCCTAACTTTGAAAAATCCTACCGAGTGGTCAGGAAGCCTCTCACGCAGGGGCTTAGCTGTAGTCCACTACTCGCCTAAGTTTGAAAAACCCTACCGAGTGGTGAGCAAGCCTCTCACTCGGGGGCTTAGCTGCACTCCATTACTCGCCTAAGTTTGAAAAATCCTACCGAGTGGTGAGCAAGCCTCTCACTCGGGGTCTTAGCTGCAGACCAGTACTCGCCTAAATTTGAAAAATCCTACCGAGTGGTGAGGAAGCCTCTCACTCGGGGGCTTAGCTGCAGTCCAATACTCGCCTAAGTTTAAAAAACCCTACCGAGTGGTGAGCAAGCCTCTCACTCGGGGGCTTAGCTGCACTCCAGTACTCGCCTAAGTTTGAAAAATCCTACCGAGTGGTGAGCAAACCTCTCACTCGGGGGCTTAGCTGCAGTCCAGTACTCGCCTAAGTTTAAAAAACCCTACCGAGTGGTGAGCAACGCTCTCACTCGGGGGCTTAGCTGCACTCCAGTACTCGCCTAACTTTGAAAAATCCTACCGAGTGGTGAGGAAGTCTCTCACTCGGTGGCTGAGCTGTAGTCCAATACTCGCCTAAGTTTAAAAAACCCTACCGAGTGGTGAGCAAGCCTCTCACTCGGGGGCTTAGCTGCACTCCAGTACCCGCCTATGTTTGAAAAATCCTACCGAGTGGTGAGCAAGCCTCTCGCTCGGGGTCTTAGCTGCAGTCCAGTACGCACCTAAATTTGAAAAATCCTACCGAGTGGTGAGGAAGCCTCTCACTCGGGGGCTTAGCTGCAGTCCAATACTCGCCTAAGTTTAAAAAACCCTACCGAGTGGTGAGCAAGCCTCTCACTCGGGGGCTTAGCTGCAGTCGAGTAGTCGGCTAAGTTTAAAAAATCCTACAGAGTAGTGAGCAAGCCTCTCACTCGGGGTCTTAGCTACAGTTCACTACTCGCCTAAGTTTAAAAAATCCTACCAAGTGGTGAGAAAGCCTCTCACTCGGGGGCGTAGCCACAGTCTAGTACTCGCCAAAGTTTGAAATATCCTACCGAGTGGTGAGGAAGCCTCTCACTCGGGGGCTTAGCTGCAGTCCAGTACTCGCCTAAGTTTAAAAAACCCTACCGAGTGGTGAGGAAGCCTCTCACTCGGGGGCTTAGCTGCACTCCAGTACTCGCCAAAGTTTAAAAAACCCTACCGAGTGGTGAGCAAGCCTCTCACTCGGGGGCTTAGCTACAGTCCAGTACTCGCCTAAGTTTTAAAATCCTACCGAGTGGTGAGCAAGCATCTCATTCAGGGGCTTAGTTGCAGTCCAATACTCGCCTAAGTTTAAAAAATCCTACCGAGTGGTGAGCAAGCCTCTCACTCGGGGTCTTAGCTGCAGTTCACTACTCGCCTAAGTTTAAAAAATCCTACCAAGTGGTGAGCAAGCCTCTCACTCGGGGGCGTAGCTACAGTCCAGTACTCGCCAAAGTTTGAAAAATCCTACCGAGTGGTGAGGAAGCCTCTCAGTCGGGGGCTTAGCTGCAGTCCAGTACTCGCCTAAGTTTAAAAAATCCTACCGAGTGGTGAGGAAGCCTCTCACTCGGGGGCTTAGCTGCAGTCCAGTACTCGCCTAAGATTAAATAACCCTACCGAGTGGTGAGCATGCCTCTCACTCGGGGGCTTAGCTGCACTCCAGTACTCGCCTAAGTTTGAAAAATCCTACCGAGTGGTGAGCAAGCCTCTCACTCGGGGGCTTAGCTGCAGTCCAATACTCGCGTCAGTTTAAAAAACCCTACCGAGTGGTGAGCAACGCTCTCACTCGGGGGCTTAGCTGCACTCCAGTACTCGCCTAACTTTGAAAAATCCTACCTTGAGGTGAGGAAGCCTCTCACTCGGGGGCTTAGCTGCAGTCCAATACTCGCCTAAGTTTAAAAAACCCTACCGATTGGTGAGCAAGCCTCTCACTCAGGGGCTTAGCTGCAGTCCAGTACCCGCCTAAGTTTGAAAAGTCCAACCGAGTGGTGAGCAAGCCTCTCACTCGGGGTCTTAGCTGCAGTCCAGTACCCGCCTAAATTTGAAAAATTCTACCGAGTGGTGAGGAAACCTCTCAGTCGGGGGCTTCGCTGCAGTCCAATACTCGCCTAAGTTTAAAAAACCCTACCGAGTGGTGAGCAAGCCTCTCACTCGGGGGCTAGCTGCAGTCCAGTACTCGCCTAAGTTTTAAAATCCTACCGAGTGATGAGCAAGCCTCTCATTCAGGGGCTTAGTTGCAGTCCAATACTCGCCTAAGTTTAAAAAATCCTACCGAATGGTGAGCAAGCCTCTCACTCGGGGTCTTAGCTGCAGTTCACTACTCGCCTAAGTTTAAAAAATACTACCAAGTGGTGAGAAAGCCTCTCACTCGGGGGCGTAGCTACAGTCCAGTACTCGCCAAAGTTTGAAAAATCCTACCGAGTGGTGAGGAAGCCTCTCACTCGGGGGCTTTGCTGCAGTCCAGTACTCGCCTAAGTTAAAAAAAACCTACCGAGTGGTGAGCAAGCCTCTCACTCGGGGGCTTAGCTCCACTCCAGTACTCGCCTAAGTTTGAAAAATCCTACCGAGTGGTGAGCAAGCCTCTCACTCGGGGGCTTAGCTGCAGTCCAGTACTCGCCTAAGTCTAAAAAATCCTACCGAGTGGTGAGCAACCCTCTCGCTCGGGGGCTTAGCTGCACTCCAGTACTCGCCTAACTTTGAAATATACTACCGAGTGTTGCGGAAGCCTCTCACTCGGGGGCTTAGCTGCAGTCCAGTACTCGCCTAAATTTGAAAAATAATAGCGAGTGGTGACGAAGCCTCTCACTCGGCCGATTAGCTGCAGTCCAATACTCGCCTAAGTTTAAAAAACCCTATCGAGTGGTGAGCAAGCCTCTCACTCGGGGGCTTAGCTGCAGTCCAATACTCGCCTAAGTTTAAAAAACCCTACCGAGTGGTGAGCAAGCCTCTCACTCGGGGGCTTAGCTGCACTGCAGTACCCGCCTAAGTTTGAAAAATCCTACCGAGTGGTGAGCAAGCCTCTCACATTTGGGCTTAGCTGCAGTCCAGTACTCGCCTAAATTTAAAAAACCCTACCGAGTGGTGAGGAAGCCTCTCCCTCGGGGGCTTAGCTGCAGTCCAGTACTCGCCTAAGATTAAAAACCCCTACCGAGTGGTGAGCAAGCATCTCACTCGGGGGCTTAGCTGCACTCCAGTACTCGCCTAAGTTTGAAAAATCCTACCGAGTGGTGAGCAAGCCTCTCACTCGGGGGCTTAGCTGCAGTCCAATACTCGCCTAAGTTTAAAAAACCCTACCGAGTGGTGAGCAACGCTCTCACTCGGGGGCTTAGCTGCAGTCCAGTACTCGCCTAAATTTGAAAAATTCTACCGGGTGGTGAGGAAGCCTCTCACTCGGGGGCTTAGCTGCAGTCATATACTCGCCTAAGTTTAAAAAACCCTACCGAGTGGTGAGCAAGCCTCTCACTCGGGGGCTTAGCTGCAGTCCAGTACTCGCCTAAGTTTTAAAATCCTACCAAGTGGTGAGCAAGCCTCTCATTCAGGGGCTTAGTTGCAGTCCAATACTCGCCTAAGTTTAAAAAATCCTACCGAATGGTGAGCAAGCCTCTCACTCGGGGTCTTAGCTCCAGTTCACTACTCGCCTAAGTTTAAAAAATCCTACCAAGTGGTGAGCAAGCCTCTCACTCGGGGGCGTAGCTACAGTCCAGTACTCGCCAAAGTTTGAAAAATCCTACCGAGTGGTGAGGAAGCCTCTCACTCGGGGGCTTAGCTGCAGTCCTGTACTCGCCTAAGTTTAAAAAACCCTACCGAGTGGTGACCAAGCCTCTCACTCGGGGGCTTAGCTCCACTCCAGTACTCGCCTAAGTTTGAAAAATCCTACCGAGTGGTGAGCAAGCCTCTCACTCGGGGGCTTAGCTGCAGTCCAGTACTCGCCTAAGTCTAAAAAATCCTACCGAGTGGTGAGCAACCCTCTCACTCGGGGGCTTAGCTGCACTCCAGTACTGGCCTAACTTTGAAAAATCCTACCGAGTGTTGAGGAAGCCTCTCACTCGGGGGCTTAGCTGCAGTCCAATACTCGCCTAAGTTTAAAAATCCCTACCGAGTGGTGAGCAAGCCTCTCACTCGGCCGATTAGCTACAGTCCTGTACTCGCCTAAGTTTGAAAAATCCTACCGAGTGGTGAGCAAGCCTCTCACTCGGGGTCTTAGCTGCAGTCCAGTACTCGCCTAAATTTGAAAAATCCTACCGAGTGGTGAGGAAGCCTCTCCCTCGGGGGCTTAGCTGCAGTCCAATACTCGCCTAAGTTTAAAAAACCCTATCGAGTGGTGAGCAAGCCTCTCACTCGGGGGCTTAGCTGCAGTCCAATACTCGCCTAAGTTTAAAAAACCCTACCGAGTGGTGAGCAAGCCTCTCACTCGGGGGCTTAGCTGCACTGCAGTACCCGCCTAAGTTTGAAAAATCCTACCGAGTGGTGAGCAAGCCTCTCACATTTGGGCTTAGCTGCAGTCCAGTACTCGCCTAAATTTAAAAAACCCTACCGAGTGGTGAGGAAGCCTCTCCCTCGGGGGCTTAGCTGCAGTCCAGTACTCGCCTAAGATTAAAAACCCCTACCGAGTGGTGAGCAAGCATCTCACTCGGGGGCTTAGCTGCACTCCAGTACTCGCCTAAGTTTGAAAAATCCTACCGAGTGGTGAGCAAGCCTCTCACTCGGGGGCTTAGCTGCAGTCCAATACTCGCCTAAGTTTAAAAAACCCTACCGAGTGGTGAGCAACGCTCTCACTCGGGGGCTTAGCTGCAGTCCAGTACTCGCCTAAATTTGAAAAATTCTACCGGGTGGTGAGGAAGCCTCTCACTCGGGGGCTTAGCTGCAGTCATATACTCGCCTAAGTTTAAAAAACCCTACCGAGTGGTGAGCAAGCCTCTCACTCGGGGGCTTAGCTGCAGTCCAGTACTCGCCTAAGTTTTAAAATCCTACCAAGTGGTGAGCAAGCCTCTCATTCAGGGGCTTAGTTGCAGTCCAATACTCGCCTAAGTTTAAAAAATCCTACCGAATGGTGAGCAAGCCTCTCACTCGGGGTCTTAGCTCCAGTTCACTACTCGCCTAAGTTTAAAAAATCCTACCAAGTGGTGAGCAAGCCTCTCACTCGGGGGCGTAGCTACAGTCCAGTACTCGCCAAAGTTTGAAAAATCCTACCGAGTGGTGAGGAAGCCTCTCACTCGGGGGCTTAGCTGCAGTCCTGTACTCGCCTAAGTTTAAAAAACCCTACCGAGTGGTGACCAAGCCTCTCACTCGGGGGCTTAGCTCCACTCCAGTACTCGCCTAAGTTTGAAAAATCCTACCGAGTGGTGAGCAAGCCTCTCACTCGGGGGCTTAGCTGCAGTCCAGTACTCGCCTAAGTCTAAAAAATCCTACCGAGTGGTGAGCAACCCTCTCACTCGGGGGCTTAGCTGCACTCCAGTACTGGCCTAACTTTGAAAAATCCTACCGAGTGTTGAGGAAGCCTCTCACTCGGGGGCTTAGCTGCAGTCCAATACTCGCCTAAGTTTAAAAATCCCTACCGAGTGGTGAGCAAGCCTCTCACTCGGCCGATTAGCTACAGTCCTGTACTCGCCTAAGTTTGAAAAATCCTACCGAGTGGTGAGCAAGCCTCTCACTCGGGGTCTTAGCTGCAGTCCAGTACTCGCCTAAATTTGAAAAATCCTACCGAGTGGTGAGGAAGCCTCTCCCTCGGGGGCTTAGCTGCAGTCCAATACTCGCCTAAGTTTAAAAAACCCTATCGAGTGGTGAGCAAGCCTCTCACTCGGGGGCTTAGCTGCAGTCCAATACTCGCCTAAGTTTAAAAAATCCTACCGAATGGTGAGCAAGCCTCTCACTCGGGGTCTTAGCTGCAGTTCACTACTCGCCTAAGTTTAAAAAATCCTACCAAGTGGTGAGCAAGCCTCTCACTTGGGGGCGTAGCTACAGTCCAGTACTCGCCAAAGTTTGAAAAATCCTACCGAGTGGTGAGGAAGCCTCTCACTCGGGGGCTTAGCTGCAGTCCTGTACTCGCCTAAGTTTAAAAAACCCTACCGAGTGGTGACCAAGCCTCTCACTCGGGGGCTTAGCTCCACTCCAGTACTCGCCTAAGTTTGAAAAATCCTACCGAGTGGTGAGCAAGCCTCTCACTCGGGGGCTTAGCTGCAGTCCAGTACTCGCCTAAGTCTAAAAATTCCTACCGAGTGGTGAGCAACCCTCTCACTCGGGGGCTTAGCTGCACTCCAGTACTGGCCTAACTTTGAAAAATCCTACCGAGTGTTGAGGAAGCCTCTCACTCGGGGGCTTAGCTGCAGTCCAATACTCGCCTAAGTTTAAAAATCCCTACCGAGTGGTGAGCAAGCCTCTCACTCGGCCGATTAGCTACAGTCCTGTACTCGCCTAAGTTTGAAAAATCCTACCGAGTGGTGAGCAAGCCTCTCACTCGGGGTCTTAGCTGCAGTCCAGTACTCGCCTAAATTTGAAAAATCCTACCGAGTGGTGAGGAAGCCTCTCCCTCGGGGGCTTAGCTGCAGTCCAATACTCGCCTAAGTTTAAAAAACCCTATCGAGTGGTGAGCAAGCCTCTCACTCGGGGGCTTAGCTGCAGTCCAATACTCGCCTAAGTTTAAAAAACCCTACCGAGTGGTGAGCAAGCCTCTCACTCGGGGGCTTAGCTGCACTGCAGTACCCGCCTAACTTTGAAAAATCCTACCGAGTGGTGAGCAAGCCTCTAACATTTGGGCTTAGCTGCAGTCCAGTACTCGCCTAAATTTAAAAAACCCTACCGAGTGGTGAGGAAGCCTCTCACTCGAGGGCTTAGCTGCAGTCCACTACTCGCCTAAGTTTAAAAAACCCTACCGAGTGGTGAGCAAGCCTCTCACTCGGGGGCTTAGCTACAGTCCAGTACTCGCCTAAGTTTTAAAATCCTACCGAGTGGTGAGAAAGCCTCTCATTCAGGGGCTTAGTTGCAGTCCAATACTCGCCTAAGTTTAAAAAATCCTACCGAGTGGTGAGCAAGCCTCTCACTCGGGGTCTTAGCTGCAGTTCACTACTCGCCTAAGTTTAAAAAATCCTACCAAGTGGTGAGCAAGCCTCTCACCCGGGTGCGTAGCTACAGTCCAGTACTCGCCAAAGTTTGAAAAATCCTACCGAGTGGTGAGGAAGCCTCTCACTCGGGGGCTTAGCTGCAGTCCAATACTCGCCTAAGTTTAAAAAACCCTACCGAGTGGTGAGCAAGCCTCTCACTCGGGGGCTTAGCTGCACTCCAGTACTCGCCTAAGTTTGAAAAATCCTACCGAGTGGTGAGCAAACCTCTCACTCGGGGGCTTAGCTGCAGTCCAGTACTCGCCTAAGTTTAAAAAACCCTACCGAGTGGTGAGCAACGCTCTCACTCGGGGGCTTAGCTGCACTCCAGTACTCGCCTAACTTTGAAAAATCCTACCGAGTGGTGAGGAAGTCTCTCACTCGGTGGCTGAGCTGCAGTCCAATACTCGCCTAAGTTTAAAAAACCCTACCGAGTGGTGAGCAAGCCTCTCACTCGGGGGCTTAGCTGCACTCCAGTACCCGCCTATGTTTGAAAAATCCTACCGAGTGGTGAGCAAGCCTCTCGCTCGGGGTCTTAGCTGCAGTCCAGTACTCACCTAAATTTGAAAAATCCTACCGAGTGGTGAGGAAGCCTCTCACTCGGGGGCTTAGCTGCAGTCCAATACTCGCCTAAGTTTAAAAAACCCTACCGAGTGGTGAGCAAGCCTCTCACTCGGGGGCTTAGCTGCAGTCGAGTAGTCGGCTAAGTTTAAAAAATCCTACAGAGTAGTGAGCAAGCCTCTCACTCGGGGTCTTAGCTACAGTTCACTACTCGCCTAAGTTTAAAAAATCCTACCAAGTGGTGAGAAAGCCTCTCACTCGGGGGCGTAGCCACAGTCTAGTACTCGCCAAAGTTTGAAATATCCTACCGAGTGGTGAGGAAGCCTCTCACTCGGGGGCTTAGCTGCAGTCCAGTACTCGCCTAAGTTTAAAAAACCCTACCGAGTGGTGAGGAAGCCTCTCACTCGGGGGCTTAGCTGCACTCCAGTACTCGCCAAAGTTTAAAAAACCCTACCGAGTGGTGAGCAAGCCTCTCACTCGGGGGCTTAGCTACAGTCCAGTACTCGCCTAAGTTTTAAAATCCTACCGACTGGTGAGCAAGCATCTCATTCAGGGGCTTAGTTGCAGTCCAATACTCGCCGAAGTTTAAAAAATCCTACCGAGTGGTGAGCAAGCCTCTCACTCGGGGTCTTAGCTGCAGTTCACTACTCGCCTAAGTTTAAAAAATCCTACCATGTGGTGAGCAAGCCTCTCACTCGGGGGCGTAGCTACAGTCCAGTACTCGCCAAAGTTTGAAAAATCCTACCGAGTGGTGAGGAAGCCTCTCAGTCGGGGGCTTAGCTGCAGTCCAGTACTCGCCTAAGTTTAAAAAATCCTACCGAGTGGTGAGGAAGCCTCTCACTCGGGGGCTTAGCTGCAGTCCAGTACTCGCCTAAGATTAAATAACCCTACCGAGTGGTGAGCATGCCTCTCACTCGGGGGCTTAGCTGCACTCCAGTACTCGCCTAAGTTTGAAAAATCCTACCGAGTGGTGAGCAAGCCTCTCACTCGGGGGCTTAGCTGCAGTCCAATACTCGCGTCAGTTTAAAAAACCCTACCGAGTGGTGAGCAACGCTCTCACTCGGGGGCTTAGCTGCACTCCAGTACTCGCCTAACTTTGAAAAATCCTACCTTGAGGTGAGGAAGCCTCTCACTCGGGGGCTTAGCTGCAGTCCAATACTCGCCTAAGTTTAAAAAACCCTACCGATTGGTGAGCAAGCCTCTCACTCAGGGGCTTAGCTGCAGTCCAGTACCCGCCTAAGTTTGAAAAGGCCAACCGAGTGGTGAGCAAGCCTCTCACTCGGGGTCTTAGCTGCAGTCCAGTACTCGCCTAAATTTGAAAAATTCTACCGAGTGGTGAGGAAACCTCTCACTCGGGGGCTTCGCTGCAGTCCAATACTCGCCTAAGTTTAAAAAACCCTACCGAGTGGTGAGCAAGCCTCTCACTCGGGGGCTAGCTGCAGTCCAGTACTCGCCTAAGTTTTAAAATCCTACCGAGTGGTGAGCAAGCCTCTCATTCAGGGGCTTAGTTGCAGTCCAATACTCGCCTAAGTTTAAAAAATCCTACCGAATGGTGAGCAAGCCTCTCACTCGGGGTCTTAGCTGCAGTTCACTACTCGCCTAAGTTTAAAAAATACTACCAAGTGGTGAGAAAGCCTCTCACTCGGGGGCGTAGCTACAGTCCAGTACTCGCCAAAGTTTGAAAAATCCTACCGAGTGGTGAGGAAGCCTCTCACTCGGGGGCTTTGCTGCAGTCCAGTACTCGCCTAAGTTAAAAAAAACCTACCGAGTGGTGAGCAAGCCTCTCACTCGGGGGCTTAGCTCCACTCCAGTACTCGCCTAAGTTTGAAAAATCCTACCGAGTGGTGAGCAAGCCTCTCACTCGGGGGCTTAGCTGCAGTCCAGTACTCGCCTAAGTCTAAAAAATCGTACCGAGTGGTGAGCAACCCTCTCGCTCGGGGGCTTAGCTGCACTCCAGTACTCGCCTAACTTTGAAATATCCTACCGAGTGTTGCGGAAGCCTCTCACTCGTGGGCTTAGCTGCAGTCCAGTACTCGCCTAAATTTGAAAAATAATACCGAGTGGTGACGAAGCCTCTCACTCGGCCGATTAGCTGCAGTCCAATACTCGCCTAAGTTTAAAAAACCCTATCGAGTGGTGAGCAAGCCTCTCACTCGGGGGCTTAGCTGCAGTCCAATACTCGCCTAAGTTTAAAAAACCCTACCGAGTGGTGAGCAAGCCTCTCACTCGGGGGCTTAGCTGGACTGCAGTACCCGCCTAAGTTTGAAAAATCCTACCGAGTGGTGAGCAAGCCTCTCACATTTGGGCTTAGCTGCAGTCCAGTACTCGCCTAAATTTAAAAAACCCTACCGAGTGGTGAGGAAGCCTCTCCCTCGGGGGCTTAGCTGCAGTCCAGTACTCGCCTAAGATTAAAAACCCCTACCGAGTGGTGAGCAAGCCTCTCACTCGGGGGCTTAGCTGCACTCCAGTACTCGCCTAAGTTTGAAAAATCCTACCGAGTGGTGAGCAAGCCTCTCACTCGGGGGCTTAGCTGCAGTCCAATACTCGCCTAAGTTTAAAAAACCCTACCGAGTGGTGAGCAACGCTCTCACTCGGGGGCTTAGCTGCAGTCCAGTACTCGCCTAAATTTGAAAAATTCTACCGAGTGGTGAGGAAGCCTCTCACTCGGGGGCTTAGCTGCAGTCATATACTCGCCTAAGTTTAAAAAACCCTACCGAGTGGTGAGCAAGCCTCTCACTCGGGGGCTTAGCTGCAGTCCAGTACTCGCCTAAGTTTTAAAATCCTACCAAGTGGTGAGCAAGCCTCTCATTCAGGGGCTTAGTTGCAGTCCAATACTCGCCTAAGTTTAAAAAATCCTACCGAATGGTGAGCAAGCCTCTCACTCGGGGTCTTAGCTCCAGTTCACTACTCGCCTAAGTTTAAAAAATCCTACCAAGTGGTGAGCAAGCCTCTCACTCGGGGGCGTAGCTACAGTCCAGTACTCGCCAAAGTTTGAAAAATCCTACCGAGTGGTGAGGAAGCCTCTCACTCGGGGGCTTAGCTGCAGTCCTGTACTCGCCTAAGTTTAAAAAACCCTACCGAGTGGTGACCAAGCCTCTCACTCGGGGGCTTAGCTCCACTCCAGTACTCGCCTTAGTTTGAAAAATCCTACCGAGTGGTGAGCAAGCCTCTCACTCGGGGGCTTAGCAGCAGTCCAGTACTCGCCTAAGTCTAAAAAATCCTACCGAGTGGTGAGCAACCCTCTCACTCGGGGGCTTAGCTGCACTCCAGTACTGGCCTAACTTTGAAAAATCCTACCGAGTGTTGAGGAAGCCTCTCACTCGGGGGCTTAGCTGCAGTCCAATACTCGCCTAAATTTGAAAAATCCTACCGAGTGGTGAGGAAGCCTCTCCCTCGGGGGCTTAGCTGCAGTCCAATACTCGCCTAAGTTTAAAAAACCCTATCGAGTGGTGAGCAAGCCTCTCACTCGGGGGCTTAGCTGCAGTCCAATACTCGCCTAAGTTTAAAAAATCCTACCGAATGGTGAGCAAGCCTCTCACTCGGGGTCTTAGCTGCAGTTCACTACTCGCCTAAGTTTAAAAAATCCTACCAAGTGGTGAGCAAGCCTCTCACTCGGGGGCGTAGCTACAGTCCAGTACTCGCCAAAGTTTGAAAAATCCTACCGAGTGGTGAGGAAGCCTCTCACTCGGGGGCTTAGCTGCAGTCCTGTACTCGCCTAAGTTTAAAAAACCCTACCGAGTGGTGACCAAGCCTCTCACTCGGGGGCTTAGCTCCACTCCAGTACTCGCCTAAGTTTGAAAAATCCTACCGAGTGGTGAGCAAGCCTCTCACTCGGGGGCTTAGCTGCAGTCCAGTACTCGCCTAAGTCTAAAAATTCCTACCGAGTGGTGAGCAACCCTCTCACTCGGGGGCTTAGCTGCACTCCAGTACTGGCCTAACTTTGAAAAATCCTACCGAGTGTTGAGGAAGCCTCTCACTCGGGGGCTTAGCTGCAGTCCAATACTCGCCTAAGTTTAAAAATCCCTACCGAGTGGTGAGCAAGCCTCTCACTCGGCCGATTAGCTACAGTCCTGTACTCGCCTAAGTTTGAAAAATCCTACCGAGTGGTGAGCAAGCCTCTCACTCGGGGTCTTAGCTGCAGTCCAGTACTCGCCTAAATTTGAAAAATCCTACCGAGTGGTGAGGAAGCCTCTCCCTCGGGGGCTTAGCTGCAGTCCAATACTCGCCTAAGTTTAAAAAACCCTATCGAGTGGTGAGCAAGCCTCTCACTCGGGGGCTTAGCTGCAGTCCAATACTCGCCTAAGTTTAAAAAACCCTACCGAGTGGTGAGCAAGCCTCTCACTCGGGGGCTTAGCTGCACTGCAGTACCCGCCTAACTTTGAAAAATCCTACCGAGTGGTGAGCAAGCCTCTCACATTTGGGCTTAGCTGCAGTCCAGTACTCGCCTAAATTTAAAAAACCCTACCGAGTGGTGAGGAAGCCTCTCACTCGAGGGCTTAGCTGCAGTCCACTACTCGCCTAAGTTTAAAAAACCCTACCGAGTGGTGAGCAAGCCTCTCACTCGGGGGCTTAGCTACAGTCCAGTACACGCCTAAGTTTTAAAATCCTACCGAGTGGTGAGAAAGCCTCTCATTCAGGGGCTTAGTTGCAGTCCAATACTCGCCTAAGTTTAAAAAATCCTACCGAGTGGTGAGCAAGCCTCTCACTCGGGGTCTTAGCTGCAGTTCACTACTCGCCTAAGTTTAAAAAATCCTACCAAGTGGTGAGCAAGCCTCTCACCCGGGGGCGTAGCTACAGTCCAGTACTCGCCAAAGTTTGAAAAATCCTACCGAGTGGTGAGGAAGCCTCTTACTCGGGGGCTTAGCCGCAGTCCAGTACTCGCCTAAGTTTAAAAAATCCTACCGAGTGGTGAGGAAGCCTCTCTCTCGGGGGCTTAGCTATAGTATAATACTCGCCTAAGTTAAGAAAAACCTACCGAGTGGTGAGCAAGCCTCTCACTCGGGGGCTTAGCTGCACTCCAGTACTCGCCTAAGTTTGAAAAATCCTACCGAGTGGTGAGCAAGCCTCTCACTCGGGGGCTTAGCTGCAGTCCAATACTCGCCTAAGTTTAAAAATCCCTACCGAGTGGTGAGCAAGCCTCTCACTCGGCCGATTAGCTGCAGTCATGTACTGCCTAAGTTTGAAAAATCCTACCGAGTGGTGAGCAAGCCTCTCACTCGGGGTTTTAGCTGCAGTCCAGTACTCGCCTAAATTTGAAAAATCCTACCGAGTGGTGAGGAAGCCTCTCACTCGGGGGCCTAGCTGCAATCCAATACTCGCCTAAGTTTAAAAAACCCTACCGAGTGGTGAGCAAGCCTCTCACTCGGGGGCTTAGCTACACTCGAGTACCCGCCTAAGTTTGAAAAATCCTACCGAGTGGTGAGCAAGCCTCTCACTCGGGGTCTTAGCTGCAGTCCAGTACTCGCCTAACTTTGAAAAATCCTACCGAGTGGTGAGGAAGCCTCTCCCTCGGGGGCTTAGCTGCAGTCCAATACTCGCCTAAGTTTAAAAAACCCTACCGAGTGGTGAGCAAGCCTCTCACTCGGGGGCTTAGCTGCACTCCAGTACCCGCCTAAGTTTGAAAAATCCTACCGAGTGGTGAGCAAGCCTCTCACTCGGGGTCTTAGCTGCAGTCCAGTACTCGCCTAAATTTGAAAAATCCTACCGAGTGGTGAGCAAGCCTCTCACTCGGGGTCTTAGCTGCAGTTCACTACTCGCCTAAGTTTAAAAAATCCTACCAAGTAGTGAGCAAGCCTCTCACTCGGGGGCGTAGCTACAGTCCAGTACTCGCCAAAGTTTGAAAAATCCTACCGAGTGGTGAGGAAGCCTCTCACTCGGGGGCTTAGCTACAGTCCAATACTCGCCTAAGTTAAAAAAAACCTACCGAGTGGTGAGCAAGCCTCTCACTCGGGGGCTTAGCTGCACTCCAGTACTCGCCTAAGTTTGAAAAATCCTACCGAGTGGTGAGCAAGCCTCTCACTCGGGGGCTTAGCCGCAGTCCAATACTCGCCTAAGTTTAAAAATCCCTACCGAGTGGTGAGCAAGCCTCTCACTCGGCCGATTAGCTGCAGTCATGTACTCGCCTAAGTTTGAAAAATCCTACCGAGTGGTGAGCAAGCCTCTCACTCGGGGTCTTAGCTGCAGTCCAGTACTCGCCTAAATTTGAAAAATCCTACCGAGTGGTGAGGAAGCCTCTCACTCGGGGGCTTAGTTGTAGTCCAATACTCGCCTAAGTTTAAAAAACCCTACCGAGTGGTGAGCAAGCCTCTCACTCGGGGGCTTAGCTGCACTCGAGTACTCGCCTAAGTTTGAAAACTCCTACCGAGTGGTGAGCAAGCCTCTCACTCGGGGTCTTAGCTGCAGTCCAGTACTCGCCTAAGTTTAAAAAACCCTACCGAGTGGTGAGCAAGCCTCTCACTCGGGGGCTTAGCTGCACTCGAGTACCCGCCTAAGTTTGAAAACTCCTACCGAGTGGTGAGCAAGCCTCTCACTCGGGGTCTTAGCTGCAGTCCAGTACTCGCCTAACTTTGAAAAATCCTGCCGAGTGGTGAGGAAGCCTCTCCCTCGGGGGCTTAGCTGCAGTCCTGTACTCGCCTTAGTTTGAAAAATCCTACCGAGTGGTGAGCAAGCCTCTCACTCGGGGTCTTAGCTGCAGTCCAGTACTCGCCTAAATTTGAAAAATCCTATCGAGTGGTGAGGAAGCCTCTCCCTCGGGGGCTTAGCTGCAGTCCAATACTCGCCTAAGTTTAAAAAACCCTATCGAGTGGTGAGCAAGCCTCTCACTCGGGGGCTTAGCTGCAGTCCAATACTCGCCTAAGTTTAAAAAACCCTACCGAGTGGTGAGCAAGCCTCTCACTCGGGGGCTTAGCTGCACTGCATTACCCGCCTAACTGTGAAAAATCCTACCGAGTGGTGAGCAAGCCTCTCACATTTGGGCTTAGCTGCAGTCCAGTACTCGTCTAAATTTAAAAAACCCTACCGAGTGGTGAGGAAGCCTCTCACTCGAGGGCTTAGCTGCAGTCCACTACTCGCCTTAGTTTAAAAAACCCTACCGAGTGGTGAGCAAGCCTCTCACTCGGGGGCTTAGCTACAGTCCAGTACTCGCCTAAGTTTTAAAATCCTACCGAGTGGTGAGCAAGCCTCTCATTCATGGGCTTAGTTGCAGTCCAATACTCGCCTAAGTTTAAAAAATCCTACCGTGTGGTGAGCAAGCCTCTCACTCGGGGTCTTAGCTGCAGTTCACTACTCGCCTAAGTTTAAAAAATCCTACCAAGTGGTGAGCAAGCCTCTCACCCGGGGGCGTACCTACAGTCCAGTACTCGCCAAAGTTTGAAAAATCCTATCGAGTGGTGAGGAAGCCTCTTACTCAGGGGCTTAGCTGCAGTCCAGTACTCGCCTAAGTTTAAAAATCCTACCGAGTGGTGAGGAAGCCTCTCACTCGGGGGCTTAGCTACAGTATAATACTCGCCTAAGTTAAAAAAACCCTACCGAGTGGTGAGCAAGCCTCTCACTCGGGGGCTTAGCTGCACTCCAGTACTCGCCTAAGTTTGAAAAATCCTACCGAGTGGTGAGCAAGCCTCTCACTCGGGGGCTTAGCTGCAGTCCAATACTCGCCTAAGTTTAAAAATCCCTACCGAGTGGTGAGCAAGCCTCTCACTCGGCCGATTAGCTGCAGTCATGTACTCGCCTAAGTTTGAAAAATCCTACCGAGTGGTGAGAAAGCCTCTCACTCGGGGTCTTAGCTGCAGTCCAGTACTCGCCTAAATTTGAAAAATCCTACCGAGTGGTGAGGAAGCCTCTCACTCGGGGGCTTAGCTGCAGTCCAATACTCGCCTAAGTTTAAAAAACCCTACCGAGTGGTGAGCAAGCCTCTCACTCGGGGGCTTAGCTGCACTCGAGTACCCGCCTAAGTTTGAAAAATCCTACCGAGTAGTTAGCAAGCCTCTCACTCGGGGGCGTAGCTACAGTCCAGTACTCGCCAAAGTTTGAAAAATCCTACCGAGTGGTGAGGAAGCCTCTCACTCGGGGGCTTAGCTACAATCCAATACTCGCCTAAGTTAAAAAAACCCTACCGAGTGGTGAGCAAGCCTCTCACTCGGGGCTTAGCTGCACTCCAGTACTCGCCTAAGTTTGAAAAATCCTACCGAGTGGTGAGCAAGCCTCTCACTCGGGGGCTTAGCCGCAGTCCAATACTCGCCTAAGTTTAAAAATCCCTACCGAGTGGAGAGCAAGCCTCTCACTCGGCCGATTAGCTGCAGTCATGTACTCGCCTAAGTTTGAAAAATCCTACCGAGTGGTGAGCAAGCCTCTCACTCGGGGTCTTAGCTGCAGTCCAGTACTCGCCTAAATTTGAAAAATCCTATCGAGTGGTGAGGAAGCCTCTCACTCGGGGGCTTAGCTGCAGTCCAATACTCGCCTAAGTTTAAAAAACCCTACCGAGTGGTGAGCAAGCCTCTCACTCGGGGGCTTAGCTGCACTCGAGTACCCGCCAAAGTTTGAAAAATCCTACCGAGTGGTGAGCAAGCCTCTCACTCGGGGTCTTAGCTGCTGTCCAGTACTCGCCTAACTTTGAAAAATCCTACCGAGTGGTGAGGAAGCCTCTCCCTCGGGGGCTTAGCTGCAGTCCAATACTCGCCTATGTTTAAAAAACCCTGCCGAGTGGTGAGCAAGCCTCTCACTCGGGGGCTTAGCTGCACTCCAGTACCCGCCTAAGTTTGAAAAATCCTACCGAGTGGTGAGCAAGCCTCTCACTCGGGGTCTTAGCTGCAGTCCAATACTCGCCTAAATTTGAAAAATCCTACCGAGTGGTGAGCAAGCCTCTCACTCGGGGTCTTAGCTGCAGTTCACTACTCGCCTAAGTTTAAAAAATCCTACCAAGTAGTGAGCAAGCCTCTCACTCGGGGGCTTAGCTGCAGTCCAATACTCGCCTAAGTTTAAAAATCCCTACCGAGTGGTGAGCAAGCCTCTCACTCGGCCGATTAGCTGCAGTCATGTACTGCCTAAGTTTGAAAAATCCTACCGAGTGGTGAGCAAGCCTCTCACTCGGGGTTTTAGCTGCAGTCCAGTACTCGCCTAAATTTGAAAAATCCTACCGAGTGGTGAGGAAGCCTCTCACTCGGGGGCCTAGCTGCAATCCAATACTCGCCTAAGTTTAAAAAACCCTACCGAGTGGTGAGCAAGCCTCTCACTCGGGGGCTTAGCTACACTCGAGTACCCGCCTAAGTTTGAAAAATCCTACCGAGTGGTGAGCAAGCCTCTCACTCGGGGTCTTAGCTGCAGTCCAGTACTCGCCTAACTTTGAAAAATCCTACCGAGTGGTGAGGAAGCCTCTCCCTCGGGGGCTTAGCTGCAGTCCAATACTCGCCTAAGTTTAAAAAACCCTACCGAGTGGTGAGCAAGCCTCTCACTCGGGGGCTTAGCTGCACTCCAGTACCCGCCTAAGTTTGAAAAATCCTACCGAGTGGTGAGCAAGCCTCTCACTCGGGGTCTTAGCTGCAGTCCAGTACTCGCCTAAATTTGAAAAATCCTACCGAGTGGTGAGCAAGCCTCTCACTCGGGGTCTTAGCTGCAGTTCACTACTCGCCTAAGTTTAAAAAATCCTACCAAGTAGTGAGCAAGCCTCTCACTCGGGGGCGTAGCTACAGTCCAGTACTCGCCAAAGTTTGAAAAATCCTACCGAGTGGTGAGGAAGCCTCTCACTCGGGGGCTTAGCTACAGTCCAATACTCGCCTAAGTTAAAAAAAACCTACCGAGTGGTGAGCAAGCCTCTCACTCGGGGGCTTAGCTGCACTCCAGTACTCGCCTAAGTTTGAAAAATCCTACCGAGTGGTGAGCAAGCCTCTCACTCGGGGGCATAGCCGCAGTCCAATACTCGCCTAAGTTTAAAAATCCCTACCGAGTGGTGAGCAAGCCTCTTACTCGGCCGATTAGCTGCAGTCATGTACTCGCCTAAGTTTGAAAAATCCTACCGAGTGGTGAGCAAGCCTCTCACTCGGGGTCTTAGCTGCAGTCCAGTACTCGCCTAAATTTGAAAAATCCTACCGAGTGGTGAGGAAGCCTCTCACTCGGGGGCTTAGTTGTAGTCCAATACTCGCCTAAGTTTAAAAAACCCTACCGAGTGGTGAGCAAGCCTCTCACTCGGGGGCTTAGCTGCACTCGAGTACTCGCCTAAGTTTGAAAACTCCTACCGAGTGGTGAGCAAGCCTCTCACTCGGGGTCTTAGCTGCAGTCCAGTACTCGCCTAAGTTTAAAAAACCCTACCGAGTGGTGAGCAAGCCTCTCACTCGGGGGCTTAGCTGCACTCGAGTACCCGCCTAAGTTTGAAAACTCCTACCGAGTGGTGAGCAAGCCTCTCACTCGGGGTCTTAGCTGCAGTCCAGTACTCGCCTAACTTTGAAAAATCCTGCCGAGTGGTGAGGAAGCCTCTCCCTCGGGGGCTTAGCTGCAGTCCTGTACTCGCCTTAGTTTGAAAAATCCTACCGAGTGGTGAGCAAGCCTCTCACTCGGGGTCTTAGCTGCAGTCCAGTACTCGCCTAAATTTGAAAAATCCTATCGAGTGGTGAGGAAGCCTCTCCCTCGGGGGCTTAGCTGCAGTCCAATACTCGCCTAAGTTTAAAAAACCCTATCGAGTGGTGAGCAAGCCTCTCACTCGGGGGCTTAGCTGCAGTCCAATACTCGCCTAAGTTTAAAAAACCCTACCGAGTGGTGAGCAAGCCTCTCACTCGGGGGCTTAGCTGCACTGCATTACCCGCCTAACTGTGAAAAATCCTACCGAGTGGTGAGCAAGCCTCTCACATTTGGGCTTAGCTGCAGTCCAGTACTCGTCTAAATTTAAAAAACCCTACCGAGTGGTGAGGAAGCCTCTCACTCGAGGGCTTAGCTGCAGTCCACTACTCGCCTTAGTTTAAAAAACCCTACCGAGTGGTGAGCAAGCCTCTCACTCGGGGGCTTAGCTACAGTCCAGTACTCGCCTAAGTTTTAAAATCCTACCGAGTGGTGAGCAAGCCTCTCATTCATGGGCTTAGTTGCAGTCCAATACTCGCCTAAGTTTAAAAAATCCTACCGTGTGGTGAGCAAGCCTCTCACTCGGGGTCTTAGCTGCAGTTCACTACTCGCCTAAGTTTAAAAAATCCTACCAAGTGGTGAGCAAGCCTCTCACCCGGGGGCGTACCTACAGTCCAGTACTCGCCAAAGTTTGAAAAATCCTATCGAGTGGTGAGGAAGCCTCTTACTCAGGGGCTTAGCTGCAGTCCAGTACTCGCCTAAGTTTAAAAATCCTACCGAGTGGTGAGGAAGCCTCTCACTCGGGGGCTTAGCTACAGTATAATACTCGCCTAAGTTAAAAAAACCCTACCGAGTGGTGAGCAAGCCTCTCACTCGGGGGCTTAGCTGCACTCCAGTACTCGCCTAAGTTTGAAAAATCCTACCGAGTGGTGAGCAAGCCTCTCACTCGGGGGCTTAGCTGCAGTCCAATACTCGCCTAAGTTTAAAAATCCCTACCGAGTGGTGAGCAAGCCTCTGACTCGGCCGATTAGCTGCAGTCATGTACTCGCCTAAGTTTGAAAAATCCTACCGAGTGGTGAGAAAGCCTCTCACTCGGGGTCTTAGCTGCAGTCCAGTACTCGCCTAAATTTGAAAAATCCTACCGAGTGGTGAGGAAGCCTCTCACTCGGGGGCTTAGCTGCAGTCCAATACTCGCCTAAGTTTAAAAAACCCTACCGAGTGGTGAGCAAGCCTCTCACTCGGGGGCTTAGCTGCACTCGAGTACCCGCCTAAGTTTGAAAAATCCTACCGAGTAGTTAGCAAGCCTCTCACTCGGGGGCGTAGCTACAGTCCAGTACTCGCCAAAGTTTGAAAAATCCTACCGAGTGGTGAGGAAGCCTCTCACTCGGGGGCTTAGCTACAATCCAATACTCGCCTAAGTTAAAAAAACCCTACCGAGTGGTGAGCAAGCCTCTCACTCGGGGCTTAGCTGCACTCCAGTACTCGCCTAAGTTTGAAAAATCCTACCGAGTGGTGAGCAAGCCTCTCACTCGGGGGCTTAGCCGCAGTCCAATACTCGCCTAAGTTTAAAAATCCCTACCGAGTGGAGAGCAAGCCTCTCACTCGGCCGATTAGCTGCAGTCATGTACTCGCCTAAGTTTGAAAAATCCTACCGAGTGGTGAGCAAGCCTCTCACTCGGGGTCTTAGCTGCAGTCCAGTACTCGCCTAAATTTGAAAAATCCTATCGAGTGGTGAGGAAGCCTCTCACTTGGGGGCTTAGCTGCAGTCCAATACTCGCCTAAGTTTAAAAAACCCTACCGAGTGGTGAGCAAGCCTCTCACTCGGGGGCTTAGCTGCACTCGAGTACCCGCCAAAGTTTGAAAAATCCTACCGAGTGGTGAGCAAGCCTCTCACTCGGGGTCTTAGCTGCTGTCCAGTACTCGCCTAACTTTGAAAAATCCTACCGAGTGGTGAGGAAGCCTCTCCCTCGGGGGCTTAGCTGCAGTCCAATACTCGCCTATGTTTAAAAAACCCTGCCGAGTGGTGAGCAAGCCTCTCACTCGGGGGCTTAGCTGCACTCCAGTACCCGCCTAAGTTTGAAAAATCCTACCGAGTGGTGAGCAAGCCTCTCACTCGGGGTCTTAGCTGCAGTCCAATACTCGCCTAAATTTGAAAAATCCTACCGAGTGGTGAGCAAGCCTCTCACTCGGGGTCTTAGCTGCAGTTCACTACTCGCCTAAGTTTAAAAAATCCTACCAAGTAGTGAGCAAGCCTCTCACTCGGGGGCGTAGCTACAGTCCAGTACTCGCCAAAGTTTGAAAAATCCTACCGAGTGGTGAGGAAGCCTCTCACTCGGGGGCTTAGCTGCAGTCCAGTACTCGCCTAAGTTTAAAAAATCCTACCGAGTGGTGAGGAAGCCTCTCACTCGGGGGCTTAGCTACAATCCAATACTCGCCTAAGTTAAAAAAAACCTACCGAGTGGTGAGCAAGCCTCTCACTCGGGGGCTTAGCTGCACTCCAGTACTCGCCTAAGTTTGAAAAATCCTACTGAGTGGTGAGCAAGCCTCTCACTCGGGGGCTTAGCCGCAGTCCAATACTCGCCTAAGTTTAAAAATCCCTACCGAGTGGTGAGCAAGCCTCTCACTCGGCCGATTAGCTGCAGTCATGTACTCGCCTAAGTTTGAAAAATCCTACCGAGTGGTGAGCAAGCCTCTCACTCGGGGTCTTAGCTGCCGTCCAGTACTCGCCTAAATTTGAAAAATCCTACCGAGTGGTGAGGAAGCCTCTCACTCGGGGGCTTAGCTGCAGTCCAATACTCGCCTAAGTTTAAAAAACCCTACCGAGTGGTGAGCAAGCCTCTCACTCGGGGGCTTAGCTGCACTCGAGTACCCGCCTAAGTTTGAAAAATCCTACCGAGTGGTGAGCAAGCCTCTCACTCGGGGTCTTAGCTGCAGTCCAGTACTCGCCTAACTTTGAAAAATCCTACCGAGTGGTGAGGAAGCCTCTCCCTCGGGGGCTTAGCTCCAGTCCAATTCTCGCCTATGTTTAAAAAACCCTACCGAGTGGTGAGCAAGCCTATCACTCGGGGGCTTAGCTGCACTCCAGTACCCGCCTAAGTTTGAAAAATCCTACCGAGTGGTAAGCAAGCCTCTCACTCGGGGTCTTAGCTGCAGTCCAATACTCGCCTAAATTTGAAAAATCCTACCGAGTGGTGAGCAAGCCTCTCACTCGGGGTCTTAGCTGCAGTTCACTACTCGCCTAAGTTTAAAAAATCCTACCAAGTAGTGAGCAAGCCTCTCACTCGGGGGCGTAGCTACAGTCCAGTACTCGCCAAAGTTTGAAAAATCCTACGGAGTGGTGAGGAAGCCTCTCACTCGGGGGCTTAGCTGCAGTCCAGTACTCGCCTAAGTTTAAAAAATCCTACCGAGTGGTGAGGAAGCCTCTCACTCGGGGGCTTAGCTGCAGTCCAATACTCGCCTAAGTTAAAAAAAACCTACCGAGTGGTGAGCAAGCCTCTCACTCGGGGGCTTAGCTGCACTCCAGTACTCGCCTAAGTTTGAAAAATCCTACCGAGTGGTGAGCAAGCCTCTCACTCGGGGGCTTAGCTGCAGTCCAATACTCGCCTAAGTTTAAAAATCCCTACCGAGTGGTGAGCAAGCCTCTCACTCGGCCGAGTAGCTGCAGTCATGTACTCGCCTAAGTTTGAAAAATCCAACCGAGTGGTGAGCAAGCCTCTCACTCGGGGGCTTAGCTGCAGTCCAATACTCGCCTAAGTTTAAAAAACCCTACCGAGTGGTGAGCAAGCCTCTCACTCGGGGGCTTAGCTGCACTCGAGTACCCGCCTAAGTTTGAAAAATCCTACCGAGTGGTGAGCAAGCCTCTCACTCGGGGGCTTAGCTGCACTCCAGTACTCGCCTAAGTTTGAAAAATCCTACCGAGTGGTGAGCAAGCCTCTCACTCGGGGGCTTAGCCGCAGTCCAATACTCGCCTAAGTTTAAAAATCCCTACCGAGTGGTGAGCAAGCCTCTCACTCGGCCGATTAGCTGCAGTCATGTACTCGCCTAAGTTTGAAAAATCCTACCGAGTGGTGAGCAAGCCTCTCACTCGGGGTCTTAGCTGCAGTCCAGTACTCGCCTAAATTTGAAAAATCCTACCGAGTGGTGAGGAAGCCTCTCACTCGGGGGCTTAGCTGCAGTCCAATACTCGCCTAAGTTTAAAAAACCCTACCGAGTGGTGAGCAAGCCTCTCACTCGGGGGCTTAGCTGCACTCGAGTACCCGCCTAAGTTTGAAAAATCCTACCGAGTGGTGAGCAAGCCTCTCACTCGGGGTCTTAGCTGCAGTCCAGTACTCGCCTAACTTTGAAAAATCCTACCGAGTGGTGAGGAAGCCTCTCCCTCGGGGGCTTAGCTCCAGTCCAATACTCGCCTATGTTTAAAAAACCCTACCGAGTGGTGAGCAAGCCTATCACTCGGGGGCTTAGCTGCACTCCAGTACCCGCCTAAGTTTGAAAAATCCTACCGAGTGGTAAGAAAGCCTCTCACTCGGGGTCTTAGCTGCAGTCCAATACTCGCCTAAATTTGAAAAATCCTACCGAGTGGTGAGCAAGCCTCTCACTCGGGGTCTTAGCTGCAGTTCACTACTCGCCTAAGTTTAAAAAATCCTACCAAGTGGTGAGCAAGCCTCTCACCCGGGGGCGTACCTACAGTCCAGTACTCGCCAAAGTTTGAAAAATCCTATCGAGTGGTGAGGAAGCCTCTTACTCAGGGGCTTAGCTGCAGTCCAGTACTCGCCTAAGTTTAAAAATCCTACCGAGTGGTGAGGAAGCCTCTCACTCGGGGGCTTAGCTACAGTATAATACTCGCCTAAGTTAAAAAAACCCTACCGAGTGGTGAGCAAGCCTCTCACTCGGGGGCTTAGCTGCACTCCAGTACTCGCCTAAGTTTGAAAAATCCTACCGAGTGGTGAGCAAGCCTCTCACTCGGGGGCTTAGCTGCAGTCCAATACTCGCCTAAGTTTAAAAATCCCTACCGAGTGGTGAGCAAGCCTCTCACTCGGCCGATTAGCTGCAGTCATGTACTCGCCTAAGTTTGAAAAATCCTACCGAGTGGTGAGAAAGCCTCTCACTCGGGGTCTTAGCTGCAGTCCAGTACTCGCCTAAATTTGAAAAATCCTACCGAGTGGTGAGGAAGCCTCTCACTCGGGGGCTTAGCTGCAGTCCAATACTCGCCTAAGTTTAAAAAACCCTACCGAGTGGTGAGCAAGCCTCTCACTCGGGGGCTTAGCTGCACTCGAGTACCCGCCTAAGTTTGAAAAATCCTACCGAGTAGTTAGCAAGCCTCTCACTCGGGGGCGTAGCTACAGTCCAGTACTCGCCAAAGTTTGAAAAATCCTACCGAGTGGTGAGGAAGCCTCTCACTCGGGGGCTTAGCTACAATCCAATACTCGCCTAAGTTAAAAAAACCCTACCGAGTGGTGAGCAAGCCTCTCACTCGGGGCTTAGCTGCACTCCAGTACTCGCCTAAGTTTGAAAAATCCTACCGAGTGGTGAGCAAGCCTCTCACTCGGGGGCTTAGCCGCAGTCCAATACTCGCCTAAGTTTAAAAATCCCTACCGAGTGGAGAGCAAGCCTCTCACTCGGCCGATTAGCTGCAGTCATGTACTCGCCTAAGTTTGAAAAATCCTACCGAGTGGTGAGCAAGCCTCTCACTCGGGGTCTTAGCTGCAGTCCAGTACTCGCCTAAATTTGAAAAATCCTATCGAGTGGTGAGGAAGCCTCTCACTCGGGGGCTTAGCTGCAGTCCAATACTCGCCTAAGTTTAAAAAACCCTACCGAGTGGTGAGCAAGCCTCTCACTCGGGGGCTTAGCTGCACTCGAGTACCCGCCAAAGTTTGAAAAATCCTACCGAGTGGTGAGCAAGCCTCTCACTCGGGGTCTTAGCTGCTGTCCAGTACTCGCCTAACTTTGAAAAATCCTACCGAGTGGTGAGGAAGCCTCTCCCTCGGGGGCTTAGCTGCAGTCCAATACTCGCCTATGTTTAAAAAACCCTGCCGAGTGGTGAGCAAGCCTCTCACTCGGGGGCTTAGCTGCACTCCAGTACCCGCCTAAGTTTGAAAAATCCTACCGAGTGGTGAGCAAGCCTCTCACTCGGGGTCTTAGCTGCAGTCCAATACTCGCCTAAATTTGAAAAATCCTACCGAGTGGTGAGCAAGCCTCTCACTCGGGGTCTTAGCTGCAGTTCACTACTCGCCTAAGTTTAAAAAATCCTACCAAGTAGTGAGCAAGCCTCTCACTCGGGGGCGTAGCTACAGTCCAGTACTCGCCAAAGTTTGAAAAATCCTACCGAGTGGTGAGGAAGCCTCTCACTCGGGGGCTTAGCTGCAGTCCAGTACTCGCCTAAGTTTAAAAAATCCTACCGAGTGGTGAGGAAGCCTCTCACTCGGGGGCTTAGCTACAATCCAATACTCGCCTAAGTTAAAAAAAACCTACCGAGTGGTGAGCAAGCCTCTCACTCGGGGGCTTAGCTGCACTCCAGTACTCGCCTAAGTTTGAAAAATCCTACCGAGTGGTGAGCAAGCCTCTCACTCGGGGGCTTAGCCGCAGTCCAATACTCGCCTAAGTTTAAAAATCCCTACCGAGTGGTGAGCAAGCCTCTCACTCGGCCGATTAGCTGCAGTCATGTACTCGCCTAAGTTTGAAAAATCCTACCGAGTGGTGAGCAAGCCTCTCACTCGGGGTCTTAGCTGCCGTCCAGTACTCGCCTAAATTTGAAAAATCCTACCGAGTGGTGAGGAAGCCTCTCACTCGGGGGCTTAGCTGCAGTCCAATACTCGCCTAAGTTTAAAAAACCCTACCGAGTGGTGAGCAAGCCTCTCACTCGGGGGCTTAGCTGCACTCGAGTACCCGCCTAAGTTTGAAAAATCCTACCGAGTGGTGAGCAAGCCTCTCACTCGGGGTCTTAGCTGCAGTCCAGTACTCGCCTAACTTTGAAAAATCCTACCGAGTGGTGAGGAAGCCTCTCCCTCGGGGGCTTAGCTCCAGTCCAATTCTCGCCTATGTTTAAAAAACCCTACCGAGTGGTGAGCAAGCCTATCACTCGGGGGCTTAGCTGCACTCCAGTACCCGCCTAAGTTTGAAAAATCCTACCGAGTGGTAAGCAAGCCTCTCACTCGGGGTCTTAGCTGCAGTCCAATACTCGCCTAAATTTGAAAAATCCTACCGAGTGGTGAGCAAGCCTCTCACTCGGGGTCTTAGCTGCAGTTCACTACTCGCCTAAGTTTAAAAAATCCTACCAAGTAGTGAGCAAGCCTCTCACTCGGGGGCGTAGCTACAGTCCAGTACTCGCCAAAGTTTGAAAAATCCTACGGAGTGGTGAGGAAGCCTCTCACTCGGGGGCTTAGCTGCAGTCCAGTACTCGCCTAAGTTTAAAAAATCCTACCGAGTGGTGAGGAAGCCTCTCACTCGGGGGCTTAGCTGCAGTCCAATACTCGCCTAAGTTAAAAAAAACCTACCGAGTGGTGAGCAAGCCTCTCACTCGGGGGCTTAGCTGCACTCCAGTACTCGCCTAAGTTTGAAAAATCCTACCGAGTGGTGAGCAAGCCTCTCACTCGGGGGCTTAGCTGCAGTCCAATACTCGCCTAAGTTTAAAAATCCCTACCGAGTGGTGAGCAAGCCTCTCACTCGGCCGAGTAGCTGCAGTCATGTACTCGCCTAAGTTTGAAAAATCCAACCGAGTGGTGAGCAAGCCTCTCACTCGGGGGCTTAGCTGCAGTCCAATACTCGCCTAAGTTTAAAAAACCCTACCGAGTGGTGAGCAAGCCTCTCACTCGGGGGCTTAGCTGCACTCGAGTACCCGCCTAAGTTTGAAAAATCCTACCGAGTGGTGAGCAAGCCTCTCACTCGGGGGCTTAGCTGCACTCCAGTACTCGCCTAAGTTTGAAAAATCCTACCGAGTGGTGAGCAAGCCTCTCACTCGGGGGCTTAGCCGCAGTCCAATACTCGCCTAAGTTTAAAAATCCCTACCGAGTGGTGAGCAAGCCTCTCACTCGGCCGATTAGCTGCAGTCATGTACTCGCCTAAGTTTGAAAAATCCTACCGAGTGGTGAGCAAGCCTCTCACTCGGGGTCTTAGCTGCAGTCCAGTACTCGCCTAAATTTGAAAAATCCTACCGAGTGGTGAGGAAGCCTCTCACTCGGGGGCTTAGCTGCAGTCCAATACTCGCCTAAGTTTAAAAAACCCTACCGAGTGGTGAGCAAGCCTCTCACTCGGGGGCTTAGCTGCACTCGAGTACCCGCCTAAGTTTGAAAAATCCTACCGAGTGGTGAGCAAGCCTCTCACTCGGGGTCTTAGCTGCAGTCCAGTACTCGCCTAACTTTGAAAAATCCTACCGAGTGGTGAGGAAGCCTCTCCCTCGGGGGCTTAGCTCCAGTCCAATACTCGCCTATGTTTAAAAAACCCTACCGAGTGGTGAGCAAGCCTATCACTCGGGGGCTTAGCTGCACTCCAGTACCCGCCTAAGTTTGAAAAATCCTACCGAGTGGTAAGAAAGCCTCTCACTCGGGGTCTTAGCTGCAGTCCAATACTCGCCTAAATTTGAAAAATCCTACCGAGTGGTGAGCAAGCCTCTCACTCGGGGTCTTAGCTGCAGTTCACTACTCGCCTAAGTTTAAAAAATCCTACCAAGTAGTGAGCAAGCCTCTCACTCGGGGGCGTAGCTACAGTCCAGTACTCGCCAAAGTTTGAAAAATCCTATGGAGTGGTGAGGAAGCCTCTCACTCGGGGGCTTAGCTGCAGTCCAGTACTCGCCTAAGTTTAAAAAATCCTACCGAGTGGTGAGGAAGCCTCTCACTCGGGGGCTTAGCTGCAGTCCAATACTCGCCTAAGTTAAAAAAAACCTACCGAGTGGTGAGCAAGCCTCTCACTCGGGGGCTTAGCTGCACTCCAGTACTCGCCTAAGTTTGAAAAATCCTACCGAGTGGTGAGCAAGCCTCTCACTCGGGGGTTAGCTGCAGTCCAATACTCGCCTAAGTTTAAAAATCCCTACCGAGTGGTGAGCAAGCCTCTCACTCGGCCGAGTAGCTGTAGTCATGTACTCGCCTAAGTTTGAAAAATCCAACCGAGTGGTGAGCAAGCCTCTCACTCGGGGGCTTAGCTGCAGTCCAATACTCGCCTAAGTTTAAAAAACCCTACCGAGTGGTGGGCAAGCCTCTCACTCGGGGGCTTAGCTGCACTCGAGTACCCGCCTAAGTTTGAAAAATCCTACCGAGTGGTGAGCAAGCCTCTCACTCGGGGTCTTAGCTGCAGTCCAGTACTCGCCTAAATTTGAAAAATCCTACCGAGTGGTGAGCAAACCTCTCACTCGGGGGCTTAGCTGCAGTCCAATACTCGCCTAAGTTTAAAAAACCCTACCGAGTGGTGAGCAAGCCTCTCGCTCGGGGGCTTAGCTGCAGTCCAGTACTCGCCTAAGTTTTAAAATCCTACCGAGTGGTGAGCAAGCCTCTCATTCAGGGGCTTAGTTGCAGTCCAATACTCGCCTAAGTTTAAAAAATCCTACCGAGTGGTGAGCAAGCCTCTCACTCGGGGTCTTAGCTGCAGTTCACTACTCGCCTAAGTTTAAAAAATCCTACCAAGTGGTGAGCAAGCCTCTCACTAGGGGGCGTAGCTACAGTCCAGTACTCGCCAAAGTTTGAAAAATCCTACCGAGTGGTGAGGAAGCCTCTCACTCGGGGGCTTAGCTCCAGTCCAATACTCGCCTAAGTTTAAAAAACCCTACCGAGTGGTGAGCAAGCCTCTCACTCGGGGGCTTAGCTGCACTCCAGTACTCGCCTAAGTTTGAAAAATCCTACCGAGTGGTGAGCAAGCCTCTCACTCGGGGGCTTAGCTGCAGTCCAATACTCGCCTAAGTTAAAAAAAACCTACCGAGTGGTGAGCAAGCCTCTCACTCGGGGGCTTAGCTGCACTCCAGTACTCGCCTAAGTTTGAAAAATCCTACCGAGTGGTGAGCAAGCCTCTCACTCGGGGGCTTAGCTGCAGTCCAATACTCGCCTAAGTTAAAAAATCCCTACCGAGTGGTGAGCAAGCCTCTCACTCGGCCGAGTAGCTGTAGTCATGTACTCGCCTAAGTTTGAAAAATCCAACCGAGTGGTGAGCAAGCCTCTCACTCGGGGGCTTAGCTGCAGTCCAATACTCGCCTAAGTTTAAAAAACCCTACCGAGTGGTGAGCAAGCCTCTCACTCGGGGGCTTAGCTGCACTCGAGTACCCGCCTAAGTTTGAAAAATCCTACCGAGTGGTGAGCAAGCCTCTCACTCGGGGTCTTAGCTGCAGTCCAGTACTCGCCTAAATTTGAAAAATCCTACCGAGTGGTGAGCAAACCTCTCACTCGGGGGCTTAGCTGCAGTCCAATACTCGCCTAAGTTTAAAAAACCCTACCGAGTGGTGAGCAAGCCTCTCGCTCGGGGGCTTAGCTGCAGTCCAGTACTCGCCTAAGTTTTAAAATCCTACCGAGTGGTGAGCAAGCCTCTCATTCAGGGGCTTAGTTGCAGTCCAATACTCGCCTAAGTTTAAAAAATCCTACCGAGTGGTGAGCAAGCCTCTCACTCGGGGTCTTAGCTGCAGTTCACTACTCGCCTAAGTTTAAAAAATCCTACCAAGTGGTGAGCAAGCCTCTCACTAGGGGGCGTAGCTACAGTCCAGTACTCGCCAAAGTTTGAAAAATCCTACCGAGTGGTGAGGAAGCCTCTCACTCGGGGGCTTAGCTCCAGTCCAATACTCGCCTAAGTTTAAAAAACCCTACCGAGTGGTGAGCAAGCCTCTCACTCGGGGGCTTAGCTGCACTCCAGTACTCGCCTAAGTTTGAAAAATCCTACCGAGTGGTGAGCAAGCCTCTCACTCGGGGGCTTAGCTGCAGTCCAGTACTCGCCTAAGTTTAAAAAATCCTACCAAGTGGTGAGCAAGCCTCTCACTCGGGGGCGTAGCTACAGTCCAGTACTCGCCAAAGTTTGAAAAATCCTACCGAGTGGTGAGAAAGCCTCTCACTCGGGGGCTTAGCTGCAGTCCAATACTCGCCTAAGTTTAAAAAACCCTACCGAGTGGTGAGCAAGCCTCTCACTCGGCGGCTTAGCTGCACTCGAGTACCCGCCTAAGTTTGAAAAATCCTACCGAGTGGTGAGCAAGCCTCTCACTCGGGGTCTTAGCTGCAGTCCAGTACTCGCCTAAATTTGAAAAATCCTACCGAGTGGTGAGCAAGCCTCTCACTCGGGGGCTTAGCTGCAGTCCAATACTCGCCTAAGTTTAAAAAACCCTACCGAGTGGTGAGCAAGCCTCTCGCTCGGGGGCTTAGCTGCAGTCCAGTACTCGCCTAAGTTTTAAAATCCTACCGAGTGGTGAGCAAGCCTCTCATTCAGGGGCTTAGTTGCAGTCCAATACTCGCCTAAGTTTAAAAAATCCTACCGAGTGGTGAGCAAGCCTCTCACTCGGGGTCTTAGCTGCAGTTCACTACTCGCCTAAGTTTAAAAAATCCTACCAAGTGGTGAGCAAGCCTCTCACTCGGGGGCGTAGCTACAATCCAGTACTCGCCAAAGTATGAAAAATCCTACCGAGTGGTGAGGAAGCCTCTCACTCGGGGGCTTAGCTCCAGTCCAATACTCGCCTAAGTTTAAAAAACCCTACCGAGTGGTGAGCAAGCCTCTCACTCGGGGGCTTAGCTGCACTCCAGTACTCGCCTAAGTTTGAAAAATCCTACCGAGTGGTGAGCAAGCCTCTCACTCGGGGGCTTAGCTGCAGTCCAATACTCGCCTAAGTTTAAAAAACCCTACCGAGTGGTGAGCAAGCCTCTCACTCGGGGGCTTAGCTGCACTCGAGTAACCGCCTAAGTTTGAAAAATCCTACCGAGTGGTGAGCAAGCCTCTCACTCGGGGTCTTAGCTGCAGTCTAGTACTCGCCTAAATTTGAAAAATCCTACCGAGTGGTGAGCAAGCCTCTCACTCGGGGGCTTAGCTGCAGTCCAATACTCGCCTAAGTTTAAAAAACCCTACCGAGTGGTGAGCAAGCCTCTCGCTCGGGGGCTTAGCTGTAGTCCAGTACTCGCCTAAGTTTTAAAATCCTACCGAGTGGTGAGCAAGCCTCTCATTCAGGGGCTTAGTTGCAGTCCAATACTCGCCTAAGTTTAAAAAATCCTACCGAGTGGTGAGCAAGCCTCTCACTCGGGGTCTTAGCTGCAGTTCACTACTCGCCTAAGTTTAAAAAATCCTACCAAGTGGTGAGCAAGCCTCTCACTCGGGGGCGTAGCTACAGTCCAGTACTCGCCAAAGTTTGAAAAATCCTACCGAGTGGTGAGGAAGCCTCTCACTCGGGGGCTTAGCTCCAGTCCAATACGCGCCTAAGTTTAAAAAACCCTACCGAGTGGTGAGCAAGCCTCTCACTCGGGGGCTTAGCTGCACTCTAGTACTCGCCTAAGTTTGAAAAATCCTACCGAGTGGTGAGCAAGCCTCTCACTCGGGGGATTAGCTGCAGTCCAGTACTCGCCTAAGTTTAAAAAATCCTACCAAGTGGTGAGCAAGCCTCTCACTCGGGGGCGTAGCTACAGTCCAGTACTCGCCAAAGTTTGAAAAATCCTACCGAGTGGTGAGCAAGCCTCTCACTCGGGGGCTTAGTTGCAGTCCAATACTCGCCTAAGTTTAAAAAACCCTACCGAGTGGTGAGCAAGCCTCTCACTCGGGGGCTTAGCTGCACTCGAGTACCCGCCTAAGTTTGAAAAATCCTACCGAGTGGTGAGCAAGCCTCTCACTCGGGGTCTTAGCTGCAGTCCAGTACTCGCCTAAATTTGAAAAATCCTACCGAGTGGTGAGCAAGCCTCTCACTCGGGGGCTTAGCTGCAGTCCAATACTCGCCTAAGTTTAAAAAACCCTACCGAGTGGTGAGCAAGCCTCTCGCTCGGGGGCTTAGCTGCAGTCCAGTACTCGCCTAAGTTTTAAAATCCTACCGAGTGGTGAGCAAGCCTCTCATTCAGGGGCTTAGTTGCAGTCCAATACTCGCCTAAGTTTAAAAAATCCTACCGAGTGGTGAGCAAGCCTCTCACTCGGGGTCTTAGCTGCAGTTCACTACTCGCCTAAGTTTAAAAAATCCTACCAAGTGGTGAGCAAGCCTCTCACTCGGGGGCGTAGCTACAATCCAGTACTCGCCAAAGTATGAAAAATCCTACCAAGTGGTGAGGAAGCCTCTCACTCGGGGGCTTAGCTCCAGTCCAATACTCGCCTAAGTTTAAAAAACCCTACCGAGTGGTGAGCAAGCCTCTCACTCGGGGGCTTAGCTGCACTCCAGTACTCGCCTAAGTTTGAAAAATCCTACCGAGTGGTGAGCAAGCCTCTCACTCGGGGGCTTAGCTGCAGTCCAATACTCGCCTAAGTTTAAAAAACCCTACCGAGTGGTGAGCAAGCCTCTCACTCGGGGGCTTAGCTGCACTCGAGTAACCGCCTAAGTTTGAAAAATCCTACCGAGTGGTGAGCAAGCCTCTCACTCGGGGTCTTAGCTGCAGTCTAGTACTCGCCTAAATTTGAAAAATCCTACCGAGTGGTGAGCAAGCCTCTCACTCGGGGGCTTAGCTGCAGTCCAATACTCGCCTAAGTTTAAAAAACCCTACCGAGTGGTGAGCAAGCCTCTCGCTCGGGGGCTTAGCTGTAGTCCAGTACTCGCCTAAGTTTTAAAATCCTACCGAGTGGTGAGCAAGCCTCTCATTCAGGGGCTTAGTTGCAGTCCAATACTCGCCTAAGTTTAAAAAATCCTACCGAGTGGTGAGCAAGCCTCTCACTCGGGGTCTTAGCTGCAGTTCACTACTCGCCTAAGTTTAAAAAATCCTACCAAGTGGTGAGCAAGCCTCTCACTCGGGGGCGTAGCTACAGTCCAGTACTCGCCAAAGTTTGAAAAATCCTACCGAGTGGTGAGGAAGCCTCTCACTCGGGGGCTTAGCTCCAGTCCAATACGCGCCTAAGTTTAAAAAACCCTACCGAGTGGTGAGCAAGCCTCTCACTCGGGGGCTTAGCTGCACTCCAGTACTCGCCTAAGTTTGAAAAATCCTACCGAGTGGTGAGCAAGCCTCTCACTCGGGGGATTAGCTGCAGTCCAGTACTCGCCTAAGTTTAAAAAATCCTACCAAGTGGTGAGCAAGCCTCTCACTCGGGGGCGTAGCTATAGTCCAGTACTCGCCAAAGTTTGAAAAATCCTACCGAGTGGTGAGCAAGCCTCTCACTCGGGGGCTTAGCTGCAGTCCAATACTCGCCTAAGTTTAAAAAACCCTACCGAGTGGTGAGCAAGCCTCTCACTCGGGGGCTTAGCTGCACTCGAGTACCCGCCTAAGTTTGAAAAATCCTACCGAGTGGTGAGCAAGCCTCTCACTCGGGGTCTTAGCTGCAGTCCAGTACTCGCCTAAATTTGAAAAATCCTACCGAGTGGTGAGCAAGCCTCTCACTCGGGGGCTTAGCTGCAGTCCAATACTCGCCTAAGTTTAAAAAACCCTACCGAGTGGTGAGCAAGCCTCTCGCTCGGGGGCTTAGCTGCAGTCCAGTACTCGCCTAAGTTTTAAAATCCTACCGAGTGGTGAGCAAGCCTCTCATTCAGGGGCTTAGTTGCAGTCCAATACTCGCCTAAGTTTAAAAAATCCTAGCGAGTGGTGAGCAAGCCTCTCACTCGGGGTCTTAGCTGCAGTTCACTACTCGCCTAAGTTTAAAAAATCCTACCAAGTGGTGAGCAAGCCTCTCACTCGGGGGCGTAGCTACAATCCAGTACTCGCCAAAGTTTGAAAAATCCTACCGAGTGGTGAGGAAGCCTCTCACTCGGGGGCTTAGCTCCAGTCCAATACTCGCCTAAGTTTAAAAAACCCAACCGAGTGGTGAGCAAGCCTCTCACTCGGGGGCTTAGCTGCACTCCAGTACTCGCCTAAGTTTGAAAAATCCTACCGAGTGGTGAGCAAGCCTCTCACTCGGGGGCTTAGCTGCAGTCTAGTACTCGCCTAAGTTTAAAAAATCCTACCAAGTGGTGAGCAAGCCTCTCACTCGGGGGCGTAGCTACAGTCCAGTACTCGCCAAAGTTTGAAAAATCCTACCGAGTGGTGAGGAAGCCTCTCACTCGGGGGCTTAGCTACAGTCCAATACTCGCCTAAGTTAAAAAAATCCTACCGAGTGGAGAGCAAGCCTCTCACTCGGGGTCTTAACTGCAGTTCACTAATCGCCTAAGTTTAAAAAGTCCTACCAAGTGGTGAGCAAGCCTCTCACTCGGGGGCGTAGCTACAGTCCAGTACTCGCCAAAGTTTGAAACATCCTACCGAGTGGTGAGGAAGCCTCTCACTCGGGGGCTTAGCTATAGTCCAATACTCGCCTAAGTTAAAAAAAACCTACCGAGTGGTGAGCAAGCCTCTCACTCGGGGGCTTAGCTGCACTCGAGTACCCGCCTAAGTTTGAAAAATCCTACCGAGTGGTGAGCAAGCCTCTCACTCGGGGTCTTAGCTGCAGTCCAGTACTCGCCTAAATTTGAAAAATCCTACCGAGTGGTGAGCAAGCCTCTCACTCGGGGGCTTAGCTGCAGTCCAATACTCGCCTAAGTTTAAAAAACCCTACCGAGTGGTGAGCAAGCCTCTCGCTCGGGGGCTTAGCTGCAGTCCAGTACTCGCCTAAGTTTTAAAATCCTACCGAGTGGTGAGCAAGCCTCTAATTCAGGGGCTTAGTTGCAGTCCAATACTCGCCTAAGTTTAAAAAATCCTAGCGAGTGGTGAGCAAGCCTCTCACTCGGGGTCTTAGCTGCAGTTCACTACTCGCCTAAGTTTAAAAAATCCTACCAAGTGGTGAGCAAGCCTCTCACTCGGGGGCGTAGCTACAATCCAGTACTCGCCAAAGTTTGAAAAATCCTACCGAGTGGTGAGGAAGCCTCTCACTCGGGGGCTTAGCTCCAGTCCAATACTCGCCTAAGTTTAAAAAACCCAACCGAGTGGTGAGCAAGCCTCTCACTCGGGGGCTTAGCTGCACTCCAGTACTCGCCTAAGTTTGAAAAATCCTACCGAGTGGTGAGCAAGCCTCTCACTCGGGGGCTTAGCTGCAGTCCAGTACTCGCCTAAGTTTAAAAAATCCTACCAAGTGGTGAGCAAGCCTCTCACTCGGGGGCGTAGCTACAGTCCAGTACTCGCCAAAGTTTGAAAAATCCTACCGAGTGGTGAGGAAGCCTCTCACTCGGGGGCTTAGCTACAGTCCAATACTCGCCTAAGTTAAAAAAATCCTACCGAGTGGAGAGCAAGCCTCTCACTCGGGGTCTTAACTGCAGTTCACTAATCGCCTAAGTTTAAAAAGTCCTACCAAGTGGTGAGCAAGCCTCTCACTCGGGGGCGTAGCTACAGTCCAGTACTCGCCAAAGTTTGAAACATCCTACCGAGTGGTGAGGAAGCCTCTCACTCGGGGGCTTAGCTATAGTCCAATACTCGCCTAAGTTAAAAAAAACCTACCGAGTGGTGAGCAAGCCTCTCACTCGGGGCTTAGCTGCACTCCAGTACTCGCCTAAGTTTGAAAAATCCTACCGAGTGGTGAGCAAGCCTCTCACTCGGGGGCTTAGCCGCAGTCCAATACTCGCCTAAGTTTAAAAATCCCTACCGAGTGGTGAGAAAGCCTCTCACTCGGCCGATTAGCTGCAGTCATGTACTCGCCTAAGTTTGAAAAATCCTACCGAGTGGTGAGCAAGCCTCTCACTCGGGGTCTTAGCTGCAGTCCAGTACTCGCCTAAATTTGAAGAATCCTACCGAGTGGTGAGGAAGCCTCTCACTCGGGGGCTTAGCTGCAGTCCAATACTCGCCTAAGTTTAAAAAACCCTACCGAGTGGTGAGCAAGCCTCTCACTCGGGGGCGTAGCTACAGTCCAGTACTCGCCAAAGTTTGAAAAATCCTACCGAGTGGTGAGGAAGCCTCTCACTCGGGGGCTTAGCTCCAGTCCAATACGCGCCTAAGTTTAAAAAACCCTACCGAGTGGTGAGCAAGCCTCTCACTCGGGGGCTTAGCTGCACTCCAGTACTCGCCTAAGTTTGAAAAATCCTACCGAGTGGTGAGCAAGCCTCTCACTCGGGGGATTAGCTGCAGTCCAGTACTCGCCTAAGTTTAAAAAATCCTACCAAGTGGTGAGCAAGCCTCTCACTCGGGGGCGTAGCTACAGTCCAGTACTCGCCAAAGTTTGAAAAATCCTACCGAGTGGTGAGCAAGCCTCTCACTCGGGGGCTTAGCTGCAGTCCAATACTCGCCTAAGTTTAAAAAACCCTACCGAGTGGTGAGCAAGCCTCTCACTCGGGGGCTTAGCTGCACTCGAGTACCCGCCTAAGTTTGAAAGATCCTACCGAGTGGTGAGCAAGCCTCTCACTCGGGGTCTTAGCTGCAGTCCAGTACTCGCCTAAATTTGAAAAATCCTACCGAGTGGTGAGCAAGCCTCTCACTCGGGGGCTTAGCTGCAGTCCAATACTCGCCTAAGTTTAAAAAACCCTACCGAGTGGTGAGCAAGCCTCTCGCTCGGGGGCTTAGCTGCAGTCCAGTACTCGCCTAAGTTTTAAAATCCTACCGAGTGGTGAGCAAGCCTCTCATTCAGGGGCTTAGTTGCAGTCCAATACTCGCCTAAGTTTAAAAAATCCTAGCGAGTGGTGAGCAAGCCTCTCACTCGGGGTCTTAGCTGCAGTTCACTACTCGCCTAAGTTTAAAAAATCCTACCAAGTGGTGAGCAAGCCTCTCACTCGGGGGCGTAGCTACAATCCAGTACTCGCCAAAGTTTGAAAAATCCTACCGAGTGGTGAGGAAGCCTCTCACTCGGGGGCTTAGCTGCACTCCAGTACTCGCCTAAGTTTGAAAAATCCTACCGAGTGGTGAGCAAGCCTCTCACTCGGGGGCTTAGCTGCAGTCCAGTACTCGCCTAAGTTTAAAAAATCCTACCAAGTGGTGAGCAAGCCTCTCACTCGGGGGCGTAGCTACAGTCCAGTACTCGCCAAAGTTTGAAAAATCCTACCGAGTGGTGAGGAAGCCTCTCACTCGGGGGCTTAGCTACAGTCCAATACTCGCCTAAGTTAAAAAAATCCTACCGAGTGGAGAGCAAGCCTCTCACTCGGGGTCTTAACTGCAGTTCACTAATCGCCTAAGTTTAAAAAGTCCTACCAAGTGGTGAGCAAGCCTCTCACTCGGGGGCGTAGCTACAGTCCAGTACTCGCCAAAGTTTGAAACATCCTACGGAGTGGTGAGGAAGCCTCTCACTCGGGGGCTTAGCTATAGTCCAATACTCGCCTAAGTTAAAAAAAACCTACCGAGTGGTGAGCAAGCCTCTCACTCGGGGGCTTAGCTGCACTCCAGTACTCGCCTAAGTTTGAAAAATCCTACCGAGTGGTGAGCAAGCCTCTCACTCGGGGGCTTAGCCGCAGTCCAATACTCGCCTAAGTTTAAAAATCCCTACCGAGTGGTGAGAAAGCCTCTCACTCGGCCGATTAGCTGCAGTCATGTACTCGCCTAAGTTTGAAAAATCCTACCGAGTGGTGAGCAAGCCTCTCACTCGGGGTCTTAGCTGCAGTCCAGTACTCGCCTAAATTTGAAGAATCCTACCGAGTGGTGAGGAAGCCTCTCACTCGGGGGCTTAGCTGCAGTCCAATACTCGCCTAAGTTTAAAAAACCCTACCGAGTGGTGAGCAAGCCTCTCACTCGGGGGCTTAGCTGCACTCGAGTACCCGCCTAAGTTTGAAAAATCCTACCGAGTGGTGAGCAAGCCTCTCACTCGGGGTCTTAGCTGCAGTCCAGTACTCGCCTAACTTTGAAAAATCCTACCGAGTGGTGAGGAAGCCTCTCCCTCAGGGGCTTAGCTGCAGTCCAATACTCGCCTAAGTTTAAAAAACCCTACCGAGTGGTGAGCAAGCCTCTCACTCGGGGGCTTAGCTGCACTCCAGTACCCGCCTAAGTTTAAAATATCCTACCGAGTGGTGAGCAAGCCTCTCACTCGGGGTCTTAGCTGCAGTTCACTACTCGCCTAAGTTTAAAAAATCCTACCAAGTGGTGAGCAAGCCTCTCACTCAGGGGCGTAGCTACAGTCCAGTACTCGCCAAAGTTTGAAAAATCCTACCGAGTGGTGAGGAAGCCTCTCACTCGGGGGCTTAGCTACAGTCCAATACTCGCCTAAGTTAAAAAAAACCTACCGAGTGGTGAGCAAGCCTCTCACTCGGGGGCTTAGCTGCACTCCAGTACTTGCCTAAGTTTGAAAAATCATACCGAGTGGTGAGCAAGCCTCTCACTCGGGGGCTTAGCCGCAGTCCAATACTCGCCTAAGTTGAAAAATCCCTACCGAGTGGTGAGCAAGCCTCTCACTCGGCCGATTAGCTGCAGTCATGTACTCGCCTAAGTTTGAAAAATCCTACCGAGTGGTGAGCAAGCCTCTCAGTCGGGGTCTTAGCTGCAGTCCAGTACTCGCCTAAATTTGAAAAATCCTACCGAGTGGTGAGGAAGCCTCTCACTCGGGGGCGTAGCTACAGTCCAGTACTCGCCTAAGTTTAAAAAACCCTACCGAGTGGTGAGCAAGCCTCTCACTTGGGGGCTTAGCTGCACTCCAGTACCCGCCTAAGTTTGAAAAATCCTACCGAGTGGTGAGCAAGCCTCTCACTCGGGGTCTTAACTGCAGTCCAGTACTTGCCTAAATTTGAAAAATCCTACCGAGTGGTGAGGAAGCCTCTCACTCGGGGGCTTAGCTGCAGTCCAATACTCGCCTAAGTTTAAAAAACCCTACCGAGTGGTGAGCAAGCCTCTCACTCGGGGGCTTAGCTGCAGTCCAGTACTCGCCTAAGTTTTAAAATCCAACCGAGTGGTGAGCAAGCCTCTCATTCAGGGGCTTAGTTGCAGTCCAGTACTCGCGTAAGTTTAAAAAATCCTACCGAGTGGTGAGCAAGCCTCTCACTCGGGGTCTTAGCTGCAGTTCACTACTCGCCTAAGTTTAAAAAATCCTACCAAGTGGTGAGGAAGCCTCTCACTCGGGGGCGTAGCTACAGTCCAGTACTCGCCAAAGTTTGAAAAATCCTACCGAGTGGTGAGCAAGCCTCTCACTCGGGGGCTTAGCTGCACTGCAGTACTCGCCTAAGTTTGAAAAATCCTACCGAGTGGTGAGCAACCCTCTCACTGGGGCGCTTAGCTGCAGTCCACTACTCGCCTAAGTTTAAAAAATCCTACCGAGTGGTGAGCAAGCCTCTCACTCGGGGGCTTAGCTACAGTCCAGTACTCGCCTAAGTTTAAAAAATCCTACCGAGTAGTGAGCAACCCTCTCACTCGGGGGCTTAGCAGCACTCCAGTACTCGCCTAACTTTGAAAAATCCTACCGAGTGGTGAGCAAGCCTCTCACTCGGGGGCTTAGCTGCAGTTCACTACTCGCCTAAGTTTAAAAAATCCTACCAAGTGGTGAGCAAGCCTCTCACTCGGGGGCGTAGCTACAGTCCAGTACTCGCCAAAGTTTGAAAAATCCTACCGAGTGGTGAGGAAGCCTCTCACTCGGTGGCTTAGCTACAGTCCAATACTCGCCTAAGTTAAAAAAAACCCTACCGAGTGGTGAGCAAGCCTCTCACTCGGGGGCTTAGCTGCACTCCAGTACTTGCCTAAGTTTGAAAAATCATACCGAGTGGTGAGCAAGCCTCTCACTCGGGGGCTTAGCCGCAGTCCAATACTCGCCTAAGTTTAAAAATCCCTATCGAGTGGTGAGCAAGCCTCTCACTCGGCCGATTAGCTGCAGTCATGTACTCGCCTAAGTTTGAAAAATCCTACCGAGTGGTGAGCAAGCCTCTCAGTCGGGGTCTTAGCTGCAGTCCAGTACTCGCCTAAATTTGAAAAATCCTACCGAGTGGTGAGGAAGCCTCTCACTCGGGGGCGTAGCTACAGTCCAGTACTCGCCTAAGTTTAAAAAACCCAACCGAGTGGTGAGCAAGCCTCTCACTTGGGGGCTTAGCTGCACTCCAGTACCCGCCTAAGTTTGAAAAATCCTACCGAGTGGTGAGCAAGCCTCTCACTCGGGGTCTTAGCTGCAGTCCAGTACTCGCCTAAATTTGAAAAATCCTACCGAGTGGTGAGGAAGCCTCTCACTCGGGGGCGTAGCTACAGTCCAGTACTCGCCTAAGTTTAAAAAACCCAACCGAGTGGTGAGCAAGCCTCTCACTTGGGGGCTTAGCTGCACTCCAGTACCCGCCTAAGTTTGAAAAATCCTACCGAGTGGTGAGCAAGCCTCTCACTCGGGGGCTTAGCTGCAGTCCAGTACTCGCCTAAGTTTAAAAAATCCTACCAAGTGGTGAGCAAGCCTCTCACTCGGGGGCGTAGCTACAGTCCAGTACTCGCCAAAGTTTGAAAAATCCTACCGAGTGGTGAGGAAGCCTCTCACTCGGGGGCTTAGCTACAGTCCAATACTCGCCTAAGTTAAAAAAATCCTACCGAGTGGAGAGCAAGCCTCTCACTCGGGGTCTTAACTGCAGTTCACTAATCGCCTAAGTTTAAAAAGTCCTACCAAGTGGTGAGCAAGCCTCTCACTCGGGGGCGTAGCTACAGTCCAGTACTCGCCAAAGTTTGAAAAATCCTACCGAGTGGTGAGGAAGCCTCTCACTCGGGGGCTTAGCTATAGTCCAATACTCGCCTAAGTTAAAAAAAACCTACCGAGTGGTGAGCAAGCCTCTCACTCGGGGGCTTAGCTGCACTCCAGTACTCGCCTAAGTTTGAAAAATCCTACCGAGTGGTGAGCAAGCCTCTCACTCGGGGGCTTAGCCGCAGTCCAATACTCGCCTAAGTTTAAAAATCCCTACCGAGTGGTGAGAAAGCCTCTCACTCGGCCGATTAGCTGCAGTCATGTACTCGCCTAAGTTTGAAAAATCCTACCGAGTGGTGAGCAAGCCTCTCACTCGGGGTCTTAGCTGCAGTCCAGTACTCGCCTAAATTTGAAGAATCCTACCGAGTGGTGAGGAAGCCTCTCACTCGGGGGCTTAGCTGCAGTCCAATACTCGCCTAAGTTTAAAAAACCCTACCGAGTGGTGAGCAAGCCTCTCACTCGGGGGCTTAGCTGCACTCGAGTACCCGCCTAAGTTTGAAAAATCCTACCGAGTGGTGAGCAAGCCTCTCACTCGGGGTCTTAGCTGCAGTCCAGTACTCGCCTAACTTTGAAAAATCCTACCGAGTGGTGAGGAAGCCTCTCCCTCAGGGGCTTAGCTGCAGTCCAATACTCGCCTAAGTTTAAAAAACCCTACCGAGTGGTGAGCAAGCCTCTCACTCGGGGGCTTAGCTGCACTCCAGTACCCGCCTAAGTTTAAAATATCCTACCGAGTGGTGAGCAAGCCTCTCACTCGGGGTCTTAGCTGCAGTTCACTACTCGCCTAAGTTTAAAAAATCCTACCAAGTGGTGAGCAAGCCTCTCACTCAGGGGCGTAGCTACAGTCCAGTACTCGCCAAAGTTTGAAAAATCCTACCGAGTGGTGAGGAAGCCTCTCACTCGGGGGCTTAGCTACAGTCCAATACTCGCCTAAGTTAAAAAAAACCTACCGAGTGGTGAGCAAGCCTCTCACTCGGGGGCTTAGCTGCACTCCAGTACTTGCCTAAGTTTGAAAAATCATACCGAGTGGTGAGCAAGCCTCTCACTCGGGGGCTTAGCCGCAGTCCAATACTCGCCTAAGTTGAAAAATCCCTACCGAGTGGTGAGCAAGCCTCTCACTCGGCCGATTAGCTGCAGTCATGTACTCGCCTAAGTTTGAAAAATCCTACCGAGTGGTGAGCAAGCCTCTCAGTCGGGGTCTTAGCTGCAGTCCAGTACTCGCCTAAATTTGAAAAATCCTACCGAGTGGTGAGGAAGCCTCTCACTCGGGGGCGTAGCTACAGTCCAGTACTCGCCTAAGTTTAAAAAACCCTACCGAGTGGTGAGCAAGCCTCTCACTTGGGGGCTTAGCTGCACTCCAGTACCCGCCTAAGTTTGAAAAATCCTACCGAGTGGTGAGCAAGCCTCTCACTCGGGGTCTTAGCTGCAGTCCAGTACTCGCCTAAATTTGAAAAATCCTACCGAGTGGTGAGGAAGCCTCTCACTCGGGGGCTTAGCTGCAGTCCAATACTCGCCTATGTTTAAAAAACCCTACCGAGTGGTGAGCAAGCCTCTCACTCGGGGGCTTAGCTGCAGTCCAGTACTCGCCTAAGTTTTAAAATCCAACCGAGTGGTGAGCAAGCCTCTCATTCAGGGGCTTAGTTGCAGTCCAGTACTCGCGTAAGTTTAAAAAATCCTACCGAGTGGTGAGCAAGCCTCTCACTCGGGGTCTTAGCTGCAGTTCACTACTCGCCTAAGTTTAAAAAATCCTACCAAGTGGTGAGGAAGCCTCTCACTCGGGGGCGTAGCTACAGTCCAGTACTCGCCAAAGTTTGAAAAATCCTACCGAGTGGTGAGCAAGCCTCTCACTCGGGGGCTTAGCTGCACTGCAGTACTCGCCTAAGTTTGAAAAATCCTACCGAGTGGTGAGCAACCCTCTCACTGGGGCGCTTAGCTGCAGTCCACTACTCGCCTAAGTTTAAAAAATCCTACCGAGTGGTGAGCAAGCCTCTCACTCGGGGGCTTAGCTACAGTCCAGTACTCGCCTAAGTTTAAAAAATCCTACCGAGTAGTGAGCAACCCTCTCACTCGGGGGCTTAGCAGCACTCCAGTACTCGCCTAACTTTGAAAAATCCTACCGAGTGGTGAGCAAGCCTCTCACTCGGGGGCTTAGCTGCAGTTCACTACTCGCCTAAGTTTAAAAAATCCTACCAAGTGGTGAGCAAGCCTCTCACTCGGGGGCGTAGCTACAGTCCAGTACTCGCCAAAGTTTGAAAAATCCTACCGAGTGGTGAGGAAGCCTCTCACTCGGGGGCTTAGCTACAGTCCAATACTCGCCTAAGTTAAAAAAACCCTACCGAGTGGTGAGCAAGCCTCTCACTCGGGGGCTTAGCTGCACTCCAGTACTTGCCTAAGTTTGAAAAATCATACCGAGTGGTGAGCAAGCCTCTCACTCGGGGGCTTAGCCGCAGTCCAATACTCGCCTAAGTTTAAAAATCCCTATCGAGTGGTGAGCAAGCCTCTCACTCGGCCGATTAGCTGCAGTCATGTACTCGCCTAAGTTTGAAAAATCCTACCGAGTGGTGAGCAAGCCTCTCAGTCGGGGTCTTAGCTGCAGTCCAGTACTCGCCTAAATTTGAAAAATCCTACCGAGTGGTGAGGAAGCCTCTCACTCGGGGGCGTAGCTACAGTCCAGTACTCGCCTAAGTTTAAAAAACCCAACCGAGTGGTGAGCAAGCCTCTCACTTGGGGGCTTAGCTGCACTCCAGTACCCGCCTAAGTTTGAAAAATCCTACCGAGTGGTGAGCAAGCCTCTCACTCAGGGTCTTAGCTGCAGTCCAGTACTCGCCTAAATTTGAAAAATCCTACCGAGTGGTGAGGAAGCCTCTCACTTGGGGGCTTAGCTGCAGTCCAATACTCGCCTAAGTTTAAAAAACCCTACCGAGTGGTGAGCAAGCCTCTCACTCGGGGGCTTAGCTGCAGTCCAGTACTCGCCTAAGTTTTAAAATCCAACCGAGTGGTGAGCAAGCCTCTCATTCAGGGGCTTAGTTGCAGTCCAGTACTCGCGTAAGTTTAAAAAATCCTACCGAGTGGTGAGCAAGCCTCTCACTCGGGGTCTTAGCTGCAGTTCACTACTCGCCTAAGTTTAAAAAATCCTACCAAGTGGTGAGGAAGCCTCTCACTCGGGGGCGTAGCTACAGTCCAGTACTCGCCTTAGTTTGAAAAATCCTACCGAGTGGTGAGGAAGCCTCTCACTCGGGGTCTTAGATGCAGTCCAGTACTCGCCTAAATTTGAAAAATCCTACCGAGTGGTGAGGAAGCCTCTCACTCGGGGGCTTAGCCGCAGTCCAATACTCGCCTAAGTTTAAAAATCCCTACCGAGTGGTGAGCAAGCCTCTCACTCGGCCGATTAGCTGCAGTCCTGTACTCGCCTAAGTTTGAAAAATTCTTCCGAGTGGTGAGCAAGCCTCTCACTCGGGGTCTTAGCTGCAGTCCAGTACTCGCCTAAATTTGAAAAATCCTACCGAGTGGTGAGGAAGCCTCTCACTTGGGGGCTTAGCTGCAGTCCAATACTCGCCTAAGTTTAAAAATCCCTACCGAGTGGTGAGCAAGCCTCTCACTCGGGGGCTTAGCTGCATTGCAGTACTCGCCTAAGCTTGAAAAATCCTACCGAGTGGTGAGCAACCCTCTCACTGGGGCGCTTAGCTGCTGTCCACTACTCGCCTAAGTTTAACAAATCCTACCGAGTGGTGAGCAAGCTCCTCTCTCGGGGGCTTAGCTTCACTCCATTACTCGCCTAAGTTTAAAAAATCCTACCGAGTGGTGAGCAGCCCTCTCACTCGGGGGCTTAGCTGCACTCCAGTACTCGCCTAAGTTTGAAAAATCCTACCGAGTGCTGAGGAAGCCTCTCACTCGAGGGGCTTAGCTGCAGTCCAATACTCGCCTATGTTTAATAATCCTACCGAGTGGTGACCAATCCTATCACTCGGGGGCTTAGCTGCAGTCCAGTTCTCGCCTAACTTTTAAAATCCTACCCATTGGTGAGCACGCCTCTCACTCGGGGGCTTAGATACAGTCCAATAATCGCCTATGTTTAAAAAATCCTACCAAGTGGTGAGCAAGCCTCTAACTCGACCGATTTGCTGCAATCCAGTACTCGCCCATGTTCAAAAAATCCTAGCGAGTGGTGAGCAAGCCTCTCACTTTGGGGCGTAGCTGCAGTCCAGTACTCGCTAAAGTTTGAAAAATCCTACCGAGTGGTGAGCAACCCTCTCACTCGGGGGCTGAGCTGCACTCCAGTACTCGCCTAACTTTGAAAAATCCTACCAAGTGGTGAGGAAGCCTCTCACTCGGGGGCTTAGCTGCAGTCCAGTACTCGCCCATGTTCAAAAAATCCTAGCGAGTGGTGAGCAAGCCTCTCACTTTGGGGCGTAGCTGCAGTCCAGTACTCGCTAAAGTTTGAAAAATCCTACCGAGTGGTGAGCAACCCTCTCACTCGGGGGCTCAGCTGCACTCCAGTACTCGCCTAACTTTGAAAAATCCTACCGAGTGGTGAGGAAGCCTCTCACTCGGGGGCTTAGCTGCAGTCCAATACTCGCCTAAGTTTAAAAAACCCTATCGAGTGGTGAGCAAGCCTCTCACTCGGGGGCTTAGCTGCACTCCAGTACTCGCCTAAGTTTGAAAAATCCTACCGAGTGGTGAGCAAGCCTCTCACTCGGGGTCTTAGCTGCAGTCCAGTACTCGCCTAAATTTGCAAAATCCTCCCAAGTGGTGAGGAAGCCTCTCACTCGGGGGCTTAGCTGCAGTCCAATACTCGCCTAAGTTTAAAGAACCCTACCGAGTGGTGAGCAAGCGTCTCACTCGGGGGCTTAGCTGCACTCCAGTACTCGCCTAAGTTTGAAAAATCCTACCGAGTGGTGAGCAAGCCTCTCACTCGGGGGCTTAGCTGAAGTCCAGTACTCGCCTAAGTCTAAAAAATTCTGCCGAGTGGTGAGCAAACCTCTCACTCGGGGACTTAGCTGCACTCCAGTACTCGCCTCAATTTGAAAAATCCTACCGAGTGGTGAGGAAGCCTCTCACTCGGGGGCTTAGCTGCAGTCCAATACTCGCCTAAGTTTAAAAATCCCTACCGAGTGGTGAGCAAGCCTCTCACTCGGGGGCTTAGCTGCATTGCAGTACTCGCCTAAGTTTGAAAAATCCTACCGAGTGGTGAGCAACCCTCTCACTGGGGCGCTTAGCTGTTGTCCACTACTCGCCTAAGTTTAACAAATCCCACCGAGTGGTGAGCAAGCTCCTCTCTCGGGGGCTTAGCTTCACTCCATTACTCGCCTAAGTTTAAAAAATCCTACCGAGTGGTGAGCAGCCCTCTCACTCGGGGGCTTAGCTGCACTCCAGTACTCGCCTAAGTTTGAAAAATCCTACCGAGTGCTGAGGAAGCCTCTCACTCGAGGGGCTTAGCTGCAGTCCAATACTCGCCTATGTTTAATAATCCTACCGAGTGGTGACCAATCCTATCACTCGGGGGCTTAGCTGCAGTCCAGTTCTCGCCTAACTTTTAAAATCCTACCCATTGGTGAGCACGCCTCTCACTCGGGGGCTTAGATACAGTCCAATAATCGCCTATGTTTAAAAAATCCTACCAAGTGGTGAGCAAGCCTCTAACTCGACCGATTTGCTGCAATCCAGTACTCGCCCATGTTCAAAAAATCCTAGCGAGTGGTGAGCAAGCCTCTCACTTTGGGGCGTAGCTGCAGTCCAGTACTCGCTAAAGTTTGAAAAATCCTACCGAGTGGTGAGCAACCCTCTCACTCGGGGGCTGAGCTGCACTCCAGTACTCGCCTAACTTTGAAAAATCCTACCAAGTGGTGAGGAAGCCTCTCACTCGGGGGCTTAGCTGCAGTCCAGTACTCGCCCATGTTCAAAAAATCCTAGCGAGTGGTGAGCAAGCCTCTCACTTTGGGGCGTAGCTGCAGTCCAGTACTCGCTAAAGTTTGAAAAATCCTACCGAGTGGTGAGCAACCCTCTCACTCGGGGGCTCAGCTGCACTCCAGTACTCGCCTAACTTTGAAAAATCCTACCGAGTGGTGAGGAAGCCTCTCACTCGGGGGCTTAGATGCAGTCCAATACTCGCCTAAGTTTAAAAAACCCTATCGAGTGGTGATCAAGCCTCTCACTCGGGGGCTTAGCTGCACTCCAGTACTCGCCTAAGTTTGAAAATCCTACCGAGTGGTGAGCAAGCCTCTCACTCGGGGTCTTAGCTGCAGTCCAGTACTCGCCTAAATTTGCAAAATCCTCCCAAGTGGTGAGGAAGCCTCTCACTCGGGGGCTTAGCTGCAGTCCAATACTCGCCTAAGTTTAAAGAACCCTACCGAGTGGTGAGCAAGCGTCTCACTCGGGGGCTTAGCTGCACTCCAGTACTCGCCTAAGTTTGAAAAATCCTACCGAGTGGTGAGCAAGCCTCTCACTCGGGGGCTTAGCTGAAGTCCAGTACTCGCCTAAGTCTAAAAAATTCTGCAAAGTGGTGAGCAAACCTCTCACTCGGGGACTTAGCTGCACTCTAGTACTCTCCTAAATTTGAAAAATCCTACCGAGTGGTGAGGAAGCCTCTCACTCGGGGGCTTAGCTGCAGTCCAATACTCGCCTAAGATTAAAAATCCCTACCGACTGGTGAGCAAGCCTCTCACTCGGGGGCTTAGCTGCACTCCAGTATTCGCCTAAGTTTGAAAAATCCTACCGAGTGGTGAGGAAGCCTCTCACTCGGGGTCTTAGCTGCATTCCAGTACTCGCCTAAATTTGAAAAATCCTACCGAGTGGTGAGGAAGCCTCTCACTCGGGGGCTTAGTTGCAGTCCAATACTCGCCTAAGTTTAAACCGAGTGGTGAGCAAGCCTCTCAGTCGGGGGCTTAGTTTCACTCTAGTACTCGCAGAAGTTTGAAAAATCCTACCGAGTGGTGAGCAAGCCTCTCACTCAGGCGCTTAGCTGCAGTCCAGTACTCGCCTAAGTTTAAAAAATCCTACCGAGTGGTGAGCAAGCCTCTCACTCGGGGGGCTTAGCTCCAGTCCAGTACTCGCCTAAGTTTAAAAATTCTACCGAGTGGTGAGCAATCCTCTCACTCGGGGGCTTAACTGCCGTCCAATACTCGCCTTAGTTTAAAAATCCTACCGAGTGGTGAGTAAGCCTCTCACTCGGGGGGCTTAGCTGTAGTCCAGTACTCGCCTAATTTTAAAAATCCTACCGAGTGGTGAGCAAGCCTCTCACTCGGGGGCTGAGCTGCAGTCCACTACTCGCCTAAGTTTGAAAAATCCTACCTAGTGGTGAGCAAGCCTCTCACTCGGCCGATTAGCTGCAGTCCAGTACTCGCCTAAGTTTAAAAACTCCTACCGAGTGGTGAGCAAGCCTCTCACTCGGGGGCTTAGCTGCAGTCCAGTACTCGCCTAACTTTGAAAAATCCTCCCGAGTGGTGAGCAGCCCTCTCACTCGGGGGCTTAGTTGCAATCCATTACTGGCCTACGTTTAAAAAGTCCTACCGAGTGGTTAGCGACCCTCTCACTCGGGGGCTTAGCTGCAGTCCAGTCCGCGCCTAAGTTTAAAAAATTCTACTGAGTGGTGAGCAAGCATCTCACTCGAGGGGCTTAGCTGCAGTCGAGTACTCGCCTAAGTTTAAAAATCCTACCGAGTGGTGAGCAATCCTCTCACTCGGGGGCTTAGCTGCGTCCAGTACTCGCCTAACTTTTAAAATCCTACCCATTGGTGAGCACGCCTCTCACTCGGGGGCTTCGCTGCAGTCCAGTAATCGCCTAAGTTTAAAAAATCCTACCGAGTGGTGAGCAAGCCTCTCACTCTGGGGCGTAGCTGCAGTCCAGTACTCGCTAAAGTTTGCAAATCCTACCGAGTGGTGAGCAACCCTCTCACTCGGGGGCTTAGCTGCACTCCAATACTCGCCTAACTTTGAAAAATCCTACCGAGTGGTTAGGAAGCCTCTCACTCGGGGGCTTAGCTGCAGTCCAATACTCGCCTAAGTTTAAAAAACCCTACCGAGTGGTGAGCAAGCCCCTCACTCGGGGGCTTAGCTCAACTCCAGTACTCGCCTAAGTTTGAAAAATCCTACCGAGTGGTGAGCAAGCCTCTCACTCGGGGGGTTAGCTACAGTCCAGTACTCGCCTAAGTTTAAAAAATCCTACCGAGTGGTGATCAACCCTCTCCCTCGGGGCTTAGCTGCACTCCAGTACTCGCCTAACTTTGAAAAATCCTACCTAGTTGTGAGCGAGCCTCTCACTAGGGGTCTTAGCTGCACTCCAGTACACGCCTAACTTTGAAAAATCCTACCGAGTGGTGAGCAAGCCTCTCACGCGGGGGCTTAGCTGAAGTCCAGTACTCGCCTAAGTCTAAAAAGTCCTACCGAGTGGTGAGCAACCCTCTCACTCAGGGGCTTAGCTGCACTCCAGTACTCGCCTAAGTTTGAAAAATCCTACCGAGTGGTGAGCAAGCCTCTCACTCGGGGTCTTAGCTGCAGTCCAGTACTCGCCTAAATTTGAAAAATCCTACCGAGTGGTGAGGAAGCCTCTCACTCGGGGGCTTAGCTGCAGTCCAATACTCGCCTAAGTTTAAAGAACCCTACCGAGTGGTGAGCAAGCGTCTCACTCGGGGGCTTAGCTGCACTCCAGTACTCGCCTAAGTTTGAAAAATCCTACCGAGTGGTGAGCAAGCCTCTCACTCGGTCGATTAGCTGCAGTCCAGTACTCGCCTAAGTTTAAAAACTCCTACCAAGTGGTGAGCAAGCCTCTCACTCGGGGGCTTAGCTGCAGTCCAGTACTCGCCTAACTTTGAAAAATCCTCCCGAGTGGTGAGCAGCCCTCTCACTCGGGGGCTTAGTTGCACTCCATTACTCGCCTAAGTTTAAAAAATCCTACCGAGTGGTGAACAACCCTCTCACTCGGGGGCTTAGCTGCAGTCCAGTCTGCGCCTAAGTTTAAAAAATCCTACCGAGTGGTGAGCAACCCTCTCACTGGGGGGCTTAGCTGAAGTCCAGTACTCCCCTAAGTCTAAAAAATCCTACCGAGTGGTGAGCAACCCTCTCACTCGGGGGCTTAGCTGCACTCCAGTACTCGCCTAAGTTTGAAAAATCCTACCGAGTGGTGAGGAAGCCTCTCACTCGGGGGCTTAGCTGCAGTCCAATACTCGCCTAAGATTAAAAATCCCTACCGAGTGGTGAGCAAGCCTCTCACTCGGGGGCTTAGCTGCACACCAGTACTCGCCTTAGTTTGAAAAATCCTACCGAGTGGTGAGGAAGCCTCTCACTCGGGGTCTTAGATGCAGTCCAGTACTCGCCTAAATTTGAAAAATCCTACCGAGTGGTGAGGAAGCCTCTCACTCGGGGGCTTAGCCGCAGTCCAATACTCGCCTAAGTTTAAAAATCCCTACCGAGTGGTGAGCAAGCCTCTCACTCGGCCGATTAGCTGCAGTCCTGTACTCGCCTAAGTTTGAAAAATTCTACCGAGTGGTGAGCAAGCCTCTCACTCGGGGTCTTAGCTGCAGTCCAGTACTCGCCTAAATTTGAAAAATCCTACCGAGTGGTGAGGAAGCCTCTCACTTGGGGGCTTAGCTGCAGTCCAATACTCGCCTAAGTTTAAAAATCCCTACCGAGTGGTGAGCAAGCCTCTCACTCGGGGGCTTAGCTGCATTGCAGTACTCGCCTAAGTTTGAAAAATCCTACCGAGTGGTGAGCAACCCTCTCACTGGGGCGCTTAGCTGCTGTCCACTACTCGCCTAAGTTTAACAAATCCTACCGAGTGGTGAGCAAGCTCCTCTCTCGGGGGCTTAGCTTCACTCCATTACTCGCCTAAGTTTAAAAAATCCTACCGAGTGGTGAGCAGCCCTCTCACTCGGGGGCTTAGCTGCACTCCAGTACTCGCCTAAGTTTGAAAAATCCTACCGAGTGCTGAGGAAGCCTCTCACTCGAGGGGCTTAGCTGCAGTCCAATACTCGCCTATGTTTAATAATCCTACCGAGTGGTGACCAATCCTATCACTCGGGGGCTTAGCTGCAGTCCAGTTCTCGCCTAACTTTTAAAATCCTACCCATTGGTGAGCACGCCTCTCACTCGGGGGCTTAGATACAGTCCAATAATCGCCTATGTTTAAAAAATCCTACCAAGTGGTGAGCAAGCCTCTAACTCGACCGATTTGCTGCAATCCAGTACTCGCCCATGTTCAAAAAATCCTAGCGAGTGGTGAGCAAGCCTCTCACTTTGGGGCGTAGCTGCAGTCCAGTACTCGCTAAAGTTTGAAAAATCCTACCGAGTGGTGAGCAACCCTCTCACTCGGGGGCTGAGCTGCACTCCAGTACTCGCCTAACTTTGAAAAATCCTACCAAGTGGTGAGGAAGCCTCTCACTCGGGGGCTTAGCTGCAGTCCAGTACTCGCCCATGTTCAAAAAATCCTAGCGAGTGGTGAGCAAGCCTCTCACTTTGGGGCGTAGCTGCAGTCCAGTACTCGCTAAAGTTTGAAAAATCCTACCGAGTGGTGAGCAACCCTCTCACTCGGGGGCTCAGCTGCACTCCAGTACTCGCCTAACTTTGAAAAATCCTACCGAGTGGTGAGGAAGCCTCTCACTCGGGGGCTTAGCTGCAGTCCAATACTCGCCTAAGTTTAAAAAACCCTATCGAGTGGTGAGCAAGCCTCTCACTCGGGGGCTTAGCTGCACTCCAGTACTCGCCTAAGTTTGAAAAATCCTACCGAGTGGTGAGCAAGCCTCTCACTCGGGGTCTTAGCTGCAGTCCAGTACTCGCCTAAATTTGCAAAATCCTCCCAAGTGGTGAGGAAGCCTCTCACTCGGGGGCTTAGCTGCAGTCCAATACTCGCCTAAGTTTAAAGAACCCTACCGAGTGGTGAGCAAGCGTCTCACTCGGGGGCTTAGCTGCACTCCAGTACTCGCCTAAGTTTGAAAAATCCTACCGAGTGGTGAGCAAGCCTCTCACTCGGGGGCTTAGCTGAAGTCCAGTACTCGCCTAAGTCTAAAAAATTCTGCCGAGTGGTGAGCAAACCTCTCACTCGGGGACTTAGCTGCACTCCAGTACTCGCCTAAGTTTGAAAAATCCTACCGAGTGGTGAGGAAGCCTCTCACTCGGGGGCTTAGCTGCAGTCCAATACTCGCCTAAGATTAAAAATCCCTACCGACTGGTGAGCAAGCCTCTCACTCGGGGGCTTAGCTGCACTCCAGTATTCGCCTAAGTTTGAAAAATCCTACCGAGTGGTGAGGAAGCCTCTCACTCGGGGTCTTAGCTGCAGTCCAGTACTCGCCTAAATTTGAAAAATCCTACCGAGTGGTGAGGAAGCCTCTCACTCAGGGGCTTAGTTGCAGTCCAATACTCGCCTAAGTTTAAACCGAGTGGTGAGCAAGCCTCTCAGTCGGGGGCTTAGTTTCACTCTAGTACTCGCAGAAGTTTGAAAAATCCTACCGAGTGGTGAGCAAGCCTCTCACTCAGGCGCTTAGCTGCAGTCCAGTACTCGCCTAAGTTTAAAAAATCCTACCGAGTGGTGAGCAAGCCTCTCACTCGGGGGGCTTAGCTCCAGTCCAGTACTCGCCTAAGTTTAAAAATTCTACCGAGTGGTGAGCAATCCTCTCACTCGGGGGCTTAACTGCCGTCCAGTACTCGCCTTAGTTTAAAAATCCTACCGAGTGGTGAGTAAGCCTCTCACTCGGGGGGCTTAGCTGTAGTCCAGTACTCGCCTAATTTTAAAAATCCTACCGAGTGGTGAGCAAGCCTCTCACTCGGGGGCTGAGCTGCAGTCCACTACTCGCCTAAGTTTGAAAAATCCTACCTAGTGGTGAGCAAGCCTCTCACTCGGCCGATTAGCTGCAGTCCAGTACTCGCCTAAGTTTAAAAACTCCTACCGAGTGGTGAGCAAGCCTCTCACTCGGGGGCTTAGCTGCAGTCCAGTACTCGCCTAACTTTGAAAAATCCTCCCGAGTGGTGAGCAGCCCTCTCACTCGGGGGCTTAGTTGCAATCCATTACTGGCCTACGTTTAAAAAGTCCTACCGAGTGGTTAGCGACCCTCTCACTCGGGGGCTTAGCTGCAGTCCAGTCCGCGCCTAAGTTTAAAAAATTCTACTGAGTGGTGAGCAAGCATCTCACTCGAGGGGCTTAGCTGCAGTCGAGTACTCGCCTAAGTTTAAAAATCCTACCGAGTGGTGAGCAATCCTCTCACTCGGGGGCTTAGCTGCGTCCAGTACTCGCCTAACTTTTAAAATCCTACCCATTGGTGAGCACGCCTCTCACTCGGGGGCTTCGCTGCAGTCCAGTAATCGCCTAAGTTTAAAAAATCCTACCGAGTGGTGAGCAAGCCTCTCACTCTGGGGCGTAGCTGCAGTCCAGTACTCGCTAAAGTTTGCAAATCCTACCGAGTGGTGAGCAACCCTCTCACTCGGGGGCTTAGCTGCACTCCAATACTCGCCTAACTTTGAAAAATCCTACCGAGTGGTTAGGAAGCCTCTCACTCGGGGGCTTTGCTGCAGTCCAATACTCGCCTAAGTTTAAAAAACCCTACCGAGTGGTGAGCAAGCCCCTCACTCGGGGGCTTAGCTCAACTCCAGTACTCGCCTAAGTTTGAAAAATCCTACCGAGTGGTGAGCAAGCCTCTCACTCGGGGGGTTAGCTACAGTCCAGTACTCGCCTAAGTTTAAAAAATCCTACCGAGTGGTGATCAACCCTCTCCCTCGGGGCTTAGCTGCACTCCAGTACTCGCCTAACTTTGAAAAATCCTACCTAGTTGTGAGCGAGCCTCTCACTAGGGGTCTTAGCTGCACTCCAGTACACGCCTAACTTTGAAAAATCCTACCGAGTGGTGAGCAAGCCTCTCACGCGGGGGCTTAGCTGAAGTCCAGTACTCGCCTAAGTCTAAAAAGTCCTACCGAGTGGTGAGCAACCCTCTCACTCAGGGGCTTAGCTGCACTCCAGTACTCGCCTAAGTTTGAAAAATCCTACCGAGTGGTGAGCAAGCCTCTCACTCGGGGTCTTAGCTGCAGTCCAGTACTCGCCTAAATTTGAAAAATCCTACCGAGTGGTGAGGAAGCCTCTCACTCGGGGGCTTAGCTGCAGTCCAATACTCGCCTAAGTTTAAAGAACCCTACCGAGTGGTGAGCAAGCGTCTCACTCGGGGGCTTAGCTGCACTCCAGTACTCGCCTAAGTTTGAAAAATCCTACCGAGTGGTGAGCAAGCCTCTCACTCGGTCGATTAGCTGCAGTCCAGTACTCGCCTAAGTTTAAAAACTCCTACCAAGTGGTGAGCAAGCCTCTCACTCGGGGGCTTAGCTGCAGTCCAGTACTCGCCTAACTTTGAAAAATCCTCCCGAGTGGTGAGCAGCCCTCTCACTCGGGGGCTTAGTTGCACTCCATTACTCGCCTAAGTTTAAAAAATCCTACCGAGTGGTGAACAACCCTCTCACTCGGGGGCTTAGCTGCAGTCCAGTCTGCGCCTAAGTTTAAAAAATCCTACCGAGTGGTGAGCAACCCTCTCACTGGGGGGCTTAGCTGAAGTCCAGTACTCCCCTAAGTCTAAAAAATCCTACCGAGTGGTGAGCAACCCTCTCACTCGGGGGCTTAGCTGCACTCCAGTACTCGCCTAAGTTTGAAAAATCCTACCGAGTGGTGAGGAAGCCTCTCACTCGGGGGCTTAGCTGCAGTCCAATACTCGCCTAAGATTAAAAATCCCTACCGAGTGGTGAGCAAGCCTCTCACTCGGGGGCTTAGCTGCACACCAGTACTCGCCTTAGTTTGAAAAATCCTACCGAGTGGTGAGGAAGCCTCTCACTCGGGGTCTTAGATGCAGTCCAGTACTCGCCTAAATTTGAAAAATCCTACCGAGTGGTGAGGAAGCCTCTCACTCGGGGGCTTAGCCGCAGTCCAATACTCGCCTAAGTTTAAAAATCCCTACCGAGTGGTGAGCAAGCCTCTCACTCGGCCGATTAGCTGCAGTCCTGTACTCGCCTAAGTTTGAAAAATTCTACCGAGTGGTGAGCAAGCCTCTCACTCGGGGTCTTAGCTGCAGTCCAGTACTCGCCTAAATTTGAAAAATCCTACCGAGTGGTGAGGAAGCCTCTCACTTGGGGGCTTAGCTGCAGTCCAATACTCGCCTAAGTTTAAAAATCCCTACCGAGTGGTGAGCAAGCCTCTCACTCGGGGGCTTAGCTGCATTGCAGTACTCGCCTAAGTTTGAAAAATCCTACCGAGTGGTGAGCAACCCTCTCACTGGGGCGCTTAGCTGCTGTCCACTACTCGCCTAAGTTTAACAAATCCTACCGAGTGGTGAGCAAGCTCCTCTCTCGGGGGCTTAGCTTCACTCCATTACTCGCCTAAGTTTAAAAAATCCTACCGAGTGGTGAGCAGCCCTCTCACTCGGGGGCTTAGCTGCACTCCAGTACTCGCCTAAGTTTGAAAAATCCTACCGAGTGCTGAGGAAGCCTCTCACTCGAGGGGCTTAGCTGCAGTCCAATACTCGCCTATGTTTAATAATCCTACCGAGTGGTGACCAATCCTATCACTCGGGGGCTTAGCTGCAGTCCAGTTCTCGCCTAACTTTTAAAATCCTACCCATTGGTGAGCACGCCTCTCACTCGGGGGCTTAGATACAGTCCAATAATCGCCTATGTTTAAAAAATCCTACCAAGTGGTGAGCAAGCCTCTAACTCGACCGATTTGCTGCAATCCAGTACTCGCCCATGTTCAAAAAATCCTAGCGAGTGGTGAGCAAGCCTCTCACTTTGGGGCGTAGCTGCAGTCCAGTACTCGCTAAAGTTTGAAAAATCCTACCGAGTGGTGAGCAACCCTCTCACTCGGGGGCTGAGCTGCACTCCAGTACTCGCCTAACTTTGAAAAATCCTACCAAGTGGTGAGGAAGCCTCTCACTCGGGGGCTTAGCTGCAGTCCAGTACTCGCCCATGTTCAAAAAATCCTAGCGAGTGGTGAGCAAGCCTCTCACTTTGGGGCGTAGCTGCAGTCCAGTACTCGCTAAAGTTTGAAAAATCCTACCGAGTGGTGAGCAACCCTCTCACTCGGGGGCTCAGCTGCACTCCAGTACTCGCCTAACTTTGAAAAATCCTACCGAGTGGTGAGGAAGCCTCTCACTCGGGGGCTTAGCTGCAGTCCAATACTCGCCTAAGTTTAAAAAACCCTATCGAGTGGTGAGCAAGCCTCTCACTCGGGGGCTTAGCTGCACTCCAGTACTCGCCTAAGTTTGAAAAATCCTACCGAGTGGTGAGCAAGCCTCTCACTCGGGGTCTTAGCTGCAGTCCAGTACTCGCCTAAATTTGCAAAATCCTCCCAAGTGGTGAGGAAGCCTCTCACTCGGGGGCTTAGCTGCAGTCCAATACTCGCCTAAGTTTAAAGAACCCTACCGAGTGGTGAGCAAGCGTCTCACTCGGGGGCTTAGCTGCACTCCAGTACTCGCCTAAGTTTGAAAAATCCTACCGAGTGGTGAGCAAGCCTCTCACTCGGGGGCTTAGCTGAAGTCCAGTACTCGCCTAAGTCTAAAAAATTCTGCCGAGTGGTGAGCAAACCTCTCACTCGGGGACTTAGCTGCACTCCAGTACTCGCCTAAGTTTGAAAAATCCTACCGAGTGGTGAGGAAGCCTCTCACTCGGGGGCTTAGCTGCAGTCCAATACTCGCCTAAGATTAAAAATCCCTACCGACTGGTGAGCAAGCCTCTCACTCGGGGGCTTAGCTGCACTCCAGTATTCGCCTAAGTTTGAAAAATCCTACCGAGTGGTGAGGAAGCCTCTCACTCGGGGTCTTAGCTGCAGTCCAGTACTCGCCTAAATTTGAAAAATCCTACCGAGTGGTGAGGAAGCCTCTCACTCAGGGGCTTAGTTGCAGTCCAATACTCGCCTAAGTTTAAACCGAGTGGTGAGCAAGCCTCTCAGTCGGGGGCTTAGTTTCACTCTAGTACTCGCAGAAGTTTGAAAAATCCTACCGAGTGGTGAGCAAGCCTCTCACTCAGGCGCTTAGCTGCAGTCCAGTACTCGCCTAAGTTTAAAAAATCCTACCGAGTGGTGAGCAAGCCTCTCACTCGGGGGGCTTAGCTCCAGTCCAGTACTCGCCTAAGTTTAAAAATTCTACCGAGTGGTGAGCAATCCTCTCACTCGGGGGCTTAACTGCCGTCCAGTACTCGCCTTAGTTTAAAAATCCTACCGAGTGGTGAGTAAGCCTCTCACTCGGGGGGCTTAGCTGCAGTCTAGTACTCGCCTAATTTTAAAAATCCTACCGAGTGGTGAGCAAGCCTCTCACTCGGGGGCTTAGCTGCAGTCCACTACTCGCCTAAGTTTGAAAAATCCTACCTAGTGGTGAGCAAGCCTCTCACTCGGCCGATTAGCTGCAGTCCAGTACTCGCCTAAGTTTAAAAACTCCTACCGAGTGGTGAGCAAGCCTCTCACTCGGGGGCTTAGCTGCAGTCCAGTACTCGCCTAACTTTGAAAAATCCTCCCGAGTGGTGAGCAGCCCTCTCACTCGGGGGCTTAGTTGCACTCCATTACTGGCCTACGTTTAAAAAGTCCTACCGAGTGGTTAGCGACCCTCTCACTCGGGGGCTTAGCTGCAGTCCAGTCCGCGCCTAAGTTTAAAAAATTCTACTGAGTGGTGAGCAAGCATCTCACTCGAGGGGCTTAGCTGCAGTCGAGTACTCGCCTAAGTTTAAAAATCCTACCGAGTGGTGAGCAATCCTCTCACTCGGGGGCTTAGCTGCGTCCAGTACTCGCCTAACTTTTAAAATCCTACCCATTGGTGAGCACGCCTCTCACTCGGGGGCTTAGCTGCAGTCCAGTAATCGCCTAAGTTTAAAAAATCCTACCGAGTGGTGAGCAAGCCTCTCACTCTGGGGCGTAGCTGCAGTCCAGTACTCGCTAAAGTTTGCAAATCCTACCGAGTGGTGAGCAACCCTCTCACTCGGGGGCTTAGCTGCACTCCAATACTCGCCTAACTTTGAAAAATCCTACCGAGTGGTGAGGAAGCCTCTCACTCGGGGGCTTAGCTGCAGTCCAATACTCGCCTAAGTTTAAAAAACCCTACCGAGTGGTGAGCAAGCCCCTCACTCGGGGGCTTAGCTCAACTCCAGTACTCGCCTAAGTTTGAAAAATCCTACCGAGTGGTGAGCAAGCCTCTCACTCGGGGGGTCAGCTACAGTCCAGTACTCGCCTAAGTTTAAACAATCCTACCGAGTGGTGATCAACCCTCTCACTCGGGGCTTAGCTGCACTCCAGTACTCGCCTAACTTTGAAAAATCCTACCTAGTTGTGAGCGAGCCTCTCACTAGGGGTCTTAGCTGCACTCCAGTACACGCCTAACTTTGAAAAATCCTACCGAGTGGTGAGCAAGCCTCTCATGCGGGGGCTTAGCTGAAGTCCAGTACTCGCCTAAGTCTAAAAAGTCCTACCGAGTGGTGAGCAACCCTCTCACTCGGGGGCTTAGCTGCACTCCAGTACTCGCCTAAGTTTGAAAAATCCTACCGAGTGGTGAGCAAGCCTCTCACTCGGGGTCTTAGCTGCAGTCCAGTACTCGCCTAAATTTGAAAAATCCTACCGAGTGGTGAGGAAGCCTCTCACTCGGGGGCTTAGCTGCAGTCCAATACTCGCCTAAGTTTAAAGAACCCTACCGAGTGGTGAGCAAGCGTCTCACTCGGGGGCTTAGCTGCACTCCAGTACTCGCCTAAGTTTGAAAAATCCTACCGATTGGTGAGCAAGCCTCTCACTCGGTCGATTAGCTGCAGTCCAGTACTCGCCTAAGTTTAAAAACTCCTACCAAGTGGTGAGCAAGCCTCTCACTCGGGGGCTTAGCTGCAGTCCAGTACTCGCCTAACTTTGAAAAATCCTCCCGAGTGGTGAGCAGCCCTCTCACTCGGGGGCTAAGTTGCACTCCATTACTCGCCTAAGTTTAAAAAATCCTACCGAGTGGTGAACAACCCTCTCACTCGGGGGCTTAGCTGCAGTCCAGTCTGCGCCTAAGTTTAAAAAATCCTACCGAGTGGTGAGCAACCCTCTCACTGGGGGCTTAGCTGAAGTCCAGTACTCCCCTAAGTCTAAAAAATCCTACCGAGTGGTGAGCAACCCTCTCACTCGGGGGCTTAGCTGCACTCCAGTACTCGCCTAAGTTTGAAAAATCCTACCGAGTGGTGAGGAAGCCTCTCACTCGGGGGCTTAGCTGCAGTCCAATACTCGCCTAAGATTAAAAATCCCTACCGAGTGGTGAGCAAGCCTCTCACTCGGGGGCTTAGCTGCACACCAGTACTCGCCTTAGTTTGAAAAATCCTACCGAGTGGTGAGGAAGCCTCTCACTCGGGGTCTTAGATGCAGTCCAGTACTCGCCTAAATTTGAAAAATCCTACCGAGTGGTGAGGAAGCCTCTCACTCGGGGGCTTAGCTGCAGTCCAATACCCGCCTATGTTTAAAGAATCCTACCGAGTGGTGAGCAAGCCTCTCACTCGGTCGATTAGCTACAGTCCAGTACTCGCCTATGTTTAAAAACTCCTACCAAGTGGTGAGCAAGCCTCTCACTCGGGGGCTTAGCTGCAGTCCAGTACTCGCCTAACTTTGAAATATCCTCCCGAGTGGTGAGCAGCCCTCTCACTCGGGGGCTTAGTTGCACTCCATTACTCGCCTAAGTTTAAAAAATCCTACCGAGTGGTGAACAACCCTCTCACTCGGGGGCTTAGCTGCAGTCCAGTCTGCGCCTAAGTTTAAAAAATCCAACCGAGTGGTGAGCAACCCTCTCACTGGGGCGCTTAGCTGCAGTCCACTACTCGCCTAAGTTTAAAAAATCCTACCGAGTGGTGAGCAAGCCTCTCACTCGGGGGCTTAGCTACAGTCCAGTACTCGCCTAAGTTTAAAAACTCCTACCGAGTGGTGAGCAACCCTCTCACTCGGGGGCTTAGCAGCACTCCAGTACTCGCCTAACTTTGAAAAATCCTATCGAGTGGTGAGCAAGCCTCTCACTCGGGGGCTTAGCTGCAGTCCAATACCCGCCTAAGTTTAAAGAACCCTACCGAGTGGTGAGCAAGCCTCTCACTCGGGGCTTAGCTGCACTCCAGTACTCGCCTAAGTTTGAAAAATCCTACCGAGTAGTGAGCAAGCCTCTCACTCGGGGGTTTAGCTGAAGTCCAGTACTCGCCTAAGTCTAAAAAATCCTACCGTGTGGTGAGCAAGCCTCTCACTCAGGCGCTTAGCTGCAGTCCAGTACTCGCCTAAGTTTAAAAAAACCTGCCGAGTGGTGAGCAAGCCTCTCACTCGGGGGGATTAGCTCCAGTAATCGCCTAAGTTTAAAAATTCTACCGAGTGGTGAGCAAGCCTCTCACTCGGGGGCTTACCTGCAGTCCACTACTTGCCTAAGTTTAAAAAATCCTACCAAGTGTTGAGCAAGCCTCTCACTCGGGGGCTTAGTTGCCGTCCTGTGCTCGCCTAATTTTAAAAATCCTACCGCGTGCTGAGGAAGCCTCTCACTCGGGGGCTTAGTTGCACTCCAATACTCGCCTAAGTTTAAAAAACCCTACCGAGTGGTGAGCAAGCCTCTCACTCGGGGGCTTAGCTGCACTCCAGTATTCGCCTAAGTTTGAAAAATCCTACCGAGTGGTGAGCATGCCTCTCACTCGGGGTCTTAGCTGCAGTCCTGTACTCGCCTAAATTTGAAAAATCCTACCGAGTTGTGAGGAAGCCTCTCACTCGGGGGCTTAGTTGCAGTCCAATACTCGCCTAAGTTTAAAAAACCCTACCGAGTGGTGAGCAATCCTCTCAGCCGGGGGCTTAGCTGCACTCCAGTACTCGCCTAAGTTTGAAAAATCCTACCGAGTGGTGAGCAAGGCTCTCACTCAGGCGCTTAGCTGCAGTCCAGTACTCGCCTAAGTTTAAAAAATCCTACCGAGTGGTGAGCAAGCCTCTCACTCGGGGGGCTTAGCTGCAGTCCAGTACTCGCCTAAGTTTAAAAATTCTACCGAGTGGTGAGCAATCCTGTCTCTCGGGGGCTTAGCTACCGTCCAATACTCGCCTAAGTTTAAAAATCCTACCGAGTGGTGAGTAAGCCTCTCACTCGGGGGGCTTAGCTTCAGTCCAATACTCGCCTAATTTTAAAAATCCAACCGAGTGGTGAGCAAGCCTCTCACTCGGGGGCTTAGCTGCAGTCCACTACTCGCCTAAGTTTGAAAAATCCTACCGAGTGGTGAGCAAGCCTCTCACTCGGCCGATTAGCTGCAGTCCAGTACTCGCCTAAGTTTAAAAACTCCTACCGAGTGGTGAGCAAGCCTCTCACTCGGGGGCTTAGCTGCAGTAAAGTACTCGCCTAACTTTGAAAAATCCTACCGAGTGGTGAGGAAGCCTCTCACTCGGGGGCTTAGCTGCAGTCCAATACTCGCCTAAGTTTAAAAAACCCTACCGAGTGGTGAGCAGGCTCTCACTCGGGGGCTTAGCTGCACTCCAGTACTCGCCTAAGTTTAAAAAATCCTACCGAGTGGTGAGCAAGCCTCTCAATCGGGGTCTTAGCTGCAGTCCAGTACTCGCCTAAATTTGAAAAATCCTACCGAGTGGTGAGGAAGCCTCTCACTCGGGGGCTTAGCTGCAGTCCAATACTCGCCTAAGTTTAAAAAACCCTACCGAGTGGTGAGCAAGCCTCTCACTCGGGGGCTTAGCTTCACTCCAGTACTCGCCTAAGTTTGAAAAATCCTACCGAGTGGTGAGCAAGCCTCTCACTCGGGGGCTTAGCTGAAGTCCCGTAGTCGCCTAAGTTTAAAAAATCCTACCGAGTGGTGAGCAAGCCTCTCACTCGGGGTCTTAGCTGCAGTCAAGTACTCGCCTAAATTTGAAAAATCCTACCGAGTGGTGAGGAAGCCTCTCACTCGGGGGCTTAGTTGCAGTCCAATACTCGCCTAAGTTTAAAAAACCCTACCGAGTGGTGAGCAAGCCTCTCAGTCGGGGCTTAGCTGCACTCCAGTACCCGCCTAAGTTTGAAAAATCCTACCGAGTGGTGAGGAAGCCTCTCCCTCAGGGGCTTAGCTGCAGTCCAGTACTCGCCTAAGTTTAAAAATTCCTACCGAGTGGTGAGCAAGCCTCTCACTCGTGGGCTTAGGATCCGTCCAGTACTCACCTAATTTTAAAAATCCTACCAAGTGGTGAGCAAGCCTCTCACTCGGGGGCTTAGCTGCAGTCTAGTACTCGCCTAATTTTAAAAACCCTACCGAGTGGGGAGCAAGCCTCTCACTCGGGTCTTAGCTGCAGTCCACTACTCGCCTAAGTTTAAAAAATCCTACCAAGTGGTGAGCAAGCCTCTCACTCAGGGGCTTAGTTGCCGTCCTGTGCTCGCCTAAGTTTAAAAATCCTACCGAGTGGTGAGGAAGCCTCTCACTCGGGGGCTTAGTTGCAGTCCAATACTCGCCTATGTTTAAAAAACCCTACCGAGTGGTGAGCAAGCCTCTCACTCGGGGGCTTAGCTGCACTCCAGTATTCACCTAAGTTTGAAAAATCCTACCGAGTGGTGAGCATGCCTCTCACTCGGGGTCTTAGCTGCAGTCCTGTACTCGCCTAAATTTGAAAAATCCTACCGAGTTGTGAGGAAGCCTCTCACTCGGGGGCTTAGTTGCAGTCCAATACTCGCCTAAGTTTAAAAAACCCTACCGAGTGGTGAACAGGCCTCTCAGCCGGGGGCTTAGCTGCACTCCAGTACTCGCCTAAGTTTGAAAAATCCTACCGAGTGGTGAGCAAGCCTCTCACTCAGGCGCTTAGGTGCAGTCCAGTACTCGCCTATGTTTAAAAAATCCTACTGAGTGGTGAGCAAGCCTCTCACTCGGGGGGCTTAGCTGCAGTCCAGTACTCGCCTAAGTTTAAAAATTCTACCGAGTGGTGAGCAATTCTCTCACTCGGGGGCTTAGCTACCGTCTAGTACTCGCCTAAGTTTAAAAATCCTACCGAGTGGTGAGTAAGCCTCTCACTCGGGGGGCTTAGCTTCAGTCCAATACTCGCCTAATTTTAAAAATCCTACCGAGTGGTGAGCAAGCCTCTCACTCGGGGGCTTAGCTGCAGTCCACTACTCGCCTAAGTTTGAAAAATCCTACCGAGTGGTGAGCAAGCCTCTCACTCGGCCGATTAGCTGCAGTCCAGTACTCGCCTAAGTTTAAAAACTCCTACCGAGTGGTGAGCAAGCCTCTCACTCGGGGGCTTAGCTGCAGTCCAGTACTCGCCTAACTTTGAAAAATCCTACCGAGTGGTGAGGAAGCCTCTCACTCGGGGGCTTAGCTGCAGTCCAATACTCGCCTAAGTTTAAAAAACCCTACCGAGTGGTGAGCAAGCCTCTCACTCGGGGGCTTAGCTGCACTCCAGTACTCGCCTAAGTTTAAAAAATCCTACCGAGTGGTGAGCAAGCCTCTCAATCGGGGTCTTAGCTGCAGTCCAGTACTCGCCTAAATTTGAAAAATCCTACCGAGTGGTGAGGAAGCCTCTCACTCGGGGGCTTAGCTGCAGTCCAATACTCGCCTAAGTTTAAAAAACCCTACCGAGTGGTGAGCAAGCCTCTCACTCGGGGGCTTAGCTGCACTCCAGTACTCGCCTAAGTTTGAAAAATCCTACCGAGTGGTGAGCAAGCCTCTCACTCGGGGGCTTAGCTGAAGTCCCGTACTCGCCTAAGTCTAAAAAATCCTACCGAGTGTTGAGCAACCCTCTCACTCGGGGGCTTAGCTGCACTCCAGTACTCGCCTAAGTTTGAAAAATCCTACCGAGTGGTGAGCAAGCCTCTCACTCGGGGTCTTAGCTGCAGTCAAGTACTCGCCTAAATTTGAAAAATCCTACCGAGTGGTGAGGAAGCCTCTCACTCGGGGGCTTAGTTGCAGTCCAATACTCGCCTAAGTTTAAAAAACCCTACCGACTGGTGAGCAAGCCTCTCAGTCGGGGCTTAGCTGCACTCCAGTACCCGCCTAAGTTTGAAAAATCCTACCGAGTGGTGAGAAAGCCTCTCACTCAGGGGCTTAGCTGCAGTCCAGTACTCGCCTATGTTTAAAAATTTCTACCGAGTGGTGATCAAGCCTCTCACTCGGGGGGCTTAGCTGCAGTCCAGTACTCGCCTAAGTTTAAAAATTCTACCGAGTGGTGAGCAATCCTCTCACTCGGGGGCTTAGCAGCCGTCCAGTACTCGCCTAATTTTAAAAATCCTACCGAGTGGTGAGCAAGCCTCTCACTCGGGGGCTTAGCTGCAGTCCAGTACTCGCCTAATTTTAAAAACCCTACTGAGTGGTGAGCAAGCCTCTCACTCGGGGCTTAGCTGCTGTCCACTACTCGCCTAAGTTTAAAAAATCCTACCAAGTGGTGAGCAAGCCTCTCACTCGGGGGCTTAGCTGCACTCCAGTACTCGCCTAACTTTGAAAAATCCTACCGAGTGGTGAGGAAGCCTCTCACTCGGGGGCTTAGCTGCAGTCCAATACTCGCCTAAGTTTAAAAAACCCTAGCGAGTGGTGAGCAAGCCTCTCACTCGGGGGCTTAGCTGCACTCCACTACTCGACTAAGTTTGAAAAATCCTACCGAGTGGTGAGCAAGCCTCTCACTCGGGGGCTTAGCTGAAGTCCAGTACTCGCCTAAGTCTAAAAGATCCTACCGAGTGGTGAGCAACCCTCTCACTCGGGGGCTTAGTTGCACTCAAGTACTCGCCTAACTTTGAAAAATCCTACCGAGTGGTGAGGAAGCCTCTCACTCGGAGGCTTAGCTGCAGTCCAATACTCGCCTAAGTTCAAAAATCCCTACCGAGTGGTGAGAAAGCCTCTCACTCGGGGGCTTAGCTTCACTCAAGTATTCACCTAAGTTTGAAAAATCCTACCGAGTGGTGAGCAAGCCTCTTACTCGGCCGATTAGCTGCAGTCCGGTACTCGCCTAAGTTTAAAAACTCCTACCGGGTGGTGAGCAAGCCTCTCACTCGGGGGCTTAGCTGCAGTCCAGTACTCGCCTAACTTATAAAAATCCTCCCGAGTGCCGAGCAGCCCTCTCACTCGGGGGCTTAGCTGCACACTATTACTCGCCTAAGTTTAACAAACCCTACCGAGTGGTGAGCAAGCCTCTCACTCGGGGGGCTTAGCTGCAGTCCAGTACTCGCCTAAGTTTAAAAATTCTACCGAGTGGTGAGCAATCCTCTCACTCGGGGGCTTAGCTACCGTCCAGTACTCGCCTAAGTTTAAAAATCCTACAGAGTGGTGAGTAAGCCTCTCACTCGGGGGGCTTAGCTGCAGTCCAGTACTCGCCTAATTTTAAAAATCCTACTGAGTGGTGAGCAAGCCTCTCACTCGGGGGCTTAGCTGCAGACCACTACTCGCCTAAGTTTAAAAAATCCTACCGAGTGGTGAGCAAGCCTCTCAATCGGCCGATTAGCTGCAGTCCGGTACTCGCCTATGTTTAAAAACTCCTACCGGGTGGTGAGCAAGCCTCTCACTCGGGGGCTTAGCTGCAGTCCAGTACTCGCCTAACTTATAAAAATCCTCCCGAGTGCCGAGCAGCCCTCTCACTCGGGGGCTTAGCTGCACTCTATTACTCGCCTAAGTTTAAAAAAACCTACCGAGTGGTGAGCAACCCTCTCGGGGGCTTAGATGCAGTCTAGTCCGCGCCTAAGTTTAAAAAATCCTACTAAGTGGTGAGCAAGCCTCTCACTCGAGGGGCTTAGCTGCAGTCCAGTACTCGCCTAAGTTTAAAAATCCTACCGAGTGGTGAGCAATCCTCTCACTCGGGGGCTTAGCTGCAGTCGAGTACTCGCCTAACTTTTAAAATCCTACCCATTGGTGAGCACGCCTCTCACTCGGGGGCTTAGCTGCAGTCCAGTAATCGCCTAAGTTTAAAAAATCCTACCGAGTGGTGAGCAAGCCTCTCACTCGGCCGATTAGCTGCAATCCAGTACTCGCCTATGTTTAAAAAATCCTACCGAGTGGTGAGCAAGCCTCTCACTCGGCGGCGTAGCTGCAATCCAGCTCGCTAAAGTTTGAAAAATCCTACCGAGTGGTGAGAAACCCTCTCACTCGGGGGCTTAGCTGCACTCCAGTACTCGCCTAACTTTGAAAAATCCTACCGAGTGCTGAGGAAGCCTCTCACTCGGGGGCTTAGCAGCAGTCCAACACTCGCCTAAGTTTAAAAAACCCTACCGAGTGGTGAGCAAGCCTCTCACTCGGGGGCTTAGCTGCACTCCAGTATTCACCTAAGTTTGAAAAATCCTACCGAGTGGTGAGCAAGCTTCTCACTCGGGGTCTTAGCTGCAGTCCTGTACTCGCCTAAATTTGAAAAATCCTACCGAGTTGTGAGGAAGCGTCTCACTCGGGGGCTTAGTTGCAGTCCAATACTCGCCTAAGTTTAAAAAACCCTACCGAGTGGTGAGCAAGCCTCTTAGCCGGGGGCTTAGCTGCACTCCAGTACTCGCCTAAGTTTGAAAAATCCTACCGAGTGGTGAGCAAGCCTCTCACTCGGCCGATTAGCTGCAGTCCGGTACTCGCCTAAGTTTAAAAACTCCTACCGGGTGGTGAGCAGGCCTCTCACTCGGGGGCTTAGCTGCAGTCCAGTACTCGCCTAACTTATAAAAATCCTCCCGAGTGCCGAGCAGCCCTCTCACTCGGGGGCTTAGCTGCACTCTATTACTCGCCTAAGTTTAAAAAAACCTACCGAGTGGTGAGCAACCCTCTCGGGGGCTTAGATGCAGTCTAGTCCACGCCTAAGTTTAAAAAATCCTACTAAGTGGTGAGCAAGCCTCTCACTCGAGGGGCTTAGCTGCAGTCCAGTACTCGCCTAAGTTTAAAAATCCTACCGAGTGGTGAGCAATCCTCTCACTCGGGGGCTTAGCTGCAGTCCAGTACTCGCCTAACTTTTAAAATCCTACCCATTGGTGAGCACGCCTCTCACTCGGGGGCTTAGCTGCAGTCCAGTAATCGCCTAAGTTTAAAAAATCCTACCGAGTGGTGAGCAAGCCTCTCACTCGGCCGATTAGCTGCAATCCAGTACTCGCCTATGTTTAAAAAATCCTACCGAGTGGTGAGCAAGCCTCTCACTCGGCGGCGTAGCTGCAATCCAGCTCGCTAAAGTTTGAAAAATCCTACCGAGTGGTGAGAAACCCTCTCACTCGGGGGCTTAGCTGCACTCCAGTACTCGCCTAACTTTGCAAAATCCTACCGAGTGGTGAGGAAGCCTCTCACTCGGGGGCTTAGCTGCAGTCCAACACTCGCCTAACTTTAAAAAACCCTACCGAGTGGTGAGCAAGCCTCTCACTCGGGGGCTTAGCTGCACTCCAGTATTCACCTAAGTTTGAAAAATCCTACCGAGTGGTGAGCAAGCCTCTCACTCGGGGTCTTAGCTGCAGTCCTGTACTCGCCTAAATTTGAAAAATCCTACCGAGTTGTGAGGAAGCGTCTCACTCGGGGGCTTAGTTGCAGTCCAATACTCGCCTAAGTTTAAAAAACCCTACCGAGTGGGGAGCAAGCCTCTCAGTCGGGGGCTTAGCTGCACTCCAGTACTCGCCTAAGTTTGAAAAATCCTACCGAGTGGTGAGCAAGCCTCTCACTCAGGTGCTTAGCTGCAGTCCAGTACTCGCCTAAGTTTAAAAAATCCTACTGAGTGGTGAGCAAGCCTCTCACTCGGGGGGCTTAGCTGCAGTCCAGTACTCGCATAAGTTTAAAAATTTTACCGAGTGGTGAGCAATCCTCTCACTAGGGGGCTTAGGTGCCGTCCAGTACTCGCCTAAGTTTAAAAATCCTACCGAGTGGTGAGTAAGCCTCCCACTCGGGGGTCTTAGCTGCAGTCCAGTACTCGCCTAATTTTAAAAATCCTACCGAGTGGTGAGCAAGCCTCTCACTCGGGGGCTTAGCTGCAGTCCACTACTCGCCTAAGTTTGAAAAATCCTACCGAGTGGTGAGCAAGCCTCTCACTCGGCCGATTAGCTGCAGTCCAGTACTCGCCTAAGTTTAAAAACTCCTACCAAGTGGTGAGCAAGCCTCTCACTCGGGGGCTTAGCTGCAGTCCAGTACTCGCCTAACTTTGAAAAATCCTCCCGAGTGGTGAGCAGCCCTCTCACTCGGGGGCTTAGCTGCACTCTATTACTCGCCTAAGTTTAAAAAACCCTACCGAGTGGTGAGCAAGCCTCTCAGTCGGGGGCTTAGCTGCACTCCAGTACTCGCCTAAGTTTGAAAAATCCTACCGAGTGGTGGGCAAGCCTCTCACTCAGGGGCTTAGCTGCAGTCCAGTACTCGCCTAAGTTTAAAAAATCCTACCGAGTGGTGAGCAAGCCTCTCACTCGGGGGGCTTAGCTTCAGTCCAGTACTCGCCTAAGTTTAAAAATTCTACCGAGTGGTGAGCAATCCTCTCACTCGGGGGCTTAGCTGTCGTCCAGTACTCGCCTAAGTTTAAAAATCCTACCGAGTGGTGAGTAAGCCTCTCACTCGGGGGGCTTAGCTGCAGTCCAGTACTCGCCTAATTTTAAAAATCCTACCGATGGTGAGCAAGCCTCTCACTCGGGGGCTTAGCTGCAGTCCACTACTCGCCTAAGTTTGAAAAATCCTACCGAGTGGTGAGCAGCCCTCTCGCTCGGGGGCATAGCTGCACTCCATTACTCGCCTAAGTTTAAAAAATCCTACCGAGTGGTGAGCAACCCTCTCACTCGGGGGCTTAGCTCCAGTCCAGTACTCGCCTAAGTATAAAAAATCCTACGGAGTGGTGAGCAAGCCTCTCACTCGAGGGGCTTAGCTGCAGTCCAGTACTTGCCTAAGTTTAAAAATCCTACCGAGTGGTGAGCAATCCTCTCACTCGGGGGCTTAGCTCCAGTCCAGTACTCGCCTAACTTTTAAAATCCTACCCATTGGTGAGCATGCCTCTCACTCGGGGGCTTAGCTGCAGTCCAGTAATCGCCTAAGTTTAAAAACTCCTACCGAGTTGTGAGCAAGCCTCTCACTCGGCCGATTAGCTGCATTCCAGTACTCGCCTATGTTTGAAAAATCCTACCGAGTGGTGAGCAAGCCTCTCACTCGGCGGATTAGCTGCAATCCAGTACTCGCCTATGTTTAAAAAATCCTACCGAGTGGTGAGCAAGCCTCTCAGTCGGGGGCGTAGCTGAAGTCCAGTACTCGCTAAAGTTTGAAAAATCCTACCGAGTGTTGAGGAAGCCTCTCACTTGGGGGCTTAGCTGCAATCCAGTACTCGCCAAAGTTTGAAAAATCCTACCGAGTGGTGAGGAAGCCTCTCACTCGGGGGCTTAGCTGCACTCCAGTACTCGCCTAAGTTTAAAAAACCCTACCGAGTGGTGAGCAAGCCTCTCACTCGGGGGCTTAGCTGCACTCCAGTATTCGCCAAAGTTTGAAAAATCCTACCGAGTGGTGAGCAAGCCTCTCACTCGGGATCTTCGCTACAGTCCAGTACTCGCCTAAATTTGAAAAATCCTACCGAGTGGTGAGGAAGCCTCTCACTCGGGGGCTTAGTTGCAGTCGAATACTCGCCTAAGTTTAAAAAACCCTACCGAGTGGTGAGCAAGCCTCTCAGTCGGGGGCTTAGCTGCAGTCCAGTACTCGCCTAAGTTCAAAAATCCTACCGAGTTCTGAGCAATCCTCTCACTCGGGGGCTTAGCTGCAGTCCAGTAACCGCCTAACTTTTAAAATCCTACCGAGTGGTGAGCAATCCTCTCACTCGGGGGCTTAGCTGCACTCTAGTAACCGCCTAACTATTAAAATCCTACCGAGTGGTGAGGAAGCCTCTCACTCGGGGGCTTAGCTGCAGTCCAGTACTCGCCTAAGTTTAAAAAACCCTAGCGAGTTGTGAGCAAGCCTCTCACTCGGGGGCTTAGCTCCACTCCAGTACTCGCCTAACTTTGAAAAATCCTACCGAGTGGTGAGGAAGCCTCTCACTCGGGGGCTTAGCTGCAGTCCAATACTCGCCTAAGTTTAAAAAACCCTACCGAGTGGTGAGCAAGCCTCTCACTCGGGGGCTTAACTGCACTCCAGTACTCGCCTAAGTTTGAAAAATCCTACCGAGTGGTGAGCAAGCCTCTCACTCAGGGTCTTAGCTGTAGTCCAGTACTCGCCTAAATTTGAAAAATTCTACTGAGTGGTGAGGAAGCCTCTCACTCGGGGGCTTAGCTGCAGTCCAATACTCGCCTAAGTTTAAAAAACCCTACCGAGTGGTGAGCAAGTCTCCCACTCGGGGGCTTAGCTGCACTCCAGTACTCGCCTAAGTTTGAAAAATCCTACCGAGTGGTGAGCAAGCCTCTCACTCGGGGGCTTAGCTGCAGTCCAGTACTCGCCTAAGTCTAAAAAATCCTATCGAGTGGTGAGCAACCCTCTCGGGGGCTTAGATGCACTCCAGTACTCGCCTAACTTTGACAAATCCTACCGAGTGGTGAGGAAGCCTCTCACTCAGGGCCTTAGCTGCAGTCCAATACTCGCCTAAGTTTAAAAAATCCCTACCGAGTGGTGAGAAAGCCTCTCACTCGGGGGCTTAGCTGCACTCCAGTATTCGCCAAAGTTTGAAAAATCCTACCGAGTGGTGAGCAAGCCTCTCACTTGGGGTCTTCGCTACAGTCCAGTACTCGCCTAAATTTGAAAAATCCTATCGAGTGGTGAGGAAGCCTCTCACTCGGGGGCTTAGTTGCAGTCGAATACTCGCCTAAGTTTAAAAAACCCTACCGAGTGGTGAGCAAGCCTCTCAGTCGGGGGCTTAGCTGCACTCCAGTACTCGCCTAAGTTTGAAAAATCCTACCGAGTGGTGGGCAAGCCTCTCACTCAGGGGCTTAGCTGCAGTCCAGTACTCGCCTAAGTTTAAAAAATCCTACCGAGTGGTGAGCAAGCCTCTCACTCGGGGGGCTTAGCTTCAGTCCAGTACTCGCCTAAGTTTAAAAATTCTACCGAGTGGTGAGCAATCCTCTCACTCGGGGGCTTAGCTGTCGTCCAGTACTCGCCTAAGTTTAAAAATCCTACCGAGTGGTGAGTAAGCCTCTCACTCGGGGGGCTTAGCTGCAGTCCAGTACTCGCCTAATTTTAAAAATCCTACCGATGGTGAGCAAGCCTCTCACTCGGGGGCTTAGCTGCAGTCCACTACTCGCCTAAGTTTGAAAAATCCTACCGAGTGGTGAGCAGCCCTCTCGCTCGGGGGCATAGCTGCACTCGATTACTCGCCTAAGTTTAAAAAATCCTACCGAGTGGTGAGCAACCCTCTCACTCGGGGGCTTAGCTCCAGTCCAGTACTCGCCTAAGTATAAAAAATCCTACGGAGTGGTGAGCAAGCCTCTCACTCGAGGGGCTTAGCTGCAGTCCAGTACTTGCCTAAGTTTAAAAATCCTACCGATGGTGAGCAATCCTCTCACTCGGGGGCTTAGCTCCAGTCCAGTACTCGCGTAACTTTTAAAATCCTACCCATTGGTGAGCATGCCTCTCACTCGGGGGCTTAGCTGCAGTCCAGTAATCGCCTAAGTTTAAAAACTCCTACCGAGTTGTGAGCAAGCCTCTCACTCGGCCGATTAGTTGCATTCCAGTACTCGCCTATGTTTGAAAAATCCTACCGAGTGGTGAGCAAGCCTCTCACTCGGCGGATTAGCTGCAATCCAGTACTCGCCTATGTTTAAAAAATCCTACCGAGTGGTGAGCAAGCCTCTCAGTCGGGGGCGTAGCTGAAGTCCAGTACTCGCTAAAGTTTGAAAAATCCTACCGAGTGTTGAGGAAGCCTCTCACTTGGGGGCTTAGCTGCAGTCCAGTACTCGCCAAAGTTTGAAAAATCCTACCGAGTGGTGAGGAAGCCTCTCACTCGGGGGCTTAGCTGCAGTCCAGTACTCGCCTAAGTTTAAAAAACCCTACCGAGTGGTGAGCAAGCCTCTCACTCGGGGGCTTAGCTGCACTCCAGTATTCACCAAAGTTTGAAAAATCCTACCGAGTGGTGAGCAAGCCTCTCACTCGGGGTCTTCGCTACAGTCCAGTACTCGCCTAAATTTGAAAAATCCTACCGAGTGGTGAGGAAGCCTCTCACTCGGGGGCTTAGTTGCAGTCGAATACTCGCCTAAGTTTAAAAAACCCTACCGAGTGGTGAGCAAGCCTCTCAGTCGGGGGCTTAGCTGCAGTCCAGTACTCGCCTAAGTTCAAAAATCCTACCGAGTTCTGAGCAATCCTCTCACTCGGGGGCTTAGCTGCAGTCCAGTAACCGCCTAACTTTTAAAATCGTACCGAGTGGTGAGCAATCCTCTCACTCGGGGGCTTAGCTCCAGTCCAGTACTCGCCTAACCTTTAAAATCCTACCCATTGGTGAGCATGCCTCTCACTCAGGGGCTTAGCTGCAGTCCAGTAATCGCCTAAGTTTAAAAACTCCTACCGAGTTGTGAGCAAGCCTCTCACTCGGCCGATTAGCTGCATTCCAGTACTCGCCTATGTTTGAAAAATCCTACCGAGTGGTGAGCAAGCCTCTCACTCGGCGGATTAGCTGCAATCCAGTACTCGCCTATGTTTAAAAAATCCTACCGAGTGGTGAGCAAGCCTCTCAGTCGGGGGCGTAGCTGAAGTCCAGTACTCGCTAAAGTTTGAAAAATCCTACCGAGTGTTGAGGAAGCCTCTCACTTGGGGGCTTAGCTGCAATCCAGTACTCGCCAAAGTTTGAAAAATCCTACCGAGTGGTGAGGAAGCCTCTCACTCGGGGGCTTAGCTGCACTCCAGTACTCGCCTAACTTTAAAAACCCCTACCGAGTGGTGAGCAAGCCTCTCACTCGGGGGCTTAGCTGCACTCCAGTATTCGCCAAAGTTTGAAAAATCCTACCGAGTGGTGAGCAAGCCTCTCACTCGGCGTCTTCGCTACAGTCCAGTACTCGCCTAAATTTGAAAAATCCTACCGAGTGGTGAGGAAGCCTCTCACTCGGGGGCTTAGTTGCAGTCGAATACTCGCCTAAGTTTAAAAAACCCTACCGAGTGGTGAGCAAGCCTCTCAGTCGGGGGCTTAGCTGCAGTCCAGTACTCGCCTAAGTTCAAAAATCCTACCGAGTTCTGAGCAATCCTCTCACTCGGGGGCTTAGCTGCAGTCCAGTAACCGCCTAACTTTTAAAATCCTACCGAGTGGTGAGCAATCCTCTCACTCGGGGGCTTAGCTGCACTCTAGTAACCGCCTAACTATTAAAATCCTACCGAGTGGTGAGGAAGCCTCTCACTCGGGGGCTTAGCTGCAGTCCAGTACTCGCCTAAGTTAAAAAAACCCTAGCGAGTTGTGAGCAAGCCTCTCACTCGGGGGCTTAGCTGCACTCCAGTACTCGCCTAAGTTTAAAAAATCCTACCGAGTGGTGAGCAAGCCTCTCACTCGGGGGCTTAGCTGCACTCCAGTACTCGCCAAAGTTTGAAAATTCCTACCGAGTGGTGAGCGAGCCTTTCACTCGGGGTCTTAGCTGCAGTCCAGTACTCGCCTAAGTATAAAAAATGCTACCGAGTGGTGAGCAACCCTCTCACTCGGGGGGCTTAGCTGGAGTCCAGTACTCGCCTAACTTTAAAAAATCCTACCGAGTGGTGAGCAAGCCTCTCACTCAGGGGCTTAGCTGCACTCCAATACTCGCCTAAGTTTAAAAAACCCTACCGAGTGGTGAGCAAGCCTCTCACTCGGGGGCTTAGCTGCACTCCAGTACTCGCCTAAGTTTGAAAAATCCTACCGAGTCGTGAGCAACCCTCTAACTCGGGGGCTTAGCTGCAGTCCAGTACTCGCCAAAGTTTGAAAAATCCTACCGAGTGGTGAGCAAGCCTCTCAGTCGGGGGCTTAGCTGCACTCCAGTACTCGCCTAAGTTTGAAAAATCCTACCGAGTGGTGAGCAAGCCTCTCACTCAGGCACTTAGCTGAAGTCCAGTACTCGCCTAAGTTTAAAAAATCCTACCGAGTGGTGAGCAAGCCTCTCACTCGGGGGGCTTAGCTGCAGTCCAGTACTCGCCTAACTTTAAAAATTTTACCGAGTGGTGAGCAATCCTCTCACTCGGGGGCTTAGCTGCCGTCCAGTACTCGCCTAAGTTTAAAAATCCTACCGAGTGGTGAGGAGGCCTCTCACTCGGGGGGCTTAGCTGCAGTCCAGTACTCGCCTAATTTTAAAAATCCTACCGAGTGGTGAGCAAGCCTCTCACTTGGGGGCTTAGCTGCAGTCCACTACTCGCCTAAGTTTGAAAAATCCTACCGAGTGGTGAGCAAGCCTCTCACTCGGCCGATTAGCTGCAGTCCAGTACACGCCTAAGTTTAAAAACTCCTACCGAGTGGTGAGCAAGCCTCTCACTCGGGGGCTTAGATGCAGTCCAGTACTCGCGTACCTTTGAAAAATCATCCCGAGTGGTGAGCAGCCCTCCCACTCAGGGGCTTAGCTGCACTCTATTACTCGCCTAAGTTTAAAAAATCCTACCGAGTGCTGAGGAACCCTCTCACTCGGGGGCTTAGCTGCAGTCCAGTCCGCGCCTAAGTTTGAAAAATACTACCGAGTGGTGAGCAACCCTCTCACTCGGGGGCTTAGCTGCAGTCCAGTACTCGGCAAAGTTTGAAAAATCCTTCCGAGTGGTGAGGAAGCCTCTCACTCGGGGGCTTAGTTGCAGTCCAGTACTCGCCTAAGTTTAAAAAACCCTACCCATTGGTGAGCAAGCCTCTCACTCGGGGGCTTAACTGCACTCCAGTACTCGCCTAAGTTTGGAAAATCCTACCGAGTGGTGAGCAACCCTCTCACTCGGGCGCTTAGCTGCGGTCCACTACTCGCCTAAGTTTAAAAAATCCTACCGAGTGTTGAGCAAGCCTCTCACTCATGGGCTTAGCTGCAGTCCAGTTCTCGCCTAAGTTTAAAAAATCCTACCGAGTGGTGAGCAAGCCTCTCACTCGGGGGGCTTAGCTGGAGTCCAGTACTCGCCTAACTTTAACAATCCTACCGAGTGGTGAGCAATCCTCTCACTCGGGGGCTTAGCTGCGCTCCAGTACTCGCCTAAGTTTGAAAAATCCTACCGAGTGGTGAGGAAGCCTCTCACTCGGGGGCTTAGCTGCAGTCCAGTACTCGCCTAAGTTTGAAAAAGCCTACCGAGTGGTTAGGAAGCCTCTCACTCGGGGGCTTAGCTGCAGTCCACTACTCGCCTAAGTTTAAAAAACCCTACCGAGTGGTGAGCAAGCCTCTCACTCGGGGGCTTAGCTGCACTCCAATACTCGCCTAAGTTTAAAAAACCCTACCGAGTGGTGAGCAAGCCTCACACTCGGGGGCTTAGCTGCACTCCAGTACTCGCCTAAGTTTGAAAAATCCTACCGAGTGGTGAGGAAGCCTCTCACTCGGGGGCTTAGCTGCAGTCCAATACTCGCCTAAGTTTAAAAAACCCTACCGAGTGGTGAGCAAGCCTCTTACTCGGGGGCTTAGCTGCACTCCAGTACTCGCCTAAGTTTGAAAAATCCTACCGAGTGGTGAGCAACACTCTCACTCGGGGGCTTAGCTACAGTCCAGTACTCGCCAAAGTTTGAAAAATCCTACCGAGTTGTGAGCAAGCCTCTCAGTCGGGGGCTTAGCTGCACTCCAGTACTCGCCTAAGTTTGAAAAATCCTACCGAGTGGTGAGCAAGCCTCTCACTCAGGCGCTTAGCTGCAGTCCAGTACTCGCCTAAGTTTAAAAAATCCTATCGAGTGGTGAGCAAGCCTCTCACTCGGGGGGCTTAGCTGTAGTCCAGTACTCGCCTTAGTTTAAAAATTCTACCGAGTGGTGAGCAATCCTCTCACTCGGGGGCTTAGATGCAGTCCAGTACTCGCGTACCTTTGAAAAATCATCCCGAGTGGTGAGCAGCCCTCCCACTCAGGGGCTTAGCTGCACTCTATTACTCGCCTAAGTTTAAAAAATCCTACCGAGTGCTGAGGAACCCTCTCACTCGGGGGCTTAGCTGCAGTCCAGTCCGCGCCTAAGTTTGAAAAATCCTACCGAGTGGTGAGCAACCCTCTCACTCGGGGGCTTAGCTGCAGTCCAGTACTCGGCAAAGTTTGAAAAATCCTTCCGAGTGGTGAGGAAGCCTCTCACTCGGGGGCTTAGTTGCAGTCCAGTACTCGCCTAAGTTTAAAAAACCCTACCCATTGGTGAGCAAGCCTCTCACTCGGGGGCTTAACTGCACTCCAGTACTCGCCTAAGTTTGCAAAATCCTACCGAGTGGTGAGCAACCCTCTCACTCGGGCGCTTAGCTGCGGTCCACTACTCGCCTAAGTTTAAAAAATCCTACCGAGTGTTGAGCAAGCCTCTCACTCATGGGCTTAGCTGCAGTCCAGTACTCGCCTAAGTTTGAAAAATCCTACCGAGTGGTGAGGAAGCCTCTCACTCGGGGGCTTAGCTGCAGTCCAGTACTCGCCTAAGTTTGAAAAATCCTACCGAGTGGTTAGGAAGCCTCTCACTCGGGGGCTTAGCTGCAGTCCACTACTCGCCTAAGTTTAAAAAACCCTACCGAGTGGTGAGCAAGCCTCTCACTCGGGGGCTTAGCTGCACTCCAATACTCGCCTAAGTTTAAAAAACCCTACCGAGTGGTGAGCAAGCCTCACACTCGGGGGCTTAGCTGCACTCCAGTACTCTCCTAAGTTTGAAAAATCCTACCGAGTGGTGAGGAAGCCTCTCACTCGGGGGCTTAGCTGCAGTCCAATACTCGCCTAAGTTTAAAAAACCCTACCGAGTGGTGAGCAAGCCTCTTACTCGGGGGCTTAGCTGCACTCCAGTACTCGCCTAAGTTTGAAAAATCCTACCGAGTGGTGAGCAACACTCTCACTCGGGGGCTTAGCTACAGTCCAGTACTCGCCAAAGTTTGAAAAATCCTACCGAGTTGTGAGCAAGCCTCTCAGTCGGGGGCTTAGCTGCACTCCAGTACTCGCCTAAGTTTGAAAAATCCTACCGAGTGGTGAGCAAGCCTCTCACTCAGGCGCTTAGCTGCAGTCCAGTACTCGCCTAAGTTTAAAAAATCCTATCGAGTGGTGAGCAAGCCTCTCACTCGGGGGGCTTAGCTGTAGTCCAGTACTCGCCTTAGTTTAAAAATTCTACCGAGTGGTGAGCAATCCTCTCACTCGGGGGCTTAGATGCAGTCCAGTACTCGCGTACCTTTGAAAAATCATCCCGAGTGGTGAGCAGCCCTCCCACTCAGGGGCTTAGCTGCACTCTATTACTCGCCTAAGTTTAAAAAATCCTACCGAGTGCTGAGGAACCCTCTCACTCGGGGGCTTAGCTGCAGTCCAGTCCGCGCCTAAGTTTGAAAAATCCTACCGAGTGGTGAGCAACCCTCTCACTCGGGGGCTTAGCTGCAGTCCAGTACTCGGCAAAGTTTGAAAAATCCTTCCGAGTGGTGAGGAAGCCTCTCACTCGGGGGCTTAGTTGCAGTCCAGTACTCGCCTAAGTTTAAAAAACCCTACCCATTGGTGAGCAAGCCTCTCACTCGGGGGCTTAACTGCACTCCAGTACTCGCCTAAGTTTGCAAAATCCTACCGAGTGGTGAGCAACCCTCTCACTCGGGCGCTTAGCTGCGGTCCACTACTCGCCTAAGTTTAAAAAATCCTACCGAGTGTTGAGCAAGCCTCTCACTCATGGGCTTAGCTGCAGTCCAGTTCTCGCCTAAGTTTAAAAAATCCTACCGAGTGGTGAGCAAGCCTCTCACTCGGGGGGCTTAGCTGGAGTCCAGTACTCGCCTAACTTTAACAATCCTACCGAGTGGTGAGCAATCCTCTCACTCGGGGGCTTAGCTGCACTCCAGTACTCGCCTAAGTTTGAAAAATCCTACCGAGTGGTGAGGAAGCCTCTCACTCGGGGGCTTAGCTGCAGTCCAGTACTCGCCTAAGTTTGAAAAATCCTACCGAGTGGTTAGGAAGCCTCTCACTCGGGGGCTTAGCTGCAGTCCACTACTCGCCTAAGTTTAAAAAACCCTACCGAGTGGTGAGCAAGCCTCTCACTCGGGGGCTTAGCTGCACTCCAATACTCGCCTAAGTTTAAAAAACCCTACCGAGTGGTGAGCAAGCCTCACACTCGGGGGCTTAGCTGCACTCCAGTACTCGCCTAAGTTTGAAAAATCCTACCGAGTGGTGAGGAAGCCTCTCACTCGGGGGCTTAGCTGCAGTCCAATACTCGCCTAAGTTTAAAAAACCCTACCGAGTGGTGAGCAAGCCTCTTACTCGGGGGCTTAGCTGCACTCCAGTACTCGCCTAAGTTTGAAAAATCCTACCGAGTGGTGAGCAACACTCTCACTCGGGGGCTTAGCTACAGTCCAGTACTCGCCAAAGTTTGAAAAATCCTACCGAGTGGTGAGCAAGCCTCTCAGTCGGGGGCTTAGCTGCACTCCAGTACTCGCCTAAGTTTGAAAAATCCTACCGAGTGGTGAGCAAGCCTCTCACTCAGGCGCTTAGCTGCAGTCCAGTACTCGCCTAAGTTTAAAAAATCCTATCGAGTGGTGAGCAAGCCTCTCACTCGGGGGGCTTAGCTGTAGTCCAGTACTCGCCTTAGTTTAAAAATTCTACCGAGTGGTGAGCAATCCTCTCACTCGAGGGCTTAGCTGCCGTCCGGTACTCGCCTAAGTTTAAAAATCCTACCGAGTGGTGAGTAGGCCTCTCACTCGGGGGGCTTAGCTGCAGTCCAGTACTCGCCTAATTTTAAAAATCCTACCGAGTGGTGAGCAAGCCTCTCACTCGGGGGCTTAGCTGCACTCCAGTACTCGCCTAAGTTTGAAAAATCCTACCGAGTCGTGAGCAACCCTCTAACTCGGGGGCTTAGCTGCAGTCCAGTACTCGCCAAAGTTTGAAAAATCCTACCGAGTGGTGAGCAAGCCTCTCAGTCGGGGGCTTAGCTGCACTCCAGTACTCGCCTAAGTTTGAAAAATCCTACCGAGTGGTGAGCAAGCCTCTCACTCAGGCACTTAGCTGAAGTCCAGTACTCGCCTAAGTTTAAAAAATCCTACCGAGTGGTGAGCAAGCCTCTCACTCGGGGGGCTTAGCTGCAGTCCAGTACTCGCCTAACTTTAAAAATTTTACCGAGTGGTGAGCAATCCTCTCACTCGGGGGCTTAGCTGCCGTCCAGTACTCGCCTAAGTTTAAAAATCCTACCGAGTGGTGAGGAGGCCTCTCAATCGGGGGGCTTAGCTACAGTCCAGTACTCGCCTAATTTTAAAAATCCTACCGAGTGGTGAGCAAGCCTCTCACTTGGGGGCTTAGCTGCAGTCCACTACTCGCCTAAGTTTGAAAAATCCTACCGAGTGGTGAGCAAGCCTCTCACTCGGCCGATTAGCTGCAGTCCAGTACACGCCTAAGTTTAAAAACTCCTACCGAGTGGTGAGCAAGCCTCTCACTCGGGGGCTTAGATGCAGTCCAGTACTCGCGTACCTTTGAAAAATCATCCCGAGTGGTGAGCAGCCCTCCCACTCAGGGGCTTAGCTGCACTCTATTACTCGCCTAAGTTTAAAAAATCCTACCGAGTGCTGAGGAACCCTCTCACTCGGGGGCTTAGCTGCAGTCCAGTCCGCGCCTAAGTTTGAAAAATCCTACCGAGTGGTGAGCAACCCTCTCACTCGGGGGCTTAGCTGCAGTCCAGTACTCGGCAAAGTTTGAAAAATCCTTCCGAGTGGTGAGGAAGCCTCTCACTCGGGGGCTTAGTTGCAGTCCAGTACTCGCCTAAGTTTAAAAAACCCTACCCATTGGTGAGCAAGCCTCTCACTCGGGGGCTTAACTGCACTCCAGTACTCGCCTAAGTTTGCAAAATCCTACCGAGTGGTGAGCAACCCTCTCACTCGGGCGCTTAGCTGCGGTCCACTACTCGCCTAAGTTTAAAAAATCCTACCGAGTGTTGAGCAAGCCTCTCACTCATGGGCTTAGCTGCAGTCCAGTTCTCGCCTAAGTTTAAAAAATCCTACCGAGTGGTGAGCAAGCCTCTCACTCGGGGGGCTTAGCTGGAGTCCAGTACTCGCCTAACTTTAACAATCCTACCGAGTGGTGAGCAATCCTCTCACTCGGGGGCTTAGCTGCACTCCAGTACTCGCCTAAGTTTGAAAAATCCTACCGAGTGGTGAGGAAGCCTCTCACTCGGGGGCTTAGCTGCAGTCCAGTACTCGCCTAAGTTTGAAAAATCCTACCGAGTGGTTAGGAAGCCTCTCACTCGGGGGCTTAGCTGCAGTCCACTACTCGCCTAAGTTTAAAAAACCCTACCGAGTGGTGAGCAAGCCTCTCACTCGGGGGCTTAGCTGCACTCCAATACTCGCCTAAGTTTAAAAAACCCTACCGAGTGGTGAGCAAGCCTCACACTCGGGGGCTTAGCTGCACTCCAGTACTCGCCTAAGTTTGAAAAATCCTACCGAGTGGTGAGGAAGCCTCTCACTCGGGGGCTTAGCTGCAGTCCAATACTCGCCTAAGTTTAAAAAACCCTACCGAGTGGTGAGCAAGCCTCTTACTCGGGGGCTTAGCTGCACTCCAGTACTCGCCTAAGTTTGAAAAATCCTACCGAGTGGTGAGCAACACTCTCACTCGGGGGCTTAGCTACAGTCCAGTACTCGCCAAAGTTTGAAAAATCCTACCGAGTTGTGAGCAAGCCTCTCAGTCGGGGGCTTAGCTGCACTCCAGTACTCGCCTAAGTTTGAAAAATCCTACCGAGTGGTGAGCAAGCCTCTCACTCAGGCGCTTAGCTGCAGTCCAGTACTCGCCTAAGTTTAAAAAATCCTATCGAGTGGTGAGCAAGCCTCTCACTCAGGGGGCTTAGCTGTAGTCCAGTACTCGCCTTAGTTTAAAAATTCTACCGAGTGGTGAGCAATCCTCTCACTCGAGGGCTTAGCTGCCGTCCGGTACTCGCCTAAGTTTAAAAATCCTACCGAGTGGTGAGTAGGCCTCTCACTCGGGGGGCTTAGCTGCAGTCCAGTACTCGCCTAATTTTAAAAATCCTACCGAGTGGTGAGCAAGCCTCTCACTTGGGGGCTTAGCTGCAGTCCACTACTCGCCTAAGTTTGAAAAATCCTACCGAGTGGTGAGCAAGCCTCTCACTCGGCCGATTAGCTGCAGTCCAGTACACGCCTAAGTTTAAAAACTCCTACCGAGTGGTGAGCAAGCCTCTCACTCGGGGGCTTAGATGCAGTCCAGTACTCGCCTACCTTTGAAAAATCCTCCTGAGTGGTGAGCAGCCCTCTCACTCGAGGGCTTAGCTGCACTCTATTACTCGCCTAAGTTTAAAAAATCCTACCGAGTGGTGAGGAACCCTCTCACTTGGGGGCTTAGCTGCAGTCCAGTCCGCGCCTAAGTTTAAAAAACCCTACCCATTGGTGAGCAAGCCTCTCACTCGGGGGCTTAGCTGCACTCCAGTACTCGCCTAAGTTTGCAAAATCCTACCGAGTGGTGAGCAACCCTCTCACTCGGGCGCTTAGCCGCAGTCCACTACTCGCGTAACTTTAAAAAATCCTACCGAGTGTTGAGCAAGCCTCTCACTCGTGGGCTTAGCTGCAGTCCAGTTCTCGCCTAAGTTTAAAAAATCCTACCGAGTGGTGAGCAAGCCTCTCACTCGGGGGGCTTAGCTGGAGTCCAGTACTCGCCTAACTTTAAAAAATCCTACCGAGTGGTGAGCAAGCCTCTCACTCGGGGGCTTAGCTGCACTCCAATACTCGCCTAAGTTTAAAAAACCCTACCGAGTGGTAAGCAAGCCTCTCACTCGGGGGCTTAGCTGCACTCTAGTACTCGCCTAAGTTTGAAAAATCCTACCGAGTCGTGAGCAACCCTCTAACTCGGGGGCTTAGCTGCAGTCCAGTACTCGCCAAAGTTTGAAAAATCCTACCGAGTGGTGAGCAAGCCTCTCAGTCGGGGGCTTAGCTGCACTCCAGTACTCGCCTAAGTTTGAAAAATCCTACCGAGTGGTGAGCAAGCCTCTCACTCAGGCACTTAGCTGCAGTCCAGTACTCGCCTAAGTTTAAAAAATCCTACCGAGTCGTGAGCAAGCCTCTCACACAGGGGGGCTTAGCTGCAGTCCAGTACTCGCCTAACTTTAAAAATTTTACCGAGTGGTGAGCAATCCTCTCACTCGGGGGCTTAGCTGCCTTCCAGTACTCGCCTAAGTTTAAAAATCCTACCGAGTGGTGAGGAGGCCTCTCACTCGGGGGGCTTAGCTGCAGTCCAGTACTCGCCTAATTTTAAAAATCCTACCGAGTGGTGAGCAAGCCTCTCACTTGGGGGCTTAGCTGCAGTCCACTACTCGCCTAAGTTTGAAAAATCCTACCGAGTGGTGAGCAAGCCTCTCACTCGGCCGATTAGCTGCAGTCCAGTACACGCCTAAGTTTAAAAACTCCTACCGAGTGGTGAGCAAGCCTCTCACTCGGGGGCTTAGATGCAGTCCAGTACTCGCGTACCTTTGAAAAATCATCCCGAGTGGTGAGCAGCCCTCCCACTCAGGGGCTTAGCTGCACTCTATTACTCGCCTCAGTTTAAAAAATCCTACCGAGTGCTGAGGAACCCTCTCACTCGGGGGCTTAGCTGCAGTCCAGTCCGCGCCTAAGTTTGAAAAATCCTACCGAGTGGTGAGAAACCCTCTCACTCGGGGGCTTAGCTGCAGTCCAGTACTCGCCTAATTTTAAAAATCCTACCGAGTGGTGAGCAAGCCTCTCACTTGGGGGCTTAGCTGCAGTCCACTACTCGCCTAAGTTTGAAAAATCCTACCGAGTGGTGAGCAAGCCTCTCACTCGGCCGATTAGCTGCAGTCCAGTACACGCCTAAGTTTAAAAACTCCTACCGAGTGGTGAGCAAGCCTCTCACTCGGGGGCTTAGATGCAGTCCAGTACTCGCCTACCTTTGAAAAATCCTCCTGAGTGGTGAGCAGCCCTCTCACTCGGGGGCTTAGCTGCACTCTATTACTCGCCTAAGTTTAAAAAATCCTACCGAGTGGTGAGGAACCCTCTCACTTGGGGGCTTAGCTGCAGTCCAGTCCGCGCCTAAGTTTAAAAAACCCTACCCATTGGTGAGCAAGCCTCTCACTCGGGGGCTTAGCTGCACTCCAGTACTCACCTAAGTTTGCAAAATCCTACCGAGTGGTGAGCAACCCTCTCACTCGGGCGCTTAGCCGCAGTCCACTACTCGCGTAACTTTAAAAAATCCTACCGAGTGTTGAGCAAGCCTCTCACTCGTGGGCTTAGCTGCAGTCCAGTTCTCGCCTAAGTTTAAAAAATCCTACCGAGTGGTGAGCAAGCCTCTCACTCGGGGGGCTTAGCTGGAGTCCAGTACTCGCCTAACTTTAACAATCCTACCGAGTGGTGAGCAATCCTCTCACTCGGGGGCTTAGCTGCACTCCAGTACTCGCCTAAGTTTGAAAAATCCTACCGAGTGGTGAGGAAGCCTCTCACTCGGGGGCTTAGCTGCAGTCCAGTACTCGGCAAAGTTTGAAAAATCCTACCGAGTGGTGAGGAAGCCTCTCACTCGGGGGCTTAGCTGTAGTCCAATACTCGCCTAAGTTTAAAAAACCCTACCGAGTGGTGAGCAATCCTCTCACTCGGGGGCTTAGCTGCACTCCAATACTCGCTTAAGTTTAAAAAACCCTACCGAGTGGTGAGCAAGCCTCTCACTCGGGGGCTTAGCTGCACTCCAGTACTCGCCTAAGTTTGAAAAATCCTACCGAGTGGTGAGGAAGTCTCTCACTTGGGGGCTTAGCTGCAGTCCAATACTCGCCTAAGTTTAAAAAACCCTACCGAGTGGTGAGCAAGGTTCTTACTCGGGGGCTTAGCTGCACTCCAGTACTCGCCTAAGTTTGAAAAATCCTACCGAGTGGTGAGCAACACTCTCACTCGGGGGCTTAGCTGCAGTCCAGTACTCGCCAAAGTTTGAAAAATCCTACCGAGTGGTGAGCAACACTCTCACTCGGGGGCTTAGCTGCCGTTCAGTACTCGCCTAAGTTTAAAAATCCTACCGAGTGGTGAGTAGGCCTCTCACTCGGGGGGCTTAGCTGCAGTCCAGTACTCGCCTAATTTTAAAAATCCTACCGAGTGGTGAGCAAGCCTCTCACTTGGGGGCTTAGCTGCAGTCCACTACTCGCCTAAGTTTGAAAAATCCTACCGAGTGGTGAGCAAGCCTCTCACTCGGCCGATTAGCTGCAGTCCAGTACACGCCTAAATTTAAAAACTCCTACCGAGTGGTGAGCAAGCCTCTCACTCGGGGGCTTAGATGCAGTCCAGTACTCGCCTACCTTTGAAAAATCCTCCCGAGTGGTGAGCAGCCCTCTCACTCGAGGGCTTAGCTGCACTCTATTACTCGCCTAAGTTTAAAAAATCCTACCGAGTGGTGAGGAACCCTCTCACTCGGGGGCTTAGCTGCAGTCCAGTCCGCGCCTAAGTTTGAAAAATCCTACCGAGTGGTGAGCAAACCTCTCACTCGGGGGCTTAGCTGCAGTCCAGTACTCGGCAAAGTTTGAAAAATCCTTCCGAGTGGTGAGGAAGCCTCTCACTCGGGGGCTTAGCTGCAGTCCAGTACTCGCCTAAGTTTAAAAAACCCTACCCATTGGTGAGCAAGCCTCTCACTCGGGGGCTTAGCTGCACTCCAGTACTCGCCTAAGTTTGCAAAATCCTACCGAGTGGTGAGTAACCCTCTCACTCGGGCGCTTAGCTGCAGTCCACTACTCGCCTAAGTTTAAAAAATCCTACCGAGTGTTGAGCAAGCCTCTCACTCGTGGGCTTAGCTGCAGTCCAGTTCTCGCCTAAGTTTAAAAAATCCTACCGAGTGGTGAGCAAGCCTCTCACTCGGGGGGCTTAGCTGGAGTCCAGTACTCGCCTAACTTTACAAATCCTACCGAGTTGTGAGCAATCCTCTCACTCGGGGGCTTAGCTGTAGTCCAGTAACCGCCTAACTTTTAAAATCCTACCGAGTGATGAGCAAACCTCCCACTCGGGGGCTTAGCTGCAGTCCAGTACTTGCCTAAGTTTAATAAATCCTACCAAGTGGTGAGCAATCCTCTCACTCGGCCGATTAGCTGCAGTCCAGTACTCGCCTATGTTTAAAAAATCCTACCGAGTGTTGAGCAAGCCTCTAACTCGAGGGCGTAGCTGCAGTCCAGTACTCGCTAAAGTTTGAAAAATCCTACCGAGTGGTGTGGAAGCCTCTCACTCGGGGGCCTAGCTGCAGTCCAGTACTCGCCTAAGTTTAAAAAACCCTACCGAGTGGTGAGCAAGCCTCTCACTCAGGCGCTTAGCTGCAGTCCAGTACTCGCCTAAGTTTAAAAAATCCTATCGAGTGGTGAGCAAGCCTCTCACTCGGGGGGCTTAGCTGTAGTCCAGTACTCGCCTTAGTTTAAAAATTCTACCGAGTGGCGAGCAATCCTCTCACTCGAGGGCTTAGCTGCCGTCCAGTACTCGCCTAAGTTTAAAAATCCTACCGAGTGGTGAGTAGGCCTCTCACTCGGGGGGCTTAGCTGCAGTCCAGTACTCGCCTAATTTTAAAAATCCTACCGAGTGGTGAGCAAGCCTCTCACTTGGGGGCTTAGCTGCAGTCCACTACTCGCCTAAGTTTGAAAAATCCTACCGAGTGGTGAGCAAGCCTCTCACTCGGCCGATTAGCTGCAGTCCAGTACACGCCTAAGTTTAAAAACTCCTACCGAGTGGTGAGCAAGCCTCTCACTCGGGGGCTTAGAAGCAGTCCAGTACTCGCCTACCTTTCAAAAATCCTCCCGAGTGGTGAGCAGCCCTCTCACTCGGGGGCTTAGCTGCACTCTATTACTCGCCTAAGTTTAAAAAATCCTACCGAGTGGTGAGGAACCCTCTCACTTGGGGGCTTAGCTGCAGTCCAGTCCGCGCCTAAGTTTAAAAAACCCTACCCATTGGTGAGCAAGCCTCTCACTCGGGGGCTTAGCTGCACTCCAGTACTCGCCTAAGTTTGCAAAATCCTACCGAGTGGTGAGCAACCCTCTCACTCGGGCGCTTAGCCGCAGTCCACTACTCGCCTAACTTTAAAAAATCCTACCGAGTGTTGAGCAAGCCTCTCACTCGTGGGCTTAGCTGCAGTCCAGTTCTCGCCTAAGTTTAAAAAATCCTACCGAGTGGTGAGCAAGCCTCTCACTCGGGGGGCTTAGCTGGAGTCCAGTACTCGCCTAACTTTAACAATCCTACCGAGTGGTGAGCAATCCTCTCACTCCGGGGCTTAGCTGCACTCCAGTACTCGCCTAAGTTTGAAAAATCCTACCGAGTGGTGAGGAAGCCTCTCACTCGGGGGCTTAGCTGCAGTCCAGTACTCGGCAAAGTTTGAAAAATCCTACCGAGTGGTGAGGAAGCCTCTCACTCGGGGGCTTAGCTGTAGTCCAATACTCGCCTAAGTTTAAAAAACCCTACCGAGTGGTGAGCAATCCTCTCACTCGGGGGCTTAGCTGCACTCCAATACTCGCTTAAGTTTAAAAAACCCTACCGAGTGGTGAGCAAGCCTCTCACTCGGGGGCTTAGCTGCACTCCAGTACTCGCCTAAGTTTGAAAAATCCTACCGAGTGGTGAGGAAGTCTCTCACTTGGGGGCTTAGATGCAGTCCAATACTCGCCTAAGTTTAAAAAACCCTACCGAGTGGTGAGCAAGGTTCTTACTCGGGGGCTTAGCTGCACTCCAGTACTCGCCTAAGTTTGAAAAATCCTACCGAGTGGTGAGCAAAACTCTCACTCGGGGGCTTAGCTGCAGTCCAGTACTCGCCAAAGTTTGAAAAATCCTACCGAGTGGTGAGCAACACTCTCACTCGGGGGCTTAGCTGCCGTTCAGTACTCGCCTAAGTTTAAAAATCCTACCGAGTGGTGAGTAGGCCTGTCACTCGGGGGCTTAGCTGCAGTCCAATACTCGCCTAATTTTAAAAATCCTACCGAGTGGTGAGCAAGCCTCTCACTTGGGGGCTTAGCTGCAGTCCACTACTCGCCTAAGTTTGAAAAATCCTACCGAGTGGTGAGCAAGCCTCTCACTCGGCCGATTAGCTGCAGTCCAGTACACGCCTAACTTTAAAAACTCCTACCGAGTGGTGAGCAAGCCTCTCACTCGGGGGCTTAGATGCAGTCCAGTACTCGCCTACCTTTGAAAAATCCTCCCGAGTGGTGAGCAGCCCTCTCACTCGAGGGCTTAGCTGCACTCTATTACTCGCCTAAGTTTAAAAAATCCTACCGAGTGGTGAGGAACCCTCTCACTCGGGGGCTTAGCTGCAGTCCAGTCCGCGCCTAAGTTTGAAAAATCCTACCGAGTGGTGAGCAAACCTCTCACTCGGGGGCTTAGCTGCAGTCCAGTACTCGGCAAAGTTTGAAAAATCCTTCCGAGTGGTGAGGAAGCCTCTCACTCGGGGGCTTAGCTGCAGTCCAGTACTCGCCTAAGTTTAAAAAACCCTACCCATTGGTGAGCAAGCCTCTCACTCGGGGGCTTAGCTGCACTCCAGTACTCGCCTAAGTTTGCAAAATCCTACCGAGTGGTGAGTAACCCTCTCACTCGGGCGCTTAGCTGCAGTCCACTACTCGCCTAAGTTTAAAAAATCCTACCGAGTGTTGAGCAAGCCTCTCACTCGTGGGCTTAGCTGCAGTCCAGTTCTCGCCTAAGTTTAAAAAATCCTACCGAGTGGTGAGCAAGCCTCTCACTCGGGGGGCTTAGCTGGAGTCCAGTACTCGCCTAACTTTACAAATCCTACCGAGTTGTGAGCAATCCTCTCACTCGGGGGCTTAGCTGTAGTCCAGTAACCGCCTAACTTTTAAAATCCTACCGAGTGATGAGCAAACCTCCCACTCGGGGGCTTAGCTGCAGTCCAGTACTTGCCTAAGTTTAATAAATCCTACCAAGTGGTGAGCAATCCTCTCACTCGGCCGATTAGCTGCAGTCCAGTACTCGCCTATGTTTAAAAAATCCTACCGAGTGTTGAGCAAGCCTCTAACTCGAGGGCGTAGCTGCAGTCCAGTACTCGCTAAAGTTTGAAAAATCCTACCGAGTGGTGTGGAAGCTTCTCACTCGGGGGCCTAGCTGCAGTCCAGTACTCGCCTAAGTTTAAAAAACCCTACCGAGTGGTGAGCAAGCCTCTCACTCGGGGGCTTAGCTGCACTCCAGTACTCGCTTATGTTTGAAAAATCCTACAGAGTGGTGAGCAACCCTCTCTCATGGGGGATTAGCTGCAGTCCAGTACTCGCCTAAGTTTAAAAATCCTACCGACTGGTGAGCAAGCCTCTCACACGAGGGCTTAGCTGCAGTCCAGTACTCGCCTAAGTTTAAAAAATCCTACCGAGTGGTGAGCAAGCCTCTCACTCGGGGGCTTAGCTACAGTCGAGTACTCGGCTAAGTTTAAAAAATCCTACCGAGTGTTGAGCAAGCCTCTCACTCGTGGGCTTAGCTGCAGTCCAGTTCTCGCCTAAGTTTAAAAAATCCTACCGAGTGGTGAGCAAGCCTCTCACTCGGGGGGCTTAGCTGCAGTCCACTAGTCGCCTAAGTTTAAAAAATCCTATCGAGTGGTGAGCAAGCCTCTCACTCGGGGGCTTAGCTGCAGTCCAGTACTCGCCTAAGTTTAAAAAATCCTACGGAGTGGTGAGGAAGCCTCTCACTAGGGGGCTTAGCTGCAGTCCGGTACTCACCTAAGTTTAAAAAACCCGGTGAGCAAGCCTCTCACTCGGGGGGTTAGCTGCACTCCAGTACTTGCCTAAGTTTGAAAAATCCTACCGAGCGGTGAGCAACCCTCTCACTCGGGCGCTTAGCTGCAGTCCACTACTTGCCTAAGTTTAAAAAATCCTACCGAGTGTTGAGCAAGACTCTCACTCGGGGGCTTAGCTGCACTCCAATACTCGCCTAAGTTTGAAAAATCCTACCGAGTGGTGAGCAAGCCTCTCACTCGGGGGCTTAGCTGCAGTCCAACATTCGCCTAAGTTTAAAAAATCCTACCGAGTGGTGAGCAAGCCTCTCACTCGGGTGCTTAGCTGTAGTCCACTACTCGCCTAAGTTTGAAAAATCCTACCGAGTACTGAGCAAGCCTCTCACTCGGCTGATTAGCTGCAGTCCAATACTCGCCTATGTTTAAAAAATCCTAATGAGTGGTGAGCAAGCCTCTCACTCGGGGGCGTAGCTGCATTCCAGTACTCGCTAAAGTTTGAAAACTCCTACCGAGTGGTGAGGAAGCCTCTCACTCGGGGGCTTAGCTGCAGTCCAGTACTCGCCTAAGTTTTAAAAACCCTACCGAGTGGTGAGCAAGCCTCTCACTTGGGGGCTTAGCTGCACTCCAGTACTCGCCTAAGTTTGAAAAATCCTACCGAGTAGTAAGCAACCCTCTCACTCGGGGGCTTAGCTTCAGTCCAATACTCGCCTAAGTTTAAAAATCCTACCGAGTGGTGAGCAAGCCTCTCACTCGGGGTCTTAGCTGCAGTTCACTACTCGCCTAAGTTTAAAAAATCCAACCGAGTGGTGAGCAAGCCTCTCACTCGGGGGCGTAGCTGCAGTCCAATACTCGCCAATGTTTGAAAAATCCTACCGAGTGGTGAGGAAGCCTCTCACTCGGGGGCTTAGCTGCAGTCCAGTACTCACCTAAGTTTAAAAAACCCTATCGAGTGGTGAGCAAGCCTCTTACTCGGGGGCTTAGCTGCACTCCAGTACTCGCCTAAGTTTGAAAAATCCTACCGAGTGGTGAGCAACCCTCTCACTTGGGCGCTTAGCTGCAGTCCACTAGTCGCCTAAGTTTAAAAAATCCTATCGAGTGGTGAGCAAGCCTCTCACTCGGGGGCTTAGCTGCAGTCCAGTACTCGCCTAAGTTTAAAAAATCCTACCGAGTGGTGAGCAAGCCTCTCACTCAGGGGGCTTAGCTGCAGTCCAGTACTCGCCTAAGTTTAATAATCCTACCGAGTGGTGAGCAATTGTCGGTGTCAAAACCGGCGGATCTCGGGTTGGGGGTCCCGAACTGTGCGTCTAGGCGGATGGTAACAGGAGACAAGGGACACGAAGTTTCACCCAGGTTCGGGCCCTGTCGATGGAGGTAAAACCCTACGTCCTGCTTGATTAATATTGATGATATGGGTAGTACAAGAGTAGATCTACCACGAGATCAAGGAGGCTAAACACTAGAAGCTAGCATATGGTATGATTGTTGTATATTGTCCTACGGACTAAAGCCCTCCGGTTTATATAGACACCGGAGAGGGTTAGGGTTACACAAAGTCGGTTACAATGGTAGGAGATCTAAATATCCGCATCGCTAAGCTTGCCTTCCACGCCAAGGAAAGTCCCTTCCGGACACGGGTCGAAGTCTTGAATCTTGTATGGTCATAGTCCTGGAGTCCGGCTGAAGGTATAGTCCGGCTATCCGGACACCCCCTAATCCAGGACTCCCTTAGTAGCCCCCGAACCAGGCTTCAATGACGACGAGTCCGGCGTGCTAATTGTCTTCGGTATTGCAAGGCGGGTTCCCCTCCAGATTATGTGTACCTGTTGAATAATGTCCCGTGTTCTGTGAATGCAACGCTCCTTGGCTTTTATGCCCAATAATGGCCGCCTTCCACGTGTCAAACGAATACGAAAAGTCTGGGTGTTTTTACATTTACACACCTAGCCGCGTAAATGAGCCGCCTATTTAAAGGAATGGGGATTTAGATCCAAACCACACCTTCTCCCCTCCGCGAGTAGTCATCAGAGCGCATCCAGCGAAGATCCATTCCACCATGGCCAGCCGTCGCAACTCCTCCTCTTGCCCTTCTAGTCCTAAGCCTGGGGACTCAGATTTCCAATTCATAAGTTTCTCTCGGGGCTTCTGGAGTTTTATGGCCTCCAGCTGCACAACCTCACGCCTGCCTCTATCTTGCATATCGCGGGCTTCGTTGCCCTTTGCAAGCTGTTTTTGGGTGTTGGGGCTCATTTCGCGCTGTGGAAGAGGTTGTTCTGCCTGGTGCCCCGTTCTCAAGAGGGGTTAATATATGAAGTGGGTGGAGCCGAAGTGTGGCACATCGCCGGGACCGGATATCTATCCGAAAGGCCAAAGAAGGCGTCCGAGGACTGGCCTTCGGAATGGTTCTATATAGAGGATGTCCCTCTGCCGGACCCTGTTCGGATTGGCCTCCCTGAGTTCAACTGTGCTCCCCCGCAGAAGCGCCTAAGCTGGCGTCCACGGAGCTCTCAGAGAGAAAGAGCCAAGGACGTTCTTTACCTGATGGAACGGATAAGATTATTGGCTCATTCCGGACTAACCATGATCGGAGTCATGGCCGTATGCATTATGCGGGGGGTGCAGCCGCTTCAATATTGGAAGTCACCCCATGTGGGATTACAACGAGGAGGACGACGCCACCCGTCACGGCCGTAAGGGGCCGGACTCGGCTGCCGCTCTGATAAAGATCTTGTCCACTTTGTACAAGGGAGAAGAGGAGGAATTCCTCCGCGTCAACCCTCAGGGTGGATTTACCATGTATAATCCTCCGAACTGGGTAAGTGAGCACTTTCACTTGTCCATCCGTTTTGTATTCCTACTGTCAAATATATGGTCTGACGACTTCAACGCAGGAACTGCACCAGGCTGTTAAAGAGATAAACAGCCCCCCTCCACAACCCAAGGATCCGGGACGGTCCCTCGACCCGGCCTCCCAAGAGGATCCGGACATATCTGTGGAGTTAATTGATGGGGTATTCCATCAATTAAGCAAGGACAACGCCTTGGTGGCCATTACGGCAGATTACCCAGGGCTAATCCCCGACTCCCAGGTAACTGAGACCGAAATCCTAGTACTTTGAAAGGGGACCCGTCCTCGTGTGTTTTCGATGACCGTATAACAACCGTGTTTTGCAGAGGAGGTCCTTGAGGCGGAAGGCCGAGCCTACGGCAGCCAGCCCACGAGGGGCTGCGGGGCCCCGTGGGATAAAAAGAAGTGTAGTTCGGACCGGGGTACCGGTGCAAAGGTGTAGCGCGCTTTTTAATTCCCCTGTGTTATTCCTTCAAGGCATATTAACACTCGTGCTCTGTTCAGGACAAAGAGACCTTTCCGGACTATATCCGGAGAGGCTGCCAATCGCTCCTCCACCAGCCAGGCTCCACAGCCTGGCCCGGAGGCGGAGGCGAACACGAGGTGCGCACCGGACGCTCCTCCGACAGAGGATGCGGACAGGATGTCTGCCACCCCTTCCGAGGTGGAGAGTGCCATGAACCACAGGCGTCGCCGGACTGTTGTTCGCGACGCTTGTTTATCCCAAGAGGCGTTTGATGCCTTCAATTCGGGAGATGCATATCTCCGTGCTGCTCAAAATGGTCTAGCCAGAGCCACGGAGCAATATGTAAAAGACATACGGGTGAGAAATTTTAGTGGTTATACATATCAGTAGCCCCCGAGACTTGAAACACTTAGAATAACTGATTTAAGGATCGTGTAATACGCAGGTTCTTTCAGAGAAGAATACCCAACTGTCCCAGGAGCTAAAAGAGTGCAAAGCCCAACTTGAGGCCGCACTAGCCACGACGGGGGAGCTTAAGGAGACCCCCTCTGCTAATATATGCTTCAAAAAGATAAGTATGAAGTGCGGCATATGTGCAAATCTGACAAATGAAATTGCAGATGGCGCCGGACTAGATCCGGACAAGCAACAACTCCTACGCCGGCTAAACGCTGGCGAGAGCGTGCTGACAAAGGTGAGGCGGGAGAAGAATGATCTTCAGGATGCCAGCACCAAGATGGGTGTTGAACTGAAAGATGTTCGTGCCCAGCTGTCGGACTCAGTTAAGAAGAATCAGCGGCTTCGATCCGGCATATTTAGTAAGTGCTTGAACGAACTTTTGAAATAAGAGTTCGGCGAGGAAGTCGACTAACAGAGTGATGTCTGTAGGTATGCTAACAGATCGTCCTGCAGAGGAGATGCCCGGTTCTATGGGTGACCTTCTTCCCGAGCTCTCGCAACTGCACGAGCGAGTTCCGCAGGCGATGCAAGGCGTTGCCCAAGCCTTATGGCCATCCCTCTCCATGCCCGAGGGCCTTGGAGAGATTGCAGAGAAGCTAAAGGGAGCGCGGCGGCGCTTCCGATTGTGGAAGATATCGGCCTGCCGTCAAGGCGCTAGGGAGGCCTGGGCCATGGTGAAGACGCGGTACACAAAGGCTGACCCAAACCACATGGCCGAGGTCGGACCCGTGGGGTCCGATGGGAAGGAGATCCCTGTCACCTTAGTATACGACCAAGTAGAATTTGCCGCAAAGTATTCCCAGCAGGACTGTAAATTAGATAGCCTGTTAGATGGTATTGAAAAGGAATACAATCAGTCAGAGTGACTATGTAAATTAATTGACATTTATAATGCCTTCTAGCCAGATTGTAGATCGTTTGTCATGGCCGACCTTTTCGCTTCAACCTCGGGACCTGACGCTCCGGAGTGTGTCCGAATACCCTCGTGGTTATATAAGAACCGGGGTATGCATGGAGACCAGGCGTAGGGGTCATTAGTGCTTGAACAGACAAGTGCCCAACTAGTTATGTTATATTACATGGTTAGTAAGAAACATCTTCCAGAGAGAATAGTTCTGTTAGGGGTTCCTTTCCCTGGGAGGCATGCCCTAAAGTGCATGTCCATTCTGCGAAAAAGACGCAAGAAAAATCGTCTGGGGCGCATAGATAAATAATTGGAAAAATCATCTTTCAGGTCACCGACCGAATATTCCCCTAAGAACGCTAGCTTTCGGCTTCACCCAGACTGAGGTACACATCCGGCAGTAACAATCGCAGAGCTGCTCCCTTTACCACCTAGCCGAACAATCGGGAACGTAGGGGTAAGCACAGGAGCCAGGCAACCCAGCTTGGCCAAAACTTAAGTCATATCGATGCATATAATGGTGAAATAAAAGGTACATGCGGAAGTGTAACACAGGTGTTGGGCATAAAGCCCGTGTGAATAAGCTTCTGTTAAAAGAAGCCCCCAGATTTAATGAGTGCGAGTAGCATGTCATGTGATGAGCCTTTTAAGGCTATAAGAGGAGAGGATAAGGAGAGAAATATAAGACAGACAGTATATATAAAAAATGGACAGAGGAAGGAGACGAACACATAGTCCGGCGCTAGGCATAGAATCTTCGGAGACGGGCTGCGTTCCATGGGTTCGGCTCGAGTCGGTTATCCGATGCATCTCGCAGGCGGTACGCTCCACCAGTCAGGACTTGGTCAATTATGAAGGGACCTTCCCACTTGGGCTTGAGTTTGTCCTTTTTATTGTCCGGCAGGCGTAGAACTGATTCCCCAAGGTTGTAATTTTTGGCCAGTACTTCTCTGCTTTGGTATCTTCGAGCCTGCTGTTGATAGAATGTGGAACGGGTTTTTGCCACGTCACGTTCTTCCTCCAATGCGTCCAAACAGTCCTGCCGATCGAGCTCAGCCTCTCTTTCTTCGTACATGCGCACCCGAGGTGAGTCATGAATTATGTCGTAGGGCAAAACTGTCTCTGCGCCGTACACCATGAAGAATGGCGTATATGTGGTGGTGCGATTCAGCATGGCCCGCAGGCCCAAGAGTACGGAGTCGAGCTCCTCCACCTAGTGCGTGTTAGATTCCTTAAGGGACCGCACTAATCTGGGTTTGATGCCGCTCATGATAAGACCATTTGCATGTTCCACCTGTCCGTTAGTTTGTGGGTGATAGACGGAAGCATAATCGAGCTTAATGCCCATGTTTTTGCACCAGAGTTTTACCTCATCGGCCGTAAAGTTCGTGCCGTTATCAGTGATGATGCTGTGAGGGACGCCATAACGGTGTATGACCCCAGATATGAAGTATATCACCGGTCCGGATTCGGCCGTTTTAACAGGCTTGGCTTCTATCCATTTGGTGAACTTATCCACCATGACCAGTAAGTATATTTTCTTGTGGGTTCCACCTTTAAGGGGTCCCACCATGTAAAGCCCCCAGACCGCAAAGTCCCATGTTATGGGGATAGTTTGGAGGACGGTGGGTGGCATATGGCTTTGGTTTGCAAAAAGCTGGCAACCGACGCATCGTTGGACTAAGTCCTGAGCTTCTGCTCGGGCCGTTGGCCAATAAAAGCCTGTACAGAAAGCCTTGCTTACAAGGGACCGAGCTGCAGTGTGATGACCACCGAGTCCGGCATGAATTTCAGCCAGCAAGTTCCGCCCTTCCTCTTCGGAGATGCACCTTTGAAGGACTCCGGTAGTGCTTTTCTTATAAAGCTCTCCCTCATGGACTTTGTAGGCTTTAGATCTCCGCACTATTTAGTGTGCCTCGTTTTGGTCCTCTGGGAGTTCCTGCCTAGAAAGGTAGGCTAGGAATGCTTCTGTCCACGGGGCGATAACGGCCATTATTACGTGGGCTGAAGGTGTGACTTCATTGGCGGAGCCTCCGATTGTGTCAGATTGTTTGGCATCGGGCAGTGCGGTTGAGTCCGGAATGTTATTGCCGGATTCCCCTTCCCATACTACAGATGGCTTGAACAGCCGTTCCAAGAAGATGTTGGGGGGGGGACTGCGTCGTGTTTTGCGCCGATGCGTGCCAGGACGTCTGCCGCCTGATTGTTCTCCCGGGCTATATGATGAAATTCGAGCCCTTCAAACCGAGCTGACATTTTTAGGATGGCGTTGCAATAAGCTGCCATTTTTGGATCCTTGGCATCAAAGTCTCCATTTATTTGGGATATTGCAAGGTTCGAATCCCCTCACACCTCTAGGCGTTGAATGCCCATGGATACTGCCATCCGAAGACCGTGTAAAAGGGCCTCATATTCGGCTGCATTGTTGGAGTTTGTGTACATAATCTGGAGTACGTATTGAACTGTGTCTCCCGTGAGGGACGTCAAAACGACGCCAGCCCCTAGACCGGCCAACATTTTAGAGCCGTCGAAATGCATGATCCAGTTTGAATTTGTGCCGTACTCTTTAGGCAGTTCGGCGTCCGTCCATTCTGCGGCGAAGTCGGCCAAAACTTGCGACTTAATAGCTCGCCGTGGCTTATAAGTTATGTCGAATGGGAGGAGCTCGATGGCCCTTGCAATCCGGCCCGTTGCTTCGCGGTTGTTTATAATATCGTTAAGTGGTACTTCGGAGGCTACTATTATCGAAAACTCTTGAAAGTAGTGTCGCAGCTTCCGGGATGCCATTAATACCGCGTATGCAATCTTTTGATAATGCGGGTACTGTGATTTGCATGGAGTGAGGACAGTGGACACACAGTAGACCGGTGTTTGAAGGGGGAATTTGTGTCCATCTGTTTCTCTTTTGACAACGAGCATTGCGCTTACAACCTGATGGGTTGCTGCAATGTACAATAGCATTGGTTCGCCAATATTTGGCGCGGCCAGGACTGGGTTTGTTGCCAATATGGCGTTTATTTCGTCGAGTCCGGCCGTGGCGGCATCCGTCCACTCGAAGTGTTCATTGCGCCGAAGGAGGCGATAGAGGGGTAGTGCCTTTTCTTCCAAACGGGAGATGAAGCGGCTTAGAGCCGCCACACATCCGGTTAATTTTTTTATCTATTTGAGGTGTTTCGGGATATCCAATTGTGACAAAGCTCGGATCTGGGCAGGATTTGCTTCAATTCCTCTACAGGATATAATGAAGCCCAAGAGCTTTCCGGCTGGAATGCCGAAAACGCATTTTTTCGGGTTGAGCTTTATGTCGTATGTTCAGAGATTGTCAAATGTAAGCCTCAAGCTGTCTACTAGAGATTCGACATGTCTTGTTTTTACGACCACATCATCCACGCATGCCTCCACTGTTTTGCCGATCTGGTTTGCCAGACATGTTTGAATCATGCGCTAATATGTTGCGCCGGCGTTTTTTAGCCCAAAGGGCATCGTGTTGAAGCAGAATGGGTCGTATGGTGTGATGAATGCCGTTGCGGCATGGTCAGATTCTGCCATCTTGATTTGATGGTAGCCGGAATATTCGTCGAGGAAGCACAACGAATCGTGTCCTGCGGTGGCATCGATAATTTGATCAATGCGGGGGAGGGGGAAGGGATCCTTTGGGAAAGCCTTGTTAAGGTCTTTAAAATCAACGCACAGGCGCCTAGATTTGTCCTTCTTTGGTACCATCACCAGGTTTGCTAGCCAGTCCGGATGTTTTATATCTCTGATGAATCCGGCCTCCAATAGCTTGGCTAGCTCCTCTCCCATGACCGGCCTCTTATGTTCGGAAAAACGCCGAAGAGCTTGTTTGACAGGTTTGAATCTTTTAAGGATATTTAAGCTATGTTCGGCCAGCCTGCGTGGGATTCCTAGCATGTCTGAAGGGTGCCAGGCGAAGATGTCCCAATTTTCACGTAGGAATTCTCGCAGTGCGGCGTCTACATCAGGGTTTAATTGCGCCCCGATGGAAGCTGTTTTATTGGGGTCCATTGGATGGACCTGGAATTTGATTATTTCATCCGCTGGTTTAAAGGAGGTGGACTTGGATCTCTTGTCAAGTATCACATCGTCGCTGTTTACCGTGGAGTGCAGCGCAGTCAGCTCCTCAGCCGCTAGGGCTTCGGATAGTGCCTCAAGGGCCAGTGCACCTGTCTTATTTTTGGCGCGGAGTGCTGTGTCCGGATCACTAGCGAGAGTGATGATTCCATTTGGCCCGGGCATCTTGAGCTTCATGTACCCGTAATGGGGTATTACTTGGAAGATTGTAAATGCTTCCCGCCCGAGCAGAGCGTGGTATCCGCTACTGAACGGGGCCACATGGAACGTGACCTCCTCGGACCTGTAATTATCCGGCGTGCCGAACACCACATCTAGTGTGATTTTTCCTGTACAACACGCTTCCTGACTAGGGATTATTCCTTTAAAGGTTGTGCTGCTTCGCTCAATGCGGTTACAGTCTATTTCCGTTTTTTGGAGGGTTTCCTCATAAATGAGGTTCAATCCGCTGCCTCCATGCATGACTACCTTGGTGAGGCGATGTGACACTCAAAAAAAATTCTTTATTTGGTTTTAGCAAAAACCTTGCTGGTTTTTCTTTTGTGGATGAGGCCTTTCAAATTTAGAAAAAAAACAATCCTCTTAAAAATCTTCTTTCTTTGGCTAGGATTGTTATTTCTGGTTTCTTCTTCAAACTTTGGGTTTGACCTTTTTTTTAAAAAAAAATCTCCTCTGTTGGTCCTCTTCTCAAATTATTTTTGGGAGTTCAATCTTTTCTTTTGGAAAAGAAAACTCTATGAAAAAAAATTGGGATCTTCATTCTTTTGATAACCACCCATGACCTTGTATTTTTGCCCATGAGGTAAAACCACTCCAAAACCTTGTCTCCTCCTTGTTAGCAACTCAAATCCCCTGTCTCAACTCATCCAAACAAGTTTTGGATTTTATTTTGATTATTTCACCTCTCAAATCTTTTCTGATCTTTAATTTGAGCCTGACCCATTTACAAAGCTAGTACCTTGAAGAATTTGTATTTGGATGTCAAACCAACTCTACTGGCTAGTCCTTTGTACCCACAACCCAGAACCATCTTGATCCACTCATCTACTTTTCAAATTTTTCAACTTACACTCCCTGCAAGTTTGGACCAGATTTGCCAAATTTGGTGAAATTCATATCTACCCTTCTCCAAAAATTCCACCAAAAATCAGACAACCAACTGGAGCAATGAGAAGCTACTCTACCAAAAATCAGCCCAAGGAAAAATTCCTACAAGCCAAAAACATTCTGTCGAACACCTTGCATGCACTGTTTCAGACACTTTTCAGTTAAATTCAGTTTCAGTGTCGATCTCCGTCAGAGAAGTGCAGTCACATGATCACAGTGCATTTGGCACGTTGCTCGACGCCTGGCTTGCTTGTCCGAAGCCCCGCATGCGCGCTTGGTAGCTTCCCGGCGTCGGTGGCGCCCTGGCCCGCCTGCGCCGGCATGTCTTGCGGCGGCCGAGCTGCCGTAGCGGCGGACAGGAAGCAGAACGGCGGCGCAACGCCGTTCAGCGCGGCCCAATCTCCCTGGTGGCTCCGCGTGGCCCTCTCCGCGCCAGCGCACGCATGCAGCACAGCCGCCGTGGCGTGGCGTGCACAGCGCACGCTCTCTGCCGCCGACGGGTCCGCACCGCCCCGTTCCGTCGAACCCCACCTCAGCAAGCAAGTCCCTACGCCGTTAGCGCATAAACCGCACCAGGTGGCAACCACGACGACGCTCCACCTCTAAAACCGCCCGTGCAACCTCCACGCCGTCGTAATCCTTCGCCGGAAAACTCCGTTCACGGCCACCGCCTCGGATCACCTATAAAAGGAGACCCCGAGCTCCCCCTCGGGCTCACACCACCTCTGCACTACACCAACGCCCCGCCAGGCCACTAGGAGGGCCTCGAGGAGGTCTCCTCCCCCAACTCCGGCCACTCCGTTCCGCCTCGGCCTCCAGCTCGATTCACTGTGGTGAGGTCATCTCCGGCGCCCAAACTCCGTCAAGCACCTCCTCTAGCTACCAGATACCTGACCCCCACCTCAATTTGATCATTGCAGCCCTCTCCGGCGAGCTTCACCCTCGTCCGAACCACCGTCCGCCGGAGCAAGGGCCACCGTCGACACAGTGCATGCCGGCGACCACCACCCGACGCGGAATGGCGCCCTGAACACGGAGGTAACCTCCGATCCCCCCTGCCTCGCCGTGGATCGCCGCCGGCGATCGCCGCGGCTCTCTGGCGCCAAAAGCGCCATCCCGTTTTCAAACCCGACGGGTGGGACCGCCCCGTCAGGTTTCTCTCTTTTTAGAATCATTTTCTGAAAGCGCATTCGGGCAAAATACGTCTTCTCTTCTGAGCCGGCGTATTTGAGACTGAAACGTTTTTTGTTTTTATAAATAGAACCCTGGAAAGTTTCTGTTTCATTACAGATGGGTCCCTGGGCAAAAACCTTTATAACTTTTTAACAGAAGCATATTTTTGAATGATTCTTTTTCTGTTTTCTTTAAAATTTTGTCTAGTTTTTTATCAGATTTATTTGAAAATTTCTTGGATCAATTTTTGTGCACCTCTTGCTATTTACGATAGTGCGTGTATCCTCTTTATACCGTAGATACCGACGGAGGTGACGGGACCGCAAACTTCACCGAGCTAGACTCCGACTACTCTGAACCAGGCAAGCATGTTTGAACTTTTGATATGATGAGTGTCTTGGCATGTTTTGCATTTAGTTAGTTTCATGGTATGTTATGGAGCATACCGATGAACTGTTTATTATGCATTGTTGGGACAAGTAAGATCGATGATCCATACATTGTTGGATGTGAATATGCAAGGCCATGTGTTGGTAAGAAAGGTTGGTAAGATGGCAGTGTTGTAGCATGACAGTCTTATGCCATGCAAGTTAACTTCAGTACCAACCCGTATCGGTTGGGTTCATATCCATTTCCTATCCCTGTACTACCACATGTTTCCCGAAAGGGATATGGTTTAGTAAGTCGCAAACCGCTTTCTTGGTACACACCAAAAAGGAGAGGCCGGGATGATGGTTCCATGGCCCTGGATTAAAGCCAGTCATCCGGTCAGGGGGCATGGGTGTTTCCGGTTGGGACCGAGAGGGGGGCACCCCTTAGAGCGTGCGTATATAAATTTGATCCCATGCTATTCGAGATTGTGATCTCCCTGTCTCAAAAGTTTTTCTTGGACGATGTCTAGGGTGATTCCTGGCATCAAGAGGTTGGATGGGTGTGTACTAGTTAGCTGTGTTTTCTTCTGAAATACCGTAAATGTAACTAGTCCATGTGACTATGGAAATCCGTTAACTGTGGGAAATTTTTGTAAAAACTCTGCAGAGTCATAAATTCTTCAAATCATCCTATCTATATCCAAGTTCTGTGCTAACTTATTCTGACAAGTGCCAGTTTTGGTGACAGATACTCCGGTGAATCATAAGCATGCTGAGTCCGGTTAAATGTTTATTCCTGTGGATGGACTAACCCGTATATTGACCTGAGCTGATTAATCTAACACGTGTATTATTTTCATTATGAAGAAAGCCCTTTCTGTGATGTCGCTCAGACGTCCGACTGCGGCGGTGCTGTTATTTATTTTCCTAGAAAGCCCTTTCTGTGATGTCGCTCAGACGTCCGACTGCGGCAGTGCTGTTATTTATTTTTCTTTTAAGCCCATTATGTGGCGTCGCTTAGATGCCCGACTGCGGCATTTCTTTTTAAGCCCTTTATGTGGTGTCGCTTAGACGCCCGACTGCGGCATTTCTTTTAAGCCCTTTATGTGGTGTCGCTCAGACGCCCGACTGCAGCATTTCTTTTAAGCCCTTTATGTGGTGTCGCTCAGACGCCCGACTGCGGCATTTCTTTTAAGCCCTTTAAGTGGTGTCGCTCAGACGCCCGACTGCGGCATTTCTTTTAAGCCCATTATGTGGCGTCGCTTAGATGCCCAACTGCGGCATTTATTTTTAAGCCCTTTATGTTGTGTCGCATAGACGCCCGACTGTGGCATGATTCTCCTTTTACTTATATGTTCACCTTTCGTGGCGTCGCTCCAGACACTCGATTGGTCTCCTTTACTTTATTGTTGGGATTTCAGGCGGACTACCGCCGATTCCCTTTTTACTTACCATGCCTGCTATTATTTCAATTATGCATTGATAAACTAATCATGACGCATTCATGCATGCATTTGTTATATCTTACGTCCGAACTGTCTTGCGAGTACTTTCAAAGTACTCACTGGCTTGTTGATTTGGCCAGATGCTGACGAAGGTGATCTCATGGATGAAGAGTTCGATAGCGAGTCCGACGCCTAGAGGAATCCCAGTCAGTCTCGTGCGACCCTGGACTTGGTCACTATATTATACCCGCTTCCGCAACCCAAATAAATTCATCGAGCCTCACCCCGACGCTCGATGGGATGTTAGTTTGAGAGCCACTTTATCCACTCCCCACTGTGTTACTCCACCACTACCCTATTTGCGAGTCAGTAGTATGCCACTACTCCCTTGTGTCATATACGCCTTATGTATAATTATTGGCACGTTTGTAATAAATTGTTGAGCATCCTCAGCTCAACCCTGTAATATATTTGATGCTACTGGCTTATTGTATCAAGTGTTTGTCCACCAGTGAGGATGTTTATCTCAAACTGGATTTTTAAGATTGGTTATTAGCATGTTCGAGCTAAATTGTACTTTTGCAACTGTAGTCATTTGTCTGACAGTCAGCATATATTTATGATCTGACCAATCAGAATTTTTGTCTACTTTTGTAGATGGCCGACAACAGCTGCGAGTCTCAGTCCTTCGCCAACGTACCCGATGGGTTCGTCAAGCTTCTATCCTTCATCGTTCAGGTCGCGATGGGGCCATCTCTACGCCCAATCGTCTCTCTCTGACAGTCTGACCATGCACCAGGCCTCGGTGCAATTCAGGGGAGGGCGTGGTGAGTTACGCCGCTTCCGGTTCGTGGGAAGAGCCATGCCCACGGAGAAGCATGCTATCCAGATGGCAGCCCGCGAGTCAATAGCTCGCCTCAGGGATGTCCTTCCCGTGATGAAGGCTCGTCGCTACCGCTATCTTCCATGCCACGTGCCTTACACCTGTCACTACGCTTACTCCTGCCCCAGAGGAGAACGAGACGAGGCCTTTGAGATGCTTATTGAGTATCTTCGGGCTCTGGAGGCCGCCTTCGACAACTTGGTGGACGACTTTGTGGCCGCCCGCATGGACTTAGTCCATGGCTGTGCTGCCAATAGGAGGGAGCTCCTACCCACAGCACCGCCACTGACTTATGCCTCATCATCAGCATCCTATGCACCAACTCGTCACCTGCCTTCTACTGAGGAGTTCAACCAGGTCATTGCGCCCACTCCAGCGCACACTGCACCGCCACTCGCGCCGACTCCTATCCGTGTTATTCCGCCCCTGGCACCCGCTCCTTCTGCTCGGCGCAACACTACTCGTATGGAACCTATTAACGAGGAGGAAGTTGAGTCTCCAGCCTCGCTACACCTCACCCTTGGCAGGGCCAAGGACATCATCAACATCTCCGACTAAGTACGCTTAGCCATCGCGCGATGTACCGCCATGTAAGATATGGGAAGTAGCCTGTTTGCGCATCATGTAGGATCTGGAGAAGTGCACTAGCCTAAATAACATGTGAGGAATATGTACGCATATCCTGAGTGACGTATTGTATAATTATCGCCCGCGTGTAAGATACGTAATGAGCAGTCTTTCTCCGTGCGCAAATTAAATGGTTTTCCCTAGTAATCTTGGCTATTTGGTTTCTTTGCCAACCTTGTGCTTTTATGGATTTATTTTTTCGTTTGCTTATGGGTTTCGCAAAATATATCCCCAGAGTGAAAAATGTCTCGTCCTTGGACTCGCTCCATGCCAGCTCCGCCAGAGGAAAATTATGGCACTCAAGCAGACAACAATTTTGCACAAGGGCAGTCGAACCAATATTATGACAATCAACCAGGCAACAATTTCACTCAAGGTCAATCAAGTCAACAGGGTAGTGAGACGGCACTATCTCAAATGTGCCGCCTGTATGAACAAAGTCAGCAACATCATCGGGAAATGATGAACCAAGTCATCAACATGAGAAATCACCATGGACAGTATCCGCAACATTCCAAGTTATCGGAGCTACAGAAGACGCGTCCCCCAACATTTTCTCATACTGATAAGCCTCTCGAGGCCAAAGACTGGCTTCGAGACGTGGAGAGGAAATTAAATATTGCACAATGTTTAGACCCCGAAAAGGTACTATATGCTCCGCATTATCTCACGGGAACAGCCGCATCTTGGTGGGAGAATTTCCTGCACATGCATTCCAACGAAAACGATATAACCTGGGATGATTTCAAAGAAGGCTTCTGTGGCGCGCATATTCCTAAGAGTATCATGAAAATCAAGAAGAGAGAATTCGATGACCTCAAACAACGGAACATGACAGTGTCAGATTACAATGGTCAGTTTACTCTATTATCTCGATACGCCAATGAAGATCGTATGTCTGAGAGCAAGAAAATGGAGAAATTCCTTGACGGTCTAGCGCCCGCGCTAAAATGCCAACTGGTCGTACACACTTTCCCAGACTTTAAGACACTGGTGGATAAGGCCATTACTCTGGAAAATGAAAGGCGCAGTTTGGAAGATTTCCGCAAGAGAAAAAGGGACCAGACCAACCATACTCGCAATCATCGAAGCAAGGCAGATTTTCAAAAGGGTGGAACACACAAGTCTACATCCAACGCCTCACGCCCAATCAAGAATTTCCACGCAAGGGACAAGGAGTTCACCTATCACCCCGGCGTTACTTGTTACGCCTGTGGAGAAGGACACTATGCCAAGCAGTGTCCCAAGCCTAGAAACTCAGCACCAAAGCCGAACTACGGCAGCAATAATTCAGCACCCAAGCGAAACAATTTCAATCCCAACAACAACCACAGGAAGGGTCATCTGAACCACGTAACCAAAGAGGAGGCACAAAATGCTCCGGATATCGTACTCGGTACGTTTCCTGTCAACACAATACCTGCAATGGTTTTGTTTGATTCTGGAGCTTCTCATTCTTTTGTTTCGAAAAGTTTTGCGTTGCAAAATAATTTTTCGATGCTTCCTTTGGAGAAATCCATGATCATCAAGTCCCCTGGGATTCAGCAAGTTACTCAGAGTTACTGTCAGGATGTGATTATTGAGTTCGAAGGGCTGAAGTTTCACGCGAATCTTATTGTGTTGGAAAATAAAGGACTGGATGTCATCCTTGGGATGGACTGGCTAACCACAAATAAGGGTTTCATTGACTGTTTCAACCGGACCGTAATCCTCACGCATCACCTCGGGAAGACAATAAGGGTATCCGCCATGGAAAGAAAAATACCCTGGCAACCGAGATTGAATAAGGTGGACGTTTCTGAGCTAAACAAAGTTCCAGTAGTATGTGAATTTCCAGACGTATTCCCCGAAGAGCTACCAGGCATGCCACCAGACCGAGAGATAGAATTCAGCATTGAGTTAGCACCAGGAACCACCCCCATATACAAGAAACCATACAGAATGGCACCATCCGAGTTGGTTGAACTGAAGAAACAAATAAAGGAAATGCTTGACAAAGGATACATTCGAGCCAGTTCCTCACCATGGGGATCACCAATTTTATTTGCCAAAAAGAAACATGGAACGCTGAGATTGTGTATTGACTACCAAGCACTTAACATGGTCACAGTCAAGAACAAATACCCGATGCCAGGGATAAATGATTTATTCGATCAGCTCGCTCAAGCCTAGGTATTCTCAAAAAATTGACTTAAGGTCAGGATACCATCAACTGAAGGTGCGAACAGAAGACATCCCCAAGACAGCCTTCACCTCCAGATATGGACTGTATGAGTTCACAGTAATGCCATTTGGGTTGACGAACGCCCCCGCATATTTTGTTCACCTCATGAACAAAGTATTTATGAAATTTATGGACAAGTTCGTTGTGGTATTCATCGACGACATTCTGGTGTACTCCAAGACACCGGAAGAGCACGCTGAACATCTCAGAATTGTGCTAGGAGAACTCAGGAAACATCAATTATACGCCAAATTCAGCAAGTGCGAATTTTGGCTAAGGCAAGTAGGCTTTCTAGGCCACGTGCTGACCCAAGACGGTATCGCCGTTGACCCGGAGAAAGTAAAGGCCGTACTTGGCTGGAAGTCACCAGCCAGTGTGACGGACATACGAAGTTTCTTGGGAATGGCAGGATATTACCGCAGATTTATTGAAGGATTCTCCACCATAGCCAAACCTATGACACAGTTACTCAAGAAGGAAAAGAAGTTCGAATGGACAGAAGCCTGCGAGAAAAGTTTCCAAGAGCTAAAGCGGAAATTAACAACAGCACCGGTATTAGTTGTGATAGACATACACAAGAATTTTGAAGTATATTGTGACGCGTCCAGGAAGGGTCTCGGATGCGTGTTGATGCAAGAAGGCAAGGTTGTCGCATACGCTTCAAGGCAACTTCGCAAGCATGAGGAAAATTATCCCACTCATGACTTAGAAATGGCGGTCGTTATTCATGCACTTAAGGAATGGAGGCATTTCCTACTTGGAAATCGATGTGAAATATATACGGACCATAAAAGTCTCAAATATATTTTCACGCAGCCAGAACTAAATTTACGGCAACGACGCTGGTTGGAATTGGTAAAGGATTATGATGTTGGTATCCACTACCATCCAGGTAAAGCAAATGTAGTGGCCGATGCTCTCAGTCGAAACCCCAGACCCGACAAAAGCAGTCTGCAGGGCCTGAGACCCGAGTTCCAACAAGAATTTGCCAAACTCAACTTATTGATGGTAGCGGAAGGCACCATAACAAATTTAGAAATACACCCCGACCTTGTGGAGAAAATTAAAGGAGCTCAGCCTGGACACCCCAGCATCGAAGGCATCAAAAGAAAGGTGAGTATAGGCAAGACCTCGAAATTCATCATAGACGATGAAGGTATATTATGGTACGGAGAAAGACTCTGCGTACCAAACATAGAAGATCTTAAACAGCAAATTTTGGCTGAAGCCCACACCGCCCCATATTCAATCCACCCTGGAGGGACCAAAATGTATAAAGATATTCAAGAAAGATTTTGGTGGCACGGTATGAAGAGGGACATCGCTACCTTCATTGCATGTTGCGACTCATGTCAATGCATAAAAGCTGAACATCAGAGACCAGCCGGACTACTGCAACCAAACAAAATACCCAAGTGGAAATGGGATGAAATAGGGATGGACTTCATTGTCGGACTACCTCGGTCACGACACGGGAATGATGCTATATGGGTCATCACCGACAGGTTAACCAAGGTGGCACATTTTATTCTAGTAAGAACAACCCACACCACTCAGAAGCTTGCTAAGATTTACCTCTCCCGCATAGTCTGTCTGCACGGTGTCCCAAGGACTATAATATCCGACAGGGGCACTCAGTTCGTCTCGAGATTTTGGGATCACTTACAACAGGCACTGGGAACTCAACTAGCCTTCAGTACAGCTTACCACCCCCAGACAGATGGGCAAACAGAACGCGTAAACCAGATTTTAGAAGATATGCTAAGAGCATGTGTCCTCACATATGGAACTAGTTGGGAAGAAAGTCTGCCATACGCCGAGTTCGCATACAACAATAGTTACCAGGCCAGCCTGCAAATGGCACCATTTGAGGCTCTATTCGGACGGAGATGTCGCACCCCGTTAAATTGGTCCGAGATCGGAGACAGCCACATCTTCGGACCAGACATGCTCAGAGAGGCCGAGGAAAAGGTCAAGTTAATCAGGGATCGACTCAAGACCGCACAAAGCCGACAAAAGAGTTATTACGATCAGAAGCATCATGGGGTCAGCTTCGAACCCGGAGAGTTTGTGTACCTACGAGTATTCCCTATGAGAGGACTACAATGATTCCAGATTAAAGGGAAGCTAGCACCAAGATTTATCGGACCATTCTGTATATTGGCAAGAAGGGGCACGGTAGCCTACCAGCTAGACTTACCTAAGGAACTATCAGATATCCACAACGTATTCCACCTTTCGCAGTTAAGGAAGTGCGTGAGCAATCCAGAGAAACAAGTGTCCCATGAGAACATCGATGTGCAACCAGACCTCACCTATCAGGAACGCCCCGTAAAAATCTTAGAGGAGTCTGAAAGGAGGACCCGACAAAAGACCATTAAATTTTTCAGAGTTTAGTGGAGCAATCATACTGACAACGAAGCAACTTGGGAAAGAGAGGATTTCCTTCGAGCAGAGCATCCACACTTATTTAAGGATCAGCTGAAATCTCGGGGACGAGATTTTTCCTAAGGGGGTAGGTGTTGTGACACTCCAAAAAAAATCTTTATTTGGTTTTAGCAAAAACCATGCTGGTTTTTCTTTTGTGGATGAGGCCTTTCAAATTTAGAAAAAAAACAATCCTCTTAAAAATCTTCTTTCTTTGGCTAGGATTGTTATTTCTGGTTTCTTCTTCAAACTTTGGGTTTGACCTTTTTTTTTAAAAAAAAATCTCCTCTGTTGGTCCTCTTCTCAAATTATTTTTGGGAGTTCAATCTTTTCTTTTGGAAAAGAAAACTCTATGAAAAAAATTGGGATCTTCATTCTTTTGATAACCACCCATGACCTTGTATTTTTGCCCATGAGGTAAAACCACTCCAAAACCTTCTCTCCTCCTTGTTAGCAACTCAAATCCCCTGTCTCAACTCATCCAAACAAGTTTTGGATTTTATTTTGATTATTTCACCTCTCAAATATTTTCTGATCTTCAATTTGAGCCTGACCCATTGGCAAAGCCAGTACCTTGTAGAATTTGTATTTGGATGTAAAACCAACTCTACTGGCTAGTCCTTTGTACCCACAACCCAGAACCATCTTGATCCACTCATCTACTTTTCAAAATTTTCAACTTACACTCCCTGCAAGTTTGGACCAGATTTGCCAAATTTGGTGAAATTCATATCTACCCTTCTCCAAAAATTCCACAAAAAATCAGACAACCTACTGGAGCAATGAGAAGCTACTCTACCAAAAATCAGCCCAAGGAAAAATTCCTACAAGCCAAAAACATTATGTCGAACACCTTGCATGCACTGTTTCAGACACTTTCAGTTAAATTCAGTTTCAGTGTCGATCTCCGTCAGAGAAGTGCAGTCACACCTTTGGCACGTTGCTCGCCGCCTGGCTTGCTTGTCCGAAGCCCCGCAAGCGCGCTTGGCAGCTTCCCGGCGTCGGCGTGTCTTGCGGCGGCCGACAGGAAGCAGAACGGCGGCGCAATGCCGTTCAGCGCCGCCCAATCTCCCTGGTGGCTCCGCGTGGCCTTTCTCCGCGCCAGCGCACGCATGCAGCACAGACGCCGTGGCGCGGCGTGCAGATCGCATGCTCTCTGCCGCCGACGGGTCCGCGCCGCCCCGTTCCGTCGAACCCCACCTCAGCAAGCAAGTCCCTACGCCGTTAGTGCATAAACCGCACCAGGTGGCAACCACGACGACGCTCCACCTCTAAAACCTCCCATGCAACCTCCACGCCGTCGTAATCCTTCGCCGGAAAACTCCATTCACGGCCACCGCCTCGAATCACCTATAAAAGAGACCCCAAGCTCCCCCTCGGGCTCACACCACCTCTGCACTACACCAACGCCCCGCCAGGCCACTAGGAGGGCCTCGAGGAGGTCTCCTCCCCCAACTCCGGCCACTCCATTCCGCCTCGGCCTCCAGATCGATTCACTGCGGTGAGGTCATCTCCGGCGCCCAAACTCCGTCAAGCACCTCCTCTAGCTACCAGATACTTGACCCCCACCTCAATTTGACCATTGCAGCCCTCTCCGGCGAGCTTCACCCTCGTCCGAACCACCATCCGCCGGAGCAAGGGCCCCCGTCGACACAGTGCACACCGGCGACCACCACGACCACCGGTCGACGCGGAATGGCGCCCTGAACACGGAGGTAACCTCCGATCCCCCCTGCCTCGCCGTGGATCGCCGTCGGCGATCGCCGCGGCTCTCTGGCGCCAAAAGCGCCGTCCCGTTTTCAAGCCCGACGGGTGGGACCGCCCCGTCAGGTTTCTCTCTTTTTCGAATCGTTTTCTGAAAGCGCATTCGGGCAAAATACGTCTTCTCTTCTGAGCCGGCGTATTTGAGACTGATACGTTTTCTGTTTTTATAAATAGAACCCTGGGAAGTTTCTGTTTCATTACAGATGGGTCCCTGGGCAAAAATCTTTATAACTTTTTAACAGAAGCATATTTTTGAATGATTCTTTTTCTGTTTTCTTCAAAATTTTGTCTAGTTTTTCATCAGATTTATTTGAAAATTTTTTGGATTAATTTCTATGCACCTCTTGGTATTTACGATAGTGCGTGTATCCTCTTTATACCGTAGATACCGATGGAGGTGACGGGACCGCAAACTTCACCGAGCTAGACTCCGACTACTCTGAACCAGGAAAGCATGTTTGAACTTTTGATATGATGAGTGTCTTGGCATGTTTTGCATTTAGTTAGTTTCATGGTATGTTATGGAGCATATCGATGAACTGTTTATTATGCATTGTTGGGACAAGTATGATCGATGATCCATACATTGTTGGATGTGAATATGCAAGGCCATGTGTTGGTAAGAAAGGTGGGTAAGATGGCAGTGTTGTAGCATGCCAGTCTTATGCCATGCAAGTTAACTTCAGTACCAACCCGTATCGGTTGGGTTCATATCCGTTTCCTATCCCTGTACTACCACATGTTTCCCGAAAGGGATATGGTTTAGTAAGTTGCAAACCGCTTTCTTGGTACACACCAAAAAGGAGAGGCCGGGATGACGGTTCCATGGCCCTGGATTAAAGCCAATCATCCGGCCAGGGGCATGGGTGTTTCCGGTTGGGACCGAGAGGGGGGCACCCCTTAGAGCGCGCGTATATAAATTTGATCCCATGCTATTCGAGATTGTGATCTCCCCGTCTCAAAAGTTTTTCTTGGACGATGTCTAGGGTGATTCCTGGCATCGAGAGGTTGGATGGGTGTGTACTCGTTAGCTGTGTTTTCTTCTGAAATACCGTAAACGGAACTAGTCCATGTGACTAGGGAAATCCGTTAACTGTGGGAAATTTTTGTACAAACTCTGCAGAGTCATAAATTCTTCAAATCATCCTATCTATATCCAAGTTCTGTGCTAACTTATTCTGACAAGTGCCAGTTTTGGTGACAGATACTCCGGTGAATCATAAGCATGCTGAGTCCGATTAAATGTTTATTCCTGTGGATGTACTAACCCGTATATTGACCTGAGCTGATTAATGTAACACGTGTATTATTTTCATTATGAAGAAAGCCCTTTCTGTGATGTCGCTCAGATGTCCGACTGCGGCGGTGCTGTTATCTATTTTCCTAGAAAGCCCTTTTTGTGATGTCGCTCAGATGTCCGATTGCGGCAGTGTTGTTATTTATTTTTCTTTTAAGCCCATTATGTGGCGTCGCTTAGACGCCCGACTGCGGCATTTCTTTTAAGCCCTTTATGTGGTGTCGCTTAGACGCCCGACTGCGGCATTTCTTTTAAGCCCTTTATGTGGTGTCGCTCAGACGCCCGACTGCGGGATTTCTTTTAAGCCCTTTATGTGGTGTCGCTCAGACGCCCGACTGCGGCATTTCTTTTAAGCCCTTTATGTGGTGTCGCTTAGACGCCCGACTGCGGCATTTCTTTTAAGCCCGTTATGTGGCGTCGCTTAGACGCCCGACTGTGGCATTTCTTTTTAAGCCCTTTATGTGGTGTCGCATAGACGCCCGACTGTGGCATGATTCTCCTTTTACTTATATGTTCACCTTTCGTGGCGTCGCTCCAGACACTCGATTGGTCTCCTTTACTTTATTGTTGGGATTTCAGGCGGACTACCGCCGATTCCCTTTTTACTTACCATGCCTGCTATTATTTCAATTATGCATTGATAAACTAATCATGACACATTTATGCATGCATTTGTTTTATCTTACGTCCGAACTGTCTTGCGAGTACTTTCAAAGTACTCACTGGCTTGTTGATTTGGCCAGATGCTGACAAAGGTGATCTCATGGATGAAGAGTTCGATAGCGAGTCCGACGCCTAGAGGAATCCCAGTCAGTCTCGTGCGACCCTGGACTTGGTCACTATATTATACCCGCTTCCCGACGCTCGACGGGATGTTAGTTTGAGAGCCACTTTATCCACTCCCCACTGTGTTACTCCACCACTACCCTATTTGTGAGTCATTAGTATGCCACCACTCCCTTGTGTCATATACGCCTTATGTATAATTATTGGCACGTTTGTAATAAATTGTTGAGCATCCTCAGCTCAACCCTGTAATATATTTGATGCTACTGGCTTATTGTATCAAGTGTTTGTCAACCAGTGAGGATGTTTATCTCAAACTAGATTTTTACGATTGGTTTCTCAATAAATATTTTTATTGAAAAACCGGTTGTGACAGGCGAAAGCCGTCCACTATTGGACCGAGGACCTGTGCGGCTGGTGCTCGGGCTGTTCGGAATTTAGGTTCATCACCGGCATTAAAAGTAATAGCCGTGTCACTCCATGGATTTATTGTTGCTACTTGGTAGACTTCGGCGAGGTTGCGGAGTGTTCTTTTTCGCATGCTATTTGATGCAAAAGTCTCCAAGACTGTTAAGACTGTACTGGTGTCCCTAGGGTGGCTTTCTGCGGCCTCCGGAATTAGGAGGTCTTCGCCAATTTTGGCCACTTGCCGGAGTATCCAACATGCTCTGAGGCTGTGGGTTGGAGTAGCATCCTCTGTACTATGAATTTTACAGGGTCCATTAAGCCATCCTTCCAGTACGGTTCCATGCCCTGCAGAGGGTTTTTGTTTTTTGGTGTTTAACCCGGGTGTCTGTCGATGATGCACCCTTTTGTTCTGGACGGGGTTTCTATTTAGGGCCGGATTATCCCAAATTTTTATTTCGGTTTTCCAGGCGCTTTCCATCGCACAGTACTTTTGTACTATGGACGCCAAGTCAGAAAGGCGTGTAATATCACGACGACTTATGGCGTTAAGGATTCCCTTGTCCGTGCAATTATTGTAGAAAATTGAGATTGGGTCTTCCTCGCGGCAGTCCTTTATCCTGTTCATAACCAGAAGGAATCTGGCCCAGTAATGGTGTACTATTTCTTCAGGCTTTTGCCTGATTTTGGATAGATCGCTTATGTTCGGGTGGGTGGGTGGAATTAAATCCGAAACCTCACCCTATCTGAGACTCAGAGGCCAAGGAGTTTCCAAACTATCAAGTTTAGGTTCTTGGATGTTATCCAATGAGTCTAGCCCGTTGCCTGATTCTAAGTTTAGGTCTTGAGTTATATCCTCCCCTCCGCGGGTATCCGGCCTGGAGGGATCGGGAATCCGGACGTAAATAGTCCTTAAGATAGATGAAGGGTCGCGCACTGCCCTTCTACCACGGCAACGTGATGGGTGACCTGGGGAGAGTTAATCTCTCTTAGATCGGGTTTAAGCCCAACCTTGTCGTAATCCGTAGCGAACCCCAGGGCGGCGATCCGATCCAAGAGCTCGTTCATGGAAGAGAGATCTATTGGATCTAAATGCACGGCGAGTTCCGAACTGACATGAAGATTGCTTTTGATGACCCGAGAGGTCATCGTTGGCGCAGCAGCCGAACAGGCGGTCATAAGAAAACCACCCAGCCGGAGAGTTTGGCCGACAGCCAAAGCTCCCTTAGCAACGGTGCCGTCTTTAAACACGGGATGAGGCATCCTTCCTGATGACGACGACACAGAGGAACTCTCAATGAAAGCACCAATGTCGGTGTCAAAACCGGCGGATCTTGGGTAGGGGGTCCCGAACTGTGCGTCTAGGCGGATGGTAACAGGAGACAGGGGACACGAAGTTTTACCCAGGTTCGGGCCCTCTTGATGGAGGTAAAACCCTACGTCCTGCTTTATTAATATTGATGATATGGGTAGTACAAGAGTAGATCTACCACGAGATCAAGGAGGCTAAACCCTCGAAGCTAGCCTATGGTATGATTGTTGTATATTGTCCTACGGACTAAAGCCCTCCGGTTTATATAGACACCGGAGAGGCTTAGGGTTACACAAAGTCGGTTACAATGGTAGGAGATCTAAATATCTGCATCGCCAAGCTTGCCTTCCACGCCAAGGAAAGTCCCTTCCTGACACGCGTTGAAGTCTTCAATCTTGTATCCTCATAGTCCTGGAGTCCGGCTGAAGGTATAGTCCGGCTATCCGGACACCCCCTAATCCAGGACTCCCTCAGCAATCTTCTCACTCGGGGGCTTAGCTGTAGTCCAGTACTCGCCTAAGTTTTAAAATCCTACCGAGTGGTGAGCAAGCCTCTCACTCGGGGGCTTACCAGCAGTCCAGTAATCGCCTAAGTTTAAAAAATCCTACCGAGTGGTGAGCAAGCCCTCACTCGGGGGCTTAGCTGCAGTCCACTACTCGCCTAAGTTTGAAAAATCCAACCGAGTGGTGAGCAAGCCTCTCACTAGGCCGATTAGCTGCAGTCCAATACTCGCCTAAGTTTAAAAAAATCCTACCGAGCGGTGAGCAATCCTCTCACTCGGGGGCGTAGCTGCAGTCCAGTACACGCCAAAGTTTGAAAAATCCTACCGAGTGGTGAGTAAGCCTCTCACTCGGGGGGCTTAGCTGCAGTCCAGTACTCACCTAAGTTTGAAAATCCTACCGAGTGGTGAGGAATCCTCTCACTCGGGGGCTTAGCTGCAGTCCAGTGCTGGCCTAAGTTTTAAAATCCTACCGAGTGGTGAGCAAGCTTCTCACTCGGGGGCTTAGCTGCAGCAGTGTACTCGCCTAAGTTTAAAAAATCCTACCGAGTGCTGAGCAAGCCTTTCACTTAGGGGCTTAGTTGCAGTCCTCTACTCGCCTAAGTTTGAAAAATCCGACCAAGTGGTGAGCAAGCCTCTCACTCGGTCGATTAGCTGTAGTCCAGTACTCGCCTATGTTTAAAAAATCCTACCGGGTGGTGAGCAAGCCTCTCACTCGGGGCGTAGCTGCAGTCCAGTACTCGCTAAAGTATGAAAAATCCTACCGAGTGGTGAGGAAGCGTGTCACTCGGGGGCTTAGCTGTAGTCCAGTACTCGCCTAAGTTTAAAAAACCCTACCGAGTGGTGAGCAAGCCTCTTACTCGGGGGCTTAGCTGCACTCCAGTACTCGCCTAAGTTTGAAAAATCCTACCGAGTGGTGAGCAACACTCTCACTCGGGGGCTTAGCTGCAGTCCAGTACCCGCCTAAGTTTAAAAATCCTACCGAGTAGTGAGCAAGCCTCTCACTCAGGGGCTTAGCTGCAGTCCAGTACTCGCCTAAGTTTAAAAAATCCTACCGAGTGGTGAGCAACCCTCTCACTCGGGGGCTTAGCTGCAGTCCAGTACCCGCCTAAGTTTAAAAAATCCTACCGAGTGGTGAGCAAGCCTCTCACTCGGGGGCTTAGCTCCAGTCCACTACTCGCCTAAGTTTGAAAAATCCTTCCGAGTGGTGAGCAAGCCTCTCACTCGACCGATTAGCTGCAGTCCAATACTCGCCTAAGTTTAAAAAATCCTACGGAGTGGAGAGCAAGCCTCTCACTCGGGGGCGTAGCTGCAGTCCAGTACTCACCAAAGTCTGAAAAATCCTACCGAGTGGTGAGGAAGCCTCTCACTCGGGGGATTAGCTGCAGTCCAGTACTCGCCTAAGTTTAAAAACCCTACCGAGTGGTGAGCAAGCCTCTCACTCGGGGGCTTAGCTACACTCCAGTACTCGCCTAAGTTTGAAAAATCCTACCGAGTGGTGAGCAACCCTCTCACTTGGGCGCTTAGCTGCAGTCCACTACTCGCCTAAGCTTAAAAAATCCTACCAAGTGGTGAGCAAGCCTCTCACTCGGGGGCTTACCTGCAGTCCAGTACTTGCCTAAGTTTGAAATATCCTACCGAGTGGTGAGCAACCCTCTCACTCGGGCGCTTAGCTGCAGTCCACTACTCGCCTAAGTTTAAAAAATCCTACCGAGTGGTGTGCAAGCCTCTCACTCGGGGGTTAGCTGCAGTCCAGTACTCACGTAAGTTTAAAAAATCCTACCGAGTGGTGAGCAAGCCTCTCACTCGGGGGCATAGCTCCAGTCCACTACTCGCCTAAGTTTGAAAAATCCTACCGAGTGGTGAGCAAGCCTCTCACTCGGCCGATTAGCTGCAGTCCAGTACTCGCCTAGGTTTAAAAAATCCTACCGAGTGGTGAGCAAGCCTCTCACTCGGGGGCTTAGCTCCAGTCCACTACTCGCCTAAGTTTGAAAAATCCTACCGAGTGGTGAGCAAGCCTCTCACTCGGCCGATTAGCTGCAGTCCAGTACTCGCCTATGTTTAAAAAATTCTACCGAGTGGTGAGCAAGCCTCTCACTCGGGGGATTAGCTGCAGTCCAGTACTCGCCTAAGTTTAAAAACCCTACCGAGTGGTGAGCAAGCCTCTCACTCGGGGGCTTAGCTACACTCCAGTACTCGCCTAAGTTTGAAAAATCCTACCGAGTGGTGAGCAACCCTCTCACTTGGGCGCTTAGCTGCAGTCCACTACTCGCCTAAGCTTAAAAAATCCTACCAAGTGGTGAGCAAGCCTCTCACTCGGGGGCTTACCTGCAGTCCAGTACTTGCCTAAGTTTGAAATATCCTACCGAGTGGTGAGCAACCCTCTCACTCGGGCGCTTAGCTGCAGTCCACTACTCGCCTAAGTTTAAAAAATCCTACCGAGTGGTGTGCAAGCCTCTCACTCGGGGGTTAGCTGCAGTCCAGTACTCACGTAAGTTTAAAAAATCCTACCGAGTGGTGAGCAAGCCTCTCACTCGGGGGCATAGCTCCAGTCCACTACTCGCCTAAGTTTGAAAAATCCTACCGAGTGGTGAGCAAGCCTCTCACTCGGCCGATTAGCTGCAGTCCAGTACTCGCCTAGGTTTAAAAAATCCTACCGAGTGGTGAGCAAGCCTCTCACTCGGGGGCTTAGCTCCAGTCCACTACTCGCCTAAGTTTGAAAAATCCTACCGAGTGGTGAGCAAGCCTCTCACTCGGCCGATTAGCTGCAGTCCAGTACTCGCCTATGTTTAAAAAATTCTACCGAGTGGTGAGCAAGCCTCTCACTCGGGGGATTAGCTGCAGTCCAGTACTCGCCTAAGTTTAAAAACCCTACCGAGTGGTGAGCAAGCCTCTCACTCGGGGGCTTAGCTACACTCCAGTACTCGCCTAAGTTTGAAAAATCCTACCGAGTGGTGAGCAACCCTCTCACTTGGGCGCTTAGCTGCAGTCCACTACTCGCCTAAGCTTAAAAAATCCTACCAAGTGGTGAGCAAGCCTCTCACTCGGGGGCTTACCTGCAGTCCAGTACTTGCCTAAGTTTGAAATATCCTACCGAGTGGTGAGCAACCCTCTCACTCGGGCGCTTAGCTGCAGTCCACTACTCGCCTAAGTTTAAAAAATCCTACCGAGTGGTGTGCAAGCCTATCACTCGGGGGTTAGCTGCAGTCCAGTACTCACGTAAGTTTAAAAAATCCTACCGAGTGGTGAGCAACCCTCTCACTCGGGGGCTTAGCTGCAGTCCAGTACCCGCCTAAGTTTAAAAAATCCTACCGAGTGGTGAGCAAGCCTCTCACTCGGGGGCTTAGCTCCAGTCCACTACTCGCCTAAGTTTGAAAAATCCTTCCGAGTGGTGAGCAAGCCTCTCACTCGACCGATTAGCTGTAGTCCAATACTCGCCTAAGTTTAAAAAATCCTACCGAGTGGAGAGCAAGCCTCTCACTCGGGGGCGTAGCTGCAGTCCAGTACTCACCAAAGTCTGAAAAATCCTACCGAGTGGTGAGGAAGCCTCTCACTCGGGGGATTAGCTGCAGTCCAGTACTCGCCTAAGTTTAAAAACCCTACCGAGTGGTGAGCAAGCCTCTCACTCGGGGGCTTAGCTACACTCCAGTACTCGCCTAAGTTTGAAAAATCCTACCGAGTGGTGAGCAACCCTCTCACTTGGGCGCTTAGCTGCAGTCCACTACTCGCCTAAGCTTAAAAAATCCTACCAAGTGGTGAGCAAGCCTCTCACTCGGGGGCTTACCTGCAGTCCAGTACTTGCCTAAGTTTGAAATATCCTACCGAGTGGTGAGCAACCCTCTCACTCGGGCGCTTAGCTGCACTCTATTACTCGCCTAAGTTTAAAAAATCCTACCGAGTGGTGAGCAAGCCTCTCACTCGGGGGCTTAGCTCCAGTCCACTACTCGCCTAAGTTTGAAAAATCCTACCGAGTGGTGAGCAAGCCTCTCACTCGGCCGATTAGCTGCAGTCCAGTACTCGCCTATGTTTAAAAAATTCTACCGAGTGGTGAGCAAGCCTCTCACTCGGGGGATTAGCTGCAGTCCAGTACTCGCCTAAGTTTAAAAACCCTACCGAGTGGTGAGCAAGCCTCTCACTCGGGGGCTTAGCTACACTCCAGTACTCGCCTAAGTTTGAAAAATCCTACCGAGTGGTGAGCAACCCTCTCACTTGGGCGCTTAGCTGCAGTCCACTACTCGCCTAAGCTTAAAAATTCCTACCAAGTGGTGAGCAAGCCTCTCACTCGGGGGCTTACCTGCAGTCCAGTACTTGCCTAAGTTTGAAATATCCTACCGAGTGGTGAGCAACCCTCTCACTCGGGCGCTTAGCTGCAGTCCACTACTCGCCTAAGTTTAAAAAATCCTACCGAGTGGTGTGCAAGCCTCTCACTCGGGGGTTAGCTGCAGTCCAGTACTCACGTAAGTTTAAAAAATCCTACCGAGTGGTGAGCAAGCCTCTCACTCGGGGGCATAGCTCCAGTCCACTACTCGCCTAAGTTTGAAAAATCCTACCGAGTGGTGAGCAAGCCTCTCACTCGGCCGATTAGCTGCAGTCCAGTACTCGCCTATGTTTAAAAAATCCTACCGAGTGGTGAGCAAGCCTCTCAGTCGGGGGCTTAGCTCCAGTCCACTACTCGCCTAAGTTTGAAAAATCCTTCCGAGTGGTGAGCAAGCCTCTCACTCGACCGATTAGCTGCAGCCCAATACTCGCCTAAGTTTAAAAAATCCTACCGAGTGGAGAGCAAGCCTCTCACTCGGGGGCGTAGCTGCAGTCCAGTACTCACCAAAGTCTGAAAAATCCTACCGAGTGGTGAGGAAGCCTCTCACTCGGGGGATTAGCTGCAGTCCAGTACTCGCCTAAGTTTAAAAACCCTACCGAGTGGTGAGCAAGCCTCTCACTCGGGGGCTTAGCTACACTCCAGTACTCGCCTAAGTTTGAAAAATCCTACCGAGTGGTGAGCAACCCTCTCACTTGGGCGCTTAGCTGCAGTCGACTACTCGCCTAAGCTTAAAAAATCCTACCAAGTGGTGAGCAAGCCTCTCACTCGGGGCTTACCTGCAGTCCAGTACTTGCCTAAGTTTGAAATATCCTACCGAGTGGTGAGCAACCCTCTCACTCGGGCGCTTAGCTGCAGTCCACTACTCGCCTATGTTTAAAAAATCCTACCGAGTGGTGTGCAAGCCTCTCACTCGGGGGTTAGCTGCAGTCCAGTACTCACGTAAGTTTAAAAAATCCTACCGAGTGGTGAGCAAGCCTCTCACTCGGGGGCATAGCTGCAGTCCACTACTCGCCTAAGTTTGAAATATCCTACCGAGTGGTGAGCAAGCCTCTCACTCGGCCGATTAGCTGCAGTCCAGTACTCGCCTATGTTTAAAAAATCCTACCGAGTGGTGAGCAAGCCTCTCACTCTGGGGCGTAGCTGCAGTCCAGTACTCGCTAAAGTTTGAAAAATCCTACCGAGTGGTGAGGAAGCCTCTCACTCGGGGGCATAGCTACAGTCTAGTACCCGCCTAAGTTTAAAAAACCCTACCGAGTGGTGATCAATTCTCTCACTCGGGGGCGTAGCTGCAGTCCAGTACTCACCAAAGTTTCCAAAATCCTACCGAGTGGTGAGCAAGCCTCTCACTCGGGGGCTTAGCTGCAGTCCAGTACTCGCCTAAGTTTAAAAAACCCTACCGAGTGGTGAGCAAGCCTCTCACTCGGGGGTTTAGCTGCACTCCAGTACTCGCCTAAGTTTGAAAAATCCTACCGAGTGGTGAGCAACCCTCTCACCCGGGCGCTAAGCTGCAGTCCACTACTCGCCTAAGTTTAAAAAATACTACCGAGTGGTGAGCATGCCTCTCACTTAGGGGCTTAGCTGCAGTCCAGTACTCGCCTAAGTTTAAAAAAATCTACCGAGTGGTGAGCAAGCCTCTCATTCGGGGGGCATAGCTGAAGTCCAGTACTTGCCTAAGTTTAAAAATCCTACCGAGTGGTGAGCAAGACTCTCACTCGGGGGCTTAGCTGCAGTCCAGTACTCGCCTAAGTTTAACAAATCCTACCGAGTGGTGAGCAAGCCTCTCACTCGGGGCTTAGCTGCAGTCCAGTACTCGCCTAAGTTTAAAAAATCCTACCGAGTGGTGAGCAAGCCTGTCACTCAGGGGGCTTAGCTGAAGTCCAATACTTGCCTAACTTTAAAAATCCTACCGAGTGGTGAGCAATCCTCTCACTCGGGGGCTTAGCTGTAGTCCAGTACTCGCCTAAGTTTTAAAATCCTACCGAGTGGTGAGAAAGCCTCTCACTCGGGGCGTAGGTGCAGTCCAGTACTCGCTAAAGTTTGAAAAATCCCACCGAGTGGTGAGCAAGCCTCTCACTCGGGGGCTTAGCTGCAGTCCACTACTCGCCTAAGTTTAAAAAGCCCTACCGAGTGGTGAGCAAGCCTCTCACCTGGGGCTTAGCTCACTCCAGTACTCGCCTAAGTTTGAAAAATCCTACAGAGTGGTGAGCAACCCTCTCACTCGGGTGCTTAGTTGCAGTCCAGTACTCGCCTGAGTTTAAATATCCTACCCAGTGGTGAGCAAGCCTCTCACTTGGGGGCTTAGCTGCAGTCAAGTACTCGCCTAAGTTTAAAAAATCCTACCGAGTGGTGAGCAAGCCTCTCACTCGGGGGCTTAGCTGCAGTCTAGTACTCGCCTAAGTTTGAAAAATCCTACCGAGTGGTGAGCAACCCTCTCACTTGGGCGCTTAGCTGCAGTCGACTACTCGCCTAAGCTTAAAAAATCCTACCAAGTGGTGAGCAAGCCTCTCACTCGGGGCTTACCTGCAGTCCAGTACTTGCCTAAGTTTGAAATATCCTACCGAGTGGTGAGCAACCCTCTCACTCGGGGGTTAGCTGCAGTCCAGTACTCACGTAAGTTTAAAAAATCCTACCGAGTGGTGAGCAAGCCTCTCACTCGGGGGCATAGCTGCAGTCCACTACTCGCCTAAGTTTGAAATATCCTACCGAGTGGTGAGCAAGCCTCTCACTCGGCCGATTAGCTGCAGTCCAGTACTCGCCTATGTTTAAAAAATCCTACCGAGTGGTGAGCAAGCCTCTCACTCTGGGGCGTAGCTGCAGTCCAGTACTCGCTAAAGTTTGAAAAATCCTACCGAGTGGTGAGGAAGCCTCTCACTCGGGGGCTTAGCTACAGTCCAGTACCCGCCTAAGTTTAAAAAACCCTACCGAGTGATGATCAATTCTCTCACTCGGGGGCGTAGCTGCAGTCCAGTACTCACCAAAGTTTCCAAAATCCTACCGAGTGGTGAGCAAGCCTCTCACTCGGGGGCTTAGCTGCAGTCCAGTACTCGCCTAAGTTTAAAAAACCCTACCGAGTGGTGAGCAAGCCTCTCACTCGGGGGTTTAGCTGCACTCCAGTACTCGCCTAAGTTTGAAAAATCCTACCGAGTGGTGAGCAACCCTCTCACCCGGGCGCTAAGCTGCAGTCCACTACTCGCCTAAGTTTAAAAAATACTACCGAGTGGTGAGCATGCCTCTCACTTAGGGGCTTAGCTGCAGTCCAGTACTCGCCTAAGTTTAAAAAAATCTACCGAGTGGTGAGCAAGCCTCTCATTCGGGGGGCATAGCTGAAGTCCAGTACTTGCCTAAGTTTAAAAATCCTACCGAGTGGTGAGCAAGACTCTCACTCGGGGGCTTAGCTGCAGTCCAGTACTCGCCTAAGTTTAACAAATCCTACCGAGTGGTGAGCAAGCCTCTCACTCGGGGCTTAGCTGCAGTCCAGTACTCGCCTAAGTTTAAAAAATCCTACCGAGTGGTGAGCAAGCCTGTCACTCAGGGGGCTTAGCTGAAGTCCAATACTTGCCTAACTTTAAAAATCCTACCGAGTGGTGAGCAATCCTCTCACTCGGGGGCTTAGCTGCAGTCCAGTACTCGCCTAAGTTTTAAAATCCTACCGAGTGGTGAGAAAGCCTCTCACTCGGGGCGTAGGTGCAGAACAGTACTCGCTAAAGTTTGAAAAATCCCACCGAGTGGTGAGCAAGCCTCTCACTCGGGGGCTTAGCTGCAGTCCACTACTCGCCTAAGTTTAAAAAGCCCTACCGAGTGGTGAGCAAGCCTCTCACCTGGGGCTTAGCTCACTCCAGTACTCGCCTAAGTTTGAAAAATCCTACGGAGTGGTGAGCAACCCTCTCACTCGGGTGCTTAGTTGCAGTCCAGTACTCGCCTGAGTTTAAATATCCTACCCAGTGGTGAGCAAGCCTCTCACTTTGGGGCTTAGCTGCAGTCAAGTACTCGCCTAAGTTTAAAAAATCCTACCGAGTGGTGAGCAAGCCTCTCACTCGGGGGCTTAGCTGCAGTCTAGTACTCGCCTAAGTTTGAAAAATCCTAACGAGTGGTGAGCAAGCTTCTCACTCGGGGGCTTAGCCGCGAATCCGTTTCTCCTAAGTTTGAAAAGTCCTACCGAGTGGTGAGCAAGCCTCTTACTCGGGGGCTTAGCTGCAGTCTAGTACCCGCCTAAGTATAAAAAAATCCAACCGAGTGGTGAGCAAGCCTCTCACTCGAGGGCTTAGCTGCACTCATGTACTCGCCTATGTTTGAAAAACCCTACCGAGTGGTGAGCAAGCCTCTCACCCGGGGCTTAGCTCGCCTAAGTTTAAAAAATCCTACCGAGTGGCGAGCAAGCCTCTCCCTCGGGGGCTTAGCTGCAGTCAGTACTTGCCTAAGTTTAAAAAATCCGACCGAGTGGTGAGCAAGCCTCTCACTCGGGAGGCTTAGCTGCAGTCCAGTACTCGCCTAAGTTTAAAAATCCTACCGAGTGGTGAGCAATCCTCTCACTCGGGGGCTTAGCTGTAGTCCAATACTCGCCTAAGTTTTAAAATCCTACCGAGTGGTGAGCAAGCCTCTCACTCGGGGGCTTCGCTGCAGTCCAGTTCTCGCCTAAGTTTAAAAAATTCTACCGAGTGGTGAGCAAGCCTCTCACTCGGGGGCTTAGCTGCAGTCCACTACTCGCCTAAGTTTAAAAAATCCTACCGAGTGGTGAGCAAGCCTCTCACTCGGCCGATTAGCTGCACTCCAGTACTCGCCTATGTTTAAAAAATCCTACCGAGTGGTGAGCAAGCCTCTCACTCGGGGGCTTAGCTCCAGTCCACTACTCGCCTAAGTTCTAAAAATCCTTCCGAGTGGTGAGCAATCCTCTCACTCGACCGATTAGCTGCAGTCCAATACTCGCCTAAGTTTAAAAAATCCTACCGAGTGGAGAGCAAGCCTCTCACTCGGGGGCGTAGCTGCAGTCCAGTACTCACCAAAGTCTGAAAAATCCTACCGAGTGGTGAGGAAGCCTCTCACTCGGGGGATTAGCTGCAGTCCAGTACTCGCCTAAGTTTAAAAACCCTACCGAGTGGTGAGCAAGCCTCTCACTCGGGGGCTTAGCTAAACTCCAGTACTCGCCTAAGTTTGAAAAATCCTACCGAGTGGTGAGTAACCCTCTCACTTGGGCGCTTAGCTGCAGTCGACTACTCGCCTAAGCTTAAAAAATCCTACCAAGTGGTGAGCAAGCCTCTCACTCGGGGCTTACCTACAGTCCAGTACTTGCCTAAGTGTGAAATATCCTACCGAGTGGTGAGCAACCCTCTCACTCGGGCGCTTAGCTGCAGTCCACTACTCGCCTAAGTTTAAAAAATCCTACCGAGTGGTGTGCAAGCCTCTCACTCGGGGGTTAGCTGCAGTCCAGTACTCACGTAAGTTTAAAAAATCCTACCGAGTGGTGAGCAAGCCTCTCACTCGGGGGCATAGCTGCAGTCCACTACTCGCCTAAGTTTGAAATATCCTACCGAGTGGTGAGCAAGCCTCTCACTCGGCCGATTAGCTGCAGTCCAGTACTCGCCTATGTTTAAAAAATCCTACCGAGTGGTGAGCAAGCCTCTCACTCTGGGGCGTAGCTGCAGTCCAGTACTCGCTAAAGTTTGAAAAATCCTACCGAGTGGTGAGGAAGCCTCTCACTCGGGGGCTTAGCTATAGTCCAGTACCCGCCTAAGTTTAAAAAACCCTACCGAGTGGTGATCAATTCTCTCACTCGGGGGCGTAGCTGCAGTCCAGTACTCACCAAAGTTTCCAAAATCCTACCGAGTGGTGAGCAAGCCTCTCACTCGGGGGCTTCGCTGCAGTCCAGTACTCGCCTAAGTTTAAAAAACCCTACCGAGTGGTGAGCAAGCCTCTCACTCGGGGGCTTAGCTGCACTGCAGTACTCGCCTAAGTTTGAAAAATCCTACCGAGTGGTGAGCAAGCCTCTCACTCGGGGGTTTAGCTGCACTCCAGTACTCGCCTAAGTTTGAAAAATACTACCGAGTGGTGAGCAACCCTCTCACCCGGGCGCTAAGCTGCAGTCCACTACTCGCCTAAGTTTAAAAAATACTACCGAGTGGTGAGCATGCCTCTCACTTAGGGGCTTAGCTGCAGTCCAGTACTCGCCTAAGTTTAAAAAAATCTACCGAGTGGTGAGCAAGCCTCTCATTCGGGGGGCATAGCTGAAGTCCAGTACTTGCCTAAGTTTAAAAATCCTACCGAGTGGTGAGCAAGACTCTCACTCGGGGGCTTAGCTGCAGTCCAGTACTCGCCTAAGTTTAACAAATCCTACCGAGTGGTGAGCAAGCCTCTCACTCGGGGCTTAGCTGCAGTCCAGTACTCGCCTAAGTTTAAAAAATCCTACCGAGTGGTGAGCAAGCCTGTCACTCAGAGGGCTTAGCTGAAGTCCAATACTTGCCTAACTTTAAAAATCCTACCAAGTGGTGAGCAATCCTCTCACTCGGGGGCTTAGCTGCAGTCCAGTACTCGCCTAAGTTTTAAAATCCTACCGAGTGGTGAGAAAGCCTCTCACTCGGGGCGTAGGTGCAGTCCAGTACTCGCTAAAGTTTGAAAAATCCCACCGAGTGGTGAGCAAGCCTCTCACTCGGGGGCTTAGCTGCAGTCCACTACTCGCCTAAGTTTAAAAAGCCCTACCGAGTGGTGAGCAAGCCTCTCACCTGGGGCTTAGCTCACTCCAGTACTCGCCTAAGTTTGAAAAATCCTACGGAGTGGTGAGCAACCCTCTCACTCGGGTGCTTAGTTGCAGTCCAGTACTCGCCTGAGTTTAAATATCCTACCCAGTGGTGAGCAAGCCTCTCACTTGGGGGCTAAGCTGCAGTCAAGTACTCGCCTAAGTTTAAAAAATCCTACCGAGTGGTGAGCAAGCCTCTCACTCGGGGGCTTAGCTGCAGTCTAGTACTCGCCTAAGTTTGAAAAATCCTAACGAGTGGTGAGCAAGCTTCTCACTCGGGGGCTTAGCCGCGAATCCGTTTCTCCTAAGTTTGAAAAATCCTACCGAGTGGTGAGCAAGCCTCTTACTCGGGGGCTTAGCTGCAGTCTAGTACCCGCCTAAGTATAAAAAAATCCAACCGAGTGGTGAGCAAGCCTCTCACTCGAGGGCTTAGCTGCACTCATGTACTCGCCTATGTTTGAAAAACCCTACCGTGTGGTGAGCAAGCCTCTCACCCGGGGCTTAGCTCGCCTAAGTTTAAAAAATTCTACCGAGTGGTGAGCAAGCCTCTCCCTCGGGGGCTTAGCTGCAGTCAGTACTTGCCTAAGTTTAAAAAATCCGACCGAGTGGTGAGCAAGCCTCTCACTCGGGAGGCTTAGCTGCAGTCCAGTACTCGCCTAAGTTTAAAAATCCTACCGAGTGGTGAGCAATCCTCTCACTCGGGGGCTTAGCTGTAGTCCAATACTCGCCTAAGTTTTAAAATCCTACCGAGTGGTGAGCAAGCCTCTCACTCGGGGGCTTAGCTGCAGTCCAGTTCTCGCCTAAGTTTAAAAAATTCTACCGAGTGGTGAGCAAGCCTCTCACTCGGGGGCTTAGCTGCAGTCCACTACTCGCCTAAGTTTAAAAAATCCTACCGAGTGGTGAGCAAGCCTCTCACTCGGCCGATTAGCTGCACTCCAGTACTCGCCTAAGTTTCAAAAATCCTACTGAGTGGTGAGCAAGCCTCTCACTCGGGGGCTTAGCTGCAGTCCAGTACTCGCCTAATTTTAAAAAATCCTATCGAGTGGTGAGCAAGCCTCTCACTCGGGGTCTTAGCTGTAGTCCAGTACTTGCCTAAGTTTGAAAAATCCTACCAAGTGGTGAGCAAGCCTCTCACTCGGGGGCTTAGCTGCACTCCAGAACTCGCCTTAGTTTGAAAAATTCTACCGAGTGGTGAGCAACCCTCTCACTCGGGGGCTTAGCTGCACTCCAGTACTCACCTAAGTTTGAAAAATCCTACCAATTGGTGAGCAAGCCTCTCACTCGGGGGCTTAGCTGCAGTCCAGTACTCGCCTAAGTTTAAAAAATCCAACCGAGTGGTGAGCAATCCTCTCAATCGGGGTCTTAGCTGTAGTCCAGTACTCGCCTATGTTTGAAAATCCTACCGAGTGGTGAGCAAGCCTCTCACTCGGGGGCTTAGCTGCAGTGCAGTACTCGCCTTAGTTTGAAAAATCCTACCGAGTGGTGAGAAATCCTCTCACTCGGGGTCTTAGCTGTAGTCCAGTACTCACCTATGTTTGAAAAATCCTACCGAGTGGTGAGCAAGCCTCTCACTCGGGGGCTTAGCTGCAGTCCAGTACTCGCCTAATTTTAAAAAATCATATCGAGTGGTGAGCAAGCCTCTCACTCGGGGTCTTAGCTGTAGTCCAGTACTTGCCTAAGTTTAAAAAACCCTACCGAGTGGTGAGCAAGCCTCTCACTCGGCCGATTAGCTGCAGTCCAGTACTCGCCTATGTTTAAAAAATCCTACCGAGTGGTGAGCAAGCCTCTCACTCTGGGGCGTAGCTGCAGTCCAGTACTCGCTAAAGTTTGAAAAATCCTACCGAGTGGTGAGGAAGCCTCTCACTCGGGGGCTTAGCTATAGTCCAGTACCCGCCTAAGTTTAAAAAACCCTACCGAGTGGTGATCAATTCTCTCACTCGGGGGCGTAGCTGCAGTCCAGTACTCACCAAAGTTTCCAAAATCCTACCGAGTGGTGAGCAAGCCTCTCACTCGGGGGCTTAGCTGCAGTCCAGTACTCGCCTAAGTTTAAAAAACCCTACCGAGTGGTGAGCAAGCCTCTCACTCGGGGGTTTAGCTGCACTCCAGTACTCGCCTAAGTTTGAAAAATCCTACCGAGTGGTGAGCAACCCTCTCACCCGGGCGCTAAGCTGCAGTCCACTACTCGCCTAAGTTTAAAAAATACTACCGAGTGGAGAGCATGCCTCTCACTTAGGGGCTTAGCTGCAGTCCAGTACTCGCCTAAGTTTAAAAAAATCTACCGAGTGGTGAGCAAGCCTCTCATTCGGGGGGCATAGCTGAAGTCCAGTACTTGCCTAAGTTTAAAAATCCTACCGAGTGGTGAGCAAGACTCTCACTCGGGGGCTTAGCTGCAGTCCAGTACTCGCCTAAGTTTAACAAATCCTACCGAGTGGTGAGCAAGCCTCTCACTCGGGGCTTAGCTGCAGTCCAGTACTCGCCTAAGTTTAAAAAATCCTACCGAGTGGTGAGCAAGCCTGTCACTCAGGGGGCTTAGCTGAAGTCCAATACTTGCCTAACTTTAAAAATCCTACCGAGTGGTGAGCAATCCTCTCACTCGGGGGCTTAGCTGCAGTCCAGTACTCGCCTAAGTTTTAAAATCCTACCGAGTGGTGAGAAAGCCTCTCACTCGGGGCGTAGGTGCAGTCCAGTACTCGCTAAAGTTTGAAAAATCCCACCGAGTGGTGAGCAAGCCTCTCACTCGGGGGCTTAGCTGCAGTCCACTACTCGCCTATGTTTAAAAAGCCCTACCGAGTGGTGAGCAAGCCTCTCACCTGGGGCTTAGCTCACTCCAGTACTCGCCTAAGTTTGAAAAATCCTACGGAGTGGTGAGCAACCCTCTCACTCGGGTGCTTAGTTGCAGTCCAGTACTCGCCTGAGTTTAAATATCCTACCCAGTGGTGAGCAAGCCTCTCACTTGGGGGCTAAGCTGCAGTCAAGTACTCGCCTAAGTTTAAAAAATCCTACCGAGTGGTGAGCAAGCCTCTCACTCGGGGGCTTAGCTGCAGTCTAGTACTCGCCTAAGTTTGAAAAATCCTAACGAGTGGTGAGCAAGCTTCTCACTCGGGGGCTTAGCCGCGAATCCGTTTCTCCTAAGTTTGAAAAATCCTACCGAGTGGTGAGCAAGCCTCTTACTCGGGGGCTTAGCTGCAGTCTAGTACCCGCCTAAGTATAAAAAAAATCCAACCGAGTGGTGAGCAAGCCTCTCACTCGAGGGCTTAGCTGCACTCATGTACTCGCCTATGTTTGAAAAACCCTACCGTGTGGTGAGCAAGCCTCTCACCCGGGGCTTAGCTCGCCTAAGTTTAAAAAATCCTACCGAGTGGTGAGCAAGCCTCTCCCTCGGGGGCTTAGCTGCAGTCAGTACTTGCCTAAGTTTAAAAAATCCGACCGAGTGGTGAGCAAGCCTCTCACTCGGGAGGCTTAGCTGCAGTCCAGTACTCGCCTAAGTTTAAAAATCCTACCGAGTGGTGAGCAATCCTCTCACTCGAGGGCTTAGCTGTAGTCCAATACTCGCCTAAGTTTTAAAATCCTACCGAGTGGTGAGCAAGCCTCTCACTCGGGGGCTTAGCTGCAGTCCAGTTCTCGCCTAAGTTTAAAAAATTCTACCGAGTGGTGAGCAAGCCTCTCACTCGGGGGCTTAGCTGCAGTCCACTACTCGCCTAAGTTTAAAAAATCCTACCGAGTGGTGAGCAAGCCTCTCACTCGGCCGATTAGCTGCACTCCAGTACTCGCCTAAGTTTCAAAAATCCTACTGAGTGGTGAGCAAGCCTCTCACTCGGGGGCTTAGCTGCAGTCCAGTACTCGCCTAATTTTAAAAAATCCTATCGAGTGGTGAGCAAGCCTCTCACTCGGGGTCTTAGCTGTAGTCCAGTACTTGCCTAAGTTTGAAAAATCCTACCGAGTGGTGAGCAAGCCTCTCACTCGGGGGCTTAGCTGCACTCCAGAACTCGCCTTAGTTTGAAAAATTCTACCGAGTGGTGAGCAACCCTCTCACTCGGGGGCTTAGCTGCACTCCAGTACTCACCTAAGTTTGAAAAATCCTACCGATTGGTGAGCAAGCCTCTCACTCGGGGGCTTAGCTGCAGTCCAGTACTCGCCTAAGTTTAAAAAATCCAACCGAGTGGTGAGCAATCCTCTCAATCGGGGTCTTAGCTGTAGTCCAGTACTCGCCTATGTTTGAAAAATCCTACCGAGTGGTGAGCAAGCCTCTCACTCGGGGGCTTAGCTGCAGTGCAGTACTCGCCTTAGTTTGAAAAATCCTACCGAGTGGTGAGAAATCCTCTCACTCGGGGTCTTAGCTGTAGTCCAGTACTCACCTATGTTTGAAAAATCCTACCGAGTGGTGAGCAAGCCTCTCACTCGGGGGCTTAGCTGCAGTCCAGTACTCGCCTAATTTTAAAAAATCATATCGAGTGGTGAGCAAGCCTCTCACTCGGGGTCTTAGCTGTAGTCCAGTACTTGCCTAAGTTTGAAAAATCCTACCGAGTGGTGAGCAAGCCTCTCACTCGGGGGCTTAGCTGCAGTCCAGAACTCGCCTTAGTTTGAAAAATTCTACCGAGTGGTGAGCAACCCTCTCACTCGGGGGCTTAGCTGCACTCCAGTACTCGCCTAAGTTTGAAAAATCCTACCGATTGGTGAGCAAGCCTCTCACTAAGGGGCTTAGCTGTAGTCCAGTACTCCCCTAAGTTTAACAAATCCTACCGAGTGGTGAGCAACCCTCCCACTCGGGGGCTTAGCTGAAGTCCAGTACTTGCCTAAGTTTAAAAATCCTACCGAGTTGTGAGCAAGCCTCTCACTCGGGGGCTTAGCTGCAGTCTAGTACTCGCCTAAGTTTAACAAATCCTACCGAGTGGTGAGCAAGCCTCTCACTCGGGGCTTAGCTGCAGTCCAGTACTCGCCTAAGTTTAAAAAATCCTACCTAGTGCTGAGCAAGCCTGTCACTCGGGGGGCTTAACTGAAATCCAGTACTTGCCTAACTTTAAAAATCCTACCGAGTGGTGAGCAATCCTCTCACTCGGGGGCTTAGCTGCAGTCCAGTTCTCGCCTAAGTGTAAAAAATTCTACCGAGTGGTGAGCAAACCTCTCACTCGGGGGCTTAGCTGCAGTCCACTACTCGCCTAAGTTTAAAAAATACTACCGAGTGGTGAGCAAGCCTCTCACTCGGGGGCTTAGCTGCAGTCCACTACTCGCCTAAGTTTGAAAAATCCTACCGAGTAGTGAGCAAGCCTCTCACTCGGCCGATTAGCTGTAGTCCAGTACTCGCCTATGTTTAAAAAATCCTACCGAGTGGTGAGAAAGCCTCTCACTCGGGGCGTAGGTGCAGTCCAGTACTCGCTAAAGTTTGAAAAATCCTACCGAGTGGGGAGGAAGCCTCTCACTCGGGGGCTTAGCTGCAGTCCAGTACTCGCCTAAGTTTAAAAAACCCTACCGAGTGGTGAGCAAGCCTCTCACCTGGGGCTTAGCTCACTCCAGTACTCGCCTAAGTTTGAAAAATCCTACCGAGTGGTGAGCAACCCTCTCACTCGGGTGCTTAGTTGTAGTCCAGTACTCGCCTGAGTTTAAATATCCTACCCAGTGGTGAGCAAGCCTCTCACTCGGGGGTTTAGCTGCAGTCTAGGACTCGCCTAAGTTTAAAATATCCTACCGAGTGGTGAGCAAGCCTCTCACTCGGGGGCTTAGCTGTAGTCCAGTACTCGCCTATGTTTGAAAAATCCTACCGAGTGGTGAGAAACCCTCTCACTCGGGGGCTTAGCTGCAGTCTAGTACTCGCCTATGTTTGAAAAATCCTAACGAGTGGTGAGCAAGCTTCTCACTCAGGGGCTTAGCCGCGAATCCGTTTCTCCTAAGTTTGAAAAATCCTACCGAGTGGTGAGCAAGCCTCTTACTCGGGGGCTTAGCTGCAATCTAGTACCCGCCTAAGTATAAAAAAATCCAACCGAGTGGTGAGCAAGCCTGTCACTCGAGGGCTTAGCTGCACTCCTGTACTCGCCTAAGTTTGAAAAACCCTACCGAGTGATGAGCAAGCCTCTCACTCGGGGCTTAGCTCGCCTAAGTTTAAAAAATCCTACCGAGTGGTGAGCAAGCCTCTCACTCGGGGCTGAGCTGCACTCCAGTACTCGCCTAAGTTTGAAAAATCCTACCGAGTGGAGAGCAAGCCTCTCACTCGGGCGCTTAGCTGCAGTCCACTACTCGCGTAAGTTTAGAAAATCCTACCAAGTGGTGAGCAAGCCTCTCACTCGGGGGCTTAGCTGTAGTCCAGTACTCACCTAAGTTTAAAAAAGCCTACCGAGTGGTGAGCAAGCCTCTCACTCGGGGGTTTAGCTGCACTCCAATACTCGCCTAAGTCTGAAAAATCCTACCGAGTGGTGAGCAACCCTCTCACCCGGGCGCTTAGCTGCAGTCCACTACTTGCCTAAGTTTAAAAAATCCTACAGAGTGGTCAGCAAGCCTCTCCCTCGGGGGCTTAGCTGTAGTCAGTACTTGCCTAAGTTAAAAAAATCCGACCTAGTGGTGAGCAAGCCTCTCACTCAGGAGGCTTAGCTGCAGTCAAGTACTCGCCTAAGTTTAAAAATCCTACCGAGTGGTGATCAATCCTATCACTCGGGGGCTTAGCTGCAGTCCAATACTCGCCTAAGTTTTTAAATCCTACCGAGTGGTGAGCAAGCCTCTCACTCGGGGGCTTAGCTGCAGTCCAGTTCTCGCCTAAGTTTGAAAAATCCTGCCTAGTGGTGAGCAAGCCTCTCACTCGGGGGCTTAGCTCCAGTGCAGTACTCGCCTTAGTTTGAAAAATTCTACCGAGTGGTGAGCAACCCTCTCACTCGGGGGCTTAGCTGCAGTCCACTACTTGCCTAAGTTTAAAAAATCCTACAGAGTGGTGATCAAGCCTCTCCCTCGGGGGCTTAGCTGTAGTCAGTACTTGCCTAAGTTTAAAAAATCCGACCGAGTGGTGAGCAGTCCAGTCCTTGCCTAAGTTTAAAAATCCTACCGAGTGGTGAGCAATCCTCTCACTCGGGGGCTTAGCTGCAGTCCAATACTCGCCTATGTTTTAAAATCCTACCGAGTGGTGAGCAAGCCTCTCACTCGGGGGCTTAGCTGCAGTCCAGTTCTCGCCTAAGTGTAAAAAATTCTACAGAGTGGTGAGCAAACCTCTCACTCGGGGGCTTAGCTGCAGTCCACTACTCGCCTAAGTTTAAAAAATCCTACCGAGTGGTGAGCAAGCCTCTCACTCGGCCGATTAGCTGAACTCCTGTACTCGCCTAAGTTTCCAAAATCGTACTGAGTGGTGAGCAAGCCTCTCACTCAGGGGTTTAGCTGCGGTCCAGTACTCGCCTAAGTTTAAAAAATTCTATTGAGTGGTGAGCAAGCCTCTCACTCGGGGTCTTAGTTGTAGTCCAGTACTCGCCTAAGTTTGAAAAATCCTACCGAGTGGTGAGCAAGCCTCTCACTTGGGGGCTTAGATGCAGTCCAGAACTCGCCTTAGTTTGAAAAATTCTACCGAGTGGTGAGCAACCCTCTCACTCGGGGGCTTAGCTACACTCCAGTACTCGCCTAAGTTTAAAAAATCCTATCGAGTGGTGAGCAAGCCTCTCACTCGGGGTCTTAGCTGTAGTCCAGAACTCGCCTAAGTTTGAAAAATCCTACCGATTGGTGAGCAAGCCTCTCACTCGGGGGCTTAGCTGCAGTCCAGTACTCGCCTAAGTTTAAAAAATCCTACCGATTGGTGAGCAAGCCTCTCACTCGGGGGCTTAGCTGCAGTCCAGTACTCGCCTAAGTTTAAAAAATCCTACCGAGTGGTGAGCAAGCCTCTCACTCGGGGGGCTTAGCTCCAGTGCAGTACTCGCCTTAGTTTGAAAAATTCTACCGAGTGGTGAGCAACCCTCTCACTCGGGGGCTTAGCTGCACTCCAGTACTCGCCTAAGTTTTAAAAAATCCTACCGATTGGTGAGCAAGCCTCTCACTAAGGGGCTTAGCTGCAGTCCAGTACTCGCCTAAGTTTAAAAAATCCTACCGAGTGGTGAGCAACCCTCCCACTCGGGGGCTTAGCTGCAGTCCAGTACTCGCCCATGTTTAAAAAAATCTACCGAGTGGTGAGCAAGACTCTCACTCGGGGGGCTTAGCTGAAGTCCAGTACTTGCCTAAGTTTAAAAATCCTACCGAGTGGTGAGCAAGCCTCTCGCTCGGGGGCTTAGCTGCAGTCCAGTACTCGCCTAAGTTTAACAAATCCTACCGAGTGGTGAGCAAGCCTCTCACTCGGGGCTTAGCTGCAGTCTAGTACCCGCCTAAGTTTAAAAAATCCTACCGAGTGGTGAGCAAGCCTGTCACTCGGGGGGCTTAGCTGAAGTCCAGTACTTGCCTAACTTTAAAAATCCTTCCGAGTGCTGAGCAATCCTCTCACTCGGGGGCTTAGCTGCAGTCCAGTACTTGCCTAAGTTTTAAAATCCTAACGAGTGGTGAGCAAGCCTCTCACTCGAGGGCTTAGCTGCAGTCCAATTCTCGCCTAAGTTTAAAAAATCCTACCGAGTGGTGAGCAAGCCTCTCACTCGGGGGCTTAGCTGCAGTCCACTACTCGCCTAAGTTTGAAAAATCCTACTGAGTGGTGAGCAAGCCTCTCACTCGGCCGATTAGCTGCAGTCCAGTACTCGCCTATGTTCAAAAAATCCTACCGAGTGGTGAGCAAGCCTCTCACTCGGGGCGTAGGTGCAGTCCAGTACTCGCTAAAGTTTGAAAAATCCTACCGAGTGGTGAGGAAGCCTCTCACTCGGGGGCTTAGCTGCAGTCCAGTAGTCGCCTAAGTTTAAAAAACCCTACCGAGTGGTGAGCAAGCCTTTGACCTGGGGCTTAGCTCACTCCAGTACTCGCCTAAGTTTGAAAAATCGTACCGAGTGGTGAGCAACCCTCTCACTCGGGTTCTTAGTTGCAGTCTAGTACTCGCCTGAGTTTAAATATCCTACCCAGTGGTGAGCAAGCCTCTCACTCGGGGGCTTAGCTGCAGTCCAGTACTCGCCTAAGTTTAAAAAATCCTACCGAGTGGTGAGCAAGCCTCTCACTCGGGGGCTTAGCTGTAGTCCAGTACTCGCCTAAGTTTGAAAAATCCTACCGAGTGGTGAGACAGCCTCTCACTCGGTGGCTTAGCTGCAGTCTAGTACTCGCCTAAGTTTGAAAAATCCTAACGAGTGGTGAGCAAGCTTCTCACTCGGGGGCTTAGCCGCGAATCCGTTTCTCCTAAGTTTGAAAAATCCTACCGAGTGGTGAGCAAGCCTCTTTCTCGGGGGCTTAGATGCAGTCTAGTACCCGCCTAAGTATAAAAAAAATCCAACCGAGTGGTGAGCAAGCCTCTCACTCGAGGGCTTAGCTGCACTCCTGTACTCACCTAAGTTTGAAAAACCCTACCGAGTGATGAGCATGCCTCTCACTCGGGGCTTAGCTCGCCTAAGTTTAAAAAATCCTACCGAGTGGTGAGCAAGCCTCTCACTCGGGGCTGAGCTGCACTCCAGTACTCGCCTAAGTTTGAAAAATCCTACCGAGTGGTGAGCAAGCCTCTCACTCGGGCGCTTAGCTGCAGTCCACTACGCGCGTAAGTTTAGAAAATCCTACCAAGTGGTGAGCAAGCCTCTCACTCGGGGGCTTAGCTGCAGTCCAGTACTCGCCTAAGTTTAAAAAAGCCTACCGAGTGGTGAGCAAGCCTCTCACTCGGGGGTTTAGCTGCACTCCAATACTCGCCTAAGTCTGAAAAATCCTAACGAGTGGTGAGCAACCCTCTCACCCGGGCGCTTAGCTGCAGTCCACTACTTGCCTAAGTTTAAAAAATCCTATAGAGTGGTGAGCAAGCCTCTCCCTCGGGGGCTTAGCTGTAGTCAGTACTTGCCTAAGTTTAAAAAATCCAACCGAGTGGTGAGCAAGCCTCTCACTCGGGAGGGTTAGCTGCAGTCCAGTCCTCGCCTAAGTGTAAAAACTTCTTCCGAGTGGTGAGCAAGCCTCTCACTCGGGGGCTTAGCTGCAGTCCACTACTCGCCTAAGTTTAAAAAATCCTACCGAGTGGTGAGCAACCCTCCCACTCGGGGGCTTAGCTGCAGTCCAGTACTCGCCCATGTTTAAAAAAATCTACCAAGTGGTGAGCAAGCCTCTCACTCGGGGGGCTTAGCTGAAGTCCAGTACTTGCCTAAGTTTAAAAATCCTACCGAGTGGTGAGCAAGCCTCTCGCTCGGTGGCTTAGCTGCAGTCCAGTACTCGCCTAAGTTTAACAAATCCTACCGAGTGGTGAGCAAGCCTCTCACTCGGGGCTTAGCTGCAGTCTAGTACTCGCCTAAGTTTAAAAAATCCTACCGAGTGGTGAGCAAGCCTGTCACTCGGGGGGCTTAGCTGAAGTCCAGTACTTGCCTAACTTTAAAAATCCTTCCGAGTGGTCAGCAATCCTCTCACTCGGTGGCTTAGCTGCAGTCCAGTACTCGCCTAAGTTTTAAAATCCTAACGAGTGGTGAGCAAGCATCTCACTCGGGGGCTTAGCTGCAGTCCAATTCTCGCCTAAGTTTAAAAAATCCTACCGAGTGGTGAGCAAGCCTCTCACTCGGGGGCTTAGCTGCAGTCCACTACTTGCCTAAGTTTGAAAAATCCTACTGAGTGGTGAGCAAGCCTCTCACTCGGCCGATTAGCTGCAGTCCAGTACTCGCCTATGTTTAAAAAATCCTACCGAGTGGTGAGCAAGCCTCTCACTCGGGGCGTAGGTGCAGTCCAGTACTCGCTAAAGTTTGAAAAATCCTACCGAGTGGTGAGGAAGCCTCTCACTAGGGGGCTTAGCTGCAGTCCAGTACTCGCCTAAGTTTAAAAAACCCTACCGAGTGGTGAGCAAGCCTCTGACCTGGGGCTTAGCTCACTCCAGTACTCGCCTAAGTTTGAAAAATCCTACCGAGTGGTGAGCAACCCTCTCACTCGGGTTCTTAGTTGCAGTCTAGTACTCGCCTGAGTTTAAATATCCTACCCAGTGGTGAGCAAGCCTCTCACTCGGAGGCTTAGCTGCAGTCCAGTACTCGCCTAAGTTTAAAAAATCCTACCGAGTGGTGAGCAAGCCTCTCACTCGGGGCTGAGCTGCACTCCAGTACTCGCCAAAGTTTGAAAAATCCTACCGAGTGCTGAGCAAGCCTCTCACTCGGGGGCTTAGCTGCAGTCCAGTACTCGCCTAAGTTTAGAAAACCCTACCGAGTGGTGAGCAAGCTTCTCACTCGGGGGTTTAGCTGCACTCCAGTACTCACCTAAGTTTGAAAAATCCTACCGATGGTGAGCAACCCTCTCACCCGGGCGCTTAGCTGCAGTCCACTACTCGCCTAAGTTTAAAAAATCCTACCGAGTGGTGAGCAAGCCTCTCACTCGGGGGCTTAGCTGCAGTCCAGTACTCCCCTAATTTTAAAAAACCCTACCGAGTGGTGAGCAAGCCTCTCACTCGGGGGGCTTAGTTGCAGTCTAGTACTCGCCTAAGTTTAAAAATCCTACCGAGTGGTGAGCAAGCCTCTCACTCGGGAGGCTTAGCTGCAGTCCAGTCCTCGCCTAAGTTTAAAAATCCTACCGAGTGGTGAGCAAGCCTCTCACTCGGGGGCTTAGCTGCAGTCCAATACTCGCCTAAGTTTTAAAATCCTACCGAGTGGTGAGCAAGCCTCTCACTCAGGGGCTTAGCTGCAGTCCACTACTCGCCTAAGTTTAAAAAATCCTACCGAGTGGTGAGCAAGCCTCTCACTCGGGGGCTTAGCTGCACTCTAGTACTAGCCTAAGTTTCAAAATTCCTACTGGGTGGTGAGCAAGCCTGTCACTCGGGGGCTTAGCTGCAGTCCAGTACTCGTCTAAGTTTAACAAATCCTACCGAGTGGTGAGCAAACCTCCCACTCGGGGGCTTAGCTGTAGTCCAGTACTCGCCTAAGTTTGAAAATCCTACCGAGTGGTGAGCAAGCCTCTCACTCGGGGTTTAGCTGCAGTCCAGTACTCGACTTAGTTTGAAAAATTCTACCGAGTGGTGAGCAACCCTCTCACTCAGGGGCTTAGCTGCAATCCAGTACTTGCCTAACTTTAAAAATCCTATCGAGTGGTGAGCAATCCTCTCACTCGGGGGCTTAGCTGTAGTCCAGTACTCGCCTAAGTTCGAAACGCATCCCTATCCGCAAGGACGACGAGGTACAGGTCGATTGCAACCTTCTCCTTCGGAGTTGTGCCACAAGTACAACATGCGCTTCATCCCAATCCGCAAATACGACGAGGTGCAGGTCGACTGCAACCTTCTCCTTCGGAGCTGCGCCACAAGTACAACGTGCGCTCCATCCCTGTCTGCAAGGACGATGATGTACAGGTCGACTGCAACCTTCTCCCTCGGAGCTGTGCCACAAGAACAACGTCCGCTCTATCCCTATCCGCAAGGACAATGAGGTATATGTCGACTGCAACCTTCTCCTTCGGAGCTGCGCCACAAGTACAACATGCGCTTCATCCCTATCCGCAAGGACGACGAGGTGCAGGTCGACTGCAACCTTCTCCTTCGGAGCTACGCCACAAGTACAATGTGCGGTCCATCCCTATCCACAAGGACGACGAGGGACAGGTCGACTGCAACCTTCTCCTTTGGAGCTGCGCGACAAATACAACGTGCGCTTCGTCCCTATTCGCAAGGACGACGAGGTGCAGGTCGACTGCAACCTTCTCCTTCAGAGATGCGCCACAAGTACAACATGCGCTTCATCCCTATCTACAAGGACGACGAGGTGCAGGTCGACTGGAACCACCTCCTCAGGGCTGCATCTCAAGTACAAAGATTATTCCGAGTGAAGAACAGGCTCCGCTGGAAGGCAAACACAAGCATATTCAGTGATAAACCAAGTTCAGATAAATCCTAAAGTTCAAGACCACAGATCAAAGTACTCGAGCATTCAGCCCGAAGGACTTTAACGATTACAAAATCACTCGGCATTCCGAGGCAAATTCAAGGCAGGGTAAAAAAGTTTGTTCACTCCGCAGGAGGAGGGCTGGCAGGCTCGACGAATTTGTCCAGGTTGATTCCGTCAGCAATCCGAGTGGCGGCAGCAATGAAGGTCACCATGAAGGGCTGGAAGTCATGCCTCTTGGTATTGGCAACCCTGATCGGTGCCAGCTTCTCTTCCCGCGCTTCCCTGCAGTGGACGCGAACCAGAGATAGAGCCACATCAGCGCCACACCGGGGAGAAGACTTCTTCCATTCTTGAACTCGACCGCGAACTTTGTTGAGCTGAGCCATTAGAGACTCGAGGTCATTCTGGAACGTCACCATTGGCCAGAGAGCTGTGTCAATCTGCGACATTGCGACTTTCAGTCGAGCGAGATAATCGACAACACTAGCGATGCGAGATTCCAGTCGGAGTACGTTCATGGCAGCTTCATCCTTCACTTGAGAGTTGATGGGGTCCAAGCTTGTTTCAATTCACCCGGTCTCTTCCTCGAAGTACCGGCAATATTCTACATGCACAGTTCAAGGAGGAGTCAATGGTTATATGTCGAGTCGACAGGAACAAATCAGTCGGATCAAAGAAAATACCTTCAAGCATGAAGAATAGCTTCTTAGCAAGGCTTCCCAGATAATTCTCCAGATCGTTCCTCCTGTGATCAATGCCTTCCATCTTCTCATTCAGATTGTGCTTGTACTTCTTCAGGCTAGTTGCTTCCTTACTGGCTTCGTCAAGGGCGGATTTTAGCTGGGCGTTTTCTTCCTCCAGTTTGTCGACTGAAGCAAACTTCTGTTCAACGAGTGCGGTTTTCTCATCAGCATTTTTCTGCGCGGCCGCCAGATATTGATCCTTCTTCGCCAGAGCTTGGTTCAGTTTCTCTAAAAGAAACAATGCTTGATTCAGAAAAAGTGGAATGAAATCTGGTTCAGAGATAAATCAGTCGACAAGTCTTTCTTACCAGCGGCTTCGTCCTTGGCTTTCTACATAGTTGTCTTGGCCAGCTCCAGATCGAGGTTGATTTGAATCTGCTGCTTCTCCAGCTCAGCAAAACAAGCTCCAAGATCACAAGATTTTTGCAACCAAAGAATAAGTCAGTCGACAGATGAAAAGATTGGTTATTTCGGAGAGTAAAGCGTTAAAGTCAACAAATTCTAAGACTACTGCTGAATCAAACATCCAACAGTAGTCTCGGGGACTACACCCACTGGGTGCACTTAGCGTGCCCCCACTAGTCCAGTTTAAACTCGACATCGTCTGTCCAGCTCGAGTGCAAAAAAAAAGAGTTTTCAGACCATAGTCGACTGTCAGTAGTCGACCACGGTCTCGGGGACTACACCCAGTGGGTGCACTAAGCATGCCCCCACTTCTTCAAGTTCCACTCGACATGGTACGACTAGACCGAGTGAGGAAATTCAAATTCTAAGACGACAATCGACTGCCCACAGTCCACTATAGTCTCGGGGACTACACCCAGTGGGTGCATTCAACGTTCCCCCACTGGTTCAAAGATCCAATCAACACGACCTAGTCGACTCAAGATTCAAATTTGTTCAGTAGCAAGTTAAAACACCCAGTGGGTGTACGAATGTGAAACGCAGATAGATGCAAAGATTCCTCAAGGAAATGTTTTCAGGTAGCATATCCTAACAGAACAAGCAACAAGACGAAAGAGCCAGTCGACAGTCTGCTAACCTGGACGTTGCTCTGAAGAGCGGAGCTGGCGTCATAAGCGGCTTGGCTGGCTTCCTGGACCGTCTTCATCTACTCCATCATGATGCCCACCTGGCGTATGGCTTCTCTGGCAGCACCCACATGGTCCTCTGGGACGTGGTGTGCGACAATAAGTGAAGGTGGATCCGCTGAAGTATGCGCGGCAGACGCAGAAGGCTGAGCACTCGACAGTGGGATAGCAAAGGTGACAGAGGTCCGATTGGCGTCACTAGCCTCCTGAATTACAGGTTCCACCACTGGCATCGACTGAGGCATCTTGCCAGTAGGCATTTTCTTGCTTCGCCTTCCCAAGGGTCTCGGTGGCTCGTCCTCTTCGTCGTCTGGGAGGTCAATGATGTGGAGAAGAGCTGCAAAAAGATCAGTCGCCAAAAATTCATCCTCATTGGTTATACTGCAGTTCAATCGACAAAACAAAGACAAGATCATGAAAGTTATACCGGGGTTAGAGGTGACCGCATCTTCCATGTCCTCATCCTCGCTTTTATAAGCAGAGGTCCAGAGGTAGCAGCACTGCTAGTTTCAAGATTCATTCGGTCAAACCAATGAAAAATAGACAACACAGAATGTCGAGTAAAAGCAAAAGAAGAATACTCACGCAGAAGCAACAGGGATATCAATTTTTATTTTGGGCAGTGCCTTCCGAGTCTTCTGCACTATAACCTTGGGCTGCTTTGGGGCCTTTTCAGTCGGCGCTGAAGAAGACGCCCGAGGACGCTTCGACGACTGCCCGGTCTAAACGGTCGCCTTGTCGCGGGCGCTCGCCGGATCGTGGGTGAGCTTGGATCATGTTTCCCTACGGGGAGGAGAGTCGACCTCTTCTTCATCACTCGGGTCGTCGCTCTCCTCGTCCCCTTCTCCGTCAGATTGCCACTCGCCGCTTTCACCTCCACTTGCTTCCCCTTCCGGGTCCTACTCCTGCTCTCCGTTGGGCATCGAATACATCTCAATAAGGGCCTAGAAGAAAATAAGCAAGAAAAAGTTAGTCGATGGAGCATAAACAGTTGCATGATAAATCAAGATGACACTTAGTAATTCAGAATTGGACTTTGTCTGGTTCATAGGATTGGTCGAGTCAAGGGATTCTCTTGGCCCTCCTGGGGTTATCCTTGTTGCCAGTGATACTCCTCAACCACTTCTCCACCGTATCCTCGTCGACTTCTTCTGGATGCACCCGAGTGGAATTTTCAATGCCCGAGTACATCCACATTGGATGGTCATGGGCCTGAAGTGGTTGAATACGTCGTCTGAGGAAGACTTCCTGCAGATCCATTCCGGTCACACCCTCACGGATAAGGTGGACCACTCGCTCAACCAGTACTTTCACCTCCGCTTTCTCCCCTGGGGTCACTTTCAAGGCGGAGGGTTTCTCTACGCGAGCCATAGAAAAAGGAGGACGTCTAGTCGACTAGCCTGGAGTCGGCTGGTCTTTGCAGTAAAACCAGGTCGACTGCCACCCTCGTACTGACTCAGGAAGAATTATGGCTGGGAAAGAGCTCTCACCCCTCATTTGAATCCCAAGACCCCCACACATCTGGATCACTTGGGTCCTCTCGTCACTCGGATTGGCCTTTTTGACCGACTGGGAGCGACACATGAAAATGTGCTTGAAGACGCCCCAGTGTGGTCAACAACCCAAGAAATTTTTGCACAGAGACACGAAAGCAACAAGATACACAATGGTGTTGGGGGAAAAGTGATGAAGTTGTGCTCCACAGAAGTTCAAGAAAGCCCGAAAATAAGGATGCGGAGGCAAAGAAAATCCGCGGTAGATCTGAGTGGCGAGGAGGACGCACTCACCCTCCTGCAGTCGAGGTTCAGTCTCACCCTCCGGGAGCCGCGCAGATCCGTGGGCAATTAGCCCCTCCTCTACCAGATCGTCGAGGTCGTCCTGGCGGATCGCCGACCAGATCTAGTCGTGCGGCAGACCTGACCTCGACGAGGATCCGCCCCGACTGGACTTTTGCCGTCACCTTCTTCGTGTGGTCCAAAGCCGCCGTCTTCTCCTTCCCCATCACGGCGAGCAGAGCTCGAGCAGGGCGGCGGCGCTGGAGTAGGAGCGGATGTAGTTGGGAAAACAAAGAGGAAAGAAGGAGAATGGGGATGCACTGTACAAAAACGCCAGTCCGGCGCCTTATATGAGGTTACTCCTGAGTGACTGACCTGTAGGCCCGGGCGATCTTATCAAATCCCTCAACAGTCACGCACGCGATACGTTGTGAAAAAGGTGGCACGGAAATCGAGGCGACCTTGCCTTATCCGGCCCGATTACTGCGGCCTCCTCTGCCCCGCGCGCTTCCCAAAATTTGAATCCCGCAAGATCCACGGACAACAGAGCAACCTGTCAGACGGAACATCTACTCCATATTAACACTTGAAGCTTTTCAGTGAAAGTTCACTCGACAAAACCAGGAATGGACCAAGGCGACTAAACAAGAAGTAGGTGTCATCACGCTGGTTCGGTGATCCAAACAAGACACATTCGAAGCGCGAAAAGTGAGTCAGAAGTATTTTCAACTCCTTCTCCACTCAAACCCTAATCCATTCGGGGGCTAATGATGAAGCTATGTACCTAAGGTAGGGTCATAGGCCTGACCTAGTTACCCTCCCTAAGGTCATCACCCTGAAGTCAGAAGCGTTCAAATGATACCATGATCAACTCGACCAGAGACTTTCCACTTGGAAGGATCAACGCCACTCGACCGAAACAGAAACAACTCGATGCACAGAAGACATAAAGTCACTCTACGCAGCAACGGTCGGACATTTACTCTTAGACTTAATAGTCATTTATAGCACTTTATTAAGGACGTTACCTGTAACGCTTCCTCTTTGTGAACATTGAACCCTGTGTAACGGAGGGGAGCTGGGGTCCTGGCGCACTCTATATAAGCCACCCCCTCCTCTGGTACAAGGGTTCGCACCCATGTAAACACACACATACATAATCCAGTCGACCGCCTCCGGGCTCCGAGACGTAGGGCTGTTACTTCCTCCATGAAGGGCTTGAACTCGCAATACTCGTGTGTACAACTTTGCCACAGCTAGGATCTAGCCTCTGCATACCTACCCCCCATTCTACTGTCAGTCTTAGATCCACGACAACGCCCTCGTCCAATCAATCACCACGCGTCGACCAAGGCCGCAGGCTGTTGGGGCCCGTGGCGCTCCGCACTTGCCCTTTGGATTAGCCTTGAAGCCAAGTCCGACCACGCCTTGGGCCTGGAGGCTACTGTTGGCGTTCTGGGAACAGGGGTCCCCATACTTGCCTGCGTGCGGCCCATGGCGTGGCTCCACTCACGGCCCAGTACGTCCCATCTTCACCAGCAAGCACTCAAGACCCTCGCGAGGGGCCAAGCCTCACGAGGTGGACGACACAAGACCTCCTCAGGGGCGGCCTCACCAGGCTGGCTCACGAGGGGTGCAGAGATCAAGGCAAGGCGAACCTCGCGAGGTTCCAATGACGTAAGCCATGACGATCGAGACCAGGCGGGCGCCAGAGCGCACATTGTCCTCGCTTCCTCTTTGGTGCTAAGGTGACAAGCGCAGGCGAGGAGTACCGAGGCATCAGGAAAAGGTTTCCATGTCGGTGCAACGAGACCAGGACTAGCAGGACGGCCGGACGGAGGTCACCTTGGAGCCCAAGACGGCGTCACCACCAGAGCCTTTGGCAGGCGAAGACCACCTTTAGTCAGGATAGCTTGTATTAGCTGTCCCCCTTCATATTGTTCGTTGTGGCATCCCTTCCCACTCAATATTTGCGAAGAGGACCAGGCCCTATATAAATAGGACTAGCCACCACAGTAGGAGGGGGACTGATCTCGAACTCATTCAGTTCATCCACACACCCACCAAAGCACAAGAACACCTCGTCTCAGGAGGCTGTTCTTTCCCTTGTACTGTTCATCCTCAGCCCAAGAGGTAATCCACCACGCCACACTGGAGTAGGGTATTACACTACAACGGTGGCCCGAACCAGTATAAATCTCGTGTCTCCTGTGTTGCGAGTTCATCGAGCTAAGCTCTGAGATCGCGGTGAGGCTGAGGGCGTGATTTGGTAGGTGGAAATATTCACGCGCACCCCAGTGTTCGAACCTCAAGGGTTTTTCCAGAACCCGAAATCCAAAAGTTGTTTCCCCCGACAATAACTATGCGCATTTCTATCAATTGCTCAACAATAATTTGTTTACCCACCGTATATTTTCTTTCAAGAGAGAAGCCTCTAGTAAACCTATGGCCCCTGGGTCTATTTTCCATCATATATTTCCGTATCTATAAACCAAAAAACCCAAAGATATCTTGCTGCAATTTATTTATATTTACTTTAGTTTGCTCTTTTATTTATATTTTATACCTATCTCTATTAGATCTTACTCTTATTCGTGGTGAAGGGATTGACAACCCCTTTTTCGCGTTGTGTGCAAGTGTTCGTTAGTTTGTGCAGGTGCATATATTGGAGACTTGCTTGTGCCTCCTATTGGATTGATACCTTGGTTCCTAACTGAGGGAAATACTTATCTCTACTTTGCTGCATCACCCTTTCCTCTTCAAGGGAAAAATCAACGCAAGCTCAAGAAGTAGCAGGAAGCCATAAATGCATTACCTAAAAGCCAAGTCCATGAAAAATTCAATTTCTCCCTTCAGTTAAATTATTTTTTTAGGACATTTCAAACTATAGGCATTGTATACCTTTTGCTTAATAATATTGTAATAAAATGCAGAATAATCTCATATATAGTACAATCTGTATAATCAGAGCTTAATCAGATATTAATAAAAAACCTATATATCATCCAAATCCTCTATATAGGAAAATAACAATTAATTCCTCGAGAAATCTAACAATGATCTTTCTCGCTATAGTCTTCCAATGGAACCCATCTTTCGCATCAGGATGTGTGCATAGGGTTTCTCATGGATGCATGGCATCAGCAATATGCCCAGGTGGCATCCCACGACAGCATATCACACTATATTATGCCTGTTATTCCTTTGGTTAACCTACATTAAGGATTATGTGTTGCTGCTTGATACAATCCAGACCACCCGGTTGAATCTGCTCCATTCCTCTCCAACATAAACGGATCTAGAGAAGTGCTCGGGGATATGCATCTACCACATCGCAATTTTTCTCTTGATCCAACACTTGGTATGAAGATTAATTATTGGGTTAGTCATGAGTGCAATGTACTAATATTCTCTGTAGTTTGAGAACCGATGACAAACCCACCAGACATCCTATAAGTAAAACCTGTTGGAGCACCAATTACGCAACAGCATGATCTTTTTTAAACAAACATCGATACACCTCAGTCTATGATCATTAGATTGTAGTCGTGACCACCATAGAGCAGTTTCGGCCTCTTTTCCCATGGGGCTCCGCTCAATCTCTTGATCTGCATAGGTGGATGGGTAGGGGCGAGGTGAGCTAGTGCTCGGGGCTAGGGAGGTCAACCCAACTCGGTTCCGATCTCATTCACACTATAAGGGAACCTAAATCATGAGAAAATAGACCATATCCATGGCCATGGAGAGGGAGAAGAAGTTACCGTGGTGCAATTTGAGCAATCCATCTGTTTGGCATGAAAATGGCGAGGATTTCGCTAGGTATCTCGTTGGCCTGAGAAGCACATGGCGCATAAGGGAAGAGAAATCCTTCCTGCTCCGGGGTGGCCGCTGTCAGCGTCAAAACCGACTGATCTCGGGTAGGGGGTCCCGAACTGTGCGTCTGAAGATCGAAGGTAACAAGAGACAGAGGGGACATGATGTTTACCCATATTCGGTCCCTCTTAATGGAGGTAAAACCCTACTTCCTGCTTGATTGGCTTTGATGAGTATAGGGGTTACAAGAGTTGACCTACCTCGAGATCGTAATGGCTAAACCCTAGATGTCTAGCCTATGCGAATTCGGATAGCCTCTATGGACTAAACCCTCCGATTTATATAGACACCAGAGGGGCCTAGGGTTGTTCTATGTCGGCTTGCAGAAGAAGGAAATTACATATCCGGATGCCAATCTTGCCACCACGCATAGGAGAGTCCTATCCAGACATGGGGGGAAGGCCTTCTGCCTTGTATCTTCACGGCCCATCAGTCCAACCCATATCACGTAGCTTGGACACCCAAGGACCCATAAATCTAGGACTCCCTCAGTTGCCCCTGAACTAGTCTTCAATGACAATATGTTCGGCACGTAGATTGTCTTTGGCACTTCAAGGCGGGTTCCTCTTCCCGAACACTTCAAAGCTATCTTCTGAATAAAAGAACTGTATCCGGCTATGCATGAGAGTCACAACCCTCAACCACGAAGGCAAAATGTTTAGTAACAATAATATCTGTCAACTGACAACCTTTTCGGCAAAATTCCACGTCTAGCCTCTTAACGTTTCGAACCATTTTTTGGCCTCCCGCATCGCGTTTCGAGGCGCGAGCACTATTGACACGTCATTGTCAAAATAGAGATCGTGTCCACTTATAGCGGGATCCTCATCAATACGGGTTTGGGTAATCCAACCATGCCATTCGCACAACCCCTTGGGAATAGACGAGTTTTAAGGCCTCGAGGGGGGCGCTTGATATTCACTACCTATATAAGTGGATAAAGATCCCTTTGTCGGCGTTCTGGGAACGGGGGTCCCCAGACTTGCCTACCTGCAGCCCACGGTGTTGATCCTGCAGCGGCATGGTACATCCCACCCTCACCAGCAAGCACTCAACACCCTCGTGAGGGGCCGAGCCTCGCAAGGCGAACGACACAAGACATCCTCAGGGGCGGCCTCGCTAGGCTGGCTCGCGAGGAGCGAAGAGATCAAGGCGAAGGGGCACCTCGTGAAGTTCCCACGACATGAGCCGTGACGACCAAGGCTAGGTGGGTGCCACGCGGGCGCCAGCGCACGCGGAGTACCTGTTGCTTCTTTGGTGCTAAAGGGGCAAGCGCAGGCGAGGAGTCCTGAGGCATCAGGCAAAGGTTTGCATATCGATGCGACAAGACCAAGACCAATAGGATGGCAGGACGGAGGTCATCGCGGAGCTCATGACGGCTTCACCAACAGAGCCTTTGGCACGCGAAGACCACCTTTTGTCATGATAGCTTGTACTAGCTGTCCCACTTCAAATTGGCTGTTGTGGGATCCCTTCCCCCTAACATTTGGGGAGAGGACCCAGGCCTTTATAAATAGGACTAGCCGCCACCTTAGCAAAGGGGGATGATTTAGATCATCCACTACCACACAAGCTCATCATGCTCAAGAACACCTCTCCTCAAGAGGTTGTTCTTTCCTTGTACTTGTTCATCCCTGGCCTACAAGGCAATCCACCACACCAAAGTGGAGTAGGGTATTACACCTCATTGCTTGTGTCCCCTGTTCTTCGAGTTCGATGTGCTGAGCATTGAGATAGTAGTGAGTGAGCGAGCTAGGGGATGTAGAGATCTTCATGCGCACCCAAGTGTTCGAACCTTGAGGGTTTTGCCGGAACCCAAACTCCGACATTTGGCGCGCCAGGTAGGTGTGCGCTGAAGCTTTTCCTTCATCGATCCGCGCTCCACCGCTCCACCACGTGGATGGCAGACGCGCGCCGAGGTCGCACCGAGCACCGGGCCGCCCTGTCCGCCCGTGTCGCTCAAACGGCCTCCGTCGGCGGGCCTCCCCGTCATTCTCCATCACGTGCCGCCAACGCTGCCACCACCCCGGCGGGAAACGAGCAGCAAGCATCTTCGCTGCACCCCTCGGTGCGGCAGGACGGCTGCACCTCTACTCCGTCGCTGAATCCGGCCAGCTCATTGTCCCATGCTCGCCGCGCGCCCATGGATGCGCAGGCCGCGCTGCTCATGGTATGCGAGCTCCTGCGCTACCGCCCGGTCGATGACCTCTATGAGGACTAGCCGGACTGCATTGCCGAGCTCGTCAGCACCGTTGGGGGTCACCTGTCCCGTCTCTCTCGCTACCTCGCCCTCCTCCGGCCACGGGTGACGTAGCCCACGGAGCGCCTCCACCACCTCTGCACCAAGACGGTGCCCTGGCACCAAGGCACGCGGCCCCTCGGCGCGACCTACTGTGCCGGGCGCCCACGCGAGTTGAAGGAAGCTGCCAAGAAGTTCCCCGGCCGCAAGAAAATGCTCCTGCGCTTCCGGCGCCACCACGACAGGACCGCGTGCTGCCTGCGGTGGCGGTGCACGGACATCAAGGGTAGGCTCGGCCTCTGCAAAGGGCCCCGGTGCCCACAGCAGGTTGCCGCGCCTTCACTCCGGAGCTGCATAGCGTCATCTGGCCAGGCAAGTTCAAGCCAGACCTACCTCCTCGCTACGACGGCACCCCCGACTCTAAGGAGTTCATGCAGCTCTATGAGCTGAGCATCGAGGTGGCCAGCGGCAATGAGAAAGTCATGGAGAATTGGTTTCCCATGGCTCTCAAGGATGTTGCTCGTTCGTGGCTCTTGAACATGCCCCCGGGGTCAATCTCTTCCAGGGGTGAGATGCGCGACCGCTTCGTCACCATCTTCCAGGGCACTCGCGATTGCCCTCCGGCTGCGGGAGACCTGCGCCGCTTCAAGTAGCAGCCAGGGGAGACCTTGAAAAATTACATCCAGCGCTTCAACAATGTTCGCCTCAACATCCCTAAGGTGATGTACGAGGCCATCATTTCAGGGTTTTCCGATGGCGTCTGCGTCGTCAATATGAAGGAGGAGTTCGCCATCCACGAGGAGCTATGCACGGCTCTGGAGTTGTTCAACATGGCGACCATGTGCGCAAGAGCTGAGGTAGGGCAGCTTTCCCTCCTGGAGCTCCCTGCTGCCGACCCAGAGGAGAAGAAAGCCAAGGCCAAGGACATGAAGCGCAAGGGGGTGGCCGTGCTCGAGGCAGACACGAAGCACGTCCAGGACCATCCCGAGCCGTCCGAGAGCAGCCGTCCATTCTGCGCCTTCCACAATGTACACAGCCACAACACCAACGATTGTCAGGAGCTTAGGGCCATCCGAGATGGACACTTCAATCGACGCCCCGAGCATAATGACCGGGGCTAAGGCCAAGGCGGAGGATGAGGTGGGGGACGTTGGGACGACCGCGGCCCCCGCCAGGATTGGCGCGACAAGCCTCGTGAGGACGGCTGGTAGGACCAGCCTCGTGAGGGCACCTGGAGGGACCAGCCGTGCGAGGAACGACCTCAGGGCAATGCTGGTCTCCCTCCACTGCAGCCACCACCAAGAAGAAATGACGACGACCATCAGGACGAGGGGGCTGGGGGCTTCCAGGAACCAGGCGCTATCGCCTGCATCTTGGGCGCATGTCGCAGCCCTAGATTATTGCTTGTATTAGTTGCATCATAGAGCAAACATGCATCATGTCTAAATTTCTGAAACTTGGAAGTCAGGAAAGTGGAAGTCTCAAAAACATGAATAAAAGAAGGGCAAAGAACCCTGGAAATCTCATTCTTTGTTTCCAACATGTCCTTTTGCAATGTTTGATAATTTTGGCAAGAGCTATATATCAAACCAGAATTTAGGAACATTTTTAAAGATTTCTTTTTGGGAGTCTGAATTTAAATCAATAGCTATTTGAATTTGAGTTATATTCATATAACTGGAATATAATTTCAAATATCTTTGAAACGTTTTATGTGCATTTGGAAATGTCCATTCAGCAACATAAAATTATTCAAAGGGTTTTGTCACCGTTTTGAAATTGTTTCGAATTTTGAATAGTGGCAGAATATTAAACAACAGAAAACATAACAGAAAAATAAAATAGAACACAAACTTACCTGTAGCCTACCTCGGCCCAGTTACTGTGAAGCCCAGCCCACGCAGCCATCTGCCAGTCGTCGTCCTCCTCCTGACAGAAGGACGCGAGGGCGTGTGCCCACCGCGCGCCGGCACGCGCCGGCCACCTCCTGCTTACGTGCTCGCCGCTGGAGGCACCCGAGGGTGCAACGCACTCCCCTCGACCCCTTGCACCTCCCCCTCTCTCCCAGGACTCCCTCTCCCTCCTCTGCTCGCTTCCGCAGGGCCACCGAGTGCTGTCGTCGACGCCGCTCGGCACCACCGCGGCCACCGGCCACCCCACGCCTTGCCATCGCGCTAAGAAGCTCTGCCTCATCCCCCTCTTCATCCTCACCGAGCCACATGGCGCCAGAAGCCCCTGGACATTGCCAGCACCGCCATTCCCCTCGTCTGTCGCCGTGGATCCTCGTCGTCGATTCGGGAGCTACAGGGCATCCCCGCCCTCGCCCTCGCGCTCGTTAACCACAGCCTCCGCACCTAACCTCTCTCTCCCATATGTCGATTTCTTTCTATAACCGCAGGCTCCATCGAGCTCGAGAGTTCCTCACCGCCGGCCACGAGGTCGCCGTGGCTAGAGCTCATGGATGCTACGTCTGAGCATACCACCATGTTCTGTGCATCCCCTGGAGACGAACGCGACCACCCAACCGCCCTTCCGTGCGCCGTAAGCCTTTTTCCCGTCGAGGCCAAGCTAGCACCGCCGCGCCGAGCTCGTTTCCGGCAAACTCCGGCGACCCCGAACCTAGCTACCTGCTTCCCTGGATGCGGGCGAGCACGAGCTGCGCTCCATTGGACTCGACCACCGCTCTCCTGCCCTTTCGAGAAGTCACCGCCGCGTTTCCTGGTCGCCGGCATTGAGCTCCGGCGATGCTGACGTGGCTCTAGCTTAATTAGGCCTAACCACTAATTAGCACTAACCTAATTGACCCTATGGGTCAATTACATGTGGGTCCCGGCCCCTGATTAACTTATTAGTTTACATTTAATTAAACTGGTTTAGTCACTGTGAGACCGACATGAAGGACCCATGCGTCAGGTTTGACCTGACCGGGTCTGTTGACCTGCTGACATCATGCTGACGCAGTAAAGAATTTTCTGGATTTAAACTTATTCACAAAATTCCAGAAATTGTTACAAACTTCAAAAAATCATCGAAATTAAACAGTAACTCCAAATGAAATAATTTATATATGAAAAATGATCAGAAAAATCCAATCTATCCATCTGTATCATTTTCATGCATGTTAGAACAACTTATGACTACTGTTTAGGACAAATGGAATGATGGAATTTAAATAACCACATGTGGAGTTTGAATTTGAATCTTAGGTTCAAACCAACTCCATTTAACATGTTGCTAGTTGCATTAGCTCAAACCACAACATATTGCCATGTCATGATCATGCATCATATTGTTGCATTGCATTGATTGTGTTCTTTCTGTGTTTGCCGGTATTTGTCCCCTCTCAGTAGACGACGTTCTGACGATGAGTTCGATGACACTGATGAAGAGTTATATCATCTTCAGAAGTGCCAGGCAAGCAAAACCCCCTTGTTCATTCTGATACAATCCCGCTCTCTCGCTCCTGCTCTCTTTTACTACATTACGACAACAACGATTCATCTGTTACTTGCTGCGGTAGTTGAACCCCTTTCCTCTGCATTACCTGTCATTGCCACAGTAAATAGATGAAACCCACTAGCATGAGTAGGAGTTGTTTGAGCCCTGATGTGCCTACTCATTCATGCTTGTTTGTCATGCCTGCAACTGCTTAGAGTTGAGTCAGGTCTGATTCATCGGGGATGAATTGGAATTTGGTGAACATATCCTACTGTTGAGAGCTAAGTGTGTGAACACGATTTGGTAAAGGTAGCGGTGAGAGGCCATGTAGTAGTACATGGTGGGTTGTCTCATTGAGACCATCCTCGGGAACTGAGTTATGTGTTTGTGATCCATGAACAGTTACTACCACACATTGGGTTCCGGTAATTCGGCCCCTCTCGGCTTATTATCGAACTCGATCTCTGTCCAGGAGTTGCAACTAGTTTCTGGTGTTCGTAGGTAGTGTTAGTAGTCTACCAAGTGGCACCCAGTACAGGTGGGCTTGGGACAGACTAGGCACAGTGGCACGGTGTACCAAGTGGCACCCGGATGGTGGGCTTGGGAACCCTGCTCACATCGTTTGGGGCCGTGAGCGACACCACGGTCGGATCTCCTTGCGGATGGAACCCGGATAGGCGATAAACCTTCCCTAAAGACTTGTGTGGTTAGTCAGGTCGTGGCCGACTCCCTCGCCAGGCTTCCGCTTGAAAGTTGCCGAGGTACATGACGTGTACATTGTGGTAAGTGGCGAGAGCGTCTGTGACGAAGTACACCCCTGCAGGGTTATCATTATCTATTCGAATAGCCGGATTCCTCGGATATGTAAACTTGGACCCCTTGCATAGTTCATAGACAAGTGAAAGTGGATACTCTAAAATGCGCAAGATAAGCGTGAGTGCTATGGAGGGCCTTCTCGTAGGGAGACGGCAGCGGATCCATAGTGGTGTATTAATATGGTGAATATGTGGACTCGTGTGCGCCACCTCAAAAGAGTTACTTGCAGTCGTAGTTTAGGATAGCCACCGAGTCAAAGCTGGCTTGCAGCAGTTAAACTCCACCACCCCCTTTATTGATACCGAAGCATATGTAGATAGCTCTGATGTAAGCCTCGTTGGGTACATTTGTACTCACGTTTGCCTATTTTATGTTTTGCAGAGAGACATCAGTCTCGTTAGTGGTTCCGTGTGGACTTCGACGTTTAGCTTGATACCTCAGCTACGATCTTGTGCCCTCGGCAGGATCTGGTAGATAGTCAGGCTTCTCAGCCTTTTTCATTTGTAGATGTCCGTACTCAGACATGTTGTGACACCCCAAAATTTTAACCTTGTTTTATTAATTAAAATTTTGCCAGGGAATTTAAACTTCTATTTTTTGGATTTTCTTTTGATTTCGGAGCCATGCTTTACCTTATTATTATGGAGTTTTTACCTCTAGTGAAAAACTTTCCAAATATATTATTGGACTTGTTTAACCTCTCAAGAAAACAGTTCTATTATCAGCGGATTTATTTGCATAATTATTTCTCTCTGAGCTTTATCCCTTAAAATGATTATTCATTAGTTTTGGAGCTCTTTTTGAACTACAACCACTTGATAAATTTACTTAAAATTCCAACCAAAATTCGGAGATGTCATGTGATGTTTTTAAAACACTTTTATGCAAAAACATCTTTTATTCATGGGATATTTTGGGATCTACACGAAGTTTTCAAAACTGGTCCACATGGCAGTATTGCACTACAACCCATTTAAATATTTCTTTCTAGCTTCCACCAAAATTATGGGATGTTCATAGGAGTATATTATTCAACCTTATGCAATAACCAAGTGATGTACTTTGAAAAATTGGAGTGAATCAACCTCTTTTTCATTCTGGTCCAGCTTGGTGATTTGTACTGCAACCCCAATTTATCTTGCTCTTTTACCCATGATTCTTTTTCCTACTTATAGACCACCATACCAAACCCTTATGTCGAGGAGAGTGGACTCATTGGAGGATTTTTAGTGCATGCAATTATGCCCTTTTGTTTCTGTCCAAAATCAGTTTTCTCACAAACTTGCACTAACAAGTTTTTGCTTGTGACAAACTAACCTCACCACCTTCTGTATCACCTAAAGAGACTATGATCTAGAGATTTGGGCCACACCAAGAGTTGCCTAGATGCCATTGGCATTCTGTCAAACACCTTGAGTGCATGTACTGATTTGGCATGATCTTTAGTCTGCATTGTGGACTTGACCCCCTGACCCAACCAACATGTCCACTATGGTCCTAGCTAACCCTAACCCAGGCCTGCTAATCCCCAGCCCCATCCTAATCCTCTAGCACGCTCTGGCATTGCGTCGATCACATAGCGTGCGTGCAATGGGCGCACCCAAGAGCACGCGTTTTGCACGTGCGTGAATGCAAGTCGCCGTGTCCCGCTACTGCCTACCGGTGCCCATCCTGGCTTCTCCCCTCTCCCAACCGTCGCGCCCGACCCCTCCCTCACCGCAGGCCCACACTGGCCCCCTCCTGGCGCCCTACAGCACCGCCGCCGCAAGTCGCCACCGCCGCACCGACAGCTCTACCATGGACGGCGCCGCCCGAGCCACACGCTTGCGCCAGCTGCCCTCTGGAGCAGTCCGAGCTCATCCAGAAGCTCGTCTGCAAGCGCTCGTCACTGCCACGTCGCCCTGGCCACTACAGAATGGTGGTTCGCCGTTGTTCCTATCCACGGCCGTGGAACCGGCATGATTGCGCTATAAATAGGACCCCCGAGCTCGTTCGATCCCTCAGACAAGCTCAAGCCATTCCACTAGGCCTCCCTTAGCCTGCAATCGACCAGGGAAGGCCGTCTTCCCCGTCTCCCGCCAGTTCGGCCGCCGCCGCCTCCCGACCCCGTTCATCGCAACAAGAGCCCTCCCCGTCCAACCAGCACCACCACCCGACTCCCCATGGCCTTGCGGAGCCGCCCAAGCCCTCAGCTGCGACGGGGAACCACCGTATAGCAAAACCCCAAACCACCTAAAGCCTCCTCCGCCGTGCACCTCGCCGCCGGCGACTCCATCCACCCTCGACGACCCAACGACCGAGTGGTGAGCAAGCCTCTTACTCGGGGGCTTAGCTGTAGTCTAGTACCCACCTATGTATAAAAAAATCCAACCGAGTGGTGAGCAAGCCTCCCACTCGAGGGCTTAGCTGCACTCCAGTACTCGCCTAAGTTTGGAAAACCCTACCGAGTGGTGAGCAAGCCTCTCACTCGGGGCTTAGCTCGCCTAAGTTTAAAAAATCCTACCGAGTGGTGAGCAAGCCTCTCACTCGGGGCTGAGCTGCACTCCAGTACTCGCCTAAGTTTGAAAAATCCTACCGAGTGTTGAGCAAGCCTCTCACTCGGGGGCTTAGCTGCAGTCCACTACTCGCCTAAGTTTAAAAAATCCTACCAAGTGGTGAGCAATCCTCTCACTCGGGGGCTTAGCCGCCGTCCAGTACTCGCCTAAGTTTGAAAAATCCTACCGAGTGGTGAGCAACCCTCTCACTCGGGCGCTTAGCTGCAGTTCACTACTTGCCTAAGTTTAAAAAATCCTACCGAGTGGTGAGCAAGCCTCTCACTCGGGGGGCTTAGCTCCAGTCCTGTACTCACCTAAGTTTAAAAATCCTACGGAGTTGTGAGCAAGCCTCTCACTCGGGGGCTTAGCTGCAGTCCAGTTCTCGCCTAAGTTTAAAAAAGCCTACCGATTGGTGAGCAAGCCTCTCACTCGGGGTTTAGCTGCACTCCAATACTCGTCTAAGTTTGAAAAATCCTACCGAGTGGTGAGCAACCCTCTCACCCGGGCTCTTAGCTGCACTCCAGTACTCGCCTAAGTATCAAAAATCCTACTGAGTGGTGAGCAAGCCTCTCCCTCGGGGACTTAGCTGCAGTCCAGTACTCGCCTAAGTTTAAAAAATCCGACCGAGTGGTGAGCAAGCCTCTCACTCGGGTGGCTTAGCTGCAGTCCAATACTCGCCTAAGTTTAAAAATCCTACCGAGTGTTGAGCAATCCTCTCACTCGGGGGCTTAGCTGCAGTCGAGTACTCGCCTAAGTTTGAAAAATCCTACCGAGTGGTGAGCAAGCCTCTCACTCGGGGGCTTAGCTGCAGTCCAGTACTCGCCTAAGTTTAAAAAATCCTACCGAGTGGTGAGGAAGCCTCTCACTCGGGGTCTTAGCTGTAGTCCAGTACTCGCCTAAGTTTGAAAAATCCTACCGAGTGGTGAACAAGCCTCTCACTCGGGGGCTTAGCTGCAGTCCAGTACTCGCCTTAGTTTGAAAATTTCTACCGAGTGGTGAGCAACCCTCTCACTCGGGGACTTAGCTGCACTCCAGTACTCGCCTAAGTTTGAAAAATCCTACCGATTGGTGAGCAAGCCTCTCACTCGGGGGCTTAGCTGCAGTCCACTACTCGTCTAAGTTTAAAAAATCCTACCGAGTGGTGAGCAAGCCTATCACTCGGGGGTTTAGCTGCACTCCAATACTCGCCTAAGTTTGAAAAATCCTACCGAGTGGATTTTCTTTTGATTTTAGAGCCATGCTTTACCTTATTATTATGGAGTTTTTACCTCTAGTGAAAAACTTTCCAAATATATTATTGGACTTGTTTAACCTCTCAAGAAAACATTTCTATTATCAGCGGATTTATTTGCATAATTATTTCTCTCTGAGCTTTATCCCTTAAAATGATTATTCATTAGTTTTGGAGCTCTTTTTGAACTACAACCACTTGATAAATTTACTTAAAATTCCAACCAAAATTCGGAGATGTCATGTGATGTTTTTAAAACATTTTTGTGCAAAAACATCTTTTATTCATGGGATATTTTGGGCTCTACACGAAGTTTTCAAAACTGGTCCACATGGCAGTATTGCACTACAACCCATTTAAATATTTCTTTCTAGCTTCCACCAAAATTATGGGACGTTCATAGGAGTATATTATTCAACCTTATGCAAAACCCAGTGATGTACTTTGAAAAATTGGAGTGAATCAACCTCTTTTTCATTCTGGTCTAGCTTGGTGATTTGTACTGCAACCCCAATTTATCTTGCTCTTTTACCCATGATTCTTTTTCCTACTTATAGACCACCATACCAAACCCTTATGTCCAGGAGAGTGGACTCATTGGAGGATTTTTAGTGCATGCAATTATGCCCTTTTGTTTCTTTCCAAAATCAGTTTTCTCACAAACTTGCACTAACAAGTTTTTGCTTGTGACAAACTAACCTCACCACCTTCTGTATCACCTAGAGAGACTATGATCTAGAGATTTGGGCCACACCAAGAGTTGCCTAGATGCCATTGGCATTCTGTCAAACACCTTGAGTGCATGTACTGATTTGGCATGATCTTTAGTCTGCATTGTGGATTTGACCCCCTGACCCAACCAACATGTCCACTAAGCTCCTAGCTAACCCTAACCCAGGCCTGCTAATCCCCAGCCCCATCCTAATCCTCTTGCACGCTCTGGCATTGCGTCGATCACATAGCGTGCGTGCACTGGGCGCACCCAAAGCATGCGTTTTGCACGTGCGTGCGCGCAAGTCGCCGTGTCCCGCTACTGCCTACCGGTGCCCATCCTGGCTTCTCCCCTCTCCCAACCGTCGCGCCCGACCCCTCCCTCACCGCAGGCCCACCCTGGCCCCCTCCTGGCGCCCTACAGCACCGCTGCCGCAAGTCGCCACCGCCGCCCCGACAGCTCTGCCATGGACGGCGCCGCCCGAGCCACATGCTTGCGCCAGCTGCCCTCTGGAGCAGTCCGAGCTCATCCAGAAGCTCGTCTACAAGCACTCATCACCGCCACGTCGCCCTGGCCACTACAGAACGGTGGTTCGCTGTTGTTCCTATCCACGGCCGCGGAACCGGCATGATTGCGCTATAAATAGGACCCCCGAGCTCGTTCGATCCCTCAGACAAGCTCAAGCCATTCCACTAGGCCTCCCTTAGCCTGCAATCGACCATGGAAGGCCGTCTTCCCCGTCTCCCGCCAGTTCGGCCGCCGCCGCCTCCCGACCCCGTTCATCGCAACAAGAGCCCTCCCCGTCCAACCAGCACCACCACCCGACTCCCCATGGCCTTGCGGAGCCGCCCAAGCCCTCAGCTGCGACGGGGAACCACCGTAGAGCAAAACCCCAAACCACCTGAAGCCTCCTTTGCCGTGGACCTCGCCGCCGGCGACTCCATCCACCCTCGACGACCCAACGACCGAGTGGTGAGCAAGCCTCTTACTCGGGGGCTTAGCTGCAGTCTAGTACCCGCCTATGTATAAAAAAATCCAACCGAGTGGTGAGCAAGCCTCTCACTCAAGGGCTTAGCTGCACTCCAGTACTCGCCTAAGTTTGGAAAACCCTACCTAGTGGTGAGCAAGCCTCTCACTCGGGGCTTAGCTCGCCTAAGTTTAAAAAATCCTACCGAGTGGTGAGCAAGCCTCTCACTCGGGGCTGAGCTGCACTCCAGTACTCGCCTAAGTTTGAAAAATCCTACCGAGTGGTGAGCAAGCCTCTCACTCGGGGGCTTAGCTGCAGTCCACTACTCGCCTAAGTTTAAAAAATCCTACCAAGTGGTGAGCAAGCCTCTCACTCGGGGGCTTAGCTGTCCTCCAGTACTCGCCTAAGTTTGAAAAATCCTACCGAGTGGTGAGCAACCCTCTCACTCGGGCGCTTAGCTGCAGTTCACTACTCGCCTAAGTTTAAAAAATCCTACCGAGTGGTGAGCAAGCCTCTCACTAGGGGGGCTTAGCTCCAGTCCTGTACTCGCCTAAGTTTAAAAATCCTACCGAGTGGTGAGCAATCCTCTTACTAGGGGGCTTTGCTGCAGTCCAGTACTCGCTTAAGTTTAAAAAGCCTATCGAGTGGTGAGCAAGCCTCTCACTCGGGGTTTAGCTGTAGTCCAGTACTCGCCTAAGTTTGAAAAATCCTACCGAGTGGTGAACAAGCCTCTCACTCGGGGGCTTATCTGCAGTACAGTACTCGCCTTAGTTTGAAAAATTCTATCGAGTGGTGAGCAACCCTCTCACTCGGGGCCTTAGCTGCACTCCAGTACTCCCCTAAGTTTGAAAAATCCTACCGATTGGTGAGCAAGCCTCTCACTCGGGGGCTTAGCTGCAGTCCACTACTCGCCTAAGTTTAAATAATCCTACAGAGTGGTGAGCAAGCCTCTCCCTCGGGGGCTTAGCTGCAGTCCACTACTTGCCTAAATTTAAAAAATCCGACCAACTGGTGAGCAAGCCTCTCACTCGGGGGGCTTAGCTGTAGTCCAGTACTCGCCTAAGTTTAAAGATCCTACCGAGTGGTGAGCAATCCTCTGACTCGGGGGCTTAGCTGCCGTACAGTACTCGCCTAAGTTTGAAAAATCCTACCGAGTGGTGAGCAACCCTCTCACTCGGGCACTTTGCTCCAGTTCACTGCTCGCCTCAGTTTAAAAAATCCTACCGAGTGGTGAGCAAGCCTCTCACTAGGGGGGGCTTAGCTCCAGTCCTGTACTCGCCTATGTTTAAAAATCCTACCGAGTGGTGAGCAATCCTCTTACTCGGGGGCTTAGCTGCAGTCCAGTACTCGCCTAAGTTTAAAAAGCCTACCGAGTGGTGAGCAAGCCTCTCACTCGGGGTTTAGCTGCACTCCAATACTCGCCTAAGTTTGAAAAATCCTACCGAGTGGTGAGCAACCCTCTCACCCGGGCTCTTAGCTGCAGTCCACTACCCGCCTAAGTTCAAAAAATCCTACCGAGTGGTGAGCAAGCCGCTCCCTCGGGGGCTTAGCTGCAGTCCAGTACTCGCCTAAGTCTAAAAAATCCGACCGAGTGGTGAGCAAGCCTCTCACTCGGGAGGCTTAGCTGTAGTCCAGTACTCGCCTAAGTTTAAAAATCCTACCGAGTGGTGAGCAATCCTCTCACTCGGGGGCTTAGCTGCAGTCCAGTACTCGCCTAACTTTTAAAATCCTACCGAGTGGTGAGCAAGCCTCTCACTCGGGGGCTTAGCTGCAGTCCAGTTCTCGCCTAAGTCTAAAAATTTCTACCGAGTGGTGAGCAAGCCTCTCACTCGGCTGCTTAGCTGCAGTCCACTACTCGCCTAAGTTTAAAAAATCCTATCGAGTGGTGAGCAAGCCTCTCACTCGGCCGATTAGCTGTAGTCCAGTACTCGCCTAAGTTAAAAAAATCCTACCGAGTGGTGAGCAAGCCTCTCACTCGGGGTCTTAGTTGTAGTCCAGTACTAGCCTAAGTTTGAAAAATCCTACCGAGTGGTGAGCAAACCTCTCACTCGGGGGCTTAGCTGCAGTCCAGTACTCGCCTTAGTTTGAAAAATTCTACTGAGTGGTGAGCAACCCTCTCACTCGGGGGCTTAGCTGCACTCCAGTACTCGCCTAAGTTTGAAAAATCCTACCGATTGGTGAGCAAGCCTCTCACTCGGGGGCTTAGCTGCAGTCCACTACTCGCCTAAGTTTAAAAAATCCTATCGAGTGGTGAGCAAGCCTCTCCCTCGGGGGCTTAGCTGCAGTCCAGTACTCGCCTAAGTTTAAAAAATCCGACCGAGTGGTTAGCAAGCCTCTCACTCGGGGGGCTTAGCTGTAGTCCAGTACTCGCCTAAGTTTAAAAATCCTACCGAGTGGTAAGCAATCCTGTCACTCGGGGGCTTAGTTAGAGTCCAGTACTCGCCTAAGTTTTAAAATCCTACGGAGTTGTGAGCAAGCCTCTCACTCGGGGGCTTAGCTGCAGTCCAGTTCTCGCCTAAGTTTAAAAAATTCTACCGAGTGGTGAGCAAGCCTCTCACTCGGGGGCTTAGTTGCAGTCCACTACTCGCCTAAGTTTAAAAAATCCTACCGAGTGGTGTGCAAGCCTCTCACTCGGCCGATTAGCTGTCCTCCAGTACTCTCCTAAGTTTAAAAAATTCTACCGAGTGGTGAGAAAGCCTGTCACTCGGGGGCTTAGCTGCAGTCCAGTACTCGCCTAAGTTTAAAAAATCCTACCGAGTGGTGAGCAAGCCTCTCACTCGGGGGCTTAGCTGCAGTCCAGAACTCGCCTTAGTTTCAAATATTCTACCGAGTGGTGAGCAACCCTCTCACTCGGGGGCTTAGCTGCACTCCAGTACTCGCCTAAGTTTGAAAAATCCTACGGATTGTTGAGCAAGCCTCTCACTCGGGGGCTTAGCTGCAGTCCAGTAATCGCCTAAGTTTAAAAAATCCTACCGAGTGGTGAGCAAGCCTCTCACTCGGGGTCTTAGCTATAGTCCAGTACTCGCCTAAGTTTGAAAAATCCTACCGAGTGGTGAACAAGCCTCTCACTCGGGGGCTTAGCTGCAGTACAATACTCGCCTTAGTTTGAAAAATTCTATCGAGTGGTGAGCAACCCTCTCACTCGGGGCCTTAGCTGCACTCCAGTACTCCCCTAAGTTTGAAAAATCCTACCGATTGGTGAGCAAGCCTCTCACTCGGGGGCTTAGCTGTAGTCCACTACTCGCCTAAGTTTAAAAAATCCTACCGAGTGGTGAGCAAGCCTCTCCCTCGGGGGCTTAGCTGCAGTCCAGTACTTGTCTAAATTTAAAAAATCCGACCGACTAGTGAGCAAGCCTCTCACTCGGGGGGCTTAGCTGTAGTCCAGTACTCGCCTAAGTTTAAAAATCCTACCGAGTGGTGAGCAATCCTCTGACTCGGGGGCTTAGCTGCCGTACAGTACTCGCCTAAGTTTGAAAAATCCTACCGAGTGGTGAGCAACCCTCTCACTCGGGCACTTAGCTCCAGTTCACTGCTCGCCTCAGTTTAAAAAATCCTACCGAGTGGTGAGCAAGCCTCTCACTAGGGGGGGCTTAGCTCCAGTCCTGTACTCGCCTATGTTTAAAAATCCTACCGAGTGGTTAGCAATCCTCTTACTCAGGGGCTTAACTGCAGTCCAGTACTCGCCTAAGTTTAAAAAAGCCTACCGAGTGGTGAGCAAGCCTATCACTCGGGGGTTTTGCTGCACTCCAATACTCGCCTAAGTTTGAAAAATCCTACCGAGTGGTGAGCAACCCTCTAACCCGGGCGCTTAGCTGCAGTCCACTACTCGCCTAAGTTTAAAAAATCCTACCGAGTAGTGAGCAAGCCTCTCCCTCGGGGGCTTAGCTGCAGTCCAGTACTCGCCTAAGTTTAAAAATCCTACCGAGTGGTGAGCAATCCTCTCACTCGGGGGCTTAGCTGCAGTCCACTAGTCGCCTAAGTTTTGAAATCCTACCGAGTGGTGAGCCAGCCTCTCACTCGGGGGCTTAGCTGCAGTCCAGTTCTCGCCTAAGTTTAAAACATTCTACCGTGTGGTCAGCAAGCCTCTAACTCGGGGGCTTAGCTGCAGTCCACTACTCGCCTAAGTTTAAAAAATCCTACCGAGTGGTGAGCAAGCCTCTCACTCGGCCGATTAGCTGCACTCCAGTACTCGCCTAAGTTTCAAAAATCCTACTGAGTGGTGACCAAGCCTCTCACTCGGGGGCTTAGCTACAGTCCAGTACTCGCCTAAGTTTAAAAAATCCTACCGAGTGGTGAGTGTAACGCTTTGGACACAGCCGCCGGTGGTCGTTACTCCTGGCGGGATCTAGACTGGCCCCACAGATCAATACTAGTCTTTTCTGCGCACTTTGTCCTAACTCGTGCACACCCGGGAGCAACTTCCCGATCGGTCACCCATCCTGACACTACTCCAAGCTGAGCACGCTTAACTTTGGAGTTCTATCCGAATGGGCTCCCGGAAAAGAAGGAATTCTTATTGATATGAGTAGTCTATCATCCCTAATAAGCCAGGCTATCACAGTGAGCAAGCCTCTCACTCGGGGTCTTAGTTGTAGTCCAGTACTCGCCTAATTTTGAAAAATCCTACCGAGTGGTGAGCAAGCCTCTCACTCGGGGGCTTAGCTGCAGTCCAGTACTCGCCTTAGTTTGAAAAATTATACCGAGTGGTGAGCAACCCTCTCACTCGGGGGCTTAGCTGCACTCCAGTACTCGCCTATGTTTGAAAAATCCTACCGATTGGTGAGCAAGCCTCTCACTCGGGGGCTTAGCTGCAGTCCAGTACTTGCCTAACTTTAAAAAATACGACCGACTGGTGAGCAAGCCTCTCACTCGGGGGGCTTAGCTGTAGTCCAGTACTCGTCACCGCCACGTCGCCCTGGCCACTACAGAACGGTGGTTCGCTGTTGTTCCTATCCACGGCCGCGGAACCGGCATGATTGCGCTATAAATAGGACCCCCGAGCTCGTTTGATCCCTCAGACAAGCTCAAGCCATTCCACTAGGCCTCCCTTAGCCTGCAATCGACCAGGGAAAGCCGTCTTCCCCGTCTCCCGCCAGTTCGCCGCCGCCGCCTCCCGACCTCGTTCATCGCAACAAGAGCCCTCCCCGTCCAACCAGCACCACCACCCGACTCCCCATGGCCTTGCGGAGCCGCCCAAGCCCTCAGCTGCGACGGGGAACCACCGTACAGCAAAACCCCAAACCACCTGAAGCCTCCTTCGCCGTGGACCTCGCCGCCGGCGACTCCATCCACCCTCGACGACCCAACGACCGAGTGGTGAGCAAGCCTCTTACTCGGGGGCTTAGCTGCAGTCTCGTACCCGCCTATGTATAAAAAAATCCAACCGAGTGGTGAGCAAGCCTCTCACTCAAGGGCTTAGTTGCACTCCAGTACTCGCCTAAGTTTGGAAAACCCTACCGAGTGGTGAGCAAGCCTCTCGCTCGGGGCTTAGCTCGCCTAAGTTTAAAAAATCCTACCGAGTGGTGAGCAAGCCTCTCACTCGGGGCTGAGCTGCACTCCAGTACTCGCCTAAGTTTGAAAAATCCTACCGAGTGGTGAGCAAGCCTCTCACTCTGGGGCTTAGCTGCAGTCCACTACTCGCCTAAGTTTAAAAAATCCTACCAAGTGGTGAGCAAGCCTCTCACTCGGGGGCTTAGCTGCCGTCCAGTACTCGCCTAAGTTTGAAAAATCCTACCGAGTGGTGAGCAACCCTCTCACTTGGGCGCTTAGCTGTAGTTCACTACTCGCCTAAGTTTAAAAAATCCTACCGAGTGGTGAGCAAGCCTATCACTCGGGGGTTTTGCTGCACTCCAATACTCGCCTAAGTTTGAAAAATCCTACCGAGTGGTGAGCAACCCTCTAACCCGGGCGCTTAGCTGCAGTCCACTACTCGCCTAAGTTTAAAAAATCCTACCGAGTAGTGAGCAAGCCTCTCCCTCGGGGGCTTAGCTGCAGTCCAGTACTCGCCTAAGTTTAAAAATCCTACCGAGTGGTGAGCAATCCTCTCACTCGGGGGCTTAGCTGCAGTCCACTAGTCGCCTAAGTTTTGAAATCCTACCGAGTGGTGAGCAAGCCTCTCACTCGGGGGCTTAGCTGCAGTCCAGTTCTCGCCTAAGTTTAAAACATTCTACCGTGTGGTCAGCAAGCCTCTAACTCGGGGGCTTAGCTGCAGTCCACTACTCGCCTAAGTTTAAAAAATCCTACCGAGTGGTGAGCAAGCCTCTCACTCGGCCGATTAGCTGCACTCCAGTACTCGCCTAAGTTTCAAAAATCCTACTGAGTGGTGACCAAGCCTCTCACTCGGGGGCTTAGCTACAGTCCAGTACTCGCCTAAGTTTAAAAAATCCTACCGAGTGGTGAGTGTAACGCTTTGGACACAGCCGCCGGTGGTCGTTACTCCTGGCGGGATCTAGACTGGCCCCACAGATCAATACTAGTCTTTTCTGCGCACTTTGTCCTAACTCGTGCACACCCGGGAGCAACTTCCCGATCGGTCACCCATCCTGACACTACTCCAAGCTGAGCACGCTTAACTTTGGAGTTCTATCCGAATGGGCTCCCGGAAAAGAAGGAATTCTTATTGATATGAGTAGTCTATCATCCCTAATAAGCCAGGCTATCACAGTGAGCAAGCCTCTCACTCGGGGTCTTAGTTGTAGTCCAGTACTCGCCTAATTTTGAAAAATCCTACCGAGTGGTGAGCAAGCCTCTCACTCGGGGGCTTAGCTGCAGTCCAGTACTCGCCTTAGTTTGAAAAATTATACCGAGTGGTGAGCAACCCTCTCACTCGGGGGCTTAGCTGCACTCCAGTACTCGCCTATGTTTGAAAAATCCTACCGATTGGTGAGCAAGCCTCTCACTCGGGGGCTTAGCTGCAGTCCAGTACTTGCCTAACTTTAAAAAATACGACCGACTGGTGAGCAAGCCTCTCACTCGGGGGGCTTAGCTGTAGTCCAGTACTCGTCACCGCCACGTCGCCCTGGCCACTACAGAACGGTGGTTCGCTGTTGTTCCTATCCACGGCCGCGGAACCGGCATGATTGCGCTATAAATAGGACCCCCGAGCTCGTTTGATCCCTCAGACAAGCTCAAGCCATTCCACTAGGCCTCCCTTAGCCTGCAATCGACCAGGGAAAGCCGTCTTCCCCGTCTCCCGCCAGTTCGCCGCCGCCGCCTCCCGACCTCGTTCATCGCAACAAGAGCCCTCCCCGTCCAACCAGCACCACCACCCGACTCCCCATGGCCTTGCGGAGCCGCCCAAGCCCTCAGCTGCGACGGGGAACCACCGTACAGCAAAACCCCAAACCACCTGAAGCCTCCTTCGCCGTGGACCTCGCCGCCGGCGACTCCATCCACCCTCGACGACCCAACGACCGAGTGGTGAGCAAGCCTCTTACTCGGGGGCTTAGCTGCAGTCTCGTACCCGCCTATGTATAAAAAAATCCAACCGAGTGGTGAGCAAGCCTCTCACTCAAGGGCTTAGTTGCACTCCAGTACTCGCCTAAGTTTGGAAAACCCTACCGAGTGGTGAGCAAGCCTCTCACTCGGGGCTTAGCTCGCCTAAGTTTAAAAAATCCTACCGAGTGGTGAGCAAGCCTCTCACTCGGGGCTGAGCTGCACTCCAGTACTCGCCTAAGTTTGAAAAATCCTACCGAGTGGTGAGCAAGCCTCTCACTCTGGGGCTTAGCTGCAGTCCACTACTCGCCTAAGTTTAAAAAATCCTACCAAGTGGTGAGCAAGCCTCTCACTCGGGGGCTTAGCTGCCGTCCAGTACTCGCCTAAGTTTGAAAAATCCTACCGAGTGGTGAGCAACCCTCTCACTTGGGCGCTTAGCTGTAGTTCACTACTCGCCTAAGTTTAAAAAATCCTACCGAGTGGTGAGCAAGCCTCTCACTAGGGGGGCTTAGCTCCAGTCCTGTACTCGCCTAAGTTTAAAAATCCTACCGAGTGGTGAGCAATCCTCTTACTCGGGGGCTTAGCTGCAGTCCAGTACTCGCCTAAGTTTAAAAAGCCTACCGAGTGGTGAGCAAGCCTCTCACTCGGGGTTTAGCTGTAGTCCAGTACTCGCCTAAGTTTGAAAAATCCTACCGAGTGGTGAACAAGCCTCTCACTCGGGGGCTTAGCTGCAGTACAGTACTCGCCTTAGTTTGAGAAATTCTATCGAGTGGTGAGCAACCCTCTCACTCGTGGCCTTAGTTGCACTCCAGTACTCCCCTAAGTTTGAAAAATCATACCGATTGGTGAGCAAGCCTCTCACTCGGGGGCTTAGCTGCAGTCCACTACTCGCCTAAGTTTAAAAAATCCTACCGAGTGGTGAGCAAGCCTCTCCCTCGGGGGCTTAGCTGCAGTCCAGTACTTTCCTAAATTTAAAAAATCCGACCGACTGGTGAGCAAGCCTCTCACTCGGGGGGCTTAGCTGTAGTCCAGTACTCGCCTAAGTTTAAAAATCCTACCGAGTGGTGAGCAATCCTCTGACTCGGGGGCTTAGCTGCCGTACAGTACTCGCCTAAGTTTGAAAAATCCTACCAAGTGGTGAGCAACCCTCTCACTCGGGCACTTAGCTCCAGTTCACTGCTCGCCTCAGTTTTAAAAATCCTACCGAGTGGTGAGCAATCCTCTTACTCGGGGGCTTAGCTGCAGTCCAGTACTCGCCTATGTTTAAAAAGCCTACCGAGTGGTGAGGAAGCCTCTCACTCGGGGTTTAGCTGCACTCCAATACTCGCCTAAGTTTGAAAAATCCTATCGAGTGGTGAGCAACCCTCTCACCAGGGCTCTTAGCTGCAGTCCACTACCCGCCTAAGTTCAAAAAATCCTACCGAGTGGTGAGCAAGCCTCTCCCTCGGGGGCTTAGCTACAGTCCAGTACTCGCCTAAGTTTAAAAAATCCGACCGAGTGGTGAGCAAGCCTCTCACTCGGGAGGCTTAGCTGCAGTCCAGTACTCGCCTAAGTTTAAAAATCCTACCGAGTGGTGAGCAATCCTCTCACTCGGGGGCTTAGCTGCAGTCCAGTACTCGCCTAACTTTTAAAATCCTACCGAGTGGTGAGCAAGCCTCTCACTCGGGGGCTTAGCTGCAGTCCAGTTCTCGCCTATGTTTAAAAAATTCTACCGAGTGGTGAGCAAGCCTCTCACTCGGAGGCTTAGCTGCAGTCCACTACTCGCCTAAGTTTAAAAAATCCTACCGAGTGGTGAGCAAGCCTCTCACTCGGCCGATTGGCTGCACTCCAGTACTCGCCTATGTTTTAAAAATCCTACTGAGTGGTGAGCAAGCCTCTCACTCGGGGGCTTAGCTGCAGTCCAGTACTCGCCTAAGTTTAAAAAATCCTACCGATTGGTGAGCAAGCCTCTCACTCGGGGGCTTAACTGCAGTCCAGTACTCGCCTAAGTTTAAAAAATCCTACCGATTGGTGAGCAAGCCTCTCACTCAGGGGCTTAGTTGTAGTCCAGTACTCGCCTAAGTTTGAAAAATCCTACCGAGTGGTGAGCAAACCTCTCACTCGGGGGCTTAGCTGCAGTCCAGTACTCGCCTTAGTTTGAAAAATTCTACTGAGTGGTGAGTAACCCTCTCACTCGGGGGCTTAGCTGCACTCCAGTACTCGCCTAAGTTTGAAAAATCCTACCGATTGGTGAGCAAGCCTCTCACTCGGGGGCTTAGCTGCAGTCCACTAGTCGCCTAAGTTTAAAAAATCCTATCGAGTGGTGAGCAACCCTCTCCCTCGGGGGCTTAGCTGCAGTCCAGTACTCGCCTTAGTTTGAAAAATTCTACTGAGTGGTGAGCAACCCTCTCACTCGGGGGCTTAGCTGCACTCCAGTACTCGCCTAAGTTTGAAAAATCCTACCGATTGGTGAGCAAGCCTCTCACTCGGGGGCTTAGCTGCAGTCCACTACTCGCCTAAGTTTAAAAAATCCTATCGAGTGGTGAGCAAGCCTCTCCCTCGGGGGCTTAGCTGCAGTCCAGTACTCGCCTAACTTTAAAAAATCCGACCGAGTGGTGAGCAAGCCTCTCACTCGGGTTGCTTAGTTGTAGTCCAGTACTCGCCTAAGTTTAAAAATCCTACCGAGTGGTAAGCAATCCTCTCACTCGGGGGCTTAGTTGCAGTCCAGTACTCGCCTAAGTTTTAAAATCCTACGGAGTTGTGAGCAAGCCTCTCGCTCGGGGGCTTAGCTGCAGTCCAGTTCTCGCCTAAGTTTAAAAAATCCGACCGACTGGTGAGCAAGCCTCTCACTCGGGGGGCTTAGCTGTAGTCCAGTACTCGCCTAAGTTTAAAAATCCTACCGAGTGGTGAGCAATCCTCTTACTCGGGGGCTTAGCTGCAGTCCAGTACTCGCCTAAGTTTAAAAAGCCTACCGAGTGGTGAGGAAGCCTCTCACTCGGGGTTTAGCTGCACTCCAATACTCGCCTAACTTTGAAAAATCCTATCGAGTGGTGAGCAACCCTCTCACCAGGGCTCTTAGCTGCAGTCCACTACCCGCCTAAGTTCAAAAAATCCTACAGAGTGGTGAGCAAGCCTCTCCCTCGGGGGCTTAGCTACAGTCCAGTACTCGCCTAAGTTTAAAAAATCCGACCGAGTGGTGAGCAAGCCTCTCACTCGGGAGGCTTAGCTGCAGTCCAGTATTCGCCTAAGTTTAAAAATCCTACCGAGTGGTGAGCAATCCTCTCACTCGGGGGATTAGCTGAAGTCCAGTACTCGCCTAACTTTTAAAATCCTACCGAGTGGTGAGCAAGCCTCTCACTCGGGGGCTTAGCTGCAGTCCAGTTCTCGCCTAAGTTTAAAAAATTCTACCGAGTGGTGAGCAAGCCTCTCACTCGGAGGCTTAGCTGCAGTCCACTACTCGCCTAAGTTTAAAAAATCCCACCGAGTGGTGAGCAAGCCTCTCACTTGGCCGATTAGCTGCACTCCAGTACTCGCCTATGTTTTAAAAATCCTACTGAGTGGTGAGCAAGCCTCTCACTCGGGGGCTTAGCTGCAGTCCAGTACTCACCTAAGTTTAAAAAATCCTACCGATTGGTGAGCAAGCCTCTCACTCGGAGGCTTAGCTGCAGTCCAGTACTCGCCTAAGTTTAAAAAATCCTACCGATTGGTGAGCAAGCCTCTCACTCGGGGGCTTAGTTGTAGTCCAGTACTGGCCTAAGTTTGAAAAATCCTACCGAGTGGTGAGCAAACCTCTCACTCGGGGGCTTAGCTGCAGTCCAGTACTCGCCTTAGTTTGAAAAATTCTACTGAGTGGTGAGTAACCCTCTCACTCGGGGGCTTAGCTGCACTCCAGTACTCGCCTAAGTTTGAAAAATCCTACCGATTGGTGAGCAAGCCTCTCGCTCGGGGGCTTAGCTGCAGTCCACTACTCGCCTAAGTTTAAAAAATCCTATCGAGTGGTGAGCAACCCTCTCCCTCGGGGGCTTAGCTGCAGTCCAGTACTCGCCTTAGTTTGAAAAATTCTACTGAGTGGTGAGCAACCCTCTCACTCGGGGGCTTAGCTGCACTCCAGTACTCGCCTAAGTTTGAAAAATCCTACCGATTGGTGAGCAAGCCTCTCAGTCGGGGGCTTAGCTGCAGTCCACTACTCGCCTAAGTTTAAAACATCCTATCGAGTGGTGAGCAAGCCTCTCCCTCGGGGGCTTAGCTGCAGTCCAGTACTCGCCTAACTTTAAAAAATCCGACCGAGTGGTGAGCAAGCCTCTCACTCGGGGGGCTTAGTTGTAGTCCAGTACTCGCCTAATTTAAAAATCCTACCGAGTGGTAAGCAATCCTCTCACTCGGGGGCTTAGTTGCAGTCCAGTACTCGCCTAAGTTTTAAAATCCTACGGAGTTGTGAGCAAGCCTCTCACTCGGGGGCTTAGCTGCAGTCCAGTTCTCGCCTAAGTTTAAAAAATCCGACCGACTGGTGAGCAAGCCTCTCACTCGGGGGGCTTAGCTGTAGTCCAGTACTCGCCTAAGTTTAAAAATCCTACCGAGTGGTGAGCAATCCTCTGACTCGGGGGCTTAGCTGCCGTACAGTACTCGCCTAAGTTTGAAAAATCCTACCGAGTGGTGAGCAACCCTCTCACTCGGGCACTTAGCTCCAGTTCACTGCTCGCCTCAGTTTTAAAAATCCTACCGAGTGGTGAGCAATCCTCTTACTCGGGGGCTTAGCTGCAGTCCAGTACTCGCCTAAGTTTAAAAAGCCTACCGAGTGGTGAGCAAGCCTCTCACTCGGGGTTTAGCTGCACTCCAATACTCGCCTAAGTTTGAAAAATCCTATCGAGTGGTGAGCAACCCTCTCACCCGGGCTCTTAGCTGCAGTCCACTACCCGCCTAAGTTCAAAAAATCCTACCGAGTGGTGAGCAAGCCTCTCCCTCGGGGGCTTAGCTACAGTCCAGTACTCGCCTAAGTTTAAAAAATCCGACCGAGTGGTGAGCAAGCCTCTCACTCGGGAGGCTTAGCTGCAGTCCAGTACTCGCCTAAGTTTAAAAATCCTACCGAGTGGTGAGCAATCCTCTCACTCGGGGGCTTAGCTGCAGTCTAGTACTCGCCTAACTTTTAAAATCCTACCGAGTGGTGAGCAAGCCTCTCACTCGAGGGCTTAGCTGCAGTCCAGTTCTCGCCTAAGTTTAAAAAATTCTACCGAGTGGTGTGCAAGCCTCTCACTCGGAGGCTTAGCTGCAGTCCACTACTCGCCTAAGTTTAAAAAATCCTACCGAGTGGTGAGCAAGCCTATCACTCGGCCGATTAGCTGCACTCCAGTACTCGCCTGTGTTTTAAAAATCCTACTGAGTGGTGAGAAAGCCTCTCACTCGGGGGCTTAGCTGCAGTCCAGTACTCGCCTAAGTTTAAAAAATCCTACCGATTGGTGAGCAAGCCTCTCACTCGGGGGCTTAGCTGCAGTCCAGTACTCGCCTAAGTTTAAAAAATCCTACCGATTGGTGAGCAAGCCTCTCACTCGGGGGCTTAGTTGTAGTCCAGTACTCGCCTAAGTTTGAAAAATCCTACCGAGTGGTGAGGAAACCTCTCACTCGGGGGCTTAGCTGCAGTCCAGTACTCGCCTTAGTTTGAAAAATTCTACTGAGTGGTGAGCAACCCTCTCACTCGGGGGCTTAGCTGCACTCCAGTACCCGCCTAAGTTTGAAAAATCCTACCGATTGGTGAGCAAGCCTCTCACTCGGGGGCTTAGCTGCAGTCCACTACTCGCCTAAGTTTAAAAAATCCTATCGAGTGGTGAGCAACCCTCTCCCTCGGGGGCTTAGCTGCAGTCCAGTACTCGCCTTAGTTTGAAAAATTCTACTGAGTGGTGAGCAACCCTCTCACTCGGGGGCTTAGCTGCACTCCAGTACTCGCCTAAGTTTGAAAAATCCTACCGATTGGTGAGCAAGCCTCCCACTCGGGGGCTTAGCTGCAGTCCACTACTCGCCTAAGTTTAAAAAATCCTATCGACTGGTGAGAAAGCCTCTCCCTCGGGGGCTTAGCTGCAGTCCAGTACTCGCCTAACTTTAAAAAATCCGACCGAGTGGTGAGCATGCCTCTCACTCGGGGGGCTTAGTTGTAGTCCAGTACTCGCCTAAGTTTAAAAATCCTACCGAGTGGTAAGCAATACTCTCACTCGGGGGCTTAGTTGCAGTCCAGTACTCGCCTAAGTTTTAAAATCCTGCGGAGTTGTGAGCAAGCCTCTCACTCGGGGGCTTAGCTGCAGTCCAGTTCTCGCCTAAGTTTAAAAAATTCTACCGAGTGGTGAGCAAGCCTCTCACTCGGGGGCTTAGTTGCAGTCCACTACTCGCCTAAGTTTAAAAAATCCTACCGAGTGGTGTGCAAGCCTCTCACTCGGCCGATTAGCTGCACTCCAGTACTCGCCTAAGTATCAAAAATCCTACTGAGTGGTGAGCAAGCCTCTCACTCGGGGGCTTAGCTGCAGTCCAGTACTCGCCTAAGTTTAAAAAATATTACCGAGTGGTGAGCAAGCCTCTCACTCGGGGTCTTAGCTGCAGTCCAGAACTCGCCTTAGTTTGAAATATTCTACCGAGTGGTGAGCAACCCTCTCACTCGGGGGATTAGCTGCACTCCAGTACTCGCCTAAGTTTGAAAAATCCTACCGATTGTTGAGCAAGCCTCTCACTCGGGGGCTTAGCTGCAGTCCAGTACTCGCCTAAGTTTAAAAAATCCTACCGAGTGGTGAGCAAGCCTCTCACTCGGGGTCTTAGCTGTAGTCCAGTACTCGCCTAAGTTTGAAAAATCCTACCGAGTGGTGAACAAGCCTCTCACTCGGGGGCTTAGCTGCAGTACAGTACTCGCCTTAGTTTGAAAAATTCTACCGAGTGGTGAGCAAGCCTCTCACTCGGGGCCTTAGCTGCACTCCAGTACTCCCCTAAGTTTGAAAAATCCTACCGATTGGTGAGCAAGCCTCTTACTCGGGGGCTTAGCTGCAGTCCACTACTCGCCTAAGTTTAAAAAATCGTACCGAGTGGTGAGCAAGCCTCTCCCTCGGGGGCTTAGCTGCAGTCCAGTACTTGCCTAAGTTTAAAAAATCCGACCGACTGGTGAGCAAGCCTTTCACTCGGGGGGCTTAGCTGTAGTCCAGTACTCGCCTAAGTTTAAAAATCCTACCGAGTGGTGAGCAATCCTCTGACTCGGGGGCTTAGCTGCCATACAGTACTCGCCTAAGTTTGAAAAATCCTACCGAGTGGTGAGCAACCCTCTCACTCGGGCACTTAGCTCCAGTTCACTACTCGCCTCAGTTTAAAAAATCCTACCGAGTGGTGAGCAAGCCTCTCACTAGGGGGGCTTAGCTCTAGTCCTGTACTCGCCTATGTTTAAAAATCCTACCGAGTGGTGAGCAATCCTCTTACTCGGGGGCTTAACTGCAGTCCAGTACTCGCCTAAGTTTAAAAAAGCCTACCGAGTGGTGAGCAAGCCTATCACTCGGGGGTTTAGCTGCACTCCAATACTCGCCTTAGTTTGAAAAATCCTACCAAGTGGTGAGCAAGCCTCTCACTCGGGGGCTTAGCTGCAGTCCACTACTCGCCAAAGTTTAAAAAATCCTACCAAGTGGTGAGCAAGCCTCTCACTCGGGGGCTTAGCTGCCGTCCAATACTCGCCTAAGTTTGAAAAATCCTACCGACTGGTGAGCAACCCTCTCACTCGGGCGCTTAGCTGCAGTTCACTACTCGCCTAAGTTTAAAAAATCCTACCGAGTGGTGAGCAATCCTCTTATTCGGGGGCTTAGCTGCAGTCCAGTGCTCGCCTAAGTTTAAAAAGCCTACCGAGTGGTGAGCAAGCCTCTCACTCGGGGTTTAGCTGCACTCCAATACTCGCCTAAGTTTGAAAAATCCTACCGAGTGGTGAGCAACCCTCTCACCCGGGCTCTTAGCTGCAGTCCACTACCCGCCTAAGTTCAAAAAATCCTACCGATTGGTGAGCAAGCCTCTCACTCGGGGGCTTAGCTGCAGTCTAGTACTCGCCTAAGTTTAAAAAATCCTACCGATTGGTGAGCAAGCCTCTCACTCGGGGGCTTAGTTGTAGTCCAGTACTCGCCTAAGTTTGAAAAATCCTACCGAGTGGTGAGCAAACCTCTCACTCGGGGGCATAGCTGCAGTCCAGTACTCGCCTTAGTTTGAAAAATTCTACTGAGTGGTGAGTAACCCTCTCACTCGGGGGCTTAGCTGCACTCCAGTACTCGCCTAAGTTTGAAAAATCCTACCGATTGGTGAGCAAGCCTCTCACTCGGGGGCTTAGCTGCAGTCCACTACTCGCCTAAGTTTAAAAAATCCTATCGAGTGGTGAGCAACCCTCTCCCTCGGGGGCTTAGCTGCAGTCCAGTACTCGCCTTAGTTTGAAAAATTCTACTGAGTGGTGAGCAACCCTCTCACTCGGGGGCTTAGCTGCACTCCAGTACTCGCCTATGTTTGAAAAATCCTACCGATTGGTGAGCAAGCCTCCCACTCGGGGGCTTAGCTGCAGTCCACTACTCGCCTAAGTTTAAAAAATCCTATCGACTGGTGAGAAAGCCTCTCCCTCGGGGGCTTAGCTGCAGTCCAGTACTCGCCTAACTTTAAAAAATCCGATCGAGTGGTGAGCATGCCTCTCACTCGGGGGGCTTAGTTGTAGTCCAGTACTCGCCTAAGTTTAAAAATCCTACCAAGTGGTAAGCAATACTCTCACTCGGGGGCTTAGTTGCAGTCCAGTACTCGCCTAAGTTTTAAAATCCTGCGGAGTTGTGAGCAAGCCTCTCACTCGGGGGCTTAGCTGCAGTCCAGTTCTCGCCTAAGTTTAAAAAATTCTACCGAGTGTTGAGCAAGCCTCTCACTCGGGGGCTTAGTTGCAGTCCACTACTCGCCTAAGTTTAAAAAATCCTACCGAGTGGTGTGCAAGCCTCTCACTCGGCCGATTAGCTGCACTCCAGTACTCGCCTAAGTATCAAAAATCCTACTGAGTGGTGAGCAAGCCTCTCACTCGGGGGCTTAGCTGCAGTCCAGTACTCGCCTAAGTTTAAAAAATATTACCGAGTGGTGAGCAAGCCTCTCACTCGGGGTCTTAGCTGCAGTCCAGAACTCGCCTTAGTTTGAAATATTCTACCGAGTGGTGAGCAACCCTCTCACTCGGGGGATTAGCTGCACTCCAGTACTCGCCTAAGTTTGAAAAATCCTACCGATTGTTGAGCAAGCCTCTCACTCGGGGGCTTAGCTGCAGTCCAGTACTCGCCTAAGTTTAAAAAATCCTACCGAGTGGTGAGCAAGCCTCTCACTCGGGGTCTTAGCTGTAGTCCAGTACTCGCCTAAGTTTGAAAAATCCTACCGAGTGGTGAACAAGCCTCTCACTCGGGGGCTTAGCTGCAGTACAGTACTCACCTTAGTTTGAAAAATTCTACCGAGTGGTGAGCAAGCCTCTCACTCGGGGCCTTAGCTGCACTCCAGTACTCCCCTAAGTTTGAAAAATCCTACCGATTGGTGAGCAAGCCTCTTACTCGGGGGCTTAGCTGCAGTCCACTACTCGCCTAAGTTTAAAAAATCGTACCGAGTGGTGAGCAAGCCTCTCCCTCGGGGGCTTAGCTGCAGTCCAGTACTTGCCTAAGTTTAAAAAATCCGACCGACTGGTGAGCAAGCCTTTCACTCGGGGGGCTTAGCTGTAGTCCAGTACTCGCCTAAGTTTAAAAATCCTACCGAGTGGTGAGCAATCCTCTGACTCGGGGGCTTAGCTGCCGTACAGTACTCGCCTAAGTTTGAAAAATCCTACCGAGTGGTGAGCAACCCTCTCACTCGGGCACTTAGCTCCAGTTCACTACTCGCCTCAGTTTAAAAAATCCTACCGAGTGGTGAGCAAGCCTCTCACTAGGGGGGCTTAGCTCTAGTCCTGTACTCGCCTATGTTTAAAAATCCTACCGAGTGGTGAGCAATCCTCTTACTCGGGGGCTTAACTGCAGTCCAGTACTCGCCTAAGTTTAAAAAAGCCTACCGAGTGGTGAGCAAGCCTATCACTCGGGGGTTTAGCTGCACTCCAATACTCGCCTAAGTTTGAAAAATCCTACCAAGTGGTGAGCAAGCCTCTCACTCGGGGGCTTAGCTGCAGTCCACTACTCGCCAAAGTTTAAAAAATCCTACCAAGTGGTGAGCAAGCCTCTCACTCGGGGGCTTAGCTGCCGTCCAGTACTCGCCTAAGTTTGAAAAATCCTACCGAGTGGTGAGCAACCCTCTCACTCGGGCGCTTAGCTGCAGTTCACTACTCGCCTAAGTTTAAAAAATCCTACCGAGTGGTGAGCAATCCTCTTATTCGGGGGCTTAGCTGCAGTCCAGTGCTCGCCTAAGTTTAAAAAGCCTACCGAGTGGTGAGCAAGCCTCTCACTCGGGGTTTAGCTGCACTCCAATACTCGCCTAAGTTTGAAAAATCCTACCGAGTGGTGAGCAACCCTCTCACCCGGGCTCTTAGCTGCAGTCCACTACCCGCCTAAGTTCAAAAAATCCTACCGATTGGTGAGCAAGCCTCTCACTCGGGGGCTTAGCTGCAGTCCAGTACTCGCCTAAGTTTAAAAAATCCTACCGATTGGTGAGCAAGCCTCTCACTCGGGGGCTTAGTTGTAGTCCAGTACTCGCCTAAGTTTGAAAAATCCTACCGAGTGGTGAGCAAACCTCTCACTCGGGGGCTTAGCTGCAGTCCAGTACTCGCCTTAGTTTGAAAAATTCTACTGAGTGGTGAGTAACCCTCTCACTCGGGGGCTTAGCTGCACTCCAGTACTCGCTTAAGTTTGAAAAATCCTACCGATTGGTGAGCAAGCCTCTCACTCGGGGGCTTAGCTGCAGTCCACTACTCGCCTAAGTTTAAAAAATCCTATCGAGTGGTGAGCAACCCTCTCCCTCGGGGGCTTAGCTGCAGTCCAGTACTCGCCTTAGTTTGAAAAATTCTACTGAGTGGTGAGCAACCCTCTCACTCGGGGGCTTAGCTGCACTCCAGTACTCGCCTAAGTTTGAAAAATCCTACCGATTGGTGAGCAAGCCTCTCAGTCGGGGGCTTAGCTGCAGTCCACTACTCGCCTAAGTTTAAAAAATCCTATCGAGTGGTGAGCAAGCCTCTCCCTCGGGGGCTTAGCTGCAGTCCAGTACTCGCCTAACTTTAAAAAATCCGACCGAGTGGTGAGCAAGCCTCTCACTCGGGGGGCTTAGTTGTAGTCCAGTACTCGCCTAAGTTTAAAAATCCTACCGAGTGGTAAGCAATCCTCTCACTCGGGGGCTTAGTTGCAGTCCAGTACTCGCCTAAGTTTTAAAATCCTACGGAGTTGTGAGCAAGCCTCTCACTCGGGGGCTTAGCTGCAGTCCAGTTCTCGCCTAAGTTTAAAAAATCCGACCGACTGGTGAGCAAGCCTCTCACTCGGGGGGCTTAGCTGTAGTCCAGTACTCGCCTAAGTTTAAAAATCCTACCGAGTGGTGAGCAATCCTCTGACTCGGGGGCTTAGCTGCCGTACAGTACTCGCCTAAGTTTGAAAAATCCTACCGAGTGGTGAGCAACCCTCTCACTCGGGCACTTAGCTCCTGTTCACTGCTCGCCTCAGTTTTAAAAATCCTACCGAGTGGTGAGCAATCCTCTTACTCGGGGGCTTAGCTGCAGTCCAGTACTCGCCTAAGTTTAAAAAGCCTACTGAGTGGTGAGCAAGCCTCTCACTCGGGGTTTAGCTGCACTCCAATACTCGCCTAAGTTTGAAAAATCCTATCGAGTGGTGAGCAACCCTCTCACCCGGGCTCTTAGCTGCAGTCCACTACCCGCCTAAGTTCAAAAAATCCTACCGAGTGGTGAGCAAGCCTCTCCCTCGGGGGCTTAGCTACAGTCCAGTACTCGCCTAAGTTTAAAAAATCCGACCGAGTGGTGAGCAAGCCTCTCACTCGGGAGGCTTAGCTGCAGTCCAGTACTCGCCTAAGTTTAAAAATCCTACCGAGTGGTGAGCAATCCTCTCACTCGGGGGCTTAGCTGCAGTCTAGTACTCGCCTAACTTTTAAAATCCTACCGAGTGGTGAGCAAGCCTCTCACTCGGGGGCTTAGCTGCAGTCCAGTTCTCGCCTAAGTTTAAAAAATTCTACCGAGTGGTGAGCAAGCCTCTCACTCGGAGGCTTAGCTGCAGTCCACTACTCGCCTAAGTTTAAAAAATCCTACCGAGTGGTGAGCAAGCCTATCACTCGGCCGATTAGCTGCACTCCAGTACTCGCCTGTGTTTTAAAAATCCTACTGAGTGGTGAGAAAGCCTCTCACTCGGGGGCTTAGCTGCAGTCCAGTACTCGCCTAAGTTTAAAAAATCCTACCGATTGGTGAGCAAGCCTCTCACTCGGGGGCTTAGCTGCAGTCCAGTACTCGCCTAAGTTTAAAAAATCCTACCGATTGGTGAGCAAGCCTCTCACTCGGGGGCTTAGTTGTAGTCCAGTACTCGCCTAAGTTTGAAAAATCCTACCGAGTGGTGAGCAAACCTCTCACTCGGGGGCTTAGCTGCAGTCCAGTACTCGCCTTAGTTTGAAAAATTCTACTGAGTGGTGAGCAACCCTCTCACTCGGGGGCTTAGCTGCACTCCAGTACCCGCCTAAGTTTGAAAAATCCTACCGATTGGTGAGCAAGCCTCTCACTCGGGGGCTTAGCTGCAGTCCACTACTCGCCTAAGTTTAAAAAATCCTATCGAGTGGTGAGCAACCCTCTCCCTCGGGGGCTTAGCTGCAGTCCAGTACTCGCCTTAGTTTGAAAAATTCTACTGAGTGGTGAGCAACCCTCTCACTCGGGGGCTTAGCTGCACTCCAGTACTCGCCTAAGTTTGAAAAATCCTACCGATTGGTGAGCAAGCCTCTCACTCGGGGGCTTAGCTGCAGTCCACTACTCGCCTAAGTTTAAAAAATCCTATCGACTGGTGAGAAAGCCTCTCCCTCGGGGGCTTAGCTGCAGTCCAGTACTCGCCTAACTTTAAAAAATCCGACCGAGTGGTGAGCATGCCTCTCACTCGGGGGGCTTAGTTGTAGTCCAGTACTCGCCTAAGTTTAAAAATCCTACCGAGTGGTAAGCAATACTCTCCCTCGGGGGCTTAGTTGCAGTCCAGTACTCGCCTAAGTTTTAAAATCCTGCGGAGTTGTGAGCAAGCCTCTCACTCGGGGGCTTAGCTGCAGTCCAGTTCTCGCCTAAGTTTAAAAAATTCTACCGAGTGGTGAGCAAGCCTCTCACTCGGGGGCTTAGTTGCAGTCCACTACTCGCCTAAGTTTAAAAAATCCTACCGAGTGGTGTGCAAGCCTCTCACTCGGCCGATTAGCTGCACTCCAGTACTCGACTAAGTATCAAAAATCCTACTGAGTGGTGAGCAAGCCTCTCACTCAGGGGCTTAGCTGCAGTCCAGTACTCGCCTAAGTTTAAAAAATATTACCGAGTGGTGAGCAAGCCTCTCACTCGGGGGCTTAGCTGCAGTCCAGAACTCGCCTTAGTTTGAAATATTCTACCGAGTGGTGAGCAACCCTCTCACTCGGGGGATTAGCTGCACTCCAGTACACGCCTAAGTTTGAAAAATCCTACCGATTGTTGAGCAAGCCTCTCACTCGGGGGCTTAGCTGCAGTCCAGTACTCGCCTAAGTTTAAAAAATCCTACCAAGTGGTGAGCAAGCCTCTCACTCGGGGTCTTAGCTGTAGTCCAGTACTCGCCTAAGTTTGAAAAATCCTACCGAGTGGTGAACAAGCCTCTCACTCGGGGGCTTAGCTGCAGTACAGTACTCGCCTTAGTTTGAAAAATTCTACCGAGTGGTGAGCAAGCCTCTCACTCGGGGCCTTAGCTGCACTCCAGTACTCCCCTAAGTTTGAAAAATCCTACCGATTGGTGAGCAAGCCTCTTACTCGGGGGCTTAGCTGCAGTCCACTACTCGCCTAAGTTTAAAAAATCCTACCGAGTGGTGAGCAAGCCTCTCCCTCGGGGGCTTAGCTGCAGTCCAGTACTTGCCTAAGTTTAAAAAATCCGACCGACTGGTGAGCAAGCCTTTCACTCGGGGGGCTTAGCTGTAGTCCAGTACTCGCCTAAGTTTAAAAATCCTACCGAGTGGTGAGCAATCCTCTGACTCGGGGGCTTAGCTGCCGTACAGTACTCGCCTAAGTTTGAAAAATCCTACCGAGTGGTGAGCAACCCTCTCACTCGGGCACTTAGCTCCAGTTCACTACTCGCCTCAGTTTAAAAAATCCTACCGAGTGGTGAGCAAGCCTCTCACTAGGGGGGCTTAGCTCTAGTCCTGTACTCGCCTATGTTTAAAAATCATACCGAGTGGTGAGCAATCCTCTTACTCGGGGGCTTAACTGCAGTCCAGTACTCGCCTAAGTTTAAAAAAGCCTACCGAGTGGTGAGCAAGCCTATCACTCGGGGGTTTAGCTGCACTCCAATACTCGCCTAAGTTTGAAAAATCCTACCAAGTGGTGAGCAAGCCTCTCACTCGGGGGCTTAGCTGCAGTCCACTACTCGCCAAAGTTTAAAAAATCCTACCAAGTGGTGAGCAAGCCTCTCACTCGGGGGCTTAGCTGCCGTCCAGTACTCGCCTAAGTTTGAAAAATCCTACCGAGTGGTGAGCAACCCTCTCACTCGGGCGCTTAGCTGCAGTTCACTACTGGCCTAAGTTTAAAAAATCCTACCGAGTGGTGAGCAATCCTCTTATTCGGGGGCTTAGCTGCAGTCCAGTGCTCGCCTAAGTTTAAAAAGCCTACCGAGTGGTGAGCAAGCCTCTCACTCGGGGTTTAGCTGCACTCCAATACTCGCCTAAGTTTGAAAAATCCTACCGAGTGGTGAGCAACCCTCTCACCCGGGCTCTTAGCTGCAGTCCACTACCCGCCTAAGTTCAAAAAATCCTACCGAGTGGTGAGCAAGCCTCTCCCTCGGGGGCTTAGCTGCAGTCCAGTACTCGCCTAAGTTTAAAAAATCCGACCGAGTGGTGAGCAAGCCTCTCACTCAGGAGGCTTAGCTGCAGTCCAGTACTCGCCTAAGTTTAAAAATCCTACCGAGTGGTGAGCAATCCTCTCACTCGGGGGCTTAGCTGCAGTCCAGTACTCGCCTAAGTTTAAAAAATCCTACCGAGTGGTGAGCAAGCCTCTCACTCGGCCGATTAGCTGCACTCCAGTACTCGCCTAAGTTTGAAAAATCCTACCGATTGGTGAACAATCCTCTCACTCGGAGGCTTAGCTGCAGTCCACTACTCGCCTAAGTTTAAAAAATCCTACCGAGTGGTGAGCAAGCCTCTCACTCGGCCGATTAGCTGCACTCCAGTACTCGCCTATGTTTCAAAAATCCTACTGAGTGGTGAGCAAGCCTCTCACTCGGGGGCTTAGCTGCAGTCCAGTACTCGCCTAAGTTAAAAAAATCCTACCGAGTGGTGAGCAAGCCTCTCACTCGGGGTCTTAGTTGTAGTCCAGTACTCGCCTAAGTTTGAAAAATCCTACCGAGTGGTGAGCAAACCTCTCACTCGGGGGCTTAGCTGCAGTCCAGTACTCGCCTTAGTTTGAAAAATTCTACTGAGTGGTGAGCAACCCTCCCACTCAGGGGCTTAGCTGCACTCCAGTACTCGCCTAAGTTTGAAAAATCCTACCGATTGGTGAGCAAGCCTCTCACTCGGGGGCTTAGCTGCAGTCCACTACTCGCCTAAGTTTAAAAAATCCTATCGAGTGGTGAGCGAGCCTCTCCCTGGGGGGCTTAGCTGCAGTCCAGTACTCGCCTAAGTTTAAAAAATCCGACCGAGTGGTGAGCAAGCCTCTCACTCGGGGGGCTTAGCTGTAGTCCAGTACTCGCCTAAGTTTAAAAATCCTACCGAGTGGTAAGCAATCCTCTCACTCGGGGGCTTAGTTAGAGTCCAGTACTCGCCTAAGTTTTAAAATCCTACGGAGTTGTGAGCAAGCCTCTCACTCGGGGGCTTAGCTGCAGTCCAGTTCTCGCCTAAGTTTAAAAAATCCTACCGAGTGGTGTGCAAGCCTCTCACTCGGCCGATTAGCTGCACTCCAGTACTCTCCTAAGTATCAAAAATCCTACTGAGTGGTGAGCAAGCCTCTCACTCGGGGGCTTAGCTGCAGTCCAGAACTCGCCTAAGTTTAAAAAATCCTACCGAGTGGTGAGCAAGCCTCTCACTCGGGGGCTTAGCTGCACTCCAGTACTCGCCTAAGTTTGTAAAATCCTACCGATTGTTGAGCAAGCCTCTCACTCGGGGGCTTAGCTGCAGTCCAGTACTCGCCTAAGTTTAAAAAATCCTACCGAGTGGTGAGCAAGCCTCTCACTCGGGGTCTTAGCTGTAGTCCAGTACTCGCCTAAGTTTAAAAAATCCTATCGAGTGGTGAGCGAGCCTCTCACTCGGGGGCTTAGCTGCAGTACAGTACTCGCCTTAGTTTGAAAAATTCTATCGAGTGGTGAGCAACCCTCTCACTCGGGGCCTTAGCTGCACTCCAGTGCTCGCGTAAGTTTGAAAAATCCTACCGATTGGTGAGCAAGCCTCTCACTCGGGGGCTTAGCTGCAGTCCACTACTCGCCTAAGTTTAAAAAATCCTATCGAGTGGTGAGCGAGCCTCTCCCTCGGGGGCTTAGCTACAGTCCAGTAGTCGCCTAAGTTTAAAAAATCCGACCGAGTGGTGAGCAAGCCTCTCACTCGGGGGGCTTAGCTGTAGTCCAGTACTCGCCTAAGTTTAAAAATCCTACCGAGTGGTAAGCAATCCTCTCACTCGGGGGCTTAGTTAGAGTCCAGTACTCGCCTAAGTTTTAAAATCCTACGGAGTTGTGAGCAAGCCTCTCACTCGGGGGCTTAGCTGCAGTCCAGTTCTCGCCTAAGTTTAAAAAATTCTACCGAGTGGTGAGCAAGCCTCTCACTCGGGGGCTTAGTTGCAGTCCACTACTCGCCTAAGTTTAAAAAATCTTACCGAGTGGTGTGCAAGCCTCTCACTCGGCCGATTAGCTGCACTCCAGTACTCTCCTAAGTATCAAAAATCCTACTGAGTGGTGAGCAAGCCTCTCACTCGGGGGCTTAGCTGCAGTCCAGAACTCGCCTAAGTTTAAAAAATCCTACCGAGTGGTGAGCAAGCCTCTCACTCGGGGGCTTAGCTGCAGTCCAGAACTCGCCTTAGTTTGAAATATTCTACCGAGTGGTGAGCAACCCTCTCACTCGGGGGCTTAGCTGCACTCCAGTACTCGCCTAAGTTTGTAAAATCCTACCGATTGTTGAGCAAGCCTCTCACTCGGGGGCTTAGCTGCAGTCCAGTACTCGCCTAAGTTTAAAAAATCCTACCGAGTGGTGAGCAAGCCTCTCACTCGGGGTCTTAGCTGTAGTCCAGTACTCGCCTAAGTTTGAAAAATCCTACCGAGTGGTGAACAAGCCTCTCACTCGGGGGCTTAGCTGCAGTACAGTACTCGCCTTAGTTTGAAAAATTCTATCGAGTGGTGAGCAACCCTCTCACTCGGGGCCTTAGCTGCACTCCAGTACTCCCCTAAGTTTGAAAAATCCTACCGATTGGTGAGCAAGCCTCTCACTCGGGGGCTTAGCTGCAGTCCACTACTCGCCTAAGTTTAAAAAATCCTACCGAGTGGTGAGCAAGCCTCTCCCTCGGGGGCTTAGCTGCAGTCCAGTAGTTGCCTAAATTTAAAAAATCCGACCGACTGGTGAGCAAGCCTCTCACTCGGGGGGCTTAGCTGTAGTCCAGTACTCGCCTAAGTTTAAAAATCCTACCGAGTGCTGAGCAATCCTCTGACTCGGGGGCTTAGCTGCCGTACAGTACTCGCCTAAGTTTGAAAAATCCTACCGAGTGGTGAGCAACCCTCTCACTCGGGCACTTAGCTCCAGTTCACTACTCGCCTCAGTTTAAAAAATCCTACCGAGTGGTGAGCAAGCCTCTCACTAGGGGGGGCTTAGCTCCAGTCCTGTACTCGCCTATGTTTAAAAATCCTACCGAGTGGTGAGCAATCCTCTTACTCGGGGGCTTAACTGCAGTCCAGTACTCGCCTAAGTTTAAAAAAGCCTACCGAGTGGTGAGCAAGCCTATCACTCGGGGGTTTAGCTGCACTCCAATACTCGCCTAAGTTTGAAAAATCCTACCGAGTGGTGAGCAACCCTCTCACCCGGGCGCTTAGCTGCAGTCCACTACTCGCCTAAGTTTAAAAAATATTACCGAGTAGTGAGCAAGTCTCTCCCTCGGGGGCTTAGCTGCAGTCCAGTACTCGCCTAAGTTTAAAAAATCCGACCGAGTGGTGAGCAAGCCTCTCACTCGAGAGGCTTAGCTGCAGTCCAGTACTCGCCTAAGTTTAAAAATCCTACCGAGTGGTGAGCAATCCTCTCATTCGGGGGCTTAGCTGCAGTCCAGTACTCGCCTAACTTTTAAAATCCTACCGAGTGGTGAGCAAGCCTCTCACTCGGGGGCTTAGCTGCAGTCTAGTTCTCGCCTAAGTTTAAAAAACCGAGTGGTGAGCAAGCCTCTCACTCGGAGGCTTAGCTGCAGTCCACTACTCGCCTAAGTTTAAAAAATCCCACCGAGTGGTGAGCAAGCCTCTCACTCGGCCGATTAGCTGCACTCCAGTACTCGCCTATGTTTTAAAAATCCTACTGAGTGGTGAGCAAGCCTCTCACTCGGGGGCTTAGCTGCAGTCCAGTACTCGCCTAAGTTTAAAAAATCCTACCGATTGGTGAGCAAGCCTCTCACTCGGGGGCTTAGCTGCAGTCCAGTACTCGCCTAAGTTTAAAAAATCCTACCGATTGGTGAGCAAGCCTCTCACTCGGGGGCTTAGTTGTAGTCCAGTACTCGCCTAAGTTTGAAAAATCCTACCGAGTGGTGAGCAAACCTCTCACTCGGGGGCTTAGCTGCAGTCCAGTACTCGCCTTAGTTTGAAAAATTCTACTGAGTGGTGAGTAACCCTCTCACTCGGGGGCTTAGCTGCACTCCAGTACTCGCCTATGTTTGAAAAATCCTACCGATTGGTGAGCAAGCCTCTCACTCGGGGGCTTAGCTGCAGTCCACTACTCGCCTAAGTTTAAAAAATCCTATCGAGTGGTGAGCAACCCTCTCCCTCAGGGGCTTAGCTACAGTCCAGTACTCGCCTTAGTTTGAAAAATTCTACTGAGTGGTGAGCAACCTTCTCACTCGGGGGCTTAGCTGCACTCCAATACTCGCCTAAGTTTGAAAAATCCTACCGATTGGTGAGCAAGCCTCTCACTCGGGGGCTTAGGTGCAGTCCACTACTCGCCTAAGTTTAAAAAATCCTATCGAGTGGTGAGCAAGCCTCTCCCTCGGGGGCTTAGCTGCAGTCCAGTACTCGCCTAACTTTAAAAAATCCGACCGAGTGGTGAGCAAGCCTCTCACTCGGGGGGCTTAGTTGTAGTCCAGTACTCGCCTAAGTTTAAAAATCCTACCGAGTGGTAAGCAATCCTCTCACTCGGGGGCTTAGTTGCAGTCCAGTACTCGCCTAAGTTTTAAAATCCTACGGAGTTGTGAGCAAGCCTCTCACTCGGGGGCTTAGCTGCAGTCCAGTTCTCGCCTAAGTTTAAAAAATCCGACCGACTGGTGAGCAAGCCTCTCACTCGGGGGGCTTAGCTGTAGTCCAGTACTCGCCTATGTTTGAAAATCCTACCGAGTGGTGAGCAATCCTCTGACTCGGGGGCTTAGCTGCCGTACAGTACTCGCCTATGTTTGAAAAATCCTACCGAGTGGTGAGCAACCCTCTCACTCGGGCACTTAGCTCCAGTTCACTACTCGCCTCAGTTTAAAAAATCCTACCGAGTGGTGAGCAAGCCTCTCACTAGGGGGGGCTTAGCTCCAGTCCTGTACTCGCCTATGTTTAAAAATCCTACCGAGTGGTGAGCAATCCTCTTACTCGGGGGCTTAACTGCAGTCCAGTACTCGCCTAAGTTTAAAAAAGCCTACCGAGTGGTGAGCAAGCCTATCACTCGGGGGTTTAGCTGCACTCCAATACTCGCCTAAGTTTGAAAAATCCTACCGAGTGGTGAGCAACCCTCTCACCCGGGCGCTTAGCTGCAGTCCACTACTCGCCTAAGTTTAAAAAATATTACCGAGTAGTGAGCAAGCCTCTCCCTCGGGGGCTTAGCTGCAGTCCAGTACTCGCCTAAGTTTAAAAAATCCGACCGAGTGGTGAGCAAGCCTCTCACTCGAGAGGCTTAGCTGCAGTCCAGTACTCGCCTAAGTTTAAAAATCCTACCGAGTGGTGAGTAATCCTCTCACACGGGGGCTTAGCTGCAGTCCAGTAGTCGCCTAAGTTTTGAAATCCTACAGAGTGGTGAGCAAGCCTCTCACTCGGGGGCTTAGCTGCAGTCCAGTTCTCGCCTAAGTTTAAAACATTCTACCGTGTGGTCAGCAAGCCTCTCACTCGGGGGCTTAGCTGCAGTCCACTACTCGCCTAAGTTTAAAAAATCCTACCGAGTGGTGAGCAAGCCTCTCACTCGGCCGATTAGCTGCACTCCAGTACTCGCCTAAGTTTCAAAAATCCTACTGAGTGGTGACTAAGCCTCTCACTCGGGGGCTTAGCTGCAGTCCAGTACTCGCCTAAGTTTAAAAAATCCTACCGAGTGGTGAGCAAGCCTCTCACTCGGGGTCATAGTTGTAGTCCAGTACTCGCCTAAGTTTGAAAAATCCTACCGAGTGGTGAGCAAGCCTCTCACTCGGGGGCTTAGCTGCAGTCCAGTACTCACCTTAGTTTGAAAAATTATACCAAGTGGTGAGCAACCCTCTTACTCGGGGGCTTAGCTGCAGTCCAGTACTCGCCTAAGTTTGAAAAATCCTACCGATTGGTGAGCAAGCCTCTCACTCGGGGGCTTAGCTGCAGTCCACTACTCGCCTAAGTTTAAAAAATCCTACCGAGTGGTGAGCAAGCCTCTCCCTCGGGGGCTTAGCTGCAATCCAGTACTCGCCTAAGTTTAAAAAATCTGACCGAGTGGTGAGCAAGCCGCTCACTCGGGGTCTTAGCTGTAGTCCAGTACTAGCCTAAGTTTGAAAAATCCTACCGAGTGGTGAACAAGCCTCTCACTCGGGGGCTTAGCTGCAGTACAGTACTCGCCTTAGTTTGAAAATTTCTATCGAGTGGTGAGCAACCCTCTCACTCGGGGCCTTAGCTGCACTCCAGTACTCCCCTAAGTTTGAAAAATCCTACCGATTGGTGAGCAAGCCTCTCACTCGGGGGCTTAGCTGCAGTCCACTACTCGCCTAAGTTTAAAAAATCCTACCGAGTGGTGAGCAAGCCTCTCCCTCGGGGGCTTAGTTGCAGTCCAGTACTTGCCTAAATTTAAAAAATCCGACCGACTGGTGAGCAAGCCTCTCACTCGGGGGGCTTAGCTGTAGTCCAGTACTCGCCTTAGTTTAAAAATCCTACCGAGTGGTGAGCAATCCTCTGACTCGGGGGCTTAGCTGCCGTACAGTACTCGTCTAAGTTTGAAAAATCCTACCGAGTGGTGAGCAACCCTCTCACTCGGGCACTTAGCTCCAGTTCACTACTCACCTCAGTTTAAAAAATCCTACCGAGTGGTGAGCAAGCCTCTCACTAGGGGGGGCTTAGCTCCAGTCCTGTACTCACCTATGTTTAAAAATCCTACCGAGTGGTGAGCAATCCTCTTACTCAGGGGCTTAACTGCAGTCCAGTACTCGCCTAAGTTTAAAAAAGCCTACCGATCTATTTAAACCGTGGGAGGGGAAGTAGTTGAGGTAGTACCTAATACCTGTTTTACTTATGAAACCTTTGGGAGTTACTTCTACGTTTTCTTATTATGCCATGCTATGCTAGTAGACGTGGATTGGGTGAGTGATATCCATGACAGACGTGAGTATTGTTAATTAACGGTTTATCTAAGGTGACAACTTAAACACACATCTGGGTGGATTGAGGCACCTGGTTTCTATCAGGACTTGCCTATTTTTCTTTTGGACCGCCACCCAGGCTCAAAGGGATCATGAGATTATTCATACTAGAAACTTCCGTGTGCAGCCACAAGCCATTATGGGCTCTGGCATAGTTGATTAAGTCGTGTGAACTCTTACAGGGTAGACTAGCAGATGTAGGGGAAAGTAGGTGTACCGGTCTATCCAACGTAAGGTGCTAGCGCTTCTGAAAGACTATGTCTCGGTCATCCGTTTATCAAACACCATGTAGTGCGAGAAAACCAACGGAGGCGATCGAGTCTTGCGGGGAAAAGTGCGCAAACCTCTGCAGAGTGTACAAACTAATCATGATTAGCCGTGTCCCCGGTGTCGTGGTTCTATGTCTGACAGAAGAATGGGGGGGTAAGAATGGAGAGGCAAGATCCTAGCTTTGGAGTAGTTGTGCACGCAAGAGTTTTATGAGTTCAGGCCCTTCTCAGGAGAAGTAATAGCCCTACATCTCAGAGCCCGGAGGCGGTCGACTGGATTATATGCGTGTGTGTTACAAAGATGCGAACCCTTGTGCCAGTGGAAGGGGGTGGCTTATATAGAGTGCGCCCAGACCCTAGCCAGCCCACTTTGCAAGGGGTTTAAGGTACATTAAGGTCGAGCGTTACAGGTAACGCCTCTAATAAAGTGCTTTGATGGACAGAAAGACTACTTAATGATCGACCGTTTGCCTGTGGAGTGACTTAGATCTCCTGGCAGTCGAGCGGTTGGCTTCGTGGTCGAGTGGTAGCTTCTTGGTCGAGTGTCTTGAACCCGTCGAGTGGGTATCTTGAAGTCGATTGAAAGGTGACTTCTTCTAAGGATGTCTTTGGGCAGGGCTCTTAGGACAGGTCTGTGCCCCTACCCCAGGTACATAACTTCATCATTAGCCCCCGAATGGATCGAGGTTAGAGTGGGGAAAGGGTTGGAGATCTTTCCGACTGGTTCTTCGTGCTACACGGGTGCCTTGTTTTGGATTAATCGTCACGGATGACGTCATCAACCTTTGTCAGTCGCCTTGATCCATTCTAGGCATTCCGTCGAGTGAATCCCCTTGTCTGCGACATTCCGAATGGTAGTGCAAAAGGGATCTTCTGTCTGACGAATTGTTCTGCAACCGCGGATTTCGCGGGATTTGATTTTCGAGAAGCGCGCGGGACGGGGGCGGCCGCAGTAATCGGATTTGACAGGATAGTCTGGGTCTACCAGTCAGCCACTCGGAAGCGGCCCCTTAAAAGCTGCCAGCTCGGGTTTTCCAACCATGTGTTCTCTTCTTCCATTCTCCCCTCGCAAAGTTCTCCGCCACCTCCGCTCTCGCCCTAGCGCCACAGGCCCGTTCGAGCTTTCCGGCAACGATGGTGATGGACAAGACGTCCGCCCTGGAGCGCGCGAAGAAGGCGGCGGCAGCGCAGGGAAAAGGGAAGAAATCCGCTCGGGGCGGATCTTCCTCAAGGACTTCTCTGCCCAGAGGCTGGATGCAGGGCGACTGGATGCCGTCAGTGCTGAGGCAGGAAGATCTCGATGATATGGTTGAGGGAGGAGTCATCCCTCATGAAGCTGCGCGTCTCCCCGGGAGAGAAGTCGAGCCCCAACCTCTCGATGGTGAGTGTGTGCTCCTTGCCACCCATATCGATCGCGGGTTTTCTCTGCCTCCTCATCCCTTTTTCCGGAGTTTCTTGAATTTCTTCGGAGCGCAGCTCCACCATTTCACCCCCAACTCTATCGTGTATCTGGCTGCCTTCATTTCCTTGTGTGAGGGTTTCTTGGGCTGTCGCCCCCATTGGGGACTCTTTAAGCATATCTTCACCTGTCGTTCCCAATCGGTCAAAAAGGCCAAGTCGAGTGACGAGAGGACGCAGGTGATCCAGCTGTGCGGAGGCCTGGCGATCCAGATGAGGGGAAAATGTTCTTTTCCATCCATCACTTTCCCTGAGTCGGTCCATGGTTGGCAGGCGACCTGGTTTTACTGCAAAGACCAGGCGACTCCAGCTCAGTCGACTGCACTTCCTCCTTTCTCTCTAGAACGAGCCCAAAAACCTGCTTCTCTGAAAGTGACGCCGGAAGAAAAGGCCCAAGTCAAGGTGCTGGTCGGTCGAGTGGTTCAGCTTGTCCGCGACGGCGTGACTGGCATGGACTTGCTGGAAGTCTTCCTTAGAAGGCGCATCCAGCCGCTCCAGGCTCGCGACCATCCGATGTGGCTATATTCGGGTCTTGAAGACACCACTCGGATCCACCCGGAGGAGGTTACTGACGAGATGCTAGAAGGATGGTTGTCGAGCATCACAGGAAACAAAGACAATCCTCGAGGAGCCAGGAGGGTTCTTCCACTCGACAACACATACGAAGTGGACCAGGTCAGACCTTATGCACCTGACTGAGATCTTGCTTTCTCCATTGGTCTTCTTTGAATTGGTCGACTGACTTTTGTTTTGTCCGTTGTTTCCCAGGAAACTACTGAGATGTACTCGATGCCCAACGGGGCACAGGAGCCGACTGAGGAAGGGGAGGCGAGTGGAGGTGAAAGCGGAGACGAGCACGGCGAGTGGGAATCCGATGGCGAAGGGGAGGGAGACGAAGACGTCTACTCTAGCGAAGAGGAGGAGGAGGAAGTTGAACCCCCCCACACGGAGAGGCGATCCAAGCTTACACACGATCCCGCGAGGGAACGTGGTAAGGCGACTGCTCCTGTTGGGCAATCGTCGAAACGCCCTGGACCTCTTCTCCTACGCCGACTGAGAAGGCTCCCAAGCACCAACGCGCGACGCCATCCAAGCCGCCCAAGGCTCTGCCCAAGATGAAGATGACTGTCCCCACCATTTCTGGGTAAAAATAATACTTATTTTCCTTTGTCGACCATGGACGGATCCTTGGTCAATTCATTGAGCCAACTGACTGACTTCCGAAATTTGTAGTGCTGCTACTTCTGAGATCTCTGCCAAGGACGGAGATCAAGAGATGGAAGATGCTGTTACTTCCAATCCAGGTACAGTTACTGATGTCCTGTCTTTGGTCGATTGAATATTTCTTGTAACTCTGGTCGATTGACTTTTCTTGCAGCTCCCCCTCATGTTATCAACTTACCAGACGATGAAGATGACGAGCCGCTGAGAGTAAGAAGGAACCGGAGGGTGTCGACTGGCCAGACCCCCCAATCTGCTCTGGTGTCTGAGGCTGTAGTTCGGGATGGTGGTGATACCACTCGGACTTCCATGACTTTTGCTGATCCTCTGATGAGCGTGCGGCCTTCGGCGTCGACTGCGAATCCGCCTTCACTTTTTGCTACATACCCTACCCCAGAGGACCAAGTGAGTGCCGCAAAAGAGGCTATACGCCAGGCGGGTATCATGATGGAGCAAGTGAAAGTGGTTCGGGACGCCAGCCAAGCAGCGTAAGACGCGAGTTCGGCTCTTCAGAGCAACGTCCAGGTCAGTCGACTCGACACTTGGTCTGTTGCAATATGCTGTTCGAAGAATCTCTTTTCCGAAGATCTTTATATCTGTAATCTTTATATCTGTATACCCACTGGGTGTGTCTGTCGACCTTTGGTCGAGTGGGAGCACGCTGAGTGCACCCACTGGGTGTAGTCCCCGAGACTACGGTGGACTACTGGCAGTCGACTGTAGTCTTTATATTGCGTTTCTGTATTTGTACTTCTTCACTCGGTCTGGTCGGGCCATGTCGAATGGAACTGTATGCGGTCGACTGCGGGCAGTCGACTCTTTTTTTTTGGCCGAATCAGTGGGGGCACGCTAAGTGCACCCACTGGGTGTAGTCCCCGAGACTGCTGTCGAATGTTTTGCTTCGGCTGTAGTCTTAGAAACGCTGACTATTAGTCATGGCACTAGAATCATATTTGGTCGACTGATCGATCAGGATTTAGAAAGATTACTGGTGGGGGCATGCTGAGTGCACCCACTGGGTGTAGTCCCCGAGGCTACTGTCGAATGTTTTGATTCGGCTGTAGTCTTAGAAGTGCTACAACTTTTCCTTTAGCCACTCGGAAGTAACTTCTCTTTGATATCTTTTGTCGATTGACTCTTTGCAGAAGTCTTGTGAGCTTGTTGCTCATCTTGCTGAATTGAAGGAGAAACAGGTCCAGCTTAACCTCAACTTGCAGTTTGCCCAGGGGATCTTGGAGAAGGTGAAGGACGAAGCAAAAGGTATGGCCGGTGAGGATTCGACGACTGTCTTTGTTTTTCTGCCTATTCTCAACTCTGTTCTCATTATTGTTTTGTAGACCAACTGGAGGAGGCTCTGAGGAAGAAAGATCTTGACCTTGCAGAAGCACAGAAGGCGGCTTCGGAGAAAACGAAGCTCGCTGAAGAAAAGCTTGCTTCAGTTGGTCGGCTTGAAGACGAGAATGCCAAGCTGAAGTCTGCTCTTGACGTGGCCAACCAGGAAGCAAGTCGATTGAAAAATGACAAGATTGTTTTGACTGACAAGGTCGGCGATATGGCGGGGAAGCGAAAGGATCTGGAGGCTTACCTCGAAGGGCTCGCCAAGAAACTATTCCTCATGCTTGAAGGTAATCCCCTTACTCAATTGACTTCTCGTTGTCGACTCATCATTCAATTATAGTATTGGACTGTACCTTTCAGAATTCTGTCAAAACTTCGAGGAAGAAACTGGTCGAGTGGAAACCAATCTGGACCCCATCAACTCTCTTGTGAAGGACGAAGCTGCCATGAATGTCCTCCAACTGGAGTCTCACGTCGCCAGTGTGGTGGACTACCTCGCTCGACTGAAGGCTACAGTGTCGCGGATCGACTCTGCACTCTGGCCAACTCAGATACTTCAGAATGACCTTGAATCCTTGGTCACTCGACTGAAGGAAGTGCCAAGTCGAGTGCATGAATGGAAAAAGTCTTCTGCCAGGTGTGGTGCCGATGTTGCTCTGTCGCTGGTTCGTGTCCACTTCAAGGAGGCGCGAGAAGAGAAGCTGGCCGCCCTCCAAGTTGCCAATACCAAGAAGCATAATTTCCAGGGCTTCATGGAGACCTTCATTGCTGCTGCCACCCGAATCTCAGACGTGATTGATTTGGACGAGTTTGTTGCCCCATCCAGTCCTCCACCGGAGGAGTAAAAAACTACTGTGTCTCACCTTAAATTTGCCTCGGAATGCCGAGTGGTTTATGTAACCGATAAACTCCGTCGAGATGGAGGCTCGGGCACTTTTATTTGCGATCCAGGACCTTTTGATCTTTATCCGAATCTTGATTTATCGTTGAATATCTTCGTGATTTATCCGGCGAGTGAGATTTGGCTCGACTTTTACTCAAAATGACTTAGGCGAGCACGGAGCTGCAGCTAAGTCTCCGAGTGGGAGGTTTGCTCTTCACTTGGTAGGATTTTTAAACACTTAGGCAAGCACTGGGCTGCAGCTAAGCCCCCGAGTGGGAGATTTGCTCTCCACTCGGTAGGATTTTAATTACTTAGGCGAGCACTGGGCTGCAGCTAAGCCTCCGAGTGGGAGGTCTGCTCTCCACTCGGTAGGATTTTAATCACTTAGGCGAGCACTGGGCTGCAGCTAATCCTCCGAGTGGGAGGTCTGCTCTCCACTCAGTAGGATTTTAATCACTTAGGCGAGCACTGGGCTGCAGCTAAGCCCCCGAGTGGGAGGTCTGCTCTCCACTTGGTAGGATTTTAATTACTTAGGCGAGCACTGGGCTGCAGCTAAGCCCCGAGTGGGAGGTCTGCTCTCCACTCGGTAGGATTTTAATCACTTAGGCGAGCGCTGGGCTGCAGCTAAGCCCCCGAGTGGGAGGTATGTCCTCCACTCGGTAGGATTTTAATCACTTAGGCAAGCACTGGGCTGCAGCTAAGCCTCCGAGTGGGAGGTTTGCTCTCCACTCGGTAGGATTTTAATTACTTAGGCGAGCACTGGGCTGCCGCTAAGCCTCCGAGTGGGAGGTTTGCTCTCCACTCGGTAGGATTTTTGATCACTTAGGCGAGCACTGGGCTGCAGCTAAGCCCCCGAGTGGGAGGTATGCCCTCCACTCGGTAGGATTTTAATCACCTAGGCAAGCACTGGGCTACAGCTAAGCCCCCGAGTGGGAGGCTGGCTCTTCACTCGGTCGGATTTTAAATACTTAGGAGAGTACTTGGACTGCAGCTAAGCCCCCGAGTGGGAGGCTGGATCTCCACTCGGTAGGATTTTAAATACTTAGGCGAGTACTTGGACTGCAGCTAAGCCCCCGAGTGGGAGGCTGGCTCTCCACTCGGTAGGATTTTAAATACTTAGGCGAGCACTTGGACTGCAGCTAAGCCCCCGAGTGGGAGGCTGGCTCTCCACTCGGTAGGATTTTAAATACTTAGGGGAGTACTTGGACTGCAGCTAAGCCCCCGAGTGGGAGGATGGCTCTCCACTCGGTAGGATTTTAAATACTTAGGCGAGTACTTGGACTGCAGCTAAGCCCCCGAGTGGGAGGCTGGCTCTCCACTTGGTAGGATTTTAGATACTTAGGTGAAACGGATTCGCAGCTAAGCCTCCGAGTGGGAGGCTGGCTCTTCACTCGGCAGGATTTTTAGAAACTTAGGCGAAACGGATTCGCAGCTAAGCCACCCACTGGGGGAAATTTCAACAAAAAGAAATAGCAATCTTCTGTGAAAATTATAACATTCTTGTTTTAGACAAAAGAACTACAGAGGTACTTTTATTACATCTCAACCGAGTGAGTTTCTTCTTTCAAGTGTAAAAAGGACGGAGTAACTCCGCATTCCAAGCTCGAGGCTCGTCGATCTGGCGATCAACGTTGTAGAGGTGATACGCTCCGTTGTGGAGGACTTTGGTGACGATGATGGGGCCTTCCCAGGTTGGAGCGAGCTTGTGTGGTTTTTGCTGATCCACTCGGAGGACCAAGTCTCCTTCCTGTAAGGCTCGACTCTTCACATTTCTCGCGTGGAACCGACGTAAGTCCTGCTGGTAGATAGTCGAGCGGATTAGGGCCATCTCCCTCTCTTCTTCCAGGAGGTCGACTGCATCTTGCCGAGCTTGTTCCGCTTCTGCTTCTGAGTATAGTTCGACTCGAGGTGCATTGTGTAGCAGATCACTTGGCAGCACTGCTTCAGCCCCGTAGACCAGAAAGAAGGGCGTTCTTCCAGTCGACCGATTAGGAGTGGTCCTTAATCCCCAAAGCACTGACGGAAGTTCGTCGACCCAAGCTCCTGCCGCGTGTTTGAGATCTCGCATCAGTCGGGGTTTTAGTCCTTTGAGGATGAGACCATTTGCATGCTCTGCCTGCCCATTCGACTGAGGATGGGCCACTGAGGCATAGTCGACCCGCGTGCCTTGGGAGGCGCAGAAGGCTTTGAATCTGTCATTATCAAAGTTTGATCCATTGTCCGTGATGATGCTATGTGGAACTCCATATCTGAATATCAGCTCTCTGATGAAACTGATAGCAGTGCTTGCATCGAGGTTTTTGATGGGTTTGGCTTCTATCCACTTGGTGAACTTGTCGACTGCAACCAGTAAGTGAGTGAAGCCGCTTCTACCAGTTCTCAGCGGTCCAATCATGTCTAGCCCCCAAACAGCGAAGGGCCAGACGAGTGGAATGGTCTTCAGAGCAGAGGCGGGCTTATGCGACATGTTGGAATAAAACTAACACCCTTCGCACTTGTCGACTATATCTTTTGCCATTTCATTCGCCTTCGGCCAGTAAAATCCTGCTCGGTATGCTTTAGCCACAATGGTCCGAGAGGACGCATGATGACCACAGGTCCCCGAGTGGATATCCTCAAGAATTATCTGACCTTCTTCTGGCGTGATGCACTTCTGGCCAACTCCAGTCGCGCTTTCTCTGTACAACTGCCCTTTGATTACTGTAAAGGCCTTGGATCGATGGACGATCTGTCGAGCCTCTTCTTCGTCTTCTGGGAGCTCTTTCCTCATAATATACGCGATGTAAGGCGCTGTCCAGTCGGGAGTGATGACTACAACTTCCATAATCAAGTCGACCACGGCTGGAATCTCCAATTCAGTCGGATCACTGACGCTCTTTGGCTGTGGAGGTTCTTCTGTGAAAGGATCTTCCTGTATTGACGGCGCACGAACGTGCTCCAAACACACATCACCGGGGATGGCTTCTCTCTTGGACCCTATTTTCGCCAAATCATCCGCAGCTTGGTTTTTCAGTCGGGGTATATGATGGAGCTCTAACCCCTCGAATCTCTTCTCCAGCTTTCTCACTGCATTGCAATAACCCGTCATGGCTGGGCTTCGAACATCCCACTCCTTCATCACTTGATTAACAACCAGATCTGAGTCGCCGTAGACCATAAGGCGACGGACGCCGAGTGAAATGGCCATACGCAGTCCATATAGGAGTGCTTCATATTCTGCCTCGTTGTTGGAGGAATCAAAGTGAATCTGGAGGACGTATTTGAACTTGTCTCCTCGGGGGGAAACCAATTCAACCCCTGCGCCGGACCCATTCAGCATCTTGGAGCCATCGAAAAACATAGTCCAGTGCTCTGAGTGAACATGAGTCGGAAGTTGTTGTTCAGTCCACTCGGCGAGGAAATCGGCTATTGCTTGGGACTTGATAGCTTTCTTTGCCTCGAACTTGATATCAAGGGGAAGGAGTTCAATCGCCCATTTTGCCACTCGACGAGTTGCATCTCTGTTATGAAGGATCTCTAATAACGGGGCGTCGCTGACGACTGTAATGGAGTGATCAAAGAAATAATGAGCAACCTTCTTCGTGGTCATGTAAATCCCGTAGACAAGCTTCTGATAGTGAGGGTATCTTTTCTTTGATGGGGTCAGAACTTCAGAAAGGTAATAAACTGGGCGCTGAACTTTGAATGTTTTTCCTTCCTCTTCCCGCTCGACCGTAAGTACGGTACTAACGATTTGTCCAGTGGCTGCAATGTAAAGCAATAATGGCTCTTTGCTGATAGGGGCAGCAAGCACCGGCTGGGTGGAGAGCAGAGCTTTTAGCTCTGCAAATGCTGCATCAGCTTCCGGAGTCCACTCAAACTTGTCTGACTTCTTCATCAGTCGGTAAAGAGGCAATGCCTTTTCACCGAGTCTGGAGATGAATCGACTTAAAGCGGCCAAGCATCCAGTAAGTTTCTGGACATCGTGCACACGCTCAGGGCGTTTCATTCGGAGTATGGTGCCAACTTTTTCGGGGTTAGCATCGATTCCTCGTTTGGAAACAAGAAAACCAAGTAACTTTCCTCCAGGAACTCCGAATATGCATTTTGATGGATTAAGCTTGATATCATACCTCCTGAGATTGGCAAACGTTTCAGCAAGGTCAGTCAGCAGGTCGGAACCTTTTCGCGACTTGACCACTATATCATCCATGTATGCTTCTACATTTCGACTGATTTGAGTGACCAGGCACTTCTGAATCATTCTCATGAAAGTAGCTCCGGCATTCTTGAGACCGAAAGGAATGGTGACATAGCAGAAGCACCTGAACGGGGTGATGAAAGCTGTTTTTATTTCATCTGGTCCATACAGACGGATCTGATGGTATCCGGAGTAAGCATCTAAAAAAGACAACATCTCGCATCCTGCGGTCGAGTCGACTATTTGGTCGATGCGAGGAAGAGGGAAATGATCTTTCGGGCAGGCCCGATTGATATGTTTGAAATCGATGCACATGTGCAACGACTTGTCCTTCTTGGGGACCATTACAACATTGGCGAGCCACTCGGAGTGGTAGATCTCGCGAATGAACTATGCCGCTAAGAGTCGAGCCACCTCTTCGCCAATGGCCTTTCTCTTCTGGACGGCGGACCGTCGAAGATGTTCCTTAACTGGTTTGACTTTTGAGTCGACTCGAAGGCGGTGCTCAGCTAGTCCCCTGGGAACACCTGGCATGTCAGCGGGCTTCCATGCAAAGATGTCCCAATTCTCACGGAGGAACTAGATGAGCGCTTCTTCCTATTTAGAGTCGAGTGTGGTGGAGATGTTGGTCGGAGCCGCACTGGGGTCAGTCGGGTGGATGTGAACCTGTTTTGTCTCACCGGACAACTGAATGTTGACTCTGTGGCGGGCTTCTTGGCTCGCAACAAATCACTCGGGTCTGCGGTCTTCTGGTACTCTTGTAACTCCATTTCGGCCATCTGAGCATCAGCGATTTTGGAGCCCTTCTGGAAGCACTCTTCTGCCTTCTTCCGATTACCCGTGATAGTGATCACACCTTTGGGACCAGGCATTTTCAACTTAAGGTACACGTAGCATGGTCGGGCCATGAAACGAGCGTACGCTGGCCTTCCAAGTATGGCGTGGTACGCACTCTGAAAATCCACGACCTCAAAGGTCAACTTTTCCTTCCGGAAATTCTTCGAGTCACCAAAAACTACATCGAGAGCGATTTGGCCGAGTGACTCAGCCTTGTTTCCAGGAATGAGTCCGTGGAAGCTCATGTTACTGGTGCTGAGTCTGGACATCGGAATGCCCATCCCTTTCAGTGTCTCTGCATACAGCAAATTCAAGCCAGTGCCACCATCCATCAACACTTTGGTCAGTCGAGTGCCTTCAATGACTAGGTCGACCACCAACGCTTGCCTCCCTGGGGTAGCAATATGAGTCGGGTGGTCGGACTGGTCAAAAGTGATGGCAGTCTGAGACCATTTCAGATAATTGGGTGTCGTCGGAGCGACCATGTTCACTTCTCGATTGATAACCTTCAATCGACTCTTGCTTTCGACATCAGCGAAAATCCTCAGGGTGGAGTTGACTTGGGGGTACTCCTCACCGCTGTCTTCTTTGTCCTCAACTCTGTCTGACTCTTTCTCTTTGTCTTTGGCCTGTTTCCCTTGAAACTGCTGAATCAGGAGTCGACATTGTCGAGTGGTATGCTTTGGGTAAATGAGTTTACCCTCTTCGTCTTTCTTCGTGTGAATGTGACACGGTAGGTCCATCACATCGTTCCCATCCTGATATTTCACCTTCTTGGGGTTCCAGGGACCCTTGGGTTTCCCCTTAAACTTTCCTGGGGTCACGGCCAAGGTCTCTCCAGGAGCAGCTGGCTCGGCCTTGCGCTTTTGCTTCCGACTGGATTTTCCTCCGCCGGCCTCATTAGCGGCTGCTTTGTACTTGCCACTCCGGAGCCTATCTTCTTCTTCACCGTTTGCATACTTGGTGGCAATTTCCATCATCCTACTCAATGTCATATCTCCGGTCCGACCGAATTTCAAACTTAGTTCTCTGTTCCTGACGCCTTCCTTGAAGGCACAAACTTCCTGATGGTCAGACACATTCTCGACTGTGTGATGTAAAGTGATCCACCTCTGGATATAATCCCTCAGAGTTTCACTCGACTTCTGAACACACGACTGCAATTCTGTCAACCCTGCTGGTCGCTTGCAAGTCCCTTCAAATGTCCTGACAAACACTCGGGCGAGATCTTCCCAAGTGTAAATACTGCTGGGTGCCAACTGGTTCAACCATGCTCTGGCTGATCCCTCCAGCATGAGAGGCAAATGCTTCATGGCTACTTCGTCGTTGCCGCCGCCAATCTGAACAGCCACTCGGTAATCTTCAAGCCATGTGTTAGGCTTGGACTCGCCGGTGAACTTACTAACTCCAGTCGCCAACCTGAAGTTGGGAGGAATTACAGCGGCCCTGATCGCTCTGCTAAAACATTCTGGTCCTGATACACGAACCCTGCTGCTGGAGGGAACGTCTCTGTCATGGCCTTCCCTGTGAGCTCTATTCCGATCGACCAGACTTTGAACGATAATGGATCTCGCATCAAAGCCTGGCTCCCTGGGGTCGACTGGAAACCTACGTCCAGCACTGTGTTGGCGTCTGTCATCTTGCTGTCGTGGGACGTACGATCCACCTCTTGGGGGAGGAGTGAGCACTCGACGTTGATCATTGCGATCGAATCGGTGTTCATACCGCTCACGGCCTTGATATTGATCATCATGCCGGCTTCTACGTTCCGCACGCCTCGGGGGCGATCCTGGACTGTGAGCTGACTGTACAGAATTCGCAACGACGGATCGGCTGTGAATCCTGTTACGCGACTGCGATACAACTGAGTTCTGATCTCCCGCTGCCCGGAGCAAATCTCTGATCTGTAGCAGACCTCTCCCTGCCTCTGACTGAGAAGGCTGGACCGACTCTGCTATGCGGGCTGCAGCTGCTAAATTCTGAATCAGAGTTCGGTATACCTGAGTTGGTGGCTGAAAGAGGCGACGTCGACTGGATTCTGGAGCTGGCAGTCGAGTGCGCTCGTCGAGTACTCTCTGGAGATTCTCCAGTCGAGTGCGTTCAGCCAGGTTGGCCAAGCGCGCCTCCTCTAAGGCGCGTGCCTCGGGGGTTTCTCCTACGATAGGAGTGTGAAGCGCGTCCATGTTCCGGCGACGAAGTTCCTCTCTCTTCAGCGAGGTGAGAGGCTCGGGTCTGTACTCTTCATGGCCCCGCGTCGGAACTCCTCCCCCGGCAACCTCTTTGGTGTGGGGGAATCCGGGGGGGCTGCGCGGTCCATCGACCATCAGCACCTCCGCGCTGGATCGCTGCTGTCGCACTCGGACGCAGTCTCTGCGGAGCCAGTCGACAGATCGAACAGGCCATAGAGTGATTCGTCGGGCTCAATCGCCCCAACTTGGGGGATGGCCGACTGGCGGGCCGGTGCATGCCTCACCCACCGCTGGAGCCTCGACCGACCGGAGCGCTTGCGCCGGCGGGAAACAGGGAGCGAGGACAAAACGGGTGCCGACCCGTACTGGGCCGACGGTTGTCGCAGGAGGACGCCACGAATGGATGCGCGAAAGTGCGTCGCTCCGCGGGCGGGGAGCGCGTCCACGTCGAGTGGAGCCTCCTGGAGCCAAGCAGAGTCATCGACGACGAAAGTGAGGGCGCCGAGACGGATCTCGCGCCCCTCGACCAGGACTCCGCTCGAAGACATGATGGGAGATGTCAAAATAATCCCAACTCCTCCAACAAATCGCTAGAACACCTGCCCCACGGTGGGCGCCAACTTTCGTGGTTCTAAGTCTGACAGTAGAATGGGGGGGTAAGAATGGAGAGGCAAGATCCTAGCTTTGGAGTAGTTGTGCACGCAAGAGTTTTACGAGTTCAGGCCCTTCTCAGGAGAAGTAATAGCCCTACGTCTCGGAGCCCGGAGGCGGTCGACTGGATTATATGCGTGTGTGTTACAAAGATGCGAACCCTTGTGCCAGTGGAGGGGGTGGCTTATATAGAGTGCGCCCATACCCCAGCCAGCCCACGTTGCAAGGGGTTTAAGGTACATTAAGGTCAGGCATTACAGGTAACGCCTCTAATAAAGTGCTTTGATGACCATAAAGACTACTTAATGATCGACCGTTTGCCTGTGGAGTGACTTATATCTCCTGGCAGTCGAGCGGTTGGCTTCGTGGTCGAGTGGTAGCTTCTTGGTCGAGTGTCTTGAACCCGTCGAGTGGGTATCTTGAAGTCGATTGAAAGGTGACTTCTTCTAAGGATGTCTTTGGGCAGGGCTCTTAGGACAGGTCCGTGCCCCTACCCCAAGTACATAACTTCATCACCCGGTTATGGACGTCTTGAGTATCTAGATCTTGGATTATCCTGTTGATCTCACCACGTTACTTTAATTAATTTGGTTGGGTTTTTAATGATGATGCTTAATTGGGATTGAGAATGCTGTCAACCATTCTCAATGTTTAACAACCACCATGATAGTTAAATAAATTTATTCCATTGCAGTAGGGAAAAATTGGCTTTTCGCAAAAACCTTATAACCATAGAGCTTTTCCACCAGCCATATATGCATGTAGTGATAGCCATTGTTCATCATTTTCTCTATGGTGTGAATTTGCCAGTACATTCAATGTACTGACCCGTTTCGGGCTGCAACGTCTTATGTTGCAGGTTTTCTTACGACGAGTAAGTGATACGTTAGGGTTACGATTTCTACACTCAACTTTGTCGTTGGTGTTGATGGGAATCCACAACCATGTTGCTTCCGCTATATTGGATTGAGGTAATAGTATTTACGTTACTTTATACATGTGATTTACCTCTGTTATAAATCCTTCGAGTACTGTGTGTGTCAGCATACTGATCCAGGGATGACACGTAAGCACAGGGACTTGTCCCATTCGGGTCGGGTCGCTACAAGATGGTATCCAAGGCCGCAGGCTGTTGGGGCCCGCGGCGCTCCGCACTTGCCCTTTGGCTTAGCCTCGAAGCCAAGTCCGACCGCGCCTTGGGCCCGGAGGCTACTGTTGGCGTTCTGGGAACAGGGGTCCCCATACTTGCCTGCCTGCGGCCCATGGCGTGGCTCCACTCACGGCCCAGTACGTCCCATCTTCACCAGCAAGAACTCAAGACCCTCGCGAGGGGCCAAGCCTCACGAGGTGGACGACACAAGACCTCCTCAGGGACGGCCTCACTAGGCTGGCTCACGAGGGGTGCAGAGATCAAGGCAAGGCGAACCTCGCGAGGTTCCAATGACGTAAGCCATGACGTCTGAGACCAGGCGGGCGCCAGAGCGCACATTGTCCTCGCTTCCTCTTTGGTGCTAAGGTGACAAGCGCAGGCGAGGAGTACCGAGGCATCAGGAAAAGGTTTCCATATCAGTGCAATGAGACCAAGACTAGCAGGACGGCCGGACGGAGGTCACCGTGGAGCCCAAGACTGCGTCACCACCAGAGCCTTTGGCAGGCGAAGACCACCTTTAGTCAGGATAGCTTGTATTTGCTGTCCCCCTTCATATTGTTCGTTGTGGCATCCCTTCCCACTCAATATTTGCGAAGAGGACCAGGCCCTATATAAATAGGACTAGCCACCACAGTAGGAGGGGGACTGATCTCGAACTCATTCAGTTCATCCACACACCCACCAAGCACAAGAACACCTCGTCTCAGGAGGTTGTTCTTTCCCTTGTACTGTTCATCCTTAGTCCAAGAGGTAATCCACCACGCCACACTGGAGTAGGGTATTACACCACAACGGTGGCCCGAACCAGTATAAATCTCATGTCTCCTGTGTTGCGAGTTCATCGAGCTAAGCTCTGAGATCGCGGTGAGGATGAAGGCGTGATTTGGTAGGTGGAAATCTTCGCGCGCACCCCAGTGTTCGAACTTCAAGGGTTTTGCCAGAACCCGAAATCCGGAAGCCGTTTCCCCCGACAATAACTATGCGCATTTCTATCAATTGCTCAACAATAATTTGTTTACCCACCGTATGTTTTCTTTCAAGAGAGAAGCCTCTAGTAAACCTATGGCCCCTAGGTCTATTTTCCATCATATATTTCCATATCTATAAACCAAAAAACCCAAAGATATCTTGCTGCAATTTATTTATATTTACTTTAGTTTGCTCTTTTATTTATATTTTATACCTATCTCTATTAGATCTTACTCTTGTTCGTTGTGAAGGGATTGACAACCCCTTTTTCACGTTGTGTGCAAGTGTTCGTTAGTTTGTGCAGGTGCATATATTGGAGACTTGCTTATGCCTCCTATTGGATTGATACCTTGGTTCCTAACTGAGGGAAATACTTATCTCCACTTTGCTGCATCACCCTTTCCTCTTCAAGGGAAAAATCAACGCAAGCTCAAAAAGTAGCAGGAAGCCATAAATGCATTACCTAAAAGCCAAGTCCATGAAAAATTCAATTTCTCCCTTCAGTTAAATTATTTTTTAGGACAATTCAAACTATAGGCATTGTATACCTTTTGCTTAATAATATTGTAATAAAATGCAGAATAATCTCATATATAGTACAATCTGTATAATCAGAGCTTAATCAGATATTAATAAAAAACCTATATATCATCCAAATCCTCTATATAGGAAAATAACAACGATCTTTCTCGCTATAGTCTTCCAATGGAACCCATCTTTGGCATCAGGACGTGTGCATAGGGTTTCTCATGGATGCAAGGCATCAGCAATATGCCTGCTGGCATCCCACGACTGCAGATCACACTATAGTATGCCTGTTATTCCTTTGGTTAACCTACATTAAGGATTATCTGTTGCTGCTTGATACAATCCAGACCACCCAGTTGGATCTGCTCCATTCCTCTCCAACATAAACGGATCTAGAGAAGTGCCCGGGGATATGCATCTACCACATAGCAATTTTTTCTTGATCCAACACTTGGTATGAAGATTAATTATTGGGTTAGTCATGAGTGCAATGTACTAATATTCTCTGTAGTTTGAGAACCGATGACAAACCCACCAGACATCCTATAAGTAAAACCTGTCGGAGCACCAATTACGCAATAGCATGATCTTTTTTAAACAAACATCGATACACCTCACTCTATGATCATTAGATTGTAGTCGTGACCACCATAGAGCAGTGTCGGCCTCTTTTCCCATGGGGCTCCGCTCAATCTCTTGATCTGCATAGGTGGACGGGTAGGGGCGAGGTGAGCTAGTGCTCGGGGCTAGGGAGGTCAACCCAACTCGGTTCCAATCTCATTCACACTATAAGGGAACCTAAATCATGAGAAAATAGACCATATCCATGGCCATGGAGAGGGAGAAGAAGTTACCGTGGTGCAATTTGAGCAATCCATCTGTTTGGCATGAACATGGCGAGGATTTGGCTAGGTATCTCGTTGGCCTGAGAAGCACATGGCGCATAAGGGAAGAGAAATCCTTCCTGCTCCGGGGTGGCCGCTGTCAGTGTCAAAACCGACTGATCTCGGGTAGGGGGTCCCGAACTGTGCGTCTGAAGATCGAAGGTAACAAGAGACAAAGGGGACATGATGTTTACCCATATTCGGGCCCTCTTAATGGAGGTAAAACCCTACTTCCTGCTTGATTGGCTTTGATGAGTATAGGGGTTACAAGAGTTGACCTACCTCGAGATCGTAATGGCTAAACCCTAGATGTCTAGCCTATGCGAATTCGGATAGCGTCTATGGACTAAACCCTCCGGTTTATATAGACACCATAGGGGCCTAGGTTTGTTCTATGTCCGCTTGCAGAAGAAGGAAATTACATATCCAGATGCCAATCTTGCCACCACGCATAGGAGAGTCATATCCAGACATGGGGGGAAGGCCTTCTGCCTTGTATATTCACAGCCCATCAGTCCAACCCATATCACGTAGCTTGGACACCCAAGGACCCATAAATCTAGGACTCCCTCAGTTGCCCCTGAACTAGTCTTCAATGACGATATGTTCGGCACGTAGATTGTCTTTGGCACTTCAAGGTGGGTTCCTCTTCCCGAACACTTCAAAGCTATCTTTTGAATAAAAGAACTGTATCCGGCTATGCATGAGAGTCACAACCCTCAACCATGAAGGCAAAATGTTTAGTAACAATAATAAGTGTCAACTAACAACCTTTTCGGCAAAATGCCACGTCTGGCCTCTTAACGTTTCGAACCATTTTTTGGCCTCCCGGATCGCGTTTCGAGGCGCGAGCTCTATTGACACATCTTGTCAAAATAGAGATCGTGTCCACTTATAGCGGGATCCTCATCTATACGGGTTTGGGTAATCCAACCATGCCATTTGCACAACCCCTTGGGAATAGGCGAGTTTTAAGGCCTCGAGGGGGGCGCTTGATATTCACTACCTATATAAGTGGATAAAGATCCCTTTGTCGGCGTTCTAGGAACGGGGGTCCCCAGACTTGCCTGCCTGCAGCCCACGGCGTGGATCCTGCAGCGGCATGGTACATCCCACCCTCACCAGCAAGCACTCAACACCCTCGTGAGGGGCCGAGCCTCGCAAGGCGAACGACACAAGACATCCTCAAGGGCGGCCTCGCTAGGCTGGCTCGCGAGTAGCGGAGAGATCAAGGCAAAGGGGGACCTCGTGAAGTTCCCATGACATGAGCCGTGACGACCAAGGCCAGGTGGGTGCCAGGCGGGCGCCAGCGCACGCGGAGTACCTATTGCCTCTTTGGTGCTAAAGGGGCAAGCACAGGCGAGAAGTCCTGAGGCATCAGGCAAAGGTTTGCATACCGGTGCAACAAGACCAAGACCAATAGGATGGCAGGACGGAGGTCATCAAGGATCTCACGACGGCTTCACCAACAGAGCCTTTGGCACGCGAAGACCACCTTTTGTCATGATAGCTTGTACTAGCTGTCCCCCTTCAAATTGGCTGTTGTGGGATCCCTTCCCCCCTAACATTTGGGGAGAGGACCCAAGCCTTTATAAATAGGACTAGCCGCCACCTTAGCAAAGGGGGATGATTTAGATCATCCTCTACCACACAAGCTCATCATGCTCAAGAACACCTCTCCTTAGGAGGCTGTTCTTTCCTTGTACTTGTTCATCCCTGGCCTACAAGGCAATCCACCACACCAAAGTGGAGTAGGGTATTACACCACATTGCTTGTGTCCCCTGTTCTTTGAGTTCGACATGCTGAGCATTGAGATAGTAGTGAGTGAGAGAGCTAGGGGAGGGAGAGATCTTCATGCGCACCCCAGTGTTCGAACCTTGAGGGATTTGCCGGAACCCAAACTCCGACATTTGGCGCGCCAGGTCGGTGTGCGCTGAAGCTTTTCCTTCATTGATCCGCGCTCCACCGCTCCACCACGTGGATGGCAGACGCGCGCCGAGGTCGCATCGAGCACCTGGCCGGCCTGTCCGCCCGTGTCGCTCAAACGGCCTTCGTCGGCGGGCCTCCCCATCATTCTCCATCACCTGCCGCCAACGCTGCCACCACCCCGGCAGGAAACGAGCAGCAAGCATCTTCGCTTCACCCCTCGGTGCGGCGGGACGGCTGCACCGCTACTCCGTCGCTGACTCCGGCTGGCTCATTGTCCCACGCTCGCCGCGCGCCCATGGACACGCAGGCCGTGCTGCTCATGGTACGCGAGCTCCTGCGCTACCGCCCGGTCGATGACCTCTATGAGGACTAGCCGGACTGCATCGCCGAGCTCGTCAGCACCGTTGGGGGTCACCTGTCCCATCTCTCTCGCTACCTCGCCCTCCTCCGGCCACGGTTGACGTAGCCCACGGAGCGCCTCCACCACCTCCGCACCAAGACGGCACCCTGGCACCAAGGCGCGGGCCCCTTGGCGCGACCCACTGCACCGGGCGCCCACGCGAGTTGAAGGAAGCTGCCAAGAAGTTCCCCGGCCGCAAGAAAATGCTCCTGCGCTCCCGGCGCCACCACGACAGGACCGCGTGCTGCCTGCGGTGGCGGTGGACGGACATCAAGGGCAGGCTCGGCCTCTGCAAAGGGCCCCGGTGGCCACAGCAGGTTGCCGCGCCTTCACTCCGGAGCTGCATAGCGTCATCTGGCCAGGCAAGTTCAAGCCAGACCTACCTCCTCGCTACGACGGCACCCCCGACTCTAAGGAGTTCATGCAGCTCTATGAGCTGAGCATCGTGGTGGCCAGCGGCAATGAGAAAGTCATGGAGAATTGGTTTCCCATGGCTCTCAAGTATGTTGCTCGTTCGTGGCTCTTGAACATGCCCCCGGGGTCAATCTCTTCCAGGGGTGAGATGCGCGACCGCTTCGTCACCATCTTCCAGGGCACTCGCGATTGCCCTCCGGCTGCGGGTGACCTGCGCCGCATCAAGTAGCAGCCAGGGGAGACCTTGCAAAATTACATCCAGCGCTTCAACAATGTTTGCCTCAAGATCCCTAAGGTGATGGACGAGGCCATCATTTCAGCGTTTTCCGATGGCGTCTGCGTCGTCAATATGAAGGAGGAGCTCGCCATCCACGAGGAGCTATGCACGGCTCTGGAGTTGTTCAACACGGTGACCATGTGCGCAAGAGCTGAGGTAGGGCAGCTTTCCCTCCTGGAGCTCCCTGCTGCCGACCCAGAGGAGAAGAAAGCCAAGGCCAAGGACATGAAGCGCAAGGGGGTGGCCGTTCTCGAGGCAGACACGAAGCACGTCCGGGACCATCCCGAGTCGTCCGAGAGCAGCCGTCCGTTCTGCGCCTTCCACAACGTACACAGCCACAACACCAACGATTATCAGGAGCTCAGGGCCATCCGAGATGGACACTTCAATCGACGCCCCGAGCATAATGACCGGGGCTAAGGCCAAGGCGGAGGACGAGGTGGGGGACGTTGGGACGACCGCGGCCCCCGCCAGGATTGGCGCGACAAGCCTCGTGAGGACGGCTGGTAGGACCAGCCTCGTGAGGGCGCCTGGAGGGACCAACCGTGCGAGGAACGACCTCAGGGCAATGCTGGTCTCCCTCCACTGCCGCCACCACCAAGAAGAAACGACGACGACCATCAGGACGAGGGGGCTGGGGGTTTCCAGGAACCAGGCGCTATCGCTTGCATCTTGGGCGCATGTCACAGCCCTAGATTATTGCTTGTATTAGTTGCATCATAGAGCACTCATGCATCATGTCTAAATTTCTGAAACTTGGAAGTTAGGAAAGTGGAAGTCTCAAAAACTTAAATAAAAGAAGGGCAAAGAACCCTGGAAATCTCATTCTTTGTTTCCAAGATGTCCTTTTGCAATGTTTGATAATTTTGGCAAGAGCTATATATCAAACCAGAATTTAGGAACATTTTTAAAGATTTATTTTTGGGACTCTGAATTTAAATCAATAGCTATTTGAATTTGAGTTATATTCATATAACTAGAATATAATTTCAAATATCTTTCAAACGTTTTATGTGCATTTGGAAATGTCCATTCTGCAACATAAAATTATTCAAAGGGTTTTGTCACCGTTTTGAAATTGTTTCGAATTTTGAATAGTGGCAGAATATTAAACAACAGAAAACAGAACAGAAAAATAAAATAGAACACAAACTTACCTGTAGCCTACCTCGGCCCAGTTACTGTGAAGCCCAACCCACGCAGCCATCTGCCAGTCGTCGTCCTCCTCCTGACAGAAGGACGCGAGGGCGTGTGCCCACCACGCGCCGGCACGCGCCGGCCACCTCCTGCTTACGTGCTCGCCGCTGGAGGCACCCGAGGGCGCCACGCACTCCCCTCGACCCCTTGCACCTCTCCCCTCTCTCCCAGGACTCCCTCTCCCTCCTCTGCTCGCTTCCGCAGCGCCACCGAGTGCTGCCGTCGATGCCGCTCGGCACCACCGTGGCCACCGGCCACCCCACGCCTTGCCGTCGTGCTAAGAAGCTCCGCCTCGTCCCCCTCTTCATCCTCACCGAGCCACATGGCGCCAGAAGCCCCTGGACATCACCAGCACCGCTGTTCCCCTCGTGGGTCGCCGTGGATCCTCGCCGTCGATTCAGGAGCTACAGGGCATCCCCGACCTCGCCCTCGCGCTCGTTAGCCACACTGTGAGCCTCCGCACCTAACCTCTCTCTCCCCGATGTCGATTTCTTTCTCTAACCGCGGGCTCCGTCGAGCCCAAGAGTTCCTCGCCGCCGGCCACGAGGTCGCGGTGGCTAGAGCTCACGGACGCTACGTCTAAGCATACCACCATGTTCTGCGCATCCCCATGAGACGAACGCGACCACCCAACCGCCCTTTCGTGCGCCGTAGGCCTTTTTCCCATCGAGGCCGAGCTAGCACCGCCGCCCCGAGCTCGTTTCCGGAGAATTCCGGCGACCCCGAACCTAGCTACCTGCTTCCCTGGATGCGGGCGGGCACGAGCTGCACTCTAGTGGACTCGACCACGGCTCTCCTGCCCTTTCGAGAAGTTACCGCCGCATTTCCTGGTCGCCGGCATTGAGCTCCGGCGATGCTGACGTGGCTCTAGCTTAATTAGGCCTAACCACTAATTAGCACTAACCTAATTGACCCTATGGGTCAATTACATGTGGGTCCCGGCCCCTGATTAACTTATTAGTTTACGTTTAATTAAACTGGTTTAGTCACTGTGAGACCGACATGAAGGACCCATGCGTCAGGTTTGACCTGACCGGGTCTATTGACCTGCTGACATCATGCTGACGCAGTAAAGAATTTTCTGGATTAAAACCTATTCACAAAATTCAGAAATTGTTACAAACTTCAAAAAATCATCGAAATTAAACCATAACTCCAAATGAAATAATTTATATATGAAAAATGATCAGAAAAATCCAATCTATCCATCTGTATCATTTTCATGCATGTTAGAACAACTTATGACTACTGTTTAGGACAAATGGAATGATGGAATTTAAATAACCACATGTGGAGTTTGAATTTGAATCTTAGGTTCAAACCGACTCCATTTAACATGTTGCTAGTTGCATTAGCTCAAACCACAACATATTGCCATGTCATGATCATGCAACATATTGTTGCATTGCATTGATTGTGTTCTTTCTGTGTTTGTCGGTATTTGTCCCCTCTCGGTAGACGACGTTATGACGATGAGTTCGATGACACTGATGAAGAGTTATATCATCTTCAGAAGTGCCAGGCAAGCAAAACCCCCTTGTTCATTCCGATACAATCCCACTCTCTCGCTCCTGCTCTCTTTTACTGCATTAGGACAATAGCGATTCATCTGTTACTTGCTGCGATAGTTGAACCCCTTTCCTCTGCATTACCTATCATTGCCACAGTAAATAGATGAAACCCACTAGCATGAGTAGGAGTTGTTTGAGCCCTGATGTGCCTACTCATTCATGCTTGTTTGTCATGCCTGCAACTGCTTAGAGTTGAGTCAGGTCTGATTCATCAGGGATGAATTGGAATTTGGTGAACATGTCCTACTGTTGAGAGCTAAGTGTGTGAACACGATTTGGTAAAGGTAGCGGTGAGAGGCCATGTAGGAGTACATGGTGGGTTGTCTCATTGAAACCATCCTCAGGAACTGAGTTCTGTGTTTGTGATCCATGAACAGTTACTACCACACATTGGGTTCCGGTAACTCGGCCCCTCTCGGCTTATTATCCAACTCGATCTCTGTCCAGGAGTTGCAACTAGTTTCTGGTGTTCGTAGGTAGTGTTAGTAGTCTACCAAGTGGCACCCGGTACAGGTGGGCTTGGGACAGACTAGGCACAGTGGCACGGTGTACCAAGTGGCACCCGGATGGTGGGCTTGGGAACCCTGCTCACATCGTTTGGGGCTGTGAGCGACACCCCGGTCGGATCTCCTTGCGGATGGAATCCGAATAGGCAATAAACCTTCCCTAAAGACTTGTGTGGTTAGTCAGGTCGTGGCCGACTCCCTCTCCAGGCTTCCGCTTGAAAGTTGCCGAGGTACATGACGTGTACATTGTGGTAAGTGGCGAAAGCGTCTGTGACGAAGTACACCCCTGCAGGGTTATCATTATCTATTCGAATAGACGGATTCCTCGGATACGAAAACTTGGACCCCTTGCATAGTTCATAGACAAGTGAAAGTGGATACTCTAAAATGCGCAAGATAAGCGTGAGTGCTATGGAGGGCCTTCTCGTAGGGAGACGGGAGCGGATCCATAGTGGTGTATTGATATGGTGAATATGTGGACTCGCGTGCGGCACCTCAAAAGAGTTACTTGCAGTCGTAGTTTAGGATAGCCACCGAGTCAAAGCTGGCTTGCTGCAGTTAAACTCCACCACCCCCTTTATTGATACCAAAGCATATGTAGATAGTTCTGATGTAAGCCTCGTTGGGTACATTTGTACTCACGTTTGCCTATTTTATGTTTTGCAGCGAGACATCAGTCTCGCTAGTGGTTCCGTGTGGACTTCGACGTTTAGCTTGATACCTCAGCTACGATCTTGTGCCCTCGGCAGGATCTGGTAGATAGTCAGGCTTCTCAGCCTTTTTCATTTGTAGATGTCCGTACTTAGACATGTTGTGACACCCCAAGATTTTAACCTTGTTTTATTAATTAAAATTTTGCCAGGGAATTTAAACTTCTATTTTCTGGATTTTCTTTTGATTTCAGAGCCATGCTTTACCTTATTATTATGGAGTTTTTACCTCTAGTGAAAAACTTTCCAAATATATTTTTGGACTTGTTTAACCTCTCAAGAAAACATTTCTATTATCAGCGGATTTATTTGCATAATTATTTCTCTTTGAGCTTTATCCCTTAAAATGATTTTTCATTAGTTTTGGAGCTCTTTTTGAACTACAACCACTTGATAAATTTACTTAAAATTCCAACCAAAATTCAGAGATGTCATGTGATGTTTTTAAATCACTTTTGTGCAAAAACATCTTTTATTCATGGGATATTTTGGGCTCTACACGAAGTTTTCAAAACTGGTCCAGATGGAAGTATTGCACTACAACCCATTTAAATATTTCTTTCTAGCTTCCACCAAAATTATGGGATGTTCATAGGAGTATATTATTCAACCTTATGCAAAAACCCAGTGATGTACTTTGAAAAATTGGAGTGAATCAACCACTTTTTCATTCTGGTCCAGCTTGGTGATTTGTACTGCAACCCCAATTTATCTTGCTCTTTTACCCATGATTCTTTTTCCTACTTATAGACCACCATACCAAACCCTTATGTCCAGGAGAGTGGACACATTGGAGGATTTTTAGTGCATGCAGTTATGCCCTTCTGTTTCTGTCCAAAATCAGTTTTCTCACAAACTTGCACTAACAAGTTTTTGCTTGTGACAGACTAACCTCACCACCTTCTGTATCACCTAAAGAGACTATGATCTGGAGATTTGGGCCACACCAAGAGTTGCCCAGATGCCATTGGCATTCTGTCAAACACCATGAGTGCATCTATAGGACGGTTCTACCTCCTGGATATTCACTGTGATTATTTTTATATAAGCCCTTTATGTGGTGTCGCACAGACGCCCGACTGTGGCATGCTCGTTATTTCATTTACTTATAAGCCGTTTATGTGGCGTCGCACAGACGCCCGACTGTGGCATGCTTGTTATTTCATTTACTTATAAGCCCTTTATGTGGTGTCGCACAGACGCCCGACTGTGGCATGCTTGTTATTTCATTTACTTATAAGCCCTTTTTGTGGTGTCGCAATGACGCCCGACTGTGGCATGCTTGTTATTCCTTTTATTTATAAGCCCTTTATGTGGTGTCGCTCAGACGCCCGACTGCGGCATGCTTCATATTATTATTCTTTCGAGGCGTCGCTTCAGACACTCGATCGATGCTTTTCATTTCTATTCCTGGATTGTTTACTCATGTTTTATTTGAATGATCTGCTTGCGTGCATCATGAACCTTATTTCATAACTGACGATGTGATCATAGAATATTTCAAAGCATGATTATCAGTGGCTATATTATACTTGTGTTCTTAATGTTTGCGAGTACATTCAAAGTACTCACTGGCTTGTCCCTGGCTATTGTCTTGGCCAGATTTCTTGCGTGGAGAGGAGCGTTGGGATGACAGCCCCGGAACCTACACAATGGTGATAGCAGCCTCGCGAAGGTAGGAGTTATCCTGGTCAGCTGTTCCTATGGGAAATGGAGTCCCATAGACGTTGATGATCCACAAACCACTTCCGCCATCAACCACTAGAAACCAATTGTTGTACTCATAGGCCAGAATGGTCTTGTACTACATCTTGTATTTTTGCTTGGAGCTTCTGTATCAAGTTGGTGCCTCATCAGCTAACAGTAATCCTGGGGCTCATGAACACAAGGGCCATTTTCTGGGAAATTATATCCCGAAAATCCAGTCCCGACAAACTTGCTGACAAACTTGGCAGTCGGTGCCTAACCTATCAGGCTAGCCTGTCGATCATGCGCCGGTGACCGGACCCTAATAAGTCTTTTTCGCAAGCCTGCGAAGGAAGACTCCGTCCCCTCTTTCTATAAAAAGGGCACGCTAGCCTCTACCCAGCACAACACAGCCTCTACCCCAAACCGAGCTATAATGCCTGGCCCCATTGTTCACAATGAGACCACAGCAACCAACCTTGCAGGTTTTGTGACCATGCTAGCAAACCTCACCCACCGTGCCTTTGCATTAGAAGAGCCCCCAGAATATGTTGTGTACCAAGGGTCCATGAGCGGTGAGAGCCGTCAATTCTGGGCCACTGTGCACGTCTATGGTAGGGGTCTATCGCCGGAACGCCCCTACAGGTTCACTGGAAGGACAACTTCCTTTGAGCCTCAAGCCATCCAACTAGCTGCTCGAGAAGCTATAGTGCAACTCCGACACTTGTCGCCCAGAGTTAACTGTCGCTCGTTCTACTACTACCCCAGCCGTGAAGGGTACGGTAAACCACCCCAAGTTACCAACGGAGACTACGAGACAGATCCTGCATTATTGCATCTGGTGCACTATGTAAGTGCGCTAGAGGGTCTGTTCGATCAAATCACCCTTGATCTGATCGCAGCTCGTGGAGAACTGGTTCGTCGAACCCTGGCAAGAAGAGAAGCTGAGCCCGATGCTGACAACCCAGTCGTGCAGTTCGGACAACCAATCGAGACCTTGAGGTCAGCCCCAGCCATCGACCATAATGCGCTGATGTCCCCAGAAGCGCTTCGTCGCCTCTTGGGAACACACTCCAGCTGGATTGTGGCCAACAACCCCCACGATGGTCATCATCGCTACCCCGACCCTGCAGTTCCTCAACCCCCTCCGGCTAAATCCGACGGTGAAGCCAATGGAGAAGCCTCGGCGTCCACAAGGCACGCCCGCTTAGATATGAACGAGGTAGACTAAGTTACTCGAGTAGTACCGAGCCTTGGTATACCCCACGCCCTATAAATGTGTGATCATGTATCAAAATATTGGAATGTTATCTGCATGTGCGCCCCTATTGTAAATATTAGTTGTGCATAAGTATGTTGTTGTGCGGTTGCCTTTTTAATACCGGACGTAGCTACCAAAAACAAACCCTGACGGCACCCACAGTAACACGTCACTTTTGTGAGATGTGTGTATCTGTGGCTTGGACCCCGACCCCATGAGAGCAGAACCAGCAAACTAGTGCCCCCCACCGCGGTAAATAACCCAGCCTGGAGGCTATATAAATGGCCAGCTTGTGACCTTTCCAAGTACCCCTCACCTTGTGCACCACCCTCACACACATTTCTTGCCATGCCGAGCCCTAGCATTTATCTGAGAACCCCAGATGCAACCCCGGGTAGTTTTGTTAAAATATTGTGGGACTTTAGCTGCAGTACCATGGGTTCTACCCAGCCACCCCAGTACGAGCTGCTCAAATCGAGAATCACCTCATCCACCTCGAAATATTGGGCAGTAGTGCACATCCCTCCCGTAAACTCAAATCAAGACCCAACGGAAGTCTCCTTCCTGGGAAAATCTATGCCGACTCCGCAAATGGCCATAGAAGCGGCTGCCCACGAAGAGATTGTTCACCTTCGATTCAAGGTACCCTATGCCAGCGAACGAGGGTATTATTACTTTCCGAGCCGTGCAGCACCCAGAGAAGTAGCATCCTTTCCTGGTGGACGAATTGAGAGAGACCCGGTACTGGCCAACCTTACCCATTACGTCATCGCGCAAGAGCGTCTGATCCATCGGATAATGGGTTATCTTCAGAGCCTCAGTGATTTAAATCCTCAGATCGCCATCGGCAGACCGCTGAGACCCGACCAGGAGAGACGCGTTCATCGACTAGTCAATCCGCTTTCCCCGATAGAAGAGGAGTGTGTCCCAGTACCAGAGACGTTCTCTCGGGACCCTGTCCATCTACCGTTTTCATTGTAAACGTCATAGCTATGTTTATTTGTATGTTGCAGCTTATGACTGTACCCTAAGTTTGTGCTATGAGTAAACTCTTGGTTTCAACTAATGGTAGTTTTTTTAAAAAAACAGCCCTTAGCAAATCTCGAGGACGGGATTTTTCTTAAGGGGGGTAGTGTTGGGACACCCCAAAATTTTAACCTTGGTTAATTAATTAAAATTTTGCCAGGGAATTTAAACTTTTATTTTCTGGATTTTCTTTTGATTTCAGAGCCATTCTTTACCTTATTATTATGGAGTTTTTACCTCTAGTGAAAAACTTTCCAAATATATTATTGGACTTGTTTAACCTCTCACGAAAACATTTCTATTATCAGTGGATCTATTTGCATAATTATTTCTCTCTGAGCTTTATCCCTTAAAATGATCTTTCATTAGTTTTGGAGCTCTTTTTGAACTACAACCACTTGATAAATTTACTTAAAATTAAAACGAAAATTCAGAGATGTCATGTGATGTTTTTAAAACACTTTTGTGCAAAAACATCTTTTATTCATGGGATATTTTGGGCTCTACACCAAGTTTTCAAAAGTGGTCCAGATGGTAGTATTGCACTACAACCCATTCAAATATTTCTTTCTAGCTTCCACCAAAATTATGGGATGGTCATAGGAGTATATTATTCAACCTTATGCAAAAGCCCAGTGATGTACTTTGAAAAATTTGAGTGAATCAACCTCTTTTTCATTCTGGTCCAGCTTGGTGATTTGTACTGCAACCCCAATTTATCTTGCTCTTTTACCCATGATTCTTTTTCCTACTTATTCACCACCATACCAAACCCTTAAGTCCAGGAGAGTGGACTCATTGGAGGATTTTTAGTGCATGCAATTATGCCGTTTTGTTTCTGTCCAAAATTAGTTTTCTCACAAACTTGCACCAACAAGTTTTCGCTTGTGACAAACTAACCTCACCACCCTCTGTATCACCTAAAGAGACTATGATCTGGAGATTTGGGCAACCCCAAGAGTGTCCTAGATGCCATTGGCATTCTGTCAAACACCTTGAGTGCATCTATAGATTTGGCATGATCTTTAGTCTGCATTGTGGACTTGACCCCCTGACCGAACCAACATGTCCACTATGCTCCTAGCTAACCCTAACCCAGGCCTGCTAATCCCCAGCCCCATCCTGATCCTCTAGCAAGCTCTGGCATTGCGTCGAGCACATGGCGTGCGCGCACTAGGCGCGCCCAGAGCACGCGTTTTGCACGTGCGTGCGCGCGAGTCGCCGTGTCCCGCTGCCGCCTACCCGCGCCCATCCTGGTCTTTCCCCTCTCCCAGCCGTCGCGCCCGACCCCTCCCTCACCGCAGGCCCACCCTGGCGCCCTACAGCAGCGCCGCCGCAAGCCGCCACCGCCGCCCCGACAACTCTGCCATGGACGGCGCCGCCCGAGCCACACGCGTGCGCCAGCTGCCCTCCTGGAGCAGTCTGAGCTCATCCAGAAGCTCGTCTGCAAGCGCTCGTCGCCGCCACGTCGCCCTGGCCTTTATAGAACGGTGCTTCACCGTTGTTCCTATCCACAACCGCAGAACCGACATGATTGCGCTATAAATAGGACCCCCGAGCTCGTTCGATCCCTCAGACAAGCTTAAGCCATTCCACTAGGGCTCCCTTAGCCTGCAATCGACTAGGGAAGGCCGTCTTCCCCGTCTCCGGACAGTTCGGCCGCTGCCGCCTCCCTACCCCGTTCATCGCAACCAGAGCCCTCCGCGTCCAACCAGCACCACCACCCGACTCCCCATGGCCTTGCGGAGCCGCCCAAGCCCTCAATTGCGACAGGGAACCAGCGTAGAGCAAAACCCCAAACCACCCGAAGCCTCCTCCGCCGCGGAGCTCGCCGCCGGTGACTCCTTCCACCCTTGACGACCCAATGACCACCGGGAGGACCGCCCCTGTCCTGCGGGTCCATCCCTGCCCTCGGATGCCCTCGAGGAGCCGTCGTTCGCCGACGTCGATCGCCGGAGTCCCGCCTCCGCTCGGGCAAAGGAAGAGGAGGGAGAGACGACTGGTCAAACCTGACCAGTGGGCCCCGTGGACCCACTGTCAGTGACCCACGCGCCCATCCATGCTGGATAAGTGAAAGCGTAAAGTCTCGAGTACGTATCCCCTACCCCGAAAGCGTATTCTGTATCGAAGCGTTTTCCTTTTTCTGTTTTATTTTAAAAACAAAATTTGACTGGCTATATCTTTTTAAAAAAAATCCAAATGACTTGATTCTTTTTCTACTATTTCTCAAATATTGTCTTGTTTATTTTCATATTTATTTCAAAAATTTCAAGACAACTTTTTGTGTTGTTTTTAAATATGTTTTAATTCAAATTTATTTAAAATAGGATTTTTGGAAGGGGAGAAGAAAACTTTCAAAAGTTTTGGAATGCACCCTGCCTCTCCACAACTTGAAGGCAAGCATTCTGAACCCTGGCATAATATTGCCGTGTGTTGTTTAATTTGGTTACAACACCACCCTGTCTTGAAATTTCCGTTACTTATTGGGGTGATATAATCATACTCGTAAGGGCATGCTAGTAATACCACGCTTTTGATCATTGATATGTTGTGATAGTGGTCACCCTCATATAGCCTTCATACCTACCGGAAGGAAACCGGGAATGCCTCTGTCTTGGGTAGACACGATGCTTGTCTCCAGTCCCTCGTCGAGACAGTTGTGTCCGGTATGGAATGATGAGGTATGATGAGTGGTGATTTTGTCTATTGGATTGAAATATATTTGTTATGCTAATCATGCAGGGAATGCCTAAATCTCCTTAGTCGACCATAGATCGAGTCTTGTTCCAGTAACCCCCATACTTGTTTCGTGCTGCCACTTGTCCCTGCCGTACGTAGAGTACGGTTCAGTAAGTTGTCAACCCCTGTCCTAGCACACACCGTACAGAGAGGCCATGGTGGAAGATACCAGCTACATCTGGTAGGCATGCCACCTGGTCCGGGGGCATGGGTGTTTCCGGTTGGGACCGAGAGGGGGGCACCCCTTAGAGCACGCGATAGAAATTTGATCCCATGCTACGCGAGGTTGTAGCCTCCCCACTTAGAGTTTTGCTTAACAGGTGTCATGTGACACTCCAAAATTTTTATTTGATTTTCAACAATTTTTTTTTGTTGATTTTGAAGAAGGTCATTTAAATCCTTTCAAAAAAAACTTCTCTCTCAAAAGTTTTTCCCTGGCAAGGATTTTTTTTATCTTCTTCAACTCTGGTGTTTGATAATTTAAAAGCTTTTTCTCTGATGGTTTCCTTCTCAATCATATTTTTGAAATTATTTATTTTCTTTTAAAAGGAAACTCTATGAATTTTGGGACTTCTCTCATTTTGAAACCACCCATGGTTTTACCATGCCGCATGTGGTAAAACCTCTCAAAAATCCCTTCATTCTCCTTGGAGCAATCTAAATTCTCTATTCCAACAAGTCCAAACCAATTTTGGATTTTATTTCAATTATTTTATCTCACAAATCATTTCTGTCTTTTATTTTGAGCCTAAGTGATTTTTAAAGCAAGTACCTAATTGCTTTTGAGTTTTGATCTCACACCAACTTCTCTGGATAGTCCTTAGCACCCACAACTTAGAACCATCAAGATCCACTCTTCCTCTTTTCAAAATTTTCAAATTCCAGCCACTGCAAGTTTGGACCAGATTTGCCAAATTTGGTGAAATTCATATCTTCTCTTCTCCAAAAATTCCACCAAAATTCAGGCAGCCTCCAGGTGCAAAGAGAGGCAACCCCACCAAAATTCAGCTCAAGGAAAATTCTGGGCATGCCAAAATCATTCTATCGAACACCTGGCCAGCACTGTTTCTGTGCACTTTCTGAAAAATTCAGAGATTCAGTGTCGTTTCTTCGTTAGGGTTCAGTCACTTGTCAACTGTGAGCCTCGCGCGTTGCGCACGGCCCCTCCTCCCTGTCCAGAGCATCGCACGCGCACTTGGCTGGTTCCCGGCATCGGTGGCACCCTGGCCTGCCTGTGCCGGCGTCTTCTGCGGCGGCAGCGCCACCCATGGCGGCCAACGGGAGGCAGCGCCTGCTCGCAATGCCGTTCAGCGCCGCCCAAAGCTCCCTGGCTCTCCGCGTGGCCTCATGCATGCCAGCACACCCCGCTGCACCGTCGCCGTAGCCTGGCACGCACAGGGCGCGCTCTCTGCTGCCGACGTGCCGCACGGCCGTTCCGTTGAGGACAGGCCGTAACCGCCCCTGCCTTGCGGAGTTAGGCACCAGGATGGAGTAAGTACTCGGTCTAGTCATTGCTCAAGCCCTAGACCAACCGTCCAGCCACTGCGCCGCCGTAATCACTCGCCGGACTTATCCCGTTCACGGCAACCACCTCGGGCCGGCTATAAATAGCGCCCCGAGCTCGCTCTCGACGCCGCACACCTCCACCACCTCACCAGACCCCGCTCAGCCACTAGGAGGACCTCGAGGAGGACTCCTCCCCCAACTCCGGCCGCCTCATTCCGCCTCAGCCACCAACTCGATTCACTACGGTGAGGCCATCCCCGACGCCCAAACCTCGTCAATAGCCTCCTCGAGCACCCAGTGAGCTAACCCCCACTTTGATTTGACCTCCGCAGCACTCCCCGGCGAGATCCAACACTTCCCGAACCACCGTCCGCCGTAGCAAGGGCCGCCGTCGATGTAGGGCTCGCCGGCGACCACCACCACCACTCACCGATGCGGAAGGATGCACTGAACACAGAGGTACCCTCTGATCCCCCTGCCTCGGCGTAGATCGCCGCCGGCGACCACCGCGGCCCTCAGGCGCCAAAACTCTGTTTCCGTTTTCAAACCTGACGGGTGGGTCCTCCCCGTCAGCTTTTTCTTCTTTTTGAAACGTTTTCTGGAAGCGCCTTCGGGCAAAAATACGTCTTCCCACTGGACTGACGTATTCGAGACTGAAACGTTTTCTTTTTTTATAAAGAGAACCCTGGAAGATTTCTGTTTCATTCCAGAAAGGCCCCTGGACAAAAACCTTTATAACTTTTAAACAGAGAAGGATTTTTGATTGATTCTTTTTCTGTCCTCTTTAAAATTTTGTCTAGTTTTTTATCAGATTTATTCGAAAAATATTAGGAAAACTTTTTGAGCACCTCACGGTATTTATGTTAGCACGTATGTTTCTTTATACCGTAGATACCGAAGGAGGTGACGGAGCCGCGAACTTCCTCGAACTAGGATCCGACTACTCTGAGCCAGGCAAGCATGTTTGAACTTCTGATATGATGAGTGTCTTGGCATGTTTGCATTAAGTAGTTTCATGACATGTTTATGAATATATAAATGAATGTCATATCACATGCAAAGTTGAGGCAAGTAGGTTTCGAAAATCCATAAGTTGTTGGATATGAGTTGCATGGCCATGTGTTGGCATGAGAATGGGTAAGATGGCAGTGTTGTAGCATGCCAGTCTTATGCAAGACTATTTGACTTCAGTGTCAACATGAATCGGTCCAGTTCCCTTCCATTTCCCTTCCCGTACTACCACATGTTTTCCGCAAGGGATATGGATTAGTAAGATGCTAACCGCTTTTCTGGTAAACACCAAATTGAGAGGCCATGACGATGGTTCCATGGCCCTGGATTAAAGCCAGTCATCTGGTCAGGGGGCATGGGTGTTTCCGGTTGGGACCGAGAGGGGGGCACCACTTAGAGCGCACGTATATAAATTTGATCCCATGCTATTCGAGATTGTGATCTCCCCGTCTCAGAGTTTTTCTTGAACGCTGTCTAGGGTGATTCCTGGCAACGTGAGGTAGGATGGGTGTGTACTGGTTAGCTGTGTTTCTTCCGAAATACCGTAAACGGAACTAGTCCTTCGTGACTACTGAAATCCGTTGGCTGTGGGCTTTTTAGTACAAACTCTGCAAAGTCAAAACTCCTTTGAATCATCTTATCCATGTCCAAGTTCTGTGCTTATCTTATCCTGACAAGTGTCAGTTTTGGTGTCAAAAACTCCGGTGAACTACAGGAGTGTTAAGTCCGGTAAATGATCATTTTGTGGATGGACTAACCCGTTTATCATCATGAGTTGAATACTTTTCCTGTGAGCATTTTTCTTGAAAGATAGCAAATACATTTAAGCCCTTTCTGCGATGTCGCTCAGACGTCCGACTGTGGCGTACTTGTTCTTTATTTTCAGTATAAGCCCTTTCTGCGATGTCGCTCAGACGTCCGACTGTGGCATACTTGTTATTTATTTTCAGTATAAGCCCTTTCTGCGATGTCGCTCAGACGTCCGACTGTGGCATACTTGTTATTTATTTTGAGTATAAGCCCTTTCTGCGATGTTGCTCAGACGTCCGACTGTGGCATACTTGTTAACTATTTTCAGTATAAGCCCTTTCTGCGATGTCGCTCAGACATCCGACTGTGGCATTGTTGTTACTTACTTTCAATATAAGCCCTTTCTGCGATGTCGCCCCGACGTCCGACTGTGGCACGCATGTCTTTTATTTTCAGTTTAAGCCCTTTTCGTGGTGTCGCTTAGACGCCCGACTGCGGCATAATTTTATTTATTTGTTCACCCTTCGAGGCGTCGCTTCAGACACCCGATCGATCTTCAGTTATTTTGTTGGGTTTTCAGGCGGACTACCGCCAACTCCCTTTTTATTTACACTGTTTACTAAACAGATTGTGCATTGTAAATTTATTCATGTCGCATTCATGCATGCATTTGTTATATCTTATGTCCGAACTGTCTTGCGAGTACTTTCCAAGTACTCACCTGGCTTGTTGATTTGGCCAGATGCTGACGAAGGCGATCTCAGGGATGAAGAGTTCGATAGCGAGTCCGATGCCTAGAGGAGTCCCAGTCAGTCTCGTGCGACCCTGGACTTGGTCACTGTATTATATCCGCTTCCGCTACCCGAATAAATTCATCGAGCCTCACCTCGACGCTCGATGAGCCGCCAGTTTAGGAGTCATGTTATCCACTATCCATTGTGTTATTTCCACCACCACTTTTATCTCGAGTCAGTAGTATGCCACCACACCATTGTGTCATATCCGCCTTTATGTATAATTAATGGCGTGCTTGTAATAATTGTTGAGCATCCCAGCTCGACCCTGTAATATATTTCATGCTACTGGCTTATTGTATCAAGATTTTGTCTTCTAGTCTGGAGAATTTATTCCTCATACTGGACTAAATAGATCGGTTTCTCAATAAGCATTTTATTGGAAAACCGGTCGTGACAAGCTTGGTACCAGAGCCAGGCTGACTGTAGGAAGCCACTAGGTGCGACCGCTAATCGGTTATTAGCAGAATAGAGCTAATTCTTATATTTGCAAATGTAGTCATTTTTTTTCTGACAGTCAGCATATATTTATGATCTGACCATTCAGAATTTTTGCCTACTTTTGTAGATGGCCGACAACAACTGCGAGTCTCAAACATTCGCCAATGTGCCCGATGGGTTCGTCAAGCTCCTCTCCTTCATCGTTCAGGTCACGATGGGGTCATCTGTGTGCCCAGTCTTCACACTCTACCAGCACAAGGTCAACGACAGTCTGACCATGCACCAGGCCGCGGTGCAATTCAGGGGAGGGCATGGTGAGTTACGCCGCTTCCGGTATGTGGGAAGAGCCATGCCTATGGAGAGGCATGCTACGCAGATGGCAGCCCGCGAGGCGATAGCTCGTCTCAGGGATGTCCTTCCCTCGATGAAGACTCGTCGTTACTGCTATATTCCATGCCATGTGCCATACACCTGTCACTACGCGTTCTCTTGCCCCAGAGGAGAACGAGGCGAGGCTTTCGAGATGCTTATTGAGTACCTCCGTGCTCTGGAGGCAGCCTTCGACAACTTGGTGGACGACTTCGTGGCTACCTGCATGGACTCAGTCCATGGCTGTGCCGCCAAAAGGAGGGAGCTCCTGCACACCGCACCGCCTCTGACTTTCGTCTCGTCCTCAGCATCTTTTGCACCTGCTGCTCGTCGCCTGCCTACCACCAAAGAGTTTAACCAAGTCATTGCGCCCACTTCAGCACGTAGTGCACCACCCTTTGCGCCCACTCCTGTTCGTGTTGTTCCGCCCCTGGCGCCCGCTCCATCTACTCGGCGCAGCACTACACTGCTGGAGCCTATTAGCGAGGAGGAGGTCGAGTCCCCAGCCTCACTGCGCCTCACCCTTGGCAGGGCCAAGGAGATCCTCAACATCTCCGACTGAGTACGCTTAGCCATCATGCGATGTACCGCTTTGTACGATATGTTTATATGTACATAGGTTGTGAGAAGTAGCTTGTTTGCGCATCATGTAGGAACTGGGAGAAGTGCACTAGCCTAAATAACATGTCAGGAATATGTACGCATATCCTGAGTGATGTATTGTATAATTACCGCCTGCGTGTAAGATATGTAATGAGCAGTCCTTCTCCATGTGCGATCAACTTGTCTTCTTGAAAAATCCTGGAGCATTTAATTTTATTCTCTTTCCGTCTTTGGGCATTTGTCGATTTTTTTGCGACTCTTTTTCTCCTTCTTATGAGTTTTACAAAATATATCCCCAGAGTGAAAAATGTCTCGTCCTTGGACGCGCTCCACGCCAACTCAGCCAGAGGAAAATTGTGGCACACCACCAAGCAACAATTTCACACAGGGACAGTCGAGTCAACAGGATAGTGAAACAACATTTTCCCAAATATGCCGCCTTTATGAGCAAAGTCAGCAACAACACCAGGAAATGATGAACCAAGTCATCAATATGGGAAATCAACATGGACAGTATCAGCAGCAATCCAAGTTAGCTGAGCTACAGAAGACGCGTCCCCAAACATTTTCGCATACTGACAAACCTCTTGAAACCGAGGACTGGCTTCGAGATATGGAGAGAAAATTAATTATTGCAAAATGTTCAGACCCTCAGAAAGTACTATATGCTCCGCACTATCTCACAGGAGCAGCTGCATCATGGTGGGAAAATTTCCTACACATGCACCCCAACGAAAATGATATAACCTGGGAGGATTTCAAAGAAGGTTTTCGCGGGGCGCACATTCCCAAAAGTCTTATGAAAATCAAGAAGAGAGAGTTTGATGACCTCAAACAAAGGACCATGATGGTGTCAGAATACAACGGTCAGTTTACACTGTTATCTCGCTACGCCAACGAAGAGCGTATGGCTGAAAGCAAGAAGATGGAGAAATTCCTAGACGGTCTGGCGCCCGCACTTAAATGCCAGCTGGTTGTGCACACTTTTCCAGATTTCAAAACACTTGTGGATAAAGCCATTACCTTGGAAAATGAGAGACACAACTTGGAGGATTTCCGCAAGCGAAAAAGGGACCAGACTACTCATGCTCGCAACCACCGAAGCAAGACAGATTTTCAGAAAGGTGGGACACACGAACCCACGACGAACGTCTCATGCCCAATCAAGAATTTCCATGCAAGGGACAAGGAGTTCACATATCGCCCAGGCGTTACTTACTACGCATGTGGAGAAGAAGGGCACTATGCCAAGTAGTGCCCCAAGCCAAGGAAGTCGACTCCAAAGCCGAACAACGGTGGCAATAATTTAGCGCCCAAGCGAAACAATTTCAACCCCAATAACAACCACAGGAAGGGTCACCTGAACCACGTGACCAAAGAAGAAGCCCAGAATGCCCCGGATATCGTACTCGGTACGTTCCCTGTCAACACAATACCTGCTATGGTTTTGTTTGATTCTGGAGCTTCTCACTCATTCATTTCGAAAAGCTTTGCTTTGCAAAATAATTTTTCGATGTTTCCCTTGGAAAAATCCATGATCATCAAGTCCCCTGGGATTGAGCAAGTTACTCAGAGTTACTGCCAAGGTGTGGTTATTGAGTTTGAAGGATTGAAATTTCACGCCAACCTTATTGTATTGGAAAATAAAGGACTGGATGTCATCCTAGGGATGGATTGGTTAACGACCAACAAAGGTTTTATTGACTGCTTCAACAGGACCGTAATTCTCACTCACCACCACGGGAAGACCATAAGAGTTTCAGCCAAACAGAGAAAAATATTCGGGCAACCGAGATTGAACAAGGTGGATGTTTCTGAGTTAAGCAAGGTTCCATTAGTGTGTGAATTTCTAGACGTATTTTTCAAAGAACTGCCAGGCATGCCACCAAACCGAGGCATAGAATTCAGCATTGAGCTAGCACCCGGAACCACCCCCATATAAAAGAAATAAGGGCACCATCCGAGTTGGTAGAATGGAAGAAGAAAATAAAAGAATTACTGGACAAAGGATAGATCCGAGCCAGCTCCTCACCTTGGGGATCACCAATTTTATTTGCCAAAAAGAAGGATGGAACACTAAGATTGTGTATAGACTATCGAGCACTTAACATGGTCACAATCAAGAACAAATACCCGATGCCACGGATAAATGATTTGTTTGATCAGCTCGCTCAGGCCAAGGTCTTCTCAAAAATTGACCTGAGGTCGGGATACCATCAATTAAAAGTACGGACAGAAGATACCCCCAAGACAGCCTTCACCACCAGATACGGGCTATATGGGTTCACGGTAATGCCGTTTGGACTAACGAACGCCCCCGCATATTTTGTTCACCTCATGAACAAAATATTTATGAAGTTTATGGACAAGTTTGTGGTAGTATTCATCAACGATATTCTGATATATTACAAGACACCAGAAGAGCATGCTGAACACCTCAGAATTGTACTGGGAGAACTCAGTAAACATCAATTGTACGCCAAGTTCAGCAAGTGTGAATTTTGGCTAAGACAGGTAGGTTTTCTGGGCCATGTACTGACCCAAGAAGGTGTTGCCATGGACCCGGAAAAAGTCAAGGCAGTACTTGGTTGGAAACCACCAGCCAGCGTGACGGACGTACGAAGTTTCTTTGGAATGGCAGGATACTACCGAAGATTTATTGAAGGATTCTCCACCATAGCCAAGCCAATGATGCAGTTACTCAAGAAAGACAAGAAGTATGAATGGACGGAAGCTTGTGAGAAAAGTTTCCAAGAACTAAAGAGGAAATTAACGACAACACCAGTATTAATTGTGCCAGACATACACAAGAATTTTGAAGTATATTGTGACAGATCCCGAAAGGGTCTTGGATGCGTATTGATGGAAGAGGGCAAAGTTGTCGCATACGCTTCAAGGCAACTTCGCAAGCATGAAGAAAATTATCCCACTCACGACTTAGAATTGGCAGCAGTCATTCATGCGCTCATAGAATGGAGGCATTTCTTACTTGGAAATCGTTGTGAAATATATACGGACCATAAAAGTCTCAAGTATATTTTCACACAGCCAGAGCTCAATTTACGGCAACGACGCTGGTTGGAATTGGTAAAAGATTATGATGTTGGTATCCACTATCATCCAGGAAAAGGAAATGTAGTGGCAGATGCTCTTAGTCGGAACTCCAGTTCGGACAATAATAGTCTGCAAAGCTTGAGAACTGAATTCCAACAAGAGTTTACCAAACTCAACTTGATGATGGTCACGGAAGGAACCGTAACAAATTTGGAAGTACAACCCAACCTTGTGGAGAGAATTAAAGAAGCTCAGCCTGGTCACCCCAGCATCGAAGGCATTAAAAGAAAAGTGAGTATGGGCAAGGCCTCGGAATTCGTCATAGACGATGAGGGGATATTATGGTACGGAGACAGACTCTGCGTACCAAATATAGAGGACCTCAAGCAACAAATTCTGGCAGAAGCCCACACCGCCCCATATTCGATCCACCCTGGAGGAACCAAAATGTATAAGGACATTCAGGAAAGATTTTGGTGGCACGGTATGAAGAGGGATATAGCCACCTTCATTGCATGTTCCGATTCTTGTCAACGCATAAAAGATGAGCATCAAAGACCAGCCGGACTACTGCAACCAAACAGAATACCTGAGTGGAAATGGGATGAAATAGGGATGGATTTCATTGTCGGACTACCTCGATCAAAACACGGGAATGATGCCATATGGGTCATCACAGATAGACTGACTAAGGTGGAACACTTCATCCCCGTGAAAACAAACCACACTACTCAGAAGCTCGCCAAACTCTACCTCTCCCGCATAGTCTGTCTGCATGGAGTCCCAAATACTATAATATCCGACAGAGGCACTCAGTTTGTCTCTAGATTTTGGGAGCAGCTGCAACTATCGCTAGGAACTCAACTAGCCTTCAGTACAACATACCATCCCCAGACTGATGGACAAACGGAGCGTGTAAACCAAATATTAGAAGACATGCTGAGAGCATGTGTCCTCATTATGGAACCAGTTGGGAAGAAAGCCTGCCATATGCCGAGTTCGCATACAACAACAGTTACCAGGCCAGCCTGCAAATGGCACCATTTGAAGCTCTATAAATACGGAGATGTCGTACCCCACTAAATTGGTCAGAGACCAGAGACAACCGTATCTTCGGCCCAGACATGCTCAAGGAAGCTGGAGAGAAAGTCAGACTCATCAGGGACCGACTCAAGGCAGCTCAAAGTCGACAGAAGAGCTATTACGATCAGAAGCACCGTGAAGTCAGCTTTGAACCCGGTGATGATGTGTACCTACGAGTGTCCCCTATGAGAGGCCTGCAACGGTTCAAGGTTAAAGGAAAACTAGCACCAAGATTCATCGGACCATTCTGTATAGTGGCACGAAGAGGCACGGTAGCCTACCAGCTAGAATTAGCCGAAGAATTATCCGATGTCCACGACGTGTTCCACGTCTCGCAATTGAGAAAGTGCGTAAGCAACCCAGAGAAGCAAGTATCCCACGAGAACATTGATGTGCAACCAAACCTCACTTATCAGGAACATCCTGTAAAATATTGGAGGAGTAAGAAAGGAGGACCCGACAGAAAACCATCAAGTTTTTCAGAGTTCAGTGGAGCAATCACACCGAGAGTGAAGCAACTTGGGAAAGAGAGGATTTTCTTCGGACAAAGCACCCACACTTGTTTGAGGATCAGCTGAAATCTCGGGGACGAGATTTTTCCTAAGGGGGTAGGTGTCGTGACACTCCAAAATTTTTATTTGATTTTCAACAATTTTTTTGTTGATTTTGAAGAAGGTCATTTAAATCCTTTCAAAAAAAACTTCTCTCTCAAAACTTTTTCCCTGGCAAGGATTTTTTTTATCTTCTTCAACTCTGGTGTTTGATTATTTAAAAGCTTTTTCTCTGATGGTTTCCTTCTCAGTCATATTTTTGAAAATTATTTATTTTCTTTTAGAAGGAAACTCTATGAATTTTGGGACTTCTCTCATTTTGAAACCACCCATGGTTTTACCATGCCCCATGTGGTAAAACCTCTCAAAAATCCCTTCTTTCTCCTTGAAGCAATCTAAATTCTCTGTTCCAACAAGTTCAAACCAATTTTGGATTTTATTTCAATTATTTTTTCGTACAAATCATTTCTGTCTTTTATTTTGAGCCTAAGTGATTTTTAAAGCAAGTACCTAATTGCTTTTGAGTTTTGATCTCAAACCAACTTCTCTGGATAGTCCTTAGCACCCACAACTTAGAACCATCAAGATCCACTCTTCCTCTTTTCAAATTTTCAAATTCCAGCCTCCGCAAGTTTGGACTAGATTTGCCAAATTTGGTTAAATTCATATCTTCTCTTCTCCAAAAATTCCACCAAAATTCAGGCAGCCTCCAGGTGCAAAGAGAGGCCACCCCACCAAAATTCAGCTCAAGGAAAATTCTCTGCATGCCAAAATGTCACACCCTGCATTTTGTAACATGATTATTTGCATTAATAAAGCATGAAAATTTGGACCAACAAAAACTTTTGCATTATTTGGCTTTTATTTTGAAGTTGATTTTTCTCTATCTGGTTTTTCAAGTGCTCTTTATAGTCAACTACCCCACCTCTATACTTCTTCTCCTTGTCCCAAACTTCTGCCCAATGATCATGCCATGTGTATAGTACAATATAGTATTTTCTTACAAAAATAATTTGGCCAAATAGTATTTTCAAAAATTAGTTTTCCAAAAACCCCTTGATTGAGGATTGCACTACAAGTACTTAATTAAGGGCAGTAAAAATATTTCCAAAAATATTTTTGGCTCCTATTAGATATAGGTTACCCAGGAACTACAAAAATATAATTTTAAAAGTTATTTTCCTATTTTTTAAAGACTTTTTCTGAATGCCAGAAATGGTCTTAAATAGGTTAAAATTATTTTAAAGCTTTAAAAATATTTGAGAAAACTTAGGGATACTCAATGAACATATATTTTCCATATATATGAGTTTCAACACATGGTCATGATCAAAATATTGGACAAAACCTCCCAAAACCATTTCTGCTCATTTCAAGGATTTGAAATATTTCTACAGTAAATATTTTCATAAAAATCCAAGAAAATTCTAGCATGTCACATATGACATTTTTGATGATCTTGCCAAGCATCATGTTATGGAGAACAGTATAATCTCATGAAACCCTCTCAAAACCACTTCTGTCCTTTTTCAAGTTTGAACAGCTTTGCACTGTCAAACATGTCCAATTGCTCTCAAACATGGTGCACATGCTCAAATGGTGTAATAATGCATCTAGACCAAATGGCACAAGTTGGAGAGAATGTTATCTTGATCAAAGTGCCCCAAAACCCTCTCTGACCAGAATCAAATTTGAACAAGTTTGTACTACCAACTTTCTCTCCTTGACCCCAACTTTTGTGAGCATGTTCACATGACCAAATAAGGCCACTACACCAAGTGGTGTATCAAGGAGAAATGATTTGCTCAACTAGATCTACACAAGTCTATTTCTGCTCATTTCTAGGGTTTACCAAAGTTACATTGGCCACTTTGCCCAAATGAGCTCCAAATTGGTGGAAGACCCTATTTATATGTGCCATTTCACCCTGTGGAGTCTCATTCCAAATGGAGTTCATTTGCTCACCCAAACAAGCATCAAACACCTTCTGTCACTTCCCAAAAATTCCCCTTTTGACCACTAAAACTATTCTCCTTGAGCTGAGATTTTCACCACAACTCCTCCTAGACCCCTTTCACCTCTAGTAGCAATGGCAAGACCCCAGCTCAATAATGGAGGGGTGGAACCCCCTCTTTCTCTCTCTGGACAGCCCACTTCTCCCCCTTCCTCATCTCCCTCCTCACTCCAGTGGCCATGCATGGCATCCAATGCCCCTCTCCTCTTCTTTACTCCCCCCTAGACCTGCTAGACACTAGTGGACGCGCCCCTGCCCTATAAACAATGCCATGGCAGCCATTTGCACGCTCTGGAGCGCGCTACAATGCGCCCCCGCACTGTAGCCGCCCCCTTCCAGCCACATCCGTCCACCTCGGCTCTCCCCCTCGTGTCCCCCGAGGTGCCCCGACGTCTGGGACACAGCACGCTGCCGGCCCCCTCCTCCTTCTCCCTCCTCTCGCCCCAGCTCGCACGCGCGACGACCGCCCGAGCGCACCAGTGAGCGTGCTCACACGCGCGGTGCCTCTGGCCCCCTGCTCCCTCTCTCTCTTCTTCCCCTGGGCGTAGTCGATCCCCACGAGCACCCCAAACACAACCAAACGGGCCCTCGTGACCCGAGGCGACGGCAGCGAGCTCGCCGGCGCACGAGCCCACGGTGGACCACCGTTCGCCTATATAAAGGCCTCCCCGAGCCCTTCCACCCTCACCACTCGCTCTCTGCACCACCAAAACCTCCCCCTGCACCCCCAGTTCGCCTCCAGAGCCGCCCGAGCTCGAGATCGAGCTCGAGCTCTGCCGCGTCGGCTCGCCGGAGTTCGCGAGGTAGAAGCCTCCCCCGCTCCTCCTTTGCCTCGATCTGGAACCCCTGCACCCCACTGATCATTTCCCCCTTGCTTCCCCTCTCTGTAGCTGCCGGAATCGACCGGAGCGACCACCACCCGAAGCTCCTCCGCTGCGAGACCTCGTCGCCGGCGAACCAGGCAGCTCCGGTGACGCCCGCCACCTCCACCCGAACGGCGACACGACGCTGACTCCAGCCGTGCCCTCACCTGACCTCGCCGTGCCCTGCGCCGTCGCCGGTGAGCTCGCCGACCCCTATGGCCTAGGGTTGACGACGACGGCCGTGGTCCCCGTCTGTCAGCCCCTCGCCCTGACGCCTCGGCCCCGCTCGTCAGGTTTAAACCTGGCGCGCGCGCGTGCACGGGTGCGCTGGGCCGCCTCTCTGTTGGGCCTGCTGCGCTGCGGCTGTCCTGGCCCAGCAGGCACAGTGCCCTTTTCCTTTTTCTTTTCTGTCTCTTTTTCCAAATATTCCACAGGAAGAAATAATAGTCCAAATAAATTAATTCCAATTTCTAAATTCCTAGAATATTGCAACCTATTTAATGGTGCAACTTCCATTCAAATCCAACCAACTTTTCTTTACTATAAATATTTAAATGTGATTTTAAGCATTTAAATATGCCTTTCAAAATCCATTTCTCCTGTTCCACAACTCCAAATCCAATACTAGGAATTTTCTCCTTTTTAGATTTCCACCTAGTATTTTACAAAAATGAGTTGACACTTTTATGAGCACTTTGGTTTTCTGTTTTATTATTGCCTTATTTTCTCATTATTTTCTTGCGACGATTAGATCCCGTATTAGGCGAAGTTGTTGAAGAATAAGAAGAAGGAGAAGGATTTGAAGAACTTGAAGACTTTGAAGACCAAGGCAAGCAGCCCTTTGACCATGTCTATGAAACCTTTTTATGCATGTCATATAGCACTTTATTGATGTTGCATTGGAATCATGATGAGGTGGTAGCCACTTTGGTGGGTCACCTCCGTTACTTCCTCGTTGAAACCTACATTATGCATGACCCTACCTCCTTATGAGGGTTATGCCGGTGGGAGTAGATAGGATGCTAAAGTAGTGCTACGCAAAAAGGGACGGGAATATGCATGGTGATGGAGGCAAAGTGCTTTCAAAAGACTTTTCGAAAACCCCATCGGATGCCACTTATGCCCGAGGGAGATTATGAGTTGGGTAACCACTTGATGACGAAGTGGTGTACCGAGACAAGTGTGTGTTGTTTTCCAAAACGGATTGGTTTAAGTTGCAACCGTTATTCCAACCTTACATGCGCAACCACTCTACCCTTATATGGGAAAGGGCTTTATTGATTACCTAGGCCGATACTAGCTTGGAGCCCGCATTACTAGTGACGGGGGAGAGTTGGTGCTCTCTCTCGGGACGGGGTCGTGCTAGGTAGGGCGGCCATGACTGTTTTTACGGGGCACCAGATACACCGTTGTGTCCCCTCTCGGATGTTACAATCTCGAGTGAGTCTCGTATGATGTACATCGTGAGGATACGGAACAACGAGTGGACTCCTTGTTAGTGTCGTCTAGGGAAAGGTAGTGATCGGGTGCTTACCCTGGGTACTTGAGGTACCGCGGGTCGTGGATTGACACGGAAGTTCCCCGGATCTTGTGGGTAAAGTGTGCAACCTCTGCAGAGTGTAAAACTATTCGAATAGCCATTGCCACGGTCAAGGACAGTTGGGTAACCGCTCTTGGGCTACGTCCACTTGTTTATAACCAGTGTGTGTGTGTGGGAAGAACTATTTGGGTCAAGTCAAGGACTTGACATGATTGAGTTGGGTTGGTGCCCACTCTATTTATGTTGATATCTGTAACCTGTCCTCATGGTTACTTGAGTTCTCCCGATTCATGTCTTACAAGTTGTTGAACATGTCATTGTACTCAAAACTAGCTTTCCGCAAAAATTTACCTATGTCATGCATTATTGTACCTTGAACCAAAACATGGGTTGCGTGCGAGTACATTCAAAGTACTCATTGGCTTGCCACTAGTTATTTAATTGACCAGGCATGGAAGAACAGGAGTTCGAGGAAGAATCCTTTGGAGATGAACTTGCGAACTAGGACGCTTCCCAGTCAGAATGCATGTAGGGTTAAGGCAGATGGCATGGGTTCTACTTATCAACGAAGATTTCCGCTGCTTGTGTTTCATTTGATGTTCAGCCCTTAAGGCTTTATCTATGTAAGACTTGACCATAATGGTCATAATTTGTGTTAGATGGTATGTATGGATGTAAGACTCTTATTATTCAGCTTCTGTGTGTTCAGTGAGCATTGATCTCTGGGATCACTGTACACGTGCATTCGGTGATCACGACTTATGAGTCGGGGTCCCCACAGAGCTGGTATCAGAGCCATCCTGACTGTAGGAAGCCTTAGTTAGCATGGTCGTTAGTTAGGGTAAAACTATTTCCAAAACTACTACTTTCCTTTCTCAGTTTTTCAAAAACTAGGGTATACTTTCCTTATTGGTCTCTTCCCCTTCAAAACCTTTGGTCGCTAAAACCCTTATGCCCCTGACCACTGGGTTCCTTGTAATTCTCGTGGATAATTTAGAAGGAAGATGCTTTGCCAGACATTCACTTGCATCTCCTGAGCACAAGATTGGTGACATCACAACAAGACGATACCAACAGAAGATACATCCTCGAGGGATGAGAACCTGAAGACCCAGGAGATGGTAACACCCTTGACAACTACCCCAAGGTGATGCAACCTTAGCCTACGATGATCAGGGCATAGGATATGCAAGATCATGATATACATCGCTAATAGGGTAACCCTGTCACTACCGTTGTTGTATCGGCAACCACCGGTGGATGAGAACCTAGCCATTTGGTCCGCCTTACTATAGTGAGCAGGAAAAACGGTTCTCTTCATCCCCCGCTCTTGGTGTCGATGTTGTCATCAACATAACCGACATGTTGGACCTCTATTATGCCTTGTTAATATCATTGCATAAAGGATTACCTACCTGGTATCATCGATGGCTTAGAAGACAAAACGGGGTCGTCATGATTAGGAGACAATAGAAGACTGAGTCAATGCCAGCTACGAGGAGCCACCTTCACCCTATCACTTCAACAGGCGAGAAGTTGTTGAAGAATCTTCAGGCTCAACCTGGATCGTTTCATCAAACAACTACAAGAGACGTAGCAACATCTGAGGAAACTCAGAAGACTGCACGAGGCTCAAGGCACGATTACTGGATCGGAGAACCCCTAGGGTAGGATGAGTCGTGCACCCCCTATGCGCATTCGAGTCCATATGATGGTTCGAATAGAACCATGACTGTGTGTTGCTTGTTTTTATTTGTTTGTGTTTTGATAGAAGTCGCACTTTTGCCCTAGGCAACAAGTACGCGACTATATCACCTTCCTTGTTTTCCTTTGCTTGGTCCTTTTCGGCACTTGTTTGTTTGCACCTGCACCATAAAACCCCCCTTCCCCCTCTCTTCTCTCTGATCAACTGAAGATCAGCAAGACAAGATGCACCAAGGATCCTGCCTCGGCAAGCAACTAGCAATGAAGACTTCTGCTACAATCTCCACGACCAAGCGCAACCCCGTAAAGTTATATTTGACCCTCCAGACTAGAAACCCATTCCTAGAACCTTCGAGACTTCATAAGATTCCCCATCTCGAATCCTTAACCATGTGCTCAACCCACAGAATTGCAAGAGGATCTGTTAAGCCTCCATAACCTTGCATAACCCTGGGTTCATTATGGAGCTAGTGGACATAGTGAACGAGCACATTATCATCCTAATATAACACAAGAACTGACGATGCCATAGGGAAGACCAGTTTGAGGATATAGGAATAGAGGGCAAATGACTTGATAAGTTTATATCAATGACTTTGAGGAATGATCTGAGACTATTTGGTGGATTATGAGGCTTTCATGTTGGTAGATGAACGTGGTTGGATCATGATTATAGAGTAGCATAGCTTTACCCTGGATAAATTGGATTTAGTGGGACAATTAAGACCGCAAGCTGAATTCTTGGACGTATGAGGATTTGACTTAGCCAGGGGATATTGATAGGAGATAGTTGACATTGTTATAATGACTTGGTGGAAACATGTAGGAATTCTCGTTGGACATGAGATTTGGATTCAATAGGTTATCCTAGTGGAGTATGGATGCAGAGTAATTCTACATGGTTCGGAGTAAATTGGATTTAGACTGATGATCTTGATCATGATGCCATGTTTCCCGGTGGACAATAAACTAGGAGATTGGATTAATTGTCGGAGTTTATCTAGGGATATGTATGAGCTTGATCTTGGAGTTTACTTGATCATGATAATGGGAATTGATGGACTGACTATAGTAGAGATAGCCTTTTCAAGTATTTGGGGTATTACATGGACTTTAGGAGATCATGTGGGACATCATAAACATTGGATTTGTAGAATTAAATGGATTATGTAGTGATTGATGGAAGCTAATGGGCTGTTGGTTGATTCATAGGAAGGAAATAAGATCTTGGAGTGGCTTACGACGTGTTTCCTTAGGATAGAGATGCTTTACCATGGACCTTGGATCAATAGACTGAGCACTCGGATTGTGGTGATTAAATCAAGCTTAGCAGCTTATATGTTCTACCCATGGATTTTTAGGGGTGGACATACATACGAGTTTGGGCATTGTAGACATATATGATTTTGTTAGACCTCCTCTCGAGAGTCATGAGGATATGAATAACATGATGTGATTATTTGGAAAGACTAGATGGAACAGTTGGCATCTCAGAAACTGTGCTCAAGGATAAGATGATAAACGTTCACTCGCACACTAGAGTCCTTGAAACCCTTGAGCCCCACCTAGCCACGACATGGTAGGAATCACAACCATGGGCTTTGGCTCTAGGACAAGGAAACCTTGGCCAAAACCCAACCATGACCACCACCGATACCCCAACCTATACCCTATGTACCCCATGGGCAAGTCTTCACGGAGTACTCGGACAAGTTAGTTTCCATCTTTCCTTGATGACATACTTGCCTACCCGAAGATGGAAGAAGAACCGTTCAGCCGGTTAGGAAACACCTGAAGATCGCCATGTCCTGAAGGAAGAACTACACCAACCACCATCGTCAAGAAGTAAACCTCCGCATGGAAGACCAGGCATATCTGCAAGCCACTTCTCTCAAGGGAACCAAGCATTTTCATGACAGGGAAACCCACGCCAAGATTTAACAACCCCCTCCGAGATCGCCACAAGACGAAGAGAAGACAGCTACCAGTTAGAGTTACCGCCTAAGTTACCCACTTTGCACAGCGTTTTCCACGCGGCACACCTCCGGAAGTGTTTCCAACTTCCTAACTAGCCCGGTCTCTACAAGGACATCGACCACGAGCCATCGACCTCTAGCCCAATCTGACCCACCACAAGAAAACCTTTAGCAACCTGGATCAAGCAGGACGTCAAACACGAAGCCACACCATCAAGTACTTCAAGCTCAATGGAGCACTACACGGAAGCAGAACCAACTTGAGGACTTGAAGACTACCCCAGATCCATGTTTCTGTATTCCTTTACGCGCCTAGTCTGGGAATCTCGGGAACGAGATTCTTGTAAGGGGGGTAGGTCTGTCACACCCTGCATTTTGTAACATGATTATTTGCATTAATAAAGCATGAAAATTTGGACCAACAAAAACTTTCGCATTATTTGGCTTTTATTTTGAAGTTGATTTTTCTCTATGTGGTTTTTCAAGTGCTCTTTATAGTCAACTACCCCACTTCCTATACTTCGTCTCCTTGTCCCAAACTTCTGCCCAATGATCATGCCATGTGTCTAGTACAATATAGTATTTTCTTACAAAAATAATTTGGCCAAATAGTATTTTCAAAAATTAGTTTTCCAAAAACCCCTTGATTGAGGATTGGACTGCAAGTACTTAATTAAGGGCAATAAAAATATTTCCAAAAATACTTTTGGCTCCTATTAGATATAGGTTACCCAGAAACCACAAAAATATAATTTTAAAAGTTATTTTCCTATTTTATTTAAAGACTTTTTCTTAAGGCCAGAAATGGTCTTAAATAGGTTAAAATTATTTTAAAGCTTTAAAAATATTTGAGAAAAATTAGGGAGACTCAATGAACATATATTTTCCATATATATGAGTTTCAATACATGGTCATGATCAAAATATTGGACAAAACCTCCCAAAACCATTTCTGCTCATTTAAAGGATTTGAAATATTTCTACAGTAAATATTTTCGTAAAAATCCAAGAAAATTCTACCATGTCACATATGACATTTTTGATGATCTTGACAAGCATCATGTCATGGAGAACAGTATAACCTCATGAAACCCTCTGAAAACCACTTCTGTCCTTTTTCAAGTTTGAACAGCGTTGCACTGTCAAACATGTCCAATTGCTCTAAAACTTGGTGCACATGCTCAAATGGTGTAATAATGCATCTAGACCAAATGGCACAAGTTGGAGAGAATGTTATCTTGATCAAAGTGCCCCAAACCCCTCTCTGACCAGAATCAAATTTGAACAAGTTTGTACTACCAACTTTCTCTCCTTGACCCCAACTTTTGTTAGCATGTTCACATGACCAAATAAGGCCACTACACCAAGTGGTGCATCAAGGAGAAATGATTTGCTCAACTAGATCTACACAAGTCTATTTCTGCTCATTTCTAGGGTTTACCAAAGTTACATTGGCCACTTTGCCCAAATGAGCTCCAAATTGGTGGAAGACCCTATTTGTATGTGCCATTTCACCCTGTGGAGTCTCATTCCAAATGGAGTTCATTTGCTTACCCAAACAAGCATCAAACACCTTCTGCCACTTCCCCAAAATTCCCCTTTTGACCACTAAAACTATTCTTCTTGAGCTGAGCTTTTCACCACAGCTCCTCCTAGACCCCTTTCACCTCTAGTAGCAATGGCAAGACCCCAGCTCAAAAATTGAGGGGTGGAACCCCCTCTTTCTCTCTTTGGACAGCCCACTTCTCCCCCTTCCTCATCTCCCTCCTCACTCCAGTGGCCATCCATGGCATCCAATGCCCCTCTCCTCTTCTTTACTCCCCCTAGACCTGCTAGACACTAGTGGACGCGCCCCTGCCCTTTAAACAATGCCATGGCAGCCATTTGCACGCTCTGGAGCGCGCTACAATGCGCCCCCGCACTGTAGCCGCCCCCTTCCAGCCACATCCGGCCACCTCGGCTCTCTCCCTCGTGTCCCCCGAGGTTCCTTGACGTCTGGGACACGGCACACTGCCGGCCCCCTCCTCCTTCTCCCTCCTCTCGCCCCAGCTCGCAAGCGCGGCGACCGCCCGAGCGCACCAGTGAGTGTGCTCACACGCGCGGTGCCTCTGGCCCCTTGCTCCCTCTCTCTCTTATTCCCCTGGGCATAGTCGATCCCCACGAGCACCCCAGACACAACCAAACGGGCCCCCGCGACCCGAGGCAACGGCAGCGAGCTCGCCGGCGCACGAGCCCACGATGGACCGCCGTTCGCCTATATAAAGGCCTCCCCGAGCCCTTCCACCCTCACCACTCGCTCTCTGCACCACCAAAACCTCCCCCTGCACCCCCAGTTCGCCTCCAGAGCCGCCCGAGCTCGAGATCGAGCTCGATCTCCGTCGCGTCGGCTCGCCAGAGTTCGCGAGGTAGAAGCCTCCCCCGCTCCTCCTTTGCCTCGGTCTGGAATTCTTGCACCCCACTGATCATTTCCCCCTTGCTTCCCCTCTCTGTAGCTGCCGGAATCGACCAGAGCGACCACCACCCGAAGCTCCTCCGCCGCGAGACCTCGTCGCCGGCGAACCAAGCAGCTCCGGTGACACCCGCCACCTCCACCCGAATGGCGACACGACGCTGAGTCCAGCCGTGCCCTCACCTGACCTCGTCGTGCCCTGCGCCGTCGCCGGTGAGCTCGCCGACCCCTCTGGCCTAGGGTTGACGACGACGGCCGTGGGCCCCGTCTGTCAGCCCCTCGCCCTGACGCCTGGGCCCCGCTCGTCAGGTTTAAACCTGGCGCGCGCATGCACGGGTGCGCTGGGCCGCCTCTCTGTTGGGCCTGCTGCGCTGCGGCTGTCCTGGCCCAGCAGGCACAATGCCCTTTTCCTTTTTCTTTGCTGTCTCTTTTTTCAAATATTCCACAGGGAGAAATAATAGTCCAAATAAATTAATTCCAATTTCTAAATTCCTAGAATATTACAACCTATTTAATGGTGCAACTTCCATTCAAATCCAACCAACTTTTCTTTACTATAAATATTTAAATGTGATTTTAAGCATTTAAATATGCCTTTGAAAATCCATTTCTCCTGTTCCACAACTCCAAATCCAAAACTAGGAATTTTCCCCTTCATAGATTTCCACCTAGTATTTTACAAAAATGAGTTGACACTTTTATCAGCACTTTGGTTTTCTGTTTTATTATTGCCTTATTTTCTCGTTATTTTCTTGCGACGATTAGATCCCGTATTAGGCGAAGTTGTTGAAGAATAAGAAGAAGGAGAAGGATTTGAAGAACTTGAAGACTTTGAAGACCAAGGCAAGCAGCCCTTTGACCATGTCTATGAAACCTTTTTATGCATGTCATATAGCACTTTATTGATGTTGCATTGGAATCATGTTGAGGTGGTAGCCACTTTGGTGGGTCACCTCCGTTACTTCCTCGTTGAAACCTACATTATGCATGACCCTACCTCCTTATGAGGGTTATGCCGGTGGGAGTAGATAGGATGCTAAAGTAGTGCTACGCAAAAAGGGACGGGAATATGCATGGTGATGGAGGCAAAGTGCTTTCAAAAGACTTTTCGAAAACCCCATCGGGTGCCACTTATGCCCGAGGGAGATGATGAGTTGAGTAACCACTTGATGACGAAGTGGTGTACCGAGGCAAGTGTGTGTTGTTTTCCAAAACGGATTGGTTTAAGTTGCGACCGTTATTCCAACCTTACATGCGCAACCACTCTACCCTTATATGGGAAAGGGCATTATTGATTACCTAGGCCAATACTAGCTTGGAGCCCGCATTACTAGTGACGGGGGAGAGTTGGTGCTCTCTCTCGAGAAGGGGTCGTGCCAGGTAGGGCGGCCATGACTGTTTTTACAGGGCACCGGATACATCGTTGTGTCCCCTCTCGGATGTTACAATCTAAAGTGACTCTCGTATGATGTACATCGTGAGGATATGGAACAACGAGTGGACTCCTTGTTAGTGTCGTCTAGGGAAAGGTAGTGATCGGGTGCTTACCCCGGGTACTTGAGGTACCGCGGGTCGTGGATTGACACGGAAGTTCCCTGGATCTTGTGGGTAAAGTGTGCAACCTCTGCAGAGTGTAAAACTATTCGAATAGCCGTGTCCACGGTCAAGGACACTTGGGTAACCACTCTTGGGCTACGTCCACTTGTTTATAACCAGTGTGTGTGTGTGGGAAGAACTATTTGGGTCAAGTCAAGGACTTGACATGATTGAGTTGGGTTGGTGCCCACTCTATTTATGTTGATATCTGTAACCTGTCCTCATGGTTACTTGAGTTCTCCTGATGCATGTCTTACAAGTTGGTGAACATGTCATTGTACTCAAAACTAGCTTTCCACAAAAATTTACCTATGTCATGCATTATTGTACCTTGAACCAAAACATGGGTTGCTTGCGAGTACATTCAAAGTACTCATTGGCTTGCCACTGGTTATTTAATGGACCAGGCATGGAAGAACTGGAGTTCGAGGAAGAATCCTTTGGAGACGAACTTGCGAACTAGGACGCTTCCTAGTCAGAATGCCTGTAGGGTTAAGGCAGATGGCATGGGTTCTACTTATCAACGAAGAGTTCCGCTGCTTGTGTTTCATTTGATGTTCAGCCCTTAAGGCTTTATCTATGTAAGACTTGAACATAATGGTCATAATTTGTGTAAGACGGTATGTATGGATGTAAGACTCTTATTATTCAGCTTCTGTGTGTTCAGTGAGCATTGATCTCTGGGATCACTGTACACGTGCATTCGGTGATCACGACTTATGATTCGGGGTCCCCACACAAAATCATTCTGTCGAACACCTAGCCAGCACTGTTTCTATGCACTTTCAGAAAAATTCAGAGATTCAGTGTCGTTTCTTCGTCAGGGTTCAGTCACTTGTCAACTGTGCGTCTGGCGCGTTGCGCACGGCCCCTCCTCTCTGTCCAGAGCGTCGCACGCGCACTTGGCTGGTTCCCGGCGTCGGTGGCACCCTGGCCCGCCTGTGCCGGCAGCGCCACCTGTGGCGGCCAACGGGAGGCAGCGCCTGCTCGCAACGCCGTTCAGCGCCGCCCAAAGCTCCCTGGCTCTCCGCGTGGCCTCATGCACGCCAGCACACCCCACTACACCATCGACGTAGCCTGGCACGCACAGGGCACGCTCTCTGCCGCCGACGTGCCGCACAGCCATTCCGTTGAGGACAGGCCGTAACCGCCCTTGCCTTGCGGAATTAGGCACCAGGATAGAGTAAGTACTCAGTCTAGTCATTGCTCAAGCCGTAGAGAAACCGTCCAGCCACTGCGCCGCCGTAATCACTCGCTGGACTTATCCAGTTCACGGCAATCGCCTCGGGCCGGCTATAAATAGCACCCCCGAGCTCGCTCTCGACCCCGTACACCTCCACCACCTCACCAGACCCCGCTCAGCCACTAGGAGGACCTCGAGGAGGTCTCCTCCCCCAACTCCGGCCGCCTCGTTCTGCCTCGGCCACCAACTCGTTTCACTACGGCGAGGCCATCCCCGACGCCCAAACCTCGTCAGTAGCCTCCTCGAGCACCCAGTGAGCTAACCCCCACTTCAATTTGACCTCCGCAGCACTCCCCGGCGATATCCAACACTTCCCGAACCACCGTCCGCCGGAGCAAGGGCAGCCGTCGACCCAGGGCTCGCTGGCGACCACCACCACCACCCACCGACACGGAAGGATGCACTGAACACAGTGGTACCCTCCGATCCCCCTGCCTCGCCGTGGATCGCCGCCGGCGACCACCGTGGCCCTCGCGCGCCAAAACTCTGTTTCCGTTTTCAAACCCGACGGGTGGTTCTCCCCGTCAGCTTTTTCTTCTTATTGAAACGTTTTCTGAAAGTGCCTTCGGGAAAAAATACGTCTTCCCACTGGACTGACGTATTCGAGACTGAAACATTTTCTGTTTTTATAAAGAGAACCCTGGAAGATTTCTGTTTCATTACAGAAAGGCCCCTGGACAAAAACCTTTATAACTTTTAAACAGAGAAGGATTTTTGATTGATTCTTTTTCTATCCTCTTTAAAATTTTGTCTAGTTTTTTATCAGATTTATTTGAAAAATATTAGGAAAACTTTTTGTGCACCTCACGGTATTTACATTAGCATGTATGTTTCTTTATACCGTAGATACCGAAGGAGGTGACGGAGCCGCGAACTTCACCGAGCTAGGCTCCGACTACTCTGAACCAGGAAAGCATGTTTGAACTTTTGATATGATGAGTGTCTTGGCATGTTTGCATTAAGTAGTTTCATGACATGTTTATGAATATATAAATGAATGTCATATCACATGCAAAGTTGAGGCAAGTAAGTTTCGAAAATCCATAAGTTGTTGGATATGAGTTGGATGGCCATGTGTTGGCATGAGAATGGGTAAGATGGCAGTGTTGTAGCATGCCAGTCTTATGCCAGACTATTTGACTTCAGTGTCAATATGAATCGGTCCAGTTCCCTTCCATTTCCCTTCCCGTACTACCACATGTTTTCCGCAAGGGATATGGATTAGTAAGATGCTAACCGCTTTTCTGGTACACACCAAATTGAGAGGCCATGACGATGGTTCCATGGCCCTGGATTAAAGCCAGTCATTCGGTCAGGGGGCATGGGTGTTTCCGGTTGGGACCGAGAGGGGGGCACCCCTTAGAGCACGCGTATATAAATTTGATCCCATGCTATTCGAGATTGTGATCTCCCTGTCTTAGAGTTTTTCTTGAACGCTGTCTAGGGTGATTCCTGGCAACGTGAGGTAGGATGGGTGTGTACTGGTTAGCTGTGTTTCTTCCGAAATACCGTAAACGGAACTAGTCCTTCGTGACTACGGAAATCTGTTGGCTGTGGGCTTTTTATTACAAACTCTGCAGAGTCAAAAATCCTTTGAATCTTCTTATCCATGTCCAAGTTCTGTGTTTATCTTATCCTGACAAGTGTCAGTTTTGGTGACAAAAACTCCGGTGAACTACAAGAGTGTTAAGTCCGGTAAATGATTATTTTATGGATGGTCTAACCCGTTTATCATCATGAGTTGAATACTTTTCCTGTGAGCATTTTTCTTGAAAGATAGCAAATACATTTAAGCCCTTTCTGCGATGTCGCTCAGACGTCCGACTATGGCGTACTTGTTCCTTATTTTCAGTACAAGCCCTTTCTGCGATGTCGCTCAGACGTCCGACTGTGGCATACTTGTTGTTTATTTTCAGTATAAGCCCTTTCTGCGATGTTGCTCAGACGTTCGACTGTGGCATACTTGTTATTTATTTTCAGTATAAGCCCGTTCTGCGATGTCGCTCAGACGTCCGACTGTGGCATACTTGTTAACTATTTTCAGTATAAGCCCTTTCTGCGATGTCGCTCAGACGTCCGACTGCGGCATTTTTGTTATTTACTTTCAATATAAGCCCTTTCTGCGATGTCGCCCCGACGTCCGACTATGGCATGCATGTATTTTATTTTTAGTTTAAGCCCTTTTCGTGGTGTCGCTTAGACGCCCGACTGTGGCATAATTTTATTTATTTGTTCACCCTTCGAGGCGTCGCTTCAGACACCCGATCGGTCTTTAGTTATTTTGTTTCGTTTTCAGACGGACTACCGCCGACTCCCTTTTTATTTACATTGTTTACTAAACTGATTGTGCATTGTAAATTTACTCATGTCGCATTCATGCATGCATTTGTTATATCTTATGTCCGAACTGTCTTGCGAGTACTTTCCAAGTACTCACGTGGCTTGTTGATTTGGCCAGATGCTGACAAAGGCGATCTCATGGATGAAGAGTTCGATAGCGAGTCCGATGCCTAGAGGAGTCCCAGCCAGTCTCGTGCGACCCTGGACTTGGTCACTGTATTATATCTGCTTCCGCTACCCGAATAAATTCATCGAGCCTCACCTCGACGCTCGATGAGCCGCCAGTTTAGGAGTCATGTTATCCACTATCCACTGTATTATTTCCACCACCACTTTTATCTCGAGTCAGTGGTATGCCACCACACCATTGTGTCATATCCGCCTTTATGTATATATAATGGCGTGTTTGTAATAATTGTTGAGCATCCCAGCTCGTCCCTGTAATATATTTCATGCTACTGGCTTATTGTATCAAGATTTTGTCTTCCAGTCTGGAGAATTTATTCCTCATACTGGACTAAATAGATCGGTTTCTCAATAAGCATTTTATTGGAAAACCGGTCGTGACATGTCGTGGGTGATTCCAGACACCCGTAGGTTAAGCTAGTGTGTGAAGTCAGGTGTTTTTTCAACTAAAAGACCGTAGAAGGAGTTAGTCCCGATGGACTAAAGAAATCCGTTGCTCGTGGGTAAAGAGTACACCCTCTGCAGAGATTATATATATTCGAATAGCCGTGTACATGGTTAAGGACTATAGTCTGGGATGGGTCAAGTGTCGGTCTTAGTGTCGGTCTTCGGAGGAAAAACTACTAAACCATAACATTGATTATGACCTGTGACATATGATGATTATGATTATTATTATTGTGGACTAATCAATTGTATTATTTGAAATTAATGAGTATCCCTAGGACGGTTCTACCTCCTGGATACTCATTGTGATTATTTTTATATAAGCCCTTTATGTGGTGTCGCACAGACGCCCGATTGTGGCATGCTTGTTATTTCATTTACTTATAAGCCCTTTATGTCGTGTCGCACAGACGCCCGACTGGCATGCTTGTTATTTCATTTACTAATAAGCCCTTTATGTGGTGTCGCACAGACGCCCGCCTGTGGCATGTGTCGGAGTTCTGGGAACGGGGTTCCCCAGACTTGCCTGCCTGCGGCCTGCGGCGTGGCTCAAAGGGGGCCCAGCATGGCCCATCTTCTTCAATGCATACTCAAGACCCTCACGAGGTGCCAAGCCTCGCGGGCCGGACGACACGGAGCTTCTTCAGGCATGGCCTCATCAGGCTGGCTCGCGAGGAGGTAGAGAGATCAAGGCGGGGTACCTCACGAGGTGCCCATGACGCAATCCATGACGACCAAGGGCGCCAGCCCGTGCAGTGTCCTTCCTTTCCTCTTTGGTGCAAAGGGAGCAAGCGTAGGCGAGAGGATCAAGCAAAGGCACCCATTTCGGTGCAACGAGACCAAGACCAACTCCCCGACAAGGAAGAAGTCATTGTGGAGCCCAAGCCCGCGTCATCACCAGAGCCTTTGGCAGGCGAGGACCAACTTTGGTCAGGATAAGTGTACCATATGTTCCCCTTCAAAATGGCCAAATGTTGGCGCCTTTCCCGCTCAATATTTGGGAAGAGGCCCACGGCCCTTGCCTATAAATAGGACTAGCCACCCCCATGGTAGGAGAGGCGAATCAGGATCGAGAGGCATCTAGGGATCGAGAAACAGATCGATTGGCAATCAGACAAAGAGAGAGAGAGAGAGAGGGGCGACTGAACCCTTCTAGCTGTTCATCGCCCCAGCCAAGAACAGACCCTCGCGAGGCTATTCTTCCTTGTATTGTTCATCATAAGCCCAAGAGGCAATCCACCACACCACCACACTGGAGTAGGGTATTACACCACATCCGTGGCCCGAACCAGTATAAACTTTGTGTCTCTTGTGTTGTTCTTCTGGCAGCTTAGATCCTTGCGAGGCGGAGGGGTACGGGTAGGTAGGAAGCGTAATCTCCACGCGCACCCCAAAGTTCGAACCTCAAGGGTCTGCCTGAACCCGAAATCCGACATTTGGCGCGCCAGGTAGGGGTGCGCCGGAATTCGTTCTCCACCGCCCGTTTCTCCTCCGACCATCGCGTGCATGTCTGACGCTCGTCGGGCCCGCGCCGAGCGCCGAGCTGCTCTCGCTTCACGCGTCACCCAGACGGCCCCCGTCGGCGGGCGTCCTCACCATTCCCCGTCCCCCGCCATCAACGCCGCCATTGGCCCGACGGGGAACGGGCAGCAAGCATCGTCTCAGCATCTGTCCGTGCGGCAAGACGGCCGCACCGCTACTCTCTCACTCACACCAGCTGGTTCTTTGTCCCGTGCGCTCCGCGCACCCATGGAGGCTCGAGCTGCGCTCATCGTGGCGAACGAGCTCCTGTGCTACCGTCCCGTCGACGACGTCTATGAAGAGTGGCTCCACCGTGTCGCCGAGCTCGTCCGCGCCACGGGGGGCTCTCCCGCACCGTCCGTTCCGCTGCACCGTACCCCGCCCCTTGCGGGCGACGAAGCTCCGGGGGCGCCCCACCCGCCTCCTCACCAAGAAGACACCCCGGCTGCAAGGCGCGTGGCCCCTGGCTGGAACCCGCTCCGCCAGGCGCCAGCGCGACAAGAGCAGAGCTACCAAGAAGTCCCTCGCCCACAAGAAGCCGCCTGGGCGCTCCATGCTCCGGCACATCGCGGCCACGCTCCTGCTCCCGCACGTCAAGACCCCACGCTGGTCCCAGCTGCAGCACGCGGGGACCTGCAAGATCAAGCTCTTCGTCACCCAAGGCCTCCCGTGGCCACGGCGGGCTGCCGCGCCTTCATCACCGAGCTGCGCAGCGTCGCGTGGCCCGACAAGTTCAAGCCAGACTTGCCTCCTCGCTACGACGGCACGGCCGACCCTGCGGAGTTCCTCCAACTCTGTGAGCTGGGCATCGAAGCTGCCAACGGATATGAGAAGGTCATGGCCCTCAAGGACGGGGCCCGCACCTGGCTCCTAAACCTGGCCCCAGGCACGATGTCCTCCTAGGACGAGATGCGCACCCGCTTCATCGCCAACTTCCAAGGTACTCGTGATCGGCCACCCGCCGTGAGCGACATGCGCCGCATCAAGCAGCAGCCCGGAGAGACCCTGCAAAAGTACATACAGCACTTCAACAACGCACGCCTCAAGATTGCCAGGGTGTCTGAGGAGGCCATCATCTCAGCCTTCTCCGACGGCGTGCACGACATCAAGATGAAGGAGGAGTTGGCGATGCATGAAGACCTGTGCACTTCCTTGGAGCTGTTCAACTTGGCGACCAAGTGCGCCAGGGCTGAGCAAGGGTGTCTCTTCCTCATCGAGCTGCCTGCCGCAGACCCAGAAGAGAAGAAGTCCAAGGCCAAGGATGTGAAGCGCAAGGGGGCTGCCGTGCACGCGGCAGAACCGGACACCAAGCGAGGCAGAGATCAGCCCGAGTTTTCCAAGGGCAGTCGCTACTGTGTGTACCATGACCTCCACACCCACAACACCAACGAATGCCAAGAGCTCCGAGCCGTGCGAGAAGGAAGGATCGGCCGTCTCCCCGACCGTGTCGACCGGGGCTACGTTCGAGGAGGAGGAAGGAACGCAGGGCGCTGGGAAGACCGCGGCCCACGCCAAGGGTGGCGCGATCGACCTCGCGAGGACCGCTCGCAAGACCCGCCTCACGAGGGAGACTGGAGGGATCAACCTCGCGAGGATCGCCCGCAAGGTAACACAGGCCTCCCTCCGCTGCTGCCGCATCCAAGAAGAAACGAGGACCGCCACCAGGACGAGGGGGATGGGGGCTTCCAGGAGCCACGCGCAATCGCCTGCATCCTGGGGGGAGCTCAAGCCCCAGCCTCTCAACGCATCTTCAAGCAGTTCGCCCGCGAAGTAAATGCAGTCGTCCCCAAGCTCGAAGCCACACGTCCTCTCAGGTGGTCATCATGCGCCATCACGTTCAGCTTAGCGGATCAGCTCAAGTGTGCAGCCACAGCCGGAGTCCTCCCGATGCTTTGTTCCCCAATCATCAGCAACGTGGTGGTCACCAGGACCCTCATCGACGGTGGGGCAGGGCTCAACGTCCTGTCCGTGGAAACATTCAACAATCTTCAAGTGCCCTACAACCAGCTTCAGCCAACCAAGCCCTTCTCCGGAGTCACTGACGGCTCCACGGTCCCGATCAGGCAAGTCCGCCTCCCTGTCACCTTCGGAGCACGCGACAATTACCGCACCGAGCTCATCGACTTCGACATCGCTCACATTCGCCTGCCGTACAACGCCATCCTTGGGTACCCGATGCTGGCCAAGTCCATGGCCGTAACTCACCATGGCTACAACGTCCTCAAGATGCCAGGGAGTGGCGGAGTCATCACGGTGCCCTATGAAGAGAAGGACGCGGTGTGCTCCCTGGAACGAGCCTTTTAGGCCGCATCACTGGAAGACCCGGATCGCGAAAGCAGGAGGCTTCCCAAGACCACCCCCAAGAAGAAGAAGACATCGTCTGGCCCGGTCCCTCAAGAGGCAGTCCCCTCAGGGCCCGTGCCTGCCCAGGGGGAACCTCCTTCCATCGCATAGGAAAGTGCGTCCGGCGCCCTCCTCAGGCAGGGCTCGGGGGCTCTCCCCAGGAGGGCCACCGACCTGGATAAGGTCACGAGGGAGGCGCTTGGGCACCACGTGGAGGCGTGTTTCGAAGCATGCTTCCCTCAAGAAGGAGTAAGGCAAGGAGGGCCAGACCCTCAGGAGTTCGTCAGCAAGGCCATTCAGGAGCTACAAGAGTCAAGAGCCGTGAAAGGCGGCCGCCGCCTGCCCGTTGTGGCTCCCCATCAAGGCGAGGATGGTGGGCTACGCGCCTGCATCGACGTACCAGGGCTCAATCGAGTCTCCTCGCTGGAGCGCCTCTGGCACTCGCGAGTGGGGCGCTGCGAGGGTCCACCCCACAACTACATTCGCATGCCTTACGGCCTGCCGAGCATGGCTGCCTCGTACCAGCGCCTCATGAGGGGCATCATAGAAGCTCAAGAGGCCAGGCGTTCCGCAGCCCTGGCAGAGATGGAGATGGTCCGCGAGGAGCCACCATCGCCTCCGGAGCCTCACGAGGCCCCAGGGCCTGGGGGCTCATGAGGATCGGCTTCTGCAGCCCACCGAGTCTGCTGCACCAACACTGCTTCGTCCTCAACATCATCAGGTGACCTCTTTCAAGTTTCATTTCCAGCTGGGAGCGCCCCCTAGGGATGCATTATTCCCAGGCCGCGTGGGCCCGTCCCAGCGGCATGTGTCCCTTTTTATTTCGTGTCATTCGCTTACTTCGTTGGGGGCACTCCTCGGGCTGCATCATCCCCAAGTCGCTCAGGCCACACCCAGCGGCATGTACCCCTTCCGCGTTTATTTCTGGTTATGCATTCAACCCACCATGCTTGATTATTTGATGCCGGTCCACGGCACCTCTTCTTCTCCATGTCGACCACTTGCACGTTAAAGTGGGGGTGCCTGAGCATCGCGGATTAGGGCTCTTACTGGCTCTCCAGCCCTCACCCTCTGGCCTTGTCCATGGCATCACGACCTGGCATACCAGCGACGGCTGAGACCAGCTCGAGGGCCGGGACCCGAGGACGTAGAGTGTAGGCATCTAACCCAATTTGCGGGAACATATCACAAGATAAGGCCCAGTGCCAGGCGCAACCTGCCTAGAGGTAGGGCCCCGTGAGTCCCGCGCTGGCTCACGAGTGCCCAGATACACCTCACCAGGCCCTACCGTGCCAGCCACGTGTCAGGGCGGGGCTGTACACGCCCCGGGGGCTACTCCAGGAGGGGAGCCCCCTCCCACGTACCAGTGGAAGCACCATGCTCCGCGCTGGCTGACGACACTGCCGAGGAGCGACTATGCCCGTACACATACGGAAGCGCTATGCTCCGCGTTGGTGATAAACAACTGAGGGTGGCCCCCGGGCCGCATCAACCTCAGGGAGCCCAGAGCTCAGTGTCCAGCCTCATCGTAACGCCTCCCCCCGAGAGTGCCGCGCGAGGGGGCTGGGCACGGGGGCTGCGCCTGGGTCACGCCTAGGCGCACGCCACCCAGCCAGGCCCCCCGGGCCTGGTTCCTCGCGCGTCTCTCCCCGAGCGGAGCCAAGGTACGAAGGCAGTTTGCGCGTCAAGGGGGACTCCTGAGCATCGTGACTCAGGAGCCTAACTGGTCCCGTAGCCCCTCACTCCTTAGTTCCGAAAGGCTAACGCTGGGTGAGGTACGCGCGGAGCCGGGCTCTGCAGATGTTGAACGGTAGATCCACCCACTTCTCACCTCCCTACTTGCTGTTCGTGCGCCAAGGGGGACTCCTGAGCATTGCGACTTAGCAGCGTAACTTGTCCTGTAGCCCCTCACTCCTTTGGTCCCGTCCTGGTTTCCGGTCGGGGCTAATGCTGGGTGAGGTACGCGCAGGGCCGGGCTGTGCCGGCGTAGAACATAAGTAAGTAGGAAGGAAAAGCGTAAACTTCAAGGATCGCCTCCCTACTAGTTGTTCATGCGCCATGGGGGACTCTTGAGCATCGCGACTGAGGAGCCTAACTTTTCCTGTAGCCCCTCACTAATTTGGTCCGGTCCTCGTTTCCTGTCGGGGCCAATGCTGGGTGAGGTACGCGCAGGGCCGGGCACTGCCGGCGTAGAACATAAGCAAGTAGGAAGGGATAGCGTAAAATTCAAAGAATTCAGAAGCAAATATTACAGTCCATACTGTTATCTCGACGCCAAACGCAAGTTTAAACGCCTCCCCGAGGCATGATACATGTGCAGGAATTGAAAACAGGACAGGAGCCACGACGGAATCGCCAGACGACGGTGGAGCAGCGCGGAGTGGCTTCACCTCATGGAGCAGCAGGGTCGGCAGCGCCTGGTTCGGCTTGGTGTTGAAGGCCCGGAACTTCCCCAGCAGAGCCTCCGCGCGACCCTTCACGGCCTCGGCAGCGGCAGCAGCACGCTCGCCGCTCACTGGCTCCAGCAGGCTGTCGAGGTAGACGTTGGGGTCGCGAAGGTGGGTGTGGGTGAAGACCCGCGTCAGCGCTGCAGAAGACAGGACACGCGCCTCGGCCTCGGCCGTGGGGCCAAGGCCAAGGGCGACATCCTCAAGAGCACAAACCAAGAAGGGAAGCAGCTTGGCGGGGCCGTCCTCGGCGCCAGCTAGCTGGCTCTCCAGGCCGCTGGCGTAGAGCATCTTCAGCAAAGCACGAGCCTTCTCCTCCATGTCTGCGAAGGCCACGCGGTCCTCGGCAAGAACCCGAGCCTTGTCGTCCACCTCGACCTTCCTCGCCCCAACTCCTGCTCCAGCACGCATAGGCGGTCGCGGCGTTTCTTGAGCTTGGCCTCTCGGACCCCGACAACCGCCTCGCGAGCCTTCACGTCCTCTTCTTGCTCTTGGCGAAGGCGGGCCTCTATCGCGAGCTGGTCCCGCAGGCCTTGCAGCTCGTCCTCCAGCACCTTGCAGCGACCACGGACGTCGTCCGCCTCCCCCTAGGCTGTGTCACGAGCAGCCTTCGCCTCAAGGGCGGCCTGCCTCTCCTCATCACAAGCCTTGAGGCCTGGACCAGCGTCGCCCAAACCGAAGCGTTGGAGCGAATCCATCCTGAAGCCAGCTCCAAGCGCCCGGCCACCAAGCGAGGGTCGGCGCCAAGAAGATCCTGCCGGAGCCGGTCCAGCTCGTCAGCAACACGATCCAGAACGGTGGGAGGAGTCGGAGAGACAGCAGTCGGTGGAGTAGGAGGAGAAGGCGGCGGCACGACCACATCACCCTGAGGTGGGGCCTACTGTGCCCCGACGACTGTGGTGGCGGCGGCAGGCAAAGGCACCTCGGGAGTCACTTGGGCCATGGGGGCTGGGCTCGCCCCAGCCATCTCGGCCAGACCGCGCGAGGACGACCGGGCAGGAGAGGCCCATGCGTCGCGGTCACCTTCCTCCGCAGGCAGAGGCGCTGGCGCGGATGGAACCTCAGGGGCCCCGTTCAGCTTCTTCGTCGTGGGCGCCAACCTATCAAAGAGACGCGGATGTCAAGCCTCAGCAGCAGAACAAGAGACAAAGACAAGAGTCAAGCACATACGGGTCGTCGCCGACCAGCTCAAGCTGCCTCCGGCCAAACTTGAAGCTTGAAAGCCGGCTGGAGGGGTCAACCTCGGAAGCAGAAGGCGCGTCTGCGGATTGCCTCGGGGCTGGGGCAGACCCGCGTGGGATCAACCCGGTCCTGTCCTTCTTCGGGATCGGGGGCGAGCTCCCGCTGCCCAGCACGTCATCATCGCTCGGGGAGAGGCGGAGAGCGCGGGGCCTGCGTCGGGAGAGGGGATCCCTCGACTCTCCGTCAGTCGCCTTGGAGTCAGGCCCCTTCCCGCACTCCTCTCCGTCCTCCTCTTCGCTGGAGTCGTCGGAGGACACGTCCACCGGTTCCTCAGGAGCCTCCGTGGGCACGGGCCCGTCCCCGTTGAAGACGGGCATGGACTCCACCACCTGTTCTCAGTCGTCGCGGAGGAACAAGGGCGTAGGAGCACCCTCCAACCTCGCCACATCGCGCCCGACCAGATATTGGAGCACCGCGGCTAGATCTTCGTCACCCAAGGCCTCGGGGCTCGGATGAGTCCTCCACATCGGAGGTGCGTACTGCCGAAGCAGAGCCAGCTGGTGCTCCAGGAATTCCATCAGCAGCGAAGCGCCGGTCAGCTTCGCCGCCGCCACGCTGACCGGCCTTAGATCCGCGTCCATCTTCTCCAAAACCGGCTTCGCGCGGGGGTCCGTGAGCTCCGCTCGACCCCAATCACCGGAGCTCGTGGGCATCTCCGTAGGCAAAATCAGCCGAGGGTGAATGCGCCCAGCGTCAGCCAAGACCCACTTGCCCCTGAAGCCCTGAATCCTTTTTCCAGGCTTCGAAATGGCAATGGCGCCACTGTACGCAATGAAGCTCGCGCATGCGGAAGGAGAACCGCGAGAGACCCGGAGAGAGAAGTAGTGGCGCAGCAAGGCCACTGAGGGTTGCACCCCTACGTGAGCCTCGCAGTAATAGGCGAAGATCGCCAGGAGAAGGACGGAGTTGGGGTGGAGATGCAGAGCTTGTAAGTTGTAATGGCGGAGGACAGAGAAGAAGAACTCGGAGAAGGGAGGCACTAGGCTAGCAGCAATGGAGCTTACGAAGAGCGGATAAAAGGTGCTCCCTCGACCCTCAGGGGTGGCGGAGCCAGCCTTGAACACCCTCGCCCCGTCGATGCCCTGCGCCGTCGCCATCCGACGCAGCCGGACGAGGCTCACCTCTGACACGTTTGGCGACTCCAAGGCAGACGAGTACCAAGCTCCGGCCGGGGCGTGACGAGGCGCCATGGCTTCTGGATCACGCGGTCGAAGCAGATCTGGAGATTTGGAGGAAGGAAGGAAGGGCGCAAGAAAGGAGATCTAAGCAGCAACCAGAGAAAGCGGAAAAACCAAAACCTGGTAAGATGCCGCTCCTTTATCAACTCGCGCGGTTGCGGAGACGCCCACATCCAATCAACCGCCACGCGGCGCCCAAGGCCGTAGGCTGTTAGGGCCCGCGGCGCTTCGCCCTTGCCCTTTCGCCTCCCTGCATGGCCAAGTCCGGGCGCGCCTTGGGCCCGGGGGCTACTGTCGGCGTTCTGGGAACGGGGGTCCCCAGACTTGCCTGCCTGCGGCCTATGGCATGGCTCAAAGGGGGACCACCACGACCCATCTTCTTCAACGCATACTCAAGACCCTCGCGAGGGGCCAAGCCTCGCGGGGCGGACGACACGGAGCTTCCTCAGGCGAGAGGATCAAGCAAAGGCACCCATTTCGGTGCAACGAGACCAAGACCCTTTCGCAGAGCCTTTGGCAGGCGAGGACCAACTTTGGTTAGGATAAGTGTACCATATGTTCCCCTTCAAAATGGCCAAATGTTGGCGCCCTTCCCTCTCAATATTTGGGAAGAGGCCCAGGGCCCTTGCCTATAAATAGGACTAGCCACCCCCATGGTAGGAGAGGCGAATCAGGATCGAGAGGCATCTAGGGATCGAGAAACGGATCGATTGGCAATCAGACAGAGAGAGAGAGAGAGACGGGCGACTGAACCCTTCTAGCAGTTCATCGCCCCAGCCAAGAACAGACCCTCGCGAGGCTGTTCTTCCTTGTATTGTTCATCATAAGCCCAAGAGGCAATCTACCACACCACCACACTGGAGTAGGGTATTACACCACATCGGTGGCCCGAACTAGTATAAACTTTGTGTCTCTTGTGTTGTTCTTCTGGTACCTTAGATCCTTGCGAGGCGGAGGGGTACGGGTAGGTAGGAAGCGTAATCTCTGCGCGCACCCCAGAGTTCGAACCTCAAGGGTCTGCCGGAACCCGAAATCCGACAGCATGCTTGTTATTTCATTTGCTTATAAGCCCTTTATATGGTGTCGCACAAACGCCCGACTGTGGCATGCTTGTTATTCCTTTTATTTATAAGCCCTTTATGTCGTGTCGCTCAGACGCCCGACTGCGGCATGCTTCATATTATTATTCTTTTGAGGCGTCGCTTCAGACACTCGATCGGTGCTTTTCCTTTCTACTCCTGGATTGTTTACTCATGTTTTATTTGAATGATCTGCTTGCGTGCATCATGAACCTTATTTCATAACTGACGAAGTGATCATAGCATATTACAAAGCATGAATATCAGTGGCTATATTATACCTGTGTTCTTAATGTTTGCGAGTACATTCAAAGTACTCACTGGCTTGTCCCTGGCTATTGTCTTGGCCAGATTTCTTGCGTGGAGAGGAGCGTTGGGATGACATCCCCGGAACCTACACAATGGTGATAGCAGCCTCGCGAAGATAGGAGTTATCCTGGTCAGCTGTTCCTATGGGAAATGGAGTCCCATAGACGTTGATGATCCACAAACCGCTTCCGCCGTCAACCACATGGTCTTGTACTACATATCTTGTATTTTTGCTTGGAGCTTCTGTATCAAGTTGGTGCCTCATCAGCTAATAGTAATCCTGGGGCTGATGAGCACAAGGGCCATTTTCTGGGAAATTCTATCCCGAAAATCTAGTCCCGACACATGTTAAGCTTCCGCATGTGCTTTGACTTGTATGCTCTGAATGTTGGGTCATGAAACCCATGTTTGTAATATCTCGCTCCTCGGAGCCTAATGAATAAATACTTGAGTCGTAGAGTTATGCTGTGATGCCATGTTGTATTTACACATAGCGAGCATATTGTGTGTATGATTGAAATGCTTGGTATTTGTGGGATCCGACAACCTAGTTGTTTATCCTTGGTAGCCTCTCTTATGGGGAAATGTAGTCTTGTGCTTCCATGAGCCATAGTAGTCCGCTACAGCCCGGTTCACCGGAGTCCTGCTAGCCCAGCACTACTGCTCCGGAACACTTGACTGGCCGGCATGTGATTCACTTCGTTCCTGTGTCTGTCCCTTCAGGGAAATGTCACGTGGTGACATCCGGAGTCCTGCCTAGCCTGCTACAGCCCGGGTTCCCGGAGTCCTATTAGCCCAGTGCTACACCCCGGATTCACACGCTACTGACCGACATGCTCGATGTTGTTTCATGTATGCCTGTTCCTATAAGTTAGTGCCACTTTGGGTTCACGACTAGTATTGTCGGCTCGGGTTGTTTGTCATATGGATGCTAGGGACACAATCATATACGCCAGCCAAAAGGCGCAAACGGTCCCGGTCCAGGTAAGGTGGCACCCATGGGAATACCGTGTGTGAGGCCGCAAAGTGATATGATGTGTTACATGCTAGATCGGTGTGACTTAGGATTGGGGTCCTGATAGCGCAGCTCAGGCCCCAGCATCCCAGTGCGTCTTCAAGCAGTTTGCTCGCGAGGTGAACGTGGCTCTTCCCAGGCTCGAGGACACACGCCCGCTCAGGTGGTCCAAATGCGCCATCACCTTTAGCTCGTCGGACCAGCTAAAGTGTGCGGCAACCGCCGGTGCCCTCCCGATGTTGTGCTCGCCCGTCATCAGCAATGTCCAAGTCACCAAGACCCTCATCGACGGCGGCGTGGGGCTCAACGTCCTGTCCGTCGAGACATTCGATAGCCTCCAAGTGCCATACGATCAGCTGCAGCCTACCGAACCCTTCTTAGGAGTGACCGATGGCTCTACCACCCTAGTAGGGCAGGTCCGTCCCCCTGTCACCTTCGGCCAGCGCGACAACTACCGCACTAAGCTCATTGACTTCGACGTCGCCCACATCCGTCTGCCGTACAACACCATCCTTGGGTATCCAGCATTAGCAAAGTTCATGGCAGTGACCCCCCATGGCTAAAACGTCCTCAAGATGCCAGGAAGCGACAGAATCATCACACTCCCCTGCGAAGAAAGAGATGCGGTGTGCTCCATGGAACATGCCTTACAAGCTACAGCAATCAAAGACCCCGACTGCAAGGGCATCCAGTACCCTCCTGAGGCCATCCCCAAAAAGAAGAAGCAACTACAACGCATAGGGCCTCAGGAGAACGGCGTCCCCAGCGGTGCCGCCTCAGGACTAGCGCCCGCACCTGGGGCGCCTCCCTACATCACATAGGAAGGCGTGCCCGGCGCCCTCCTCGGGCAAGGCTCGGGGGCTCTCTTATGGAGGGTGTCGGTGTCAAAACCGGCGGATCTAAGGTAGGGGGTCCCGAACTGTGCGTCTAGGCGGATGGTAACAGCAGACAAGGGACACAATGTTTTTACCCAGGTTCGGGCCCTCTTGATGGAGGTAAAACCCTACTCCTGCTTGATTATTATTGACGATATTGGTAGTACAAGAGTAGATCTACCACGAGATCAGAGAGGCTAAACCCTAGAAGCTAGCCTATGGTATGATTGTTGTTGTTCTGTCCTACGGACTAAACCCTCCGGTTTATATAGACACCGGAGGGGGCTAGGGTTACACAGAGTCGGTTACAATGGGAGGATATCTAAATATCCACATTGCCAAGATTACCTTCCACGCTAAGGAAAGTCCCATCTGGACACAGGACGAAGTCTTCAATCTTGTATCTTCATAGTCCAACAGTCCGGCCAAAGGTTACAGTCCGGCTGTCCGGATACCCCCTAATCCAGGACTCCCTCAGTAGCCCCTGAACCAGCATTCAATGACGACGAGTCCGGTGCGCAGATTGTCTTCGGCATTGCAAGGCGGGTTCCTCCTCCAAATACTTCATAGAAGGTTTTGACCACGAGGATCGTGTCCCGCTCTGCAAAACAAGTTCCACATACCACCATAGAGAGAGAGAGAGTAGCATTTTCACCAATCTAATCTGCTGACGTAATCTGTAGCGTGACGCCGCACCACAGCCAAGCCTGTATTCATTTTTTCTTACTTCCCACCTCAGCGTGTTTCGCGAGGCGGTTTCCTTGGCACGTCTTGTTGAAGCAGAGATCGTGTCCCCTTTATTTACGGGATCCTCATCATTATGAACATGGGTAACCCAGTCGTGTCCGTTGGTATGTCCCCTCGATCAAAGATAAGTCCCAAACGGTCACGGGGAGGGCTCTTGGTATTCAACCTCTTATAAAGAGACCAAAGCTTTACTCCTTTCTTTTGATCTCAATCGAATCCGCCTTTCGTCTCGAGTTCCAGCACCCAAGGCTCCAAATTTAGGCGCTTCGGACCTTCGATGATGTCCGGCTTCGACTTTCGAGGCCAATGGATGCCTTCCTCCATCACGGAGGAAGACGTACTAAAGCTGAGGGAGGCCAGGTATTTGACCGGCGAAATCCCGCATAGGCTGCCTGCTCAAGGGCAGATTATTCCCACTCCCAAGCCTGGTGAGAGCGTAGTGTTCGTGTCTCACTTCCTCCGAGGGCTAGGCTTTGCGACGGGTCCCTTCGTGAGGGGGCTCATGTTCTATTATGGGCTGGAATTCCACGACTTAGCTCCGGAGTCTATCCTCCACATCCCATCGTTCATTGTCATGTGCGAAGCTTTCCTCCGTATTACTCCTCACTTCGGACTATGGCTTAAGACCTTCAAATTGGAGCTGAAGATGATCGAGGGAGAGCATGCAGAGTGCGGAGGTGCCGTAATAAGCAAGGAGGCTGATGCTCCGTGGCCCGAGGGCCTTCTTCAAGAGGAGTCCAGCTTATGGCAACAAGAGTGGTTTTATATCATAGCTCCCAGGGGTACCAAGTGGGTGGCGCCGCCTGCTTTTCGCTCGGGTCCCCCGCCCCGACTAACGTCATGGGTAAATAAGGGGCTGGACTGGGGGCCAGCAAAGGATGTGCCCCTATTCCAGAGCCGCATCCGAGATCTCCTGGACTGAGATGTCAGTCTGGTTGTGGTGACGCAAGTCATGTTAATTCGCCGAGTCCTGCCCTGCAAACGTCGCCCCTCCGCCTGTGGGAATTCAATCCGGAGGGACCACGAGCTCTCCAACATCTTCTCGGCATGACGCCCGTGGAGATGTACAAATTGTTCTTTGGACCACAAGTAGTGTGTCCGGACTCTACTGAGGACGCAAGACTGAGCTGCAATCGTCTGGATACTCAAGTAAGTAGCCCTGTGCTCGGACACGCCATCTGTTCATTTATCACAACATCGCCCTTAAAAAAGAGTTGTTCTTGAACCAGGAGTGGATAGTGAAGGAGAAGTTGATCAGGTGTCCGGGCCCCCTTCCAGAGACCTCGCCATATCCCGTGTTAACCAGGATGCTGGAGATCGCGCCTTCGGAACAAAACGAAGGGGGGAACAAGGAAGCTGCTGCCTCCGCGGAGGAGGTTGTGTGAAAGGAAGAAATCAAAAATTCCTCTCCTCAGGGGAAGAAGAGGACCGCCTCTGAAGACCCGGAGACAATGATCTCAAAGCGGGGGAAGAAGTCTTCGCCAGAGGGTCCTGTGCCGGGGGATACCCCAGCCTTACTGTGCTCTCAAGGGGATCAGCCCTCCACCGAGCCGTAAGTAAAAAGGGTGTTTAATAATGAGAGAAATCCTTGCTTCACTTCTGAGGAAAATAACCGAAAATTTACCTTGTAGTTCGGATCTTAGCCATTCTTAGCAGAGCTCATCTTCGGGGGATCTTCTTCCGGAGATGATGGAGAGCGGAACGCCTCCCCCTGCCATACCGCCTTATGAGGCGGGCGACCCCGAGGTGTCATCGCGGAGGGTTTCTCCTGATCCGGTAAAGCCGGAAGGTAGTAATATGGCCACCCGAAGCCCTCCGTGTCCGGCCTCTGGGAGAGGCAATCAAATGAGTCCGGCACCGCCTGGTGCACGGTCGGAGGAATTGAAGGATCTGCTAGGGTGGGCGTCTATCTCAGAAGAGCACCGTGCGCTGATGGGTGCGGTAATTGAAAGGATTTCGTCCGCGGAAAGCGGGTTGCATGAAGTTGTCATGAGTCTACTGACGGGCTTTGAGGTACGTGAAATGATGCACCTTTTTGACAGTACCACATACTTTACGATGCACCCTGTGTAGATAGTAGCCCCTGAGACTCTGGGTGTCATCGCAGACGACGGCGCGCAGAGGATCATAGTCCCACGTTTAATTTTGCCGCCTTGATATGCAGGTGGCGAAGTGTCCGATGGCCAGCCAGACTGATGAATTTGCCAAACTAAAGCGACAACTTGACGTGGCAGATGCCGACATCGCGCTTGTCAACAAGTGGCCTGATGAGTCACAAGGTATGTGATTTCTCCGGAGACGCCTCTTCAGAGGGGCTTGACGCCAGTATCTTATAACTTGTGTGCTTAACGCAGATGGGGTTGTCGCCGTGGAGAACCTTCGGGTAGAGCTTTCCCGAGCTAAAGAACAAGCCAGGAAAAGCGACGCGGCTGCCCTAAATGCGGTAGAGGAGCTAAAGGCCGAACAGTCTGCTCACTGCCGAAGCAAGGAGGAAATGGCCGATATGGCTGTGAAGTTGAAGAACGCTGCTGACCGCTGTAAGCTTCTTGAAAAGGAAGACCGGGCCGAGCAGGCAGACCTGGAGAAGGCCACTACGGCGGCCAAGGATGCTCGTTCTGCGATGAGAGCGATGAAGCCCTTTATGCTGTGGATGAAGTTCGGAGATCCTAAATATGCTCCGTTGGACCAGGTGTGGAGTTCGGCGGACGCATATCTGGATTTAGCGGCGAGTGCCGCTGATGCGGCCGAACACTTCCGGGATCAGAAGGATCATGAAGTGGAAGAGTTATTCTGGTCACAGTTCAACAATCCAAAGCGTCCGCTTCCATTGACCGATCGTTTGGCCGAATGGGCCGAGTTCAATAGGTTGTCCGGACTTGCCATGAGGTAAGTCGTGGATCATCTGTGGCCGGAAAGGCCAAAGCCGAATAGTTATTTTAGCTTGGTGCAACAGTTCCTTGGTGCGGTGCCGTATATCAACGCGATGAAGAGGTCAGCTTGCATGGAGAGTGCGCAGATGGCCCTTGCCCGTGTCAAGACATACTGGGCGGAGATGGAGTCCACCGCCGTTCCAGCCCATGATTCGGACAAAAGCCGAGTACTTGCCGAGCACTACTTTCAAGAAGTCCTGGAGGGTGCTAGTTCAATAGAGACGCAGTGCTTAGAGGATATTATGTTCAAATAACATGTTTGAAAACAATATTTCGCTGAAATGTAGATGCTTTTTATACTTGTGCCTGCAAGAATTATAATACCTCCTCTGTGGCCGTTTACGTATATGTATATATAGCCTGAAAGATGGCAGTCGTCGGCTTCAGCCCCCACGCATATAATGTGGGGGTGTTCGCGGAAGTTGCGTCATCACACTTGATACAACGTCTTCGTCCATTAAGGAGCTGGTAGCGCAGCGAACTAGGCAACCAGACTATAATGCTTTATAACTTTCACTTAGCCATAGGAGTTTGACAGTGGGGCTATATAGCCCCTGGTGGCACCGCGCTCGCCCCGATTGGGGGCGTGTGTGTGCCTCCCCGGGAAACGGCCCTTCGTTAATGCGGAGGAATCCCGAATATTCAGATAGGTCATCGAGTGGTTGACTAGTCTCACACTACATCATGACAGTTAGTTTTCGGCTTTCTCTACTGAGGTGCTCGCCTGGCTGAACTAGGGCACAATCGCAGTAGTTCTCCTGGTGCCGACTTAGTTGATAGAGCGGAACGTAAGGCAGCAAAACATAGCAGCCGGGAAAATCCAACATTTTACCAAAGATATGATTCGGAGCTGATGCATATAAGGCCAAACTCGCGACGCCGAACACTCCCTAAGGTATTCCGTCTTTATGATTGTAAATGGGCTGAACAGTGCCCTTTGTAATAAACTCATAGTGTCCAGGTACGTGCAATATTCTGACGCGGCCACGTGCCAAGACGTCAGCCCCCTTCTCGGTTGTGCGCCACCTCAAAAGAGTTACTTGCCGTCGTAGTTTAGGATAGCCAGCAAGTCAAAGCAAGCTTGTTGCAGTTAAACTGCACCACCCCCTTTATTGATACCGAAGCATATGTAGATAGTTCTGATGTAAGTCTTGCAGGGTACATTTGTACTCATGTTTGCCTATTTTATGTTTTGTAGAGAGACATCAGTCTCGCTAGTGGTTCCGTGTGGACTTCGACATTTAGCTTCATACCTCAGCTACGATCGTGTGCCCTCGGCAGGACCTGGTAGATAGTCAGGCTTCTCAGCCTTTTTCATTTGTAGATGTCTGTACTCAGACATGTTTAGCTTCCGCATGTGCTTTGACTTGTATGCTCGGAATGTAGGGTCATGAGACCCATGTTTGTAATATCTCGCTCCTCGGAGCCTAATGAATAAATACTTGAGTCGTAGAGTTATGCTGTGATGCCATGTTATATTTACACATATCGAGCATATTGTGTGTATGATTGAAATGCTTAGTATGTGTGGGATCCGACAACCTAGTACTTTATCCTTGGTAGCCTCTCTTATGGGGAAATGTGGTCTTGTGCTTCCATGAGCCATAGTAGTCCGCTACAGCCCGGTTCACCGGTGTCCTGCTAGCCCAGCACTACTGCTCTGGAACACTTGACTGGCCGGCATGTGATTCACTTCGTTCCTGTGTCTGTCCCTTCGGGGAAATGTCACGCAGTGACATCCGGAGTCCTGCCTAGCCTGCTACAGCCTAGGTTCCCGGAGTCCTGTTATCCCAGTGCTATAGCACGAATTCACACGCTACTGACCGACATGCTTGATGTTGTTTCATGTATGGCTGTCCCTGTAAGTTAGTGCCACTTTGGTTTCACGACTAGTCATGTCGGCCCGGGTTATTTGTCATATGGATGCTAGCGACACTATCATATACGCGAGCCAAAAGGCGCAAATGGTCCAAGGCCAGGTAAGGTGGCACCCGTGGGAATACCGTGCGTGAGGCCGCAAAGTGATATGATGTGTTAGATGCTAGATCGGTGTGACTTAGGATCGGCGTCCTGACAGGATGGTTGCTTGATGCCCTGTTCATCGTCCGCCGGCTCGCCCTGCTTTGTGGCTCGGTCTGTATGACCGTTGTCTGTGTCGAAACGGGGTTTGGAGCGGCGCTTACGTCGCCGCTTTGACTGCTTTTCGAAGGAACGATCCTTCGTTGCATCCTCCCATTCCTCGTCGTCGTTTCCTTTGGGTGTGTCCACCACGTATACATCGTACGATGAGGTGGCTGTCCAGTGCCCTGTAGGCGTTGGTTCCTGTTCGTCTCCTATATCGTGGTCCATACCGTCGATGTCTTCGGAGTCGAAGTCGAGCATATCGGTTAAATAATCGATAGTGGATATGAAGTGGGTGGTGGGTGGGCGTCGCATTTCTTCGTTGTCCGCATCCCAATCCTGCCGGTCATAATCCGGCTAGGACTCTCCTGATGAAGACAGAGACCTTAGTGAATTCAGTATGTCGCCAAAGGGCGAGTGCTGAAAGATATCCGCGGCGGTGAACTCCATGATCGGCGCCCAATCAGGTTCAATTGACAAGGGCGCGGAGGGTTCAAAGTCCGGAGAGGAGTCCGGCAATGTGGAGTCATGGGCCTCGCGAAGGATAAGGTTGGTGTTTGGCTCGATCGCCGCTGAAGTTGCAGCCTCCACGGCGGGGTCTAGCCACCCGCCCTCGGTCGGCGCAGTTGGCTCTGAATTAAAGGTCGGAGCGGATGCGGATGCGGCCTCCAGGACACTGTTTGGCGGCAGAGCTAAATCATGCCCATCGTGACAGTGCGACGCACTCGGCAGGGGCTCAAATCCGTCGAAGATCAAGTCTCCGCGGATATCGGCCGTGTAGTTTAAGCTTCCAAACCTGGCCTGATTGCCAGAGGCATAGCTTTCAATCTGCTCTAGATGGCCAAGCGAATTGGCCCGCAGTGCAAAGCCGCCGAATAAATAGATCTGTCCGGGGAGAAAAGTCTCACCCTGGACTGCATCGCTAACGATGATCGAAGGATCCATCAAGCCTTATGATGACGACACAGAGGACCTGTCAATGAAAGCACAAATGTCAGTGTCAAAACCGCCGGATCTTGGGTAGGGGGTCCCAAACTATGCGTCTAGGCGGATGGTAACAGGAGACAAGGGACACGATGTTTTTACCCAGGTTCGGGCCCTCTCGATGGAGGTAAAACCCTACTCTTGCTTGATTAATATTGACGATATGGGTAGTACAAGAGTAGATCTACCACGAGATCAGAGAGGCTAAACCCAAGAAGCTAGCCTATGGTATGATTGTTGTTGTTCTGTCCTACGGACTAAACCCTACGGTTTATATAGACACCGGAGGGGGCTACGGTTACATAGAGTCGGTTACTACGGGAGGACATCTAAATATCCGTATTGCCAAGCTTGCCTTCCACGCCAAGGAAAGTCCCATCCGAACATAGGACGAAGTCTTCAATCTTGTATCTTCATAGTCCAACAGTCCGACCAAAGGTTAGAGTTCGGCTGCCCGGACACCCCCTAATCCAGGACTCCCTCAGAGGGCCTCAGACGTAGCCAACATCACGAGGGATGCGCTCGGGCACCATGTGCAGGCGTGCTTCGCGGCACATTTCCCTCAAGAAGGCACTTTGCAAGGAGCACCCGGTGCTTAGGAGTTCATCGACAAGGCCGCCCAGGAGCTTCAAGAAGCAAGGACCATGTGTGGCGACCGCCGCCCACCTGGCGCAGCTCCCCATCCCGGCGAGGACGGCGAGCTATGTGTTTGCATCGACATTCCAGGGCTCAACAGAGCCGCAACTCAGGAGCGCTTCTGGCCTTCGCGCGTTGGGCGTTGTGAGGTCCACCTTGCAGCTACGTCTGCATCCCACTTGTCTTGCCGAACGTGGCGGCCGCCTACCAGCGTCATCTATGGACCATCTTGGCGGCTTTGGAGGCCAGGCATTACACAGTCCTGGCGGAGATGGAGACGGTCCTCAAGGGACCACCCGAGCCCCCAGAGCATCCGGAGGCTCAGGGCCCTGGCGGCTCATGAGGAGCGACTCCTTCATCGCGCGCCTTCGGCTACCTCAACCCTCCTTCGACAATAATACCAGGTGACATTTTCCAAGTTTACTCAGCTGGTAGCGCCCCTTGGGCTGCACGTACCCTTTTGCATCTTTAGCTTGCTTTGTCGGGGGTGCCCCATGGGCTGCATCATCCCCAGGCCGCTCGGGTCGGTGGCATGTATCGTTCTTGCATCTATCTGAACCATTTTATCTCATTGCGTGGTTTTCTTATGGTTGATGCTTGTTTGATTACATCTCGCGGCATCCCATGTTGCTAACCGATCTTCTATTTACCCCATGGAGAAAACTCCACATACCGACACGGCGCTTGTGCTTGGATCCGTCCCTGCAACACTGATAAACCTGAGAGATCGAGCTCGGGCTCTCGGCCCGCTCCGCACACATCACCTCATCTGATCCTCAGTGCCTTCGTCTTCTTGTGGAACAATCAGCAGCTGGGCAACCAGTGCAATCATGAGCTATGTTGTCTCTCCGACTAACCTACAGGAACCTCCCGAGGATGACAGCGGGCGGTACCGCGGGCTCCTTCTTTTTCCATGCAATTCGCTTGCGTGTTAAAGGGGGGGGACCTGAGCATCGCGCCTCAGGAGCTCTTACTGGCTCTCCATCCCTCACCCGTGGCCTTGACCACGGCATCGTGACCTGGCATACCAGCGGCGTCTGAGATCGCTCGAGGGCCGGGACCCGAGGATGTAGAGCAGACGTGATAGCATGATAAAGAAGGGAAAGCTTGCACGAGCCTAACCCGGCTATGCTATGGCCATTGACACACGAGCCTGGCGCAGCACGAGGAATCGACTCTGGACCACTAAGATAAGTTTCGCACTCGGGTTGGCCAAGCGCTGCAGTCAAGGATTCACGTCACTCATGGCCTTGCTACGGCGATGCAGCCTCCCTTTCCTGCCCTCAGGTAGCTGCTTGCACGCTAAAGGGGACCACTTGAGCATCGCGCCTCCTGGCCTTGACCATGGCATCGCGACCTGGCATACCAGCGACGGCTGCAGATTGCCTGGGGATTGGGACCTGTCAGCGTAGAGCACCAAGCTACCGCAAGGTCGGAAAGGGGGGACGGAGCCGAAGCAAGACATGCAGGCGTAAATCTTCATAATAAAGGCAATATCAACAAAAGGCAACACAAGTCCTTTACTCGCAGGGAACAAAGGAAGAAGGTTTCTAGGAGCCCTATCTACACGCGCCAATGCCACCGACACCATAATCAATAGTGGGCCACGGGAGGCCAGCGCCAACCCCATATAGATCAATGGCGTGTGCGGGCGGACCCCGCTGCTGCGCTCGGGGAACGGTGAGAGCTCGGAGGCACATAGCTGTCGTCGCTCATCTCCGGAGTCTCGAAGGATCGGGAGAGCCGCTGGACTCCCAAGTGCCGTCGCTGCTGCTCGAGGAACCGCTGGCGAGGCAGGTGGCTGGCCCAGCTTGTGCCGCCGTGTCATCCCGGCGACCCCCTAAAGCACTCCAGGTGGCGGCCTTCCTCGTCGAAGACCTTGAAGAACATCGTGGAGCCATCGTCGTATTCGAAGTGGATGTCAAGGGCGCCCTCCATACGGCAAACTCGGGCGACCTCGGCCCAGCCACGGGTCATGAAGAACTTGCCCGAGGAGACGACCTCAACCTTTGCCACCGTTGCTGGGGCATCGCACTCGGCGTGCTGCAGCGATAGCTTGAGGGGACCCCTCGGCTGCATCTTGGCGGAGAATAACTTCGGGAAGCGAGTCCAAGAACGTGGAGGCACCATCGCCCACATCAGTAGTTCACGCGAGGAGCCATCGAAGTGGGTTCCCGGGGCAACGGCGCGCGCCATTGTCGCACTGTGACCACGGTCGCGGCATGGACGACGTCGGTCGCCGCCTCCTCCTCCGGAGCTCTCGACCTAGGCGTACAAAGGAAGCGGGTATCCCGGGGGAGGCCGCTCTGTCAGGACCCTAATCCTAAGCCACATCGATCTAGCATGTAACACATCATATCTCTTTGCAGCCTCACGCACGGTGTTCCCACGGGTGCCACCTTACCTGGCCCGGGACCATTTGCGCTTTTGGCTCACGTATATGATAGTGTTGCTAGCATCCATATGAAAGGGAACCCAAGCCGACATGACTAGTCGTGAACCCAAAGTGGCACTAACTTATAGGGACAGGCATACATGACCCAACAACGAACGTGTCGGTCATCAGCGAGTGAATTCTGGCTGTAGCAACTGGGCTAGCAGGACTCCCAGAATCCCGGGCTGTAGCAAGCTAACAAGACTCCGAAAGACACCGCATGACATTTCCCTGAAGGGACGGACACATGATCGAAGAAGGACACATGCCGGCAAGTCTAAGTGTTATGGAGCGGTAGCAACTGGGATAACAGGACTCCTGTAAACTGGGCTGTAGCAGACTACCATGGCTTAGTGGAAGCACTAGACTACATTTCCCCCATAAGAGAGGCTACCAAGGATAGACAACTAGGTTGTCGGATCCCACACATACCTAGCATTTCAATCATACACACAATATGCTCGATATGTGTAAATACAACATGACATCACAACAAAACTTTACGACTCAAAGTATTTATTCATTATACTCCGAGGAGCCACATATTAGAAACATGGGTCTTATGACCTAGCATTCAATTCATACAAAGCAACAAGCACAAGCGGAAGCTTAACTTATCTGAGTACAGACAACTATAAATGAAAAGGCTGAGAAGCCGGACTATCTACAGGACCCACCCGAGGGCACAAGATCGTAGCTGAGGTAACAAGCTAAATGTCGAACTCCACGCCGAACTACTAGCGAGACTAAAGTATCTCTACAAAAACATAAATTAAGCAAACGTGAGTACAAATGTACCGAGCAAGACATACATCAGAACTAACTACATATGTATCACTATGAACAAAGGGGGTGGCGGAGTTTAATTGCAGCAAGCTAGCTTTGACTCGGTGGCTATCCTGAACTACGACTGCAAGTAACTCTTTTGAGGTGGCGCAGACGGGTCGACATATTCACCAATCAATACACCACTATGTATCCGTTCCCGTCTCTCTATGAGAAAGCCACCCATAGCACTCACGCTTATATTCCACATTTTAGAGTATCCACTTTCACTTGTCTATGAACTGTATAGGCAACCCAGAGGTCCTTTACCGCGGACACAGCTATTCGAATAGATGATGTTAACCCTGCAGGGGTCTACTTCTTCACACACACTCTCACCACTTACCGCCGTTTACACGACATGTACTCGCCAACCTTCAAGCGGAAGCCCAACGAGGGTGTCGGCCATGGCCTACCTAAACACTCAACTCTCTAGTCCAGGTTTATCGCCTATTCAGGTTCCATCCGCAGGGAGTCCAGCCGAGGTTTCCACATACGGCCCCGAACGACGTGTACAGGGTTCCGCGACACCAAATGGGCGACCGGCATACCTGGCCATGTGCCTACCGCATCACAGCCCACCCTTCGGGTCAGCACTGTGCACGACCTCCAGCATACTACAAACACCAGAAACTACTTGCAACTCCTGTACAAAGGACAAATGTGGTTAAGAAGCCGAGAGGGACCATTGCTCTTAGGCCCAATGCATGGTAGTAGTTGTTCATGGATCACAAACACAGAACTCAGTTCCTGAGGACAGCTTCAATGTGACAACCCATCATGTACAACTACATGGCCTCGCACCGCTACCTTTACCAAATCATGTTCATACACTTAGCTCACTACAGTAGGACATGTTCACCACATTCCAATTCATCCCCGATGAATCAGACCTGAATCATGACAACAAGCATGAATGAGTAGGCACATCAGGGCTCAAACAACTCCTACTCATGCTAGTGGGTTTCATCTATTTACTGTGCCAATGACAAGTCATGCAGAGGAAAGGGGTTCAACTACCACAGCATGTAACAGATGAATCGTTGTTGTCCTAATGCAGTGAAAGAGAGCAGGAGCAAGAGAGTGGGATTATATCAGAATGAAAAAGGGGGTTTTGCTTGCCTGGCACTTCTGAAGATAGTATAGATCTTCATCGATGTCATCGACCACATCGTCGAAACAACGTCTACTGAGAGGAGACAAACACCGGCAAACAAGAGAGAACACAGTCAATGCAATGCAACAGTATGACGAATGATCATCGCATGGCAATATGCTACGATTTGAGGTAATGCAACTAGCAACCAGATTAAATGAAGTTGGTTTGAACCAAAAGTTCAAATTCAAACTCCACATGTGGTTATTTACATGCCATTCATTTGATTTGTCCCAAACTGTAGCCAAAAGTTATTATAACAAGCATGGAAATGGTACAGTTGGATTGATTGGATTTTTGTGATAATTTTTCATATATAAATTATTTCATTTGGAGTTACGGTTGAATTACTATGAATTTTTTAAGTTTAAACCATTTTTAGGATTTCCCTGGTTATTCGAATTAGAATAAATCCAGAAAAGGATTTGCTGCGTTAGCCTGACATCAGGGTGACGTCAGCAATCAAGAGATGCAGTCCAGGTAAAACCTAACCTATGGGACCCACATGTTAGTGACTCAGTAGGCAAACCTGGTCAAATCCAGCGCTGACTGGGTTTGACAGACGGTGGGGCCCGCTGTCAGTGGCAGTGTGGTGGCTAATTAGGGGGATTAGTCTTAATGACGCGCCACGTCGGCTGTAACCGGGGTTTTGCCGGTGACGACCAAAACAACGGCGGAGGCTCGCCGGACTTGAGCTACAGGCAGCGGGTGGACGCGCGAAGACCACTAGATCATAGACCGTTCTCTCCCGCAACCAGAGGAGCAGGTGGGTTGTCGCGGGGGCGCCGGAGCTCGCCGGAACGGAGCTCGCGGCGGCGGCCGAAGCTCTGGTGAGCTTGGGTGGTGGCTGTAGGGCATGTGGGGAGGATCTGGTGGCTACGGGCTCCTGGAGAGGCGAGGAGAACGATGACGCATGCGGGAACGGCTGGTTCGGGATCTGGCCACAGCGGCGCCATGGCCGGCGGCACGGAGCTCTCGTTTCCGTGATTTTCATGGCTAGAGAGAGCAAAAGCGCGCGGGGAGAGAGGGGAATCAAAGAGGTGCTCACGGTGGTGTCGACGACAGTCTGAGCGGGCTCGTGGATGACCTCTAGCACAGGTATCGACGACGACCTCCAGCGGCCAGAAGCGGCGATCACGAGCTCGAGGGCGACGGATCCAGGCACCCGAGGTCGTGTTCTTTGGCTTGGAGCTTCAAGGTGTCGATGGGGGATCTAGATGAAAGGGCAACGAGGCAAGGGAACGGTGGCAGTGAGCGGCGGTGACGAACACGTTCGGGTCCGAGGTGTAGCAAGAGAGAGGCGGGGAACGGGGACGAGAGCAAGAAGGTGGGGCTTGGGGACGTGCATGGCGTCCCTAGCTAGCTCCAGGCAGTCGGCGGCAAGCAGGAGGAGGTGTGGCGCCTCGCGCGCGCGTGCGCTATCCTGCCTGTGCCTACTGGAAAATGTTAGGGATGATTGGCACCAGTCCAGATGGGCTGGGCTAGCACAGGTGAGGCCCAGGTGGGTTTATCTCTCTCTCTCTCTCCTTTATTCTGCTTCAGTTTTCAATTTTATTTCTCTGTTTTGAATTAGTAAAAATACTAATTTATTTTGTAAAATCCTGAAAATAATTATGGGCACTTTTGAAAATATTTCCAACAGCCCTAAAATGCTTTCAAGATTATTTGGACATTTAATATATTTTATAGAATTTAAATGTCCAAATTCAAATACTTATGGTTTAAATAAAAACTCTGGAGTGTCCTAGAAAAGTGTGCACCATTTTTGGCAGAGGTTCCAAACCAATTCAAAAATGATGAACATTTAAGAAGGGCATTTTGGGTTCATTGAAAGATTTATTTTTTACCCTAGTTGAGTTTCATTTGCTTCTAGGGTTTAGTAGTTCCCATTTCAAGTTCCAGATAAGAATAGACATGATGCATGGATGCAATGCCACTATTTACAAACATGAGTATAGGGCTGTGACAACTCACCCCCACTAAACAAGAATCTCGTCTCGAGATTCAGACATGAGGTAAGAAGACAGAGGGGACACAAAACTACACAATCTTCATGACCCAACTATCCTTCTCGGAGATGTTAATTCATTGCTTCATATTGATCTTGACATCTTTGCTTTCGAGATCTTCATTCAACGCGTTGATGATAGGAAGAAACTCTACAAGAAACGATCTCCTCGAAGATCGAGTACTCAAGATCAACTCATGGATGGAGACATTGAAACATATCTCGAGCTGAGACACGACACATACATCCAGAGGGATGGAGTGTAACAGGTGACGAAGGTTCACTAGGTAGACAACAATTCCACACTTAAGAAGGTGGTGAACGGTTGTCAATGTAGCGAGGAGTTGAGTTGCCATGATACCATAATGGGGCACCTCAGGAAAAATGACTTGTAGAATTATTACCTTAAGTGGCAAAAAGAATTACTTTTGATATAGAGATCATTGAGACTCTCTATACCAGCCTAAGGCAAATCTCGATCGATCGTTCGAAGGAGTTCGGTAGAATGGCATACTTGGACTAGTATGGATGATGTGGATTACCTTGTTGAAGACAACGCAAGGGATGATTTTTCTTATCATCAGAAATGGGGTGAATCCGTAGTGGGACCACTTTTGAAGATGATCCTGATCAGTAATTAATGAGAATGGTTATCCGGAGTAGGATGGCACAATCATGGTGCAAGCTAGGAACAAAAATGCTAATGCTGGGAATGATTCTAGTAACTGGGAGAAACTCAACAGTAGAGAGTGATTCCACATTTTGAAAGGTTATGGCATAATCGAAGAAATAGAGAGCGGATCCCAATTAATGCCGACGATAAATCCTAGTGCTTGCACGTGCTCTCAAGAACTTGAGCATTCCCATATTCATCAATGTTTTACCAATATCCGTGTCAAGGTTCCTGGCAACACAACATACTACCATGATGAATAGTGATGGATGATGCAGATGCAAAGAGAGATAACACCTTCTCAGATTTCACCTTAGCGAGGCCAAGGGATCAAAATCTAGATGATCCACCGAGAAACATCTAGCACTCAATTTCTAATGTTCTCCTTGATGTGCTAGCGTAACCCATTCATTGAAATGGTTTGGTATCTAGAACATCAAGTAACAGGTCGGACTTCGGGAGCTCAAGAATCCATAAGGAATAACTTCGGAAGTAAATCCTGCGAGATCCTTAGGGAGAGGTGGCCAACTTCCTCAATCAAGATAATACAATGATAGGTCTTCCGGCTGGGTGTATTAGCCAAGACATCCACTTTAACGGGTTACAGAGAGACCGATATTACAGTTCTTGGAAAACATTCCAACCATCATATCTGCCTGAGATTCATATCTGGTTGGTGTTAGGATATTCCAGACTCGTCAAGTCTAGAGAGAAAAATGAAAGTTTGCAACACAAGTCGACGAGATGACGTTGCTAGATTCTTGGGGAATGAACTGCGCTAGCAAGCTCCTAAACATGAGCTGATTTTGCTACATACATGTGAGCACGCTGTCTTAGACAAGCATGACCACGTAGTAGTCTTACAACGAAACACTACCATTTGAGGCAGGGAACCATCATTGAGGATATCGAAGTCCTTTTATAAGCCCAGAATAGCTCTTAAGAAGGAGCTTCTTCTCCTTGAACAAATCAATCAGTGGCTTGGTGTGCTAGGGATACATATGGAATGAAGGTTGCAAGTCTCCAAACCATAGAATACTTCGCACATACACATGACTGACTTGGGATGATTCCATAGGAAGCAAAACAAACTTTCTCGAATTCACGGCGGCAACTTGCATCAGATGCATATGAATTAGAGGAAGTCACTTCTTTCATCCAAACATAGACTTCATGAGCTAGCACGAACAAAATGCTTTCAAAAGTTTCCAACACTAACTCAGATGTTCAACATGAATTATGGACAAGATGGAAATGTTGTCAATGGGCTCAACAACAATCCATCCAGGTTTCCATATAGATGGAATTCCACAATTAAACAAACACGGTGATAGCATTGGTCAAACCAAAAGATGTAATGGTGTATGCTCAATCAAATCAAGAGTAAGACAACATTACAAACATCGTTGGTTCTGATTCGATTTGAGGATAGCCTACACTCAAAATAAGAGTTTTGATAAGACAATAGATCCAACAACTAATCACGAGGACCAGTCGATGAAGATATCATATTTCTTCAACACACACACACACACACAAAAGATATCCCTTTGAAGTGAACTAAGTTAGGCAAGCTTTTATCTTCCAAATCTCCTAGTTGTTGTTTAGCTTAACAACTAGCTCAGGAGTATCCAACACAGATTCTTGGAGAAGGGGTGGTTTACAAGAAACCAGCTTGATCACGAGCTCAACATAACAGTAAGGGGACAAACTGATACTTCCGAGAAGATATTCGAAAAATCACGAACCACCGATATGTTATTAAGCTCGGGAGAGATCTTGCTTTCGAGGCAAGATGATGTGATCAATTAAGAAAGGATTGACACAATCCTAAATCACTGATTGAAGAGTGCACAGGGAAAAATGGACTAGGTAGCACGATCAATCTTAGGTTGATGGTTCAATAACTAGCACGCTAAGAAAGAGAGTATTGTCCATTAACTACCAAGCAACGGGGTTGCTAGGAGTATTGATTTCACACATCACGATTCACTTGTCGGCGTTCCGGTTACAACAACACGGGGACCAAGGAATGAATAATGATGGCGAGAAGTATCACTGTATCCAGAGTTCATAGGATGGTGCGCAATTCCCATGATACTCTTAATATGAAGATGGTAATACTCCAAGGAAGAACAGAGCAAAAGATGGATTAGCAATTTGATCCATGGAGTACGACTGCTTTGACCCAATCCTGGAAATGGATAAGGGACTAGAGTTTGTTTTTTTCCTAGTCATTCCGAACTAGAATGGCTTGACGGACCACAAGAGTAATTGGCATCGATGATCAAATGCACGCATACTTTTGACTATCAATTGATAGATGGGGGCCAGAAAATAACTAAAGAGGGACAACCCAAAAGAACATATGATTTTCTGAGTTGTGGATGCATGGATTAGCATGTCAAACGAAGTTCAACAAGTTTGTTCCAGATAACCCATACGGAAAGGTAGAACCGGTAGAGTCACAATATAGAATGGAGAACTCATTGAGAGCACTCTTGTTGTAATCTTTTGGTTCAAAGAACTTCTGCCATAAGCAGTTAATGGTATTTGAAAGAAGGGTATACCACAAACCTCGAGGACTATCGCAAAGGTTACTAATACCCTAAAGGAACTAGCAACACTATCAACATGAAGTAAGCAGGATGAATCTTGGGCTCAAAAACCCAGGAGTATAATGCCTACTAACTAAATGGCATCATGGGATGCTTTAGAGAATTATGGCCAGAATCATCACACTGGGACACAAAACATGGCTTGATTACTAGGTGATCCTCTAAAACACCTAGGGTCATAATAATAACTCCAACATATATGTCAAGGCAACAGAGTACCTCAACTCAACGATTAGTGTGGTTAATCTGGCCCAAAGGAACATTGAGAACGGAAAGAAGGGATTTGCAAATGCATCAGATTATTTAGAAACCTGGGATGACTCGGACAACATAACGATTGTAAATGCTCAAGAAAATTTGAGACATCCTGCAAAATGGTGGCATAACCAATCAGAAGAACAATATCGAGGTTCTGAGATCAACTGTCAACACACAGAAGCAGTATGAACAGAACTGGGGCTTGAAACTATCAATCATATAAGTCTACGGACTAGTAACATGAGATCCTAATAGAAAGATGAGAAACCTAGTTCTTAATCCCCGTAGAGGAGAAGAGGATGAATCAGATCAGAAGGGCATAAGGTAAAGGAGTAAAAAGAGCCTTACGTTCCATCCCACAATCAATTCCCTTACATAACTAAAGAATTTCTAGACTCAACTTCGACCATATTGTCTTGGTAATCCTACAGGCAGCCAGTCTCTCATACCAAAACTATCAGGACCCCGATCCTAAGCCACATAGATCTTGCATGTAACACATCATATCACTTTGCGGCCTCACGCACGGTATTCCCATGTGTGCCACCTTACCTGGCCCGGGACCATTTGCGCCTTTTGGCTCATGTATATGATAGTGTTGCTAGCATCCATATGACAGAGAACCCAGGCCGACTTGACTAGTCGTGAACCCATAGTGGCACTAACTTACAGGGACAGGCATACATGACCCAGCAACGAACGTGTCGGTCATCAGCGAGTGAGTTCGGACTGTAGCAACTGGGTTAGCAGGACTCCGGGAATACTGGGCTGTAGTAGGATAACAGGACTCCGAAAGACACCGGATGACATTTCCCCGAAGGGACACACACAGGGTCGAAGAAGGACACTTGCCGGCAAGTCTAAGTGTTCCGGAGCGGTAGCAACTGGGCTAACAGGACTACGATAGACCGGGTTGTAGTAGAGTACTATGGCTTAGTAGAAGCACTAGACTACATTTCCCCATAAGAGAGGCTACAAAGGATAGACAACTAGGTTGTCGGATCCCACACATACCAAGCATTTCAATCATACACACAATATGCTCGATATGTGTAAATACAACATGGCATCACAACACAACTCTACGACTCAAAGTGTTTATTCATTAGGCTCCGAGGAGCCAGATATTACAAACATGGGTCTGATGACCCAACATTCAAGTCATACAAGCAACAAGCACAAGCGGAAGCTTAACTTGTCTGAGTACAGACAACTACAAATGAAAAGGCTAAGAAGTCGGACTATCTACAAGACCCTGCCGAGGGCACAAGATCGTAGCTGAGGTAACAAGCTAAATGTCGAAGTCCACGCGGAACTACTAGCGAGACTGAAGTATCTCTGTAAAAACATAAATTAAGCAAATGTGAGTAAAAATGTACCCAGCAAGACTTACATTAGAACTAACTACATATGCATCAGTATCAACAAAGGGGGTGGGGGAGTTTAACTGCAGCAAGCCAGCTTTGACTCGGTGGCTATCCTGAACTATGACTGCAAGTAACTCTTTTGAGGTGGCGCACACGAGTCCACATATTCAGCAATCAATACACGACTATGGATCCGCTCCCGTCTCCCTACGAGAACTCCATCCATAGCATTCACGCTTATCTTGCGCATTTTAGAGTATCCACTTTTGTCGGTGTTCTGGGAACGGGGGTCCCCAGACTTGCCTGCCTGCGGCCTGCTGCATAGCTCAAAAGGGGGCCCAACACGGCCCATCTTCATCAACACAGACCCAAGACCCTCACGAGGGGCCGAGCATCGCGGGGCGGATGGCACGGAGCTTCTTCAGGCACGGCCTCATCAGGCTGGCTCACGAGGAGGCGGAGAGATCAAGGCGGGGTACCTCACGAGGTTCCCGTGATGCAAGCCATGACGACCAAGGGCGCCAGGCGGGCACAAGCCCGCGCAGTGTCCTCCCTTTCCTCTTTGGTGCAAAGGGAGCAAGCGCAGGTGGGAGTATCAAGCAAAGGCACCCATTTCGGTGCAACAAGACCAAGACCAGCCCCGCGACAAGGAAGAAGTCATTGTGGAGCCCAAGCCAGCGTCATCACCAGAGCCTTTGGCAGGCGAGGACCAACTTTAGTCAGGATAAGTGTACCATATGTTCCCCTTCAAAATGGCCAATTGTTGGCGCCCTTCCCGCTCAAATTTTGGGAAGAGGCCCAGGGCCTTTGCCTATAAATAGGACTAGCCACCCCCAGGGTAGAGGGAGATCGATCGGCAATCAGATCGGAGAGAGAGAGAGAGAAGGGTGACTGAACTCCTCCTAGCAGTTCATCGCCCCGGCCAAGAACAGACCCTCGCGAGGCTGTTCATCATCATGGTGGCCCGAACCACACCACACTCGAGTAGGGTATTACACCACAATGGTGGCCCGAACCAGTATAAACCCTGTTTTTCTTGTGCTGTGTTTTCCATAGCTTAGATCTTTGCGAGGCGGAGGAGTGCAGGTAGGAAGAAGGAGAAATCTCGGCGCGCACCCCAGTCTTCGAACCTCAAGGGACTGCCGGAACCCGAAATTCAACATTTGGCGCGCCAGGTAGGGGTGCACCGGAGTTTTCCCATTCACCACCGCCCCGGCCTGCTTCGTGATGAGTAGCGTGTCGCCCTCTCCGGCCGCCGGCGCCAGCACGGGGGCCAGGGGGGCTCCGAGCCCTGGCCCCATCCCTGGAACAGGTACAGTGGCCGGACAAGTTCAAGCCAACGACGCCGCCGCGCTATAGTGGCGCGACTGATCCGCTGGCCTTCTTGCTGGCGTACGAGGGCGCCATCCTCGAGGCTGGAGGTGATGAAAGGGTCATGGCCAACTGGCTTCCCATGGCCCTCACCGGCGCCCCGCGCGCATGGCTGCTCCACCTGCCGGCAGCCTCCGTGGCCTCCTGGGAAGAGCTCCGCGGCCTCTTCCTCGCCCACCACGCTGCACCAACACCTCCGGTCATCGCGTCCCTCCTGGGCGGCTCGCAGGCACCGCCTACAAGTCACCACGTCAAGCCATTCATCCGCCGGGCCAACGCCGCTTCCACGCGCCAGGGGGCTCTCCCGGACCGGGTGGCGCCCAAGGCCGGCCTGACCTTCAGCTCGGAGGACCACCCCTCTAACTTGGCCTACTCGGGTGCGCTCCCTATGCTGTGCACCCCCACCATCTGCCAGGTGGCCGTCACTAGAACCCTCATCGATGGCGGCGCAGGCCTCAGCGTGCTCTCGGTTGAGGCCTTCAACCTCCTCTGCGTACCCCTGGAACGGCTGCAGCCCAGCCGACCCTTCTCAGGCGTTGGGGGCATGTCATCCAGCTCCTTGGGAAAAATCCGGCTCCCAGTGACTTTCGGCACCTACGACAACTTCTGCACGGAGCTGGTCAACTTCGACATCGCCCCCATCGGCCTCCTCTACAACGCCGTCCTCGGCTATCCAGCGCTGGCCCAGTTCATGGCCGCGACGCACCCGGAGTACAACCTCATGAAGATGCCTGGGAGCGGTGGTGTCCTCACCGTGCACGGGGACACCGGGGACGCGCTGCCAGTGCTCAAGCTCGCCTTCAAGACGGCGGCATCGTCACAGCCCGCCGACTCGGAGACCCCCGAGCCCAAGGGGGCTGCAACTGCCAACAAGAAACAGTTGTTCACCCAAGACAAGGCAGAAACCAAGCAGATACCCGTCGATGAGGACGGGTCCACCAACGCCACTTTCACCATAGGCGCCAACCTTGAGCCCGAGCAGGAGGAGGCCCTGGTCAAGTTCCTGTGCGCGAACAAGAAGGTATTCGCTTGGGAGCCCAACCAGTTGGCGGGTATCCCTAGGAGTGTAATCGAGCATCACCTCAACGTGTGCCCCAACGTGTGCCCTGTGAAGCAGAAGGCAAGGCGGCAGTCCACAGAAAAGCAGGCCATCATCGTCCAAGAGACCCACAAACTAGAGGCCGCTGGGGTCATTCGCGAGGTCCGATACCCGAATTGGTTGCCAACCCTGTCGTTGTGCCAAAGAAAGGGGGGAAGGAGCGTATGTGTGTCGACTTCACCGACCTCAACAAGGCATGTCTGCAGGATCCGTTCCCACTCCCCCGCATCGACCAGATCGTTGATTCCACCGCAGAATGCGACCTGCTATGCTTCTTGGATGCCTTCTCTGGGTATCACCAGATCAAGATGGCGGTAGAAGACGTCGAGAAGACAGCCTTCCTAACCCCGTGTGAGGTGTACTGCTACACATGCATACCATTCGGGCTGCGCAACGCAGGGGCGACCTTTCAGCGGCTGATGCACATCACCTTGGGTCCATAGCTTGGGAAGAACGTTGAGGCTTACGTCGATGATATTGTGGTGAAGTCTCGGGAGGCCAAGACCCTGATACAAGACCTGGAGGAAACCTTCGCGAGCCTCAACGCAGTGAGCCTCCGGCTCAACCCAGAGAAGTGTGTGTTCGGAGTCCCCTCGGACAAGCTCTCGGGTTTCCTCATGTCCCACCGAGGCATCGAGGCTAACCCGGAAAAGGTCAAGGCGGTCGAGGACATGAGCCCGCCAAATACCCTCAGAGAAATGCAGAAGCTCACTGGGCGCGTGACCGCGCTAGGGTGTTTCATCTCCAAGTCGAGGGAGCGAGCGCTGCCTTTCTTCCAGCTAATGAAGAAGAAGGGGCCCTTTGAATGGACTGAAGAGGCCGACAAGGCGTTCCAAGATCTCAAGAGATACCTGACCAGCCCTCCGGTCATGGTGGCTCCGCGCCCTCAAGAACCCCTGGAGCTTTACCTCGCCACCACTCCCTACTCCGCCAGCGCCGCCCTGGTGGCGGTTAGGGAGGAGCGTCGAGTCAAAACCACGGTAGCGGCACGGGACAAGGCAAAACAGGAACAAGGAAGGCCCGCAGAAACCGCCACCGCGGCTGGGGAGGGTCCGCCGCCGCAGGGGAGTGCACCGAAGCCGGAAGGGTCCCCTCACCCAGATGGCCAGCCTCCGGAGGCCTAATCGCCTCAGGAGGCGCCACGGTGTTCGGAGGGCGTCGCCAGCACTGACGCACCCAACCTTGTTGAGCACCCAGTATACTTCGTCAGCACGGTGTTGCGGGATGCGAGGGCACGGTACCCCATGCCTCAGAAGCTCCTCCTCGCACTGCTGGTGGCCTCGCGTAAGCTGTGGCACTACTTCCAGGGTCACCCCATCAAGGTCGTCTCGTCATACCCCTGGAGAGAGTGCTCAGGAGCCCTAACTCGGCCGGGAGGGTCGCTGAGTGGAACATAGAACTGCAAGCGTTTCAGCTCGAATTCAACACAACCAGAGTCATCATGGGAGCAGCCTTAGCGGATTTTGTGGCAGAATGGACGGAGGCACCAGGCCTCAAGGCCGACGAGGATCGATCCCTCTCCTCTGGAAGCGAAGCGCCGGAAGGCTGGGTCATATACTTCGATGGGGCGTTCTCCAGGCATGGTGCTCGGGCTGGGGCGGTGCTTATATCGCCCACTCAGGACAAGCTCTACTACGTTGTACAGCTCTATTTCCTAGCAAGGTGAGAAGGTCTCCAACAACATAGCGGAGTATGAAGGTCTAATAGCGGGCTTGAAGGCCGCGGCTGCCCTGGGGGTTAAACGCCTCACCATCAAGGGCGACTCGCAGCTCCTTGTCAATTTCTCCAACAAGGTGTACGAGCCGAAAGACGAGCACATGGAAGCCTACCTTGCAGAGGTCTGCAAGATGGAGAAGCAGTTTTGGGGGTTGGAATTGCAGCATGTGCCCTGTGGCACCAATCAGGAGGCCGACAACATCGCCAGGCGAGCATCCAGACGGTTACCTCAGGAGCCTGGCGTCTTCGAGGAACGGCTCTTCAAGCCCTAAGCCCTGCCGTCATTGTCAAACACGGCTCAGCCTCGGGAGGAGCTCCCCCAGCCACCTGCCTCGGGAGCCCCGGTCTGTGGCCCGGCCTCAGGAGCACGCCTGCTCCTGACGATGGAGCCTCAGGAGGGGTGCTGGATCACGGAGCTCCGGAGTTAGTTAACGCAAGGGACCTTGCCGGAGAAGGAGGAGGAAGTGGAGTGCATGGCAAGGCAGGCCACGACATACTGCATCATGGATGGAGAGCTCTACCGGAAGCGACCAAACGATGTATCCCTGCGCTGCATCTCCAGGGAGCAAGGAAGGGAACTGCTGGAAGATATACATGGTGGAGACTGCGGGCATCATTCATCATCACGGACCCTCGTCGGCAAGGCGTTCCGTAGTGGGTTTTATTGGCCCACTGCACTCAACGACACCATCGAACTGGTGAAGGCTTGCGAGGCTTTCCAGTTCCACGCCAAGCAAATCCATTAGCCGGCAGGAGGCCTGCAGACTATACCCCTCTCGTGGCCATTCGCAGTCTGGGGGCTGGACATCCTGGGCCCGTTTCCTCGGGCGCCAGGGGGCTACCGCTACCTCTACGTCACCGTGGACAAGTTCACCAAGTGGGCCGAAGTGGAGGCTGTCCACACCATCCCCGCGGGTTCCACGGTCAAGTTCATCAGGGGCATCGTGAGCCGGTTCGGGGTGCCGAACCGCATCATCACAGACAACGGTTCGCAGTTCACCCGTAACCTCTTCAAAACATACTATGCTAACCTTGGAACGCAGATATGCTACGCTTCGGTGGCGCACCCGCGAAGCAACGGCCAGGCCGAGCGGGCCAACGCAGAGTTCCTGACGGGCCTCAAGACCAGGATGTTCAAGAAGAAGCTGGAGGCCTGCGGCAGAGGTTGGTACGATGAGCTTCAGTCCGTGTTGTGGTCCATCTGCACCACCGTGACCAAGCCGACAGGAGAGACCCCATTCTTCCAGGTCTACGGAGCTGAAGCGGTCCTCCCTCACGAGGTCAAACGTCCCTCCGCATGGGTCCTGGCGTTCGACGAGGCGCAGCAGGACGCCATGCGGGGGATGGACCTCATGCTGGGGTAGGAACGCCGCCGAGAAGCCGTGCTGCAAGCAGCAAGGTACCAACAAGCACTGCGGCGATATCACTGCCGCAACATCCGCCCCAGAACCCTCGAGGTAGGAGACCTCGTGCTCAGGCGGGTTCTCTCCAGGGAGGGACTGCACAAGCTCTCTCCCATGTGGGAGGGCCCGTTAAAGGTTGTTCATGTTTCCAGGCCTAGCTCTGCGCGCTTGGAGACTCAGGAGGGAGTGCCGATCCAAAACGCATGGAACATCCAGCACCTCCGGAGGTTCTACCCCTAAAAAGGCCTGGAGCTTGTGAAGAAGGCGACTGCCTGTGAAGACCATCCTTTTTGGAAAAGGCCTGGAGCCCGTGAAGAAGGCGACTGCCTGTGAAGATTATCCTTTTTGGAAAAGGCCCAGAGCCTGTGAAGAAGGCGAACGCCTGTGAAGCCATCGCGTTTTGGAAAAGGCCCAGAGCCTGTGAAGAAGGCGAACACCTGTGAAGCTGTCGCGTTTTGGAAAAGGCCCAGAGCCTGTGAAGAAGGCGAACGCTTGTGAAGCCGTCGCGTTTTGGAAAAGGCCCAGAGCCTGTGAAGAGGGCGAACGCCTGTGAAGCCGTCGCGTTTTGGAAAAGGCCCAGAGCCTGTGAAGAGGGCAAATGCCCGTGAAGCTCGCTTCTCCCGAGAAAGGCCCGGAGCCTGTGAAGAAGGCCAACGCCTGTGAAGCTCCCCGCCCGTGACACTCTCACGTAATAATGAGTTGGGGCTGTACACGTCCCGGAGTCTCAGGAGCGCCGACCTCAGGCCCTGGGGCTCCCTCCCACGCGAAGTGGCAGCACTTAGCTCCGCGCTGGTGAGAAGACGTCGAAGACTAGATTAGGTGTCGGACGCGGCTTTTTCATTTGCTTTCCGCAGTTGGGTTGTTCATTTGCTTTCCGCGGTTGGTTTGTTCATTTTTCTTTCCAAAGTTTTATTGAAGCTGTTACCGACCCTGACTTGTGGTTCTTCGCCTTTTCACTCTCCTGACTCTATTTCTCTTGTGCAAAGCCTTGCGAGGGGGGCAGCCGAGCACCCTCGCTATTGTTTCTGTCCTAATCGTTCAAAGGCTCCGCGACCTGGGCCCATTACAGGAGCACCCCTCCGGTCCGTGCCCCACGGGCACCGCGACATGAACACAGGGCCTGGGTCGGTCACCCCCGCTACAGCTGGAGCCGGGAACTATCCACTCGCGGGCACGTAGCCAGAAAGCATGATAACGAAAGCAAAGCGATGACTAACAGCAATAACCCGAAACACGCCCCCGCGGGGCTCCACGCTACGATCTTTTTTACGCAGGAAAAAGGAAAAGAAAGAGCAAATCGGGCGCAGCTCGCCCCACACCGGCCTGCGGAGAAGACTCGAGCTGCCTCTGGGGCTCAAGCAGACTCCCTCTCGCGCTTCACCGAGGCACGATGGCGGGCAGACGCGCCACCATCTTCCAAGCAGGCGCGGCGGTGTGGGGGCTGGCCGCGGCCACTGCTAGAAGAGTCGCCGCCTGAAGAAGAACCGGAGAAGCTTGGGGAACCCTGCGCGCCGCCGACTGCCCGAGCGCTGTCCTCTCCATCATCGCCGGGGCTGGGTCCCCGGCCGTGGTCGTCGTCCTCAGGCAGCACCCTGCGCGGCGACCATCTTACCCAAACACCCTCTCGTAGAGGGTGGCATCGCCGTCACACTTGAAGTGCAGGGTGCACCGACGGCTCAGGCCACGCGCGCGGGCGAACGTCTGCCAACCACGGGTCAAGGTCAGGCTCCCGGATGAGGAGACCTCCAGTGAAGCCCACGAGGCCCTGCTGCTGCAGCCGTCTGCCTGAAGCCAGAGGCCGCCCGGGGCGCTAGCCGAGAGTTCGCCGAGGAGGAAGCGAGGGAGTTGAAGCCGGGCGCTGGTCGGCTCCGCCGACCACACAACGAACTCCGGCAGCACCTCTGCAGCGTGGAAGCGCGGCCTAGGGGGACACGCGACTAAAGCGCGCCCCCCGACCGCAACTGTCCGCCCGACACCGTGCTGGAAACCATCTCCACGGCCGCGGGGAGCTGCCGTCGTGGCCATAGGATGTTTGCGAGGGAGCCCACGTCCACGCTTGGGCAGGGGAGAGGCGGGCTCTACCTGGTGAGCCTTCCCCTTCTCTGCGGCCGAGAACCTCCTCGACGGAGCCATTGCAGCAAGACAGAGTAAGGACAGGGAAGAAGGAGAAGCAAGAAGAGATGGACTGGAAGGGCGCGTGTCGTTCCGTATTTATGGTCGGCGAAGGCCAACCGCCGACCTCCACGATCACAGGTAATCATGGCCCGCTTTGTATGCAGGGACTTGTCCAATCCGCGCAGTTGCCGAGGCATCATGGGGAAGTGGAGAATGCCCACGCCCAATCAACCGCCACGTGGCGCCCAAGGCCTCAACGGAGCCATTGCAGCAAGACGGAGTAAGGACAGGGAAGAAGGAGAAGCAATAAGAGATGGACTGGAAGGGCGCGTGTCGTTCCGTATTTATGGTCGGCGAAGGCCAACCGCCGACCTCCACGATCACAGGTAATCATGGCCCGCTTTGTATGCAGGGACTTGTCCAATCCGCGCAGTTGCCGAGGCGTCATGGGGAAGTGGAGAATGCCCACGCCCAATCAACCGCCACGTGCCGCCCAAGGCCGCAGGCTGTTAGGGCCCGCGGCGCTTCGCCCTTGCCCTTTCGCCTTGCTGCACGGCCAAATCCGGGCGCGGTTTGGGCCCGGGGGCAACTGTCGGTGTTCTAGGAACGGGGGTCCCCAGACATGCCTGCTTGCGGCTTGCGGCGTGGCTCAAAAGGGGGCCCAGCACAGCCCATCTTCATCAACATAGACCCAAGACCCTCACGAGGGGCCGAGCATCGCGGGGCGGATGGCACGGAGCTTCCTCAGGCATGGCCTCATCAGGCTGGCTCACGAGGAGGCGGAGAGATCAAGGCGGGGTACCTCACGAGGTTCCCGTGACGCAAGCCATGACGACCAAGGGCGCCAGGCGGGCACCAACCCGCGCAGTGTCCTCCCTTTCCTCTTTGGTGCAAAGGGAGCAAGCGCAGGCGGGAGTATCAAGAAAAGGCACCCATTTCGGTGCAACGAGACCAAGACCAGCCCCACGACAAGGAAGAAGTCATTGTGGAGCCCAAGCCAGCGTCATCACCAGAGCCTTTGGCAGGCGAGGACCAACTTTAATCAGGATAAGTGTACCATATGTTCCCCTTCAAAATGGCTAATTGTTGGCGCCCTTCCCGCTCAATTTTTGGGAAGAGGCCCAGGGCCTTTGCCTATAAATAGGACTAGCCACCCCCAGGGTAGAGGGAGATCGATCGGCAATCAGATCGGAGAGAGAGAGAAGGGTGACTGAACCCCTCCTAGCAGTTCATCGCCCTGGCCAAGAACAGACCCTCGCGAGGCCGTTCTTCCTTGTATTGTTCATCATCATCAGCCCAAGAGGTAATCCACCACAACACACTGGAGTAGGGTATTACACCACAACGGTGGCCCGAACCGGTATAAACCCTGTGTCTCTTGTGCTGTGTTTTCCATAGCTTAGATCTTTGCGAGGCGGAGGGGTGCAGGTAGGAAGAAGGAGAAATCTCCGCGCGCACCCTAGTGTTCGAACCTCAAGGGTCTGCCGGAACCCGAAATCCGACAACTTTCAATGGTCTATGAACTGTACAGGCAACCCAGAGGTCCTTTACCACGGACACGGCTATTCGAATAGATGATGTTAACCCTGCAGAGGTGTACTTCTTCACACACGCACTCACCACTTACCGCCGTTTACACCACATGTACTCGGCAACCTTCAGGCGGAAGCCCAACGAGGGTGTCGGCCACGACCTTCCTAAACACTCAAGTCTCTAGTCCAGGTTTATCGCCTATTCAGGTTCCATCAGTAGGGAGTCCGGCCAAGGTTTCCACATACAGCCCCGAACGATGTGTACAGGGTTCCGCGACACCAAACGGGCGCCTGGCATACCCGACCACTTGCCTACCGCATCACAGCCCACCCCTCGGGTCAGCACTGCGCACGGCCTCCAGCATACTACAAACACCAGAAACTACTTGCAACTCCTGGACAAAGGACAAGGGTGGTTAAGAAGCCGAGAGGGTCCATTGCTTTCGGTCCCAATGCATGGTAGTAGTTGTTCATGGATCACAAACACAGAACTCAGTTCCTGAGGACGGCTTCAATGAGACAACCCACCATGTACAACTACATGGCTTCTCACCGCTACCTTTACCAAATCATGTTCACACACTTAGCTCACTATAGTAGGACATGTTCACCACATTCCAATTCATCCCCGATGAATCATACCTGACTCAACTCTAACCAGTAGTAGGCATGACCACAAGCATGAATGAGTAGGCACATCAGGGCTCAAACAACTCCTACTCATGCTAGTGGGTTTCGTCTATTTACTGTGGTAGTGACAGATCATGCAGAGGAAACAGGTTCAACTACCGCAGCATGTAATAGATGAATCGTTGTTGTCCTAATGCAGTAAAAGAGAGCAAGAGCGAGAGAGTGGGATTGTATTAGAATGAACAAGGGGGATTTTCTTGCCAGGCACTTCTGAAGATACTATAGCTCTTCATCGGTGTCATCGATCACATCGTCGAAACAACGTCTACTGAGAGGGGACAAACACTGGCAAACAAGAGAGAACACAATCAATGCAATGCAATGGTATGATGCATGATCACGACATGGCAATATGCTATGATTTGAGCTAATGCAACTAGCAACCAGATTAAATGTAGTTGGTTTAAACCAAAGGTTCAAATTCAAACTCCACATGTGGTTATTTAAATGCAATTCATTTGATTTATCCCAAACAGTAGCCAAAAGTTGTTCTAACATGCATGGAAATGGTACAGTTGGATTGATTGGATTTTTCTGATAACTTTTCATATATAAATTATTTCATTTGGAGTTATGGTTGAATTACTATGAATTTTTGAAGTTTAAACCATTTTCTAGAATTCCCTGGTTATTCGAATTAGAATAAACCCAAAAAAGGATTTACTACGCCAGCCTGGCATCAGGGTGACATCAGCGGTCAATAGAGGCGGTCCAGGTCAAACCTGACCTACGGGATCCACATGTCAGTGACTCACTAGGCAAACCCGGTTAAATCCAGCGCTGAATGGGTTTGACCGGCGGTGGGGCCTGCTGTCAGAGGCAGTGAGGTGGCTAATTAGGGGGGTCAGTCCTAGTGACGCGCCATGTCGGCTATCGTCGTGGTTCAGCTGGCGACGACCAAAACAATAGCGGAGGCTCACCGGACTTGACCTACAGGCGGCGGCTGGACGCGCGGAGACCACTAGGGTGTAGCCCGTTCTCTCCCGCAACCAGAGGAGCAGGTGGGTGGCCACGGGGGCGCCGAAGCTCGCCGAAACAGAGCTCACGGAGGCGGGCAGAGCTCGGGTGAGCTCGGGTGGTGGCTATAGGGCACGTGGGGAGGATCTGGTGGTGGCTACGGGCTCCTGGAGAGGCGTGGAGAACGATGACGCATGCAGGAGCGGCTGGTTCGGGCTCTGGCCACGGCGGCGCCATGGCCGGCGGCACGGAGCTCTCGGCTCAGGTGGTTGTCATGGCTAGAGCGAGTAAAAGCGCGCGGCGAGAGAGGGGAATTGAAGAGGAGCTCATGGTGGGGTCGACGGCAGTCTCAGCGGGCTCGGGGACGACCTCTAGCGCACGTATCGACGACGACCTCCAGCGGCCAGATGCGGCGGTGACAAGCTCGAGGGCGAAGGATCCAGGCACCCGACGTTGTGTTCTTCGGCTTGGAGCTTCACGATGTCTACGGGGGAGCTAGAGGAAATGGCAACGGGGCAAGTGGACGGCGGTGGTTGCGGTGGCAGTGAGCGGCGGCGATGGACGCATTCGGTTCCGAGGTGCGGAGCGAGAGAAAGGCGGGGAATGATGACGAGAGCGAGATGGTGTGGCTTCGGGACGTGTGTGGCGTCCCTAGCCAGCTCCAGGCGGTTGGCGGCAAGCAGGAGGAGCCGTGGCGCCTCGCGTGCGCGTGCGCTGTCCCGCCTCTGCCTACTGGCAGAGGTTAGGGATGACTGTCACCAGGCCAGATGGGCTGGGCCAGCACAGGTGAGGCCCAGGTGGGTTTCTCTTTCTCTCTTTCCTTTATTATGTTTCAGCTTTCTATTTTATTTCGCTGTTTTGAATTAGTAAAAATACTAATTCATTTTGTAAAATCCTAAAAATAATTGTTGGCTAAAAATATTTCCAACAGCCCTCAAATTCTTTCCAGAGTGTCCTTGAAAAGTGTGCACCATTTTTGGCAGAGGTTCTAAACCAATTCAAAAATGATGAACATTTCAGAACGACATTTTGGGTTCATTGAAAGATTTAGTTTTGACCCTAGTTGAGTTTCATTTGCTGCTAGGGGTTATTAGTCCCCATTTCAAGTTCTAGATAAAAATAGACATGATGTATGGATGCAATGCCACTATTTACAAACATGAGTCTAGGGCTGTGACACGCTCATGCCAAGGCGTTGACGCCTCCGACCTCACGACTACGTCATGGCGGCGGGCCAACCTCTTCTTCGGCGGAAGTGGCCTCGGCTCGTCGCGGGGGGCTTTTCCCTTCTCAATGGCCGATAATCTCCATATTGGCGCCATGGGTGTCCATGCTAGCAATGAAGCAAGGAAGAAGCAGCAAGCAGAACGGGAGGAGATGGGCAATGGGGGCTCCGCCCCCTCCCCATTTATAGCAGGAGAAGGCCAACTAGCGACCCCCACGATCACAGGTAATGATGGTCTTTCTCTGCATGCACCAGGGACTCGTCAAGTCGGGCATTTGCCTAGGCAGCGTGGGGAAGCGGAGATGCCCACATCTCGTCAGTCGCCATGCGTGAATCAAGGCCATAGGCGGTTGGGGTCCGCGGCGCTCCGCACTTGCCCTTTGGCTTCACCTTGAAGCCAAGTCCAAGCGCGCATTGGGCCCGGGGGCTACTGACGGTGTTCTGGGAACGGGGCTCCCCAGACTTTCCTTCCTATGGCCCACGGCGCGGCTCCTGCAGCGGCTTGGTACGGCCCACCTTCACCAGCAGGCAATCAAGACCCTCGTGAGGGGCCGATCCTCGCGAGGTGGACGACACAAGACCTCCTCAGCGGCGGCCTCGCTAGGCTGGCTCGTGAGGTTCCCGTGACGTGAGCCATGACGACCAAGGCCAGGCGGGCGCCAGCGGTCACAGAGTACCCATTGCCTCTTTGGTGCTAAAGGGGCAAGCGCAGGGGAGGAGTCCCGAGGCACTAGGGAAAGGTTTCCATACCGGTGCAACGAGACCAAGACCAGCAGGACGGCAGGACGGAGGTCATCGCGGAGCCCACGACGGCATCACCACCAGAGCCTTTCGCAGGAGAAGACCACCTTTTGATAGGATAGCTTGTACTAGCTGTCCCCATTCAAATTGGCCATTCTGGGATCCCTTCACGCCTAACATTTGGGGAGAGGACCCGGGCGTCTATAAATAGGACTAGCCACCACCTTACCAAAGGGGGATGATTCAGATCACCCTCTACCACACAAGCTCATCAAGCTCAAGAACACCTCTCCTCAGGAGGCTGTTCTTCTCTTGTACTTGTTCATCCCCAGCCTACAAGGCAATCCACCACACCACACTGGAGTATGGTATTACACCACATAAGTGGCCCGAACCAGTATAAACTCTTGTGTCCCCTGTTCTTCGAGTTCGACGTGCTGTGCTTTGAGATCGTGGTCCGTGAGTGAGCTAGGGGAGGGAGAGATCTTTGTGCGCACCCCAGTGTTCGAACCTTGAGGGTTTTGCCGGAACCTGAAACCCGACACCCTTTTTCTCCCCATGCCTTCTTCCTTCTCCTGTTTCCCCATCCTCAAGCTCCAGCGCCCAAGCTTCGATCTTTCCCGCCGCCACCAACCTCTCCAGCCTTGTCTGCGTCTGGCTCGAAGGGCCAGTGGGAGGCCTCTTCCGTCATGGAGAATGACATAAAGGACCTCCGGGAGGTGGGGTACTTGTCTGCAGACATTGCACACAGGCTCCTGGCCAAGGAGCAAGTTATCCCCACCCTGGAGGCCGGCGAAAGGGTGGTGTTCATCCCTCATTTCATCCGAAGGCTTGGGTTTCCCCTGCACCCCTTTGCCCGTAGCCCCATGTTCTATTACAGGCAGGATTCCCATGATCTAGCCCCAAATTCTTTACTCCACATCTCGGCGTTTATCGTCGTGTGCGAGGCGCTACTCCGCATCCCTCCACACTTCGGCCTATGGCTAAAAGTCTTCAATGTGAAGCCAAAGGTGGTCAAAGGGCAGGATGCGAACTGCGGTGGCGCCATGGTGAGCAAGCTCCCCAACACCACTTGGCCTAAAGGTGCCTTCGTGGAGACCATCAAGGTGTGGTAGCAGGAGTGGTTTTACATCACTGAACCCTGCGGCACCAAATGGCGGCCACTCCTGAGTTTAGATCCAGACCCCCTATGCAGGTCACGACGTGGACCAACAAGGGTCTGGACTGGGGGTCGACCGTGGAATTGCTGACGTTGTAAAAGCGCATCAAAAACATGATAAGCAAGAACACCAGTCCAACTGACGTGATTCAGGTGATGCTCTTCCGTCGGATCCTCCCCTGCCAACTCCGGCCTCTCCATATGTGGGAGTTCAATCCGGAAGGTCCCCAGACCCTCCAGCGCTTCTCTGGCACAACGCACGAGGAGATCTGGAAGCTGCTCTTCAAGGCCTAGAAGACGTGGCCAAAGAAGACCAAAGAAATCGGCCTCGACAGTGCGAATCTGGCCACTTCGGTAAGCATGTTATTCGAACATACACTTTGTCCAGAAATTCTTAGGCATAATGAGTTTTCATCCCTCTCACAGGGCTGGACAGCAAAGGTGCAGTGGATCAACTGTCCGACACCGCTGCCTGAAGATCCGGCCACACCCCACCTCACAAGGATGCTGGTTCCGGTGCCCTATCTTGCACCGGAGAAGAATGCCAAGAAGAAGAGCAAGGAGGACAAGGGCGGCCTCCGCCGTAAGGGAACTTCAGACGCAGTGTCTGGAGAGACCGAAGTCCCCTTCTCCCACGAGGGAGATGAAGACAACGACGAGGAGGAGGAGGAGGAAAGTGATTCTGCCCTCAAGGGAGCAAAAAGAAAAGGGCAGCCTCCGTAGACCCGGAGGAGGGGGCATCCAACAGGGAGAAGATAACCCTCTCGGATGGTGCGGATTCGGATGCCGAACACACCCCCAAGAGGTGCCCCATGGAAAAGCCCCTGGCCACATCGTAAGTATCAAAAGGATACTTTACAAATATCAGATATTTTATGGTTTTAATATAACATATTATGTTGCTTGTATTTCAGTCCGGCTCGCGACCTCCCCCAACCATTGCTATCTAAGGGGAACTCTTTGCCACCAGAGATGGTGGAGAGCGAATCACCTCCGCTAGCCTCTCCGCCAACCGCCGCGGATGACGTTGAGGTGTTGTCCCGAAGAGCCTCTCCGGGCCACAGAGAGGTGAGGGAGGCTTCCAATACGGTGATTCAGGCCTTGGCTGCTGAGAACATGGGGGCGCAACACACAGGGAGACTGACAGTGGGGGCCCTGACCAGTCCGGCCCCCAGCCAAACACTATTCTGGAGACCCATATGGCTCCAGAATCAAGAGAGCAACCCCCTTTAAAGGAGGGGGGAGCGTCAACTCCGGTGGCAACCTCCACTAATCCGGAGGCGCCGAACACTCTGGTGGAGGCACGACGGCGTGCTTCCATCGTGAAGGAGCACCGCACCCTGGTGGGCGTGGTGATTTAGAAGGTTCAGTCCACCAAGAGCGGGCTGAACGAAGCCTTCACCAGCCCGCTAACAGGCTTTGAGGTATGCGAGGTAATACTCTTAGACGCTTTTCATATGGAGGAAATATGCATGTATATAGATAGTAGCCCCTGCGACTGTGTTTGGTCTTGAAAAAAGCCGAATAGAGGATCATACAGTATTCGAAAGAGGCGACATACTTTTCTATTCTTTAATAGGCTTCCCTGTTGGTGTCAACCACCCAGGCCGCTGAAGTTTCAGAACTCAAGCGGAAGCTGAAGCTGGCTGATGATGATATCGACCGTATTAACAAGCAGTTCGATGAGGCGCAAGGTATGTTTAAAAGAGCTATTATATGCCTGAAGTGATATGCAAATTAAGAGTTAAGCTCATGGACTACTATGAATATGATTGCAGGTAGCGCGGCCGAGGTCGAGACCCTCAAGAGTGCCCTTGCGTAAGCCAAGGAGCAGGTGAAGGCGAGCAAAACGGCCGCTGACAAAGCGGCTACGGATTTAAAAAATGAGTAGGTCACCCGCCGCCAGCACGAGGAGAGGGTGCCTGAGGTGGAGCAAGATCTGAAGGTCGCCATCGGCATGTGCGAGGCCTTGGAGGAGAAGAGTGTAGCCCAAGAAGCCAATCTCGCCAAGGCCCTCCAAGTGGCCAAAGAGGCGCGGACCGAGTCCCGGGCGGGTCTGGAGGAGATCTGGTAGGCCGAACAGATAGCGGCTGGTAAGCCCTTTCTTATGCAGAGTATATTTGGCGGTCAAAGATATGCCTTGCTCACTCGACTATGGAGTTCTCCAGACGCCTTTGCGGATCTTCCAAAGAGTGCTGCCGACGCCACGCAGTTCTTCCGGGCCCAGGAGGGCCACACAACAGAGAAGCTCTTCTGGTCACAGTTCCTGGCGCTAGAGCGTCCGGCGCTATTGAACAACCAAATGATGCAACTGGTAGAGCTACATAGGATGTCCAGCTTGGCCATGAAGGACATGATAGTCCGACTTTGGCCAACCAAACCCATTCCTTGCAGCTACTTCGGCCTGGTGAAGCAACTTGCCGACGCGTTGCCCCGAGTTGAAGTTGTTTAGCGCTCGGCGTGCATAGAGGGTGCGTGGATGGCCTTTACCCGTGTCAAGATGCACTGGGCGAAGATGAAGGCCACCGTTGTGGCGACCGAGGGACCACCCGAAGGCAAGGACCATCGCAAGCCGGAGCGGTATTTTGACGCTGTCCTGGAGGGTGCCTGAATAGTAGAGGGCCAATGGTCAAAGGATATCACAGTTGAGTGAATGTAATATATTTATCCAGACTTTGTGTTTTGAACCATGGTCTGTAATATACCTATGTTTTTATCTGAAATTACTTTCCTCCTGTGTGGTCGTTTTTTAAATCTGAGAGTTTGCCAATCGTCGGCTTCATCCTCCACGTAGATGCTACGGGGGTGATCGAAATAGCGCACAATCACACTTGACCCAACGTCTTTGTCCGTGAAGGAGGTGTCTACGCAGCGAACCAGGCAATCATACTATGCGGCTTTATCACTTTCACTTAGCCATAGGAGTTTGACGGCGGAACTAAGTACTAGCCGCTGGTGCGTATGCGGCTATCCGAACTGGGATGCCTTAGGCACGTGACTGCATGAAGGCCAGTCCTTTGTATAATACGGAAGAAATCGCAGGAGATTGATGGTAACTTGCCGAATTGCCGACCAGCTCTTGCCGTATCATGACAGCCAGTTTTCGACTTTCTGTACTGAGGTGCTTGACCGGATGAACCAGAAACACAATCGCAGTAGTTCTCCCTATACTACCCTAGCCGAACAAGCGGAACATAAGGTAGTAATCATAAGAGCCGGGCAACCCAACTATTGACCAAAGACATGATTCAGAGCTGATGCATATAATGCAATATTTGAGACGCCATAGTATACTCTAGAAGTGTTCGGACTTTTTGAGAATATATGTGGCCGAATAGAGCCCCTGGCATTTAAAGCGTACCAAAGTATGTATGGCAATCTGACGCAAAGAGGGAATACAGATTATGAATAAACCAATACCGAACAAGAGTTGGTGAAAAGTTGTTTCCATTATAATCTGATTGATACGTCAAAACGTGCTATTACAGATAATGCCATAAACATCAGGGATATTTTACACGCCGAGAATTTGGTAAATAAGGGAAAGTTGTATATAGGGCCTAAAAAAAGATAGTCTTGAAGATCCCCTGGACACCGCGCCGCACGTCTGCCCCGCTTTCGCCTTGGTGCAAGAACCTTTGAGAGGAGCAATCGTCGATCGTTTATATAAAGGGGGCCTGGAAAAGAGCCCTTGTATGACCATAAAGTGATTAGGTTTTAACGGACCTATAATAGGAGGGAGAAAAAAGGAAAGGGAAAAAGATTAACGTCCAGATAGGGTCGAGCCGCACTATGAACCTCGTCCGCAATGTGCCTCCGTCGTTGCAAAGGGTATTTTAATTGCGTAGTTATGCACACGCGATACATATGCCATGATTAGATGGGGCGATTGATGGAGGCAGAACTGCTAGTCCAGCTCTGGATTCACCAGGCTGTCCTTCTACAGGGTAGGCTAGACTCGTTTAACAGTGTCTAGGGGCTTGATGGCCGATGAAGTGTTTGGCTTGATTAGGCCGCTCTGTACCTCGGCCGTAAGGGCCGCTGTATGCTCCTTAGTACGAAGGGAGCGCTCCATATTTCCATTGACTGTTATAATGCCACGGGGTCCAGGCATTTTGAGCTTTAAGTAAGCATAATGCGAGACTGCATTGAAGCGGGCGAAGGCGGTATGTCCGAGTAGTGCATGATAACCACTACGGAAGGGGACGATGTCGAAGATCAAGTCTTACTTTGGAAGTTGTCCGGTGAACCGAAGACTACTTCCAATGTTAATGAACCCGTGCAGCGGGCCTCGACACCGGGTATCACTCCTGTCACATCCCTAGTTCTGGTATGACCTAGGCTAGCACTTCATGTGTGCATCATGTTTAAATTTCATTTAAATTTGAAATGAGGATTTGTGAAACCCTCAGAAATCATTCTCGGAATGACCCAGATAAAAATTGCTTCAATTTGGCCCAAGAAAATGTTCCTGATTTTCTCTAAAAATATTGGCCAGTGGTAAAATTCCAACCAATATTTTTGGGAGCTCAGAAGTATTTATTTTGGCCATTTGAATTAATCCAATAATTATTTGCTTTGGATATATATTTGTTATATATATAATATATGTCCAAAAATTGTGACATTTGTTGAGGAGCTCTGGAATTATACCACTAGCCCCTACAAAAATTGGCATGATGAAATAAAATGATTTGGTATTCTTATTAAATCAAACAAATGTCAGAAAAATAGAAAAAGTTAAACAAAAAAGGGGAAAACCCTTACCTGGTTTTACCTGGGCCACTTGCTGGCATGGCTCTGAGCCGGCCCAGCCAACTGGCCCCTGCCAGTCGTCCCTCTCCTCTCGCTAGGAGGACAGGGGCGTGTGCCCGCGCAGCGCGCATGCGCGCCACGGCAGCTCCTGCATGCCGCTGCTGCTGGAGGCCACTGCGAGCGCCACGCGACCCCGGACCGCTCTCACTCTCCCCCCCCGAGTCGATCCCCTCCTCTGCTCCCTTCCCCTTGCTCTCCCCCAAAAACCGAACGTTGCCGTTGCCGCCGTTCGCCATTACCGCGCCCACCGCCACGGCCTCGCCCCTCCGACGTGCCCAAGAGCTCCGTGCCATCTTCCTCATCCTCGAAGCCAAGCCACACGTCTCGGGAGGCCCTGGAGCGCTGCCATCTCCATCGTCTTCGTCATCGACCGCCCGAGATCGCCGACGACGCTCCGGCCGCACCAGTGCTTCCCCGAGCTCTCTGACGCCTCCGCTGCCTCCGTCGTGAGCTCTACTTCATTTCCCCCTCCTCCCCGTGCTTGTTTTCCCCGCCTAGCTAGCTCAGATGCCGCGCCCGAGTCCTCATCGCCGTCGGCCATCGCACCACGGTGGCCAGAGCCCGAGCCAGCCACTTCCGCGCGCGTCACCGTGCTCCTGGTGACGCCAGGGGGCCGTAGAGGCCCTCCGAATTCTCTGCCATGCACCACAGCGCTGAGCCCGCACGCCACCGAACTCCGGCCGCCGCCCCGAGCGCCGCTCCGGCGAGCTCCGCCCGTCCCCGCCTCTCCCACTTGCTCCAGATGACGCGGACTAGCGCTGGCTCCTCGCCAGTGGTCTCCGCTGTCCAAATGGTCGCCGGAGGGCGAAATCCGAGGCCCTCCGCCGCGTATGGCCTCGCCGGCGTCGAGTCGCCGGCGGGTTGACCCCGCTGACCAAGGGGTTTGACCCTTTGACCTCGCCGGCCCATCAGGTGGGCCCCATGGGTCAGGTGATTAGCTTAAGGCTAATCACCATTTAACTAAACCTGATACTGACATGTGGGCCCGAGGCCACTAACTAAACTAGATTAGTTTGTTTAGACACTGACACATGGGTCCCATTGGTCAGGTTTGACCTAGACCAACCCGTTGACTCGCAGAGGTCACGCTGACGTCAGGCTGACGCAGTTATTCTTTTTCTGGAATTATTTTAAACAGGAAATTCCAGAAAATGATTCAAACTTCAAAAATTCATATCAATTCAAACGTAGCTCAGATTGAAATAATTTATATATGAAAAATTATCAGAAAAATACAATCTTTCCATCTGTGCCAGTTTCATGCATGACAAAACAACTTATACCTGCTGTATAGGTGAAAACATATAAATGGCATACATAAGAGCTTAATTTGGAGTTGCATTTGAACCCTTGGTTCAATTGGACTTCATTCAATTTGAGTACTAGTTGCATTTGCTCAAACAGCATCACATCTTCATGCCATCTCATGCATCATATTGTTGCATATGCTTGTGTATTGATTATTGGCACCGTTCCTTCTCGATAGGTCCTGCTCCGGAGACCGTTCCAGAGTACCTGTCTGTGAAGCAGTGCGTCCCTTGTTGATCTACCAGGCAAGCAAACCCCCTTGTTCATTCCGATATGATCCCACTCTCTCGCTCCTTCTCTCTTTTATTGCATTAGGACAACCGCGAATCAACTGCTACTTTGTGCTGCGGTAGTTGAACCCATTCCTTTGCATGACCTGTCATTGCCACAGTAAATAGTTGAAACCCACTAGCATGTGTAGGAGTTGATTGAGCCATGGTGTGTTCCTACCATGCCATGCCTGCTATTGCTTAGAGTTGTGTCAAGTCTGATTCATTGGGAATGAATTGGAGTGTTACGATATGTTCTGGTGCTGAGAGTTAAGTGTGTGAACACGATTTGGTAAAATTAGCGGTGAGAGGCCATGTAGGAGTACATGGTGGGTTGTCTCATTGGAACCGTCCTTAAGCACTGAGTTCTGTGTATGTTGTCCAATGACTAGATACTACCACACATTGGGTTCCGGTAACTCGACCCCTCTCGACTTATTAACCAACTTGGTGTCTATCCAGGAGTTGCAAACAGTTTCTGGTGTTTGTAGTTAGTGTTAGTAGTCTACCAAGTGGCACCCGGCCAGGTGGGCTTGGGACAGACTAGGCACAAGTGGCACGGTGTACCAAGCGTAGATCCATCCGGCGAGGTGGGCTTGGGAACCCTGCACACATCGTTTGGGGCCGTGAGCGACACCCCGGCCGGATCTCCTTGCGGATGGAACCCGAATAGGCGATAAACCTGGGCTAGAGTCTTGTGTGGTTAGTTAGGTCGTGGCCGACTCCCTCGTCAGGCTTTCGCTTGAAGGTTGCCGAGATACATGACGTGTACATGGCGGTAAGTGGCGAGAGCGTGTGTGAAGAAGTACACCCCTGCAGGGTTATCATGATCTATTCGAATAGCCGTGTCCTCGGTTATGGACTTCTTGGATGCTTACGTGGTACATAGACAACCTCAAGTGGATACTTTAAAATGCTCAAGATAAGTGTGAGTGCTATGGGTGGCCTTCTCGTAGGAAGACGGGAATGAATCCATAGTAGTTTATTGATGTGGTGATTAGTGGACTCGTGTGCGCCACCTCAAAAGAGTTACCAGCAGTCGTAATACAGGATAGCCACTGAGTCAAAGCTGGCTTGCTGCAACTAAACTCCACATTACCTTCTTGATACAATTGCATGTATGATAGGATCTGATATAAGTCTTGCTGAGTCCCTTTGTACTCACGTTTGCCTTATTTATGTTTTGTAGAGGAGACTTTGGTATTACTAGTAGTTCCGCTTGGACTTCGACGAGTAGCTTGTACCTCAGCTACGATCTTGATCGGATGTTGTAGATAGTCGGGCTCTTCAGCCTTTTTCATTTGTAGTTGTCTGTACTCAGACATCTAATGCTTCCGCTTGTTGCTTGTATGCTCTGAATGATGGGTCATGTGACCCTTGCTTGTATTTAATGCTATGTGGCTCTTATGAGCCTTTATCTATATGAGTTTGCATTATGTTGTGATGCCTTGTTGTACAGCACATACTTGCATGTTATGCGTACGTGTAACGTGTATTGCTATGTGTGGGATCCGACAATCTAGTTGTTTATCCTTGGCAGCCTATCATATGGGGAAATGTAGTCTAGTGCTTTCTGAGCGATAGTAGTCCGCTACAGCCCGGTTCATCGGAGTCCTGCTAGCCCAGCACTACTACTCGGAACACTTGACTGGCCGACATATGTTCCATTTCGTTCCTATGTCTGTCCCTTCGGGAAATGTCATGCGGTGACATCCGGAGTCCTGCCTAGCCTACTACAGCCCGGGTTACCGGAGTCCTGTTAGCCCAGTGCTACAGCCCGGATTCACACATTGATGACCGACATGCTCGAAGTGATTCATGTATGCCTGTCCTCATGGGTTAGTGCCGCTTTGGATTCGCGACTAGCCATGTCGGCCCGGGTTCTTTGTCATATGGATGCTAGCGACACTATCATATACGTGAGCCAAAAGGCGCAAACGGTCCCGGGCCAGGTAAGGTGGCACCCGTGGGAATACCGTGCGTGAGGCCGCAAAGTGATATGATGTGTTACATGCTAGATCGGTGTAACCTAGGATCTGGGTCTCGACAGCTTTGGTATCAGAGCCTGACTGCCTGTAGGATTTCCAAGCCAACCTGGTCGAAGTTGAGTCTAGAAATGCTTTAGTTATGTAAGGGAATTGATTGTGGAAGGGAACGTAAGGCTCCTTTTACTCCTTATATCTCATGCCCTTCTGATCTGAGTCATCCTATCTTCCCTACGGGGTTAAGGAACTAGGATTCCTCTTCTATCAGTCAGGATCACGTGTTACTACTCTGTAGTCTCTTAGGATTGGTTGATCAGAGTCATATCCAGTTTTCTAGTACTTCCGGTGTAGCCTGTTTAGTAACATTTCAAAACCTTGAGTAATGATGTTGAGTATGGTGCTACCTGGTGTTTTGCAGAATGTCTCATTTTGAGCATTTTACTGCCGTTATGCTGCCGGTTTTGTCCTAGGAGTTTGAGAGATACTAAATTTCCTTGTGCTACATGTTGCATTCTATAGTTGTTGTTGACCTCGTCCTTGGTTCCGCTTCTCAGGATGTCATCAGTTAACCGAAGTTCTGTTGCTCGTTGCCTGAACCCTGGAGATAGTGGGGATGAGGATCCTCCCGACCAGTCTTCATTGGCAGAATTCATGTTAGAGATGGAGAAGAACAAGCGTGAGTCCAACCGCTTGTTAGCACGTATTGAGGAGAACACCTCCCATCAGCACAAAGAGTCAGCGACCATCTATGACTTCATTCGTCTAAAACCACCTACCTTCCATCATTCCATTGAGCCACTCGATGCAGATGACTGGCTCCGTAGTATTACTCACAAGCTCCGTTCTGCGAACGTAGCTGAAGGTGACAAGGTCACCTATGCTGCATTTCATCTGGAAGGACCTGCTAGTCTCTGGTGGCGGAACTATGAGGCTATGCTTCCAGCTGGTCAGATTCCTACCTGGAGAGATTTCACGGAGGCTTTTCACGAGCATCATCTTCCTGAAGCCCTCATCGATCGCAAGAGAGAAGAGTTTTGTAGTTTCACCCAGGGTAAGATGGCTGTTGATGCTTACAGTAGAGAGTTTGAGAACCTCGCCCGCTATGCTACAGAAGAAGTGTCCACGGATGCCAAGAAGCAGGCTAGGTTCCGGAAGGGTCTCAACCCCAAGTTGCGTCGAGATCTCCACTTGCACCATTGCAATACGTTCCAGGCTCTTGTGAACAAGGCCATTAACGCAGAGACAACTCAGCTCACTTACGAGGAGTCTCGTAAGCACACCCGTGATTTGGGTTCTTCCTCCGGTTCTAGTTCGCAGAAGCGCCGGATTTGGATTCCGAACTCTGCTCTTCCACCCGGCTACACACCGACGCCATCCTATGTGGCGCCTCACCCAGTTCAGCCGTATGCTCCACCCAGGCCTATTGGTGGACCGCCTGCCAATGCGGGTCCATGTCCTACCTCCAAGATTTGTTACAAGTGCGAAGAGCCAGGCCACATTGACCGTATTTGCACTCAGACCAATGTTCCTCCACCCCAGCCCGAGAAGTTTGATGGCCGTGGAAGTAAGCCATCACGCGGGATGATCGGTGCCAAGTCAGCTCCCACTGAACGTGGACGTGTGCATCACGTCTCAGCTCAAGACGCTCATGATGATCCAGATGTCGTTCTTGGTACACTCCTTGTCAACTGTCATCCAGCATCGGTTCTATTCGATACTGGAGCGTCTCATTCCTTCATTTCTGAAAGTTATGCCCGATTGCACGATGTCGGTATACTAGAGTAGGGGTACCCTAGTATCCCGAACTTGTGCACGGGCAGTCGCAGCACCCCGCGGCAAGGCCTGCCAGCTGATCACCATTCAAGAACAAAGTATTTAAGCCAAGGAGACAAGTCCCCGGCAAGAGGAGCTTGCCGTGAAGGCCACTCGAGGCACAAGACCCCGGCAAGAGGAGCTTGCCGGGAAGGCCAACCAGAGCATCTCAAAGAACTTGCCGCGACGCGCCACGCGTCCCGGCAGGACTCGGCGAGCGACAAGCTCCCGGACGCGGCAAGACAACGGCCGCGGCAAGGCATTTGCCGCAGCAAGCAACCACTCTGTACCTGCGCTCCAGCTCACCCACCTACGTGTCGCTCCAGGACCCTTCCAGGCATACGTGGCGGGAGGTTGTGCAGCCAGGGGTACACTGTGGCATGCAGCACTGACAAGATCGCCATCGTGGCAAGCGGTGGCGCCCCAGACGGCCCCTTTTCTGCACCGTCTGGGCGACGTAGATAGGCATTTAATGCCTTTGTCCCCTGCCGTCAGGGTTAGGTATGATTCACTGTGTAGGTAGCTTTACCTACCGCACCACCTTTCCATTTTTGCCCTTGCCTACGTTGCCACCTGTTGGAGACCCCTTGAGCATATAAAAGGAGGCCCATGCACAACGTAGAAGGGGATTGCCCCCAGAGGAGGATCGGTTCCCGGAGAGCGATCTCTCAGAGGACAAACAGAAGAACGCTTGGTCTCATTAGCTGCTTGAGTGTACTGTAGCACTCAACGCTCCCGAGCAAGAACTCAATACAATCCACAAACAAGCAGTAGGAGTGTTATCTCTCCAGAGAGCTCCGAAGCTGGGTAAAAAAACCCCGTGTGCTTCGCCTCGATCCGCTCTTCGCGCGACCTCCGCCCCCCGCCGAATCGAGAAGGGGCTCCGTCCCCATAGGTGCTCGAGGAGCCAGAATTCCCCGGCATCTTTGGCGCGCCAGGTAGGGGGCGTCGAGGTTGTGTGAACCTGATCCGGCGTTCACGCGAGCTAAATCTTCATCGACTTCATCGACATGCCGCCGAAGAAGAAGGCTTCGGAAGCGGCTGCTCCGTCCGCGTCGAATCCACCGCCGCCGGAGCAAACGGCCGGTGGGGAGGACGCTGGCGGAAGAACGGGCGTCGACGAGGGAGCCCACAGTGCCACCAAGTCCAAGGACAAGACTGCGCTGCCCGTCGGCGGTGTAGCCGGCTCCCACGACGACCGGGCGTCCGTAGACGTACCGCGCCCATCTCAAGAGGCGCAGGACCGGCAGCGTCGTGGTACTCACGGTACCATACGCTCGCTGGACCCAAATCGGGCTGGCGGATCCCGGGATGCTCAAGGCCAACATGCACGCCAACGTGCTGGCGCAAGCGAGGCACGGTCGCCTGGACGGAAAACTGCTCCTTCTAAAGTCTTTGGAAGTCCAAGCATATCCTGCTCCTCGCACCGTTCGCCACCGCTACCCGCCACTCCAGCAGAAGCCTTGGCACGAGCTCAACTGCTCCTAGACTTCCCTCCAAAGTCAGACAAGATCGACGACTAGAGGGCCACCATTCAGAGCCCCATCGGCTTCGCCAACGACGACACTCCGCGGCAGCCACCCACATCGCAGCCGCGGCAAGCCAGCCAGGTGCGAGCCGATGGCGACAAGACCGGTGGGGGTGCGACCACCGTGCACTCCCCACCCCGAAGGCCAAGATCGCCGACTCGCCGGGTCCACCGCGACAGCGACTCCACCGCTTCATCAGATCCGCGAACTCGTCGCGATCAGCGCCACGTTCTTCATGGACGGCAGCAAGAAGACGCTCGTACCCGCATCGAGCGCCAAAGAGAAACGCGGCGTCAATCAGACCGACGCGCTGGGCCCACTGTCGACATGCATGCGCCAGGGGAACCAGGCGACCTGCCGTATGCGGTAGGTTGCCCTGCGTTTACTCGTGAGCTGCGGCAAGTCCAGTGGCCCAGCACGAAGAATTTCAAGCCAGACGTACCAGAGAAGTACGACGGCAGGTTGCATCCGTCGGAGTTCCTCAGCATCTACACCATCGCGGTGCAGGCTGCCGGGGGCGAGAGGACAAGATCCTTGCCAACTACTTCCCACTTGTGCTCAAGCCCAACGTCAGGTCCTGGCTCATGCACTTGCCAGAAAACTCCATATCTTCCTTGGTAGACCTATGCCATCAGTTTGTCGGCGCCTTTACGGGTGGCCACAAACCCCATGGCCAGGAGAGTGACCTTCACCTGCTTGCCCAGAAAGAAGGAGAGCCCTTCCGCAAGTACATCCAGAGATTCAGCCAAGTGCAATGCATCATCCCAGATGTCCACCCTGCCGCGGTCATCAGCGCGTTCCATCAGAACGTGCGTAACCGCAGGATGCGGGAGGAGATGGCGATGTGCAAGATCAGAGATGTCAGCGAGCTATATGCTCTGGCCGACAGGTGTGCACGTGCTGAGGAAGGGAGGAAACTCCCCGGAGAGAATACAGGAACAGGAGGTTCTCATAGTGAGGATGCTGCCCCGGCAAATAAAAACCAGCGGCGGAACAACAGGAAGAGGAAAGGCAAAGATGTGCTAGTTGTTGAGCTCTCCAGCAGCGATGGTGGCGCCAAGAAAGCCAAAGATGGCAGCTCCGGCAAGGAGGTTGCTGCATGCGCCAACTGCCAGGCTGTGGCGGCCGCCGACAAGCAGGACGGCACCAACAAACAGTACTGCAAGATCCACCGCACCAAGGGCCATGACCTCTAGAGCTGCAAGAAGGTCGAGCAGCTTGTCGAGCTGCAAAAGGCCGAGTACGAGCGACGCGACAAGGAGAAAGCCCAAGCAGGTGCTGGAGGATCCGGTACGAAGCGCATCGGCCGGGGAGGACGCCGCGGCAAGGCTAATCAGCGGCAAGGAGACAGGCCTCCCCGCGGTCGCGACAAGGATGAAGACGACGACGAAGACATGGATGATAACGAGACCAGCGAGCAGGAGTTTCAGAAAGCCACAGAGGTCTTGTGCATTGACGGTGGTGCTTCTCTGCATACTTCGCACCGCCAACTCAAACAGTGGGTGCGGGAAGTCAATGCGGCAGAACCACCCATCGAGTCACGCAAGCTTCTGAAATGGTCCAGCACGCCTATCATCTTTGATATTGTGGACCACCCTGATCGCACAACTGCGGTCGGGTGCTTGCCGATGTTCGTTTCGCCAACTATCCGCAACCTCAAGGTCTCTAAGATGCTAGTTGACGACGGGGCCGGCTTGAACCTGATCTCCTCCGCTGTGCTCCGAAAACTCCAAGTCCCTGACAGCGAGCTCGAAGAGACCGGCACATTCCAAGGAATCAACCCGGGAAGGAGCAAGCCGAAGGGGAAGATCACTCTGCCGGTGACATTTGGCAGCGAACTAAACTTCAGGACTGAGAGGATCACTTTTGACGTTGCTGATTTTCCATTGCCTTACAATGGAATTCTCGGCCGTCCAGCGCTCGCCAAATTCATGGCAGCCTCTCACTATGCATACAACATGCTGAAGATGCCAGGCCCGATAAGCGTCATCACTGTCCCTGGCGACAAGAAAGATGCTCTTATCTATGCCGACAAGATCTACCGGGAAGGAGCAGCCGCCACAGATCGCGAGACACTTGCCGCTGAAGCTCCCGGGGGGAAGAAGAAGACCAAGTCCGGCAAGAGCTCTGATGCCCACTCCGGCAAGCGCACCTTTTCGGAGTGCTGTGCTACCTTCGAGGACGCACCATCGAGCTCCACCTGCAAGTGTAAGAAGACGATGGCAGCTCCGCCAGCGACCAAGAAGGTGTCCGCCGAGGAGGACGACACTGGTGGTACTTTCACCATCAGTGCCACTCTCGACCCTAAATAGGAAAGCGCGCTCGTTGCTTTCCTGCGGGCGAATGTCGATGTGTTTGCATGGCAACCGTCTGACATCCCCAGTGTTCCCAGGAAAGTAATTGAGCACCACCTCGCCGTCTGTCCTCATGCGCGGCCCGACAAGCAGAAAGTCAGGAAGCAAGCAGTGGAGCGCCAAGAGTTCATCGCAGAAGAGATCAAGAAGTCGGAAGCAGCGGGCCTCGTCAGAGGAGTGCTCCATCCCACGTGGTTGGCCAATCCTGTAGTCGTGCGCAAGGCAAACGAGAAAGGGAGGCTTTGCATCGACTTCACCGATGTCAATAAAGCTTGTCCCAAAGACCCATTTCCCTTGCCGCGCATTGACCAGATTGTTGACTCCACGGCCGGATGTGATTTGCTTTCATTTCTTGACGCCTACTCGGGATATCATCAGATCTTCATGGCAGAAGAGGATGAAGAGAAAACCGCGTTCATCACTCCATGTGGCACGTACTGTTTCGTACGGATGCCTTTCGGTTTGAAGAATGCTGGTTCAACATTTGCAAGGGTTGTCCATACTGCTTTTGAGCCGCAAATACAAAGAAATGTGGAAGCCTACATGGATGATATAGTGGTCAAGAGCAGGGACAAGTCAACTCTGATTCAAGATCTAGAAGAGACTTTTGCAAATCTGCGCAAGATCAGCCTCAAGCTCAACCCCGAGAAGTGCGTGTTTGGAGTCCCTTCCGGCAAGCTTCTCGGGTTCTTCGTGTCTCAGCGGGGAATTGAAGCCAATCCCTACAAGATCAAGGCCATTGAGAAGATTGAAGCACCGAAGCACGTCAAGGATGTACGAAGACTTGCCGGCTGCGTGGCGGCTCTCAGCAGGTTTATCTCCAAGTCAGCTGAGCGTGCCCTGCAGTTTTTTAAAATTTTGAAAAAGGCAGGTCCAATGAAATGGACTCCGGAAGCGGAGGATGCACTGCAGGACTTGAAGAGATACCTGTCCTCCACTCCAATACTTGTCGCACCTAAGCCACAAGAGAAGTTACTGCTATATCTGGCAGCAACCAATCAAGTGGTTAGTGCTGCGTTAGTAGCGGAGAGGAAGGCAGGTGATGAGCCAGCGACCGCGGCAAGCACATCCAGCGACAAGCAGGGGGCTTCTCCGACAAGCTCTGGTCTCGGCAAAGATGGATCTGCACAGATGTGCGAAGAGATACAACAGAAGAAAATGGTGCAGTGCCCAGTTTACTTCTGCAAGGGGCTAGGTCAAGGTACTCTGGTGTGCAGAAACTACTTTTCGGCCTTCTCATGGCCTCGAGAAAGCTGCGCCATTACTTCCAAGCACATGAGATCACAGTTGTCACTCGCTTTCCGCTGAAGAGGATACTGCAGAATCCAGAAGCAACAAGCAGGATTGTCAAGTGGGCACTGGAACTGTCAAGCTTTGGCCTTAAGTTTGAGAGCACTTCAACTATCCAAAGGAGAGCATTGGTAGAATTCATAGCAAAGTGGACGCCAACACCAGATGAAGAAATTCCAGAGACGAGCATCCCCGTCAAGGAAGCAAACAAAGAGTGGCTGATGTACTTTGATGGTGCCTTCTCGCTGCAAGGCGCCAGTGCTGGCGTGCTGCTTGTCGCACCCACCGGAGAGCACCTCAAGTACGTAGTCCAGATCCACTTTCCCAAGGAGCAAGCAACAAACAATACCGCAGAGTATGAAGGATTGCTCGCCGGTCTCAGGATCGCGGCAGACCTTGGGATCAAGCAGCTCATTGTCAGGGGTGACTCACAGCTTGTCGTCCACCAAGTGAACAAGAATTATCAGAGTCCATTGATGGAAGCTTACGTTGATGAAGTGAGGAAGCTATAAGAGCGCTTTGTCGGCCTACAAATGGAACACGTTCCAAGAGCTCAGAACGACATTGCTGACGGCCTGTCAAAGTGCGCAGCACTTAAGTTACCTGTGGAACCAGGGATCTTTGTGCTCAAGCTGACTCAACCGTCTGTGACGCCATTAACTGGATAGAGCAAGAAGAGGAATTTGATTTCTGGTGACTATTCTCCGGCAGAGCTTCCCGAAGCCGCCACCAAGAAGGTCCCCAAGATCAATGCCAAGAGTGTTGAGGGGCAGTCTGCTCCGACAAGCCCGAGGGCTTGTTTCGTTGTAGCAGACGCTCCCGACAAGTATTGCTCCGGCAAGCTTGCCAGGGATCATAAAGCTCCGGCTGAACCGCAGGTTCTCGCCGTAGAAGCGGATGTTCCCGCAGCAGCAGATATGCCTTTAGTCCTTGTTGTCGAGCCACAGGCTCCATCATGGGCACAGCAGATCGTCCGTTTCCTCCAGACAGGAGAACTTCCCGAAGAGCCAGAAGAAGCGGAAAGAGTAGCCCGGCAGTCAAGTATGTACCAGTTCGTCGACAACGCACTGTACAGAAGAAGACTCAACGGTGTGAAATTGAAGTGTATTCCCCGGGAAGATGGACAGAAGTTGTTGGCAGAGATACATGGAGGCATTTGTGGTCACCACATTGGCGCAAGAGCGCTTGCCGGCAAAGCTTTCCGGCAAGGCTTCTTTTGGCCGACGGCCCTCCAGGATGCAACTGCACAAGTAACCAAGTGTGAAGCGTGCCAGTTCCATTCCAAGCAGATACACCAGCCAGCTCAAGCTCTCCAGACGATCCCTTTATCCTGGCCATTTTCGGTCTGGGGGCTCGACATCCTCGGCCCCTTCCCCCGAGCAGTCGGGGGCTTTGAGTACTTGTACGTCGCAATCGACAAGTTCACAAAGTGGCCGGAAGTGGAACCAGTGAGGAAGGTGACAGCACAGTCAGCAGTCAAGTTCTTCAGGTCGATTGTTTGCCGCTTCGGGATCCCTAACAGGATCATCACCGACAACGGTACAGAATTCATGAGCCGCACCTTCATGCAGTACGTCCAAGATCTTGGCGCCAAGGTCTGCTTCGCTTCTGTTGCTCACCCCAGGAGCAACGGTCAAGCGAAGAGGGCAAATGCTGAAGTGCTGTGTGGGCTCAAGACCAGGACTTTCGACAGGCTGCACAAGTGCGGAAGAAACTGGATCGAGGAGCTGCCGGTGGTTCTTTGGTCGATCAGGACGACGCCAAATCGAGCCACTGGCCAGACACCTTTCGCTCTACTCTATGGAGCAAAGGCAGTTATCCCCACGGAACTCGTATATGGGTCAACTCGAGTGCTCGCTTATGATGAGCTTGAGCAAGAGCAGCTGCGACAAGATGATGCGCTGCTCCTTGAGGAAGACCGTCTTCAGGCTGCTGTACGAGCTGCTCGATACCAGCAAGCTTTGCGCCGCTACCATAGCCGCAAAGTTAAAGCCAGAAGTCTCGAGGAAGGCGACCTTGTTCTTCGGCGCGTTCATTCCGCCAAGAATTCCAACAAGTTGACGCCGAAGTGGGAAGGCCCTTACCGGGTGAAACGAGTCACTAGGCCTGGCGCTGTCCGCCTTGAGACCGAAGATGGCTTTCCGGTGAGCAACTCCTGGAACATCGAGCATCTTCGTAAGTTTTACCCGTAAGGCATGGTTGTCGGACCCTGCCTGGCAACCACCATTTTGTACAAGTCTTGCCGTTGTTGCATGTAATCCTTTGTACAAAGCCAGGCGCAAGCCCTGAGCGAAGATAAAGCGCTGGCGCCCTAAGTTTTAGGATGCATGCTGAGTCGAGTCTCGTCCTTGGTTAGGGTTGACAGTGCTTAGTTGCGGCTAACCCCTGACTTAGAGGTCGAGTGCGAGTCCCTTTACCGTTCTTTTCGTTTCCCTTGGTTCGCAGGGCTGGCATATCCTGACCAGGCCACTTGAGGAGAAAAAGGAGAAGAAGGGCGGACCAACATCTCGACCCCGGCAAGCCAGTGTTGTCGGGGGCTGCAAGACCCCGGCAAGCCAGTGTCGCCGAGGGCTGCAAGTACAAAGATTAACCCGCGGCGAACCAGAGTTGCCGGGGGCTGCAATCTCAGATAAGTTTTTCATCCCTTATCATGCATCCTCTTATGGCCTAAGGTATGCGAAACCTCATTTCTTCCTAAAAGCTACTGTGCTCCCTTAACTCTAGGCCCTAGGGCTCGTTCCCGGGGCCAGATTTGGTCGTAGTCGCGGCAGCAAAGGGACGAAACGAGGAGCCTGAACCCGCCTCCTCCCTGCCTCCGCCAAAAGCGTGAGAAAGGTCGAGCGACGCGGGAAGAAGGCAGGGCCTGCTGCCGGGAAAGGAAGTGTCTATCTTAAAGATACAAAGGATTCACTCCTTGGCGTGGGTTCCACCCACGAGACAAGTGACCCGGCAAGCATCCCCTTTTCATTAAAGAGCATTCCACTCGGGTACAGTTCATAAGAGAATGAAAAACATGAATGATGGGATTACAAGCTTTAAATGCAACTAAGGCCCGAGGGCTTACAAATTAAAAAGAGATAAGGTGCCCGTAATCCTTTTCTTGTTCCTATCTTCAGGAGGTAGGGCAAGAAGGCGAAAAAGGGCAAAAGGGGCGCCTAGACGAGCTACGGGTGGCAGAAGACACCAAGAGAGCCTCGCGGTGGTGGTCCAAAGGCTGGATGGTGATGGCGGCGCCGGAAGAGGGCTCAAAGACGAAGCGGCAGGACGTCAGCATGCTATCGAGGGCGCCATGCCCTCGTACTCTGAGTTAACGGCCTTGCCGCCCACCCTCTTCCTCTTCCGCAGCGTCCCTACGCCAGCCTCCCAAGGAGACGGCCCCGAGAAGCTCCAGGAGCCGGCGACGCGGATGATGGGGTCGCCGGTGCCACGCGGAGCGGTACCCGACACCTAGTCGGACCCGTCATCCCGCCGCCCGCCACCCTCGTCGTCGCTGTCGCTGTCCTCCTCATCACTCCCTCCCGAGGAGGAGCCTTCGCTATCAGAGGAGCTCTCCACGCAGCACCGTGCCCGAGTCCCGAAGCACCCGAAGACCTTGACGGAGAGGAGACCGCCCTCCATCAGCTTAAAATGGAGGGTGAGCCCCGCCGTCAAGCTGTGGATGCGGGTGAACGTCTTCCACCCACGACCAAGATACATCACATTAGGGGCCGGGAAATCAACGCGGACTCGCGTACCGCTGATTCCACAGCCCCTCATGTTCAACCTCAGTGTCTCGGGCGGATCCAACTCCATCTCGCTCGCAAACAGAGTCGGGAGACGAAGGCGACGATGAGGCGGCCGATGCAGCTTGACGAAGAACTCGCAAGGGTCGTCCTCGATATGGTCCGCCACAGGGAGAGGATCTGCTGGCGGAGGCGAGGCCGGCGGACTGCCTCGCCCACCTCTTCCCCGACCGCCTCGGCCTCGCCCTCGACCTCACCCGCGGCCTCGTCCCCTCCCTCTTCCCCTTGCGGCTGGCTCTACCACCACGGATGCGGGGGGAGGAGGGACGCGTTGCCTAGCGGCAACCCTCGTCACCACCGTCGAAGGACCAGGGTTCCCTTTCTCCATGGCGAATGAGAGAGAGAGGGGAGCAGAAGCTGAAGAAAGGAGGAGATGAGAGAATGCGGGTTTTCGTCCGCCCTATCCCGCTCCTTATAAAGGAGCGAGGTGGGGGCTCGGCCGCCCCGCTCAGCCAATCAAGATACGGAAGGCGCAGGGAACTTGGCCCGACCCGCTGCCTCGACCCGTGACGGCCCGGTTTCCCGCCTCCACCGTTCGCCACTCCAAGCACATGGAGGCCACGTGGCAGGCGTGCAGAGTTGAGGCGACGGATGAGGCGACCTCTCCCCACCCCGTGATCGTGGGGAGTGGATGCCTCGAAGACAACACCTCCATGCCTCCCTCCGTTTATGAGGAAGATACGAACCGCCAGGAGGCGGGCGTTTCATTTTTCCGAATAAAGGACCACCCACGACCTCTCCCACAACGCCGCAATCGACGCGTGCCATTCGGGGAGTGTGTGGTGGATGCGGAGTAAGGCACGACGTGACCAGGGCCGCGCGTGCCCGTTCCCTGTTTTGGGCCTGTCCCAACAGCGCTCGGCACCGTGTATGGCCCAGGCCCGGGGGCTCCTGTCGGTGTACTAGTGTAGGGGTACCCTAGTATCCCGAACTTGTGCACGGGCAGTCGCAGCACCCCGCGGCAAGGCCTGTCAGGTGATCAGCAAGGCCCTCTATGGTTCCTTTGGAGCCATTCAAGAACAAAGTATTTAAGCCAAGGAGACAAGTCCCCGGCAAGAGGAGCTTGCCGGGAAGGCCACTCGAGGCACAAGACCCCGGCAAGAGGAGCTTGCCGGGAAGGCCAACTAGAGCATCTCAAAGAACTTGCCGCGACGCGCCACGCGTCCCGGCAGGACTCGGCGAGTGACAAGCTCCCGGACGCGGCAAGACAACGGCCACGGCAAGCAACCACTCTGTACCTGCGCTCCAGCGCACCCACCTACGTGTCGCTCCGGGACCTTTTTAGGCGTACGTGGCGGGAGGCTGTGCAGCCAGGGGTACACTGTGGCATGCAGCGCTGACAAGATCGCCATCGTGGCAAGCGATGGCGCCCCAGACGGCCCCTTTTCTGCACAGTCTGGGCGACGTAGATAGGCATTTAATGCCTTTGTCCCCTGCCGTCAGGGTTAGGTATGATTCACTATGTAGGTAGCTTTACCTACCGCACCACCTTTCCATTTTTGCCCTTGCCTACGTTGCCACCTGTTGGAGACCCCTTGAGCATATAAAAGGAGGCCCATGCACAACGTAGAAGGGGATCGCCCCCAGAGGAGGATCGGTGCCCGGAGAGCGATCTCTCAGAGGACAAACAGAAGAACGCTCGGTCTCGTTAGCTACTTGAGTGTACTGTAGCACTTAGCGCTCCCGAGCAAGAACTCAATACAATCCACAAAGCAGTAGTAGGAGTGTTATCTCTCCGGAGAGCTCCGAAGCTGGGTAACCCCCCCCCCCCCGTGTGCTTCGCCTCGATCCGCTCTTCGCGCGACCTCCGCCCCCCGCCGAACCGAGAAGGGGCTCCGTCCCCATAGGTGCTCGAGGAGCCAGAATTCCCCGGCACACGACATGTCATTTTGTGATATGCCCTCCCCACTACTTATTCAAACTCCTGGATCCAAATGGCAAACCTCTAGGATAAGTTATGGCAATGAAATACATGTTGACAGTCTTGTATTTCTAGCTTCCTTGATATCTCTTAAGTCTCCATATATTAACATCATCTTGGGTATGGACTGGATGAAAGCTCATTATGCCAAGATTGATTGTTACACTAGGTCTGTTCAGCTTACACACCCGTCTGGCAAGATAGTCACTGTCTCCACCAGAATTGCAAAGCGTCAGCTTTATTCTCTTAATGCCAGCCCTCTTCCAGACCTTGAGGATATCCCGGTAGTCCGTGACTTTCCGGATGTCTTTCCAGAAGAACTGCCAGGTGTTCCACCTGACAGAGATGTAGAGTTCGTCATAGATCTTACCCCAGGAACCGCCCCAATCTCTAGGAGACCTTACAAGATGGCACCCTTAGAACGAGCCGAGCTTAAGAGACAACTCGATGAGTCCTTGCAAAAGGGTTTCATCCATCCTAGTTCTTCTCCTTGGGCTTGCCCCGTCCTCTTCGTCAAGAAGAAGGATGGTACGGACCGGATGGTTGTAGATTATCGTCCCGTTAATTTGGTCACAATAAAGAACAAGTATCCGCTCCCCAGGATCAATGACCTGTATGACCAGCTCGCTGGATCCTTAGTCTTTTCCAAGATGGATTTTAGGTTAGGCTACCACCAAATCAAGATCAGAAATGGGGACATTCCTAAGACGGCTTTTGTCACTCGTTATGGCCAGTACGAGTACACCGTCATGTCCTTTGGTCTAACCAAAGCTCCAGCTACCTTCTCCCGCTTGATGAACTCGATCTTCATGGAGTACTTAGATAAGTTCGTCGTGGTTTACCTCGATGATATTCTTATTTACTCGAAGAACGAGGAAGAGCATGCCGAACATCTTAGACTTGTGTTAGAAAAACTCAGAGAGCATCGCCTTTATGCCAAGTTCTCCAAGTGTGAATTTTGGTTGCCAGAAGTGACCAACCTAGGCCACGTGATATCTGTTAAGGGCATTGCTGTCAACCCCGAGAGAGTTCAGGCCGTTCTTGATTGGACTCCACCTGAAACCGTTAAGCAAGTTAGGAGTTTCCTTGGTCTAGCCAGTTATTGCCGCCGCTTTGTTGAAAACTTCTCTAAAGTGGCCAAACCTCTCACGGAACTTCTCAAGAAAGATAAAAAGCTTGAGTGGTCCCCACAGTGTGAGTACAGTTTTCAGGAACTGAAAATACGCCTGACTTCTGCTCCCATACTTGTGCCACCGGATTTCACTAAAGACTTTGTTATCTATTGTGATGCCTCACGACAGGGACTAGGTTACATTCTTATGCAGGATCGTCATGTGATTGCCTATGCATCTCGACAGTTGCATCCACATGAGGATAATTATCCTACACATGATCTAGAGCTTGCAGCCGTAGTCTATGCACTTAAGACATGGCGACATTACCTTCTCGGTAAACGTTGCGAGATATACACCGACCACCAGAGTCTCAAGTATATCTTCACCCAACCAGATTTGAACCTTAGGCAAAGACGTTGGTTGGAGTTGATCTCAGATTACGACTTAGGGATTACCTACACCCCAGGCAATGGCAATGTCATGGCTGATGCGCTAAGTCGTAAGTCCTATTGCAACAATCTTATGTTGCAGCAGGGACAACCACTCCTCCATGAGGAATTCTGTAAGCTTAATCTTCACATTGCTCCTCAAGGATTCCTTTCTACCTTGGTGGCGAAACCTACTCTTGTGGATCATATCATAGAAGCCCAGAAGCATGATACGGGGATTACCCGGATCAAGAGAAACATTGCCAAGGGTATTGCTGGTAGTTTCTCTATAGATGATCGAGGTGTTGTTTTCTTCGAGAACCGTCTGGTGGTTCCCAAGAAGCAACATCTTCGACAACTGATCCTTAAGGAGGCTCACGAATCTCCTCTCACGATTCATCCCGGTAGTACTAAGATGTATCAGGACCTACGCCAGAGGTTCTGGTGGACTAGGATGAAGAGAGAAATCGCTCAGTTCATTGCTAACTGTGACGTCTGTCGTCGCGTTAAGGCAGAACATCAAAGACCTGCTGGCATCCTTTAGCCTTTAGCTATTCTTGAGTGGAAATGGGATAAAGTTGGTATGGACTTCATCACCCGCTTTCCCAGGACCAAGAAAGGGAATAATGCTATCCTCGTAGTCATTGATCGTCTTTCCAAAGTGGCCCACTTCCTACCTGTTCGAGAGAATATCACCGCTAGTCAGTTCGCTGACTTATATATTTCTTGAATAGTGTCACTCCATGGTGTTCCACTAGTGATCAATTCAGACCGTGGTAGTCTTTTCACTTCTCATTTCTGGGAGAGTTTCCAAACTGCCATGGGCACCCATATTTCCTTCAGTACCGCTTTCCACCCTCAATCAAGTGGTCAGGTGGAAAGAGTCAACCAAATCCTTGAAGACGTCCTTAGAGCTTGCATTATCTCATTCGGTATGGATTGGGAGAAGTGCCTTCCTTTCGCCGAGTTTGCTTATAACAATAGCTACCAATCCAGTCTCAAGAAAGCTCCTTTTGAGATTCTGTATGGACGAAGATGTCGAACACCTTTGAACTGGTCAGAAACCGGTGAAAGACAATTCTTTGGACCGGATATGATCCAGGAGGCAGAAGAGCAAGTTCGCATCATTCGTGAGAATTTGAAAACAGCCCAATCTCGTCAGAAGAGCCAATATGACTGTCATCATAAGGAAGTGGCTTATGAAGTTGGCAACAAGGCTTACCTTCGGGTTACCCCTTTGAAGGGTACCCATCGATTCAGTATCAAGGGCAAGTTGGCTCCTCGTTATATTGGTCCCTTTCTCATTCTCGCTAAACGAGGAGAGGTTGCCTACCAATTGGAACTACCGCCACACCTTTCTCGAGTTCATGATGTCTTCCACGTCTCTCAACTCAGGCGTTGCTTCTCGGATCCCATCCGTGGAGTGGACCACGAAACGCTCGATCTCCAAGATAACCTCACATATCGAGAGTACCCTGTTCGCATTCTTGATCAAGCAGAGCGTGTCACTCGACGTCAGAACATCAAGTTTCTCAAAGTTCAGTGGTCTCATCATTCCGAAAGAGAAGCTACTTGGGAGCGAGAAGATTGTCTTCGACTGGAGTACCCCGCTTTCTTTCCGTCGACCCCTGAATCTCGGGACGAGATTATTTCAAGTGGGGGCCAGTTGTCACATCCCTAGTTCTGGTATGACCTAGGCTAGCACTTCATGTGTGCATCATGTTTAAATTTCATTTAAATTTGAAATGAGGATTTGTGAAACCCTCAGAAATCATTCTGGGAATGACCCAGATAAAAATTGCTTCAATTTGGCCCAAGAAAATGTTCCTGATTTTCTCTAAAAATATTGGCCAGTGGTAAAATGCCAACCAATATTTTTGGGGGCTCAGAAGTATTTATTTTGGCCATTTGAATTAATCCAGTAATTATTTGCTTTGGATATATATTTGTTATATATATAATATATGTCCAAAAATTGTGCCATTTGTTGAGGAGCTCTGGAATTATACCACTAGCCCCTACAAAAATTGGCATGACGAAATAAAATGATTTGGTATTCTTATTAAATCAAACAAATGTCAGAAAAATAGAAAAGGTTAAACAAAAAAAGGGGAAAACCCTTACCTGGTTTTACCTGGGCCACTTGCTGGCCTGGCTCTGTGCCGGCCCAGCCAACTGGCCCCTGCCAGTTGTCCCTCTCCTCTCGCCAGGAGGACAGGGGTGTGTGCCCGCGCAGCGCGCATGCGCGCCATGGTAGCTTCTGCTTGCCACTGCTGCTGGAGGCCTCTGCGAGCGCCACGTGTTGGGGAACGTAGTAATTCCAAAATTTCCCTACGCACACGCAAGATCATGGTGATGCATAGCAACGAGGGGAGAGTATGATCTACGTACCCTTGTAGATCGCAACGGAAGCGTTTGACACAACGTAGAGGAAGTAGTCGTACGTCTTCTTCCCGGTCCGACCAATCCAAGCACCGTTACTCCGGCACCTCCGAGTTCTTAGCACACGTTCAGCTCGATGATGATCCTCGGGCTCCGATCCAGCAAAGCGTCGAGGAAGAGTTCCGTCAGCACGACGGCGTGGTGACGATCTTGATGTACTACTGACGCAGGGCTTCGCCTAAGCACTGCGACAATATGACCGAGGTGGAATTTGGTGGCAGGGGGCACCGCACACGGCTAAGTAAAGATCTCAATGATCAATTGTGTGTCTAGAGGTGCCCCCTGCCCCCGTATATAAAGGGGCAAAGGGGGAGGGGTGCGGCAGCCATAGGAGGAGTCCTACTCCCGCTGGGAGTAGGACTCCCCTCCAATCCTATTCCTAATAGGACTCCCCAAGTGGGGAAAGAGTGAGGGGCTGGCCGGCCACCTTCCCTAGTCCTAATAGGACTAGGGGAAGGGGGGAGGCGCGCAGACCATGAGGGCAGCCCTTTCACCTTTCCACCAAGGCCCATGTTGGCCCATTTGGCTCCCGGGGGGTTCCGGTAACCCTCTCGGTATTCCTTTAAAATCCCGATTTCACCCGGAACACTTCCGATGTCCAAACATAGGCTTCCAATATATCAATCTTTACGTCTCGACCATTTCGAGACTCCTCGTCAGGTCCGTGATCACATCCGGGACTCCGAACAACCTTCGGTACATTAAAATGCATAAACTCATAATAAATGTCATCGTAACGTTAAGCGTGTGGACCCTACGGTTCGAGAACAATGTAGACATGACTGAGACACATCTCCGGTCAATAACCAATAGTGGGACCTGGATGCCCATATTGGCTCCTACATATTCTACGAAGATCTTTATCGGTCAGACCGCATAACAACATACGTTGTTCCCTTTGTCATCGGTATGTTACTTGCCCGAGATTCGATCGTCAGTATCCAATACTTAGTTAAATCTTGTTACCGGCAAGTCTCTTTACTCGTTCCGTAATACATCATCTCACAACTAACACATTAGTTGCAATGCTTGCAAGGCTTATGTGATGAGCATTACCGAGAGGGCCCAGAGATACCTCTCCGACAATCGGAGTGACAAATCCTAATCTCGAAATACGCCAACCCAACATCTACCTTTGGAGACACCTGTAGTACTCCTTTATAATCACCCAGTTATGTTGTGACGTTTGGTAGTACCCAAAGTGTTCCTCCGATAAACGGGAGTTGCATAATCTCATAGTCAAAGGAACATGTATAAGTCATGAAGAAAGCAATAGCAACATACTAAACGATCGGGTGCTAAGCTAATAGAATGGGTCATGTCAATCAGATCATTCAACTAATGATGTGATCCCGTTAATCAAATAACAACTCTTTGTTCATGGTTAGGAAACATAACCATCTTTGATTAACGAGCTAGTCAAGTAGAGGCATACTAGTGACACTTTGTTTGTTTATGTATTCACACATGTATTATGTTTCCGGATAATGCAATTCTAGCATGAATAATAAACATTTATCATGATATATAAGGAAATAAATAATAACTTTATTATTGCCTCTAGGGCATATTTCCTTCAGTCTCCCACTTGCACTAGAGTGAATAATCTAGATCACATCGCCATGTGATTACCAGCAATACTTCACATCACCATGTGATTAACACCCATAGTTCACATCGATATGTGATCAACACCCAAAGGGTTTACTAGAGTCAGTAATCTAGTTCACATCGCTATGTGATTAACACCCAAAGAGTACTAAGGTGTGATCATGTTTTGCTTGTGAGAGAAGCTTAGTCAACGGGTCTGCCAAAATTCAGATCCGTATGTATTTTGCAACTTTCTATGTCTACAATGCTTTGCACGAAGCTACTTTAGTTAATTGCTCCCACTTTCAATATGTATCTAGATTGAGACTTAGAGTCATCCAGATTAGTGTCAAAACTTGCATCGACGTAAGCTTTTACGACGAACCTTTTTGTCACTTCCATAATCGAGAAACATATCCTTATTCCACTAAGGATAATTTTGACCGCTGCCTAGTGATCTACTCCTAGATCATTATTGTACTCCCTTGCCAAAATCAGTGTAGGTTATACAATAGATCTGGTACATAGCATGGCATACTTTATAGAACCTATGGCCAAGGCATAGGGAATGTCTTTCATTCTCTTTCTATCTTCTGCCGTGGTCGGGTTTTTGAGTCTTACTCAATTTCACACCTTGTAACACAGGCAAGAACTCTTTCTTTGACTGTTCCATTTTGAAAACTTATCAAGCGATTTGATCTATCTCTATAGATCTTGATGCTCAATATGTAAGCAGCTCACTGAGGTCTTTCTTCGAAAAACTCCTTTCAAATACTCGTTTATGCTTTGCAGAATAATTCTACACTATTTCTGATCAACAATATGTCATTTACATATACTTATCAGAAATGTTGTAGTGCTCCCACTCACTTTTTTGTAAATACAGGCTTCACCGCAAGTCTGTATAAAACCATATGCTTTGATCAACTTATCAAAGCATATATTCCAACTCCGAGATGCTTGCACCAGTCCATAGATGGATCGCTGGAGCTTGCATTTTTGTTAACACCTTTAGGATTGACAAAACCTTCTGGTTGCATCATATACAACTCTTCTTTAAGAAATCCATTAAGGATTGCAGTTTTGTTATCCATTTGCCAGATTTCAGAAAATGCGGCAATTGCTAACATGATTCGGACAGACTTAAGCATAGATACGAGTGAGAAACTCTCATCATAGTCAACACCTTGAACTTGTCGAAAACCTTTTGCGACAATTCTAGCTTTGTAGATAGTAACACTACTATCAGCGTCCGTCTTCCTCTTGAAGATCCATTTATTCTTAATTTGCTTGCCGAACATCGGGCAAGTCAATCAAAGTCCAAACTTTGTTCTCATACATGGATCATATCTCAGATTTCATGGCCTCAAACCATTTCGCAGAATTTGGGCTCACCATCGCTTCTTCATAGTTCGTAAGTTCGTCATGGTCTAGTAACATAACTTCCAGAACAGGATTACCGTACCACTCTAGTGTGGATCTCACTCTGGTTTACCTACGAGATTCGGTAGTTACTTGATCTGAAGTTACATGATCATCATCATTAGCTTCCTCACTAATTGGTGTAGTAGTCACAAGAACAGATTTCTGTGATGAACTACTTTTCCAATAAGGGATAAGGTACAATTACCTTATCAAGTTTTCTTCTTTCCTCCCACTCACTTCTTTCGAGAGAAACTCCTTCTCTAGAAAGGATCCATTATAAGCAACGAATGTCTTGCCTTAGGATCTGTGATAGAAGGTGTACCCAACAGTCTCCGTTGGGTATCCTATGAAGACATAGTTCTCCGATTTGGATTTGAGCTTATCAGGATGAAACTTTTTCATATAAGCATCATAATCCCAAACTTTGAGAAACGACAACTTTGGTTTCTTGCTAAACCACAGTTCAGATTGTGTCGTCTCAACGGACTTAGATGGTGCCCTTTTAAATGTGAATGCAGCTGTCTCTAATGCATGATCCCAAAATGATATTGGTAAATCGGTAACAAACATCATAGATTGTACTATATCCAATAAAGTACGGTTATGACGTTCGGACACACCATTATGCTGTGGTGTTCCAGGTGGCATGAGTTTGTGAAACTATTCCACATTGTTTTAATTGAATACCAAACTCGTAACTCAAATATTCTCCTCCACGATCATATCATAGAAACTTTTATTTTCTTGTTATGATGATTCTCCACTTCACTCTGAAATTCTTTGAACTTTTCAAATGTTTCAGACTTATGTTCCATCAAGTAGATATACCCATATCTGCTCAAATCATCTGTGGAGGTCAGAAAATAATGATACTTGTCGCGAGCTTTAATATTCATCGGACCACTTACATCAGTATGTATGATTTCCAACAAATCTGTTGCTTGCTCCATTGTTCCTGAGAACGGTGTCTTAGTCATCTTGCCCATGAGGCACGGTTTGCAAGCATCAAGTGATTCATAATCAAGTGATTCCAAAAAGCCCATCAGCATGGAGTTTCTTCATGCGCTTTACACCAATATGACCTAGACTGTACTGCCACAAATAAATACTATCATTATTAACTTTGCATCTTTTGGCTTCAATATTATGATTATGTGTATCACTATGATCGAGATCCAACGAACTATTTTCATTGGGTGTATGACCATTGAAGGTTCTATTCATGTAAGTAGAACAACAATTGTTCTCTAACTTAAATGAATAACCGTATTGCAATAGACATGATCAAATCATATTTATGCTCAACGCAAACACCAAATAACACTTATTTAGTTTCAACATTAATCCCGAAAGTATAGTGAGTGTGCGATGATGATCATATCAATCTTGGAACTACTTCCAACACACATTGTCACTTCACCCTTAACTAGTCTCTGTTTATTCTGCAACTCCCGTTTCAAGTTACTAATCTTAGCAACTAGTATCAAATACTGAGGGGTTGCTATAAACACTAGTAAAGTACACATCAATAACATGTATATCAAATATACCTTTGTTTATTTTTGCTATCCTTTCTTATCCACCAAATACTTGGGGTAGTTCCGCTTCCAGTGACCAATCCCTTTGCAGTAGAAGCACTTAGTCTGAGGCTTAGGACCAGACTTGGGCTTCTTCACTTAAGTAGCAACTTGATTGCTGTTTTTCTTGAAGTTCCCCTTCTTCTTCCCTTTGCCCTTTTCTTGAAACTAGTGATCTTGTCAACCATCAACACTTGATGTTTTACTTGATTTCTACCTTCGTTGATTTCAGCATCACGAAGAGCTTGGGAATTACTTTCGCCATCCCTTGCATATTATAGTTCATCATGAAGTTCTACTAACTTGGTGATGGTGACTAGAGAATTCTGTCAATCACTATATTATCTGGAAGATTAACTCCCACTTGATTCAAGTGATTGTAGTACCCAGACAATCTGAGCACATGCTCACTAGTTGAGCGATTCTTCTCCATCTTTTTAGCTATAGAACTTGTTGGAGACTTCATATCTCTCAACTCGGGTATTTGCTTGAAATATTAACTTCAACTCCTGGAACATCTCGTATGGTCCATGACGTTCAAAACGTCTTTGAAGTCCCGATTCTAAGCCGTTAAGCATGGTGCACTAAACTATCAAGTAGTCATCATATTGAGCTAGCCAAACGTTCATAACGTCTACATCTGCTCCTGCAATAGGTCTGTCACCTAGCGGTGCATCAAGGACATAATTCTTCTGTGTAGCAATGAGGATAAACGTCAGATCACGGATCCAATCCGCATCATTGCTACTAACATTTTTCAACACAATTTTCTCTAGGAACATATCAAAATAAACATATGAAAGCAACAATGCGAGCTATTGATCTACAACATAGATATGCTAATACTACCAGGACTAAGTTCATGATAAATTTAAGTTCAATTAATCATATTACTTAAGAACTCCCACTTAGATAGACATCTCTCTAATCCTCTAAGTGATCACGTGATCCAAATCAACTAAACCATGTCCGATCATCACGTGAGATGGAGTAGTTTCAATGGTGAACATCATTATGTTGATCATATCTACTATATGATTCACGCTCGACCTTTCGGTCTCCGTGTTCCAAAGTCATATCTTATATGCATAGCTCGTCAAGTATAACCTGAGTATTCCGCGTGTGCAACTGTTTTGCACCCGTTGTATTTGAACGTAGAGCCTATCACACCCGATCATCCCGTGGTGTCTCAGCACGAAGAACTTTCGCAACGGTGCATACTCAGGGAGAAAACTTCTTGATAATTAGTGAGAGATCATCTTATAATGCTACCGTCAATCAAAGCAAGATAAGATGCATAAAAGATAAACATCACATGCAATCAATATAAGTGTGTCGGGGGAAATCGGCCTCCACGAGCACCTATGGGGACGGAGCCCCTTTTCGGTTCGGCGGGGGGCGGAGGTTGCGCAAAGAGCAGATCGAGGCGACACACACACACAACGATTTTACCCAGCTTCGGGCCGCACGGATGCGTAAAACCCTACTGCTGCTTGTCTGGTTGATTCGAGTTCTTGCTCTGGAGCGCAAGAAGCTACAGTAAGTTGGAGCTGGACGTAGACGAGGGTCTACTGGGTGTCCTCCTTGGTCCCCTCCCCCTCCTACGTGCGCATGGGCCTCCTTTTATATGCTAAGAGGTTTCCCATAGGTAGCGACGCAGGTGAGGTTAAAAATGGCAAGGAACTGTGCGAACAGTGGCGGCACAGTGCTATCGCACCTAACTCTGACGGCGGGGGACAAAGGCATTAAATGCCCGTCTGGATCGCCCGAACAGTACCGAGGTGGACCGTTGGGGACGCCTCCGTTTGCCACGGGGGAGACTCTGCCAACGTCGCATGCCACCGCGCGCCTCAGGTTGCGCGGCGCCCCGCCACGTGCCTCTGGGGAAGCTCTAGAGTGACGCGTGGTCAGGTGAGCTGGAGCGCAGGCCTGAGGTGGTGGTTTGCCGCGGCAAGTGGCTTGCCGCGGTGGTTGTCTTGCCGCACCTGAAAGCTTGCCGCTCGTTAGGCCTTGCCGGGGCGCGTGGCGCGCCGCGGCGGGCTTTTCTTGGGGTGCCTTGGCTTGGCCGTCCCGGCGAGCTCCTCCCGCCGGGGCCTTGGTGCTTCGGCTTAGTCGTCCCGGCAAGCTCCTCTTGCCGGGGCCTTGTCGCCTTGGCCCGGCAAGCTCCTCTTGCCGGACCTCGCCTCCTTGGCCCGGCAAGCTCCTCTTGCCGGGGCCTGGTCTTCTAGGCTCGATCACTTGGCCTTCGTCCGGCCCAGAAAGGGCCGTGGAGACTCTTGTCGCTCCCCTGGCAAGCCTTGCCGCGGGACGCTACTACTGCCCGTGCACAAGTTCGGGGTACTAAGGTACCCCTACTTTAGTACACCGACAAAGTGATATGATATGGCCATCATCATCTTGTGCTTGTGATCTCCATCTCCGCAGCACCATCATGATCACCATCGTCACCGGCGCGACACCTTGATCTCCATCGTAGCATCGTTGTCGTCCCGCCAATCTTATGCTTCTACGACTATCGCTACCGTGTAGTGATAAAGTAAAGCATTACAGGGCGATTGCATTGCATACAATAAAGCGACAACCATACGGCTCCTGCCGGTTGCCGATAACTCGGTTACAAAACATGATCATCTCATACAATAAAATATAGCATCATGTCTTGACCATATCACATCACAACATGCCCTGCAAAAACAAGTTAGACGTCCTCTACTTTGTTGTTGCAAGTTTTACGTGGCTGCTACGGGCTTAAGCAAGAACTCATCTTACCTACGCATCAAAACCACAACGATAGTTTGTCAAATAGACTCCGTTTTAACCTTCTCAAGGACCGGGAGTAGCCACACTCGGTTGAACTAAAGTTGGAGAGACAGTCTTCCGCAAGCCATCTATGTGCAAAGCACGTCGAGGGAACCGGTCTCGCGTAAGAGTACGCGTAAGGTTGGTCCAGATCGTCTCGTCCAACAATACCGCTGAACCAAAGTATGACATGCTGGTAGGCAGTATGACTTGTATCGTCCACAACTCACTTGTGTTCTACTCGTGCAAATAACATCAAACCATAAAAACCTAGGCTCTGATACCACTGTTGGGGAACGTAGTAATTTCAAAAATTTCCCTACGCACACGCAAGATCATGGTGATGCATAGCAACGAGGGGAGAGTATGATCTACGTACCCTTGTAGATCGCAACGGAAGCGTTTGACACAACGTAGAGGAAGTAGTCGTACGTCTTATTCCCGGTCCGACCGATCCAAGCACCGTTACTCCGGCACCTCCGAGTTCTTAGCGCACGTTCAGCTCGATGATGATCCTCGGGCTCCGATCCAGCAAAGCGTCGAGGAAGAGTTCCGTCAGCACGACGGCGTGGTGACGATCTTGATGTACTACTGACGCAGGGCTTCGCCTAAGCACTGCGACAATATGAGCGAGGTGGAATTTGGTGGCAGGGGGCACCGCACACGGCTAAGGAAAGATCTCAATGATCAATTGTGTGTCTAGAGGTTCCTCCTGCCCCCGTATATAAAGGGGCAAAGGGGGAGGGGTGCGGCAGCCATAGGAGGAGTCCTACTCCCGCTGGGAGTAGGACTCCCCTCCAATCCTATTCCTAATAGGACTCCCCAAGTGGGGAAAGAGAGAGGGGCTGGCCGGCCACCTTCCCTAGTCCTAATAGGACTAGGGGAAGGGGGGAGGCGCGCAGCCCATGAGGGCAGCCCTTTCACCTTTCCACCAAGGCCCATGTTGGCCCATTTGGCTCCCGGGGGGTTCCGGTAACCCTCCCGGTATTCCTGTAAAATCCCGATTTCACCCGGTACACTTCCAATGTCCAAACATAGGCTTCCAATATATCAATCTTTACGTCTCGACCATTTCGAGACTCCTCGTCATGTCCGTGATCACATCCGGGACTTCGAACAACCTTCGGTACATTAAAATGCATAAACTCATAATAACTGTCATCGTAACGTTAAGCGTGCGGACCCTACGGTTCGAGAACAATGTAGACATGACCGAGACACATCTCCAGTCAATAACCAATAGCGGAACCTGGATGCCCATATTGGCTCCTACATATTCTACGAAGATCTTTATCGGTCAGACCGCATAACAACATACGTTGTTCCCTTTGTCATCGGTATGTTACTTGCCCGAGATTCGATCGTCAGTATCCAATACTTAGTTCAATCTCGTTACCGGCAAGTCTCTTTACTCGTTCCGTAATACATCATCTCACAACTAACACATTAGTTGCAATGCTTGCAAGGCTTATGTGATGAGCATTACCGAGAGGGCCCAGAGATACCTCTCCGACAATCGGAGTGACAAATCCTAATCTCGAAATACGCCAACCCAACATCTACCTTTGGAGACACCTGTAGTACTCCTTTATAATCACCCAGTTACGTTGTGACGTTTGGTAGTACCCAAAGTGTTCCTCCGATAAACGGGAGTTGCATAATCTCATAGTCAAAGGAACATGTATAAGTCATGAAGAAAGCAATAGCAACATACTAAACGATCGGGTGCTAAGCTAATAGAATGGGTCATGTCAATCAGATCATTCAACTAATGATGTGATCCCGTTAATCAAATAACAACTCTTGTTCATGGTTAGGAAACATAACCATCTTTGATTAACGAGCTAGTCAAGTAGAGGCATACTAGTGACACTTTGTTTGTTTATGTATTCACACATGTATTATGTTTCCGGATAATGCAATTCTAGCATGAATAATAAACATTTATCATGATATATAAGGAAATAAATAATAACTTTATTATTGCCTCTAGGGCATATTTCCTTCAGTCTCCCACTTGCACTAGAGTGAATAATCTAGTTCACATCGCCATGTGATTACCAGCAATACTTCACATCACCATGTGATTAACACCCATAGTTCACATCGATATGTGATCAACACCCAAAGGGTTTACTAGAGTCAGTAATCTAGTTCACATCGCTATGTTATTAACACCCAAAGAGTACTAAGGTGTGATCATGTTTTGCTTGTGAGAGAAGCTTAGTCAACGGGTCTGCCAAAATTCAGATCCGTATGTATTTTGCAACTTTCTATGTCTACAATGCTCTGCACGGAGCTACTTTAGTTAATTGCTCCCACTTTCAATATGTATCTAGATTGAGACTTAGAGTCATCCAGATTAGTGTCAAAACTTGCATAGACGTAACCTTTTACGACGAACCTTTTTGTCACGTCCATAATCGAGAAACATATCCTTATTCCACTAAGGAGAATTTTGACCGCTGTCTAGTGATCTACTCCTAGATCATTATTGTACTGCCTTGCCAAAATCAGTGTAGGTTATACAATAGATCTGGTACATAGCATGGCATACTTTATAGAACCTATGGCCAAGGCATAGGGAATGTCTTTCATTCTCTTTCTATCTTCTGCCGTGGTCGGGTTTTTGAGTCTTACTCAATTTCACACCTTGTAACACCGTGCTTGTTTTCCCCGCCTAGCTAGCTCAGCTGCCGCGCTCGAGACCTCATCGCCGCCGGCCATGGCGCCACGGTGGCCAGAGCCCGAGCCAGCCACTTCCGCGCGCGTCACCATGCTCCTGGTGACGCCAGGGGGCCGTAGAGGCCCTCCGCATTCTCTGCCATGCACCGCAGCGCTGAGCACGCACGCCACCGAACTCCGGCCGCGGCCCCGAGCGTCGCTCCGGCCGTCCCCGCCTCTCCCACTTGCTCCAGATGACGCGGACGAGCGCTGGCTCCTCGCCAGTGGTCTCCGCCGTCCAAATGGTCGCCGAAGGGCGAAATCCGAGGCCCTCCGCCGCATCTGGCCTCGCCGGCGTCGAGTCACCGGCGGGTTGACCCCGCTTACCAAGGGGTTTGACCCTTTGACCTCGCCGGCCCGTCAGGTGGGCCCCATGGGTCAGGTGATTAGCTTAAGGCCAATTACCATTTAACTGAACCTGATACTGAGATGTGGGCCCGAGGCCACTAACTAAACTAGATTAGTTAGTTTAGACACTGACACATGGGTCCCATTGGTCAGGTTTGACCTGGACCGACCCGTTGACTCGCTGAGGTCACGCCGACGTCAGGCTGACGCATTTATTCTTTTTCTGGAGTTATTTTTAAACAGGAAATTCCAGAAAATAATTCAAACTTCAAAAATTCATATCAATTCAACCGTAGCTCAGATTGAAATAATTTATATATGAAAAATTATCATAAAAATACAATCTTTCCATCTGTACCAGTTTCATGCATGACAAAACAACTTATACCTGCTGTATAGGTGAAAACATATAAACGGCATACATAAGAGCTTAATTTGGAGTTGCATTTGAACCCTTGGTTCAATTGGACTTCATTCAATTTGAGTACTAGTTGCATTAGCTCAAATGGCATCACATCTTCATGCCATGTTCATGCATCATATTGTTGCATATGCTTGTGTATTGATTATTGGCACCGTTCCTTCTCGATAGGTGCTGCTCCGGAGACCGTTCCAGAGTACCTGTCTGTGAAGCAGTGCCTCCCTTGTTGATCTACCAGGCAAGCAAACCCCACTCTCTCGCTCCTGCTCTCTTTTATTGCATTAGGACAACCGCGAATCAACTGCTACTTTGTTTTGCGGTAGTTGAACCCATTCCTTTGGATGACCTATCATTGCCACAGTAAATAGTTGAAACCCACTAGCATGTGTAGGAGTTTATTGAGCCATGTTGTGTTCCTACCATGCCATGTCTGCTATTGCTTAGAGTTGTTTCAAGTCTGATTCATTGGGAATGAATTGGAGTGTTACGACATGTTGTGGTGCTGAGAGTTAAGTGTGTGAACACGATTTGGTAAAGGTAGCGGTGAGAGGCCATGTAGGAGTACATGGTGGGTTGTCTCATTGGAACCGTCCTTAAGCACTGAGTTCTGTGTATGTTGTCCAATGACTAGATACTACCACACATTGGGATCCGGTAACTCGACCCCTCTCGACTTATTAACCAACTTGGTCTCTGTCCAGGAGTTGCAAATAGTTTCTGGTGTTTGTAGGTAGTGTTAGTAGTCTACCAAGTGGCACCCGGCCAAGTGGGCTTGGGACAGACTAGGCACAAGTGGCACGGTGTACCGAGCGTAGATCCATCCGTCGAGGTGGGCTTGGGAACCCTGCACACATCGTTTGGGGCCGTGAGCGACACCCCGGCCGGATCTCCTTGCGGATGGAACCCGAAGAGGCGATAAACCTGGGCTAGAGTCTTGTGTGGTTAGTTAGGTCGTGGCCGACTCCCTCGTCAGGCTTCCGCTTGAAGGTTGCCGAGATACATGACGTGTACATGGCGGTAAGTGGCGAGAGCGTGTGTGAAGAAGTACACCCCTGCAGGGTTATCATGATCTATTCGAATAGCCGTGTCCTCGGTTATGGACTTCTTGGATGCTCACGTGGTACATAGACAACCTGAAGTGGATACTTTAAAATGCTCAAGATAAGTGTGAGTGCTATGGGTGGCCTTCTCGTAAGAAGATGGGAATGAATCCATAGTAGTGTATTGATGTGGTGATTAGTGGACTGGTGTGCGCCACCTCAAAAGAGTTACCAGCAGTCGTAGTACAATATAGCCACTGACTCAAAGCTGGCTTGCTGCAACTAAACTCCACATTACCTTCTTGATACAATTGCATGTATGATAGGATCTGATGTAAGTCTTGCTGAGTACCTTTGTACTCACGTTTGCCTTATTTGTGTTTTGTAGCGGAGACTTTGGTCCTACTAGTAGTTCCGCTTGGACTTCGATGAGTAGCTTGTACCTCAGCTATGATCTTGATCGGATGTTGTAGATAGTCGGGCTCTTCAGCCTTTTTCATTTGTAGTTGTCTATACTCAGATATGTAATGCTTCCGCTTGTTGCTTGTATGCTCTGAATGATGGGTCATGTGACCCTTGCTTGTATTTAATGCTATGTGGATCTTCTGAGCCTTTATCTATATGAATTTGCGTTATGTTGTGATGCCTTGTTGTACAACACATACTTGCATGTTATGCGTACGTGTAACGTGTATTGCTATGTGTGGGATCTGACAATCTAGTTGTTTATCCTTGGCAGCCTATCATATGGGGAAATGTAGTCTAGTGCTTTCTGAGCGATAGTAGTCCGCTATAGCCCGGTTCACCGGAGTCCTGCTAGCCCAGCACTACTGCTCGGAACACTTGACTGGCCGGCATATGTTCCATTTCGTTCCTATGTCTGTCCCTTCGGGAAATGTCACACGGTGACATCCGGAGTCCTGCCTAGCCTGCTACCGCCCGGGTTACCGGAGTCCTGTTAGCCCAGTGCTACAGCCCGGATTCACACGTTGATGAACGACATGCTCGATGTGATTCATGTATGCCTATCCTCATGGGTTAGTGCCGCTTTGGATTCACGACTAGCCATGTCGGCCTGGGTTCTTTGTCATATGGATGCTAGCGACACTATCATATACGTGTGCCAAAAGGCGCAAACGGTCCCGGGCCAGGTAAGGTGGCACCCGTGGGAATACCGTGCGTGAGGCCGCAAAGTGATATGATGTGTTACATGCTAGATCGGTGTGACCTAGGATCGGGGTCCCGACTACTCCCTTAAGGGTGGTGTTACTAGGCTTGATTCTTGATGGGTCAATACCCATTTTACAAAGAGTGTCTTGGTAAATTAAGTTATGACTGCTGCCGCCGTCCATAAGGATTCGAGTGAGATGGAATCCATGGATTATTGGATCGAGGACCAGGGCCGCCAAACCTCCATGACGGATACTGGTCGGGTTGTCCCTGCGATCGAAGGTGATCGGACAAGCCGACCACGGGTTGAATTTAGGGGCGTCAGGCTCTACGGCGTAGACGTCCCTTAGTGCACGCTTGCGCTCCCTCTTGGGGATATGCGTCACATATATCACATTCATTGTTTTCACGTCAGGGGGAAATTTCTTTTGTCCTCCTGTGTTCGGTGGGCGGGGCTCATCATCGTCCTCGCTTGAAGGCCCTTTCCCCTTATCTTCGTTATTTAACTTACCGGCCTGTTTGAAGACCCAAAAATTTCTATTGGAAGGATTGGCAGGCTTGTCAGGGGTGCCATGAATCTGGCAAGGTCGATCGAGTATTTTTTCCAAATTAGATGGACCATCTTTATTCCCTTTGAATGGCTGTGACACCCCAAAATTTTGACCTTGTTTTAATGGATTAAAATTCTGCCAGGAATTTAAAACTTTGATTTTTCTGAGCTCTCTTTTGATTTTTTTAACCATTTTCTTCCTCGTTGTGATGGAGTTTTTCCCATAGTGAAAACCTTTCAAATATGTTATTGGACCTGTTTAACCACTCAAGAAAAACTTTTCCTGTATTAGTAGAACTAGTTAAATAATTAAGTTACTTGATTTTTATTTTTCTTGAAAATGGTTTTTCAAGGTTAAATGGCCATATTTGAACTACAACCATTTGATAAATTCACTTAAAATTCCAACAAAAATTTGGAGATGTCATGTGATGTTTTTAAATCACTTTTATACAAAAATATCTTTTATTCTTGAAATATTTTGAGTCCTACTCCCAAGTTTCTTCTCTGATCCATAGTACAATTTTGCACTAGAACCCATTTAAATACTTCTTTCTAGCCTCCACCAAAATTATGGGATGATAGTAGCAGCATATGATTCAACTTTATGCAAAAACCTAGTATTGTTCTTTGGAAATATTGAGTGAATCAACCACATCTTCATTTTGGTCCAACATGATGGATTGTACAGCAACCACATTTTTAATTGCTCCTCTACCCATGATTCCTTTTCCTACTTGTAGTCCTCCCTGCAAAACCCTTAAGTCCAGAAGGGTGGTCCCACTGGATGACTCTAAGTGCTTGCAATCATGCCCTTTCCTTTCTGTCCAAAACTGAAGTTCTGCAAAACTTGCACAAGCAAGTTTCTACTTTTGTCCAAATGACCTTACCACCCTCTCTTTCACCTAAAGAGACCACCATCTGGAGATTTTGGCCCCTCCAAGAAATGCCTAAGTACCCTTGGCATTTTGTCAAACACCTTATGGGCATGATCTGTTTTGACATGAATTTTGGCACTACAATGTGAGCTTGCACCTTTGATCAAACCAACATGTCCTCTAGGCTCCCAGTCACTCATAACCTAGGTTTGCTAAGTCCCAGCCTCACCCGAGACCTTTAGAACGCCCTAGCTTTTCGTCGAGCACGTCCCGTGCGTGCACTGGGCGCGCCAATTGCAGCCGCACTTGCGCCCGAGCCGCCGCGTCCCACCCCGCACTCACTCTGGTCCGTGACCGACCGTAGCCAGCACGCCGTGTCCCCTTCTGCACCCCACAAGCCCTGCAGCTCTCGCCACGTCTCCGACAGGCCAACAGCTAGCCGCCACTGCCGCCCGATAGCTCCTGCGCTGGCTAGCACCGCCCAAACCACCTCCGCTCGCCAGCTCGCCCTTGGAACAGTAGCTGCTCGTCCGCTAGCTCCTGCCGCCATCCCCAGCCTCGCCACGATGCCCTGCAGCTACAGAAAGGCGGTCGCCGACGAGCTCATCCACGGCCGCCGCTGAACCTCCTCGACCCGCCTATTTGAGGAAGCCCCGAGCCCGTTCCCGCACACAGGCAACCTTAGGCCACCCCAATGGCGCTTCCCTAGCCCGCAATCGACCCAGGGAGGTTTTCTTCCCCGTCTCCGGCAACTCCTACCGCCGCCACCGCCCCGGCCATTCCAGCACCACTAGGACCTCCCCCTCTCCACTCTCTCCACCAGGAGCCTTCTCTTCCTCCCGTGAACCCTTCCCCCTGCTCGATTTTGATCGGGAGCCACCGCAGCCTCAAAAGCACACTGCTCCCGAAGCCTCCTCCGCCGCGAAGCTCGCCGCCGGCAGCTCCCTCCGTCTCCTCCTGCCTGACGACCACCGGGAGGACCGCCCTTGAGTGGCGGATCCATCCCCGCCCTCGGGGCCCCGCGAGGAGCCGCCAATCACCGGCGACGATCGCTGGAGTTCCGCTTCCGCTCGGGACAGAGGAAGAGGAGGGAGAAGACTAGTCGAACGTGACCAGTGGGCCCCCTGGACCCACTGTCAGTGACCCACCTCTCCGCCATGCGTGATAAGTGAAAGCGTAAAGCCCCCAAGTACGTAACCCTACACCGAAAGCATATTCGAGACTGAAACGTTTTCTTTTTGTTTTATTTTTAAAAACACATTTGACCAAAACTTTGACTATCTATAACTCGTTAAATTTAACTCCAAATGAATTAATTCTTTTTCCTACCTCTCTCAAGTATGGTCTAGTTTATTTTAAGATTTATTTCAAAAAAATTCAAACAACTTTTTTGTGCTACTTTGGAATAGTGTGTTAATTTAAATTATTTCAAAATAGGATTTTTGGAGAGAGGAAGGAAATCTTTCAAAGGCTTTGGAGTGCACCCTGCCTTTCCACACCATGAAGGCAAGCATTCTGAGCCCTGGCATAATATGTTGCATGCATGGTTTGACGCGTTTATAACACCACCTCCACACGTGGAACTCGTTATTTTATGTGGTGATGTGATCATTTGCATAAATGTTTATTTGTAATTTCCTTGCTGTTGGAAAAGGACATGTTTGTGATAATGATCACCCTCGTATGCCATTCGTGCCTACCAGAAGGAAAACGGGAAATTCCCTGTCTTGGGTAGACCCGAGCTTGTCCCTAGTTCCTCGTCGAGACGAGTGTGTCTGGCATGGCATGAAGGGTACGATGAGTGGTGAGTCTATCTCTTGATGAAATATATTCGTTATGCTAATCATGCAGGGAATACCTAAAACCTCCTGAGTCGACCATAGATCGAGTCTTGTTCCAGTAACCCCCATACTTGCTATGTACTACCACTTGTCCCTGCCGCAAGTAGGGTACGGTTCAGTAAGTTGTCAACCCCTTTCAAGCACACACCGTACAGAGAGGCCATGGTGGAAGATATTGGTTGTAGCCGGTAGGCAGGCCACCTGGTTCGGGGGCATGGGTGTTTCCGGTTGGGACCGAGAGGGGAGGCCACCCCTTAGAGCGCGCGATATAAATTTGATCCCATGCTACATGAGGTTGTAGCCTCCCCACTTAGAGTTTGCTTAACAAGTGTCGTGGGTGATTCCAGACACCGGTGAGTTAAGCTGGTGTGTGCAAGTTAGGTGTGTTTTCAACTAAAAGGCCGTAGATGGAATTAGTCCCGATGAACTAAAGGAATTCGTTACTCGTGGGTACAGAGTACACCCTCTGCAGAGATTAAACCTATTCGAATAGCCGTGTCCATGGACAAGGATTACAGTCTGGGTTGGGTCAAGTGTCGGTCTTAGTGTCGGTCTTCGGAGGAGAAACTGTTAAACCAGAACTCGGATCACAATTTGAGACTTGTGATGATTATGATTATTATTTCATTGTGGACTAACCCTTTATATTATTGGTATTACCGAATACCCCTAATGGTACTGTCTCCTGGATATTCACTGTGATTATTTCATTTACTTATAAGCCCTTTATGTGGTGTCGCTCAGACGCCCGACTGTGGCATGCTTCTTATTTCATTTACTTATAAGCCCTTTATGTGGCGTCGCTCAGACGCCCGACTGTGGCATGCTTGTTATTTCATTTACTTATAGGCCCTTTATGTGGCGTCGCTCAGACGCCCTACTGTGGCATGCTTGTTACTTCATTTACTTATAAGCCCTTTATGTGGGGTTGCTCAGACGCCCGACTGTGGCATGCTTGTTATTTCATTTACTTATAAGCCCTTTATGTGGCGTCGCTCAGACGCCCGACTGTGGCATGCTTGTTATTTCATTTAATTATAAGCCCTTTATGTGGCGTCGCTCAGACGCCCGACTTTGGCATGCTTGTTATTTCATTTACTTGATCATTTACCCATGATTTACTTAAATAGTATACTCGCGTGCATCATGAACCTTATTTCATAACTTTCAGAGTGATCATTGAATATTTTGAAGCATGATTATCAGTGGCTATGTTATACATGTGTTCTTAATGTTTGCGAGTACATTCAAAGTACTCACTGGCTTGTCCCTGGCTATTGTCTTGGCCAGATATCTGCTTCGAGAGGATGCGTTGCGATGTCAGCCCCGTACACTAGGAAATGGTGTTAGCAGCTTCGCGAAGGTAGGAGTTAACCTGGTCAGCTGTTCGTGTGGGAAATGGAGTCCCATACATGGATGATCCACAAACCGCTTCCGCCATCAACCACTAGAAACCATTTATTGTACTCATAAGCCACAATGGTCTTGTACTACATATTTTGTATTTTTGCTTGGATTTTCTGTATCAAGTTGATGCCTCATCAGCTAATAGTAATCCTGGGGTTGATGAGCTCGACGGCCATTTTCTGGAAATCAATGCCCGGAAAACCGGTCGCGATAGACTTGGTATCAGAGCCAGGCTGACCATTGGCTAATCCTATCTTAGCCAGGTCAATAGACTTAGGCAAACCAACCCACCAAGCCATAACCAAACCCCAGCCAAGCTTCTCATGCAAGATAACCCCACAGTGACCCGACACCTTTTGGCAGTCGGTGCCCAACCTACCAGCCTAGCCGTCGACCATGCGCCAGTGACCGGCCCCCTAAATAGTCCTTTCTCGCAAGCGTACAAAGGAAGACTCCGTCCCCTTTTCCTATAAAAAGGGCACGCTAGCCCCCACCCAACACAGCACAACCTCTACCAAACCAAGCCACAATGCCTGGCCCAGTCGTGCACAATGAGACCACAGCAACCAACCTTGAAGGTTTTGTGACCATACTCGCAAACCTCACCCATCGTGCCTATGCGTTAGAAGAGCCCCCAGAATATGTTGTGTACCAAGGACCCATAAGCGGTGAGAGCCGTCAATTCTGGGCCACTGTACACATCTACGGTAGGGGTCTAGCACCCGAATGCCCCTACAGGTTCACCGGAAGAACAACTTCCTTTGAGCCACAGCCATACAACTAGCTGCTCGAGAAGCTATAGTTCATCTCCGGCACTTGTCGCCCAGAGTTAACTGTCGCTCGTTCCACTACTACCCCATGCGTGAAGGGTATGGTAGACCACCCCAAGTTGCCATCGGAGATCACGAGACAGATCCTGCATTGTTGCACCTAGTGCGCTATGTAAGTGCACTAGAGGAGTTGTGCGATCAAATCACCATTGATCTAATCGCAACTCGTGGAGAGCTGGTGCGTCGACCCCCGGAAAGAGAAGAGAACGAGCCCAATGCCGACAACCCAGTCGTGCTATTTGGACACCCGATCGAGTCCCTGAGGTCTGCCCCAGCCATCGGTCAAGGTGCTGCGATAACCCCAGAAGTGCTTCGTCGCATATTGGGAGCACACTCCAATGGGGTTATGGCCAACAATCCCCGAGATGGTCATCATCGCTACCCCGAGCCTGTAGCCCCTCAACCCACTCCAGCTAATTCCGACAATGAGACCCAGGGAGAAGCCTCAACATCCACCAGGCATGCCCGCCTGGATGTAAACGAGGTAGACTAAGTCACCCGAGTCATATCGAGGACCAGTGTACCCTCGCTTTGTAATCGTGTGGCCTTGTAAATAAACGCTGCCTGTTGTCATGCCTCTGTTTTAAAAGTAGCCTTGCCTGGATACGCCAGTATGCAGTGTAAGATTTCTATCCTTGGCACAGTTACCAAAAACCTCCCCGACAACCCCCACAGTAACACATCACTTTAGTGAAATGTGTGAATCTGTGGCTTGACCCTGACCCGTGGAGCAGAGCTGGAAATTTATTTACCATTCACCACGGTAAAAATAACCCAGCTCCAGTGCTATAAAGAGGCCACCACGTGACCTTGCCAAGCACCTCTCACCTTGTGCACCACCCTCACAACCATTTCGTTGCCATGCCGAGCCCCAGCATTTACCTGAGAACCCCAGATGCAACCCCGGGTAGTTTTGTCAAGATATTGTGGGATTTTACCTGCAGTACCATGGGCGCTATCCAGCCACCCCAGTACGAGTTGTTCAAATTGAGAATCACCTCTTCCACCTCGAGATATTGGGCCACAGTACACATCCCTTCCGTAAACTCAAACCAAGACCCAACAGAGGTCTCCTTCGTGGGGAAACCTATGCCAACCCCCCAGATGGCCGTGGAAGCTGCGGCATATGAAGCGCTTGCTCGCCTTCAATTCGCGGTACCCTATGCCAGCGAACGAGGGTATTATTACTTCCCGAGCCGTGCAGCGCCAGGAGGAGTAACATCTTTTCCCGGTGGACGAATTGAGAGAGACCCAGTCCTGGCCAACCTTCTCCAGTACGTCATCGCTCAAGAGCGTTTAACCCAACTCGTGATAGGGTTATCTCCAGAGCCTTGCAGATTTAAATCCTCAGATCGCCATTGGCAGAGCACTAAGGCCCAACCAGGAGAGACATGTGCATCGACTGGTCAATCCACTTTCCCCGATAGAAGAAGAGTGTGTCTCAGTACCAGAGACATTTTCTCGGGACCCCGTCCAGTTACCGTTTGCATTATAGACGTCGCTGCTACGTTTATTGTTGCAACTTTTGTTTTTAAGTTGTAACTTATGCATGGTACCCCGAGTTTGCGCAACGAGTAAATCTTTAGTTTCAATTAATGTTGGTGATTCTGGTGCATTACTATTTTCTTCCGCGAATAATCCTGGAGTGAGATTTCTTTTCCCTGTATTGCTACATCTACACCTTCTCACGACATGGATTATTTTATTTCACACAGCACCACGGCAGCAGACTCACAACCGTAATCATTCGATTGCATACACTGTTTGCAAAACTTTGCAATGGTGTTACATTTCGCTAATCACCCCCCTAACAACAGTTAGCACCCGGCACACCCCACCTACTCCTCGTGATCACCTCCACCGCAGAGAGCCAGCACCCGAGCCGTAGCATCGCGACGATCATCAAGGATCATCGCGCACAGAAGCACGGAGAGCCCAGTAGGGGCGCCAGCCCTCCGCATATCAGGATCGCGAACCAGTCCGGCATCGCCTCCGCCATTAGAGCCTCACCCAAGCTTTTGTAAGCAGGAAATGGAGGAAGGAGGAGGAGGAGAAGCGGGTCCAGGTGTCAGGAAGAAGAGAGGGACACCTCGGCCGTTTTATAGCTCGAGCTCGGTGTACGGTGGGCGAAGTCCACCAACGCTGTTTGTCGCCTGATCGCCGGTGTTCGGAGTCGAATCCGCAAGCAGTGCCGACAGCACGCTGGCCCCGCGAGGTGAGTGCACGCTGCCCCGGCAGCTAGCACGCCGCGCACTACCACGGTACAGCCTAGATGCCCTACGCGCTAGACGTCACCGGTGGAAAAAGCGCGCGGGAGAGAGGAAGAAGAGAGAGCTAGAGGAAGAAGAAGAGGCCGACAGTGGGCCCTGGGTCCACTTGTCAACTAGAGAGAGCACTGTGCTCTCGGGTGCGACCAGCGTATTCGTAAATTTAGAAGTTATTCTAAATTTATATCCAGCATAGAAATCTAACGTTTTTGTCCCGAACCGTAGATTTGTCCACGTAGCGCCAGTATTCACACTTTGGTTTTACACCACTTATTGCCCTCTCACTGCAGCCACATTTTTATTGCATATAATTTTCTTAAAATAGCTTTTAACAAATCTCGAGGACGAGATTTTTCTTAAGGGGGGTAGTGTTGTGACACCCCAAAATTTTGACCTTCTTTTAATGGATTAAAATTTTGCCAGGAATTTAAAACTTTGATTTTTCTGAGCTCTCTTTTGATTTTTTTTAACCATTTTCTTCCTCGTTGTGATGGAGTTTTTCCCATAGTGAAAACCTTACAAATATGTTATTGGGCCTGTTTAACCACTCAAGAAAAACTTTTCCTCTTTTAGTAGAACTAGTTAAATAATTAAGTTACTTGATTTTTATTTTTGTTGAAAATGGTTTTTCAAGGTTAAATGGCCATATTTGAACTACAACCATTTGATAAATTCACTTAAAATTCCAACCAAAATTTGGAGATGTCATGTGATGTTTTTAAATCACTTTTATACAAAAATATCTTTTATTCTTGAAATATTTTGAGTCCTACTCCCAAGTTTCTTCTCTGATCCATAGTACAATTTTGCACTACAACCCATTTAAATTCTTCTTTCTAGCCTCGACCAAAATTATGGGATGATAGTAGCAGCATATGATTCAACTTTATGCAAAAACCTAGTATTGTTCTTTGGAAAAATTGAGTGAATCAACCTCATCTTCATTTTGGTCCAACATAATGGATTGTACAGCAACCACATTTTTAATTGCTCCTCTACCCATGATTCCTTTTCCTACTTGTAGTCCTCCCTGCAAAACCCTTAAGTCCAGAAGAGTGGTCCCATTGGATGACTCTAAGTGCTTGCAATCATGCCCTTTTCTTTCTGTCCAAAACTGAAGTTCTGCAAAATGTGCACTAGCAAGTTTCTACTTTTGTCCAAATGACCTTACCACCCTCTCTTTCACCTAAAGAGACCACCATCTGGAGATTTTGGCCCCTCCAAGAAATGCCTAAGTGCCCTTGGCATTTTGTCAAACACCTTATGGGCATGATCTGTTTTGACATGAATTTTGGCACTACAATATGAGCTTGCACCTTTGATCAAACCAACATGTCCACTAGGCTCCCAGTCACTCATAACCTAGGTTTGCTAAGTCCCCGCCTCACCCGAGACCTCTAGCACGCCCTGGCTTTTCGTCGAGCACGTCCCGTGCGTGCACTGGGTGCGCCCAGAGCGCGCCAATTGCAGCCGCACGTGCGCCCGAGCCACCGCGTCCCGCCCCGCACTCACTCCGGTCCGTGACCGACCGTAGCCAGCATGCCGTGTCCCCTTCTGCACCCCACGAGCCCTCCAGCTCTCGCCATGTCTCCGGTAGACCAACAGCTAGCCGCCACTGCCGCCCGACAGCTCCTGCACTAGCCAGCGCCGCCCAAACCACCTCGGCTCGCCAGCTCGCCCTTGGAACAGTAGCTGCTCGTCCGCTAGCTCCTGCCGCCATCCCCAGCCTCGCCACGATGCCCTGCAGCTACAGAAAGGCGGTCGCCGACGAGATCATCCGTGGCCGCCGCTGAACCGCCTCGACCCGCCTATTTAAGGAAGCCCCGAGCCCGTTCCCGCACACAGGCGACCTCAGGCCACCCCAATGGCGCTTCCCTAGCCCGCAATGGACCCAGGGAGGTTTTCTTCCCCGTCTCCGGCAACTCCTACCGCCGCCACCGCCCTGGCCATTCCGGCACCACTAGGACCGCCCCATCTCCACTCTCTCCACCAGGAGCCTTCTCTCCCTCCAGTGAACCTTCCCCCCTGCTCGATTTTGATCGGGAGCCACCGCAGCCTCAAAAGCACTATGCTCCCGAAGCCTCCTCCGCCGCGAAGCTCGCCGCCGGTAGCTCCCTCCGTCTCCTCCTGCCTGACGACCACCGGGAGGAGCGCCCTTGAGTGGCGGATCCATCCCCGCCTCGGGGCCCCGCGAGGAGCCGCCAATCGCCGGCGACGATCGCCGGAGTTCCGCATCCGCTCGGGACGGAGGAAGAGGAGGGAGAAGACTAGTCAAACCTGACCAGTGGGCCCCCTGGACCCACCGTCAGTGACCCTACCCCGAAAGCGTATTCGAGACTAAAATGTTTCCTTTTTGTTTTATTTTTAAAAACAGATTTGTCCAGAACTTTGACTATCTATAACTCTTTAAATATAACTCCAAATGAATTAATTCTTTTTCCTAGCTCTCTCAAATATGGTCTAGTTTATTTTAAGATTTATTTTAAAAAAATTCAAACAACTTTTTTGTGCTACTTTGGAATTGTGTGTTAATTCAAATTATTTCAAAATAGGATTTTTGGAGAGAGGAAGGAAATCTTTCAAAGGCTTTGGAGTGCACCCTGCCTTTCCACACCATGAAGGCAAGCATTCTGAGCCCTGGCATAATATGTTGCATGCATGGTTTGACGCGTTTATAACACCACCTCCATACGTGGAACTCGTTATTTTATGTGGTGATGTGATCATTTGCATAAATGTTTATTTGAAATTTCCTTGCTGTTGGAAATGGACATGTTTGTGATAATGATCACCCTCGTATGCCATTCGTGCCTACCGGAAGGAAAACGGGAAAGTCCCTATCTTGGGTAGACCCGAGCTTGTCCCTAGTTCCTCGTCGAGACGAGTGTGTCCGACATGGCATGAAGGGTACGATGAGAGGTGAGTCTGTCTCTTCATGAAATATACTCGTTATGCTAATCATGCAGGGAATACCTAAAACCTCCTGAGTCGACCATAGATCGAGTCTTGTTCGAGTAACCCCCATACTTGCTATGTACTACCACTTGTCCCTGCCGCAGGTAGGGTACGGTTCATTAAGTTGTCAACCCCTTTCAAGCACACACCGTACAGAGAGGCCATGGTGGAAGATACTGGTTGTAGCCGGTAGGCAGGCCACCTGGTTCGGGGGCATGGGTGTTTTCGGTTGGGACCGAGAGGGGAGGCCACCCCTTAGAGCGCGCGATATAAATTTGATCCCATGCTACACGAGGTTGTAGCCTCCCCACTTAGAGTTTGCTTAACAAGTGTCGTGGGTTGTTCCAGACACCGGTGAGTTAAGCTGGTGTATGCAAGTTAGGTGTGTTTTCAACTAAAAGGCCATAGATGGAATTAGTCCCGATGGACTAAAAGAATCCGTTACTCGTGGGTAAAGAGTACACCCTCCGCAGAGATTAAACCTATTCGAATAGCCGTGTCCATGGTTAAGGATTACAGTCTGGGTTGGGTCAAGTGTCAGTCTTAGTGTCGGTCTTCGGAGGAGAAACTGTTAAAACAGAACTGGGATCACAATTTGAGACTTATGATGATTATGATTATTATTTCGTTGTGGACTAACCCTTTATATTATTGGTATTATCGAATACTCCTGATGGTACTGTCTCCTGGATATTCACTGTGATTATTTCATTTACTTATAAGCCCTTTATGTGGTGTCGCTCAGACGCCGGACTATGGCATGCTTCTTATTTCATTTACATATAAGCCCTTTATGTGGCGTCGCTCAGACGCCCGACTGTGGCATGCTTGTTATTTCATTTACTTATAAGCCCTTTATGTGGCATCGCTCAGACGCCCGACTGTGGCATGCTTGTTATCTCATTTACTTATAAGCCCTTTATGTGGTGTCGCTCAGACGCCCGACTATGGCATGCTTGTTATTTCATTTACTTATAAGCCCTTTATGTGGCGTCGCTCAGACGCTCGACTGTGGCATGCTTGTTATTTCATTTACTTATAAGCCCTTTATGTGGCGTCGCTCAGACGCCCGACTGTGGCATGCTTGTTATTTCATTTACTTGATCGTTTACCCATGATTTACTTAAATAGTGTACTCGCGTGCATCATGAACCTTATTTCATAACTTTCGGAGTGATCATAGAATATTTTGAAGCATGATTATCAGTGGCTATGTTATACCTGTGTTCTTAATGTTTGCGAGTACATTCAAAGTACTCACTGGCTTGTCCCTGGCTATTGTCTTGGCCAGATATCTGCTTGGAGAGGATGCGTTGCGACGTCAGCCCCGGACACTAGGCAATGGTGTTAGAAGCCTCGCGAAGATAGGAGTTAACCTAGTCAGTTGTTCCTGTGGGAAATGGAGTCCCATACATGGATGATCCACAAACCGCTTCCGCCATCAACCACTAGAAATCTTTTATTGTACTCATAGGCCACAATGGTCTTGTACTACATATTTTGTATTTTTGCTTGGATTTTCTGTACCAAGTTGATGCCTCATTAGCTAACAATAATCCTGGGGCTGATGAGCTCGACGGCCATTTTCTGGAAATCAATGCCCGGAAAACCGGTCACGACAATGGCTTCTTCCGCTGACTGGATTTAGAGCCGCTGAATCCGGCGTTAACCGTTGTGCCCTCAGTTTCTTCATTGTTGTTTCGACGCTTATCTTTTTTGCATTCTGGCCTGACATTTCTATCCCTGGATCCGGAAGTGCCAGGGGTCGCTGATACTGTTTCTTCTACGAGCCAACCAGCTGTCTTCTCCCACGCAGAAGCAGGTCGTGAGTGTGGTAAGAGCTGCCATAGACTTCTGCTTTTCCTGACTGAGGTTTAGGGCAAGCCATTCGTCGCGGACACTATGCTTAAAGGCCACGAGGGCTTCAGCGTCTGGATAGTCGATGATTTGGTTCTTTTTAATTAAGAACCTAGTCCAGAGTTTGGGGCTGACTCTCTGGATTGCTGGACTATATGACTAAGGTCATCAGCGTCCAGCGGCCGGACATAGGTACGATGGAAGTCGTCTTGAAAGGCATCCTCCAAATCTTCCAAGCTACCAATGGAGTTCTTTGGGAGGCTCTTTGACCAGTGTCGTGTTGGTCCTTTTAGCTTTTGGGGGAGGTATTTAATGGCATGGAGATCGTCACTGCGAGCCATGTGAATATGGAGAAGAAAATCTTCAATCCATACCGCGGGATCTGTCATTCCATCATACGATTCAACATTAACGGGTTAAAACCCTTCTAGAAACTCGTGTTGCATTACCTCATCGGTAAAGCAAAGGCGTGTGCGGCTCCTCTGTATCGGGCAACGTCACGACGGAGTTCGGGTGACATCCGTGTTCGGTTTTCAGCCCAGGTGAGGTTATGCTTATCGTGCCAAGCTTGATGGCCGTCGTCTCACATTGGAGCATGCCCCCTTGATCCATAGATTTATCTAGCCTGACTGGCTCTATCGTCCAAGTCCTGGCTTAAGTCGTTGGTGTAGCCCAGAGCTACTGCCTCTTTGCCTCGACGGCGAGGTTGTAAGGGGCTGGTGCTCGGCATAAGTAGCCGCTTTGTCTCGTCCACGTGGTGGTCGGCCTGGTTTATTAGAATGATTATATCTTGACGGTATTGGCTCAGGGGCCTCAACATCGAATTGTGGCAGTAACCTACGCTTCGGATAACTCTTTATTGGGCGCTCGAGGCCATATTCCTCGGCAGCTAGGACCTGGGTCCCTCTGTCGTTGAGCGTATCCTGTTTGGCTTGAAGTTGTTGGTGTTTCTTTTTGGCTCCTCATAGTGGCGATGAGCTGTTGCTTTGAGCGCTCTTGCTCGAGGGGTTCCTCTGGCATGATGAAGTCTTCATTGCCGAGGATGACATCCTCCTCGGGTATCGGTAGATAGTTACTATCCTCTGAATCCTCATTCTCGACTAGCTCGATGGGGTTAACTTTTCCCTCCCCCCACTCATCCTGCTCGGAGGCAGGCAAGGCGGGGTCTTCGGGATCTTCAGCATCGTCCGAAGTGTTATTGTCTCCGGTGCCGGTATTTTTTTCCTTTTCGCTACGCGATTTTGAGGAGCGTCGCTGACGTCGATGTTTTGGTGTTGCCTCAACAGGCTCGTCCTCCATCGAATTCGTGCCATCATCGTCGTCATCGTCCTTTTTAGGTGTATCCACCATTGCTACCTCTTGAGCACTGCGTTGGATTTTCCCGAAGAGGAGAGGATGATGCAGCAAAGTAGCATAAGTATTTCCCACAGTTTTTGAGAACCAATGTATCAATCTAGTAGGAGGCTACGCGCAAGTGCCTCTTACCCGCACAAAAACAATAGCTCCTCGCAACCAACACGATTAGGGGTTGTCAATCCCTTCACGGTCACTTAGGAGAGTGAGATCTGATAGAGATGATAGATAATATTTTTGGTATTTTTGGTATAGAGATGCAAAGTGAAATGTAAAAGGCAAAGTAAAAAAGCAAAGCAAGATTAAAGTGATGGAGATTGATATGATGAGAATAGACCCGGGGGCCATAGGTTTCACTAGTGGCTTCTCTCAAGAGCATAAGTATTCTTCGATGGGTGAACAAATTATTGTTGAGCAATTGACAGAATTGAGCATATTTATGAGAATATCTATGTATGATCATGTATATAGGCATCACGCCCGAGAAAAGTAGACCGACTCCTGCCTGCATCTACTACTATTACTCCACTCATCGACCGCTATCCAGCATGCATCTAGAGTATTAAGTTAAAAACTGAGTAATGCCTTAAGCACAATGACATGATGTAGAGGGATACTTTCATGCAATATGGTAAAAACCCCAACTTGTTATCCTCGATGGCAACAATACAATACGTGTCGTGCTACCCCTTCTATCACTGGGAAAGGACACCGCAAGATTGAACCCAAAGCTAAGCACTTCTCCCATGGCAAGAAAAACCAATCTAGTAGGCCAAACCAAACTGATAGTTCGAAGAGACTTGCGAAGATAACCAATCATACATAAAACAATTCAGAGAAGATTCAAATATTATTCATAGATAGACTTGATCATAAACCCACAATTCATCGGTCTCAACAAACACACCGCAAAAAGAAGATTACATCGAATAGATCTCCACGAGAGAGGGGGAGAACATTGTATTGAGATCCAAAAAGAGAGAAGAAGCCATCTAGCTAATAACTATGGACCCGCGGGTCTGAGGTGAACTACTCACACCTCATCGGAGGGGCTAGAATGATGTAGAAGCCCTCCGTGATGATGGCCCTCTCCGGCGGAGCTCCGGAACAGGCCCCAAGATGGGTTCTCATGGGTATAGAAGGTTGTTGCAGTGTAATTAGGTTTTTGGCACCGTTTCTGATTGTTTGGGGGTACGTAGGTATATATAGGAGGAAGGAGTACGTTGGTGGAGCTCCGAGGGGCCCACGAGGCAGGGGGCGCGCCCCCCACCCTCGTGACTGCCTATATTGTTCCTTGGAATAGGGTCCAAGTCTCCTGGATCATGTTCGGTGAGAAAATCACGTTCCCGAAGGTTTCATTCCGTTTGGGCTCCGTTTGATATTTTGTTTCTCCGAAACACTAAAATAGGCAAAAACAACAATTCTGGGCTGGGCCTCCGGTTAATAGGTTAGTCCCAAAAATAATATAGAAGTGGAAAATAAAGCCCAATATAGTCCAAAACAGTAGATAATATAGCATGGAGCAATCAAAAATTATAGATACGTTGGAGACGTATCAGGCATCCCCAAGCTTAATTCCTTCTCGTCCTCGAGTAGGTAAATGAAAGAAAGAGAATTTTTGATGCGGAGTGCTAGTTGGCATGATTTCAATGTAAAACTTCTTAATTGTGGTATGAATATTCAGATTCGAAAGATTCAAGAGAAAAGTTCATATTGACATAAAAAATAATAATACTTCAAGCATACTAACAAACTAATTATGTCTTCTCAAAATAACATGGCCAAAAAAAGTTATCCCGACAAAATCATATAGTCTGGCTATGCTCCATCTTCACCACACTAAGTTTTAAATCATGCACAACCCCGATGACAAGCCAAGCCATTGTTTCATACTTTAACATTGTCAAAACTTTTTCAATCTTCATGCAATACATGTGCGTGAGCCATGGATATGGCACTATATATGGAATAGAATGGTGGTTGTGGAGAAGACAAAAAGAGGGGAAGATAATCTCACATCAACTAGGCGTATCAGCAGGCTATGGAGATGCCCATTAATAGATATCAATGTGAGTCAGTAGGGATTGCCATGCAACGGATGCACTAGAGCTATAAGTATATGAAAGCTCAACAAAAGAAACTAAGTGGGTGTGCGCCCAACTCGCTTGCTCACGAAGACCTAGGGCATTTTGAGGAAGCCCATCATTGGAATATACAAACCAAGTTCTATAATGAAAAATTCCCACTAGTATATGAAAGTGACAAAATGAGAGACTCTCTATCATGAAGATCATGGTGCTACTATGAAGCACAAGTGTGGTAAAAGGATAGTAACATTGTCCCTTCTCTCTTTTTCTCTATTTTTTTATTTGGGCCTTTTCTATTTTTTATGGCCTCTTTTTTTCGTCCGGAGTCTCATCCCGACTTGTGGGGGAACCATAGTCTCCATCATCCCTTCCTCACTTGGGACAATGCTCTAAAAATGATGATCATCACACTTTTATTTTTCTTACAACTCAACAATTACAAGTCGATTCTTCGAATGCCTCCGGCGGTGTACCGGGATGTGCAATGAATCAAGAGTTACATGTATGAAAGAATTATGAACGGTGGCTTTGCCACAAATACGATGTCAACTACATGATCTTGCTAGGAATATGACAATGATGGAGCGTGTCATATTAAACGGAACGGTGGAGAGTTGCATGGCAATATATCTCTGAGTGGCTATGGAAATGCCATGATAGGTAGTTATGGTGGCTGTTTTGAGGAAGATATATGGTGGGTGTATGATACCGGCGAGAAGTGCGCGGTATTAGACAGGCTAGCAATGGTGGAAGGAAGGGAAAAGTGCGTATAATCCATGGACTCAATATTAGTCATAAATAACTCATATACTTATTGCAAAAATCTAGAAGTTATCAAAGCAAAGTATTACGCGCATGCTCCTAGGGGGATAGATTGGTAGGAAAAGACCATCGCTTGTCCCCGACCGCCACTCATAAGGAAGACAATCAATAAATAAATCATGCTCAGACTTCATCACATAACGGTTCACCATACGTGCATGCTACGGGAATCACAAACTTCAATGCTAGTATTATTTAAATTCACAACTACTTAACTAGCATGACTCTAATATCACCATCTTCATATCTCAAAACAATTATCAAGCTCAATCTTTTCTTAGTATTCAACGCACTCAAAAGAAAGTTTCACAAATCTTGAATACCAAGCATATTAATATTAAGCAAATTACCATGCTATTAACGACTCTCAAAATGATCTAAGTGAAGCATGAGAGATCAATAGTTTCCTTAAAACAAATCCACCACCGTGCTCTAAAAGATCTAAGTGAAGCACTAGAGCAAAAATTATAAGGCTCAAAAGATATAAGTGAAGCACATAGAGCAAAACTATAAAGCTCAAAAGATATAAGTGAAGCACATAGAGTATTCTATCAAATTCCAATTCATATATGGCTCTCTCGAAAGGTGTGTACAACAAGGATGATTGTGGCACACTAGCAAACAAAGACACAAATAATACAACACGCTCCAAGCAAAACACATATCAGGTGGTGAATAAAAATATAGCTCCAAGTAAAATTACCGATGGAAGTAGACGAAAGAGGGGATGCCTTCTGGGGCATCCCCAAGCTTTGACTTTTTGGTGTCCTTGGATTATCTTGGGGGTGCCATGGGCATCCCCAAGATTAGTCCCTTTCCACTCCTTGTTCCATAATCCATCAAAAGAATTTACCCAAAACTTGAAAAATTCACAACACAAAACTCAATAGAAATCTCTTGAGCTCCGTTAGAGAAAGAAAACAAAAGACCACTTCAAGGTACTGTAATGAACTCATTATTTATTTATATTGGTGTTAAACCTACTGTATTCCAACTTCTCTGTGGATTATAAACTATTTTACTAGCCATGGATTCATCAAAATAAGCAAACAACACACGAAAAACAGAATCTGTCAAAAAAAAGAACAGTCTGTAGTAATCTGTAACTAACGCAAACTTCTGGAACTCCAAAAACTCTACGAAAATAGGAAGACCTAGAAAATTTGTTTAATGATTAGAAGCAATTGGAATCAGTATTTTATCACGTTCTGGTGATTTTTAACAATTGGTTTCGTGAACAGAAAGATTCTGGAAATTACAGCAAGATCAAATAACTATCATCCAAGAAGATCCTATAGGTCTAACTTGTCACAAACACTAATTAAAGCACAAAACTACATCTAATCAGAAGTTAGATGGATTACTTACTCCTAAACGGAAGCAAAAACCAAAAAACTAAAATAAAATTGGGTTGCCTCCCAACAAGCGCTATCGTTTAACACCCCTAGCTAGGCATAAAAGCGAGGATAGATCTAGGTATTGCCATCTTTGGTAGGCAATCCATAAGTGGCTCTCATGATAGATTCAAATGGAAATTTTATTTTCTTTCTAGCGAAGTGTTCCATGCCCTTTTTAATGGAAATTGAAATATAATGTTCCCTTCCTTCATATCAATAATTGCACCAACCGTTCTAAGGAAAGGTCTACCCAGAATAATAGGGCAAAAAGGATTGCAATATATATCAAGAACGATAAAATCTACGGGCACATAATTCCTATTTGCACCAATAAGAGCATCGTTAATTCTTCCTATAGGTATTTTAATAGTGGATTCCGCAAGAAGCAAGTTTAGAGAGCAATCATCAAAGTCACAGAAATCTACCAAATCACACAAGGTGTTGGTGATAATGGAGACACTAGCACCCAAATCACACAAAGCATAGAACTCATAATCTTTAATTTTAATTTTAATTTTAATTGTAGGTTCCCACTCATCATAGAGCTTTATAGGGATAGAGACCTTCAACTCAAGTTTTTCTTCATAAGATTGCATCAAGGCATCAACAATGTGTTCTGCAAAGGCCTTATTTTCACTATAAGCATGAGGAGAATTTGGCACGGATTGCAACAAGGAAATACAATCAATTAAAGAGCAACTTTCATAATTAAATTACTTTATATCCAATATAGTGGGTTTAGCAAACTCTAGATTTTTATGTCTTTCAATCCCACTTTTATCAATTTCATCATCAAGATCTAAATACTCCGAATTTTGGTAACACCTTCTAGCTAAAGGAAGATCATATTCAGTTTCATCAAGGTTAATATTGCAAAACAAAATTTTAATAGGGGACTGTCGGATTTCGGGTTCCGGCAGACCCTTAAGGTTCGAACACTGGGGTGCGCGCGGATATCTCTCCCCTACCGATCTATGTCCGGTCCTCTCGTGCGAGCTAAGATGGAAAAATGATGAACAACACAGGAGACATGAGGTTTATACTGGTTTGGGCCACTGTTGTGGTGTAATACCCTACTCCATTGTGTGGTGTGGTGGATTGCCTCTAGGGCTGATGATGAACAGTAGAAGGGAAGAACAGCCTCGCGAGGGGTGTTCTTGAGCTGGTGCGGTGTGTTCTATTTGGTCTCTACCAGATTTCTGTATGCCTCTACTCCATGGTGGCTAGCTCTATTTATAGAGGCCCTGGGCCTCTCCCCGAATAATTGAGCGGGAAGGGCGCCAAAATTTGGCCATTTTGAAGGGGAACATCTAGTACAAGTTATCCTGACCAAAGGTGGTCTTCGACTGCCAAAAGCACTGGTGATGACGCCGTCTTGGGCTCCACGATGACCTTCGTCCAGCCGTCCGGCTGGTCTTGGTTTCGTTGCACCGAAATGGTAACCTTTGCCTGATGCCTTGGCCTGTGCTTGCTCCCTTTGCACCAAAGTGGAAACAAGGACTTTGCCCAGGCCGGCGCTTGCCTGGCCTTGCTCGTCATGTGGGGCTGATTTTGTGAAGCAGATACCCAGCTTCGACGAGTGGGGGCTGCGCCAGGCTGGCCTCACGGGGCCACGCGAGAACCCAGTCGCCATGGTTGTTCCCCCTGCCGCCCTCAGCGGTCCTTCCTCAGGCGACAGGGCGGGGAGAGAACCGACGGGAGCTGAGGCAGCTGATGTCGAGGTGTTGGCGCCGCGTGGAGCTTCGAAGGCGACGTCCTCCGAGGTCCGCCCTAGGGCGGCGGTGGATGCCGGGTCACGGCCTTTGGCTCTCAAGGCCAGGGCTCCTGAGCCCCCAGCCGCTCTTCGCGAGGCGACGCCTGACGACGCCCCTGGAGCGGACTCCACCGGTGCCGACCATCCCAAGGCTTCTTCTGCACCCCAGGCCGACCCGCTCCCCAGGCACTTAGGTCGGTTCCGCGTAGACTTCGAGGCTCTCTGCAAGAGGAAAGAGGCCTCGGGTGGCAGCGAACGCCCTCGCCGCTTGTTGAAGCGCAGGAAGTACTTTGCCATGGACGAGTAAGTCTTCTTCTTTCTCTTCTCATTTGCCTTGTTATCCTTGTGGCTGATTGTGGCCTCTCAGGCCCCGTCTTGTTGAATCCGCCTAGTCTACCCGGGAGCCAGCCCTCGCATCTTCGCCCCCTTTGCTGGCTCCAAGCCCGCCGAGCTTGAGTGACACTCTTGCTGCTGGACCGGTTGGGGGAGTGATCCGCTCCATAGAGCACCTCGAGCCTGCTCGCCCGATGCCCTTTCTTCACGAGCCTTCTTAGGGCACGCCAGGCTTGCCCCATGCTCCTCCTCTGATCATAGAGGGTGAATGGTTGAAGTCTGCCCTTGGCTCCGCCTCCGTGGGCGGACTGACGCCAGGCCGGACTCCCAGAGGGGTCCGTTCGGCGATGGTTGGGGTGGCAGCCCCCAGCCCCACACCTGGAGGGGGCTCGCCGCCTCGGGGACCTCCGCATGCTCCGGCAGAAGAAGGTGATGCGGAAGACGTGCTCCGGCATGCTCAAGAGCGTCGCGCCCTTCACGAAGTGTTTCTCCAGGGGGCAGCGGATGCGATGAACCGGGTCGGGGCAGAGCTTGCCGCCGAGGATGTGCGCCTTGAGGCCAAAGGCCTGCGCCTCGCTGAGGAGAGGCGCAGGCTGAAGGTTGCCATCGCCCTCGCGCGCCACCAACGTGATCGTGACAACGCGAAGGCCGAAGCATCGTTAGCGGCTTCGCGGGAGGCCTGCTCCCAGGCCGTCGAGGAGGCTCGGGAGGCAGACCGACGATGCAAGGATGCAGAGGAGCGCATATGGGAGCTCCAAGCCCGGAGCAATTCCCTGGAGCAGCAAGTAGAACTGCGCCATGCAGCCCTCGGGTCGACCGGGCGGAGCTCCAGAGGCGCGAGGAGGCGCTGACGCTTGAGGCCGTCGTGCGCAGCCTTGACCAGGAGCGGTTGGAGTCGAGGGAGCGCCTGGTGGCCCAGGCGGAGGACTACATTGCGGTGCGCGAAGCCTGGATCCAGGAAGAGGTCGACCGCCGTGTGGTGGGAGCTTGCTCGGCCCTCGAGCGCGAATACGAGGCGAAGTTGATGCTGATCAAGGCCAAGGATGAGGGCAGGACAACGGCCATCAAGTCCAAGTTGGTTGAAGAGATGCGGCGTGCAGATTCCTCCGCAGCCGCCCTGGACGCGGCAAAGGCAGAGCTCTCCTCTTCCCGGGCTGAGCTGCTTCTTCTTCAACAGAGGGTTTACGATGCCGAGGCCGTCGCGCGGCAGAACGAGGATGAGATCCGCCAGCGGAGGGTCCTGGAGCACGAGCATGCTCCCATGCTTCAGATGCTCAGGGAAAAGGCCAACTCGGCCTTGGGTGAGATTTGCGAGGCCGCCGCTAAGGAACCGCATGAGACCAAGTATGCCGGCAACCTTCAGTTCTTCACCGACGTGGTGACGCTTCTGGAGAACCATTCCGAGAGGGCCCGTTGGCTCGTTGAAGAGAGGAGCCGAGCCTTGCTTAAGCGTGCCTTCTCCCGTGTCTTCAGCTATCTGCAGGGAAGGGACCCCCACTTCGACTTTGATGCCGCCATTGCACCCGTGCCCATAGCTGTGCGGGGTGACCTGGCGCAATGGGTGGAGAATAATGTGGATGCCCTCGTCCGGGCCTTCACGTCTGATGACGACGGTGTGGTCGTGGCCACTGATGGAGGTGGCGTTGTGAATGATCCTGGCGCTGACGGGACGCCGGCGGCGGCGACGACGATGTCAGCGATGCTTCCGAGGATCCCCCAGAAGACGCGATGAGTGATATGTTCGACTAGCCGTATACTACATTTTTCCATCCTGCACAAAGGAGACTCGGGCTCGGCCCTGAAGAATGTAAGAGCGTGTTGGGAGGGGAGGCCCCTCATGTAAATATTTGTGATTAGTACCCTGATAGGTGCGACATTACGCGTGAACCTAGTCGCTAGCCTGGTGATGGTCCAGCTGATTTGTTTACCTTTTGATCCTGACGAGCCCTGAGTGGGCGTGCGGGGGGTCGCCATGCCTCGGGTTTCTCCCGATTATCCCGTTGACCATATGATGAGAACCTCCGGAGAGGGTGCGGCAACAGCGGTCCCAGCAGCGGACGTGCCTGGCCCGGCCAGGCTCGCGAGGGGCTCGCGAGGTGGGGCAGCTGACGTTAACTGGGGATGTAGGGACAAAAACAAAACGCGAGAGATTGCTCGAACGAGACTAAAGACCCCTTCCCCAACGCACGCAAGCTTCAAATTCAAATCCAACTTAAATCCAAACCGACGGAACTTGTCAACAAGGAAGAAGCGAAAAAGCAAAAGGTCGCGTCCGGCACCTAATCTAGTCTTCGACGTCTTCTCACCAGCGCGGAGCTAAGTGCTGCCACTGGGCGTGGGCGGGAGCCCCAGAGCCTGAGGCCAGCACCCCTGAGACTCCGGGGCGTGTACAGCCCCACTCATTATTACGTGAGAGTGTCACGGGGCGGCGAGCTTCACAGGCACTCGGCCTTCTTCATAGGTACTGGCCTTGCTTCATATCGCCAGACGAGGGCCCCGCCTTGCGCCACACTCTGCCGCCATTGGTGGTGACCGGAAACCAAGGACGACGCCAACGGGGTAGAGCGGTCGCTAGCGGTTCCCCCAACGACCACGAGTCCTCTGCCGGGGGAAGGCGATGGGGCACCTCCCCGGCAGAGGGCCTACCTCCTGAGAACACCTTGATCCGGCCGCCGCGAGGGTGAGCCCCGATCTCGGCTGCTCTCCTGCAGCCCCCTGCGCCTTCCTTCTAAGGGATAGGAGGCTGCAACATTGGGGACCGGCCAAAGGTTATAGTCCGGCTATCTGGACACCCCCTAATCCAGGACTCCCTCAGACCACAATCACTTCGCTCATATCCATGAAGGACCGTTGTTGGAAATTGATGTCAAACGGTGGGGGGGGGGAGAGAGCACATCAAAGCTTATTCTTACTTATATCTTCCAAGAAAGAAAGAGAGATGCACCAATATAAGAGGAGAGAAGTCACATGTCTTTAATAGGGGAAATACATGTCAGTATATTAGTATTTGATTTGAGATACTTCTTCTCTTGCCTTTTTTATTTCTGCTCTTGACCTTTTTTATTTCTGCTCTGATTTTATCTCACCCTACCTGCTCCCATTATCCAGTATCAGATTCTGTGGAGAAAGAGTTCATGTTTAAGGGGAGAAAATACTTGGAATTTATTGCAAATCTTTAAATATCTGGGTACATGTCTAAAATTGAATGTAGTACTCAATCAGTGGTACTCACCCATTACATGCCATCCTAGTCTTGGTATTCTTGTGGATCTAAATATTTCTTGTTTGGAGTTTTCTTGTGTTATTTAACCATGTTTTCTCAAGTTTACTACTTTAAGAGTCGTCCCAAGAACCACAAGGTAAGTATATGCATCACATTCATGTGCATGATGATCTCTTGCTTTCGCACATTTATTTGCAAGAGTGATTCACGAACATGAAGATACATCTATCAACACTTTTGTTTGTTCTGATGCATATGGCCCAGATACATGTAACTCATTACTTACTCTGTCATGCCTTGCATTCACATGTCCTTCAATTCTATCATCACATGTGTGCATACATGTAGGTGGAGCTCATGTAGTTACATGTTGTTTCAAAGCTCTACCTGCTACTCTTCATATTGTTTACTTGAAGCTTTGATGTATGTTGTCATCAATTACCAAAAAAGGGGAGATTGAAAGCACAAGTGCCCCCTGGGTAATTAATGTCAACATATCTCTTATTGGACTAATAGTATTATCTAGTATATTTCAGACAAGTTCAACAGTGGTGTGGCAAGGACAAGAGGATGGGGAGCACCTTCAAAATTCTAAGGACATGGATTGGTAAATCTCAAGACTCTTCATCTTTTTTAAGTGATCCAAGGTCACATTGAGTCCATAGGAAATCCAATACTATTAAAAGGGGGTGAGGTGTTGCATAATGGTCTACTTGCTCAAAGTGCTTCGTGATATTGCTCCAAAACCCTCAGCCACTTTCTCTATCCATATATGTCAAAACCCAAAACTACAACTTGGCCCCACCGATATCTTCCATCCGGAGCCAGCAAGTTCATTCTGACATAGCCAAAGCCCTAACAGTTTGATCACACCAATACAAATCTCGATCTCACCGAGATGGCCTTGCCGACTCTCAGTTACTTCTTGCAATTATTTTGGTCTCACTTCGGTCTCACTGAGTTGATGCAATCAGTTCCACCGAGATGTGGTTTTCTATAAGCCCTAGCACATCAGTCCCACTGAGTTGTTCCAGTCTGTCGGGGTAAATGACCACGGGTAGCCTAGCCGACTCCCCCTGGCACTTCAGAAAAAATCACGAGCCGATCCGGCCTCCAAGAAACCAAGACATGGGGCCGCCTTCCCCTTGTCGGCTGCCTCTCAGGCCAACTATCGGAAGGTGGCCCGGCCTTAACCATCATGAAGAAAGCCGCGTAAGGGCCGGATCCAAGAAGCCGGCCACGAGAAGGCCGACTCCAAGAAGCCGGCTCCCACGACGCGGTGAAGATCGTACCCTCGAAGTCCGCACCCACGTAACGGCGATGGGACGGAGCGTGGCTACAGTAAAGCCTGCCACCCCCGAAACCCGGAGCACGCCTGGCACAGTGCGCCGTACGGGGTAGCCCTGACCCGTCCGGCGCGGCACTATTGCCATGATAACTATGACGCCATCCACGGCGGGCTGTCAGCGTGGTCCACGGGCGGTGGGCCTCCTTGGGCAGAGAGACACCCGAAGGCGGCCAGGCCTCCTCTAGTTGGCCCAAGACATGGCCGGCTTCCCCAAGCCGGCTTGCCCCCTCCCTCGAAGGAGGCGCTCCATTATGGAGACAAGACGACGTGAGGCTACAGCAATCGCCCGCCAGGCGGCGGCGCTGTAGCCACGCTTACCTCGATAAAGCCCTCATCATCAGGATTGAGGCAACAGTAATCAGCCGCCGACAGGGCCCTAGGCAGTAGGGCCTGCCTGTTGACCAAGAGGCCGGCAGCCGGCGGGGCCCCCCAGCCGGCGGGCCCCAGCAGCCGGCGCAGAAGCCGGCGAGCGTAGACACTGACGGCTGGGACCCGCGCCCAGCCGGATTACCATTGTACCCCCGGTGGTAGGCCTATATAAACCCCCCGGGGAACCCATGCAAAGGGTTGATCTCATCTAGGTTCCAACACACATAGAGAGAAGAGTAGAGCTAGCCTTGCCCTTCTTCTTCCTCTCGCCAAACAGCTCGAGGAGCACCTTGTAGTTACTTGTTCATCGAGTAATCATGCGGAGACCCCGCAGAGCAGCAGTAGGGGTGTTATCTCCACGGAGAGCCCCAAAGCTGGGTAAGATCCATCGGCGTGCATGTCTTCGCCTCATCCCGCTTCTAGGCACCGGCGACGTCTTACTGGCTCCCACTCAGATAAGCCACCCGTTGGCATATGTCGCACCAACCACCCGACATTTGGCGCCCACCGTGGGGCCAGGTGCACCGTCGTCCGGAGACCTGTTCTGGACGGGAACCCTCTTCCTCCCGAGCGAGCGTAGCCATCCCGGCACGCCCGATGGCGCTTGCCACGACGCGCTGCAAGGCATCACCAACGCCTGCGCAGCGAGCAACATCGCCGATCCCCTTGGCGAGGCCCTCATCTCCGACGAGCCCGCCTCCGACGCGGGCACCAACCGCCTCGTCGACCTCCTCGGCCAGCTCCACGTCTCCAGCGAGCCTGCTGTGGACCAGGAGTCCGTTGGCTCCACCGATCCGATGCCTGTCGACTCCGACACGGCCTCGCCCGACGCCTTCCCCACCAACGTCGTGATCTACGACAACCCGCTTCCCCGAGCCGATGGCTATGACGGTGCCACGGCCGAGGTCATGGTCATTAGCCACGGCGGCGTTTCTGGCGAGAATGCCCACGACGCCCCGTGAGCGGTGACCCACGACTTGTCCGTCCCCCTCCCGGCCGATGCCGACGCCGAAGCACTGGAGGCTCGCCGTATCGCCCTCCTCGCGGAGGGCCGGAAGCTAGCTTCCGTGAGACGCCTCACCGAGGCCCACCATCGCGAAGTCGACCGCGCCGCCTTCGGCACGCAACCTCCTGGCGGGCCAAGCTGAGCCGGCATCGTCAGGCAGCGCGGCGCTGTCATCGCCGACATGTTTGGAGTCGACCGCCCAGTCTATGCCACCCACTCGAGAACCTGCGCGCCGCCCAGGCGGCCGTAGACGAGCTGGATGGGCTGGGGGCTGAAGAGCTCCCCTACATGACCAGACGCATCCAGCAGCTGATTGATGCAGCCGCACAACGGCACGAAGCCGACGCCTGCGCGGAAAGCCCTCCACCGCGCCAAGAGCACGGCGCGACGTCCAGGACTCGGACTGCGGGTAAAACCCGCGCGCGACACGAGAAAGAGCCGGCTGCCAGCCGAAGCCGAACCCGGATCTCCATCGAGCGAGACGCGGAAGGCCGCCCTCGAGCCATGGAGCGGAGGGGCTACCCGCCTCCGCCTCCGCCTCGTGGGGAAAGATATCCCACCCCGCCGCCTGTCATGCATCCGACTCTCAGCGGCCGACTAGGTCGCCGCGAAGGAGTCGGCGAGAATGATGCTCGCCTTCGGATTGACCGCCTAGCGCGATCCCTGGCGCTAGAAGAAGAAGATGATGTCGGCCCGCCTTGTTTCGGCCCCCGCATCCGCGATGAGCCCTTCCCCAAAGGGTTCTCGCTCCCAAGAGACACGCCCAAGTACAACGGCTCCGTAAAGCCGGAAGATCGGTTGATCGACTACTCCACCGCAGTACGCATCGCGAACGGCAACAGGCGCGTTGCCGTCAAGTACGTGCCCCTCATGCTCCAAGGCACGGCGTGGACCTGGCTCAACAGCCTCAAGCCATACAGCGTCAACAGCTGGCTAGACTTCACAGAAGCCTTCGTCCGCAACTTCACCAGCACCTACAAGCGGGCTCCCAAGCCCAGACAGCTCTCCTTGTTTGTGCATGGCCCCGCCGAGTCCGCTCGCGACTACCTCACACGTTGGGCCGAGCTCCGCAACTCTTGCGAAGGAGTGCACGAGGTGCAAGCCATCGAATACTTCACAGCCGGGTGCCGAGAGGGCACCCTCCTCAAGCACAAGCTCCTGTGCGACGAGCCGACTACCCTCGACGAGCTTCTGGTCATAGCGGACAAGTACGCAACCGCCGACTCCTCAATGAAGAGCGAACTCCAGGTAGATGCGTCCGGGAAGGTACTCAACCCAGCGCCCAAGACGCCGGCTGGGGATTCCGGCCGACGCCCGTACCAAAACGACCACAAACGCAAGGGCCCCATGCCGCCTTCCACCAGTCGGCAGGTGGCCACGGTTGAGGGCGAGCAGCCCGAAGGGCGGCCCGCACCCAAGAAGCAGAAAGGCGGCAGGCCGGCTTGGCAGCCGGCCTTCTCCTATGAACAAACCCTCGACGCCCCATGCAAGTTCCACAGCTGCGCGAAGCCGTCCAACCACACAACCCGGAAGTGCCACTGGCTCACCCGAATCTCCAAGGGCGAAGGGCTTGTGCCGCCTCCACCTGCTAGTCCGCCGCCTCCGGCTCCGCAGCAGCCGGCCGCTCGGCCAGCAGTCGGAGCCGTGCCCGACGAGTTCCCCGACGAGCATGCCGCCTATGTCATCTTCACGAGCCAGCCTGAAGACCGGCGCAGCAGGCGCCGAGAGCACCAGGAAGTCAACACGGTTGGTGCCAACCCCTCCGAGCACATGCACTGGTCAGAAAAACCCATCAACTGGAGTCGGGCCGACCACCCAGAGGTGATGCCATCTCCCGGCTCTTATGCGCTGGTTCTGGATGCCACCCTCGCAACAGATAGACGCGCCGCCCGTTTCTCCCGCGTGCTGATAGACGGCGGGAGCAGCATCAACATCCTGTACCTTGACACCCTGAAGAAGCTCAACGTCAAGACGAAGCAGCTCACGCCTACCCGGACAGTGTTCCACGGCATCGTACCCGGCCTGTCCTGCTCCCCCATTGGCAAGATCAAGATTGATGTCCTCTTTGGGGACAAGGATCATTTCCGCAGGGAGGCCATCTGGTTTGAAGTGGTGGACCTTGAGAGCTCTCACCATGCACTGCTTGGCCGACCTGCCTTGGCTAAGTTCATGGCTGTTCCCCATTATGCTTACCTCAAGATGAAGATGTCGAGCACCAAGGGCATCATCACCATAGTCGGCGATTACAAGAAATCCTCTGAATGCGCAGCAGCCAGCAGCCGGCTGGCCGAGTCCCTTGTGATTGCCGAAGAGAAGAAGAAGTTAGACTGGGTCGTGGCCATGGCCGGCAAGCAGCCGGCTCTGTCCCCCAATCCCAATGAATGTGATGCCCAAGGTTCCTTCCAGCCGGCCAAGCAAACGAAGAAGATACCTCTTGACCCTGAGCACCCGGAAAGGTTTGCTGTCATTGGGGCAAACCTAAGCAGCAAATAGGAAGGCGAGCTCGCCGATTTCCTCCCTGAGAATCGGGACATCTTTGCATGGTCCCCCAAGGACATGCCGGGTGTTCCGAAGGATTTCGCCGAGCACAAACTACATGTCGGAGAAGGTGCAAAACCAGTCAAACAACCCCTCCGCCGACTGTCGGAGGAAAAGAGAAGGATTGTAGGAGAAGAGATAGCCCCGCTTCTGGCTGCCGGCTTCATCATGGAGGTGTTCTTTCCGGAGTGGCTCGCCAACCCGGTCCTCGTGCTGCAGAAGAACAACAAGTGGTGCATGTGTATAGACTACACGAGCCTCAAGAAGGCCTACCCCAAAGATCCTTTCGCCCTGCCAAGGATAGATCAAGTGATAGACTCCACAGCCGGATGTGAGCTGTTGAGTTTCTTGGATGCTTACTCCGGATACCACCAGATAAAGTTGGACCCGACCGACCGCCTGAAGACCGCCTTCATCACGTCATTCGGAGCCTTCTGCTACCTGACTATGACATTCGGCTTGAGAAATGTCGGTGCCACTTTTCAGCGTTGCATGCAGAAGTGCCTCCTCAAGCAGCTCGGCAGAAATGCCCACGTCTACGTGGATGACATTGTGGTGAAGACGGATAAGCGCGGCACCTTGCTGGATGACCTCAAGGAAACATTCGAGAACCTGTGCCGATTCCGGATCAAGCTCAACCCCGAGAAATGCGTGTTCGGAGTGCCAGCCGGCCAGCTCATATGCTTCCTTGTCTCCGAACGCGGCATCGAATGTAACCCAGTGAAGATCAAGGCCATTGAGAGAATGGCGATTCCCACCAAGCTGCGAGACGTCCAGAAGTTCACCGGATGCTTGGCTTCCCTGAACCGCTTCATCAGCCGGCTCGGAGAGAAGGCTCTCCCCCTCTACCGCCTCATGAAGAAGACCACTCACTTCGAGTGGAACGACCAAGCCGACCAAGCTTTTCACGAGCTGAAGAAAATGCTGACCAGGCCGCCTGTCCTGGCGGCGCCGACTGAGAAAGAGCCCATGCTCCTTTACATCGCTGCAACCAGCCGGGTGGTCAGCACCGTCATCATAGTCTAGCGCCTAGAAGAGGGCCGAGCCCAGCCGGTCCAGAGGCCGGTGTACTATTTGAGCGAGGTGCTGTCTACCTTGAAGCAGAACTACCCGCACTACCAGAAGATGTGCTACGGCGTGTACTTTGCCGCCAAGCGGCTGAAGCCCTACTTCCAAGAGCACCCCATCACGGTCGTATGCACCGCCCCGCTCGCCGAGATCATAGGCAGTCGGGATGCATCCAGCCGGGTGGCGAAATGGGCCATCGAGCTGGCCCCTTACACGATCTTCTACCAGCCCCGCACCACCATCAAGTCCCAAGCCTTGGCCGACTTCCTCGTCGACTGGGCCGAGACCCAGTACCTGCCGCCGGCTCCCGACTCCACTCACTGGCGCCTGCACTTCGACGGGTCCAAGATGCTCACCGGCTTGGGAGCCGGCATCATCCTCACCTCTCCCAAAGGCAACAAGCTCAGATACATGCTGCAAATTCACTTCGCCGCCTCCAACAACGTGGCCGAGTATGAGGTGCTCGTACACGGGCTCCGGCTTGCCAAAGAGCTCGGCATATGCCGGATCCTGTGTTAAGGCGACTCAGACTTGATAGTCCAGCAGTCATCCGGCGATTGGGACGCCAAGGATGCAAACATGGCAAGCTACCGCTTCCTCGTCCAGCAGATCAGCGGGTACGTTGAAGGATGCGAGTTCCTCCACGTACCACGAGCCAACAACGGGCCAGCAGATGCCCTGGCTCGAATAGGCTCCACTCGGCAGGCAATACTAACTGGCGTCTCTCTACAACGCCTCCTCAAGCCGTCTATCAAGCCGTCTCCAGAGTCCGATTCCATCTTCGTGCCGCCTAGCCCCGATGCAGCCGGCTCCGGCTTGAAGAGCCAAGCAGGGGGCCCGGGGACTTCGATAGGCGGCGCGGGGACTTCAGTACCCGGCTCGGGGACTGCGGTAGTCGGCCCGAGGACAGGACCAGCACCATAGGCGGCGGCCGGCTCCAGCATTTCACAACCCAGCCCGCCCACCCTGGTTGCAGTAGCCGCGTTGGCAATAGAAGAAGTCACAGCTCCATCATGGGCCCAGCCCATCCTCAACTTCCTGACAAACCAAGAAATGCCGGCTGACGAGACAGAGGCAAGACAAGTCCAATGCCGAGCCGGAGCATAGACAACCATCAACAGAGAGCTCGTCAGGCGCAGCGCCACTGGAGTCTTCCAGCAATGCGTTGAGCAAGAGAAAGGCATAGAAATCCTTAGAGACATCCACCAAGGTGAATGCGGCGACCACGCGTCTTCAAGATCACTAGTCGCCAAAGCTTTCCGCCATGGATTCTTTTGGCCGACTGCTTTGGACGACGCCAAGGAATTAGTCAAACACTACAAAGGGTGCCAAGTCTTCAGCTCCAAGCAACACCTGCCGGCTTCGGCACTCAAGACCATTCCCCTCACTTGTCCCTTTGTCGTTTGGGGTTTGGACATGGTGGGCCCATTCAAGACGGCGCGCGGCGGCATGACACATCTGCTTGTCGCCGTCGAGCGAGCCAACGGCCTCATCCTTTCCGGCATCAAGCCCCGACTGGTCGTGCCACTGGAGCGCTCGGCCGGCTGCTGGCTCGATGAGCTGCCGACCATCCTCTGGAGTCTGCGCACTACCCCAAACAGGTCAACCGGCTTTACTCCTTTCTTCCTCGTATATGGTGCCGAGGCGGTCATCCCAACCGACATCGAGTTCGACTCGCCTCGGGTGACCAAGTACACGGAGGTGGAGGCCAAGGAAGCACGAGAAGACGGCGTCGACCTACTGGAAGAAAGCCGGCTGTTAGCCCTCAGCCGGTCCGCCATCTACCAGCAGGGTCTGCGTCGCTACCACAGCCGGAAGGTCAAGCCAAGATCCTTCCAAGAGGGCGACCTTGTGCTCCGGCTGATCCAGCGAACAGCCGGCCAGCACAAGCTCTCGGCCCCTTGGGAAGGCCCCTTCGTCATTAGCAGAGCGCTAGGAAACAACTCCTACTACCTGATCGACGCACAGAAGCCGAAGGCACGAAAGAGAGACGACTCCGGCAAGGAGTCGGAACGACCATGGAACGCCAAGCTCCTCCGAAGATTTTACAGTTGAAATGCAGTATGTATCACGCTAACTTTTGTACTAAGTACGAGCCTATAGGCCCCCCGAGGAGAACTCGGGGACTGCCATCTTTCATCTATGAATGAAGAGTATCATGCTTATGATTATGTCATTACATTCACTTCTCTCGTCCGGCACCGGGTTCGACTAGTCGGCCCGGGGACTGGCCGCCTTGAGTTATATTAGAAGTCCTACCCGCGGTCAGACAAGTAGTGTGCCGGCTCCAAAGCCCTCAATTGCCAAAAGTCGCAGTTCAAAGAATCGGCTGTCCAGCTGGCAATAGACAAAGGCAGTAAAGGACACCCACACGAAAAACGGCTAGGGACTAACGGACCAATATAACAAAAGCCGGCTTTTTCCTACTGTTGACCGACTACAAGAGTAGCCGGCCGGCCGGCTTCCGTTCACTTTGCTACAATCTAAGAAAGCTCGAGTACTTGCTTTCCCCAAAAAGATAGCGGAGACCTTCCTTAGCCATAGGCTGCAGAGCAGCTGCTGGCTGGGAAGGCAGGAATCAGAGGGAGGCGGCAAAGGAAACAGCCTAAGGATAAAAATCATACGAGAATGGAAGCCAAACACATGCATGATTATATTTACACAAAAGGCCTTGAAAAGACCAACATTCAACATAGTTTGAATACACCCCCAGTGGGTGGAACTATGCAAGCTTATTAGGAATTGTTCAAAGAGTAACAAGCAGGAAAAGCAAGGACAGCAGATCAAGCCAAGGGAACGACTGGCGAGTCCGGCAGGTCGGTGCAGACAGTAGCGCCGGCTGGAGGAGTGGCCGGCTGGTGAACCTCGGCATGATCACCGCCTCCCGCAGAGGGCGCGCTAGCACGCGCCTCGTTGCTGGAGGCACAGTCATGCTGGGGCTGACTGGTTGCTTCACCGGCCGGCTCGACGTCTTCGCCCTCCTCCCCTTCTTCGTCTTCACCTTCATCGCTGGAGGCGATCTCCTCTGCCGAATCTTCACCCTCCGCCAGGTTCAGCCCGAACCACTCCTCCGGCTGGGCGACGCCGTTGTCATCCACCTCCGGAATGAAGACACTGGTGTCGGTAAGCTTGGCAAGAGCCGAAGCACGCTGGATGATAGCCGGCCGCACCTCCACCAGTTCTTCGTCAGCTGTTCCAAGCTCAGCCCAAGGTACCAGGCCCAAACGAACTCCAGCGCCCGCCTGGCGCCGGATCGAGCAGCAGAGGCCTTCCAGGCCTCAAAGCGGCCAACTGCCACCTCCAGCCAGTCGGCAGTCTGGCTCGGGGTGCGGCCGCGAAGCGTGACCAGCTTCGGGGACTACTGTCGGGGTAAATGACCACGGGTAGCCTAGGCGGCTCCCCCTGGCACTTCAAAAAAAATCATGAGCCGATCCGGCCTCCAAGAAACCAAGACGTGGGGCCGCCTTCCCCTTGCCGGCTGCCTCTCAGGCCGGCTATCGGAAGGCGGTCCGGCCTTAACCATCATGAAGAAAGACGCGTAAGGGCCGGCTCCAAGAAGCCGGCCACGAGAAGGCCGACTCCAAGAAGCCGGCTCCCACGACGTGGTCAAGATCGTACCCTCGAAGTCCGCACCCACGTAACGGCGATGGGACGGAGCGTGGCTACACTAAAGCCTGCCACCCCCGAAACCCGGAGCACGCCTCGCACAGTGCGCCATACGGGGTAGCCCTGACCCGTCCGGCGCGGCACTGTTGCCATGATAACTATGACGCCATCCACGGTGGGCTGTCAGCACGGTCCACGGGCGGTGGGCCCCCTTGGGCAGAGAGACACCCGAAGGCGGCCAGGCCTCCTCCAGTCGGCCCAAGACATGGCCGGCTTCCCCAAGCCGGCTTGCCCCCTCCCTCGAAGGAGGCGCTCCATTAAGGAGACAAGACGACGTGAGGCTACAGCAATCGCCCGCCAGGCTGCGGCACTGTAGCCACGCTTACCTTGATAAAGCCCTCATCATCAGGATTGAGGCAACAATAATCAGCCGCCGACAGGGCCCTAGGCAGTAGGGCCTGCCTGTCGACCAAGAGGCCGGCAGCCGATGGGGCCCACCAGCCGGCGGGCCCCAGCAGCCGGCGTAGAAGCCGGCGAGCGTAGACACTGACGGCTGGGACCTGCGCCCAGCCGGATTACCATTGTACCCCGGGGGTAGGCCTATATGAACCCCCCTAGGGCACCCATGCAAAGGGTTGATCTCATATAGGTTCCAACACACATAGAGAGAAGAGTAGAGCAAGCCTTGCCCTTCTTCTTCCTCTCGCCAAACAGCTCGAGGAGCACCTTGTAGTTACTTGTTCATCGAGTGATCATGCGGAGACCCTGCAGAGCAGCAGTAGGGGTGTTATCTCCACGAGAGCCCCGAAGCTGGGTAAGATCCGCCGGCGTGCATGTCTTCGCCTCATCCCGCTTCCAGGCACCGGCGACGTCTTACTAGCTCCCACTAGGATAAGCCACCCGTTGGCATATGTCGCACCAACCACCCAACACAGTCTGTCCCACCGAGATTTCTAAATTCATATTTTTAACAGATCGGTGCCACCGAGTTTAACTAATCGGTGCCACCGAGATGTGTCAAAAGTGTGTAACAGTTAGATTTTGTGTGGAGGCTATATATACCCAACAACCATTCTTCCTCATTGAGGAGAGCCATCAGGACGTGCCTACACTTGCACCATTTATTTTCTAAGAGGGAACCACCTACTCATGTGTTGAGATTAAGAGATTCCATTCGTACCAATTGAACCTTGATTTCTAGACCTCCCCATGTTGCTTTCCACCCAAATCCTTCTTCCACCATAGCCAAATCGGCGAGAAAGAGTTGAGTGTTGGGGAGACTATCATTTGAAGCACAAGAACAAGTAGTTCATCATCAAGACATCGTCTATTACCTTTTGGAGAGTGGTGTCTCCTAGATTGGTTAGGTCTCGTTTTGGGAGCTTCCGTCGTGATGTGGAGTTGAACCAATAAGTTTGTGAGGTCAAGGAGATCACCCTTCGTGAAGATCTACCCGAGTGAGGCAACTCCTTCATGGGAGATGGCCATTGTGGGATAGACAGGGTTGCTTTTTCGTGGACCCTTCATGGGTGGAACCTAATACGTCTCCAACGTATCTATAATTTTTTATTGTTCCATGCTATTATATTATCCATCTTGGATGTTTTATATGCATTTAGATGCTATTTTATGTTATTTTTGGGACAAACCTATTAACTTAGAGCCCAGTGCCAGTTTCTGTTTTTCCTTGTTTTTTAGTTTTGAAGAAAAGAAATATCAAACGAAGTCCAAATGATGTGAAAGTTTATGGTGATTTTTTATGGCCAGAATAAGCCCCCAAAGCAAGAGAGTTGGGCCAGAAGAGTCCCGAGTCAGTGACAAGGTTGGAGGGCGCCGCCACACCCCTAGGGCGCGCCCCCTACCTTGCCGCTGACTCGTGGACCCCCCTAACGCGAAACCAAAGCCAAAAATTCCTATAAATCCATAAACCCCCACAAAGAAACCTAGATCGGGTGTTCCACCGCCGCAAACCTCTATAGCCACGAAAAACCAATCGAGAGCCCGTTCAAACCATCACCGGTGGCCATCTTCATCATCCCGGCCCTCTCCATGACGAGGAGGGAGTAGTTCACTCTCGGGGACGAGGGCATGTACCAGTAGCTATGTGTTTTATCTCTCTCTCTCTCTCTCCCTCTCTCTCGTGTTCTTGATATGGCACGATCTTGATCTATCTCAAGCTTTATAGTTGGATCATATGGTGTTTCTCCCTCTCTACCTTCTTGTGATGAATTGAGTTTTACATTTGAGATTTCATTATTATCGGATTGAATACTATTATAGATTTGAGAACAATTGATGTATGTCTTCTGTGGGATAGCCGTGGTGACAATGGGGTGTTCTATAGATTCACTTGATGTATGTTTTGGCACTCAACTCACGGATTCCTGAGGTGACATTTGGGTAATCTGTGCATAGGGGTTGATGCACCCCTACTGCAGGATGCTGCAAAGCGACACTATGATCAGAGACCCTTTGATGAAACTGTGTGCAATGTAATAATCACATACGGTGGTGTAAAAAACCATCAAAAAAGGTACAGTTCAATTAAGTGTTTAGTTCATGTGCGATGTAGGGCATACGGTTCAGTTCAATTAAGTGTTTGCGATGAGGAGGAACAAAAGAAACAAGCAGCCAGATGAAGGTGTGTGTGATATACAGCATACAGTTCACTCGGATGAACTATTTGTGATTAGGTAACACAAATGAAATGGTCAGCCAGATCAAGGTGTGTGCAATATATGGCATGCGGTTCACTTGGATGAACTGTTTGCATTGAGACAAGAGAATGGAAATGGTTAAATATAACAAGATGTGTGTGATACGTGGCAAATAGGTCTGTAATCATAAATCTGTGTGAAGACTGATAATAACATAGACGATTGCAGCTAATAAGACTTGTGTGTTGTGCGACGGGATTGCATACATAAAAAGAACATATATATATATATATATATATATATATATATATATATATATATATATGTATATATATATATATATATAGACACACACACACACTAATAAGGACATGGTTGCATAACCAAATTAAACAACCACTTACATAGGTGGCTACTACAATCATGGCATTTGCACACAACAAAGTAAACTATTACATGCATAATTACATAGGTGGCTACTACACACATGACATTTCCACACACCAAAGTAAACTATATATTACATGCAGGATTAACTTCGATAAACGATCATCTGATCATCATCTACTTCTTGTGACGCTTGCTCTGCTTGTGTCTTAATTCAGCCTCGTCGATTTGGGTAATGAGGCACTTCCTCATGTCAATGATCCGCCTGTGCATCTTGGCTGCGAACCTGAGGTGAGGTTCATCTAGTTGCCGCATCTAGGCCCCGTGCCAGGATATGGGACGTATTCTATTGGCATCCTGCTTCATGTTTTCGTAGTATGGGTTGATGATGGCCAAGGCGAGTTCAACCAGGGATTCCTTCTTTCTGCTGCCCCAGACCCTCCAGTGCTCACGAATTCGACAAGGTTCTTGCAGGCCAAGCCTGTAACCCTGAGCGCTTCTACATCATCGGTGGTTTCCACCGTAGCGAACTTGTAGTCCGTGTTGTTCACAAACCTGGCGAAACGGTCGGAAGGCTCTCTGGCCATGCATGCAGTAGTGGTAGATGAGGACATGATGGTGCACGCACAACTGGGCGATGGCAACCTTCTGATCTATGTTGGTACGACCACCAGTGTACTGGAGATCGATGCCAACTGAGGGAGTCCTGGACTAAGGGGTCCTCGGGCGTCCGGCCTGTTAGCCATGAGCTAGACTGATGGGCTGTGAAGATAAAAAGACCGAAGACTGCACCCATGTCCGGATGGGACTGCCCTTGGCGTGGAAGGCAAGCTTGGCGACCAAATATGTAGATTCCTTTCCATGTAATCGACCTTGTGTAACCCTAGATCCTCCCGGTGTATATAAACCGGAGGACTTAGTCCGGAGGGAGGAGATACTCATTACCATAGTCATACGGTCTAGACTTCTAGGGTTTACCATTATGATCTCGTGGTACATCAACTCTTGTAATACTCATATTCATCAATATCAATCAAGCAGGAAGTAGGTTATTACCTCCATAGAGAGGGCCCACACTTGGGTAAGCATCGTGTCCCCTGTCTCCTATTACCATCGACCTTAGATGCATAGTTCGTGACCCCCTACCCGAGATCCGCCGGTTTTGACACCGACATTCGTGCTTTCATTGAGAGTTCCACTATGCCGTCCCCGAAAAGGTTTCGATGGCCCCTTTAATCGTCAACAAAGATGCTATCCAAGGAGGAACCTTCCTCCCCAGACAGATCTTCATGTTCGGCGGCTTCGCATTGCGGGCTAACTCGCTTGGCCATCTGGAGTAGATCGATAGCTACACCCCTGGCCATCAGGTCAGATTTGGGAGCTTGAACTACGTCGCGGACATTCGTGGAGACTTGATCTTCGCCGGATTCAAGACCGCGGCGACCGCTCCTGGTCACCTCGACGAACATGACCTAAATATGTTGTCGGACCGCTTTCAGGAGATAGCTCATGTAACTGCTCTGGCCTTAGATCCAGAGCATACTGCGCCATCCAAGGACGGGAAGCTCAACCGCGCCACGGAGGCCACGGATCCCGCAGCGTTGGAGCCGCACATGGACCTAAACTCATGGGACATCTGCGTTACCGGAACTCCGGACTCGTCTCCGGTAATAAGTTTCGAACCATATGAGCCCGCCGATGCCGAACTTGATTGTTTATCGATCTTCGAATTCGGCGCCGCAAACATCTTCCAACACTCACCCTTTGGCGATGTGCTAAACTCATTAAAGAATTTGTCCCTGGTGGGGGACTCACAACCGAATTATGTCCGGTTCGAACTGGAGGCCGATGATGGGGGAGAACTTCGCTTCCCACCCACCACCCACTTCATAGCCACTTTCGAAGATTTAACCGACACGCTGGACTATGACTACGAAGACATCGATGGTATGGATGACGATGCCGGAGAAGAGGAGGCCCAAAACCCGTCGTTCACTTGATGATGGACAACCACTTCCTCATACGACGTATACATGGTAGATACGCCCAAAAATAACAGCGGCGACAACAAGGAAAACCCAGCGAAAGAGGACCCGCCTAAAACAAAACCAAAGCGCCGGCGTCAGCGGCGCCGCTCTAAATCCCGCCGAGTAGGGACAACAACACCGGCACAGGAGACGACAACACTCCGGATGGTGCCGAAGAGATAGAAGAACCCGATGAACAAACTGCCGAACAAGATAATTGGGAATCAGGGCATGTCAGCCCAGACGAACAGGCCATAGAAGAAGACTCAGAGGACGGTAGTTACCGTCCACCTTCCGAGGAGGAGGTGAGCCTCGACAACAAAGACTTCATCGTGCCTGAGGAGCCTCTGGAGCAGGGGCGCTTTAAGCTTCAGGTAATAGCCACTGCGAGGAGCCTGGAAAAGAAGCAGCAACAGATTCAAGCTGATCAAGACCTGCTCAATGACACATGGACAGATATCCTGGCAGCAGAGGAATATGGCCTTAAACACCCAGCCAAAAGTTACCTGAAGCACAGATTACTACCTCAGTTTGATGATGAGGCGCCAGACCCTACACCAGCATCATGCAATGCGGCTGATCAGCCAGCACGCGGTCGGGATAAAATGGCAACCCAAGCCGGAAACCAGACTGTCCCTCCCCACCGTAAAGGTGTCACACCCTGATTTTCATGCCTCAACACTTTAGCTAATAAATCATGATAAAGTGTGGTTTGACAAAAACTTTTGCATTATTTGGCTTTTATTTGGAGTTGGTTTTCTCTCTGTGTTTTTTTTCAAGTGCTCTTTAAAGTCAACACAACTCCACCTTCTAAACTTCATCTCCTTGCTCCAAACTCTTGAACCAATGATCATGCCATGTGTATAGGACATAAAAATAATTTCTTACAAAAATAATTTGGCCAAATAGTATTTTCAAAAATTAGTTTTCCAAAAACCCCTGAATTAAGGTTTGTAGTGCAAGTACTTAATTCAGGGTAGTAAAAATCTGTCCAAAAATATGTTTGACTCCTATTAGATATAGGATACCAAGAAACCACAAAAATATAATTTTAAAAGTTATTTTCCTATTTTATTTAAAAGCTTTTTCTTAAAGCCGGAAATGGTCTTTAATAGGCAAAAATTATTTTATTTTTTTAAAAATATTTGAGAAAAATCAGGGGAACTTAGTGGACATATATTTTCCATATATATGAGTTTCAACACATGGTCATGATCAAAATATTGGAAAAAACCTCCCAACACCATTTCTGCCCATTTCAAGGATTTGAAATATTTCTACAGGAAATATTTTCATAAAATTCCAAGGAAAAACCCAGCAAGTCACAAATGCATATTGTGATCACCTTGCAAAGCCTCATGTCAATCAAGGTCATTTTGGTTCACCAAAATGCCCCAAAACACTCTGTGACCAGAATCAAATTTGAACAAGTTTGTACTACCAACTTTCTCTCCTCGACCCCAACTTTTGTGAGCATGTTCACATGACCAAATGAGGCCACTACACCAAGTGGTGCATCAAGGAGAAGTGATTTGATCAACTAGATCTACACAAGTTTATTCCTCCTAATTTCTAGGGTTTACAAAAGTTGCATTGGCAACTTTGCCCAAATAAGCTCCAAATTGGTGGAAGGCCCTAATTATGTGTGTAATTTCACCCTTTGGGGTCTGTCGGCGTTCTGGGAAATGGGGTCCCCAGACTTGCCTGCCTGCGGCCCGCGGCGTGGCTCAAATGGGGGCCCAGCGCGGCCCATCTTCATCAACACAAGACTCAAGACCCTCGCGAGGGGCCAAGCCTCGTGGGATGGACGACACAACGTTTCCTCAGGCGCGGCCTCCTCAGGCTGGCTCACGAGGGAGGCGGAGAGATCAAGGCAGGGTACCTCGCGAGGTGCCCATGACGCAAGCCATGATGACCTAGGGTGCCAGGCGGGCGCCAGACCGCGCAGTGTCCTCCCTTTCCTCTTTGGTGCAAAGGGGGCAAGCGCATGCGAGAGGATCAAGCAAAGGCACCCATTTCGGTGCAGCGAGACCAAGACCAGTCCAACCGTGGGAATGAGCTCATCGTGGAGCCCAGAACGGCGTCACCACAGGGCCTTTGGCAGGCGAGGACCAACTTTGGTCAGGATAAGTGTACCAGATGTTCCCCTTCAAATTGGCTAATTGTTGGCGCCCTTCCCACTCAATATTTGGGAAGAGGCCCAAGGCCTTTGCCTATAAATAGGACTAGCCACCCCCAGGGTAGATGCATCTAGAGATCGAGGAGTCTAGCAAGTTAGCATCGGGCAATCAGGCCAGCAGAACGTAGAGTCCGAGCAAGGAGAGAACAAGTAGAGAAAGAGAGAGAAGGGCAGCTGAACTCCTTCTAACAGTTCACCGTCCTAGCCAAGAACAGGCCCTCGCGAGGTCGTTCTCCCTTGTATTGTTCATCATCATCATCAGCCCAAGAGGCAATCCACACACCACACTGGAGTAGGGTATTACACCACATCGGTGGCCCGAACCAGTATAAACCCTGTGTCTCTTGTGCTGTTCTTTCTGTAGTTTAGATCCTTGCGAGACGGAGAGGTAGAGGGCATAATCTCCGCGCGCACCCCAGAGTTCGAACCTTAAGGGTCTGCCGGAACCCGTGATCCGACATTTGGCGCGCTAGGTAGGGGTGCGCCGGAATTTGTCATCAACCGCTTCGTTCTCCTCCGACCGTCGCGTCCATGTCTGACGCTCGTCGGGCCCGCGCCGAGCGCCGAGCCGCCATCGCCTCCAGCGTTGCCTAGACATATCCCGTCGATGGGCGTCCTCGTCGTTCCCCGTCGCCTGCCGTCAACGCCGCCACCGGCCCGGCGGGGAACGAGCAGCAAGCGTCGACTCAGCACCTGTCCGTGCGGCGAGACGGCCGCACCGCTACTCCGTCGCTGACGCCAGCTGGCTCTTCGTCCCACGCGCTCCGCGCGCCCTTGGTGGCTCGAGCTGCACTCATCGCGGCAAACGAGCTCCTGCGCTACCGTCCCGTCAACGACGTCTACGAAGAGTGGCTCGACCGCGTCGCCGAGCTCGCCCGCGCCGTAGGGTGCTCTCCTGCACCGTCCGCTCCGCTGCACCGCTCCCCGCCCCGCGCAGGCCATGAAGCTCCGGGGGCATACCAGCCACCTCCACTCCAAGAAGATGCCATGGCTCCAAGGCGCATGGCCCCTGGGCGGAACCCGCTCCGTCAGGCGCCAGCCCAGCAACAACGGAGCTGACAAGAAGTCCCTCGACGGCAAGAGGCTGCCCGAGCGCTTCCTGCTCCGGCTCGCCGCGACCCTGCTCCAGCTCCGGCACATCAAGACCCCGCGTTGCTCCCAGCTGTAGCGCAAGGGGACCCGCAAGGCCAAGCACACCCTCAACCGAAGCCTCCCGTGGCCACCGCAGGCTGCCGCGCCTACACCACCGAGCTGCGTAGCGTCGCGTGGCCCGGCAAGTTCAAGCCAGACCTGCCTCCTCGCTACGACGGCACGACTGATCCCGCAGAGTTCCTCCAGCTCTACGAGCTAGGCATTGAAGCTGCCAGCGAGGATGAAAAGGTCATGGCGAACTGGTTCCCCATGGCGCTGAAGGAAGGAGCTCGCACTTGGCTCCTGAATCTGGCTCCAGGCACGATCTCCTCCTGGGACCAGATGCGCACCCGCTTCATTGCCAACTTCCAAGGTACTCGCGACCGGCCGCCCGCCGTGAGCGACATGCGCCGCATCAAGCAGCAACCTGGGGAGACTCTGCAAAAGTACATCCAGCGCTTCAACAGTGCGCGCCTCAAGATCCCCAAGGAGTCCGAGGAAGCCATCATCTCGGCCTTCTCTGATGGCGTGCGCGACGTCAAGATGAAGGAGGAGCTGGTGATGCATGAAGAGCTCTGCACCTCCCTGGAGCTGTTCAACATGGCGACCAAGTGCGCCAGGGCTGAGGAGGGACGTCTCTCCCTCCTCGAGCTGCTCGCCGCAGACCCAGAAGAGAAGAAGCCCGAGGCCAAGGACGTGAAGCGCAAGGGGGCTGCCGTACTCGCAGCAGAATCGGACACCAAGAGGGGCAAGGATCTGCCCGAATCCTCCAGGGGCAGCCGGTACTGTGTGTACCACGACCTCCACACCCACAACACCAACGAATGTCAAGAACTCCGCATCGTGCGAGAAGGAAGGATCGGCCGTCACCCTGACCGCGCTGACCGGGGCTACGGCCGAGGAGGAGGAAGAAACCCAGGACGCTGGGAAGACCGCGGCCCGCGCCAAGGGTGGCGTGATCAACCTCGCGAGGACCGCTGGCGAGACCTGCCTCGCGAGGAGGACTAGAGGGATCAGCCTCGTGAGGATCGCCCTCACGGCAACGCAGGCCTCCCTCCGCTGCCGCCTCAGCCAAGGAGGAACGAAGACCGCCATCAAGACGAGGGGGCTGGGGGCTTCGAAGAGCCGCGCGCAATCGCCTGCATCCTGGGCGGAGCTCAAGCCCCAGCCTCTCAACGCATCTACAAGCAATTTGCCCGTGAAGTGAATGCAGTCCTCCCCAAGCTCGAAGCAACGCGCCCCCTCAAGTGGTCGGCGTGCGCCATCACGTTCAGCTCAGCAGATCAGCTCAAGTGCGCGGCCACAGCCGGGGTCCTCCCGATGCTTTGCTCCCCAGTCATCAGCAACGTACTGGTCACCAGGACCCTCATCGATGGTGGGGCAGGGCTCAACGTCCTGTCCATGGAAACATTCAACAACCTCCAAGTGCCCTATGACCAGCTTCAGCCAATCAAGGCTTTCTCCGGAGTCACCGACGGTTCCACAATCCCGATCGGGCAGGTCCGCCTCCCTGTCACCTTCGGGGCCCGCAGCAACTACCGCACCGAGCTCATCGACTTTGACGTCGCCCACATCCGCCTGCCGTACAACGCCATCCTCGGGTACCCAGTGCTGGCCAAGTTCATGGCCGTAACTCACCACGGCTACAATGTCCATAGGATGCCAGGGAGTGGCGGCGTCATCACGGTGCCATGTGAAGAGAAGGATGCAGTGTGTTCCCTGGAGCGAGCCTTTTAGGCCGCGTCGCTAGAAGACTCAGATCGTGGAAGCAGGAGGCTACCCGAGACCACCCCCAAGAAGAAGAAGACGTCGTCAGGCTCAGCCCCTCAGGAGGCAGGCCCCTTAGGGCCCGTGCCTGCCCAGGGGGACCCTCCTTCCATCGCGTAGGAAAGCGCGCCCGGCGCCCTCCTCAGGCAGGGCTCGGGAGCTCTCACCTTGAGGGCCACCGACCTAGCCAGGGTCACGACGGAGGCGCTTGGGCACCATGTGGAGGCGTGTTTCGAAGCACGTTTCCCTCTAGAAGGAGCCAGGCAAGGAGGGTCAGACCAGCAGGAGTTCGTTAACAAGGTCACTCAAGAGCTACAGGAGTCAAGGATCATGAGAGGTCGCCGTAGTCCACCAGCTGTGGCTCCACATCCAGGCGATGATGGAGGGCTGTGCGTCTGCGTCGGCATACCAGGGCTCAATCAGATCGCCACGACAGAGCGCCTCTAGCCCTCGCAAGTGGGGCGCTGCGGTGGTCCACCCCACAGCTATGTTCGCATGCCTTGCGGCTTGCCGAGCGGGGCTGCTGCGTACCAGCGCCTCATGAGGGGCATCATGGAGATTCAGGAAGACAGGCGTTCCGCAGTCCTGGCAGAGATGGCGATGATTCGCGAGGAGCCACCAGCGCCTCCGGAGCCTCCTTAGGCCCCTGGGATTGGGGGCTCATGAGGATCGGCTCCCTCAGCCCACCGAGTCTGCTGCACCAACACCACTTCGTCCGCAACAACTCCAGGTGACATCTTTCAAGCTTCGTTTCCGGCTGGGAACGCCCTCCCAGGGCTGCTTCATTCTCAGGCCGCGTGGGTCCGTCCCTGCGGCATGTATCCCTTTTTTGTTTTCGATCATTATCTTGCTTTGTTGGGGGCGCCCCTCGGGCTGCATCATCCCCAAGCCGCTCGGGCTAGGCCCAGTTGCGTGTATCTCCCTCGCGTTTATTTCCAACTATGCATTCGCCTATCATGCTTGATCACCTGATGTCTGCCCACTACACCTCTTCTTCTCCATGTCGACCACTTGCATGTTAAAGGGGGGTGCCTGAGCATCGCGACTCAGGGCTCTTACCGGCTCTCTAGCCCTCACCCTCTGGTCTTGTCCACGGCATCGCGACCTGGCATACCAGCGACGGCTGAGGCAAGCTCGAGGGCCGGGACCCGAGGACATAGAGTGCCGGCATCTAACCAAATCTGCAGGAACACATCTCAAGATACGGCCCAGTGCCAGGCGGAACCCGCCTAGAGGTAGGGCTCCGTGAGTCCCCGCTGGCTCATGGGCGCCCAAGTACACCTCACCTGCGCCAACTAGAGCGACTAACGGCCAACTGATAGCCATCGTGGCAACCCTTTTTCTCCTTCTGTGATGAGCTTGCAGGATCCCCTGAGGGAATTGCGCAAGCCGAGGCCCTCGCGGAGCTCTCTTCATCCTCGTCCGCGCGAACCGCTTGCGCGTTAAAGGGGGGGCGCCTGAGCATCGCGACTCAGGGCTCCTACCGGCACTCCAGCCCTCATCCTCTGGCCTTTTCCACGGCATCGCGACCTGGCATACCAGCGACGGCTGAGACCAGCTCGAGGGCCGGGACCCGAGGACGTAGAGCAGAAAGGGGAGCCAAGGCGAGGGGGAAGGGGCACGCGGGGACCTTGTCAAGCAACTCTGCTCCAGTTGCCGCGCAGATCCGGTGATACACCAAGAGTAACCCCTGATTAACAAGATAAGTCACCGCCCGAAAACACCGGCTACCGTAGCATCACCCCCGCACCTAACGCGATTCCGTACAAGCGACGTCACCCCCCTTTCTCACCGAGCGACGGCTGCTTGGGCGCCAAAGGGGACCTCCTGAGCATCGCCACTCAGGGGCTCTTACCGGACCCTGGGTCGCTCACCTCCTGGCCTTGACCACGGCATCGCGACCTGGCATACCAGCGATGGCTGACGCCGCCTTGGGACTGGGACCTGTCGACGCAGAGCACCGAGCCCTCGCGAGGTTCGAAAGGGAAGATTAAGCTACGACGGAATTAACGACTCACACAGTTCCATAGCAAAAGTCACATATTAATAGAAAGGATCACAGACCCCTTACAAGCCCCCACTGGGCGCAGTACGATTCCTTGCAGGAAACGGATCCTAAGGGATGCTATCTACACGCGCCCCTGCAGACGATGCCATCATCAACAGTGGGCCGTCAGGCACCGGCGCCAACCCCATCCAGATAAGAGTCGGCGGCGGCCGAGCGAGCCCGCCCTGCTCCGGGAGCGGCGCTGGCTCGCTGGCTCATAGCTGTCGTCGCTCGTCTCCGGGGTCGCGAAGATCTCGCTGGGATCGCTGGATCCTCCGGTGCCCCCGTCGCTCGTGGTGCTGCCCAGGGAGCGGTCGGCGGGCCCGGCCCTCACCGCGGCAGGGTCCTGGCCACCTCTCTTGGGGCAGCACTCTAGCCGGCGTCCATCCGCGTCGAAGACCTTGAAGAACATCACCGAAGCACCATTGTACTCCAGGTGGATCGTGAGGGCGCCCCTTGCTCTACAACCCTGAGCGATCTCGCCCCAGCCATGAGTCATGAAGACCTTGCCCGAGGCAAGGATCGCAACCTCTGCCTCAGTCGCGGGGGTGCTGCAGTCGGCGTGCTGCAGCCATAACTCCAGGAGTCTTCCCTGTGGGAAGACGGAGGCGAAGAAGGGAGGAAAGTGAATCCAAGTTCGCGGAGGCATGGCGGCGTGGAGCACGAGCTCGCGGGAGGAGCCCTCGGCGTGGACTCCAGGAGGAACGACCCACACCTTCCTGACCCGTCTGCGTCGGCGACGGCGCCGGCCGCGGGGACAGACATCGCCCCCTCCGAGGCCCTCGACGTGAGCAAACAAGGGAGGCGGAAACCCCGGCGGAGGCCGCTCGTACCAAGGCCTTGACACCACCTGACGGTCTCCTTCGTCTCGGCTGCGAAGGGCAAGTCGCTTCTTCGGCGGGAGCGGGTCTGGTCCCTCTTGAAGAGCCTTTCCCTTCTCCGCTGCAGAAAACCGGCGGATCGGAGCCATCACGGCAAGGCGGAGCAAGAATTAAGGCGAAGGAGAAAGCAAGGAGGGTGGACTGGAAGGGCACGCATGGCGCCATACTTATAGCCGGCGAAGGCCAACCGTCGGCCACCATGATCACAGGTAATCATGACACGATTTGCATGCAGGTACTTGTCCAATCCGCGCGACCATCGAGGCGTCATGGGGAAGCGGAGGCACCCACGTCCAATCAACCGCCACGCAGCGCCCAAGGCCGCATGCTGTTAGGGCCCGCGGCGCATCGCCCTAGCCCTTTCGCCTCTCGGCACGACCAAGTCCAGGCGCGCCTTGGGCCCGGGGCTACTGCCGACGTTCTTGGAACGGGGGTCCCCAGACTTGCCTGCCTGCGGCCTGCGGCGTGGCTCAAATGGGGGCCCAGCGCGGCCCATCTTCATCAACACAAGACTCAAGACCCTCCCGAGGGGCCAAGCCTCGCGGGGCGGACGACACAGCGCTTCATCAGGCGCGGCCTCCTCAGGCTGGCTCACGAGGAGGCGGAGAGATCAAGGCAGGGTACCTCGTGAGGTGCCCATGACGCAAGCCATGACGACCAAGGGTGCCAAGCGGGCGCCAGACCGTGCAGTGTCCTCCCTTTCCTCTTTGGTGCAAAGAGGGCAAGCGCAGGCGAGAGGATCAAGCAAAGGCACCCATTTCGGTGCAACAAGACCAAGACCAGTCCAACAGTGGGAATGAGCTCATCGTGGAGCCCAGAACAGCGTCACCACAGGGCCTTTGGAAGGCGAGGACCAACTTTGGTCAGGATAAGTGTACCAGATGTTCCCCTTCAAATTGGCCAAATGTGGGCGCCCTTCCCGCTCAATATTTGGGAAGAGGCCCAAGGCCTTTGCCTATAAATAGGACTAGCCACCCCCAGGGTAGAGGCATGTCGGGGGATATCAGCCTCCACGAGCACCTATGGGGACGGAGCCCCTTGTCGGTTCGGCGGGGGCGAGGATTCACAAAGAGCAGATCGAGGCGACACACACACACACAACGATTTTACCCAGCTTCGGGCCGCATGGATGCGTAAAACCCTACTGCTGCATGTCTGGTTGATTGGAGTTCTTGCTCTAGAGCGCAAGAAGCTACAACGAGTTGGGGCTGGACGTAGACGAGGGTCTACTGGGTGTCCTCCTGGTTCTCCCTCCTCGCTCTCCGGTACCCCCCCCCCCATGCGCATGGGCCTCCTTTTATATGCCAAGGGGTTTTCCAAAGGTAGTGGCGCAGGTGAGGGTAAAAATGGCAAGGAACTGTGCGAACAGCGGCTGCACAGTGTTATCGAACCTAACTCTGACGGCAGGGGACAAAGGCATTAAATGCCCGTCTGGATCGCTTGAACAGTGCCGAGGCGGACCGTTAGGGGCGCCTCCGCTCGCCACGGGGGCGACTCTGTCAACGTTGCGTGCCACCGCACACCTCAGGTTGCGTAACGTCTCGCCACGTGCCTCCGGGGAAGCTCCAGAGTGACGCGTGGGCAGGTGGGCTGGAGCGCGGGCCTGAGGTGGTGGTTAGCCGCAGCAAGTGGCTTGCCGCGGTAGTTGCCTTGCCGCACCTGAGAGCTTGCCGCTCATCAGGCCTTGCCGGGGCGCGCGGCGGGCTTCTCTTGGGGTGCCTTAGCTTGGCCATCCCGGCGTGTCCCGGCAAGCTCCTCTTGCCGGGGCCTTGTCGCCTTGGCCCGGCAAGCTCCTCTTGCCGGGCCTCGCCTGCTTGGCCCGGCAAGCTCCTCTTGCCGGGGCTTGGTCTTCGGGGCTCGATCACTTGGCCTTCGTCCAGCCCGGAGCGGGCCGTGGAGACTCTTGTCGCTCCCCTGGCAGGCCTTGCCGTGGGAGGCTACTACTGCCCGTGCACAAGTTTGGGGTTCTAGGGTACCCCTACTTTAGTACACCGACAGGAGCCCCCGGGCCTGGGCCATACACGGTGCCGAGCGTTGTTGCGCCAGGCCGTAACAGTGCACGGGCACGCGTGGCCTAGGTCGCGCTGTTCCTTGACTCTGTGCTTGTCGCGCCCTCCCCAAGTGGCGCACGCTTATCGCGGCGTCGTGGGGGGTGAGGCGTGCGAGGCGTGCGTGACGTGGGTGGCGTGCGCGGGGCTGAGGCCCGCAGGCATGCGTCACGTCATGCACGATCTCTTTTATTTGGAAAGGCGAAACGTCCGCCCCCACTTTCGAGGAGGGGGAAGAGAGGTCGCCTCACCAGTTACCTCGGCCCTGCCCGCCCGCCACGCGTCCTCCATGCACTTGGGGTCGCGGTGGTGGACGCAGGAAGCCGGGACGACGCGGGTCGAGGTAGGGGGTCGGCCCCGTCGCCTGCCCTTCCTCTGGTTTAATTGGTTGGGCGGGGCGGTCGAGCCCCCACTTCGCCCCTTTATAATGAGCGGAAGGGGATGACGAGGGTCTGCATTCCTTCCTTCTTCCTCCTCTTAGATCCCTGGTCCCCTTTCCCCAGCTGTCATGGAGGAAGGGAACCCTGGCCCTTCTTCGGTGGCGGCAAGGGTTGCCGCCAGGCAGCGTGCTCCTCCTCCCCTTGCACCCGCGGCGGCGGAGCCAACCGTACGGGGAAGGGGGAGGGGGCGAGGTCGTGGACGAGGCCGTGCACGGGGCCGAGGCGCTCGAGGCGGGCAGGGCGGCGCGCCGGCCTCGCCCCCGCCGGCGGCTCCGTTTCCCCCGGCGGTTCATCTCGGGGACGACCCCTACGAGTTCATCATCAGGCTGCGCCGGGCGCCTCGCCGTCGCCTCCGCCTCCCGGCCCCCTTTGCGGACGTCCTGGAGGGGGAACAACATGAGACACTGAGGCTGCGCATGAGGGGCTGCGGGATCAGTGGTACACGAGTCCACGTCGAATCCCGAGCCCCCGGCGTGATGTGCCTGGGCCGAGGGTGGAAGTCGTTCGCCCGGATCCATAGCTTGACGGCGGGGTTCACCCTCCATTTCAATCTGATGGAGGGCGATCTGCTCTCCGTCGAGGTCTTCGGGGACCTTGGCACCCGGGCCCGGTGCTGCGTGGATAGCTCCTCCGACAGCGAAGGCTCCTCCTCGAGCGAGAGTGACGAGGAGGGGAGCGGCAGCGACGACGAGGGCGGGCGGTCGCCGGGGTGACGGGCACGACTAGGTGCTAGTCGCAGCTCCGCGTGGCACCGGCGGCCCCCATCGTCCGCGTCGCTGGCGCCGTGAACTCCTCGGGGTCGTCTTATTGGGCGGCTGGCGTAGGGAGGATGCGGAAGAGGAGGAGGACGGGCGGCAAGGCCGCTGCCTCGTCTTCCAACCTCGCCCTAGACGCCGTCACCACCCCTGCTCGCGGCGACGACCACCAGGGTCTTCTCTCCGGCCCGGCAAGCTCCTCTTGCCGGGGCTTCGTCTTCTTGGGCGGCCGGAGTGGCGAGGCTGCGGAAGAGGCTGGCGACAAGGCCGTCAACTCGGAGTACGAGGGCTAGATGCCTTCGACAGCGTGTCGACGTCCCGCCGCCTCCTTCTCGAGCTCCGCTTCCGGCGTCGCCGTCTTCTTCTGGCCTCCGGAGCTCCGGGGTGGGGCCTCGGACGCTCTCTTGGTGTCTTCTGCCACCCGTAGCTCGTCTAGGCACCCCTTTTGCCCTTCTCGCCTCCATGCCGTACCTCCTGAGGAGAGAGACAAGAAAGGGATTACGGGCACCTTATCTCTTTTTATCTTGTAAGCCCTCGGGCCTTAGTTGCATTAAAATCTTGTAATCCCATCTTTCATGTTTTTCATTCTCTCTGGACTGTACCTGTGTGGAATGTTTTTAATGAAAAAAAAGGGGTTGTTTGCCGGATCATTTGTCTCGTGGGTACATCCCGCGGCAAGAGGCGGACCCTTTGCACCGTCAAGATTGACACTTCGCCCGGCAACAGACCCTGCCGTTCCCCGCGCCTCTTGGCCCTCCTCCCACTCTGGGTGGAGGCAGGGAGAAGGCGGGTTCTGGCCCCTCGCTTCCTCCCCTTGCTGCCGCGGCTACTATCCGAAACGGGCCCCGGGAACGCGCTCCGGGGTTTGCCGCTTTGAGAGAGCACGGCAGCTTTTTAGGAGGAGGCGAGGTTTTCACATTCCGCAGCTCAGGAGAGAATGCATGATAAGGGATGTAAAGACTTATCTGAGGTTTCAGCTCCCGGCAACTCTGGCTTGCCGGGAGGCGGGTGCTGGCTCGTCCTTCTCCCCCTCTTCGTCCTTGAGCGGCTCAGCAAGGGTAGGCTGTTCCCGCGAGCCAAAGGGAAAGGACGGGAAAAAGACACGGACTCGACCTCCAAGTTAGGGGTTAGCGACTGTTAGGCACTATCGACCCTAACCAAGGACGAGACTCGACTCAGCATGCATGCTAAAACTTGGGGGGCCCCAGCGCGTAATTGCGGCCAGGGTCTGCGCCTGGCTTTGTACAAAGGATTACATGCGTCTACGGCAAGACTTTTGTACAAAGAGTTGGTTGCCGGACGGGGTCCGACAACCGCGCCTTACGGGTAAAACTTGCGAAGATGCTCAATGTTCCAGGAATTGCTCACCGGAGTACCATCTTCGGTCTCGAGGCGGACGGCGCCAGGCCTCGTGACTCGTTTCACCCGGTAAGGGCCTTCCCACTTCGGCGTCAACTTGTTGTGTATCTTGGCCGACTGAACGCGCCGAAGAACAAGGTCGCCTTCCTCGAGGCTCCTGGCCTTAACTTTGCGGCTATGGTAGCGACGCAGAGCTTGCTGGTAGCGAGCGGATCGCACAGCGGCCTGGAGACGATCTTCCTCGAGGAGCAGTGTGTCATCATCACGCGACCGCTCTTGCTCAAGCTCATCATAAGCAAGCACTCGAGGTGACCCGTATACGAGTTCCGTGGGGGTAACTGCTTCTGCTCCATAAACTAGAGCAAATGGTGTCTGGCCGGTGGCTCGATTTGGCGTCGTTCTGACCGACCAAAGAACCGCCGGCAGCTCCTCGATCCAGTTCCGTCCGCGCTTGAGCAGCTTGTCAAAACTTCTGGTCTTGAGCCCGCGCAGTACCTCGGCGTTGGCCCTTTCCGCTTGACCGTTGCTTCGGGGATGAGCAACAGAAGCGAAGCAGACCTTGGTACCGAGATCTTGGGTGTACTGGATGAAGGCGTGGCTTGTGAACTGCGTACCGTTGTCGATGATGATCCTGTTGGGGATCCCGAAGCGGCAAACAATCGACCTGAAGAATTTGATCGCGGACTGGGCGGTCACCTTCCTCACTGGTTCCACTTCTGGCCACTTTGTGAACTTGTCGATGGCAACGAACAAGTACTCAAAGCCCCCGACGGATCGGGGGAAGGGGCCGAGGATATCGAGCCCCCAGACCGAGAAGGGCCAGGATAAACGGATCGTCTGGAGAGCTTGAGCTGGCTGGTGTATCTTCTTGGAATGGAACTGGCACGCTTCACACTTGGTTACTTGTGCAGTTGCATCCTGGAGGGCTGTGGGCCAGAAGAAGCCCTGCCGGAACGCCTTTCCGGCAAGTGCTCTGGCGCCGATGTGGTGCCCACATATGCCTCCGTGTATCTCCGCCAACAGCCTCTGTCCGTCTTCCCGGTGGATGCACTTCAATTTCACCCCATTGCGTCCTCTTCTGTACAGTGCGTTATCAACGAACTGGTACATACTGGACTGCCGGGCTACTCTTTCAGCTTCTTCTTGTTCTTCGGGAAGCTCTCCTGTCTGGAGGAAACGGACGATCTGCTGTGCCCACGTCGGAGCCTGGGGCTCGATGACGAGGACCAAAGGCATGTCGGCGGCTGCTGGAACATCAGCTTCTACGGCGAGGACTCGGGGCTCAGCCGGAGCTTGACGTTCCTTGGCAAGCTTGCCGGGGCGTGGCGACGGCGACGACGTCATCGTCATCGAGGAGGCGGAGGGGACCGACGACCCCGTAGGCGGCGAGGAGGCTGAAGCCGCCAAGGCCGCCGCGGCAGCAGGCGGCGAGGGGACCGGCGACCGTGCCGACGGCCCCGGGGAGGCCGAGGCGTCAAGCACTCCGCAGTCCGGCGATCCCGCTGCTGCTACCACGTCGGGCCCCGAGGAGCCCCCGGCAGGCGCCTACCTGCAGGCCGGCGATGGCGTCTTCATCAGGCTCCCCTGGGAGCCTAGCTCCAGGGCGCCGGTCGAGGGGAAGGCCCTGGACGGAGAAGTGCTCGCCTCCGTCGGGCTGACGGTGGTCGACGCGCGGAGTGCCGGCAGCGGCGAGCCCGAGGAGGAGCGGCTGCTCCAGAAGCTTGTGTCGCTCTACCGCGCCCGGCAGGCCAAGGTGGAGCGCCAAGAGGCGCTTGTCGCGAAGGCTGGCGCGGACATGGAGAAGCGCGCCGGGGAGCTCCAGGAGCTCAACCAGGAGGCTCTCCGGTCTTTGGTGGAGGAGCGGAGGCTGCTTGATGAGGCGCGGACGGCCTTTCTCCTCGAGAGGGCGGAGGCCGAAGAGCAGCAGAGGCTTGCTGCGGCGGGGCTATCCACGCGGGAAAGCGAACTGGTGCAGCAGAAGGCCAGCCTCGCCAGCCACGAGGAGGAGGTTGCCGCGTGTGAGCAGGCGCTTGATGGGGCCCTGCAGAAGGCGCAGGACGCTGCCGCGGCCGCCGAGGTCGCCAAAGGGGAGCTGGAGGTGACGGCGGCGCAGCTCGCCAGCGACCTCAAGGCGAGCGGCGAGGAGCTTGCCGCGCTCAAACAGGAGCGCGAGAAGGGCGCTCACGCCCTCGGCGAGCTGCAGGCCCGCCTCGCCGAGAAGACCCGGGAGCTCGACGCCGCCAAAGACTCCATGGCCAGCCTCAAGCTGAAGCTGGACACCCTGGCCAAGGCGCTGGAGAACGCCAAGGAGCGGGAGGCGGCGTTGCGGAAGGAGATTGCTGGCAACGAGGAGCTGTTGAAGAGCGCCGCCGTTACCCAGAACGCCTTCCGAGAGACGGTGGAGCTGTGGACGGAAGGCCTCGTCGACATCGCCTCCACCATCGACCAGGAGCTGAAGCTGCTGGGGGTGGAGGGCCACGAGTACCCCTCCGGCGAGGACGTCCCATCGAGCGCCAAGCTCACTTCCTTCTTCAAGGGCTTGGTGGGAGTGCTCCAGTATCTCCGGGAATCGATCCCAAAGGAGCTGGCCGAGGAGACACGGGAAGCCGTCTCCGGGGCCCTCGAGAGGGTGCTGGTGAAGATCGTCTTCCGCAACCCCACCATCAGGTTGACCAACGTCCTCAGGCACCTGCCGGAAGACGCCGACCTGACGGAGATTAAGGCCCTCGTCACCCCCATCGTGGAAAGGGTGGCGGGGATCAGGCGGATCGAGGGAGACCGCGCGGATTAGGCCGCCCACCTCTTTCTTTTCTTCCCTTGTCGCTGGCGCGCCAAAGATGTCGGGGGATATCAGCCTCCACGAGCACATATGGGGACGGAGCCCCTTGTCGGTTCGGCGGGGGCGAGGATGCACAAAGAGCAGATCGAGGCGACACACACACACAACGATTTTACCCAGCTTCGGGCCGCATGGATGCGTAAAACCCTACTGCTGCATGTCTGGTTGATTGGAGTTCTTGCTCTAGAGCGCAAGAAGCTACAACGAGTTGGGGCTGGACATAGACGAGGGTCTATTGGGCGTCCTACTGGTTCTCCCTCCTCGCTCTCCGGTGCCCCTCCCCATGCGCATGGGCCTCCTTTTATATGCCAAGAGGTTTTCCACAGGTAGTGGCGCAGGTGAGGGTAAAAATGGCAAGGAACTGTGCGAACAGCGGCTAACTCTGACGGCAGGGGACAAAGGCATTAAATGCCCGTCTGGATCGCTTGAACAGTGCCGAGGCGGACCGTTAGGGGCGCCTCCGCTCGCCACGGGGGCGACTCTGTCAACGTTGCATGCCACCGCACACCTCAGGTTGCGTAACGTCTCGCCACGTTCCACCGGGGATGCTCCAGAGTGACGCGTGGGCAGGTGGGCTGGAGCGCGGGCCTCAGGTGGTGGTTAGCCGCGGCAAGTGGCTTGCCGCGGTAGTTGCCTTGCCGCACCTGAGAGCTTGCCGCTCGTTAGGCCTTGCCGGGGCGAGCGGCGCGCCGCGGCGGGCTTCTCTTGGGGTGCCTTAGCTTGGCCATCCCGGCGAGCTCCTCCCGCCGGGGCCTTGGTGCTTCGGCTTAGTCGTCCCGGCAAGCTCCTCTTGCCGGGGACTTGTCGCCTTGGCCCGGCAAGCTCCTCTTGCCGGGCCTCGCCTGCTTGGCCCGGCAAGCTCCTCTTGCCGGGGCTTGGTCTTCGGGGCTCGATCACTTGGCCTTCGTACGGCCCGGAGCGGGCCGTGGAGACTCTTGTCGCTCCCCTGGCAGGCCTTGCCGTGGGAGGCTACTACTGCCCGTGCACAAGTTCGGGGTTCTAGGGTACCCCTACTTTAGTACACCGACAAGGCATCTAGAGATTGAGGAGTCTAGCAAGTTAGCATCGGGCAATCAGGCTAACAGAACCTAGAGTCCGAGCAAGCAGAGAACAAGTAGAGAAAGAGAGAGAAGGGCGGCTGAACTCCTCCTAACAGTTCATCGTCGTAGCCAAGAACAGGCCCTCGCGAGGCCGTTCTCCCTTTTATTGTTCATCATCATCATCAGCCCAAGAGGCAATCCACACACCACACTGGAGTAGGGTATTACACCATATCGGTGGCCCTGTGTCTCTTGTGTTGTTCTTTCTGTAGTTTAGATCCTTGCGAGACGGAGAGGTAGAGGGCATAATCTCCGCGCGCACCCCAGAGTTCGAACCTTAAGGGTCTGCCGGAACCCGTGATCCGACAGAGTCTCATGTCAATTGGAAATCATCTACTAGCCCAAATGTCACACCCTGATTTTCATGCCACAACACTTAAGCTAATAGATCATGATAAAATGTGGTTTGACAAAAACTTTTGAGTGTTTTGGACTTTGCTTGATTTGATTTTTGTGTGTTGTTTGCAAGTGCTCCAAAAATCAAATAAATCCTCCAAACTCTTATACTCCTTCTCCTTGATCAAAAACCTTTTTCCCAATGATCATGCCATGTGTATAGAGCAATATAGTATTTTCTTACAAAAATAATTTGGCCAAAAAGTATTTTCAAAAATTAGTTTTCCAAAAACCCCTGGATTGAGGTTTGCACTGCAAGTACTTAATAAAGGGTTGTAAAAATCTTTCCAAAAATATTTTTGACTCCTATTAGATATAGGTTACCCAGAAACCACAAAAATGTAATTTTAAAAGTTATTTTCCTATTTTATTTAAAGGCTTTTTCTTAAGGCGAGAAATGGTCTTAAATAGGTTTAAAAAAATTTAAAGCTTTAAAAATAATTGAGAAAAATTAGGGAGACTCAATGGACATATATTTTCCATATATATGAGTTTCAACACATCATCATGATCAAAATATTGGACAAAACCTCCCAAAACCATTTCTGCTCATTTTAAGGATTTGAAATATTTCTATAGGAAATATTTTCATAAAAATCCAAGAATATTCTAGCATGTAACATATGACATGTTTGATGATCTTGCCAAGCCTCATGTCATGGAGAATAGTATAACCCCATCAAACCCTCTCAAAACCATTAGTGTCCTTTTTCAAGTTTGAACAACTTTGCACTGTCAAACATGTCCAAATGCTCTCAAACTTGGTGCACACTCTCAAATGGTTTAGTAATGCATCTAGACCAAATGGCACAAGTTGGAGAGAATTTTATATTGATCAAAGTATCCCAAAACCCTCTTTGACCAGAATCAAATTTGAACAAGTTTGTACTGCAACTTTTTCTCCTTGACCCTAACTTTTGTGAGCATGTTCAAATCCTCAAATGATGACACTACACCAAGTGGTGCATCAAGGAGAATTGATTTGCATGACTAAATCTTGGTAAAACCATTTCTGTTGATTTCTAGGGTTTACCAAAGTTACATTGGCCACTTTGCCCAAATGAACTCCAAATTGGTGGAAGACCCTAATTACATGTGCCATTTCACCCTGTGGAGCCTCATACCAAATGGAGTTCATTTGCTTACCCAAACAAACATCAAACACCTTCTGCCATTTTCCAAAAACCATCATTTTGACCTCTTCCACTAATCTCCTTGAGCTCAACTTTTTACCACAGCTCCTCCTAGTCCTCTCCTATGTCCAGTAACTCTCCCCAGGCCATTGCTCAATGATTGAGGGGTAAAATACCCCCATGTACCTCCCTGGACAGCCCCTCTCTCCCTCTTGTTCTACATCTCTCCTCTCCTACTGGCTCACCAGGGCACCCAAGGCCACCACCCATTTGTTTACTCCTCCCCTGACCCCCTAGACACTAGTGGCCACGCCCTGGGCGCCAAAAATATGCCAATGCCAGCCATATGCGTGCTCTGGAGAGCGCTATAGTGCACCAGGGCACTGTAGCCGCGTCCTGCCCGAGGCTTCTGACCACCTAGGGCCTCCCCCTTGTGTCCCCCGAGGCCGCCTCGGCGTCCGGGACACGCAAGACGGTCGGCCCCCTCCTCCTTCTCTCTCCGGCGACCTCTGACACGCGTGCCCGAGCGCCGCTCGCGTCCGCCAGTCACCGCACTCGTGCGGGACCTCCTCGAGCTCGCTCTCCTTCTCCTGTCCCCTAAGAGGGCCATGGACCACGCCCACGAGCACCCCAGGCACGCACTAGAGCGCTCGTTTGGCCTATGGCGATGCCCGGGCCGCGACCGTGAGCTGCGTCCATGGTGCACCATCGCCTCGCCGTATAAAGCCGCCCGAGGCCTCTCTCTGGAGCCCCTTTGCCCTCTCTCCCTCCCGTACGTCGCCCGGACCCCTCTCCTCCTCTCCAGAGCCTCTCCGTCGCTTCCCGTGGCCGGAGCCGAGCCGCCGTTCGTCCCCAAAATTCGCGTCGTCCCGAACCTCTCCTTCCCCTTGAACCATGCCATAGGACCCCCATGGCCCCAAGGAGCCTCACTCGCACATCTTTCCTTCCTCCCCATGCCTGCCTCGCCGTGCCCGAATCTCACTGCCGGCCTCGTCCGCTGCGGCCAGCACCCTGCTTGACCCGGTGCTCCTAGGTGACCGTGCCACCCACCGTTGGACGCGGCCAGGTTCCCTGAGCACGCCGGTGGGCAGAGCATCGCCGGAGATGCTCTGTAGCCCCGGCAATCGCCGCCGGGAGCCGTTCCTCCCCGCGGTCGGAGCGCGCGCGAGAGGTTGAAGACGGCCTGCTGTTGGGCCCCGCGCGTCAGCGACCCAGCGGGCGGGCCCCACTGTTTAAGTGGAAACGGCTTCGGCCGGATCTGCCTCCCCTACGCGAAGGCGCACTCCCGCGAAGCCGTCTTCGACGTCACCCCCCCTGTCGCCAGCGCAGCTGAGCCGCTGGGCCGACCCACTGCTAAACTGCGCCCAGTGCGCTGATAAGGGTAAAACCCTTTCCTTTTCCTTTTTCTTTTCTGTAAATTTGTAAAATCCATAAACAATTCAATTTAACTCCAAATTTGATGATTCAAATTTCTACAGACTCCATAAATCAAGTGCTATTTAATAGGCCACAGTGGACATTTTTGTTGTCCTTGGTTTTCACTGACCCTTTTAAAAAGGTCATTTAACCACATAAGTCCACTTCAAAAATCCATATTATATTCATTTCAACTCCAAATCCAGTGAAACCAATTTCTATATGTTTCTAAAATCATGCCTGAATTAATGGGTACTTTTACTAATTTTTATAAAATGGCATTCTATGGACAACTTGTGGATCCATCAAATCCGTTGATTCCATCATAATGAAATGTTTAGAAATATCCCTAGATCCACTTCCAATGGAATCACTTTGGTCATTCCTCATACGACCAGAGGTATCCAAGAAAAGTCAATCTCATATTTTTAGAGCACTTTTATTTTCTGTCTTGTTGTGTTGCTTATTATGGTTGCTTTCAACGATAGTTGGCGAAGTAGATGAAATGCTCGGAGTTGGACCAGAGATATTTGAAGACCTCTAAGACTTTGTTGAACCAGGCAAGCAGCCCTTTGACCATGTCTATGAAACCTTTTTATGCATGTCATATAGCACTTTATTAGCGTTGCTTCGGAATCATGATGTGATGGAAACCACTTTGATGGGTTGCCTCTGTTACTTCCTCGTTGATACTTGCATTGTGCATGACCCTACCTCCATATGAGGGTTATGCCTGTGGGAGTAGATAGGATGCTAAAGTAGTGCTACGCAAAAAGGGACGGGAATATGCATGGTGATGGAGACAAAGCATTTTCAAACGACTTTTCGAAAACCCCATCGGGTGCCACTTATGCCCGAGGGAGATGATGAGATGGGTAGCCACTTGATGACGAAGTGGTGTACCGAGGCAAGTGTGTGTGTTGTTTTCGAAAACGGATTAGATTTAAGATTTGTCGACTGTCACAACCTTACATGCGCAACTACTCTACCCTTATGTGGGAAAGGGCATTATTGATTACCTAGGTCGATACTAGCTTGGAGCCCGCATTACTAGTGACGGGGGAGTGTTGGTGCTCTCTCTCGGGACGGGGTCGTGCCAGGTAGGGCGACCATGACTGTCTTTACAGGGCACCGGATACACCGTTGTGTCCCCTCTCGGATGTTACGATCTCGAGCGAGTCTCGTATGATGTACATCGAGAGGATAGGGAACAACGAGTGGACCCCTTGTTAGTGTCGTCTAGGGAAAGATAGTGATCGGGTGCTTACCCCGGGTACTTGAGGCACCGCGGGTCGTGGATGACACGGAAGTTCCCCGGATCTTGTGGGTAAAGTGTGCAACCTCTGCAGAGTGTAAAACTATTCGAATAGCCGTGTCCACGGTCAAGGACAGTTGGGCGGTGCTGCTTAAGCTACGTCCACATGTTTACAAACCAGTGTGTGTGTTTGGATAAGTGGGAAGAACTACTTGGGTCAAGTCAAGGACTTGACATGGTTGAGTTGGGTTGGTGCCCACTCTATTTATGTTGATATCTATAACCTGTCCTCGTGGTTACTCGAATTCTCCTGATGCATGTCTTACAAGTTGTTGAACATGTCATTGCACTCAAAACTAGCTTTCTGCAAAAATTTACCTATATCATGCATTGTTGTATCTTGAGCCAAAACATGGGTTGCTTGCGAGTACATTCAAAGTACTCATTAGCTTGCCACTGGTTATTTAATTGAGCAGGCATGGAAGAACAGGAGTTCGAGGAAGAATTCTTTGGAGACGAACTTGCGAACTAGGACGCTTCCCAGTCACAATGCATGTAGGGTTAAGGCAGATGGCATGGGTTCTAGTTATCAACGAAGATTTCCGCTGCTTGTGTTTCATTTGATGTTCAGCCCTTAAGGCTTTATCTATGTAAGACTTGACCATAATGGTCATAATTTGTGTAGGACGGTATGTATGGATGTAAGACTCTTGTTATTCAGCTTCTGTGTGTTCAATGAGCATTGATCTCTGGGATCACTGTACACGTGCATTCGGTGATCACGACTTATGAGTCGGGGTCCCCACAGAGCTGGTATCAGAGCCATCCTGACTGTAGGAAGCCTTAGTTAGCATGGTCGTTAGTTAGGGTAAAACTATTTCCAAAACTACTACTAGTTTTCAAAAAACTATATATACTTCTCTTCCCTTCCCAGTTTTTCGGAAACTAAGGTATACTTCCCTTATTGATCTCTTCCCCTTCAAAACCTTTGGTCGCTAGAACCCTTATGCCCCTGACCACTAGATTCCTTGTGATCCTCGTGGATAATCTAGAAGGAAGATGCATTGCCAGACATTCTCCCACATCTCCTGAACACAAGATTGCCGACATCACAACAAGACGATACCAACAGAAAATACATCCTCGAGGGATGAGGATCAGAAGGCCCAGGAGATGGTGACACTCTTGACACTGCCCCAAGATGATGCAACCTTAGCCTACGACGATCAGGGCATAGGATATGCAAGATCATGATATACATCGCTAATAGGGAAACCCTGTCACAACCGTTGTTGTATCGGCGACCACCGGTGGATGAGAACCTAGCCATTTGGTCCGCCTCACTATAGTGAGCAGGAAAAACGGTTCTCTTCATCCCCCGCTCTCGGTGACGATATTGTCAACAATGTGTCCGACGGATTGGACCTCTATTATGCCTTGTTACTGTCATTGCATAAAGGATGGCCACCTGGAACCGCCGACACCTTAAAAAGGCAAAAGCGATCATCATGATTAAGAGGACAAGAGAAGACCAAGTCAAATACCAGCTACGAGGAGACACCTGCACCCCATCATCTCATCAGGCGAGAAGTGTTGAAGATTCTTCAGGCCAAGCCGGATCATTTCATTGAACAACTACAAAAGACGTAGCAACACCTGAGGAAAATTCAGAAGACTGCACGAGGCTCAAGGCACGACTGCTGAGTCCTAGAACCCCTAGGGTAGGATGAGTCGTGTACCCCCTATGCGTAGTCGAGTCCATATGATGGTTCGAATAGAACCATGACCGTGTGTTGCTTTTTTTTATTTGTTTGTGTTTTAAGATAGGCCACAACTTTTGCCCTAGGCAACAAGTACGTGACTATATCACCTGCCTTATTTTGTTGCTTGTGTTTGGCCCTTTTTGCACTTGTTTGATTGCACCTGCACTATAGAACCCCCTTTAGGCATTCTCCCCCCCTCTATGCTACCTTCCCCCTCTCATCTCTCTCATCAACTAAAGACAAGCAAAACAATATGCACCAAGGATTCCACCTCGGCGACCACTAGCACTGAAGACTTTTTGTTGTAGCCTCCTCGACCAAGTAAAACCCCGTAGAGTTATGTTTAACCCTCCAGACTAGAAACCCATTCCTCGACCCTTCGAGACTTCATGAGATACCCCATCTTGAGTCCTTAACCATGTGCTTAACCCATATACTTGCAAGAGAACCAGTTAAGCCTCAGTAAGCCTTGCTTATCAACTGGGTTCATTATGGATCTAGTGGACATAGTGGACGAGCACATTGTCATCCTAATATAGCACCCGAACTGACGATGCCATAGGGAAGACCAATTTAAGGATATAGGAATAGAGGGCAAATGACTTGATGAGTTTACATCAATGACTTTGAGGAATCATCCGAGACTATTTGGTGGATTATGAGGCTTTCATGTTGGTAGATGAACGTGGTTGGATCATGATTATAGAGTAGCATAGCTTTACCCTGGATGAATTGGATTTAGTGGGACAATTAAGACCGCAAGCTGAATTCTTTAACGTATGAGTATTTGACTTAGCCAGGGGATATTGATAGGAGATAGTTGTCATTATGATAATGACTTGGGGGAATAAATAGGAATCCTCGTTGGACATGAGATTTGGATTCAATAGGTTATCCTAGTGGAGTATGGATGCAGAATAATTCTACATGGTTCGGAGTAAATTGGATTTAGACTGATGATCTTGATCATGATGCCATGTTTCCCGATGGACAATAAACTAGGAGATTGGATTAATTGTCGGAGTTGATATCCGCTGGACCTTGGAGTTTACTTGACCATGATAATGGAAATTGGTGGACTTACTATAGTAGAGACAGCCCTTTCAAGTATTTGGGGACTATAGGACAATAAAAGATCTTGTGGAACATCATAAACATTGGATTTGTAGAATTAATGGGTTATGTAGTGATTGATGGAGGTTAATGAGCTATTGGAGTTGATTCATAGGAAGGAAACAAGATCTTGGAGTGGCTTACGACGTGTTTCCTTAGGATAGAGATGCTTTGTCATGGACCTTGGATCAATAGACTGAGCACTTGGATTGTGGTGATTAAAGCTTAGTAGCTTATATGCTCTACCCATGGATTTTTAGGGGTAGCCATACATACGAGTTTGGGGATTGTAGACATATATGATTTTGTTAGACCTCCTCTCGAGAGTCATGAGGATATGTATAACATGAGTGATGATTGGAGTTGACCTATACGGGATGATTCTTTCGGTAACCTGATGTGATTATTTGGAAAGACTAGATAGAATAATTGGCATCTCAGAAACTGTGCTCAAGGATAAGATGATAAATGTTCACTCGCACACAAGGATCCTTGAAACCGTTAAGCCCCACCAAGCCACGATATGGTAGGAATCACAACCATGGTCTTTGGCTCTAGGACATGGAAACCTTGGCCAATACCCAACCATAACCACCACCGATACCCCAACCTATACCCTAAGTACCCCATGGGCAAGTCTTCATGGAGTACTCGGACAAGTTAGTTGCCATCTTTCCTTGATGACATACTTGCCTACCCGAAGACGAAAGAAGAACCGTTCAGCTGGTTAGGGAACATCTGAAGATCGCCGTGACCAGGAGGAAGAACTGCACCAACCACCATCGTCAAGAAGTAAACCTCCGCATCGAAGACTAGGCATATCTGCAAGCCACTTCTCTCAAGGGAACCAAGCATTTTCATGACAAGGAAACCCACGCCAAGATTCATCGGCCCTCTTCGAGATCACTCCAAGATTCAACAACCCCCCCCTCTGAGATCACCGCAAGACGAAGAGAAGACGGCTACCAGCTGGAGTTACCACCTGAGTTACCCACTGTGCATAGCGTTTTCCATGTGACACACCCCCGGAAGTATTTTTGACCTCCTAGCTAGCCCGATCACTAACAAGGACATCGAGCACCGAGCCATCGACCTCCAGCCCAATATGACTTATGTGAGAAACCCATCAGCAACCTGGATCAAGAAGAACGTCATACGCGAAGCCACACCCTAAAGCACTCCAAGGATACAACGGAGCACTACACGGAAGCAGAAGCAACATGAGGATTGGAAGACTACCCCAGATCCAAGTTTCTGTATCCCTTTCCGCGCCTAGTCTGGGAATCTCAGGGACGAGATTCTTGTAAGGGGGGTAGGTCTGTCACACCCTGATTTTCATGCCACAACACTTAAGCTAATAGATCATGATAAAATGTGGTTTGACAAAAACTTTTGAGTGTTTTGGACTTTGCTTGATTTGATTTTTGTGTGTTGTTTGCAAGTGCTCCAAAAATCAAATAAATCCTCCAAACTCTTATACTCCTTCTCCTTGATCCAAAACCTTTTTCCCAATGATCATGCCATGTGTATAGAGCAATATAGTATTTTCTTACAAAAATAATTTGGCCAAAAAGTATTTTCAAAAATTAGTTTTCCAAAAACCCCTGGATTGAGGTTTGCACTGCAAGTACTTAATAAAGGGTTGTAAAAATCTTTCCAAAAATATTTTTGACTCCTATTAGATATAGGTTACCCAGAAACCACAAAAATGTGATTTTAAAAGTTATTTTCCTATTTTATTTAAAGGATTTTTCTTAAGGCCAGAAATGGTCTTAAATAGGTTAAAATTATTTTAAAGCTTTAAAAATAATTGAGAAAAATTAGGGAGACTCAATGGACATATATGTTCCATATATATGAGTTTCAACACATGGTCATGATCAAAATATTGGACAAAACCTCCCAAAACCATTTCTGCTCATTTCAAGGATTTGAAATATTTCTACAGGAAATATTTTCATAAAAATCCAAGAAAATTCTAGAATGTCACATATGACATGTTTGATGATCTTGCCAAGCCTCATGTCATGGAGAATAGTATAACCCCATCAAACCCTCTCAAAACCATTAGTGTCCTTTTTCAAGTTTGAACAGCTTTGCACTGTCAAACATGTCCAAATGCTCTCAAACTTGGTGCACACTCTCAAATGGTTTAGTAATGCATCTAGACCAAATGGCACAAGTTGGAGATAATTTTATCTTGATCAAAGTACCCCAAAACCCTCTTTGACCAGAATCAAATTTGAACAAGTTTGTACCGCCAACTTTTTCTCCTTGACCCTAACTTTTGTGAGCATGTTCAAATCCTCAAATGATGACACTAAACCAAGTGGTGCATCAAGGAGAATTGATTTGCATGACTAAATCTTGGTAAAACCATTTCTGTTGATTTCTAGGGTTTACCAAAGTTACATTGGCCACTTTGCCCAAATGAACTCCAAATTGGTGGAAGACCCTAATTACATGTGCCATTTCACCCTGTGGAGCCTCATACCAAATGGAGTTCATTTGCTTACCCAAACAAACATCAAACACCTTCTGCCATTTTTCCAAAAATCATCATTTTGACCTCTTCCACTAATCTCCTTGAGCTCAACTTTTTACCACAGCTCCTCCTAGTCCTCTCCTACCTCCAGTAACTCTCCCCTGGCCATTGCTCAATGATTGAGGGGTAAAATACCCCCATTTACCTCCCTGGACAGCCCCTATCTCCCTCTTGTTCTACATCTCTCCTCTCCTACTGGCTCACCACGGCACCCAAGGCCACCACCCATTTGTTTACTCCTCCCTGACCCCCTAGACACTAGTGGCCACGCCCTGGGCGCCAAAAATATGCCAATGCCAGCCATATGCGTGCTCTGGAGCGCGCTACAGTGCACCAGGGCACTGTAGCCGCGTCCTGCCCGAGGCTTCTGACCACCTAGGGCCTCCCCCTTGTGTCCCCCGAGGCCGCCTCGGTGTCCGGGACACGCAAGACGGTCGGCACCCTCCTCCTTCTCTCTCCTGCGACCTCTGACACGCGTGCCCGAGCGCCGCTCGCGTCCGCCAGTCGCCGCACTCATGCGGGACCTCCTCGAGCTCGCTCTCCTTCTCCTCTCCCCTAAGAGGGCCATGGACCACGCCCACGAGCACCCTAGGCACGCACCAGAGCGCCCGTTTGGCCTCTGGCGATGCCCGGGCCGCGGCCGTGAGCTGCGTCCATGGTGCACCATCGCCTCGCCGAATAAAGCCGCCCGAGGCCTCTCTCTGGAGCCCCTTCGCCCTCTCTCCCTCCCGTACGTCGCCCTGACCCCTCTCCTCCTCTCCAGAGCCGCTCCGTCGCTTCCCGTGGCCGGAGCAGAGCCGCCGTCCATCCCCAAAATTCACGTCGTCCCGAACCTCTCCTTCCCCTTGAACCATGCCATAGGACCCCCATGGCCCCAAGGAGCCTCACCCGCACATCTTTCCTTCCTCCCCATGCCTGCCTCGCCGTGCCCGAATCTCACTGCCGGCCTCGTCCGCTGCGACCATCACCCTGCTCGACCCGGTGCTCCTAGGCGACCGTGCCACCCACCGTTGGACGCGGCCGGGTCCCCTGAGCACGCCGGTGGGCAGAGCGTCGCTGGAGATGCTCTGTAGCCCCGGCAATCGCCGCCGGGAGCCGTTCCTCCCCGCGGTTGGAGCGCGCGCGAGAGGTTGAAGACGGCCTGCTGTTGGGCCCCGCGCGTCAGCGACCCAGCGGGCGGGCCCCACCGTTTAAGTGGAAACGGCTTCGGCCGGATCCGCCTCCCCTACGGAAAGGCGCACTCCCACGAAGCCGTCTTCGACGTCACCGCCCCCCCTGTCGCCAGCGCAGCTGAGCCGCTGGGCCGACCCACTGCTAAACTGCGCCCAATGCGCTGATAAGGGGAAAACCTTTTCCTTTTCCTTTTTCTTTTCTGTAAATTTGTAAAATCCATAAACAATTCAATTTAACTCCAAATTTGATGATTCAAATTTCCACAGACTCCATAAATCAAGTGCTATTTAATAGGCCACAGTGGACATTTTTGTTGTCCTTGGTTTTCACTGACCCTTTTAAAAAGGTCATTGAACCACATAAGTCCACTTCAAAAATCCATATTATATACATTTCAACTCCAAATCCAGTGAAACCAATTTCTATATGTTTCTAAAATCATGCCTGAATTAATGGGTACTTTTACTAATTTTTATAAAATGGCATTCTATGGACAACTTGTGGATCCATCAAATCCGTTGATTCCATCATAATGAAATGTTTAGAAATATCCCTAGATCCACTTCCAATGGAATCACTTTGGTCATTCCTCATACGACCAGAGGTATCCAAGAAAAGTCAATCTCATATTTTTAGAGCACTTTTATTTTCTGTCTTGTTGTGTTGCTTATTATGGTTGCTTTCAACGATAGTTGGCGAAGTAGATGAAATGCTCGGAGTTGGACCAGAGATATTTGAAGACCTCTAAGACTTTGTTGAACCAGGCAAGCAGCCCTTTGACCATGTCTATGAAACCTTTTTATGCATGTCATATAGCACTTTATTAGCGTTGCTTCGGAATCATGATGTGATGGAAACCACTTTGATGGGTTGCCTCTGTTACTTCCTCGTTGATACTTGCATTGTGCATGACCCTACCTCCATATGAGGGTTATGCCGATGGGAGTAGATAGGATGCTAAAGTAGTGCTACGCAAAAAGGGACGGGAATATGCATGGTGATGGAGACAAAGCATTTTCAAAGGACTTTTCGAAAACCCCATCGGGTGCCACTTATGCCCGAGGGAGATGATGAGATGGGTAGCCACTTGATGACGAAGTGGTGTACCGAGGCAAGTGTGTGTGTTGTTTTCGAAAACGGATTAGATTTAAGATTTGTCGACTGTCCCAACCTTACATGCGGAACCACTCTACCCTTATGTGGGAAAGGGCATTATTGATTACCTAGGTCGATACTAGCTTGGAGCCCGCATTACTAGTGACGGGGGAGAGTTGGTGCTCTCTCTCGGGACGGGGTAGTGCCAGGTAGGGCGACCATGACTGTCTTTACAGGGCACCGGATACACCGTTGTGTCCCCTCTCGGATGTTACGATCTCGAGCGAGTCTCGTATGATGTACATCGAGAGGATACGGAACAACGAGTGGACTCCTTGTTAGTGTCGTCTAGGGAAAGATAGTGATCGGGTGCTTACCCCGGGTACTTGAGGTAGCGCGGGTCGTGGATGACACGGAAGTTCCCCGGATCTTGTGGGTGAAGTGTGCAACCTCTGCAGAGTGTAAAACTATTCGAATAGCCGTGTCCACGGTCAAGGACAGTTGGGCGGTGCTACTTAAACTACGTCCACATGTTTACAAACCAGTGTGTGTGTTTGGATAAGTGGGAGGAACTACTTGGGTCAAGTCAAGGACTTGACATGGTTGAGTTGGGTTGGTGCCCACTCTATTTATGTTGATATCTGTAACCTGTCCTCGTGGTTACTCGAATTCTCCTGATGCATGTCTTACAAGTTGTTGAACATGTCATAGCACTCAAAACTAGCTTTCCGAAATTTTTTACCTATATCATGCATTGTTGTATCTTGAGCCAAAACACGGGTTGCTTGCGAGTACATTCAAAGTACTCATTGGCTTGCCACTGGTTATTTAGTTGACCAGGCATGGAAGAACAGGAATTCAAGTAAGAATCCTTTGGAGACGAACTTGCGAACTAGGACGCTTCCCAGTCACAATGCCTGTAGGGTTAAGGCAGATGGCATGGGTTCTACTTATCAGCGAAGATTTCCGCTGCTTGTGTTTCATTTGATGTTCAGCCCTTAAGGCTTTATCTATGTAAGACTTGACCATAATGGTCATAATTTGTGTAGGACGGTATGTATGGATGTAAGACTCTTGTTATTCAGTTTCTTTGTGTTCAGTGAGCATTGATCTCTGGGATCACTGTACACGTGCATTCGGTGATCACGACTTATGAGGCAGGGTCCCCACACCAAACCATTATCAAACACCATCTGCCACTTTCCAAAAATTTCCATTTTGACCACTAAAACTATTCTCCTTGAGCTAAACTTTTTACCACAGCTCCTCCTAGTCCTCTTCTACCTCGAGTAGCAATGGCAGCATCTCAGATCAATTATTGGGGGGGGGGGGGGTAAAACCACCTCTTTCTCTCTCTGTTCACCCATGGCAGCACCTCTCTCTCTCTCCCATTTCTATATTCCAGCACCCCACCTAGCATCTCTCCACCCCAGGGCATCCAAGGGAACCCCAAGGCACAAAGGGACATGCCCTGGCCCTTTAAAAATGGCCATGCCGGCCATATGCACGCTCTAGAGCGCGCTACAGTGCACTTCCACACTATAGCCGCCCCTGCCAACCGCTCCTAGCCACCTCGGGCCTCCCCAGGGCGCCCGACGATGTGCCTTGGCATCTGTGTCACGCTAAACCCCTGTACCCCTCCTCCTTCTGCCTCCTCCCGCCCCAGCTCGCACGCGCGTCGGCCGCCCGAGAGCTCCAATGAGCAAACTCACACGCGCACAGCCTCTGGCCCTCCCCCGCTCGCTCTCTTCATTCACCTGGTCGTAGACCTTATCCATGAACGGCCCAAACTCACTCTCGTGTGCCCTCACGGCCTCTGGTCTCGCCTATGACCTCGCCGGCACACGAGTCCACGGTGGACCGACGCCCGGCTATAAAAGATCGCCACAGGTCTCTCTCTTGACATCCATCTCCTTCTCACACCCCCAAGAATGCGCCCGCACCTCCCAATCAACCCCGGAGAGCTTCTATGCTCGGGATCGACCGGAGCTCTGCCGCCTCGGTCGACCGTTGATCTTGCGGTACAGCCCCTCTCCGCCCCCGCTCTTGCTCGATCTGGAACCACCAGTCCTCACTGACCCATTCCTCTCTTTCTCCCGCTCCTATTGCAGCTCGGAACGAGCTAACCAAGCACCTCTCGAAGCTCTGCCGCCAGCTTCCTCGTCGCCGGCGAACCCCTGCACTCCGGCGACCGCCTCCACCTCCACCGCAACAGCGACTCCTCCTTGAGCACGCCGGTGCCCTCGGATCGCCTCGCCGTTGACCGCAGCGACGCCGGTGAGCTCGGCTCCTCTCTGGCCCGAGGCTGAAGACGACGGCCATGTGGCCCGTCAGTTAGCCCCACATACTGACGGGTGGGCCCCACCCGTCAGGTTTTAAACGCACGTGCGCGTACCGGTTCGCTGCGTCGGCTGAAGGCGTATTTTGCCTTTACGCCTTCGACGTGCCAGCCTTGCGCGGGCTGGATTCCCCCTGGGCCTGCTGCACTGTGGCCGAATAGGCCCAGTTGCACAGTGGCTTTTTTCCTTTTCTTTTTCTGTAACTTTTCCAAAAAATCCACTAGATTAAATATTCATCCAAATGAAATAATTCCAACTCCCATATTTTTCTAAAAGTCCCACCTATTTAATGGTATAATTTTCACTCATGTCCAAACAACTTTTATGTATTGTTCATATTCAAATTCAAATTTGAATATATTTAAACCCCTCTAAAAATCCATTTCTTCTATTCTGCTACTCCAAAACCAAAACTAGGAATTTTCCCCTTCTTAGTTTTCCTCCTAGTATTTTACAAAAATGAGTTGACATTTTTTTGAGCACTTTGATTTTTCTGTTCTGCTATTGCCTTATTTTTATCGTTATTATTTTGCGACAGTAGATTGCGTTGCTAACGAAGAGTTTGACCAGAAGACTTTGAAGACCCAGAAGACTTTGTTGAGCCAGGCAAGCAGCCCTTTGACCATGTCTATGAAACCCTTTTTATGAGTGACATATAGCACCATATTGTTGTTGCAACGGAATCATGATGAGGTGGAACCACTTTGATGGTTTGCCTGCGTTACTTCCTCGTTGATACTTGCATCAAGCATGACCCTACCTTCCTATGAGGGTTATGCCCGTGGGAGTAGATAGGATGCTAAGGTAGTGCTACGCAAAAAGGGACGGGAATATGAATGGTGATGGAGGCATAGTATTTTCAAAAGACTTTTCGAAAACCCCATCGCGTGCCACTTATGCCCGAGGGAGATAATTAGATGGGTAACCACTTGATGGCGAAGTGGTGTACCGAGGCAAGTGTGTGTGTTGCTTTCAAAAATGGATTGGTTTAAGTTGCGACCGTTATTCCAACCTTACATGCGCAACCACTCTACCCTTATATGGGAAAGGGCATTATTGATTGCCTAGGCCGATACTAGCTTGGAGCCCGCATTACTAGTGACGGGAGAGTTGTTGTTGCGCTCTCTCGGGACGGGGACGTGCCAGGTAGGGCGGCCATGACTGTCTTCATAGGGCACCAGACACACCGTTGGTACCCCGTGCTTGTGGTATGATGAAAATAGGAGCAAGGCTCCACAATTTTATGTTGGGCATGGGGGTTACTACCAATCGAGTGGACTCTATGTTTGTGTCGTCTAGGGAAAGATAGTGACCGGGTGCTTACCCCGGGTACTTGAGGTGCCGCGAGTCGTGGATGACACGGAAGTTCCCCAGATCTTGTGGGTAAAGTGTGCAACCTCTGCAGAGTGTAAAACTATTCGAATAGCCGTGTCCACGGTCAAGAACAGTTGGGTAACCGCTCTTGGGCCACGTGCACTTGTTTATAAACCAGTGTGTGGGAAGTACTTCTTGGGTCAAGTCAAAGGACTTGACATGAATGAGTTGGGTTGGAGCCCACTCTATTTATGTTGATATTTGTAACCTGTCCTCATGGTTACTTGGATTCTCCTGATGCATGTCTTACAAGTTGTTCAGCATGTCATTGCACCCAAACTAGCTTTCTGCAAAAATTTACCTATATCATGCATTGTTGTATCTTGAACCAAAACATGGGTTGCTTGTGAGTACATTCGAAGTACTCATTGGCTTGCCACTGGTTATTTTATGGGCCAGGCATGAAAGAACATGATATGAAGAAGAATACTTCGGTGACGAACATGCGAGCTAGGATGCTTCCCAGTCAAAATGCCTGTAGGGTTAAGGTAGATGGCATGGGTCCAAGTTATCGACGAAGATTTCCGCTGCAATGTTATACTCAAGACTTGACCATAATGGACCTACTTTTGTAATACGATATGTATGGATGTAAGACTCTTGTTATTCAGCTTCTGTGTGTTCAGTGACCATTGATCTCTGGGATCACTATACACATGCATTTGGTGATCACGACTTATGAGTCGGGGTCCCCACAAAAGGCAGGGATAAGACAGCTCGGGGCTATACATATGACCTCCGTCAAGACCTACATAGTAGAGCAGAACATACAAGATCGATCTACGGATCGCGAGGAGACGCCTTCACGCGCGAGGACGGCTATCTATTTGGGCGTGACAAACCTACTCACACCCGGGCCAAAAACCGCAAACGGACTACATCAGAGCTACGTCACAATGAGACCCGATATAGAGGTGCCGCACACCCTCTTTGCTTCACTGACGAAGTAATGGACCACGAATTCACAGAAGGGTGTAAACCCGTCAACATCAAATCATACGATGGAACGACCGATCCCGCGGTATGGATTGAGGATTTTATTCTCCACATCCACATGGCCCGCGGGGATGACCTTGACACCATCAAATACCTCCCACTAAAACTTAAAGGACCAGCCCGACACTGGCTAAATAGTCTGCCTAAGAATTCAATTGGTAGCTGGGAGGACCTGGAAGAAGCTTTCCTCGGCAACTTCCATGGTACATATGTTCGGCCACCAGATGCCGATGACTTAAGTCACTTGGTTCAATAGCCCGGGGAGTCATCCAGGAAGTTCTGGACTAGGTTCCTAACTAAAAAGAACCAGATCATCGACAGTCCGGATGCCGAAGCCCTAGCGGCCTTTGAACATAGCATCCGCGACGAATAGCTCGCCCCCCACCTCAGCCAAGAAAAGCCAAAATCTATGGCAGCGCTCACGGCACTCATGACCCGCTTTTGCGCGGGTGATGATAGTTGGTTGGCTCATAGCAAAAACACAGCCAGCGAGGCAGGCCCCTCTGAGGTTAAGAACAGTAACGACAAGCTCCGACATAACAGACACAAACGCCGAAGCAATAATGATAATACTGACGACACTACAGTTAACGCCGGATTCAGAGGCTCAAAGTCTAGCCAGCGGAAGAAACCATACAAGAGAAACAATCAGGGACCATCTTGCCTGGACCGCATACTCGATCGCCCGTGCCAGATACATGGCACCCTAGTCAAAACAGCTAATCATACCAATAGAGATTGTTGGGTTTTTAAATAGGCCGGCAAATTAAACACCGACAATGACAAAGAGCCCTGGAAACCGAACACAAGGGGACAGAAGAAGTTCCCCCTCATTTTAAAACGGTGAACATGATATATGCTACCCACGTCCCCAAGAGGGAGCGCAAGCGTCTGCTGAGGGACGTCTACGCGATAGAGCCAGTCGCCCCAAAATTTATCCCATGGTCGTCATGCCCGATCACTTTTGATCGCCGGGATCATATGACCAGTATCCGTCACGGTGGCTCAGCCGTACTGGTCCTACACCCAATAATCGATGTATTTCACCTGACGTGCATCCTCATGGACAGCGGTAGTAGCCTCAATCTACTGTACCGGGATACAATGCCAAAAATGGGCATTAACCCATCATGGATCAAGCCTACAAAGACTACCTTTAAAGGAGTCATACCAGGCGTAGAGGCCCGCTGTACGGGCTCCATAATACTAGAGGTTGTCTTCAGATCGCCAGACAACTTCCGAAGCGAGGAGTTAATCTTCAATATCGTCCCCTTCCGCAGCAGCTATCATGCACTGCTCGGACGAACTGCATTTGCTCGAATTAATGAAGTACCACACTATGCTTATATCAATCTCAATATTCCCAGTCCACGTGGCGTCATAACGGTCAATGGAAATGCGGAACACTCCCTCCGTACAGGAGAGCACACGGCTACCTTAGTAGCAGAAGTACAAAGCGGCCGTCTCAAGCAGAACCTTAATTCGGCTGCCGAGCCCACGAACAATGTTAAGAGGGTTCGAACTACCTTGCAGTAGGACAACTCGGCTCGTCAGGAGCTTGACTAGCAATCCGGCCTCCGTCCTAGTCCTGATCAAGTGCTGGCATTCGTGCCGCGCGTACATAACTACGCACTCAAAATCCCATGGGCATCGACAGAGGCATAGCTAGTTTGTGATCCATAGTACGGCTCAACCGACATCGGATACACACATCCTTTCACTTTTACCTATTTCCTTTTCAGGTCCCAATTCTACAGGCCCCATCCAACGGTCGGGTCATCGGTCCTCTTGAAGGATAAACACACCAAAACAATGAGAAACGCAGACACATGGGGGACTTTCTAGGTGATTCCGTTAACGATAACTCTACCTGTTTTCCAGGACCCACATGCAGCTCTCCCCTGGTTTTGGCATGTTAAATAGCCTATTTCTTATTTCACTACTTGTATCAAATGCGCCTCGAAGTATTAATCAAATTACAATGGAAACAGTTCGTGGCTCGAGCTTCAGGGCCATAGCTTATTATTTTCGCACCCTGTTTGTTTCCCTTTGTTTTTTATTATTATTCTTTCTTTCCCTCCTGTGGGTAACCTTATCAGATATCACTGGTACGCTTTGGTGCGTTTCATGATTGCCAGGGGCTGCTTAGCACCCCACACTACGGCAAGAAAAGTCCGAACCCTTTTTATAAGTATAGTTCGGCACCCCGAATTTAGCATTATATGCATTGGCTCCGAATCATGTCTTTGGTCAATAGTTGGGTTGCCCGGCTCCTATGCTTGCTACCTTATGTTCCGCTATATCAGCTAAGGTAGTAAAGGGAGAACTACTGTGATTGTGCCTTGGTTTATCCAAAGGAGCAACTCAGTAGAGAAAGCCAAAAACTGACTGTCATGATGCGGCGAGAGCCGGTCAGTTGTTCGGAGGTTGCAAATCATTGGAGATTTCTTCCGCATTACGAGAAGGATTGGTACTTCCTGATCAGACACTTATAGCACTCTAGTTCGGATACTTGGGGCTGCGCCCATGTTTTCATTGCCGAACTCCTATGGCTAAGTGAGGGCGTTACAGCCGCATAGTCTGGTTGCCTAGTTCGCTCTGCTAAACAAGTCCTTCACGGACAATCTAATTGGATCAAGATTGTTTAGATTCCATCCCGAACACCCCCGTACTACCTATACATGGGGGTAGAAGCCGACGACTGGTTATCCCTTAGATGTCATACAACACAGCCGCACAGGATGTAAAAATTTAAAAACATTATATTGCACAATCACTTTGTTTCATCATACAAAGTAGAGGGAGCTCGAATACATTCATTCAAACATAGTGTCTTCCGCACAATGATCCGCAACAATGCGGAACCCCTCCAAGACATCACCGAATTATCGCTCGGGTGTCCGGTGCTCCGTGCCCTCCGGCGGCCCCTCGGTCGCTAATTTGATAGCGTCCAGCATCGCCCACCAGACCTTGCAGTAGGAGAAGGCCAGCCGTGCGCCCTCAATGCAGACGGACTGCTTGACGACGTCCAACCGAGGACAGGCATCCACCATTTGCTTCACGAGGCCAAAGTAACTGTCAGGTATAGCTTTGGCTGGCCACAACCGGATAATTAAATCCTTCATGGCCAGTTCGGCCACCCTATGTAGCTCGACCAGCTGTTTTAACTGATCGCCGAAGGGCACCGGATGTTCTGGCGCAAGATACTGCGACCAGAACAGCTTCTCCATGGAGCTCCCTTCTTTGGCTCGAAAGAACTCTACGGTGTCGGCCACACTATGTGGCAGATCAGCATAGGCCCCTAGAGAACTCCAAATCCGGGTTAGTAAAAGATATTTTCTCTTCCCATTTTTGCTTTGCATACTGAACGCCTTAGCCGCCACGATCTTCCTGGCCTCCTAGATCTCCTGGAGGGTGCCCTGGGCTTCAATCCGGGCCGTCCCCGCAATCTGACGAGCCTTGGCGAGTTCGGTCTCTTGAACCGACGCATCGTGCTCCAAGGTCTCGCACTTCTTCACCGCGTCTTGGAGCTCCTGTTGGACCTCATTGACCCGGGCCTTGAGCTTCTTCCGAGCGGCCTGCTCCTTGACAGCCTTCCCTTCGAGTTTGGCCAGGTCCTTTTTCAGGGCCTCGACCTCGTTCGTCGCCTCTGTACACATCATGGCATTTCGGTCAATGCATATCATTTTACCTTTTTTCGAATACATAACAGGTTATTACATACCTTATTTTTTCCTGGAGCTGCCTCTTCACTTGGCCAAGATCCTCCTTGGCCTCCGCAAGTCTCCGCTTTAGTCCGGAGACTTCCGCAACATGCGAGGCTGCGACCAACAGCGACGCCTGTGCATACATTTCAGACAAATTTAGTTAGTTTCCTATAATAGGAGGTTGATCCACTGTCCGTCTTTTTCTTTCCGAACACCGGACAGTGTCTCAGGGGCTACGTTCTATATTGGGATTTCCTCTTTTCTGCGTCGCTTACCTCAAAACTTGTCAGCAGGCTGCTGCAGGCTTTGGTTACTCCGCTCTTCGCGGACTGAACCTTTTCAATTACCATGCCCATAAGGACACGGCGCTCATCCACAATGGAAGCGACTCGCAGCGCTTCCAGCAGATTATCCGGTGCCCCTGGTTGGACAGGGGTCATCGGCAGAATAGGCATTCCCCCTTCTTTCGAAGGAGGTTGCGTGCAGGATTCCGGAGCCCCATCGGTCCCCGGACTCGAGTCCGGCTGACGGTCGAAATGAATACGGCCCTCCTCACCAGTCCTCATGGGGATTGACTGCCCCTGGTGTCCGGCGACGGGGGTTTTGCCTCCTGGTGCCTCGTGAGCCTCTCCCCAGCGTGGAACGGTCCTTTGAAACAGCACCTCCGCGTCGTCCTTGGCCTTGGGGGAGTGAGCGGCCGGCGGTGACTCGCTAGCCATCGCCTTGGAATCCAGCGAACCTCCTAATGAGGATCGTGGGGAGCTATTGTGGGCCGGTCTGCAATAATATAACCAATCATTTAAATACAATGACGAGGAGAAACTTTATGGGCGGATATAAGTCTTAGCACTTACGATGCGGCCCGCGGCTTAGTGCGGGGGCGCTGCTCCGGACTGCTTTCGACGTCCCATGTGGAGCTGCCCACGAGTGGACCTTTCCCCTTGTTGGGCGCCTCTGCCTCCAGAATGGTGGAGGCCGCCCTCTTCTTCTTCCGCTCATCAGGGGAAGGGTTGTTTTCCTCCTCCACCTCATCGTCGTCGTCTTGAGCGGCGGAGGAATGGCTCTTGTCTTCGGACGTCGCGTCCGAAGCGCCCTTGCGGCGGGGGCCACTCCGGACCCCCTTGGCCTTCCCTGTGGGCTTCTTCTCCGGCGCATTGTAGGGCGCCAGCACCAGCATCTTTGCTAAACGCGGGATGAGTGGTTCTTCAGGCAGCGGAGCCGGACATTGGATCTGCTTCGTGTTGGGGAACGCACCTACGCACACGCAAGATCATGGTGATGCATAGCAACGAGAGGGGAGAGTGTTTGTCTACGTACCCTCGTAGACCGAAGCGGAAGCGTTGACACAACGTAGAGGAAGTAGTCGTACATAGAGGAAGTAGTCGTACGTTCTCCTTGCGATCCAACCGATCACAGCACCGTTACTCCGGCACCTCCGAGTTCTTGGCACACGTTCAGCTCGATGACGATCCCCGGGCTCCGATCCAGCAAAGCGTCGGGGAAGAGTTCCGTCAGCACGACGGCGTGGTGACGATCTTGATGTGTTACCGGCGCAGGGCTTCGCCTAAGCACTGCAACGATATAATCGAGGTGGAATTTGGTGGAAGGGGGCACCGCACACGGCTAAGGAACGATCCGTAGATCAACTTGTGTGTCTTGGGGTGTCCCCTGCCCCCGTATATAAAGGATGAAGGGGGGGAGGCTGGCCGGCCAAAGGAGGGAGGCGCAGGAGGAGTCCTACTCCCTCTGGGAGTAGGATTCCCCCCCCCAATCCTAGTTGGACTAGGATTCTTCAAGGGGGAGAGAGAGAGAGGGGGCGCCCCACTTCTCCTAGTCCTAATAGGACTAGGGAAGGGGGGAGGCGCACAGCCCATGAGGGCAGCCCTCTCACCTCTTCTCCAAGGCCCATGTTGGCCCATTATGCTCCCGGGGGGTTCCGGTAACCCTCCCGGTATTCCGGTAAAATCCTGATTTCACCTGGAATGCATCCGATGTCCAAACATAGGCTTCCAATATATAATTCTTTATGTCTCGACCATTTCGAGACTCCTGGTCACGTCCGTGATCACATCCGGGACTCCGAACTCCTTCGGTACATCAAAATGCATAAACTCATAATAACTGTCATCGTAACGTTAAGCGTGCGGACCCTACGGTTCGAGAACAATGTAGACATGACCGAGACACGTTTCCGGTCAATAACCAATAGCGGGACCTGGATGCCCATATTGGCTCCTACATATTCTACGAAGATCTTTATCGGTCAGACCGCATAACAACATACGTCGTTCCCTTTGTCATCGGTATGTTACTTACCCGAGATTCGATCGTCGGTATCCAATACCTAGTTCAATCTCGTTACCGGCAAGTCTCTTTTCTCGTTCCGTAATACATCATCTCGCAACTAACTCATTGGTTGCAATGCTTGCAAGGCTTTATGTGATGTGCATTACCGAGAAGGCCCTGAGATACCTCTCCGACAATCGGAGTGACAAATCCTAATCTCGAAGTATGCCAACTCAACATGTACCTTCGGAGACACTTGTAGAGCACCTTTATAATCACCCAGTTACGTTGTGACGTTTGGTAGCACACAAAGTGTTCCTACGGTAAATGGGAGTTGCATATTCTCATAGTTAAAGGAACATGTATAAGTCATGGATAAAAGCAATAGCAATATACTAAACGATCGGGTGCTATGCTAATGCAATGGGTCATGTCAATCAGATCATTCAACTAATGATGTGATCTCGTTAATCAAACAACAACTCTTTGTTCATGGCTAGGAAACATAACCATCTTTGATTAATGAGCTAGTCAAGTAGAGGCATACTAGTGACACTCTGTTTGTCTATGTATTCACACATGTATTATGTTTCCAGTTAATACAATTCTAGCATGAATAATAAACATTTATCATGATATAAGGAAATAAATAATAACTTTATTATTGCCTCTAGGGCATATTTCCTTCAGTCTCCCACTTGCACTAGAGTCAATAATCTAGATTACAAAGTAATGATTCTAACACCCATGGAGTTTTGGTGCTGATCATGTTTTGCTCGTGGAAGAGGCTTAGTCAACGGGTCTGCAACATTCAGATCCGTATGTATCTTGCATATCTCTATGTCTCCCACCTGGACCAAATCCCTGATGGAGTTGAAGCGTCTCTTGATGTGTTTGGTTCTTTTGTGAAATCTGGATTCCTTTGCCAAGGCAATTGCACCAGTATTGTCACAAAAGATTTTCATTGGACCCGATACGCTAGGTACAACACCTAGATCGGATATGAACTCCTTCATCCAGACTCCTTCATTGGCCGCTTCTGAAGCGGCTATGTACTCAGCTTCACATGTAGATCCCGCCACGACGCTTTGTTTAGAACTGCACCAACTGACAGCTCCACCGTTTAATGTAAATACGTATCCGGTTTGCGATTTGGAATCGTCCGGATCAGTGTCAAAGCTTGCATCGACGTAACCGTTTACGACGAGCTCTTTGTCACCTCCAAAAATGAGAAACATATCCTTAGTCCTTCTCAAGTACTTAAGGATGTTCTTGACCGCTGTCCAATGATCCACTCCTGGATTACTTTGGTACCTGCCTGCTAAACTTACAGCAAGGCACACATCAGGTCTGGTACACAGCATTGCATACATGATAGAGCCTATGGCTGAAGCATAGGGAACATTTTTCATCTTCTCTCTATCTTCTGCGGTGGTCGGGCATTGAGTCTTACTCAATTTCACACCTTGTGCCACAGGCAAGAACCCTTTCTTTGCCTGATCCATTCTGAACTTTTTCAAAACTTTGTCAAGGTATGTGCTTTGTGAAAGTCCTATTAAGCGTCTTGATCTATCTCTATAGATCTTAATGCCCAATATGTAAGCAGTTTCCCCGAGGTCTTTCATTGAAAAACTTTTATTCAAGTATCCCTTTATGCTATCCAGAAATTCTATATTATTTTCGATCAGTAATATGTCATCTACATATAATATCAGAAATGCTACAGAGCTCCCACTCACTTTCTTGTAAATACAGGCTTCTCCGAAAGTCTGTATAAAACCAAAAGCTTTGATCACACTATCAAAGCGTTTATTCCAACTCCGAGAGGCTTGCACCAGTCCATAAATGGATCGCTGGAGCTTGCACACTTTGTTAGCTCCCTTTGGATCGACAAAACCTTCTGGTTGCATCATATACAACTCTTCTTCCAGAAATCCATTCAGGAATGCAGTTTTGACATCCATTTGCCAAATTTCATAATCATAAAATGCGGCAACTGCTAACATGATTCGGACAGACTTAAGCATCGCTACGGGTGAGAAAGTCTCATCGTAGTCAATCCCTTGAACTTGTCGAAAACCTTTTGCAACAAGTCGAGCTTTATAGACAGTAACATTACCATCAGCGTCAGTCTTGTTCTTGAAAATCCATTTATTTTCTATTGCTTGCCGATCATCGGGCAAGTCAACCAAAGTCCACACTTTGTTATCATACATGGATCCCATCTCAGATTTCATGGCCTCAAGCCATTTTGCGGAATCTGGGCTCACCATCGCTTCTTCATAGTTCGTAGGTTCATCATGGTCTAGTAACATGACTTCCAAAATAGGATTACCGTACCACTCTGGTGCGGATCTTACTCTGGTTGATCTACGAAGTTCAGTAGAAACTTGATCTGAAGTTTCATGATCATTATCATTAGCTTCCTCCCTATTTGATGTAGGTGTCACAGAAACAGATTTCTGTGATGTACTACTTCTCAATAAAGGAGCAGATACTATTATCTCATCAAGTTCTACTTTCCTCCCACTCACTTCTTTCGAGAGAAACTCCTTCTCTAGAAAGTTTCCGACTTTGGCAACAAAAATTTTGCCTTCGGATCTGTGATAGAAGGTATACCCAATAGTCTCCTTTGGGTATCCTATGAAGACACATTTTTCCGATTTGGGTTCGAGCTTATCAGGTTGAAGCTTTTTCACATAAGCATCGCAGCCCCAAACTTTAAGAAACGACAACTTTGGTTTCTTGCCAAACCACAGTTCATAAGGCGTCGTCTCAACGGATTTTGATGGTGCCCTATTTAACGTGAATGCGGCCGTCTCTAGAGCATAACCCCAAAAAGATAGCGGTAAATCGGTAAGAGACATCATAGATCGCACCATATCCAGTAAAGTACGATTACGACGTTCGGACACACCATTACGTTGTGGTGTTCCGGGTGGCGTGAGTTGCGAAACAATTCCGCATTGTTTCAAATGTAGACCAAACTCGTAACTCAAATATTCTCCTCCACGATCAGATCGTAGAAACTTTATTTTCTTGTTACGATGATTTTCCACTTCACTCTGAAATTCTTTGAACTTTTCAAATGTTTCAGACTTGTGTTTCATTAAGTAGATATACCCATATCTGCTTAAATCATCAGTGAAGGTGAGAAAATAACGATATCCGCCACGAGCCTCAACATTCATTGGACCACATACATCAGTATGTATGATTTCCAATAAATCTGTTGCTCTCTCCACAGTACCGGAGAACGGTGTTTTAGTCATCTTGCCCATAAGGCACGGCTCGCAAGTGCCAAGTGATTCATAATCAAGTGACTCCAAAAGCCCATCAGTATGGAGTTTCTTCATGCGCTTTACGCCGATATGACCTAAACGGCAGTGCCACAAATAAGTTGCACTATCATTATTAACTCTGCATCTTTTGGCTTCAACATTATGAATATGTGTGTTACTACTATCGAGATTAAGTAAGAACAAACCACTCTTTAATGGCGCATGACCATAAAAGATATTACTCATATAAATAGAACAACCATTATTCTCTGATTTAAATGAATAACCGTCTCGCATCAAACAAGATCCAGATATAATGTTCATGCTCAACGCTGGTACTAAATAACAATTATTTAGATCTAATATTAATCCCGAAGGTAGATGTAGAGGTAGCGTGCCGACCGCGATCACATCGACTTTTGAACCATTTCCCACGCGCATCGTCACCTCGTCCTTAGCCAATCTTCGCTTAATCCGTAGCCCCTGTTTTGAGTTGCAAATATTAGCAACAGAACCAGTATCAAATACCCAGGTGCTACTGCGAGAATTAGTAAGGTACACATCAATAACATGTATATCACATATACCTTTGTTAACCTTGCCATCCTTCTTATCCGCCAAATACTTGGGGCAGTTCCGCTTCCAGTGACCAGTCTGCTTGCAATAGAAGCACTCAGTTTCAGGCTTAGGTCCAGACTTGGGTTTCTTCTCTTGAGTAGCAACTTGCTTGCTGTTCTTTTTGAAGTTCCCCTTTTTTCTTCCCTTTGCCCTTTTTCTTGAAACTAGTGGTTTTGTTAACCATCAACACTTGATGCTCCTTTTTGATTTCTACCTCCGCGGCTTTTAGCATCGCGAAGAGCTCGGGCATAGTTTTGGTCATCCCTTGCATATTATAGTTCATCACGAAGCTCTTGTAGCTTGGTGGCAGTGATTGGAGAATTCTGTCAATGACGCAATCATCCGGAAGATTAACTCCCAGTTGAATCAAGTGATTGTTATACCCAGACATTCTGAGTATATGCTCACTGACAGAACCATTCTCCTCCATTTTACAGCTATAGAACTTATTGGAGACTTCATATCTCTCAATCCGGGCATTTGCTTGAAATATTAACTTCAACTCCTGGAACATCTCATATGCTCCATGGTGTTCAAAACGTCGTTGAAGTCCCGGTTCTAAGCCGTAAAGCATGGCACACTGAACTATAGAGTAGTCATCAGCTTTGCTTTGCCAGACGTTCATAACATCTGGCGTAGCTCTTGCACCAGGCCTGGCACCTAGCGGTGCTTCCAGGACGTAATTCTTCTGTGCAGCAATGAGGATAATCCTCAAGTTACGGACCCAGTCCGTGTAATTGCTACCATCATCTTTCAACTTTGCTTTCTCAAGGAACGCATTAAAATTCAACGGAACAACAGCACGAGCCATCTATCTACACAACATAGACAAGCAAGATACTATCAGGTACTAAGTTCATGATAAATTAAAGTTCAATTAATCATATTACTTAAGAACTCCCACTTAGATAGACATCTCTCTAATCCTCTAAGTGATCACGTGATCCAAATCAACTAAACCATGTCCGATCATCACGTGAGATGGAGTAGTTTCAATGGTGAACATCATTATGTTGATCATATCTACTATATGATTCACGCTCGACCTTTCGGTCTCTGTGTTCCGAGGCCATATCTGTATATGCTAGGCTCGTCAAGTTAAACCTGAGTATTCCGCGTGTGCAACTGTTTTGCACCCGTTGTATTTGAACGTAGAGCCTATCACACCTGATCATCACGTGGTGTCTCAGCACGAAGAACTTTCGCAACGGTGCATACTCAGGGAGAACACTTCTTGATAATTTAGTGAGAGATCATCTTATAATGCTACCGTCAATCAAAGCAAGATAAGATGCATAAAAGGATAAACATCACATGCAATCAATATAAGTGATATGATATGGCCATCATCATCTTGTGCTTGTGATCTCCATCTTCGAAGCACCGTCATGATCACCATCGTCACTGGCGCGACACCTTGATCTTCATCGCAGCATCGTTGTCGTCTCGCTAATCTTATGCTTCTACGACTATCACTACCGTTTAGCAATAAAGTAAAGCATTACATCGCGATTGCATTGCATACAATAAAGCGACAACCATATGGCTCCTGCCAGTTGCCGATAACTCGGTTACAAAACATGATCATCTCATACAATAAAATTAGCATCACGTCTTGACCATATCACATCACAACATGCCCTGCAAAAACAAGTTAGACGTTTCTCTACTTTGTTGTTGCATGTTTTACGTGGCTGCTACGGGCTTTAAGCAAGAACTCATCTTACCTACGCATCAAAACCACAACGATAGTTTGTCAAATAGACTCCGTTTTAACCTTCTCAAGGACCGGGCGTAGCCACACTCGGTTCAACTAAAGTTGGAGAGACAGTCTTCCGCAAGCCATCTCTGTGCAAAGCACGTCGAGGGAACCGGTCTCGCGTAAGCGTACGCGTAAGGTTGGTCCGGATCGTCTCATCCAACAATACCGCTGAACCAAAGTATGACATGCTGGTAGGCAGTATGACTTGTATCGTCCACAACTCACTTGTGTTCTACTCGTGCAAATAACATCAACCATAAAACCTAGGCTCGGATGCCACTGTTGGGGAACGCAGTAAATTCAAAAAATTTCCTACGCACACGCAAGATCATGGTGATGCATAGCAACGAGAGGGGAGAGTGTTTGTATACGTACCCTCGTAGACCGAAGCGGAAGCGTTGACACAACGTAGAGGAAGTAGTCGTACGTAGAGGAAGTAGTCGTACGTTCTCCTTGCGATCCAACCGATCACAGCACCGTTACTCCGGCACCTCCGAGTTCTTGGCACACGTTCAGCTCGATGACGATCCCCAGGCTCCGATCCAGCAAAGCGTCGGGGAAGAGTTCCGTCAGCACGACGGCGTGGTGACGATCTTGATGTGTTACCGGCGCAGGGCTTCGCCTAAGCACTGCAACGATATAATCGAGGTGGAATTTGGTGGAAGGGGGCACCGCACACGGCTAAGGAACGATCCGTAGATCAACTTGTGTGTCTTGGGGTGTCCCCTGCCCCCGTATATAAAGGATGAAGGGGGGGAGGCTGGCCGGCCAAAGGAGGGAGGCGCAGGAGGAGTCCTACTCCCTCTGGGAGTAGGATTCCCCCCCCCCCCAATCCTAGTTGGACTAGGATTCTTCAAGGGGGAGAGAGAGAGAGGGGGCGCCCCACTTCTCCTAGTCCTAATAGGACTAGGGAAGGGGGGAGGCGCACAGCCCATGAGGGCAGCCCTCTCACCTCTTCTCCAAGGCCCATGTTGGCCCATTATGCTCCCGGGGGGTTCCGGTAACCCTCCCGGTATTCCGGTAAAATCCTGATTTCACCTGGAATGCATCCGATGTCCAAACATAGGCTTCCAATATATAATTCTTTATGTCTCGACCATTTCGAGACTCCTCGTCACGTCCGTGATCACATCCGGGACTCCGAACTCCTTCGGTACATCAAAATGCATAAACTCATAATAACTGTCATCGTAACGTTAAGCGTGCGGACCCTACGGTTCGAGAACAATGTAGACATGACCGAGACACGTTTCCGGTCAATAACCAATAGCGGGACCTGGATGCCCATATTGGCTCCTACATATTCTACGAAGATCTTTATCGGTCAGACCGCATAACAACATACGTCGTTCCCTTTGTCATCGGTATGTTACTTACCCGAGATTCGATCGTCGGTATCCAATACCTAGTTCAATCTCGTTACCGGCAAGTCTCTTTTCTCGTTCCGTAATACATCATCTCGCAACTAACTCATTGGTTGCAATGCTTGCAAGGCTTTATGTGATGTGCATTACCGAGAAGGCCCTGAGATACCTCTCCGACAATCGGAGTGACAAATCCTAATCTCGAAGTATGCCAACTCAACATGTACCTTCGGAGACACTTGTAGAGCACCTTTATAATCACCCAGTTACGTTGTGACGTTTGGTAGCACACAAAGTGTTCCTACGGTAAATGGGAGTTGCATATTCTCATAGTTAAAGGAACATGTATAAGTCATGGATAAAAGCAATAGCAATATACTAAACGATCGGGTGCTATGCTAATGCAATGGGTCATGTCAATCAGATCATTCAACTAATGATGTGATCTCGTTAATCAAACAACAACTCTTTGTTCATGGCTAGGAAACATAACCATCTTTGATTAATGAGCTAGTCAAGTAGAGGCATACTAGTGACACTCTGTTTGTCTATGTATTCACACATGTATTATGTTTCCAGTTAATACAATTCTAGCATGAATAATAAACATTTATCATGATATAAGGAAATAAATAATAACTTTATTATTGCCTCTAGGGCATATTTCCTTCACTTCGCCCTCTCCATCCAGTCCTGAAGAAACGATGACGATAAAAGCTTAGACATCATCCTTGAAACGAGCAAGTAGGGGATGCGGTAAACATAACATACCTCGCTGGCGGGGTGGTTAACATTATGCCCACGGTCCGAACCCGTGGCTTGTGGTATCTCGTTGCCCTTGAAGAGGAACCTCCAGGCATCTTTGTGAGAAGTCTCGAAGAGCCTTGTCAGGGTATGGTGCTTCTTCGGATTGAACTTCCATAGCGGGAGGCTTCGGCTTTGGCATGGGAGAATCCAGCGAACTAGCATCACCTGGATTACATCGACAAGTTTGACATTCTTGTCCACCATGCTCTGAACGCGCGTCTGTAGCGTTGTCAGCTCGTCTAGCGTACACCAGTCCAGGCTCTTCTCGAACCAGGAGGTGAGCCGCATTGGAGCACCGAGGTTGAATTTGGCAGCTGTGGCCCAGTTGGTGCCGCAGGCTTATGTAATGTAGAACCATTGTTACTGCCATTCCTTGACAGTCTCCACGAAAGTGCCTTTCGCCCAAGAGACATTGGACAGCTTACTCACCATGGCTCCTCTGCACTCTGCGTGCTGGCCATCCACGACCTTCGGCTTCACGTTGAAGACTTTGAGCCACAGCCCGAAGTGGGGTCGGATACGGAGGAAGGCCTCACACACAATGATGAATGCCGAGATGTTGAGGAAGGAGTTCGGGGATAGATCATGGAAGTCTATCCCGTAATAGTACATCAGCCCGCGGATGAAAAGGGTGGAGTGGAAACCCTAGTCTGCGGAGGAAATGAGGGATGAATACCACCCTCTGTTAGGCTTCTGCGTGGGGGCGACCTGTCCCTGGGCCGAAAGTCGGTGGGCGATTTCCTTCGCCAAGTACCCGGCCGCCCGAAGCTCAGTAATGTCGTTCTCCTTGACGGAGGAGGCCATCCACTTGCCTTGGCCTCCGGATCCGAACATGGTTGAGTGCTGGCTTGAGTGGGAAGAAGATGAGAACTTGGGCACTGGGGCTCAAGAGTGGAAGGACGAAGCAAGATAGAAGGAGTGGGAGAAGAGGGGGGGAATCTTTATCCCCTTATAAAGGCAGTGAATATCGAACGCCTCCCCACTCGCCTATTCCCAAGGGTTGTGTAAACAGGCATGGTTGGGTTACCCACGTCTGAATTGATGAAAATCCCGCAATAAGGGGACATGATCTCTGCTTTGACAAGACGTGCCCATGGAAATCGCATCTCGAAGCACGGGATGGCAGACAAAATGGTTCGACATAGCGACCGGGCAGACGTGATGTCATGTTACAAAAAGATTTTTAGCGGATTGGACTCATGGAATATTATATTCTCTATATGGCTGTGCGATGCGTGTTATAGGTCCGGACACATTCAATATGTCCGAAGACTATCCTGAAATTCGGAAGGAGGAACCCGCCTTGCAATGCCGAAGAAAGATCAATGCACCGAATACCTTGTCATTGAAGCCAGGTTCAGGGGCTACTGAGGGAGTCCTGGACTAAGGGGTCCTCGGGCATCCGGCCTGTTAGACATGGTCCGGACTGATGGGCTATGAAGATACGAAGACCGAAGACTGCACCCGTGTCCGGATGGGACTCTCCTTGGTGTGGAAGGCAAGCTTAGTGACCAAATATGTAGATTACTTTCCTTATAACTGACCTTGTGTAACCCGAGGTCCTCCTGGTGTCTATATAAACCAGAGGACTTAGTCCGGAGAGAGGAGATACTCATTACCATAGTCATACGGGCTATACTTCTAGGGTTTAACCATTACGATCCTGTGGTAGATCAACTCTTGTAATACTCATATTCATCAAGATCAATCAAGCAGGAAGTAGGGTATTACCTCCATAGAGAGGGCACAAACCTGGGTAAACATTGTGTCCCCTGTCTCTCGTTACCATCGACCTTAGACGCACAGTTTGGGACCCCCTACCCGAGATCCGCCGGTTTTGACACTGACACTGACCACCTTGTACTTGTCTCGAGCAAGCAATTGCTCAACGGTGTTGTTGTAGTCGTCCACCATGGTCGGGTCGATGGTGTACACCACCGAGAGATCTGTCTCCCTCACGTGGGTCTCCACTTTATGTGCGCCAAAGTCCATTGGAGTGCCGCTAGACATCCCCTCTCTATGTGCTGTCGTGGGTGTGCTTGTTATGTTGTGGGGCGCGATCGAAAGCTTGAAGAGACTAAGGTTATAATGTCCGCAGGAATTAAAGGGGAAGCCGGACGACCTGGAATATCGGCACGCCCTAATGGCAGTTCTAATTTGCAGTGCGTAACTCCATCATGACGCTACTATGTCTTGAGAACTATGTTGGTTTTCCCTTGAAGAGGAAAGGGTGATGCAGCAAAGTAGCGTAAGTATTTCCCTCAGTTTTTGAGAACCAAGGTATCAATCTAGTAGGAGGCTACACGTGAGTCCCTCGCACCTACACAAACAAATAAATCCTCACAACCAACACGATAAGGGGTTGTCAATCCCTACACGGTCACTTACGAGAGTGAGATCTGATAGATATGATAAGATAATATTTTTGGTATTTTTATGATAAAGATGCAAAGTAAAGAAAGTAAAATAAAAGCAATGTAAGAAATGGCTAATTGTTGGAAGATTAATATGATGGAAAATAGACCCAGGGGCCATAGGTTTCACTAGTGGCTTCTCTCAAGAGCATAAGTTTTTACAGTGGTTGAACAAATTACTGTTGAGCAATTGACAGAATTGAGCATAGTTATGAGAATATCTAGGTATGATCATGTATATAGGCATCACGTCCGAGACAAGTAGACCGACTCATGCCTGCATTTACTACTATTACTCCACACATCGACTGCTATCAAGCATGCATCTAGAGTATTAAGTTCATAAGAACAGAGTAACGCTTTAAGCAAGATGACATGATGTAGAGGGATAAACTCATGCAATATGATATAAACCCCATCTTGTTATCCTCGATGGCAACAATACAATACGTGCCTTGCTGCCCTATCACTGGGAAAGGACACAGCAAGATTGAACCCAAAGCTAAGCACTTCTCCCATTGCAAGAAAGATCAATCTAGTAGGCCAAACCAAACTGACAATTCGAAGAGACTTGCGAAGATAACCAATCATACATAAAAGAATTCAGAAGATTCAAATATTGTTCATAGATAAACTTGATCATAAACCCACAATTCATCGGTCTCAACAAACACACCGCAAGAAGATTACATCGGATAGATCTCCACAAGAGAGGGGGACAACATTGTATTGAGATCCAAAAAGAGACAAGAAGCCATCTAGCTAATAACTATGGACCCAAAGGTCCGAGGTAAACTACTCACACATCATCCGAGAGGCTATGGTGTTGATGTAGAAGCCCTCAGTGATCGATGACCCCTCCGGCGGAGCTCCGGAACAGGCCCCAAGATGGGATCTCATGGGTACAGAAGGTTGCGGCGGTGGAATTAGGTTTTTGGCTCCGTATCTGGTAGTTTGGGGGTACTTAGGTATATATAGGAGGAAGGAGTACGTCGGTGGAGCAACATGGGGCCCACGAGGGTGGAGGGCGCGCCCAGGGGAGTAGGCGCGCCCCCTACCTCGTGGTTTCCTGGTAGCTTCCTTAACGTAGGGTCCAAGTCTACTGGATCATGTTTGTTCCAAAAATCACGTTCCTGAAGGTTTCATTCCGTTTGGACTTCGTTTAATATTCTTTTTCTGCGAAAATCTGAAATAGGCAAAAAACAACAATTCTGGGCTGGGCCTTCGGTTAATAGGTTAGTCCCAAAAATAATATAAAAGTGTATAATAAAGCCCAATAATGTCCAAAATAGAAGATAATATAGAATGGAACAATAAAAAATTATAGATACGTTGGAGACGTATCAGACACACATAACTGCATCGCGTGGCAACATGTGCCGCGCAACCGCATGCATATGGCGCCCCCGATGTGATCGTGCGTAGGCCCAACCGCTGGCAAAGCACATGCAGAGGGACACGACCAGAGTGCTCTGCGGTCTTCTCAATGGCGAGCAACCATATATATGCATTTACCAGATGAAACACGCAAGGAAAAGCTGCCCACAAGCCGAGTGTGCCGAGTAATGCGAGCAGAGCACACCGCGGCACCTAACGGCGAGCACAGCGTGCTGCGGCGCCTAATGGCGAGAGGCCGGCACAGTGATACGTGGAAAATAAGACAAACTGTGTGAGCGATGTCGGAGACATCAAGAACGAATCATATTAGAGTTGCGTGTGCGATACATGGCATACAGTTGATCCATCCGAGCTATTTGTGTTGGAATAAGCCATGTGTGTTGTGGGCAAACGCTTGCTGGTATATAACCTTAACTTTAACCAATGAAATGTTAATGCATGTTACAGAAATTATATAACTAGAAACTATGTTCAAATACGAATCCAACGATATAATTTGGTGACATGCATTCATAGTTTATTAGTTAAATCTTACTTATCAACCAGGACGGGGGTATATTCTGTTATTACATTGCAAACGTTCTTTTATTAACCGTATGTGTATGTGTCCTTTCGTCCTCCTCTCGCACGTCTTGTCACCCCCGCTGCCACAGACGGCTTCGAGCACAAGCTTGAGCAGTGCGCGGGGGCGTTCTTTTGGCCAAACGGTGGTGAGCCCATTCCCGCGGAACCGCGCAGGTTTTCGCGCAAGCTTCCCACCCGACTCGGTGAAATCCCCCAAATCCTAGTGCTTACCAGCCTACTATATAAACTCTCACGGCCAGCGAGTCCTGCGTCGCCTTTTCCCCACCCTTCCTGTAGCTTATCTCATATGCTTCTCCCATAATCACCAATGGCACCGGTCCGTCGTCGTCGCTCAGCCACTTTGCCATCATCAGAGGACAGCTCCAGCTGGGAGGCTACACCGCGGCGGCGATGTAGTCCCTAGCGTAGGGTAGTGCGCATGGCGTCCCTGTTGGGTGTGCGGGGAACACCCTCCACACGCTTCGTCGCTGCTGCCCGTCGGTAGCTGTTGCCGTTGCCGCCACACCACCGTTGAAAGCCAGGGCCATCGCCCGCTCCGCCACCGCGGCCCGAAGGCGGGAGGTGGCCGTCATGGCCACTACCCCACTATCGGCCACCATAGCCAGCATCCGCTCCGACACCGCGGCCCGAAGGTGGGAGATGGTGGTCGTGGCCGCCACCCCATCATTAGTCCTCGTGGCTGCCAGCCCACCATCGACTGTCAGGATCATCACCCACTTCGTGACTGCTGCCCGAAGGAGGGAGGCAGAGGTGGAGGCCCGCACATGCGTCGACGACCTTGCGTGCTACATCGAGTTCCAGCGGGAGGAGGAGGAGCGCCTCGTCGAGCATGCAAAGAGCATTACCGTAGCCGTGGCCGTAGCACACGCCGACGCAGAGGCGAGGAATTAGGAGATCCGTGTCGCGACCGGTTTTCCGGGGATTAAATTCCAGAAAATGGTCGTCGAGCTCATCAGCCCCAGGATTACTGTTAGCTGATGAGGCATCAACTTGATACAGAAATTCCAAGCAAGAGTACAAAATATGTAGTACAAGACCATTGTGGCCTATGAGTACAACAAATGGTTTCTAGTGGTTGAGGGCGGAAGCGGTTTGTGGATCACCACAGTCTATGGGACTCCATTTCCCATGGGAACAGCTGAGCAGGTTAACTCCTATCTTCGCGAGGCTGCTATCACCGCTGCTTAAGTAACGGGGCTGTCTTCGCAATGCTCCTCTCCAAGCAAACAATCTGGCCAAGACAATAGCCAGGGACAAGCCAGTGAGTACTTTGAATGTACTCGCAAACATTATGAACATAGGTATATTATCACAACGATATGCTGAAAATATTTTATGCTCATGACGTTAGTCCACAAAAGATAAATAAAACTCGGATGTGTGCAAACATGTTATTTATGAATAAGTAATAACATAGCAGTATTAATATTTATGAAATAATCAACAAGCATGCCACAGTCGGGCGTCTTAGCGACACCACATAAAGGGCTTTGAAAGAAATGCCACAGTCGGGCGTCTTAGCAACACCACCGAAAGGGCTTTAAAAGAAATACCACAATCGGGTGTCTTAGCGACACCACAGAAAGGGCTTTAAAAGAAATACCACAGTTGGGCGTCTTAGCGACACCACAGAAAGGGCTTTAAAAGAAAAACCACAGTGAATATCCGGGAGGTAGAACCGTCTCAGGGATATTCGATAATACCAACAATATACGGGTTAGTCCATAAAACAATAATCATAATTACCACCTGTCTCAAAACGTGGTTCCAGTTCGGGTATAATAGTTTCTCCTCCGGAGACCGACTCTAAGACCGACACTTGACCCATCCCAGGCTGTATTCCTTAACCAAGGACACGGCTATACGAAAAGGTTTAATATCTATAGAGGGTGTACTCTATACAAACAAGTAACGGATTCCTTTAGTCCACTAGGGCTAATTCCGTCTACGGCCTTTTAGTTGAAAACACACCTAACTTGCACACACCAGCTTAACTCATCGGTGCCTGGAATCACCCACGACACCTGTCAAGCAAACTCTAAGTGGGGAGGCTACAACCTCGCGTAGCATGGGATCAAACTTATATCACGCGCTCTAAGGGGTGGCCTCCCCTCTCGGTCCCAACCGGAAACACCCATGCCCCCGGACCAGGTGGCCTGCCTACCGGCTACACCCAGCATCTTCCACCATAGCCTCTCTCTACGGTGTGTGCTTGGAAGGGGTTGACGACTTACTGAACCATACCCTGCCTGTGGCAGGGACAAGTGGTAGTACCAGGCAAGTAGAGGTTTTTACTAGAACAAGACTCGATCTATGGTCGACTCAGGAGGTTTATGAGTTCCTGCATGACACGGGCAACACAATTATTTCCAACCAATAAATCAACACCCAATATAACTCACCATGCCATACCGGTTATGACCGTTCCGACAGGGACCGGTGACAAGCTCATGCCTACCCAAGGCAGAGTCTTTCCCGGATCCCTCTCCGGCATGCATGTAGGGCACATGGGTATGATTATCATCACAAATGTGTTCATATCCAACAGCAAGGAAAACATCATTATGCATCCATGCAAAAGATCATAGCACATGAAATAACAATACCCCGAAATAAGCGGGGATTTAAAAACGTGTCAGCTTGTCAGGACCCCGATCCTAAGCCACATCGATCCAGCGTGTAACACATCATATCACCGTGCGGCCTCACGCACGGTACTCCCACGGGTGCCACCTTACCTGGCCCGGGACCGTTTGCGCCTTTTGGCTCACGTATATGATAGTGTCGCTAGCATCCATATGACAGAGAACCCGGGCCGACATGGCTAGTCGTGAACCCAAAGCGGCGCTAACCTATGAGGACAGGCATACATGAATCACATCGAGCATGTCGGTCATCAACGTAATTATTCAGGCTGTAGCACTGGGCTAACAGGACTCCGGTAACCCGGGCTGTAGCAGGCTAGGCAGGACTCCGAATATCAGCGCGTGACATTTCCCCGAAGGGACAGACATAGGAACGACGTGAAACACATGCCGGCCAGTCAGGTGTCCAAGCAGTAGTGCTGGGCTAGCAGGACTCCGGTGAACCGGGCTGTAGCGGACTACTATCGCTCAGAAGCACTAGACTACATTTCCCCATATGAAAGGCTGCCAAGGATAAACAACTAGATAGTCGGATCCCACTCATACCAAGCATTTCAATCATACACACAATATGCCCGATATGAGTAAATACAACATGGCATCACAACAGTACTCTATGACTCAAGTACTTTATTTAGAAGGCTCCGAAGAGCCATACATATCATCCATACAGATAGGGGTCACATGACCCAACACTCAAGTCATACAAACATACAAGCACATGCGGAAGCGAAGTAGTCTGAGTACAGACACTAGAAAGAAAGAAGGCTTGACGAAGCCTGTCTATCTACAACGATCCTTCACAAGTCTTGGATCACCACCTGGGTGATAAGTCACTCGTCAACGTCGAGGTCTACATAGAACCCATCAGAGGGGTTGGTGCAGTCGTCTGAAAAACATGATTAAAGCAACATGAGTACGAAGGTACTCAGCAAGTCTTACAACAGGAACCTACTATACATGCACATTCTCAAGAAGGTAGTGGGGTTATTGCAGCAAGCCAGCTTTGACTCTTGGCTAAGCTATCCTACGATAGACACCACTTGTAAATCATTTGTCGCACACGAGTCCACTATCACCAACACAATACTCCACCGAGGATCCTCTCTCGCCATCCTACGAGAGGGCCATCCGCGGTACTCACACTTATCTTGAGATTTTTAGTAGTATCCATTTAATTTATCTATGAACTGTATAGGTGACCAAGTAGTCCTTTACCGCGGACGCGGCTATTCGAATAGATTTATACCCTGCAGGGGTGTACTTCTTCACACACGCTCTCACCACTTATCGCCGTTTACACGACATGTACTCGACAACCTTCAAGCGGAAGCCCAGCGAGGGTGTCGGCCACGGCCTACCTAAACACTCAAGTCTCTAGTCCAGGTTTATCGCCTATTCGGGTTCCATCCGCAGGGAGTCCGGCCGAGGTTTCCACTAACGGCCCCGAACGATGTGAACAGGGTTCCGAGACACCAAACGGGCGCCCAGCTGACCCGGCCACGTGCCTACCGCAACACAGCCCACCCCGATGGTCAGCGCCGCGTGCGGCCCCCAGCATGCTACAAACACCAGAAACTACTTTGCAACTCCTGGACAGAGGACAAGCGTGATCAAGAAGCCGAGAGGGTCCATTGGTTTCGGGCCCAATGCGTGGTAGTAGCTGAGTCTTAAATCACACACACAGATCTCAGTTCTTAAGGACGGCCTCAATGAAACAACCCACCATGTACTCCTACATGGCCTTCCATCGATTCCTTTACCAAATCGTGTTCAACACTTCCACACCATTGACAACGATACAACTTTTCACTCCGGATCATCATCCCGATGAGCCAGACCTGACACAACTCTAAGCATAGCAAGCATAGCATGGTAGGAACACACACACACATGTAATGGCTCAATCAACTCCTACACATGCTAGTGGGTTTCATCTAGTTACTGTGGCAATGATAGGTCATGCAAAGGAAGTGGGTTCAACTACCACAACACACAGCCGTTTGAAACGCGTTGTCTTAATGCAGTAAACGAGAGCAGAAGCGAGAACATGGGTTTGTATCGGAATGTTCAATGGGTTGCTTGCCTGATGGAGTGGTCGTGGGATACTGCCCTTCAGTTGGATACGCGGAGATATCCTCGGAGGCAGAACCTACCACGATGAACACATCGGAACACAATCAACACATGGCGATATGCAACAATATGATGTATGCTATGACATGGCAATATGAATGTGTCCTGACCTAGTGTAAGTTAAACCAGAAGGGAATGAACCCATTTGAACCAAAGATTCAAATGGAAACTCATTTATTAAGATCATATTAGTGTATCATCTTGTAATGCCTAAACAGTGGGTTTAACTTGTTCTGACATGCATGAAACCAGCACCAATGGATAGCTTGGATTTTTCTGATCATTTTTCATATATAGAACTTTGCATTTGGAGTTACAGATAATTTTCTATGAATTTTTGAAGTTTGAACTATTTTCTGGATTTTCCTATATAAGAATAAATCTAGTAATTAATTAATTGCGTCAGCATGAGGTCAGCGTGACGTCAGGGGTCAACGGGGTCGTCCAGGTCAAACTGACCAGTGGGACCCGCATGTCAGTAGTTAGTTTAACTAATTAATTTTAATTAGAACTAATCCAAAAGGTTAACAGGGGGGCCCACCTGTCATTGACTCAGGGGAGTCAACGAGGGCCCACCTATCAACGGTCAAGGGTCAACTCGCCGGCGTCTAGCCGCCGGCGAGGCCAGACGCGGCGGAGCAAGTGGATTTGGCTGTTCCGGCCACCAAATGGGGCGCGGAGGGCATCTACGTGAAGCTGGAGCTGACCCGCAACTCTTGGTGGAGTTGGTTGGGGTCGGGGTGGCCGGAGTTGGCGCCGGCGACGAGTTTGGCGGCGCCGGGGCTCGGGTGAAAGTGAAACCGGGGCTACGGGGCACGGCGAGGCGCGTGGAGTGATGCGTTGGGCCCCTGGGTGTGCGGTGAGGCTAGTGGACAAGGTGGTGCGGCCGTTGGGTGGCCGGAGCCTCGTCGGCGACGAGCTCCGCGGCGGCGCGTGCGGGCGAGCTTCGTGCGCACGTTGTAGGGCACGGGAAGAAGAACGGAGAGGATGGGGAGGTGGCTATGCTCACAGCGAACTCGCAGAGCCAGACGGCGTGGTCGGGGACGAGCTGGTGCGGCGACGGCGTTGAAGGGGATCTCCGGCGACGGTGGACTCGGGCGGGGTCGATGCGGTGGCTTCGGGGCACGCGAGCGCTCGGGGCTCGTCTTGCTCGAAGAAGAAGAGGGTGGCGGAGCTCGTGGACACGGTCGGGTGGCGCGGGGACGATGGAGAGCGCGCCTACGGCGTAGGTGCGGCGGCGGTGGCGTCGGCCATGGCGAAGGGGAGCGAGGGAGGCGAGGCAGAGGCGAATGGCGTGTCCAGGGGCTCGGGGCGACGACGTGGAGCGCGTCCAGGGCAGCAGGGCGGCGAGGAGGTGAAGCAGGGCGGCGGGGAGCTGCGTGGCGCTCGCTGGTGCCGGCGTCGAGCACCTGCGTGCCTGCCTGGCCGAGCCAAGCAGCTCGCTGGCGCGGCAGCTGGGCTGGGCCGGCAGGTGGGCCGGTTGGCAGGCGCCAGGTAAGTTTTCCTTTTTATTTTCCTTTTCTATTTTTCTGCAACTTTGTGGACTTATTAAAAATACTAGAGCAACTCCAAAAATCACCAAACTGCACCTGGTCCTTAGTTGGAATATTTCCAGCAAGGAACATATTGGTTTGGAAATATTTGAGCATTTGAAATATTTTATAAATTTTAAATGCCCAAATTCAAATACTAATGAATTAATTCAATGACCTTCTGTTGACCTAGAAAAATATGCACCATTTTTGCCAGAGGTTTTAAACCAAGACAAAGATGGTGAACATTTTAGAAGGGCATTTCAGGTTCATTGAAAATATTTTTAGCAAACCCTAGTTGATTTCAGGAGGGGTGCTGGGGGTTCTGCCTTCCCCACTTCAAATTTCTGTCAAAAGTAAACATGATGCACACTCTAATGCATGAGCTAGGTGGGATGTGACAACTCACCCCCACTCAAAAGAATCTCGTCCCGAGATTTAGGATCTGTCGGAAAGAAGGTGGGGTACTCAAGTCGAAGACGATCCTCCCTTTCCCATGTAGCTTCTTGCTCGGAATGGTGTGACCATTGAACCTTGAGAAACTTGATATTGTGGCGTCGAGTGGTACGCTCGGCTTGATCAAGGATACGAACGGGGTATTCTCGATAAGTGAGGTTATCTTGGAGATCAAGCGTTTCGTGGTCCACTCCACGGATAGGATCCGAGAAGCAACGCCTGAGTTGAGAGACGTGGAAGACATCATGGACTCTGGAGAGATGCGGAGGTAGTTCCAGTTGGTAGGCAACTTCCCCTCGTTTGGCAAGGATGCGAAAGGTTCCAATGTAACGAGGAGCCAATTTGCCTTTGATACCGAATCGATGGGTCCCCTTTAAAGGTGTAACCCGGAGGTAAGCCATCCCGCCGACTTCATAAACCATGGGCTTATGCTTGCGGTCATACTGACTCTTTTGTCGAGACTGGGCGGTTTTCAACTTCTTGCGAATAATGCGAACCTGCTCTTCTGCATCCTGGATCATGTCCGGGCCAAAGAGTTGTCTCTCGCCGGTTTCTGACCAGTTAAGAGGCGTTCGACATTTTCGTCCATAAAGAACTTCGAAAGGAGCTTTACCCAAGCTAGCTTGATAACTGTTGTTATAAGCGAACTCGGCGAATGGAAGGCACTTCTCCCAATTCATACCGAAAGAGATGACAGAAGCTCGGAGCATATCCTCCAGAATTTGATTGACTCGTTCTACTTGACCACTTGACTGAGGATGGAAGGCGGTGCTAAAGGAGAGACGAGTCCCCATAGCATTTTGGAAACTTTCCCAAAATCGAGAGGTGAAAAGACTTCCACGGTCTGAGTTAATTTCCAATGGGACACCATGGAGAGACACTATTCGAGAGATGTACAATTCAGCTAGCTGGCTAGCGGTTATGCTCTCGCGAACAGGTAAGAAGTGGGCTACTTTGGAAAGACGACCGACAACAACGAAGACAACATTATTCCCTCTTTTGGTTCTGGGAAACCCGGTGATGAAATCCATACCGATTTTATCCCATTTCCATTCAGGAATCTCCAATGGTTGAAGGGTGCCAGCAGGCCGTTGATGCTCTGCTTTAACACGACAACAGACGTCGCAAGTTGCAATGTATTGAGCGATTTCTCTCTTCATCCTAGTCCACCAAAACCTCTGGCGTAGGTCTTGATACATCTTAGTACTACCGGGATGAATGGTGAGAGGGGATTCATGAGCTTCCTTAAGGATCAATCGCCTCAAGTTGCGTACCTTGGGAACCACTAGACGGTTTCCAAAGAACACAACACCTTGATCATCAATGGAGAAACAATCTGCAACTCCCTTCTTGATGTTTCTCTTGATACGGGAAATTCCCGGATCCACCTTTTGTGCCTTGATGATCTGATCCGTAAGGTTAGGTTTCGCCACCAGGGTGGAAAGGAATCCTCGAGGAACAATGTGAAGGTTAAGCTTATGAAATTCCTCGTGGAGAAGTGGTTGACCTTGTTGTAACATCAAGTTGTTACAATAAGATTTACGACTTAGTGCATCAGCCATGACATTGGCTTTGCCTGGGGTGTAAGTTATTCCTAAGTCGTAATCTGAGATCAACTCGACCCAACGTCTTTGCCTGAGATTCAAATCCGGTTGGGTGAAGATATATTTCAAACTTTGGTGATCAGTGTAAATTTCGCAACGATTACCCAGAAGGTAGTGTCGCCAGGTTTTGAGTGCATGGACTACTGCTGCAAGCTCTAGATCATGAGTGGGATAATTATCCTCATGTGGACGCAACTGTCGAGATGCGTAGGCAATCACATGACGATCTTGCATGAGTATGCAACCTAGTCCTTGTCGCGAGGCGTCGCAATAGATAACAAAGTCCTTAGAGAAATCTGGTGGTACCAGTACGGGAGCAGATGTCAGGCGTCTTTTCAGTTCCCGAAAGCTGAACTCGCACTGTGGGGTCCACTCGAACTTTTTATCTTTCTTGAGGAGTTCAGTTAGAGGCTTAGCAACCTTGGAGAAATTCTCGACGAAGCGGCGGCAATAGCTCGCCAAACCAAGAAAACTCCGGACTTGCTTGACCGTTTCAGGTGGAGTCCAGTCAAGGACAGCTTGAACTCGCTCGGGATTGACAGCAATGCCCTTGCCAGAGATTACATGGCCCAGATATGTCACTTCTGGCAACCAGAATTCGCACTTGGAGAATTTGGCATAAAGGCGATGCTCTCGAAGTTTCATCAATACTAGCCTTAGATGTTCGGCATGTTCTTCCTCATTCTTGGAGTAGATGAGTATATCATCGAGGTATACCACGACGAATTTGTCCAAGTACTCCATGAAGATCGAGTTCATTAACCGAGAGAAGGTGGCTGGAGCATTGGTTAAACCGAAGGACATGACGGTGTACTCGTATTGGCCGTAACGAGTAACGAAAGCCGTTTTGGGAATGTCCCCGTTCTTGATTTTGATTTGATGGTAGCCCAACCTCAAATCCATCTTGGAAAAGACTGAGGATCCAGCGAGCTGGTCATACAGGTCGTTGATCCTGGGGAGCGGATACTTGTTCTTGATAGTGACCAAATTGACAGGTCGATAATCCACAACCATCCGATCCGTTCCATCCTTCTTCTTGACGAAGAGGACGGGGCAAGCCCATGGAGATGAACTAGGACGGATGAAACCCTTTTGCAAGGACTCATCGAGTTGTTTCTTAAGCTCAGCTAGTTCTAGGGGTGCCATCTTATAAGGTCTCCTAGAGATTGGGACGGTTCCTGGAACAAGGTCTATCACGAACTCGACATCTCTGTCAGGTGGAACACCTGGCAGTTCCTCTGGAAAGACATCTGGGAAGTCACGGACTACCGGAATATCTTCAAGGTCTGGAAGGGGGTTGGCATTTAGAGAATAGAGCTGACGTTCCGACACTCGGGTCAAAACGTTGACTGTCTTGCCCGATGGATGGGTAAGTTGGACAGTTCTAGTTGAGCAATCAATCTTGGCGTAATGAGCTGACATCCAGTCCATACCCAAGATGATGTTTATGTCCGAAGACTTGAGAGCTATTAGTGACGCGAGAAAAACCAATCTGTCGACAAGAATTTCATTTCCATGGCTGATCCTAGAGGTTTGCCATCTAGAACCGGGAGTTTGAATTTCCATGGAGGTGGGCATGTCACTAAAGGTAGTGTTGTGCAATCGAGCATAGCTCTCAGAAATAAATGAATGAGATGCTCCAGTATCAAAGAGAACAGTTGCCGGGTGGCAATTAACAAGGAGCGTACCGAGAACGACGTTGGGGTTCTCCTGAGTCTCTTCAGCTGAAACGTAGTTGACATGGCCACGAGCAGTGGTGGCTGGCTTGGCGACAAGCACCTTTGCTGTTGACTTACCACGGCCAACAGACTTTCCGAACTGACTGAGGTTGTTCTGAGGACACTCACGGATGTAGTGGCCCGGCTCACCACACTTGAAGCAAGTTATCGAATTGGGGCGTGGAGCAGCATTGGCAGTGGGGCCACCAAAAGTCTTGGGCGGCACATACTGCTGGTTGGGACGAGGCGCCTCAAAGGATGGCCTCGGAGTATACCTGGGTGGCATAGCAGAATTTGGGATCCAGACCCGGCGCTTCTGAGATCCAGAGCCGGATGAAGAACCATAGTCACGGGAGTGTTTGCGTGAAGCTTCAAAATCATTCTGCCCTGTCTCGGCACTGATGGCCTTATTGACTAGCTTCGGAAAAGAGGTGCATTCATGCAGACGAAGGTCACGACGGAGCTCAGGGCTAAGTCCCTTGCGGAACCATGCCTGCTTTTTGGCGTCGGTGGATACCTCTTCGGGAGCATAGCGTGCAAGCTTCCCAAACTCACGACTGTATGCATCCACAGTCAGCTTCCCCTGGGTGAAGTTACAGAACTCCTCCCTCTTGCGATCCATGAGGCCTTCCGGGATATGATGCTCACGAAAAGCGGCACTGAAATCAGCCCAAGTAGTGAGTTGGCCGACCGGACGCATAGCTTCATAATTCTCCCACCAAAGGCTGGCAGGGCCTTCGAGGTGATAGGCAGCAAAGGTGACTTTATCATCTTCAGCCACGTTGGCAGAACGTAGCTTGTGGGCGATGCTGCGGAGCCAGTCATCCGCATCGAGAGGTTCGATGGAATGATTGAACTTTGGCGGGTACAGCTTGACAAAGTCATTGATGGACACCGAATTGATCCTCTACTGGCGTGCAGTGTTCTGCTCAATCCGCTCTAACAAGCGGTTGGTGTCGCGCCTGTTGCGCTCTGCCTCCAGCATCACTTCGGCCAGAGAAGGTGGTTGAGGCAGACTTTCCTCTCTAGGTGCACTAGCTTCTCCCTGCTCCGGAGCAGCAGGGTTGCTGCGGGTGTTGACCATCCTAGGAAAACAAAACAACGATTTAAACCAGGATGGCAAAATCTGGCCAAGGAAGTGCGGAATGTAATGGATAACAAGGAATGCAGAGATGATCATCCGTATGACATGGTAATATAGAAACTGCCATATATATACCAACGGTCATACACATCATACATAGTTTAGTACAAGCTCAAGCTGAAGTACAACTAAGACGACAGACGTTACATCTCATCGGAGGCATTCCAAGCTCCTATACATTATTTTTCTACACCCCCGGAATTGATACAAACTAAGTTATATTCCACAATCACGCAGGACGATGGACATACAACTATTACAATACTAGCGAGACTACTACTAGCTCAGACGGCTCCGTAGAAGTCCTCATAGAAGTCACCACCCAGACCTGGAAGCGGAACATGGTCATCTGGGAACAGACGGTCCTGCGGTGCTTGTGGACCATAGGGACTTGGGTGCGGCCTCGGTCCAACAGATGGCGGCAGAAGAGGCCCACGAGGAGGGGTGATGCCTCCCACCTCACGCCATTCCATGAAGTCTGGCAGACTAGCCCGCACAGGGTACAAGTCTCTCGTGTCCATGTATCCGGCTTGCACAGCAGGTGCAAACCTCGTCAAGGTGGCCCAATGATAAGCACGAGCATTAAAGATCTCCATACGCAAGGCCCGGTTTTCACGGTCCTTATCTTCCAACATCTCAGTAGTGGTGCAAAGGAGTGAGTCCTCATGGGATGCATCACTGTACATGCCCTGAAGGTAACCATGCGCCCCAGGGAGGGATGCTGGCATGTAGCGAAATTCAGTGTTGCTCAACAAGGCAGTTCTAGCTCGCATAATGGTCATCATCGAGTAGGCTGCATCTTGAACGGACATCCCAATAGTGATCCCGAGTCCATAAGAACAGTGGAGTGGTTCCGTGGCTCCGGGATAAGATGGATATATCCTGACCGTGCACAGATATTGGCTCTGGTTAAAATCTCTAAACTGCTCTTCGACGGTGTATTCAGGGTACCATCGGTAACCTGCCTCAACCATCACTCGAACCAACATGGCGGTATGACCACATATACCAATGCAACGGGTCAGACGAACCACTTGGTTCTGGGGACGGGTAGCCATCTGAAAGCACAAAATAGTGCAAAGGCATTAGAATTTCTGGATGAAATTGGACAGCATAACGGCTGTAAATGCTCAGAAAAAGACTTGAGACATCCACAATAGTTTGCGAAACCACTCAACAACATCATATCAAGGTTCTGGTTCAATTGGCAACATACTAAACTTTTAGTAGAACTGAACTGGGTTGTATCCAACAATCCTATAAGTTACTACGGATTTAGTAACACGTGAACCTGATAGGGAGAAAGAGCCTAGTCCTTAACCCACGTAGAATGAGAAGAGAATGACTCAGAACAGAGGGCATAAGGTAAAGGAGTAAAAGAGCCTTACGTTCCCTCCCACAATCAATTCCCCTACATATAACTAAAGCATTTCTAGACTCGACATCGACCAGTTTGGCTTAGCGAACCTACAGGCAGTCCGGCTCTGATGCCAACGTTGTCAGGACCCCGATCCTAAGCCACATCGATCCAGCGTGTAACACATCATATCACCTTGCGGCCTCACGCACGGTACTCCCACGGGTGCCACCTTACCTGGCCCGGGACCGTTTGCGCCTTTTGGCTCACGTATAGGATAGTGTCGCTAGCATCCATATGACAGAGAATCCGGGCCGACATGGCTAGTCGTGAACCCAAAGCGGCGCTAACCTATGAGGACAGGCATACATGAATCACATCGAGCATGTCGGTCATCAACGTAATTATTCAGGCTGTAGCACTGGGCTAACAGGACTCCGGTAACCCGGGCTGTAGCAGGCTAGGCAGGACTCCGAATATCAGCGCGTGACATTTCCCCGAAGGGACAGACATAGGAACGACGTGAAACACATGCCGACCAGTCAGGTGTCCAAGCAGTAGTGCTGGGCTAGCAGGACTCCGGGGAACCGGGCTGTAGCGGACTACTATCGCTCAGAAGCACTAGACTACATTTCCCCATATGAAAGGCTGCCAAGGATAAACAACTAGATAGTCGGATCCCACTCATACCAAGCATTTCAATCATACACACAATATGCCCGATATGAGTAAATACAACATGGCATAACAACAGTACTCTACGACTCAAGTACTTTATTTAGAAGGCTCCGAAGAGCCATACATATCATCCATACAGATAGGGGTCACATGACCCAACACTCAAGTCATACAAACATACAAGCACATGCGGAAGCGAAGTAGTCTGAGTACAGACACTAGAAAGAAAGAAGGCTTGACGAAGCCTGTCTATCTACAACGATCCTTCACAAGTCTTGGATCACCACCTGGGTGATAAGTCACTCGTCAACGTCGAGGTCTACATAGAACCCATCAGAGGGGTTGGTGCAGTCGTCTGAAAAACATGATTAAAGCAACATGAGTACGAAGGTACTCAGCAAGTCTTACAACAGGAACCTACTATACATGCACATTCTCAAGAAGGTAGTGGGGTTATTGCAGCAAGCCAGCTTTGACTCTTGGCTAAGCTATCCTACGATAGACACCACTTGTAAATCATTTGTCGCACACGAGTCCACTATCACCAACACAATACTCCACCGAGGATCCTCTCTCGCCATCCTACGAGAGGGCCATCCGCGGTACTCACACTTATCTTGAGATTTTTAGTAGTATCCATTTAATTTATCTATGAACTGTATAGGTGACCAAGTAGTCCTTTACCGCGGACGCGGCTATTCGAATAGATTTATACCCTGCAGGGGTGTACTTCTTCACACACGCTCTCACCACTTATCGCCGTTTACACGACATGTACTCGGCAACCTTCAAGCGGAAGCCCAGCGAGGGTGTCGGCCACGGCCTACCTAAACACTCAAGTCTCTAGTCCAGGTTTATCGCCTATTCGGGTTCCATCCGCAGGGAGTCCGGCCGAGGTTTCCACTAACGGCCCCGAACGATGTGAACAGGGTTCCGAGACACCAAACGGGCGCCCGGCTGACCCGGCCACGTGCCTACCGCAACACAGCCCACCCCGATGGTCAGCGCCGCGTGCGGCCCCCAGCATGCTACAAACACCAGAAACTACTTTGCAACTCTTGGACAGAGGACAAGCGTGATCAAGAAGCCGAGAGGGTCCATTGGTTTTGGGCCCAATGCGTGGTAGTAGCTGAGTCTTAAATCACACACACAGATCTCAGTTCTTAAGGACGGCCTCAATGAAACAACCCACCATGTACTCCTACATGGCCTTCCATCGATTCCTTTACCAAATCGTGTTCAACACTTCCACACCATTGACAACGATACAACTTTTCACTCCGGATCATCATCCCGATGAGCCAGACCTGACACAACTCTAAGCATAGCAAGCATAGCATGGTAGGAACACACACACACACATGTAATGGCTCAATCAACTCCTACACATGCTAGTGGGTTTCATCTAGTTACTGTGGCAATGACAGGTCATGCAAAGGAAGTGGGTTCAACTACCGCATCACACAGCAGTTTGAAACGCGTTGTCTTAATGCAGTAAACGAGAGCAGAAGCGAGAACATGGGTTTGTATCGGAATGTTCAATGGGTTGCTTGCCTGATGGAGTGGTCGTGGGATACTGCCCTTCAGTTGGATACGCGGAGATATCCTCGGAGGCAGAACCTACCACGATGAACACATCGGAACACAATCAACACATGGTGATATGCAACAATATGATGTATGCTATGACATGGCAATATGAATGTGTCCTGACCTAGTGTAAGTTAAACCAGAAGGGAATGAACCCATTTGAACCAAAGATTCAAATGGAAATTCATTTATTAAGATCATATTAGTGTATCATCTTGTAATGCCTAAACAGTGGGTTTAACTTGTTCTGACATGCATGAAACCAGCACCAATGGATAGCTTGGATTTTTCTGATCATTTTTCATATATAGAACTTTGCATTTGGAGTTACAGATAATTTTCTATGAATTTTTGAAGTTTGAACTATTTTCTGGATTTTCCTATATAAGAATAAATCCAGTAATTAATTAATTGCGTCACCATGAGGTCAGCGTGACGTCAGGGGTCAACGGGGTCGTCCAGGTCAAACTGACCAGTGGGACCCGCATGTCAGTAGTTAGTTTAACTAATTAATTTTAATTAGAACTAATCCAAAAAGTTAACAGGGGGGCCCACCTATCATTGACTCAGGGGAGTCAACGAGGGCCCACCTGTCAACGGTCAAGGGTCAACTCACCGGCGTCTAGCCGCCGGCGAGGCCAGACGCGGCGGAGCAAGTGGATTTGGCCGTTCCGGCCACCAAATGGGGCGCGGAGGGCATCTACGTGAAGCTGGAGCTGACCCGCAACTCTTGGTGGAGTTGGTTGGGGTCGGGGTGGCCGGAGTTGGCGCCGGCGACGAGTTTGGCGGCGCCGGGGCTCGGGTGAAAGTGAAACCGGGTCTACGGGGCACGGCGAGGCGCGTGGAGTGATGCGTTGGGCCCCTGGGTGTGCGGTGAGGCTAGTGGACAAGGTGGTGCGGCCGTTGGGTGGCCGGAGCCTCGTCGGCGACGAGCTCCGCGGCGGCGCGTGCGGGCGAGCTTCGTGCGCACGTTGTAGGGCACGGGAAGAAGAACGGAGAGGATGGGGAGGTGGCTATGCTCACAGCGAACTCGCAGAGCCAGACGGCGTGGTCGGGGACGAGCTGGTGCGGCGACGGCGTTGAAGGGGATCTCCGGCGACGGTGGACTCGGGCGGGGTCGATGCGGTGGCTTCGGGGCACGCGAGCGCTCGGGGCTCGTCTTGCTCGAAGAAGAAGAGGGTGGCGGAGCTCGTGGACACGGTCGGGTGGCGCGGGGACGATGGAGAGCGCGCCTACGGCGTAGGTGCGGCGGCGGTGGCGTCGGCCATGGCGAAGGGGAGCGAGGGAGGCGAGGCAGAGGCGAATGGCGTGTCCAGGGGCTCGGGGCGACGACGTGGAGCGCGTCCAGGGCAGCAGGGCGGCGAGGAGGTGAAGCAGGGCGGCGGGGAGCTGCGTGGCGCTCGCTGGTGCCGGCGTCGAGCACCTGCGTGCCTGCCTGGCCGAGCCAAGCAGCTCGCTGGCGCGGCAGCTGGGCTGGGCCGGCAGGTGGGCCGGTTGGCAGGCGCCAGGTAAGTTTTCCTTTTTATTTTCCTTTTCTATTTTTCTGCAACTTTGTGGACTTATTAAAAATACTAGAGCAACTCCAAAAATCACCAAACTGCACCTGGTCCTTAGTTGGAATATTTCCAGGAAGGAACATATTGGTTTGGAAATATTTGAGCATTTGAAATATTTTATAAATTTTAAATGCCCAAATTCAAATACTAATGCATTAATTCAATGACCTTCTGTTGACCTAGAAAAATATGCACCATTTTTGCCAGAGGTTTTAAACCAAGACAAAGAGGGTGAACATTTTAGAAGGGCATTTCAGGTTCATTGAAAATATTTTTAGCAAACCCTAGTTGATCTCAGGAGGGGTGCTGGGGGTTCTGCCTTCCCCACTTCAAATTTCTGTCAAAAGTAAACATGATGCACACTCTAATGCATGAGCTAGGTGGGATGTGACACAGCTATCACATCGCAATATTTTCCCGAGGTTCGGAATGCTTGCCTTAATGGTGTGGAAAGGCAAGGTGCACTCCAAGATTCTTGCAAGTCTCCTATCCTCTCTCCAAAACTCCTATTTTCAAAAATATGCAAATAACACATATTTCAAAAACAGCACAAATAGTTGTTTGGAAACATTTTCAAATAAATCTTAAAATAAACTAGACAATATTTGAGATATGTAGGAAAAGGAATTAGTTCATTTGGAGTTATATTTAAAAAGATATAGTCAGTCAAAGTTCTGGTCAAAAACTGATTTAAATAAAATAGAAAAAGAAAAAGTATCAGAGGGGAATACGCTTTCGAAGCGGGAGAAACGTACTGGGGTGGATTGCGTCTTCACTTAAACACGTGGATGGCGCGGTGTGCCACTGACAGTGGGTCCAAGGGGCCCACTAGTCAGGTTTGACTATTCTTCCCTCCCTCTCCTTCCTCTGTTCCGAGTGGAGGCGGGGCTCCGGCGATCGTCGCCGGCGACTGGCGGCTCCTCGCGGGGCCCCGAGGGCGGGGATGGATCCGCCACTCAAGGGCGATCCTCCCGGTGGTCGCCAGGCTGGTGGGGACGGAGGGAGCTGCCGGCGGCGAGCTTTGCGACGGAGGAGGCTTCGGTGGCAGAGTGGTTTTGGGGCGAATGTGGTTCCCGATCAAAATCGACTAGGGGGTTGGGTTCCTGGGAGGAAGGAGGTGTTCTTGGTGAAGAGAAATGGGGGGAAGAGGCCCTGGTGGCACTGGGAGAGCTGGGGCCATGGCGGTGGCCGCTGCTGCCGGAGGTGGGGAAGATGACCTCCCCGGGTCGATTGGATGCCCCAAGGGGTCCTAGGGGATGGCTTAGAGTCGCCTGCGTGCTCGGGGGTTTTACGGGGCCTCCTTTTATAGCGCGACGAAGTCGGTTCCGCGGCGGTGGATGAGGACGCCGGCGAACCGCCCCTCAGTAGCTTGCAGGGCGTCGTGGCGGCGACAAACGCTAGCGGACACGCTTGCGGATGAGTTCGGGCTGTGCCAGGGGCCAGGTGGCGAGCCGGGGTGGCTTGGGCGGCGCTGAACGGAGCAGAGTCTGTCGGCCGACGCCGGCGTGCCGCCAAAAGTGCTCTGGCGGTGGCATTGTAGGGTGCCAGGGTGGCTGGCGTGTAGTGGTTAGGCGGGGAGTGCATGGCAAGGTTCTGCAGTGCGGGCCAAGGCAGGGTGCGACGCGGCGGCTCGAGTGCGCGGCTGCAACTGGCGCGCTCTCGGTGCGCCCAGTGCACGCGCAGGACCTGTTCGACGAAATGCCAGGGCGCGATAGAGGTCTCGGGTGAGGTTGTGACTTAGCAGGCCTAAGCTAAGGGTAGTGGGGAGTCTATTGGACATGATAGATTGATCAGATGTGCAAGCTCATAGTGCAATGTCAGAAGTCATGCCAAAACAGATCATGCCCATAAGGTGTTTGACAAAATGCCAAGGGCACTTAGGCATTTCTTGGAGTGGTCAAATTATCCAGATCAGTGTCTCCTTAGATGCAAGAGAGGGTGGTAAGGTTAGTTTGGAAAAAAGAGAAACTTGCTAGTGTAAGTTTTGCTGAACTCCAATTCTGGACAGAAAGGAAAGGGCATTATTCCATGAACCAAAAGTGATCCAATTGTTGCATGCTCTTGGACTTATGGGTTTAATAGGGAGGGCTAAAAGTAGGAAAAGGAATCATGGATAAAGGAGCAACTAAAAATGTGGTTGCTGTACCAACCATCATGTTGGACCAGAATGAAGAAGAGGTTGGTCCACTCAAAACTTGCAAATAATACCACTGGGTTTTTGCATAAAGTTGAATTATAGGCTATTTCCAACATCCCATAGTTTTGGTGGAGGCTAGAAAGAAATAATTAAAAGGGTTGTAGTGCAAAAATGCTCTCTGGAGCAGAGAAGAAAATTGGGTGTAGAGCTCAAAATAATTTAATAATAAAAATAATTTTTATATAAAAGAGGTTTAAAAACATCACCTGACCTCTCCAAATTTTGGTGGAAATTTTAAGTGAATTTATTAAACGGTTGTAGTTCAAATATGGCCATTTTAACCTTGAGAAAACCATTTTCAAGAAAATAAAAATCAAGCAACTTAATTATCTAATTAGTTCTACTAATACAAGAAAAGTTTTTTTCTAGATTGGTTAAACAAGTCAAATAACATATAAAAAGGTTTTCACTTTGGGAGAAACTCCATCACAACAAGGAAGAAAAATGATTAAAATAAAAAGGAAGCTCAGAAAATCAAGGTTTTAAATCCTGGTAAAAATTTTCATCCCAATAGAACAAGGTCAAAATTTTGGGGTGTCACAATCCGCGAGCAGTTCGGCCGCTTCGAGAGGGGTCTTATGGAGCGGTAGAGGGTGTTTGAGGTGAGCGTCACTGTAGGTGCAATAGTGGTAGGCACCGGTATTGCAGTTATCTAGCTCATTAGTAGGCTCCTCCTCCTCTTCCTCTTAGTTAGCGTGCTCGACAGAGAAGAGGCCGCCGGAAGTAGTACAAAGACCCTCCATAGTAGTAGTACTATTTAGGGGATATTTTGTTTAGTTCATCTAACTATAGATCTAGTGGAACTATACAACATACTTAAAATTAGCTAGTATATATAGTTGAACTAGCTATTTCAGTCCGTGGTTGGCAACAATTGGGGAAAAGTTTGATCGGTTCAGCTGTCGAGTTGAACTGTTTGTATAAATAATGACCGCTTAATCTATGCATGGAATCTATTCTTAATAACTTAATTTTAGTTGCAAAAATTAGATACTGCTAGTGATTTCTAGCCGCATATTTTGACAAACCGCAGTGTTACAAGGTTGAAAAATGGCAATGTTACTAGATCAACAAATGTCAATCTTTCCAGTTTGAAAAATGGCAACATACCCAATATGACAGATGCAAATCTTACCAAATTGTTTGTACGTGGGTGCACATGGGTCATCCAAAACAACTGTTTGCGTTGAAGGGATGCATAAATCTTGCGCTACGAATTTTCCCTTGACTTAAGGGGGAAGACCATAGCTCTCACTTTGCGTATGGGTGTTCTACATAAAATTTTTGCGATTAAGAGCTGCACAAATTTCGGATGCGTCTTCGATTTACTAGAATTTAAAAACCATGTATCTCAATGTTAGCGACCCACCGACGGTGGCAAGGTGTTTGACATTCATTCTCATTTATTGCATGGTACTTAAGAATGTAACCATGGACACACATTCCAATTTTAAACCAATTTATATGCACTACAGAATATGCATGTAGTTCAAATTTGAATTATGCACATGAATGCATAGAAAACTCAGTTAATGTATAAAAATGTCCAAGCGAACCCTAAAAATTCCCAAAAATTGACACAACACTCGTGTTGTTGTTGTTCTATGTTGACTCGAGAGAATTTTTGAAAGTAAGAAGAGGAAACAGATATCATTTCATCCCCCAAGGTGGCACGTTCCCTACCAAAACCATCAGGCTTGTGAGAGAAGCTCTGATTTGCGAGAAGCTTATACCCAAACCTGCCCCAAATGGGACAATATTTTTACCATGGCAGTTCGATCACATTCCATGATATCATGTCAGGTTTCATGAATTTCAGACGAGTTTTTGATTTAATAATTTTAAAACCATGTATCTCAATGTTAGCGGCCGAGCGATCGTGTCAACGTGTTTGATATTCATTCTCATTTCTTGCATGTGACCTAAGCTTGCAACCAAGGACAAACATTTGATTTTGCAACCCATTTTTATGGACTGGAGCATGTGCATGTAGTTCAAAATTTAACACGACGCTCCTGTTGTTCTATGTTGACACCAGGAAAAAAATGAAAGGAAGAAGGGCCAACGAATATCGTTTTATCCACAAAGGTGACACATTTCCCTAACGGAACCATGAGGCTTCTTTTGAGAAGCTCTGGTTTGTGAGAAGCTTATACCATAACCTGCCCCAAATGGGACAATATTTTTTACCCTAGCATGTTGATGCCATTCCATGATAGCATGCCAAGATTCATGAATTTCAGATGGGTTTTGGATTTACTCGAATTAAAAAAGCAAGTACCTTAATGTTTACAGGAGAGCCACGATCCCGTGGTGTTCGAAATTCATCCCCATTTCTTGCTTGGGACATAAGCATAAACCCATGGACACATATATGATTTTACAACCCATGTTGGTGCACCGAAGGATGTGCATGTAGTTTAATTTTGAATTGTGCACCTGAAATTGCTAGAAAACCAATTTAATATATAAAATGTCCAAACCAACCCTGAATAATTCCAATTCTTTTACAACACACATTTAGTTGCATGTTCACTGTAGATAAAAGCTCTAGCAATTCAAACACCGTCCATTGCCGCTGTGACCCCATTATGTAATTCAAATCAAGATGAAAAATCATATAGATCCCACACTGTTTATTATCACCAATCGGGTGACATGCAGTACAAAATATCCCGAAGCACTGTCGGTTTATAGTATGCCTATGGCTTACGCGAGAAGGTGCGTCGGCTATAGTCCACAGCTGACGTGTCAAGCACACCAGCTCGCTCCCCAAATAACATTTCACTGTTCAATCGTCATTATTGAAAGATGGGGATGTGGACTCGCGTTGTGAGGGACACTTCGGTGGCCCACTCTGACAAGAACTCGGCCACAACCGCCATGCGCGTGCTAACAAGGTGCATGAGCGCGGCCGCAATCTATGACCGAGCGGCCAAGGCAGCCCAAAGGGCCACTATTTCTTCTCAGGTGGCTGCTGCAACATCTGCCTCAGGGATAGCAACTGGCGAGAGTGGCACACATGATGTCCATTATGCAGGGGTGGCCTTAGCCTTGATGGAGGCCGCCCACGACCATGTCGAGGCCGCCCACAACCACCTCATGGCGATCACTACACAAATCGAGTGAAGCTTCTTTGATAACGGTCGGTAACACACGACCAAAGAGTTGGCAATCGTCGAGAGCGTTCCTGCAGCCGTCCATTGCTCCGCCACATACCTTGCCACGACGAAACCCATCCAAGCCCAGACCGCGGCCGCCCACGCCCAACTCATGGCGGCCTTTCCAAATAGATGGCGGATGCGCATGGAGAGATGCTCGCCGAGTATGGTAGGATGGATGCCATGGAGCCCCTTCCCCAGGAGACCTTTGGGCGTGAGTTGGATATGGAGGAGGCGGCGGAGATCGACGAGCACCAGCCGTAGTAGTACTCTTTGTGTTGTTTAATTAAGAGCGCCGATCTTCAATTTGTTCGAGTAATGTTTATGTCATCTAGCTCTGTTTAATTGCTGAACTTGCTCGATTAAGAAGTGTGGGTGTGCCGTAGTCTCCTTTGTGTACCCAAATTATGCAATGACGTGGATGACCACAATAACCAGGGAAATTCGAACAAATTTTTTTGACGTTTAAAATCATCACACACGGGTTAAGCTACCTGAATCGCTTGTGATGTTCACATATCGTGCACAGTTCTAAATAAGGGACAGTGTGTGATGACACTTTGCGCGCCAGTTTTTTCGCTGAACCGATTCAAAATTTTCGGCTTCCATGGAAATATCAACCTCCCCGCCCCTCCCCCTTGCCAAAAGCCACATTTCCCCTATTTCCGCCTTCCTTTCCAAGTTGAAACCTTCACTCCTTGCTTGCAGCGCCGCCTCCTCATCAGCGACCCTCCTTCAGGCTGCTCGGCCTCGTCTATCCAGGCAGGTAATCCACACCCGACCCCCATCCTCCTCCTCCTTCCACATCCCACATGCCCTGACCGCCGGCATGACACCTTCCACCAAAATCAACGACCCCTCCACCAAATAAGCGCCACCCTTAGCCATGGTGCACGCAGTATAGCCATGAGCTCATGGAGCATTTGGCAGCAGAGAATCGAATTGCGGCCACACGTGCGGATGAGGTCGCGATGGCTGCCATTCGTGGCGACCTCCAGATATTGGAGGAGCACCTTGCCATTTGCTAGCTATGCCGGTTAAGAATGCTCAGTTTACCCGTTGCGTGTGCTGCTCCTGCCTTTTCTTAACAAATTCTAGTGAAGTGTGCTATCTAATTTTACAATGCAATCTGTTGCTCTAGTGTATATGTTCTATATGTCGTGCAGTGTGGTGCTCACTTATTAACTCTTTGGTTAATTAGTTGTTGTCTTCAGTTAAATTGTGTGGTTCTCACTTATGTGATAGTTATATTGTTCAATTCATTCATGATGCTACTGAAAATTACTATGAGAGAGGAACATGTGCTTTTACATATTGCAATAATATCAAGTTTTCTCTCTATATGTTGAAAATCTTGAAATTATGCTTGTTTTGCCTTCCTATGCTAGTTGATTCTTGTTCCCATAAGTCGTTTGCTCACAAAATCCCTATGCACAGGAAGTGGGTTAGACTTAAATGGGCCAATCATATTCTTCATGATTCTATCTTTATGTTTCAACTCTTATCTTTTATGTGAGCATCATTGAAATCATCGTGCCTAGCTAAAAGGGCATTAAAGAAAAGCACTTGTTGGGAGATAACCCAACATTTACCCCTTCTGTTATTGTGTGTTTACATGATTATGCTACTGTAGTAATAATGTTTTATAGGTTTTGTTTCAATAGAGTGCCAAGTAAGACCTTTGGTATGGTCTATGGTGATAGTTGACTTGATTCTGTGCAAAAACTGAAACTTTTGCTTATTTTGATGAATCTATGGGTAGTATCAGAGGGTATGAACCATGGAGAAGTTGGAATATAGTAGATATAACACCAATATGAATTTAGAATGAGTTCACAACAGTACCTAAGTGGTGATTTGCTTTATTATACTAACGGAGCTTACGAGTTTTCTGTTGAGTTTTGTCAGTGGGAACGACACCTATGGGGTCTCTGGGATCCCTTCTAAGGTCGGCGGGTGCGGGGTTGTGAGAAGAGCAGGTTCAGGAGCTAGCACAAAGATCGTTTACCCTGATTCGGGCCGCGAGGATGCGTAATACCCTAGTCCTGCTTTGGTGTGTATTTCAGAGTGTTCTTGAGCTGTCGAACTAGCTACGGTGGCTGCGTATTTCCAAAGAGCCGAATCCCTCCCTAGCATGCCTCGGGCCTCCTTTTATAGGCAAAAAGGGGTTGCCATAGTGGCACACAGGAGGTGGAAAGGTTAATAGTGCACGAGCTTATCGCCCGGCATTACGAGACAAAGCGCATTAAATGCACTAATTAGGTGTCCATTAGCTTTATGGGGGGCGGGAACGAGGCCCGTCCCGTCCATCGCCGCTCCAAATTGCTTCGACACATGCCCAGGCCAGCGATGCGTGCAGCGCCATGTAGGCAGGTAGGTTGTTGAGGTGGCGCGGTGGCAGGGTCTTCACGAAGAACTGCATGCCACCACGCAGGTGCTTGCTGACTTGGACTGGAAGCCGCATGTTGCCACGCAGGTGCCTGCCCAGCTGGTTGGGCTGGCAGCTTCATGCGAATGGCAGCGGAGTCTTGGCTGGTGCGGGCCTGGCAGTGGCCCCGCTGATGCCCTCGGCAAGGGTCTTGCCGGGGGCCCGGCAAGGATCTTGCCGTGTCATTGCAGTCGTCCTCGGCAAGGCGCTTGCCGGGGGTCTTGTGGATCTCCTCGGCTAGGATCCCGCTGAGGGTCGCCGTGTTCTGGTCCTCATCTGATCTTGTGTGTTCATGATCTTGACGAAGATCTGCATGCCACCACGAGGCGCCTCCCGAGCCCTAGTTCCAATGTAGTTGGTTGGTGGTGTTGGAACCCACGGGCTCAAGGGTGGCCTGCTCTGCTGGCATCGAGCAAGTTGCCCCGGCAATGCTCTTGCCGGGGCCGCGGAGGCCGCCCCGGCAAGGGTCTTGCCAGGAGGGTCCACCTCGCCATCTTGCTCTCCCATGTTTCTGGTCATGGCGTTGTCTTTGTTTTCTTGTACTTTGGCTTCTCTCCGGTTTCCCTCCTCTACCCTGCTAAGTTTGGCCGCGACGCGTGGCTCTGACTGCCCGTGCACAAGTAAAGAGGTCAAAAGGAGAGCCCCTACTTTTATACACTGACAAGTTTTTCTTGTCAAGTTTTCATGTTTTGGGTGAAACAATGGACTATGGAATAAGGAGTGGCAAGAGCCTAAGCTTGGGGATTCCCAAGGAGCCCCAAGGTAATATTCAAGGACAACCAAGAGCCTAAGCTTGGGTATTCCCCGGATGGCATCCCCTCTTTCGTCTTCGTTCATCAGTTATCTTACTTGGAGCTATATTATTACTCACCACATGATATGTGTTTTGATTGGAGCGTCCTTTTTTTGCTTGTTGTTTGAATAATATCCCAAAATCTGAAATTCTTAAATGTTAGAGAGTCTTCACATAGTCACATAATTGCTCGACTACCTATTGATCTTTACTTATATCTTTTGGAGAAGTTTGTCATTTGCTCTGGTGCTTCACTTGTATGTTTTTAGAGCACAACGGTAATTTTATTTTGAACAAATTGATGAACTCTAATGCTTCACTTATATCATTTTAAGATTTCTACACAACATGGTAATTTTCTTTGGTTATGAATTTAGTCCTAATATGATAGGCATCCAAGAGGGATATAATAAAAACTTTCATATAAAGTGCACTGAATACTAGGAGAAGTTTCATTCCTTATGATTGTTTTGAGATATACACATGGTGATATTAGATTCATGATAGTGAGTAATTGTGGACTGTAGAAATACTTGTGTTGAAGTTTGTGATTCCGGTAGCATGCACGTATGGTGAACCGTTATGTAACGAAGTTGGAGCATGATTTATTTATTGATTGTCTTCCTTATGAGTGGCGGCCGGGGAAGAGCGATGGTCTTTACCTACCAATCTATCCCCCTAGGAGCATGCGTGAAATACTTTGTTTCAATGACTAATAGATTTTACACACTCTCACACTTCCACCATTGCTAGACGCACTGTCACACTTCCACCATTGCTAGACTCTCTAGTACCGCGCAAATTGTTGAGTATGTGAGTTCTTTATGACTATTGTTGAGTCCATGGATTATACGCACCCTCACACTTCCACCATTGCTAGACTCTCTAGTACCGCGCAAATTTCGCCGGTACAATACACCCACCATATATCTTCCTCAAAACAGCCATCATACCTACCTATTTTAGCATTTACATAGCCATTCCAAGATATATTGCCATGTAACTTCCACCGTTCCATTTTATTATGACACACTTCATCATTGTTATATTGTTTTGCATGATCATGTAGTTGACATAGTATTTGTAGCAAAGCCACCGTTCATAATTTTCATACATGTCACTCTTGAGTCATTGCACATCCCGGTACACTGCCGGAGGCATTCATATAGAGTCGTATTTTGTTCTAAGTATCGAGTTATAATTCTTGAGTTGTAAGTAAATAAAAGTGTGATAATCATCATTATTAGAGCGTTGTCCCATGTGAGGAAAGGATGATGGAGACTATGATTCCCCCATAAGACGGGATGAAACTTCGGACGAAAAAAAGAGGCAAAAAAGGAAAGTAGGCCCAAAATAAAAAAAGAGAGAAAAGAGAGAAGGGCCAATGTTACTATCCTTTTACCACACTTTTTCTTCAAAGTAGCACCATGATCGTCAAGATAGAGAGTCTCATATGTTGCCACTTTCATATACTAGTCGGAATTTTTCATTATAAAACTTGGCTTGTATATTCCAATGATGGGCTTCCTCAAATTGTCGTAGGTCTTCATGAGCAAGGGAGTTGGATGCACACCCACTTAGTTTCTTTTTGACCTTTCATAAACTTATAGCTCTAGTGCATCTATTACATGGCAATCCCTAGTCACTAACATTGATATATATTGATGGGCATCTCCATAGCCCGTTGATATGCCTAGTTGATGTGAGACTATCTCCTTCTTTTTGTCTTCTCCACAACCACCATATTCTATTACACCTACAATGCTATATACATGGCTCATGCTCATGTATTGCGTGAATGTTTAAAAGGTTTGAGAACAACAAAAATATTAAACAATTGCTTGGCTTGTCATCGTGGTTGTGAATGATTTAAATACTTTGTGTGATGAAGATGGAGCATAGCCAGACTATATGATTTTGTAGGGTTAACTTTCTTTGGCCATGTTATTTTGAGAAGACATAGTTGATTTATTAGTATGCTTGAAGTACTATTGTTATTATGTCAATATTAAACTTTTGTTTTGAATCTTGTGGATCTAAACATTCAAGCCACGATAAAGAAAAATTTCATGGATGAATATGGTAGGCAGCATTCCACATAAAAATTATGTTTTTATCATTTACCTACTCGAGGACGAGCAGGCATTAAGCTTGGGGGTGCTTGATACATCTCCAATGTATCTATAATGTGATTGATCCATGCTATTATATTATCCATCTTGGATGTTTTATATGCATTTATATGATATTTTATATTATTTTTGGGGCCAACCTATTAACCTAGAGCCCATTGCCAATTTATGTTTTTCCTTGTTTTGAGATTTACAAAAAAGGAATATCAAACTATCTCCAAATGAGCTGAAAATTTGCGGTGATTTTTTATGGACCGGAAAAAGCCCCCGAAGCAAAAGAGTTGGGCCAGACGAGTCCCGAGTAAACGACAAGGATGGAGGACGCCCCACCGCCCTAGTGCGCGTCCCCTGACTTGTTGCTCACTCATGGACCCCCCTAATGGAAACCAATGCCAAAAATTCCTATAAATCCAGAAACCGCCCGAAAGAAACCTAGATCGGGTGTTCTGCTGCCGCAAGCCTCTGTAGCCCCGAAAAATTAATCGGGAGCCTGTTCCGGCACCCTGCCGGAGGGGAAACCATCACCGGTGGCCATCTTCATCATCCTGGTGCTCTCCATGACGAGGAGGGAGTAGTTCACCCTTGGAGCTGAGGGTATGTACAAGTAGCTATGTGTTTTATCTCTCTCTTTCTCTCTCATGTTCTTGATATGGCACAATCTTAATGTTCCTTGAGCTTTGTTATTATAGTTGGGTCATACGGTGTTTATCCCCACTACTAGGAAAAGGCCTACTAGTGGTATACCAGTTTTGCCTACTAATGGCGCACTACTGGTGCGCCACTACTACCACGCCACTAGTATTTTTTACTAATGGCGCACCAATAGTGCGCCATTAGTATGCCTAGAGGTGCGCCATTACTATCTGACTTAGTAATGGCGCACCAAATAGAAGTGCGCCATTAGTAATGATTTTTTTTCAATTTTTTTAAATTTTGTTTCTTAATCTCGAGTCACTATGGCTTAATCTCGGGTCAGTATGCTTAATCTCAGGTCAAATCGCACTCCGTGGTCAAACTTTCCAAAAGGTCACCCATCCTCACACTACTCCAGCCCAAGCACGCTTAACTTCAGAGTTCTATCCAACCCCAGCACCAGCTCACTTCACAGGCACTTGCTGATATATCTAGCATATCCATCCTATTACACCTTGTTGATGTTTAGGACTTTGTTCATGTTCATGAGTGTGATGAAATTTTGAAAAAATATTTCAAACTTCCGTTCATATTACGTATCATATTTTGAAAAAAAAATCCCGAAAAAATTCGAAACTATTTTTTTTCTGTTACTAGTGGCGCACCTAGCAAAACGGTGCGCCACTATTAAGTTTGATTTTTTTTGAATTTTTTGCCTCTAGATCTTAAAAGCCTCGTAACTTTTTTCTATTAGGTTTTTGAGGATTTTGAAAATTCGGATGTAACTTTTCGAGTAGATGATTTTTCATATGGAAAACTTTTTAATCCGAGTTCGTATGCAAAAGTTATGCCCATTTTACAAACTCCAGAGAGATTTTGCAAATAAAGTCGAAACTCATATTTGCAAATTTTCCCAACTAGACCACATATCACATGGGAAACTTATATTCTTTTTGTACATTTTCATCATTTTCTTTTATTTTGTTTAAAACTGAAAAGGCGGTCCACAGGGGGGTGCGCGTGGGAGTGGTGCGCCATTACTAGTTGAACTAGTAATGGCACACCACATGTCTGGTGCGCCATTACTAGTTTTGAAAAAAAATAAAATAAAATTTGAAAAAAAAATTACTAGTGGCGCACCGTGGATGCGGTGCGCCATTTACTAGTTTAACTAGTAATGGCGCACTATCCCCTGGTGCGCCGTTACTAGTTTTGAAAACAAAAATTGTTACTAATGGCGCACCGTGGATGTGGTGCGCCATTAGTATTTGGACACTAATGGCGCACCAACACATGGTGCGTCATTAGTATATAGTAGTGGCGCACCACATGTCTGGTGCGCCATTAGTGTCCATTTCATCTATAGCCCTTTTCCTAGTAGTGCCCCCACTACCTTCTTTTGATGAATTGAGTTTTACCTTTGAGGTTTCTCTATTATAGGATTGAATACTATTATGGATTTGAGAACACTTGATGTATGTCTTTCATGGGATACCCGTGGTGATAATGGGGTGTTCTATAGATTCACTTCATTTATGTTTTGGCACTCAACTTGCGGATTCCCGAGGTGACATTGTGGTTATCTATGCATAGGGGTTGATGCACGTTTTCGTTCTTGTTTCTCCAATAGGAATCTTGGGGCACTCTTTGAGGTTCTTTGTATTGGATTGAATAGTATGAATCTGAAGTTGTTTGATGCATGTCATATAATTGACCCACAGATACTTGTGGTGACATTGGAGTATCTAGGAGACATTAGGGTTGATTGATTTGTGTCATATGGTGTTATTTTACTACGAACTCTAAGGCTGTTTGTGACACTTATAGGAATAGCTCAATGGATTGATCGGAAAGAATAACTTTGAGGTGGTTTCGTACCCTACAAGCACTTTCATCTTATGTTATCCACGATAGGAACTTTGGAGTGACTTTTGTCGCACATTGAGGGATTGCCATATAATCTAATTAAGTTATCATTGTTGATAGAACTTGCACTAGTGAAACTATGAAACCTAGGCCTTGTTTTGAAGCATTGCAATACCGTTTTTGCTCACTGTTACCACTTGCTACCTTGCTATTTTTCTATTTTCAGATTACAAAAGCCTATATCTACTATCCATATTACACTTGTATCACCATCTCTTCGCCGAACTAGTGCACTGTCGGATTCTGGGTTCCGTCAAACCCTTGAGGTTCGAACACTGGGGTGCGCACGAAGATCTCTCTCTCTCTCGCTCTCTCTAGCTTGCTCTCGCAATGATCTCAAGGCTTAACTCGACGAACCCAAAGAGCAAGGGACATGAGGGTTTATATTGGTTCGGGCCACCGTTGTGGTGTAATACCCTACTCCAGTGTGGTGTGGTGGATTGCCTCGCAGGCTGAGGATGAACAAGTACAAGGGAAGAACAGCCTCCTGAGGAGAGGTGTTCCTGAGCTCGGGGAGCTTGTGTGCTGAGGATGGTCTGAATGATCCGTCCCTTGCTTGGGTGGTGGCTAGTCCTATTTATAGTGGCCCGGGTCCTCTTCCCAAATATTCGGCGGGAAGGGACCCCACAATGGCCAATTCGAAGGGGGACAACTAGTAGAAGTTATCCTGACAAAAGGTGGTCTTCGCCTACCAAAGGCTCTGGTGGTGACGCCGTTGTGGGCTCTGCGGTGACATCCTTCCTGCCGTCCTGCTGGTCTTCGTCTCGTTGCACCAATATGGAAACCTTTGCCTGATGCCTCGGGACTCCTCGCCTGTGCTTGCCCCTTTAGCACCAACGAGGCAACGAGTACTCCACGCCCGCTGGCGCCCGCCTGGCCGTGGTCGTCATGGCTCACGTCATGCGAACCTTGTGAGGTGCCCCTTGCATAGATATCTCCACTCCTCGGGAGCCAACCTACGGGGCTGCCCCTGAGGAGGTCCTGCATCGTCCACCTCGCGAGTCTCGGCCCCTCACGAGGGTCTTAAGTGGTATTTGATGAAGATGGGCCGTACCAGGCCGCTGGATGAGGCACGCCCTGGGCCGCAGACAGGCAAGTCTGGTTACCCCCGTTCCCAGGGCGCCGACAGTAGCCCCCGGGCCCAAGGCGCGCTCGCACTTGGATTCGAGGCGAAGCCAAGGGTCAAGTGCGGAGCGCCGGGGGCCCCAATAGCCTGCGGACTTGATTGACACGTGGCAATCGACCGGACGTGGGCATCTCCGCTTCCCAACGCTCCCTCGGCAAAAGCCCGACTTGACGAGTCCCTGCAAGAAAAACCATCATTACCTTTGATCGTGGAGGCCGGCGGTTGGTCTCCCTCTGGCTATAAATGAGGGGAGAGGCGGAGCCCCCGTTGCTCATCTCTTCCTGCATTCTACCCGCTTCTTCTTCCTCCTCCTTGCTGCGACACTCATGGCGCCAGTGAAGAGGTTCTCGGCCACCGAGAAGGGGAAGGCTCGCCACCGCCTAAGAGGGGGCGTGGTCGTGCCCGCAATCATGCCACCACCCCCGCTGTTGTCCCTCGTGGGCGTGGGCGAACTTCCTCCCAGTCCGGCGCCATCCTTGTCGGCCACGGCGGCGCCTCTTCGCATGGTGGGAGCCGCTTAGGTCGTGGCAGCCCAGTCAATGAAAGGAGGCGCGACATGGTCGCCCGACCTCCCTGGTCGCGCTTCCACTCGGCGGAGGTGCTGCCAGAGTTCGTCGTGTGGTCGGAGAACACGGCCGGCACCTGGCTTCAGCTTCCGCGCTCCTTTGCTGGCGAGCTGCCAGCCCCCGGTCATGGCGGCCTCTGGCTGCAGGCCGACGGCTGCTGCAGCGAGGCTTCGTGGGTCGTGGTGGAGGTCTCCGTCGTGGGCAACGTGGCCCTGGCCCATGGCTGGCAGACGTTCGTCAGCGCGCATGGCCTGAGTAGGCGGTGCACCCACCACTTCAAGTACGATGGCGCAGCGACCCGCTTCGTGAGGGTGTTCGGGGAAGACGGTCACCGCACCGGATGATGCCGTGAAGACAACGATGGCGACGAAGTGCCCAGACTTGGCGACGACCGTGACGAGGATGAGGGTGAACTCGCCCTCGACGACGGCCACAGCTCATCCGGCGACAACAGCTCCTCCTCCGGCGGAAGCTCCAGCAGCGGCGGCTATGACGAGCCGCCATGTTGTCGGGCTCGTTTCGAGGATGGTGGCGGGTTGTCCCGTCAACTTGCCCCTGTGAAGCGCGAGGAGGCCTCCGTCTAAATCCGAGGGGCTGATCCTCGTGAGCAGCCGCGTCGGAGGAGCCTCTTTTGCTTGTCCTTTCCTTCCCTTTCCTCCTGCATCGTCAGAAACAAGTATGGGGCCCTGTGGGGGCGTGTATTGAAATATGGTGCTTATGTTTCTTTTGTGCCGTGTTTATTGTTTCCGAGTTGTGTCGTGAGATCCGTGCCTTATACAGGTGTAGAGGGGTAACTTAGCTTGATACATCTGAGGTAGCTTTCACCTCATGAGGGCGCGCGCCTCTGGGCGCTTGTTGGGGTTTCCCTGCTGCCGATTAGGCGATACGCGAAGCTGTAAAAAATTCATTAAGAAATCCTTAACCCCTCTCGTGCGAGGCCTCAGGCATGGGCTGGTCATGGCCAAGCGCACCACGTCGCAGTACCCTTGGGGCGCGTAATTAGGAAAAGGATGTGCCGATCACAAGCTCGAGCGAGACCGCCTCACGAAGACAAGGGGAGTGCGCACACACGCGTGCCTGTCCAACCCCCTTGCGAGGCGTGCGAGGGAGAGAGTCGGGCAACTGCTGCCCTCTGAGGCGCAAAACGAAGAATCGAGTGAAGAATCAGAGAGAAGAGGGGGTTCAACCAAGCCATCGAAAAACACCAGAACTTCAAATTTCATTGAAAATAAAAAAGGGGGGCACGCCAACTACATAAAGCTAATGAACAGCTGCGTCCGGCACCTAGTCTAGTCCTCTCACCAGCGCGGAGCTAAGTGCTGCCACTAGGACGTGGAAGGGAGCCCCCGAGGCCTGAGGGCCGCACTCCGGAGACTCTGGGGCGTGTACAGCCCCACACATTATTATGTGAGAGTGTCACGGGCGGAGACTTTCACAGGCACTAGGTCTTGCTTCATGGGTAGAACTTCCGGAGGTGCTGGATGTTCCAGGTGTTCTATATGGGGACCCCGTCCTGCGTCTCCAGGCGCACAGCACCGAGCCTGGAGACGTGGGAAATCCGAAATGGGCCCTCCCACATGGGTGAGAGCTTATGTAGCCCCTCCCTGGAGAGCACCCGTCTCAGGACGAGATCGCCCACCTCAAGCATCCTGGAGCGGACGCTGCGGCAGTGGTACCACCGCAGCGTCTGCTGGTACCTTGCCGCACAGAGCGAGGCTTGGCGGCGGCGTTCCTCCCCCATCATGAGGTCCATCCCTCACATGGCGTCCTGCTGCGTCTCATCAAACGCCAGGACCCATGCAGAGTGATGCCTGACCTCGTGAGGGAGAACCGCTTCTTCTCTGTAGACGAGGAAGAACGGGGTCTCGCCCGTTGGCTTGATGGTGACAACACGGCCTGGAGCTCGTCGTGCCAGCCCTTGCCACAGGCTTCGAGCTTCTTCTTGAAGGTCCTGGTCATGAGGCCCCTCCAGACCTTAGTGTTGGCGCACTCAGCTTCGCAATTGCTCCTGGCGTGCGCCACCGAAGCGTAGCAAATCTGCGTTCAAAGGTTAGCACAATAGGTCCTGAAGAGATTGCTAGTGAACTGCGAGCCGTTGTCGGTGATGATGCGGTTAGGAACCCTGAACCGGCTCATGAGGCCCTTGACGAACTTAACTGCCGACCCGGCTGGGATGGTGTGGACGGCTTCCACCTCTGCCCATTTTGTGAACTTGTCGATTGCGACGTAGAGGTAGCGGTATCCCCCGGGCGCTCGAGGGAACAGACCCAGGATATACAACCCCAGAATGCGAATGGCCACGAAAGTGGGATAGTCTGGAGTCCCTGGGCCAGCTGGTAGATTTGGTTGGCATGGAATAGGCAGGCCTCGCGGGACTTCACGAGCTTTGTTGCATCATTGAGTGTTGTGGGCCAGTAGAACCCCTTGTGGAACACCTTGCCAACCAATGTACGTGACGACGAGTGGTGCCCGCATTCTCTGCCATGTATGTCAGCTAGCAGCTCGCTCCCCTGCTCCCTGGAGATGCATCACAAGGAAACATCACTTGGTCGCTTTTTGTATTGCTCACCATCCTGTATGCAGTACGCCGTAGCCTGTCGGGCCACGCGCTCTACGTCCTCCTCTTTCTTCGGCAGTGTCCCTCGCATCAGGTACGCCTTGAACTCCTTGGTCCAGCACCCCTCCCGAGGCTCGAGTACCAGGAGCAAGCGTGCTCCTGTAGTTGGGCCATAGGCGGGGGCTCCCGAGGCCGGTGGTTGGGGGAGCTCCTCCCGAGATGATGCCGGCCTCGCAGGTGGGGGTGATGCCGAAGGCTTGAAAATCCGCTCCTTGAAGACACCGGGCTCCTGGGGCACGTTCTTGGATGCCCTTCTTGCGATGTCATCAACTTCTTTGTTCATGCCACGAGGCACGTGCTGTAGCTCCAGGCCCAAGAATTGCTTGTCCATTTTAAGCACCTCCGCGATGTATGCCTCCATGTGCTCGTCCCTCGGCTCGTACACCTTGTTTGAGAAGTTAACGAGGAGTCACAAGTCGCCGTTTATGGTGAGACGCGTTACCCCCAAGGCTGCGGCGGCCTTGAGGCCGGCGATAAACCCCTCATATTCCACGATGTTGTTGGAGACCTTCTCGCCCTGCTGGAAGCAGAGCTACATGGCGTAGTATAGCTTGTCTTGAGTGGGGGAGATGATCACGGCGCCGTCCCCCGAGCCCTGGCATGCGAAAGCGCCATCAAAGTACATGATCCAGCCATTCGGCGCTTCACTTCCTGGCGAGAGCGATCGGCTATCGTCTCCTTCAACCTCTGGAGCGTCGGTCCATTCTGCCACAAATTTGGCGAGGGTGGCTCCCTTGATGACCCTGGTTGTGCTGAACTCCAGCTGAAACGCTTGCAATTCAAAGTTCCACTAGGCAACTCTTCCTGCAGCATTGGGGCTCCGGAGCACCCTCTCTAGTGGGTAGGCTGAGATGACCTTAATCGGATGGCCTTGAAAGTAATGATTTAGCTCGCGCGAGGCCACCAAGAGCACAAGCAAAAGCTTCTGTGGCATGGGGTATCGCGCCCTTGCGTCCCGCAACACCGTGCTGACGAAGTACACCGGGTGCTCAACGAGGACGGGATCGTCAATGGAGCCTGTGGCATCTAGGGGTTGTGGAGGCTCCCGAGGTGGGGTATCCTCAGGAGCTTGGTCTCACGCCGGGGCCTCCGCAGGCCCAGGAACGCCGTCTTGCAGGGTCTGATCATCTGCGGGCGTCGTCGTGGCTTTAGTAACATCGCATTGGTGCCACGTCGTCTCGGCCGAGGGTGCGGCATTACACGGCGCGCTCTTGGTCCGGCTCTCCTCCCGAACAGCCACTAGCGCCGCGCTGGCTGAGTGAGGCATGGCAGCCAGGTAGAGCAGCAGGGGCTCGAGGGGACAAGGCGCTACCAACACCAGGGGGCTGGTCAAGTATCTCTTGAGGTCTTGAAACGCCAGGTCGGCCTCGGGGGTCCACTCGGATGGGCCCTTTCGTCTTCATCAGCTTGAAGAACGGCAAGGCGTGCTCTCACAGCTTGGAGATGAAGCGCCCCAACGAGGTCACACGGCCCATGAGCTTCTGCATTTCCTTCATAGTTTGCGGTGGGCTCATGTCTTCTATTGCCTTGACCTTCTCCGGATTGGCCTTGATCCCCCGGTGTGACACGAGGAAGCCCAGTAGCTTGCCGGAAGGGACACCAAACACACACTTCTCTGGGTTGAGCCGCAGGTCCACCTAGCGCAGGCTGGTGAAGGTCTCCTCCAGATACAGAATGAGGGTTCTTGCTTCCCGAGATTTTACCACGATGTCATTGACATAGGCTTCCGCGTTCCTCCCTAGCTGCTGGCCCAGGGCGATGTGCATCCACCGCTGGAAGGTTGCCCCTGTGTTGCGTAGTACGAAAGGCATGTAGGTGTAGCAGTATACCCCGCATGGGGTCAAGAAGGTCGTCTTCTCTACGTCCTCCACCGCCATCTTGATTTGGTGGTAGCCTGAGAATGCGTCTAGGAAGCACAGTAGGTCACACTCAGCGGTGGAGTCGATGCGCAGGAGCGGGGACAAGTCTTGGGGGCTAGCTTTGTTGAGGTTGGTTAAGTCGACACACATGCGTTCCTTCCCGCCCTTGTTGGGGACAACGAAGGGGTTTGCCAGGCATTCCGGGTACCATACGTCGCGAATAACACCTGCCGCTTCTAGCTTGCGAGTTTCTTGGACGATGAAGGACTGCTTCTCCGCGGATTGCCGCCGCGCCTTCTGCTTCATGGGGCGCACATTGGGGCACACCATTAAGTGATGCTCGATTACCCCCCTGTGGACCCCACCAGCTGCTTGGGATCCCAAGCGAATACCTTCTTGTTTGCGCAAGAACTTTACCAATGCCTCCTCTTGGCCTGGGTCAAGGTTGGCGCCTATGGTGAAGGCGGATCCCGAGGATCAATCCTCCTCGACCGGGACTTGCTTCGTTTCGTCCCGATCTTGAATGAACAGCTGCTTCTTCTTTGCCGGTGCGGCCGCCTAACCCCCGGGGTAGCTTCGTTGGCTGGGTGCGCTGCCGCTGCGGCCCTAAAGGCGAGATTGAGGGCCACCAGTGCCTCCTTGGTGTCTCTGGCCATGGTGAGGACGCCGCTGCTGCCTGGCATCTTCATGAGGTTGTAGGCTGGATGGGTCGCCGCCATGAACTGGGATGAGGCAGGTTACCTGAGGATGGCGTTTACGGGAGGCCGATGCGGACGATGTCGAAGTCGATCAGCTCGGTGCGGTAGTTGTCTCAGGTATTGACGGTGACCAGAAGGCGTATTTGCCCCAGGGGGTGGTGGACGCGCTGCTGTCGGCATTCTGGGAATGGAGGTCCCCAGACTTTCCTGCCTGCGGCCCACCATGTGGCTGAGCTAGTAGGCCCGTACGGCCCATCTTCATCGACAAGGCATTCAAGAGCGTCACGAGGGGCCAAGCCCTGCGAGGCGGACAAGGCAAGACCTCCTCAGGAGCGGCCTCGCCAGGTAGGCTCACAAGGGGCGGAGAGATCAAGGCATGGTAAACCTCACGAGGTTCTCGTGACGTGAGCCATGACGATCGAGACCAGGCGGGTGCAAGCGCGTGCAGCGTCCTTGTTTCCTCTTTAGTGCCAAGGGGGAAAGCATAGGCGCAGAGAGCGAGGCATCAAGCAAAGGTTTCCATATCGGTGAAACAAGAGCAAGACCAGCAAGACGACAAGACGGAGGTCACCATGGAGCCCAAGACGGCGTCACCACCACAGCCTTTTGCAGGCGAAGACCGCTTTTGTCAGGATAAGCTGTACTAGCTGTCCCCTTTCAAATTGGCTGTTGTTGGCTCCCTTCCCGCTCAATATTTTGGAAGAGGACGGGGGCCTATATAAGTAGAGCTAGCCACCATAGTAGGGGCAACTAGAAGGAGTCAAGAACTCATTCAGAGGCATCTGACCCAAACAATTTCGTCAAGCACAAGAACACATCAACCTCATGATGCTGTTTTTCCCATTGTACTGTTCATCTTCAGCCCAAGATGCAATCCACCACCACCACACTAGAGTAGGGTATTACACCACAATGCTGGCCCAAAATAGTATAAATCTTGTGTCTTTGTCTTGTGAGTTCGTCGAGTTCGTCCGTGAGATCTTAGAGAGCTGGGGCGTGGATCGGTAGGGAGGAAACCTTCACGCGCACCCCAGTGTTTGACATTTGGTGCGCCAGGTAGTGTGCGTCGGAGCCTCTTCCTTGCCAATCGACCCGCCGATGCTCCGCGGCCTCGATGTCTGGCGACCCAAGGGCCGACTCCCACCGCTGGGCAGCCTGGCTAGCCCGGGCGGCACCACCTGCCCATGAAGACCTCAACCACCTGCGGGGCGCGGGTTGCGCGGCCAGGTGTCGTCCATTCTCACTCCACGACAAGCATGACCCGCTGCAAGGGCCGCAAGCCACGCAGCAGCAACGGCGCCACACACCCGGCGGGAGCAGGCGAACATGCGGGCCGCACCCACGGTGGCACGGGAGTTGCTGCAGTGCCGACTGATGGAGAGCGGCCGCGACGCACTACTAGAACGTGTCGCTGAGCTACTGGATGCGGCGGCGTCAGGAGCGCCGCCTTTCTGCTATCTGCTCCCTTCCCGGGCCGCTACTGGACCTCACGATGGGCCTCGCCGCAACCACGCGCCCTCAGGTGCGCCTCGGGGCTTCATCGACACCAGGACGGCCGGCGGCACCGGGGGCCCCGTTCCCCCCATGCTATCATCCTCAAGACGCCGCGCTGGGCCGGGCGACATGGAGTGTGGGGCACTACGGTGAGGTGTTTGGCGTGACAGCCCCGGAAGCATATGTGCCCTGCATGATGGACCAGGAGTACACGCCGGAGGACGGCTCTGGCTCGTTTCTCGGGCCAGGTTGGGAGGAGGAGGCATTAGGAGCTAAAGCCTTCCAGGAGCCGCCGGAGAGCCCCGCCAACCGCGTCGTCGACAACAGATAAAGGGTACCACTAATCCCTCAGGAGCAAGCTTACGCTAACCATGGGTCGCAAGAGAATCAGGTCACCACAGTGGCTGGCGGCCCCAGCTCGGCAACCTCCCTCCCGCCAGGAGGATCGCGCTGGGGTAGGAGGAGAGAAGCCGGGAGCCAGATCCCTCGCCGCGTCGCATGGGCAAGGTCCCCCTGGAGGTAGGCCCTCTGCTGGGGAGGTGCTGAAAAGCCTACCCCCGGCAAAGGACCCGTGGTCGCCGAGGGCGACGCTGGCGTCCCCTTTCCCCCCTTTGTGTCGTCCTGGTTGCCGGTCGGCTGAAAGGTGCTCGAGGGCGGCGCAAGGCGGGGCCCTTGCCTGGCGATGTGAAGCAAGGCCAGTACCTGTGAAGAAGGCCCAGTGCCTATGAAGATCACCGCTCGTGACACTCTCACGTAATAATGAGTGGGGCTGTACACGCCCCGGAGTCTCCGGAGAGCCGCCCTCGGGCCTCGGGGCTCCCTCCCACACCTAGTGGCAGCACTTAGCTCCGCGCTGGTGAGAATACTTGAAGACAAGAAGACTATACTAGGTGTCGAACACGGCCATTTTGTTTGAATCTCTTTTCTGTAACCTTGCCTTCTGGATTTGGATTTAAGTTGAAGTTGAGTTTTCATCGATGCACGCGGGGGGTGCCTTTTCTCGTTCAAGCGATTTCTTGCCATCTGGTTTTCGCCTTGTTCTGAAGCTCGTGCTCGCTGTCTCCCCCTTGCGGGGCCCTCACGAGCGGGGCTGGGCGCAGCACACACACCGAACGCGTTGGTTGGCGCTAGATCCTCGCGAGGCCCGCTCAGGCCGATCTGCAGGCCTTTCGGGAGCTCCGTGGCAAATCTCAATCTTGCAATTCGAATCGGGGCCTGCCCCAGACAAGGTAAGCCGCAATAACAAAACTTGCCCCCAGGCTCATGGATCCATGAAGGCGCACAATTGGCTTGGCATAACAGAGTAAAATTGTGATTTGTTTACATGAGGGGCTCCCCCTCTCAAAATGCTCTCACAATCTTTAAGAGCCACGACCAGGTTTTTACATACAGGATAAAAAAGCAGGGGAACATGAGATCAGTGAGATATGTTGCTCGCCGCATCGCCTTCAGACGCGTCACTCGCATCCTCGCCGTCTTCGCCAGCATCGTCGCCACCTTCGGCGACGCCTCCGTTGCCGTTGTTGACCACGTGACCTTCATCTACCGTAACTACCACCGCTTCGTCTTCGGAAGTGAAGGCCCTGACCAGCGCGTCCACGTTGTCCTTCACCCACCACGCTAGGTCACCACGAATGGCCTGCAATACAGGGGCAATGGCGGCGTCGAAGTTGAAGTTGGGGAAGGAGTTCCGAAGATGGCTGAAGACACGGGAGAACGCGCGCCCGAGCAGGCCCCGGCTTCTCTCTTCCACAAGCTGGCGATCCCTATCAGACCGGGCTTCCAGGCGTGTCACCACGTTGTTGAAGAAGTTTAGGTGACTGGCGTAGTCATTCGAGTGGGGGTGCAGTGCATTCTCATCACAGATGTAGCCTAGGGCGGTATTAGCCCTGTTCCGGAGGTCCTGAAGCATGGGGGCGTGCTCGCGCTCCAGCGTCCGCCGTTGAAGCACTTCCTACCTGTTTTGCCGCGCGATGGCCTCAGCGTCATCAACCCATTTGCGAAGAGAAAGTAGCTCGGCGCGGGCGGAGGCGAAGTCCGCCTGCACCGTGACCGGGGCGGTAGTCGTGGCCTCCTCACGCCTATCCGCCTCATCAAACCTGGGCCTAAGAGCGGCGGTCCTTCCCGCTGCCTCAGTTCGCGCAAACTTCAACTTCAGGTCGTGCCAACCTTCAAGATCCGCGCGAACCTCGGCCGCCCGGCGGTCGAATTCCTCCTGGACCTTGGCCTCGCGAGCTCCGACGGCATCTTCCGCTTGGGAAACTTGACGCTCCCTCGTCTCCAGTTGTTCAAGCTCGAGGCTATGCTCCACGGCTTCCAGAGCCAATGCCTCCTCGTGTCGTACCTCCTCTTCCTCGGCAGGCGTCCCCCTCAGCGAGGCAAGGTCGGCTTTGCGCGCCTCCACTTGCCGCTCGAGGGACGCACTCCAGGCATGGAGCTCCCATGCGCGCTTCTCCACAGCCTCGCGACGGCGGTCAGCCTCACGAGCCTCCTCCAAGGCTCGGGAGCAAGCCTCATGGGAAACCTGTAAGGATGCCTCGGCCTTCGCATTATCAAGATCATTGTGGTAGCGGCCAAGGTTGATAGCCACCCTTAGCTTACGTCGTTCCTCCACCAGCCGAAGACCCTCAGCCTCAAGGTGCGAGTCGACACCCGCGAGTTCTTCACCAAGTCGGCTCATCGCGGACATCGCCTCCTGGAGGAGCTTATGACGAACGACACTCCACCCACAGCCCACCTCATCTTCCACCACGGGGGCTGCAGGCGGGACGTGAAGCGGCGCAACCCCTCTCAGCAGGGGGCTGGGGGCTGGTGCCGCTCCAGGGGACAGCCCGACCTCATGAGGGGCCTCGGCCAGCCAAGGCCCGCTGCTTGAGGAGGAGGTGAAGACCGAAGCCAACCAGCTGTTGTCCATGACCAGGGGAGGAGTCCGGGGAACGCCCGCCAAGCTCCAAGCCAGGCCGTGGAGGAAGGTCGACAGAGCCGCAGATTCAAAGCGCCATGAAGGCGAGTGCACCCCCTCGACTAGCTCGGCTCCAGGAGCGGCATGCAGGTTTGGGATGCTCAAGGCCGACGGGGGTGCCGAAGAAGGCGGGGGTTGCCTCTCGGGGGACTCAACGGCCCTGGCAATGGGGTTCCTGAAGAGCCAGCGTTAGGGAGGAAAGCAGCAATCAAGAAATCATGAGGTGCAGTACGTGGTAGCCAGTACGGGGTGCAGCCGGAGAAGTGCTCGAGAGAACAACTTCATGTGTGCCTCGCTACAGAGAACAGTAGGGTGCCGTCTCATCGCGACTTCCCGAAGCCTCCGGAGTTTCGGCCTTGGGAGACGCGTGCTGCATCGTCTCAGCGACCGACGTCCCAGAATCCCTAGATCCTGAGGACGACGCTGTCGGCGTTCTAGGAACAGGGGTCCCCAGACTTGCCTGCCTGCGGCCTGCGGCGTGGCTCAAATGGGGGCCCAGCGCGGCCCATCTTCATCAACATAAGACTCAAGACCCTCGCGAGGGGCCAAGCCTCGCGGGGCGGACGACATAGTGCTTCCTCAGGCGCGGCCTCCTCAGGCTGGCTCACGAGGAGGCAGAGAGATCAATGCAGGGTACCTCGCGAGGTGCCCATGACGCAAGCCATGACGACCAAGGGTGCCAGGCGGGCGCCAGACCGCGCAGTGTCCTCCCTTTCCTCTTTGGTGCAAAGGGGGCAAGCGCAGGTGAGAGGATCAAGCAAAGGCACCCATTTCGGTGCACTGAGACAAAGACCAGTCCAACGGTAAGAATGAGCTCATCGTGGAGCCCAGAACGGCGTCACCACAGGGCCTTTGGCAGGCGAGGACCAACTTTGGTCAGGATAAGTGTACCAGATGTTCCCCTTCAAATTGGCCAATTGTTGGCGCCCTTCCCGCTCAATATTTGGGAAGAGGCCCAGGGCCTTTGCCTATAAATAGGACTTGCCACCCCCAGAGTAGAGGGGGGAGAGCCTATTCAGAGCAATCGTAGAGCAAGTAGAGAGAGAGAGAGAGAGAGAAGGGCGATCGAACTTCCCCTAGCAGTTCATCCCCTAGCCAAGAACAAGCCCTCGCGAGGCTGTACACGCTTGTATTGTTCGTCATCATCATCAGCCCAAGAGGCAAGCCACCCACCACAAACTAGAGTAGGGTATTACACCACATTAGGAGCCCAAACTAGTATAAACTCTGCGTCTCTTGTGCTGTTCTTTCTGTAGTGTAGATCCTTGCGAGATGGAGAGGTAGAGGGCAGAATCTCAGCACGCACCCGAGAGTTCGAACCTTAAGGGTCTGCCGGAACCCGTGATCCGACATTTGTCGCGCCAGGTAGGGGTGCACCGGAATCTGCCTTCCTACCGCTCCGCCTCTCGTCGCATCGTCGTCATCATGTCCGGCGACCAGGCAGGCAACCAAGATCCATGGGCGGCGTGGCCCGCCTGCGCGGAGTCGCCCGCCTCGGGCGACCCCGCGCCCCAGGCAGCTCGTGGTCCGCAGGGCTGTCGGCGTTCTGGGAATGGGGGTCCCCAGACTTGCCTGCCTGCGGCCTGTGGCGTGGCTCGAGTGGGAGCCCAACGTGGCCCATCTTCATCAACACAAGGCTCAAGACCCTCGCGAGGGGCCAAGCCTCGCGAGGCGGACGACACGGCGCTCCCTCCAACACGGCCTCCTTAGGCTGGCTCACGAGGAGGCGGAGAGATCGAGGTGGGGTACCTCACGAGGTGCCCATGACGCAAGCCATGACGACCAAAGGTGCCAGGCGGGCGCCAACCCGCGCAGTGTCCTCCCTTTCCTCTTTGGTGCAAAGGAGGCAAGCGCAGGCGAGAGGATCAAGCAAAGGCACCCATTTCGGTGCAACAAGACCAAGACCAGCTCCGCGACAAGGAGGAAGTCACTGTGGAGCCCAAGCCGGCGTCATCACCAGAGCCTTTGGCAGGCGAGGACCAACTTTAGTCAGGATAGGTGTACCAGATGTTCCCCTTCAAATTGGCCAATTGTTGGTGCCCTTCCCGCTCAATATTTGGGAAGCGGCCCAGGGCCTTTGCCAATAAATAGGGCCAGCCACCCCTAGGGTAGAGGCAGCTAGACATCCAGAGATCTAGGCAGCTAGACATCCAGAGATCTAGGCAGCTAGAATCCGATCGATCGAGAACCCAGCATCTAGAGAGAGAGAGAAGGGCTATCGAACTCCCCCTAGCAGTTCATCCCCTAACAAAGAACAGACCCTCGCGAGGTCGTTCTTCCTTGTACTGTTCTTCCTCATCAGCCCAAGAGGCAATCCACCCACCACACTGGAGTAGGGTATTACACCACAATGGTGGCCCGAACCAGTATAAGTCTTGTGTCTCATGTGTTGTTCCTGCAGTAGTTTAGATCCTTACGAGACGGAGAGGTAGAGGGCACTATCTCCACGCGCACCCCAGAGTTCGAACCTTAAGGGTCTGCCGGAACCCGTGATCTGACATTTGGCGCGCCAGGTAGGGGTGCGCCAGAATCAGTCTTCCACCGCTTCGCTCTCCTCCGACCACCGCATCCATGTCTGACGCTCGTCGGGCCCGCGTTGAATGCCGGGCCGCCATCACTTCCCGCGCCGTCCAGATGGCCCCTGTCGGTGCGCGTCCTCGTCGTTCCCCGTCGCCCGCCGTCAACGCCGCCACCGGCCCGGCGGGGAACAAGCAGCAAGCATCCTCTCACCACCCATCCGTGCGGCAGGATGGCCGCACCGCCACTCCGTCGCTCACCCCAGCCGGTTCTTCATCGCACGCGCTTCGCGCGCCCTTGGAGGCTCGAGCTGCGCTCATCGCGGCGAACGAGCTCCTGCGCTACCGCCGCGTCGACGATGTTTACGAGGAGTGGCTCGAGCGCGTCGCCGAGCTCGTTCGCGCCGCAGGGGGCTCTCCCGCGCCTTCCGCACCACTGCGCCACACTCCGCCCCGCGTGGGCAATGAAGCCCCGGGGGCGTTCTAGCCGCCACCTTTCCAAGAAGATGCCATGGCCACAAGGCGCGCAGCTCCTGGGCGGAACCCGCTCCGTCACGCGCCGGCCCAGCAGGTACGGAGCTGCCAAGAAGTCCCGCGACCATGAGAGGCCGCCCGGGCGCTCCCGGCCTTGGCTCGCCAAGACCCTGCTCCAGCTCCGGCACGTCAAGACCCCACGCTGCTCCCAGCTGCGGCGCAAGGGGACCCGCAAGGCCAAGCTCTCCCTCAACCTAAACCTCCCGCGGCCACCGCTGGCTGCCGCGCCGACACCCCCGAGCTGCGTAGCGTCGCGTGGCCCGGCAAGTTCAAGCCGGACCTGCCTCCTCGCTACGACGGCACAACTGATCCCACGGAGTTCCTCCAGCTCTACGAGCTGGGAATCGAAGCTGCCAGCGGGGACGAGAAGGTCATGGAGAACTGGTTCCCCATGGCGCTAAAGGAAGGTTCTCGCACTTGGCTCCTGAACCTGGCCCCAGGCACGATCTCCTCCTGGGACCAGTTGCGTACCCGCTTCATCGCCAACTTCCAAGGTACCCGCGACCGGCCTCCCGCCGTGACAGACATGCGCCGCATCAAGCAGCAACATGGGGAGACCCTGCAGAAGTACATCCAGCGCTTCAACGGTGCGCGCCTCAAGATCCCCAGGGTGTCTGAAGAAGCCATCATTTCGGCCTTCTCTGATGGCGTGCGCGACGTCAAGATGAAGGAGGAGCTGGCGATGCATGAAGACCTCTGCACCTCCCTGGAGCTGTTCAACCTGGCGACCAAGTGCGCCAGAGCTGAGGAGGGACGCCTCTCCCTCCTCGAGCTACCTGCCGCAGACCCAGAAAAGAAGAAGCCCAAGGCCAAGGACGTGAAGCGCAAGGGGGCTGCCGTGCTCGCGGCAGAACCGGACACCATGCGGGGCAAGGATCTGCCTGAATCCTCCAGGGGCAGCCGGTACTGCGTGTACCACGACCTCCACACCCACAACACCAATGAATGCCAAGAACTCCGCGCCGTGCGAGAAGGAAGAGTCGGCCGACGCCCTGACCGTGCTGACTGGGGCTACGACCGAGGAGGAGGAAGGAACCCGGGACGCTGGGAAGACCGCGGCCCATGTCCAGGCTGGCGTGACCAACCTATCGAGGACCGCTGGCGCGACCCGCCTCGCGAGGGGAACTGGAGGGATCAGCTTCGTGAGGATCGCCCTCATGGCAACCCAGGCCTGCCGCCGTTGCCGCCTCAGCCGAGAAGGAATGAAGACCGCCACCAAGACGAGGGGGCTCGGGGCTTCCAGGAGCCTCGCGCCATCGCATGCATCCTGGGCGGAGCTCAAGCCCCAGCCTCTCAACGTATCTTCAAGCAGTTTGCTCGCGAAGTGAATGCAGTCCTCCCCAAGCTTGAAGCAACGCGCCCCCTCAGGAGGTTGGCCTGCACCATCACGTTCAGCTCAGTAGACCAGCTCAAGTGTGTAGCAACAGCCGGAGTCCTCCCAATGCTTTGTTCCCCAGTCATCAGCAACGTTATGGTCACCAGGACCCTCATCGACGGAGGGGCAGGGCTCAATGTCTTGTCCGTGGAAACGTTCAATAGCCTCCAAGTGCCTTATGACCAGCTTCAGCCAACCAAGCCCTTCTCCGGAGTCACTGACGGTTCCACACTCCCGATCGAGCAAGTCCGCCTCCCAGTCACCTTCGGCACCTACGACAACTACCGCAGCGAGCTCATCGACTTTGACGTCACCCACATCCGCCTACCGTACAACGCCATCCTCGGGTACCCGGCGCTGGCCAAGTTCATGGCCGTGACTCACCATGGCTACAACGTCCTCAAGATGCCAGGAAGCGGCGGCGTCATCACGGTGCCATGTCAATAGAAGGATGCAGTGTGTGCCCTGGAGCGAGCCTTCCAGGCCGCGTCACTAGAAGACCCAGATCGCGGAAGCAGGAGGCTTCCTGAGACCGCCCCCAAGAAGAAGGCAAGGTCAGGCTCAGACCCTCAGGAGGCAGGACCTTGAAGGCCCGCGTCTGCCCAGGGGGACCCTCCTTCAATCGCATAGGAAAGCGCGCCCGGGGCCCTCCTCAGGCAGGGCTCGGGGGCTCTCACCTGGAGGGCCACCGACCTCGCCAAGGTCACGAGGGAGGCGCTGGGGCACCATGTGTAGTCGTGTTTCGAAGCACGCTTCCCTCGGAAGGAAGCCAGGGGAGGAAGGTCAGACCAGCAGGAGTTTGTTAGCAATGCCATACAAGAGCTACAGGAGTCAAGGATCATGAGAGGTTGCCGTCGCCCACCAGCTGTTTCTCCCCATCCAGGCGAGGATGGTGGGCTGCGCGTCTGCGTCGACGTACCAGGGCTCAATCAGATCGCCACGACGGAGCGCTTCTGGCCCTCACAAGTGGGGCGCTATGGAGGACCACCCTACAGCTATGTTCGCATGCCTTATGGCCTGCCGAGAGTGGCTGCAGCGTACCAGCGCATCATGAGGAGCATCTTGGAGGCGCAAGAAAGCAGGCGTTCCACAGCCCTGATAGAGACGGAGGCTGCTCACGAGGAGCCACCAGTGCCTCCGGAGCCTCCCGAGGCGCCTGGGCCTGGGGGCTCGTGAGGATCAGCTTCCGCGGCCCACCGAGTCTGCTGCACCAACGCCACTGCATCGACGACATCTTCAAGTGACATCTTTCAAGTTTCATTCTCAGTTGGGAGCGCCCTCCCAGGGTTGCGTCATTCCCAGGCCGCGTGGGTCTGTCCCTGCGGCATGTATCCCTTTTTATCTTCTAAGTCGCTAGCTTGTTTTGCTGGGGGCGCCCCTCGGGCTGCATCATCCCCAGGTCACTCGGGCTAGGCCCAGCGGCATGTATCCCTTCCGCGCTTATTTCCAATTATGCATCATTACATGAGGCCGTGAGCATCACTTCTTCTTCTTCACGTCGACCACTTGCATGTTAAGGGGGGGGGTGCATGAGCATCACGACTCAGGGCTCTTACTGGCTCTCCAGCCCTCACCCTCTGGCCTTGTCCACGGCAACGCGACCTGGCATACCAGCGACGGCTGAGACAAGCTCGAGGGCCGGGACCCGAGGAAGTAGAGTGTCGGCATCTAACCAGATTTTGCAGGAACACGTCTCAAGATACGGCCCAGTGCCAGGCGCAACCCGCCTAGAGGTAGGGCCTTGTGAGTCCCGCGCTGGCTCACGGGTGCCCAGACACACCTCACCCGCTCCAACCAGCGAGCTCCTGAGCGACTAACGGTCAACTAATCGCTGCTATGGCAGTCCTATCTTCTTTGTTCATGGTGAATCTGTAGGATCCTTAGAGGAAGCCGTGCTAGCCAAGGCCCTCGCGGCGTCTCCTTCACCCTCACCCGCGCGAACCGCTTGCACGTTAAAGGGGGGGTGCCTGAGCATCGCGACTCAGGGCTCTTACTGGCTCTCTAGCCCTCACCCTCTAGCCTTGTCCACGGCATCGCGACCTGGCATACCAGCGACGGCTGAGACCAGCTTGAGGGCCGGGACCCGAGGACGTAGAGCAGAAAGGGGAGCAAAGGCGAGGGAGAAGGGGCACGCGAGGACCTCGTCAAGCAGCTCCGCTGAAGCTACCCCCCAGATCCGATGGCGCGCTGGGGATGATCCGCGACCCCCAAAGATAAGTCACCATCCAAAGCGTTGGCTACCGTGGCACTGCCCGCACCTAGAGCGACTCCGTACTAGCGACGTTGCTTCCCTTTCTCACCTAGCGACGGCTGTTTGGGCGCCAAAGGGTACCTCCTGAGCATCGCGACTCAGGGGCTCTTACCGGACCCCGGGTCGCTCACCTCCTGGCCTTGACCACGGCATCACGACCTGGCATACCAGCGACGGCTGACGCCGCCTTGTGACTGGGACCTGTCGACGCAGAGCACCAAGCCCTCGCGAGGTGCGAAAGGGGGAACCAAACTGTGACAGAATTCGCGATTCGCACAAATCCATAGCAAGGGTTACATATTAACAACAAGGATCACAACCACCTTACAAGCCCCTATGGGGCACAATGTGATTCCTCGCAGGGAACGGATCCTAAAAGGTGCTAATTACAAGCGCCCCTGCAAAGGATGCCATCATCAACAGTGGGCCGACAGGCACCGGCGCCAACCCCATCCAGATCAGGATCGACGGCGACCAAGCGAGCCTGCCCTGGTCCGGGAGCGGCATCGGCTCGCGGGCTCGTAGCTGTCGTCGCTCGTCTCCGGCGTCGCGAAGACCTCACTGGGATCGCTGGATCCTCCGGCGCTCCCGTCGCTTGCGGAGCTGTCCAAGGGGCGATTGACGGGCCCAGCCATCGCCGTGGCAAGGTCCTGGCCGCCTCCCCCGGGGCAGCACTCCAGCCGGCGACCGTTCGCGTCGAAGACCTTGAAGAACATCACCGAAGTGTCGTCGTACTCTAGGTGGATCGTGAGGGCGCCCTTCGTTCTGCAGCACCGAGCGATTTCACCCCAGCCACGAGTCATGAAGACCTCGCCCGGGGCAGTGATCGCAACCTCTGCCCCGGTCGCAGGAGTGCTGCAGTCGGCGTGCTGCAGCCACAGCTCCAGGAGTCTCCCCTGCTGGAAGGCGGAGGCGAAGAAGGGAGGAAGGCGGATCCAAGTCCGCGGAGGCATGGCGGCGTGGAGCACGAGCTCGCGGGAGGAGCCCTCGGTGTGGACTCCAGGAGGAACAACCAACACCTTCGTGACCCTCCGGCGCCGCCGGCGGCGCTGGCTGAGGGGATCAGCATCTCCTCTCCCAGAGCCCTCGGCATGGGCATACATAGGAAGCGGGAACCCCGGCGGAGGCCGCTCGTACCAAGGCCTCGGCACCAGCAGGCGATTCTCCTCGTCTTGGCCGCGCGAGGCAGGCCGTTTCTTCGGCGGGAGCGGGTCAGGTACCTCTTGAGGAGCCTTTCCCTTCTCCGCCGCGGAGAACCGGCGAATCGGAGCCATCTCACCAAGACGCAGCAAGAACTGAGGCGGGGGAGGAAGCAAGAAGAGATGGACTGGAAGGGCACGTGCGGTGCCGTAGTTATAGCCGGCGGAGGCCAACCGCCGGCCTCCACGATCATAGGTAACCATGACATGGTTTGCATACAGGGACTTGTCCAATCCGCGCGATCGTCGAGGTGTCGTGGGGAAGTGCAGACGCCCATGTCCCATCAACCGCCACGCGGTGCCCGAGGCCGTAGGCTGTTAGGGCCCGTGGCGCTTCGCCCTTGCCCTTTCGCCTCTCGGCACGGCCAAGTCCGTGCGCGCCTTGGGGCCGGGGGCTACTGTCGCCGTTCTAGGAACGGGGGTCCCCAGACTTGCCTGCCTGCGGCCTGCGGCGTGGCTCGAGTGGGGGCCCAACGTGGCCCATCTTCATCAACACAAGGCTCAAGACCCTCCCGAGGGGCCAAGCCTCGCGAGGCGGACGACACGGCGCTCCCTCCAGCACGGCCTCCTTAGGCTGGCTCACGAGGAGGCGGAGAGATCGAGGTGGGGTACCTCACGAGGTGCCCATGACGCAAGCCATGACGACCAAAGGTGCCAGGCAGGCGCCAGCCCGCGCAGTGTCCTCCCTTTCCTCTTTGGTGCAAAGGGGGCAAGCGCAGGCGAGAGGATCAAGCAAAGGCACCCATTTCGGTGCAACGAGACCAAGACCAGCTCCGCGACAAGGAGGAAGTCACTGTGGAGCCCAAGCCGGCGTCATCACCAGAGCCTTTGGCAGGCGAGGACCAACTTTAGTCAGGATAAGTGTACCAGATGTTCCCCTTCAAATTGGCCAATTGTTGGCGCCCTTCCCGCTCAATATTTGGAAGAGGCCCAGGGCCTTTGCCTATAAATAGGGCCAGCCACCCCCAGGGTAGAGGTAGCTAGACATCCAGAGATCTAGGCAGCTAGACATCCAGAGATCTAGGCAGCTAGAATCCGATCGATCAGGAACCCAGCATCTAGAGAGAGAGAGAGAGAGAAGGGCGATCGAACTCCCCCTAGCAGTTCGTCCCCTAACAAAGAACAGACCCTCGCGAGGTCGTTCTTCCTTGTACTGTTCTTCCTCATCAGCCCAAGAGGCAATCCACCCACCACACTGGAGTAGGGTATTACAAAACAATGGTGGCCCGAACCAGTATAAGTCTTGTGTCTCATGTGTTGTTCATGCAGTAGTTTAGATCGTTACGAGATGGAGAGGTAGAGGGCACGATCTCCGCGCGCACCCCAGAGTTCGAACCTTAAGGGTCTGCCGGAACCCGTGGTCCGACAAGGGCGCTGCGGGCCGCGGGCGGCGCGGACAGGCTTCCGCAACTCTCACACCACGGCAACCGCGGTCGGCGGCGAGGGCCTCTAACCACGCCGCAACCACAACACCGTACACCCGCCGGGAGCAAGCGAATTCGAGGGCTGCGCTCATAGTGGCCCGGGAGCTGCTGCAGTGTAGGCTGCTGGAAGGCGGCCGCGACGTGCTGTTGGAGCGGGTCGCCGAACTCCTGGGCTTTGCCGCTTCGGGGGCTCACCCCTTCTGCATCCACCTTCCGCCTCAAGCCCAGGGCGGCACATGAGGAGGCCCCGCACACCCCCGCGGGTCTCAAGGCTACCCCAACACCGGCGAATCCGCCAGCGCTGGACTGGCGATGGCGCTAACCCCGCCCCCGGCACGTGAAGGAGAGGGGCTCGGTGCGGCCCACGGCGTCGGCGGGCAGCCGTGCTACCATACCGCGGTGGCCACGTCAAGCATCCCCGCATGGCGCTTGGAGCACTATAGCACAACCTTCGGGGTAGCGGCGCCAGAAGAATACGTGCCCCACATGATGGACCAAGGCCACGCTCACGAGGGCGAACAAGGCTCACTTCGCAGCCCAAGCTGGGGAGACGAGACACCAGAAGCCAAGCTCTTCCGGGAGCCCCGGGACGGCTCCGCCGACCATGCTGGAGGCGAAAACTATCGGGTACCACTAATTCCTCAGGAGCAGGTATACGCTAATCATGGATCGCATGTAACGCCCCAGATGTAACTTGCCATATTTGTAATCCAACTCTTGCCATTTCCGGCTATGTGTTATGATATTCCCTCCGTGGTTGGGTTCTCCTCGTTTTGCATTTTGGTCATGTCATGCATTTCATATCATGTCATCATGTGCATCGCATTCGCATACGTGTTCGTCTCATAAATTCGAGCATCTTTCCCGTTGTCCGTTTTGCAATCCGGCGCGCCTATGTCTCCCGGCGTCCCCTTTTACATTTCTTCATGAGCGGGTATTAAACATTCTCGTAATGGACCGAGGTTTGACATGTGGCCTTGGTATAGCACCGGTAGACCGCCTGTCAAGTTTCGGGTCAATCGGAGTTCGTTTGGTACTCCAACGGTTAACCGGGTAACCGTGAAGGCCTCGTGTGTGTTGCAGCCCAACACCCCTTCAAAACAGCCCAATAACCCATCTAAGTCACTCCCATGTCCTCCGCCGTTCGATCACGATCGCGTGGGCGAAAACCGCACTCCGTTTGGAGCCTCCTAGCTCCTCCTATCTATAAAAATGCCTCCCCCGTCCAAATCTGAGAGAGAAATCACCCTAACCCTAACTTCGCCACGTCACGTCAATCCCTCCACGCCACGTCACCGCCGGCCCCCGCCTCTCTCTCCCCTCCGCCGCCGCGGCCCGCGGGGCCCGAGGCAGGCCCGTGCGGGCCCGAGATCCGCCGCCGCCGCGCGGTAGCCGCCTCCTCCCGGCCCGCTCCTCCGTCGCCCGCCTCCCGCGCCGTGCGCCGCCTCCGCCCGGCAACCCCGCCGCCCGGGCCTTCTCCTCCGCCGCCTGAGCCCGTCGCCGGCCAGCCGCCCGCCGCCGCGCCGGTTCCCGCGCCGCGCGCGCCCCGCGGCCGCGCCGCTCGCCGGAGCCCACGCGCGCCGGCGCCCCGCCTCCGCCGGAGCCGCCCCGCGCGCCCCCGCGCCCCTCCGGTCTTCTCCTCCGCCACGGCGTGCCCTCCGCGCTGCACCGGCTCGGCCCCGCCTCGTCATCCGCGCCAGATCCAGATCTGGATCAAAGCCTCGGTTGACTTTATCCCGAAACCCTAATTATCTTGTCATGTTCTACGTGCCGTAACTTTGCGTCCGTAGCTCCGTTTCGCGCGTATAATATGTCGAATTGTTCGACTCGAAGAGTACATCATTTTGTTCCATTGCATCATTTTCTGGATGTTAGAAATGCTGTTAGAAGAGGGCTAGTTGATGTTAGTTGCTGGATCTTATCTGAACATGCACTTTTGTCATTTTTGCCATGATCGATGTGTACCTCCTATGAAGTTGAGTCCTACATGAGTTTTGTAATATGCCATGTTACCTATCCAGAGAATTTTGCCATGTATTTTTATGATCTATGTGGTGACTAGCACAAGCATGCAAACTAGGTGTCTTGATGTTGCTGATTTCAGAGACTTAGTGATTTCACTAAGTCCCTGACTGCTGTTATTTTTGTGCCATGTATTCATGTTGTTTCTGAGTGATCTATGCATAATTTGAGCATGATCATTAACGGAGTTTTGAACTTGTGTATTTGCTTAATCCATCCATGCCTTTGTTTGAAATTATGGATTGCCATAGCTTGAGTCAATCGAGCTCTACTTTTGCTTCAGAATGTTGCTGGCAGATTGTTTACATGTTATTCAATTTTGCCAAGCTTGGTGTAGTTGATCCTTGCATGATATGATGTTATTCTTGCCATGTCTAGTTACTATGTCATGTATTATTGATGTGTGTATGCTTAGTTTATCATGCAATGCTCTGTAGTGAGTGCATCGAGCTCACGAACGTGCCTAGTCGTTAACAGTTTTCTGCCATGTCCAGTTTTCTGCTAAGTCTGAAACCTGTAATGAAACTTGCTTATTTGACATGGGTGTAATCATATGTTCTGTTCCTTTTTGGCTTATGGTCAGTAAGGGACTTTTGTCAAGTGCCTTGAGTAGATTCATGCCGTGCCTTTATTTGCTATGTTCTGAATATGTAGCATGTTGTTTCGTTGCTCTGAACATGTCATCCTGATGTTAGTTTCTGACACTTTGATAATTTCACTAAGTCTGGGAACTTGTTATCGTTTGCACTTTAGCCATGCTTGTTTGAACCTGTTATAATGTGAATTAGCCGTAGCTCAGTGTTCATCTTTTGTCGAGCATCTTGAGTATATTACTGTCATTTGCTTTGTTGCCATGTTTGGGTGCAGTAGCTTAATTATTTGTTGCTTGCTAAGTAGGATCATGCTGTTTATGGCAGATTCGTGTCATTCTTGTTTTGCTTGCCATTTGCAAACCGTGCATCCGATTCCGGTGATCTTTATATCGATTTCAACCGAAATCACCTCATCTATCCAGTGGCATGCTTGGTTTTCCAAGACTATGCCCTGTTCATCCTTGTCCTTCCGGAGCATGCATTCGCATTGCATATCACCTCTCGCATATCATGCCATGTTTTGCATCATGTTGCTTGCGCATTGCATCGTGATTGATTTTGGTTCCTTTGCTTGTTCTCTTGTCTTGGGTAGAGCCGGGAGGCGAGTACTTGAACGAGGATTCCGTTGAGAACGCTTTCGAGGACCAAGCTTTCGACAACTCTGAGAACCTTGCAGGCAAGATGACCATACCCTCGAAATCACTTCTATCTTTACTTGCTAGATTGCTCGCTCTTTTGCTATGCCTATGTTGCGATACCTACCACTTGCTATATCTTGCCTCCTATATTGCCTTGTCAGCCCCTAACCATCCATGTCCTAGCAAACCGTTGTTTGGCTATGTTACTGCTTTGCTCAGCCCCTCTTATAGCGTTGTTAGTTGCAGGTGAAGATGAAGTTTGTTCCTTGTTGGAACATGGACTTGTTGTTCCTTGTTGGAACATGTTTACTTGTTGGGATATCACAATACCGCTTATTTAATTAATGCATCTATATACTTGGTAAAGGGTGGAAGGCTCGGCCTTATGCCTGGTGTTTTGTTCCACTCTTGCCACCCTAGTTTCCGTCATACCGGTGTTATGTTCCCGGAGTTTGCGTTCCTTACACGGTTGGGTGATTTATGGGACCCCCTTGATAGTTCGCTTTGAATAAGACTTTTCCAGCAAGGCCCATCATTGGTTTTACCATTTGCCACCTAAGCCTTTTTCCCTTGGGTTCTGCAGACTCAAGGGTCATCTTTATTTAAACCCCCGGGCCAGTTCTCCTTCGATTGCTGGTCCAAACCGAGCGATGTCCGGCGCCCCTTGGGCAACCAGGGTCTATGCCAACCCGACGTCTTGCTCATCCGGTGTGCCCTGAGAACGAGATATGTGCAGCTCCTATCGGGATTTGTCGGCACATCTGGGAGGTTTTGCTGGACTTGTTTTGTTGCTGCCGAAATGTCTTGTAGTCTGGGATTCCGAGATTGATCGGGTCTTCCCGGTAGAGGGAATATCCTTCGTTGACCGTGAGAGCTTATCATGGGCTAAGTTGGGACACCCCTGCAGGGTATTATCTTTCGAAAGCCGTGCCTGCGGTTATGAGGCAGATGGGAATTTGTTGATGTCCGGATGTAGAAAACCCGAAGTTGACTTTAACTAAAACACATCAACCGAGTGTGTAACCGTGATGGTCTCTTCTCGGCGGGGTCCGGGAAGTGAACACGGTTGTTGGAGTTATGTCTGACGTAGGTCGTTTCAGGATCACTTCTTGATCACTTCTAGCTTCACGACCGTGCTTTGCCTTCTCTTCTCGCTCTCTTTTGCGTTGTAGCCACCATATGCTAGTCGCTTGCTGCAGCTCCACCTCACTATCCTTTTCCCACCTTTAAGCTTAAATAGTCTTGATCTCGCGGGTGTGAGATTGCTGAGTCCCCGTGGCTCACAGATGTTTCACCTCAGTTACAGGTACCAACGATGTCAGTGCAGATGACGCGACCGAGCTCACTTGGGAGTTCGATGAGGAACGTGGCCGTTACTATGTTTCTTTTCCAGATGATCAGTAGTGGAGCCCAGATGGGTGATCCGGGGATCTGTGTAGCATTTGGGGTAGTCTTCTTTCATTTTGGTACCGTAGTCGGACCTTGAGTGTAATCTGTATGATGGATGTTATTTATGTACTTGTGTGAAGTGGCGATTGTAAGCCAACTATGTATCTTTCCCCTTTATTTATTACATGGATTGTGTGAAGATTACCTCACTTGCGACATTGCTTTCAATGCAGTTATGCCTCTAAGTCGTGCCTCGACACGTGGGAGATATAGCCGCATCGAGGGCGTTACAAGTTGGTATCAGAGCCTTTCCCGACCTTAGGAGCCCCCACTGTTTGATCGTCTTTAGTGGCCGAGTTGTGTCTAGAAAAATGTTTTGAGTCTTTTAGGAATTATATATCGGAGAGTTTAGGAATTCTTTTTACTCCCCAGTCCCTTCGACCTTCTGGTAAGGCATCCTGACGTAGAGTTTGACTCTTCTCTTCTCAAATTTCACTAAAAAAATTTAGGATCACGCGGGTATATTACAATCATTCCGATGGTTTTATGATGACAACATTGTCTTGGTTGCCTCCTGACATTTAGGGGTTGTGGCAGTGTCCCGGGGAGTTGAGCTCCGAGGTGTTGTCGTCATAATGTTATCGTTGCGGTTTTGGAATACCTGAGTTTAGTACGACCGACATCGAAAATCTCTTTTGTACAGTTGTTGGTGAGATAACCCTGATAGCCCAGTACTGTGGCGAGTGCAGGAGTATTGCCATGACTTGTATAACGGATGTGTTTTCGAAGGTTGAGGTAGACGATTTCCGAAGGTTTCTTGGTTATGTGTTGAAGGATGGATACAGCTGGTTGTAGGAGTTGCTAGTTTGGGTGAGATATTATGCTTCCCCTGTATCCCCAACACCTGATTGCATAACCAGAAAGTTTCGGGAGTTTATAAGTGGGAATTCTTGTAGCTTTAGTATTTCTTCCGCAGATATTTGGTTTGTGATTGGGTAATCCTTACCAAGTATTTGTTCACTTCCGTACCTTGTTGATTTTATTTCTTACCATGTTCTAAGTGGCTTCTCAGCTTTGGAAGTGTGATGATTTACATTGGAATTCATTCGTTCATTCTCGTTCGAATGTTAATTGTGAAGACTATATGTTGCAATTTCGCTCCTTTGATTCAGCTTCATTATATCTCTGTCAAGATGCTAATGGATGTCACCCTCTTCAGGATGGCTCCACCAACGCGTCAGAATCCGGAACGCAATGACGGGAATCAGGCTAACCCTCCGCCACCACCTCCGCCTCCGGAAGCTTGGCAAGCCTTGATGACTGCCACAAAAACCAATGCTCAGATTCTGATTCAGCTCTTGCAAGATCGCAACCAAGGTCAAGCTAATCAAGAGAATCAAGGCCAAGGCAACAATCAGCCGCACTTCGCTTCACTGAACCAGTTCCTTGCTAATCAGCCAAAGACCTTCAGCTACTGTGTCGAGGCCACAGACGCTGATGATTGGCTCGTGGACATCAGCAAGCATTTCGAGTGCAGCAATGTGAGACCTGAGGACTTTGTCAAGTTTGCCTCTTTTCAACTCAAAGATCAAGCTGCTGAGTGGTTCCAGCAATACAAAGATTCCAGAGGAGGTCGTGTGATCACTTGGGATGATTTCCGCCGTGACTTCAAAGCGCACCACATTCCAGAAAGTGTTGTTGAGCTTAAGCGTGAGGAATTCCGCAATCTCAAGCAAGGCACCATGTCTGTCTACCAATACAACACTCAGTTTCAGAAACTCTCTCGTTTTGCAAGGCAAGACATTCCTGATGAGAAGAGTATGATCTACCAGTTCAGGCGTGCTCTCAGTGAAGATCTGCAACTTGCTCTCGTGCTTTTCGAGCCATTAAAGTATGATGAATTCTACAACATGGCACTGAAACAAGAAGCTTCTCAGCTCAAATGTGAGGCATCTAAGAAGAGAGTCAGAGACGCAGTTCAGTCTTCTTCTTCTTCACTTGTGGCAGCTAAGCAACAGAAGTTCTGGTTGCCTCCTCCTCCTCCGTTCCGTCAGCCTTATCAGCAGAAGAACTCAAGCGGTCGTGGATCTTCCCACCCACCCAACCCTGGTTATCAGAACAAGTCTCAGAACCAAGCTCCAAGGCCAAGTGCTCCTTACCATCGTCCGCTCTCAGAGGTGACTTGTAACAAATGTCAGCAGAAGGGTCACTATGCGAACAAGTGCTTCAACCAAAGGCGCCTTCCGCCTCCTCCTCCTGTGAAATCTTCCAGCAATGCAGTGGCCAAGCATAATCCTAAGTCTGCAAAGGTGAACATGATGAACGCAGCTCAAGCAGAGGATTCTTCTGAAGTGATCATGGGTAACCTTCCTGTTAATGATATTCCTGCAAAAGTATTATTTGATACTGGAGCAACGCATTCTTTCATTTCAATACCTTTTGCATCCATGAACAATTTGCATACTGTCGATCTGCCGAAGCCAATGGCGGTTTCCTCTCCGGGTTTGTTCATGAATACCAAGATGATGGCTCCGGATGTTTCCATCAAGATGGGCAACTATAAATTTCTGTCTTCTCCAATGGTGCTTGGTGATTCTGATATTGATCTTATTCTCGGGATGGACTGGCTTTCTAAGCACAAGGCTCAGCTTGAGTGTGCTGCCAGGGAAATCAAATTGACTCACACTTCTAACGATGTGATCATCTATGCTTCTCGTGATGATACCATTCAGTTGTTTTCTCTCAATGAGATGGGTGAGATGGAGGCTATCTCTCAGATTCCAGTCGTTTGTGAGTACCAAGATGTTTTTCCAGAAGAGCTTCCGGGTATGCCTCCCCGCAGGCCAGTTGAATTCGTTATTGAGCTTGATCCTGGCACAGAACCCGTTTGCAAGCATCCTTACAAGCTTGGACCAGATGAGCTCAAGGAATTGAAGATTCAACTCGATAAACAAGAACGTCTGGGCCTGATCAGACCGAGTTCTTCTCCTTGGGGTTGTGGTGTTCTTTTTGTCAAGAAGAAGGATGGCACGGACCGACTTTGCGTCGATTACCGTCCATTGAACAAGAAGACTATCAAGAACAAGTATCCACTTCCCAACATCAATGAGCTATTTGAGCAACTCAAAGGTGCTAAGGTGTTCTCCAAGCTTGACCTTCGTATGGGTTATCATCAGATTCGCATTCGTGAAGAAGATATTCCCAAGACAGCATTCAGAACAAGCTTTGGTTCTTATGAATATACTGTCATGTCTTTCGGCCTTGTCAATGCTCCTCCGTATTTCACTCGATTGATGAATTTCATCTTCAACCCCTACATCAACGAATTTGTCTTGGTCTATCTCGATGATATTTTGGTCTTCTCCAAGAATAAGAAGGATCATGCCAAACATTTGCGATTGGTACTCGACAAGCTCAGAGAGTATCAATTATATGCGAAGTTCTCCAAATGTGAATTCTGGCTTGATGAAGTTCTTTACCTTGGTCATATCATCTCTGCCAAGGGCATCGCTGTTAATCCAGAGAGGGTGTCTGCAGTTTTGAATTGGAATCCTCCTCAGAATGTCAAGCAGCTTCGCAGTTTTCTTGGACTTGCAAGCTATTGCCGAAGATTCGTTGAGAATTTCTCCAAGATTGCAAAGCCTCTTTCCAACATCCTCCAGAAGCATGTGAAATATGTCTGGTCTCCTGAGTGTGCCGTTGCTTTCAACACTCTCAAAGAGAAACTTGTCACTGCTCCAGTTCTGACTCCTCCTGATGAATCCAAGCCTTATGAAGTATTCTGTGATGCTTCTCTCCAGGGCCTCGGTGCTGTGTTAATGCAAGAGAAGAAGGTTGTTGCCTATACCTCTCGCCAGTTGAAGCCCAATGAAAGGAACTACCCAACTCACGATCTTGAGTTGGCGGCAGTTGTCCACGCACTAATAACATGGAGACATCTCCTGTTGGGAAGGAAAGTGGACATTTTCACAGATCACAAGAGTCTCAAGTATATCTTCACTCAGCCTCATCTCAACCTCAGGCAAACTCGATGGGTCGAAATGATTCAAGAGTATAATCCGAGTATTGAATATACTCCAGGCAAGGCTAATGTGGTTGCAGACACTTTGAGCAGAAAGGCTTATTGCAACAGCTTAATCCTCAAGCCTTTTCAACCGGATCTTTGTGAAGCTTTCCGCAAGTTGAATCTCCAAGTTGTTCCTCAAGGTTTGCTTGCCAACCTCATCGTCTCTCCTACTTTGGAAGATCAGATTCGTGAGGCACAATTGTTGGATACCATGGTGAAGAAGGTGAAACGTGGTATTGAAAAGAGCATCCCCAAATACAAGTGCTATCGAATTGATGACAGAGATAGTCTTTTCTTCGAGGACCGGATCGTGGTTCCAAAGGGTGATCTTCGTAAAGTCATTATGAACGAAGCGCACAATTCTCTCCTGTCAATTCATCCTGGAAGTTCAAAGATGTACCATGACCTCAAGCAGTCGTATTGGTGGACTCGAATGAAGCGTGAGATCGCTCAATTCGTGAATGAGTGTGATGTCTGCAGAAGGGTGAAAGCAGAACACCAACGACCAGCTGGACTTCTCCAACCTCTTGCTATTCCAGAATGGAAGTTTGATCATATCGAAATGGACTTCGTGACTGGTTTTCCTAAGTCCAAGCGTGGAAATGATGCTATCTTCGTCGTCATCGACAAGCTCACCAAAGTGGCTCATTTTCTTCCTATCAAAGAGTCTATCACAGCAGCGCAGCTGGCAGAGCTCTACACCTCCAGAATTGTCTCTTTGCACGGCATTCCACAATTGATCTCTTCAGACCGTGGAAGAATCTTTACCTCCAAATTTTGGGATTCTTTTCAGACGGCCATGGGCACCAACATCCGCTTCAGCACAGCGTTCCACCCTCAGACTAGTGGACAAGTCGAGCGTGTCAACCAAATTCTTGAAGATATGCTCAGAGCCTGTGTTATCTCTTTCGGCATGAAGTGGGAGGATTGTCTTCCTTATGCTGAATTCTCTTACAACAACAGTTTTCAAGCCAGCTCGGGCAAAGCCCCATTCGAGATTCTCTATGGCAGAAAGTGTCGTACTCCTCTCAACTGGTCTGAAACCGGTGAACGTCAATTTCTCGGCAATGATTTGATCTCAGAGGCTGAGGCCATGTGCAAGGTGATTCGTGAGAACCTCAAAGCCGCGCAATCGCGCCAGAAGAGATATTACGATAGCAAACACCGAGATGTGGCATTCGAGATAGGAGACCATGTTTACCTCCGCGTCTCTCCAATGAAAGGAACTCGTCGCTTCGGTATCAAGGGGAAACTTGCCCCGCGATACGTGGGTCCCTTCAAGATCATCGGGAAACGAGGCGATCTCGCCTATCAACTTGAGCTTCCATCCAACTTTGCAAATGTGCACGATGTCTTCCACGTGTCACAGCTTCGCAAGTGCTTCAAGACGCCTGAGCGCACCATCAACTTCGAAGAGATTGATCTTCAAGAAGATTTGTCCTATCATGAGCATCCAGTTGCCATTCTTGAGACAACTGAGCGCAAGACTCGCAACAAGTCAATCAAATTCCTCAAAGTGAAATGGTCACATCATTCAGACCGAGAGGCCACATGGGAGCGTGAAGACCACCTACGTTCCGAGTATCCGGAGTTCTTTCAGTCCTAGATCTCGGGACGAGATCCTTTCGTAGTGGTGGTGTGTTGTAACGCCGCAGATGTAACTTGCCATATTTGTAATCCAACTCTTGCCATTTCCGGCTATGTGTTATGATATTCCCTCCGTGGTTGGGTTCTCCTCGTTTTGCATTTTGGTCATGTCATGCATTTCATATCATGTCATCATGTGCATCGCATTCGCATACGTGTTCGTCTCATAAATTCGAGCATCTTTCCCGTTGTCCGTTTTGCAATCCGGCGCGCCTATGTCTCCCGGCGTCCCCTTTTACATTTCTTCGTGAGCGGGTATTAAACATTCTCGTAATGGACCGAGGTTTGACATGTGGCCTTGGTATAGCACCGGTAGACCGCCTGTCAAGTTTCGGGTCAATCGGAGTTCGTTTGGTACTCCAACGGTTAACCGGGTAACCGTGAAGGCCTCGTGTGTGTTGCAGCCCAACACCCCTTCAAAACAGCCCAATAACCCATCTAAGTCACTCCCATGTCCTCCGCCGTTCGATCACGATCGCGTGGGCGAAAACCGCACTCCGTTTGGAGCCTCCTAGCTCCTCCTATCTATAAAAATGCCTCCCCCGTCCAAATCTGAGAGAGAAATCACCCTAACCCTAACTTCGCCTCGAAATCCGTTCCCATCAATCCCTCCACGCCACGTCACCGCCGGCCCCCGCCTCTCTCTCCCCTCCGCCGCCGCGGCCCGCGGGGCTCGAGGCAGGCCCGCGCGGGCCCGAGATCCGCCGCCGCCGCGCGGTAGCCGCCTCCTCCCGGCCCGCTCCTCCGTCGCCCGCCTCCCGCGCCGTGCGCCGCCTCCGCCGGGCAACCCCGCCGCCCGGGCCTTCTCCTCCGCCGCCCGAGCCCGTCGCCGGCCAGTCGCCCGCCGCCGCGCCGGTTCCCGCGCCGCGCGCGCCCCGCGGCCGCGCCGCTCGCCGGAGCCCACGCGCGCCGGCGCCCCGCCTCCGCCGGAGCCGCCCCGCGCGCCCCCGCGCCCCTCCGGTCTTCTCCTCCGCCCCGGAGTGCCCTCCCCGCCGCACCGGCTCGGCCCCGCCTCGTCATCCGCGCCAGATCCAGATCTGGATCAAAGCCTCGGTTGACTTTATCCCGAAACCCTAATTATCTTGTCATGTTCTACGTGCCATAACTTTGCGTCCGTAGCTCCGTTTCGCGCGTATAATATGTCGAATTGTTCGCCTCGAAGTGTACATCATTCTGTTCCATTGCATCATTTTCATTTGAGGTCATCTTGATGCCCGAAATGCTGTTAGAAGAGGGCTAGTTGATGTTAGTTGTCTGGATCTTATCTGAACATGCACTTTTGTCATTTTTGCCATGATGGATGTGTACCTCCTATGAAGTTGAGTCCTACATGAGTTTTGTAATATGCCATGTTAACTATCCAGATGATTTTTCCATGTATTTTTATGATCTATGTGGTGACTAGCACAAGCATGCAAACTAGGTGTCTTGATGTTGCTGATCCCTGCCTGATATGATGTTATTCTTGCCATGTCTAGTTACTATGTCATGTCTTATTGATGTGTGTATGCTTAGTTTATCATGCAATGCTCTGTAGTGAGTGCATTGGGGTCACGAACATGCCTAGTCGTTAACAGTTTTCTGCAATGTCCAGTTTTCTGCTAAGTCTGAAACCTGTAATGAAACTTGCTTATTTGACATGGGTGTAATCATATGTTCTGGTCCTTTTTGGCTTATGGTCAGTAAGGGACTTTTGTCAAGTTCCTTGAGTAGATTCATGCCATGCCTTTCTTTGCTATGTTCTGAACCTGTAGCATGTTGTTTTGTTGCTCTGAACATGTCATCCTGATGTTAGTTTCTGCCACTTTGATAATTTCACTAAGTCTGGGAACTTGTTATCGTTTGCACTTTTGCCATGCTTGTTTGAACCTGTTATAATGTGAATTAGCCGTAGCTCAGTGTTCATCTTTGTCGAGCATCTTGAGTAGATTACTGTCATATGCTTTGTTGCCATGTTTGGGTGCAGTAGCTTAATTATTTTTGCTTGCTAAGTAGCATCATGCTGTTTATGGCAGATTCGTGTCATTCTTGTTTTGCTTGCCATTTGCAAACCGTGCATCCGATTCCGGTGGTCTTTATATCGATTTCAACCGAAATCACCTCATCTATCCAGTGGCATGCTTGGTTTGCCAAGATTATGCCCTGTTCATCCTTGTCCTTCCGGAGCATGCATTCGCATTGCATATCACCTCTCGCATATCATGCCATGTTTTGCATCATGTTGCTTGCGCATTGCATCGTGATTGATTTTGGTTCCTTTGCTTGTTCTCTTGTCTTGGGTAGAGCCGGGAGGCGAGTACGTGAACGAGGATTCCGTTGAGAACGCTTTCGAGGACCAAGCTTTCGACAACTCTGAGAACCTTGCAGGCAAGATGACCATACCCTCGAAATCACTTCTATCTTTGCTTGCTAGATTGCTCGCTCTTTTGCTATGCCTATGATGCGATACCTACCACTTGCTATATCATGCCTCCTATATTGCCATGTCAGCCCCTAACCATCCATGTCCTAGCAAACCGTTGTTTGGCTATGTTACTGCTTTGCTCAGCCCCTCTTATAGCGTTGTTAGTTGCAGGTGAAGATGAAGTTTGTTCCTTGTTGGAACATGGACTTGTTGTTCCTTGTTGGAACATGTTTACTTGTTGGGATATCACAATACCGCCTATTTAATTAATGCATCTATATACTTGGTAAAGGGTGGAAGGCTCGGCCTGATGCCTGGTGTTTTGTTCCACTCTTGCCACCCTAGTTTCCGTCATACCGGTGTTATGTTCCCGGAGTTTGCGTTCCTTACACGGTTGGGTGATTTATGGGACCCCCTTGACAGTTCGCTTTGAATAAGACTTTTCCAGCAAGGCCCAACATTGGTTTTGCCATTTGCCACCTAAGCCTTTTTCCCTTGGGTTCTGCAGACTCAAGGGTCATCTTTATTTTAAACCCCCGGGCCAGTTCTCCTTCGATTGCTGGTCCAAACCGAGCGATGTACGGCGCCCCTTGGGCAACCAGGGTCTATGCCAACCCGACGTCTTGCTCATCCGGTGTTCCCTGAGAACGAGATATGTGCAGCTCCTATCGGGATTTGTCGGCACATCTGGGAGGTTTTGCTGGACTTGTTTTGTTGCTGCCGAAATGTCTTGTAGTCTGGGATTCCGAGATTGATCGGGTCTTCCCGGTAGAAGGAATATCCTTCGTTGACCGTGAGAGCTTATCATGGGCTAAGTTGGGACACCCCTGCAGGGTATTATCTTTCGAAAGCCGTGCCCGCGGTTATGAGGCAGATGTGAATTTGTTGATGTCCGGTTGTAGAAAACCCGAAGTTGACTTTAACTAAAACACATCAACCACGTGTGTAACCGTGATGGTCTCTTCTCGGCGGGGTCCGGGAAGTGAACACGGTTGTTGGAGTTATGTCTGACGTAGGTCGTTTCAGGATCACTTCTTGATCACTTCTAGCTTCACGACCGTGCTTTGCCTTCTCTTCTCGCTCTCTTTTGCGCTGTAGCCACCATATGCTAGTCGCTTGCTGCAGCTCCACCTCATTATCCTTTTCCCACCTTTAAGCTTAAATAGTCTTGATCTCGCGGGTGTGAGATTGCTGAGTCCCCGTGGCTCACATATGTTTCACCTCAGTTACAGGTACCAACGATGTCAGTGCAGATGACGCGACCGAGCTCACTTGGGAGTTCGATGAGGAACGTGGCCGTTACTATGTTTCTTTTCCAGATGATCAGTAGTGGAGCCCAGATGGGTGATCCGGGGATCTGTGTAGCATTTGGGGTAGTCTTCTTTCATTTTGGTACCGTAGTCGGACCTTGAGTGTAATCTGTATGATGGATGTTATTTATGTACTTGTGTGAAGTGGCGATTGTAAGCCAACTATGTATCTTTCCCCTTTATTTATTACATGGATTGTGTGAAGATTACCTCACTTGCGACATTGCTTTCAATGCGGTTATGCCTCTAAGTCGTGCCTCGACACGTGGGAGATATAGCCGCATCGAGGGCGTTACAAGTTGGTATCAGAGCCTTTCCCGACCTTAGGAGCCCCCACTATTTGATCGTCTTTAGTGGCCGAGTTGTGTCTAGAAAAATGTTTTGAGTCTTTTAGGAATTATATATCGGAGAGTTTAGGAATTCTTTTTACTCCCCAGTCCCTTCGACCTTCTGGTAAGGCATCCTGACGTAGAGTTTGACTCTTCTCTTCTCAAATTTCACTAAAAAAAATTTAGGATCACGCGGGTATATTTCAATGCGGTTATGCCTCTAAGTCGTGCCTCGACACGTGGGAGATATAGCCGCATCGAGGGCGTTACATCGCAGGAGGTGCAGGTCGCCGCAGCGACCATCTGCCCCGCTCCCACAGTCTCCGACTCCTCGGGAGGAGGACGCAGGGGGCTGCAGGAGAGGGGCAGGGACCCCACTTCACCACCGCGGCGTTCAGAGCAAGGCGTTCTGAGGAGGTAGGCCCTCCACTGGGGAGGCGCCTGAGGGCTTACCGCTGGCAGAGGACCCGTGGTCGTCGGGGGAACCGCTGGCCACCGCTCTACCATGCCGGCGGCGTCCTGCTTTCCGGTCGTCGTTGGTGGCACTAGAGTGTGGCGCAAGGCGGGGCCCTCGTCTGGTGATATGAAGCAAGGTCGGTACTTGTGAAGAAGGCCCAGTGCCTGTGAAGCTCGCCGCCCCATGACACTCTCACGTAATAATGAGTGGGGCTGTACACGCCCCGGAGTCTAAGGGGTGCCGGCCTCAGGCCCTGGGGCTCCCTCCCACGCCCAGTGGACAACACTTAGCTCCGCGCTGGTGAGAAGACGTCCAAGACTAGATAGGGTGCCGGACACGGCCTTTTTGTTTGCTTTCATTGCCTTTCCCTTTGGCTGTAACTTTTCCCCCGCTGGATTTAAGTTGAATTCGAATTTGAGCTTTGCGTGTGTTCGGGGAAGGGTGCTTGGTCTCGTTCGAACCATTTCTCGCGTTCTGGTCGCTGCCTCACCACAGCTGCCTCCCCTCGTGAGCCCCTCGCGAGACGGGGCAGGCCTAGCTCGAGCGCAGCCCAGACTGCCGCTGTTGCTTCCTCACGAGATTGCCTTTGGGTGACTACGGAGGTTGTCTTTTCCTAAAAAAGGCCCGGAGCCTGTGAAGAAGGCGAATGCCTGTGAAGCCATCGCGTTTATGAAAAGGCCCGGAGCCTGTGAAGAAGGCGAATGCCTGTGAAGCCATCGCGTTTATGAAAAGGCCTGGAGCCTGTGAAGAAGGCGAATGCCTGTGAAGCCATCGCGTTTATGAAAAGGCCCGGAGCCTGTGAAGAAGGCGAATGCCTGTGAAGCCATCGCATTTATGAAAAGGCCCGGAGCCTGTGAAGAAGGCGAATGCCTGTGAAGCCGTTGCGCTCAGGAAAAGGCCCGGAGCCTATGAAGAAGGCGAATGCCTGTGAAGCCATCGCGTTTATGAAAAGGCCCGGAGCCTGTGAAGAAGGCGAATGCCTGTGAAGCTACCGCGTTTATAAAAAGGCCCGGAGCCTGTGAAGAGGGCCAGCGCCTGTGAAGCCCCTCGCTGACAGCACTTGCGCGTCCTATGATTTCGACTAGAGAACGCTCAGGACACCATGAGCTGCCTCGAGGCCTGCGCAAAACAAAGGTAAACCAACCAGCCGCCAGGCGCGGATGCTCGCACAATATAATAGCTGCTAGTACGATCTACACAAGTTTTACATGAGGGGCTTACCCTCCCAAAATGCTCTCACGACCATCAGGCCAAACACCTGAGTTCTATCCATGCAGGGCAAAAAGACAGGAGCAACACACAGTCAGTCAGACAAATCCCCCAAGGCGTCCTCAGGAGCACCTCCCGAGCCGCCGCTAGTGTCGCTGGACTCGCCACCGCTGCCTGCATCGTCGTCAGCGGTGCCGGGACCATCCATCACACCGCCTTCCTCGGCAGCCACAATCACGTCGTCGTTATCCGAAGCGAAGGCCTTCACAAGAGCGTCCACGTTGTTTTCCACCCAGTCCGCCAGGTCGCCTCGGAAGGCCTGGGGGACTGGGGCAATGACGACATCGAAGTCAAAGTGGGGATCCATGTCCTGAAGATGGCTGAAGACACGGGAAAAAGCGCACCCGAGCAGGGCGCGGCTCCTCTCCTCCACCAACCTGTCGGCCCTGGTCGACCGCGCCTCCAGCTGCTTCACTACGGCAGTGAAGAACTGCAGGTTGCCAGCATAGTTGATCGTGTGCGGCTCGCCGACAGCCGCCTCGCAGACGTTGCCCAAGGCTGTGTTGGCCCTCTCCCTGAGCGTAGCCAGCATGGGGTCGTGCATGTGCTCCATGACCTGCCGTTGGCGTATATCATCGGCGTTTTGACGCTTAATGGCCTCGGCCTCTTCCACCTGCTGACGAAGACGGAGCACCTCGGCCTGGAGAGCAGTCGACTCCTTTTGCGCTGCCTCAAGGGCGGCCCGGGAAGTGTCGGCTCACCGCTTCGCCTTGTCCCGTTGGGCCCTCCGGGCTGAGGTTCTCCCCTCAGCCTCAACCCGGATCAACTCCAGCTTCCTCTCGAACTCGCGCTCGATGCCTTGGCGCACTGTCGCCACCCGGCGACAAACCTCCTCCAGGACACGCGCCTCCCGAGCTCTTCTGCCTGCGCCACCAGGCGCTCCCTTGTCTCCAGCCGCTCGTACTCACGGGTAAGTTCAGCGGCCTCCAGCGTCAGCGCCTCTTCACGTCTCTGGAGCCCGGCTGCGTCGCCAGAGGCCACCCTCATCGACGCAAGGGCCGCCTCGCGCAGTTCCACTTGCTCCTCCAGCAAGTGGCATCAGGCCAGGAGCTTCCCGAGCCCACTCCTCCGCCGCCTCTCACTGTCGGTCGGCTCCCAGGGTCTCTTCAGCGGCATGGGATCGGGCCACCCGGGAGGCCTCCAGCGACGCCTTCGCCTCTTCGTCTTCAAGGTTGTGCTGGCGGCGCGCGAGGGCGACGGCGGCCTCCAGCTCGCGCCTCTCCACGGCCAGGCGCAGGCCCTCGACCTCCAGGCGCGCGTCTTCATCAGCGAGCTCCTCCCCAAGCAGGTCCACCGCATCGCTCGCCCTTCAAAGGAATTCGTGGCGGCGAGCGCGGCGCTCCCGAGCACGCTCGAGCACGTCTCCCACACCATCGTCTGCCCCAGGCAAGCGCCTGGAGGCACGAATCATCGCTCCCCATCTGGGCAGGGGGCTGGGGGCTGGCGCCCCCACGACGGCCGGCCGCGCCACGCCAGAAGCTCGGCCTGGGGCCAGCACGTCTCCAGACGAAGGGCGTGGGGGGCGCCTCAGCCAGTCGCAGCCTGCGACCAGATGAGAAGCCCACGGCAGGCTGGCCATGCCAAGAGAGGGCCCACGAAGGAAGATCGCAGGAAGAGAAGAGCTGCGAGGCACCTCAGGACGGTCCGCCCCTTCGTTCGTCCTCACCGCAACAGCCGTGCTGCTCAGGACGTCTTGGGGCGACGGGGGAGGTGGAGCCAAAGGAGGCGGCACCTCGGCGGCGTCCACGACCTCGGCAGGAAGGGGCCTGCAGAGCAAGGATCAGTAGACGCAACAAGGGGATCAGGAGCCGGGAAAGGAGAAGGCTTACTCGTCGGTGGCGAAGTACTTCCGGCGCTTCAGCAAGCGACAAGGGGAGTCGTCACCTAGGGCCTCCCTTTTCCTCCGAAGGACCTCAAAGTCCACACAAAAGCGGCCCGGGAGAAGGGCGCAAGGAACCACCCGCGACGAAGGCGAAGCAGCAGCGCTATCCGCGTCAGGGGCGCCTGCCTGGCGCGTGCTGCCGGTCACCTCGGCAGAAGACGCGGCCGGGGCCTCAGGAGCCACGGCCCCAAGCGCTGGAAGCGGCTGCGCCACACCAACGGCCTCGGCAGCACGGGCCTCAGGAGCTGCCCCCTCGAGAGCACCGCCAATTGCAGTCACCTTATCAGGAGCTTTCTCGGCCCCCGCTGTCTCCTGCCTCCCTGCTCCAGCACTTGAGGAGGATTCACCTAAGCCGACCGGAAGGGCGGTCACCACCACAGGGTTCTCGCGAGGCCCTTGGAAGCCGGCAGGGCGCAAGCCCCACTCATCGAAGGGAGGCATCTGCCTCACGAAATCATCCCTGTTCTGGCAGAGGTACAACAGAGCCCCTCCCTGCTAGATGCTGCCCGGGTTGGGGTCGCCGGTCAGGACCAAGAGCATTGTCCTTAGCACTCCAGGCGTCAGGTCTTCCTTCTGAAGCCTCATGTGATCACCATGTCCGCTAAAGGCCCACATCCGGCGAGAATGGCGCTGGAGAGGGGCAATGCGGCGCAACAGAAATTCCTTCACCACCTTGGGTGCCGTCACGCTGAGCGTTTTCAAGAACGTGAAGCGGCGCCAGATGAAGGCAACCCGGGGGATCTCGAGTGTCTCCTGGCCCCAGCCAGAGTTGGGTACAGCAGGCGACGTTGGCTTCACCAGCAGGGGGCTGGGCACCCCGACATCAACGTACAACCACCGCTCACGGAACCCGGCTGAAGGTGGGGGAGCTTGAAGTCAATACCAGAAGCTACAGTCTCAGGCGCAGCGACGAAGCTCACGCATGCCGAGCATTGAGCGGGGTCGGCAAGACGCAGGGAGAAGAATTGGCGCAGCAAGGCAACGGAGGAGGGATGCCCATCAGCGCCTCGCAAACAAAATCGAAGATCGAAAGGAGGGCGATGGATTCAGGGCCCAGATGCATCATGTGGATCTGGTAATGGGTGAGGACGGCGTTGAAGAAATCAGAGAAGGGGGGAACCAGACCCGCCCACAAGGCATCAGCAAAGTAATGAACCTCGGTGATTATCCTGTCGGTGGGGAAGTGAGACGTAGGCCAGGCCGTCATCCTCCCGCATTCGTTGAAGACAGTGGCCAGAGCCGGGCTGAGCTTATCCAGGCACTCCAGATTGAGTATGGTTGACTGGCCGACGGCGGGGGCGGCCGACGGCGGTGGATGAGATGGGAGCACAGGCTTCTTCCCTTTCTCTTTCTTCGTCGGAGCCATGGCTGAGGACGGGAGAGAGGAGATGAGATGGGATTAGAGGCAAGAGTCAGAGTTCGAAGGAAGGAAGAATAGGGGATAGTCGAGCAACAGGAAGAGGGGCGGCTGTGTACAACTGTGGGGCAACCTAGCGCGGCGCAAAATAAGGGAGCGTGGGCAAATAGTACCGCCCACGTCCAATCAACCGCCATGCGGTGCCCAAGGCCGCAGGCTTTTAGGGCCCGCGGCGCTTCTCCCTTGCCCTTTCGCCTCTCGGCACGGCCAAGTCCATGCGCGCCTTGGGCCCGGGGGCTACTGTTGGCGTTCTGGGAACGGGGGTCCCCACACTTGCCTGCCTGTGGCCTGCGGCGTGGCTCAAATGGGGGCCCAGCGCGGCCCATCTTCATCAACATAAGACTCAAGACCCTCGCGAGGGGCCAAGCCTCGCGGGGCGGACGACACAACGCTTCCTCAGGCGCGGCCTCCTCAGGCTGGCTCACGAGGAGGCGGAGAGATCAAGGCAGGGTACCTCGCGAGGTGCCCATGACACAAGCCATGACGACCAAGGGTGCCAGGCAGGCGCCAGACCGCGCAGTGTCCTCCCTTTCCTCTTTGGTGCAAAGGGAGCAAGCGCAGGCGAGAGGATCAAGTAAAGGCACCCATTTCGGTGCAACGAGACCAAGACCAGTCCAGCGGTGGGAATGAGCTCATCGTGGAGCCCAGAACGGCGTCACCACAGGGCCTTTGGCAGGCGAGGACCAACTTTGGTCAGGATAAGTGTACCAGATGTTCCCCTTCAAATTGGCCAATTGTTGGCGCCCTTCCGGCTCAATATTTGGGAAGAGGCCCAGGGCCTTTGCCTATAAATATGACTAGCCACCCCAGAGTAGAGGGGGAGGGGGTATTCAGAGCAATCGTAGAGCAAGTAGAGAGAGAGAGAGAGAGAGAGAGAGAAGGGCGATCGAACTTCCCCTAGCAGTTCATCCCCTAGCCAAGAACAAGCCCTCGCGAGGCTGTACACGCTTGTATTGTTCGTCATCATCATCAGCCTAAGAGGCAATCCACCCACCACAAACTAGAGTAGGGTATTACACCACATTGGTGGCCCGAACTAGTATAAACTCCGCGTCTCTTGTGTTGTTCTTTCCGTAGTGTAGATCCTTGCGAGACGGAGAGGTAGAGGGCAGAATCTCCGCGCGCACCCCAGAGTTCGAACCTTAAGGGTCTGCCGGAACCCATGATCCGACAGATGCCCCAGGATCCCCAGGTGGCGTTAGCACATCAGCACTCGTGCCGCCAGCCTCTGGCGATGCTCGCCCCCCTGCATCCACGTTCGGGACGAGCTCGGCACCAGCGACGAAGAGGGGAACCATGCAGACAGGGTTCTAGCGGGACCCCACCAGGCCGTCCGGACGCAGCCCCACTCATCAAAGGGAGACATGCTCCCTGCAAATTCAGCCTTTTTGTTGCAGCGGTACATCAGACAGTTCTTCCCAGGCAAGTCGTCTGGCGAAGGGACACCTGTCAGGACCTTGAGCACCGTTTGCCGCGTCCCAAGGGGGAGCCCGGACTCCTGAAACCTCATATGGTCCTGACTGCTGAGCAAGGTCCACATCGGGCGAGAATGGCGCTGAAGCGGAGCGACCCGACGCTTCATGAACTCCTTCACCACAATCGGCATGGTCACGCCGCGGTCCTTCAGCCTCCTCAGCCTGAGCCAGACGTGGACAAGACAGGGGCTCGCGAGCCTCCTGTGGGCCCAACCGGAGTGGGAAACGACAGGCACTGACGGGGCATGGAGCAGAGGGCTGAGCACACCGGCGTCGACAAATACCCACCGTGTCCGAAACTCGCTCATGGATGGAGGAAGCTCAAAGTCGATCCCTGCGGCCGCCGTCGCGTCCACGTCCTTGAAGCTCACGCACCCCGGGCTTTGCTGGGGATCAGTCAGATGCAATGAGAAGAAATTGCGAAGAAGGTCCATAGAAGGAGCGATGCCCACCATGCCTTCACACACAAAGGCAAAGACGGTGAGGAGAGTCACGGACTGGGGGTTGATATGCAGCATATGGATCTGGTAATGTTCAAGCACCTCGTTGAAGAAGGCGGAGAAAGGGGGAATCGGGCCTGCCCAAAGGGCATCAATGAAGATTGGTACCTGGGTGTCCGCCCGAGCAATGCGAGCGCGAGACGCAGGCCAAGCCACCGTCTTCCCCCACTCGTTGAAACTGGTGGCGAGCATGGGACACACCTTGTCCGTGGCCTCGTTGTTGAGCACCAAGGATCGGCCGACTGCAGGCTCAGCGGCTGGAGGCGCACTTGGAGAAGACAGAGTCTTCTTCCCCTTGTTTGCTTGTTTCGGCGCCATGGCGATGAAGCCAACGGAGTGCAGGTCAGATTGGAGAGGAGGACCAGAGTCTCGAGGAAGAAGAGGGACTGGGGAAGCAAGGCGTTGGCGATGGGAGAATAACTGTGTAGGTTGCGGGGGCCGCATAGCCAGGCGGATTCCAAGGCAGCGTGGGGAAGCGGAGACGCCCACGTCCAATCAACCGCCATGCATCAACCGGGGCCCACGGCGCTACGCGCTTGACCTTTGACTTCGCCTCGAAACAAAGCCCGCGCCTTGGGCCCGGGGGCTACTCTCGGCGTGCTGGGAACGGGGGTCCCCAGACTTGCCTGCCTGTCGCCCACGGCGTGGCTGAGCTAGTAGGCCCGTACGGCCCATCCTCATCGACAAGGCATTCAAGACCCTCGCGAGGGGCCAAGCATCGCGAGGCGCACGACAAGGCATTCAAGACCCTCGCCCGGCATGCTCACAAGGGGCGAAGAGATCAAGGCAAGGCAAACCTCGCGAGGTTCTCGTGACGTCAGCCATGACGGTCGAGACCAGGCGGGCACCAGCGCGCAGCGTCCTTGTTTCCTCTTTAGTGCCAAGGGGGCAAGCGCAGGCGCGGAGTACCGAGGCATCAAGCAATGGTTTCCATATCGGTGCAATGAGACCAAGACCAGCAGGACGGCAAGACGGAGGTCACCATGGAGCCCAAGACGGCATCACCACCAGAGCCTTTTGCAGGCGAAGACAGCTTTTGTCAGGATAAGTTGTACTAGCTGTCCCCTTTCAAATTGGCCATTGTTGGCTCCCTTCCCGCTCAATATTTGGGATGAGGTCCAGCGCCTATATAAGTCGAGCTAGTCACCACAGTAGGGGCAACTGGAAGTAGTCAAGAACTTATTCAGAGGCATCTCACCCACATAAGTTCGTCAAGCACAATAACACCTCAACCTCAGGAGGCTGTTCTTCCCCTTGTACTGTTCATCGTGAGCCCAAGAGGCAATCCACCACCACCACACTGGAGTAGGGTATTACACCACAATGGTGGCCCAAACCAGTATAAATCTTGTGTCTTTGTCTTGTGAGTTCTGCGAGTTCGTCCGCGAGATCTTAGAGAGCTGGGGCGTGGATCGGTAGGGAGGAAACCTTCGCGCGCACCCCAGTGTTCGAACCTTGAGGGTTTTGCCGAAACCCGTGATCCGACAGCTGCCGACCCCGGAGAAAGGCTTGGTGGTGCGGAGCCGGCCATGCGGCACGTGAAGCAAGCCGAAAGCTTCCATGGAGAGCACGTTGAGGCCCGCTCCGCCGTCGATGAGCGTCTTGGTTATGGCGACGTGGCAGATGGTGGGCGTGCCGAGCATTGGGAGTGCACCTGAGCCGGAAGTGGTGGCGGGGTGATCCCCTAAGTCGAAGGTGAGGTCAGCCTTGGGTGCCGCCCATACTGGAGGGGCTCCTTGCTGCACATAGGCGGAGCCTATCTGGCGGAAGAACTGCTCGACGTGGTGGTCCGAGGGTGGCGCTTGCAAGCCGCCGAGGAGGGCCGCGGCGGCGACAGGCGCTGGTGCCGGAAGCATGCGACGAAAAGGCCGCGCAGCTCTTCCCAAGAAGCCACGGAAGATCCTGGCAGGTTGAGCAACAAAGCGCGTGGCGCGTCAGCGAGGCCCATGGGGAACCAGTTCACCATGACCCTGTCGTCTCCTCCCGCCTCTAGGACGGCCTCCTCAGCAGGAAGGCTGAGGGATCAGCAGCGTCGTCGAAGCGAGGCGGAATCTCCAACTTGAACTTGGGCGGCCACTGCACCCCTTGTGAGGTGGGGGTGAAGGCTCTGAACTCCCCGGCGCCGTCGTGCTCGCCCATTGATCCAGTCAGTGGAGCAGCGCCGGCTATGGGTACCGAACGGAGAGCAGAACCGGAGGAGGAGCGGGACTTTGGCACACCCCCTACCTGGCGCGCCAAATGTTGGATTCTGGGTTCTGGCAAACCCTTGAGGTTCAAACACTAGGGTGCGCACAAAGATCTCTCTCCCTGTAGCTCGCTCTCGCAAGATCTCGAGTCTTAACTCGGTGAACCCAAAGAGCAAGAGACACGAGGGTTTATACCGGTTTGGGCCACCGTTGTGGTGTAATACCCTACTCCAGTGTGGTGTGGTGGATTGCCTCGCAGGCTGAGGATGAACAAGTATAAGGGAAGAACAGCCTCCTGAGGAGAGGTGTTCTTGATCTCGGTGAGCTTGTGTGCGGAGGATGGTCTGAATGATCCGTCCCTTTCTATGGTGGTGGCTAGTCCTATTTATATTGGCTCGGGTCCTCTTCCCAAATATTAGGCGGGAAGGGATCCCATAATGGCCAATTCGAAGGGGGACAACTAGTACAAGTTATCCTGACAAAAGTTGGTCTTCGCCTGCCCAAGGCTCTGGTGGTGACGCCGTCGTGGGCTCCGCGGTGACCTCCGTCCCGCCGTCCTGCTGGTCTTGGTCTCGTTGCACCAATATGGAAGCCTTTGCCTCATGCCTCTAGACTCCTCGCCTGTGCTTGCGCCTTTAGCACCAAAGAGGCAATGAGTACTCTGCACCCACTGAAGCCCGCCTGGCCTTGGTCGTCATGGCTCACGTCATGCGAACCTCTCGAGGTGCCCTTTGCATAGATATCTCTGCTCCTCGGGAGCCAGCCTAGGGGGGCTGCCCCTGAGGAGGTCCTGCATCGTCTGCCTCACGAGGCTTGGCTCCTCGCGAGGGTCTTGAGTGGTTTTTGATGAAGATGGGCCGTACTAGGCCGCTGGATGAGCCATGCCCTGGGCCGCAAGCAGGCAAGTCTGGGTACCCCGTTCCCAGGACGCCGACATGCACCAATACAATTTTCCATTTTATTGGGTGTGTTGGGGACACAAGATACTCTTTGTTATTTCGTTGGAGGGTTGTTTGAGAGTTACCATTTTCATCCTACGCCTTTCGCGGATTGATAAACCTGAGGTCATCTACTTGAGGGAAATGTGCTATAGTCCTACAGAACTCAGCACTTGGAGGCCCAACACAAGTCTACAAGAAGAAGGTTGCGTAGTAGACATCAGAACCCTCCGTGGACTCGGGCAAGAATTAGCCTTCGTGGGTTGAAGTCTCCATCAACGTGGACGTACGATAGCACCACCTATCGGAACCCTGCCAAAAATTCTCCATGTTTGCATTGCGTTTGCACACTCCAATCCCATCCCTTTACATTCTTGAAAATTGCATGCTTTACTCATTCTACTGCCTATACTATTCTCATGCTTGCTTGAGATGTATTGGATGCCATTTAACATATGCTAAACTCAACCTTAACTGGAAGAAATTAAAAACTGCCACTTTTACTTGCTAAGGGTCTAATCACCCCCCCTCTAGACCCCTATTCACGATCCTTCCCAGACTCTGGCACGGACGTGCCGGCCCGAGTGGGATCCACCAGTGGTGGCGAAGTTGAAGCAAATATAGGATGGGCTGATGACCGGCCTAGCATCTCCTTAGCGACCTCGGGGGTGCTTCTCCCCGAAGTATTGATGGGACGAGGTGTCGACCTTGTTCATGATAGCCACCTCTCCGACCCTCATCATGTCGACGTTGGGGGCCAGGGTGGACGTCGCCTCCCCTATCCCGTCATGCGCTGGGGAGGAGCAGCAGGCTCTGGAGTCCCGCTGGGGGATGGCAACCCGCTCGAGGAGCCACTAGGGAGCACCCTTGGCGGACAGCATAAGACAAAATGCTCTATGAGTTTTCCCTTGTCAAAAATAACTTGTCAAATAGAAAGGCAGGATATAGACAATGACTTACCCTCGAGGCGCCGGTTTCTTCCTCCCCATTGCGAGAAGGTCCTCTTTCGAGTCGTCAGAGAGCTCGACTCTCTCAAACAACTTGCCAGCGGCCCCTAGCCTCCCACTTATGATTAACCCCTCTCGCAAGAATCCGCAACTACAAAAGAATAATTAAGATAAATCTAACCATATCTTGAAACATGTGGATCCAAATGAGCCACTTACGAATCAATGCATAAACTAGGGTTTAAGATTCAGTCACTCTAGCAAGCCATCATCTACTTATTACTTCCAAATGACTTCCCGTAGGCCCAAATCATGGTGAAGTGTCATGTAGTTGATGTTCACAAAACACCACTAGAGGATAGACAACATACATCTACCAAATTCACATGATTACTTATAACACGACTTCTCCCATGTCCTTAGGAACAAATCTAACCACTCACAAAGCATATTCATGTTCAAATTGAATATCATTAAGGATCTGAACATATGATCTTCCACCAAATAAACCAGGAGTAATCAACAATACTAGCAACCCATAGGTACCCATCTGAGGTTTCAAGACAAAGATTGAATACAAGAGATGAACTAGGGTTTGAGAGGAGATGGTGCTGGTGAATATATCGAGGAGGGTTGACCCCCTCACTATGAGAGGATCGTTGATGATGAAGATGGTTTCGATTTCCCCCTTCGGGAGGGATGTTTCCATAGGGGAACAGCTCCACCAGAGCTCTAGATTGCTTCTACCTAGGTTCCGCCTCGAGACATCGGCGCTTCATCCTGAAAGCTCTCTCTTGATTTTTCCAGGTCAAAACCTTTCATATAGCAGAAGATGGGCACTGGAGACCTGCCAGGGGGCCCACAAGCCCTAGGGGTGTGTGCCCTAGGGGGTAGGGAACGCTCGCCCAGGCTTGTGGCCACCTAGTGGGTCCCCTCTGGTAGTTTCTTCGCCCAATAACTTTTATATATTCCAAAATAATTCTCCATAAATTCTCAAGGCTTTTGGAGTTGTGCAGAATAGGTCTCTTAGATTTGCTCCTTTCCGGTCTACAATTCTAGCTGGTGACATTCTACCCCTTCATGTAAATCTTATACAATAAGAGAGAAAAGGCATATGTATTGTATCATAATGTATAATAACAGCCCATAATGCAATAAATATCAACATAAAAGCATGATGAAAAATGGATGTATCATTGCACAACTCCTAGATGGTTCCATATATCATGATGCAACTACCCAGTGTCCCTGAAGGGTCTCGGCCATGGCTGGCAAAGGAGGATGGACTTGCTAGAGGAAAGGGATGCGGTATTGGATCTGGACGCTGGAGCTAGACGAAGCAGTAGATGGGAAGAATGGGAGCGTGGTCAGTTGCGTTGTCCTCCCTTTTGCTCTTATAGGCCTATAAAAGGCCAAGAGTCCCCCTCGTTGCACTGATAAACTCACCACTCCCATCAAAGATGTCGTTGAGCATATGGGGGGAAACAAAATCTTGATGATACCCCTGATAAAACGAGCGCAGTCTCTGCCTCGAAGCGACGTGCCAGTAAAAAGTTTGCCTCGGGCTGTGATTTGAGGGGAGCAGTAACTACTCGACCTGTTGTGCGGTGAGCATTTTCGATATAGTTTTTAGACTGAGTGGATGTGTTCACACCGACGTACTTGGCCTTCAAGGCTAAGTTATTCAAACTCTTCGGGCAAAGGGAACATGTTTAGTTGAGCGTCCTCGGCATTGCTCCTTTGAAGGGGTGGTCCAAAAGTTACGAGGAACTCGTCAGTTGAGCCAAGGACTTCGGATCCGAAGTTATAGTCCTCCACATAAAAGACCAGTTCGAGGGCTACTAGCGATGTCCTTAATAAGGGGTTGCTAACCCAGTCGGCCCATTCTCCTTATGTTAATCCGACAAGCCTTCATTTGTGATCAAAGGGGACTACGGAGGTCGTATGTAGGAGGCATGATCAAGACTGCCTCCCTCGAAGACTTGACATATACTCCAAGATCTTTGTTGCTGCCTAGCTCCTAGTTACCTACCTTGTAACCCTAGATACCCTCCCTGGCGTGTATATGAGCCATAGGGTTTAGCCCGTAGAGGGGACATCAACCCTAGATACCCTCCCTGGAGTTAGAACACACATTACGATCTCGAGGTAGATCAACTCTGTACTCGATACATCTTCATCAATATAAAAAAGAGCAGGACGTAGGGTTTTACCTCCATCAAGAGGGCCCGAACCTAGTTAAACATCGTATCCTTCATTCCTGTTACCCGCGATCCAAGATCCACAGCTCAAGACCCCCTACCCCGAGGTCTGCCAGTTTTGACATCGACAGTATGTGACTCCTCCAATGGCCCAATTAGTTTTTGTTCTAGTGCTTTATATATTGAAATGTTTTGGTGCTATGGTGACATTGTTCTTAATCTTGCATGTCAAATTTATATGGTCCAAAGTAGTTTTGATGCATGATATAGCCTCTAGATGCCGACGTGCGGTCGTGCGAATGGTCGTGCAACACTTTCTTGACGGATGCGGGAATTCTTGACTACTTCTACCATTTGGCGAACAACGCCGGCATTTTTCGCTTCCTCAGAGATAAGTGTGATCAGTACCTCCTCCACACAAATACTTTTGTGCAAAGTTTTCATTTTCACTCTAGGTCCAAACCACCCACGGTCACATTCAACTTATACGATGTTCCTAGCGAGATGACACTAGATGAGTTTTGCGAGGCTTGTTTGATCCCACATGAGGGCAGCCTATAGAGCCACATCCTGGTGGCCTTGTAGATTTTATATCTGACATTAGTGTTGGGGAGACGAGAGAAGTTTCTGAGGCTAGAGTTGCTAGTTTACATTTCCCTATTTTGTGATGTTATTCATTATTTGCTGGGAGGTGTTTGACTGAACGTATGTGTACATGCTATGTGCGCACCTCTACTACCAAACCTGCGCGCCTCTACTACGACACGTGCGCGCCTCTACATCGACCAGTATATACGTACACGTTCGCGACCAGAATGACATCGCTACGTACGCTTCGACTAGGTCGGTCCCAACTGTCAGGCACTTCCTTGCATGCGAAGATGTAGCTGGTGGGTCCTAGTAGTCAGGGGGAAACTTTTTTCCGCAAAATATAGTGGCCTGTCTGGTGGGTCCCTATTGTTAGGTGGAGGAATAATTATTTTGTGCGTAATAAGTAGGCACTTCCTTGCTGCGGCCGTGGACCCAGCTGTCAGCCTCTCAACGCACAGTACTCTCCCGACGGAAGTCGTTCGTTGACCACATTGACCATGCCGCCCCGAGAGCACCAAGGCGGTGGATGACGGCAAGGCCTAGGAATGGAATGACGCGGAGCCGGCCAGGGAAGACATGGCAGTGGATGCCCACGTGGAGAGGGGTACGAGGGTTCACTGGTTCGGCTGTGGTGTGAGGCTACCGTCGCCGCAGGGCCTGGCCAACGGTGGGAGTAGTAGGGGGCGGTGAGGCCTCCGCGGCAGCACAGCCGACAGCGGGAGGCAAGAGCTAGCAGTGGTTTGGACGGCTGGAGCAAGAAAATCAGAGGTTGAAGAAGCAGGACGACTGTTGGATGTTAACAATCCAACGGTCACTGGTGATAGAATCGTTTGTCGACTAAGTTGACAAAGCCCTCCGTCCGCGTCAACTTAGTAGGCCCACAAGTCAGCCTCCCACTATGGTGGATCCCAGCTAGTAGGGGGAGTATTCATATTTTTGCGCGTAATAAGGAGGCACTTCCTTGCGTGCGAAGATATAGCTGGTGGGTCCGAGCTATCAGCAGGAGTATTCATTCTTTTTTGCATAATAAGGAGGTACTTGCTTGAGTGCGGCTATGGACCATGTGGGTCCCAACTGTCAGCCTCTCCATGTACGTCGCTCTTCTGATGTTGTCGTTTGTTGACAACGTTGACCACGCCATGTCGAGAACACAAGTGCGATGGATGACGGTGAGACCCAGGAAGGGAATGACCCGGAAGCTGCGAAGCCAGCGCACTGGAGGGATGTGGGTGAGTAGAGGGATGGCCTAGCCAGCAGCGGGAGTAGTAGGGGCGGTGAGGCCTGCGCGGCAGCATAGCCGGCCATGGGAGACGGGAGCAGGCGGTCCCGCCGGCGCTGGATTTGGCGGTTGGAGCAAGAAGATCAGAGATTGAGGAAACACAACGACCATTTGATTGACATCAAATGGTTATGTCTGCTAGAATTGTTTGTTGTTGTATATAATAAGTAAAAAAATCTTGCATACGCGTCAACTTAATAGGCCCACAAGTCAGACCATTCCCTTTTTCTAATAATTTATATTTAGCTCATTGCAACTTCTTATGCAATTTATTGCAGTCTGTTTCTTTTGTTGGCCAGGGCCAGGGTTAAAACTTTAAACGAAATTTCGCATATTTCTGTGTGTTCCAAACTATTTTTAATAGCGAAATGTCGAGTCAGATTTAAAGTACTTTGAATATATATTAGAATTAGGTTAAAGCCTAGTGAAATTGGAATCTAAAAATGTGAAAAATTCAGAAATTATAAGTAATTTCCAATTTGTCATCTTTTTTTATATTTCAGCCCATTTCATATTACTTTCAAGATTTGCAGGCGTCTTTAAAGAGTTGCAGCCCATTAGGGCATAGAAAAATAAGTAGGCCCGGATTGGGTATTCTTCAGAAAAAATAAACTGGGCTCATTTTCACAAACAAAAAATAGCTGGGCTGGTCATGTGGTGAACATAAAATATAAGCCTGGGCTAGATGGGCCACAACCCAGTTGAAACCCTGCTCCGTCTCAACAATAACAAAGAAAATACTGCTCGAGTAGCTAGGGTCCAGGTATCAGCCGATCTTGTGTTGTTCTCTTGTCTATTGACTATATAAGCTGACAATGTCCTGGGTCCCAGATGTCAGGAAACCACTAGCAGGAAGCATTTTCTTTTAACATATGCTGACAATGGAGTATATATATAACGAAAAATGAGGAACTTCCTTGCGTTCAGCCATGCACATGGTGGGCCCCTACTGTCATCCTCTCCATGTACAGTCCTCTACTGAGTCCTCTCTTTTGTTGACCATGTTGACAACGTGAGAGGGCGGCGCCGCGGCGAGGGCAACAAAGTGCGCGGAGGACGACGGAGAGGCCTCGGAGGTCGGCGTTAATGATTTAGGAGACGGCGGAGCAGCCAGCCATGGGAGGCGGAAGCAGGCGGCCCTGCCAGCGCTGGTTTGGTTTTGGCGGCTGGAGGAAGACATGACTGAAGAAACACGACAGACTGTAAAAGCAGCAGGAGTACTTAACAACCTTAACTGAAACCAGCAGGGGCACTTAACAACCATAGCTGAAAGCAGTATCAGTAATTATATAGGTTCAACCATACATAGCACGCCTCGAACAGTGCTACTTTGCCTACAGTTACCCAAAGGGTGAGGCCGCCAAGCCCCAGGACAAGGCCCAGGCGCCACCACGCGCATCCACAACCTTCTGAAAGCGGTTTCGTCTCGCAATGTGGTCAATAAATAAGATATTCGCTTTAGAGCCATGGAAAAGTAGGACCATAATCTTCTGTCCTGTTATCCAAGATGGACTGGCCTTCATTATCTGAGACCACCCACGAATAAGTATCTTTTCACCTCCAAGGGGAATGGAGTAGGTCGACATAAACATCATGTTGTGACCAAGCGCAAGTCTGACCCGACCATGGTCAGGCATCTGTATAGGAACAATAGACCAAGGCAGTTCCTGTTTCAAGAAGATCACAACTGTAAAACTGTGCATAAGCAAGAATCTATGAACAACATATATATACCACAAAACATCTCATACCATAAGTTTCTCAACACAATTGGACCTGTTCAACGAGTGCAGCAGTGGCACACATATCCCACATGGCCTTCCACCATTGAAACGCCCAACATGGACCTCAAGACGATCAATAAAGTGTAGGAACTTGTGGATGTCATCCAAGTCAACTTCAGTGCCATGAGTAACACCCGAGTTCTTTTAGAATAACAAACAAGTAGCCTTCTTAACTCTGAAAAACCTACACGTGCCACCAATTGTAAGAAAGTATTAGTTAGAAGTAGCATCTTCATGCGAGATTCGTTGCTACTTCTAGAGTTAAATTGTGATTAGTTAGACAGAATAGGTGGAATAAGGAGTAATCGAGGCAATAAGCAAGAACAAGATAGAAAACTAACATGGATGAAGAATTGGAACAACGTCGGGGTGGAAGATCGCAGTGAAGATGAGACCAGGTTCTGCTATTTCCATCAACATTTGTGCGTCAACTTTTAGTTTGTAACACTTGAGAAAGTTTATCCAAGTTCGGCCATAAAAAAGCAGGGATCTTCTTGGTTCATGAACCCAACTCAAAACTTATATCCATGGCATGTCTTCATTGTGACCATTAAACTGATGTACTCAGTTATGGCAAGGACGAGCATCTTGAGTACATGTGTTCTGGCAGAGCAAGGAATACACTGCAGGAAAAATAATATGAGAACACAATGTATTCCCTATATCCAAATCTAGAAATAATTTCCTCCTTTACGTCAGTGTTGACCATGGTACTAGTAACTTTTATCCAAATATAGCAATCCAAATTTCCAAATTTGTCGACAGCATGTTCAAAAAACCCCACCCTCCCGGACAGAAAAGAGGATTCTAGGAACATATTGTGCTTATTTTAAAATCCTGTGTTAGGATGAGAAGGAACAAGTGTGGTGTCTCGCCCAGGGCGCAGAAACCCATAGGGTCCTCGCATTTTGGGCACTGCAAATGAAACTCACTAGATTCAGTAGGAAGAAAAATGCATGAACGGTGGTGGCTGCAATCCTAGGAGTACCCGCGACCAAGGGACTTGGATTTATCGGGGATGGATGAAGAATTCGTACCAGGTTCTCCATGAGAAAACCCTATGCAATCGCCGAGCGGGGGTTTTCTCTAAACAAGAAGACGAGGGAGAATGGGATTCAGGCCCAGTGAAATATTGCCGCTTCGTCCGTCCAGCTTACTGCTGGGTTTTGTGATTTGACAGCTCATTGGGCATTACTCCGGTGCTACGACCGGGGTGTGTTTACCGTGCAGTTGTGCATTCTAATTTGGTGCATATGGCACGTGGACCCCGTTGCCGGATGCCCCACATATCAGCAGAAGGAAGTAAAAAGACAGGAGTAACTAGTTACACATAAATATATTTTTGGCAGAGAGATACTCCCTCTGTAAAGAAATATAAAGATCTTTTATATCACAACATTAAAAATAAGAAAAATCAAGGGGAATATATATATATATAACATATATATTTATAAAAAACAGAGTTTTTTTAACATTGTATAGATGAGTTGGTGATGATGATATGCCTGCCATCCTGCAATATAGGTCATCCGATTTATATCTGACGGATATGAAGGAAACTATGGCAATTTTGCAAAAAGGTATCCACACACCTCTCCACATTTGCAAATAAGGCATTCCCTCATTCATCCTTTTCTCTCACAAGATAAAATACGCATATAAATCCATCTTGATGTTACCTGCAACGCACGAGCATTATGGTGCTTCAGCTGAGAAATACTCAGACAGGCTCACGGTTGTGGACTTTGGGCCACATGCCGGTGGGCCTGCATGTTTGGGGGCCCATGTGTTCTACCTCAGCGCTTTTCATATTGCAAGCGGTCGGTACGGCGCAGGTTTTAGATGCTGTCGCAAGGCAAATACACAAAATTTAATAAAGCACGACAGCTGTTGGAATGAAATCAAACGACAGTTCCTAACAAGCAATCAGAGTTCAATTCTATCAACGATACGGTCGTACTAGTTATACACACAGGACACTTGTTTCACCATGCCAGAGTATTACATCAAAATCTCTTGAAGGATAGATCAGTTCGACAGTTGCGTGCTACTACTGAAGAATTTCAAAGTTGATTTGGAACAGCTCTCCTTGCCGGGAAAGTTTGATTTTGACATCATCCCCTACCGCAAGATATGATTTAGATTTGAACCTTGACCATTCTTTAGCATCAATCATCATGTGACCATCCTATGTACTTACGGTATATTGAGCAGGTTCATTCACACCAAGGCTGCACATGGTAAGAGAAACTTGGCCACGGTCGCCCAGATTGTTGAACGACTCCCGTTGCTCTAGGAATTCTCTGGTTGCAAATAAGAAGACATACACAAACAGTTATATCAACACAGTGCATCATGTGAAACAACATGGAAAGAAAAAAGAACGAAGCACTTGGGTGGCCAATGCTTACAAAGAAGGTGGACATGTCAGTTTTTGTAAGGACTTTGGTATATGCAGTGCGAACTGCAGCCCAGTCTGTTGCCGGTGGAACTGCTGGTTCCGTTGCCGCTGCACGGGCGGCAGCAGATGCAAGTGCAAGTGTTGGTGCAGGTGCCGAAGCCGTTGCTGGTGCCCGTGCCGGTGCAACTGGTAGTGCCGCTGCTGCTGCCGGAAATGGTGCTCCTTGTAGAGCTGGTACCGGTGTCGGAGCAGGTGCCGGTGTCGATGCCCGATCCTCCGGTAGATGAGCCTGATCCGCTGACGCGGTCGGTGCCCAATCCTCAGCTGGATCAGACTAAGCTGCCGCCGCTGTCAGTGCAAGAGAAACTATCGGTACTCGATCCATTGCTGAAGGTGGTACCGATGTGCGAGACAGCGGAGATCGTGTCTGATCTGCTATGAACAACTTTCTAACTTGACTAGGCTCCGTGACCACAATCTAGTCTTTTTCTTCATTTCTTTTAAACGCAAGAAGGACTAATTGTGGCGTTTTTGTTAAACGAAACTGTAGTTCATCATAGGGATTCAGCTTGTACTCAGAAAACAGACTGGTCCAATTTTTTCCAGTAATATAAGTGATGGACTGTGCCTTCGTTACTGACACGACATAATAAGTGAAACCTGCAAAAATGTCCATCGTAGAATAAACCAAAAGGTTTATTCTGTGATGAATGTCACATGGCAAAACCTGCATCGTAAAATTGCAGCAAAAGAAAGAAAACATGACATTAAATCAATAAGATCTAGACAGTAAATCAATAAGATTTACTTGATGTGACACGAGTGAATCCTTACGAGGAAATCACTATGTTGAAGTACTAAACAGAAGATTGGTCGTCCAACTACGCGTGGCATGACGGGCCCCCGCCTACTCCCACAAGCAGGACAGTCCAAAGGTCGTGGCAAATCGTATGGACCAAACATCCATGGGACTGGAAATCCTGGTGGGTGCGATAAACCCTTCAATGCATATAGATATTGGAGTGTAACCATAATTGATAAACCATCCTCACAAAAAAATGATCTGGATACTTCAAAATATACAGACTAAATTGAGTGGATAGACATTAACATAGACTGTTCTCAGGACTCACCACACACCAATAGCGGCAGTACTAAACAATACAGGGTTCACAAACACAAATCAAGTACTAAACAATAGTACTTACTACAGACAAGCAAAATTGTACTAATTAAACTGTGCAGACTATTTTTTGCCACCGACCTATGGGATGAACCCCGCATAACTGACTAGGCCATGGACTTTGTGAGAGATGTCTACCGGCACCATCATTATCTCCTCAACCTTGGAGAACCTAATAGAGTGGTCTTTCCACTCATAAACATGATGACAAAGACAGGCCGCATCAGATTTGTCGGGAAGCTTTACGAGAACCACACCCTTCGTAATCGAAGGCACTACCAGGAAATTGTTGTGGTCAAGTACAGCCTCGAGAACACGCCTGACAACAATTCTACATGAAAACACTAGTTTAGGACACGTGGCAACAAGGACACAGCAGCTGGATAGTTTAGCAATAGAACTCATCCTTAGGTCTTCTAGTTCACATGACATGAATTTGAGACCTACATCTCGACCATGGACCTGGTTCTAATTCAAACAGAAACCAAATTTTTTTTACTACCTCCGTTCAGAAATATAAGATGATTCTCGATACTTTACTCCATATATGACTACATATACTCACAGAAATGAGTTAACAAATACACTAGAACATGTCTTCAAAGGCATGAGAGTAGAGGGATTACTTGCAATATCCATAACACAAGTTACTGATGCAAATGTACCCTCTTCAAAGGTAGCATTGATGTTCATAAAGTAGTTGAAACTAATCTATAAGATATCAGTGTCAACCTCTCGCATGTTTTGGTCAAAAGAGGAATTTAGAACCACCATTTCACACACAAAAATCACATGCAAGATCACCCAGAAAGTGGTACTACTAGTACTAGTACTGCATGTTAGATCAAAAAGCACGATCAAGATCGAGAAAAAGATCTTCAAGAAGAGATATTACCTGGACTTGCTTAATGAGGGATCCCAGAGAGGGGGACTTGGATAGGGTGATGGCTTTGAGCTTGTCTACGGTAGTCTCGGCGGGGTGCTTGCGCTTCTTTGTACCATGAGCCTCGATGGTTTTTGCCAGAGCCACATACATCACTTCTGCCGGTGCTCCAGCGTCCACCAAAAAACTGTCAAATAGAAATAAAAGAAAAGAAACCGTAATCACAAACCCAAAAGAAGAACAGAGAGTGAGTTATAGGATCAGTCTCGGGGTAGCAAGACCGGGCCTTGGCCAGAATCAACACCATTGATGCGCTCACCTTTCCTTCTTTGGGAGAGAAGAACAATGGCAGAGGCAGGTCGGGGTTTTCTTGAAGAAATGAGGAACAATATGAAGGAGAAGCGAGGTTTGGGTAGAGAGGAAGCTGAGAGATAAGACTGATATGATGGTTGCTTTGTGCGTCTAACTTACTGCTGGAAAGGAGGGGGTTTTGTGATTTGACGGGTCATAGGGCATTACTGCGACGCTTCGATCGGGGATGTCTACCGTGCAGTTGGGCACTCTACTACGGAGTAATTTAGTGCATGGCTGGTGGACCCTGATGATGGTTGTCCCACACGTCAGCGAAAGTGAGTAGCAAAGTTCCTGACGACCGTCGAGGAGGATGTGCATGGTAGAGAGAGTCCACCGTTTTGTTGGAAGGAAAAAATGATTACAGCAAGCGTTTCTACTATTACGACGGAGGAGTGCGAAACACGGTAGCCACTTGAACATACACAATGCTCCTACTACTAGGCATGTGCAATGGTTCATACGTCAGTACTACATAATCTTGTTGCTAGTGTAGGAGTAAGATATGACGATAACAAATGATGTTGTGCGCATGTTAACTATATGAATAGTAATGTAACTATATTGAGATGAGAATGCAACCTAACACACCCACACGCTTTGTGCTACAGTGACTGATTTGCACTGTCTAATTTTGATCCAACGGTCATGTTGTGCCGAGACATGGACATGCCCATGCAGAGGACGCCTAAACACCAGCGAAGTCCCTCTGCTTCTCGAGGCGCATGACGTTGGTGATGGAGGGTGAAACGGCCCGCAGAGCCAGCTCCTAGTCAACGGGAGCTAGCTCGTCAAAGACGGCGTCCCATGGCACGAATGCATTCCGGTGACGGAGCCCTGAGAGGATTTGCCCGACAACCGCGACGACAGCCCGCATCCCCTCTTTGTCCAGCTCCACCCCCACCGTTGTGCGGAGACGGCTCAGCTCCTCTAAGATATGGGTGAAGATGGAGACCAGGTCAGGAAGCCACAGCTTGTTGAAGTCGATGGGGTGGTCGAACGGGTTTATCCCGACGGCCGGCATGGTCACGCTGGCACGACGGTAGGCATCGCACAGCCGCAACACGTGTGTGGCAACTTGGTCCACCAAGTGGCTGAGGCGATCATGGACCTCGTCACGATTGGCCCACTCGCGCTCCAGCCGCCACCCCTGACGGCCTATCATATCTCTCGCTTTCTGCAGCAACGTTGCCGACGCCTCGAGCATCGTTGTGGTGGACGCCTGCCGCTTTTGAAACTCCGTGAACTCCTGCACATAACAGAGGAGCCTGGCACTCCTCTCCTCCTTGAGCTCATGGAGATCCACGTCCTTGGCCCTGAGCTCCCATCATTGGCCTCGAGGTGCTGTGTCAGGCGCCTCACCTCAGAGTCCGTAATCTGCTGCGCCGCCGAGGCACCAGGTAGAAGCAATGGGGAGAGGAAGCAAAGGGGGCGAAACGGCTGAAAGGCAATGCAATCTACGGGAAGGCGGAGGGAGCCAGCCGAGGAGCGGGTAATCTTTAGGTTTTCACCATGGGAAAACACCAGTTGACGACTTCTCACATCAGGGAGCAGTGGGTTTTATAGGCGGAGTCATCATGACTGATTACTGTCGCGCCTACTCCCGTCATTCAAAAAACTAATAATCCTTCCGCGCCTGCGCACCCAAATACCAGAGAAACACCGTGGTGGATATTTAAATTTACCTGCCGGCAAGGAGATAAAAAAGGGGTGAAAAAACAAATGTGGCGGCGGCCTAGCTACTTGGTCACACTAGCCCAACTAGCTAGCCATTGTTCTTCACTGATGTACTCGATGGGAAAGGTAGTCTTTCATGATTTGATGGCTCATTTACTTGATTCGGCGCTACGACTGAGGTGGACCCAGAAAACACGTGGTAGGGCGTCACATGTCTCGGCAAGGAAGAATATATGCGTGTACCGCCCGTGAGGACCCCGAAACTGCGCGGTAGGGTGTGCCACGTCTCGGCACGGAGCAAAAATGTGCGTGTAAAAATATATCAAACGTAGTAGTACCTATGGTTCGACCTCGGGACCTAGCCAGTCGGTCGAAAACACCCCACTAGCCACACAACTTCATCATGCTAACGTGGCACGGAGGATAGGTGTGGTTAGCTCCATCTCGACCAGCCACAACGTCTCTTGTTCTCGGCGATTCATCTATTTTCCAAACTTTTTTTTGTTAATAATAACACCACGGCAAGCTAGCTAGCACCGCTCTTCGTGTGTGCCCGTGCATCTAAAGGTTAGACGATGGAGAGGCAAGAGAGATCGCAGACCTGGGACCCACTAGTAAGTGAGTCAACGGTCATGCACATGTTGACGAGGCACTCCCTCTACTCTACTCAACGTAATACTGTATAAAATCAAGTTACGGGACAAAGCCACCAACCGTTGTTGTTTCAGGCTATCGACTTACGCTTTCGAGTCCAGGTTGCGAGTTCGAATCTCGTCTTTCAGATTTGTTAGTTTTAGGTCCAAATTTGATCAATGACAAGTGGGACCCCATGTGTTGTTCTGATATTTTAGTGTAGGATGGTTTTTTTTGAACAAATACTTTGCGCAGTTAGACAAGTAACCACACGAGTTACACGTATTTTGCAAGTTTACGAACAAAAATGATAACAACAGAGAACATCCACCCCGCAGCTTAGATGCAATGGTGATACGACTCATACAAGTTTTTACATCGTTGGAAGTGAGATCCAATGGCTTGGGATTAGTCTTTGTAATTATGCGCAATTTCCAAACTCTCCAAAGGTTTTTTTTTGCAAATAAAACATTCAGGCCTCGTGTGTGACGCTGCATCTTGGATCCAACGGCTGCCCGTTGCTCATATTAGGTACTCCCCATAGCTTAATTACCCGCTACGGTGATACGAGCATGTAGGTCGTATGATCTGTGATCAAATGGCACATGCGTAGTACTTGTACTTTCTGCGCAATTTCCAAACTCTCTCAGCGGTATATTGCAAAAACATTCAAACCTCCTACTGTGGGCCGTTAGATCTCCGTGGACTCTTATCATCATAGAATATACGGTGCAGGAGCACCTCATATTCACCCGTGCGAGAAAACGTCAGGTGCTCTCGCAGCTTGGATGCTACGGTTATACGACCTTCGAGGTCATTTGATCTGAGATCCAATGGCATCTGAGCAGCCTTTGTGCTTGTAAGCAGTGGCTGAATCTAACGCATAAGTGTACACACTTTATATGCATCGTCATTTCTCTTTCACACATGCTCACAATCTCTCCCAAGGTGTCGGGGTGTCCACGCACATGCTCTATCTGTTTCTCTCTCTCTCTCTCTCTCTCTCTCTCTCTCTCTTTCTGACTACTATGTATCACTCTTTTCACTAATCTCAGTTGGAAAACACTATTTCTCTCACATGCATATATACACATGCACGGTCTGTACTAGCCCTCTATACGCACATATATGTGCCTCCGTGTCTCCCTCACGCACATTATCTTTAGGCCTCTCTCTCACACATTGCCCCCCCCCCCCGACACACCTCTCACTTAGTAGTTGGTAGATATGATTTCATCATATCATTCGGTAGGATATCCCTGGCTGTTAGGCTGGATGGTAATACGAGGCAAAGTTTTACCCTAGTTCGGATCGGACCCTTGCAGTTGAAGAAAGAGCCTACTCCTGGTACTGTATATTAGTGATAGGGGTGTGTACAAAGTACACGTGAATACCAGACATTGTGCATGTGCGTATACTATCGACGAACTAGCCCCAAGCTTGTATAACATACTAAGGGCCTAGGGTTACAAATCATATATAGTTGGCTTATCACCCGTGGGGATAGAGTCCTCCATGACTCTGGTAGCTTCGTGTTGTACGCCGAGTCCACATGGGTCTTCGTATAACACGTCTCGATCCAACCTATATGTGGCGCAGGATGGAACCGACCCATGAGTCTTCATGTTGACGCACCACAACTAGAAATGATGTGCCCACCACACCACACACGCAATCGGCCACTAAGAAAATAAGCATATACAATAGTACAATGGTATCTAGCTCATGATACGTCTCCATATTTTGTTGATAACACTGACGGACTTTGCATTTGATGCGTGCTCCGTATTTTGTTGATGACACTTACGGTCATTGTATTTGAAGCGAAAGTACAATATGGTCACTGGACTTCAGAATAAGCTCATCACGGTCACCACATACCTTTTGTCGTGCTAACCAACATGTGGTTGGATGGTTAGAGGACAGTGGTTTCTCGAGCCCACAAAGGTTAAAGTCTTGGTGCTCGCATTTATCTTGTGTTAATTTTAGTATTTTCCGGCGATGTACGTTCAGTGGGAGGAGACGTTCCTGTCGGATTTCGGGTTCCGGCAGACCCTCAAGGTTCGAACTCTGGGGTGCGCGCGGAGATTACGCTCTCTACCTCTCCGTCTCGCAAAGATCTAAACTACTGAAAGAACAACACAAGAGACACAGGGTTTATACTAGTTCGGGCCACCATTGTGGTGTAATACCCTACTCTAGTTTGTGGTGGGTGGATTGCCTCTTGGGCTGATGATGATGAACAGTACAAGGTAGAACAGCCTCGCGAGGGCCTGTTCTTGGCTGGGAGGTTGAACTGCTAGGAGGAGTTCAGCCGCCCTTCTTTCTCTCTGTCTTTCTCTCTGGATTCTAGCTCGCTAGTTCTCGACCTACTTTACCCTGGGGGTGGCTAGTCCTATTTATAGGCAAGGGCCCTGGGCCTCTTCCCCAAATATTGAGCGGGAAGGGCGCCAACAGTTGGCCATTTTGAAGGGGAACATTTGGTACACTTATCCTGACTAAAGTCGGTCCTCGCCTGCCAAAAGGCCCTTTAGTGACGCCGTCCTAGGCTCCACGGTGACCTCCTTCCCGCCGTTGGACTGGTCTTGGTCTTGTTGCACCAAAATGGGTGCCTTTGCTTGATCCTCTCACCTGCGCTTGCCCCCTTTGCACCAAAGAGGAAAGGATGACACTGCGCGGGCTGGCGCCTGCCCGGCGCCCGTGGTCGTCATGGCTTACATCATGGGCACCTCGTGAGGTACCCCGCCTTGATCTCTCTGCCTCCTCGTGAGCCAGCCTGATGAGGCCGCGCCTGAGGAAGCTCTGCGTCGTCCGCCCTACGAGGCTTGGCCCTCGCGAGGGTCTTGGGTCTTGTGTTGATGAAGATGGGCCATGCTGGGCCTCCTTTGAGCCATGCCGCAGGCCGCAGGCAGGCAAGTCTGGGGACCCCCGTTCCCAGAATGCCGACAGTAGCCCCCGGGCCCAAGGCGCGCCCGGACATGGCTGCGCTGAGAGGCGAAAGGGCAAGGGCAAAGCGCCACGGGCCCTAATAGCCTGCGGCCTTGGGCGCTGCGTGGCGGTTGATGGGACGCGAGCGTCTCCGCTTCCCCACGGCGCCTTGGTGGTCGCGCGGATTGGACAAGTCCCTGTGATCGCGGAGGCCGACGGTTGGCCTTCGTCGGCTATATGTACGAAACAGCGCGTGCCCTGCCAGTCCATCTTTCCTTGCTCCCCCTTCTTCTTCATGGCTCCGTCGAGGAAGTTCTCGGTTGCAGAGAAGGGGAAAGCCCGCCAGGTTGAGCCTGCCTGCCCCCGCTCAAGCGCAGCCGAGGACGCCCTCGGAAGCATCCCAGGGCCGCCGCGGCTGTGTCCTGCGGTCGTGGAGGTGGTTCCCAGCGTGGTGACGGGCTAGCTGCTGCGGCCGGGGGACGCGCATCGGTCGCGCGCTCCCCTAGGCCGCGCTTTCGCGTCGCGGAGGTGCTGCCGGAGTTCGTCGTATGGTCGGCGGAGCCGGCTAGCGCCCGGCTCCAGCTTCCTCGCTTCCTCCTTGGTGAGCTCCCGGTCGGCGCCCCGGGTGGCCTCTGGCTTCAAGCGGACGGCTGCTGCGGCCGGGCCTCATGGGCCGCACTGGAGGTCTCTGTCACTGGGAGCTTGGCCCTTACTCGTGGTTGGCAGGCGTTCGCCCGTGCCTGCGGCCTAGGGCGCCGGTGCAACCTGCACTTTAGGTTTGACGGCAATGCTACCCTCTACGTGAGGGTGTTTGGGGAAGATGGTCGCTGCGCAGGGTGCTGTCCTGAAGGCGACAACCGCGGCCGGGGTCCCTGCCACGACGACGATCGAGGAGATAGCGCCTGCGCGGCTGGCGGCGCCCAAGGCTCCCCGAGCTACATCGACTCTTCTTCAAGCGACTCTTCCAGCGGTGCGCGCAACCAGCCCCCTCGCCGTTGCACCGGCTTAGGAGGCGGCAGCACGTTCGCCCGCCGTCGCGCCCCGGTGAAGCGCGAGAAGGAGTCCGCATGAGCCCCGGAGGCAGCCCGAGTCTCCTCCGCAGGCGGGTGCGAGGCGAGCCGCGCCGGACTTGTCCTTTCTTTCCTTTTGTTTCCTGTGTAAAAGAAAACAGATGTGTGAAGCCCCGCGGGGGCGTGTTCGGGTTTATTGATGTTCACCATTACATTGATTCCGCTCTCGCGCCATTTAGCTATGTGTCCGCGCGTAAATAGTTCCCGGCCCCAGCCGCGGGGGGCGACCGACCCAGGCCCTGTGCGTGTCGCGGTGCCCGAGGGGCACGGACCGGAGGGGTGCTCCTGTAACGGGCCCAGGTCGTGAAACCTTTGAATGACTAAGGTAGGAACACTCGCGAGGGCGCTCGGCTATCCCCCCTTGCGAGGCCTTGCTCAAGGGAAATCAAAGCGGGGGTAGTAAAAATCGACGAACCACAAACCAACGACGGCAATAGTTTCAACAAGACTTCAAATGCGAACAAACAAGCCAATTGCGGAAAGCAAATGAAAAAGCCGCGTCCGGCACCTAATCTAGTCTTCGACATCTTCTCACCAGCGCGGAGCTAAGTGCTGCCACTGGGCGTGGGAGGGAGCCCCAGGGCCTGAGGCCGGCGCTCCTGAGACTCCGGGGCGTGTACAACCCCACTCATTATTACGTGAGAGTGTCATGGGCAGCGAGAGTCTCACTTGCCCTCTTCACAGACTCTGGGCCTTCTCCAAAAAAGCGTAATGTTCACAGGCGTTCGCCTTCTTCACAGGCTCTGGGCCTTTTCCAAAAAGGATAATCTTCACAGGCGTTCGCCTTCTTCACAGGCTCTGGGCCTTTTCCAAAAAGGATAATCTTCATAGGCGTTCGCCTTCTTCACAGGCTCTGGGCCTTTTCCAAAAAGGATAATCTTCACACGCCTTCGCCTTCTTCACAGGCTCTGGGCCTTTTCCAAAAAGGATAATCTTCACAGGCGTTCGCCTTCTTCACAGGCTCTGGGCCTTTTCCAAAAAGGATAATCTTCACAGGCGTTCGCCTTCTTCACAGGCTCTGGGCCTTTTCCAAAAAGGGTAATCTTCATAGGCGTTCGCCTTCTTCACAGGCTCTGGGCCTTTTCCAAAAAGGATAATCTTCACACACCTTCGCCTTCTTCACAGGCTCTGGGCCTTTTCCAAAAAGGATAATCTTCACAGGCGTTCGCCTTCTTCACAGGCTCTGGGCCTTTTCCAAAAAGGATAATCTTCATAGGCGTTCGCCTTCTTCACAGGCTCTGGGCCTTTTCCAAAAAGGATAATCTTCAGACGCCTTTGCCTTCTTCACAGGCTCTGGGCCTTTTAGGGTTAAAACCTCTGGAGGTGCTGGATGTTCCACGCGTTCTGGATTGGTTCCCCCTCCTGAGTCTCCAAGCGTGCTGAGCCAGACCTGGAAACGTGAACAACCTTGAACGGGCCCTCCCACATGGGGGAGAGCTTGTGCAGCCCCTCCCTGGAGAGAACCCGCCTGAGCACGAGGTCTCCTACCTGGAGAGTCCTGGGGCGGATGTTGCGACAGTGAAATCATCGTAGCGCCTGTTGGTACCTCGCCGCTCGTAACACGACTTCTCGGCGGCGTTCCTCCCCCAGCACGAGGTCCGTCCCCCGCATGGCGTCCTGCTGCGCCTCGTCGAACGCCAGGACCTGCGCGGAGCGACGTCTGACCTCGTGAGGGAGGACAGCTTCGGCTCCGTAGACCAGGAAGAACGGGGTCTCTCCAGTTGGCTTGGTCGCGGTTGTGCGGATGGACCATAACATGGACTGGAGCTCATCGTACCAACCTCTACCGCAGGCATCCAGCTTCTTCTTGAACGTCCTGGTCTTGAGGGCCCTCAGGACCTCTGCATTGGCTCGTTCGGCCTGGCCGTTGCTTCGTGGGTGCGCCACCGAAGCGTAGCATATCTGCGTTCCAAGGTTAACACAGTATGTTCTGAAAAGGTTACTGGTGAACTGCGAACCGTTGTCTGTGATGATGCGGTTCGGCACCCCGAACTGACTCACGATGCCTCTGATGAACTTGACCTCCGAACCCGCGGGGATGGTGCGGACGGCCTCTACTTTTGCCCACTTGGTAAACTTGTCGATGGCGACGAAGAGGTAGCGGTAGCCCCCTAGCCCCCGAGGGAACTGGCCCAGAATGTCCAGCCCCCACACTGCGAATGGCCATGAAAGGGGGATAGTCTGCAGGCCTCCCGCCGGCTGATGGATCTGCTTGGCGTGAAATTGGCAGGCTTCACAAGGCTTTACCAATTCGACAGCGTCGTTGAGCGCGGTGGGCCAGTAGAACCCACTGCGAAATGCCTTGCCAACGAGGGTCCGTGATGATGCATGATGCCCACAGTCCCCGCCGTGTATGTCCCCCAGCAGTTCCTTTCCTTTCTCCCTGGAGATGCAGCGCAGCGATACGTCGTTTGGTCGCTTCCGGTAGAGTTCTCCATCCCTGATGCAGTATGCCGTGGCCTGCCGCGCCACGCGCTCCGCTTCCTCCTCCTTCTCCGGCAGGGTCCCTTGTGTTAAATAACTCCTAAGTTCCATGATCCAACACTCCTCCTGGGGTTCCATTGTCAGGAGCAGGCGTGCTCCTGAGGCCGGGCCGCAGACTGGGGCTCCCGAGGCAGGTGGCTGGGGGAGTTCCTCCCGAGGCTCGGCAGTGTTTGATAATGACGGCTGGGCTGAGGGCTTGAAGAGCTGCCCTTCGAAGACGCCAGGTGCCTGAGGTAACCGCCGAGACGCCCGTCCGGCGATGTCATCGGCCTCCTGATTGGTGCCGCGGGGCACATGCTTCAACTCCAACCCCCAGAACTGTTTCTCCATTCTGCGGACCTCCACTAGATAGGCTTCCATGTGCTCATCTTTTGGCTCATACACCTTGTTGGAGAAGTTGACAAGGAGCTGCGAATCACCCTTGACGGTGAGGCGCTTCACCCCCAGGGCGGCTCCGGCCTTCATGCCCGCTATTAGACCTTCATACTCCACTTTGTTGTTGGAGACCTTTTCACCATGCTGGAAGCAGAGTTGTACAGCGTAGTAGAGCTTGTCCTGAGTGGGTGATATCAGCACCGCACCAGCCCCAGTGCCGTGCCTGGAGAAAGCCCCATCGAAGTACATGACCCAACCTTCCGGCGCCTCGCTCCGTGGGGAGAGGGACCGATCCTCGTCGTCCTTAAGGCCTGGTACCTCCGTCCATTCTGCCATGAAATCCGCTAATGCTGCTCCCTTGATGACCCTGGTCATGCTGAACTCGAGCTGAAACGCCTGCAGTTCTATGTTCCATTCAGCGACCCTTCCGGCTGAGTTAGGGCTCCTAAGCACTCTTTCCAAGGGGTATGACGAGACGACCTTGATGGGGTGACCCTGGAAGTAGTGACGCAGCTTTCGCGAGGCCACCAGTAGCGCGAGGAGGAGCTTCTGAGGCATGGGATACCGTGCCCTCGCGTCCTGTCGTGGATTTGTCACGGCAGATGTCCTAGCGAAAGGACTTAGTCATGGAGCCATCACAACGGGTTAACTTGAAGGGGTTAAAAGCGGACGCAAGGACACAGTGTTTATACTAGTTCGGCCCCTTCGATGAAGGTAAAAGCCTACGTCTAGTTGTGATGGGATTGATGTGTTTCGAGGGCTAGGGAGCGATAAGCTTCACCTAAACCTCGAGTTGTTGTTCTCTGTCCCTAAACCGTCGTCGGGTCGTCCCCTTATATACACGGGTGACGCCCGTCGGTCTACAAAGTCCCAACCTTCGGTTCATAAACGTGCCCGGGTTGGTCTCTCTATTCCTAACTTACAATGCAAGTTTACCTCAGGCCGGTTTACGGCCATAAACCTTTGAACCGACTATAGGCCTTGGGCCCTTCTATTTCTCCTTGGGCTTTAACATCTTGGGTCCATTGACGGAGCCAACCCGGGCCCTGTAGGCCGGTTTACCCCTAATAGCAATATCCCCAACATTAGGCCCCAGATTGATTTGAACAGGTTCATGTCAATCCTTAATAAGAATTTCTGTCTTCAAATGTCTTCTAGTAACTGTTGAACCGCCGTTTCGTCGTCTCCTCTTGCTGCTGTAAACCGATATGACATCAGCACAAATCCGCAATAATCAAGGCGGCGGCTGGGTTCCCGAAATCACCGGCTCCCGGATTCGCGCGCCTGGCACGCGCGCCGCGCCTTATAAATAGGACTTGAAGGCCATCTTCCTTTCCTCCCTTTCGTCCCCTTCTTCGTCTTCCTCGCGACCCAGTCTTCAGAGCTCCGCCGCCGCCGTCAGCTACTGCATCAACTCCGGCCGCTGCATCAACCTGACCGGACCAGAGCACCGCGGCGACCCTCCGCATCCGTTTGGATCCCGGTAAGGCTCCTGCCCTTCTTGCTTTAGATCCGTTCTAGGGTTCGTCATCCTTATCCTGCCGCTGTTCGTTGTTCATCTCCATAGCAAGTTTTTTGTGAACAGATTATGATACTTATATTGTGATTTGTAGTCACTCTCAGTATTCGCCATAAATCTGTACTCATTTCCTTAGATCCCACTCATTTCCCTGCTTGTCGAACTTGTGCTGTCCTGCTGCGAGCCAAACCTCATATTTTTACTTCTTTTTTGCCCTAGCTGTAGATCCATTGTTTTGAAAGAATCCGTACGGGATCTGTTTCTGCTTTCATATTCATACCTGTTAGATCTGGTCGGTTTAACTTTTAGCAGAGCGAACAACCCAAACTATATATCCATTAGTCCCCTTGATGAACCGCCAGATGATATCATTCTAGATAACTCCGGTCTATATAAGAGCATCTTCGGTTTACAATCACACCTGTTCTCAAACCGGAATACCTTTGTCTTGTAGATTTCCTCATGGCAAAACAGGTATACGAATGCAACTGGGTTCCCTCTCGCATCACCGAGACCCAATTAAACAACTTAGTTCTGACTGGCGCCTTGAGTAGCAAAAACGTCATCCATTGGAGGGTTCCAGGGAATGAATGTCCTCCTACCCCACAGGAAGGAGAAGTGGTGGTGTTTGCGGATCACCTGGCCCGGGGCTTTAATCCACCCGGTTCAAAATTTTATCGGGACGTCCTGGCTAATTTTAAGTTGCGCCCACAAGATGTTGGTCCAAACTCAGTCACGAATATCTGCCATTTTCAAGTGCTTTGTGAGGTGTATTTCCAGGAGGAACCTACTGTAGAGCTGTTCCGAGACTGTTTTCATTTGAACCGACGTACTGAATTCACCGACGGCCCTAATATGGAACTGGGTGGTATGGCGATTCAAAAGAGGAAAGAAGTGACTTATCCTCACGCAAAGCTGCATAGCCATCCGCAAGAATGGAATCACACTTGGTTCTATTGCAAGGATACTTCCCCTGCTGAAGAAAATCCTCTGCCTGGCTTCCGTCCAGAGAGACTTAGCAATACACACCCCTTCCCCCCAAGGCTAACCGCCAAAGAGAGGAGTAAGTATGCCCCTCAGCTGTCCAAGCTCAGAGCCTTCATGGCTAACGGTTTAACGGGGGTAGATCTTGCCCGTTGCTGGATTTCATGGAGCATCCTGCCCCTTAGTATCCGCTCCGGTTTAATGTGCCAATACACGGGCCGGGTTAATGATCCTTTGAGGCACTGCAACATTCAGCTGACGGAAGACGAAGTTACTGAAGCTGTGAAAAAGATGCTGAATGAACCGGAATATGTTTGCGCCCGAACCGGCCTGCTTCCCTTTTGTGCTACAAATAAACCACCTGCTGTAAGCATCTCACCTCTGTTTGTTATAGAATTTATGATCTCCTTATATGCACACTGTTAACTCCAGTCCTTTCTGAGACAGGGAGATGACCCGTTTTGGAGCAAGAAGCTTCAAGAGCCGACAGAAAAGGTAACCCGACCCAAAACAAGGGTGAAGAAGCCTGCTCAGAAGAAAAGGAACACCGCTTCCTCGACCCCGGATTTAGATGAGGATGATGTGGGTAATCCGGACCTTGAGGTAGACCTCGATTCAGTTGGCTTACTTTTTATACGTCTTATTGATGATGATATTTGTCAGGACGACGCTGAAGCGAGTAATGCTGAAGGCCCAGAGGTAACTATTCTTTCTTCTGACACTGTTCCTTTGCCTTTGAAAAAACCTCGCCAAGCAAACCGGAAAGTGAAATTTTCTCATTCTCTTGCTTACTTGGATCCCAAATTTCTTGTGAAGACCCAGCAACATGAAGCTCGTCGCACCACCCGGCACAGTGGCCAGGTAGTTACCTCCGCCGGTTTACCGAACAGCCCGGTTCGGAAACGCCGCTCAGAGGTCTCCGATTTATGCGCTAGCTTTCCTCCTAAAGCAGGTTTAATTCGTCAGCCTCTTAATCCATCTGACTCCGATTATCAGGTCACTTCCCATTCATCTTCTGGTGAATCTTCAGCCACTCAACTGCCACCGCTAAAGACAGTTATTGGGTAAGTTGGACCGATCACAACATATTTCCATGTGGGTTTCTTAATCCATCTCACACCGTTCTTTCAATCTTTGGGTCTTTCCCAGGGCTAAACCTAGACCGAGCAAGAAGGCTCGTCTGGATAATCCGACCGAAGGAACTGCCGCTCCTGAACCGGAGAGAACTCCTGGTGTTGATGCTCTAGTTCGTGAAGACATTCAGAATTATCTACCTCCACAAGATGACGCCTATGCTGAAGAAAGGCCTACCAATCCTGCCAGCCGTACCGACCAGCCTGCCAATCCTGTTCGGGTTGAGGAATCCATCCAGACTTCTGGAACTGTTGATAAACCGACATTGCCAATGCAGAGCAGCGATTCCAAAGATTATGATGTTGTGATTACCGGCATTGGTCGCTCTGAACCGGGGAACTCTGCTACTTTAGCCAAGCATACTGCCAAGGAAGAAATCTCGGCCATAAAGGGCAAATGGGACGTTGATTCCTCAACGTACGCCGCTTTAAGCGCCCAAGATCTTTATTCTGGGTACCTGAACCGACTGTACACCAGTCGTGATTATGAAGCTGGCATGATCAGGATGATGAAAGAGAAACTTGAGGTAACTCTCTTGTGCTTTATTCTATTGCAACTTAGCTTCTCAATTTTTTCTAATCCGAGATGGTAATCCGAATCATGCTGCCTTGACAACTAAGGTCCGGTTTAAAAACCTAGGGCTTCAACATAGGTCGTAACCAGAAAACATCATCAAATAACCATTAGCCCCCAAGTGCCAAGTGTAAATACTTGTATTAATCCTGGGACTTTTGTAGTGTAAAACATGCGTTAAGATCAAGTACGCATTAGCCCCCAAGTATCGAGCACATAACTTGCTTGTGTGGTTGATACTTCCAAACCGTGCAATATTTTCTGAACACTGCTGATGACCTGCTGCAGGGGGATCTGAAGACCAAAGAGAAGCAAGTCTCGGACCTTCAGGAAATCCTAAAAACCCAGCAGGCTGAAACTGCCAAAGCGAAGGAAGAATTGACCAATGCCTTAACCGTTATGGAACAGCTGAAAGAAAACCGCAAAAAGGAACAGGCTGATTGGGCTACTGAAAAGGCTCTTTTGATGAAAAGGGCTGAAAATGCCGAAGCTGCTCTCAAACCGGTGGTTGATGAATTATCCACCGTAAAGCGACAAATAAACTCCATGACCTCTGCCGTCTTTGGTAAATTTCTTTCGATGCCCTTCTTCCAATTTGCACTTTGTCTGCTATATCCTATGTCCGGTTTGTAATCCATCTTGAAACACTGCAGGCACACGTATTGGACACTTGGGTTCTGATGTGCGGATGAAACTCAAAGCTGCTTATACTTTGATTGAGCAGTTGTATACCGGAGCACAGAGAGCTATCACCACTGCATCGCATAACAACCCTGCACCGTCTCTGATTCAAGACACGTTAAAAAGGTTATCCATGCTTCCAGCTCGAATTGAAGAGTTAAAAAGATCAGCTGCTCGAACCGGAGCCATCACTGCCTTGATCCGGGCCAAAGCGTGGGTACCAGATTTTGATCCTGTCGAAGCGGCCCAAGGATACCCCAGCTTGAAAGAAGACGGTTCAGACTTTGGTGAAAATGACCTGAGGGCGATAAACCGGGCGGTGCGCCCCCTAGCTTGTCAATTGGCTGAAGAAGCAGATCTGACACATTATCAGGCCCAATATGATAACCAGAACAAGCGAGTAGCTGCCCCGGTCCCTGAAATGGAAAACCTTATTCCTCCAATCTGTAAGCATACCTACGCCCCTGACATTGAACCGTCTTTGCTGATTCATGAAGAAGCTGTCTTTCAAGTGTTAATGGGAATCGACTGGACTACTGTTGATTTCCAGCCAATGGGTAGCCAAGAGAAAGCTGAAGCGGCGCAAGATGATCCACAACCTTTGAACCGAGGCGGCGAACAGGCGTAATCAATGCTCCGGTTCACCTTAATTGGTGACGTTAATCCGTCAAAAAACAATATATTCAGGCACTACGCTGCCTTGTAATAAGATAGTTAATACCTCTGCCTTTGAATGCGCCTTTGTGCACGGGTACTGATGCCCTTGCCATGACTTTTTCCAACTTGTGTTTCCTGTCTTTACTGGGTACAAAGGACGGTCTTTCGACCATACGAACCGTGCTGCGCCTTTGCCAAACCGGGCAACTTGCCTCCGGGTTAAAAAATGGACCAGGATGTGTCAGCTGAATCGGTTTAAAAGTACTTGTTGTTCCAAAGAACAAAAAAAAACACCGCAAGAAGGAAGATAACAAACAACCAAATACGAGAAAAACGCAATAGTAAAACGCATGCAAAGGGTGGTTGCTATGAACCGTTCAGAAGGCGTTACCATCGTCAAGACAAAAAACCAAGCCCCCGAGGGGTGTAACTACGGTTTAAGTCGACTAGGTTCCTAACTGAATCGTGGCAAATATGCCGGTCAAATGGCATTGCATTGGTTCGGATTCGACCAAGCACCCAAGTGACTCAGTGGCCTAGGGCCGATCAAGTGGCATTGCATTGGTTCGGACACGACCAAGCCCCCAAATGACTTATTGGCTGTTTAAAAGCCGATCAGAAGGCATTACCATCATCAAGACATGACCGAGCTCCCATAAGGTGTAACTACGGTTCAAGTCGACTAGGTCCCCAACTGACTTAGTGGCAAATGTGCCAGCCAGAAGGCATTACCGTCGTCAAGACATGACCAAGATCCCCGGAGGTGTAGCTACGGTTCAGGTCGACTAGGTCCCCAACTGACTTTGTTGATCTTCTGTGAAGCGACCTCAAGGGGTAAACCGGAGGTTGCACTAAAGCGAATTAACTCCATGTAACCACGCATGATGTGAAGAACAGCAGAGACCCCGCTTTACTCGATGGCTCCGGTTTATTATATTCCACCGCCTGTTGGTCTCCTCCTCTGATGTGCGTGAATCTTTGCGCTCTCGAATATCAATCAGGTAGTATGACCCGTTATTCAGATTTTTGCTGACCACAAAAGGTCCTTCCCAAGGCGGGGATAATTTATGCATATCAGACTGATCCTGGATGAGCCGGAGCACCAAATCCCCCTCCTGAAAGGTTCTGGTTCTAACCCGACGGCTGTGGTAACGGCGAAGATCTTGCTGGTAAATCGCTGAACGGGCAGCTGCTAAGTCACGTTCCTCATCCAACAAGTCAAGAGCGTTCTGCCGTGCCTGCTCGTTGTCCGCTTCAACATAAGCTGCCACACGAGGTGAATCATGTCGTATATCACTTGGGAGAACCGCCTCTGCTCCATAGACCATAAAAAACGGCGTAAACCCCGTGGATCTGTTAGGCGTGGTGTTGATGCTCCATAATACAGACGGTAGCTCCTCAACCCAACAACCCGGCGTCCTCTGCAAAGGGACCAGAAGCCGGGGTTTGATACCTCTCAAGATCTCCTGATTCGCTCGTTCCGCTTGACCATTAGATTGTGGGTGAGCTACCGAAGAAACATCAAGCCGTATATGCTCACGTGCGCAGAACTCTTTCATGGCACCTTTGGATAGATTGGTACCATTATCTGTGATGATGTTGTGTGGAAAACCAAACCGGAAGATCACCTTCTTTATAAACCGAACCGCCGTGGCCGCATCACACTTGCTGACAGGTTCTGCCTCCACCCACTTTGTAAATTTGTCAACCGCTACAAATAGGTGGGTCTTCTTATCTTTGGAACATTTAAAAGGCCCAACCATATCGAGCCCCCAAGTCGCAAACGGCCAAGTAATTGGAATCATCCTCAATTCTTGAGCCGGTATGTGCGCTCGTCTAGAAAATTTCTGGCAACCATCACATAGCCGGACCAGGTCTTCTGCATCAGCATGAGCAGTTAACCAGTAGAAACCATGGCGGAACGCTTTAGCCACCAATGATTTTGAACCGGCATGGTGGCCGTAATCCCCTTCATGTATTTCACGTAATATTTCGCACCCCTCCTCAGGGGATACGCACCGTTGCAGCGCTCCTGACAGGCTGCGATGATGCAGCTCTCCTTTGAAAATGGTCATAGACTTGGACCGCCGTACTATCTGCCGAGCCAAGCTTTCGTCTTCTGGCAACTCACCCCAGTTCATATATGCCAGATAAGGAAGCGTCCAATCCGGGGTGACATGAAGAGCCGCCACTAATTGAGCCTCCGGATCAGGAATAGCCAATTCCAGCTCACCGGGTAGCTGTACCGATGGGTGATACAATACATCCAAGAAAACATTGGGTGGGACCGGTTTACGCTGAGAGCCCAAGCGGCTTAAAGCGTCCGCTGCCTCATGCTTTCTGCGGTCCACATGGTCCACTTGATAGCCTTTGAAATACCCAGCCACCATATCTACTTCACAACGGTATGCAGCCATGAGCGGGTCCTTAGAATCCCAGGTGCCAGATACCTGCTGAGCCACTAGATCCGAATCACCAAAGCACCTAACTCGGCTCAGATTCATCTCTTTAGCCATCTGAAGTCCATGAAGCAAAGCTTCATACTCAGCCGCATTATTTGTACAGGGGAACATTAAACGGAGGACATAACAAAACTTATCTCCTCGTGGGGAAGTTAAAACGACTCCAGCCCCCGAGCCTTCCAATTGTCTGGATCCGTCAAAATGAATAGTCAAATATGTGTTATCTGGCTTCTCCTCAGGTGCTTGTAACTCTGTCCAATCGTTTATGAAGTCGACAAGTGCTTGTGACTTTATGGCCGTCCGGGGTACGTATCTTAAACCGTGCGGCCCAAGCTCGATAGCCCACTTGGCAATCCGACCGGTCGCCTCCCGGTTCTGTATGATGTCACCCAAAGGAGCAGAACTGACCACCGTGATGGGGTGTCCTTGAAAATATTGCCTCAGCTTCCGGCTTGCCATAAAAACACCATATACCAGCTTCTGCCAATGCGGATACCGTTGTTTGGACTCGATAAGCACTTCACTGATATAGTAAACCGGTCGCTGAACCGGATGCTCCTTCCCAGCCTCCTTTCGTTCTACCACCATCGCCACACTGACCGCTCTGGCGTTCGCAGCAACATATAACAGGAGTGGCTCTTTATCTACAGGGGCTGCCAACACAGGCGGATTGACTAGCTGTCGCTTCAAGTCCTCAAACGCTTTATCAGCCTCCGGACTCCAGACAAATTGATCTGTCTTCTTGAGCATTTGATACAAGGGGATCGCCTTTTCATCGAGGCGGCTGATAAACCGGCTTAACGCTGCAATCCGTCCGGCCATGCGCTGAACATCATTGACGCATTTCGGTTTGGCCAGGGAGGTGATGGCTGTGATCTTTTCCGGATTGGCCTCAATTCCTCTATGGGACACTAAGAATCCCAACAACTTGCCTGCAGGTACACCAAAAACACATTTAGCTGGGTTGAGCATCATTTGGTACACTCTCAAGTTATCGAAGGTTTCCTTCAAATCATCAACCAGGGTCTCCTTCTTTCGTGACTTGACCACAATATCATCCACATAAGCATGTACATTACGACCAATCTGCTCGTGGAGGCAATTTTGCACACACCGTTGATAAGTAGCCTGCGCACTCTTAAGCCCGAAGGGCATAGAAACATAGCAGAAGGCTCCAAAGGGAGTAATGAACGCCGTCTTCTCCTGGTCCTTAACTGCCATCTTGATCTGATGATAACCCGAATAGGCATCCAAAAAACTCAAACGCTCGCAACCTGCCGTAGCATCAATGATTTGATCAATACGGGGGAGAGCAAAAGGATCCGCTGGACAGGCTTTATTCAAGTCTGTGTAATCCACACACATGCGCCAGGTGCCATTTTTCTTAAGAACCAGCACCAGATTAGCAAGCCACTCGGGATGAAAAACCTCGATAATAAAACCAGCTGCCAGGAGCCTGGCCACTTCCTCACCAATCGCTTTACGTCTTTCTTCGTTAAACCGGCGTAAGAACTGTTTTACCGGTTTATACTTAGGATCCACATTAAGGGTGTGCTCAGCGAGTCGCCTCGGTACACCAGGCATGTCAGACGGCTTCCATGCAAAGATGTCCCGATTCTCACGGATGAACTCGATGAGCGCGCTTTCCTATTTTGGATCCAGGTTTGCACTGATGCTGAACTGCTTGGACGAATCGCCAGGTACGAAGTCAACAAGCTTAGTTTCGGCAGCCGATTTGAACTTCAAGGCCGGATCGTGGTCCGTAGTTGGCTTCTTTAACGAAGTCATGTCCTCCGGATCAACACTGTCTTTGTACTGCTTTAGCTCCTCCGTAGCACAAACCAATTCTGCATAAGTCGCATCTCCTTCCTCGCATTCCAAAGCGATTCGACGGCTCCCATGAACCGTTATAGTGCCCTTGTAACCCGGCATCTTGAGTTGCAGATATACATAGCAGGGCCGTGCCATAAATTTTGCATAGGCTGGCCGTCCGAACAAAGCGTGGTAAGGACTTTGGATTTTAACCACTTCGAACGTCAGCGTCTCTGATCTGGAATCATGACTATCGCCAAAGACCACTTCAAGGGCTATCTTACTAACCGGGTACGCAGACTTGCCAGGCACCACCCCGTGGAACACTGTATTGGTCGGTTTGAGATCCTTATCTACCAGTCCCATGCGACGGAAGGTCTCATAATACAAGATGTTAATGCTGCTCCCTCCGTCCATGAGCACCTTGGTGAGCTTATAACCTCCCACCTGAGGCGCCACCACCAATGCTAACTGACCCGGATTGTAAACCCTGGGAGGATGATCTTCTCGGCTCCATATGATAGGTTGTTCCGACCAGCGCAGATAGTGAGGCATGGCCGGTTCAACAGCACTAACTGCCCGCCTCTGAAGCTTTCTATCCCGTTTATCCAAGCTTCTAGTAAAAACATGGTACTGTCCACCACTCAACTGTTTCGGGTTGTTCTGATAACCTGATTGCTGCTGTTGCTGCTGGCTATGACCACTTTGATCGCCTTGATTATTTTGGCTGTTCTGTCCGCCCGGATTACAACGGAACCCTGGACCAGAATTTCCGCCGCCGTACCCTGATCCGGAACCTGAACCGCCGCCAGAGCCGTGATCAGATTGGAAAATGTTTGAGCTTTTGAATTCCCTCATGATGTAACAATCCTTCCAAAGATGGGTTGCTGGCTCCTCTTTTGTTCCGTGCTTCGGACAGGGCTGGTTTAAGAAAAAGTTCAAACGCTCCGGATTAGGACCGGGATTTCCGCGAAAACCTGACTGTTTCCCCTTACGTCGCTGGCCCTTGTTCTGTGCACTGGTGTTGGCCACAAAATCCGCGCTCCCATCCGGTTTACGCTTACCTCCGCCTCCATTGCCTGTTGGTTGACGCTGCTGGCCTTTGGTGTTGCTATTCTTCCTTCCCTTCCCTGCTTTGTCGTCACCAGAGTCAGGATCCTTGGTACTGTCAGAATCCGCATACTTCACTAATGTGGTCATGAGCGTTCCCATATCCGTGCAATCACGCTTCATCCGGCCCAACTTTAGCTTCAAAGGGCCAAACCGACAGTTGCCTTCCAACAGCACTACGGCGGTGTCTGCGTTGATGCGATCTGACGAGTGTAAAACTTCTGATACCCGGCGTACCCAATGGGTAGTTGACTCCCCTTCTTGCTGAACGCAAGCTGCTCGGTCGACTATCGACATTGGCTGTTTGCACGTGTCCTTGAAATTCTTGATAAACCGGGCTCGCAACTGGGCCCACGAGTTGATGGAATTAGGCGGTAAGCTCTTTAGCCAAGTCCGGGCCGTCCCTTCTAACATCATGGTGAAATACTTCGCACACGCCGTGTCATCCACATCCAGCATCTCCATAGCCATCTCATAGCTCTCCACCCATGTCTCCGGAGGCTGATCTGCCGTGTAGTTTGGTACCTTGCGGGGACCTCTGAAGTCTTTAGGCAGGCGTACGTTGCGCAAAGCGGGAACAAGGCACGGTACTCCCAAAGAACTAGAAACCACCCCCGGTTCAATCGTAGCAGTTGGGAAGATAGGTGTAAGCTGACGAGCCTGATGCTGCGCTGCTAATCCGGCCTCCTGCGCACGGGCGCGATCCACATTCTCCTGAGCATTGTCGACGCCCGCCGGATTGTTGCCGTGGAGCGCTTCACGCCTGGCATTACTTGAAACAGCCGGCTCCTCCATGCGCCTATTATAGCTCCTGCTGGGGCGAGCGGTGGAGTGAATCCGATCACGGCTTTGCGAATATGCTTCTTGTTGAGCCAAAGCGGTCCTAAGGAGCTCCTTGACTCGGCGTGTCTCTACATCCTGCGGTGAATCGCCTTCGATCGGAATGGCTTCCAACCGGGCTGCCGCCGCAACGAGGTTATCCATCGGGTTGGAATAATGGCCCGATGGTGTTGGCACGGCCTGTGGTGTACCAGTGTTGTGACGAGGCAGGTTTATTATACGGTGCTGAACCGGGATGCCAACTGTCGCTTCCGCATGGTTTACCCCCGGGGTGTTGAAGAGATCTCTGGCATCGAGGGCCGCGGGCAATCGAGATCGGAATTTCCTCTTCAGGACTTCCTGAGATGCATTCTGGTCCATCATGAGCCTGTAAGCATGTGCATCTAAGACGGCGCGCTCTGCCGTCATCCTGGCCTCTTCTGCTGCCAGCCTCGCTTTAGCTTGAGTGATCCGTTCTCTCACTTTGGCAATCTCGGCATTGTGAACCTCCTGATCCACCGGGTTGGCTTCCGCCATAAGCACTGCCAGTGCGTCAAACAGATCTGACAATACTTGGGCTGGTGAGTCCGCAGGGCCCCCTGCCCGCGCAGCTGTTGCCGCTGCCAATCCGGAGATCACTGCTGCCGCAGTTGATGAATGTGGCGCCGCCTGTGTTCTAGCCATGAAGATCCCAACTCGATTGGGCAGACCAGAGGGGTCCGGAATACTGTCGCCATCGGAGCTGCCCCCAATCCGATCATCTTGCAGATGGTATAGAGACTCGGTTTCCCCGGTTGACGCTTCATCGACGGAGTAGATGGCGGTTTTGCCACCGGATTCGGATCCTTCCTCGTAGCTTCCTCCGTGGATGACTCCCACGAAGGGGTGCTTCCTGGTCGGTTTAGCCAGGGTCGATCTCGTGCACTGAGCTGTCTCGACGAGGTCGGTGCAAACGCCCAGCTCGGGGCCCGGTTCACCGATCTTGCCGATGAAAACATGGATGCCGCCAAAGGGGACCCGGTACCCGTACTCGATCGAGCCGGCGTCGGGGCCCCAGCCTGTGCTGTCGATGTAGAGTTTTCCGCGACGACTTTTGGTCATCCGGCCCACAACGTAGCCCTCGAGTCCTTCGAAGCGGCCCTCCAAGAACTTGAAACCATCTCGCGATGGCCCCACGGTGGGCGCCAACTGTCGTGGATTTGTCACGGCAGATGTCCTAGCGAAAGGACTTAGTCGTGGAGCCATCGCAACGAGTTAACTTGAAGGGGTTAAAAGCGGACGCAAGGACACAGTGTTTATACTAGTTCGGCCCCTTCGATGAAGGTAAAAGCCTACGTCTAGTTGTGATGGGATTGATGTGTTTCGACGGCTAGGGAGCGATAAGCTTCACCTAAACCTCGAGTTGTTGTTCTCTGTCCCTAAACCGTCGTCGGGTCGTCCCCTTATATACACGGGTGACGCCCGTCGGTCTACAAAGTCCCAACCTCCGGTTCATAAACGTGCCCGGGTTGGTCTCTCTATTCCTAACTTACAATGCAAGTTTACCTCAGGCCGGTTTACGGCCATAAACCTTTGAACCGACTATAGGCCTTGGGCCCTTCTATTTCTCCTTGGGCTTTAACATCTTGGGTCCATTGACGGAGCCAACCCGGGCCCTGTAGGCCGGTTTACCCCAAATAGCAATTTCCCCAACACGTCCCGTAACACCGTGCTAACGAAGTACACTGGGTGTTCCACAAGGCTGAGTGCATCAGCGCTCGCGGCGCGCTCCGGAGGCAAGGGCGCCTCGCGAGGCGACGAGGCCTCTAGAGGCAGACCATCCAGGTGAGTGGCCTCTCCTGCTCCCGGCGCACTCTTTTGTGGCTGATCTTCCTCAACCGCGGTTGCGGCCTTCGGGGGCCTTCCTTGTTCCTGTTTTTCCTTGTCCCGGGTTGCTGCTGTGGTTCTGATTTGGCGCTCCTCCCTAACCGCCACCAGGGCTGCGCTGGCGGAGTAAGGAGTGGCGGCGAGGTAGAGCACCAGGGGCTCCTGAGGACGCGGAGCCACCATGACCGGAGGGCTGGTCAGGTATTGCTTGAGATCTTCATTAGCTGGAAGAAACGCTTTGTCTGCCTCTTCAGTCCATTCAAAGGGCCCCTTTTTCTTCATTAGCTGGAAGAAAGGCAGCGCCCGTTCCCCCAGCCTGGAGATGAAGCGCCCTAGCGCGGTCACACGTCCAGTGAGCTTCTGCATTTCTCTGAGGGCCTTGAATTTTTCCGGGTTAGCCTCGATGCCTCGATGGGACACGAGGAAACCCAAGAGCTTGCCTGAGGGGACTCCGAACACACACTTCTCTGGGTTGAGCCGCAGGTTCACTGCGTTGAGGCTCGCGAAGGTTTCCTCCAGGTCTTGTATCAGGGTCTTGGCCTCTCGAGACTTCACCACAATGTCGTCAACGTAAGCTTCGACATTCTTCCCAAGTTGTCGGCCCAAGATGATGTGCATCAGCCGCTGAAAAGTTGCCCCTGCGTTACGCAGCCCAAATGGCATGCATGTATAGCAGTACACCTTGCAAGGGATTAGGAAGGCGGTCTTCTCGACGTCTTCTACCGCCATCTTGATCTGATGATACCCAGAGAAGGCGTCCAGGAAGCATAGCAGGTCACACTCTGTGGTGGAATCGACGATCTGGTCGATGCGGGGAAGCGGGAATGGATCTTGCCGGCATGCCTTGTTGAGGTTGGTGAAGTCGACACACATGCGCTCCTTCCCTCCCTTCTTTGGCACCACGACAGGGTTTGCCAACCAATCCGGGTATCGAACCTCGCGAATGAACCCAGCGGCTTCTAACTTGCGAGTTTCTTGAGCGATTAAGGCCTGCTTTTCTGTGGACTGCCGCCTTGCCTTCTGCTTCACGGGGCGCACGTTTGGGAACACGTTGAGGTGGTGCTCGATTACGCTCCTGGGAATCCCTACTAACTGATCAGGCTCCCAAGCGAATACCTTTTTGTTTGCACGCAGGAACCTGATCAGGGCCTCCTCCTACTCAGGCTTGAGGTTGGCGCCTATGGTGAAAGTGGCACTGGAGGTCCCGTCCACATCGACAGGTATCTGCTTGGTTTCCGCCTTGTCCTGGGTGAACAACTGCTTCTTTTTGGCGGGCGCAGCCCCCTTGGGCTCGGGGGTCCCTGAGTCGGCGGGCTGGGCCGATGCCTCCGTCCTGAAGGCGAGCTCGAGCACCCGCAGCGCGTCCCCGGCGTCCCCGTGCACGGTGAGGACGCCGCTGCTCCCGGGCATCTTCATTAGGTTGTACGCCGGGTGCGTGGCGGCCATGAACTTGGCCAGCGCTGGGTACCCGAGGATGGCGTTGTAGGGGAGGCCGATGGGGGCGATGTCGAGGTCGACCATCTCCGTGCGGAAATTGTTGTAGGTGCCGAAGGTTACTGGGAGCCGGATCTGTCCCAGGGAGCTGGATGACCCGCCCCCAACGCCCGAGAAGGGCCGACTGGGTTGCAGCCGTTCCAGGGGTATGCGAAGGAGATTGAAGGCCTCAACCGAAAGCACGCAGAGGCCTGCGCCACCATCGATGAGGGTTCTGGTGACGGCCACCTGGCAGATGGTGGGGGTGCACAACATGGGGAGCGCGCCCGAGCTTGCCAAGTTGGAGGGGTGGTCTTCCGAGCTGAAGGTCAGGCTGGCCTTGGGCGCCGCCCGATCTAGGGGAGACTCCTGTCGCGCGGAAGCGGTGCTGACCTGGCGGACAAACGGCTTGACGTGGCGACTTGTGGGTGGCGCCTGCGAGCCGCCCAAGAGGGCCGCGATGACCGGGGGCGTTGGTGTAGCGGCGCGGCCGTCTCGCTGCACTGACGGATGCTGAGATGACACTTGCCTCCCGTTCCCCACCGGGTCGGGGGCGGCGTTGACGGCAGGCGACGGGGAAAGACGAGGACGCCCAACGACGGGAGCCGTCTAGGCGACGCGAGAAGTGATGGCGGCCCGGCGCTCGGCGCGGGCCCGGCGAGCGTCGGACATGGACGCGACGGTCGGAGGAGAGCGGAGCGGTGGAAAACAAATTCCGGCGCACCCCTACCTGGCGCGCCAAATGTCGGATTTCGGGTTCCGGCAGACCCTCAAGGTTCGAACTCTGGGGTGTGCGCGGAGATTATGCTCTCTACCTCTCCATCTCGCAAAGATCTAAACTACTGAAAGACCAACACAAGAGACACAGGGTTTATACTAGTTCGGGCTACCATTGTGCTGTAATACCCTACTCTAGTTTCTGGTGGGTGGATTGCCTCTTGGGCTGATGATGATGAACAGTACAAGGTAGAACAGCCTCGCGAGGGCCTGTTCTTGGCTGGGAGGATGAACTGCTAGGAGGAGTTCAGCCGCCCTTCTTTCAGTCCTATTTATAAGCAAGGGCCCTGGGCCTCTTCCCCAAATATTGATCGGGAAGGGCGCCAACAGTTGGCCATTTTAAAGGGGAACATTTGGTACACTTATCCTGACTAAAGTCGGTCCTTGCCTGCCAAAAGGCTCTGTAGTGACGCCGTCCTGGGCTCCACGGTGACCTCCTTCCCGCCGTTGGGCTGGTCTTGGTCTTGTTGCACAGAAATGGGTGCCTTTGCTTGATCCTCTCGCCTGCGCTTGCCCCCTTTGCACCAAAGAGGAAAGGAGGACACTGCGCGGGCTGGCGCCTGCCCGGCGCCCGTGGTTGTCATGGCTTACGTCAAGGGCACCTCGCGAGGCCTTGATCTCTCCGCCTCCTCGTGAGCCAGCCTGATGAGGCCGCGCCTGAGGAAGCTCTGCGTCGTCCGCCCCGCGAGGCTTGGCCCCTCGCGAGGGTCTTGGGTCTTGTGTTGATGAAGATGGGCCGTGTTGGGCCTCCTTTGAGCCACGCTGCAGGCCGCAGGAAGGCAAGTCTAGGGACCCCCGTTCCCAGAACGCCGACAGTTCCACTCGACTATGAGGCACCTATGGTGACTTCATAAAATCTCAAGATCATATATGCTAGCCTACTGTCTCGAAGGTGCTCATAGGGGTAGGGTTCACGTGTGTGCGCTTATAGCGGTGAGTGCTTGCGCGTATATATGAGCCCTTGCGTCTGCACCGTGTTAAACAAATAGATATCATGATTATACGTTCACTAGCTCACCCGTACAACTCCGTATTTTTTTGATGACACAATCAATTGACCAGTCAAACATTTAATGCGGCGCAACTAGTGTTGCACCATCGGGGCGCGTAACTAGTGGTGAGACCTCTGGTTGGCAGTCACCGGTGGTTGGGGGGTGTTCATTGGGCGGTGGAGTGGGGATCCCCGGAGAAAAAGCTCGGCAGGGGGGTGCTAGAGGGATGGCCGGTGCGCCGGCGGACCGGCGGTTGGGAGTGGTTAGGGGAGGGCGAGCCTGCCGCGGGCGGCGGGGGCTGGCGGTTCCGCCGGTGGTGGCTGGCGGCTCATGGGGGTGGAGTTTGATGATAAACTGGAGGCCCTTGATTTCATATCCAACAGCTAGAAAACCTAATGACCAGAGATGAAAAAGTCACTGGACTGACGTGTAGCCTCACCACGCACGTACACATGCACGTACGCAAGACACGCACGCGTGTAGGTGTGCAACACTGACACATACACATGCTTGCATGCTGGCATGCAACACTAACACGTACACATGCACTCATGAACACACACACGTACGCACCCATGCATGCAACACTGAAATGCACCCTTGCATGCACGCAACACTCGCACGCCTGCATGCATACCTCACACGACGCAAGACACACGCTCAACCTGTACGTGCATGTACCCTTTGTTCAGGACATGGATTGTTACGGGTATTAATCAATCTTATCTGTGATAAGAAGAACATTGATGTGTGTAGCGGTCTTTATGAATCACAACGTATCGAACGGGCTATCAACATAGTAGGCTTATCTACATGAAAAAGATGATGTCACACTCAAATAACAATCATCGGTTTATGAAATGCCCGCTTCTGACCAACCTGGCCCACCAAAGGTTCATCTACTGTGCGCTACCTGCGTTGGGTCACTGACGTGCAGGCCATGCACCCAAAGAGCCCACACGTCAGTGGAAGAACGGTGCGGTGTCCTAGGTCAGAGTCGAGGGCGTCACTCGCGGCACGCCCGGCTGAACACGCCTCCATGCCGCATTCAAACGCCTCCATGAAACCTGGAAGCCGAGAAACCCACTCTGGACACACGTCCGTTCATGACCGGGCCGGCATTAAACGCAACACCGGCCGAGCTCCTCCCGTCCGCCGTCTATTTAATCTCCTATTTAAACGAGGCCAAATGCCGGCCATGAATCGCACACCTCCGCCGCAGCTATGCAGCTCACTGATCCACCTCCCTCCCCTCGCCCGACGAAGCTAGTTGCCGCCCCAAGCCGGCGCGCGGTTCAACAACTCGCTGCTCCAGGCCAGCTCGACGAGGAGCGGCGCACGGGCGTCGTTGCTGCCATCCACGCCAATGCCTCGTTCTGCGTCTCCCGTTTCTGTGGCCGAGACTCCCATGCCGGCGGCCGCGCCATGCGTGCAGTGACAGAAGCCGGGTGCGCGGAGAGCGACGAGTCGATGGCCAGCGCCTCCGCGTCTGCCACCATCGTCGAGGAGAAGTAGAACATGGGAGGCAGCAGCCGCTTGGGTCCCATGAAGGCCACCGCTGAGGCGACGCCGGCGTACACAACAGGTGTCTTGTCGGATCCTTTTGTTGCGAGGACCTTCGTCGACCCCGCATGGGCTCCACAGAAGAGGGGAATGTTAGGATGAACTCGAGCCGGTGCCGGCCATGGCGAAGTAGTGGCCGGTGATGAACTCGAACCGGTGCCAGCCACCATCATCTTCGGCACCAGCCAATGATATCAGTTGGGCAGTGGGGAAGCGAGCCGTCCTTTGCGCTAAAGCATATACCTCCGGGGCTCCCGGCAGTACGGTGATCGTGCTGCCGGACATGAGGTGCACAAATCGATCGGCGGGCGATCATTTAGGCCAGGTATTATATACCTGTGTTGTCCAGAACTAGCACCGCATAGTTCATTTGAATGTAATGAAATCCGTCATGTTTGTATGAAAATCCGGTATTTTATATGATTTCCGTTGTTGTTTATATGAAATATCAGTTTGTCTACGTGTTTGCGTGAATTTCGTTCGGTTGGTTGAGTTGCTGTCATAATGTGTGCGGCTATGGTTGGATGGCGTAATTTGCGGGTCGCCGGTCAGTCTGCGGGTGGCTAGGGTGGCGTTGTGGGACAAAAAAACACAGCTCGTGCGAGCTCGTCTCCAACGTGCACGCTGGAGGATGCATGACAGCATGAGCACCCGAGCCATTCCTCGTTCATCTGTGGCAAAGGCAACGGGGGACAAAAGGGTCGCCAATATTTTGGCTACCCCGGGCAAGATCCAAACAGCCCCGCCCAACAGATTCAAGTCCCTCGTTCGCCGTGGAATTTTGCCATGTGTTGTTTTCATGGACTAGAAAGATGCCCGTGCATTGCACGGAACATCAAGATGCATTTTTTTTATAAACTCCCGCATGCATGCAAGGGATAATTAATGTCCTCCTTTGCTAGTACCACGAGGCAAACACCATTAATATTGCATCGATTAGTGTTAGTGGCCTTGTATATCTGCAAATTGTAATTTTGATAGTGGCCCCTTGTATATAAAAATGGAGGGAGAAATATGAGAGATAAGGTGAGGAGGAGTGGGGCGTGGTGGAGACTGGTGGTTGTACTGGGCGGAGGCATGGGGATGGATGGCGCATTATGTCTAGGTTTGTATCTCTCTCTCACACACCCACATAGGCGGGGGACGTGCACGAAGAGAAGAGGTGCACGAACGGCGCACGTACTCCCGTCTCTTTCCCAACCACACCTGCGCGGGTACACGGTGGAGCTCATTTCTGTACGAAAAAGGCAGCCCACGTGGTAATTTGGCACGTGTATTGGTTGTCCACTTGGTGAAGGGAGGATCATCTACCACGGGTGAACAAACAAATTGCGACTTGATGCGTTATGTTAAATTACAAAAATAGGCAAAACATGTGGGGCCTACCTTAAAGGCAAGGCTCTATACACTGGAGTACTTTCGATGTGTCCCGTCAACTCGCAGAATGAGGAGAAGCTTGCTTAGTACGCCGTCTCCCCCTCCCACGGGCGCAGTGGCTCGCAGGATGAGGTGAAGCTTGCTTACGAGTAGTAGTAGTAGGACTACTACTACTGTACGCCTTTACGCCCACTCCCTCGCTCACGCGCGCGGTGGCTCGCAGCACGAGCAAAATTTTTTACTACTCCCCGTGTTTACTCCTCGTCCCTACTACGTACTTTGGTTAGTACTCCCTCCATTTACTTATACAAGGCCACTATAAAAAAATACATTTTGCATCTATACAAGGCCACAAATAGTAATCGAGACAAAAGTTACTACTCCCTCCTTTCCAGTTTATGGCTCAATTTCAAAATCTTTCCAACCAAGGTAGACGGTGAGTGGTCGAATTAATTTCGTAGTTTGCACAAGTAATTAGTACACTCATTTTTCTCAAGAAGTTATGTTTACCGAGGCATTAATTAGAATGAATGCATGAATGACCACTAAATTTCCATGAACTTGTACATGCATTGGTTAGTTTCCTCTTGACACTGCTTGCGTCGGGAGATCTAACGCACCTCGAAATCCAACATGTAATGGTACTACTACTAGTATAGTAGAATTGATACTTATCAAACGGAAAATCGAATGTTTTTTAGCCGAGCCCTATAAACCCTAGTGGGTACGTAAAAACAGATTTTTCCAAAACTAAGTCGCTCCCTTTCATGAATTATGTAGTATACTCCTCCGTCGACGCTCCCTTTCATGAGTTTTGTACTTCCTGTTGCCGACATGTGGGACATATAGCAACCGGGTCGACGTGTCAAGCACCAAATAACAGCGCAGAACAGCAGGGGGACACACCCCACTCGTACCGGCCCAGTAGTAGTAACGAGCAATGAAATGTCAAATCACAATGCCGCACCTTCCCAGACGAACGAAGCAACCATTATTTCACACTTCGGTTCGCCATCATCTCAAACCACGTAGTATTGCTTCTGCCTCAAGAGGGACACGCGCATCGCCTTGGTACATCATGCCACGTGGGAACGCATGACAAGCCATGCTCCCCCGCCGATCGCTCGGTAAAATCACCTCATTTTTACTATACTTCCTCCGTATCGGTTTATTACATGGCATGCACGTCGTTCTAGGTTGAGAATTTAACTGGCTATATATGTGATGAACAGTACTCTAACCTTTTAAAAAATGTATACTTTTGTACAATAGTACTATCGATGGATTGCGCCATGGAGCAAAAATTGAAATTAAGAAAACGTGGTACATATAGAGAGCGCTCGTCGCCAAATTATGCATATAGTACTATTAAAAAAACTAGTATGTGCTTAATTGGGGTGCTAAATTCTATTAAAGAAATACTAGTTGTATGTACATACTGAAGAAAGAATGTAACGAGAAGAAACATAACATAGTTTTGCTATGGGCTCAGCACAAACACCCCTCAAATTAAACTAAGCACACCTAAAATTAAACTATGCAACTAATCCGGTAGACACTTCATTAGAAGTTTAGAACCACCATGAGCAACGACACTGCCACCTTACTCGGAGTCCTCGTCCACGTCCTCGACTTCGTCCTTGTCCCTCTTCCTCTTGGCCGATACTTCTTTGCTTGAACCGCACACTTGGCTGTTGCTCTTCATCCAACCCTTGTAGATATTGAAACAAAGGTAGCAATCCATTGCAGCGTAGTTGATGTGGTCTATATCTAGTACATTCCGCTGCCATGCATGATGATGAAACGTGTAATGAGGTTTCTCCAGTTTATGGAACGAAGGATGAACCATAGCTCCTACCAGGGTCAGCATTGAAGGCTGACAAGAGGGCACCAGCCGATTCTTCTGGAGGTCGAAGGGGTGGCCTACAATGAGGCCTATCCGACCCAGGACTTCTTTGTCGTTCTCAAAGTCTACAGTAATGAATTTCACTGTTTTGTCCTTGAGGAAGTTCTTAAAATCCTGGCACTCAACGTCGGCATGGCATATGTGGTAGACCAAGAAAACGTTATGTACGCAAACCTGGATCACGGTGGGCTTCTTCCTCTCTTCGTCCTTTAGATCCTTCTCTCGTCCTAGGACTGTGGTGTACTCAACATCTAGCCAAGTGACCCACTCATCATCTGAGTTTTCGAACATGCGTCTGAAGCGAGAAAGGCATCCTTTCACCATCGCGGAAGAACGGGTGTAGATGACGTCGAACTTATCGCCGGTGATGGTTCTAACCTTGTACTCACCGCCGATCGTGGAGATTTGGGATGCCATGGATTTGGGAGGAGGTTTAGGATTAGTGGAACTGTCGTAATGTGAATGGACGGGATGACTAGGAGCGTACCGCCGTAGTATTGAAGGACGTGCGGGGATGAGTAGGAGCGAACTGCCAGCATGCGAACGGCAGGGTAGTGGCTTTCCATTCTCCCATGATACGGCTTCCGAGAGCCCATGGATCTGAGATCGAACGGTTGCATGGCGTGATTCTAGACCTATGGGTCAATATCCTATCCTGGAGGGTTATTCTGCAAATTTTCAGCAACTTAGCATGCGGCCGTTTGATCTCAGATCCAAGGGCTGCCAGCAGCCCCTATCATGGTCGCGCCTACCACGACCGTCGCGTCGCTCGCACGGTCGCGCCCTTGGAGATTTAACACGGTGCGTTAGGCTATCTGATGTTGGCATGTCATACATAATCATCACTTAGTCACTCATACTACAACAAGGTTGGCTATAAGGTTGGCTATAAGTGTATTTTTTACTCCTCTCTATCTCTTTCTTCGTACTCCCTCCATCCCATAATATAAGAACGTTTTTGACACTAGTGTAGTGACAAAAACGTTCTTATATTATGGGACACAGGGAGTACTAGTATTTATTGCATTTGCCAAGGAGTGACCTCTTCCAATGAAATGGTGTTGCTAAGTTTGCTTCATTTAATTAGCTATAAACTCAAAATTATCTTTTCACCTAGGTACACGCGCTTAGCACCGTTTCTTCCTTGGGTCACCAAACTAGTCTCTCTCTTCTTGATTAACTTGCCACATCAGACTTCATGCCTATGTGGCAAGCTTAAGCACCTGTAGGAGCAAGTAAAAGTAAGTACAATAATGCGCTTTACATGACATTTTTGCATATGTGGAGGAAAGAGAGGCAAGGAAAAAGTGGAGAAGTGGGATCTCATGCAAGAGCCAGCCTCTACTACATGGTGGAGCATTGGGAGAGGTACCTGTATGGAGGTGGTCAGGAATCGAGAGACTCACGCCGGTCATAGCGCCGCAGTTAAAATGATAATGGCAAGTCAAATCACGGGGCCCCACCTGTCCAGTGATATACTTTTTGTCACATCCACTTAAGAATCCAATGATATACTTTTTGTCACATAGTAACTCATATTTAGTTAGTCAAATGGATGACCTAGAACTACGTGCAGGCCCTACAAACTGAGATGCCTAAAAATAAAAAAACCGAGACGGAGAGGGTAGTTCAGCACGTATCTTTTTAGATCAATATAGTCGGGATTCACCAAGGAGCAAAACCAAGTGGTAGGCTGCTCCTGTCGTGTTGGCGTAGCAACTCAAGCAAGGTCAGTCCGCACACAAAATGGCGACACACTTAACATGACCCCTTTGGCCGACATGTGGCTCATCCATCATCTTGTTCCACGTGCGATGCACCAAATTACTGTTCGGAGCAACGGTTGGAATTGGAGGCACCCCGGTCGTAGTGCCGCACTAGAAGAAAATGAGCGATGAGGGGTCAAATCACAAAGCCCCACCTTTCCCGCATTAAGCTGGATGGATGAAGCAACCATCATTTCACTCTAGGGCGCAAGAGCATAAAGAAAAGATAAAACAATGATGCGTGCGGCAGCTACCTAGGGCACCCTAGGGTAGGGGTCTCCACTACAGATCTTTTTTTTAAAAGCGCCTCCACTACAAATCGGCTTCTCCCTCGTCCTCTTGAAGAAAACCGATGATGAGTGCGGCGGTATGGTTTCTAGGAGTACTACGGCGTGCGGGGCCACGTTGTAGTAAACGGGTTCGATTCGACGCCTTAAATATGCGTGGGCCGCTTGGTTTTATGGGAACAAGGCAGCATTTTGGGTTCGGGGACCAGTGGAGATATAGTACGCACAAAAAATTGTGGACGTAGGTTTGACCGAAAGGCAATGATGCATGGGCCCTGCATTTTGATATACCCAGGGCCGCGTGAATTTTGCTACTCTACTCAAAACTAGTAAGGTACACATGTATTGAACGCAGGAGACTTTGAAACCAAATTATGAATAAATACACACTATAGCATGTAAAGCTTTGAGTCATATATGCATGATGTAGATGTTCATTTAGTTCTTATAGTTCATCTCATTCAAAATCAATTAGTTTTTAAAAAATGTCAAGATTCATGGGGTTGTGCATTGTAAATCATTATATAAAAAACAAATAATGGAAATTCATTTAGAAAAAATAATCAATTATGATACGGAAGATTCTAGAACAAAGGAGAAGTGCTTGTGTTTTGAGGTTTGTGCATTATGCTTAAGTTCAACCATGGAGTCTTCTAAATTGTACATGTGGCAGATCTGGTGGAATGTTGATGATATCCAACGGCCAGTAGTGCTCGGATTTGCCTATCTCTGCACTGTCGGGTTAGCTTCTTCCAGCGACCATCTTCAAAGTTATTGGCACACTATATAGTTCTTGTGCCATAGTTGCATGTTTTGGAAAAAAGCTACTAGTGGGTTATACTATCTATTTAGGAATAGAAGATGTATACATGGAAGTTGTAGGGAAAGAGATGACATGGAGCATATCAATTCCTATGAGTAGGGATTGGAAAAGAGATGTCATTTGGTTCACATCATAGGAACTTTTCTATTGAAACTAGAGATGACATGTATCTCAATTCCTATGAGGAGGGATTAGAAAAGAGATGTAATTTGGTTCATATCATAGGAACTTTTCTATTGAATATACGTTAATGTTTATTTTCCTTTGAAATTAAGGGAGTATAGGAATCCATTCATATGAACCAAGTGGCTCTAAATCTATAGAAATGATATCATGTTTATTTCCTTTGAAATGTGGAGTATATGAATCTATTCCTATGAACCAATTGGCTCTAAAGGAAAAAATCCTATAAAAATCATATTATATAGAGTTCCTATGATATTCCTCGACACTAAAGGATGCTTGAAATTGCTGCGGGGGAGACGATGGTCTTTCCTTGTAGAATCCTCACCCATCTTTATAGTTACCTTTCGAAGAAGAACGAAATGATATATACATGGTATTCTACATGTGCAATTTGGTACACAAAAACTCAGTAAAAGTTTGCGAGGTTCGAATTTTCAATAGAGCTATATGCACTGCATTTCGGAATGGAGGGAGCATACGACAGTTGCTAACACTGACGTGGAAGATTTGTGTGTAGGAGGAGTGGTTGTTCTGTTAAATGACATGGCAAAACTGACACTGTCGGATGCCGATCTAACGGTTCTTACGGCGTTCGTCAGGAAAAGGCTTGTGGCGAACGTTTGTCGGATAATGATTTACGGACACACGCATTGCATTGATACGTGCCCCCCTCTCTCTCACGCACACGCACCGTCATGAGTCACGACTCTCCCGAGTCCTCTCGCAGACTCGCACGTCGCACCCACCGTCCATCTGCAGGTAGACGTCACGCACATATGTGCTCTTCACACCCTACCCTCAGAACTTCTAAAAACAAAAAGACGGCGCGCACATTTTATTTTAGCTCACACGTCACACACTTATACTATTACTCTTGCGACGAGCTGTCGGTGTACTAGAGTAGGGGTACCCTAGTATCCCGAACTTGTGCACGGGCATTCGCAGCATCCCGCGGCAAGGCTTGCCAGGTGATCGCCAAGGCCCTCTATGGTTCCTTCGGAGCCATTCAAGAACAAAGTATTTAAGCCAAGGAGACAAGTCCCCGGCAAGAGGAGCTTGCCTGGAAGGCCACTCGAGGCAAGAGACCCCGGCAAGAGGAGCTTGCCGGGAAGGCCAACCAGAGCATCTCAAGGAACTTACCGCGACGCGCCACACGTCCCGGCAGGACCCGGCGAGCGACAAGCTTCCAGACGCGGCAAGACAACGGCCGCGGCAAGGTGTTTGCCGCGGCAAGCCACCACTCTGTACCTGCGCTCCAGCACACCCACTTACGTGTCGCTCTGGGACCCTTCCAGGCGTACGTGGCGGGAGGCTGTGCAGCCAGGGGTACACTGTGGCATGAGACGCTGACAAGATCGCCATCGTGGCAAGCGGTGGCGCCCCTGATGGTCCCTTTTCTGCACCGTCTGGGCGACGTAGATAGGCATTTAATGCCTTTGTCCCCTGCCGTCAGGGTTAGGTATGATTCACTGTGTAGGTAGCTGTACCTACCGCACCACCTTTCCATTTTTGCCCTTGCCTACGTTGCCACCTGTTGGAGACCCCTTTAGCATATAAAAGGAGGCCCATGCACAATGTAGAGGAGGTCCCCCAGGAGGACGGACAGTAGAACACTCACGCTCGGTCTCGTTAGCTGCTGGTGTGTACTGTAGCACCCAGCGCTCCCGAGCAAGAACTCAATACAATCCACAAAGTAGAAGTAGGAGTATTATCTCTCCGGAGAGCTCCGAAGCTGGGTAAAACCCCTCGCGTGCCTCGCCTCGATCCGCTCTTTGCGCGGCCTCCGCCCCCCGCCGAACCGAGAAGGGGCTCCGTCCCCATAGGTGCTCGAGGAGCCAGATTTCCCCCGCATCTTTGGTGCGCCACGTAGGGGGCGTCGAGGTTGTGTGAACCTGATCCGGCGTTCACGCAAGCTAGATCTTCATCGACTTCATCAACATGCCGCCGAAGAAGAAGGCTTTGGAGGCAGTTGCTCCGTCCACATCGAACCCACCGCCGCCGGAGCAAACGGCTGGTGGGGAAGACGCCGGCGGAAGAACGGGCGTCGACGAGGTAGCCCACGGTGCTGCCAGGTCCAAGGACAAGGCTGCGCTGCCCGTCGGCGGCGTAGCAGGCTCCCACGACGACCGGGCGTCCGTGGATGCCCCACGCCCACCTCAGGAAGCGCGGGACCGGCAGCGTCGTGGTACTCACGGTACCATACGCTCGCTGGACCCAAATCGAGCTGGCGGATCTCGGGATGCTCAAGGCCAGTATGCACGCCAACGTGCTGGCGCGAGCAAGGCACGGTCGCCTGGACGGAATACTTCTCCTTCTAACATCGTTGGAAGTCCGAGCATATCCCGCTCCTCGCACCGTTTGCCACCGCTACCCGCCACTCCAGCAGAAGCTTTGGCGCGAGCTCAACTGCTCCTAGACTTCCCTCCAACGCCAGACAAGATCGACGACTGGAGGGCCACCATTCAGAGCCTCATCGGCTTCGCCAACGGCGACACTCCGCGGCAGCCAACCACATCGCAGCCGCGGCAAGCCAGCCAGGTGCGAGCCGATGGCGAAAAAACCGGTGGGGGTGCGACCACCATGCACTCCCCGCCCCGAAGGTCAAGATCGCCGACTCGCCGGGTCCACCGCGACAGCGACTCCACTGCTTCATCAGATCCGCGAACTCGTCGCGATCAGCGCCACGTTCTTCACGAACGACAGCAAGAAGACGCTCGTACTCGTATCGAGCGCCGAAGAGAAACGCGGCGTCATTCGGACCGGTGCGCTGGGCCCACTGTCGACATGCATGCGCCAGGGGAACCAGGCGACCTGCCGTATGCGGTAGGTTGCCCTGCGTTTACTCGTGAGCTGCGGCAAGTCCAGTGGCCCAGCACGAAGAATTTCAAGCCAGACGTGCCCGAGAAGTACGACGGCAGGTTGCATCCGTCGGAGTTCCTCAGCATCTACACCATCACGGTGCAGGCTGCCGGGGAGCGAGACGACAAGATCCTTGCCAACTACTTCCCGCTGGTGCTCAAACCCAACGTCAGGTCCTGGCTCATGCACTTGCCGGACAACTCCATATCTTCCTGGGCAGACCTGTGCCATCAGTTTGTCGTCACCACATTGGCGCAAGAGCGCTTGCCGGCAAAGCTTTCCTGCCAGGCTTCTTTTGGCCGTCAGCCCTCCAGGATGCAACTGCACAAGTAACCAAGTGTGAAGCGTGCCAGTTCCATTCCAAGCAGATACACCAGCCATCTCAAGCTCTCCAGACGATCCCTTTATCCTGGCCATTTTCGGTCTGGGGGCTCGGCATCCTCGGCCCCTTCCCCCGAGCAGTCGGGGGCTTTGAGTACTTGTACGTCACAATCGACAAGTTCACAAAGTGGCCGGAAGTGGAACCAGTGAGGAAGGTGACAGCACAATCAGCAGTCAAGTTCTTCAGGTCGATTGTTTGCCGCTTCGGGATCCCTAACAGGATCATCACCGACAACGGTACGCAATTCACGAGCCGCACCTTCATGCAGTACGTCCAAGATCTTGGCGCCAAGGTCTGCTTCGCTTCTGTTGCTCACCCCAGGAGCAACGGTCAAGCGGAAAGGGCAAATGCTGAAGTGTTGTGTGGTCTCAAGACCAGGACTTTCGACAGGCTGCACAAGTGTGGAAGAAACTGGATTGAGGTGCTGCCGGTGGTTCTTTGGTCGATCAGGACGACGCCAAATCGAGCCACTGGCTAGACACCTTTCGCTCTAGTCTATGGAGCAGAGGCAGTTATCCCCACGGAACTCGTATACGGGTCACCTCGAGTGCTCGCTTATGATGAGCTTGAGCAAGAGCAGCTGCGACAAGATGACGCGCTGCTCCTTGAGGAAGACCGTCTTCAGGCTGCTGTATGAGCTGCTCGATACCAGCAAGCTTTGCCCGCTACCATAGCCGCAAAGTTAAAGCCAGAAGTCTCTAGGAAGGCGACCTTGTTCTTCGGCGCGTTCATTCCGCCAAGAATTCCAACAAGTTGACGCCGAAGTGGGAAGGCCCTTACCGGGTGAAACGAGTCACTACGCCTGGCGCTGTCCGCCTTGAGACCGAAGATGTCTTTCCGGTGAGCAACTCCTGGAACATCGAGCTTCTTCGTAAGTTTTACCCGTAAGGCCCGGTTGTCAGACCCTGTCCGGCAACCACCATTTTGTACAAGTCTTGCCGTTGTTGCATGTAATCCTTTGTACAAAGCTAGGCGCAGACCCTGTGCATAAATAAAGCTCACGTGCTCCGCACACCTTGTCAATTTCATGCTTTTCTGCATGAATTATCTGACACTTTGTGCAGCGAACACCCCCGGTAAGCAATAACGAGCCATAAGGCTCCATATCATTATTTTCTCTACTTTCTTTCTTTTATCTTTCAAGGAAATGAAGGATCCTTCTGAAGGAAATATGCCCTAGAGGCAATAATAAAGTTATTATTTATTTCCTTACATATCATGATAAATGTTTATTATTCATGCTAGAATTGTATTAACCGGAAACATAATACATGTGTGAGTACATAGACAAACAGAGTGTCACTAGTATGCCTCTACCTGACTAGCTCGTTAATCAAAGATGGTTATGTTTCCTAACCATGAACAAAGAGTTGTTATTTGATTAACAAGGTCACATCATTAGTTGAATGATCTGATTGACATGACCCATTCCATTAGCTTAGCACCCGATCGTTTAGTATGTTGCTATTGCTTTTATCCATGACTTATACATGTTCCTATGACTATGAGATTATGCAACTCCCGTTTGCCGGAGGAACACTTTGGGTGCTACCAAACGTCACAACGTAACTGGGTGATTATAAAGGAGTACATGTGTCACCAAAGGTAGATGTTGGGTTGGCGTATTTCGAGAGTAGGATTTGTCACTCCGATTGTCGGAGAGGTATCTCTGGGCCCTCTCGGTAATGCACATCACATAAGCCTTGCAAGCATTGCAACTAATGAGTTAGTTGCGAGATGATGTATTATGGAACGAGTAAAGAGACTTGCCGGTAACAAGATTGAACTAGGTATTGGATACCGACGATCGAATCTCGGGTAAGTAACATACCGATGACAAAGGGAACAACGTATGTTGTTATGCGGTCTGACCGATAAAGATCTTCGTAGAATATGTAGGAGCCAATATGGGCATCCAGGTCCCGCTATTGGTTATTGACCGGAGATGTGTCTCGGTCATGTCTACATTGTTCTCGAACCGTAGGTTCCGCACGCTTAACGTTACGATGACATTATTATGAGTTTATGCATTTTGATGTACCGAAGGTTGTTCGGAGTCCCGGATGAGATCACGGACATGACGATGAGTCTCGAAATGGTCGAGACATAAAGATTGATATATTGGAAGCCTATGTTTGGACATCGGAAGTGTTCCAGGTGAAATCAGGATTTTACCGGAATACCGGGATGGTTAACGGAACCCCCCGGGAGCCAAATGGGCCAACATGGGCCTTGGTGGAAAGGTGAAAGGGCTGCCCTCATGGGCTGCGCGCCTCTCCCCTCCCCTAGTCCTATTAGGACTAGGAGAGGTGGCCGGCCCCCTCTCTCTCTCTCCCTCTTTGAGGAATCCTATTCCAACTAGGATTGGGGGGGGGGGAATCCTACTCCCGGAGGGAGTAGGACTCTCCTGGCGCGCCACCCTTGGCCGGCTAGACCCTCCCCCTTGGATCCTTTATATACGGAGGCAGGGGGCACCCCATAGACACACAAGTTGATCCTTGAGATCGTTCCTTATCCGTGTGCGGTGCCCCCTTCCACCAAATTCCACCTCGGTCATATTGTCGCAGTGCTTAGGCGAAGCCCTGCGTCAGTAGTACATCAAGATCGTCACCACGCCGTCGTGCTGACGGAACTCTTCCCCGGCGCTTTGCTGGATCGGAGCCCGGGGATCGTCATCGAGCTGAACGTGTGCTAAGAACTCGGAGGTGCCGGAGTAACGGTGCTTGGATCGGTCGGACCGGGAAGAAGATGTACGACTACTTCCTCTACGTTGTGTCAAACGCTTCCGTTGCAATCTACAAGGGTACGTAGATCATACTCTCCTCTCGTTGCTATGCATCACCATGATGTTGCGTGTGCGTAGGAAATTTTTTGAAATTACTACGTTCCCCAACAGTGGCATCCGAGCCTAGGTTTTTATGGTTTGATGTTATTTGCACGAGTAGAACACAAGTAAGTTGTGGGCGATATAAGTCATACTTCCTACCAGCATGTCATACTTTGGTTCGGCGGTATTGTTGGACGAGACGATCCGGACCAACCTTACGCGTACTCTTACGCGAGACCGGTTCCCTCGACGTGCTTTGCACATAGATGGCTTGCGGAAGACTGTCTCTCCAACTTTAGTTGAACCGAGTGTGGCTACGCCCGGTCCTTGAGAAGGTTAAAACGGAGTCTATTTGACAAACTACCGTTGTGGTTTTGATGCGTAGGTAAGATGAGTTCTTGCTTAAGCCCGTAGCAGCCACGTAAAACTTGCAACAACAAAGTAGAGGACGTCTAACTTGTTTTTGCAGGGCATGTTGTGATGTGATATGGTCAAGACATGATGCTAAATTTTATTGTATGAGATGATCATGTTTTGTAACCGAGTTATCGGCAACTCGCAGGAGCCATATGGTTGTCGCTTTATTGTATGCAATGCAATCGCGATGTAATGCTTTACTTTATTACTAAGCGGTAGTGATAGTCGTGGAAGCATAAGATTGGCGAGACGACAACGATGCTACGATGGAGATCAAGGTGTCGCGCCGGTGACGATGGTGATCATGACGGTGCTTCGAAGATGGAGATCACAAGCACGAGATGATGATGGCCATATCATATCACTTATATTGATTGCATGTGATGTTTATCTTTTATGCATCTTATCTTGCTTTGATTGACGGTAGCATTATAAGATGATCTCTCACTAATTATCAAGAAGTGTTCTCCCTGAGTATGCACCGTTGCGAAAGTTCTTCGTGCTGAGACACCACGTGATGATCGGGTGTGATAGGCTCTACGTTCAAATACAACGGGTGCAAAACAGTTGCACACGCGGAATACTCAGGTTATACTTGACGAGCTATGCATATAAGATATGACCTCGGAACACGGAGACCGAAAGGTCGAGCGTGAATCATATAGTAGATATGATCAACATAATGATGTTCACCATTGAAGACTAAGCCATTTCACGTGATGATCGGTTATGGTTTAGTTGATTTGGATCATGTGATCACTTAGAAGATTAGAGGGATGTCTATCTAAGTGGGAGTTCTTAAGTAATATGATTAATTGAACTTTAATTTATCATGAACTTAGTCCTGGTAGTATTAGCATATCTATGTTGTAGATCAATAGCTCGCATTGTTGCTTCCCTGTGTTTATTTTGATATGTTCCTAGAGAAAATTGCGTTGAAAAATGTTAGTAGCAATGATGCGGATTGGATCCGTGATTTAAGGTTTATCCTCATTGCTGCACAGAAGAATTATGTCCTTGATGCACCGCTAGGTGACGGACCTATTGCAGGAGCAGATGTAGACGTTATGAACGTTGTGCTAGCTCAATATGATGACTACTTAATAGTTTAGTGCACCATGCTTAAACAGCTTAGAATCGGGACTTCAAAGACGTTTTGAACGTCATGGACCATATGAGATTTTCCAGGATTTGAAGTTAATATTTCAAGCAAATACCCGAGTTGAGAGATATGAAGTCTTCAACAAGTTCTATAGCTAAAATATGGAGGAGAATCGCTCAACTAGTGAGCATGAGCTCAGATTGTCTGGGTACTACAATCGCTTGAATCAAGTGGGAGTTAATCTTCTAGATAAGATAGTGATTGACAGAATTCTCTAGTCACCATCACCAAGTTAGTAGAACTTCGTGATGAACTATAATATGCAAGGGATGACAAAAGTAATTCCCAAGCTCTTCGTGATGCTGAAATCAACGAAGGTAGAAATCAAGAAAAACATCAAGTGTTGATGGTTGACAAGATCACTAGTTAAAAGAAAAGGGCAAAGGGAAGAAGAAGGGGAAATTCAAGAAGAACAGCAAGCAAGTTGCTGCTCAAGAGAAGAAACCCAAGTCTGGACCTAAGCCTGAGACTGAGTGCGTTTACTGCAAAGGGACTGGTCACTGGAAGCGGAACTGCCCCAAGTATTTGGCGGATAAGAAGGATGGCGAAGTGAACAAAGGTATATTTGATATACAGATTATTGATGTGTATTTTACTAGTGTTCATAGCAACCCCTCGGTATTTGATACTGGTTCAGCTGCTAAGAGTAGTAACTCGAAACGGGAGTTGCAGAATGAACAAAGACTAGTTAAGGGTGAAGTGACGATGAAAGTTGGAAGTAGTTCCAAGATTGATATGATCATCATCACACACTCCCTATACTTTCAGGATTAGTGATAAACCTAAATAAGTGTTATTTGGTGTTTGCGTTGAGCATAAATATGATTTGATCATGTTTATTGCAATACGATTATTCATTTAAGTTAGAGAACAATTGTTGTTCTGTTTACATGAATAGAACCTTTTATGGTCATACACACCCAATGAAAATAGTTCATTGGATCTCGATCGTAGTGATACACATATTCATAATATTGAAACCAAAAGATGCGAAGTTAATAATGATAGTGCAACCTATTTGTGGCACTGCCATTTAGGTCATATTGGTGTAAAGCGCATGAAGAAACTTCATGCTGATGGATTTTTGGAATCACTTGATTATGAATCACTTGATGCTTGCGAACCATGCCTCATGGGCAAGATGACTAAGACACCGTTCTCCGGAATAATGGAGCAAGCAACAGATTTGTTGGAAATCATACATACTGATGCATGTGGTCCGATGAATATTAAAGCTCGCGACAAGTATCATTATTTTCTGACCTTCACAGATGATTTGAGCAGATATGGGTATATCTACTTGATGAAACATAAGTCTGAAACATTTGAAAAGTTCAAAGAATTTCAGAGTGAAGTGGAGAATCATCGTAACAAGAAAATAAAAGTTTCTACGATATGATCGTGGAGGAGAATATTTGAGTTACGAGTTTGGTCTTCAATTAAAACAATGTGGAATAGTTTCACAAACTCATGCCACCTGGAACACCACAGCATAATGGTGTATCCGAACGTCATAACCGTACTTTATTGGATATAGTACAATCTATGATGTTTCTTACCGATTTACCAATATCGTTTTGGGATCATGCATTAGAGACAGCTCCATTCACATTAAAAAAGGGCACCATCTAAATCCGTTGAGACGACACCGTATGAACTGTGTTTTGGCAAGAAACCAAAGTTGTTGTGTCTTAATGTTTGGGGTTGTGATGCTTATATGAAAAAGTTTCATTCTGATAAGCTCAAACCCAAATCGGAGAAATATGTCTTCATAGGATACCCAAAGAAGACAGTTGGGTACACCTTCTATCACAGGTCCGAAGGCAAGATATTCATTGCTGAGAATGGATCCTTTCCAGAGAAGGAGTTTCTCTCGAAAGAAGTGATTGGGAGGAAAGTAGAAAACTTGATGAGGTAATTGTACCTTCTCCCTTATTGGAAAGTAGTTCATCACAGAAATCTATTCTTGTGACTACTACACCAATTAGTAAGGAAGCTAATGATAATGATCATGTAACTTCAAGATCAAGTTACTATTGAATCTCGTAAGTAAACCAGAGTGAGATCCGCACCAGAGTGGTACGGTAATCCTGTTCTGGAAGTCATGTTACTAGACCATGATGAACTTACGAACTATGAGGAAGCGATGATGAGCCCAGATTCCGCGAAATGGTTTGAGACCATGAAATCTGAGATATGATCCATGTATGAGAACAAAAGTATGGACTTTGATGGATTTGCCCGGTGATCGGCAAGCCATAGAATATAAATGGATCTTCAAGAGGAAGACGGACGCTGATAGTAGTGTTACTATCTACAAAGCTAGAATTGTCGCAAAAGGTTTTCGACAAGTTCAAAGTGTTGACTACGATGAGAGTTTCTCACTCGTATCTATGCTTAAGTCTGTCCGAATCATATTAGCAATTGCCGCATTTTATGAAATCTGGCAAATGGATAAACAAAATTGCATTCCTTAATAGATTTATTAAAGAAGAGTTGTATATGATGCAACCAGAAGGTTTTGTCAATCCTAAAGGTGCTAACAAAATATGCAAGCTCCAGCGATCCATCTATGGACTGGTGCAAGCATCTCGGAGTTGGAATATACACTTTGATAAGTTGATCAAAGCATATAGTTTTATACAGACTTGCGGTGAAGCCTGTATTTACAAGAAAGTGAGTGGGAGCACTACAACATTTTTGATAAGTATATGTGAATGACATATTGTTGATCGGAAATAATGTAGAATTATTCTGCAAAGCATAAAGGAGTGTTTGAAAGGAGTTTTTCAAAGAAAGACCTCGATGAAGCTGCTTACATATTGAGCATCAAAATCTATAGAGATAGATCAAGACGCTTGATAAGTTATTTCAATGAGTACATACCTTGACAAGATTTTGAAATAGTTCAAAATGGAACAGTCAAAGAAAGAGTTCTTGCCTGTATTACAAGGTGTTAAATTGAGTAAGACTCAAAGCCCGACCACGGCAGAAGATAGAAAGAGAATAAAAGTCATTCCCTATGCCTCAGCCATAGGTTCTATAAAGTATGTCATACTGTGTACCAGATCTATTGCATACCCTACCACTGAGTTTGGCAAGGGAGTACAATAGTGATCTAGGAGTAGATCACTAGACAGCGGTCAAAATTATCCTTAGTGGAATAAGGATATGTTTCTCGATTATGGAGGTGACAAAAGGTTCGTCGTAAAGGGTTACGTCGATGCAAGTTTTGACACTGATCTAGATGACTCTAAGTCTCAAATCTGGATACATATTGAAAGTGGGAGCAATTAGCTAGAGTAGCTCCGCGCAGAGTATTGTTGACATAGAAATTTGCAAAATACTTACGGATCTGAATGTGACAGACCCGTGGACTAAAATTATCTCACAAGCAAAACATGATCACACCTTAGTACTCTTTGGGTGTTAATCACATAAGCGATGTGAACTAGATTACTGACTCTAGTAAACCCTTTGGGTGTTGGTCACATATCGATGTGAACTATGGGTGTTAATCACATGGTGATGTGAACTATTGCTGGTAAATCACATGGCGATGTGAACTAGATTATTGACTCTAGTGCAAGTGGGAGACTGAAGGAAATATGCCCTAGAGGCAATAATAAAGTTATTATTTATTTCCTTACATATCATGATAAATGTTTATTATTCATGCTAGAATTGTATTAACCGGAAACATAATACATGTGTGAATACATAGACAAACAGAGTGTCACTAGTATGCCTCTACCTGACTAGCTCATTAATCAAAGATGGTTATGTTTCCTAACCATGAACAAAGAGTTGTTATTTGATTAACAAGGTCACATCATTAGTTGAATGATCTGATTGACATGACCGATTCCATTAGCTTAGCACCCGATCGTTTAGTATGTTGCTATTGCTTTTATCCATGACTTATACATGTTCCTATGACTATGAGATTATGCAACTCCCGTTTGCCGGAGGAACACTTTGGGTGCTACCAAACGTCACAACGTAACTGGGTGATTATAAAGGAGTACTACAGGTGTCACCAAAGGTAGATGTTGGGTTGGCGTATTTCGAGATTAGGATTTGTCACTCCGATTGTCGGAGAGGTATCTCTGGGCCCTCTCGGTAAAGCACATCACATAAGCCTTGCAAGCATTGCAACTAATGAGTTAGTTGCGAGATGATGTATTATGGAACGATTAAAGAGACTTGCCGGTAACAAGATTGAACTAGGTATTGGATACCGACGATCGAATCTTGGGTAAGTAACATACCGATGACAAAGGGAACAACGTATGTTGTTATGCGGTCTGATCGATAAAGATCTTCGTAGAATATGTAGGAGCCAATATGGGCATCCAGGTCCCGCTATTGGTTATTGACCGGAGATGTGTCTCGGTCATGTCTACATTGTTCTCGAACCGTAGGGTCCGCACGCTTAACGTTATGATGACATTATTATGAGTTTATGCATTTTGATGTACCGAAGGTTGTTCGGAGTCCTGGACGTGATCACGGACATGACGAGGAGTCTCGAAATGGTCGAGACATAAAGATTGATATATTGGAAGCCTATGTTTGGACATCAGAAGTGTTCCAGGTGAAATCAGGATTTTATCGGAATACCGGGAGGGTTAAGGGAACCCCCCGGGAGCCAAATGGGCCAACATGGGCCTTGGTGGAAAGGTGAAAGGGCTGCCCTCATGGGCTGCGCGCCTCTCCCCTCCCCTAGTCCTGTTAGGACTAGGAGAGGTGGCCGGCCCCCTCTCTCTCTCCCCCCCCCCTTTGAGGAATCCTATTCCAACTAGGATTGGGGGGGGGGGGAATCCTACTCCCGGAGGGAGTAGGACTCTCCTGGCGCGCCACCCTTGGCCGGCCAGCCCCTCCCCCTTGGATCCTTTATATACGGAGGCAGGGGGCACCCCATAGACACACAAGTTGATCCTTGAGATCGTTCCTTAGCCGTGTGCGGTGCCCCCTTCCACCAAATTCCACCTCGGTCATATTGTCGCAGTGCTTAGGCGAAGCCCTGCGTCAGTAGTACATCAAGATCGTCACCACGCCGTCGTGCTGACGGAACTCTTCCCCGACGCTTTGCTGGATCGGAGCCCGGGGATCGTCATCGAGCTGAACGTGTGCTAAGAACTCGGAGGTGCCGGAGTAACGGTGCTTGGATCGGTCGGACCGGGAAGAAGACGTACGACTACTTCCTCTACGTTGTGTCAAACGCTTCCGTTGCAATCTACAACGGTACGTAGATTATACTCTCCTCTCCTTGCTATGCATCACCATGATCTTGCGTGTGCGTAGGAATTTTTTTGAAATTACTACGTTCCCCAACACCTTCGCCCACAAGTTTGCCGGGGGGGAAGGGGAAGATAATGGTATGGACCAGGCGTCGTTCAAGAAAAGTTTAGCCTTGCCGGGAAGCAAACAACAGAAAAGCTAAGTGCCAAAGTTTGAGCAATCAGATTTTTTAATTTTAAGTTATTTTCCTTGAACGACCATGCTTTGTATGGAAAACCTGTGCGCGAAGGAACTGGCTCGTGGCTAGTTGCGCCCTTACTTTGTTTCGAGTTCGCTCAACAGTTTAAGTGTGCTGCGACTAGAGTCGCACCCTTACTTTGTTTCGAGCCTGCTCAACAACTTAAGCGAGCTGCGACTAGTTACGACAAGGTTTCTTGTCGGCAACGGCACTGCCAGCAAGCTGCTGACGTCCCGCACTCAGCGCTCGCGGCAAAAGTGCCTACGCCGGCAAGTTCCCTAAGAGCGTAGGGCAAAAACATACAAAGGAGGGAATTCAGTAAAGGAAATAACATTGCAATAGCTACCCAAAACAAAGTTATATATTACAAGATAGCTTGTCGCGGTTCTAATAGACTGCTTTCATAACATGATTAGCAGCGACAAGAAAAGAAGAAAACGGGCGGCCTAGTCCACGCGATCGCCCTCAACCCTCTTGATCCCGCTCACCTTGTCCACAATGGGTGCGACAAGGTCCTTGAGCGCCTCCAGATCAGCTTCCGCCGGCAGGGATCTGAGGACATTGGTGAGGTTGAGGCCCGGGTTGCGGAAGGCTACCTTCACCAACACCTTCTGAAGAGCTCCCGCACAGATCTTGCGCGACTCGTCGGCCAACTACTTTGGGATCCTTTCCCTGAGTCGCTGAAGGGCCGTCGCCACGCCTTTGAAGAACAGAGTGAGCTTGGCGTTGGATGGGAGGGTCTCATCAGAGGGATACCCGAGATCCCCCATCCCCAGCTGCATCAGCTCCTTGTCGATGTCTGCGGCAGCATTCACAAGACCCTCCGTCCACTGCTCCACAGTCTCTCTAAAATCATTATGGGTGGCGGCAATGCTCTCCAGCAGCGCCTTGTCAACCTTGATCTCCTTCTTCAGGGACGCCTCCTGCTCCCTGGCGCCGTCCAGCGTCTTGGTCATGGCAGCCAGCTTTAGCTCAAGATCGGCGTTGGAACCCTTGGCGGCACTAAGCTCCTTCACCTTCTCGGCGAGACGACCCTGCAGCTCGCCAAAAGTGTAGGCGTCCTTATCACGCTCATGCTTGAGCGCGGCAAGCGCTTCACCGCTCGCCTTAAGATCAGCCTCCAGCTGCGCCACCTTCGTCTCCAGCTCCTTCTTGGTGGCCTCGGCAGCTACAACAGCGTCCTTTATTTCCTTGAGAGCTCCGCTGAGTGTTTGCTCGCGCGCAGCAAGCTCCTCTTCGTGGCTATTCAGGCTGGCTTTCAGCTACACCAATTCACCCTCCCGCGCATATATCTCCTCGGCGGCAAGCCGCTATTGCTCTGCAACTTCTGCCTTCTCGAGGGTGAAGGCCTTCTGTGCCTCATCAAGCTGCACACGCTCCGCCGCCAGCGACTGGAGAGCTGCCTGGTTGAGACGCCGGAGCTCCTCCGCGCGCTTCTCCATGTCCACCCCCGCCTTCGCGACAATCGCTTTGCGGGACTCCAGTTTGGCTTGTCGAGCGCGGTAGAGCGACACCAGCTTCCGCAGCAGTGGCTCCTCCTCAGGCCCGTCGCTGCTACTGCCTGGCGCGTCGACCAGCGTCAGCCCAGCGGAGGCGAGCACCTCCACGTCAAAGCTTTCTCCTTCGACCGGCACCCTGGATGTTGACGCCCAGGGGACGTTGATGAAGACGCCATCGCCGGCCTTCAAGTAGACGCCTGGCTGGGGCTCTTCGGAGCCTGGCGCTGCGGCAGTGGCGGGAGGATCGGCGGTCGGTGTAGCGCCTGTCGCTCCTGCGGCCTCAGAGTCGTCAGTGCGATCGCCGGACCCCTCGTCGGCTGCTGCGGCGGCAGCCCTGGCGGCCTCTTCGCCGGCGGGATCATCAGCGCCGGCCGCTTCTTCGGTGGCGGCGGCATCGTCAGCAGCGACCTCGGTCTCCATCGGCTCCACAGTGGATGGATCTGACGGCCGGAAAAGGAAGAAAAGTCAAGCAAATACCCAAAAAGAAGAACACAAGGGAAGTTTAGAAGCAAGGAGTACCTGTACCAGGCTCAGTAGTTGGGACCTCCGCTGCCGGGGGGTCGCTGGTACTGTCCCTTGCCGAAGACTTCTCCCTTGCCGGGGAGCTCCCCCTCGTCGTAGACTTTTCCCTTGCCGGGGAGCTCTCCCTTGTCGGAGACTTCTGCCTTGCCGGGGAGTTCTCCCTTGTTGAAGGATTCTCCTTTACCGGAGAACTCTCCCTTGGCGGCGTAGTCGAAGCAGATGGCATGTCAGGGGCGGCGTCCGGACGCTCCTGGTGGGGCTGCTCTGCTCCTACACAAGCCAACAGTCAGATATCAGCAAGCAAAGAGTATCCATGCGCGCCTAACAGCGGGAAGTAAACCATATACTTACGCTGGGGGCTGCGCTGGGGGCTGCTCTGAAGAACAGCTGTCGGGTCCGGCAAGTTTGACTCGGGCGCACCCCCTGCTGGCACGGTGGGATCATCCTCGATGACAATGACCGGGACCTTGGCTCTCTTTGCCATTCTCTGGGCCAAAGTCCTAAAAAGGAATAAGTTCAGAGTAAAGCAAATGAGATACAAGACAAGACAGCAAGTATTGAAGACATGCAAATACAACAAGGATCTTACTCTTCTTCATCCTCGTCGGAGCTGAGCGCGGAGAAGTCAAAGCCTGGCCCACCTCCGGCGCGAGGAGGCAGAGGAGTAGGATCCCTTGGCCACTTGGCGGGAGCTGGAGCGGCGGACGCTCCAGTTGCCGCTGCAGCGTGAGGTGCTTCCGCAGCAACAGAACTTGCCGCGGTGGAGCGTGTCGTGCGGCGCGGCGGGGGTTGACTCGTCCGCCGCTCCGCTACGTCCCCGGCCTTGCGAAGACGCCTTCTTGATGGAGCCGGGGGCTCCGCTTGTGGAGCCGGGGGCTCCGCTTGTGGAGCCGGGGGCTCCGCTTGCGGCAAGCTGTCCGAAGACGAAGAGGAAGAGGAGCCGATCTCCAACGAGCCGCTCGTATCCTCGGCGGGCCCGCTCGGCCCGACGTCATGCCCGGCGGACCTCTTCTCGCCGGCAAGCTCCTCTCGATCGGCAAGGCTTGCCGCCTCTGCTGCATCTGCCTCCTCCACGGTGAACCCAAACTCGCCCGCAGCTGCGGCTGCGGCCGCCTCTTCCAGCCTGGTGGCGATGCGTTTGAGCTCATCTTCGGTAGTGTCCCGGGTGAGGCCCCTCTTCTCATCGGCGTCGACCGGCACTTCTATCAAGTTATCGAAGAACGCTCGCACGACATCGTCTGCAGGCTCTATCCAGGCTGGATCAATTCCGTGCGAGTCGCACAGCGGCATCATTGCACGGATGCGGTCGAGCGCGGAGTTGTTGCACAGCGAAACAACACCCCTCGGCAACCTGAACACTTCGGGGTGCTGGGGGTCGTGCTTTAACAGCTCCTGGAGCATCGTGTTGAGCTCCAGGACAGTGAAGTTGAAGTTGAGGCCCGGCCGCAACCTCATGATATCCGCCGCATTCTGGAACTCCCAGGCGGGTCTCCTCCTCTCCTGCAGGGGGGCAATGCGACGGCGGAGGAAATCTGCGCCAACCGCTCCTACAGTAAGCCCGGCAAGCCTGAGGCGTAGGATCCGGGCGACGGCAATCTTTAGTCTGTCGTCTTCCGGGGCCAGGCTACTCCAATCACTGTCGCGCACTACTGGGGTTTCGCACAGAGCAGTAAACGGCTGCGGGTTCTCCTCGACAATCAGGCACCAGTCCGCCCTCCACTCCTCTCACTTGCTGCGGAACTCTCCATCGAGATAAGCATCCTTCTTGCCGGCTTTCAAGATCCAGGCGATTCCGCCGAATAAAGCCTCTCCTTTCTCAACCCGAGGCGAAAAGAAATGGCGGAAAAGGGCTACGTTTGGATGGATCCCGACAAAGTTTTCGCAGAGATGTGCGAAACTGCCATGGTCAGGACAGCATTGGGGGTGAAGTCAAGGAGGTGGAGCCCGTAGGTGTTCATGATATCACAAAAGAATTCAGAAAAGGGCGGGCAGAGCGCACAGTAGAAGAACAAGGCGAAGAAGGGATACCCAGTGGGATACTTATCCCAAGCAGTGGCTGGGAGTACCTTCGTGCGCGGATGCGCTCGCGTCCCCGTCGACCAGAAGAGGTAGAAGTCCTCCTTCAGCTCTGCCGCCTCGAGACTCGGAGGGAAGATTGCCCGCTCCTTTCGCAGCGCCGCGAGCCGCTGCGCCTTGGCCGACTTTGCCTTCTCGGCTTTCGGAGCCATGGCGGGAATGGTGAGGGAGGACGACGGCGTTGGTGGTGCTGGTGGCGATGGGGGCGGGGCGCTGCTCTCCTTCGGCTTTGGGAAGAAGGGGAGTGGCGGACTCGAGGAGGGAATAGCAACGGGCAGATGGGCGAACTGCCCTTGTTCCCCCTGCTTATAAGGAGGGAGGGGGCAGACGGTCCATCTTTCCCGAATAAAAGAACCACCCACGACTTCTCCCACGACACCGCAATCGATGCATGCCGTTCGGGGAGGGCGCGGTGGGTGCGGAGCAAGATACGACGTGACCGAGGCCGCGCGTGCCCGTGCCCTGTTTTGGGCCTGGCCCAACAGCGCTCGGCACCGTGTATGGCCCAGGCCCGGGGGCTCCTGTCGGTGTACTAGAGTAGGGGTACCCTAGTATCCCGAACTTGTGCACGGGCAGTCGCAGCATCCCGCGGCAAGGCTTGCCAGGTGATCGCCAAGGCCCTCTATGGTTCCTTTGGAGCCATTCAAGAACAAAGTATTTAAGCCAAGGAGACAAGTCCCCGGCAAGAGGAGCTTGCCGGGATGGCCACTCGAGGCACAAGACCCCGGCAAGAGGAGCTTGCTGGGAAGGCCAACCTGAGCATCTCAAGGAACTTACCGCGACGCGACACGCGTCCCGGCAGGACCCGGCGAGCGACAAGCTTCCAGACGCGGCAAGACAACGACCGCGGCAAGGTGTTTGCCGCGGCAAGCCACCACTCTGTACCTGCGCTCTAGCACACCCACTTACGTGTCGCTCTGGGACCCCTCCAGGCGTACGTGGCGGGAGGTTGTGCAGCCAGGGGTACACTGTGGCACGCGGCGCTGACAAGATCGCCATCGTGGCAAGCGGTGGCGCCCCTGGCGGTCCCTTTTCTGCATCGTCTGGGCGACGTAGATAGGCATTTAATGCCTTTGTCCCCTGCTGTCAGGGTTAGGTATGATTCACTGTGTAGGTAGTTGTACCTACCGCACCACCTTTCCATTTTTGCCCTTGCCTACGTTGCCACCTGTTGGAGACCCCTTGAGCATATAAAAGGAGGCCCATGCACAACGTAGAGGAGGGCCCCCAGGAGGACGGACAGTAGAACACTCACGCTCGGTCTCGTTAGCTGCTGGTGTGTACTGTAGCACTCAGCGCTCCCGAGCAAGAACTCAATACAATCCACAATGCAGCAGGAGGAGTATTATCTCTCCGGAGAGCTCCGAAGCTAGGTAAAACCCCTCGCGTGCCTCGCCTCGATCCGCTCTTTGCGCGACCTCCGCCCCCCGCCGAACCGAGAAGGGGCTCCGTCCCCATAGGTGCTCGAGGAGCCAGATTTCCCCGGCACAAACGTTCTTCGGGCATAGTATATTGTACTCTCACAAAGAGAAGCGGTGCACGCACGCACTAGTTCTCTCACACCAACTCGCGGGTACACGTAGGAGCACATTTTTTGAAGCTGGTACAACAAAATCACTCCACTATATATAAAAGCAGGAGCCTTAGCGCTTGCTTTACTAGGGTTCCTCTCGTTCACTCTCTCATGCTCTCCAGATCTCAGCAACACATAGGTGGCCACACTCTCTCTCAGCTCACGGCTGGTCACAAATCCGGCCGGACAACCTCGACCGGGGCAGGGGTGTAGGTGCATCGTTCACGCTGTCGTCAGCGGCGAGGGAGGAGACCAATGGCTGCCCGTGTGTCCCGATCGGCGGCCGTGTCGTTCTCTCCAAGAGAGCGCCGACTCAGGAGGGCCTTCGACCCCTTCTTCCTCCCTGCGGTATTGTGGCCAAGATGAGGCCTCCTGACACAGTCTTTGCCACATGCCGACGACCCTCAGGTATATATTCCTTCAAAACCTGCCTTGCTCTACTACCCCAAATCCCTTCGTGTGGATCCTTTTCTACTTCCATCGGCTGTTCCAAAGCCACCTAGACTTCTACTATTGTTAGAAGTAAAGCTAGTTCATACAGTCGACTCAAAGCGTTGGTTGAAACAGGGAAGAAAGTGGGAAAGCTGTAGCATGAATCTAGGACTTGGTTCTAAGAGGAAATGGGGGAAACTAGTAATATTTGTCACTGTTTAAATAACCGTATGTCGTATTTGCGCAAACAGGGATGTCTGTCTCCATATCATTTCGGGATGTCTGTCTCCGTATCGTTTCTATCCCCGCAATCAAAAGCACACACCTCAGTTTTAGTACAACTGCGCAAAATGAGATGGCTATCCCTCGTTGTCGTCGTCTAACCTCCCGTCTTCAAGGTATCCCTACATTGGTAGTAACTAAGGTAGAATGACCAACGCAATCTAAAAGAAGTTGATTCATATGTTTTACTTCCTGATTGCAGTGCAGGGACGACCGAAAACAACTCCATCCTAGTCCGGAATGCACTCTCTACCAGTTCATCCATGGACCGAGGACTAGCTGGCACGGCTGCATGGTGGTTTTTTGGACAGGTGCACGGACAAGAGGCATTGTGGTCTGCTTATTTCTGCAAATAGCAGTGCTTAAATTTAGCGGAATGCACAAGCATTTCAGCTGGTCAGTACACTACATGGTTCAGTTCAGCATTCCAGCTGAGACCACAATTATAATTGGTTATTCTAGAATGAGAGAACCTAACCCTGGATGGTGGCAACAAGAAAAAACCAGAGTGAACTCCAGGAAATTTAAGCCTGCCGGGAGGCCCTTTGCTCAGAGTAGCCTTGCTTGTTTTTCCCTGATTTGTAAACCTTCTCACAACTTTGTCTTTTGCTGTCAACTAGTATATGTTTGTTATGTTCTATGAATCATTGAGATGTATAAAATTGCTTAACTTATGCTTTTCTAGTTTTTTATGAAGACGAGTTTGATGTGAGTGTTCCACATGAGCGCTGGACTAGCGTGTGAACGTTTGGAATTTATTACATTGTGGCCTCAATTAACTGCATGAACCATAGTAACAAGATACATAGTTGCTTATATGTCAGACAGCAGATTGTTGATTGTTAGATGGTCGATAGCCTAGTGTTGAAGCGAGCTGAGCCAATGTGTCGTGTTTTGCACAACTGCTTACAAGTGGGGTAGCACCAACAGTGTTTACAAGTACTTATGTATACGTTGGCGCACGTTTCTCGAATGAGTTCTCTATTTCTTCAAAACACACACTGCTCGTATGATAAACCGTGACAACTTATGTCTTACCATGCCATATTCATGAAAAAGCTAGTGAGGACGCATCTGTTTCGGCAACAATTACGATGGTTCTCACATGATTCACGGGCACACAAAAGTAGAAGCAGTTCCCATAGACGGATTCAAACAGAGTACTAGCCCCAGAGGGGTCGATAATAGACAAGGTTTGTATAATTAGACACAATCTAAACTACTACTAAACACTAGCTGGGGCAACTATTTCATGCCTCCATCTAATTTGGGCTGGACACAAGACGGACCTTGCCATGAACATCATCGAGGACGTCCCGCAGCAGCTCAATCATGTGAACCTTCATGAAGACAACCTAGTGGCCTTGCCACTGATAAACTTGTTTGTGGAGGCATGCCACATCATCTTCATGCGTAAGGTTGACAAGAATAGTATGCCTCACAAAAGAAGGAGTAGCGAACTTCTTGTGCTTCAGTACACCCTGGACAACACGCCTAACAACAGTGAGGTTGGAATACAACTCTTCATTGGTATAACCGCAAATGGCTTCCAGGATCCAACAGCCTAAGAACTCTGTTTTCCCAATGCGTATATTCAGGTCGTCCGCCTCATAGCGAGTGACATGTACAACCACGCAATCCTTTTCTGCAACAGGGCTCTAATTGAAACAGAAACAAATTCTAAATTACTTTTCAGTATAAGAAACACAAGTTATTTAAACGACTATGTATAGCATGGCATCGAAGCGAATAAAATTTTGCATTATTAATCACCACATACTTCCTTTTCTAAAAAAAATCACCACATACTTAGATGAAAAACCACAATCGAGATCGGCAAAGAAGGAAATCACCTTGGGCAGCTCAGCGGGGGGGGGGGGGGGACACATCCTCGAAGGGGGAAAACTGATCATGCATTGCCGCGGGGGCTGTAACCTCAAACGGGGCGTTGACCATCTCAGTAGTGGTCGTGAGCGTATCTGGGGTCGGCTCGGTGGTTGCCTCCATCTACATGGAGCTCTCTGTCTCGTGGGGATCAGCCTCCCGCATCTGCTCCAATATCGGCAAATCTTTGCCTGGTTCTCCTTGGTCCATCATGAAACTGACGAATACTAGGAGACCACTGAAAGGAAAACACAATCACAATGACAGTAAACAAAAAAGAGAATGAGGATCGGTTACGTCTTTGCAAAAGTTCTTTTTTTCTATGAACGAAAATGTACCAACATCACGGATCGGCTTACCTTCCCTTCGTTCGGAGAGAAGAACAGTGGAAGATGCGAGTATTGCCTTTCTTGAAGACGGTGAGGGAGAAGTTGATTCGGTGAAGAGTGAAATGATGGTTGCTTGGTCCGTCAAACTTAGACAGCGGGGAGGTGGGGTTTTGTGATACGACGACTCGTTATAGCCGCGCTATGACCGGGGTGACTCTCCGCCTGCATACTGCCTTCTAATTTGGTGGATGGCATTTGGGCCCGCGCGCTGCATGGCCCGCATGTCGGGGAACAAAAGTATAACGACATTCAGTAGAGGGAGACGTTTCAATGACCTAGGAGGAGCTAGAAGCGGTATACTGTCTCCACTATACTAGTAGTAATTGTTTTTCTGGGTAGTTGTAGAGTGTCTCCACTGTACTAGTAGTAATTGTTTCTCTGGGCCCAAGAAAAAACAGCCCATCCACACTAGTAAATAGTAATCTATTGAAAAGCCCATATATTTACTGAATGAGAGGCGCTACCCACACCCAGCACACCGCCCCCGCCCCAAAAACAACCTGGGTGCTCTTCTTCCTCCTTGCTCCCAACCACCTCACGTCAGCTCGCTCCACTCGTACCCCCAAATTCCTCACCTCACTCCTACACAAAATCCCAGCTCCCCTTCTTCCTGACTCCTACAGAAAACCCCCAGCTCCCCTTCTTCTTCGCTCGCACTACAACTAGGCTCGTCATTTGTTACTCTGCTCAAATCCGTGAGCGCGACGCGACGCCCTCGAGGAAAATGGAGTCAGCTGACCCCAGCGCCAAGAAGACGAGGCTCCCGCCAGTGGCGACGCCTGTTGTAGATCCCGCACCCGGCAGCGCGGGGATAAGCGGCGACTGCGCCCCCACTGGATCCCAGGAACCCATAGAATCTCGGGTGGACCGCATCAGCGATCTCCCGGACGCCGTCCTTAGGGAGATCATCTCGTTTCTCCCCACCAAGGATTGCTGCCGCACCCAAGTCCTCTTAATTCGGTGGCGCCCTCTATGGCGTGTCGTGCCCCTTAATCTCGATTGTCATCGGCTATCTCTCTTCAATGATTTTGAAATCCCCAGATCCATCATCTCCTCCCACCAGGGCTCCGTTCAAAGCCTCTGCATCCCGTCATGCTACCTGAGCAAGCATATGGGCTGTATGATGTTTTCCACATATTTGAGGCTGACTTGTGTGCCTACTACAGGTTGACGCGTATGCTTTCATAAAAAAAGGTTGATGCACACGCAACGCCCTGTCAACTAAGTCCACACACGAGAGCAGTGACTGTTGGATGTCCATCCAACGGCTGTCGTGCTTCTTCAATCTCTCGTCTTCATGCTCCAGCCGCTCAAACAAGCGCCGGCGGCACTGCCTGCTCCCTCCTCCCGTGGCTGGCTATGCTGTCGCGCAGGCCTCATAGCCCCACCGTACTCCCATCGCTGGCCTAGCCATCCCTCTACTCACCCACACATGCTGTTATTCTCTGGTGATGACAGAGAAACTAGTAAACACTCGTACTCCTACGCGTGGGAAACAACTGCCGAGTATTCCCTGGCTCCGTGACGTTCCCTTCCTAGGCCTCGTCATTGTCCACCGCCCTGGTGCTCCCGGCGCGGCCTGGTCAACATGGTCAATGAACGACATCCATCAGAAGTGGACTGTACGTGGAGAGGCTGACAGCTGGGTGCACGATCGCACGCAAGGAAATGCCTCCACCTGACAGCTAGGACCCACAGGAAGGGCCTCTGTATTTCGCGAAAAAAATGATCGCCCCGCTGACAGGTTGGACCCACCAGCTATATCTTCGCACGAAAGGAAGTGCCTCCTTATTACGCCCAAAAAAATGAATACCCCCTGCTAGCTAGGACCCACCATATTGTTGGGCTGACTTGTGGGTCTACTAAGTTCACGGGGACGGAGGGCTTTGTCAACTTAGTCATTACTCCAGTGACTGTATGATGTCCATCCAACGGCCATAGTGCTTCTACAACCTCTGGTCTTCTTGCTCCAGCCACCCAAAGCAGCGCCGGTCATGCCGCCTGCTCCTGCCTCCCGTGGCCGGCTGTGCTACCGCGGAGGCCTCACCGCCCCCATACTACTCCCACCATTGGCCAGGCCATCCCTCCACTCACCCACACCCCCTGTTATTCTACGGTGACGGCAGCCTCACACCGCAGCCGAACCAGTGAATGCTCGTACTCCTCTCCGCGTGGGCATCCACTGCCGCGTCTTGCCCGGCTCCGCGTCGTCCCCCTCCCAGGCCTCGCCGTCGTCCACCGCCGTGGTGCTCATGGCGCGACGTGGTCAATGTGGTCAACGACCGACTTTCATCGGAAGAGTACTGTACATGGAGAAGCTGACAGCTGGGTCCACGGCAGCCGCAAGGAAGTGCCTCCTTATTACGCGGAAAATAATTATACCTCCACCTGACAACGGGAACCCACCGGACGGGCCACCAGTATTTTGCGAAAAAATTTGTTTCCCCCTGACTGCTGAGACCCACCAGACGAGCCACCGCATTTCGCAAAAAAAAGTTCCCCCCGCTGTCAGCTCGGATCCACCGGAAGTGCCTCCTTATTACGCACAAAAAGATGAATACTCCCCGGTTAGCTGGGACCCACCTTGGTGGGAGGCTGACTTGTGGGCCTACTAAGTTGACGGGGACGAAGGGCTTTGCCAACTTAGTCAATATGAACGATTCTAGCTCTAGTGACCGTACGATGTTGATCCAACGGCCGCAATGCTTCTTCAACCTTTGGTCTTCTTGCTCCAGCCGCCCAAAGCAGCGTCGGTCGTGCCGCATGCTCCTCCCTCCCGTGTCCGGCTATGGTGCCGCAGAGGTCTCACCGCCCCCTACTATTCCCACCGCTGGCCAGGCCCTGCGGTGATGGCAGCCTCACACCGCACCCGAACCAGTGAACCCTCGTACTCCTTTCCATGCGGGCTTCCACTGCCGCGTCTTCCCCGGCTCCGCGTCGTCCCCTTCCTAGGCCTCACCGTCGTCCACCACCTTGGTGCTCTCACCACGGCGTGGTCAGGTAAGACGGAGGAGTACTGTACGTGGAGAGGCTAATAGCTGGGTCCACGGCCACAACCCAGTTTTTTTGTGATTTGCCAAGTAAGTCGCTTTGTCAGGCCTGTTGGGCTGCAAATCTTTCAAGACGAGGAGAGCTTTCATCCGGCTGGCCGAGAAAATGGCCCACCATCAATGAGAAATGGGCTGTACATTTTTAAAACACATCAAACCGGGAATTAGTTTCAAATATCTTTTTTCTTCATTTCAAGATTTTAAATTACATTAATTTTTATGCATGGAGAATTTGTTGGATTTTATATTGATATACATTTATTTTTAAAATCAGTTTGAATGTGAGTCGAAATTTCGGGATTAAAAACAGTTCGGACCGTACCGAAATATGCAAAATTTCGTATAATTTTTTAACCGTGGCCACAATATGGGCTGTAATGCTAACAAAAAGCATATGGGCTACAAAAAAACCTTAAGAATTAGCAAATGGGTTGTAAATTATTAGAAATAATGGCAGATGGGTTGTATGCTGTTTTCCACAGATTTGAGTCTTTCCTATAAAAAGAATGACGCAAAAACACTGACTGCTGGATATCCATCCAACGGCCGTCGTGCTTCTTCAATTTCTGCTCTTCCTGCTCCAGCCGCTCAAACAAGCGCCGGCGGGACTGCCTGCTCCCTCCTCCCCACGGCCAGCTGTGCTGCCGCGCAGGCCTCACCGCCCCACCGTACTCCCATTGCTGGCCTAGCCATCCCTCTACTCACCCACACCTGCTGTTATTCTCCGGCGACGGCAGACGAAACAGTAAACCCTCGTACAGTCGTACTCCTCTCGGCGTGGGAAACAACTGCCGAGTCTTCCCTGCCTCCGTGTCGTCCCCTTCCTAGGCCTTGCCGTCGTCCACCACCGTGGTGCTCTCGGCGCGTCGTGGTCAATGTGGTCAACGACCGACTTCCATCGGAAGAGTACTGTTCGTGGAGACGCTGACAGCTGGGTCCACGGCCGCGGCAAGGAAGTGCCTCCTTATTACGCGCAAAATAATTATTCCTGCACCTGACAGCGTGGACCCACTATACGGGCCACCGTATTTCATGAAAAAAATGTTTCCCCCCTGACTGCTGGGACCCACCAGCTACACCTTTGCACGCAAGGAAGTGCTTGACAGTCGGGACCCACCTGGTCGAAGTGTACGTAGCGTTGTCATTCTGGTCGCGAACGTACACATACATATATACTGGTGGATGTAGAGGTGCGCATGTGTCATAGTAGAGGCGCGCACGTAGCATGTACACGTACGTATAGCGGCCAGGGTGCAAGAAAGAAAATACGACCACGTATGTGTACATACGGGTGGGGTCTCAAACGCCTACTCGCGCATACGTACGACGAGGGCTTGTTGACATGGCTGGGTCGGAACGGAGAAACATCGTCGTCGTCGTGTTCATAGGGGAGGCAACGGAATGCGTCATGTTCATCTGGAGGCAACGGAATGCGTGGGAGCCAACTGGCTGGGTCGGAACGGAATGCGTGGTCATGCTCATCGAGAGGGCTTGGACGAAACAGGCGATGGAAGCGGGGCCCGGCGTACCACAGAACACAGGAAATGGCCTTGTGTTTGACCAACCACATTCGAAACGGGATCCTGTTCATAGGGAGGGGTCTGGCGTACCGCCAAACGGACGAAACGGACCTCCTACGGTCGAAACGGGGGTCCTGTTGATCGGGAGGGGTGTGGTGTACCGCAAAACGGACGAAACAGACCTCCTACTGTCGAAAAGGGGGTCCTGTTCATTGGGAGGGGTGTGGCATACCGCAAAACGGGAATCCACGTGATACTGTTCATCTCCACCGTCGACTTCCTCCAGCCTCCACGGGCTCCTGTTCATCCAGCCTCCAGCGCGTGCTACTCCACCGGCTACTGTTCAACCACCCATCCACGGGCACCCCTCCACCGTCTACTATTCATCCAGCCCTCCACACCACGGGGTCCTGTTCAACCACCCCTCCACGGGCACCCCTCCACTGTGTACTGTTCATCCAGCCCTCCACCACACCACGGGGTCCAGTTCATCCAGAGGCAACGCCACCGCTCACTATTCATCCAACCCCCCCCCCTCCCCGCAACGCTCACTGTTCATCCCAGAGGCAGCATCGATCGGCTTCAGTTAGCAGCAGTAGCGAAGGAATCGCTCGATCGGGTTCAGTTAGTAGCCATCGATCGATCGCTCGGGTTCAGTAACGTGTAGCCTGTAGTGCAATCGCTCGGGTTCAGTTAGAGCCAACGCCTCGCACACATGTGCGTATGTGTACGAGAGAAAAACGCATCGCTCGGCCCCCGATATCCCACCGTAACCAGGAACTCCCCGAAATTTTCCTCGCCCTCGCTTCTACCACGGCTTTTTCCATCATGGAAAGCCCAAAGAATTTCATGCAGCTGCGTCTCCGGCCCGCCCAGTACAAAAAGCCCATTTTCTGTCATGATTTTTTGTCATAGAAGTAGGAGCCCACCACATCTATGATGATACCGAGTTTTGTCACAATTATCGTCATAGAAGTGTCATATGTATGACAAAAAGAATCCGTCCGGCCCAAAATGTCACGGATGTGTCTTTTTTTGTAGTGAAGCATGACGGTGCTACGGGATCTGGTTCACATCCTCCACACCCATATAACCTTGTAAGTATCTGTCCTCCGTTACAACAGTAAGGTCAATTCCTCTTATTTGATCAACCATTCGCCGTGTAAAAAATGCAGAGGGGGATGCAAGGAGCACAAGGCATGCACATCCAAGCAAGTGGTAACATGGACTTGTACATGGAACATCCCAAGCGCAAGCAGAGCTGCAGTAAGCCTGTAAAACGAGCTAGCGTAAGTCCCTGCATTTCGTTTAATTCGTATTGGCATGCGTGTATGATTTGTGTGCAGTGGCGGATCCACGAATTGAAGTTACCAGGGGCGAACATTTAACTTAAAAAATACGAAGGCACTTGCACTCTGGAAATCAACATAAGTTGAGAAATGAGAAGCTACATGCACTTTGAAAACCAGCTAATGATCCAAAGTAATTCAGATTATAGAACACTAAATGATGCCAGCACCAAAAAACACAAAATGCAACATGGTGTACAAGGGCTACTAACATGGTCTGTACCTACTTGAATTATTCGTTCTCTGGCTGAAAATATTGAAGTGTAATTGCACCTATAACCAGTGTGCAAACTGCATATCAATATATCTATCCTGCACAAGTATGCCAATAGTTTCAAACAACAGATTAGAAAAGTATTTATGCTACGTTGTCATGATACGGGGAATTTCTGGTAGATGGCCTCGACGTTTCCTCAAGCCATGAAAATGTACTATAATTTGCTTGTCTCAGTGCTTGCAAATCTCTATGTGTCTCTCAACATAGCAGATCATCATTAGACACTAAATCCTTCAATGGGAGCTTGCAAAATGCTTGCATTAGATCCCTCATTAGACACTATATGTTCATCACCAGGAGCATGTAAAATGTTTGCATCAAATCCTTCATTAGCAGTCTGTTCATTAGACACTTCAGGCTCAAGAACAACATGAGCTTGTATTTTCGCACCGGAAACTTGATTAGATACATCAGATTCAGTCAGTTCAGTATTGATTGGGGGAGTTATAAAATAAGCAGAAATTGGTTTCATTTTCTCATAGATTCCCTACATACAAGCAGTTTTACAACACTGTCAGCTATAACTATTGGCCAGAAATTGAACAGTCGAATTAGATATAATCAAGGATGTGATGTACCTGCTCGTTGCGCATGCTACTCTTGCAAGCTGTGACTGTCCGTTTGCGCAAGCTGGATTCCATGCTCGTGCTTCCACCACTGCCTCCCACGCAGGCTACACCCAGGGTTGGATCTTCATCTTCTTGTCCTTTCGTTCGACAGAAGCCCGACGAGCGCCCTCCAACGAGGGCGCAAGGAAGTGCTATGTTGGTCTGTCCAGCGGCAGCTAGTTTAGGAGCGAACCAGACTGGAGGCTGGAGCGAACGAATTGGGATTTTTCCTGCTATCGATCAATATGGGAGGCACTCGTTTGGGTCGCGAGCCTGCTATAGGGCCTGCCTTGCACTTACATTATTGGCCCATCCAAATTGAAACATTTTTCTTCATTTTTTACATTGCCTGCTTGTGCGTTGGGCCGAACAAAACTAGCCTCGGCCAACCAGGACGACTCAAACTAGGTGCACACTTTCCAGCCACCTGAGGCGGCCGCCCATATCAGCCCCTATGGTGGCGTCGCCCCTTTTGTGTGTCTGATTGGGGTAGTGAAAAATATTCCAGTGGCGCTTTTGATTTACCAACAGAATGGTTGAATTACTTGTTTCTATGAATTGAGTTCGCCAATAAAGTGAAGGATGCCAGTCTTTTCATCCTATTGGAGATTGCTTAGATCTCGGTATGCCAAATGTAATCGCATGAAATATACAGCAAAAGCCAGTGTGATGTGTGTGGCTACAACTAGTCTGACTACACGTCCTCATATAACATATCAAGGACGCACCATCTTACCAGATTAACCATTTGACTTACAAATACAGTGTGGGAAGAAAGAAGTATTGGGACTGCGTATCCAAGCAATTGATGCCATGGACTCCTTCGTAGAACCTTGTAAGCGAAAAAGAAGTTGCAGTGTACCTGTACAAAGAGCTAGCGTAAATTCAGTTAGCTGCTTCTCAAAATTGTATTTAGCCACTTATTGCAAAATTGTTCAATTATGTTGCTTGGCTTAATTTAGTTTGCTACTGATTACATAATGCCATAGCCTGTTAATCCTATTATAGACTGCGCATATCTGTGTGTTTGATACTTACTATTAAGAACCGGTTTGCCTGAACTTAAATAGCTACTTAAGCACATAGATAGTTGGTTATATGTACTTCTAGGTTGCAGCAAAATTCAAGTGTAATTTACGTTCTGATACCCTATTTGTTTAAATGGTTTGCTGTCATCACTTGTAGCACTAGTAATGTTTGCATGTTCATGGATAGACAACTCTCAGGTTTATATGAGGGACACCGTCTTATTAACTTATATATGTGTTGGAATCATTTTTCTTACATCAAAGAAATTTACAAATGTCCGTGTTGCTAGTAAACGGTACCGACTTGTTACTTTATTACGTTGCCAAGAACTTGTTTGCTTTACTAGTTCATGTGTAATTAAATACGTTGCCAAAACCGGTTAGTTTTACTAGTTTGATATTAGTTTCTTATGGCTCTTGCATAACTTTATTTATTGATTTCTAACATTCAAGTTTGCATGATCCAACTGAAACTATCTTGGCACAACAGGTATGGTTTCAGAAACTTCCATGTTTACCTGGTTTGTTGTTGTAACTTGTTGCTGTAATCATCTTTCCAACTTCGAGTTTTTGGGATCGAATTGGAAGTCCAATTGCACAGCAGGTACATTTTCAAAAATATATTTGTGTAATAGGTTTGCTGTTGTAACTTGTTGCTCTAATCAACTTTTCAGGATTCAAGAGGAACTCCAATGCCACAACAGGTTCATTTTGCAAACCTTGTTTGTTTAACTGCTTTGCTGCTGCAACCGATTGCTCTAATCACGTTACTGGCGACTCAACTTTTCAGGATCCAAGAGAAACTCCAATGCCACAACAGGTTCATTTTGCAAACCTTGTTTGTTTAACTGCTTTGCTGCTGCAACCGATTGCTCTAATCACGTTACTGGCGACTCAACTTTTCAGGATCCAAGAGAAACTCCAATGCCACAACAGGTACCTTTTGCAAAACTTGTTTGTTTAACTGCTTTCCTGCTGCAACAACCGTTACAATGATGTTAATAACTACTTTTAAGCATCCAATTGAAACTCTTTAATTCCATGTTTGTTTAACCAGTTTGCTGTTATAACTCCCAGTTGAGATTTTTTGCTAACTTCAACTTTTTGGAATCCAATAGGAACTTTAATGGCAAAACAGGTTAGCCCAAGATCAAAGAGCGATGTCCCCATGGACATTGTATCATCCCACAACAGTGGCACCAGCCCAATCGTGCATCATGAATTGCCAACTGCTGATGCTCTAGACGCTAAACTATTGGTAGAAAGAGATTCTGCTTCTGCACTTAGAGATGAAGTTGACATGTTGAGGAAGCAAACAGCACAATCACAAGCAGTACTCAAGACAACCATTAAATATTTGGTCGATTTCAAAACGAAGCAAGCTGAGACGGACCGCATTGTTAAGGTCCTGAAGGAAAAAGGAAATTAAATTCCCACTTGGTAAATCATGGGTGAAATGTTCTTTCCATCGTTGAATAACCTTTGTGTTGTTTGTTCATTTATTCAATCATACCATTTGTTTTAGAGATCATGTAATAATTGTTTTTTTGTTTTTTGGGTTGTAATTTTATTTGAGCACACGTATGTACTAATTGATAAGACTCAGAGACATTTCATTTTGATTGTTGTGCCAGACCTACAAATATGCCAATCGGGCTAAATGTGTATTCAACAATAATAGTAGTATAGATGGACCATAAGTGGAGCACATCGGAAAGGGCAAAGATGATGTAGTAGCTTTGCTAAAAAAAGATGTTATTCCAGCAAAAAAAAGTACAGCAGCCTGGCTTATGTATGTTAGTTGATATTATTGATCCATGTACATTCTTGGTTGATCGACTCGGTATTTCAATCTTGATACATCGCTTGTGTACATATCTAAATGGGAGTACACATTATGCTGCGTGTGACATTTGAGTTGGACATAAAGTGTTCCAAATATTCGAATTCACCTTAAACTAGATTCTAGCTTCTGAATTTGAGTATCGGCATTTCTAAATCATATTCATATATGACAGTGGAATACATCTTTGTCGTGCTTTTGAAGATATATAAAAAGAGATAGAATGATTTATAAAGATTCTTATAGGAACACAAAATGGATTCGAATTTAGTTGCCAGGGTAAACGTGGATGCTTATTGTCCTAAAATTCGAAAGAAGCAGCAAAATGTCCACTCCCACGTCGGTTGCCCTCAGCCAAGTGTTTGGGAGATGGAAATGACTGTCTACCCATTACACGGACAATCCATCGGCCCGATGTCCACTTCTTTCAATAGGGGTAGGTTAGTAACTTCAATTAGACGTGACATGACCGCCTCTGAGCCCATTGCGACATGGTGGGCGCCAAACATGGGCGGCAAAACACATTTGATTCAAGCTCGTCCGAAATACCTCTGTTTCTCCCTCCATTTCCACATTCATACACGGTGGGCGGGGAAACAAACTCGACTCGGCCGAAATCGATGTAGGCAAATATTTTCAATAGGGGCAGGTTTGTAAGTTCACTTAGACGTGACACATCTGCCATACTTGTCAGCCCTGTTCATACACCGTGGGCGCCAACCATGAGCACCAAAACACCCTCTCCTCGCCCGAATTCGCTCTGGGCAAATATTGGCGAGATGCGAGATTACCTTCCTGTAACCAACCGACGAGACGTCCAAATTTTAAACGGGGGCTAAGTTCGTAACTTTCCCATATTTTAGACAGGCGCGTCCCAAAAACATGGTTCCCCATACCTCTCCCTCCATTTTCCCATTCATACACCGTCCGCGCTAGAACACCATCCCCACACTAGCCTTCTCCGTCCGCCACCCTATCCATCGCCGCCGTCCTCCACCCCATCCATCGGCACCGTGCTCCACCATGTCGGAGCGCCTACTAAGACTGCGTCGTCCACTGATAGAGATGGACGTTTCTCATCCACGGCGACGGACCAAGAGCCTTGCCTCGCGTCCTCTCGCTTCATCGGGGTCGTCGTCCTCTTTGCCGGGGCCGCTCACACGACCTTTTCTCTTCCACCGCAACAGGACTTATCCCCCTATGCGCCCGTCTACCGTCACAAATCTGCTTCAACGCCACTGATAGCCGTCGCACCCCCAATGCCTACATGGCACCACAAGAGAGGTTAGATCTCAACCATAAAATAGATCCTAACTTGGTCAATCTACATTGTTTTCAGCCCTTAGAATTTAGTTCTTAGTTCAAAGCAAACAATGGATGCTAAATATCATTTCTCCGGTTTGCAACTTCAAATCTACCATGGCACAGTCGTAATATGGCTTCATTGATCATGCTTAAGGTTTAATTGATCATGTTAGTTCCGTGGTGGTTTCTTTAATAGAAATCGGAGGGGAAACCCTCTTTTGCTAAAAAAATGCTTAGGGTTTCCCCTTTTATGATCACTATACGATCAGAATACGTGCTTCATGTCATAATAGCACTACTCCACCCATCAAACTAAACAAGCTTAGTTGTTCGAATATGAATCTGATATTATTAAAACAGAGTCATTTAATTGGTCAGCTAAATGTTCCTAATTTAGTTTAAAAAATGCATGTTCGTCGCTCGGGTGTGTATCTCTACAAGGTGCCCACGGTGGGCCGGCCCACCCTGGGATTTTGGGTCGTCCCAGGCCCTGATTCCCCTCTGTTCTTCTGCGCGCTTCCGATCTCTACTCGTCCCCAGCCGCGTGCCTCGCCGGCGACTCGCCGTCCCCGGACGGCATGACCCTAGGAGGAGACGCCGGACTAGCAGGAGGTCAGGAGTCACTTGCCCTACAGCATCACTGCTGCCCGGGCGCGCCGCCATGCCTACCTTCCTAGTCTGTTCAGAGCTCAGGCGTGCAGCACCCACTACGCCAACACGATTTATACTGAGATACGTCCTCAACACTCAGCACTTCAGCAGCCACTCCTCATCACCCATTTTCTAATTGATTTATTACTCATTAGGCAGGACTGTCATTAGGGTTTGTTGTGTGCTGAGTGCTACCTACACTTAATGGTTCAGATGTATTTATGTAATCTTTAGTACCTATAAAGTTCACATGGTTTCAAAATTCCGGCCCTAGGAACAAACACTAGTAATTTTGGATTGTTGGTCGTAGTGACATTGACGCAGATTACTATTGCAGGCCAGGTTTGTTGACAATTTTACTTGTCTTTCTTACTCATTCGATATGATTTCCAATTATTCACGTCGATTAGTTGCAAATAGTAAGTGCTAGACAAACTTCTTGATTCAGATTTTGGATGGTCTCTTACTGCAGTTACAATTCTGCATACTTGTCCTAGTGAGCTCACAACTAAATGATTGATTCACTACATCTATGGTTGCCTTCTCATATTTGTTGTCAATATTCTTTTAGGTTGGACCACCCTATTTCAAAATACTGGAATCGTAGACATGAGTGAATAGTATTTCTCTGTGTGATCTCTTCCATCATGTGTGCGCAACAAACACTGCATTGTATAGAAAGAAAGTGTCATTTCTAGCTTTTACATAGGCTACGATCTTTTACATGGAATACAATCTGCCTACTTGCTTTGTGTCGCACTACCAACACTCCACCCTTGAAGCTAAACATTATGCCACTCATAATTCCTTGGTTTGTTTGTTCAAATACGAATTTGATATGATTCTAATGTTCCTACTTCAGTTTTGAAATGTGTGTCTGCCTGTTATGGAGACATAAGGGGTTTGTATTTCTGTTTGTGGTCTGGTCAGTACGGTTGGGGGTGAACTCATATGCAGGGCTTTATAGGGAGACACTCTTCGAATTGAATCCGCAAGGCATTCCATAGATAATGTGACTACTTTATATGTTTTCATGAATCTCAGATTCTGAACAACATCATAATTATTATGAGCTTGCGCGCATGGAAAGAATAAAGCAGAACAATGCCATGGCTGTCAAACTTGGCATTAAGGGACTGAAATCAAGTCTACATGCAATGCAATGCAAACGTTCTCGGCCTATAGATTCATGCTCAGAATATGATCCTAACAGTGATTCTGAACTAGAGGGAGACCTAAGTCAATGTCGCTCCATAGTGGAGGAGTCAGAGGCAGATGCTCTATCTTATTCACCCATCAAGGTGCTTGCTCTAACTTTCCAGAGTTATATTGGTCGCACATATCTTGCAACTGATGCTTTGCATGGCTTCTATTTTGTTGCACTGCCATTAGCTTAGCTTAAACATCGTGTATGTGAATACGCCCTGCCTATCCATTTTCAGTAGATATTCCATCTATCATCATACCATATTTATCCATTCAAGTGTTGTTCTTGTGTAACAGACGTTCAAAAGGAACAGGGTGATTGCTGATCACGGAGGAGCACAGGCAAAGTATTTGGAAAAGGTAGTGACACCTGATAAATCAAATAGCCCATTAGGTGTAGCAACTCAGCAGACCCCAACTCTAGAAGACTCTAGACCTACTATACTGGTCATTTTTGATGCCCCAACTCAGCAGACCCCAACTGTAGCAAATAGTATGATGATGCCAGTTGACATAGCAACAGCTCTAGGACGCAAAACCCCCATTCTAGCAAAGGGTACACCAAATCTAGTTGCCAAATCCCTTTTCGAACCAGAGAGAGCCCCAATTGCAGCAAATAGGACCCCTATTCCATTTCTTCCCAGTTTAGAAGACAAAGCGTATATTGTTGTCAGGAACTTTGTGCGCATCATTCCTTCATGGAAAGATTATACCGCAGACACAGAACAATTTCCAGTCTCTCTCCGCAACTTACGCGTAAGTAATGTACTAATTTTATTCATGGTAATTACTGCATATGTTTCTACTGACAGAAGACACAATATTTCATTATTTTAAATAGGCGAGGACCAAACTGGATTGTCAATACGAGCAAGGGTTGGTTGCGCTTTTCAAGCACTCGTTGATGAAGTATCGTTCCTACCTGAGGCAAGCGCACTTTGATAGCAAGCCTCTAAATGAAATTTTTGAAAGTCTCCGATGCTACATTTATCTGACAATGACTAGAATAATCTTGTTACACATTGGTATCGTCCGCAACGTAAGGTACTATCTATGATATCACAGCACAATTTGAACTACATTTCTGCATTTGCCTTAATGTCTCACTTGTACGAAAACTATTAGCAGAAGAACACGCATTCTCGAGGGACCACATAATCTCGCAACTATACTTCACACTATTAGGTGGGACGGGGTCGCGCTTGGCGGCAATACGAGCAAGGACGTCCGCCGCTTGATTACTTTCTCGGGCCACGTGATGGAACTCGAGCCCCTCGAACTGAGCCGACATTTTTAGGACGGCATTACAGTCGGTGTGGAACGACACCTATGGGATCACAAGAATCCCTACTACGGTTGTTGGGGCGCAGGGTTGTGTGGAGAGCAGGGCTAGTAGATAGCACAAGGATCGTTTACCCAGGTTCGGGTCGCGAGGATGCATAAAACCCTAGTCCTGCTTTGGTGGGTGTATTTCTGAGAGTTCTTGAGCTCTCAAACTAGCTGTGGTCAGCGCGTGGTTCGAAAGAGCCGAATCCCGCTCCAGTATGCCATGGGCCTCCTTTTATAGTTGAAAGGGGCTGCCACACTGACACACAGGAGGTGGAAAGGTGTATAGTGCCCTGAGCTTATCGCTCGTATTACAGGACAAGATGCATTTAATGTGTAGCTTCGGTGTCCCCTTGCTTCATTGGGGATAGGGGCGAGGCCCGTCCCGTCAGTCGCCGCTCCTCCTCACCTTGACACGCGCCCTGGACAGCGATGTGTGCGTGGTGCCATGTAGGCAGGCAGGCAGGTTAGGTGCGCAGTACCGGAGCCTTCACAAAGATCTGCATGCCGCCACACAGGCGCTCGATGAGTTGGCCTGGGAGCTGCATGTTGCCACGTAGGTGCCCACCCAGCTGGTTGGGCTGGCAGCTGCATGTGAACGATGGTGGAAGCTTGATCGGCGCAGGTTTGTCGGTGGCCCCACAAGCGTCCTTGGCGAGGCCCTTGACGGGTGGCCCGGCAAGGGTCTTGCTGTGGGTCTGGTGGCCTTCCTCGGCAAGGATCTTGCCGAGAATCGTCGTCTTCTAATTCTCGTCTAATCTTGAATATGTCTTCACAAAGATCTGCATGCCACCACAAAGGTGCCTTCCCGAGTCCTGGCCCCACGTTGATGACGGCGTTGGGGGCTGTTAGCTCAAGGGTGGCTCGCTCTGTTGGTGTGGGGCGAGCTGTCCCGGCAAGGGTCTTGCCGGTGCCGCTGAGGCCGCCCCGACAAGGGTCTTGCCGGGGGAGCCTGCTTCGTCCCTCTGCTCTTTGTGGTCTTGGCCTTGGCGTTGCTCTGATTATCTTGAGCTTCAGTCTTACCTTGGCTCACCTCCCCCGTTCTACTTGGCATGGCCGTGGGCACGGCTCTGACTGCCCGTGCTTAGGTAAAGGGGTACAAAAGTGTGCCCCTCTTTTTGTACACCAACAGGAGCCCCCGGACCTGGGCCACACATAAGCTCTTGATGTTGTTGGGAACGTGGGGCGGTTTTGACCGTGATAAGACTTTTCGCGCACTTTGCTTCCCACGACCCGCGCGCGCGGCGTGGCATGGCGGGGCGTGCGTGATGTGGGCGGCATGCGTGGGGCGGTTTCCACACCCATGCGTCACATCGCAGTAAATTGGCAGCGCGCCCCGCGACTTCCCCATAAAAAGGGATAACCGCGGGCACACTGTTCCTTTTACCCTTCGCGCAACCCCAATCTCAGAGACCTCCGCCTGCCTCCCTCTTCTTCTTCAAGCTTCGTTCCTGCTTGTCACCGTTGTGCCTCCGCTGCCCTCCTCTTCCTGCCGCCATGGCGCCAAAATCCACCAAGGGCAAGGAAGTGGCTAAGGACGCTGGAGCCATGGAGCCACCGGAGAGTGCGCTGGAGGTGCCGCGGACGCAGTCCGCCTTCTTCCCCTCAACAGTCGACATGTTCGAGCTTCGAGACTCCTTCAGGCCCTTGTGGGGAGTGAAGACGGGGGGGGGGAGAATTCGGGGGTCCGGCCACGTGTGTCATCCGCGCCGACTGCACAGAGGCTGCCCCAAATCGGTACCCCTTCTTTGTTGATTATTTTTCTTGCGGGCTTTGTCCTCCCTTCTCCGATTTCTTCAGCGATATCATGCACACATTCGGCTTCCGCCTCCCGGATTTTACTCTGAATGCGGTGGCGCGCATGGCCCTTTTCGTGCACCTGTGTGAAGGCTTCGCCGGGGTGCACCCCAACACGGCGCTCTTCTGCCATTTCTTCTTCCCTCGGATCTAAACGGGAGGTGCCATTTCGGGGTGCATTGCCTGGATCACAAGATCCAAGGGAGCGTACCCGGACAGCGCCATGAAGGAGAGGTGGGAAGAATGGCGGGGCTGGTGGTGTTGGGTCGAAGAGAAGGACCCGACGGCGTTCTGCAGAGTCCGCCGGGCGCCGCCGGTCTGCGGAAGCGATTGGAGCGACGTCGACGCCGATGATGGAAAGCTCACGGTCGCCACCACTAGGAATCTCCGGCTTACCTAGGCCGGGCTCACCCTTGAGATGATCGGGGCGGACTTCATCCGTCGCCGGATCGCTCCAGTGCATAACAAGGGGAGGCCAATCCGGCTCTTCACAAACCCCGCTGAGGGAGTCCTGGATTAGGGGGTATCTGGACAGCCGGATTATAATCTTTGGCAGGACTGTTGGACTATGAAGATGCAAGATTGAAGACCTCGTCCCATGTCCGGATGGGACTCTCCTTGGCATGGAAGGCAAGCTTGGCAATACGGATATGTAGATCTCCTTCCTTGTAACCGACTCTGTGTAACCCTAGCCCCCTCTGGTGTCTATATAAACCGGAGGGTTTAGTCCGTAGGACACAACAACAATTATACAATAGGCTAGCTTCTAGGGTTTAGCTTCTCTGATCTCGTGGTAGATCAACTCTTGTACTACCCATATCATCAATATCAATCAAGCCAGAGTAGGGTTTTTCCTCCATCAAGAGGGCCCGAACCTGGTAAAAACATCGTGTCCCTTGTCTCCTGTTACCATCCGCCTAGACGCACAGTTCGGGACCCCCTACCCGAGATCTGCCGGTTTTGACACCGACACCCGCCAACATCATGCGGCTTCGCCCCGGCCTCGATCACAAGTTCACAGTGATGGGACATGCCCATTTCTGTCAGCGGCTCTTCCAGCTCGATGTGGGCCGCAACTGCGAGGTCGAGCGGACTGGTAAGGTCGCGAGGGCCGCTGCGAAGGCCGGCAAGGTCCTCAAGGGGCCTCTGTTCAAGCTGCCGACGGGGGTGGTCCCGTTGTGCAACAACTCACGTCGGTCCGAGATCATTGCCATGATACCATACTGCAACATGCATGGCCCCGACCCGAGCTGGACGGAGCCAGAGGACGCCGAAGTGCAGCAGTTCTTTAACACCCTGCATGAGGGGTATGTCAACGCCGATGCCGAGCGGCTACTTGTCCAGGACACCACCCAGGCGTAGCTGGACTACATCGCCACCAGGGTGAAGGAGGCACAACTTGCCAGGGAGGCTGGCAGCGCCGGCTATGTGAAGGACAAGGCCGTGATGGCCGCGGAAGAGGAGGAGCTCGGCCGATGGGCGGCGGCCGCCGGGTGAGCCAACAGCGCCGACACCGAGGCTCCTTTTGTTGAAGATGTGACCGGCGAGTCGTCGGAGGAGTAGGCCGAGACCACAGGCCCGACACCGGCCATGGGGAGAGGGCGAGTCCTGCGGCGGGCCAGTTCCGGCGAGCCGGTCCGGCCCGGCAGGGCTGCGCGGCCACAGCTAACCTTGGAGGGGTCCGGGCGCCACACGAGGGCCGCGGCGGCAAAGAAGCCGGCGAAGGTCGCGGTGAAGAAGAAGTCGGTCGTCCCTTCTCCGTCTACGCGTGTCCGGACACCACCTCCTTCTCCTCCTCCGGCGGACATCGACGCGGGGGTCACTTTTGATTATGGATCCCTCAGCCCGACGAGGAAGAGGAAAACAATAGAGGAGGAGGCGGACGACGAGTAAGTATCTAGTTCTCTTCCGTTATCTCCGCCTCCTCAATCTACGTTGCTCGTCTTGACTTATCTCCATATTTGCAGGGATGTGGGGACGCTGGCCCAGAGGGCGAGGAGGGCCAAGGTCTCGGCGGGTGGCCAGCCCCCAGTTGGTACTTCGGGGGCACCATTGGTGGTGTTGAGCAGCCCGAACAACAGCACCCGGTAGAGCCCCCATCGTAAGTTCATCACTCTTCCCCCTGTCGACATGTGTTTGGGGCATGACACTTTTGGTGATGACCTTCCCAGGTATGCAGGAGGAGAGCAACAGCAGGAGGAGCCACAGAGGACTACTCCCAACACGCTGCCCCTGTTGACCACGCCGCCCCGAGGGGCGTCCCTGGTGAGGGCGCCAGGCACCGGGCCCATGCACATGGAGGAGGAGGAGGACTTGGGCGCCGGCAACTTTGCCTCGACATCGCATGTTGGCGCGGAGGGGACTTCCGTTTCCCAGCCGGGTACTGGCACAAATAAATTGTTCGCCGTTCATCCCTGCTTCTTTTTCCTTCCGACTCTTGGTCCTGGCCTTACCTCACCCCTTTTTCCGGTGTCCAGATTCCTTCTCGGTGAACCTAGAGGACGTGGACGCTGTCATCGAGGGCGTCGCAAATGCCGGCGAGGCGGACGCCGAGAAGATCGCCGCTGAGGGGCCCGCCAGTGGCGCTGCCGAGGAGGCCGCCAAGGGGCCTACCGGGGAGGCCGGCAAGGCCGCTGCCGAGGTGGTTGCCAAGGGGCCTACCAAAGGGGCCGGCGGGGCCGCTGCTGAGGAGGAGGAGGAGGAGGTGGCTGGCGTCCAGCCTTCCTCTTCTACTGCTTCTGGCTCCGGCAAGTACCTAAGGGTGAGCGACAACTTGTTCGTCCACCTTCCAGGCACGTCGAGCACCAGGACACCCGGTTAGGGGGAGGTGTTCGACGACGAAGTGCTTGCCGCTCCGGGCTCAAAGTCGTTGATGAGCCGATCGTTGGCGGCGATCGTTCACAGGAAGAGCGGCTCCTCCATGCCACGTGCGCCATCTTTCGAAAGCTCCAGGCGCTCCATCGCGCCCGTCTGGACAAGGCCAAGTCCAGGACAGCAGTGGTGGAGAAGGCGGAGGCGGACCTATAGGAGCACCTTGCCGAGACGCAAGACTGGTTCCGCGAGGACCACAAGGAGCTCAAGGCCGCTCAGGGCAAGCTGGTCAAGCACGACGTGGAGCTCACCATGAAGCTCACCATGAAGCTCGCGGCCGCCGAAGGTGCCCGGACCCAGCATGACGCCGCGCTGAACTCCCAGGAGGAGGACCTCGCTGTGCACGAGGGAAAGTTTGCCGCCATGCTTTGCGACAAGGAAGCAGAGGTGGAGAAGCTTGTCTTACAGCAGACCAGTGAGCTGGATCAGAGGCACAAAGAGGCACTCAATGCCCAAGCCCAGGTCTATGCCGGCAAGGTGGAGGAGCTAGAGGCGGAGCGCGACGGGCTAAAGGAGCAGACCCTCAAGCTGTCCCAAGAGAAAGGCACGCTCAACAGTGCCCTGACAAAGGCACAGGGCGCGGTCGTCAGCAAGGCTGGGGAGCTCTCAGAGGCCAACAACTCCATCAAGGACCTCAAGCAGAAGCTCGAGGGTCTCGAGAAGGTGCTGGAGGAGGCCAAGACCCGAGAGGGGACCCTTGCCAAGGAGCTAGAGGCCGAAAAGCAGTTGCGGGAGAACGAGGGCCTCAAATTCGAGGATCACACGGTGGGCGAGAATCGTTGGATCGATCGACTCGCCACCGTCGCCAACCAGGCCGCCGCGCAGCTGGCCATCATGGGGATGCCGGGCGTGAGGTATATCCCGGAGCGGAGCATGAGCGCCAACTGCCGCCTGACCATGTTCTTCAAAAAGGTCGTCGGTGCTCTGGAGCGGCTCCACGCCAACCGGGCAGCCTCACTGGCCGACGAGTCCCGGAGGTTTTGCCAGGGAGCCATGACCAAGGTTCTCACCAAGGTGGCGGAGTGGTACCCCGATCTCGACTTCGACGCCGCGCTGGAGAGCTTGCCGGAGGGTACTGACCTCGCGCCGCTCAGGGAGCGCATCAAGCCCATCATTAGCTGAGCCAGCGGAATTCAGAGGGTGGAGGGTCAGTGCCGGGATTAGGCATCCCATTTGTTATCGCCGCTGCAGGTTCACAACCAAGACAATTCCTATCTCTAGTTAGAACCACAGCGACAATTTGATGTAATATAACACTACAACACTTTTGGTATCATGCATGTTATTTTCCTGTTCGATTTTTCCTTGTATGTCCACCCTACGTAACTGGGTAGGCCTTGCCGGTGCGTAAAACCTGGGCGGCGTCTTGGGTACGGATCCCCATTGGCCTGCCGGGTGTGCTTGCTGCCGGGCAAACCACCTTACCGGCCTTAGCGCAGCCGCCCGAACTATCGAGTTTGACTCGAGTGAGAGTCAGGAGCGTTGCCAGGTGCGGAAGGCTACCCCGCCACTCTTGACGTGGCCGCTTTGAGCTATTGAGGGGACTCGAAACAGAACAAGGGTGTTGCCAATTGCGGGTGGCCCCTTTGCGTGCAGGTTTCCCATACATAGGCAAGATCTCTGAGGACGATAACCTTAAGTGTACAAGGAAATAACCCAAGGCTCTGAATAACGTAGCTTTTCTATTGCCAAGCCGGTGTCGTTCCTCCAGCCGCCTTCTTCTCAGAAACCGAAAGCGATGAAGAACTACTAGGCTAACTACTAGACCAGATTCTCACAATTGCACCCCCTACTTGGCGCGCCAAAGATGTCGGTGTGGAACGACACCTATGGGATCACAAGAATCCCTACTACGGTTGCCGGGGCGTAGGGTTGCGAGGAGAGCAGGGCTAGTAGACAGCACAAGGATCGTTTACCCAGGTTCGCGCCACGAGGATGCGTAAAACCCTAGTCGTGATTTGGTGGGTGTATTTCCGAGAGTTCTTGAGCTCTCGAACTAGCTGTGGTTGTCGGATTTCGGGTTCCGGCAGACCCTTGAGGATCGAACACTGGGGTGCACGCGGAGATTACGCCTTCTACCTACCTGCACCCCTCTGCCTTGCAATGATCTAAACTATGGAAACACAGCAGAAGAGACACAGGGTTTATACTGGTTTGGGCCACCGTTGTGGTGTAATACCCTACTCTAGTGTGGTGTGGTGGATTGCCTCTTGGGCTAACGATGATGAACAATACAAGGAAGAACAGCCTCGCGAGGGTCTGTTCTTGACCGGGGCGATGAACTACTAGGAGGAGTTCAGTCGCCCTTCCCTCTCTCTCTCTCTCTCTCTCTCTCTCTCTCTGAGCTGATTGTCGATTGATCTCTCTTCAGTTCAGTTGCTACCTGCTATCTTATCTCTCGTCCCCTATCTTGGGGGTGGCTAGTCCTATTTATAGGCAAAGGCCCTGGGCCTCTTCCCAAATATTGAGCGGGAAGGGCGCCAATAGTTGGCCATTTTGAAGGGGAACATATGGTACACTTATCCTGACTAAAGTTGGTCCTCGCCTGCCAAAGGCTCTGGTGGTGACGCTGGCTTGGGCTCCACAATGACTTCTTCCTTGTCGCGGGGATGGTCTTAGTCTCATTGCACCCAAATGGGTGCCTTTGCTTGATACTCCTGCCTACGCTTGCTCCCTTTGCACCAAAGAGGAAAGGGAGGACACTGCGTGGGTTGGCGCCCACCTGGCGCCCTGGGTCGTCATGGCTTGCATCACGGGCACCTCGTGAGGTACCCCGCCTTAATCTCCCTGCCTCCTTGTGAGCCAGCCTGATGAGGCCGTGCCTGAGGAAGCTCCGTGTCGTCCGCCCCGTGAGGCTCGGCCCCTCGCGAGGGTCTTGGGTCTGTGTTGATGAAGATGGGTCGTGCTGGGCCCCCTTTTGAACCACGCCGCAGGCAGGCAAGTCTGGGGACCCCCGTTCCCAGAACGCCGACAGTGGTCAGCGCGTGGTTCGAAAGAGCCAAATCCCCCTCCAGTATGCCATGGTCCTTCTTTTATAGTTGAAAGGTGCTGCCACAGTGACACACGGGAGATGGAAAGGCGTATAGTGCCCTGTGCTTATTGCTTGTATTACGGGACAAGATGCATTTAATGCGTAGCTTAGGTATCCCCTTGCTTTATTGGGGACGGGGGCGAGGCCCGTCCCGTCAGTCGCCACTCCTCCTCGCCTTAACACGCGCCCTGGCTAGCGATGCGTGCGTGGTGCCATGTAGGCGGGCATGTAGCTCAGGTGGCGCAGTGGCGGAGCCTTCACGAAGATCTGCATGCCACGACGCAGGCGCTCGATGAGTTGGCCTGGGAGCTGCATGTTGCCACGCAGGTGCCCGCCTAGCTGGTTTGGCTGGCAGCTGTATGTGAACCATGGTGGAAGCTTGATCGGCGTGGGTTTGGCGGTGGCCCCGCTAGCGTCCTTGGCGAGGGCCTTGCCGGGTGTCCCGACAAGGGTGTTGCCGTGACGTGCTATTGTCCCCAGCAAGGACCTTGCCGGGGGTGTGGTTGCCTTCCTCGGCAAGGATCTTACCGAGAATCATCGTCTGATCTTGAATATGTCTTCACAAAGATCTGCATGCCACCACAGAGGTGCCTTCCCGAGTCTTGGCCCCACATTGATGTCGGGACCCCGATTCTAAGTCACACCGATCTAGCATGTAACACCTGATATCACTTCGCGGCTTTACACACGGTATTCCCACGGGTGTCGCCTTACCATGGCCTAGGACCGTTTGCGCCTTTTGGCTCACGTATATGATAGTGTCGCTAGCATCCATATGACAGAGAACCCGGGCCGACATGACTAGTCGTGAACCCAAAGCGGCACTAACCAATGGGGACAGGCATACATGAATCAACTTTGAGCATGTCGGTCAGCAGCATGTGAATCCGGGCTGTAGCACTTGGCTAACAGGACTCCGGTCACCTGGGCTGTGGTAGGCTAGGCAGGACTCCGAATGTCACCGTGTGACATTTCCCCGAAGGGACAGACACAGGAACGAAGTGAAACACATGCCGACCAATCAAGTGTCCTGAACAGTAGTGCTGGGCTCGCAGGTCTCCGGTGAACCGGGCTGTAGCGGACTACTATGGCTCAAGGAGGCACTAGACTACATTTCCCCATAAGAGAGGCTGACAAGGATAAACTAGATTGTCTGATCCCACACATAGCAATACACGTTACACGTACGCATAACATGCAAGTATGTGTTGTACAACATGGCATCACAACATAACGCAAACTCATATAGATAAAGGCCCAGAAGAGCCACATAGCATTAAATGCAAACAGGGGTCGCATGACCCATCATTCAGAGCATACAAGCAACAAGCAGAAGCATTACATGTCTGAGTACAGACAACTACAAAAGAAAAAGGCTGAGAAGCCTGACTATCTACAAGACCCTCCCAAGGGTACAAGATCGTAGCTGAGGTAACAAGCTACTCGTCGAAGTCCAAGCGGAACTACTAGTGAGACAGATGTCTCACCTGCAAAACATAAATAAAGCAAACATGAGTACAAAGGTACTCAGCAAGACTTACATCAAATCCTATCATACATGCATTAGTATCAAGGAGGTAATGTGGGGTTTAATTGCAGCAAGCCAGCTTTGACTCAGTGGCTATCCTGTTCTACGGCTACGAGAAACTTCTTTGAGGTGAGGCAGCGCACACGAGTCCACTAATCACCACATCAATACACTACTATGGATTCATTCCCGTCTCACTACGAGAAGGCCATCCATAGCACTCACACTTATCTTGAGCATTTTAGAGTATCCACTTCAAGTTGTCTATGTACCACGTAAGCATCCAAGAAGTCCATATCCGAGGACACGGCTATTCAAATAGATCATGATAACCCTGCAGGGGTGTACTTCTTCACACACGCTCTCGCCACTTACCGCCATATACACGTCATGTATCTCGGCAACCTTCAAGCGGAAGCCTGGCGAGGGAGTCGGCCACGACCTAACTAACCACACAAGACTCTAGTCCAGGTTTATCGCCTATTCGGGTTCCATCAGCAAGGAGATCCGGCCGGGGTGTCGCTCACGGCCCCAAATGATGTGAGCAGGGTTCCCAAGCCCACCATCCGGGTGCCACTTGGTACACCGTGCCACTTTGCCTAGTCTGTCCCAAGCCCACCTGGCCGGGTGCCACTTGGTAGACTACTAACACTACCTACAAACACCAGAAACTATTTGCAACTCTTGGACAAAGATCAAGTTGGTTAATAAGTCGAGAGAGCTTGGAGCGCCCGGAGCCCAATGTGTGGTAGTAGCTAGTCATTGGACAACTTACACAGAACTCAGTTCTTAAGGACGGTCCCAATGAGACAACCCACCATGTACTCCTACATGGCCTCTCACCGCTACCTTTACCAAATCGTGTTCACACACTTAACTCTCAGCACCAGAACATATCGTAACACTCCAATTCATTCCCAATGACTCAGACCTGACACAACTCTAAGCAATAGCAGGCATGGCATGGTAGGAACACAACTTGGCTCAATCAACTCCTACACATACTAGTGGGTTTTAACTATTTACTGTGGCAATGACAGGTCATGCAGAGGAATGGGTTCAACTACCGCAACATAAAGTAGCAGTTGAATCGTTGTTGTCCTAATGCAATAAAAGAGAGCAGGAGCGAGAGAGTGGGATCATATCGGAAGGTTTGCTTGCCTGGTAGATCAACAGAGGTGCACTGCTTCACAGAGAGGTACTCTGGAACACTCTCCGGAGCGAGACCTATCGAGAAGAACGGTGCCGGCAATCAGTACACAACATATGCAACAATATGATGCATGATCATGGCATGTAGATGTGATGTTGTTTGTGCTAATGCATCTAGCATTCATTTGCATGAAGTCCATTTGAACCAAAGATTCAAATGCATCTCCAAATTAAGCTCTTATAAATGCCATTCATATGTTTTCATATATACAGCAGGTATAACTTGGTTTTTCATGCATGAAACCGGTACAGATGGATAGATTGCATTTTTCTGATGATTTTTTATTTATAAATTATTTCAATCTGAGCTACGGTTGAATTTATATGAATTTTTGTAGTTTTGGATATTTTCTGGAGTTTCCTGTTTTAGAATAATTCCAAAAATCATTTATTGCATCAGCTTGAGGTCAGCACTGCGTCAGCGGTCAACAGCGCCGACCAGGTCAAACCTGACGTGTGGGGGCCACACGTCAGTGACACCGAGGCTAAACCCAAGTCAAACCCAGCTGACTAGGGTTTGACCGAGCCCTGGGGCGCATAGTTAGTAGCTTAGGGGGTGGATTAAGTGGCAGGGTTAGCAGCTAATCACGCGCCACGTCAGTCGCCGGAGTTTCGCCGGCGACGACCTCGAGCCACGACGGAAGTTCGCCGGAACGAGCTGGAGGCCACGGTTTGGCACACGGAGGCCACCGGCGGGTAGCCCGTGCACGAGCGCATCCAGCCGCGGTCAGGGGAGGCCGTGGAAACGGCGGATCTTGCCGGAGCAGAGCTCGCGGCGGCGGCCGGAGTCGGGTGCGAGCGGGGATGCGGCTGCGGTGTGCAAAGGCGAGAACGGAGAGGGGGAGGAGGAGCAGCAGCTCACAGCGATCTTGATGCGCTTGACGACAAGCTCGGGGACGCGTTGTGGTTGACGGGGCAGCGATGGGGATCCACGGCGGCCGGCGATGAAGGAGACGATGGTGGCGACGATGGAGGCCGTCCGGAGGTGCATGGCTCGACGAGGAGGTAGAGGGGGTCGCGGAGGAGCTGTGGAGCGTGTCGGGGAGGTGCGGCAGTGGCCGAGGCCACGGTGGCTGTGGACGGCGGCGACGTTGATTTCGGCCGCGAGAGAGGGAGCGAGGGGGGGGGAGAATGGCACGGCAGAGAGCGAGAGAGGCTTGGGGGCGCGTGGCGACGTCTGGCGTGAGGAGAAGGAGCCAGGCAGGCAGCTGCATGCTGACGTGCACGGTGTCGGGCACCGCTTCCCCTCTGCCTACTGGCAAGAGGAGGAAGACGGCTCTGCCCCTGGTGGGCTGGGCCAGAACAGGAACGGGCCGGCCAGAGGCGCCACGTAGGAGGCCCAGGTAAGTATTTTTTTTTCATTTTGTTTCTTTTCTATTTCTGACATTTGTTTTTGACTTAAAAAATAATTACTAGCACAATTGTAAAAATGTTGAGATTCCTTGTGATCACTGGTTATAATATACCAGAGGCCCTCACCACTTTCCAACTTTTTTGGAGCCTTCAAAATATTTATATTATTTTAAACAGCTCCAATTCGAATACATATGGGTTCATTCAGAAATCCAAAATGTTTAGCAAAAATGTGCATCACCTCTGGTTGTTGTTTGCAACATTTTCCAAAGACCATGAACATTTTTGAAAAGCATTTTGGGTTAATTGAAATTCCATTTTTAATATGCATCTATTTGAATTTGCTTTGGTGCTAGGGTTTGAAACATTCCCCATTTCAAATTTAAAAGGAATATAAATATGATGCAAGCAAGATGCCAACATTAAGCATTACCATAAGCTAGGGATGTGGCAATTGATGACGACATTGGGGGCTATGAGCTCAAGGGTGGCTCGCTCTGTTGGTGTGGGGGGAGCTGTCCCGGCAAGGGTCTTGCCGGGTCCGCTGAGGCCGCCCCGGCAAGGGTCTTGCCGGGGGAGCCTGCTTCGTCCCTCTGCTCTTTGGGGTCTTGGCCTTGGCGTTGCTCTGATTATCTTGGGCTTCGGCCTTATCTTGGCTCACCTCCCCCGTTCTGCTTGGCGTTGCCATGGGCGCGGCTCTGACTGCCCGTGCACAGGTAAAGGGGTACAAAAGCATGCCCCTCTTTTGTACACCGACAATTACGGTAAGCCGCCATCTTCAGATCTTTGGCATCGAAGGCTCCATTTATTAGAGATATTGCAAGGTTTGAGTCCCCACGCACTTCCAGGAGCTGTATGCCCATGGAGACAGCCATCTGAAGACCATGCAAAAGGCCTCGTATTCGGCTGCATTATTGGAGTCTGTGTATAATATTTGTAGTATGTACTAGACGATGTCTCCAGTGGGGGGCGTTAAAATGACTCCCGCTCCTAGCCCTGCCAACATTTTGGAGCCATCAAAATACATAACCCAGTTGGAATATGTGCCGTACTCTTTAGCGAGTTCGGCCTCTGTCCATTTGGCGACGAAGTTAGCCAGTACTTCGGATTTAATAGCTCGACGTGGTTTGTATGTAATATCAAATGGAAGGAGCTCAATGGCCCATTTGGCAATCCGGCCCGTGGCATCGCGGTTGTTTATTATGTCGTTGAGTGGAACTTCAGAAGCCACCATGATCGAACACTCCTGGAAGTAGTGTTGTAGCTTTTGGGATGCTATGAAGGCCGCGTATATGATATCTTTTAATAATGGGGGTACCTGGATTTGCATGGTGTAAGGACAGTGGATACGTAGTAATTTTCATGGTGTAAGGACAGTGGATACATAGTATACTGGCTTCTGAAGCAGGAATTTGTGTCCATCCTGTTCTCGTTCAATGATAAGCACGACGCTCACCACCTGATGTGTTGCCGATACGTAGAGTAACATGGGTTCGCCGATGTTCGGCGGCAGGGTTGGGTTGCTCACTAGAAGGGTTTTTATTTCTTCCAGTCCAGCTGTTGCCGCGTCTGTTCACTCGAATTGATCAGTGCGCCGTAGAAGGCGATAGAGTGGAAGTGCCTTTTCTCCCAACCTGGAGATAAAGGGGCTTAGAGCTGCCACGCAACCAGCGAGGTTTTGGACTTGTTTAAGGTCTGTTGGCGTAGCCAATTGTGACAGAGCTCGGATTTTGGCTGGATTTGCTTGAATTACTCTATTGGAAACGATGAAGCCCAGCAGCTTTCCTGCGGGGATGCCAAAAACACACTTTTCCGGATTGAGCTTAATGTCATATGCGCGGAAGTTGTCAAATGTGAGACGTAAGTTGTCTATTAGTGTTTCGACGTGCCTTGTTTTGATTACGACGTCGTCCACATAAGCTTCAACTGTCTTTCCGATATGCTTCTCTAGGCATGTTTGAATCATGCGTTGGTAGGTGGCGCCGGCGTTCTTGAGCCCGAAGGGCCTGGTGTTGAAGCAGAATGGACCATATGGGGTAATGAATGTTGTTGCAGCTTGATCGTACTCCTTCATTTTGATTCGATGGTATCAGGAACATGCGTCAAAGAAACACAGTGAGTCGTGTCCTACGGTAGCATCAATGATTTGATCAATGCGGGGGAGGGGAAGGGTTCCTTAGGGCAAGCCTTTATTGAGGTGTTTAAAATCGACGCACATGCGCCAGGATTTATACTTCTTTGATACCATCACCAGGTTTGCCAGCCAGTTTGGATGTTTTATTTTTCTAATGAATCCGGCCTCAATTAGCTTGGCTAGCTCCTCCCCCATAGCTTGGCTAGCTCCTCCCCCATCCCTTTAATATATTGAGGCTGTGTTCGGCCAGCTTGCGCGGGATTCCTTGCATGTCAGAAGGGTGCCAGGCGAATATATCCCAGTTTTTGCAAAGAAAATCCCGTAGCGCGGCGTCGACCGTTGGGTCTAGTTGTGCCCCAATACATGTTGTCTTTTTGGGGTCCGTTGGGTGGACCTGGAATTTGACTATTTCTTCCGCCGGTTTGAAGGAGGTGGATTTGGGTCGTTTGTCTAAGATCACATCGTCCCTACCCACCGTGGAGCGCACTGCGGTTAATTCTTCGGCCGCGAGGGCTTCAGATAATGCCTCAAGTGCCAGGGATTCAATTTTGTTTTCGGCACGGAGTGCTATATCCGGATCACTGATGAGAGTGATTATGCCGTTGGGCCCGGGCATCTTGAGCTTCATGTACCCGTAATGAGGTATAGCTTGGAAGCGTGTAAAAGCATCTCGCTCCAACAGGGCATGATATCCACTGTTGAAAGGAGCCACTTGGAAGGTTATCTCTTCGGATCGGTAATTCTCCGGCGTGCCAAATACCATGTCAAGTGTGATTTTTCCCACACACCACGCCTCCCGACTGGGAATGATTCCTCGGAAGGTCGTGCTGCTTTGCTCGATGTGGCTCCTGTCTGTTTCCATTTTGTGGACTGTATCCTCATAGATGAGGTTTAGTCCGCTGCCGCCGTCCATGAGGACCTTGGTGAGTCGGAAGTCGTCCACGATCGGACTGAGGACTAATGCGGCTGGTGCTCGGACTGTCCTGTATTTTGGTTCGTCACTGGCATTAAAGGTTATAGGCGTGTCGTTCCAAGGGTTTATTGTAGCGGTTTGGCAAACTTCGGCGAGGTCGCGGAGTGCCCTTTTGCGCTTTATTGTTTGAAGCGAATGACTCGAAGACCATAAATACTCTAAGGTCGTCGTCTTCTGGGGGGTGTTGCTCTGGGGCGTTTTTGGTGAGGATATCCCAGCCGCTCTTGGCTACCTGCCGGAGTATTCAACATGATCTGAGGTTGTGGGTTGATATGGTATCCTGTGTTGTGTGTATTTTGCATGGGCCATCGAGCCATCCCTCCAGAACGGTTCCATGCCGCGCAATGGGCTTATATTTCTTGGCTACTAGGTTGGGTGTACCACGAGGGTGTGCCCTATTCACCTGAACGAGAGGTTGAGTTGGGATCGATGGTTCCCAGCGAGCTGCCTGAATTTTCCAGGCTCTTTCCATTCTGCTGTACTTCTGTACGATAATTGTCAGGTCAGCGAAGTGTGTTATGCGGTGGCGATTGAGGGCTTTGAGGATTCCTTCGTCCATGCAATTGTTGCAGAACGCTGATATCGCGTCCTCGTCACGGCAATCTTTAACCTTGTTCGTGGCAACGAGGAATCTGGCCCAGAAGTGGTGGACCGTCTCCTGAGACTGCTGATGTATGTTCGTGAGAGCGCTGATATCTGGGTGGGTGGGTGGTTTTAAATCCGGACCCTGACCCTGACCCAATTGCTAATCCGGAGTCTAAAGATCGTCCGGACTTAATAGTCCGGGATTCGGAGTGTTCGCTGATTGCTTAGGCCCATCGTCTAATTCTATGTTCGGAAGGTAGGTCGCATCTTCTTGCCGGTGGGTGTCCAGCTCTTCAGGGTCGGAGATCCGAACATAATCCGTCCTCGGAATAGAGGAGGGGTCGTCGTCTTGCTCCATGACTACCGCTATCTGGTGGGTGATCGGTGGAGATCTGATTTCTCTCTGATCGGGTTGAAGCCCAATCCGATAGTAATCTGTGGCGATCCCCAGGGCGGCGATGCAATCGAGGAGGTCGTTCGAAGATGAAAATTTTGCCGGATCCATCTGCTTGTCGAGTTTGGATTCGACACGGAGAGGATTTTCGATGACCCGAGAGGTCATCGTCGGCTTAACGGCCGAACGGGCGGTCATTGTAAAGCCGCCCAGCCGGAGGGTTTGGCCTGGGGCCAGTGCTTCTCCAGAGGTGATGTTATCTTTGAGAACAAGGCGAGCCATCGATCCTTTCGTCAATGTCAAAGTGGAACTCTCAATTAAAGCACCAATGTCGGTGTCAAAACCAGCGGATCTCGGGTAGGGGGTCCCGAACTGTGCGTCTAAGGTCGATGGTAACAGGAGAAAGGGGACTTAATGTTTACCCAGGTTCAGGCCCTCTCTATGGAGGTAATACCCTACTTCCTACTTGATTGATCTTGATGAATATGAGTATTACAAGATTTGATCTACCAAGAGATCGTAATGGCTAAACCCTAGAAGTCTAGCCTGTATGACTATGGTAATGAGTATCTCCCCTCTCCGGACAAAGTCCTTCGGTTTATATAGACACCGGGAGGATCTAGGGTTACACAAGGTCGGTTACAAAGAAAGGAATCTACATATTAGATCTCCAAGCTTTCCCTCCATGCCAAGGAGAGTCCCATCCGGACACGGGTCCAGCCTTCGGTCTTCGTATCTTCGCAGCCCATCTGTCTGGCCCATGGCTAACAGGCCGGATGCCCGAGGACCCCTTAGTCCAGGACTCCCTCATGGACCCCTTTCCTTCCCCCCTCTCCCTCTCCTTCCCTCTTTCCCCCTCCATGAAAAGGGAAAAGGGGGGTGAGGGAGTCCTGGATTAGGGGGTGTTCGGATAGCCGAAGTATACCTTCAGCCGGACTCCAGGACTATGAAGATACAAGATTGAAGACTTCGTCCCGTGTTCGGAAGGATCTTTTCTTGGCGTGGAAGGCAAGCTAGGCGTGCGGATATTCGAGATCTCCTACCATTGTAACCGACTCTGTGTAACCCTAACCCTATCCGGTGTCTATATAAACCGGAGGGTTGTAGTCCGTAGAACAACCATCATCATACATAATCATACCATAGGCTAGCTTCTAGGGTTTAGCCTCCTTGATCTCGTGGTAGATCCACTCTTGTAATACCCATATCATCAATATTAATCTAGCAGGACTAGGGTTTTACCTCCATCGAGAGGGCCCGAACCTGGGTAAAATAAAGTGTCCCTTGTCTCCTGTTACCATCCGACCTTGACGCACAGTTCGGGACCCCCTACCCGATATCCACCGGTTTTGACACCGACATTGCTGCTTTCATTGAGAGTTCCTCTGTGTCGTCGCTTTTAGGCCCGATGGCTCCTTTGATCGTCAACAATGATGAGGTCCAGGGTGAGACTTTCCTCCCCGGACAAATCTTCGTCTTCGGCAGCTTCGCTCTGTGGGCCAATTCGCTTGGTCATCTGGAGCAGATCGAAAGCTACGCCCCTGGCCATCAAGTCAGGTTTGGAAGCTTAAACTACATGGCTGATATCCGCGGAGATTTGATCTTCGACGGGTTCGAGCCACAGCCAAGCGCGCCACGCTATTTTGATGGGCATGATATAGCTCTGCCTCCGAATAGCACCCTGGAGGCCGCACACGCTCCGGCCCCGATCTTTGACTCAGAGCCCGCTGCGTTCTTTGAGGATGAACGGTTGGACGTCACCGCGGGGGCTGCGATCTTGAAGGCGATCGAGCCGAACGCCATCCCCGCACTCCGCATGACCCGTGACTCCAAGGAGCCGGATTTTTCTTCGAACTCCGGGCCTCCCGTGCCCCTGGCGATCGAATCCGATTGGGCGCCTATGATGGAGTTCACCACCGTGGACATCTTTCAGCACTCACCTCTTGGTGATATCCAGAATTCTCTCAAGTCTCTCTCTATATCAGGAGAGCCCTTAGGAGAGCCCAGGCCGGACTATGGCCTGGGAGGTTGGGATTCGGATGACGAAGAAATTCAAAGCCCACCCACCACCCACTTGATAGCCACTGTCGATGATTTAACCGACACGCTTGACTTCGGATCCGAAGACTTCGACGGTATGGACGACGAAGATGGAGACAAACAGGAACCAGCACCTATAAGGCGCTAGACCACCACCCCAACTAATGATGTATTCATGGTGGATACCCCTAAAGGAAATGACAACGAGGAAAAAGGGGACGAAAAAAGGGACAAACCCTTCGAAAAGCAATCAAAGCGGTGACGAAAACGCCGAGCCAAGCCCCGCCTCGATCAAGACCCAGCCATAGAGCAGGATGAGCCGGCAGACGACGAGCGCGCCTCAGAGCAACCGTCCGAACAGGGCGACGCGGATAGAGAGGACAAACAGTCCTCCCCCGGCCATAACAGAACTCCGGACGATCTCACACCGGATAGAACCACGGCGCAGAAGAATCTCCATGAAAGGCTCGTTGCTACAGCACGCAGCCTGAAAAAGTAGAAACGGAAGGTAAAGACGGCGGAAGATGCACTCAGAATAAGATGGAGCAAGGTAATCAAGACCGCAGACAAATACGGTGGCAGCCGCCGCACTAAAAGCTATCCGAAGAGAAAACTACTGCCCAAATTCGATCAAGAGGCCCTAGAGCCCTCGCATTCGAAAAATAAAAAAGCCATACGGTCGGATAGACGACCACACGGCCACCATAAAATGGCAAGTGGCGCCGCATTCAATGCGGCATGCGACCCAGTTAAAGATTCGCATCATGGCCCAGCCAGGTCCATTTACGGGCCAAGAAAGCAAGCTCTCACAAGCAATGCAAAAAAGCTATCATCAGAATCCGGCACACCCAAATACAGGGGCGTCGCACACCCCCTATGGTTCACCGATGACGTCCTGGAATATGAATTTCCAGAGGGATTCAAACCCTTCAACATAGAGGTGTACGATGGAACAACAGACCCCGGAGTCTGGATCGAGGATTATATCCTCCACATACACATGGCTAGAGGAGATGATCTCCATGCCATCAAATATTTACCCCTTAAGCTTAAAGGGCCAGCCCGTCACTGGCTTAAAAGCCTTCCCAAAAACACAATTGGAAGTTGGGAAGAGATCGAGGACGCTTTCCGAGCAAATTTTCAAGGGACCTACGTCCGCCCTCCGGACGCAGACGATCTCAGTCACATAACTCAACAGCCCGGAGAATCAGCGCGACAGTTCTGGAACAGATTCCTTACTAAAAAGAATCAGATAGTGGATTGTCCGGATGCCGAAGCCTCAGCAGCTTTCAGGCATAATGTCCGAGACGAATGGCTCGCCAGACACCTCGGCCAGGAAAAGCCAAGAATAATGGCCGCACTCACAAGCCTAATGACCCGCTTCTGCGCAGGAGAGGACAGCTGGTTGGCACGATGCAGCCCCAGCGACCCAAGTACATCCGAAATCAGGGATGGAAACGGAAAACCGCGACGAAATAAGGACCGTCACCGAATCAAAGGAAAAAGTCCGAAGAGCGTGGCAGTCAATGCCGGATTCAAAAGCTCGCGGCAAAATCAAACAAAACCACCCCCTCAGGATAACAGGGATGATCCGTCAGCTTAAATAGAATACTGGGAAGAATATGTCAGATACACAGTACTCCTGGGAAGCCTGCCAATCACACCCACAGATATTGTTGGGTTTTTAAACAATCCGGACAGCTTAACGCCGAACAGAAGGGGCTCGACACACCAAGTGAAGAAGAGGACGAACCCCAAAGGCAGAATACCAGGAAACAAAAGAACTTCCCGCAAGAAGTCAAAACAGTGAACTTACTTCACGTCACAAACGTATGGCACCTATAAAGGTACGTACAATCAAACTTTCCCCTCAGGAGTCCCGCCACTGGTCACTAAAGCCAATCATTTTTGATCAGCTAGATTATTCTAGAAATATCAAAAACGCAGGCCGGACTGCCCTGATGCAGGATCCAATAATCGATGGATTCTAGTTTACCAATGTCCTTATGGACGACGGGCAGTGGACTAAACCTGATATATCAGGATACAATCCACCGCATGGGAATAAACCCAGCAAGAATCCGCCACAGCAAAACCTCCTTTCAAGGGGTAGCACCAGGCCCGGACACCCATTGTATGGGTTTTCTCCGGCTTGTGGTCATATTTGGCTCTCCCAATAACTTTCTCGCGAAAAGCTGACCTTCCATGTAGTCCCGTTTTCAAGTCACTATCAAGCACTAATGGGACGCAGAGCTTTCGCTCGCTTTAACGCAATACCGCATTACGCATCTCTCACACTTAAGATGCCCGGTCCACGAGGCATCATCTCTTTAAAGGGAGCGCACTAAAATACGCCTCCGCCAAACGGTGGACTACGCGGCCGCTTAAACAGCCGCACAATAAAGTGGCCTCGCCAGCCAAAACACCTTTTTTTAAGTCACCAAAGGCCACTGACCCAGACTCAACGAGTTCGGCACAAGTCCATCATCAACGCAGGCTCATAAAGGCCATATACCCCCGTACCAGGGGCTATACCCAGAGACAATAAAGCTCAACTTAATATATTTTTTTACCTTATATTTTGTTTATTATCTTTTTATTCCGCACAACCCATTTTCAATTCAGTTCCTCTCTTTTATAGATGAACATCGTGCGGTGCCCGTCCAGGACACGGCACAGCAGAGACACAGGCACAGACGTGCAGTAGGGACCCGTCTTAAGGTTTCTTTTTAGATTAAGACCCTGCGTAAACCTTTTTTACTGTCTCTTGCTGCTATACATCCCCTGGTTTTTTCTACTATAACCAAGGAGGAGGCTGGCGTTTTGGCATGTGGCCACGCCAGAATTTTTGCTCGTACCTGGACAATAGGGGCTCTCTTTTTTAAGGGTGTTGTCTCACCCGCACTGATAAAGACCAAACACCTTAGGGAGTGTCCGGCGTCGCGAGTTTTCGCACTATATGCATCAACTCCGAATCATGATTTTGGTCATATGTTGGGTTGCCCGGCTCCTGAGTTCGGCCACCTTACGTTCCGCTCTATCGGCTAAGGTAGCACCAGGAGAACTACTGCGATTGTGCCCCAGTTCGGCCGGGTGAGAACCTCAGTAGAGAAAGCCGAAAACCGACTGCCAAGATATAGCGCGAGACTGGTCGCCACTCGATGACTCATAGGGATTTTTCGAATTCCTCCGCTTTGACTAAGGGCCGTTTCCCGGTCAGGCACGTACGTGCTCCGAACTCGGGCAAAGCGCAGTCGCCACTAAAGGGCTACCTGAAGAGTCCCACTGTCAAGCTCCTATGGCTAAGTGAAAGTGTTAAAGCATTATAGTCCGGTTGCCTAGCCCGCTGCGCTATCACCTCCTTTGTAGGACCAAGACGTTGGGTTAAGTGTGAAAATGCGTCTTCTGCGCGCACCCCCGCACTATGTGCGTGGGGGCTGAAGCCAACGACTGCAATCTTTTAGAATTTATACATATTAAAACGGCCGCGCAGGAGGTGTTCTTAATACTTGAAGGCACAAGTCTAAAAAAATGCTACTACAATTTATCAAAATATTGTTTTATGATTACATATGCTATCATAATATAGCATCCTTCGAGCACTGCGTCTCTATTACGCGAGCGCCTTCGAGGACTTCCTCAAAATAGTGCTCGGCAGGTGTTCCGCTTTTGTCCGAATCCCGGGACGCAACAGTGGTGGGCTCCATATCTTCCCAGTATGTCTTCACACGGGCAAGAGCCAGCCGAGCGCCCTCTACGCACGCTGACCTCTTCATAGCATCGACACGTGGCACCACGTCTAGCAATTGTTGCACCAATCTGAAATAACTCTTCGGCTTCGATCTCCCCGGACACAGACGATCGATGACGTACTTCATGGCGAGTCCGGACAACCTATTCAGCTTGGCCCATTGGGCCAGGCGATCGTCCACTGCCAGCGGACGCTCTGGATTGATGAATTGCGACCAAAAGAGCTTCTCCACTTCATGATCCTTTTTATCTCGAAAGTGTTCAGTCGCATCAATGGCACTAGCCGCCAAATCCAGATAGGTGTCCTCTATACTCCACATCCGGTTTAACGGGGCAAACTTCGGATCACAAAATTTTCTCCGCAGCGAGAAGGGCTTTCCATCCGCAATCTGTCCGGCTTGACGCAGCTCTTCCTTCGCCGCTCTCATTATAGAGCGGGCGTCCTTGGCGTTAGCAACAGCCTTCTCTAAGCTCGTTTGCCTCGCCCGAACTTCTTCTTCAAGAAGCTTGCAACGGTCAGTAGCGCTCTTTAACTTTACGGCCATATCAGCCATTTCATCCTTGCTTCGGCAATGGGCAGCCTGTTCGGCTTTCAGCTCTTCAAGGGCTTTCACGGCAGCCGCATCGCTTTTTTCTGGCTTGTTCCTTCGCTCGGGCGAGTTCGGCCCTAAGACCTTCCACGGCGGCCGCACCATCTGCGTTAAGCACACACACGGTAAGATATTGACATACAGCTCGTCTTACTAACAATCGCCTAATGATTTCAATACCTTGAGCACCATCAAGCCGCTTGTTAACAAGCACGATGTCGGCTTCTGCCTCATCTAGTTGTCGCTTTAGTTCGGCATATTCACAAGTCTGGCTTGACTCCGGACAATCAGCCACCTACATATAAAGGTGCCACTTAAAGGACCTGGGATTAAGATCCTCTGCGCGCCGTACATCTTTACGACGCACAGAGTCTCAGGGGCTACTATCTACACAGGGCGCACTTTATTTATGCGCAATTAATACAAATGTACGTTATTTAAAAAATGTACCTCAAGTCCTGCCACTAAACTCTTGACGGCCTCGTGCAGTCCGCTTTCGGTGGATGAAATCTTTTCAATTACCGTGCTCATTAACGCACGATGCTCCTCTGAGACAGAGGCTCGCCCCAGGAGAATCCTTAGCTCCTCCGACCGAACACTAGATGGTGCCGGACTCGTCCCATGGCCTTCCTCAAAGGCCGGACACGGAGAACCTTGGGGGCAGCACCATCCACCCCTAGCGGATCGGGAGAAATCCCCCGCAACGACACTTCAGCGTCGCTCGCCTTGCTAGGCGATTCAGAAGGAGGAGGCGTTCCGCTCTCCATCATCTCTGGAAGAAGATCCCCCAAGGATGAGTTCTGCTGAGAAGGGCTGAGGTCCAAACTACAAAGTAAGGTTTCGGTTAAAACTTCTCAGATATAAATCAAGGATTTCTCTTAAAAGAAAGACTCTTCTTCTACTTACGGCTCGCTGGAGAGCTGGTGCCTTTTAGGGTTTAGTTCGGCCGAGGGGCTCCCCAGCGTTCGGTCCTCTGACAAGGATTCTTTCCCCCGCTTCGAGGCAACGGTCTCCCAGTCGTGAGAGGCGGCCCTTGTCTTTCCCTTAGGAGAGGAATTATTGATTCCCCCCTTCGGAAGGGCCTCTTTCGAAGAGGCCGCGGTTTCCTTGTCCTCCCCCTTATTTCCCTCCAAAGGCACTTCCTCCAGCATACTGACTAGCACGGGATCCAGTCTAGTTTCGGGAAGGGGAGCCGGACACCTGATCAGCTTCGCCTTCGCTATCCACTCCTGCTTAAAAGAAGAAGCGCTGTTAGAAACAAATTAATTATGCGGATAGAAGGTCCGGTTGCAAGGTCACCTACTCGAGTATCCGGGCGATTGCGGCTTAAACCAGCATCCTCGGTCAAATCCGGACTCGCTTCTTGTGATCCCAAGAACAGTTTATACATCTCCATGGGCGTCACGCCATATAATTCTGGAGAGCTCGTGGTCCCTCCGGATTGAACTCCCACAAGCGAAGAGGGCGACGTTGGCCGGGAAGTGTCCGGCGAATCAGCATGACTTGTGTCACCTTGACTAGGTTGAGATCTCCCTTCAAGAGATCCTTAATACGTCCCTGCAGCAGAGGAACGTCTTTGGGCAAGCCCCGATCTAACCCTGTGTTAATCCATGATGCTAACCGTGGTGGGGGACCCAAGCGAAAGGCCGGAGGCGCCACCCATGCGGTGCCCCGAGGAGCGGTGATGTAGAACCACTCCTGTTGCCATAAGCCAAGCTCCTCTTGAAAAGCGCCCTCGGGCCATGGAGCGTCGGCATTTCTTTTTATAATAGCGCCTCCGCACTCTGCGTGGCGCCCTTCGATTATCTTCGGTTCTACTTTGAAGGTCTTGAGCCACAATCCGAAGTGAGGGGTAACACGGAGGAACGCTTCGCACACAACTATGAACGAGGAGATACGGAGGATGGATTCCGGAGCTAAGTCGTGGAATTCTAGCCCATAATAAAACATCAGCCCCCTTACGAAGGGATCCACGGGGAAGCCTAGTCCACTGAGGAAGTGGGATATGAATACCACACTCTTGCTGGGCTGAGGGCTAGGGATCACCTGTCCTTGAATAGGCAGCTTGTGCGGAATCTCCCTGGTCAGGAATCTAGCTTCCCTCAATCTTGATATGTCCTCCTCCGTAACAGAGGAGGGCATCCATCGGCCTTGGAAGTCGGAGCCGGACATTATCGAAGATCCGGTGTGCTCGGAATCTGGAAGCCTAGGGTGTTGGAACTCGAGGTGACGGGCAAGCTCGTTTTGAGAATAGAAGCGGGGAACAGGGCCTTGGTCTCTTTATAAGAGGCAGAATATCAAGCGCCCTCCCCGTAACCGTCTTGGACTAGCCTTTAATTAAGGCAAGACGTGCTAACAGGCATGATTGGGTTACCCACGCCCGTATTAATGAGAATCCCATTAAAGGGGGCACATGATCTCTGCTTCGACAAGAGGTGCCAAGGAAACCGCCTCGCTAAATGAGCCGAGGTGGAACAATGAAAGCAATTTATATAGAAGGCTTGGTCGCAGTGTTATGACGCACTGCGGGATACGTCAGCAGATTTGATTTGTGTTAATATTATTCTCTGTATGGCAATATGTGGAAACTTATCTTGCAGAGCCGGACACTATTTTTTAGTGTTTATAATCTTCTTGAAGAACTTGGAGGAGGAACCCGCCTTGCAATGCCGAAGACAATCTGCGCGCCGGACTCGTCGTCATTGAAGCCTGGTTCAGGGGCTACTGAGGGAGTCCTGGATTAGGGGGTGTTCGGATAGCCGAACTATACCTTCAGCCGGACTCCAGGACTATGAAGATACAAGATTGAAGACTTCGTCCCGTGTCCGGAAGGATCTTTTCTTGGCGTGGAAGGCAAGCTAGGCGTGCGGATATTCGAGATCTCCTACCATTGTAACCGACTCTGTGTAACCCTAACCCTATCCGGTGTCTATATAAACCGGAGGGTTGTAGTCCGTAGAACAACCATCATCATACAAAATCATACCATAGGCTCGCTTCTAGGGTTTAGCCTCCTTGATCTCGTGGTAGATCCACTCTTGTAATACCCATATCATCAATATTAATCTAGCAGGAGTAGGGTTTTACCTCCATTGAGAGGGCCCGAACCTAGGTAAAATAAAGTGTCCCTTGTCTCCTGTTACCATCCGACCTTGACGCACAGTTCGGGACCCCCTACCCGAGATCCGCCGGTTTTGACACCGACAGGGGGCGAATCCTACTAGAACCAGAACCCCCCCTCATGACGCCCCCCTGGTGATCGGCCTCCTCCTCTCCCTCCTTTATATACATGGATAGGGCACCCCTTGGAGACACACCAATTGTTCCAAGAAATGTGCGGTGTCTCTTTCCACGGTTTACTCCTCCGGTCATATTCACATAGTGCTCAGGTGAAGCCCTGTGTGGATCACATAACCATCACTGTCACCATGCCATCGTGCTGACAAAACTCTCCCTCGACCCTCTGCTGGATCAAGAGTTCGAGGGATGTCATCGAGCTGAACGTGTGCAGAACTCGGAGGTGTCGTACATTCGGTACTTGATCGGTTGGATCGTGAAGACGTTCGACTACATCAACCGCGTTAAACTAATGCTTCCACTTTCGGTCTACGAGGGTACGTGGACGCACTCTTCCCCTCTCGTTGCTATGTATCTCCTAGATAGATCTCACGTGATCGTAGGAATTTTTTTGACATTGCATGCTACGTTCCCCAACAGTGGAATCCGAGCTAGGTCTATGCATACATGATATGCACGAGTAGAACACAGAGAGTTGTGCACAATAATCGTCATACTGCTTACCACCAACGTCTTATTGTGATTCGGCAGTATTGTTGGATGAAGCGGCCTGGACCAACCATACATGACCACGTACATGAGACCAGTTACACCGAAAGACATGCAACTTATTTTGCATAAAGGTGCCTGGCGGGTGTCTATTTATCCAACTTTAGTTGAATCGAATTTGACTACGGCCGGTCCTTGTTGAAGGTCAAAACAGCACACTTGAAAAAAATCGATGTGGTTTTGATGCGTAGGCAAGAATGGTTCTTGCTAGAAGCCCGTAATAGCCACGTAAAACTTGCAACAACAAAGTAGAGGAGGTCTAACTTGTTTTTGCAGGGCATGCTGTGATGTGATATGGTCAAGACATGATGTGATATAATTTACTGTATGAAATGAGCATGTTTTTGAAAAGTTAACGGCAACTGGAAGGGGCCTTGTTGTCGCTTTATTGTATGAAATGCAATCACCATGTAATTGCTTTACTTTATCACAATGCAGTAGCGATAGTTGTAGAAGCAATAGTTGGCGAGACGACAACGATGCTACGATGGAGATCGAGGTGTCAAGCCAGTGATGATGGAGATCATGACTGTGCTTTGCAGATGGAGAACAAAGGCACAAGATGATGATGGCCATATCATGTCACAATGTTTATATTTTATGCATCTTATTTTGCTTAGTATGGTGGTAGCATTATAAGATGATCCCTCACCAAATTTCAAGGTATAAGTGTTCTCCCTGAGTATGCACCGTTGCTACAGTTCGTCGTGCCGAGACACAGTGTGATGATCGGGTGTGATAAGCTTTACTTTAGCATACAATGGGCGTAAGAAAGTTTTGCATGTGCACAATACTCAGGTTAAACTTGAAGAGCCTAGCATATACAGATATGGCCTCGGAACACTGAGACCGAAAGGTCGAACGTGAATCATATAGTAGATATGATCAACATAGAGATGTTCACCATTGAAACATACTCCATCTCACATGATGATCGGACATGGTTTAGTTGATATGGATCATGTGATCATTTAGATGACTCGAGGGATGTCTATCAAAGTGGGAGTTCTATAGTAATAAGATTAATTGAACTTAAATTTATCATGAACTTAGTCCTGATAGTTTTTGCATATCTATGTTGATGTAGATCAATGGCCCGTACTACCGTTCCCTTGAATTTTAATGCGTTCCAAGAGAAAGCTAAGTTGAAAGATGATGGTAGAAACTAGACGGACTGGGTCCGTAACTTGAAGATTATCCTCATTGCTGCACAAAATAATTACGTCCTGGAAGCACCGCTAGGTGCAAGGCCTGCTACAAGAGCAACTCCGGACATTATAAACGTCTAGAAAGCTAAATTTGATGACAACTCGATAGTTCAGGGTGCCATGCTTTACGTCTTAGAATCGGGACTTCAAAGACGTTTTGAACGTCATGGAGCATATTAGATGTTCCAATAGTTGAAGTTAATATTTCAAGCAAATGACCAAGTTGAGAGATATGAAGTCTCCAACAAGTTCTATAGCTGCAAGATGGAGGAGAAAAGTTCTTTCGGTAAACACATACTCAGAATGTCTGGGTACCATAACCACTTGACTGAGCTAGGAGTTAATCTCCCAGATGATAGTGTCATTGACAGAGTTCTTCAATCATTTCCACCAAGCTATAAAGGCTTCGTGATGAACTATAATATGAAAGGGATGGAAAAGACAATTCCCGGGCTCTTCGCAATGCTTAAGGATGCAGAGGTAGAAACCAAGAAGGTGCATCAAGTGTTGATGGTTAACAAGACCACTAGTTTCAAGAAAAAGGGAAAAGGAAATAAGGGGAACTTCAAGAAGAATAGAAAGCAAGTTGGTGCTCCCAGGAAGAAGCCCAAGTTTGGACCTAAGCCTAAAACTGAGTGCTTCTACTGCAAAGGGGCTGGTCACTGGAAGCGGAATGGCCCCAAATATTTGGCGGATAAGAAGGATGGCAAAGTGAAAGGTATATTTGATATACATGTTACTAATGTGTACCTTACTAATGCTCGTAGTAGCGCCTGGGTCTTTGATACTGGTTCTGTTGCTCATATTTGCAACTCGAGATAGGGGCTACAGATTAAACGAATATTGGCTAAGGACGAGGTGACGATGCGCGATGGAAATGGTTACAAGCTCGATGTGATCGCCGTCGGCATGCTACCCCTACATCTACCTTCGGGATTAGTTTTAGACCTGAATAATTGTTATTTGGTGCCAGCATTGAGCATGAACATTATATCTGGATCTTGTTAGATGCGAGACAGTTATTCATTTAAATAGGAGAATAATGGTTGTTCTATTTATATGAGTAATATATTTTATGGTAATGCACCCTTGATGAGTGGTCTATTTTTGTGGAATCTCGATCGTAGTGATACACATATTCATAATATTGAAGACAAAAGATGCAAAGTTAATAATGATAGTGCATCTTATTTGTGGCACTGCCGTTTAAGTCATATTAGTTATGGATATGGAACATGAAATACGAAAAAATTAGGTGTACTTGCTACTCATGGAGATGGGGAACCTCCTAAAACCCTCGATGCTGGTTATGTGAAAAATATTATGTATTACTTTGATAATCCTGATAAAACTCCATTGTCGGTGTCAAAACCGGCGGATCTCGAGTAGGGGGTCCTGAACTGTGCGTGTAGGCGGATGGTAACAGAAGACAAGGGACACGAAGTTTTACCCAGGTTCGGGCCCTCTCGATGGAGGTAAAACCCTACGTCCTGCTTGATTAATATTGATGATATGGGTAGTACAAGAGTAGATCTACCACGAGATCAAGGAGGCTAAACCCTAGAAGCTAGCCTATGGTCTGATTGTTGTATGTTGTATATCTTCTATCGACTAGCCTGGCCTCGGTTTATATAATGCACCAGAGGCCTAGGATAACAAGAGTCCTAGCCGAATACGCCGGTGGGGAGGAGTCCTTGTCTTCATCGCCAAGTCTTGTGGAATCTTCCTTGTATGCGGCAGCTGTCCGAACTAGCCCATGAGTATACGGCCATGGTGGTCCTCGGCCCAATCTAACAGATCGGGAGATGACGTGGTCAGTACCCCCTAGTCCAGGACACCGTCAGTGGCCCCCTGAACCGGTCTTCAAGTTAGGGACGCTCCTGATTCTTCCGAACCATTCTTCATCTTCAGTCGTCGGTCTTGAAAACTGGTTCAACAAATCTTCTCATCATCGATCTTGAGGATCACCGAAATGGATTCGACGAGTTTACACGTCGGGTATCCGAGGAGCCCCTTTAAGTTTCCGGCCTTTATCAATGCCTTGTTATTTTTATGCCACACCTTGGGTTTGAAGTTGTTCCCGGGCGGCAGCGTCCTCTTGCGTCTGAGCTCCAATGCCAGACTGCATTCGAGGTATCTTTTGCAGCCGAGCACCAATGTCGGACCGCTTCCCAGCTCTAACGCCAAAATGCATCCGAGCTCCAGCGCCGGACTATGTATCCGAGCTCCAACGCCGGACTATATCCGAGGTGTCATAAATCACCTTGGTTCAAAGAAGTTTGAAGGAGTTTAGCCAAGCTTAATGCCGGAAATGCCCTCTATGGAGCCAACCACTAGCGCCCGAGCTTTATGTTGGACTGCTTCCGAGGTGGTGCACCACCCCGAATGTGGGCCGATTTTTGTCAATATTTTTTATTGGTGCAATTTATTCTCTGCCGAGATATATAGCCAGTAGCCCTCAAGGTGGGTATCGGTCTAAAACCCGAGATACACACGAAGGATGACATAAGACCGCTGATCCCTGTAGCTGCTGAGACTCAGGTTGATTTGCAAGATCGGTCTGAGGATCAAGTCCTAGCTCGGTAGAATACTTTGGGACACAAAAAGCGCCGTGCTCAGTGCTCAAGACTCAGGTTGGGTGCGGCCGACCAACCTGAGGATCAAAATCTCCTCTGAGACTGTATTACCCTTAAAATTTTCTGCATTGGACAGGCAATGCAGTAGCCCCCGAGACACTGGTCAGGTGGCAACACCAGATCAGGGGATTGATGTGCCCCTTTAATATTTGTAAATAATAAGCCCGAAGCCCAGTAGCCCCTGAGCCTTAATGCGGGCACGGGTGGCCGAATTAAGGATTGATATCCATAATAAAATCACAAATTATGTGTAATGACTCTATGTATCCAAGTACTTTACGTCACTAATGCTCGGATCCGCATTGTACAAAACTTTGTTGACCGACCATCAGCTTCCACCTCCTCGGCCAATAGCCGAGGTGTGTTTGTCCTACTTTATAAAGCCTTTATGAGGGCAAAGATTTACAACAAACAAGGCAATCTGGCCATACGGTTTTATAAACAAAGGTATGCAGAGAGATATGTTATATTACTGTTTAACAGAAGAAATGTCTTCCAAAGAAAATAGTCCCGCTATCGGTTCCTTTCTTTGGGTTGTCATGCTAAGCATGATCATGAAACCTTAGCTCCAATGTAAGAGCAAAATATCGAGGATTTAGTTTGGGAGGCCGGTTAATAGCCCCCGGTAGCGTTCGGCGACAGTCGAGGTCAAGCCGTAAACACTTCGGCCATTGTTATGAATGGCCCGTCATTTAACACCGTCATCGAATCGCTGACCAGTTTACGCTTATTGTGACAGTCAGTTTTCGACTTTCTCCACTGAGTTGCTTAACCATGTGAGCTGGAAGCACAATCGCAGTGGTTCTCCCTTTGCACTCCTAGCCGAACAAAGCGAAACATAGGAGGCAAGCGTAGGAGCCGGGCAACGCAACTATTGACCGAGGACACAATTCGAAACCGATGCATATATAGCAATATCCGAGAATGTTTTTGTCGAATCTCCAAAGGTGTCCGGCGTTGCACTGCGAGACTTGTGCTGAAAACACACAAATAGTTTAAAAGTGCCATAAGCTTGGAAAACCAAAAAACGTCAGTAAAAACTTGACGTTCGAACAAGATCAAGTGTTCGGTGCCAATCCGAAAATTGGCCTTAGCAAAAGAAGTGCTTCTGTCGTGCTTTAACATGATACATCATATCTCAAGACTTCAAGCGAGTCAGCCTACGGCTTCAACCTCCTATCCCGAGGGCGGAGTACTTCTCATTAGACCAGTTTAGCAAACTAAACTCTAGCGGTTTTGAGAGAGAAATTAGGGTCCCCGGCTAGTGACCACACGCTCGTGTCGAAAAAAGGAGTGACAAATAATAATAATAATAATAAAACTTTGCAACGACTAAGAAGAAGAACACTTATCATAAACCGGCTCATATAAATTTAAGAGCCCCCAAGTGACTTGGGTAAAAGAATGATTGCATGTACCGAAGTACTTATGTCATATCAATGTTCAACTGAACTTTAAACGCGTCTTAACCGACCGTCAGCTTCTCCCTCTTTGGTCAAGGACCGAAAAGTGTTATGTACTCCATCTGTCGAGAATATCGACGGTGTTTCCAGAAAGCAGGCAATCAGGCCATAAGGCTGTAACAGACAAAGCGCGCTCAGGGAACTTATGCTATATTACTACGAAGTGTAAGAAGCATCTTCGAAGAAAATAGTACCCCCACCGATACCTTTCTTCGGTGCTCATGGTTATTATGAGACTTGTGCAGTAGATTTTTTGTACTCATGATTTCCGTTGTGTGCCGACCATCATTGAAAACTATAAGAGCGCTAGCTTTCGGCTTCACCCAATCTGAGGTCCGGCTCGGATGACCCGATCGTGACAATCGCAGAGGTGCTCCCTTTACTCCCTAGCCGAACAATCGGGAACGTAGGGGTAAACACAGGAGCGAGGCAACCCATCTTGCAAATCGCTTAAGTCAATATGGTGCATATTGTGGCGTAATACACGAACAAGGAATGAAGCCGTACAAGTATAATCATATGCAAGAGGAAAAGCTTCATGAAGGAAGCCCCAAAATGAATTGGGTATTTGAATTTATGCATCACAAACAAAGTTTGGACAAGGAATTTTTTTTACAAGCAATGTTTTTCCAAAAAAGTATAATGCTTGGTCGAACCGAACACAAGTTAGAAATTAAAGCTTTGAGCATGAAAGCGACTTAGCTGGTTAATGTGTTCGGTATTGATGACGCGGTCCAAGCTTGATACGGGACAAGGTTCCATCCCCCAAGCCGGTCCCGAGGTGGAAGAGCGGAGAGCTCGACACGCCGAAGTGGTGACATAGCACGGTCAATAAAGACCGGCAGAGTGACGCTGAAGTCCCCGGATCATTTTCCTTTGCACAAAAAATAGTGCAAATCGGAGATAATAGTAATAATGATAATTAAAAAAATCGTTGCATAATAAATAATTTATGCAAAGTGAGTAATAAAAGAAATATGGCCTGGCGCCGAAGTCAACGTTGATGCAGGGTGTCGGCGTGATGCGGTAAAGGCATGGCAAAGCCTGAATTCACAGGTCGGTCGGAGCTCCGGATGCGGCGTTCGCCGCACTATGTATGAAAACTGACCAAACCACCATGCGACTGTCGTTAATGCGGCCACCATGTGATAGACCTGGTTTATTTGTTGTAGCAATCCGAAGGAAGGTGATTCCCAAAATTGGGACTCGATCCGCGCACCCATTGCCTGATGGGCGATAAAACGACGGCATGGCAATGCTGGCAAAGGTTGGCTCGACGAGGCAAAGCCCTCGGTCCAACTAACGTGACGGAGCTGGTCGGCTAGTGACGCCGAAGTGTCCGGAGTAGGTTGATGAAGAGATGGCGAAGCCCTCGGTCCAGCCGAGATGTCAAAGTAGGTCGGCGTGATGGACACCAGCTTGAAGAAGCAATAGTGCGGCCCTGCCGATGCAGGTCGTGACGTGGTCAATGTCGGCTTGATGAAGCGACCGTGCGACGATGCCGGTATGCCCGCTCCGTGTAATCCGTGGGGCGTCAATGTTGGTGATGATTTATCCTTCGCGGTGCCGGACTCTTGTTCGGCTTGCCGATATGATGATCCGAAGAAGTTGAGCTCGGCTCAACAAAGTGACGACGTGTCTAGCGCAGGTCGGCAGCCGTGGAGCAATATTGCCGGACTGGTTTGACACCAGCGTGATGTTGAAGATCATGTTCAAAAGATCTTAAAGTTAGCGGGATGTGTTCGGGAACAAAACAAAATACCCCGTACAAAACTTCCTTCAAAAGGGATGTCCGAAGTCCCGTTCATAAAAAAGACGAACTCGGGTCGGATTCATTTTCGCGCAGAAAACATATGCGAAAAGTGATGCACTAATCGGAAGGTTCCCGGAGTTTGGACAGTCGGATCGAGCTGAAGTTTTGAGAGGTGGTAGATATAGGAATTCCTCAGTCGGTCAACGGTTGGATCTTCCAAAGGACGTACGAGCTAGAAGCTGGACACCACGCCCTAATCTCATCCAGATTCCCGTCCAGATTTGACACGGCTCCCGTATATCATGGATTGCTAGAGATTCCTCCATCAGAACTCGACGAAATTTTCCAGGGTTGTTGTAGACTAAATTCCGCACAATTCCACCAAAGTGATCATTAAAAAGACACTTGAGGAGGCGGTGGCGGTGGACACAAGTTTGCTGTCCAGAAAAACAGCACGGTCGCCCAAGGGCAATGTTGACGTCGAGCCCCCAGGCTTCCTGGATGATTCCTCCATGATCTTGATAGAGATCGGAGTTGATGTTTATAAAGGCCCTCATCCGAACATGACGATAGGAGGTAGGGCGCAGTCCTTGGTCAAACCAAGGTGACCAGTCGAGCTGGTGACGAAGATGCCGAAGTCGTAGTTGATCTGCAGGCGAGCCATCAACCTTTTGCCGAACACACAGCGGAACTCTCAATGAAAGCACCAATGTCGGTGTCAAAACCGGCGGATCTCTGGTAGGGGGTCCCGAACTGTGCGTCTAGGCAGATGGTAAAAGGTGACAAGGGACACGAAGTTTTACCCAGGTTCGGGCCCTCTCGATGGAGGTAAAACCCTACGTCCTGCTTGATTAATATTGATGATATGTGTAGTACAAGAGTAGATCTACCATGAGATCAAGCAGGCTAAACCCTAGAAGCTAGCCTATGGTCTGATTGTTGTATGTTGTATATCTTCTATCGACTAGCCTGGACTCGGTTTATATAATGCACTAGAGGCCTAGGATAACAAGAGTCCTAGCCGAATACGCTGGTGGGGAGGAGTCCTTGTCTTGATCGCCAAGTCTTGTGGAATCTTCCTTGTATGCGGCAGCTGTCCGAACTGGCCCATGAGTATACGGCCATGGGGGTCCTCGGCCCAATCTAACAGATCGGGAGATGACGTGGTGAGTACCCCTAAGTCCAGGACACCGTCACCCATTCAATTATGTAATGGGAGACACGTTGGATCAACGTGAATACTTTAGGGATTATCGCTTGACTCAAAAAGGGAAACTATTATGGGATCAGATTCATATGTTGCATTGCTATGCTCGGGAACTATGCTTGAGATATGATTATACTTGTTGCTCTTGGATGAAGGCTCCACACGTTCCCTTTTCATGCAAATTTAATGATGATAAAACCTTGGCTTCTTATGCTAATGGTATATATGATTACTATAATGTGGAACAAATACAAGAATTCGTCGCTTTTATGGGTGCTTATGAAATTGAATCTTTGTTTAAAGAGGTTGAAGATTTTGATGATTCAGTTTATAGACCTGAAAATTTTGCTATACTTAAATATTGCTATGAGAATTACGAATTCAATTCCGATATTGATGATTTTATTGACAGAGTCTCCGCTGTCCAAGAAGAGGCTAATATTTTGTAGGAGTCTATGGAAGAAGGAATTGATGAAATTGTGGGCTCATTGGATGAAAAAGATGACGAGGAGAGCGAAGAACAAAAGGAGGAAGAACGGATTAGCTACCCATGCCCACCTTCTAATGAGAGTAACTCTTCAACTCATACATTGTTAATTTCCCTTCGTGCTTACCGAAGGATGATTGCTATGATAACTATTATGATCCCGTTGATTTTTTTGAAATATCCCTTTTTGATGATGCTTGCTATGCTTGTGGCCAAGATGCCAATCTGAATTATGCTCATGGTTATGAACTTGCTATAGTTCCTTATGTTAAACACGAAATTTTTGCTATTGCACCCACACATGATAGTCCCATTATCTTTTTGAATTCTCTAAACTACACTATATCGGAGAAATTTGCCCTTATTAAGGATTATATTGATAGGTTGTGTTTTACTACTACACATGATGATGTTGATAGATATAATATGCATGTGTTTGATTATCCTACTTGCAATTATTATGAGAGAGGAACTATATCTCCATCTCTCTATGTTTCCAACATGATAAAAATGCAAGAAACTATATATACCAAGCTATGCATTGGCCTTTACTTTGTGTGCATGAATTGTTCATTTATGACATGCCGATGCACAGGAAGAGAGTTAGACTTCGTCATTACATGATATATGTTAATTTTTTCTCACTACTAAATTACAAATCAATGTTAATAAAAATTGGCTTTGATATACCTTGGGATACGGGTGGATCCATTACTTGAGCACTATATGCCTAGCTTAATGGCGTTAAAGAAAGCGCTACTAGGGAGACAACCCAGAAGTTTTAGAGAGTCATTTATTTCTGTTGAGTGCTTTTATAAAGTTTAAAAACAAAATAAATAAATAGGGGAACCTAAAACTTTTTAAAAAAAGGAAAGTGAAAGTGAGAACGACGAGCATTGTTAAAGTGGGAGCTAGCCTTGAACTTTATTCATGCTCACGGAAACTTTGTGAATCTTGATTACAGAAACTTTTCAAAAAAAATTAACCCCTTGTACAATTCCATTGTATAATAAAAATAATGTGCCAAGGTTTGCCTTTAGGATGTTTACAATGCTTGTTGGTTTGTACGGTGCAGGACCGAAACTTTGGTTGTAGTGCGCGATTTTACAATTCTTACTGGAACGTAAAATGATTCTGAAACTTTTTGCACTGTCTTTCTATACAAATTTTTTATGTTTCCTAATTTTTTTCATAATTTTTGGAGTACCAGAAGTATGGTAAATGTTTAGATTACTACAGACTGTCCTGTTTAAGACAGATTCTGTTTTTGATGCATAGTTTGCTTTTTTTGATGAAACTGTCAACTTCTATCAGTGGATTAAGCCATGGAAACTTATATTACAGTAGCTACAATGAAAAAAAAATATGAATTGGTTTGCAACAATACTTATAGTAGTGATTTTCTTTATTATACTAACGGATCTTACCGAGTTTTCTATTGAGTTTTGTGTGGATTAAGTGTTTGAAGATCGAGGATGTCTCGATGTAAGGAGAAGAAGGAGAGGCAAGAGCTCAAGCTTGGGGATGCCCAAGGAACCCAAGTAAATATTCAAGGAGACTCAAGCGTCTAAGCTTGGGGATGCCCCGGAAGGCATCCGATCTTTCTTCAACAAGTATCGGTATGTTTTCGGATTAGTTTCGTTCATGCGATATGTGCAAATCTTGGAGCGTCTTTTGCATTTAGTTTTCACTTTTCTTTTATTCACCATGGTAGTATGAGATAGTCCTTGGTTGATCTATAGAATGCTCATTGCACTTAACTTATATCTTTTGAGTATGGCTTTATAGAATGCTTCATGTCCTTCACTTATATCTTTTAAAGTTTGGACTGCCTGTTTCTCTTCACATAGAAAACCGCCATTTGTAGAATGCTCTTTTGCCTCACTTATATTTGTTAGAGTGTGGGCATATCTTTTGTAGAAATAATTAAACTCTCTTGCTTCACTTATATCTATTTAGAGAGATGATAGGAATTGGTCATTCACATGGTTATTCATAAAATCCCACATAAAACATGTAGATCACTGAATAGGATATGTTTGATTCCTTACAATAGTTTTGCGATATAAAGGTGGTGATATTAGAGTCGTGCTAGTTTGGCAATTTTGAAATTGAGAAATACTTGTGTTGAGGCTTGCAAGTCCTGTAGCATGCACGTATGGTAAACGTTGTGCGACAAATTTGAAGCATGGTGTGTTCTTTGATTGCTTTCCTTATGAGTGGCGGTCGGGGACGAGCGATGGTCTTTTCCTACCAATCTATCCCCCTAGGGGCATGCGTAGTAGTACTTTGCTTTGAGGGCTAACAAAATTTTGCAATAAGTATATGAGTTCTTTATGACTAATGTGAGTCCATGGACTATACTCACTCTTACCTTTTCGCAATTTGCTAGCCTCTTCGGTATCGTGCATTGCCCTTTCTCACCTCAAGAGTTGGTGCAAACTTCGCTGGTGCATCCAAACCCCATGATACGATACGCTCTATCACACATAAGCCTCCTTATATCTTCCTCAAAACAGCCATCATACCTAACTATAATGGCATTTCCATAGCCATTCCGAGATATATTTCCATGCAACTTCCATCATCATCATATATACGACTTGAGAATTTATTGTCTCATTGCTTTGCATGATCGTAAGATAGCTAGCATGATGTTTTCATGGCTTGTCCGTTTTTTATGTCATTGCTACGCTAGATCGTTGCACATCCCGATACACTGTCGGGGGCATTCATATAGAGTCATACTTTGTTCTAGGCATCGAGTTGTAATATTGAGTTTTAAGTAAATAAAATTGGGATGATCATCATTATTAGAACATTGTCCCATGTGAGGTTATGAAAATAAAATAGGCCAAAGAAGCCCAAATAAAAAATGCCAAAGAAGCCCAAAAGCACCATGTTCTTCATGATAGAGAGTCTCTTATTTTTTCACTTTCATATACTAGTGGGAATTTTTCATTATAGAACTTGGCTTGTATATTCCGATGATAGGCTTCCTCAAATGCCCTAGGTATTCATGAGCAAGCAAGTTGGATGCACACCCACTTAGTTTCAGTTTGAGCTTTCATATACTTATAGCTCTAGTGCATCCGTTGCATGGCAAGCCCTACTCCCCACATTAACATCAATTGATGGGCATCTCCATATCCCGTTGATTAGACGCATTGATTTGAGACTTTCTCCTTTTTTGTCTTCTCACACAACCTCCATCATCATATTCTATTTCACCCATAGTGCTATATCCATGGCTTGCGCTCATGTATTGCGTGAGGGTTGAAAAAGCTGAAGCGCTTTAAAAAGTATGAACCAACTGCTCGGCTTGTCATCGGAGTTGTGCATGATGGTACCATTTTGTGTGATGAAAATGAAGCATGGCCAAACAATATGATTTTGTAGGGATAAGCTTTCTTTGGCTATGTTATTTTGATAAGACATAATTGCTTGGTTAGTATGCTTGAAGTATTATTGTCTTAATGTCAAATGATAGACTATAGCTTTGAATCACTCGTGTCTTAATATTCATGCCATGATATATTATGTGATCAAGATTATGCTAGGTAGCATTCCACATAAAAAAATATTTTTTATCATTTACCTACTCGAGGATGAGCAGGAATTAAGCTTGGGGGTGCTGATACGTCTCCATCGTATCTATAATTTTTGAGTGTTCCATGCTAATATTATACAACTTTCATATACTTTTGGCAACTTATCATACTATTTTCGGGACTAACATATTGATCCAGTGCCAGTTCCTATCTGTTGCACGTTTTTTGTTTCGCAGAAAACCCATATCAAACGGAGTCCAAACGGGATAAAACTGACGGAGATTTTTTTGGTATATTTATGATTTTTGGGAAGAAGAATCAACGTGATACGATGCCCGAGGGGGCAACAAGGCAGGGGGCGCGCCCTAGGGGGGCAGACGCGCCCCTGACCCTCGTCGACAACCCGTAAGGCGGTTGGAGCCCTTCCTTCGCCGCAAGAAAGCTAATTTCCGGATGGAGACCGTGTCAAAAATTCATCCCAATCGGAGTTACGGATCTCTGGTCATAAAAGAAACGGCGAAAGGGCAAAATCCAGAGCACATAAATAGAGAGAGACAGAGAGACAGATCCAATCTTGGAGGGGCTCTCGCCCCTCCCATGCCATGGAGGCCATGGACCAGAGGGGAAACCCTTCTCCCATCTAGGGAGAAGGTCAAGGAAGGAGAATAAGGAGGGGGGCTCTCTCGCCCTCTCTCCCGGTGGCGGCGGAACGCCGCCAGGGCCATCATCATCACCGCAATCTACACCAACACCTCTGCCATCTTCATCAACATCTCCATCACCTTCCCCCTCTATCTACAGCGGTCCACTCTCCCACAACCCGCTGTACACTCTACTTGAACATTGTGCTCTATGCTTCATATTACTATCCAATGATGTGTTGCCATCTTATGATGTCTGAGTAGATTTTCTTTATCCTATCGGTAATTGGTGAATTCTATGATTGGTTTAATTTGCTTGTGGTTATGTTGCTGTCCTTTGGTGCCCATCATATGAGCGCATGCGTGGATCACACCATAAGGTTAGTTGTATGTTGATAGGACTATGTATTGGAGGGCAAGAGTGACAGAAGCATAGAAATTGATGCATACGGGTTTGAAGGGGGACCAATATATCTTAATGCTATGGTTGGGTTTTACCTTAAAGAACGTTAGTAGTTGCGGACGCTTGCTAATAGTTCCAATCATAAGTGCATAGAATTCCAAGTCAGGGATGACATGCTAGCAGTGGCCTCTCCCACATAAAACTTGCTATCGGTCTAGTAACGTAGTCAATTGCTTAGGAACAATTTTGCAACTCCTACCACCTCTTTTCCACACTCGCTATACTAACTTTACTGTGTCTTTATCTAAACAGCTCCTAGTTTTTATTTACTCGCTCTTTATTTTCTTGCAAACCTATCCAACAACACCTACAAAGTACTTCTAGTTTCATACTTGTTTTAGGTAAGGCGTGCGTAGAGTTGTATCAGTGGTTGATAGAACTTGAGGGAATATTTGTTCTACCTTTAGCACCTCGTTGGGTTCGACACTTTTACTTATCGAAAGAGGCTACAATTGATCCCCTATACTTCTGGGTTATCAAGAGCAAGCCATAGAAAATAAATGGATCTTCAAGAAGAAGACTGACGCTAACGCAGGGAGGTACCAAAGTAATCAAGGAGTGGATCACTGGACAGCGGTCAAGAACATCCTGAAATACCTGAAAAGGACTAAGAATATGTTTCTCGTTTATGGAGGTGACAAAGAGCTCATCGTAAATGGTTACGTCAATGCTAGCTTTGACACTGATCCGGATGACTCTTAAGTCGCAAACCAGATACGTATTTATATTGAATGGTGGAGCTGTCAGTTGGTGCAGTTTCAAGCAGAGCGTCATGGCGGGATCTACGTGTCAAGCGGAGTACATAACTGCTTCGGAAGCAGCAAATGAAGGAGTCTGGAAGAAGGAGTTCATATCCGATCTAGGTGTAATACCTAGTGCATCGGGTCCAATGAAAATCTTTTGTGACAATATTGGAGCAATTGCCTTAGCAAAGGAAACCAGATTTCACAAGAGAACCAAAACCATCAAGAGACGCTTCAACTCCATCCGTGATCAAGTCAAGGAGGGAGACATAGAGATTTGCAAAATACATACGGATCTGAATGTTGCAGACCCGTTGACTAAGCCTCTTCCACGAGCAAAACATGATCAACACCAAGAATCCATGGGTGTTAGAATCATTACAATGTAATCTACATTATTGACTCTAGTGCAAGTGGGAGACTGAAGGAAATATGCCCTAGAGGCAATAATGAAGTTGTTATTTATATTTCCTTATATCATCATAAATGTTTATTATTCATGCTAGAATTGTATTAACCGGAAACTTGATACATGTGTGAATACATAGACAAAACAAAGTGTCCCTAGTATGCCTCTACTAGACTAGCTCGTTAATCAAAGATGGTTAAGTTTCCTGACAATAGACATGCGTTGTCATTTGATGAACAGGAGCACATCATTAGGAGAATGATGTGATGGACAAGAACCATCCGTTAGCTTAGCATAATGATTGTTAAGTTTTATTGCTATTGCTTACTTCATGACTTATACATATTCCTATAACTATGAGATTATGCAATTCCTGAATACCGGAGGAACACCTTGTGTGCTATCAAACATCACAACATAACTGGGTCATTATGAAGATGCTCTACAGGTGTCTCCAAAGGTGTTTGTTGGGTTGGCATAGATCAAGATTAGGATTTGTCACTCCGTGTATTAGAGAGGTATCTCTAGGCCCTCTCGGTAATGCATATCACTATAAGCCTTGCAAGCAATGTGACTAATGAGTTAGTTAAGTGATGGTGCATTACGGAACAAGTAAAAAGACTTGCCAGTAACGAGATTGAACTAGGTATGAGGATACTAACGATCGAATCTCAGGCAAGTAACATACCGATGACAAAGGGAATGATGTATGTTGTTATTGCGGTTTGACCGATAAAGATCTTCATAGAATATGTAGGAACCAATATGAGCATCCAGGTTCTGCTGTTGGTTATTGATCGGAGATGTGTCTCGGTCATGTCTACATAGTTCTCGAACCTATAGGGTCCGGACTCTTAACGTTCGATGACGATTTGTATTATGGGTTATGTGTTTTGGAGACCGAAGATTATTCGGAGTCCCGGATGAGATCACGGACATGATGGGGTGTCTCGAAATAGTCGAGAGGTAAAGATTAATATATTGGACGATAGTATTTGGACACCGGAATGGTTTCGGGACGTTTCGGATATTTATCAGAGTACCGAGGGGTTACCGGAACCCCCCGGGGAAGTAATGGGCCAACATGGGCCATAGGGGAGAGAGAGGGGAGCCCATAAGGGGTGGCGCTCCCCCCATGGCCTGTCCGAATTGGACAAGGGGAAGCTTTTCTTTCGCCCTCTCCCTCTCCTTCCCTCTTTCCCCCTCCATGAGAAGGAAAAAGGGGGGCCAAATCCTACTAGGACTGGAGTCCTAGTAGGACTCCCCCCTCATGGCGTGCCCCTGGTGGCCGACCTCCTCCTCTCCCTCCTTTATATACATGCGCAGGGCACCCCTTGGAGACACACCAATTGTTCCAAGCTGTGTGCGGCGTATCTCTCCACGGTTTACTTGTCCGGTCATATTACCGTAGTGCTTTGGCGAAGCCCTGCGCGGATCACATCACCATCACTGTAACCATGCTGGTGTGCTGAAGAAACTCTCCCTCGACCCTCTGCTGGATCAAGAGTTTGAGCGATGTCATTGAGCGGAACGTGTCCAGAACTCGGAGGTGACGTATGTTCGGTACTTGATCGGTTGGATCATGAAGACGTTCGACTACATCAACCGCTTTAAGCTAACGCTTCCGCTTTTGTTCTATGAGGTTACGTGGACACACTCTTCCCCACTCGTTGATATGCATCTCCTAGATAGATCCAGTGTGATCGTAGGATTTTTTTTGAAATTGCATGATACATTCCCCAACAGTCTGTACTCAGACATGTTATGCTTCCGTTGCATGTATGCTCTGTATGTTGGGTCATGTGACCCATGATTGTAATTCTTACTATGTATGACTCTTTGGAGCCTTCTGAATAAATACTTTGGGTCATAGAGTTTTGTTGTGATGCCATGTTGTGTTTGCACATATCGAGCATATTGTGTTTATGATTTTGAAATGCTTGGCATGTGTAGGATTCAACACCTAGTTGTTGATTCTTGGTAGCCTCTTGACGGTGTCCTGGACTAGGGGGTACTCACCACGTCGTCTCCCAATCTATTAGATTGGGCCGAGGACCCCCGTGGCCGTATACTCATTGGCCAGTTCGGACAGTTGCCGCATACAAGGAAGATTCCACAAGACTTGGCAATCAAGACAAGGACTTCTCCCCACCGGCGTATTCGGCTAGGACTCTTGTTAACCTAGGCCTCTGGTGGTGCATTATATAAACCAGGGCCAGGCTAGTCGACAGAACATACAACAATCATACCATAGGCTATCTTCTAGGGTTTAGCCTCCTTGATCTCGTGGTAGATCTACTCTTTACTACCCATATCATCAATATTAATCAAGCAGGACGTAGGGTTTTACCTCCATCGAGAGGGCCCGAACCTAGGTAAAACTTCGTGTCCCTTGTCTCCTGTTACCATCCGCATAGACGCACAGTTCGGGACCCCTACCCGAGATCCGCCGGTTTTGACACCGACATTGGTGCTTTCATTGAGAGTTCCGCTGTGTGATCGACAAAAGGATCGATGGCTCGCTTGCAGATCAACTACGACTTCGGCATCTTCGTCACCAGCTCGACTGGTCACCTTGGTTCGACCAAGAATTGCGCCGTGTTCGGATCACCATTCTCGGACAAGGGCCTTCATCAAACATCAACTCCGATCTCTATCAAGATCACGGAGGAATCATCCATGGAGTTTGGGGGCTCAACGTCAACATTGCCCTCAAGCGACCGTGCTGTTTTTCTGGACAGCGAACTCGTATCTGATGCCACCACCTCCTCGAGTATCGCTTTGACGATCACTTTGGTGGAATTGTGTGGAATTAAGTCTACAACAACCCTGGAAAATTTCATCGAGTTCCGATGGAGGAATCTCTGGCAATCCACAATATACCGGAGCCTTGTCAAATCTGGACGGGAATTTGGATGTGTTTAGGGCGTGGTGTCCGGCTTCTAGCTCGGACGTCCTTTGGAAGATCCAACCGTTGATCGGCTGCGGAATTTCTGTATCTACCACCTCTCAAAATTTCAGCTCGATCCGACCGTCCAAACTCCGGGAACCTTCCGATTAGTGCATCACTTTTCGGATCTGTTGTCTGCGCGAAAACGAATCCGACCTGAGTTCATCTTTTCTATGAACGGGATTTCGGACATTCCTTTTAAAGGAAGTTTTGTATGGGGTATTGTGTTTTGTTCCCGAACACATCCCACTAACTTTAAGATCTTTTGAACATGATCTTCAACATCATGCTGGTGTCAAACCAGTCCGGAAATACTACTCCACGGCTGCCGACCTGCGCTAAGACACGGCGTCACTTTGTTGAGTCGAGCTCAACTTCTTCGGATCATCATCTCGGCAAGCCGAACAAGAGTCCGGCATCGCGAAGGATAAAACATCACCAACATCGCTGCCCCACGGATTACACGGAGCGGGCAAGCCGGCATCGACCACGTCACAACCTGCATCGACAGGGCCGCACTATCGCTTCTTCAAGCTGGTGTCCATCACGCCGACCTACTTCGACTCATCGGCTGACATCGGGGCTTCGACATCTCGGCTGGACCGGGGGCTTTGCCATCCCTTCATCAACCTACTCCGGACACTTCGGCGTCACTAGCCGACCAGCTCCGTCACGTTAGCTGGGCCGAGGGCTTTGCCTCGGCGAGCCAACCTTTACCAGCATTGCCATGCCGTCGTTTTATCGCCCATCAGGCAATGGGTGTACGGAGCGAGTCCCAATTTTGCGAATCACCTTCCTTCGGATTTCTACAACAAATAAACCAGGTGCTATCCATCCCTAATATTTTTTGCTTGTTTGGGTTCATTTTTCCCAAGGAATTATTACTCTGGTTTGTCCATCATATGGACACATGTCTATCAAATGGTGGCCGCATTCACGACAGTCGCATGGTGGTTTGGTCAGTTTCCATACATAGTCCGGCGAACGCCGCATCAGGAGCTCAGACCGACCTGTGAATTCAGGCTTTGTCAAGCCTTTACCGCATCACGCCGACGCCCTGCGTCGACATTGACTTCGGCGCCAGGCCATATTTCTTTTATTACTCACTTCGCATAAATTATTCATTATGCAATGATTTTTTTAATTATCATTATTACTATTATCTCCCGTTTGCACTATTTTTGTGCACAAGAAAATGATCCGGGGACTTCGGCGTCACTCTGCCGGTCTGCATTGACTGTGCTATGTCACCACTTCGGCGTGTCGAGCTCTCCGCTCCGCCACCTCGGTACCGGCTTGGGGGATAGAACCTTGTCCCGCATCAAGCTCAGACTGCGAACACATTAACCAGCTAAGTCGTTTTCATGCTCAAAGCTTTAATTTCAAACTTGTGTTCGGTTCGACCAAGCGTTATACTTTTTTGAAAAAAAATTGCTTGTAAATTTTTTTCCTTGTGCAAACTTTGTTTGTGACGCATAAATTCAAATACCCCTTTTACTTGGGGGCTTCCTTTATGAAGTTTTTCCTGTTGAATATGATTATACTTGTACGGCTTCGTTCCTTGTTCGTGTATTACGCCACAATATGCACCATATTGATTTAAGCGATTTGCAAGCTGGGTTGCCTCGCTCCTGTGTTTACCCTACGTTCCCGATTGTTCGGCTAGGGAGTAAAGGGAGCACCTCTGCGATTGTCACGATCGGGTCGCCCGAGCCGGACCTCAGACTGGGTGTAGCCGAAAGCTAGCGCTCTTATAGTTTTCAATGATGGTCGGCACACAACGGAACTCATGACTACAAAAAATCTATTGCACAAGTCTCATAATAACAATGAGCACCAAAGAAAGGTATCGGTGGGGGTACTATTTTATTCGAAGATGCTTCTTACACTTAGCAGTAATATAGCATAAGTTCCCTGAGCACGCTTTGTCTGTTACAGCCTTATGGCCTGATTGCCTGGTTACTGGAAACACTGTCGATATTCTCGAACGATGGAGTACATAACACTTTTCGGTCCTTGACCGAAGAGGGAGAAGCCGACGGTCGGTTAATACGCGTTTAAATTTCGGTTGAACATAGATATGATATAAGTACTTCGGTACATGCAATCATTCTCCTACCCAAGTCACTTGGGGGCTCTTAAGTTTATTTGAGCCGTTTTATAATAAGTGTTCTTCTTCGTAGTCGTTGCAAAGTTTTATTATTATTATCACTCCTTTTTTCGACACGAGTGTGCGGTCACTAGCCGGGGAGCCTAATTTCTCTCTCAAAGCCGCTAGAGTTTAGTTTGCTAAACTGGCCCGATGAGAAGTACTCCGCCCTCGGGATAGAAGGTTGAAGCCGTAGGCTGACCCGCTTGAAGTCTTGAGATAGGATGTATCATGTTAAAGCACGACAGAAGCACTTCTTTTTTCTAAGACCAGTTTTCGGATTGGCACCGAACACTTGATATTGTTCGGACGTCATGTTTTTACTAACGTTTCTTGGTTTTCCAAGCTTTCTGGAACTTTAAAACTATTTATGCTTTTCCAGCATTAGTCTCGCAGTGCAACGCCGGACACCTTTTAGGGATTCGGCAAAAACATTCTCAGATATTGCTATATATGCATCGGTTTCGAATTGTGTCTTCGGTCAATAGTTGGGTTGCCCGGCTCCTGCACTTGCTTCCTACGTTCCGTTTTGTTCGGCTAGGCGTGCAAAGGGAGAACCTCTGTGATTGTGCTTCCAGCTCACACGGTTAAGCACCTTAGTGGATAAAGCCGAAAACTGACTGTCACAATAAGCGTAAACTGGTCAGCGATCCGATGACTATGTTAAATAACAGGTCGTTCATAACATTGGCCGAAGTGTTTATGGCTTGACCTCGACTGTCGCCGAACACTACCGGGGGCTATTAACTAGCCTCCCAAACTAAATCCTCGATATTTTGCTCTTACATTGGAGTTGAGGTTTTATGATCATGCTTAGCATGACAACCCAAAGAAAGGAACCGATAGCGGGAGTATTTTCTTTGGAAAACATTTCTTCTGTTAAACAGTAATATAACATATCTCTCCGCGTATCTTTGTTTATAAAACTTTATGGCCAGATTGCATTGTTTGTCGTCCTCATAAAGGCTTTATAAAGTAAGACAAACACTCCTCGGCTACTGGCCGAGGAGGTGGAAGCCGATGGTCGGTCAACAAAGTTTTGTACAATGCGGATCCGAGCATTAAATGACGTAAAGTACTTGGATACTTAGAGTCATTACACACAATTTGTGATTTTACTATGGATATCGATCCTTAATTCGGCCACCCGTGCCCGCATTAAGTCTCGGGGGCTACTGGGCTTCGGGCTTATTATTTAAACAAATTAAAGGGGCAGATCGATCCCCTGATCTGGTGTTGCCACCCGACCAGTGTCTCGGGGGCTACTGCATTGCTTATCCAATGCAGAAAATTTTATGTGCAATATAGTTTCCGAGGAGATTTTGATCCTCAGGTAGGTCGGCCGCACCCAACCTGAGTCTCGAGGACTAAACACGCCGCTTTTAGTGTCCCGAAGTATTCTGCCGAGCTAGGACTTGATCCTCAGGCCGATTTTGCAAATCGACCTGAGTCTCAGCGGCTACTGGGATCAGCGGTCTTATGTCATCCTTCATGTGCATCTCGGGTTTTAGACCGATACGCACCTTGAGGGCTACTGGCTATATATCTCGGCAGAGAATAAATTGCACCAATAAAAAATAATGACAAAAATCGGCCCACATTCGGGGTGGTGCACCACCTCGGAAGCAGTCCGGCATAAAGATCGGGCGCTAGTGGCTGGCTCCATAGAGGGCATTTCCGGCATTAAGCTCGACTAAACTCCTTCAAACTTCTTTGAACGAAGGTGATTTATGGCACCTCGGATACAGTCCAGCGTTGGAGCTCAGATACAGTCCGGCGTTGGAGCTCGGATACCTAGTCCGGCGTTGGAGCTCGGATACATTCCGGCATTAGAGCTGGGAAGCGGTCCGGCGTTAGTGCTCGGCTGCAAAGGATACCTCGAATGCAGTCCGACGTTGGAGCTCGGACGCAAGAGGACACTGCCTCCCGGGAACAACTTCAAACCCGAGGTGTGGCATAAAAATAAACAAGGCATTGATAAAGGCCGGAAACTTAAAGGGGCTCCTCGGATACCCGACGTGTAAACCCGTCAAATGCATTTCGGCAACCCTCAGGATCGAAGATAAAGAAGATTTGTTGAACCAGTTTTCAAGACCGACGACCGAAGATGAAGAACAGTTCGGATGAATCGAGGAGCGTCCTTAACTTGAAGACCGGTTCAGGGGGCTACTGACGGTGTCCTGGACTAGGTGGTACTCACCACGTCGTCTCCCAATCTATTAGATTGGGCCGAGGACCCCCGTGGCCGTATAGTCATGGGCCAGTTCGGACAGTTGCCGCATACAAGGAAGATTCCACAAGACTTGGCATTCAAGACAAGGACTTCTCCCCATCGGCGTATTCGGCTAGGACTCTTGTTAACCTAGGCCTCTAGTGCATTATATAAACCAGGGCCAGGCTAGTCGACAGAACATACAACAATCATACCATAAGCTAGCTTCTAGGGTTTAGCCTCCTTGATCTCGTGGTAGATCTACTCTTTACTACCCATATCATCAATATTAATCAAGCAGGACGTAGGGTTTTACCTCCATCGAGAGGGCCCGAACCTGGGTAAAACTTCGTGTCCCTTGTCTCCTGTTACCATCTGCCTAGACGCACAGTTCGGGACCCCCTACCCGAGATCCGCCGGTTTTGACACCGACACCTCTCTTACCGGGAAATGTCTCCTAGAGCTTCCACTGAGCCATGGCAGCTTGCTACTGCTCCGGAACACAAGGGATGATCCGCATGTGTCCTTCTTTGCTCCTGTGTCTGTGCCTTCAGGGAATTGTCACGCGGTGTTTTACTGGAGTCCTTGTAGCTGGCTATGACTCGGTTGCACACGCTGTTAACCGACATGTGCATTACTGGGTCATGTATGCATGTCCCTGTAAGTTAGTGCCACCTTGGGTTTACGTCTAGTCATGTCGGCCCGGGTTCTCTGTCATATGGATGCTAGCGACACTATCATATACGTGAGCCAAAAGGCACAAATGGTCCCGGGCCAGGTAAGGTGGCACCCGTGGGGATATCGTGCGTGAGAGCAGCAAAGTAATATGATGTGTTACATGCTAGATCGGTGTGACTTAGGATCCGGGTCCTAAAAACTTTGTTATCCGATCCTGACTGCCTGTAGGATTACGAAGCCAAACTGGTCGAAGTCGAGTCTAGAAATGTTCTAGTTATATAAGGGAATTGATTGTGGAAGGGAACGTAAGGCTCTTTTTACTCCTTTACCTTATGTCATTCTAATTCTTAGTCACCCTCTTCTTTTCTGTAGGGTTAAGAAACTACGCTTCTCATCTTTCTATCAGGATCATGTGTTACTAATCTGTAGACTTATAGGGATGATAGATTAAAGTCTTAGTTTGGCTTCTAGTACTTCTGTGTGTTAACAGTTGGTCTCGGAACTTTGATATTGTTATGTTGAGTGGTTATGCCACCATTTTGCAGGATGTCTCAAATCTTTTTGAGCATTTGTAGCTGTCATGCTATCCGAGTTGTCCCAGCTTACTAAACAATCTGATGCATTGCAAACATTCCTCCCTGTTCCCGATGTCATTTTAGGCTAGATTCACCACACTAATTGCTGATTTGAGGTACTCCGTTTCCTCGACATATACGTTGGAGCTATTATTACGACACTAGGGTATCTTAGAGAACCACCTAGTAATCTAGCCATGTTTTGTGCTTCGAGTGTGATGATTCTGACCATCATTCTCGAAAGCATCCTGTGATGCCATCTAGTTAGTAGGTATTCTATTTCCGAGTTCTTGAGCATATAATCCACCCTACTTACCTCATGTTGATAGTGTTTCATCATTCCTTTAGGATATTATTAACCTTTGTGATAGTCCTCAAGGTCTGTGGTATATCATTCTTACAATACCATGAACATCATGACAGAAGTTCTTAGAACCAAAAGATCACAATAAGAGTGCTCCTAATGAGTTACCCTTTCCATAGTTGTCACTCTGCCAATTCTACCTTTCTGCATGGGTTATCCAAAAGAAATATGTTGAACTTTTTCACCATACTAATCTATGCATCCACAACTTAGAAAATCATATGCTCCTTTGAGCTGTCCCTCTTCAGTTGTATTTCGACCTCTGTTTATCAATTAATAGTCAGGAGTAGATGTGCACTCGTGTTCATCAGTGTCTATTATTCCTATGGTCCGTCAAGCCATTCTATTGCGAAATGACTAGGAGAAAAAAACTCTAGTACCTCATACATATCGATGATACGGTCAAAACACTTGTATTCCACAGATCAAAATGTCAATCCAACTTTTCTTCTGCTCTACCCTAGAGTCTTACCCTCTTTATGTCAGGATTGTCATGAGAATTGCACGACCTCTTATGAATTCTTGATGCAGTGATACCTCTCGCCATCATTGTTCATTCCTCGGTCCCCATGTTGTTGCAACCGGAATACCGACAAATGAAACATGATGTGTGAAATCAATACTTCTACCAACCCCGTTGCTTGGTAGTTAAGGGACGATAATTTCATTCTTGGCATGTTGGTTATTGAATTGCCATTCTAGGATTGATCATGCTACCTAGTCCACTTTCCTGCACGACAAAAAAAGACACATTTGTGACATTTTGGGCTGAACGAATTTTTTTCCTGTCATGCTTATGACACTACTATGATGATAATTGTGACAAAACCCGGTATCATCAGACATGTGGTGGGCTCCTACTTCTTTGACAAAAAATCATGACAGAAAATGGGTTTTTGTCCTGGGAAGGCCGGAGACGCAGCTGCATGACATTCTTTGGGTTGTCCATGACGGAAAAAATCATGGTAAAAGCGAGCGCGTGGAAAATATCAGGGAGTTCCCGGATACGGTGGGTCGTCGGGGCCGAGCGATGCACGGAGGGATTGCACGTTTCTCTCATACACTAACACGCGTGGGTGCGAGGCGTTGGGCTCTAACTGACCCCGAGCGAGGCGTTCGTCTACTAAACCCGAACGATTGCACTGGCTACACGTTACTGAACCCGGGCGACCGATTGATCCCTGGCTCTTAACTGAACCCAATCGAGCGATTCCTTCGCTACTGCTGCTAACTAAAGCCGATCGAACCTGCTGCCTCTTGATGAACAGTGAACATTGTTGGGGGTTGGGTGAACCGTTCTCGGTGGGGGTTGGATGAATAGGACCCCGTGGTAGTAGATGTCGTTGTCGCTGGATGAACATGAGCCCGATCGAGCAGGTTGGTTGCGGATGAACAGGACCCCGTGGAGGGCTGGTTGAACAGTAGCCAGTGGAGGGCTGAATGAATAGTATCCCATGGAGGGATGGTTGAATAGGACCCCATGGAGAGGGTTGGTTGAATAATAGCCAGTGGAGGCTGGATGAATAGGAGCTCGTGGTGAACAGTAACTGGTGGAGCCAGGGGGAGAAGCCGTGGATGAACAGTCGCAGGTGCAGGCTGGAGGAGGTCGACGGTGGATGAACAGTAGCCCGTGGAGGCTAGATCGAGGCAGTAGATGGTGGATGAATAGTAGCCCCTAGAGTCCCGTTTTGCGGTACGCCACACCCCTCCCGATGAATAGGACCCTCATTTTGACCGTAGGAGGTCGAAGAGAAGTTTGTTTCCTCCGTTTTGTGGTACGCCACACCCCCCCCCTCAATAGGACCCTGTTTCGACCGTAGGACGTCGAAGAGAAGTCCATTTCCTCCGTTTTGCGGTATGCCTGAACCCTCCCGGTGAACAGGTCCCGTATCGACCGTAGACGGTCAAACAGAAGGCCGTTTCCTTTGTTCTGCGGTACGCCAAGCCTCGTTTCGGATGTTCCTTCCAAGCCGGTTGGCTCCCAATGAACAGGACACATCTCATAGCCTCTCTATGAACACGATGCAGTTTCTCCGTTCCGACCCAACCGGTTGGCTACCGATGAACAGGATGTCGTCGCTGCTCTCCGCTGGCTCTCCGTGTACGCGAGCCCTAGCCGCATGTATGCGCGAGTAGGCGTTCGAGACCCCGCCCGTATGTACGTACGTGCTCATATTTACTTTCTTGCACCCTGGCTGTACGTACGTGTACACGGTATAGACGGGAGTGCGTGGCATGCTATGCCCGCGCCTCTACTACAACACATGCCCTTCCTTACTCGGCCACAGTTCATCGCTGCAGCCTGCAGACAGACCAATCGACCAGTATGTACATACACGTTCGCGACTAGACAGACAACTCTATGTACGGTTCGACAGGGTGGGTCCTAGCTGTTAGGGAGGTAACGAGGCACTTCCTTGCGTGCGAAGATATAGCTGGTGGGTCCCAGATGTCAGGGGGAGAATCATATTTTTTGCCCGTAATATGGACGCACTTCCTTGCATGCGAAGATGGAGCTGGTGGGTCCCAGCAGTCAGGAGGAAACATTTTTTTCATGAAATGTGGTGGCTCGTCGGATGGGTCCCTGCTGTCAGGTGGTGGAATCATTATTTTGCGCGTAATAAGGAGGCACTTCCTTGCTGCGGCCGTGGACCCAGCTAAGGGAATCCTGGATTAAGGGGTCCTCGAGCGTCTGGCCTGATGGACATGGGCCAGATTGATGGGCTGTGAATACAGGACCGAAGACTATCTCCCGTGTCTGGATGGGACTCTCCTTGGCGTGGAAGGCAAGCTTGGCGTTTGGATATGAATATTCCTTTCTCTATAACCGACTTTGTACAATCCTAGTCCCCTCCGGTGTCTATATAAACCGGAGGGCTTAGTCCATAGAGACAGAGAATCATAATCATAGTCATACAGGCTAGACTCTAAGGGTTTTAGCCATTATGATCTCGAAGTAGATCAACTCTTGTAATACTCATATTCATCAAGATCAATCAAGCAGGAAGTAGAGTATTACCTCCATAGAGAGGGCCCTAACCTAGGTAAACATCGTCTCCCCCGTTTGCTGTTACCGTCAAGCTTAGACGCACAGTTCGGGACCCCCTACCCGAGATCCACCGGTTTTGACAGCGACATTGGTGCTTTCATTGACAGTTTTGCTGTGATATAGAAGACAGGATCGATGGCTCGCCTTGTTATCAACGACAGTATCATCGCCGGAGGTGCCCTGACCTCAGTCCAAACCCTCCGGCTGGGCGGCTTCACCATGACCGCCCCTACGGCCGTTAAACCAACGATGACTTCTCGGGTCATCAAAAACCACCTCCGTGTTAGCTTCGAATACTCCTAGATGGATCCGGCTGAGTTATCGTCTTTGAACGAGCTCCTAGATTGCATCGCCACCCTGGGGGTCTCCACGGACTACGATCGGATTGGGCTTAAACTAGACCAGAGAGAAATTAAATCTCCGCCGATCACCCACCAGATAGCGGTAGTTGAGGAGCAGGACGACAACTCTTCCTCCATGTTGAGGACGAACTATGTTCAGATTTACGAGTTCAAAGAGCCGGACACCCGCCTTTGGAAAGACAACGCCCGCCCTCCGAACCTAGAATCAGACGGCGGGCCTGAAAATTCGGTCAATATATCGGAGCCCGAGCTATTAAGTTCGGGAATTCTTCAAACTCCGGACTCCAAATTGGGCCAGGGTTCGGATTTAAAGCAACCCACCCACCCAGGTAGACGCGATCTCATGAACATACAACAGCAGTCTCAGGAAATAGTCCATCACTTTTGGGCCAGATTCCTCCTAGGCAAAGACAAGATTAACGATTGTCGTGACGAGGACGCGATCTTAGCGTTCTGCAATAATGGCACGGATGGGGGACTCCTCAACATCATCATTCGCCGTCGCGTATTACACTTTGCTGACTTGGCAACCACGATACAAAAGTACTGCGCAATGGAAAGCGCCTGGAAAACTTAGGCAGCTCTCTGGGAACCACCGGTTTCCACTCAACCCGTCGTCCGGGCAAAAAGGGTGCACTCTCACGGCACACCAGATCTAGTAGTAAAGAAATTTAGGAACACCACAGGGTGCGGAACCGTTCTGGAAGGATGGCTCGATAGGCCATGCAAAATACATGCAACACCGGGCACCATACCAACCCACAGCCTTAGAGCATGTTGGATACTCTGGCAAGTGGCCAAAAGCGGCGACGATATCCTCACCAAAACTACACCAGTGCAACACCCCCCCCCCCCCGAAGATGACGACCCCAGCGTATTAATAGTCATCGAGACTTTCGCTTCAAACAATCGGCGCAAAAGGGCTTTCCGCAACCTCGCCGAAGTCTGCCAAGTCGCAGCAATAAACCCTTGGAACGACACGGCCATAACTTTGAGCGCCAGTGACGAACCAAAAATCCGGACAGTCCAAGCACCAGCCGCATTGGTCCTTAATCCAATTGTGGACGGATTACGGCTCACCAAAGTGCTCATGGACGGCGGCGGCGGATTAAATCTCATTTACAAGGACACGCTCAACAAAATGGAAATTGACAAGAGTCGCATCAAGCAAAGTAGCACGACTATCCGAGGAATCATTCCTAGTCGGGAGGCGCGGTGCGCAGGAAAAATCACGCTCGACGTGGTATTCGGCACACCGGAGAATTATCGGTCCGAAGAGATAACCTTCCAAGTGGCTCCTTTCAATAGCTGATATCACGCCTTACTCGGGCGAGACGCATTTACACGCTTCCAAGCTATAGCTCATTACGGGTACATGAAGCTCAAGATGCCCGGGCCAAACAGTATCATCACTCTTGCTAGTGATCCGGACATAGCACTCTACGCCGAAAATAAAATCGCATCCCCGGCCCTCAAGGCATTGTCTGAAATACTCGCGGCCGAAGAGCTAACCGTGTTGTGCTCTACTTTGGATAGGGATGACGTAATCCTGGACAAACGACCCAAATCCACCTCCTTCAAACCAGCAGATGAAATAGTCAAATTTCAAGTCCACCCGACGGATCCCAAGAAAACAACATCCATCGGAGCACAACTCGACCCAACGGTCGACGCCACACTACGAGAGTTCCTGGGTGAGAACTGGGACATATTCGCCTGGCACCCTTCTGATATGCCAGGAATCCCACGCATATTGGCCGAACACGGCCTCAATATATTAAGGGACATAAACCGGTCAAGCAAACACGATGGTGATTTCCGAACCCAAACGACAAGCCATGGGGGAGGATCTAGCCAAGTTACTCGAGGTCGGATTCATTAGAGAAATAAAACACCCGGACTGGCTAGCAAACCTGGTGATGGTACCAAAGAAGGATGAATCCTGGTGCCTATGCATCGATTTCAAAGACCTCAACAAGTCCTTCCCTAAGGATCCCTTCCCCTCCCTCGCATTGATCAGATTATTGATGCGACCGCAGGACACGACTCACTGTGTTTCCTTGATGCATACTCCAGATACCATGAAATCAAGATGAAGGAGTCCGACCAAGCAGCAACGGAATTCATTACCCCATATGGGCCTTTCTGCTCCAACACAATGCCTTTCGGGGTCAAAACGTTGGCGCCGCCTACCAACGCATGATTAAAACATGCCTGGAGAAGCAGATTGGCAAGAAAGTTGAAGCATATGTGGATGACATTGTCATCAAAACCAGGCACGTCGAGTCACTGATAGACGATTTGCGTCTCACATTTGACAACCTCCGTACATACGACATCAAGCTCAATCCGGAAAAATGTGTTTTTAGCTTCCCCGCCAGAAAACTGCTGGGCTTCATCGTTTCCAATAGAGGAATTGAGGCAAATCCAGCCAAAATCTGAGCTTTGTCACAATTCACTACGCCAATAGACCTTAAACAGGTCCAAAAATTCACGGGATGCGTGGCAGCATTAAGCCGCTTTATCTCCTGATTGGGAGAAAAAGCATTACCACCCTAGCGCCTTCTCACCGACCACTTCGAGTGGACGGATGCGGCAACAGCCGGACTCGAGGAACTAAAGGCCCTTTTAGCGAGCAACCCAATCCTGGCAGCGTCAAACGTCGGCGAGCCCATTGTCGGGGAAACTGATCCGCGAGCACCTATGGGGACGGAGCCCCTTTCGGTTCGGCGGGGGGCGGAGGTCGCACGAAGAGCGGATCGAGGCGGGGCACACGAGCAGTTTACCCAGCTTCGGAGCTCTCCGGAGAGATAATACTCCTACTGCTGCTTTGTGGTTTGTATTGAGTTCTTGCTCGGGAGCGCTGAGTGCTACAGTACACACAAGCGGCTAACGAAACCGAGCGTTCTTCTGTCCTCCCTTTCCTACGTTGTGCATGGGCCTCCTTTTATATGCTCAAGGGGTCACCGACAGGTGGCAACGTAGGCAAGGGCAAAAATGAAAAAGGTGCTGCGGTAGGTACAACTACCTACACAGTGTATCATACCTAACCCTGACGGTAGGGGACAAGGGCATTAAATGCCTATCTACGTCGCCCAAACAGTGCAGAAAAGGGACCGTCAGGGACGCCACCGCTCGCCACGGTGGCGATCCTGTTAGCGCCGCTTGCCACAGTGCACCCCTGGCTGCACAGCCTCCCGCCACGTACACCTGGAAGGGTCTCAGAGCGACACGTTGGTGGGTGTGCTGGAGCGCGGGTACAGACTGGTTGCTAGCCGCGGTAAACGCCTTGTCGCGGCCGTTGTCTTGTCGCATCCGGGAGCTTGTCGCTCGCCGGTTCTTGCCGGGACACGTGGTGTGTCGCGGTAAGTACCTTGAGATGCCTTGGTTGGCCTTCCTGGCAAGCTCCTCTTGCCGGGGTCTTGTGCCTTGAGTGGCCTTCCCGGCAAGCTCCTCTTGCCGGGGCCTTGTCTCCTTGGCTTGAATACTTTGTTCTTGAATGGCTCCAAAGGAACCACAGAGGATATTGGCGGTCACCCGGCAAGCCTTGCCGCAGGATGCTGTGACTGCCCGTGCACAAGTTCGGGATACTAGGGTACCCCTACTCTAGTACAACGACACCCATGTTATTATACATTTCGGCAACACACCAAGTGGTGAGCACCATGCTCGTCGTTGAGCGAGAGAAAGACGGACACAAATTCCGGCTCCAGAAAACGGTATACTACGTATCCACTATACTCCCACCGTGCAAATCCTGATACCCCCATTACCAAAAAATAGCATACGCGGTCTTTATGGCATCCCGGAAGGTGTGACACTACTTTCAAGAGTGCTCGATTAAGGTGGCCTCCGAGGTACCACTCAACGACATAATAAACAACTGCGATGCCACAGGCCAGATTGCTAACTGGGCCATTGAGCTCCTTACATTCGACATAACATACAAAACGCACCAAGCTATTAAATCCCAAGTACGGGCTGACTTCACCGTCTAATGGATAGAGGCCGAACTCCCTAAAGAGTACGGCACGTATTCCAACTGGGTTATGTACTTTGATGGTTCCAAAATGCTAGCGGGGTTTGGGGCGGGCGTGGTCTTAACGTCCCCCACGGGAGATGCAGTTCAGTACGCACTCCAGATATTATACACAGACTCCAACAATGCAGCAGAATATGAGGCCTTATTACATGGACTTCGGATGGCCATCTCCATGGGCATACAACGCCTGGAAGTGCGCAGGGACTCAAACCTCGCAATATCTCAAATAAATGGAGATTTCAATGCCAAAGATCCGAAGATGGCGGCTTATCGTAACGCCGTCCTGAAAATGTCGGCTCGGTTCGAGGGGCTCGAGTTTCATCATGTAGCTAGAGAAAGTAATCAAGCGGCAGAAGTCCTTGCTCGCATCGGCGCCAAGCGCGACCCCGTCCCACCTAACATCTTTCTGGAAAGGCTTTTTAAGCCGTCCATGGTGTGGCAAGGGGAGAGCGACAGCGCTAGTCCGGATCCGAATACAACCCCAGATTCCGAACACACCGATATCATCTGGGGCACAGCCACCGAAGTAACACCGTTGGCCGATCTCATCATGGCAGTCATTGCCCCATGGACAGAACCCTTCTGGGCCTACCTTAATAGGATAGAACTCCTTGAGGATTAGAATGAGGCTCGCCGGATTGTCCAGCGTTTGAAGGCCTACAAGGTTCACGATGGAGAACTCTACAAGAAAAGCGCTACCAGAGTACTTCAAAGATGTATCTCCGAGGAAGAGGGGCAGCAGCTATTGGCCCAAATTCATGCTGGTCTCGACGGTCACCACGCCGCGGCACGGGCCCTTGTAAGCAAGGCCTTCCGTACAAGTTTTCATTGGCCGATGGCCCAAGAAGATGCACAGGAACTTGTCCAACGTTGTGTCAGATGTCAGCTTTTTGTCAACCAAACCACATGCCACCCACTGCTCTACAAACAATCCCCATCACATGGCCTTTCGCGGTCTGGGGGATTGATATGGTCAGACCCCTTAAAGGAGGAAGCCATAAGTATGTAGCATATGCCCGTGATCACCTCCCGAAGTGATCACGGCCCAGTAGTATAGCATGGCAGACGGACAAGAGTGTAGGGCCACTGATGGAACACTAGCATCCTATACTAAGCATTAGGATAGCAGGTAAAGGTAACAACTGTAGCAACAATGGCAGGCTGTGCAGTAGAATAGGATTAACCGAAAGCAGTAACATGCTACACTACTCTAATGCAAGTAGTAGAGAGAAGGAATAGGCAATACCTGGTGATCAAGGGGGGGGGGCTTGCCTGGTTGCTCTGGCGAGAAGAAGGGGTCATCGTCGATGTAGCCGATCACAAGGGTATCGGCAACGGTCTTGGAGCCTACCGGAAAGAAGTAACGAAGGGGGAACACAATAAATAATAGAGCAATCAAATGTAACACAAAGCAAGACACGGCAATACGTTGTGGTAGGGGTGACGTAACGCAGGGATATGTGATACCAACGAAGGGGGGAAACATCCGGGAAAGTATCCCCGGTGTTTCGCGTTTTTGGGCAAACTAACCGGAGGGGGAATGTTGCGTGTTTGCTATGCTAGGAATGTGTGGCGGACTAACGGGGTGCATATCCGGATTTGTCCCATCGTTCTGAGCAACTTTCATGTAGAAAGTTTTTCCATCCGAGTTACGGATTATTTTATATTAATTTTTAAAGTTTTAATCCAATTTTGGAATTAACAGATTTTAATTAATTAGAAAAGGGTAATTATTGGTTCAGCGTGACATCAGCAAGATGTTAGCAGTCAACTGTCTGTTGACTAGGTCAAACTGACATGTGGGTCCAGTGGGACCCACCTGTCATACTCTTTTAGTTAATTAACAATAGTTAATTGGGTTAATTAGCTAATTAGGCTAACTAATGTTTAATTAGATTAATTAAATAGGATTAATTAAGTTAATTAATTATCCAATTAATTAATTAATATTTTTTATTATTAATTCTTTTTTTATAATCGTTCTAGGGGCGTGGGCCCCGTTGTCTTTGGCCCATTGGCCAAAGCGGGGCGGGCGCTAGCGGGCATAGCCCGACTGGGCGCTGGTGAACAGGCGAACTAGCACGGATGCTGGCGCCCGACAGGGCACCCGCCCAGTCGACCCGTGGCTAGGAGTGACCCCGAGCGGCGCAGCGGATGGCGGGCGGCGCGAGCAGGGGGAGCTGCGTAGGGGAGGCGAACGCAGGTGAGCAGCAGAGGTGGGCGCTAGCAGGAGGCCGGAGCGGGGCGCACTGAGGGGGCGTCGTGGGACGGCCGGGGCATCGCGACGGCGCCGGTGCGGGGAAATGCAATGGCGAGGCCGTCAGCGAGAGGGGAGTAGCCGAGGCGGTAGCAGCGAAGCCGCAACGGCTGTACGTGCCGGCAGTGGTGGACGGGCAGGAGCGGCACCGGGGAGTGGTAGCCAATGTGGGACCAATGGCTGGTGAGGGCGCGACCAACGCGGGGAGCAGGGCGGCCATGCGGGCGCGCGTGCACTTAGCGAGCAGTGGACGCGAGTGCCGCGTACGTGTGGTGTCGCTGTGAGCGGGAGGGAGAGCAGGACGAGCGCGGTGCGGTGGGTGGCGTGCCGTGGTGAGAGGGTGAGATGGGGCGCGAGAGACGATGTGGTCGGTGCGCGGCGACAGGCGGCGCGAGCGCGCAAGCGAGAGAGAGGGGGCTCACGGTGATTCGTAGGGCAACGACAGTGGGGCGCAAGGTGGAGACGGGGACGAGGTCGAGGCGGCGAGGTCTCCGGGCGGCGGTGGCGCAGCGCACGGGCACGACAGCGATGTCCAGGGGCGGCGGGGCGTTGGCGTCGCAAGGGGGGTTCATTCCCCCGATCCAGATCTGGATCGAGGAGGAGGAGGCGAACGTGATGGGGGGGAGTGGTGCGGTTAGGTTAGGGTTTTGGCCTAGAGCGGGGCTATGAGGGCGAGTGGGTGGCCGGTTGGGCCTGGCCTCGTGGCCAGCTGGGCCAGAATCCAACAGGGGGGGCCTTTCAGTCTTTGATTATTTTCTGTTTTTTTATATTTTATAATTTAATTATTTTGGTTTTGCAAAATACATATTTAGCACCTATATTGGCATATCAATTTAGGCCACTGCGATAGAAGGTTTAGGGCCCAATTAAATTAGTTTAATATTTTATTAACTATAAAAAGTATTTAAATAATTGTTTTCCCGTTGTTTTTATTATCTTTGTTGCATTTAAACATTCTATAAAGTGTGGTTTCTCCACCATAATTCCCTATGAATTATTAGACTCATTTAGAACATTTTAGTTTTTATTTTCGAAAAACTTTTGATGTTTGCCTGATTTTTAATTGGAATCCGAACCTGTTTTGACCTAACGCAAGATTAGCCAGAGTAATCGAGGTGACATGGCATCATTAGCAGATTGTTACTGTAGCTTGATTACCCGGGCGTCACAATTCTCCTCCACTACAAGAAATTTCGTCCCGAGATTTAAGAGGTAGAGAAGGGGGGGAGGTCTAGTTACGAAATTCTAATGGACCTTCTCGATCTTGGTTGCTCTTCTCGAAGAGGTGGATCCATTATATTGATGTCTTCATTTCTTTGCTTCAGGTCATCATAGAGAAGTCGTCCTTTTTTCAGGACCTCCATCATACTTACGAAAGAATAAAGGGTGGGAATTCCGGGAGAACAGACCTCTGCAAGGTCGACTATCTGTTTGATAATATCGGGGAAGGTGGCGGAATTAACTCTCGAATTGAAACTTACGAAAATATCGAGAGCAAAGTAAGGAGGTATCATGGGAAGTTTCAGCGAGCAGGCAATCGTTCGATGCCTGAAACAGGGCGTGAAAAGGGGTTCAAAACAATGGGCATACGTATTGTGTCTGATACCAGAATTGATGATCTCTCGGAAGGTGGCTCGTGAATCACATACGAGGCCAAGTGTGAGGAATTAACTTTGGTAACCGGGGGTGTATAGGAGAGTCAGGTTTCGATCCTGTGGAACTGTGGGTTATGGGCCCACCATGTGGGTTAAAAATAGGGAGGGTGATGTCATCTTGCATGGTCATGATAGCAAGGCATGTCAGAAAATAGTCTGTCAGTTATGTCGCCAACAACATCGGTACCAAGGGAGAGGGACGAAGAGAACCATATTCCTGCTCGTTGAATGAGGCGGACCAATAGGCAAAGTTCTCCTTTATCGGTGGTTACCGGAATGTTATCAACATAGTAACAGGGTCTTGCTGAAAGAATTGTACACCGAGATGTTTGTACAAGCAGGGAATTATTACTGCTTATATCATATAGATCATAGAAAGGGTTTAAACAAACCAATGGAAAGGGAAAAAATGTCTATCAGATTTAATCAGAACAATGGAAAGAATAATGTGTTTTAACACGTATTTCAGGGGTATATCCTTCCCAAGGACAATGGTTAGAAGAGAACCATTTAGGTTAGGAAGAGGACGTTCATGACATTATCCAAACAACGGTGTTTGAATAATTGATAACGGAAAATTAGCATTGTGCTTCAAATGTTTTTATTGAAGATTGGAGTACCGCACAGATGTTTCGAGATAGCATTGATATGGCCTTCAAGCAAAGGTCGGACTTGGATAAACAAATGATTCATCAGGAACAACCTATAGAATAGGTCTTACAATTTCCTCTTGGAAGAATGGTTAACATTGCTAAAAGGAAGAACTATAACAATAGGCCCTCCAGCCAGGTGTGCTAGGCATGACATCACCTTACCGGGTCATATAAGATCTATGTTACAACTATTGAACATATGTTCCAACCATCATATCTGACCAAGATTCATATCTTTTTGGTGTCAAGATACCTCAGACTCGGGAAGCCTAAGTAGAAGAGGTGCAACACAATTGATGAGATGACATTGTAAAATTCTCGGGAAATGAACTATGGAAGCGAGTTCCGAAACAAGAGTTCATCACTAAACAAAAGAGAGGATGAGGAGGTGGCTGATGGACTCAGCAACAATTCCTCGAGATTACCAACAATATGGATTCCACAATTATGTGAACAAGGAGATAACATTTGTCAGATCAAATGATATAGTGAGGTATGCTCGAGGAAAACATACACAGTTAAACATTGGTTGAAACGTGCACGTGAAATATGGGCTTAGGTAGTATGATCAGTGTTAGAATGGTGATTCGATAACCAATGGTCTAAGAATGAAATATTGACCATTAACTTCAAAGCAATAGGGTTGGTAGAAGTGAACGGATATGGCAAGGAGTGAACGGATATGGCAAGAAGTATCACCTGTATCAAGAATTCTTAAGAGGTGGTGAAATTCTCACGACATTCTTGACATAAATATGGTAATACTCCATGGTAAAGAACAAATGCTGGATAGTAAGGATCTCAAGGTATAACACGAAACACTAACAAGTTTGTGTTGAACAGAAGGCAATAAAGTGGTTGATGATAACACAAATCATCGCGGGCAAAGATGGTACTTCTCATCGTGAAATCAATTGATATCCTGTAAGAGCTTAGAATGCTAATGATGATTAGGACAAGTTTTGTCGAGAGGCTCCATGAAGAAGCAATTGAACAGCGATCAAGCAACATGACTAATGCAGAGAAAGGTTATTTGAACCACAGATGTGACACCAACTCGGAATCAAGCTTGCCGTTCAAGGTGAAACGATAAGACAAGGAAGATTAACGTAAGCTTAGCTCATCGCCGAAAGTGGTACTCCGGAAATAAGGACCAGGTAGCACAGTTAAAATCAGCACGATACTGATATAGCCAACCAGGCTATAAATGACGTGATCGAGTACAAACTCGTAAGCAAAGAAGAATACTAACAGTTGTTTAATCACGATGCAGACTCGATTGAGTTATCGGTGTTTCTTGAGTGTTTAATGACTCAGAGCCCGTGAAAAATTGGAATCAGTGAGAATATAGTACTTGATGGAGAACTCATAAGAAGTTATGCAGTTCCGTGATAATCTCGAGATACCAGGGTGTAATACTCGACGAAAGATCCAAGTAAAGGTTGGACTGGTGTATTGATCCACAGAAGACGAGTGTTTAAACTTGCCCGAGAAATGGGATCAAAGAAGAACATATGGTCAGATCCACGATTGCGAATGATCTATTCACCGACACCAAAGGATATTATTACAAGAAGCTTCCATGATAAGTTCTACATCGTGTCCATGGGCATGAACACAAGTTCAAGGTCGACTCCCACTTCTTCAATGTATAACCTTCTTTTCGAAAATGACATTAGTTGTTGAAAGTTTTACCTGCCATATATTTATTGTGACGTAGATTGCCATGGTCTAGTAGCCAATCTGTTAGGTGAAATAGCTCTACACCGTTTTATACTCGATCTTTGTTGCTGCGATGGCCTTCGATAGTTCGATGGCTATGTGCTCGGCCCCATTGACTGCTGAAACAGCCTGCCATAATTTGGCACTCAAATCTGTTTGCTGAATTAGCTTTACATATATTTCGTTACTTAGATTTGGTCGTCCAAATATCTTGCCATAGCTTTAGACATCGACCTAGATTTTTTTCTGTACTTCATAGAAAAGCATATATGCTTTTCCTGTTATATCTAGTAGAAGAACTAATTTGTATGTCTAACAGATGGACATGACTTGGATAACTTCTGCTCGAAGATTCTCCGCTGCATATGTCGAGGGAGTTGAAAACTTCATGAACTTTATCAGAGCTGAGTACGGTGGTCCGAAATTAGATGTGCTCTGCCCGTGTAGCAGTTGTATGAATTCAGTTACAAGACCCCAGTCAACTGTGCAAAATCATCTACACTTGTATGGGATGTCGGTCACATATACTAGGTGGGTTCATCATGGTGAAGCTGTGAACATCAATGTTATTGACTACATGCAAGCAGCAAATCACCATCTTGATCTGCCTGATGCTCAGGTGGAAGTGGAGGAGGAGGTGGTGGTGGCGGAGCTAGTGAGTTTGACCAACATTGAGCTATGAAATGCTCGTGCATTCCATGAACTTTCACCTATAGAAGAAAATGATGGGCCCGCATGTTGGAACAATGCAACGTTGTTGTCACCCTAGGAAATAAGCTGTCAGTATTCTTAGCTATGGTCACCTTTCTTCGGGTGAAGACATCTGAGCGGATGACCAACAAATCATTTGATGCGATGTTGGCTGCTTTCCGCGAATCTTTCCCAGATGCGTCTGAGCTTCCACACACCTATAGTAAAAATGAAGAATTTCCTTCGTGCAGTTGGAATTGGATATGATATGATCCATGTTTGTAAGAATAATTGTGTTTTGTTCCGGAAGGATTATCCCAACTTAAGTGAATGCCCGAAATGCAAATCATCAAGATGGAAAGATGGCGATGCTGTGAAGAGGATTCCTCATAATGTTCTGAGACATTTTCCAATTACACCAAGGTTGCAGAGGTTGTTTCATGATGCTGAAACAAGAGAGGATGTATTGTGGCATTCTAGGAACCGGGACTACAGAGATTAGAATGTAATGAGCCATCCATCTCATGGTAGTGAGTGGACAAGCTTCAATGATAAACACAAAGAGTTTGCTGCTGACCCGAGAAACATTAGACTTGGCTTAACTTCAGATGGATTTAACCCATTTGGCCACCAGAGCGCCACATATAGCATGTGGCCAGTGCTTGTTATCCCTTACAACATGCCTCCAAAGGTCTGCACGAAAGAATCAAACTACATGATGGCCTTGCTCATCCCAGGTCCAAAAAGTCCTGGAAAAGATTTTGATTTGTTCATGGAGCCTCTTGTGGAGGAACTTCAATAGCTATGGAAGGGTGTTCTCACTCGAGACCTATATAGCAGCCCACCAGCTGATTTCTTTCTGCTTGTTGTTATAATTTGGTGCATCCATGATTATCCGACTTTGGGCACTATATCGGTGCGAACAACACATGGTTACAATGCATGTGTTCGCTGTGACAGGAATCCGCTGTCATACGCAATACTTAGCAAGATCTGTTACATTGGACACCGCCGTTTCCTTGCCAAGGACAAGCCGCATCCTAGAAAATACCGAAGACATGTGTTCAATGCAAAGCATGAAAACCGGGATGCGCCAAAGAGGCTCACCGCCGATGAGTTGCAAGTTGAATTAGAGAAGGTCAGGCATATTACAGCAGGAAACCATCCTGGTAATGGTAGCGGGAAAAGGAAGCGTGCCAGGGTAGAAGAGAGATTATTGTTTACCTGCAGGTCCACTTTGTGGGACTTGGAGTATTGGAAAGATTTGGATCTGCGGCATAATCTTGATGTGATGCACATTGAGAAAAATATATGTGACAGCATTATCGGCACACTACTTAATATTGAAGGCAAGACGAAAGATACCTTAAAATCTAGGATTGATTTGACACACCTGGGTATCAGAAAGGATTTGCAGGTGCAAGATGAAGGTAAACCACGGGATATGGCACTAGCTGTGTACGTCTTAGACAAGGTAAAAAGAAAAGAATTCTGCGAGGTCCTGTCACGTGTCAGATTCCCACATGGATTTGCTTCCAACCCTGAAAGGAGAGTCAGTGCAGATGGAAAGAAGGTACAAGGGTTAAAAACTCATGACTGCCACGTCCTACTTCAAAGGGTTTTACCTGTTATCCTTAGAGGATTGGGCCGCCCTGACTTATACAGAGCAGTTGCAAAGTTGGGACAATTCTTCAAGGAACTCTGCAGTAGGAATGTCAGGATAGATGCTTTGGAGCATCTTAGAGACAAGATACCAACTATCCTATGCGACCTTGAGAAGATGTATCCTCCAGCCTTCTTTGATGTGATGGTGCATTTGGTTGTTCATCTACCTGATGAGGCACTACTTAGAGGTCCAGTACAGTATGGCTGGATGTACCCTGTGAAAGGAGGCTAGGCACTTTGAAGGGCTTTGTCAGGAACAGATCTAGACCCGAGGGTTCCGTTGCAGAGGCCTACATTGCTATAGAAGCGTTGACATTCTTCTCAAAATACATCAAAACAGCTGATCAGCTTAGCAAAGAGGTGGGTGAAGACAATCCTGGGCTCAATGTTTTCGATTATTCTGTTCGAGTTACAGGGAAGAGTCGACAAGAGGACAAACCTAAAGATTTGGACAAAATGGTTTGGTATGTGTTGAATAACTGTCCTGAGATACTACCTTATATCAAGTAAGTGCAGTACTGCAGCTTATACATCGTAATCTACTAAACTTGCAGCACATTCTTATATATTTAGATGTTTGACGTGATCACTATGTTGTGCAGCATCTACAAAGAGGATTTACTGCCGCAAAATCCAAGAAACATTGACAAACTGGTTGTGGCAGGATTTGCGAAATGGTTCAAGAACCATGTAAGCTTTTGAAGTGCACTGTCAGTTTTTTTAATATATTGAGTACATAAGATGATCAGCTTGTCTATTTTCTAACCATAGGTTAAGAAGATGCGGGAGGATGGGTGGGCAGTTGATGATGCCCTTTACTCACTAGCAATGGGTCCTGATACTTGGGTAAGACATTATGAATTTTGCGTTGTTGGAGATGTGCACTACAACACCTTTGCACGAGACGAAGGCAGGAAGACACAAAATAGTGCCATCATGAGCACGGATACATATGACAAAGAGACAACTGAAATGTATGCTAACATAATAGACATTGTTCAGTTGCAGTATATCTCCAGTTTCGAGGATCATCGGTGTGTGGTTCTGTTGTGCTGTCGTTGGTATAACCTGTTTTCCAGGATCGCAAAACCCAGAGCTGATGATTATTTCAAATCCATCGATGTCAAGGCAGCGTACCAGACCAACGAGCCTTCTATTTTGGCAAATCAAGCAACACAAATATTTTTCTTGGAAGACACATTTGCACGCAGCGATGACAGGAGAGTATTGCAAAGGTTTGAGCAGAGGAATTCGTTTAATGAAGTTGCACAACAAGATGATGCTTACACTGCTCCTGATGTACAAGATAACACAGAAGTTCCTAATATCCTTGTGAACCATCACGTCAATGACGCCGGTGAAAAGATTACCTGTCGTGATGTGGACATACAAGAGTTGATCAACAAGAAGCCAACGTTCGAGGACGTTGAGGACGAACAAGAAGATGACACCATGGGGAATTACGATTCAGACTGATACACATGGCGAAGATGTTGACGCTGCTGCTGCGGATGATGATTACATTGCTTTTGTCGTATTTGCCTGTCAGAAGATGTTTTTTATCTACTATGTGAAATTGTGTTTGCTATGACAACTGAAACCTGATGAACATATTGTCTAGTATTTTGCTGTGAGAACATCACTTATTATGTATGCTGATTTGTGTTTGGTGATTGTATGACAACTAAAACATGATGAAATTGTTGTTTAGTTGTACTCATATTTGGCTGTGAAACTTGAATTTGATGACATAGTTTGATGTTGGACTGCAATTTCCTCGACGTCTTCGAATGAGAACAAAGCTGACCCGACAGGGCCTCTGCTATTTATTTATTTATATGAGCAAAAGGGGATACTCCCTTATTTCCGTTAATACAAATCATTAGATGTTCACAACACTATGCCCAGCCTGCTACACAGGTTTCATTCATTACTAGTTTCAGCAAAGTGCTCTTGTCAATACATTACGAGTGCTATATACACTTCAAACAAAGAGACAATCATCCTACAGAGCACATCGATTTTGCCCATTATCTTAACAAGCTCTTTCATCTCCTCATTGCTGTCAAGGCCGTTCAGCAGCTGTTGCTTGGCCATGATCAGAGGAACTACATCTTTAACCTTCTGCTTTGCATGTTCCTCTTCTGTCGTTCCTTCAGTTACTTGTCCAACACCCCAACCTGCTGGTATTGGGATTCCTCAGCTAACCAAATAATCAGTGTAGTTGCATTCCCCCACATCAGCAAGTTCCCAGAAATACAAATCACACGAATCTTCCCTTTTCTGCACGAATCAAATTGGAAGATCATCAACCAAACTATTAAAAAATCAGCAACTAAAAGCAGCAAAACAACACTTAAACATATTATTACCCCATAATTCGGGCATTTGTAGAAGACTCGGCCAGGGTTGCAGATTGTGGTTGAGACGCGACAGATGACTCTGCGTGATTTGCAGCAGTGGCACCACACCAACGGCAGCGGGTTGCGATGAGCAATCGGCTGTGGTGCGCGTTCTGGCAGGGGTGTGATCAGACCCACATGCGATGGTACGGGTGGCAACTTGGCGCATATCTGGCTGTTGCCTGCTGAAGAGCAGGTGGATGAGCAGCCAGCGGACATGGTTGCTGCGGCCAGAGCTTCTAAAACTAGGCACAGTAAGTAGAGAAGAGGAGAAGTGAACATTGGATATGTCAGTTTCATTACTAGCAGAGTAGCATAGCACCATATATAGTCATAGTCTAGGTTTGGATTCGAACCAGCTACAGGAGCACGTCTTTCTTTTTGCTAAAACTCGGCAACGTCTCTTTACTGGTACACTAGCTTGTTCTGTACGCCTTCCCAAGTCTTTGATTTTCTTTCCCTTTTTTTGCGAGGAAGGAAGGAGGACAAAATTGAGAGTTCCTAGGACTCGAACCCAAGACCTCTCGGTTGAAAACCAAGGGTGCTAGTCACTTATGTGGAGAACGTTCCCTGTGAGGAGGACGGCAGACGAACGCATTTTCCTCGCAGTTTTCTTCCTATATATAAAAAAGTATGCTACTTGGTGTCCGCTTAGTCAACAAACGATTGTGCCAACCTTGACCGTTGGATTGAAATTCAACGTCTGTCGCATTTCTTCAGTCTCTTCTTCCTCGAGCCGCCAAAGCCAAACCAGCGCCGGCGGGACCGCCTGCTCCCGCCTACAACAGCTGGCTGTGATCTTCCCCGGCTCCTGTTCGTTCCCGTCCGAGGCCTCACCATCATCCTCCGCCTTGGTTCGCTCGCCGCGGCCGCCCTCCGGTGTTGTCAACATGGTCAACAACCGAGAGCAATAAGGAGATGATTGTACATGGTGAGGATGACAGGAGGGACCCAGCAGCGCGCGCAGTAATTTTGTTTTTTCTGGACGGAGAAGGGTATCAACTGGGTTGTGCGGGACCCGTGGCCCGTCTAGCCCACGCTTTTATTTCATATGTTTAGCACATGACCAGCCCAGATTGTTTTTTGTCCTTTCTGAAAATGGCTAGCCAGCTATTTTGTTTTTTGCAGAATAACCAACATAGGCCTACTTGCTTTTCTATGCCTTGCTGGGCCGGAAATCTTTCAAGACGAGGAGGGATGCATTTTGCACAGAAAATGGGCTATAAGTAATAAGAAATGGGCTATAAGTAATAATAAATGGGTTGTAAAATGAAAAAATACAGCAAACCGGCAATTAGTTCCAAAGTACTGTTTTCTTTCGGATTTTGACATTTCAAATTTCATTGTTTTTGTGCGGGTAAAATTTCATTGAATTTAAATTAAGGTATATTTAGATTTAAAATTAATCTAAATCTGGATAGAAATTTCAGGCTGTATGCTGTTTGGGACATATTTGGAGGCTGACTTGTGGGTCTACTAGGTTGACGTGTACTTTGGATTTGTCAACTTAGTCCACAAACGATTCTAGCAGCAGTGACTATTGGATGTTAATCCAACGGCCGTGCTGCTTCTTCAATATCTGGTCTTCTTGCTCCAGCTGCCCAAACCAGCTCCGGTGGGACTGCCTGCTCCCGCCTCCCGTGGCCGGCTGTGCTGCCGCACAGGCCGCACCGCCCCACCCTACTTCATTGCTGGCCAGGCCATTCCTCTACTCACCCACACCTCCTGTTATTTTCCGGTGACGGCAGCCGAACCAGTAAACCCTCATATTCCCCACTTTGTGTGGGCAACCATTGCCGAGTCTTCCCCGGCTCTGTGTCATTCCCTTCCTAGGCCTCGCCATCGTCCACCGCCATGGTGCTCTCGGCGCGGCCTGGTCAACGTGGTCAACGAACGACATCCATCGGCCGTGGACTGTACGCACAAAATAATGATTCCTCCACCTGACAGCTAGGACCCACCGGAAGGGCCTGTGTATTTTGCAAAAAAACGTTCCCCCCGCTGACATGTCGGGCCCACCAGCTATATCTTCGCACACAAGGAAGTGCCTCCTTATTACGCACAAAAAAAATGAATACCCCCTGCTAGCAGGGACCCACCATAGTGGGAGGATGACTTGTGGGCCAACTAAGTTGACGGGAACGTTGGGCTTTGTCAACTTAGTCAATATGAACGATTCTCGCTCCAGTGACCGTACGATGTCCATCCAATGGCCATAGTGCTTCTTCAACCTCTGGTCTTCTTGCTGCAGCCACCCAAAGCAGCGCCGGTCGTGCCGCATGCTCCTGCCTCCCGTGGCCGGCTGTCCTGCCGCAGAGGCCTCACCGCCCCCTACTATTCCCACCGCTGGCCAGGCCCTGCGGCGACGGCAGCCTCACACCACAGCTGAACCAGTGAACCCTCGTACTCCTCTCCGTGCAGGCTTCCACTGTCGCGTCTTCCCCGGCTCCGCGTCGTCCCCTTCCTAGGTCTTGCCATCATCCACCGCCGTGGTGCTCTCAGCGCGGCCTGGTTAACGTGGTCAAGGAACGACTTCCATCGAACGTGGACGGTACGTGGAGTGGCTGACAGCTGGGTCCACGACCGCAGCAAGGAAGTGCCTCCTTATTACGTGGAAAATAATGATTCCTCCACCTGACAGCTGGGACCCACCGGACGGGCCACTGTATTTTGCGGAAAAACGTTCCCCCTGACTGCTGGGACCCACCAGCTTCATCTTCGCACGCAAGGAAGTGCGTCCGGGAAAAAAAAACGATTCGCACCCCTGACTACTGGGACCCACCAGCTACACCTTCACACGCAAGGAAGTGCATCCGGGCAAAAAAACGATTTGCCCCCCTGACTGCTGGGACCCACCGGCTACATCTTCGCATGCAAGGAAGTGCATTTGGCCAAAAAAAAAACGATTCGCCCCCCAGACTGCTAGGACCCACTAGCTACATCTTGGCAGGCAAGGAAGTGCCTGACAGTCGGGACCCAACTGGTCGAAGCGTACGTAGCGTTGTCATTCTGGTCGTGAACGTGTACGTACATACTGGTCGATGTAGAGGCGCACACGTGTCGTAGTAGAGGCGTGCACGTGTCTTAGTAGAGGAGCGTGCGTAGCATGTACACGTTCATACAGCGGCCATGGTGCAAGAAAGAAAATACGGCCACGTATGTGTACATACGGGCGGGGTCTCGAATGCCTACTCGCGCATACGTACGGCCAGGGCTCGTGTACATGGCTGGGTCGGAACGGAGAAACAGCATCGTCGTCATGTTCATGGGGAGGCAACAGAATGCGACAACGGAATGCGTCGAGTTCATCGGGAGGCAACGAAACGCGTGGGAGCCAACCGGCTGGGTCGGAACGGAATGCGTGGTCGTGTTCATCGGAAGGGCTTGGACGGAACAAGCGATGGAAACGAGGCCTGGCGTACCGCAGAACGGAGGAAACGGCCTTGTGTTCGACCGGCCATGTTCGAAACAGGATCCTTTTCATTGGGAGGGGTCTGGCGTACTACAAAATGGAGGAAACGGACCTCCTACTTTCGAAACAGGGTTCCTGTTGATCGGGAGGGGTGTGGCATACCACAAAACCGACGACCTCCTCCAGCCTCCACGGGATCCTGTTCATCCAGCCTGCACCGCACGCTACTCCACCGGCTACTGTTCAACCACCCCTCCACCGTCTACTGTTCATCCAGCCCTCCACACTACGGGGTCCTGTTCAACCACCCCTCCACGGGCACCCCTCTACCGTCTACTGTTCATCCAACCCTCCACCACACCACGGGGTCCTGTTCATCCTGAGGCAACGCCACCTCTCATTGTTCATCCAACCCCCCCCCCCCCCTGCAACGCTCACTGTTCATCCTAGAGGCAGCATCGATCGACTTCAATTAGCAGCAGTAGCGAAGGAATCGCTCGATCGGGTTCAGTTAACAGCCATCGATGGATCGCTCGGGTTCAGTAACGCGTAGCCTGCAGTGCAATCGCTCGGGTTCAGTTACAGCCCAATGCCTCGCTCGGGTTCAGTTAGAGCCAACGCCTCGCACACACGCGCGTGCATGTACGAGGGAAACGCATTGCTCGGTCCCCGACCTCCCACCGTAACCGGGAACTCCCTGAAATTTTCCTCGCCCTTGGTTCTACCACGGTTTTTTCTATCATGGACGGCCCAAAGAATGTCATGCAGCTGCGTCTCCGGCCCGCCTAGGACGAACATCCCATTTTCTATCATGACTTTTTGTCATAGAAGTAGAAGTCCACCACATCTATGATGATACCGGGTTTTGTCACAATTATCGTCATAGAAGTGCCGTATGTATGAGAGAAAAAAATTTCGTTCGGCCCAAAATGTCACGGATGTGTCTTTTTTTGTAGTGTCGTCATCGAGGCAAAGAGGCAGTAGCTCCGGGCTACACGTACGACTTATGCTAGGACCTGGACAATAGAGTCGATCAGGCCAGATCAATCTATTGATCAAGGGGGGCGTGCTCCAACGCGAGACGACAGCCACCAAGCCTGGCGCGATAAGCACAACCTCACCCGGGCTGAAAACCGAACATGGATGTCATGCTAACTCTGTTGCGACATTGCCCGGTACAGAGGCACTACACACCCCATATGCTTTACCGATGAGGTAATGTAGCACCAGTTCCTAGTAGGATTTTAACCCGTTAACATTGAATCATACGATGGAACGACAGATCCCGTAGTATGGATTGAAAACTTTCTTCTCCACATTCACAAGGCTCGCGGTGACGATCTCCACGCCATTAAATAATTCCCCTTACAGCTAAAAGGACCAGCATGACATTGGTTAAACAACCTCCCAAAGAACTCCATTGGTAGCAGGGAAGATTTGGAGGATGCCTTTTGAGACAATTTCCAATGTACCTATGTCCGGCCTCCGGATGCTGATGACCTCACTAATATAGTCCAGCAACCCGAAGAGTTAGCCCGCAAACTCTGGACTAGATTCTTAATTAAAAAGAACCAAATCGTCGACTGTCCAGACGCTAAAGCCCTTGCGGCCTTTAAACATAGCTTCCACGACGAGTGGCTCGCCCGACACCTCGGGCAGGAAAAGCCGAAGTCCATGGAAGCTCTTACCACACTCATGACCCGCTTCTGCGTGGGAGAAGACAAATAGTTGGCTCGTAGAAGCAATAGCACTACCGACCCTGGCACCTCCGAAGCCAGAGATGGCAACGGCAGGCCACGACACAACAAACATAAGCATCGAAACAACAATGAAGGAATTGAAGACACATCGGTTAGCGCCGGATTCAGCGGCTCTAAATCCAGTGAGCAGAAGAAGCCATTCAAAGGAAATAAAGACAGTCCATCTAATTTGGACAAAATACTCGATCGGCCTTGCCAGATTCATGGCACAACTGACAAGCGTGCCAATCATCCAACAGAAATTGTTGGGTCTTCAAACAGGTCGGTAAGTTAAAAACCAAACATAAGGGGAAAGGGCCGCCAAGCGAGAACGATGATGAGCCCCGCCCACCGAACACAGGGGGCCAAAAGAAATTATCCCCTAAGGTGAAAATAGTGAATAAGATATATGTCACGCATATCCCCAAGAGGGAGTGCAAGCGCGCACTAAGGGACGTCTACGCCGTAGTGCCTATCGCCCCTAAATTCAACCCTTGGTCGGCTTGTCCGATCACCTTCGATCGCAGGGACCACACGACCAGTATTTATCATGGAGGTTCGACATCTCTGGTCCTTGATCCAATCATCGATGGATTCCATCTAACTCGAGTCCTTATGTACGGCGGCAGCAGTCTTAACTTGACCCATCAAGAATAAAGCCTAGTAACACCACCTTTAAAGGAGTGATACCGAGCGTCAAAGCCCGCTGCACGGTTTCATCAACATTGGAAGTAGTCTCCGGTTCACCCGACAACTTCTGAAGTGAAGACTTGATCTTCGACATCGTCCCCTTCCAAAGTGGTTATCACACACTGCTCGGATGAACCGTCTTCGCCCGCTTCAATGCAGTCCCGCATTATGCTTACTTAAAGCTCAAAATGCCTGGACCCCGCGGCGTTATCACAGTCAATGGAAACATGGACTGCTCCCTCCGTACTGAAGAGCACACAACGGTCCTTACAGCCAAGCTACAAAGCACCCACATTAAGCCGAATAAATCGTCGGCCATCAAGGCCCCGAACACTGTTAAGCGAGTCCGGCCTATTCTATAGAATGATAGCTCCGTCGATCCAGAGTTCGACTAGCAGTTTCGCCTTTGTCGATCGCCCCACAGAACCGCGGCATATGTACCGCGCGTGCATAATTACGCACTCAAAATACCCTTGGCAACGACGGAGGCACAATGCGGACAAGGTCTATAGTGCGGCTTGACACTATTTGACCTTGACCTTTCTTCTTTGATTTTTTTTCCATACCACAGGTACATTAAAACCTTGCCACTCTACGGTCGTGCAAGGGCTCTTTCTGGACCCGTTTCGTATAAACAACTGTGGACCGCTCATCTCAAAGGATTTTTCCACCAAGGCAAAAGCGGCGTAGACGTGCGGCAGAATGTCCATGGGATCTTCAAAACTACCTTTTCCTTAGACCCTGTACATAGCTTCCCCTTGTTTACAAATTCTTGGCATGTAAAATAACCTTGATGTTTATGGCATTATATATAATAGCACGTTTTGACGTATCAATCAGATTGTCATGGAAACAGTCTTTTCACCAAACCCTGTTCGGTATTGGTTTATCTCAGAAAATTGTATTCCCTCTTTGCATTAGATGGCCACATATACTATGATATGGCTTAAATACCAGGGTCTCTATTTGGCCACATATACTTTCAAAAGGTCTGAATACTCCTAAAGTATACTTCGGCATCCCGAATATTGCATTGTATGCACTAGCTCCAAATCATGTCTTTGGTCAATAGTTGGGTTGCCCGGCTCCTGTGATTACTACCTTATGTTCCGCTTGTTCGACAAGGGTAGTAAAAGGAGAACTACTATGATTGTGTTTCTGGTTCGTCCGGTCAAGCACCTCAGTACAGAAAGCTGAAAACTGACTGTCATGATACGATGACAGCTGGTTTGTGATTCAGCGACTTACTGTAAATCCCTTGCAATTTCTTCCGAACTATACGAAGGACTGGACTTCGACCTGTCACTCACTTAAGGAATCCTAGTTCGGATAGCCGCATACGCACCAAGGGCTAGTACTTAGTCCCACCATGAAACTCCTATGGCTAAGTGAAAGTGATGAAGCCGGATAGTCTAATTACCTGGTTCGCCGTGCAGACACCTCCTTTGCGGACAAAGACGTTGGATCAAGTGTGATCGTGTGCTATTCCGAACATCCCCGTAGCATTTACATGGGGGATGAAGCCGACGACTGGCAAACTCCCAAGATTAAAAAACGGCCGCACAGGAGGAAAGAAATATTAGAAAAAAGCATACATATATTACAGGCCTTGGTTCATAACACATAGTCTGGATAAATATATTACATTCACTCAAACATGATATCCTTTGAGCATTGACCCTCTACTAAACGGGCACCCTCCAGGATGTCGTCAAAGTACCGCTCCAGCTTGCGGTGCTCCTTTCCTTTGGGTGGGCCCTCGGTCACCACGATGGTGGCCTTCATCTTCACCCAGTGCATCTTGACACGAGCAAAGGCCATCCGCGCACCCTCTATGCACGCCGAGCGCATTACAGCCTCAACCTGGGGCAGCGGGTTGATGAATCGCTTCACTAGGCCGAAGTAGCTGCTAGGAATGGGTTGGGTCGGCCACAGCCCTACTATGACGTCCTTCATGGCCAGGCCAGACATCCTATGCAGCTCCGCCAGTTGCTTCATCTGGTTGTTCAAAAGCATCAGATGTTCCGATGCCAGGAGCTGTGACCAGAAGAGCTTCTTTGTCAAGCTCCCCTCCCGTGCTCGGAAGAACTGTGCGGCGTCGGTGGCACTCCTTGGAAGATCGGCAAAGGCATCTGGAGAACTCCACAGTCGAGTGAGCAAAGCATATCTTTGACCCCCAAATAGACTCTGCAAGAGAAAGGGGTTACCAACCACTACCGGTTCGGCCTGCCGGATCTCCTCCCGAGCATTTCGGGATTCGGTGCGCGCCTCTTTGGCCTCTTGGAGGGCCTTGGCGAGATCAGCCGCCTGGGCCGTACTCTTCTCCTCCAAGGCCTCGCACCTGCCATAGGCGTCCTTCAGCTCTTGCTCTACCTCGGTCACCCTCTCCTCATGCTGGCGCCGGGCGACTTGTTCGGCCTTTAAATCCGCAGCCGCTTTGTTAGTGGCCGCCTTGCTCGCCTTCGCCTCCTCCTTGGCTTGGGCAAGGGCGCTCTTCAGGGTATCGACCTCGGCCGTGCTACCTACAATCATATTGATAGCGGTCCATGAGCTATACTGTAAATTTACAAATCACTTTAGGCGTATAAGAGCTCTTTTAAACATACCTTGCGCCTCGACGAACCGCTTGTTAATGACATCATCATCCGCCAGCTTCAGCTTGCACTTGAGTTTGGAAACTTGAGCTGCCTGGGCGGTTGCCGCCAACATGGAAACCTGTTATAAAAATAGTAAAGTTCGTCACCTCTTCCGAATACTATGTGATCCTCTGTTCGGCTTTTTTCAAAACCGAACATAGTCTCAGGGGCTACTATCTATATACAGGCATATTTTTCTTCATATGAAAAGTGTCTAAGAATATTACGTTGCATACCTCGAAGCCTGTTAGCAGGCTGGTGAAGGCTTCGTTCATGCCGCTCTTGCCGGACTGAACCTTCTCAACCGCCACACCCATCAGGGTGCGGTGCTCCTCCATGATGGAAGCACGTCGCAGTGCCTCCACCAGAGCGTCTCCAGATTAGTGGAAGTCGTTGCAAGAGTTGGTACTTCCCCCTCCTTTGAAGGGCTTGCTCGCTCGATTCCGTAGCCATATGGGTCTCCGGAATAGTGTTTGGCTAGGGGCCAGACTGGTTAAGGCCCCCACCGTCGGTCTCCATGGGGGTTGCACCCCCCATGTTCTCGGCAAATGAGGCCTCACCCTCAGGCGCCGTATTGGCAGCCTTCCTCACCTCTCCGTGGCCTAGAGAGTCCCTTCGGGACAACACTTCGGTCTGCGATGGCTGGCGGAGAGGCTTGCAGAGGCGTCTCTCTCTCCACCATCTCGGGTGCCACAGAGTTCCCCTCAGATAGCGGATGGTTGGGGGAGGTCGCGGGCCGGATTGAAGCACACAACATAATATATTACAATCATAAAAGATTGGATGTCTGCAAAATATCCTTTTACACTTACGATGTGTCCAGGGGCTTTTCCCTGGGGGCATCTCTTGGGGGTGTGTTCAGCATCCGTGTCCGAACCATCCGAGAGGGTTATCTTCTCCCTCTTGGATGCCCCCTCCTCCGGTTCTACAGAGGCTGCTCTCTTCTTTTTCCTCCCCTTGAAGGGAGAGTCACTTTCTGCCTCCTCCTGCTCTTCGTCCTCATCTCCCTCGTGGGAGGAGGGGACTTCAGTCTCTCCGGACACTGCGTCTTATGTACCTTTACGGCGGAGGCCACCCTTGGCCTTCTTCTCCGGTGCCTGATTTGGTGCCAGAACTAGCATCTTCATAAGCTGGAATGTGGCCGAATCTTCAAGCAGCGGTGCCGGACATTTGATCCACTCCACCTTCGGTGTCCAGCCATATGAGAGGGATAGGAAACTCATTATTCCTAAAAATTTATGGACCAAGGTGTATATTCGAATAAAACACTTACAGGAGTGGCCGGATTTGCGCTGTCAAGGCCGATGTCTTCGGTCTTCTTTGGCCACGTCTTCTGTGCTGAAGAAGCACTGCAGGGTCCGGGGACCTTCCAGATTGAACTCCCACATATGGTGATGCCAGAGTTGGCAGGGAGGATCCGGCGGAAGAGCATCACTTGAATCATGTCGGTGAGACTGGCGTTCTTGCCTATCATGTTTTTGATACGCTTCGGCAGCATCAGCACTTCCGCAATCGACCCCCAGTCCAGACCCTAGTTGGTCCATGACGCGAGCCACATACGGGGTCTGGATCTAAACTCAGGAGTGGCTACCCATCTAGCACCGCGAGGTTCGTTGATGTAGAACCACTCCAGTTGCCACACCTTGACTGTCTCCATGAAGGCCCATTTAGGCCAAGTGGTGTTGGGGAGCTTGCTCACCATGGCGCCGCCGCAGTTCGCATGCTGCCCGTCAACTGCCTTCGGCTTCACATTGAAGACTTTTAGCCATAGTGCGGGGATGAGGAGTAGCACCTTGCGCACGACGATAAACGCCGAGATGTGGAGGAAGGAATTTGGGGCTATATCATGGAAATCTAGCCCGTAGTAGAACATGAGACCGCGGACAAAGGGGTGAAGGGGAAACCCTAGTCCGCGGAGAAAGTGAGGGATGCATACAACCCTTTCGCCTGGCTCTGGGGTGGGGATAACTGGCTCCTTGGAAGGGAGCTTGAGTGCGATCTCCGCAGACAGGTACCCCGCCTCCCGGAGCTCCTTGACATCCTTATCCGTGACGGAGGAGGCCTCCCACTTGCCCTTTGAGCCCGATCAGGACATGGCTGGAGAGGTTGGTGGCGGTGGGAAAGATTGAAACTTCGGCGCTGGAGCTTGAGGATGGGAAAGCAGGAGAAGGAAGAAGGCGTGGGGATGAAAGAACGAATCTTTATGCACTTATATAGGCAGTGAATATCAAGCGCCCCCCCCCCTCAAGCCTTAAAAATCGCATGTTCCCAAGGGGTCGTGAGAACGGTATGGTTGGATTACCCAAACCTGTATTGATGAGGATCCCGCGATAAGCAGACACCATATATGTTTTGACAAGACGTGTCAATAGAGGTCGTGCCTCCAAACACGAAGCGGGAGGCAGAAAAACGGTTTGAAATGTTAAAAAGCCCAAACGTGGCATTTTGCCAGAAAAGTTGTCAGTTGATAGACATTATTTTGATTAAGTATTTTGCCTTCTTGGTTGAGGGTTGTGGATGTAATGCAGAGCGGGATACAGTTCTTTTATTCATAAGATTGCTTTGAAGTGCTCGGGAGGAGGAACCTGCCTTGCAATGCCGAAGACAATCCGTGTACCGAACATATTGTCATTAAAGACCGGTTCAAGGCTACTGAGGGAGTCCTGGATTAGGGGGTCCTTGGGTGTCCGGGCTGTGCGAGATGGGCCAGACTGATGGGCCATGAAGATACAAGGCAGAAGGCCTTCCCCCATGTCCGGATAGGACTCTCCTATGTGTGGATGGCAAGATTCGTGTCCGGATATGTAATTTAGTTCTTCTACAAGACGACTCTGTACAACCCTAGGCTCCTCCGGTGTCTATATAAACCGGAGGGTTTAGTCCGTAGAGGCTATCAGAATTCACATAGGCTAGACATCTAGGGTTTAGCCATCACGATCTCGAGGTAGATCAACTCTTCTAACACCTATACTCATCAAAGTCAACCAAGCAGGAAGTAGGGTTTACCTCCATTAAGAGGGCCCGAGCCTAGGTAAACATCGTGTCCCCTTTGTCTCCTATTACCATAGATCCTCATACGCACAGTTCGGGACCCCCTACCCGAGATCAGCCGGTTTTGACACCGACAACAAGTGCACATGTTTGTTGCACCGACAGCCGATGCATCCAAACCCCGTGATATGATACGCTATATCACACATAAGCCTTATTATATCTTCCTCAAAACAGCCACCATACCTACCTATTATGTCCTTTCCATAGCCATTCCGAGATATATTGCCATGCAACTCCCACCGCTTTCGTTTTGATGACTTGAGCATTCATTGTCATATTGCTTTGCATGATTGTTAGATAGCTAGCATGATATTTCCATGGCTTGTCCGTTTTTTGATATTGTTTTTATAGTATATCATTGCACCTCCTGGTACACTACCAGAGGCATTCATATAGAGCCATACTTTGTTCTAGGTATCGAGTTGTAATTTTTATTTCTTTTGAGTTGTAAGTAAATAGAAGTGTGATGATCATCATTATTCATCATTAGAGCATGTCCCAATGAGGAAAGGATGATGGAGGCTATGATTCCACCACAAGTCGGGATGAGACTCCGGACAAATATAAAAAGAAAAGAAAAAAGTGAGGCCAAAAGGAGCCCAAGAAAAAATTAAAAAATGAGAGAAAAGAGAGAAGGGGCATGCAAATACCATACTTGTACTTCAAATTAGCACTATGTTTTTCATATAGAGAGTCTCCTATGTTGTCACTTTCATATACTAGTGGGAATTTTTCATTATAGGATTAGATGCACACCCACTCAATTTTCATGTTGAGCTTTCATAGACTTATAGCTCTTAGTGCATTTGTTGCATGGAAATCCCTACTCCTCGCAATGATATCAATTGATGGGCATCTCCATAGCCCGTTGGTTAGCCGCGTCGATGTGAGACTTTCTTTCTTTTTTGTCTTCTCTATATTTACCCCTATCATCATACTCTATTCCATCCTTAGTGTTGTATCCATGGCTTGTGCTCATGTACTGCGTGGGAGTTGAAAAAGCTGAAGCGCGTTAAAAAGTATGAACTAGTTGCTCAGCTTGTCAACGGGGTTGTGAAAGTGCAACTAAGCCCTTGGTGGTTTGGTAATTCATAACAACATATAGCTCATTGAACTAACATCCATTCAAGTTTAATATTTTAGAAAGTTCAACGAATGGAATTGTCGGGTTTCGGGTTCCGGCAGACCCTTAAGGTTCGAACTCTGGGGTGCGCGTGGAGATTATGCCCTCTACCTCTCTGTCTCACAAAGATCTAGACTACTGAAAGAACAACACAAGAGGCACAAGGTTTATACTGGTTCGGGCCACCGATGTGGTGTAATACCCTACTCCAGTGTGGTGTGGTGGATTGCCTCTTGGGCTGATGATGATGAACAATACAAGGAAGAACAGCCTCACGAGGGTCTGCTCTTAGCTAGGACGATGAACTACTAGGGGGAGTTCAGCCGCCCTTCTCTCTCTCACTCACTTGTTCTATGCTTGCTAAGATTCTAGGTAGCCCGTCCTCTCTCTTTCCTCTATGTGTGTCTCCATCTCCCGATCACTTCGTCGATGCCTTATTTCGGGGGTGGCTAGTCCTATTTATAGGCAAAGGCCTGGGGCCTCTTCCCAAATATTGAGCGGGAAGGGCGCCAACAATTGGCCATTTGAAGGGGAACATCTGGTACACTTATCCTGACTAAAGTTGGTCCTCGCTTGCCAAAGGCCCTGTGGTGACACCGTTCTAGCCTCCACGATGACCTCCTTCCCACCATTGGACTGGTCTTGGTCTCGTTGCACCGAAATGGGTGCCTTTGCTTGATCCTCTCGCCTGCGCTTGCCCCCTTTGCACCAAAGAGGAAAGGGAGACACTGCGCGGGCTGGCGCCCGCCTGGCACCCTTGGTCGTCATGGCTTGCGTCATGGGCACCTCGTGAGGTACCCCGCCTTGATCTCTCCGCCTCCTCGTGAGCCAGCCTGATGAGGCCGCGCCTGAGGAAGTGCCGTGTCGTCCGCCCCGCGAGGCTTGGCCCCTCGCGAGGGTCTTGGGTCTCGTGTTATTGAAGATGGGCCATGCTGGGCCCCCTTCGAGCCACGCCACAGGCCGCAGGCAGGCAAGTCTGGGGACCCCCGTTCCCAGAACGCCGACAGTAGCCCCCGGGCCCAAGGCGCGCCCGGACTTGGTTGTGCTGAGAGGCGAAAGGGCAAGGGCGAAGCACCGCGGGCCCTAACAGCCTGCGGCCTCGGGTGCTGCGTGGTGGTTGATGGGACGTGGGCGTCTCCGCTCTCGCGCGAGTTGATAAGGGAGCGGCATCCGCCCGGCTTTGCTTTTTCTGCTTCCTTGGTTGCTGCTCAGATCCCCTTTCTTACGCCTCTCCTTCCTTCCTCCAAATCTCCAGATCTGCGTCGACCGCGTGACCTAGAAGCCATGGCGCCTTGTCAGTCCCTGGTCAAAGCTTGGTACTCGTCTGCCCTAGACCCGCCAAACGTGTCTGAGTCGAGCTTCGCCCGGTTGCGCCGGATAGCGGCGTCGCAGGGCATCGACGGGGCGACGGTGTTCATGGCCGGTTCCGCCACCCCTGAGGGCCGAGGGAGCACCTTTTATCCTCTCTTTGTAAGCTCCATCACTGCTGGTTTGGTGCCTCCCTTCTACGAGTTCTTTTTCTCTGTCCTCCGCCATTACAACTTGCAGGCTCTGCATCTCTACCCCAACTCCGTCCTTCTCTTGGCAATCTTTGCCTATTACTGCGAGGCTCACATAGGGGTGCAGCCCTCAGTGGCCCTGCCTCGCCACTACTTCTCCCTCTGGGTATCTCGTGGTTCTCCCTCCGCGTGCGCGAGCTTTATCGCGTACGGTGGCGCCATTGCTATTTCGAAGCCAGGGAAAAGGATCGAGGGCTTCAGGAGCAAATGGGTCTTGACAGACGCCGGGCGCATTCACCTCGGCTGATCCTGCCCAAGGAGCCGCCCACGAGCTCCGGTGATTGGGCCCGCGCAGAGCTCACGGACCCCCGTGCGAAGCCGGTGCTGGAGAGGATGGACGCAGATCTCAGGCGAGCCAGCATGGCGTCGGCGAAGGTGACTGGCGCGTCGCTGCTGAGGGAATTCTTGGAGCACCAGTTGGCTCCACTTCGGCAGTACTCACCCCCGATGTGGAGGCCTCATCCGAGCCCCGCGGCCTTGGGTGGCGAAGATCTGGCCGCGGTGCTCCAATCTCTGGCTGGGGGCGATGTAGCGAGGTTGGAGGGCGCTCCTACGCCCTTGTTCCTTCGCGACGATTGGGAGCAGGTGGTGGAGTCCATGCCTGCCTTCAATGGGGATGGGCCCGTGCCCGCGGAGGCTCCCGAGGGACTGGTGGACATGTCCTCCGACGACTCCAGAGAAGAGGAGGGCGGGGAGGAGCGGGGAAAGGGGCCTGACTCTGAGGCGACTGACGGAGAATCGAGGGCTCCCTTTTCCCGGTGCAGGCCCCGCGCTCTCTGCCTCTCCCCGAGCGATGACGACAAGGACGATGACGTGCTGGGTAGCGGGAGCTCGCCCCCGATCCCGAAGAAGGACAGGACCGGGCTGATCCCCCGCGGGTCCGCCCCGGCTCCGGGGCGATCCACAGACGCGCCTTCTTCTTCTAAGGTTCATCCCACCAGCCGACTCTCAGGCTTCAAGTTTGGCCGGAGGCTGCCCGAGCTCTCCGGCGATGACCCGTAAGCGCTTGATCCTTGTCTTTTATTTCTTGTTCCGCTGCTGAGGCTTGATGTTCGCTTCTCTTGAGTAGGCTGGCGCCCGTGGCGAAGAAGCCGAAGGGGGCTCCCGAGGCCCCATCCGCAGCAACGCCTCCGCCTGCGGGGGAAGGTGACCATGATGCACGGGCTTCTCCTGCCTGGTCGTCCTCGCGAGGCCTGGCTGAGCTGGCTGGGGCGAGCCCAGCCCCCATGGCCCAAGTGACTCCCGAGGTGCCTCTGCCTGCTGCAGCCACCACAGTCGTTGAGGCGCAGCAGACTCCGCTTCAGGATGCTGCGGTCTCGCCGCTGCTACCTTCTCCTCCCATTCCACCGACTGTTGTTCCTCCAACTCCTCCTGCCGTCTTGGAGCGTGCTGCCGCTGGACTGGACCGGCTGCGGCAGGATCTTCTTGGCGCCGACCCCTGCCTGGCGGCCGGGCGCCTGGAGCTGGCTTCTAGATGGGTTCGCTCCGACGCCTTGATTCGGGCGGCGCTGGTTCAGGCCTCGACGGCCTGCGATGAAGAGAGAGAGGCCATCCTCGAAGCGAAGGCTGCTCGAGATGCAGCCCTGGGGGAGGTGGTCGAAGTCCGTGGGCGTTGCAAGGCACTGGAGGATGAGCTGCAGGGCCTGCGGGACCAGCTCACGAAGGAGGACCACCTTCGCCAGGAGCTGGAAGAAGGCATGAAGGCTCGCGAGGCGGCCATCGAGGGCCGGGAGGCCAAGCTCAAGAAGCGCCGCGACCGTCTAGGCGCGCTGAAGGAGGAGCTGGAGGTGACAAAGGCTGAGCTGGACGGCAAAGCCCAGGTCCTTGCCGAGGATCACGTGGCCTTCGCAGACATGGAGAAGGAGGCTCGTGCTTCGCTGAAAACACTTTACAAGAGTGGCCTGGAGAGCCCGCTGGCCGGCGCCGAGGACGGCCCCGCCAAGATGCTTCCCTTCCTGGTTCGTGCCCTTGGGGATGTCGCCCTTGGCCTTGGCCCCACGGCCAAAGCCGAGGCGCGTGTCCTGTCTTCTGCTGCGTTGACGCGGGTCTTCGCCCACATCTACCTTCGCGATCCCAGCGCCGACCTCGACAGTCTATTGGAGCCGGTGAGTGGCGAGGGTGCTACCACCGCTGTCGAAGCCGTGAAGGAGCGCGCAGAGGAGCTGCTGGGGAAGTTCCGGGCCTTCAGCACCAAGCCGAAGCAAGGCGCTGCCGGCCCTGCTGCTCCATGAGGCGAAGCCACCCCTCGCTGCTCCACCGCCAACAAGTGACTCCGCTACCGCTCTTGTTCTGCTTTTAATTCCTGCAGATGCATCACGCCTCGGGGAGGCATTTAAACTTGCGTTTGGTACTGAGACGATAGTATGGACTGTAATATTTGCTTTTAAATTCCTTGAGTTTTATGCTTTTCCTCCCTACTTGCTTGTGTTCTACGCCGGCAGGGCCCGGCCACGCGCGTACCTTACCCAGCATTAGCCCCGACCGGAAACCAGGACGGGACCAAAGGAGTGAGGGGCTACGTGACAAGTTAGGCTCCTAAGTCGCGATGCTCAGGAGTCCCCCTTGGCGGATGAACAACAAGTAGGGAAGTGTGATGTAGGTGTATCTTCCGTTCTACATCTATAGAACCCGACTCCGCGCGTACCTCACCTAGCATAGCCTTTAGGAACTAAGGAGTGAGGGGCTACGGAGCCAGTTAGGCTCCTGAGTCACGATGCTCAGGAGTCCCCCTTGACGCGCAAACAGGGAGCGATGAGGTGAGATGCAAGCGTGACTACCGTTCTACGTCCGCAGAGCCCGGCCCCGCGCGTACCTCACCCAGTATGGCCTTTCGGAACTAAGGAGTGAGGAGCTACTGGACCAGTTAGGCCCCTGAGTCGCGATGCTTAGGGGTCCCCCTTGATGCTCAAACGGCCTTCATACCTTGGCTCCGCTCGGGGAGAGACGCGCGACGAACCAGGCCCGAGGTGCCTGGCTGCGTGGCGTACGTCTGGGTGTGACCCAGGCGTAGCCCCCGTGCCTAGCCCCCTCGCCCGGCGCTCCCGACGAGAGGCGTTGCAATGAGGCTAGACGTTGAGCTCTGGGCTCCCTGAGGTTGATGCGGCCCGGAGGCCACCCTCAGTTGTTTATCACCAGCGCGGGGCATAGCGCTTCCGTATGTGTACGGGCATAGCCGCTCCTCGGCAGTGTCGTCAGCCAGCGCGGAGCATGGTGCTTCCACTGGTACGTGGGAGGGGCTCCCCTCCGGGAGGATCCCCCGGGGCGTGTACAGCCCCGCCCTGACACGCGGCCGGCACGGTAGGGCTAGGTGAGGTTTATCTGGGAACCCGTGAGCCAACGCGGGACTCACGGGGCCCTACCTCTAGGCGGGTTGCGCCTGGCACTGGGCCGTATCTTGTGATGTGTTCCTGCAAATTTGGTTAGATGCCGGCACTCTACGTCCTCGGGTTCCGGCCCTCGAGCTTGTCTCAGCCATCGCTGGTATGCCAGGTTGCGATGCCGTGGACAAGGCCAGAGGGTGAGGGCTGTAGAGCCAGTAAGAGCCCTGAGTCGCGATGCTCAGGTACCCCCCCTTTAACATGCAAGTAGTCGACATGGAGAAGAAGAGGTGCCGTGGACAGGCATCAAGTAATCAAGCATGATAGGAGGATGCATAGCTAGAAATAAACGCAAGGGTGATACACGCCACTGGGCCTGGCCCGAGCGGCCTGGGGATGATGCAGCCCGAGGGGCGCCCCCAACAAAGCAAGCTAATGACCGAAAAATAAAAGGGGATACATGCCGCAGGGACGGACCCACGCGGCCTGGGAATGATGCAGCCTTGGGAGGGCGTTCCCAGCCGGAAATGAAGCTTGAAAGATGTCACCTGAAGATGTCGAGGACGAAGTGGTGTTGGTGCAGCAGACTTGGTATGCTGCGGAAGACGATCCTCACAAGCCTCCAGGCCCAGGGGCCTCAGGAGGCTCCGGAGGCGCTGGCGGCTCCTCACGAATCATCTCCATCTCCGCCAGGACTGCGGAACGCCTGTCTTCCTGAGTCTCCATGATGCCCCTCATGAGGCGCTGGTACGCAACAGCCATGCTCGGCAAGCCGTAAGGCATGCGAACGTAGCTGTGGGGTGGACCTCCACAACGCCCCACTTGCGAGGGCCAGAGGCGTTCCATCGTGGGGACCTGATTGAGCCCTGGTACGTCGATGCAGACACGCTGCCCACCATCCTCGCCTGGATGGGGAGCCACAGCCGGTGAACAGCGGCAGCCTCTCATGATTCTTGAGTCCTATAGTTCTTGAACGGCCTTGTTGACGAACTCCTGCTGATCTGACCTTCCTTTCCTCGCTCCTTCTTGAGGGAAGCGTGCTTCGAAGCACGCCTCCACGTGGTGCCCAAGCGCCCCCCTCGTGACCTTGGCCAGGTCGGTGGCCCTCCAGGTGAGAGCCCCCGAGCCCTGCCTGAGGAGGGCGCCGGGCGCGCCTTCCTATGCGATGGAAGGAGGATCCCCTTGGTCAGACGTTGGCCCTGGGGGCGCCGCCTCCTGAGGGGCCGGTCCGGACGACGCCTTCTTCTTCTTGGGGGTGGTCTCGGGAAGCCTCCTGCTTCCGTGATATGGGTCTTCTAGTGATGCGGCCAGAAAGGCTCGCTCCAGGGAACGCACTGCATCCTTCTCTTCACATGGCACCGTGATGACTCCGCCACTTCCTGGCATCTTGAGGACGTTGTAGCCATGATGATTTACGGCCATGAACTTGGCCAGCGCTGGGTACCCGAGGATGGCGTTGTACGGCAGGCGGATGTGGGCGACGTCGAAGTCGATGAGCTTGGTGCGGTAGTTGCTGCTGGCCCCAAAGGTGACAGGGAGGCGGACCTGCCCGATCGGGATCGTGGAACCGTCGGTGACTCCGGAGAAAGGCTTGGTTGGCTGAAGCTGGTCATAGGGCACTTGGAAATTGTTGAATGTTTCCACGGACAGGACGTTGAGCCCTGCTCCACCATCGATGAGGGTCCTGGTGACCAGTACATTGCTGATGACTGGGGAGCAAAGCATCGGGAGGACCCCGGCTGTGGCCACGCACTTGAGCTGATCCGCTGAGCTGAACGTGATGGTGCACGCTGACCACCTGAGAGGGCGCGTTGCTTCGAGCCTGGGGAGGACTGCATTCACTTCGCGGGCAAACTGCTTGAAGATGCATTGGGAGGCTGGGGTTTGAGCTCCGCCCAGGGTGCAAGCGATTGCGCGCGGCTCCTGGAAGCCCCAGCCCCCTCGTCTTGATGGCGGTCCTCGTTCCTCCTCGGTTGAGGCGGCAGTGGGGGGAGGCCTGCGTTGCCCTGCGGGCGATCCTCACGAGGCTGATCCCTCCAGTCCCCCTCGCGAGGCAGGTCTCGCAAGCGGTCCTCGCGAGGTTGATCACGCCACCCTTGGCGCGGGCCGCGGTCTTCCCAGCGTCCTGCGTTTCTTCCTCCTCCTCGGCCGTAGCCCTGGTCAGCGCAGTCAGGACAACGGCCGATCCTTCCTTCTCGCACGGCGTGGAGCTCTTGGCATTCATTGGTGTTGTGGGTGTGGAGGTCGTGGTACACACAGTACCGGTTGCCCCTGGAGGACTCGGGCAGATCCTTGCCCCGCTTGGTATCCGGTTCCGCCGCGAGCACGGGAGCCCCCTTGCGCTTCATGTCCTTGGCCTTGGGCTTCTTCTCTTCTGGGTCTGCGGCGGGCAGCTCGAGGAGGGAGAGAAGCTCTTCCTCAGCCCTGGCGCACTTGGTCGCCAAGTTGAACAGCTCCAAGGAGGTGCACCGGTCTTCATGCATCGCCAGCTCCTCCTTCATCTGGATGTCGCGCACACCATTGGAGAAGGCTGAGATGATGGCTTCCTCGGATACCTTGGGGATCTTGAGGCACGCACTGTTGAAGCGCTGGATGTACTTTTGCAGGGTCTCTCCGGGTTGTTCCTTGATGCGGCGCATGTCGCTCACGGCGGGCGGCCGGTCGCGAGTACCTTGGAAGTTGGCGATGAAGCGGGTGCGCATCTGGTCCCAGGAAGAGATCGTTCCTGGGGCCAGGTTCAGGAGCGAGGTGCGAGCTCCTTCCTTGAGCGCCATGGGGAACCAGTTCGCCATGACCATTTCATCCCCGCTGGCAGCTTCGGTGCCCAGCTCAGAGAGCTGGAGGAACTCTGCAGGGTCGGTCGTGCCGTCGTAGCGAGGAGGCAGGTCTGGCTTGAACTTGTCGGGCCATGCAACGTTGTGCAGCTCGGTGGTGTAGGTGCGACAGCCAGCAGTGGCCACAGGAGGCTTTGGTTGAGGGAGAGCTTGGCCTTGCGGGTCCCCATGCGCTGCAGCTGGGAGCAGCGCGGGGTCTTGACGTGCCGGAGCTGTAGCAGGGTCACGACGAGCCGGAGCAGGGAGCGCCCGGGCAGCCTCTTGCGGTCGAGGGACTTCTTGGCAGCTCCGTTCTTGCAGGGCTGGCACCTGACGGGGCGGGTTTCTCCCAGGGGCCATGCGCCTTGGAGCCATGGCGTCTTCTTGGAGAGGAGGTGGCTGGTACACCCCCGGAGCTTCATTTCCCGCGCGGGGCGGGGTACGGCGCAGCGGAGCGGACGACGAAGGAGAGCCCCCTGCGGCGCGGACGAGCTCGGCGACGTGGTCGAGCCACTCTTCGTAGACGTCGTTGATGGGACGGTAGCGCAGGAGCTCGTTTGCCGCGATGAGCGCAACTCGAGCCTCGAAGGGTGCATGGAGCGCGCGGGACAAAGAGCCAGCTGGTGTGAGCGATGGAGTAGCGGTGCGGCCGTCTTGACGCACGGACGGATGCTGAGACGACGCTTGCTGCTCGTTCCCCGCCGGGCCGGTGGCGGCGTTGATGGCGGGCGACGGGGAACGACGAGGACGCCCACCGACAGGAGCCGTCTGGGCGACGCGGGAAGCGATGGCGGCCCGGCGCTCGGTGCGGGCCCGACGAGCGTCAGACATGGACGCGACGGCCGGAGGAGAACGGAGCGGTGGAAGACAAATTCCGGCGCACCCCTACCTGGCGCGCCAAATGTCGGGTTTCATGTTCCGGCATACCCTTAAGGTTCGTACTCTGGGGTGCGCGCGGAGATTATGCCCTCTACCTCTCCGTCTCGCAAAGATCTAGACTACTGAAAGAACAACACAAGAGGCACAAGGTTTATACCGGTTCGGGCCACCGATGTGGTGTAATACCCTACTCCAGTGTGGTGTGGTGGATTGCCTCTTGGGCTGATGATGATGAACAATACAAGGAAGAACAGCCTCGTGAGGGTCTGCTCTTAGCTAGGACGATGAACTGCTAGGGGGTGTTCAGCCGCCCTTCTCTCTCTCTCTCTCACTTGTTCTCTGCTTGCTAAGATTCTAGGTAGCCCGTTCTCTCTCTTTCCTCTGTGTGTGTCTCCCTCTCCCGATCAATTCGTCGATGCCTTATTCCGGGGGTGGCTAGTCCTATTTATAGGCAAAGGCCTAGGGCCTCTTCCCAAATATTGAGCGGGAAGGGCGCCAACAATTGGCCATTTGAAGGGGAACATCTGGTACACTTATCCTGACTAAAGTTGGTCCTCGCCTGCCAAAGGACCTGTGGTGACGCCGTTCTCGGCTCCACGATGACCTCCTTCCCACCGTTGGACTGGTCTTGGTCTCGTTGCATCGAAATGGGCGCCTTTGCTTGATCCTCTCGCCTGCGCTTGCCCCCTTTGCACCAAAGAGGAAAGGGAGACACTGCGCGGGCTGGCGCCCGCCTGGCACCCTTGGTCGTCATGGCTTGCGTCATGGGCACCTCGTGAGGTACCCCGCCTTGATCTCTCCGCCTCCTCGTGAGCCAGCCTGAGGAAGTGTCGTGTCGTACGCCCCGCGAGGCTTGGCCCCTCGCGAGGGTCTTGGGTCTCGTGTTGATGAAGATGGGTCGTGCTCCTTCGAGCCACGCCGCAGGCCGCAGGCAGGCAAGTCTGGGGACCCCCGTTCCCAAAACTCCGATAGGAATGGTATGGACTAGAGATGTGGACCCCTCAAAATGCTAAGGACACATATTGGCAAAATCTCAAGACTCTTCATTTATATCTTAAGTGATCCAAGATCACATTGAGTCCATAGGAAAGCCAATTCCATTAAAAGGGGATGAGGTGTTGCTTAATGGTCTACTTCCTCAAAATGCTTAGTGATATTGCTCAAAAGCCCTCAATCACTTTCTCATTTCTAAATATGTCGAAAACCCAAAGTCAAACTTGGCCCCACTAAAATCTTCTATCTGGCGCCACCGAGTTCATTTGACATAGCCATTGCCAGAAAGCCTAACACCTCGGTCACACCGATACGGATCTCGGCCTCATCAAGATGGGTCTTCAAACCCTCTGTTTCCCTTTTGTAACATTTCGGTCTCACCGAAATGAGCGACTGGTCACACCGAGTTTGCTTGACCAACTCTCTGTTTGCTCTTTGCTGAAATCGGCCTCACTGCGTTCAAGCAATCGGCTTCACTGAGATGAGGTTTTTCCCTAACCCTAGCACATCGTTCCCACCGAGTTGTTCTAGTCATTCTCACCGAGATTCCTAACGTTCAGATTTTGAACTGAATTTGTTTCACTGAGTTCTTATATTCGGTTTGACCGAGCTGGGTAAAATGTGTGTAACGGTTGGATTTTGTGTGGAAGCTATATATACCCCTCCACCCCCTTCTCCATCTATGAGAGAGCCATCAGAATGTGCCTACACTTCCTGCCTACATTTTATGAGAGAGAACCACATACTCATGTGTTGAGACCAAGATATTCCAATCTAACCACAAGAATCTTGATTTCTAGCCATCCACAAGTTGCTTTACACTCAAGTCACATTTCCACCATATCCAAATCTATGAGAGAGAGTTGAGTGTTGAGGAGACTATCATTTGAAGCACAAGAGCAAGGAGTTCAACATCAACACAACATCTATTACCTTTTGGAGAGTGGTGCCTCCTAGATTGGTTAGGTGTCGCTTGGGAGCCTCCTACAAGATTGTGGAGTTGAACCAAGAAGTTTGTAAGGGCAAGGAGATCGCCTACTTCGTGAAGATCTACCCGAGTGAGGCAAGTCCTTCATGGGCGATGGCCATGGTGGGATAGACAAGGTTGCTTCTTCGTGGACCCTTCATGGGTGGAGCCCTCCGTGGACTTGCGCAAATGATTACCCTTCGTGGGATGAAGTCTCCATCAATGAGATGTGTCATAGCACCACCTATTGGAACCATGCCAAAAATATATGTGTCATCATTGCATTTGCACTCTCCAAACCCTTCCCTTTACCTTCATATGTAACGTTTTACTTTTCGCTGCTACACTCTTAGAATTGCATGTGTAGGTTGATTGCTTGACTTGTGCTAGTTGCTAAAATCTACCCTTAATTAAAATTGGGAAAAGGTTAGATTTTTATTTGTCAAGTAGTCTAATCACCCACCCTCTAGACCTACTTTCGATCCTACAAGTGTATCAAAGCTTTGGTCTCCATTTGCCTTGATTTCCACAGCTTTGGTGATCATACCCTTGGTTTCACAACCTAGGAGAGTATGGCGTCTAGCGAGGGAAATGATCATCGTAGAGGTTCTTACTTTGATGGTACTAATTTTGCTATTGGGAAGCATAAGATGAAAATGCATATTCTTGGTCATAACCCGCACCGTTTGGGCCATTGTGTGCATTGGCTTGCAAGGTGATTTCTTCAAGGATGGAAAAGAATCGTATCATGAAGCGTTTGTAGAAGAAATAAATATGTTGTGATACAATGCCCAAACTTGCAATATTCTCTTCAATGGATTGTGCCCCGAACAATTCAACAAAATCAGCCGCCTTGAGAATGTAAAGGAAATTTGGGATACTTCGGTTGATATGCACGAAGTTACCGAGTTCGTCAAGGAATCCAAATTGGATGTGCTTCATAGTCAATTTGACAAGTTCAAGATGAAGGATGGTGAAGGTGTTGCCGAGATGTACTCTAGGCTTGCTCACATCACAAATGAGATTGCCGGCTTAGGAAGCGAAGAGATGACCGACAAATTCATCATCAAGAAGATCCTAACAGCCTTGGATGGAAAATATGATACTATGTGCACCTTGATCCAAATGATGCCAAATTTCAAAGATCTCAAGCCCACAGAAGTCATTGGTAGAATTCTTGCTCATGAGATATCACTCAAGGATAAGGAAGAGCTCCACAACAAGTCTAGTGGTGCTTACAAAGCTTCAAGTGATGCTCCTACAACATCAAGTGAGAAACAAGTATTAAATTAAGAATTGACCTTAATGGTGAAGAACTTCAACAAATTCTACAAGAATAGAAGCAAAGAGAGAAGCTCCAAGTCAACATCCTACAATGACAAAAGATCTTCTAGTCATGATTGTAATTGCTACAATTATGGAAGACCCGGACACTACTCCAATTAGTGTACGGCTCCCTACAAGAAAAGTGGAGATTCACCAAAAAGGAGAAGTAAAAAAGATGAATCACCACCAAGAGAGAGAAGGAGTACAGATGGTCATTATGAACGAAGTTCTTCTCGTAGAAGCAAGGATTCATATAGGAAAGACAAGTCATCAAAGGAGCTATACAAGACAAAGACATCAAGCTAACATTGGTGAATGGGTATCCGGTTCCGACTCCGACAACTACTCAGAGAGAAGCTATCACTCTGACTCCGAATATACCCAAGATGAAGGTGTGGCCGGTCTTGCACTTGTGTCATCCAACTCCTACTACATATTTGACTCACCAAATGAAGGAATTGGAAGATGCTTCATGGCTAAAGGCCCTAAGGTATCACACACCGAGTATGTTGATTTCAATAGTGATGAAGATGATTTGCTAGATGATGATGATTTACTTGTTGACAACACTAGTGATGAAAACTATGATGAAATTGCTAGTATTCCCACTAATAAAGATGAAACGAATGACAATGATAAGAAGGAGATTGAGCGTCTAACTAAAGAACTAACCACTCTTAAGTTGGCTCATGAAACAACTCTTTAGGATCATAGAGATCTCTTAAAAACTAATAAGAAGCTACGCTTCAAAAAGCTAAATTTAGAGCAAGAGCATGAGTTCTTAAAAGCCATCAATGATGATCTTCGAAAGAATAGTTCTTCTTATCTTGCCAAACGTCTTCTCTTATCTACTTATATGCCACAAGTAAAATCTAGCAATAAGAACAAGAAGGATTCTTGTCAGGACCCTGATTCCAAGTCACATCGATCTAGCCGGTAACACCTCATATCACTTTGCGGCCTCCCGCACGGTATTCCCACGGGTGTCGCCTTACCATGGCCCGGGACCGTTTGCGCCTTTTGGCTCACGTATACGATAGTGTCGCTAGCGTCCATATGACATAGAACCCGGCCCGACATGGCTACTCGTGAACCCAAAGCGGCACTAACCCATGGGAACAGGCATACATGAATCACATCGAGCATGTCGGTCAGCAGAGTGTGAATCCGAGCTGTAGCACTAGGCTAACATGACTCCGGGAACCCGGGCTATAGCAGGCTAGGCAGGACTCCGGATGTCACCGCGTGACATTTCCCCGAAGGGACAGACACAGGAACGAAGTGAAACGCATGCCGGCCAGTCAAGTGTCCTGAGCAGTAGTGCTGGGCTAGCAGGACTCGGATGAACCAGGCTGTAGCGGACTACTATGGCTCATGGAAGCACTAGACTACATTTCCCCATAGGAGAGGCTGCCAAGGATAAACAACTAGATTGTCGGATCCCACACATACCAAGCATTTCAATCATACACAATATGCCCGATATGTGTAAATACAACCTGGCATCACAACAAAACTCTACAACTCAAAGTACTTTATTCATTAGGCTCCGAGGAGTGAGATATTACAAACATGGGTCTCATGACCCAACATACAGAGCATACAAGCAACAAGCACATGCGGAAGCTTAACATGTCTGAGTACAGACATCTACAAATGAAAAAGGCTGAGAAGCCTGACTGTCTACTAGATCCTGCCGAGGGCACAAGATCGTAGCTGAAATAACAAGCTAAACATCGAAGTCCACGCGGAACTACTAGCGAGACTGACGTCTCTCTACAAAACATAAAATAGGAAAACGTGAGTACAAATGTACCCAGCAAGACTTACATCAGAACTAGCTACATATGCATCAGTATCAAGAAAGGGGGTGGTGGAGTTTGACTGCAGCAAGCCAGCTTTGACTCGGTGGCTATCCTGAACTACGACTGCAAGTAACTCTTTTGAGGTGGCGCACACGAGTCCACATATTCACCAATCAATACACCACTATGGATCCGCTCCCGTCTCCCTACGAGAAGGCCATCCATAGCACTCACGCTTATCTTGCGAGTTTTAGAGTATCCACCATCACTTGTAACTGTATAGGCAACCCAGAGGTCCTTTACCGCGGACGCGGCTATTCGAATAGATTATGTTAACCCTCCAGGGGTGTACTTCTTCACATATGCTCTCACCACTTACCGCCGTTTACACGACATGTACTCGGCAACCTTCAAGCGGAAGCCCAGCGAGGGTGTCGGCCATGGCCTACCTAAACACTCAAGTCTCTAGTCCAGGTTTATCGCCTATTCAGGTTCCATCCGCAGGGAGTCCGGCCGAGGTTTCCACATATGGACCCGAACGATGTGTACAGGGTTCCGCGACACCAAACGGGCGTCCGGCATACCCGGCCACGTGCCTACCGCATCACAGCCCACCTCTCGGGTCAGCGCTGCCCACGGCCTCCAGCATGCTACAAACACCAGAAACTACTTGCAACTCTTGGACAGAGGACAAGGGTGATTAATAAGCCAAGAGGGTCCATTGGTTTCGGGCCCAATGCGTGGTAGTAACTATTTCATGGATCACAAACACAGAACTCAGTTCCTGAGGACGGCTTCAATGACACAACCCACCATGTACTCCTACATGGCCTCTCACCGCTACCTTTACCAAATCATGTTCACACACTTAGCTCACACACAATAGGACATGTTCATCACTGCTCCAATTCAACCCCAATGAATCAGACCTGACACAACTCTAAGCATAGCAGGCATGACAAACAAGCATGAATGAGTAGGAACATCAAGGCTCAAACAACTCCTACTCATGCTAGTGGGTTTCATCTATTTACTGTGGCAATGACAGGTCATGCAAAGGACAAAGGGGTTCAGCTACCGCAGCAAGTAACAGATGAATCGTTGTTGTCCTAATGCAGTAAAAGAGAGCAGGAGCGAGAGAGTGGGATTGTATCGGAATGAACAAGGGGGTTTTGCTTGCCTGGCACTTCTGAAGATAGCATTGGGTCTTCATTAGTGTCAATGATCACATCGTCGAAGCAACGTCTACTGAGAGGGGACAAATACCGGCAACATAGAGAAAGAAACACAATCAATGCAATGTACAATATGACGCATGATCAAGACATGGTAAAATGAGTGTGTTGGGCTAATGCAACTACAACCAGAAGGTTTTGAGCTTATTTGAATCAAGGATTCAAATACAAGCCTAAACTATAAACTCATATAAGTGCATTATCATGTTTCATCTAAACAGCAAGGTTAGGTTACTCTAACATGCATGAAACCAGTACAGATGGATAGATTGGATTTTTATGATCATTTTTCATATATAATTTGTTTGATTTGGAGCTACGGTTGATTTTCTATGATTTTTAGATGTTTGTACTATTTTCTGGAATTTCCTGTATAAGAATAAATCCAGTAGATGATCTATTGCGTCAGCACTGCGTCATGCCTACATCAGCAAGTCAATAGCGCTGACCCGGGTCAAACCTGACGTGCGGGTCTCATTGGTCAGTGACTCAGGGCTAGCCCGACTAACAGACAGGTGGGACCAGTCAAACGCCACGTCAGCAAAGTCAATGCTGACGTGTGGGCCACTGTGATTAGTTAATACTAAACAGGGATTAAGTTGTGTGGTTAATTAAGGCATGGGGCCCGGTTGTCATTGGCCCGTGGGGTTAACTGATCGGTGATTAGCGCTATTTAAGCGAGTGCCACATCATCTAATCACCGACTAATCGCCGGCTGTAAGTAGACGCGGCGGCGTTGCCCGTCCGGCCAACTCTGGCGATGGGGGCAAGCGGGGCTGGTCTCATTGGAATGGCCGCGATGGGGTGCGTCCAACGGTGGTGGTTGAAGGGGCTGGGGCGGCCGCAGACGACAGCGAGGAGTTCGCCCGCGCCGGGCAGCGTTCGGGTGTGCGCGGCGATGAGGTTGCGGTGGCCGTAGTGGCGCGAGCATGGCACCTACGGACTCTACGCAGCACGGCGAGCAGGTTGGGCACGATGGCCGGTCCATTAGTTGGCCGGAAGCACGTCGGCGACGAGAGCAGGCGGCGGCGCGTATGGGTGACCGCGGTGTGGTCGCTACGGTGCGCGGCAGAGCGAACAGAGAGGGGGAGGATTGGCAAAAGCTCACGGTGATCGTCGTGGGGTGGACGGCGAGCTTGGGGGACGACCGGAGCAAACGGGGCTGTGGAGGCGATCTCGGCGGCCGCAGGTTGAAGACGACGACGGTGAAGATGAAACGGAGCTTCTCGGCTCACTTGGCGTGGTGAGGAGGAGGAGTAGGTCAAGGCGGAGCTCTGGGATGCGTCGGGGAGCTGAGGCAGTGGCTGTGGGCGCGGGTTACAGTAGCGCGTCCATGGAGGCTTCGGCCATGGCGGGGAACGAGCGAGGGAGAGGCGTTGGGGATGAATGGAGGGGTCCAGGGGGTCGGGGCGACAACGTGGAGGTCGTCCAGACGTCCAGGGGCGCGGGCGGCAAGCAGCTGGTGCCGTGGAGAGCTCATGCTCGCCGGCGTCAGCTCTCTGCGTGCCTGGCGGGGACGAAGCAGCTGGCTGGCATGGGCCAGCACAACGCTGGGCCGCCAGGTGGGCCGGCTCGTGGGCTGCGGCCAGGTAAGCCTTTTCCGGTGATCTGCCGGAGGGGGATTTGTTCATGGAGGGCTTCTACGTCAACACCATAGCCTCTCCGATGATATGTGAGTAGTTTACCACAGACCTTCGGGTCCATAGTTAATAGCTAGATGGCCTCTTCTCTCTCTTTGGATCTCAAAACAAAGTTCTCCTCGATGTTCTTGGAGATCTATTCAATGTAATACTCTTTTGCGGTGTGTTTGCTGAGATCCAATGAATTGTGGGTTTATGATCAAGAATATCTATCAATATTATTTGGTTCTTCTCTGAATTCTTATATGCATGATTTGATATCTTTGCAAGTCTCTTCGAATTATCGGTTTAGTTTGGCCTACTAGATTGATCTTTCTTGCAATGGGAGAAGTGCTTAGCTTTGGGTTCAATCTTGCGGTGCTTGATCCCAGTGACAGAAAGGGAAACGCCACGTATTGTATTGTTGCCATCAAGGATAAAAAGATGGGGTTTATATCATATTGTTTGAGTTTATCCCTCTACATCGTGTCATCTTGCTTAAAGCGTTACTACGTTCTTATGAACTTAATACTCTAGATGCATGTTGGATAGCGGTCGATGTGTGGAGTAATAGTAGTAGATGCAGAATCGTTTTGGTCTACTTGTGTCGGAGTAATGGGCCACGGGTAGGCAAACCCGAGGCCCAGAACCTTTCAAGACATCGGGGCAGGCTACGCCCCTCCGAGAATCCCAAAACGATCGGCCGACTCTGGGAGTCGACCGTAGCATCACCGACACCAACTCTCGGCCGAGTCCCAGAGGCGGCTGAGACTCCCGATCGGCGACTCCAGGGAGGCCCGCGACTTCATCACCTTCCTCCTTCTGGAAGAAGGACATGACTGGGGATGGCCGGAGTACAGCCCTCCCCTACCCTGATCACCGAGGGCGGGTATGGCTACAGTGCGACGTACCAGAGGAGATCTTCGGTACAGCGCGGCACTGTGGCCATACCGGCCCTGACGTCCGCCCCAGCGGTGGAACCCTGTTCCCACGTTGGCCCGCCTGTACGGCCTGGAGACGGCGGGCCCCGCCAGTCAGCGGGAGAGATAGAAGACGGCGAGAGCGCCCGAAGACAGCCCCCGTGGGAGTCGGCCTCCGAGAGTCGGCCAGCTCCTCCCACGGGTCCCACGCGCCATTAACCAGATGAGACAGTGATCGCCCGCCAGGCGGCGGCACTGTTGCCACGCCCCCACGCCCCAGCCAACGTCATCAGAGGCGCGGCTACAATGGCCAGGTCAGTCGGCGGGGCCCACCAGAGGTGGCCCCCAGGAGTCGGCAGAAAGGACGGCGGCCTAAGAGACAGACGGTTGGGACCCGCACCCAATCAGATTACCATTGTACCCCCGGGGGGTAGGCCTATATAAACCCCCCGGCGCACCCATGCAAAGGGTTCGATCCTCTTTCCACTAGACCAACAGCATAGAGGAGGGGAGAGCTAGCCTTGCCCTCTCCTACCTCTAGAACACAGCTCGAGGAGCAGCTTTGTATACATATCTCGATAGTGACCATGCGGAGACCCCCCAGAGCAGCAGTAGGGGTGTTATCTCCTCAGAGAGCCCCAAAGCTGGGTAAGATCCGCCGGCATGCATGCCTACGCCTCATCCCACTTCCAGGCACCGGCGACGTTCTACTCGCCCCCACCATGATAAGCCATCCTTTGGCATATGTCGCATCCAACCCCCGACATTTGGCGCCCACCATGGGGCGAGGTGCACCGTCGTCCGGAGATCTGTTCTGGACGGGAACCCTTTGTCTCCCCAGCACGGCACGCCAGAAGAAGTTCACACCGACGCGTTGCGCAACGTTGAGACCGTTTGCGCGGCCAACTGCCTTGCCGATCTTATCGGCGAGGTTAGCCTCTCCGACGAGCCTGCGTCCGACGCAGGCACCGGCGGCCCTGCGAACCTTCTCGCGGGTCTCCTCGACGACCTCCACGTTGCCGGGGAGCCTTCCACCGACCTGGAGTCCGTAGGCTCCACCGACCCGATGCTGGTCGACTCCGACACCGCGTCGCTCGACGCCTTCCCCACCAACGTGGTGGTCTACGATGAGCCGCTCCCTCGCGCGGAGGGCAGCGGAACCACCGTCACCGAGGTGCTCGTCATCGACCATGGCGAGCACTCCGATGGGAGAACTCACGACCCGCTTGACGCGGCACTGCAAGACCTGGATGCGCCCATTCCAGAGGACGCCGACGCCGAAGCGCTGGAGGCACGCCGCCTCCAGCTCGTCGAAGGCGCGAAGAGGCTGGCGAGCATGAGACGCTTGTCAGAGGCCTACCAGCGCGAGATGGATCGCGCCGTGTGCGGCTCGCCGGCCCCGGCGGGGCCAAGCCGCCTAGGCGCGGTCCGGCAGCGCGACGCGGACATCGCCAGCATGTTCGGGGCCAACCGCCCCGTGTACGCCATGCCCGCCGAGAACATTCGAGCCGCCCAAGCGGCTGCAGACGAGCTGAATAACCTTGAAGGCGAAGAGCGCCGACTGATGAAGGAGCAAGTCCAGCAACTCCTCGACGCGGCCGGCGCGCAGAACGCGGCCGGCTGCCGCTCCAAGGGACTGCAGCAGCAGAAAGATGACCTGCCACCCCGCCGAGATCAAGGCGCAACATCTCGGGCGCCGACTGGCGGCGTCCGCGGAAGAAAAGACAAGGAGCCGGCTGCAAGCTGCAGTCGGACTCATATCACCCTCGAGCGCGACCAAGACGGCCGCCCGAGAGCAGTAGAGCGGCGGGACGACTATGTGCCTCCGCCACCCTGCAAGGAAAGACGAGTCTCTCCACCGCCCGTTGAACATCCGACTCTCGGAGGTTGCCTAGGCCGCCGAGAGGGAGTCAGAGAGAATGATGCCCGCCTCCGGATCGACCAACTCCATCGATCTCTGATGCTGGAATAAGAAGATGAGCTGGGGCCGCCGTGTTTTGGTCCCCGCATCTGAGATGAGCCCTTCCCCAAAGGGTTCACTCTCCCCAGAGATACCCCCAAGTACACCGGCTCCGTGAAGCCAGAGGACTGGCTGGTTGACTACTCCACAGCCGTCAGCATAGCGAACGGCAACAAGCGCGTTGCCGTGAAGTATGTTCCGCTCATGCTCCAGGGCACGGCCCGAACATGGCTGAACAGCCTGAAACCCCGCAGCATTGACAGTTGGGTCGACTTCACCGAGGCTTTCGTCCGCAACTTCACGAGCACGTACAAGTGACCTCCCAAGCCTCGCCAGCTCTCCTTGTGTGTGCAAGGCCCCGACGAATCAACTCGCGACTACCTCACGCGTTGGGCCGAGCTCCGAAACACCTGCGAGGGCGTGCACGATGTGCAGGCCATCGAGTACTTCACCGCCAGGTGCAGAGAGGGCACCCTCCTCAAGCATAAGCTCCTCTGCGACGAGCCGGAGACCCTAGACGAGCTGCTGATCATAGCAGACAAGTATGCCACGGCCGACTCTTCTATGAAGACGGAGATCCAAGTCAACGCGACAGGCAAAGTCGCCCCTCAGGCTCCTAGAACCCCGGCCGGAGACGCCAGCCGACGGCAGCAGCAGAACGATCCCAAGCGCAAGGCCCCGCAGCCGGCTTCCAATAGCCGGCAGGTCGCAACGGTCGACGATCAGCAACCAGAAGGGCAGCCTCCACCCAAGCGGCAGAAGGGCGGCAAGCCCAATTGGCTGCCGGCTTTCTCCTACGAGCAGACTCTGGATGGCCCCTGCAAGTTTCACAGTGGCGCGAAGCCATCGGACCACACCACCAGAAAGTGCCACTGACTGACTAGGATTGCCAAGGGAGATGGCTTGATGCCTCCTCCACCTGCTGGACAGCCGCCTCCGCCTCCGCCCCCGCAGCCGGCTGCCAGGCCAGTCGGCGCAGTACAAGACGAGTACCCGGAAGAGCATGGAGCCTACATGGTGTTCACCAGTGTGGCAGACGACAGACGCAGCAGGCGTCTGCAGCAGCAAGAAGTCAACGCAGTCGCATCAGACACTCCAGAGTTCATGCACTGGTCCGAGAAACCTATCAGTTGGAGCAGAGCTGACCACCCAGAGGTGATGCCGAATCCAGGGTCCTATGCCCTGGTCCTGGAGGCCACCTTTGCCACTGATAGGCGGGCAGCTCGCTTTTCGCGAGTTCTGATAGATGGCGGCAGTAGTATCAACATCCTGTACAAGGATACAATGGATAAGCTGGGAATCAAGCAAAGACAACTCCAGAACAGCCGGACTGTATTCCATGGGATCGTCCCTGGCCTTTCCTGCTCCGCAATCGGCAAGATTTTGATAGATGTCCTTTTTGGAGATAAGGATCACTTCCGCCGAGAGCCAGTCTGGTTTGAAGTGGTGGACCTCAGAAGCCCGTACCATGCCCTACTTGGGCGACCTGCCTTGGCCAAGTTCATGGCAGTCCCCCACTACGCCTACCTCAAGATGAAGATGCCGAGTTCCAAGGGAATCCTGACTGTAGTCAGCGACTACAGGAAGTCGTCTGCCTGTGCGGCCGAGAGTAGTCGTCTGGACGAGTCCCTAGTTATTGCAGCAGAGAAGCGGCTTCTTGACCGGGTTGTGGCGATGGACGGCAAGCAGCCTGAAACGTCGCCCAACCCCAAGGAGTCGGAAGCTGAGGGCTCGTTTAAGCCGGCAAAGGAAACAAAGAAGATACCCTTGGACCCAGAGCACCCGGAGAGGTACGCAGTCATAGGTGCAAACCTTGACAGCAAATAGGAAGGCGAGCTGGTCGATTTCCTCCGTGAGAATCGGGACATCTTTGCATGGTCCCCCAAAGACATGCCGGGTGTACCGACGGAATTCGCCGAGCACAAGTTACATGTCCGGTCTGATGCGAAGCCCGTCAGGCAGCCCTTGCGCCGCCTATCAGAAGAGAAAAGAAGAGTTGTTGGTGAAGAGATAGCCCGGCTCCTCGCAGCCGGCTTCATCATGGAAGTATTTTTCCCAGAGTGGTTAGCGAACCCAGTTTTAGTGCTGAAGAAGAACAAGCAATGGCGAATGTGTATCGACTACACGAGCCTGAACAAAGCCTGCCCCAAGGACCCGTTTGCTTTGTCGAGAATTGATCAGGTGATAGACTCCATAGCCGGATGCGAGCTGTTGAGCTTCTTAGATGCCTATTCAGGATATCACCAGATCAAGCTGAACCCGGCAGACAGACTGAAGACCGCTTTCATCACGCCGTCCGGAGCCTTTTGCTACCTGACCATGAAGTTCGTCTTGAGGAATGCCGGTGCCACCTTTCAGCGTTGCATGCAGAAGTGCCTCCTCAAGCAACTCGGCAGAAATGCCCACGTCTACGTGGATGATGTGGTGGTGAAGACGGAGAAGCGCGGAACCTTACTGGAAGACCTCAAAGTGACCTTTGAGAACCTGCGCCGATTCCGGATCAAGCTTAACCCCGAGAAGTGCGTTTTCGGAGTACCAGCCGGCCAGCTACTTAGCTTCCTGGTCTCCGAACGCGGCATAGAGTGCAACCCTGTGAAGATCAAGGCCATCGAGAGGATGGAGGTACCCAGCCGACTGTTGGATGTGCAGAAGTTCACTGGCTGCCTGGCATCCATCAGCCGTTTCATCAGTCGGCTGGGCAAGAAAGCTCTCCCGTTGTACCAACTCATGAAGAAGACCAATTTTTTCGAGTGGAACCACAAGGCGGACGAGGCCTTTCTGCAACTGAAGAGGATGTTGGTTACTCCCCCTGTGTTGGCGGCTCCGACACCCAAGGAGCCCATGCTCCTGTACATCGCCGCCACCAGTCGAGTAGTCAGCACAGTCATTGTAGTGGAGCGCAAGGAGGAAGGCAAGGCACTGCTGGTCCAGAGACCGGTATACTACCTGAGTGAAGTACTGTCGACCTCCAAGCAGAACTACCCCCACTACCAGAAGATGTGTTACGGCGTGCACTTCGCCGACAAGAAGCTGAAGCCTTACTTCCAAGAACATCCAATCACAGTGGTCTACACAGCCCCATTGGCTGAGATCATCGGAAGCCGAGATGCGTCTGGCCGAGTGGCCAAATGGGCCATAGAGCTGGCGCCCTACACGATCTACTATCAACCCCGCACCGCCATCAAGTTGCAAGCACTGGCCGACTTCCTCGTCGACTGGGCCAAGACCCAGTACCTGCCACCAGCGCCCGACTCCACCCATTGGCGGATGCATTTCGATGGCTCCAAGATGCGCACTGGCTTGGGAGCCGGCGTCGTCCTCACTTCTCCAAAGGGCGACGTGCTCAAGTATGCACTGCAGATTCACTTCGCCGCCTCCAACAACGTCGCCGAGTACGAGGCGCTCGTTCACGGGCTCTAGCTTGCCATCCGCCGGATCCTGTATTACGGCGACTCCGACCTGGTGGTACAGCAGTCGTCGGGCGACTGGGACGCCAAGGATGCAAACATGGCAAGCTACCGTTTTCTCGTGCAGCAGCTCAGCAGGTATTTCGAGGGGTGCGATTTCCTCCACGTGCCGAGGAATGACAATAACCAAGCAGATACTTTGGCACGAATCAGCTCCACCCGCCAAGCAATACCTTCAGGCGTTGCCCTCCAGCGCCTCCTCAAGCCGTCCATCAAGCCCTCACCAGAGTCAGATTCAATTTTTGTGCCGACTCCCCCTGAAGAAGCCGGATCCGGCCCGAGAGCCCAAGCAAACAGCACAAGACCCGTTGCAGATGATCTCAAGAGTGCCGCAGTTGCAGCCGACCCGGGAACTTCGGAATTCGCCCCGGGGACTGCGACAGCCAGAGAGAAGCTTCCAGAACTCGGCCCGGGGACTGCTCCAATCGGCCCGGGGACTTCGCTAATCCAGCAAGCGGCTGCGGACTCCAGCCCGCCGACTCCAAGCCCAGCCGCTCGCGTCCAAGTCGCAGTTTTGACAATAGAAGAGATAGCAGCACCATCATGGGCCCAGACCATCCTCCAATTCCTGGTGAACAAGGAGCTGCCAACCGATGAAACCTTGGCTCGGCAAATACAACGCCGAGCGGCATCATACACCATAATCAACAGAGAGCTGGTCAGACGCAGCGTCACAGGCATCCACCAGCGCTGCGTCGAGCCAGAGCAAGGCCAAGCAATTCTCAGAGACATCCATCAAGGCGAGTGCGGCCACCATGCGGCCTCAAGAGCGCTCGTCGCCAAATCCTTCCGACATGGTTTCTTCTGGCCGACTGCCCTCGAGGCGGCCAGAGAGTTGGTCCAGAAATGCAAGGGGTGCCAGAAGTTCCGATCCAAGCCGCATCAGCCGGCTTCAGCACTCAAGACTATCCCCATCGCCTGGCCCTTTGTAGTTTGGGGCCTGGATATGGTGGGACCCTTCAAGACGGCGCGAGGTGGCCTAACTCATCTACTTGTCACGGTGGACAAGTTCACCAAGTGGATAGAGGTGAAGCCCATCAAAAAATTGAATAGTCCGACTGCCGTGACTTTCATCTCAGACATCACAATTCGGTATGGCATACCGCACAGCATCATCACCGACAACGGCACCAACTTTGCCAAAGGCGCCTTGGCCCGTTTCTGCGCGACGCAGGGCATCCGACTGGACCTAGCGTCCGTTGCCCATCCGCAGTCAAAACGGGCAGGTGGAGCGGGCGAATGGCCTTATCCTGTCTGGCATCAAGCCTCGGTTGGTTGAACCGTTGGAGCGTTCGGCCGGCTGTTGGCTTGACGAGTTGCCGGCCGTCCTCTGGAGCATGCGTACGACTCCAAACAAGTCAACCGGCTTCACGCCCTTCTTCCTCGTCTACGGTGCTGAAGCCGTCATCTGGACGGATATAGAGTTCGACTCCCCACGAGTCACGATGTACACCGCGGAGGAAGCGAAAGAAGCACGACAAGACGGCATCGATCTGCTGGAAGAGGGCTGGCTGTTGGCACTCAACCGGTCCAGCATCTACCAGGAGAGCCTACGGTGCCACTACAACAGGAAGGTCAGGCCGAGATCCTTCCAAGAGGGCGACCTTGTGCTCCGGCTGATCCAGCGAACAGCCGGCTAGCACAAGTTGTCGGCTCCGTGGGAAGGCCCCTTCATCATCAGCAAGGTGCTGGGCAACGACTAGAAGCCCCGAGCATGCAAGAGGGACGACTCCGGCTAAGAGACGGAGCGACCATAGAACGCGAATCTTCTTCGAAGATTTTACAGCTGATGCAGTATGTATCACGCCCCCCTTTGTATTTTAAGTACCAAGACTCTGGGGCCCCCGAGACGGACTCGGGGACTGCCCCTTTTGTTATCTGTATGATAAGAATTATGCTTCCGAGTACGACACTCTTTATGCCGCTTGACCCCGGGCTCGACCAGTCGGCCCGGGGACTTGCCGTCTCGCGCTATGAAAACGCTTCCTGCGGTCAGACAAGTAGTGCGCGGCGCCTAAACCGACTCCCGCCAAAGCCACAGCTCGCAGAGCGACTGACTAGTGGGCCGGAGTAAGGTAGAATAGGCGCCCGCACGAAAAAAGGCTAAGGATCCAAAGCATAAAAACATAGCCCGAGCCGGCTTTTCAGCTGGTCCTCGCAAAACCGACTCCGGGTAGTCGGCTTGCCGTCTTTCTATCCGACTTGCTACAAAAACTCTCGAACGGCTAAGTACTTGCCTTCCCAAGGCGGCCAGGTATTTGGTCCAGCGGCAGTCCGCGGAGCGGCTGTCCGACTGGCAAAGACGGCACCCAAGGGAAGGCGGCAAAAGGAAAAAAGCCTAAAGAGCAACAAGCAAGAAACGATAGAACATAGACAAATATTTACACCACAAAGGCCATTGGCCGAATCCATGAACAGATGTTCAAAATACACCCAGTGGGTGGAAATGTGCGAATTAACAAAGTCCTCGAGAAACTATTAAGCAGATAAGTAAAGCAAGACGGCGGCTTATGAAGCGGCAGACGGGTTTGGGGGCTCGGCGGAGATGGCGGTGTTGGACGTTGGAGTAGCCGGCGGGGCAGACTCGGCTTGATCACCTCCAGCAACAGTCAGCGCAGTTGGGCGCGGCTCGTTGTTGGAGGCTCGGTCGAGCTGAGGCTGGTCGCCCGCTCTGGCTTCTGGCGCCTCCGTCTCGTCGCCGGCTTCCATCTCGTCTTCTTCCTCGACGCTGGAGCCAATCACCTCCGCCGAGTCTTCGCCGTAGTTCGGGTTCATCCCAAACCACTCCGGCGGCGCCTCCTCGCCGTTGTCAGCACGCTCAGGAACAAAGACGCTGGTGTCGACGTACTCGGCAATCGCCGCGGCGCGCTTGACGAAGTCATCCTCCATGGCTGCCAGTTCTGGCTGGGCCTCAGCTCGGAGCGTGGCCAGCTGCTCCAGACTCAGGTCTGGATACCACGCCTTGACGAACTCCAAGGCACAGCGTGCCCCGGCACGTGCCGAGGAGCCCTTCCAAGCCTCTAGACGGCCTGCTGCGACCTCCAGCCAGTCGGCAGTCCGACTGGGAGTGTGCAGAACCGGCATTTCCGGCCACAAGGCAGCAATCGCCTGGGCGCCGACTCGTTGAAGCCGGCGCAGCATCCGGTGAGCCGGCCAAAGACGAGCCTCGATGCTCAGAAGCTGTTCGTCAAGAGGCCGGGGGGCGTTGACAGCAACCTTCTCGCCGGCCGCCCTCCGCGCCTCACGGTCAGCCTCGATGGCTTGAACGGCGGCTTGCGCATGGCCCGGGAAGAAGTCTGCCAAAGTCGGAAAAAGTAGCAAGTCAGAAAAAGCAAGAGTCGGCCCGACCCACAGTCGGCCGCTCAAAGAAAGCAAGCAAAGAAAACTTACCATTGATGATATCTTCAATCTCATGGAAGCCGGAGGTCAGCATCGCCTCCTTGTCGGTCCAGGAGGAGCGTTCAACCTCGAACTCGGCCTGGAGCTCAGCCTCCTTGTCCTTCGCCTCCGCTTGCGCCTTCTTGAGCAGCTCCTTCTGCTCCGCCAGCTGCGCGGCCAGCAGGTCGCGCTCCGTGACGAGCTTGCCACACTCCACCTCCTTGGTGCGCAAGGCGGTGTTAGCAGCGCCCAGCTGCTCCTGAAGGACGACGTTGGCCTCTGAAGAAAAAAGAAAAAGGACACAAGTCGTCAGAAAAGTCGCCAAGAAGATCCGGCCCGACTGCGCAGCAGTCGGCCCGAATCTCGGGGACTACAGCCCGCGGGTGCGCCAGCGCGCCCCCGCGAAGAAGCAAACTTACTCCGGCTCTCCGACAAGTCGGTAGTCCGCCTGCCCAGCTCTTCAACATTTCGGTTGAAGACGGTGGCTCGGAGGTTGTGGTAGTCCTACAGTGAGCATTTCAAAAAAGAATAAGCATTTGGAGTTCCAACCCGCCTGCTCAGCAGCCGACCTGGAACTCGGGGACTACACCCAGTGGGTGCGCTGGCGCGCCCCCACAGAGAAGAACAAGAAAAAACAAGTCAGAAGGAACATACTCGGATGGCCGCTTGTGTCGCTAGGTGCGCCCTTGAGCAGTGATGGATGTTGTCGCTTTCAGCTCGCAGCTTCGCCTGGACGTCCAGGAGCGCCTGGTTCAGCAGGCCCGTGTCGCCTCCTCGCGCCCACCCGACAGGCGAGGAACTCGTCACCTCGACCTCTGGCGTGGCCGAGCTGGCCGCGCCGGTCTCCAGAGGGCGTGGCGCCGAAGTCGCTTTCTCCAGCCGGCGGCGAGTTGGCAGGGCGACTTGAAGAAGCAAGTTCGCCGTGGTTTCGTCTGTAGTCGGCGGTACTGGCGGCTCCGCCGACTGTTTACCCTTTGCGCCTCCCGATGACGGCGGGGGCGGTGGTGGTGGCACCGCCGGGTCTCGCCTGGGGATCTCGCCGCCCCCCCTTTCCGCAATGGCGTACTCCCCGTCGGCGCCTCCAGGCTGCCCCGTATAAACCAAGGGCGGCACCGAGTTCAACGGAACGACGAGCAGCGCTGATTGGCGGTGCACGGCTTCTTCGGCCCGCTCATGGGCTGCGGCGGCGGCTCCGGCTCCATCGAGACCCTGCTGGGCGGGGGCGGCCGTCTTCTCGGCCTCCGCCTTCTTCCGACAGGCGGCTTCGTCCTCGTCGCGCTTCTCCCGCGCGTTCCGCTCCGTCGCCTCCCGGAGGTCGGCGGCTGGGTCGATGCGCCGAGTTGTGGCGGACGACTCCACCGACCCCCTGATGGAGGCGGCGGCGACCCTCCCTAGGGTGAGAGGAGCTCTGAAGCGAGAAGCACATGTAAAAACTCAGACTAAACCCACCAGAAGACAAAAACAAGACAGAGGAATAGGGGCACTCACGCAGAAGACAATGGCGGCTTCTTCACTTCCTTACGGAAGCGCTGGGCCTTCGCGGCCGCCTCTTCCCGTTTGGTCGCAGCAGCTGCCCCCTTGAACTTCTTCTCCCGGCCTCCGAGGGAACTCGGCCCGGTCCGGCGCTTCCTCGCGCCGTCTTGCCTCGGCTGGTGGTGCGGGGCGACTTCCCCTTCTTCGCCGACAGGCCAGTCGGCGAAGGTGGCCGAGGGCCCAGGGCCGCCTTCTTCTCCCTCGCCGCCTCCTTCGGCGTCGGCCTCCAATGCCGCCGCCCCCAAGTCGGGGTCGTCGACATCGCTCTCTTCTCGGTCACAGGCGAACTGGCGAGGCGGCCCCGTGGCGCCAGATGAGGGCTGGAGAAGGGAGTTCTGGTTCAAAGGTTAAGAGAAATAAAGAGCAGAAGCCGGATTCGGCTGAAAAAGAGAGAGAAGGAAAGAGCAACTTACCACCAGCGAGGGGTTGGCGCGCGAGTATGGCCCCATGCCAAACTGCCAGTCCCCCGAGAGGCCGCAATTCGCGATGAAGTTCACCGTGTCCGCAAGCTCCGCGTGAGGAAGGTCTTTGGTGCACATCCGACTGGGGTCCCGGTGGCTGCTCATCTGACAGATCAGATGAGGCCGGCTTTGGAGCGGCAAGACTCGGTGCGCCACGAAGGCGGCCAGCAAGTCGGCCCCGGTCAGGCCGGCTGACTGGGTCAACACCCGAAGTCGCTGCACGGCGGCGGCTCCGGCCGGAGTCAGCGTCTTGGCGCGGTAAGACCAGCTGCGCTGCCTCCCAGTCGGCGCGCCGGCTTCGAAGGCCGGAAGGTTGACCCAGTCGCCATCTGTGGCAACGTTCTTTACATAAAAGTAAGAACGCTGCCACATCTTCACCGACTTGATCAGCTGGATGGCGGGAAATGGGTTGTCGGCAGACGACCTCCGCAGCGCGATGAAGGCGCCGCATTGGGCTGGCACACCGGCGACGTGCGTGCCGAGCTTAGAATGGAAGAATTCCCCCCACAGCTCGATGGTGGGGAGAACACCGAGGAATCCCTCGCAGAGCGAGGTGAAGGCCGCCAACAGCACCACCGTGTTTGGAGTAAGGTGGTGCGGTTGGAGGCCGTGAAACTCCAGGAACAAGCGGAAGAATCCGCTCGCCGGTAGCCCCAGGCCGCGCGACAGGTGGGAGCGGAACACGACGCGCTCGCCATCCGCCGGCGCCGGCGACACCTCCCCCGACAGCGGGGCGCGGGCCTGCACGAGGTTCGCGCTGGGGATGCGACGCGCTTTGCGAAGGAACTCGATGATGTCATCGTCAACTTCGGAGCCGTCCCACACGCCGGAGCGGACGGCGGCGGGCGCGGCGGCGGAAGAACTCATCGCCGGGAGCGGGGCGTGGACCGGCGCAGCGGCAGTGAGAAGAAGAAGGAAGGAGGAACGGAGGAAGCAGAGGGGAGCAGGCGCGCGTGCTTCGCCGCCCCGCTCCCTCTGCCTACTTATAAGCCTACGGACTGAGGAGCCGAGGGGGCGTCGTGGGATTAACTGCGCCCACGCCCCCACGACCCCCACGATCTACCACGCGGAGTTACCACGCGCATTTACTGCGCCAAAGCCCAACTGCCCGCACGGCCACAGCGTATCCGCCCGAGGGCCGAGGCACGGTAGTGGCGGGCCCCGCCCGCGGGCCTGTCCCGTCGCGCGCGTGGGCTGGCAGGCTTGCCCGGTCACGTGGCGCCCCGATCTTCAAACTACCTAAAGAAGAGCAAGGCGACTTGAAGGCAAGTCCGACCTCTGAGAGATGGCTCGACGAAGATGGCCGAAGCAGCATCGCCTCCTGATAATCGGCACGAAGGGAGACGGCGGGCGAGCTACGGCACCAACTCCTCGAAGGAAGAAACTGTTGAGGCCCCTCGGCGCATCCCTCGGCGCCTCACCAGCTTCGGGGACTACTATCGGAGTAATGGGACACGGGTAGGCAAACCCGAGGCCCAGAACCTTTCAAGACATCGGGGCAGGCTACGCCCCTCCGAGAATCCCAAAACGATCGGCCGACTCTGGGAGTCGACCGTAGCATCACCGACACCAACTCTCGGCCGAGTCCCAGAGGCGGCTGAGACTCCCGATCGGCGACTCCACGGAGGCCCGCGACTTCATCACCTTCCGCCTTCTGGAAGAAGGACAGGACTGGGGATGGCCGAAGTACAGCTCTCCCCTACCCTGATCACCGAGGGCGGGTATGGCTACAGTGCGACGTACCAGAGGAGATCTTCGGTACAGCGCGGCACTGTGGCCATACCGGCCCTGACGTCCGCCCCAGCGGCGGAACCCTGTTCCCACGTTGGCCCGCCTGTACGGCCTGGAGACGGCGGGCCCCGCCAGTCAGCGGGAGAGATAGAAGACGGCGAGAGCGCCCGAAGACGGCCCCCGTGGGAGTCAGCCTCCGAGAGTCGGCCAGCTCCTCCCACGGGTCCCACGCGCCATTAACCAGATGAGACGGGGAGTGGCGACAGTGATCGCCCGCCAGGCGGCAGCACTGTTGCCACGCCCCCATGCCCCAGCCAACGTCATCAGAGGCGCGGCTACAGTGGCCAGGTCAGTCGGCGGGGCCCACCAGAGGTGGCCCCCAGGAGTCGGCGGAAAGGACGGCGGCCTAAGAGATAGACGGTTGGGACCCGCACCCAGTCAGATTACCATTGTACCCCCGGGGGGTACGCCTATAGAAACCCCCCGGCGCACCCATGCAAAGGGTTCGATCCTCTTTCCACTAGACCAACAACATAGAAGAGGGGAGAGCTAGCCTTGCCCTCTCCTACCTCTAGAACACAGCTCGAGGAGCAGCTTTGTATACATATCTCGATAGTGACCATGCGGAGACCCCGCAGAGCAGCAGTAGGGGTGTTATCTCCTCGGAGAGCCCCGAAGCTGGGTAAGATCCGCCGGCGTGCATGCCTACGCCTCATCCCGCTTCCAGGCACCGGCGACGTTCTACTCGCCCACACCATGATAAGCCATCCTTTGGCATATGTCGCATCCAACCCCCGACAACTTGACATGGACGTGATGCCTATATTCATGATCATTGCCTTAGATATCATCATAACTATGCACTTTTCTCTTAATTGCTCGGTAGTAATTCGTTCACCCACCGTAATACATTCTATCATGAGAGAAGCCACTAGTAAAACCTATGGCCCCCAGGTCTACTTTACATCATATAAGTTTCCAATCTACAATTCTAGTTTACTATTTATTTTGCAGTCTTTTCTTTTCAATATATCAACAAAAATACCAAAAATATTTATCTTATTCTCTTTATAACATCTCACTTTTGCAAGTGGCCGTGAAGGGATTGACAACCCCTTTATCGCGTTGGTTGCAATGTTCTTGATTGTTTGTGCAGGTACTAAGCGATTTGTGTGTAGTCTCCTACTGGATTGATACCTTGGTTCTCAAAAACTGAGGGAAATACTTACGCTACTTTGCTACATCACCCTTTCCTCTTCAAGGGAAAACCAACACATGCTCAAGAGGTAGCAAGAAGGATTTCTGGCCCCATTGCCGGGGAGATTTGCGCCAAGTCAAGTCAAGATTTGATCTCCTGTCAAATAGCCATTTCTGGCGCCGTTGCTAGGGAGATCTACGCCAAGTCAAGACATACCAAGTACCCATCACAAACTCTTATCCCTCGCATTACATTATTTGCCATTTGCCTCTCATTTTCCTCTCCCCCACTTCACCCTTGCCGTTTTATTTGCCCTTTTTCAGTTCGTCTCTTTTCTCTTGCCTCTTGTTTGCTAGTGTGTTGGATTGATTGTTTGTCACGATGGCTCAAGATAATACTAAATTGTGTGACTTTTCTAGTACCAACAATAATGATTTTATTAGCACTCCGATTGCTCCTACTACCAATGCTGAATCTTGTGAAATCAACACCGCTTTGTTGAACCTTGTTATGAAAGATCAGTTTTCTGGCCTTCATAGTGAAGATGTCGCTACCCATCTAAACAACTTCATTGATTTGTGTGATATGCAAAAGAATAAAGATGTAGATAATGATATTGTTAAATTGAAGCTATTCCCGTTTTCGCTTAGAGATCATGCTAAAAATTGGTTATCTTCTTTGCCTAAAAGTAGTATTGATTCATGGAATAAGTGCAAAGATGCTTTTATCTCTAAGTATTTTCCTCCCGCTAAGATCATCTCTCTTAGAAACGATATTATGAATTTTAAGCAACTTGATCATGAGCATGTTGCACAAGCTTGGGAGAGGATGAAATTAATGATACGTAATTGCCCTACACATGGTTTGAATTTATGGATGATTATACAAAATTTTATGCCGGATTGAATTTTGCTTCTAGAAATCTGTTAGATTCGTCCGCGGGAGGCACTTTTAGGGAAATAACTTGAGGAGAAGCTACTAAGCTCCTAGATAATATTATGGTTAATTATTCTCAATGGCACACTGAAAGATCTACTAGTAAAAAGGTTCATGCAATTGAAGAGATTAATGTTTTGAGTGGAAAGATGGATGAACTTATAATTTTTTTTGCTAATACGAGTGTTTCTTCTGATCCTAATGATATGCCTTTTTCCACTTTGATTGATAATAATAATGAATCTATGGATGTGAATTTTGTTGGTAGGAACAATTTTGGTAACAACGCGTATAGAGGAAACTTTAATTCTAGGCCGTTCCCTAGTAATTCCTCTAATAATTATGGTAATTCCTACAACAGCTCTTATGGAAATTTTAATAAGATGCCCTCTGATTTTGAGACTAGTGTTAAAGAATTTATGATTTCGCAAAAGAATTTCAATGCTTTGCTTGAAGAAAAATTGCCTAAGATTGATGAGTTGGCTAGGAACGTAGATAGAATTTCTCTTGATGTTGATTCTTTGAAACTTAGCTCTATTCCACCTAAGCATGATATCAAGGAGTCTCTCAAATCTATGAGAATTTCCATTGATGAGTGCAAAGAAAGAACGGCTAGGATGCGTGCTAAAAAAGATTGCTTTGTGAAAGCGTGTCTTCTAGTTTTCATGACAATAATGATGAAGATCTAAAAGTGATTGATGTGTCTCCTATTAAATCTTTGTTTTCCAATATGAGTCTTGATAAATATGGGACTGGAGATGAGTCAACTTTACTTAAAAGGCGTCCCAATGATTCGGAGTTTTTAGATCTTGATGCAAAAATTGGTAAAAGTGGGATTGAAGATGTCAAAATTTTACATAGCAACGAACCCACTATTTTGGATTTCAAGGAATTTAATTATGACTATTGCTCTTTGATAGATTGTATTTCCTTGTTCCAATCCAAGTTAAATTCTCCACATGCTTATGATCAAAATAAAGCTTTTACCAAACACATCGTTGATGCTTTAATGCAATCTTATGAAGAAAAAGTTGAATTAGAAGTTTCTATCCCTAGAAAACTTTATGATGAGTGGGAGCCTACTATTAAACTTAAGATTAAAAATCATGAATGCTATGCTTTATGTGATTTGGGTGCTAGTGTTTCCACAATTCCAAAAACTTTGTGTGATGCGCTAGGTTTCCGTGAATTTGATGATTGTTCTTTAAATTTACATCTCGCGGATTCCATAATTAAGAAACCTATGGGAAGGATTAATGACGTTCTTATTGCTGCAAATAGGAATTATGTGTCCGTATATTTCATTGTTCTTGATATAGATTGCAATCCTACATGTCCTATTATTCTTGGTAGGCCTTTCCTTAGAACGATTGGTGCAATTATTGATATGAAAGAAGGAAATATTAGATTCCAATTTCCATTAAGGAAAGGAATGGAACATTTTCCAAGGAAGAAAATCAAATTGTCTTATGAATCTATTATGATAGCCACTTATGGATTGCATACCAAAGATGACAATACCTAGATCTATTCTTGCTTTTATGCCTAGCTAGCGGCGTTAAACGATAGCACTTGTTGGGAGGAAACCCAATTTTATTTTTCTTCCTTGCTTTTCATTTCTGTTTAGTAATAAATAATTCATCTAGCATCTGTTTAGATGTTTTTTTATGTTTTAATTAGTGTTTGTTCCAAGTAGAACCGTTGGGAAGACTTGGGTGAAGTCTTTGCGAACTTGCTGTAAAAAACAGAAACTTTAGCGCTCACGAGATTAGATACCAATTTATACTGGAGAGTTATTTTAGGTTGATTCTTTTTGAATATGATTAATGGAAAAATTCCTCAAGTCCACCAATTTATTTCATAATTTATGGAGTTCCAGAAGTATACGTTTGATACAGATTACTACATACTGTTCTGTTTTTGACAGATTCTGTTTTTCGTGTGTTGTTTGATTATTTTGATGAATCTATGGCTAGTATCTGTAACGCCTGGATGATTAAGCTACATTAATCCTCTGCTAATGATGCCACGTCACTGGAGTTGCTGTTGTTAAACTCGCGTCGGTTCGAAAACACAGTTCAAATTTGAAAACAAAGACAAACAAATAAAATTTTCAAATGTCAAAACAAAAATGTTTGATGGGTTGCAAATATTCACTAGCTAATTATAAGGTGGCAACCAACATCATTTGGCTCTCCCTTTAATCCCTAGGAAAATATAAGTGGCCCAACAACATATTAATTGATCTGTTCAATTTCTAAAAGTGCTTGAACAATTACCTTGGCTCTAAAATATTTTATGCAACACCACAATGTTGTTCTCGAATTGTGTGGCAAGTTTCAAGTTTGACAAATTCATTTTTTTATCACTCAAATAAATAAGAACAGTGGATAACTTAAATACACACAAAGGAAAATAGAAAATGGCCCAACTAAACTGCACTGTGCACTTAACCGGCCCAGTGAATAGTGGAGCCCAGCCCAACTCCCATGTTTTCTTCCTCCCCTATTCACCAGAGACTCGGTGGACGCCGCGCGCTTGTCCGTGGCCATGGATGGCCACATGCCGAGCATCCAACCATCCCTTGGCGTCTACAAGGCCACCCCGACCACCCACACTAAACCTAGCTTCGTTTCCTCCCCCTCGCGCCTCCCTCACTTCTGTCTGAGCTCGTCCGAGCTCGGCCATCATCATCTTCATCCCCTACGCCACTGGATCGAGTCTAGGATGTCACGATGCCGCCGCCATCGTCATCTTCCCCAAAAACGGCCGCCGTCTTCCACCTCATCGATCCGCTCCATCGAGACCATTGCGGCTCCCCTGAGCCCCCTGCCGGCCCCGCTGTGAGCTCCCATAGCGGTTCCCCTCTCCCCCTCCTCGAATCACCACTGTAGCCGTCGCCCAGATCTCGTCCAAAACCTCGCGCCTCGAGCCTTCCATGGTCGCACCCGCTGCTGTGCGGCTGCTGCTGCTACTCTGTCGTGCCCGCATCCCACTTCCCCTCACACTGGCCGCGCCCGGGGCCGCGCTGACTGCGCCCACCGCTTCCCCCGCCGCGCCTTCACTCGCTCCTGGCCGCACCCCCTTCAAGCGCCCACACGCACTGGCCCCTCCCTTGCTGCGCTCTGCCTGCATCAGGGCCACGCCCTCCTTGCCCTCCCTGCGTGCCCTGCCTGCGCCTTGCTTCCCACACGTGGCCTTGCCTGCGGCACCCGCGCCGTGCTTCAGCCAGCCACCGCTCTACCCCCACCTGTGCGCCGCCTCCCCACTGCTCCGCCGCGCGCCCCCTCCCGGGTTTGCTCGCCGCGGCGCTCGGCGAGTCCCGGTCTCTGGTGGCCTCGCCCCGCGTCCGGGCGAGCTATGCCCCAGTCGCGCCCCTCGGGCATGGGTGCCCACGCCAATTAAACCGCCCCGACTGGCCCCTATGTCACTGCCAAGGGGCCCCCACGCCCGTGTAAAAAAAGGGTTTTTAAAAAATAATGAAATTAATTAATTAGGTAATTAATTAATTTAATTAACTTGGATTAATTAGCCTAATGACCGGATTAGTTGAAAATGGAATTAATTAGCCAGACCTAGTCAATGACAGGAAGGCCCCACCCCCTGTTGACCAGTCAAACTTTGACTGGTCAACTAGGACCCCCTGGGCCCACATGTCACCCTCTGGTACACTTCTGTGTACACAGATCTAGGTGAACCTAGCTTTTGCTCCTTATTTCTGAATTAATAGTAATTTCACAATATTGCTAAAACTTTAGAAAATCATATAAAATAAACCGTAACTCCGATGAAAATGTTTTCTACATGAAAGTTGCTCAGAAAAATCCAACGAATCCGGATACAATGTCCGTTTACCTGTCAAATGCCGCTAACTATATGAAGAAGGAACATTCCCCCTCCGGTCATCTATGTGACACAGGTCTGGAACCGGGAATACATTCCCGGTTGAACTCCCCCTTCACCTATATCGTATAGCCATGCGTTAGGTCACTCCCGGCATAGCATATTGCCACGTTATGCTTTTTGATGCAATGTTTGCTTTATATTTACTTTTTCTTCCCCCTCTTCTCTCCGGTAGACCTCGAGACCGATGCTGCCCCTATGATCGACTACGTCGACGACGACTCCTACTTGCGAGAGCAACCAGGCAAGCCCCCCCTTTGATCATCCCGATATCACCCATTCCATTCTCTCATGCTTGCATTAGATTTTGCTACTGTTATTGTTTGCTCATATTCTGATGCATAGCCTGCTTTTTGTAACCTGCTCATTGTACCTAACCTGCTTATCCTAAACTGCTTAGTATAGGTTGGTTAGTGATCCATCAGTGACCCCCACCTTGTCCTTGTTGCCCCTACTTCATCATCGAAGACCCGATCAACGAGATCGAAGACCATGCCCCGACACCGGACGTCACTTTCCCCTTAGTTACTCAACACTACTGGGTTACTATCGAGTGCCGGGGGTGAGACCTCATTAGCAATTCTGATGTTACCCTGTAGTGTAGTTATTCAGTCGTGGTCATCGTGGGTGATTCTGCCTTAACCACTTCCGATACGACTCTGTCGTGCAACCCCTCAAGTGTGAATTTCGAGGGTGGTTCTTCTTACGTTCACCTTGATGATTACATCGAGTGGAATCCGTCAAGGGTGATTCCTCAAGTTTTCCCCTTCGTATTAGACACATGGTTACTATGGTTACTATGACTTTACACTGAATCATGTTACTAAAGATGGGTCGACCCTGAGGGGTACCTGCGCGAGCTTAATTGCGAGTGATGTGGAGTCGGGTTGACCTGGAGGGCACCCGGGAGATAATTACGAGGCGTGGCCAGGCATTCCTAGCCCTTGTAGCAAGTCCTCGAGACGGGGCAACGGGGTCACATCTTTAGTGAGTCTCTGCTTGTTACCGCGTGATCCTAATCCACTATGTTTTGGATATCTGATCTAAAGGGCCTCTGGCCTGATAGCATTAACCATCACGTGGGCATTGTATGGGTGTCCGGCGTCCTATGCATCAGCCAAAGCTTAATAGACGTCAGCGACTGAGCGGCGCGCGCCGGGTTGGACTGTGTAAGCACCTGCCTTGTTGAAGGAGGTAGCTAGGTCTGCTCATCGGCCGCCCACGCAACGTGCAGGAGTTCCCGGGGAGATGGCCCATGACCCCTGGTGGCATAGGTTTAGTCCGGCGTGCTGACCTCTCTATTAAGCCTAGGTCGGGTTGCGGCATATTGTTTGGCCAAGGCCGGGCATGACCAAGGAAAGTGTGTCCGGCCGGAGTTAATCGAGCGTAGTGGGTAAGTTGGTGCACTCCTGCAGGGAAGAAAACATCTATCGATAGCCTGTCCTATGGTAACGAACACTTGGAGTTGTATCCCGATCGATACAACTAGAACTGTGTACTTGAGATGAGAAATGGATAGTATGGCTCTGGGATTGCTTTCTCGCAGGGAGTCGAGAAAGTATCTCTGGCCGAGGTTGATAACACTTCTACTACTTTACTTTATGCTACTCTACTCCCTACTGTTGCTGCAAGTGGTTGGTTTCCAAAACATGCTAGTCTTCGATAGGCTAGTTTTTCCCCTTCTCTTCTGGCATTCTGCAGTGCAGTCCACGGATACAGCCCCTTTCCTTGATACCGATGCATGTGTACTGTAGATCCTTGCTTGCGAGTACTTTGGATGAGTACTCACGGTTGCTTTGCTCCCCCTTTTCCCCCTTTCTTCTTCTTTCTGGTTGATGCAACCAGATGTCGGAGCCCAGGAGCCAGATGCCACTGTCGATGCCTACTACTACGTGGAGACCGCTGACGACAAGGAGTAGTTAAGAGGCTCCCAGGCAGGAGGCCTTGCCTTTTCGATCGTTGTTGGTTTTGTGCCAGCCTTTTGAAGGCAAACTTGTTTAACTCATGTCTGTACTCAGATATTGTTGCTTCCGCTGACTCTTATGTATTCGAGCCCTCGAGGCCCATGGCATGTAACATAAAGCTTGTATTATTTTAATTTGTGTCTAGAGTTGTGTTGTGATATCTTCCCATGAGTCCTTGATCTTGATAGTACACATTTGCGTGTTTGATTAGTGTACGATTGAATCGAGGGCGTCACAAGTTGGTATCAGAGCCGACTACCTGTAGGTAGCCCTGTTTCCAACTCCTTGGCCGAAGTTGAGTCTAGTCACTGAAAAAACTTTTACTAACATTGGATGTGTGTCTTACGGGCCCACGTTGCCATTGGGCAGTGTTAGGATCTGTTACTCCATGTCTATACTCTGGGATTCTGATCTCTCTTCCATTCGGGTTAAAACTTTTACTAACTCTGACTTTAGGTTCTCGTAACTACTTTCTCCCACTGAGCCCCTTCATTCCAGATTATCGCTTGCTTCACCAGAAGACTTCAAAGATACTCTCTGATGTTCTCCCGAGAACATGTGCTCATCTCTTTTGCAAGTCCCTTCCACCGACAACCCCTATGGATAACAACATACAACTATCGTTCATACTTCCATTCCCCATTACTCTTGTTATTACAAGATGCCCCGAAGTACTTCCTTTGTCCCATGGATCCTTTGAGATTACTGCCTTGCAGCTCTTTGCCACATGAATACCCCTATGGATAATTCCTCACACTTACCGAGTATTCGTTCACCCCAGTTGTCCGTATGCTTTATAAGATACTTGAAATACTATCCGAACTTCCGAAAATCCTCTTCAAACTATTGCTCTGCAAATACTTATCTTTTCGCATTATGGATGCTTCCCATATGTTTATCAATATTCATTAGTATCCTTTGACACCGTCATTTTGATCCTATTGATTCAACATGTGTGTGAATGCATGCAATCATCAGTTGATCCTTCTAAATTATCTTTCCGCTCAAACGTCATTTTGAACATGAGCTGGTTCTCGACCAATCTATTTGTCGTCGATTGTGCCCCTAGTCTATTAAACTTATACATCCTTGATCAGAGCGTATGCTTCTAATCCTTCATTTTGGAAATCATAATTCCTTTGTTATCTAAGTATCGAATTCTTCAGATGTTCTATAATCTGATGCCCTTGCATTCCTTCTTCCTCTGATTGAGTACCGATACTCACATCTTCTCCATTATGGACTGCCAAATCCATTGTTGGATTATTATCTGACATTGTCCTTCATATTTAATCACCTTGTGAGTTATTTCCCTGATACATAATTCCTTTTGTAAATTGTAACCTCTCCTTTTGTCAACCATGCTCTACTTTCGAGCTGGTGTTCATTATTCCTGAAGTTCGTGGTATATGTTCCTAATATGCCCCGATGGGTTGAACCTATGCCTTCTCTAATCCGGGTCAACCCGATGGTTTTCACGGGTCATACTCCTCTGGTAATTCACTAGGTAGTTCTTCAATTTCAAATAATTTTTTACAACGAATTGAATGGAAGGTTATTCATTGAAGAAGTGGGAGTCGAGCTTGAACTTTGTGTTCACGCCCATGAACCCGATGTTGAACTTATCATGGAAGCTTCTTGTGATAATAATAATCCCCTTGTTATAAGTTAACCTGGTATCTATGTTTGGTCCTTTGCAACCGTGGCTCTGACCATGATTGTTCCCCTTTGATTCCATTTCTCGAACAAGTTAAAGCACTTGTCTTCTACAAATCAATGCATCTCCTCAACCTCTATTTTGATATTCCTTCGGGTATTACCCCTGGTATCTCGAGGATATCATGCCATTGCGCTAGATCTTATGAACTTTTGATGAAGCACTACCTTTCCCTGTCATTATCACTTCACAGTTTCTGGGTTGTTTATCAATCGAGAAGACCGATAAGAGAATCAATCCCGCACTCCGATTCAACAACTCTAAGTAATTTTTGTTTCTTATGAGTTTAATAATCCTTCAAGTCATTCCTAGCCTGATCGACTAAATCATTATCGTGCTAATTCTAACTATGCTACCTGGTCCCTATGCCCGGAGCAACTTCCGTCGACGAGCTAAGCCTATGTTGATCTTCCTCATCTTATCATTTCACCTCAAACAACAAGCTTGATTTCAAGATTGTGTCAAATCCGTGGTTCTCATAGCCTTTCACTTCATCTTCCCTTTTGCTTGATGTCGTCGCTGCTCGATGGCATCTTCATAGAGCCTCTCAAGAAAATTTGTCGGGATCACCGTCAACACTTTGGCTTCTTCAGAGATGTCAATTGAATTCATGGCTAGAAATATCATCCCTGCCCCTTGATGGTTTGTGATATCATCGACAACATCCTTGACTTCCTTCCAACACAGACTTGGTCCTGTTTTGGTTATATCTTACATTCCTTAACATTCTTGGGATTGTTCCTTTGTACTTCTTGTGACCTTCAGATTCAATCTTGCTTGAAACACCATGTCAATGTTACCTCGAAGCATGACTGTGGTACGCCGAACAACAACAAGAACATTGGAAGTGCATTGCCAAATGTTTCTTGCTCTATTATCCAAACACCGTTGTATGGATAACATCATGAATTCCCTTGCCCTTTTATCCAAATGGTGGTGTACTTGTTGATCTAACATGTATATCATGCTCTACTTTTCCTTGGGAAAAGTTACACTCCTAAATCTTGTGTATAAACACATTTTCCTTTCCATTGGTTTGTTTAACTTTTCTTGTGATCTATATATGATATAAGCAGAAATAATTCCCTGATCATGTAAACACCTCGGTGTACAAGCTCTGTAAGTAAGACCTTGTTACTATTGTTGATGACATTCCGGTAACCTTCGATGGATGAGAACTTTGCCTATTAGTCCGCCTCGTCTTAACGAGCAGGAAAATAGTTCTATTCGACCCTCGCCCTTGGTACCAAACTTTGTTGCCAACGTAACTGACAGGTTATCCTCTGACCTACCTTGCTATCATGACCGTTCAAGATGTTAGCGCCTTCCTGCTTTTAACCCACATGGTGGGCCCATAACCCACAGTTCCACAAGATCGAAACCAGACTCTCATGTACACCCTTGTTTCTAAGGTTATTTCTCACGCTTGGCTTCATATGAAAATCCCGAGCCGCCTTCCGAGTGGCGATCTCGTCTGGTATCAGACGCAATACTTATTCCATTGCTCTGAACCCCTTTCACCGCTTGTTTTAGGCAACATACGATTGCCTACCCGGTTGAAACTTCTTATTGGGCCTTCTTACCTTGCTCTTGATGACTTTCTTGAATTCCAACTCGAGAGATGCCTCTATGCCACGTTGGCGAGATAACCCCCATGTACCTATCTTATGTTGAGCTCCGTCCTTCTCGAGTCTTTCCCCCTTACTCCACCCCTTAAATCTCGGGACGAGATTTCTTGTAGTGGAGGAGATTTGTGACGCCCGGATGATTAAGCTACAGTAATCCTCTGCTAATGATGCCACGTCACTGCGGTTACTGTTGTTAAACTCGCGTCGGTTCGAAAACCCAGTTCAAATTTTAAAACAAAGTCAAAAAATTAAGTTTTCAAATGTCAAAACAAAAATGTTCGCTGGGTTGCAAATATTCACTAGCTAATTATAAGGTGGCAGCCAACATCATTTGGCTCTCCCTTTAATCCCTAGGAAAATATAAGTGGCCCAACACCATATTAATTGACCTGTTCAATTTCTAAAAGTGCTTGAACAATTACCTTGGCTCTAAACCATTTTATGTAACACCACAATGTTGTTCTCGAATTGTGTGCCAAGTTTCAAGTTTGACTAAATTCATTTTTTGTCACTCAAATAAATACGAATAGTGGCTAACTGAAATACAGAAAAAGAAAATAGAAAATGGCCCAACTAATCTGCACTGTGCACTTAACCGGCCCAGTGAATAGTGGAGCCCAGTCCAACTCCCCTATTTTCTTCCTCCCCTGTTCACCAGAGACTCGGTGGACGCCGCGCGCTCGTCCGTGGCCATGGATGGCCACGTGCCAAGCATCCAACCCTCCCTCGGCGTCTACAAGGCCACCCCGACCACCCTCACTAACTGTAGCTTCGTTTCCTCCCCCTCGCGCCTCCCTCACTTCGGTCTGAGCTTGTCTGAGCTCGGCCATTGCTACGCCATCGTCTTAGCCGTGGCCACTAGCCTCCCTGAGCGGTAAGACCATGCCAAGGAGGACCGCCATCATCATCTTGGTCCCCTACGCCGCTAGATCGAGGGTAGGGCGTCACGATGCCGCCGCCATCGTCATCTTACCCAACCACGGCCGCCGTCAACCACCTCATTGATCCGCTCCATCGAGACTGCTCCGGCTCCCCTGAGCCCCCTGCCGGCCCCGATGTGAGCTCCCATAGCTGTTTCCCTCTCCCCCTCCTCGAATCACCACAGTAGCCGCCGCCCCGATCTCGTCCAGAACCCCGCGCCCCGAGCCTTCCATGGTCGCACCCGCTGCTTTGCGGCTGCTGCTGCTGCTGCTACTCTGTTGTGCCCGCGTCCCGCTTCCCCTCACACTGGCCATGCCCGGGGCCGCGCCGACTGCGCCCACCGCTTCCCCCGCCGCGCCTTCACTCTCTCCTGACCGCGCCCCCTTCAAGCGCCCGCGTGCATTATCTCCTCCCTTGCTGCGCTCTGCCTGCATCGGGGCCACGCCCTACTTGCCCTCCCCGCGTGCCCCGCCCGCGCCTTGCTTCCCACACAAGGCCTAGCCTGCGGCACCCGCGCCATGCTGCAGCCAGCCACCGCTCTACCACCACCTATGCGCCGCCTCCCCACTGCTCCACCGTGCGCCCCCTCCCGGGTAAGCTCGCCGCGGCGCCCGGCGAGTCCCCGTCGCTGGTGGCCTCGCCCCGCGTCCGGGTGGGCCGCGGCAAGTCCCTGTCGCTGGTGGCCTCGCCCCGCATCCGGGCAGAGTATGCCCCAGTCGCGCCCCTCGGGCACGGGCGCCCACGCCCATTAAACCCGCCCCGACTGGCCCTATGCCACAGTCAAGGTGTCCCCACACCCCTATAAAAAAGGATTTAAAAAATAATGAAATTAATTAATTAGGTAATTAATTAATTTAATTAACTAGGATTAATTAGCCCAATCACCGGATTAGTTGAAACTGGAATTAATTAGCCAGACCTAGTCAATGACAGGAGGGCCCCACCCCCTATTGACCAGTCAAACTTTGACTGGTCAACTGGGACCCCCTGGGCCCACATGTCACCCTTTGGTACACTTTTGTGTAAACAGATCTGGGTACACCTAGCATTTACTCCTTATTTCCGAATTAATAGTAATTTCATAATATTGCTAAAACTCCGATGAAAATGTTTTCTACTTGAAAGTTGCTAAAAAATCCAATGAATCCGGATACGCGGCCCGTTTACCTGTCAGATGCCTCTAACTATCTAAACATGGAACATTCCCCCTCCGGTCATCTGTGTGACACAGGTCTGGAACCGGGAATGCATTCCGGGTTGAATTCCCCCTTCACCTATATCGTATAGCCATGCGTTAGGTCACTCCCGGCACAACATATTGCCCCACGTTATGCTTTGTGATGCTATGTTTGCTTTATATTTATTGTTTCTTCCCCCTCTTCTCTCGCGTAGACCCCGAGACCGATGCTGCCCCTGTGATCGTCTACGTCGATGACGACTCCTCCTTGCCAGAGCAACCAGGCAAGCCCCCCCTTTGATCATCCCGGTATCGCCCATTCCATTATCTCATGCTTGCATTAGATTTTGCTACTGTTATTGTTTGCTCCTATTCTGATGCATAGCCTGCTTTTGGTAACCTGCTCATTGTACCTTACCTCCTTATCCTAAACTGCTTAGTATAGGTTGGTTAGTGATCCATCAGTGACCCCCACCATGTCCTTGTTGCCCCTGCTTCATCATCGAAGACCCGATCAACGGGATCGAAGACCAGGCCCCGACACCGCACATCACTTTCCCCTTAGTTGTTCGACACTACTGGGTAACTATCGAGTGCTGGGGGTGAGACCTCATTAGCACTTCTTATGTTGCCCTGTAGTGTAGCTACTTGGTCGTGGTCATCGTGGGTGATTCCGCCTTAACCACTTCCGATACGACTCTGTCATGCAACCCCTCAAGTGTGAACTTCGAGGGTGGTTCCTCTTACATTCACCTTGATGATTACATCGAGTGGAATCCGTCAAGGGTGATTCCTCAGGTTTTCCCCTTGGTGTTAGACACACGGTTACTATGGTTACTATGACTTTACACTGAATCATGTTACTAAAGACGGGTCGACCCTGAGGGGTACCCGCGCGAGCTTAATTGCGAGTGATGTGGAGTCGGGTTGACCTGGAGGGTGCCGGCGAGATAATGACTAGGCGTGGCCGGGCATTCCTAGCCCTTGCCACAAGTCCTAGAGACGGGGCAACGGGGTCACATCTTTCGTGAGTCTCTGCTTGTTACCGCGTGCTCCTAATCCACTATGTTTTGGATATTTGATCTGAGGGGCCTCTGGCGTGATGGCACTAACCATCACGTGGGCATAGTATGGGCGTTCTGCGTCGTATGCATCAGCCGAAGCTTAATAGACGTCAGCAACTGAGCGGCGCTCGCCAGGTTGGACTGCGTAAGCACCTGCCTTGTTGAAGGAGGTAGCTAGGTCTGCTCACCGGCCGCCCACGCAATGTGCAGGAGTTCCCGGGGAGATGGCCCATGACCCCTGGGGGCATAGGTTTAGTCCGGCGTGCTGACCTCTCTATTAATCCAAGGTCACGTTGCAGTGAATTGTATGGCCGAGGCCGGGCATGACCCAGGAAAGTGTGTCCAGCCGGAGTTAATCGAGCGTGGTTGGTAAGTTGGTGCACCCCTGCAGGGAAGAAAACATCTATTGATAGCCTGTCCTACGGTAACAGACACTTGGAGTTGTATCCCGATCGATACAACTAGGACTAGATACTTGAGATGAGAAATGGATATGAGAAATGGATAGTATGGCTCTGGGATTGCTTTCTCACAGGGAGTCGAGAAAGGATCTCTGGCCGAGGTTGATAATACTTCTACTACTTTAATTAATGCTACTCTACTCCCTCCTATTGCTGCAAGAGGGTGGTCCCAGAAGATGCTAGTCTTCGATAAGCTAGGTTTTCCCCTTCTCTTCTGGCATTCTGCAGTCCAGTCCACAGATACAGCCCCTTTCCTTGATACCGATGCATATGTAGTCTAGATCCTTGCTTGCGAGTACTTTGGATGAGTACTCACGGTTGCTTTGCTCCCCCTTTTCCCCCTTTCTTCTTCTTTCCGGTTTATGCAACCAGATGTAGGAGCCCAGGAGCTAGATGCCACTGCCGATGCCTACTACTACGTGGAGACCGCCGACGATGAGGAGTAATTAGGAGGCTCCCAGGCAGGAGGCCTTGCCTTTTCGATCGTTGTTGCTTTTGTGCCAGCCTTCTTAAGGCAAACTTGTTTAACTCATGTCTGTACTCAGATATTGTTGCTTCCGCTGACTCTTGTGTATTCGATCTTATGTATTCGAGCCCTCGAGGCCCATGGCTTGTAACATAAAGCTTTTATTATTTTAATTTGTGTCTAGAGTTATGTTGTGATATCTTCCCGTCAGTCCTTGATCTTGATCGTACACATTTGCGTGTATGATTAGTGTATGATTGAATCGAGGGCGTCACAGTATCGGGGGGTATGAACCATAGAGAAGTTGGAATACAGTAGGTTTAACACCAATATAAATAAAGAATGAGTTCATTACAGTACCTTAAAGTGGTGGTTTGTTTTCTTACACTAACGAAGCTCATGAGATTTTCTGTTTATGTTTTGTGTTGTGAAGTTTTCATGTTTTTGGGTAAAGATTTGATGGATTTTGGAATAAGGAGTGGCAAGATCCCAAGCTTGGGGATGCCCAAGGCACCCCAAGGTAAAATACATGGACAACCAAAAGCTTAATCTTGGGGATGCACCGGAAGGCATGCCCTCTTTCGTCTTTGTCTATCGGTAACTTACTTGAGGCTATATTTTTATTCACCACATGATATGTGTTTTGCTTGGAGCGTCTTGTATGATTTGAGTCTTTGCTTTTCATTTTACCACAATCATCCTTGCTGTACACACCTTTTGGAGAGACACACATGAATCGGTATTTATTAGAATAGTCTACGTGCTTCACTTATATCTTTTGAGCTAGATAAATTTTGCTCTAGTGCTTCACTTATACCTTTTTAGAGCACGGTGGTGGTTTTATTTTATAGAAATTATTGATCTCTCATGCTTCACTTATATTATTTTGAGAGTCTTTCAGAATAGCATGGTAATTTTTTTTGGCAATAAATTTAGTCCTAATATGGTAGGCATCCAAGATGGGTGTAATAAAAACTTTCATATAGAGTGCATTGAAAACTATGAGAAGTTTGAAACTTGATAGTTGTTTTGAGATATAAAGGTAGTAATGTTAGAGGCATGCTAGTTAGGTAATTGTGAAATTGAGAAACACTTTTGTTGAGGATTGCAAGTCCCGTAGCAGGAACGTCAGGTAAACGTTGTGTGACAAATTTGAAGCATGGGGTGTTCTACGATTGCTTTCCTTATGAGTGGCGGTCGGGGATGAGCGATGGTCTTTTCCTACCAATCTATCCCTGTAGGAGCATGCGCGTAGTGCTTAGTTTTGATGACTTGTAGATTTTTGCAATAAGTATGTGATTTCTTTATGACTAATGTTGGGTCATTGGATTATATGCACTCTCACCCTTCCATCATTGCTAGCCCCTTAGGTACTGTGCATTGCCCTTTCTCACCTTGGGACTTGGTGCAAACTTCGCCGGTGCATCCAAACCCCGTGATATGATACGCTCTATCACACATAAGCCTCCTTATATGTTCCTCAAAACAGCCACCATACCTACCTATTATGGCATTTCCATAGCCATTATGAGATATATTGCCATGCAACTTACCACTGTTCCATTTATTATGACACGCTCCATCATTGTCATATTGCTTTGCATGATCATGTAGTTGACATCGTATTTGTGGCAAAGAAACCTTCATAATTCTTTCATACATGTCGCTCTTGATTCATTGCATATCCCGGTACACCGCCATAGGCATTCACATAGAGTCATATTTTGTGCTAAGTATCGAGTTGTACTTCTTGAGTTGTAAGTAAGTAGAAGTGTGATGATTTTCATTATTAGAGCATTTTCCCATGTGAGAAAGGATGATGGAGACTATGATTCCCCCACAAGTCAGGATGAGACTCCGGACGAAAAAATAAAAAAAAGAGGCCAAAGAAGCCCAAATAACAAAAAGGAGGCCAAAGAAGCCCAAACAAAAAAATGAGAGAAAAAGAGAGAAGGGACAATGTTAGTATCCTTTTTCCACACTTGTTCTTCAAAATAGCACCATGATGTTCATGATAGAGAGTTTCTTATTTTGTCACTTTCATATACTAGTGGGAAGTTTTCATTATAGAACTTGGCTTGTATATTCCAATGATGGGCTTCCTCAAAATTCCCTAGGTCTTCGTGAGCAAGCAAGTTGGATGGACAACCACTTAGTTTCTTTTGATGAGCTTTCATATATTTATAGCTCTAGTGCATCTGTTGCATGGCAATCCCTACTCCTCGCATTGACATCAACTGATGGGCATCTCCATAGCCCATTGATTAGCCGCGTCAATGTGAGTCTTTCTCATTTTTTGTTTTCTCACATAACCCCCATCATCATATGCTATTCCACCCATAGTGCTATGTCCATGGCTTGCGCACATATATTGCGTAAAAGTTGAAAGAGTTCGAAAAGGCTAAGTATGAAATAATTGCTTGGCTTGTAATCAGGGTTGTGCATGATGGGAGCATTTTGTGTGACGAAAATGAAGCATGGCCAAACTATATGATTTTGTAGGGATATGCTTTCTTTGGCTATGTTATTTTGATAAGACATAATTGCTTGGTTAGCATACTTGAAGTATTACTATTTATATGTCGATATTAAAACTTTGTCTAGAATCTTTTGGATCTAAACATTCATGCCACAATAAAGAGAATTACATTGAAAATTATGTTAGGTAGCATTCCGCATCAAAAATTCTATCTTTATCATTTACCTACTCAAGGATGAGCAGGAATTAAGCTAGGGGATGCTTGATACGTCTCAAACGTATCTATAATTTTTTATTGTTCCATGCTATTATATTATCTGTTTTGGATGTTTAATGGGCTTTATTATGCTCTTTTATATTATTTTTGGGACTAACCTATTAACCGAAGGCTCAGTGCAAATTGTTGTTTTTTTGCCTATTTCAGTGTTCCGTAGAAAAGGAATATCAAATGGAATCCAAACGGAATGAAACCTTTGCAAGGATCTTTTTTGGAACAAACAGAATCTAGGAGACTTGGAGTGGAAGTTAAGGAAGCAACGAGGCGGGCACGACGCAGGAGGGCGCGCTCAGGGGGGTAGGCGCGCGCCCCACCCTCATGGGCACCTCGTAGCTCCACCGACCTACTTCTTTTGCCTATATATACACTTATACCCTGAAAACATCCAGGGGAACCATGAAACCACTACTTTTCCACCGCCGCAACCATCTGTACCCGTGAGATCCCATCTTGGGGCCTTTTCCGGCGATCTGCCGGAGGGGGATTCGATCACGGAGGGCTTCTACATCAACACCATAGCCTCTCCGTTGATATGTGAGTATTTTACCACGGACCTTCGGGTCCATAGTTATTAGCTAGATGGCTTCTTCTCTCTCTTTGGATCTCAATACAAAGTTCTCCTCGATGTTCTTGTAGATCTATTCGGTGTAATACTCTTTTGCGGTTTGTTTGCCGAGATATGATGAATTCTGGGTTTATGATCAAGATTATGTATGAATATTATTTGGATCTTCTCTGAATTCTTATAAGCATGATTTTATATCTTTGCAAGTCTCTTCGAACTATCAGTTTAGTTTGGCCTACTAGATTGATCTTCCCTTGCAATGGGAGAAGTGCTTAGCTTTGGGTTCAATCTTGCGGTGCTCGATCCCAGTGACAGAAAGGGAAACGACACGTATTGTATTGTTGCCATCGAGGATAAAAAGATGGGGTTTATATCATATATCTTGAGTTTATTCCTCTACATCATGTCATCGTGCTTAAAGCGTTACTATATTCTTATGAACTTAATACTCTAGATGCATGCTGGATAGCGGTCGATGTGTGGAGTAATAGTAGTAGATGCAGAATCGATTTGGTCTACTTGACACAAACGTGATGCCTATATTCATGATCATTGCCTTAGATATCATCATAACTATGCACATTTATATCAATTGCTCGACAGTAAATTGTTCACCCACCGTAATACATGCTATCATGAGAGAAGCCACTAGTGAAACCTATGGGCCCCGGGTCTACTTTACATCATATATGTTTCCAATCTACAATTCTAGTTTACTATTTATTTTGCAATTTTTACTTTTTTCAATCTATACAACAAAAATACCAAAAATATTTATCTTATTATCTTTATCAGATCTCACTTTTGTAAGTGGCCGTGAAGGGATTGACAAGCCCTTTATCACGTTGGTTGCAAAGTTTTGATTGTTTGTACAGGTACTAGGCGAGTTGCATGTAGTCTCCTACTGGATTGATACCTTGGTTCTCAAAAACTGAGGTAAATACTTATGCTACTTTGCTGCATCACCCTTTCCCCTTGAAGGGAAAACCAACGCATGCTCAAGAGGTAGCAGCGGCCTCCTTGCCGGCGACCCTTCTTCTTTTTGTGCGGCCTCGTCGATATGGTCAGGTAATCCACACCCCACCCACACCATCCTCCTCCTTCCCCGTCCCACATGCCCCGATCGATGCCGCGACACCTTACACCAAAATCACTAGCCCCGTCCTCCAAAGCACCGCCCACAACCATTTTGCACGCATTATAACGTGGAGCTATGTAGCATCTAGTAGCAGAGAAGCAAATTGCGGCCATACGCGCAGACGAGGTCGCTCTGGCTGCCATGTGTGCCGACCGCCAGATCTTGGAGGAGTACCTTGTCTTCGAGGCCACGATCGACACCACAATGCAGTTGTCTACTTTCAAGTACAGTTCGTACTCTTTTCTCGAGGCCACCGTAAGTGCCTTCTATTGATTTGTCCTCTATAATGTTAATATGCAATCTGATATTCTGAAATGTAATGTTCAATTAACAGTTTGCTCCAAGAATTGCTACATTTCGCAGTACTTTTCTCAAGCATTCTTTGTTTCTTAACTGTCTTATCTTCTAGTACATGTTTGTATTCTGCAATGTCGTGCTCATTTAACTATTTTGGTTCATTCAGTCTGATGTCCATTTAAATGTTTGGTTCAATTCTACAATTCAGATTTTATTTGTTGTGGGTACAACTTTGTATTGTATGCATGTGAGAAATAAATCGAATTTGGTTGTACTCAATACATATTCTACTGATAGTATGGCAACTCTCAGTTAACCTGATCAAGATGTTCCTTATATGTGTTGCAGGGAAACAATGGGAGACACTGCGGTTTACCATCGAGATGTGCTCATGCATGGTCCTTTCGCTAATAGCACATTATTATGCAGTTGCAGGAATCATTCTAATATTTAGGTTTCTTACAATTTGGTCTTGCACATGTAGGTCCTGCTGTCAGAGGCTTAGACCCACTATTAGACCCATTTTGCATATGGGGAAATGAGATGTCCATGAATATTAGTCAAGTCAAGAAACTTGCGACGAATAACAGCAAGATCTTTGTTTGCACTATGAAGAAGACATCAGTCAACTATGGGATGGTACTAACTCTTTTACCTTATTTTTACCCCTTGCGCCATTTCAAAATTTATAACAGCGATTTGTGCGTATCTTTGTTTTCAGTACTCACCGATGATTACCTCTAAAACCACCTACATGGTCAAGAGGTGAGGAAGGTATTCATTCAACACCCATGGTACAATATTGAAGCCTTCTTGAAGAGGACGAAGGTTGAGCGGGCAATTATCCATGGCCATTGGCCTAAAGTTGCAAGGACGTTCAGCATCACTTAAGGCTCAATATTCGCCTTCCACTTCTGCAGTTTCCCAGATGAGATTCAGTTGTCTATTTACCATGTATGATGCTACTTTTCCAAAGGTTTTCGATGTTGTATGTGAAACTTGGTGCTGTTGTTTAATGGCGTAGCTAGCTATACCCTTCTTTGGTGTAACAGAGTGTTGAAGCTATCTGATGTAATTCAATTATGAAATCCTTTTTGCCATTATACGGATATGAAATATTTGGTGTGTTTTATAAGAAATGTCGATTTGATTACTACATGGATTATCAATAATAGGCTAATTACCCGGCTTATTGGGGTTTTCTATTGCAGACAGTTAGTCAGACAACACCATGGGCGATGAAGTCAAACAACCCACACAGTTTCTAGAAAGTAGGCGTGTTAGATCAACTAACAATCACACACGGCTTCCGGCAAAGAACTGTTCGCATTAGCCGACCTTACACAAATGTTTCCACACAAAAAACTATGTGTGATATACATATGACCGGAAACATTTTCTGGGATTCACTGCGTGGGATGTACATACGAACAGAAATGATTGGGCTTCGATGCCTCGCCCGATCGCACACGAGCTCATTCTGCCCCTGCCTGTGTGGCTGGAGGGCCTATACCTGACGGTTTCTGGGTCAGGTGGGAAGGACCCCCGTATCGCACACACTCACTAGGTGACTGTTTAAAACTCCGTCGTGGAAAGGGGATAAAAATCATTTTATAGCACGTCTCTGCACCAATGAAGCTTCAATAAGAAACTGATTCATTTCAAGAAGCTGCGAAGGCCATGGTCAAGTGGGTTCCAAGACTACATCAGGTTCTACTTCATCAAGTACGACTACCACTCAAGGGTTCCCATCAAGTTGATGTGGATCCCAAAGAAGAAGAACTAGAGAGTTCTTGAGGGTACTCTGCCAACATACTTCACTCACATTCATTTTTGCAAGGACAAGTGCAATCAACTTCCATATTTTGCACTAGTTCATGGAGTCACAAACCCTCTTGTTGGTAAGACAAGGGACAAGGATATGTGTGTTTTACTCTATGTCTATGGATATTCTTGTATGTTCCTAGTGGGACTAACCCATGTAGGTATTGAAAGTGCAACACTCCAATGGATTGCTCCAAATGATTTACATCAACATTGAGCATCCACATCTTCAACATCTACATGAAGTCATCATCGACAAAACCCAAGGTTAGTTCATCCCTCTTAGGTGGGATATCCACTACTGCAGGATGGTCCAAACGCGACACTACGATCAGAGACCCTTCGACGAAACTGTGTGCGATGCCATAATCGCAAACGGTGGTGTAAAAACCAGTCAAAAAAGGTGCAAAACGTTTGCGATGACGGATGCATCAAACACGATTCAGATTTTAGTTGTGTCTGCGATGCAGGGCATACGGTTCAGTTCGGTTAACTGTTTGGGATGAGAAGGAACAAAAGAAACGGGTAGCCAGATGAAGGCGTGTGCGATATACAATATACGGTTCACTAGGATGAATTGTGTGTGATTAGGCAACACAATGGAAACGGTTCAACTGAACAAGATGTGTGTGATACCGGGCAAACATGTCTGTAATCGGAAATGTTTGCGAAGACCAATAATAATAGAGATGATTGCTGCTAATAAGCCGTGTGATTTTCTGTGTCTATAGTAGAAGAACATGTATATATATGTATATATATATATATATATATAACTGAAATAAACATCCAATTATATAAGTGACTATAAAGATCATTCACACACACCTCAATAAACAATTGCATGCATTCTAAAGTCGGAGAAACGATCGTCTAGTCATCTACTTCTTGTGACGCTCCCGCCATTGCTCTGTGGCTCAATCCCTCGTCTGGGGCAGGAAGGAGACACTTCCTCATGTCAACAATCCTCCTGTACATCTCGTAGCTTGTCTACGCGTCCATGGCCGTGTAATTGACATGTTGTTCATCCAGCCTCTCATGCCACACACTGTGCCAGGCGTTCTTGTCCTTATTGCTCTCATTCTTCATCTTCATGTAGTAGGGGGTCGATGATGGCCGAAGCGAGGTCAACCAGGGAGTTTAGTTTGTTTTTGTCGCTGCCCCAGACCTTGTAGTGGTGCTGGATGTTGACAAGATTTGGGCATTTCAAGTCGGGAACCTTGAGCGCTTTTAGATCATTGGTGGTGTCCAGCATAGCGAAACTGTAGTCGGAGCTGTGGATGAACCTGGAGAAACGCTCACAAGGCCTTGTGGCAAGGTGATAGTGGTAGATGAGGACGTCATGTCACACACATAACTGGGAAACGACAACCTTCTGATTGTGCCCGGCACGACCGATGGTGTACTCGAGGTCGAAGCCGACCACTCGGTACATGTGCTCGGCAAGGAACTGCTCCATAGTTTGGATGGACCTCTCCACCGAGACCGGATCATTCGTGTACACCATTGAGAGGGCCTTCTGCCTCACATGGGTGTCCACTACCTGATGCGTGGTGAACTACCCATTGTTGTCGTCGTCGACCGCTAGGAGCACCAATGGAGCCACAGGGAGCGCCATTGGAACTGCTGGATGTCCTCTCTTTATGTGTCATCGTGGGTGTGCTTATTGTGTCGTGTGACACGAGAGATATAAGGTAAATGGCCGCAGGAATAAATGGGGGCCGGGCGGCCTGGATTCTCTGTGCGTCTGCATGGCAGTTTTTGTAGCAGGGAACTGCATCGTTGTGCCGCACCCGGCGTAACCGCATGCACACGAATGTACGTGATCATGCGCCGGCCCCAAACACTGGCGGTACACGTTGAGGGACAAACGTTCATGAATTTCAGATGAGATTTGGAAGTATTAGAATTTAAAAACCACGTATCTCAATGTTTTGCCGACAATCAACGGTGCCCTGGTGTTTGAAATTCATTCTCATTCTTGCATGGGACATAAGCATGCACCCAAGGACACATATTTGATTTTTCAACCAATTTATATGCACTGGAGCATGTGCATGTAGTTCAAATTTGAATTATGCACATAAATGCATTGAAAACTCAGTTAATGCATAAAAATGTCCAAACGAACCCCAAAAAATCAGAAAAAATGACACAACACTCCTGTTGTTCTATGTTGACACGAGAAAGTTTTTGAAAGCAATAAGGGGCAATGGATATCGTTTCGTCCCCAAAGGTGGGATGTTCCCTACCGAAACCATCATGCTTGTTGGGAGAAGCTCTGGTTTGTGAGAAGCATATACCCAAACCTGCCCCAAATGGGATAAAAAATTTACCACGGCATGTTGATGCCGCTCCATGATAGCATGCCAAATTTCATGAATTTCAAACGAGTTTTGGATTTACTAGAAATTAAAAACCAAGTATCTCAATGCTTTGCCGGCAATCAACGTTGCCCTGGTGTTTGAAATTCATTCCCATTTCTTGCATGGGACCTAAGCATGCACCCAAGGACACAGATTTGATTTTTCAACCAATTTATATGCACTGGAGCATGTGCATGTAGTTCAAATTTTAATTATGCACATAAATGCATTGAGAACTCAGTTAATGCATAAAAATGTCCAAAGGAACCCCGAAAAATCACAAAAATTGAAAAAACACTCTTGTTGTTCTATGTTGACACGATAAAAATTTTGAAAGCAATAAAAGGCAATGGATATCATTTCGTCCCCAAAGGTGGAACGTTCCCTACCGAAACCATCATGCTTGTTGTGAGAAGCTCTGGTTTGTGAGGCGCATATACCCAAAACTGCCCCAAATGGGACAAAAAAATTACCACGGCATGTTGATGCCGCTCCATGATAGCATGCCAAGTTTCATGAATTTCAGACGAGTTTTGGATTTACTAGAATTTAAAAACCAGGTATCTCAATGTTTGGGGTCGAGTGACGGTGCCAGGGTGCTTGACATTCATTCCCATTTCTTGCATGGGACCTAAACATGTTACCAAGAACACATATTTGAATCTTCAACCAATTTATATGCACTAGAGCATGTGCATGTAGTTCAAATTTGAATTATGCACATGAATGCATTGAAAACCAAGTTAATGCATAAAAATGTCCAAACGAGCCCCGAAACATCACGAAAATTGACACAATTGTCCTGTTGTTCTATGTTGTGTGGCGACTAGACCTCAAACAGTCTGACCTCTGTGCATCAATGTCATCCCTGGATCGGTAATGTTGACACGCACAGTACTTGAAGGATTTATAACAGAGTAGCAATCACACACTTAGTACATCGAATGTCTCAAAAGAGAACTTATTACAATAAATATGGCTTAAGGCCATCTAAAACGATAACAGCAGAAGGATTGGAAGATAAAGTGAGTCCATCAACTCCAACGGCATCACTGAGTGAAATACCACGACCTAAGGCTCCTTACTCGTCGTCTGAAAAGTCTGCAGCATGATACGTTGCAGCCCGAAAACGAGCTAAGTGATCAACGGGTGGTGGTGGTGGTGGGTTGTTGTTGTTGTTGTTCCCCTGATTCTGATTCTGGACTAGTATCTTCATCAATGCATTCTGCTGCTGGATCAACTGAGTGAGCTCCGGTGGAAGGCAAATCCATTGTCGCGTCTCGGAGGCAGCTGCTGGGTATAGAGAAGGTGAGAAAATAGAATAGAATGAGGTTTAGGGAAAAACACTACCCATATGCACAAGAGACAAACACAAACATAACACTCAATCAATCAAGCAAGGCATACAATCGGTCTAACTATCATTACAAAAAAGCTCGGACTATACTATATACATGGGGGAATACTACTACTGTTATGGTGGTCGATTAGAAAAATTGATCGGTCGAAGACTCCATGATATCTGCTCCAGCTTCATCAACATAGTCATCATCACTATTGTCGGGGTCCGAGTCGGTGTCGTCGATGATGAGGTAGTTCTCCGGGCAAGTGGAATCGTCCTCTTCTCCTCCTGGCGCGGGATCTCCCATGTATACCATGTATACTCCGATCTTCCTTGTCAAGTTGTCATTCTTCTCCACTAGTACGACGATTTCCTCCTCATAGTCTTCGCGTGTAGCCTTGAGTTATTCCTCCAGCTCTATGATCCTAGTCATTGCCTTCTTCAGATCCATCATGCCTGCGCACATCGGATTCTCCTGGCAGCGAATGTGCTGGTTTAACTCCTGGATGAAAGCTGCAATAGATCAATCCTTCTTGGTGTTCATCATCTCCCATTGCTCATCTCGGTGCCCACAAATCTGGTAGATAGTATCTTTGAGATCCTTGTGGTAGACTTCTCCAATGCGTCCCATGGTGATGTGAGCTGCCATACTCTTTCCTAGACTCCAAGTTGGTGCATCAAAGGAAAACTCTATGGGCTCAGTGACTGGCGTGAAGGTCCTTCCTGGAACTTGAACTTGAATCATCCAATGCTCCTCTTCTGGTAAAGTGGTGTTGTAAGTCACAGTGAATCTTGGTATTCCGATGTTCAGGTACCTAGTAACTTCCTTCAAGTGGCGTCCAAAAGGGGTGTCTTCATCCGTTGTGCAAACTTGTTCCTTGAGTCTGCCATCCTAAAGAGTAGAAAATGGAGAGGAGTCAGAAATGAGAAGAGAGTAGTGATCTAGGGCTTTTGCTTAGTGGTTGTGTCCTACAGCCAGCGTGTGCTCTGATACCATCTTGTAGCGACCAGACCTCAAACAGTCCGACCTCTGTGCATAAGTGTCATCCCTGGATCGGTAATGCTGACACACACAGCACTCGAAGGATTTATAACAGAGTAGCAATCACACACTAATTACATCGAATGTCTCAAAAAAGAACTTATTACAATAAATATGTCTTAAGGCCATCTAAAATGATAACAGCAGAAGGCTTGGAAGATAAAGCGAGTCCATCAACTCCAACGGCATCACTGAGTGAAAGACCACTACCTAAGGCTCGTTACTCGTCGTCTGAAAAGTCTGCAACATGATACGTTGTAGCCCGAAAATGGGTCAACACATGGAATATGCTGGCAGTGTAACACAAGAGAGTAATGAAACAAAAATATTGCTATCACTACTTGCATATATGGCTAGTGGAGGATGTATGGTTAACATGTTTTGTGAAAAGCCAATTTTCCCTACAACCAAGGAATAAATTTCATTTAACTATCGTGGTAGTTGTTAAACATTGAGAAGGTTCCTCCAACTCAATCCCAATTAAGCAATCATCATTAAACCCAATCAAAATTTATAATAAGAGTGATGAGATCCACATGATAATCCAAGAACTAGACACTCAAGATGTCCATAACCGGGGACACGGCTAACCATGATTAGTTTATACACTCTGCAGAGGTTTGTGCACTTTTTTCCACAAGACTCGAATACATCCATGATCGGAGATTCGAGACACAGTCTTTCTGAAGCATTAACTCTCTACTCTGGATAGACAGTACCACCTACTACCCTCTACATCTGCTAGTCTACCTGTTCACGCAACTTACTCAACCATGCTAGAGCCCATAATGGCTTGTGGCTCCACACGGAAGTTTCTAGCATGAATAGTCTTATGATCTCTTTGAGCCTGGGGTGGCAGGCCGTAGGATGATCACACGGGTCCTCTGGGATATCCTAGGACAACACTGGATTCTCCAGGTGCCCACACGTAATCCACCCAGATGTGTATTTAAGTTGCCACCTTAAGTTGAACCATTAATTAACAAACTCACAACTGCCATGGATACACTCAACCCCAATCCACGTCTACGAACATAGCATAGCAATATAATCAATCTAGAAGTAACTCCCAAAGGTTTGATGATAAACAGGTGAATAGGTACTACCTCATCTACTTCCCAAACCCACAATTTAATCAGATCTAACAATGAAATTGTGTGAGGTTTGATCCAATGCAATAAAAGTGGGTAGTAAAGAGATATGATCAAAGTGTTACTTGCCTTGCTGATGATCCGCGAAACCTAGAGACTCGTAGTAACACGCTTCGCACTCCGGGTACTCTATCGCAAACAAACAAACAAACAATAAGAATTCAAACAAGAGCACGGTAAAACTCAAATAAGAGATCTAACCATAAAGTTCAACTTAAGAACTCCGGTATGCAAAAAGAATCAAATCAAACGAAGCAACAAAACTCAAACGGCGAAAGAAAGAAGATCCAATTACTAATCTGGACTAGAGTCGAATTTTACGGTAGCAAAATCTTGTTCAAGTTGGTTAAACAGAAGGAGGGATTCATGATGAAGACCGAGGCGCTTGAATCACCTGATTCCGATAAACGAGCGAAAAGTTATACTAGAACGAAAATCGGATCAGAAATCGTGATCGGAAATAATCGTGAAAAATCCTAGAAAAGGAAAAACTGACGAACAGACTAACGAACGAACGTTCGCTATCTGTGGCTAACGGGCGAAAACCGTTTGTTAAAACGAACGTACGGACGAACGTCCGCTATTTAACCGAACCGAGAAAAACCGAACCAATCTAATAAAAAAACGAATCCAGGATTCTAAAAAAACCGATGGAACCTAAGAAAAAACGGCGGTTAACCCGGGAAAAGCGGCGGCGCGGGCGGTGGCGCTATGGTTTGGGCGGCGGCATCAGCTGGGTGGGCTCGGGGTCCGGGCCCCGGCTTATAATGTCGGCCGGGCGGAGTCCCGATCGGACACGGCCTGTTAGGCGGTTCTTTTTTTAAACAATTTCGGCGTGCAGAAAAAGAAAGAAAAAGAGTACTAAACCGACTCCAAAAATTCCAAAATAAGTTTTCCCTATCCACTAAAGACATACCGGACAAGGTGAACATTTATTTGGGCCTGTAATGCAAATTTGAAAAACACATATTTTTCCTATACAAATAAAATAGCTATAAAATCCGAATAAAATCAAATATTTTATTTTAATATTTTTCCTCCAATATTTCAGTAATTTTGGAGAATTCATATTATCTCCCCTCATATATTTTAATCTGAAATATTTCCAGAGAGAAAAATAATTAAAACCAATGATCCTTGTTTCGATATTTGATAAAATTCAAGTACGAAAACGGTGAAATCCCCAACTCTCTCCGTGGGTCCTTGAGCAGCTTAGAATTTGAAGAATCGCAAATCGAAATGCAATAAAATACGATATGCATGAATGATCTATATATAACATTCCAAATTAAAAATTAGGGAAGTTACATGTTGACACGAGAAATTTTTTGAAAGCAATAAGAGGCAATGGATATCGTTTCGTCCCCAAATATGGGACACTCCCTAACGAAACCATCATGCTTGTTGTGATAAGCTTTGGTTAGTGAGAAGCATGTACCCAAACCTGCCCCAAATGAGACACACATTTTACCACGACATGTTGATGCCGGTCCATGATAGCATGCTAAGTTTGATGAATTTCAGACGAGTTTTGAATTTAATAGAATTTAAAAACCAGGTATCTCAATGTTTGCGACTGGTGATGGTGGCAGGTTGTTTGACATTCATTCCCATTTCTTGCATGGGAGCTAAGCATGCAACCAAGGACACATATTTGAATTTTCAACCAACTTTTATGCATTAGAGCATGTGCATGTAGTTCAAATTCGAATTATGCACATAAATGCATTGAAAACTCAATTAATGCATAAAAAAGTCCAAACGAACACCGAAAAATCCCAAAAATTGACACAACACTCCTATTTATCTATGTTGACACTAGGAAAAAATTGAAATTGAGAAGAGGCAATGGATATCGTTTCGTCCAGAAAGGTCAAACGTTCCCTATCGAAACCATCAGGCTTTTTGTGAGAAGCTCTGGTTTGTGAGAAGCATATATCCAAACCTGTCCCAAATGGGACAAAAAGTTTACCACGACATGCTGACGCCGCTCCATGACAACATGCCAAGTTCCATGAATTTCAGACGAGCTTTGGATTTACTAGAATCTAAAAACCAGGTATCTCAATGTTTGCGGCCAAGTGACGGTGGCAGGGTGTTTCACATTCATTCCTATTTCTTGCATGGGACGTAAGCAGGCAACCAAGGACACAGATTTGAATTTTCAACTAATTTATCTGCATTAGAGCATGTGCCTGTAGTTTAAATTTGAATTATGCACATGAATGCATAGAAAACTGAGTTAATGTATAAAAATGTCCAAGGGAACCCCGAAAAATCCCAAAAGTTGACACAACACTCATATTGCTCTACGTTGACACTATGAAAAAATTTGAAATCGAGAAGAGGAAACGGATATCGTTTCGTCCAGAAAGGTGAAATGTTCTCAACCGAAACATGTTGGTGCCCCGGAGCATGTGCATGTAGTTTAATTTTCAATTATGCGCCTGAAATGGCTAAAAAATAAATTTAATGTATAAAATGTTCAAAAGAACACTAAATAGTTCCAATTCTTTTATGACACACATATAGTTGCATGTTCACTGCATATAAAAGGTCTAGCAATTCAAACACCATCCATTGTCGCTATGACCCCATTATGTAATTCAAATCAAGATGAAAAATCAAGTAGATCGCACATAGTTTATTATCACCAACCGTGTGAGATGCAACACAAAATATCTTGGAGCACTGTCGGTGTATAGTACGCCTATGGCTTATGCGAGAAGGTGTGTCGGCTATAGTCCACCGCGTATCAAGCACACTAGCTCGCTCCTCAAATATCATTTCACTGTTCAATCATCGCCGGTGAAAGATGGGAACGTGGACCCGCATCGTGAGGGCAACTTCGGTGTCTCACTCCGACGAGAGGATGGCCGCAGCCGCCATGCGTGTGCTAACAAGGTGCATGAGCGTGGCCACAATCTGTGAATGGACGGGCAAGGCAGCCCAAACGACCGTTGTTGCTTCTCAGGTGGCGGTGGCAACATCTGCCTCGGGGATAGCAACTGGCGAGAGCAGCACAGCAGCTGTCCGTTCCACAGCGGTGGCCTTAGACCTGATGGAAGCCACCCATGACCATGTCGAGGCCAGCCACGCCCAGCTCGTGGTGGTCACCGCACAAATCGAACGAAGCTTGTCTGACAAGGGTCGGCAACCCACGGCCGAAGAGTTGGCAATCGCCGACAGCGTTAGAGCAGCCGTCTGTTCCTCCGCCGCATACCTTTCGACGACGGAGCCCGTCCAAGCCCAGATCATGGCTGCCCACTCCCAGCTCGTGGCGGCCTTTTCCAAAGAGATGGCGAGATGCTTGCGGAGTATGGTGCGATGGATGCCATGGATCCCCTTCCCGAAGAGACCGTCGGGCGCGAGCTGGACATGGAGGCGGCGACGGAGATCGACTAGCACCAACCATAGTACTAGTACTCTTTGTTTTGTTTAATTATGTCACACCCTGATTTTGATGCCACAACACTTAAGCTAATAAATCATGATAAAATGTGGTTTGACAAAAACTTTTGAGTGTTTTGGATTTTGCTTGATTTGATTTTTTATGTTGTTTGCAAGTGCTCTAAAAATCAAATAAAGCCTCCAACTCTTATACTCCTTCTCGTTGATCCAAAACCTCTTCCCAATGATCATGCCATGTGTATTTTCTTACAAAAATAATTTGGCCAAATAGTATTTTCAAAAATTAGTTTTTCCAAAAACCCCTTGATTGAGGATTGCACTGCAAGTACTTAATTAAGGGCAGTAAAAATCTTTCCAAAAATATAGGTTACCCAGAAACCACAAAATAATAATTTTAAAAGTTATTTTCCTATTTTATTTAAAGGCTTTTTCTGTAGGCCAGAAATGGTCTTAAATATGTTAAAATTATTTAAAAGCTTTAAAAATATTTGATAAAAATTAGGGAGACTCAATGGACATATATTTTCCATATATATGAGTTTCAACACATGGTCATGATCAAAATATTGGACAAAACCTCCCAAAACCATTTCTGCTCATTTCAAGGATTTGAAATATTTCTACAGGAAATATTTTCATAAAAATCCAAGAAAAATTATAACATGTCACATATGACATTTTTGATGATCTTGCCAAGTACCATGTCATGGAGAAGAGTATAACCCCATGAAACCCTCTCAAAACCACTCCTGTCCTTTTTCAAGGTTGAACAGCTTTGCACTGTCAAACATGTCCAAATGCTTTCAAACTTGGTGCACATTCTCAAATGGTGTAATAATGCATCTAGACCAAATGGCACAAGTTGGAGAGAATTTTATCTTGATCAAAGTACCCCAAAACCCTCTCTGACCAGAATCAAATTTGAACAAGTTTGTACTGCCAAATCTTTCTCCTTGACCCCAACTTTTGTGAGCATGTTAACATGACCAAATGATGACACTACACCAAGTGGTGCATCGAGGAGAATTGATTTGCTTGACTAAATCTTGGTAAAACCATTTCTGTTGATTTCTAGGGTTTACCAAAGTTACATTGGCCACTTTGACCAAATGAGCTCAAATTTGGAGGAACACCCTAATTATATGTTACATTTCGCCCTGTGGAGTCTCATTCCAAATGGAGTTCATTTGCTTACCCAAACAAGCGTCAAACACCTTCTGCCACTTTACCAAAATTCCATTTTTGACCTCTTCCACTAATCTCCATGGCCTCAACTTTTTACCACATCTCCTCCTAGTTCCCCTCTACCTCCAGTAACAATGGCTGCCTCTCAGCTCAATGATTGAGGAGTGAAACCACCTCTTTCTCTCTCTGGACAGCCCACTTCTCCCTCTTCCTCACCTCCCTCCTCACTCCACTGGCCACCCAGGGCATCCAATGCTTCCTCCCCTTTGTTTACTCACCCCACAAGGCCCCAGACACTAGTGGACATGCCCCTGGTGCATAAACAATGCCATGGCATGCCAATTGGGCGCTCTGGAGCACGCTATAGTGCGCTCCCGCACTGTAGCCACCCCCTGCCAGGCACCTCCGGCCACCTCGGGCCTCCCTAGCGCGCCCGACGAGACGCCTCGGCGTCCGGGACACGGCACGCTGCCGGCCCCCTCCTCTTTCTCTCTCTCCTGCCCCTGCCCACACGCGCACCATGGCCGCCCGAGAGCTCCAATGAGCGGGCTCACACGCGCGGCGTCTCTGACCCTTCCCCGCTCCCTCTCTTCTCCCCCTCGGCGTAGTACACATCCAGGAACACCCCAGACACGGCGCCCTCTTCCCCCGAGCCCTGCAATGACGAGCGTGAGCTCGCTGGCGCACGGGTCTACGGACCTCGCCGTTCACCTATTTAGAGGTCTCCCCGAGCTCTCCTCTCCTCAGCACTCGCCCTCTCACTCCCCAAATCGCCCCCTGCACCACTCACCCCTCTCCAGACGAGCCCGAGCTCGAGATCGAGCTCGAGCTCCGCCGCCTTGGGTCATCATCGATCTCAGCGTACGGGCTCCCTCCGCCCCTCCTCTCTCTTGATCTGGACCTTCCACACCTCCCTGATCATTTCCCCTCTGTTTCCCCTCTCTCTTGCAGTCGGAAACAGCCGGAGCCATCAGCGCCCGACGCTCCTCCACCGCAAACCTCGTCGCCGGCGAACCCCTGTACCCCGGCGACCAACTCCGGCACCACCCGAACGGCGACACGACGAGGAGCACAGTGGTGCCATCAGCTCACCCTGCCGTGCCCGGATACGTCGCCGGTGAGCTCGCCCCCCTCTCTGGCCGGGGTTGAAGACGACGGCCGTGGGGCCCGTTGGTCAGCCTCACACCCTGACGGGGGGGCCCACCCGTCAGGTTTAAACACGCACGCGCGCGCACTGGTTCGCTGCGTCGGCTAAAGGCGTACTTCGCCTTTACGCCTTCGACGTGGCAGCCCTGCGCGAGCTGGATTCCCTCTGGGCCTGCTGCACTGTGGCCCTTCTGGCCCAGTTGCACAGTGGTGCTTGTCCTTTTTCTTTTTCTCAAAACTTGCAAAAATTCCACAGGATTAAATATTTATCCAAATGGAATAATTCCAACTCCTAAAATCTTAGAATAATCCCACCTATTTAATGGTGTAACTTTCATAAATATCCATCAAACTTTTCTGCACTGTTCAAATTTAAATTCAAATTTGAGCATTTATATTCCCCTATAAAAATCGATTTCTCCTATTATACAGCTCCAAATTCATAACTAATAATTTTCACCCTCTTAGATTTCCCCCTAGTATTTATCAAAAATAAGTTGACATTTTTCTGAGCACTTTGGTTTTTCTGTTTTACTATTGCCTTATTTCCTCGTTATTTTCTTGCGACGAATAGATCCCGTATTTAACGAAGTAGTTGGATAAGAAGAAGGAGAAGGACTTGAATACTTTGAAGACTAAGGCAAGCAGCCCTTTGACCATGTCTATGAAACCCCTTTTTATGCATGTCATATAGCACTTTATTAGTGTTGCTTCGAAATCATGATGTGATGGTAACCACTTTGGTGGGTTGCCCTTGTTACTTCTTCGTTGGTACCTGCATTATGCATGACCCTACCTTCTTATGAGGGTTATGCCGGTGGGAGTAGATAGGATGCCAAAGTAGTTGCTACGCAAAGTGTGTGTGTTGTTTTCGAAAATGGATTAGATTTAAGATTTGTCGACTGTCCCAACCTTACATGCGCAACCACTCTACCCTTATATGGGAAAGGGCATTATTGATTACCTAGGTCGATACTAGCTTGGAGCCCGCATTACTAGTGACGGGGGAGAGTTGGTGCTCTCTCTCGGGACGGGGTCGTGCCAGGTAGGGCGGCCATGATTGTTTTCACAGGGCACCGGATACACCGTTGTGTCCCCTCTCGGATGTTACGATCTCGAGTGAGTCTCGCATGATGTTCATCGTGAGGATACAGAACAACGAGTGGACTCCATGTTAGTGTCGTCTAGGGAAAGATAGTGATCGGGTGCTTTTCCCCGGGTACTTGAGGTACCGCGGGTCGTGGATGACACGGAAGTTCCCCGGATCTTGTGGGTAAAGTGTGCAACCTCTGCAGAGTGTAAAACTATTCGAATAGCCGTGTCCACGGTCAAGGACAGTTGGGTGGTGCTGCTTAAACTACGCCCACGTGTTTACAAACCAGTGTGTGTGTTGGATAAGTGGGAAGAACTATTTAGGTCAAGTCAAGGACTTGACATGATTGAGTTGGGTTGGTGCCCACTCTATTTATGTTGATTCTGTAACCTGTCCTCATGGTTACTTGAATTCTACTGATGCATGTCTTACAAGTTGTCGAACATGTCATTGCACTCAAAACTAGCTTTCCGCAAAGATTTACCTATATCATGCATTAATGTACCTTGAACCAAAACATGGGTTGCTTGCGAGTATATTCAAAGTACTCATTGGCTTGCCACTGGTTATTTAATTGGCCAGGAATGGAAGAACAGGAGTTCGAAGAAGAATTCTTTGGAGACGAACATGTGAACTAGGACGTTTCCCAGTCAGAATGCCTGTAGGGTTAAGGCAGATGGCATGGGTTCTACTTATCGACGAAGATTTCCGCTGCTTGTGTTTCATTTGATGTTCAGCCCTTAAGGCTTTATCTATGTAAGACTTGACCATAATGGTCATAATTTGTGTAAGACGGTATGTATGGATGTATGACTCTTGTTATTCAGCCTCTGTGTGTTCAGTGAGCATTGATCTCTGGGATCACTGTACACGTGCATTCGGTGATCACGACTTATGAGTCGGGGTCCCCACAGAGCTGGTATCAGAGCCATCCTGACTGTAGGAAGCCTTAGTCAGCATGGACGTTAGTTAGCTTGAGACCATCTAAACTTCTCTTCTTTTCTAAGCTTACCAAACCCGAGGGATATTTTCCATATTGACCTTCCCCATTCAACTTTTGTAGATGGCTGTCGCCCCCTTGAGACTCCTTATGACAGGATTTCCATCACTCCTAAAGGACTGCCTCCAACAATGCCACTATCCCTTGCTGCCCATATACACCCTGCATGAACTGGAAAATGATGTGCTCGAGAAGGAGTTCTACGCCAAGGTTTTTGTGCCTGCCAAGACCTCACCCCAGGGGTGGTTCTTCATTGGACAACCCATGCCAACAAAAGACCTGGCCATTCAGCAAGTGGCATATGAAGCGCTCCTCCGACTTCGAGGCCTCTTCCAGAAATGAAAGAAGAACACGCCACCCGCTATCTACCTGGAAAGAAGGGATTTGGAACCCCAGCTCAAGTAATGATTTCCCCAGAAGATGAGGATCCAACCCTCAAGTACCAGATCCACTTCATCAACACAGGAGACTACCTTCTGCGTCACCTTACCGAAGCATTCCTTAAGGCTCGCCAAGACCTCCCTTCACTTCTGCATCTCCACTGCATCGAGAAGAAGAAGGTGGCCGAGCAAGGACATCAAATCAGTGCCTTACAAGCCCACCTTGCCAATCAAGAGCAACAAATCGAGGAACTTCGGAAAACCCGCAACCAAACCCCATGCAGGAGGCATAGGAATGAATTTCCATATCCACCTCGTAGAAGATCGTCGTTAGGCCATCGACAACATAATGCAAGACTGGATAACAACCTTTTTGCTTCCGTCACTTGTCACGGGTGTGGTGAACTTGGGCACATTAGAAGGATGTGTCCCAACAAGCAGCCAACTGTCGCATGCCCTTTGGCACCACAAGGGGAACCCAGAAACTGATGACTGAACGCCCTTCTCTCCTAGCAAGCATGACTACCGAGTCCGAGGACCCCTGGGGTAGGATGAGTCATGTAACCCCGTATGCGTAGTCGAGTCCGTGAGATGGTTCGAATGGAACCATGTTTTGTGTTGCTTGTTTTTACTTGTTGTGTTTTGATATAAGTCGCACATTTGCCCTAGGCAGCTTGTACGCGACTATATCACCTATCTTATCTTAATAAAGGTGCGTGGCCTTAACGACACTTGTTTGCTTGAACTTGCACGATAGAACCCCCCTTTAAACATCCCCTCCGCTACTTCCCCCTCTCATCTCTCGCCTCAATTGAAGACCGGCAAGACAAGCTACACCAAGGATTCCACCTCGGCAGCCAACTAGCACTGAAGACTTTTTGTTGCAGCCTCCTCGACCAAGTGAAACCCCGTAGAGTTTTGTTTAACCCCCCCCAGACTAGAAACCCATTCCTAGACCCTTAGAGACTTCACGAGATACCCCAGCTCGAGTCGTTAACCATGTGCTTAACCCATAGAATTGCAAGAGAACCAGTTAAGCCTCTGTAAACCTTGCACAACACTGGGTTCGTTATGGAACTAGTGGACATAGTGAACGAGCACATTATCATCCTAATATAGCACCAGAATTGACGATGCCATAGGGAAGACCAGTTTGAGGATATAGGAACAGAGGACAAATGACTTGATGAGTTTATATCAATGATTTGAGGAATTATATGAGACCATTTGGTGGATTATGAGGCTTTCATGTTGGTAGATGAACTTGGTGGGATCATGGGTATAGGTTAGCATAGCTTTCATTACCCCTGGAGTAAATTGGATTTTGTGGGATTATAATCGCAAGGTGAAATTCTTGGAAGTATAAGGATTTGACTTAGCCAGGGGATATTGATAGGAGATAGTTGGCATTATGATAATGACTTGGTGGAAACATGTAGGAATTCTCAGTGGACAAGAGATTTGGTTTTAAGTACGTGATCCTAGCTGAGTATAGATGTTGAGTAAGTCTACATGGTTCGGAGTAAATTGGATTTAGACCGATGATCTCGATTATGATACCATGTTTCTTGGAGGACAATAAACTAGGAGATCGGATTAATTGTTGGAGTTTATCTAGGGATATGTATGAGCTGGATCTTGGAGTTTACCTGATCATGATAATGGAAATTGATGGACCTACTATAGTAGAGACAGCCCTTTCAAGCATTTCGGGATTATATGGACTTTAGGAGATCATGTGGAACATCATAAACATTGGATTTGTAGAATTAAATGGATTATGTAGTGATTGATGAAAGCTAATGGGCTGTTGGTTGATTCATAGGAAGGAAACAAGATCTTGGAGTGGCTTACGACGTGTTTCCTTAGGATAGAGATGCTTTATCATGGACCTTGGATCAATAGACTGAGCACTTGGATTGTGGTGATTGAATTCAAGCTTAGCAGCTTATATGCTCTACCCATGGATTTCTAGGGGTAGCCATACATACGAGTTTGGGGATTGTAGTCATATATGATTTTGTTAAACCTCCTCTCGAGAGTCATGAGGATATGAATAACATGAGTGATGATTGGAGTTGACCTATACGGGATGATTCTTTCGGTAACATGATGTGATTGTTTGGAAGACTAGATAGAACGATTGGCATCTCAGGAACCGTGCTTAAGGATAAGGTGACAAACGTTCGCTCGCACACTAGAATCCTTGAAACCCTTAAGCCCCACCCAGCCACGATATGGTCAGAATCACAACCATGGGCTTTGGCTCTAGGACAGGGAAACCTTGGCCAATACCCAACCATGACCACCACCGATACCCCAACCTATACCCTACGTACCCCGTGGGCAAGTCTTCACGGAGTACTCGGACAAGTTGGTTGCCATCTTTCTTTGGTGATATACTTGCCTACCCGAAGATGGAAGAAGAACCGTTCAGTTAGTTAGGGAACATCTAAAGATCGCCATGTCCAGGAGGAAGAACTACACCAACCACCATCGTCAAGAAGTAAACCTCCGCATCGAAGACCAGGCATATCTGCAGGCCACTTCTCTCAAGGGAACCAAGCATTTCCATGACAAGGAAACCCACGCCAAGATTCATCGGCCCTCTTCGAGATCAATCCAAGATTCAACAACCCCCTCTGAGATCACTACGAGACGAAGAGAAGACGGCTACCAGCTGGAGATACCACCTAAGTTACCCACTGTGCACAGCGTTTTCCACGCGACACACCCCCGAAAGTATTTCCAACTTCCTAACTAGCCCGATCCCTACCAGGGCATCAATCACCAAACCATTGACCCCCAGCCCAATCTAACCTAACGCAAGCTGCCCATTAGCAACCTGGATCAAGAAGAACGTCCTACACGAAGCCACACCATCAAGTACTTCAAGGTTCAATGGGGCACCACTCGGAAGCAGAAGCAGTATGAGGACGTGAAGATTACCCCAGATCCAAGTTTCCGTATTCCTTTCTGCGCCTAGTCTGGGAATCTCGGGGACGAGATTCTTGTAAGGGGGGTAGGTCTGTCACACCCTGATTTTTATGCCACAACACTTAAGCTAATAAGTCATGATAAAATGTGGTTTGACAAAAACTTTTGAGTGTTTTGGATTTTGCTTGATTTGATTTTTTGTGTTGTTTGCAAGTGCTCTAAAAATCAAAGAAAGCCTCCAACTCTTATACTCCTTCTCCTTGATCCAAAACCTCTTCCCAATGATCATGCTATGTGTATAGTGCAATATAGTATTTTCTTACAAAAATAATTTGGCCAAATAGTATTTTCAAAAATTAGTTTTTCCAAAAACCCCTTGATTGAGGATTGCACTGCAAGTACTTAATAAGGGCAGTAAAAATCTTTCCAAAAATATTTTTGACTCCTATTAGATATAGGTTACCCAGAAACCACAAAAATATAATTTTAAAAGTTATTTTCCTATTTTATTTAAAGGTTTTTTCTTAAGGCCCGAAATGGTCTTAAATAGGTTAAAATTATTTAAAAGCTTTAAAAATATTTGATAAAAATTAGGGAGACTTAATGGATATATATTTTCCATATATATGAGTTTCAACACATGGTCATGATTAAAATATTGGACAAAACCTCCCAAAACCATTTCTGCTCATTTCAAGGATTTGAAATATTTCTACAGGAAATATTTTCATAAAAATCCAAGAAAAATTCTAACATGTCACATATGACATTTTTGATGATCTTGCCAAGTACCATGTCATGGAGAACAGTATAACCCCATGAAACCCTCTCAAAACCACTTCTGTCCTTTTTCAAGTTTGAACAGCTTTGCACTGTCAAACATGTCCAAATGCTTTCAAACTTGGTGCACATTCTCAAATGGTGTAATAATGCATCTAGACCAAATGGCACAAGTTGGAGAGAATTTTATCTTGATCAAAGTACCCCAAAACCCTCTCTGACCAGAATCAAATTTGAACAAGTTTGTACTGCCAAATCTTTCTCCTTGACCCCAACTTTTGTGAGCATGTTAACATGACCAAATGATGACACTACACCAAGTGGTGCATCAAGGAGAATTGATTTGCTTGACTAAATCTTGGTAAAACCATTTCTGTTGATTTCTAGGGTTTACCAAAGTTACATTGGCCACTTTGACCAAATGAGCTCAAATTTGGAGGAACACCCTAATTATATGTTACATTTCGCCCTGTGGAGTCTCATTCCAAATGGAGTTCATTTGCTTACCCAAACAAGCGTCAAACACCTTCTGCCACTTTACCAAAATTCCATTTTTGACCTCTTCCACTAATCTCCATGGCCTCAACTTTTTACCACATCTCCTCCTAGTTCCCCTCTACCTCCAGTAACAACGGCTGCCTCTCAGCTCAATGATTGAGGAGTCAAACCACCTCTTTCTCTCTTTGGACAGCCCACTTCTCCCTCTTCCTCACCTCCCTCCTCACTCCACTGGCCACCCAGGGCATCCAATGCTTCCTCCCCTTTGTTTACTCACCCCACAAGGCCCCAGACACTAGTGGACATGCCCCTGGTGCATAAACAATGACATGGCATGCCAATTGGGCTCTCTGGAGCATGCTACAGTGCGCTCCCGCACTGTAGCCACCCCTGCCAGGCACCTCCGGCCACCTCGGGCCTCCCTAGCACGCCCGACGAGACGCCTCGGCGTCCGGGACACGGCATGCTGCCGACCCCCTCCTCTTTCTCTCTCTCCTGCCCCTGCCCACACGCGCACCATGGCCGCCCGAGAGATCCAATGAGCGGGCTCAGACGCGTGGCGTCTCTGACCCTTCCCCGCTCCCTCTCTTCTCCCCCTCGGCGTAGTCCACATCCAGGAACACCCCAGACACGGCGCCCTCTTCCCCCGAGCCCTGCAGCGACGAGCATGAGCTCGCCGGCGCACGGGTCTACGGACCTCGCCGTTCACCTATTTAGAGGCCTCCCCGAGCTCTCCTCTCCTCACCACTCGCCCTCTCACTCCCCAAATCGCCCCCTGCACCACTCACCCCTCTTCAAACGAGCCCGAGCTCGAGATCGAGCTCGAGCTCCGCCGCCTCGGGTCGTCGTCGATCTCAGGGTACGGGCTCCCTCCGCCCCTCCTCTCTCTCGATCTGGACCCTCCACACCTCCCTGATCATTTCCCCTCTGTTTCCCCTCTCTCTTGCAGTCGGAAACGGCCGGAGCCATCAGCGCCCGACGCTCCTCCGCCGCAAACCTCGTCGCCGGCGAACCCCTGTACCCCGGCGACCAACTCCGGCACCACCCGAACGGTGACACGACGAGGAGCACAGTGGTGCCATCAGCTCACCCTGCCGTGCCTAGATACGTCGTCGGTGAGCTCACCCCCCCCTCTCTGACCGGGGTTGAAGCCGACGGCCGTGGGGCCCGTTGGTCAGCCTCACACCCTGACGGGTGGGCCCCACCCGTCAGGTTTAAACACGCACACGCGCGCACCGGTTCGCTGCGTCGGCTAAAGGCATATTTCGCCTTTACGCCTTCGACGTGGCAGCCCTGCGCGGGCTGGATTCCCTCTGGGCCTGCTGCACTGGGGCCCTTCTGGCCCAGTCACACAGTGGTGCTTCTCCTTTTTCTTTTTCTGAAAACTTGCAAAATTCCACAGGATTAAATATTTATCCAAATGGAATAATTCCAACTCCTAAAATCTTAGAATAATCCCACCTATTTAATGGTGTAACTTTCATAAATATCCATCAAACTTTTCTGCACTGTTCAAATTTAAATTCAAATTTGAGCAATTATATTCCCCTATAAAAATCCATTTCTCCTATTCTACAGCTCCAAATTCATAACTAGTAATTTTCACCCTCTTAGATTTTCCCCTAGTATTTATCAAAAATAAGTTGACATTTTTCTGAGTACTTTGGTTTTTCTGTTTTAGTATTGCCTTATTTTCTCGTTATTTTCTTGCGATGAATAGATCCCGTATTTAACGAAGTAGTTGGATAAGAAGAAGGAGAAGGACTTGGTGACTTTGAAGACTAAGGCAAGCAGCCCTTTGACCATGTCTATGAAACCCCTTTTTATGCATGTCATATAGCACTTTATTAGTGTTGCTTCGAAATCATGATGTGATGGTAACCACTTTGGTGGGTTGCCCTCGTTACTTCCTCGTTGGTACCTGCATTATGCATGACCCTACCTTCTTATGAGGGTTATGCCGGTGGGAGTAGATAGGATGCCAAAGTAGTTGCTACGCAAAGAGGGACGGGTATATGCATGGTGATGGAGTCAAAGTGTTTTCAAAGACTTTTCGAAAACCCCGTCGGGTGACACTTATGCCCGAGGGAGACAATGAGATGGGTAACCACTTGATGACGAAGTGGTGTACCAAGGCAAGTGTGTGTGTTGTTTTGGAAAACGGATTAGATTTAAGATTTGTCGACTGTCCCAACCTTACATGCGCAACCACTCTACTCTTATATGGGAAAGGGCATTATTGATTACCTAGGTCGATACTAGCTTGGAGCCTGCATTACTAGTGACGGGGGAGAGTTGGTGCTCTCTCTCGGGATGGGGTCGTGCCAGGTAGGGCGGCCATGACTGTTTTCACAGGGCACCGGATACACCGTTGTGTCCCCTCTCGGATGTTACGATCTCGAGTGAGTCTCGCATGATGTTCATCGTGAGGATACGGAACAACGAGTGGACTCCATGTTAGTGTCGTCTAGGGAAAGATAGTGATCGGGTGCTTACCCCGGGTACTTGAGGTACCGCGGGTCGTGGATGACACGGAAGTTCCCCGGATCTTGTGGGTAAAGTGTGCAACCTCTGCACAGTGTAAAACTATTCGAATAGCCGTTTCCACGGTCAAGGACAGTTGGGCGGTGCTTCTTAAACTACGTCCACGTGTTTACAAACCAGTGTGTGTGTTGGATAAATGGGAAGAACTATTTGGGTCAAGTCAAGGACTTGACATGATTGAGTTGGGTTGGTGCCCACTCTATTTATGTTGATATCTGTAACCTGTCCCATGGTTACTTGAATTCTACTGATGCATGTCTTACAAGTTGTAGAACATGTCATTGCACTCAAAACTAGCTTTCCGCAAAGATTTACCTATATCATGCATTAATGTACCTTGAACCAAAACATGGGTTGCTTGCGAGTACATTCAAAGTACTCATTGGCTTGCCACTGGTTATTTAATTGGCCAGGCATGGAAGAACAGGAGTTCGAAGAAGAATTCTTTGGAGACGAACATGCAAACTAGGACGTTTCCCAATCAGAATGCCTGTAGGGTTAAGGCAGATGGCATGGGTTCTACTTATCGACGAAGATTTCCGCTGCTTGTGTTTCATTTGATGTTCAACCCTTAAGGCTTTATCTATGTAAGACTTGACCATAATGGTCATAATTTGTGTAAGACGGTATGTATGGATGTAAGGCTCTTGTTATTCAGCTTCTGTGTGTTCAGTGAGCATTGATCTCTGGGATCACTGTACACGTGCATTCGGTGATCACGACTTATGAGTCGGGGTCCCCACAAATTAAGAGTGTCGGTCTTTAATTTGTTAGAGTAATGTTTAGGTCAGCTAGCATTGTTTAATTGCTGAACTTGCTCGATTAAGAAGTGTGGGTGAGTTGTAGTCTCCTTTGTATACCCAAATTATGCAATGACGTGGATGACCACTGTAACCATGGAAATTCGAACCCAAATTTTTGACGTTCAAACTCGTCACACATGGGTTAAGCTATCTGAATCGTTTGTGATGTTCACATATCGTACACAGTTTTGAATAAGGGACCTTGTCTGATGACACTTTGCACACCAATTTTTTCGCTGGAGCGATTCCAAATTTTTGGCTTCCATGGAAATATCTACCTCCCCGCCCCTCCCCCTTACCAAAAGCCACATTTCCCATGTTTCCGCCTTCCTTTGCAAGTTGAAACCTTCACTCCTTGCTTGCAACGCCGCGTCCTAACCGGCGACCCTCCTTCACGTTGCTCGTCCTCGTCTATCCCGGCAGGTAATCCAGACCCGACCCCCATCCTCCTCCTCCTTCCACATCCCACATGCCCCGACCGCCGGCGCAAGCGCGACACCGCCACCCCAAATCACCGACCCCTCCACCATAAGTGCCGCCCTAAGCCATGGTGCACACAGTATAGCCACGATCTCAAGGAGCATTTGGCAGCGTAGAAGAAAATCGCGGTCGCACGTGCGGATGAGGTCGCGATGGCTGCCATTTGTGCTGACCCCCAGATCTTGGAGGATCACCTTGCCATTTGCTAGCTACGCCGGGTAAGCATGCTCGGTTTACCCGTTGTGTTTGCTGCTCCTGCCTTTCCTTCACAAATCCTAGTGAATTGTGCTATCTAATTTTACCATGCAATCTGTTGCTCTAGTGTATATGTTCTATATGTCGTGCAGTGTGGTGCTCACTTATTAAATGTTTTGTTAATTAGTTGTCGTCTTCAGTTAATTGTTTGGTTCAATTCTGCAAATGTGATGTTCAATTCTTCAGGCTGCAATTTTGTATTGTCTTCCATGTGAGAAATAAATCGAATTTATCTTTACAAAATACATGAGAAACGAATACAATTGCTATATTTCCAAGTTGTCAAGCATGCTTGGTTTGGTTATACATTGTGCAATGTGGTGCTTAGTTAATGTTTGGTTCATTTGTGTTGTGGTTTTAGTTAACTATTTTGTTCAATTCTGCAATGCGATGTTCAATAGTTGTGGGTGCATTTTGTTATTGTATACCATGTGAGGAATAAATTGAACTTGGCTGTAGTAAATACATGAGAAACAAATACAATTGCTATATTTCCAAGTTGTTAAGCATGCTTGGTTTGTGTGACGCCCAGATAATCAAGCTACAGGGAAACTCTGCTAACGATGCCACGCCACCTCGTTTACTATTGCTAATCACGTGTTAGTTCAAAACGTTTCAAGTTCAAATTGAATTAATGACAAACAACCAAACTTTTCAAACATTAAAACTAAAATGTTCGGAATGTGGCATTATTACATATACTAAATGAGGTACAACTTTGGTATTTTACTAAAATTGAAGTATTTTAAAAAAATAGAGAAAACAGTAAAAACGAATAAATAAAAGGAAAAAGACAAAACAATAAACAAACAAAAAAGAGAGCAAAGCCCCCTTCCCGTCTCCCTGGGCCGAACGACCCAACTGGCCATCCGGGCCACCGGGAGGCCCACCCACCCCACCTTATCCCCCCAAGCAACCAAACCCTAGCCACTACGGCACCCATTCCCCCCCCCCACTAGCTCCCCACGTTTCCCCCTCCATGATCCAGATCTGGATCGAAGGAACAAACCCCCATTCGCCTGCTCCTCTCTTCCCACAATCTGGATCAAGATTGCGGGCAAGGACACGATGCCCCCGACGACGCTGGACCTCCCCGTCACCCGAAGCCGACTCGTCGGACCGCTTCCTCGCCGGACCTCCTCCTCTCCGTCGTCGACCTCGTCCCCGTCTACCTCCCCGAGCCCCGCTGCCCTTGACCCTACGCCTTGTGGTGAGGCCCCGACCTCTCTTCTCTCCCCCTGTCCCCATATGCACGCGCACGCGGCCCCCTGCTCCGCGCCTCCCCGCTCGCGCATGCCCACGCTCACGCACAGCCTCGCCCGCACGCCTGATGCGCGCATGCCCCTACCTCCCCTGCTCGCGCCCTTCCCCCTTGCTTGTCCCACGCCCTGCCTGCGACCTAGCCGCGCCCCTGGTCGCCAGCCGCGCTCGCGCGTGGCCTCGCCCCGCTCACCCCACTGCCGTCACCACTACCGGCCGCGCCCAAGGCCGTGGCCGTCTCCGCCCGCACCCGCCTCCGACCTCCCATGGCCTTGCAGCTACCGCCTCAGTATGTCACTGCTGGCCACACCTCTCCTCACCCCTGTCCGCCGCGCACGCTTGTCCGGCCGCGGCGCTCCTACCGCCCCTCCATGCCGGATACGTCTCGCAGCCTTGCTCTGGTTCCGCCGCGCCCGTTCACCGCCGGCCCCGCGGTCGCCGTCCCAGCTCGCGCCGACTGTTGTCGCCCCCGCGGGCAACTCCGGCGCCCCGCCGCGCCTTGGCGGCCGTCGCCCGCACACCCGGGTTCGCCCTGACGGGCGCGTGCCCGCACCCGCTAGCCCAGTGCCCGATAGGCTGCCCCAGAGCCATTGACTAGGGGGCGCCACGCCCCAGAACGTTTTATAAAAAAAGGATTAAAAAAATAAATATTAAAAAATTAAATAAATAAATAAATAATTAACTTAATAATCTAGTTAATTAAACCTAATTATCCTGCTGATAAATCTAAGTACTGTCAATCAGATAACAGCCTATGACACGCGGGACCCACCCATTAGTTGACTGGTCAACGGTCAACTTTGACCGCTTGCATCACGTCGATGTCATGATGACGTCATAAATGCCTTTTGATTTAATTAATTCTGTTAATCCTAAAAATGATTTAAATCTTTTAAAATTAATATAAAATAAACCGTAGCTCGGATTAAAAAATGTTGTACATGAAAGTTGCCCAGAACGACGATACGCAGCCCGTTCGTCCGTCACACAACCCTAACATAGCAAACTCGCAACTTTCCCCCTCCGGCTCCTCTGCCCGAAAACGCGAAACACCGGGGATACTTTTCCGGATGTTTTCCCCCTTCACCGGTATCACCACATACCGCGTTAGAGCACCCCTAGCACCGATACTTGTCATGTCATGCATAGCTATATATCTGTTTGCTTAAATATTTCTTGTTTCTTCCCCCTCTTCTCTCGCTAGACACCGAGACCGACGCCGCTGCTACCCAGTACGACTACGGTGTTGACGACCCCTCTCTCTTGCCAGAGCAACCAGGCAAGCCCCCCCCCCTTGATCACCAGATATCGCCTACTCTACTCTATACTGCTTGCATTAGAGTAGTGTAGCATGTTACTGCTTTCCGTTATTCCTATCCTGATGCATAGCATGTCCTTGTTACTACTATTGTTACCTTTACCTGCAATCCTACCTGCTTAGTATAGGATGCTAGTTTACCACCAGTGGCCCTACACTCTTGTCCGTCTGCTGTGCTATACTACCGGGCCGTGATCACTCGGCAGGTGATCACGGGTATATACTATACTTATACATGATACATGTGGTGACCAAAGACGGGTCGGCTCGTAGGAGTACCCGCGAGGGGATCTTTGAGGCGGAGCAACAGGGCAGGTTGAGACCACCTAGGAGGGGGCCTGGCCCTGTTCGGCGTTCGCGGATACTTAACACGCATAAAGAGATCTTGGTATTTGATCTGAGTTGGGTCGTTGGCCCTATACGCACTAACCAACTACGCGGGAAAGATATGGGCACTCGGCGTCGTGGTATCAGCCGAAGCCTTCGTGATGTCAGCGACTGAGCGGCGCGTGCCGGATTGGAACGTAAGCCTGCTCTTGTATTAAGGGGGCTAGTTCTGCTTCCGGCCGCCCACGCAACGTGTAGGTGTGCTCAGGGTGATGGGCCTAGACCCCTGCGCGCTTAGGTTTAGACCGGCGTGTTGACCTGTCTGTTGTGCCTAGGTGGGGCTGTGACGTGTTGATCTTCCAAGGCCGGGCATGACCCAGGAAAGTGTGTCCGGCCAAATGGGATCAAGCGTGTTGGGTTATGTGGTGCACCCCTGCAGGGAACTTAATCTATTCGAATAGCCGTGATCTTCGGTAACAGGACGACTTGGAGTTGTACCTTGACCTTATGACAACTAGAACCGGATACTTCATAAACACACCCTTCTAAGTGCCAGATACAACCCGATGATCGCTCTGTAACAGGGCATCGAGGAGGGGATTGCCGGGTAGGATTATGCTATGCGATGCTACTTGGAGGACTTCAGTCTACTCTCTTCTATATGCTAAAAGACGGAGGCTGCCAGAAGCGTAGTCTTCGACAGGATTAGATATCCCCCTCTTATTCTGGCATTCTGCAGTTCAGTCCACTGATATGGCCCCTTACACATATATCCTTGCATATGTAGTGTAGCTCCTTGCTTGCGAGTACTTTAGATGAGTACTCACGGTTGACTTGTTTCCCCTTTCCCCCATCTCTCTACCTGATTGCTGCAACCAGACGATGGAGCCTCGGATTCAGACGCCACTGTCGACGATGAATCCTACTACCCTAGAGGTGCCTACTACTACGTGCAGCCCGCAGACAACGACCAGGAGTAGTTAGGAGGATCCCAGGCAGGAGGCCGGCGCCTCGTTCGATCTGTATCCCCATTTGTGCTAGCCTTCTTAAGGCAAACTTGTTTAACTTATGTCTGTTCTTAGATATTGTTGCTTCCGCTGACTCGTCTATGATCGAGCACTTGTATTCGAGCCCTCGAGGCCCCTGGCTTGTATTATGATGCTTGTATGCCTTATTTTATTTGTAGAGTTGTGTTGTGATATCTTCCCATGAGTCCCTGATCTTGATCTTACACATTTGCGTGCATGATTAGTGTACGATTGAATCGGGGGCGTCACAAGTTGGTATCAGAGCTGACTGCGTGTAGGAATCCCCCTTCCATACTCCTTGGCCGAAGTCGAGTCTAGACATTGCAAAACTTTTACTAACATGGCTGTGTGGCTTACGGGCCAATGTCGCCATCGGGTGGTATTTGGATCTCTTACTCTCGTCTATACTCTGGGACTCTGATCTCTCTTCTATTCGGGTTAAATGATTTTCTAAAATCTAACTTTAGGTTCTCGAAAACACTTTCTCCTAGAGAGCCCTTCAGGCCAGATGATCGCCGGCTGCACCTGAAGATTACGAAGAAACTCTCCGATACCCTTTTGTGACTTTGTGCCCGTTGCTTTTGCAATTCCCTACCACCGAAATATCCCTATGGATAAATACATATACTTGTTGTTCTTACTTTTATTCCCAGTCGATCTTGTTATTGCAGGATACCCGGGGAATACTTTATGCCTACTGCCTTGCAGTTCTTTGCCACCTGAATACCCCTACGAATAAGTTCTCGCACTTACCGAGTATCCGCTCATCCCCAGTTGATTCAATTAATTCACAAAAATCTTCGAAATGCTATTTGAACTTCCGAAAATCCCAAGCAGCCTTTTGCTCTTGAAATTCTTGCTTGCATTATGGATAATCCCATAAGTCTCATAATCATATTGGCATCCCTTGTCATTATCATTTTGAGTCCATTGATTCAAAATGTTGCGAATGCTCGCAATCCTCTATCAGATCCAAGAATTCATCCTTTCGGCTCAGACGTCATTTTATACATGAGCTGGTTCTCGAACAAACTATTTGTCGTCGATTGTGCCTCTAGTCTATTCAACTTACCCATCCTTGATCAGAGCGTCTACTTCTGATCCTTCGTTTTGAAAATCATAATTCCTTTGTTAACTAACAATCCAATTATTCAGATATTCTATAATCTGATGCCCTTGCATTCTTTCTTCTTATGGTTGAGTACCGATGCTCACATCAGATCCCTCATGGACCACCAGATCCTTTGTTGAATTTATCATCCGATAGTGTCTTTCATATTCAATAACCTTGTGAGCCTTTCCATGGGTATATAATGCCTTTGGCAATTTGTATCCTCTACTTTGATAACCATACTCTAGTTTCGAGCTTGTATTGTTTACTCCGAAGCTTGTGGTATATGTTTCTAAGATGCCCCGATGGGTTGAACCTATACCTTCTCTAAAACCGTGTGAGCCCAAAAGTTTTCACGAGTCATACTCTTCTCGTGCTTCGCCAAATAAAATTTCAACACTCAAACTTTTTCAAAGTCGAGAAGTGAATGAAAGGTTATGCATTAAAGAAGTGGGAGTCGACCTTGAACCTTGTGTTCATGCCCATGGACCCGATGTGGAACTTATCATGGAAGCTTCTTGCAAATTATCTAATCATTTGGGCAATTCTTCCGGTGTCATTAACTGGAATCCCTTGCAGCTATGGTTCCGACCATATTGTTCTTCTTTGTTCCCATTTCTCGGGCAAGTTTAAGCATTTGTCTTCTGCGGATCAATACCCCAGTCCACCCTCTACTTTGATCTGTCTTCGAGTATTACCCCCTGGTATCTCAAGATTATCTTGGAACTGCATAACTTCTTATGAGTTCTTCATCAAGTACTACATTCTCACTGATTACAATTTTTCATGGGCTTTGAGTTATTAAACACTCAAAGACACCGATAACTGAACCGAGTCTGCACTACGGTTCAACAACTCTTGATAATCTTCTTTAAGTACGAGTTTGTACACGATCACGCCATTCCTAGCCTGATTGGCTATATCATTATCGTGCTAATTTTAACTGTGCTACCGAGTCCTTCTTCCCGGAGCACAAATTTCGACGGTGAGCTAATCTTACGTCGACCTTCCTCGTCATATCATTTCTCCCTGAACAACAAGATTGATTTCGAGTTTTGTGTTATACCTTGAGTTCCTTGCTATCCAGCATTTGTTCTTCTTTACCTTGGAATATTACCACCTTTTATGTCAAGAATGTCATGGTAATTTTACCACCTCTTGAGAATTCTTGATATAGTAATATCTCTCGCCTTTTGCGATTATTTCTTGGTCATCGTGTTATTTCTAACCGGAATACAGACAAATGGTCTGTGATGTGTAAATTCTAAACTTCTAGCAACCCTGTTGCTTTGAAGTTATTGGTCTACAGTTTCATTTTAAGTCTATTGCTTATTGAATCATCATTCGAACATTGATCATGCTACCTAGTCCAGATTCCTGGGTGCACCCTTCTATCATTGTTCAGTTGTGTATGTTTCCCTCGAGCATACATCATTATATCATTTGATCCGACAAATGATATTTCCTTGTTCACATCATTGAGGAAATCCATCCTTTGGAAATCTCGATGATTTGTTGCTGAGCCTATCAGCCACCTCCTCATCCTCTCCTTGGTTTACTGATGAACTCTTGTTTCAGAGCTCACTTCCATAGATAATTTCTGAGAATCTCACAATGTCATCTTGTCAAATTGTGTTGCACCTTTTCTTCTCAGGCATCCTGAGTCTGAGGTATCCTGTCAACAATCAAATCTGAAACTCGGTCAGATATGATGGTTGCAATATTTTTCCAAGAGTCATAACATTGGTCCTTATATGACCCGGTAAGGTGATGTCATGCCTAGCACACATGGCCAGAGGACCTATTGTTATAGTATATGTATCCTCTTATCAAGGTTAGCCATTCTTCCATGAGGAAATTGTAAAACTTATTCTATAAGTTGTTCCTGATGGATCCTTTGATGAATCCAAAATCTGATCTTTACCCAATGCCCATGCTAATGCTATCTCGAAGCCTGTCTGTGGTACTCTGATCATCGATAAGAACATTTTGAAGCACCATGCTAAATTTCCTTTATCAATTATTCAAACACCATTGTATGGGTATGTCATGAAATTTCTCTCCCCTTACCTAAAGGGTTTTCTACATTATATCCTGTCACGGATATCATGCTCTGTTTGTCCTTGGGGGGGGGATACCCTTGAAATATGCGTTTTAACACATTTTCCTTTCCATTGTCTGTTTAACCTGGTAATCACCTTTCCTTTCCATTGGTTTGCTTAACCCTTCTTGTGATCTATATGATCTAAGCAATAATTTTCTCCTGCTTATGTAAACACCTTGGTGTACAACCGTGTCAGTAAGACCCCGTCGCATTTGTTGATGACATTTCGGTAACCACCGATGGACGATAACCTTGCCTACTGGTCCGCCTCGTTCAACGAGCAGGAAAATGGTTCTCTTCGTCCCTCGCCCTTGGTACCAATGTGTTGCCAACATAACTGACGGGCTATCCTCTGACATGCCTTGCTATCATGACTGCGCAAAATATCAACGCCCTTTCTACTTTTTAACCCACATGGAGGGCCCATAACCCACAGTTCCATAGGATCGAAACCTGACTCTCCTGTACACCCTGTTGTCAAAGTTATTCCCCGCGCTCAACTTCATATGTAATTCACGGGCCACCTGCCTAGTGATCTATTCTGGTATCAGGCGCAGTGCTTATTCCCATTGCTCTAAACCCCTTTCACACTTCGTTTTAGACAACAAACGATTGCCTATGCGCTTGAAACATCCATTTTGCACCTCCTTATTTTGCTCTCGATAATTTGTTAAGTATCAATTCGAGAGTTACTTTCCGCCACCATTCCTGGTGGTATCTACCAGATAAGCAACATTGTAGCGGTCCATTCTTCCGAAGTTACCCCTTGACCTTCATACGTACGATGGAGTTCCCGAATAAAGGATGCCGACTTCATCACGATGACCTGAAGAAGAGAAATGAAGACATGAACGTAATGGATCGACCTCTTCGAGAAGAGAAACCAAGACCGAGAAGATCCGTTAGATTTCTCGTAACCAGACCTTTCCCCCTTACTCCCGCTCTTAAATCTCGGGACGAGATTTCTTGTAGTGGAGGAGATTTGAGACGCCCGGATAATCAAGCTACAGGGAAAGTCTGCTAACGATGCCACGTCACCTCGTTTACTATTGCTAATCACGTGTTAGTTCAAAATGTTTCAAGTTCAAATTGAATTAATGACAAACAACCAAAGTTTTCAAACATTAAAACTAAAATGTTCGGAATGTGGCATTATTACGTATACTAAATTAGGTACAACTTTGGTATTTTACTAAAATTGAAGTATTTTAAAAAAATAGAGAAAGCAGTAAAAAAAGAATAAATAAAAGGAAAAAGACAAAACAGTAAACAAACAAAAAAGAGAGGAAAGCCCCCTTCCCCTCTCACTGGGCCGAATGACCCAACTGGCCATCCAGGCCACCAGGAGGCCCACCCCACCCCACCTGATCCCCCCGAGCAACCAAACCCTAGCCACTACCGCACCCATTCCCCCCCACTGGCTCCCCACGTTTCCCCCTCCATGATCCAGATCTGGATCGAAGGAACAAACCCACATTCGCTTGCTCCTCTCTTCCCTCGATCTGGATCAAGATTGGGGGCAAGGACCCGATGCCCCCGACGACGCTGGACCTCCCCGTCACCCGAAGCCGACTCGTCGGACCGCTTCCTCGCCGGATCTCCTCCTCTTGGTCGTCGACCTCGTCCCCGTCTACCTCCCCGAGCCCCGCTGCCCTTGACCCTGCGCCTCGCGGTGAGGCCCCGACCTGTCTTCTCTCCCCCTGTCCCCATATGCATGCGCACGCGGCCCCCTGCTTCGCGCCTCCCCGCTCGCGCATGCCCACGCTCGCGCACAACCTCGCCCGCATGCCTGATGCGCGCATGCCCCTACCTCCCCTGCTCGCTCCCTTCCCCCTTGCTTGTCACGCGCCTCACCTGCGACCTAGCCGCGCCCTGGTCGCCGGCCTCGCTCGCGCGTGGCCTCGTCCCGCTGTCGTCACCACTGCCGGCCGCGCCCAAGGCCGTGGCCGTCTCCGCCCGCACCCGCCTCCGGCCTGCCATGGCCTCGCAGCTACCGCCTCGATCTGTCGCTGCTGGCCGCACCTCTCCTCTCCCCTGTCCGCCGCGCATGCTTGTCGCCGCCTCCGCCCGACGCTAGCGCGGGCCGCGGCGCACCTACCGCCCCTCCATGCCGGCTACGTCCTACAGCCTTGCTCTGGTTCCGCCACGCCCGCTCGCCGCCGGCCCCGCGGTCGCCGTCCCAGCTCGCGCTGACTATCGTTGCCCCCCCGGCCAACTCCGGCGCCCCGCCGCGCCTCGGCGGCCGTCGCCCGCTCACCCGGGTTCGCCCTGACGGGCGCGTGCCCGCACCCGCTAGCCCAGTGCCCGCTAGGCTCCCCCAGAGCCACTGACTAGGGGGCCCCACGCCCGAGAACGTTCTATAAAAAAAGGATTAAAAATAAATATTAAAAAATTAATTAATTAATAATTAATTAACTTAATTAATCTAGTTAACTAAACCTAATTAACCTGCTGATAAATCTAACTACTGTCAATTAGATAACAACCTATGACATGCGAGACCCACCCATTAATTGACTGGTCAACGGTCAACTTTGACCGCTTGCATCACGCAGATGTCATGATGACGTCATAAATGCCTTTTGATTTAATTAATTCTGTTAATCCTAAAAATGATTTAAATCTTTTAAAATTAATATAAAATAAACCGTAGCTCGGATTAAAAAACTTTGTACATGAAAGTTGCCTAGAACGACGAGACGAATCCGGATACGTAGCCCGTTTGTCCGCCACACATACCTAGCATAGAAAACTCGCAACTTTCCCCCTCTGGCTCCTTTGCCCGAAAACGCGAAACACCGGGGATACTTTTCCGGATGTTTTCCCCCTTCACCGGTATCACCTCATACCGCGTTAGAGCACCCCTAGCACCGATACTTGTCATGTCATGCATCGCTATGCATCTGTTTGCTTAAATATTTATTGTTTCTTCCCCCTCTTCTCTCGCTAGGCACCGAGACCAACGCCGCTGCTACCTTGTACGACTACGGTGTTGACGACCCCTCTCTCTTGCCAGAGCAACCAGGCAAGCCCCCCCCCTTGATCACCAGATATCGCCTACTCTACTCTATACTGCTTGCATTAGAGTAGTGTAGCATGTTACTGCTTTCCGTTATTCCTATCCTGATGCATAGCCTGTCCTTGTTACTACTGTTGTTACCTTTAGCTGCAATCCTACCTGCTTAGTATAGGATGCTAGTTTACCACCAGTGGCCCTACACTCTTGTCCGTCTGCTGTGCTATACTACCGGGCCGTGATCACTCGAGAGGTGATCACGGGTATATACTATAATTATACATGATACATGTGGTGACCAAAGACGGGTCGGCTCGTAGGAGTACCCGCGAGTGGATCTTTGAGGCGGAGCGACAGGGCAGGTTGAGACCACCTAGGAGAGAGGTGGGCCCGGCCCTGTTCGGCGTTCTTGGATACTTAACACGCATAACGATATCTTGGTATTGTATCTGAGTTGGGTCGTTCGCCCTATACGCACTAACCAACTACGCGGGAAAGATATGGGCACTCGGCGTCGTGGTATCAGCCGAAGCCTTCGTGACGTCAGCGACTGAGCGGCGCGTGCCGGATTGGAACGTAAGCCTGCTCTTGTATTAAGGGGGCTAGTTCTGCTTCTGGCCGCCCACGCAACGTGCAGGTGTGCTCAGGGCGATGGGCCCAGACCCCTGCGCGCTTAGGTTTAGACCGGCGTGCTGACCTCTCTGTTGTGCCTAGGTGGGGCTGCGACATGTTGATCTTCCGAGGCCGGGCATGACCCAGGAAAGTGTGTCCGCCCAACTGGGATCAGGCATGTTGGGTTATGTGGTGCACCCCTGCAGGGAAGTTAATCTATTCGAATAGCCGTGATCTTCGGTAACAGGACGACTTGGAGTTCACTAGTGCAGAACCGGGCAATAGCACCGGTTCGTAAGGCCCTTTAGTGCCGGTTCCATAACCGGCACTAAAGTGTGGTCACTAAAGGCCCCACCCTTTAGTATCGGTTCAGCATGAACCGGTGCTAAAGGGCAACCACGTGGCACGAGCCAGCTCCGGGGACCGGGAGCCCTTTAGTACCGGTTGGTAACACCGACCGGTACTAAAATGTTTGAGTGGTTTTTGGTTTTATGATTTCTTTTTCATTTAATTTTGTGTTTTCCATTTAATTCTTTTTCGTTTGCTGGTATTTTATGATACTACACATTGTACACGTTATGCATATATATATATATATATATATATATATATATATATATAATTTCTAGTAGAACCAATCATATATATAGATCATCAATGTCTCACAAACCACCATATTAATTCACACATACACACATGTATAGCTATATACAATTTCTCCTACATATGCATGTTGCCTTCGGAGCCAGTGGCATTAGCCTAATTGGTGCCTTCAGAGCACGATTACAATTGGAAGTGGTTCATGACCTGGTCAATGGGGCCGGTAGCGGGTAATAGTATTCTCCCTTCGGATTTATGACATGGTCGAGCAAAAATCCCGCTATTTCCTCTTGAAGTGCTTGTACACGCTCCGTTTCTATGAGCGTGTCCCGCACCTCTATGAACTGTTAAGAAGGAGATCAATATGCATGTGTATTAGTTGTGTGACTAGATATCGATAATGGTGTAAAAATTGTGAATAGTGTTTTCACAAACGTACCCATTCCTGTCTTCGAGATCTGCTCGTTTCGGACGTCATCATGCGAATGTTCTCGCAAACGCAGAATGCACACAGATCAGTCCCCTGCGCCTGCTTCAGGGCCTTTACGAGAATGGAATTTAATTTGATCAGATAATAATTAATCAAGCATGATAATATTAAAGAGATGGCAGCTAGCTAGCTAGCTAGCTAGTACTACTTAATTACTTACCTTGGGTCGAAACCATTTCAGCTGTCATTTCCATTCGCCTTCTGTGACGCTGATGAACCTTGCCCAAGCCCTGCCCGCCGACAAAGAAAATGAATAAAGGGGTTATTAAATAGTCCATATCATGAAATGACGAACTAAATAGGCCGAGATATATAGTTAATAATGATTGAAATTACCTGTTGATGGCATCAATTTTAATGATACACAAGATCTAGTGAAATCTGCATGCACACACGTTTGCATGTCTTAATTAAGCGGGCATACATAAGCAAAAACATGTAGCTAGCTAGTAGGCAAAAACAGAGAGTTTGTAGTACAAGAAAGTGTGACTCACTGGAAGTTGTAAGGAAGTAGTATATCTTCATTGTATTTGAGGCGCTTCAAGAACTCTAGCATGCTGTCCTCTACCTGCTTTTCATAATGCTTGCTTATTTTCCATGTGTATTCATTAATGATGTTTGGGTCAATGAACTCCATGCCAAAGCATCCACCTTTTGTTATTTCATACATCTTCATCCTGCATAATACCACAGAAAAGAATATAGTGAGGATAATTACAGGTAATGATTGATCAAAAGGATCACTACAGCTAGCTTGAGACTTAAATTACAGAAAGAAATCACTTACAGACAATAGCAACTGACGATAGATTTGTCGAGTGCGTCTTGATTGTATAACTGAAACAGTTCAGAATACTGAACGGTCATAGGTTTCATATGGTAGTAATGATCCTTCTTGACTTGCACCATGAGGGACTCTCGATCGGATCTCTTGGTAATGTCCATGTACCATTGATGCAATTCATACATTCTCGTTGGGAGCTTCTTAACCTCTTCTGCCTTGACCAAAGGTTGGCCCCGGACATATTTCCATTTTATTTCCTCCTCTGTAGGCACAGGCATGTCCTCGATCTCGAGGAGTTGTCCAAAAGTGATGTTGAGAGTTTCAGCCTGCATTATATGCTCCTGGGTTATTACCACATCGCCCACCTGGGGAACGTAAACTGTTTGCCCACAATAATATTGGGCGCGCGTACTGTCATGTGTTGTTGGCGGCACAACAAGCGGGGGGATCGGTTGCGCCCACTGTTCTCCTAGCTGGGCAGCGGTTCTCCCGCATTTTTTGACAGCTGCTTGTTGTTTGCTCGAGCTCGAGCTCGCCTCCCTCTGTATACGTGCTCGAGTTAACTTCCTGATGTGGCGCTCATAGTCTGTGTCAACAGGCTTAGGAGCTGGTGGTTCGGCCATACGAATGAAGTGGTCAATAACTTCCACAGGCACTTTCTCCCTTGGCGGCGGTGGCGGTTTCCGTCCAAAATGGTTGTCGACTTCTGCCCACACTATGCCCTTGGTTTGCTCCTAGGTCCTGTCGTAAGCCCTCTCAGGAAGAGGAGTAGTGAGGTTTGGACCATATTTATATCGCTTGACTCCGCCTATACTTCCTGTACTATGACCTCGACTCGTACCGCTACGCACCATAGCTGCGGGGTGTCTCTTCTTCTGCGATTGCTGAGGTGGCGGAGACGGCTAACGGGGCTGAGTTGGACGAGGAGGAGTGGCCTGAAGCTGTGCCGGACTTGGAGGAGGAGTGGCCTGAGGTTGTGCCGGACTTGGAGGAGGAGTGGACGTCTGACGCTGTGTCGGACTTGGAGGAGGAGTGGCCTGACACTTTGCCGGACTTGGAGGAGGAGGAGTGGCCTCACGCGTTGGTGGACTTGGAGGAGCGGGAGTCTGCTGACTCGGTGGCGTACTTCGACGAGGAGTCGGGTGACGCGGTGTCGGTGGCCTTCGAAAGATGATGCAATCCTTTCTCCATAGGATGATACGATGTCTCGAATAATAGATATAATCTTGAATACATCGTCTCGAATAGTAGATATAATCTCGAATACATCGTCTCGAATAATAGATAATATTGAATAGTACATCACTGGCTAGGTAGCTAATTAAAGACCGAATACTACAGAAGAATCTAGGGCACTCGCGGTTCCTGCGGCGCGGGCGGTGGACACCCAAAGAGAAGGAACCCTAACAGGATCATAGCTGAAGTGAGATCCCTGAAGAAACTGCCAGGTATTGGAGAACCCGCCGCCCTCTAACGCAACCATGTAGCGATGGATGTGCTCGTCCTCCTCCCTGACACGGCGACGTACCACCTCCGGCGGGACCGGCTCCCTCCGCACCGAAACTAGCCCACGTGAACGCCACCAAACGAGACCAGGGTCGACGATGGGACCCGGGGCCGGGTTCCTCATCAAGTGGTGCGCCCCTCCAGGCAGCACCTCCTAGTGCTAGCCTGGCGGAGCCCAGTCCCGGACATGGGCCAGCCGAACGTCGTTGCGGACGTGTCGACGGCGAGGATGCGGGCCGGGCATCGTCGAGAACAAATACTAGCTATATGCCCGCAAAAAGTAACATTTTTTTAATGATTGGAATTTGATAACTAAAATTTCTAACATTTCAATGACATTTCTAACAATGCTATATATAACTAACATTTCTATAACATTTCTAATATTTCTATAACTAAAAAAAAGAAACATTTCTAACTTTTTTATAACTATTTCTATAACTAAAAAACAGAAAAATTTCTAACAATTCTAACTTTTTTATAACAATTTCTATAACTAAAAAATAGAAAAATTTCTAACAATTCTAACATTTCTAACTATTCTAACATTTCTAACTATTTCTAAAAAGCAGAAAAATGTCTAACACTTTCTAAAAAACAAAAAAAATTCTAACTATTTGTATAACTAAAAAACAAAAAATGTATGTGTGTGTGTGCGCGCGCTCACCGGCCGGCGGGGCGAGAGGCGACGGGGGGCGCGCAGCGACGGGGACGGCGACGGGCGCGGCGACGACGGGGATGACGACGACGGGGCGGCGACGACGGGGATGGGGACGTACGGGCCGGGGCGGCGACGATGACGGGGACGGTGACAACGCGGGATGGGCTGGGACGGGGCGGCGGTGACGACGGAGACAGGACGACGGGGCGGTGACGACGGGGACGGGGCGGCGACGGGGCCGGCGACAACGGGGACGGGGCGGCGATGGGGCCGGCGACGGGGGCGGCAACGAGGGATATGGAGACGGCGGGGGCGGCGGGCGACGGTGTGCAGAGGAGAAGAAGCAGAGGGAGAGATGAGAAACTGACGAAATTTTGAAGTGTTTCCTTATATAGAACCGACCTTTAGTACCGGTTGGAGCCACCAGCCGGTACTAAAGGCCTGTCTTGGCCAGGCCAAGCGGCGGGAACCGCACCCCCTTTAGTACCGGTTCGTGGCACCAACCGGTACTAAAGGGGGGCCTTTAGTACCGGTTGGTGCCACAAACCGGTACTAAAGGGGGTGCGCTGGCGCAGGTGCGGTGCGCAAGTTTAGTCCCACCTCGCTAGCCGAGGGGCGACCGCACTGGTTTATAAACCCCCGTGCGGTAGCTCTCTCGAGCTCCTCTCCAAAGCAGGCCTACTGGGCCTACATGTTCTGTGCTGCCCTGTGGGCCTACTGGGCCTTTGCGGGCCTACATCCTGGCCCAACAACGGGTTGTGTTTCTAGTCGTATGCAGGCCGCTCTGGCCTACTAGGCGGGCTTTTTTAATTCTTTTGCTTTATTTATTTTTGAGTTGTTTTTTTTGTGTATTTAGAGTTTCTTTGTGAATCTTTTTGCTTTAGGTACAAAAAATTACAAACTTTCTGTTAGTGCCCGTAGTTTTCAAATTTGAATAGTTTAAATTTTGAATTATTTGAAATTAGTGTGAATCACTAGTTTCTGAATAACTTAACTTCAAAAATCAGTAAAGGCATGAAAGAATTTGCTTGCACATAAAATTTCTTCGTGTTTCAAATGCCAAAACACATAATTAACTACTCTAACTATTACAGAGATTCCCTTCTGGGTGTGAAACACAGAAGGAAGTGATGATAGTGAAGCCAATCACATCCCATATCTTTGGGTGTGAAACTTTTTCTTCGCGTGTGTCCCTTTGCGCCGTAACCATGGAAAATCTTCATCATTTAACGGGATGCTCGGGTCAATATTCACTGTGAATGGAGAAATTTCATCAAACTTTTCATAATCTTCTGACTTGTCTGTCTTGTCATCCACTCCCACGATGTTTCTCTTCCCAGAAAGAACTATGTGCCGCTTTGGCTCATCGTACGATGCATTCGCTTCCTTATCTTTTCTTTTTCTTGGCTTGGTAGATATGTCCTTCACATAGAAAACCTGTGCCACATCATTGGCTAGGACGAATGGTTCGTCTGCATACGCAAGATTGTTGAGATCCACTGTTGTCATTGCGTACCGCGGGTCTTCCATTACCCCGCCTCGTGTCATATTGACCCATTTGCACCGAAACAAAGGGACCTTCAAACCACGTCGATAGTCAAGTTCCCATATGTCCTGTATATAACCATAATATGTTTCCTTTTCCGTCTTGTTTTCTGCATCAAAGCGGACACCACTGTTTTGGTTGGTGCTCTTCTTATCTTGGGCGATCGTGTAAAATGTATTACCTTTTATCTCGTACCCTTTGAAAGTCATTATATTCGAAGATGGTAACTGGGACAGCAAGTACAGGTCATCTTCAATAGAGGTGTCATGCATGGTACGTTTCTGCAACCAGCCGGTGAAACTCCTGATTTGTTCACGTGTAATCCAGTCATCAGACCGCTCCGGGTGTTTGGAGCATAGCAAATTCTTGTGTTCATCCATATACGGAGCCACCAAGGCGGAATTCTGTAGAACTGTGTAGTGTGCTTCAGTGAGAGAATGTCCGTCCATACATATTATTTGTTCCCCTCCTAGCATGCCTTTTCCATCCAGTCTGCCATTATGTCGCGATTCAGGAACACCAATCGGCTTAAGGTCAGGAATAAAGTCAATACAAAACTCAATGACCTCCTCATTTTGATGGCCCTTGGAGATGCTTCCTTCTGGCCTAGCACGGTTATGAACATATTTCTTTAAGACTCCCATGAACCTCTCAAAGGGGAACATATTGTGTAGAAATACAGGACCCAAAACGTTAATCTCTTCGCATAGGTGAACTAGGACGTACGTCATGATGTTGAAGAAGGATGGTGGGAACACCAACTCAAAACAGACAAGACATTGCATCAAATCATTCTGTAACCTTGGTATAATTTCTGGATCGATTACCTTCTGAGAGATTGCATTGAGAGATGCACATAGCTTCACAATGGCTAATCGAACGTTTTCCGGTAGAAGCCCCCTCAATGCAACCGGATGCATTTGCGTCATAATCACGTGGCAGTCATGAGACTTTAGGTTCTGGAACTTTTTCTCTGCCATGTTTATTATTCCCTTTATATTCGACGTGAAGCCAGACGGTACCTTAATACTGAGCAGGCATTCAAAGAAGATTTCCTTCTCTTCTTTGGTAAGAGCGTAGCTTGCATGACCCTGATGTATGCCATCTTTTCCGTGCATACGTTGCTAGTCCTCCCGTGCCTCAGGTGTATCTTTTGTCTTCCCATACACGCCCAAGAAGCCAAGCAGGGTCACACAAATATTCTTCGTCACGTGCATCACGTTGATTGCAGAGCGGACCTCTAGGTCTTTCCAATAGGGCAGGTCCCAAAATATAGATTTCTTCTTCCACATGGGTGCGCGTCCGTCAGTGTCATTCGGAACAGGTTGTCAACCAGGACCCTTTCAAAAGACCACCTTCAAATCCATGACCATATCATGTACATCAGCACTAGTACGGTGGCGAGGCTTCGTCCGGTGATCCGCCTCACCTTTGAAATGCTTGCCTTTCTTTCTTACGGGATGCCTGCTCGGAAAAATCGACGATGTCCCAAGTACACATTCTTCTTACAATTAGCCAAATATATACTGTCGGTATCGTCCAAACAGTGCGTGCATGCGCGGTATCCCGTGTTTGTCTGTCCTGAAAGGTTACTGAGAGCAGGACAATCAATGATGGTCACGAACAGCAACACCTTTAGGTCAAATTCTTCCCCCATGTGCTCATCCCATGCAAGTACACCTGTTCCATTCCACAGTTGTAAGAGTTCTTCAACTAATGGCCTTAGGTACACATCAATGTCGTTGCCGGGTTGCTTAGGGCCTTGGATGATCACTGGCATCATAATGAACTTCCGCTTCATGCACAACCAAGGAGGAAGGTTATACAAACATAGAGTCACAGGCCAGGTGCTATGGTTGCTGCTCTGCTCCCCAAAAGGATTAATGCCATCTGCGCTTACACCAAACCATACGCTCCTTGCGTCATCTGCGAACTCCTTCCCGTACTTTCTTTTGATTTTTCTCCACTGTGACCCGTCAGCGGGTACTCTCAACTTTCCGTCTTTCTTACGGTCTTCTCTATGCCATCGCATCGCCTTGGCATGCTCTTTGTTTTGGAACAAATGTTTCAACCATGGTATTATAGGAGCATACCACATCACCTTCGCAGGAATCTTCTTCCTGGGGCACTCGCCCTCGACATCACTAGGGTCATCGCGGCTGATCTTATAGCGCAATGCACCACATACCGGGCAAGCGTTCAAATCCTCGTACTCACCGCGGTAGAGGATGCAATCATTAGGGCATGCATGTATCTTCTGCACCTCTAACCCTAGAGGGCAGACATACTTCTTTGCTTCGTACGTACTCTTAGGTAATTCGTTGTCCTTTGGAAGCATATCCTTTATCATTACCAGCAACTTTTCCATATCCCTTGTCAGATACACCATTCTCTGCCTTCCATTGCAGCAATTCCAGTGTGGTGCCCAGCTTTTTCTTGTCACCTACGCAATTCGGGTACAACAATTTTTTGTGATCCTCTAACATGCACTGCAACTTCTTCTTCTCCAAATCACTTGTGCAGTTTCTCTTTGCATCGGCAATGGCCCGACCTAGATCATCAACGGGCTCATCTAATGCCTCTTCTTCAGCTTCTTCCCACATTGCCGGCTCAGCTTCTTCCCGCATTACCGGCTCAGCTTCTTCCCCCATTGTTGTATCATCGTATTCAGGGAACCCATGGCCAGGATAGCTGTTGTCGTCCTCTTCTTCTTCATTGTCTTCCATCATAACCCCTCTTTCTCCGTGCTTGGTCCAAACATTATAGTGGGGCATGAAACCGGACTTAAACAGGTGGACGTGAATGGTTCTTGACGTAGAGTAATTTTGACCATTCTTACAGCCAACACATGGACAAGGAATAAAACCATCCGCCCGCTTGTTTGCCTCAGCCGCAAGCAGAAAATTATGCACGCACTCAATGAACTGGGGAGAGCATCGGTCATTGTACATCCTTTGCCGGCTCATCTTCATTACACAACACCGAATAGACCAAATTAATAGAAGTTCATACATAAAGTTCATACAACACTTAAATGCAACAAACAAATAACTCTCTACCTAAAGCATTTAAATGCAACAACAAGTGCGATCAAGATCGCAAATAAGGTAACAATGGATCCAACAGCATAATGATACCAAGCCTCACTATCGATGGCATATTTTCTAATCTTTCTAATCTTCAAGCGCATTTTCTCCATCTTGATATTGTGATCATCGACGACATGGGCAACATGCAACTCCAATTCCATCTTCTCCCCCTCAATTCTTTTCAATTTTTCTTTCAAGTACTCGTTTTCTCTTTCAACTAAATTTAACCTCTCGACAATAGGGTCGGTTGGAATTTTCGGTTCACATACCTCCTAGAAAAAATTTCTATGTCAACTTGATGGGCATAATTTGTCATAAACACGAAATGCAACTAGTGTGAAAAGAGAATATATATACCACATCCAAATCATAACAAGGACGAGGGCCGACGGGGACGGATATCAAAACCATGGCACCATATGTATAACAAACAACGTACGGGTAAGATAATTATACGACTAACTATCTATCCAAATCATACAAACATCAATTTTTATATAAAATTTCATGAACAAAGAGGCTCACCACAAGGTGGTGCCGGCGACGGGACGGTGCGGGCGATCGACGGTGGTTACGACGGAGATTTAGAAGGCACTAAGTAAACCACACCTACATATGCAAACTAAGTGTTATTTTTGACCTCAGATTGCATATAAATCAAATACTAGCACATATATATATTTCCTCCCAAATTACTAAACTCACAAATTAATCACTATATAAAGCATTGCAAGAGCTAATCTGGCAATGAGAGATGAAAGGACAAAGTTGCTAACCTTTGTGATCATTTCAATGGATGGGGGCCTTCAAATCTTGACAAATTTTGGGCAAAATGTGTGATGAGCTCGAGAGGAAGAGGGGAAGAACAGAGACGAGAGGGGAAAGGGGAAGAACAGAGCGAGCTCGGCTGGACGAAGGGTTTATGTAGGACGACCTTTAGTACCGGTTCGTGCCAAGAACCGGTACTAAAGGGGCTGGAGGGGCCCCAGTCTGACAACATCCTGCCACCACTCTCATTAGTACCGGTTCGTGGCACGAACCGGTACTAAAGGTTTGCCACGAACCGATACTAATGAAAGCGCCCCGGCTAGCCGTTGGAACCGGCACTAATGTATACATTAGTGCCGGCTCAAATACAAACCGGCACTAATGTGCTTCACGTTTGACCTTTTTTCTACTAGTGATTGTACCTTGACCTTATGACAACTAGAACCGGATACTTAATAAAACACACCCTTCCAAGTGCCAGATACAACCCGGTGATTGCTCTCTAACAGGGCATCGAGGAGGGGATTGCCGGGTAGGATTATGCTATGCGATGCTACCTGGAGGACTTCAGTCTACTCTCTTCTATATGCTGCAAGACGGAGGCTGCCAGAAGCGTAGTCTTCGACAGGATTAGATATCCCCCTCTTATTCTGGCATTCTGCAGTTCAGTCCACTGATATGGCCCCTTACACATATATCCTTGCATATGTAGTGTAGCTCCTTGCTTGCGAGTACTTTGGATGAGTACTCACGGTTGCCTTGTTTCCCCTTTTCCCCATCTCTCTACCCGATTGCTGCAACCAGACGATGGAGCCCCAGATCCAGACGCCACTGTCGACGACGACTCATACTACTCTGGAGGTGCCTACTACTACGTGCAGCCCGCGGACGACGACCAGGAGTAGTTAGGAGGATCCCACGCAGGAGGCCTGCACCTCATTCGATCTGTATCCCCGTTTGTGCTAGCCTTCTTAAGGCAAACTTATTTAACTTATGTCTGTTTTCATATATTGTTGCTTCTGCTGACTCCTCTATGATTGAGAACTTGTATTCGAGCCCTCGAGGCCCCTGACTTGTATTATGATGCTTGTATGACTTATTTTATTTGTAGAGTTGTGTTGTGATATCTTCCCGTGAGTCCCTGATCTTGATCGTACACATTTGCGTGCATGATTAGTGTATGATTGAATCGGGGGCGTCACAGTTTGTTTAACTATCTAATCTTCTATGAGGAGTATGTTATATTGTGTAATGTGGTGCTCTGTTAATGTTTGGTTCATTTGTTGTGGTGTTTAGTTAACTGCTTGGTTCAATTCTGTAATGCGATGTCCAATTGTCGTGGGTAGAATTTTGTATTGTTGTGCATGTGAGGAATAAATCGAATTTGGCTGCACTTAATACCTGAGAAAGATATACAAGTGCTATATTTCCTGGTTCTTAATCATGCTTGGTTTTGATAAATGGGTTTTCCATGTGGCTTGAATTAATCTGTTGAATCTGCAATGTGCTTATTTTTCATCAACATATTTTACTGATAGCACGCGAACCCTTACGTAACCTGATGACTAACTACCTTATATGTGTTGCAGGTAAACAATGGGAAGCACTGAGATTTACAATCGAGGTTAGCACGTGCATGGTCCGTTGTCTAATAGCACATTATTGTGCAATTGCAGGAACCATACTAATATTTAGGTTTTTAACAATTTGGTCTTTCACATGTAGGTCCTGCTGTGAGTGGTTTTGACCCATTGTTCGACCCTTTTTGCATATGGGGAAATGAGTTGTCCATGAATACCAATCAAATCAAGAAACTCATAAATATTGTTAGGATAAAGAAATTAGCGACAAAAAACAACAAGATCTTTGTCTGCACAATAGAAAAGACATCAGTTCACTACAAGATGGTACTAACTATTATATATTGCCTTTGTTTATTCCTTTGCCCCATTTCCAATATAGAGAAGATATTTATGCACATCCTTGTTTTCAGGCCTTTCCAAAGCAGTTCACTGATGATTACCTCTCAAACCTCCTCTATGGCCAGGAGGCGAGGAACATTACCAGACAACACCCACGGTTCAATATTGAAGTTTTCCTGAAGAGGACGAAGGCCGGACGGTCAATCATCCATAGGCACTGGCCTAAAGTTGCAAAGAACTTCAACATGAATGAAGGCTCAATATTCGCCTTCCGCTTCAGCAGTTTTCCAGATGAGATGCATCTGTCTATATAGCGTCTACGATGCCAATTTCGAAAGTTTCTACATGTTGCATGTGAAACTTGGTGTTGGTGTAGTTGTGTAATGACGTAGCTGAGTGATGAAGCTATATCATGTTGTACTCTGATGTATTTCAATTATGAATTTATGCTTCCTTAATATGGAAATGAAATATATTATGTGCTTAATATGAATGTCAATTAGATTAATAAATGGATAATTAATAATAGGGCAATTAGCCTGCTAATTGGGGTTCGCTATTGCAAACGGTTATTGCAAAAATACCGTGGGCGATGACCTTAGGCAATGCACATAGTTCCTAGGAATAAACCATGTTGGATCAATGAACAATCACACACGACTTTCTCTTGAAAATTGTTTGCGTTAGGCCACCTTGCGCAAACGTTTACCACATAAAAACTATGTGTGATGGACAACCTTTGCCACATAGTTTCTTCTACGCACCGTGTGTGATGCATTCAATAACACAAACAATAAAATTGTTAATATCATGTGTAAACACAACGCTATCACAAACGATTAAACGGGAAAAACTGTGTGTGATGTACCTGTGAATGGAAACGTTTTCCTTGGAGTGACTGTGTGGGATGTACCTATGAACGGAAACGTTTTCCTTGGAGTGACTGTGTGGGATGTACATACGAACGGAAACATTTAGCGAGGACTGAATGTGTGGGATGTACTTGTGACCGGAAACAATTTCGCCTGTATAATCGTATTTTTTAGCTCTACTGTACGTATTTCCGTATTTCAGCGCTCCCAGTCGCACACAACCTCATTTTTACGAGCGTGTGTGCCAGGAGGGCATATCCCCGACGGTTTCTGGGTTGTGTGGGAAGGACCCCCCTATCGCCGTCACTCACTAAGCGATGGTTCCAAATTACTTCAAACCAAACGAGCTCGCGCCCTAGCACTACCGCCCCCTTGGTCTCCGGATCGTCGCCGTATTCGCCAGTGACGCTTGATACGTCTCCAACGTATCTATAATTTTTGATTGCTCCATGCTATATTATCTACTGTTTTGGACCATGTTGGGCTTTATTTTCCACTTTTATATTACTTTTGGGACTAACCTATTAATCGAAGGCCCAGCCCAGAATTGCTGTTTTTTTTTGCCTATTTCAGTGTTTCGAAGAAACAGAATATCAAACGGAGTCCAAACGGAATGAAACCTTCGGGAACATGATTTTCTCACCGAACATGATCAAGGAGACTTGGACCCTACGTCAAGAAAGAAGGGAGGTGGCCACGAGGGTGGGGGCGCGCCCACCCCCCTAGGTCGCGCCCCCTGCCTCGTGGGCCCCCCCGATGCTCCACCGACGTACTACTTCCTCCTATATATACCTACGTACCCCAAAACGATTAGGTACAGAGCCAAAAACCTAATTCCACTGTCGCAACCTTCTTTACCAACGAGATCCCATCTTGGGGCCTGTTCCGGAGCTCCGCCGGAGAGGGCATCCACCATGGAGGGCTTCTACATCATCATAGCCCCTCCAATGAAGTGTGAGTAGTTTACTTCAGACCTTCGGGTCCATAGTTAGTAGCTAGATGGCTTGTTCTCTCTTTTTGGATCTCGATACAATGTTCTCCCCCTCTCTCATGGAGATCTATTTGATGTAATCTTCTTTTTGCGGTGTGTTTGTTGAGACCGATGAATTGTGGGTTTATGATCAAGTCTATCTATGAACAATATTGGAATCTTCTCTGGATTCTTTTATGTATGATTGGTTATCTTTGCAAGTCTATTCGAATTATCAGTTTGGTTTGGCCTACTAGATTGGTTCTTCTTGCAATGGGAGAAGTGCTTAGCTTTGGCTTCAATCTTGCGGTGTCCTTTCCCAGTGACAGTAGGGGCAGCAAGGCACGTATTGTATTGTTGCCATCGAGGATAACAAGATGGGGGTTTTATCATATTGCATGAAACTATCCCTCTACATCATGTCATCTTGCTTAAGGCGTTACTCTGTTTTTAACTTAATACTTTAGATGCATGCTGGATAGCGGTCGATGAGTAGAGTAATAGTAGTAGATGCAGGCAGGAGTCGGTCTACTTGTCTCGGACGTGATGCCTATATACATGATCATACCTAGATATTCTCATAATTATGCGCAATTCTGTCAATTGCTCAATAGTAATTTGTTCACCCACCGTAGAAAACTTATGCTTTTGAGAGAAGCCACTAGTGAAATCTATGGCCCCCGGGTCTATCTTCATCATATTAATCTTCCATCACTTTATTATTGCTTTACTTTTTACTTTGCCTTTTATTTTACTTTGCATCTCTATACCAAAAATACTAGAAATATTATCTATCATCTCTATCACATCTCACTCTTGTAAGTGACCGTGAAGGGATTGACAACCCCTATTCGCGTTGGTTGCGAGGAGTTATTTGCTTTGTGTAGGTACGAGGGACTGGCGCGTAGCCTCCTACTGGATTGATACCTTGGTTCTCAAAAACTTAGGGAAATACTTGCGCTACTTTGCTGCATCAACCCTTCCTCTTCGGGGAAATCCAACGCAGTGCTCAAGAGGTAGCAAGAAGAATTTTTGGCGCCATTGCCGGGGAGTCTACGCAAAAGTCAACATACCAAGTACCCATCACAATCCCTTACCTCTCGCACTACATTATTTGCCATTTGCCTCTCGTTTTCCTCTCCCCCACTTCACCCTTGCAATTTTATTCGCCCTCTCTTTTCCGTTTGCCTTTTTCCTTGCTTGCTTTTTGTTTCCTCGTGTGTTGGATCGCTTGTCTGTCACGATGGCTCAAGATAATACCAAATTGTGTGACTTTACCAATACCAACAATAATGATTTCCTTAGCGCTCCGATTACTCCTCTTACCAACACTGAATCTTGTGAAATCAATACTACTTTGTTGAATCTTGTTGTGAAAGATCAATTCGCCGGCCTTTCTAGTGAAGATGCCGCTACTCATCTAAATAGCTTCGTTGATTTGTGTGATATGCAAAAGAAGAAAGATGTTGATAATGATATTGTTAAATTGAAGCTATTTCCTTTTTCACTTAGAGATCGTGCTAAAGCTTGGTTTTCATCTTTGCCTAAAAATAGTATTGATTCTTGGAACAAGTGCAAAGATGCCTTTATCTCTAAGTATTTTCCTCCCGCTAAGATCATCTCTCTTAGAAACGATATTATGAATTTTAAGCAACTTGATCGTGAACCTGTTGCACAAGCTTGGGAGAGAATGAAATTAATGATATGTAATTGCCCCACTCATGGTTTGAACTTGTGGATGATTATACAAAAATTTTATGCCAGATCGAATTTTTCTTCTAGATATCTTTTAGATTCGGCCGCTGGAGGCACTTTTATGGAAATCACTTTAGGAGATGCTAGTAAACTCCTAGATAATATTATGGTTAATTATTCTCAATGGCACACTGAAATATCCACTAATAAAAAAGTGCATGCGATAGAAGAAATTAATGTTTTGAGTGAAAAGATGGATGAATTTATGAAATTATTTGCTACTAAGAGTGTTACTTCTGATCCTAATGATATGCCTTTGTCTACTTAGATTGAGAATAATAATGAATCTATGGATATGAATTTTGTTGGTAGGAATAATTTTGGTAACAACGCGTATAGAGGGAATTTTAATCCTAGTCCTTATCCTAATAATCCTTCTAATAATTATGGAAATTCCTACAACAATTCTTATGGAAATTTTAATAAGATGCCCTCTGAATTTGAGATTAGTGTTAAAGAGTTTATGAATTCGCAAAAGTACTTTAATGCTTTGCTTGAAGAAAAAATGCTTAAAGTTGATGATTTGGCTAGGAACGTTGATAGAATTTTCTTGAGGTTTATTCTTTAAAGCTTAGATCTATTCCTCCTAAGCATGATATCAATGAGTCTCTCAAAGCCATGAGAATTTCCATTGATGAGTGCAAAGAAAGAACCGCTAGGATGCGTGCGACGAAAGATGCTTTTATTAAAGCATGTTCTTCCAATCCCTATGAAAATAAAGATGAAGATCTAAAATTTATTGATGTGTCCCCTATTAAATCTTTGTTTTGCAATATGAATCTTGAAAATGATCGGATTGAATATTATCCACCCTTACCTAGAAGGCGTTCCAAGAATTCTGAGTTTTTAGATCTTGATGATAAAATTGATAAAAGTGGGATTGAAAAAACCTTAGATGTTGCTAAACCAACTATTTTGGATTTCAAGGAATTTAATTATGAAATTTGCTCTTTAATTGATTGTATTTCCTTGTTGAAATCCATGCTAAATTCTCCTCATGCTTATAGTCAAAATAAAGCCTTTACCGAACATATCGTTGATGCGTTGATGCAATCTTATGAAGAAAAACTTGAGTTGAAAGTTTCTATTCCTAGAAAACTTTATGATGAGTGGGAACCTACTATTAAAATTAAAATTAAAGATCATGAGTTTTATGATTTGTGTGATTTGGGTGCTAGTCTTTCTACTATTCCCAAAACCTTATGTGATTTGCTAGATTTCCATGATTTTGATGATTGCTCTCTAAACTTGCACCTTGTAGATTCCACTATTAAGAAACCTATGGGAAGAATTAATGATGTTCTTATTGTTACAAATAGGAATTATGTGCCCGTAGATTTTATCGTTCTTGATATATATTGCAATCCTTCATGCCCTATTATTCTTGGTAGACCTTTCCTTAGAACGGTTGGTGCAATTATTGATATGAAGGAAGGGAATATTAGATTCCAATTTCCATTAAAGAAAGGCATGGAACACTTCCCTAAAAAGAAAATAAAATTACCATATGAATCTGTCATGAGAGCCACTTATGGATTGTCTACCAAAGATGGCAATACCTAGATCTATCCTTGCTTTTATGCCTAGCTAGGAGCGTTAAACGATAGCGCTTGTTGGGAGGCAACCCAATTTTATTTTTAGATTTTTTGCTTTTTCTTCTGTTTAGGAATAAATATTTGATCTAGCCTCTGGTTAGATGTGTTTTTATGATTTAATTAGTGTTTGTGCCAACTTAGACCTATAGGATCTTCTTGGATGATAGTTATTTGATCTTGCTGTAATTTCTAGAAACTTTCTGTTCACAAAAACAATTGTTACAAATCACCAGAACATGATAAAATACTTATTACACTTGGTGCTGATCAATAAACAAATTTTATAGGTCTTCCTATTTTGGTAGATTTTTTGGAGTTCCATAAGTTTGCGTTAGTTACAGATTACTACAGACTGTTCTGTTTTTGACAGATTCTGTTTTTCGTGTGTTGTTTGCTTATTTTGATGAATCTATGGCTAGTACAATAGTTTATAAATCATAGAGAAGTTTGAATACAGTAGATTTAACACCAATATAAATAAATAATTATTTCATTATGGTACCTTGAAGTGGTCTTTTGTTTTCTTTCGCTAACGGAGCTCACGAGATTTCTGTTGAGTTTTGTGTTGTGAAGTTTTCAAGTTTTGGGTGAAATCTTTTGATGGATTATGGAACAATGAGTGGAAAGAGCCTAATCTTGGGGATGCCCATGGCACCCCCAAGATAATCTAAGGACACCAAAAAGTCAAAGCTTGGGGATGGCCCGGAAGGCATCCCCTCTTTTGTCTACTTCCGTCGGTAACTTTACTTGGAGCTATATTTTTATTCACCACATGATATGTGTTTTGCTTGGAGCGTCTTGTATGATTTGAGTCTTTTTTTAGTCTACCACAATCATCCTTGCTGTACATACATTTTGAGAGAGCCATACATGATTTGGAATTTCATAGGATACTCTATGTGCATCACTTATATCTTTTGAGCTATATAGTTTTGCTCTAGTGCTTCACTTATATCTTTTAGAGCATGGTGGTGGATTTGTTTTATAGATACTATTGCTCTCTCATGCTTCACTTAGATTATTTTGAGAGCCTTAAATAGCATGGTAATTTGCTTAAAAATTTAATATGCTTGGTATTCAATATTTGTAAAACTTTCTTTTGAGTGCGTTGAATACTAAGAAAAGTTTGATGCTTGATAATTGTTTTGAGATATGAAGATTGCGATATTAGAGTCATGCTAGTTGAGCAGTTGTGAATTTGAGAAATAATTGTGTTAAAGTTTGTGATTCCCGTAGCATGCACGTATGGTGAACCGTTATGTGATGTAGTCGGAGCACGATTTATTTATTGATTGTCTTCCTTATGAGTGGCGGTCGGGGAGGAGCGATGGTCTTTTCCTACCAATCTATCCCCCTAGGAGCATGCGCGTAATACTTTGCTCTGATAACTTGTAGATTTTTGCGATAAGTATATGAGTTCTTCATGACTAATGTTGAGTCCATGGATTATACGCACTTTTCTTCCTTCCACCATTGCTAGCCTCTCTAATACCGCACACTTTTCGCCGGTATCATACACCCACCATAACCTTCCTCAAAACAGCCACCATACCTACCTATCATGGCATTTCCATAGCCATTCCGAGATATATTGCCATGCAACTTTCCACCGTTCCATTTATTATGACACGCTCCATCATTGTCATATTGCTAGCATGATCGTGTAGTTGACATCGTATTTGTGGCAAAGCCACCGTTCATAATTCTTTCATACATGTCACTCTTGATTCATTGCATATCCCGGTACACCGCCGGGGGCATTCATATAGAGTCATATTTTGTTCTAAGTATTAAATTGTAATTGTTGAGTTGTAAGAAAAATAAAAGTGTGATGATCATCATTTTTAGAGCATTGTCCCAAGTGAGGAAAGGATGATGGAGGCTATGATTCCCCACAAGTCGGGATGAGACTCCGGACGAAAAATAAATAAAAAGAGAAAAAAATGAGAGAAAAAGAGAGAAGGGACAATGTTACTATCCTTTTACCACACTTGTGCTTCAAAGTAGCACCAAGATCTTGATGATAGAGAGTCTCTCATTTTGTCACTTTCATATACAAGTGGGAATTTTTCATTATAGAACTTGGCTTGTATATTCCAATGATGGGCTTCCTCAAAATGCCCTAGGTCTTCGTGAGAAAGCGAGTTGGATGCACACCCACTTAGTTTTTTTGTTGAGCTTTCACATACTTATAGCTCTAGTGCATCCGTTGCATGGCAATCCCTACTCACTCGCATTGATATCTATTGATGGGCATCTCCATAGCCCGTTGATACGCCTAGTTGATGTGAGACTATCTTCCCTTTTTTGTCTTCTCCACCACCACCATTCTATTCCACATATAGTGCTATATCCATGGCACACGCTCATGTATTGCGTGAAGATCGAAAAAGTTTTGAGAATGTCAAAAGTATGAAACAATTGCTTGGCTTGTCATCGGGGTTGTGCATGATTTAAATACTTTGTGTGGTGAAGATAGAGCATAGCCAGACTATATGATTTTTTAGGGATAACTTTCTTTGGCCATGTTATTTTGAGAGGACATGATTACTTTGTTAGTATTCTTGAAGTATTATTATTTTTATGTCAATACAAACTTTTTTCTGGAATCTTTCGGATCTGAATATTCTTAGCGCAATGAAGAAGAATTACATTGAAATTATGCCAAGTAGCACTCCGCATCAAAAATTCTTTTTTATCATTTACCTACTCGAGGACGAGCAGGAATTAAGCTTGGGGATGCCTGATACGTCTCCAACGTATCTATAATTCTTGATTGCTCCATGCTATATTATCTACTGTTTTGGACCATATTGGGCTTTATTTTCCACTTTTATATTACTTTTGGGACTAACCTATTAACCGGAGGCCCAGCCCAGAATTGCTGTTTTTTTTGCCTATTTTAGTTTTTCAAAGAAACGGAATATCAAACGGAGTCCAAACGGAATGAAACCTTCGGGAACGTGATTTTCTCACTGAACATGATCCAGGAGACTTGGACCCTACGTCAAGAAAGAAGGGAGGTTGCCACGAGGGTGGGGGGCGTGCCCACCCCCCTAGGGTGCGGCCCTTGCCTCATGGGCCCCCCGTTGCTCCACCGATGTACTCCTTCCTCCTATATATACCTACGTACCCCCAAACGATCAAATACAGAGCCAAAAACCTAATTCCACTGCCGCAACCTTCTGTACCCACGAAATCCCATCTTGGGGCCTGTTCCGAAGCTCCGCCGGAGAGGGCATCCACCACGGAGGGCTTCTACATCATCATAGCCCCTCCGATTAAGTGTGAGTAGTTTACTTTAGACCTTCGGGTCCATATTTAGTAGCTACATGGCTTCTTCTCTCTTTTTGGATCTCGATACAATGTTCTCCCCCTCTCTCATGGAGATCTATCTGATGTAATCTTCTTTCTGTGGTGTGTTTGCTGAGACTGATGAATTGTGGGTTTATGATCAAGTCTATCTATGAACAATATTTGAATCTTCTCCGAATTATGTTATGTATGATTGGTTATCTTTGCAAGTCTCTTCGAATTATCAGTTTGGTTTGGCCTACTAGATTGGTTCTTCTTGCAACGGGAGAAGTGCTTAGCTTTGGGTTCAATCTTGCGGTGTCCTTTCCCAGTGACATTAGGGGCAGCAAGGCACGTATTGTATTGTTGCCATCGAGGATAACAAGATGGGTTTTTTATAATATTTCATGAAACTATCCTTCTACATCATGTCATCTTGCTTAAGGCGTTACTCTGTTTTTAACTTAATACTCTAGATGCATGCTGGATAGTGGTCGATGAGTGGAGTAATAGTAGTAGATGCAGGTAGGAGTCGGTCTACTTGTCGCAGACGAGATGCCTATATACATGAACATACCTAGATATTCTCATAATTATGCGCAATTTTGCCAATTGCTCAACAGTAATTTGTTCACCCACCGTAGAAAACTTATGCTCTTAAGAGAAGCCACTAGTGAAATCTATGGCCCCCGGGTCTATCTTCATCATATTAATATTCCATCACTTTATTATTGATTTATTTTTTTACTTTGCCTTTTATTTTAGTTTGCATCTCTATACCAAAAATACCAAAGATATTATCTGTCACCACTATCAGATCTCACTCTCTTAAGTGACCGTGCAGGGATTGACAACCCCTATTCGCGTTGGTTGCGAGGAGTTATTTTCTTTGTGTAGGTACGAGGGACTAGCGCATAGCCTCCTACTGGATTGATATGTTGGCTCTCAAAAACTGAGGGAAATACTTACGCTACTTAGTTGCATCATCCTTTCCTCTTTGGGGAAATCCAACGCAGTTCTCAAGAGGTAGCAACGCTCCGGCACTCGTTTCCGCCACTGTCAATGGGAATCTTCACCGTCGTTTCCCCCATAACAATCTGTCACGAAATTAGGGGACAATTACAGCTATGTCAGAGGCCAGTGACAGTCAGAACAAGTCTCAAGAGCAGCTCACTCTCAATGAGGGCACTAGTCCCTCTTCTAGCTATGATGTGGGGACTAGGAGCACTCCCAGCAACTTGTTTAAGGCAGCTACTAGGCAAAGGAAGAAAAGAACTTTTGAGAGTGAAGATGGAGATTTTGTGATTGAGGAGGAAGTGGCCTCCAATAAGAAGATACTCAAGACAGAGTATGCTTCTGCTGCTACTACAAAGTCAGGCCTTTCCAAGAAGGCACCTGCAAAGAGGACTCCAATGTCCAAGGCCAGAGCCTCCACTCAAGAAACCATGCAGTTTACTCTTGAGCCCAGAGAAGAAGAAGAAGAACTTGCATGTGGAAATAAGAGGAAAGAAAAGGTCGGAAAGACCATTGCCAAAGTCATTGGCAGACTCTCCATGATGATGGATGAAGGAGAAGAACAGGAGGAGGAAGAGCCTGCTGCACCTCCTACCAAGACACAGAAGCTGATGGGGGATGCCATCAGGACTAGGGCTGCTTCACCTAAACCCAAGTTTGCCCCCAAGCCTTCAGCTCCAGCTCAAGCCCCCAAGACAAGAGCTCCAAAGAGATCAACAAGGAATATATCAGCTCCAGAAAAGAACAAGGCCCTAGTGCCTGAAGTCTAGGAAGATGATGAGCCACTACTGCTCAGGAAACTCAAGCCCAAGATTCCAGATCATAATGATGATCATCCTGCGGCAGAGAACATGAAGTTGAGAAAGGATGCAGGTCTGAGACAATGGAGGAAGACTGATCCTTATGCTACCAGGAGAAGGATTGTGATGGACTATCGGTTTCATACCAGAGAGCAGTAGGATTTCTATGAGACTGTCCTATTGGACAAGAAACCCATTGTTTGTGACATGAAATGGGTGGACTAGAAATACATTGACTCCAATGAAGACTATTTTCCTCATGTGAATGAGAGCTTCACGATGAATGGTGTTGACAAATTTGTTGGTCAGAAACTGACAAAGTGGAACGATGAGATGATCATAAAGTTCTACTCCACTTCCCACTTCTACCCTGATGGTAATATAGTGTGGATACAGAAGGAACTAGATATCATTCAACAATCTCTGAATGGGCCAAGTTGAGCAATGCCCCCGAGGAAGAACATAATGATATTGATGTGTATGGAAAGCGTACGAAGGATCACAACTCCATGGATAATATGTACAAGCCAATTCCTGATAAAGCCTTGGATACTCACAAGCTTGGCTCCGTATACTATCTGCTTGCTGGCTTGACCACCATGAACAATATATTGAGGCACACTCTATTGCCCAAGTCATGAGATCATATGATGATACATGGTCACTCCATCAATCTGCTCCATATGTTTGATGTCCCACGGAAATTCAAGGTGATGAGTTTGATTATGACAATGAAGAGGACAGCAGCAGGCCATAAGAGGTCTTGTGGATATGTGATACGTCTCCATTATCTATAATTTTTTATTGTTTCATGCCACTATTATACAACTTCCACATATTTTTGGCATCATTTTATACGATTTATTTGACTAACATATTGATCCAATGCCCAGTGCCAGTTCCTGTTTGTTGCATGTTTTTTGTTTCGCGGAATATCCATATCAAACGAAGTCCCAATGCGATAAAAAATTACGGAGAATTAGTTTTGAATATATGTGAATTTTGGGACTTGGAATCAATGCAAACGGGGGCCCACAGTGCCCACAAGACACCAAGGAGTGCCCTAGGGGCCAGGCGTGCCCAAGTGGGTTGTGCTTACGCCGTACGTCAGTTGGATCTCTACTTCGGGCGCAAGGAAGCTTATATCCAGAAAAAATCATGTTAAAATCTCAGCGCAATCGGAGTTACGGATCTCCGGGAATATAAGAAACGGTTTTCGGCCAGAAAACTGGAACGTGAAAAAAAGAGAACAAAGGGATAGATCCAATCTCGGAGGGGCTCCCGCCCCTACATCACCATGGAGGCCATGGACCAGAGGGGGAACTCTCCTCCCATATAGGGCGGAGGCCAAGGAAGAAGAAGAAGGAGGGGGGTCTCTCCCCCTCTCTCCCGGTGGCCCCGGAGTGTCGTCAAGGCAAGGATCGTGACGGCAATCTGCAACAACTATCTTGCTACCGTCAACACCAACTTTCTCCCCCTCTAGGCAGCAGTGTAACAGCTCTTCCCCCACTGCAATCTCTACTTAAACATGGTGCTCAACTCCATATATTATTTCCCAATGATATTTGGCTATCCTATGACGTTTGAGTACATCCGTTTTGTCCTATGGGTTAATCATGATCTTCGTTGGTATGAGTGTATATTTTATTTATGGTGCTGTCCTACGGTGCTCTCCGTGTTGCGCAAACGAAGGGATCCTTGTTGTAGGGTGCTGCAATATGTTCATGATTCGTTTATTGTCGGTTGCGGGGGTGACAACATCCTAAACATGGGTAAGTGGGTTGTTGCGTATGGGAATAAAGAGGACTTGATACTTAATGCTATGGTTGGGTTTCACGACCTTAATGATAAATGAATATGATCCAAGTAGAGAGGGTATGTTAGCTCATGTCTCTCCCTCATGTAAAATTGCATGAATGATTACCGGTCTTGTTATCGATTGCCTTGGGACAAATGACTTTCGTGTTGACAAAAAGCTATCTACTTTTATTACCTTGCAATTTTTCCATAGTTTTATTCTCGCAACGTACTACTAGTTTCATACTTGTTTTAGGTAAAGCAAAGATCAAGTGGGCGTAGAGTTGTATCGGTGTGTTGGTGGGAAATGACACCTATGGGATCACAAGAATCCCTACTACGGTTGCTGGGGCACAGGATTGCGAGGAGAGCAGGATTAGCAGTCAGCACAAGGATCCTTTACCCAGGTTCGGGCCGCGAGGATGCGTAAAACCCTAGTCCTGCTTTGGTGGATGTATTGAGTGTTCTTGATCCCTCCAACTAGCTACGGTGGCTGAGTCGTTCAAAAGAGCCGAATCCTTCTCCAGTACGCCATGGGCCTCCTTTTATAGACGAAAGGGGCTGCCATAGTGGCACACAGGAGGTGGAAAGGCATACAGTACTATGAGCTTATCACCCATATTACAGGACAAGACACATTTAATGCATTGCTGAGGTGTCCCTACGCTTTATAAGAGACGGGAACGGAGCCCGTCACATCCATCGCCGCTTCTCCATGTTTTGACACGCGCCCTGGCCACCGGTGCTTGCGGCGCCATGTAGAAAGGCAAGCAGCTGAGGTGGCGCGGCGGTAGGGTCTGCACGAAGATCTGCATGCCGCCACGCATGTGCATGCTGTTCTGGTCTGGGAGCTACATGTTGCCACGCAGGTGCCAGCCCAGTTGGTTGGGCTGGCAGCTGCATGCAAACGGCGGTGGAAGCTTGGCTAGTGCGGCCCTGGCGGTGGCCCTGCTGGCATTCTCGGCAAGGGCCTCGCCGGGTGGCCCAGCATGGGTCTTGCCGTGATGCGCTGTTGTCCCCGGGAAGGATCTTGTTGGGGTCTCATGGCTTTCCTCGGCAAGGATCCTGCCGAGGGTTGACGTCTTTTGGTCCTTATTTTGATCTCATATGTCTATGGTCTTGACAAAGATCTGCATGCCACCACGAGAGGTGCTCCCGAACCCTGGCCCAATCTTAGCCGGTTGGCTTGGAACCTGTGGCTCAAGGGCGGCTCGCTCTGTTGGTGTTTGGGCGTGCTTCCCCAGCAAGGGTCTTATCGGGGCTGCTGAGGCTTCCCCCGGCAAGGGTCTTGCCGGGGAAACTGCTCCGTCCCTCTGCTTCTTTGTGTTCTTGGCCTGGGCGTTGCCTTGATCGTCTTGTGTTGGGCTTCGGCTTCTCTCCGGCTTCCCTCCTTTGTCCTGCTACGTGTGGCCATGGCACGTGGCTCTGACTGCCCATGCACAAGTAAAGGGGTACAAAGGTGCGCCCCTACTTTTGTACCCCGACAGGAGCCCCCGGGCTTGGGCCACACATAAGCGCGACACGTTGTTGGGCCAGGCCCAGAACGGTGCGCGGGCAGGAGGGGCAGATTTCACCGCGGTAATCCTTCGTCCGCTACGCTTCCCCACAACCCGCATTGAATGTGCGACGTGGAGGGCTGCGCGTGACGTGGGCGTCATGCGTGGGGCAGTTTCCACACACATGTGTCACATCGTGGTAAAGAGGCGGCTCGCACCTTCCCCATAGAAGAGGGAGGCGCGGAAGCGCGGCTCATTTACTGGATGGACTCGGGTCACAGTCTTCAAGGTGCCCACGCCCCTTGATCACGGGGTGGTGAACGGTCGCCTCAAACGTCCATTCGACCCAGCACATTCGCCACGCGTCCTTCATGCAAGAAGCGGGCTATGGAGGCGGGAAACCGGGCTGTCGCTGATTGGGGAAGCGGGTCGGTCCTGATTCCCTGTGCCTCCGTCGGCTGGATTGGTTGAGTGGGGCGGCTGGGTCTCGATCCTGCCCCTTTATAAAGTGGGGGAGAGAGGGCGCCACCCGGCATTCTTCAGTATCCATCCTTCTTTATCTTTGCTTCTTCCTCTCATCCGCCATGGAGAAGGGGAACCCTGGTCCCTCGATGGTGGCGGCGAGGGTCGCCGCCCGACAGCGCGTCCCTCCTCCTCCTGAGCCCGCGGTGGTGGAGCCGGCCGCGAGGGGAAGGGGGAGGGGGCGGGGCCGTGGCAGAGGTCGTGGTACTCGGGTAAGAGGAGGACGGGGCGGCGCTCCGGCCTCGCCTCCTCCAATGATTCCTTTCCCGACGGAGGGCCACATTGGAGACCAGCCTCGCGAGTTCTTCACCAGGCTGGGCCGGCCTCCGCGTCGCTGTCTTCATCTTCTCGTCCCGTTTGCTCGGGGAGATGGAGCATGACCCACCCAGACCCTCATATTGCACATGAGGGGCTATGGGAATGGGGGCACGCGGGTCGACGTTGACTTCCCGGCTCCTCGGGTCATGTACCTGTTGGAAATCTGCCCTAGAGGCAATAATAGATTGATTATTATTATATTTCCTTGTTCATGATAATCGTTTATTATCCATGCTAGAATTGTATTGAAAGGAAACTCAGATACATGTGTGGATACATAGACAACACCATGTCCCTAGTAAGCCTCTAGTTGACTAGCTCGTTGATCAATAGATGGTTACGGCTTCCTGACCATGGACATTGGATGTCGTTGATAACGGGATCACATCATTAGGAGAATGATGTGATGGACAAGACCCAATCCTAAGCCTAGCACAAAGATTGTAGTTCGTATGCAAAAGCTTTTCTAATGTCAAGTATCATTTCCTTAGACCATGAGATTGTGCAACTCCCGGATACCGTAGGAATGCTTTGGGTGTACCAAACGTCACAACGTAACTGGGTGGCTATAAAGGTACACTACAGGTATCTCCGAAAGTGTCTGTTGGGTTGGCACGAATCGAGACTGGGATTTGTCACTCCGTGTGACGGAGAGGTATCTCTGGGCCCACTCGGTAGGACATCATCATAATGTGCACAATGTGATCAAGGAGTTGATCATGGGATGATGTGTTGCGGAACGAGTAAAAGAGACTTGCCGGTAACGAGATTGAACAAGGTATCGGGATACGGACGATCGAATCTCGGGCAAGTATCGTACCGATAGACAAAGGGAATTGTATACGGGATTGATTAAGTCCTTGACATCGTGGTTCATCCGATGAGATCATCGTGGAACATGTGGGAGCCAACATGGTTATCTAGATCCCGCTGTTGGTTATTGACCGGAGAACGTCTCGGTCATGTCTGCATGTCTCCCGAACCCGTAGGGTCTACACACTTAAGGTTCGATGACGCTAGGGTTATAAAGGAAGTTTGTATGTGGTTACCGAATGTTGTTTGGAGTCCCGGATGAGATCCCGGACGTCACGAGGATCTCCGGATTGGTCCGGAGGTAAAGATTTATATATGGGAAGTCCTGTTTTGGTCACCGGAAGAGTTTCAGGGTTTATCGGTAACGTACCGGGATCACCGGGAGGGTCTCGGGGGTCCACCAAGTGGGGCACCTGCCCCGGAGGCTTGCATGGGCCAAGGGTGGGAAGGAACCAGCCCCTAAGTGGGCTGGTGCGCCTCCCACAAGGGCCCAAGGTGCCTAAGAGGTGGAAAGGGGGCAAACCCTAAGGGGATATGGGCCTTAGGGCCCATATTGGTGCGCCTCCCTCTCCCCTCCCCTCTTGGCCGCCACCCAAGTCCCATCTAGGGCTGTCGCCCCCCTAGGGGTGGGAACCCTTGAGGGGGCGCAGCCCCTCCCCTTCCCCTATATATAGTTGAGGCATAGGGCTTCACACAATAGGCGATTCGATCTCTCGTTGGTGCAGCCCTGCGTCTCTTCTTCCTCCTCTTCTGTGGTGCTTGGCGAAGCCCTGCAGGATCGCCACGCTCCTCCACCACCACCACGCCGTTGTGCTGCTGCTGGACGGAGTCTTCCTCAACCTCTCCCTCTCTCCTTGCTAGATCAAGGCATGGGAGACGTCACCGGGCTGTACGTGTGTTGAACGCGGAGGTGCCGTCCGTTCGGCACTTGGTCATCGGTGATTTGAATCACGACGAGTACGACTCCATCAACCCCGTTCACTTGAACGCTTCCGCTTAGCGATCTACAAGGGTATGTAGATGCACTCTTCTTCCCTCGTTGCTGGTTTCTCCATTAGAGATCTTGGTGACACGTAGGAAAATTTTGAATTTCTGCTACGTTCCCCAACAGTGGCATCATGAGCTAGGTCTATTGCGTAGATTCTTTGCACGAGTAGAACACAAAGTAGTTGTGGGCGTTGATTTTGTTCAATATGCTTACCGTTACTAGTCAATCTTGATTCGGCGGCATTGTGGGATGAAGCGGCCCGGACCGACCTTACACGTACACTTACGTGAGACAGGTTCCACCGACTGACATGCACTAGTTGCATAAGGTGGCTAGCGGGTGCCAGTCTCTCCCACTTTAGTCGGATCGGATTCGATGAAAAGGGTCCTTATGAAGGGTAAATAGCAATTGACATATCACGTTGTGGTTTTGCGTAGGTAAGAAACGTTCTTGCTAGAAACCCATAGCAGCCACGTAAAACATGCAAACAACAATTAGAGGACGTCTAACTTGTTTTTGCAGGGTATGCCATGTGATGTGATATGGCCAAAGGATGTGATGTATGATATATGTGATGTATGAGATGATCATGTTCTTGTAATAGGAATCACGACTTGCATGTCGATGTGTATGACAACCGGCAGGAGCCATAGGAGTTGTCCTAATTTATCTATGACCTGCGTGTCAACTTAAATCATCATGTAATTACTTTACTTCATTGCTAAAGCGTTAGCCATAGTAGTAGAAGTAATAGTTGACGTGACAACTTCATGAAGACACGATGATGGAGATCATGGTGTCATGCCGGTGTCGACGATGATCATGGAGCCCCGAAGATGGAGATCAAAAGGAGCAAAGTGATGATGGACATATCATGTCACTATTTGATTGCATGTGATGTTTATCATGTTTATACATCTTATTTGCTTAGAACGACGGTAGTAAATAAGATGATCCCTCATTAAAATTTCAGGAAAGTGTTCCCCCTAACTGTGCACCGTTGCGAAAGTTCGTCGTTTCGAAGCACCACGTGATGATCGGGTGTGATAGATTCTTACGTTCGAATACAACGGGTGTTGATGAGCCTAGCATGTACAGACATGGCCTCGGAACACATGCAAACACTTAGGTTGACTTGACGAGCCTAGCATTACAGACATGGCCTCGGAACACAGAAGACCGAAAGGTCGAGCATGAGTCGTATGGTAGATACGATCAACATGAAGATGTTCACCGACGTTGACTAGTCCGTCTCACGTGATGATCGGACACGGCCTAGTTGACTCGGATCATGTAATCACTTGGATGACTAGAGGGATGTCTATCTGAGTGGGAGTTCATAAGATGAACTTAATTATCCTGAACATAGTCAAAAGATCTTTGCAAATTATGTCATAAGCTCGCGCTTTAGTTCTACTGTTTTAGATATGTTCCTAGAGAAAATATAGTTGAAAGGTGATAGTAGCAATTATGCGGACAGTAGAAGGCTTATGTCCTTGATGCACCGCTCGGTGTGCTGGACCTCGAACGTGGTCTGTGAATGTTGCGAACATCTGACATACATGTTTTGATGACTACATGATAGTTTGGTAATGATAAATGGTTTAGAATTGAGGCACCGAAGACATTTTTGAAATGTCGCGGAACATATGAGATGTTTCGAGGGCTGAAATTGGGATTTCAGGCTCGTGCCCATGTCAAGAGGTATAAGACCTCCGACAATTTTCTTGGCCTGCAAACTAAGGGAGAAAAGCTCAATCGTTGAGCTTGTGCTCATGTTGTCTGAGTACAACAATCACTTGAATCAAGTGGGAGTTGATCTTCCAGATAAGATAGTGATGTTTCTCCAAAGTCATTGCCACCAAGCTGCTAGAGCTTCATAATGAACTATGACATATCAGGGATAGATATGATGATCCTTGAAATATTCGCGATGTTTGACACCGCGAAAGTAGAAATCAAGAAGGAGCATCAATTGTTGATGGTTAGTGAAACCACTAGTTTCAAGAAGGGCAAGGGCAAGAAGGGATCCTTCATGAAACGGCAAATCAGCTGCTGCTCTAGTGGAGAAACCCAAGGTTGAACCCAAACCCGAGACTAAGTGCTTCTGTAATGAGGAGAACAACTACTGGAGCAGAATTACCCTAGATACTTGGTAGATGAGAAGGCTGTCGATAGAAGTATATTGGATATACATTATGTGAATGTGTACTTTACTAGTACTCCTAGTAGCATCAGGGTATTAGATACCGGTTCGGTTGCTAAGTGTTAGTAACTCGAAATAAAAGCTACGGAATAAACGGAGACCAACTAAAGGTGAGCTGACGAGATGTGTTGGAAGTGTTTCCAAGGTTGATATGATCAAGCATCACACGCTCCCTCTACCATCGAGATTGGTGTTAAACCTAAATAATTGTTATTTGGTGTTTGCGTTGAGGATAGACATGATTGGATTATGTCTATCACAATACGGTTATTCATTTAAGGAGAATAATGGTTACTCTATTTATTTGAATAATACCTTCAACGGTCTTGCACCTAAAATGAATGGTTTATTGAATCTCGATCATAGTGATACACATGTTCATGCCAAAAGATATAAGATAATAATGATATTACCACCTACTTGTGGCACTGCCATGTAGGTCATATTGGTATAAAACGCAAGAAGAAGCTCCATGTTGATGGATCTTTGGACTCACTCATTTCTGAAAAGATTGAGACATGTGAACCGTGTCTGTTGGTATGTACGCATGAAGAAACTCCATGCAGATGGACCGTTTGGACTCACTTGATTTTGAATCGCTTGAGACATGAAGATCATACCACATGGGCAAGATGAGTGAAAGCTTCGGTTTTCAGTAAAATGGAACAAGAAAGCAACTTGTTGGAAGTAACACATTTTGATGTGTGTAGTCCAATGAGTGCTGAGGCACGCAGTGGATATCGTTATGCTCTTACTTCACAGATGATTTGAGTAGATACTGAGTATATTTACTTGATGAAACACAAATCTGAATTATTGAATGGTTCAAGTAATTTCAGAATGAAGTTGAAGATCTTCGTGAACAAGAGGATAAAATGTCTATGATATGATCACAGAAATGAATATCTGAGTTACGAGTTTGGCATTGTGGAAATTGTTTCACGACTAGTACCGCTTGGAACACCATAGAATGATGGTGTGTCCGAACATCATAACTATTGGATATGATGACGTCTCTTATCGAATTACCACTATTGTTCATGGGTTAGGCATTGGAGACAACCGCACTCACTTTAAATAGGGCACCACGTAATTCCGATGAGATGACACCGTATGAACTATGGTTTAGAGAAACCTAAGCTGTCATTTCTTAAAAGGTTTGGGGCTGCGACGCTTATATGAAAAAGTTTCAGGTTGATAAGCTCGAACCCAAAGCAGATAACTGCATCTTCATAGGACACCCAAAACACTTGGGTATACCTCCTGTCTCAGATCCGAAAGCAATAGGGATTGTTTCTCAAATCGGGTCCTTTCTCGAGGAAAAGTTTCTCTCGAAAGAATTGAGTGGGAGGATGGTGGAGACTTGATGAGGTTATTGAACCGTCACTTCAACTAGTGTGTAGCAGGGCACAGGAGTTGTTCCTATGGCACCTACACCAATTGAAGTGGAAGCTTATGATAGTGATCATGAGACTTCAGATCAAGTCACTCCCAAACCTCGTAGGATGACAATGATGTGTACTACTTCAGAGTGGTACGTAATCCTGTCTTGGACGTCATGTTGCTAGACAACAATGAACCTACAAGCTATGGAGAAGCGATGGTGGGCCCGGATTCCGATGAATGGCTCGAGGCCATAAAATCCGAGAGAGGATCCATGTATGAAAACAAAGTGTAGACTTTGGCAGAACGGCTTGATGGTCGTGAGGCTGTTGAGTACAGATGGATTTTAAAAGGAAGACGGACAATGATGGTAAATGTCACCATTGAGAAAGCTCGACTTGTCGTTAAGATGTTTTCCGACAAGTTCAAGGAGTTGACTACGATGAGACTTTCTCACTCGTAGCGATGCTAAGAGTCTGTTGGAATTGTATTAGCAGGTACTGCATTATCTATGAAATCTTGCAGATAGGATGTCAAAATATTGTTTCCTTGATTTTCTTGAAAAAAGGTTGTATGTGATACAACCAGAAGATTTTTGTCAATCCTGACAGATGCTAAGAAGTATGCAAAGCTCCAGCAATCCTTCTAAGGACTGGAGTAAGCATCTCGGAGTTGGAATGTACACTTTGATGAGTTGATCAAAGATTTTAGGTTTATACAAAGTTTATGAGAAACTTGTATTTCCAAAGGAGTGAATGGGAGCACTATAGAATTTCTGATGAGTATATGTTGTTGACATATTGTTGATCAGAAATGATGTAGAATTTCTGGAAAGCATATAGGGTTATTTGAAAAGTATTTTTCAATGGAAAACCTGGATTAAGCTACTTGAACATTGAGCATCAAGATCTATAAGGATAGATCAAAATCGCTTAATAGTACTTTCAAACGAACACATACCATGACAAGATTTTGAAGGAGTTCGAAATAGATCAGCAAAGAAGGAGTTCTCGGCTGTGTTATAAGGTGTGAGTATTGAGCAAGACTCAAGACATGACCACGGCAGAATAGAGAGAAAGGACGAAGGTCGCACCCTATGCTTTAGTCGTAGGCTCTAAAGTATGCTATGTTGTGTACCGCACCTGAAGTGTGCCAAACCATGAGTCAGTCAAGGGGTACAAGTGTGATCTAGAAATGGATCACAGGACAACGGTCAAGGTTATCCTTAGTAACTAGTGGAGTAAGGAATTTTCTCGATTATAGAGGTGGTAAAAGAGTTCGTCGTAAATGGTTACTCCGATGCAAACATTGACACTAATCCAGATTATTCTGAGTAGTAAACTGGATTCGTATAGTAGAACAGTTATTTGGAATAGCTCCAAATAGAGCGTCGTAACTGCATCTAGGAAATATGCCCTAGAGGCAATAATAAATTGATTATTATTATATTTCCTTGTTCATGATAATCGTTTATTATCCATGCTAGAATTGTATTGAAAGGAAACTCAGATACATGTGTGGATACATAGACAACACCATGTCCCTAGTAAGCCTCTAGTTGACTAGCTCGTTGATCAATAGATGGTTACGGTTTCCTGACCATGGACATTGGATGTCGTTGATAACGGGATAACATCATTAGGAGAATGATGTGATGGACAAGACCCAATCCTAAGCCTAGCACAAAGATTGTAGTTCGTATGCAAAAGCTTTTCTAATGTCAAGTATCATTTCCTTAGACCATGAGATTGTGCAACTCCCGGATACCGTAGGAATGCTTTGGGTGTACCAAACGTCACAACGTAACTGGGTGGCTATAAAGGTACACTACAGGTATCTCCGAAAGTGTCTGTTGGGTTGGCACGAATCGAGACTGGGATTTGTCACTCCGTGTGACGGAGAGGTATCTCTGGGACCACTCGGTAGGACATCATCATAATGTGCACAATGTGATCAAGGAGTTGATCACGGGATGATGTGTTGCGGAACGAGTAAAAGAGACTTGCCGGTAATGAGATTGAACAAGGTATCGGGATACGGACGATCGAATCTCGGGCAAGTATCGTACCGATAGACAAAGGGAATTGTATACGGGATTGATTAAGGCCTTGACATCGTGGTTCATCCGATGAGATCATCGTGGAACATGTGGGAGCCAACATGGGTATCTAGATCCCGCTGTTGGTTATTGACCGGAGAACGTCTCGGTCATGTCTGCATGTCTCCCGAACCCGTAGGGTCTACACACTTAAGGTTCGATGACGCTAGGGTTATAAAGGAAGTTGTATGTGGTTACCGAATGTTGTTCGGAGTCCCGGATGAGATCCCGGACGTCACGAGGATCTCCGGATTGGTCCGGATGTAAAGATTTATATATGGGAAGTCCTGTTTTGGTCACCGGAAGAGTTTCAGGGTTTATCGGTAACATACCGGGACCACCGGGAGGGTCTCAGGGGTCCACCAAGTGGGGCCACCTGCCCCGGAGGCTTTCATGGGCCAAGGGTGGGAAGGAACCAGCCCCTAAGTGGGCTGGTGCGCCTCCCACAAGGGCCCAAGGTGCCTAAGAGGTGGAAAGGGGGCAAACCCTAAGGGGATATGGGCCTTAGGGCCCATATTGGTGCGCCTCCCTCTCCCCTCCCCTCTTGGCCGCCACCCAAGTCCCATCTAGGGCTGCCGCCCCCCTAGGGGTGGGAACCCTAGAGGGGGCGCAGCCCCTCCCCTTCCCCTATATATAGTTGAGGCATAGGGCTTCCCACAATAGGCGATTCGATCTCTCGTTGGTGCAGCCCTGCGTCTCTTCTTCCTCCTCTTCTGTGGTGCTTGGCGAAGCCCTGCAGGATCGCCACGCTCCTCCACCACCACCACGCCGTTGTGCTGCTGCTGGACGGAGTCTTCCTCAACCTCTCCCTCTCTCCTTGCTGGATCAAGGCATGGGAGACGTCACCGGGCTGTACGTGTGTTGAACACGGAGGTGCCGTCCGTTCGGCACTTGGTCATCGGTGATTTGAATCACGACGAGTACGACTCCATCAACCCCGTTCACTTGAACGCTTCCGCTTAGCGATCTACAAGGGTATGTAGATGCACTCTTCTTCCCTCGTTGTTGGTTTCTCCATTAGAGATCTTGGTGACACGTAGGAAAATTTTGAATTTCTGCTACGTTCCCCAACAGTACCTCCGCCGGGGATGGAAGACGTTCGCTCACATCCACAGCCTGCCGGCGGGGCTCGTCCTCTACTTCAAATTAATGGAGGACAGCCTGCTCTCCATCTAGGTCTTTGGAGATCTTGGAACTCGCCTGAAGTGCTGCGTGGAGAGCTCCTCCGATGGAGATGTCGATGATGGAAGCTCTATCTCAAGCGGGAGTGACGAGGAGGATAACGACAGCGGCAACGAGGGAGTCGAGCGGCAGGATGCCAACTCCGACCTCGACTGACCGCGCCGCTCCTCCCTCGGTCACGCGCCCTGCCGAGGGCCATCTTCGCCAAGCTCTCCATCGGGGTGCTCCCCGTCGTCTCCTTGGGCGGCTGGCGTAGGAGGGCCGGAGAAGGTGAAGAAGGCGGGTGGCGGCCGCCAACTCGGAGTACGCGGGCACCGACACCTTTGTCGCGTATTGGCGAGCCGCTGCCTCATCTTCCAGCTTTCTGCTCCTCGCACCTCGCCTAGGCGCTCTTTTTGCCCTCCCGCTATCCTGTTCCATCTTCTGAGGAGAGGGACAAGAAAGGGATTACAGGCATTTTGACTCTTTTTTTGTCTATAAGCCTTCGGGCCTTGTTAGATTTAAAGCTTGTAATCCCCCTTGCTCATGTTTTTCTTTCTGTACGAACTATACATGTACACTACTAGGGAAAAGCCTAGCAGAAGCGCGGGTTTTGGGCCTATTAGTAGCGCAGGGGCCGGCGCTACTAATAAGGCGCTACAACTAACGTATAGCAGTAGCGACTAACCCGTGCTTTGAAAAGATTTTTTTTATTTTTCCCCGAATTTTCAAATTTCTGAACTATTTTAACCTCTAATCTCTAATCACCCCTCATCAGTGCTCAATTTAACCTCTAATCACCCCTCATCATTCCAAATCATCTGACTTCCCGGACGGTCACCCATCCTCTCACTACTCCAGCCTGAGCACGCTTAACTTCCGGGTTCTATTCTCCCTCGATTCCAAGTCTGCACTTGTTGTTTTCCTAACAATAGTAAGATGTCAATCCTATTAACCCTCGGGAGTTTAGCTTGAGCATGAAGTCACACATTTAACTGTTTGAGTTTAAAACTATTGTTCTAAAAAACAATAATTATTTAGTAACACTAATATTTCTTGAATAAGTAGTTTGACCACATTTTGCCCATAGTTTAACCAGATTAGACCAAAATTCCAAAAAACTGAAATAATTATTTAGTAACACTAATATTCTTGAATAACTATTTAGTAACACTAATAGTTCTTGAATAAGTAGTTTGACCACAGTTTGACCAGATTTGACCAAAATTTAAAAAAACTGAAATTTGAGCATAACTTTTTTTCCTTTTAGAATTTGAGGATTCTAAAAATTTGCAAACAGGCCATAGGTTGTCTCCATCGCATGCGGATTTTCGTGCTAAACATTTTGATATATTATACATTTTTTCTGACATCGTATGCAAAAGTTATAGCCGTTTTACATTTTCCCTACACTTTTTGCAAAACATGTCCAAATTTAAGTTTTTAAATTTTCCTAACTAGTAGATGTAGTAACATAACTACATCTCGAAGGATTTTAATTTTTGAAGTTTTTATCATTTTCAACGTACAAGTACAAGTACTCAAAGCCCCCGATAGCACGGGGTAAGGGGCCCAGTCTATCGAGCCCCCATACCGAGAATGGCCAGGAGAGAGGGATTTTTTGAAGGGCTTGAGCTGGTTGATGAAGCTTATTTGAATGGAACTGACACGCTTCACACTTGGTTACTAGTGTCGTCGCATCCTAGAGGGCGGTGGGCCAGAAGAAACCTTGCCAGAACGCCTTGCCGGCAAGGGCCCTCGACCCTATGTGGGAGCGACATATGCCTCCATGTATCTTTGCCAACAGCTCCAGTCCTTCCTCCCAGGGGATGCACTTCAATTTCACACTGTTCGGCCTTCTCCTGTACAGACCGACGTGCTACTTTTTCCGCTTCTTCCTGCTCCTCAGGAAGCTCCCCTGTTTGGAGGAATCGGAGGTATGCTGCGCCCATGCCGGAGCCTGGGGCTCGCCGGTAAGGACCAAAGGCATCTCTTCTGCCATGGGAGCGACTGTCTCCACGGCCAGGGCTTGATGCCCTGCTGGAGCCAGTTGCTCTTCGACTGGCTCAGCGTGCACGGCAACATCCTTGCCGGCAGCCCCAGGGGGCTCGACGGGAAAGAACTTTCCGGGGCCTGATTTCCTTCGCTTGTTCTGCCCCGTTGACGGTTCGACGGATGGCTGAGTTAACTGGAACAAAAAGGTACCTGGTTCCACAGGTAGCTTGAATGCAGCACACTTCGACAGGTAATCGGCGATGTCGTTCTCCGCTCGGGGAATGTGCTCCGCTTGGATACCGTCAAAGTGCTCCTCCAGCATCCTCACTTCATCTACGTAGGCCTCCATCAATGGGCTCTAGTAATCCTTGTTGACTTGTCTGACGACAAGCTGCGAGTCACCCCTGACGATTAGCTTCTTCACCCCGAGGTCTGCCATGATCCTGAGACCGGCAAGCAGCACCTCATACTCAGTAGTGTTGTTTGTGGACATCTCCCTGGTAAAGTGCATCTGGATCACATACTTGAGGTGCTCCACAGTTGGCGCACCAAGCATCACACTGGCACCGGCGCCTTGCAGCGAGAAAGTCCCATCAAAGTACATGACCCAGTCGCGGTCTGCTTCCTTGCTGGGGAGAGAGGTCTCCTGGATTTCTTCGTCGGGCATTGAGGTCCATTCTGCAATGAACTCCGCCAACACTCTGCTCTGGACTGTCGAGGTACTTTCAAACTTCAATCCAAAGCTCGACAATTCCACGGGCCACTCCACAATCCTTCCGGTTGCATCTAGGTTATGCAATATCCGTTGCAACAGGAGGCGGGTGACGACAGTGATCTCGTGGGCTTGGAAGTAATGACGCAGCTTCCTCGAGGCCATAAGGAGGCGGAAGAGCAATTTCTGCACACCGGAGTACCTCGACCTAGCCCCCTACAAGAGGGAACTGACAAAGTAAACTGGGTGCTGCATCATCTTCTTCTTCTGCACCACCTCACTCGACTGCGCGGGCACTGCCTTGGTGGCATCAGACTCTACCGGGGGCCTCGCCTTGCCGGCACCAGGCCCTGCCGGGGGAATCTTTAGCTTGCCATCTGCTGGTTCTTCCGTCGCCACTCTCTCCTCGTATACCTCCCTCTGCGCCATCAGTGCGGCACTGACCACTTGATTAGTCACCGCCAGGTACAACAGCAACGACTCTTGTGGTTTAGGCGCAACTAGTATTGGCGTGGAGGAAAGGTATTTCTTCAGATCTTGCAACCCTGCCTCTGCTTCTGGGGTCCACTCCATTGGGCCCGCCTTCTTCAAGATTCTGAAAAAAGGAGGGGCACACTCGGCAGACTTGGAGATGAATCGACTCATGGCGGCGACGCAGCCGGTGAGCCGACGCACATCTTAGATCCGCATGGGCGTCTCAATCTGCTCAATAGCCTTGATTTTGTCTGGGTTTGCCTCGATCCCGTGCTACGACACAAAGAATCCGAGAAGCATGCCGGACGGAACGCCGAAGACACACTTCTCAGGGTTCCGCTTAAGGTTGATCTTGTGCAGGTTGGCAAATATCACTTCCAGATCTTGCACAAGAGTTGCCCCGTCTTTGGTTTTGACCACTATGTCATCCATGTATGCTTCCATATTTCTATGGAGCTGGGGTTCAAAACCAATTTGGAGTACTCTTGCAAACGTCGATACAACACTCTTCAACCCGAAAGGCATCCGTAAAAAGCAATACATACCACATGGGGTGATGAATGTTGTCTTCTCTTCATCTTCTCTTGTCGTGAAGATTTGGTGGTAGCCCGAGTAGGCGTCGAGGAATGACAACAAATCACGCCCGGCCGTGGAGTCGACAATCTGGTTGATGCGCGACAACGGGAAGGGGTCCTTAGGACAAGCCTTATTGATATCTGTGTAGTCAATACACAGCCTCCACTTCCCATTTGCCTTGCGCACCACTACCGGATTGGCCAACCACGTCGGGTGGAGCACTCCTCTCACCAAAACTGCCGCTTCCAACTTCCTGATCTCCTCTGTGACCTCTCCAGAGCCTGCTTTCTGACCTTCTGCTTGACGGGCCGCGCATGAGGACAGACAACTAGGTGGTGCTCAATCACCTCCCTAGGAACACCGGGGATGTCGGATGCTTGCCACGCAAACACGTCGACAGTCACCCCCAGGAAGGTGACGAGCGCACCTTCCTATTTGCTATCGAGGGTGGAGCCTATGGTGAAGGCCCTTCCCGTGCCATCCTCCCTGACGGACACATTCTTGGTCTGCGGTGGCTCAGCTCTGGATTTCTTGCTCTTGTCGGTAGAGTTCTCTGGCACATCCTCGACGGTAGCATATCACTTCGAGGAGGTGCGCTTGCCGGAGTCGGTGTAAGAGGTCTTGCCGGGCTTCTTCTTCCCTCTCGGGCCTTCAGCGGCAGGTGCAAGTGCCTTGACGGTAGCTGCTGCAACTGCTTCCCGGTAGAGTTGGTCGGCGCAAATCAGCGCGTCCTTCTTGTTGAAGGGGACGGAGATGATGTTCAACGGCTCGGGCATCTTTAGCATCTTGTAGGCATAGTGTGACGTCGCTATGAACTTGGCTAGTGCCGGGCGGCCGAGGATCCCGTTGTAGGGCAAGGGGATCTCGGCCACGTCGAAGATGATCCTCTCCGTCCGGTAGTTCAACTCTCCTCCAAACGTCACGGGGAGTGTGACCTTCCCCTTCGGCTGGCTCCTCCCCGGATTGACCCCTTTAAACATGCCCATTTCCTCGAGGTCTCCATCAGGAATTTGCAGCCTTTTGATCACGATGGGCGAGATCAAGTTTAGGACGGCAACGGCAAACACCCGACCGCGGTTGTGTGGTTAGGGTAATCCTCGGCGTCAAAGATGAGGGGCGTGCTAGACCACTTCAGCGGCTTCTGAGCATCGAACGATGGCTCCGCTGCTGTAATCTCACGCGCCTACTGCTTGAGCTGGCGGTGAGAAGTATGCAACGAGGCGCCACCATCGTCGTAATCGTCCCCTTATTGCTTCTTTTCACGACCCCGGGTGGGCCTCTCTTGCTGGTTGTCTTTGCCGCGGCGGCCTCCTTGGCCGCCACGCTTCTTGTCGGATCCCTCGGCACCGTCCTGACCTTTCTCCTTGTCCCGCCTCTCATACTCAGCCTTTTGCTTTTCAGCAAGCAGCTCGACTTGCCGGTAGTTCTGGAGGTCGTGGCACTTGGTGCGGTGGATCTTATAGTACTGCTTGCCGAAGTCCCCTGGCTTGTCGGCAGCTGCTAAGGCCCGGCAGGCGGCGCACCCAGCAATCTCCTTTCCGGGGTCGTCTACCTTAACCTTCTTGGCAGCGCCGGTGTTGTCAGATCCTTCAACGGCAAGACCTTCTTCGTCGGGGCGGCGGCGTCTTCATCAGTAGAGTTGGTTTCCATGCCGGCGTCCTTGCTGGGGTACTTCCTTCCCTCTTTAGCCAGGGCGCACCTATCGGCCAGAACATAGAGTTCGGCCACATCCTTAACCTTGGTCATCGCCAGCTCTTCGCGCATCTTTGCGGTTGCGCATGTTCTGATGGAACGCGCTGATCACAGCAGCGGGATGAACGTCGGGGATGTTGTACTGCACCCAGTTGAATCTCTTGATGTACTTGCGCAGGGTTTCCCCTTCCTTTTGGGGAATGATATACAGATCACTGGCCTTGCCATGAGTGTGGTGGCCTCCTGTGAAGGCGCCAATGAACTCATGCCACAGATCCGACCATGAAGATATGGAATCTGCCGGTAAGTGCATCAACCAAGACATAACATTGGGCTTCAGTGCCAGCAGGATATAATTGGCAAGCACCTTACCTTCGCGAGCTCCGGCAGCCTGCATCGTGATGGTGTAGATGCTGAGGAACTCGGTCGGATGGGTCTTGCCAGTGTACTTTTCGCCGACGTCGGGCTTGAACATGCTCTGGGACGACCACTGGAACTGTCGCGGCTAGCGAGTAAAGGCCGGGCGGCCCACCTCGTAAGGTTGGCCGCCAGAGCCCCCCGGTGCTGGGTGGTCCATAATGGGTCCCGCCCGCTTATCCGACTGGTGGCGTGTTGTGACACCCCAAAATCTTGACCTTGTTTTGTTAATTAAAATTTTGCCAGGAAATTAATTTTTCATTTTTCTAGATTTCCTTTTGATTTCAAAATCATTCCTTTCTTTGTTGTGGAGTTTTTACCCCAAGTGAAAACTTTCCAAATATATTATTGGACTTGTTTAACCACTCAAGAAAACTTTTCTTTTATCATTGGAATTAATTACATAATTATTTTTCCGAATCTTTATTTCTTGAAAATTGGTTTCCCATGGTTTTATGGTCCTAATTTTAACTACAACCATTTGATTAATTCATTTAAAATTCCAACCAAAATTTTGGGATGTCATGTGATGTTTTTAGATCACTCACTTTTATGCAAAAGTATCTTTTATTCATGGGATATTTTGAGCTCTACCCCTAGTTTTCAAACCTGGTCCAGATGGAAGTTTTGCACTACAACCCCTTTAAATATTTCATTCCAGCCTCCACCAAAATTATGAGATGTTCATAGGAGTATATTATTCAACTTTATGCAAAAACCCTTTTATGTTCTTTGAAAATTTTGAGTGAATCAGCCTCTTTTTCATTCTGGTCCAGCATGGTGATTTGTACAACAACCATCATTTAACTTGCCCTTTTAGCTATGATTCCTTTTCCTACTTACAGCCCATCCTGCTAAACCCTTAAGTCCAGGAGAGTGGACTCATTGGAGGATTTTAAGTTCATGCAATGGTGCCTTTCCCTTTCCGTCCAAAATCAATTTCATCACAAACTTACACTAACAAGTTTGAGCTTTTGGCAAACTAACTTCACCACTCTCTTATTCATCCAAAGAGACTCTGATCTGGAGATTTGGGCCACCCTAAGAATTGCCTAGATGCCTTTGGCATTCTGTCAAACACCTCGTGTGCATGTCCAGTTTTGGCATGATTTTTGTGTTGCACTGTGATCTTGCCCCTCTGTACATACTGGCATGTCTACTAAGTTCCTAGCTAACCCTAACCTAGGCCTGCTAACCCCCAGCCTCCCCTATGCCCTCTAGCACACGCTGGCATTTCAGCAAACACATTGTGTGCGTGCACTGGGCGCGCCCAGAGCGCCCGTTTTGCACGTGCGTGCACGCGAGTCGCCGCGTCCCACAAGCCGCCGTCAGGTCGGCCGTGGCAGCTAGCGGCCGGCCACAGCAGGCCCCGGCCATGGCAGCACTGCCCGAGCCTCCCCAGCGTGCCAGCTCGCTCGTGGAACAGCCCGAGCTCATCCCCAAGCTTGTCCGCAAGCATTCGTCGCCGCCACGTCCCTTTGCACCTACAGAATGGCGGTCGCCGACGGGCTTATCCATGGCTGTCGGATCACGGGTTCCGGCAGACCCTTGAGGTTCAAACTCTGGGGTGCGCGCGGGGATCGTGCCCTCTACCTCTCCGTCTCGTAAGGATCTAACTACTGCAAGAACAACACAAGAGACACAGAGTTTATACTGGTTCAGGCCACCATAGTGGTGTAATACCCTACTCCAGTGTGGTGGGTGGATTGCCTCTTGGGCTGATGAGGAAGAACAGTACAAGGAAGAACATCCTCGCGAGGGTCTGTTCTTGGCTAGGGGATGAACTGCTAGGAGAGTTCGATCGCCCTTTTCTCTCTCTCTCTCTACCCTGGATCAGGTTCTCCCTCGGTCCCCCTACCCTGAGGGTGGCTAGTCCTATTTATAGGCAAAGGCCATGGGCCTCTTCCCAAATATTGAGCGGGAAGGGCGCCAACAATTGGCCAATTTGAAGGGCAACATCTGGTATACTTATCCTGACTAAAGTTGGTCTTCGCCTGCCAAAGGCCCTGTGGTGACGCCGTCCTGGGCTCCATTTTGACCTCCTTCCCGCCGTTGGACTGGTCTTGGTCTCGTTGCACCGAAATGGGTGCCTTTGCTTGATCCTCTCGCCTGCGCTTGCCCCCTTTGCACCAAAGAGGAAAGGGAGACGCTGCGCGGGCTGGCGCCCGCTTGGCACCCTTATTCGTCATGGCTTGCGTCATGGGCACCTCGTGAGGTACCCGCCTTGATCTCTCCGCCTCCTCACGAGCCAGCCTAAGGAGGCCGTGCTTGAGGAAGCGCCGTGTCGTCCGCCTCGCGAGGCTTGGCCCCTAGCGAGGGTCTTGAGCCTTGTGTTGATGAAAATGGGCCACGCTGGGCCCCCATTTGAGCCACGCCGCAGGTCACAGGCAGGCAAGTCTGGGGACCCCCGTTCCCAGAACACCGACAGTAGCCCCCGGGCCCAAGGCGCGCATGGACTTGGCCGTGCCGAGAGGCGAAAGGGCAAGGGCGAAGCGCCGCGGGCCCTAACAGCCTGCGGCCTTGGGCACCGCGTGGCGGTTGATTGGACGTAGGCGCTTTAGCAACTGTGCAAGTTATTAAAGGTGTGGCATCCGCTCGGGCTTTGTCCTTCTCCTTCTTCATCCGCTGCTCAGATCCCCTTTCTTGCGCTTCTCCTCCCTTCCTCCAAGCTTCCAGATCTGCTCCACCTGCTCGACCCAGGTAGCCATGGCGCCTCACCGGGCCCCGGCCGAAGCTTGGTTCTCGCCTGCTTTGGATTCGCCCAACGTGTCGAAGGCGAGCCTCGCCCTACTGCACCGGATGGCTGCGGCGCAGGGCATTGACGGGGCATGGATGTTCAAGGTCGGTTCCGATGCCCCTGAAGGCCAAGGGAGCACCTTCTATCCTTTCTTCGTGAGCTCCATTACATCTGTCCTGGTGCCTCCTTTTTCTGAGTTCTTCCTCGCCGTCCTCCACCACTACAACTTGCAAGCTTTGCATCTCCACCCCAACTCCGTCCTTCTCCTAGCGATCTTCGCCTACTACTGCGAGGCGCATGTGGGGGTGCACCCTTCAGTGGCCTTGCTGCGCCACTACTTTTACCTCCGGACCTCCAAAGGTTCCCCTTCTGCGTGCGCGGGCTTCGTCGCGTGCGGCAGCTCCATGGCCATCTCGAATCCAGGGAAGAGGATCGAGGGCTTCCGGAGCAAGTGGGTATTGGTTGACGCCGGGCGCGTCCACCCTCGGTTGGCCCTTCCCACGGAGCCGCCCGTGAGCTCGGAAGACTGGTGCCGAGCGGATCTCACGGATCCCCGCGCGAAGTCGATGCTGGCGAAGATGGACGCCGGTCTGAAGCCAGCCAACATGGCGACGGCGAAGCTGACCGGGGCGTCGTTGCTGAGGGAGTTCCTGGAGCACCAGCTGGCTCCGCTTCGGCAGTACTCTCCCCCGATGTGGGTGCCTCACCCGAGCCCCGTAGCCGTGGGCGAAGAGGACGTGACTGCGGTTCTCCAGTCCCTGGTCGGGGGCGAGGCAGCAAGGCTGGAGGGCGCGCCTTCGCCCTTGTTCCTCCGCGACGATTGGGAGCAAGTGGTGAAGTCCATGCCCGTCTTCAACGGGGACGGGCTCGTGCCTGTGGTGGCTCCCTATGATCTGGTGGATGTGTCTTCCGGCGATTCCAGCGGAGACGGGGGTGAGGAGGAGCAGGAGGCAGGCCCTGACTCCGAGGCGACTGACCGAGAGTCTAGGGCTCCCCCGCTCCAGCGCAAGCCCCGCGCTCTCCGCCTTTCGCCGAGCGATGAGTACGATGATGACGACGTGCTGGGCAGTGGGAGCTCACCCCCGGTCCCGAGGAAGGGCAGGACCGGGTTGCTTCCCCGCGGGTCCGCCCTGACTCCGGGGCGAACCGCTGACGCGCCTTCTGCTTCCAAGGTCGACCCCTCCAGCCGGCTCTCCGGCTTCAAGTTTGGAAGGAGACCGTTGGAGCTTCTTGGCGACGACCTGTAAGTGCTTGATCCTTGACTCCTGGTTTCTTGTTCCGCTGATGAGGCTTGACAATTACTTCTCCTGAGCAGGCTAGCGCCCGCGGCGAAGAAGCTGAAGAGAGCTCCTGAGGCCCCAGCTGCGACGACACCTCCACCTGCATGGGAGGGCGACCGCGACGCGCGGGCTTCTCCTGCCCACTCGTCCTTGCGAGGCTTGGCCGAGCTGGCCGGGGCGTCAGCCCCCATGGGTCGATCGACCCCAGAGGTGCCCTTGCCTGGTGCTGCTGCTACGGCTGGGGAGGCGCAGCAGACTCTGTCTCGGGATACTGCAGCCTCGCCGTCGCTACCTTCTCCTCCTGTTCCGCCGGCTACTGGTTCCGCGACTCCTCCTGCTGCCTTGAAGCGCACCGATGCTTCTCCGCCTTCTTCTTCCATCTTGGAGCGGGCTGTTGCTGGACTGGACCGGCTGCGGCAGGATCTTCTAGGCGCTGACCCTCGCCTGGTGGCCGGGTGCCTGGAGCTGGCCTCGGGGTGGATTCGCTCCGACGCCTCGATTCGGGCAGCGCTGGTTCAAGCCTCGACGTCCTGTGACGAGGAGAGGGAGGCCACCCTCGAGGCGAAGGCTGCCCGAGACGCGGCCCTGGGAGAGGCGGTTGGCATCCGTGGCCGCTGCAAGGAGCTGGAGGACGAGTTGCAAGGCCTGCGAGATCAGCTTGCAGAGGAGACCCGCCTTCGCCAAGAGCAGGAGAAGGGGGTGAAAGCTCGCGAGGCGGCGCTCGAGGACCGGGAGGCAAAGCTCAAGAAGCACCGCAACCACCTAAGCACGTTGAAGAAGGAGCTGGAGACGATGAAGACCGAGCTGGACGCCAAGGCCCGGGTCCTCGCCGAGGATCGCGTGGCCTTTGCGGACATGGAGAAGGATGCTCGTGCTTCACTGAAGACGCTTTACGAGAGTGGCTTGGATAGCCTGCTGGCTGGTGACGAGGACGGCCCCGCCAAACTGCTTCCCTTCTTGGTGAAGGCTCTTGGAGATGTCGCCCTTGGACTCGCCCCCACGGCCGAGGCCGAGGCGCGAGTCCTGTCTTCTGCCGCGCTGACGCGGGTCTTCGCCCATGTCTATCTTCGCGATCCCAATGCCGACCTCGATAGCCTGCTGGAGCTGGTGAGCGGCGAGGGCGCCGCTGCCGCTGTCGAGGCCGTGAAGGGGCGCGTAGAGGCGCTGCTAGGGATGTTCCGGGCCTTCAGCACCAAGCTGAAGCGAGGCGCTGCCGGCCCCACTACCCCAAAAGGGGAAGCTACTCCACGCGACTCCGCTGTCGACAAGTGACTCTGCTATCGTTCCTGTCCTTCTTTTGATTCCTGCACATGCACGACGCCTCGGGGAGGCATTTAAATTTGCGTTTGGTACTAAGGTGACAGTATGGGTTGTAATATTCACTTTTATGTTCCTTGAATTTTATGTTCCCCTTCCCTTCTTGCTTATGTTCTACGCCGGCAGAGCCCGGCCACGCGCATGCCTCACCCAGCATCAGCCCCGACCGGAAACCAGGACGGGACCAAAGGAATGAGAGGCCACGTGACAAGTTAGGCTCCTGAGTCGCGATGCTCAGGAGTCCCCCTTGGCGCACGAACAACAAGTAGGGAAGCGTGATGTAGGTGCATTTCCCGTTCTACGTCTGTAGAGCCCGACCTCGCGCGTACCTCACCCAGCATAGCCTTTCGGAACTAAGGAGTGAGGGGCTACGTAGCCAATTAGGCTCCTGAGTCGCGATGCTCAGGAGTCCCCCTTGACGCGCGAACAACATGAGATGGAATGTAGGCGGGGCTACCGTTCTACGTCTGCAGAGCCCTACCCCACGCGTACCTCACCCAGCATAGCCTTTCGGAACTAAGGAGTGAGGGGCTACGGAGTCAGTTAGTCTCGCGAGTCGCGATGCTCAGGAGTCCCCCTTGACGCGCAAACATCCTTCGTACCTTGGCTCCGCTCGGGGAGAGATGCGCGACGAACCAGGCCCGAGGGGCCTGCCTGGGGCGTACGGCTGGGCGTGACTGTTGGGGAACGTTGCAGAAAACAAAAATTTTCCTACGGTTTCACCAAGATCCATCTATGAGTTCATCTAGCAACGAGTGATCGGATGCATCTACATACCTTTGCAGATAGCGAGCGGAAGCGTTCAAAAGAACGGGGATGAGGTAGTCGTACACGACGTGATCCAAATCACTGGAGATCCTAGCACCGAACGGATGGCACCTCCGCGTTCAACAAACGTACGGTCAGCGTGACGTCTCCTCCTTCTTGATCCAGCAAGGGGGAAGGAGAGGTTGATGAAGATCCAGCAGCACGACGACGTGGTGGTGGATGCAGGGCGTCACAACAGCAGGGCTTCGCCGTGCACTGCGAGAGGGAGAGGTGTAGCAGGGAGAGAGGGAGGCGCTAGGGGCAAGGGTGCGGCTGCCCCTCCCTCCCCCCTTTTATATAGGCCCCCTGGTGGGCGTCGGCCCTGGAGATCCCATCTCCAGAGGGGGCGGCGGCCAAGGGGGTGGAGTGCCCCCAAGGCTAGTTGGCGCCCCCCACCCTAGGGTTCCAACCCTAGGCGCAGGGGGTGGGCCTTGGGGGGCGCACCAGCCCACTAAGGGCTGGTCCCCCTCCCACTTCAGCCCATGGGGCCCTCCGGGATGGGTGGCTCCACCCGGTGGATCCCCGGGACCCATCTGGTGGTCCCGGTACAATACCGGTGACCCCCAGATCACTCCCGATGGCCGAAACTGCACTTCCTATATATAATTCTTCACCTCCGGACTATTCCGAAACTCCTCATGACGTCCTGGATCTCATCCGGGACTCCGAACAACATTCGGGTTACTGCATATACATATCTTCACAACCCTAGCGTCACCGAACCTTAAGTGTGTAGACCCTACGGGTTCGGGAGACATGCAGACATGACCGAGACGGCTCTCGGGGAATAACCAACAGCGGGATCTCGATACCCATGTTGGCTCCCACATGCTCCACGATGATCTCATCGTATGAACCACGATGTCGAGGATTCAATTAATCCCGTATACAATTCCCTTTGTCAATCGGTATTTTAGTTGCCCGAGATTCGATCGTCGGTATCTCAATACCTCGTTCAATCTCGTTACCGGCAAGTCACTTTACTCGTACCGCAATGCATGATCCCGTGATCAAACACTTTGATCACATTGAGCTCATTATGATGATGCATTACCGAGTGGGCCCGGTGATACCGCTCCGTCATGCGGAGTGACAAATCCCAGTCTCGATCCGTGTCAACCCAACAGACACTTTCGGAGATACCCGTAGTATACCTTTATAGTCACCCAGTTACGTTGTGACGTTTGGTACACCCAAAGCACTCCTACGGTATCCGGGAGTTACACGATCTCATGGTCTAAGGAAAGGATACTTGACATTGGAAACTCTAGCAAACGAACTATACGATCTTGTGCTATGTTTAGGATTGGGTCTTGTCCATCACATCATTCTCCTAATGATGTGATCTCGTTATCAATGACATCCAATGTCCATAGTCAGGAAACCATGACTATCTGTTGATCAACGAGCTAGTCAACTAGAGGCTTACTAGGGACATGTTGGTGTCTATTATTCACACATGTACTACGATTTCCGGATAACATAATTATAGCATGAATAAAGACAATTATCATGAACAAGGAAATATAATAATAATGCTTTTATTATTGCCTCTAGGGCATATTTCCAACAGTCTCCCACTTGCACTAGAGTCAATAATCTAGTTACATTGTGATGATTCGAACACCCATGGAATTCTGGTGTTGATCATGTTTTGCTCTAGGGAGAGGTTTAGTCAACGGATATGCTACATTCAGGTCCGTATGCACTTTACAAATATCTATGTATCCATCTTGAACATTTTCACGAATGGAGTTGAAGCGACGCTTGATGTGCCTGGTCTTCTTGTGAAACCTGGGCTCCTTGGCAAGTGCAATAGCTCCAGTGTTGTCACAGAAGAGTTGGATTGGCCCCGACGCATTGGGTATGACTCCGAGGTCAGTGATGAACTCCTTCACCCAAATTGCTTCATGTGCTGCCTCCGAGGCTGCCATGTACTCCGCTTCACATGTAGATCCCGCCACGACGCTCTGCTTGCAACTGCACCAGCTTACTGCCCCACCATTCAAAATATACATGTATCCGGTTTGTGACTTAGAGTCATCCAGATCTGTGTCGAAGCTAGCGTCAACGTAACCCTTTACGATGAGCTCTTCGTCACCTTCATAAACGAGAAACATTTCCTTAGTCCTTTTCAGGTACTTCAGGATATTTTTGACCGCTGTCCAGTGTTCCTTGCCGGGATTACTTTGGTACCTTCCTACCAAACTTACGGCAAGGTTTACATCAGGTCTGGTACACAGCATGGCATACATAATAGAACCTATGGCTGAGGCATAGGGGATGACACTCATCTCTTCTATATCTTCTGTCGTGGTCGGACATTGAGCTGAGCTCAATTTCACACCTTGTAACACAGGTAGGAACCCCTTCTTAGATTGATCCATATTGAACTTCTTCAATATCTTATCAAGGTATGTGCTTTGTGAAAGACCTATGAGGCGTCTTGATCTATCTCTATAGATCTTGATTCCTAATATATAAGCAGCTTCTCCAAGGTCCTTCATTGAAAAACTCTTATTCAAGTAGGCCTTAATGCTGTCCAAGAGTTCTACATCATTTCCCATCAAAAGTATGTCATCTACATATAATATGAGAAATGCTACAGAGCTCCCACTCACTTTCTTGTAAACACAGGCTTCTCCATAAGTCTGCGTAAACCCAAACGCTTTGATCATCTCATCAAAGGGAATGTTCCAACTCTGAGATGCTTGCACCAGCCCATAAATCGAGCGTTGGAGCTTGCACACCTTGTCAGCATTCTTAGGATCGACAAAACCTTCCGGCTGCGTCATATACAATTCTTCCTGAAGGAAACCATTAAGGAATGCCGTTTTGACGTCCATTTGCCATATTTCATAATTGTAGAATGTGGCAATTGCTAACATGATTCGGACGGACTTTAGCTTCGCTACCGGTGAGAAAGTCTCATCGTAGTCAACCCCTTGAACTTGTCGATAACCCTTAGCGACAAGTCGAGCTTTATAGATGGTCACATTACCATCCGCGTCTGTCTTCTTCTTAAAGATCCATTTATTTTCTATGGCTCGCCGTTCAACGGGCAAGTCAGTCAAAGTCCATACTTCGTTTTCATACATGGATCCTATCTCGGATTTCAGGGCTTCTAGCCATTTGTCGGAATCCGGGCCCGCCATCGCTTCTTCATAGTTCGAAGGTTCACCGTTGTCTAACAACATGATTTCCAAGACAGGGTTGCCGTACCACTCTGGTGCGGAACGTGTCCTTGTGGACCTACGAATTTCAGTAGGAGCTTGATCAGAAGTATCTTGATCATCATCATTAATTTCCTCTCTAGTCGGTGCAGGCACCTCAGGAACGTTTTCTTGAGTTGCGCCATTTTCCGGTTCAAGAGGTAACACTTCATCAAGTTCTACTTTCCTCCCACTTACTTCTTTCGAGAGAAACTACTTCTCTAGAAAGGATCCATTCTTGGCAACAAAGATCTTGCCTTCGGATCTGAGGTAGAAGGTATACCCAATAGTTTCTTTAGGGTATCCTATGAAGACGCATTTTTCCGACTTGGGTTCGAGCTTTTTAGGTTGAAGTTTCTTGACATAAGCATCGCATCCCCAAACTTTTAGAAACGACAGCTTACGTTTCTTCCCAAACCATAGTTCATACGGTGTCGTCTCAACGGATTTCGACGGAGCCCTATTTAAAGTGAATGCGGCAGTCTCTAAAGCATAGCCCCAAAAAGATAGCGGTAAATCGGTAAGAGACATCATAGATCGCACCATATCTAATAGAGTGCGATTACGACGTTCGGACACACCATTACGCTGAGGTGTTCCAGGCGGCGTGAGTTGTGAAACTATTCCACATTTTCTTAAGTGTGTGCCAAATTCGTGACTCAAGTATTCTCCTCCACGATCTGATCGTAGAAACTTGATCTTTCTATCACGTTGATTTTCAACCTCACTTTGAAATTCCTTGAACTTTCAAAGGTCTCAGACTTGTGTTTCATTAAGTAGATATACCCATATCTACTCAAGTCATCAGTGAGGGTGAGAACATAACGATAGCCACCGCGAGCCTCAACACTCATTGGACTGCACACATCAGTATGTATGATTTCCAATAAGTTGGTTGCTCGCTCCATTGTTCCTGAGAACGGAGTCTTGGTCATTTTACCCATGAGGCATGGTTCGCACGTGTCAAATGATTCATAATCAAGAGACTCTAAAAGTCCATTTGCATGGAGCTTCTTCATGCGTTTGACACCTATGTGACCAAGGCGGCAGTGCCACAAATATGTGGGACTATTGTTATCAACTTTAACTCTTTTGGTATTCACACTATGAATATGTGTATCATCACGTACGAGATTCATTAAGAACAAACCATTAACCATCGGAGCATGATGATAAAACATATCTCTCATATAAATAGAACAACCATTATTCTCGGATTTAAATGAGTAGCCATCTCGAATTAAACGAGATCCAGACACAATGTTCATGCTCAAACTTGGCACTAAATAACAATTATTGAGGTTTAAAACTAATCCCGTAGGTAAATGTAGAGGTAGCGTGCCGACGGCGATCACATCGACCTTGGAACCATTCCCGACGCGCATCGTCACCTCGTCCTTCGCCAGTCTCCGTTTATTCCGCAGCTCCTGCTTTGAGTTACAAATGTGAGCAACTGCACCGGTATCAAATACCCAAGAGCTACTACGAGTACTGGTAAGGTACACATCAATTACATGTATATCACATATACCTTTTGTTTTGCCGGCCTTCTTGTCCGCTAAGTATTTGGGGCAGTTCCGCTTCCAGTGACCACTACCCTTGCAATAAAGCACTCAGTCTCGGGCTTGGGTCCATTCTTTGGCTTCTTCCCGGCAGCTTGCTTGCCGGGCGCGGCAACTTCCTTGCCGTCCTTCTTAAAGTTCTTTTTACCCTTGCCCTTCTTGAACTTAGTGGTTTTGTTCACCATCAACACTTGATGTTCCTTCTTGACTTCTACCTCTGCTGATTTCAGCATAGCAAATACTTCAGGAATGGTCTTTCCCATCCCCTGCATATTGAAGTTCATCACAAAGCTCTTGTAGCTTGGTGGAAGCGACTGGAGGATTCTGTCAATGACCGCGTCGTCCGGGAGATTAACTCCCAGCTGAGTCAAGCGGTTATGTAACCCAGACATAGTGAGTATGTGCTCACTGACAGAACTATTTTCCTCCATCTTACAGCTAAAGAATTTGTCGGAGACTTCATATCTCTCGACCCGGGCATGAGCTTGGAAAACCATTTTCAGCTCTTGGAACATCTCATATGCTCCGTGTCTCTCAAAATGCTTTTGGAGCCCCGGCTCTAAGCTGTAAAGCATGCCGCACTGAACGAGGGAGTAGTCATCGGTACGTGCCTGCCAAGCGTTCATAACGTCTTGTTCTGCAGGGAGAACAGGTGCGTCACCCAGCGGTGCTCGTAGGACATAATCTTTCTTGGCAGCTATGAGGATGATCCTCAAGTTCCGGACCCAGTCCGTATAGTTGCTGCCATCGTCTTTCATCTTGGTTTTCTCTAGGAACGCGTTGAAGTTGAGGACTACGTTGGCCATTTGATCTACAAGACATATTGTAAATATTTTAGACTAAGTTCATGATAATAAAGTTCATCTAATCAAATTATTTAATGAACTCCCACTTAGATAGACATCCCTCTTCTAGTCATCTAAGTATAACATGATCCGAGTCAACTAGGCCGTGTCCGATCATCACGTGAGACGGACTAGTCAACATCGGTGAACATCTTCATGTTGATCGTATCTTCTATACGACTCATGCTCGACCTTTTGGTCTTCTGTGTTCCGAGGCCATGTCTGTACATGCTAGGCTCGTCAAGTCAACCTAAGTGTTGGCATGTGTAAATCTGTCTTACACCCGTTGTATGTGAACGTTAGAATCTATCACACCCGATCATCATGTGGTGCTTCGAAACAACGAACTGTCGCAACGGTGCTCAGTTAGGGGGAACACTTCTTGAAATTGTTATGAGGGATCATCTTATTTACTACCGTCGTTCTAAGTAAACAAGATGCAAAACATGATAAACATCACATGCAATCAAATAATAAACGTGACATGATATGACCAATATCACATAGCTCCTTTTATCTCCATCTTGGGGCTCCATGATCATCTTTGTCACCGGCTTGACACCATGATCTCCATCATCATGGTCTCCATCATCGTGTCTCCATGAAGTTGCTCACCAACTATTACTTCTACTACTATGGCTAACGCGTTTAGCAATAAAGTAAAGTAATTTACATGGCGTTTCTCAATGACACGCAGGTCATACAAAAATAAAGACAACTCCTATGGCTCCTGCCGGTTGTCATACTCATCGACACGCAAGTCGTGATTCCTATTACAATAGCATGAACATCTCATACATCACATATAGATCATTCATCATTCATCACAACTTTGGCCATATCATATAACAAAGCAATTGCTGCAAAAACAAGTTAGACATCCTCTAATTGTTGTTGCAAGTTTTACGTGGCTGAATTAGGGTTCTAGCAAGAACGTTTTCTTACCTACGTGAAAGCCACAACGTGATTTGTCAACTTCTATTTACCCTTCATAAGGACCCTTTTCATCGAATCCGCTCCAACTAAAGTGGGAGAGACAGACACCCGCCAGCCACCTTATGCAACTAGTGCATGTTAGTCGGTGGAACCGGTCTCACGTAAGCGTACGTGTAAGGTTGGTCCGGGCCGCTTCATCCCACAATACCGCTGAAGCAAGATAAGACTAGTAGCAGCAAGAAAGTTGACAAATCTACGCCCACAACAAATTGTGTTCTACTCGCGCAAGAAGAACTACGCATAGACCTAGCTCATGATGCCACTGTTGGGGAACGTTGCAGAAAACAAAAAATTTCCTACGGTTTCACCAAGATCCATCTATGAGTTCATCTAGCAACGAGTGATCGGATGCATCTACATACCTTTGCAGATCGCGAGCGGAAGCGTTCAAAAGAACGGGGATGAGGCAGTCGTACACGACGTGGTCCAAATCACCGGAGATCCTAGCACCGAACGGACGACACCTCCACGTTCAACACACGTACGGTCAGCGTGACGTCTCCTCCTTCTTGATCCAGCAAGGGGGAAGGAGAGGTTTATGAAGATCCAGCAGCACGACGGCGTGGTGGTGGATGCAGGGCGTCACAACAGCATGGCTTCGCCGTGCACTGCGAGAGGGAGAGGTGTAGCAGGGAGAGAGGGAGGCGCCAGGGGCAAGGGTGCGGCTGCCCCTCCCTCCCCCTTTTATATAGGCCCCCTGGTGGGGAGCCGGACCCTGGAGATCCCATCTCCAGAGGGGGCGGCGGCCAAGGGGGGTGGAGTGCCCCCCAAGGCTAGCGGGCGCCCCCCCCCACCCTAGGGTTCCAACCCTAGGCGCAGGGGGTGGGCCTTGGGGGGCGCACCAGCCCACTAAGGGCTGGTCCCCCCTCCCACTTCAGCCCGTGGGGCCCTCCGGGATGGGTGGCCCCACCCGGTGGACCCCCGGGACCCATCTGGTGGTCCCGGTACAATACCGGTGACCCCCAGATCACTCCCGATGGCCAGAACTGCACTTCCTATATATAATTCTTCACCTCCGGTCTATTCCGAAACTCCTCGTGACGTCCGGGATCTCATCCGGGACTCCGAACAACATTCGGTTTACTGCATATACATATCTTCACAACCCTAGCGTCAACGAACCTTAAGTGTGTAGACCCTACGGGTTCGGGAGACATGCAGACTTGACCGAGACGGCTCTCAGGCAATAACCAACAGCGGGATCTGGATACCCATGTTGGCTCCCACATGCTCCACGATGATCTCATCGGATGAACCACGATGTCGAGGATTCAATTAATCCCATATACAATTCCCTTTGTCAATCGGTATTTTACTTGCCCGAGATTCGATCGTCGGTATCCCAATACCTCGTTCAATCTCGTTACCGGCAAGTCACTTTACTCGTACCGCAATGCATGATCCCGTGATCAACCACTTTGATCACATTGAGCTCATTATGATGATGCATTACCGAGTGGGCCCGGTGATACCTCTCCGTCATGCGGAGTGACAAATCCCAGTCTTGATCCGTGTCAACCCAACAGACACTTTCGGAGATACCCGTAGTATACCTTTATAGTCACCCAGTTACGTTGTGACGTTTGGTATACGCAAAGCACTCCTACGGTATCCGGGAGTTACACGATCTCATGGTCTAAGGAAAGGATACTTGACATTGGAAAACTCTAGCAAACGAACTATACGATCTTGTGCTATGTTTAGGATTGGGTCTTGTCCATCACATCATTCTCCTAATGATGTGATCTCATTATCAATGACATCCAATGTCCATAGTCAGGAAACCGTGACTATTTGTTGATCAACGAGCTAGTCAACTAGAGGCTTACTAGGGACATGTTGGTGTCTATTATTCACACATGTACTACGATTTCCGGATAACACAATTATAGCATGAATAAAGACAATTATCATGAACAAGGAAATATAATAATAATGCTTTTATTATTGCCTCTAGGGCATATTTCCAACAGTGACCCAGTCGTAGCCCCCACGCCCAGCCCCCTCGCGCGGCGCTCCCGGGGGGAGGCGTTGCGATGAGGCCGGCCACTGAGCTCGGGGCTCCCTAAGGTTAACGCGGCCCGGAGGCCACCCTCAGTTGTTTATCACCAGCGCGGAGCATAGCGCTACCGTATGTGTACGGGCATAGCCGCTCCTCGGCAGTGTCGTCACCCAGCGCGGAGCATGGTGCTTCCACTGGTACGTGGGAGGGGGCACCCCTCCGGGAGGAGCCCCCGGGGCGTGTACAGCCCCGCCCTGACACGTGGCTGGCACGGTAGAGCTAGGTGAGGTGTATCTGGGCACCCGTGAGCCAGCGCGGGACTCACGAGGCCCTACCTCTAGGCGGGTTGCGCCTGGCACTGGGCCGTATCTTGAGATGTGTTCCTGCAAAATCTGGTTAGATGCCGGCACTCTACGTCCTCGGGTCCCGACCCTCGAGCTTGTCTCAACCGTCGCTGGTATGCCAGGTCGCGATGCCGTGGACAAGGCCAGAGGGTGAGGGCCGGAGAGCCAGTAAGAGCCCTGAGTCGCGATGCTCAGGCACCCCCCCTTTAACATGCAAGTGGTCGACATGAAGAAGAAAAGGTGCCGTGGACGACATCGAGTAATCAAGCATGATGCATAATTGGAAATAAACGCCGAAGGGATACATGCCGCTGGGCCTAGCCCGAGTGGCCTGGGGATGATGCAGCCCGAGGGGCGCCCCCAGCAAAGCAAGCTAGCGACTGAAAAGATAAAAAGGGATACATGCCACAGGGACGGACCCACACGACCTGGGAATGATGCAACCCTGGGAGGGCGCTCCCAGCTGGGAATGAAACTTGAAAGATGTCACCTGAAGATGCCGTCGGTGCAGTGGCGTTGGTGCAGCAGACTCGGTGGGCTGCAGAAGCCAATCCTCACGAGCCCCCAGGCGCAGCGGCCTCGGGAGGCTCCGGAGGCACTGGTGGCTCCTCGTGAGCAGCCTCCATCTCCGCCAGGGCTGTGGAGCGCCTGTCTTCTTGCGCCTCCAAGATGCTCCTCATGATGCGCTGGTACGCCGCAGCCACGCTCGGCAGGCCACAAGGCATGCGAACATAGCTGTGGGGTGGTCCTCCGCAGCGCCCCACTTGTGAGGGCCAGAGGCGCTCCGCCGTGGCGATCTGATTGAGCCCCGGTACGTCGATGCAGACGCGCAGCCCACCATCCTCGCCTTGATGGGGAGCCACAACTGGTAGGCGACGACAACCTCTCATGATCCTTGACTCATGTAGTTCTTGAATGGCCTTGCTAACAAACTCCTGCTGGTCTGACCTTCTTTCCCTGGCTTCCTTTCGAGGGAAACGTGCTTCGAAACACGCCTCCACATGGTGCCCCAGCGCCTCCCTCGTGACCTTGGTGAGGTCGGTGGCCCTCCAGGTGAGAGCCCCCAAGCCCTGCCTGAGGAGGGCGCCGGGCGCGCTTTCCTATGCGATTGAAGGAGGATCCCCCTGGGCAGACGCGGGCCTTGAAGGGCCTGCCTCCTGAGGGGCTGAGCCTGATGTTGTCTTCTTCTTCTTGGGGGTGGTCTTAGGAAGCCTCCTGCTTCCGTGATCTGGGTCTTCTAGTGACGCGGCCTGAAAGGCTCGCTCTAGGGCACGCACTGCATCCTTCTCTTGACATGGCACTGTGATTATGCCGCCGCTTCTTGGCATCTTGAGGATGTTGTAGCCGTGGTGAGTCACGGCCATGAACTTGGCCAGCGCCGAGTACCCGAGGATGGCGTTGTATGGCAGGCGGATGTGGGCGACGTCAGAGTCGATGAGCTCGGTGCAGTAGTTGTTGTAGGTGTCAAAGGTTACTGGGAGGCGGACCTGCCTGATCGGGACTGTGGAACCATCGGTGACTCCGGAGAAGGGCTTGGTTGGCTGAAGCTGGTCATAGGGCACTTCGAGGCTGTTGAATGTTTCCACGGACAAGACATTGAGCCCTGCCCCTCCGTCGATGAGGGTCCTGGTGACCAGAACGTTGCTGATGACTGGGGAACAAAGCATTGGGAGGACTCCGGTTGTGGCCGCGCACTTGAGCTGGTCTGCTGAGCTGAACGTGATGGTGCAGGCCGACCACCTAAGGGGACGCGTTGCCTCGAGCTTGGGGAGAACTGCGTTCACTTCGCGAGCAAACTGCTTGAAGATACGTTGAGAGGCTAGGGTTTGAGCTCCGCCCAGGATGCAGGCGATGGCATGAGGCTCCTGGAAGCCCCCAGCCCCCTCGTCTTGGTGGTGGTCTTCGTTCCTTCTTGGCTGAGGCGGCAACGGCGGCAGGCCTGGGTTTCCATGAGGGCGATCCTCACGAGGCTGGTCCCTCCAGTCCCCCTCGCGAGGCGGCTCACGCCCGCGGTCCTCGCGAGGTTGGTCACACCAACGGTCCTCGCGAGGTTGGTCACGCCAGCGGTCCTCGCGAGGTTGGTCACGCCAGCCTTGACGTGGGCCACGATCTTCCCAGCATCCCGGGTTCCTTCCTCCTCCTCGGCCGTAGCCCCGGTAAGCACGGTCAGGGCGTCGGCCGACTCTTCCTTCTCGCACGGCGCGGAGTTCTTGGCATTCATTGGTGTTGTGGATGTGGAGGTCGTGGTACACACAGTACCGGCTGCCCCTGGAGGATTCGGGCAGATCCTTGTCCCGCTTGGTGTCTGGCTCTGCCGCGAGCACGGCAGCACCTTTGCGCTTCACGTCCTTGGCCTTGGGCTTCTTCTCTTCTGGGTCTGCGGCAGGCAGCTCGAGGAGGGAGAGGCGTCCCTCCTCAGCCCTGGCGCACTTGTTCGCCAGGTTGAACAACTCCAGGGAGGTGCAGAGGTCTTCATGCATCGCCAACTCCTCCTTCATCTTGACGTCACGCACGCCATCAGAGAAGGCCGAAATGATGGCTTCTTTGGACACCCTGGGGATCTTGAGGCGCGCACTGTTGAAGCGCTGGATGTACTTCTACAGGATCTCCCCAGGTTGCTGCTTGATGCGGCGCATGTCGCTCACGGCAGGAGGCCGGTCGCGGGTACCTTGGAAGTTGGCGATGAAGCGGGTACGCATCTGGTCCCAGGAGGAGATCGTGCCTAGGGCCAGGTTCAGGAGCCAAGTGCGGGCACCTTCCTTCAGCGCCATGGGGAACCAGTTCGCCATGACCTTTTCGTCCCCACTGGCAGCTTCGATTCCTAGCTTGTAAAGCTGGAGGAACTCTGTGGGATCAGTCGTGCCGTCGTAGCGAGGGGGCAGGTCCGACTTGAACTTGCCGGGCCATGCGACTCCGTGCAGCTCGGCGGTGTAGGCGCGCCAGCCGGCGGTGGCCGCGGGAGGTTTTGGTTGAGGGAGAGCTTGGCCTTGCGGGTCCCCTTGCGTTGCAGTTGGGAGCAACGCGGGGTCTTGACGTGCCGGAGCCGGAGCGGGGTCTCGGCGAACCGGAGCTGGGAGCGCCCGGGCGGCCTCTTGCGGTCGCGGGACTTCTTGGCAGCTCCGTTCCTGCTGGGCCGGCGCATGACGGAGCGGGTTCTGCCCAGGAGCTGCGCGCCTTGGGGCCATGGCATCTTCTTGGAAAGGAGGCGGCTGGAATGCCCCCGGGGCTTCATTGCCCACGCGGGGCGGAGTGCGGCGCAGCGGTGCGGAAGGCGCGGGAGATCCCCCTGCGGCGCGGACGAGCTCGGCGACGTGGTCGAGCCACTCCTCATAGACGTCATCGACGGGGCGGTAGCGCAGGAGCTCGTTTGCCGCGAGGAGCGTAGCTCGAGCCTCCAAGGGCGCGCGAAGCGCGTGCGACGAAGAACCGGCCGGGGTGAGCGACGGAGTGGCGGTGCGGCCATCTCGCCGCACGGACGGGTGCTGAGAGGATGCTTGCTCCTCGTTCCCCGCCGGGCCGGTAGCGGCATTGACGGGGGGCGACGGGGAACGAAGAGGACACCCGCCGACGGGGGCCGTCTGGACGGCGCGGGAAGCGATGGCGGCCTGGCGCTCGGCGCGGGCCCGACGAGCGTCAGACATGGATGCGACGGTCGGAGGAGAGAGGAGCGGTGGAAGACGGACTCCGGCGCACCCCTACCTGGCGCGCCAAATGTCGGATCACGGGTTCCGGCAGACCCTTGAGGTTCGAACTCTGGGGTGCGCGCGGGGATCGTGCCCTCTACCTCTCCGTCTCGTAAGGATCTAACTACTGCAAGAACAACACAAGAGACAGAGAGTTTATACTTGTTGGGACCACCATTGTGGTGTAATACCCTACTCCAGTGTGGTGGGTGGATTGCCTCTTGGGCTGATGAGGAAGAACAGTACAAGGAAGAACAGCCTCGCGAGGGTCTGTTCTTGGCTAGGGGATGAACTGCTAGGAGAGTTCGATCGCCCTTTTATCTCTCTCTCTCTAGATGCTGGATCAGGTTCTCCCTCGGCCCCCCTACCCTGAGGGTGGCTAGTCCTATTTATAGGCAAAGGCCCTGGGCCTCTTCCCAAATATTGAGCGGGAAGGGCGCCAACAATTGGCCAATTTGAAGGGGACATGTGGTACACTTATCCTGACTAAAGTTGGTCTTTGCCTGCCAAAGGCCCTGTGGTGACGCCGTCCTGGGCTCCATGGTGACCTCCTTCCCACCGTTGGACTGGTCTTGGTCTCGTTGCACCGAAATGGGTGCCTTTGCTTGATCCTCTCGCCTGCGCTTGCCCCCTTTGCACCAAAGAGGAAAGGGAGACGCTGCGCGGGCTGGCGCCCGCCTGGCACCCTTAGTCGTCATGGCTTGCGTCATGGGCACCTCGTGAGGTACCCGCCTTGATCTCTCCGCCTCCTCGCGAGCCATCCTAAGGAGGCCGTGCTTGAGGAAGCGCTGTGTCATCCGCCTCGCGAGGCTTGGCCCCTCGCGATGGTCTTGAGCCTTATGTTGATGAAGATGGGCCACACTGGGCTCCCATTTGAGCCACGCCGCAGGTCGCAGGCAGGCAAGTCTGGGGACCCCCGTTCCCAGAACGCCGACAATGGCCGCCACAGAACCGCCACTGCCCGCCTATATAAGAAGCCCCCGAGCTCGTCAGGACCTCAAACAACCTCTCTCACTCCCTCGCTGATCCTCCCGTAATAGTAGAAAGGCCAGAGAGGTCGTCTTCTTCTTCTCCGGCAACCGCAGCCGCCGCCACTGTCCCGACCATTCTGGCGCCACCAGGACCTCCCCCTCTCCACTCTCTTCACCAGGAGCCCTCTCTTCACCTCGTGAGTCCACCCCCATGCTCAATTTTGATCGGGAAGCACCATAACCCAAACCCCCCAAAACTCCCGAGGCCACCTCCGCCGAGGAGCTCGCCGCCGGCTTCTCCCTCCATCCCCACCTGCCTGGCGAACACCGGGAGGACTGCCCTAGACTGGCGGATCCATCCCCGCCCTCGGGCCCCGCGAGGAGCCGCCCATCGCCGGCGACGATCGCCGGAGTCCCGCCTCCCCTCGGGCAAAGGAAGAGGAGGGAGGGTCGACTGGTCAAACCTGACCAGTGGGTCCTCTGGACCCACTGTCAGTGACCCAGCCCTGCCTCCACGCGTTTTAAGTGGAAGCGCAAAACCCCCAGTATGTCTTCCCTGCTACGAATGCGTATTCCTTTTGAAACGTTTTCTTTTCTGTTTTATTAAAAAAACAGATTTTGACCAAAACTTTGACTAGCTATAACTTTTAAAATATAAATCCAAATGACTTGATTCTTTTTCTGTTAATCCTCAACTATTGTCTAGTTTATTTTCATATTTATTTCTAAATTTTCCAAGAAACTTTTTTGTACTGTTTTTAAATTATGTGTTAATTTGAATATTTCCAAAAAATAGGATTTGTTGGAGAGAGAAGAGAAAAACTTTCAAGTTTTGGAATGCACCCTGACTCTCCACACCTTGAAGGCAAGCATTCTGAACCCTGGCATAATATTTTGGGGACTTTTTGATACGGTTATAATACCACCTCGACATAAAGCATTAATTATTTTTATAATGATATGATCATACACATTGAGTGCATAATGAAAATTTTGCTGTTGGAAATGGATATGCTTGTGATAGCAATCACCCTCATTTGCCTCTCATGCCTACCGGTAAGGGTCGGGGAAAGTATCTGTCTTGGTTAGAACCGAGCTTGTCCCTCGTCGAGACGGTTATGGCCGGTGGGGCAGGGGGAGGTATGATGAGTGGTGGTTGTGTCTGATGGATGTGAAATATTATTCTTGAGCTAATCATGCAGGACATACTTAAGCCTCCTCAGTCGGCCATAGATCGAGTCTTGTTCCAGTAACCCCCATACTTGTTTCGTGCTGCCACTTGTCCCTTCCATCGGTAGGGTACGGTTCAGTAAGTTGTCAACCCCTGTCTTAGCACACACCGTACAGAGAGGCCATGGTGGAAGATACCGGCTGCATCCGGTAGGCATGCCACCTGGTACGGGGGCATGGGTGTTTCCGGTTGGGACCGAGAGGGGGGCACCCCTTAGAGCGCGTGATAGAAATTTGATACCATGCTACGCGAGGTTGTAGCCTCCCCACTTAGAGTTTTGCTTAACAGGTGTCATGGGTGATTCCAGACATGAGTAAAAGCTGGTGTGTGCAAGTCAGGCGTGTTTTCGACTAAAAGACTGTAGACGGAATTAGTTCCGATGAACTAGAGAAATCCATTACTCGTGGGTAAAGAGTACACCCTCTGTAGAGATATTAAACCTATTCAAATAGTCGTGTCCATGGTTAAGGACTACAGTCTGGGATGGGTCAAGTGTCAGTCTTAGCGTCGGTCTTCGGAGGAGAAACTACTAAACCAAAATATTGATGATGACTTGTGACATATGATGATTATGATTATTATCATTGTGGACTAGCCGTTTGCATTGTTTGAAATAATGAATATCCCTGGGACGGTACTACCTCCTGGATATTCACTGTGATTATATTTACATATAAGCGCTTTATGTGGCGTCGCTCAAACGCCCGACTGTGGCATGTTTGTTATTTCATTTACATATAAGCCCTTTATGTGGTGTCGCACAGACGCCTGACTGTGGCATGTCCATTTTGTTCATTTACTTATAAGCCCTTTACGTGGTGCCGCACTGACACCCGACTATGGCATGCTTGTTATTCCTTTTATATATAAGCCCTTTCTGTGGTGTCGCTCAGACGCCCGACTGAGGCATGCTTCATATTATTATCCCTTCGAGGCGTCGTTTCAGACACTCGATCGGTGCTTTATATTTTTGCACTCTGATTGTTTTGCTCATGATTTACTTAAATGATCTACTTACGTGCATCATGAACCTTATTTCATAACTGACGAAGTAATCATAGAATATTTCAAATCATGATTATTAGTGGCTATATTATACCTGTGTTCATAATGTTTGCGAGTACATTCAAAGTACTCACTGGCTTGTCCCTGGCTATTGTCTTGGCCAGATTTCTTGCGTGGAGAGGAGCGTTGTGATGACAGCCCTCGAACCTACGCAGTGATGATAGCAGCCTCGCGAAGATAGAAGTTATCCAGGTCAGCTGTTCCTGTGGGAAATGGACTCCCATAGACGCTGATGATCCACAAACCGCTTTCGCCATTAACCACTAGAAACTTTTTTGTTGTACTCATAGGCCAAGATGGTCTTGTACTTCATATCCTGTAACTTTGCTTGGAATTTTTGTATCAAGATTGGTGCCTCATCAGCTAACAGTAATCCTGGGGCTGATGAGCACAAGGGCCATTTTCTGGGAAATTATATCCTGAAAATCCGGTCCTGACACGTGTATCACGTAAGGCGCTCGATAGTGGTTCGAGCATCTTCGTGAGCTCGTTCTCGAAGAACTTGGCGCTGGTCGCGGTGGGTCCGGGGTTTGGACGACGCTATAGAGATGTTATCACAAGCGTCGTCACGACGGGCCGATGCCCGCAGTGGCTGGCGAGGAGGAGGAGAGTGCACCGTGACCGCAGCACCCCCGGTCCTCCCAGCGCTGGCATGTGGTGGCTCGGTGGAGCGCCGGCCCGAGGGTCCCGCCGGTCGCGGATCATCTTTGTTGGCGACGGTGATGATGCTCCGGATGGTGGCCCTCCACTCGTCGAGCTTCTCCGCAGCAGGAGGGAAGTCAACGAGCAGCTGCGCGCTAAAGCTTCTGCTGGCGTGGGTGGCTACGACAGCTGCGTGGACCGTGGCACACTTCGACTTCTAACCATGTTAGAAGGAGCTCTATCACGACTCAGAAGCTGCGCGCCATTTTTTCCAGCACTTCGGCGGGCGTGCTGAACTCCTTCGTCCTACGGATGACGCACAGGGCTTTTCCCACGACGGTGTCTAGGGTCACCGGCTTGGTAACGCTGCTCGTCGCGCACACAATGGGAAGAGCGCGTAGTGGTCGCCGGTGTGGGCATCTTGGAGGTTGCTGCGCCGCCCATGGGTGGCGCAACGTCACTCCTGGAGGACCCAGCGCCGCCTGCGGGGGGCCCAGCCCCTTATTTAGACTTGGTGACATGCGGCCCGTCACCTGACGCGTGAACGACGCCGCTCGCCAGGACCTGACCGCCACGGCGATGCTGGTGCTCGCAGACCATGGCTCGGGTTCTGTCCGCGACCAGGCCGCTGCTCGCCCGTACTGGCACGGGCCATTCGGCCCCCGTCGAGCCGATCGCCGTCTCCGTCTTCTTCTTGGGAGCCATGGCGACGAAGAACCGCTAGGCTAACTACTAGACCAGATTCTCACAATTGCGCCCCTACCTGGCACGCCAAAGATGTCGGTGGGAAACGACACCTATGGGATCACGAGAATCCCTACTACGGTTGCCGGGGCGCAGGGTTGCGAGGAGAGCAGGATTAGCAGTCAGCACAAGGATCGTTTACCCAGGTTCGGGCTGCGAGGATGCGTAAAACCCTAGTCCTTCTTTGGTGGATGTATTGAGTGTTCTTGAGCCCTCCAACTAGCTATGGTGGCTGAGTCGTTCCAAAGAGTTGAATCCTTCTCCAGTACGCCATGGGCCTCCTTTAATAGACGAAAGGGGCTGCCACAGTGGCACACAGGAGGTGGAAAGGCATACAGTACTTTGAGCTTATCACCCATATTACAGGACAAGACGCATTTAATACATTGCTGAGGTGTCCCCATGCTTTATCGAGGACGGGAACGGAGCCCGTCCCGTCCGTCGCTGCTTCTCCTCATTCTGACACGCGCCCTGGCCGGCGGTGCATGCGACACCATGTAGGCAGGCAAGCAGCTGAGGTGGCGCGGCGGTAGGGTCTTCATGAAGATCTGCATGACACCACGCATGTGGTTGCAGATTTGGTCTGGGAGCTGCATGTTGCCACGCAGGTGCCAGCCCAGTTGGTTGGGCTGGCAGCTACATGCAAACTGCGGTGGAAGCTAGGCTGGTGCGGCCCTGGCGGTTGCCCTACTGGCGTTCTCGGCAAGGGTCTTGCCGGGTGGCCCGACAAGGGTCTTGCCGTGATGCGCAGTTGTCGCCGGCAAGGATCTTGCCGGGGGTCTCATGGTTTTCCTCGACAAGGATCCTACCAAGGGTTGCCGTCTTCTGGTCCTTATCTTGATCTCATATGTCTATGGTCTTGACAAAGATCTGCATGGCACCACAGAGGTGCCTCCATAACCCTGACCCAATCGTAGCCGGTGGGGTTGGAACCTGTGGCTCAAGGGCGGCTCGCTCTGTTGGTGTTTGGGCGTGCTGCCCCGGCAAGGGTCTTGTCGGGGCTGCTGAGGCTGCCCCCATCAAGGGTCTTGCTAGGGGAAACTGCTCCGCCCCTCTGCTTCTTTGTGTTCTTGGCCTTGGCGTTGCCTTGATCGTCTTGTGTTGGGCTTAGGCTTGTCTCCGGCTTTCCTCCTTTGTCCTGCTACGTGTGGCCGTGGCGCGTGGCTCTGACTGCCCGTGCACAAGTAAAGGGGTATAAAGGTGCTCCCGTACTTTTGTACACCGACACGGTTGTTGGTAGAACTTGAAGGAATATTTGTTCTACCTTTACACTCTTATTTATCGAAGAAGGCTGCAGACAATCCCCTATACTTGTGGGTTATGAATATACCCCTCACATCCATACATTGATCAATTACAAGGTGGGAACTACGATATATCTACTAGACAAAGAGCATATTCCCCTGAGGCCAGACTTTGAGGACAACGAGGTTGTCATGGATGCTTCACATCCTACTTGTGCAGATGCCTAGGAGAAGATAGAGAAACCAAAGGTTGCAAAAGCAGCAAAGGTAGCAAGTTCCCCGGATGCTTTAGTTGTGAATCTCAAGACCAAGCAAGACCAACTCAGTTATCTGCTTGAGGCCACCATGAGAATTGAGAAAAGCTTGGCCACCTTGTCTCGAAATCAGGAAAGTCTTAAGAGGATTATTGAGACTAAGTTCCATGACCTAGATATGAAGGTCACTGAGATTCAAACAGTTGTGGAGAATCTTCAAGAGGATGCTGAGGACAGGAATGATAGAAGCACAACAGATACATTTCAGAGAGTGCCAAGGGCACAAAGATCATAAGTTGTGCCAGTTTTCCAGAGACTCTGGGACTACACTATATCGGAGAAGTTTTTCTTATTAAGGATTATATTGATGGGTTGCCTTTTACCGTTGCACATGATAATTTTGATGAATATAATATGCAAGTGCTTGCTTCTCCTACTTGCAATTATTATGAGAGAGGAACTACATCTCTGCCTCTTTATGATTCCAACACGATAGAATTGCAAGAAATTGCTTATACTATGCATTGGCCTTTACTTGATGTGCATGAATTCTTCTTGTATGACATGCCGAAGCATGGGAAGAGAGTTAGGCTTCATCATTGCATGATATATGTTTCTTTGTGCTCACTACTAAATGCCAAATCATTGTTAATTAAAATTGGCTTTGATATACCTTTGGATCCGGGTGGATCCATTACTTGAGCACTTTATGCCTAGCTTAATGGCTTTAAAGAAAGCGCTGCCAGGGAGACAACCCGTAAGTTTTAGATGGTCATTTATTTCTATTGAGTGCTGTTATAAAGTTTAAAAACAAAAAATATAGAGGGGAACTTAAAGCTTTTCGACAAAAGAGAAGCGATTGAAAGGTGATGCATTGGGGAAGTGACGGTCGACCTTGAACACTTGTGTTCATGCTCATGGAAACAATGTAGACATTTTCATGAATATTATCACAAAAGTAATTATCCCCCTGTACAAATCCATTGTATTATAAAAATAATGTGCCGAGATTTTCCTTTAGGATGATTAGATTATTTGTTGGTATGTGCGGGTGCAAAAACAGAAACTTCGGTTGTAGTGCGCGATTTTACATTTTTTACTGGAATGTCGAAAGCTGCTGAAACTTCTTGCAGAGTATTTACATACAAATTTATTAATTTGTTTATAAATTTTTAGAAATTTTGGAGTAACAGTAATATGGTAGATGTTCAGATTTCTATAGATTGTACTATTTAAGACAGATTCTGTTTTTTGATGCATTGTTTTGCTTGTTTTGATGGAACTATCAATTTTATCGGTGGTATAAGCCATGGAAAAGTTATAATATAGTAGCTACAATGCAAAAACAAAATATGAATGTCTTTGAAACAGTACATAGAGTAGTGATTTTCTTCATTATACTAATGGATCTTACCGAGCTTTCTGTTATGTTTTGTGTGGATGAAGTGATAAAAGATCAAGGAGGTCTCGATATGAGGAGAATGAGGATAGGAAATAGCTCAATCTTGGGGATGCCAAAGGCACCCCAAGTAAATATCCAAGGAGACTCAAGCGTCTAAGCTTGGGGATGCCCCGGAAGGCATCCCATCTTTCTTCAACAAGTATTGGTATGTTTTCGTCTTTGTTTCGTTCACGTGATATGTGTAAATCTTGGAGCGTCTTTTGTGTTTAATTTTAATTTTTGTTTTATGCACCATGCTGGTATGATATAGTCCATGGTTGATTTACAGAATTCTCATTGCACTTCACTTATAGCTTTCGAGTATGGCTTTATAGAATGCTTCATGTGCTTCACTTATATCATTTGAAGTTTGGATTGCTTGTTTCTCTTCACATAGAAAACCATTATTGGTAGAATGCTCTTTTGCTTCACTTATATTTATTCGAGCATGGTATTTTGTAGAAAGAATTAAATCTCATGCTTCACTTATATCTATTTAGAGAGCCAACTAGAATTGGTCATTTGCATGGTTCGTCATAGAATCCTACATCAAACTTGTGGATCATTGAATATCATATGTTTGATTCCTTGCAATATTTTTGCGATACATAGATGGAATATGTGGGAGGTACTAGTATACGTTTATGGTTATTAAGAATATTGGTGTTAGGATTTGTGATTCCCGAAGCATGCACATATAGTCTCTCGTTATGCTATGAAGTTGGAGCATGATTTTTTATTGATTGTATTCCTTATGAATGGCGGTCGGGACGAACGATGGTATTTTCCTACCAATCTTTCCCCCATAGGGGCATGTGTAGTAGTACTTTGCTTCGAGGGCTAATAAACTTTTGCAATAGTATATGAGTTATTTATGACTAATGTGAGTCCATGGATTATACACACTCTTACCTTTCCGCAATTTCCTAGCCTCTTCTGTATCGTGCATTGCCTCGAGATGTGGTGCAAACTTCGCATGTGCATCCAAACCCCGTGATATGATATGCTCTATCACACATAAGACTTATTATATCTTCCTCAAACCAACCACCATACAACATCCACCGCTTCCGTGATATATTGCCATACAACATCCACCGCTTCCGTTTGATGATTTGATCATTTATTTTCATATTGCTTTGCATGATCATAGTAGTTGTGGCTCAGCCACTAGTCATAATTTTTTATACATGTTATGCTAGATCATTGCACATTGTGGTACACTACGAGAGGCATTCATATAGAGTCCTATTTTGTTATAGGTATCAAGTGGTAATTTGTATTTATTTTGAGTTGTAAGTAAATAGAAGTGTGCTGATCATCATTATTCATTATTAGAGCATTGTCCCAGTGAGGAAAGGATGATGGAGACTACGATTCCCCCACAAGTTGGGATGAGACTCCAGACAAAAATAGAGAAAAATGAGAAGAAAAAAGGAAAAGAAAAAAAGAGAGAAGGGGCATTGTTACTATCCTTTACCACACTTGTGCTTAAAAGTAGCACCATGTTTTTCCTATAGAGTGTCTCCTATTTAGTCAGTTTCATATATTAGTGGGAATTTTTCATTATAGAACATGGCTTGTATATTCTGATAATGGGCTTCCTCAAATGCCCGTGGTCTTCATGAGCAAGCAAGTTGGATGCACACCCACTTAGTTTTCATATTGATCTTTCATACACTTAGAGCTCTTAGTGCATCCGTTGCATGGCAGTCCATACTCCTCACGTTGATATCAATTGATGGGCATCTCCAGAGCCCACTGGTTAGCCGCATCGATGTGATAATTTCTTACTTTTTTGTCTTCTCTATATTTACCCCTATCATCATACTCTATTCCACACATAGTGCTATATCCATGGCATACGCTCATGTATTGTGTGGGAGTTGAAAAAGCTAAAGCACGTTAAAAAGTATGAACCAATTTCTCGGCTTGTCATCGGGGTTGTTTATGATAAATACTTTGTGTTAAGGAGACAGAGCATGACAAGACTATATGATTTTGTAGGGATAGCTTTCTGTAGCGTTCATATTTTAAAAGACATGATTGTTTGTTGGGATGCCTGAGTATTGATGTCTTTATGTCAAATTAGAGACTATTTCTTTGAATCACTCATGTCTTAATATTCATGTCATTATTAGACATATGATCAAAATTATGCTAGGTAGCATTCCATATCAAAAATTATTCTTTTTTATCATTTACCTACTTGAGGATGAGTAGGAATTAAGCTTGGGGATGCTGATACATCTCCGTTGTATTTTTGATTCTTTCATGCCAATATTATAGAACTTCCACATATTTTGGCATCATCTTATATGATTTATTCGACTAGCATATTGATCCAGTGCCAGTTCCTGTTTGTTGCATGTTTTTTGTTTCGCAGAATATCCATATCAAACAAAGTCCAAACGCGATAAAAATTTACAGAGAATTATTATGGAATATATGTGATTTTTGGGACTTGGAATCAACGCAAACGGGGGCCCGCTGTGCCCACAAGACACCAGGGCACGCCCTAGGGGCCAGGTGTGCCCAAGTGGGTTGTACTCACCTCGTATGTCAGTTGGATCTCTACTTCGGGGGCAAGGAAGCTTATATCTAGAAAAAATCGTGTTAAAATCTCAGCGCAATTGAAGTTACGGATCTGTGGGAATATAAGAGGTTTTGGCCAGAAAACAGGAACTCGAAACAGAAGAGAGCAGAGGAATAGAGCCAATCTCAGAGGGGCTCCCTCCCCTCCGCCGCCATGGAGGCCATGGACTAGAGTGGGGAATCTCCTCCCATCTTGGGGGGACCAAGTAATAAGAAGAAGGAGGGGGCTCTCTCTCCCGGTGGCGCTAGAGTGCCGCCGGGGCAACAATCGTGATGGCGATCTACATTAACAATCTTGCAATCGTTGACACCAACTTTCTCCCCCTCCATGCAGCGGTGTAAGACCTCTTCCCCCCCGCTGTAATCTCTACTTAAACATGGTGCTCAACTCCATGTATTATTTCCCAATGATATTTGTCTATCCTATGATGTTTGAGTAGATCTGTTTTGCCCTATGGGTTCATCGTGATCTTGGTGGTATGAGTGTATATTTTATTTATGGTGCTGTCCAATGGTGCCTTCCGTGTCGCGCAAACGGAGGGATCCTCTCTGTAGGGTGTTGCAATATGTTCATGATTCACTTATTGTCGGTTGCGGGGGTGACAGCAGCCTAAACACGGGTAAGTGGGTTGTTGCGTATGGGAGTAAAGATGACTTGATTCTTATTGATATGGTTGGGTTTCATGACCTTAATGATCTTTAGTAGTTGCGGATGCTTGCTAGAGTTCCAATCATAGGTGCATATGATCCAAGTAGAGAAAGTATGTTAGCTCGTGCCTCTCCCTCATGTAAAATGGTATGAATGATTACCGGTCGAGTTATCGATTGCCTAGGGACAAATAACTTTCTTGTGGACAAAAAGCCATCCACTTTTATTACCTTGTAGTTTCTCCGTAGTTTTATTCTTGCAAAGTACATCTTGTTTCATACTTTTTTTAGGTAAAGCAAACATCAAGTGTGCATAGAGTTGTATTGGTGGTCGATAAAACTTGAGGGAATATTTGTTCTACCTTTAGCTCCTCGTTGGGTTCGCACTCTTATTTATCGAAGAAGGCTACAAATGATCCCCTATACTTGTGGGTTATCAAGACCTTTTTCTGGCGCCGTTCCTGGGGAGCAATAGCGTGGGGTGAATATTCTCGTGTATGCTTGTTTGCTTTATCACTAAGTAGTTTTTATTTTCTATTCTAAGTTGTGCTCTATCTTTAGCAATGGATATGGAACACGAAATACAAAAAAATAACTGTACTTGCTACTCATGGAGATGGGGAGCCTCCTAAAACCCTCGATGATCATTATGTGAAAAATAGTATGCACTACTTTGATAATCCTAAGAAAACCCCATTCAACTTTATAATGGGAGACACGTTGGATCCACGTGAATACTTGAGATATGATTAAATTCACTTCCACATATTTTTGGCATCATTTTATATGATTTATTGGACTAACATACTGATCCAGTGGCAAGTGCCAATTCCTGTTTATTGCATTTTTTGTTTCGCAGAATATCCATATCAAACAAAGTCCAAATGCGATAAAACTTTACATAGAATTATTTTGGAATATATGTGATTTTTGGGACTTCAAATCAACTCAAATGGGGGCCCACAGTGCCCACAATACACCAGGGTGCTCCACGCAGAATTATTTTTGGATATATGTGATTTTTGGGACATGAAATCAACGCAAATGGGGGTCCACACTGCCCACAAGACACCAGGGCATGCCCCAGGGGCCAGGCGCGCCCAAGTGGGTTGTGCTCACCTTGTACGTCGGTTGGATCTCTACTTCGGGCACAAGGGAGCTTATATCCGTAAAAAAATCATGTTATAATCTCAGCGCAATCGGAGTTACGGATCTCTGCTAATATATGAAACGGTTTTCAGCCCCTCCGCTGCCAAGGAAGGAGGGATAGATCCAATCATGGAGGGGCTCCCGCCCCTCCGCTGCCATAGAGGCCATGGACCAGAGGGGAAATCTCCTCCCATATAGGGGGAGGCCAAGGAAGAAGAAGAAGGAGGGACGGGGCTCTCTCCCCCTCTCTCCCGGTGGCGCCGGAGTGCTGCCAGGGCAATGATTGTGATGATGATCTATAGCACAATCTTGCTACCGTCAATACCAACTTTCTCCCCCTCTATGCAGCGGTGTAACACCTCTTCCCCCACTGTAATCTCTACTTAAACATGGTGCTCAACTCCATATATTATTTCCCAGTGATATTTGGTTATCCTATGATGTTTGAGTAGATCCGTTTTGTCCTATGGGTTAATCATGATCTTGCTTGGTATGAGTGTATATTTTATTTATGGTGCTGTCCTAAGGTGCCCTCCGTGTTGCACAAACGTAGGGATCCTCGCTGTAGGGTGTGGCAATATGTTCATGATTCACTTTTTGTCGGCTGCGGGGGAGACAGCAACCTAAACACGGGTAAGTGGGTTGTTGTGTATGGGAGTAAAGAGGACTTGATACTCAATGCTACGGTTGGGTTTCACGACCTTAATGATCTTTAGTAGTTGCGGATTCTTGCTAGAGTTCCAATCATAAGTGCATATCATCCAAGTAGAGAATGTATGTTAGCTCATGCCTCTCCCTCATGTAAAATTGCATGAATGATTACCGGTCTAGTTATCGATTGCCTAGGGACAAATGACTTTCTTTTTTACAAAAAGCTATCTACTTTTATTACCTTGCAATTTTTCCATAGTTTTATTCTCACAAAGTACTTCTAGTTTCATACTTGTTTTAGGTAAAGAAAACATCAAGTGTGCATGGAGTTGTATCGGTGGTCGATAGAACTTGAGGGAATATTTATTCTACCTTTACACTCTTATTTATCGAAGAAGTCTACAAACGATCCCCCTATACTTGTGGGTTTTTAATATACCCCTCACATTCAGACATTGATCAATTCCAATGTTGGAACTGGGACATATCTACTAGACAGAGAGCATCTTCCCCTGAGGCCAAACTTTGAGGATAACGAGGTTGTCATGGATGCTTCACATCCTACATGTGCAGATGCCCGCGAGAAGACAGAGAAAGCAAAGGCTACAAAAGCAGCAAACGCAGCAAGTGCCCAAGATGCTTTAGTGGTGAATCTCAAGACCAAGCAAGACCAACTCAGTTGTTTGCTTCAGGCCACCGTGAGAACTAAGAAAAGTTTGGCCACCTTTTCTCAAAATCAGGAAAGTCTTGAGAGCATTACTGAGACTAAGTTCCATGACCTACATGTGAAGGTCACTGAGATTCAAACAGTTGTGGAGAAGCTTCAAGAGGATGCTGAGGACAGGGATCATAGACAAACAACAGACACATTTCAGAGAGTGCCAAGGGCACAAAGATCATTAGCTGTGGTAGTTGCCAGAGACTCCAGGACTATTTCTTCAGCACCTGCAGCCACTGCCATAGTTGTTTGTCTAGTGTCAACTCCTCCAGCTGCAGAGACTTCCTCAGAGGCATTTGGACATGGACTCCTCTCCATGTCGTCTACGCACACCGGAGCAACAAGCCAGAAGACTCCTTCAGGAGCACCCGGGGATCGTGCTTAGAGTGTCGTATAGCACCATTATACGTTTTCAAACTTTTTGGTAACTTGTTGCCAAAGGGGGAGAAAGTGTATAGATCACAGGCTTCGAGAGAGAGGGTGCCTCTTGCTTTTCAGTTGGTTTCATTTGCTACTCTTGCTACTTTGGTTATTTTGATTGTCTCCTATGCTACAATTCGTGTTATGCTCGTGAGATACCTATGTGATCATGTGTTTTATCATATTATGCTTAATTTGTGCTTGGATGATTATATCCATGAATGTTTGTGTATGATCAATCACTTGTACCCTTGGTGATGAGTGCATGTTATTCAATTCTTATAATTTTGAACGCTCCACCAAGATGTATGTGACATGGAAGAGTGACCCATGATACTAATCAATTGTACTTTTGCATTCAATTTTTTTTTAAAATAATGCACCAATTTAGAGGGAGCTCTTGCTTATCACATTCTCCCTCCGTTCCTAAATGTAAGTCTTTTTAGAGATTCCACTACAAACTACATACGGATGTATATGGACATATTTTAGAGTGTAGATTCACTAATATTGATCTGTGTCTACTTCTCTTTAGTGAAGCCCACATCTTCCTTCCGCCGATCTTCCAGAACTCGCTGCTGATCACGACGGGTTTGCGGGCTAGACAAGGCCATCGACGTCTCATCGGCCTCATCGATGCGCTGGTCTTCCTGTGGCCACCCCTTTGTCTACTGTCATGGAGGGATTGCACACTTAGTATGGCCCCCCCGACGCGGCCATCAGCCCGGACCGCTGTTCCTATTTGCGGGTACCGCGATGGCTCTGCCTGCTGTGATTTTCCAGCTTCAGCGAAGCCGATAAAACTCTGGATGGTGGCCCTCCACTCATACATTTAATCAGTTGGCGGAGGGAATCTTAGTAGAAGTTGGGCCCGCCCCATGGCTTTCGTACCCGTGCTCGGCATAGCTGACAAGGCAGGCCCGATGTCGCTCGACTCCTAGCGGTTCCAGCACAAGCATCACCACGTTCTTGCCATCATGGGCCAGTCGCCAAGGCAGTTTGGTGACGAGCAGGTCGTGCTTGGGAGCCGATGGCCTTCTCCAGCACCTCGTCTTTCCTATCTTGCACTGGGCCAGGAGTGCATCTGGTGGCTGCGTCCGTGGTGAGCAGAACTGGGGGGCCGTGGCTTGCACCGGAGCGGGTGTCACTGTGATGACTACCCCCATTGTTGCGGCGGGGAGACGGAACCTGGTTGCCCTCTCCCCCATAGCTTCTGGGTCAAGCTCACATGGATACTGCTGATGGGGCCCTCCTCCGGCGTTTCTTGTCCCAGCTTCGACCGCAGGGGAAGCAATGGCGGCACCGCCTGTGCTGGTCATGTCGCCCGCAGTACCCGCCTCGCCCAACACCGTCGCGGTGCCTACAGCATCCACGGCTGCGTGCGATGGGGCCGTCGAAATGGAAGGATGTGTTGTTGCGCTGGATTTCTTCTTGGGCGCCATAGATGAAGAAAATGATGATGAAGATCGACGCGCCGTTCACAACTTCAGGTTCACACAAGCGATCCCCCTACCTGGAGCGCCAAAGATGTCGTGGGTGGACACGATCACCTATGGGGCCATGAGCCCCTTTGTGGTTCGTCAAGGGGGAGATCACGTTGCACAAAGAGCAGAAGCCATGGGCATGCGCGACGACGATGACACTTGAGGTTTTTACCCAGGTTAGGGCCGCCGTGAGGCATAAAACCTTACTCCTACCTTTGGTGGATTGGATGGTGGAACACAACAGCACGTAGCGCTCGAGCCCGACAAGGTGGCCTCGGGGGGAGCACCTATGCGCGTAGAAGTGTAATGGGGTCCGAATCCCTTTCCATGTTTCCTTGGACCTCCTTTTATAGCACAAGGGACAACCAAAGTGGCAAAACAGTGTTTATCTAATGATTAGATAGCTAATAGTGCTATCATACCTAACTCTGGCATTCAAGACAAAGGGCATTAAATGCACTACTTGGTTTCATGCGGAGGGTGAAGCCCGACAAGCCTACCATGCCGCTTACTCCTCTTATGCTTATCTGTTCGACACGCCTCTGGGCGGGTGTCATATGATTGTAATATGTCTTCCAACGGGCCGCCACGTGCTTAATGGAGGCCATTTAATCATCTGGGGGCTCGACACCGCATTGACAAGTGATTTGTGTTGCTATGTGCTAGAGCAGTGGTGCCTTGGCAGGATTTCGAGCCCTTGGTGGTCTCGGCAAGCCTGCAGGGGTAATCTTGGACTTGTCCTTGGGGTGGCTTCGACCTAGTCGGGCTCTCCTGCCCGGAAAGGGAGTCCTTCCCAACGCGACGCCTTGCTGTCTTGTATGTTAACTTGGTCTTCTTGATCGGCTCCTTGATCTCACAAAGAGCGGTCTCTATCTTGGCCTTGCTTTATATGCTTGTGATCGGACATGAGATGCCAGCACGCCTATTTATAGGTCTAGTCAATGAGTGTGCATGTGTTGCACCGACAGCCAATGCATCCAAACCCCGTGATATGATACGCTCTATCACACATAAGCCTTATTATATCTTCCTCAAAACAGCCACCATACCTACCTATTATGGCCTTTCCATAGCCATTCTAAGATATATTGCCATGCAACTTCCACTCCTTCCATTTTTGAAAGTGCGTTATATCGACTAGAGAGGGGGTGAATAGGCGATTTTTATGAAATTCTTCACTGAGGAATTTGCTAGTGAGGAAATTCCTTAGCGAAGAATTACTAGCAGCGGAATAAGTACTCAGAGGTAAACATAACAGAATACACACATGGTCATCATGATGAAATGAAGACAAACACGGAGTACAGAAAGCGTAAACACAGGATAACACAAGTTGAAGACAAACAAACTGAAGTAATAGAACTGAGGAAATTGAGAAAGTATTCAGTCAAAGTCTTCAAACACAGATATGAACAGATACACAACACAGTAATGAGGAAATGAAAGTGTTGAGGAAATAGAACCAGTAAGCTTGGTGAAGACAATGATTTGGTAGACCAGTTCCAACTGCTGCCTCAGTTGTAGATCTGGTTGGAGCGGCTGAGTATTTAAACTCGAGGACACCTAGTCCCGGACACACAGTCCTCACCGTATTCTCCTTGAGCTAAGGACACACAGTCCTCGCCCAATCACTCATGGTAAGTCTTCAGGTGACTTCCAAACCTTCACAGACTTGGTCACTCGGTGATCCACAATTCCTCTTGGATGCTCTAGACCTGGACGCCTAACCGTCTGGAAGAAGCACAGTCTTCAAAGGTAACAAGCATCGGATCCACGCAGGATCAATCTCTTCAGTGATGCTCAATCACTTTGGGTTTGTAGGTGTTTGAGTTTGGGTTTGGATTTTCCTCACTTGATGATTTTCGCTCAAAGTCCTCGGAGGATGGGTTGCTCTCAAATGACAAGTGTCAAGTTCACGCGGAGCATCCAACCAGCTAGTGGTTGTAGGGGCGGCTATTTATAGCCTAGGGAGCAGCCCGACATGATAAGACATAAATGCCCTTCAATGATATGACCGTTAGTTGGACAAGATATTTTGGGACAGCTGACGCTTAGCACAGCAACGGTCGGAAATTTGAGGTTCAAATTCCTCAGGGCTATCATGTTCCTCACTGTGTAGGCAATTCGCACTGGCGAATTCCTAACTCCTCATTTAGAGCAAAGTCCTCAGTGACCAGAAGAAGTGTGTCTCTGTCACTGAAGAATTTGACTAAACTGTATGAGATTTCCAATGGCTTCACTCGAAGGAATTGATAGGTGTAGGATTTGAGATGAGCATCACATGGAAATTTTCTCCTTAGTATTTCCTCGACCCCCTTTAACAGTACGGTGTTTCCTATGACTCAAGAAAGAGAAAATGAAACTACGAAAACAAAATTCTTCACGCCTCATGTTCCTCGAATGAATACGAAGTCTTCAAGGTCACACCAATTTCTTCACTTTCAAAGTCTTCAGAAAGTCTTCAGTATATCAAAGTCTTCAATCGAAGAACTTCATTTTTAGGGGTCGACTTTCACTGTAAATTTCAAACACCTCATAGACTTATAGACCTGTGTACACTAACAAACGCGTTAGATACTTAACCTATAAATCTTCAATACAGCAAAATCACTAAGGGGAACTAGATGCACTTACAATCTCCCCCTTTTTGGTGATTGATGACAACATAGGTTAAGTTTTCAACGGGGATAAATATATGAAGTGTAAAAAACTGATATTGAGGAATTTGATTGCAAGATATAGAAGAACTCCCCCTGAAGATGTGTATAGTGAGGAATTTGCTTTTGAAGCAATGCACACTTGAAGAGTTGAATCATGGAGATCGCCCCCTATATCTTGTAATTCATACACGCATTTGATATATAATATGAAGAATTTGAAATGCATGATGAAATATGGTGCCTAATGTAATTCAGCATGCGTGCAATAGAATTAACGAGGAATAAGCATGCCAAATAGAGCATCAAAAGTATCAGAACCTTGTGCAGTAAAAGTATCAGCGCACCATCAGGTTTAAGATTACAACTCGATCCAATAAGAGTTTCGGAAGAACGAGAGTTGTAACTTAGCAAAAAAAGCCCTTTATAATAGACCCGCTTGAAGACTAACTCAGATTTCTCCCCCTTTGTCATCAAATGACCAAAAGGATCGAAACTGAGGACTAACGCCCCTGAAGATATTCAAGTTGATGAAGGAGCGCCAGCGTTGTTGGGGTCGGTCGTTGATGTAGGGCCTGCCGTAGTGTCGTCCAAGTCTTCATGTTCATCAGTGTAGCGCAATGAAGAATAGGAGCTGGCCACCAAAGAAGGAACTAGGACCTTCTTGTATTTCTTCGGAGGAGGTGCAGACCAGGCAAATTCTTCATTGAGACCCATTTTCTTCAGATCATCAGCACTGTAGACTTGAGATAGAACAGCCCATGTGCGGTTGAGGGTTTCATGAAGGTAGTAGTGGTTTTTCTTCACTGCATTATGTGTTGCAGTCATGTTGTGAAGAAATTAACCAAACTGACGCTTGACCCATTTGTGATTGCGATCAACCTTTTGATGAAGACTGAGGAGTAACTCACGATCAGTCATCACCCTGGGTGCTGTGGCTTGAGGATTTGGCTTGGCAGTATTGGCGGCAGTGTCATGTGTGGCAGAGTCATCATTGGTGGAGTAAGATGCAGCCTTGCGAAATTGTCCATCCAATGGACGAATGCCTTCATCTATCACAGCAGTAGCCATGCCCTTTTCTTCAGCTGAGGAAAATGTTCTTTTGAGGACTTCAATAGGAGGCAAGTAGCTGCAGTGGTTGAGAGTTTCAGCTTTGTAATTGAGTGAAGACCTTGTCCTGATGAATCTCATAATCCAAGGCGCATAAGGCTTCAGCTCAAATGGTGACATAGCAATATTGGCCAGAGTCCTCATGAAGAAATCATGGAAGTTAACGGGAACGCCATGAATGATGTTGAAAAGCATATTCTTCATGATGCCAACGACTTCTTCATCACTTGATTCGTGGCCTTTGATGGGACTCGTTGTCTTCATCAGGATGCGATAGACAGTCCTAGGCACATACAACAGTTCCTTGACGAGGAATGTGGTTCGAGGGGCCTGCCCTGGCTTCAAAGGCTTCATCAGCACTTGCATATAGTGATTTGAAAGCTCAGGTTCGTTGTAAACACAACGAGCATCTTCAGTGGGTGGACTCAGAGGAAGGGCACGAAGCAATTCAGATGTTGGGGCCTTATAATGAGTATTCTCGGTCATCCAGTCCAGAACCCATGAATTCACATCTTCAGAGTTGCCGGTGATGTGCAGCATTGCATAAAACTGAAGAATGAGTTCTTCATTCCAATCGCATATGTCAGTGCAGAAGTTGAGCAGCCCTGCGTCGTGAAGAACACTGAGGACTGGCGTGAAGCACGGCATGGACTCCATATCCAAATGAGGAATATGTGCATGGTCGAAGACTTTGTCCTTGTTGAAAAGCACTGAGGAATAGAAATTTGCTTGACTAGCTGTCCAAAAACGCCTCTTCCTTATGCGAGCAGAGTCATAAGGGTTGTATTCAGTGAAGAACACGTGCTCGCCAAAGAAGTCTTCATCCTTGAACTTTTGTTTCCTTCGGGCTTGGGCAAAGGAGTGTCAGTGAGTTGCATCACAACCTCAGGAATCACGATCTCAGGTTCTTCAGGCTGAGGTATTTCAGGTTCTTCCTCAGGTGCAGTCACCCTTTCAGTATCAGCAGCAGTTTCTTCAGCACTAGCGGCTGGAATTTCTTCATTCACAGAAGCAGTGGGATGAGTTTCTTCAGAGCCCATCGGAACAGTTGGTGCAGGGGAGTGAGGAATTTGTTGCAGTGGAGTGAAGAGTGGAGAATTGGGATGCTGACTTTCCCAAAAGTCGCCATTCATCACTGGAGCTGTGCTTCCAATATCCACATTTTCATCATCAATTTCTTCAACACCAGCCTCTTCAGCATCAAACTGAGGCATTGGTGATGAGATCATTAGGGTTGAAGGGATTGAATCCACTTCAATTTCTTCATCAATCCGCTCTGAGGATGCAGCAGATTGAGTTTGTTCATCTGATCCACTTGGGATCACATAGTCTTCACCAAAAGGAACAAGGTCCTTTGATGGCATAGATGAGATTGGAACAACATCAATTGGATTGGCAAACGAGCTGGTCATGGGCTTCATCTTCTTTGGGACTGAAGATTCTGAAGCTTGTGATGCTTTCCTCTTCTTCACTGCAGCTCGCTCTGCAGCCTTTGTCTTCTTCACATCCAATGCAGATGGAAGGATTGGAGTTGGTGTAGGCGCAGGTGGAGCTGAGGAATCTGGTTGATTTTCCTCGGGCACAACTGATGCAGTTGCCCTGATATCTTCAGTTTCTTCAGGCGCACCACTAGTGGATGCCCTGGAAATTTCTTCAGTAGCTGGAGTGGAGTCATCAGCCCTGGAACTAGCATTTTCTTCAGCAGCCTGAAAGTGATCAGCGGTGCTGGCATGTTCTTCAGTGGGCTATGCTGAAGGTTCAGCTTGAGGAATTCCTTGTTGCGATGGGGCTGCAACATTTGTGAGTTTCTCAGTCAGTTGTACAAACCTGACTTTCGCTCCTTTCCAGTCAGCATAGTATGCATCAAAGTCATCGCTGAGGGCTTTGATGTCAGCCTGCATCTTGATGAGTTCTTCAGGCTTCATTGTGAGAACATTTTTCCTCAGCAGTTTCTCTTTCCTGTACTGCGATTTCTTGATCTGCCTGGCCCTATCATATTTCCACTTCAACTCTTGGATGAAGTGAGTCAGCATGTGACTTTGGCCAGGAGTCAGCTTGAAGTCAGGCATAGGTGTGTTGGGATCCTTATGCCAGATATTGATGTAATCGAGGATCGCCCTAGGATCCAGCAGTAGGGGCACAGGTGTGCCTTTGGCTTTAGTAGCCCTTTCTTGGCGGTCCCTGATGATTTCAGCAAGTTCTTCTTCATCAGCTTCATCATCATCAGACGGTACAGTGAAGACTACCTGCTTCTTGTTGGGACTTGGGCGAGTACCGCGTCCAGCAGTATCCTTTTTCTTCAGCAGAGAGGGTCCATCTGAGGAACTTGGTGCAGCTGAGGAACTAGTTGAGACACCAGAGGCAATAGAGATGCCTGCAGTCCTTTGACACGTGGCAAGATGCACAGGTGCTGAGGACTTTGTCGGAACAGCTGAGGACTTTGGAGGAACAGGGGCAGCTTGAGGAATTTGCTTTGAAGACTTTGACGTTTCTGGCCATGAGGGCGCAACAGAGGAACTTGGCCGTGAGGGCATTGCTGGGGAAGCACTTGGCTTGCGAGCGGGCTTCTTAAGCATCGATTTCCTCGGCTTGACAGAGGCCTCAGTGGCAGCAGCAGCAGAGTCTTCATTAAATTTCCTCACTGCTTCTCTGGCTTGTCTTGCCAATTTGACTTGGCGCTTGGCCCATTCTTCAGGAAAATCCTCACCGCGTTTAACGCTAGTGGGATCAGCCACTTGGCCAGGTGCCAATGGGGCTCTTGGGCATGGAGGGTTCAGTGCAAATTTCTTCATGTACTTTGGAGTGACGTATCTGTACTCCCTCCATTCACGTGCTCATCTCCGTTCAATCCTCTGAATGCGCACCTTGCACTGATTTTTATCTTCTTTGCCAAACTTGGCTTCATCAGGCGTGCAGTAATCTTTATAAATATCCTCAGGGATTTCAAACGCAGTCATAACCTCAGGCTTCTTTCCTCCTTTCTGAGGCCTTTTACCTTCAGCCATTTTCTTCAGTTGAGGAATTTGAACAATTGAATTTTCTGAAGAAGTGTGCAACTTTTCTTCAAGGAACGCTACAAATGAGTTAAGTTCATGAAAACCTAATGATTCAGCAGCGGACATGTGTACCTGTGAACAGAGTATAGTTGCGAGGAATTTGAAGAGGTCATATGCGTTCTCAGAGGGTTTTTAAAAAAGAACAAGTTTGAGGAATTTGACCAGATGCATCTTGAAGAATTTCACTAAGCGCGCTTTATCTTAGGTTCCAGAGTTGTATAGATCGAAGACCCACACAATTGAGGAATCTTGAAGAAAATGATTCAAGAACAGATAACTTGTGAGGTGTTTTGTGTGTGAGGATTTGAAGAATAAAACACCTTTGAAGATTTTGTAGAAAAGTTTCGAATCAAAGAGGGCAGTAAAAGTAGCTTTTAATTACCCTGAACGAAGAACACGACGAACTGTGAGTTGAAACAGTGAAGTTCGTCGATGCAGATCTTCCACGCCCTAACTTGGCAGAGGAAGACGTCTACGGCGGCGGCAGAGGTGAAGATTTCCGCGGTCGGCACGAGTACGACGGTGACGAGGTCGAGGCAGTGAAGCTCTTCCTCACCGGCGACGATGGAGTAGCGGCGGCGCTAGGGTTCGGGAAGCTCGAGCGGGAGAGTGAGATCGAGCGGAGTAAAAGAAGTGAGGAAGGGGACAGGGGTATTTATAGCCATGGTGAAAAACTGCTCGCCTGAAGATTTGGGACGAATGTGCCCCTGCCCGTTCTCCTTCTCACGACACGTGTCACCCACGTACTGTGTAGTGGAGATCGTGTAAGATCGTGGGTGAATAAACAAATGCATCGTGGGATGCGGAACGGTTTGAGCGGCAAAACCACAAATTTGGATAAGATTAGTTTTAACGTTCCGTTCGCAATTTCTTCAGCTGACAAGGACACAGTGAAGAATTTGAATGATTTTCAAATAGAACGCACATGAAGAATTTGTGAACAGATTGGATTGAGTATAGCATAGAGGGGAAGGGTCCAATCACATTCACTTAGCAGAAGATCGAACTTGAAGAAATAGCTATAAGTGAATGTTGTAGAGGACATAAACTCATATATATATATATATATATATATATATATATATATATATATATATATATATATATATATATATATATATAGCCAATGAAGAAAAACATCGGCACAAGTGAAGATTTTGCAAGTTGAAGAATTTGAACAAGTGAGGAATTTCAAAAATTGAGGAAAAACTCAAATTGAAGATTTTCAACTTTTATGGTGGCGTGACCCACCGTATAAGAATGATGATTTCAGACACCGCGTACAATTGTCGTAGGGTTCTGAGAATCAAATTCTTCATTAATTTCTTCACACATAGAGTGTTATTCTTCATTGATTGAAGAAAAACGTTTCTTCATGTGTTGCACATCTAAGTCATCAATTTTGCATAGGTGTTAGGATGAGTGCCTTTTCAAAGTACATTCGAAGACTCTAAGATATTTAGCTCACACCGCAACTTGCTAAATCTCTTCTCATCCAAGGGCTTAGTGAAGATATCGGCTAGCTGTTCTTCAGTCTTCACATGATCAATAGAAATGTCGCCCTTCAACACATGATCATGAAGAAAATGATGACGAATGTGAATGTGCTTTGTCTTCGAGTGCTGAACTGGGTTGTGAGCAATCTTGATGGCACTCTCATTGTCACAGAGGAGAGGCACATTCTTCACGTTGATGCCATAGTCCTTGAGTGTTTGCTTCATCCATAGCAGTTGAGCACAGCAAGAACTAGCAGCAATGTACTCAGCTTCAGCAGTAGACAGTGATACGCAGTTCTGTTTCTTCGAGGACCAACAGACCAAAGATCGTCCGAGGAAATGACAAGTACCAGATGTTGACTTGCGGTCCACACAGTCACCAGCATAGCCAGAGTCAGAATATCCAATGAGATCAAAATCCGAGCCCTTGGGATACCATAATCCTAGTGTTGGTGTGTGAGCTAGATATCGAAGAATATGCTTCACAGCCTTATGGTGTGATTCCTTCGGTGCAGCTTGAAATCGGGCACACATGCAAACACTAAGCATTATATCTGGCCTAGATGCACATAAGTACAATAAAGAGCCAATCATGGAGCGGTATACCTTATGATCAAAGTCAATACCATTTTCATCAGTGCATAGATGACCATTTGTGGGCATAGGAATTTTGATGCCTTTGCAATCTTGCATGCCGAATTTCTTCAGGACGTCCTTGAGGTATTTCTCCTGAGATATGAATATGCCATTGCGCTGTTGACGAATTTGAAGACCTAAGAAGAATTTCAACTCTCCCATCATAGACATTTGATATTCTTCACTCATCATATAGGCAAATTCATCACTATAACGTTGGTCAGTACAGCCAAAGATGATATCATCAACATATATTTGGCACACAAACAGTTCACCATCATAAGATTATTAAGGAGAGTGGGATCGAGTGAACCGGGTGTGAAGCCTTTCTTCATGAAGAATTCCTTCAATGTATCATACCACGCCCGTGAGGCCTGCTTGAGGACATAGAGGGCCTTGTTAAGTCTGAAGACTTTGTCAGGATGTTTTGTCTCCAAAACCTGGGGGTTGAGCAACATATACTTCTTCCTCAAGCTTACCATTGAGGAAAGCACTTTTCACATCCATTTGATATAAGATGATATCATGATGGTTAGCATAAGCAAGTAATATGCGAATAGCCTCAAGTCTAGCAACAGGTGCAAAAGTTTCATCGAAATCAATTCCTTCAACCTGTGTGTAGCCTTGAGCTACTAGTCGTTCCTTATTCCTCACCACAACACCATTTTCATCTTGTTTGTTGCGGTAGATCCACTTTGTGCCAATGATGTTATGCTTGCGAGGATCGGGGCGATTGACTAGTTCCCAGAAGTTGTTGAGCTTGAACTGATGTAATTCTTCTTGCATGGCCTGAATCCACTCAAGCTCCAGAAATGCTTCATCTACCTTAGTGGGCTCTGTGATAGAGACAAAAGCAAATTGCCCACAAAAGTTAGATAGACGTGAAGCTTTTGAGCGTGTGAGAGGACCTGGTGCTCTAATGTCATCGATGATCTTCTCCACTTGCACTTCTTTTGCAACGCGAGGATGAGTTGGTTGTCGTTGAGGAATTTGATCAGCATTTTCTTCAGCATCAATTTCCTCAGCATTTTCTTCAGGTGCATCAGCTCGACGATCTTCACGTTCTGGTATGAATTCTTCAGCAGATTCTTCAGTAGGAATGACATCTTTAGTAGCCTTGTGCTTGATAGAATCCTCAGGTGCTGGTTCATCTAACACAGAAGGTAGGTGCTCTCTTTGCGAGCCATTAGTTTCATCAAACTGCACATCTACAGTTTCAACAATCTTGTGAAGAACATTGTTGAAGACTCTGTAGGTGTGCGAGTCCTTTCCGTAAACAAGCATAAAACCTTCATGTGCTTTCGGTGCAAATTTAGAGTTGTGATGAGGATCTCTAATCCAGCATTTAGCATCGAAGACTTTGAAATAACTCACATTGGGTTTCTTGTCAGTGAGGAGTTCATAGGCAGTCTTCTTGAAGAATTTGTGAAGATATCCTCTGTTGATGATATGCCATGCAGTATCAATTGCATCAACCCAAAACCGACGAGGGGTTTTGTACTCATCGAGCATAGTGCAAGCCATCTCAGCAAGAGTCCTGTTCTTGCGCTCCACGACGCCATTCTGTTGAGGAGTATAAGGAGCAGATAACTCATGAGTAATACCAAGTTCATCAAGATAGTCATCGAGACCCAAATTCTTGAACTCAGTGCCATTGTCACTTCTGATGTGCTTGATCTTCACACCAAAGTTGGTTGAAGCCCTCGAGGAAAATCGTTTGGAGACTTCCTGCACTTCATGTTTGTAAGAGACAAGGTGTACCCATGTGTAACGAGAGTGATCATCAACAATAACAAAGCCATATTGAGATGCTTCATTTGAAACATAGGAGTAGTGATTAGGACCGAAGAGATCCATGTGAAGCAATTCGAATGGACGAGTGGTGGTCATGATGGTCTTTGCTGGATGCTTGGCCTTGGTCATCTTTCCAGCTTCACAGGCACCGCATAAGTGATCCTCGAGGAATTTGACATTCTCGATGCCAATGACATGCTTCTTCTTCGCAAGCGTGTGCAAATTCCTCATGCCTGCATGACCAAGTCATCGATGCCATAGCCATCCTTCTGAAGCTTTTGCAAGTAGGCACACGGCGGGTTGTGAATCTGCAGAGAAATCAACAATATACAAATCTCCTCTCCTAAAGCCTTCGAAGACTTTGGAATTGTCAGCTTCCATAATCACAACACAACGATACTTGCCAAAGACAACAACCATATCAAGATCACAAAGCATTGAGACAGACATAAGGTTGTATCCTAAGGACTCAACAAGCATGACTTTGTCCATGTGTCGATCCTTTGTGATAGCAACTTTACCTAGACCCAATACCTGACTTTTGCTCTTATCAGCGAAGATGATATGCTTCATATGTGACGATGATAAGGGAGCATCCATCAAAAGATTCTTGTCACCAGTCATGTGATTTTACATCCACTATCAAGTACCCACTCATTGGCTTTGGGTTGATCATCCTGCAGATGAATTAGTGCAACTTACGACCTGATATACTTCAGCAGTGAAGAATATGATATCACAATTCATCAGATCAATTTCATCAATCAGTAGGGTAGATAAAACAGAGGGAGGACGTGTGAAATGAAAGTTCATTTCATCATGGTTAGCCTGCATCCTCTCAGGCAATTTGTCAGGTCCCCAGCAAATTCTTCAGACGTTATAGTACGTCTGGAGACCTGACCCTGCATAAGAGATTAGTTCTTTTTCTTCACCACCCACATCTGAAGGGGTGGCAAAGAGTTCATCACTCTGCGAGCTCCATATGAGAATGGTGGCATAACGGCCAAACCATTTCGTTTCATATAAGAGGGGTTAGGGTAAGCATATGAATAAGCAGAGAAATTCTTCGAGGACTTATGGACATTGTAATTTGAAGAATAATGCTCATATTCATAGCCCTTGGCTCTTCCCTGCGAAACAGAGTTGTTAGCACGATGATGTTCATATGAGGACTTTGATCCATGCGAGGAATTTGATCCCCTTGAGGAGTTTGGTCCGTATGAGGACTTCGATCCATATGAAGAATTTGGTCCATATGAAGAACATGATCTGGGGTTCCTTTTCTCCACAGGTGGTGTCATGAGGACATTCACCTGAAGACTTTCAAGGCACCTTTTTGGAACCTGAAGACTTTCAAGGCACCTGAAGATTTTCTTCATAGGAGAGCCATTCCTGCAGTTAGTGCCAACATATCTAGCAAATACTTCACCATTCTGATTTTTGAACAGTTTATAGTTGGAGTCAAATGACTCATCAGAAGAATGAGAAGATTCACATGTATAGCCAGATAAATTAGATGGATCAACTGGAGGTCCCTTTGCAGCAACCCATGAGGTTTTGGGGTACTTCTCAGGCTTCCAATATGTACCATCAGCATTGAGTTTCCCTTCAAAGGCAATACCCTCTTTCCTAGGGTTCCTGTTGAGGATCTGCTTTTTAAGCATGTCACAAAGAGTCTGATGCCCTTTGAGGCTTTTGTACATGCCTGTCATATCCAATTCCTTCAGCCCTGCATCGTGAGTGATACTAGCAATGTCCTCAGATGAGGAATTATTGATAGCAGAGACAGGTGAAGAATTTGTAACATTAGAAGCATTTGAACATTCAGGTGAGGAATTAGAAGATTCTCGTTCAATGCATTTCAAACATGGAGGAATAAATTCTTCCTGAGCAGCGCTGATTTGTTGAGCAAGTAATGAATCGCGCTCCTTCTGAAGATCTTCATAACTCACTCTTAGCTTCTCAAGGTCTTTCTTCTTTTGAAGATATTCATAAGAAAGCTTCTCATGATCAGATAAGAGAGTGTTATGATGACCTTGAAGGTTATCAAACCTGGTCTGAAGTCTCTCAAGATTTTCAGTTAAGGCTTTAGTGCGATCCATTTCTTCACCCAACATATCATCACTTCTGTCTAGCATGTTTTGAACCTTTTCAAAAGCCTTTTGTTGTTGCATAGCAATCTTAGCAAGTTTAGAGTAGCTAGGCTTAAGGTTTTCATCAGATTCATCCTCACTAGATTCAGAAGAGGCGTATTTGAGTACCTTGGCACCCTTTGCCAAGAAGCAATTGGTGGGAGCGTAGTCATCACTGCCTTCATCAGCCTTGTTAGTGGGATTACTTTCTTCATCGTTGAAGATGGATTTGCTGACAAATGCGGTAGCAAGGGCTAGGCTTGCCACACCAGACTCGAAGTCTTCAGATTGTTCCTCTTCGTCATTTTCTTCAGATTCAGCCTCAGAGTCCATTTCCTTGCCAATAAATGCCCGAGCCTTCTTGGAGCTGCTCTTCTAGTGAGACGAAGACTTCGAGGATTTCGATGATGAATATTTTGAGGACTTCTTCTTTTTCTTCGCATCATCAGAACTGTAATCCTTGTATTTCTTCTTCTTTGATTCCTTTTCCCACTGAGGACAATCTTGAATGTAATGTCCTGGTTTCTTGCACTTGTGACAAAGCCTCTTCTTATAGTCACTGGATGAGGAATCATTGCTCCTTGAGGGTTTTCCAAAGCGACCACGTCTTGAGAACTTCTGGAATTTCTTCACAAGCAGTGCTAGATCATGACTCAGTTCTTCAGGATCACCAAGGCTGCTACGAGAGTCTTCATCTTCTGACTCAGATACTGCCTTGGCCTTCAGTGCACGTGATCTGCCATAGCTCGAACCATAGAGATCTCTCTTCTCAGCAAGCTGGAACTCATGAGTGTTTAGCCTCTCAAGGATATCAGCGGGGTCAAGTGACTTGTAATCAGCACTCTCTTGTATCATCAGTGCCAGAGTATCAAATGAGGAATCAAGCGATCTCAGCAATTTCTTCACCACCTCATGGTCGGTGATGTCAGTGGCACCAAGTGCTTGCAGCTCATTTGAGATGTCCATGAGGCGATGGAAGGTTGGCTGCACATTTTCATTGTCGAGTCTTTTGACGCGGTTGAAGAGATTATGAAGAACATCAACTCGTGAGTCACGCTGAGTTGAAACTCCTTCATCGACCTTGGACAGCCTATCCCAGATAAGCTTAGCAGTTTCCAAAGCACTCACTCTGCCATACTGTCCTTTACTCAGATGGCCACATATGATATTCCTCGCTTGAGAATCTAGTTGCTTGAATCTCTTCACATCGGTAGCGTTCAGTGAGGGTGAGACGGAGGGAACACCATTTTCCACAACGTACCAGAGATCGTTATCAATTGCCTCAAGATCCATTCGCATCTTATTCTTCCAGTAGGGGTAGTCCGTCCCATCGAAGGTAGGACACCCAGCAGAGACCTTGATCATACCTGCGGTCGACATAACTAAAACTCCAGGCGGTTAAACCAAAATCACACAGAACAAGGGAGTACCTTGCTCTGATACCAATTGAAAGTGCGTTATATCGACTAGAGGGGGGTGAATAGGCGATTTTTATGAAATTCTTCACTGAGGAATTTGCTAGTGAGGAAATTCCTTAGCGAAGAACTACTAGCAGCAGAATAAGTACTTAGAGGTAAACATAACAGAATACACACATGGTCATCATGATGAAATGAAGACAAACACAGAGTACAGAAAGCGTAAACACAGGATAACACAAGATGAAGACAAACAAACTGAAGTACTTGAACTGAGGAAATTGAGAAAGTCTTCAGTCAAAGTCTTCAAACACAGATATGAACAGACACACAACACAGTAATGAGGAAATGAAAGTGTTGAGGAAATAGAACTAGTAAGCTTGGTGAAGACAATGATTTGGTAGACCAGTTCCAACTGCTGCCTCAGTTGTAGATCTGGTTGGAGCGGCTGAGTATTTAAACTCGAGGACACCTAGTCCCGAACACACAGTCCTCACCGTATTCTCCTTGAGCTAAGGACACACAATCCTCGCCCAATCACTCGTGGTAAGTCTTCAGGTGACTTCCAAACCTTCACAGACTTGGTCACTCAGCGATCCACAATTCCTCTTGGATGCTGTAGACCTTGATGCCTAACCGTTTGGAAGAAGCACACTCTTCAAAGGTAACAAGCGTCGGATCCACGCAGGATCAATCTCTTCAGTGATGCTCAATCACTTTGGGTTTGTTTGTGTTTGGGTTTGGGTTTGGATTTTCCTCACTTGATGATTTTCGCTCAAAGTCCTCGGAGGATGGGTTGCTCTCAAATGACAAGTGTCAAGTTCACGCGGAGCATCCAACCAGCTAGTGGTTGTAGGGGGCGGCTATTTATAGCCTAGGGAGCAGCCCGACATGATAAGACATAAATGCCCTTCAATGATATGACCGTTAGGTGGACAAGATATTTTGGGACAGCTGACGCTTAGCACAGCAACGGTCGGAAATTTGAGGTTCAAATTCCTCAGGGCTATCATGTTCCTCACTGTGTAGGCAATTCGCACTGGCGAATTCCTAACTCCTCAGTTAGAGAAAAGTCCTCAGTGACCAGAAGAACTGCGTCTCTGTCACTGAAGAATTTGACTGAACTGTATGAGATTTCCAATGGCTTCACTCGAAGGAATTGATAGGTGTAGGATTTGAGATGAGCATCACATGGAAATTTTCTCCTTGGTATTTCCTCGACCCCCTTTAACAGTACGGTGTTTCCTATGACTCAAGAAAGAGAAAATGAAACTACGAAAACAAAAGTCTTCACGCCTCATGTTCCTCGAATGAATACCAAGTCTTCAAGGTCACACCAATTTCTTCACTTTCAAAGTCTTCAGAAAGTCTTCAGTATATCAAATTCTTCAATCGAAGAACATCATTTTTAGGGGTCGACTTTCACTGTAAATATCAAACTCCTCATAGACTTATAGACCTGTGTACACTCACAAACGCGTTAGATACTTAACCTATAAGTCTTCAGTACACCAAAATCACTAAGGGGCACTAGATGCACTTACAGTTTTGATGACTTGAGCATTCATTGTCATATTGCTTTGCATGATCATAAGATAGCTAGCATGATATTTCCATGGCGTGTCCATTTTTTGATATCATTGTTATGCTATATCACTGCACATCCTAGTACAGACTGCCAGAGGCGTTCATATAGAGTCATACTTTGTTCTAGGTAACGAGTTGTAATTTTTATTACTTTTGAGTTGTAAGTAAATAGAAGTGTGATGATCATCATTATTCATTATTACAGTAGGTCCCAGTGAGGAAAGGATGATGGAGACTATGATTCCCAAACAAGTCGGGATGAGACTCCGCACAAAGATATAAAAAAAAGTGAGGCCAAAAGAGCCCAAGAAAAAAGTAAAAAATGAGAGAAAAGAGAGAATGGGCATGCAAATACCACACGTGTACTTCAAAGTAGCACTATGTTTTTCATATAGAGAGTCTCATATGTTGTCAGTTTCATATACTAGTGGGTATTTTTCATTATAGGATTAGATGCACACCCACTCAGTTTCCATGTTGAGATTTCATATACTTATAGCTCTTAGTGCATTTGTTGCATGGCAATCCCTACTCCTCGCTTTGATATCAATTGATGGGCATCTCCACAGCCCATTGGTTAGCCGCGTCGATGTGAGACTTTCTTAGTTTTTTGTTTTCTCTATATTTACCCCTATCATCATACTCTATTCCAACCATAGTGCTATATCCATGGCATACGCTCATGTATTGCGTGGTAGTTGAAAAAGCTGAAGCACGTTAGAAAGTATGAACCAATTGCCCGGCTTGTCATCGGGGTTGTGAAAGTGCAACTAATCCCCTGGTGGTTTTAGTAATTCATAACAACATATAGCTCATTGAACTAATATCCATTCAATTTTAATATTTCATAAAGTTCAATGAATGGAATGGCATGGACTAGAGATGTGGACTCGTCAAAATGCTAAGGACGAATATTGGCAAAAGCTCAAGACTCTTCATTTATATTTTAAGTTATCCAAGATCACATTGAGTCCACACTGGTATGCGTCAGTCCTAAACAAACGGTTTAAAACCCCTTTCCATGACGGAATTTGGAACCGTCGCCAAGTGAGTGTGGGCGATGGGGGGTGTCCTTCCCACACGACCTAGAAACCATCGGGGATAGGGCACCTACAGTACTCCTACTTGTTTCTGCTCGCATTGCCATCGCAGTTGGTATTCTGTGGTGCTACGTTTACGATGCACGACCCATCACAAACGGTTCACTATTATAGAAAGTGTATGATGTGTGGCCCATCACAAATGGTTTACCGTTAAGAAGATTAGCTAATCGTCGTATGAGTGTCGGACAGGATTATGAAACGTCGGACCGTCGTAACATCGTCGTACACGACAACTATCGCACACGCTATTCTGTGGTGCAATGTTTATGGTGCATACTTCATCAAAAATAGTTCATGGTTGAGAATCGTGTATGATAAGGCAACTTACATAAACGTTTAGTTTGCCCGCACCGTTTGTGATATTATCTAACATCGCACACACTTTGCAAACGGCAACTGTGTGCATGCTTGCACATGTTTCCTCTCAGTGAACCATCTCGGATTATGGTGCATATCGCAAACGTATGTGTTTTACCAACCATGTATGTCGTAACAACCTGGATAGTGTAATTTCATCGTAATTTAATTGCTGCTTTTCCAAATGTACTGGATTTGGATTTGGATTTGAATGTATGCTACAACTTTATTCATATCCATCAGGTTCAAACAACCAATGCATTATTCGATTCATAGGTACATATGTTCAGGAATTACATAAGAACCAAATAAAGAATGATGAACCACAGTTGTATGCTTGTACAATTAAAGACGGTAAAGAAAGAGGCGAAATATATTCTGGTTGCTGAACAAGGTGAAGCGGAATGCCCATATTGTGCGCTCCTCCATGCAGAAGGCACGCACGACTCTAGTCCAACCCCTTGTGATGGCCGACCGCCCATCTTTCACGGTCTTCATGAAAACATCTAGATAATCATCGTGTTCTGGTAGAAATACTTTAACCTTTGCATGCCCACCAATCATGTAGTTTGAGAGGTAATCTTGAGTAAACTGCTTTGGTAACCAGGGCAAAGGAATAAAATTTCAGACATTGTCATCTAGCACAACTCATTACGGGCAGTAAAAAGAAGGCTGGAGAGTTCTTACTTACCATCCTGCAGTTCGCTGTTGTCTTGGATAAAGGGTAAACAAATAGTTTAATTGCCATCTTTGGACACATTTTACTAACAATCTTTATCAGCTTCCTCACTTGATGCTGGTTCATCGATATCTCATTGCCCCATACGCAGAAAGGGTCGAAACGCGGATCTTTACAAATGACATATGTACCTAAAAGCACCAAGTTAATATTAGAAGCTAAACAACAATTGCACAATGATCTAGTACAACAGTCTTTTATAATATGTCTATATACATCCGTATGTGGTAGTCCATTTGAAATCTCTAAAAAGAAAAATATTTAGGAACAGAGGGAGTATCTTATAACATCCAATATACTCACATATTAGATGAATTAACATCTTATATTATGGGCCGGAAGGAGTTTAGTTCATTCTTACAAATTATCTATTGTTGTATCCACGGGTTACAGTTAGTTTGAGCTAGTTTGAGCTCAAATAGCCCTAAAGTATATCTAAACATGAGGGCTAGTTTGAGCTAGTTGCATCTATAACCCACCCAAAAAACTAGTATCCAACCCAAGAGGTGCTAATTGGAGCTAGTTCTCCTAGTGCATTTATTGTCAATCTAACCCTGCCATACAAACAACTCTTTGGATGGAGTTAGTTCAGGGTTAGTAATGAGCTAGAAACTAACTCTAACCTCTAGCTAAGTTGAGTATCCAAACATGGCTGTGTTGTTGCTGTTGCTGCTAGTGCTGGTGCTCTTCTATGTATATCTAGACATCATTAGAACATTACTGTAACACCTTTCCTTGTTGCTATGTATCCTAGGATTGCATATTTAGATATTAAGTATAGTGAATGTTGCTATGTAGCCTCGGATATATTACATATGACTCTAGTTAACCTAAGGAAAAATGGGTTGCAGATATATTCAGTTAAAAGTCCGATTGACCGATTAGTCCCTTATTACCGCCGGTATATATGGTACCAGCTACGGATATCCTGAACAGTGAGCAGATATAAGCCATGGGATGAAACTAACCTCAATGGAAAACATCAGTCGTTCCCAAAATTGTCCTGTGTAGGTACATCAAGAAGCATGTTAAGCACAAAAGGCTAAACATCAACAAAAATTACACATGGCAGACAAAATAATCTCCAAAAGATAGCTTTAGTGTGCAGGTTTAAGCACGCTAGTAATGCAAAACAAGTGGAAAGGTGTGCTAACTACAACAAGCCTAACATTTAACAACAAGAAAAAAATGCTCATTCAAACTAGTACTGTGCCGGTCTAAGTACATTGGTTATGGTTAAATAAAAATGTAAAGGCGTGTTAACTACAATATGTAGCAACAAAATGTAGTCATTCATAGTGGTATTGTTGAAACTGGTACTGATGAAATTGAACTGCATAGTTCATACTTGCACATATAGAACATCACGTTGTGAATAACTGGAATAAACAAGGCATACTACGAACAACCGAAGATAGCATTTTCAACTGAACATATGCTAACTACAAACAACCGAACAATCAAAAAACTTCAAAAGAGGCATATGCTAGCTATAACAGGCTTAACAACAAGCAAATATATGCATTCCTATCGGTATGTTTAAAACTGGATTGATGAAATGTACTGCACATTAAATAATTGCACATATAGAGCATCACATTGTGAACAACCAAAATAAACAAATCATGGGTTTCCTCACTTGTCACAGATGGGCTCATTCCCGTGGGAAGAGCACAGACCCTGGATGCGCTCCATGTTGTCACAGATGGGCTCGTTCCCCATGGAAGAGCAAGGCTGTAGGGTCCCTCCCTGATGTCGCAGACGGGCGCTTTCCCCTTGGAAGAGCACATGGGTTCTTTCCCCTTGGAAGAGACGGAGAGGGTGCCCTCCTCGTGGTCGCCGTCGATGAGGTCTGACTTGGAAGCTGTGGATCGCAACGCATCGTCGCAGAACGTATCCTTCGGAAATGACAAAAGGGTCTCGATGGCGATGTAGAATGGCAATTTGTTGATAGCGAGCCAGAGGATATCAACAGCGGGGCCATGGATGAGATTGACGGCGGTTGAACCCAAGGGGTTGCAGGTGGGCCACTTAACCTGTGCCACAGCCCGCCTAAGGGCGTCGCTATCAATGACCTCGATGTCGTAGCAGGTGGACGAGACATGCTCGCATACTCTAGCCCACTTCTTGAGTGCCTGCCGCTAGTAATGGTCGTCAGCTTCCTCGGCGACATCGGGCGAAGAGACCGCTATACACCTCTTTTGGGCCAGTCGCTCCTCGAGCTCCACGAGAAGCGTAGCCGGGCTTAGGCTGCGATGCTATGGAGTGGGGGATGGGGATGGGGATCTGTGGGAAACGGGGCGTTTGGCAGGCGTCATCTAAGAAACTCTGAGCGGCCTAGGTATGGAGATCGGTGGGTAAGCTACACGGGCAAACCAGCAAATGTTGACAATGGAGGCCTTGCGGTGGCGGCGGCGGGGACTTTGCTAGGGTTTCGAGCAAGTGTGTGTGTGTGTGTGTGTGTGTGCACGCCCAAGGTGGTTTTGGTGTGTGTGTGTGTGTTGAGGGGGGGCGGGGTACTTGAGGAAATGACGCGGGTACTGAAAATTTTACTATGCGGGAGTGAAATGCCGGGCTATTGAAAATTTTGATGATAGTGTAACGCACACGGTCCGGAGATAACAACCGTGTGTTATGAAAAAGAAAAACCCTGGAGGCGGGTAGATATTTTCGATGCAAGCGGGATTGGGAACAAGAAACATCGCACACGGTCCGGAGATAACAACCGTGTGTTATGAAACAGAAAAACCCTCCAGGCGAGCGATATTTTTGAGAGGGGGAGCCTCGTGGAGCCCAATGTATTGTGCGGGTGTGTGCATGACAGGTGCACCAGCGTGGCACATAGTTAGTTTGAGTGAACTGGGTCTGTTGTGTCATCCGACTTGTCTAATGTTCATAAATTTGGCGAAAAATGACGCGGGAGATGGTCAGGACACAAACACACTTGCATGTGGACCAAATTTATGTATCAAAAGGGTGGTTTGATTTTCGAATACCAAATGCAACTTTGATGTGGCACCTCTCTCGCAAAGCTCACGGTATTGCTTGCTCCCACCCTCTTGTGTCAGCACGAAGGGAATCCTAAGCTACGAATGCATGCCCCCTCCCCCTCAACCAAGGTTTACCTAGCAAAGTGCGAAGTACCTAGCAGCCCCCCTCCTCCCTCGTGTCGGCACGAAGGTAATCCTAAGCTATATATGAATGCATGCCCCCCAACCGAGGTTCATCGTAGCAAAGTGCGAAGTAGCTAGCAGCCCCCTCCCTCGTCTCGACACGAAGGGAATCCTAAGCTATGAATGCATGCCCCCAACCGAGGTTCACCTAGAAAAGTGTGAAGTAGAGCTAGCAGCCCCCCTCCCTCGTGTCGGCACGAAGGGATTCCTAAGCTCTGAATGCATGCCCCCCAATAGAGGTTCACCTAGCAAAGTGCGAAGTAGCTAGCATCCCCCCTCCGTCGTGTCGGCACGAAGGGAATCCTAGCTAAGCTATGAATGCATGCCCTCCACCCCAACCGAGGTTCACCCTAGCAAAGTGCAACGTCGCTAGCAGCCACCCCTCCCACTTGTCGGCATGAAGGGAATCCTAAGTTATGAATGCACATGCCCCCCAATCGAGGTTCACCTAGAAAAGTGCGAATTAGCTAGCAGCCCCCCCCCCCGTGTTGGCACGAAGGGAATCCTAAGCTATGAGCATGCCCCCTCCCCCCCAACCGAGGTTCACCTAGAAAAGTGTGAAGTACCTAGCAGCTCCCCACCCCCCTCATGGCGCCAGGAAGGGAATCCTAATTAAGATATGAATGCATGCCCCCCAACCAAGATTCACCTAGCAAAGTGCGATGTAGCAACCCCCCTGCCCCCCCCCCACACACTTTCAGTCGGCGGGCCAGAGAGGCATATATCTCACCCAGATGGATCGTAAAATGGACCAAGAATAATCCACCTTGGTCGTACAACCTCTCTCTTGTTGTTGGTCAAAGTGATGGCCGTCTATGCGACCCCGGAGATGGGCTAGCTCATCAATAATCACGGAAATAGCTAGTCCCCGAAGACAACCACTGCATGCATGTGGCCCAAACATATGTAGGGAGAGGTGTGTTTTTGAGTAACAATGAACAACTTTGATGTGGCAACGAGATTTCAAACTAGAAATCCCCACACTGAGTGAGGGTTATGTTGACGATCCATATGTATGTTACAGCACACTTGAAGACAACGACGGGGATTCATATATGCATGCATGCGTGCATAGTATATGCGCTCAAACTTACTTAGGTCTGAATCTCACCATGACCTATACTACGATAACACGAACGAAATGAAGAATCCACCAGTTGTTGGTCAAGGTGATCATGGATGTCCACGCGAGGGAGTGTATCGTTTGAAGGCAACCACTACATGCATATGTATGGAGGTGATGCGTGCATGCATGTTTTAATACACAACATTGATCTTGCGCATGTGTCAAAAATCATACACTAGCTCCCCACACAGAGCGAGATCGGTTCATGATGGTGTCATTGTACTAGCCACTTTGACTCGACGGGAGGGATTCATGCGTACACATGCATGTGTGTGTGCTCAAAGTGTATCATGCATGTCATCCTAGAGAAAAAAATAATAATCCCCTCCTAAGTCAAATTAACCTCTCTTGTTGTCAGGCAAAAAGAAGTGATGGACCAAGCGGGCCCACAGATGGAAAGCATCGATATCACTGATAACCGCTTAAGTGGGTGCGAGAGGACAACCACCACCGCTTTGCATGTGGGCCGAACATATATATGTTGAATACCCAAAATGCACAACTTTGATGTGCCACATTCCACAAAATTAGTAAACCATGCACCCACACAGAGCGAGGTTCATATCAAGCGTACTACATACGATGGTCCCCTTCCCCCCTCTTCACCGCATACCATATGCTCCTGCCGTAATATATGTACAACCCAAAAGAATCCTCATCGATGGTGAAATTAATTAACCTCTCCTGATGTAGGTCAAAGTGATGCATGCATGCATGCATCGACGATGGCCTCATGCGCCAACAGATTGAAGCGTCACACGTGAGTATCCTAGCTAGGATATATATGCATGTGGCCCAAAAAGGTGTTGTGTGTTGTTTGAATAACCAATTTCACAATTTTGATGTGGCGCATGCCTCGGTAACCAAAAAGTCCCGACACTGAGCGAGGTCTACTTGTTCACGGACGCATACGTATAGTATATATGCTAGTACCCTCCCACCTCTTCGACGCGTACTATATACCACCATAACACAAACAAAAAAGATTCTACCTTGCTGGTCAAATTAACCTCACTGTCGGCTGTTCGTCAAAGTGATGGACGATGACCTCGTGGGCCCACAGAAAGCGTCACACGCGAGTATCGAGTGTCGTGTAGGACAACCATCCACTGCATGTGGCCAAAACATTTATGTATGAAAGGGTTGTGTAATGTTTTAAATAACGATTTCACGACTTTGATGTGGCACCAGCCTGCCAAACAAAACGGCCAACCCACGCGGTGGCTCACAACTCGTAGTGTACTATGAGCCACACACCACCCCTAGATGCGCACACCCACACACACACCGCGAATCCACCGCAACTACGATGCATGTTAAATTCATTATCCCAAAGGAGGGATGTTTTAATTTCAAGAAAATCACAGACATCATTAAGACGTTTTAGTACATTGATTGATTGATTTTCTATGGGTATAATGTGCAGAAATAAAATTTGAGCTACATGCACACATGATAGTGCACCTAAATGGATTGCAAAAACACATGTGTCTCACTGGGTGCATGTTTACTCCCCGTGCATCAACTTTCACACATTGAGAATCTTGATTTTTAAATTCTAGTACATCGAAAACTTATTTGAAGTTCATGAAACTTATCGTGTTGTCATATGGACACCAATACAAAGTGGCATTGTATTTTTTTGTCAAATTTGAGACCAGTTTTGATGCAATCTTTATATAATTACAGACGGGAGATTATTAATAATTGAGAACCAATATCCCAAATGGATTATTTATTCGAACCGTGAGCGTTAGACCAACAATGGATACGTGCCATGCTTCGGTTAAGCAATAAAGCGGCAGCATTAATCATCCAAATAGAAAAACAACATACGTGTCACCGCGAGACCCGTGTGGCGTGCAAGCAGGCGTGAGTTGACGGGACGCATGCGAGTAGTCCGCCGCGCAGGCAGATGAGGAGGCGTGCGTGCAGGTGTGTGAATTGGCGGAGGCGTGCTCAATGCGCGGTGTTATCGGGAGGCGTGCGACTAGCTGGGTAAAACTTTGGTAGGCATGCCAGGAGTCCGATGCGCAGGCTCACCAAGAGGCGAGCCATCTGATTGATCGCCGCCCGCCTCTCTCCGACAACTCCCACTACTCCATATTAATTGTGCGCCCGAGTGGCCGCACCCCCCATCCTCGCTACGCACACACAATCCTCTCTCACCGCTTGCATCCTCGACGCCGCTCTCAGTCCTCAAAGCCGTCAGTGTATGAGGATGCCGCCAAAGCGCACCATCGGAGGGAGTGGCGACGCCGGGGCTGCTAAAGCACCGGAGCAAGGCGTGGAGATGGAGACATAGTTTGCAGTTACCGCCGGTGAGTTATCGCTGCACCCTGACATCATCGACGGCGTCGAGCTTCCACAGCCGGAGGCGGAGTTCCACACCGACTCTGACGACCACTCCAGCGACGACTCGACGACCACTCCGCCGACGACTCCGACGACGACAGACAGCTGGTTAGTCATCTATACCCATTTATGTGTCAAATAGATCATAGGGTTTCTCTGGTTACTCCTGCCTTCCCCTTTTTGGAATAGAAACCATGTGGTTATGTTCTCCCAATCCATGAAATCTGAGTAAGTTTCGTTAGATCCGTGTAGTGTGTTGATTGTTTGAATGGTACAGGTGATAAGTGATTAGTTGTTTCATCTGTGCAAATGATTTCTGCTAGTAATCCGACTAGTGTTCGTGCTAATAATTCCTAGACAGGACTTGACAATTGATTTTGAATGACCTACACATGTTTCTGCCATTATTTTCTTCAAGATTGGTCTGTACATAGACGACTGTTCTTAAAAATCGAACCATAGTCTCTGAATATGTATAAATAAATAGCCATAAATTCCTAATCCTACTTCATGGCATGTAATCAGTTATTTGATGCAAAATTTGTTTTACTATATGTATAGGTGCTGTCTGACGATGTGGACAGTGAGGATGAAGATGCCCAGAGGAGGTACAAGAGGCGAATCCTGACGGAGCTTTATGCGGGAATGCATAACAGGCGTATTGGGACCTGGAGCGACGACTATGGATGCCCATTTTGCAACCACAAGATTCATGACGCGTATCTAAGTGTTCTTACACATGCAAGAGGATGGGCCGTTGGCTCCTTCAAGCAGAAGTATTCTCGCAGGGTGGCGCACGGCGAGTACGCCGAGTACCTGGAGAAGCTTCAGGATCGTGCCGTCCGCATGTGAGATGAGATGTGGGATGGATCGAACTATGTATGCTTGAGTATGCTTAATGACGGTTGAACTATGTACTTATGGTTGAACTATGCTTATGTACATGTATGCTTATTATCTATGTATGAGTATGTTAAATATTTCACCAAATTTTGGTAAAAATTACAACAAGGGACCAATAAACCAGAACAGAGGTAGTACATCAATCACACACGGTTCCCAAAATTGGAACCGTGTGCAATGACTATCATTTTTCCTGCTGCGTCAATTACACACGGTTCGCTCTAGCAAACCGTCACCCCCAAAATTCTTTGTGCGACAGAAAACCCTCACCACCCAATTCAAAAAAGAAAAAAGAAAACCCTCACCATCCCCATATCACAAAAACACTCACCCTGCCCGCCACCCCCTCGTCCCCTCTGGTATGTGCCCCATTCACACCTGCATAAGCTCCTTCGCGTCTATGCAATGGCACCGACTATCGCAGCGGTAAACACTTAGCTCGACACCTGCCGCCGCCGCCGCCAGGTTGCCGGCAAAGCCCACCGCATTTCACCACTTCCTCTTGCCGCCGCCTATCGCCATGAGACTCTCTCGACACTGCTCGCGGTCGATCCAGCTCCGCCAGGTTTGGGAATCTGCCGTACTGAGGGTTCTTTCTCATGGACGACAAGGTAACTAATTTAACGAGATATTATCTCATCTCTTATCCCAGTTCATCTGCCTCCTTTAATCACCCGGCGGAAATCACCGTGAATTCATTTTTGTTCGAGCTAATTTGAGGGTTTTATTTCATTCATAGAATGTACAGTGCGCCGGTGCTTCAGGACTTGGCGACCGCCACCAGAGATTCCATCTCATCATACCAGATAACTTGAGGACACACGCGGTATGTTCAATCTTAGCCTAAATCGGTTGGCATGGCCTACTTTCCTGAACATATTCTAAATATTGCTACATTTGGATAAAAATTGCCACATGCACCATATACGTCAAAGGGAATTTTCCCCCTCTTCTTTCTATATTAGGCAAATTAATGATGTATTGTTCTTTCTATTACTCTCATATTTCCATGACATCATGTTTACCCTATCTGCTTAATTATAGACTTTTGTCCTTCGATTTCAACTGTTGCACGGTTCTTTCAATTTGGGCCCATATTTACATGTTACCATATTTTCTTTAACAACCGTACCATTTTCTGCAGGACATCCCTCGCTATGCAACAAATTATGTGGTGCACAATTTTTCCATTTACATACATCAAGGCTCCACGAATGTCATACTGCGCACAAACCATGGATTTACAATCATTGCTAGTGTAAGACTTGATGAACGTGGTGACTCCTATTTTGGCATTGGCTTTTGGAATGAAATTGCTAAGTTTTATGTACTGCACTACAAGAAAAATACACTTCCATGATGATACGTGTTTGTCAGAGTAGGTCACGTTTTCTGTCATGCATTTACATCCATGACAAATTTATGACAAAATCAAGATAGTCATACCTGTGTTGTCGTAGAAGTGTTCCATGACAATACCAAAATTATCATCACGGAAGTGTCCACTTCCATAACGATAATTCGCGCGTCACAGAAGTGGTTTCATCAAGGGTGACCGACACGTGGCATCCACCGTAACGTAATGCCGTTAAGCTATCGGGTCCGGTTTTTGATCCGATAACCCGTTAACAGCCCCGACCATTGGGGATTTTCCACATGAAAAATCATCGTTGGCTGGAGGAAACACGTGTCGGCTCACCGTTGGGACAGATGTCATTCACTCATTGGACCCAAAGCGCCTATGATACATCGACAGGTGGCATGGCCCAATAGAGGCCCGTTCCTATGAAAAGGCCGGCCCGTTTGATTTGGTCAAAAGGTGGCGGGCCGGCCCACGGCAAGCCTGTTAACGGCCCGTGGTAAAACTGGCCCGTAATGAACAGTGTATCACTTTATACCCATTAATGGCTCATTATTCCGTTGGGCCGTTTCCAGCCCATGATGTCTTTCGGCCTTCTTAGGGCCCATTTATTCTTGGGCTCATTTCCAGCATTCGGTTACTTACAGCCCGTTACTGTCATTTTCTGCTTGTGGCCCAAATTCAGCCCGTGGTTATAGTCGGCCCGTTTGTGGCCCGTTAATACGATGGGCCGTTTTCATGTCGAAAAAAACCAGTTGGGCTGTTTTCATAGAGTTATCGAATACTGTCAATAAACAACTCGTTATTGTCCATGAATAGTACGGCCCATGATTGGGGAAATGATGATACGCCCCGTAGAAGGCCCATGGATCCTACGGCCCGTAAAAGGCCCATGGATCGTATGGCCCGTAGATGGCCCAAGGATCCTATGACCCGTATAGAAGGCTAATGGATCCTACGGCCCGTAGAAGGCCCATGGATCATACGGCCCGCAGGAGGCCCATGGTTACAACAGTCTGTGTGTTGCCATGATTATTTTGGCCTAGTTTCCAAAAATAGGTTATTGTGGCCACTAGAAAAACACAGAAAAAGAACTGTCGTGACTACAAGCAAACAACTAAACAAGACAATAAAGAAATAAATAAGCAACCAATTAACGCTAGCCTATTACCGCTATTACACATATTAAATTCACTAGGCATCAAAGGTCGCCACCGATGCAAATATAGGGAACAAAGCAGCATATTACATACACTGGCCGTAAAAATTGGCCACCAGTGCAAATAAACGCGGCAGCAAAACAAGAGCATAACTGCAACAACTTCGGAAGAGCTCAAGAAACGTGGTATCCACCATGCTGGCAAAAAGCTTAGAAAGCTTATTAGCTTTGTCCTGTTTGGCGCTAAAATCCTCCAACGCTTGTTGTTGCAACAGAAAGTATGCATCAGAATGCTCCAAGGACTTTCGCAGTCCTTTCGCTTCTTGTCGCAACACATCTGATCAATGTCTTTCAGCTTGTAGTTGAGAGTCAAGAAACGGAACTAATTCAGACAGTGAGTTTGAATAGCTTGTGCAAGCGGTAGTGGCCAGTAACTCCAGCACTAAACCAAGACAGGACTTTGGGGTTGTCTAACTGTCTTCGAGATAGTCTTCCTTAGCTGTTTTATCAACTTTGTTGGAGACCAACAAGGATGTGTCACTATCCTGAACCTTATCTGCATTACTTCCCTTACCATTGCTTAATAAGTCACCCTTCCCCAATATTTTGTCAGCATTCTAAAAGAAGAAACAAGCACACACATAACAGTTTAGCATGTACTATTATATGAAACTCATTTCGGTGAACCAGTTCATTAGTAAGGTGGACATGATTAAACTACCAAGTCTTCTATTGCCAACTACTAGTACATAATAAAAGCATCAAACAAACATATATCTATGCCCTATGGTCACTGCATTGTCTTGCCAAATCAAAATAGAGACACGGTCCAAATCTTATCAGTTCAAGACAAAGCAGCAGTGAAAGAATATAAAGCGTGGGAAACTACATGGCACAACAAGATTTCAAAAGGGTACCACGAGTCTAAATGTACAACAACACTATTGGCTCTGTTGTGATGCTAGTAATGTGCACGATATGAGAAGTCAACTGTATACACAATTGGATTGAAATCGACAGAGCTATTGATAAGAGCAAGCCTGTTAAAGAAACATGCGTGAACATACCTGCAGTGCCGTTGTGTGAGTAAATATAGTGATACAAGAGCAAAGCAATATGCACGATAGCAATCATAGTTAAAAAATGCGCGCCTAAGTGAGCGCTTAAGCGCGCCTAGACTCTAGGCGTTGGTGAAACACATTGCACATAACTACGCTTAATCTATGTATAACTGCGCATAAGCATGCGCTTTGGTCAGTAAAGCGCAAGGCGGTGGCAAAATGCACAATTTACGCCTAACACTTTTTTGAACTATGATAGCAATGGAATCTTAAATTAGAACAGTTGTTCTTCAGGTTTAGGCACTTGTTCTACATGAACAGAGTAAAGTAAGACGCAAGAATATAGTACTTAAAAATAGAAAATGAGCTCATAGACCTTACCACATTCTTGGTTCGGGACCAGTACAGAACAAGGCGTTCCAAGTCATCGTCCAGTAAATGTGTCTCAGGAGAACGTAAGGGAATTTGATGAGTTTCTTTGCCGGTGAAGTACGTTTTCTTCAGGTAATTCTGACACTGCCACCAAGCATTCTTGAAGATAGCAGAGGTATTAGCACAGATTACCTCATACTGAGTTTCCAAATCGGTCCTTCTCTATAGAGAAAAATGGGAAAATTTGCTGTATTATAACCATCATGGAGGTAGGATGTATGAGACAAAGCAAAGTAATTGCCATGAATAACATTACTTACACATAACTCCTGGACAAACACCTGCAACTGGCATTTTCCTTCATCTTCAGTATAATATTTCCAAGATGGGAAGATACGCACATACAATTTAACAACATCAAATGCGATAGATGCTAAACTACGACTAGCTGGTTGTGCTTCCTCCACATGAATAGGTGTACTAACTGGTGGAGTTGGGGTTCGCCGTGGTAGTACTGGCCCTTTGGGTACTGGAGCTGCCTTACTAACTGCTCTTGTTTGGGAGCTCTGTGGTGGAGATGGTGCTGTGTCAACAGGAACTGGGTTACTATCTGCTGGGGTTGGGGTTAGATTGGGTGAAGCTGGTTTTCTGTCCATCGTAGTAGGGGTACAATCTGCGAGAGTTTGGGTTATGTGTGGTAGGGCTGGTTCTCGTGCATGTACAACCGGGGTGCTATCTCCACCAAGAAGTAGCACTGTTTTATTTGAAGACCGTGTTTTTAGTCCGCTAGATGCTGGCATCACCCGCTCCCATTCAAATGGCTGATAAACAGGAAACATAGTTGAATGTACAGACATTGTATGAGAGACAGATGCAATAGATAGTGTGGAAAAAAGAAGGCATGAAATAGTTGACATGTATATTGTTTAACTAAAACGGATAGCATGACACTATTTCACATATATGATGTCTATCTAAATTGGATAGCATAGCATAACATAATTCAAAGATATGATGAATAACTAAACATGACCGCATGGCATAATTCACCTACATGTTATCTAAGTAATCAGGATCGCATCATTTAACTCACATATGTGATTGATATGCTAAACAGAGGGCATTAGATATGATGTCTGAACTAAGAACATGGTGTTGAATATTGTGTATATGATGTCTAATTTATGCAATGCAAGACACCATATGCATGATATGAGTAGTATAACCATGCCAAGGTAGAGCATACACCTCGGTGGGGGAACAGGACTGGTCATCTGTCTCTGAATCCATCTCTGAGGAGCTATCGCGACCCAACAAGAGATCTGCTTCGACAGGTAGCACTGTCTACTCTAAAGGCCTTGTTTTCACTCCAGATTTTTCAATCTCCAACCCAAATGGCTGATTCACAGGAAGAGTAGTTTAATGTACAAGCATTGTCGACAAATGGAAATGTAATGAGGAAAAGGATCGGAAAGATATCATTCAAATATATGATGCCTGGTTAAAAGAGATGAGACTGCACAATTTCACGTATATTATGGCTGGCTAAAAGACATGAGACTGCACAATTCCCATATATGATATAGAAACTAAACAGGTGGCATTACAGAACATGTCTAAACTAAGTAGATGACATATATGATGTCAAAAGTAGGCACTACAAGGCAACATATGCATGACTAACATCATCATGCAAAGGTAGAGCAAACACCTTGGGGGGTAAATAGGAGTGGTCAGCGGCATCTGAATCCACCTCAGGACAAATATCTTCCTCTGGATTATAATCTGGATAGGGGTGGGGAGGGTTTGCCATTGAACCCACCATGAAGCGATGTCTGCATGACATTGTATTGCCGCACAAAAATCTTCTCTTTTTCTCTCCATGTTCAGCATGACTGTGTACAATATCTGACATGCATACGAAAAATATATGGTGAGATTATGTAAGGAGAGCATGCAGAAATTTAGAGTGATGGTAACAACCAGTGGATTTATCCAAAAATAATGATAGCAGGCTGATGATTGCTTTAATTTAATAAAAAGACAGATGATGATGCTTTACTATTTGTTTCCCACCCAAGATGAACAACATAGGCATACCCTAGGTGAACCAGATATTAGACAGAGATACTATTCATTGCTTCCTCGATATGTGCCCCACAACTAATTTAGAACTCAAGTTAGAACATTAATTTGCACCTGACTTGGAATCCAAGTGGTGAACAGGACGATAAAGTAGCAGGTAATTTTAAGCAATGCATAACATAAGCAGAATCAAAAGAGTGCGACCTCTCTTGTGGACCCGTGTACTCCTCGGGTTCATTTGCTGAGTCGATGATGGTGATGCCGTTGCGGTGGGTGCCGGCGGCAGGGAAGGAGATTTGAGGCGGCGAAAGACGGTCAGGAGTCGTGATGTCTGGTTTGGTGGATGTTTCGATCGATGGAGCACCTCAGGTGAGGTGGACGACACCGCGGCAGGAGCAGGACAAACGACACAAAGTTCCCTTCGACACCTACCTGTAACTGAAGTAATTTTGTAAGGGCTCATTTGGCTTGCATGATTCTAAAAATGCAGGGATAGGAAAAACACCATAATAGGATAGGAATGCACATGGTAAACATAGCATTTGTAAACACATGATTTCTTTAAACTTGGGTGTTTGGTTTACAGGAATTGGAAGAGCAGAGGAATGCAAAGAAACATGGCCAAAATAAAGTGAAACTATATGAAAGCATGTACAGTTAGAATGTTATTCTGCCACTAATGCACTTGGTCTTGTTTTCATGCATAGGATTTTGAAAAGTAGGTCCAGGTGGATGATTTGCTTCATTCCTTTCAACAAAATGCATGAATAATTGAATAGTAGAATGCCATTGGAAAATTCCCTATTGTTATATTTTTCCGTCGAACAAAAATAGCCCTAATGGATCAACATGAATGTATAGTAATAAGTGATGCAACAAGTGTACAACCTCTTTGTCGTAGCCGTGACAACCTCAGCATCATTGGGTTGGTCGCTGAAGCAGTTGAGGCAGAGGTGGCTGTCGGAGGTGTGGAGGAAGATCTGAGGAATTTGTAGATGGCGTCCAGGGCACTGCTCTGTTGATCATTATGTCGTTGGAGCAGCCCCGATGAGCCGTACGACGTCAGGGCTGAAGCAGCACAAGACGGACATCGTCAATCTCAAGTAGGATTCTAATAGCATCTCCAATAGATGATGTAAAATAGAAGTAAAATTTACATCGCCAAAAACCACCTGACTACAAAAGATGAGGTAAAAACTGTTGCCTCTGAACTTAACTGTCGAAACTAAAATTTACTATGGAATCTGAATGTTACTATCAAAACTGAACGCAATGGTAGTAGAGAGGCACTTGACATGTAGTTTAGGGAGGGCCTGCAGTTCGCCTTCTACCTGCACCCCCCTGAGCCGCCAGCCACCACCGGCCGAATCGCCGGACCCAGCGCCGCCTCGCCACCCCGAAACAACTACCCACTGCCGGTCCGCCGCCAGTCTGGCCAGCCCTATAGCCCCCCCGCCCCTACCCTGAACCCTAAGATAGATAGTGGGGTACCTCTTCGGGGAGCCCCCGTCCCCACTGCGGGTGGTTCTTCCTTAACTCCGGCAAGCCCCCACCCCCTGAAAATCGACTGACCCAAAAGTCAATTCAGTCGACTGAAGTGTAGCTAAATCGGTCCAGAGCAGCAGCACGAGCGAGGGGGAGAGCAGCAGCACCAGCGCGAGCGAGCGAGAGCCGGAGCAGCAGCAGCAGCACGAGCGAGCGAGCGAGAGCTGGAGCAGCAGCAACTGGGCGAGCGAGCGATCGAGCGAGAGCCAGAACAGCAGCAGCAGCGCAAGCGAGCGAGAGCCGGAACAGAAGCAGCAGCGCAAGCGAGCAAGCGAGAGCCGGAGCAGCAGCAGCAGATCCGGCTGGTATGAATGCCGTCGCCGAAGGGGCCTCACACTAGGGGAGAGCCGCGGTGGAGATGTCGCCCGCAGTGCCGGCTTCAAGGTAGCCGCTCCATGGGGGTGCGGGATGGAGCACCATCGGCGTCGGGAGGTCAAGCTAAGCAAAAGGTGCGATGCAATGAGTGTACAACCTCTTTGGTGGCGCCGAGTAGGCCTCGGTTTCGTCCGAGGAGTCGGTGAGGATGCTGCGTTTCTGGTGGAGCAGGTTAAGGCGGCCCTATGGGGATGGAGCAGCCGCGATAGATGAGGCGATCATCGGAGCAGCTCCTTCGAGGTGGAGGATGGGGCGGCTGAACCGGCGGGACGATGAGATGGACGACGGATCCTCATCCAGGGACGTGGACGAGGGACGTCGAGGTGTTGTGGTGGACGATGTCGTCGGGGAAGATGCTCCGGCTGAGCAGCGGTGAGGTGGGCGGACGGAGGAGGGTGGGGTTTCGCGGCTGGAGCGGAGAGGTTATAGCGGCCTAGGATTTCGAACGGCAAAAAGGAGGCAATAGGAGGGGGTGAACCATGACTTAGGGACGCGCTTCTCCAAAATGTAGGGTGTGATACAAAAGTACCCCCCACCGATTTGAACTAGCGGCCCTTTCGGTTCAGGGTTAGAAGGGGGATTTTATGTGTCGGGATTTGGCAGCTGGAGGGAGTTTTCGCGCGCGTTGTAGTTCCGGGATAGCAAGGCGCGGGTTGTGAAGGCGTCAATTTTGGGAGCACGATATCTGAATTTTCGGGATATAACAAGGCGTGGGTTGAATTTTAGGTACAAGGCTAACGTGTAATATTGTACTTGTACGTACCAAATCAATTCGCACTTCCCTCAACCAAAAAGAAAATGAAAAAATAAACTATTCACACCACACAAAAAGAGAGTTTTGCCCCGTTTTACTATAAAAATGATATTTAAAGCTACTCATACCAACAATTTAGTGCAATTAAATGCTATTCGGTAGTATGAATCCATGTTATGTCCAATTAATTTTTTTCGCTTGCTGTATAATGCATGTAACCTACTCATACCAACATTTTAGTGCATTCCAAATGTCTATACTACCCCTGCAATTGGAACTGAATTTGAATTCATTTCTCTATTTCAATAAGAATCTATAATCATGATTGTTGCCAACTTCAACCATCATTCGTGTATTACCTTAATAACACACCACATGATTACCATAGAGATAGATATGAACTATGTGTACTACGTGAACTCGAATTCTATTTTTTGAATACACTTGATGTTGATTCCAAATAATAGTACAATTGATGTACTAACTATATATTCATAATCTAAACCACGTTCCATACGTGTACACCGTGTTTATCACACATAGTATAGTGCCCCGCCCCCTACATTATGACAAGTATTTAGACCTAAGCTGCAAAACCCACACATTAGCCCAAATTATGATCAATGTTCTATATGTTATACGTAGTACTAGCAAGATGCCCATGTGTTCCACAGAACATCAACATGATCAAGGGGAGGCCTAATTTGCAAATATGGAGAGGGGTGTGGGTATCTTTTTTCAAAATTGGCAGAGTTTCCTTCCTATCCGTCAGTGTGACACCCCAAAATTTTGACCTTGTTTTAATGGATTAAAATTTTGCCAGGATTTTAAAACTTTGATTTTTCTGAGCTCTCTTTTGATTTTTTTAACCATTTTCTTCCTCGTTGTGATGGAGTTTTTCCCATAGTGAAAACCTTTCAAATATGTTATTGGACCTGTTTAACCACTCAAGAAAAACTTTTCCTGTATTAGTAGAACTAGTTAAATAATTAAGTTACTTGATTTTTATTTTTCTTGAAAATGGTTTTTCAAGGTTAAATGGCCATATTTGAACTACAACCATTTGATAAATTCACTTAAAATTCCAACCAAAATTTGGAGATGTCATGTGATGTTTTTAAATCACTTTTATACAAAAATATCTTTTATTCTTGAAATATTTTGAGTCCTACTCCCAAGTTTCTTCTCCGATCCATAGTACAATTTTGCACTACAACCTATTTAAATACTTCTTTCTAGCCTCCACCAAAATTATGGGATGATAGTAGCAGCATATGATTCAACTTTATGCAAAAACCTAGTATTGTTCTTTGGAAAAATTGAGTGAATCAACCTCATCTTCATTTTGGTCCAACATGATGGATTGTATAGCAACCACATTTTTAATTGCTCCTCTACCCATGATTCCTTTTCCTACTTGTAGTCCTCCCTGCAAAACCCTTAAGTCCAGAAGAGTGGTCCCATTGGATGACTCTAAGTGCTTGCAATCATGCCCTTTTCTTTCTGTCCAAAACTGAAGTTCTGCAAAACTTGCAATAGCAAGTTTCTAATTTTGTCCAAATGACCTTACCACCCTCTCTTTCACCTAAAGAGACCACCATCTGGAGATTTTGGCCCCTCCAAGAAATGCCTAAGTGCCCTTGGCATTTTGTCAAACACCTTATGGGCATGATCTGTTTTGACATGAATTTTGGCACTACACTGTGAGCTTGCACCTTTGATCAAACCAACATGTCCACTAGGCTCCCAGTCACTCATAACCTAGGTCTACTAAGTTCCAGCCTCACCCGAGACCTCTAGCACGCCCTGGCTTTTCATCGAGCACGTCCCATGCGTGCACTGGGCGCGCCCAGAGCGCGCCAATTGCAGTCGCACGTGCGCCCGAGCCGCCGTGTCCCGCCCCGCACTCACTCCGGTCCGTGACCGACCGTAGCCAGCACGCTGTGTCCCCTTCTGCACCCCACGAGCCCTGCAGCTCTCTCCACGTCTCCGGCAGGCCAACAGCTAACCGCCACTGCCGCCCGACAGCTCCTGCGCTGGCCAGCGCCGCCCAAACCACCTCCGCTCTCCAACTCGCCCTTGGAACAATAGCTGCTCGTCCGCTAGCTCCTGCCGTCATCCCCAACCTCGCCACGATGCCCTGCAGCTACAGAAAGGCGGTAGCCGACGAGCTCATCCGCGGCCGCCGCTGAACCGCCTCGACCCGCCTATTTAAGGAAGCCCTGAGCCCGTTCCCGCACACAGGCAACCTCAGGCCACCCCAATGGCGCTTCCCTAGCCCGCAATCGACCCAGGGAGGTTTTCTTCCCCGTCTCCGGCAACTACTACCGCCGCCACTGCCCCGGCCATTCCGGCACCACTAGGACCTCCCCCTCTCCACTCTCTCCACCAGGAGCCTTCTCTCCCTCCCGTGAACCCTTCCCCCTGCTCGATTTTGATCGGGAGCCACCGCAGCCTCAAAACCACTTTGCTCCCGAAGCCTCCTCCGTCACGAAGCTCGCCGCCGGCAGCTCCCTCCATCTCCTCCTGCCTGACGACCATCGGGAGGACCGCCCTTGAGTGGCGGATCCATACCCGCCCTCGGGGCCCCGCGAGGAGCCGCCAATTGCCGGCGACGATCGCCGGAGTTCCGCATCCGCTCAGGACAGAGGAATAGGAGGGAGAAGACTAGTCAAACCTGACCAGTGGGCCCCCTGGACCCACTGTCAGTGACCCACCTCGCCGCCACGCGTGATAAGTGAAAGCGTAAACCCTACCCCAAAAGCGTATTCGAGACTGAAACGTTTTCTTTTTGTTTTCTTTTTAAAAACAGATTTGACCAGAACTTTGACTATCTATAACTCTTTAAATATAACTCCAAATGAATTAATTATTTTTCCTACCTCTCTCAAATATGGTCTAGTTTATTTTAAGATTTATATCAGAAAAATTCAAACAACTTTTTTGTGCTACTTTGGAATTGTGTGTTAATTTAAATTATTTCAAAATAGGATTTTTGGAGAGAGGAAGGAAATCTTTCAAAGGCTTTGGAGTGCACCCTGCCTTTCCACACCATGAAGGCAAGCATTCTGAGCCCGGGCATAATATGTTGCATGCATGGTTTGACGCGTTTATAACACCACCTCCATACGTGGAACTCGTTATTTTATGTGGTGATGTGATCATTTGCATAAATGTTTATTTGAAATTTCCTTGCTGTTGGAAATGGACATGTTTGTGATAATGATCACCCTCGTATGCCATTCGTGCCTACCGGAAGGAAAACGGGAAAGTCCCTGTCTTGGGTAGACCTGAGCATGTCCCTAGTTCCTCGTCGAGACGAGTGTGTCCGGCATGGCATGAAGGGTACGATGATTGTGAGTCTGTCTCTTGATGAAATATATTCGTTATGCTAATCATGCAGGGAATACCTAAAACCTCCTGAGTCGACCATAGATCGAGTCTTGTTCCAGTAACCCCCATACTTGCTATGTACTACCACTGGTCCCTGCCGCAGGTAGGGTACGGTTCAGTAAGTTGTCAACCCCTTTCAAGCACACACCGTACAGAGAGGCCATGGTGGAAGATACTGGTTGTAGCCGGTAGGCAGGCCACCTGGTTCGGGGGCATGGGTGTTTTCGGTTGGGACCGAGAGGGGAGGCCACCCCTTAGAGCGCGCGATATAAATTTGATCCCATGCTACACGAGGTTGTAGCCTCCCCACTTAGAGTTTGCTTAACAAGTGTCGTGGGTGAGACACCGGTGAGTTAAGCTGGTGTGTGCAAGTTAGGTGTGTTTTCAACTAAAAGGCCGTAGATGGAATTAGTCCCGATGGACTAAAGGAATCCGTTACTCGTGGGTAAATAGTACACCCTCTGCAGAGATTAAACCTATTCGAATAGCCGTGTCCATGGTTAAGGATTACAGTCTGGGTTGGGTCAAGTGTCAGTCTTAGTGTCGGTCTTCGGAGGAGAAACTGTTAAAACAGAACTGGGATCACAATTTGAGACTTGTGATGATTATGATTATTATTTCGTTGTGGACTAACGCTTTATATTATTGGTATTACCGAATACCCCTGATGGTACTGTCCCCTGGATATTCACTGTGATTATTTCATTTACTTATAAGCCCTTTATGTGGCGTCGCTCAGAAGCCCGACTGTGGCATGCTTGTTATTTCATTTACTTATAAGCCCTTTATGTGGCGTCGCTCAGACGCCCGACTGTGGCATGCTTGTTATTTCATTTACTTATAAGCCCTTTATGTGGTGTCGCTCAGAGGCCCGACTGTGGCATGCTTGTTATTTCATTTACTTATAAGCCCTTTATGTGGCGTCGCTCGGATGCCCGACTGTGGCATGCTTGTTATTTCATTTACTTATAAGCCCTTTATGTGGCGTCGCTCAAACGCCCGACTGTGGCATGCTTGTTATTTCATTTACTTTATCGTTTACCCATGATTTACTTAAATAGTATACTCGCATGCATCATGAACCTTATTTCATAACTTTCGGAGTGATCATAGAATATTTTGAAGCATGATTATGAGTGGCTATGTTATACCTGTGTTCTTAATGTTTGCGAGTACATTCAAAGTACTCACTGGCTTGTCCCTGGCTATTGTCTTGGCCAGATATCTGCTTGGAGAGGATGTGTTGCGACGTCAGCCCCGGACACTAGGCAATGGTGTTCGCAGCCTCGCGAAGATAGGAGTTAACCTGGTCAGCTGTTCCTTTGGGAAATGGAGACCCATACATGGATGATCCACAAACCGCTTCCGCCATCAACCACTAGAAACCATTTATTGTACTCATAGGCCACAATGGTCTTGTACTACATATTTTGTATTTTTGCTTGGATTTTCTGTATCAAGTTGATGCCTCATCAGCTAACAGTAATTGAGGGAGTCCTGGATTAGGGGGTGTTCGGATAGCCGGACTATACCTTCAGCCGGACTCCAGGACTATGAAGATACAAGATTGAAGACTTCGTCCCGTGTCCAGAAGGATCTTTCCTTGGCGTGGAAGGCAAGCTAGGCGTGCGGATATTCAAGATCTCCTACCATTGTAACCGACTCTGTGTAACCCTAACCCTATCCGGTGTCTATATAAACCGGAGGGTTGTAGTCCGTAGGAAAACCATAACCATCATCATACACAATCATACCATAGGCTAGCTTCTAGGGTTTAGCCTCCTTGATCTTGTGGTAGATCCACTCTTGTACTACCCATATCATCAATATTAATCCAGCAGGAGTAGGGTTTTACCTCCACCGAGAGGGCCCGAACCTGGGTAAAATAAAGTGTCCCTTGTCTCCTATTACCATCCGACCTTGACGCACAATTCGGGACCCCCTACCCGAGATCCGCCGGTTTTGACACCGACATTGGTGCTTTCATTGAGAGTTCTGTTGTGTGATCGACAAAAGGATCGATGGCTCGCCTGCAGATCACCTGCGACTTCGGCATCTTCGTCACCAGCTCGACTTGTCACCTTGGTTTGACTAAGAATTGCGCCCCGTGTTCAGATCATCATGTTTGGACGAGGGCCTTCATCAAACATCAACTCCGATCTCTATCAAGATCACGGAGGAATCATCCATGGAGCTCGGGGGCTCAATGTCAACATTGCTCTCAAGCGACTGTGCTGTTTTTCTAGACAGCGAACTCGTATCTCCTGCCACCACCTCCTCGAGTATCGCTTTGACGATCGCTTTGGTGGAATTGTGCGGAATTGAGCCTACAACAACCCTGGAAAATTTCGTCGAGTTCTGATGGAGGAATCTCTGGCAATCCACGATATACCGGAGCCCTGTCGAATCTGGACAGCAATCTGGACGAGTTTAGGGCATGGTGTCCAGCTCCTAGCTCGGACGTCCTTTGGAAGATCCAACCGTCGATCGGCTGCGGAGTTCCTATGTCTACCACCCCTCCAAATTTCAGGTCGATCCGACCGTCCGAACTCCGGGAACCTTCCGATTAGTGCATCACTTTTCGGATATGTTCTCTGCGCGAGAACGAATCCGACCCGAATTCATCTTTTTTATGAACGGGATTTCGGACATCCTTTTTGAAGGAAGTTTTGTGTGGGATACTGTGTATTGTTCCCGAAGACATCCCACTAACTTTAAGATCCTTTGAACATGATCTTCAGCATCATGCTGGTGTCAAACCAGTCCGGCAATATTGCTCCACGGCTGTCGACCTGCGCTAGACACGTCGTCACTTTGTTGAGCCGAGCTCAACTTCTTCGGATCATCATCTCGGCAAGCCTAACAAGAGTCCGGAATCGCGAAGGACGAATCATCACCAACATCGCCGCCCCACGGATTACACGGAGCAGGCATACCGGCATCACCGCACGGTCACTTCATCAAACCGGCATCGATCACGTCACGACCTGCATCGGCAGGGCCGCACTATTACTTCTTCAAGCCGATGTCCATCACGTCGAACTACTTCGACTCATCGGCTGGCCTCGAGGCTTCGACATCTCAGCTGGACCGGAAGATTCATCATCTCTTCATCAACCTACTCCGGACACTTCGGCGTCACTAGCCGACCAGCTTCGTCACAATTAGCTGGACCGAGGGCTTTGCCTCGGCAAGGCAACCTTTGCCGGCATCATCTTCCTTCGGATTGCTACAACAAATAAACCAGGTGCTATAAAATCCTAATATTTTTTGCTTGTTTCGGTTTATTTGTCCCAAGGAATTATTACTCCGGTTTGTCCATCATATGTACACAGGTCGATCAAATGATGACCGCATTAACGATGACCGCATGGTGGTTTGGTCAGTTTCCGTACATAGTCCGGCGCACGCCGCATCCGGAACTCAAACCGACCTGTTAATTCAGGCCTTGCCAAGCCTTTACCGCATCACGCCGCCGCCCTGCATCGGCATTGACTTCGGCGCCAGGCCATATTTTTTTTATTACTCACTTTGCATAAATTATTCATTATGCAACGATTTTTTTAAATTATCATTATTACTATTATCTCCCGTTTGCACTATTTTTTGTGCACAGAAAAATGATCCAGCCGGACTATATCCTTTGACGTCACCTCGGCTGGACGAGGGGCTTCCTTACCCCATGTCGGGGACTTCGGCATCACTCTGCCGTCCTGCATTGCCCGTGCTATGTCACCACTTCGGAGCGCCGAGCTCTTTGCTCCGCCACCTCGGGACCGGCTTGGGGGATGGAACCTTGTCCGGCATCAAGCTCGGACCGCGTCATCAGTACCGAACACATTAACTAGCTAAGTTGCCTTCATGCTCAAAGTTTTAAATTTTTAACTTGTGTTCGGCTCGACCAAGCATTATACTTTTTTGGAAAAAAGTTGCTTGTAAAAATCTTCCTTGTCCAAACTTTGTTCGCACACACTTGACGCGCTACCCGCGCTCATTATACCTAGGGGCTTCTTTAACAGAAGCTTGTTAATACGGGCTTTATGCCCAACACATGTGTCACACTTCCGCATGTACCTTTTATTCACCATTATATGCATCGATATGACTTAAGTTTTGGCCAAGCTGGGTTGCCTGGCTCCTGTGCTTACCCCTACGTTCCCGATTGTTCGGCTAGGCGGTAAAGGGAGCACCTCTGTGATTGCTACTGCCGGATAAGCCGGATGTGTACCTCAGACTGGGTGAAGCCGAAAGCTAGCGTTCTTAAGGGAATATTCGGTCGGTGTACTAAAGATGAACCTTTTTACTCACTAATATACATGCCCCCAGATGATTTTCCTCCATTTGCAGTCCGGACATGCACTTTAGGGCATGCCACCCCAGCGAAAGGAACCCTTAATGGAACTATTCTCTCTGGAAGATGTTTCTTACTAACCATGTAATATAACATAACTAGTTGGGCACTTGTCTGATAAAGCACTAATGACCCCTACGCCTGGTCTCCACGCATACGCCGGTTTTTATAACCACGAGGGTATTCGTACACACTCCGGACTATTGGGTCCAGAGGTTGAAGCGAAAAGGTCCGCTACGACAAACGATCTACAATCCGGCTAGAAGGCATTCTACATGTCACCTTACATTATATAGTCAACTTTTACCCAAGTCACTTGGGGGCTCTTATGTTTATTTGAGTCGTTTCATACTAAGTGTTTTTCTTCTTAGTCGTTGCAAAGTTATTATTATTTATCACTCCTTTTTTCGACACGAGTGTGCGGTCACTAGCCGGGAAGCCTAATTTCTCTCTCAAAAGCCGCTAGAGTTTAATTTGCTAAACTGGCCTGATGAGAAGTACTCCACCCTCAGGATAGGAGGTTGAAGACAATCTGCGCGCCGGACTCGTCGTCATTGAAGCCTGGTTCAGGGGCTACTGAGGGAGTCCTGGATTAGGGGGTGTTCGGATAGCCGGACTATACCTTCAGCCGGACTCCAGGACTATGAATATACAAGATTGAAGACTTCGTCCCGTGTCTGGAAGGATCTTTCCTTGGCGTGGAAGGCAAGCTAGGCGTGCGGATATTCAAGATCTCCTACCATTGTAACCGACTCTGTGTAACCCTAACCCTATCCGGTGTCTATATAAACCGGAGGGTTGTAGTCCGGAGGACAACCATAACCATCATCATACACAATCATACCATAGGCTAGCTTCTAGGGTTTAGCCTCCTTGATCTCGTGGTAAATCCACTCTTGTACTACCCATATCATCAATATTAATCTAGTAGGAGTAGGGTTTTACCTCCACCGAGAGGGCCCGAACCTGGGTAAAATAAAGTGTCCCTTGTCTCCTATTACCATCCGACCTTGACGCACAGTTCGGGACCCCCTACCCGAGATCCGCCGGTTTTGACACCGACAGTAATCCTGGGGCTGATGAGCTCGACGGCCATTTTCTGGAAATCAATGCCCGGAAAACCGGTCGCGACAGTCAGATATAAATTGGACGACCTATATTGCAGGATGGCACCATCATCAACAACTCCGTTTTTTATAAGAGTAGAGATAAAATATATTATATGTAGTATAACATGTTCATAACCACACCATGTGTATCATCGTTATATATATTCACACATGTGTCGGTTTAAAACACTATGATAAATTCTTCAAATATCTGAATTCACTTTTTATAATGAAGCATGATCTCTATTTATCTTTTACACCCACACAATCCTCTTATCTTTGTAGCTAGCTAGCGCTAACTTTCTCTCGTGCATGCAAACGCCCGCATCCCTCTCACCATGCCTTAGCATTCTCTAGCTCCATCGCAAAAATTCGTCTTTTCACTTTAGGTCATTCACCCACGGTGTGTGTAGGGCCCCCAGCTCCTTGTTTACAGCACACATCGATCGATATGCCTCTCTAGCCAAGTGTGCCCAGCACAAACACAAACTTCCCCTCTTCTCTTATCACCGTCCATGCCTCACTCCCACCACTCTTTTCATCGATCTCGTACTCGCACACTCCTTCCCCCTTGATATAGTATGACTCTCGCACCACCTCCTAGATGCATCCCTCTATCTCTATCCTTGTTCACGTGCCTCATTTGCTTCTAACACACACATGCATGTATCCCGATCGATCTCCCAACATATACCTAGGTCGACTTTAACTATCTCCCCCCATTGATCGACGTACCTCACAAGTTATGTCTCTCCTTTCTTTGACAAAGGATGATTGATCTTCCTATGTAGTTATGTCTGCTTACCACAGCCATATCTTTCCCCCCTCATCATTCATGCATGCCTCCTGACCCGTCTCTCACAAGCACGTGCATAGACAGGCAACCAGGCCCTCTCTTACTGATATTGCAGGCGTGCCCTCCGGTTGTCTAGCAAGCCTATCCCACCATTTGTTAGAAGCAACTCCACTACCCCCCTCCAACACTCTAGCTCTGTCTCTCTCCCAACCTTATTCTTTTCCTACACATATGCATGGATGCCGATCAATCTCCCTTAATACATGAGGTAGATCGATCTCCCTTAATACATGAGGTAGGCCTCTCTCCTCCTCCACACATATAACAGCCATTGTACCTCTATAGTTAATTAGGCCTCCCTCCCCCCCGCACTACACACTGATAGTCGAGCGTTGTAGGTAGGTATCCATGCCACAGAGACAAACCGCACCTATCCCCTCTCGTTCTAGTAGTCGAGCCACTCTATATCTTTGACGTGGGCACACACAAATTCGATGGCACTCTTTATCGACCGCGCGTGCACACACAGACACATCATCATCATCCCTCTCTTCGATTCTATGGACAACTCAAGTCGATGATACCTCCACTCTCTTCTCGTGGATCGCCCCCTCTATACATATGATATATCCAGGACTCTATTTCACACACATTGCATATGTTACATTTTTTGATTGACCCCCCCTAAAAAAACTCTCACGAACCCACACACTATATCTCTCTACGTTTGTATCTCCCTCACACAACCCCACGTAGGTGGTGTACATATACAAGAAGAGAATAGGTGCACTGCGCACGTACTCACGCTTCGTGCCCAACCACACCCCCGCGGGTACACGGTGGAGCTCATTTTTGTACGAAATGGCAGCCAGCGTGCTAATTTGAACGCGTGTAGCGGTTGTTTACCTACGGAGGTCGTGTACCATGTGTGCACGAAACAAAGTTCGACTTGATGCATTGGCACGTTATTTTTAAATAAAGTTATATCGCTCAATGGCACGTACACAGAATATAAAATGATTTTTATGGAGAAAAAGGTAGTCCGCTCCACTATATACAATGAAGCCTCCCTGCCTGGTTTATCTCTCTTCAGAGTATCTCACACAAGGCTGTGGTGGCCTCTCCCTCTTTCTCTCACCGTTGTTCACTGATCCGGCCGCATCCCGTCCGCCGGCGGAAAGAGAGGACGTGCATCGTTTCTTCGTTCGACAGCCCCGAGGCAGCATGTCCCGATCTGTGGTAGACGTCGTTCTCTCTGACCAAGCTCCAGTGCGGTACGGCCTACGCCACCAGCTCGCTGCTGTAGTATGGGCAGATTCCGCCCGCCGCTGCTCACCTATTTACATCCCGACGACCTCCAGGTATCCCCTCTGGCCTTGCTCCACTGCCTGTCTTCCCACGTCGCTGCATGTGGATCTTCCATAGTTCTTTGCACAAAATGTAGCTCGTCCGGCATACTTTCCATACTGCAATCTCGTCCTCACACCGTTTTAGACAAACACAACTGTGTTGTTATCTTCCCTTAGGACAAGGAATATGCTTCTTTTTTTTCGTCGCAACTGTCATCAACAATATTTGTCTTTTTAAAAATTTCAAATGGGCATATTTTAGAGTGTAGATTCACTCATTTTGCTTCATATGTGTACTCCCTCCATTCTTAAATATTTGTCTTTCTAGAAATTTCAACAAGTGACTGCATACGGAGCAAAGTGAGTGAATCTACACTCTAAAATATGTCTACATACATCCGTATGTAGTAGTCCATTTGAATCTCTAAAAAGAAAAATATTTGTGTAGTCACTCGTTGAAATCTCTAGAAGGACAAATACTCTGGAGTATATTTAAGAACCGAGGGGGTAGTGGACAGCCGCATGGGAGACTCAGACCGGTCGTTTCGCCGCATAAATAGTGAGTAATGAGCAGTCAAATCATAAGCCCCACCTTTCCCACTGTAAGTTGCTCAAAAGAAGCAAGCATCAATACGTTCTTGTTTGAATCCGGTCATACTACTCCATCTATAACTGTTTATAGAGCGCGCTTCAGAAAAACAAAAAATCTCTAGGACCAACGCGACAAGCGATCGGCCTGAAAAATAGCATTGGTAGTTATAGCACGGCGTCTATTACTAGAGGAAATAATGCGTACAAACATGCATGCAGTGCTTCCACCCCGGGTACACACATGCATGCACTTACTCCACTTCGTAGTACTACACCGAGAGAAAATTGCAGTTACCACACCCTAATTAATTGAGCATTAAACCAAACGTGTCTAAAGTCTCTCTGGTGGTGGAAATGCATTGAGAGAAATACATCATAATGAAGCGCGCCATGTAAACTGTGACATAGGGAGGAGTAGTACGAAGGTGCAAAACCAAGTACGCGTATGGCTAGTTGGTCAACGCACCTCCTCTTTGCATATCACTGACATGTGGGACCGGAGTGTGAGCAACCCGATCTCAATTGACGGCAAAATGGCCAACCCGTCATTCCTTGCGAGAGATGAGGAGCGATAACACACAGACGGGCTCGAACGGAGGCCAAGATATATACGAGCATGGTTGATGGATATCATCATTACATGTTGGGCTGCCCTTTTCCACCCTTCTCCGGAATAAATGTGTACTTTATCAGAGATTAAGAAAAATAAGAGTAAAGAGGCTCCGCCATGCGGTTCTAGTAGTAGTACTACTCGTACTACTAAACCTTGCGCATGGCTCACAATGATGGTACTCCGCATGTTCGGTACTACAGTGTATGCCTCTGGCAATCTGACACCGAATGAACTGATGCATGTCCATCGCCTGGGCGAGCGTACGTTGCATTAGTCAAAAGGCGTAAGCGAGCTTCACCATGTCCTACAAGCTTCTCCTCGTTCTGCGAGTTGACGGGACACACCAATAAGTAGTGCTAGTCCATACTCCCTCCTTTCCGGTTAATATGGCTTAATCTTTTTTTGCGGGTAAATGAGAGAGCTTTATTCATATATAAGCATTCTTAGGACGATCAGCCAAGACACTGGTCACTAGGAAGCGAAGTACCCCGCAAAAAAAGAAGTAGGAAGCGAGGTGTTTCATCAAGCTAGCTCTCGGCCATATTCAAAGTGCAGCAAGCACGGTTCACACAAAGATGCGCCACAAGGTTTGCTGACCTGTTTACATGCTGAACAACAAAAAAAGAGGAAATATTACCGAGTCTTCCTATTTGTAACAGGATATGAGCCAGAATTAAGCGAGAATTGTGGCGAGTGTTCCATGCAATCAACTTCCATTATCACATGAGAGAACCCTCGAAGAGAACCAAATGTGTTGAAGATTGCTTTATCACATTTTAAAAATATAATAAGAGTGCAGACGTTCCTCCATCCGGTTCCTAGTACTAGTATAGTAGTACATACCTCTATAGACTATAGTAGTAGTACTAGTACTAGTAAATGTTGCGCTTGGTTGTTCGCCTCTTCGGGAAGTGCAAGAATAATAGTACTAGTATAGTGTATGCTTCTGGCAATCTGACACCTAAGTAACTGTTGCACGTCCACCGCCTGACCGAAGGACAGCTTGCATTAGTCAAAAGTTTCTCCTTGTCCTGTGAGCCATCGCTCGCAAACTTCCTCGTTCGGCAAGTTCACGGGACACAGCAAAGTAATGCTAGTCCATACTGCCTCCTCTCTGGTTAATATGGCTTAATTTCAAACGAGATAAATACACTATCTGTCATTGTATATTTTTAAAAATACGGTCAGTGGACTTCATAATACGCTCATTGCGCTCAATATATACATTTTCTGGTGTTTATACGGTCACTATCTCACCCTGGCTAAGTATGTGTTTGCATGCACGTGTAGGTTGAGCACTTGAGCGTGACCGTGTGTGTTCCTCGTGTGCTCGAACAGGCATGCATTAGGGCGTCGCGCGCGTTTTTGCGTCCATGCGTACGTGTGACTGTTGCATACACGTAAGGGGAGTACGTGTAGGGGCCACTAAAGGAGCAGTCAAATCACGCAGTAAGTTAGTCGGAAGAAGCAACCATCATTTCACTCTTCAATGACACGTACGCAATATAAAGTGATTGATATGGAGAGAAAAAGAAAACCACTATATATACACTAGCAGGAGCCTAAGCTACAAGCCTGCTTTCTTGGGTTGCTCTCTTCACAAGCATAGAACGACGGTGGCCACACTGCTGGTCACATATCCGGCCTGATCCCGCAGTTGGGGGAAGGGAAAAATGTTCTGCGTAGACGCGGTCGACATCGGCGAGGGAGAAAATCCACAGTCAGTGTGTCCCAACCGCCCTTCTAGCTACAGCCCAACGTCCGTTTCGAAAATATAAGTGCATGTCAATAAAAAATTATACTAGTATCGATGTTCCGTTTCGAAAAAAATCATATAAGCTATTACTTCTTACCCAAAGGATTTTTATATCCAACAGACACAAATTATCCATTCAACTGTTCGAAATTACTTTCACTTCTGATTTGATGTCGAGTTAATTGCTGCATCGCCACCAAAACCCACCATCTCTTAAGCTAAAGTAGACCGAGCTAACCCCTATATTAGCATATTACTAACATAAATAGAAGGCTCTGTAGAATCATTTAGGATGTGAGCTTGTCAATCTGAATGTTGAGGGACACCAGCTTAGCCCCGGCCAGCAGCTTGTGCAGAACTGTGAAGAAGGTCAGCTCCTGCACGGCGATGTCGTCGGGATCCCTGCTGCTTGTCACCTCCATTTCCACCTTGACGGTGTCGGTCCTGCCTTTGGGCTACCCCGGCGGGTCGTTCGCCCATAGCTTGGCCACGTAGTGCGGCAGCAGGGACCCTCCTGCTCTGATGCAGACGACCGACACGGCGATAGGCGCGCCGATGTCGAGCACGCCGCCGACAAAGAAAAACGCATAGCCATCCTCCTCGGCAAACAGCAAGAGCCGTGGCTCCGACAGTGGCACTTGCAGCTGGAGCGCCTTGTCGTACTGTATCATGTGCACGGGCATGGGATGCACGGTGCTTATGTGGTGGGAGAGCATCGGCGGCGGGCCTTCATAGCCGCAGACGGGCACGGGGCATTTGCAGGGCGCGAGCGGACACACGCTCTGGTGATCGGCGAGCTTGTGGTAAGTGACGTAGAGCCCATAGCATTTGTCGGTGTCAAAACCGGCGGATCTCGGGTAGGGGTCCCGAACTGTGCGTCTAAGGCGGAAGGTAACAGGAGGCAAGGGACACGATGTTTATCCAGGTTCAGGCCCTCTCGATGGAGGTAATACCCTACTTCCTGCTTGATTGATCTTGATGATATGAGTAGTACAAGAGTTGATCTACCACGAGATCATAGAAGCTAAACCCTAGAAGCTAGCCTATGGTATGATTGTTGTTGTCCTACGGACTAAACCCTCTGGTCTATATAGACACCGGAGGGGGCTATGGTTACACAGAGTCGGTTACAAGGGAGGAGATCTTCATATCCGTATCGCCAAGCTTGCCTTCCACGCCAAGGAGAGTCCCATCCGGACATGAGACTAAGTCTTCAATCTTGTATCTTCATAGTCCAACAGTCTAGCCAAAGGATATAATCCGGCTCTCCTGATACCCCCTAATCCATGACTCCCTCAGTAGCCCCTGAACCAGGCTTCAATGGCGATGAGTCTGGCGCGCAGATTGCCTTCGACATTGCAAGGCAGGTTCCTCCTCCGAATACTCCATAGAAGATCTTAAACACAAGGATATTGTCCGGCTCTGCAAAACAAGTTCCACATACCACCGTAGAGAGAATAATATTTCCACAAATCTAATCTGCTGACACACTCGACATCATGACATCATACCACGGCCCGGTCTTTATTCAAAGTGTTATTCTCAAACAGCCTTGGCGCATGTCGCGAGGCGGTTTCCTTGGCACATCTTGTCGAAGCAGAGATCGTGTCCCCTAATTACGGGATTCTCATCAATACGGACGTGGGTAACCCAATCGTGCCTATTGGTATGACTCCTCAATTGTAGTCAAGTCCCAAGCGGCCACGAGGAGGAGGCTTGGTATTCACCCTCTTTATAAAGAGACCAAGGCCTATATTTTTTAGTCCTCGAACTCAGTCGAATCCTTCCCCTGCCTCGAGTTCCAACACCCGAAGCTTAGGTCAGGCGCTTCGGACCTTCGACCATGTCCGGATCCAACCTTCAAGGTCGATGGATGCCTTCCTCCGTCATGGAGGAAGACGTCAAAAAGTTAAGAGAGGCCAGGTTTCTGACCGGTGAGATCCCGCACCGACTGCCTGCTCAAGGGCAGGTCATTCCCACTCCCAAACCTGGCGAGAGCGTCGTGTTCGTATCTCACATCCTCCGAGGGCTATGCCTTGCTCTAGATCCCTTCGTGAGGGGGCTCATGTTTTACTATGGGCTGGATTTCCATGATCTGGCTCCGGATTCTGTCCTCCACATCTCGTCTTTCATCGTCGTGTGTGAAGCTTTCCTCCGTATTACCCCTCACTTCGGCCTGTGGCTCAAGACCTTCAAGGTGGAGCCGAAGATGATCGAGGGGCAGCACGCAGAGTGCGGAGGTGCCTTAATAAGCAAAAGTGCCGATGCCCCATGGCCAGAGGGTTCTTTCCAGGAGGTGTCCAGCTTATGGCAACGAGAATGGTTTTATATCACAGCTCCCAGGGGTACCAAGTGGGTGGCTCCCCCTGCTTTTCGCTCGGGCCCCCCGCCACAACTAGCGTCATGGGTCAACAAGGGGCTGGACTGGGGGCCAGTAAAGGATGTGCCAATATTGCAGAGCCGCATCCAAGATCTCCTTGACAGAGACACCAGTCTAGTCACGGTAATACAGGTCATGTTAATTCGTCGAGTCCTGCCCTGCAAACGTCGTCCCCTCCGCATGTGGGAGTTCAACCCGGAGGGACCGCGAGCTATCCATCATTTCCTTGGCATGACGCTCGAGGAGATGTACAAATTGTTCTTCGGACCACAAATAATGTGTCCGGACACCAGCGAGGATGCGGGTTTGAACTGCAATCGTCCAGATACCCAAGTAAGTAGTCCTGTAACCGAACACGTTGTATGTTTATTTATCACAACATCATTGTGAAAAGTCGCTCTTTGACCAGGACTGGGTAACAAAGGCGAAGATGATCAGGTGTCCGGCCCCCCTCCCCGAGGTCTCACCGGATCCTGTACTAGCCAGGATGCTAGAGCTCGTGCCTTATAAAGCGCCCTTAGGGGAAGACAAAGGGGGGAAGAAAGAGTCTAGCGCCTCCGTGAAGGAGGATAACCGGGGGAAGAAACTGAAATTCCCCCTTCCCAAGGAAGCAAGAGGGTCGCCTCTGAAGACCCGGAGACAATGGTCTCCAAACGGGGGAAGAAATCTTTGCCAGAGGGTCCTGCCCCGGGGGATACCCCGGCCACGCAATGCCCGCAAGGGGACCAGCCCTCAACCGAGCTGTAAGTAGAAAGGGGACTTTAATAATAAAAACGCGTTGCTTTGCTTCTGAGGAAAATAACCGAAATATTTATCTTGTAGTCCGGATCATAGCCCTTCTCGGCAGAGCTCGTCTTCGGGGGATCTTCTTCCGGAGATGATGGAGAGCGAAACGCCCCCCATGCCCTCCCGCCTTACAAGGCGGGCGACCCCAAGGTGTCATCGTGGAGGGCTTCTCCTGATCTGGCAAGGCCAGAAGTCAATCCTTTGGCCACCCGAAGTCCTCAGTATCCGGCTCTTGAAGAGAGCAACCGAAAGAGTCCGGCACCGTCTGTTATGCGGTCGGATGCACTGAAGGATCTGCTAGAGCGAGCGGCTAATCGTACGCTAATGGGTACGGTGGTTGAGAGGATTTCATCCGCCGAAAGCAGGTTGCATGAAGCCTTTATGAGTCTGCTGAAAGGTTTTGAGGTATGTGAAATAGTGTGTATTTTTTACAGTACCGCACACGTTAAGGTGTGTCCTATGCAGATAGTAGCCCCTGAGACTCTAATTGCTGTCGCAAACGGTGACAAACAGAGGATCATAGTCCCAGGTAACAATCCGGCCGCCCTCATATGCAGGTGGCGGAAGTCTGATGGCTAGCCAGACTCGTGAGTTTGCCGAGCTGAAGCGGCAACTTGATGCGACGGATGCCGACATCGTGCTTGTCAACAAGCGGCTTGACGAGGCATAGGGTATGTGATTTCTCCAGTGATCAATATGTAGTAAGAGGAGCATGATGCCAGTATCTTTAGTATGTTGCGCCTGCAGATGGAGCTGCGGCCATGGAGACCCTTCTGGCGGAACTTGCCCGGGCCCAAGAACAAGCCAGGAAAAGTGACGTGGCCGCCCTGAGGGCGGTCGAGGAGCTGAGAGCCAAAAAGGCTGCTCATTGCCGAAGCAAGGAGGAAATGGCCAAGATGGCTGTGGAGTTGAAGGATGCCACCGGCCGTTACGAGCTTCTCAAAAAGGTAGATCGAGTGAATATGACGGACCTGGAGAAGGCCACGGTGGTGGCCAAGGACGCCCGCTCTAAAATTAGAGCGATGAAGGAGGAGCTGCGTCACGCCGGGGATATCACGGCTGGGAAGCCCTTTATGCTGCGGATGAAGTTCGTTGATCCTAAGTATGCTCCTTTGGATCGGCTGTGGAGTTCTGCAAACGCTTATCTGGATTTGGCAGCAAGTGTCGCTGATGCGGCGAATACTTCAAAGATCAACAAGATGTGAAGTGGAGAAGCTGTTCTGGTCACAATTTAACATTCCAGCATGTTTTCTTCCTTTGAATGAGCAGATGGCCAAATGGGCCGAGCTCCATAGGTTGTCCGGGCTCGCCATGAGGTCTGTTGTGGATCATCTATGGCCGGGAGGGCCAAGGCCGAACAATTATTTTAGTTTGGTGTAGCAGTTCCTTGGTGATGTGTCGCGCATCGACGCTATGAAGAGGTCGGCGTGCATCGAGGGTGCGCGGATGGCGCTTGCCCGTGTCAAGACATACTGGGCGGAGATGGAAGCCACCGCAATTGCAACCCCGAGCTCAGCCGTTGGCCGAGTAGCTGCCGAGCACTACTTTGACGAAGTCCTTGGAGGTGCTCATTCAATAGAAGCTCAGTGCTCGAAGAATATTATGTTTTAGTGACATGTATTCCCATTGAAAAACAATGTTTTACTGAATTGTAAAGGCTATTTTTATACATTTGCCTGAAAGTATTATGATGCCTCCTGTGCGGCCGTATATGTATGTATGTATATAACCTGAAACTTTGCAGTCGTCGGCTTCAGCCACCACGCATATAATGCGGGGGTGTTCGCAGAAGACGCGTGTTCACACTTGATCCAACGTCTTGGTCCATTAAGGAGGTGATAGCGCAGCGAACCAGGCAATCGGACTATATTGCTTTAACACTTTCACTTAGCCATAGGAGTTTGACAGTGGGGCTACTATATAGCCCCTGGTGGCTCCGCGCTCATCCAAATATGGGGCGCGTACATTCCTGGTCGGGAAACGGCCCTTCGTTAATGCGGAGGAATCCCGAAGATTCCGCTAGGTCATCGAGTGGTTGACCAGTCTTGCGCTTTATCATGACAGTCAGTTTTCGGCTTTCTCTACTGAGGTGCTCGTCCGGCCGAACCAGGGCACAATCGCATTAGTTCTCCTGGTGCCGCCTTAGGTAATAGAGCGGAACGTAAGGTAGCAAAACACAGGAGCCGGGCAAACCCAAAATTTTACCAAAGACATGATTCGGAGCTGATGCATATAAGGCCAAACTCGCGACACCGAACACTCCCTAAGGTATTTGGTCTTTGTAATATATACCGGGCTAAATGATGCCCTTGGATAATGAGCCCCTAGTGTCCGGGTACGAGCAATATTATGACATGGCCACACGCCAAGAACGTCAGCATCCTTCTCGGTTGTATTGAGAATCCGAAGGATGTGAACAACAAAAGACAGTAAAAAAGGTTTATGTAGGGTCTTAATCTAAAGAGAAACATTTGAATGGGTCCGTGCTGCACGTCTGCGCCTGTGTCTTCGTTGTGCCGTATCCTGGACGGGTGTAGCACGATTGTCATCTGTAAAAGAGAGGAATTTAGTTGAAAGTTGTCGTGCAAAAAATTGGCTATTATAAATAAACCATTTAAAAGTCAAGATGGGTAAAGTTGAGCCGAATTATCGCTAAGAAGCCCCTGGTACCATCTATAAGGGTATAATCGTCAAACCAATCTCTATCCAATCATTAGCCTGACTGTCTAACCGTGTCCGTGGTCTTAACGACCGGTTATCTGTTCTGGTGGAAAGGCCGTCTAGTGTTCGGCTGTTAAAGCAGTCGTACGTTCTTCTGCTCGTAAGGAGAGCTCAACATTTCCATGTACTGTGATGGTGCCACGCGGACTGGGCATTTTAAGATTGAGAAAAGCGTAATGCGGTATTGCATTAAAACGAGCAAAAGCCGCTCGTCCGAGTAGTGCTTGATAGCCACTTCGGAATGGAGCAATGTCGAAGCTTAACTTTTAGCTTCGGAAGTTGTCGGGCAAACCGAACACAACCTCTAGTACTAGAGAGCCCATGCAGCAGACCTCTATGCCTGGTATTACTCCCGTGAAGGTAGTATTACTGGGGCTGATTTTTGCTGGGTTTATCCCCATTTTGCAGATGGTGTCCTGATATATCAGATTTAGACTACTGCCTCTGTCCATAAGGACTCGTGTGAGATGGTATCCATTTATTATTGGGTCCAGCACCAAGGCAACTGATCCTTCATGTCGTATGCTTGTTAGGTGATCCCTATGATCAGAAGTGACCGGGTAGGCCGACCAGGGGTTGAACTCAGGGGTGACGGGCTCTATGGCTCGTGTATTTTGGAGTGCATATTTGCTTCTCCTCTTTGTCACGTGGATCACGTTTACTGTTTTTACTTCTGGTGGGATTTTTTTCTGTCCCACAGTGCCTTGCTGGCGAGGCTCATCCTCGTCTTCGCTCAGTGTGTCCTCCCCCTTGTCTTCGGCGTTTAGCTTGCCGGCCTGCTTGAAGACCCAGCATTCTCTGTGGGTATGATTTGTAGGTTTATCGTGGGTGCCGTGGATCTGACATGGTTTGTCTAGAATCTTGTTTAGGTTGGTCGGTCCATCTCTGTTGCCTTTAAATGGCTTTTTCCGCTAACCCGGTCGAGAGCCCCTGAATCCGGCGTTTAGCGCCATGTTATCTGGGTTGTCTTCTTTGTTCCGGCGCTTGTTTTTACTGTGTCATGGTTTTCCATTGCCATCCCTGACTTCGGATGTGCTTGGGTCGCTGGTGCTGCTTTGGGCTAACCAGTTGTCCTCGCCCGCGCAAAATCGGGTCATGAGGCTTGTAAGGGCTGCCATTGTTCTTGGTTTTTCTTGGCCGAGGTGTCTGGCAAGCCATTCGTCTCAGACGCTGTGCTTGAAAGCTGCTAAGGCTTCGGCGTCCGGACAGTTGACAATTTGGTTCTTCTTAGTGAGAGACCTGTTCCAAAGCTTTTGGGCTGACTCTCCGGGCCGTTGAATTATATGACTCAAATCGTCTTCATCCGGAGGCCGGACATAAGTCCCTTGAAAATTATCCCGAAAAGCATCCTCGAGCTCCTCCCAACTTCCAATCGAGTTTTCGGGGAGGCTTTTTAGCCAGTGCCGAGCTGGTCCTTTGAGCTTGACGGGAAAGTATTTGATGGCATGGAGATCGTCTCCGCGAACCATATGAATATGGAGGATAGAGTCCTCGATCCAGACCCCTGGGTCTATAGTACCGTTGTACGCCTCTATGTTCACTGGTTTGAATCCTTCTGGAAATTCATGGTCCAGTACTTCGTCGGTGAAACATAGGGGGTGTGCGGCACCCCTGTTTTTAGCTGTACCATGGCGTCCGGACAGTTGTAATACATGGTTTTGGTTGGGTGCTGGAGCCCGTTTCCTTGATCCGTAGATGGATCTGATTGCGCCGGCCCATTGATGCGAGTCCTCGCGTGGGTCATGTACTGACTTATGTGCGGCCTCGTTAGCCGCTCTATCGTGGCCACGAGGTCGTCGATCCGACCGGTCGGCAGTTTTATTTTTTGGCTGTGGGGGCTCTAAGGCCTCATCGTCGAATTCTGGCAGCAGCTTTCGCTTTGGGTAGCTCTTCGTGTGGCGACTGCCACCATACTTTTCTGCCGTATCGAGCACTTTGTTCCATCTACTGTTGAGTGTGTTTTGTGCGGCCTTGAGCTTTTGCTTCTGCTTCTTCAGACTCCTCGCAGTGGCGATAAGCCTTCTATGGAGGTTCTCTTGCTCCAGCTGCCTTTCCGGGATGATGTGTTCGTCTTCATCCGAACTGTTCTCTTCTTCGAAGACGGATTGACTAGCTTCACGCTTGGCGTCACTGTGTTCGGACAGCGGCTCCGTACTTTGTTCATCGTCCGCTGGCCCACCCACCTCTGTCGCTGGGTCTATTTGGTTGTCGTTTCCTCGGGAGTAGACCAGGGTGTTGTTTTTTCTTGTGCTGTTATCGCTATTTTTGTCGAGGCGGGATTTGGAGTGGCGTCGGTGGCGCCGCTTTGATTGCTTCTCGAGGGAGCTATCTTTCGCTGCGTCCTTCCGTTTCTCGTCATCATTTTCTTTGGGTGTATCCACCATGTATATGTCATGTGATTAAGTGGCGGTCTAGCGCCCTGTTGACGGTGGTTCCTATTCGTCTCCTGCATCGTTGTCCATACCATCGATGTCTTTGGAGTCGAAGTCGAGCATGTCGGTTAAATAATCGACAGTGGCTACTAAGTGGGTGGTGGGTGGGGAGTGAATTTCTCTGTCTTCCGCATCCCATTCTAGCCGAACATAGTTCGGCCAAGGTTCCCCTGACAGGGAGAGAGACCTTAATGAGTTTAGTACATCGCCGAAGGGCGAGTGCTGAAAGATATCCGCGGAGGTGAACTCCATGATCGGCGCCCAATCGGATTCGATAGGCATGGGCACAGGCGGTTCAGAGTCCGTGGCCAGAGATGAGTCTATTGGTTCGGCATCACGGCTCTCGTGAGGGGTAAGGTCAGTATTCGGCTCTATCGCCATTTAGGGTGCGGCCTCCAAGGAGGGGTCTATCCGCCCGTCCTCGGATGGCGTAATCTGTTCCACATTGTAGGCCGGAGTAGTTGCTGGCATGATTTCCCGAACACTGTCTGTCGGCAGATCTATATCATGCCTGTCGTGATCGTGCAGTACACCTGGCATGGGCCCGAATCCGTCGAAGATCAAGTCTTCGTGGATATCGGTGGTGTATTTCAAGTTTCCGAACCTGACCTCGTGGCCAGGGGCGTAGCTCTCGATCTGCTTCAGATGGCCAAACGAGTTGGCCCGTAGTGCGAAGCCGCCGAATGCAAAGATCTGTCCGGGGAGGAGGACCTCACCCTGGACCGCATTGTTACCGATTATCGAAGGGGCCATCAAGCCTTACGGCGACAACACAGTGGATGTCTCAATGAAAACACCAATGTCGGTGTCAAAACCGGCGGATCTCGGGTAGGGGGTCCCGAACTGTGCATCTAAGGCGGATGGTAACAGGAGGCAGGGGACATGATGTTTACCCAGGTTCAGGCCCTCTCGATGGAGGTAATACCCTACTTCCTGATTGATTGATCTTGATGATATGAGTAGTACAAGAGTTGATCTACCACGAGATCGTAGAGGCTAAACCCTAGAAGCTAGCCTATGGTATGATTGTTGTTGTCCTACGAACTAAACCCTCCGGTTTATATAGACACCGGAGGGGGCTAGGGTTACATAGAGTCGGTTACAAGGGAGGAGATCTTCATATCCGTATCGCCAAGCTTGCCTTCCAGGCCAAGGAGAGTCCCATCCGGACACGAGACGAAGTCTTCAATCTTGTATCTTCATAGTCCAACAGTCCGGCCAAAGGATATAGTCCGGCTGTCCGGATACCCCCTAATCCAGGATTCCCTCAGCCTTCGTGCGGGCACTCCACCCTCACCGAGGAGAGGACGGCGTCCACCGCCGTGTTCTGCACGTCGAAGCCACCGCCGTGCTAGCACTTCTGGCACTACCACTTGTTCCCGAGGAGCTCGACGCGGCAGTCCGCGCAAGCCAGGTGCCCTCCCTTTCACTACACAAATCAATCGAACAACACATGAATCAAGAAACATGCACCTTGCTCGATCAGCGGAACGGACGAGGTGTATTTGAACCTCATACACTGGAGGCTTCAAGGGGCGGAGGCACAAGGGGCAGTGGAGCAAGGTGAGGTCCATCGAGACCATAGAGAGCTCCATCGTTGGGTCCTATTCCGTCTGCATGATCTCGCCCTCCTCGTGCACAACCATCTCTCGCTTTATTAGGGTCGGGGCATTACAAAGCTTTACCATCACATATTCATACTACTTCAAGGTGCATTAAATCAACACATGGAAGTATCAAAAGGAGAGTCACGTCATGCATGCATGTGTTGTAATTAATGCATCGGTAAACGCAAATTATTGAAATATATTGAGTGCAGTATTTTGATGTGTCGTGTCAACTCATACAAGACCGAGAAGTTTGATTACTACAACGCCCTCTCGCCTTAACTGCACCTGCCTTTGGCCGCATGACAGGTGGGCCACTGACCTGTTGGGCCCACCTGTCATGGACGCAAAGGCAGGAGCAGTAAGTCAATGAAGTTGTGTCCCTCCCTTGCCCATGAGCTTGGTGGTTGGCAGGACTAGGAGAAGCCTTCGTTCGCTGCACGCTCTCCCTCCCGTATGCGGTGGACATGCATCAGTTCAATCAGTGTCAGATAGCACTTCCTCGAGGCAGCTCCCTCCTCACTTCCTCGAAGCTTCCTGTCCTCTCCCTCCCTCCCTCTCGCATCGCCCGTGAAGGCGCCTTGCCGTATCTGCGCTCAATCTAACCCTGCAACCAAACACCTTTTTGGTTAGAGTTAGTTCAGGGTTAGTTCAGGGTTAGAATCTAACTCTAACCTCTAACTGAGTTAGTGTATCCAAACAGGGCCATTGTTCGAGTTCCCGAAGAAGCAATGAGCCAAGCGCAGCCCGGACACTCGTGTGGCAGTTTCATGTGTAGAGTAGTCTAGGATAGCGTGTACCGTGCCTGTAAGCTTAAAATCGTTTGGGTCGGCTTCATGCTATATATTTTGGCTAAAATAATCTTTTTGCCCTACCTGTCATCCTGCTGATTCTAGTTTGCACGCTCATTTGGTCAAGACAGGAATATATATTTTAATTTGTGGTGGGGTAAATGTTAGAGGTTGCAGCAAATGGAGTATTATACACTGCGGGTCTTTCGGCCAAGTTTAGAGGCAACCATGTGGGGCCAGTGCTATGATGTGTCGCGTCAACTCGTACAATGAGGAGAAGCTTGATTTTACTACTACACGCCTTCTCCCTCGCCCATGCACGCGGTGGCTCGCGGACGAGGACAGGCTTTTGCTTATCCCTCCCGCTCGCGGTGGACGGACATGCAAAAGTGGATTCAAAGAGGCGAAGAGCCAAGTGCAACCCGAATGTGGCAGTTGCGAACCTTGGAGCATGCATATAGCCAGGCTCTTGCATGAGACAAAATTGCTATGTGAGCCCACTATTGTAGTACTACTTGCTAGTATAGCCCCGTAAACGAGAAAGGAGTATTTGCCTTTCTAGAGATTTCAGCAAGTGACTAGACTACACCGAGACGGAGTACATATGGAGAAAAATGAGTGAATCTACACCGTAAATAAATACATAGTTCTCTCGTTTTCCTCTCGGCCTTGGTTGCGGTGCACAATGAGTATACTAGTACTATCATCTTGAAATCTATGATGTCACCATAGGCACCTCATCGTTGACGGGAACGTCTGCTGACACATGATAGACGTGAGGGGTAGTCGCCTCCATAGGTTCTTGAATGCCAAGCAGGGAGAGGGTAGCGGTTCCCGAGACGTTGAACGGTCAATGATGCATCCTCAGATTACTCTACATGCAGAGGGAATTAATTGTAGAAGCAGAATAGAGCCAGCACGATGTGAATGCAACAGAGTTTGGATTATCATATAAAGGCGCCCCACCACTCCAATCCATCTACTACTTAGTCTCTGCGCAACACTGCTCACTCCAATCCAAGACCAAGTGACCAGGAGCCAGAAGGACCTATGGAGGCGATGGTAGCGAGTGGCAGTCGGCTGTGCCAAATCATCCAAGGCGCCAGCCTGCGAACCCACACCGCGCAGCATTTCCAGACGGTGCTGGCGACCGCCGGCGTCATAGCCCTCGCTAACGTCGGCTTAGCCTCTCGCATGGATGACATGATGGTCAACTCTATCCACAAGTTCGCCGCCGTCAAGAAGCGTGTAGCGAAAGCTCCTACTAGTCCTGCCAGCCACCACGCTCATGCACGAGGGAGGGACGCAGCTTCATTCACTTACTGCTCCTGCCTTTGTGTCTATGATAGGTGGGCCCAACAGTTGGTTGGCCCACCTATCATGCATACAAAGGCAGGTGCAGTTAAGGCACCGGAGCTCAGTCCGCGAGGGAGTGGGCGTTGTAGTAATCAAACTTCTCGGTCTTGTATGAGTTGACGCGACACATCAAAGCACTGCACTCGATATAAGTCTTTTTACGCATTTCAAATGGAGTACTACATACGGATGTATGTAGACATATTTTGCTTCGTATGTAGTCACTTGGTGCAATCTCTAAAAGACTTATATTTGGAAACGGAGGGAGTACAATGCATGCATGCATGTTGTGACTTCCCTTTTGATACTTGCATGTGTTGATTTGATGCACCTTGCCAAATTTTGACTACAAATTTAACTAACCAAATTTTCATGCATGTCACAAAAACTTACGGGGCTGTTTGGATTATGACTATGTTTGTCTTATGTTGCCACATTATTTTTCCCACACTTGCCACACTTGCCTAACTTGAGTTGCTCAAATTGTTAGACGCACTTTGGCTTGCCTATGGGAATCTTGCCACACTTTTTGTGTCTATGACATGTAGGGTTCACTGCTAATAAAAAAAATTCTTGTCTTAGGTGTGGCTAATAAAAAAGACTTATATGTAGGAACGGAGGGAGTAGAAAATATAAATAATAATGCATGTTGGGGCAACCCACGTTTCCGATAATTTTATCCATGGGCTTGTTCACAATTTTTACGAGGGGGTGTTTTTTCATTTAATGGAGGGACTTGTACAAGACTTTAACGATATAAAGTGCGACCTGGCACACCGTAACACCACTTGGAACAAGCAGGTAGCTATCTCAAAAAACAATCAACAACTAAAAAAACGGCGACCTGGCACGTAGTACACAATTTTAAATGATTGTTTGATGGAGTGAAAAAGGAAAACTACCCCACTACTTATATATAGGCCGGAGCCTCCGCGCTTCCTTTCTAGGGTTTCTCTATTCACACACTCTCATCCTCTCCGGATCTAAACAAGATAGGGGTGCTAACACTGTCTTTCTCCCTTCAAAAAACACTATCTTTCTATCCTCACCGCTGGTTACAGATCCAAACGTATCCCCCTACGCCGGTGAAGGGGAGGAGGGGCAGCGTTTAGGCCGTTATCGACACCGAGGGAGGAGACCCACTGCCGACCACACCGTCATCTCTGGCCGAGGGCCAGCGCAGGAGGTCCGCCGATCCCTTCGTCGTTGCCCAAGTGTGGGCGGATCCGGCCTCCCGCCGCCCACCTATCCACATCCCGACGACCTTCAGGTATATCTTCCTTTGAAACCGCCTTAGCTCTACTTCCCCAGCTTGCTACCTCGCTGCATGTGCATCATTTTTTACCTCTCAGCCCCTCTCGATCGGATGGTCCAACGTCATCTATTTTTCTTCTTCTATTGTTAGAGGTAAAGCTACTTCATGGAGTCGAATCTTTTACTTGGTTCAAACAAGAAATAAAGTGGGGGTCAGGAATTTAGTATGTAGTACATCGGACGTGGTACAAACAGGAAGGAAAGGGGGTGAAAGTAGTACAGACTGGTCATCCAACCGGTCTCTTGGTCGAAAAGGGAAATATAGGGGTAACACTATACACAGTGGTATGACCAGGACTAGATTTTCTATCCACATAGTAGTAGGTGGCTAGAGTGAACAAAAATGGGACCAACCCAGATATGTTTCTTGGATGTTTGTTTCTCGGGGCAACAAACTATGAATCACCACTTTATGCCCCTGTTTAGGTACATGGTGCTGGAATGCTGGTGCACCCATTATCCCATGCCATTATACCAAATATTTAGTTGTTCTTAATCTAATGCCCCTGGTGAAAATGAAGCCACGCAACTGTTATAAGCCATGACAAGTTTAGCCAAATGTTTTTTCCTGTAATTGTTTGAGACTCTGACTGTTTCCTCTGTATCTTTTTGTGCAAACAGGGATATCCATTTCACCTGCTTGCTGTTGTGACCTTTTGGTGCACTGCACAAAACTCTTCTTAAAAGAAGTGACTTTTGTGCTATTTAACTGGAATGTCAGAATGGAACAGTTTGTTCATTTCGGTGGAAGTGCACAAAGGGAGATCTGTGTTCCAATCGTCATCATCCATGTTGGCACCATAACCTTCCTTTATGTAAGAATGATATCTAATGCATGTGTTCATCTCTATTTTGCGACTGCCATGAGCAAATAATGCTATTTTATACTAGTACACTTTTACTCCCTCACTGACAAAACCAATTCTGAAATAGAAGGCCAATCATGTACTTGGTTTCACCAACTGGTGAGGAGAATGAGAAACAGAGCATGAAGAGGAAGAAGAAGAAGAGTAAACAGTGCCAAGGCGATCTTGCTGAAGCCAGAGGCCTCAGTCGAGGCCATTCAAGGGCTCCGGCAATGACTACCTTACATGTGAGACAATCCTCCATGTAGCCCTTCCACTTCTGCTGTCTCACTTAATTAATTAGGAGTACTTAAGTACCACTAATCTATTGCTGCCTAATTTTCCTATCGGAGTTAAACAAATCTTTAGTAGCACCCTATGCTGAATCATGTATGTGTGTATGTTTGTTTATGGAGGTGAATCATGTGGTGGAGCAGGGAGGGAATGCTAACTTTACCCATTAAGATAATGAGGGTGCTTCTATTTGTTAGTGTATGTTTCATCAGCTAGTCCCACTATTACAGTAATCTCACTCTCTCAATATATGTGCCAACTGGGATGGTCGATTTTGGTGGAACAACACAAAAACTTTTGGTGCTTCATTGCCTCGACATCTTCCTTCCTTTCCTGTTAGTCGCTAATCTCGGCTTGCATTCTTCCTTTGCTGTCAGTCGCTTCGCTTTTCTCGGCTTCCAGTCAAAGGAAATAGTAATTGATATGCTACCTTAGACAGGTTGGTACTGGTCTTTATCCTGATTATTGTGCCTGTCATATGTATTGGTAACCTGGTATTGTGCTATTGTTTGCCGATTTCATAAAGGAGTAACTTGGAGCTTGAACTCGTAGGCAAATCATTACATCGGGTGATTTTAGTAGAATTGCACAAAAAGATCAGATGGACAGATACTTATGCGGCTGCTATGTACTCCAAAGTTCACTCAAACAAGCATCGATGTTGACAAGAAGTGCCTATATTCATTCGAGTATCAACCAGCGTCAACCGATTGTCAAACTCCAAGTATTAGGAGAGTGAAAGCCAAAAATATTGCTTGGCACATAGCCCAGAAAAAAGCAGTCCAGTCTTTGGTCCCAACTTGTGCCTTTTGGTTATCGGCACATATGGTAGCGAACTTTCTGGCATGGAGTCTAAAGATTCCAGACAAGTTGGTTGACACGTATATTCATCTGTCACTTAATCAATCTGGACGCCAGGGATGCTCCATTTCAGTTGAACTGCACAAAAAATTTGGGTGGTTCATTTTCTCAACCGCCTCCTTTCTTGTCTGCAATGTAGAATTTTGGCGAGATACAGGACCAAGATGAGACAGTAAACTAGTTGGATGAAAGTAGTGGCCAAGTTGCTCAAACCTCCCTCGGCACGAGGCCACTATTTGAGGATAAACCTACAAGCAAAGTTCAGATTGTCGGTGCTGCCTCTTATGTACTCGAAAGTTTACTCGTACAAGCATTAATTTTAGAAAAAAGTACCTCCGACTAAACACCATTTCCTAGTCTGCAATGTAGAATTTTGGCGAGCTACAGGACCAAGATGAGCCAGTAAACTAGTTGGATGAAAGTAGTGGCCAAGTTGCTCAAATCTCCCTCGGCACGAGACCACTATTTGAGGATAAACCTACAAGCAAAGTTCAGATTGTCTGTGCTGCCTCTTATGTACTCAAAAGTTTACTTGTACAAGCATTAATTTTAGCAAGAAGTACCTCCTACTGAACACCATTTACCAGTCCGTACCCTAGGTAATTAAAGTTCGTCCATGGATCATATTGGTTGTGATCTCAATCATTTGTATGCATAAACATACCGAACATGTGTATATCTGAATCTTTTTGTGAATTATCTATGAATATTGTTGTGTGATCTATCTATCATTTGGATCCATAGACATGTTGAACTTGTGTATATATATATGAATCTTTTGAGTTGTTGATAGTGAATGTTGGCTATGAATATGAACATGTCCTGTGAACCTGAGTTTGATATGAATGTTTACCTTTTCTGTTGTGCTTGTGTGTGAAAACATCCCACGTGTTATTAACTTATAAAATTAAATGTTTAACAGAAGTTGGCAAGGAAAATCCTGGTTGTTTTTGACTCATGGGCAAGGAAAATCCTAGTGACTGCGTACAAAATCTTGCGAAGATTTTAAGGACCAATGTAATAATAACGCGCTCATTTTTATTTTGAGCTATAACTCGCTAATTTGTGAATTATGTATATAAAAAATGTGCCTCTCCGGTCTATTTTTGATATTAATTGCTCCTTCTAACATAACATTATATATATAACGAGCCCAGCTAATTCGTGTATTTGAAGGAAGTGCAAATGGGCTGGGATTTCTTAATAATATAAATGGGCCGCATTGACGCGAAATTATTTGTTCACCCAGCCCAGCAAAGCGACTGGACATTCTAGAAAACATGGGTTAAATATATGCCACTTTTTTGCAGGCTGACATGTGGGGCAATAGGTCGAAGCCTATGCAGGGTGTTGTCAACTTGGTCGGCATCCACCTTCAATCTCTCGTCTTCTTTCTCCAGCGTCGCCGGGACCGCCTGGTCTGGCCTCCGACTGCTAGCGGCTCTCCTTAGCACGCATCGCTGTGAAGTGCTACCCCACTGCTGGCCAGGCTATCCCTCCACGCCTCCACACCTCGTGTTATTCTCCACTGATTGCAGCCCCACGCCGCACCAGAACCAGTTATAACCCTTCTCCTCCACTCAGTCTGAGACTCCACTGTCGCGTCGTCCCATCTCTGAGTCGTTCCCATCCGGGGCCTCGCCGTCGTCCACCGCCTCACGGCGCTCGGTGCGGCGTGGTCAACAAACGAGAGTCATCGGAAGAGGACTGTACGTGGAGGGTCTGACGGCTGGGACCCACGAGGTCCATGGTCGCACGGAAGGAAAGTTCCTCCTTATTAAGCTGAAAGAAATGTTTCCTCCACCTGATAGCTGGGACCCACCGGCTGTATCTTCGCACGGAAGGAAGTGCCTCCTTGTTATGCGAAAAAAATTATTCCTCCCGTTGACAGCTGGGACCCGTCAGATTTGGTGGCTGACTTCTGGGCCTACTAAGCGGACGTGTACGCAGGGCTTTGTCAACTTAATCAACAAATGATTCTAGCAGCTGGACCGTTGGATGACAACAGCCGTGCTCCTTCTTCAACCTCTGTTCTTGCTCCTGTCTCCTGTGGGTGGCACTGCGGTTGTGCTGCCACGCACCCGAACTAGTCAAGTTTCCCACTCCTCTCCATCTGTGACTCCACTACCCCGTCTTTCCCATCTCCGAGTCGTTCCAGTCTGGGGCCTCACCATCGTCCACCGGCCTTTGGTGCGCTCGGCATGGTGTGGTCAACATGGTCAACAACCGAGAGTCATCGGAAGATGACTGTACGTGAGAGGCTAACTGTGGGGACGCACCAAGCCCATGGACGCATGCATGCAACGGAACGCGGCGTGGTCAAGGTGGTCAAGGAACGACTTATCTCGGAAGTGTACTGTACGTGGAGAGGATGACAGCTGGGTCCATAGCTGCAGCAAGGAAGTGCCTCCTTATTGTGCGGAAAATAATGATTCCTCCACCTAACAACAAGGACCCACCGGACGAGCCACCGTATTTTGCGACTAAACGTTTCCCCCTGACTGCTGGGACACACCGAAAGTTCCTCCTCATTACACACAAAGAAATGAATACTCCCCCTGCTAGTTGGGACCCACCTTGGTGGAAGGCTGGCTTGTGGGCCTACTAAGTTGACGGGAATAGAGTCCTTTGTCAACTTAGTCAATATGAACGATTCTAGCTCCAATGACCGTACGATGTCCATCCAATGGCCGTAGTGCCTCTTCAACCTCTGGTCTTCTTGCTCCAGCCGCCCAAAGCAGCGCCGGTCGTGCTGCATGCTCCTGCCTCCCGTGGCCGGCTGTGCTGCCATGGAGACATCACCGCCCCCTACTATTCCCACCGCTGGCCAGGCCCTGCGTCGACGGCAGCCTCACACCGGAGCCGAACCAGTGAACCCTCGTACTCCTCTCCGCGCGGGCTTCCACTGCCGCATCTTCCCCGGCTCCGTGTCATCCCCTTCCTAGGCCTCGCCATCGTCCACCGCCCTGGTGCTCTCGGCGCGGCGTGGTCAACGTGGTTAAGGAAGGACTTCCATCGGAAGAGTACTGTACATGGAGAGGCTGACAGTTGGGTCCATGGCCGCAGCAAGGTAGTGCCTCCTTATTACGCGCAAAACAATTATTCCTCCACCTGACAGCGGGGACCCATCGGACGGGCCACCGTATTTCGCGAAAAAAAGTTCCCCCCTGACTGCTGGGATCCACCAGCTACATCTTCCCACGCAAGGAAGTGCGTCCGAAAAAAAAACGATTCGCCCCCTGACTGATGGGACCCACCAGCTACATCTTCGCACGCAAGGAAGTGCCTGACAGTCGGACCCACATGGTCAAAGCGTACATAGCATTGTCATTCTGGTCGTGAACGTGTACGTACATACTGGTCGATGTAGAGGTGCGCACGTGTCGTAGTAGAGGCGCGCACGTAGCATGTATACGTACGTACAACAGCCAGGGTGCAAGAAAGTAAATACAGCCATGTACGTACATACAGGCGGGGTCACGAATGCCTACTGGCACGTACGTACGGCCAGTGCTCGTGTACATGGCTGGGTCGGAACGGAGAAACTGTGTCGTCATCGTGTTCATGGGGAGGCAACGGAATGCGTCGTGTTCATCGGGAGGCAATGGAACGCGTGGGATCCAACCGGCTTGGACGGAACAGCCGATGGAAACGAGTCCTGGCATACCGCCGAACGGAGGAAACGGCCTTGTGTTCGACCGACCACGTTCGAAACGGGATCATGTTCATCGGGAGGGGTCTGGCGTACCACAAAACAGAGGAAACGGACCTCCTACGGTCAAAACGGGGGTCCTCTTGATCGGGAGGGGTGTGGTGTACCGCAAAACGGAGGAAACATACTTGTGTTGGAGCACTATGGTAGAAATGGGGGTCCTGTTGATCGGGAGGGGTGTGCGGTACCGCAAAACGGGACTCCACTAGATATTGTTCATCTCCACCGTCGACCCCATCCAGCCTCCACGGGCTATTGTTCATCAACCGTCGACCTCCTCTAGCGTCCACCTGCGACTGTTCATCCACGGGCTCCTGTTCATCCAGCCTCCACTGCGCGCTACTCCACCGACTACTGTTCAACCAGCCCTCTCCACGGGCTCCTATTCAACCACCCCTCCACGGGCTACTATTCATCCAACCTCCACCGTCTACTATTCATCCTCCCTCCATGGGGTGGTCCTGTTCATCCAGCCCTCCACGGGGTCCTGTTCATCAAGCCCCAACTGTCTCGATTGATCGGGGTCCTGTTCATCCAGAGGCAACACCACGGGGTCCTGTTCATCCACCCCCACCGGAAACTGTTCATCCAAACCCCCCCAGCAACGCTCACTGTTCATCCAGAGGCAGCATCAATCGACTTCAGTTAGCAGCAGTAGCGAAGGAATCGCTCGGGTTCAGTTAACAGCCATCGATCGATCGCTCGGGTTCAGTAACACGTAGCCTGCAGTGCAATCGCTCGGGTTCAGTTAGATCCCAACGCCTCACTCGGGTTCAGTTAGATCCCAATGCCTCGCTCGGTTTCAGTTTGAGCCCAGTGCCTCGCACCCACGCGCGTGCGTGTATGAGAGAAACGCGCATCGCTCGGCCCCGACCACCCATCATAACTCGGAACTCCCCGATATTTTCCTTGCCCTCGCTTCTACCTCGGTTTTTTCCGTCATGGACGGCCCAAATAATTTCATGCAGCTGCGTCTCCTGCTCGCCCAGGACAAAAATCCCATTTTCTGTCATGATTTTTTGTCATAGAAGTAGGACCCCACCACATGTATGATGATACCGGGTCATAAGAATGATAGAAAAAAATTGTTCGGCCCAAAATGTCACGGATGTGTCTTTTTTTGTAGTGCTGAAAGTTGGCACTAAAATTGCACTGCACATAGAAGGGCCTGGTCATGAGATATATGCTAACTTCCCCGACAAAATCATCCGTCCAGAATTAGTTGACTTACCCAGCAATGTCAAATGAATTGTGTAGTATTTAAGCAACCAATTGTTATTCCCTTATCTTACTATATTCCTACCTAATAACTTGTAGTTACCAATACACTTTTCTATTGCCCTGTTTTAACTAAATATTCCATGTACTCCCATTTCTATCAGAAAGCACTGCTCACAAGGAAACTCTGGAGGTGGAGAACGGGGCTGCCAACAAGCGAAGGCGGGGCGAGCTAGAACCGCAAGCGACTACAGCAGGCCTAGACTTAATTAGCAGCCTTCCCAATGATATGTTGAGAGTCATCATATCCCTCCTCCCAATCAAATATGGGGCGCGGACAACCCTCCTTTCCAAGCGGTGGTGCCCCCTATGGAACTCCAGCCCTCTCAACCTCATTGACACCCATGACCTCTGCCATGGCTATCGCAAAAGCTTGGATGCATTCTCCAAGATCCTCGGCAGTCACCTTGGCCCAACCAAAGGCCTTAGAATTGGCAAGTTCTGTTCCAACGGCAAGGACCGAGCCAAGCTTGACGACTGGTTCCTATCCCCTGCCCTAGATCAGCTCGAGGAGCTCACTTTTGATGATGGGCATATGTCGTCGCTGCCAACGTCCGCACTCCACCTCGCGCCCATGCTGCACATCGCCAAGTTCTGGAACTGCCATTTCCCGCCCCTTAATGGCGCGCCCGCTCTTATTCTACCATGACTGAAGCACCTTGAGCTCGTCGTCATCTGCCTCTCAAAGGGTGACATGGAGCGCCTGCTCTGTGGCTGTACTGCACTAGAGTACCTTCATCTTGAGGCGATCAATGGGTTGAGTACCTTCCACATCGCGTCCATGACTCTCCCGACTATTTATGTGTGTTGCTGGTGCGGTAGGAAGACATCAAAAAGGTGGACCATGGTATGGTCATCCAGGACACACCTGCACTTGAGAGATTACTTGTAGTTGATCAAGAAGGTCCAACAAGAATCAATGTCATTTCTGGGCCGAAATTGACAGTGGTGGGCTACTTGTCTGACAAATATTCTGAACTTGTTATTGGATCCACACCCGTTCAAGTACAACAGCCGCCTTCTACCTCTCCTTATACAAATTAACATTATTTCTAATTTTGAAGATGTTTGTTCGTATGTCATTCAGAAAATGATTCCGACAAGCTTGACCCAGAAACTGCGCACAGCGAAGGTCTTGGTACTAGAATCTATCGGGCCCGACCTGGAGCAAGTTGTCAGTTTCCTGAGATGCTTTCCGTGCCTGGAGAAGCTATATATCAAGCTGATGTTCCTTTCCTGATAAATGTTAACCATAAGGGAGTTCAATTTTTGACACCTTTTCCCAAGTTTACAATGACAATGTACTACAATTTCTGAAGGTTCTTTTGGAGGATTTCAGTACATATGGTTACAATCAATAAGCATTTCTCCTTTGGATTCATCTGTACTAGTTTTCCTAGGGAACTTTTCATCAACTCCAACCTCTTGTGAAGAAGGCTACATTTTTCTAGAATTTAATCAAATGCCCATGTTAATCATGTCAGATCGAAGATGGCATGTTAGTGAATTTTACAAATCCTGCAAACCAAATAACTAGTCTTGTAGTAATGTTCAAAACTGCATGTAGGCACTAACATGTTTTCTGCTTTTGCAGATAAGATTAGGCCAAGTGGTGCATAATGTGATACAATATAACAATCTACAATATAACAATCACGTCGAGTGCCTAGATTTACATCTCTCATAAATTACTTTCAACTCCTACCGAGGGACCTTATCGGAGATTATATTCGCCGGGTTCTTTTTTCTCAGAGCAAGGGTGCTGAAGGAAATTAGGTTTGTCCTACATTTATTTCGCAAAAATGAATGGTATGTTGATCAGCGCTGGTGCCTGTGGCAGAATGGAGTAGGCTCCAAAAATGCTAAATTTCATTTTGGAACTTCAGATGACAGAGTAATGAGAAGTCATCGGGTTAACCCCATACATGACTTCTGAGTGGCTGAACCCTTTGCAAAAATTGCGAGGTTTCGAAGCCGGACTTAGAAGCGGTGATATTAGTTTGAACCTCTCTGATATCCATGTTCAGCGCATCAGCGCGAGCGTTTGCAGTTGATGAGGTAAAATTTCATTTGTAGTATCAGTTTGAACCTTGTAACCTTCGAATTTGAGCCATATAACTCTGGAATTTGAACCTTGTAACATTTCGAACTTTTGTGGTACAATGGTTGAAATGGCATCGTATGAGACTCGTATATTGCTAGCACTATTTTGACCTTAATATGCAATGGTCTTAGATTTTATTAACCATTCTCGAATCAGTTTACCTTGTCGATCTCACAGCACACGATCTGTATAGCTAACTCGACTGTGATCTTCGACATTATTGCACACAGTTGGTTTCTTCCACCGTGTCCATGCCTGGGGTGCAGTGTTGTCAAGCGTGCATTGGATTCTGGAATCCTTCAGTATGAACGTCGTGACAAGACGTGATGATTACAGGCCGGCCGGCCCCCATTTATTACAGCGGCCATTTAACCTACCCTTGTGTCTCTTCAACCTTTCGATCGTGCCCCACCATTGCAAGAAGCACACCCACCACGAGAAATTCTTAGAGGATATCATGCGCGGATCCAATGGCGCTCCGATCGGCTGCCGATGAAGAGCAGCAGTTCACCATGCGTGACGTGGTGGACACCCACAGAAGGTTCATGGACCTCTCGGTGGTGTACACCAACGACCCGGTCTGGGCGAAGCACTCCATCCACATCATGGAGTTGTTGCTTGCCAAGGATAAGTACAAGGTGGTCGGGTTCGACCTCCAGTACACCCGCGCTCATGCCAGGTCTCGTCCCAAGGTCGCCGTCGCCCAGATGTGTGTGCGCCACCACGTCCTCGTCTACCAATACTGCCTGGCCACAAGGCCTTGCGAGCGTTTCCCCAGGTTTGTCAACAGCCCCCACTACATGTTTGCTATGGTGGACATCACCAACGATTTTAAGGCGCTCGAGAATTCGGGGACCACCTGTGTAACACTCCAAAAATTTTATTTGGTTTTAGCAAAAACCATGCTGGTTTTTTTTTCTTTTGTGAAATGAGGCCTTTTAAAATTTTCAGGAAAACAATCCTCTTAAAAATCTTTTTCTTTGGCTAGGATTGTTATTTCTGTTATCTTCTTCAAACTTTGGGTTTAACCTTTTTAAAAACTTCTCCTCTGATTGGTTCTCTTCTCAAATTATTTTGGGAGTTCAAATCTTTTCTTTTTGAAAAGAAAACTCTATGAAAATTTGGGATCTTCATTCTTTTGATAACCACCCATGACCTTGTATTTTTGTCCATGCAGTGAAACCACTCCAAAACCTCCTCTCCTCCTTGTTAACAACTCAAATTCCCTATCCCAACTCATCCAAACAAGTTTTGGATTTTATTTTGATTATTTCACCTCTCAAATCTTTTCTGACCTCTAATTTGAGCCTGACCCATTTACAAAGCAAGTTCCTTGTAGAATTTGTGTCTGGATGTAAAACCAACTCTACTGGCTAGTCCTTTGTACCCTAACCACAGAACCATCTTGATCCACTCATCTTCTTTTCAAATTTTTCAACTTACACTCCCTGCAAGTTTGGACCAGATTTGCCAAATTTGGTGAAATTCATATCTAAATTCTCCAATAATTCCACCAAAAATAAGGCAGCCTACTGGATCAATGAGAAGTCACTCTTCCAAAAATCATCCCAAGGAAAAATTCCTACAAGCCAGAAACATTCTGTCGAACACCTTGCATGCACTGTTTCAGACACTTTCAGGCAAATTCAGAGTTTCAGTGACGATCTTCGTCAGTTAAGTGCAGTCACGAGATCACAGTGCCTTTGGCACGTTGCTCGCCGCCTGGCTCGCTTGTCCGAAGCACCGCACTCGCGGTTGGCAGCTTCCCGGCGTCGGTGGCGCCCTGGCCCGCCTGCGCCGGCGTGTCTTGCGGCGGCTGAACCGCCGTAACGCCTGGCAGGAAGCAGAACGGCGGCGCAACGCCGTTCAGCGCCGCCCAAGCTCCCTGGTGGCTCCGCGTGGCCCTCTCCACGCCAGCGCACGCATGCAGCACGGTCGCCGTGGCGTGGCATGCACAGCGCACGCTCTCTGCCGCCGACGGGTCCGCGCCGCTCCGTTCCTTTGAACTCCACCTCAGCCAGCAAAACCCGACGTTGTTGGCACCTAAACAGACTCAGTGGACCTCCACGACGGCGCTCAACTCCTAAACCCTCCCGACCAAGCCCTGCGCCGCCGTAATCTCTTGCCGAAGAACCCCGTTCTCGGCAACCGCCTCGGGGTGGCTATATATAGCGCCCCCGAGCCCGCTCTCACTCCCGCACGGCTCCACCACCTCTCCACACCCCGCCTGGCCACTGGAGGGGCCTCGAGGAGCCCTTCCTCCTCGACTCCGGCCACCTCCGTCCGCCTCGGGCTCCAGCTTGATTCACTGCGGTGAGGTCATCTCCGGTGCCCAAACTCCGTCAAGCACCTCCTCTAGCTACCAGATACTTGACCACCTCCTCAATTTGATCTTTGCAGGCCTCTCCGGCGAGCTTCACCCTCGTCCGAACCGCAGTCCGCCGGAGCAAGGGCCACCGTCGACACGGTGCACACCAGCGACCACCTCGACCACCACCCAATGCAGAACAGCACCGTGAGCATGGAGGTAACCTCCGATCCCTTTGCCTCGCCGTGGATCGCCGCCGGCGATCACCGCGGCCCTCTGGCGCCAAAAGCCCCGCTTCGGTTTTCAAACCCGACGGGTGGGACCGCCCCGTCAGATTCCTCTCCTTTTCTTTTAATTGTTTGTTCTTGAGGATGGGCTAACCCATTTAATTTCATGAGTTGAATATATTTATTATGAATATTATTTCTTTATCTTTTAAAGCCCTTTATGTGGTGTCGCTCAGACGCCCGACTGTGGCATTTCTTTTTGAGCCCTTTACGTGGTGTCGCTCAGACGCCCGACTGTGGCATTTCTTTTAAAGCCCTTTATGTGGTGTCGCTCAGACGCCCGACTGTGGCATTTCTTTTAAAGCCCTTTACGTGGTGTCGCTCAGACGCCCGACTGTGGCATTTCTTTTTAAGCCCTTTATGTGGTGTCGCTCAGACGCCCGACTGTGGCATTTCTTTTAAAGCCCTTTATGTGGTGTCGCTCAGACGCCCGACTGTGGCATTTCTTTTAAAGCCCTTTATGTGGTGTCGCTCAGACGCCCGACTGTGGCATTTCTTTTAAAGCCCTTTATGTGGTGTCGCTCAGACGCCCGACTGTGGCATTTCTTTTTGAGCCCTTTACGTGGTGTCGCTCAGACGCCCGACTGTGGCATTTCTTTTAAAGCCCTTTATGTGGTGTCGCTCAGACGCCCGACTGTGGCATTTCTTTTAAAGCCCTTTACGTGGTGTCGCTCAGACACCCGACTGTGGCATTTCTTTTTAAGCCCTTTATGTGGTGTCGCTCAGACGCCCGACTGTGGCATTTCTTTTAAAGCCCTTTATGTGGTGTCGCTCAGACGCCCGACTGTGGCATTTCTTTTAAAGCCCTTTATGTGGTGTCGCTCAGACGCCCGACTGTGGCATTTCTTTTTAAGCCCTTTATTTGGTGTCGCTCAGACGCCCGACTGTGGCATGATTTTTCTTTCATTTATTAATTTACCTTCGTGGCGTCGCTCTAGACACTTGTTTGGTTTCCATTACTTTACTGTTGGGATTCCAGGTGGACTACCGCCGTTTCCCTTTTTACTTACCCTGCCTAATATTACTTTGAATGTGCATTGGTAATTAAATCGTGACGCACTCATGCATGCATTTTTTATATCTTACGTCCGAACTGTCTTGCGAGTACTTCAAAGTACTCACTGGCTTGTTGATTTGGCTAGATGCTGACGAAGGTGATCTCATGGATGAGGAGTTCGATAGCGAGTCCGACGCCTAGAGGAGTCCCAGTCAGTCTCGTGCGACCCTGGACTTGGTCACTGTTTTATACCCGCTTTCGCAACCCAAATAAATTCATCGAGCCTCACCTCGACGCTCGATGGGATGATAGTTTGAGAGTCACATATCCACTCCCCATTGTGTTACTCCACCACTACCATATTTGCGAGTCAGTAGTATGCCACCACTCCCTTGTGTCATAATCGCCTTTATGTATAATTATTGGCACGCTTGTAATAAATTGTTGAGCATCATCAGCTCAACCCTGTAATATATTTGATGCTACTGGCTTATTGTATCAAAAGTTTGTCTACCAGTGAGGAGGTTTTATCTCAAACTGGATTCTAAAGATTGGTTTCTCAATAAATATTTTTATTGGAAAACCGGTCGTGACAACCTGCCAGAATCTTGTCGACATCCAGGGCCAATACAAGATCAGGGGCAGCAAGGAGCATGAGAAGGACTCACTAGTTCACCTCGTCGAGGCCATCATCCACCCCTACTATAGAGACATGAAGGATTCATGCAACAAGGACAAGCTTGCCTGGCACTCAGCCTGGATGGAGAAACATGACCAAGATCATGTCGTGTACACGGCCAAAGAGGCGTACACGAGCTACGACAGGTACATGCGGATCTTTGACATGAGGAAGTCCCTCCTTCCCCAAAACGGCCAGGGATCCAGCCGAAAGCAGAGCAATGGCAAGCGTCGTCGCAACAATAAGTAGATGATTAGATCCTCATTTCTCCTACTTTAGTATGCATGTAATTGCTTTCTTTGGTGTGTGGAAATGTTATGTGTGTAGTCACTTGTGTAATTGTATGCTTAATTTGGTTATGCAATGTTTTCTTTTTAAGTATATATGTTGATGTTGTAGACAGAGCGTACATGGTGTGTGGACGAAGAAAATCAGCTCGCACAGGAACTAAACAATGGAACCCGTCGGTGATGTTTTCATCAATCACTCATAATTGTAAACCAGCAATCGTTTTCTCACAACACACATGGCTTGTTAGCAGTAATCGTCGGTGTTGTTATCAGTCTTCGCACACGTCTCCGATTACAGACCTATTTGCCTCGTATCACACACATCCTGTTCATTTGAACCATTTCTGTTCTCATGTCTCAACGCAAACAGTTCATCCGAGTGAACTGCATACCGTATATAGCACACACCTTGAATCTTGTTGACCGTTTCTTTTGTGTTGCCTAATCACAAATAGTTCATCCTAGTGAACCGTATGTTGTACATCGCACACACCTTCATCTGGCTGCCCATTTCTTTAATTCCTCATCATCGCAAACGGTTAATTGAGGTGAACTGTATGCCTTGCATCGCACACACAACTAAAATCTAAACTGTGTTTGATGCATCCTCCATCGCAAACATTTTGCATCATTTCTGACAGTTTTCATACAGCACCGTTTGCGATTATTGCATCGCACATAGTTTCTCGAAGGGTCTCTGATCGTAGTGTCGCGTTAGCAGCATCCTGCAGTATTGCCACAGGAAAGCCAATACTATTAAAAGGGGGTGAGGTGTTGCTTAATGGTCTACTTCCTCAAAATGATTAGTGATATTGCTCCAAAGCCCTCAGCCACTTTCTCATTCCCAAATATGTCGAAAACACAAACTCAAACTCGGCCCCACTGAAATCTTCTATCCGGCGCCATCGAGTTCATTTGACATAGCCACTGCCAGAAACCATAACACCTCGGTCACACTAATACAGATCTCGGTCTCACCAAGATGGCCCTACAAACTCTCTGTTTCCCATTTTGTACCATTCCGGTCTCACCGAAATGTGCGAACGATCACACTGAGTTTGCTTGACCAACTCACTGTTTGCTCTTTGCTGAAATCGGTCTCACTGAGTTCAAGCAATCGGCTTCACCGAGATGAGGTTTTCCCCTAACCCTAGCACATTGGTCCCACCGAGTTGTTCCAGTCGGTCCCACCAAGATTCCTAACATTCACATTTTGAACTGAATCGGTCTCACCGAGTTCTTCTATTCGGTCTGACCGAGTTGGGTAAAATGTGTGTAATGGTTGCATTTTGTTTGGAGGCTATATATACCGATGCACCCCCTTCTCCATCTATGAGAGAGCCATCAGAATGTGCCTACACTTCCAGCCTATATTTTCTTAGAGAGAACCACATACTCATGTGTTGAGATCAAGATATTCCAATCCAACCACAAGAATCTTGATTTCTAGCCTTCCCCAAGTTGAATTCCACTCAAATCACCTTTCCACCATATCCAAATCTATGAGAGAGAGTTGAGTGTTGAGGAGACTATCGTTTGAAGCAAAAGAGCAAGGAGTTCATCATCAACACTACTAGGGAATAGCCTAGCAGTAGCGCGGGTTTTAGGTCTACCAGTAGCGCGGGTGGCAGCGCTACTAGTACGCCGCTACAGCTAAAGGTTAGCAGTAGCGAGGGTTAACCCGCGCTACTACTATATCCACTTAGTAGTAGCTCTTCCTGGAAAGGGTGCTACTGGTAATTAGTAGTAGCGCTTCCTGCAGCCCGCGCTACTACTATTATTTCGTATCATATTTCTTTTTATTTCATGTTGTATTCATACACCTTTATACAAGTTTTTATACAACAACAACTTAGAGATTGTTTTTACATCATAATGAGTTATTACATCACTGGGTGAAAGAACCGTGGACTTGTTTCAAGTGGATGTACATCCACTTGAAACTAATCCGCATTTCTTTCACCCAATGATATAATAAATATCATCATCATCATATCATTAAAAACTTATCATCATAATACATAATTGTCATATAACAACTCCTCATGATCATCATTTTCATCAATGAGACATCATATAGCAAGTTGGTCACTAGTCATAATCACAACTCCTCCTCCTCATCATAAACTCTAACACATTGTACCACATAATAAGACATTGTACCTAGGACCTACTTCTCTTTCATAGGACCTACTACCTTCTGTTAGGTAAAATAGCATAAAACAAGATAGGCCCTGACTCTCCATTATGGAATTATCCCGTCTCCAATTCTTGCCTTTCGCACAATGTTGCTTCCAATTAGCTCCCTACGACTGAGCATACATTTTTCCATTCTTTGATTATCATGTGTTCGCCAGTTTTAGAAATCCGATATGGACAGGTGTGATTTGTAGGATGACCTAGTCGTATGTTCAAAACATCAAGGCGACCATTCTGAAACATCAGATGAGGCACACAATCCTTCGGGATTTTCTGTTGAAAAACATAGTAATAACTTTGTAGTTAGTAATGTAGTTCAGTTTTAGAAGAATTTATGCAAAAGATGCACGGATGTCGTAATAGTAAAAAATCTTACCATGGCATCTCCATGGATGTTACCGTAGTGCAACACATGCACTAGTGGCACATACTGACCACAATTTGGAGGAGTTTGATAATAGATATTGTAATTATCAAGATCAGTAATAAATGAGATCAGATGATTTTTCTCTTGATAAGTTAATTTTGAGCCATCGGTGTAGTAGGTTATGTCTACCATCTTCCGCACATTGTTAATAGAATGAAAATAAGCTGTCAACTATTTTGAAATAAACAATATAAATTAGTTAATAACTATGTTTGAGAAACTCACATAGCAGTAGAATTTGAAGCGTATCAATAAGGACCCAAATGTCCATATTGTCTTGGGTGATGTCAGGATCACCAAGTGTCGGTGTACTAAAATAGGGGTACCTTAGTACCCCAAACTTGTGCAAGGGCAGTCGTAGCACCCCGCGGCAAGGCCTGCCAGGTGATCGCCAAGACCCTCCATGGTCCCCTCTTTGGCCATTCAAGAACAAAGTATTTGAGCCAAGGCCCCGGCAAGAGGAGCTTGCCGGGAAGGCCACCCGAAGAGAGCGAGGCCCTGGCAAGAGGAGCTTGCCGGGACTACCGCTCGAAGCACAAGACCCCAGCAAGAGGAGCTTGCCGGGAAGGCCGTCCACGGCACGACAAGGACCCTGCCACGGCGCGCCCCGCGCCCCGGCAAGGCCCGGTGAGCGACAAGCTCCCGGACGCGACAAGACATCCACCGCGGCAAGGCGCTTGCCGCGGCAAGTTACCACCTCGTGCCTGCGCTCCAGCTCACCCACCAACGTGTCGCTCTGGGGGCATCCCAGGCGCACATGGCGGGAGGCTGTGCAGCCAGGGGCATGCGGTGGCGAAGCGAAGCTGACAGAGTAGCCATCGTGGCAAACGGTGGCGCTCCTGACGGTCCACTTCCCTGCACCGCCTGGGCGACGCGGATGGGCATTTAATGCCCTTGTCCCCCGCCGTCAGAGTTAGGTATGATAGCACTGTACAGCCACTGTGCAGGCAGCTGTACCCACTACAGCATTCTACCATTTTTGCCCCCACCTACGCTGCCACCTGTGGGTAACCCCTTGAGCATATAAAAGGAGGCCCCATGCGCACGTAGAGGGGAGGACACCCATTTTCACGCTCGGCCTCGCCATCGGCTCGTGTGTACTGTAGCACCACACACCTCCGAGCAAAAACACAATACAAACCACAAAGCAGCAGTAGGGTTTTACGCATCCGTGCGGCCCGAAGCTGGGTAAACCCCTCGTGTGCATCGCCTCGATCTGCTCTTCGTGCAACTTCCGCCCCCCGCCGAACTAGTAAGGGGCTCGGTCCCCATAGGAGTTCGAGGAAGCCGATTCCCCCCGACATCTTTGGCGCACCAGGTAGGGGGCGTCGAAGTTGTGCGAACCTAATCCGGCGTCCGCACGGGCTAGATCTTCGTCATCTTCATCGACATGCCACCGAAGAAGAAGGCTCCGGAGGTGGCCGGTCCGTCCGCGTCGAACCCGCCGCCCTTGGAGCAAACGGGTGGTGGGGACGGCACCGGCGGCGGGACGGGCGTCGTCGAGCCAGCTCATGGCGCCACGGCGTCCGAACATGCACCGCGCCCCTCTCAGGAGGCACGGGACCAGCAGCGCCTTGGCGCCCACGGTACCATACGCTCGCTGGACCCAAATCGAGCCGGCGGATCCCAGGGTGCTCAAGGCCAGCACTCGCACCAACGTGCTGGCGCGAGCGTGCCGCGGCTGCCTGGTCCGGATGTTGCTCCTTTTAACGTAGTTAGAAGTTCGAGCACATCCCTCTCCACGCGCCGTTCGCCGCCGCTGCCCGCCACTCCAGCGGAAGCTCTGGCGCGAGCTCAACTGCTCCTAGACTACCCTCCAACGGCGGACAAGCTTGACGACTGGAGGGCCACGATACAGAGCCTCATCGGTTTCGCTAACGGCGACACCCCGCGGCAACACAGCGCGTCGCAGCCGCGGCGGGACGGCCAGGCGAGAACCGATGGCGCCAGGACCGGCGGGGGTGCAACCACCGTGCACTCCCCACCCCAGAGGCCAAGATCGCCGACTCGCCAGAATCATCACGACAACGACTCCACCGCGTCGTTGAATCCGCGAACTCGTCGCGATCAACGCCAAGTTCTTCACGAGCGAGAGCAAGAGGACGCTCGTACTCGCATCGAGCGTCGGAGAGAAGCGCGGCGTCAATCAGACCACCGCGCTGGGCCCTCTGTCGACATGCATGCACCAGGGGAACCAGGCGACCTGCCGTACGTGGTGGGCTGCCCTGCGTTCACCCGTGAGCTGCGGCAAGTCTAGTGGCCCAGCACAAAGAATTTCAAGCCAGACGTACCAGAGAAGTACGACGGCAAGTCGCATCCGTCGGAGTTCCTCAGCATCTACACCATCGCGGTGCAGGCTGCTGGAGGGCGAGACGACAAGATCCTTGCCAACTACTTCCCGCTGGTGCTCAAGCCCAACGTCAGATCCTGGCTCATGCACTTGCCGGACAACTCCATAACCTCCTGGACAGACTTGTGCCATCAGTTTGTCGGCGCCTTTACAGGAGGCCACAACCCCCATGGCCAAGCGAGCGACCTTCACCTGCTCGTCCAGAAGGAGGGAGAACCTCTGCGCAAGTTCATCCAGAGATTCAGCCGTGTACACTACAACATCCCAGACGTCCACCCCGCCGCGGTCATCAGCGTGTTCCATCAGAACGTGCGTAACCGCATGATGCGGGAGGAGATGGCGATGTGCAAGATCAAAGACGTCAGCGAGCTATATGCCCTGGCCGACAAGTGTGTCCGTGCTGAGGAAGGAAGGAAACTCCCCGGAGAGAACACTGGAGCAGGAGAATCTGACAGTGAGGATACCGCCCCGGCAAGGAAGGGCCGGCGGCGGAGCAACAAGAAGAAGAAGAGCCAAGAAGTACTGGTTGTTGAGCAGTCCGGTGATGAAGGCGCCGCCAAGAAGGCCCAGGCTAGTAGCTCTGGCAAGGAGATTGCCGGATGCGTCCACTGCCAGGCCGTGGCGGCCGCTGACAAGTGGGACGGCACCAGCAAACAGTACTGCAAGATCCACCGCACCAAGGGCCATGACCTCCAGAGCTGCAAGCAGGTCGAGCGGCTCGTCGAGCTACAAAAGGCCGAGTACGAGCGACGCGACAAGGAGAGAGCCCGGGGAGGTGGCGGAGGATCAGGCACGAAACGCCCCGGCTAGGGAGGACGCCACGACAAGGACAAGCAGCGGCAAGCGGAGCGACCTCCCCGCGGCCGCGACAAGAACGAAGACGACGACGAAGACGAAGACATGGATGACGTCGAGACCAGTGAGCAGGAGTTTCAGAAAGCCACAGAGGTCTTGTGCGTAGACGGCGGCGCCTCCCTGCATACTTCTCACTGCCAGCTCAATCAGTGGGCGCGGGAAGTCAATGTAGCGGAACCACCCGTCGAGTCGCGCAAGCCTCTGAAATGGTCCCGCACGCCTATCATCTTTGATATTGAGGACCACCCTGATCGCACAACTGCGATCGGGTGCTTGTCGATGTTGGTCTCACCAACGGTCCGCAAGCTCAAGGTCACTATGATGCTAGTTGACGGCGGGGCCGGCTTGAACCTGATCTCCTCCGCTGTGCTCCGGAAACTCCAAGTCCCCGACAGCGAGCTCGAAGAGACCGGCACGTTCCAAGGAATCAACCCGGGTAGGAGCAAGCCGAAGGGGAAGATAACGTTGCCAGTAACATTTGGCAGCGAGCTGAACTTCAGGACAGAGAGGATCACTTTTGACGTTGCCGATTTTCCATTGCCCTACAATGGAATTCTCGGTCGTCCAGTGCTCGCCAAGTTCATGGCGGCCTCTCACTACGCCTACAACATGCTCAAGATGCCAGGCTCGATAAGCGTCATCTCTGTCCCCGGCGACAAGAAGGATGCCCTTATCTGTGCCGACAAGATCTACCGGGAAGCAGCAGCCGCAGCGGATCACAAGCCGCTTGCCGCTGAAGCTCCCGGAGGAAAGAAGAGGACCAAGCCCGGCAAGTGCTCTGGCGCCCACTCCGGCAAGCGCACCTCTTCGGAGTGCTGCGCTACCGTCGAGGACGCGCCATCGAGCTCCACCGGCAAGAGTAAGAAGACAATGGCAGCTCCACCAACGACCAAGAAGGTGCCCGCCAAGGAGGACGGCACTGGTGGTACCTTCACCATCAGTGCCACGCTCAACCCCAAATAGGAAAGCGCGCTCGTTACTTTCTTGCGGGCGAATGTCGATGTGTTCGCCTGGCAACCATCTGACATCCCCGGCGTTCCCAGGAAAGTGATTGAGCACCACCTCGCCGTCTGTCCTCACGCGCGGCCCGTCAAGCAGAGAGTCAGGAAGCAAGCAGTGGAGCGCCAAGAGTTCATCGCAGAAGAGATCAAGAAGTTGGAAGCGGCAGGCCTCGTGAGAGGTGTGCTCCATCCGACGTGGTTGGCCAATCCTGTTGTCGTGCGCAAAGCGAATGGGAAATGGAGGCTTTGCATCGATTTCACTGATGTTAACAAAGCTTGTCCCAAAGATCCCTTTCCCTTGCCGCGCATTGACCAGATTGTTGACTCCACGGCCGGATGTGACCTGCTTTCATTTCTTGACGCCTACTCTGGATATCATCAGATCTTCATGGCTGAAGAAGATGAAGAGAAGACCGCGTTCATCACTCCGTGTGGCACGTACTGTTTCGTACGGATGCCGTTCGGACTGAAGAACGCCGGTTCGACATTTGCGAGGGTTGTCCACACTGCTTTTGAGCCACAAATCCACAGGAATGTGGAGGCCTACATGGATGGCATAGTGGTCAAGAGCAGAGACAGGGCAACCATGATTCATGACTTGGAAGAGACCTTTGCGAATCTGTGCAGGGTCAGCCTCAAGCTCAACCCCGAGAAGTGCGTGTTCGGAGTCCCTTCCGGCAAGCTTCTCGGGTTCTTCGTGTCTCAGCGAGGAATAGAAGCCAACCCAGACAAGATCAAGGCCATCGAGCAGATTGAAGCACCAACCCGTGTCAAGGACGTACGAAGGCTTGCCGGCTGCGTCGCGGCTCTCAGCAGGTTTATTTCTAAGTCTGCAGAACGCGCCCTGCCATTTTTCAAAATTTTGAAAAAGGCGGGTCCAGTAAAATGGACTCCGGAAGCTGAGGCTGCGCTGCCAGACCTGAAGAAGTACCTGTCCTCCGCCCCAATACTTGTCGCGCCTAAACCACAAGAGAAGTTGCTGCTATACCTGGCGGCAACCAATCAAGTGGTTAGTGCTGCGTTAGTAGCGGAGAGGGAGGCAGATGATGAGCCAGCGACCGCGGCAAGCACGTCCAGCGACAAGCAGGGGGCTTCCCCGACAAGCTCTGGCCCCGACAAGGATGAATCTGCGCAGGAGCAAGTGGAGGTGCGGAAGAAGAAAATGGTGCAGCGCCCAGTTTACTTTGTCAGCTCCCTTTTGCAGGGGGCTAGGTCAAGGTACTCTGGTGTGCAGAAATTGCTTTTCGGCCTCCTCATGGCCTCGAGAAAGCTGCGCCATTACTTCCAAGCACACAAGATTACGGTTGTCACCCGCTTTCCGCTGAAGAGGATATTGCAGAATCCAGAAGCAACAGGCAGGATTGTCGAGTGGGCACTAGAACTGTCGATCTTCGGTCTCCAGTTCGAGAGCACCTCGACTATCCAGAGCAGAGCATTGGCGGAGTTCATAGCGGAGTGGACACCGACACCGGACGAAGATATCCGAGAGACGAGCATCCCCGCCAAAGAAGCAAGCAAAGAGTGGCTGATGTACTTTGATGGTGCCTTCTCCCTGCAAGGCGCCGGTGCTGGCGCGTTACTTATCGCGCCCACCGGAGAGCACCTCAAGTACGTAGTCCAGATGCACTTCCCCAAGGAACAAGCAACCAACAATACTGCGGAGTATGAAGGTTTGCTTGCCGGTCTCAGGATCGCGGCAGAACTTGGGATCAAGAAGCTCATTGTCAGGGGTGACTCGCAGCTTGTCGTCCGCCAAGTGAACAAGGATTACCAGAGTCCGTTGATGGAAGCATACGTTGATGAAGTGAGGAAGCTGGAAGAGCACTTTGACGGCCTGCAAATGGAACACATTCCAAGAGCTGAGAATGACATCGCTGACGGCCTGTCAAAGTGCGCAGCATTCAAGTTACCTGTGGAACCAGGGACCTTTGTGCTCAAGCTGACTCAGCCATCCGTAACGCCATCAACCAGACAGAGCAAGAAGAGGAAGTTGGTCTCTGGCGACTATCTTCCGGCAGAGCTCCCCGGAGCCGCCGCCAAGAAGGTCCCCAAGATCGACGCCAAGAGCGCTGAGGAACCGTCTGCTCCGGAAAACCCCAGGGTTTGTTCCGTAGAAGCAGGCGCTCCCGACAAGTTTTGTTCCGACAAGCTTCCCGGGGAACGTCAAGCTCCGGCCGAGCCCCAGATCCTCGCCGTAGAAGCGGACGTTCCCGCAGCAGCAGAAGTGCCTTCAGTCCTTGTTGTCGAGCCGCAGGCTCCGGCATGGGCGCAGCAGATTGTCCATTTCCTCCAGCACGGAGAACTTCCCGAAGAACAAGAAGAAGCGGAAAGAGTAGCCCGACGCTCGAGTATGTACCAGTTCGTTGACAACACACTATACAGAAGAGGGCGCAACGGTGTGAAATTGAAGAGTATTTCCCGGGAAGACGGACAGCAGCTGTTGGCAGAGATACATGGAGGCATATGTGGTCACCACATTGGCGCAAGAGCACTCGCCGGCAAAGCGTTCCAGCAAGGTTTCTTCTGGCCGACAGCCCTCCAGGATGCAACTACACAAGTAACTAAGTGTGAAGCGTGTCAGTTCCATGCCAAGCAGATACACCAGCTAGCTCAAGCTCTCCAGACGATCCCTTTATCCTGGCCATTTTCGGTCTGGGGGCTCGACATCCTCGGCCCCTTCCCCTGAGCTGTCGGGGGCTTTGAGTACTTGTACGTCGCAATCGACAAGTTCACAAAGTGGCCGGAAGTGGAACCAGTGAGGAAGGTGACAGCACAGTCAGCCATCAAGTTCTTCAGGTCGATTGTCTGCCGCTTCGGAATCCCCAACAGGATCATCACCGACAACGGTACACAATTCACGAGCCGCGCCTTCATGCAATACGTCCAAGATCTCGGCGCCAAGGTCTGCTTCGCTTCTGTTGCTCATCCCAGGAGCAATGGTCAAGCTGAAAGGGCCAACGCTGAAGTACTGCGCGGGCTCAAGACCGGAACTTTCGACAGGCTGCACAAGTGCGGAAGAAACTGGATCGAGGAGCTGCCGGTGGCTCTTTGGTCGATCAGAACGACGCCCAATCGAGCCACTGGCCAGACACCATTTGCTCTAGTCTATGGAGCAGAAGCAGTTACCCCCACGGAACTCGTATACGGGTCACCTCGAGTGCTCGCTTATCATGAGCTTGAGCAAGAGCGGGTGCGTGATGATGACGCGCTGCTCCTTGAGGAAGATCGTCTTCAGGCTGCTGTGCGAGCCACTCGCTACCAGCAAGCTTTGCGTCGCTACCATAGCCGCAAAGTTAAAGCCAGAAGCTTCGAGGAAGGCGATCTTGTTCTTCGGCGCGCCCCGTCCACCAAGAATCATAACAAGTTGACGCCAAAGTGGGAAGTCCCTTACCGGGTGAGACGAGTCACGAGGCCCGGCGCTGTCCGCCTCGAGACCGAAGATGGCACTCCGGTGAGCAACTCCTGGAATATTGAGCATCTTCGTAAGTTTTACCCGTAAGGCGCGGTTGTCGGGCCCCGCCCGGCAACCAACCTTTTGTACAAGTCTTGCCGCAGTTGCATTTAATCCTTTGTACAAAGCCAGGCGCAGACCGTGAGCAGCAGAAATGAAGCGCTGGCGCCCTAAGTTTTAGCATGCATGCTGAGTCGAGTCTCGTCCTTGGTTAGGGTTGATAGTGCCTAACAGCTGCTAACCCCTAGCTTAGAGGTCGAGTCTGCGTCCTTTTTTTCTGTTCCTTCGTTTCCTTTGGTTCGCAGGGTTTTGTACATCCTGGTCAGACCGCTTAAGGGCGAAGAAGAGAAGAAGGGCGGGCCAGCATCTGGTCCCCGGCAAGCCAATGTTGCCGGGGGGCTGCAAGTACAAGGATCCACCCGCGGCAAGCCAGAGTTGCCGGGGGCTGCTGTCCCAGATAAGTTTTTGCATCCCTTGTCATGCATTTACTCATGAACTGTGGAATACGAAAACCTTGTTTCCTCCTAAAAGCTGCCGTGCTCCCTCGACGACAGGCCTAGAGCGCATTCCTGGGGCCCGTCTTGGTAGTAGTCGCGGCGGCAAAGGGGCGAAGCGAGGGGCCGGAACCCGCCTTCTCCCCGCCTCCGCCAAGAGCGTGAGAAGGGTCGAGCGGCGCGGGAAAACGGCAGGGCCTGTTGCCGGGCGAAGAAATGTCTATCCTAACGATACAAAGGGTTCGCTCCTTGGCGTGGGTTCCACCCACGGGACAAATGGCCCGGCAAACATCCCCTTTTCATTAAAAACATTCCGCTCAGGTACAGTTCAGAGGGAATGAAAAACATGAAATATGGGATTACAAGTTTTAGATACAACTAAGGCCCGAGGGCTTACAGATTGAAAAAAGATAAGATGCCCGTAATCCCTTTCTTGTCTCTCTCCTCAGGAGGCAGGACAAGGAGGCGAAAAGGGCAAAAGGGGCGCCTAGGCGAGCTACGGGTGGCAGAAGACACCAACAGAACGCCCCGGGGGCTCCGGAGGCTGGATGGTGGCGGTGACGCCGGAGATGGAGCTCGAAGATGAGGCAGCGGGACGTCAACACGCTGTCGGGGGCACCTAGCCCTCGTACTCCGAGTTGACGGCCTTGCTGCCAGTCCTCCCCCTCTTCCGCATCCTCGCCACTCCAGCCGCCCGGGAAGACGACCCCGAGAAGCTCAAGGAGCCGGCGACCCGGATGATGGGGTTGCCGGTGCCACATGGAGCTACGACCGGTGCCTAGTCGGACCCATCATCCCGACGACCGCTGCACTCGTCGTCGCTGTCGCTCCCCTCCTCGTCACTCTCGCTCGAGGAGGAGCTTTCACTGTCGGAGGAGCTATCGACGCAGCACCGGGCCCGGGTCCCAAAGTCCCCGAAGGCCTTGACGGAGAGGAGATCACCCTCCATCAACTTGAAATGGAGGGTGAACCCCTCCATCAAGGTGTGGATACGGGCGAATGTCTTCCACCCTTGGCCAAGATACACTACGCCGGGGGCTGGGAACTCGACGTGGACCCACGTGCCGCTGATCCCGCAGCCCTTCATGCGCAGCCTTAGCGTCTTGGGTTGCTCCATCTCCATCACGCTCGCGAAGGGAGCCGGGAGGCGGAGGCGGCGGCGAGGCGCCCGGCGCAGCCTGACGAAGAACTCGCAAGGATCGTCCCCGAGATGGACCGCCATGGGAAGAGGTGCCGCTGGCGGAGGCGAGGACGGCGCGTCGCCCCGCCCGCCTCTTCCCTGAGCGCCGCGGCCTCGTCCACGCCCTCGTCCACGACCTCGCCCTCTCCCCCTTCCCCTTGCGGCTGGCTCCGCCACCGCGGGTGCAAGGAGAGGAGGGGCGCGTTGCCTGGCGGCAACCCTCGCCGCCACCGATGAAGGACTAGAATTCCCTTTCTCCATGGCGGATGGAGAGAGGGGATCAGAAGATGAAGAGAGGAAGAGATGGAGGAGTGTGGGTTCCCGTCGCCCCCCCTCTTGCTCCTTATAAGGGAGCAGGGTGGGGACTCGACCACCCCGCTCAACCAATCAGGGCGCAGGGAGGCCAGGCGACCGGGGCTGGCCTGCTGCCTCGACCCGTGACGGCCCGGTTTTCTGCCTCCACCGTCCGCAACTCCAGGTGCATGGAGGCCGCGTGGCTTACGCGCAGGACCGAGGCGACGGGTGAGGCGACCTTCCCCCACCCCGTGATCGTGGGGAGCAGACGCCTCGGAGACCGCGCCTTGACTCCGTCCAGCGAAGGAGCCACGCCTCCACGCCTCCCTCCACTTATGAAGATGGCACGAACCGTACCAATTTATTGCGACGTGACGCATGCCAGCAGGGCTCGGCCCCGCGCACGCCGCCCACGTCACGCACGCCTCTCCCCACGATGCCGCGTTCGACGCATACCGTTCGGGGAGGACGTGGTGGGCGCAGAAAAAGATGCAGCGTGACCTAGGCCGCGCGTGCCCGTGCACTGTTTTGGGCCTGGCCCAACAGCGCTCGGCACCGTGTATGTCCCAGGACTGGGGGCTCCTGTCGGTGTACTAAAATAGGGGTACCTTAGTACCCCGAACTTGTGCACAGGCAGTCGTAGCACCCCGCGGCAAGGCCTGCCAGGTGATCGCCAAGACCCTCCATGGTCCCCTCTTGGGCCATTCAAGAACAAAGTGTTTGAGCCAAGGCCCCGGCAAGAGGAGCTTGCTGGGAAGGCCACCCGAAGAGAGCGAGGCCCTAGCAAGAGGAGCTTGCCGGGACTGCCGCTCGAAGCACAAGACCCCGGCAAGAGGAGCTTGCCGGGAAGGCCGTCCACGGCACGACAAGGACCCTGCCACGGCGCGCCCCGCGCCCCGGCAAGGCCCGGTGAGCGACAAGCTCCCGGACGCGACAAGACATCCACCGCGGCAAGGCGCTTGCCGCGGCAAGTTACCACCTCGTGCCTGCGCTCCAGCTCACCCACCAACGTGTCGCTCTGGGGGCATCCCAGGCACACTTGGCGGGAGGCTGTGCAGCCAGGGGCATGCGGTGGCGAAGCGAAGCTGACAGAGTAGCCATCGTGGCAAACGGTGGCGCTCCCGACAGTCCACTTCCCTGCACCGTCTGGGCGACGCGGACGGGCATTTAATGCCCTTGTCCCCCGCCGTCAGAGTTAGGTATGATAGAACTGTACAGCCACTGTGCAGGCAGCTGTACCCACTACAGCATTCTACCATTTTTGCCCCCACCTACGCTGCCACCTGTGGGTAACCCCTTGAGCATATAAAAGGAGGCCCCATGCGCACGTAGAGGGGAGGACACCCATTTTCACGCTCGGCCTCGCCATCGGCTCGTGTGTACTGTAGCACCACGCGCCTCCGAGCAAGAACACAATACAAACCACAAAGCAGCAGTAGGGTTTTACGCATCCGTGCGGCCCGAAGCTGGGTAAACCCCTCGTGTGCATCGCCTCGATCTGCTCTTCGTGCAACTTCCGCCCCCCGCCGAACCAGTAAGGGGCTCGGTCCCCATAGGTGTTCGAGGCAGCCGATTCCCCCCGACACCAAGATCCGTCCTGATAAGCATACCCTCATAAAAACCATACATATTGCAAAGTGCTTCCCAATTTGTGCAACCAAAATGGGTTACGCTCTCAGAATTGTACAGATTTACTTCAAAATCCATACCATGATGGGTCCTTTGGTGAATTTTCTTTGTTTCCATACTTTCATGATCTTCAAAATCCATCCTCTCCAAGACATAGCGTCTTGCATGGCATGGGATAAGCTAGTCGAATTGTAAAAGATGAAAACTACACGTTGAAATAGTTGAAGTCGTTCTTAATTAGAAAACAAACACTTGTCGTCGTTGCGTACCGTTTCAACATCGAAGATCTCCTGGAGCTTAATGTTGAAGCGCCGATCTTCGTCCAGGTGAGGCATGCCTCACATACCTCGGTCATCGTTGCACTAGTCGCACTCCCCCGGGAGACTTTCGTCGTTCGATGCCGACATTTCCTATGTTCATAATTCAAAGATTAAACTTGTACAATTAAATATATGTACAACAAAAACTAAATTAGATCATTATTATTCATCACGGGTTGACTATCGATTTGCCGAGTCTTTTCTTGACAACTCTCAGGTCACGTGGCATATATATTCGACCGTTGGTGATGGTCGCTCCTCCCTTCGTCCCCGAGTGCATTACACCAAAATGTCTAGCACACGGGAACGAAGGAGAAGCGACCCCACGGCAAAAGACGGGATTCTTCGTCATCTCATATATGGTGGAGACTCTCCCTCACTGATTCCTCTCTAACATTTGTGACCATCGGTGGTGGTCATTACTCCTCCTTCCCCTAGTGCATAACAAAGGTCTAGCACAAGGAGAAGGAGAAACGACCCCCACGACAACAAGCGGGATTCTTCCTCTCTCATATATGGTGCAGACTTTCTCCCTCACTCATTTGTTGACTGTCATGTATGGAGCCTTGACAAAAGTCAACCCGAAATGCCGTTTAATTATCTTTCTAGAAAATCCAAGCCACTCGATATTTCCTACATATTCTAGCACAAGTCATGCCTAAATTCACGAAAAAATCCGGCATGACCTTTGTTAAAAAAGGACATATCGAGCGCCTGAAATTTGCCGAAACGGAAATTAATTAACACTCCGGCAAAACATAGGCCACTCGGACGTGTAACCTGCAAACATGACCGGCCACTTGGGCAAGCACATATCCTATTTGAGCAACACAAGATATACATGTTTATATCTACATCATATGAGCGAGGCTAATCCGGTGGATCAGGATGCTCATAACGCGGAGATCGCAAAGGTGAGAGAGCAGATTACCCAGGCCAAAGCGGATCTGGCAGCAGAAGAGGTCAGGATGACCACGGAACAGGCCGCTTTGGATGCCCAAGCTTATAAACTTATGCTGGACCAGAACGCCTCACAGGAAGTCATGAGGAGGAAATACCGATCTCGGTTACCCTCAATTTTTGAAGGAAGGAACCCTTTCAACACCCATGAAGCAGGAATCAATAATCCGCCGGTAGTGAACCGGGCGGAGGTACCTGCGGCAGGACCACCGGTTCAACCCCGTTTTATAGATCTGCCTCGTCATAATGTTGGTGTACCGCAGACCGTGCCTACACCTCCGGGTCACTACTCCAATCCGATGGATAATCTCGTTGCAGCTGCGGCATGGCTAGAGGCTATTCCGGTTGAAGGTGATTCATTACAGGCGATCGAAACACGTCGGGTTAAGGAGCTCCTCAGGACGGCCTTGATCCAACAGGAAGCATACTCATACAGCCGCGACCGGATTCATTCCAGCCAACGTCCGGCTCAGAGTTATAGCAGGCGTATGGAGGAACTAGCTGTATCAAGTAACGCGCGGCGTGAAGCATCCCGCGGCAACAATCCGGCTCCCGATGCCCAGGAGGTGGTAGACCGGGCCCGAGCGCGCAGGGAAGCAGCACAGTATCAGACTCATTAGTTCACGCCGGTTCGTCCCACCACTTCGGTTGAACCAGGGCTCACGTCTAGCGCCCTGGGAGTGCCTTGTCTTGTCCCTGCTTTACGCAATGTGCGCCTGCCCAAGGATTTTAAAGGCCCGCGCAAGGTGCCGAACTACACGGCGGATCAACCCCCAGAGACGTGGGTGGAGAGTTATGAGATGGCCATGGAGATGCTTGATGTTGATGAAGCGGCGTGTGCGAAATATTTTACCATGATGCTTGAAGGGACAGCCCGCACTTGGTTAAAAAGCCTGCCGCCCAATTCTATCAGTTCATGGGCCCAGCTGAGAGACCGGTTCATCAATAGTTTCAAAGGCACGTGTAAGCAGCCCATGTCAATAGTGGATTTAGCTGCATGTGTCCAGGAGGAAGGAGAGTCAACGACTCATTGGGTTCGCAGGGTCTCACAAGTTCTGCACTCTTCAGACTGCATCAATGCAGACACCGCAGTTGTAATCTTGGAAGGCAATTGTCGGTTTGGACCTTTGAAGTTGAAGTTAGGACGAATGAAACGCCATTGTACTGACATGGGAACCCTCATGGGCGCCTTGGTAAAGTACGCTGATTCTGATAGTACCAAGGATCCCGAGTCTAATGATGAAAAGACAGGGAAGGGAAAGAAGAACGGCAACTTCAGAGGTTAGCACCATCACTCAGCTGGAAACGGTGGGGGAGGCAAGCATAAAGCGGATGGCAACATGGATTTTGTGGCCAATACTAACGCACAGAATGGAGGCCAGCGACGGAATGGGAAAAACCGCAGTGGAGGGCCCAGTCCTAATCCGGAACGCTTGAACTATCTGTTAAACCAGCCCTGTCCAAAGCATGGAACAAGGGAGGAACCGGCAAATCACCTTTGGAAAGATTGTTATATCATGCACGAATTCAAGAATTCCAATGCCTTCCGGTATGACCCCAGCTCTGGTAGAGGCTCTGGGTCTGGACCGAGTCACGGTGGTGGAAATTCCGGTTCAGGATTTAATGGTAACCCGGGCGAGCATAACAACTAGCATAATCAGAATAATCAGGGCGGTAACAATCAGCAACAGCATCAGTCGGGTTACCAGAGCAATCCAAAGCAGCTAAATAGTGGGCAGTATCATGTATTTACCACTAGCTTGGACAAGCGGGATAGGAAGCTGTGACACCCCAAAAATCTTGACCTTGTTTTAATGGATTAAAAAATTTGCCAAGATTTAAAACCTTGATTTTAGCTCCTTTTTGATTTTTTTACCATTTCCTCCCTTGCAATTATGGAGTTTTCCCCTAAATGAAAATCTTTTCAAATATGTCATTGTACCTGTTTAACCACTCAAGAAAAACTTTTCCTTTATTAGTAAAACAAATTGAATATATAAGTTGCTTGATTTTTTTTCTTTCTTGAAATTGGTTTTTCAAGGTTAATTGGCCATATTTGAACTACAACCATTTGATAAATTCATTTAAAATTCCAACCAAAATTTGGAGATGTCAGGTGATGTTTTTAAATCACTTTTATGCAAAAATAACTTTGATTCATAAAATATTTTGAGCTCTACACCCTATTTCCTTCTCTGGTCCAGAGTGCAAATTTGCACTACAACCCATTTAAATATTTCTTTCTAGCCTTCACCAAAATTATGGGATGTTGGAAATAGCCTATAATTCAACTTTATGCAAAAACCCAATGAGGTTATTTGAAAATTTTGAGTGTATCAACCTCATCTTCATTCTGGCCCAACTTGCTGGTTTGTACAGCGACCACATTTTTAGTTGCTCCTTTACCCATGATTTCTTTTTCCACTTGTAGCCAACCCTACCAAACCCCTAAGTCCAGGAGCATGCACTCTTTGGAACATTTCTGGTCCATGTTGTGATGCCATTTGCTTCCTGTCCAGAAGTGTGGTTTTGCAAAACTTGCACTAGCAAGTTTCTCCTTTTTGCAAACTAACTACACCACCCTCTCATACTTCCATTAAGACCCCACTCTGGAAGTTTTGGCCACCCCAAGAGGTGCCTAGGTGCATGTGGCATTCTGTCGAACAACCTATAGGCCTGACCAGTTTTTGACATGAGTTTTAGCTTGCATTGTGATCTTGCTTCCCTTGCCTAGCTACCTTGTCCAATAGTCTCCTCACTACTCCTAACCTGGATCTGCCATTCCCAGTCTCACCCGAGACCACTAGCGCTCCCTGGCATTTCGTCGAGCAGGTCCTGCGCGTGCACTGGGCGCGCCCAGAGCGCGCCAACTGCAGCCGCGCACCGAGCCGCCGCGTCGCGCGCCCCTGGCTTGAACCGCATGGCAGAACCTCGCCTCGCACTCCCCTCCTCGCCGCGTCACGCCAAAAGGCCCCGACCGCTCCCTGGCGCCCTACAGCGCCGCAGTCAGAGGCCATTTGGCGGCACGCCCGCGGCCGCGCCCGCCGCCCGACCACGCCTGCGCTAGCCAGCACCGCCCAAGCTCCCAGCGCTTGCCACCTGCCTCCTGGAGCAGTGCGTGCTCATCCACAACTTCGTCCCCTAGCATTCATCGACGCCGCATTGCCCTGCAAGCACAGAGAGGCGGTTCGCCGCCGTCCTTATCTCCGGCCACCTCGGACCGACCTCCACCGCCTATATAAGGACCCCGGAGCTCACTCGAGACCTAGAGCAACTTCATATGATCCTTCTAGTGCTGCCTTGGCCAGCAGTCGAGAGAGGGAAGGCCTTCTTCCCCGAGTCCGGCCGTTTCGGCCGCCGCCATTGCCCCGGCCAGTGCGGCGCCACCAGAGCCCTCCCCTCTTCGCTCTCTCCACCAGGAACCACCACATCCTCCCGTGAGCTCGTTCCCCTACTCAATCTTGATCGGGACACGCCACGAGCAATATTCCACTTTTTCCGACGACCGCCGTCCGCCGCGGAGCTCGTCGCCCGCAGCTCCGTCCACCCCAGAGGACAATACAACCACCGGGAGAAACGCCCCAGTCACGCGGATCCACCTCCACCATCGGATGCCCGCGAAGAGCCACCGTTCGCCGGCGACGATCACTGGAGCCCCGCTCCGCTCGGGCAGAGGAGGGAGAAAAACGCGGGCAACTAGTCAAACCTGACTAGTGGGGTCCCGGACCCACTGTCAGTGACACCCCCACGCCGTCCACGTGGATAAATGGAAGCGTAAAGCCGCTAGTACGCCTCCTCTGACTGAAAGCGTATTCTCGTTTAAATCGTTTTCTTTTATGTTTTGATTTAAATAACTGATTTGACTAAACTTTGACTGACTATAACTCTTTAAATATAAGTCCAAATGAATTGATTATTTTTCCTACCTCTCCCAAATAATGTCTAGTTTATTTTAAGATTTATTTGAAAATCTTCCAAACAACTTTCTGTGCCGTTTTAATTGTATGTGTTAATTCATACATATTCCTTTAAAATAGGATTTTGGAAGATTTCAAGATGTTTTGGATGCACCCTTCTTTTCCATTACCTAAAGGCAAGCATTCTGAACCCCGGGAATATAGTTTTGGTGTGATAGTTGATACGTTTATAACACCACCATATTTCGGAGTATTGTTATTTCATGTGATATGATCATTTGCATGGATGGATTATTGTGATTTCTTTGCTGTTGGAAATGAGCATACTCATGTGATGGCAATCATCCTCATGTACCTTACATGCACGCCGATAAGGAAATCCGGGAAAGCCTTTGCCTTGGGTAGGTGTGAGCTTGTCCCCGGTCTCCGTCGGGACGGTTATAATCGGTATGGCATGGTAAGGTATAATGGGTGGTGATTTGTTGGTTGAAGTATTGTTGTTGAGCTAACCATGCAGGGAACATTTATGAACCTCCTGAGTCGGCCATAGATCGAGTCTTATTCCGGTAACCCCCATACTTGTTTCGTCCTGCCACAGGTCCCTACCGTAGGTGGGGTATGGTTCAGTAAGTTGTTAACCCTTGTCTTGGCACACACACCGTACAGAGAGTCCATGGTGGAAGATACCGACTGCATCCGGTAGGCATGCCACCTGGTCCGGGGGCATGGGTGTTTCGGTCGTAGCCGAAGGGGGTATCTCCCCTAGTTTGCGCGCGGTATAAATTTTGTGATCCCATGCTACGTCGAGGTTGTAGCCTCCCCACTTAGAGTTTTGCTTGACAGGTGTCGTGGGTGATTCCAGACACCGGTGAGTTAAGCTGGTGTGTGCAAGTCAGGTGTGTTTTCAATTAAAAGACCGTAGACGGAATTAGTCCCGATGGACTAAAGGAATCCGTTACTCGTGGGTAAAGAGTACACCCTCTGCAGAGATTAAACCTATTCGAATAGCCGTGTCCATGGTTAAGGATTACAGTCTGGAATGGGTCAAGTGTCGGTCTTAGTGTTGGTCTTCGGAGGTGAAACTGTTAAACTAGAACGGGAATTACTACTTGTGACTTCTGATGATTATTACTATTGTTGACTAACCCGTGATATTATTGTTATCATGGAATATCTCTGGGATGGTTCTACCTCCGGGATATTCACTATGATATTTTTAAAAAGCCCTTTCTGTGGTGTCGCTCAGACGCCCGACTGTGGCATTTCTTTTGAAGCCCTTTCTATGGTGTCGCTCAGACGCCCGGCTGTGGCATTTCTTTTAAAGCCCTTTCTGTGGTGTCGCTCAGACGCCCGACTGTGGCATTTCTTTTAAAGCCCTTTCTGTGGTGTCGCTCAGACGCCCGGCTGTGGTATTTCTTTTTAAAGCCCTTTTCGTGGTGTCGCTAAGACGCCCGGCTGCGGCATGCTTGTTGATTATTTTATAAATATTACTACTGCTATACTATTACTTATTCATAAATAACATGCTTGCATGCATCATAGTCTCATTGATCTTGTGTGGCTAACGTCATGAACATGAGACATTTCCAGCACATCTTTGTTATATTATACCTATGTTCATAATGTTTGCGAGTACATTCAAAGTACTGACTGGCTTGTCCCTGGCTATTGTCTTGGCCAGATTGCTTGCTTGGAGAGGAGCGTTGCGATGACAGCCCCGGAACTAAGCAACGGTGATAGCAGCCTTGCGAAGATAGGAGTTAACCTGGTCAGCTGTTCCCGTGGGAAATGGAGTCCCACAGACCGTGGTGATCCACGAACCGCTTCCGCCCTCAACCACTAGAAACCATTTGTTGTACTCATAGGCCACAATGGTCTTGTACTGCATATTCTGTAATTTTGCTTGGAATATCAGTATCAAGTTGATACTCATCAGCTAACAGTTATCCTGGGGCTGATGAGGACGACGGCCATTTTCTGGAAATTAATACCCGAAAAACTGGTCGCAACAGACTTGGTATCAGAGCCAGGCTGACCGTTGGCTAATCCTATCTTAGCCAGGTCAATAACTTAGGCAGACCAACCCACGAAGCCATAACCGAACCCCAACCAAGCTTCTCATGCAAGATAGCCCCACACTGACCCGACACCTTTTGGCAGTCGGTGCCCGACCTACCAGCCTAGCCATCGATCAGGCGCCAATGACCGGCCCCCAGATGGTCCTGTTCGCAAGCGTGCGGAGGAAGACTCCGTCCCCTTTTCCTATAAAAAGGGGCACGCTAGCCCCAACCCAGCACAACGCAGCCACCCTCCTAAACCAAGCCATAATGCCTGGTCCTGTCGTGCACACTGAGACCACAACAACCAACCTTGGAGGTTTTGTGACCATACTCGCAAACCTCACCCGTCGAGCCTATGCGTTAGAAGAGCCTCCAGAGTATGTTGTGTACCAAGGACCCTTGAGCGGTGAAAGCCATCAATTTTGGGCCACTGTACACATCTACGGTAGGGGTCTAGCACCCGAACGCCCCTACAGGTTCACAGGGAGAACCACTTCCTTTGAGCCACAAGCCATCCAACTAGCTGCTCGTGAAGCTATAGTTCATCTCCGGCACTTGTCGCCCAGAGTTGACTGTCGCTCGTTCCACTACTACCCCAGACGTGAAGGGTATGGTAGACCACCCCAAGTTGCCAACGGAGATCACGAAACAGATCATGCGTTGTTGCACCTAGTGCGCTACGTAAGTGCACTAGAGGAACTGTGCGATCAGGTCACTATTGATCTTATCGCAGCTCGTGGAGAGCTGGTTCGTCAAGCCCCGGCGAGAGAAGAGGACGAGCCCAGCGCCGACAACTCAGTCGTGCTGTTTGGACAACCGATCGAGCCCCTGAGGTCTACCCCAGCCATCGGCCAAAGTGTTGCGATAACCCCCGAAGTGCTTCGCCGCATTTTGGGAGCGCACTCCAACGGAGTTGTGGCCAGCAATCCCCGAGATGGTCATCATCGCTACCCCGAGCCTGCAGCCCCTCAACCTACTCCGATTAATTCCGACGGCGAGACCCGTGGAGAAGCCTCAACATCCACAAGGCACGCCCGCATGGATGTAAACGAGGTAGACTAAGTAACCCGAGTTGTATCGAGTCCCAGTGTACCCTCGCTTTGTAATCTTTTGGCTTTGTAAGTTAGCGCTGCCTGTTATCGTGCCTCTGTTTATATGGTAGTCTTGCCTGGATACGCCAGTATGCAGTATAAGATTTCTATCACTGGCACATTTACCAAAAACCTCCCCGACAACTCCAATAGTAACACGTCACCTCGGTGAAGTATGTGTATCTGTGGCATTGACTTCGACCCGCAGAGCAGAGCTGGAAATATCTTTACCATTCCTCAGTAAAAATAACCCAGCTCCGGTGCTATAAGAGGCCACCGCATGACCTTGCCAAACACCTCTCACCTTGTGCACCACCCTCACGACCATTTCCTAGCCATGCCGACCCCCAGCATTTACCTGAGAACCCCATATGCAACCCCGGGTAGTTTTGTCAAGATATTGTGGGATTTTACCTGCAGTACCATGGGCGCTACCCAGCCACCCCAGTACGAGCTGTTCAAATCGAGGATCACCTCTTCCACCTCGAGGTATTGGGCAGCAGTGCACATCCCTCCCGTGAACTTAGACCAAGACCCAACAGAGGTCTCCTTCATGGGGAAATCTATGCCAACCCCACCAATGGCCATAGAAGTTGCGGCATACGAAGCGCTCGCTCGCCTTCGATTCGCGGTACCTTACGCCAGCGAACGAGGGTATTATTACTTTCCGAGCCGTGCAGCGCCCGGAGGAGTAACGTCTTTCCCCGGTGTATGAATTGAGAGAGACCCATTCCTGGCCAATCTTGTCCAGTACGTCATCGCACAAGAGCATTTAACCCAACGCGTGATGGGCTACCTCCAGAGCCTTGCAGATTTGAATCCTCAGATCGCCATCGGCAGAACACTAAGGCCCGACCAGGAGAGGCATGTGCATCGTCTGGTCAACCCACTTTCTCCCATAGAAGAAGAATGTGTCTCAGTGCCAGAGACATTTTCTCAGGACCCCGTCCAGTTGCCCTTTGCATTCTAGATGACGCTGCTACGTTTGTTGTTGCAACTTTTATTTATCCGATGTAACTTAGGCATGTGCGCTCTGTATAAATCTTTTGTTTTGATTAATGTGAGTGATTCTGTTGCATTACTGTTTTCCTCCACTTATAATCCTGGAGTGAGTTTTCTTTTCCCCGAATTGCTGCATCTGCACCTTCTCACGGCATGGATTATTTTTATTTCTCACATCACAGCGGCCGCAGACTCACAACCATAATCATCCAAGCACATACACTGTTTGCAAAAGCTTTGCAATGATGTTACACCTAGCTAACCACCCTCTAACAACAGTTAGCACCCGGCACACCCCACCTACTCCTCGTGATCAGCGCCACCGCGGAGAGCCAACACTCGAGCAGCAGCATCGCGACGATCGTCGAAGATCATCGCGCACAGGAGCACGGAGAGCCCCAGCAGTGTCGCCAGCCCTCCGCATACCAGGATCGCGAACCAGTCCGGCATCGCCTCCGCCATTAGAGCCTCACCCAAGCTTCGGTAGGCAGAAATGGAGGAAGAAAGAGGAGGAGGAGCAAGGCCAGGTGTGAGGGAGAAGAGAGAAAACACCCCGGCCGCTTTATAACTCGAGCTCGGTGTACGGTGGACGAAGTCCACCAACGCCGCTCGTCGCCCGATCGCCGGTGTTCGGAGTCGAATGCGCAAGCAGTGCCGACAGCACGCTGGCCCGCGAGGTGAGTACTCGCTGCCCCGGCAGCTAGCACGCCGCGCACTACCTTGGTACGGCCTAGATGCCCTACGCGCTAGGCGTCGCCGGTGGAGAAAAGCAGGGGAAAGCGCGCGGGAGAGAGGAAGAAGAAGGGCCAAAGGGAGAAGAAGAGGCTGACTGTGGGCCCCGGGTCCACTTGTCAGCCAGAGAGCGCACCATGCTCTCGGGTACGACCAGCGTATATCTAAGTATAGAATTATTATTTTTTTAATTTATATCCAGCATGGAAATCTCACGTTTTTATCCCGAACCGTAGATTTTTCCACGCAGCGCCAGTATCCCCACTGTGGTTTTACACCACTTATTGCCCTCTCACTGTAGCCACATTTTCATTGCATATTTTTTTTTAAAAACAACTTTTAACAAATCTCGAGGACGAGATTTTTCTTAAGGGGGGTAGTTCTGTGACACCCCAAAAATCTTGACCTTGTTTTAATGGATTAAAAATTTTGCCAGGATTTAAAACCTTGATTTTAGCTCCTTTTTGAAAAAAAAAATACCATTTCCTCCCTTGCAATTATGGAGTTTTCCCCTAAATGAAAATCTTTTCAAATATGTCATTGGACCTGTTTAACCACTCAAGAAAAACTTTTCCTTTATTAGTAAAACAAATTGAATATATAAGTTGCTTGATTTTTTTTTCTTTCTTGAAATTGGTTTTTCAAGGTTAATTGGCCATATTTGAACTACAACCATTTGATAAATTCATTTAAAATTCCAACCAAAATTTGGAGATGTTAGGTGATGTTTTTAAATCACTTTTATGCAAAAATAACTTTGATTCATAAAATATTTTGAGCTCTACACCCTATTTCCTTCTCTGGTCCAGAGTGCAAATTTGCACTACAACCCATTTAAATATTTCTTTCTAGCCTTCACCAAAATTATGGGATGTTGGAAATAGCCTATAATTCAACTTTATGCAAAAACCCAATGAGGTTATTTGAAAATTTTGAGTGTATCAACCTCATCTTCATTCTGGCCCAACTTGCTGGTTTGTACAGCGACCACATTTTTAGTTGCTCCTTTACCCATGATTTCTTTTTCTACTTGTAGCCAACCCTACCAAACCCCTAAGTCCAGGAGCATGCACTCTTTGGAACATTTCTGGTCCATGTTGTGATGCCATTTGCTTCCTGTCCAGAAGTGTGGTTTTGCAAAACTTGCACTAGCAAGTTTCTCCTTTTTGCAAACTAACTACACCACCCTCTCATACTTCCATTAAGACCCCACTCTGGAAGTTTTGGCCACCCCAAGAGGTGCCTAGGTGCATGTGGCATTCTGTCGAACACCCTGTAGGCCTGACCAGTTTTTGACATGAGTTTTAGCTTGCATTGTGATCTTGCTTCCCTTGCCTAGCTACCTTGTCCAATAGTCTCCTCACTACTCCTAACCTGGATCTGCCATTCCCAGTCTCACCCGAGACCTCTAGCGCGCCCTGGCATTTCGTCGAGCAGGTCCTGCGCGTGCACTGGGCGCGCCCAGAGCGCGCCAACTGCAGCCGCGCACCGAGTCGCCGCGTCGCGCGCCCCTGGCTTGAACCACACGGCAGAACCTCGCCTCGCACTCCCCTCCTCGCCGCGTCACGCCAAAAGGCCCCGACCGCTCCCTGGCGCCCTACAGCGCCGCCGTCAGAGGCCATTTAGTGACACGCCCGCGGCCGCGCCCGCCGCCCGACCACGCCTGTGCTAGCCCGCGCCGCCCAAGCTCCCAGCGCTTGCCACCTGCCTCCTGGAGCAGTGCGTGCTCATCCACAACTTCGTCCCCTAGCATTCGTCACCGCCATGTTGCCCTGCAAGCACAGAGAGGCGGTTCGCCGCCGTTCTTATCTCCGGCCACCTCGGACCAACCTCCACCGCCTATATAAGGACCCCGGAGCTCACTCGAGACCTAGAGCAACTTCATATGATCCTTGTAGTGCTGCCTTGGCCAGCAGACGAGAGAGGGAAGGCCTTCTTCCCTGAGTCCGGCCGGTTCGGCCGCCGCCATTGCCCCGGCCAGTGCGGTGCCACCAGAGCCCTCCCCTCTCCGCTCTCTCCACCAGGAACCACCACATCCTCCCGTGAGCTCGTTCCCCTACTCAATCTTGATCGGCACACGCCACGAGCAATATTCCACTTTTTCCGACGACCGCCGTCCGCCGCGGAGCTCGTCGCCGGCAGCTCCGTCCACCCCAGAGGACAATACAACCACCGGGAGAAACGCCCCAGTCATGCGGATCCACCTCCACCATCGGATGCCCGCGAAGAGCCACCGTTCGCCGGCGACGATCACCGGAGCCCCGCTCCGCTCGGGCAGAGGAGGGAGAAAAACGCGGGCGACTAGTCAAACCTGACTAGTGGGGTCCCGGACCCACTGTCAGTGACACCCCCACGCCGTCCACGTGGATAAGTGGAAGCGTAAAGCCGCTAGTACGCCTCCTCTGACTGAAAGCGTATTCTCGTTTAAATCGTTTTCTTTTCTGTTTTGATTTAAATAGCAGATTTGACTAAACTTTGACTGACTATAACTCTTTAAATATAAGTCCAAATGAATTGATTCTTTTTCCTACCTCTCCCAAATAATGTCTAGTTTATTTTAAGATTTATTTGAAAATTTGCCAAACAACTTTCTGTGCCGTTTTAATTGTATGTGTTAATTCATACATATTCCTTTAAAATAGGATTTTGGCAGATTTCAAGATGTTTTGGATGCACCCTTCTTTTCCATGACCTAAAGGCAAGCATTCTGAACCCCGGGAATATAGTTTTGGTGTGATAGTTGATACGTTTATAACACCACCATATTTCGGAGTATTGTTATTTCATGTGATATGATCATTTAAATGGATGCATTATTGTGATTTCCTTGCTGTTGGAAATGAGCATACTCATGTGATGAAAATCATCCTCATGTACCTTACATGCACGCTGATAAGGAAATCCGGGAAAGCCTTTGCCTTGGGTAGGTGTGAGCTTGTCGCCGTGTCCGTCGGGACGGTTATAATCGGTATGGCATGGTAAGGTATAATGGGTGGTGATTTGTTGGTTGAAGTATTGTTGTTGAGCTAACCATGCAGGGAACATTTATGAACCTCCTGAGTCGGCCATAGATCGAGTCTTGTTCCGGTAACCCCCATACTTGTTTCGTACTGCCACAGGTCCCTACCGTAGGTGGGGTATGGTTCAGTAAGTTGTTAACCCTTGTCTTGGCACACACCGTACAGAGAGTCCATGGTGGAAGATACCGGCTGCATCCGGTAGGCATGCCACCTGGTCCGGGGGCATGGGTGTTTCGGTCGTAGCCGAAGGGGGTAGCTCACCTTGTTTGCGCGCGGTATAAATTTTGTGATCCCATGCTACGTCGAGGTTGTAGCCTCCCCACTTAGAGTTTTGCTTGACAGGTGTCGTGGGTGATTCCAGACACCGGTGAGTTAAGCTGGTGTGTGCAAGTCAGGTGTGTTTTCAATTAAAAGACCATAGACGGAATTAGTCCCGATGGACTAAAGGAATCTGTTACTCATGGGTAAAGAGTACACCCTCTGCAGAGATTAAACCTATTCGAATAGTCATGTCCATGGTTAAGGATTACAGTCTGGGATGGGTCAAGTGTCGGTCTTAGTGTCGGTCTTCGGAGGTGAAACTGTTAAACCAGAACGGGAATTACTACTTGTGACTTGTGATGATTATTACTATTGTTGACTAACCCGTGATATTATTATTATCATCGAATATCTCTGGGATGGTTCTACCTCCGGGATATTCACTATGATTTTTTTTAAAAAGCCCTTTCTGTGGTGTCGCTCAGACGCCCGACTGTGGCATTTCTTTTAAAGCCCTTTCTGTGGTGTCGCTCAGACGCCCGGCTGTGGCATTTCTTTTAAATCCCTTTCTGTGGTGTCGCTCAGACGCCCGACTGTGGCATTTCTTTTAAAGCCCTTTCTGTGGTGTCGCTCAGACGCCCGGCTGTGGTATTTCTTTTTAAAGCCCTTTTCGTGGTGTCGCTAAGACGCCTGGCTGCAGCATGCTTGTTGATTATTTTATAAATATTACTACTGTTATACTATTACTTATTCATAAATAACATGCTTGCATGCATCATAGTCTCATTGATCTTGTGTGGCTAACGTCATGAACATGAGACATTTCCAGCACATCTTTGTTATATTATACCTATGTTCATAATGTTTGCGAGTACATTCAAAGTACTCACTGGCTTGTCCCTGGCTATTGTCTTGGCCAGATTGCTTGCTTGGAGAGGAGCGTTGCGATGACACCCCCGGAACTAAGCAACGGTGATAACAGCCTCGCGAAGATAGGAGTTAACCTGATAAGCTGTTCCCGTGGGAAATGGAGTCCCACAGACCGTGGTGATCCACGAACCGCTTCCGCCCTCAACCACTAGAAACCATTTGTTGTACTCATAGGCCACAATGGTCTTGTACTGCATATTCTGTAATTTTGCTTGGAATATCAGTATCAAGTTGATACTCATCAGCTAACAGTTATCCTTGGGCTGATGAGCACGACGGCCATTTTCTGGAAATTAATACCCGGAAAACCGGTCGCGACAGAAGCTCCAGAAGCGGGCAGTTAATTCTGTTGAACCGGCCGTGCCCCGGTATCTGCGCTGGTCGGAGCAACCAATCATATGGAGTAGAGAGGATCACCCTCCCCGGGTTGACAATCCGGGTCAGCTAGCATTAGTGGTGGCACCCCAGGTTGGAGGTTATAAGTTCACCAAGGTACTCATGGATGGAGGTAGCAGCATTAACATCCTGTACTATGAGACCTTTCGTCGAATGGGGCTAACAGATAAGGAACTCCGGCCTTCAAATACGGTTTTTCATGGTGTGGTACCTGGCAAGTCAGCATACCCTGTTGGGAAGATAGCATTAGAAGTGGCTTTCGGAGATGATCACGATTCCCGGTCTGAGACGCTGACATTCGAGGTGGTGAAAATCAAAAGCCCGAATCACGCCCTGTTCGGTAGACCGGCCTATGCGAAGTTCATGGCACGACCCTGTTATGTCTACTTGCAACTCAAAATGCTAGGTCATAAGGGGACCATCACGGTTCACGGAAGCCACAAGATCGCTTTGGAATGCGAAGAAGGAGATGCAGCTTACGCAGAATAGGTTTGCAGTACCGAAGAACTCAAGTATTACAAAGATAATGTTGATCCGACGGATATGACTCCTTTAAAGAAGCCTACTACAGAGCATGACCCGACCCTGAAGTTTACATCAGCCGCTGAGACTAAGCTTGTTGACTTCGTACCTGGCGATTCGTCCAAGCAGTTCAGTATCAGCACCAATTTGGATCCGAAATAGGAAAGCGCGCTCATCGAGTTCATCCGTGAGAATCGGGACATCTTTGCATGGAAGCCTTCTGACATGCCTGGTGTACCGAGGCAACTCGATGAGCACACTCTTAATGTGGATCCTAAATACAAACCGGTGAAACAGTTCCTCCGTCGGTTCAACGAGGAGAGGCGAAAAGCTATTGGAGAAGAAGTGGCCAGGTTCTTAGCAGCTGGCTTCATTGTTGAGGTTTTCCACCCAGAGTGGCTTGCTAACCTGGTGCTAGTCCTTAAGAAAAACGGCACCTGGCGCATGTGTGTGGATTATACTGATCTTAACAAAGCCTGTCCCGCTGATCCTTTTGCCCTCCCCCATATTGATCAGATTATTGCTGCTACGGCGGGTTGCGAGCATTTATGTTTCCTGGATGCTTATTCCGGCTATCATCAGATCAAAATGGCAGTGAAGGACCAGGAGAAGACGGCGTTCATAACTCCTTTTGGAGCCTTCTGCTATGTGTCTATGCCTTTTGGGCTCAAAAGTGCCCAGGCAACCTATCAACGGTGTGTGCAAAATTGTCTCCACAAACAGATTGGCCATAATGTGCATGCTTATGTGGATGATATCGTTGTTAAATCAAGGAAGAAGGAGACTTTGGTCGATGACTTGAAGGAAACCTTTGATAACCTGAGGACGTACAAGATGATGCTCAATCCGGCTAAATGTGTCTTTGGTGTACCAGCAGGCAAGCTATTGGGTTTTCTGGTGTCCAACAGGGGAATTGAGGCTAATCCGGAGAAGATCACGGCTATCACTTCTCTGGCTAAACCGAAATGTATTAATGATGTTCAACGCTTAGCTTGCCGGATTGCCGCGTTGAGCCGGTTTATCAGTCGCCTCGGCGAGAAGGAAATCCCGTTGTATCAGATGTTGAAGAAAACGGATCAGTTTATCTGGAGTTCTGCCGCGGATCAGGCTTTGGAGGATTTAAAGCAGCAATTGGCCAATCCGCCTATACTCGCCGCCCCCGTTGACAAAGAACCATTATTGCTGTACATCGCTGCTAATGCTCGTGCGGTCAGTGTAGCTATAGTGGTGGAGCGGAAGGAGGCAGGCAAAGAGTACCCGGTGCAGCGTCCGGTTTATTATATCAGCGAAGTGCTTACTGAGTCTAAACAAAGATATCCGCATTGGCAGAAGCTGGTATATGGAGTTTTTATGGCAAGCCGGAAGCTAAAGCATTATTTCCAAGGGCATCCCATCATAGTGGTCAACTCTGCCCCTTTAGGTGATATCATCCAGAACCGTGAAGCAACAGGTCGGATTGCTAAGTGGGCCATAGAACTTGGGCCACACGATTTAAAATACATGCCTCGGACGGTGGTGAAGTCCCAAGCACTTGTCAATTTTATTAACGATTGGACAGAGCTGCAGGCCCCTGAAGAGAAGCCGGATCACACATATTGGACCATCCATTTTGACGGATCACGACAATTGGAGGGCTCGGGGGCTGGAGTCGTATTAACTTCCCCACGAGGTGACAAGTTTTGTTATGTTCTCCGCTTAATGTTCCCTTGTACTAACAAGCAGCTGAGTACGAAGCCTTGCTCCATGGTCTCCTGATGGCTAAAGAGATGAACTTAAGTCGGGTTAAGTGCTTCGGTGACTCGGACCTGGTAGCTCAACAAGTGTCTGGTACTTGGGATTCTAAGGACCCACTCATGGCGGCATATCGTCGTGAGGTGGATGCTGTTGCTGGTCATTTCAAGGGTTATCAGGTGGACCACGTGGACCGTCGAAAGAATGAAGCAGCGGACGCTTTGAGCCGGCTAGGGTCACAGCATAAACCGGTCCCTCCTAATGTCTTTCTCGACGTATTACACAACCCATCGGTTCAGCTACCTGGAGAAGCAGATTTGGCTGTTCCTGATCCAGAGGCTCAGTTGGTGGCGGCACTCCACGTCATTCCGGATTGGACACTTCCTTACCTGGCGTACATGAACCGGGGCGAGTTACCAGAGGATGAGACTCTGGCCAGACAAATAATACGGCGGTCCAAGTCCATGACAATCATCAATGGCGAGTTGCATCATTGCAGTGTATCCGGAGCATTTCAACACTATGTGTCTCCTGAGGAAGGCTGTGAAATTTTACGTGAGATCCATGAAGGGGATTGTGGTCACCACGCCGTTTCAAAGTCTTTGGTGGCTAAGGCGTTTCGCCACGGTTTCTATTGGTTGACTGCCCATGCTGATGCGGAGGATCTGGTCAGGCGATGTGATGGTTGCCAAAAGTTCTCAAGACGCGCTCATGTTCTGGCTCAAGAATTGAGGATGATTCCAATTACTTGGCCATTTGCAACCTGGGGGCTAGATATGGTTGGGCCTTTCAAAAGGTCCAAAGACAAGAAGACCCACCTCCTGGTGGCGGTTGATAAATTTACAAAATGGGTGGAGGCAGAGCCCGTTAGCAAGTGTGATGCAGCCACTGCGGTTCAGTTCATTAAAAAGGTGATTTTCCGGTTTGGCTTTCCACATAGTATCATTACAGACAATGGTACCAATTTGTCTAAGGGTGCCATGAGAGAGTTTTGCGAACGGGAGCACATCCGCCTTGACGTTTCATCGGTGGCACACCCGCAGTCCAACGGTCAAGCAGAAAGAGCTAATCAGGAGATCTTGAGAGGCATCAAACCCCGGCTTATGGTTCCCTTGCTGAGAACATCGGGTTGTTGGGTCGAAGAGTTACCCTCTGTATTATGGAGCATCAATACCACGCCCAAAAGATCAATTGGATACACGCCGTTCTTCATGGTTTATGGAGCAGAGGCGGTTCTCCCTAGTGATATCCGTCATGATTCACCTCGGGTTGCGGCTTATGTTGAAGCGGACAACGAGATGGCCTGGCAAGATGCATTAGACCGGTTGGATGAAGAGCGAGATACAGCAGCTGCCCGCTCGGCGATTTATCAACAAGATCTTCGTCGCTATCACAACCGACGGGTCAGAACCAGAACCTTTCAAGAAGGAGATTTGGTGCTTCGACTCATTCAAGATCAAACCGATATGCATAAGTTATCTCCACCTTGGGAAGGACCGTTCGTGGTCAGCAAAAATCTGCACAATGGATCATACTATCTGATTGATATTCGAGAGCATAAGGACTCACGTAAGTCAGAAGAGGAGACCAGCAGGCCATGGAACATTGCTCATCTTCGGCCTTACTACACCTCAGCCATTTGCTCTGTTTATGTACATATTATGACAATGTATATATTCTCAATATAATAAACCGGATCCTCAGCTAAAGTGGGGTATCTGTTCGTTTCTATCATGTGTGGTTACACGAAGTTGTTCTGTTTTAAAACGACCTCCAGTTTACCCCTTGCAAATATTATCAATATCAATTGGGGGCTCGGTCATGTCTGAACCGATGCAATACCTTTTGATAGGCGAAAGCCACCAGATCACTTGGGGGCTTGGTCGTGTCCGAACCGATGCAACACCTCTTGATCGGCGAAAGCCACCAGATCACTTGGGAACACGGTCAAGTCTGAACCGGTCACGCCTCTTGGTCGGCCTACAGGCCTTAGAGTCACTTGGGGGCTTGGTCGAACCCGAACCATTGCCATGCCACTTGACCGGCGTAATGCCACGAGTCATTTGGGGACCTGGCCGACTGGCACCATAGCTACACCTTTGGGGAGCTTGGCTGCATCTGACCATGGTAACACCATCTGACCGGCTCAGTACAGCCTCTCTTTTTGGAAAAAGTTTTATCATTGCTTTTGCTTTAAATAGTTTTCTTAAGGAGTTGCTATTTATCTTAGTTGTGTTTTTAAACTGACAGTGCTTTGTACCGGTTCAAACAGCCAAATTGGCGGAACACGGTCCATTTTTTAAACCAAGGATTATTTGCCCGGTTTAATTTTTTCTGTTCACATCCTTTTTGGAGTAACAAAAGGCTATTATGATCAAAGCACGGTTTACACAGTAAGCCGGCGTTATATATACAGGAGCTGCTTTCTCCCATGATGGTTGAGGGTTATCAAACCCCCGCTTCAAGATTAAATACGCGCCTACTTCGTGCCCAATGAATGGCAGGTATTTCGTATCACAAAACTTGATCATATTGGCAAATCTCCTGGCGTATCTACATGAAGATTCATAAACTAGATGGCGGAAAAACCGCCCTGGTAGTTTAAGATTTTATGATTACTGGAGATATAAGTTGGCAATACTGACCTTCCAAATAAGGGTATCAGCATAGATGCACGAAGGCATCTCAGGAAGCAAAAAGTATTGTCTATCCTATTACAAGGCGGTTTGGAGCCCAAATAAGATAATTGTTTTTCTTGACAAGATATAACAAGGAAGTTCGATAAAGCTGCCTTCGGTTTACGCCTGCTGACCACCCCAATTTGATTGTTCTGGATCATCCTGCGCCACTTCAGCTTCCTCGTCTCTATCCAGCGGCTGGAAGTCAACAGTGGTCCAGTCGATTCCCATTAATGCTTGAAAGACAGCCTCTTCATGGATCAGTGAAGACGGATCAATATCAGGGGCATAAGTATGCTTACGGATTGGAGGAATCAGATTTTCCGCTTCAGGGATTGGTGCAGCCACTCTTTTGTTCTGGTAATTATACTGAGCTTGATAATGCGACAAATTTGCTTCCTCCACCAATTGGCAGGCCAGAGGGCGCACCGCCCGGTTTATCTCTCTTAAATCCTCTTTGCTGAATTCTGAGCCATCCTCCTTCAAGCTGGGATAGCCTTGAGCCGCTTTAATAGGATCAAAATCGGGCACCCAAGCTTTTGCCCAGATTAAGGCATTAATGGCTCCGGTTCGAGCAGCAGACTTTTTTAGCTCATCAATCCGAGCAGGGAGCATTGACAGTCTCTTCAGAGTATCTTGGATTAAAGTGGGTGCTGGATTATTGTGTGACGCAGTTGCAATAATCCGCTGCGCTCCAGTGTACAGCTGCTCGATTAAGGTGTAGGCGGCTTTCAGTTGCATCCGCACGTCTGACCCCAAGTGGTTAATACGAGTGCCTGTAACATGATCAACAGTTTACAAACCGGGCTATTTTATAAGAGGATCACTATTATTATACAAGTTAGAAGAAGCTTACCAAAGATGGCGGCAGTCATGGCGTGCACTTGTCGCTTTACACTGGTTAATTCATCAGTTACCGGTTTTAGGGCAACCTCCGCATTTTCAATCTTCTTGGTTAAAGCGGCCTTTTCTGTGGCCCAGTTAGCCCGTTCCTTCTTGAAGTCCTCCTTCAGCTGCTCCATGCTGCTTAAAGCGCTGGTTAGCTCTTCCTTTGCCTTGGAGGTTTCATCTTGTTGGGTTTTCAAATTCTCTTGAAGGTCAGCAACTTGGTTTTCTTTGGCCCTTACTTCAGCCTGCATTCCGACAGTTATACGGTTTAACAGCAAACATGAACAATGAAGTACCAACCACATAACAAGTTATGCGCTTTGTACTTGGGGGCTAATGCTTATTTGATCTATAGCTATCAGTTAATTGACAAAGTCCCAAGCTCAGTACAAATATTCAACTTGGCACTTGGGGGCTAATGGCTATTTGCTCTGATAAGTTTCTGATGCCACAGTATGAAGATTAAAGTTTCGGTTTTACTACATCAAGTTAAACCGACCCTTGGGGGCTATATCAAGGAATTTCGAAGCATGGAATTTTTTATGTCAAGACCCGATTCAACTATGATAGGTTGAACCGGCCCTTGGGGGCTACAATGGTGATAAGCAAGAACAAATTCATGGAAGTTACCTCAAGCTTCTCTTTCATCAGCTTTACCAGATTAGCTTCATAATCACGGCTAGTATACAGTCGGTTCAAGTATCCAGAATGCACGTCTTGGGCGCCCAGAGCAGTATATGTTGCCAGATCAACATCCCATTTGCCTTTACTCATGGCAGAAATTTCTTCTTTGGCAGTATGTTTGGCTAAGGCGATGGGATTCCCCGGTTCAGAACGACCAATGCCAGTGATTATGACTTCATCATCCTTAGACTCGCCTGTTTGAACCGGCGTAGTCGGTTTATCGGCAGGTCTGGAAGGGCTAGTGGTTTTCTCAATCCGGATGGGACTGGCTGGCTGGTCAGCAGGACCGGAGGTGTTAACAAAACCTTCATCAGCAGTAACAACTTCATCTCGTACTAGCGGGTCATCAACCACATCTTCATGGATGACCGCTTCAATGTCTGGGGTAACATCCGGTTTAGGAGCAGCGTCTTCTTCAGCTGCCTTATCCAGGCGAGCTTTCTTACTTGGCCTCGGTTTGGCCCTAAAAAGAAGCAGCAAAATCAAGGACAGTACATGTTGAAAACTAGAAAAATCAACAACGTTATGATAGGTGCAAGCTTACCCAAGCACGGTTTTAAGTGGAGGCAGCTGGGTGCCAGTTGACTCGCCAGAAGAGGAGTGCGAGGTGACCTGATAATCGGAGTCAGACGGATTAAGCGGTTGACGAAAACGGCCCGCTTTAGGACGAATACTGACAAGCAAATTAGAGACCTCTGAATGACGTCTTCGAACCGGATTGTTCGGTAAACCGGCGAAGGTAACTACCTGACCACTATGACGAGTTGTGCGGCGCACCTCATGCAGTTGGGTCTTCATAAGAAAGTTGGGATCCAAATAAGCAAGGGGATGAGAAAATTTAACTTTGCGGTTTGTCCGACGGATTTTATGTGAAGGCGGAAGGCTTGAGTCAGAGGAAAGGACAATTACCTCTACATCGTCAGCATGACTAGCTTCAGCATCATCCTGACAAATATTATCATCAATAAGGTGTACAAAAAGTAAACCGAGGGAATCAAGTTCTGCCTCAAGGTCCGGATTACCCACATCATCATCAGCTGGCGGATCAGAGGAAGCGGTGGTTCTCCTTTTTTTAGCAGACTTCTTAACAACCTTGGTCTTGGGCCGGACTGGTCTGTCTGGTTTATCGGTTTTCTCTTGTGGGATTTTCTTGCTCCAAAACGGATCATTACCCTGCATCACACAGATGTCGGCATCAGTAATAAACAAGTACAATAGCATCAAGGCTAATACAAAGGAAAAATGCAGACTTACGGCTGGCGGTTTGTTGATGGCGCAAAAAGGAAGCAGGCCGGTACGAGCGCAGACGTGCTCCGGTTCATTCAAAATTTTCTTTACAGCTTCTGTGACTTCTTCATCAGTAAGCTGGATGTTTACATGCCGCAACGGATCATCAACACTGCTCGTATATTCACACATCAAACCGGAGCGTCGGCCGAGGGGCAGTATACTCCAGGATATCCAACAACGGGCAAGATCAACTCCAGTTAAACCGTTGGCTAGGAAAGCTCTGAGCTTGGACAATTGGGGAGCGTATTTACTCCTCTCTTTGCCAGTTAACCTTTGAGGAAAAGGGTGAGTGTTGCGAAGCCGTTCCGTATGGAGACCAGGCAAGGGATTCTCTTCGGCAGGGGAGGTGTCTTTACAATAGAACCAGGATTTATTCCACTCCTGGGGATGACTGTGCAGTTTCGCATGAGGATAAGTGACTTCTTTCCTTTTCTGGATTGCCATACCACCCAGTTCCATATTGGGGCCATCAGTAAACTCTGTGCGACGGTTCAAGTGAAAGAAATCTCGGAACAATTCCACTTTGGGTTCCTCTTGGAGGTACACTTCGCAAAGCACTTGGAAGTGGCATATATTAGTGACAGAGTTGGGACTGGTATCTTGTGGGCGCAGTTGGAAATTGGCTAAGACATCCCGATAAAACTTTGAACCGGGCGGACTAAAGCCCCGGGCCAGGTGATCCGCAAAAACAACAACCTCTCCCTCTTCAGGGGTTGGAGGACATTCTGTGCCTGGGACTCTCCAGTGGACGGTGTTTTTACTGCTTAAAGCGCCGGTGAGAACTAAGTTGTTCAACTGTGTTTCCGTAACACGGGAAGGAACCCAGTTGCATTCATATATTTTCTTGGCCATGAGGAAATCTACAAGATAAGTAGTTTCGGTTCAAGTATATGTTTGATTAAACAGGATGCATATCTATTTAAACCGAAGGTAGTCCTATCCAAACTGGAGTTATGTAAGGTGGCAACGTCTGGCGGTTCAAACAAGGGGACTAATGATATATACTGGTCCTTCACATTCTCTACGCCAAGGTTAAACCGCCAGATCTAAACATTGAAGGTAATCAAGGGTATACAAACACAGAAACAGATTTCACAAGACTTCTCTACAAACGACGGATCTAAAGACAGTTCAGAAAAAGGAAAATATTTATCAGTTCAAGGCGGAACAATATGGATTCAAAGAGCAGAAAGGTTATTTGGATCTATGAACTTAAGCATGAATTTACAAGACGAATGCTAAAGGCCCATTGGTAAATCACAGTAGGGTTTTCTTGGATCTACCTAGAGGTATGAGTAGGAACATGAGCAGTGAGCAAGAACACGGCAAGAACGCGAAACCCTAGTATGGATCCAGATTGATAGAAACAGAGATCTTACCGGAGCCGGAAGAGACGCGGAAGGACGCCGCGGTTCTCTGGTACGGTCAGGTCGATGCAGCGGCCCAAGACGATGCAGAGATCAGCAGCGGCGACAGAGCTCCGGGACTGGCGGCGTGGAGAAGACGAAGAGAAAGGGGATGAAGGAGAGAAAAGGAAATGACTCTTCGGCCCTATTTATAAGGCAAAGGACATGTGTCAGGCGCGCGAATCCAGGAGCCACAAATTTTGGAGTTGTCGCCGTGATTATTGCGGATCTATTAAACAAAGAAGGCATCATAAAAGCTAGCTTCATGATGACGTCATACCTTTACAGCAACCAAAGAAGGTGACGACACAACGGTTCAACAGATACAGGAAGATGATGAAGACAAAGATTTTGGCAAAGGATTGACATGAACCTGTTCAAATCAATCTGGGGCCTAATGTTGGGGATATTACTGCTGGGCATAAACCGGCCTAAGTGGGCCGGGTTGACTTCATCAGTAATCTAAAGGTGCTAAAGCCCAGAGGCTAGACAAAGGCCCAAGGCCGTAGTTGGTTCAGTATCTGTCGCCGTAAACCGGTGTGTATATAAACTTGTATTATAAGTTAGGAATAGGGAGAGACCAACCCGGGTACGAATATAAACCGGAGATTGGGACTATAAACCGACAGGTGTCACCCGTGTATATAAGGGGACAACCCGATAGCGGTTCAGGATAGAGAACAATAACTCGAGGCCTAGGCGAAGCTTGTTTGCTCCCTAGTCATCGAAACCCCATCAATTCCATCACAAACTAGACGTAGGCTTTTACCTTGATCGAAGGGGCCGAACTAGTATAAACTCCCTGTGTCCCTTGTCCGTTTTAACCCCTTCGAGTTAACCCGTTGTGATAGCTCCACGACTAAGTCCTTTCACTAGGACATCTGCCGTGACAAACCCACGACAGTACTGATTTCACAGTTTCGCGAGGGATGGAGTTGGGGCCGTATTGCTACGCTTTCTCGGAACGTGCCAGGCGTTCTTGTTGTAGGTTACTCCGGGCGCGCTTGACGGTGTCCGGGCGTTTAAAAGCCGGACTGGAGAATTGCCTTGAGAGGCTGCTCTGTACTTCCGGTGCCAGTGCCGCCGTATGCTCCTCCGTTTGGAGAGAGCATTTGGTGTTTCCATTGACAGTGATGACTCCTCGAGGGCCTGGCATCTTGAGCTTGAGGTAGGCGTAGTGCGGCACCGCATTGAACTTTGCAAACGCAGTTCGTCCGGGCAGTGCGTGATAGCCACTACGGAATGGGACTATGTCGAAGATTAGCTCCTCGCTTCGGAAATTATCCGGGGATCCGAAGACCACTTCAAGTGTAACTGAGCCTGTACAGTTGGCCTCTACACCTGGTATGACGCCCTTAAAGGTCGTTTTTGTGGGTTTAATCCTTGAGTGATCTTTCCCATTTTCTGCACTGTATCCTGATAAAGCAGGTTAAGGCTGCTTCCACCGTCCATAAGGACTCTAGTGAGATGAAATCCGTCAATGATTGGGTCTAGATCCAATGCAGTGAATTCGCCATGACGGATGCTAGTGGGGTGGTCCCTTCGATCAAAAGTGATCGGCCAGGAGGACCATGGGTTGAACTTTGGGGCGACTGGCTCCAACGCATATACGTCCCTAAGTGCACGCTTCCGCTCCCGCTTGGGGATGTGGGTTGCGTATATCATGTTCACTGTCCGCACTTGTGGGGGGGAACCCTTCTGACGCCAGCGCTTGGGTTGCTTCTTGGAGGGGTCATCCCTCGTTGTTTCGTCGCCATTGCCTTCTTTGGGTGTATCCACCATATATATGTCATATGACGAGGTGGCTTTCTAGTGCCCTATAGGCGCTGGTTCATGTTCATCTCCTACATCGTCGTCCATACCATCGATGTCTTCGGAGTCGAAGTATAGCATGTAGGTTAAATCATCGACAGTGGCTACGAAGTGGGTGGTGGGTGGGCATCGAATTTCTTCGTCGTCCGCATCCCAATCCTGTTGGCCAAAATCCTGCCAGGACTCTCCTGACAAAGAGGGAGACCTTAGTGAATTCAGAATATCGCCGAAGGGCGAGTACTGAAAGATATCAGCGACGGTGAATTCCATGATCGGCGCCCAATCGGATTCAGGGGCACAGAGGGTTCGGAGTCCGGATAAGAGTCCGGCACCTTGGAGTCACGGGCTTCGCAGAGGATAAGGCTGGTGTTTGGCTCGATCGCTGTTGAGACTGCAGCACTCGAGGCGGTGTCTAGCCACCCGTCCTCGATCGGCGCTGTTTGCTCTGAGCTAAGGGTGCGACCTCCAGGGCACTGTTCGATGGCAGAGTTAGGTCATGCCTATCATGACAATGCGGTGCGCCCGGCTGCAGCTCGAATCCGTCGAAGATCAAGTCTCCGCGGATGTCAGCCGTGTAGTTCAAGCTTCCAAATCTGACCTGATGGCTAGGGGCGTAGCTTTCAATCTGCTCCAGATGGCCAAGCGAATTGGCCCGCAGTGCAAAGCCGCCGAATAAAAAGATCTGTCCGGGGAGAAAAGTCTCACCCTGGACCGCATCGCTGTTGATGATCAGAGAAGCCATCGGGGCTCAAGGTGACGACACAGAGGAACTCTCAATGAAAGCACCAATGTCGGTGTCAAAACCGGCGGATCTCGGGTAGGGGGTCCCGAACTGTGCGTCTAGGCGGATGGTAACAGGAGACAAGGGACACAATGTTTTTACCCAGGTTCAGGCCCTCTCGACGGAGGTAAAACCCTACTCCTGCTTGATTAATATTGATGATATGGGTAGTACAAGAGTAGATCTACCACGAGATCAGAGAGGCTAAACCCTAGAAGCTAGCCTATGGTATGATTGTTGTTCGTCCTATGGACTAAAACCCTCCGGTTTATATAGACACCAGAGAGGGCTAGGGTTACACAGAGTCGATTACAACGGAAGGAGATCTTCATATCCGTATCGCCAATCTTGCCTTCCACGCCAAGGAAAGTCCCATCCGGACACGGGAAGAGGTCTTCAATCTTGGATCTTCATGGTCCAAGAGTCCGACCAAAGGTTATAGTCCGGCTATCCGGACACCCCCTAATCCAGGACTCCCTCAATGTCCAAAACAGAATATAATATAGCATGGAACAATCAAAAATTATAGATACGTTGGAGACGTATCAAGCATCCCAAGCTTAATTCCTGCTCGTCCTGGAGTAGGTAAATGATAAAAACAGAATTTTTGATGTGGAATGCTACTAGGCATAATTTCAATGTGATTCTTCTTAATTGTGCTATGACTATTTAGATCCGAAAGATTCAAGATAAAAGTTCAATATTGACATAAAAATAATAATACTTCAAGCATACTAACTAAGCAATTATGTCCTCTCAAAATAACATGGCCAAATAAAGTTCATCCCTACAAAATCATATAGTTTAGTCATGCTCCATTTTCGTCACACAAGAAAGCTCTCATTATGCACAACCCCGATGACAAGCCAAGCAATTGTTTCATACTTTAGTAATCTCAAACCTTTTGAACCTTCACGCAATACATGAGCGTGAGCCATGGATATAGCACTATGGGTGGAATAGAATATAATGATGGGGGTTATGTGGAGAAGACAAAAATGGGAGAAATTCTCACATCAACGCGGCTAATCAATGAGCTATGGAGATGCCCATCGATTGATGTTAATGCAAGGAGTAGGGATTGCCATGCAACGGATGCACTAGAGCTATAAATATATGAAAGCTCAACAAAAGAAACTAAGTGGGTGTGCATCCAACTTGCTTGCTCACGAAGACCTAGGGCCTTTGAGGAAGCCCATTGTTGGAATATACAAGCCAAGTTCTATAATGAAAATATCCCACTAGTATATGAAAGTGACAAAATAAGAGACTCTCTATCATGAAGATTATGGTGCTACTTTGAAGCACAAGTGTGGTAAAAAGGATAGTAACATTGTCCCTTCTCTATTTTTCTCTCATTTTTTGGGCCTTCTTTTTTTATGGCCTTTTTTTCCTCACTTGGGACAATGCTCTAGAAAATGATGATCATCACACTTCTATTTATTTACATCTCAATGATTACAACTCGATAATAGAACAAAGTATGACTCTATATGAATGCCTCCGGTGGTGTACCGGGATATGCAATGAACCAAGAGTGACATGTATGAAAGAATTATGAATGGTAGCTTTGCCACAAATACTATGTCAACTACATGATCATGCAAAGCAATATAACAATGATGAACGTGTCATGATAAATGGAACGGTGGAAAGTTGTACGGCAATATATCTCGGAATGGCTATGGAAATGCCATAATAAGTAGGTATGGTGGCTGTTTTGAGGATGATATAAGGAGGTTTATGTGTGAACGAGCGTATCATATCACGGGGTTTGGATGCACCGGCGAAGTTTGCACCAACTCTGAATGTGAGAAAGGGCAATGCACGGTACCGAAGAGGCTAGCAATGATGGAAAGGTGAGAGTGCGTATAATCCATGGACTCAACATTAGTCATAAAGAACTCACATACTTATTGCAAAAATCTACAAGTCATCAAAAACCAAGCACTACGTTCATGCTCCTAGGGGGATATATTGGTAGGAAAAGACCATCGCTCGTCCCCGACCGCCACTCATAAGGAGGACAATCAAAGAACACCTCATGTTTAAAATTTGTTACATAACGTTTACCATGCGTGCATGCTACGGGACTTGCAAACTTCAACACAAGTATTTCTCAAATTCACAACTACTCAATTAGCACAACTTTGATATCACTACCTCCATATCTCAAAACAATCATCAATCATCAAACTTCTCTTAGTATTCAACACACTCATAAGAAAGCTTTTACTAGTCTTGAATACCTAGCATATTAGGATTATTTAAGAAAATTACCATGTTGTTTAAGACTCTCAAAATAATCTAAGTGAAGCATGAGAGAATAATAATTTCTATACAACAAAACCACCAGCATGCTCTAAAGGATATAAGTGAAGTACTAGAGCAAAAACTATATAACTCAAAAGATATAAGCGAAGCACATAGAGTATTCTAATAATTTCCGAATCATGTGTGTGTCTCTCAAAAGGGATGTACAGCAAAGATTATTGTGGCAAACAAACAAATAAAGACTCATATCATACAAGATGCTCCTAGCAAAACACATATCATGTGGCGAATAAAAATATAGCTCCAAGTAAAGTTACCGATGGAAGTAGACGAAAGAGGGGATGCCTTCCGGGGCATCCCCAAGCTTTGGATTTTAGGTGTCCTTAGATTATCTTGGGGTGCTATGGGAATCCCCAAGCTTAGGCTCTTGCCACTCCTTGTTCCATAATCCATCAAAATCTTTTACCCAAAACTTGAAAACTTCACAACACAAAACTTAACAGAAAATCTCATGAGCTCCGTTAGCGAAAGAAAACAAAAGATCACTTCAAGGTACTGTAATGAACTCATTCTTTATTTATATTGGTGTTTAACCTACTATATTCCAACTTCTCTATGGTTTATAAACTCTTTTACTAGCTATAGATTCATTAAAATAAGCAAACAACACACGAGAAACAGAATCTGTCAAAAACAGAATAGTCTGTAGTAATCTATAACTAACACCAACTTCTGGAACTCCAAAACATTTACCAAAATAGGACGACCTAGACAATTTGTTTATTGATCAGCAGCAATTCGAATCAATATTTTATCACGTACTGGTGACTTTTAACAATTATTTTCGTGAACAGAAAGTTTCTAGAATTTACAGCAAGGTCAAATAACTATCATCCAAGAAGATCCTATAGGTTAAACTTGGCACAAACACTAATTAAAACATAAAAAGACATCTAACCAGAGGCTGGATCAAAGATTTATTCCTAAACAGAAGCAAAAAGAAAAAAAAGAAAAAAAAATAAAATTGGGTTGCCTCCCAACAAGCGCTATCGTTTAACGCCCCTAGCTAGGCATAATAGCAAGGATAGATCTAGGTATTGCTATCTTTGGTAGGCAATCCATAAGTGGCTCTCATAATCGATTCATAAGGTAATTTTATATTTATTTCTAGGGAAGTGTTCCATGTCTTTCCTTCAGGGAAATTGGAATCTAATATTGCCTTCCTTCATATCAATAATTGCACCAATCGTTCTAAGGAAAGGTCTACCAAGAATAATAGGACATGAAGGATTGCAATCTATATCAAGAACAATAAAATCTATGGGCACATAATTCCTATTTGTAACAATAAGAACATCATTAATTCTTCCCATAGGTTTCTTAGTGGTGGAATCCGCAAGGTGCAAGTTTAGAGAGCAATCATCAAAATCACGGAAACCTAGCAAATCACATAAAGTCTTTGGAATCATGGACACACTAGCACCCAAATCACACAAAGCATAGCATTCATGATCTTTAATTTTAGAGTCAATTACACCAATGGTGCTTGAACTTGGCGTAGACGGTCACTCTGATGCTAGAACTTGTGGCATACATTAAACTGGTGCAAAAATTTGGCTCGAACGTGCGAATACAATGCAAAATCATATTTGCATACGAAATCAATGCTGACTCGGCACGCAAGCATGGCGTGAGGCCCGCTGTCAGTAACAGGAAGGCTAAGAGGAGGGTGTGTGGCCTTTTTTCTGCAAAACCCCCCTCGAATCGCCATTTTTTGTCATGTCTGTCAGTAAAGTGTGAAAATAAACTAAAAACAAAGTTTTTTTAGTGTCTACTAGAACCCGCGACCATGCCCAGCACACAGTAGGACGTAGCCACTCCACCCGTGTGGTCTTCACGTCACACATCGATAACTATAGTTTTTTTAGACGATGGATAACTATAGTTAATATAGGAGAATGAACACGCTCATTAAGCTGAAATGGACAGCGGTCAATGCAGCCCATTTGCACCTTTTCATTTTTAGATGTTTCTAAATGGTATGTAAATTTTAATGTCAATAATAAAAATACAGTTTAATTATTCATGTGGTATAAATATTATTTATACATACAAACCAAATAACTTAAGTTTCACAATTATTCACAGATTATTTTAAAAAATATTCATATATTTAAATTAATATTTGTGGATTATAAAAATGTTTGGATAACTTATAAAAATATAAATATTTCTAATATTACAATTCCAAAGTATATCATTTTACTTCTACATACATTTCCATAATTATATGGACATTTTTATATGTCATTGTTTGTATAATTAAATATTCATAACTGAAAATTAAAATGCCATATGAATATTTAATCATGGCTAATATTAAATTATTTATTTTTAATATAAATCACTAGTTAAAATTATACCGCACGAATGTGTGTATTCATCATTTTCTATAATTTAAATATAAGCTTCAAGTGTATAATTTTGTATACATTAAATATTTTTATTTAATAAAAAATTAAATATACGTATTTACAAAACCTTTTTATATAATACATTGGTGTACATTTAAATGTTTCAATTTACTAATCATTGTTTGTATGTATAATATTTTTGAGGGTTTTGTATGCATAATATTTATAAAACACAAATATTTGAACATTATCTTTATTACTTATGTTTTACAAATATATTAAAAAACTAGTGCATGCAAAATGGCTACACTATCTGCAGCCTAGATAAGCCCCACATGTGTCCTCTTCATACTACACTAAGAGCTTTTATCAATATTTGTCATTGATCGCTCAAAAAAATTTCAGTATTTGTCATTGCAACGTTAATGGTGGAGTTGCTTGGATGGCCTGCTATCCAGCAGCTGGTCTCGTGTTCTATGGAGGTTGTCTGTTCCTGTTTTTATTTTCACATACTGACAGGCGGCCCCCATGTTTCATAGAGTCGAAAAATAAAATGACATCTACCGCATTGACAGGGGCTTTTCACAATTTTTGAGGGGGTTTTCGCAAAAAAAGAGCCGCACACACTCCTCTATCACTGACAGCGGGCCACACGACACGCCGGAGTCCAAGCCTGCGCCGATTTCATATCCAAGCGCGATTAGCACCGTATTTGCATGTCTGTGCCAAGTTTTTGCACCAATTCAATATATGCCGCAAGTTCTAGCACCAAACTGACCACTCATCATAAAGTTTTCTAGGGATAGAAACTTCCAACTCAAGTTTTTCTTCATAAGATTGCATCAAAGCATCAATGATATATTTAGTAAAGGCTTTATTTTGACTATAAGCATGAGGAGAATTTAGCACGAATTGCAACAAGGAAATACAATCTATCAAAGAGCAATTATCATAATTAAATTCCATGAAATCCAGAATAGTGTGTTCATTAATATCTAGAGTTTTGGTCTCTTCAATCCCACTTTTACCAATTTTTGCATCAAGATCTAAAAACTCCAAATTTTTGGAACGCCTTCTAGGTAAAGGTGGATCATAATCAGTCACATCATTATCAAGATTCATATTGCAAAACAAAGATTTAATAGGGGACACATCAATAACCTTTAGATCTTCATCTTTATTTTCATAGAAACTAGAAGAACACGCTTTCACAAAACAATCTTTCTTAGCACGCATCCTAGCGGTTCTTTCTTTGCACTCATCAATGGAAATTCTCATGGCTTTGAGAGACTCATTGATATCATGCTTAGGAGGAATAGATCTAAGTTTTAAAGAATCAACATCAAGAGAAATTCTATCAACATTCCTAGCCAATTCATCAACTTGAAGCAATTTTTCTTCAAGCAAAGGATTGAAATTCTTTTGCGAATTCATAAATTCCTTTACACTAGTCTCAAATTTAGAAGGCATCTTATTAAAATTTCCATAAGAATTGTTGTAGGAATTACCATAATTATTAGAGGAAGTACTAGGATAAGGCCTAGGATTAAAGTTTCCTCTATACGCGTTGTTACCAAAATTATTCCTACCAACAAAATTCACATCCATAGATTCATTATTATTATCAATCAAAGTAGACAAAGGCATATCATTAGGATCAGAAGAAACACTCTTATTAGCAAATAATTTCATAAGTTCATCCATCTTTCCACTCAAAACATTAACTTATTCTATCGCATGCACTTTTTTATTAGTGGATCTTTCGGTGTGCCATGAGAATAATTAACAATAATATTATCTAGGAGTTTAGTAGCTTCTCCTAAAGTGATTTCCATCAAAGTGCCTCCCGCGACCGAATCTAAAAGATTTCTAGAAGTAAAATTCAATCCGGCATAAAAATTTTGTATAATCATCCGCAAATTCAAACCATGCGTAGGGCAATTATGTATCATTAATTTCATCCTCTCCCAAACTTGTGCAACGTGCTCATGATCAAGTTGCTTAAAATTCATAATATCGTTTCTAAGAGAGATAATCTTAGCAGGAGGAAAATACTTACAGATAAAAGCATCTTTGCACTAATTCCAAGAACCAATACTATTTTTAGGCAAAGGCGAAAACCAAGCTTTAGCACGATCTCTAAGCGAAAAACAAAATAGCTTTAATTTAATGATATCATTGTCCACATCTTTCTTATTTTGCATATCACACAAATCGATGAAGCTACTTAGATGGGTAGCAGCATCTTCACTAGGAAGGCCGGCAAATTGATCTTTCATGAAAAGATTCAACAAGGCAGCATTGATTTCACAAGATACAATATCGGTAAGAGGAGCAACCGGAGTGCTAAGAAAATCATTGTTGTTGGTATTTGTGAAATCACACAATTTAGTATTATCTTGAGCCATCATGACAAGCAAGCAATCCAACACACGAGCAAACAAGAAGCAAGCGAAAAAAAGCGAACGGAAAAGAGAGGGCAAATAAAACGGCAAGGGTGATGTGGGGGATAGGAAAATGAGAGGCAAATGGGAAATAATGTAATGCGGGAGATAAGGGTTTGTGATGGTACTTGGTATGTTGACTTTTGCGTAGACTCCCTGGAAACGGCACCAGAAATCCTTCTTGCTCCCTCTTGAGCACTGCGTTGGTTTTCCCTTGTAAAGGAAAGGGTGATGCAGTAAAGCAGCGTAAGTATTTCCCTCAGTTTTTGAGAACCAAGGTATCAATCCAGTATGAGGCCACGCATGAGTCCCTCGCACCTACACAAACAAATAAATCCTTGCAACCAACGCGATAAGGGGTTGTCAATCCCTACACGGTCACTTACGAGAGTGACATCTGATAGATATGATAAGATAATATTTTGGTATTTTTATGATAAAGATGCGAAGTAAAATAGAACGCAATAAAAATAACTAAGTGTTGGAAGATTAATATGATGGAAAATAGACCCGGGGGCCATAGGTTTCACTAGTGGCTTCTCTCGAGAGAATAAGTATTACGGTGGGTGAACAAATTACTGTTGAGCAATTGATAGAATTGAGCATAGTTATGAGAATATCTAGGTATGATCATGTATATAGGCATCACGTCCGAGACAAGTAGACCGACTCCTGCCTGCATCTACTACTATTACTCCACACATCGATCGCTATCCAGCATGCATCTAGAGTATTAAGTTCATAAGAACAGAGTAACGCCTTAAGTAAGATGACATGATGTAGAGGGATAAACTCATGCAATATGATATAAACCCCATCTTGTTATCCTCGATGGCGACTATACAATACGTGCCTTGCTGCCCCTACTGTCACTTGGAAAGGACACCGCAAGATTGAACCCAAAGCTAAGCAATTATCCCATTGCAAGAAAGATCAATCTAGTAGGCCAAACCAAACTGATGATTCAAAGAGACTTGCAAAGATAACCAATCATCCATAAAAGAATTCAGAGGAGATTCAAATATTGTTCATAGATAAACTTGATCATAAACTCACAATTCATCGGTCTCAACAAACACACCGCAAAAGAAGATTACATCGAATAGATCGGGAGAACATTGTATTGAGATCCAAAAAGAGAGAAGAAGCCATCTAGCTAATAACTATGGACCCGAAGGTCTGAGGTAAACTACTCACACATCATCGGAGAGGCTATGGTGTTGATGTAGAGGCCCTCCGTGATCGATCTCTCCTCCGACGGAGCTCCGTAACAGGCCCCAAGATGGGAACTCACGGGTACAGAAGGTTGCGGTGGTGGAATTAGGTTTTTGGCTCCGTATCTGGTAGTTTGGGGGTACATAGGTATATATAGGAGGAAGGAGTACGTCAGTGGAGCAACATGGGGCCCACGAAGGTGGAGGGCGCGCCTAGGGGGTAGGCGCGCCCCCTACCTCGTGCCCTCCTGGTTGATTGCTTGACGTAGGGTCCAAGTCCTCTGGATCACGTTCGTTCCGAAAATCACGTTCCCGAAGGTTTCATTCCGTTTGGACTCCGTTTGATATTCTTTTTCTGCAAAACTCTGAAATAGGCAAAAAACAGCAATTCTCGGCTGGGCCTCCGGTTAGTAGGTTAGTCCCAAAAATAATATAAAAGTGTATAATAAAGCCCAATGTGTCCAAAACAGAATATAATATAGCATGGAACAATCAAAAATTATAGATACGTTGGAGATGTATCACGCGCCCCCACCCCTTGTCCAATTCGGACTTGCCATGGGGGGCTCCTCTTGTGGCCTGCCTCCCTCTCTCCACTATGGCCAATGAGGCCCAATAACTTCCTCGGGGGTTCCGGTAACCTCCCGGTACTCCAAAAAATCCCCAAACCTCTTCGGAACAATTCCGGTGTCCGTACATAACCTTCCAATATATTAATCTTTACCTCTCGACCATTTCGATACTCCTCGTCATGTCTGTGATCTCATCTGGGACTCGGAACAAACTTCAGTCACCAAAACACATAACTCATAATACAAATCGTCATCGAACATTAAGCGTGCGGACCCTACGGGTTCGAGAACTATGTAGACATGACCAAGACACATCTCCAGTCAATAACCAATAGCGGAACCGTGATGCTCATATTGGTTCCTACATATTCTAGAAGATCTTTATCAGTCAAACCTTAATAACAACATACGTTATTCCCTTTGTCATCGGTATGTTACTTGCCCGAGTTTCGATCGTCGGTATCATCATACCTAGTTCAATATCATTACCGGCAAGTCTCTTTACTCATTCTGTACTGCATGATCCCGCAACTAGCTCATTATTCACATTACTTGCAAGTCCTATAGTGATGTGCATTACCGAGAGGGCCTAGAGATACCTCTCCGATACTCGGAGTGACAAATCCTAATCTCGATCTATGCCACCCCAACAAACACCTTCAGGGACACCTATAGAGCATATCTATAATCACCTAGTTATGTTGTGATGTTTGATAGCACACAAGGTGTTCCTCCGGTATTCGGGAGTTGCATAATCTCATAGTCAGAGTAATATGTATAAGTCATGAAGAAAGCAATAGCAATAAAACTTAACGATCATTATGCTAAGCTAATGGATGGGTCTTGTCCAACACATCACTCTCTAACGATGTGATCCCATTGATCAAATGACAACACATGTCTATGGTCAGGAAACTTAACCATCTTTGATTAACGAGCTAGTCTAGTAGAGGCATACTAGGGACACTCTGTTTGTCTATGTATTGACACATGTACTAAGTTTCCGGTAAATACAATTCTAGCATGAATAATAAAAATTTATCATGATTATTGCCTCTAGGGCACATTTCCTTCAGTCTCCAACTTGCACTAGAGTCAATAATCTAGATTACATAGTAATGATTCTAACACCCATGGAGTCTTGGTGCTAATCATGTTTTTCTCGTGGAAGAGGCTTAGTCAATGGGTCTGCAACATTCAGATCCGTATGTATTTTGCAAATCTCTATGTCTCCCTCCTTGACTTGATCGCGGATGGAATTGAAACATCTCTTGATATGTTTGGTTCTCTTATGAAATCTGGATTCCTTCTCCAGGGCAATTGCTCCAGTATTGTCACAAAAGATTTTCATAGGACCGGATGCACTAGGTATTACACCTAGATCGGATATGAACTCCTTCATCCAGACTCGTTCATTTGCTTCACACGTAGATCCCGCCACGACGCTCTGCTTGGAACTGCACCAGCTGACAGCTCCACCATTCAATATCAATAAGTATCCGGTTTGTGACTTAGAGTCATCCGGATCAGTGTCAAAGCTTGCATCGACGTAACCATTTACGACAAGCTCTTTGTCATCTCCATAAATGAGAAACATATCCCTAGTCCTTTTCAGCTATTTCAGGATGTTCTTGACCGCTGTCCATAGGTCCACTCCTGGATTACTTTGGTACCTCCCTGCTAAACTTATAGCAAGGCACACATCAGGTCTGGTACACAGCATTGCATACATGATAGAACCTATGGCTGAGGCATAGGGAATGACTTTGATTTTCTCTCTATCTTCTGCAGTGGTCGGGCATTGAGTCTGACTCAACTTCACATCTTGTAACACAGGCAAGAACCCTTTATTTGACTGATCCATTTCGAAATTCTTCAAAACTTTATCAAGGTATGTGCTTTGTGAAAGTCCATTTATGCGTCTTGATCTATCTCTATAGATCTTGATGCCCAATATATAAGCAGCTTCACCGAGGTCTTTCATTGAAAAATTCTTATTCAAGTATCCTTTTATGCCATCCAGAAATTATGTATTATTTCCAATCAACAATATGTCATCCACATATAATATTAGAAATGCTACAGAGCTCCCACTCACTTTCTTGTAAATACAGGCTTGTCCAAAAGTCTGTATAAAACCATATGCTTTTATCACACTAACAAAGCGTATATTCCAACTCCAAGAGGCTTTTACCAGTCCATAAATGGATCGCTGGAGCTTGCACACTTTGTTAGCACCTTTAGGATCGACAAAACCTTTTGGTTGCATCATATACAACTCTTCTTTAAGATATCCATTAAGGAATGAAGTTTTGACATCCATATGCCAAATTTCATAATCACAAAATGCGGCAATTGCTAACATGATTCGGACAGACTTAAGCATCGCTACGGGTGAGAAGGTCTCATCGTAGTCAACTCCTTGAACTTGTCGAAAACCTTTTGCAACAAGTCGGGATTTGTAGACAGTAACATTATCGTCAACGTCAGTCTTCTTGTTGAAGATCCATTTATTTTCTATGGCTTGCCAATCATCGGGCCAGTCAACCAAAGTCCACACTTTGTTATCACACATGGATCCCATCTCAGATTTCATGGCCTCAAACCATTTCGCGGAATCTGGGATCATCACCGCTTCCTCATAGTTGAACAGGATTACCGTACCACTCTGATGTGGACCGTACTTTAGTTGACCTACGAGGTTCGGTATTAACTTGATCTGAAGTTTCATGATCATCATCATTAGCTTCTTCACTAATTGGTCCAGGAATCACTGGAACTGATTTCTGTGATGAACTACTTTCCAATTCGGGAGAAGGTACAATTACCTCATCAAGTTCTACTTTCCTCCCGCTCACTTCTTTCGAAAGAAACTCCTTCTCTAGAAAGGATCCATTCTTAGCAACAAATATCTTGCCTTCGGATCAGTGATAGAAGATGTACCCAACAGTTTCCTTTGGCTATCCTATGAAGACACATTTTTCCGATTTGGGTGCGAGCTTATCAGGTTGAAGCTTTTTCACATAAGCATCGCAGCCCCAAACTTTAAGAAACGACAGCTTAGGTTTCTTGCTAAACCACAGCTCATATGGTATCGCCTCAACGGATTTAGATGGTGCCCTATTTAACGTGAATGCAGTCGTCTCTAAAGCATAACCCCAGAACTATAGCGGTAAATCGGTAAGAGACATCATAGATCGCACCATATCTAATAACGTATGGTTACGACGTTCTGACACACCATTACGCTATGGTGTTCCATGTGGCGTGTGTTGCGAAACTATTCCACCTTGTTTCAAATGAAGACCAAACTCGTAACTCAAATATTGGCCTCCACGATCATATCATAGAAACATTATTTTCTTGTTACGATGATTTTCCACTTCACTTTGAAATTCTTTGAACTTTTCAAATGTTTCAGACTTATGTTTCATTAAGTATATATACCCATATCTGCTCAAATCATCTCTGAAGGTCGGAAAATAATGATACCCGCCGCGAGCCTCAACACTCATCAGACCGCATACATCAGAATGTATTATTTTCAATAAGTCAGTAGCTCGCTTAATTGTTTCGGAGGACGGAGTCTTAGTCATCTTGCCCATGAGGCATGGTCCGCAAGCATCAAGTGATTTATAATCAAGTGATTCCAAAAGCTCATCAGCATGGAGTTTCTTCATGCGCTTTACACCAATATGACCTAAATGGCAGTGCCACAAATAAGTTGCACTATATTATTAACTTTGCATCTTTTGGCTTCAATATTATGAATATGTGTATGACTACAATCGAGATTCAACAAAGGACACTCATTAAGGGTGCATGACCATAAAAGATCTTACTCATATAAATAGAACAACCATTATTCTCTGATTTAAATGAATAACTGTCTCGCATCAAACAAGATCCAGATATAATGTTCATGCTCAACGCTGGCACTAAATAACAATTATGCAGGTCTAAAACTAATCCCTAAGGTAGATGTAGAGGTAGTGTGCCGACGGCGATCACATTGACCTTGGAACCATTTCCGACGCGCATCGTCAGCTCATCCTTAGCCAATCTTCGTTTAATCCATAGCCCCTGTTTCGAGTTGCAAATATGAGCAATAGAACCAGTATCAAATACCCAGGCGCTACTACGAGCATTAGTAAGGTACACGTCAATAACATGTATATCAAATATACCTTTCACTTTGTCATCCTTCTTATCTGCCAAATACTTGGGGCAGTTCCGCTTCCAGTGACCAGTCCCTTTGCAGTAGAAGCACTCAGTTTCAGGCTTAGGTCCAGACTTGGGCTTCTTCCCGGGAGCAGCAACTTGCTTGCTATTCCTCTTGAAGTTCCCATTCTTCCCTTTGCCCTTTTTCTTGAAACTAGTGGTCTTGTTAACCATCGACACTTGATGCTCCTTCTAGATTTCTACCTCTGCAGCCTTTAGCATTGCGAAGAGCTCGAGAATAGTCTTTTCCATCCCTTGCATGTGATAGTTCATCATGTAGCCTTTATAGCTTGGTGGCAGTGATTGAAGAACTCTGTCAATGATACTATCATCAGGAAGATTAATTCCTAGTTGAGTCAAGTGGTTATGGTACCCAGACATTCTGAGTATGTGTTCACTAACAGAACTATTCTCCTCCATCTTGCAACAATAGAACTTGTTGGAGACTTCATATCTATCAACTTGGGCATTTCCTTGAAATATTAACTTCAACTCCTAGAACATCTTATATGCTCCATGACGTTCAAAATGTCTTTGAAGTCCCGATTCTAAGCCGTAAAGCATGGCACACTAAACTATCGAGTAGTCATCAGCATTAGTCTGCCAGACGTTCATATTGTCTGGAGTTGCTCCTGCAGCGGGCCTTACACCTAGCGGTGCTTCTAGGACGTAATTCTTCTGTGCAGCAATGAGTATAATCCTCAAGTTACGAACCCAGTCCGTGTAGTTGCTACCATCATCTTTAAACTTAGCCTTCTCTAGGAACACATTAAATTTCAAGGGAACGGTAGCACGGGATATTGATCTACAACAACATAGATATGCAAAAACTATCAGGACTACGTTCATGATAAATTAAAGTTCAATTAATCATATTACTTAAGAACTCCCACTTAGATAGACATCCCTCTAGTCATCTAAATGATCACGTGATCCATATCAACTAATCCATGTCCGATCATCACGTGAGATGGAGTAGTTTTCAATGGTGAACATCTCTATGTTGATCATATCTACTATATGATTCACGTTCGATCTTTCGATCTCAGTGTTCCGAGGCCATATCTGCATATGGTAGGCTCGTCAAGTTTAACCCGAGTATTCTACACGTGCAAAATCGGCTTGCACCTGTTGTATGTGAACGTAGAGCTTATCACACCCGATCATCATGTAGTGTCTCAGCACTATGTACTATAGCAATGGTGCACACTCAGGGAGAACACTTATACCTTGAAATTTAGTGAGGGGTCATCTTATAATGCTACCACCGTACTAAGAAAAATAAGATGCATAAAAGATAAACATCACATGCAATCAAAATATGTGACATGATATGGCCATCATCCTCTTGTGCCTTTGATCTCCATGTCCAAAGCACTGTCATGATCTCCATTGTCACTGGCTTGACACCTTGATCTGCATCGTAGAGTCGTTGTCGACTCACCAACTATTGTTCTATGACTATCGCTACCGTGATAAAGTAAAGCAATTACATGGCGATCGCATTTCATACAACAAAGTGACAACCATAAGGCTCCTTCCAGTTGCCGATAACTTTTACAAAACACGATCATCTCATACAACAATTTATATCTCATCATGTCTTGACCATATCATATCACAACATTGTAACATCCCAAATTTTCAATTTGGAGTGTTATACATAGGTCATTCATGCATCTCATATTTTATTGCATTTTGTTTTGCGATCCTTGAAATTCTAAGCAACTCAAGGACCCACGAAGAGAGTTGGGGATTTCACGTTTTTCACATTTGAATTTTATCAAATATCGAAACAAGGATCACCTTGATTTTAATTATTTTTCCCTCCGTTAATATTTCATATTAAAAATATATGAGAGGAGATAATATGACTTCTCCAAAATAAAATGAATATTGGAAGAAAAATTATTAAAATAAATTAAGAATTTTATTCGGAGTTTTATTGCTATTTTTATTTGAATTAGGAAAAATATGCATTTTTCAAAATTGCATTAGAGGCCCAAATAAATGTTCACTTTGTCCGCAATATTATTAGAGGACTGTGAAAATTTATTTCAGGATATTTGGAGTCGGTTTAGTATTTCTTTCGTAAGTTTTCTACGCCAGGATTTTAAAAAAAGTTGAACCGACCTAACCGGGCCTTGTCCGACTAGGACTCCTGGCCCGGCTGGCTTTATAAGGCGAGGCCCGCGACCCCCGAGGCCCAAGTCACGCGGCCGCCTGCCCTAACCCTAGCGCCACCCGCCCGATCCGCCGCTGCCGCGCCGCCGCCGCTGCCTTCCGCCGGAGCCTCCGTTCCGCCACCCCGCCGCCGGACCCGATCTCGTTAGAGGTATAGCCGCCGCCGCCGCCGGTTTTCGTGAGAAAACCGTTCTGTTTTTCTTTAAAAACCCTTGTTTTCTTTTTTTAGATCGGTTCGTTCGGTTTTTGTCGGTTGGGTTATTTAGCAGACGTTTGTCCGTCCATTCGTTTTAACAAACACTATTCATCCGTTAGCCACAGATAGTGAACGTTCGTTCGTTAGCCTGTTCGTCAGTTTTTCTTTTTCCAGGGTTTTTCCGTGATTATTTCCGATCGTGATTTCTGCCCTAATCTTCGATCTAGTTTAACTTTTCGATCGTTTATCCAAATCGGGTGAAACAAGCGCCTAGGTCTTCGTCTCGAAGCCCTCTTTCTGTTTAACCAACTTGAACAAGATTTTGGTACAATAAAATTTGACTTTAGTCCAGATTAGTAAACGAATCTTGTTTGTTTCGTAGTTTGAGTTTCGTTGCTCCGTTTGATTTGATTCTTTCTGCAATCGAATCTCTTTAGTTGAGTTTTTAGATTCGATCTCCTATTTGTGTTTTAACCGTGCATCTTTGCTTGATTGCTTATGTATGCTATTGTTTGTTTGCGATAGAATTCGCGGAGTGCGAAGCGTGCTACTACCCGTCACTAGGTTTTGTGGATCGTCAGCAAGGCAAGTAACACATTGATCATACCCCTTTATTACCCAGTTTTTATGCATTAGTTTCAACCCTCACTCATTGCATCAGTAGGATCTCTTAACATGTGGGTCTGGGAAGTAGATGATGAGGTAGAACCTATTACCTGTTTATTATCAAACGCTCGGGAGCTACTTCTACGTTATGCTTATATTGCCTTGCTATGATCGTAGATGTGGATTGGGTTTTGAGTGTATCCATGATAGGTGTGATATTGTTAATTAATGGTTAACTTAAGGTGGCAACTCTAATACACATCTGGGTGGATTGCTTGTGGGCACCTGGAGAATCCAGTGTTGTCCTAGGATATCCCGGAGTACCCGTGTGATCATCCTACGGTCCGCCACCCAGGCTCAAAGGGATCATAAGATTATTCAAGCTAGAAGCTTTCGTGTGCATACACAAGCTATTATGGGCTCTAGCATAGTTGAGTATGTTGCATGACCTCTTCTAGTGGTAGGCTAGCAGATGTAGGAGATGTAGGTTGTTACTATCTACCCAGGGTTAGAGTTAATGCTTCTGAAAGATTGTGTTTCGGTCATCCATTTCTCAAACACCATGTAGTGCGGTAAATCCAACGGAGGAGATCGAGTCTTGTGAGGAAAAGTGTGCAAACCTCTCCAGAGTGTATAAACTAGTCATGGTTAGCCGTGTCCCCGGTTATGGACATATTGAGTATCTGGTACTTGAATTATTGATTTGATCTCATCACTCTAATTAAACTTGTTGGGTTGATAATTATTTTCTAATTGGGATTGAGTTGGAGGAACCTTCTCAATGTTTCAACCACCATGATAGTTAAATCAAATATATTCCTTTGATGTAGGGAAAAAATGGCTTTTCGCAAAAACATATTAACATTAGAGCCTCCACCTTCCAGATATGCATGTAGTGATAGCATTACTCTGTTTATTGCTCTACTGTGTTATATTGCCAGCATATTCCATGTGCTGACCTGTTTTCGTGTTGCAACGTATCATGTTGCAGACTTTTCAGATGAAGAGTAAGGTTTGCTAGGCCGTTGTCGTGCACTCAGCTATGCCGTTGGAGTTGATGGACTCACTTTATCTTCCAAGCCTTCCGCTGTTATCTTATTTAGATGGACTTTAGCCATATTATTGTAGTAAGTTCTCTTTTGAGACATCGATGTAATACGTGTGTGATTGCTACTCTGTTATAAGTCCATTCGAGTATTGTGTGTGTCAGCACTACCGATCCAGGGATGAAACTGAAGCAGAAAGACTTGACCGTCTGAGGTCGGGTCGCTACAAGTTGGTATCAGAGCACACGCTGAATGTAGGACATGACCACTAAGATGAGCCATAGGTCACTCTTCTCTACTCATTTCTGACTCCTCTCCATTTTCTACTCTATAGGATGGCGGACTCAATGAACAAGTTTGCACAACCGGATGAAGACCCACCCTTTGGACGACACTTGAAGGAAGTCACTAGGTACCTGAACATCGGAATACCAAGCTTCACCGGGACCTACACCGCCACTTTACCAGAAGTGGAGTGCTGGATGATCCGAGTTCAAGTTCCAGGAAGGACATTCATGCCAGTCACTGAACCCATGGAGTTTTCCTTTGATGCACCAACCTGGAGTCTAGGCAAAAGCATGGCAGCCCACATTGTTATGGAACGTATTAGAGAAAATCTACAAACAGGAGCTAAAGGACACTATATATCAGATATGTGGGCGCCGAGATGAGCAATGGGATATGATCACCACCAGGAAGGACAAGTCCATTGCAGCATTCATCGAGGAGTTAAACCAACACATTCGTCGACAGGAGAACCATATGTGCGCAGGCATGATGGATTTGAAGAAGGCAATGACTAGGATCACAGAGCTAGAAGAGGAACTCAAGTCTACCCGCAATGGATACGAGGCGGAAATTGCAATACTAGTGGAGAAGAATGATGACCTGATAAGAAAGATAGGAGTATTCCTGGGAGACCCCGCGCCAGGAGGAGAAGACGACGAACCCAAGGAAATTCATTCTGAAGACTACATCATCATCGACAACACCGACTCCGACCCCCGACGGTAGTGATGATGACTATGAAGACAAAGCTGGAGCAGATATCATGGAGTCTTCCACCGATCAAAATTTCTAGTAGACCACCATATGATCAAGTAGTATTCCCCTAAGTATATAGTAGTAGTGCGAGCACTGTAACGATAGTTAGATTGATCGTATGCCCTTGCTTGATTGATTGAGTGACATGATATGATTGTGTTTGCCTCATGTGCATATGGGTAGTGTTTTCTCACTAGACCTCATTCTATTCTAATCTCTTCCCTCTAAACCCATCAGATGCCTTTGAGACGCGATACCTGATTTGTCTTACCACCGGAGCTCACTCAGTTGATCCAGTAGCAGAATGCCTTGATGCAGTTGTTAGTCCAGAACCAAGGCAACAACAACAACAACCCACCACCCCCACCTCTAGTTGACAACTTAGCCCGTTTTCTGAGGTTGCAGCCGCCGGTGTTTTCTTGTAGCACCGAGCCAATAGTTGCGGATGACTGGCTACGCAGGATTGGAAGGGAGTTGACCACCGCAGGTTGCACAGATGCAGAGAAGGTGTGATTTTCCACACATCAGTTGGACGGACCAGCAGCCTCATGGTGGGAGAATTACACAGCCACTTTTCCTATAGCCAATGTCACTTGGGAGCAGTTTCAGCAGGCATTCCGCACAGCCCACGTCTCAACTGGAGCTATGAGCATGAAGATGCGTGAGTTTTGCCACTTGCGCTAGGGAAATCGTACTGTGGCTCAGTACGTAGATGAGTTCAGTAAGCTGTCTCGTTATGCCCCGGATGATGTGGCCACAGATGCCGCGAAGAAGTAGAAGTTTATGGACGGGCTGAATGATTAGATGAGCATGCAGTTAATGGCGGCAACATTTAACAACTACCAGGAGATGGTAGACAAGGCCCTTATGATTGAAGGGAAGCAACAGCAGGTAGAGAGCCGCAAGAGGAAGTATGGGCAAGGAAAGTACAATTATGGAGCTCAGCAGAAGCCCCGTTTTACCCTGAACTCAGGAGGATTTACCCATAACCATAGAGGCCATAACCACAATGGAGTAAGTTCGCATACCCACAGTGGCCCCAAGAATGCAAAACGGGAATGGAGCAAAAAGTAACCAGAACCGCTCAAACCCAGCCACACCCGCCAAGAAGGACCTAAGTCACATTACTTGTTTCAAGTGCGAGAAGACTGGACACTATGCCACTGAGTGCCCTGAAGCGAAGAATGGTAATTGCAATGGAAGCTCTGGGAAGAAGCCCAACCCTTTCAACAACGGACAAGTGAACCACGTGAACGTGGAGGAGGTTGAACAGCAGCCTGATGAAGTTGTCGGTAAGTTTTTGGTTAAGTCATTTACCGCTCTCGTTCTTTTTGATAATGGTGCATCGCATTCATACATTTTAAGGGGATTTGTGGACATTTTAAGTTACCCACCTTAGCCCTTAGGACACCCTTGTTAGTGAGATCACCCAGTGCAGAGTATATGGCCAGCCGATGGTGCGACCGGTTACCCTTAACCATTGGCAGCCACGTTTTCCCCTCGGACCTAATAAATTTGGAATCCTAAGGATTGGATGTGATACTGGGAATGGATTGGCTATCGAAGTATGGAGGGAACATCGATTGCGCAAGCAAGTCAATTATTCTCACCAACCCGTTCGGAAGAAGGATCAAGTATGTATCTAGGCATGTGCCTAGGAGAACTCAAGTAAATTCTCTCTCGGGAGTTGTTCAGGAGGAAGTACCTGTAGTGAAGGATTACCCAGATGTATTCCCAGAGGAGCTACCAGGCATGCCGCCAGATCGAGACATCGAGTTTTTGATAGAGTTGTTGCCAGGCACCGGACCTATATCAAAGAGACCATACCGGATGCCCGCAAATGATCTGGAAGAGATCAAGAAACAGATTAAGGAATTACTGGAGAAAGGTTACATTTGACGAAGTTCATCACCATGGGGAGCCCAGTGCTCCTGGTTGAGAAGAAGGATGGATCATTGAGGATGGTTGTTGATTATCGTGCGTTGAATGAAGTAACGATCAAGAACAAATACCCACTACCAATGATCAATGATTTGTTTGACTAGCTACAAGGAGCTAAAGTATTCTCCAAGATTGATCTTCCATCAGGATACCACCAGCTGAAGATCCGAGAAAAGGATATACCAAAGTCAGCTTTCACCACAAGGTATGGGCTTTATGAGTATACGGTTATGTCATTTGGATTGACTAATGCCCCCGCCTATTTCATGAGCATGATGAACAAGGTATTCATGGAGTTCTTGGATAAGTTTGTTGTGGTGTTCATTGATGATATCTTGGTATACTCGAAGAATGTAGAGGAGCACAAGGAGCATTTGCGTTTAGTTCTCGAGAAGCTCAGGGAACATCAGTTATATGCCAAGTTCAGCAAATGTGAGTTTTGGTTGAAGGAAGTTGGATTTCTTGGACATGTTATATGAGGAGAAGGTATAGCAATGGATCCTACCAAGGTTCAGTTAGTCACTGAGTGGTTGGCACCCACCTCAGTTGGAGAGATCCGCACTTTTCTGGGACTCGCAGGATATTATTAGAGATTTATCGAGAATTTCTCGAAGATTGCAAAGCCTATGATGGAGTTGTTAAACAAAGACACCAAGTTCAAATGGACAAAAGAATTTGAGGCCAGTTTTCAGGAGTTAAAGAAACATCTGACTACAGCCCCAGTGTTGATTCTGCTGGATATACACAAGGATTTCCATGTGTATTGCGATGCTTCACGCTTAGGACTTGGAGGGGTGCTTATGCAGGATGGAAGAGTTGTTTCGTATGCCTCACGTCAACTTCGACCGCATGATTTAAATTACGCCACACATGATTTGGAGTTAGCAGCTATAGTGCATGCACTAAAAACCTGGAGACATTTCCTTATTGGAAACCGTTGTGATGTGTACATGGATCATAAGAGTTTGAAGTACATTTTTATACCGAAGGAGCTGAACCTCAGGCAGAGGAAATGTTGGAGCTTATAAAGGATTATGATATGAAATTGCACTATCATCCAGGAAAGGCCAATGTCGTAGCAGACGCTTTGAGCCAGAAGAGTTATGACAATAGCCTAGTAACAGGAGGATTGCCAAAGGAGTTAGTCGACGATCTCCGAGAACTTTGTTGGAGATTGTTCCCAGAGATTTTGTTGCAGTGATGGAAGTTCAATCTACATTGTTGGGAAAGATTTGTGAAGCTCAGAAGGATGACAAGGAGATTGCTGAAATAAAGGAGAGAATGAGCAAAGGAAAAACCAAGGGTTTTCGTGAGGATGAGCACGACACCTTGTGGTTTGAGTACCGTGTATATGTTCCCAATAATGCAGAGATTAGGAAGTTGATACTTCAGGAAGCTCATGACTCGCCATACTCGATACACCCCGGAAACACCAAGATGTATTTGGATTTGAAGGAGCATTTCTGGTGGACTGGTATGAAGAAGGATATTGTCGAGTATGTAGCAGTGTGTGATGTATGTCAGAGAGTGAAGGCAGAACATCAGAAGCCAGCAGGACTACTGTAGCCTATGCCTATACCCGAATGGAAGTGGGATAAGCTTGGCATGGATTTTATCACCGGATTACCTAGGACCCAATCGGGATATGAGTCTATCTGGGTAGTAGTGGATCGCTTGACCAAAGTAGCTCACTTTATCCCAGTGAAGACCACCTATACAAGTGCGAAGTTGGCCAAGATATACATGACCAGGATCGTATGTCTGCACGGAGTTCCGAGGACCAACATATCAGATAGAGGAACACAGTTTACTTCAAAGTTTTGGCACCAACTGCACCAGACTTTGGGTACCAGGCTAGAGTTTAGTACAACCTTTCATCCGCAGATAGACGGGCAGACCGAAAGAGTCAATCAGATTCTGGAGGATATGTTCAGAGCTTGTGCACTAGATTATTGATCTAGTTGGGATGAAAATTTACCCTACGTGGAGTTCTCATACAACAATAGCTACCAGGCCAGTTTGAAGATGGCACCTTTCGAAGCTTTGTACGGACGAAGGTGCAGAACGCCGTTGATGCGGGATGAAGTTGGAGACCGTTAGTTGTTTGGACCAGATTTGATCAAAGAGTCAGAAGAGAAGGTTGAGCTGATTCGAGATAGACTGAAGGTAGCTCAGTCCAGGCAGAAGAGTTATGCAGACTCAAAACCCAAGGAGGTAGTCTATGAAATCAGAGACAGAGCATATGTCCGTGTGTCACCACTGCGAGCAGTTAAACGTTTTGGAGTAAAGGGAAAGTTAGCCCCGAGGTTTGTAGGACCATACCTAGTTTTGGAACGTATGGGAGAGGTAGCCTACAAGTTGGAGTTACCCGAAGGACTGTCAGGAGTTCATGATGTGTTTCACGTTTCTCAGTTGAAGAAGTGTCATGCTGAGATGGCCGATATTCCTCTGAGAGATGTCGTGCCCCCTAGAAGTAATTCAGTTGGATAGTGATTTAACTTATGAGGAGAAACCAGTCAAGATTCTCGAGTTTGCCAGTCGAGTTACTCGCAGGAAGGTTATCAAGTTTTGCAAAGTTCAGTGGAGCCACCAAACCGAGGTTGAAGCCCCCTGGGAACGAGAGGATGATCTACGCAAAGACCACCCACACCTATTTTCTAGCCAACCCGAATCTCGAGGACGAGAATCCCAAATTTTCAATTTGGAATGTTATACATAAGTCATTCATGCATATCATATTTTTATTGCATTTCGTTTTGCGATCCTCGAAACTCTAAGCAACTCAAGGACCCACAGAGAGAGTTGGGGATTTCACGTTTTTCATATTTGAATTTTATCAAATATCGAAACAAGGATCACCTTGATTTTATTTATTTTTCCTTCCGAAAATATTTCATATTAAAAATATATGAGAGGTGATAATATGACTTCTCCAAAATAAAATAAATATTGGAGGAAAAATATTAAAATCAATTAAGAATTTTATACGGAGTTTTATTGCTATTTTTATTTGAATTAGGAAAAATATGCATTTTTCAAAATTTAATTAGAGGCCCAAATAAATGTTCGCTTTGTCCGCAATATTATTAGAGGACCGCGAAAATTTATTTCAGGATTTTTGGAGTCTGTTTAGTATTTATTTCGTTAGTTTTTCTGCGCCAGGATTTTTATTCTAAAAAGTTGAACCGACCTAACCGGGTCGTGTCCGACTAGGACTCCTAGCCCGCTGGCTTTATAAGCCGAGGCCCACGACCCCCGAGGCCCAAGTCGCGCCGCCGCCTGCCCTAACCCTAGCGCCGCCCGCCCGATCCGCCACCGCCGCGCCGCCCGCCTGATCCGCCGCTTTCGCCGCTACCGCGCCGCAGCCGCCACCGCCGCCGCCTTCCGCCAGAGCCCCACCGCAGTCGCTGTTCCGCCACTGTACCCGACCTCGCTGGAGGTATAACAGCCGCCGCTGGTTTTTGCGAGAAAACCGTTCGATTTTTCTTTAAAAACCTAGTTTCGTTTTTTTAGATTGGTTCGTTCGGTTTTTCTCGGTTCGGTTATTTAGTGGACGTTTGTCCGTTCGTTCGTTTTAACGAACGCTGTTAATCCGTTAGCCGTAGACAGCAAACGTTCATTCGTTAGCCTGTTCGTCAGTTTTTCTTTTTCCAGGGTTTTTCCATGATTATTTCTGATCACGATTTCTGCCCTAATCTTCGATCTAGTATAACTTTTCGCTCGTTTATCCAAATCGGGTGGAACAAGCGCCTAGGTCTTCATCACGAAGCCCACTTTCTGTTTAACCAACTTGAACAAGATTAAGGTACTGTAAAATTTGACTTCAGTCCAGATTAGTAAACGGATCTTGTTTCTTTTGTAGTTTGAGTTTCGTTGCTCCGTTTGATTTGATTCTTTTTGCAAATAGAATCTCTTTAGTTGAGTTTTCAGATTCGATCTCCTTATTTGAGTTTTACCCGTGCATCTTTGCTTGATTGCTTATGTATGCTATTGTTTGTTTGCGATAGAATTCACGGAGTGCGAAGCGTGCTACTACGAGTCACTAGGTTTTGCGGATCATCAGCAAGGCAAGTAACACGTTGATCATACCCCTTTATTACCCAGTTCTTATGCATTAGTTTCAACCCTCACACATTGCACGAGTAGGATCTCTTAACATGTAGGTCTGGGAAGTAGATGATGAGGTAGAACCTATTACATGTTTATTATCAAACCCTTGGGAGCTACTTCTACGTTATGCTTATATTGCCATGCTATGCTCGTAGACGTGGATTGGGTTTTGAGTGTATCCATGACAGATGTGAGATTATTCATTAATGGTTAACTTAAGGTGGCAACTTCAATACACATCTGGGTGGATTTCTTGTGGGCACCTAGAGCATCTAGTGTTGTCCTAGGATACCCCGGAGTACCCGTGTGATCATCCTATGGTCCGCCACCCAGGCTCAAAGAGATCATAAGATTATTCATGCTAGAAACTTCCGTGTGCAGCCACAAGCTATTATGGGATCTAGCATAGTTGAGTATGTTGCATTACCTCTTCCAGTGGTAGGCTAGCAGATGTAGGGGATGTAGGTTGGTACTGTCTACCCAGGGTTAGAGTTAATGTTTCTGAAAGACTGTGTCTCGGTCATCCATTTCTCAAACACCATGTAATGCAAGAAATCCAACGGAGGAGATCGAGTCTTGTGGGGAAAAGTGCGCAAACCTCTGCAGAGTGTATAAAATAATCATGGTTAGCCGTGTCCCCGGTTATGGACATTTTGAGTATCTGGTACTTGAATTATTTATTTGATCTCATCACTCTAATTAAATTTGTTGGGTTGATAATTATTTTCTAATTGGGATTGAGTTGGAGGAACCTTCTCAATGTTTCAACCACCATGATAGTTAAATAAAATATATTCCTGTGATGTAGGGAAATATTGGCTTATCGCAAAAACATATTAACCTTAGAGCCTCCACCAGCCAGATATGCATGTAGTGATAGAATTACTCTGTTTATTGCTCTACTGTGTTATATTGCCAGCATATTCCATGTGCTGGCCCGTTTTTAGGCTACAACGTATCATGTTGCAGACTTTTCAGACAAAGAGTAAGGTTCAGTAGGCTGTTGTCGTGCACTCTGCTATGCCGTTGGAGTTGATGGACTCACTTTATCTTCCAAGCCTTCCGTTGTTATCTTATTTAGATGGCCTTAATCCATATTATTGTAATAAGTTCTCTTTTGAGACATTCGATGTAATAAGTGTGTGATTGCTACTCTCTTATAAGTCCATTCGAGTACTGTGTATGTCAGCATTACCGATCCAGGGATGACACTGAGGCACAGAGACTTGACCGTCTGAGGTCGGGTCACTACAAACATGCCCTGCAAAAACAAGTTAGACATCCTCTACTTTGTTGGTGCAAGTTTTTCGTGGCTGCTATGGGCTTCTAGCAAGAACCGTTCTTACCTACGCTTGAAAACCACAACGAATTTACGTCAAGTGTCTAGTTTTAACCTTCAACAAGGACCGGCCATAGTCAAACTCGATTCAACAAAAGTTGGAGAAACAGACACCCGCTAGCCACCTATGTGCAGAGCACGTCGGTAGAACCGGTCTCATGAACGTGGTCATATAAGGATGGTCCAGGCCGCTTCATCCAACAATACTGCTGAATCAAAGTAAGAACTTGGTGGTAAGTAGTATGAATATTATCGCCCACAACTCTTTGTGTTCTACTCGTTTATATCATCTACGCTTAAACCTAGCTCGGATGCCACCGTTGGGGAACATAGCATGCAATTTCAAAAAAAATCCTACAATCATGCAAGATCTATCTAGGAGATGTATAGCAATGAGAGGGGAAGAGTGTATCCACGTACCATCATAGACCAAAAGCGGAAGCATTAGGTTAATGCGGTTGATGTAGTCGAACGTCTTCACGATCCAAACGATCTTAGTACTGAACGTACGACACCTCCGAGTTTAGCAGACGTTCCGCTCGATGACTCCATCGAACTCTTGACCAAGTAGATGGCCGAGGGAGAGTTTCGTCAACATGACAGCGTGGTGGCGGTGATGGTGATGTGACCCGTGCAGGTCTTCAGCTAAGCACTACAACACTATGACCGGAGGAGTAAACTGTGGAGGGGAGCACCGCACATGGATAAGAGAACAATTGATGTGCCTTTGGGGTGCCCCTACCCACGTATATAAAGGAGGGGAGGGGAGGCCGGCCCTAGGGGCGTGCCAGGTGGGGGAGTCCCACTAGGACTCCTAGTCCTAGTCGGCTCCACCCCTTCCTTTGAATGGATAGGGGGAAAGGGGAAAGAGGAAGAGAAGGAGAAGGAAAGGAGGGGTCGCGCACCCACCCCTTGTCCAATTCGGACTTGCCATGGGGGGCGCGCGCCACCTCTTATGGCATGCCTCCCTCTCTCCACTATGGCACATGAGGCCCATTAACTTTCCCTGGGGGTTCTGGTAACCTCCCGGTAATCCGAAAAATCCCCGAACCTCTTCGAAACCATTTTGTTGTCCGTACATAACCTTCCAATATATCAATATTTACCTCTCAGCCATTTCGAGACTCCTCGTCATGTCCGTGATCTCATCCCGGACTCCGAATAAACTTCGGTCACCAAAACACATAACTCATAATACAAATCGTCATCGAACGTTAAGCGTGTGGACCCTACGGGTTCGAGAACTTTGTAGACATGAACGAGACACATCTCCAGTCAATAACCAATAGCGGAACCTGGATGCTCATATTGGTTCCTACATATTCTACGAAGATCTTTATCGGTCAAACCGCAATAACAACATACGTTGTTCCCTTTGTCATCGGTATGTTACTTGCCCAAGTTTCCATCGTCGGTATCATCATACCTAGTTCAATCTCGTTATCGGCAAGTCTCTTTACCCGTTCCGTAATTCATCATCCAGTAACTTACTCATTAGTCACATTGCTTGCAAGGCTTATAGTGATGTCCATTACCGAGAGGGCCAGAGATACCTCTCCGATACTCTGAGTGAAAAATCCTAATCTCGATCTATGCCAACCCAACTAACACCTTCGGACACACCTGTAGAGCATCTTTACAATCACCCGGTTACGTTGTGACGTTTGATAGCACACAAGGTGTTCCTCCAGTATTAGGGAGTTGCATAATCTCATAGTCAGAGTAAAATGTATTAGTCATGAAGAAATCAATATCAATAGAACTTAATGATCATTATACTAAGCCAACGGATGATTATTGCCCATCACATCATTCTATAATGATGTGATCCCATTGATCAAATGACAACACATGTCTATGGTCAGGAAACTTAACCATCTTTGATTAACGAGCTAGTCAAGTAGAGGCATACTAGGGACACTCTATTTGTCTATGTATTCACACATGTACTAAGTTTCTGGTTAATACAATTCTAGCATGGATAATAAACATTTATCATGATATAAGGAAACATAAATAACAACTTTATTATTGCCTCTAGGGCATATTTCCTTCGGGGATCTCTCCCCCTCTATCCCGGTAGCGCCGGAACGCCGTCGGGGCAATCATCGTGTGACGGCGATCTACTCCAACAACTCGGTCATCCTCACCAACATCTTCATCACCTCCCCCCATCTATATTCAGCGGTCCACTCTCCCGCAACCCACAATACCCTCTACTTGAACATGGTGCTTTATGCTTCATACTATTATCCAATGATATGTTGCCATCCTATGATGTCTAAGTAGATTTTTGTTGTCCTATCGGTAATTAGTGAATTGCTATGGTTGGTTTAATTTGCATGTGGTTATGTTGTTGGCATTTGGGGCCCATCATATGAGCACGTGTGTGGATAACACGATAGGGTTGGTTGTATGCTGATAGGACTATGCATTGGACGACAAGGGTGATAGCAGCTTCAGCCAAAACATAGAAATTGATACATACGAGATTGTAGGGGGGCCAATATATATCTTAATGCTATGGTTGGGTTTTACCTTAATGAACATTAGTAGTTGTGGATGCTTGCTAATAGCTCCAATCATAATTGCATAGAATTCCAAGTAAGGTATGATATGCTAGCAGTGGCCTCTCCCACATAAAAACTTGTTATCGGTCTGGTAACGTAGTCAATTGCGAATGGACAATTCCGCAAATCCTACCACCACTAATCCACACTCGTTTTACTAAACTTAATTGTTTCTTTATTTAAACAGAACCTAACTTTTATTTTCACGTTCTTTGTTATCTGGAAAACCTATCTTACCACACCTACAAAGTACTTCTAGTTTTATTCATGTTCTCGGTAAACCAAATGTTAAGGGTGCGTTGAGTAGTATCGGTGGTTGATAGAACTTGAGGGAATACTTGTTCTACCTTTAGCTCCTCATTGGGTTCAACACTCTTATTTATCAAAAAAGGCTACAAACGATCCCCTATACTTGTGGGTTATGAGGGGTCGCCTGTAGTCTGGCCTTCCATTGATGAATCACGAGCGGCCCACTAGTCCAGCCCATGAAAGATAGGCTGGCAGCCCGAGGACCCCTTAGTCCGGGACACCCTCAGTAGCCCCTGAACTAGCCTCCAATGCCGAGGTCAATAATCTTCATCACCTCCATGCTTCTTAAAATCTTCAGCTTCAGGGGCGAGTTCCTTCCGTTACATATATTTTGCTAATGACAGCTCAGCCACCCACAATACTTCGGTTAGCGAGGTACTGCATAGCTTGTCCTATCATCTTCTTCACTCAGTTTTTAATGATGCCCCTCAATTTCCATGTGCTAGAGGAAAACAAAAGGTCCAACAGTCTTTTATAGAAATGCCCCTTACGGGCTAGGTGAAGACACCTATTTAGCAGACCAAGGGTGTGAAAGTTGTCGCATCCCTGTCCCCAAATCTCCAAAAATCTAGAGCAAGCTCTAAACAATGGGCGAGTGCTCCAGGCTCCTCTTCGCACCCCCACGGCCCTCTTAGGACTGGTGAGCTGCTCCGTTTACTGAATGGGCTTGAGCAGTCTTGAGACGCGGGGGTATCTACCCGCATCAGATCGCGCACCCACCTGCCCCAGATTGACTTCCACAAAAGGCAAGGCTTTTGCAGAGAACTTCCCCGTCCCAAGCGGGGAAGAAAGGGTATGCTTCATGCCCTTCCTTCTGTGAGGTTTAGGATTCCCCATTCACCCCTTTTTGAGGGGTCTACTAGAATTTTACGGGATCCAACTCCATCATCTCACCCCGGGATTAATTCTGCACATCTCAGGCTATGTCGCCCTCTGCGAGATGTTCCAGGGTTGTGAGGCCCATTTTGAGCTATGGAGGAAATATTGCTGCCTAGTCCCTCGCACCCGAGAGGGGGCGATTCATGAGGTCGGCGGAGCCAAAGTTTTGTGCATTGCTGGGACAAGGTACCCCGTGGGGACTCCCAAAAAGGATGTCGAGGAGTGGACCTTAGAATGGTTCTATATCAAAGACGTCTCTCTATTCGATCCAACTCGGAGGGGTCTGCCCAAATTTTCACTCGCCGCTCCAAAGAAGCAGTTTTACTGGTGGACGAAGAGCTCTTCCGGGAAGGATAGTGCCGAAGTAGCGTGCTTGGCCACTCAGGTGAGGTGTTTAACCCATCACGGGTTGACCATTATTGGTGTGGCGACCGCAGCCATTGCTCGGTGCGTTCAACCCCTCCAACAAAGGGTGCACCCGGTGTGGTGCTATAATGGGGCAAATGACTCAACCCGATATACCCATAAGGGGCATGCCGACAAGGCGGCAAGGGCTGTCGTGCTGGCCAATCTCTTCAAGGGAGAAGAGCATGATTTTACTCGATTAAGGCTCAAGGACAGTTTCTCGAGCTACAGACCCATCAAGACTGTGAGGCTGACCATACTTTATAGTTCAGATGACCCCCCCAGTTTATTTTAACCAGTCATCTGATTTATCTGTACAGAGCTGGAGAAGATGCATCGAGACCGTGCATTGCCCCGCTCCTCAACTTGATAATTATTCTCCTGACGACGACCCGGGGTTTCATGATGATCCCGAAACGTCCATTGACTTCGTGGAGGGAGTCTTCTACCAGAGAGTCTCGACGGTTCTAGAGTGGCCGTTTTGGCCGATCACCCCAGGACACTTCCCTCCTCCACTTTAAGTGACAAAAAGGCCTCTTGTCAAAAGAGACACTCAACTCATGTCGCTCCAAGTATGCTGACTTCTACTCCCAAGGGCCATCACACAACGCATCGGATATTGGCGAGAGCGGCACCAGTGGCTCCAGCGGCGAGTGGCCATAGGGCGTCCAAACGTGCGATGGTCGTGGGAATTGAGGAGACTGCTCCTCCACCAAAGAGGTGACATTCCCACCATACCTTGGATATCCTTATCTTCAAGAAACACAATGAGTATCAATAATTTTCTTTAGTGCAGCCTACAGGAGATGTGTCGAACCACCGGCGTCTGAAGATGCCAAAGGGAAGACGAAGGGTGACCCCAAACTGAGGTCTCCAACTGCAGTAGGTGGGACTTCAGAAGTCCATGTTGAAGGACAACATCCCAGGGATTCAGAGGACGTCTTGGTTACCAATTCCGAGGTTGAAAGGGTGATGAATCACCAACGGCGAAAGGCGTCACTATGACAATCTACATTCTCCGACCATGAGTTTACTGCTCTTAGTTCGGTAGACGCATACCTCGGAGCTACTTGAACGGGGCTCGAGGGAGTAGTCAAACTTCTATCCGCCAGTCTGCAGTTATGCTACTGGTTTTGATAACCGGACCCATAGCCTAACCCAGCAGCCATCTTAAAAAGCGAGTGTATTTGAGCACTAAACCTAGTAGCCCCAACCCATAATTTGGGTGAGACGGCCGATTTAAGGGTTTGGCGTTTGAGAATGTTGTACTATCATGCAGACTACTCGGGAGCAGAACAAGAAGTTGACCGAAGACCTCGAGCTCACACAGACACAGTTCAAATCAGTCGAGGCTGAGCTGGCGGGGTGAAATTTTTTGCCAGAGAGGCACATGCTAAGTAAAAGACTTGATATGTCTAAAACGAATTTGATGGATCGAACATCTTTGCTAATGAAAGATTGTTCCACAGCAGGTGAGTCGATAGATGAACTGCAGAAGGATCTGATCACTGCCAGAGAAGCGCAAAGGTACGCGGAGTCCCAGCAAGAGGTTGGCTACCGTGTGTTGACCCGAAGTCATGAGGAAAGGGCTAAGATTAAGGCATAAAAAGAATAGAAGACCCAAGAAATTAAGAGCATGAAATCTCAATGGCTCTATCCCATGAGGAGAACCAAAAATTGAAAGTCGGCATGTTCAGTGAGTGCGACCACATTTTTCAACACATGGAGTGTGCATGTGATGCCGCCATATAAGAAATGACATGTCTCTCTACAGTTTGATACGTCTCCAACGTATCTATAATTTTTTATTGTTCCATGTTGTTATATTATCATTCTTGGATGTTTTACAATCATTATATGGTAACTTTATATCATTTTTTGGGACTAACTTATTGACATAGTGCCCAGTGCGAGTTGCTGTTTTTTGCTTGTTTTTTACTTTGCAGAAAATCAATACCAAATGGAGTCCAAACGCAGCGACACTTTTTGGAGATTTTTCTGGACCAAAAGACACTTGTTGGGCCAAAGAAGTACCAGTGGAGGACTCCGAGGGGAGCACAACCCACCAAGGCACGCCTAGGGGCCCAGGCATGCCCAGGTGGGTTGTGCCCACCTCGCTGGCCTCCTGCACTGCCTCTTTGTTCTAGAAATACCCCAATATTCCAGAAACCCTAGGGGAGTCAATGAAAATCAATTCCAGTCGCCGCAAGTCCCAGAAACCATAGATCCAATCTAGACACCATCACGAAGGGGTTCATCATCCTCATTGGTGCCTCTCCGATGATGCGTGAGTAGTTCATTGTATACCTACTGGCCAGTAGTTAGTAGCTCGATGGATTCCTCTCTCTCTCTCTTTTGATTCTCAATACAATGGTCTCTTCGATATCTATTTGATGTAACTCTTTTTGCTGTGTGTTTGTTGGGATCCGATGAACTTTGAGTTCATGATCAAATGTATGTTTCTATCCATGAAAGTTATTTGAGTCTTTTGATCTCTTGTATGAATGATTACTTATAGCCTCGTATTTTTCTTCGAATCTTTGGTTTAGTTAGGCCGACTAGATCGATTTTTCTTGCGATGGGAAGAGGTGCTTTGTGATGGGTTTGATCTTACGGTGCTTGATCCCAGTGACAGAAGGGGAACCGACACCTATGTGCCATTGTTATTAATGATAACAAGATGGGGTCTATTTCTACATAAATATTTCTTGTCTAAATAATGTCATTTTTCTTATTGCATTACTCCGTTTCTCCATGAACTTAATACACTAGATGCATGCTAGATAGCGGTTGATCTGTTGAGTAATAGTAGTAGATGCAGGCGGGAGTCGGCCTACTAATCTTGGACGTGATGCCTATATAATGATCATTGCCTGGGTATCGTGATGCTTATTTGAGGTTCTATCAATTGCCCAACAGTAATTTGTTTACCCACCATATGCTATTTTTCTCGAGAGAAGCCATTAGTGAAATCTACGGCCCTTGGTTCTATTCTTTATTATATTTGCCCTCACGATCTATTTTTATTTGCTTTTATTTTCAGATCTATTAATCCAAAAATACAAAAATACCTTTCTGCAATTTATCATTATTTATTTTATTTCGCATTCCCGCGAGATCTATTTATCCAATCTACTACAATTTTACCTATCTTTTTACCCGTGAGGGATTGACAACCCCTCTCTTAAGTCGGGTTGCAACTATTTGTTCTCTGTGTGCAGGAGCTATTTACATGGTGATGTGTGCTTATCCTAATGGTTTGATAACCTTGGTCTCATCATGGAGGGAAAAACCTACCGTAGTTGTGTTGCATCATCCCTTGCTCTTTGGGGAAATATCGACGTAGTTCAAGCCGCATAAAAAGGAATTTATGGCGCCGTTGCCGGGGATACATCATAAACATCTATCAGGTTCCTAATCACAAATATCATCTCCTTGCAATTTACATTATGCCATTTGCCTCTAGTTTTCATCTCCTCCACTTCACAAAAAATGTCGTTTTGTTCGCCCTCTTTTCCGTTCGCCTTTTTCTCGTCAGATCTCTTGTTTGCTATCTCCACTTGTGTTACCATGTGCCATCTCTTTGCTTGCTAACAATCTATTGATATGGATCCTCATCCACTTGCTAATATTTTCAAAAGATCCAATTATGATGAACCAATTGCTAGTGAATTGAGTTCACTAGATTATCTTCATGAAGTTCTGCTTGAGATCTATGAATCTGATAATTGTGATGAAGTGTTAAACAAAGAAATTTATAAAGTGATTCATGATAGCTCCTTGAATGAAAAGCATGATTGCAATGATGTTATTATAAATTCTATTAATGTCAGTTGTGTTAATTATATGCAAAACCCCAAGCTTGGGGATTCTAATTTTGATATGTCCACAACTTATTGTAATTATCATGATTGGGGTGATTCTTCTTATGATCTTGAAAATTATTTAAGCCTCATGATGAATATGAAATTGATAATAATGTTTGCAATAATATTGAAAGTGGGTTTGGAAGAGTGTCAACTTTAGCTAAAAATAATCCCACATATTTGGATAGTGTTCAATCTTATGAAATTATTGATAAAAGTGGGTTTGGAGAGGTCATGACTTTATTTGATGATAATCCCACTATTTTGTAAGAGTGTCAACTTTGCATGCATGTGGTTCATGAAGAGAATATTTTATGTGATATTTATATTGTTTAATTTTATTTTGATCCTACATGTAATTATTATGATAGAGGAAAATATGGTTATAGAAATTTTCATGTTACTAAATTACCTCTTGTTATGTTGAGATCATCAATGTTTGATTCCTCTTCTTTGCGTATGTTAGATGTTTATTGTCTTGATAATTTGTTTGCTTACAAAATTCCTATTCATAGGAAGTATCTTAGACTTAAATGTGTTTGTGTGCTACATGATACTCTCTTCGTGTTTCAATTACTATCTTTCATGTCAGCATCATTGAAATCTTATGCCTAGCTAGGGGCATAAAATAATAGCACTTGTTGGGAGCAACCCAATGAATACAATTTTTTTTATCTTTTTCTTTATATTCTTGAGTGTTTGCACAATTATTCGACTGTTATGATTGTGTTTTTATGTTTCAATTAGTGTTTGTGCCAAGTGAAGCCTTTGGGATCATGTGTTGATTTGATCTTGCTGAAAAATAGAAAATTTTGCGCTCACGAAAATAATTCTCGTTTTTAACAGAAGTGTGATAAAATACTAATTCTTTTTGCAGAAGATTAACATACAAATTTCACACGTTTTCCAAAAATTTTAGAATATTTTGAGTTACAGACGTATTTGAAATATTCAGATTGCTACAGACTGTTCTATTTTTGACATATTCTGTTTTCTTTGCGTTGTGTGCTTATTTTGATTGATCTATGGACTCTTTTGAGGGGTTTGAGCCATAGCGAAGTTGTAAAATAGTAGATATAATGCAAAAATAAAATATGAATGGGTTTGCAATAGTACTTATAGTAGTGACTTGCTTTCTTATACTAACGGATCTCACGAATGTTTTGTTGAGTTTTGTGTGATTGAAGTTTTCTAGTTTTCGGTGATATTAAGATGGATGAAGGAATAAGCAGTAAGAAGAGCCTAATCTTGGGGATTCCCATGTCATCCCAAGCTATTATCTAAAGAGAAGCAAGCAACTAATCTTGGGGATGCCCGAGTGGCATCCCCTCTTTCTTCTAACGACCATCGGTATTTTACTTGGAGCTATATTTTTATTCGTCACATATCATTAGTTTTGCTTGCAGAGTCTTGTATGATTTGAGTCTTTGCTTGTTTTTCTTTATATTTTTAGTCATGAATCCTTTCTGGACACAACTATTTGAGAGAGCCAAAACTATGCTATGACTTGTTAGAATTGCTATCTATGCTTCACTTAAATCTTTATGAGCTGTGGAATTGCTCTAGTGCTTCACTTATATCTTTTTGTGCACGGTGTGCTTTAGTATTTTTTAATAAATGCTCTCATGCTTCGCTTAGATTTATTTGATAGTTAGTAAAAAATTTAAGAAATTCTCTCATGCTTCACTTAAATTATTTTGGGAGAAGAATTTTTTTGCTCATCTTTTTTTGCTCAAAAGCAACATATGAAATTGGTCCCAAAGTGATAGATATTCAAGAGGGATATGATAAAAACTTTCATGAAGATAATTGGACAAAATAAACTTGATTACTTGTAATAGTTTTGCGATATGATCATATAATATGTGAGTCATGTTGATGAGTAATTATTCTTTAGTAAGAATATTGGTGTTAAGGTTTGTGATTCCCTATGCAAGCATGAAAGTAAATAGTTATGCAATGAAATTGCATCCTACTTGTGGTACATTATTCGGTGTTAGTTATGCTTAATGCTCGCTTATGAGATTTTTCGTTTCTTGGTTGGATGCTTCTCAATCTTTTGCTAGCCTTCATTTTGCACTAAGTATGATCACTACTTTTGCATCCAAAATCCTTTAAACCAGTTTTACCATATGAGTCCACTATACCTACCTATATGAGGTATTCTTTTGCCGCTCTAAGCAAATTTGTATGTGCCATCTCTAATTTTCAAAAAAATTTATCTTTCTTGTGCTCGTACTGCTCATGAAACGGTAGGGAGTGGCTAATATATTGCCATGCTAGATGTGTTATTCTCTAGATGAGTATTTATTCACTTTTCATTGCATGAGAGTACGACAAAGGTATTAAGGATGCCCAGTCCTGAAATGAAAAATGAATTTACTTTATGTTGTTGCCGGGGTTTTCTGGCTCCCCGAGCACCTATGGGGACGGAGCCCCTTCTCGGTTCGGCGGGGGGCGGAGGTCGCGCGAAGAGCGGATTGAGGCGAGGCACGCGGGGTTTTTTTTACCCAGCTTCGGAGCTCTCCGGAGAGATAATACTCCTACTGCTGCTTTGTGGATTGTATTGAGTTCTTGCTCGGGAGCGCTGAGTGCTACAGTACACTCAAGCAGCTAACGAGACCGAGCGTTCTTCTGTTTTCCTCTCAGAGATCGCTCTCCGGGGTCCGATCCCCTCCCCCTCTACGTTGTGCATGGGCCTCCTTTTATATGTTCAAGGGGTCTCCAACAGGTGGCAACGTAGGTAAGGGCAAAAATGGGAATAAGCTGTGGTAGGTACAGCTACCTACATAGTGCATCATACCTAACCCTGACGGCAGGGGACAAAGGCATTAAATGCCTATCTACGTCGCCCAGACGGTGCAGAAAAGGGACCGTCAGGGGCGCCACCGCTTGCCACGATGGCGATCTTGTCAGCGCTGCATGCCACAGTGTACCCCTGGCTGCACAGCTTCCAGCCACGTACGCCAGGAAGGGTCCCGGAGCGACACGTAGGTGGGTGAGCTGGAGCGCGGGTATAGAGTGGTTGCCCGCCACGGCAAGTGCCTTGCCGCGGCCGTTGTCTTGCTGCGTCCGGGAGCTTGTCGCTCACCGAGTCCTGCCGGGACGCGTGGCGCGTCGCGGCAGGTTCTTTGAGATGCTCTGGTTGGCCTTCCCGGCAAGCTCCTCTCGCCGGGGTCTTGTGCCTCGAGCGGCCTTCCCGGCAAGCTCCTCTTGCCGGGGACTTGTCTCCTTGGCTTAAATACTTTGTTCTCGAATGGCTCCAAAGGGGCCATAGAGAGCCTTGGCGATCACCTGGCGAGCCTTGCCGCGGGGTGCTGCGACTGCCCGTGCACAAGTTCGGGATACTAGGGTACCCCTACTTTAGTACACCGACAGGAGCCCCCGGGCCTGGGCCACACACGGTGCCGAGCACTGTTGGGCCAGGCGCAAAGCAGGGCACGGCCACGCACGGCCTGGGTCACGTCGCACCTTGCTCCGCACCCACCACGCCCTCCCCGAACGGCACGCATCGATTGCGGCGTCGTGGGAGAGGTCGTGGGTGGTTTCTTTATTCAGAAAGGCGAAACGCCCGCCTCCTGGCGGTTCATATCTCCCTCATAAATGGAGGGAGGCATGAAGGCGTGGAGGCGTGGTCTTCGAGGCGTCCATCCCCCACGATCACGGGGTGGGGAGAGGTCCCCTCATCCGTCGCCTCAACTCTGCCCTCCTACCATGCGGCCTCCATGCGCTTGGAGCGGTGAACGGTGGAGGCGGGGAACCGGGTCGCCACGGATCGAGGCAGCAGGTCGGGCCCGGTTCCCTGCGCCTCCTGCGTCTCGATTGGCTGAGCGGGGCGGCCGAGCCCCCACCCCGCTCCTTTATAAGGAGCGGGATAGGGGGACAGAAGCCCGCATTCTCTCATCTCCTTCTTTCTTCAGCTTTTGCTTCCCTCTCTATCATTCTCCATGGAGAAAGGGAACCCTGGTCCTTCGACGGTGGCGACGAGGGTTGCCGCTAGGCAACGCGTCCCTCCTCCCCCTGCACCCGTGCTGGCAGAGCCAGCTGCAAGGGGAAGAGGGAGGGGACGAGGCCGCAGGCGAGGTCGAGGGCGAGGCCGAGGCGGTCGGGGAAGAGGTGGGCGAGGCAGTCCGCCGGCCTCGCCTCCGCCAGCAGATCCTCTCCCCGTGGCAGACCATATCGGGGACGACCCTTGCGAGTTCTTCGTCAGGCTGCGTCGGCCGCCTCGTCGTCACCTTCGTGTCCCGACTCCGTTTGCGAGCGAGATGGAGTTGGATCCGCCCGAGACACTGAGGTTGCACATGAGGGGTTGTGGAATCAGCGGTACGAGAGTCCGCGTTGATTTCCCGGCCCCTAATGTGATGTATCTTGGTCGAGGGTGGAAGACGTTCACCCGCATCCACAGCTTGACGGCGGGGCTCACCCTCCATTTTAAGCTGATGGAGGGCGGTCTCCTCTCCGTCAAGGTCTTCGGGTGCTTCGGGACTCGGGCACGGTGCTGCGTGGAGAGCTCCTCCGATAGAGAAGGCTCCTCCTCGGGCGGGAGTGACGAGGAGGACAGCGACAGCGACGACGAGGGCGGCGGGCGGCGGGATGACGGGTCCGACTAGGTGTCGGGCGCCGCTCCGTGTGGCACCGGCGACCCCATCATCCGCGTCGCTGGCTCCTGGAGCTTCTCGGGGTCGTCTCCTTGGGCGGCTGGCGTAGGGAGGCTGCGGAAGAGGAAGAGGGCAGGCGGCAAGGCCGTCAACTCGGAGTACGAGGGCGCGACGCCCTCGACAGCGTGCTGACGTCCTGCCGCCTCGTCTTCGAGCTCTACCTCCGGCGCCGCCATCACCATGCCGCCGAGACGTCCTCTTGGTGTCTTCTGCCACCCGTAGCTCGTCTAGGCGCCCCTTTTGCCGTTTTCGCCTCCTTGACCTGCCTCCTGAAGAAAGGGACAAGAGAGGGATTACGGGCATCTTATCTCTTTTCAATTTGTAAGCCCTCGGGCCTTAGTTGCATTTAAAGCTTGTAATCCCATTATTCATGTTTTTCATCCTCTTATGAACTGTACCTGAGTGGAATGCTCTTTAATGAAAAGGGGATGCTTGCCGGGTCACTTGTCTCGTGGGTGGAACCCACGTCAAGGAGCGAATCCTTTATATCTTTAAGATAGACACTTCCTTTCCCGGCAGCAGGCCCTGCCTTCTTCCCACGTCGCTCGCCCTTTCTCACGCTTCTGGCGGAGGCAGGGAGGAGGCGGGTTCAAGCTCCTCGCTTCGTCCCTTTGCTGCCGCGACTACGACCAAATCTGGCCCCGGGAACGAGCCCGAGGGCCTAGAGTTAAGGGAGCACGATAGCTTTTAGGGAGAAACGAGGTTTCTCATACCCCAGCCCATAAGAGAATGCATGATATGGGATGAAAAACTTATCTGAGATCGCAGCCCCCGACAACTCCGGTTTGCCGTGGGCTAGTCTTTGCACTTGCAGCCCCCAGCAATGCTGGCTTGTCGGGGTGTCGCAGCCCCCGGCAACATTGGCTTGTCGGGGTCCGGGTGTTGGTCCGTCCATCTTCTTCTTTTCGTCCTTAAGTGGTCCGGTCAGGGTGCGCGAGTCCTGCGAACCAAGGGAAGCGAAAGAACGACAAAAGGATGCACACTCGACCTCTAAGTTAGGGGTTAGCCGCTGCTAAGCACTGTCAACCCTAACCAAGGACGAGACCCGACTCAGCATGCATGCTAAAACTCAGGGCGCCAGCGCTTTATCTTTGGTCAGGGTCTGCGCCTGGCTTTGTACAAAGGATTACATGCAACAGCGGCAAGACTTGTACAAAATGGTGGTTGCCGGACAGGGTCCGACAACCGCGCCTTACGGGTAAAAATTACGAAGATGCTCGATGTTCCAGGAGTTGCTCACCGGAAAGCCATCCTCGGTCTCAAGGCGGACAGCGCCAGGCCTAGTGACTCGTTTCACCCGGTAACGGCCTTCCCACTTCGGCGTCAACTTGTTGGAATTCTTGGCGGAATGAATGCGCCGAAGAACAAGGTCGCCTTGCTCGAGACTTCTGGCTTTAACTTTGCGTCTATGGTAGCGGCGCAAAGCTTGCTGGTATCGAGCAGCTCGTACAGCAGCCTGAAGACGGTCTTCCTCAAGGAGCAGCGCGTCATCTTGTCACAGCTGCTCTTGCTTAAGCTCATCATAAGCGAGTACTCGAGGCGACCCGTATACGAGTTCCGTGGGGATAACTGCCTCTCCTCCATAGACTAGAGCGAAAGGTGTCTGGCCAGTGGCTCGATTTGGCGTCGTCCTGATCGTTCAAAGAACCACCGGCAGCTCCTCGATCTAGTTTCTTCCGCACTTGTGCAGCCTGTCGAAAGTCCGGGTCTTGAGCCCACGCAACACTTCAGCATTTGCCCTCTCTGCTTGACCATTGCTCCTGGGGTGAGCAACAGAAGCGAAGCAGACCTTGGCACCAAGGTCTTGGACGTACTGCGTGAAGGTGCGACTCATGAATTGTGTACCGTTGTCGGTGATGATCCTGTTAGGGATTCCGAAGCAGCAAACAATCGACCTGAAGAACTTGACTACTGACTGTGCTGTCACCTTCCTCACTGGCTCCACTTCCGGCCACTTTGTGAACTTGTCGATTGCAATGTACAAGTACTCAAAGCCCCCGACTGCTCGAGGGAAGGGGCCGAGGATGTCGAGCCCCCAGACCGAAAAGGGCCAGGATAAAGGGATCGTCTGGAGAGCTTGAGCTGGCTGGTGTATCTGCTTGGAATGGAACTGGCACGCTTCACACTTGGTTACTTGTGCAGCTGCATCCTGGAGGGCTGTCGGCCAAAAGAAGCCCTGCTGGAATGCTTTGCCGGCAAGTGCTCTTGCGCCAATGTGGTGACCACAAATGCCTCCATGTATCTCTGCCAACAGCTTCTGTCCATCTTCCCGGGGGATACACTTCAATTTCACTCCGTTGAGTCTTCTTCTGTACAGTGCGTTGCCAACGAACTGGTACATACTAGACTGCCGGGCTACTCTTTCCGCTTCTTCTGGCTCTTCGGGAAGTTCTCCTGACTGGAGGAAACGGACGATCCGCTGTGCCCATGCTGGAGCCTGTGGCTCGACAACAAGGACTAAAGGCATATCTGCTGCTGCGGGAGCATCCGCTTCTACGGCGAGAACCTGTGGTTCAGCCGGAGCTTGATGATCCCCGGCAAGCTTGCCAGAGCGAAACTTGTCGGGAGCGTCTACTTCAACGAAACAAACCTGGGGCTTGTCGGAGCAGACTGCTCCTCAGCACTCTTGGCGTTGATCTTGGGGACCTTCTTGGCGGCGGCTTCGGGAAGCTCGCCGGAAGATAGTCACCAGAAACCAACTTCCTCTTCTTGCTCTGTCCAGTTGATGGCGTCACGGATGGTTGAGTCAGCTTGAGCACAAAGATCCCTGGTTCCACAGGTAACTTAAATGTCGCACACTTTGACAGGCCGTCAGCGATGTCGTTCTGAGCTCTTGGAACATGTTCCATCTGTAGGCCGACAAAGCGCTCTTCCAGCTTCCTCACTTCATCAACGTAAGCTTCCATCAACGGACTCTGATAATCCTTGTTCACTTGGCGGACGACAAGCTGTGAGTCACCCCTGACAATGAGTTGCTTGATCCCGAGGTCTGCCGCGATCCTGAGACTGGAGAGCAATCCTTCATACTCTGCAGTATTGTTTGTTGCTTGCTCCTTGGGAAAGTGCATTTGGACCACGTACTTGAGGTGCTCTCCGGTGGGTGCGACAAGCAGCACGCCAGCACCGGCGCCTTGCAGCGAGAACGCACCATCAAAGTACATCAGCCACTCTTTGTTTGCTTCCTTGACGGGGATGCTCGTCTCTGGAATTTCTTCGTCTGGTGTTGGCGTCCACTCTGCTATGAATTCTGCCAATGCTCTGCTTTGAATAGTTGAAGTGCTCTCAAACTTGAGGCCAAAGCTTGACAGTTCCAGTTCCCACTCAACAATCCTGCCTGTTGCTTCTGGATTCTGCAGTATCCTCTTCAGCGGAAAGCGAGTGACAACTGTGATCTCATGTGCTTGGAAGTAATGGCGCAGCTTTCTCGAGGCCATAAGAAGGCCGAAAAGCAACTTCTGCACACCAGAGTACCTTGACCTAGCCCCCTCCAGAAGGGAACTGACAAAGTAAACTGGGCGCTGCACCATTTTCTTCTTCTGTATCTCTTCGCACATCTGCGCAGATCCATCTTCGTCGGGACCAGAGCTCGTCGGGGAAGCCCCCTGCTTGTCGCTGGATGTGCTTGCCGCGGTCGCTGGCTCATCACCTGCCTCTCTCTCCGCTACTAACGCAGCACTAACCACTTGATTGGTTGCCGCCAGATATAGCAGCAACTTCTCTTGTGGTTTAGCTGCGACAAGTATTGGAGTGGAGGACAGGTATCTCTTCAAGTCCTGCAGCGCAGCCTCCGCTTCCGGAGTCCATTTCATTGGACCTGCCTTTTTCAAGATTTTGAAAAACGGCAGGGCGCGCTCAGCAGACTTAGAGATAAACCTGCTGAGAGCCGCCATGCAGCCCGCAAGTTTTCGTACATCCTTGATGCGCTTCGGTGCTTCAATCTGCTCAATGGCCTTGATCTTGTCGGGATTTGCTTCAATTCCTCTCTGAGACACGAAGAATACGAGAAGCTTTCCGGACGGGACTCCAAACACGCACTTCTCGGGATTGTGCTTGAGGCTGATCTTGCGTAGATTTGCAAAAGTCTCTTCTAGGTCTTGAATCAGAGTTGCTTTGTCCCTGCTCTTGACCACTATATCATCCATGTAGGCTTCCACATTTCTGTGTATTTGCGGCTCAAAAGCAGTATGGACTACCCTTGCGAATGTTGAACCAGCATTCTTCAAACCGAAAGGCATTCGTACGAAACAGTATGTGCCACATGGAGTGATGAACGCGGTTTTCTCCTCATCCTCTTCTGCCATGAAGATCTGATGGTATCCTGAGTATGCGTCAAGAAATGAAAGCAAGTCGCATCCGGCTGTGGAGTCGACTATCTGGTCAATGCGCGGCAAGGGAAATGGGTCTTTGGGACAAGCTTTGTTGACATCAGTGAAGTCGATGCAAAGTCTCCATTTCCCGTTTGCCTTGCGCACGACTACAGGATTGGCCAACCACGTAGGATGGAGCACTCCTCTGACGAGGCCTGCTGCTTCCAACTTCTTGATCTCTTTGGCGATGAACTCTTGGCGCTCCACTGCTTGTTTCCTGACTCTCTGCTTGACGGGCCGCGCGTGAGGACAAACGGCAAGGTGGTGCTCGATTACTTTCCTGGGAACGCCGAGGATGTCAGACGGTTGCCACGCAAACACATCAACATTCGCCCGCAGGAAAGCAACGAGCGCGCTTTCCTATTTAGGGTCGAGAGTGGCACTGATGGTGAAGGTACCACCAGTGTCGTCCTCCTTGGCGGACACCTTCTTGGTCGATGGCGGAGCTGCCATCGTCTTCTTACACTTGCCGGTGGAGCTCGATGGTGCGTCCTCGGCGGTAGCGCAGCACTCCGAAGAGGTGCGCTTGCCGGAGTGGGCATCAGAGCTCTTGCCGGACTTGGTCTTCTTCTTCCCCCCGGGAGCTTCAGCGGCAAGTGTATCGCGATCTGCGGCGGCTGCTGCTTCCCGGTAGATCTTGTCGGCACAGATAAGAGCGTCTTTCTTGTCGCCATGTACAGAGATGACACTTATCGGGCCTGGCATCTTCAGCATGTTGTACGCGTAGTGAGAGGCCGCCATGAACTTGGCGAGCGCCGGACGGCCGAGAATTCCATTGTAAGGCAATGGAAAATCGGCAACATCGAAGGTGATCCTCTCAGTCCTGAAGTTCAGCTCGCTACCAAATGTCACCGGCAGCATGGTCTTCCCCTTCGGCTTGCTCCTTCCCGGGTTGATTCCTTGGAACGTGCCGGTCTCTTCGAGCTTGCTGTCAGGGACTTGGAGTCTCCGGAGCACAGCGGAGGAGATCAGGTTCAAGCCGGCCCCGCCGTCAACTAGCATCTTAGTGACCTTGAGGTTGCGGATAGTTGGTGAGACCAACATCGGCAAACACCCGACAGCAGTTGTGCGATCGGGGTGGTCCTCAATATCAAAGATGATAGGCGTTCTGGACCATTTCAGAAGCTTGCGTGATTCAATGGGTGGTTCTGCTGCACTGACTTCCCACACCCACTACTTGAGTTGGCGGTGTGAAGTATGCAGAGAAGCACCGCCGTCAACGCACAAAACTTTTGTGGCTTTCTGGAACTCCTGCTCGCTGGTCTCGGCGTCATCCATGTCTTCGTCGTCGTCGTCATCTTCATCCTTGTCACGGTCGCGGGGAGGTCTGTCGCCTTGCCGCTGCTTGGCGTTGCCGCGGCATCCCCCCCGGCTGGTGCGCTTCGTACCGGATCCTCCAGCACCTCCTTGGGCCTTCTCCTTGTCGCGTCGCTCGTATTCGGCCTTTTGCAGCTCAACGAGCTGCTCGACCTTCTTGCAGCTCTGGAGGTCATGGCCTTTGGTGCGGTGAATCTTGCAGTACTGCTTGTTGGTGCCATCCTGCTTGTCGGCGGCCGCCACAGCCTGGCAGTTGGCGCATGCGGCAACCTCCTTGCCGGAGCTACCAGTCTTTGCTGTCTTGGCGCCACCTTCAATGCCGGACTGCTCGACAACTAGCACATCTTTTCCTTTCCTCTTCTTGTTGTTCCGCCGCCGGTTTTTGCTTGCCGGGGTGGCATCATCGCTGTCAGATCCCCCTGTTCCTACGTTCTCTCCGGGGAGTTTCCTCTCTTCCTCAGCACGTGCACATCTGACGGCCAGGGCATACAGCTCACCGACGTCTCTGATCTTGCACATCGCCATCTCCTCCCGCATCCTGCGGTTACGAACGCTCTGGTGGAATGCACTGATGACCACGGCAGGGTGGACGTCTGCGATGTTGCGTTGCACTTGGCTGAATCTCTGGATGTACTTGTGTAGAGGCTCCCCTTCCTTCTGGGCAAGCAGGTGAAGATCACTCTCCTGGCCATGAGGTTTGTGGCCGCCTGTAAAGGCGCCGACAAACTGATGGCATAGGTCTGCCCAGGAAGATATGGAGTTTTCCGGCAAGTGCATGAGCCAGGACCTGACGTTGGGCTTGAGCACCAGAGGGAAGTAATTGGCGAGGATCTTGTCGTCTCGCCCCCCGGCAGCCTGCACCGCGATTGTGTAGATGCTGAGGAACTCCGACGGATGCAGCCTGCCGTCGTACTTCTCTGGTACGTCTGGCTTGAAATTCTTCGTGCTGGGCCACTGGACTTGCCGCAGCTCACGAGTAAACGCAGGGAAACCTACCGCGTACGGAAGGTCGCCTGGTTCCCCTGGCGCTTGCATGTTGACAGCGGGGCCAGCGCGTCGGTCTGATTGACGCCGCATTTCTCTTCGGCGCTCGATGCGGGTACGAGCGTCCTCTTGCTGCCGTTCGTGAAGAACGTGGTGCTGATCGCGACGAGTTCGCGAATCTGGGGAAGCAGTGGAGTCGCTGTCGTGGCGGACCCGGCGAGTCGGTGATCTCTCGGCCTTTGGGGCGGAGAGTGCACGGTGGTTGCACCCCCACCGGTTTTGTCGCCATTGGCTTGCACTTGGCTGGCCTGCCGCGGCTGCGATGTGGTCGCCGGCCGTGGAGTGTCGCCGTTGGCGAAGCCGATGAGACTCTGAATGGTGGCCCTCCAGTCGTCGATCTTGTCTAGCGTTGGAGGGAAGTCTAGGAGTAGTTGAGCTCGTGCCAAAGCTTCTGCTGGAGTGGCGGGTAGCGGTGGCGAACGGTGCGAGGAGCGGGATATGCTTGGACTTCCAACGATGTTAGAAGGAGCAGTATTCCGTCCAGGCGACCGTGCCTCGCTCGCGCCAGCACGTTGACGTGCATGTTGGCCTTGAGCATCCCGGGATCCGCCAGCTCGATTTGGGTCCAGCGAGCGTATGGTACCGTGAGTACCACGGCGCTGCCTGTCCTGCGCCTCTTGAGATGGGCGCGGTGCGTCTACGGATGCCCGGTCGTTGTGGGAGCCGACTACGCCGCCGACGGGCAGCGCGGTCTTGTCCTTAGACTTGGTGGCACCGTGGGCTCCCTCGTCGACGCCCGTTCTTACACCGGCGTCCTCCCCACCGGCCGTTTGCTGCGGCGGCGGTGGATTCGACGCGGACGGCGCAGCCGCCTCCGAAGCCTTCTTCTTCGGCGGCATGTCGATGAAGTCGATGAAGATTTAGCTCATGTAAACGCCGGATCAGGTTCACACAACCTCGACGCCCCCTACCTGGCGCGCCAAAGATGCCGGGGTTTTCTGGCTCCCCGAGCACCTATGGGGACGGAGCCCCTTCTCGGTTCAGCGGGGGGCGGAGGTCGCGCGAAGAGCGGATCGAGGCGAGGCACGCGGGGTTTTTTTTACCCAGCTTCGGAGCTCTCCGGAGAGATAATACTCCTACTGCTGCTTTGTGGATTGTATTGAGTTCTTGCTCGGGAGCGCTGAGTGCTACAGTACACTCAAGCAGCTAACGAGACCGAGCGTTCTTCTGTTTTCCTCTCAGAGATCGCTCTCCGGGGTCCGATCCCCTCCCCCTCTATGTTGTGCATGGGCCTCCTTTTACATGTTCAAGGGGTCTCCAACAGGTGGCAACGTAGGTAAGGGCAAAAATGGGAATAAGCTGTGGTAGGTACAGCTACCTACACAGTGCATCATACCTAACCCTGGCGGCAGGGGACAAAGGCATTAAATGCCTATCTACGTCGCCCAGACGGTGTAGAAAAGGGACCGTCAGGGGCGCCACCGCTTGCCATGATGGCGATCTTGTCAGCGCTGCATGCCACAGTGTACCCCTGGCTACACAGCCTCCCGCCACGTACGCCAGGAAGGGTCCCGGAGCGACACGTAGGTGGGTGAGCTGGAGCGCAGGTACAGAGTGGTTGCCCGTCGCGGCAATTGCCTTGTCGCGGCCGTTGTCTTGCTGTGTCCGGGAGCTTGTCGCTCGCCGAGTCCTACCGGGACGCGTGGCGTGTCGCGGCAGGTTCTTTGAGATGCTCTGGTTGGCCTTCCCGGCAAGCTCCTCTTGCCGGGGTCTTGTGCCTCGAGCGGCCTTCCCGGCAAGCTCCTCTTGCCGGGGACTTGTCTCCTTGGCTTAAATACTTTGTTCTCGAATGGCTCCAAAGGGGGCATAGAGAGCCTTGGCGATCACCTGGCGGGCCTTGCCGCAGGGTGCTGCGACTGCCCGTGCACAAGTTCGGGATACTAGGGTACCCCTAATTTAGTACACCGACAGTTGTCAAATAATAAATTCCTTGGAAAGTGTTGGTATGGAAGGCATCATGGATACGGTTAGCCATGGAAAGTGAAAGTATGGTGGAAAAAGTAATAAACTTCATTTTCTGTTTGGGAACCGCCTATGATATATCTAGCATGGAAAGTATTGGGAACTACTCGATCATTTGCGTTGACAGGAAAAGCATGCCACCCAAAATGTTTTTATCTCTATCTTTTTTTCTTTGAGCTCTGGCACCTCTACAAATCCCTACTTCCCTCTGTGAAGGGCCTTTCAATTTACTTTATGCAATTTTTATTTGAGTCTCCATCTTCTCTTATATAGCACCAAATAAGGGGCACTATGATCATACTTGAGCATTGCATGTAGCTAATATGCGAGTGTGTTTCATGAATGGATCAATGATTCATCATAATGGGCTAGGGATAACTTGCTTTAGTATTGTTGTTTTGAAAGACATGGTTGCTTGTTGATATGCTTGAGTATTGAAATCTTCATATCAAAACTAGACTATTTCTTTGAATCATATAAAACTCCAAATGTCCATGCTACAAAAAAAGAATATGTGATGAACATGTTAGGCAGCATTCCACATCAAAATCTGTTTTTATCATTTACCTACTCGAGGACGAGTAGGAATTAAGCTTGGGGATGCTGATACGTCTCCAACGTATTTATAAGTTTTGATTATTCCATGTTGTTATATCATCCTTCTTGGATGTTTTACAATAATTTTATAGAAACTTTATATCATTATATCATTTTTTGCGACTAACTTATTGACATCGTGCGCAGTGCCAGTTGTTGTTTTTGTTTGTTTTTTACTTCACGGAAAATCAATAACAAACGGAGTCCAAACACAGTGAAAGGTTTTGGAGATTTTTTTGGACCAGAAGACACTTTTTGGGCCAAAGAAGTACCAGAGGGGGGCTCTGAGGGGAGCACAACCCACCAGGGCGCTTGGGGGCCCCAAACGCGCCCAGGTGGGTTTTGCCCACCTCGGTGGCCTCCCGCACCACCTCTTTGCTCTATAAATACCCCAATATTCCACAAACCCTAGGGGGGTTGACGAAAATCAATTCCAGCCGCCACAAGTTCCAGAAACCATAGATCAAATCTAGACACCATCACGGAGGGGTTCATCATCCTCATTGGTGCCTCTCCGATGATGCGTGAGTAGTTCATTGTAGACCTACGGGTCCGCATTTAGTAGCCAGATGGCTTCCTCTCTCTCCTCTGATTCTCAATACAATGGTCTCTTGGAGATCTATTTGAGGTAACTCTTTTTGCGGTGTGTTTGTTGGGATCCTATGAACTTTGAGTGTATGATCAGATCTATGTTTTTATCCATGAAATTTATTTGAGTCTTTTGGTATCTTATATGCATGATTACTTATAGCATCATATTTCTTCTTCGAATCTTTTGTTTAGTTAGGCCGAGTAGATCGAATTTTCTTGCCATGGGAAGAGGTGCTTTGTGATGGGTTCGATCTTACAGTGCTTCATCCCAGTGACAGAAGGGGAACCGACACGTATGTATCGTTGCTATTAAGGATAACAAGATGGGGTCTATTTCTACATGGAAAGTATTGGCAACTACTCAATCATTCTCTTGCACAGGAAAATCATGCCTCCCAAAATGTTTTTATCTATCTTTTTCGCTTTGAGCTCTGGCGCCTCTACAAATCCCTACTTCCCTCCGCAAAGGGCCTTTCTTTTACTTTATGCAATTTTTATTTTTACTTGAGTCTCCATCCTCTCTTATAAAGCACCAACTAAGGGGCACTATGTTCGTACTTGAGCATTTGGTGTAGCTAATATGCGAGTGTGTTTCATGAATGGATTAATGATTGAGCATAATGGGCTAGGGATAACTTATTTTAGCATTAATATTTTAAAAGACATGGTTTCTTGTTAATAGGCTTGAGTATTGAAATTATCATGTCGAAACTAGACTATTGCTTTGAACCATATAAAAGTCCAAATGTCCATGCTACAAAGAAAAGAATATGTGATGAATATGTGAGGCAGCATTCCACATAAAAAATTCTATTTTTATCCTTTACCTACTCAAGGACGAGCAGGAATTAAGCTTGGGGATGCTGATATGTCTCCAATGTATCTATATTTTTTTATTGTTCCATGATGTTATATTATCATTCTTGGATGTTTTACAATTATTTTATAGTCATTTTATATCGTTTTTTGGTACTAACCTATTGACATAGTGCCCAGTGCCAGTTGTTGTTTTCCGCATGTTTTTCTACATCGCAGGAAATCAATACCAAACTTATTCCAAACGTAGTGAACCTTTTTGTTGGTATTTTACGAGAAGACATCAAGTGGGCCAAGGAAGTACCGAAGAGGGATCCCGAGGTGAGCACAAGACACCAGGGTGCGCCTTGAGGCCTAGGCCACTACAACAGTACCCCACCTATAGCAACGCTTCTTTCCATATCTATAAGTCCATATATGCGTTGTTAACATCTTTACCAATGGTTTGGAATGTGTAGCCTTATCCAGTGTTGCTAGCACATAAGGCTACACTTATTCCATAGTTGGACCATTGCAAGAGTACAACACATAAAGCCAACTTTTACAAAACTTGTATATGTTGGTGCTAAATGTGCAAGAATCCAAATCTCATTGCTTAGCAACTAGGAATTTGCTACGCTTTAGGTGTTGTTACATAAATAATGTGAATAATATTGCCAACAATTAAACTAGTGATCAACATAATGCTGATAATTATGTATATCAAGTGAGGACAAAAAGAGAGAATGTAGTCATAAGAGGAGGAAATCATATATTGGATAAAGCTGTTGGATTACATTGTTGGATATTACAAGAGAAACATCATCCAAACTTGATGCATAATCTAAATAATTTCTTTGACGGTGAAACTTAAACAGAAAGCATCCATCAACATCCCTACAACTTATAACTAAACTTAACTGACGAACATCGTCCCTACAACTTAACTAAAACTAAAAGCATCCATCATCATCATCATCTTCTTCTTCTTCTTCATCAGCATCATGAACTAGAACATCATCAACATTATCGTGAACCGGAACATCATCGTAATCATTGCAGTATACTTGCCACACACCCATATAATCATCCATATATCTTTTGAATCTACAAAGAAAGTAACAAAATGAACTGTTAATACACAATGAATTGACATGATGCAAGTAGTGATAGAGGCATGATATTAGGCGCGTACAAAGGTTGAAGGCCACGCAATCTTTTTTTGTGCATTATCGAGAGTATTACCTCTTTTGCAACTCCATACCAAATCTTCAGTTTTCACAAGTGCTATATCGACATGCACTACCCAGAATTCATTTGTAATTTTAGCACCATCAAATTTAAATTTAGGATCACAACTTACAACTATAGCAAGAGCTACGACCCTGTTATGATTATGAAAAGATATTGTCATGAGTATTAGTTGTCAATGATGACTAATCCAAATGTCACAATATATGACACAGCCTGTAGAACAACATGGCTCAATAAAATAATATGGACAGTAGCCTAAGTGCTGGTGTGCATTCAAGGGCAATGTCAGTGACAGTACAACTTCTCTTCTCTGCTCTAGTTATTTAGCAAACTGAACCAAAACGGTTTTAGTCATCTGAAAATGAAGCAAAACATTTAGCTCTAGTTAGTTCCAGTCATCCAACAGGAAACAAACAAACCTACAAGTGCTCACCACACTTTGTAACAAAACTACAGCCCCAAATCTACTGAAATGAATTTACAGTTATCACCAGCCTAGAGAATCGTTGCTAATTCTGTACACCTACAGTCAAACTGTTTTGTGTCAACTAATAGAATTAATTATTGCTAAATAAATCCACTGAAACCTACAGCCCTAAATGCTATAAATTTGCATGGACAGCAGCATAGAACCTACCACGGCTCAATTGCTATTGACACAACAAGTAGTACCACGGTAGGGGGAGGGAGAGAGTATACCTTCCAGGGTATCGTTCATGACTTGCTCCATGAACTCGACTTGCTCCATGGCGTCACCATACATCGAGTTGGTGCGTGCAACTTCAAAACCAAGGGTAAAAGGTTACATGTGTCTCATGCATCTCCAAAATAGTGCAACACAAGTAAAGCTTCATCAAGTTTTATTCCTACTTAAGAAAAGAAGAGGAAGCTATATTCCTCCTGTTCTGTGTATCCTAGTTACTACCTTGGTAACTTTACATATGGCTCAATAAATTTATCCTCGAGTTAGTTAGACTAATCATCAACCCGTTCTTTTGCACATGCTAGACAATTTTAGTTTACCATATAACCGGAACATTTTTATGTAAGAAAAGAATATTATAACCATAAATTTTAAAATAAGCATACTTTTGACTAATTGAGAAATATTACATGTGATACTGTGTTGGGTTCCATGTGGCTAAAGTAAATTGAATTTAAATAAAGGCAATTTTATATACTATTTATCATTCCTATAAATGATATTTCCAAATTAAAATTATATGAAAAAAATTAGGAATCTAGTGTTAGTAAATATATAGAGATATTGGTGAATATTGTGATTTCCTTTAATTACATAGCAAGACTCTAAATCTTGTGCGCTCCTAAAAATTAGCTGTTTGGAAACCCGAAATGGATCCCATGCTTTAGTGATTTCGGTTAAAAAAGGGGAACCACACTTTCAAGTTAACAAACAAAACTAAAGCTAATGTACATGAATACCAGTTCTATATATATGCAAGGCTTCATTAAGAAATGTTTTCTGGAATAAACACTCAAATCACTCAAATCTTCTAGATAAGAAACACATCAAATGATTATGTTAAACCACCTATGAGCATCAAAGTGAAATGGCTAGTTGGAGGCAATAGTGCGGCACTACTATTTGAAACTTTCAATATGTGGTGCTGCTGGAGGCGATCAGAGCTACAGACCACCCCAACTGGACGCTTTCACTCCCTACAATACAATCAAGTGAAGAGGAGTACTCATCAATACAAGCGTACAAAAGTGATATTTTTTCTAGATAAAATAATAGTGATCAAGTAGATTGCATAGTTCTTTCTTTTGTTATGACCTTAAAGGCTGGAGAATAGAAAACAAATCGCCATATGTCCAGTTCCTTCACTCAACAGACTTGCTACACTGCCGCCTAATCTGCTTCAAACTACTATTGCTACACGTCCGCTGCTACATGGACTATCGTTAGATTGATTTAATAATTAGCCTAAAAGAATATATGTTGGATTTTTGCATCATAAAAAACTGAAGAGGAGAATATTAAAGATTGGAAAATAAAAGGAATGGGGCCTTGCAGAGATACTGTATTAATTAGACTATGACCCAATTCTTAACCATACTAGGTATTTTCTATAAAAATTACCTCAAACACACTGGTAGCTGCTTCAAGACGTATATGAGCTTCAGAATAACTTATAGGAAAGAAAATCATTCCCTACAATGTTGTCGCCCTAGAAATAATATGCAACTCGGGGTTAATTTGAAGCCATTACTACTCCTGACGTGCCACGAACAAGAGTAGAGAGGAGGAATGGACCAACTAACCTGAAGCCAGAGGAGGAGGAGGAAGCTCCACGGCTGCTTCGTCCCGAGCAGCTGCAAGGATGTCCACTGCCCGTTCCTCCCTACACATGTACATGACAAGAGAAGATCAGAGGTTAGAGAAAGGGGGAGACAGAGGACGAAGGCAGGGGAGGGGAAGCACTCACCGAATGATGGGAGGACGACACGGGCTCCGGCGCCGGAGCGGCGGCCCGAAATCCTAGCCATCGGGGGAGGGTCGCGGAAGGGCTTTGGTGGCCGAGAGTGCTGGATCTAACCGTATGGAAGGGCACAGGGGTGCGAGGGGACCTCGGGTTGTGCTTCCCGGTGGCGGGGTTCGCCGGACGTCGCCTGAATCAGTCACCCCAGGAGGTGCAGCAAGGAGCCGCGTGAAGGGAGGGAGATGGGATGCGAGAGGGATGGGTGGGTGGGGATGTGACAGATCCGGCAGCCTCCGGAGCTGCGAGGTGGGACGAGCGGAGGAAGAGGGCAGGCGACGAGGTGGGACGGAGGAGGGAGATGAGGCGACGGGTGGCCGCGATTTGGGAGTGATGTCTACTACACAACCTTCTTCTTGTAGACGTTGTTGGGCCTGCAAGTGCACAGGTTTGTAGGACAGTAGCAAATTTCCCTCTAGTGGATGACCTAAGGTTTATCAATCCGTGGGAGGCATAGGATGAAGATGATCTCTCTCAAGCAACCCTGCAACCAAATAACAAAGAATCTCTTGTGTCCCCAACACACCCAATACAATGGTAAATTGTATAGGTGCACTAGTTCGGCGAAGAGATGGTGATACAAGTGCAACATAGATGGTATTTATGGGTTTTTGTAAACTGAAAATATAAAAACAGCAAGGTAACAAGTGGTAAAAGTGAGAGTAAACGGTATTGCAATGCTAGGAAACAAAAGCCTAGGGTTCATACTTTCACTAGTGCAAGTTCTCTCAACAATAATAACATAATTGGCTCATATAACTATCCCTCAACATGCAACAAAGAGTCACTCCAAAGTCACTAATAGAAGAGAACAAATGAAGAGATTATGGCAGGGTATGAAACCACCTCAAAGTTATTCTTTCCAATCAATCCAATGGGCTATTCCTATAAGTGTCACAAACAGCCCTAGAGTTCGTACTAGAATAATACCTTAAGACACAAATCAACCAAAACCCTAATGTCACCTAGATACTCCATTGTCACCTCAAGTATCCGTGGGCATGATTATACGATATGCATCACACAATCTCAATTCATCTATTTAACCAACACATAGAACTTCAAAGAGTGCCCAAAGTTTCTACCGGACAATCACGACGGAAACGTGTGCCAACCCCTATGCATAGGTTCACGGGCGGAACCCGCAAGTTGGTCACCAAAACATACATCAAGTGGCACGTGATATCCCATTGTCACCATAGATACGCACAGCAAGACATACATCAAGTGTTCTCAAATCTTTAAAGACTCAATCTGATAAGATTACTTCAAGGGGAAAACTCAATCCATTACAAGAGAGAAGAGGGGGAGAAGAAACATAAGATCCAACTATAATAGCAAAGCTCGCGATACATCAAGATCGTGCCAAATCAAGAACATGAGAGAGAGAGATCAAACACATAGCTACTGGTACATACCCTCAGCCCCGAGGGTGAACTACTCCCTCGTCATCATGGAGAGCGTCGGGATGATGCAGATGGTCACCGGTGAAGGTCCCCCCCCTCCGGCAGGGTGCCGGAATAGGGTCCCGATTGTAGTACGTGATCTTCTACCAGTTATAAATCTAAACTTCTCTCGGTTACGTGAAAATGCCTATTTTTTATAGACATTGAACCGCTCTACCTTTTTATTTGAACTTCTTTGTGTATTTTTTAGAAATGTAAAAATTGGAGGTTTTTTAGAAACATCGAACTTCTTCATTATTTGAAATTCTTTAGTAACATGAATTTGAAATTGAACTTATTGGTTTTATTCTTTAGTAACTAGAAAAATCCGGTTTTTCAATTAAATATCAAACTGCTCCGCTTTTTCCAATTTAACTTTTTGGTTTTATTCTCTAGTAACTAGAAAACCTGAGTTTTTTTACATACATTGAACTACTCCATTTATTTTAATTGAACTTCTTGATTTTAATCTTTAGCATTGGGGAAAATCTGAGTTTCAAAGAGCTTCATTTTTTAATTATGAATTCTTGGTGTTATTCATTAGTAACATGAAAAGTCCTAGTTATGTAATAAATATCAGACTGCTCAATTATTTAAAATTGAACTTCTAGGTCTTATTTTGAAAAGAAGGAAAAACTCTTTTTATAAACTATTTGAACTGCTCAGTGTTTTTAATTTGACCTTCTTGGTATTGTAAAAAACATTGAACTTCTCCGTTATGTAAATTTGATCCTCTATCCGTTTTTTGTAGAAACGGAGAAAACCTATTTTCTCTATACATTTTGAGTTGCTTTATTTAGCCTTCTTGGGTTATTCTTTAGTAATGAAAAAATGCTAACGTAGTAACAAGCATTGGACCGCTCTGTTATTTTTATTTGAGCTTCTACTTTTTTAACGAGAAAGTCACCTTTTTAGGTTATATTTTCCTTTTAGTAATGAAAAAATCACAATATTTCGTAGTAAACATCAAACTTCCTTCTCTTCTCTGTTCTTTCTTTGTTCTACATGATAAAATATTGTTCTTCTCATTTGGTATACTAAGCGCACGCACGCACATCACTTCCACAATTATTTTTTGTAGTCAAATGAAAAAGGGTAAAGTCCCACAGGCATAAACAATTGAACTTCCTTGATTTTTGTGCAGTAATACATGAACTCCTCAAGTACAAAATTCTTTTGTCTCTGATACTAGTGGGTGGAGCCTCACAAGTAGACAGCGGCACGCGTTGTTGGACAGGCAAGAGGAAGAATGGTGATGCCAGGAAGGTCGGAATCAGTCGTCGCTGCAGTCCACACACCATAGCATGGTGGTCGCCGTCGATGTTGCACATGTCGCATTACTGCTATTCAAATACTATTACTATACTTATTTCAAAATTCTCTAATTTTTATCCCAATCTGTTATCTTTTGAACATCAATTGCTTTTATATCTCACGTTCCAGAAATTCTTTTTATGGGAAATCATCCAAATACATTTTGTTAGAAGCAAATCCCCTTATCCTGTTGGACGTCCTGGGTGTCCTGGTGATACACACAGCCAGCTGCAGGCCGGGGCCTCCTCCAGCTGCAGGTCGGCATCTCCTCCACCTGTAGGTAGTGCCCAACGTGCACGTCGGCTGGTGGTTGCTATCGAGTGTGATTGTGGGAGGCCCGTGCATGAAGGCCTTGACGACGGCATCAGATCGATAAGAAATAGAGAAATCAGAGGAGCGGCAACGAGATGGAGGGGCGGGCTTCGTCGGGGACGGAGGAGACAGGAGAGCGGGCAAGGGGGCATGCATCACCGGAGTAGTCCGCGGGGGCTCTCCTCGCTAGGGTAGTTGGATCCCGGGGTAGGTGCTGGGAGGAGGTGGGGCGGCCACTTGACGAAGGAGGCGGCAGCGGCCTTGCGCTAGAGGAGGTGGGGCGGGGCGCACCGGGGAGGCGGGGGATGCCTCACGCTGGAGGAGGTGGGCGGCAGTGGCACGCCGGGGAGGCTGCCGGCACTGCCATCGATCCAGGGGAGGGAGGCATCGTCGCGGATGGGGACTAGGGGACGGCGGATGGAAGCGCATCGGGGACGGGGTGGGTGGTGATGGAGGTGCATCGGTTCAGGGGTGGGCGGCAGGGCACTGGGGCAGGTGGCGGCGGCGGTGAAGATGGGGACCGGGGGAGAGTGAGAGGCGCAGGAGGTGGACAGTCGTGGGCTTTTTCCTTTTCTTTTGTCTGGGTTTAGGAACATGTCTGTTGCTGCTATATAGGGGAGCCCCATGATCAGAATAGTTATTCTGATCCGAGGATCATAATAGTGCTACTCTCTCTCTTTCTCTCTCTCTCTATATATATATATATTCATAATATTGAGATTGCATCCCCATATTCTTGCGTGTTCTTTGATTGCATGCAGTAATAGACCTTTGTGGTCAGGCTGGTCGTGCTTCCAGCATCGTCAGTAACCTCAAAAGATTGGTTTGGTGATTGCTAAGGCGCAACATCGTGCACGTTTGTAGTTGGATCGTCAAAGTCTACTCTATCAAATCAGCAATTATCATCTCATCGAAAGGTCGGGACCCTCACCTCTATCATAAAGAGTTCAAAGGACAGCATGAAGTCCAACAAACACATAAGAATGAGATTAAAAGCTGTCAGAAAATTAAGAAACTCTGGAGTGATAGTGTTGGATTATACCCAAACGGCTAAGAATCTGGCAGATCCCTTTACTAAAGGGCTATCGCATATTTAGATAATGCATCGAGGAGATGGGTATGAGACCGATGTAAGTTCCCATGGTGGTAAACCAACGTATGTGATCGGACATCCCGTGAAGTAGGACCTGGGAAAAAAGGCAGTGCTGAACCGAGGAGAGTAACTCCCGAAAACTGTATGGTAGGTTGACTACTGTGTTAATGTGTTCCAAAGCTTATGCAAGTAAGATGCTATCCTACAAAGCGATCTTTGGAGGAATACACCTATATGAGCCCGACTGCTGGTCACGGTTTATGAGAAATGGGGGTGATCACTGGCAAGCTCATGAATACGCCGGGAGTGTGACTAATATGCTCCACTCGAGGGGTCAGCCATCAACAATCTAGTACTAGTAAGACATGTGGTGAAACTTCTTTACGTCAAACTGACAATTCAAGGTATAGTTCCTTGTTCAGTTCGGAAGGAGTGTAGCTACTTGCTCTAGGTGGAGCTCAACCTTATTAATAGTTCTCCACTCAGATATTGGTATATCAAAACAGTGTTTGGAACAATGGACAGTATGGGCCCTTGAGATCTGGTGGGGGGTTGTTGAAATATTGAGGTGGGCCCAGGGGCCATCTAATAATTTCATAAAATCTCTAAGGGCCCATGTGGGTTAAATGGCAATGGATGTGGTGGGAAGTTTAGCCTCATACCGCTAATTGGAGAGGAGGCGGACCTCCATAGAAGGGATTCTATTCCACATGCTATTGGAGCTTGAAAAGAGAAGTGGTTCTCCCCCGCTCCTCCTTCGCCGCCCGCCTCACCATGCCACGCCTCGTCATGACGGGTCGCGTGTTGCGGGAATGAGCCGAGCCAAGCTCACACCTATGTGCTTATTTTTGCAGGTCAGAAATGGAGAGTCTTTGATAGGTGGACCATGATCTCAGACATTAAATCATGGATTGTTGCCCACTCGGATGTGAGTCCAGCCCACATCTCTCCACCCGACACGCCTATATATGTGAGGTGTCGGCTAACCCTAGCCACCATGTGAAACAGATGACATCTCTGCCTCCACGCCCACTATCGTTCCATTGCTGTTGCCACCGTTGTTGATCCCATCCTGTCCACCACATACACGGTCAACAGGAGGGTAGGCCTCCGAAACCCCGCCTCTCCAGACTTTGGAGAGGGGCGATTAGGTTTTTGGGGAGCGTCTCCTACGTGACTGCTCGCCATCGTTCGTCTGCTTCCTCTACATCATTCGCGTTGTCTTCACCGTCATCATGTCCACCGATGTCGAGAATGCTGCTGCCGAGAAACTTGAAGCCGACAAGAAGAACACTGAGGACGCCGCTACTGCTACCGCTGCCACTGCTGCTTCTACCTGGCCTACTAGAGGGAATAACTCATTTATCCCGCCCCTGCCTATTTCTGTGTTAACCGTACTAGCATTATGTGTAGATGTGTCTACTATTTGCGTAGTACGTGCTTATCTAGATCGTAATCACACTACTACATGTTGCTGCTAACGCGACACTATGATCAGAGACCCTTCAATGAAACTGTGTGTGATGTAATAATCACAAACGGTGGTGTAAAAAACCGTCAAAAAGGGTGCAAATCGTTTGCGATGGTGGAGCCATCAAACACGGTTCAGATTTTAGTTGTGTGTGCGATGCAGGGCATACGGTTGATCCAGGCGAACTGTCTGCGATTAGATAGAACAATAGAAATGGGCAGCCATATCAATGTGTGTGTGATATACGGCATACAGTTCGCTTCGATGAACTGTTTGCTATTAGGGAAAGCAACAGAAATGGTCAGCCAGATCAAGGTGTGTGTGGTATATGGCATACGGTTCAGTCGAATGAACTGTTTTCGATTAGGGAAGAGAACATAAACGGTTCAACTTAACAAGATGTGTGTGATACGCGGCAAAAAGGCCCGGAGGTTAATTTGAGAACAAGTACACAGAGGTTAATTTGACATACATGACTTGTAAATTTCACAGAAATCATATCATTTTTTTGGAAAGCATTTAATTGCGTTGTGTATATAGTGCTCCGTCTTATTAGTTGAATTAACCTTGAGGTCCTTGTTTTGGAAACATGTCGTAAAGTAACGGGATAGACCTTCATTCAAGCCAATCAACATGTGTTCAAAAAACAAAAATTATCAAAAAGTAACAAGATAGACCTTCTTCAAGCCAATCAACATGTGTACAAAAAACAAAAAATGTCAAGAATTACAAAACAAGGACCTCGAGGTTAATTGAACTAATATGATGGAGCACTATATACATTCAATGCAATTAAGTGTTTACAGTGACACATCACATCAGTTAATTTAACATCGAGGCCACTTCCCATCCGGTCACCCATCTGATGACTACTCCAGCCCTAGCACACTTAACTTGGTAGTTATGTTATATGAGCTATCGGTAGGGAAGCTGGTCCTTGCTGCTGTAGGATCCCTCTTTGCATCCTTTAATAGGCACCCGGATGACCGACTGTTTCCGCCCAATGGTCAATGCCACGTACCCCGCATGGCAGTTTTTGCAGCGGGTAACTGCATCATCGCGTCGCGCCCGGCACAACCGCATGCACACGAATGAGTGATCGTGCGCCGGCCCCAAACACTGGCAGCAAAACTTATAAATTGACGGATGGAGTACTAGTTACAGTGATGCATATAATTAAGCAAAGGGATCGCACATGTCTGTATTGACTGGAACGAGAATGAAATAACACAATAAGAATTAAGGCCATGATGCTGCGATGGCAGTGGTGGTTACAGGAGGCAAGAAGAAAGATGCATCCATCAACGTACGACCTCCTCCTCCTCAACTCAGTGCGCCGGGCCACCGGCGGCTAAGGAGCGGAGGCTTTTGTGGTGAGGTCAAGGTGCTTCTCAGCAAAGGCATCCAAGGCTTCCAGATGGTTGAAAATTCCAACATCGTAGCGTCCTCACTGGCCTTGTAGATACCTATGTACAGGATGTGCTCGTACACGTGGAAGTGTAGGTCGAGGAATTTTTGCAGGGCGAGGTGCCTCGCGGCGAGCGCGACCTCCAGGTGAACATTATTCTTAGCATCGACGGGCAGTCGCAGGGCCACCAGTGCTTGAAAGAAGTTCCGACCATGGAGGCCGATTAGGGTGGCATGCAATGAGGAGCCCAGACGCGCGGGCTGGAGGAGTACGGTGATGTCATCCGCGAGCTTCTTGACGACGATGAACTTGTTGGTGGTGGCAACGATCATCTAGACCAACTAAGAGTCGTAGCTGGCGTCGACGGCGGCCATCCACTAGTCGGTTGCCAACACCGTCTGGAGACGATCCTCTGTGCCATGCCGCAGGCCGGCGTCGTGGACCATCTGGCACAGCCGTTGTCCGCTCACGCGCATCGCCGCCATGGGTCTGGAGTGAGCACTTTTGCGCTTATTAGTGTAGGTGCTTAGGCAAATGCTTAGGTGTGTACGATGTGATAGATGCATTGGAATGGAGGGGCGCCTTTATATGAGTGCAAACTGCGTTGCATTCACATCGTGCTGCCTCTTTTCCCGGTCCTCCTCCCATTACTTCCCTCATGCATTCACACGATGCTAATTGAAGGAGGATGCATCGTTGGCCGTTGAACATTTCGGGAACCGCTACCCTCTCCCTCGTCTGCATGTCGTTCAAATTTGAATTATGCACATGAATGCATTGAAAACTAAGTTAATGCATAAACATTAGATAGTGCTAGTGATTTTAGTTGCAAAAATTAGATAGTGCTAGTGATTTTTAGCTGCATATTTTGACAAATCGCAATGTTACAAGGATTGACAAATGGCAATTTACTAGATCAACAAATGTCAATCATTCCAGTTTGACAAATGGCAACATACCCAATATGACAGATGCAAATCTTACCAAATTGTCTGTACATTGTTGCACACGGGTCATCCAAAACAATTGTTTGCGTTGAAGGGATGCACAAATCCTGCGCTGCGAATTTTCCCTCGACTTAAGGGTGAAGACCATAGCTCTCACTTTGCATACGGGTGTTCTATCTAAAATGTTTGCGATCAAAAGCTGTAGAAACCCTGCTTGGCACATTTTCTCTTGGCTTCCTGGGGAAGCTGTCGGTTTGCATACGGGTGTTCTAACTAAAACGTTTGCGATCGAGAGCTGCACAAATCCTGCTCGGCACATTTTTCCCTTGGCTTCCTGGGGAAGCTGTTGGTTCGCATACGGGTGTTCTAACTAAAACGTTTGCAATGAGTGTTTTATATTTAAAAACCATTGATGTTTTTTTCAAAAGAAAATCATTTGATAAGTCTGTACATTAAGAGAGAGAAACACAAGTTCGTTCAAACCATATCTTTCATTCAGTCACACTGCGAATTTATATTCATATGATCAAGAATTCGAGATACAGTATTAAACCCCAAAAAAAACTATTTCCGGCGGCGGCGGAGGCGGCGTGCCGCGCCGTCGTTGTCGTTTCGTCCTCCGGGACGCTGTTGTTGAATTCTTCAAGGAAGCACAAAATGTTCTTCACATGTAAATCAAACATCATGTCATCGCGCGATCGACGGGAGGGGCGCGGGAGGACGGCAACTGGCGCCGCTGAGAGATAGCGGTCAACGGCAATGTCCATGCTGCTGAGGGGGGCGGCGGGCATGGGCGCGGCGGGTGCAGCCAAACGCATGGGGACCGGCGCTGCGGGGGGTGGAGGGGCGCGCACGGGCAGGGGCATGGGCGCGGCGGGTGCACCCAAACGCACGGGAGCCGGTGCCACGGTGTGTGGAGGGGCATGCATGGGCACGGGCACGGGCGCTGGTGCTGGCATGTACATGAGCTCGTGCGGGTCCGCGGCTTCCAACTCTGCGATAGTGCTCAGCGACCAGCCCATCAATGCTACGGGGATGGTCGCTGGCGCGGACACGGGGATGGGAGTTGGGACGGGAGCGGGGGCAGCAACCGCCGCGGCCAGCTCGTTCTGGGACATGTTCATGAGGCCCCATTCCTCCTTATTTTCTATCTCCTCCGGCTCGGATTCGACTTCACGAAACTTCAAGACCAGTGGTAGATGATCATTCTGCGCCATGGCGTTGGTGGAGGTCTGCGGGAGGGAGGGGAATGGGAGGCAAACAGTAAGGCTGCCCGTATTAAACAGCAGCTCGGGCGCCATTAATGGAAAGGAAGGCGAGCACCATAGAACTCAAAGGGCTTGCTTCCTCGTGAGCCTGCACAGCGTATAGCTCACACGCTTCCGGATGAGCGTGCGCATTGGAGGACAGCTTGTACGCCTATCGGTCAGCCTGCGTACCGGACTCCGCTCGCACGCCTCCCGTTCAGTCAAGGTCAACCAAATGTCCGCACGGCACCTCCTATAGCCACTAAAATGAAGACACGTGGCGTCACATGAATGGTTAACAGAACGCACACGATTTGAATAATACAAACGTTTGAGATATTAAAGTGGCAGCTATTTTTTCAAAATGCCTTTGTTGGTTGTTATTCGAGTGCGCCTTCTCTCAAAATGGACACAAAAAATACCACAACATGTCGGGTGCCATTCCATGATAACATGCCAAGTTTCATGAATTTCAGATGAGTTTTGGATTTACTAGGATTTAAAAAAAAAGTATCTCAACGTTTTGCCGGCAATCAACAGTGCCCTGGTGTTTGAAATTCATTCCCATTTCTTGCATGGGACCTAAGCATGCACCCAAGGACACAGATTTGATTTTCAACCAATTTATATGCATTAGAGCATGTGCATGTAGTTCAAATTTGAATTATGCACATAAATGCATTGAAAAATCAATTAATGCATAAAAACATCCAAATGAACCCTGAAAAATACCAAAAATTGACACAACATTCCTGTTGTTCTATGTTGACACGAGAAAAAATTTGGAAGCAATAAGAGGCAATGGATGTCGTTTCATTCCCAAAGGTGCGACGTTCCCTATTGAAACCATCAGGCTTGTTGTGAGAAGCTCTCGTTTGCGAGAAGCATATCCCCAAACCTGCCCCAAATGGGACAAAAAAATTACCACGGCATGTTAATGCCGCTCCATGATAGCATGCCAAGTTTCATGAATTTCATACGAGCTTTGGATTTACTAGAATTTAAAAACCAGGTATCTCAATGTTTGCGGCTGAGGGACCGTGGCAGGGTGTTTGACATTCATTCCCATTTCTTGCATGGGACCTAAGCATGCAACCAAGGACCCAGATTTGAAGTTTCAATCAATTTATATGCATTAGAGCATGTGCATGTAGTTCAAATTTGAATTATGCACATAAATGCATTGAAAACTCAACTAATGCATAAAAATGTCCAAACGAACCCTGAAAAATCCCAAAAATTGACACAACACTCCTATTGTTCTATGTTGACACGAGAAAATTTTTGAAACCAATAAGAGGCAATGGATATCGTTTCGTCCCCAAAGGTGGGACGTTTCCTATGAAACCATCAGGCTTGTTGTGAGAAGCTCTAGTTTGTGAGAGGCATATCCCCAAACCTGCCCCAAATGGGACAAAAACTTTACTACCGCATGTCGCTGCCGTTCCATTATATCATGTCAAGTTTCATGAATTTCAGACGAGTTTCGATTTACTAGAGTTTTAAACCATGTATCTCAATGTTAGCGGTCGAGCGACTGTGGCAGGGTGTTTGACATTCGTTTCCATTTCTTGCATGGTTCCTAAGCATGCAACCAAGGACAGACATTTGATTTTGCAACCTGTTTTTATGGACGGAGCACATGCATGTAGTTCAATTTTGAATTATACACATAAATGCCTAGAAAACTCAATTAACGTATAAAAATGTCCAAACGATCCCTGAAAAAATCCAAAAATTAACACGACACTCCTGTTGTTCTATATTGACACTAGGAAAAAATTGAAATGAAGAAGAGGCGACGAATGTCGTTTTGTCCACAAAGGTGACACGTTTCCCTAATGGAACCATGAGGCTTTCTAGTGAGAAGCTCTGGTTTGTGAGAAGTTCATACCACAACCTGCCCCAAATGGTACAATATTTTTTACCCCAGCATGTTGAGGTCATTCCATGATAGCATGCCAAGGTTCATGAATTTCATACGGGTTTTGGATTTACTAGAATTACAAAAGCAAGTACCTCAACATTTGCCGGAGAGCTACGGTGCCGTGGTGTTCAAAATTCATCCCCATTTCTTGCATGGGACATAAGCATAAGCCCATGGACACATATATGATTTTACAACCCATGTTGATGCACCGGACCATGTGCATGTGTTATAATTTTGAATCGTGCACCTGAAATGGCTAGTAAACCAATTTAATGTATACAATTTCCAAACGAACCCTGAATAATTTCTTTTTTTTACGACACACGTATAGTTACATGTTCACTGCAGATAAAAGGTCTAGCAATTCAAACACCGTCCATTGCTGTTGTGACCCCATTATGTAATACAAATCAAGATGAAAAATCAAGTTGATCCCACACAGTTTATTATCACCAACCGTGTGAGATGCGGCACAAAATATCTTGGTGCACCGCCGGATTATAGTATGCATATGTCTTACGCGAGAAGGCGCGACGGCTACAGTCCACAGCCCACTCTAAATAAGGGACCGTGTCTGATGACACTTTGCGTGCCAGTTTTTTCGCTGAAGCGATTCCAAATTTTCGGCTTCCACGCAAAATATCTACCTCCCCTCCCCCTCCCCCTCCCTCTTACCAAAAGCCACATTTCCCCTGTTTCCGCCTTCCTTTCCAAGTTGAAAACCTTCACTCCTTGCTTGCAGCACCGCCTCCTCGTCGGCCACCCTCCTTCACGCTGCTCGGCCTCGCCTATCGAGGCAGGTAATCCACACCCAACCCCATCCTCCTCCTCCTTCCACATCCCACATGCCCCGACTGTCAGCGCGAGCGCGACACCTTCCACCCAAATCACTGACCCCTCACCAAATAAGTGATGCCCTAAGTCATGGTGCACGCAGTATAGCCAGGATCTCAAGGAGCATTTGGTAGCGGAGAAGCAAATCGCGGCCGCACACGCAGATGAGGTCGTGATTGCTACCATTCGTGCCGACACTCAGATCTTGAAGGAGCACCTCCCTGTCGAGGCCACCGTTGACGCGTCATGCGCTGACACTGCGACATGGTTGTCTACTTTAAACAACAGTTCATGGCGTTTTCTCGAGGCCACCGTCGGTGCCTTCGACGAAGACTACGAGGTGTTTTCTCAGCGTGCATGTGTTTACCTCATCTCGAGAGCTAGCAGGTTGGTGCCCGAAGCGGCTCAAGAAAGTCACCACTACGACAAGGGGAGCCACGAAGCAGAGGCCTCGCCCTCTTCCATGTCCAATGAGCCAATCTTCATCGATATCTCCGACAATGAGGAGTAGCTTGTCTTATTAGCTCACTATAAGGACCCATGTGTTGACACCAAATTTTGGCATGGTCAAGAACTTAATTAAGATGACCTCAAATGGAGAAGTGGTCTACATGAAAGATTTTCATATTATCAACACGAACATCTTCAAAGTTTGATCCATCACTATCCGATCTCATCTTGAGGGCCGAAACTATACTCGAAGTACTCAGATTTTGTATTCAGAGTATTATTCGGCCAATTAAGACTCTGAGGTTGCCTCGTATGAAAAAACTTTCTACACGAATTGTCTTCGTCTCATCGAAACGGTCGATTTTGGTATAACAATCTTCCCAATTCGAGTTCGTGTGCAAAATTTTACAGCCATCCGAATACAGCCCTATCACGAGCCAAAAGTGGCGTGCCCCACCAGACACCCTGTCTGATGGGTAGCGCGAATAATAGTCTGTATTGCACGAATGATTTGTCCCTCAAGATGCCCTCTGACCAGAAAACATTAAACATGAAAGTTGGTCGTCCCGTCGAAATGGTCAAGAATGCTTTTGGGATCGTTTCCATCCGAGGTGGTTTACCACCTCAAAAGTTACCCACAAGGTCCAGCCAGTTTAAACCGAACAGTTTTGGAAAGTTCGAACAAAACCAATCCGAACTTGACTAGGGTTTTGGACGTCAATGCAAGCCTTTTCCTTGCATGGGAAGTCCAGCCGCCTCTTATATACCTAAGGGTGATGGCCGATTGAACAACACACAATTGAACAAACACATCTACCACTTTTTCGTGTTCATATATCCCCTACCCTTGTATCTTTCTTCTCGTTCTTCGTCGTTCTTCAGCAATGGAGGGTTGCGAATCCACGAGGCTCTAGGGGCGGTCACGTCAACCTAGGGAATCCCATAGCCTCCGCGTGCCCAAACGGGGTCCCTCCCGGGCGTGTGGGGTTTCGGGTCTACAAAAGCGCATGCCGGATTGCTTGCGTACCGCGCTTCCGGACGGGTCTCCTTCGACGTGAGCTGGGGTGCATCACCCTCGGCGTTGGAGGTACACAGTGACGTGTCCATGTGCGAACAAACTTTTTGGCGACTTCGTTGGGGACGAAGCTTTGAACGGTCTCCGTCCCGTTCTTGCTACGAAGAGATCGTCATCTAGGGTTTGCGATCTACAAAGGTAATATGAATACCCAATCCACTTATGTAGATGCAAACAATGCATATGTTGTTGCTAGATCGTCTAATGAGCATATTGTATCTGCTAGCCCTAGTTTTATCAATCATGCATCTAATTATGTGCAATAGCCGATTCAGAATAATCTTCATGCTTCAACTTCTTATAATTTTAGCAACATGCAACATATGTATCCCAACTCTCATGCATCGGCAACCCCACAAATCTATATGCCAATGAACAACATGATGATTTTGGTTAATCAAGTTGAAACACCCCATGTAGGAAATTTCAATGGCATGCAACATAGTGTTTCATCCTTTTATTAATCGGCAACTAATTTGCAACATGTTGATCCAAACATGACGGTGGATGGGGAAATTGGCCATGCTACTACTAGTTATTTGGCCAATTACCCTCAAACATCATATGCTACACCTCTGCTACTAATTTTTTGGCAACATACGCAACTGTTGATATCCATAATTCGGCTCCGCACCTTCACGGTCATCGCCGAATAAGTGAAACTTCTGTAGGAGCACAAATGCCTTCACCTATTACCGTGGCATATCATGTCCCCCCTACACAATTACAGAATTTTGGCAACATCTCATTATCGGAAGAATCTAAAAGCATCGGGAGGCAACCATATCCAGACTGGGTAATTGAGAACAAGCTTACATTCTCTTGGGATTTGTGCAACTCTATTCGCCAGGAACTAATACAAGGCGGGAAGCCTCATGATTTTGCTGTTGTAAAAGCTAGAGTTGTGCAAATGATGCAGTCGCCCGGTGTTGTACCATCCAGTGTACCACCTAAACAATTGCAGAGCTTCGACACCTCATTGCCGAAAAAGTCTCAAAGTATTGGGGGCAAATCTCATGAGGAGTGGATGGAATTTGAGATGAAAAGGTTCAAAGCTCGCCAAGATGAGATGTGGGCTAAAATTAGATAAGAGCGAGAAGCCTTGCAAATTCAAAAATATAAAAGTATTGATTCAGGTAAAAAAATCGGTTATTGAAGAAGCCGAATCAAATAGTATGTGTACCGAATCTATTGAAGAAAAAGAGGATTCCAAGGCATTGGAGAGTTATTCAAAAGTGTAACGTAGTATTATTCAAGTGATAGAACCATTATGCTCTCCCAAAGTGTATGAAGAGATATGTCTACCAAGTGATTTACATATTTTCAGATTTGGTCACAACTTTATTGTTGATGCATCTATTAGGAACTTATAAGTAATTTTGAAAGACCAATAATGAATGGTAATTTACTTGTTAGCAACAAAATTGTTACAAAGTATATCGGTCAACCATTTCATACTTGGCTTGAACTTGGTCTCAATTGAGACACGTGTGTTCAAACAATTTTCGTTTTAGAAATTTAAAGCCAATGTTAAATTCTTTTGAGAAACCTGATGCGAATATAATATCTTATCCAAAGACATCGGAGATAGAGTAGAAAACACAATGCATAGCTGAATGGGGAGATTCCAAATCTGTACCATTCATTTGCTTACCTCCAAAGCCGTTCGTACACCAAGATCGATTAGAAAACAAGAAGTATACCTTCAACTCAAGCATCTGTGATCAAATATTTGATTTGTTGCTGAAAAATAATTACATTAGAATTCTTGGTCACCATGTCAAGCCATCCATCCAGGGACGAATGTATTGTAAGTTGCATGATTCGTCCAAGCATAATTTCGAGGATTGCAACATGTTTCATTAAATAGTTAAATTGGCCATTGATAAAGGACGATTGAAATTTGTTGAAACACCAAGAGATGACCAGCCTATTCCGATTGGTCCTGATGGCAAAAACTTTTTTCATTGGCTGCTTCAAGCTGATCCATTTAAAGAGAAGGTAAAAGTTGCAGGTGATGAAATCAAGCTTTCAAGTAAAGAAGTTATTCAAGAGCACAATAAAAATATTCTTGAGGGCATGAGTTCTATTGAAGTTATAGTGAAGACGCCAAGGACTGGGGGGCAGCAAGCAAATCCTATGATCAATGAAAGCAAGCAAAAAGAAAAAAAAAAGACCGAAATAAGCGCAAGGGTAAGAGATCGAAAATAACCTTCGTTGAATTATTAGATAAATATCAAAAGAAGAGTGCAGAGAAAAGTGCTTATCGCTCAAGTAGTTTAGAAGCATCAAGATCATCCCCTAGGCGCAAATCCAAGGATCGATATTGGTAGGAAGAGAATTTGAATGCAACTTGTTCATATCCTTATTTTGGGCCACCAATGCCAATGTCGTGGGCCTCCCTATGCTTACATAAATCCATAGCCATCATGGGACAAGTATGATACAAGGGCACATTCTCCATATTATTATAAACCATCTCGCAATATTATGCAGCTCCAAGAAGACCAATGTTCAATGAGCAGCCATATGTTCAAGACCGTTTCAACAACAAAATCGGTCTGGAGCACAAAGAAGAAAGAGGTGATCAAACAAGTATATCGATTTAAAAAAGATGGTCTCAAGAGTGCCAATTCAGATTTGATCTTAAAGGATAAAGAGCCAATTAAAGTGTTAACATTGGCTACTAAAGGCAATGAGATGAAGCAATCAATTGTCGAGAATGAAAGTGCCAAATCTGAAGAAAAGAAGTTCAAAGTGCACAAGGTAAAACAAGAATTGTCATTAGTTCAAACAAAATCACAGCCAAGGTGCTCACTTGGCTTATCGTATTGGCAAAAGAACAAATTACAAAAACTTAGTGCACAAGAGCTCGAAAAGAGAAACATGGCATGGGTTCCCAAAGAAAATAATCAAAACGAGAGAGATGTGCAATGTTCCATTGCAAGAAGTGCGACAAAGGTAAAGAAGGAAAAGAGTGAAAATTATGAATGACCAAGCCGAAGGTTTCAACATCTTCGGTGCACACATTATCCAAATTCTCCAACTATGCCACTGATGCCGATGACATGGAATTCATTCTCAGGTATGACTGGTTACCCTCCATGGACTTTTTTTGACCATGGATGCAATATAATTTCTTAAATCATGAAAGGTTTTTACCAAATCATCATACGTTCGATTAGCTTCACTTTTGTTGCTAATTTAAATGGCGGATACACAATTATCGTCCTAGAAACAAAATGGCTGATATATACTTATCGTCCTAAGCACATACAAATGGACGATGAAGTGTTGACATCGTTCTTGGAACAAACTCCGTGCAATTTAGTTTTCGGCACAAAAGTTTTGCCAAAAAACAGGGGGACATGTGTTGACACCCAATTTTGGCATGGTCAAGAACTTAATTAAGATGACCTCAAATGGATAAGTGGTCTACATGAAAAAATTCCGTATTATCGACATGAACATCTTCAAAGTTTGGGCCATCGCTATCCGATCTCATCTTGAGGGCCGAAACTATACTTGAAGTACCCAGATTTTGTATTCAGAGTATTATTCGGCCAATTAAGCCTCCAAGATTGCCTCATATGAAAAAACTTTCTACGCGAATTGTCTTTGCCTCGTCGAAATGGTAGATTTTGATATAATAGTCGTTCCAATCCGAGTTCGTATGAAAAAGTTACAGCCATCAGAATACAGCCCTATCATGAGCCAAAAGTGGCGTGCCCCACCAGACACCCTGTCTGATGGTAGCGCGAATAATAGCCTGTTTTGCGCTAGCAGTTTGTCCCTCAATATGACCTCTGATCAAAAAACGTTAAACACAATAGTTGTTCATCTCGTCGAAATGGTCATGATTGCTTTTGGGCTCGTTTCCATCCGAGGTCGTTTACCACCTCAAAATGTACCCGCAAGGTCCAACCAGTTTAAACCGAACAGTTTTGAAAAGTTCACACAAAAACAATCCGAATTTGACTAGGGTTTTGGACATGAATCCAAGGCTTTTCCCTACACGGGAAGTCCAGCCTCCTCTTATATACCTAAGGGGTGACGGCCGTTTGAACAACACACAATCGAACAAACACATCTACCACTTTTTCGTGTTCATCTATCCCCTGCCCTTGTATCTTTCTTCTTGTTCTTCATCGTTCTTCAGCAATGGAGGGCTGCGAATCCACGAGGCTCTAGGGCCGTTCAGGTCGACCTAGGGCAGTCTGTAGTCTCCGCGTGCCCAGACGGGGTCCCTCCCGGGCGTGTGGGGTTTCGGGTCTACAAAAGCACCCGTCGGATTGCTTGCGTACCGCGCTTCCGGACGGGTCTCCTTCGACGTGAGTTGTGGTGCATCACCCTCGGCGTTGGAAGTACACGGTGACGTGTTCGTGTGCAAGCACCATGTTCAGTTTGCTAGCTACTGCCTTTCCTTAACAAATTCTAGTGAATTGTGCTATCTGCTTTTACCATGCAATCTTCTGCTCTAGAATATATGTTCTATATGTTGTGCAATGTAGTGTTCAGTTAACTGTTTGGTTCAATTCTGCAAATGTGATGTTCAATTCTTCAGGGTGCAATTTTCCAAGTTGTCAAGCATGCTTGGTTTGGTTAACTAGGAGTATGTTATATTGTGCAATGTGGTGCTCAGTTAACGTTTGGTTCATTTATTGTGGTGTTTAATTAACTGTCTGGTTCAGTTTTGCAATGCGATGTTCAATTATTGTGGGTGCATTCTGTTATTGTATACCATGTGAGAAATAAATCGAATTTGGATGTACTAAATACATGAGAAACAAATACAATTGCTATATTTCCAAGTTGTTAAGCATGCTTGGTTTGGTTAACTGTCTGATCTTCTATTATGAGTATGTTATATTGTGCAATGTGGTTCTCACTTAATGTTTGATTCATTTGTTGTGGTGTTTAGTTAACTGTTTGGTTCAATTCTGCAATGCGATGTTCAATTGTTGTGGCTGCATTCTCTTTCTGTATATCATGTGAGAAATAAATCAAATTTGGCGGTACTAAATACATGAGAAGCAAATACAATTGTTATATTTCCAAGTTGTTAAGCATGCTTGGTTTGGTTAACTGTCTGATCTTCTATTAGGAGTATGTTATATTGTGCAATGTGGTGCTCAATTAACATTTGGTTCATTTGTTGTGGTGTTTACTTAACTGCATAGTTCAATTCTGCAATGCGATGTTCAATTGTTGTGGCTGCATTCTGTTATTGTATACCATGTGAGAAATAAATCGAATTTGGCTGTACTAAATACATGGGAAACAAATACAATTGATATATTTCTAAGTTGTTAAGCATGCTTGGTTTGATTAACTGTCTGATCTTCTATTAGGAGTATGTTATATTGTGCAATGTGGTGCTTAGTTAACGTTTGGTTCATTTGTTGTGGTGTTTAGTTAACAGCACGTGCATGGTCCGTTTTCTAATAGCACATTATTGTGCAATTGCAGGAACCATTCTAATATTTAGGTTTTTAACAATTTGTTCTTGCACATGTAGGTCCTGCTGTCAGAGGTTTTGACCCACTGTTCGACCCTTTTTGCATATGGGTAAATGAGGTATCCATGAATATCAATCAAGTCAAGAAACTCAGAAAGATTGTTAGGATAAGGAAATTAGCGACAAAAACAACAAGATCTTTGTCTGCACAATGAAGAAGACATCAGTTCACTACAAGATGGTACTAACTATTATACCTTGCCTTTTTTTATTCTTTTGCCCCATTTCCAATATAGAGAAGATATTTATGCACATCCTTGTTTTCAGGCCTTTCCAAAGCAGTTCACTGATGATTACCTCTCAAACCACCTCCATGGTTAGGAGGTGAGGAAGGTTTTCATACAACACCCACGGTTCAATATTGACGAAGGACGGACGGTCAATCATCCATAGGCACTGACCTAAAGTTGCGAAGACCTTCACCATTAATGAAGGATCAATATTCGCCTTCCGCTTCAGCAGTTTTCCAGATGAGATGCATCTGTCTTTATACCGTCTATGATGCTAATTATGAAAGGTTCTACATGTTGCATGTGAAACTTGGTGCTGGTGTAATTGTGTAATGGGGTAGCTGAGTGCTCAAGCTATATCATGTTGTACTATGATGTACTTCAATTATGAAATTCTGCTTCCTTAATATGGAAATGAAATATATTATGTGCTTAATATGAATGTCAATTAGATTAATAAATGGATTATTAATAATAGGGCAATTAGCCTACTAATTGGTTTTTGCTATTGCAAACGCTTATTGGAAAAATACCGTGGGTGATGACCTCAGGCAACGCACACAGTTTCTAGAAATCAACCGTGTTGGATCAATGAACAATCACACACGACTTTCTTTTGAAAACTGTTTGCGTTAGGCCACCTTGGGCAAACGTTTACCACATAAAACTGTGTGTGATGGACAGTCTTTGCCACACAGTTTTTTCTACGGACCATGTGTGATGCATTCAATAATGCAAACGATAAAATTGTTAAAATTGTGTGCAATGGCAACGCTATCACAAACGATTTAACGGGAAAAATTGTGTGTGATGTACCTGTGAACAGAAACGTTTTCCTTGGAGCGACTGTGTGGGATGTAAATACAAACGGAAATGTTTAGCGGGGACTGACTGTGTACTTGCGACCGGAAACAATTTCGCTTGTATAATTGTATTTTTAGCTCTACTATACGTATTTTCCGTATTTGAGCGCTCGCCGGTCGCACACGACCTCATTTTGCCGAGCGTGTGTGCCAGGAGGGCATATCCCTGATGGTTTCTGGGTCATGTGGGGAGGACCTCCTATCACCGTCACTCACTAGGCGACGGTTCCAATCGCCGCCGCGGAAAGGGCTTAAAAACCGTTTGTATAGCACCGAGACATACTAGTGTCAGTATGTCGTTAATTCTGTCAATACCATGTTCATGATCATTTCATGGATTAGATTAATTGAAAAACTACCTATTTACTCAGCATTGGCAACGAGAGATCCTTGGAGTCGTTGCTCTTTGGAGGTGGTCGGGTGTTGGTTGAGACACGACCTTGTTGGTTAGTTTAGGGCAGACCCATTTGTGTTGGAATTGTATTGGGTGTGTTTGTGACGGTGTGGTGTTTACTTCTCACTGGTGTGTGGTGGGAGCTTGCCTAATTTCTTGTACTTTATCGTCTGCCTTCTATAAGAGCAAGTATAATAAGATGATTGACATCGGTTGTAAGGCTTTAAATAGTGTAGTTTTGCAGAGTTGATGGCAAGAGAAGATGAGGGAGAAGAGATTTGAGAGTGTCCGTACCGCTGTCACACACGTGTCCAACAACCCTGGCCCACCCAAAGCGCTCTCATTCGCCTGCACACTTTTTCGCCTGAAGTGGTCAGCACCACATCCCTGTCGGCAGAAGTCCTGTTGAAGCTAAGCTAGGCAGGCTAATCATCATCAGTCGATTAGTCGATTGCCTGCCGGGAGGGGTGGAGTGGTGGCCTTTGTGGGACCCAATCACCGGCGCCCTTCCATGCTCTACTCTTCCTCGCTGTCGGTGGTGCTCGTGCACGTGCTGACAATGTCATCGTGACGTCGAGGCGCGGCCGACACAGAGCTGGCGGCGTCTTCGGTGCCCTAGTAAAATTCATCTACCACCTCATCGATCTCCATGAAGGTGGCTTCTTTCTCCACCTGCAGGAGGCGGTGCCGCCGTCGCTCATGGCGGATGTCATAGACGACGCGGTAGGATAGGAGCAACACCTCCTGCTCATCCATGTCCGCGTGTGCCATGATGCCCATGCCGATGGTAAGTTGCTCGTCCGGGCGCTGGTGCTCGTCAAGGAGGCGAAGCTTGCACACCTGGTCGGCCTGCACCTGTTGGAACACGGCCTACAACTCTTCCAACACCATGTCAGTGTAGTGAGCTCACGCCTCGCCAATGGTGATAACGGAAGATACCGGTGAGCATGGTGGCACCGACTCATCGACGTCCGCCTCTTCCAATGGCTCGTCTGCGCCGCTCATCTTCGGACAGCTCGTCCATCTGTCGGACTACTAACTGATGGCAATGCCGGTAATCACCTTATGTTCGGTCGACGGGCTCTCCCACAAGGATTTGGAGCTGGAGGCCAAGGCGGGTATGGTGCCTAGGGAACAGAGGAGGTTAGATGCGGCTATTGTCAGGCCTGGCTTTTAAATAGCAAGCAAATAATAGGCCATGCGATGGAGTGATTAATGGTGGTTGAGGGAGTCCTGGATTAAGGGGTCCTAGGGCCACTGGCCTATTGCTTATGGGCCGGATTGGTGGGCTACTGTGGAGCCAAGCTAGAGCGCGGACTCGTGACCGGATAGAAGATCTTCGGAGCCGTGGTGTGCTCTCCAAGTCAAGATTAGGCAAGATCTCTCCTTCATTGTAACCGATCGCCTGTAACCCTAACCCTACTGGTGTCTATATGAACCAAAGGGTTTGATTCTTTAGGGCTAGAGCAACATCCAATACCCCCTCAACCTAGGGTTTAGCTTGCCTGATCTCGAGGTAGATCGACTATGTAACCATACCATACACATCAAGTACAATCAAGGAGGACGTAGATTTTACCTCTTAGAGAGGGCCCGAACCTGGGTAAACATTGTGTTCTTCGTCCCTTGTTCCCCATTGATCCTAGATCCACAGCTCGGGACCCCCTACTCGAGATCTTCCGGCTTTGACACTGACATTGGTGCTTTCATTGAGAGTTCCGTTGTTGGGTCACCGAAGGATCGATGGCTCGGCTGATCATCAGAGATGGCGTTAGCTCCGGGGACCACTTTTTCCCCGGCCAGCTCTTGGCGTTCGGCAGCATCGTGCTGCACGCCAGCCCAACTAGTCATCTAGACCAAATCAACAATTTTGCCCCTAAGCACCGGATTAGATTCGACAACTTGGAGTACGTCACGGACGCCCGAGGCGATCTGGTCTTTGCTGGATTCGTAGCCTCTCCATGTAACCCTGTGGGCCCTGTTGTGCCTGCTCCGAAGCTTTCTCTCGATCCAATCTATGGATCGGCCTCAACCCCTCAGCCAGCCTCGAGCTCGGACGGCTCGACCCTGTCCGGAGACGAGGAATCCCTTCGACCACGCCAGTGATGCCAACCAAAGACCCAGGTTCAGGCCTCAACATAGAAGTGGTGTTTGGACGCCAAGAGCCACTCGCGACCGAACCCTATCCTCATGACACGCCTCTGGCCTTGAGCCCTAGTAATGCGTCGATGTTCGTAAATCAGTAATCATCCCTTGGCGAGCTCTCCCTCACGCACTTGGATTCGAGCCCCAACACGGAGACAACGTCTGAAGACCAGGTTTCGTCCTTAGTCTCTTATGCCTACCCAACCACAAGCCCAGCCCCGTGCGTCGAGGTCAACTCGGCCTTGGAAGACCAGGATTCAGTTCGGACCTAGATCACTCCTCGCCCCGCCACAACGGAAACCGGTCCCGAGCGGGCACCGCACGCCAGCTCGGCAAGCCTCGCATTGTTAAACGAAGCACTCGACTGAATCCGGATGGTGGCTATTCGAGATGACTCGACCTCGTCCTGCGTTCAGCAGCCCCTCGAGGCAAATTATAGAGAATTTTAGAACCCATCCACCACCCACCTAGTAGCCACAGTCGAAGACTTAACCAACATGTTGGACTACACTTCGGAAAACGCCGAATACATAGACGAGGATAGTGGAGCCACGGCTAACACCAATGCTGCTCCCCCCGTCACCGGCTGCTGGACGGCCACGTCCACTTATGATGTCTACATGGTGGACACCCCGAAAGACGATGACGACACTCCCGGGAAGGATAAAAACAAACCCAGCGATGAGCCGCCGAAATGCCGCGGATAGCGCCGCCGCTCCAAGGCACGTCGAAGCCATGCGAGCAACACGGACACTAGAGAAAACGACACTCCGGACAATACGGACAACCTCGGCGATCCCGGCGCCGACGAACAACTAGAAAACGACCACAAGGAGCATGAGGACCCGCTCGATATCAAATACCTCGATGACTCCGAAGACAGCAACTGCCTCCCTCCTTCTGAAGAGGAGGTTAGTTTGGGTGGCAAGGATTTCATCGTCCCCGAAGACCCGTTGGATCAAGAGCGGTTTAAACGGTAGCTAACCGCACGGAGCCTGAATAAATAGCGGCAAAAATAAAGTCCGGACAGGATACCCTTAATGAGAGATGGACCAAAGTCCTAGATGCCCAAGAGTAATACGGTCACGAGCGACAGACCAAAAGCTACTCGAAGCGAAGACTACTGCCGCAATTCGATGACGAGGCCATAGAGCAAGCACCTCCAAGGCACACACAGGCAGGACAGCCAGACCGCCCCCCTCGAGGACGGGACCGTACAGATGATAAAGCTGAGCAGCCTCCCACTCATCCTCGCCGTCAAGGCAAGGAGCCATTACAGCCGACTTACGAGTACGACCTACGTCGTGACCTGGATGCTCGGGCTGGTCTACGGACCTAAAAGAAATCCTCCTGTTAGACGGGATGGATACCAAGCCTGGCTAGACCAAAATGATAGAGCTGGGGAGCTGCAATGAGTTCGGATGACAGACGATCTCCGGCGCGACATAGCCGGAATCAGAGGCGCCGCTCATCCTCTATGCTTCACAGATAGAGTGATGCAGCACCATCCTTGGAAGGTTTCAAACCTGTAAATATCGAGCCCTATGACGGGACAACTGATACGGCCGTATGGATTGAAGATTTTCTGCTACAGATTCATATGGCACGAGGAGACGACCTCCACGCCATCAAGTACATACCGTTAAAGCTCAAAGGCCCGGCTAGACACTGGTTGAATAGCCTTCCCAAAACTCCATAGGATGTTGGGAGGAGCTCGAGGAGGCCTTCTGAGCTAACTTTCAGGGCACTTATGTACGGCCCCCTGACGCCGATGACCCGAGCCACGTTATCCAGCAGCCCAGTGAGTCAGCCCGGCAGTTTTGGAACCGCTTTTTGACCAAGAAAAGCCAAACCGTTGACTGTACGGACGCCGAAGCCATAGCCGCCTTCAAGCATAGTATTTGAGATGAATGGCTAGCACATTAGCTCGGCCAGGACAAGCCGAGAATAATGTCAGCGCTCACCTCCCTGATGACCCGCTTCTTTGCTAGAGAGGATAGTTGGCTAGCTCGTAGAAGCACCAACCCAGAAGCCCCGGGCACCTCGGAAGTCCGGGACGGGAATAGGAAGCCACGACAGAATAAGAACAAATGTCGCCACAACGACGGTGAAGCTGATGAGATGGCAATAAATGTCGGATTCCTTGATGGGAAAAGAGAATTACTTGACTCACCTTGAAGCCTGTCAAAAGGCCCTAGACGGCATTGTTCTGTCCGGTATGGACGGACCGAACACCCTGTAGAACCGCACCCATAAGGGCGCGGTGCTCGTCGACGATGACGGAGTTGTTCACCAACTCCTCCATCGCGTCCGGATAGCGCGCCGCCGCCTGGCAGTTGGTGTTCAGCGCGGGCGGTGGGACTTCAACCCCTCCTCCGTCGGAAGGCGGGACCGGCACCTGTGAGGGCCTTTGGGGCTTAGGTGCAGCTGGCTAGGACGGCCCAGACGGTCCGGACTATCCTCCCATATTCGCCAGGAGGGACACACCCTCCTAGTCTTTGGTGACCGAGGAATCAGCCTCAGCCATGATTGTGTCGCCCCTCCCCCATGTTCGGACGGGGAGGGGACCTTCGGGACAGCTCCTCCCCGGCCTCTTCGGGGACTAGGGGAGGCGCGGAGCGCAACGCTGATCCGTTGTACGCCAGTTCGGCGGGTGGAGAGGTCCCCTCCGAGATCTGCTCGGCAGGGTGGTCGCGCGGTGGACTGTGATATCGCACAATCAATTTCCATCAGTAAGGGACTAGTAAAATGAAGTAAGCAAGAAATGTTGAGGTTCACACCTCATGGCGTGGGGCTTGACCCTGAGTTCCTTCTCCGGGACATCTTCAGACGCCACAGACTCCTCATCGGAGTCCAAACTGTCGGGCAGGACCAGCTTGGGTCTGCACTACCTCTTCTGGGCCCGAGGAGGTTGCTCCTCCTCGACGTCCTCGGACGCCGCCCTCTTCTTGGAGTGGGAGGAGGCAATCTCCTCCTTGTATTCTTCCTCCTTCCCTTCTTGAGCAGAGGGCGCTGCAGCGTCCCCGGCCTTGGTGTCCGGACGACCTCTTCGGCAGAGGCCTTCCCTGGCCTCCGGCAGATCTTTCTTCTTCTTTCCCTTCTTTTCTGGTGCCTTGTAAGGCGCCACGACCAGGAGCTCCTCTAGTTAAGCCGACTGGGGCTCTTCTGGCAGTGGATCCTAACTACAGATCTTTTTGGCTTTCTCGAGCCAGCCCTGTAAAGGCAACAAAAAGAATCTTAGACCGAATTTTGTGCAGTATGACCACCCGAATATATACTAGGAAAGAGATCAATTACCTTCTTCGGGGGATTTGCAGCATCAAGACTGATGTCTTCATCCTCGGCTGGCCACTCCTCCTGAGACTTGAACAACAGACTCCACACCTTGTCATGGGTCGTCCGAAGAGGTATTGCTTTGTGTCCTGATCATTAGGCTTATAAGACCACATCGGACTGGCCCTTTGTTGGAAAGGAAGGAGGCGGTGTCTGAGCATTATCTGGACCACATTGGTTAGCTTGACGGTGGTCTCCGTTACGTTGGAGATACATTTGTGACGCCCCTGATTTAATCATACACTAATCATGCACGCAAACGTGTACGATCAAGATCAGCGACTCACGGGAAGATATCGCAACACAACTCTAAAAATAAATAAGTCATACAAGCATTATAATAAAAGCCAGGGGCCTTGAGGGCTCGAATACAAGTGCGCGATCATAGACGAGTCAGCGGAGGCAACAATATCTAAGTACAGACATAAAGTTAAACAAGGTTCCATAAGATGGCTAGCACAAACTGGGATACAGATCGAAAGAGGCATAGGACTCCTGCTGGGATCCTCCTAAACTACTCCTGGTCGTCAGCGGATGCCTTCACGTAGTAGTAGGCACCCGCGGCGTAGTAGGAGTCGTCGTCGACGGTGGCGTCTGGCTCCTGGGCTCCAGCATGTGGTTGTGATAACCGAGAAGAAAGGAAAGGAGGAAAGGGGGAGCAACGCAACCGTGAGTACTCATCCAAAGTACTCGCAAGCAAGGATCTACACTACATATGCATGGGTATATGTGTAAAGGGGCAATATTGGTGGACTGAACTGCAGAATGCCAGAATAAGTGGGGGATAGCTAGTCCTATCGAAGACTACAATTCTGGAAGCCTCCATCTTGCCGCATGTAGAAGAGAGTAGATTGAACTTCACCAAGTATCATCGCATAGCATAATCCAACCCAGCCATCTTCCCCTCGTCACCCTGTGTGAGAGCGATCACCTGGTTATATCTGGCACTTGGAAGGGTGTATTCTATTAAGTATCCGGTTCTAGTTGTCATAAGGTCAAGGTACACCTCCGGGTCGTCATGTTACCGAGGATCACGGCTATTCGAATAAATAAACTTCCCTGCAGGGGTGCACCACATTACCCAACACGCTCGATCCCATTTGGACGGACACACTTTCCTGGGTCATGCTCGGCCTCGTAAGATCAACTTGTCGCAGCCCTACCTAGCCACAACAGAGAGGTCAGCACGCCGGTCTAAATCCTATGGCGCAGGGGTCTGGGCCCATCGCCCTTTACACACCTGCACGTTGCGAACGCGGACGAAAGCATACCTAGCCTCCCTAATACAAGAGCAGGCGTTCTAGTCCAATCTGGCGCGAGCCGCTCAGTCGCTGATGTCAAGAAGGCTCCGGCTGATACCACGACGTCGAGTGCCCATAATTGTTCTCGCGTAGTTGGTTAGTGTGTATAGGCAAGTGGCTAGACTCAGATCAAATACCAAGATCTCGTTAAGCGTGTTAATTGATGTAAGCGCAGACGCCGACCAGGGCCAGGCCCACCTCTCTCCTAGGTGGTCTCAACCTGCCCTGTCGCTCCGCCACAAAGTGACAGTCGGGGGCTGTCGGGAACTCGGGCCCATCACTACCTGGATGGAGCTACCTGTCCTTTCAGCCCCCACATCGGAATCACTTGCGGGTACTCTACGAGCCGACCCGACTTTAGTTACCATATGTATCATATAATATGTATATAAATATATACCCGTGATCACCGCCGAGTGATCACGGCCCGGTAGTATAGCATGGCAGACAGACAAGAATGTAGGGCCACTGATGGAATACTAGCATCCTATACTAAGCATTTAGGCTTGCAGATAAGGGTAACAACTGTACCAACAATGACAGGCTATGCAACAAAATAGGATTAACCGAAAGCAGTAACATGCATGCTACACTACTCTAATGCAAGCAATAGAGAGAAGGAATATGCGATATCGGGTTGATCAAGGGGGGGCTTGCCTGGAAGCTTTGTTGTACAGTGATGCGGAGCATCCTATGGCCATCCCCATGGACCTACCATCGTCTCATCAAGAGCCAAGAGGACCCATGACACGAGCACGAGCTAGAGCTCTCGAGAACGAGGTGACTTCTTTCCTTAGTGATATCACACATGATCCACTCGAGACATGGCTACTACCTAAGTCTGATATGCTATGCATGATTAGGTGTCAAGAGGACCCTCTCGAAGATACTCGTGAAGACGGACAAGCCGCTAAGTCCATGGATGAAGAGAACCAGCCGAGAGAGGCAAGAACACCTCCTAGGCCCCGGACATCCAGCCAGGACACCGGACATCCGGCCCCTGGAGAACCCCCCTCTGCAGCCTTCCAGCCACCGAACAACTACACGCCCCGGACATCCGGCCCAAGCCTGGAAATCCGGCCAGACGCCCGGACATCCGGCGCCACGCACCAGAACCTACAGAAGCTATCGCCGCCAGCCCAGACATCTCCCCCCCACCCCGGACATCTGGCCCCTCCCGAAGCCCCGGACATCCGGCCCGTCGCCCGGACATCCGGCTCCGCCTGTCTGCGCACAGTAAAGGCCGAAGACCATGTACCCTTTCGCCGCCCTAGACTATATATACTCTCCCATCTCCCTCTTTCTAGGGTTAGCATTTGTTTAGCTCATATGTGAGATAGGGCTTTGCTCATCCATTACGGATCTACTCCACGAGAGAGACCACGGCCCCTCTACGGAGAAGATCCCCTTGGATTCAAGACCCCCTCTTGGGTGGCCCCATCAAGACCTCCTCACGGAGAAGAACCGGTTACCTCTTCTATCGTCCTTTGTTGACTTTGGATCTTGTATCCCCTCTTGTGTTCCGAGGATCTAGCACATGTGTGACTATATCTTGTTGATTTAGTGTTTCCTCTTGTGTTTTCCTTCGTTTTCCCCTCGTGTTCTTCATGTTCTTGGACGGGAACCGCTCCTTTCGTGAAAGATCGGCCATATAGGGTTCCACCCTACATCATCTTGGATAAGAGCTTAGGTTGATCACGGATTTGGAGCCCCTACACCTTGTTTTTCTAGCCTAGTTTTGTTGATTTTGTCCCTAATTAGAAAATTGCCCCACAAAAATAGCCCCAATTTTTTTTTGTGATTTGTTGGTGTGATGAAGTTTTGTTGGATTTGATCCACAGATTTTGTGTGTTGCAGGTAGATCTAGCTTTCCCCCATCTTTTCCCCAATTTCCTTCCATAAAACATTCCGAATTTTGCCCCGGATTTGACCTCTCCACGCGATGTTCATCGAGTTCATCCACGGATCGAGAGCCCGGACATCCGGCCCGACCCAGACATTCGGTCATCAGCCCGGACATCCGGCCCCTGACAGTAGCTTCCATCCATCACTCCATTTACCGCCTAACTCTCGCCCAATTTTGTTCCGGTGCCCACATACATTTATGCATACCACCACCACTTCCGCATAGCACCACTATAGCCTTTTCCGTTACCATCTCCGACAATTTTGACCCGTTTTGCTTTGAGAATTTGAGTTGTGGTTTCCGTGTCCTATTGTGTTTCGGCTATCTAGGTACGGTTCAACATCAACATCACCACCACTCATTTTCGCCAAGGACTACTACGAACGGCTACATTACTTTGGTATCACCCTCACCTTGGTATCATCTTGGTATCATGATATCATCATACTTTCTTGCATTTGCATTAATAACCCCATAGCCTTACTTTTCCGTAGCTTACCCATCGAGACTAGCCTTTGAGTATTGCCAGCAACGTGACTTGTGCACATTAGTGATCATACTTCCCATAGCATACATACCATCACTGTGTTGCATATCTCGGTATCATCTCTTGTGTCACAAAGTTGTCATCGCATACACAATTACTATCTTGGTTCCTGAAGCATTGCATGAGAAAAGAGTTCAAACAACAAAGAGCCAAACAAGCTTTTAAGCAAAAGAGGAAAGATAAGCAAAGAGCTTCTAAGCAAGAACCATAGCATCATACAACATTAAGATTGTCATACTAGATCATCTTGGATCATACCATCGGTATACCATACATATAGCATACTTGGGATAGAAGTCGTTGCATTTTTTCTTAGTAGATTGTGCACAAGTTCGTATCCGCCTATTGTGCAATCATGCTAGCATCTCTCTAGTGTTGTGCAACGAGAGCATTTTCGTGGACTCCACATTTTGGCTCATTCCTTGGTTGCACGACCCCACTTATCTATTTGCGTGTGTGTTTCCATTTACCTTATCTTGCTTGGTCTACTTGTTGCATTTGCAAATTTGCGAATCTTCTCCAACATTATTGAAGCTCACATACAATTGCATCAAATTTTGTGCCACCATCCTAACCAAGCTCCTCCATAAGCTTTTACTTGTGTAGGTGCAAGAAACCGACAAGAATTGGTACCAATTGTGCTATTTCCTTGTTACACATTGGAGTGATCTTTGATCCATCTTCAACATCGGTCAAGGTACATTTGGTATTGGTTCTTCTCTTTCTCCCACTGACATATCTTTGTTTGGAATGATGGACAGGCCAAGTACTTCAACCAACCCACTCTTCCTTGAGCAAGATGACGACCCGACTAACTACGTCGCCAAACTACACCTATTTGGTACACAACAAGCTTTGCATGAAGAACAACATGCTTTGGGCGACCGCACCAACAATCTCGCCACCAACCTACGACAATCCGAGCAATGTACAAGAGACTACTTCGACACATTCATGAGTTCCCTCAAAGAAGATATTTGAACCATGATGGTCAACCGCTCTTCTACAACTTGGTCCTCCTCAAGACGGAGCCGCTCAAGTCGACACTCCGATGACACTATCGCCGGCTCAAGTACACCGACATCGAACACTCTTCATCGTGCCGCATGTCAAGATCGTCAAGCAAACCGCAATCCTCTACACGACAACGACTCTCAAGAGCAAGCTCGCGCGCAAGAGCATCGGCATTGTCAAAACCATGCTACATTCGCACAAGCACAAGAACGGCAACGCCAACGACAACATGAACAAGAGGAAAGAGCGCGGCAACATCAAGATGCACAAGACGCCGAGGCACAACGTCAAGAACAACAACTTCGTGAAGCTCAAGCACTTGAGGCACAACGTGCCCTTCGAGATTCAAGTCATGCCGTAGCCAACCGAGGCCGACAAGCTCATCTACATCAAGAAGCACTTCGCGATGAAGCTCAAGAAAGGATTTACCAAGCACGTGTGCATTGACAAGTTCCTCCTCAAGATCGACAAGCACCTCCTCTAGCGAGACAAGATCATCAAGTCCATCAAGAGCATGAAGACAATGGACCTCCTCCACGACAAGAGCAACATGAGGTTGACAACCCTCCTCGTCAAGAACAACATGAGTTTGTCAATCCTCCACGACATGGGCGTCATCATCCAAGCTAAAGTTCACCATGCCCAAGTTCACCGGAAGCGATGACCCCGACGAGTACATCTCATGGGCATTGAAGGTTGACAAAATCTTCCGCTTGCACAACTACGAAGAAGAGAAGAAGATCGCAATGGCATCCCTTGAATTCCACGACTACGTCCTCATTTGGTGGGAACAAGTCACTGAGCGCCGAGAGGCAAGAGGTGAACCACCCATCACTACTTGGGCGCAAATGAAGGATGTCATGAGAGCACGATTCATGCCAAACTACTACAACCACGACCTCTTCAAGAAACTCCAACTACTCAAGCAAGGAACCAAGAGCGTTGAAGAGTACTACAAGGAAATGGGTATTGCCATGATACGAGCCAATGTCATGGAAGATGATGAGCAAACTATGGCACGTTTCTTGGATGGACTCAATCATCCTATCAAGAAGATCAACAACTTCCAGCCATACTCGAACCTCATCAAGTTAGTGCATCAAGCCACCAAAGCGGAACGTCAAGTGCAAGATGGTCTCAAATATGCCAAGTTCTCATCCAAGTCCTATGGCTTCTCCAACAATCAAGCTTCAACGACTACAACACCTTCTACCTCAACCAAGCCATCTACAAGCAACGGTGATAAGTCAAGTTACAAGAAAACTTCGACAAGCTCAAGTCGTCCTCCTACTACAAGCAACTTCAAGCCGAAAGCTTCATCATCATCTACCCCAACCGATGAGACCGTCAAGACAAGTTCCTTCAAAAGCTTCACATGCGGCGACCGAGGCCACAAGTCCTTCGAGTGCACAAACAAGTGCACCATGATCCTCAACTACGACGGAACCTATGATTGAATGAGTGAAGGAGAAATGGAAGCCCTTGAGCAAGTGGCCATGCACCGCCAAGTGAACAATGAAGACGAAGATGATCAAATCTTTTGTGATGAAGATTCAAGCCTCGCTCTTGTTGTCTCAAAGTTCTTGACTCTTCAACATCAACAAGATGAAGACCAAAGATGCCATATCTTCCACACAAAGGCCGGCACCAATGGAAGGTTCGTCAAGGTCATCATCAATGGAGGGAGTTGCCATAACCTCGCAAGTGAAGAACTATGCTCCAAGCTCCAATTGGTCAAGATGAAGCACCCGCACCCCTACAAGGTTTAATGGCTAAGCGACACCGGCACCATCCAAGTCGAGCATAGGGTACAAGTCTCTTTCAAGATCGGAGCTTATGAAGACACTTTGGAGTGTGATGTCCTTCCGATGACCGTTTGCCACCTCCTTCTTGGACGGCCATGGCAATATGACCGCGGCATCATCCACAATGGTCGTACAAATCACTATAGCTTCAAGATGAAAGGGAAGGAGTTTGTACTACGACCGATGTCTCCAAGCCAAGTGTTAGCCGACAAGCAAACCACCCATCATGGAGAGAATAGTGAGCGAGCGAAGCACCAAAAAGGGAGTGAGCGCCACAAGCCCAAATTGAGTGCCTCCACAATGAGCGACAAGAAGGACTTAGTCCTATTTGCCACCAAACGTGAGATGAGAGATGTGTGTGAGAACCCATCAAGTGTCCTACACTATGTCCTATTGTGCAAGGACGAGGCACCAAAAACTAACACCTCTCACGATCTACCTTTAGTGTTGTCTTCTCTATTGCAGGAATTCCAACATGTGTTCCCCGATGAGTTACCTCCGGGTCTACCTCCACTACGAGGCATTGAGCATCGAACTGACCTCATCCCCAGAGCACCTCTACCTTACAAGGCCCCATACCGCGTCAACCCCGAAGAAACCAAGGAAATATAAAGGAAAGTAAAGCATCTCATCGATCATGGACATGTGCGTGAAAGTTTGAGCCCTTGTGCCGTACCGGACATTCTTATGCCAAAAAGAGACGGTAGCTTTCGCATGTGCTCTGATTGTAGACCCATCAATGATGTCACCATTCGCTATAGGTACGCCATTCCACGCCTTGATGATATGCTTGATGAACTTAGCGGTGCCACTATTTTTTCCAAAATTGATCTTAAAAGTGGTTAATATCAAATCCGCATACAAGAGGGTGATGAATGGAAAACCTCTTTCAAAACTAAGTTTGGTTTGTAAGAGTGGTTAGTCATGCCTATGGGTTTATCCGAAGCACCCGGTATTTTCATGCGTCTTATGCATTATGTGTTTCGCTCTTACATTGGTGAATTTGTTGTTGTCTACTTCGATGATATCCTTGTGTTTAGCAAATCTCTCAAAGAACATGTGACCCACCTTCGCACCGTGCTACAAACTCTTCGAAAAGATCAACTTTATGCTAATATGTAAAAATGCCTTTTCGGTGTTGATAAGCTTGTTTTCTTGGGTTTCGTAGTATCTTCTAAGGGTGTTCACGTTGATGACTCTAAGATCAATACTATTAAAACTTGGCCCCAACCAACCAATTTGCAACAAGTGCGTAGTTTTCTTGGTTTAGCCGGCTTCTACAGTAGATTTGTGAAGGATTTTAGCATCATTGCTTCAGCTTTACATGCTTTGAGCAAGAAGAATGCACCCTTTGTTTGGGGACCATCGCAAGATAGCACATTTAATGAGATTAAGAATTTGCTTACTCATGCTCCCGTGCTTGCATTACCCAACTTTGACAAACCTTTTGAAATTCATTGCGATGCTAGAGGTAATGGCATAGGAGGTGTGTTAACGCAAGAGAAGCGCCCCATCGCATACTTTAGTGAGAAACTTTCCAGAGCGCAACTTAATTACCCCATCTATGACAAAGAGCTATATGCTTTAGTGCGAGTTTTGCGTGAATGGGAACATTACCTTCGCCCTCATGAATTTGTCATCCATACCGACCATGAAACGCTTAAGTATCTTAAGGGTCAAACTAAGTTGAACAAGCGTCATGCTAAATGGAGTGAGTTTATTGAGTCATTTCCTTATGTCATCAAGTATATCAAAGGAAATGTTACTCAACTTGAATTGAATGTCATTGGCTTTGAGCATATAAAAGACTTGTATGAGCACGATCCTACTTTTGCTATTCCTTACGCCAAATGTTTGATGAGTAACGGCCGCGGCCCATGTACCCTTTCTCCCCCTAGACTATATATACTCTCCCATCTCCCTCTTTCTAGGGTTAGCATTGGTTTAGCTCATATGTGAGATAGAGCTTTGCTCATCCATTACGGATCTACTCCACGCAAGAGACCGCGGCCCCTCTACGGAGAAGATCCCCTTGGATTCAAGACCCCCTCTTGGGTGGCCCCATCAAGACCTCCTCACAGAGAAGAACCGGTTACCTCCTGTATCGTCCTTTGTTGACTTTGGATCTTGTATCTCCTCTTGTGCTCTGAGGATCTAGCACATGTGTGACTATATCTTGTTGATTTAGTGTTTCCTCTCGTGTTTTCCTTCGTTTTCCCGTCGTGTTCTTTGTGTTCTTGGACGGGAACCGCTCCTTTCGTGAAAGATCGGCCGTATAGGGTTCCACCCTACATCATACAAGAAGAAAGGTCGTCGGTGATGTAGTCGTAAACAGTGGCATCAGCGCCGGTCTCGGGGTCTACCGGAGAAGAAGAGGGTGGAAGAAACAGTAAATAAATAGCAAACAAAGCATCACAAAATACAACAAGGCAAAAGGCGGTGCTAGGGGTGATCTAACGCGGTGTTAGGCGATACTGACGAAGGAGGGAAACATCCAGGAAAGTATCCCCGGTGTTCGGCGTTTTCCGACAAACGAACCGGGGGGAAAGGTTGCATGTTCGCTATGCTATGGACATGTGACGGGTGAACGAGCTGCGTATTCGGATTCGCATCGTCGTTCTGAGCAACTTTCATGTTCAAAGTATTTTCATCCGAGTTACGGATTATTTTATATGATTTATTGAAGTTTAAATGTTTTCTAGATTTTATTTAATTCGAAAATAAGACACTAAATACTTTTGTCACCTAGTGTTACACTAGCCTATGAGTATGCCAGTGGGGCCAGTGCGGTGGGTTGACCCAGTCAAAGGTTGAACGGTCAAATGATGAATAGTGTAGGCGGGTCCCACATGTCATTGTCTAAGCTTAACTAGACTCTAGTTAAATTAGATTAACTACCAGTGGAGGCCACTGTCATTGGTTAGCAGTTAACCTAACTAGTAATCAGCCCCTAAGCCAATTTGTACCGGCCGGCTGTTGGTGGCCTTGCACAAACATGCACACAAGCACGTGCCCGGCCATGGCCAATAGCATCAGCGTAATAGCAGGCAGCTAGCAAAGCATAGCAACAGCGGCAAAACATCAGCAAAATCAGCGGCTAGGTAGCAGCAGGAGCAAGCAGTAGAGTAAGAGAAGCAGCAATGCACAAGGCAGCCGCAAGACCAGCAAGCAGCCGCAGCTAGTAGAAGAAGCACCTGGCGGCAACAGCAATCAGCAGTAGCAGCGGTCACGGTGCGACGCGGGAGCACGCATGGGGGCTAGACCACGTGAAGGCGGGCACGCGCGTAGGCGCGGCCGGGCGCAACCGGTCGCGGGCAGAGTCCAGCGAGCGCGGGCACGAGCGTGACAGCGCGAGCAGCGGCAAGCAGTAGTAGGTAGAAAACAGCAGCAACACGCATCGGCAACAGAGGAGCAGCAGCGTGCATGTACGCGGACACTGAACTTTTGCCATGGTGGACAAAGCTCATGGGACGGCCACAAACGGAACGGATCGAGCCGGAGAAGAGGGGGAATCGGACGAGGAGCTCACCGCGGAGGCACACGGACGCCCGTTGGTGGCTTAGGAGCTGCAGAGGCAACGGATCGATGAAGAGCAGCAGCGACGACCGAGGAAGAAGATGGCGTCGATCCGGTCGATGTGGTGGCTCCGGGCTTGAGCTCGTGGGCGAGGAAGACGAAGCAGAAGACGGCGGATCTCCTGGACATATCAGTGAGGCGAGGAGGGCTCGGTGGCTACGCAGGCGGCGGAGACATAGCAAGGGACTCGCTCGGGTTGCGCGGGGAAGAAGAGATCGAGGCGATGGGCAATTGGGGGAGCTAGGATTTCGTCGAGGGGCTCGAGAGCGACCTAGTAGACGCTGGGGACGCGGCGGATGACCGGCACGTGGCCATCCGCGGCCACGGACGCCGCGTGCGCGTCCAGCACGCTCCTGATGAACAGGACGAAGACAATGGCGCTTGTGGACTGGGCTGGGCACTGTTGCGGGCAGGCCTAAGTGCACAGTGCACCTTTAGCCTTTATTCTTTTTCTTTTGTGTTACTTTCTTTTATTTCTTTAATGGTTACAGTTTTATAAAATACACAAATGGTTACTAAATTAGTATTACTGTATTTACTACTGCCACATTAATTTGGGTAACTATATAAAATAGTTTAACATTTTATAAATAATAAAAGGCATTTATTAAATTGGTTATGTTGTTGTTTCATTCACATTTGAGTATTTAAACATCTTATAAAAGTGTGGTTTTCTCACCATAATTACCTATGCATTATTTGGCACAACCCGAACATTTTAGTTTTATTGTTTGAAAACTTTTGTTGTTTTCCATTAATTAAAATTTGAATTTGAATCGTTTTGAACTAACGCGAGTTTATCAACAGTAACCGAGGTGATGTGGCATCATTATCAGAGGTTTACTGTAGCTTAACTATTCGGGCGTCACAATTCTCCTCCACTACAAGAAATATCATCCCGAGATTTAAGAGGTGGAATAAGGGGGGAAGTTCTGGTTACGAAATTCTAACGGATCTTCTCGGTCTTGGTTGCCCTTCTCAAAGAGTTTGCTCCATGATGTTTATCCCTCCATTCCTCTACTTCTGTGCGTCGAGATGAAGTTGACATCCTTTCTTTGGGAACTCCATCCTACTTACATAAATGATAAGGGTTAACTCAAAAGAACGGATCTTTGCACGGTTGCTTATCCGGTAGATAACATTAGGGAAGGTGGCGAAAAGTAACTCTCGCATTCAAACTTAAGAAATTGTCGAGAGCAAAGTAAGAAGGTGCAAAGTAGAAGTTTCAAGTGCATAGGCAATCGTTCGTTGCTTGATACGAAACGTGAAAGGGGTTCAGAGCAATGGGAATAAGTATTGCATCTGATACCAGAATAGATCACTAGGCAGGTGGCCCATGAACTACATATGAAGTCAAGCTCTAGGAATAATTTTGGCAACAGGGTGTACAGGAGAGTCCAAGTTTCAATTCTGTGGAACTGTGGGTTATGGGCCCACCATGTGGTTTAAAGTAGAAAGGGGGCTGACATCTTGCACGGTCATGATAGCAAGGCATGTCAGAGGGTAGCGTGTCAGTTATGTCGGCAACAACATCGATACCAAGGGCGAGGGACGAAGGGAACCGTTTTCCTGCTCTTTGAACGAGGCGGACCAATAGGCAAAGTTCTCGTCCATCGGTGGTTACCGGAATGCTATCAACAAATGCAACAGGGTCTTACTGACACAGTTGTACACCACGGTTGTACACGGAATGCTATCGACAATGCTGTGAAAGTTCTTAGTAAATTTGGGCTTATTAAGCTGAATAACTGGAATTTTCCAAACAAGAATGCCCATGAAGCATCATCGTCATAGGATCAGAAGCAACATTTCCACATTCATTTTGGTTCTCTTGCTCCGATTCAAAATTCGAGCGTGATTTCGGCCCCGGTCAATAATCGCATTGCGTTAATGCATTATTAATTACTTGGCACAGGCGCAATATGAGGAAAATCAGGTCATTGAATACCTTGCCCTTGGAGAGTTTAATTGCCCTCTGAATTTGCCCTATGCCCCTCTCCCTCTCTGTTTTTTGAATTCACCCTTCAAATATGCCCCTGCACATAACATTTGGCCACCTAGGCTCAAAGCGCAACATAAGGCGGATTTAGCGCAAGCACAATACTCGCAACAGGATATTGAAAATCTTGCCACTAATTGGGCGGCCTTATGCTCCAAATGTCTGCAATGGGGACACACTAGGATCAATTGCGAAGCAAGGATTATTTGCATTAACTTCTCCGGGCCTCATCACAAAACATTTAATCGCCCCTAGCATGCCACGGCCTCTCACATTAATAGGCAAGTTCCATCAATTAGCAACAACATGATCAATCCCACCAGATCTTCTGGAGCTCCCATTTCTGCTGTCAAATCTGCTCGTCCATCCAAACCGTCCATCTATTGTGCTGCGTGTGGCTTCTACAGCCACGTGGCTCGGGCCTGCAGGAAGCTCAAATTCCAAAAGAGGTGGAGGTGGGTAGTCAAAGATACACGGCCGCCCCGTCCCCCCCCCCTCGCGCTATCCCTTCCACCTCGAAAGCCCAAAAGCCCTCGCTCTGCTGTGACACCCGGATAATTAAGCTACAGTAATTCCATACTAGTGATGCCACGTCACCTCGGTTACTGTTGTTAATCTCGCGATGGTTCAAAAACAATTCAAATTCAAATTTAAAATAAAGACAAACATCAAAAGTTTTCAAACATTAAAACTAAAATGTTCAAGCTGGGACAAATAAATCCTAAGTAATAATGGTGGAGAAACCACACTTGTATAAAATATGTAAATACTCAAAAATGAATAAAATAGCAGCAAAAACAATTAGTTAAATGATTATAAAATAATAAACATTTACAAACTATTTTATATTAGGTGCCAATTTTATTGAGGTAGTGGCATAAGTATTAATAGTATTTTAGGTACAACTTGGGTATTTCATAAAAACAAAAATTTAATAAAACAGAAAAGAGGAAATAAAAGAAAATAGAAAACAGTAACTAAGCTAAAACAAAAGAAGAACCCCCCATGGGCCAACCGACCCAACAGGCCGGCCCAGTCGGCCACCAGGCCAGCCCACCCCGTCCCCATAACCCCCCTGTCGGTGGAAACCCTAACCCTCGAGTCACCCCACTCCCCCCACACGATCCCCTCTCCTCCCTCTGTCCCCCCCCCCCGATTCAGATCGGGGGAAATGCCCCTGACGCCGCCGGTCTCCGACCCATCGTGCCTCCATCCTCCTCCGCGTCGCCACCTCGCCGGCGCCGCACCTCCCAGCCTCTTTCCTCTCCCTCGTGCACCGCATCATCTTCCTCGAGCTCCACGCGCGCTCCATCCGTGGTCGCCCCGACCTCGTCGCCGGAACCACATCGCCGTCGCCGGAGGCCACCTCGCCGGTCCGTCAGCGCCGTCGTCCGCCCCTGCGTCGCCAGCGTCCCCGACCTCCTCCCCGCGCCCCACTGCCCGTGAATCCTATGAACCCCCATGTGAGCCCCCTCCTTCTCCTCTTCCCCGCACCATGCTGGTCGCCGTCGCTGCGGACACCGCGCCCCTCGTCCGCTCCCGTGCGCTCGCCCACATCCTCCTGCATGTGTGCTCGCCCCGCTGGCCACGCCCGGCTGTGCCTGCCGTCTGCCCCGCCGCGGCTCCCGCTCCGCTCCGGCCGCGCGCCCCGCCTCCACTGTTGCTTGCCGCCGCACTCCACATCGCAGCCCTCGTGCTGTCCGCGACTCGCCCGCCTGCTGCCTCGTCGTGCGCGCACCTCGTAGGTTCCCGCCTCACGCCGCAGTGCCTCACCACGGGCCGAACCGCATCGGCCTCTACTGCCGCGTGCCGGCGCCCCCCGGCTCCGCCTCCGGACGCCGCCACTGGCCGTCGCCCATGTTGGCTGCCAGCACATCGGCGCCTCGTCGTGCCCCTGCATCCGGGCAGCGCCCAAACGGGTTGAGCGCCTACGCTCTACGCCCGCGCCCGCTAGTGTATGAACCCACTACGGCCCCTAGGTCTAATGACATGTGGGGCCAAACCCCTGGAACGTCTAAAAATGTAAATAAGTAAATTAATTAAATATTAATTAATTAATTAATTAAATTAACTTAATTAATTATGTTTAGTTAACCTAATTAACTAAACAGTCATTGGCATGCGGGACCCACACGTCAGATTGACCTAGTCAACGCCCTTTTGACTGCTGACGTCATGCTAATGTCATGATGATGTCAGCAGACACTATTCTGGATAATGTTAGAATTAAATAGATAAATAAATTCAAAAATGATTAAAACTTTAGAAAAACATAGAAAATAAACCGTAGATCAGATGAAAATGTTTTCTAGATGAAAGTTGCTCAGAACGACGAGAAGAATCCGGATACGCAGCCTGTTCGTCCGCCACACATCCCTAGCATAGCGAACATGCAAATTTCCCCCTTCGGTCCATCTGGCCGAAAACGCAAAACAACGAGGATACTTTCCTGGTTGTTTTCCCCCTTGGTCAGTATCACCTCCTACTGCGTTAGGGCACACCTAGCATCATTACTTGTCCTATCATGCATCGATATGCATCTGTTTGCATTATATTTATTGTTTCTTCCCCCTTGTCGGTGTCAAAACCGGTGGATCTCGGGTAGGGGGTCCCGAACTGTGCGTCTAGGCGGATGGTAACAGGAGACAAGGGACACGATGTTTTTACCCAGGTTCGGGCCCTCTCGATGGAGGTAAAACCCTACTCCTGCTTGATTGATATTGATGATATGGGTAGTACAAGAGTTGATCTACCACGAGATCAGAGAGGCTAAACCCTAGAAGCTAGCCTATGGTATGATTGTTGTTGTGTCCTACGGACTAAACCCTCCGGTTTATATAGACACTGGAGGGGGCTAGGGTTACATAGAATCGGTTACAAGGAAGGAGATCTACATATCCGTATTGCCAAGCTTGCCTTCCACGCCAAGGAGAGTCCCATCCGGACACTAGACGAGGTCTTCAATCTTGCATCTTCATAGTCCAACAGTCCGGCCAAAGATTATAATCCGGCTGTCCAGATACCCCCTAATCCAGGACTCCCTCAGTAGCCCCAGAACCAGGCTTCAATGACGATGAGTCCGGCGCGCAGATTGTCTTCGGCATTGCAAGGCGGGTTCTTCTTCAATCCCCGAGCTCCTGTTAAACAGTGTCCGGCTTCTCGTAACCGTTGCGTTTCTTGGCTTCTGTGCCCAATAATGGCCATCTTCCACGTGTCAAGCGAACGTGAGAAGCCAGGGCGTTTTTATATTTACCACCCTAGCTGTGTGAATGAACTGTATATTTAAAGAGATGAGGATTCTCAGATCCAAACCACACCATCCTCCCTCATCGAGCTTTCATCGGAGCGCGCCTGAAAAAATCCATCCCAGCATGGCCGGCCATCGCAGCTCCTCCTCTCACTCCCACAGCCCCAAGCCTGGAGATTGGGAGAGGTGTTCCGTCTCGCACAGTCAATTAGTGAAGCTCCAGACCCAGGGATTTCTCCCCCCAGCGTATATGGTTCTGGTTCGAGCCCGGCTCGCCACCTATAATGGCGGAGAGCTTTCCCAACCCCTCTAAGGGAGAGCGGGTATGCCTTGTCCCATATTTGTTAAGGGGACTCGGATTTCCAATCCATCCGTTTCTCCACGGGCTCCTGGAGTTCTACGGCCTCCAGCTGCATAACCTCACCCCTGGCTCCATACTGCATATTGCGGGTTACGTAGCCCTTTGCGAGCTGTTCTTGGGCTGCGAAGCTCATTTCGCATTGTGGAAGAAGTTGTTTTGCCTTGTGCCCCGTTCATAGAGGGGGTCAATATATCAAGTGGGCGGCGCCGAAATATGGCACATCGCCGGGACCGGATACCTATCCGGAACCCCGAAGAAGGCTTTCGAAGACTAGCCTTCAGAGTGGTTTACATAGAGGACATCCCCCTTTCGGATCCTATTCGGATCGGCCTTCCCGAGTTTGACAATGCTCCTTTGAAGACGTTCTTTACCTGATGGGACGGATAAAGGTATTGGCTCAATCAAAACTGACCATAATCGAGGTTATGGCAATATGCATTATGCGGGGGGTGCAGCCGCTTCAATATCGAGGCCACCCTATGTGGGATTTCAACGGGGAAGATGACGCCACCCGCTGCTGTCACAAGGGGCCGGATTCGACTGCTGCCCTAGCGAGAATCTTGTCCGATTTATACAAGGGGGAGGAGGAAGAATTCCTCCGCATCAATCCACAGGATGGATTTTCCATGTACAATGCTCCGAGCTGGGTAGGTCGCCACTTGTTACGCCCATCCGTTCCATATTCCCACAATTAAATGGTTTACCTTGCAAATTCATCGCAGGAGCTGCGCAAGGGTGTAAGGGAGATCAACAGCCCACCTCCACAACCAGAGGATCCTGAGCGGTCCATCGACCCGGTCTCCAAAGAGGACTCGGACATATCTGTGGAGCTTATCGACAGGGTATTCTACCAACTAAGCAGCGATGACGCCTTGGTGGCCATTATGACCGACTACCCTGGGCTACTCCTAGCTTCGCAGGTGAATGAGACCAAAGTCCCAACCTTTTGAAAAGGATTCGCCTTTACATACTTCACTTACCGTATACCAACGACGTTTTATAGGGAAGGCCCTTGGGAGGCCATGCCGAGCCCGCGGCAACTAGCCAACAAGGGGCTCCGAGGCCGGGCAGGCTAAAAAGGAAGCGGTCCGGACTGAGACGCCGGCGCAGAGGTATGATGCAACACCTCAGTCCATGGTGTCGTCTTTAAAGACAGAAATAACGCCCGTGATTTCTATCAAGAAAAACGCTCGCCGGACTATATCCGGAGAGGTTGCCAATCACGCTTCAACCAGTCGGGCTCCAGGGCCGGACACGGAAGCGGAAGCGAACAGGAGGCGCACGCCGGATGCTCCTCCGACAGAGGATGCAGATAAAATATCCGCAACAAATTCCAAAGTGGAGAGCGCCATGAACCACAGGCGTCGCCGAGCCATACTCTGTGATGCTTGTTTCTCCCAAGACGCGTTTGATGCCTTCAACTCAGGAGACGCGTACATCTGTGCTGCTCAAAATGGTCTAGCCAGATCCACGGACCAGTATGTAAAGGATATACGGGTAAGAAAATTTGATGATTACATATAGCAGTAGCCCCTGAGACTTGAAACAGTTAGGATAACTGATTTAAGGATCATCTATTATGCAGGTTCTTACAAAGAAGAATACCCAATTGTCTCATGAGCTTGAAGAGTGCAAGGCCCAGCTACGGGCCGCAGCTGCCACAGCGAAGGAGTCCGAGGAGGCCTCCTCTGGTAACATTTTTTTTAGAATGATATGTACCGTATAGAGTGCGGCGTAGCTGCAAATCTGACAATAACTATTGCAGATGACGCCGGAGTGAATCCGGATAAGCAACATCTCCTACGCCGGCTAAAGGCTGGCGAGCGCGTGCTTACAAAAGTTAGGCGGGAGAAAATAATTCTCCAAGATGCCAATACCCAGCTGAGAGTGGAACTAAAGGATGTTCGCGCCCAGCTGTCGGACTCCGTGACGGAGAATAAGCGGCTTCGACGCACTACTAGGAAAAGGGCTATAGATGGAATTGACACTAATGGCGCACCAGACGTGTGGTGCGCCATTACTATATACTAATGGCGCACCATGTGTTGGTACGCCATTAGTGTCCAAATACTAATGGCGCACCACACCGCGGGTGCGCCATTAGTAAAAAAAAATTAAAATTTGTTCAAAACTACTAATGGCGCACCGTGGGAGTGGTGCGCCATTACTAGTTGAACTAGTAATGGCGCACCACATCCACGGTGCGCCATTAGTAAAAAAAAAATTTTTTTGTGAATTTTTTTTTTCAAAACTACTAATGGCGTACCGTGGGTGTGGTGCGCCATTACTAGTTGAACTAGTAATGGCGCACCATGCCACGGTGCGCCATTAGTAACTTGGCCACCACTTCCACCGAATGCACCGCCCCCCCCCCCCCCCCGTGGATCGCCTTTTCAGTTTAAAAAAATAAAAGAAAATGACGAAAATGTCAAAAAAATAAAAGAAAATAAGTTTTCCATGTGATATGTGGTCTAGTTGTTGGGAAAATTTGCAAATATGAATTTCGACTTCATTTGCAAAATCTCTCGAGAATTTGTAAAAATGGGCATAACTTTTGCATACTAACTCGGATGAAAAAGTTTTTTATATGGAAAATCATCTACTCGAAAAGTTACATCCAAATTTAACAGGGGGAAGCCCGTTAAACATTTTTAAAATCCTCAAAAACCTAACAGAAAAAAGATACGGGGCTTTTAAGATCTGGAGAGGCAAAAAAATTAAAAAAAATTCAAACTTACTAATGGCGCACCTGCCCATGGTGCGCCATTAGTATCTTCCCGCCTTCAAAATTCAAAATAAGTCAACAAAATAAAAAAAAGTTACTAATGGCGCACGTGCCCATGGTGCGCCATTAGTATCTTCCCGCCTTCAAAATTCAAAATTAGTCAAAAAAATAAAAAAAAAGTTACTAATGGCGCACCTGCCCATGGTGCGCCATTAGTATCTTCCCGCCTTCAAAATTCAAAATAAATCAAAAAAATAAAAAAAAGTTACTAATGGCGCACCTGCCCACGGTGCGCCATTACTATGTCGTATATATGGCTGGCGCACCTCCTCCACTCCACACCTCTCCTCCATTCCATCTCCTCCTCTCCTCTCCTCCACTCCATCTCCTCCTCTCCTCCACTCCATCTTCCCTTCTCTCCTCCATCATACTACCCTCCTCCTCTCCGGCGACCTCCTTCTCCTCTCCGGCGACCTCCTCCTCCTCCTCTCCGGCGACCTCCTCCTCTCCGGGAACCTCCTTCTCCCTCCTCTCCTCTCCTCCCCTCACGGTTTCTCCTCCCTCCTCTCCGGTGAGCTCCTCCTCCCTCCTCTCCTCCCATTCCCTCATGGTTTCTCCTTCCTCCTCTCCGATGCTTCGGTGAACTCCTCTCCGGCGACCTCCTCCTCCTCTCCGGCGAGCTCCTCCTCCTCTCCGGCGATGTAGGCGAGCGCCTCTCCGGTGACCTCCTCCTCCTCCTCCTCCTCTCGGGCGAACTCCTCTCCGGCAAAAGAACACGGCAAAAGAACGTACAAGATCCAAAAACAGGAACAAATTTTAAATAATATCGTGCCAAAAAACGAGCAAAAAAACTAGCAAAAAATGGGCAAAAAAATCATGATCCAGATCCAAATTCAAAATTCAAAAATAGCAATGGCGCACCGTGGGGGTTAGGCGGTGCGCCACTACTATTTTCCTGCCTTCAAAATTCAAAAATACTAATGGCGCATCTCGTTGTCGTGCGCCATTAGTATGCCAAAGCACCTGGGTATACATGGCCCCTGGGAGGCATACTAATGGCGCACCGTGGCCTATACTAATGGCGCACCAGTGGTGCGCCATTAGTATATCAGATACTAATGGCGCACCAGTGGTGCGCCATTAGTAAAAATTACTAATGGCGTGCTAGTAATGGCGCACCGGTGATGCGCAATTAATGGCCAAATTAGGTATGCCATTAGTAGCGGTTTTTCTAGTAGTGACGCGGCATATTTAGTAAGTGCTTGAGTGAACTTTTAAAAGGAGTTTGGCGAAGAAGCCAGCTAACAGAGTTATGTCTGTAGGTATGCTGACGGGTCGTCCCGCGGATGAGATGCCCGGGTCGGCAGGTGATCTTCTACCAAAGCTCACACAACTGCACGAACAAGTGCGGCAGGTGATGCGAGGTATTGCCCAGGCCTTGTGGCCCTCTGTCTCCCTGCCCAAAGGCTTTGGAGAGCTTGCGGAGAAGCTCAAGGGAGCACGGCGGCGCTTCCGATTATGGAAGATATCGCCCTGTCGTCAAGGTGCCAGGGAAGCCTGGGCCATGGTGAAGACGAGGTATACCAAGGCTGACCCAAACCACATGGCCGAGGTCGGCCCTGTGGGGCCTGATGGGAAGGAAATCCCCGTTAGCTTAGTGTATGGGCAAGTAGAATTAGCCGCAAAGTATTCCCAACAGTATTGTAGGCTAGACAGCATGTTGGATGGTATAGAAGAGGAATTTAGCCAGTATAAGTGACTATGTATTTGAAATGACATGTAAAATGCCTTCTAGCCGGATTGTAAATCATTTGTCATGGCGGACCTTTTCGCTTCAACCTCTGGACCCGATAGTCCGGAGTGTTTCTGAATACCCTCTCAGTTATATAAGAACCGGGGCATGCGTGGAAACCATGTGTAGGGGTCAATGGTGCTTGAACAGAGAAGTGCCCGACTAGTTATGTTATATTACATGGGTAGTAAGAAACATCTTCCAGGGAAATAATTCCGTTAAGGGTTCCTTTCCCTCGGTACGCATGCCCTAGAGTGCATGTCCGGACTTCGAAAAAGAAAGCAGGAAAAAACATCTGGTGGCGCATATAAAAAATAAAAAATAACAATCATCTTTTGTTCACCGACCGAATATTCCCTTAAGAACGCTAGCTTTCGGCTTCACCCAGTCTGAGGTACACATCCGGCTGACCCGGCGGTAACAATCACAAAGGTGCTCCCCTTATGCCCTAGCCAAATTAACGGGAACGTAGGGCATAAATACAAGAGCCAGGCAACCTACCTTGGCCAAAACATAAGTCATATCGATGCATATAATGGCGAACAAAAGGTACATGTGGAAGAGTAACACATGTGCTGGGCATGAAGCCCAGATAGATAATTTAAGCTTCTGTGTAAGAAGCCCCCAGGTATAGTGAGCGCGGTTAGCACATCAATAATGTGCAAGGAGCGCACAAGTTGGCTTTTAAGGGCCTCAAGAAAGAAGAAAGAGGGGGAGAGAGAGAAAGAAAAGACAGATAATGTATATGTAAAACATGGACAAAGGAAGGAAACGAACTTAGAGTCTAGCACTAGGCGTAGAATCTTCGGAGCCTGGCTGCGTCCATGGATTCGGCTCAAGTCGGTTATCCGATGCATCCCGCAGACGGTACGCTCCACCGGTCAGAACTTGGTCGATAATGAAGGGACCTTCCCATTTGGTCTCAAGCTTGGTCTTTTTCTTCTCCGGCAGGCGTAGAACTAGTTCGCCAACATTATAAGTTTTGGCCCGTACTTCTCTGCTTTGGTATCTTCGAGCCTGTTGCTGATAAAATGCGGAACGGGCTTTTGCCACGTCGCGCTCCTCCTCCAGGGTGTCCAGACTGTCTTGTCGATCGAGCTCGGCTTCTCTTTCTTCGTACATGCGCACTCTAGGTGAGTCATGGATTATGTCGCAGGGCAGGACCGCCTCTGCGCCGTACACCATAAAGAAGGGTGTGTACCCGGTGGTGCGATTTGGCGTGGTCCGCAGCCCCCAGAGTACGGAGTCGAGCTCCTCTACCCAATGCATGTTAGATTCCTTTTAAGGACCGCACTAATCTGAGTTTGATGCCGCTCATGACAAGACCATTTGCTCGCTCGACTTGACCGTTAGTTTGCCGGTGATAGACAGAAGCATAGTTGAGCTTGATGCCCATATTGCCGCACCAGAGTTTTACCTCATCGTCCGTGATGTTTCTGCCGTTGTCAGTTATGATGCTGTGGGGGACACCATAACGGTGTACGACCCTGGATATGAAGTCTATCACCGGTCCGGATTCGGCCGTTTTAATGGGTTTGGCCTCTATCCATTTGGTGAATTTATCCACCATGACCAGTAAGTATTTTTTTCTTATGTGTTCCCCCTTTAAGGGGTCCAACCATATCAAGCCCCCAGACCGCGAAGGTCCAGGTAATGGGGATTGTTTGGAGGGCGGTGGGTGGCATATGGCTTTGGTTTGCAAAAAGCTGGCAACCGGCGCAGCGTTGGACCTGGTCCTGTGCATCTGCCCGAGCCGTCGGCCAATAAAAACCTGTACGAAAGGCCTTGCTTACAAGGGCCCGGGCTGCGGCGTGGTGGCCGCCGAGTCCGGCATGAATTTCGGCCAGAAGTTTCCGCCCTTCCTCTTCGGAGATGCACCTTTGAAGGACTCCGGTAGTGCTTTTCTTATAAAGCTCTCCCTCGTGGACCCTGTAGGCTTGAGACCGCCGCACTATGCAGCGTGCCTCATTTTGGTCCTCGGGAAGTTCCTGCCTAGTTAGGTAGGCCAGGAATGGTTCTATCCACGGGGCGATGATGGCCATTATTACGTGGGCTGAAGGTGTTAATTCGGTGGCAGAGCCTCCGATTATGTCAGAGTGTTCGATATCGGGCATTGTGGCCGGGTCCGGACTGTTGTTACCTGTGTCCCCTTCCCATACTACAGATGGCTTAAACAGCCTTTCCAAGAAGATGTTGGGTGGGACCGCATCGCGTTTTGCGCCGATGCGGGCGAGGATATCCGCCGCTTGATTGTTTTCTCGAGCCACATGGTGGAATTCGAGCCCCTCGAACCGAGCTGACATCTTGAGGACGTCATTGCGATAGGCCGCCATTTTCGGATCCTTGGCGACAAAGTCTCCATTTATTTGGGATATTGCGAGGTTCGAATCCCCACGCACCCCCAGGCGTCGAATGCCCATGAAAGCTGCCATCCGGAGACCATGTAACAAGGCCTCGTATTCGGCTGCATTGTTGGAGTCCGTGTACAGTATTTGGAGTACATACTAGACTGTGTCTCCGGTGGGAGACGCCAGGATGACGCCAGCCCCCGGACCGGCCAACATTTTAGAGCCGTCGAAGTGCATAATCCAATTGGAGTATGTGCCGTACTCTTTAGGGAGTTCGGCTTCTGTCCTCTCGGCGACAAAATCGGCCAACCCTTGCGACTTTATAGCTCGCCGAGGTTTATATGTTATGTTGAACCGAAGGAGGTCAATGGCCCATTTGGCAATCCGGCCTGTGGCGTCGCGGTTGTTTAATATGTCGTTGAGTGGTACTTTCGAGGCCACTGTAATTGAACACTCCTGAAAGTAGTGTCATAATTTCCGGGATGCCATGAATACCGCGTATGCTATCTTTTGATAATGCGGGTACTGTGATTTGCATGGAGTGAGGGCAGTAGTTACATAATATACCAGCTGTTGAAGAGGGAATTTATGTCTGTCCGCTTCTCGTTCGACGACGAGCACTGCGCTTACAACTTGATTAGTCGCCGCTATGTATAGCAGCATTGGTTCGCCGATGTTAGGTGCGGCCAGCATTGGGTTGGTAGCTAGTATGGCTTTTATTTCTTCCACTCCGGCTATGGAAGCATCCGTCCACTCGAAGTGTTCAGTGCGCCGAAGGAGACGATAAAGGGGTAATGCCTTTTCTCCTAAGCGGGAGATAAAGCGGCTTAGAGCCGCCACGCATCCTGTCAATTTCCGGATTTGTTTGAGGTCCGTTGGGACAGTCAACTATGACAGAGCTTGGATCTTGGCTGGATTTGCTTCAATTTCTCTACTGGAGACAATGAAGCCCAGGAGCTTTCCGGCCGGTACGCTGAAAACGCATTTTTCCGGATTTAGCTTGATGCCGTATGCTCGGAGGTTGTGAAATGTGAGCCTCAAGTCATCTATTAGAGAGTCTACGTGTTTGGTTTTGATGACCACATTATCTACGTATGCCTCGACTGTTTTGCCGATTTGTATCTCCATGCATTTCTGAATCATGCGTTGATATGTTGCGCCGGCATTTTTTAGCCCAAAAGGCATGGTGTTGAAACAGAAAGGGTCGTACGGTATGACGAATGCCGTTGCGGCTTGGTCGGACTCCGCCATCTTAATTTGGTGGTAGCCGGAGTATGCGTCGAGGAAACACAATGAATCGTGTCCTGCGGTAGCGTCGATAATTTGATCGATGCGGGGGAGTGGGAAGGGATCCTTTGGGCAAGCCTTGTTGAGATCCTTGAAATCGACGCATAGGCACCAGGATTTGTCCTTATTTGGTACCATCACCAGGTTTGCTAGCCAGTCCGGATGTGTTATTTCTCTGATTAATACGTCCTCCAATAACTTGGCTAGTTCCTCTCCCATAGCTTGTCTCTTGGGTTTGGAGAAACGCTGAAGAGTTTGCTTGACCGGCTTTAATCCTTTTAGGATATTAAGGCTGTGTTCGGCCAGCCTACGTGGGATCCCTGGCATATCTGAAGGATGCCAGGCGAATATGTCCCAATTCTCGCGCAGGAACTCTCATAGTGCGGCGTCCACGGCGGGATTTAACTGTGTCCCGATGCAGGCTGTTTTCGTAGCGTCCGTTGGGTGGACTTGGAATTTGACTATCCAGTCTATTTCCATTTTCTGGAGAGTTTCCTTGTAGATGAGGTTTAATCCACTGCCGACGTCCATGAGTACTTTGGTGAGTCGAAAGTCGTACACAATTGGACTAAGGACCAGTGCAGCTGGTGCCCGGGCTGTTCGGAATTTAGGTCCGCCACTCGCATTGAAGGTAATAGTCGTGTCACTCCATGGATTTATTGCTGCTACGTGGCAGATTTTGGCAAGGTTGCGGAGTGTTCGCTTGCGCCGATTATTTGATGCAAAGGTCTCAAAGACTGTTAATATCGTATTGTTGTCCCTGGGATGGTGCTCTGTGGCTTCTGGGATGAGAAGATCCTCACCACTTTTGGCCACTTGCCGGAGTATCCAACATGCTCTAAGGCTATGTGTTGGTATGGCGCCTTCTGTACTATGAATTTTGCAGGGTCTGTTGAGCCATCCCTCCAATACGGTTCCATGCCCTGTAGAGGGTTTTTGCTCTTTGTTAGTTAATCCGGGTGTCTTGTGATAATGCACCCTTTTATTTAGGACTGGGTATGTATTTGGGCCGAATTATCCCAAAATTTTGTTTCGGTTTTCCAGGCGCTTTCCATCGCACAGTACTTCCGTACTATGGACGCCAAGTCGGCAAAGCATGTTATTTCACGACGACTTATGGCATTAAGGATTCCCTTGTCCGTGCAATTATTGCCGAAGAATGAGACTGCGTCTTCCTCACGACAGTCCTTAACCTTGTTCATCACAAGGAGGAATCTGGCCCAATAATGATGTACTATTTCCTGGGGCTCTTGCCTGATGTGGGAAAGATCGCTTATGTTTTGGTGGGTGGGTGGAATTGAATCCGAACCCTCACCCGATCTGAGACCCAGGGGCCGAGGAGCTTCCAATCTTGGAAGTTCGGGTTCCGGGATGTTGCCCGATAAGTCTGGCCCGCTGCCTGACTCTAGGTTCAGGGTTTGGGTGATGTCCTCCCGTAAACGGGTATCCGGCTCGGAGAGCTCAGGAATCCGGACATAATTAGTCCTCAAAATAGAGGAAGAGTCATCGCATTGTTCCTCCACTACCGCGATATGATGGGTGACAGGTGGAGAGTAAATCTCCCCTTGATCGGGTTTAAGCCCAATTGGATCATAGTCTGTAGCGACTCCCAAGGCGGCGATGCGATCCAAGAGCTCGTTCAGGGAAGAGAGCTCCATTGGATCCATCTGCTCGGCAAGTTCTGAGTTGACGTGGAGGCAGTTTTTGATGACCCGAGAAGTCATTGTTGGAGCAGCAGCCAAACAGGTAGTCACGATAAAACCGCCTAGCCGGAGAGTTTGTCCGACAGCCAAGGCCCCTCCGGCGGTAATGTCGTCTTTAAGGACGAGGCGATACATCCTTCCCTGTGGTGACGGCACAATGGAACTCTCAATGAAAGCACCAATGTCGGTGTCAAAACCGGCGGATCTCGGGTAGGGGGTCCCGCACTGTGCGTCTAGGCGGATGGTAACAGGAGACAAGGGACACGATGTTTTTACCCAGGTTTGGGCCCTCTCAATGGAGGTAAAACCCTACTCCTGCTTGATTGATATTGATGATATGGGTAGTACAAGAGTTGATCTACCACGAGATCAGAGAGGCTAAACCCTAGAAGCTAGCCTATGGTATGATTGTTGTTGTGTCCTACAGACTAAACCCTCCAATTTATATAGACATCGGAGGGGGCTAGGGTTACACAGAGTCGGTTACAAGGAAGGAGATCTACATATCCGTATTGCCGAGCTTGCCTTCCACGCCAAGGAGAGTCCCATCCGAACACGGGACGAGGTCTTCAATCTTGCATCTTCATAGTCCAACAGTCCGGCCAAAGATTATAATCCGGCTGTACGGATACACCCTAATCCAGGACTCCCTCACCCCTCTTCTCTCGCTAGACACCGAGACTGATGCCGCTGCTACCCAGTAAGACTACGGTGTTGATGACCCCGCCTTCTCGGCTGAGCTTCCAGGCAAGCACCCCCCCTTGATCACCAGATATCGCCTATTCCTTCTCTCTACTGCTTGCATTAGAGTAGTATAGCATGTTACTGCTTTCGGTTAATCCCATTCTGCTGCATAGCCTATCATTGTCGCTACAGTTGTTACCCTGACCTACTATCCTAATACTTAGTATAGGATGCTAGTGTTCCATTAGTGGCCCTACACTCTTGTCCGTCTGCCATGCTATACTACTGGGCCGTGATCACTTCAGGAGGTGATCACGGGCATATGCTATATGCTTTATACTGTTACATTACTTATGATACTATTCAGAGATGTGGCCTAAAGGGGCAGGTGGCTCCATCCCGGTAGAGGTGGGCCTGGGTTCCCGACGGCCCCCGACTGTTACTTTGTGGCGGAGCGAGATGGCAGGTTGAGACCACCTAGGAGAGAGGTGGGCCTAGCCCTGGTCGGCGTTCGCGGATACTTCAATTAACACACTTAACGAGATCTTGGTATTTGATCTGAGTCTGGCCACTAGACTATACACACTAACCAACTACGCGGGAACAGTTATGGGCACTCGACGTTGTGGTATGAGCCGAAGCCTTCTTGACGTCAGCGACTGAGCGGCGCGCGCCGGATTGGACTGGAACGCCTGCTCTTGTATTAGGGAGGCTAGGTCTGCTTCCGGCCGCGTCGCAATGTGCAGGTGTGCAAAGGGCGATGGGCCCAGACCCCTGCACCATAGGATTTAGACCGGCGTGCTGACCTCTCTGTTGTGCCTAGGTAGGCCTGTGACATGTTGATCTTACGAGGCCGGGCATGACCCAGGAAAGTGTGTCCGGCCAAATGGGATCGAGCGTGTTGGGTAATGTGGTGCACCCTTGCAGGGAAGTTTATCTATTCCAATAGCTGTGATCCTCGGTAACAGGACGACCCGGAGTTGTAGCTTGAACTTATGACAACTAGAACCAGATACTTAATAAAATACACCCTTCCAAATGCCAGATATAATGCGGTGATCGCTCTCACATAGGGCGATGAGGGGAGGGTTGCCGGGTTGGATTATGCTATGGGATGATACTTGGTGAACTTCAATCTACTCTCTTCTACATGCTGCAAGATGGAGGCTGCCAGAAGCGTAGTCTTCGATAGGACTAGCTATCCCCCACTTATTCTGGCTTTCTGCAGTTCAGTCCACCGATATTGCCTCTTTACACATATACCTATGCATATGTAGTATAGATCCTTGCTTGCGAGTACTTTGGATGAGTAGTCACGGTTGCTTTGCTCCTCCCTTTTTCCCCTTTCCTTTCTTTCTGGTTGTCGCAACCAGATGCTGGAGCCCAGGAGCTAGACGCCACTATCAACGACGACCCCTACTACGCCGAGGGTGCCTACTACTACGTGCAAGCCGCCGCCGACAACTAGGAGTAGTTTAGGAGGATCCCAGGCAGGAGGCCCGCGCCTCTTTCGATCTGTATCCCAGTTTGTGTTAGCCATCTTATGGCAACTTGTTTAACTTATGTCTGTACTCAGATATTGTTGCTTTCGCTGACTCGTCTATGATCGAGCACTTGTATTCGAGCCCTCGAGGCCCCTGGCTTGTATTATGATGCTTGTATGACTTATTTATGTTTTAGAGTTTGTGTTGTGATATCTTCCCGTGAGTCCCTGATCTTGATCGTGCATGTTTGCGTGCATGATTAGTCTACGATTGAATCAGGGGCATCACATCTGCTCTGTCCCATCACCACCGCAGTCACTCCATCCCTCCACATCATCGGCCATGGCTAACTATCCACTGAATCCGGTCCCATTCCTCCCGCAGGGGTTCGCCGTTGAGCCCGGCCCGGCGGATCGTCTTGTTCGCAGCGGCATGATGGTTGGCCCCATTGCTCCTCTCAACCATGACTACTTGGCTATTGCAGAATCCAGTCAGTATGTGCCTCTGCATCGCCGAGCCATCATCCGCAACCAGATCATTGTAGTGCTCCATGAACTGCATCTATTCACCACTGAGGTCAGTGGCCATCCATTCGGGATTGGGATATTTGGGTTTGCGAATTCTTTCTTGAGAGATACTGATGTAGCTACACCTACTGAGATAGAATCTGAAGATCTGTTGATCTCGTTTGTGCCTCACAACGAGGCGCTCAATCGCCGCACTACCTCGTTTAGTCCGGAGGTCTGGCTGATGTTTTTCGGATTCCCATATGATTATCAAACGGATTACTACATCACCAATGCGTTAGGAGGGTATGGTTCCTTGGTTTCTTGGTATAATCCAAGGCAAGATCGTAGGTTCATGCTGATCAAAGCGCGTGTCCTTCATCTCCACCTAATACCCAAAAGTTTCATGGTGTGGCAACTTGGAGGTGCTCGGGATTGTTGGACGGTACAGGTCACCATCCCGCGCAGCAACGATTGGAACGGCTTGCTGCCTGAAGTGCTTCCTGCTGGAGAAGAACCTCCACCACTAGATGGCAACCCTCACCCCTAGTTCGATCCGGAGCTCACGGCAGAGCAGCTGTACCAGCAACAAGTCCATAATTGGCTGGTTCAGAACGGAGTGCCTCAAGCTGACAACAATGTTGATCATGGCCAAGTGTAGTATGTGCAGGACAATGGAGGTTGGGGTTAGTGGCCGGCTCCTCAACCTGTGCAGCTGCCTCCAATGCCCCCTCATTTGATGAACTATCAGGCATTGTTATCTGCACAAGGGCTGACTGTCCAGCATGGATTGGTGCAGGATGATAATCTCATAGACAATCCTTTTCAGGCCTGGAATGATTCCATCACTGCTTCTGACAGTTCTAGCTCTTCTCAGTATGGCTTAGGGATTCTTCCCTCCTTGCATATTGCTCTCTCTGCTGATGCTGTGGTGCCTTATTCTCTGATGGTTACTGTGGACATTCACTCTCGGGGAATTCGGTTTGGGCCGTCTACGCAGGGGGATGAGCTCTTGGTCGTACTTCTGAATGATCCCATTCCCAGGCAGTAGCTTAACAGTTTCATTTTCAATGCCATGCGTCCAATTATTGCAAGTATTGGCCCTTGGAGTGAGGTATATGGTATGAGGAAAAACTCTGCTACTGTGGATGTCAGAGTTTCTTTGAATGATGCAGGGTTCCACTTCTCACAGCTGCAGTCTGACAGCCATGCCCTGATCAATACCTCTCCGTGATCATTGAGGAGATTTCTGAAGATACTGAAGGGCCGAACAATGCTGACCCTGAAGAAGTTTTTGAATCTATTGTTGGGGCTAGCACTGACATTTCTGATCTGCTCTCAGCACCCATGACGACTGACCTAGTGGTTCTACCAGCTCCTAATGTTCATCGGGCCAAGCGTGCAAGGGCTGCAGCTCCTATTTCTACCACTGAGGTCAGGCGCAGTTAGCGCTCCAATAAATTTAATGGCTTTAAAACTCATGCTCCCAAGGATACGCGTGTGGCCTCCTCCAAGGTTAGGCCTCGGATCATGCCTTCGATTGGTTCTTCCAGCAATGCACCTAGGATCGATGATGCAGTACCTCCTCCAACTCCAATTTCCACGCTGGTTGAGATTGGTGTCAATAGGTGTGTCATTCCTGAAGTTGAACTAACTTCTGAAGCCCTGCTTGGTACCTCGTCGGCTGCTGGCCCCTCTGATGGTCAGAGGCAGCTGGCCTCTTCCTCTCTGGAGTAACTTCTTTTGTCATGTCACCTCTGTGATGATGGGATGTCCTATCTTGGAACATCGGGGGTTTCAATTCAGAGAAGAAGCAGCTGGCTCTTTCTAATGCCATCATCTCAAGTCGTTGTGCGGTAGTTTGCTTGCAGGAGACCAAAATGCCTGAAGTGTGTTTGTGTTCCTTAAAACTTGTTTCCCTAAACAATTTGATCTCTTTGCTTTTGTTCCCTCCCGCGGATCCTCTGGTGGTATCCTTACTGTTTGGAAAAGCGCTTTGTTTGTGGGCACGGTCGTGTTTTCTGATGTCTTTGAGTTAGTTGTCAGTTTCGTCAGCACTCAGTCCTCACAGACCTGGTCGCTCACTAATATTTATGGCCCGTGTGCGAGTGATGATCGTATTGCGTATACTTCTTGGCTATATGACGTCCAGATCCCTAATGCCCGTGATTGGTTGCTCTTAGGTGATTTTAATTATATGAGAGCGCCTGATAACCGCAATAAACCTGGAGGCAACCTGAATGACATGCTTAATTTTAATGATATAATTCGCAAGCAACAACTTATTGAGCTTCCGATTCAAGGTAGATCTTTCACATGGAGTAACATGCAACCTAATCCACTTCTTGAGCAAATTGATTGGTTCTTCACCTCCTTACACTGGACCCATTCATATCCTAAAACCCTAGTGAAATCCCTTGGCAAGCCAGTTTCAGATCATATACCCTGTGTGGTTACCATAGAAACCAACATCCCTCGAAGTAATATTCTTCGCTTTGAATCATATTGGATTTTGAACCCGGGGTTTATGGATGTCGTGCAGCAAGTTTGGGACAAACCATTGTACAATAAAAATGTTGTGGCTACTCTATCGCGCAAGTTCAAAGCCCTCCGCCATGCTATTAAGATTTGGAGTAAGCACATTTCTCGGCTTACCATTGCGATCACTAATTGTAATGAAGTCCTTGCTGAGCTTGATGAACTGGAAAACAAACGTTCACTCACACTTCCAGAAACAAACTTCAGGAACATCCTTAAAGCCATCTTATCAGACTTCTCAAATATAAAAAGCTCTACTGGAAAAAGAGGTGCACCATACGTTGGATCAAGTTTGGAGATGAAAACACTAAGTTTTTTCAAGCGATTGCGACAGAAAGATATCGTAAAAACAACATCGCCTCATTTCATACTGATGATGATCGTGTGATTGATGACCACCCTGGCAAGGAAGCGCTTTTACACTCCACATACAAAACCAGACTAGGGACCATAGCTCAATGTGATATGAAATTTGACTTGCCTTCAATAATCCAACGAGCCAACAATCTTGACCTTCTCACTGAGCCATTCACTCCAGACGAAATTGATGGCGTTGTCAAGGAAATGCCACCTGATCGTGCACCGGGGCCTAACGGGTTTAGTGGAGCTTTCCTCAAGGCTTGATGGCCGATCATCAAGCAAGACTTTTACTCGCTCTGCTCACAATTCTATGATGGAACCCTTGACATCACTAGCATTAATGATGGTCTAATTACACTAATCCCCAAGGTAAACGTGCCCATGACTGTTAATGATTATAGACCGATCACCTTGCTTAACAGTTGTCTAAAATTACTGACGAAACTGCTAGCCAATCGATTACAACGCATAATTCTTCAGCTAGTACACTACAACCAATATGGCTTCCTCAAGGGGAGAACCATCCAAGACTGCCTTGCATGGGCTTACCAATACATTTACCAATGTCATGCATCTGGTCGGGAGATCATCCTTCTCAAACTCAATTTCGCCGAAGCATTCGATACAGTTGCACATGCACCCATGATCAACATAATGCGTCATATGGGTTTTAATGAGCGCTGGATCTCCTGGATTAATTTTCTCTTCTCCTCTTGCCGATCATCAATCCTTCTTAATGGAGTACCCGGGCGACAATTCCCATGCAGATGCAGAGTCAGACAAGGAGACCCACTTTCGCCGTTAATTTTTGTCTTCGCAAGAGAGTTACTTCAGGCTACAATAAACGACGCTTTTCACCAAGGCAGGCTTCATCTACCGTTCCCGTGCATTGGACAAACGAAATATCCAGTACTTCAATATGCCGATGATACGCTTATTGTCCTCCCTGCATGTACTCGACAAGCCGCTCTCGTTAAACAGATTATGTCGGATTATGCTTCCTCCATTGGCCTTAAGATCAACTTCCACAAATCCACGTTGATCCCGATTAATCTGGATGCAGCTACTACGGCCAATCTTGCTAGAATATGTGAATGTGCGGTGGGATCGATGCCCTTCACCTATCTAGGCCTCCCGCTGGGCACCACACGACCCATGATACAAGAGTTTATGCCTTTGGTCTGCAGGTTAGAGAGGCGACTAACGTCTACGATTGCGATGATGTCATACGGTGGCAAGCTGTCTTGGTTGAATGCTTCGGTCACGTCTCTCCTAGTGTTTGCCATGTGCACTCTCAAATTTCCTCCCAAGCTCATTGAGATCCTCGACAGGATCAGACGCAGATGCCTCTGGACTAAGAAAACCGAACAAGGCGATAAATGTAACTCTCTGGCTACTTGGGATTTGGTTTGTCGACCAAAGAAGAGTGGGGGTTTAGGCGTGATCAATCTGAAAATTCACAATGAGGCCATGCTTGTAAATTTCCTACACAAATTTTACAATAGACTGGATGTGCCCTGGGTCAACCTAATCTGGGACAATCATTATGATGGCAAAATTCCACACGCTGTTGACCCCGTTGGTTCATTCTGGTGGAAGGACATTCTCAAGCTTACCCCATCTATCGAGGCATTTCTCGCGTTCAACTAGTGGATGGCGTGTCAACCCTCTTTTGGAAAGATCTCTGGCAAGAAGAGGTGTTAAAAATTTCACATCCTCGTGCTTTTTCTTTTGCCGTGCATGAGGATCTCTCGGTTGCCGAGGTGATGGACACGTTGGACATGCATGCAACCTTTCACCTTCCTGTCTCGCCTCTGGCCCTTGAGGAGATCCAGGATATCCAAATACAAACAACATGGATCTCTCCATCAACTTCTCTGCATGATGTCTGGCACTATTCCTGTGGGTCCACGCTTTACAAACCAAGGGACTACTACAACAATTACTTTAGGGACGGGAGGTCTCATCAAGCATTCAAGCAACTTTGGAAGTCTAGATGCACTATGAGAATCAAAGTTTTTGGCTGGCTCATGTTCCATGATAGACTCAACACACGCAACATGTTGAAGAGGAGGCATTATAATATTGGCAACAATTTCAATTGCGGCCTCTGCAACCAACATGTTGAAGAGACAGTGGATCACATGATCTTCTCTTGTCCTTTTAGTCAAAGTTGTTGGGCGAGACTCAACATAGCTTGGCCAACTTTCTCCTGCCGCCTCGATCTTCTGCAAAACACAAAGGGAAACTGGTCAAACTCATTCTTCTATGAAACATTAATGACAGCAGCTTGGAGTATTTGGAAGGAGAGAAACAATCAACACTTCAGAGGCCTGGCCCCCAGTATTGGATCTTGGCTCAAACGGTTCAAAGAGGACCTATCTCTTTTACAACATAGGGTTAAAGCAGTGCATATAGCTACTCTGATCACCTTTTGTAATTCTATTGTATAGTATCCTTCTCTTTCTTTTGAACTGGCTGTGCAGCCACACGTTAGGTTTGGCTGCAACAAAAATGTGATGTATAGTAACTGATATGTCTATGTAACCCCCCCCATTTATATAGATATATGATACTACAGTAGGGGTTTTCCCCCTACTGTCTTCTTTGTCAAAAAAAGTGTTTACCTAAGCAGAAGAATATTACTACTTAGATCATATGGATCACAAAGGAAGGTTAAACAAATCAATGGAAAGGAAAATGTGATCATCAGATCAAACAGAACAATGGAAAGGAAAATGTGTTTGACACATATACCAGGGGTATACCCTTCCCAAGGACAAGCAGAGTAAGATATCCACGACAGGATAGAAAGTAAAAACCATTTAGGTAAGGGGAGAGGAATTTGATGACAATACCCATACAACGGTGTTTTGGAGAATTGATAAAGAAAAGATATCATTGACATGGTCTTTAATCAAAGGTCGGACTCTGGATACACAAAGGATCCATTAGGAACAGCTTATAGAATAAGTCTTACAATTTCCTCATGGAAGAATGGAACTTTTCTAAAAAGGAAACTATAACAATGGGGCCTCCGGCCAGGTGTGCTAGGCATGACACCACCTTACCGGGTCAGAGGTCAATATTATAACTCTTGGGAATATGTTCCAACCATCATATCTGAGTGAGATTCAGATCTGATTGGTATCAGGATACCTCGGACTCTAGATGCCCGAGAAGGAAGGGGTGCAACACAATTTGACGAGATGGTGCTGCTAGATTCTCGGGAAATGAACTATGGAAGCAAGTCCCGAATCATGAGTTCATCATTAAACCAAGGAGATGAGGAGGAGGTGGCTGATGGACTTGGCGACAACTCATCGAGATTCCCAAAAAGGATGGATTTCCACAATTAGTTGAACAAGGAGATAACATTTGTCAGATCAAATGATATAATGATGTATGCCCGAGGAGAATATCCACGAGTAAACATTGGTTGAAGGGTGCACCCGAAATATGGGCTCGGTTGCATGACCAACGTCAGAATGGCGATTGAGCAACCAACACTCCAAATTGGAATTATTGTCCATTAACTCTAAAGCAATAGGGTTGCTGGAGATAATAAATTCGCACAACAGAGTTAACGGAACACGGGGACCAAGAAAAGAATGGTGATGGCGAGAAGCATCACTGTATCAAGAATTCTTAAGAGGTGGTGAAATTCTCATGACATTCTTGACATAAAAGATGGTAATACTCCAAGGTAAATAAGAACAAATGATGGGTAGCAAGGAACTCAAGGTATAACATAAAACACGAACAAGTTTGTGTTGGAGGGAAGGCAATAAAGTGGTCGATGATAACACAAATCATCGAGGACAAGGATTGTCTTCCTCATCATGAATCAATTGATATCCTGGAAGAGCTCAGAATGCTGATGATGATCACGACACATTTGTCGAGAGATTTCATGAAGATGTAACCGATTGGCGATGATGTCAAGTCAAAGGAATGATGAAGCAAAAGGTTATTGGAACCATGGGTATGACACAAACTCGAAATCAAGTTTGTTGTTCAAGGAGAAATGATATGATGAGGAAGATCGACATAAGATTAGCTCACCATCAAAATTTGTGCTCCGGGAAGAAGGACCAGGTAGCACAGTTAAAATTAGCAAGATCATGAAGTAACCGATCAGGCTAGGAGTGACGTGATGGAGTATTAAACGTCTCAACAACAAAGTACTAGGAGTATTGAATCACAGTGTTGATTCTATTCACTAATCGATGTTCCCGGTTGACGACGACCCAGAACCCGTGGAGTAACTATGATGGGGAAAGCTACTACTTCATCAGTAATTCATAACATATAGTGTAACGGGGTGATACCCTCGAGATACCAGGAGGTAATACTCGAAGGTATATCAAAACAGAGGTTGGGCGGGCGTACTGATCTGAGAAGTGTCGGTGTACTAAAGTAGGGGTACCTTAGTACCCCGAACTTGTGCACGGGCAGTCGTAGCACCCCGCGACATGGCTTGCCAGGCGATCGCCAAGACTCTCCATGGTCCCTTTTTGGGCCATCCAAGAACAAAGTATTTGAGCCAAGGCCCCGGCAGGAGGAGCCTGCCGGGAAGGCCACCCGAAGAGAGCAAGGCCCCGGCAAGAGGAGCTTGCCGGGACGACCGCTCGAAGCGCAAGGCCCCGGCAAGAGGAGCTTGCCGGGAAGGCCGACTGAGGCACGACAAGAGACTTGCTGCGACGCGCTTCGCGTCCCGGCAAGGACCGTTGAGCGACAAGCTCCCGGGCGCGACAAGGCATCAGCCGCGGCAAGGCGCTTGCCGCGGCAAGTCACCACCCCGCGCCTGCGCTCCAGCTCACCCACCCACGCGTCGCTCTGGGGCCATTCCAGGCGTACGTGGCGAGAGGCTGCGCAGCCAGGAGCACGCGGTGGCGAAGCAACGCTGACAGAGTAGCCATCGTGGCAAACGGTGGCGCTCCTGACGGTCCCCTTTCCTGCACTGTCTGGGCGATGCGGATGGGCATTTAATGCCCTTGTCCCCTGCCGTCAGAGTTAGGTATGTTAGCACTGTGCAAACAGCTATACCCAACACAACGTTTTCCAGTTTTGCCCCCGCCTACGTTGCCACCTGTGGGTGACCCCTTGCACATATAAAAGGAGGCCCGATGCGCAACGGGGGGAAGGGAGGGAGGCCACTCACGCTCGGTCTCGCCAGCAGCTCGCGTGCACTGTAGCACCACACAATCCCGAGCAAGAACACAATACCAAACCACAAAGCAGCAGTAGGGTTTTACGCATCCTTGCGGCCCGAAGCTGGGTAAATCCCTTGTGTGCATCGCCTCGAACCGCTCTTCGCGTGACCTCCGCCCCCCGCCGAACCAAGAAAGGGGCTCGGTCCCCATAGGTGTTCGTGGAGCCAGATTTCCCCCGACAAGAAGGCAAGTATTTTACTCATCCGAGAAATGGGATCAAAGAAAGACAATATGGTCGAAACCACGATTGCAAAATACCAATTCCCATATATAAGATGAACTTATACCAAAGAGGTTTAAGAGAAGCATCCATGATAAGATCAATCTCGTGTCCATGGGCATGAACGCAAGGTTTGAGGTCGACTCCCACTTCTCCAATACACAACTTCTCATTTACTGCTCTCAGTTAAGAATGTTTAGAGTTTGAAAGTTTAATTGTCGGAATACCAGAAGGTTATGACACATGAAGACTTTTGGGTTCACACAAATTAAGGAAGGTATATGTCAACCCATCGAGGCATCTTAGAAACATATACCACAACTCAGGAGTAATCCATACAAGCTCGAAGCAGCACATGGTTGAGAAAGCAGAGGATACAATTTACCCAAGGCATTATGTATCCGAGGACGGCTCAAAAGATTATTGAATATGAAGGATGTTGTCAGATAAAATCCAACAAAGTATCTGAGGTCCATAACAGTGTTAATTTGAGTACCGACACAATCAAAGGAAGAAACAATGCAAAGGCACTAGATTATAGAAACGACTGACTAATTCAAAGTTCAGATGCAAGGGAATTTATGATTTCCAAGTCGAGGGATCAGAAGCAAACGCTCTGATTAAGGATGGATAACTTGAGTAAGCTTAGGGGTACAACCGACGATAATTTGATTGGTCGATATCTAGCTCATGTTAAAAATGACGTCTGAGCCGGAAGGATGAATTCTAGGATCTGATTGAGGATTGCGAGCATTCGCAACATATTGAATCAATAGACTCAAAAAATGATAATGACAAAGGATGCTAATAAGACTACCAGACTTATGGGATTAATCATAATGCTAGCAAGCAAGAATTTCAAGAGCATTAGGATGTCAAGGATTTTTAGAAGAACGAATGGTATTTCGAAGACTTTTGTGAAATACATGAATCAACTGGGGATGAGCGGATACTCGATAGGTGCAAGAAATTATCCGTAGGGGTATTCATGTGGCAAGGAACTGCAAGGCAGTAGGTACAAAGTATTCTCGGAACAATAACGAGAATTTCGGGGTATCTTGTAATAACAAGATCAATGGGGAATGATTGTAAGAATGGCAAGTGTACGTGGTTATCCATAGGGGTTTATCGTTGGAAGGGAATTGCAATAGCGATGGCACAAAGTCTCGAGAGAATATCATAGGGCATCTTCGGAATCCTTCGATGCACCAAGCAATCATCTGGAGTGAGGGTCTCTCCAAGAGGAAGTAATTACGAGAACCTAGAGTTAGAGTTAGCAAAATCATTTAACCCGAATAGAAGAGAGATCAGAGTCCCAGAGTATAGACGAGGAGTAAAAGATCCTAATACCACCCAATGGCGACGTGGGCTCGTAAGCCACACAGCCATGTTACTAAAAGTTTTACAATTGACTAGACTCGACTTCAACCAAGGAGTTTGGAAGGGGGATTCCTACAGGCAGTTGGCTCTGATACCAACTTGTGACGCCCCCGATTCAATCATACACTAATCATGCACACAAACATGTACGATCAAGATCAGGGACTCACGGGAAGATATCACAACACAACTCTAAAAATAAATAAGTCATACAAGCATCATAATACAAGCCAGGGGCCTCGAGGGCTCGAATACAAGTGTTCGATTATAGACGAGTCAGCGGAGGCAATAATATCTGAGTACAGACATAAAGTTAAACAAGGTCCCATAAGATGGCTAGGACAAACTGGGATACAGATCAAAGGAGGTGTATGCCTCCTGCCTCGGATCCTCCTAAACTACTCCTGGTCGGCGGCGGCGGCCTGGACGTAGTAGTAGGCACCCGTGGTGTAGTAGGAGTCATCGTCGACGGTGGCGTCTGGCTCCTGGGCTCCAGCATCTGGTTGCGACAACCGAGAAGAAAGGAAAGGGGGGAAAGGGGGAGCAAACCAACCGTGAGTACTCATCCAAATTACTCACAAGCAAGGATCTACACTACATATGCATGGGTATATGTGTAAAGGGGCAATATCGGTGGACTGAACAGCAAAACCAGAATAAGAGGGGGATAGCTAGTCCTGTCGAACACTACGCTTCGGGCAGCCTCCATCTTGCAGCATGTAGAAGATATTAGATGGTAAATTCACCAAGTATCATCGGATAGCATAAACCTACCCGGCGATCCTCCCCTCGTCGCTCTGTGTGAGAGCGATCACCGGGTTATATCTGGTACTTGGAAGGGTGTGTTTTATTAAGTATCCAGCTCTAGTTGTCATAAGGTCAAGGTACAACTCCGGGTCGTCCTGATACCAATGATCATGGCTATTCGAATAGGTAAACTTCCCTGCAGGGGTGCACCACATTACCCAACATGCTCGATCCCTCTGGCTGGGCACACTTTTCTAGGTCATGTCCGGCCTTGGAAGATCAACATGTCGCAGCCCTACCTAGGCACAACAGAGAGGTTAGCACGCCGATCTAAATCCTAGGCACGCAGGGGTCTCGGCCCATCGCCCACTGCACACCTAGACGTTGCGAACGCGGCCGGTGAGCAGACCTAGCAACCTCCATTACAAAGGAAGTTACGTTACGCGGTCCAACCCGGCGCGCGCCGCTCAGTTGCTGACGTCAAGAAGGCTTCGGCTGAGACCACGACGTCGACTGCCCATAACTGTTCTTGCGTAGTTGGTTAGTGCATATAGGCTAGTGGCCAGACTTAGATCAAATACCAAGATCACGTTAAGCGTGTTAATTGATGTAACCGCGGACGCCGACCAGGGCCAGCCCACCTCTCTCCTAGGTGGTCTCAACCTTCCCTGTCGCTTCGCCAGAAAGTAACAGTCGGGGGCCGTCGGGAACTCAGGCCCACCACTATCTGGATGGAGCCACCTGTCCTTTCAGCCCCCACATCGGAATCACTTGCGGGTAATCTACGAGCCGACCCGACTTTAGTTACCATATGTATCATATAATATGTATATAAGTATATACCTGTGATCACCTCTGAGTGATCACGACCCGGTAGTATAGCATGGCAGACGGACAAGAATGTAGGGCCACTGATGGAATACTAGCATCCTATACTAAGCATTTAGGATTGCATGTAAGGGTAACAACTGTAGCAACAATGACAGGCTATGCAGCAGAATAGGATTAACCGAAAGCAGTAACATGCTACACTACTCTAATGCAAGCAGTAGAGAGAATGAATAGGCGATATCGGCTTGATCAAGGGGGGGCTTGCCTGGAAGCTTTTTTGTACAGGAAGAAGGGTCGTCGGTGATGTAGTCGTAAACAGTGGCATCAACGCCAGTCTCGGGGTCTACCAAAGAAGAAGAGGGGACAGAAACAGTAAATACAGAGCAAACAAAGCATCACAAAATACAACAAGGCAAAACGCGGTGCCAGAGGTGATCTAACGCGGTGCTAGGCGATACTGGTGAAGTAGGGAAACATCCAGGAAAGTATCCCCGGTGTTCGGCGTTTTCGGACAAACGAACCGGGGGGAAGGTTGCACGTTTGCTATGCTAGGGACACGTGACGGTTGAACGGACTGCGTATTCGGATTTGCCTCGTCGTTCTGAGCAACTTTCATGTACAAAGTATTTTCATCCAAGTTATGGATTATTTTATATGATTTATTGAAGTTTAAATGTTTTCTAGATTTTATTTATTTCGAAAATAAGACACTAAATACTTTTGTCACCTAGTGTTACACTAGCCTATGAGTATGCCAGTGGGGCCAGTGCGGTGGGTTGACCAAGTCAAAGGTTGAATGGTCAAATGATGAATAGTGTAGGCGGGTCCCACATGTCATTGTCTAATGTTAACTAGACTCTAGTTAAATTAGATTAACTAACAGTGGGGGCCACTGTCATTGGTTAGCAGTTAACCTAACTAGTAATCAACCCCTAAGCTAATTTGCACCTACCGGCTGTTGGTGGCTTTGCACAAACACGCACACAAGCATGTTCCCGGCCATGGCCAGTAGCATCAGCGTAATAGCAGGCAGCTAGCAAAGCAGAGCAACAGTAGCAAAACATCAGCAGAAGCAGCGGCTAGGTAGCAGTAGGAGCAAGCAGAAGAGTAAGAGAAGCAGCAACGCACAAGGCAGACGCTGTTGGAAATATGCCCTAGAGGCAATAATAAATAGGTTATTATTTCCTTGTTCATGATAATCGTTTATTATCCATGCTAGAATTGTATTGATAGGAAACTCAGATACATGTGTGGATACATAGACAACACCATGTCCCTAGTAAGCCTCTAGTTGACTAGCTCGTTGATCAATAGATGGTTGCAGTTTCCTGACCATGGACATTGGATGTCATTGATAACGGGATCACATCATTAGAAGAATGATGTGATGGACAAGACCCAATCCTAAGCCTAGCACAAGATCATGTAGTTCGTATGCTAAAGCTTTTCTAATGTCAAGTATCATTTCCTTAGACCATGAGATTGTGCAACTCCCGGATACCGTAGGAATACTTTGGGTGTGCCAAACGTCACAACGTAACTGGGTGGCTATAAAGGTGCACTACGGGTATCTCCGAAAGTGTCTGTTGGGTTGGCACGAATCGAGACTGGGATTTGTCACTCCGTGTGACGGAGAGGTATCTCCGTGCCCACTCGGTAGGACATCATCATAATGTGCACAATGTGATCAAGGATTTGATCACGGTATGATGTGTTGCGGAACGAGTAAAAGAGACTTGCCGGTAACGAGATTGAACAAGGTATCGGGATACCGACGATCGAATCTCGGGCAAGTATCGTACCGATAGACAAAGGGAATTGTATACGGGATTGATTAAGTCCTTGACATCGTGGTTCATCCGATGAGATCATCGTGGAACATGTGGGAGCCAACATGGGTATCCAGATCCCGCTGTTGGTTATTGACTGGAGAACGTCTCGGTCATGTCTGCATGGTTCCCGAACCGGTAGGGTCTACACACTTAAGGTTCGATGACGCTAGGGTTATAAAGGAAGTTTGTATGTGGTTACCGAATGTTGTTCGGAGTCCCGGATGAGATCCCGGACATCACAAGGAGTTCCGGAATGGTCCGGAGGTAAAGATTTATATATAGGAAGTATGGTTTTGGCCACCGAAAGTGTTCTGGGCATCACCGGTAGTGTACCGGGACCACCGGAGGTGTCCGGGGGTCCACCAAGTGGGGCCACCTGCCCCGGAGGCTAGCATGGGACAAGAGTGATGAGGGACCAGCCCCTAAGTGGGCTGGTGCGCCTCCCACAAGGGCCCATGGCGCCTAAGAGGTGGAAAAGGGGGCAAACCCTAGGGGATATGGGCCTTAGGGCCCATATTGGTGCGCCTCCCTCTCCCCTCCCCTCTTGGCCGCCACCCTTGTTCCCCATCTAGGGCTGCCGCCCCCTAGGGGTGGGAACCCTAGAGGGGGCGCAGCCCCTCCCCTTCCCTATATATATTGAGGCATTGGGCTGCCCACAACACGCGATTCGATCTCTCGTTAGTGCAGCCCTGCATCTCTTCTTCCTCCTCTTCTGCGGTGCTTGGCAAAGCCCTGCATGATTGCCACGCTCCTCCATCATCACCACGCCGTTGTGCTGCTGCTGGATGGAGTCTTCCTCAACCTCTCCATCTCCCCTTGCTGGATCAAGGCATGGGAGACGTCACCGGGCTGTACGTGTGTTGAACGCGGAGGTGCCGTCCGTTCGGCACTTGGTCATCGGTGATTTGGATCACGACGAGTACGACTCCATCAACCCCGTTCACTTGAACGCTTCCGCTTAGCGATCTACAAGGGTATGTGGATGCACTCTCTTTCCCCTCGTTGTTGGTTTCTCCATAGATAGATCTTGGTGACACGTAGGAAAATTTTAAATTTCTGCTACGTTCCCCAACAGTGGCATCATGAGCTAGGTCTATTGCGTAGATTCCATGCACGAGTAGAACACAAAGTAGTTGTGGGTGTTGATTTTGTTCAATATGCTTACCTTACTAGTCAATCTTGATTCGACGGCATTGTGGGATGAAGCGGCCCGGACCGACCTTACACGTACACTTACGTGAGACAGGTTCCACCGACTGACATGCACTAGTTGCATAAGGTGGCTAGCGGGTGCCAGTCTCTCCCACTTTAGTCGGATCGGATTCGATGAAAAGGGTCCTTATGAAGGGTAAATAGCAATTGACATATCACGTTGTGGTTTTGCGTAGGTAAGAAACATTCTTGCTAGAAACCCATAGCAGCCACGTAAAACATGCAAACAACAATTAGAGGACGTCTAACTTGTTTTTGCAGGGTATGCCATGTGATGTGATATGGCCAAAGGATGTGATGTATGATATATGTGATGTATGACATGATCATGTTCTTGTAATAGGAATCACGACTTGCATGTCGATGAGTATGACAACCGGCAGGAGCCATAGGAGTTGTCTTTAATTTATTTATGACCTGCGTGTCAACATAAACGTCATGTAATTACTTTACTTTATTGCTAAAGCGTTAGCCATAGTAGTAGAAGTAATATTTGACGTGACAACTTCATGAATACACGATGATGGAGATCATGATGATGGAGATCATGGTGTCATGCCGGTGACGACGATGATCATGGAGCCCCGAAGATGGAGATCAAAAGGAACAAAGTGATGATGGCCATATCATGTCACTATTTGATTGCATGTGATGTTTATCATGTTTATACATCTTATTTGCTTAGAACGACGGTAGTAAATAAGATGATACCTCATTAAAATTTCAAGAAAGTGTTCCCCCTAACTGTGCACCGTTGCTAAAGTTCGTCGTTTCGAAGCACCACGTGATGATCGGGTGTGATAGATCCTTACGTTCACATACAACGGGTGTTGACGAGCCTAGCATGTACAGACATGGCCTCGGAACACATGCAAACACTTAGGTTGACTTGACGAGCCTAGCATGTACAGACATGGCCTCGGAACACAGAAGACCGAAAGGTCGAGCATGAGTCGTATGGGAGATACGATCAACATGAAGATGTTCACCGATGTTGACTAGTCCGTCTCACGTGATGATCGGACACGGCCTAGTTGACTCGGATCATGTAATCACTTAGATAGCTAGAGGGATGTCTATCTGAGTGGGAGTTCATAAGATGAACTTAATTATCCTGAACATAGTCAAAAGATCTTTGCAAATTATGTCGTAGCTCGCGCTTTAGTTCTACTATTTTAGATATGTTCCTAGAGGAAATATAGTTGAAAGTTGATAGTAGCAATTATGCGAACAGTAGAAGGCTTGTGTCCTTAATGCACCGCTCGATGTGCTGGACCTCGAACGTGGTCTGTGGATGTTGCGAACATCTGACATACACGTTTTGATGACTACATGATAGTTCGGTAGTGATAAATGGTTTAGAATTGAGGCACCAAAGACATTTTTGAAATGTCGCGGAACATATGAGATGTTTCGAGGGCTGAAATTGGGATTTCAGGTTCGTGCCCACGTCAAGAGGTATAAGACCTCCGACGATTTTCTTAGCCTGCAAACTAAGGGAGAAAAGCTCAATCATTGAGCTTGTGCTCAAATTGTCTGAGTACAACAATCACTTGAATCGAGTGGGAGTTGATCTTCCAGATAAGATAGTGATGTTTCTCCAAAGTCATTGCCACCAAGCTGCTAAGAGCTTCGTAATGAACTATAACATATCAGGGATAGATATGATGATCCTTGAAATATTCGCGATGTTTGACACCGCGAAAGTAGAAATCAAGAAGGAGCATCAATTGTTGATGGTTAGTGAAACCACTAGTTTCAAGAAGGGCAAGGGCAAGAAGGGATACTTCATGAAACGGCAAATCAGCTGCTGCTCTAGTGGAGAAACCCAAGGTTGAACCCAAACCCGAGACTGAGTGCTTCTGTAATAAGGGGAACAACCACTGGAGCAGAATTACCCTAGATACTTGGTAGATGAGAAGGCTGTCGATAGAAGTATATTGGATATACATTATGTGAATGTGTACTTTACTAGTACTCCTAGTAGCATCAGGGTATTAGATACCGGTTCGGTTGCTAAGTGTTAGTAACTCGAAATAAAAGCTACGGAATAAACGGAGACTAGCTAAAGGTGAGCTGACGAGATGTGTTGGAAATGTTTCCAAGGTTGATGTGATCAAGCATCGCACGCTCCCTCTACCATCGAGATTGGTGTGAAAACCTAAATAATTGTTATTTGGTGTTTGCGTTGAGCATAGACATGATTGGATTATGTCTATCGCAATACGGTTATTCATTTAAAGAGAATAATGGTTACTCTATTTATTTGAATAATACCTTCAATGGTCTTGCACCTAAAATGAATGGTTTATTGAATCTCGATCATAGTGATACACATGTTCATGCCAAAAGATATAAGATAGTAATGATAGTACCACCTACTTGTGGCACTGCCATGTAAGTCATATTGGTATAAAACGCATGAAGAAGCTCCATGTTGATGGATCTTTGGACTCACTCATTTTTGAAAGGATTGAGACATGTGAACCATGTCTATTGGTATATACGCATGAAGAAACTCCATGCAGATGGACCGTTTGGACTCACTTGATTTTCAATCGCTTGAGACATGCAGATCATACGACATGGGCAAGATGACTGAAAGCTTCGGTTTCAGTAAAATGGAACAAGAAAGCAACTTGTTGGAAGTAACACATTTTGATGTGTGCAGTCCAATGAGTGCTAAGGCACGCAGTGGATATCGTTATGCTCTTACTTCACAGATGATTTGAGTAGATACTGAGCATATTTACTTGATGAAACACAAGTCTGAATTATTGAATGGTTCAAGTAATTTCAGAATGAAGTTGAATATCGTCGTGACAAGAGGATAAGATATCTATGATATGATCATAGAGATGAATATCTGAGTTGCGAGTTTGGTACACAATTGAGACATTGTGGAAATTGTTTCACGACTAGTACCGCCTGGAACACCATAGTGTGATGGTGTGTCCGAACATCATAACTGCACCCTATTGGATATGATGCATACCATGATGTCTCTTATCGAATTACCACTATCGTTCATGGGTTAGGCATTAGAGACAACCGCACTCACTTTAAATAGGGCACCACGCAATTCTGATGAGATGACACCGTATGAACTATGGTTTAGAGAAACCTAAGCTGTCATTTCTTAAAAGGTTTGGGGCTGCGACGCTTATATGAAAAGTTTCAGGCTGATAAGCTCGAACCCAAAGCGGATAACTGCATCTTCATAGGACACCCAAAACAGTTGGGTATACCTCCTGTCTCAGATCCGAAAGCAATAGGGATTGTTTCTCAAATCGGGTCCTTTCTCGAGGAAAAGTTTCTCTCGAAAGAATTGAGTGGGAGGATGGTGGAGACTTGATGAGGTTATTGAACCGTCACTTCAACTAGTGTACAGCAGGGCACAAAGAGTTGTTCCTGTGGCACCTACACCAATTGAAGTGGAAGCTTATGATAATGATCATGAGACTTCGGATCAAGTCACTCCCAAACCTCGTAGGATGACAAGGATGCGTACTGCTTCAGAGTGGTACGTAATCCTGTCTTGGAAGTCATGTTGCTAGACAACAATGAACCTACGAGCTATGGAGAAGCGATGGTGGGCCCGGATTCCGATGAATGGCTCGAGGCCATAAAATCCAAGAGAGGATCCATGTATGAAAACAAAGTGTAGACTTTGGCAGAATGGCTCGATGGTCGTAAGGCTGTTGAGTACAGATGGATTTTAAAAGGAAGACGGACAATGATGGTAAATGTCACCATTAAGAAAGCTCGACTTGTTGTTAAGATGTTTCTCGACAAGTTCAAAGAGTTGACTACGATGAGACTTTCTCACTCATAGCGATGCTAAGAGTCTGTTGGAATTAGCAGGTGCTGCATTATTTATGAAATTTTGCAGATAGGATTGTTTCCTCGACGATTTTCTTGAGGAAAGGTTGTACGTGATACAACCAGAAGGGTTTGTCAATCCTGAAAGATGCTAACAAGTATGCAAAGCTCCAGCAATCCTTTTAAGGACTGGAGTAAGCATCTCGGAGTTGGAATGTACACTTTGATGAGATGATCAAAGATTTTGGGTTTATACAAAGTTTATGAGAAACTTGTATTTCCAAAGAAGTGAGTGGGAGCACTATAGAATTTCTGATGAGTATATGTTGTTGACATATTGTTGATCAGAAATGATGTAGAATTTCTGGAAAGCATATAGGGTTGTTTGAAAAATGTTTTTCAATGAAAACCTGGATTAAGCTACTTAAACATTGAGCATCAAGATCTATAAGGATAGATCAAAATCGCTTAATAGTACTTTCAAACAAACACATACCACGACAAGATTTTGAAGGAGTTCAAAATAGATCAGCAAAGAAGGAGTTCTCGGCTGTATTACACGTGTGAGTATTGAGTAAGACTCAAGACTAGACCACGGCAGAATAGAGAGAAAGGACGAAGGTCATCCCCTATGATTTAGTCGTAGGCTCTAAAGTATGCTATGTTGTGTACCGCACCTGAAGTGTGCCAAACCATGAGTCAGTCAAGGGGTACAAGTGTGATCTAGAAATGGATCACAGGACAACGGTCAAGGTTATCTTTAGTAACTAGTGGACTAAGGAATTTTCTCGATTATGGAGGTGGAAAAAGAGTTCGTCGTAAAGGGTTACGCCGATGCAAACTTTGACACTAATCCAGATTATTTTGAGTAGTAAACTGGATTCGTATAGTAGAACAGTTATTTGGAATAGCACCAAATAGAGCGTGGTAACTGCATCTAGGAGATGACATAGATATTTGTAAAGCACACACGGATCTGAAAGGTTCAGACCCGTTGACTATAACCTCTCTCACAAGCATAACATGATCAAACCCAGAACTCTTGGGTGTTAGTCACATAGGGATGTGACCTTGAGTGTTAATCACATATCGATGTGAACTAGATTATTGACTCTAGTGCAAGTGGGAGACTGTTGGAAATATGCCCTAGAGGCAATAATAAATAAGTTATTATTTCCTTGTTCATGATAATCGTTTATTATCCATGCTAGAATTTTATTGATAGGAAACTCAGATACATGTGTGGATACATAGACAACACCATGTCCCTAGTAAGCCTCTAGTTGACTAGCTCGTTGATCAATAGATGGTTGCAGTTTCCTGACCATGGACATTGGATGTCATTGATAACGGGATCACATCATTAGAAGAATGATGTGATGGACAAGACCCAATCCTAAGCCTAGCATAAGATCATGTAGTTCGTATGCTAAAGCTTTTCTAATGTCAAGTATCATTTCCTTAGACCATGAGATTGTGCAACTCCCGGATACCGTAGGAATACTTTGGGTGTGCCAAACGTCACAACGTAACTGGGTGGCTATAAAGGTGCACTACGGGTATCTCCGAAAGTGTCTGTTGGGTTGGCACGAATCGAGACTGGGATTTGTCACTCCGTGTGACGGAGAGGTATCTCTGGGCCCACTCGATAGGACATCATCATAATGTGCACAATGTGATCAAGGAGTTGATCACGGGATGATGTGTTGCGGAACGAGTAAAAGAGACTTGTCGGTAATGAGATTGAACAAGGTATCGGGATACCGACGATCGAATCTCGCGCAAGTATCGTACCGATAGACAAAGGGAATTGTATACGGGATTGATTAAGTCCTTGACATCGTGGTTCATCCGATGAGATCATCGTGGAACATATCGGAGCCAACATGGGTATCCAGATCCCGCTGTTGGTTATTGACTGGAGAACGTCTCGGTCATGTCTGCATGGTTCCCGAACCCGTAGGGTCTACACACTTAAGGTTCGATGACGCTAGGGTTATAAAGGAAGTTTGTATGTGGTTACCGAATGTTGTTCGGAGTCCCGGATGAGATCCCGGACATCACGAGGAGTTCCGGAATGGTCCGGAGGTAAAGATTTATATATAGGAAGTATGGTTTTGGCCACCGGAAGTGTTCTGGGCATCACCGGTAGTGTACTGGGACCACCGGAGGTGTCCGGGGGTCCACCAAGTGGGGCCACCTGCCCCAGAGGCTAGCATGGGCTAAGAGTGATGAGGGACCAGCCCCTAAGTGGGCTGGTGCGCCTCCCACAAGGGCCCATGGCGCCTAAGAGGTGGAAAAGGGGGCAAACCCTAGGGGATATGGGCCTTAGGGCCCATATTTGTGCGCCTCCCTCTCCCCTCCCCTCTTGGCCGCCACCCTTGTTCCCCATCTAGGGCTGCCGCCCCCCTAGGGGTGGGAACCCTAGAGGGGGAGCAGCCCCTCCCCTTCCCTATATATATTGAGGCATTGGGCTGCCCACAACACGCGATTCGATCTCTCGTTAGTGCAGCCCTGCATCTCTTCTTCCTCCTCTTCTGCGGTGCTTGGCAAAGCCCTGCATGATTGCCACGCTCCTCCATCATCACCACGCCGTTGTGCTGCTGCTGGATGGAGTCTTCCTCAACCTCTCCCTCTCCCCTTGCTGGATCAAGGCATGGGAGACGTCACCGGGCTGTACGTGTGTTGAACGCGGAGGTGCCGTCCGTTCGGCACTTGGTCATCGGTGATTTGGATCACGACGAGTACGACTCCATCAACCCCGTTCACTTGAACGCTTCCACTTAGCGATCTACAAGGGTATGTGGATGCACTCTCTTTCCCCTCGTTGCTGGTTTCTCCATAGATAGATCTTGGTGACACGTAGGAAAATTTTAAATTTCTGCTACGTTCCCCAACAGACGCAAGAGCAGCAAGCAATGGCAGCTAGTAGAAGAAGCACCTAGCGGCAACAACAATTATCAGTAGCAGCGGTCGCGGTGCGACGCGGGAGCACGCATGGGGCCTAGGCCACGCGAAGGTGGGCACGCGCGTCGGCGCGGCCGGGTGCAACCGGTCGCGGCCAGAGGCCAGCGAGCGCGGGCATGGGTGTGACAGCGCGAGCAGCGGTGATAGCATTAATCTTGACATGCATAGGTTAGTTAGTGGCATAGCCGGCCACGTCATGTAGATCGTGGAGTCAGTACATGGTTAGTTGGTGTGTAGCCGAGTCAAGTGCATGCGCTTAGTGGTTGTAAGCTAGCGTGGTGTGTCTGTGTATGCATGTTGGCCTAGTCTTGTGCGCGAGTGGCATAGGAGCCGGGCAGGCTGTTGCCCTGGTAGCGTGTGTGCGCGTGTGCTACTTAAACAGATGTAGGTGGTAGAGCCAGGGTTGAGCCAGAGAGAGATGTAGCCTCTCGGAGTGTGTGTGTGCTCGTCGTGGGGTGGTGTGTGTGTGGCAGAGTTCGAGCTCGCCGAAAATACAAGGGGCTGTTTGTGTGCCAGGAAATCTCGTGTCCTCTCTCTCTCTCTTGTTTCTTCCTTGTCTCCGGTGATCGCCGTGGTTCTGTGATTAGGCTAGACACCAACAATTAGTATCATGAGCTTCGTTATCTTGGGTGTCGTTCTCCTTGCCGGAGGCATGCCGGCGGTGGCGGAGTTCGCTGGTGGCTGCGTGATGCTCCAGGTCGTATGTCGGTCTATGGAGGTGCACGGCGCGGCAGGGAGGCCGCGGTGGCTGCGGCGGCACGGTGAGGAGGCCGCGGAGGACTTGCGTGGTGGCGGCTTCAACGACACACAGCAGCATGGCGGCATGGAGGTGCTGCGCTTCGGTTGAGGCCGCAGCGGTGCAGGACAATAAGCCGTGGCGGCGAGCGGGGCGCGACCGGTGCGTGTTATGGGTGCGCACTGGACGCGTCGGGAGATACGTCTCCAACGTATCTATAATTTTTGATTGTTTCATGCTATTATAGTATCCATCTTGGATGCTTATGGGCTTTATTATGGACTTTTATATTACTTTTGGGACTAACCTATTGACCCAGAGCCCAGTGCCAGTTCCTGTTTTTCCCCTTGTTTCAGTGTTTCGCAGAAAAGGAATATCAAACGGAGTCGAAACGGAATGAAACCTTCTGGAGAAGTTATTTTTGGAAAGAAAGCAACCCGGGAGACTTGGAGTCCACGTCAAGAAAGAAACGAGGAAGGCACAAGGCAGGGGGCGCGCTCACCCACCTGGGCGCGCCCTCCACCCTCGTGGGCCCTTCGTGGCTCCCCTGACGTATTTCTTCCTGCTATATATACCAATATACCCTAAAACCTTCGGGGAATAGAATAGATCGGGATTTCCGACGCCACATGTCTCTCTAGCCACCAAAACCCAATCGAGACCCTGTTCTGGCAACCTGCCGGAGGGGGGAACCCTCATCGGTGGTCATCTTCATCAACACGGCGCTCTCCATGACGAGGAGGGAGTAGTTCACCCTCGAGGCTGAGGGTATGTACCAGTAGCTATGTGTTTGATCTCTCTCTCTCTCTCATGTTCTTGAGGTGGTACGATCTTGATGTATCGCGAGCTTTGCTATTATAGTTGAATCTTATGTTGCTTCTCCCTCTCTACTCTCTTGTAATGGATTGAGTTTTCCTTTTGAAGTAATCTTATCGGATTGAGTCTTTAATGATTTGAGAACACTTGATGTATCTCTTGCCGTGCGTATCTGTGGTGACAATGGTATATCACGTGATTCACTTGATGTATGTTTTGGTGATCAACTTGCGGGTTCCGCCCATGAACCTATGCATAGGGGTTGGCACACGTTTTTGTCTTGACTCTCCGGTAGAAACTTTGGGGCACCCTTTGAAGTACTTTGTGTTGGATTGAATAGATGAATCTGAGATTGTGTGATGCATATCGTATAATCATACCCATAGATACTTGAGGTGACATTGGAGTATCTAGGTGACATTAAGGTTTTGGTTGATGTGTGTCTTAAGGTGTTATTTTACTATGAACTCTAGGGTTGTTTGTGACACTTATAGGAATAGCCCAATGGACTGATTGGAAAGAATAACTTTGAGGTGGTTTCGTACCCTACCACAATCTCTTCGTTTGTTCTCCGCTATTAGTGTCTTTGGAGTGACTCTTTGTTGCATGTTGAGGGATAGTTATATGATCCAATTATGTTATTATTGTTGAGAGAACTTGCACTAGTGAAAGTATGAACCCTAGGCCTTGTTTCCTAGCATTGCAATACCGTTTACGCTCACTTTTATCATTTGTTACCTTGCTCTTTTTATATTTTTCAGATTACAAAACCTATATCTATCATCCATATTGCACTTGTATCACCATCTCTTCTCCGAACTAGTGCACCTATACAATTTACCATTGTATTGAGTGTGTTGGGGACACAAGAGACTCTTTGTTATTTGGTTTCAGGGTTGTTTGAGATAGACCATCTACATCCTACGCCTCCCACGGATTGATAAACCTTAGGTCATCCACTTGAGGGAAATTTGCTATTGTCCTACAAACCTCTGCACTTGGAGGCCCAACAACGTCTACAAGGAGAAGGTTGCGTAGTAGACATCAAGCTCTTTTCTGGCGCCATTGCCGGGGAGGTGAGTGCTTGAAGGTATATCTTTAGATCTTGCAGTCGAATCTTTTTGTTTCTTGTTTTATCACTAGTTTAGTTTATAAAAGAAAAGTACAAAAAAATGGAATTAAATTTGCCACACGCGCTTCACCTTTTTAATATCTTTCGTGAGTATGATGGAAAGGAAAATTGTGCCAAAGTGTTAGAAGAAGAATGCATTAAAATGTTTGGCACTAAATCTTTGAATGATGAGCATGATTCTAATGTTGTTAGAATGAACTCCTTGAATATCCATGGTACTAGCGATGATTGCACTAGTCATGATGAAAATGTCTCCTATAAACATGTCAATTTTTGTGGAGTATATTGGGTTTGCAAGTACAGACCAAATAGGGAAGATAGATATTGCAAGAGGCATAAGCATTTAGAAACTAAATTGTTGCAAGAAAGGCTAGCTGTTTGTGCTGAAATTTTAAATTTTCTTAGCCGTACTTGTGAACTTTGCAATGAACATGATCATTTCAATACCCAATGCAAATTGTTTCATGATCGTATCATGTCAAAAAATTGTGATGACTTGATTTCCCTTGCACATCATAATGAACTTAGTTTGCTCTTGGGTTATGAAGAAATGAAACGTATAACTAAGGATATTCCAGAATTTACCCTTGATAGAGTTCTTCATTTTGATCTAGAGGAAATTTATATGTATTGCGCGGTGAATTGCATTGAAAATCCTTATATTGCCAACTACGTAAAGAAAAGAAAACAAATAGAAGATGAAGAGAATACTAATGAAAGGGAAGAGACCTCTCAATATCCTCCTATTATTTCTTATGACGAATCAGGTAACGAGGAGGAGCCTTCTATTCAACCAATTTCATTAATAAGTAGCTCCAAAAATAGGATTGAACACACACATGATGTGGTGAAGAAGAAGAAAAGAAAAAGGAGGAGAGGTAAAAAGATATCTCTCCCAAATAATGTTGCTCCTATTATTGTTGTGCCTCATGAAAATGAAGATGATGCACTTGATGATGATCTCGTTATGCCTATTGCTTGTTGTGATGATTATGATAGGGAAGATAATGATACTTCTTATGATCTTGAAAATCTTTTTGGCACCTGCTTGGAATATGACAATTGCTATACTATTGGTGCTATCCATACTATTAATGATGAGGGTGATTATGCTTATGATATGAAAAGGACCAAGCTTGGGGATGCTATGTTTGATGAAGATGATGTTTTTGAGAATATATTTGCTGCAATTAATGTTTGTCCCAAGCTTGGGGATTCTACGTTTAATAAAGATGATATTTTTAGCCTCCCAAGTTTTGATATGCAAAGTTGTTATGATTATAGCATGCCTTCTATCTATGATGATTATATTGATGAAAGTGGGTTCGGAAGAGTGTCAACTTTAGGAAGTAATGATCCCACCATTTTGGAGGATGTTGAATCATATAATATTTATGAAAGTGGATTTGGAGAGGTCGTGACTTTATTTAGTAATGATTCCACTATCTTGGAAGAGGTTTTAATCGATTATGATGAGAACAAAGTTACTACGTATGATGATTATTGTGATGAAACTTATGCTATAAAAATTAGTGATGATTATATTTATAAAACTTATCATGATTATTATTACCCATTTTCTGAACATTACTCTTTTAATGTGGAAACAATTTATAGTATTCGAATCTCTTATGATACTCCCACTATTCCGAATGAGAAAAATGTTGCTTATGTGGAGAGTAGTAAAATTTCTATGTTTGTAGATCATGAAAAGAATGCTTTAGGTGATGGTTATATTGTTGAATTCATTCTTGATGCTACTGAAAATTATTATGAGGGAGGAACATATGCTTGTAGAAATTGCAATAATAGCAAGTTTCCTCTCTATATGCTTAAAATCTTAAAGCTATGCTTGTTTTACCTTCCTATGCAAGTTGATTACTGTTCCCATAAATTGTTTGATAACAAAACCCCTATGCATAGGAATTGGTTTAGACTTAAATGTGTTAGTCATATTCTCCATGATGCTCTCTTTATGTTTTAGTTCTTATCTTCTATGCGAGCATCATTGAAATCATCATACCTAGCTAGGGGCGTTAAACGATAGCGCTTGTTGGGAGGCAACCCAATTTTATTTTAGTTTCTTGCTTTTTGGTTCTGTTTAGGAATAAACAATACATCTAGCTTCTGTTTAGATGTGGTTTTGTGTTTTAATTAGTGTTTGTGCCAAGTAGAACCTTTGGGAAGACTTGGGTGAAGTCTTTATGATCATGTTGTAGAAAACAGAATCTTTAGCGCTCACGAGATTAGCTAAAACTTTTTACTGGAGAATGATATTTAGTTGATTATTTTTGCAGATGATTACTAGACAAATTCCTCAGGTCCACAAAATTATTTTATAATTTTTGGAGTTCCAGAAGTTTGTGTTAGTTACAGATTACTACAGACTGTTCTGTTTTTGACAGATTCTGTTTTTCGTGTGTTGTTTGCTTATTTTGATGAATCTATGGCTAGTAAAATAGTTTATAAACCATAGAGAAGTTGGAATACAGTAGGTTTAACACCAATATAAATAAATAATGAGTTCATTACAGTACCTTGAAGTGGTGTTTTGTTTTCTTTCGCTAACGGAGCTTACGAGTTTTCTGTTGAGTATTGTGTTGTGAAGTTTTCAAGTTTTGGGTAAAGATTCGATGGACTATGGAATAAGGAGTGGAAAGAGCCTAAGCTTGGGGATTCCCCAGGCACCCCAAGGTAATATTCAAGGATGACCAAGAGCCTAATCTTGGGGATGCCCCGGATGGCATCCCCTCTTTCGTCTTTGTTCATCGGTAACTTTACTTGGAGCTATATTTTTATTCACATATGTGTTTTGCTTGGAGCGTCATTTTATTTTATTTTGTTTTGCTTGATGTTTGAATAAAATACCAAGATCTAAAATTCTTAAATGTTAGAGAGTCTTCACATAGTTACATAATTATACAACTACTCATTGATCTTCACTCATATCTTTTGGAGTAGTTTGTTGTTTGCTCTAGTGCTTCACTTATATCTTTTAGAGCACGGCGGTGGATTTATTTTGAAGAAATAGATGAACTCTCATGCTTCACTTATATCTTTTGATTTATATAGTTTTTGCTCTAGTACTTCACTTATATCTTTTAGAGCACGGTGGTGGATATGTTTTATAGAAACTATTGGTCTCTCATGCTTCACTAAGATTATTTTGAGAGTCTTAAATAGCATGGTAATTTTCTTAAATAAACCTAATATGCTAGGTATTAAATATAAGTAAAAAACTTTCTTATGAGTGCTTTGAATACTAAGAGAAGTTTGATGCTTGATGATTGTTTTGAGATATGGAGGTAGTGATATTAAAGTTGTGCTAGTTGAGTAATTGTGTATTTGGGAAATACTTGTGTTGAAGTTTGCAAGTCCCGTAGCATGCACGTATGGTAAACGTTATGTAACAAATTTGAAATATGAGGTGTTCTTTGCTTGTCCTCCTTATGAGTGGCGGTCGGGGACGAGCGATGGTCTTTTCCTACCAATCTATCCCCCTAGGAGCATGCGCGCAGTGCTTGGTTTTTCATGACTTGTAGATTTTTGCAATAAGTATGTGATTTCTTTATGACTAATGTTGAGTCCATGGGTTATACGCACTCTCACCTTTACATCATTGCTAGCCTCTTCGGTACCGTGCATTGCCCTTTCTCACATCGAGAGTTGGTGCAAACTTTTTTTTTGACTAACTACTGCAAGGCACAGCCTCACAGTCCTTTATTCCAAATAAAGCAGTAATCCATTACAAGTTAACTATATACACAAAGAGGAACCAAAGAGTGCCAAAGATGGCAAACTTACCTAAACCTACCTATACAAAGAAGAAATCAAGGCAACCCATCCAACCAGGCTAGAAGGAGGGATCTAACAGGAGCCTTCACTCTATGAGAAAGCAAAGTTAGGTCATGTACAAATTTACAACGCCAAGCACTAAAAGAGGTCGTTCCCCTCTGAAAGTCCTTCCATTCCTGAGTATCCAAATGTTCCAAGCAGTTGTGAACACCACCTCAAAGAAAAAGCATTTACCAAATCGTTGTCTGGCCAAAGAGATGCATTGATGGACATTAGAACCACCATACCAATCAATCTGCAAATAAGTCCAGATCCTTATACTGAAGTTGCAGGAAAAAAACAGGTGTGCAAACTTCGCCGGTGCATCCAAACCCCGTGATATGATACGCTCTTTCACACATAAAAATCCTTATATCTTCCTCAAAACAACCACCATACCTACCTATTATGGCATTTCAATAGCCATTTCGAGATATATTGTCATGCAATTTTCCACCGTTCTGTTTATCATGACACGTTCATCGTTGTCATATTGCTTAGCATGATCATGTAGTTGACATAGTATTAGTGGCAAATCCACCGTTCATAATTCTTTCATACATGTCACTCTTGGTTCATTGCATATCCCAGTACACCGCCGAAGGCATTCATATAGAGTCATACTTTGTTCTAGTATCGAGTTGTAATCTTTGAGTTGTAAATACATAGAAGTGTGATGATCATCATTTAATAGAGAATTGTCCCAAAAAAAGGAGAAAGGCCAAAAAAAGAAGGCCCAAAAAAGGGGAAATAAAAAGGGACAATGCTACTATCCTTTTACCACACTTGTGCTTCAAAGTAGCACCATGATCTCCATGATAGAGAGTCTCTTGTTTTGTCACTTTCATATACTAGTGGGAATTTTTCTTTATAGAACTTGCCTTGTATATTCCTGCGATGGGCCTCCTTAAGTGCCCTAGGTCTTCGTGAGCAAGCAAGATGGATGCACACCCACTTAGTTTCTTCTATTGAGCTTTCATACATTTATAGCTCTAGTGCATCCGTTGCATGGCAATCCCTACTCCTTGCATTAACATCGATCAATGGGCATCTCCATAGCTCATTGATTAGCCTCGTTGATGTGAGACTGACTTCCTTTTGTCTTGTCCACATAACCCCCATCATTATATTCTATTCCATCCATAGTGCTATATCCAAGGCTCACACTCATGTATTGCGTGAAAGTTGAAAAAGTTTGAGATTACTAAAGTATGAAACAATTGCTTGGCTTGTCATCAGGGTTGTGCATGATGAGAGCATTCTTGTGTGACGAAAATGGAGCATGACTATACTATATGATTTTGTAGGGATGAACTTTCTTTGTCCATGTTATTTTGAGAGGACATAATTGCTTAGTTAGTATGCTTGAAGTATTATTACTTTTATGTCAATATTAAACTTTTATCTTGAATCTTTTGAATCTGAATATTCATACCACAATTAGGAGCTTTACTTTGAGAATTATGCTAAGAAGCATTCCACATCAAAAATTATTTTTTTATCATTTACCTACTCGAGGACGAGCAGGAATTAAGATTAGGGATGCTGATACGTCTCCAACGTATCTATAATTTTTTATTGTTTCATGCTCTTATATTATCCATCTTGGATGTTTATGGGCCTTATTATGCACTTTTATATTACTTTTGGGACTAACCTATTGACCCAGAGCCCAGTGCCAGTTCCTGTTTTTTCCCTTGTTTCAGTGTTTCGCAGAAAAGGAATATCAAACGGAGTCGAAACGGAATGAAACCTTCTGGAGAAGTTATTTTTGGAAAGAAAGCAACCCGGGAGACTTGGAGTCCACGTCAAGAAAGCAATGAGGAAGGCACGAGGCAGGGGGGCGCGCCCTCCACCCTCGTGGGCCCCTCATGGCTCCCCTAACGTATTTCTTCCTCCTATATATACCAATATACCCTAAAACCTTCGGGGAACATAATAGATCGGGAGTTCCGCCACCGCAAGCCTCTGTAGCCACCAAAACCCAATCGGGACCCTGTTCCGGCACCCTGCCGAAGGGGGGAACCCTCACCGGTGGTCATCTTCATCATCCCGGCGCTCTCCATGACGAGGAGGGAGTAGTTCACCCTCGGGGCTGAGGGTATGTACCAGTAGCTACGTGTTTGATCTCTCTCTCTCGTGTTCTTGAGGTGGTACGATCTTGATGTATCGCGAGCTTTGCTATTATAGTTGAATCTTATGTTGCTTCTCCCCCTCTACTCTATTGTAATGGATTGAGTTTTCCCTTTTGAAGTAATCTTATCGGATTGAGTCTTTAATGATTTGAGAACACTTGATGTATGTCTTGCCGTGCATATCTGTGGTGACAATGGGATATCACATGATTCAATTGATGTATGTTTTGGTGATCAACTTGCGGGTTCCGCCCATGAACCTATGCATAGGGGTTGGCACACGTTTTCGTCTTGACTCTCCGGCAGAAACTTTTGGGCACTCTTTGAAGTACTTTGTGTTGGATTGAACAGATGAATCTGAGATTGTGTGATGCGTATCGTATAATCATACCCACGGATACTTGAGGTGACATTGGAGTATCTAGGTGACATTAGGGTTTTGGTTGATGTGTGTCTTAAGGTGTTATTTTACTATGAACTCTAGGGCTGTTTGTGACACTTATAGGAATAGCCCAATGGATTGATCGGAAAGAATAACTTTGAGGTGGTTTCGTACCCTACCATAATCTCTTCATTTGTTCTCCGCTATTAGTGTCTTTGGAGTGACTCTTTGTTGCATGTTGAGGGATAGTTATATGATCCAATTATGTTATTATTGTTGAGAGAACTTGCACTAGTGAAAGTATGAAGCCTAGGCCTTGTTTCCTAGCATTGCAATACCATTTACGCTCACTTTTATCATTAGTTACCTTGCTGTTTTTATATTTTCAGATTACAAAAACCTATATCTATCATCCATATTGCACTTATATCACCATCTCTTCGCCGAACTAGTGCACCTATACAATTTACCATTGTATTGGGTGTGTTGGGGACACAAGAGACTCTTTGTTATTTGGTTGCAGGGTTGTTTGAGATAGACCATCTTCATCCTACGCCTCCCACGAATTGATAAACCTTAGGTCATCCACTTGAGGGAAATTTGCTACTGTCCTACAAACCTCTGCAATTGGAGGCCCAACAACGTTTACAAGGAGAAGGTTGCGTAGTAGACATCATCGGGCGCGTCGGGACAGCGGGCGCGCGTACGAGTGTGTTGTTGATGTTGGGAGGAGACGTATGTCGCCGTTGTGCTCGACTCCGTGCTCGAGTTCGGCTACATCCTTCTGGCGTTTGTCGCTGGCGGCTGCCATGGCGGACGCGGAGGCAGCGCGCGGTGAGCGTCTGGTGCGGTCGGGCTCGTCGGGCCTGTCGGGTGCGCGCGGGACGTGCAGGACGCATTGGTGCCGTCGGGCTTGTCGGGTGCGCGCGGGACGTGCGGGGCGTAGAGGGACGCCAGGCGTGTGTCACCGGCGGAGAAGGAGCTCGGCGTGTGTCGCCGGAGTCGTGACGGGGCACGGTGCAACCGACGTCGGTGCGCCAGGCCGGGTCCACGGGCTGGCTCACGGCTGTGGTGACGACAACCACGCGAGCTGCATCAACTCCGGCGACGGCAGGCACACGGCACATCACAGCGGGCGCGAAGGCGCATGATGATGTCGAGCGAAGGCGTTCAAGACGACGGTCGACGGCAAGGTATGTCAAAATTAGGAAGACAATTGATAGCATTAATCTTGACATGCATAGGTTAGTTAGTGGCATAGCCGGCCGTGTCGTGTAGATCGTGGAGTCAGTATGTGGTTAGTTGGTGTGTAGCCGAGTCAAGTGCATGCGCTTAGTGGTTGTTAGCTAGCGTGGTGTGTCTGCGTATGCATGTTGGCCTATCTTGTGTGTGAGTGGCATAGGAGCCGGGCAGGCTATTGCCCTGGTAGCGTGTGTGCGCGTGTGCTACTTAAACAGATGTAGGTGGTAGAGCCAGGGTTGAGCTAGAGAGATGTAGCCTCTCGAACTGTATGTGTGCTCGCCGTGGGGTTGTGTGTGTGGCAGAGTTCGAGCTCGCCGGAAATACAGGGGGTTGTTTGTGCGGCCGGAGGCGTTTGTGCGCCGGGAAACCTCGTGTCATCTCTCTCTTGTTTCTTCCTTATCTCCGGTGATCATCGTGGTTCAGTGAGTAGGCTTGACACCAACAAGCGGCAAGCAGCAGTAGGTAGAAAGCAGGAGCAACACGCATCAGCAACAGAGGAGCAGCAGCGTGCACGTACGCGGACACTGAACTTTTGCCATGGTGGAGAAAGCTCACGGGACGGTCACAAACGGAACGGATCTGTTGAACAAATTTTGTGCATGTATCTGTTAGGATAATCTCCTATCGGCCCCGCCTCTAGTTTCCTTATATAGATGAGGTTGAGAGTTGCCCTTGTACTTATATACATGCACCGTGCACCCGATCAATACATCGAGAGTTGCATTGCCTTCAACATGGTATCAGGTTCCTTCCCGATTCTAACCTTCCGCTCCTACCCTACCCTAGCCGCCGCCGCAGCCCTCCGCTGTCACCGCCACCTCTCCACGCCGCCGCCGCATCTCGCCGCCGCGCGCGCCTCCCTCCCCTCCCCTCCTTCCCGATCGCCACCCGCCTCCCTCCCCTCCCTCTCGATCGCCTTCCACTACGTCGTCGCCCTTCGGACGCCGCGCCGCCCCATCCACCCGAGCCACCCCTCCCCAACCCACCCACGCCGCCGCCCTCCTTCGGCCGCCGCGCCACCCCACCGATGGCCTCTCCCCACGCCGCCGCGTCCCTCCCCTCCAACCCCTTCGAAGGTCCGGCTCCTCCCCCGGTGGAAGTCGTTCGCGATCTCGACATCTTCGCCCACGTGCCTGTCATCCTCGACTACGCCACCTTGTAACGCCCCAGATGTAACTTGCCATATTTGTAATTCAACTCTTGCCATTTTCGGCTATGTGTTATGATATTTCCTCTGTGGTTGGGTTTCCCTTCGTTTTGTATTTTGGTCTTATCATGCATTTCATATCATGTCATCATGTGCATCGCATTTGCATACGTGTTCGTCTCATAAATCCGAGCATTTTCCCCGTTGTCCGTTTTGCAATCCGACGCTCCTATGTCCCCCGGCGTCCCCTTTTACGTTTCTTCGTGAGCGGGTATTAAACTTTCTCGGATTGGACCGAGGTTTGCCAAGCGGCCTCGGTATAACCCCGGTAGACCGCCTGTCAAGTTTCGGGTCAATCGGAGTTCGTTTGGTACTCCAACGGTTAACCGGGTAACCGTGAAGGCCTCGTGTGTGTTGCAGCCCAACACCCCTTCAAAACAGCCCAATAACCCATCTAAGACACTCCCATGTCCTCCGCCGTTCGATCACGATCGCGTGGCCGAAAACCGCTCTCCATTTGGAGCCTCCTAGCTCCTCCTACCTATAAAAAGGCCTCCCCCTCCTCCATTTGCGGGCAAATCCACCCCTAACCCTAGATCCCCGTCGCCCGCGCGCCGCCGGACGTGTCCGGGCGCGCCGGACGAATCCCGCCGCCGCCCCGGGCCAATCCCGGCCTGCCACGTGGCCCCGCGCCGCCCGCTCGCCGCCGACCCTGCGGGCCCGCGAGGCCCGTGCGGGGCCCTCCCGGCCCGCTCCGCCGCCCGCGCCCGCTCGCCTCCGCTTCGCCGCCCCGCGCGCCGCGAGCCGCCCGCCCGCGCCTCCTTCCGCGACCTCCGCCTCCGGTGGCCGGCGCCGCCTCGGGTCACCGCCCGTCGCCGCCCGCGGCCACCGCGCCCGCCGGATCCCGGCACCGCCGTCCGCGCCACCACCGCGGCCTCCCGCGCGCCACCGCCCCTCCTGCGCCCTTGCCGCCGTGCGCCGTCGCCGGAATCGCCGCCGCCGTCGCCGGCCAGATCCGATCAGGTCAAACCCTAGGGTTGACTTCGTCCCCCCCCCCCTCTTTTTCTCTAAGTCTTTAAATTTTGCATCATCATCACCTGTTCATCGTACCATAACTTTGGATCCGTAGCTTCGTCTCGCGCGTATAATATGTCAAATTGTTCGTATCGAAGAGTACATAATTTCAATCCATTGCATCATTTTCATTTGAGGCCATCTTGATGCCGGAATTGCTGTTAGAAGAGGGCTAGTTGATGTTAGTGGCTGGGTCTTATCTGAACATGCACTATTGTCATTTTTGCCATGATTGATGTGTACCTCCTATGATGTTGAGTCCTACATGAGTTTTGTAATATGCCATGTTACCTTTCTAGAGAATTATGACATGTATTTTTGTGATCTTTGTGGTGACTAGCACAAGCATGCAAACTAGGGCTCTTGATGTTGCTGATTTCGGAGACTTAGTAATTTCACTGTCCCGGACTGCTGTTATTTTCATGCCATGTATTCATGTTGTTTCCGAGAGATCTATGCATAATTTGAGCATGATAATTAAGAGTGTTTTGAACTTGAGTACTTGATATATCCACCCATCCCTTTGTTTGTATTTATGGAGTGCCATAGCTTGAGTCAATCGAGCTCTACTTTTGCTTCAAAATGTTGCTGGCAGATTGTTTACATGTTATTCGATTTTGCCAAGCTTGGTGTAGTTGATCCTTTCATGCTTTGATGTTGTTCCTGCCATGTATAGTTACTATGCCACGACTTCTTGATGTATGTATGCTTAGTTTATCATGCAATGCTCTGTAGTGAGTGCATCGAGCTCGCGAACATGCCTACTCGTTATCTGTTTCGACATGTCCAGTTTTCTACTAAGTCCGAAACCTGTAACGAAACTTGCTTAATTGACATGGGTGTAATCATATTTTATGATCCTTTTTGGCTTATGGTCAGTAAGGGACTTTTGTCAAGTGCTTTGAGTAGATTCATGTCATGCCTTTCTTTGCTATGTTCTGTTCCTGTAGCATGTCGTTTCATTGCTCTGAACATGTCATCCTGATATTAGTTTCTGCTATGTTGATATTTTCACCAAGTCTGAGAACCTGTTATCTTTTGCACTTTTGCCATGCTTGTTTGAACCTGTTATGATGTGAATTAGCCGTAGCTCAGTGTTCATCTTTTGTCGAGCATCTTGAGTAGATTACTGTCATATTCTTTTTTGATATGTTTGGGTGCAGTAGCTTAATTTCTTGTTGCTTGCTAAGTAGCATCATGCTGTTAATGGCAGATTATCGTCATTCTTGTTTTGCTTGTCATTTGCAAACCGTGCATCCGATTCCGGTGATCTTTATATTGATTTCAACCGAAATCACCTCATCTATCCAGTGCCATACTTGGTTTTCCAAGATTATGCCTTGTTCATCCTTGTCCTTCCGGAGCATGCATATGCACTGCATATCACATTTCGCATATCATGCCATGTTTTGCATCATGTTGCTTGCGCATTGCATCGTGGTTGATATTGTTCCTTTGCTTGTGTTCTTGTTGTGGGTAGAGCCAGGACACGAGTACGTTAACGAGGAACCTGTTGAGAACGCTTTCGAGGACCAAGCTTTCGACAACTCTGAGAACCTTGCAGGCAAGATGACCATACCCTCGAAATCACTTCTATCTTTGCTTGCTAGTTGCTCGCTCTTTTGCTATGCCTATGCTGCGATACCTACCACTTGCTATATCATGCCACCCATATTGCCATGTCAGCCCCTAACCATCCATGTCCTAGCAAACCGTTGATTGGCTATGTTACCGCTTTGCTCAGCCCCTCTTATAACGTTGCTAGTTGCAGGTGAAGATGAAGTTTGCTCCTTGTTGGAACATGAACTTGTTGTTCCTTGTTGGAACATGGTTACTTGTTGGGATATCACAATACCTCTTATTTAATTAATGCATCTATATACTTGGTAAAGGATGGAAGGCTCGGCCTTTTGCCTGGTGTTTTGTTCCACTCTTGCCACCCTAGTTTCCGTCATACCGGTGTTATGTTCCCGGATTTTTGCGTTCCTTACACGGTTGGGTGATTTATGGGACCCCCTTTACAGTTCGCTTTGAATAAGACTTTTCCAGCAAGGCCCAACATTGGTTTTACCATTTGCCACCTAAGCCTTTTTCCCTTGGGTTCTGCAGACTCAAGGGTCATCTTTATTTTTAACCCCCCCGGGCCAGTTCTCCTTCGATTGCTGGTCCAAACTAGAGCCCTTTGCAGCGCCACCTCGGGACAACTCGAGGGCTGGTTTTAGTTGTACGGACTGCTCATCCGGATGTGCCCTGAGACCGAGATATGTGCAGCTCCTATCAGGATTTGTCGGCACAATCGGGCGGCTTTGCTGGACTTGTTTTATTACTGCCGAGATGTCTTGTAGTCCGGGATTCCGAGACTGATCGGGTCTTCCCGGTAGAAGGAATATCCTTCGTTGACCGTGAGAGCTTATAATGGGCTAAGTTGGGACACCCCTACAAGGTATTATCTTTCGAAAGCCGTGCCCGCGGTTATGAGGCAGATGGGAACTTGTTGATGTCCAGTTGTAGAAAACCCGAAGTTGACCTTAACTAAAACACATCAACCGCGTGTGTAACCGTGATGGTCTCTTCTCGGCGGGTTCCGGGAAGTGAACACGGTGTTGGAGTAATGTTTGACGTAGGTCGTTTCAGGATCACTTCTTGATCACTTCTAGCTTCACGACCGTGCTTTGCCTTCTCTTCTCGCTCTCTTTTGCGTTGCAGCCACCATATATGCTAGTCGCTTGTTGCAGGTCCACCTCACTATCCTTTTCCCACCTATAAGCTTAAATAGTCTTGATCTCGCGGGTGTGAGATTGCTGAGTCCCCGTGACTCACAGATATTATCACAACAGTTGCAGGTACCAACGATGCCAGTGCAGATGACGCGTCCGAGCTCACTTGGGATTTCGACGAGGAACGTGGACGTTACTATGTTTCTTTTCCAGATGATCAGTAGTGGAGCCCAGTTGGGGTGATCCGGGGATCTATGTAGCATTTGGGGTAGTCTTCTTTCATTTTGGTACCGTAGTCGGACCCTGTGTGTACTCTGTATGATGGATGTTTATTATGTATTGTGTAAAGTGGCGACTGTAAGCCAACTATGTATCTTTCCCCTTATTTATTACATGGATTGTGTGAAGATTACCTCACTTGCGACATTGCTCTCAATGCGGTTATGCCTCTAAGTCGTGCCTCGACACGTGGGAGATATAGTCGCATCGAGGGTGTTACACACCTCCACCTACTACGCCTGGAAGACTTACTTCTCCCTCGTCTTCCGTGAGTACCACCTCATCGATCACGTTGATGGCTCCGTCGACTACGACCTCATGTTCGCGGACGACGACTGGCTGGCCATCGACGCCACCATCGCCCGCTGGTTGTACCAAACCATCTCCAAGGGCATCTTCCACACCATCGTTTGCGACAATGATGGCGCGCAGACGGTGTGGGCGAAGCTGAATGGGCTCTTCCTCGACAACGCCCTCCAGCGCCACATGTTTCTTCAGAAAGAATTTTTTGGCTGCCATCAACTTGACTCGTCTATCGACGATTATTGTATGCGCCTTAAGACTCTTGCTGATGAGCTTCGCGACCATGGCGAGTGGGTCTTCGACGAGCTTCTACTTAGCACGCTCAACGCTGGCCTGAACGAAGAGTTCAGCAACACGGCCTCCAACCTTACGCTCCTTCCGGACCCGACCTTCCCTCGTGTTGTGGCATATCTTTGGTTAAAGGAGAGGAAGATGAAGATGGTGAAATCTCGGGCCGTGCACATGGCGATTGCCGCGGGCACCTCCCGCGCTGCTCCTCCCACTGCTCCGCAGCCGCCGCGGCCTCCGCCGCCACCGGCGGCCTACTTATAGGCGTCTCCGCCGCTGGCGTACCAGCCGCCGCCTCTGCCCCCGATCGTCGTCGTGGGGGGCGTCGCGGCAAGAAGTAGCAGCAGCACGGCACGAGGGGGGCGCCAGCCGCAGCAGCAGGCGCTGCCCTGGCCCCCTGGGCCGCCGCGACCAACCCTTCGACGGGGGTGGTCCACGCGTACACCATGCCAGTGCTGTGGGCCCCCGTCCCAGCCGGGATCCTTGGCCCCCTCCCTGGCGCCAATTAGGCGATGTTTGCCGCCCCAGGCGGCTACCCCGCCACCGCGCCTACGTACGCAGCCCCGGGCAGCTACCCCGTGGCCCTTCCCGCCTACCCCGCCGCGCCCCCTGCCGCGGCCGCCGCACTCCCGCCGGCACCCTGGGATCCGGCCCTTCTCGCGGCGCTTCACTCCGCTCCTACACCCAACACATACACCGGAGGCGGCGACAGGTATATGGACACCGGGGCTACCGCCCACATGACTTCCAACCCTGGTAACCTAAACTCCGCATATCCAATTTCTACCGCATGTCGTATCACTGTTGGGGACGGTTCATCCCTTCCCATTACACATGTCGGTCATGGTTCTTTTCCGTCTAACTCCATGCCTATACATATATCGAATGTCTTAGTTTCACCTGAGTTAGTCACCAATCTTGTTTCGGTTCGTTCTCTTACACGTGAGGTTTTTCTGTCAAGGATGCCCGTACCCGAATGGTACTCCATCGATGTGACAGCCCGGACGGCCTCTACCCGGTGCACTCACCAACACCTCCACATCCGCTCCGGTCGCTCTCTCCGCCACGGTGGACCTTTGGCATGCTCAGCTGGGACATTCGAACCCGGCCACCCTTCGTCATATTCTTAGGACTTTTTCATTCACGTGTAATAAAACTGATGATCATACTTGTCATGTTTGTTGTCTCGGCAAGCACGTCCGTCTTCCGTTTAGTGCGTCCTCATCGGTGGCATCGTATCCATTTGACTTGATTCATAGTGACTTATGGACATCTCCTATTGCCAGTAATATGGGTTTTTTATACTATCTTGTCATCCTCGATGATTTTTCGCACTATGTGTGGACCTTCCCGTTGCGGAGACAATCCGATGCACTCTCCGTTCTCACTACATTTTACTCCTATGTCGCCACGCGGTTTGGGCATCCCATTCATGCCTTGCAGACTGACAACGGGAAGGAGTTCGACAACGTCGGGGTTCGCACCCTTGATACGTCCATTTTGCATAATGCTTTTATATTGATATTTATTGCATTATGGGTTGTTATTACACATTATGTCGCAATACTTATGCCTATTCTCTCTTATTTAACAAGGTTACATAAGGAAGGAGAATGCCGGCAGCTGGAACTCTGGGATGGAAAAGGAGCAAATATTAGAGACATATTCTGCACAACTCCAAAAGTCCTTAAACTCAATGAAAGTTTTTTTTGGAAATAATAAAAAATACTGAGCGGAAGAAATACGTCAGGGGGGCCTCCACCTGCCCACGAGGGTGGGGGGCGCGCCCCACCCCCCTAGGCGCGCCCTCCGCCTCGTGGACCCCCTGTTGGCCCTCCGGTGCCCATCTTCTGCTATATGAAGTCTTTCGTCCGAAGAAAAATCATAAGCAAGCTTTCGGGACGAGACTCCGCCGCCACGAGGCGGAACCAATCTAGGGCTCCGGTAGAGCTGTTCTGCCGGGGACACTTCCCTCCGGGAGGGGGAAATCATCGCCATCGTCATCACCAGCACCATCTCCTCTCAAACCCTAGTTCATCTCTTGTATCCAATTCTTGTCTCTAAGTCTGGGATTGGTACCTGTAGGTTGCTAGTAGTGTTGATTACTCCTTGTAGTTGATGCTAGTTGGTTTATTTGGTGGAAGACCATATGTTCAGATCCTTTATGCATATTAATACTCCTCTGATCATGAACAAGAATATGCTTTGTGAGTAGTTACGTTTGTTCCTGAGGACATGGGAGAAGTCTTGCTATTAGTAGTCATGTGAATTTGGTATTCGTTCGATATTTTGATGAGATGTATGTTGTCTATCCTCTAGTGGTGTTATGTGAACGTCGACTACATGACACTTCACCATTATTTGGGCCTAGAGGAAGGCATTGGGAAGTAATAAGTATATGTTGGGTTGCTAGAGTGACAGAAGCTTAAACCCTAGTTTATGCGTTGCTTCATAAGGGGCTGATTTGGATCCATATGTTTCATGCTATGGTTAGGTTTACCTTAATACTTTTGTTGTAGTTGCGGATGCTTGCAATAGAGGTTAATCATAAGTGGGATGCTTGTCCAAGTAAGTACAGCACCCAAGCACCGGTCCACCCATATATCAAATTATCAAAGTACCGAACGCGAATCATATGAACATGATGAAAACTAGCTTGACGATAATTCCCATGTGTCATCGGGAGCGCTTTCCTCTATATAAGAGTTTGTCCAGGCTTGTCCTTTGCTACAAAAAGGATTGGGCCACCTTGCTGCACTTTATTTACTTTTGTTACTTGTTGCTCATTACCAATATCCTATCACAAAACTATCAGTTACCTATAATTTCAGTGCTTGCAGAGAATACATTGCTGAAAACCGCTTATCATTTCCTTCTGCTCCTCGTTGGGTTCGACACTCTTACTTATCGAAAGGACTACGATCGATCCCCTATACTTGTGGGTCATCAAGACTCTTTTCTAGCGCCATTGCCGGGGAGTGAAGCGCCTTTGGTAGGTGGAATTTGGTAAGGAAAAATTTATATAGTGTGCTGAAATTTACTGTCACTTGTTACTATGGAAAGTAATCCTCTGAGGGGCTTGTTCAGGGTATCTTCACCCCGACCAGTAGAGCAAAGAGTTGCTCCTCAACCTACTAAACCTATTGAAAATGAAAATGTCTACTTTCAGATTCCTTCGGGTATGTTAGAAAAACTGCTAGCTAATCCTTTTGCAGGAGATGGAAAAAAGCATCTTGATGAGCACCTAATATATGTGGATGAAGTTTGTGGATTATTTAAGCTTGCAGGTGTGCCCGATGATGTTATTAAGAAGAAGGTCTTCCCTTTATATTTGAAGGGAGATGCATTGACATGGTATAGGCTATGTGATGATACGGGGTCATGGAACTACAAATGATTGAAATTGGAATTTCATCAGAAGTTTTATCCTATGCACCTTGTTCATCGTGATCGCAATTATATATATAAATTCTGTCCTCGCGAAGGAGAAAGCATCGCTCAAGCTTGGGGGAGACTTAAATCAATGTTATATTCATGCCCCAATCATGAGCTCCCAAGAGAAATAATTATTCAAAGTTTTTACGCTCGGCTTTCTGATAACAATCGCACCATGCTCGATACTTCTTGTGCTGGCTCTTTTATGATGAAGACTATTGAATTCAAATGGGATTTATTGGAAAGAATTAAACGCAACTCTGAAGATTGGGATCTCGACGAAGGTAAGGAGTCAGGTATGACACCTAAGTTTGATTGTGTTAAATTTTTTATGGATACCGATGTTTTCCGTAAATTTAGTACTAAATATGGACTTGACTCTGAGATAGTAGCTTCTTTTTGTGAATCTTTTGCTGCTCATATTGATCACCCTAAGGAGAAGTGGTTTAAATATCATCCTCCCATAGAAGTAAAAGTAGCTACACCTATTAAAGTTGAAGAAAATACTATCACTTATAATGATCCTATTGTTCCTACTTCTTATGTTGAGAAACCACCTTTTCCTGTTAGGATAAAGGATCATGCTAAAGCTTCAACTGTGGTCCGTAAAATCAATATTAGAACTTATACACCTCCTGGGAAAATTAAAGTTGACCCTAATATTGCTATTGTTAAAGATCTCTTGGTTGATAATATTAATGGGCATGTTATTTACTTCTGTGATGAAATTGCTAGAATTGCTAAACCTTGTGCTAAAGATAAACATAGACCTGTGGTAGGCATGCCTGTTATTTCTGTTAAAATAGGAGATCATTGTTATCACGGCTTATGTGATATGGGTGCCAGTGCTATACCTCATGACTTATACAAAGAAATTATGCATGATATTGCACCTACTGAGATAGAAGATATTGATGTCACAATTAAACTTGCTAATAGAGATATTATATCACCAATTGGAATTGTTAGAGAATATCCTCACCAATTATTCCCAATCGATTGGTCTCAAGATCAACTTTCATAAATCAACGCTCATCCCCATCAACTTGGATCAGGAGCTGGCCATGCAAATCGCCTCGATTTTTGAATGTCCGGTGGGCACCATGCCATTCACTTACCTTGGCCTTCCCTTGGGCACGTCTCGACCCACCATTCAAGACTTCATGCCTTTGGTCTGCTCCATTGAGAGAAGCCTGTCCTCCACTCTCTCTCTTATGTCACATGCTGGGAAGTTGACCTTGCTTAATTCGACAGTCACATCACTCCTCATCTATGCAATGTGTACTCTCCACTTCCCACCTAAGCTTATCGAAATGCTTGATAGAATCAGAAGACGATGCTTGTGGATCAAGAAAACAGAGCAAGGTGACAAGTGTAACTCTCTTGCTGCCTGGGATATGGTATGTAAACCTAAAAACAAAGGAGGCCTTGGAGTCCTCAACTTACGTATCCAGAATGAAGCTTTGCTCCTCAAATTTCTACACAAATTCTACAATAAGATGGACATCCCCTGGGTCCACTTGACCTGGAACTCTTACTACTCAGAGAAGATACCTCATGCTACTGAACCAGTTGGATCCTTTTGGTGGTGGGATATCCTCATACTCTCCTCAAAGTTTAGGGGAGTCTCAAGCATTAACATTGTTTGTGGAACCACCGCTTTATTTTGGAAAGATCTCTGGGCTGGACAGACTCTGCAGGACTCACACCCGCGTGCTTTCTCTTACTCCTTGAATGAAGACGTATTGGTCAAGGACTTCCTGGGGATCACGTCTCTGCATGACATGTTCCACCTCCTGTTGTCACCTCAAGCGCATGATGAAATCAGACAACTACAGGCCGTTGCCGCTGAGCTTCAACCATCGACGTCGTCCTCAGATGTCTGGCACTACGTGTGGGGCAAGACAAACTTCAAGTCAACGGATTATTACCGTTTCTACTTCAAAGATCTCCATTCACACCAAGTCTTCAGCTGGATCTGGAAATCAAAATGCACGATGAAACTTAAGGTGTTTGCCTGGCTGCTGTTTCATGATCGACTGAACACACGCAACATGCTGAAAAGAAGACACTACAACATTGGAGATGACCATAACTGCTTGCTCTGTGATCAAAGCATTGAAGAAACAGTTGAGCACATGATCTTCACCTGCGTCTTCAGCAGGCACTGTTGGAATAAACTTGGCATCACCTGGGATCCATTTCCTGGCAGGCTGCAAGCTGTTCAAGACCAGAAGAATAATCACCCGTCACCCCTATTCATGGAAAAACTTATTGTGGCGGCCTGGAGCATATGGAAGGAAAGGAATAATCACCACTTCCGAGCTATACCTCCCTCCTTCCAGTCTTGGCTTGGGAGATTCAAGAGAGACTTTGGGCTCCTACAGCGCAGGGTCAAAGAGGCACATAAGCCTTTAGTTATAAGCCTTGTAAACTCCCTTTCTTAAGTTCTTTACAGTAGTTTTCCTCTCTTGCCACAAAGTGGCTGGGATCCTCCCCATGTAAATATCCACTTGTACAGTGCTCTTTATTTTTAATATATTAACACAGTAGGAGTCTTTCCTACTGTTCACGGTAAAAAAATTGGAATTGTTAGAGATGTTGAAGTCTTGTGTGGGAAAACTAAATATCCTGCTGATTCTCTTGTTCTTGGCTCCCCACAAGATAGCTTTTGTCCCATTATATTTGGTAGACCCTTCTTGAACATAGTTAATGCTAGGATAGACTGCGAAAAGGATGTTGTTACTATTGGTCTAGGTGATATGTCTCATGAGTTCAACTTTTCTAAATTCCGTAGACAACACCGTGAAGAGGAATTGCCTTGTAAAGATGAAATTATTGGTCTTGCTTCTATTGCCGTACCTCCTAGTGATCCTTTAGAACAATATTTTCTAGACCATGAAAATGATATGTTTATGAATGAAGGAAGGGAAATAGATGAAGTATTCTTTAAACAGGAACCCATCCTGAAACACAATTTTCCTGTTGAAATCGGGATCCTCCTCCACCCAAGGGTGATCCCGTGTTCGAGCTTAAACCATTGCCTGATACTCTTAGATATGCTTTTCTTGATGAAAAGAAGATATATCCGGTTATTATTAGTGCTAACCTTTCAGAGTATGAAGAAGAGAGCTTATTGAAAACTCTGAAGAAGCACCGCGCTGCTATTGGATATACTCTTGATGATCTTAAGGGCATTAGTCCCACTCTATGTCAACATAAAATAAATTTGGAGAAAGATGCTAAACCAGTTCGTGATCACCAACGACGGCTGAATCCTAAGATGAATTAAGTGGTAAGAAAGGAAATACTAAAGCTTCTTGAGGCGGGTATTATTTATCCCGTTGCTCATAGTCAGTGGGTAAGTCATGTCCATTGTGTCCCTAAGAAGGGAGGTATTACTGTCGTTCCTAATGATAAAGATGAATTGATTCTGCAAAGAATTATTACAGGTTATAGGATGGTAATTGATTTCCCCAAATTAAATAAGGCTACTAAAAAAGATCATTACCCCTTACCTTTTATCGATCAAATTCTAGAAAGATTATCCAAACATACACATTTTTGCTTTCTAGATGGTTATTCTATGTAACATCCCAAATTTTCAATTTGGAATGTTATACATTACATCATCTTTGCATATCATATTTTTTTGCTTTTGGCCTGATCCAGAAATTCTATGCAACTCAAGGACCCATGGAGAGAGTTGGCGATTTCGTTATTTTCATATTTGAGTCTTCTCAAATTTTGAAAATAGGATCATTTGATTATATTTATTTATCTTCAATTATTTCAATTATAAAAATAAGTGAGAGGGAATAAAATGACTTTCCCAAAATAAAGAAATATTGAGGATTTAATAATAAAATCAAATAAGTTTTAGTTGGAGTTTTTTCGCTATTTTATTTGAATTTAGGGGAAATGCATGTTTTCAAAACTGCATTTTAGAGCCAAAAAGATGTTCTTCTCGTTCTAAATATTTTATTTAGACGGAGAAAATTTATTTTGGTATTTTTAGAATTTTATTTTATTTTCTAGAGTTTTTTTAGTTTCGGCGGAATTTTTTAAAAAAAACTCTCGCTCGCCCGACTGGGCCAAAGGCCCAGCCTAGCCGGCCCAGCGCCGCCGCCGTCTCCCGCACCGGATCGGGACCGGAGTACCGATCGCCGCTGCCGCCCGAGTCCGGGAGGAGCACGCCTCCCGAGGCACCCCCTTCCCCAAGCCAGGACCCCCCCCATAAATACCGCGCCGCCGCCGCCCCTCACCCCGCCACCCCGACCCGCCCCGCAGCAGCCGCCGCCGCCGTTCGCCGCAGCCGCCGCCGCCGTTGTTCGCCGCAGCCGCAGCCGCCGCTGTTCGCCACTGCCGCCGTCGCCCGAAGCCCCGCCACCGCCCGAAGCCCCGCCGGATCCGCCGGACTTCGCCGGAGCCCCGACGAGGTAGCCGCCCGCCGCTGCCCCGGTTTTCTAAGAAAACCGATTCGGTTTATTTAGAAAACCCTAGGTTTTATTTTTTTAGATCGGTTTATTTTTTATTTTTTCGGTTTATTTATTTAGTGAGCGTTCGCTCATTCGTTCGTTTTAACGAACGCGTTCACCGTTTAGTTACAGATCGCGAAAGTCCGTTCGTTCAACTGTTCGTCGTTTTTCTTTTTCTCAGATTTTCCGCGATTATTTCTGATCGCGATTTCCGATCTGTTTTTCGTTTTAGTATAACTTTTCGCTCGTTTATCCGAATCAGGCGATTCAAGCGCCTAGAGTTTCGTCTCGAAGCCCTCTTTCCGTTTAACCAACTCAAACAAGTTTTTATTTCTGAAAAATTTGACTTAGATCTAGATTAGTAAATGAAGCTTGTTTCTTTCGCCGTTTGACTTTCGTCGCTTCATTTGATTTGTTTCTTTCTGCAAACCGGAGTTCTTAAGTTGAACTTTCTGGTTAGATCTCTTATTTGAGTTTTACCTGTGCATTAGATGAGTTCTTATTGTATGCTTGTTTGTTTGCGTTAGAGTACCCGGAGTGCGCCGCTTGCTACTTCAAATCACTAGGTTTCACGGATCATCAGCAAGGCAAGTAACACTTTGATCATACCTCTTACTACCCAGTTTTGTTGCATTAGATCAATCCTCAACATTGCATGATTAGGATCTAATTAAATTGTGGGTTTTGGGAAGTAGATGAGGTAGTACCTATTACTTGTTTTATTATCAAACCCTTGGGAGTTACTTCTACGTTTGCTTATAATGCCATGCTATGCTAGTAGACGTGGATTGGGTGAGTGTATCCATGACAGATGTGAGATTGTTAATTAATGGTTTATTTAAAGTGGCAACTTTAATACACATCTGGGTGGATTGAGGCACCTTGGTATTCCAGTGATTGCCTTTTTTCTTTATGGACCGCCACCCAGGCTCAAAGGAATCATGAGATTATTCATGCTAGAAACTTCCGTGTGCAGCCACAAGCTACTATGGGCTCTAGCATAGTTGATTAAGTCATGCGAACTCTTACAGTGGTAGACTAGCAGATGTAGGGGAAAGTAGGTGTAACGGTCTACCCGATCGTAAGGTGCTAGCGCTTCTGAAAGACTATGTCTCGGCCACCCGTTTCTCAAACACCATGTAGTGCGAGAATCTCAAAGGAGGAGATCGAGTCTTGTGGGGAAAAGTGCGCAAACCTCTGCAGAGTGTATAAACTAATCATGGTTAGCCATGTCCCCGGTTATGGACAATCTTGAGTATCTAGTACTTGGATTATCATGTGAATCTCATCATGTTACTTTAATTAATTTTGTTGGGTTTTAATGTTGATGCTTAATTGGGATTGAGAGGGTGTCTACACTCTCAATGTTTAACAACCACCATGATAGTTAAATAAAATTTATTCCTTTGCAGTAGGGAAAAACTGGCTTTATGTAAAACTGTAACCATAGAGCTTTCCACCAACCATATATGCATGTAGTATAGCCTATTTCTGTTCATTACCCTTTATGTGTTACATTGCCAGCATATTCCATGTGCTGACCCGTTTTCGGGCTGCAACGTTCATGTTGCGAACTTTTCAGACAACGAGTAAGGTGCCATTAGGTCGTGGTTCTATACTCAGTGATGCCGTTGGAGTTGATGGACTCACTTATCTTCCAAGCCTTCCGCTGTTATCGTTATTAGATGGCCTTAAGCCATATTATTTGTAATAAGTTCTCTTTTGAGACACTCGATGTAATAAGTGTGTGATTGCTACTCTGTTATAGATCCTTCAAGTACTGTGCATGTCAGCATTACTGATCCAGGGATGACACTGATGCACAGAGATCAGACTGTTTGAGGTCTGGTCGCTACATTCTGGTTTCTCTCAAATACATGTGTCAGCCGATGATCAATCAAAGACCACTTTTACTTGCCCTTTCGGTACTTTTGCTTATAGATGTATGTCTTTTGGTTTATGTAATGCATCTGCTACCTTTCAAAGATGCATGATGGCTATATTCTCTGACTTTTATGAAAAGATTTGTGAGGTTTTCATGGACTATTTCTCCGTTTATGGATCCTCTTTTGATGTTTGCTTGAGCAACCTTGATCGAGTTTTGCAGAGATGTGAAGAAACTAACCTTGTCTTGAATTGGGAGAAGTGTCACTTTATTGTTAATGAAGGTATTGTCTTGGGGCATAAAGTTTCTGAAAGAGGTATTAAAGTTGATAAAGCCAAGGTTGATGCTATTGAGAAGATGCCATGTCCCAAGGACATCAAAGGTATAAGAAGTTTCCTTGGTCACGTCAGGTTTTATAGGAGGTTCATTAAGGACTTCTCAAAAATTTCTCGGCCTCTGACTAATTTATTACAAAAAGATATACCATTTGTTTTTGATGAAGATTGTGTAGAAGCATTTGAATCATTTAAGAAAGCATTGATCTCTGCACCTATTGTTCAGCCACCTGATTGGAATTTACCCTTTGAAATTATGTGTGATGCTAGTGATTATGCTGTAGGTGTTGTTCTAGGGCAAAGAGTTGATAAGAAATTAAATGTTATTCAATATGCTAGTAAAACTCTAGACAATGCCAAGAGAAATTATGCTACTACTGAAAAAGAATTCCTAGCAGTTGTATTTGCTTGTGATAAGTTTAGACCTTATATTGTTGATTCTAAAGTAACTATTCACACTGATCATGCTGCTATTAAATACCTTATGGAAAAGAAGGATGCTAACCCTAGACTTATTACATGGGTTCTCTTTCTACAAGAATTTGATTTGCATATTGTTGATAGAAAGGGAGCTGAGAACCCCGTTGCAGACAACTTGTCTAGGTTAGAAAATGTTCTTGATGACCCACTACCTATTGATGATAGCTTTACTGATGAACAATTAAATGTCATCAATGCTTCTCGTACTGCTCCATGGTATGCTGATTATGCTAATTACATTGTTGCTAAATTTATACCACCTAATTTCACATATCAAAAGAAAAAAAAATTCTATGACTTGAGACATTACTTTTGGGATGACCCACATCTTTATAAAGAAGGAGTAGATGGTGTTATTAGATGTTGCATACCTGAGCATGAACAGGAACAGATCCTACGCAAGTGTCACTCCGAGGCTTATGGAGGACACCACGCTGGAGATAGAACTGCACATAAGGTATTGCAATCTGGTTTTTATTGGCCTACTCTCTTCAAAGATGCCCGTAAGTTTGTCCTATCTTGTGATGAATGTCAAAGAATAGGTAATATTAGTAGACGTCAAGAAATGCATATGAATTATTCACTTGTTATTGAACCATTTGATGTTTGGGACCTTGATTATATGGGACCTTTTCCTGCCTCTAATGGATACACACATATATTAGTTGTTTTTGATTACGTTACTAAGTGGGTAGAAGCTATTTCAACTAGTAGTGTTGCTCATAACACCTCTATTAAGATGCTTAAAGAAGTTATATTTACGAGGTTTGGAGTCCCTAGATATTTAATGACTGATGGTGGTTCACATTTTATTCATGGTGCTTTTTGTAAAATGCTTGCTAAATATGATGTTAATCATAAAATTGCATCCCCTTATCACCCGCAGTCTACTCGTCAAGTAGAATTGAGTAATAGAGAACTCAAATTAATTTTGCAAAAGACTGTTAATAGATCTAGAAAGAATTGGTCCAAGAAACTTGATGATGCATTATGGGCCTGTAGAACTGCATATAAAAGTCCTATGGGTATGTCTCCGTATAAAATGGTTTATGGAAAAGCATGTCACTTACCTCTCGAATTAGAACATAAGGCTTATTGGGCTATTAAAGAACTCAATTATGATTTCAAACTTGCCGGTGAGAAGAGGTTATTTGACATTAACTCACTTGATGAATGGAGAACCCAAGCTTATGAGAATGCAAAATTGTTTAAAGAAAAAGTCAAAAGATGGCATGACAAAAGGATACAAAAGCGTGAGTTTAATGTAGGTGATTATGTATTGCTATACAACTCTCGTTTAAGATTTTTTGCAGGAAAACTTCTCTCTAAATGGGAAGGTCCTTACGTTATCGAGAAGGTCTATCGTTCCGGTGCCATAAAAATTAACAACTTTGAAGGCACAAATCCGAAGGTGGTGAACGGTCAAAGAATTAAACATTATATCTCAGGTAATCCCATAAATGTTGAAACCAATGTTATTGAAACCGTAACCCCGGAGGAGTACATAAGAGACACTTTCCAGAACGTTTCAGACTCCGAATGGAATAGGTATGTGGTACGGTAAGTAAACCGACTCCAAAACATTTCTAATGGCAATTTTTCTCCGTTTTCGAATATATAGAAAAATAAGAAGCAGTCCGGGAAGGACACGAGGGCTCCACCAGGCTGGAGGGCGTGCCCTACCCCCTTGGGCGCACCCCCCTACCTCGTGGGCACCTCATGTGCTCTCCGGACTCTGTTTTCTTGCACGATACGTATTTTGGTCGGTAAAAATTCATTATATAATCTCCCGAAGGTTTTGACTCCTGCATCACGCAAATATCCTCTGTTTTAGTTTCGAGCTGTTTTTCTGACAGATCTAGATCATCCTGACGTCTCCAAGCGCCCCCAAGGACAAGTTCTTCGAGAAGGTCATCAACCCTTACCTAGCGGAGGTGCTACGACACCCTCAAACCATTGAGATGCATGATGGGTTGCTGCACATCCACGATGTTGAGGGATCGAAGGGGGCTGGAAGCGTGGAGACGAGGCTCGAGGCAATGGAGCAACAAGTTTTCAAGTGCCAGGGGATGGTGGAACGTGGACTCAACTCCAACCACATAATGATCGCGAAGTTCACCAACAACCACAAGCTGGATGCCCAGAACATTGGGGATAGCATCTTCAAGCTTCACGAGAAGATCGAGCACCTCCAAGCCCAAATCTATGACCTGCAAAACCAAAACTGTGAGTATGAATATATATTCAAGAGGATGAGTTTGGCTGCAGATCTGAGGATTCCGGAGACTCGATCATCCTTCTATGATGGTGAGCCTATGCCTTGGAAGATGGACGACAAGCCCACATCATCAACAACTCCACCACCTCCCTCATCAACAAAGGAGACATAATCGCATGGGTATGGGCACTCCCCTTGGCAACTGCCAAGCTTGGCGGAGGTGCCTGTGACGCCCCCGATTCAATCGTACACTAATCATACACGCAAACGTGTACGATCAAGATCAGGGACTCACGGGAAGATATCACAACACAACTCTACAAATAAAATAAGTCATACAAGCATCATAATACAAGCCAGGGGCCTCGAGGGCTCGAATACAAGTGCTCGATCATAGACGAGTCAGCGGAAGCAACAATATCTGAGTACAGACATAAGTTAAACAAGTTGCCATAAGATGGCTAGCACAAACAGGGATACAGATCGAAAGAGGCGCATGCCTCCTGCCTGGGATCCTCCTAAACTACTCCTGGTCGTCGTCAGCGGGCTGCACGTACTAGTAGGCACCTCTGGTGTAGTAGGAGTCGTCGTCAACGGTGGCGTCTGGATCCTGGGCTCCAACATCTGGTTGCGACAACCAGAAGAAAGGAAAGGGGGAAAGGGGGGGAGAAAGCAACCGTGAGTACTCATCCAAAGTACTCGCAAGCAAGGAGCTACACTACATATGCATGGATATATGTGTAAGGGGCCATATCAATGGACTGAACTGCAGAATGCCAGAATAAGAGGGGGATATCTAATCTTGTCGAAGACTACGCTTCTGGCAGCCTCCGTCTTGCAGCATGTAGAAGAGAGTAGACTGAAGTCCTCCAAGTAGCATCGCATAGCAATAATCCTACCCGGTGATCCCCTCCTCGTTGCCCTATTAGAGAGCGATCACCGGGTTGTATCTGGCACTTGGAAGGGTGTGTTTTATTAAGTATCCGGTTCTAGTTGTCATAAGGTCAAGGTACAACTCCGGGTCGTCCTTTTACCGAGGGACACGGCTATTCGAATAGATAAACTTCCCTGCAGGGGTGCATCACATAACCCAACACGCTTGATCCCATTTGGCCGGACACACTTTTCGGGGTCATACCCGGCCGCGGAAGATCAACACGTCGCAGCCCCACCTAGGCATAACAGAGAGGTCAGCACGCCGGTCTAAACCTAAGCGCGCAGGGGTCTGGGCCCATCGCCCTGAGCACACCTGCATGTTGCGTACGCGGCCGGAGAGCAGACCTAGCAACCTCCATTACAAAGGAAGTCACGTTACGCGGTCCAACCCGGCGCGCGCCGCTCAATCGCTGACGTCACGAAGGCTTCGGCTGATACCACGACGCCGAGAGACCCATAACTACTCCCGCGTAGATGGTTAGTGCGTATAGACCAAATGGCCAAACTCAAATCAAATACCCAAATCTCGTTAAGCGTGTTAAGTATCCGTGAACGCCGACCAGGGCCAGGCCCACCTCTCTCCTAGGTGGTCTGAACCTGCCCTGTCGCTCCGCCACAAAGTAACAGTCGGGGGCCGTCGGGAACCCAGGCCCACCTCTACCGGGATGGAGCCACCTGCCCCTTTAGGCCACATCTCTGAATAGTATCATAAGTAATGTAACAGTATAAAGCATATAGCATATGCCCGTGATCACCTCCTGAAGTGATCACGGCCCAGTAGTATAGCATGGCAGACGGACAAGAGTGTAGGGCCACTAATGGAACACTAGCATCCTATACTAAGTATTAGGATAGTAGGTCAGGGTAACAACTGTAGCGACAATGATAGGCTATGCAGCAGAATGGGATTAACCGAAAGCAGTAACATGCTATACTACTCTAATGCAAGCAGTAGAGAGAAGGAATAGGCGATATCTGGTGATCAAGGGGGGGCTTGCCTGGTTGCTCCGGCAAGAAGGAAGGGCCATCTTCAATGTAGTCGAACACACGGACATCGGCAGTAGTCTCGGAGTCTACCGGAAATAAGTAACAGAGGGGGAACATAATAAATAACAGAGCAATCAAAGCAACACAAAGCATAACATGACCAACGCGGTGCTAGAGGTGATCTAACGCGGTAGGAGGTGATACCGGCGAAGTGGGAAAACATCCGGGAAAGTATCCCCGGTGTTTCGAGTTTTCGTACTGATGAAACGGAGGAAAAAGTTGCATGTTTGCTATGCTAGGGATGTGTGGTGGACGAACGGGCTATGTATCCGGAATCGTCTCGTCGTTCTGAGCAACTTTCATATACAAATTATTTTCATCCGACTTACGGTTTATTTTATATGATTTTCTAAAGTTTTAACAATATCCTAGAATTTCTGGATTCATTATTATTTCGAAAATAAAACAGTAGAATTACTCTTGTCAGCTAGTGTAGTGCCAGCCACAGTCGATGACATGTGGGGGCAGGTCAAAGTCAACAGCACACTCGGTGTTGACTAGGTCAATCAGTGAATAGTGCATGGGTCCCGCGTGTCATAGACTTAAGCATTTTTAACTTGTCTGATCATTTTAATTTACAGTAGGGTCCACATGTCATAGGGTCTAGACTAACTAATTAGTTAAACCAAAATAAACTAAACAGGAGGGTATTATGGGCTAATAGGGGATTAGCCCCTTAATTGGGCTGGTTGGGGGCCCGCTGGCAGAGGCACAAAGGCCAGCCCCAGCGTGGTTGTGCGCAGGCGCGCACGAAGGCCGGGCGCCAGGACGTAGCGGGTGCGGGCGTGCCCATTGCAGGCGGGCGCGCACGGACGGCCGTAGGGCACGGGGCGAGCGGCAGAGGCAGTTGTTGTCAGTGTCCTCGCACTCTCTCGACGCTCTGTAACTGAAGAACTGTGAGAGAGTACTTGGTGTCGCGTGCTACTAACTGCAGCGCCATGTCTGTTACAGCAAGAGATCCTTCCTAATCTACCAGCCACGTTTGAGCTAATGGCCACACTATCCCACGGGAGCTAACATCGCGGCACTAGCTACTACATGCACAAAACAAAGACTTGCATGTACGGTGCATGCTTATACTGATGAAACTGAATAAATCGGCACCTAGCTTAACTGAAGAAGGAAGCAGCAGGATTCAGTGTCAAACAACAGCGGCAGGAGCAATAGAGGCCACGACAGCGACGGCTACAAGCGCGCACAGCAGTAGGCGCAGCCGCCGCACGGGCTGCCGCACGGGTGGCTGTAGGTGTGCGGCCAGGCCTTGCGCGGGGATGCAGGGGAGCACAAGGGTCGAGGGCGGCCATTGCTTGAGCGGACGGGTGCCGGCAGGCGAGCAGGAAGCAGCGGGGCGGCAGAGAGCATGCGAAACCAGGGCGCGAGCGGCCCGTGGCGAGCGCGCCGGCCGGCGGGGAGCGGCGCTAGGCGGCGGGCTCAGTAACGGCACTCCGGTGGCCAAATTGTGTGCAGTTTGTTGCGTTCGAAGGTTGAGTCTCACGCGCATCCAACAGAGCATACGACGGAGGCGGAGGCGATCTAAATCGACGGCAGCAACTACTGGGGCGGCTGCCGGAGTTCGTGCAAGCTCATGCGTGGCGCTACGGAGCACGGCAAGAGGGACTGCAGGCACGGGGGCTCCGCGGCGATGCGCTGAGTACGTCAGTGTGCTCAGTGGCGAGCCATTGTGGCTGTGGTCATGGCTACGCCAAGCCCGACGGCGAGGACATCTCGGTCACGACGGGACAGCGACGGGGCGACGAAAATGAGCGGGGAATAGAGGGGGTTGACACGAAGCTTGTGGGAATATTAGGCAAGTTCATGATTAATTCCAGTAAATAATTCATGACTAGAAGAGATACTAGCATGCAATAATCCAGCAATCTAGAAGAATAGCAAGACATGCATGACAGCAGCAAACACGTAACAATAGTTGTAGAAACAGACATGAACAGAGGATGTTGGACGTACTGATCGTTAGCTATTATGGGTGCGACAGTGTTGATGACGATGTTGGCGACGATCTGCTGCTGACGGCGATGAATACGACGATGAGTAGCACCGCCCGACTTGGACGGAAGACGACCCGTGATGACGAATTTGAGCAGTCGCGCACAGCGCTTTCCAAAAACCTAATTCGTCCTCTCCCGGTGCAGGATCGCAAAGACGAACGGTTCCGGAGACCTGCTCTCCCACGCGCCGATGCACGCCGGCGTTTGGGATGGAGTAAACTACGATGGCGGCGCAAGTTGTGAGATGAGGCAAAACCCTAGGTGTTTTTCGGTGTGTCTCTGGCCGTAGCCGGTAGCTGTATATATATATTAGGACCAGAGGCGGTATTGTGTCGCGACAACAATCCCGAACCGACTCGGTTTCTAATTCGTATACTTACCGGACAAGAAATCAAAAACTTGTCTGCCAAGACATAAAAATAAAACGGCAAAAGGAAGCTGCGCTCCTGCAAGGAGACGGACCGGATTTCGGCGGACCATTCACGCGCATGTCGCATGTACGCGCCGCCTCGCCTCGCCACGCCACGCCACGCCACGCCCGGCCAGGCGTGGCGAGGCGAGCGAGCGCGCGTGTGGTTTTCCCTTTCTCTTCTCACACACCACTTAGAGTGGTGGAGAGAACCCACTATATAAAGAGGTCCAACTCTTCTTCAACTTCCAAGGTGGGACTAAACTTAGCACCATCACTTGCCATTTTACACATGGGCTTTGAGATTTCAGAAATTGCTATGGGCCTAGCCCATTAATTCTAACAATCCCCCACCAGATCTCAAATACCCATTTAGAGATTTGCCTTCTCTCACCACTTGTTTAATATACCAGTGTTTCAGCAGAGACTGTTAAGTTGAACTTCTGCCTAGAACTTTAAGCTACATCCATTCACAACTTGACAATGGACTATGCCTTGAATTGCTAGTTTTGTGTGAACAGGTTTCACTCAAAGTCTTAACCAGTACCTGACCGCCAGTAGGCTACCCCGCGGTTTGGAGCTTATACGTCATACTCCCTGGTCTCTTCGTGAGCTTACTAGAGATCACCCAAATCTCATAGACTGCGACGTTTACAGTCAGAACTCATATAGGTGTGTTCTTTCAAGACTGCTCTGTAGGACAGCATCTTTGCTAATTATAGCCAATAGAACCACATTAAGGCATGTTGCCAACCTGCCTTACAGATCTGAGCCTTACAGCTCTGAGAGTTTTGCATCTTCACTTGGAGACGATCATAAGTTATTACTCTCCTCAGTTAACCAATAGCTTGTTCTTCCCAGATCCTAATTCACGGGATCTCCGATCACAAAGGTTGGGTTACTACTATGGTGTAACATCTATGGGTCTCATACCCATCTCCCTCGATGCAATATCTATCACATTTCGTGATAGTCCCTTTGTAAAGGGATCTGCCAGGTTTTTGTCTGTTTGTATATACGTAACAGTTATTACTCCGGAGTTTCTCAACTTCCTGACAGACTTCAAACGTCTTTTCACGTGTCTTGATGACTTTGCATTATCTTTAGAATTGTTCACTTTAGCGATAACCGTTTGGTTATCACAATTCATAAGAATAGCCGGTACAGGTTTTTCAACAACCGGCAAGTCCATCAAGAGCTCACGCAGCCATTCTGCCTCAACAGTAGCTGTGTCCAAAGCAGTTAATTCCGCTTCCATAGTTGACCTCGTCAATATGGTTTGCTTGCAAGACCTCCATGACACTGCGCCACCACCATGAGTAAATACATACCCACTTGTTGCGTAAAGTACATCAACATCGGAGATCCAATTTGAATCACTATATCCTTCTAGCACAGCAGGATGCCCTGAATAAGTAATTCCGTAACTCATAGTACCTCTCAGATAGCGCAAGACCCTTTCTAGTGCATGCCAATGATCATCACCCGGGTTGGACATGAACCTACTCAGTTTGCTCACAGCAAAAGAGATATCTGGTCTTGTAGCGCTAGCTAAGTACATGAGTGAACCGACAATTTGAGAGTATCTTAATTGATCTCTCGTTTCTTTCTTGTTCTTTCTGAGTGTCACGCTGGGATCATAAGGTGTTGGCGAAGGGTTGCTATCCATAAAATCGAATCGGTTCAAGACCTTCTCAACATAGTGAGATTGCGTTAATGTAATCCCACTCTCATCCTTAATAAGTTTGATGTTTAGAATTACATCGGCTTCTCCCAGATCTTTCATGTCAAAACTTTTTGATAGAAAAGACTTGACCTCATTAATTGCATTAATGTTTGTACCAAAGATCAATATGTCGTCCACATACAAACATAATATGACACCATTGCCCCCACCATGGCGATAGTAAACACACATATCAGCCTCGTTAATGACAAATCCTGCAGAAGTCAGAGTTCTTTCAAACTTCTCATGCCATTGCTTAGGTGCCTGTTTCAGACCATACAAAGATTTTAACAACTTGCACACCTTTCTCTCTTCACCCTTTACCAAAAACCCGTCAGGCTGATCCATATAGATCTCCTCTTCCAACTCTCCATTGAGAAAAGCTGTCTTTACATCCATTTGATGAAGGATAAGACCATAAGAGGCAGCCAAGGAAAGTAACACTCGAATGGTGGTCATTCTGGCAACGGGTGAATAGGTGTCAAAGTAATCTTCGCCTTCTTTCTGAGTGTAGCCCTTGGCCACTAGCCGCGCCTTGTACTTATCAATAGTACCATCAGGCTTTAGCTTCTTTTTGAACACCCACTTACAGCCCACAGGTTTACAACCATATGGTCTATCAGTTAGTTCCCAAGTTCCATTAGAAAGAATTGAGTCCATCTCATTATGAACAGCTTCTTTCCAATCATCTACATCCGGAGATGCATATGCTTCTGCAATCGTCTTGGGTGTGTCGTCCACAAGGTATACAATGAAATCATCACCAAAAGATTTTGCAATCCTTTGTCTCTTGTTCCTTCTAGGAACTTCATTGTTATCCTTCTCAAGGACTTCCTCATGTGATTGTTCGAAATATTCATTAGTTGTACTAGATTCAGGAATTATCTCAGAAGAAAATCTAGCAATGCTATGCATATCTTTCATAGGAAATATGTTCTCAAAAAATGTTGCATCACGAGATTCCATTATAGTATCAACATGCATATCAGGTACTTCAGATTTTACCACTAAAAACCTATAAGCAATGCTCCGTTGAGCATACCCTAGAAAGACACATGACCAACGCGGTGCTAGAGGTGATCTAACGCGGTAGGAGGTGATACCGGCGAAGTGGGAAAACATCCGGGAAAGTATCCCCGGTGTTTCGAGTTTTCGTACAGATGAAACGGAGGAAAAAGTTGCATGTTTGCTATGCTAGGGATGTGTGGTGGACGAACGGGCTATGTATCCGGAATCGTCTCGTCGTTCTGAGCAACTTTCATATACAAATTATTTTCATCCGACTTACGGTTTATTTTATATGATTTTCTAAAGTTTTAACAATATCCTAGAATTTCTGGATTCATTATTATTTCGAAAATAAAACAGTAGAATTACTCTTGTCAGCTAGTGTAGTGCCAGCCACAGTCGATGACATGTGGGGGCAGGTCAAAGTCAACAGCACACTCGGTGTTGACTAGGTCAATCAGTGAATAGTGCATGGGTCCCGCGTGTCATAGACTTAAGCATTTTTAACTTGTCTGATCATTTTAATTTACAGTAGGGTCCACATGTCATAGGGTCTAGACTAACTAATTAGTTAAACCAAAATAAACTAAACAGGAGGGTATTATGGGCTAATAGGGGATTAGCCCCTTAATTGGGCTGGTTGGGGGCCCGCTGGCAGAGGCACAAAGGCCAGCCCCAGCGTGGTTGTGCGCAGGCGCGCACGAAGGCCGGGCGCCAGGACGTAGCGGGTGCGGGCGTGCCCATTGCAGGCGGGCGCGCACGGACGGCCGTAGGGCACGGGGCGAGCGGCAGAGGCAGTTGTTGTCAGTGTCCTCGCACTCTCTCGACGCTCTGTAACTGAAGAACTGTGAGAGAGTACTTGGTGTTGCGTGCTACTAACTGCAGCGCCATGTCTGTTACAGCAAGAGATCCTTCCTAATCTACCAGCCACGTTTGAGCTAATGGCCACACTATCCCACGGGAGCTAACATCGCGGCACTAGCTACTACATGCACAAAACAAAGACTTGCATGTACGGTGCATGCTTATACTGATGAAACTGAATAAATCGGCACCTAGCTTAACTGAAGAAGGAAGCAGCAGGATTCAGTGTCAAACAACAGCGGCAGGAGCAATAGAGGCCACGACAGCGACGGCTACAAGCGCGCACAGCAGTAGGCGCAGCCGCCGCACGGGCTGCCGCACGGGTGGCTGTAGGTGTGCGGCCAGGCCTTGCGCGGGGATGCAGGGGAGCACAAGGGTCGAGGGCGGCCATTGCTTGAGCGGACGGGTGCCGGCAGGCGAGCAGGAAGCAGCGGGGCGGCAGAGAGCATGCGAAACCAGGGCGCGAGCGGCCCGTGGCGAGCGCGCCGGCCGGCGGGGAGCGGCGCTAGGCGGCGGGCTCAGTAACGGCACTCCGGTGGCCAAATTGTGTGCAGTTTGTTGCGTTCGAAGGTTGAGTCTCACGCGCATCCAACAGAGCATACGACGGAGGCGGAGGCGATCTAAATCGACGGCAGCAACTACTGGGGCGGCTGCCGGAGTTCGTGCAAGCTCATGCGTGGCGCTACGGAGCACGGCAAGAGGGACTGCAGGCACGGGGGCTCCGCGGCGATGCGCTGAGTACGTCAGTGTGCTCAGTGGCGAGCCATTGTGGCTGTGGTCATGGCTACGCCAAGCCCGACGGCGAGGAGATCTCGGTCACGATGGGACAGCGACGGGGCGACGAAAATGAGCGGGGAATAGAGGGGGTTGACACGAAGCTCACCTAGGGAGCACAAGGAGGCTCGGTGAGTAGCTTACGAGCAGCAGGGGTAGCAAGATTTGGCGATGAACGCCGATGACCGAAGGAAGTAGATGAAGTCGATCCCGGCGATGTCGTCCCCTCCAGCTCGAACGGTGGTGCGTAGAGGACGTAGACGAACACTGCGGAGCTCCTGGACTTGTAGCAGCAACGAGGGGAGTCTGGTGGCGTGCTCGGACGATGAAGAAAATAAAGGGGCGTGCGAGAGGGAAGAATGGTTGGCCTAGGGTTTGTCTGATGCGTCGGGGAAGGCTTTATACACCTCGGGGTGCCGGTGGATGATCGACACGGCAACAGACGAGGCCATGGCGGGCGTGGATGCACGCCACGCACGGGCACTGCCTCCTCTCTGTACAGAGAAGGAGGAAAAGGCCGTGTGGGCTTGGGCCTGCACTATAGCATTGGGCTACAAGTGACAATGTAGCTTTTTGGTTTTTTTTTATTTCCTTTTCTGTTTTTGCCCCTCTTTTTTTTATTGTGTTTTATCTACTTCGCCTAGCAAATGAATTTATTTAGTCATGAAGCTTGACACACAAATACTAGGTAATATTTTGAGGCCACACAACAAGTCTCGCATTATTTGGAAATCGCATTTATTTTTAGGATTTAAAATGGCCAAACTAGATGCTATCGGACCTATTTAAAGGTTACTAGGGTTGATTGGGTTAACCAAATTAAGTTGGTTTCTTCATGATAAATTATCAGGGGAATTTATGGAGTAATGCGAACGGTTGAAGAAATAATAATTTGACTTGTTAGTTCAAATTTGAATTTGACTCGGTTTTCATTAAGTGGCAAAATGGCTTCAAAACATGATGACAAGGCACATTAGGGTGAGGTTAGTGTAGCTTAATTATCCGGGCGTCACAGTGCCCCGGTATCGTATAACCATCACATCTCTATCTTTACCGTTTTTCTTAGTTCGATCCTATTAGTAGTATCTTGATCTAGTAGAGTAAAAGTTTTGGTATGATTTAGTTTTGAGTTTTGCTTTATGATCCCTTTATGTAACCGAGTCCGTGAGCTATATATAATAAAGATTAGTGTTGAGTCAAGGGCTTGATTATCTTGCTATGATCTTGAGGGAATAAAAGAAAGAAAATAAAAAGAAACAAAGAGATCATATTGATCTTATTTAGAGTAATGACTTCACATAGAAAGAGTATGATGATTAAAAGTTGTTGGGAGTTGGCAAACATAGCTTTGGTCATCGTTGCAATTAATAGGAAGTAATAAAGAAAGAGAGGTTTTACATATAAATATACTATCTTGGACATCTTTTATGATAAGGAGCACTCATTAAAATATGACATGCTAAAGAGTTGACGTTGGACAAGGAAGACAACGTAATGGGTTATGTTTTCTTATATCTGAGATAAAGTACATTGTCATGGATCATCCAACATGTTGAGCTTGCTTTTCCGCCTCATGCTAGCCAAATTCTTTGCACTAAGTAGAGATACTACTTGTGCTTCCACATACCCTTAAACCAGTTTTGCCATGAGAGTCCACCATACCTACCTACGGATTGAGTAAGATCCTTCAAGTAAGTTGTCATCGGTGCAAGCAATAAAAATTGCTCTCTAAATATCTATGATTGATTGGTGTGGAGGAAATAAGCTTTATACGATCTTGTGATGTGGAAGAAATAAAAGCGACGGACTGCATAATAAAGGTTCATATCACAAGTGGCAATATAAAGTGACGTTCTTTTGCATTGAGATTTTGTGCATCCAACCTTGAAAGCGCATGGCAACCTCTGCTTCCCTTTGCGAAGGGCCTATCTTTTATTATTATCTTCCACCTTATGCAAGAGTCATGGTGATCTTTACCTTTCCTTTTTACATTTTATCCTTTGGCAAGCACCTTGTGTTGGAAAGATCCTGATATATATATCCAATTGGATGTAAGTCATCATGAACTATTATTGTTGACATTACCCTTGAGGTAAAAGGTTAGGAGGCAACACTATAAGCCCCTATCTTTCTCTGTGTCCGATTAAAACTCTGTAACCACAAGTATTGCGTGAGTGTTAGCAATTATGAAAGACTAAATGATAGTTGAGTACGTGGACTTGCTAGAAAGCTCTGACATAGACTCTTTCTGATGTTATGATAAATTGCAATTGCTTCAATGACTGAGATTATAGTTTGTTAGTTCTCAATAATGTTTCTGATTCATACTTTGCATTGTGAATAGATTATTACTTGAGTATAAGAAGTCATATGACATTATCCATATATGTTGTTGTTATGAGAATAACCATGATGCCCTCATGTCTGTATTTTGTTTTATCGACACCTCTACCTCTAAACATGTGGACATATTTATCGTTATCGGCTTCCGCTTGAGGACAAGCAAGGTCTAAGCTTGGGGGAGTTGATATGTCCATTTTGCATCATGCTTTTATATTGATATTTATTGCATTATGGGCTGTTATTACACATTATGTCACAATACCTATGCATATTCTCTCTTATTCTGGGCTGGAAAAGGAGCAAATATTATAGGCCTATTCTGCACAACTCCAAAAGTCCTAAAACTCCACGAAAGTAATTTTTGGAAATAATAAAAAATACTGAGAGGAAAAAATACGTCAGGGGGGCCTCCACCTGTCCATGAGGGTAGGGGGCGCGCCCCCCATGCCTCGTGGGCCCCCTGTTGGCCTCCGGTGCCCATCTTCTGCTATATGAAGTCTTTCGTCCAAAGAAAAATCATAAGCAAGCTTTCGGGACGAGAATCTGCCGCCACGAGGCCGAACCAATCTAGGGCTCCGGCAGAGCTGTTCTGCCGGGGACACTTTCCTCCGGGAGGGGGAAATCATCGCCATCGTCATCACCAACGCTCCTCTCATCGGGAGAGGGCGATCTCCATCAACATCTTCACCAGCACCATCTCCTCTCAAACCCTAGTTCATCTCTTGTATCCAATTCTTGTCTCTAAGTCTGGGATTGGTACCTGTAGGTTGCTAGTAGTGTTGATTACTCCTTGTAGTTGACGCTAGTTCGTTTATTTGGCGGAAGATCATATGTTCAGATCCTTTATGCATATTAATACTCATCTGATCATGAACAAGAATATGCTTTGTGAGTAGTTACGTTTGTTCCCGAGGACATGGGAGAAGTCTTGCTATTAGTAGTCATGTGAATTTGGTATTCGTTCGATATTTTGATGAGATGTATGTTGTCTATCCTCTAGTGGTGTTATGTGAACGTCAACTACATGACACTTCATCATTATTTGGGCCTAGAGGAAGGCATTGGAAACTAATAAGTAGATGATGGGTTGCTAGAGTGACAGAAGCTTAAACCCTAGTTTATGTGTTGCTTCGTAAGGGCCGATTTGGATCCATATGTTTCATGCTATGGTTAGGTTTACCTTAATACTTTTGTTGTAGTTGCGGATGCTTGCAATAGAGGTTAATCATAAGTGGGATGCTTGTCCAAGTAAGGACAGCACCCAAGCACCGGTCCACCCACATATCAAATTATCAAAGTACCGAAGGTGAATCATATGAACATGATGAAAACTAGCTTGACGATAATTCCCATGTGTCCTCGGGAGCGCTTTTCTCTATATAAGAGTTTGTCCAGGCTTGTCCTTTGCTACAAAAAGGATTGGGCCACCTTGCTGCATTTTATTTACTTTTATTACTTGTTGCTCGTTACCAATTATCCTATCACAAAATTATCTGTTACCTATAATTTCAGTGCTTGCAGAAAATACCTTGCTGAAAACCGCTTATCATTTCCTTCTGCTCCTTGTTGGGTTCGACACTCTTACTTATCGAAAGGACTACGATAGATCCCCTATACTTGTGGGTCATCAACCCTCCTTGCCACACATGGCATGATTGTTTGTCTCACTTGCCCGTATACGTCGCAACAAAATGGTCGCGCCGAACGGATCCTTCGCACCCTCAATGATTGTGTGTGCACTCTTCTCTTCCACGCTAATGTCCCGCCCCGGTTTTGGCCAGACACCCCCTCCATCGCCTCTCTCCTCATCAACATTCATCCGAGTCGTGCTTGTGGGAACTTTGCACCACATCATCTCCTCTTCGGTAGCCCTCCCTCCTATGACGACCTTCGTGTTTTTGGGCGTCTCTGTTATCCCAGCATCGCCTCCACTACTCCTCATAAATTTGCACCTCGCTCCGTGGCATGCATCTTTCTCGGATACCCACCAAACACCAAAGGTTATCATTGCTATGATCTAGTTTCCCATCGAGTTTTCACTTCACGGCATGTTTACTTTGTCGAGAGGTCTTTTCCCTTTTACCATGTACCGCCGCCGATCGACTTGCCATCGTCACCCGCGCCTCCTGGCGCCCCTCGAGGAGGCCGCTCACTTGCGCTCGGGCCCCCTCCCGGCTTCAGGCCCCCTGCAGCGCATGGGCCTCCCCTGGCTTCGGCGCTCCCGCAGCACCTGGGCCTGGTCTGGGTCCGTGGCGTCAGACCCAGCCCCGTCACCCGCCGCCCCAGGCTCTCCCGCCGGCCCGGCTGCATCCTCGCCGGCGGCCACGGCACCCCCGACTCCCATTGAGTCCGTAGCCCAGTCAGCGAGCGCATCTCATGCGTCTGACCCTGGCTCCTCGACAGCTTCACATGTGATCCCGATGGGATCTTCGCCGGCTTCGCTCTCGGTCGATCTCCCCTCACCGGCCTCGCCGGCCTCGTCGCCGGCCTCGTCAGCTTCGCCGGTTGCACCCCCGGCCCCGCCGGTCGCCCCGGACACCCACATGGTCACCCGTTCTCGCGCCGGCATTCACGGACCCAGCATGCGCTATTCCGCGGATGAGTACCTCCTCGCTGCCTCGACGTCCGCACCCTCACCCCTCCCGTCGTCAGCTTGAGACGTGCTTCGCGATCCGCATTGGCTCGCTGCGATGCAAGAGGAGTTTGAGCGCTAGTGCGCAACCGCACCTGGCAGCTTGTCCCGCGGCCCGCCCATGCCAACGTCATCACTGGCAAGTGGGCCTTCCAGCATAAGACTCGTCCTGACGGGTCTCTCGACCGCTATAAGGCTTGGTGGGTGGTACGCGGGTTTAGGCAGCGTACTGGAGTCGACTTCACTGACACCTTCGCCCCGGTTGTCAAACCGAGCACGATTCGCGCGTTCCTTCAGCTCGCGGTCTCTCGCGCCTGGCTGGTGCATCAGATGGATGTGTCGAACACGTTCTTGCATGGCCATCTCTCGGAGCAGGTCTTCTGTTAGCAGCCTACTGGCTTCGTCGACGTGGCGCGTCTGACCACGTGTGCTTGCTCTTCCGCTCCTTATACGGTTTGAAGCAGGCCCCTCGAGCCTGGTACCAGTGGATCGCCGGCTTCCTGCAGCAACTTGGGTTCCGAGCTACTTGCTTCGATGCCTCGCTATTTTTCTACCACCAGGCTCCGGCGACCGCTTACCTGCTCCTCTACGTCAACGACATCATCTGGACGGCCTCCTCGCCAGAGCTCCTTCGCCAGCATACTGCTCGCCTCAGCGCCGAGTTCGCCATTAAGGACCTCGACCTGTTGCACTACTTCCTCGATATTGAGGTGGTACGATGCGCCGACGGGTTCTTTCTCCACCAGCAGCAGTATGCGTAGGACCTTCTTGAGCGGGCAAGCATGCTTAACTGCAAGCCTATCCCCGCGCCTATCGACACGAAGGCCAAGGTTTTAGCGCTCGACGGTTCACCCGCGCCGGATGCGGCGTTCTACCGCTCATCGTTGGCGCCCTTCAGTACTTGATGCTCACTCAGCCGAACCTGCAGTACGCCGTCCAGCAGGTGTGTCTCCACATGCACGCCCCTCGTGACACTCACTGGAACCTGGTGAAGCGGATTCTTCGGTACATCAGCACCACGGCTCTGGGTCTTACGTTGACGGCCTCGCCCTTGACCGACCTTGTTGCCTACAGTGACGCCGATTGGGCTGGCTGTCCGGACACCTGGCCAATGCCATCGCCGAGTGCTCATGGCTCCGGCAGCTTCTCCGGGAGTTGCTTCTTGACGTCCCGAAGGCCACCATTGTCTACTGTGACAATGTCTCTGCAGTCTACCTCTCTGCCAACCCCGTTCATCATCGTCACACGAAGCATATTGAGCTCGACATTCACTTCGTGCGAGAGCGGGTGGCTCTTGGGCGCATCCGCATTCTTCATGTTCCCACCGCTCAGCAGTTTGCCGATGTTATGACCAAGGGGTTACCGACGCCTACATTTGAGGAGTTCCGGTCCATTCTATGCGTCACTGGTGATGTATCGACTGCGGGGGGGTGTTGAACATATTATGTGCATGTATCTGTTAGGATAATCTCCTACCGGCCCCGCCTCTAGTTTTCTTGTATAAATGAGGCTGAGGGCTGCCCTTGTATTTATATACGTGCACTGTGCACCCGATCTACATCAAGAGTTGCATTGCCTTCAACAGGATCGAGCCGGAGAAGAGGGGGAATCGGACGAGGAGCTCACCATGGAGGCACACGGAGGCCCGTTGGTGGATTAGGAGTTGCAGAGGCGACAGATCGATGAAGAGCAGCGGCAACGACCGAGGAAGAAGATGGCGTCGATCCGGTCGATGCGGTGGCTCCGGGCTTGAGCTCGTGGGCGAGGAAGACGAAGCAGAAGACGGCGGATCTCCTAGACTGAGGAGGGCTCGGTGGCTACGCAGGCGACGGAGCCATGGCGAGGGACTCGCTCGGCTTGCGCGGGGAAGAAGAGATCAAGGCAATGGGGAATTGGGGAGCTAGGGTTTCATCGAGGGGCACGAGAGCGACCTAGTAGACGCTGGGGACGTGGTGGATGGTCGGCACGTGGCCATCCGCGGCCACGGACGACGCACACGCGTCCAACACGCTCTTGATGAACAGGAGGAAGACAATGGCGCTAGTGGACTGGGCTGGGCACTGTTGCGGGCAGGCCTAAGTGCACAGTGCACCTTTAGCCTTTATTCTTTTTCTTTTGTGTTACTTTCTTTTATTTCTTTAATGGTTACAGTTTTATAAAATACACAAATGGTTACTATTAGTATTACTATATTTACTACTGCCACATTAATTTGGGTAACTAAATAAAATAGTTTAACATTTTATAAATAATAAAAGGCATTTATTAAATTGGTTATGTTGTTGTTTCATTCACATTTGAGTATTTAAACATCTTATAAAAGTGTGGTTTCTCTACCATAATACCTATGCATTATTTGGCACAACCCGAACATTTTAGTTTTATTGTTTGAAAACTTTTGTTGTTTGCCATTAATTAAAATTTGAATTTGAATCGTCTTGAACTAACGCAAGTTTATCAACAGTAATCGAGGTGACGTGTCATCATTATCAAAGGTTTACTGTAACTTAATTATCCGGGCATCACAACATTTTTGCAGCGCCTTCACCTCCCCGGCGGACCCCCAGTTAGGACCCTTTTTGGTCCACGAGGTCAATCTCGCTGGAGGACCATATCTGAATTCAGGAGCCGTCGTCCAGGCTGCATCCCTTGGTTCCATACTATAGAACCACTCCTTCTTCCACACCTTGACGGTGTCAATGAATCTGCCCTCCGGCCATTGAACTCGGGTGAGCTTGCTGATCATCGCTCCACCACAGTCCTCCTGGGCGCCGCCGACCACCTTCAGCTTAACGTTGAACACTTTCAGCCACAGGCCGAAATGCGGTTGAACTCGCAAGAGGGCCTCGCAAACGATGATGAAGGCCAAAATGTGGAGGAGCGAGTTGAGGGCTAGATCATGGAAATCCGGTCCATAAAAGAACATTAACCCCCTCACGAAGAGGTACAGAGGAAATCCCAGCCCCCGAATAAAGTAGGGGAGGAACACCACCCTCTCGCCTGGCTAGGGTGTGGGGATGACCTGGCCCTCCTCGGGGGCCCGGTGAGCGACATCGGTCGGCTCGCTTCAGCTCCTCGATGTCGCTGTTGGTGACAATGGAGGCCTCCCACTTGCCGTTGGCACCGGATCTGGCCATGACCAGAGCTAGGGAGGAGCTGGGAAGGAGACCTTCCGCGGAGAAGTAGAGCAGGGCGATGGAGCTCTGGAGATTGGAAAGGCGACAACGAGAGGTGGAAGAAGGTGTAGGCTGGTAACTGCAGCTATTCCCCTTTTATGGGCCGCAGAGGAGCCGAGGTTTCCTCTTTTCATGTCGCGGGCCTCTCCGCTTCCCGATACGATCGCGACGTTATGCGCGGGTGGGGTAATCGAAATCATTGATCATATCCCCTAAAAACAGGGCATGACCTTTGCCTTGATGAGACGTGCCAATAGAGGGGCGGCCTCGAGCCGCGTATCGAGAACTTTCAGCCGTTCGGTGTTATGACCAGACGCGACCCTTCGCCAAAAAGTTGTCAGACGAGGGAACTATTCACACTCGAGCACTTTGGCCTTCGAGGCTAAGTAAAACGAATGCTCCAGATTCCGGACACCACTCAACTCCGAGCATGCACAGGACAGGATGGAGAACTCGCCTCGCAAGCAGAAGACCGTTGGATATGCGGATGCTGGACACAAGCCCCGGCATTGGAGGCTAGTTCAGGGGCTACCAAGGGAGTCCTGAATTAAGGGGTCCTCAGGCCGTCGGGGACCCCTCTGTGGGGACCCCGACTCATAAGTCGTGATCACCGAATGCACGTGTACAGTGATCCCAGAGATCAATGCTCACTGAATAGACAGAAGCTGAATAACAAGATTCTTACATCCATACATACCGTCTTACACAAATTATGACCATTATGGTCAAGTCTTACATTGATAAAGCCTTAAGGGTTGAACATCAAATGAAACACAAACAGCGGAAATCTTCGTCGATAAGTAGAACCCATGCCATCTGCCTTAACCCTACAGGCATTCTGACTGGGAAACGTCCTAGTTCGCATGTTCGTCTCCAAAGAATTCTTCTTCGAACTCCTGTTCTTCCATGCCTGGCCAATTAAATAACCAGTGGCAAGACAATGAGTACTTTGAATGTACTCGCAAGCAACCCATGTTTTGGTTCAAGGTACAATAATGCATGACATAGGTAAATTTTTGCGGAAAGCTAGTTTTAAGTGCAATGACATGTTCAACAACTTGTAAGACATGCATCAGGAGAATTCAAGTAACCATGAGGACAGGTTACAGATATCAACATAAATAGAGTGGGCACCAACCCACTCAATCATGTCAAGTCCTTGACTTGACCCAAATAGTTCTTCCCACTATCCAACACACACTGGTTTGTAAACACGTGGATGTAGTTTAAGCAGCACCGCCCAACTATCCTTGACCGTGGACACAGCTATTCGAATAGTTTTACACTCTGCAGAGGTTGCACACTTTACCCACAAGATCCGGGGAACTTCCGTGTCGACCACGACCCGCGGTACCTCAAGTACCAGGGGTAAGCACCCGATCACTATCTTTCCCTTGACAACACTAACATGGAGTCCACTCATTGTTCCGTATCCTCACGATGAACATCATGCGAGACTCACTCGAGATCGTAACATCTGAGAGGGGACACAACGGTGTATCCGGTGCCCTGTGAAAACAGTCATGGCCGCCCTACCTGGCACGACCCTGTCCCGAGAGAGAGCACCAACTCTCCCCGGTCACTAGTAATGCGGGCTCCAAGCTAGTATCGACCTAGGTAATCAATAATGCCCTTTCCCATATAAGGGTAGAGTGGTTGCGCATGTAAGGTTGGGACAGTCGAAAAATCTTAAATCTAATCCGTTTTCGAAAACAACACACCCACTTGCCTTGGTACACCACTTCGTCATCAAGTGGTTACCCATCTCATTGTCTCCTTCGGGCATAAGTGGCACCCGACGGGGTTTTCGAAAAGTCTTTGAAAACACTTTGACTCCATCACCATGCATATACTTGTCCCTTTTTGCGTAGCAACTACTTTGGCATCCTATCTACTCCCACCGGCATAACCCTCATAAGAAGGCAGGGTCATGCATAATGCAGGTACCAACGAGGAAGTAACGAAGGCAACCAACCAAAGTGGTTACCATCACATCATGATTTCGGAGCAACACTAATAAAGTGCTATATGACATGCATAAAAAGGGGTTTCATAGACATGGTCAAAGGGCTGCTTGCCTGGCTCAGCAAAGTCTTCTGGGTCTTCAAAGTCTTCTGGTCCAACTCCTTCGTCAGCAACGCAATCTATCGTCGCAAAATAATAACGAGAAAATAAGGCAATAATAAAACAGAAAAACCAAAGTGCTCAGAAAAATGTCAACTCATTTTTGTAAAATACTGGTTGAAAACTAAGAAGGGGAAAATTCCTAGTTTTGGATTTGGAGTTATATAAGAGGGGATATGGATTTCCAAACAGAGATTAAACTGCTCAATTTTGAATTTAAATTTGAACAGTACATAAAAGTTGGTTGGATTTGAATGAAAGTTGCACCATTAAATAGGTGGAATTTTTACAAGATTTTAGGAACTGGAATTGTTGCATTTGGATTATTATTTAATCTTGTGGAATTTTTGGAATAGTGACGGAAAAAGAAAAATAAAAAGAAAAAGAAAAAGGGGCATGTTCCTGCTGGGCCAGAACAGCTGCGGGGCAGCAGGCCCAGCCAGCAGGCCAGCCTAGCCGAGCCAGCGCACAGCACGCGCGCCCGCCCACCCACTTCAAACCTGACAGCCGGGGCCCGCAGGTCAGGGAGAGAGAGGGGTGCGAGAACGAGGGAGAGGATGACAGGCGGGGCCCACCTGTCATCACTAACCCATGGACAGGGGGGTTGCGGTGCTCACCGTCGACGATGCAGGCCACGGCGAGCTCCGGCGAGTGCGGGGATGGCTTCAGGAGGCTTCCGCACGTCGACGGGTGGTGGACTTGGCCGGCGGGGGTGCCTGGTTCGCCGGCGACGAGGAGCTGCGGCGGAGGAGCTTCGGGAGGCGGTGGCTCCGGCCGTTTCCGAGGGGAAACGGAGGGGAAATGATGAGGGAGGTGTGGAGGGCCCAGATCGAGAGAGAGGAGGGGCGGAGGGAGCCCGTACCCTGAGATCGACGGCGACCCGAGGCGGCGGAGCTCGAGCTCGATCTCGAGCTCGGGCGGCTCTGAGGAGGAATTGGGGGTGAAGGGGAGCGACTAGGGGAGTGAGAGGGCGAGTGGTGAGGAAAGGAGAGCTCGGGGAGGCCTTTAAATAGGCAAACGGCGAGGTCCAGTAGACCCGTGCGCCGGCGAGCTCACGCTCGTCGCTGCAGGGCTCGGGGAAGGCAGGCGTGGTGTCTGGGGTGTTCCTGGACGTCGACCACGTCGGGTGAGATAGAGAGAGGAAGTGGGGAGAGGTTAGGGGCGCGCGCGTGCGAGCCGCTCCATTGGCGCTCTCGGGCGGCCTCTGTTCGCTAGCGCGGAGGCGTGGGGAGGAGGAGAGAGGAGGGGGACAGCGCCGTGGCGTGTTGCGGACGCCGAGGCACATCGGCAGGCGCGCGGGGGAGGCTCGAGGTGGTCGGGGGCATCGGGCAGAGGGCGGCTACAGTGCGGGAGCGCACTGTAGCGCGCTCTGGAGCATGCATTTGGCATGCCATGGCATATTATATGCCTTGTGGGCGCGGCCACTGATGTCTGGTAGCCCTAGGAGGGAGTAAAGAAGAGGGGAGGGACTTTGGATGCCCTGGGTGGCCACTGGGGTGAGGAGAGAAGGTGAGGGGGAGAGAGAAAGTGGCTGTCCAGAGAGGGAGAGAGAGATTTTTGTTGGGGAACGTTGCAGAAAACAAAAAATTTCCTACGGTTTCACCAAGATCCATTTATCAGTTCATCTAGCAACGAGTGATCGGATGCATCTACATACCTTTGTAGATCGCGAGCGGAAGCGTTCAGAGAACGGGGATGAGGTAGTCGTACACGACGTGATCCAAATCACCGGAGATCCTAGCACCGAACGGACGGCACCTCCGCGTTCAACACACGTACGGTCAGCGTGACGTCTCCTCCTTCTTGATCCAGCAAGGGGGAAGGAGAGGTTGATGAAGATCCAGCAGCACGACGGCGTGGTGGTGGATGCAGGGCGTCACAGCAGCAGGGCTTCGCCGTGTACTACGAGAGGAAGAGGTGTAGCAGGGAGAGAGGGAGGCGCCAGGACTCAGGTGTTCTTGCCCCCTCCCCCCCTTCATATATATAGCCCCCTAGGGGGGGCGCCGGCCCTAGGAGATTGGATCTCCTAGGGGGGGCGGCGGCCAAGGCAGGAGTGGCCCCCAAGCCAAGGTGGGGCGCCCCCCACCCCTAGGGTTTCAACCCTAGGCGCATGGGGTGGGCCTAGGGGGGCATACCAGCCCACTATGGGCCGGTTCCCCTCCCCACTTTGGCCCATGGGGCCCTCCGGGATGGGTGGCCCCACCCGGTGGACCCCCGGGACCCTTCTGGTGGTCCCGGTACAGTACAGATGACCCCGAAACTTGTCCCGATGGCCGAAATAGCACTTCCTATATATAATTCTTTACCTCCGGACTATTCTGAAACTCCTCGTGATGTCTGGGATCTCATCCGGGACTCCGAACAACATTCGGGTTACTGCATATACATATCTTCACAACCCTAGCGTCACCGAATCTTAAGTGTGTAGACCCTACGGGTTCGGGAGACAGGCAGACATGACCGAGACGGCTCTCGGGCAATAACCAACAGCGGAATCTGGATACCCATGTTGGCTCCCACATGCTCCACGATGATCTCATCGGATGAACCACAATGTCGAGGATTCAATTAATCCCGTATACAATTCCCTTTGTCAATCGGTATTTTACTTGCCCGAGATTCGATCGTCGGTATCCCAATACCTTGTTCAATCTCGTTACCGGCAAGTCACTTTACTCGTACTGTAATGCATGATCCCGTGATCAAACACTTTGATCACATTGAGCTCATTATGATGATGCATTACCGAGTGGGCCCGGTGATACCTCTCCGTCATGCGGAGTGATAAATCCCAGTCTCGATCCGTGTCAACCCAACAGACACTTTCGGAGATACCCGCAGTATACCTTTATAGTCACCCTGTTACGTTGTGACGTTTGGCACACCCAAAGCACTCCTACGGTATCCGGGAGTTACACGATCTCATGGTCTAAGGAAAGGATACTTGACATTGGAAAAAACTCTAGCAAACGAACTATACGATCTTATGCTATGTTAGGATTGGGTCTTGTCCATCACATCATTCTCCTAATGATGTGATCTCGTTATCAATGACATCCAATGCCCATAGTCAGGAAATCATGAGTATCTATTGATCAACGAGCTAGACAACTAGAGGCTTACTAGGGACATGTTGGTGTCTATTATTCACACATGTATTACGATTTCCGGATAACACAATTTTAGCATGAATAAAGACAATTATCATGAACAAGGAAATATAATAATAATGCTTTTATTATTGCCTCTAGGGCATATTTCCAACAATTTTACCCCTCCAATAAGTGAGTTGTGGGTTTTCCATTGTTACTGGAGGTGAAAGGGGTCTAGGAGAAGTTGTGGTAAAAAGCTTAGCTCAAGGAGAATTGTTTTAGTGGTCAAAAGGGGGATTTTTTAAAAGTGACAGAAGGTGTTTGATAAGGGTTTTGGCAAGCAAATGATTTCCAATTTCCATGATGCTCCACAGAGTGAAATGTCACATATAATTGGGTCCTTCCACCAATTTGAAGTTTATTTGGGCAAAGTTGCCAATGCAACTTTTGTAAACCCTAAAAATTAGCAGAAATGGATTTGTGTAGATCTAGTTGAGCAAATCACTTCTCCTTGATGCACCACTTGGTGTAGTGGCCTCATTTGGTCATGTGAGCATGCTTACAAAGGTTGGGGTCAAGGAGAGAAAGTTGGTAGTACAAACTTGTTTAAATATGGTTCTGGTCAGAGAGGGTTTTGGGGCATTTTGGTGACCCAAAATGACTTTAATTGGCATGAGGCTTTGCAAGGTGATCTCAATATGAATTTGTGACTTGCTGGATTTTTTTTGGATTTTTATGAAAATATTTTCTGTAGAAATATTTCAAATCCTAGAAATGGGCAGAAATAGTTTTGGGAAGTTTTGTCCAATGTTTTGATCATAACCATCTGTTGAAACTCATATATATGGGAAATATATGTCCATTGAGTCTTCCTAATTTTTCTTAAATATTTTTAAAGCTTTTAAATAATTTTAACCTATTTAAGACCATTTCTGGCCTTAAGAAAAATCTTTTAAATAAAATAGGAAAATAACTTTTAAAATTATATTATTATGGTTTCTGGGTATCCTATATCTAATAGGAGTCAAATATGTCTTTGGAAATATTTTTACTTTCCTTAGTTAAGTATTTGCAGTGCAAACCTCAATTCAGGGGTTTTTGGAAAACTAATTTTTAAAAATACTTTTTTGCTAAATTATTTTTATAAGAAAATACTATATTGCTCTGTACACATGGCATGATCATTGGGCAGAAGTTTGGGAAAAGGAGATGAAGTATAGAAGGTGGAGTAGTTGACTATAAAGAGCACTTGGAAAACCACACACAGAAAATCAACTTCAAAATAAAAGCCAAATAATGCAAAAGTTTTTGTTGGTCCAAATTTTCATGCTTTATTAATGCAAATGACATGTTACAAAAAGCAGGGTGTGACACCCTCAAACCCTCTCCCAACCTTCAAAAGTAAGGGTTGGGGAGCAAAACCTACCCCAACCCTCATTTGACGGTTATCCTCGCGCGGGAGGGGAAAATCCTCCCAACTCCCGCGCCCACGCCCGCGTCCGCCGCTGCTAGTCGTCCCCGCTGCCGCCAGCCGCCCCGTCGACCTCCCGCTCGTCCACGCCCGCCCCGTCCCCAGCCGCCGGCCTCTCCTCCACCTCCTCCCGGCCACGACCGCGCTCGTCCCACCCCCGGCCGTCGCCATCCATCCCGCCGCCCGCCGCCCCGCCGGCTTCTACTCCCGCGCGCCCGCCCGCCGCCTCCGCCTCCCGTCCCTGGCCTCTCCTCCTCCCACGCCCCTTCGCCTCCACGCCCTCCGCCTCGACCCGCCGCCACCGCCCTCCGGCCCGTGCCCGCTCCCGCGCCCTCCGCCTCCGCCTCCCACCCCCCGGCCACTGCCCTCCGCCCACGCCCGCCCCGCCCTCCGCCCATCGTGCACGAGGTGCTCAACGGTATGACCGCAGCGACAACGTCGTTCATGCGGAATATTCCGTTATAAGGGTTGGGTTTGGGGGTTCTAATCTTTGTCCCTATTTTTCAACCAATAAAAATGCAAAAAAAGACCATTTTTGGACCCTTAAAACGCTAGTGAGGGTTTGAGGGTTCTACTAGACATGCTCTTAGAGTGATGTAAAGATGTGACATATGTCTGAAGTAATCTCCTGGACGGTTATCTCCGGCACGATTAGCAGACATGGAGCTAACACTATAGCAATAAACAAGAGATTTCCACAGAACCATGGGATTCATATGATTATTATATTAACAAATATCATCAGCTTACAGGCTCCCAGTGACTATCACTTGAGAATCAAAACATGTCGCAACAGCGCTGAGGCACAAACCAAGGGGAACAAGTTTCCCCTGCCGGCCATTTAAAAGAAAAATAAAAGAAAGAAATGTTTATATGCACCGTTCCAACATATCAAGAATTCCAGTATACTAAATACAGCACGCTGCTGATTCAATACTTACAAAGGTGTATTTACAGAGTATTTGCAGGACTAGGTACCTATATTTTCAGGTTCCCATATGAGATGTTAATTCAAGACACTTAGTCCAGTCTGAGGTCTAAGTCGTCTCGTTGAACTCCATTTTCTGCACAGGATCACGATGGAGCAGAAATCAGCAAAGAGTCAATACAGGGAAAACATATAGTGAAATAGATTGCGATGACAGCAATACACATCTAGTATCAGAGTTTTTGACTACATCAAATCAGCAAGACCAGCTTACTGAACAACAAATGCAAGTGTCCAATGTTAGTTCTAAAATTTTCAAGACTTAACATCAGAATTAGGTAGAAATTATTCAGCCCCAAACAACACTCCTTGCTTTCTGTATCTGTCCAATGTAGATGTTAAATTTCCCTTCCCAGGAAAAATACCGATCATCCTAGCCGAAGAGGCTTAATAGTCCTGTATAATTATGCAAGTACTCCCTCCGTCCGAAAAAACTTGTCATCAAAATGGACAAAAAGGGGTGTATCTAGAACTAAAATACATCTAGATACATCCCCTTTTATTCCTTTTGATGACAAGTTTTTCCGGACGGAGGGAGTATAAACCAGGCCCGCAGTAAGCGCCTCGCACGCACCATGCCTTGGGTTATGAGGAGGTTAACAAACTGAGAAATCCCAGACTATTAGCCGCCATATTTTTGGGTATTCCGATGCATGAGAACTATTAACAACCTATCTAATATGAGCGAGGAATAAGCTCAAAGCTTTACCCATATTTATGATATGGCACTTCCTAAAATTAGTGTTGTGGCGATACAGCTGCTTTCAGGTTCCACGTGTGGAACCTGCAATCAGGATTTAAGCCTAATGTCCTTTCAACCTTAACTACATGTTTGCGGTGAACGGTGATCTGAACACTACATGAATATAGTAGGTTAATCATGTAACTGTAGTTTCATATCATGATTTAGGGAAAATAAAGTAAAGTAACAAACTAGTAGAAATGGTGCATAATGCAATTAAAAGTTGGCCCTATTTAAACACATAATACATCACCTAAAGGAAGTAATACACACTTCCTGCAATGCCCACACCGTTCCAAAGTAAATTTGGACTACTGAATCTCGTAGTAGGATAAAGTGCAACACCCCACCACAATGGTACTAAGAAATCAAGTTACACCCTGTTGAACAAACTTCAACGAATAACCGGATGCTCCGTCACAATCATTGTATAAAGTAATTAGAGTCCTGCCCAATTAAAACACAGAAATACAACACCTAAAATATGTAAAATGCCAAGGCATGTCCTGTAATGTCAACACTGTTCCAAAGTAGATATGGACTACTGACCTCATAGTAGAACAAAGTGTAACAGCATACGGAAATAGTAACAATAGATCATTGGGACAAAGAACTAAAACCAAGTTACCTTTCCACAAACAGGGCATGCCTCACTTCTTTCCATCCACTCATAGATACAGCCAAGGTGGAAGTGATGTGAGCACTGCATTACTATCCTAGGATTCTCCGAAGTATAATCTGCAATTTAGATAGGTAATGGTCTATCAGGTTATCTGATTTGGGAGTTTATTTCAATTATCCAGCATAAACATAAATTTATGACACATTTGAATAATTTATTTAACATCCACGGTGTTCTAAAGCAATGGAATATGTATAGAATGATTGGGTTACCCAAGAAATTAAATTAGTGCCACAAAAGTTTAAAAAGATGAATCATATTCGGTCATGCAATATAACATAACTAATGCTTATTGTTTCTAGACTGCTCTACCACAAGTCTTGCTAACTCTATGAAACTAATGCGCTGTACAAAACTCACTCGACATCTTCCTGGTAGACTAACATACTGAAAGTTAGTGAGCATCACCTTCAAGACATGTTGGGCAGACATCTTCATCTTCAGTAGATGGAGAAAAGTAGGTGAAATAATTTCCAGATTCCTTTCGGGACAACTTATCTCCGTAAGCAGAGCTGCTTCTTTTCATTTTTGTGTCATAGTTTGTTTTACTTGGCTTGTCGACTGAACTCATCGTTTCCATTTCCGCATCATAATGTGGTCTGAGTGGTTCTGATTCCTCTGGTGAATGGCTTGAAGGATCATGCCTTGATGCAAACCAGTCGTGCAGAGGAGGGGAGAATCTTGGATCATCATATGGCAGTGGTCTTGGAGGTGAACGATATGTATCGAATGAACTTTCAGATGAATCAAGTGGGGTGGCTTCTATAGCTTGAGAAACGGAGTGGACTGTTCCAACTCGGAATAAAACAGTGTACTGAAAAAAGGAGATACAAATGTAATGGTTTTGTACCTGTATAATCTCAATTCATGTTAAAGTAATTAACTTATTACAAGAGACAGAAAATTCAGCAGGTGAGTGGAACAAGAAACAATTTGCAATGGTTGTGTCATGCTTTTGGTTTCTATCAGCTATCATTCACACGAGGTGTTCACCACAAAAGGCTAGTTACTAGAGAACTAAAGGTTGTGTATAAACAAGGCGACAGTAGTGAATTAGATACTTGTTTATTTGTTCTTTCTTGTGCTCATACAATGAGATAAATCTTGCCCGAGACTCCATGTAATCCGACAGAAGAGCACATTGTTACCATCGAAATCAGTACAATGATATCCAATACAGATGCTTAATTACTTCTGCACATCGGGTTGTGCTTAACAGAAAACAGAAGGATGTGCACTTGGACGTTAAAAGATTGTCATCTTCTAGGACCAAAATTAGAAGTCAGCCATACGAACTAATCTTTATCACACCAAGCAACGGGGACGAGACTTACAGCATTGATCAGCTGCTGGGTAAAACACCTGAGGCACATGCAGTTCCTAAACGCACCAGAAGTCTCGTTGCCATGGTGGTCGGTGTAATCGGCTTGCAAACACGAGCAGAAAGCTCCCATGACCCCCCAAGAAAAGCCCTGAAAAGAACTCCACGAACCAAGACCCTGCAGCCGACGGGCCACCGACAGGGTACCAACTCCTCAAAAGTAGCAGCAAATCGGCCCCTGACGCCGGCCTCTTGGCTACTCTGGGGGCAGGGCTCCTGGAAACGATACCTACCAACGGAGGCAAATCAGGCCGGGCGAGAGAGGATCGATTGTATCAGTGGAGAAATGTCGTCCAATCCGATGATTGAGCTCAACCCCCGAATTATTTTTGGTGGAAACAGACGGGTAGTAGGAGTAGCATTAGCTCGGGATACCTTGGGCAGATTATTGGAGAAGAAATATCCGGCGGAATTCTCGATTGCCCACGGAGAGCCGATAATCGAAGCGGGCTAGGGCTTGATTACAGCGAGGGACGGAATCGCATCAGGCCGGCGCTTCAAGGGCGTGAGGAACGGGCAGAGGAGGGGGCCGTCGGAGGAGGCGGCGAAGACCGACGGCCTTGGCTTGGCTTGGCTTGAGGCGTGAGGAGGATGAGGAGGCGGGGGGTTTCGGCGACGCGGTGCAAAGGGGATTGAGGGAAGCGAGAGACTTTTGTGGGACGGAATCGAACAGTGCACAAGGAGAGGGACGGAGGTGCGTGCCCAAGTGAGGTGCTGACGGGTACCCAGGATCGAACGCGTCACCACTCAGCGGCTGCGCGCTCCATACGTGATTCTTTTATGGGGGTTTATTATTTACTACTCCCCTCATCCCAAAATATAAAAATGTTTTTAACACTATACTGGTGTCAAAAACGTTCTTATATTATTTTGTTTTGACCAAAGAACAATAGGGTAAATCCCCTACTGTGAGTCATTTTCATTTATAAAGAAATTGTCCAGAGTACATAATCAAAATGGTTGTTGGGGGGACAATCAAGAAAAAATACAATCTAGGGGGATGAAAGTACAAGCTTATTGAAAAATTAAATATTGTCTATCCAAGAGGACATACCCTCTTTTAGAGTGGGCTTAGCCCTCAGCATGGTCATCTTGAAATATCTGACAAAGTCCATCTTGCAGTCATTTATTGAGCAAGGAATCCCTTCAAAAATCATCCCATTCCTTTGGTTCCATATGCTCCAACAACCAAGTATCATGATTTCCATGAAGTGGTCAATTTTATATCTGTGTTTAGCATCAATAATCATATTGTTGATCTCCATATCTGAATTCCATTCAAATCCAATGTTCCACCAGAAACCTTGACTAAATGGACAAGAGAATAGTAGATGGGTCCTATCTTCATTGTCTTCATTGTTGCATAGAACACATACAGTGGAATCTAGGTGCATGCCTTTTCTGGTCAAAAGATCACATGTATTTATCCTGTCACTTAGCATGAGCCAACAGAAAAATTTATGTCTTGGAAGACAACATGATTTCCATATCCATTTAAATGTGTCAGCAGCATCTTCACCATTCATAAGGTATCCATAGATCTTTTTTGTAATATTCTTATTGTTTCCCCAGTTGAAAGTCCATGTGTCCTTATCGTCTGTATTTCTGATATTGTTTAGTTCCCCTTACAAAGAGTGAAGTTGCTGATGGGCTTGAATGGAAAGTGAAAGTTGGAACAAACTATAAATATTATCCAGTTTCTTGGCTTCTTTGATTGATATGCTTTCCATTTGAGTGAAAGAGTGAAGCTCAGGGTATTTGATCTTCCTAATGTCCCCATTCCATATGTCGTCCCATAATAAATTAGTGCTGAAGGAAATATGCCCTAGAGGCAATAATAAAGTTATTATTTATTTCCTTATATCATGATAAATGTTTATTATTCATGCTAGAATTGTATTAACTGGAAACATAATACATGTGTGAATACATAGACAAACAGAGTGTCACTAGTATGCCTCTACTTGACTAGCTCATTAATCAAAGATGGTTATGTTTCCTAGCCATGAACAAAGAGTTGTTATTTGATTAACGAGATCACATCATTAGTTGAATGATCTGATTGACATGACCCATTCCATTAGCATAGCACCCGATCGTTTAGTATGTTGCTATTGCTTTTATCCATGACTTATACATGTTCCTTTAACTATGAGATTATGCAACTCCCGTTTACCATAGGAACACTTTGTGTGCTACCAAACGTCACAACGTAACTGGGTGATTATAAAGGTGCTCTACAGGTGTCTCCGAAGGTACATGTTGGGTTGACATATTTCGAGATTAGGATTTGTCACTCCGATTGTCGGAGAGGTATCTCTGGGCCCTCTCGGTAATGCACATCACATAAGCCTTGCAAGCATTGCAACTAATGTGTTAGTTGTGAGATGATGTATTACGGAACGAGTAAAGAGACTTGCCGGTAACGAGATTGAACTAGGTATTGGATACCGACGATCGAATCTCGGGCAAGTAACATACCGATGACAAAGGGAACAAACGTATGTTGTTATGCGGTCTGACCGATAAAGATCTTCGTAGAATATGTAGGAGCCAATATGGGCATCCAGGTCCCGCTATTGGTTATTGACTGGAGACGTGTCTCGGTCATGTCTACATTGTTCTCGAACCCGTAGGGTCCGCACGCTTAAGGTTTCGATGACAGTTGTATTATGAGTTTATGAGTTTTGATGTACCGAAGGAGTTCGGAGTCCCGGATGAGATCGGGGACATGACGAGGAGTCTCGAAATGGTCGAGACGTAAAGATCGATATATTGGACGACTATATTCGGACATCGGAAGGGTTCTGAGTGATTCGGGTATTTTCGGGAGTACCGGGGAGTTACGGGATTACGGGAGAAGTAATGGGCCTTGATGGGCTTTAGTGGGAAGAGGAAAAGGCTGCTGCGCCCCCCCTCCCCTTTGGTCCGAATTGGACTAGGGAAAAGGGGGCCGGCCACCTTTCCTACTCCTCCTATTCCTTCTCCCTTCCTCCCCTTGTGGTGGACTCCTACTAGGACTTGGAGTCCTAGTAGGACTCCATATGCTGGCCGCACCTTTTGCCTTGGCCGGCCTCCTCCTCCTCCATCCTTTATATACTGAGGCAAGGGGCACCCCATAGACACACAAGTTGATCTACGGATCGTTCCTTAGCCGTGTGCGGTGCCCCCTTCCACCAAATTCCACCTCGGTCATATCGTTACAGTGCTTAGGCGAAGCTCTGCGCCGGTAACACATCAAGATCGTCACCACGCCGTCGTGCTGACGGAACTCTTCCCCGACGCTTTGCTGGATCGGAGCCCGGGGATCGTCATCGAGCTGAACGTGTGCAGAACTCGGAGGTGCCGTACGTTCGGTGCTTAGATCGGTTGGATCGTGAAGAAGTACGACTACATCAACCGCGTTGATATAACGCTTCCGCTTTCAGTCTACGAGGGTACGTAGACAAACACTCTCCCCTCTCGTTGCTGTGCATCACCATGATCTTGCGTGTGCGTAGGATTTTTTTTTTTTTGAAATTACTACGTTCCCCAACAGTGGCATCCGAGCCTAGGTTTTTTATGGTTTGATGTTATTTGCACGAGTAGAACACAAGTGAGTTGTGGACGATACAAGTCATACTGCCTACCAGCATGTCATACTTTGGTTCAGCGGTATTGTTGGACGAGACGATCCGGACCAACCTTACGCGTACGCTTACGCGAGACCGGTTCCCTCGACGTGCTTTGCACATAGATGGCTTGCGGAAGACTGTCTCTCCAACTTTAGTTGAACCGAGTGTGGCTACGCCCGGTCCTTGAGAAGGTTAAAACGGAGTCTATTTGACAAACTATCGTTGTGGTCTTAATGCGTAGGTAAGATGAGTTCTTGCTTAAAGCCCGTAGCAGCCACGTAAAACTTGCAACAACAAAGTAGAGGACGTCTAACTTGTTTTTGCAGGGCATGTTGTGATGTGATATGGTCAAGACGTGATGCTAAATTTTATTGTATGAGATGATCATGTTTTGTAACCGAGTTATCGGCAACTGGCAGGAGCCATATGGTTGTCGCTTTATTGTATGCAATGCAATCGCGATGTAATGCTTTACTTTATTACTAAGCGGTAGTGATAGTCGTAGAAGCATAAGATTGGCGAGACGACAACGATGCTGTGATGAAGATCAAGGTGTCGCGCCGGTGACGATGGTGATCATGACGGTGCTTCGAAGATGGAGATCACAAGCACAAGATGATGATGGCCATATCATATCACTTATATTGATTGCATGTGATGTTTATCCTTTTATGCATCTTATCTTGCTTTGGTTGACGGTAGCATTATAAGATGATCTCTCACTAAATTATCAAGAAGTGTTCTCCCTGAGTATGCACCGTTGCGAAAGTTCTTCGTGCTGAGACACCACGTGATGATCGGGTGTGATAGGCTCTACGTTCAAATACAACGGGTGCAAAACAGTTGCACACGCGGAATACTCAGGTTTAACTTGACGAGCCTAGCATATACAGATATGGCCTCGGAACACAGAGACCGAAAGGTCGAGCGTGAATCATATAGTAGATATGATCAACATAAATGATGTTCACCATTGAAACTACTCCATCTCACGTGATGATCGGACATGGTTTAGTTGATTTGGATCACGTGATCACTTAGAGGATTAGAGAGATGTCTATCTAAGTGGGAGTTCTTAAGTAATATGATTAATTGAACTTAAATTTATCATGAACTTAGTCCTGGTAGTATTAGCATATCTATGTTGTAGATCAATAGCTCGCGTTGTTGCTTTCATATGTTTATTTTGATATGTTCCTAGAGAAAATTGTGTTGAAAAATGTTAGTAGCAATGATGCGGATTGGATCCGTGATCTGAGGTTGATCCTCATTGCTGCACAGAAGAATTATGTCCTTGATGCACCGCTAGGTGACGGACCTTTTGCAGGAGCAGATGCAGACGTTATGAACGTTTTGCTAGCTCAATATGATGACTACTTAATAGTTTAGTGCACCATGCTTAACGGCTTAAGAATCGGGACTTCAAAGATGTTTTTGAACGTCATGGACCATACAAGATGTTCCAGGAGTTGAAGTTAATATTTCAAGCAAATACCCGAGTTGAGAGATATGAAGTCTCCAACAAGTTCTATAGCTAAAAGATGGAGGAGAATCGCTCAACTAGTGAGCATGTGCTCAGATAGTCTGAGTACTACAATCGCTTGAATCAAGTGGGAGTTAATCTTCCAGATAAAATAGTGATTGACAGAATTCTCTAGCCACCATCACCAAGTTAGTAGAACTTCGTGATGAACTATAATATGCAAGGGATAACGGAAAATATTCCCAAGCTCTTCGCGATGCTAAAATCAGCGAAGGTAGAAATCAAAGAAAAACATCAAGTGTTGATGGTTGACAAGATTACTAGTTTCAAGAAAAGGGCAAAAGGAAAGAAGGGGAACTTCAAGAAGAACGGCAAGCAAGTTGCTGCTCAAGTGAAAAAGCCCAAGTCTAGTCCTAAGCCTAAGACTAAGTGCTTCTACTGCAAAGAGACTGGTCACTGGAAGCGGAACTACCCCAAGTGATTGGCGGATAAGAAGGATGGCAAAGTGAACATAAGTATATTTGATATACGTGTTATTGATGTGTACTTTACTAGTGTTCATAGCAACCCCTCAGTATTTGGTACTAGTTCAGTTGCTAAAATTTAGTAACTCGAAACGGGAGTTGCAGAATGAACAAAGACTAGTTAAAGGGCAAGGTGACGATGTGTGTTGGAAGTGGTTCCAAGATTGATATGATCATCATCACACACTACCTATACTTTCGGGATTAGTGTTAAAACTAAATAAGTGTTATTTGGTGTTTGCGTTGAGCATGAATATGATTTGATCATGTTAATTGCAATACAGTTATTCATTTAAAGTTAGAGAACAATTGTTGTTCTGTTTACATGAATAAAACCTTCTATGGTAATACACACCAATGAAAATAGTTCATTAGATCTCGATCGTAGTGATACACATATTCATAATATTGAAACCAAAAAGATGCGAAGTTAATAATGATAGTGCAACCTATTTGTGGCACTGCCGTTTAGGTCATATTGGTGTAAAGCGCATGAAGAAACTCCATGCTGATGGGATTTTGGAATCACTTGATTATGAATCACTTGATGCTTGCGAACCATGCCTCTTGGGCAAGATGACTAAAACGCCGTTCTCCGGAACAATGGAGCAAGTAACAGATTTGTTGGAAATCATACATACTGATGTATGTGGTCCGATGAATATTAAGGCTCGCGATAAGTATCATTATTTTCAGAACTTCACAGATGATTTAAGCAGATATGGGTATATCTACTTAATGAAACATAAGTCTGAAACGTTTGAAAAGTTCAAAGAATTTCAGAGTGAAGTGGATAACCATCGTAACAAGAAAATAAAAAGTTTCTACGATATGATCGCAGAGGTAAAATATTTGAGTTACGAGTTTTGGCCTTCAGTTAAAAACCGTGTGGAATAGTTTCACAAATTCATGCCACCTGGAACACCACAGCATAATGGTGTGTCCGAACGTCATAACCGTACTTTATTGGATATAGTACAATCTATGATGTTTCTTACCGATTTACCAATATCGTTTTGGGATCATGCATTAGAGACAACTGCATTCACGTTAAAAGGGGCACCATCTAAATCCGTTGAGACGACACCGTATGAACTATGGTTTAGCAATAAACCTAAGCTGTCGTTTCTTAAAGTTTGGGGCTGCGATGCTTATGTGAAAAAGCTTCAACCTGATAAGCTCGAACCCAAATCGGAGAAATGTGTCTTCATAGGATATCCAAAGGAAACTGTTGGATACACCTTCTATCACAGATCCGAAGGCAAGACTTTTGTTGCTAAGTTCGGAAACTTTCTAGAGAAAGAGTTTCTTTCGAAAGAAGTGAGTGGGAGGCAAGTAGAACTTGATAAGGTAATTGTACCTTCTCCCTTATTGGAAAGTAGTTCATCACAGAAAACTGTTCCTGTGACTACTACACCAATTAGTGAGGAAGCTAATGATGATGATCATGTAACTTCAAGATCAAGTTACTACCGAATCTCGTAAGTAAACCAGAGTGAGATCCGCACCAGAGTGGTACGGTAATCCTGTTCTGGAAGTCATGTTACTAGACCATGACGAACTTGCAAACTATGAGGAAGCGATGATGAGCCCAGATTCCGCAAAATGGTTAGAGGCCATGAAATCTGAGATATGATCCATGTATGAGAACAAAGTATGGACTTTGATGGATTTGCCCAATGATCGGCAAGCCAAAGAAAATAAATGGATCTTGAAGAGGAAGACGGACACTGATAGTAGTGTTACTATCTACAAAGCTAGAATTGTCGCAAAAGGTTTTCGACAAGTTCAAGGTGTTGACTACGATGAGAGTTTCTCACTCGTATCTATGCTTAAGTCTGTCCGAATCATGTTAGCAATTGCCGCATTTTATGAAATCCGGCAAATGAATAAACAAAACTACATTCCTTGATGGATTTATTAAATAAGAGTTGTATACGATGCAACTAGAAGGTTTTGTCGATCCTGAAGGTGTTAACAAAATATGCAAGCTCCAGCGATCCATCTATGGACTGGTGCAAGCATCTCGGAGTTGGAATATACGCTTTGATAAGTTGATCAAAGCATATAGTTTTATACAGACTTGCGGTGAAGCCTGTATTTACAAGAAAGTGAGTGGGAGCACTACAGTATTTCTGATAAGTATATGTAAATGACATATTATTAATCGGAGATAATGTAGAATTATTCTGTAAAGCATAAAGGAGTATTTGAAAGGAGTTTTTCGAAGAAGGACCTCGGTAAAGCTGCTTACATATTGAGCATCAAGATCTATAGAGATAGATCAAGACGCTTGATAAGTTTTTCAATAAGTACATACCTTGAAAAGATTTTGAAGTAGTTCAAAATGGAACAGTCAAAGAAAGAGTTCTTGCCTGTATTACAAGGTGTGAAATTGAGTAAGACTCAAAGCCCGACCACGGCAGAAGATAGAAAGAGAATGAAAGTCATTCCCTATGCCTCAGCCATAGGTTCTATAAAGTATGCCATGCTGTATACCAGACCTATTGTACACCCTACCCTGAGATTGGCACGGGAGTACAATAGTGATCTAGGAGTAGATCACTGGACGGCGGTCAAAATTATCCTTAGTGGAATAAGGATATGTTTCTCGATTATGGAGGTGACAAAAAGGTTCGTCGTAAAAGGTTACGTCGATGCAAGTTTTGACACTAATCTGGATGACTCTAAGTCTCAATCTAGATACATATTGAAAGTGGGAGCAATTAGCTAAAGTAGCTCCGTGCAGAGCATTGTAGACATAGAAAATTGCAAAATACATAACGGAACTGAATGTGGCAGACCCGTTGACTAAACTTCTCTCACAAGCAAAAGCCACACTATAGTACTCTTTGGGTGTTAATCACATAGCAATGTGAACTAGATTACTGAATCTAGTAAACCCTTTGGGTGTTGGTCACATATCGATGTGAACTATTGCTGATAAATCACATGGCGATGTGAACTAGATTATTGACTCTAGTGCAAGTGGGAGACTGAAGGAAATATGCCCTAGAGGCAATAATAAAGTTATTATTTATTTCCTTATATCATGATAAATGTTTATTATTCATGCTAGAATTGTATTAACTGGAAACATAATACATGTGTGAATACATAGACAAACAGAGTGTCACTAGTATGCCTCTACTTGACTAGCTCATTAATCAAAGATGGTTATGTTTCCTAGCCATGAACAAAGAGTTGTTATTTGATTAACGAGATCACATCATTAGTTGAATGATCTGATTGACATGACCCATTCCATTAGCATAGCACCCGATCGTTTAGTATGTTGCTATTGCTTTTATCCATGACTTATACATGTTCCTTTAACTATGAGATTATGCAACTCCCGTTTACCATAGGAACACTTTGTGTGCTACCAAACGTCACAACGTAACTGGGTGATTATAAAGGTGCTCTACAGGTGTCTCCGAAGGTACATGTTGGGTTGACATATTTCGAGATTAGGATTTGTCACTCCGATTGTCGGAGAGGTATCTCTGGGCCCTCTCGGTAATGCACATCACATAAGCCTTGCAAGCATTGCAACTAATGTGTTAGTTGTGAGATGATGTATTACGGAACGAGTAAAGAGACTTGCCGGTAACGAGATTGAACTAGGTATTGGATACCGACGATCGAATCTCGGGCAAGTAACATACCGATGACAAAGGGAACAAACGTATGTTGTTATGCGGTCTGACCGATAAAGATCTTCGTAGAATATGTAGGAGCCAATATGGGCATCCAGGTCCTGCTATTGGTTATTGACTGGAGACGTGTCTCGGTCATGTCTACATTGTTCTCGAACCCGTAGGGTCCGCACGCTTAAGGTTTCGATGACAGTTGTATTATGAGTTTATGAGTTTTGATGTACCGAAGGAGTTCGGAGTCCCGGATGAGATCGGGGACATGACGAGGAGTCTCGAAATGGTCGAGACGTAAAGATCGATATATTGGACGACTATATTCGGACATCGGAAGGGTTCTGAGTGATTCGGGTATTTTCGGGAGTACCGGGGAGTTACGGGATTACGGGAGAAGTAATGGGCCTTGATGGGCTTTAGTGGGAAGAGGAAAAGGCTGCTGCGCCCCCCCTCCCCTTTGGTCCGAATTGGACTAGGGAAAAGGGGGCCGGCCACCTTTCCTACTCCTCCTATTCCTTCTCCCTTCCTCCCCTTGTGGTGGACTCCTACTAGGACTTGGAGTCCTAGTAGGACTCCATATGCTGGCCGCACCTTTTGCCTTGGCCGGCCTCCTCCTCCTCCATCCTTTATATACTGAGGCAAGGGGCACCCCATAGACACACAAGTTGATCTACGGATCGTTCCTTAGCCGTGTGCGGTGCCCCCTTCCACCAAATTCCACCTCGGTCATATCGTTACAGTGCTTAGGCGAAGCTCTGCGCCGGTAACACATCAAGATCGTCACCACGCCGTCGTGCTGACGGAACTCTTCCCCGACGCTTTGCTGGATCGGAGCCCGGGGATCGTCATCGAGCTGAACGTGTGCAGAACTCGGAGGTGCCGTACGTTCGGTGCTTAGATCGGTTGGATCGTGAAGAAGTACGACTACATCAACCGCGTTGATATAACGCTTCCGCTTTCAGTCTACGAGGGTACGTAGACAAACACTCTCCCCTCTCGTTGCTGTGCATCACCATGATCTTGCGTGTGCGTAGGAATTTTTTTTTGAAATTACTACGTTCCCCAACAAGTGCAACCAGATTTGATGTCACAAGTAGTCATTTCCCTGAAGTAGTCATACATTTTCATGCAATCTTTCCACCAAAAGTATCATTTGCTTCCGTTGTAATGAGGGACCTCTTTGTTGTGGTAGTGAGCTTCCCATATTAATTTTACCCATGGGACATCCACTTTGTTATAGAATTTGAATAGGTGCTTTATGAGTAGAGCTTTATTTTGTTCTCTCAAATTTAAAACCCCTAGTCCTCCTTGCTGTTTGGGTTTGCATATCATATCCCAGCTGGCCAGGCATTTACCACCATTATTTATTTCATTTCCATACCAGAGAAAATTTCTGCTTGATTTATCCACATGGTCCAAAATGGTGACATGGACTTTAAGAGAACACATAGCAAATATAGGCATTGATGCAACAACAGAGTTGACATAAGTGAGTCTTCCTGAATGGTTCATGAACCTGGCAACCCCTGATAGTCTCTTATCATTCTGGATATAATTGGAATTAGGTCATGAACAGATGGTTTAGTGGTGCCCATAGGTAGCCCAAGGTAAGTGAAAGGAAGACTTTCAACTTTACAGCCAAAAGAGCTTGCAAGATTGTTGATAGATTGTTGATCCATATTTATTGGAATCATGGATGATTTGCTGTAGTTAACAAATAGCCCAGTGGACATACTGAATAGGTTAAGCAGGTATTTGAGATGGCTGAGTTGTTCTTCATCAGCAGGCATGATCAATAGAGTATCATCAGCATATTGAATAATAGGGTAGTCAAGACCGCCTGGTTTGTGGGTAGAGTGATTTCCCCATTTGCCCAAGCAGCATTAATAATAGACTGAAGAAGATCAGCAGCAATGATATATAGGAGTGGAGAGTGAGGATCTCCTTGTCTGACTCCTCTTTTGCATAAATTTTTTTTCCCAGCAACACCATTTAATAGGACAGATGTTGATGCAGTATTGAGAATATTGGTTACCCATTTTATCCATCTTGGACCAAAACCCTTAGCTTTCAACATGGCAGTAATGGCACTGTATTCAATCTTGTCAAAAGCTTTCTCAAAATCAAGTTTGAGAATGACAATAGATTTTCTAGACTTATGGCATAGATGAATGTATTCAAATGCAAATCCCAAGCAGTCCTGGATATTTCTCCCTTTTATGAAACCATATTGATTCTGATGAATGACAGAGGTAATGATTTTCTGAGCTCTGTTGGCCATAAGTTTTGTGATGATTTTAAGAGGAAGGCTGACCAGGGAAATGGGTTTGAAGTCATTCATGCCAATAGGATTATTAATCTTTGGGATGAGAGTAATAAAAGTTGTATTAATGCTCTGAATATCAATGTTTCCTTCAAAAAAGTCCCATATCATAGTGTAAATATCTTGTTTGATAATATCCCCACATTTCTTCAGCAATAAGCCATTAAAACCATCAGACCCTGGAGCTCTGTCAGAGTGGATGTCTTTAATAACCTGGTCAATTTCATCCATGGTAAAAGGTGCCTCAAGTTCAGATAAATCTTTAGGCTGAATAAGTTCCTCAAGGTTGAATAACATAGGGGGTTGATAGCTTTTCCCAATCTGTCTTTGTATGATTTCCAAATAATGGCAGCCTTGTCATCATGATTTTGGAAAGGAGTCCCATCTTCATCTTGTAAGGAAGTTATGAAATTCTTCCTGTAGCTTTGTGTAGCCATGGCATGAAAAAATTCAGTATTTTCATCATCAAGTTGAATACTCCTCATCTTAAACCTGGATTTCCAATATATCCTTTTTACTTCCAGCAACTTGGCTATGTGATTCTCGATAATAGTTCTGAAGTTTGTTTCAATAGTGCTCAGATTCCTTTGATCCTCAATGCCATCAATCATAGATAGAACATAGTTGCAAGCAGAAATATTGGTATTAAGTTTTGAAAGATTTTTGCTACATTTTTTTAAACCCATTCTGAGACATTTAAACCTGGCAGCAGTATCCTTGGCAGAATTTGTCAATTGTTGATTTCTGTTCCAACACTGAATAACAGTCTCATAGAACCCATCAAATTCAAGCCAATAATTTTCAAATCTGAATATAGAGGATTTTGGAATATCACAGCCTATCTGGATATGTATAGGAATATGATCTGATGTTACTCTAGCAAGTGGGTGGGCTAGAGTATTTGGGAATGTCAGGGTCCAGTTGGCAGAGGTAAAAATCCAGTCAAGCTTCTCCAGAAGTGGAGAGTCCTGCATGTTAGACCATGTGAAATTCCTACCCTTGATAGGTATTTCTACAAGATCCTGTTGTTGAATTAGGCTGTTAAACATAATCATATTATTGGTGTCTCCTCCTGGCCTGTTTCTGTTAAGTGGGCTCCTTATTAAATTGAAATTCCCCATTAGAATCCAATGATCCATTTGAGAAGCATCTATATTGTTCAACCAGTCAAAAAATTCAGTTCTGTCATCATTGTGGCAGGGTCCATAAATATTGCTGACGAAGAAAATGTTCCCAGATAGATTGCATGATAATCTCACAGTGATTTGGTATGTACTTTGACTAACTACAGTTCCAGTAAAGAGATTGCCATTCCATATAGTAATAATTCCTCCTGATAGGCTAACAGATGCAGTATATGCAAATTGGTTGAATCTTCTCGGTGAAAAATTTCTGATGTAAGCTTGGTCAAAATAATCTCGCTTAGTTTCTTGCAAGCAAATAATTCCACAGTTGCTCTCTTCGATTTTTGCTCTAACATCATCCCATCTAATCTGGGAATTTATCCCTCTGACATTCCAATTTAGAATGTTCCAGTTTCTATTCATTGATCAGATTAGTATGGCACTGTTTATCTTGGATAGACTTAATCATATCCAAAGAAACATGGTAACAGTCATGGGATGTGATGAAATAAGGCAGCCATGTGATTTGATAATTTAAACTGTTCAGAAGCATCTGACACATACTTAATTGACCATTCAGACCTCTTAAAGCAAAATATAAATAGTGCATGATGTTCCACTCATAAGCAAATAATATGGAGTCTAGCTCCTTACAACCCAAATACTTAATAAAAACTGATAAAATAGCCCAAAAGTAGATAAAGTAAACACACACTCTGAAAGCATCATTGATCTTGATATAACAAGACCAATAAGAGCAACTTGAATCTTTATTCATGGTCCACCTTGGCCAACAGCTTCTCCTCAGAGACCTCCTCAGGAGGAATCATGCACTGCATAGTAGCAAGGGCTTGGATAGTTCCAAGTGGAAGGCAAGTGGTGGAGGAGCAGTTGGGTCTCTGGCTTCGTGTTCAAACTCAGTGTTCAGATTCTTCTGACAGTCGCTGATGTTCTTTGCTTTGTTTGCAGCAGCTTCATTCTTGAATCCCACACTCAGACCAGCAAGGCGGCGGCTACGGCGCAGATCATTTACATCCAGTGGAGCATTGGCCTTCTTTCTTTTGTTGATCACATGCACGGAGGGGATGGCAGGAGGAGCAATTGGTTCCTTAAGCAGTCCCTGTGATGGCTCAGCAGATGGAGAGTTTGGAATACTGGCCATGAAATCAAGCATGGCAGGTGACATGTCAAACTCATGTTCATGCGGCAGGGCAACTGCATTAGAACCAGGGAGATCCAGCTCTTCAGAGATCTTAACAGAGGAGATCAACGGTTCAGGTGGAATTTCAGTAACAACAGTCAGCAGACATTTCTTCACAGGTCCATGGACATCATCAACATTGATTAACTGGACACGGGTACTGACCACAGCAACACCATCTAGCATCTCAAGGACCTCAGGTGCATTGGTGATAATTTTTGACATCATGTCATGCAGAGCAACAAATGCATCAGCAGCTTCAATAGCAGGTTGATACGGCTGATCCTGATGAGCAATCTTAGGGTCTTGGGGCGGGGTGTTAACCATGGGAATGTCGGCTTGTGCATCTTCAGGGGCATGGTGGGCAGCAGGCGCAGCATGAGGGTTTTCATTGTGAACAAAATCAGCATCATGCCAAATACCACCAAAAGGAGCGTGAGGCATAGGATGCAAGACACCGTCAGGTGGGATCGGATCTTCATCGCCACCCATAGCCCCAAGGAGTTCAGTTGATAGAATATACACAACACTAGTCCAAGATTGCCCAGGGCCATAATCATCTAGGCTTTCACATATGACATGACTGACAGGAATTTCTAAAAGATCAGGCACTCTAATCTTGACCAATATGCGAGCTCTATTGGATAAATCTCTGTTCCATACTAAAAACTTAGCAAGCCCACTGACAGATTCACGAACCTTGTCTGGCCTCCATGCCTCAAGAGGGAAATTGACCATCATGATCCAAACATCATGGGAGAAGGTGCAGTCTCGATAGTTGATACCTCGGTCGTGGCGGATCACACGTAGTGTCGAGTCTCCTACGAAGTAGGGACTGTTGGCGATAGCAGTGTCGATGTCGCAGGCGTGCTGGAAGCGGACGAGTGCGGCTCCCATGCCGCACCTTGACACCTCAGCAATGCGGAAGCCACGCTCATGGTCGAGATAGTGATGAATGAGCATGGCGTCCGTGTCGAACTGGTTGGGGTCCGGCGGCGGGGCGAGGGGGATGATGGCCCAGTCCCCCGATTGAACCAGAGCTTCTCCGCCAAGGTAGTGGAAGGATCGACGACGGCGGTTTCCATGAGCCTCGATGATGGCAGTGCCAGGGGGAAGGAGCGGGAGGGGTCGCATGGGTAGGTGGCCATGGTGGCGGAGGAAGTTGGGGCGACAAAGGAGAAGCACGACGGAGCAGAGCAGGGGTGTAATGAGGAGCAGGGGGTTTGGCAGGCTTGGTGGTCGAATATAGGGGGAGGGGTGGGGTTTGGGGGAGACGAGTCGTCAACTGGGTAATCGGGTACGGGTGTGGCCGGGCGAGGGGGAGTTTGGTGGGATTTGACCCGATAAACAAGGGTTTTGTTTTTGGATAAAAGGCATAATCTGGAGACATGCCCGTAACGAAAACAAGATCGGCATCTAAACTGATTTCTGCAATCAATACGCAGGTGACCAGAGGATAAGCATTTACTGCAGAAAGATAAATTATGAGGCTTAAGGTGACCAGGTGGGTCAGGTACGGTGTGGTGGGCTTGATTGGGCCGGTGGTTGGAGACGGATGTGGGCTGAGCTCCAGCCAGAAGAAGGGTGGTAATGGGCTGTGGTGGATCGGAAGGCCTCGTAGTATGGTCTCTACGGGTAGAATTTAGAATGACGAGGATCTCGCTCGCCGTTGGCACGTGATCCGAGGTTGACGGGATATGGTTGGCGGCCGCCGGAGTTGAGCATGGAGAAGGGTTGGGTGGATGCCGATCACCGATGGGAATGGAATTTGCACCGGTGAGAAGACCTGGATTAGATTTGGAGACCGTGGTCCATTCTTGATCTAGTTCATAAAGCCAAAGATTGTATTCTCTAGTCCATGAAGGACCACCAAAACCCCATAGGTGAAAATGACATGAAAAACTAGGGCATCGAAAAGATCTTAAACGATAGATCATAAATCCAACCGCCTTTGATATAACAGAGAATTTGAAAACTTGTCCACGAATGTGAGAAACATTGAGATGCGGTGGAGATCCCCCAATGCAAGACTCTAGGGCTAGGCCAACGTGTTCAACATTCAAGAGGAAGGAAGAGTGGCTAAAAGAGACCACCAGATGAAAAGCGTGGTTTGGATCATGGCAATGAACAGAGGTGGAGAATCGTGCTCTAACCTTGTTTGCAATTTCCACCCCCGGAGAAAGGTCCAAGAGGGGTGTCACCATCTTGGCCGGAGGGATTCACAGAGATGGAGCGCCATGGATCGCCGTTAGAGTCGCCAAGGGAGTCGCCAGAGGGGTGCTGGTGGAGGGGAGCGCCATGAATAATTCTTTCTATGGAACGTTCTTATATTATGGGACGAAGGGAGTAGTAGTAAATGTGTATGTGCAATGCACATTGATATTATGTAATATATTAATTACACGTAAATATTAGGTAGAATATTATTTATGTATTAAGTATGTGATTCACATTGACGTTAATATTTGATATGATATTAACTGCACATTAAACATGCTAAGCGTTCATCATTGGAGCAACATGAGTTGTTGGATTGACCTGATTTGATGGTCAGGATTTGTTAGATCGGCCCCTTTGAGTCTTTTTGTATTTGGTATAGGTATAGATATAGATGTCATTTCGCTAGTCAGTTTTGTTTATAACTCGTCAAAAATATCATCGTTTCATGGGATGTTTGCTCAAAAGTGTCATTAGGTAGCTAAGAAATGCCATCATTTCATTAGATGTTTGCTCAAAATCCAATTAGACACTGACACTGGCAGGTCAAACCTGTTTTTTTAGGGTAGAAGGTCAAATCCGTTGACCATGGTGTATGACCAAAATATCTCTGGACCCACATGTCTGCTCTCTCTATCTCACAATGATAGGTGTGGGCCTCAGTTGTCAGGAGTAAGCAAACAAAAAAATTTAGAGAAAAAATAAGAACGTTGTTGGGAATCGAGTGAGACCTAAGCTTTATCATACTGAGATAGAGGGAGAGCTGACATGTTGGTCCACGGGTATTTTGGTTATTATCTATACCTATTAATAAAAGAAATAGGTATTCTTAGTCCGTCATGTTATTTTATAGAAAACTCCTTGATGTTTCTGACATTAAACTCATAGTACATATTAAATGTTTTTTTAAATACTCATATCTTCTAAACCGTAACTTCAAATTTAACATGTTATATATGGAATTTGATTAGGAAATTATAGAGAATTTGAATATAATGTTATTTTACCTACTAACCATTTAAAAAATACTATCTAGGGTGTATGGAATTTGATTAGGAAAATATAGAGAATTTGAATATAATGTTATTTTACCTACTAACCATTTAAAAAAAATACTATCTAGGGTGCAATCTTAATCAACAGTGCATTATCCGTCTTTCTTTCATATATGTATTAAATCTACATGCAAGCCTTGTTTAAAATAGAAGACATGTGGAGTCTTGAACTTGCGCTTTTATAGGCAAAAACCATCTTTGTTTGGGCCGTAGCTACAAATACTCAGATTATAGACCATTTTTTGTAAATTAAGAGCGCGTCTCCTCTCCCGCGACTACATCGCCCCCGCCGGCCGCCGGTCGCGACCCACCTCCTCCCCCGCGCGCCTCTCCCTTCTCCTTCCTCTCTGCCGTCGTCGCCAGCGCCCGCTGCGGGCCTCGCCTGGGCGACGCTGGTGGCGGCGGCCCCTGGCCTTTCCCCTCTTGGGTGTTCGTCGGCGCGGGATGGGGCGACCCCGGGCGCTGTTTCTAGGCGGCGGTGGTCCAGCGCGGCGGCGGGGTTCCTAGCGCGAGCGGGGATGGACTTTCTGGTCAGCGGTGTCGCCGTTGGCAGCGGGGCGACGCGGTGGCGCGGTCTGGCGGCGCCCGCTCGGCCCAGATATGGGCCCTTCGGGCCCCGTCTGGGCCTGGGCGGGTCGGCGGCGGGGTGGGTCTGCTTCGTGGATTCTGCGAGGCGGGGGAGAGGCGATGAGCGGCAGGGTGCTGGCGGCGCCATCGCCGGCTTGCTGCAGCGTGGCGGCGCCATCGCCGGCTTGCTGCAGCATGGCGGTGGGGCTTAGCGGGCCCGTTTCGGGCCTGGCCGGGCTAGGGGTGGCCTGGCATGCCCTGCTGCCGCGTCCGGACGGCTACCGCGACGGTGCCGGAAGCTCTGGCCTCCCGCACGATGGCGGTGGAGGTGGTTCCCTCCCAGGGCTGCTTCTCCCTTCGCGGGGTGCTTCTTTCCGGTCCTCTTGGCCTCGTGTTGGTGTTCGCAGTGAGGCGGCGTGGGTGGCGGCGCAACCGCGATGGCGCTTGGTGGTGAGCGGCGGTCTGGTTGGTCGGCTCTGGTCCGTTGGGTGGTGGGGTTTGGAGTGCCGGAGAAATCCTTGCCGGTGTTCGGCTCCGATGAGGTGATACCTGCGGGTGCCACTATTCCTTCCTGAAGGGTGTCGGTGATATCCATCCCCCACCTCCCTCCGCGTGCCGGGGAAACAATGTCATGGTCCAAGAAAATATAAATTGCCATGGTGAAAGTAAATTTGCCATTGGCTAGCAATGTTTGCTTAAAATTTGTTTTTTACTGTTTATCTAGATATTGGCGGAAAACATAAAAACTAGGGTGTTTAACAACACAAACTAAGAAAAAAATTGGTTTCCCTGAAAATCGCCATGCTTTTATATTTTCATTTTCAAGAAACAAAAGAAATCACACACATGAAATTTCCATGATAAAATAAAAATAAAAATGACATGCCACTAAAAATAAAATTGACATGTTATTAAAAACAAAATTGCCATCCACTACAAAATAAAATTTTCATGTTTAAAAAATAAAATGCCATGCTCCTAAATAGTAAAATTGCCATGAAATGATTGATAAATTTTTATTTGTTCCAAAGAATTGCCATGAATTAGAATGTTTTATGTCACGCTACATACATATATGTTTGCCATAATCCAATTAAAAAATGTCACGATTGAATTAATAAAATTTCCATGTTACATAAATGTATTTTGCCAAGGTAGGTCTACTAGATTTGCCATGGTAACTCTAATATATTTTTCATAATCCAATTAATAAAATTTCGTGACATTAAAAATGAAAATGTCAGGTTATCAATGAACAAGAAAAATTTAGGAAGTTGCCATGGGCACATGACAAAAATTCTGTTTGATCCAAAGAATTTCCATGAATTATAAAAGTTTGTGTCATGCTATGTCATGCTACATACATAAATATATGCCAATGTAAGTCTACTTAATTTGCCATGGTAACTCTAATGTATTTGCTATGATCCAATTAATAAAATTTCCATGACATTAAAAATAAAATTTCCATGCTATTAATAAAAAATTAGGAAGTTGCCATGGGCGCATGAAAAATTCCGTAGGAATTTCCCAGAAACAAGGCAAAATTAGGGATTTGCCAAGCTACATAAGATAAATTTGTCACATGTCCGATAATTGCCAATAGAATCTACAAATAAAAATGACATGATGGAGTGAATTTTCCATGGAATCTACAATAAAAAATTTGAAGGTGCAAGTGCATCTAGTGCCACCCCTAGTTGGTTTTGGAGTATTGACGACAAACCTGGTTGAGGGACTAATGTGTTTGTGATAATTGCAGGATAACACAGGTAGTAGTCCCTCATTGATTCGGTTTACCTACCGGAGATGACCCCTAAAAATGTATGAAGACATTGACGACAATGGTGGTATATGAAGATATTCATATTGAAAACTATGACATGAGAAAACATTGAGTGAAGACTATGGAGCGCGAAGACTTAGTCGTTTCGTTGTTTCTTTTTATTATTTGTTTAGTCATAGGAACCACCGTACTGTTAAGTGGGGTCCAAGTGAACAAAGTCAGAGTGACTGAAGTGATGCTCAACCAAAATCCTATGTCTTCGAGCGAAGACAATGAGAGCAAATCTTATCCAGAGCTGGATGAGTCAGCTTTGCTTGTAGCCAAGTAAAGTTGTCGTGTGTGTTTGAAATCTGACCGTTGGAACACGTGTCAGTTCCTTAGTGACCCAGGGTCATTTTGGACATATCAGGTCGGGTTGCCTAGTGGCTATAAATAGCCCACCCCCTACACCATAAATTGGTGGCTGCTCAGAGTTAGTGCACGGCTTTTGTCGTTTTGAGAGCAACCCACCTCGAAGCCTTTGAGAGAGAGAAATCCTTGCGAGGACAAAGCCCAAACACCTAGAGCCAAAGAGTGTTAGGCATCACTGAAGTCTTTCTGTCTGCGTGACCTGAAGACTTATTACACTTGAGGACTGTGAATCCTCCAGCCGGTTAGGCATCGCGTTCTGAGCATCCAAGAGTCATTGTGGATCGCCGGTGAACGAAGTCTGTGAAGGTTTGGAAGTCTACCTTGAAGACTTACCAGAGTAATTGGGCTAGGACTGGGTGTCCTTAGCTCAAGGGGAATAAGGTGAAGACGTGGTCTTCTGAGTTGAATCTCAGCCTCCCTAACCAGACGTACAGTTGTCACAACAACTGGAACTGGTCCAACAAATCCATGTCCTCAACAAGTGATTGGTTCTATCCTCTCCCTCTCTTTACTTAGAGTTTGTCTTCGTGAAGTCATTGCCTGTTTGCTTTACCAATTTATCTTCACTGCTTGACTACTATTGTTGTTTGGCTTCGTATCATCTTCCATCCTGATGCTTACTACCTAGCTGTTGTTAGTCTTCATACTATTACCTTATTGCATACTTAACTATGGCTTGCTTAGTGTAGTTTATCTTCCGCTGCATACTAATAGGGTCATTTTTAGTGTTTGTCTTCGAAACTTCCATGTTTTGAAGACTTTCATAAAAATCGCCTATTCACCCCCCCTCTAGTCGATAACTAGCACTTTCAATTGGTATCAGAGCAAGGTACTCCCTTGTTCTGTGTGATTCGGTTTAACCACGTGGAGTTTTAGCTATGTTGATTGCAGGGATAATCAAAGTCTCTGCTGCTTGCCCCATATTCGATGGAACTGAATATCCCTACTGGAAGAATAATATATGCATGCATCTTGAAGCCATTGATGTCGACCTCTGGTATGTCGTCAAGAATGGCGTTCCCAAGACTGGTGAAGGTGTCACCCTGCTGATGTCAAGAAGTTAATTCAACTAGACTCTACTGCCAAGAACATCATCTGTGGTCATCTGACCAAAGGACAGTATGGCCGTGTGAGTGCTCTGGAAACGTCGAAGCTAGTCTGGGACTGGCTGTCCAAGGTCAACGAAGGCGTCTCAACCCAGAGAGATCAAAGGATCAGTGTTCTTCGCAACCTCTTCAATCGCTTCAAGAGAAACGACAATGAAAATGTCCAGCTCATGTTTGATCGCCTCACCGACATCACAAATGAGCTTCGTGCTCTCGGCACCACTGAGATTACCAAGCACGAAATCGTCAAGACACTACTGAGATCACTTGACAGCTCCTTTGACACCCTTGCCCTCATGATACAAGAACGCCCTGACTTCAAGACACTCGATCTGTCTGATATACTTGAGAGGCTCAACACACATGAGTTCCAGCTATCTGAGAAAAGAGATATCTATGGTCCCAACTATGGACGAACTCACGCTTTGAAGGCAAAAGCTGTTTCCTCATCTGAAGAAGAATCTGACTGCAGTTCTGATGATCCTGAAGACATTGGAAAGGAACTTGCTATGCTTGTGAAGAAGTTCTAGAAGTTCACTAAGAGGAAGGGCTTCAGAAAGTCTTCACGATCCAGCTCGAGAAATGATGAAGCTTCCACTCATGACTACAAGAAGAGAACATGCCACAAGTGCAAGAAACCTGGACACTATATCTTTGAGTGTCCACAGTGGGACAATGAGAAGAAGAAGAAGAAGATCAAGGAATATGATTCTGATGTCAAGAAGAAGAAGAAATCTTCAAAGTCTTCTTCCAAGTCCTCGTCCAAGTCTTCATCTCATAAGAAGATCTCATCTAGCAAGGCTCGTGCTTTTGTTGGCAAGGAGATGGATTCAGAGGAGGAGTCTGGTTCTGAGGAGGCGGGGGTGGAGTCTGAGGAGGAGTCCGATCCTGGCGTTGCAAGTCTCGCTCTAGCCACAACCTACGTTGCCAAGTCCATCTTCGACACTGAAGACAATGACTTACACATCAACGCTGAAGCTAATGACAAGGACGACCCTGCTCCCACCTACTGCTTCATGGCACGTGGTGCCAAGGTAAAATCACGCGATGCTTACTTTCAAACATCAAGTGAAGATGACTCTGATTGTGAATCCAAACCCAGCTACAAAACACTTGCTAAAATTGCAACTGAACAACAAAAGTCTATGGAACATACTCAAAAACTGTTAGACAAAAGCGATGACCTGTTGGACGCGGAAATGACCCGTCCATAGTCCTTAGTGGAAGACATTAAAAATCTTCATGCTAAGTACCAAGAACTTGAAAGTCGTCATGAAACGCTCTCAACCACTCATGAAAAGCTCTCCTATGATTATCTTCAAAGGAAGCAAGAGCTTGAGAAATTGAGAGCGGCTCATGAAGATCTTCAAAAAGAGAATGAGTCACTTCGCGCTCAACAGATCAGTACCGCTCAGGATGGATTTGAACCCCCATGTCTAAAATGCATTGAGCGTGACAACGCTACCTCTGTTGCTGAATGTTCTACTGCTGCTACTGTTGCATTGTCTTCAACTATTGATGTGGTAACTAACCCCTCTACTGAGGATACCACTACTATTGCTGATGAAAATTCTAGTTTGAAAACATTGCTTGAAACAGGGATGTACGAAAGTCTGAAAGGGCATCAGACATTGTGCGATGTCCTCAAAAAGCAGATTCTGAACCGAAACCCTAGGAAAGAGGGTGTTGGGTTCGAGAGGAAAATGAATGTTGATGGTTCCTACTGGAAGCCTGAGCAGTACCCCAAAACCACATGGGTTGCTGTAAAGGGACCTTCAGTGGACCCATCCACCTTATCTGGCTTTACCTGTGCTAACCCTATTATCATTGATGAATCCTTTGATGCAAACTATAAACTGTTTAAGAATCAGAATGGTGAAGTGTTTGCCAGGTATATTGGTACTAACTGTAGGAATGGGCCACCTATGAAGAAGATCTGGGTTCCCAAAAGCTGTCTTGAGAATCTTCCGATGAATGTCATTATGACACCACCTAGGAAGAAGACAAACCCCAGACCTAAGGCTTCGTATGGTCCAAAGGCTTCATACAGACAAAGGACTCACTTGAGTCACCCTAACGCTAATATTTTGCAGGGAAACCATACTCAAACTTATGAATATGAGCGTGTTTCTTCAAACCGCTATGTTCATACAACTAAGAACTTTTCTGCTTATTCATATGAGTATCGTTCTTCACCTGCAAGGCTATTTGCTAGGGCTCCAAAGCCGAAGTTCTCAGATGCTGCACTTAGACTCATTGCTTCTAAGCCACCCCTGAAGATGTGGGTGGTTAAGAAGAATTAACTTTCTTTTGCAGGAAAAGGTCTCCAGCCGAAAATCAAAGGCGTCTGATGCTATTGCTGGGGACCTAAAACATCTTGTAGGGTGCAAGATCAAATGCCCAAATGGTCTCACTATGTATTTTGTTCCTAAATCGTTTGCCATACATCCTATCAGTCCTAATCTTGATCTGAGCTTCAATAATCCTCTTGCCTGTCAAATGTTTGTGCTTCACAATACTCTTGGTGAAGCCTATCCCCCTAACTATAATGTAGGATATGACACCTCATGCTTCAGAATGGATTATGGACAGCAGATGCACTAATCATATGACTGGTGATCGAAGTCTTCTCATGGACTCAACCTTACGTCCATCAGACAAGAGTCACATCACATTTGCTGACACTGGTAAAAGCAAGGTATTGGGTTTAGGTAGGGTTGCAATCTCAAAGGATCAGCACATGGATAAAATGATGCTTGTTGAATCCCTTGCTTTCAACTTAATGTCTGTCTCAATGCTTTGTGACTTGAACATGATTGTGATATTTGGAAAGTATCGTTGCCTTGTACTAATGGAATCTGACAAGTCTCTAGTCTTTGAAGGGTACCGGAAAGATGATCTGTACATGGTAGATTTCTCAGCAGGGCCGCAGCTTGTTGTATGTCTTCTTGCAAAAAGCTTCAGAGTGCTGGCTCTGGCATCGCAGGCTAGGGCATGCGGCCATGAGGAACTTACACACTCTCGCAAAGAAGAAGCATGTCATAGGCATCGAGGGCGTCAAGTTCAAGAAGGATCATTTGTGCGGTGTCTGCGAAGCTGGAAAGATGACTAGGGCCAAGCATCCCTCGAAGACAATCATGACGACATCTCAACCCTTCGAGCTGCTACATATGGACTTATTTGGCCCTACTCACTACTACCCTCACAACAACTACTCTTCTCTATGGCTTCGTCATTGTTGATGATTACTCAAGATATACGTGGGTGCACATAATTCTCTACAAGACTGAAGTGCAAGATGTCTTCAGACGCTTCGCCAACCGTGCCATGAACAACTACGGCGTCAAGATCAAGCATATCAGAAGTGATAACGACACTGAGTTCAAGAACACTGATACGTCTGTCGACAGAAACTCAATGGCGCGAATAATTTTCCCAATCTTTCACAGTACGGTGTCACCTGAAACGGCGTGGCACTCGCGATCTTGTAGATGCAATTACCATGAAAACAACACGCACACCCCAGAACGGAAGTACGTGGACAATCTTCCAAAGATCAGCAGCAAATTAGATGATTAGCTGTCCAAACTACTAGCCAAGCACACAAACCCGATCTGGTTCTCAACAAAAGTCATGCAGAACTTGGCCTCCGAACATGGCGATTTTCTGATATATTAACTGACGCAAAATAACTTTCCCCTAATACACGGCCCGAAGGCCCTATATATATAGTACTCGCAGGCACTTGATTCTATTACAATTATACGACTAGGACTCGTATCCTAATGGGACTCTAAAAGCTGACCGGACTATTATTAGTACTACTAATTCAGACTTTGACTTTTGTAACTAACAACACACACACGTACTAGTATATTAACTAAAAGACACTTGACATTAGATGACACAAACCTTTACTACTACTGAACTGACAAATAAAAATGACACGGTACTTGTATGTTGGAAGTGAACTCAATTCAACTTTAGTTGAATTTTGCCCACTGTTAAAAACTGGCATGGAGTCCTGAACATGGGTCTCACTTTCTTCGCTGGTACGATCTGAATTGTATCAGTTGTGCTGGTGTCATTTTGAAAAGTTGCATGAAGATCTTTCGTCTGGCGTCTAGCTGGAACCACATACTTTGGAACATCATCCATGACCATCATGACCACATCATCCTCCCTCCCTTGAAAGGAAACCGTCCTCTGTTTCGATCTATGCCTTGCCGATTTTTTCTTGAACACTTCAACGGTACACCTTATATGCTTTGCATCTTTGGGAAGAATAGCATGAAATACACCTCTATGCATAAAAGTGTACCTATTTGTTCGTCCATGATGAAGAGCCTTAACATCGTGCTGCCACGGGCGCCCCAAAATCAAGTGACAAACATGTAGTGGCATAACATCACACTCCACTTTGTCAGCATAGCCATCAACGGAAAAAGGCACCTTCACCCTATGTGTTACCTTCACTTTGCCCAGATCATTTATCCACTTCATATAGTATGGTTTTGGGTGCTCCCATGTTGGCAACGAAAGAGACTCCACCACATCCTTGCTAATCATGTTGCTAGCACTGCCACCATCAATTATCAGTTTGCAAACTTCTCCCTTGATGGTACATGCAGTTTGAAAAATACTGCGCCTCTGTCCTTGTTCAACAATGGTATTGTCATCTCGCTGGACCTTATGTGCTAGCAAACTCTCCATATCAGGATCATCTTGAGGATAACATAGTATGGTGTCACCATGACCTCTTTCGATTACATCCTCTAACTTAGGCGTCTCATCTTCAGATTCTGAAATATATTCTGCATCCATAAGTAGAACCCTTCTTTGATTGGAACATTCATGCTTCATGTGTCCACGTCCTCCACACTTGTGGCAAGTAATATTACGATGATGAGAAGACGTTGCACTAGATGAAACTTGAGAAACCTCCTTTGGCGCAGCCGCCACTTTGCTCTGTTCAATGTTTCCCGACTTATAAGAAAGAGTCGGTTTAGCACTAAACCCACCATCAATAGGAGAAGAACCACGTCGCCCACTGTTATAAGTTGGACGAATCTCCGAAGCTTGCTTCTCCAATACCCAACGTTCAGCACGCTCCGCTTGATGAAGCAACTCATGAATATCATTATATTGCATTAAATCAACACGATCACGAATCTTTTCTTCTAACCCCTCGAAGAAACGTACCATGGTCACTTCCGCAGACTCACGCACAACTGTACGGATCATCAAAATTTGCATCTCTTTGTAGTACTCATCAACTGATTTTGTACCTTGCACTAGACGACGCAGTCTACTATGAAGCTGGCGAGTGTAATAAGCAGGCACAAAACGTTCCCTCATGATTCGCTTCATGTCAGCCCAGGTCGCTGGTCGCTTGTGAGTACGGTTCTTATTATCCCACCATACAAGAGCATACTCTGTAAATTCCATAGATGCAACATGAACCTTCTTCTCTTCGGAGTAGTTGTGACCGTCAAAAATCTGATTTACGCACATCTCCCACTCCAAATATTTCTCCGGATCAGCACAACGTCCCGAGAATTCAGGTATGGTTATCTTGATTCGACCCAGACCATCATCCTCGTTGGCACCATTGCCGCCATAGTCACGGCGCCGCCCAGCATGGCGGTTAGCCCCAGCATCATGCCGTGGTCGGTGAGGTAAGCCTCCACGGGCATCAGAATCCTCAGAAAAATCACCATCATCGTTGTTGTCGCGGTCACGACGTTGTCGTGGTGAGCGGGACTGTCGGGGTGCCACATCTCTCGCCTGAAGGCGCTGAACTGCCGCGGTGAGCCGATTAAGACTCTCAGTCACCACCTGTAGACTATCAGTGCGTTGTCGATCGCTGGCAGTCAAACACTCGTTCAACCTGTCCTCGACGCCTACAATATTTGCAGACAATTCCTCAACCCTTGTCCCAAGCTTCTTGTTGGCTCCCTGGATCGCCATCAAATGAATACGCAAATCATCACTTATCTCCAGACCCTCCGGAAGCTCATCGACCTCCTCATGATCAGATTTGTCATGCTGCGAGTTCACCATCTTGAAACAGTTGAATCAAATAGCAGGAAGAAAAAATTGTACTGTGATCAACCTTGCTCTGATACCACTTGATACGTCTGTCGACAGAAACTCAACGGCGCGAATAATTTTCCCAATCTTTCACAGTACGGTGTCACCTGAAACAGCGTGGCACTCGCGATCTTGTAGATGCAATTACCACGAAAACAACACGCACACCCCAGAACGGAAGTACGTGGACGATCTTCCAAAGGTCAGCAGCAAATTAGACGAGTAGCTGTCCAAACTACTAGCCAAGCACACAAACCCGATCTGGTTCTCAAAAAAAGTCACGGAAAACTTGGCTGCCGAACATGGCGATTTTCTGATATATTAACTGATGCAAAATAACTTTCCCCTAATACACTGCCCGAAGGCCCTATATATATAGTGCTCGCAGGCACTTGATTCTGTTACAATTATACGACTAGGACTCGTATCCTAATGGGACTCTAAAAGCTAACCGGACTATTATTAGTACTACTAATTCAGACTTTGACTTTTGTAACTAACAACACACGCACGTACTAGTATATTAACTAAAAGACACTTGACATTAGATGACACAAACCTTTACTACTACTGAACTGACAAATGAAAATGACACGGTACTTGTATGTTGGAACTGAACTCAATTCAACTTTAGTTGAATTTTGCCCACTGTTAAAAACTGGCATGGAGTCCTGAATGTGGGTCTCACTTTCTTCGCTGGTACGACCTGAATTGTATCAATTGTGCTAGTGTCATTTTGAAAAGTTGCATGAAGATCTTTCGTCTGGCGTCTAGCTGGAACCACATACTTTGGAACATCATCCATGACCATCATGACCACATCAAACACCGGACTTGATCTTTATCTGGATACAATGGGAATCACTCATGAGTTATCAGCTCCGTACACACCTCAGCAAAATGGCATCATGGAGCGCAAGAACAGAACCCTCATTGAGATGGCTCGAACAATGCTCGATGAGGACAAGACACCAAGAAAGTTCTGGCCTGAAGCTATTGATACAACATGTCATGTCATCAACCGTGTTTATCTTCATAAGCTTCTGAAGAAACATCCTATGAACTCCTCACTGGCAAGAAGCCAAATGTCAGTTACTTCAGAGTATTTGGAGCTAGGTGCTGGATCAAGGATCCACATCACAAAGCAAAATTTGCACCTAAAGCTCACGAAGGTTTCATGCTCGGTTATAGAAAGAATTCACACTCTTATAGAGTCTTCAACCTCTATCTCTACAAAGTCGTTGAAACTGTGGACGTACGGTTCGATGAAACCAATGGCTCACAAAGAGAGCTCCTGCCAAATATGCTAGACGAAGCTCCACCCAGTGAATCTATCAAGCTAATGGGAACTGGTGAAATCATGCCTACTGAAGCATAGCCTGAAGGGGAACTTATCAGTTTTGCACCTAATCAACCTGAAGACAATGCTCAGCGTGAAGACAATCATTCCAATGATGACAATGATCAACAAGAGCAAAATCTTCGTCTAGTTCATCCTCATGTTGCAAATGAAGTACAAATTGAGAAGATAATTGGTAGCATAAATGCACCTGGTCCGCTCACTCGTTCAAGAGCAACACAACTAGCAAATTTCTGTGGGCACTTTGCTTTTGTCTCAATATATGAACCCAAGAAAGTTGCTGAAGCCTTTATGGAACCTGAATGGATTCAAGCTATGCAAGAAGAGCTTCAACAGTTCAAGCTGAACAATGTCTGGGAACTTGTCAAGCGTCCTGACCCTCGCAAGCATAACATAATAGGCACAAAATTGATATATCGCAACAAGCAAGATGAGCATGGTCAAGTTGTCAGAAACAAGGCTCATCTTGTTGCTCAAGGATATACTCAAGTTGAAGGAATTGACTTCGATGAAACTTTTGCTCCTGTGGCTAGGCTTGAAGCTATTCGCATACTTCTAGCCTATGCAAATCATCACAACATCTTGCTATATCAAATGGATGTGAAGAGTGCATTTCTCAACGGCAAGATTGAAGAAGAAGTGTATGTTGCACAACCTCCTGGCTTTGAAGATCCAAAACACCCTGATATGGTGTATAAGCTGAACAAAGAACTATATGGCCTCAAACAAGCTCCTCGTGCTTGGTATGATACGCTCAAAGACTTCCTGAAGAGCAAAGGCTTCAAACGTGGTTCCCTGGATCCCACTCTCTTCATGAAGACATATGATGGTGAATTGTTTGTGTGCCAAATATATGTGGATGACATTATCTTCAGCTGCACCAACCAGAAATACAGTGATGAGTTTGGACACATGATGCAAGAGCAATATCAGATGTCCATGATGGGTGAGCTGGAGTTCTTCCTTGGTCTTCAAATTCGTCAGCAAAGGAATGGCATATTCATATCTCAAGAAAAATACCTCAAAGATTGCCTGAAGAAGTTTGGGATGCAAGATTGCAACGGTTACACGACGCCAATGCCAGCCAAACACCATCTGGGTCCCGAAGACAATGGTAAAGAGTTTGATCAAAAGGTATACCGCTCCATGATTGGTTCTTTACTTTATCTGTGTGCATCTAGGCCAGATATTATGCTTAGTGTTTGCATGTGTGCTCAATTCCAAGCGGCACCAAAGGAATCAAATCACTTAGCTGTGAAGCGAATTCTTCGATATTTGGCTTACACCCCAACATTAGGATTATGGTATCCAAAGGGCTCAGAGTTTGATCTGGTTGGATTTTTGGATGCTGATTATGCTGGTGACAAGGTGGATCGCAAGTCTACATCTGGCACATGTCACTTTCTGGGACGATCACTTGTCTGTTGGTCTTCAAAGAAGCAGAACTGTGTATCACTCTCCACTGCTGAATCTGAATACATTGCTGCTGGATCTTGCTGCGCTCAGCTTCTATGGATGAAGGAAACTCTCAAGGACTATGGCATCCATCTGAAACAAGTACCACTCTTCTGTGACAACGAAAGCGCCATCAAGATTGCCAACAACCCCGTTCAGCACTCGAAGACAAAGCACATTGAAATTCGTCATCACTTTCTCAGAGATCATGTCATGAAGGAAGATATTGATATCATTCATGGCAAGACTGAAGAGCAACCGACAGATATCTTCACAAAGCCCCTGGATGAGAAAAGGTTTTGCAAGTTACGGTGTGAGCTAAATATCTTGGAATCCTCAAATGTCCTGTGATCAGGCACACATCCTAACACTTATGCATGTTGATGACTTAGATGTGCAACACACGAAGTAAAGTATATCTTCAATCAATGAAGACTTACATTCTGAGTGTGAATACATTAACGTGGAATTTGACTTTGGAGCGCCACGATAATTGTGCGCTGTGTCTGGGTCTAATACTTCCTATACGGTGGGTAACGCCACCACCAAATTCTTCTATTTTGAAGTGTTTTTTTCTCAAGGCGTTACTTTTGCTATGTCTTTGCATTTGGTTTGTCTTCAATTTCAACTTGTCTTCATAATTATCTTCTCTGTGTTGTTTTCTGATATATACAAATTAGCGTTTTGTCCTCTACAGCATTCACTTATAGCTATGTCTTCCTTGTTGAATCTTTTGAACTAAGTGAATGTGATTGGACCCTAATCTATCTATGCTTTCCAATCTCAAACTCTATCTGTCCAAATCATATGCATTCTATTGAAACTATCGAATGTCTTCTCTGCGTTCTTGTTAGCAGAAGATACAGAGACAAACATTAAGTCCGCTTTAAATGCTCTATCCTTATTGCCTGAAATCCCGAGAAGCCGGAACGACCATCCGACAGTTCAGGCGGGCGTGGGAACGTGGGACAACTCCAAGTATGTTGCATGCTTGCCACGTGTTCCTCAGATGTGAACCGCCAGGGGCACCTGCATAATTGCGCTGTGCCACATACTTCCTTATAGATACATGTCCCCTTGCGGTCAAGAAAACCTTCTTCCACCTCTCCACCTCGTCAAAACCCTAGCGCAACCGCTAGCTTTCGACGACGCCGGCGACGAAGCGCTTAGCTGCCGCGACCTCACCGACGCCGTCTTCACGCCCGCCGTGGACATCGTCCTCTCTGCCGCCGCTGTAGGTGTCCTTCGTCACCAAGTTAGGGCACGGTGGATTGAACTGCTCGGTCTCCTGCCCTTCCCATCTAGCAGTTCTTCGCGTGGTAAATAAAACTCTCTTTTTACCATCTTTTTGATCCTCAAAGATTCATCCTGTTTACCAAAATTGGTTTCTACCTACACAATGTTAGATCTATCCTGTCTGCATCTCATATACTGCCTAGTATATTCACTTGAGCTTCACATCTAGTTAGATTCCTCACTTGTACTTATTCTTGGATTCGTACAAATCTGGAACCAACTCTCAACATATAAGTGAATGTCTTCGCGCTATGAGGTCAATGTCTTCTAAACCGATTTATCTTCAAAATCTTCTGAGAATGCATATGACCTCTTCCCCTTCCCTCGCATCTCTAATGCTGTCACAGGTACATGTCTGTGGGAGAATCTCTTGGTTCTCATAGTCTGCATTCATTTGCAGAATTCTTACAACATCACATCAATTCTCCCGAAGCTAGCTCTTATCTGACCAGCAGACGGAAGCCTTTGACTTTGTTGAAGCCATTCAGTTTGAAGTTCATGGCTACAGAAAAATCAGCAAGGAAGGGTGGCAGGTAGTGCCTTGGAGACACATCAAAAGATTTGCCATCAGATCTAGCAGTCCAATACAAAACTGATCCAGAGGAAACATACAATGAAAGCAAAACCCGAATCCAATGGATTCGAAGATATTGGGCTGAAGAATGGTTCAAGTACCACTTCGTAAGCAAGGAATATGCTGAGAAGAATGCGATAAAGTGTCCCTGGGGAGATATCACTTACAGAGGTCTTCAACCAAAGAGCAAAGCTGAAGCTATTGCACAAAGGTTCTACCCGTGCATGGTCAGAGGACCACAACCTGCCAACGCCGACCCCACTTCTCTCTTATGGTGTCACGGTGACAACCTTTTCAAACGCAACTATCAATTTGCTAAGGCTTCAGCAAAGGAGAACAAGAAGTCGCTGGGTCTGAACTTCACCCTCGACCCATCTGCTCCAAGGGAGGATGGCACTCGTGAAGCTGATCAAAACGAGATTGGCCCCTTCTATGATCTTCAAGGTCTCCTTACCTACATTGCAGTCCAAGGAGCTGCTGTTGGGGACGCTTCTGAGGATGCTGACACAGATGAAACACCACCTTCCCCAAAACCCCAGAAGCAGAACAAGGCTAAGGCATCAAAGCCAACTGCGTCACCTAAAGCTTCGCACTTGAAGCCTCTTGCTACTGCACCTCCGGAAGACAGTGTGCAGTCTGAAGATCTATCACGTATCTCCAAGAAGACGGAGATAAAGAAGAATACTGGTCAGGCATTGACCCCTGCTGCCATTCTGCGAGACGAACACATTGATCTATCAAGTGATGAAGATCTTGCAGATGACGCTCTTGAGCAACTGATAAAGAGCAAGGAAGAAGCAGAAATCTTCAATGATTTGCCTCTCTTTGACGTGGCAATCATCAACAACTTCATTGATGAGTGGTTTGAACCCCCCAATCTCAGCTTTGAAGATCTGCAACTTCCCATTGGCCTCAGCGTCTCTTTCAATGGCGCCATTGCTTCTGAGCTAGCTCTAGCTCAGCGCATCGTTGAACTGGAGCAGAAGATCGACTATGAGAAAGCTCAGTTCAAGAAGCACATGGTAAAGCTCATCGTGCAAGATGTCAAAAACTTCTAAGTTATGCTGCACGAGCTCAAGGAAGCTTTTCTTAAGAATCGTGAAGAAGCTAAAGGTTCACGTGAGCGCATGAAGAATCTGGCTGACAAGTGCGTGCAAGCCTACAATGAAGCTGAAAAGCGCAAGGCTCTTAGACGTCCTGGCATCGACCCCAGAATGGCTGCCAAGAAGAAGAAGCCATCGGCTGACCAATCTGCACCATCTAGGCGGGAAGAGCCTCGCATTGTCTTCCCAAGCAGCATGTCTGGCTCGAAGCCAAAGGTCAAGTCAACCGCTTCAGAACTAAAGAAGACGAGGGCTGCCGAGGCTGAAGCAAGAAAACGGAAAAATCCTGAAGCCAATGATGATGCACCCTCCAAGAAGAAGTGCAGGACCAAGAAAGACCGGGCTGCTCCGACAAAGCCCCTTGTTGTCGAGCCAATCTTGGTTGCTCGTCCAGAGTCTGCACATCAAGAACGACGGATGATAGTTCATGAGCCTGCTTCCACAGAGGCTCCTGAAGCTAAAGATATTCCAGCAGTTGACCCCACCGCTGCTGAAGACATTGGTCCTCACGACAATGTTGGAGATGATGAAGTCCTTCCTCAGATTGAGCACAATGTGGTATCATCGCCTGTTCTCATGAACAGCGAACTTATCAGCATTGGTCGTCCTCTAACATCAATGGGACAGGATGCATCGTGGGCTGATCACCCACAACAACAAGACACACCAAGTACTCCCCAACCACAAGTCACCTCACCAGTGCCAGATGACGATGACTTTGAGGCCCAACCAACTCAATCTCCACAGGCGTCGCCTACGTTACGCAGGCTTCGCAAAGGACCACGGCCAGAAGTCTCTAAGTCGGAAGCCAAAACGGCTGAAGATATTCCGGCTGCATCAGCCGATGAAACACAAGAACCAAGAGTGGATGAAGAACATGTTGCAACACCCCCTATCCAACAAGAAGCTGTTCTCGCGGAGAACGTGACCGACCCTCCAGTTATACAAATGGAGGTTATACAGACTGAGGCGACCACCAACTCCAACACTGAAGCCAATGACGTTGTCATGGCTGAGGCTAATGTGGCGCCTGAAGCTAATGAGGCTCTTGAAGTAAATGTGGCGCCAGAAGTCAATGCGTCTGAAGTAAATGTGGTGCCAGAAGTCAATGCGCCTGAAGTCAATATGGTGCCTGAAGTGACTGCACCTGACGCTGATGCTGCACCTACCGCCAATCTGCAGCCAGAAGTCAATGCCACTGCTCCAGTTCCGCCTCCAAGGCCTCATACTATTGAGCAAGCATACAATTATGGGCGGCTTATCACTGTCAAATGGCCCCTTCTGGTTCCTCCGCCTGCTGCTAGTCCTCAATTTGACTACCATGTCGAGCACAGGCCTCAGGTTCAGAAGCCAACGCCAAGACTGCCCAGATTTCCAGGGACTGCCACTTCACCAGGGTCCTTCAATGTCAATGGCTTCAAAGCGCACAATACCTTCTTTGACAGTGCCAAGAACCCCTACACTAAGGCAAGAATCTCATCTGATCGGTTCTAGAGCTATCAGCAGCGCAGTTATTACTCATGCATTTTATACAATCAAGGTCGCATTTTCCCACATATGCGTCTTGACGCTGAAGCCATAACTGGTCTGCCCTATTTGGAAGAAGCGTTGGATTGCTTCAGAGAGTCTGGCTTATTGCAGTTCGTCACTGACAAGGAGCACTGGAATGAAGAACTGCTGCTCCAATTTTATGCCACTCTTCATATTCGTGGCTACAACAGGGATACGAAGACTTGGGTCCTTGAGTGGATGACAGGCAATGTTCATCATGAAGCCAAAGCCTTTGATATCATTGAGCTCACTGGCCTGCCCACTCCAGGTGATCTTTATGAACCTGGTTGTCAGCTTCACAACGCTGCTATGGAAAGTATTTTTCACAAGGCTGAACCCAACATGAGCCAAATGCTTAGCATGATCAAGCCTTTGTCTCCTGATGCGGAATATCCCAAGGAGTTCTTTGTTGAAGACCTTGAGTATCTGCCACGAACTATCTATCACATTATAAGGCGAACTCTCTAGCCCATCAAAGGACATTCTCCTCATGCAAAGCTTGAAGGTGCAATGAAGACTTTGGTCTTCCACATTCTTCATGGCAAAAGCTTCAATGCACAAGACTTCTTTATCCGCCAACTTGCTGCATCAGGATCTGACATTTTTGGTCTAAAGTTCTATGCTCCCTGGATCATGCGTTTGATCAAGCTCCACTCTGCCTTCAACTATCAGCCCTCTGCATGCAATCATATCATCTTTTTGCCAGAGGTTGATCTGTCTATTGAAGCCATATATCCAGAGCCTGACAAGGAGCCTCTCAGTCTTCATGCTGACCACTAGAGCTTCTCGCAAAACATTGAAGGAGTTCAAGCAGTTGCTCGTGTCTATCCATTGGCTGGAAATACTCGCTTGCCTCATCGTGCACAGACTAAAGCTACTGAGAGCACCATTGCCCAAAGGCCTTGCAAGTGCTCTCCTATTCTGAATGACCGAGAACTTCTTGTGGCACTGCATCAGAAACAAGATAAGCATCATGACTGGCCCAAGCGACAGATGCAAAGTCTATTGGTGGACGTCAATCGCATTCGCAATCTTGCCACCAAGAATGCTTTTGTCACTCATGAGATCTGTCGGCGATCATGGAAGAGTTTGACACTGCTCAGTGCTGAAGCAGATCTTCAAGACGATGGCTTCACTGAAAGATTCAAGTTTGACTCGACTCCTCCACGGAATGCAGTCCTATGTCAAACTCCATCCCTTGAAGACTCTGACTATTCTTCCTCCGCAGCAACTGTGAATGCCAGAGTGATCGATGATGAAGATGATGCTACTTCACCGCCCCTACTTCTGTGCGAATCGACACTGCACCGAGTTCGTCTGCACCGCCAAACAACACCGACGACCCTGCTGCTTCACCTACTACTTCAGGGAAGGAGTAGATGCTCTATGTCTTCAAACCTTTTTGGTCCTTACTGACAAAAGGGGGAGAAGCATATGAGTTTGATAGTCTTCAAGCGGGTCCATATGGGCGGTTGCTTTATATTTTGCCTAGTGTTTACAACTCTCGCTTTTTGATACATTTGGTTCTTTGAGTTGTAACACTTAACTCGATGGTCGTCTGCTACTTATTTGCTATTCTGCGATGCGATGATAAATTCCGCATGTGCGACGATAACTTCCGCAGTTAGTTCATTCTGCAGACGTCCATTTTACATTATGCATGTCATTATCTTCGTTATATCAAATCATGCATGATGAATTGTCTTCATAAGTTGAAGAGGATCTCCACAAATATAACCTGCCATGTGCATTTGCATTCCAAAAGCAAAATTGCGTATCTGCACATCTTCAGGGGGAGCCTTTGCCACTTATGAAGACAATACCTAAATCCTTTACATTTCACATACTTTTATCCCCGTTGAAAACTTCAACCAGTTTGTCATCAATCACCAAAAAGGGGGAGATTGTAAGTGCATCTAGTGCCACCCCTAGTTGGTTTTGGAGTATTGATGACAAACCTGGTTGAGGGACTAATGTGTTTGTGAGAATTGCAGGATAACACAGGTAGTAGTCCCTCATTGATTCGGTTTACCTACCGGAGATGACCCCTAAAAATGTATGAAGACATTGACGACAATGGTGGTATATGAAGATATTCATATTGAAAACTATGACATGAGAAAACATTGAGTGAAGACTATGGAGCGCGAAGACTTAGTCGTTTCGTTGTTTCTTTCTCTTCTTTGTTTAGTCATAGGAACCACCGTACTGTTAAGTGGGGTCCAAGTGAACAAAGTCAGAGTGACTGAAGTGATGCTCAACCAAAATCCTATGTCTTCGAGCGAAGACAATGAGAGCAAATCTTATCCAGAGCTGGATGAGTCAGCTTTGCTTGTAGCCCAAGTAATGTTGTCGTGTGTGTTTGAAATCTGACCGTTGGAACACGTGTCAGTTCCTTAGTGACCCAGGGTCATTTTGGACATATTAGGTCAGGTTGCCTAGTGGCTATAAATAGCCCACCCCCTACACCATAAATTGGTGGCTGCTCAGAGTTAGTGCACGGCTTTTGTCGTTTTGAGAGCAACCCACCTCGAAGCCTTTGAGAGAGAGAAATCCTTGCGAGGACAAAGCCCAAACACCTAGAGCCAAAGAGTGTTAGGCATCACTGAAGTCTTTCTGTCTGTGTGACCTGAAGACTTATTACACTTGAGGACTGTGAATCCTCCAGCCGGTTAGGTGTCGCGTTCTGAGCATCCAAGAGTCATTGTGGATCGCCGGTGAACGAAGTCTGTGAAGGTTTGGAAGTCTACCTTGAAGACTTACCAGAGTAATTGGGCGAGGACTGGGTGTCCTTAGCTCAAGGGGAATAAGGTGAAGACGTGGTTTTCTGAGTTGAATCTCAGCCTCCCTAACCAGACGTACAGTTGGCACAACAACTAGAACTGGTCCAACAAATCCTGTGTCCTCAACAAGTGACTAGTTCTATCCTCTCCCTCTCTTTACTTAGAATTTGTCTTCGTGAAGTCATTGCGTGTTTGCTTTACCTATTTATCTTCACTGCTTGACTACTATTGTTGTTTGGCTTCGTATCATCTTCCATCCTGATCCTTACTACCTAGTTGTTGTTAGTCTTCGTACTATTACCTTATTGCATACTTAACTATGGCTTGCTTAGTGTAGTTTATCTTCCGCTGCATACTAATAGAGTCATTTGTATTGTTTGTCTTTGAAACTTCCATGTTTCGAAGACTTTCATAAAAATCGCCTATTCACCCCCCCTCTAGTCGATAACTAGCACTTTTAGAAGGTGAATACAATTTTCTTCCATAGTTCAATTCAAACAAAATACAACCCTAGAAAAAAACAAAGAAAACTAGATGGTATGATGCCATATGCTAAAGAAACACATCATGGCAAAAAACGTGAATAAAATTCCCATAATGCACACACCACTCGGCGTGATGCAAAAAACACACCATGGCAACAAAAAATGTGTCTAAAATTGCCGTGATGCACGCACATTACTTGCCATAATGTGGAAAAACACGTTTATACAAATTTTGTGTAAAATTGCCATGGTAGAGGAAATGTATGTAAACTTGCCATAGTGCAAACAAACTATTTTCCATGATACTCGAGGAACACATCATGGTGACACGCTAATTTAACACAGTGCTCAAAACATGGCAAATTCAAAAATTATGTGTTATGTTCATATGGCAAAACAGAAAAAGATTGATAGTTTTGTCTCTAGAAATTTCAACTGCTCACAAATGACATCGCCCCCTTAGGCGCATGTTAAAGAACGCCACTAAACATCATTACTGTCAGCTCAAAATCCGTTTACTATATCACTAGCAAAAGGGCCCGTGTGTTGCAACGGGAGAAAACAATACCACACGCTCTTAATTTACTGAAAAAAGGTTTCCCCTTGCTTTGTATTCCAAAGCAACCAACAGCGATACAAGGATCGCTAGGGCGAACAGCACAACAAGCCCAAAAGAAAATAAGAAGAAACAAATACCAACAACGGCAACTCGACAAAGCGCGGATGACCCGCCACTGCTACATCCAGGAACTAATAGATTTGTTTGAGAGGCTTGGCAATTTAGTTTGTCTTTTAGTTCCTGGATGTTTTTTAAGTCATGGTAATTCTTTTTCCGCGCCCTGCGTTCGTATGAAATCATGTGCACGTTGTAGTTTTCTGTAGCAGGCCATGAAATTCTTACGTTAGTTTATTTTTTTCGATTCACTATGGTTTTCTCAAATTGGGCCTTTTGGCCCACTGTTATACTTGGTACGTGCTGGGTAAGGGCATTCGTATTGTGGGCATCCTCCTAGCGAACGTGTTTCATTCCCTTGTTCCCCGGAGATCACCCCCTCATTCGTACCAACTTCCCCCCGGGAACGTCAACAGGATATTCACGTCCTAAATTAAACCTGTAAGGTTTTTATTTATGATAGGCTTTGGGAATAAGTGGTAATTTTTGTGGTAGGTGCATCTGTAATTCTCAGAGTTGTACGGTTTTGTGTGGGTTAATAGATGGGGTAGGACATGCTCTTCTTCTTGGGGATTTGTGCTTGACTGGTTCGGTCTTTATATCTCCTTTCAGGTTTTCCTAACGCACTGCCTTTGTTTTACTTGAAATTCCCCATGGCTCCCTTCTCCATGTTTCGCTCCTCTCATGAATTAGCTTTTCCAGATGGCATGTCCAAAAAATTCCCCTCTCAACACTGCTTCCTCTCTCTAGGTTCCATGTAGGTGGGGACCCTCCTCTCCTCCACCCTTGACCGAAGGTAGCCTAGCAGTATGTAGGAGGCCATGGATGACGGTCGTGCCATTGGAGAGACCATGGATGAAGAGTGAAGAGTCATTGACCCGTGGTGTCGGAGCATGGTGAATTCAGGTAGTGTTGCGGAAGCATGTTCTTGGACGGGAACTTCGGTATGGGTGCTCGAGGAGATGCAGGTCATGTTAGCTCTTCGACGCCTCAAAGTCACAAGATCCTTGACATTCACGCACGTCGCTGATGTCTGCTACCTCTTGAGCACTGCGTTGGATTTCCTCGAAGAGGAAAGGATGATGCAGCAAAGTAGTGTAAGTATTTCCCTCAGTTTTTGAGAACCAAGGTATCAATCCAGTAGGAGGCTACGCGCCGGTCCCTTGTACCTACACAAAGAAAATAACTCCTCGGAACCAATGCGAATAGGGGTTGTCAATCCCTTCACGGTCACTTACGAGAGTGAGATCTGATAGAGATGATAGATAATATTTTTGGTATTTTTGGTATAGAGATACAAAGTAAAATAAAAGGTAAAGTAAAAAGCAAAGCAATAATAAAGTGATGGAAGATTAATATGATGAAGATAGACCCGGGGGCCATAGATTTCACTAGTGGCTTCTCTCAAGAGCATAAGTTTTCTACGGTGGGTGAACAAATTACTGTTGAGCAATTGACAGAATTGTGCATAGTTATGAGAATATCTAGGTATGATCATGTATATAGGCATCATGTCCGAGACAAGTAGACCGACTCTTGCCTGCATCTACTACTATTACTCCACTCATGGACCGCTATCCAGCATGCATCTAGAGTATTAAGTTAAAAACAGAGTAACGCCTTAAGCAAGATGACATGATGTAGAGGGATAGTTTCATGCAATATGATAAAACCCCCATCTTGTTATCCTCGATGGCAACAATACAATACGTGCCTTGCTGCCCCTACTGTCACTGGGAAAGGACACCGCAAGATTGAACCCAAAGCTAAGCACTTCTCCCATTGCAAGAAGAACCAATCTAGTAGGCCAAACCAAACTGATAATTCGAAGAGACTTGCAAAGATAACCAATCATACATAAAAAAATCAGAGAAGATTCAAATATTGTTCATAGATAGACTTGATCATAAACCCACAATTCATCCGTCTCAACAAACACGCCGCAAAAAGAAGATTACATCAAATAGATCTCCACGAGAGAGGGGAGAACATTGTATTGAGATCCAAAAAGAGAGAAGAAGCCATCTAGCTACTAACTATGGACCCGAAGGTCTGAAGTAAACTACTCACACTTCATCGGAGGGGCTATGATGATGTAGAAGCCCTCCGTGGTGGATGCCCTCTCCGGCGGAGCTCTGGAACAGGCCCCAAGATGGGATCTCGTGGGTACAGAAGGTTGCGGCAGGGGAATTAGGTTTTTGGCTTCGTATCTGATCATTTGGGGGTACGTAGGTATATATAGGAGGAAGGAGTACGTCGGTGGAGCAAAGGGGCGCCCACGAGGCAGGGGGCGCGCCCAAGGGGGGTGGGCACGCCCCCACCCTCGTGGCCACCTCTCTTCTTTCTGGACGTAGGGTCCAAGTCTCCTGGATCATGTTCGGTGAGAAAATCACGTTCCAGAAGGTTTCATTCCGTTTGGACTCCGTTTGATATTCCGTTTCTTTGAAACACTGAAATAGGCAAAAAACAACAATTCTGGGCTGGGCCTCCGGTTAATAGGTTAGTCCCAAAAGTAATATAAAAGTGGAAAATAAAGCCCAATATGGTCCAAAACAGTAGATAATATAGCATGGAGCAATCAAAAATTATAGATACGTTGGAGACGTATCAGGCATCCCCAAGTTTAATTCCTGCTCGTCCTCGAGTAGGTAAATGATAAAAAAGAATTTTTGATGCGGAGTGCTACTTGGCATAATTTGAATGTAACTCTTCTTAATTGTGGTATGAATATTCAGATCCGAAAGATTAAAGACAAAAGTTCATATTGACATAAAAATAATAATGCTTCAAGCATACTAACAAAGCAATCATGTCTTCTCAAAATAACATGGCCAAAGAAAGTTATCCCTACAAAATCATATAGTCTGGCTATGCTCTATCTTCACCACACAAAGTATTTAAATCATGCACAAAATCGATGACAAGCCAAGCAATTGTTTCATACTTTTGATATTCTCAAAACTTTTTCGATCTTCATGCAATACATGAGCGTGAGCCATGGATATAGCACTATATGTGGAATAGAATGGTGGTTGTGGAGAAGACAAAAAAGGGGGAAGATAGTCTCACATCAACTAGGCGTATCAACGGGCTATGGGGATGCCCATCAATAGATATCAATATGAGTGAGCAGGGATTGCTATGCAACGGATGCACTAGAGCTATAAGTATATGAAAGCTCAACAAAAGAAACTAAGTGGGTGTGCATCCAACTCGCTTTCTCACGAAGACCTAGGGCATTTTGAGGAAGCCCATCATTGGAATATACAAGCCAAGTTCTATAATGAAAAATTCCCACTAGTATATGAAAGTGACAAAATGAGAGACTCTCTATCATGAAGATCTTTGTGCTACTTTGAAGCACAAGTGTGGTAAAAGGATAGTAACATTGTCCCTTCTCTCTTTTTCTCTCATTTTTTTCTCTTTTTTTATTTGGGCCTTTTCTCTTTTTTTTTGGCCTCTTTTTTTTTTTCGTCCGGAGTCTTATCCCGACTTGTGGGGGAATCATAGTCTCCATCATTCTTTCCTCACTTGGGACAATGCTCTAAAAGTGATGATCATCACACTTTTATTTTTCTTACAACTCAACAGTTACAACTCGATACTTAGAACAAAATATGACTCTATATGAATGCCTCCGGCGGTGTACCGGGATATGCAATGCATAAAGAGTGACATGTATGAAATAATTATGAACGGTGGCTTTGCCACAAATACGATGTCAACTACATGATCATGCTAGCAATATGACAATGATGGAGCGTGTCATAATAAACAGAACGGTGGAAAGTTGCATGGCAATATATCTCGGAATGGCTATGGAAATGCCATGATAGGTAGGTATGGTGGCTGTTTTGTGGAAGGTATATGGTGGGTGTATGATACTGGCGAAAAGTGCGCGGTATTAGAGAGGCTAGCAATGGTGGAACGAAGGAAAGTGTGTATAATCCATGGACTCAACATTAGTCATGAAGAATTCATATACTTATTGCAAAAATCTACAAGTTATCAAAGCAAAGTATTACGCGCATGCTCCTAGGGGGATAGATTGGTAGGAAAAGACCATCGCTCGTCCCCGACCGCCACTCATAAGGAAGACAATCAATAAATAAATCGTGCTCCGACTTCATCACATAACGGTTCACCATACGTGCAAGCTATGGGAATCACAAACTTTAACACAAGTATTTATCAAATTCACAACTACTCAACTAGCATGACTCTAATATCACCATCTTCATATCTCAAAACAATTATCAAGCATCAAACTTTTCTTACTATTCAACGCACTCAAAAGAAAGTCTTACAAATCTTGAATACCAAGCATATTAAAATTTTAAGCAAATTACCATGCTATTTAAGATTCTCAAAATAATCTAAGTGAATCATGAGAGATCAATAGTTTCTATAAAACGAATCCACCACCGTGCTCTAAAAGATATAAGTGAAGCACCAGAGAAAAACTATATAGCTCAAAAGATATAAGTGAAGCACATAGAGTATTCTATAAAATTCCAAATCATGTATGGCTCTCTCAAAAGGTGTGTACAGCAAGGATGATCGTGGCAAACTAACAAATAAAGACTCAAATCATACAAGTTGCTCCAAGCAAAACACATATCATGTGGTGAATAAAAATATAGCTCCAAGTAAAGTTACCGATGGAAGTAGACGAAAGAGGGGATGCCTTCCGGGGCATCCCCAAGCTTTGAATTTTTGGTGTCCTTAGATTATCTTGGGGGTGCCATGGGAATCCCCAAGCTTAGGCTCTTTCCACTCCTTGTTCAATAATCCATCAAAAGATTTCACCCAAAACTTGAAAACTTCACAATACAAAACTCAACAGAAATCTCGTGAGCTCCATTAGCGAAAGAAAACAAAAGACCACTTCAAGGTACTGTAATGAACTCATTATTTATTTATATTGGTGTTAAACCTATTGTATTCCAACTTATGTATGGTTTATAAACTATTTTACTACCCATAGATTCATCAAAATAAGCAAACAACACACGAAAAACAGAATCTGTCAAAAATAGAACAGTCTGTAGTAATCTGTAACTAACGCAAACTTCTGGAACTCCAAAAAATCTGCCAAAATAGTAAGACCTAGGCAATTTGTTTATTGATCAGCACAAATTGGAATAAGTATTTTATCACGTTCTGGTGATTTTTAACAATTGTTTTCATGAACAGAAAGTTTCTGGAAATTACAACAAGATCAAATAACTATCATCCAAGAAGATCCTATAAGTTTAACTTGGCACAAACACTAATTAAAACATAAAAACACATCTAACCAGAGGCTAGATCAAAGATTTATTACTAATCAGCAAGGAAAAATATTGGGTTGTCTCCCAACAAGCGCTTTTCTTTAAAGCCTTTTTAGGTAGGCATTAAGATTTCAATGATGCTCACACGAAAGACAAGAATTGAAGCACAAAGAGAGCATCATATAGCATGTGAAAACACACATCTAAGTCTAACATACTTCCTATGCATAGGCATTTTATAGGTAAACAAATTATCAAGGCAAGCAAAAACTAGCATATGCAAGGAAGCGGAAAGAAACAATAGCAATCTCAACATAACAAGAGGTAATTTATTATCATGAAAATTTCTACAACCATATTTTCGTCTCTCATAATAATTACATGTGGGATCATAAGCAAATTCAACAAAATAGCTATCACATAAGATATTTTCAATACGATCCACATGCATGCAAAGTTGACACTCTTCCAAAATAGTGGGATTATCATTAACTAAAGTCATGACCTCTCCAAACCCACTTTTATCGAAAATTCATAAGATTGAACATTCTCCAAATATGTGGGATCTAAAGTTGACACTCATCCAAACCCACTTTCAATAATATTGCAAACACTATTATCAATCTCATATTCATCATTGGGCTTAAATAAATTTTCAAGATCATAAGAAGAACTATCACCCCAATCATGATCATTGCAACAAGTAGACGACATAGCAAAACTAGCATCCCCAAGCTAGGGTTTTGAATATTTTTAGCACAATTGACATCAATAGAATTTATAGTAAAATCATTGCAAGCATGCTTTTATTCAAAGATCTATCGTGAATCGCTTCATAAAGTACTTCATCACAATTTTTAGATTCATGAATTTCAGGCAAAACCTTATAAAGATAATCTAGTACACTCAATTCACTAGCAATAGGTTCATCATAATTGGATCTCTTAAAGAGATTAGCAAGTGGATGAGGATCCATAAACTTTTAGCAAGCGAAGATGCAAGCAAAAATAAGGCACATGGTAACACAAGATTGAACGGAGGAAGGGCGAATAAAACAGCAAGGGTGAAGTGGGGGAGAGGAAAACGAGAGGCAAATGGAAAATAATGTAGTGCGAGAGATAAGGGATTGTGATGGGTACTTGGTATGTTGACTTTTGCGTAGACTCCCCGGCAACGGCGTCAGAAATTCTTCTTGCTACCTCTTGAGCACTGCGTTGGATTTCCCCGAAGAGGAAAGGATGATGCAACAAAGTAGCGTAAGTATTTCCCTCAGTTTTTGAGAACCAAGGTATCAATCCAGTAGGAGGCTACGCGCCAGTCCCTCGTACCTACACAAAGCAAATAACTCCGCGCAACCAACGCGAATAGGGGTTGTCAATCCCTTCACTGTCACTTACGAGAGTGAGATCTGATAGAGATGATAGATAATATTTTTGGTATTTTTGGTATAAAGATGCAAAGTAAATAAAAGGTAAAGTAAAAAGCAACGAAATAATAAAGTGATGGAAGATTAATATGATGAACATAGACCCGGGGGCCATAGATTTCACTAGTGGCTTCTCTCAAGAGCATAAGTTTTCTACGGTGGGTGAACAAATTACTGTTGAGCAATTGACAGAATTGCGCATAGTTATGAGAATATCTAGGTATGATCATGTATATAGGCATCACGTCCGAGACAAGTAGACCGACTCCTGCCTGCATCTACTACTATTACTCCACTCATCGACCACTATCCAGCATGCATCTAGAGTATTAAGTTAAAAACAGAGTAACACCTTAAGCAAGATGACATGATGTAGAGGGATAGTTTCATGCAATATGATAAAAAAACCCATCTTGTTATCCTCGATGGCAACAATACAATACGTGCCTTGCTGCCTCTACTGTCACTGGGAAAGGACACCGCAAGATTGAACCCAAAGCTAAGCACTTCTCCCATTGCAAGAAGAACCAATCTAGTAGGCCAAACCAAACTGATAATTCGAAGAGACTTGCAAAGATAACTAATCATACATAAAAGAATTTAGAGAAGATTCAAATATTGTTCATAGATAGACTTGATCATAAACCCACAATTCATCGATCTCAACAAACACACCGCAAAAAGAAGATTACATCAAATAGATCTCCATGAGAGAGGGGGAGAATATTGTATTGAGATCCAAAAAGAGAGAAGAAGCCATCTAGCTACTAACTATGGACCCGAAGGTCTGAAGTAAACTACTCACACTTCATCGGATGGGCTATGATGATCTAGAAGCCCTCCGTGGTGGATGCCCTCTCCGGCGGAGCTCCAGAACAGGCCCCAAGATGGGATCTCGTGGGTACAGAAGGTTGCGGCGGTGGAATTAGGTTTTTGGCTCCATATCTGATCGTTTGGGGGTACGTAAGTATATATAGGAGGAAGGAGTACGTTGCTGGAGCAACAGGGGGCCCATGAGATAGGGGGCGCGCCCTAGGGGGTGGGCGCGCCCCCACCCTCATGGCCACCTCCCTTCTTTCTTGACGTAGGGTCCAAGTCTCCTGGATCATGTTCGGTGAGAAAATCATGTTCCCGAAGGTTTCATTATGTTTGGACTCCGTTTGATATTCCGTTTCTTTGAAACACTGAAATAGGCAAAAAACAACAATTCTGGGTTGGGCCTCCGGCTAATAGGTTAGTCCCAAAAGTAATATAAAAGTGGAAAATAAAGCCTATTATGGTCCAAAACAGTAGATAATATAGCATGGAGCAATAAAAAATTATAGATACGTTGGAGACGTATCAATGTCTACTAAACAACCTTCTTCTTGTAGACGTTGTTGGGCCTCCAAGTGCATAGGTTTGTAGGACAGTAGCAAATTTCCCTCAAGTGAATGACCTAAGGTTTATCAATCCGTGGGAGGCGTAGGATGAAGATGGTCTCTCTCGAACAACGCTGCAACCAAATAGCAAAGAGTCTCTTGTGTCCCCAACACACCCAATACAATGGTAAATTGTATAGGTGCACTAGTTCGGCGAAGAGATGGTGATACAAGTGCAATATGGATGGTAGATATAGGTTTTTGTAATCTGAAAATATAAAAACAGCAAGGTAACTAATGATAAAAGTGAGCACAAATGGTATTGCAATGCTTCGAAACAAGGCCTAGGGTTCATACTTTCACTAGTGCAAGTTCTCTCAACAAAGATAACATAATTGGATCATATTACAATCCCTTAACGTGCAACAAAGAGTCACTTCAAAGTTACTAATAGCGGAGAACAAACGAAGAGATTATTGTAGGGTACGAAACCACCTCAAAGTAATTCTTTCCGATCAATCCATCGGGCCATTCCTATAAGTGTCACAAACAGCCCTAGAGTTCATTGTAAAATAACACCTTAAGACACAAATCAATCAAAACCCTAATGTCACCTAGATACTCCAATGTCACCTCAAGTATCTGTGGGTATGATTATACGATATGCATCACACAATCTCAGATTCATCTATTCAACCAACACAAAGAACTTCAAAGAGTGCCCAAAATTTCTACCGGAGAGTCAAGACGAAAACGTGTGCCAACTCCTATTCATAGATTCCCAAGGTCACGGAACCCACAAGTTATCACCAAAACATACATCAAGTGAATCAATAGAATACCTCATTGTCACCACGGGTATCCCACGCAAGACATACATCAAGTGTTCTCAAATCCTTAAAGACTCAATCCGATAAGATAAGTTCAAAGGGAAAACTGAATCCATTAAAAGAAGGTAGAGGGGGAGAAACATCAAAAGATCCAACTATAGTAGCAAAGCTCATGGTACATCAAGATCGTGCCAAATTAAGAACGAGATAGAGAGAGAAAGAGAGAGATCGAACACATAGCTACTCGTACATACCCTCAGCCCAAAAGGTGAACTACTCCCTCCTCGTCATGGAGAGTGCCGGGATGATGAAGATGGCCACCGGTGATGGAGCCCCCCTCCAGCAGGGTGCCAGAAAAGGGTCCCGATTGGTTTTTGGTGGCTACAGAGGCTTGCGGCAGCGGAACTCCTGATCTAGGTTTCTTTACTGGGGTTTCTGTATTTATAGGAATTTTTGGCGTCGGTCTCACGTCAGGGGGGGGGTCTCCGAGTCATCCACGAGGTCGGGGGCATGCCAGGGGGGTAGGGCACACCCTCCACCCTCGTGGATGGCTCGGGACTCTTCTGGCCCAACTATTTTACTCCGGGGGCTTCTTTTGGTCCATAAAAATCATCAAAAATGGGCACGTCAATTGGACTCCATTTGGTATTCCTTTTCTGTAGAACTGAAAAACAAGGAAAAAAATAGAAACTGTCACTGGGCTCCAGGTTAATAGGTTAGTCCTAAAAATCATATAAAATAGCATATAAATGCATATAAAACATCTAAGATGGACAATATAATAGCATGGAACAATCAAATATTATAGATACGTTGGAGACATATCAAGCATCCCCAAGCTTAATTCCTACTCGTCCTCGAGTAGGTAAATGATAAAAACATAATTTTTGATGTAGAATGCTACCTAACATATTTATCAATGTAATCTTCTCTATTGTGGCAAGAATATTCAAATCCATAAGATTCAAAAGAAAATTTTAATATTGACATAAAAACAATAATACTTCAAGCATACTAACAAAACAATCATGTCTTCCCAAAATAACATGGCCAAAGAAAGTTATCCCTATAAAATCACATAGTCTGGCTATGCTCTATCTTCATCACACAAAATATTTATATCATGCACAACCCCAGTTTCAGCTAAGCAATTGTTTCATACTTTAGTATTCTCAAACTTTTTCAACTTTCACGCAATACATGAGCGTGAGCCATGGATATAGCACTATGGGTGGAATAGAATGGTGGTTGTGGAGAAGACAAAAAGAGGGACATAGTCTCACATCAACTAGGCGTATCAACGGGCTATGGAGATGGCCATCAATAGATATCAATGTGAGTGAGTAGGGATTGTCATGCAACGGATGCACTAGAGCTATAAGTGTATGAAAGCTCAAAAAGAAACTAAGTGGGTGTGTATCCAACTTGCTTGCTCACGAAGACCTAGGGCAATTTGAGGAAGCCCATCATTGGAATATACAAGGCAAGTTCTTATAATGAAAATTCCCACTAGTATATGAAAGTGACAACACAGGACACTCTCTATTATGAAGATCATGGTGCTACTTTGAAGCACAAGTGTGGTGAAAGGATAGTAGCATTACCCTTCTCTCTTTTTTCTCATTTTTTTATTTTTTTATTTGGGCCTTTCTCATTTTTTGGCCTCTTTTTTTCTTTTTCTTCCGGAGTCTCATCCCGACTTGTGGGGGAATCATAGTCTCCATCATCCTTTCCTCACTGGGATAGTGCTCTAATAATGATGATCATCACACTTTTATTTACTTACAACTCAAGAATTACAACTCGATACTTAGAACAAAATATGACTATGAATGCCTCCGGCGGTGTACCAGGATGTGCAATGATTCAAGAATGACATGTATGATAGAATTATGAAAGGTGGCTTTGCCACAAATACGATGTCAACTACATGATCATGCAAAGCAATATGACAATGATGAAGCGTGTCATAATAAATAGAACGGTGGAAAGTTGCATGGCAATATATCTCGGAATGGCTATGGAAATGCCATAATAGGTAGGTATGGTGGCTGTTTTGAGGAGGATAAATGGTGGGTGTATGGTACCAGCGAAAGTTGCGCGGCACAAGAGAGGCTAGCAATGGTGGAAGGGTGAGAGTGCGTATAATCCATGGACTCAACATTAGTCATAGAGAACTCACATACTTATTGCAAAAATCTATTAGTCATCGAAACAAAGTACTACACGCATGCTCCTAGGGGAAGGATTGGTAGGAGTTAACCATCGCGCGATCCCGACTGCTACCTCTTGAGCACTGCGTTGGATTTCCCCGAAGGGGAGAGGATGATGCAGCAAAGTAGCGTAAGTATTTCCCTCCGTTTTTGAGAACCAAGGTATCAATCCAGTAGGAGGCTACGCTCGAGTCCCTCGTACCTACACAAAAACAATAGCTCAACGCAACCAACGCGATTAGGGGTTGTCAATCCCTTCAGGTCAATTACGGGAGTGAGATCTGATAGAGATGATAGATAATATTTTTGGTATTTTTGGTATAGAGATGCAAAGTGAAAAGTAAAAGGCAAAGTAAAAAGCAAAGCAATATTAAAGTGATGGAGATTGATATGATGAGAATAGACCCGAGGGACATAGTTTCACTAGTGGCTTCTCTCAAGAGCATAAGTATTCTACGGTGGGTGAACAAATTACTGTTGAGCAATTGACAGAATTGAGCATACTTATGAGAATATCTAGGTATGATCATGTATATGGGCATCACGTTCGAGACAAGTAGACCGACTCCTGCCTGCATCTACTACTATTACTCCACTCATTGACCGCTATCCAGCATGCATCTAGAGTATTAAGTTAAAAACAGAGTAACGCCTTAAGCAAGATGACATGATGTAGAGGGATAGTTTCATGCAATATGATAAAAACCCCATCTTGTTATCCTCGATGGCAACAGGACAATACGTGCCTTGCTGCCCCTTCTGTCACTGGGTAAGGACACCGCAAGATTGAACCCAAAGCTAAGGACTTCTCCCGTTGCAAGAAAGACCAATCTAGTAGGCCAAACCAAATTGATAATTCGAAGAGACTTGCAAAGATAACCAATCATACATAAAAGTATTCAGAGAAAATTCAAATATTATTTATAGATAGACTTGATCATAAACCCACAATTCGTCGGTCTCAACAAACACACCACAAAAAGAAGCTTACATCGAATAGATCTCCACGAGAGAGGGGGAGAACATTGTATCGAGATCCAAAAAGAGAGAAGAAGCCATCTAGCTAATAACTATGGACCCGAAGGTCTGAGGTGAACTACTCACACTTCATCGGAGGGGCTAGGATGATGTAGAAGCCCTCCGTGATGATGGCCCTCTCCGGTGGAGCTCCGGAACAGGCCCCAAGATGGGATCTCGTGGGTACAGAAGGTTGCGGCGGTGGAATTAGGTTTTTGGATCCGTATCTGATCGTTTGGGGGTACGTAGGTATATATAGGAGGAAGTAGTATGTTGGTGGAGCTTTGAGGGGCCCGCGAGGCAGGGGGCGCGCCCTGGGGGGGTGCCCTCCACCCTCATGACCGCCTCGTGGCTTTCTTGACGGAGGGTCCAAGTCTCCTGGGTCTTATCTGATGAGAAAATCACGTTCCCGAAGGTTTCATTCCGTTTGGACTCCGTTTGATATTCTGTTTCTCCGAAACTTTGAAATAGGCAAAAAAAATAGCAATTCTGGGCTAGGCCTCCGGTTAATAGGTTAGTCCCAAAAATAATATAAAAGTGGAAAATAAAGCCCAATATAGTCCAAAACAGTAGATAATATAGCATGGAGCAATAAAAAATTATAGATACGTTGGAGACGTATCAGGCATCCCCAAGCTTAATTCCTGCTCGTCCTCGAGTAGGTAAATGACAAAAAGAGAATATTTGATGCGGAGTGCTAGTTGGCATAATTTCAATGCAAATCTTCTTAATTGTGGTATGAATATTCAGATCCAAAAGATTTAAGACAAAAGTTCATATTGACATAAAAATAATAATACTTCAAGCATACTAACAAAGCAATCATGTCTTCTCAAAATAACATGGCCAAAGAAAATTATCCCTACAAAATCATATAGTCTGGCTATGCTCCATCTTCACCACGCAAAGTATTTAAATCATGCACAACCCTGATGACAAGCCAAGCAATTGTTTCATACTTTAACATTTTCAAAACTTTTTCAATCTTCACGCAATACATGAGCGTGAGCCATGGATATAACACTATATAGGGAATAGAATGGTGGTTGTGGAGAAGACAAAAAGAGGGGAAGATAGTCTCACATCAACTAGGCGTATCAACGGGCTATGGAGATTCCCATCAATAGATATCAATGTGAGTGAGTAGGGATTGCCATGCAACAGATGCACTAGAGCTATAAGTATGTGAAAGCTCAACAAAAGAAACTAAGTGGGTGTGCATCCAACTCGCTTGCTCACGAAGACCTAGGGAATTTTGAGGAAGCCCATCATTGGAATATACAAGCCAAGTTCTATAATGAAAAATTCCCACTAGTATATGAAAGTGACAAAATGAGAGACTCTCTATGATTAAGATCTTGGTGCTACTTTGAAGCACAAGTGTGGTAGAAGGATAGTAACATTGTCCCTTCTCTCTTTTTCTCTCATTTTTTTATTTGGGCCTTTTATTTTTTTATGGACTCTTTTTTTTATTTTTTTCGTCTGGAGTCTCATCCCGACTTGTGGGGGAATCATAGTCTCCATCATCCTTTCCTCACTTGGGACAATGCTCTCAAAATGATGATCATCACACTTTTATTTTTCTTACAACTCAACAATTACAACTCGAAACTTAGAACAAAATATGACTCTATGTGAATGCCTCCGACGGTGTACCGAGATATGCAATGATTCAAGAGTGACATGTATGAAAGAATTATGAACAGTGGCTTTGCCACAAATACGATGTCAACTACATGATCATGCTAGCAATATGACAATGATGGAGCGTGTCATAATAAACGGAACGGTGGAAAGTTGCATGGCAATATATCTCGAAATGGCTATGGAAATGCCATGATAGGTAGGTATGGTGGCTGTTTTGAGGAAGGTATATGGTGGGTGTATGATACCGGCGAAAGGTGCGCGGTATTAGAGAGGCTAGCAATGGTGGAACGAAGGGAAAAGTGTGTATAATCCATGGACTCAACATTAGTCATAAAGAACTCATATACTTATTGCAAAAATCTATAAGTTATCAAAGAAAAGTATTACGCGCATGCTCCTAGGGGGATAGATTGGTAGGAAAAGACCATCACTCGTCCCCGACCGCCACTCATAAGGAAGACAATCAATAAATAAATCATGCTCCGACTTCATCACATAACGGTTCACCATACGTGCATGCTACGGGAATCGCAAACTTTAACGCAAGTATTCTTCAAATTCACAACTACTCAACTAGCATGACTCTAATATCACCATCTTCATATCTCAAAACAATTATCAAGCATCAATCTTTTCTTACTATTCAACGCACTCAAAAGAAAGTCTTACAAATCTTGAATACCAAGCTTATAATTATTAAGCAAATTACCATGCTATTTAAGACTCTCAAAATAATCTAAGTGAAGCATGAGAGATCAATAGTTTCTATAAAACAAATCCACCACCGTGCTCTAAAAGATCTAAGGGAAGCACTAGAGCAAAATTATAAAGCTCAAAAGATATAAGTGAAGCACATAGAGCAAAACTATAAAGCTCAAAAGATATAAGTGAAGCACATAGAGTATTCTATCAAATTTCAATGCATGTATGGCTCTCTCAAAAGGTGTGTACAACAAGGATGATTGTGGCACACTAACAAACAAAGACACAAATAATACAAGACGCTCCAAGCAAAACACATATCATGTGGTGAATAAAAATATAGCTCCAAGTAAAATTACCGATGGAAGTAGACGAAAGAGGGGATGCCTTCCGGGGCATTCCCAATCTTTGACTTTTTGGTGTCCTTGGATTATCTTGGGGGTGCCATGGGCATCCCCAAGCTTAGGCTCTTGCCACTCCTTGTTCCATAATCCATCAAAAGATTTCATCCAAAACTTGAAAACTTCACAACACAGAACTCAATAGAAATCTCGTGAGCTCCGTTGGCGAAAGAAAACAAAAGACCACTTCAAGGTACTGTAATGAACTCATTCTTTATTTATATTGGTGTTAAACCTACTGTATTCCAACTTCTCTATGGATTATAAACTATTTTACTAGCCATAGATTCATCAAAATAAGCAAACAACACACGAAAAACAGAATCTGTCAAAAACAGAACAGTCTGTAGTAATCTGTAACTAACGCAAACTTCTGGAACTCCAAAAAATCTACCAAAATAGGAAGACCTAGAAAATTTGTTCATTGATCTGCAACAATTGGAATAAGTATTTTATATCGTTCTGGTGATATTTAGCAATTGTTTTCGTGAACAGAAAGATTCTGGAAATTATAGCAAGATCAAATAACTATCATCCAAGAAGATCCTATAGGTCTAACTTGGCACAAACACAAATTAAAACACAAAACCACATCTAAACAGAAGGTAGATGGATTATTTATTCCTAAATAGAAGCAAAAACAAAAAAAATTAAATAAAATGGGGTTGCCTCCCAACAAGCGCTATCGTTTAACGCCCCTAGATAGGCATAAAAGCGAGGATAGATCTAGGTATTGCCATCTTTGGTAGGCAATCCATAAGTGGCTCTCATGATAGATTCATATGGTAATTTTATTTTCTTTCTAGGGAAGTGTTCCATGCCCTTTTTTAATGGAAATTGAAATCTAATATTCCCTTCCATCATATCAATAATTGCACCAACCGTTCTAAGGAAAGGTCTACCGAGAATAATAGGGCAATAAGGATTGCAATCTATATCAAGAACGATAAAATCTACGGGCACATAATTCCTATTTGCAGAAATAAGAACATCATTAATTCTTTCCATAGGTTTCTTAATAGTGGAATCCGCAAGATGCAAGTTTAGAGAGCAATCATCAAAATCACGGAAATCTAGCAAATCACACAAAGTTTTGGGAATAGTGGAGACACTAGAACCCAAATCACACAAAGCATAAAACTCAAAATCTTTAATTTTAATTTTAATAGTAGGTTCCCACTCATCATAAAGTTTTCTAGGGATAGAAACTTTCAACTCAAGTTTTTCTTCATAAGTTTGCATCAAGGCATCAACGATATGTTCGGTAAAGGCTTTATTTTGACTATAAGCATGAGGAGAATTTAGCACGGATTGCAACAAGGAAATACAATCAATTAAAGAGAAACTTTCATAATTAAATTCCTTGAAATCCAATATAGTGGGTTTAGCAACATCTAGGGTTTTATTTCTTTCAATCCCACTTTCATCAATTTCATCATCCAGATCTAAATACTCCGAATTTTTGGAACGTCTTCTAGGTAAAGGAAGATCATATTCAGTTTCATCAAGATTCATATTGCAAAACAAAGATTTAATAGGGGACACATCAATAACTTTTAGATCTTCATCTTGATTTTCATAGGAATCCGGTTTACCGACCATCTTATAAACTAAGTGTCGGTGTACTAGAGTAGGGGTACCCTAGTATCCCGAACTTGTGCACGGGCAGTCGCAGCACCCCGCGGCAAGGCTTGCCAGGTGATCACCAAGGCCCTCTATGGTTCCTTTGGAGCCATTCAAGAACAAAGTATTTAAGCCAAGGAGACAAGTCCCCGGCAAGAGGAGCTTGTCGGGAAGGCCACTCGAGGCACAAGACCCCGGCAAGAGGAGCTTGCCGGGAAGGCCAACCAGAGCATCTCAAAGAACTTGCCGCGACGTGCCACGCGTCCCGGCAGGACCCGGCGAGCGACAAGCTCCCGGACGCGGCAAGACAACAGCCGCGGCAAGCAACCACTCTGTGCCTGCGCTCCAGCTCACCCACCCACGTGTCGCTCTGGGACCCTTCCAGGCATAAGTGGCGGGAGCCTGTGCAGCCAGAGGTACACTGTGGCATGCAGCGCTGACAAGATCGCCATCGTGGCGAGCGGTGGCGCCCCCTGACGGTCCCTTTTCTGCACCGTCTGGGTGACGTAGATAGGCATTTAATGCTTTTGTCCCCTGCCGTCAGGGTTAGGTATGATTCACTGTGTAGGTAGCTGTACCTACCGCAGCACCTTTCCATTTTTTCCCTTGCCTACGTTGCCACCTGTTGGAGACCCCTTGAGCATATAAAAGGAGGCCCATGCACAACGTAGGAAAGGATCGCCCCCAGGAGGACGAACAGTAGAACACTCACGCTCGGTCTCGTTAGCTGCTGGTGTGTACTGTAGCACTCAGCTCTCCCGAGCAAGAACTCAATACAATCCACAAAGCAGCAGTAGGAGTATTATCTCTCCGGAGAGCTTCGAAGCTGGGTAAAACCCCTCGCGTGCCTCGACTCGATCCGCTCTTTGCGCGACCTCCGCCCCCCGCCGAACCGAGAAGGGGCTCTGTCCCCATAGGTGCTCGAGGAGCCAGATTTCCCCGGCATCTTTGGCGCGCCAGGTAGGGGGCGTCGAGGTTGTGTGAACCTGATCCGGCGTTCGCACGTGCTAGATCTTCATTGATTTCATCGACATGCCGCCGAAGAAGAAGGCTTCGGAGGCGGCTGCTCCGTCCGCTTCGAACCCACCGCCGCCAGAGCAAACGGCTGGTGGGGAAGACGCCGGCGGAAGAACGGGCGTCGACGAAGAAGCCCACGGTGCCACCAGGTCCAAGGACAAGGCTGCGCTGCCCGTCGGCGGTGTAGCAGGCTCCCACGACGACCGGGCATCGATGGATGCTCCGCGCCCATCTCAGGAAGCGCGGGACCGGCAGCGTCGTGGTACTCACAGTACCATACGTTCGCTGGACCCAAATCGAGCTAGCGGATCTCGAGATGCTCAAGGCCAGCATGCACGCCAACGTGATGGCGCAAGCAAGGCACGGTCGCCTGGACGGAATACTGTTCCTTCTAACATCGTTGGAAGTCGGAGCATATCCCGCTCCTCGCACCGTTCGCCACCGCTACCCGCCACTCCAGCAGAAGCTTTGGCGCGAGCTCAACTGCTCCTAGACTTCCCTCCAACGCCAGACAAGATCGACGAATGGAGGGCCACCATCCAGAGCCTCATCGGCTTCGCCAACGGCGACACTCCGCGACAGCCAACCACATCGCAGCCGCGGCAAACCAGCCAGGTGCGAGCCGATGGCGACAAGACCGGTGGGGGTGCGACCACCGTGCACTCCCCGCCCCGAAGGCCAAGATCGCCGACTCGTCGGGTCCACCGCGACAGCGACTCCACCGCTTCATCAGATCCGCGAACTCGTCGCGATCAGCGCCACGTTCTTCATGAACGACAGCAAGAAGACGCTCGTACCCGCATCGAGCGCCGAAGAGAAACACGGCGTCAATCAGACCGGCGCGCTGTGCCCACTGTCGACATGCATGCGCCAGGGGAACCAGGCGACCTGCCGTACGCGATAGGTTGCCCTGCGTTTAGTCGCGAGCTATGGCAAGTCCAGTGGCCCAGCACGAAGAATTTCAAGCCAGACGTACCCGAGAAGTACGACGGCAGGTTGCATCCGTCGGAGTTCCTCAGCATCTACACCATCGCGGTGCAGGCTGCCGGGGGGCGAGACGACAAGATCCTTGCCAACTACTTCCCGCTGGTACTCAAGCCCAACGTCAGATCCTGGCTCATGCACTTGCCGGAAAACTCCATATCTTCCTGGGCAGACCTGCGCCATCAATTTGTTGGCGCCTTTACGGGCGGCCACAAACCCCATGGCCAGGAGAGTGACCTTCACCTGCTTGCCCAGAAAGAAGGAGAGCCCTTGTGCAAGTACATCCAGAGATTCAGCCAAGTGCAACGCAACATCCCAGATGTCCACCCTGCCGCGGTCATCAGCGCGTTCCATCAGAACGTGCATAACCGCAGGATGCGGGAGGAGATGGCGATGTGCAAGATCAGAGACGTCAGCGAGCTGTATGCTTTGGCCAACAGGTGTGCACGTGCTGAGGAAGGGAGGAAACTCCCCGGAGAGAATACAGGAACAGGAGGATCTGACAGCGAGGATGCCGCCCCGGCGAATAAAAACCGGCGGCGGAACAACAGGAAGAGGAAGGGCAAAGATGTGCTAGTTGTTGAGCAGTCCGGCAGCGACGGTGGCGCCAAGAAAGCCAAAGATGGCAGCTCCAGCAAGGAGGTTGCCGCATGCGCCAACTGCCAGGCTGTGGCGGCCGCCGACAAGCAGGACGGCACCAACAAACAGTACTGCAAGATCCACCGCACCATGGGCCATGACCTCCAGAGCTGCAAGAAGGTCGAGCAGCTTGTCGAGCTGCAAAAGGCCGAGTACGAGCGACGCGACAAGGAGAAAGCCCAAGCAGGTGCTGGAGGATCCGGTAGGAAGCGCACCGGCCGGGGAGGACGCCGCGGCAAGGCCAATCAGCGGCAAGGAGACAGGCCTCCCCGCGGCCGCGACAAGGATGAAGACGACGACGAAGAAGACATGGATGATGACGAGACCAGCGAGCAGGAGTTTCAGAAAGCCACAGAGGTCTTGTGCGTTGACGGTGGTGATTCTCTGCATACTTCGCACCGCCAACTCAAACAGTGGGTGCGGGAAGTCAACGCGGCAGAACCACCCGTCGAATCACGCAAGCTTCTGAAATGGTCCAGCACGCCTATCATCTTTGATATTGAGGACCACCCTGATCGCACAACTGCGGTCGGGTGCTTGCCGATGTTGGTCTCACTAACTATCTGCAACCTCAAGGTCACTAAGATGCTAGTTGATGGCGGGGCCGGCTTGAACCTGATCTCCTCCGCTGTGCTCCGAAAACTCCAGGCCCCTGACAGCGAGCTCGAAGAGACCGATACATTCCAAGGAATCAACCCGGGAAGGAGCAAGCCAAAGGGGAAGATCACGCTGCCGGTGACATTTGGCAGCGAGTTGAACTTCAGGACTGAGAGGATCACTTTTGACGTTGCCGATTTTCCATTGCCCTACAATGCAATTCTTGGCCGTCCAGCGCTCGCCAAGTTCATGGTGGCCTCTCATTGCGCGTACAACATGCTGAAGATGCCAGGCCTGATAAGTGTCATCTCTGTACATGGCGACAAGAAAGACGCTCTTATCTGTGCCGACAAGATCTACCGGGAAGCAGCAGCCACAGCAGATCGCGAGACACTTGCCGCTGAAGCTCCCGGGGGGAAGAAGAAGACCAAGTCCGGCAAGAGTTCTGATGCCCACTCCGGCAAGCGCACCTCTTCGGAGTGCTGCGCTACCGTTGAGGACGCACCATCGAGCTCCACCGGCAAGTATAAGAAGACGATGGCAGCTCCGCCAGCGACCAAGATGGTGTCCGCCAAGGAGGACGGCACTGGTGGTACCTTCACCATCAGTGCCACTCTCGACCCTAAATAGGAAAGCGCGCTCGTTGCTTTCCTGCGGGCGAATGTCGATGTGTTTGCGTGGCAACCGTCCGACATCCCCGGCGTTCCCAGGAAAGTAATTGAGCACCACCTTGCCGTCTGTCCTCATGCGCGGCCCGTCAAGCAGAGAGTCAGGAAACAAGTAGTGGAGCGCCAAGAATTCATCGCAGAAGAGATCAAGAGGTTGGAAGCAGCAGGCCTTGTCAGAGGAGTGCTCCATCCTACGTGGTTGGCCAATCCTGTAGTCGTGCGCAAGGCAAACGGGAAGTGGAGGCTTTGTATTGACTTCACCGATGTTAACAAAGCTTGTCACAAAGATCCATTTCCCTTGCCGCGCATTGACCAGATTGTTGACTCCACGGCTGGATGTGACTTGCTTTCATTTCTTGATGCATACTCGGGATACCATCAGATCTTCATGGCAGAAGAGGATGAGGAGAAAACCGCATTCATCACTCCATGTGGCACGTACTGTTTCGTACGAATGCCTTTCGGTTTGAAGAATGCTGGTTCAACATTTGCAAGGGTAGTCCATACTGCTTTTGAACCGCAAATACACAGAAATGTGGAAGCCTACATGGATGACATAGTGGTCAAGAGCAGGGACAAAGCAACTCTGATTCAAGATCTAGAAGAGACTTTTGCAAATCTGCGCAAGATCAGCCTCAAGCTCAGACCCCGAGAAGTGCGTGTTTGGAGTCCCGTCCGGCAAGCTTCTCGGGTTCTTTGTGTCTCATAGAGGAATCGAAGCCAATCCCGACAAGATCAAGGCCATTGAGCAGATCGAAGCACCGAAGCTCGTCAAGGATGTGCGGAAACTTGCCGGCTGCGTGGCTGCTCTCAGCAGGTTTATCTCTAAGTCTGCTGAGCGCGCCCTGCCGTTTTTCAAAATCTTGAAAAAGGCAGGTCCAATGAAATGGACTCCGGAAGCGGAGGCTGCGCTGCAAGACCTGAAGAGATACCTGTCCTCCACTCCAATACTTGTCGCACCTAAGCCACAAGAGAAGTTGCTGCTATATCTGGCGGCAACCAATCAAGTGGTTAGTGCTGCGTTAGTAGCGGAGAGAGAGGCAGATGATGAGCCAGCAACCGCGGCAAGCACATCCAGCGACAAGCAGGGGGCTTCCCCGACAAGCTCTGATCCCGACAAAGATGGATCTGTGCAGATGTGCGAAGGGATACATCAGAACAAAATGGTGCAGCGCCCAGTCTACTCTGTCAGTTCCCTTCTGCAGGGGGCTAGGTCAAGGTACTCTGGTGTGCAGAAATTGCTTTTCGGCCTTCTCATGGCCTCGAGAAAGCTGCGCCATTACTTCCAAGCACATGAGATAACAGTTGTGACTCGCTTTCCACTGAAGAGGATACTGCAGAATCCAGAAGCAACAGGCAGGGTTGTTGAGTGGGCACTGGAACTGTCAAGCTTTGGCCTCAAGTTTGAGAGCACTTCAACTATCTAGAGCAGAGCATTGGCAGAATTCATAGCAGAGTGGACGCCGACACCAGACGAAGAAATTCCAGAGACGAGCATCCCCGTCAAGGAAACAAACAAAGAGTGGCTGATGTACTTTGATGGTGCTTTCTCGCTGCAAGGCGCTGGTGCTGGCGTGCTGCTTGTCGCACCCACCGGGGAGCACCTCAAGTACGTGGTCCAGATGCACTTTCCCAAGGAGCAAGCAACCAACAATACTGCAGAGTATGAGGGATTGCTTGCCGGTCTCAGGATCGCGGCAGACCTTGGGATCAAGCAGCTCATTGTAAGGGGTGACTCGCAGCTTGTCGTCCGCCAAGTGAACAAGAATTATCAGAGTCCGTTGATGGAAGCTTACGTTGATGAAGTGAGGAAGCTAGAAGAGCGCTTTGTCGGCCTACAGATGGAACATGTTCCAAGAGCTCAGAACGACATTGCTGACGGCCTGTCAAAGTGCGCATCACTTAAGTTACCTGTGGAACCAGGGATCTTCGTGCTCAAGCTGACTCAACCGTCTGTGACGCCATCAACTGGACGGAGCAAGAAGAGGAAGTTGATTTCTGGTGACTATCTTCCGGCAGAGCTTCCCGAAGCTGCCGCCAAGAAGGTCCCCAAGGTCAACGCCAAGAGTGCTGAGGAGCAGTCTAGTCCGACAAGCCCCAGGGCTTGTTTCGTTGTAGCAGACGCTCCCGACAAGTTTTGCTCCAGCAAGCTTGCCGGGGATCATCAAGCTCCGGCCGAGCCGCAGGTTCTCGCCGTAGAAGCGGATGTTCCCGCAGCAGCAGATATGCCTTTAGTCCTTGTTGTCGAGCCACAGGCTCCAGCATGGGCACAGCAGATCGTCCGTTTCCTCCAGACAGGAGAACTTCCCGAAGAGCCAAAAGAAGCGGAAAGAGTAGCCCGACAGTCAAGTATGTACCAGTTCGTCGACAACACACTGTACAGAAGAAGACTCAACGGAGTGAAATTAAAGTGTATTCCCCGGGAAGATGGACAGAAGCTGTTGGCAGAGATACATGGAGGCATATGTGGTCACCACATTGGTGCAAGAGCACTTGCAGGCAAAGCTTTTCGGCAAGGTTTCTTTTGGCCGACAGCCCTCCAGGATGCAACTGCACAAGTAACCAAGTGTGAAGCTTGCCAGTTCCATTCCAAGAAGATACACCAGCCAGCTCAAGCTCTCCAGACGATCCCTTTATCCTGGCCATTTTCGGTCTGGGGGCTCGACATCCTCGGCCCCTTCCCCCGAGCAGTCGAGGGCTTTGAGTACTTGTACGTCGCAATCGACAAGTTCACAAAGTGGTCGGAAGTGAAACCAGTGAGGAAGGTGACAGCACAGTCAGCAGTCAAGTTCTTCAGGTCGATTGTTTGCCGCTTAGGGATCCCTAACAGGATCATCACCGACAACGGTACGCAATTCACGAGCCGCACCTTCATGCAGTACGTCCAAGATCTTGGCGCCAAGGTCTGCTTCGCTTCTGTCGCTCACCCCAGGAGCAACGGTCGAACGGAATGGGCAAATGCTGAAGTGCTGCGTGGGCTCAAGACCAGGACTTTCGACAGGCTGCACAAGTGCGGAAGAAACTGGATCGAGGAGCTGTCGGTGGTTCTTTGGTCGATCAGGACAACGCCAAATCGAGCCACTGGCCAGACACCTTTCGCTCTCGTCTATGGAGCAGAGGTAGTTATCCCCACGGAACTCGTATACGGGTCACCTCGAGTGCTCGTTTATGATGAGCTTGAGCAAGAGCAGCTGCGACAAGATGACGCGCTGCTCCTTGAGGAAGATCGTCTTCAGGCTGCTGTACGAGCTGCTCGATACCAGCAAGCTTTGCGCCGCTACCATAGCCGCAAAGTTAAAGCCAGAAGTCTCGAGGAAGGCGACTTTGTTCTTCGGCGCGTTCATTCCGCCAAGAATTCCAACAAGTTGACGCCGAAGTGGGAAGGCCCTTACCGGGTGAAACGAGTCACTAGGCCTGGCGCTGTCCGCCTTGAGACCGAAGATGGCTTTCCGATGAGCAACTCCTAGAACATCGAGCATCTTCGTAAGTTTTACCCGTAAGGCGCGGTTGTCGGACCCTGTCCGGCAACCACCATTTTGTACAAGTCTTGCCGCTGTTGCATGTAATCCTTTGTACAAAGCCAGGCGCAGACCCTGTGCATAAATAAAGCTCAAGTGCTCCGCACACCTTGTCAATTTCATGCTCTTTTGCATGAATTATCTGACACTTTGTGCAGCGAACACCCCCGGTAAGCAATAAAGAGCCAAAAGGCTCCATATCATTATTTTCTCTACTTTCTTTCTTTTGTCTATCAAGGAAATGAAGGATCCTTCGCCCACAAGTTTGCTGGGAGGGAAGGGGAAGATAATGGTATGGGCCAGGCTTCGTTCAAGAAAGTTTCGCCTTGCCGGGAAGCGAACAACAGAAAAGCTAAGTACCAAAGTTTGAGCAATCAGATTTTTTAATTTTAAGTTATTTTCCTTGAACGACCATGCTTTGTATGGAAAACCTGTGCGCAAAGGAACTGGCTTGTGGCTAGTTGCGCCCTTACTTTGTTTCGAGTTCGCTCAACAGTTTAAGTGTGCTGCGACTAGAGTTGCACCCTTACTTTGTTTCGAGCCCGCTCAACAACTTAAGCGAGCTGCGACTAGTTGCGACAAGGTTTCTTGTCAGCAACGGCACTGCCAGCAGGCTGCTGACGTCCCGCACTCAGTGCTCGCGGCAAAACTGCCTACGCCGGCAAGTTCCCTAAGAGCGTAGGGCAAAAACATACAAAGGAGGGAATCCAGTAAAGGAAATAACATTGCAATAGCTACCCAAAACAAAGTTATATATTACAAGATAGCTTGTCGCGGTGCTAATAGACTGCTTTCATAACATGATTAGCAGCGACAAGAAAAGAAGAAAACGGGCGGCCTAGTCCACGCGATCGCCCTCAACCCTCTTGATCCCGCTCACCTTGTCCACAATGGGTGCGACAAGGTCCTTGAGCGCCTCCAGATCAGCTTCCGCTGGCAGGGACCTGAGGACATTGGTGAGGTTGAGGCCCGGGTTGCGGAAGGCTACCTTCACCAACACCTTCTGAAGAGCTCCCGCGCAGATCTTGCGCGACTCGTCGGCCAGCTGCTTTGGGATCCTTTCCCTGAGTCGCTGAAGGGCCGTCGCCACGCCTTTGAAGAACATAGTGAGCTTGGCGCTGGATGGGAGGGTCTCATCGGAGGGATAGCCGAGATCCCCCATCCCCAGCTGCGTCAGCTCCTTGTCGATGTCTGCGGCAGCATTCACAAGACCCTCCGTCCACTGCTCCACAGTCTCTCTAAAATCATTCTGGGTGGCGGCAATGCTCTCCAGCAGCGCCTTGTCAGCCTTGATCTCCTTCTTCAAGGACGCCTCCTGCTCCCTGGCGCCATCCAGCGTCTTGGTCAAGGCAGCCAGCTTCAGCTCAAGATCGGCGTTGGAATCCTTGGCGGCGCTATGCTCCTTGACCTTCTCGGCGAGACGACCCTGCAGCTCACCAAAAGTGTAGGCGTCCTTATCGCGCTCATGCTTGAGCGCGGCAAGCGCTTCACCGCTTGCCTTAAGATCAGCCTCCAGCTGCGCCACCTTCGTCTCTAGCTCCTTCTTGGCGGCCTCGGCAGCTGCGGCGGCGTCCTTTGTTTCCTTGAGAGCTCCGCTGAGTGTTTGCTCGCGCACAACAAGCTCCTCTTCGTGACTGTTCAGGCTGGCTTTCAGCTGCACCAATTCGCCCTCCCGCGCAGATATCTCCTCGGCGGCAAGCCACTATTGCTCCGCAATTTCTGCCTTCTCGAGGATGAAGGCCTTCTGTGCCTCATCAAGCTGCACACGCTCTGCCGCCAGCGACTGGAGAGCTGCCTGGTTGAAACCCCGGAGCTCCTCCGCGCGCTTCTCCATGTCCACCCCCACCTTCGCGACAAGCGCTTCGCGGGACTCCAGTTTGGCTTGTCGGGCGCGGTAGAGCGACACCAGCTTCCGCAGCAGTCGCTCTTCCTCAGGCTCATCGCTGCTACTGCCCGGCGCATCGACCAGCGTCAGCCCAGCGGAGGCGAGCACCTCCACGTCGAAGCTTTCTCCCTCGACCGGCGCCCTGGACGTTGACGCCCAGGGGAGGTTGATGAAGACGCCGTTGCCGGCCTTCAAGTAGACGCCTGGTTGGGGCTCTTCGAAGCCTGGCGCTGCGGCAGTGGCGGGAGGATCGGCGGTCGGTGTAGCGCCTGTCGCTCCTGCGGCCTCAGGGTCGTCAGTGCGATCGCCGGACCCCTCGTCGGCTGCTGCGGCGGCAGCCCTGGTGGCCTCTTCGCCGGCGGGATCATCAGCGCCGGCCGCTTCTTCGGTGGCGGCGGCATCATCAACAGCGACTTCGGTCTCCATCGGCTCCACAGTAGATGGATCTTACAGCCGGAAAAGGAAGAAAAGTCAAGCAAATACCCAAAAAGAAAAACGCAAGGGAAGTTTAGAAGCAAGGAGTACCTGTACCAGGCTCGGTAGTTGGGATCTCCGCTGCCGGGGGGTCGCTGGTACTGTCCCTTGCCGGAGACTTCTCCCTTGCCGGGGAGCTCTCCCTCGTTGGAGACTTCTCCCTTGCCGGGGAGCTGAGACTTCTCCCTTGCCGGAGAACTCTCCCTTGGCGGCGTAGTCGAAGCAGATGGCATGTCAGGGGCGTCGTCCGGACGCTCCTGGTGGGGCTGCTCTGCTCCTACACAAGCCAACAGTCAGATATCAGCAAAAAAAGAGTATCCATGCGCGCCTAACAGCGGGAAGTAAACCATATACTTACGCTGGGGGCTGCGCTGGGGGCTGCTCTGAAGAACAACTGTTGGGTCCGGCAAGTTTGTCTCGGGCGCACCCCCTGCTGGCACGGTGGGATCATCCTCGATGACAATCACCGGGACCTTGGCTCTCTTTGCCATTCTCTGGGCCAGAGTCCTAAAAAGGAATAAGTTCAGAGTAAAGCAAATGAGATACAAGACAAGACAGCAAGTATTGAAGACATGCAAGTACAACAAGGATCTTACTGTTCTTCTTCCTCGTCGGAGCTGAGCGCGGAGAAGTCAAAGCCTGGCCCACCTCCGGCGCGAGGAGGCGGAGGAGTAGGATCCCTTGGCCGCTTGGCGGGAGCTAGAGCGGCGGATCGGGAGGACCCCGCTCCAGTTGCCGCTGCAGCGTGAGGTGCTTCCGCGGCGACGGAACTTGCCGCGGTGGAGCGTGTCGTGCGGCGCGGCGGGGGTTGGCTCGTCAGCCGCTCCGCCACGTCCCCGGCCTTGCGAAGACGCCTTGTTGGAGCCGGGGGCTCTGTTGGCGAAACCGAGGGCTCTGCTTGTGGAGCCGGGGGCTCTGCTTGTGGAGCCGGGGGCTCCGCTTGCGGCAAGCTGTCCGAAGACGAAGAGGAAGAGGAGCCGATCTCCAACGAGCCGCTCGTATCCTCGGCGAGCCCGCTTGGCCTGACGTCATGCCCGGCGGACCTCTTCTCGCCGGCAAGCTCCTCTCGATTGGCAAGGCTTGCCGCCTCTGCTGCATCTGCCTCCTCCACGGTGAACCCGAACTCGCCTGCAGCTGCGGCTGCCGCCGCCTCTTCCAGCCTGGTGGCGATGCGTTTGAGCTCATCTTCGGTAGTGTCCCGGGTGAGGCCCCTCTTCTCATCGGCGTCAACCGGCACTTCTATCAAGTTATCGAAGAACGCCCACACGACATCATCTGCAGGCTCTATCCAGGCTGGATCAATTCCGTGCGAGTAGCACAGCGGCATCATTGCACGGATGCGGTCGAGCGTGGAGTTGTTGCACAGCGGAACGACACCCCTCGGCAACCTGAACACTTCGGGGTGCTGTGGGTCGTGCTTGAACATCTCCTGGAGCATCGCGTTGAGCTCCAGGACAGTGAAGTTGAAGTTGAGGCCGGGCCGCAACCTCATGATAATCGCCGCGTTCTGGAACTCCCAGGCGGGTCTCCTCCTCTCCTGCAGGGGGGGCGATGCTGCGGCGGAGGAAATCTGCGCCAACCGCTCCTACAGTGAGCCCGGCAAGCCTGAGGCGTAGGATCTGGGCGATGGCAATCTTCAGTCTGTCGTCTTCCGGGGCCAGGCTACTCCAATCACTGCCGCGCACTACTGGGGTTTCGCGCAGAGCAGTAAACGGCTGCGGATTCTCCTCGACAATCAGGCACCAGTCCGCCCTCCACTCCTCCCACTTGCTGCGGAACTCTCCTTCCAGATAAGCATCCTTCTTGCTGGCTTTTGAGATCCAGGCGATTCCGCCGGATAAAGGCTCTCCTTTCTCAACCCGAGGCGAAAAGAAATGGCGAAAAAGGGCTACGTTTGGATGGATCCCGACAAAGTTTTCGCAGAGATGTGCGAAAACTGCCATGGTCAGGACAGCATTGGGGGTGAAGTCAAGGAGGTGGAGCCCGTAGGTGTTCATGATGTCACAAAAGAATTCAGAAAAGGGCGGGCAGAGCCCGCAGTAGAAGAACAAGGCGAAGAAGGGATACCTAGTGGGATACTTATCCCAAGCAGTGGCTGGGAGTACCTTCGTGCGCGGATGCGCTCGCGTCCCCGTCGACCAGAAGAGGTAGAAGTCCTCCTTCAGCTCCGCCGCCTCGAGCCTCGGAGGGAAGATTGCCCGCTCCTTTCGCAGCGCCGCGAGCCGCTGTGCCTCGGCCGACTTCGCCTTCTCGGCCTTCGGAGCCATGGCGGGAATGGTGAGGGAGGACGACGACGTTGGTGGTGCTGGTGGCGATGAGGGCGGGGCGCTGCTATCCTTCGGCTTTGGGAAGAAGGGGAGTGGCAGAGATTCTTGAGGAGGGAATAGCAACGGGCAGACGGGCGAACCGCCCCTGTTCCCCCCCGCTTATAAGGAGGGAGGCGGCGGACGGTCCGTCTTTCCGAATAAAGAACCACCCACGACCTCTCCCACGATGCCGCAATCGACGCATGCCGTTCGGGAGGGCGCGGTGGATGCGGAGTAAGGTACGACGTGACCCAGGCCGTGCGTGCCCGTGCCCTGTTTTGGGCCTGGCCCAACAGCGCTCGGCACCGTGTATGGCCCAGGCCCGGGGGCTCCTGTCGGTGTACTAGAGTAGGGGTACCCTAGTATCCCGAACTTGTGCACGGGCAGTCGCAGCACCCCGCGGCAAGGCTTGCCAGGTGATCACCAAGGCCCTCTATGGTTCCTTTGGAGCCATTCAAGAACAAAGTATTTAAGCCAAGGAGACAAGTCCCCGGCAAGAGGAGCTTGTCGGGAAGGCCACTCGAGGCACAAGACCCCGGCAAGAGGAGCTTGCCGGGAAGGCCAACCAGAGCATCTCAAAGAACTTGCCGCGACGCGCCACACGTCCCGGCAGGACCCGGCGAGCGACAAGCTCCCGGACGCGGCAAGACAACAACCGCGGCAAGCAACCACTCTGTGCCTGCGCTCCAGCTCACCCACCCACGTGTCGCTCTGGGACCCTTCCAGGCATATGTGGCGGGAGCCTGTGCAGCCATAGGTACACTGTGGCATGCAGCGCTGACAAGATCGCCATCGTGGCGAGCGGTGCCGCCCCTGACGGTCCCTTTTCTGCACCGTCTGGGCGACGTAGATAGGCATTTAATGCCTTTGTCCCCTGCCGTCAGGGTTAGGTATGATTCACTGTGTAGGTAGCTGTACCTACCGCAGCACCTTTCCATTTTTGCCCTTGCCTACGTTGCCACCTGTTGGAGACCCCTTGAGCATATAAAAGGAGGCCCATGCACAACGTAGGAAAGGATCGCCCCCAGGAGGACGAGCAGTAGAACACTCACGCTCGGTCTCGTTAGCTGCTGGTGTGTACTGTAGCACTCAGCGCTCCCGACCAAGAACTCAATACAATCCACAAAGCAGCAGTAGGAGTATTATCTCTCCGGAGAGCTCTGAAGCTGGGTAAAACCCCTCGCGTGCCTCGCCTCGATCCGCTCTTTGCGCGACCTCCGCGCCCTGCCGAACCGAGAAGGGGCTCCATCCCCATAGGTGCTCGAGGAGCCAGATTTCCCCGGCACTAAGGTAGCTTGCATATCCGAAATTTCAGCAGTTAATTTTTCAAGACGAGCAATTTGATATCTTACACCATCAAATTCTTTAGACATATCATCGAGCCGTTTGTTCATATAACTCATAATTTTTTTTTGTTCCTTAAGCTCGTTTCTGAAGAAATTAGTATGCTCACATTGCAAAACCATAAACTTCTAGACGTTGTTTTCAATATCTTCTAATTTTTAAGGTGAAGATCACCAAATCTAGGGAGAGCCATCGCGACAAACAAGCAATCCAACACACGAGCAAACAAAAGGGCAAGCGAGAAAAAGGCAAACGGAAAAAAAGAGGGCGAATAAAACGACAAGGGTGCAGTGGGGGAGAGGAAAACGAGAGGCACATGGCAACTAATGTAATGCGAGAGATAGGGATTGTGATGGGTACTTGGTATCTTGACTTTTGCGCAGGCTCCCCGGCAACGGCGCCAGAAATTCTTCTTGCTACCTCTTGAGCACTGCGTTGGATTTCCCCAAAAAGGAGAGGATGATGCAGCAAAGTAGCGTAAGTATTTCCCCCAGTTTTTGAGAACCAAGGTATCAATCCAGTAGGAGGCTACGCTTGAGTCCCTCGTACCTACACAAAAACAATAGCTCAACGCAACCAACGCAGTTAGGGGTTGTCAATCCCTTCACGGTCACTTACGGGAGTGAGATCTGATAGAGATGATAGATAATATTTTTGGTATTTTTGGTATAGAGATGCAAAGTGAAAAGTAAAAGGCAAAGTAAAAAAGCAAAGCAATATTAAAGTGATGGAGATTGATATGATGAGAATAGACCCGGGGGCCATAGGTTTCACTAGTGGCTTCTCTCAAGAGCATAAGTATTCTACGGTGGGTGAACAAATTACTGTTGAGCAATTGACAGAATTGAGCATAGTTATGAGAATATCTAGGTATGATCATGTATATAGGCATCACGTCCGAGACAAGTAGACCGACTCCTGCCTGCATCTACTACTATTACTCCACTCATCGACCGCTATCCAACATGCATCTAGAGTATTAAGTTAAAAACAGAGTAACGCCTTAAGCAAGATGACATGATGTAGAGGGATAGTTTCATTCAATATGATAAAAACCCCATCTTGTTATCCTCGATGGCAACAATACAATACGTGCCTTGCTGCCCCTTCTGTCACTGGGTAAGGACACCGCAAGATTGAATCCAAAGCTAAGCACTTCTCCCGTTGCAAGAAAGACCAATCTAGTAGGCCAAACCAAATTGATAATTCGAAGAGACTTGCAAAGATAACCAATCATACATAAAAGAATTCAGAGAAGATTCAAATATTATTCATAGATAGACTTGATCATAAACCCACAATTCATCGGTCTCAACAAACACACCGCAAAAAGAAGATTACATCGAATAGATCTCCACCAGAGAGGGGGAGAACATTGTATTGAGATCCAAAAAGAGAGAAGAAGCAATCTAGCTAATAACTATGGACCCGAAGGTCTGAGGTGAACTACTCACACTTCATCAGAGGGGCTAGGATGATGTAGAAGCCCTGCGTGATGATGGCCCTCTCCAGCGGAGCTCCAAAACAGGCCCCAAGATGGGATCTCGTGGGTACAGAAGGTTGCGGCGGTGGAATTAGGTCTTTGGCTCCGAATCTGATCGTTTGGGGGTACGTAGGTATATATAGGAGGAAGAAGTACATCGGTGGAGCTTCGAGGGGCCCACGAGGCAGGGGCGCGCCCTGGGGGGGGGGCGCCCTCCACCCTCGTGACCGCCTCGTGGCTTTCTTGACGGAGGGTCCAAGTCTCCTGGGTCTTATATGATGAGAAAATCACGTTCCTGAAGGTTTCATTCCGTTTGGACTCCGTTTGATATTCTGTTTCTCCGAAACTCTGAAATAGGCAAAAAAACAGCAATTCTGGGCTAGGCCTCCGGTTAATAGGTTAGTCCCAAAAATAATGTAAAAGTGGAAAATAAAGCCCAATATAGTCCAAAATAGTAGATAATATAGCATGGAGCAATCAAAAATTATAGATACATTGGAGACGTATCACCGACCTCCACTCATAAGGAAGACAATCAATAAATAAATCATGCTCTAACTTCATCACATAACGGTTCACCATACATGCATGCTACGGGAATCACAAACTTTAACACAAGTATCTCCTAAATTCACAATTACTCCACTAGCATGACTCTAATATCACCATCTTCATATCTCAAAACAATCATAAAGAATCAAACTTCTCATAGTATTCAATGCACTTTATATTGAAGTTTTTATTATACCCCTCTTGGATGCCTATCATATTAGGACTAAATTCATAACCTAAGCAAATTACCGTGATGTTTAAGACTCTCAAAATAATATAAGTGAAGCATGAGAGTTCATCAATTTCTTCAAAATAAAACCACCATTGTGCTCTAAAAAGATATAAGTGCAGCACTAGAGCAAATGACAAACTACTCCGAAAGATATAAGTGAAGATCAATGAGTAGTTGAATAATTATGAAATTATGTGAAGACTCTCTAACATTTAAGAATTTCAGATCTTGGTATTTTATCCAAACAGCAAGCAAAAAAAATGACGCTCCAAGCAAAACACATATCATGTGGTGAATAAAAATATAGCTCCAAGTAAGGTTACCGATGAACGAAGACGAAAGAGGGGATGCCTTTCGGGGCATCCCCAAGCTAAGGCTCTTGGTTGTCCTTGAATATTACCTTGGGGTGCCTTGGGCATACCCAAGCTTAGGCTCTTGCCACTCCTTATTCCATAGTCCATCGAATCTTTACCCAAGACTTGAAAACTTCACAACACAAAACTCAACAGAAAACTCATAAGCTTCGTTAGTATAAGAAAATAAATCACCACTTTTAGTATTGTTGTGAACTAATTATTTATTTATATTTGTGTAATATATATTGTATTCCAACTTCTCTATGGTTCATACCCTTCGATACTACTCATAGATTCATCAAAATAAGCAAACAACACATAGAAAATAGAATCTGTTAAAAACAGAACAGTCTGTAGTAATCTGTAACTCTGGAATACTTATGTAACTCCAAAAATTCTGAAATAAATTGGTGGACGTGAGGAATTTGTCTATTAATCTTCTGTAAAAAGAATCAACTTAAAAGCACTCTTCTGTAAAAAAAAATGACAGCTAATCTCACGAGCGGAAAGTTTCTATTTTTTTACAGCAAGATCGCATTAACTTTCACCCAAGTCTTCCCAAAGGTTATACTTGGCACAAACACTAATTAAAACATAAAACCACATCTAACCAGAAGCTAGATGCATTATTTGCTACTAAACTGGAGCAAAAGGCAAAGAACAAAAATAAAATTGGGTTGCCTCCCAACAAGCGCTAACATTTAACGCCCCTAGCTAGCATGATGATTTCAATGATGCTCACATAAAAGATAAGAATTCAAACATAAAGAGAGTATCATGTAGAATATGACTAGAAAATTTAAGTCTAACCCACTTCCTATGCGTAGGGATTTTGTGAGCAACCAATTTATGGGAACAAGAATCAACTAGCATAGGAAAGCAAAACAAGCATAACTTCAAGGTTTTAAGCACATAGAGAGGAAACTTTATATTATTGAAATTCCTACATGCATATATTCCTCCCTCATAATAATTTTCAGTAGCATCATGAATGAATTCAACAATATAACCATCACATAAAGCATTTTTTTCATGATCTACAAGCATAGAATTTTTATTACTCTCCACATAAGCAAATATCTTCTCATGAATAGTAGTGGGAGCAAACTCAATAAAATAACTATCGTGTGAGGCATAATCCGATTGAAAATTAAAATCATGCTGACAGGTTGTTATCATTATTCTTTATAGCATACATGTCATCGCAATAATAATCATAGATAGCAATTTTGTTCTCATAATCAATTGGAACCTCTTCCGAAATAGTGGGTTCATCACTAAATAAAGTCATGACCTCTCCAAAACGCCAGAAAAGAGCTTGATGTCTACTACACAACCTTCTTCTTGTAGACGTTGTTGGGCCTCCAAGTGCATAGGTTTGTAGGACAGTAGCAAATTTCCCTCAAGTGCATGGCCTAAGGTTTATCAATCAGTGGGAGGCGTAGGATGAAGATGGTCTCTCTCAAACAACCCTGCAACCAAATAGCAAAGAGTCTCTTATGTCCCCAACACACCCAATACAATGGTAAATTGTATAGGTGCACTAGTTCGGCGAAGAGATGGTGATACAAGTGCAATATGGATGGTATATATAGGTTTTTGTAATCTGAAAAAATAAAAACAGCAAGGTAACTAATGATAAAAGTGAGCACAAATGGTATTGCAATGCTTTGGAACAAGGCCTAGGGTTCATACTTTCACTAGTGCAAGTTCTCTAAACAAGGATAACATAATTGGATCATATAACAACCCCTCAACATGCAACAAAGAGGGACTCCAAAGTCACTAATAGCAGAGAACAAATGAAGAGATTATTGTAGGGTACAAAACCACCTCAAAGTTATTCTTTCCAATCAATCCATTGGACTATTCCTATAAGTGTCACAAACAACCCTAGAGTTCGTAGTAAAATAACACCTTAAGACACAAATCAACCAAAACCCTAATGTCACCTAGATACTCCAATGTCACCTCAAGTATCCATGGGTGTGATTATACGATATGCATCACACAATCTCAGATTCATCTATTCAACCAACACAAAGAACTTCAAAGAGTGCCCCAAAGTTTCTACTGGAGAGTCAAGACGAAAACGTGTGCCAACCTCTATGCATAGATTCCCAAGGTCACGGAACCCGCAAGTTGATCACAAAAGCATACACCAAGTGAATCAATAGAATACCCCATTGTCACCACGGGTATCCCACGCAAGACATACATCAAGTGTTCTCAAATCCTTAAAGACTCAATCCGATAAGATAACTTCAAAGGGAAAACTCAATCCATTACAAGAAGGTAGAGAGGGAGAAACATCATAAGATCCAACTATAGTAGCAAAGCTCACGATATGTCAAGATCGTGACGATCAAGAACACGAGAGAGAGAGAGAGAGAGAGAGAGAGAGAGATCAAACACATAGCTACTGGTACATACCCTCAGCCCCGAGGGTGAACTACTCCCTCTTCGTCATGGAGAGCGCCAGGATGATGAAGATGGCCACCGGTGATGGATCCCCCCTCCGGCAGGGTGCCGGAACAGGGTCCTGATTGGTTTTTGGTGGCTATAGAGGCTTGCAACGGCGGAACTCCCGATCTAGGTTTCTTTTCTGGGGTTTCTGTATTTATAGCAATTTTCGGCATCGGTCTCATGTCAGGGGGTCTCCGAGTCATCCATGAGGCAGGGGGCATGCCCAGGGGGTAGGGCGTGCCCTCCACCCTCGTGGATGGCTAGGGACTCTTCTGGCCCAACTATTTTACTCCGGGGGATTCTTTTGGTCCATAAAAAATCATCAAAAATTGGCACGCCAGTTGGACTCCGTTTGGTATTCCTTTTCTGTAAAACTCAAAAACAAGGAAAAAACAGAAACTGGCACTGGGCTCCAGGTTAATAGGTTAGTCCCAAAAATCATATAGAATAGCATATAAAACATCTAAGATGGATAATATAATAGCATGGAACAATAAAAACTATAGATACGTTGGAGACGTATCAGTCGCCAGTGTCCAACTCCTCAAAACCATTTGTCTCCATCAAGGTTGTGTGGTCGCAGTGCAAACCATTAGTTACCATCGAGGTCAGCCCAGGTGCACCCTTGGGATGTTTGTGTGCTATAGTGGGAGCTTCGTTTTGACCTCACCGCCATCATGATGACCCACAAGTATAGAGGATCAATCGTAGTCCTTTTGATAAGTAAGAGTGTCGAACCCAACAAGGAGCATAAGGAAATGACAAGCGGTTTTCAGCAAGGTATTCTCTGCAAGTGTTGTAAGTAACAATGATAGATAGTTTTCTAGCAAGATAATTCGTAACGGGTAACAAGTAATAAGAGTAGCAAAGGTGCAGCAAGGTAGCCCAATACTTTTTATAGCGAAGGACATGCCAGGAAGTTCTCTTATATAAAGCAAAGTGCTTTTGAGGACACATGGGAATTATCATCTAGTCACATTTATAATGTTTAGTTGATTCGCGTTCGCTACTTTGATAATTTGATAAGTGGGTGGACCAGTGCTTGGATGTTGTTCTTACTTGAACAAGCAACCAACTTATGATTACCCCCTCTCGCAAGCATCTGCAACTACGAAAGAAGAATTAAGATAAATCTAACCATAACATGAAACATATGGATCCAAATCAGCCCCTTACGGAATAACATATAAATTAGGGTTTAAGCTTCTGTCACTCTAGCAACCCATCATCTACTTATTACTCCACAATGCCTTCCCCTAGGCCCAAGTATGGTGAAGTGTCATGTAGTCAATGTTCACATGACACCATTAAAGAAAGCAACAACATACACAATATCAAAATATCGAACGAATACCAACTTCACATGATTACTTGTAACAAGACTTCTCCCATGTCCTCAAGAACAAAAGTAACTACTCATCATATTCATGTTAAAGATCAGAGGATACTGAATATGCTTGAGAATCTGGACATTTAATCTTCCACCAAATAAACCAACTAGCATCAACTACAAGATGTAATCAACACTACTAGCAACCCACACATACCAATCTGAGATTTTGACACAAAGATTGAATACAAGAGATGAACTAGGGTTTGAGATTAGATGGTGCTGGTGAATATGTTGATGAAGATTGGTCCTCCCATGATGAGAGGATCATTGGTGACATCGATGGCTTTGAATTCCCCCTCCCGGAGGGTAGTGTCCCCGGCGGAATCGCTCCGCTAGAGAGCAAAAGTGCTCCTGCCCAGGTTCCACCTCAAGACGGCGGCGCTTCATCCCGAAAGTCTTCCTCTGATTTTTTTCTTCTAGGGAAAATGGCATCATATAGGAGAAGATGGCCCCTAGAACCCTGCCAGGGGCCCCACAAGCTCGGGGCGCGCCTAGGGGGGCAGGGCGCCCCTCCATGCTTTCTGGTGGGCCCCCTCTGGTATTTCTTTCGCCAATATTTTTGTATATTCCAAAATAATTCTCCATAAAATTTTCAAGTCATTTGGAGTTGTTCAGAATAGCTATCTCTGTTGTAGCCCTTTCCGGTCGAGAATTCCAGCTACCGGCAATCTCCCTCTTCATGTGAAACTTGCAAAATAAAAGAGAAAAGGCATACGAATTGCATGATAAAGTGAATTACCAATCCAAAATAAATAAATAACAGCAGGAAAACATGATGCAATATGTACGTATCTACCACTGGTACAGTGAGCTACTATACAAATGGTTTTTAACCTTTTTCCGCGACGACATTCTGAACCGTCACCAAGTGAGTGTGTGCGTTAGGGGGGTCCTTCCCACACGACCCAAAAACCGTCGGGTATAGGCCCTCCGGTCACACACGCTTGGCAAAATGAGATCGTGTGCAATGGGCGAGCGATCAAATACAATTATACAGGCCCAATCGGTTCCGGTCATAAGTACATCCCACACAGTCAGTCCCAGACAAACGTTTCTGTTTGTATGTACATTCCACATAGTCATTCCAAGGAATATGTTTATGTTCTTATGTACATCCCACACCGTCAATTCAAGAAGTACATTTACATTCATATGTACATCCCACACAGTCAGCCGAGGGAAAATGTTTATGTTTGTATATACATCCCACACAGTTTTACATATAGCCTTGTGTGTGGTACGTGTAACGATCACACACGCTCTGCCTCGGTTAATCGTTTTCTTTTATTCAACTAAATCACACATGATTTTATGAAAAAAAATTGTATGACATTGGGCTATCCATCACAACTGCTTTCACTTCTAGAACCGTTTATAAAGTTCCATGACCCATCTGGCAGGTTTATTAGTTTACAATTAATAATTTTAGTATTATACAAATTCACATTTCATATCGAACAACTGTTTGCCAATTTCATATCAGGCACATAAATGTATTTTAACATCACATCACGATAGCTACCTGAAAACAACACATTATAGCATATAGCTAGTTCATCTTCATAAGAACAATATTAGAACAATATATTCATTTCCCTAATCGAGATCAGCCAAGCTCGTCTTATCCACCTCTGCTTTCAGTTCAGTAAGAACCTGTTTTGCACTGACCAACTAGGAAAGTGCCTCCTCCTTCACCAACACCATCTTAGCAAAGTCTAATTTAAAAAATCTGAGCTCATTCTCCATATTCCTCTTTTTTCCCGCATCTTGAAATATTATTCAGCGTTGACAACATTTTCTCTAAGCCTATCTTTGTTCTCTTCCTCATACATGCTCCAGAGCTTTGCTAGGCACATCTCAAAGACTATGGCCACTCTTGATCAACCCACTCCAGGTAAGAACACTTCCGTTCATCCTATAATATTCAAAACTAGATCAGTAACAATTGCAGGGGAAATGTGTTTCTAGCGACATAGAAAATCACCAAATACATATTTTAAAAAACTGGAGAAATAGGTTAATTATGACAAATCTTCTCAAATAGATCAATTGCAAATGAATTAATTACTACTAAGACAACAACCAAATTTTGAAACATTAGAAGCTATAATTAACTACAACAACGCTACAAATTCTTAGTCATGTACTATAAATAAAAAATGAACATTTTATGAGGAAGCTAAATATAACTTCAATAGCATAGCGACAGTGTTTGGATGACATCAAATTGTTACTAACAGGTGTGTACATGCACAAATTTAGTAACATAGAACTAATAGCACTAAGGTATCCACTATGTATGCCAAAACCGGTGTCAAGACAACTGTTGCTACATTTGGCACCGGTGCCCTACACTAGCGAGCCAATGCAGAGGAAAAGAATCAGGGAACAGGACTCCGGAGCACCTAGTTGCTCTGATGCCCAGTTCCTTCATGCCATAAAGATTTAGTATTTTACTACTTGGCTGCTCGGATGTGTGGACCAAAGTTGGATGCACAAACTACTGAAGCAGTGCCAAATAATTTTCTAATTGCACCGCTGATGAGATGGCAACATTTTTAGATACTAGGTACGAATTGTGACACTATCTTAACATCCAGATTAACATATATAGCACAGTGATAGTCTGTGAATCACATCTAACAAATGATCTGTAACAACGAAAGTGGGGCTAACCTTCTTTGCACATGCCAGAAACTTCCTCCCACTGTCCATAGATTCAAGCGCAACTAACTTAACGCATGGAGGTTGATGGTGACAATGAGCAGGCAAATCTTCAACCACCCCGCTCCATTCATTGCAACTGATGGTCCTAGGGAGCCACTAGAGGAAGACATGACTCAAATAGACCGCTGACTTAAAATCCTTCATTCCAAATCATAACCCGAGAGAGAGAGAGAGAGAGAGAGAGAGAGAGAGAGAGAAGTGAGGCATACCCGGGTGGTGAAAGAGTCGTCGGAGGAGGAGGAACTGTTGGAGAGGTCATTGAAGAAGACCATGGCACCCACGGCGGTTGGATGCGAGACGACGAGAGTGAGGAAGCGGCTATAGATTGGGAAGGAAGGAAGGAGGAAACAGGGGAAATGTGTCTTGTGGTCGGGGAGAAAAGGGGGTGGGGAGGGGGTAGATATTTCGGCGGTATGCCAAAAATTTCGAAAGGCGGAGGGAAACTTTGCACGCAGTGCCTCTGGACACTATTCTTTTGCTTTACACCCATGCGATGAGTTTGAACATTCAAATATTGGTGGAAATTTCCTTGGGTACTGTCCTCATCCACGTCATTGCATAATTTAACATCGCTTGCTAATTTTGGCACACAAACCAAAGTTACTGAATCAAGCAATTTTAGTAATTAAACAGAGCCAGTTGACCTAAACATTGCTCTAACAAAAGACCAGCATTATAAACAGAGGCTAAGTACGTATAATTTTAACAAAGCCATTGTTGCGCCGCCCTATGCCTCGCCAGTGTAAGATGAGACATTGATGACTTGTCCTGGCGACATGCCACCGTTGGTGGACTCCGCGTCCCCCCGGCTGAAGTCGACCACATCCTCGTCCTCGTCCTCGGTGCCGCCCTCAAGGTTGTAGTACTCGTAGTAGTGGCTGCGCTAGAGCTCGCGCTGGTACTCCACCACCGATTCCTCAACGGACAGGCTCTTCTCAACCTCGTCCTGAGCCACACGCAACTTCTCCTCCCGACGCTCCTCGATCTCCGCTGCCTCTTGCATCTCTAGCTCCCGCTCGGTGATATCATGAGGAAGCAGGTGCTCCATGGCCTCCGCCGCCTTTTCGGACGTGGGTTGTATGCTAGATTCCGAGGTGGCCTGGAATATCTTGGCGTGTGCGTCCTTGATCTTGGCGTCGATGGCCTCAACCCAGGTCAGGGCGACATTGGTTGCGCGGAAGGAAGCTCGAGCACTCTCGGCATTTGTAGCCGCTGTCGCAGTAGCTGCTGTAGCTGTCTTGGCTGTTGCAACTGCCCTGTCGGCTGGCGTGGATGCCCTATCGGCGGATTTGGCCGCGCTCAATGCATAGGCGGCCACTCTCTCGGTGCAGGCAGTGACGCTCGGGGAGGACGCGACCATCGTACGGGCCCTCATGAAGCGTTTCCACGACGTCATTCTTAGCAAGAAGGGGTTGCGGGAATGGGGATATGGGATTCATGGATTCGGGGGTGACTGGCACTAGAGCAGACAAAGCCGACGAAGCTTGTTGAGCAAGAATTACTAGACCCACGAATTTCCATCGCAAACGGTCCCTATAACAAACTGTGTGTGATGTTGTTGATATTTTGTAGCTGTGAAAGACGAATTTGGGTACGGTAGCAACGGATGGTTGATACGTCTCCAACGTATCTATAATTTTTTATTGTTCCATGCTGTTATATTATCATTCTTGGATGTTTTATAATCATTTTATAGTCATTTTATATCATCTTTTGGTACTAACCTATTGACATAGTGCCAAGTGCCCGTTTTTGTTTTCTGCATGTTTTTTACATTGTAGGAAATAAATACCAAATGGAGTCCACATGCAGCGAAACTTTTTGTGGATTTTTTTGGACCAGAAGACATCCGGTGGGCCGGAGAAGCACCTGGGGGTGCTCCGAGGGGAGCACAACCCACCAGGGCGCGCCAGGAGGCCCAGGCACGCTCTGGTGGGTTGTTGATGTCTACTACACAACCTTCTTCTTGTAGACGTTGTTGGGCCTCCTAGTGCAGAGGTTTGTAGGACAGTAGCAAATTTCCCTTAAGTGGATGACCTAAGGTTTATCAATCCGTGGGAAGCATAGGATGAAGATGGTCTCTCTCAAGCAACCCTGCAACCAAATAACAAAGAGTCTCTTGTGTCCCCAACACACCCAATACAATAGTAGATTGTATAGGTGCACTAGTTCGGCGAAGAGATGGTGATACAAGTGCAATATGGATGGTAGATATAGGTTTTTGTAAACTGAAAATATGAAAACAGCAAGGTAGGAAGTGGTAAAAGTGAGCTAAACGGTATTGCAATGATAGGAAACAAGGCCTAGGGTTTATACTTTCACTAGTGCAAGTTCTCTCAACAATAATAACATAATTGGATCATATAACTATCCCTCAACATGCAACAAAGAGTCACTCCAAAGACACTAATAGCGGAGAACAAACAAAGAGATTATGGTAGGGTACGAAACCACCTATTCCTATAAGTGTCACAAACAGCCCTAGACTTCGTACTAGAATAACAACTTAAGATACAAATCAACCAAAACCCTAATGTCACCTAGATACTCCAATGTCACCTTAACTATCCGTGGGCATGATTATACGATATGCATCACACAATATCAATTCATCTATTCAAACCAACACATAGAACCTCAAAGAGTGCCCCAAAGTTTCTACCGGAGAATCACGACGAAAACGTGTGCCAACCCCTATGCATAGGTTCCCAATGTCACGAAACCCGCATGTTGATCACCAAAACATACATCAAGTGGATCAATAGAATAACCCATTGTCACCACGGTTATCCCACGCTAGACATACATCAAGTGTTCTCAAATCTTTAAAGACTCAATCCGATAACATTACTTCAAGGGGAAAACTCAATCCATTACAAGAGAGAAGAGGGGGAGAAGAAACATAAGATCCAACTATAATAGCAAAGCTCGCGATACATCAAGATCGTGCCAAATCAAGAACACGAGAGAGAGAGAGAGATCAAACACATAGCAACTGGTACATACCCTCATCCCCGAGGATGAACTACTCCCGCCTCGTCATGGAGAGCGCCGGGATGATGAAGATGGCCACCGATGAGGGTTCCCCCCTCCGGCAGGGTGCCGGAACAGGGTCCCGATTGACTTTTGGTGGCCACAGAGGCTTGCGGCGACGGAACTCCCGATCTAATCTCTGTTCTGGAAGTTTTAGGGTACGTAGGTATATATGGGTGCCGGAGGTACGTCGGTGGAGCTTCGGGGGCCCCACGAGGCAGGGGGCGCGCCCTAGTGGGTGGGCGTGCCCCCCACCCTCGTGAGCACCTCCCTTGGCTCCTGACGTGGGGTCCAAGTCCACTCGGTAGCTTTCCTTCCAAAAATAACTTCTCTAGTTGATTTCGTTCCGTTTCGACTCCATTTGATATTATTTTCTTCGAAACACTGAAATAGTCAAAAAACAGCAAATCTGGGCTGGGCCTCTGGCTAATAGGTTAGTCGCAAAAATAATATAAAAGTGGATAATAAAGCCCAATATTGCCCAAAACAGTAGATAATATAGCATGGAGCAATAAAAAATTATAGATACGTTGGAGACGTATCAATTGTGCCCACCTCGGGTGCCCCCTGAACCGACTCTTTGCTCTATAAATACCCCAATATTCCAGAAACCCTAGGGGAGTCGACAAAAATCAATTCCAACTGCCACAGAGTCTAGAACCACCAGATCTAATCTAGACACCATGACGGAGGGGTTCACCACTTCCATTGGTGCCTCTTCGATGATGCGTGAGTAGTTCATTGTAGACCTACGGGTCCGTAGTTAGTAGCTAGATGGCTTCCTCTCTCTCGTTTGATTCTCAGTACAATGTTCTCTTGGATATCCATATGATGTAACTCTTTTTGCGGTGTGTTTGTTGGGAACGGATGAACTTTGAGTTTATGATCAGATCTATGTTTTCCATGAAAGTTATTTGAGTTTCTTTGATCTCTTATACGCATGATTTCTTACAGCCTCGTATTTCTTCTCCGATATTTGGGTTTTGTTTGGCCAACTCGATCTATTTATCTTGCAACGGGAAGAGGTGATTTGTAGTGGGTTCGAGCTTACGGTGCTTGATCCCAGTGACAGAAGGGGAACCGACACATATGTATCGTTGCTACAAAGGATAAAACGATGGGGTCTATTTCTACATAAATAGATTTCGTCTACATCATGTCATCGTTCTTACTGCATTACTCCGTTTCTCCATGAACTTAATACACTAGATGCATGCTAGATAGTGGCCGATGTGTAGAGTAATAGTAGTAGATGCATGCAGGAGTCGGTATACTAATCTTGGACGTGATGCCTATAGAATGATCATTGCCTGGATATTGTCATGATTATTTGAAGTTTTCTATCAATTGCCCAACAGTAATTTGTTCACCCACCATTTGCTATTTTCCTCGACAGAAGCCACTAGTGAAACGTACGGCCCCCGGGTCTCTTTCTCATATTATTTGCCTTTGCGATCTATTTTTCTTTGCTTTTATTTTCAGATCTATTAAACCAAAAATACAAAAATACCTTGCTGCAATTTATTCCCATTTATTTTATCTTGCATTCCCGCGATCCAATCTATGATATTTTTATCACGTCCGTTTGCCAAATTCTGGCGCCGCTACCCGAAAGAGATTGTCAACCCCTTTAATACGTCGGGTTGCGAGTATTTGTTATTTGTGTGCAGGTGTTGTTTACGTAGTGTTGCTTGGTTCTCCTACTGGTTTGATAACCTTGGTCTCATCATTGAGGAAATACATACCGCCGCTCTGCTGTATCCCTTCCTCTTTGGGGAAATACGACGTAGCTTCAAGCCGCATCAAAAGGAATTTCTGGCGCTGTTGCCGGGGAGGGTCACGTCAAGATAGTCTCCCGACCACGTGCCAATTTCTGGCGCCATTGCCGGGGAGGATCTTCAACATCTACCAGGTTCCTAATCACAAATCTCATCTCCTCGCATTTACATTATTTGCCATTTGCCTCTCATTTTCCTCTCCCCCATTTCACAAAAATTTGCCGTTTTATTCGCACTCTTTTTCGTTCGTTGTTTTCTTGCCGGACCTGTTTTTGCGTGCAACCTTGTTTGCCATTATTATCGTCATGGATAGTTCTTCCTCTATTGCGTGCACTCCCGAGAACGAAGTTCTCAACTTTAAACAAAGGGGAGGATAGAATTTAAAAGATGCTTGGTATAGAATTTGCAATGCTCATAATAGATCTATCCGTAAGCAATCTACCATTGTTATTCTTCATTGTTTTTATGTGGGCATCACCACTTGGTATAGATTCGTCCTTGATACGATTACCGGTGGAAATTTCTTGATGTGTCCCTCTCTTGATGCTTTTAATGCTATGGGAAATTTAGTAGGCTCACCACCTCTTATGATTAATGAATCAACTTTGACTCTTGAGCATGTCATGGAAAGATTAGATGCCATTGAAAAGAAAATGCTTACTGAAGAGCATATTGAAAACTTGGATAAAAACATGCATAATTTTGCTACTAAGATTGGGTCAAAAGCGGGAGAAAATTTTAAGTTGTTAAAAGAAAAAGGGACCATAATTCATGAAAGAATTGGAGAAAGCCCGTCTCAGATTGATAAACTGGAAGAAATTTTTAGTAATTTAAGCATGGCTTTTTCTTCCACTAAAACTATTGAAAAAATTCCTACAAAGATTGGCAAGACTACTCAAGTTACCAATAACAAGGGTCCAACTTCTAGTAATAATAATGGAGATCTTAAAATGATTAGTATTCATCCAATTTTTTTTGAAGTTGCAAGAGATCCCATTGTTAAGAACGAATTCCTCAATTTTATGCGTAGAAGTTTTGCTATTTTACTTGCTAAATCTTCATACAAATCTGATTGTGTGATTGAGGAGTTGGAGAACACAGATGACAAAACTTAGATCTTTGCTTTATGCCTAGCTAGGCGCGTGAAACAATAGCGCTTGTTGGGAGGCAACCCAATGAATAAACTTTATTTTTGCTTTTTTGCTTTATGTTCTTGAGTTTTTCACAATTATGCTACTGGTATGATTGTGTTTTTTGTGTTTTAATTAGTGTTTGTTCCAAGTAAAGCCTTTAGGATCTTCTTGGGTGATAGTTGTTTGACCTTGCTGAAAAACAGAAACTTTTGCGCTCACGAAAACAATTATCAGTTTTAACCAGAGCGTGATAAAATACCAATTCTTTTTGCAGAAGATTAAAATACAAATTGTTCAGGTTTTCCTAATTTCTCAAGATTTTTGGAGTTTAAGAAGTATTCGAAATATGCATATTGCTACAGACTGTTCTGTTTTTGACAAATTCTGTTTCTTTGCGTTGTGTGCTTGTTTGATGAGTTTTCTTTGATGAGTTTTTGCCATAGAAAAGTTGGAATACAATATATATAATGGAAGAATAAAATATGAATTGGTTTATTACAGTACTTATAGTAGTGATTTGCTTTCTTATACTAACGGATCTCACGAAGGTTTTGTTGAGTTTTGTGTGATTGAACTTTTCAAGTTTTGGGTTATCTCACGATGGATGAAGGAATAAGGAGTAAGAAGAGCCTAAGCTTGGGGATGCCCATGGCATCCCAAGCTATTATCCAAAGATAAGCAAGCAACTAAGCTTGGGGATGCCCCGAGTGGCATTCCCTCTTTCTTCGAACGACCATCGGTATTTTACTCGGAGCTATATTTTTATTCGTCACATTCTATGTGTTTTGCTTGGAGCGTATTGTATGATATTAGTATTTGCCTGTTTTGATTTGTGTTTTTTGTATTGATTCCTTGCTGGACACACCTATTTGAGAGAGCCAAAATTATGCCATGACTTGTTAGAATTGCTCCCTATGCTTCACTTAAATTTTTTATGAGCTATGGATTTGCTCTAGTGCTTCACTTTTATATTTTTTAGCACGGTGTGCTTTACTATTTTCGAAGGAATGCTCTCTTGCTTCACTTAGATTTATTTGAGAGTTAGTACAATTTTCAAGAAATTCTCTCTTGCTTCACTTAAATTAATTTGAGAGAAAGAAATATTATGCTCATGATCTTTACTTATATTTGTTTGAGCTTATTGTAACGCCCTCGATGCGGCTATATCTCCCACGTGTCGAGGCACGACTTAGAGGCATAACCGCATTGAAAGCAATGTCGCAAGTGAGGTAATCTTCACACAACCCATGTAATACATTAAGGGAAAGAGATACATAGTTGGCTTACAGTCGCCACTTCACACAATACATAAATAAACATACATCATTCAAATTACACTCAAGGTCCGACTACGGTACCAAAATGAAAGAAGACTACCCCAAATGCTACATTGATCCCCGGATCACCCAACTGGGCTCCACTACTGATCATCTGGAAAAGAAACATAGTAACGACCACGTTCCTCATCGAACTCCCAAGTGAGCTCGGTCGCGTCATCTGCACTGACATCGTTGGTACCTGCAACTGTTGTGGTAGAATCTGTGAGTCATGGGGGACTCAGCAATCTCACACCCGCGAGATCAAGACTATTTAAGCTCATAGGTAGGAAAGGGGTTGTGAGGTGGAGCTGCAGCAAGCGACTAGCATATATGGTGGCTACAACGCAAAAGAGAGCGAGAAGAGAAGGCAAAGCACGGTCGTGAAGCTAGAAGTGATCAAGAAGTGATCCTGAAACGACCTACGTCAAACATTACTCCAACACCGTGTTCACTTCCCGGACCCCGCCGAGAAGAGACCATCACGGTAACACACACGGTTGATGTGTTTTAGTTAAGGTCAACTTCGGGTTTTCTACAACCGGACATCAACAAATTCCCATCTGCCTCATAACCGCGGGCACGGCTCTCGAAAGATAATACCCTGCAGGGGTGTCCCAACTTAGCCCATTATAAGCTCTCACGGTCAACGAAGGATATTCCTTCTACCGGGAAGACCCGATCAGTCTCGGAATCCCGGACTACAAGACATCTCGGCAGTAATAAAACAAGTCCAGCAAAGCCGCCCGATTGTGCCGACAAATCCTGATAGGAGCTGCACATATCTCGGTCTTAGGGCACATCCGGATAAGTCAAGCTACGAGTAAAACCAGGCCTCGAGTTTCCTCGAGGGGGCCCCGCAGGCTGCTCGGTTCGAACCAGCACTTAGAGAAGCACTGGCCCGGGGGGGCTAAAATAAAGATGACCCTCGGGCTCGCGAAAACCCGGGGGAAAAAGGGTAGGTGGTGGCAAATGGTAAAACCAATGTTGGGCCTTGCTGGAAAAGTCTTATTCAAAGCGAACTGTCAAGGGGGTCCCATAAATCACCCAACCGTGTAAGGAACGCAAACTCCGGGAACATAACACCGGTATGACGGAAACTAGGGTGGCAAGAGTGGAACAAAACACCAGGCATAAGGCCGAGCCTTCCACCCTTTACCAAGTATATAGATGTATTAATTAAATAAGAGGTATTGTGATAACCCAACAAGTAAACATGTTCCAACAAGGAAACAACAAGTCCATGTTCCAACAAGGAACAAACTTCATCTTCACCTGCAACTAGCGACGCTATAAGAGGGGCTGAGCAAAAGCGGTAACATAGCCAAACAACGGTTTGCTAGGACATGGATGGTTAGGGGCTGACATGGCAATATGGGTGGCATGAAATAGCAAGTGGTAGGTATCGCAGCATAGGCATAGCAAAAGAGCGAGCATCTAGCAAGCAAAGATAGAAGTGATTTCGAGGGTATGGTCATCTTGCCTGCAAGAGTTTCAGAGTTGTCGAAAGCTTGGTCCTCGAAAGCGTTCTCAACGGAATCCTCGTTCACGTACTCGTCTCCCGGCTCTACCCAATACAAGAGAACAAGCAAAGGAACCAATATCAACCACGATGCAATGCGCAAGCAATATGATGCAAAACATGGCAATGACATGCGAGAGGTGATATGCAATGCGTATGCATGCTCCGGGAGGACAAGGATGAACAGGGCATAATCTTGGCAAACCAAGCATGCCACTGGATAGATGAGGTGATTTCGGTTGAAATCGATATAAAGTTCACCGGAATCGGATGCACGGTTTGCAAATGGCAAGCAATACAAGAATGACACGAATCTGCCATTAACAGCATGATGCTACTTAGCAAGCAACAAATAATTAAGCTACTGCACCCAAACATGACAACAAAGCATATGATAGTAAACTACTCAAGATGCTTGACAAAAGATGAACACTGAGCTACGGCTAAATCACATCATAACAGGTCCAAACAAGCATGGAAAAAGTGCAAAACATAACAGGTTCACAGACTTAGTGAAAATATCAACAAAGCAGAAACTAACATCAGGATGGCATGTTCAGAGCAATAAAACAACATGCTACACGATCAGAACATAGCAAAATGAGGCGCGGAATGAATCTACACATAGCACTTGACAGAAGTCTCTTACTGACCATAAGCCAAAAAGGATCAGAAAATATGGTTACAGCCATGTCAAATAAGCAAGTTTCGTTACAGGTTACAGACTTAGCAGAAAACTGGACATGTCAAAAACAGATAACGACTAGGCATGTTCGTGAGCTCGATGCACTCACTACATAGCATTGAATGATAAACTAAGCATACATACATCAAGAAGACAGGGCATAGGAACTAGACATGGCAAGAACGACATCATATCATGTAAGGACCAACTACACCAAGCTTGGCAAAATCGAATAACATGTAAACAATCTGCCAGCAACATTTTGAAGCAAAAGTAGAGCTCGATTGACTCAATCTGTGGCACTCCATAATTGCAAACAAAGGCATGGATGGATTTAGAAAATCCTAAAGTTCGAAAAACCCTTACTGATCATGCTCAAATTATGCCTAGATCTCTCAGAAACAACATGAATACATGGCATGAAAATAACAGCAGTCAGGGACTTACTGAAATCACTAAGTCTCTGAAATTAGCAACATCAAGTGACCTTGTTTGCATGCTTGTGCTAGTCACCACAAGTATCACAAAAATACATGGCAAAATTCTATGGAAAGTTAACATGGCATATTTCAAGACTCATGTAGAACTCAACTTCATAGGAGGTACACATCAATCATGGCAAAAATAACAAAAGTGCATGTTCAGATAAGATCCAACAACTAACATCAACTAGCCCTCTTCTAACAGCATTTCGGGCATCAAGATGACCTCAAATGGAAATGATGCAATGCAGAAAAATAATGTACTCTTCGAGGCGAACAATTTGACATATTATACGCGCGAAACGGAGCTACTGATGCAAAGTTATGGCAGGTTGAACATGCGATGATGATGATGAAATTAATAGACTTGGAGAAAAATCGGGTTCGGGGAAAGTCAACCCCTCCGGCACGCGGCTCGAGGCGGGGCGGATCTGGCGGATCCGGGGCGGCGACGGGCGGAGCCGGCGAGGCGGCGGCGCGCGGCGGGCGGCGGAGACGGGCGCCGGCGACGGGGCGGCGACGGGCGCCGGCGCGGCGACCGCGGGGAGGCGGCGGCGCACGGCGGAGGGCTCGGGGCGCGGCGAGCGGCGGCTCGGCGCGGGAGGCGGCGACCGGAGCGGCGGCTCGGTGCCGGCGGGAGGAGGCGGCGGTGGCGACTCGGACGGACGGGCGGCGTCCGGCGGCGGCGGGGCGATTTGCTAGGGTTTGGGGGTGTTTTGACCCGGATTTGAGGAGGGGGAGGCCTTTTTATAGATAGGAGGAGCTAGGAAGCTCCAAATGGAGTGCGGTTTTCGGCCACGCGATCGTGATCGAACGGCGGAGGACATGGGAGAGCCTTAGATGGGTTATTGGGCCGTTTTGAAGGGGTGTTGGGCTGCAACACACACGAGGCCTTCACGGTTGCCCGGTTAACCGTTGGAGTACCAAACGAACTCCGATTGAGCCGAAACTTGACAGGCGGTCTACCGGTGCTATACCGAGGACACATGTCAAACCTCGGTCCCTTCCGAGAATGTTTAATACCCGCTCACGAAGAAATGTAAAAGGGGACGCCGGGAGACATAGGAGCGCCGGATTGCAAAACGGACAACGGGAAAGATGCTCGGATTTATGAGACGAACACGTATGCGAATGCGATGCCCATGATGACATGATATGAAATGCATGACATGAACAAAATACAACACGAAGAGAACCCAACCACGGAGGGAATATCATAACACATAGCCGGAAATGGCAAGAGTTGGATTACAAATATGGCAAGTTACATCTGGGGCGTTACAACACACCACCACTACGAGAGGATCTCGTCCCGAGATCTAGGACTGAAAGAACTCCGGATACTCAGAACATAGGTGGTCTTCACGCTCCCAGGTGGCCTCTCGGTCTGAGTGATGTGACCATTTCACTTTGAGGAATTTGATTGACTTGTTGCGAGTCTTGCGCTCAGTTGTTTCAAGAATAGCAACTGGATGCTCATGATAGGACAAATCTTCTTGAAGATCAATCTCTTCGAAGTTGATGGTGCGCTCAGGCGTCTTGAAGCAATTGCGAAGCTGTGACACGTGGAAGACATCGTGCACATTTGCAAAGTTGGAGGGAAGCTCAAGTTGATAGGCGAGATCGCCTTGTTTCCCGATGATCTTGAAGGGGACCACGTATCGCGGAGCAAGTTTCCCCTTGATACCGAAGCGACGAGTTCCTTTCATTGGAGAGACGCGGAGGTAGACATGGTCTCCGATCTCAAATGCCACATCTCGGTGTTTGCTACCGTAATAGCTCTTCTGGCGCGACTGCGCGGCTTTGAGGTTCTCACGAATGACCTTGTACATAGCCTCAGCCTCTGAGATCAAATCATTGCCGAGCAATTGGCGTTCACCGGTTTCAGACCAGTTGAGAGGAGTACGACACTTTCTGCCATAGAGAATCTCGAATGGGGCTTTGCCCGAGCTGGCTTGAAAGCTGTTGTTGTAAGAGAACTCAGCATAAGGAAGACAATCCTCCCACTTCATGCCGAAAGAGATAACACAGGCTCTGAGCATATCTTCAAGAATTTGGTTGACACGCTCAACTTGTCCACTAGTTTGAGGATGGAAAGCTGTGGTGAAGCGAATGTTGGTGCCCATGGCCTTCTGAAAAGAATCCCAAAACTTGGAGGTAAAGATGCTGCCACGGTCTGAAGAAATCAATTGTGGAATGCCGTGCAAGGAGACAATTCTGGAGGTGTAGAGCTCTGCCAGCTGCGCTGCTGTGATAGACTCTTTGATAGGAAGAAAATGAGCCACTTTGGTGAGCTTGTCGATGACGACGAAGATAGCATCATTTCCACGCTTGGACTTAGGAAAACCAGTCACGAAGTCCATTTCGATATGATCGAACTTCCATTCTGGAATAGCAAGAGGTTGGAGAAGACCAGCTGGTCGTTGGTGTTCTGCTTTCACCCTTCTGCAGACATCACACTCGTTCACGAATTGAGCAATCTCATGCTTCATTCGAGTCCACCAATACGACTGCTTGAGGTCATGGTACATCTTCGAACTTCCAGGATGAATTGACATGAGAGAGTTGTGCGCTTCGTTCATAATGACTTTACGAAGATCACCCTTTGGAACCACGATCCGGTCCTCGAAGAAAAGAGTATCTCTGTCATCAACTCGATAGCACTTGTATTTGGGGATGCTCTTGTCAATACCACGTTTCACCTTCTTCACCATGGTATCCAACAATTGTGCCTCACGAATCTGATCTTCCAAAGTAGGAGAGACGATGAGGTTGGCAAGCAAACCTTGAGGAACAACTTGGAGATTCAACTTGCGGAAAGCCTCACAGAGATCCGGTTGAAAGGGCTTGAGGATTAAGCTGTTGCAATAAGCCTTCCTGCTCAAAGCGTCTGCAATCACATTAGCCTTGCCTGGAGTGTACTCAATACTCGGATTATACTCTTGAATCATTTCGACCCATCGAGTTTGCCTGAGGTTGAGATGAGGCTGAGTGAAGATGTACTTGAGACTCTTGTGATCTGTGAAAATGTCCACTTTCCTTCCCAACAGGAGATGCCTCCATGTTATCAGTGCGTGGACAACTGCCGCCAACTCAAGATCGTGAGTGGGGTAGTTCCTTTAGTTGGGCTTCAACTGGCGAGAGGTATAGGCCACAACCTTCTTCTCTTGCATTAAGACGGCACCTAGGCCCTGAAGAGAAGCATCACAGAATACTTCATAAGGCTTGGATTCATCAGGAGGAGTCAGAACTGGAGCAGTGACGAGTTTCTCTTTGAGAGTGTTGAAAGCAACGTCACACTCAGGAGACCAGACATATTTCACATGCTTCTGGAGGAGGTTGGAAAGAGGCTTAGCAATCTTGGAGAAATTCTCAACGAATCTTCTGCAATAGCTTGCAAGTCCAAGAAAACTGCGAAGCTGCTTGACATTCTGAGGGGGTTGCCAATTCAAAACTGCAGACACCCTCTCTGGATTAATAGCAATGCCCTTGGCAGAGATGATATGACCAAGATAAAGAACTTCATCAAGCCAGAATTCACATTTGGAGAACTTCGCATATAATTGATACTCTCTGAGCTTGTCGAGCACCAATCGCAAATGTTTGGCATGATCCTTCTTATTCTTGGAGAAGACCAAAATATCATCGAGATAGACCAAGACAAATTCGTTGATGTAGGGGTTGAAGATGAAATTCATCAAGCGAGTGAAATATGGAGGAGCATTGACAAGGCCGAAAGACATGACAGTATATTCATAAGAACCAAAGCTTGTTCTGAATGCTGTCTTGGGAATATCTTCTTCACGAATGCGAATCTGATGATAACCCATACGAAGGTCCATCTTGGAGAACACCTTAGCACCTTTGAGTTGCTCAAATAGCTCATTGATGTTGGGAAGTGGGTACTTGTTCTTGATAGTCTTCTTGTTCAATGGACGGTAATCGACGCAAAGTCGGTCCGTGCCATCCTTCTTCTTGACAAAAAGAACACCACAACCCCACGGAGAAGAACTCGGTCTGATCAGACCCAGACGTTCTTGTTTATCGAGTTGAATCTTCAATTCCTTGAGTTCATCTGGTCCAAGCTTGTAAGGACGCTTGCAAACGGGTTCCGTGCCAGGCTCAAGATCAATAACGAATTCAACTGGCCGGCGGGGAGGCATACCCGGAAGCTCTTCTGGAAAAACATCTTGGTACTCACAAACGACTGGAATCTGAGAGATAGCCTCCAATTCATCATTCTCACTGAGAGAAAACAACCGAATGGTATCATCACGAGAAGCATAGATGATCACATCTTTCGAAGTGTGAGTCAATTTGATTTTCCTGGCAGCACACTCAAGCTGAGCCTTGTGCTTAGAAAGCCAGTCCATCCCGAGAATAAGATCAATATCAGAGTCACCAAGCACCATTGGAGAAGATAGAAATTTATAGTCGCCCATCTTGATAGAAACATCCGGAACCACCATACTAGAGCTCAAACGCTTGCCCGGAGAAACGATATCCATGGGTTTACCCCAATTTGAAGAAGAGAACTCATGCTTGGCAAAGAATGGTCTTGACATGAAACAATGCGATGCACCAGTATCAAATAAGACTTTTGCAGGAATATCATTAACAGGAAGATTACCCATGATCACTTCAGAAGAATCCTCTGCTTGAGCTGCGTTCATCATGTTCACCTTGGCGTGCTTAGGATTATGCTTGACCACTGCATTGTTGGAAGATTTCACAGGAGGAGGAGGGGGAAGGCGCCTTTGGTTGAAGCACTTGTCCGCATAGTGACCCTTTTGCTGACATTTCCTGCAAGTCACCTCTGAGAGCGGACGATGATAAGGAGCACTTGGCCTTGGAGCTTGGTTCTGAGACTTGTTCTGATAACCAGGGTTGGGTGGGTGGGAAGATCCACGGCCACTTGAATTCTTCTGTTGATAAGGCTGACGGAACGGAGGAGGAGGAGGCAACCAGAACTTCTGTTGCTTAGCTGCCACAAGTGAAGAAGAAGAAGACTGAACTGCGTCTCTAACTCTCTTCTTAGATGCCTCACACTTGAGCTGAGCAGCTTCTTGTTTCAGCGCCATGTTGTAGAATTCATCATACTTTAATGGCTCGAAAAGCACGAGAGCAAGTTGCAGATCTTCTCTGAGACCATGCCTGAACTGGTAGATCATACTCTTCTCATCAGGAATGTCTTGCCTTGCAAAACGAGAGAGCTTCTGGAACTGAGTGTTGTATTGATAGACAGACATGGTGCCTTGCTTGAGATTGCGGAATTCCTCACGCTTAAGCTCAACAACACTTTCTGGAATGTGGTGAGCTTTGAAGTCACGGCGGAAATCATCCCAGGTTATCACACGACCTCCTCTGGAATCTTTGTATTGCTGGAACCACTCAGCAGCTTGATCTTTGAGTTGAAAAGAGGCAAACTTGACAAAGTCCTCAGGTCTCACATTGCTGCACTCGAAATGCTTGCTGATGTCCACGAGCCAATCGTCTGCGTCTGTTGCCTCGACACAGTAGCTGAAGGTCTTTGGCTGATTAGCAAGGAACTGGTTGAGTGAAGCGAAGTGCGGCTGATTGTTGCCTTGGCCTTAATTCTCTTGATTAGCTTGCCCTTGGTTGCGATCTTGCAAGAGCTGAATCAGAATCTGAGCATTGGCATTTGTGGCAGTCATCAGGGCCTGCCAAGCTTCCGGAGGTGGAGGCGGTGGCGGAGGGTTAGCCTGGTTCCCTTCATTGCGTTCCGGATTCTGACGCGTTGGTGGAGCCATCCTGAAGAGGGTGACATCCATTAGCATCTTGACAGAGATATATTGAAGCTGAATCAAAGGAACGAAATTGCAACATATAGTCTTCACAATTAACATTCGAACGAGAATGAACGAATGAATTCCAATGTAAAATATCACACTTCCATAAGCTGAGAAGCCACTTAGAACAAGGTAAGGAATAAAATCAACAAGGTACGGATGTGAACAAATACTTGGTAAGGCTTACCCAATCACAAACCAAATATCTGCGGAAGAAATACTAGAGCTACATGAATTCCCACTTATAAACTCCCGAAACTTTCTGGTTATGCAATCAGGTGTTGGGGATACAGGGGAAGCATAATATCTCACCCAAACTAGCAAATCCTACAACCAGCTGTATCCATCCTTCAACACATAACCAAGAAACCTTCGGAAATCGTCTACCTCAACCTTCGAAAAGCATCCGTTATACAAGTCATGGCAATACTCCCGCACTCGCCTCAGTACTGGGCTATCAGGGTTATCTCACCAACAACTGTACAAAAGAGATTTTCGATGTCGGCGTACTAAACTCAGGTATTCCAAAACCGCAACGATAAGATTATGACGACAACACCTCGGAGCTCAACTCCCCGGGACACTTCCACAACCCCTAAATGTCAGGAGGCAACCAAGACAATGTTGTCATCATAAAACCATCGGAACGATTGTAATATACCCGCGTGATCCTAAAAAAAAATTAGTGAAATTTGAGAAGAGAAGAGTCAAAACTCTATGTCAGGATGCCTTACCAGAAGGTCGAAGGGATTGGGGAGTAAAAAGAATTCCTAAACTCTCCGATATATAATTCCTAAATGACTCAAAACATTTTTCTAGACACAACTCGGCCACTAAAGACGATCAAACAGTGGGGGCTCCTAAGGTCGGGGAAAGGCTCTGATTACCAACTTGTAACGCCCTCGATGCGGCTATATCTACCACGTGTCGAGGCACGACTTAGAGGCATAACCGCATTGAAAGCAATGTCGCAAGTGAGGTAATCTTCACACAACCCATGTAATACATTAAGGGAAAGAGATACATAGTTGGCTTACAGTCGCCACTTCACAAAGTACATAAATAAACATACATCATTCAAATTACACTCAAGGTCCGACTACGGTACCAAAATGAAAGAAGACTACCCCAAATGCTACATAGATCCCCGGATCACCCAACTGGGCTCCACTACTGATCATCTGGAAAAGAAACATACTAACGGCCACGTTCCTCATCGAACTCCCAAGTGAGCTCGGTCGCGTCATCTGCATTGACATCGTTGGTACCTGCAACTGTTGTGGTAGAATCTGTGAGTCATGGGGGACTCAGCAATCTCACACCCGCGAGATCAAGACTATTTAAGCTCATAGGTAGGAAAGTGGTTGTGAGGTGGAGCTGCAGCAAGCGACTAGCATATATGGTGGCTACAACGCAAAAGAGAGCGAGAAGAGAAGGCAAAGCACGGTCGTGAAGCTAGAAGTGATCAAGAAGTGATCCTGAAACGACCTACATCAAACATTACTCCAACACCGTGTTCACTTCCCGGACCCCGCCGAGAAGAGACCATCACGGTAACACACACGGTTGATGTGTTTTAGTTAAGGTCAACTTCGGGTTTTCTACAACCGGACATCAACAAATTCCCATCTGCCTCATAACCGCGGGCACGGCTCTCGAAAGATAATACCCTGCAGGGGTGTCCCAACTTAGCCCATTATAAGCTCTCACGGTCAACGAAGGATATTCCTTCTACCGGGAAGACCCGATCAGTCTCGGAATCCCGGACTACAAGACATCTCGGCAGTAATAAAACAAGTCCAGCAAAGCCGCCCGATTGTGCCGACAAATCCTGATAGGAGCTGCACATATCTCGGTCTCAGGGCACATCCGGATAAGTCAAGATACGAGTAAAACCAGGCCTCGAGTTTCCTCGAGGGGGCCCCGCAGGCTGCTCGGTTCGAACCAGCACTTAGAGAAGCACTGGCCCGGGGGGGCTAAAATAAAGATGACCCTCGGGCTCGCGAAAACCCGGGGGAAAAAGGGTAGGTGGTGGCAAATGGTAAAACCAATGTTGGGCCTTGCTGGAAAAGTCTTATTCAAAGCGAACTGTCAAGGGGGTCCCATAAATCACCCAACCGTGTAAGGAACGCAAACTCCGGGAACATAACACCGGTATGACGGAAACTAGGGTGGCAAGAGTGGAACAAAACACCAGGCATAAGGCCGAGCCTTCCACCCTTTACCAAGTATATAGATGCATTAATTAAATAAGAGGTATTGTGATAACCCAACAAGTAAACATGTTCCAACAAGGAAACAACAAGTCCATGTTCCAACAAGGAACAAACTTCATCTTCACCTGCAACTAGCGACGCTATAAGAGGGGCTGAGCAAAAGCGGTAACATAGCCAAACAACGGTTTGCTAGGACATGGATGGTTAGGGGCTGACATGGGAATATGGGTAGCATGAAATAGCAAGTGGTAGGTATCGCAGCATAGGCATAGCAAAAGAGCGAGCATCTAGCAAGCAAAGATAGAAGTGATTTCGAGGGTATGGTCATCTTGCCTGCAAGAGTTTCAGAGTTGTCAAAAGCTTGGTCCTCGAAAGCGTTCTCAACGGAATCCTCGTTCATGTACTCGTCTCCCGGCTCTACCCAAGACAAGAGAACAAGCAAAGGAACCAATATCAACCACGATGCAATGCGCAAGCAATATGATGCAAAACATGGCAATGACATGCGAGAGGTGATATGCAATGCGTATGCATGCTCCGGGAGGACAAGGATGAACAGGGCATAATCTTGGCAAACCAAGCATGCCACTGGATAGATGAGGTGATTTCGGTTGAAATCGATATAAAGTTCACCGGAATCGGATGCACGGTTTGCAAATGGCAAGCAATACAAGAATGACACGAATCTGCCATTAACAGCATGATGCTACTTAGCAAGCAACAAATAGTTAAGCTACTGCACCCAAACATGACAACAAAGCATATGACAGTAAACTACTCAAGATTCTTGACAAAAGATGAACACTGAGCTACAGCTAAATCACATCATAACAGGTCCAAACAAGCATGGAAAAAGTGCAAAAGATAACAGGTTCACAGACTTAGTGAAAATATCAACAAAGCAGAAACTAACATCAGGATGGCATGTTCAGAGCAATTAAACAACATGCTACAGGATCATAACATAGCAAAATAAGGCCCGGTATAAATCTACACATAGCACTTGACAAAAGTCTCTTACTGACCATAAGCCAAAAAGGATCAGAAAATATGATTACACCCATGTCAAATAAGCAAGTTTCGTTACAGGTTACAGACTTAGCAGAAAACTGGACATGTCAAAAACAGATAACGACTAGGCATGTTCGTGAGCTCGATGCACTCACTACAGAGCATTGAATGATAAACTAAGCATACATACATCAAGAAGACAGGGCATAGGAACTAGACATGGCAAGAACGACATCATATCATGTAAGGACCAACTACACCAAGCTTGACAAAATCGAATAACATGTAAACAATCTGCCAGCAACATTTTGAAGCAAAAGTAGAGCTCGATTGACTCAAGCTGTGGCACTCCATAATTGCAAACAAAGGCATGGATGTATTGAGAAAATCCTAAAGTTCAAAAAACCCTTACTGATCATGCTCAAATTATGCCTAGATCTCTCAGAAACAACATGAATACATGGCATGAAAATAACAGCAGTCAGGGACTTACTGAAATCACTAAGTCTCTGAAATTAGCAACATCAAGTGACCTTGTTTGCATGCTTGTGCTAGTCACCACAAGTATCACAAAAATACATGGCAAAATTCTATGGAAAGTTAACATGGCATATTTCAAGACTCATGTAGAACTCAACTTCATAGGAGGTACACATCAATCATGGCAAAAATAACAAAAGTGCATGTTCAGATAAGATCCAGCAACTAACATCAACTAGCCCTCTTCTAACAGCATTTCGGGCATTAAGATGACCTCAAATGGAAATGATGCAATGCAAAAAAATAATGTACTCTTCGAGGCGAACAATTTGACATATTATACGCGCGAAACAGGGCTACGGATGCAGAGTCATGGCAGGTTGAACATGCGATGATGATGATGAAATTAATAGACTTGGAGAAAAATCGGGTTCGGGGAGAGTCAACCCCTCCGGCACGCGGCTCGAGGCGGGGCGGATCTGGCGGATCCGGGGCGGCGACGGGCGGAGCCGGCGAGGCGGCGGCGCGCGGCGGGCGGCGGAGACGGGCGCCGGCGACGGGGCGGCGACGGGCGCCGGCGCGGCGACCGCGGGGAGGCGGCGGCGCACGGCGGAGGGCTCGGGGCGCGGCGAGCGGCGGCTCGGCGCGGGAGGCGGCGACCGGAGCGGCGGCTCGGTGCCGGCGGGAGGAGGTGGCGGCGGCGACTCGGACGGACGGGCGGCATCCGGCGGCGGCGGGGCGATTTGCTAGGGTTTGGGGGTGTTTTGACCCGGATTTGAGGAGGGGGAGGCCTTTTTATAGATAGGAGGAGCTAGGAAGCTCCAAATGGAGTGCGGTTTTCGGCCACGCGATCGTGATCGAACGGCGGAGGACATGTGAGAGCCTTAGATGGGTTATTGGGCTGTTTTGAAGGGGTGTTGGGCTGCAACACACACGAGGCCTTCACGGTTGCCCGGTTAACCGTTGGAGTACCAAACGAACTCCGATTGAGCCGAAACTTGACAGGCGGTCTACCGGTGCTATACCGAGGACACATGTCAAACCTCGGTCCCTTCCGAGAATTTTTAATACCCGCTCACGAAGAAATGTAAAAGGGGACGCCGGGAGACATGGGAGCGCCGGATTGCAAAACGGACAACGGGAAAGATGCTCGGATTTATGAGACGAACACGTATGCGAATGCGATGCCCATGATGACATGATATGAAATGCATGACATGAACAAAATACAACACGAAGAGAACCCAACCACGGAGGGAATATCATAACACATAGCCGGAAATGGCAAGAGTTGGATTACAAATATGGCAAGTTACATCTGGGGTGTTACACTTATCAAAAGCAACACATGAAAATTACTTCCAAAGTGATAGATATCCAAGAACGATATAATAAAAACTTTCATGAAGATCACTGGACAAAATAAACTTGATTCCTTGTAATAGTTTTGAGATATGATGATGTGATATGTGAGTCATGTTGACGAGTAGTTATGCTTTAGTAAGAATATTGGAGTTAATGTTGGTGATTCCCTATGCAAGCACGTAAGTCAATAGTTATGAAATGAAATTATATCCTACTTGCGGTGCATTATTCGGTGTTAATTATGCTTAATGCTCGCTTATGAGATTATTCGTTTCTTGGTTGGTCGCTTCTCATTTTGCACTAAGTATGATCACTACTTGTGTATCCAAAATCCTTTAAACCGGTTTAGCCACATGAGTCCACTATACCTACCTATATGCGGCATTCTTTTGCCGTTATAAGCAAATTTGTATGTGCCATCTCTAATATTCAAAATAAATTTCTCTGTGTGCTCGTACCGCTCGCAAGGCGGTGAGGGGTGGCTAATATTTTCCATGCTAGATGTGTTATTCTCACGATGAGTGTTTATTAACTTGTCATTGCACGAGAGTAAGGCAAAGGTATTAGGGATGCCCAGTCCCGAAATGAAAAATGAATTTACTTTATGTTGTCAAATAATAAATTCCTTGGAAAGTGTTGGTATGGAAGGCACCCGTGGATATGGTTAACCATGAAAAGTGAAAGTATGGTTGAAAAAGGAATAAACTTTATTTTCTATTTGGGAACCGCCTATGATATATCTAGCATGGAAAGTGTTGGGAACTCTAAGTCATTTTCATTGGTGGGAAAATTATGCCTCTCAAAATGTTTTTATCTCTCAATTTTTGCTTTGAGCTCTGGCACCTCTACAAATCCCTACTTCCCTCCGCGAAGGGCCTTTCTTTTACTTTATGCAATTTTTATTTTTAATTTGAATCTCCATCTTCTCTTATAAAGCACCAACTAGGGGGCACTATGATCGTACTTGAGCATTGGTGTAGCTAATATGCGAGTGTGTTTTATGGATGGATCAATGACTGAGCATGATGGGCTGAGGATAACTTATTTTAGTGTTGATATTTTGAAAGACATGGTTGCCTATTGATATGCTTGAGTATTTAAGTCTCATGTCAAACCTAGACTATTGCTTTGAACAATATAAAAGTCCAAATGTCCATCTATAAAGAAAAGAATATCAGATGACATGTTAGGCAGCATTCCAGATCAAAAATTCTGTTTTTATCATTTACCTACTCGAGGACGAGCAGGAATTAAGCTTGGGGATGCTGATACGTCTCCAACGTATCTATAATTTTTTATTGTTACATGCTATTATATTATCATTCTTGGATGTTTTATAATCATTTTATAGTCATTTTTTGGTACTAACCTATTGACATAGTTCCAAGTGCCAGTTGTTGTTTTCTGCATGTTTTTACATCACAAGAAATCAATACCAAACGTAGTCCAAACATAGCGAAACTTTTTTTGGATTTTTTTGGACCAGAAGACATCCAGCGGGCCGGAGAAGTGCCTGGGGGTGCTCCGAGGGGAGCACAACCCACCAGGGCGCACCAGGAGGCCCAGGCGCGCCCTGGTGGGTTGGGCCCACCTCGGGTGCCCCGTGAACCGACTCTTTGCTCTATAAATACCCCAATATTCCAGAAACCCTAGGGGAGTCGACAAAAATGAATTCTAGCCGCCGCAGAGTCCAGAACCACCAGATCCAATCTAGACACCATCACGGAGGGGTTCACCACTTCCATTGGTGCGTCTCCGATGATGTGTGAGTAGTTCATTGTAGACCTACGGGTCCGTAGTTAGTAGCTAGATGGCTTCCTCTCTCTCGTTTGATTCTCAATACAATGGTCGCTTGGAGATCCATATGATGTAACTCTTTTGCGGTGTGTTTGTCGGGAATAGATGAACTTTGAGTTTATGGTTAGATCTATCCTTTTTATCCATGAAAGTTATTTGAGTTTCTTTGATCTCGCATATGCATGATTGCTTATAGTCTCGTATTTCTTCTACGATATTTGGGTTTTGTTTGGCCAACTCGATCTATTTATTTGAAGTTCTATTAATTGCCCAACAGTAATTTGTTCACCCACCGTTTGCTATTTTCCTCGAGAGAAGCCACTAGTGAAACCTACGGCCCCCATGTCTCTTTCTCATATTATTTGCCTTTGAGATCTATTTTCCTTTGCTTTTATTTTCAGATCTGTTAAACCAAAAATACAAAAATACCTTGATGCAATTTATTCTTATTTATTTTATCTCGCATTCCCACGATCCAATCTATCATATTTTTATCACGTTCGTTTGCCAATTTCTGGCGCCGCTACCAGAAAGGGATGGACAACCCCTTTAATACCTCGGGTTGCGAGTATTTGTTATTTGTGTGCAGGTGTTGTTTAAGTAGTGTTGCTTGGTTCTCCTACTGGTTCGATAACATTGGTCCCATCACTTAGGGAAATACCTACCGCCGTTGTGCCGCATCATCCCTTCCTTTTTGGGGAAATACCGACGTAGCTTCAAGCTGCATCAATGGTGTTTTAAATGTAGAAGAAAATTTGGAGCACTAATAAACTATCATGTCAAAATTTGAAACTTTCAGGGGTCATTTTTCCTTTTTAAGACATTTAAGGGAATTTCTAGCCATTTAATTACTGTAATTCAAATTTGAACTACATGTACATGCGACAGCTAACCATAACGGTTTAAAAAGTCATATATGAATGCTTGTGTGCGAGTTAATTCCATGCGCAGTAAATTGGACGGAATTTTCAAACATATTGATGTCACGGCTTGGACACAAAGCATCGAGTGCCATGGCATTGAAATTCCAAAAAATTCAAAAATGATCAGAAACATGTGAAACCTTGCTTGATGTAATGGCATGGCACCAAGATGGTGTGGTAAAAAAATTGACCTGTTTGATGAAAGTTTGGACACACACCCCTCCCAAATCCGGAGCAACTCGCTAGAAGGCTCGTGGTTTCGAGAGGGCACAATGGATCTTAGATGAAGAACCGGTGGTAGCTTCCTCTTATGGCCTTCCAAAATTTTCTACAATTAACATGCACTAATACAACTGTCATGTCAAAATTTGGAAATTCCCGGGGTCATTTGTCCTTTTTAAGACATTTAAGTGATTTTATAGCCATTTAATGACCATAATTCAAATTTGAACTATATGTACATGCAACAACTAACCATGACGGTATGAAAAATCATATTTGTATACTTGTGTGCGAGTTAATTCCATGTGCAGTAAATTGGAAGGAGTTGTCAAACATATTGGTGTCACGGCTTGGACACAAGCATGGTGTGGCATGGCATTTAAGTTTGAAAAAATTTAAAAATGATCAGAAATACATGAAACCTTGCTTGACATAATGGCATGGCACCAGGATGGTGTGGTAAAAAATTGGCCTGTCTAACGAAAGTTTGGACATACACCCTCACAAACCGGAGCTACTCACTAGAAGGCCCGTGGTTCCGAGAGGACACAATGCATCTCTGATGACGAACTGGCGATAGCTTCCTCTTATGGCCTTCAAATTTTTTCTATAGTTAACATGCACTAATACAACTGTCATGTCGAAATTTGGAAAATTTCAGGGTATTTGACCTTTTTAAGACATTTAAGTGATTTTTCTAGCCATTTAACGACCGTAATTCAAATTCGAACTACATGTACATCCAAAAGCTAACCATAATGAATTTGAAAAATCATATTTGTGTACTTGTGCGCGAGTTAATTCCATGTGCAGTAAATTGCAAGATTCTCAAACATATTGGTGTCACGGCTTGGACACAAAGCATCAAGTGCAGGCCATGGCATTTAAATTCCAAAAAAATAAAAAATGATCAGAAACACATGAAACCTTGCTTGACGTAATGGCATGGCACCACAATGGCGTGGTAATAAAATTGGCTTGTTTGACGGAAGTTTGGACACACGCCCCTCACAAACCGGGACAACTCACTAGAAGGGGCGTGGTTCTGAGAGGGCACAATGCGTGTTTGATGATGAACTAGCGATAGCTTCCTCTTGTGTCCTTCAAAAAATTTCTACAATTAACATGCACTAATACAACTGTCATGTCAAATTTTGGAAAATTCCAGGGGTCATTTGACCCATTTAAGATATCTAAGTGATCTTCTTGCCATTTAATGATCGTAATTCAAATTTGAACTACATGTACATGCAACAGCTAACCATAACGGTTTTAAATATCATATTTGTGTAGTTGTTGTGTGAGAGTTTATTCCATGTGTAGTAAATTGGAAAGAATTTTCAAACATATTGGTGTCACGGCTTGGACACATCCATGGAGTGCCATGGTAACACAAAATAAGCATTCATCTCTTATATGAGGAAAGAAAATATAAATATCTGGCAATACAACCGGGCCCCACATGATTGGTGCTCTATTTCACGCCTCGAGGTTTCGAAGGTGAGTGGCACGGGTTATTAATCAGACGCGGTTCTGTATTGGAAACCGCCAGCTATTAAGTTCACACACGGATTTTGCTGCGGGAATCGTGTACAATTCAAACTACAATACTCGTAAATTCTCGCGACCGGTGTGTGTACTGTTCTCATTGATCTAGATTCCGGCTGCCAATAAATACTACATTGCTCACATCGTCCCACCTGCATTCTCATCCACGTCCTCCCCTTGCTCGCCCTCTCTCTCGCACACACAAATCTCTGCCATGGCGCCGCCGATCTGCCCACGCACCGACGCGGAGGCTGCTACCTCTTGAGCTTGCGTTGGTTTTCCCCGAAGAGGAGAGGATGATGCAGCAGAGTAGCGTAAGTATTTCCCTCAGTTTTTGAGAACCAAGGTATCAATCCAGTAGGAGGCCACGCTCAAGTCCCTCGTACCTGCACAAATCGATAGCAACTCGCAACCAACGCGATTAGGGGTTGTCAATCCCTTCACAGTCACTTACGAGAGTGAGAACTGAGAGATAATGTTTTTGGTATTTTTGATATAGAGATGCAAAGTGAAAAGTAAAAGGCAAAGTAAAAAGTAAAGCAAGATTAAAGTGATTGAGATGTTGGAGAACGTTGCAGAAAACAAAATTTTTTCCTACGTTTCACCAAGACCAATCTATGGAGTCAACTAGCAATGAGAGGAGAGTGCATCTACATACCCTTGTAGATCGCGAGCGGAAGCGTTCAAGAGAACGGGGATGATGGAGTCGTACTCGCCGTGATCCAAATCACCGATGACCAAGTGCCGAACGGACGGCACCTCCGCATTCAACACACGTACGGAGCGGATGACGTCTCCTCCTTCTTGATCTAGCAAGGGGGAAGGAGAGGTTGATGAAGATCCAGCAGCACGACGGTGTGGTGGTGGATACAGCAGTGATCGCAGCAGGGCTTCGCCGAGCTTCTGCGAGAGGGAGAGGTGTAGCAGGGAAGAGGGAGGCACCAAGACTTTGGTGCGGCTGCCCTCCCTCCCCCCTTTATATAGGCCCCCTAGGGGGGTGCGCCAGCCCTAGGAGATGGGATCTCCTGGGGGGCGGCGGCCAAGGGGGAGGCTTGCCCCCCAAGGCAAGTGGAGGCGCCCCCCACCCTAGGGTTTCCAACCCTAGGCGCAGGGGGGGCCAAGGGGGGCGCACCAGCCCACCAGGGGCTGGTTCCCCTCCCCACTTCAGCCCATACGGTCCTCCGGGATGGGTGGCCCCACCCGATGGACCCCCGGGACCCATCCGGTGGTCCCAGTACAATACCGGTGACCCTGAATCCTTCCCGATGGCCGAAACTGCACTTCCTACATATAATTCTTCACCTCCGGACCATTCCGGAACTCCTCGTGACGTCCCGGATCTCATCCGGGACTCCGAACAACTTTCGGATTACTGCATACTCATATCTCTACAACCCTAGCGTCACCGAACCTTAAGTGTGTAGACCCTACGGGTTCGAGAGACATGCAGACATGACCGAGACGACTCTCCGGTCAATAACCAACAGCGGGATCTGGATATCCATGTTGGCTCCCACATGCTCCACGATGATCTCATCAGATAAACCACAATGTCGAGGATTCAATCAATCCCGTATACAATTCCCTTTGTCAATCGGTACGTTACTTGCCCGAGATTTGATCGTCGGTATCCCAATACCTCGTTCAATCTCGTTACCGGCAAGTCACTTTACTCGTACTGTAATGCATGATCCCGTGACCAACCACTTGGTCACATTGAACTCATTATGATGATGCATTACCGAGTGGGCCCAGAGATACCTCTCCGTCATACGGAGTGACAAATCCCAATCTCGATCCATGTCAACCCAACAGATGCTTTCGGGGATGCCTGTAATATACCTTTATAGTCACCCAGTTACGTTGTGACGTTTGGCACACCCAAAGCACTCCTACGGCATCCGAGAGTTACACGATCTCATGGTCTAAGGAAATGATACTTAACATTGGAAAAACTTTAGCAAACGAACTACACGATCTTGTGCTATGCTTAGGATTGGGTCTTGTCCATCACATCATTCTCCTAATGATGTGATCTCTTTATCAATGACATCTAATGCCCATAGTTAGGAAACCATGACTATCTATTGATCAACGAGCTAGTCAACTAGAGGCTCACTAGGGACATGTTGTGGTCAATGTATTCACACATGTATTACGATTTCCGGATAACACGATTATAGCATGAACAATAGACAATTATCATGAAAAAGGAAATATAATAATAATCCTTTTATTATTGCCTCTAGGGCATACTTCCAACAGTCTCCCACTTGCACTAGAGTCAATAATCTAGTTACATTGTGATGAATCGAACACCCATAGAGTTCTGGTGTTGATCATGTTTTGCTCGTGGAAGAGGTTTAGTCAACAGATCTGCGACATTCAGATCTCTGTGCACTTTACAAATATCTATGTCTCCATCTTGAACATTTTCACGAATGGAGTTGAAGCGACGCTTGATGTGCCTGGTCTTCTTGTGAAACCTGGGCTCCTTGGCAAGAGCAATATCTCGAGTGTTGTCACAGAAGAAAGCGATTGGCCCCGACGCATTGGGTATGACTCCTAGGTCGGAGATGAACTCCTTCATCCATATTGCTTCATGCGCTACCTCCGAGGCTGCCATGTATTCCGCTTCACATGTAGATCCTGCCACGACGCTTTGCTTGCAACTGCACCAGCTTACTGACCCACCATTCAAAATAAACACGTATCCGGTTTGTGACTTGGAGTCATCCAGATCTGTGTCGAAGCTAGCGTCGACGTATCCCTTTACGACGAGCTCTTCGTCACCTCCATATACGAGAAACATGTCCTTAGTCCTTTTCAGGTACTTCAGGATATTCTTGACAGCTGTCCAGTGTTCCATGCCGGGATTACTTTGGTATCTTCCTACCAAACTTACGGCAAGGTTTACATCAGGTCTGGTACACAACATGGCGTACATGATAGACCCTATGGCTGAGGCATAGGGGACGACACTCATCTTTTCTCTATCTTCTGCCGTGGTCGGACATTGAGCTGAGCTCAATTTCACACCTTGCAACACAGGCAAGAACCCCTTCTTGGACTGATCCATATTTAACTTCTTCAATATCTTTCAAGGTATGTGCTTTGTGAAAGACCTATGAGGCGTCTTGATCTATCTCTATTGATCTTGAGGCATATAATATGAGAAATGCTACAGAGCTCCCACTCACTTTCTTGTAAACGCAGGCTTCTCCATAAGTCTGCATAAACCCAAACGCTTTGATCATTTCATTAAAGCGAATGTTCCAACTCCGAGATGCTTGCACCAGCCCATAAATGGAGCGCTGGAGCTTGCATACCTTGTTAGCATTCTGAGGATCGACAAAACCTTCCGGCTGCATCATATACAATTCTTCCTTAAGAAAGCCGTTTAGGAATGCCGTTTTGACGTCCATTTGCCATATCTCATAATCATAGTATGCGGCAATTGCTAACAAGATTCGGATGGACTTCAGCTTCGCTACGGGTGAGAAGGTCTCATCGTAGTTAACCCCTTGAACTTGTCGATAACCCTTAGCGACAAGTCGAGCCTTATAAATGGTTACATTACCATCCGCGTCCGTCTTCTTCTTAAAGATCCATTTATTCTCTATCGCTCGCCGATCATCGGGCAAGTCTATCAAAGTCCATACTTTGTTTTCATACATGGATCCTATCTCGGATTGCATGGCTTCAAGCCATTTGTTGGAATCTGGGCCCGCCATTGCTTCTTCATAGTTCGAAGGTTCACCATTGTCTAACAACATGATTTCCAGGACAGGGTTGCCATACCACTCTGGTGCGGAACGTGTCCTTGTGGACCTACGAAGTTCAGTGGCAACTTGATCTGAAGTTTCATGATCATCATCATTAACCTCCTCTCTAATCGGTGTGGGAACCACAGAAACATTTTCTTGAGCTGCGCTACTCTCCGGTTCAAGAGGTAATACTTCATCAAGTTCCACTTTCCTCCCACCTACTTCTTTTGAGAGAAACTCTTTCTCTAGAAAGGACCCGTTCTTGGCAACAAAGATCTTGCCTTCGGATCTGAGGTAGAAGGTATACCCAATGGTTTCCTTAGGGTATCCTATGAAGACGCATTTTTCTGACTTGGGTTCGAGCTTTTCAGGTTGAAGTTTCTTGACATAAGCATCGCATCCCCAAACTTTTAGAAACGATAGCTTAGGTTTCTTCCCAAACCATAATTCATACGGTGTCGTCTCAACGGATTTAGACGGTGCCCTATTTAAAGTGAATGTAGCTGTCTCTAGAGCGTACCCCCAAAATGATAGCGGTAAATCAGTGAGTGACATCATAGATCACACCATATCCAATAGAGTGCGATTACGACGTTCGGACACACCGTTACGCTGAGGTGTCCCAGGCGGTGTGAGTTGTGAAACGATTCCACACTTCCTTAAGTGCGTACCAAATTCGTGACTTAAATATTCTCCCCCACGATCTGATCGTAAGAACTTGATTTTTCTGTCACGTTGATTCTCAACCTCACTCTGAAATTCCTTGAACTTTTCAAAGGTCTCAGACTTGTGTTTCATTAAGTAGACATACCCATATCTACTCAAGTCATCAGTGAGAGTGAGAACATAACGATAGCCACTGCGAGCCTCAACACTCATTGGACCGCACACATCAGTATGTATGATTTCCAATAAGTTGGTTGCTCGCTCCATTGTTCCGGAGAACGGAGTCTTTGTCATCTTCCCCATGAGGTATGGTTCACATGTGTCAAATGATTCGAAATCAAGAGACTCCAAAAGTCCATCTGTATGGAGCTTCTTCATGCGTTTGACACCTATGTGACCAAGGCGGCAGTGCCACAAGTATGTGGGACTATCATTATCAACCTTACATCTTTTGGTATTCACACTATGAATATGTGTAACATTACGTTCGAGATTCATTAAGAATAAACCATTCACCAGCGGGGCATGACCATAAAACATATCTCTCATATAAATAGAACAACCATTATTCTCAGATTTAAATGAGTAGCCATCTCGCATTAAACGAGATCCAGATACAATGTTCATGCTCAAAGCTGGCACTAAATAACAATTATTGAGGTTTAAAACTAATCCCGTAGGTAAATGTAGAGGTAGCGTGCCGACGGCAATCACATCGACCTTGGAACCATTCCCAACGCGCATCGTCACCTCGTCCTTCGCCATTCTCCGTTTATTCCGCAGCTCCTGTTTTGAGTTACAAATATGAGCAACCGCACCGGTATCAAATACCCAGGAGCTACTATGAGTACTGGTCATGTACACATCAATTACATGTATATCATATATACCTTTAGTGTTGCCGGCCTTCTTGTCTGCTAACTATTTGGGGTAGTTCTGTTTCCAGTGTCCCTTTCCCTTGCAATAAAAGCACTCAGTTTCAGACTTGGGTCCATTCTTCGGCTTCTTCCCGGTAGCTGGCTTACCGGGCGCGGCAACTTCCTTGCCGTCCTTCTTTAAATTCTTCTTACCCTTGCCTTTCTTGAATTTTGTGGTTTTATTGACCATCAACACTTGATGTTCCTTTTTGATTTCTACCTCTGCTGATTTCAGCATTGAATACACCTCAGGAATGGTCTTTTCCATCCCCTACATATTGTAGTTCATCACAAAGCTCTTGTAGCTAGGTGGGAGCGGCTGAAGGATTCTGTCAATGACCGCCTCGTCCGGGAGGTTAATGTCCAGCTGGGACAAGTGGTTGTGCAACCCAGACATTTTGAGTATGTGCTCACTGACAGAACTATTTTCCTCCATTTTACAATTGTAGAACTTGTCGGAGACTTCATATCTCTCGACCCGGGCATGAGCTTGGAAAACCATTTTCAGCTCTTCGAACATCTCATATGGTCCGTGTTGCTCAAAACGCTTTTGGAGCCCCGGTTCTAAGCTGTAAAGCATGCCGCACTGAACGAGGGAGTAATCATCAGCACGCTGCTGCCAAGCGTTCATAACGTCTTGGTTCTCTGGGATGGGTGCTTCACCTAGCGGTGCTTCTAGGACATATTGTTTCCTTGCAGCTATGAGGATGATCCTCAGGTTCCGGACCCAGTCCGTATAGTTGCTGCCATCATCTTTCAGCTTGGTTTTCTCTAGGAACGCGTTGAAGTTGAGCTTAGCGTGGGACATTTGATCTACAAGACATATTGCAAAGTTTATTTAGACTAATTTCATGATAATTAAGTTCATCTAATCAAATTATATAATGAACTCCCACTCAGATTAGACATCCCTCTTGTCATCTAAGTGATACATGATCCGACTTGACTAGACCGTGTCCGATCATCACGTGAGACGGACTAGTCATCATCGGTGAACATCTCCATGTTGATCGTATCTTCCATACGACTCATGTTCGACCTTTCGGTCTCTTGTGTTCCGAGGCCATGTCTATACATGCTAGGCTCCTCAAGTCAACCTAAGTGTTTTGCATGTGTAAATCTGGCTTACACCCGTTGTATGTGAACGTTGGAATCTATCACACCCGATCATCACGTGGTGCTTCAAGACAACGAACTTTAGCAACGGTGCACAGTTAGGGGAAACACTTTCTTGAAATTATTGTGAGGGATCATCTTATTTACTACTGTCGTACTAAGCAAATAAGAAACAAAACATGATAAACATCACATGCAATCAAATAGTGACATGATATGGCCAATATCATATTGCTCCTTTGATCTCCATCTTCGGGGCGCCATGATCATCTTCGTCACCGGCATGACACCATGATCTCCATCATCGTGTCTTCATGAAGTTGTCACGTCAACTATTACTTCTACTACTATGGCTAACGCTTTAGCAATAAAGTAAAGTAATTACATGACGTTTATGTTGACACGCAGGTCATAAATAAAATAAGACAACTCCTATGGCTCCTGCCGGTTGTCATACTCATCGACATGCTAGTCGTGATTCCTATTACAATAACATGATCATCTCATACATCACATATATCATTCATCACAACTTTTGGCCATATCACATCACAAAGCACTTGCTGCAAAAACAAGTTAGACGTCCTCTAATTGTTGTTGCATGTTTTACGTGGCTGCAATAGGGTTCTAGCAAGAACGTTTTCTTACCTACGTAAAAGCCACAACGTGATTTGCCAACTTCTATTTACCCTTCATAAGGACCCTTTTCATCGAATCCGCTCCAACTAAAGTGGGAGAGACAGACACCCGCTAGCCACCTTATGCAAGTAGTGTATGTCAGTCGGTGAAACCTGTCTCACGTAAGCGTACATGTAAGGTCGGTCCGGGCCGCTTCATCCCACAATACCGCTGAAGCAAAATAAGACTAGTAGCAGCAAGAAAGTTGGCAACATCTACGCCCACAACAAATTTGTGTTCCACTCGTGCAAAGAGAACTACGCATAGACCTAGCTCATGATGCCACTGTTGGAGAACGTTGCAGAAAACAAAAAAATTCCTACGTTTCACCAAGAACAATCTATGGAGTCAACTAGCAACGAGAGGAGAGTGCATCTACATACCCTTGTAGATCGTGAGCGGAAGCGTTCAAGAGAACGGGGATGATGGAGTCGTACTCGCCGTGATCCAAATCACCGATGACCAAGTTTCGAACGGACGGCACCTCCGTGTTCAACACACGTACGGAGCGGATGACGTCTCCTCCTTCTTGATCCAGCAAGGGGGAAGGAGAGGTTGATGAAGATCCAGCAGCACGATGGCGTGGTGGTGGATGCAGCAGTGATCGCAGCAGGGCTTCGCCGAGCTTCTGCGAGAGGGAGAGGTGTAGCAGGGGAGAGGGAGGCACCAAGACTTGGGTGTGGCTGTCCTCTCTCCCCCCTTTATATAGGCCCCCTAGTGGGGTGCGCCAGCCCTAGGAGATGGGATCTCCTAGGGGGGCGGCGGCCAAGGGGGAGGCTTGCCCCCCAAGGCAAGTGGAGGCGCCCCCCCTAGGGTTTCCAACCCTAGGCGCAGGGGGCCCAAGGGGGCGCGCACCAGACCACCAGGGGCTGGTTCCCCTCCCCACTTCAGCCCATAGGGCCCTCCGGGATGGGTGGCCCCACCCGGTGGACCCACGGGACCCATCCGGTGGTCCCAGTACAATATCGGTAACCCCGAATCCTTCCCGATGGCCGAAACTGCACTTCCTACATATAATTCTTCACCTCCGGACCATTCCGGAACTCCTCGTGACGTCCTGGATCTCATCCGGGACTCTAAACAACTTTCGGATTACTGCATACTCATATCTCTACAACCCTAGCGTCACCGAACCTTAAGTGTGTAGACCCTACGGGTTCGAGAGACATGCAGACATGACCGAGACGACTCTTCGGTAAAAAACCAACAGCGGGATCTGGATATCCATGTTGTCTCCCACATGCTCCACGATGATCTCATCGGATGAACCACGATGTCGAGGATTCAATCAATCCCGTATACAATTCCCTTTGTCAATCGGTACGTTACTTGCCCGAGATTCGATCGTCGGTATCCCAATACCTCGTTCAATCTCGTTACCGGCAAGTCACTTTACTCGTACTGTAATGCATGATCCCGTGACCAACCACTTGGTCACATTGAGCTCATAATGATGATGCATTACCGAGTGGGCCCAGAGATACCTCTCCATCATACAGAGTGACAAATCCCAGTCTCGATCCGTGTCAACCCAACAGATGCTTTCGGGGATGCCTATAATATACCTTTATAGTCACCCAGTTACGTTGTGACGTTTGGCACACCCAAAGCACTCCTACGGCATCCGGGAATTACACGATCGCATGGTCTAAGGAAATGATACTTAACATTGGAAAAGCTTTAGCAAACGAACTACACGATCTTGTGCTAGGCTTAGGATTGGGTCTTGTCCATCACATCATTCTCCTAATGATGTGATCTCGTTACCAATGACATCTAATGCCCATAGTCAGGAAACCATGACTATCCGTTGATCAACGAGCTAGTCAACTAGAGGCTCACTAGGGACATGTTGTGGTCTATGTATTCACACATGTATTACAATTTCCGGATAACACAATTATAGCATGAACAATAGACAATTATCTTGAATAAGGAAATATAATAATAATCCTTTTATTATTGCCTCTAGGGCATATTTCCAACATGAGATTGATATGATGAGAATAGACCCGGGGGCCCTAGGTTTCACTAGTGGCTTCTCTCAAGAGCATAAGTATTCTACGGTGGGTGAACAAATTAATGTTGAGCAATTGACAGAATTGAGCATAGTTATGAGAATATCTAAGGTATGATCATGTATATAGGCATCACGTCCGTGACAAGTAGACCGACTCCTGCCTGCATCTACTACTATTACTCTACTCATCGACCGCTATCCAGCATGCATCTAGAGTATTAAGTTAGAAACAGAGTAACGCTTTAAGCAAGATGACATGATGTAGAGAGATAAATTCATGCAATATGAAATAAATCCCATCTTGTTATCCTCGATGGCAACGATGCAATACGTGCCTTGCTGCCCCTTATGTCACTGGGAAAGGACACCGCAAGATCGAACCCAAAGCTAAGCACTTCTCCCATGGCAAGAAAAACCAATCTAGTAGGCCAAACCAAACTGATAATTCGAAGAGACTTGCAAAGATAACCAATCATACATAAAAGAATTCAGAGAATATTCAAATATTATTCATAGATAGACTTGATCATAAACCCACAATTCATCGATCTCAACAAACACACCGCAAAAATAAGATTACATCGAATAGATCTCCACAAGAGAGGGGGAGAACTTTGTATTGAGATCCAAAAAGAGAGAAGAAGCCATCTAGCTAATAACTATGGACCCGAAGGTCTGAGGTAAACTACTCACACTTCATTGGAGAGGCTATGATGATGTAGAAGCCCCCCTTGATGATGGCCCTCTCTGGCGGAGCTCCGGAACAGGCCCCAAGATGGGATATCATGGATACAGAAGGTTGCGGCTGTGGAATTAGGTTTTTGGCTCCTGTTCTGATCGTTTGTGGGTATGTAGGTATATATAGGAGGAAGGAGTACGTCGGTGGAGCTTCGGGGGGCCCACGAGGCAGGGGGCGCGCCCTAGGGGGGCGCCCCCCGCCCTCGTGACCGCCTCTCTGATGCCTTGGCGTAGGGTCCAAGTCCCCTGGATCACATTCGGTGAGAAAATCACGTTCCCGAAGATTTTATTCCGTTTGGACTCCGTTTGATATTCTGTTTCTCCGAAACACTGAAATAGGCAAAAAAACAACAATTTTGGGTTGGGCCTCCGGTTAATAGGTTAGTCCCAAAAATATTATTAAAGTGGAAAGTAAAGCCCAATATAGTCCAAAATAGTAGATAATATAGCATGGAGCAATCAAAAATTATAGATATGTTGGAGACGTATCAGGCATCCCCAAGCTTAATTCTTGCTCGTCCTTGAGTAGGTAAATGATAAATAGAATTTTTGATGCGGAGTGCTACTTGGCATAATTTCAATGTAAAACTTCTTAATTGTGGTATGAATATTCAGATTCGAAATATTCAAGACAAAAGTTCATATTGACATAAAAAATAATACTTCAAGCATACTAATAAAGCAATTATGTCTTCTCAAAATAACATGGCCAAAGAAAGTCATCCCTACAAAATCATTGTAACGCCCGGATAATTAGGCTATAGTAATCCCACGTTAATGATGCCACTTCACCACGGTTACTGTTGTTAAACTTGCGTTGATCCAAAACAGATTCAAAATTCAAGTTTGAGTTAATGGCAAACCACAAAAGTTTTCAAAACAATAAAACTAAAATGTTCTAAATGAGCCAAATAATTCATAGGGAATTATGGTAGAGAAACCACATTGTTATAGTATTTCTAGATGCACTAAGATAATAGAAACAACAAAAAACAATTATTAAAATACCTTTAGTAATTAATAAAATATCAAACGAAATTATTTGAGGACTAGACTTGTTGTGATAGAGGACTAAGTTGAAATACTAATTTAGATGCTAAGTGTATATTTAACAAAAACTAAAATAATAGGAAACAAAAGTAAAACATAGAATAAAAGGGAAAATAAATAAAAAGAAAATGTTGTAAAGAAAACAAAAAAGGAAAGGGAAACAACCCACCCCTGTCCCACTTGGCTTTGGCCCACTACACCTTGACAGCCCACCTAACCCCCCTCATCCCTAACCTCTCGCTACAGAGGGAGGCAGGGCAACCGTGGTGGCCATCCCACGGCCATGGCCACGTGCCAGCCATCCACCACATCCCGGTGACCCACAAGACCCCCATGCGACCACTCTGCTAACCGTAGTGCCCCATTCCCCTCGCTCGCCCCTCCCCCTCTGAGACTCGCTCGTGCCCGAGACACAACCGCCGCCACCTCGTCGATCCCGCGGCCGCCGACCTCCCCTCGTTGCGCCAAGGCATCCAGGAGCTGCGCCAGCTTCACCTGCTTCGACTACGAGCATCGGCTCAGGCTAGTAGGCCACGAGCACTCGCCATCGGGCGTCTTCCCCGCGTCGAGTCGCCGCTTCCTCGTCCCGGATCTCGTCCCTCAGCGCTCCCCCGGCCTCGCGAGCACGTCATCGAGGACCGTTGTGAGGCCCTCGTCCGATTCCCCTTTGTTCCCGTCTACTTTATCGTCGTTTGGCACCGCTACTGTCGCGCCCGCGCTCGCTGCGCCCTGGGCTCCCCTAGCTTCGCCTTGCCCCGCGTGCCACGCCACGACCGCGTCCACCAGCGAGCCTACCCGTGTGTCGGCCGGTCGCCGCGCCCCTGACACGCCTAGCGCCGCTACCTCCCGCGCCTTGCCTTAGCGCGCCCGTAGCTGCTGCTCCTGGCCGCTTGCGCTGCTGTTGCTCGTGCCACTACTGCTGCGCTGCTTTGACTGTTGCTTCTCTGCTACTGCTGAGCGCTCCTTGCTACTACTGCATACTCCTGCGCTGCTATAGCTTGCTGCCCCTGCCAATGCTCTGATCTACTTGCTAGCAAGCTGCGTTTGCTGATGCTCTTGCTGGTACTGCTGCTTAGGTGCTGTCGCTGCCGTTTGCTACTCTGAATAGCTGCTGCTGGCCATGGCCGAGTGTGTGTGCTGTGTGCTTGTAGCGTGTTGTGTGTGGAGTGTGTGGCGTGTGTGTGTTTGGCCGGCTTGGACACGGCCGTGTGTGGCCGGCCCTTGTGTTAGCTGACTGTTTAGTTTAGGCTTAAAAATAGTGTTAGTTAGTCTAATAGCAGATGACATGTGGACCCACGGTTAGTTTAAAGAAAAGGAAATTAAAAAATGGCTAAGTGTATGACATGTGGCCCCACACACTGTTCATTGGTTGACTAGTCAAATGGTGGACTGGGTCAACCCAACCCAGGGGCCCCACATGTCATGGACTGTGGCTGGCTGCCTCAGGGTATAAAAGGTATTGCACTATTTATTTTAGAATTAAAACAAATCCAGAAATTTCAGAAAAATGTTTAAAACTTTGAAAAATCATATAAAATAAACCGTAACTCGGATTAAAATACTTTGTACATGAAAGTTGCTAAGAACGACGAGGCGAATCCGGATACGCAACCCGTTCGTCCGCCACACATCCCTAGCATAGCAAACACGCAACTTTCTCTCTCCGGTTCATCTGTCCGAAAACGCGAAACACCGGGGATACTTTCGCGGATGTTTCCCCCTTCGTCGGTATCACCTCCTACCGCGTTAGGGCACACCTGGCACTGCGCATTGTCTTGTAATGTACCGTCATGCTTATGTTTGCATTATATTTATTGTTTCTTCCCCCTCTTCTCTCGTTAGACACCGAGACCGACGCGGCTGCTACCCAGTACGACTACGGAGTTGACGACCCCTCTCTCTTGCCAGAGCAACCAGGCAAGCCCCCCGCCCCCTTGATCACCAGATATCGCCTACTCTACTCTATACTGCTTGCATTAGAGTAGTGTAGCATGTTACTGTTTTCGTTATTCCTATCCTAATGCATAGCCTGTCTTTGTTAGTTCTGTTGATACCTTTACCTGCAATCCTACCTGCTTAGTATAGGATGCTAGTTTACCATCAGTGGCCCTACATTCTTGTCCGTCTGCTGTGCTATACTATCGGGCCATGATCACTCGGGAGTTGATCACGGGTATATACTATACTTTATACATGATACATGTGGTGACTAAAGTCGGGTCTGCTCGAGGAGTACCCGCGAGTGATTCACGGATTGGGGGCTGAAAGGACCTTTGTCCCAACGGCCCTCTGTGTGGATCTTTGAGGCGGAGCGACAGGGCAGGTTGCGACCACCCAGGTGAGAGGTGGGCCTGGCCCTGTCGGCGTTCGCGGATACTTAACACGCTTAATGAGATCTTGGTATTTGATCTGAGTCTGGCTACTGGGCTATACGTACTAACCAACTACGCGGGAAAGATATGGGCACTCGGCGTCGTGGTATCAGCCGAAGCACTTCGTGACGTGAGCGACTGAGCGGCGCGCGCCGGGTTGGACCGCGTAACGTGACTTCCTTTGTAATGGAGGTTGCTAGGTCTGCTCTCCGGCCGCATACTCAACGTGCAGGTGTTCAATGGGCGATGGGCCCAGACCCCTGCGCGCATAGGATTTAGACCGGCGTGCTGACCTCTCTGTTGAGCCTAGGTGGGGCTGCGACGTGTTGATCTTCCGAGGCCGGGCATGACCCAGGAAAGTGTGTCCGGCCAAATGGGATCAAGCGTGTTGGGTTATGTGGTGCACCCCTGCAGGGAAGTAAATCTATTCGAATAGCCGTGTCCCTCGATAAAAGGACGACCCGGAGTTGTACCTTGACCTTATGACAACTAGAACCGGATACTTAATAAAACACACCCTTTCAAGTGCCAGATATAACCCGGTGATCGCTCTCTAACAGGGCAAGGAGGAGGGGATCGCCGGGTAGGATTATGCTAATGTGATGCTACTTGGAGGACTTCAGTCTACTCTCTTCTACTTGTTGCAAGACGGAGGCGACTAGAAGCGTAGTCTTAGATAAGACTAGCTATCCCCCTCTTATTATGGCATTCTGCAGTTCAGTCCACCGATATGCCCATTTACACATATATCCATGCATATGTAGTGTAGTTACTTGCTTGCGAATACTTTGGATGAGTACTCACGGTTGCCTTGCTCCCCCCTTTTCCCCATATCTCTACCCGATTGTTGCGGCCAGACGATGGAGTCCAGAAGCCAGATACCACCGTCGACGACGACTCCTACTACACCGGAGGTGCCTACTACTACGTGCAGCCCGCTGACGATGACCAGGAGTAGTTTAGGAGGATCCCAGGCAGGAGGCCTGCGCCTCGTTCGATCTGGATCCCCGTTTGTGCTAGCCATCTTATGGCAACCTTATTTAACTTATGTCTGTACTCAGATATTGTTGCTTCCGCTGACTCGTCTATGATCGAGCACTTGTATTCGAGCCCTCGCGGCCCCTGGCTTGTATTATGATGCTTGTATGACTTATTTTATTTGTAGAGTTGTGTTGTGATATCTTCCGGTGAGTCCCTGATCTTGATCGTACACATTTGCATGCATGATTAGTGTACGATTGAATCGGGGGCATCACAATCATATAGTCTGGCTATGTTCCATCTTCACCACACAAAGTATTTAAATCATGCACAACCCGGATGACAAGCCAAGAAATTGTTTCATACTTTAACATTTTCAAAACTTTTTCAACCTTCACGCAATACATGAGCGTGAGCCATGGATATAGCACTATATGTGGAATAGAACGGTGGTTGTGGAGAAGACAAAAAGAGGGGAAGATAGTCTCACATCAACTAGGCGTATCAACGGGCTATGGTGATGCCCATTAATAGATATCAATGTGAGTGAGTAGGGATTGCCATGCAACGAATGCACTAGAGCTATAAGTATATGAAAGCTGAACAAAAGAAACTAAGTGGGTGTGCATCCAACTCGCTTGCTCACGAAGACCTAGGGCATTTTGAGGAAGCCCATCATTGGAATATACAAGCCAAGTTCTATAATGAAAAATTCCCACTAGTATATGAAAGTGACAACATAGGAGACTCTCTATCATGAAGATCTTGGTGCTACTTTGAAGCACAAGTGTGGTAAAAGGATAGTAGCATTGTCCCTTCTCTCTTTTTCTCTCATTTTTTATTTATCGTCCGGAGTCTCATCCCGACTTGTGGGGGAATCATAGTCTCCATCATTCTTTCCTCACTTGGGACAATGCTCTAAAAATGATGATCATCACACTTTTATTTTTCTTACAACTCAACAATTACAACTCGATACTTAGAACAAGATATGACTCTATATGAATGCCTCCGACGGTGTACCGGAATATGCAATGAATCAAGAGTGACATGTATGAAAGAATTATGAATGGTGGATTTGCCACAAATACGATGTCAACTACATGATCATGCTAGCAATATGACAATGATGGAGCGTGTCATAATAAACGGAACGGTGGAAAGTTGCATGGCAATATATCTCGGAATGGCTATGGAAATGCCATGATAGGTAGGTATGGTGGCTGTTTTGAGGAAGATATATGGTGGGTGTATGATACCGGCGAAAAGTGCGCGGCATTAGAGAGGCTAGCAATGGTGGAAGGATGGGAAAAAGTGCGTATAATCCATGGACTCAACATTAGTAATAAAGAACTCATATACTTATAGCAAAAATCTAGAAGTTATCAAAGCAAAGTATTACACGCATGCTCCTAGGGGGATAGATTGGTAGGAAAAGACCATCGCTCGTCCCCGACCGCCACTCATAAGGTGGACAATCAATAAACACCTCATGCTCCGACTTCGTTACATAACGGTTGACCATACGTGCATGCTACGGTAATCACAAACTTCAACACAAGTATTCTTTAAATTCACAACTACTCAACTAGCATGACTCTAATATTATCACCTCCATATCTCAAAACAATTATCATGCTTCAATCTTTTCTTAGTATTCAACGCACTCAAAAGAAAATTTCACAAATGAATACCAAGCATATTAATATTAAGCAATTTACCATGCTATTAAGACTCTCAAAATGATCTAAGTGAAGCATGGGAGATCAGTAGTTTCTTTAAAACAAGTCCACCACTGTGCTCTAAAAGATCTAAGTGAAGCACATAGAGCAAAATTATCACGCTCAAAAGATATAAGTGAAGCACAAAGAGTAAAACTACATAGTTCAAAAGATATAAGTGAAGCACAAAGAGTATTCTAACAAATTTTAATTCATAAATGGCTCTCTAAAAGGTGTGTACAGCAAGGATGATTGTGGCACACTAACAAACAAATACACAAATAATACAAGACGCTCCTAGCAAAACACATATCATGTTGGTGAATAGAAATATAGCTCCAAGTAAAATACCGATGGAAGTAGACGAAGGAGGGGATGCCTTCCGGGGGATCCCCAAGCTTTGACTTTTTGGTGTACTTGGATTATCTTGGGGTGCCATGGGCATCCCCAAGCTTAGGCTCTTGCCACTCCTTGTTCCATAATCCATCAAAAGATTTCACCCAAAACTTGAAAACTTCACAACACAAAACTCAATAGAAATCTCGTGAGCTTTGTTAGCGAAAGAAAACAAAAGACCACTTCAAGGTACTGTAATGAACTCATTATTTATTTATATTGGTGTTAAACCTACTGTATTCCAACTTATCTATGGATTATAAACTATTTTACTAGCCATAGATTCATCAAAATAAGCAAACAACACGTGAAAAACAGTATCTGTCAAAAACAGAACAATCTGTAACTAACGCAAACTTCTGGAACTCCAAAACATCTACCAAAATTAAATGACCTATACAATTTGTTTATTGATCAGCAACAATTGGAATCAGAATTTTATCATGTTCTGGTGATTTTTAATAATTCGGGCACTAAGCGCAAAGTTTCTGGAAATTACAGCAAGATCAAATAACTATCATCCAAGAAGATCCAATAGGTCTAGCTTGGCACAAACACTAATTAAAACACAAAACCACATCTAAACAGAACGTAGATGGATTATTTATTCTTAAACAGAAGCAAAAACAAAAACTCAAAATAAAATTGGGTTGCCTCCCAACAAGCGCTATCGTTTAACGCCCCTAGCTAGGCATAAAAGCGAGGATAGATTTAGGTATTGCCATCTTTGGTAGGCAATCCGTAGGTAGCTCTCATGATAATTTCATATGGAAATCTTATTTTATTTCTAGGAAAGTGTTCCATGCCCTTCTTTAATGGAAATTGAAATATAATATTCCCTTCCTTCATATCAATAGTCGCACCAACCGTTCTAAGGAAAGGTCTACCAAGAATAATAGGGCAAGAAGGATTGCAATCTATATCAAGAACGATAAAATCTACGGGCACATAATTCATATTTTCAACAATAAGAACATCATTAATTCTACCCATAGGTTTTTTAATAGTTCCGCAAGATGCAAATTTAGAGAGCAATCATCAAAGTCATGGAAATCTAGCAAATCACACAAAGTTTTGGGGATAGTGGAGACACTAGCACCCAAATCACACAAAGCATAAAACTCATGATCTTTAATTTTAATTTTAATAGTTGGTTCCCACTCATCCTAGAGTTTTCTAGGGATAGAAACTTTCAACTCAAGTTTTTCTTCATAGGTTTGCATCAAGGCATCAAGAATATGTTCGGTAAAGGCTTTCTTTTGACTATAAGCATGAGGAGAATTTAGCACGGATTGCAACAAGGAAATACAATCAATTAAAGAGCAACTTTCATAATTAAATTCCTTGAAATCCAATATAGTGGGTTTAGCAACATCTAGGGTTTTAGTTCTTTCAATCCCACTTTCATCAATTTCATCATAAAGGTCTAAATACTCCGAATTTTTAGAACGCCTTCTAGGTAAAGGAAGATCATATTCAGTTTCATCAAGATTCATATTGCAAAACAAATATTTGATAGGGGACACATCAATAACTTTTAGATCTTCATCTTGATTTTCATAGGAATTGGAAGAACACGCTTTAATAAAGGCATCTTTCGTAGCATGCATCCTAGCGGTTCTTTCCTTGCACTCATCAATGGAATTCTCATGGCTTTGAGAGACTCATTGATATCATGCTTAGGAGGAATAGATCTAAGCTTTAAAGAATCAACCTCAAGAGAAATTCTATCAACGTTCCTAGCCAAATCATCAACTTTAAGCAATTTCTCTTCAAGCAAAGCATTAAACTTCTTTTGTGAATTCATAAACTCTTTGACACTATTTTCAAATTCAGAGGGCATCTTATTAAAATTTCCATAAGAGTTGTTGTAGGAATTTCCGTAATTATTAGAAGGATTACTAGGATAAGGCCTAGGATTAAAATTCCCTCTATACGCGTTGTTGCCAAAATTATTCCTACCAACAAAATTCACATCCATAGATTCATTATTATTCTCAATCAAAGTAGACAAAGGCATATCATTAGGATCAGAAGAAACACTCTTAGTAGCAAATAGTTTCATAAGTTCATCCATCTTTCCACTTAAAACATTGATTTCTTCTATTGCATGCACTTTTTTATTAGTGGATCTTTCGGTGTGCCATTGAGAATAATTAACCATAATATTATCTAGGAGTTTAGTAGCATCTCCTAAAGTGGTTTCCATAAAAGTGCCTCCCGCGGCCGAATCTAAAAGATTTCTAGAAGCAAAATTCAATCTGGCATAAATTTTTTGTATAATCATCCACAAATTCAATCCATGAGTAGGACAATTACGTAGCATTAATTTCATTCTCTCCCAAGCTTGTGCAACATGTTCATGATCAAGTTGCTTAAAATTCATAATATCATTTCTAAGAGCGATAATCTTAGCGGGAGGAAAATACTTAGAGATAAAAGCATCTTTGCACTTGTTCCAAGAATCAATACTATTTTTAGGCAAAGACGAAAACCAAGCTTTAGCACGATCTCTAAGCGAAAAAGGAAATAGCTTCAATTTAATGACATCATTATCGACATCTTTTTTCTTTTGCATATCACATAAATCAACGAAGCTATTAAGATGAGTAGTGGCATCTTCACTAGGAAGGCCGGCGAATTGATCTTTCGTAACAAGATTCAACAAAGCAGTATTGATTTCACAAGATTCAGTATTGGCAAGAGGAGCGATCGGAGTGCTAAGGAAATCATTATTATTGGTATTGGTGAAGTCACACAATTTGGTAGTATCTTGAGCCATCGCGACAAGCAAGCAATCCAACACACGAGCAAACAAAAGGCAGGCGAGAAAAAGGCAAAAGGAAAAAGAGAAGGAGAAGGAGAAGGAGAAGGAGAAGGAGAGGGCAAATAAAATGGCAAGGGTGAAGTGGGGGAGAGGAAAACGAGAGGCAAATGGCAACTAATGTAATGCGAGAGATAGGGATTGTGATGGGTACTTGGTATGTTGACTTTTTTGCGTAGACTCCCCCGCAACGTCGCCAGAAATTCTTCTTGCTACCTCTTGAGCTTGCGTTGGTTTTCCCCGAAGAGGAGAGGATGATGCAGCAGAGTAGCGTAAGTATTTCCCTCAGTTTTTGAGAACCAAGGTATCAATCCAGTAGGAGGCCACGCTCGAGTCCTTCGTAAATGCACAAATCGATAGCAACTCGCAACCAACGCGATTAGGGGTTGTCAATCCCTTCACGGTCACTTACGAGAGTGAGAACTGACAGATAATGTTTTTGGTATTTTTGATATAGAGATGCAAAGTGAAAAGTAAAAGGCAAAGTAAAAAAGCAAAGCAAGATTGAAGTGATTGAGATTGACATGATTAGAATAGACCCGGGGGCCATAGGTTTCACTAGTGGCTTCTCTCAAGAGCATAAGTATTCTACGATGGGTGAACAAATTACCATTGAGCAATTGACAGAATTGAGCATAGTTATGAGAATATCTAAGGTATGATCATGTATATAGGCATCACGTCCGTGACAAGTAGACCGACTCCTGCCTGCATCTACTACTATTACTCAACTCATCGACCGCTATCCAGCATGCATATAGAGTATTAAGTTAGATACAGAGTAACGCTTTAAGCAAGATGACATGATGTAGAGAGATAAATTCATGCAATATGAAATAAACCCCATCTTGTTATCCTCGATGGCAACGATGCAATACGTGCCTTGCTGCCCCTTCTGTCACTGGGAAAGGACACCGCAAGATCGAACCCAAAGCTAAGCACTTCTCCCACGGCAAAAAAAACCAATCTAGTAGGCCAAACCAAACTGATAATTCGAAGAGACTTGCAAAGATAACCAATCATACATAAAAGAATTCAGAGAAGATTCAAATATTATTCATAGATAGACTTGATCATAAACCCACAATTCATCGATCTCAACAAATACACCACAAAATTAAGATTACATCGAATAGATCTCCACAAGAGAGGGGGAGAACTTTGTATTGAGATCAAAAAAGAGAGAAGAAGCCATCTAGCTAATAACTATGGATCCGAAGGTCTGAGGTAAACTACTCACACTTCATCGGAGAGGCTATGATGATGTAGAAGCCCTCCGTGATGACGGCCCTCTCCGGTGGAGCTCCGGAACAGGCCCCAAGATGGGATCTCGTGGATACAGAAGGTTGCGGCGGTGGACTTAGGTTTTTGGCTCCTGTTCTTATCGTTTGGGGGTACGTAGGTATATATAGGAGGAAGGAGTACGTCGGTGGAGCTTTGAGGGGCCCACGAGGCAGGGGGGCGCGCCCTAGGGGGGCGCCCCCCGCCCTCGTGACCGCCTCTCTGATGCCTTGGCGTAGGGTCCAAGTCCCCTGGATCACGTTCGGTGAGAAAATCACGTTCCCGAAGATTTTATTTCGTTTGGACTCCGTTTGATATTATGTTTCTCCGAAACACTGAAATAGGCAAAAAAAATAGCAATTCTGGGCTGGGCCTCCGGTTAATAGGTTAGTCTCAAAAATAATATAAAAGTGGAAAATAAAGCCCAATATAGTCTAAAACAGTAGATGATATAGCATGGAGGAATCAAAAATTATAGATACGTTGGAGACGTATCAGAGGCGCCGCCCCCCCCCCCCCCCCCCCGAGGACGTTCAGTCCAAGAGCAGCAACGAGGAAGACCCCTACGGGCCGCCGGACCCCCGAACTTTGGAGTGGTTTTGGGGCCAGTACAATCTTTGTGTGTGGAAATCGTTGCCGCCTGCTGAGAAAGCCAGGCAAGTGGCGTTCAAGAAGGAGATGGCGGAGGAGGAAAACAGGTACCAGGGGAGCTTTAGGGGTGGGTGCATCGTGATGCGGAGGAGGTGTACGAAGATGGGTACTTCACGAGGAAGGTCAAAGGCGCTAGGCACCTCATCGCTGCGTGGAGGTGAGCCGATAAGCTCCAGCGTGCCACCGACGAAGAGCTCCAGTGGGCGCCCAACGAAATAGCAAGATCGTTCGCACTCGTCCGTCAGCAAGAGGCAAATTGGTACGTCAAGCATTGGGAGCCGGAGGAGGCAGAGTACTGCCTCCGTGTTGGGAAGACGCTGCGCATCAGGGAGCTGCTGGCGAGGGGCTGCCGGAATACTGCACCAGAAGGGATTATTAGTTTTAGTATTGTTCGTTTTTAATTTTATGCATTGTACATGGTAGTTAAGTATCATCACGTATAAATGATGATATTACATATATTCTGTGATGAACTAATATTTACTTAATAATAAAGGACGGATGATTTAATAGTTCGTTGTACGTCACCCGTTTCCGTTGATTTGGTGTTAACCATAAAGATTGACGACGAAGATTTCTTTGTTTGGTTCGTAGCGCTGTTTTGGGTTTAGTCCCCGATGAAAATTTGGCATACCATACTGCAGTCGATCGCCGTCGCAGAAAGGAGTATGAGACGGACTCTTCTATCATCTTATCTTCGCAATCCGGAGAATCCTCCTCCGTCGTCGAACATACACGAGTACGCTATAAATGTAAGCCAATCCCCTTTATTTCCTAATCGCACCGTGAGAGCAAATTGAAACAAATTACATATTCGTCCTCGACGAGGGCGATGCAGAGAACCGCTCCTGCCGCTGGGCCTCAAGCAGGTGGAGGCGCAGGGGAGGACGAAGACGAGGGAGTGAGAACGCGAGAGGTCGACCGCTCCTGCTGCTGGGCCTCAAGCAGGCGGAGGCGCAGGGGAGGAGGACGAAGACGAGGGAGCGAGCACGCGAGAGGTCAACCGTGGTAAAACAGGAGGACCATCTGATGTCTTCCGTGGGGTAGCCCAACCCACCGCTCCTCCTCCTGCTGCGGCGACGACGGTGGAGGCTGGAGGACCATATGAATATATAAGTTGTTGCGGGTGATGGAATTGAAGAGGCGACTTCAATGAGAAGGCCATGGAGCGAGGAACCGCTATGGATTCGGCGGCGGCACCTGTCCCTTCTACATGAATAAAAATTCTACCAATGTCGATCGGTGCTTCGGTCTCTTCTCTCACAATTTGTCTCCCTCTCTCCTCGCCATGGCCGTTTTTGACCCAGCACCGTTACTAAGATTCAATAGGAGCTGTGCCCTGTAGAGGTTAGCCATGGCCAGAGCAAGCACCGCGCCAACACAGCTCCGTCACCTCTTTTTCGCAGCTGACGATCGGCACCACGATGTGTGGAGACGGGCAGACGACGGAGATGTCCGTGGAAATACCGGTCATGCTCCTGGCGCGGCCACCTGCTGTGCCCACACGTCCACCCAACCACCCACTGGACTCCCCTATATATTGGGACACAGCCATGACGAGCTCCACAGCGCCTGATCCAATGATCCATGGCCTAGCTGCAACAGAACGAGAGGCAGAGGACTCCAACCCGTGCACCCACCTCAATCCTCAGCGCGATGGAAGATAGGCACTGTGGCGAAGCAACAACCGTAACTGCCGGTGCCCCAGCGACAGAGAGGGCATCACGCAGTAGCCCTGGCCGCCGCCGGTGCAGACCAAATGGTCGAGAGGGCGGGGCAGCGTTGGCATAGCGGTCGAGAGGGGAGAGAGTTATGATGTTTCTGTACATGTGTCTGATTTGTTGTATTTTCTTTATATAATCATTGGTGTACAGACACATGTAGTCCTTTTTCCCAACCAGTCATTAGTAAAATTGTGAAAAAAAAATGGAAATCATTAGACCTCTTTCAAAATCGAACGACGAAAGCAGAATGACTCGTTTTATACCATTAGCAACATTTTACCTCATGGAGTTTTTATAGCCATCTTTGAAAATCTAACAACATAGCTCTTTTTATACCAATAATAATACTATATCCGATGGAGTTTTATCGTCTTCCTCCACCCTATTTGTCCTCAGAATGGCTATACTTTATGCCATTTGCTATAATTTCTTGCTACTTGCAGGTGTCGTGTGCCGCATGTGCCACTACTAGCAGTGGCGGGCTAGAATCAGGAGGCAGATATAGTGGGTGGACGAAGAAGAAGAAGACAAAGAAGGTGCATATTTGAATTCCACCACTAGGATAACTCTGTCTCACCCTTGAAAAAAATCTCTACCTCCGAGCATGATTTTCATGTCTTGTGTTATGTTATTTTATATGAAGGTGGTGTTATAGGGTTATTTGATCGTGAGTTTTTGTAGGTATTATTATTATTATTATTATTATTATTATTATTATTATTATTATTATTATTATTATTATTATTATTATTATTATTATTATTATTGCTAATAAAGGAAGGTGTGTTTCTCAGAATTTTTGGTCCGCTCACCATATAAAATTATTTTCTCCCATATCTAGCTAAGAGGACACTAATTTTTTTGTCCATCCACGCATAAACAAATTTTCGGGCTGGTCCTTCAAACTTTGCAGAGAAGGGGTCTGCTCCACATCTTTTTTCCTTTTGTTTGGGACACAGGGAGCCACTCCCTACGTGGATTAAGGGTCGTGCAACACATATTTTTTTTGATTGAGCTACAGGGAGTCAGTCCCCTACGTGGGCGAAGGGGCGTGCTCTACATCATTTTTTTCTTCATGTGGGGGATTGGGAAAAATAAATCTGCAAAATAATTTAGTATTTTCTTTGTAACATATGCTTCGAGTAGGACGATTGTGATTACATAAAGCATGATTCATTGGGCCTCTGTTGTGCCTGAAAAAAACCACCAACTAAATAAGTCTGATGTTCCATTATCATTAAATATTACCACCTCGCCCCCTTAGAACCAAAACCATCAATTTATATACCTCTTGGAGTTACTTGTTATCGATCAACTTGATAGATTAGCTTGGAAATTAATAAGAAGAGGATGAGGATGATGATGTGACAAGAATAAAATGAGTCCCGAAGAAGATATAAATTAATTTTCGGGCCGGGCCTCCAAATCATGCAATCAAGTGGCCTGCTTCGCATCTTTTGTTTTCTTTTATTGGGCCTCATGGAGTCAATCCTCTTTGTGGGCCAAGGGGTATGCTCCACATATTTTTTCCTCGATTGGGCCGCAGCGAAATAATTAACACATAAAACTAAATTAGTGCTTTTTTTGTGACCTATGATTTGATTAGGCCGACAACATTTACATAGCCCAAACTTCATTGGGCCTCAATTGGGCCTAAAAAACACACCAACTCAATAAGTTGGCTCTTTTTATCATCATTAAAATAATACCACCTCCCCTGGTAATCCACTTCTGAGCCTAGGCTCAGTTGCACCCGCCCTTACGAGAAAAATCAAAATAAATACTAAAAAATTCAAAAAATTCCAAAAAAAATTGTGTGTGTGTGTGTTAGATAATTTTATGTGTGAGATACGCTCCAAATTTAAACCAGTTGGCCAACTGAGAAGTTCTCGGCAAAAAAGACAAATTTGAGGTCTGTAAAAATGTTTACTATTCATGCATTGTTCTGGCCCGATTTGTCTTTTTTGCCGAGAGCTTCTCAGAAGTCCAAATAATCTAAAATTTGGAGCGGAGCTAACGTGATAAATTGTCTTCATGCAAAAAAGGATTGGAATTTTTTGATTTTGTTTTGATTTTTTATGATTTTTTTCCTGGACGGGTGCAGATGAGCCTGGGCACCGAAACACCGCACTCCACCTCCCCTCCATAGAACCAAAACCACCAATTTATATACGTCTTGGAGTTACCAGTTATCAATCAACTCAATAAGTCGGCTTGGAAATCAATAAGGGAGGATGAGAATGATGACGTGAGAAGAAGAGAATGAGCCCCGAAGAAGCTAGTTGTCCAGGGTACAAGAGGAGCTCTCCAAGTGAGAAAGTGGACAATAGGGCGGACCAAAGAAAATAAGTATATGCATGAGCCAGATAACAATGTTTCCCGTTGCAACGCACGGGCATTTGTGCTAGTGAACAATAAATACATATTATAATTACATTTTCTACCTGTTTTGTATACTAATTTGTATCTAGCTGTTATCATTCACATATACAGAATGGAAAACATCTATACACACATAGAAACAGAACGTATAAGAACAGAAAACAGAGTAGACACATTCAAACAGAGCAATAAACAGAGAAATTGTGAATACATAGCGTTCCATGTCAAAATGAGTCAACAAAATAAACGCGTTCATGACCAGTAGCCCTTGCCTACGGTAGCTCTTGGCTCTGCCTGAACTCATGCAGGCGTTCGTCCAAGCGGTCGATACGCTCGCGGCACATCTGGAGTGCGATCTCGAGCTCCAAATTGTCAATTTCATCAGAGATCACAAGCTCGAGGATGCGACAACCATGTTCCTCTACTACGCCCAGGTCGACACCTGGGCCAAGGAGGCAGTCGAGCATAGCGACCAACGCATTGGCATTGAGCAGGCCGCGGACAAGGCGAACGACACGACCCATGCGAACGGCGCGGCAGGCGTCCGATGCAAGTACGGCGCGGCCGACCTCTGGTGCAAGTATGGCGCAGACGGCATCTGCCCACTCCTGGCGAGGAATGGCGGTACTGACGGAACATGTACCCAGTTGTGACGCCCTATCGACAGTAGTCAAGCGCCGATGGATCCGCTCTTGTTGCGCAGCGCACTGCGCCTCTCGCTGTGCGGCGCTCCAACGGTCTCGCTGTGCGGCGAGCCGCAGCCTATCGGCGCAGATGCACCTAGCTTGCTCTGAGGCGCACCATCAATCATGTTGTGCAGCGAGCTGCAGCCTCTCAACGCTGACATGCCTATCTTGATCCACGGTGTTGAAGCGCCATGCGCATGCGCCAAGGGTCTGCTCAACCCTGGCGATGACGCACATCACGACGTCGTCCATCGCATTGCCGGGGAGCGCCTCAGCCTCGACAGGCCGTGGCGCCTTCTCGTTTTCCTCGTCGAGGAGGTTGATGGCAGAGGCGACGCTTTGGTGGGTTGGCATGCTTGCAAAAGGTGGATGTGCTACAGGCTGCACTTGTTGTCTCCGTGCATCGCGCACAGCCTAGGTTTATGCACAATATCGATGGGTGCCAGCGGGAAACCGGTGAGGAAATGACGGGAAACAGTGGCATGTTCATAAAACGCCATCAATTAATGAAACTTAGCATAGAAGGAACATCGGGCTAGCACGACATGTGCGGGCACATTGCTCGCTCATGGCTATGATCCATATACTTGTGTGCCCAACAGAGCACACTATTCACAGTAAAGAATATTGTTCCTTTATCCTAGTACAGCAGTGACGGCAAGCGTAAGAAGAAGTAGATGATGATCATATGATCGTTTATCCTAGTTATTATGCATGTAATAGTTTACTTTGGTGTGTGAAAATGTCATGTGTGTAGTAGCCACCTATGTAATTGGATGTTTGCCGCATTTCACACACATCTTGTTTACACGAAACGTTTCTGTTCTCTTAGCTCAACACAAACAGTTTATCGGAATGAACTGTATGCCCTCCATTGCTCGCACACCTTGATCTGGCTGAACCGTTTCTGTTGCGTTGCCTAATCGAAAATAGTCCATCTGAGTGAACCGTATGCCGTATATCGCACACATACCTTGATCTAGCTGACCGTTTCTTTTGTGTTGCCTAATCACAAACAATTCACTCGAGTGAACTGTATGCCGTATATCGCACACACCTTCATCTGGCTGCCCATTTCTGTTGTTCTGCCTAATCACAAACAGTTCATTAGAGTGAACAGTATGTCACGCATCGCACACGCAACTATAGTATGAACAGTGTTTGAGTATCCGCCATCGCAAACATTTTGCATATTTTTTGATGGTTTTTTACATCACCGTTTGCGATTAATGTATCGCACAAAATTTCATCAAAGAGACTCTCATTATAGTATCGCATTAGCAGCATCCTGCAGTAGTGAACTCCCCCAAGCTTAGACCTCGCTTGTCCTCAAGCGAAAGCCGAAATCGATAATCGCGACCACATGTTTACAGAGAAAGAGAGATGCCAATAAAAATAAAATACATACATAAAAGCATCATGGTATTTATCATAGCAACAATATATCAACATAAAACTTCTCATGCTAAAGTAACAATTCGTTCACACGCTAAAGCATGAAACATAAACTTTAGTGGAAACTAACAAACTATGATAGTAGTCATTGAAACAATCAAAATCCATCATAATTTCAGAAAGAGTCTGTGTAAGAGTTTTGTTTAGCAAGTTCACATACTCAACTATCATTTACTCTTCTATGATTGCTAACACTCAAGGCATATTTATAGAGCAAAAGTTTAGTCAGACACATAGAAAGATAGGGCTTATAGTTTTGCCTCACAACTTATTTACTATATATATACTACCACATGGTAGTATATGAGAAATGGGTGTAACTACACCCGGTAACAGTGTTTAACTATATATGTCTGGGCTATTCTGTTACGCGTAACAGAATATCATTCTGTTACCCTACTTGAACTGATGAATTCAAGCAGTTGAACTGATAATTCAAGCGGTTGAACTAATGCTTTCTGTTTTGCAAAAAAATTTTGTCGAAATGGGACATGTAATATATTGTTGGAAAGCTCTTGACATCCACATTAAAATCTTATAATTTGTTTTTGCAAAAAAATTACGATTTAAGAGCAGTTTTAAAAACTGTTTTTTAAACCGAAAACGAGAATCGTACTTTCGACTTAATTTTCAAACGGTTTGTCAGAATTGAGCAAATGAGATGGCGTTGGAAATCTTGTGAAAATCCGCATCTTCCATATATCTACTATTTTTTCAAATTCTATATGATTTAAAAGTTATTTTGAAAAATGGTGACATTTTGGGCGAAATGTTTTTTCACTGTTTTTTGCAAACGGTTTGTCGGATTGACGCAAATGATACGGCGTTGGAAAGCTATGGAAAATGCACAACTTTTGCGTATAGAATTTTTTCTAATTCCATACGGTTTAAATACGAATTCAAATACGGTTAAAATTAGTTTTGAACACGGTTTTAAAAAAGTTTGTCGAAATGGGACAAATAATATACCGTTGGATAGCTATCGAAAATGTGAAACTTAATCATGTTGGACGTTGTCTCAAATTCACAACCGTTTAAGATTAATTTTGAATATGGCAAGACGGATCCTGCTGTTTTCCCGTTTGAAAAACAGAGTACTCGTACTGATATAGGTGTGTGTTTGTACTAAGCTATTTTTTGTAGAGTAATTTTGAATTATTCTGAAAAAAGAGAACTTGTATTGATGTTTGCATGGGTTTGTACTAAGTATGTTTTCACTAACTAGACTTTGCTCTGTTTTTGGGTAATTTTTTTGCTCGTAAGTTTTCAACGGTTTACTCTATCGTCGCCCCTGTACTTGCATGGTTTGTATCATCAAACTGAATGGTATTTTATTGAAAAAGAAAATATTTTGTTTTGTTTCTTTTTTTAACTCAACATATTTTTGACAATGATGTTCTGAACTTCTCTCATTTTACGACTTGTACTGAGGTACTTACTAAGCAGGATTTTCATGGGGTTTGTTTTTTTGCTTGAACTTTTACAATTTGAATTTCTGCCATTTCTTTTATTCCGAACGGACCACCGTTTTTAACTCGTACTGAGGTACTTACTACGACCGAACTGGGGTGGCTGTCGCGTGTCTCGGCAAGGAAGAAGAAGAAGCTCGGGGGCGAGGCTGGATTCGGCCAGCGGCTGGTCCAGTCGGTAGGATGCTGTGCAAGGCGAGGGGTGACAGGCGCAGGGCACCGGGGCTCGGAGTGGCGGCGCACGGCGGAGGGGCTCGGGGTGGCAGCGCGGGGCGGGGATGGCAGTGTGCGGTGGCGGAGGGAGGCTGGGACAACGCGCGGTAGAAAACAAGTAAAGGATGTTCTAGTAATAGAGCATAAGGGATAAATAAATTCTGAGAAATATAAACCAACATTAGATCTCAAAATGTAAGATAAAGTCTCTGCTTTGAGGCATAACAACAGCTAGTCAACATGATTTTTCCTCCAAATCAAGACTTCCCAAGAATAACCTAGCATCTGGAATGAATCCACTGGATAGATCGATCGACTAGCTTGTACTCATACAAGAACATTTTTGCGACCAGAATACGAATAGAAAAAGCATGGTGATAATGCAAATTCAGAAGCCCTGTTTAGCAACGCATTCATCTGTTCATGTTCACTCCATGTTCGCATGATGTTTTTCTTTGAACTATTTTCAAATTTCTCTACACATATTGAACCTTTTCCGCGTTTCATTACGCATTGAGGATATAATACATGTTGAACTGCTACACCAGAGCGAAAAAAATATATCCATGTGCACTACTATGTTACATTGAACTTTCATCAATCAACATACATGATTTTCCTTTATGTAGACATTACATACTCATGCACAGCTTCACTATCATACACAATTTTTACAAAAACATAGTTCACTTCTAGAACAAAAAATCTTCTCTCGTAGCTTTTCCTTGCTACCTTTAACACAATGAATTGGACAGAAAAGCACACATGATTTTAGATACAAAAATCACCTCCACGTCCACCAGATGGACTGATGTTTTGCTTTCTTAGATACAAAAATCACCTCCACGTCCACCAGTTGGACTGATGTTATGCTTTCTTCTACTTCATGGTCATGCGCAAGTTCATAAAACTGTTCAGCGAAAGCTGTTGCCAAGAACTTGCTAGTTCTATTTTTTGAACTATCCCAACCAGTGATGCTTCCCTCTGGGACAAAGAAGAGATAAAAAATGAAAAGCAAAAACCAAAAACCAAAAAGAATGTAAAAACCTCTATAAATTTAGGACTCTCTAGAAGCAGCAAGATGAACACTTGCATAGTGGGCAAACATAACATGCAAAGTCGCAAAAATAGAACTGAACTAATATACATATTTGTCAACAAACTTATGGTTTCTCGAGATCTGAACTGATTGTGTTACAAGCACATGCACAAATTCAAAAGAGCTGATGTAAGTGATGTTAAAAAGATAATCAAGTTCATGTATATTTATTGGGAGAAGCTCAAAAAATAATCTTTTAAAAAGTTTGTACTGCTTTTGCTATAGTCATCTTTTTGCCAACCATGTATATTACAGGGTTAAAATAAGATTTTTTGAACTAAACTAAAATAATAAATTGTACTGAACTCCTAAAGAGCGTGTTCTTTTTCACATCTCCCCAACTACTCAATTAGCAGACCGCATGTACGCATTTTAATAGCAGAACAAAAGTGAGTGAGAGAGATTGTCGTGAGAGTGTCGTTGACACATGCAGAGGACTACCACCAGCTCTCAACTTGGACGGCTGCCATCAACCATTGTGGACCGGCCGGTGGTGGTGTGGCCCAAGCAGAGGAGGTCGGTGGCTGCGTGATGCGTTGCCGGGATGATGCATACGAATTAAACTGAACATATTTTAGATATTGAACTGAACCGAAAGAAGAAACTGGACATCACACATACATTAGCTTTTGGTTTGAGCTTTGTTGTTTAGATTTCTGAAATCCTGCAGCAGTTATACCTGAACTTGTGTGACACATTTTTTATTTAGTTGAAAGCACCTAATTTTTTTCAGAATATGCTACATGAAGAGGAAGGGTGGAAGCATTGAGATGCATACCTAAAGCACACACGCATCAATCGCACGCATGCGCACATGTGGTCGACGGCGGCGCTGCGACCTATGGCGTGCTTGCTGCCTTGAATGTGCACCATAACAGCTGGAGGAGAATGCGACCTGCAGCTGAGGAGTACACTACTTGAAGTTGGAGAGATGCGAGTGCGCGGTCGTGGGTGACGACGGCCAGACCTCATCCTTGCATTGGTGAACGGCCTTGGGTGTCGGCAGTGAACGGACTATGGTGCCGACGGTGAACGGCCTGGGAGCTGCTGTGGCTCGAGTGTTCTGCATAAGTATCCGTTAGAAAAAATATGAGCCATGTATTATCAGCACAAACAACTTATGTAGCTATTCATCTCACTAGCATTTATATAAACTACTAAGTAGCACACAAAAAAGGCTTGCATTAGTGAGCACAAAAAAGCACCTCTGCTGGACACACATAGACTGCTGATGTATTCTAAACTTCCATGGATGTGCAGCAAAATAAAAAAATCCTCTATCATACTAATAATTTGTTTAGATAAGAATTTGAAGCACACAAAACTAGCCAACAGTGGCCACCTAGGGATTTATACGAACACCCACCAGGCACAAATGCTACACACAACTCATGAGATAATTTCCTGCACAGAGTGCTTCAGAGATAACTTACAGTTTAGTATGAACTATGTGTAAAAGTATCTAGCACCAATACTATGATGAAATGGATCTTATGCTGTTGCAGGGCATTTTTCATCACAAGAACTATGTTTAGGATGGTACTCACCGGTAAGCCAACAATTGGGTTGCAGATCTACATGAATGAAGGCAGAGCATGTGAAAGTCTAAGAGTCTGCACAAATATGGCAAAGGTGAGATAGTCAGTGTGCAGTAATCTGTAGTAGCATTCTAGTATAAATTCCATGAGTTTCTTGGTAGAAACAACTCCACTAGTAAGTTGTTACTAAATTTAACAACTCTTTTTTGTTATCTAGCAACAACAAATGTTTGATTTGAAGAGTGATGCATGGCACAACCAAAACTTTGATATAGACTAGATGGAAGCACAAGAATATAGACTAAAATAAGAATTTAACTGAACTAAAATTAGAATATTGAACTGAACTAAAATTAGAAATTGAACTAAACTATAATTATAAATTGAAGATGTCATGTGGGGCACTGCGTACAGGCGCGGGTCGCGCCGCGCCCAGGAGCAGCAGCCGGCGACCACAGCTGGCGAGGCATTATCGGGGCAAGGAGTCCTGATCCTACAATGGTTCTTAGAGTCCAGGAGTAGTTAGTTTCCTAGTTTGTTCTGATCTTACGTTGGTTCCTAGAGTCCAGAGTAGTTAGTTTCCTAGTCTGTTAGAAGCCCATAAGGCCTTTAAATATCCTGTAACCGGCACCCTTGGACGCAAGCAAGAAATCATTATCTCCTACCTCTTCCTCTGCTCCTAATCTCTTCTCCTGCACCATTGAGCAGTTAGGCAAAAACCCTAGCGCTCCTATCAACCGAGACTACGAACTACGTAGTCGAGGTCCTGCTGTCAAGGACCTCGGTGCCCAAGACAGCAGGACCTCGACTACGTAGTTCGTAGTCTCGGTTGATAGGAGCGCTAGGGTTTTTGCCTAACTGCTCAATGGTGCAGGAGAAGAGATTAGGAGCAGAGGAAGAGGTAGGAGATAATGATTTCTTACTTGCATCCAAGGGTGCCGGTTACAGGATATATAAAGGCCTTATGGGCTTCTAACAGACTAGGAAACTAACTACTCTGGACTCTAGGAACCAACGTAAGATCAGAACAAACTAGGAAACTAACTACTCCTGGACTCTAAGAACCATTGTAGGATCAGGACTCCTTGCCCCGATCATGCCTCGCCAGCTGTGGTCGCCGGCTGCTGCTCCTGGGCGCGGTGCGACCCGTGCCTGTACGCAGCGCCGGCAACCACTCCAAACTCCTTGACAAACTTGCGGTAGTACATGGCCACTCCTGCAGCGGAGATGGTGTGACCCAGGTAGGAGATCGACTCGACGGCGAACGCGCATTTGGATCTCTTGACGAAGAGCCGGTGCTGGTGCAGGACGGTGAAGACGGTGCGCACATGTCGGAGATGGTCTGCCCACGTCTCGCTGAAAATGAGGATGTCGTCAAAGAAGACGAGAACGAAGCGGCGCAGGTACGGCCGCAGCAGATCGTTCATGAGTGCCTGGAACGTCGCCGGCGCGTTGCAGAGGCCGAACGGCATCACCAGGAACTCGTAGAGGCCGTCGTGGGTACGGAAGGCGGTCTTTGGGATGTCCTCCGCACGCATCCGCACCTGGTGGTAGCCGGAGCACAAGTCGAGCTTGGTGATGAAACGAGCGCGCCGGAGCTCGTCGAGGAGTTCGTCCACCACCGGGATCGGAAACGCATTCTTGACGGTGATGGCGTTCAGGGCGCGGTAGTCGATGCAGAAGCGCCAGGACCCGTCGGGCTTGCGGACCAGCAGTACCGGCGATGAGAATGCGGAACGACTCGCTCGGATGATGCCCTGGGCGAGCATGGCGGCGCACTGATGTTGGGGAACGTTGCAGAAAATCAAAATTTTTCCTACGGTTTCACCAAGATCCATCTATGAGTTCATCTAGCAACGAGTCATGGGAGAGAGAGATTGCATCTACATACCACTTTGTAGATCACGAGCGGAAGCATTCAACGAACGGGAATGAAGTAGTCGTACACACCGTGATCCAAATCACCGGAGATCCTAGCACCGAAAGCACGGCACCTCCGCGTTCAACACACGTACGGTCAGCGTAACGTCTCCTTCTTCTTGATCCAGCAAGGCAAAGGAGAGGTTGGGGAAGAAGACTCCAGCAGCAGCACGACGGCGTGGTGATGGTGGAACTACAGTACTCCGGCAGGGCTTCGCCGTGCACAACGGAGGAGGAGGAGGTGTTGGAGAGGGAGAGGGAGGCGCCAGGGCAAAGGGTGCGGCTGCCCCCCTCCCCTCCCCCCTTTATATATAGGCCTCTGGGGGGCGCCGGCCCTGGGAGATCTGATCTCCCAAGGGGGGCGGCGGCCAGGGAGGTTTCCCTCCCCCCAAGCCATCTAGGAGGTGCCTTCCACCACTAGGACTCCTCCCTTTTGGAACCCTAGGCGCATGGGCCCCTTTGGGGCTGGTTCCCCTTGGCCCATGCAGGCCAAGGCGCACCCCCTAAGGCCCATGTGGCCCACCGGGGCAGGTGGCCCCACCTGGTGGACCCCCGGGACCCCTCCGGTGGTCCCGGTACAATACCGATAACACCGAAACTTGTCCCGATGGCCGAAATAGCACTTCCTATATATAATTCTTTACCTCCGGACCATTCCAGAACTCCTCGTGACGTCCGGGATCTCATCCGGGACTCCGAACAACATTCGGGTTACTGCATATACATATCTTCACAACCCTAGCGTCACCGAACCTTAAGTGTGTAGACCCTACGGGTTCGGGAGACATGCAGACATGACCGAGACGGCTCTCGGGCAATAACCAACAGCGGGATCTGGATACCCATGTTGGCTCCCACATGCTCCACGATGATCTCATCGGATGAACCACGATGTCGAGGATTCAATTAATCCCGTATACGATTCCCTTTGTCAATCGGTATTTTACTTGCCCGAGATTCGATCGTCGGTATCCCAATACCTCGTTCAATCTCGTTACCGGCAAGTCACTTTTCTCGTTCCGTAATGCATGATCCCGTGATCAAACACTTTGATCACATTGAGATCATTATGATGATGCATTACCGAGAGGGCCCGGTGATACCTCTCCGTCAAGCGGAGTGACAAATCCCAGTCTCGATCCATGTCAACCCAACAGACACTTTCAGAGATACCCGTAGTCTACCTTTATAGTCACCCAGTTACGTTGTGACGTTTGGCACACCCAAAGCACTCCTACGGTATCCGGGAGTTACACGATCTCATGGTCTAAGGAAAGGATACTTGACATTGGAAAACTCTAGCAAACGAACTATGCGATCTTATGCTATGTTTAGGATTGGGTCTTGTCCATCACATCATTCTCCTAATGATGTGATCCCGTTATCGATGACATCCAATGTCCATAGTCAGGAAACCATGACTATCTGTCGATCAACGAGCTAGTCAACTAGAGGCTTACCAGGGACATATTGTTGTCTGTTATTCACACATGTATTACGATTTCCGGATAACACAATTATAGCACGAATAAAGACAATTATCATGAATAAGTAAATATAATAATAATGCTTTTATTATTGCCTCTAGGGCATATTTCCAACAGTCTCCGACTTGCACTAGAGTCAATAATCTAGTTACATTGTTATGAATCGAACACCCATAGAGTTCTGGTGCTGATCATGTTTTGCCTTAGGGAGAGGTTTAGTCAACGGATCTGCGACATTCAGATCCGTGTGTACTTTACAAATTTCTATGTCTCCATCTTGAACATTTTCACGAATGGAGTTGAAGCGACGCTTGATGTGCCTGGTCTTCTTGTGAAACCTGGGCTCCTTTGCAAGTGCAATAGCTCCAGTGTTGTCACAGAAGAGTTTGATTGGCCCCGACGCATTGGGTATGACTCCGAGGTCGGTGATGAACTCCTTCACCCAAATTGCTTCATGTGCTGCCTCCGAGGCTGCCATGTACTCCGCTTCACATGTAGATCCCGCCACGACGCTTTGCTTGCAACTGCACCAGCTTACTGCCCCACCATTCAAAATATACACGTATCCGGTTTGTGACTTAGAGTCATCCAGATCTGTGTCGAAGCTAGCGTCGACGTAACCTTTTACGACGAGCTCTTCGTCACCTCCATAAACGAGAAACATTTCCTTAGTCCTTTTCAGGTACTTCAGGATATTCTTGACCGTTGTCCAGTGTTCCTTGCCGGGATTACTTTGGTACCTTCCTACCAAACTTACGGCAAGGTTTACATCAGGTCTGGTACACAGCATGGCATACATAATAGAACCTATGGCTGAGGCATAGGGGATGACACTCATCTCTTCTATATCTTCTGCCGTGGTCGGACATTGAGCTGAGCTCAATTTCACACCTTGTAACACAGGTAAGAACCCCTTCTTAGATTGATCCATATTGAACTTCTTCAATATCTTATCAAGGTATGTGCTTTGTGAAAGACCTATGAGGCGTCTCGATCTATCTCTATAGATCTTGATGCCTAATATATAAGCAGCTTCTCCAAGGTCCATTGAAAAACTTTTATTCAAGTAGGCCTTAATGCTATCCAAGAGTTCTATATCATTTCCCATCAAAAGTATGTCATCTACATATAATATGAGAAATGCTATAGAGCTCCCACTCACTTTCTTGTAAACACAGGCTTCTCCATAAGTCTGTGTAAACCCAGACGCTTTGATCATCTCATCAAAGCGAATGTTCCAACTCCGAGATGCTTGCACCAGCCCATAAATCGAGCGTTGGAGCTTGCACACCTTGTCAGCATTCTTAGGATCGACAAAACCTTCCGGCTGCATCATATACAATTCTTCCTTAAGGAAACCATTAAGGAATGCCATTTTGACGTCCATTTGCCATATTTCATAATCGTAGAATGCGGCAATTGCTAACATGATTCTGACGGACTTCAGCTTCGCTACTGGTGAGAAAGTCTCATCGTAGTCAACCCCTTGAACTTGTCGATAACCCTTAGCGACAAGCCGAGCTTTATAGATGGTCACATTACCATCCGCGTCAGTCTTCTTCTTAAAGATCCATTTATTTTCTATGGCTCGCCGCTCAACGGGCAAGTCAGTCAAAGTCCATACTTCGTTTTCATACATGGATCCTATCTCGGATTTCATGGCTTCCAGCCATTTGTCGGAATCCAGGCCCGCCATTGCTTCCTCATAGTTCGAAGGTTCACCGTTGTCTAACAACATGATTTCCAAGATAGGGTTGCTGTACCACTCTGGTGCGGAACGTGTCCTTGTGGACCTTCGAATTTCAGTAGGAGCTTGATTAGAAGCATCTTGATCATCATCATTAATTTCCTCTCTAGTCGGTGCAGGCACCTCAGAAACATTTTCTTGAGTTTCGCCATTTTCCGGTTCAAGAGGTAACACTTCATCAAGTTCTACTTTCCTCCCACTTACTTCTTTCGAGAGAAACTCTTTCTCTAGAAAGGATCCATTCTTGGCAACAAAGATCTTGCCTTCGGATCTGAGGTAGAAGGTATACCCAACAGTTTCTTTCGGGTATCCTATGAAGACGCATTTTTCCGACTTGGGTTCGAGCTTCTCAGGTTGAAGTTTCTTGACATAAGCATCGCATCCCCAAACTTTTAGAAACGACAGCTTAGGTTTCTTCCCAAACCATAATTCATACGGTGTCGTCTCAACGGATTTCGACGGAGCCCTATTTAAAGTGAATGCGGCAGTCTCTAAAGCATAGCCCCAAAAAGATAGCGGTAAGTCGGTAAGAGACATCATAGATCGCACCATATCTAGTAGAGTGCGATTACGACGTTCGGACACACCATTATGCTGAGGTGTTCCAGGCGGCGTGAGTTGTGAAACTATTCCACATTTTCTTAAGTGTGTGCCAAATTCGTGACTCAAGTATTCTCCTCCACGATCTGATCGTAGAAACTTGATCTTTCTTTCACGTTGATTTTCAACCTCACTCTGAAATTCCTTGAACTTTTCAAAGGTCTCAGATTTGTGTTTCATTAAGTAGACATACTCATATCTACTCAAGTCATCAGTGAGGGTGAGAACATAACGATAGCCACCGCGAGCTTCAACACTCATTGGACCGCACACATCGGTATGTATGATTTCCAATAAGTTGGTTGCTCGCTCCATTGTTCCTGAGAACGGAGTCTTGGTCATTTTACCCATGAGGCATGGTTCGCACGTGTCAAATGATTCATAATCAAGAGACTCTAAAAGTCCATCTGCATGGAGCTTCTTCATGTGTTTGACACCTATGTGACCAAGGCGGCAGTGCCACAAATATGTGGGACTATTGTTATCAACTTTAACTCTTTTGGTATTCACACTACGAATATGTGTATCGTCACATACGAGATTCATTAAGAATAAACCATTAACCATCGGAGCATGACCATAAAACATATCTCTCATATAAATAGAACAACCATTATTCTCGGATTTAAATGAGTAGCCATCTCGTATTAAACGAGATCTAGACACAATGTTCATGCTCAAACTTGGCACTAAATAACAATTATTGAGGTTTGAAACTAATCCCGTAGGTAAATGTAGAGGTAGCGTGCCGACGGCGATCACATCGACCTTGGAACCATTCCCGACGCGCATCGTCACCTCGTCCTTCGCCAGTCTCCGTTTATTCCGCAGCTCCTGCTTTGAGTTACAAATGTGAGCAACTGCACCGGTATCGAATACCCAAGAGCTAGTACGAGTACTGGTAAGGTACACATCAATTACATGTATATCACATATACCTTTGGTTTTGCCGGCCTTCTTATCCGCTAAGTATTTGGGGCAGTTCCGCTTCCAGTGACCACTTCCCTTGCAATAAAAACACTCAGTCTCGGGCTTGGGTCCATTCTTTGGCTTCTTCCCGGCAACTTGCTTACCGGGTGCGGCAACTTCCTTGCCGTCCTTCTTGAAGTTCTTTTTACCCTTGCCCTTCTTAAACTTAGTGGTTTTATTCACCATCAACACTTGATGCTCCTTCTTGATTTCTACCTCTGCTGATTTCAGCATAGCATATACCTCAGGAATGGTCTTTACCATCCCCTGCATATTGTAGTTCATCACAAAGCTCTTGTAGCTAGGTGGAAGCGACTGGAGGATTCTGTCAATGACCGCTTCATCCGGGAGATTAACTTCCAGTTGAGTCAAGCGGTTGTGCAACCCAGACATTTTGAGTATGTGTTCACTGACAGAGCCATTTTCCTCCATCTTACAGCTAAAGAATTTATCGGAGACTTCATATCTCTCGACCCGGGCATGAGCTTGGAAAACCATTTTCAGCTCTTCGAACATCTCATATGCTCCATGTCTCTCAATGTTGGGGAACGCAGTAAATTCAAAAATTTTCCTACGCACACGCAAGATCATGGTGATGCATAGCAACGAGAGGGGAGAGTGTTTGTCTACGTACCCTCGTAGACCGAAGCGGAAGCGTTGACACAACGTAGAGGAAGTAGTCGTACGTAGAGGAAGTAGTCGTACGTTCTCCTCGCGATCCAACCGATCACAGCACCGTTACTCCGGCACCTCCGAGTTCTTGGCACACGTTCAGCTCAATGACGATCCCCGGGCTCCGATCCAGCAAAGCGTCGGGGAAGAGTTCCGTCAGCACGACGGCGTGGTGACGATCTTGATGTGTTACCGGCGCAGGGCTTCGCCTAAGCACTGCAACGATATAATCGAGGTGGAATTTGGTGGAAGGGGGCACCGCACACGGCTAAGGAACGATCCGTAGATCAACTTGTGTGTCTTGGGGTGTCCCCTGCCCCCGTATATAAAGGATGAAGGGGGGGAGGCTGGCCGGCCAAAGGAGGGAGGCGCAGGAGGAGTCCTACTCCCTCTGGGAGTAGGATTCCCCCCCCCCAATCCTAGTTGGACTAGGATTCTTCAAGGGGGAGAGAGAGAGAGAGGGGGCGCCCCACTTCTCCTAGTACTAATAGGACTAGGGAAGGGGGGAGGCGCACAGCCCATTAGGGCAGCCCTCTCACCTCTTCTCCAAGGCCCATGTTGGCCCATTATGCTCCCGGGGGGTTCCGGTAACCCTCCCGGTATTCCGGTAAAATCCTGATTTCACCTGGAATGCATCCGATGTCCAAACATAGGCTTCAAATATATAATTCTTTATGTCTCGACCATTTCGAGACTCCTCGTCACGTCCGTGATCACATCCGGGACTCCGAACTCCTTCGGTACATCAAAATGCATAAACTCATAATAACTGTCATCGTAACGTTAAGCGTGCGGACCCTACGGTTCGAGAACAATGTAGACATGACCGAGACACGTTTCCGGTCAATAACCAATAGCGGGACCTGGATGCCCATATTGGCTCCTACATATTCTACGAAGATCTTTATCGGTCAGACCGCATAACAACATACGTCGTTCCCTTTGTCATCGGTATGTTACTTACCCGAGATTCGATCGTCGGTATCCAATACCTAGTTCAATCTCGTTACCGGCAAGTCTCTTTTCTCGTTCCGTAATACATCATCTCGCAACTAACTCATTGGTTGCAATGCTTGCAAGGCTTTATGTGATGTGCATTACCGAGAAGGCCCTGAGATACCTCTCCGACAATCGGAGTGACAAATCCTAATCTCGAAGTATGCCAACTCAACATGTACCTTCGGAGACACTTGTAGAGCACCTTTATAATCACCCAGTTACGTTGTGACGTTTGGTAGCACACAAAGTGTTCCTACGGTAAATGGGAGTTGCATATTCTCATAGTTAAAGGAACATGTATAAGTCATGGATAAAAGCAATAGCAATATACTAAACGATCGGGTGCTATGCTAATGCAATGGGTCATGTCAATCAGATCATTCAACTAATGATGTGATCTCGTTAATCAAACAACAACTCTTTGTTCATGGCTAGAAAACATAACCATCTTTGATTAATGAGCTAGTCAAGTAGAGGCATACTAGTGACACTCTGTTTGTCTATGTATTCACACATGTATTATGTTTCCAGTTAATACAATTCTAGCATGAATAATAAACATTTATCATGATATAAGGAAATAAATAATAACTTTATTATTGCCTCTAGGGCATATTTCCTTCAGTCTCCCACTTGCACTAGAGTCAATAATCTAGATTACAAAGTAATGATTCTAACACCCATGGAGTTTTGGTGCTGATCATGTTTTGCTCGTGGAAGAGGCTTAGTCAACGGGTCTGCAACATTCAGATCCGTATGTATCTTGCATATCTCTATGTCTCCCACCTGGACCAAATCCCTGATGGAGTTGAAGCGTCTCTTGATGTGTTTGGTTCTTTTGTGAAATCTGGATTCCTTTGCCAAGGCAATTGCACCAGTATTGTCACAAAAGATTTTCATTGGACCCGATACGCTAGGTACAACACCTAGATCGGATATGAACTCCTTCATCCAGATTCCTTCATTGGCCGCTTCTGAAGCGGCTATGTACTCAGCTTCACATGTAGATCCCGCCACGACGCTTTGTTTAGAACTGCACCAACTGACAGCTCCACCGTTTAATGTAAATACGTATCCGGTTTGCGATTTGGAATCGTCCGGATCAGTGTCAAAGCTTGCATCGACGTAACCGTTTACGACGAGCTCTTTGTCACCTCCAAAAATGAGAAACATATCCTTAGTCCTTCTCAAGTACTTAAGGATGTTCTTGACCGCTGTCCAGTGATCCACTCCTGGATTACTTTGGTACCTGCCTGCTAAACTTACAGCAAGGCACACATCAGGTCTGGTACACAGCATTGCATACATGATAGAGCCTATGGCTGAAGCATAGGGAACATTTTTCATCTTCTCTCTATCTTCTGCGGTGGTCGGGCATTGAGTCTTACTCAATTTCACACCTTGTGCCACAGGCAAGAACCCTTTCTTTGCCTGATCCATTCTGAACTTTTTCAAAACTTTGTCAAGGTATGTGCTTTGTGAAAGTCCTATTAAGCGTCTTGATCTATCTCTATAGATCTTAATGCCCAATATGTAAGCAGCTTCCCCGAGGTCTTTCATTGAAAAACTTTTATTCAAGTATCCCTTTATGCTATCCAGAAATTCTATATTATTTCCGATCAGTAATATGTCATCTACATATAATATCAGAAATGCTACAGAGCTCCCACTCACTTTCTTGTAAATACAGGCTTCTCCGAAAGTCTGTATAAAACCAAAAGCTTTGATCACACTATCAAAGCGTTTATTCCAACTCCGAGAGGCTTGCACCAGTCCATAAATGGATCGCTGGAGCTTGCACACTTTGTTAGCTCCCTTTGGATCGACAAAACCTTCTGGTTGCATCATATACAACTCTTCTTCCAGAAATCCATTCAGGAATGCAGTTTTGACATCCATTTGCCAAATTTCATAATCATAAAATGCGGCAACTGCTAACATGATTCGGACAGACTTAAGCATCGCTACGGGTGAGAAAGTCTCATCGTAGTCAATCCCTTGAACTTGTCGAAAACCTTTTGCAACAAGTCGAGCTTTATAGACAGTAACATTACCATCAGCGTCAGTCTTCTTCTTGAAAATCCATTTATTTTCTATTGCTTGCCGATCATCGGGCAAGTCAACCAAAGTCCACACTTTGTTATCATACATGGATCCCATCTCAGATTTCATGGCCTCAAGCCATTTTGCGGAATCTGGGCTCACCATCGCTTCTTCATAGTTCGTAGGTTCATCATGGTCTAGTAACATGACTTCCAAAATAGGATTACCGTACCACTCTGGTGCGGATCTTACTCTGGTTGATCTATGAAGTTCAGTAGAAACTTGATCTGAAGTTTCATGATCATTATCATTAGCTTCCTCCCTATTTGATGTAGGTGTCACAGAAACAGATTTCTGTGATGTACTACTTCTCAATAAAGGAGCAGATACTGTTATCTCATCAAGTTCTACTTTCCTCCCACTCACTTCTTTCGAGAGAAACTCCTTCTCTAGAAAGTTTCCGACTTTGGCAACAAAAATTTTGCCTTCGGATCTGTGATAGAAGGTATACCCAATAGTCTCCTTTGGGTATCCTATGAAGACACATTTTTCCGATTTGGGTTCGAGCTTATCAGGTTGAAGCTTTTTCACATAAGCATCGCAGCCCCAAACTTTAAGAAACGACAACTTTGGTTTCTTGCCAAACCACAGTTCATAAGGCGTCGTCTCAATGGATTTTGATGGTGCCCTATTTAACGTGAATGCGGCCGTCTCTAGAGCATAACCCCAAAAAGATAGCGGTAAATCGGTAAGAGACATCATAGATCGCACCATATCCAGTAAAGTACGATTACGACGTTCGGACACACCATTACGTTGTGGTGTTCCGGGTGGCGTGAGTTGCGAAACAATTCCGCATTGTTTCAAATGTAGACCAAACTCGTAACTCAAATATTCTCCTCCACGATCAGATCGTAGAAACTTTATTTTCTTGTTACGATGATTTTCCACTTCACTCTGAAATTCTTTGAACTTTTCAAATGTTTCAGACTTGTGTTTCATTAAGTAGATATACCCATATCTGCTTAAATCATCAGTGAAGGTGAGAAAATAACGATATCCGCCACGAGCCTCAACATTCATTGGACCACTACATCAGTATGTATGATTTCCAATAAATCTGTTGCTCTCTCCACAGTACCGGAGAACGGTGTTTTAGTCATCTTGCCCATAAGGCACGGCTCGCAAGTGCCAAGTGATTCATAATCAAGTGACTCCAAAAGCCCATCAGTATGGAGTTTCTTCATGCGCTTTACGCCGATATGACCTAAACGGCAGTGCCACAAATAAGTTGCACTATCATTATTAACTCTGCATCTTTTGGCTTCAACATTATGAATATGTGTGTTACTACTATCGAGATTAAGTAAGAACAAACCACTCTTTAATGGCGCATGACCATAAAAGATATTACTCATATAAATAGAACAACCATTATTCTCTGATTTAAATGAATAACCGTCTCGCATCAAACAAGATCCAGATATAATGTTCATGCTCAACGCTGGTACTAAATAACAATTATTTAGATCTAATATTAATCCCGAAGATAGATGTAGAGGTAGCGTGCCGACCGCGATCACATCGACTTTTGAACCATTTCCCACGCGCATCGTCACCTCGTCCTTAGCCAATCTTCGCTTAATCCGTAGCCCCTGTTTTGAGTTGCAAATATTAGCAACAAAACCAGTATCAAATACCCAGGTGCTACTGCGAGAATTAGTAAGGTACACATCAATAACATGTATATCACATATACCTTTGTTAACCTTGCCATCCTTCTTATCCGCCAAATACTTGGGGCAGTTCCGCTTCCAGTGACCAGTCTGCTTGCAATAGAAGCACTCAGTTTCAGGCTTAGGTCCAGACTTGGGTTTCTTCTCTTGAGTAGCAACTTGCTTGCTGTTCTTTTTGAAGTTCCCCTTTTTCTTCCCTTTGCCCTTCTTCTTGAAACTAGTGGTTTTGTTAACCATCAACACTTGATGCTCCTTTTTTGATTTCTACCTCCGCGGCTTTTAGCATCGCGAAGAGCTCGGGCATAGTTTTGGTCATCCCTTGCATATTATAGTTCATCACGAAGCTCTTGTAGCTTGGTGGCAGTGATTGGAGAATTCTGTCAATGACGCAATCATCCGGAAGATTAACTCCCAGTTGAATCAAGTGATTGTTATACCCAGACATTCTGAGTATATGCTCACTGACAGAACCATTCTCCTCCATTTTACAGCTATAGAACTTATTGGAGACTTCATATCTCTCAATCCGGGCATTTGCTTGAAATATTAACTTCAACTCCTGGAACATCTCATATGCTCCATGGTGTTCAAAACGTCGTTGAAGTCCCGGTTCTAAGCCGTAAAGCATGGCACACTGAACTATAGAGTAGTCATCAGCTTTGCTTTGCCAGACGTTCATAACATCTGGCGTAGCTCTTGCACCAGGCCTGGCACCTAGCGGTGCTTCCAGGACGTAATTCTTCTGTGCAGCAATGAGGATAATCCTCAAGTTACGGACCCAGTCCGTGTAATTGCTACCATCATCTTTCAACTTTGCTTTCTCAAGGAACGCATTAAAATTCAACGGAACAACAGCACGAGCCATCTATCTACACAACATAGACAAGCAAGATACTATCAGGTACTAAGTTCATGATAAATTAAAGTTCAATTAATCATATTACTTAAGAACTCCCACTTAGATAGACATCTCTCTAATCCTCTAAGTGATCACGTGATCCAAATCAACTAAACCATGTCCGATCATCACGTGAGATGGAGTAGTTTCAATGGTGAACATCATTATGTTGATCATATCTACTATATGATTCACGCTCGACCTTTCGGTCTCTGTGTTCCGAGGCCATATCTGTATATGCTAGGCTCGTCAAGTTAAACCTGAGTATTCCGCGTGTGCAACTGTTTTGCACCCGTTGTATTTGAACGTAGAGCCTATCACACCCGATCATCACGTGGTGTCTCAGCACGAAGAACTTTCGCAACGGTGCATACTCAGGGAGAACACTTCTTGATAATTTAGTGAGAGATCATCTTATAATGCTACCGTCAATCAAAGCAAGATAAGATGCATAAAAGGATAAACATCACATGCAATCAATATAAGTGATATGATATGGCCATCATCATCTTGTGCTTGTGATCTCCATCTTCGAAGCACCGTCATGATCACCATCGTCACCGGCGCGACACCTTGATCTTCATCGCAGCATCGTTGTCGTCTCGCTAATCTTATGCTTCTACGACTATCACTACCGTTTAGCAATAAAGTAAAGCATTACATCGCGATTGCATTGCATACAATAAAGCGACAACCATATGGCTCCTGCCAGTTGCCGATAACTCGGTTACAAAACATGATCATCTCATACAATAAAATTAGCATCACGTCTTGACCATATCACATCACAACATGCCCTGCAAAAACAAGTTAGACGTTTCTCTACTTTGTTGTTGCATGTTTTACGTGGCTGCTACGGGCTTTAAGCAAGAACTCATCTTACCTACGCATCAAAACCACAACGATAGTTTGTCAAATAGACTCCGTTTTAACCTTCTCAAGGACCGGGCGTAGCCACACTCGGTTCAACTAAAGTTGGAGAGACAGTCTTCCGCAAGCCATCTCTGTGCAAAGCACGTCGAGGGAACCGGTCTCGCGTAAGCGTATGCGTAAGGTTGGTCCGGATCGTCTCATCCAACAATACCGCTGAACCAAAGTATGACATGCTGGTAGGCAGTATGACTTGTATCGTCCACAACTCACTTGTGTTCTACTCGTGCAAATAACATCAACCATAAAACCTAGGCTCGGATGCCACTGTTGGGGAACGCAGTAAATTCAAAAAATTTCCTACGCACACGCAAGATCATGGTGATGCATAGCAACGAGAGGGGAGAGTGTTTGTCTACGTACCCTCGTAGACCGAAGCGGAAGCGTTGACACAACGTAGAGGAAGTAGTCGTACGTAGAGGAAGTAGTCGTACGTTCTCCTCGCGATCCAACCGATCACAGCACCGTTACTCCGGCACCTCCGAGTTCTTGGCACACGTTCAGCTCGATGACGATCCCCGGGCTCCGATCCAGCAAAGCGTCGGGGAAGAGTTCCGTCAGCACGACGGCGTGGTGACGATCTTGATGTGTTACCGGCGCAGGGCTTCGCCTAAGCACTGCAACGATATAATCGAGGTGGAATTTGGTGGAAGGGGGCACCGCACACGGCTAAGGAACGATCCGTAGATCAACTTGTGTGTCTTGGGGTGTCCCCTGCCCCCGTATATAAAGGATGAAGGGGGGGAGGCTGGCCGGCCAAAGGAGGGAGGCGCAGGAGGAGTCCTACTCCCTCTGGGAGTAGGATTCCCCCCCCAATCCTAGTTGGACTAGGATTCTTCAAGGGGGAGAGAGAGAGAGAGGGGGCGCCCCACTTCTCCTAGTCCTAATAGGACTAGGGAAGGGGGGACGCGCACAGCCCATGAGGGCAGCCCTCTCACCTCTTCTCCAAGGCCCATGTTGGCCCATTATGCTCCCGGGGGGTTCCGGTAACCCTCCCGGTATTCCGGTAAAATCCTGATTTCACCTGGAATGCATCCGATGTCCAAACATAGGCTTCCAATATATAATTCTTTATGTCTCGACCATTTCGAGACTCCTCGTCACGTCCGTGATCACATCCGGGACTCCGAACTCCTTCGGTACATCAAAATGCATAAACTCATAATAACTGTCATCGTAACGTTAAGCGTGCGGACCCTACGGTTCGAGAACAATGTAGACATGACCGAGACACTTTTCCGGTCAATAACCAATAGCGGGACCTGGATGCCCATATTGGCTCCTACATATTCTACGAAGATCTTTATCGGTCAGACCGCATAACAACATACGTCGTTCCCTTTGTCATCGGTATGTTACTTACCCGAGATTCGATCGTCGGTATCCAATACCTAGTTCAATCTCGTTACCGGCAAGTCTCTTTTCTCGTTCCGTAATACATCATCTCGCAACTAACTCATTGGTTGCAATGCTTGCAAGGCTTTATGTGATGTGCATTACCGAGAAGGCCCTGAGATACCTCTCCGACAATCGGAGTGACAAATCCTAATCTCGAAGTATGCCAACTCAACATGTACCTTCGGAGACACTTGTAGAGCACCTTTATAATCACCCAGTTACGTTGTGACGTTTGGTAGCACACAAAGTGTTCCTACGGTAAATGGGAGTTGCATATTCTCATAGTTAAAGGAACATGTATAAGTCATGGATAAAAGCAATAGCAATATACTAAACGATCGGGTGCTATGCTAATGCAATGGGTCATGTCAATCAGATCATTCAACTAATGATGTGATCTCGTTAATCAAACAACAACTCTTTGTTCATGGCTAGAAAACATAACCATCTTTGATTAATGAGCTAGTCAAGTAGAGGCATACTAGTGACACTCTGTTTGTCTATGTATTCACACATGTATTATGTTTCCAGTTAATACAATTCTAGCATGAATAATAAACATTTATCATGATATAAGGAAATAAATAATAACTTTATTATTGCCTCTAGGGCATATTTCCTTCACTCAAAACGCTTTTGGAGTCCCGGCTCTAAGCTGTAAAGCATGCCGCACTGAACGAGGGAGTAATCATCGCAGCGTGACTGCCAAGCATTCATAACGTCTTGTTCTGCAGGGAGAATAGGTGCGTCACCCAGCGGTGCTCGTAGGACATAATCTTTCTTGGCAGCTATGAGGATGATCTTCAGGTTCCGGACCCAGTCCGTATAGTTGCTACCATCGTCTTTCAGCTTGGTTTTCTCTAGGAACGCGTTGAAGTTGAGGACTACGTTGGCCATTTGATCTACAAGACATATTGTAAATATTTAGACTAAGTTCATGATAATAAAGTTCATTTAATCAAATTATTTAATGAACTCCCACTTAGATAGACATCCCTCTACTAGTCATCTAAGTATTACATGATCCGAGTCAACTAGGCCGTGTCCGATCATCACGTGAGACGGACTAATCAACATCGGTGAACATCTTCATGTTGATCGTATGTTCTATACGACTCATGCTCGACCTTTCGGTCTTCTGTGTTCCGAGGCCATGTCTGTACATGCTAGGCTCGTCAAGTCAACCTAAGTGTTTCGCGTGTGTAAATCTATCTTACACCCGTTGTATGTGAACGTTAGAATCTATCACACCCGATCATCACGTGGTGCTTCGAAACAACGAACTGTCGCAACGGCGCACAGTTAGGGAGAACACTTTCTTGAAATTATTATGAGGGATCATCTTATTTACTACCGTCGTTCTGAGTAAACAAGATGCAAAACATGATAAACATCACATGCAATCAAATAATAAACGTGACATGATATGGCCAATATCACATAGCTCCTTCGATCTCCATCTTGGGGCTCCATGATCATCTTGTCACCGGCTTGACACCATGATCTTCATCATCATGATCTTCATCATCGTGTCTCCATGAAGTTGCTTGCCAACTATTACTTCTACTACTATGGCTAACGCGTTTAGCAATAAAGTAAAGTAATTTACATGGCGTTTCTCAATGACACGCAGGTCATACAAAAATAAAGACAACTCCTATGGCTCCTGCCGGTTGTCATACTCATCGACATGCCAGTCGTGATTCCTATTACAATAGCGTGAACATCTCATACATCACATATAGATCATTCATCATACATCACAACTTTGGCCTTATCATATCACAAAGCACTTGCTGCAAAAACAAGTTAGACGTCCTCTAATTGTTGTTGCAAGTTTTTTACGTGGCTGAATTAGGGTTCTAGCAAGAACGTTTTCTTACCTACGTTAAAACCACAACGTGATTTGTCAACTTCTATTTACCCTTCATAAGGACCCTTTTCATCGAATCCGCTCCAACTAAAGTAGGAGAGACAGACACCCGCCAGCCACCTTATGCAACTAGTGCATGTTAGTCGGTGGAACCGGTCTCACGTAAGCGTACGTGTAAGATTGGTCCGGGCCGCTTCATCCCACAATACCGCTGAAGCAAGATAGGACTAGTAGCGGCAAGAAGAGTTGACAACATCTACGCCCACAACAAATTGTGTTCTACTCGTGCAATAGAGAACTACGCATAGACCTAGCTCATGATGCCACTGTTGGGGAACGTTGCAGAAAATCAAAATTTTTCCTACGGTTTCACCAAGATCCATCTATGAGTTCATCTAGCAACGATTCATTGGAAAGAGAGATTGCATCTACATACCACTTTGTCGATCGCGAGCGGAAGCGTTCAACGAACGGGGATGAAGTAGTTGTACACACCGTGATCCAAATCACCGGAGATCCTAGCACCGAAAGCACGGCACCTCCGCGTTCAACACACGTACGGTCAGCGTAACGTCTCTTTCTTCTTGATCCAGCAAGGCAAAGGAGAGGTTGGGGAAGAAGACTCCAGCAGCAGCACGACGGCGTGGTGATGGTGGAACTACAGTACTCCGGCAGGGCTTCGCCGTGCACAACGGAGGAGGAGGAGGTGTTGGAGAGGGAGAGGGAGGCGCCAGGGCAAAGGGTGCGGCTGCCCCCCTCCCCTCCCCCCTTTATATATAGGCCTCTGGGGGGGGGCGGCCCTGGGAGATCTGATCTCCCAAGGGGGGCGGCGGCCAGGGAGGTTTCCCTCCCCCCAAGCCATCTAGGAGGTGCCTTCCACCACTAGGACTCCTCCCTTTTGGAACCCTAGGCGCATGGGCCCCTTTGGGGCTGGTTCCCCTTGGCCCATGCAGGCCAAGGCGCACCCCCTAAGGCCCATGTGGCCCACCGGGGCAGGTGGCCCCACCTGGTGGACGCCCGGGACCCCTCCGGTGGTCCCGGTACAATACCGATAACACCGAAACTTGTCCCGATGGCCGAAATAGCACTTCCTATATATAATTCTTTACCTCCGGACCATTCCAGAACTCCTCGTGACGTCCGGGATCTCATACGGGACTCCGAAAAACATTCGGGTTACTGCATATACATATCTTCACAACCCTAGCGTCACCGAACCTTAAGTGTGTAGACCCTACGGGTTCGGGAGACATGCAGACATGACCGAGACGGCTCTCGGGCAATAACCAACAGCGGGATCTAGATACCCATGTTGGCTCCCACATGCTCCACGATGATCTCATCGGATGAACCACGATGTCGAGGATTCAATTAATCCCGTATATGATTCCCTTTGTCAATCGGTATTTTACTTGCCCGAGATTCAATCGTCGGTATCCCAATACCTCGTTCAATCTCGTTACCGGCAAGTCACTTTTCTCGTTCCGTAATGCATGATCCCGTGATCAAACACTTTGATCACATTGAGCTCATTATGATGATGCATTACCGAGAGGGCCCGGTGATACCTCTCCGTCAAGCGGAGTGACAAATCCCAGTCTCGATCCATGTCAACTCAACAGACACTTTCAGAGATACACGTAGTCTACCTTTATAGTCACCCAGTTACGTTGTGACGTTTGGCACACCCAAAGCACTCCTACGGTATCCGGGAGTTACACGATCTCATGGTCTAAGGAAAGGATACATGACATTGGAAAACTCTAGCAAACGAACTATGCGATCTTATGCTATGTTTAGGATTGGGTCTTGTCCATCACATCATTCTCCTAATGATGTGATCCCGTTATCGATGACATCCAATGTCCATAGTCAGGAAACCATGACTATCTGTCGATCAACGAGCTAGTCAACTAGAGGCTTACCAGGGACATATTGTTGTCTGTTATTCACACATGTATTACGATTTCCGGATAACACAATTATAGCACGAATAAAGACAATTATCATGAATAAGGAAATATAATAATAATGCTTTTATTATTGCCTCTAGGGCATATTTCCAACAACTGACGCTCCATCTCGTCCTTGTGCGCGGCCGGGTAGCGATACGGACGGACGGCCACCGGGGCGGAGCCGGGCAGCAGGGTGATGCCGTGGTCGCGGTTGCGGGGTCGTGGCACGCCGGAGGGTTCGGCGAAGATGCTGTCGAACTCGGTGATGATGGCGTCAAGGAAGTCGCGACCGCTGCATGATTTCAGGGCTGGTCCGTCCGGTCCTGCAATGCCGCGCCAGCACACCCGATGGTCCCTCTGCCAGAACGTCATGGAGAGGGTGCGAAAATCCCACAGGATCGGTCCAAGCGTCGCAAGCCATTGCGTGCCTAGGACGATGTCGTAGCCCGCGAGCGGCTAGACGAGGAAATCCTCCGAGAACGCCTCTTGGTCGATGCGGAAGGACACGACGCGGTATACGCCCTGGCACGGAACGCGCTCGCCGTTGGCCATCGTGACACGCATCTTCTCGATGGTGGGGGATGGCAGTGTAGCACGAGCGGCCGCCTCCTCGGCGATGAAGTTGTGGGTGGAGCCTGAGTCGATCAGGGCGAGGAGGGAGACACCCCCGAGGGTGATATGCATCTGCATGGTCTCGCTCGTGCGCACGCCTGAAATTGCGTGGAGCGAGATCTGCGGGTCGGCCGGCGAGGCATCAGCGGTGGATTCCCTGGGCCGAGTACATCTACAACACCGCCTACCAGACGACGACCCAAGAAACTCCGTTCAAGCTCGTGTATGGCCGCGACCCTCCCACTATTCGCTCTTACGAGCCAGGCGACACGAGGGTGGCGGCCGTGGCAAAAAGCATGGCGGAGCGAGACGAGCTACTCGCTGATGTCCGCTATAGACTACAGCAGGCGCAGGCGGTCTACAAGTCCTACTACGACAGACGCCATCGCGACGTCAGGCATGTAGTGGGCGATTGGGTGTGGCTTTGTCTTCGCCAGCGCGCCGCATCTTCTCTCAACTTGCCAACCAGGGGCAAGCTCAAGCCGCGCTTCTACGGGCCATACCGCATTTCCGAGGTCGTCAACGACGTCGCCTACCGCCTTGAGCTACCGGTGCGCTCGCGCCTCCATGATGTGTTCCACATGGGCCTCCTCAAGAAGTTCTTCGGCACGCCTCCAACTGCACCGCCGGGTTTGCCTCCAATCCACAACGGTGCTGCTGTCCCGGAACCAGAACGCGTGACTCGTTCACGCCTTGCACGCGGCGTTCGCCAGCTACTTGTCCACTGGAAGGGCGAGGCTGCGTCATCGGCAACATGGGAGGATCTTGACAGTTTTGTCGAGCGCTACCCCGCTTTTCAGCTCGAGGACGAGCTGCTCGTCGAGGGGGGGAGAGATGTCATGCGGGGCGCTGCGTACAGGCGCGGGTCGCGCCGCGCCCAGGAGCAGCAGCCGGCGACCACAGCTGGCGAGGCATGATCGGGGCAAGGATTCCTGATCCTACAATGGTTCTTAGAGTCCAGGAGTAGTTAGTTTCCTAGTTTGTTCTGATCTTACGTTGGTTCCTAGAGTCCAGAGTAGTTAGTTTCCTAGTCTGTTAGAAGCCCATAAGGCCTTTATATATCCTGTAACCGGCACCCTTGGACGCAAGCAAGAAATCATTATCTCCTACCTCTTCCTCTGCTCCTAATCTCTTCTCCTACACCATTGAGCAGTTAGGCAAAAACCCTAGCGCTCCTATCAACCGAGACTACGAACTACGTAGTCAAGGTCCTGCTGTCTTGGGCACCGAGGTCCTTGACAACTGCTCAATGGTCCTGGGCACGCAATGGCTTGCGACGCTTGGACCGATCCTGTGGGATTTTCGCGCCCTCTCCATGACGTTCTGGCGGAGGGACCATCCGGTGTGCTGGCGCGGCATTGCAGGACCGGACGGACCAGCCTTGAAATCATGCAGCGGTCGCGACTTCCTCGACGCCATCATCACCGAGTTCGACAGCATCTTCGCCGAACCCTCCGGCGTGCCACCACCCCGCAGCCGCGACCACGGCATCACCCTGCTGCCCGGTTCCGCCCCGGTGGCCGTCCGTCCGTATCGCTACCCGGCCGCGCACAAGGACGAGCTGGAGCGTCAGTGCGCCGCCATGCTCGCCCAGGGCATCATCCGAGCGAGTCGTTCCGCATTCTCATCGCCGGTACTGCTGGTCCGCAAGCCCGACGGGTCCTGGCGCTTCTGCATCGACTACCGCGCCCTGAACGCCATCACCGTCAAGAATGCGTTTCCGATCCCGGTGGTGGACGAACTCCTCGACGAGCTCCGGCGCGCTCGTTTCTTCACCAAGCTCGACTTGCGCTCCGGCTACCACCAGGTGCGGATGCGTGCGGAGGACATCCCAAAGACCGCCTTCCGTACCCACGACGGCCTCTACGAGTTCCTGGTGATGCCGTTCGGCCTCTGCAACGCGCCGGCGACGTTCCAGGCACTCATGAACGATCTGCTGCGGCCGTACCTGCGCCGCTTCGTTCTCGTCTTCTTTGACGACATCCTCATTTTCAGCGAGACGTGGGCAGACCATCTCCGACATGTGCGCACCGTCTTCACCGTCCTGGACCAGCACCGACTCTTCGTCAAGAGATCCAAATGCGCGTTCGCCGTCGAGTCGATCTCCTACCTGGGTCACACCATCTCCGCTGCAGGAGTGGCCATGGATCCGGAAAAGGTGCAGGTCGTGGCCGAATGGCCGCAGCCACGCTCGGCGCGCGCGGTCCGGGGGTTCCTCGGCCTTGCGGGGTACTACCGCAAGTTTGTCAAGGAGTTTGGAGTGGTTGCCGCGCCGCTGACGGCCCTCCTTCGCAAGGATGGTTTCTCCTAGTCGCCGGAGGCGGCAGCAGCTTTTACCGCCCTCAAAACGGCGGTCACCACGGCTCCCGTCCTCGCGTTGCCGGACTTCACACGGCCGTTCATCATCGAATGTGACGCCTCTACGTACGGCTTCGGGGCCGTCCTTCTTCAGGACCAGCATCCGGTGGCTTTCTTTAGCCGGCCGGCCGCGCCACGTCACCGTTCCCTGGCAGCATATGAACGGGAACTCATCGGCCTGGTGCTCGCTATTCGTCATTGGAGACCATACCTCTGGGGGCGCCAATTTGTTGTAAAAACGGATCACTACAGTCTCAAATTCCTACTTGACCAGCGTTTGGCAACCGTTCCGCAGCATCATTGGGTCGGCAAACTACTGGGGTTCGACTTCACCGTGGAGTACAAGGCCAGTAGTACAAACACGGTGGCGGACGCCCTGTCCTGGCGCGACACGGAGGAGACGTCGGTCATGGCGATATCGGGTCCTCGCTTCGACTTCATCGATCGCCTCCGGCAAGCTACGGCAACCGACCCGGCGCTCGTCGCGCTGCGTGAGGATATCACGGCGGGTACGCGGCAGCCGCCGTGGTCGCTCTCCGACGGCCTCGTCACTTTCAACGGCCGCCTCTACATTCCGCCGCCGTCCCCGCTACTCCAGGAGCTCCTCACCGCAGTGCACGACGACGGGCACGAAGGCGTCCTGCGCACCCTGCATCGTCTCTGCCGCGACTTCCACGCACCTAACCTTCGCAAGGCGGTGCAAGAGTATGTCCGCACCTGCGGTACTTGCCAGAGGTACAAGTCCGAGCACTTGCACCCCGCCGGTCTGCTGCTGCCGCTGCCGGTGCCCATGGGCGTGTGGACTGACGTCGGCATCGACTTCGTGGAAGCGCTCCCTCGCGTGGGCGGGAAGTCCGTCATCCTCACCGTGGTGGATCGCTTCAGCAAGTATTGCCACTTCGTGGCGTTGGCCCACCCGTACACGGCAGAGTCGGTGGCACAGGTGTTCTTCGCCGAGATCATGCGCCTCCATGGAGTTCCGCAGTCCATGGTTTCGGACCGCGACCCCGTCTTCACCTCCGCGTTTTGGCGGGAGCTCATGCGCCTCACCGGGACGAAGCTGCACATGACGTCGGCGTTTCATCCTCAGTCGGATGGCCAAACGGAGGCTGCTAACAAGATCATTGTTATGTACCTACGTTGCCTCACAGGGGATCGTCCGCGACAGTGGCTACGGTGGCTTCCCTGGGCCGAGTACATCTACAACACCGCCTACCAGACGGCGACCCAAGAAACTCCGTTCAAGCTCGTGTATGGACGCGACCCTCCCACTATTCGCTCTTACGAGCCAGGCGACACGAGGGTGGCGGCCGTGGCAAAAAGCATGGCGGAGCGAGACGAGCTACTCGCTGATGTCCTCTATAGACTACAGCAGGCGCAGGCGGTCTACAAGTCCTACTACGACAGACGCCATCGCGACGTCAGGCATGTAGTGGGCGATTGGGTGTGGCTTCGTCTTCGCCAGCGCGCCGCATCTTCTCTCAACTTGCCAACCAGGGGCAAGCTCAAGCCGCGCTTCTACGGGCCATACCGCATTTCCGAGGTCGTGAATGACGTCGCCTACCGCCTTGAGCTACCGGTGCGCTCGCGCCTCCATGATGTGTTCCACGTGGGCCTCCTCAAGAAGTTCTTCGGCACGCCTCCAACTGCACCGCCGGGTTTGCCTCCAATCCACAACGGTGCTGCTGTCCCGGAACCAGAACGCGTGACTCGTTCACGCCTTGCACGCGGCGTTCGCCAGCTACTTGTCCACTGGAAGGGCGAGGCTGCGTCATCGGCAACATGGGAGGATCTTGACAGTTTTGTCGAGCGCTACCCCGCTTTTCAGCTCGAGGACGAGCTGCTCGTCGAGGGGGGGAGAGATGTCATGTGGGGCGCTGCGTACAGGCGCGGGTCGCGCCGCGCCCAGGAGCAGCAGCCGGCGACCACAGCTGGCGAGGCATGATCGGGGCAAGGAGTCCTGATCCTACAATGGTTCTTAGAGTCCAGGAGTAGTTAGTTTCCTAGTTTGTTCTGATCTTACGTTGGTTCCTAGAGTCCAGAGTAGTTAGTTTCCTAGTCTGTTAGAAGCCCATAAGGCCTTTATATATCCTGTAACCGGCACCCTTGGACGCAAGCAAGAAATCATTATCTCCTACCTCTTCCTCTGCTCCTAATCTCTTCTCCTGCACCATTGAGCAGTTAGGCAAAAACCCTAGCGCTCCTATCAACCGAGACTACGAACTACGTAGTCGAGGTCCTGCTGTCTTGGGCACCGAGGTCCTTGACAGAAGGAAACTAATTTTTTTGCCTTGGAAAACCCACAATATCAGTATCACAAGCCAATTTCTTGGACATGGCACTGCAGGTTTTAATCCAGTTTTTTCAATGTGTATACTTAGGGCGTTCACCGCAGACACCCGAGGCCATTCACAAACCATCAGCTATCAGTTCAACAGTTTGTCCATCAGCTAGTTTTTGTCCATGTCGTAGGTACGAGGTCACAACAGCAATTATTGATAAAATCATTTTCTTCATCCATCAGCTAGTTTTTGTCCATGTTGTAGCTACGAGGGAGAGAGCAGCAACATCACATCGTGAGAGAGGATGCATCATCAGCAGTTCAAGAGTTGGTACAGAGCACTTCTTAAAAAAAGATGGAACAGAGCAAGAGTAGTACTAATATAAGAGACAGGATGGGAGGGAGTACACGGGGCTGGCAGAGGTGGACGACCTGAGTGCTGCGTCGTTGAATTGCCTCGTGTTGCGTCGGTGAACGACCTGAGGTGGCGGCGACAAGCTAGCAACAGTGGGGTTCCAGAGGTGTTGTGCGGCCGTTGGGTCCTGACGGCGGAAGCATCCCGAGCGTGGGCACCGGAGCCAGCCCATCTGCGCGTGGCAGCATGCGCAATGGTTGTGGCGTATCGGCTCATGCGGCCAGGGGAGGGGATGCGCGTGTGGAGCTGGTGGCATTCGGTGGCAGGGAGGCAAGCAGGGGAGCTGATGGGCGGCGACATGCGCGCGAGTCCAGACGGGCGGCGACACGCGGATCCGAACTGCTGCCTGCGACGAACTAGGCCACCCTAATGCCGTGGGATTGGACTGAGGATGGTGCACCAGGGATAGTGAGCAGCTCGCGGGGCCGATGCCGACAAGCGGCAGCACGGAGACGACGGTCTTCAAAGCATCTATGACTACAACTTCAAAGCACAAAACTCATGTTTTTTGTCAGTTTTAATTTTATCTGAACTTATCCGTTTCCTGACTTCGAACTTTCAGAATTGTATACAACAAAAATCTACAGGTTTTCTATTTCCCGATTTTTTTCCTTTGTGAATTCGCCGGTTGTAACAATGAGCTTGTTTCTCATTTGAACTCACAGATTCCATGTGGTGAACTCAACCTGTTTGTGGCTATTTTTTCTTAGAGGAAATTTTGTGATCTGAGGCCACTTCATGTCAGCCTTATACCCTTTTGAACTGATGCCTTCAATTTTATTACACAATCTTTTTTCTACACAAACAAAATTAACTAAAGGGGAGCTCCTTCACCTGGAAGATGTACTAAAAGTGCATGATAAAGTGTCCTGAAGAACCACCAATTGTTGAAGTGAAATACACAAGAGAAGGAGCATTTACATCCAGGGTAACTCTATGTTACACAACAATAATTGAGCATATACGTCTATAGGTTGAAGGGTAACATACCTCAAGATGCCATTTCCTCTCAGCCTTATACATCTTCCTTCCAATATTCATCTTTTTTTTGAGCTGCTGCCTTTGATTTTGTTTTTTTGACGCATCCTGCCAAAAGAAAATGGACCGAAATTTCAAAGTTGAATTGAAAAAGATTAACATAATTGAGTAGAGATGGATGGTGGCAAATGATGAGCAGCACATTCGCTTCTCTTCTTGGCCTAAACTGTACGGACACAAAGCATCTGCCCTGGCATAGCTAGTTAACCCAGCCACAGGCCGCATCCCATCACATGACACTATGCATACACACATTTATCTATTCCCAAAAATTCTTTTGCTGAAGTTGAGAGGAACAAGTTTGAGATTATCGGTAGTACACCCACCATACCAAGTTCTGAACTGAACCTCTTGGCGTTCAAAAGTTCAGAAATTGAACCTCTTCTGTAGTTCTCCACGTGCGCTGGTTTGTCGGGGCGGCGTTGAACCGGCACTCGTGGCGGACGTGAACGGCCTGGGGCGGCCGAGGTGAACGGCCTACGCACTGAGCTGGTGGGGCGCGTTGCCGGGAGGACTGGGCGCGTAGCCGGGAGGAGGCTCGGGCGGCGGCGGGGCGCGGGATGGCAGGGCGATGGCGGGGCGCGGGATGGCCGGGTGGCGGCGGGGCGCTGGGTGGCCGAGTGGCGGCGGGGCGCGGGATGGCCGGGCGGCGGCGGGGCGCGGGGTGGCCGGGCGGCGGCGGGGCGCGGGATGGCCGGTGGGGAGTGAGTTTTGTCGATAAGAGGGAGGGGACGAGGTGGTGGGGTGGCCGGGTGGGCTTTTGCATGCTGATTGAAGTTTCTCCGGATAGGGAATTTGCATATCGCTTCTATATAGAGCCCGATGGTAATTACCAGTAACAAAATAGCCCTATCCTATATATAGGATATTTCCCCACCACATGATGCTTGCCACTAAAGAGTACATAGAGCGGCATAAGGATGAACATTATTGACTATTGCATAAAAGGAAATACATAAAAGTAAAATATAGGCCCTTCGTAGAGGGAAGCAGAGGTTGTCATGCGCTTTTTGTTTTTGGATGTGCAAACTCTTATTGTAAACGAACATCACTTTCTATTTCCCCTTATGATAGCAACCTTTATTATGCAGTACATCACTTTTATTTCTTTGCCATCACAAGATCATACAAAACTTATTTTCCCTTACAATAAAAGATCATACATATTTAGGAGCAATTTTTATTGCTTTATGCATCAATGACAAATTACTTGAAGGATCTTATTCAATCCATAGGTAGTTATGGTGGACACTCATGGCAAGAGACCGGGTTTAAGGGTTTTTAGATGCACAAGTAGTATCTCTACTTAGTGGGAATTTTGGCTAGCAAAATATCCTAGGCAAGCATCACAGGTTAGAGGATCCATAACAATATAACTTCTGTGTGAATATAAGCAATCACAACTCATTACATTCTCTTCCTTGTTCAGTGTCATCTAATTGATATAGAATATTTAATGGGGGCTTACAATCATAAAAGATGTCCAAAATAGTATATTTATATGTGAGACCTCTCTTTCTTCATTACTTTTTTCATGGATTGCACCAATGACTAATGCTACGTTTGTTAACTTCCAACAAATTTTATCAACTCTACTTCTTTTATGTGAAGTCGTTACTCCCCATGGGATTAGCATATGATCTTTTATCCTTTATTATTTTTATTTCATCGCTAAGATTGAAATAATAAAGTAAAGCAAAACTCAAAACTACTCTTTATTATATAAATCTCACACGATTACATAGATAGATAGATCACGAAACAATCACTCGAAACTAGATCATACTAAAACTTCATTCTTCTAAATCATGAAATAACTAAGGATCGAACTAAGATAGACAATGATGATAAAAGTGATGGTGATACGATATCGGGGCACCTCCCCCAAGCTTGGAACAAGCCAAGGGTGGTGCCCTACCCGTGTACTCAAGTCTCTTTCTTTGGTGATGGTGGTGATGATGTGGTAGGCTTGTCCTCTGGCTTCCAAGGTGCAACATCCTGGATTTTGGCCCTTTCTTTTTCTTTTGAATTTCTTTGGATTTTGCTTTGGATTTCTTTTTATGTGGCTCTATGGTCTGAAAACTTGGGAAGATCATCTCTTCTTAGTCTCCAAAGTGGCTTGTCATCCTCAAAACCATCCCAAGATCATGTCATTTCCTTCTTAGCCCAATCCTAATATTCTTTTTCTTGGAAATATTCCTTTTTCTATTAAAGGAATGACCCTGTTTGCCCTAGATTGTGAAGCAACCTATATTTCTGCCTTGCCTTTGAGTCCCACAAAATTCTCATAAATCCTTTGGGACATATCTTTCACAGATATGTCAAAGTCCTTCCTTGTCCTGGTTCAAAAAAAATTCACAAATATTATTTTCCTATTCTACCCTAAATGGCACTTGGTGAAGAAAGTGTAATTTTTATCTTCTTGATTGTCCCCAAACTTTTTGACACCTTTTCCTATCCATATCATTGCCTCATGCCAAAAATTCAACTCAATTTGCCTAACAAATAGGGAAAAGCTTGGGAACAGTCGGCTGATCCAACACCGGGCATCCGCCGCCTTCAGTGTGTGACGCGTGTCCCGTGAGTGGCTGCGACCCCTACATCTTTACGGTAATTCTTTTTGCAACAACATCCGTGTTGCAAAAGTACCTTCCGCAACAAGACCAATGTTGCAAAAAACTGGAGACGTAAAACAAAATTATGCAACATGACATCTATTGCAAAAAAGTTGCAAACATGAACTCTGTTGAAAAAAAGAAAATGATTATGGTTAGCCGGCTCGTTCAGCGTGGGTCGTCCAACACCACTAGCGCATGACGCGTGTCCCCTATGAGCCCATGCACCGCTCTGCTCTTTCTTTCTTCTCTCAGTCGAGTTGCTCCTTCCTTATCACATCCAGATCCCCTTTTCTCTCTCATTTCTCTCCATCATCTCTCGTGCCTAGTCATGGGTGGCCAGCTACTCACGTGCACGGAGAGGTCGCCTGCACTACGTGAGCTGCTACACCTCACCGGGCCGCCAGCCGCGTCCACTACGACCACCGGCCGTTGCAGGGCCATTGGCTGCAGCGGAGCGCTCGAGCTCGGCAAGGTCATAGCTGTGGTAAAGATTTTTTTCTGCAACTAGGGTCTTGTTTCAAAAGATTTCTGCAACATATCTTTTGTTTCAAAAAGAAAAGAAATATTTCGGTTGTGAAGGTTATTTTCTGCAACAAGGGTCTTGTTTCATAAACGTAGCCCAAGTTGCAGAGCCGTAGGAGCGCCCGACGTTAGAGACTGAGTGGTCAGACATTGCAACATGAGGCATGTTTCAGAAACATAGCTCCGGTTGCAGAAAACGCCGAAGAAGCGTTGGGCGTGAGATGTAGTCGCCCTCGTGCTCGGTTGGAGCTAGCAGCTGCTCGCGGGGCTGAGACGGAGGAGGAGTAGCAACTCTGGCGAGCACGACATGGACTAGTTTTCCCGGTGTGCCGGCGGCAGCGATTTTGCGGTGGTGGGGGCTGGCTCCGTGCTGGCCGTAGCTGTGTCAGCACGGCAGAGAGGGGAATTTGTTTCCGAAACTGAGCAGTTGTTGCAGGAAATAAGAAGGTGGTCACGCGTGTGGGGGTTAGATCTGACGGCTGTCGGAATGTTGATCCAACGGTGCTTCATGCGGCGGATGTTTCTAATACATCCGCGGGCGGACCCGTAGCGGCTCCCTAACAAATATTCCTCAGTAAATTTTCAAAGTTTCTGTTCAAACAGAGGCCTTGTGAAGGAGGCACTAGTTAGGCATATCCAAATGAGTTGAAATTTTGTCACATCCTTCTTATGATCAAATCATAAGTCTGCTCCAATTTTTAGCTCCATCCAGCTATCCATGTAAGCTCATTATCAAATCTTGGATTCTGGTTAGATTTTCAGTTAGTGAAGCAACTACATTTTATATTGCTTCACTATTGCTGAAAATTTACCAGGACATGCTCCTACCCATACAACATCCATCCACACAATTTTGGCTCATATAATTCATCCATTATTTCTCTAGAATGTTTCTTAGTTTCTGTCCAGAGAGGACCACTATGAAGAAGTACCATTTTGGTGTATCCAAATGGTATGAATTTTTACAGTGTGTTTATATGCCCAAATAACTAATCTCCTCCAAATTTTAGCTCAATCGAGTGCACTATGTGAGCACAGCAACCAGTTCCTCATTTCTGACCAGGGGTACATTCTACAGCAAGTGGTATTTATCTTCATCTAAATGGGCTGGAAATTTGCAGAGATGATCATCTTTGTAGTTGATCACACCGAGCCAAAGACCATAGTCTATCTCCGGACCAATCTTCTCCATCAAGCAACAAACACCTTGTTGTAGCCTTGTCTCCAAGCTCCCTCTAGTCACCTCCTGCATCCCTGTTCTTGTTTCTTTGCTTGTTGGCCCTCTCTGGTGAATCATCTATCGAGCAGACATGGTCGCCCGAGCTTAGTCACCGGGCACGCGTCAATGCACACGGTGACCATGCCATATGCGTGCTCTGCTGTGTCTGGCCGCGTCCAGAGCTCCGTCCCCTCCTCTGCTCATCGTTCTCGCGTGCCCCGTCTTGTCCAACAGATTCCTCGTGACTGTGCCGTCCCTCCTCTGCCCCTGCCCCGTCCGGTCTCGCTGTCCTTGGGTCGCCATCGGCCGCGCCCGTGACACAAACCTCTCTGCCCTCTCCTTGTCCACGAGCCGGTGAGCTCTCGAGCTCTCTCGACCCCTCCCACGGGTATATATAGCTTCCTTGCGTTCCTACGCAAGCCATAGACCCCTCCCCACCCTCCTAGCCCACCGGAGCAGCCTCTCCTCCTCCTCCTCCTCTGTCCGCCGCAGTGATCGCCGGCCTCGCCTCGATTCCGGCCAGCCCGAGCGCCCCACCACCTCTATCCCTCACCACTAGACCCCCCCTGCACGCTGGCGCGCTTTCCCCTCACCTTAGTTCATCGTCGGACCGATCGAAGCCCTCGCGCCCATCTCCACCAGCGCCGCCGCCCCTGTCCTCTGTTGCCTTGCGCCGCCGTAGCCCTGCTCCTCCCCGACACGCGATTTGCACCTGAACGGATGCGGCACTCCGCCCTGAACCCGCCAGTGTCCTCGCCCCGGCCGGAGACGGCCGGAGTCGCCGGGGCCGACACAGCTCCCCCCTCCTTTGCCTCCTCCTCTGTTCCGATCGGGGGAACGAGACGAGAAAGAAGAAGCCAGGCCAGGCGGGCCCCTCCTCCCCGCGGACCCCACCTGTAAGTGACCCACCAGTGAGCTTAAGTGGAGGCGCCTTCTGCCTTCATGCGTTTTCCTTTCTGAAAACGTACTCCGGTGAATCTTCAGACGGTAGTGCGCTTTCACTTTCTGAAAGCGTACGATGGTTCTTCTCCAGCTGAAAGTTCGCTTTCCTTTAGGAAGACATATTTCTCCAAAGGCGTTTTCTGTTTTGTCCACCAGGGGCCTGTTCGTAAGGATCTTTTTACAGAATAGTCCCTGGACATCAGACATCTGTATCTCCGTGACCGTAGCTCCGAATTAGGTGATTCCAAAGCCGACGTCTTCCTCTCGTCGAGCCTGTTCTGTTGGTATCATTTTCACTATGTTGTTACATAATGGAAATGACCATTTTCTCTTGCCCCTAATCAACCCCCTTCGAGAGAGAAACATTTCCGGTGAATCTTTCTATGAGTTCACCACACTTCTTCCAAGAGAATCTCTCATCCCCAGGCAAGCCACGACAGCCACTTGCATGATGGCCTTGCACTAGGCATGGTTTTTAACTTGAATAATTAAATAAGTTGTGCATGTTAATATTTCCGTGAATGCTTTATATGCTTATGGATTCATGCTCGTTCTTATGCCACGGTTATTTTCATCTAGTTGGTTACATGCTTACTTGCTAATATTATTATCATGTTCTATTCCGGTATTTACTTATGATGCTAGTGGTCATGCTATGCTTATATGCAGTGTTATACTTGTGATATTCATGCTCGATATTATGCCATGCTCATTTGCATCTAGTAGAGTAAATGCTTAATTGTTGTTCATGATAAGGTATACTCCCTCCATTCCAAATTACTCGTCGCAGAAATGGATTTATCTAGAACTAAAATACATCTACATACATTCATTTTTACGACAAGTAATTCAGAACGGAGGGAGTACCTGTTAAATGATTATGCTTCTCATCCATGTTCATGTTGACATTATGCTCATTGATGCAGGATGCAAGTTTAGAGAGCAATCATCAAAATCACGGAAATCTAGCAAATCACACAAAGTTTTGGGAATAGTGGAGACACTAGAACCCAAATCACACAAAGCATAAAACTCAAAATCTTTAATTTTAATTTTAATAGTAGGTTCCCACTCATCATAAAGTTTTCTAGGGATAGAAACTTTCAACTCAAGTTTTTCTTCATTAGTTTGCATCAAGGCATCAACGATATGTTCGGTAAAGGCTTTATTTTGACTATAAGCATGAGGAGAATTTAGCACGGATTGCAACAAGGAAATACAATCAATTAAAGAGAAACTTTCATAATTAAATTCCTTGAAATCCAATATAGTGGGTTTAGCAACATCTAGGGTTTTATTTCTTTCAATCCCACTTTCATCAATTTCATCATCCAGATCTAAATACTCCGAATTTTTGGAACGTCTTCTAGGTAAAGGAAGATCATATTCAGTTTCATCAAGATTCATATTGCAAAACAAAGATTTAATAGGGGACACATAATTAACTTTTAGATCTTCATCTTGATTTTCATAGGAATCCGGTTTACCGACCATCTTATAAACTAAGTGTCGGTGTACTAGAGTAGGGGTACCCTAGTATCCCGAACTTGTGCACGGGCAGTCGCAGCACCCCGCGGCAAGGCTTGCCAGGTGATCACCAAGGCCCTCTATGGTTCCTTTGGAGCCATTCAAGAACAAAGTATTTAAGCCAAGGAGACAAGTCCCCGGCAAGAGGAGCTTGTCGGGAAGGCCACTCGAGGCACAAGACCCCGGCAAGAGGAGCTTGCCGGGAAGGCCAACCAGAGCATCTCAAAGAACTTGCCGCGACGTGCCACGCTTCCCGGCAGGACCCGGCGAGCGACAAGCTCCCGGACGCGGCAAGACAACAGCCGCGGCAAGCAACCACTCTGTGCCTGCGCTCCAGCTCACCCACCCACGTGTCGCTCTGGGACCCTTCCAGGCATACGTGGCGGGAGCCTGTGCAGCCAGAGGTACACTGTGGCATGCAGCGCTGACAAGATCGCCATCGTGGCGAGCGGTGGCGCCCCTGACGGTCCCTTTTCTGCACCGTCTGGGTGACGTAGATAGGCATTTAATGCTTTTGTCCCCTGCCGTCAGGGTTAGGTATGATTCACTGTGTAGGTAGCTGTACCTACCGCAACACCTTTCCATTTTTTCCCTTGCCTACGTTGCCACCTATTGGAGACCCCTTGAGCATATAAAAGGAGGCCCATGCACAACGTAGGAAAGGATCGCCCCCAGGAGGACGAACAGTAGAACACTCACGCTCGGTCTCGTTAGCTGCTGGTGTGTACTGTAGCACTCAGCGCTCCCGAGCAAGAACTCAATACAATCCACAAAGCAGCAGTAGGAGTATTATCTCTCCGGAGAGCTTCGAAGCTGGGTAAAACCCCTTGCGTGCCTCGACTCGATCCGCTCTTTGCGCGACCTCCGCCCCCCGCCGAACCGAGAAGGGGCTCTGTCCCCATAGGTGCTCGAGGAGCCAGATTTCCCCGGCATCTTTGGCGCGCCAGGTAGGGGGCGTCGAGGTTGTGTGAACCTGATCCGGCGTTCGCACGTGCTAGATCTTCATTGATTTCATCGACATGCCGCCGAAGAAGAAGGCTTCAGAGGCGGCTGCTCCGTCCGCTTCGAACCCACCGCCGCCAGAGCAAACGGCTGGTGGGGAAGACGCCGGCGGAAGAACGGGCGTCGACGAAGAAGCCCACGGTGCCACCAGGTCCAAGGACAAGGTTGCGCTGCCCGTCGGCGGTGTAGCAGGCTCCCACGACGACCGGGCATCGATGGATGCTCCGCGCCCATCTCAGGAAGCGCGGGACCGGCAGCGTCGTGGTACTCACAGTACCATACGTTCGCTGGACCCAAATCGAGCTAGCGGATCTCGAGATGCTCAAGGCCAGCATGCACGCCAACGTGATGGCGCAAGCGAGGCACGGTCGCCTGGACGGAATACTGTTCCTTCTAACATCGTTGGAAGTCGGAGCATATCCCGCTCCTCGCACCGTTCGCCACCGCTACCCGCCACTCCAGCAGAAGCTTTGGCGCGAGCTCAACTGCTCCTAGACTTCCCTCCAACACCAGACAAGATCGACGAATGGAGGGCCACCATCCAGAGCCTCATCGGCTTCGCCAACGGCGACACTCCGCGGCAGCCAACCACATCGCAGCCGCGGCAAACCAGCCAGGTGCGAGCCGATGGCGACAAGACCGGTGGGGGTGCGACCACCGTGCACTCCCCGCCCCGAAGGCCAAGATCGCCGACTCGTCGGGTCCACCACGACAGCGACTCCACCGCTTCATCAGATCCGCAAACTCGTCGCGATCAGCGCCACGTTCTTCATGAACGACAGCAAGAAGACGCTCGTACCCGCATCGAGCGCCGAAGAGAAACACGGCGTCAATCAGACCGGCGCGCTGTGCCCACTGTCGACATGCATGCGCCAGGGGAACCAGGCGACCTGCCGTACGCGATAGGTTGCCCTGCGTTTAGTCGCGAGCTATGGCAAGTCCAGTGGCCCAGCACAAAGAATTTCAAGCCAGACGTACCCGAGAAGTACGACGGCAGGTTGCATTCGTCGGAGTTCCTCAGCATCTACACCATCGCGGTGCAGGCTGCCGGGGGGCGAGACGACAAGATCCTTGCCAACTACTTCCCGCTGGTACTCAAGCCCAACGTCAGATCCTGGCTCATGCACTTGCCGAAAAACTCCATATCTTCCTGGGCAGACCTGCGCCATCAATTTGTTGGCGCCTTTACGGGCGGCCACAAACCCCATGGCCAGGAGAGTGACCTTCACCTGCTTGCCCAGAAAGAAGGAGAGCCCTTGCGCAAGTACATCCAGAGATTCAGCCAAGTGCAACGCAACATCCCAGATGTCCACCCTGCCGCGGTCATCAGTGCGTTCCATCAAAACGTGCATAACCGCAGGATGCGGGAGGAGATGGCGATGTGCAAGATCAGAGACGTCAGCGAGCTGTATGCTCTGGCCAATAGGTGTGCACGTGCTGAGGAAGGGAGGAAACTCCCCGGAGAGAATACAGGAACAGGAGGATCTGACAGCGAGGATGCCGCCCCGGCGAATAAAAACCGGCGGCGGAACAACAGGAAGAGGAAGGGCAAAGATGTGCTAGTTGTTGAGCAGTCCGGCAGCGACGGTGGCGCCAAGAAAGCCAAAGATGGCAGCTCCAGCAAGGAGGTTGCCGCATGCGCCAACTGCTAGGCTGTGGCGGCCGCCGACAAGCAGGACGGCACCAACAAACAGTACTGCAAGATCCACCGCACCATGGGCCATGACCTCCAGAGCTGCAAGAAGGTCGAGCAGCTTGTCGAGCTGCAAAAGGCCGAGTACGAGCGACGCGACAAGGAGAAATCCCAAGCAGGTGCTGGAGGATCCGGTACGAAGCGCACCGGCCGGGGAGGACGCCGCGGCAAGGCCAATCAGCGGCAAGGAGACAGGCCTCCCCGCGGCCGCGACAAGGATGAAGACGACGACGAAGAAGACATGGATGATGACGAGACCAGCGAGCAGGAGTTTCAGAAAGCCACAGAGGTCTTGTGCGTTGACGGTGGTGATTCTCTGCATACTTCGCACCGCCAACTCAAACAGTGGGTGCGGGAAGTCAACGCGGCAGAACCACCCGTCGAATCACGCAAGTTTCTGAAATGGTCCAGCACGCCTATCATCTTTGATATTGAGGACCACCCTGATCGCACAACTGCGGTCGGGTGCTTGCCGATGTTGGTCTCACTAACTATCTGCAACCTCAAGGTCACTAAGATGCTAGTTGATGGCGGGGCCGGCTTGAACCTAATCTCCTCCGCTGTGCTCCGAAAACTCCAGGCCCCTGACAGAGAGCTCGAAGGGACCGGTACATTCCAAGGAATCAACCCGGGAAGGAGCAAGCCAAAGGGGAAGATCACGCTGCCGGTGACATTTGGCAGCGAGCTGAACTTCAGGACTGAGAGGATCACTTTTGACGTTGCCGATTTTCCATTGCCCTACAATGCAATTCTTGGCCGTCCAGCGCTCGCCAAGTTCATGGCGGCCTCTCATTGCGCGTACAACATGCTGAAGATGCCAGGCCTGATAAGTGTCATCTCTGTACATGGCGACAAGAAAGACGCTCTTATCTGTGCCGACAAGATCTACCGGGAAGCAGCAGCCACAGCAGATCGCGAGACACTTGCCGCTGAAGCTCCCGGGGGGAAGAAGAAGACCAAGTCCGGCAAGAGTTCTGATGCCCACTCCGGCAAGCGCACCTCTTCGGAGTGCTGCGCTACCGTTGAGGACGCACCATCGAGCTCCACCGGCAAGTATAAGAAGACGATGGCAGCTCCGCCAGCGACCAAGATGGTGTCCGCCAAGGAGGACGGCACTGGTGGTACCTTCACCATCAGTGCCACTCTCGACCCTAAATAGGAAAGCGCGCTCGTTGCTTTCCTGCGGGCGAATGTCGATGTGTTTGCGTGGCAACCGTCCGACATCCCCGGCGTTCCCAGGAAAGTAATTGAGCACCACCTTGCCGTCTGTCCTCATGCGCGGCCCGTCAAGCAGAGAGTCAGGAAACAAGTAGTGGATCGCCAAGAATTCATCGCAGAAGAGATCAAGAGGTTGGAAGCAGCAGGCCTTGTCAGAGGAGTGCTCCATCCTACGTGGTTGGCCAATCCTGTAGTCGTGCGCAAGGCAAACGGGAAGTGGAGGCTTTGTATCGACTTCACCGATGTTAACAAAGCTTGTCACAAAGATCTATTTCCCTTGCCGCGCATTGACCAGATTGTTGACTCCACGGCTGGATGTGACTTGCTTTCATTTCTTGATGCATACTCGGGATACCATCAGATCTTCATGGCAGAAGAGGATGAGGAGAAAACCGCATTCATCACTCCATGTGGCACGTACTGTTTCGTACGAATGCCTTTCGGTTTGAAGAATGCTGGTTCAACATTTGCAAGGGTAGTCCATACTGCTTTTGAACCGCAAATACACAGAAATGTGGAAGCCTACATGGATGACATAGTGGTCAAGAGCAGGGACAAAGCAACTCTGATTCAAGATCTAGAAGAGACTTTTGCAAATCTGCGCAAGATCAGCCTCAAGCTCAACCCCGAGAAGTGCGTGTTTGGAGTCCCGTCTGGCAAGCTTCTCGGGTTCTTTGTGTCTCATAGAGGAATCGAAGCCAATCCCGACAAGATCAAGGCCATTGAGCAGATCGAAGCACCGAAGCGCGTCAAGGATGTGCGGAAACTTGCCGGCTGCGTGGCTGCTCTCAGCAGGTTTATCTCTAAGTCTGCTGAGCGCGCCCTGCCGTTTTTCAAAATCTTGAAAAAGGCAGGTCCAATGAAATGGACTCCGGAAGCGGAGGCTGCGCTGCAAGACCTGAAGAGATACCTGTCCTCCACTCCAATACTTGTCGCACCTAAGCCACAATAGAAGTTGCTGCTGTATCTGGCGGCAACCAATCAAGTGGTTAGTGCTGCGTTAGTAGCGGAGAGAGAGGCAGATGATGAGCCAGCAACCGCGGCAAGCACATCCAGCAACAAGCAGGGGGCTTCCCCGACAAGCTCTGATCCCGACAAAGATGGATCTGTGCAGATGTGCGAAGGGATACAACAGAAGAAAATGGTGCAGCGCCCAGTCTACTCTGTCAGTTCCCTTCTGCAGGGGGCTAGGTCAAGGTACTCTGGTGTGCAGAAATTGCTTTTCGGCCTTCTCATGGCCTCGAGAAAGCTGCGCCATTACTTCCAAGCACATGAGATAACAGTTGTCACTCGCTTTCCAGTGAAGAGGATACTGCAGAATCCAGAAGCAACAGGCAGGGTTGTTGAGTGGGCACTGGAACTGTCAAGCTTTGGCCTCAAGTTTGAGAGCACTTCAACTATCTAGAGCAGAGCATTGGCAGAATTCATAGCAGAGTGGACGCCGACACCAGACGAAGAAATTCCAGAGACGAGCATCCCCGTCAAGGAAACAAACAAAGAGTGGCTGATGTACTTTGATGGTGCTTTCTCGCTGCAAGGCGCTGGTGCTGGCGTGCTGCTTGTCGCACCCACCGGGGAGCACCTCAAGTACGTGGTCCAGATGCACTTTCCCAAGGAGCAAGCAACCAACAATACTGCAGAGTATGAGGGATTGCTTGCCGGTCTCAGGATCGCGGCAGACCTTGGGATCAAGCAGCTCATTGTAAGGGGTGACTCGCAGCTTGTCGTCCGCCAAGTGAACAAGAATTATCTAAGTCCGTTGATGGAAGCTTACGTTGATGAAGTGAGGAAGCTAGAAGAGCGCTTTGTCGGCCTACAGATGGAACATGTTCCAAGAGCTCAGAACGACATTGCTGACGGCCTGTCAAAGTGCGCAGCACTTAAGTTACCTGTGGAACCAGGGATCTTCGTGCTCAAGCTGACTCAACCGTCTGTGACGCCATCAACTGGACGGAGCAAGAAGAGGAAGTTGATTTCTGGTGACTATCTTCCGGCAGAGCTTCCCGAAGCTGCAGCAAGAAGGTCCCCAAGGTCAACGCCAAGAGTGCTGAGGAGCAGTCTAGTCCGACAAGCCCCAGGGCTTGTTTCGTTGTAGCAGACGCTCCCGACAAGTTTTGCTCCAGCAAGCTTGCCGGGGATCATCAAGCTCCGGCCGAGCCGCAGGTTCTCGCCGTAGAAGCGGATGTTCCCGCAGCAGCAGATATGCCTTTAGTCCTTGTTGTCGAGCCACAGGCTCCAGCATGGGCACAGCAGATCGTCCGTTTCCTCCAGACAGGAGAACTTCCCGAAGAGCCAAAAGAAGCGGAAAGAGTAGCCCGACAGTCAAGTATGTACCAGTTCGTCGACAACGCACTGTACAGAAGAAGACTCAACGGAGTGAAATTAAAGTGTATTCCCCGGGAAGATGGACAGAAGCTGTTGGCAGAGATACATGGAGGCATATGTGGTCACCACATTGGCGCAAGAGCACTTGCAGGCAAAGCTTTTCGGCAAGGTTTCTTTTGGCCGACAGCCCTCCAGGATGCAACTGCACAAGTAACCAAGTGTGAAGCTTGCCAGTTCCATTCCAAGAAGATACACCAGCCAGCTCAAGCTCTCCAGACGATCCCTTTATCCTGGCCATTTTCGGTCTGGGGGCTCGACATCCTCGGCCCCTTCCCCCGAGCAGTCGGGGGCTTTGAGTACTTGTACGTCGCAATCGACAAGTTCACAAAGTGGTCGGAAGTGGAACCAGTGAGGAAGGTGACAGCACAGTCAGCAGTCAAGTTCTTCAGGTCGATTGTTTGCCGCTTAGGGATCCCTAACAGGATCAACACCGACAACGGTATGCAATTCACGAGCCGCACCTTCATGCAGTACGTCCAAGATCTTGGCGCCAAGGTCTGCTTCGCTTCTGTCGCTCACCCCAGGAGCAACGGTCGAACGGAAAGGGCAAATGCTGAAGTGCTGCGTGGGCTCAAGACCAGGACTTTCGACAGGCTGCACAAGTGCGGAAGAAACTGGATCGAGGAGCTGTCGGTGGTTCTTTGGTCGATCAGGACGACGCCAAATCGAGCCACTGGCCAGACACCTTTCGCTCTCGTCTATGGAGCAGAGGTAGTTATCCCCACGGAACTCGTATACGGGTCACCTCGAGTGCTCGTTTATGATGAGCTTGAGCAAGAGCAGCTGCGACAAGATGACGCGCTGCTCCTTGAGGAAGATCGTCTTCAGGCTGCTGTACGAGCTGCTCGATACCAGCAAGCTTTGCGCCGCTACCATAGCCGCAAAGTTAAAGCCAGAAGTCTCGAGGAAGGCGACTTTGTTCTTCGGCGCGTTCATTCCGCCAAGAATTCCAACAAGTTGACGCCGAAGTGGGAAGGCCCTTACCGGGTGAAACGAGTCACTAGGCCTGGCGCTGTCCGCCTTGAGACCGAAGATGGCTTTCCGATGAGCAACTCCTAGAACATCGAGCATCTTCGTAAGTTTTACCCGTAAGGCGCGGTTGTCGGACCCTGTCCGGCAACCACCATTTTGTACAAGTCTTGCCGCTGTTGCATGTAATCCTTTGTACAAAGCCAGGCGCAGACCCTGTGCATAAATAAAGCTCAAGTGCTCCGCACACCTTGTCAATTTCATGCTCTTTTGCATGAATTATCTGACACTTTGTGCAGCGAACACCCCCGGTAAGCAATAACGAGCCAAAAGGCTCCATATCATTATTTTCTCTACTTTCTTTCTTTTGTCTATCAAGGAAATGAAGGATCCTTCGCCCACAAGTTTGCCGGGAGGGAAGGGGAAGATAATGGTATGGGCCAGGCTTCGTTCACGAAAGTTTCGCCTTGCCGGGAAGCGAACAACAGAAAAGCTAAGTACCAAAGTTTGAGCAATCAGATTTTTTAATTTTAAGTTATTTTCCTTGAACGACCATGCTTTGTATGGAAAACCTGTGCGCAAAGGAACTGGCTTGTGGCTAGTTGCGCCCTTACTTTGTTTCGAGTTCGCTCAACAGTTTAAGTGTGCTGCGACTAGAGTTGCACCCTTACTTTGTTTCGAGCCCGCTCAACAACTTAAGCGAGCTGCGACTAGTTGCGACAAGGTTTCTTGTCAGCAACGGCACTGCCAGCAGGCTGCTGACGTCCCGCACTCAGTGCTCGCGGCAAAACTGCCTACGCCGGCAAGTTCCCTAAGAGCGTAGGGCAAAAACATACAAAGGAGGGAATCCAGTAAAGGAAATAACATTGCAATAGCTACCCAAAACAAAGTTATATATTACAAGATAGCTTGTCGCGGTGCTAATAGACTGCTTTCATAACATGATTAGCAGCGACAAGAAAAGAAGAAAACGGGCGGCCTAGTCCACGCGATCGCCCTCAACCCTCTTGATCCCGCTCACCTTGTCCACAATGGGTGCGACAAGGTCCTTGAGCGCCTCCAGATCAGCTTCCGCTGGCAGGGACCTGAGGACATTGGTGAGGTTGAGGCCCGGGTTGCGGAAGGCTACCTTCACCAACACCTTCTGAAGAGCTCCCGCGCAGATCTTGCGCGACTCGTCGGCCAGCTGCTTTGGGATCCTTTCCCTGAGTTGCTGAAGGGCCGTCGCCACGCCTTTGAAGAACAGAGTGAGCTTGGCGCTGGATGGGAGGGTCTCATCGGAGGGATAGCCGAGATCCCCCATCCCCAGCTGCGTCAGCTCCTTGTCGATGTCTGCGGCAGCATTCACAAGACCCTCCGTCCACTGCTCCACAGTCTCTCTAAAATCATTCTGGGTGGCGGCAATGCTCTCCAGCAGCCCCTTGTCAGCCTTGATCTCCTTCTTCAAGGACGCCTTCTGCTCCCTGGCGCCATCCAGCGTCTTGGTCAAGGCAGCCAGCTTCAGCTCAAGATCGGCGTTGGAATCCTTGGCGGCGCTATGCTCCTTGACCTTCTCGGCGAGACGACCCTGCAGCTCACCAAAAGTGTAGGTGTCCTTATCGCGCTCATGCTTGAGCGCGGCAAGCGCTTCACCGCTCGCCTTAAGATCAGCCTCCAGCTGCGCCACCTTCGTCTCTAGCTCCTTCTTGGCGGCCTCGGCAGCTGCGGCGGCGTCCTTTGTTTCCTTGAGAGCTCCGCTGAGTGTTTGCTCGCGCACAGCAAGCTCCTCTTCGTGACTGTTCAGGCTGGCTTTCAGCTGCACCAATTCGCCCTCCCGCGCAGATATCTCCTCGGCGGCAAGCCACTGTTGCTCCGCAATTTCTGCCTTCTCGAGGATGAAGGCCTTCTGTGCCTCATCAAGCTGCACACGCTCTGCCGCCAGCGACTGGAGAGCGGCCTGGTTGAAACCCCGGAGCTCCTCCGCGCGCTTCTCCATGTCCACCCCCACCTTCGCGACAAGCGCTTCGCGGGACTCTAGTTTGGCTTGTCGGGTGCGGTAGAGCGACACCAGCTTCCGCAGCAGTCGCTCTTCCTCAGGCTCATCGCTGCTACTGCCCGGCGCATCGACCAGCGTCAGCCCAGCGGAGGCGAGCACCTCCACGTCGGAGCTTTCTCCCTCGACCGGCGCCCTGGACGTTGACGCCCAGGGGAGGTTGATGAAGACGCCGTCGCCGGCCTTCAAGTAGACGCCTGGTTGGGGCTCTTTGAAGCCTGGCGCTGCGGCAGTGGCGGGAGGATCGGCGGTCGGTGTAGCGCCTGTCGCTCCTGCGGCCTCAGGGTCGTCAGTGCGATCGCCGGACCCCTCGTCGGCTGCTGCGGCGGCAGCCCTGGTGGCCTCTTCGCCGGCGGGATCATCAGCGCCGGCCGCTTCTTCGGTGGCGGCGGCATCATCAACAGCGACTTCGGTCTCCATCGGCTCCACAGTAGATGGATCTGACAGCCGGAAAAGGAAGAAAAGTCAAGCAAATACCCAAAAAGAAAAACGCAAGGGAAGTTTAGAAGCAAGGAGTACCTGTACCAGGCTCGGTAGTTGGGATCTCCGCTGCCGGGGGGTCGCTGGTACTGTCCCTTGCCGGAGACTTCTCCCTTGCCGGGGAGCTCTCCCTCGTTGGAGACTTCTCCCTTGCTGGGGAGCTGAGACTTCTCCCTTGCCGGAGAACTCTCCCTTGGCGGCGTAGTCGAAGCAGATGGCATGTCAGGGGCGGCGTCCGGACGCTCCTGGTGGGGCTGCTCTGCTCCTACACAAGCCAACAGTCAGATATCAGCAAGAAAAGAGTATCCATGCGCGCCTAACAGCGGGAAGTAAACCATATACTTATGCTGGGGGCTGCGCTGGGGGCTGCTCTGAAGAACAACTGTTGGGTCCGGCAAGTTTGTCTCGGGCGCACCCCCTGCTGGCACGGTGGGATCATCCTCGATGACAATCACCGGGACCTTGGCTCTCTTTGCCATTCTCTGGGCCAGAGTCCTAAAAAGGAATAAGTTCAGAGTAAAGCAAATGAGATACAAGACAAGACAGCAAGTATTGAAGACATGCAAGTACAACAAGGATCTTACTGTTCTTCTTCCTCGTCGGAGCTGAGCACGGAGAAGTCAAAGCCTGGCCCACCTCCGGCGCGAGGAGGCGGAGGAGTAGGATCCCTTGGCCGCTTGGCGGGAGCTGGAGCGGCGGATCGGGAGGACCCCGCTCCAGTTGCCGCTGCAGCGTGAGGTGCTTCCGCGGCGACGGAACTTGCCGCGGTGGAGCGTGTCGTGCGACGCGGCGGGGGTTGGCTCGTCAGCCGCTCCGCTACGTCCCCGGCCTTGCGAAGACGCCTTGTTGGAGCCGGGGGCTCTGTTGGCGAAACCGAGGGCTCTGCTTGTGGAGCCGGGGGCTCTGCTTGTGGAGCCGGGGGCTCCGCTTGCGGCAAGCTGTCCGAAGACGAAGAGGAAGAGGAGCCGATCTCCAACGAGCCGCTCGTATCCTCGGCGAGCCCGCTTGGCCTGACGTCATGCCCGGCGGACCTCTTCTCGCCGGCAAGCTCCTCTCGATTGGCAAGGCTTGCCGCCTCTGCTGCATCTGCCTCCTCCACGGTGAACCCGAACTCGCCTGCAGCTGCGGGTGCCGCCGCCTCTTCCAGCCTGGTGGCGATGCGTTTGAGCTCATCTTCGGTAGTGTCCCGGGTGAGGCCCCTCTTCTCATCGGCGTCAACCGGCACTTCTATCAAGTTATCGAAGAACGCCCACACGACATCATCTGCAGGCTCTATCCAGGCTGGATCAATTCCGTGCGAGTCGCACAGCGGCATCATTGCACGGATGCGGTCGAGCGCGGAGTTGTTGCACAGCGGAACGACACCCCTCGGCAACCTGAACACTTCGGGGTGCTGTGGGTCGTGCTTGAACATCTCCTGGAGCATCGCGTTGAGCTCCAGGACAGTGAAGTTGAAGTTGAGGCCCGGCCGCAACCTCATGATAATCGCCGCGTTCTGGAACTCCCAGGCGGGTCTCCTCCTCTCCTGCAGGGGGGGCGATGCTGCGGCGGAGGAAATCTGCGCCAACCGCTCCTACAGTGAGCCCGGCAAGCCTGAGGCGTAGGATCTGGGCGATGGCAATCTTCAGTCTGTTGTCTTCCGGGGCCAGGCTACTCCAATCACTGCCGCGCACTACTGGGGTTTCGCGCAGAGCAGTAAACGGCTGTGGATTCTCCTCGACAATCAGGCACCAGTCCGCCCTCCACTCCTCCCACTTGCTGCGGAACTCTCCTTCCAGATAAGCATCCTTCTTGCCGGCTTTCGAGATCCAGGCGATTCCGCCGGATAAGGGCTCTCCTTTCTCAACCCGAGGCGAAAAGAAATGGCGAAAAAGGGCTACGTTTGGATGGATCCCGACAAAGTTTTCGCAGAGATGTGCGAAAACTGCCATGGTCAGGACAACATTGGGGGTGAAGTCAAGGAGGTGGAGCCCGTAGGTGTTCATGATGTCACAAAAGAATTCAGAAAAGGGCGGGCAGAGCCCGCAGTAGAAGAACAAGGCGAAGAAGGGATACCTAGTGGGATACTTATCCCAAGCAGTGGCTGGGAGTACCTTCGTGCGCGGATGCGCTCGCGTCCCCGTCGACCAGAAGAGGTAGAAGTCCTCCTTCAGCTCCGCCGCCTCGAGCCTCGGAGGGAAGATTGCCCGCTCCTTTCGCAGCGCCGCGAGCCGCTGTGCCTCGGCCGACTTCGCCTTCTCGGCCTTCGGGGCCATGGCGGGAATGGTGAGGGAGGACGACGGCGTTGGTGGTGCTGGTGGCGATGAGGGCGGGGCACTGCTATCCTTCGGCTTTGGGAAGAAGGGGAGTGGCAGAGATTCTTGAGGAGGGAATAGCAACGGGCAGATGGGCGAACCACCCCTGTTCCCCCCCGCTTATAAGGACGGAGGCGGCGGACGGTCCGTCTTTCCGAATAAAGAACCACACACGACCTCTCCCACGATGCCGCAATCGACGCATGCCGTTCGGGGAGGGCGCGGTGGATGCGGAGTAAGGTACGACGTGACCCAGGCCGTGCGTGCCCGTGCCCTGTTTTGGGCCTGGCCCAACAGCGCTCGGCACCGTGTATGGCCTAGGCCCGGGGGCTCCTGTCGGTGTACTAGAGTAGGGGTACCCTAGTATCCCGAACTTGTGCACGGGCAGTCGCAGCACCCCGCGGCAAGGCTTGCCAGGTGATCACCAAGGCCCTCTATGGTTCCTTTGGAGCCATTCAAGAACAAAGTATTTAAGCCAAGGAGACAAGTCCCCGGCAAGAGGAGCTTGTCGGGAAGGCCACTCGAGGCACAAGACCCCGGCAAGAGGAGCTTGCCGGGAAGGCCAACCAGAGCATCTCAAAGAACTTGCCGCGACGCGCCACACGTCCCGGCAGGACCCGGCGAGCGACAAGCTCCCGGACGCGGCAAGACAACAACCGCGGCAAGCAACCACTCTGTGCCTGCGCTCCAGCTCACCCACCCACGTGTCGCTCTGGGACCCTTCCAGGCATACGTGGCGGGAGCCTGTGCAGCCATAGGTACACTGTGGCATGCAGCGCTGACAAGATCGCCATCGTGGCGAGCGGTGCCGCCCCTGACGGTCCCTTTTCTGCACCGTCTGGGCGACGTAGATAGGCATTTAATGCCTTTGTCCCCTGCCGTCAGGGTTAGGTATGATTCACTGTGTAGGTAGCTGTACCTACCGCAGCACCTTTCCATTTTTGCCCTTGCCTACGTTGCCACCTGTTGGAGACCCCTTGAGCATATAAAAGGAGGCCCATGCACAACATAGGAAAGGATCGCCCCCAGGAGGACGAACAGTAGAACACTCACGCTCGGTCTCGTTAGCTGCTGGTGTGTACTGTAGCACTCAGCGCTCCCGACCAAGAACTCAATACAATCCACAAAGCAGCAGTAGGAGTATTATCTCTCTGGAGAGCTCTGAAGCTGGGTAAAACCCCTCGCGTGCCTCGCCTCGATCCGCTCTTTGCGCGACCTCCGCGCCCCGCCGAACCGAGAAGGGGCTCCATCCCCATAGGTGCTCGAGGAGCCAGATTTCCCCGGCACTAAGGTAGCTTGCATATCCGAAATTTCAGCAGTTAATTTTTCAAGACGAGCAATTTGATATCTTACACCATCAAATTCTTTAGACATATCATCGAGCCGTTTGTTCATATAACTCATAATTTTTTTTGTTCCTTAAGCTCGTTTCTGAAGAAATTATTATGCTCACATTGCAAAACCATAAACTTCTAGACGTTGTTTTCAATATCTTCTAATTTTTAAGGTGAAGATCACCAAATCTAGGGAGAGCCATCGCGACAAACAAGCAATCCAACACACGAGCAAACAAAAGGGCAAGCGAGAAAAAGGCAAACGGAAAAAAAGAGGGCGAATAAAACGACAAGGGTGCAGTGGGGGAGAGGAAAACGAGAGGCACATGGCAACTAATGTAATGCGAGAGATAGGGATTGTGATGGGTACTTGGTATCTTGACTTTTGCGCAGGCTCCCCGGCAACGGCGCCAGAAATTCTTCTTGCTACCTCTTGAGCACTGCGTTGGATTTCCCCGAAAAGGAGAGGATGATGCAGCAAAGTAGCGTAAGTATTTCCCCCAGTTTTTGAGAACCAAGGTATCAATCCAGTAGGAGGGTACGCTTGAGTCCCTCGTACCTACACAAAAACAATAGCTCAACGCAACCAACGCAGTTAGGGGATGTCAATCCCTTCACGGTCACTTACGGGAGTGAGATCTGATAGAGATGATACATAATATTTTTGGTATTTTTGGTATAGAGATGCAAAGTGAAAAGTAAAAGGCAAAGTAAAAAAGCAAAGCAATATTAAAGTGATGGAGATTGATATGATGAGAATAGACCCGGGGGCCATAGGTTTCACTAGTGGCTTCTCTCAAGAGCATAAGTATTCTACGGTGGGTGAACAAATTACTGTTGAGCAATTGACAGAATTGAGCATAGTTATGAGAATATCTAGGTATGATCATGTATATAGGCATCACGTCCGAGACAAGTAGACCGACTCCTGCCTGCATCTACTACTATTACTCCACTCATCGACCGCTATCCAACATGCATCTAGAGTATTAAGTTAAAAACAGAGTAACGCCTTAAGCAAGATGACATGATGTAGAGGGATAGTTTCATTCAATATGATAAAAACCCCATCTTGTTATCCTCGATGGCAACAATACAATACGTGCCTTGCTACCCCTTCTGTCACTGGGTAAGGACACCGCAAGATTGAATCCAAAGCTAAGCACTTCTCCCATTGCAAGAAAGACCAATCTAGTAGGCCAAACCAAATTGATAATTCGAAGAGACTTGCAAAGATAACCAATCATACATAAAAGAATTCAGAGAAGATTCAAATATTATTCATAGATAGACTTGATCATAAACCCACAATTCATCGGTCTCAACAAACACACCGCAAAAAGAAGATTACATCGAATAGATCTCCACCAGAGAGGGGGAGAACATTGTATTGAGATCCAAAAAGAGAGAAGAAGCAATCTAGCTAATAACTATGGACCCGAAGGTCTGAGGTGAACTACTCACACTTCATCAGAGGGGCTAGGATGATGTAGAAGCCCTGCGTGATGATGGCCCTCTCCAGCGGAGCTCCGAAACAGGCCCCAAGATGGGATCTCGTGGGTACAGAAGGTTGCGGCGGTGGAATTAGGTTTTTGGCTCCGAATCTGATCGTTTGGGGGTACGTAGGTATATATAGGAGGAAGAAGTACGTCGGTGGAGCTTCGAGGGGCCCACGAGGCAGGGGCGCGCCCTGGGGGGGGGCGCCCTCCACCCTCGTGACCGCCTTGTGGCTTTCTTGACGGAGGGTCCAAGTCTCCTGGGTCTTATATGATGAGAAAATCACGTTCCTGAAGGTTTCATTCCGTTTGGACTCCGTTTGATATTCTGTTTCTCCGAAACTCTGAAATAGGCAAAAAAACAGCAATTCTGGGCTAGGCCTCCGGTTAATAGGTTAGTCCCAAAAATAATATAAAAGTGGAAAATAAAGCCCAATATAGTCCAAAATAGTAGATAATATAGCATGGAGCAATCAAAAATTATAGATACATTGGAGACGTATCACCGACCTCCACTCATAAGGAAGACAATCAATAAATAAATCATGCTCTAACTTCATCACATAACGGTTCACCATACATGCATGCTACGGGAATCACAAACTTTAACACAAGTATCTCCTAAATTCACAATTACTCCACTAGCATGACTCTAATATCACCATCTTCATATCTCAAAACAATCATAAAGAATCAAACTTCTCATAGTATTCAATGCACTTTATATTGAAGTTTTTATTATACCCCTCTTGGATGCCTATCATATTAGGACTAAATTCATAACCTAAGCAAATTACCGTGATGTTTAAGACTCTCAAAATAATATAAGTGAAGCATGAGAGTTCATCAATTTCTTCAAAATAAAACCACCATTGTGCTCTAAAAAGATATAAGTGCAGCACTAGAGCAAATGACAAACTACTCCGAAAGATATAAGTGAAGATCAATGAGTAGTTGAATAATTATGAAATTATGTGAAGACTCTCTAACATTTAAGAATTTCAGATCTTGGTATTTTATCCAAACAGCAAGCAAAAAAAATGACGCTCCAAGCAAAACACATATCATGTGGTGAATAAAAATATAGCTCCAAGTAAGGTTACCGATGAACGAAGACGAAAGAGGGGATGCCTTTCGGGGCATCCCCAAGCTAAGGCTCTTGGTTGTCCTTGAATATTACCTTGGGGTGCCTTGGGCATACCCAAGCTTAGGCTCTTGCCACTCCTTATTCCATAGTCCATCGAATCTTTACCCAAGACTTGAAAACTTCACAACACAAAACTCAACAGAAAACTCATAAGCTTCGTTAGTATAAGAAAATAAATCACCACTTTTAGTATTGTTGTGAACTAATTATTTATTTATATTTGTGTAATATATATTGTATTCCAACTTCTCTATGGTTCATACCCTTCGATACTACTCATAGATTCATCAAAATAAGCAAACAACACATAGAAAATAGAATCTGTCAAAAACAGAACAGTCTGTAGTAATCTGTAACTCTGGAATACTTATGTAACTCCAAAAATTCTGAAATAAATTGGTGGACGTGAGGAATTTGTCTATTAATCTTCTGTAAAAAGAATCAACTTAAAAGCACTCTTCTGTAAAAAAAAATGACAGCTAATCTCACGAGCGGAAAGTTTCTATTTTTTTACAGCAAGATCGCATTAACTTTCACCCAAGTCTTCCCAAAGGTTATACTTGGCACAAACACTAATTAAAACATAAAACCACATCTAACCAGAAGCTAGATGCATTATTTGCTACTAAACTGGAGCAAAAGGCAAAGAACAAAAATAAAATTGGGTTGCCTCCCAACAAGCGCTAACATTTAACGCCCCTAGCTAGCATGATGATTTCAATGATGCTCACATAAAAGATAAGAATTCAAACATAAAGAGAGTATCATGTAGAATATGACTAGAAAATTTAAGTCTAACCCACTTCCTATGCGTAGGGATTTTGTGAGCAAACAATTTATGGGAACAAGAATCAACTAGCATAGGAAAGCAAAACAAGCATAACTTCAAGGTTTTAAGCACATAGAGAGGAAACTTTATATTATTGAAATTCCTACATGCATATATTCCTCCCTCATAATAATTTTCAGTAGCATCATGAATGAATTCAACAATATAACCATCACATAAAGCATTTTTTTCATGATCTACAAGCATAGAATTTTTATTACTCTCCACATAAGCAAATATCTTCTCATGAATAGTAGTGGGAGCAAACTCAATAAAATAACTATCGTGTGAGGCATAATCCGATTGAAAATTAAAATCATGCTGACAGGTTGTTATCATTATTCTTTATAGCATACATGTCATCGCAATAATCATCATAGATAGCAATTTTGTTCTCATAATCAATTGGAACCTCTTCCGAAATAGTGGGTTCATCACTAAATAAAGTCATGACCTCTCCGAAACGCCAGAAAAGAGCTTGATGTCTACTACACAACCTTCTTCTTGTATACGTTGTTGGGCCTCCAAGTGCATAGGTTTGTAGGACAGTAGCAAATTTCCCTCAAGTGCATGGCCTAAGGTTTATCAATCAGTGGGAGGCGTAGGATGAAGATGGTCTCTCTCAAACAACCCTGCAACCAAATAGCAAAGAGTCTCTTATGTCCCCAACACACCCAATACAATGGTAAATTGTATAGGTGCACTAGTTCGGCGAAGAGATGGTGATACAAGTGCAATATGGATGGTATATATAGGTTTTTGTAATCTGAAAATATAAAAACAGCAAGGTAACTAATGATAAAAGTGAGAACAAATGGTATTGCAATGCTTTGAAACAAGGCCTAGGGTTCATACTTTCACTAGTGCAAGTTCTCTAAACAAGGATAACATAATTGGATCATATAACAACCCCTCAACATGCAACAAAGAGGGACTCCAAAGTCACTAATAGCAGAGAACAAATGAAGAGATTATTGTAGGGTACAAAACCACCTCAAAGTTATTCTTTCCAATCAATCCATTGGACTATTCCTATAAGTGTCACAAACAACCCTAGAGTTCGTAGTAAAATAACACCTTAAGACACAAATCAACCAAAACCCTAATGTCACCTAGATACTCCAATGTCACCTCAAGTATCCATGGGTGTGATTATACGATATGCATCACACAATCTCAGATTCATCTATTCAACCAACACAAAGAACTTCAAAGAGTGCCCCAAAGTTTCTACTGGAGAGTCAAGACGAAAACGTGTGCCAACCTCTATGCATAGATTCCCAAGGTCACGGAACCCGCAAGTTGATCACAAAAGCATACACCAAGTGAATCAATAGAATACCCCGTTGTCACCACGGGTATCCCACGCAAGACATACATCAAGTGTTCTCAAATCCTTAAAGACTCAATCCGATAAGATAACTTCAAAGGGAAAACTCAATCCATTACAAGAAGGTAGAGGGGGAGAAACATCATAAGATCCAACTATAGTAGCAAAGCTCACGATATGTCAAGATCGTGACGATCAAGAACACGAGAGAGAGAGAGAGAGAGATCAAACACATAGCTACTGGTACATACCCTCAGCCCCGAGGGTGAACTACTCCCTCTTCGTCATGGAGAGCGCCAGGATAATGAAGATGGCCACCGGTGATGGATCCCCCCTCCGGCAGGGTGCCGGAACAGGGTCCTGATTGGTTTTTGGTGGCTATAGAGGCTTGCAAGGCGGAACTCCCGATCTAGGTTTCTTTTCTGGGGTTTCTGTATTTATAGCAATTTTCGGCATCGGTCTCATGTCAGGGGGTCTCCGAGTCATCCATGAGGCAGGGGGCATGCCCAGGGGGTAGGGCGTGCCCTCCACCCTCGTGGATGGCTAGGGACTCTTCTGGCCCAACTATTTTACTCCGGGGGATTCTTTTGGTCCATAAAAAATAATCAAAAATTGGCACGCCAGTTGGACTCCGTTTGGTATTCCTTTTCTGTAAAACTCAAAAACAAGGAAAAAACAGAAACTGGCACTGGGCTCCAGGTTAATAGGTTAGTCCCAAAAATCATATAGAATAGCATATAAAACATCTAAGATGGATAATATAATAGCATGGAACAATAAAAACTATAGATACGTTGGAGACGTATCAGTCGCCAGTGTCCAACTCCCCAAAACCATTTGTCTCCATCAAGGTTGTGTGGTCGCAGTGCAAACCATTAGTTACCATCGAGGTCAGCCCAGGTGCACCCTTGGGATGTTTGTGTGCTATAGTGGGAGCTTCGTTTTGACCTCACCGCCATCATGATGACCCACAAGTATAGAGGATCAATCGTAGTCCTTTTGATAAGTAAGAGTGTCGAACCCAACAAGGAGCATAAGGAAATGACAAGCGGTTTTCAGCAAGGTATTCTCTGCAAGTGTTGTAAGTAACAATGATAGATAGTTTTCTAGCAAGATAATTCGTAACGGGTAACAAGTAATAAGAGTAGCAAAGGTGCAGCAAGGTAGCCCAATACTTTTTATAGCGAAGGACATGCCAGGAAGTTCTCTTATATAAAGCAAAGTGCTTTTGAGGACACATGGGAATTATCATCTAGTCACATTTATAATGTTTAGTTGATTCGCGTTCGCTACTTTGATAATTTGATAAGTGGGTGGACCAGTGCTTGGATGTTGTTCTTACTTGAACAAGCAACCAACTTATGATTACCCCCTCTCGCAAGCATCTGCAACTACGAAAGAAGAATTAAGATAAATCTAACCATAACATGAAACATATGGATCCAAATCAGCCCCTTACGGAATAACATATAAATTAGGGTTTAAGCTTCTGTCACTCTAGCAACCCATCATCTACTTATTACTCCACAATGCCTTCCCCTAGGCCCAAGTATGGTGAAGTGTCATGTAGTCAATGTTCACATGACACCATTAAAGAAAGCAACAACATACACAATATCAAAATATCGAACGAATACCAACTTCACATGATTACTTGTAACAAGACTTCTCCCATGTCCTCAAGAACAAAAGTAACTACTCATCATATTCATGTTAAAGATCAGAGGATACTGAATATGCTTGAGAATCTGGACATTTAATCTTCCACCAAATAAACCAACTAGCATCAACTACAAGATGTAATCAACACTACTAGCAACCCACACATACCAATCTGAGATTTTGACACAAAGATTGAATACAAGAGATGAACTAGGGTTTGAGATTAGATGGTGCTGGTGAATATGTTGATGAAGATTGGTCCTCCCATGATGAGAGGATCATTGGTGACATCGATGGCTTTGAATTCCCCCTCCCGGAGGGTAGTGTCCCCGGCGGAATCGCTCCGCTAGAGAGCAAAAGTGCTCCTGCCCAGGTTCCACCTCAAGACGGCGGCGCTTCATCCCGAAAGTCTTCCTCTGATTTTTTTCTTCTAGGGAAAATGGCATCATATAGGAGAAGATGGCCCCTAGAACCCTGCCAGGGGCCCCACAATCTCGGGGGCGCGCCTAGGGGGGTAGGGCGCCCCTCCATGCTTTCTGGTGGGCCCCCTCTGGTATTTCTTTCGCCAATATTTTTATATATTCCAAAATAATTCTCCATAAAATTTTCAAGTCATTTGGAGTTGTTCAGAATAGCTATCTCTGTTGTAGCCCTTTCCGGTCGAGAATTCCAGCTACCGGCAATCTCCCTCTTCATGTGAAACTTGCAAAATAAAAGAGAAAAGGCATACGAATTGCATGATAAAGTGAATTACCAATCCAAAATAAATAAATAACAGTAGGAAAACATGATGCAATATGTACGTATCTACCACTAGTACAGCGAGCTACTATACAAATGGTTTTTAACCTTTTTCCGCGACGACATTCTGAACCGTCACCAAGTGAGTCTGTGCGTTAGGGGGGTCCTTCCCACACGACCCAAAAACCGTCGGGTATAGGCCCTCCGGTCACACACGCTTGGCAAAATGAGATCGTGTGCAATGGGCGAGCGATCAAATACAATTATACAGGCCCAATCGGTTCCGGTCATAAGTACATCCCACACAGTCAGTCCCAAACAAACGTTTCTGTTTGTATGTACATTCCACATAGTCATTCCAAGGAATATGTTTATGTTCTTATGTACATCCCACACCGTCAATTCAAGAAGTACATTTACATTCATATGTACATCCCACACAGTCAGCCGAGGGAAAATGTTTATGTTTGTATATACATCCCACACAGTTTTACATATAGCCTTGTGTGTGGTAGGTGTAACGATCACACACGCTCTGCCTCGGTTAATCGTTTTCTTTTATTCAACTAAATCACACACGATTTTATGAAAAAAAATTGTATGACATTGGGCTATCCATCACAACTGCTTTCACTTCTAGAACCGTTTATAAAGTTCCATGACCCATCTGGCAGGTTTATTAGTTTACAATTAATAATTTCAGTATTATACAAATTCACATTTCATATCGAACAACTGTTTGCCAATTTCATATCAGGCACATAAATGTATTTTAACATCACATCACGATAGCTACCTGAAAACAACACATTATAGCATATAGCTAGTTCATCTTCATAAGAACAACTGCTTTCAGTTCAGTAAGAACCTGTTTTGCACTGACCAACTAGGAAAGTGCCTCCTCCTTCACCAACACCATCTTAGCAAAGTCTAATTTAAAAAATCTGAGCTCATTCTCCATATTCCTCTTTTTTCCCGCATCTTGAAATATTATTCAGCGTTGACAACATTTTCTCTACGCCTATCTTTGTTCTCTTCCTCATACATGCTCCAGAGCTTTGCTAGGCACATCTCAAAGACTATGGCCACTCTTGATCAACCCACTCCAGGTAAGAACACTTCCGTTCATCCTATAATATTCAAAACTAGATCAGTAACAATTGCAGGGGAAATGTGTTTCTAGCGACATAGAAAATCACCAAATACATATTTTAAAAAACTGGAGAAATAGGTTAATTATGACATATCTTCTCAAATAGATCAATTGCAAATGAATTAATTACTACTAAGACAACAACCAAATTTTGAAACATTAGAAGCTATAATTAACTACAACAACGCTACAAATTCTTAGTCATGTACTATAAATAAAAAATGAACATTTTATGAGGAAGCTAAATATAACTTCAATAGCATAGCGACAGTGTTTGGATGACATCAAATTGTTACTAACAGGTGTGTACATGCACAAATTTAGTAACATAGAACTAATAGCACTAAGGTATCCACTATGTATGCCAAAACCGGTGTCAAGACAACTGTTGCTACATTTGGCACCGGTGCCCTACACTAGCGAGCCAATGCAGAGGAAAAGAATCAGGGAACAGGACTCCGGAGCACCTAGTTGCTCTGATGCCCAGTTCCTTCATGCCATAAAGATTTAGTATTTTACTACTTGGCTGCTCAGATGTGTGGACCAAAGTTGGATGCACAAACTACTGAAGCAGTGCCAAATAATTTTCTAATTGCACCGCTGATGAGATGGCAACATTTTTAGATACTAGGTACGAATTGTGACACTATCTTAACATCCATATTAACATATATAGCACAGTGATAGTCTGTGAATCACATCTAACAAATGATCTGTAACAACGAAAGTGGGGCTAACCTTCTTTGCACATGCCAGAAACTTCCTCCCACTGTCCATAGATTCAAGCGCAACTAACTTAACGCATGGAGGTTGATGGTGACAATGAGCAGGCAAATCTTCAACCACCCCGCTCCATTCATTGCAACTGATGGTCCTAGGGAGCCACTAGAGGAAGACATGACTCAAATAGACCGCTGACTTAAAATCCTTCATTCAAAATCATAACCCGAGAGAGAGAGAGAGAGAGAGAGAGAGAGAGACAGAAGTGAGGCATACCCGGGTGGTGAAAGAGTCGTCGGAGGAGGAGGAACTGTTGGAGAGGTCATTGAAGAACACCATGGCACCCACGGCGGTTGGATGCGAGACGACGAGAGTGAGGAAGCGGCTATAGATTGGGAAGGAAGGAAGGAGGAAACAGGGGAAATGTGTCTTGTGGTCGGGGAGAAAAGGGGGTGGGGAGGGGGTAGATATTTCGGCGGTATGCCAAAAATTTCGAAAGGCGGAGGGAAACTTTGCACGCAGTGCCGCTGGACACTATTCTTTTGCTTTACACCCATGCGATGAGTTTGAACATTCAAATATTGGTGGAAATTTCCTTGGGTACTTTCCTCATCCACGTCATTGCATAATTTAACATCGCTTGCTAATTTTGGCACACAAACCAAAGTTACTGAATCAAGCAATTTTAGTAATTAAACAGAGCCAGTTGACCTAAACATTGCTCTAACAAAAGACCAGCATTATAAACAGAGGCTAAGTACGTATAATTTTAACAAAGCCATTGTTGCGCCGCCCTATGCCTCGCCGGTGTAAGATGAGACATTGATGACTTGTCCTGGCGACATGCCACCGTTGGTGGACTCCGCGTCCCCCCGGATGAAGTCGACCACATCCTCGTCCTCGTCCTCGGTGCCGCCCTCAAGGTTGTAGTACTCGTAGTAGTGGCCGCGCTAGAGCTCGCGCTGGTACTCCACCACCGATTCCTCAACGGACAGGCTCTTCTCAACCTCGTCCTGAGCCACACGCAACTTCTCCTCCCGACGCTCCTCGATCTCCGCTGCCTCTTGCATCTCTAGCTCCCGCTCGGTGATCTCATGAGGAAGCAGGTGCTCCATGGCCTCCGCCGCCTTTTCGGACGTGGGTTGTTGGCTAGATTCCGAGGTGGCCTGGAATATCTTGGCGTGTGCGTCCTTGATCTTGGCGTCGATGGCCTCAACCCAGGCCAGGGCGACATTGGTTGCGCGGAAGGAAGCTCGAGCACTCTCGGCATTTGTAGCCGCTGTCGCAGTAGCTGCTGTAGCTGTCTTGGCTGTTGCAACTGCCCTGTCGGCTGGCGTGGATGCCCTATCGGCGGATTTGGCCGCGCTCAATGCATAGGCGGCCACTCTCTCGGTGTAGGCAGCGACGCTCGGGGAGGACGCGACCATCGTACGGGCCCTCATGAAGCGTTTCCACGACGTCATTCTTAGCAAGAAGGGGTTGCGGGAATGGGGATCTGGGATTCATGGATTCGGGGGTGACTGGCACTAGAGCAGACAAAGCCGACGAAGCTTGTTGAGCAAGAATTACTAGACCCACGAATTTCCATCGCAAACGGTCCCTATAACAAACTGTGTGTGATGTTGTTGATATTTTGTAGCTGTGAAAGACGAATTTGGGTACGGTAGCAACGGATGGTTGATACGTCTCCAACGTATCTATAATTTTTTATTGTTCCATGCTGTTATATTATCATTCTTGGATGTTTTATAATCATTTTATAGTCATTTTATATCATCTTTTGGTACTAACCTATTGACATAGTGCCAAGTGCCCGTTTTTGTTTTCTGCATGTTTTTTACATTGTAGGAAATAAATACCAAATGGAGTCCACACGCAGCGAAACTTTTTGTGGATTTTTTTGGACCAGAAGACATCCGGTGGGCCGGAGAAGCACCTGGGGGTGCTCCGAGGGGAGCACAACCCACCAGGGCGCGCCAGGAGGCCCAGGCACGCTCTGGTGGGTTGTTGATGTCTACTACACAACCTTCTTCTTGTAGACGTTGTTGGGCCTCCAAGTGCAGAGGTTTGTAGGACAGTAGCAAATTTCCCTTAAGTGGATGACCTAAGGTTTATCAATCCGTGGGAAGCATAGGATGAAGATGGTCTCTCTCAAGCAACCCTGCAACCAAATAACAAAGAGTCTCTTGTGTCCCCAACACACCCAATACAATAGTAGATTGTATAGGTGCACTAGTTCGGCGAAGATGGTGATACAAGTGCAATATGGATGGTAGATATAGGTTTTTGTAAACTGAAAATATGAAAACAGCAAGGTAGGAAGTGGTAAAAGTGAGCTAAACGGTATTGCAATGATAGGAAACAAGGCCTAGGGTTTATACTTTCACTAGTGCAAGTTCTCTCAACAATAATAACATAATTGGATCATATAACTATCCCTCAACATGCAACAAAGAGTCACTCCAAAGACACTAATAGCGGAGAACAAACAAAGAGATTATGGTAGGGTACGAAACCACCTATTCCTATAAGTGTCACAAACAGCCCTAGACTTCGTACTAGAATAACAACTTAAGATACAAATCAACCAAAACCCTAATGTCACCTAGATACTCCAATGTCACCTTAACTATCCGTGGGCATGATTATACGATATGCATCACACAATATCAATTCATCTATTCAAACCAACACATAGAACCTCAAAGAGTGCCCCAATGTTTCTACCGGAGAATCACGACGAAAACGTGTGCCAACCCCTATGCATAGGTTCCCAATGTCACGAAACCCGCATGTTGATCACCAAAACATACATCAAGTGGATCAATAGAATAACCCATTGTCACCACGGTTATCCCACGCTAGACATACATCAAGTGTTCTCAATTCTTTAAAGACTCAATCCGATAACATTACTTCAAGGGGAAAACTCAATCCATTACAAGAGAGAAGAGGGGGAGAAGAAACATAAGATCCAACTATAATAGCAAAGCTCGCGATACATCAAGATCGTGCCAAATCAAGAACACGAGAGAGAGAGAGAGAGATCAAACACATAGCAACTGGTACATACCCTCATCCCCGAGGATGAACTACTCCCGCCTCGTCATGGAGAGCGCCGGGATGATGAAGATGGCCACCGATGAGGGTTCCCCCCTCCGGCAGGGTGCCGGAACAGGGTCCCGATTGACTTTTGGTGGCTACAGAGGCTTGCGGCGACGGAACTCCCGATCTAATCTCTGTTCTGGAAGTTTTAGGGTACGTAGGTATATATGGGTGCCGGAGGTACGTCGGTGGAGCTTCGGGGGCCCCACGAGGCAGGGGGCGCGCCCTAGTGGGTGGGCGTGCCCCCCACCCTCGTGAGCACCTCCCTTGGCTCCTGACGTGGGGTCCAAGTCCACTCGGTAGCTTTCCTTCCAAAAATAACTTCTCTAGTTAATTTCGTTCCGTTTCGACTGGGCTGGGCCTCCGGCTAATAGGTTAGTCGCAAAAATAATATAAAAGTGGATAATAAAGCCCAATATTGCCCAAAACAGTAGATAATATAGCATGGAGCAATAAAAAATTATAGATACGTTGGAGACGTATCAATTGTGCCCACCTCGGGTGCCCCCTGAACCGACTCTTTGCTCTATAAATACCCCAATATTCCAGAAACCCTAGGGGAGTCGACAAAAATCAATTCCAACTGCCACAGAGTCTAGAACCACCAGATCTAATCTAGACACCATGACGGAGGGGTTCACCACTTCCATTGTTGCTTCTTCGATGATGCGTGAGTAGTTCATTGTAGACCTACGGGTCCGTAGTTAGTAGCTAGATGGCTTCCTCTCTCTCGTTTGATTCTCAGTACAATGTTCTCTTGGAGATCCATATGATGTAACTCTTTTTGCGGTGTGTTTGTTGGGAACGGATGAACTTTGAGTTTATGATCAGATCTATCTTTTCCATGAAAGTTATTTGAGTTTCTTTGATCTCTTATACGCATGATTTCTTACAGCCTCGTATTTCTTCTCCGATATTTGGGTTTTGTTTGGCCAACTCGATCTATTTATCTTGCAATGGGAAGAGGTGATTTGTAGTGGGTTCGAGCTTACGGTGCTTGATCCCAGTGACAGAAGGGGAACCGACACATATGTATCGTTGCTACAAAGGATAAAACGATGGGGTCTATTTCTACATAAATAGATTTCGTCTACATCATGTCATCGTTCTTACTGCATTACTCCGTTTCTCCATGAACTTAATACACTAGATGCATGCTAGATAGTGGCCGATGTGTAGAGTAATAGTAGTAGATGCATGCAGGAGTCGGTATACTAATCTTGGACGTGATGCCTATAGAATGATCATTGCCTGGATATTGTCATGATTATTTGAAGTTTTCTATCAATTGCCCAACAGTAATTTGTTCACCCACCATTTGCTATTTTCCTCGACAGAAGCCACTAGTGAAACGTACGGCCCCCGGGTCTCTTTCTCATATTTTTTGCCTTTGCGATCTATTTTTCTTTGCTTTTATTTTCAGATCTATTAAACCAAAAATACAAAAATACCTTGCTGCAATTTATTCCCATTTATTTTATCTTGCATTCCCGCGATCCAATCTATGATATTTTTATCACGTCCGTTTGCCAAATTCTGGCGCCGCTACCCGAAAGAGATTGTCAACCCCTTTAATACGTCGGGTTGCGAGTATTTGTTATTTGTGTGCAGGTGTTGTTTATGTAGTGTTGCTTGGTTCTCCTACTGGTTTGATAACCTTGGTCTCATCATTGAGGAAATACATACCGCCGCTCTGCTGTATCCCTTCCTCTTTGGGGAAATACGACGTAGCTTCAAGCCGCATCAAAAGGAATTTCTGGCGCTGTTGCCGGGGAGGGTCACGTCAAGATAGTCTCCCGACCACGTGCCAATGTCTGGCGCCATTGCCGGGGAGGATCTTCAACATCTACCAGGTTCCTAATCACAAATCTCATCTCCTCGCATTTACATTATTTGCCATTTGCCTCTCATTTTCCTCTCCCCCATTTCACAAAAATTTGCCGTTTTATTCGCACTCTTTTTCGTTCGTTGTTTTCTTGCCGGACCTGTTTTTGCGTGCAACCTTGTTTGCCATTATTATCGTCATGGATAGTTCTTCCTCTATTGCGTGCACTCCCGAGAACGAAGTTCTCAACTTTAAACAAAGGGGAGGATAGAATTTAAAAGATGCTTGGTATAGAATTTGCAATGCTCATAATAGATCTATCCGTAAGCAATCTACCATTGTTATTCTTCATTGTTTTTATGTGGGCATCACCACTTGGTATAGATTCGTCCTTGATACGATTACCGGTGGAAATTTCTTGATGTGTCCCTCTCTTGATGCTTTTAATGCTATGGGAAATTTAGTAGGCTCACCACCTCTTATGATTAATGAATCAACTTTGACTCTTGAGCATGTCATGGAAAGATTAGATGCCATTGAAAAGAAAATGCTTACTGAAGAGCATATTGAAAACTTGGATAAAAACATGCATAATTTTGCTACTAAGATTGGGTCAAAAGCGGGAGAAAATTTTAAGTTGTTAAAAGAAAAAGGGACCATAATTCATGAAAGAATTGGAGAAAGCCCGTCTCAGATTGATAAACTGGAAGAAATTTTTAGTAATTTAAGCATGGCTTTTTCTTCCACTAAAACTATTGAAAAAATTCCTACAAACATTGGCAAGACTACTCAAGTTACCAATAACAAGGGTCCAACTTCTAGTAATAATAATGGAGATCTTAAAATGATTAGTATTCATCCAAATTTTTTTGAAGTTGCAAGAGATCCCATTGTTAAGAACGAATTCCTCAATTTTATGCGTAGAAGTTTTGCTATTTTACTTGCTAAATCTTCATACAAATCTGATTGTGTGACTGAGGAGTTGGAGAACACAGATGACAAAACTTAGATCTTTGCTTTATGCCTAGCTAGGCGCGTGAAACAATAGCGCTTGTTGGGAGGCAACCCAATGAATAAACTTTATTTTTGCTTTTTTGCTTTATGTTCTTGAGTTTTTCACAATTATGCTACTGGTATGATTGTGTTTTTTGTGTTTTAATTAGTGTTTGTTCCAAGTAAAGCCTTTAGGATCTTCTTGGGTGATAGTTGTTTGACCTTGCTGAAAAACAGAAACTTTTGCGCTCACGAAAACAATTATCAGTTTTAACCAGAGCGTGATAAAATACCAATTCTTTTTGCAGAAGATTAAAATACAAATTGTTCAGGTTTTCCTAATTTCTCAAGATTTTTGGAGTTTAAGAAGTATTCGAAATATGCGTATTGCTACAGACTGTTCTGTTTTTGACAAATTCTGTTTCTTTGCGTTGTGTGCTTGTTTGATGAGTTTTCTTTGATGAGTTTTTGCCATAGAAAAGTTGGAATATAGTATATATAATGGAAGAATAAAATATGAATTGGTTTATTACAGTACTTATAGTAGTGATTTGCTTTCTTATACTAACGGATCTCACGAAGGTTTTGTTGAGTTTTGTGTGATTGAACTTTTCAAGTTTTGGGTTATCTCACGATGGATGAAGGAATAAGGAGTAAGAAGAGCCTAAGCTTGGGGATGCCCATGGCATCCCAAGCTATTATCCAAAGAGAAGCAAGCAACTAAGCTTGGGGATGCCCCGAGTGGCATTCCCTCTTTCTTCGAACGACCATCGGTATTTTACTCGGAGCTATATTTTTATTCGTCACATTCTATGTGTTTTGCTTGGAGCGTATTGTATGATATTAGTATTTGCTTGTTTTGATTTGTGTTTTTAGTCTTGATTCCTTGCTGGACACACCTATTTGAGAGAGCCAAAATTATGCCATGACTTGTTAGAATTGCTCCCTATGCTTCACTTAAATTTTTTATGAGCTATGGATTTGCTCTAGTGCTTCACTTTTATATTTTTTTAGCACGGTGTGCTTTACTATTTTCGAAGGAGTGCTCTCTTGCTTCACTTAGATTTATTTGAGAGTTAGTACAATTTTCAAGAAATTCTCTCTTGCTTCACTTAAATTAATTTGAGAGAAAGAAATATTATGCTCATGATCTTTACTTATATTTGTTTGAGCTTATTGTAACGCCCTCGATGCGGCTATATCTCCCACGTGTCGAGGCACGACTTAGAGGCATAACCGCATTGAAAGCAATGTCGCAAGTGAGGTAATCTTCACACAACCCATGTAATACATTAAGGGAAAGAGATACATAGTTGGCTTACAGTCGCCACTTCACACAGTACATAAATAAACATACATCATTCAAATTACACTCAAGGTCCGACTACGGTACCAAAATGAAAGAAGACTACCCCAAATGCTACATTGATCCCCGGATCACCCAACTGGGCTCCACTACTGATCATCTGGAAAAGAAACATAGTAACGGCCAAGTTCCTCATCGAACTCCCAAGTGAGCTCGGTCGCGTCATCTGCACTGACATCGTTGGTACCTGCAACTGTTGTGGTAGAATCTGTGAGTCATGGGGGACTCAGCAATCTCACACCCGCGAGATCAAGAGTATTTAAGCTCATAGGTAGGAAAGGGGTTGTGAGGTGGAGCTGCAGCAAGCGACTAGCATATATGGTGGCTACAACGCAAAAGAGAGCGAGAAGAGAAGGCAAAGCACGGTCGTGAAGCTAGAAGTGATCAAGAAGTGATCCTGAAACGACCTACGTCAAACATTACTCCAACACCGTGTTCACTTCCCGGACCCCGCCGAGAAGAGACCATCACGGTAACACACACGGTTGATGTGTTTTAGTTAAGGTCAACTTCGGGTTTTGTACAACCAGACATCAACAAATTCCCATCTGCCTCATAACCGCGGGCACGGCTCTCGAAAGATAATACCCTGCAGGGGTGTCCCAACTTAGCCCATTATAAGCTCTCATGGTCAACGAAGGATATTCCTTCTACCGGGAAGACCCGATCAGTCTCGGAATCCCGGACTACAAGACATCTCGGCAGTAATAAAACAAGTCCAGCAAAGCCGCCCGATTGTGCCGACAAATCCTGATAGGAGCTGCACATATCTCGGTCTCAGGGCACATCCGGATAAGTCAAGCTACGAGTAAAACCAGGCCTCGAGTTTCCTCGAGGGGGCCCCGCAGGCTGCTCGGTTCGATCCAGCACTTAGAGAAGCATTGGCCCGGGGGGGCTAAAATAAAGATGCCCCTCGGGCTCGCGAAAACCCGGGGGAAAAGGGTAGGTGGTGGCAAATGGTAAAACCAATGTTGGGCCTTGCTGGAAAAGTCTTATTCAAAGCGAACTGTCAAGGGGGTCCCATAAATCACCCAACCGTGTAAGGAACGCAAACTCCGGGAACATAACACCGGTATGACGGAAACTAGGGTGGCAAGAGTGGAACAAAACACCAGGCATAAGGCCGAGCCTTCCACCCTTTACCAAGTATATAGATGCATTAATTAAATAAGAGGTATTGTGATAACCCAACAAGTAAACATGTTCCAACAAGGAAACAACAAGTCCATGTTCCAACAAGGAACAAACTTCATCTTCACCTGCAACTAGCGACGCTATAAGAGGGGCTGAGCAAAAGCGGTAACATAGCCAAACAACGGTTTGCTAGGACATGGATGGTTAGGGGCTGACATGGCAATATGGGTGGCATGAAATAGCAAGTGGTAGGTATCGCAGCATAGGCATAGCAAAAGAGCGAGCATCTAGCAAGCAAAGATAGAAGTGATTTCGAGGGTATGGTCATCTTGCCTGCAAGAGTTTCAGAGTTGTCGAAAGCTTGGTCCTCGAAAGCGTTCTCAACGGAATCCTCGTTCACGTACTCGTCTCCCGGCTCTACCCAAGACAAGAGAACAAGCAAAGGAACCAATATCAACCACGATGCAATGCGCAAGCAATATGATGCAAAACATGGCAATGACATGCGAGAGGTGATATGCAATGCGTATGCATGCTCCGGGAGGACAAGGATGAACAGGGCATAATCTTGGCAAACCAAGCATGCCACTGGATAGATGAGGTGATTTCGGTTGAAATCGATATAAAGTTCACCGGAATCGGATGCACGGTTTGCAAATGGCAAGCAATACAAGAATGACACGAATCTGCCATTAACAGCATGATGCTACTTAGCAAGTAACAAATAATTAAGCTACTGCACCCAAACATGACAACAAAGCATATGATAGTAAACTAGTCAAGATGCTTGACAAAAGATGAACACTGAGCTACGGCTAAATCACATCATAACAGGTCCAAACAAGCATGGAAAAAGTGCAAAAGATAACAGGTTCACAGACTTAGTGAAAATATCAACAAAGCAGAAACTAACATCAGGATGGCATGTTCAGAGCAATCAAACAACATGCTACAGGATCAGAACATAGCAAACTAAGGCACGGAATGAATCTACACATAGTACTTGACAGAAGTCTCTTACTGACCATAAGCCAAAAAGGATCAGAAAATATGATTACACCCATGTCAAATAAGCAAGTTTCGTTACAGGTTACAGACTTAGCAGAAAACTGGACATGTCAAAAACAGATAACGACTAGGCATGTCCGTGAGCTCGATGCACTCACTACAGAGCATTGAATGATAAACTAAGCATACATACATCAAGAAGACAGGGCATAGGAACTATACATGGCAAGAATGACATCATATCATATAAGGACCAACTACACCAAGCTTGGCAAAATCGAATAACATGTAAACAATCTGCCAGCAACATTTTGAAGCAAAAGTAGAGCTCGATTGACTCAAGCTGTGTCACTCCATAATTGCAAACAAAGGCATGGATGGATTTAGCAAATCCTAAAGTTCAAAACACCCTTACTGATCATGCTCAAATTATGCCTAGATCTCTCAGAAACAACATGAATACATGGCATGAAAATAACAGCAGTCAGGGACTTATTGAAATCACTAAGTCTCTGAAATCAGCAACATCAAGTGACCTTGTTTGCATGCTTGTGCTAGTCACCACAAGTATCACGAAAATACATGGCAAAATTCTCTAGAAAGTTAACATGGCATATTTCAAAACTCAAGTAGAACTCAACTTCATAGGAGGTACACATCAATCATGGCAAAAATAACAAAAGTGCATGTTCAGATAAGATCCAGCAACTAACATCAACTAGCCCTCTTCTAACAGCATTTCGGGCATCAAGATGACCTCAAATGGAAATGATGCAATGCAAAAAAGGGATGTACTCTTCGAGGCGAACAATTCGACACATTATACGCGCGAAACGGAGCTACGGATGCAAAGTTATGGCAGGTTGAACATGCGATGATGATGATGAAATTAATAGACTTGGAGAAAAATCGGGTTCGGGGAAAGTCAACCCCTCCGGCACGCGGCTCGAGGCGGGGCGGATCTGACGGATCCGGGGCGGCGACGGGCGGAGCCGGCGAGGCGGCGGCGCACGGCGGGCGGCGGAGACGGGCGCCGGCGACGGGGCGGCGACGGGCGCCGGCGCGGCGACCGCGGGGAGGCGGCGGCGCACGGCGGAGGGCTCGGGGCGCGGCGAGCGGCGGCTCGGCGCGGGAGGCGGCGACCGGAGCGTCAGCTTGGTGCCGGCGGGAGGAGGCGGCGGCGGCGACTCGGACGTACGGGCGGCGTCCGGCGGCGGCGGGGCGATTTGCTAGGGTTTGGGGGTGTTTTGACCCGGATTTGAGGAGGGGGAGGCCTTTTTATAGATAGGAGGAGCTAGGAAGCTCCAAATGGAGTGCGGTTTCCGGCCACGCGATCGTGATCGAACGGCGGAGGACATGGGAGAGCCTTAGATGGGTTATTGGGCTGTTTTGAAGGGGTGTTGGGCTGCAACACACACGAGGCCTTCACGGTTGCCCGGTTAACCGTTGGAGTACCAAACGAACTCCGATTGAGCCGAAACTTGACAGGCGGTCTACCGGTGCTATACCGAGGACACATGTCAAACCTCGGTCCCTTCCGAGAATGTTTAATACCCGCTCACGAAGAAATGTAAAAGGGGACGCCGGGAGACATAGGAGCGCCGGATTGCAAAACGGACAACGGGAAAGATGCTCGGATTTATGAGACGAACACGTATGCGAATGCGATGCCCATGATGACATGATATGAAATGCATGACATGAACAAAATACAACACGAAGAGAACCCAACCACGGAGGGAATATCATAACACATAGCCGGAAATGGCAAGAGTTGGATTACAAATATGGCAAGTTACATCTGGGGCGTTACAACACACCACCACTACGAGAGGATCTCGTCCTGAGATCTAGGACTGAAAGAACTCCGGATACTCAGAACATAGGTGGTCTTCACGCTCCCAGGTGGCCTCTCGGTCTGAGTGATGTGACCATTTCACTTTGAGGAATTTGATTGACTTGTTGCGAGTCTTGCGCTCAGTTGTTTCAAGAATAGCAACTGGATGCTCATGATAGGACAAATCTTCTTGAAGATCAATCTCTTCGAAGTTGATGGTGCGCTCAGGCGTCTTGAAGCACTTGCGAAGCTGTGACACGTGGAAGACATCGTGCACATTTGCAAAGTTGGAGGGAAGCTCAAGTTGATAGGCGAGATCGCCTCGTTTCCCGATGATCTTGAAGGGGACCACGTATCGCGGAGCAAGTTTCCCCTTGATACCGAAGCGACGAGTTCCTTTCATTGGAGAGACGCGGAGGTAGACATGGTCTCCGATCTCAAATGCCACATCTCGGTGTTTGCTATCGTAATAGCTCTTCTAGCGCGACTGCACGGCTTTGAGGTTCTCACGAATGACCTTGTACATAGGCTCAGCCTCTGAGATCAAATCATTGCCGAGCAATTGGCGTTCACCGGTTTCAGACCAGTTGAGAGGAGTACGGCACTTTCTGCCATAGAGAATCTCGAATGGGGCTTTGCCCGAGCTGGCTTGAAAGCTGTTGTTGTAAGAGAACTCAGCATAAGGAAGACAATCCTCCCACTTCATGCCGAAAGAGATAACACAGGCTCTGAGCATATCTTCAAGAATTTGGTTGACACGCTCAACTTGTCCACTAGTTTGAGGATGGAAAGCTGTGGTGAAGCGAATGTTGGTGCCCATGGCCTTCTGAAAAGAATCCCAAAACTTGGAGGTAAAGATGCTGCCACGGTCTGAAGAAATCAATTGTGGAATGCCGTGCAAGGAGACAATTCTGGAGGTGTAGAGCTCTGCCAGCTGCGCTGCTGTGATAGACTCTTTGATAGGAAGAAAATGAGCCACTTTGGTGAGCTTGTCGATGACGACGAAGATAGCATCATTTCCACGCTTGGACTTAGGAAAACCAGTCACGAAGTCCATTTCGATATGATCGAACTTCCATTCTGGAATAGCAAGAGGTTGGAGAAGACCAGCTGGTCGTTGGTGTTCTGCTTTCACCCTTCTGCAGACATCACACTCGTTCACGAATTGAGCAATCTCATGCTTCATTCGAGTCCACCAATACGACTGCTTGAGGTCATGGTACATCTTCGAACTTCCAGGATGAATTGACATGAGAGAGTTGTGCGCTTCGTTCATAATGACTTTACGAAGATCACCCTTTGGAACCACGATCCGGTCCTCGAAGAAAAGAGTATCTCTGTCATCAACTCGATAGCACTTGTATTTGGGGATGCTCTTGTCAATACCACGTTTCACCTTCTTCACCATGGTATCCAACAATTGTGCCTCACGAATCTGATCTTCCAAAGTAGGAGAGACGATGAGGTTGGCAAGCAAACCTTGAGGAACAACTTGGAGATTCAACTTGCGGAAAGCCTCACAGAGATCCGGTTGAAAGGGCTTGAGGATTAAGCTGTTGCAATAAGCCTTCCTGCTCAAAGCGTCTGCAATCACATTAGCCTTGCCTGGAGTGTACTCAATACTCGGATTATACTCTTGAATCATTTCGACCCATCGAGTTTGCCTGAGGTTGAGATGAGGCTGAGTGAAGATGTACTTGAGACTCTTGTGATCTGTGAAAATGTCCACTTTCCTTCCCAACAGGAGATGCCTCCATGTTATCAGTGCGTGGACAACTGCCGCCAACTCAAGATCGTGAGTGGGGTAGTTCCTTTCGTTGGGCTTCAACTGGCGAGAGGTATAGGCCACAACCTTCTTCTCTTGCATTAAGACGGCACCTAGGCCCTGAAGAGAAGCATCACAGAATACTTCATAAGGCTTGGATTCATCAGGAGGAGTCAGAACTGGAGCAGTGACGAGTTTCTCTTTGAGAGTGTTGAAAGCAACGTCACACTCAGGAGACCAGACATATTTCACATGTTTCTGGAGGAGGTTGGAAAGAGGCTTAGCAATCTTGGAGAAATTCTCAACGAATCTTCTGCAATAGCTTGCAAGTCCAAGAAAACTGCGAAGCTGCTTGACATTCTGAGGGGGTTGCCAATTCAAAACTGCAGACACCCTCTCTGGATTAATAGCAATGCCCTTGGCAGAGATGATATGACCAAGATAAAGAACTTCATCAAGCCAGAATTCACATTTGGAGAACTTCGCATATAATTGATACTCTCTGAGCTTGTCGAGCACCAATCGCAAATGTTTGGCATGATCCTTCTTATTCTTGGAGAAGACCAAAATATCATCGAGATAGACCAAGACAAATTCGTTGATGTAGGGGTTGAAGATGAAATTCATCAAGCGAGTGAAATATGGAGGAGCATTGACAAGGCCGAAAGACATGACAGTATATTCATAAGAACCAAAGCTTGTTCTGAATGCTGTCTTGGGAATATCTTCTTCATGAATGCGAATCTGATGATAACCCATACGAAGGTCCAGCTTGGAGAACACCTTAGCACCTTTGAGTTGCTCAAATAGCTCATTGATGTTGGGAAGTGGGTACTTGTTCTTGATAGTCTTCTTGTTCAATGGACGGTAATCGACGCAAAGTCGGTCCGTGCCATCCTTCTTCTTGACAAAAAGAACACCACAACCCCACGGAGAAGAACTCGGTCTGATCAGACCCAGACGTTCTTGTTTATCGAGTTGAATCTTCAATTCCTTGAGTTCATCTGGTCCAAGCTTGTAAGGACGCTTGCAAACGGGTTCCGTGCCAGGCTCAAGATCAATAACGAATTCAACTGGCCGGCAGGGAGGCATACCCGGAAGCTCTTCTGGAAAAACATCTTGGTACTCACAAACGACTGGAATCTGAGAGATAGCCTCCAATTCATCATTCTCACTGAGAGAAAACAACCGAATGGTATCATCACGAGAAGCATAGATGATCACACCTTTCGAAGTGTGAGTCAATTTGATTTTCCTGGCAGCACACTCAAGCTGAGCCTTGTGCTTAGAAAGCCAGTCCATCCCGAGAATAAGATCAATATCAGAGTCACCAAGCACCATTGGAGAAGATAGAAATTTATAGTCGCCCATCTTGATAGAAACATCCGGAACCACCATACTAGAGCTCAAACGCTTGCCCGGAGAAACGATATCCATGGGTTTACCCCAATTTGAAGAAGAGAACTCATGCTTGGCAAAGAATGGTCTTGACATGAAACAATGCGATGCACCAGTATCAAATAAGACTTTTGCAGGAATATCATTAACAGGAAGATTACCCATGATCACTTCAGAAGAATCCTCTGCTTGAGTTGCGTTCATCATGTTCACCTTGGCGTGCTTAGGATTATGCTTGACCACTGCATTGTTGGAAGATTTCACAGGAGGAGGAGGGGGAAGGCGCCTTTGGTTGAAGCACTTGTCCGCATAGTGACCCTTTTGCTGACATTTCCTGCAAGTCACCTCTGAGAGCGGACGATGATAAGGAGCACTTGGCCTTGGAGCTTGGTTCTGAGACTTGTTCTGATAACCAGGGTTGGGTGGGTGGGAAGATCCACGGCCACTTGAATTCTTCTGTTGATAAGGCTGACGGAACGGAGGAGGAGGAGGCAACCAGAACTTCTGTTGCTTAGCTGCCACAAGTGAAGAAGAAGAAGACTGAACTGCGTCTCTAACTCTCTTCTTAGATGCCTCACACTTGAGCTGAGCAGCTTCTTGTTTCAGCGCCATGTTGTAGAATTCATCATACTTTAATGGCTCGAAAAGCACGAGAGCAAGTTGCAGATCTTCTCTGAGACCATGCCTGAACTGGTAGATCATACTCTTCTCATCAGGAATGTCTTGCCTTGCAAAACGAGAGAGCTTCTGGAACTGAGTGTTGTATTGATAGACAGACATGGTGCCTTGCTTGAGATTGCGGAATTCCTCACGCTTAAGCTCAACAACACTTTCTGGAATGTGGTGAGCTTTGAAGTCACGACGGAAATCATCCCAGGTTATCACACGACCTCCTCTGGAATCTTTGTATTGCTGGAACCACTCAGCAGCTTGATCTTTGAGTTGAAAAGAGGCAAACTTGACAAAGTCCTCAGGTCTCACATTGCTGCACTCGAAATGCATGCTGATGTCCACGAGCCAATCGTCTGCGTCTGTTGCCTCGACACAGTAGCTGAAGGTCTTTGGCTGATTAGCAAGGAACTGGTTGAGTGAAGCGAAGTGCGGCTGATTGTTGCCTTGGCCTTAATTCTCTTGATTAGCTTGCCCTTGGTTGCGATCTTGCAAGAGCTGAATCAGAATCTGAGCATTGGCATTTGTGGCAGTCATCAGGGCCTGCCAAGCTTCCGGAGGTGGAGGCGGTGGCGGAGGGTTAGCCTGGTTCCCTTCATTGCGTTCCGGATTCTGACGCGTTGGTGGAGCCATCCTGAAGAGGGTGACATCCATTAGCATCTTGACAGAGATATATTGAAGCTAAATCAAAGGAACGAAATTGCAACATATAGTCTTCACAATTAACATTCGAACGAGAATGAACGAATGAATTCCAATGTAAAATATCACACTTCCAAAAGCTGAGAAGCCACTTAGAACAAGGTAAGGAATAAAATCAACAAGGTACAGATGTGAACAAATACTTGGTAAGGATTACCCAATCACAAACCAAATATCTGCGGAAGAAATACTAGAGCTACATGAATTCCCACTTATAAACTCCCGAAACTTTCTGGTTATGCAATCAGGTGTTGGGGATACAGGGGAAGCATAATATCTCACCCAAACTAGCAAATCCTACAACCAGCTGTTTCCATCCTTCAACACATAACCAAGAAAGCTTCGGAAATCGTCTACCTCAACCTTCGAAAAGCATCCGTTATACAAGTCATGGCAATACTCCCGCACTCGCCTCAGTACTGGGCTATCAGGGTTATCTCACCAACAACTGTACAAAAGAGATTTTCGATGTCGGCGTACTAAACTCAGGTATTCCAAAACCGCAACGATAAGATTATGACGACAACACCTCGGAGCTCAACTCCCCGGGACACTTCCACAACCCCTAAATGTCAGGAGGCAACCAAGACAATGTTGTCATCATAAAACCATCGGAACGATTGTAATATACCCGCGTAATCCTAAAAAAAAATTAGTGAAATTTGAGAAGAGAAGAGTCAAAACTCTATGTCAGGATGCCTTACCAGAATGTCGAAGGGATTGGGGAGTAAAAAGAATTCCTAAACTCTCTGATATATAATTCCTAAATGACTCAAAACATTTTTCTAGACACAACTCGGCCACTAAAGACGATCAAACAGTGGGGGCTCCTAAGGTCGGGGAAAGGCTCTGATTACCAACTTGTAACGCCCTCGATGCGGCTATATCTACCACGTGTCGAGGCATGACTTAGAGGCATAACCGCATTGAAAGCAATGTCGCAAGTGAGGTAATCTTCACACAACCCATGTAATACATTAAGGGAAAGAGATACATAGTTGGCTTACAGTCGCCACTTCACACAGTACATAAATAAACATACATCGTTCAAATTACACTCAAGGTCCGACTACGGTACCAAAATGAAAGAAGACTACCCCAAATGCTACATAGATCCCCGGATCACCCAACTGGGCTCCACTACTGATCATCTGGAAAAGAAACATAGTAACGGCCACGTTCCTCATCGAACTCCCAAGTGAGCTCGGTCGCGTCATCTGCACTAACATCGTTGGTACCTGCAACTGTTGTGGTAGAATCTGTGAGTCATGGGGGACTCAGCAATCTCACACCCGCGAGATCAAGACTATTTAAGCTCATAGGTAGGAAAGGGGTTGTGAGGTGGAGCTGCAGCAAGCGACTAGCATATATGGTGGCTACAACGCAAAAGAGAGCGAGAAGAGAAGGCAAAGCACGGTCGTGAAGCTAGAAGTGATCAAGAAGTGATCCTGAAATGACCTACGTCAAACATTACTCCAACACCGTGTTCACTTCCCGGACCCCGCCGAGAAGAGACCATCACGGTAACACACACGGTTGATGTGTTTTAGTTAAGGTCAACTTCGGGTTTTCTACAACCGGACATCAACAAATTCCCATCTGCCTCATAACCGCGGGCACGGCTCTCGAAAGATAATACCCTGCAGGGGTGTCCCAACTTAGCCCATTATAAGCTCTCACGGTCAACGAAGGATATTCCTTCTACCGGGAAGACCCGATCAGTCTCGGAATCCCGGACTACAAGACCTCTCGGCAGTAATAAAACAAGTCCAGCAAAGCCGCCCGATTGTGCCGACAAATCCTGATAGGAGCTGCACATATCTCGGTCTCAGGGCACATCCGGATAAGTCAAGCTACGAGTAAAACCAGGCCTCGAGTTTCCTCGAGGGGGCCCCGCAGGCTGCTCGGTTCGAACCAGCACTTAGAGAAGCACTGGCCCGGGGGGGCTAAAATAAAGATGACCCTCGGGCTCGCGAAAACCCGGGGGAAAAAGGGTAGGTGGTGGCAAATGGTAAAACCAATGTTGGGCCTTGTTGGAAAAGTCTTATTCAAAGCGAACTGTCAAGGGGGTCCCATAAATCACCCAACCGTGTAAGGAACGCAAACTCCGGGAACATAACACCGGTATGACGGAAACTAGGGTGGCAAGAGTGGAACAAAACACCAGGCATAAGGCCGAGCCTTCCACCCTTTACCAAGTATATAGATGCATTAATTAAATAAGAGGTATTGTGATAACCCAACAAGTAAACATGTTCCAACAAGGAAACAACAAGTCCATGTTCCAACAAGGAACAAACTTCATCTTCACCTGCAACTAGCGACGCTATAAGAGGGGCTGAGCAAAAGCGGTAACATAGCCAAACAACGGTTTGCTAGGACATGGATGGTTAGGGGCTGACATGGCAATATGGGTGGCATGAAATAGCAAGTGGTAGGTATCGCAGCATAGGCATAGCAAAAGAGCGAGCATCTAGCAAGCAAAGATAGAAGTGATTTCGAGGGTATGGTCATCTTGCCTGCAAGAGTTTCAGAGTTGTCAAAAGCTTGGTCCTCGAAAGCGTTCTCAACGGAATCCTCGTTCACGTACTCGTCTCCCGGCTCTACCCAAGACAAGAGAACAAGCAAAGGAACCAATATCAACCACGATGCAATGCGCAAGCAATATGATGCAAAACATGGCAATGACATGCGAGAGGTGATATGCAATGCGTATGCATGCTCCGGGAGGACAAGGATGAACAGGGCATAATCTTGGCAAACCAAGCATGCCACTGGATAGATGAGGTGATTTCGGTTGAAATCGATATAAAGTTCACCGGAATCGGATGCACGGTTTGCAAATGGCAAGCAATACAAGAATGACACGAATCTGCCATTAACAGCATGATGCTACTTAGCAAGCAACAAGTAATTAAGCTACTGCACCCAAACATGACAACAAAGCATATGACAGTAAACTACTCAAAATGCTTGACAAAAGATGAACACTGAGCTACGGTTAAATCACATCATAACAGGTCCAAACAAGCATGGAAAAAGTGCAAAAGATAACAGGTTCACAGACTTAGTGAAAATATCAACAAAGCAGAATAATATGCTACAGGATCAGAACATAGCAAAATAAGGCACGGAATGAATCTACACATAGCACTTGACAAAAGTCTCTTACTGACCATAAGCCAAAAAGGATCAGAAAATATGATTACACCCATGTCAAATAAGCAAGTTTCGTTACAGGTTACAGACTTTGCAGAAAACTGGACATGTCAAAAACAGATAACGACTAGGCATGTTCGTGAGCTCGATGCACTCACTACAGAGCATTGAATGATAAACTAAGCATACATACATCAAGAAGACAGGGCATAGGAACTAGACATGGCAAGAACGACATCATATGATGTAAGGACCAACTACACCAAGCTTGGCAAAATCGAATAACATGTAAACAATCTGCCAGCAACATTTTGAAGCAAAAGTAGAGCTCGATTGACTCAAGCTGTGGCACTCCATAATTGCAAACAAAGGCATGGATGGATTGAGCAAATCCTAAAGTTCAAAAAATCCTTACTGATCATGCTCAAATTATGCCTAGATCTCTCAGAAACAACATGAATACATGGCATGAAAATAACACCAGTCAGGGACTTATTGAAATGACTAAGTCTCTGAAATCAGCAACATCAAGTGACCTTGTTTGCATGCTTGTGCTAGTCACCACAAGTATCACAAAAATACATGGCAAAATTCTCTGGAAAGTTAACATGGCATATTTCAAAACTCATGTAGAACTCAACTTCATAGGAGGTACACATCAATCATGGCAAAAATAACAAAAGTGCATGTTCAGATAAGATCCAGCAACTAACATCAAATAGCCCTCTTCTAACAGCATTTCGGGCATCGAGATGACCTCAAATGGAAATGATGCAATGCAGAAATATGATGTACTCTTCGAGGCGAATAATTTGACATATTATACGCGCGAAACGGAGCTACGGATGCAAAGTTATGTCAGGTTGAACATGCGATGATGATGATGAAATTAATAGACTTGGAGAAAAATCGGGTTCGGGGAAAGTCAACCCCTCCGGCACGCGGCTCGAGGCGGGGCGGATCTGGCGGATCCGGGGCGGCGACGGGCGGAGCCGGCGAGGCGGCGGCGCGCGGCGGGCGGCGGAGACGGGCGCCGGCGACGGGGCGGTGACGGGCGCCGGCGCGGCGACCGCGGGGAGGCGGCGGCGCACGGCGGAGGGCTCGGGGCGCGGCGAGCGGCGGCTCGGCGCGGGAGGCGGCGACCGGAGCGGCGGCTCGGTGCCGGCGGGAGGAGGCGGCGGCGGCGACTCGGACAGACGGGCGGCGTCCGGCGGCGGCGGGGCGATTTGCTTGGGTTATTGGGCTGTTTTGAAGGGGTGTTGGGCTGCAACACACACGAGGCCTTCACGGTTGCCCGGTTAACCGTTGGAGTACCAAACGAACTCCGATTGAGCCGAAACTTGACAGGCGGTCTACCGGTGCTATACCGAGGACACATGTCAAACCTCGGTCCCTTCCGAGAATGTTTAATACCCGCTCACGAAGAAATGTAAAAGGGGACGCCGGGAGACATAGGAGCGCCGGATTGCAAAACGGACAACGGGAAAGATGCTCGGATTTATGAGACGAACACGTATGCGAATGCGATGCCCATGATGACATGATATGAAATGCATGACATGAACAAAATACAACACGAAGAGAACCCAACCACGGAGGGAATATCGTAACACATAGCCGGAAATGGCAAGAGTTGGATTACAAATATGGCAAGTTACATCTGGGGCGTTACACTTATCAAAAGCAACACATGAAAATTACTTCCAAAGTGATAGATATCCAAGAACGATATAATAAAAACTTTCATGAAGATCACTGGACAAAATAAACTTGATTCCTTGTAATAGTTTTGAGATATGATGATGTGATATGTGAGTCATGTTGACGAGTAGTTATGCTTTAGTAAGAATATTGGAGTTAATGTTGGTGATTCCCTATGCAATCACGTAAGTCAATAGTTATGAAATGAAATTATATCCTACTTGCGGTGCATTATTCGGTGTTAATTATGCTTAATGCTCGCTTATGAGATTATTCGTTTCTTGGTTGGTCGCTTCTCATTTTGCACTAAGTATGATCACTACTTGTGTATCCAAAATCCTTTAAACCGGTTTAGCCACATGAGTCCACTATACCTACCCATATGCGGCATTCTTTTTCCGTTATAAGCAAATTTGTATGTGCCATCTCTAATATTCAAAATAAATTTCTCTGTGTGCTCGTACCGCTCGCAAGGCGGTGAGGGGTGGCTAATATTTTCCATGCTAGATGTGTTATTCTCACGATGAGTGTTTATTAACTTGTCATTGCACGAGAGTAAGGCAAAGGTATTAGGGATGCCCAGTCCCGAAATGAAAAATGAATTTACTTTATGTTGTCAAATAATAAATTCCTTGGAAAGTGTTGGTATGGAAGGCACCCGTGGATATGGTTAACCATGAAAAGTGAAAGTATGGTTGAAAAAGGAATAAACTTTATTTTCTATTTGGGAACCGCCTATGATATATCTAGCATGGAAAGTGTTGGGAACTCTAAGTCATTTTCATTGGTGGGAAAATTATGCCTCTCAAAATGTTTTTATCTCTCAATTTTTGCTTTGAGCTCTGGCACCTCTACAAATCCCTACTTCCCTCCGCGAAGGGCCTTTCTTTTACTTTATGCAATTTTTATTTTTAATTTGAATCTCCATCTTCTCTTATAAAGCACCAACTAGGGGGCACTATGATCGTACTTGAGCATTGGTGTAGCTAATATGCGAGTGTGTTTTATGGATGGATCAATGACTGAGCATGATGGGCTGAGGATAACTTATTTTAGTGTTGATATTTTGAAAGACATGGTTGCCTATTGATATGCTTGAGTATTTAAGTCTCATGTCAAACCTAGACTATTGCTTTGAACAATATAAAAGTCCAAATGTCCATCTATAAAGAAAAGAATATCAGATGACATGTTAGGCAGCATTCCAGATCAAAAATTCTGTTTTTATCATTTACCTACTCGAGGACGAGCAGGAATTAAGCTTGGGGATGCTGATACGTCTCCAACGTATCTATAATTTTTTATTGTTACATGCTGTTATATTATCATTCTTGGATGTTTTATAATCATTTTATAGTCATTTTTTGGTACTAACCTATTGACATAGTTCCAAGTGCCAGTTGTTGTTTTCTGCATGTTTTTACATCACAAGAAATCAATACCAAACGTAGTCCAAACATAGCGAAACTTTTTTTGGATTTTTTTGGACCAGAAGACATCCAGCGGGACGGAGAAGCGCCTGGGGGTGCTCCGAGGGGAGCACAACCCACCAGGGCGCACCAGGAGGCCCAGGCGCGCCCTGGTGGGTTGGCCCCACCTCGGGTGCCCCGTGAACCGACTCTTTGCTCTATAAATACCCCAATATTCCAGAAACCCTAGGGGAGTCGACAAAAATGAATTCTAGCCGCCGCAGAGTCCAGAACCACCAGATCCAATCTAGACACCATCACGGAGGGGTTCACCACTTCCATTGTTGCGTCTCCGATGATGTGTGAGTAGTTCATTGTAGACCTACGGGTCCGTAGTTAGTAGCTAGATGGCTTCCTCTCTCTCGTTTGATTCTCAATACAATGGTCGCTTGGAGATCCATATGATGTAACTCTTTTGCGGTGTGTTTGTCGGGAATAGATGAACTTTGAGTTTATGGTTAGATCTATCCTTTTTATCCATGAAAGTTATTTGAGTTTCTTTGATCTCGCATATGCATGATTGCTTATAGTCTCGTATTTCTTCTACGATATTTGGGTTTTGTTTGGCCAACTCGATCTATTTATTTGAAGTTCTATTAATTGCCCAACAGTAATTTGTTCACCCACCGTTTGCTATTTTCCTCGAGAGAAGCCACTAGTGAAACCTACGGCCCCCATGTCTCTTTCTCATATTATTTGCCTTTGAGATCTATTTTCCTTTGCTTTTATTTTCAGATCTGTTAAACCAAAAATACAAAAATACCTTGATGCAATTTATTCTTATTTATTTTATCTCGCATTCCCACGATCCAATCTATCATATTTTTATCACGTTCGTTTGCCAATTTCTGGCGCCGCTACCAGAAAGGGATTGACAACCCCTTTAATACCTCGGGTTGCGAGTATTTGTTATTTGTGTGCAGGTGTTGTTTAAGTAGTGTTGCTTGGTTCTCCTACTGGTTCGATAACATTGGTCCCATCACTTAGGGAAATACCTACCGCCGTTGTGCCGCATCATCCCTTCCTTTTTGGGGAAATACCGACGTAGCTTCAAGCTGCATCAATGGTGTTTTAAATGTAGAAGAAAATTTGGAGCACTAATAAACTATCATGTCAAAATTTGAAACTTTCAGGGGTCATTTTTCCTTTTTAAGACATTTAAGGGAATTTCTAGCCATTTAATTACTGTAATTCAAATTTGAACTACATGTACATGCGACAGCTAACCATAACGGTTTAAAAAGTCATATATGAATGCTTGTGTGCGAGTTAATTCCATGCGCAGTAAATTGGACGGAATTTTCAAACATATTGATGTCACGGCTTGGACACAAAGCATCGAGTGCCATGGCATTGAAATTCCAAAAAATTCAAAAATGATCAGAAACATGTGAAACCTTGCTTGATGTAATGGCATGGCACCAAGATGGTGTGGTAAAAAAATTGACCTGTTTGATGAAAGTTTGGACACACACCCCTCCCAAATCCGGAGCAACTCGCTAGAAGGCTCGTGGTTTCGAGAGGGCACAATGGATCTTAGATGACGAACCGGTGGTAACTTCCTCTTATGGCCTTCCAAAATTTTCTACAATTAACATGCACTAATACAACTGTCATGTCAAAATTTGGAAATTCCCGGGGTCATTTGACCTTTTTAAGACATTTAAGTGATTTTATAGCCATTTAATGACCATAATTCAAATTTGAACTATATGTACATGCAACAACTAACCATGACGGTATGAAAAATCATATTTGTATACTTGTGTGCGAGTTAATTCCATGTGCAGTAAATTGGAAGGAGTTGTCAAACATATTGGTGTCACGGCTTGGACACAAGCATGGTGTGGCATGGCATTTAAGTTTGAAAAAATTTAAAAATGATCAGAAATACATGAAACCTTGCTTGACATAATGGCATGGCACCAGGATGGTGTGGTAAAAAATTGTCCTGTCTAACGAAAGTTTGGACATACACCCTCACAAATCGGAGCTACTCACTAGAAGGCCCGTGGTTCCGAGAGGACACAATGCATCTCTGATGACGAACTGGCGATAGCTTCCTCTTATGGCCTTCAAATTTTTTCTATAGTTAACATGCACTAATACAACTGTCATGTCGAAATTTGGAAAATTTCAGGGTATTTGACCTTTTTAAGACATTTAAGTGATTTTTCTAGCCATTTAACGACCGTAATTCAAATTCGAACTACATGTACATCCAAAAGCTAACCATAATGAATTTGAAAAATCATATTTGTGTACTTGTGCGCGAGTTAATTCCATGTGCAGTAAATTGCAAGATTCTCAAACATATTGGTGTCACGGCTTGGACACAAAGCATCAAGTGCAGGCCATGCCATTTAAATTCCAAAAAAATGAAAAATGATCAGAAACACATGAAACCTTGCTTGACGTAATGGCATGGCACCACAATGGCGTGGTAATAAAATTGGCTTGTTTGACGAAAGTTTGGACACACGCCCCTCACAAACCGGGACAACTCACTAGAAGGGGCGTGGTTCTGAGAGGGCACAATGCGTGTTTGATGATGAACTAGCGATAGCTTCCTCTTGTGTCCTTCAAAAAATTTCTACAATTAACATGCACTAATACAACTGTCATGTCAAATTTTGGAAAATTCCAGGGGTCATTTGACCCATTTAAGATTTCTAAGTGATCTTCTAGCCATTTAATGATCGTAATTCAAATTTGAACTACATGTACATGCAACAGCTAACCATAACGATTTTAAATATCATATTTGTGTAGTTGTTGTGTGCGAGTTTATTCCATGTGTAGTAAATTGGAAAGAATTTTCAAACATATTGGTGTCACGGCTTGGACACATGCATGGAGTGCCATGGTAACACAAAATAAGCATTCATCTCTTATATGAGGAAAGAAAATATAAATATCTGGCAATACAACCGGGCCCCACATGATTGGTGCTCTATTTCACGCCTCGAGGTTTCGAAGGTGAGTGGCACGGGTTATTAATCAGACGCGGTTCTGTATTGGAAACCGCCAGCTATTAAGTTCACACACGGATTTTGCTGCGGGAATCGTGTACAATTCAAACTACAATACTCGTAAATTCTCGCGACCGGTGTGTGTACTGTTCTCATTGATCTAGATTCCGGCTGCCAATAAATACTACATTGCTCACATCGTCCCACCTGCATTCTCATCCACGTCCTCCCCTTGCTCGCCCTCTCTCTCGCACACACAAATCTCTGCCATGGCGCCGCCGATCTGCCCACGCACCGACGCGGAGGCTGCTACCTCTTGAGCTTGCGTTGGTTTTCCCCGAAGAGGAGAGGATGATGCAGCAGAGTAGCGTAAGTATTTCCCTCAGTTTTTGAGAACCAAGGTATCAATCCAGTAGGAGGCCACGCTCAAGTCCCTCGTACCTGCACAAATCGATAGCAACTCGCAACCAACGCGATTAGGGGTTGTCAATCCCTTCACAGTCACTTACGAGAGTGAGAACTGAGAGATAATGTTTTTGGTATTTTTGATATAGAGATGCAAAGTGAAAAGTAAAAGGCAAAGTAAAAAGTAAAGCAAGATTAAAGTGATTGAGATGTTGGAGAACGTTGCAGAAAACAAAATTTTTTCCTACGTTTCACCAAGACCAATCTATGGAGTCAACTAGCAATGAGAGGAGAGTGCATCTACATACCCTTGTAGATCGCGAGCGGAAGCGTTCAAGAGAACGGGGATGATGGAGTCGTACTCGCCGTGATCCAAATCACCGATGACCAAGTGCCGAACGGACGGCACCTCCGCATTCAACACACGTACGGAGCGGATGACGTCTCCTCCTTCTTGATCTAGCAAGGGGGAAGGAGAGGTTGATGAAGATCCAGCAGCACGACGGCGTGGTGGTGGATGCAGCAGTGAACGCAGCAGGGCTTCGCCGAGCTTCTGCGAGAGGGAGAGGTGTAGCAGGGAAGAGGGAGGCACCAAGACTTGGGTGCGGCTGCCCTCCCTCCCCCCTTTATATAGGCCCCCTAGGGGGGTGCGCCAGCCCTAGGAGATGGGATCTCCTGGGGGGGCGGCGGCCAAGGGGGAGGCTTGCCCCCCAAGGCAAGTGGAGGCGCCCCCCACCCTAGGGTTTCCAACCCTAGGCGCAGGGGGGGCCAAGGGGGGCGCACCAGCCCACCAGGGGCTGGTTCCCCTCCCCACTTCAGCCCATAGGGTCCTCCGGGATGGGTGGCCCCACCCGATGGACCCCCGGGACCCATCCGGTGGTCCCAGTACAATACCGGTGACCCTGAATCCTTCCCGATGGCCGAAACTGCACTTCCTACATATAATTCTTCACCTCCGGACCATTCCGGAACTCCTCGTGACGTCCTGGATCTCATCCGGGACTCCGAACAACTTTCGGATTACTGCATACTCATATCTCTACAACCCTAGCGTCACCGAACCTTAAGTGTGTAGACCCTACGGGTTCGAGAGACATGCAGACATGACCGAGACGACTCTCCGGTCAATAACCAACAGCGGGATCTGGATATCCATGTTGGCTCCCACATGCTCCACGATGATCTCATCAGATAAACCACGATGTCGAGGATTCAATCAATCCCGTATACAATTCCCTTTGTCAATCGGTACGTTACTTGCCCGAGATTTGATCGTCGGTATCCCAATACCTCGTTCAATCTCGTTACCGGCAAGTCACTTTACTCGTACTGTAATGCATGATCCCGTGACCAACCACTTGGTCACATTGAACTCATTATGATGATGCATTACCGAGTGGGCCCAGAGATACCTCTCCGTCATACGGAGTGACAAATCCCAATCTCGATCCGTGTCAACCCAACAGATGCTTTCGGGGATGCCTGTAATATACCTTTATAGTCACCCAGTTATGTTGTGACGTTTGGCACACCCAAAGCACTCCTACGTCATCCGAGAGTTACACGATCTCATGGTCTAAGGAAATGATACTTAACATTGGAAAAACTTTAGCAAACGAACTACACGATCCTGTGCTATGCTTAGGATTGGGTCTTGTCCATCACATCATTCTCCTAATGATGTGATCTCTTTATCAATGACATCTAATGCCCATAGTTAGGAAACCATGACTATCTATTGATCAACGAGCTAGTCAACTAGAGGCTCACTAGGGACATGTTGTGGTCAATGTATTCACACATGTATTACGATTTCCGGATAACACGATTATAGCATGAACAATAGACAATTATCATGAAAAAGGAAATATAATGATAATCCTTTTATTATTTCCTCTAGGGCATACTTCCAACAGTCTCCCACTTGCACTAGAGTCATTAATCTAGTTACATTGTGATGAATCGAACACCCATAGAGTTCTGGTGTTGATCATGTTTTGCTTGTGGAAGGGGTTTAGTCAACAGATCTGCGACATTCAGATCTCTGTGCACTTTACAAATATCTATGTCTCCATCTTGAACATTTCACGAATGGAGTTGAAGCGACGCTTGATGTGCCTGGTCTTCTTGTGAAACCTGGGCTCCTTGGCAAGAGCAATATCTCGAGTGTTGTCACAGAAGAAAGCGATTGGCCCCGACGCATTGGGTATGACTCCTAGGTCGGAGATGAACTCCTTCATCCATATTGCTTCATGCGCTACCTCCGAGGCTGCCATGTATTCCGCTTCACATGTAGATCCTGCCACGACGCTTTGCTTGCAACTGCACCAGCTTACTGACCCACCATTCAAAATAAACACGTATCCGGTTTGTGACTTGGAGTCATCCAGATCTGTGTCGAAGCTAGCGTCGACGTATCCCTTTACGACGAGCTCTTCGTCACCTCCATATACGAGAAACATGTCCTTAGTCCTTTTCAGGTACTTCAGGATATTCTTGACAGCTGTCCAGTGTTCCATGCCGGGATTACTTTGGTATCTTCCTACCAAACTTACGGCAAGGTTTACATCAGGTCTGGTACACAACATGGCGTACATGATAGACCCTATGGCTGAGGCATAGGGGACGACACTCATCTTTTCTCTATCTTCTGTCGTGGTCGGACATTGAGCTCAGCTCAATTTCACACCTTGCAACACAGGCAAGAACCCCTTCTTGGACTGATACATATTTAACTTCTTCAATATCTTTCAAGGTATGTGCTTTGTGAAAGACCTATGAGGCGTCTTGATCTATCTCTATTGATCTTGAGGCATATAATATGAGAAATGCTACAGAGCTCCCACTCACTTTCTTGTAGACGCAGGCTTCTCCATAAGTCTGCATAAACCCAAACGCTTTGATCATTTCATTAAAGCGAATGTTCCAACTCCGAGATGCTTGCACCAGCCCATAAATGGAGCGCTGGAGCTTGCATACCTTGTTAGCATTCTGAGGATCGACAAAACCTTCCGGCTGCATCATATACAATTCTTCCTTAAGAAAGCCGTTTAGGAATGCCGTTTTGACGTCCATTTGCCATATCTCATAATCATAGTATGCGGCAATTGCTAACAAGATTCGGATGGACTTCAGCTTCGCTACGGGTGAGAAGGTCTCATCGTAGTGAACCCCTTGAACTTGTCGATAACCCTTAGCGACAAGTCGAGCCTTATAAATGGTTACATTACCATCCGCGTCCGTCTTCTTCTTAAAGATCCATTTATTCTCTATCGCTCGCCGATCATCGGGCAAGTCTATCAAAGTCCATACTTTGTTTTCATACATGGATCCTATCTCGGATTGCATGGCTTCAAGCCATTTGTTGGAATCTGGGCCCGCCATTGCTTCTTCATAGTTCGAAGGTTCACCATTGTCTAACAACATGATTTCCAGAACAGGGTTGCCATACCACTCTGGTGCGGAACGTGTCCTTGTGGACCTACGAAGTTCAGTGGCAACTTGATCTGAAGTTTCATGATCATCATCATTAACCTCCTCTCTAATCGGTGGGGGAACCACAGAAACATTTTCTTGAGCTGCGCTACTCTCCGGTTCAAGAGGTAATACTTCATCAAGTTCCACTTTCCTCCCACCTACTTCTTTCAAGAGAAACTCTTTCTCTAGAAAGGACCCGTTCTTGGCAACAAAGATCTTGCCTTCGGATCTGAGGTAGAAGGTATACCCAATGGTTTCCTTAGGGTATCCTATGAAGACGCATTTTTCTGACTTGGGTTCGAGCTTTTCAGGTTGAAGTTTCTTGACATAAGCATCGCATCCCCAAACTTTTAGAAACGATAGCTTAGGTTTCTTCCCAAACTATAATTCATACGGTGTCGTCTCAACGGATTTAGACGGTGCCCTATTTAAAGTGAATGTAGCTGTCTCTAGAGCGTACCCCCAAAATGATAGCGGTAAATCAGTGAGTGACATCATAGATCGCACCATATCCAATAGAGTGCGATTACGACGTTCGGACACACCATTACGCTGAGGTGTCCCAGGCGGCGTGAGTTGTGAAACGATTCCACACTTCCTTAAGTGCGTACCAAATTCGTGACTTAAATATTCTCCCCCACGATCTGATCGTAAGAACTTGATTTTTCTGTCACGTTGATTCTCAACCTCACTCTGAAATTCCTTGAACTTTTCAAAGGTCTCAGACTTGTGTTTCATTAAGTAGACATACCCATATCTACTCAAGTCATCAGTGAGAGTGAGAACATAACGATAGCCACTGCGAGCCTCAACACTCATTGGACCGCACACATCAGTATGTATGATTTCCAATAAGTTGGTTGCTCGCTCCATTGTTCCGGAGAACGGAGTCTTTGTCATCTTCCCCATGAGGTATGGTTCACATGTGTCAAATGATTCGAAATCAAGAGACTCCAAAAGTCCATCTGTATGGAGCTTCTTCATGCGTTTGACACCTATGTGACCAAGGCGGCAGTGCCACAAGTATGTGGGACTATCATTATCAACCTTACATCTTTTGGTATTCACACTATGAATATGTGTAACATTACGTTCGAGATTCATTAAGAATAAACCATTCACCAGCGGGGCATGACCATAAAACATATCTCTCATATAAATAGAACAACCATTATTCTCAGATTTAAATGAGTAGCCATCTCGCATTAAATGAGATCCAGATACAATGTTCATGCTCAAAGCTAGCACTAAATAACAATTATTGAGGTTTAAAACTAATCCCGTAGGTAAATGTAGAGGTAGCGTGCCGACGGCAATCACATCGACCTTGGAACCATTCCCAACGCGCATCGTCACCTCGTCCTTCGCCATTCTCCGTTTATTCCGCAGCTCCTGTTTTGAGTTACAAATATGAGCAACCGCACCGGTATCAAATACCCAGGAGCTACTATGAGTACTGGTCATGTACACATCAATTACATGTATATCATATATACCTTTAGTGTTGCCGGCCTTCTTGTCTGCTAACTATTTGGGGTAGTTCTGCTTCCAGTGTCCCTTTCCCTTGCAATAAAAGCACTCAGTTTCAGACTTGGGTCCATTCTTCGGCTTCTTCCCGGTAGCTGGCTTACCGGGCGCGGCAACTTCCTTGCCGTCCTTCTTTAAGTTCTTCTTACCCTTGCCTTTCTTGAACTTTGTGGTTTTATTGACCATCAACACTTGATGTTCCTTTTTGATTTCTACCTCTGCTGATTTCAGCATTGAATACACCTCAGGAATGGTCTTTTCCATCCCCTGCATATTGTAGTTCATCACAAAGCTCTTGTAGCTAGGTGGGAGCGGCTGAAGGATTCTGTCAATGACCGCCTCGTCCGGGAGGTTAATGTCCAGCTGGGACAAGTGGTTGTGCAACCCAGACATTTTGAGTATGTGCTCATTAACAGAACTATTTTCCTCCATTTTACAATTGTAGAACTTGTCGGAGACATCATATCTCTCGACCCGGGCATGAGCTTGGAAAACCATTTTCAGCTCTTCGAACATCTCATATGGTCCGTGTTGCTCAAAACGCTTTTGGAGCCCCGGTTCTAAGCTGTAAAGCATGCCGCACTGAACGAGGGAGTAATCATCAGCACGCTGCTGCCAAGCGTTCATAACGTCTTGGTTCTCTGGGATGGGTGCTTCACCTAGCGGTGCTTCTAGGACATATTGTTTCCTTGCAGCTATGAAGATGATCCTCAGGTTCCGGACCCAGTCCGTATAGTTGCTGCCATCATCTTTCAGCTTGGTTTTCTCTAGGAACGCGTTGAAGTTGAGCTTAGCGTGGGACATTTGATCTACAAGACATATTGCAAAGTTTATTTAGACTAATTTCATGATAATTAAGTTCATCTAATCAAATTATATAATGAACTCCCACTCAGATTAGACATCCCTCTTGTCATCTAAGTGATACATGATCCGACTTGACTAGACCGTGTCCGATCATCACGTGAGACGGACTAGTCATCATCGGTGAACATCTCCATGTTGATCGTATCTTCCATACGACTCATGTTCGACCTTTCGGTCTCTTGTGTTCCGAGGCCATGTCTATACATGCTAGGCTCCTCAAGTCAACCTAAGTGTTTTGCATGTGTAAATCTGGCTTACACCCGTTGTATGTGAACGTTGGAATCTATCACACCCGATCATCACGTGGTGCTTCAAGACAACGAACTTTAGCAACGGTGCACAGTTAGGGGAAACACTTTCTTGAAATTATTGTGAGGGATCATCTTATTTACTACTGTCGTACTAAGCAAATAAGAAACAAAACATGATAAACATCACATGCAATCAAATAGTGACATGATATGGCCAATATCATATTGCTCCTTTGATCTCCATCTTCGGGGCGCCATGATCATCTTCGTCACCGGCATGACACCATGATCTCCATCATCGTGTCTTCATGAAGTTGTCACGTCAACTATTACTTCTACTACTATGGCTAACGCTTTAGCAATAAAGTAAAGTAATTACATGACGTTTATGTTGACACGCAGGTCATAAATAAAATAAGACAACTCCTATGGCTCCTGCCGGTTGTCATACTCATCGACATGCTAGTCGTGATTCCTATTACAATAACATGATCATCTCATACATCACATATATCATTCATCACAACTTTTGGCCATATCACATCACAAAGCACTTGCTGCAAAAACAAGTTAGACGTCCTCTAATTGTTGTTGCATGTTTTACGTGGCTGCAATAGGGTTCTAGCAAGAACGTTTTCTTACCTACGTAAAAGCCACAACGTGATTTGCCAACTTCTATTTACCCTTCATAAGGACCCTTTTCATCGAATCCGCTCCAACTAAAGTGGGAGAGACAGACACCCGCTAGCCACCTTATGCAAGTAGTGTATGTCAGTCGGTGGAACCTGTCTCACGTAGGCGTACATGTAAGGTCGGTCCGGGCCGCTTCATCCCACAATACCGCTGAAGCAAAATAAGACTAGTAACAGCAAGAAAGTTGGCAACATCTACGCCCACAACAAATTTGTGTTCCACTCGTGCAAAGAGAACTACGCATAGACCTATCTCATGATGCCACTGTTGGAGAACGTTGCAGAAAACAAAAAAAATTCCTACGTTTCACCAAGACCAATCTATGGAGTCAACTAGCAACGAGAGGAGAGTGCATCTACATACCCTTGTAGATCGCGAGCGGAAGCGTTCAAGAGAACGGGGATGATGGAGTCGTACTCGCCGTGATCCAAATCACCGATGACCAAGTGTCGAACGGACGGCACCTCCGTGTTCAACACACGTACGGAGCGGATGACGTCTCCTCCTTCTTGATCCAGCAAGGGGGAAGGAGAGGTTGATGAAGATCCAGCAGCACGATGGCGTGGTGGTGGATGCAGCAGTGATCGCAGCAGGGCTTCGCCGAGCTTCTGCGAGAGGGAGAGGTGTAGCAGGGGAGAGGGAGGTACCAAGACTTGGGTGTGGCTGTCCTCCCTCCCCCCTTTATATAGGCCCCCTAGTGGGGTGCGCCGGCCCTAGGAGATGGGATCTCCTAGGGGGGCGGCGGCCAAGGGGGAGGCTTGCCCCCCAAGGCAAGTGGAGGCGCCCCCCCTAGGGTTTCCAACCCTAGGCGCAGGGGGCCCAAGGGGGCGCGCACCAGACCACCAGGGGCTGGTTCCCCTCCCCACTTCAGCCCATAGGGCCCTCCGGGATGGGTGGCCCCACCCGGTGGACCCACGGGACCCATCCGGTGGTCCCAGTACAATATCGGTAACCCCGAATCCTTCCCGATGGCCGAAACTGCACTTCCTACATATAATTCTTCACCTCCGGACCATTCCGGAACTCCTCGTGACGTCCTGGATCTCATCCGGGACTCTAAACAACTTTCGGATTACTGCATACTCATATCTCTACAACCCTAGCGTCACCGAACCTTAAGTGTGTAGACCCTACGGGTTCGAGAGACATGCAGACATGACCGAGATGACTCTTCGGTAAAAAACCAACAGCGGGATCTGGATATCCATGTTGGCTCCCACATGCTCCACGATGATCTCATCGGATGAACCACGATGTCGAGGATTCAATCAATCCCGTATACAATTCCCTTTGTCAATCGGTACGTTACTTGCCCGAGATTCGATCGTCGGTATCCCAATACCTCGTTCAATCTCGTTACCGGCAAGTCACTTTACTCGTACTGTAATGCATGATCCCGTGACCAACCACTTGGTCACATTGAGCTCATAATGATGATGCATTACCGAGTGGGCCCAGAGATACCTCTCCATCATACAGAGTGACAAATCCCAGTCTCGATCCGTGTCAACCCAACAGATGCTTTCGGGGATGCCTATAATATACCTTTATAGTCACCCAGTTACGTTGTGACGTTTGGCACACCCAAAGCACTCCTACGGCATCCGGGAATTACACGATCGCATGGTCTAAGGAAATGATACTTAACATTGGAAAAGCTTTAGCAAATGAACTACACGATCTTGTGCTAGGCTTAGGATTGGGTCTTGTCCATCACATCATTCTCCTAATGATGTGATCTCGTTACCAATGACATCTAATGCCCATAGTCAGGAAACCATGACTATCCGTTGATCAACGAGCTAGTCAACTAGAGGCTCACCAGGGACATGTTGTGGTCTATGTATTCACACATGTATTACAATTTCCGGATAACACAATTATAGCATGAACAATAGACAATTATCATGAATAAGGAAATATAATAATAATCCTTTTATTATTGCCTCTAGGGCATATTTCCAACATGAGATTGATATGATGAGAATAGACCCGGGGGCCCTAGGTTTCACTAGTGGCTTCTCTCAAGAGCATAAGTATTCTACGGTGGGTGAACAAATTACTGTTGAGCAATTGACAGAATTGAGCATAGTTATGAGAATATCTAAGGTATGATCATGTATATAGGCATCACGTCCGTGACAAGTAGACCGACTCCTGCCTGCATCTACTACTATTACTCTACTCATCGACCGCTATCCAGCATGCATCTAGAGTATTAAGTTAGAAACAGAGTAATGCTTTAAGCAAGATGACATGATGTAGAGAGATAAATTCATGCAATATGAAATAAATCCCATCTTGTTATCCTCGATGGCAACGATGCAATACGTGCCTTGCTGCCCCTTATGTCACTGGGAAAGGACACCGCAAGATCGAACCCAAAGCTAAGCACTTCTCCCATGGCAAGAAAAACCAATCTAGTAGGCCAAACCAAACTGATAATTCGAAGAGACTTGCAAAGATAACCAATCATACATAAAAGAATTCAGAGAATATTCAAATATTATTCATAGATAGACTTGATCATAAACCCACAATTCATCGATCTCAACAAACACACCGCAAAAATAAGATTACATCGAATAGATCTCCACAAGAGAGGGGGAGAACTTTGTATTGAGATCCAAAAAGAGAGAAGAAGCCATCTAGCTAATAGCTATGGACCCGAAGGTCTGAGGTAAACTACTCACACTTCATTGGAGAGGCTATGATGATGTAGAAGCCCCCCTTGATGATGGCCCTCTCCGGCGGAGCTCCGAAACAGGCCCCAAGATGGGATCTCATGGATACAGAAGGTTGCGGCTGTGGAATTAGGTTTTTGGCTCCTGTTCTGATCGTTTGTGGGTATGTAGGTATATATAGGAGGAAGGAGTACGTCGGTGGAGCTTCGGGGGGCCCACGAGGCAGGGGGCGCGCCCTAGGGGGGGTGCCCCCACCCTCGTGATCGCCTCTCTGATGCCTTGGCGTAGGGTCCAAGTCCCCTGGATCACATTCGGTGAGAAAATCACGTTCCCGAAGATTTTATTCCGTTTGGACTCCGTTTGATATTCTGTTTCTCCGAAACACTGAAATAGGCAAAAAAAAACAACAATTTTGGGCTGGGCCTCCGGTTAATAGGTTAGTCCCAAAAATATTATTAAAGTGGAAAGTAAAGCCCAATATAGTCCAAAATAGTAGATAATATAGCATGGAGCAATCAAAAATTATAGATATGTTGGAGACGTATCAGGCATCCCCAAGCTTAATTCTTGCTCGTCCTTGAGTAGGTAAATGATAAATAGAATTTTTGATGCGGAGTGCTACTTGGCATAATTTCAATGTAAAACTTCTTAATTGTGGTATGAATATTCAGATTCGAAATATTCAAGACAAAAGTTCATATTGACATAAAAAAATAATACTTCAAGCATACTAATAAAGCAATTATGTCTTCTCAAAATAACATGGCCAAAGAAAGTCATCCCTACAAAATCATTGTAACGCCCGGATAATTAGGCTATAGTAATCCCACGTTAATGATGCCACTTCACCACGGTTACTGTTGTTAAACTTGCGTTGATCCAAAACAGATTCAAAATTCAAGTTTGAGTTAATGGCAAACCACAAAAGTTTTCAAAACAATAAAACTAAAATGTTCTAAATGAGCCAAACAATTCATAGGGAATTAAGGTAGAGAAACCACACTGTTATAGTATGTCTAGATGCACTAAGATAATAGAAACAACAAAAAAACAATTATTTAAATACCTTTAGTAATTAATAAAAATATCAAACGAAATTATTTGAGGACTAGACTTGTTGTGATAGAGGACTAAGTTGAAATACTAATTTAGATGCTAAGTGTATATTTTACAAAAACTAAAATAATAGGAAACAAAAGTAAAACATAAAATAAAAGGGAAAATAAATAAAAATAAAATGTTGCAAAGAAAACAAAAAGGAAAGGGAAACAACCCACCCCTGTCCCACTGGGCTTTGGCCCACTACACCTTGCCAGCCCACCTAACCCCCCTCATCCCTAACCTCTCGCTACAGTGGGAGGCAAGGCAACCGTGGCGGCCATCCCACGGCCATGGCCACGTGCCAGCCATCCACCACATCCCGGTGACCCACAAGACCCCCCATGCGACCACTCTACTAACCGTAGTGCCCCATTCCCCTCACTCGCCCCTCTCCTGTGAGACTCGCTCGTGCCCGAGACACAACCGCCGCCACCTCGTCGATCCCGCGGCCGCCGACCTCCCCTCGTCGCGCCAAGGCGTCCAGGAGCTGCGCCAGCTTCACCTGCTTCGACTACGAGCATCGGCTCAGGCTAGGAGGCCACGAGCGCTCGCCATCGGGCGTCTTCCCCGCGTCGAGTCGCCGCTTCCTCGTCCCGGATCTCGTCCCTCGGCGCTCCCCCGGCCTCCCGAGCACGTCATCGAGGACCGCTGTGAGGCCCTCGTCCGATTCACCTTTGTTCCCGTCTACTTTATCGTCGTTTGGCGCCGCTACTGTCGCGCCCGCGCTCGCTGCGCCCTGGGCTCCCCTAGCTTCGCCTTGCCCCGCGTGCCACACCACGGCTGCGTCCACCAGCGCGCCTACCCGCGCGTCGGCCGGTCGCCGCGCCCCTGCCCCGTCTAGCGCCGCTGCCTCCCGCGCCTTGCCTTAGCGCGCCCACAGCTTCTGCTCCTGGCCGCTTTGCGCTGCTGTTGCTCGTGCCACTACTGCTGCGCTGCTTTGACTGCTGCTTCTCTGCTACGGCTGAGCGCTGCTTGCAACTACTGCATACTCCTGCGCTGCTCTAGCTTGCTGCCCCTGCCAATGCTCTGATCTGCTTGCTAGCAAGCTGCGTTTGCTGATGCTTTTGCTGGTATTGCTGCTTAGGTGATGTCGCTGCCGTTTGCTACTCTGAATAGCTGCTGCTGGCCATGGCCGAGTATGTGTGCTGTGTGCTTGTAGCGTGTTGTGTGTGGAGTGTGTGTCGTGTGTGTGTGTGGCCGACTTGGACACGGCCGTGTGTGGCCGGCCCTTGTGTTAGCTGACTGTTTAGTTTAAGATTAAAACTAGTGTTAGTTAGTCTAATAGCAGATGACATGTGGACCCACGGTTAGTTTAAAGAAAAGGAAATTTAAAAAATGGCTAAGTGTATGACATGTGGCCCCACACACTGTTCATTGGCTGACCAGTCAAATGGTTGACTGGGTCAACCCAACCCAGGGGCCCCACATGTCATGGACTGTGGCTGGCTGCCTCAGGGTATAAAAGGTATTGCACTATTTATATTCAAATTAAAAGAAATCCAAAAATTTCAGAAAAATCTTTAAAACTTTGAAAAATCATATAAAATAAACCGTAACTCGGATTAAAATACTTTGTACATGAAAGTTGCTCAGAACGATGAGGCGAATCCGGATACGCAACCCGTTCATCCGCCACACATCCCTAGCATAGAAAACACGCAACTTTCTCTCTCCGGTTCAGCTGCCCGAAAACGCGAAACACCGGGGATACTTTCGCGGATGTTTCCCCCTTCGTCGGTATCACCTCCTACCGTGTTAGGGCACACTTGGCACTGCACACTATCTTGTCATGTACCGTCGTGCTTATGTTTGCATTATATTTATTGTTTCTTCCCCCTCTTCTCTCGTTAGACACCGAGACCGACGCCGCTGCTACCCAGTACGACTACGGAGTTGACGACCCCTCTCTCTTGCCAGAGCAACCAGGAAAGCCCCCCCCCTTGATCACCCGATATCGCCTACTCTACTCTATACTGCCTGCATTAGAGTAGTGTAGCATGTTACTGTTTTCGTTATTCCTATCCTGATGCATAGCATGTCCTTGTTACTACTGTTGATACCTTTACCTACAATCCTACCTGCTTAGTATAGGATGCTAGTTTACCATCAGTGGCCCTACATTCTTGTCTGTCTGCTGTGCTATACTATCGGGCCGTGATCACTCGGGAGTTGATCACGGGTATATACTATACTTTATACATGATACATGTGGTGACTAAAGTCGGGTCTGCTCGAGGAGTACCCGCGAGTGATTCACGGATTGGGGGCCGAAAGGACCTTTGTCCCAACGGCCCTCTGTGTGGATCTTTGAGGCGGAGCGACAGGGCAGGTTGCGACCACCCGGGTGAGAGGTGGGCCTGGCCCTGTCGGCGTTCGCGGATACTTAACACGCTTAACGAGATCTTGGTATTTGATCTGAGTCTGGCTACTGGCCTATACGCACTAACCAACTACGCAGGAAAGATATGGGCACTCGGCGTCGTGGTATCAGCCGAAGCACTTCGTGACGTCTGCGACTGAGCGGCGCGCGCCGGGTTGGACCGTGTAACGTGACTTCCTTTGTAATGGAGGTTGCTAGGTCTGCTCTCCGGCCGCATACACAACGTGCATGTGTTCAATGGGCGATGGGCTCAGACCCCTGCGCACATAGGATTTAGACCGGCGTGCTGACCTCTCTGTTGAGCCTAGGTGGGGCTGCGACGTGTTGATCTTCCGAGGCCGGGCATGACCCAGGAAAGTGTGTCCGACCAAATGGGATCAAGCGTGTTGGGTTATGTGGTGCACCCCTGCAGGGAAGTAAATCTATTCGAATAGCCGTGTCCCTCGGTAAAAGGACGACCCAGAGTTGTACCTTGACCTTATGACAACTAGAACCGGATACTTAATAAAACACACCCTTTCAAGTGCCAGATATAACCCGGTGATCGCTCTCTAACAGGGCAACGAGGAGGGGATCGCCGGGTAGGATTATGCTATGCGATGCTACTTGGAGGACTTCAGTCTACTCTCTTCTACTTGCTACAAGACGGAGGCGACCAGAAGCGTAGTCTTCGATAAGACTAGCTATCCCCCTCTTATTCTGGCATTCTGCAGTTCAGTCCATCGATATGCCCCTTTACACATATATCCATGCATATGTAGTGTAGTTCCTTGCTTGCGAGTACTTTGGATGACTACTCACGGTTGCCTTGCTCCCCCCTTTTCCCCATATCTCTACCCGATTGCTGCTGCCAGACGATGGAGTCCAGAAGCCAGACGCCACCGTCGATGACGACTCCTACTACACCGGAGGTGCCTACTACTACGTGAAGCCCGCTGACGACGACCAGGAGTAGTTTAGGAGGATCCCAGGAAGGAGGCCTGCGCCTCGTTCGATCTGGATCCCCGTTTGTGCTAGCCATCTTATAGCAACCTTGTTTAATTTATGTCTGTACTCAGATATTGTTGCTTCCGCTGACTCGTCTATGATCGAGCACTTGTATTCGAGCCCTCGCGGCCCCTGGCTTGTATTATGATGCTTGTATGACTTATTTTATTTGTAGAGTTGTGTTGTGATATCTTCCCATGAGTCCCTGATCTTGATCGTACACATTTGTGTGCATGATTAGTGTACGATTGAATCGAGGGCATCACAAGTTGGTATCAGAGCCGACTGCCTGTAGGAATCCCCATTCCCAACTCCTTGGCCGAAGTTGAGTCTAGTCGCTGAAAATTGTTTTACTAATATGGCTGTGCGGCCCATGGGCCCACGTCGCCATTAGGTGGTATTAGGATCTTTTATTCCTCGACCTATACTCTGTGAATCTGATCTCTCTTCTATTCGGGTTAAATGGTTTTGCTAAAAATCTAACTCTAGGTTCTCGTTACCACTTCCTGCCGAAGAACCCTTTCATTACGGATGATCGACTGCTTCAACAGAAGATTCTGACAATACTCTCCGATATTCTCTCGAGACCTTATGCCTGTTGCTTTTGCAATTCCCTACCACCGAAATATCCCTATGGATAAATACTTACACATGTCGTTCTTATTTTTATTCCCAGTCGATCTTGTTATTACAAGGTACTCCGAGAATCCTTTGAGCTTACTGCCTTGCTGTTCTTTGTCACCTGAATACCCCTATGGATAATTCTCGCACTTATTGAGTATCCGCTCATTCCCCGTTGATCATGTGTTTCGTGAAAGACTTCAAAATATCATTCGATCTTCCGAAAATCCCGAGCAGCCTATTGCTCTTGAAATTCTCGCTTGCTTGCACTATGGTTAATCCCATAAGTTTCATAATCTTATTGGCCTCCCTTGTCTTTATCATTTTAAGTCCGTTGATTCAATATGTTGAGGATGCTCGCATTCCTCAGTCGAATCCTAGGATTCATCCTTTCGGCTCAGACGTCATTTGGATATGAGCTGGTTCTTGACCAATCAATGCCTTGATCGTTTGTGTTTCCAAGTCTATTGATCTTATTCATTTTCGATCAGAACGACTGCTTCTGATCCCTTGATTTGGAAATCATAAAATTTCTTTGCATTAAGCTTTGAATTAGTCAGTTGTTTCCGTAATCCGATGTCTTGGCATTCCTTCTTCCTTAGATTGAGTACCAATACTCACATCAGCCCCGTTGTGGACCGCCATACCCATTGCCGGGTTATTATCCGACAATGTCCTTCACAACCAAAATTGTTGTGAGTTCTTTACCTGATACATAATGCCCTTGGTAAATTGTATCATCTGCTTGGCCAACCATGCTCTGCTTTTGAGCTGGTGGTATTTACTATTGAAGCTTGTGGTATATGTTTCCAGGATACCCTGACGGGTTGAACCTATGCCTTCCTTTATATGTGTGAACTCGGAGGTTTTCACGAGTCATACTCATCTGGTATTTCACCAGGTAAAACTTTCAACACTAATGCCTTTATCAATGCGAAAAGTGAATGGAAGGTTATACATTGAAGAAGTGGGAGTCGACCTTGAAACTTGCATTCATGCCCAGGGACACGATGTATAACTTATCATGGAAGCTGCTCGTAAAAATAGTTTCCCCCTTGTTATAAGTTCATCTTGTATCCGTGGTTCGATCCTTTATGATCGTGGATTCCGACCATGTTCTCCTTTAAATACCATTTCTCGTGCAAGTTTAAGAACTTGTCTTCTGCAGAGCAATACCCCTGTCCAACCTCTACTTTGATCTATCGTCGAGTATTACCCCCTGGTACCTCGAGAATATCAAAGAACTGTGTTGCTTCCTATGAATCTTCATCTAGTATTGCTTCTCGCCGTTTTCAGATTTTCCCCGGGTTATGAGTTATTAGTCACTCGAGAACACCGATAAGTGAATTGATTCCGCACTACGATTCAATAACTCTAAGTAATTCTCATTGCTTACGAGTTTAATAATCCTTCAAGTCATTCCTAGCCTGATTGGCTATATCATTATCGTGCTGATTTTAACTGTGCTACCTGGTCCTTATTCCCGGAGTACAACTTTCGACGATGAGCTAAGCTTACGTCGATCTTCCTCATCATATCATTTCGCCTTGATCAGCAAGCTTGATTTCAAGTTTGTGTCATACCTGTGGTTCCAATAACCTCTTGCTTCATCGTTCCTTTGGCTTGATGTCATCGCTGATCGATCACATCCACATGAAATCTCTTGACAAAATTTGTCGTGATCATCATCAACAATTGACTCCTTCCAAGATATCAACTGAATTCATGATGAGAAATACCATCCTTGGCCTCGATGATTTGTTTTATCATCTACCACTTTATTGCCTTCCGTTCAACACAAACTTGTTCGTGTTTTGCGTTATATCTTGCTATCCAGCTTTTGTTCTCTTTTACCTTGGAGTATTACCATCTTTTATATCAAGAATGTCGTGAGAATTTCACCACCTCTGGGAATTCTTAATACAAGTGATGCTTATCACCATCACCATTCTTTCTTGGTCCCCGTGTTGGTTCCAACAAGTGAACGGGGCTGTTTGGATTCTACCCTTCTAGCAACCCTATTGCTTTGAAGATAATGGCCGGCCGTTCATTCTTAGACTATTGATTATTGAATCACCATTCTAACATTGATCATGCTACCTAAGCCCATATTATGGGTGCACTTTTCAACCAATATTTAATTGTGTATGTTTTGCTCGAACACACATCGTTATACCATTTGATCTGGCAAATGTTATCTCCTTGTTCACATAATTGTGGACATCCATGTTTTGTTAATCTCGATGAATTGTCGCTGAGTCCATCAGCCACCTCCTCATCCTCTCCTTGGTTTACTAATGAGCTCTGGTTTCAGAACTCGCTACCATAGTTCATTTACCAAGAATCATATAATGTCATCTCGTCAATTATGTTGCACCTCTTCTTATCAGGCATCCCGAGTCTGACATATCCTAACACCAATCAGATATGAATCCTAGTCAGATATGATGGTTGGGACGCATTTTCCAAGAGTTATAACGTTGGTCTTTATATGACCCAGTAAGGTGATGTCATGCCTAGCACACCTGGCTGGAGGGCCTATTGTTATAGTTCTTCCTTTTAGCATTGTTAACCATTCTTCCATGAGGAAACTGAAAGACTTATTCTATAAGTTGTTCCTGATGAATCCATTGAGTATCCAAAGTCTGACCTTTGCTTGAAGACCATGTCAATGCTATCTCGAAGCATGTCTGTGGTACTCCGATTTTCAACAAGAACATTTGAAGCCCAATGCTAAATGTTTCTTGCTCAATCATCCAAACACCGTTGCCTAGGTAATGTCATGAAATCTCTCTCCCATTACCTAAATGGTATTCTACGTTATATCCTGTCACGGATATCATACTCTGTTTGTCCTTGGGAAGGAAATACCCCTGAAATATGTGTTTAAACACATTTTCCTTTCCATTGTTCTGTTTAACATGGTGATCACCTTTTCCTTTCCATTGGTTTGTTGACCTTTCTTGTGATCTATATAATCTAAGCAGTAATAATTCACTGCTTATGTAAACACCCTGGTGTACAACTCTATTAGTAAGACCCTGTTACTATTGTTGATGACATTCCGATAACCACCGATGGACGAGAACCTTGCCTACTGGTCCGCCTCGTTCAACGAGCAGGAAAATGGTTCTCTTCGTCCCTCGCCCTTGGTACCAATGATGTTGTCAACATAACTGACCGGTTATTCTCTGACATGCCTTGCTTACATGATCGTGCAACACGTCACCCCTCTTCCTACTATTAACCCACATGGTGGGCCCATAACCCACAGTTCCACAGGATCGAAACCTGACTCTCCTGTACACCCCCTGTTCGCAAGGTTGTTCCTCGTGCGTGGCCTCATATGTAATTCAGGGACCACCTTCCTAGTGATCTATTTTGGTAACACAAGCAATACTTATTCTCGTTGCTCTGGAACCCTTTCATACTTTGTTTCAGGCAACGGACGATTGCCTACCTGCTTGAAACATCCCATGATACCTCCTTACTTTACTCTCGATATCTTCTTAAGTTTCAATTCGAGAGTTAATTTCTGCCACCTTCCCCGACGTTATCGACCAGATAGTCAACCTTGCAGAGGTCCGTTCTTCTAGAATATGCACCCTTTATCCTTTCGTAAGTACGATGGAGTTCCCGAAGAAAGGATGTCGACTTCGTCACGATGACCTGAAGGAGAGAAACAAAGACATCAATGTAATGGATCGATCTCTTCAAAAAGAGCAACTATGACCGAGAAGACTCGTTCGAATTCCGTACCCAAATCCCTTCCTCCTTACCCCCGTCTTAAATCTCGGGACAAGATTTCTTGTAGTGGAGGAGAATTGTAACGCCCAGATAATTAGGCTATAGTAATCCCACGTTAATGATGCCACTTCACCACGGTAACTGTTGTTAAACTTGCGTTGATCCAAAACAGATTCAAAATTCAAGTTTGAGTTAATGGCAAACCACAAAAGTTTTCAAAACAATAAAACTAAAATGTTCTAAATGAGCCAAATAATTCATAGGGAATTATGGTAGAGAAACCACATTGTTATAGTATTTCTAGATGCACTAAGATAATAGGAACAACAAAAAACAATTATTTAAATACCTTTAGTAATTAATAAAATATCAAACGAAATTATTTGAGGACTAGACTTGTTGTGATAGAGGACTAAGTTGAAATACTAATTTAGATGCTAAGTGTATATTTTACAAAAACTAAAATAATAGGAAACAAAAGTAAAACATAGAATAAAAGGGAAAATAAATAAAAAGAAAATGTTGTAAAGAAAACAAAAAAGGAAAGGGAAACAACCCACCCCTATCCCACTTGGCTTTGGCCCACTACACCTTGACAGCCCACCTAACCCCCCTCATCCCTAACCTCTCGCTACAGAGGGAGGCAGGGCAACCGTGGTGGCCATCCCACGGCCATGGCCACGTGCCAGCCATCCACCACATCCCGGTGACCCACAAGACCCCCATGCGACCACTCTGCTAACCGTAGTGCCCCATTCCCCTCGCTCGCCCCTCCCCCTCTGAGACTCGCTCGTGCCCGAGACACAACCTTCGCCACCTCGTCGATCCCGCGGCCGCCGACCTCCCCTCGTTGCGCCAAGGCATCCAGGAGCTGCGCCAGCTTCACCTGCTTCGACTACGAGCATCGGCTCAGGCTAGTAGGCCACGAGCGCTCGCCATCGGGCGTCTTCCCCGCGTCGAGTCGCCGCTTCCTCGTCCCGGATCTCGTCCCTCAGCGCTCCCCCGGCCTCGCGAGCACGTCATCGAGGACCGTTGTGAGGCCCTCGTCTGATTCCCCTTTGTTCCCGTCTACTTTATCGTCGTTTGGCACCGCTACTGTCGCGCCCGCGCTCGCTGCGCCCTGGGCTCCCCTAGCTTCGCCTTGCCCCGCGTGCCACGCCACGACCGCATCCACCAGCGCGCCTACCCGCGTGTCGGCCGGTCGCCGCGCCCCTGACACGCCTAGCGCCGCTACCTCCCGCGCCTTGCCTTAGCGCGCCCGTAGCTGCTGCTCCTGGCCGCTTGCGCTGCTGTTGCTCGTGCCACTACTGCTGCGCTGCTTTGACTGTTGCTTCTCTGCTACTGCTGAGCGCTCCTTGCTACTACTGCATACTCCTGCGCTGCTATAGCTTGCTGCCCCTGCCAATGCTCTGATCTACTTGCTAGCAAGCTGCGTTTGCTGATGTTCTTGCTGGTACTGCTGCTTAGGTGCTGTCGCTGCCGTTTGCTACTCTGAATAGCTGCTGCTGGCCATGGCCGAGTGTGTGTGCTGTGTGCTTGTAGCGTGTTGTGTGTGGAGTGTGTGGCGTGTGTGTGTTTGGCCGGCTTGGACACGGCCGTGTGTGGCCGGCCCATGTGTTAGCTGACTGTTTAGTTTAGGATTAAAAATAGTGTTAGTTAGTCTAATAGCAGATGACATGTGGACCCACGGTTAGTTTAAAGAAAAGGAAATTTAAAAAATGGCTAAGTGTATGACATGTGGCCCCACACACTGTTCATTGGTTGACCAGTCAAATGGTGGACCGGGTCAACCCAACCCAGGGGCCCCACATGTCATGGACTGTGGCTGGCTGCCTCAGGGTATAAAAGGTATTGCACTATTTATTTTCGAATTAAAACAAATCCAGAAATTTCAGAAAAATGTTTAAAACTTTGAAAAATCATATAAAATAAACCGTAACTCGGATTAAAATACTTTGTACATGAAAGTTGCTAAGAACGACGAGGCGAATCCGGATACGCAACCCGTTCGTCCGCCACACATCCCTAGCATAGCAAACACACAACTTTCTCTCTCCGGTTCATCTGTCCGAAAACGCGAAACACCGGGGATACTTTCGCGGATGTTTCCCCCTTCGTCGGTATCACCTCCTACCGCGTTAGGGCACACCTGGCACTGCGCATTGTCTTGTCATGTACCGTCATGCTTATGTTTGCATTATATTTATTGTTTCTTCCCCCTCTTCTCTCGTTAGACACCGAGACCGACGCGGCTGCTACCCAGTACGACTACGGAGTTGACGACCCCTCTCTCTTGCCAGAGCAACCAGGCAAGCCCCACCCCCTTGATCACCAGATATCGCCTACTCTACTCTATACTGCTTGCATTAGAGTAGTGTAGCATGTTACTGTTTTCGTTATTCCTATCCTGATGCATAGCCTGTCTTTGTTACTTCTGTTGATACCATTACCTGCAATCCTACCTGCTTAGTATAGGATGCTAGTTTACCATCAGTGGCCCTACATTCTTGTCCGTCTGCTGTGCTATACTATCGGGCCGTGATCACTCGGGAGTTGATCACGGGTATATACTATACTTTATACATGATACATGTGGTGACTAAAGTCGGGTCTGCTCGAGGAGTACCCGCGAGTGATTCACGGATTGGGGGCTGAAAGGACCTTTGTCCCAACGGCCCTCTGTGTGGATCTTTGAGGCGGAGCGACAGGGCAGGTTGCGACCACCCAGGTGAGAGGTGGGCCTGGCCCTGTCGGCGTTCGCGGATACTTAACACGCTTAATGAGATCTTGGTATTTGATCTGAGTCTGGCTACTGGGCTATACGTACAAACCAACTACGCGGGAAAGATATGGGCACTCGGCGTCGTGGTATCAGCCGAAGCACTTCGTGACGTCAGTGACTGAGCGGCGCGCGCCGGGTTGGACCGCGTAACGTGACTTCCTTTGTAATGGAGGTTGCTAGGTCTGCTCTCCGGCCGCATACTCAACGTGCAGGTGTTCAATGGGCGATGGGCCCAGACCCCTGCGCGCATAGGATTTAGACCGGCGTGCTGACCTCTCTGTTGAGCCTAGGTGGGGCTGCGACGTGTTGATCTTCCGAGGCCGGGCATGACCCAGGAAAGTGTGTCCGGCCAAATGGGATCAAGCGTGTTGGGTTATGTGGTGCACCCCTGCAGGGAAGTAAATCTATTCGAATAGCCGTGTCCCTCGATAAAAGGACGACCCGGAGTTGTACCTTGACCTTATGACAACTAGAACCGGATACTTAATAAAACACACCCTTTCAAGTGATAGATATAACCCGGTGATCGCTCTCTAACAGGGCAAGGAGGAGGGGATCGCCGGGTAGGATTATGCTAATGTGATGCTACTTGGAGGACTTCAGTCTACTCTCTTCTACTTGTTGCAAGACGGAGGCGACTAGAAGCGTAGTCTTAGATAAGACTAGCTATCCCCCTCTTATTATGGCATTCTGCAGTTCAGTCCACCGATATGCCCCTTTAAACATATATCCATGCATATGTAGTGTAGTTCCTTGCTTGCGAATACTTTGGATGAGTACTCACGGTTGCCTTGCTCCCCCCTTTTCCCCATATCTCTACCCGATTGTTGCGGCCAGACGATGGAGTCCAGAAGCCAGATGCCACCGTCGACGACGACTCCTACTACACCGGAGGTGCCTACTACTACGTGCAGCCCGCTGACGATGACCAGGAGTAGTTTAGGAGGATCCCAGGCAGGAGGCCTGCGCCTCGTTCGATCTGGATCCCCGTTTGTGCTAGCCATCTTATGGCAACCTTATTTAACTTATGTCTGTACTCAGATATTGTTGCTTCCGCTGACTCGTCTATGATCGAGCACTTGTATTCTAGCCCCTCGCGGCCCCTGGCTTGTATTATGATGCTTGTATGACTTATTTTATTTGTAGAGTTGTGTTGTGATATCTTCCGGTGAGTCCCTGATCTTGATCGTACACATTTGCATGCATGATTAGTGTACGATTGAATCGGGGGCATCACAATCATATAGTCTGGCTATGTTCCATCTTCACCACACAAAGTATTTAAATCATGCACAACCCGGATGACAAGCCAAGAAATTGTTTCATACTTTAACATTTTCAAAACTTTTTCAACCTTCACGCAATACATGAGCGTGAGCCATGGATATAGCACTATATGTGGAATAGAACGGTGGTTGTGGAGAAGACAAAAAGAGGGGAAGATAGTCTCACATCAACTAGGCGTATCAACGGGCTATGGAGATGCCCATTAATAGATATCAATGTGAGTGAGTAGGGATTGCCATGCAACGAATGCACTAGAGCTATAAGTATATGAAAGCTGAACAAAAGAAACTAAGTGGGTGTGCATCCAACTCGCTTGCTCACGAAGACCTAGGGCATTTTGAGGAAGCCCATCATTGGAATATACAAGCCAAGTTCTATAATGAAAAATTCCCACTAGTATATGAAAGTGACAACATAGGAGACTCTATATCATGAAGATCTTGGTGCTACTTTGAAGCACAAGTGTGGTAAAAGGATAGTAGCATTGTCCCTTCTCTCTTTTTCTCTCATTTTTTATTTATCGTCCGGAGTCTCATCCCGACTTGTGGGGGAATCATAGTCTCCATCATTCTTTCCTCACTTGGGACAATGCTCTAAAAATTATGATCATCACACTTTTATTTTTCTTACAACTCAACAATTACAACTCGATACTTAGAACAAGATATGACTCTATATGAATGCCTCCGACGGTGTACCGGAATATGCAATGAATCAAGAGTGACATGTATGAAAGAATTATGAATGGTGGATTTGCCACAAATACGATGTCAACTACATGATCATGGTAGCAATATGACAATGATGGAGCGTGTCATAATAAACGGAACGGTGGAAAGTTGCATGGCAATATATCTCGGAATGGCTATGGAAATGCCATGATAGGTAGGTATGGTGGCTGTTTTGAGGAAGATATATGGTGGGTGTATGATACCGGCGAAAAGTGCGCGGCATTAGAGAGGCTAGCAATGGTGGAAGGATGGGAAAAAGTGCGTATAATCCATGGACTCAACATTAGTAATAAAGAACTCATATACTTATTGCAAAAATCTAGAAGTTATCAAAGCAAAGTATTACACGCATGCTCCTAGGGGGATAGATTGGTAGGAAAAGACCATCGCTCGTCCCCGACCGCCACTCATAAGGTGGACAATCAATAAACACCTCATGCTCCGACTTCGTTACATAACGGTTGACCATACGTGCATGCTACGGTAATCACAAACTTCAACACAAGTATTCTTTAAATTCACAACTACTCAACTAGCATGACTCTAATATTATCACCTCCATATCTCAAAACAATTATCATGCTTCAATCTTTTCTTAGTATTCAACGCACTCAAAAGAAAATTTCACAAATGAATACCAAGCATATTAATATTAAGCAATTTACCATGCTATTAAGACTCTCAAAATGATCTAAGTGAAGCATGGGAGATCAGTAGTTTCTTTAAAACAAGTCCACCACTGTGCTCTAAAAGATCTAAGTGAAGCACATAGAGCAAAATTATCACGCTCAAAAGATATAAGTGAAGCACAAAGAGTAAAACTACATAGTTCAAAAGATATAAGTGAAGCACAAAGAGTATTCTAACAAATTTTAATTCATAAATGGCTCTCTAAAAGGTGTGTACAGCAAGGATGATTGTGGCACACTAACAAACAAATACACAAATAATACAAGATGCTCCAAGCAAAACACATATCATGTTGGTGAATAGAAATATAGCTCCAAGTAAAATACCGATGGAAGTAGACGAAGGAGGGGATGCCTTCCGGGGGATCCCTAAGCTTTGACTTTTTGGTGTCCTTGGATTATATTGGGGTGCCATGGGCATCCCCAAGCTTAGGCTCTTGCCACTCCTTGTTCCATAATCCATCAAAAGATTTCACCCAAAACTTGAAAACTTCACAACACAAAACTCAATAGAAATCTCGTGAGCTTTGTTAGCGAAAGAAAACAAAAGACCACTTCAAGGTACTGTAATGAACTCATTATTTATTTATATTGGTGTTAAACCTACTGTATTCCAACTTATCTATGGATTATAAACTATTTTACTAGCCATAGATTCATCAAAATAAGCAAACAACACGTGAAAAACAGTATCTGTCAAAAACAGAACAATCTGTAACTAACGCAAACTTCTGGAACTCCAAAACATCTACCAAAATTAAATGACCTATACAATTTGTTTATTGATCAGCAACAATTGGAATCAGAATTTTATCATGTTCTGGTGATTTTTAATAATTCGGGCACTAAGCGCAAAGTTTCTGGAAATTACAGCAAGATCAAATAACTATCATCCAAGAAGATCCAATAGGTCTAGCTTGGCACAAACACTAATTAAAACACAAAACCACATCTAAACAGAACATAGATGGATTATTTATTCTTAAACAGAAGCAAAAACAAAAACTCAAAATAAAATTGGGTTGCCTCCCAACAAGCGCTATCGTTTAACGCCCCTAGCTAGGCATAAAAGCGAGGATAGATTTAGGTATTGCCATCTTTGGTAGGCAATCCGTAGGTAGCTCTCATGATAATTTCATATGGAAATCTTATTTTATTTCTAGGAAAGTGTTCCATGCCCTTCTTTAATGGAAATTGAAATATAATATTCCCTTCCTTCATATCAATAGTCGCACCAACCGTTCTAAGGAAAGGTCTACCAAGAATAATAGGGCAAGAAGGATTGCAATCTATATCAAGAACGATAAAATCTACGGGCACATAATTCATATTTTCAACAATAAGAACATCATTAATTCTACCCATAGGTTTTTTAATAGTTCCGCAAGATGCAAATTTAGAGAGCAATCATCAAAGTCATGGAAATCTAGCAAATCACACAAAGTTTTGGGGATAGTGGAGACACTAGCACCCAAATCACACAAAGCATAAAACTCATGATCTTTAATTTTAATTTTAATATTTGGTTCCCACTCATCCTATAGTTTTCTAGGGATAGAAACTTTCAACTCAAGTTTTTCTTCATAGGTTTGCATCAAGGCATCAAGAATATGTTCGGTAAAGGCTTTCTTTTGACTATAAGCATGAGGAGAATTTAGCACGGATTGCAACAAGGAAATACAATCAATTAAAGAGCAACTTTCATAATTAAATTCCTTGAAATCCAATATAGTGGGTTTAGCAACATCTAGGGTTTTAGTTCTTTCAATCCCACTTTCATCAAATTCATCATAAAGGTCTAAATACTCCGAATTTTTAGAACGCCTTCTAGGTAAAGGAAGATCATATTCAGTTTCATCAAGATTCATATTGCAAAACAAATATTTGATAGGGGACACATCAATAACTTTTAGATCTTCATCTTGATTTTCATAGGAATTGGAAGAACACGCTTTAATAAAGACATCTTTCGTAGCATGCATCCTAGCGGTTCTTTCCTTGCACTCATCAATGGAATTCTCATGGCTTTGAGAGACTCATTGATATCATGCTTAGGAGGAATAGATCTAAGCTTTAAAGAATCAACCTCAAGAGAAATTCTATCAACGTTCCTAGCCAAATCATCAACTTTAAGCAATTTCTCTTCAAGCAAAGCATTAAACTTCTTTTGTGAATTCATAAACTCTTTGACACTATTTTCAAATTCAGAGGGAATCTTATTAAAATTTCCATAAGAGTTGTTGTAGGAATTTCCGTAATTATTAGAAGGATTACTAGGATAAGGCCTAGGATTAAAATTCCCTCTATACGCGTTGTTGCCAAAATTATTCCTACCAACAAAATTCACATCCATAGATTCATTATTATTCTCAATCAAAGTAGACAAAGGCATATCATTAGGATCAGAAGAAACACTCTTAGTAGCAAATAGTTTCATAAGTTCATCCATCTTTCCACTTAAAACATTGATTTCTTCTATTGCATGCACTTTTTTATTAGTGGATCTTTCGGTGTGCCATTGAGAATAATTAACCATAATATTATCTAGGAGTTCAGTAGCATCTCCTAAAGTGGTTTCCATAAAAGTGCCTCCCGCGGCCAAATCTAAAAGATTTCTAGAAGCAAAATTCAATCCGGCATAAATTTTTTGTATAATCATCCACAAATTCAATCCATGAGTAGGACAATTACGTAGCATTAATTTCATTCTCTCCCAAGCTTGTGCAACATGTTCATGATCAAGTTGCTTAAAATTCATAATATCGTTTCTAAGAGCGATAATCTTAGCGGGAGGAAAATACTTAGAGATAAAAGCATCTTTGCACTTGTTCCAAGAATCAATACTATTTTTAGGCAAAGACGAAAACCAAGCTTTAGCACGATCTCTAAGCGAAAAAGGAAATAGCTTCAATTTAATGACATCATTATCGACATCTTTTTTCTTTTGCATATCACATAAATCAACGAAGCTATTAAGATGAGTAGTGGCATCTTCACTAGGAAGGCCGGTGAATTGATCTTTCGTAACAAGATTCAACAAAGCAGTATTGATTTCACAAGATTCAGTATTGGCAAGAGGAGCGATCGGAGTGCTAAGGAAATCATTATTATTGGTATTGGTGAAGTCACACAATTTGGTAGTATCTTGAGCCATCGCGACAAGCAAGCAATCCAACACACGAGCAAACAAAAGGCAAGCGAGAAAAAGGCAAAAGGAAAAAGAGAAGGAGAAGGAGAAGGAGAAGGAGAAGGAGAGGGAAAATAAAATGGCAAGGGTGAAGTGGGGGAGAGGAAAACGAGAGGCAAATGGCAACTAATGTAATGCGAGAGATAGGGATTGTGATGGGTACTTGGTATGTTGACTTTTTTGCGTAGACTCCCCGGCAACGTCGCCAGAAATTCTTCTTGCTACCTCTTGAGCTTGCGTTGGTTTTCCCCGAAGAGGAGAGGATGATGCAGCAGAGTAGCGTAAGTATTTCCCCTCAGTTTTTGAGAACCAAGGTATCAATCCAGTAGGAGGCCATGCTCGAGTCCTTCGTAAATGCACAAATCGATAGCAACTCGTAACCAACGCGATTAGGGGTTGTCAATCCCTTCACGGTCACTTACGAGAGTGAGAACTGACAGATAATGTTTTTGGTATTTTTGATATAGAGATGCAAAGTGAAAAGTAAAAGGCAAAGTAAAAAAGCAAAGCAAGATTGAAGTGATTGAGATTGACATGATTAGAATAGACCCGGGGGCCATAGGTTTCACTAGTGGCTTCTCTCAAGAGCATAAGTATTCTACGATGGGTGAACAAATTACCATTGAGCAATTGACAGAATTGAGCATAGTTACGCGTAACAGAATATCATTCTGTTACCCTACTTGAACTGATGAATTCAAGCAGTTGAACTGATAATTCAAGCGGTTGAACTAATGCTTTCTGTTTTGCAAATTTTTTTTTGTCGAAATGGGACATGTAATATATTGTTGGAAAGCTCTTGACATCCACATTAAAATCTTATAATTTGTTTTTGCAAAAAATTACGATTTAAGAGCAGTTTTCAAAACCGTTTTTTAAACCGAAAACGAGAATCGTACTTTCGACTTAATTTTCAAACGGTTTGTCAGAATTGAGCAAATGAGATGGCGTTGGAAATCTTGTGAAAATCCGCATCTTCCATATATCTACTATTTTTTCAAATTCTATATGATTTAAAAGTTATTTTGAAAAATGGTGACATTTTGGGCGAAATGTTTTTTCACTGTTTTTTGCAAACGGTTTGTCGGATTGACGCAAATGATACGGCGTTGGAAAGCTATGGAAAATGCACAACTTTTGCGTATAGAATTTTTTCTAATTCCATACGGTTTAAATACGAATTCAAATACGGTTAAAATTAGTTTTGAACACGGTTTTAAAAAAAGTTTGTCGAAATGGGACAAATAATATACCGTTGGATAGCTATCGAAAATGTGAAACTTAATCATGTTGGACGTTGTCTCAAATTCACAACCGTTTAAGATTCATTTTGAATATGGCAAGACGGATCCTGCTGTTTCCCCGTTTGAAAAACAGAGTACTCGTACTGATATAGGTGTGTGTTTGTACTAAGCTATTTTTTGTAGAGTAATTTTGAATTATTCTGAAAAAAGAGAACTTGTACTGATGTTTGCATGGGTTTGTACTAAGTATGTTTTCACTAACTAGACTTTGCTCTGTTTTTGGGTAATTTTTTTGCTCGTAAGTTTTCAACGGTTTACTCTATCGTCGCCCCTGTACTTGCATGGTTTGTATCATCAAACTGAATGGTATTTTATTGAAAAAGAAAATATTTTGTTTTGTTTCTTTTTTTAACTCAACATATTTTTGACAATGATGTTCTGAACTTCTCTCATTTTACGACTTGTACTGAGGTACTTACTAAGCAGGATTTTCATGGGGTTTGTTTTTTTGCTTGAACTTTTACAATTTGAATTTCTGCCATTTCTTTTATTCCGAACGGACCACCGTTTTTAACTCGTACTGAGGTACTTACTACGACCGAACTGGGGTGGCTGTCGCGTGTCTCGGCAAGGAAGAAGAAGAAGCTCGGGGGCGAGGCTGGATTCGGCCAGCGGCTGGTCCAGTCGGTAGGATGCTGTGCAAGGCGAGGGGTGACAGGCGTAGGGCACCGGGGCTCGGAGTGGCGGCGCACGGCGGAGGGGCTCGGGGTGGCAGCGCGGGGCGGGGATGGCAGTGTGCGGTGGCGGAGGGAGGCTGGGACAACGCGCGGTAGAAAACAAGTAAAGGATGTTCTAGTAATAGAGCATAATGGATAAATAAATTCAGAGAAATATAAACCAACATTAGATCTCAAAATGTAAGATAAAGTCTCTGCTTTGAGGCATAACAACAGCTAGTCAACATGATTTTTCCTCCAAATCAAGACTTCCCAAGAATAACCTAGCATCTGGAATGAATCCACTGGATAGATCGATCGACTAGCTTGTACTCATACAAGAACATTTTTGCGACCAGAATACGAATAGAAAAAGCATGGTGATAATGCAAATTCAGAAGCCCTGTTTAGCAACGCATTCATCTGTCCATGTTCACTCCATGTTCGCATGATGTTTTTCCTTGAACTATTTTCAAATTTCTCTACACATATTGAACCTTTTCCGCGTTTCATTACGCATTGAGGATATAATACATGTTGAACTGCTACACCAGAGCGAAAAAAATATATCCATGTGCACTACTATTTTACATTGAACTTTCATCAATCAACATACATGATTTTCCTTTATGTAGACATTACATACTCATGCACAGCTTCACTATCATACACAATTTTTACAAAAACATAGTTCACTTCTAGAACAAAAAATCTTCTCTCGTAGCTTTTCCTTGCTACCTTTAACACAATGAATTGGACAGAAAAGCACACATGATTTTAGATACAAAAATCACCTCCACGTCCACCAGCTGGACTGATGTTTTGCTTTCTTAGATACAAAAATCACCTCCACGTCCACCAGTTGGACTGATGTTATGCTTTCTTCTACTTCATGGTCATGCGCAAGTTCATAAAACTGTTCAGCGAAAGCTGTTGCCAAGAACTTGCTAGTTCTATTTTTTGAACTATCCCAACCAGTGATGCTTCCCTCTGGGACAAAGAAGAGATAAAAAATGAAAAGCAAACCAAAAACCAAAAAGAATGTAAAAAACCTCTATAAATTTAGGACTCTCTAGAAGCAGCAAGATGAACACTTGCATAGTGGGCAAACATGACATGCAAAGTCGCAAAAATAGAACTGAACTAATATACATAGTTGTCAACAAACTTATAGTTTCTCGAGATCTGAACTGATTGTGTTACAAGCACATGCACAAATTCAAACGAGCTGATGTAAGTGATGTTAAAAAGATAATCAAGTTCATGTATATTTATTGGGAGAAGCTCAAAAAATAATCTTTTAAAAAGTTTGTACTGCTTTTGCTATAGTCATCTTTTTGCCAACCATGTATATTACAGGGTTAAAATAAGATTTTTTGAACTAAACTAAAATAATAAATTGTACTGAACTCCTAAAGAGCGTGTTCTTTTTCACATCTCCCCAACTACTCAATTAGCAGACCGCATGTACGCATTTTAATAGCAGAACAAAAGTGAGTGAGAGAGATTGTCGTGAGAGTGTCGTTGACACATGCAGAGGACTACCACCAGCTCTCAACTTGGACGGCTGCCAGCAACCATTGTGGACCGGCCGGTGGTGGTGTGGCCCAAGCAGAGGAGGTCGGTGGCTGCGTGATGCGTTGCCGGGATGATGCATACGAATTAAACTGAACATATTTTAGATATTGAACTGAACCGAAAGAAGAAAGTGGACATCACACATACATTAGCTTTTGGTTTGAGCTTTGTTGTTTAGATTTCTGAAATCCTGCAGCAGTTATACCTGAACTTGTGTGACACATTTTTTATTTAGTTGAAAGCACCTAATTTTTTTCAGAATATGCTACATGAAGAGGAAGGGTGGAAGCATTGAGATGCATACCTAAAGCACACACGCATCAATCGCACGCATGCGCACATGTGGTCGACGGCGGCGCTGCGACCTATGGCGTGCTTGCTGCCTTGAATGTGCACCATAACAGCTGGAGGAGAATGCGACCTGCAGCTGAGGAGGACACTACTTGAAGTTGGAGAGATGCGAGTGCGCGGTCGTGGGTGACGACGGCCAGACCTCATCCTTGCATTGGTGAACGGCCTTGGGTGTCGGCAGTGAACGGACTATGGTGCCGACGGTGAACGGCCTGGGAGCTGCTGTGGCTCGAGTGTTCTGCATAAGTATCCGTTAGAAAAAATATGAGCCATGTATTATTAGCACAAACAACTTATGTAGCTATTCATCTCACTAGCATTTATATAAACTACTAAGTAGCACACAAAAAAGGCTTGCATTAGTGAGCACAAAAAAGCACCTCTGCTGGACACACATAGACTGCTGATGTATTCTAAACTTCCATGGATGTGCAGCAAAATAAAAAAATCCTCTATCATACTAATAATTTGTTTAGATAAGAATTTGAAGCACACAAAACTAGCCAACAGTGGCCACCTAGGGATTTATACGAACACCCACCAGGCACAAATGCTACACACAACTCATGAGATAATTTCCTGCACAGAGTGCTTCAGAGATAACTTACAGTTTAGTATGAACTATGTGTAAAAGTATCTAGCACCAATACTATGATGAAATGGATCTTATGCTGTTGCAGGGCATTTTTCATCACAAGAACTATGTTTAGGATGGTACTCACCGGTAAGCCAACAATTGGGTTGCAGATCTACATGAATGAAGGCAGAGCATGTGAAAGTCTAAGAGTCTGCACAAATATGGCAAAGGTGAGATAGTCAGTGTGCAGTAATCTGTAGTAGCATTCTAGTATAAATTCCATGAGTTTCTTGGTAGAAACAACTCCACTAGTAAGTTGTTACTAAATTTAACAACTCTTTTTTGTTATCTAGCAACAACAAATGTTTGATTTGAAGAGTGATGCATGGCACAACCAAAACTTTGATATAGACTAGATGGAAGCACAAGAATATAGACTAAAATAAGAATTTAACTGAACTAAAATTAGAATATTGAACTGAACTAAAATTAGAAATTGAACTAAACTATAATTATAAATTGAAGATGTCATGTGGGGCGCTGCGTACAGGCGCGGGTCGCGCCGCGCACAGGAGCAGCAGCCGGCGACCACAGCTGGCGAGGCATTATCGGGGCAAGGAGTCCTGATCCTACAATGGTTCTTAGAGTCCAGGAGTAGTTAGTTTCCTAGTTTGTTCTGATCTTACGTTGGTTCCTAGAGTCCAGAGTAGTTAGTTTCCTAGTCTGTTAGAAGCCCATAAGGCCTTTATATATCCTGTAACCGGCACCCTTGGACGCAAGCAAGAAATCATTATCTCCTACCTCTTCCTCTGCTCCTAATCTCTTCTCCTGCACCATTGAGCAGTTAGGCAAAAACCCTAGCGCTCCTATCAACCGAGACTACGAACTACGTAGTCGAGGTCCTGCTGTCAAGGACCTCGGTGCCCAAGACAGCAGGACCTCGACTACGTAGTTCGTAGTCTCGGTTGATAGGAGCGCTAGGGTTTTTGCCTAACTGCTCAATGGTGCAGGAGAAGAGATTAGGAGCAGAGGAAGAGGTAGGAGATAATGATTTCTTACTTGCATCCAAGGGTGCCGGTTACAGGATATATAAAGGCCTTATGGGCTTCTAACAGACTAGGAAACTAACTACTCTGGACTCTAGGAACCAACGTAAGATCAGAACAAACTAGGAAACTAACTACTCCTGGACTCTAAGAACCATTGTAGGATCAGGACTCCTTGCCCCGATCATGCCTCGCCAGCTGTGGTCGCCGGCTGCTGCTCCTGGGCGCGGCGCGACCCGCGCCTGTACGCAGCGCCGGCAACCACTCCAAACTCCTTGACAAACTTGCGGTAGTACATGGCCACTCCTGCAGCGGAGATGGTGTGACCCAGGTAGGAGATCGACTCGACGGCGAACGCGCAGTTGGATCTCTTGACGAAGAGCCGGTGCTGGTGCAGGACGGTGAAGACGGTGCGCACATGTCGGAGATGGTCTGCCCACGTCTCGCTGAAAATGAGGATGTCGTCAAAGAAGACGAGAACGAAGCGGCGCAGGTACGGCCGCAGCAGATCGTTCATGAGTGCCTGGAACGTCGCCGGCGCGTTGCAGAGGCCGAACGGCATCACCAGGAACTCGTAGAGGCCGTCGTGGGTACGGAAGGCGGTCTTTGGGATGTCCTCCACACGCATCCGCACCTGGTGGTAGCCGGAGCACAAGTCGAGCTTGGTGATGAAACGAGCGCGCCGGAGCTCGTCGAGGAGTTCGTCCACCACCGGGATCGGAAACGCATTCTTGACGGTGATGGCGTTCAGGGCGCGGTAGTCGATGCAGAAGCGCCAGGACCCGTCGGGCTTGCGGACCAGCAGTACCGGCGATGAGAATGCGGAACGACTCGCTCGGATGATGCCCTGGGCGAGCATGGCGGCGCACTGATGTTGGGGAACGTTGCAGAAAATCAAAATTTTTCCTACGGTTTCACCAAGATCCATCTATGAGTTCATCTAGCAACGAGTCATGGGAGAGAGAGATTGCATCTACATACCACTTTGTAGATCACGAGCGGAAGCATTCAACGAACGGGGATGAAGTAGTCGTACACACCGTGATCCAAATCACCGGAGATCCTAGCACCGAAAGCACGGCACCTCCGCGTTCAACACACGTACGGTCAGCGTAACGTCTCCTTCTTCTTGATCCAGCAAGGCAAAGGAGAGGTTGGGGAAGAAGACTCCAGCAGCAGCACGACGGCGTGGTGATGGTGGAACTACAGTACTCCGGCAGGGCTTCGCCGTGCACAACGGAGGAGGAGGAGGTGTTGGAGAGGGAGAGGGAGGCGCCAGGGCAAAGGGTGCGGCTGCCCCCCTCCCCTCCCCCCTTTATATATAGGCCTCTGGGGGGGGCGCCGGCCCTGGGAGATCTGATCTCCCAAGGGGGGCGGCGGCCAGGGAGGTTTCCCTCCCCCCAAGCCATCTAGGAGGTGCCTTCCACCACTAGGACTCCTCCCTTTTGGAACCCTAGGCGCATGGGCCCCTTTGGGGCTGGTTCCCCTTGGCCCATGCAGGCCAAGGCGCACCCCCTAAGGCCCATGTGGCCCACCGGGGCAGGTGGCCCCACCTGGTGGACCCCCGGGACCCCTCCGGTGGTCCCGGTACAATACCGATAACACCGAAACTTGTCCCGATGGCCGAAATAGCACTTCCTATATATAATTCTTTACCTCCGGACCATTCCAGAACTCCTCGTGATGTCCGGGATCTCATCCGGGACTCCGAACAACATTCGGGTTACTGCATATACATATCTTCACAACCCTAGCGTCACCGAACCTTAAGTGTGTAGACCCTACGGGTTCGGGAGACATGCAGACATGACCGAGACGGCTCTCGGGCAATAACCAACAGCGGGATCTGGATACCCATGTTGGCTCCCACATGCTCCACGATGATCTCATCGGATGAACCACGATGTCGAGGATTCAATTAATCCCGTATACGATTCCCTTTGTCAATCGGTATTTTACTTGCCCGAGATTCAATCGTCGGTATCCCAATACCTCGTTCAATCTCGTTACCGGCAAGTCACTTTTCTCGTTCCGTAATGCATGATCCCGTGATCAAACACTTTGATCACATTGAGATCATTATGATGATGCATTACCGAGAGGGCCCGGTGATACCTCTCCGTCAAGCGGAGTGACAAATCCCAGTCTCGATCCATGTCAACCCAACAGACACTTTCAGAGATACCCGTAGTCTACCTTTATAGTCACCCAGTTACGTTGTGACGTTTGGCACACCCAAAGCACTCCTACGGTATCCGGGAGTTACACGATCTCATGGTCTAAGGAAAGGATACTTGACATTGGAAAACTCTAGCAAACGAACTATGCGATCTTATGCTATGTTTAGGATTGGGTCTTGTCCATCACATCATTCTCCTAATGATGTGATCCCGTTATCGATGACATCCAATGTCCATAGTCAGGAAACCATGACTATCTGTCGATCAACGAGCTAGTCAACTAGAGGCTTACCAGGGACATATTGTTGTCTGTTATTCACACATGTATTACGATTTCCGGATAACACAATTATAGCACGAATAAAGACAATTATCATGAATAAGGAAATATAATAATAATGCTTTTATTATTGCCTCTAGGGCATATTTCCAACAGTCTCCGACTTGCACTAGAGTCAATAATCTAGTTACATTGTTATGAGTCGAACACCCATAGAGTTCTGGTGCTGATCATGTTTTGCCTTAGGGAGAGGTTTAGTCAACGGATCTGCGACATTCAGATCCGTGTGTACTTTACAAATTTCTATGTCTCCATCTTGAACATTTTCACGAATGGAGTTGAAGCGACGCTTGATGTGCCTGGTCTTCTTGTGAAACCTGGGCTCCTTTGCAAGTGCAATAGCTCCAGTGTTGTCACAGAAGAGTTTGATTGGCCCCAACGCATTGGGTATGACTCCGAGGTCGGTGATGAACTCCTTCACCCAAATTGCTTCATGTGCTGCCTCCGAGGCTGCCATGTACTCCGCTTCACATGTAGATCCCGCCACGACGCTTTGCTTGCAACTGCACCAGCTTACTGCCCCACCATTCAAAATATACACGTATCCGGTTTGTGACTTAGAGTCATCCAGATCTGTGTCGAAGCTAGCGTCGACGTAACCTTTTACGACGAGCTCTTCGTCACCTCCATAAACGAGAAACATTTCCTTAGTCCTTTTCAGGTACTTAAGGATATTCTTGACCGCTGTCCAGTGTTCCTTGCCGGGATTACTTTGGTACCTTCCTACCAAACTTACGGCAAGGTTTACATCAGGTCTGGTACACAGCATGGCATACATAATAGAACCTATGGCTGAGGCATAGGGGATGACACTCATCTCTTCTATATCTTCTGCCGTGGTCGGACATTGAGCTGAGCTCAATTTCACACCTTGTAACACAGGTAAGAACCCCTTCTTAGATTGATCCATATTGAACTTCTTCAATATCTTATCAAGGTATGTGCTTTGTGAAAGACCTATGAGGCGTCTCGATCTATCTCTATAGATCTTGATGCCTAATATATAAGCAGCTTCTCCAAGGTCCATTGAAAAACTTTTATTCAAGTAGGCCTTAATGCTATCCAAGAGTTCTATATCATTTCCCATCAAAAGTATGTCGTCTACATATAATATGAGAAATGCTATAGAGCTCCCACTCACTTTCTTGTAAACACAGGCTTCTCCATAAGTCTGTGTAAACCCAGACGCTTTGATCATCTCATCAAAGCGAATGTTCCAACTCCGAGATGCTTGCACCAGCCCATAAATCGAGCGTTGGAGCTTGCACACCTTGTCAGCATTCTTAGGATCGACAAAACCTTCGGGCTGCATCATATACAATTCTTCCTTAAGGAAACCATTAAGGAATGCCATTTTGACGTCCATTTGCCATATTTCATAATCGTAGAATGCGGCAATTGCTAACATGATTCTGACGGACTTCAGCTTCGCTACTGGTGAGAAAGTCTCATCGTAGTCAACCCCTTGAACTTGTCGATAACCCTTAGCGACAAGCCGAGCTTTATAGATGGTCACATTACCATCCGCGTCTGTCTTCTTCTTAAAGATCCATTTATTTTCTATGGCTCGCCGCTCAACGGGCAAGTCAGTCAAAGTCCATACTTCGTTTTCATACATGGATCCTATCTCGGATTTCATGGCTTCCAGCCATTTGTCGGAATCCGGGCCCGCCATTGCTTCCTCATAGTTCGAAGGTTCACCGTTGTCTAACAACATGATTTCCAAGATAGGGTTGCCGTACCACTCTGGTGCGGAACGTGTCCTTGTGGACCTTCGAATTTCAGTAGGAGCTTGATTAGAAGCATCTTGATCATCATCATTAATTTCCTCTCTAGTCGGTGCAGGCACCTCAGTAACGTTTTCTTGAGTTTCGCCATTTTCCGGTTCAAGAGGTAACACTTCATCAAGTTCTACTTTCCTCCCACTTACTTCTTTCGAGAGAAACTCTTTCTCTAGAAAGGATCCATTCTTGGCAACAAAGATCTTGCCTTCGGATCTGAGGTAGAAGGTATACCCAACAGTTTCTTTCGGGTATCCTATGAAGACGCATTTTTCCGACTTGGGTTCGAGCTTCTCAGGTTGAAGTTTCTTGACATAAGCATCGCATCCCCAAACTTTTAGAAACGACAGCTTAGGTTTCTTCCCAAACCATAATTCATACGGTGTCATCTCAACGGATTTCGACGGAGCCCTATTTAAAGTGAATGCGGCAGTCTCTAAAGCATAGCCCCAAAAGATAGCGGTAAGTCGGTAAGAGACATCATAGATCGCACCATATCTAGTAGAGTGCGATTACGACGTTCGGACACACCATTACGCTGAGGTGTTCCAGGCGGCGTGAGTTGTGAAACTATTCCACATTTTCTTAAGTGTGTGCCAAATTCGTGACTCAAGTATTCTCCTCCACGATCTGATCGTAGAAACTTGATCTTTCTTTCACGTTGATTTTCAACCTCACTATGAAATTCCTTGAACTTTTCAAAGGTCTCAGATTTGTGTTTCATTAAGTAGACATACTCATATCTACTCAAGTCATCAGTGAGGGTGAGAACATAACGATAGCCACCGCGAGCTTCAACACTCATTGGACCGCACACATCGGTATGTATGATTTCCAATAAGTTGGTTGCTCGCTCCATTGTTCCTGAGAACGGAGTCTTGGTCATTTTACCCATGAGGCATGGTTCGCACGTGTCAAATGATTCATAATCAAGAGACTCTAAAAGTCCATCTGCATGGAGCTTCTTCATGCGTTTGACACCTATGTGACCAAGGCGGCAGTGCCACAAATATGTGGGACTATTGTTATCAACTTTAACTCTTTTGGTATTCACACTACGAATATGTGTATCATCACATACGAGATTCATTAAGAATAAACCATTAACCATCGGAGCATGACCATAAAACATATCTCTCATATAAATAGAACAACCATTATTCTCGGATTTAAATGAGTAGCCATCTCGTATTAAACGAGATCCAGACACAATGTTCATGCTCAAACTTGGCACTAAATAACAATTATTGAGGTTTAAAACTAATCCCGTAGGTAAATGTAGAGGTAGCGTGCCGACGGCGATCACATCGACCTTGGAACCATTCCCGACGCGCATCGTCACCTCGTCCTTCGCCAGTCTCCGTTTATTCCGCAGCTCTTGCTTTGAGTTACAAATGTGAGCAACTGCACCGGTATCGAATACCCAAGAGCTACTACGAGTACTGGTAAGGTACACGTCAATTACATTTATATCACATATACCTTTGGTTTTGCCGGCCTTCTTATCCACTAAGTATTTTGGGCAGTTCCGCTTCCAGTGACCACTTCCCTTGCAATAAAAACACTCAATCTCGGGCTTGGGTCCATTCTTTGGCTTCTTCCCGGCAACTTGCTTACCGGGTGTGGCAACTTCCTTGCCGTCCTTCTTGAAGTTCTTTTTACCCTTGCCCTTCTTGAACTTAGTGGTTTTATTCACCATCAACACTTGATGCTCCTTCTTGATTTCTACCTCTGCTGATTTCAGCATAGCATATACCTCAGGAATGGTCTTTACCATCCCCTGCATATTGTAGTTCATCACAAAGCTCTTGTAGCTAGGTGGAAGCGACTGGAGGATTCTGTCAATGACCGCTTCATCCGGGAGATTAACTTCCAGTTGAGTCAAGCGGTTGTGCAACCCAGACATTTTGAGTATGTGTTCACTGACAGAGCCATTTTCCTCCATCTTACAGCTAAAGAATTTATCGGAGACTTCATATCTCTCGACCCGGGCATGAGCTTGGAAAACCATTTTCAGCTCTTCGAACATCTCATATGCTCCATGTCTCTCAAAACGCTTTTGGAGTCCCGGCTCTAAGCTGTAAAGCATGCCGCACTGAACGAGGGAGTAATCATCGCAGCGTGACTGCCAAGCGTTCATAACGTCTTGTTCTGCAGGGAGAATAGGTGCGTCACCCAGCGGTGCTCGTAGGACATAATCTTTCTTGGCAGCTATGAGGATGATCTTCAGGTTCCGAACCCAGTCCGTATAGTTGCTACCATCGTCTTTCAGCTTGGTTTTCTCTAGGAACGCGTTGAAGTTGAGGACTACGTTGGCCATTTGATCTACAAGACATATTGTAAATATTTAGACTAAGTTCATGATAATAAAGTTCATTTAATCAAATTATTTAATGAACTCCCACTTAGATAGACATCCCTCTACTAGTCATCTAAGTATTACATGATCCGAGTCAACTAGGCCGTGTCCGATCATCACGTGAGACGGACTAATCAACATCGGTGAACATCTTCATGTTGATCGTATCTTCTATACGACTCATGCTCGACCTTTCGGTCTTCTGTGTTCCGAGGCCATGTCTGTACATGCTAGGCTCGTCAAGTCAACCTAAGTGTTTCGCGTGTGTAAATCTGTCTTACACCCGTTGTATGTGAACGTTAGAATCTATCACACCCGATCATCACGTGGTGCTTCGAAACAACGAACTGTCGCAACGGCGCACAGTTAGGGAGAACACTTTCTTGAAATTATTATGAGGGATCATCTTATTTACTACCGTCGTTCTAAGTAAACAAGATGCAAAACATGATAAACATCACATGCAATCAAATAATAAACGTGACATGATATGGCCAATATCACATAGCTCCTTCGATCTCCATCTTGGGGCTCCATGATCATCTTGTCACCGGCTTGACACCATGATCTTCATCATCATGATCTTCATCATCATGTCTCCATGAAGTTGCTTGCCAACTATTACTTCTACTACTATGGCTAACGCGTTTAGCAATAAAGTAAATTAATTTACATAGCGTTTCTCAATGACACGCTGGTCATACAAAAATAAAGACAACTCCTATGGCTCCTGCCGGTTGTCATACTCATCGACATGCCAGTCGTGATTCCTATTACAATAGCGTGAACATCTCATACATCACATATAGATCATTCATCATACATCACAACTTTGGCCATATCATATCACAAAGCACTTGCTGCAAAAACAAGTTAGACGTCCTCTAATTGTTGTTGCAAGTTTTTTACGTGGCTGAATTAGGGTTCTAGCAAGAACGTTTTCTTACCTACGTTAAAACCACAACGTGATTTGTCAACTTCTATTTACCCTTCATAAGGACCCTTTTCATCGAATCCGCTCCAACTAAAGTAGGAGAGACAGACACCCGCCAGCCACCTTATGCAACTAGTGCATGTTAGTCGGTGGAACCGGTCTCACGTAAGCGTACGTGTAAGGTTGGTCCGGGCCGCTTCATCCCACAATACCGCTGAAGCAAGATAGGACTAGTAGCGGCAAGAAGAGTTGACAACATCTACGCCCACAACAAATTGTGTTCTACTCGTGCAATATAGAACTACGCATAGACCTAGCTCATGATGCCACTGTTGGGGAACGTTGCAGAAAATCAAAATTTTTCCTACGGTTTCACCAAGATCCATCTATGAGTTCATCTAGCAACGAGTCATGGGAAAGAGAGATTGCATCTACATACCACTTTGTAGATCGCGAGCGGAAGCGTTCAACGAACGGGGATGAAGTAGTCGTACACACCGTGATCCAAATCACCGGAGATCCTAGCACCGAAAGCACGGCACCTCCGCGTTCAACACACGTACGGTCAGCGTAACGTCTCCTTCTTCTTGATCCAGCAAGGCAAAGGAGAGGTTGGGGAAGAAGACTCCAGCAGCAGCACGACGGCGTGGTGATGGTGGAACTACAGTACTCCGGCAGGGCTTCGCCGTGCACAACGGAGGAGGAGGAGGTGTTGGAGAGGGAGAGGGAGGCGCCAGGGCAATGGGTGCGGCTGCCCCCCTCCCCTCCCCCCTTTATATATAGGCCTCTGGGGGGGGCGCCGGCCCTGGGAGATCTGATCTCACAAGGGGGGCGGCGGCCAGGGAGGTTTCCCTCCCCCCAAGCCATCTAGGAGGTGCCTTCCACCACTAGGACTCCTCCCTTTTGGAACCCTAGGCGCATGGGCACCTTTGGGGCTGGTTCCCCTTGGCCCATGCAGGCCAAGGCGCACCCCCTAAGGCCCATGTGGCCCACCGGGGCAGGTGGCCCCACCTGGTGGACCCCCGGGACCCCTCCGGTGGTCCCGGTACAATACCGATAACACCGAAACTTGTCCCGATGGCCGAAATAGCACTTCCTATATATAATTCTTTACCTCCGGACCATTCCAGAACTCCTCGTGACGTCCGGGATCTCATACGGGACTCCGAAAAACATTCGGGTTACTGCATATACATATCTTCACAACCCTAGCGTCACCGAACCTTAAGTGTGTAGACCCTACGGGTTCGGGAGACATGCAGACATGACCGAGACGGCTCTCGGGCAATAACCAACAGCGGGATCTAGATACCCATGTTGTCTCCCACATGCTCCACGATGATCTCATTGGATGAACCACGATGTCGAGGATTCAATTAATCCCGTATACGATTCCCTTTGTCAATCGGTATTTTACTTGCCCGAGATTCAATCGTCGGTATCCCAATACCTCGTTCAATCTCGTTACCGGCAAGTCACTTTTCTCGTTCCGTAATGCATGATCCCGTGATCAAACACTTTGATCACATTGAGCTCATTATGATGATGCATTACCGAGAGGGCCCGGTGATACCTCTCCGTCAAGCGGAGTGACAAATCCCAGTCTCGATCCATGTCAACCCAACAGACACTTTCAGAGATACCCGTAGTCTACCTTTATAGTCACCCAGTTACGTTGTGACGTTTGGCACACCCAAAGCACTCCTACGGTATCCGGGAGTTACACGATCTCATGGTCTAAGGAAAGGATACATGACATTGGAAAACTCTAGCAAACGAACTATGCGATCTTATGCTATGTTTAGGATTGGGTCTTGTCCATCACATCATTCTCCTAATGATGTGATCCCGTTATCGATGACATCCAATGTCCATAGTCAGGAAACCATGACTATCTGTCGATCAACGAGCTAGTCAACTAGAGGCTTACCAGGGACATATTGTTGTCTGTTATTCACACATGTATTACGATTTCCGGATAACACAATTATAGCACGAATAAAGACAAATATCATGAATAAGGAAATATAATAATAATGCTTTTATTATTGCCTCTAGGGCATATTTCCAACAACTGACGCTCCAGCTCGTCCTTGTGCGCGGCCGGGTAGCGATACGGACGGACGGCCACCGGGGCGGAGCCGGGCAGCAGGGTGATGCCGTGGTCGCGGCTGCGGGGTGGTGGCACGCCGGAGGGTTCGGCGAAGATGCTGTCGAACTCGGTGATGATGGCGTCGAGGAAGTCGCGACCGCTGCATGATTTCAGGGCTGGTCCGTCCGGTCCTGCAATGCCGCGCCAGCACACCCGATGGTCCCTCCGCCAGAACGTCATGGAGAGGGCGCGAAAATCCCACAGGATCGGTCCAAGCGTCGCAAGCCATTGCGTGCCCAGGACGATGTCGTAGCCCGCGAGCGGCTAGATGAGGAAATCCTCCGAGAACGCCTCTTGGTCGGTGCGGAAGGACACGGCGCGGTATACGCCCTGGCACGGAACGCGCTCGCCATTGGCCATCGTGACACGCATCTTCTCGATGGTGGGGGATGGCGGTGTAGCACGAGCGGCCGCCTCCTCGGCGATGCAGTTGTGGGTGGAGCCTGAGTCGATCAGGGCGAGGAGGGAGACACCCCCGAGGGTGATATGCATCTGCATGGTCTCGCTCGTGCGCACGCCTGAAATTGCGTGGAGCGAGATCTGCGGGTCGGCCGACGAGGCATCAGCGGTGGATTCCCTGGGCCGAGTACATCTACAACACCGCCTACCAGACGACGACCAAAGAAACTCCGTTCAAGCTCGTGTATGGCCGCGACCCTCCCACTATTCGCTCTTACGAGCCAGGCGACACGAGGGTGGCGGCCGTGGCAAAAAGCATGGCGGAGCGAGACGAGCTACTCGCTGATGTCCGCTATAGACTACAGCAGGCGCAGGCGGTCTACAAGTCCTACTACGACAGACGCCATCGCGACGTCAGGCATGTAGTGGGCGATTGGGTGTGGCTTTGTCTTCGCCAGCGCGCCGCATCTTCTCTCAACTTGCCAACCAGGGGCAAGCTCAAGCCGCGCTTCTACGGGCCATACCGCATTTCCGAGGTCGTCAACGACGTCGCCTACCGCCTTGAGCTACCGGTGCGCTCGCGCCTCCATGATGTGTTCCACATGGGCCTCCTCAAGAAGTTCTTCGGCACGCCTCCAACTGCACCGCCGGGTTTGCCTCCAATCCACAACGGTGCTGCTGTCCCGGAACCAGAACGCGTGACTCGTTCACGCCTTGCACGCGGCGTTCGCCAGCTACTTGTCCACTGGAAGGGCGAGGCTGCATCATCGGCAACATGGGAGGATCTTGACAGTTTTGTCGAGCGCTACCCCGCTTTTCAGCTCGAGGACGAGCTGCTCGTCGAGGGGGGGAGAGATGTCATGCGGGGCGCTGCGTATAGGCGCGGGTCGCGCCGCGCCCAGGAGCAGAAGCCGGCGACCATAGCTGGCGAGGCATGATCGGGGCAAGGATTCCTGATCCTACAATGGTTCTTAGAGTCCAGGAGTAGTTAGTTTCCTAGTTTGTTCTGATCTTACGTTGGTTCCTAGAGTCCAGAGTAGTTAGTTTCCTAGTCTGTTAGAAGCCCATAAGGCCTTTATATATCCTGTAACCGGCACCCTTGGACGCAAGCAAGAAATCATTATCTCCTACCTCTTCCTCTGCTCCTAATCTCTTCTCCTGCACCATTGAGCAGTTAGGCAAAAACCCTAGCGCTCCTATCAACCGAGACTACGAACTACGTAGTCGAGGTCCTGCTGTCTTGGGCACCGAGGTCCTTGACAACTGCTCAATGGTCCTGGGCACGCAATGGCTTGCGACGCTTGGACCGATCCTGTGGGATTTTCGCGCCCTCTCCATGACGTTCTGGCGGAGGGACCATCGGGTGTGCTGGCGCGGCATTGCAGGACCGGACGAACCAGCCTTGAAATCATGCAGCGGTCGCGACTTCCTCGACGCCATCATCACCGAGTTCGACAGCATCTTCGCCGAACCCTCCGACGTGCCACCACCCCGCAGCCGCGACCACGGCATCACCCTGCTGCCCGGTTCCGCCCCGGTGGCCGTCCGTCCGTATCGCTACCCGGCCGCGCACAAGGACGAGCTGGAGCGTCAGTGCGCCGCCATGCTCGCCCAGGGCATCATCCGAGCGAGTCGTTCCGCATTCTCATCGCCGGTACTGCTGGTCCGCAAGCCCGACGGGTCCTGGCGCTTCTGCATCGACTACCGCGCCCTGAACGCCATCACCGTCAAGAATGCGTTTCCAATCCCGGTGGTGGACGAACTCCTCGACGATCTCCGGCGCGCTCGTTTCTTCACCAAGCTCGACTTGCGCTCCGGCTACCACCAGGTGCGGATGCGTGCGGAGGACATCCCAAAGACCGCCTTCCGTACCCACGACGGCCTCTACGAGTTCCTGGTGATGCCGTTCGGCCTCTGCAACGCGCCAGCGACGTTCCAGGCACTCATGAACGATCTGCTGCGGCCGTACCTGCGCCGCTTCGTTCTCGTCTTCTTTGACGACATCCTCATTTTCAGCGAGACGTGGGCAGACCATCTCCGACATGTGCGCACCGTCTTCACCGTCCTGCACCAGCACCGGCTCTTCGTCAAGAGATCCAAATGCGCGTTCGCCGTTGAGTCGATCTCCTACCTGGGTCACACCATCTCCGCTGCAGGAGTGGCCATGGATCCAGAAAAGGTGGAGGTCGTGGCCGAATGGCCGCAGCCACGCTCGGCGCGCGCGGTCCGGGGGTTCCTCGGCCTTGCGGGGTACTACCGCAAGTTTGTCAAGGAGTTTGGAGTGGTTGCCGCGCCGCTGACGGCCCTCCTTCGCAAGGATGGTTTCTCCTAGTCGCCGGAGGCGGCAGCAGCTTTTACCGCCCTCAAAACGGCGGTCACCACGGCTCCCGTCCTCGCGTTGCCGGACTTCACGCGGCCGTTCATCATCGAATGTGACGCCTCTACGTACGGCTTCGGGGCCGTCCTTCTTCAGGACCAGCATCCGGTGGCTTTCTTTAGCCGGCCGGCCACGCCACGTCACCGTTCCCTGGCAGCATATGAACGGGAACTCATCGGCCTAGTGCTCGCTATTCGTCATTGGAGACCATACCTCTGGGGGCGCCAATTTGTTGTAAAAACGGATCACTACAGTCTCAAATTCCTACTTGACCAGCGTTTGGCAACCGTTCCGCAGCATCATTGGGTCGGCAAACTACTGGGGTTCGACTTCACCGTGGAGTACAAGGCCAGTAGTACAAACACGGTGGCGGACGCCCTGTCCCGGCGCGACACGGAGGAAACGTCGGTCATGGCGATATCGGGTCCTCGCTTCGACTTCATCGATCGCCTCCGGCAAGCTACGGCAACCGACCCGGCGCTCGTCGCGCTGCGTGAGGATATCACGGCGGGTACGCGGCAGACGCCGTGGTCGCTCTCCGACGGCCTCGTCACTTTCAACGGCCGCCTCTACATTCCGCCGCCGTCCCCGCTACTCCAGGAGCTCCTCACCGCAGTTCACGACGACGGGCACGAAGGCGTCCTGCGCACCCTGCATCGTCTCTGCCGCGACTTCCACGCACCTAACCTTCGCAAGGCGGTGCAAGAGTATGTCCGCGCCTGCGGTACTCGCCAGAGGTACAAGTCCGAGCACTTGCACCCCGCCGGTCTGCTGCTGCCGCTGCCGGTGCCCACGGGCGTGTGGACTGACGTCGGCATCGACTTCGTGGAAGCGCTCCCTCGCGTGGGCGGGAAGTCCGTCATCCTCACCTTGGTGGATCGCTTCAGCAAGTATTGCCACTTCGTGGCGTTGGCCCACCCGTACACGGCAGAGTCGGTGGCACAGGTGTTCTTCGCCGAGATCATGCGCCTCCATGGCGTTCCGCAGTCCATGGTTTCGGACCGCGACCCCGTCTTCACCTCCGCGTTTTGGCGGGAGCTCATGCGCCTCACCGGGACGAAGCTGCACATGACATCGGCGTTTCATCCTCAGTCGGATGGCCAAACGGAGGCTGCTAACAAGATCATTGTTATGTACCTACGTTGCCTCACAGGGGATCGTCCGCGACAGTGGCTACGGTGGCTTCCCTGGGCCGAGTACATCTACAACACCGCCTACCAGACGGCGACCCAAGAAACTCCGTTCAAGCTCGTGTATGGACGCGACCCTCCCACTATTCGCTCTTACGAGCCAGGCGACACGAGGGTGGCGGCCGTGGCAAAAAGCATGGCGGAGCGAGACAAGCTACTCGCTGATGTCCTCTACAGACTACAGCAGGCGCAGGCGGTCTACAAGTCCTACTACGACAGACGCCATCGCGACGTCAGGCATGTAGTGGGCGATTGGGTGTGGCTTCGTCTTCGCCAACGCGCCGCATCTTCTCTCAACTTGCCAACCAGGGGCAAGCTCAAGCCGCGCTTCTACGGGCCATACCGCATTTCCGAGGTCGTGAACGACGTCGCCTACCGCCTTGAGCTACCGGTGCGCTCGCGCCTCCATGATGTGTTCCACGTGGGCCTCCTCAAGAAGTTCTTCGACACGCCTCCAACTGCACCGCCGGGTTTGCCTCCAATCCACAACGGTGCTGCTGTCCCGGAACCAGAACGCGTGACTCGTTCACGCCTTGCACGCGGCGTTCGCCAGCTACTTGTCCACTGGAAGGGCGAGGCTGCGTCATTGGCAACATGGGAGAATCTTGACAGTTTTGTCGAGCGCTACCCCGCTTTTCAGCTCGAGGACGAGCTGCTCGTCGAGGGGGGGAGAGATGTCATGTGGGACGCTGCGTACAGGCGCGGGTCGCGCCGCGCCCAGGAGCAGCAGCCGGCGACCACAGCTGGCGAGGCATGATCGGGGCAAGGAGTCCTGATCCTACAATGGTTCTTAGAGTCCAGGAGTAGTTAGTTTCCTAGTTTGTTCTGATCTTACGTTGGTTCCTAGAGTCCAGAGTAGTTAGTTTCCTAGTCTGTTAGAAGCCCATAAGGCCTTTATATATCCTGTAACCGGCACCCTTGGACGCAAGCAAGAAATCATTATCTCCTACCTCTTCCTCTGCTCCTAATCTCTTCTCCTGCACCATTGAGCAGTTAGGCAAAAACCCTAGCGCTCCTATCAACCGAGACTACGAACTACGTAGTCGAGGTCCTGCTGTCTTGGGCACCGAGGTCCTTGACAACTGCTCAATGGTCCTGGGCACGCAATGGCTTGCGATGCTTGGACCGATCCTGTGGGATTTTCGCGCCCTCTCCATGACGTTCTGGCGGAGGGACCATCGGGTGTGCTGGCGCGGCATTGCAGGACCGGACGGACCAGCCCTGAAATCATGCAGCGGTCGCGACTTCCTCGACGCCATCATCACCGAGTTCGACAGCATCTTCGCCGAACCCTCCGGCGTGCCACCACCCCGCAGCCGCGACCACGGCATCACCCTGCTGCCCGGTTCCGCCCCGGTGGCCGTCCGTCCGTATCGCTACCCGGCCGCGCACAAGGACGAGCTGGAGCGTCAGTGCGCCGCCATGCGCCCAGGGCATCATCCGAGCGAGTCGTTCCGCATTCTCATCGCCGGTACTGCTGGTCCGCAAGCCCGACGGGTCCTGGCGCTTCTGCATCGACTACCGCGCCCTGAACGCCATCACCGTCAAGAATGCGTTTCCGATCCCGGTGGTGGACGAACTCCTCGACGAGCTCCGGCGCGCTCGTTTCTTCACCAAGCTCGACTTGCGCTCTAGCTACCACCAGGTGCGGATGCGTGCGGAGGACATCCCAAAGACCGCCTTCCGTACCCACGATGGCCTCTACGAGTTCCTGGTGATGCCGTTCGGCCTCTGCAACGCGCCGGCGACGTTCCAGGCACTCATGAACGATCTGCTGCGGCCGTACGTGCGCCGCTTCGTTCTCGTCTTCTTTGACGACATCCTCATTTTCAGCGATACGTGGGCAGACCATCTCCGACATGTGCGCACCGTCTGCACCGTCCTGCACTAGCACTGGCTCTTCGTCAAGAGATCCAAATGCGCGTTCGCCGTCGAGTCGATCTCCTACCTGGGTCACACCATCTCCGCTGCAGGAGTGGCCATGGATCTGGAAAAGGTGCAGGCCGTGGCCGAATGGCCGCAGCCACGCTCGGCGCGCGCGGTCCGGGGGTTCCTCGGCCTTGCGGGGTACTACCGCAAGTTTGTCAAGGAGTTTGGAGTGGTTGCCGCGCCGCTGACGGCCCTCCTTCGCAAGGATGGTTTCTCCTGGTCGCCGGAGGCGGCAGCAGCTTTTACCGCCCTCAAAACGGCGGTCACCACGGCTCCCGTCCTCACGTTGCCGGACTTCACGCGGCCGTTCATCGTCGAATGTGACGCCTCTACGTACGGCTTCGGGGCCGTCCTTCTTCAGGACCAGCATCCGGTGGCTTTCTTTAGCCGGCCGGCCGCGCCACGTCACCGTTCCCTGGCAGCATATGAACGAGAACTCATCGGCCTGGTGCTCGCTATTCGTCATTGGAGACCATACCTCTGGGGGCGCTAATTTGTTGTAAAAACGGATCACTACAGTCTCAAATTCCTACTTGACCAGAGTTTGGCAACCATTCCGCAGCAACATTGGGTCGGCAAACTAATGGGGTTCGACTTCACCGTGGAGTACAAGGCCAGTAGTACAAACACGGTGGCGGACGCCCTGTCCCGCCGCAACACGGAGGAGACGTCGGTCATGGCGATATCGGGTCCTCGCTTCGACTTCATCGATCGCCTCCGGCAAGCTACGACAACCGACCCGGCGCTCGTCGCGCTACGTGAGGATATCACGGCGGGTACACGGCAGCCGCCGTGGTCGCTCTCCGACGGCCTCGTCACTTTCAACGGCCGCCTCTACATTCCGCCGTCGTCCCCACTACTCCAGGAGCTCCTCACCGCAGTGCACGACGACGGGCACGAAGGCGTCCTGCGCACCCTGCATCGTCTCCGCCGCGACTTCCACGCACCTAACCTTCGCAAGGCGGTGCAAGAGTATGTCCGCGCCTGCGGTACTTGCCAGAGGTACAAGTCCGAGCACTTGCACCCCGCCGGTCTGCTGCTGCCGCTGCCGGTGCCCACGGGCGTGTGGACTGACGTCGGCATCGACTTCGTGGAAGCGCTCCCTCGCGTGGGCGGGAAGTCCGTCATCCTCACCGTGGTGGATCGCTTCAGCAAGTATTGCCACTTCGTGGCGTTGGCCCACCCGTACACGGCAGAGTCGGTGGCACAGGTGTTCTTCGCCGAGATCGTGCGCCTCCATGGCGTTCCGCAGTCCATGGTTTCGGACCGCGACCCCGTCTTCACCTCCGCGTTTTGGCGGGAGCTCATGCCCCTCACCGGGACAAAGCTGCACATGACGTCGGCGTTTCATCCTCAGTCGGATGGCCAAATGGAGGCTGCTAACAAGATCATTGTTATGTACCTACGTTGCCTCACAGGGAATCGTCCGCGACAGTGGCTACGGTGGCTTCCCTGGGCCGAGTACATCTACAACACCGCCTACCAGACGACGACCCAAGAAACTCCGTTCAAGCTCGTGTATGGCCGCGACCCTCCCACTATTCGCTCTTACGAGCCAGGCGACACGAGGGTGGCGGCCGTGGCAAAAATCATGGCGGAGCGAGACGAGCTACTCGCTGATGTCCGCTAGAGACTACAGCAGGCACAGGCGGTCTACAAGTCCTACTACGACAGACGCCATCGCGACGTCAGGCATGTAGTGGGCGATTGGGTGTGGCTTCGTCTTCGCCAGCGCGCCGCATCTTCTCTCAACTTGCCAACCAGGGGCAAGCTCAAGCCGCGCTTCTACGGGCCATACCGCATTTCCGAGGTCGTCAACGACGTCGCCTACCGCCTTGAGCTACCGGTGCGCTCGCGCCTCCATGATGTGTTCCACGTGGGCCTCCTCAAGAAGTTCTTCGGCACGCCTCCAACTGCACCGCCGGGTTTGCCTCCAATCCACAACGGTGCTGCTGTCCCGGAACCAGAACGCGTGACTCGTTCACGCCTTGCACGCGGCGTTCGCCAGCTACTTGTCCACTGGAAGGGCGAGGCTGCGTCATCGGCAACATGGGAGGATCTTGACAGTTTGGTCGAGCGCTACCCCGCTTTTCAGCTCGAGGACGAGCTGCTCGTCGAGGGGGGGAGAGATGTCATGTGGGGCGCTGCGTACAGGCGCGGGTCGCGCCGCGCCCAGGAGCAGCAGCCGGCGACCACAGCTGGCGAGGCATGATCGGGGCAAGGAGTCCTGATCCTACAATGGTTCTTAGAGTCCAGGAGTAGTTAGTTTCCTAGTTTGTTCTGATCTTACGTTGGTTCCTAGAGTCCAGAGTAGTTAGTTTCCTAGTCTGTTAGAAGCCCATAAGGCCTTTATATATCCTGTAACCGGCACCCTTGGACGCAAGCAAGAAATCATTATCTCCTACCTCTTCCTCTGCTCCTAATCTCTTCTCCTGCACCATTGAGCAGTTAGGCAAAAACCCTAGCGCTCCTATCAACCGAGACTACGAACTACGTAGTCGAGGTCCTGCTGTCTTGGGCACCGAGGTCCTTGACAACTGCTCAATGGTCCTGGGCACGCAATGGCTTGCGATGCTTGGACCGATCCTGTGGGATTTTCGCGCCCTCTCCGTGACGTTCTGGCGGAGGGACCATCGGGTGTGCTGGCGCGGCATTGCAGGACCGGACGGACCAGCCCTGAAATCATGCAGCGGTCGCGACTTCCTCGACGCCATCATCACCGAGTTCGACAGCATCTTCGCCGAACCCTCCGGCGTGCCACCACCCCGCAGCCGCGACCACGGCATCACCCTGCTGCCCGGTTCCGCCCCGGTGGCCGTCCGTCCGTATCGCTACCCGGCCGCGCACAAGGACGAGCTGGAGCGTCAGTGCGCCGCCATGCGCCCAGGGCATCATCCGAGCGAGTCGTTCCGCATTCTCATCGCCGGTACTGCTGGTCCGCAAGCCCGACGGGTCCTGGCGCTTCTGCATCGACTACCGCGCCCTGAATGCCATCACCGTCAAGAATGCGTTTCCGATCCCGGTGGTGGACGAACTCCTCGACGAGCTCCGGCGCGCTCGTTTCTTCACCAAGCTCGACTTGCGCTCCGGCTACCACCAGGTGCGGATGCGTGCGGAGGACATCCCAAAGACCGCCTTCCGTACCCACGACGGCCTCTACGAGTTCCTGGTGATGCCGTTCGGCCTCTGCAACGCGCCGGCGACGTTCCAGGCACTCATGAACGATCTGCTGCGGCCGTACCTGCGCCGCTTCGTTCTCGTCTTCTTTGACGACATCCTCATTTTCAGCGAGACGTGGGCAGACCATCTCCGACATGTGCGCACCGTCTTCACCGTCCTGGACCAGCACCGACTCTTCGTCAAGAGATCCAAATGCGCGTTCGCCGTCGAGTCGATCTCCTACCTGGGTCACACCATCTCCGCTGCAGGAGTGGCCATGGATCCGGAAAAGGTGCAGGTCGTGGCCGAATGGCCGCAGCCACGCTCGGCGCGCGCGGTCCGGGGGTTCCTCGGCCTTGCGGGGTACTACCGCAAGTTTGTCAAGGAGTTTGGAGTGGTTGCCGCGCCGCTGACGGCCCTCCTTCGCAAGGATGGTTTCTCCTAGTCGCCGGAGGCGGCAGCAGCTTTTACCGCCCTCAAAACGGCGGTCACCACGGCTCCCGTCCTCGCGTTGCCGGACTTCACACGGCCGTTCATCATCGAATGTGACGCCTCTACGTACGGCTTCGGGGCCGTCCTTCTTCAGGACCAGCATCCGGTGGCTTTCTTTAGCCGGCCGGCCGCGCCACGTCACCGTTCCCTGGCAGCATATGAACGGGAACTCATCGGCCTGGTGCTCGCTATTCGTCATTGGAGACCATACCTCTGGGGGCGCCAATTTGTTGTAAAAACGGATCACTACAGTCTCAAATTCCTACTTGACCAGCGTTTGGCAACCGTTCCGCAGCATCATTGGGTCGGCAAACTACTGGGGTTCGACTTCACCGTGGAGTACAAGGCCAGTAGTACAAACACGGTGGCGGACGCCCTGTCCTGGCGCGACACGGAGGAGACGTCGGTCATGGCGATATCGGGTCCTCGCTTCGACTTCATCGATCGCCTCCGGCAAGCTACGGCAACCGACCCGGCGCTCGTCGCGCTGCGTGAGGATATCACGGCGGGTACGCGGCAGCCGCCGTGGTCGCTCTCCGACGGCCTCGTCACTTTCAACGGCCGCCTCTACATTCCGCCGCCGTCCCCGCTACTCCAGGAGCTCCTCACCGCAGTGCACGACGACGGGCACGAAGGCGTCCTGCGCACCCTGCATCATCTCTGCCGCGACTTCCACGCACCTAACCTTCGCAAGGCGGTGCAAGAGTATGTCCGCGCCTGCGGTACTTGCCAGAGGTACAAGTCCGAGCACTTGCACCCCGCCGGTCTGCTGCTGCCGCTGCCGGTGCCCATGGGCGTGTGGACTGACGTCGGCATCGACTTCGTGGAAGCGCTCCCTCGCGTGGGCGGGAAGTCCGTCATCCTCACCGTGGTGGATCGCTTCAGCAAGTATTGCCACTTCGTGGCGTTGGCCCACCCGTACACGGCAGAGTCGGTGGCACAGGTGTTCTTCGCCGAGATCATGCGCCTCCATGGCGTTCCGCAGTCCATGGTTTCGGACCGCGACCCCGTCTTCACCTCCGCGTTTTGGCGGGAGCTCATGCGCCTCACCGGGACGAAGCTGCACATGACGTCGGCGTTTCATCCTCAGTCGGATGGCCAAACGGAGGCTGCTAACAAGATCATTGTTATGTACCTACGTTGCCTCACAGGGGATCGTCCGCGACAGTGGCTACGGTGGCTTCCCTGGGCCGAGTACATCTACAAAACCGCCTACCAGACGGCGACCCAAGAAACTCCGTTCAAGCTCGTGTATGGACGCGACCCTCCCACTATTCGCTCTTACGAGCCAGGCGACACGAGGGTGGCGGCCGTGGCAAAAAGCATGGCGGAGCGAGACGAGCTACTCGCTGATGTCCTCTATAGACTACAGCAGGCGCAGGCGGTCTACAAGTCCTACTACGACAGACGCCATCGCGACGTCAGGCATGTAGTGGGCGATTGGGTGTGGCTTCGTCTTCGCCAGCGCGCCGCATCTTCTCTCAACTTGCCAACCAGGGGCAAGCTCAAGCCGCGCTTCTACGGGCCATACCGCATTTCCGAGGTCGTGAATGACGTCGCCTACCGCCTTGAGCTACCGGTGCGCTCGCGCCTCCATGATGTGTTCCACGTGGGCCTCCTCAAGAAGTTCTTCGGCACGCCTCCAACTGCACCGCCGGGTTTGCCTCCAATCCACAACGGTGCTGCTGTCCCGGAACCAGAACGCGTGACTCGTTCACGCCTTGCACGCGGCGTTCGCCAGCTACTTGTCCACTGGAAGGGCGAGGCTGCGTCATCGGCAACATGGGAGGATCTTGACAGTTTTGTCGAGCGCTACCCCGCTTTTCAGCTCGAGGACGAGCTGCTCGTCGAGGGGGGGAGAGATGTCATGTGGGGCGCTGCGTACAGGCGCGGGTCGCGCCGCGCCCAGGAGCAGCAGCCGGCGACCACAGCTGGCGAGGCATGATCGGGGCAAGGAGTCCTGATCCTACAATGGTTCTTAGAGTCCAGGAGTAGTTAGTTTCCTAGTTTGTTCTGATCTTACGTTGGTTCCTAGAGTCCAGAGTAGTTAGTTTCCTAGTCTGTTAGAAGCCCATAAGGCCTTTATATATCCTGTAACCGGCACCCTTGGACGCAAGCAAGAAATCATTATCTCCTACCTCTTCCTCTGCTCCTAATCTCTTCTCCTGCACCATTGAGCAGTTAGGCAAAAACCCTAGCGCTCCTATCAACCGAGACTACGAACTACGTAGTCGAGGTCCTGCTGTCTTGGGCACCGAGGTCCTTGACAGAAGGAAACTAATTTTTTTGCCTTGGAAAACCCACAATATCAGTATCACAAGCCAATTTCTTGGACATGGCACTGCAGGTTTTAATCCAGTTTTTTCAATGTGTATACTTAGGGCGTTCACCGCAGACACCCGAGGCCATTCAGAAACCATCAGCTATCAGTTCAACAGTTTGTCCATCAGCTAGTTTTTGTCCATGTCGTAGGTACGAGGTCACAACAGCAATTATTGATAAAATCATTTTCTTCATCCATCAGCTAGTTTTTGTCCATGTTGTAGCTACGAGGGAGAGAGCAGCAACATCACATCGTGAGAGAGGATGCATCATCAGCAGTTCAAGAGTTGGTACAGAGCACTTCTTAAAAAAAGATGGAACAGAGCAAGAGTAGTACTAATATAAGAGACAGGATGGGAGGGAGTACACGGGGCTGGCAGAGGTGGACGACCTGAGTGCTGCGTCGTTGAATTGCCTCGTGTTGCGTCGGTGAACGACCTGAGGTGGCGGCGACAAGCTAGCAACAGTGGGGTTCCAGAGGTGTTGTGCGGCCGTTGGGTCCTGACGGCGGAAGCATCCCGAGCGTGGGCACCGGAGCCAGCCCATCTGCGCGTGGCAGCATGCGCAATGGTTGTGGCGTATCGGCTCATGCGGCCAGGGGAGGGGATGCGCGTGTGGAGCTGGTGGCATTCGGTGGCAGGGAGGCAAGCAGGGGAGCTGATGGGCGGCGACATGCGCGCGAGTCCAGACGGGCGGCGACACGCGGATCCGAACTGCTGCCTGCGACGAACTAGGCCACCCTAATGCCGTGGGATTGGACTGAGGATGGTGCACCAGGGATAGTGAGCAGCTCGCGGGGCCGATGCCGACAAGCGGCAGCACGGAGACGACGGTCTTCAAAGCATCTATGACTACAACTTCAAAGCACAAAACTCATGTTTTTTGTCAGTTTTAATTTTATCTGAACTTATCCGTTTCCTGACTTCGAAATTTCAGAATTGTATACAACAAAAATCTACAGGTTTTCTATTTCCCGATTTTTTTCCTTTGTGAATTCGCCGGTTGTAACAATGAGCTTGTTTCTCATTTGAACTCACAGATTCCATGTGGTGAACTCAACCTGTTTGTGGCTATTTTTTCTTAGAGGAAATTTTGTGATCTGAGGCCACTTCATGTCAGCCTTATACCCTTTTGAACTGATGCCTTCAATTTTATTACACAATCTTTTTTCTACACAAACAAAATTAACTAAAGGGGAGCTCCTTCACCTGGAAGATGTACTAAAAGTGCATGATAAAGTGTCCTGAAGAACCACCAATTGTTGAAGTGAAATACACAAGAGAAGGAGCATTTACATCCAGGGTAACTCTATGTTACACAACAATAATTGAGCATATACGTCTATAGGTTGAAGGGTAACATACCTCAAGATGCCATTTCCTCTCAGCCTTATACATCTTCCTTCCAATATTCATCTTTTTTTTGAGCTGCTGCCTTTGATTTTGTTTTTTTGACGCATCCTGCCAAAAGAAAATGGACCGAAATTTCAAAGTTGAATTGAAAAAGATTAACATAATTGAGTAGAGATGGATGGTGGCAAATGATGAGCAGCACATTCGCTTCTCTTCTTGGCCTAAACTGTACGGACACAAAGCATCTGCCCTGGCATAGCTAATTAACCCAGCCACAGGCCGCATCCCATCACATGACACTATGCATACACACATTTATCTATTCCCAAAAATTCTTTTGCTGAAGTTGAGAGGAACAAGTTTGAGATTATCGGTAGTACACCCACCATACCAAGTTCTGAACTGAACCTCTTGGCGTTCAAAAGTTCAGAAATTGAACCTCTTCTGTAGTTCTCCACGTGCGCTGGTTTGTCGGGGCGGCGTTGAACCGACACTCGTGGCGGACGTGAACGGCCTGGGGCGGCCGAGGTGAACGGCCTACGCACTGAGCTGGTGGGGCGCGTTGCCGGGAGGACTGGGCGCGTAGCCGGGAGGAGGCTCGGGCGGCGGCGGGGCGCGGGATGGCAGGGCGATGGCGGGGCGCGGGATGGCCGGGTGGCGGCGGGGCGCTGGGTGGCCGAGTGGCGGCGGGGCGCGGGATGGCCGGGCGGCGGCGGGGCGCGGGGTGGCCGGGCGGCGGCGGGGTGCGGGATGGCCGGTGGGGAGTGAGTTTTGTCGATAAGAGGGAGGGGACGAGGTGGTGGGGTGGCCGGGTGGGCTTTTGCATGCTGATTGAAGTTTCTCCGGATAGGGAATTTGCATATCGCTTCTATATAGAGCCCGATGGTAATTACCAGTAACAAAATAGCCCTATCCTATATATAGGATATTTCCCCACCACATGATGCTTGCCACTAAAGAGTACATAGAGCGGCATAAGGATGAACATTATTGACTATTGCATAAAAGGAAATACATAAAAGTAAAATATAGGCCCTTCGTAGAGGGAAGCAGAGGTTGTCATGCGCTTTTTGTTTTTAGATGTGCAAACTCTTATTGTAAACAAACATCACTTTCTATTTCCCCTTATGATAGCAACCTCTATTATGCAGTACATCACTTTTATTTCTTTGCCATCACAAGATCATACAAAACTTATTTTCCCTTACAATAAAAGATCATACATATTTAGGAGCAATTTTTATTGCTTTATGCATCAATGACAAATTACTTGAAGGATCTTATTCAATCCATAGGTAGTTATGGTGGACACTCATGGCAAGAGACCGGGTTTAAGGGTTTTTAGATGCACAAGCAGTATCTCTACTTAGTGGGAATTTTGGCTAGCAAAATATCCTAGGCAAGCATCACAGGTTAGAGGATCCATGACAATATAACTTCTGTGTGAATATAAGCAATCACAACTCATTACATTCTCTTCCTTGTTCAGTGTCATCTAATTGATATAGAATATTTAATGGGGGCTTACAATCATAAAAGATGTCCAAAATAGTATATTTATATGTGAGACCTCTCTTTCTTCATTACTTTTTTCATGGATTGCACCAATGAATAATGCTACGTTTGTTAACTTCCAACAAATTTTATCAACTATACTTCTTTTATGTGAAGTCGTTACTCCCCATGGGATTAGCATATGATCTTTTATCCTTTATTATTTTTATTTCATCGCTAAGATTGAAATAATAAAGTAAAGCAAAACTCAAAACTACTCTTTATTATATAAATCTCACACGATTACATAGATAGATAGATCACGAAACAATCACTCAAAACTAGATCATACTAAAACTTCATTCTTCTAAATCATGAAATAACTAAGGATCGAACTAAGATAGACAATGATGATAAAAGTGATGGTGATACGATATCGGGGCACCTCCCCCAAGCTTGGAACAAGCCAAGGGTGGTGCCCTACCCGTGTACTCAAGTCTCTTTCTTCGGTGATGGTGGTGATGATGTGGTAGGCTTGTCCTCTGGCTTCCAAGGTGCAACATCCTGGATTTTGGCCCTTTCTTTTTCTTTTGAATTTCTTTGGATTTTGCTTTGGATTTCTTTTTATGTGGCTCTATGGTCTGAAAACTTGGGAAGATCATCTCTTATTAGTCTCCAAAGTGGCTTGTCATCCTCAAAACCATCCCAAGATCATGTCATTTCCTTCTTAGCCCAATCCTAATATTCTTTTTCTTGGAAATATTCCTTTTTCTATTAAAGGAATGACCCTGTTTGCCCTAGATTGTGAAGCAACCTATATTTCTGCCTTGCCTTTGAGTCCCACAAAATTCTCATAAATCCTTTGGGACATATCTTTCACAGATATGTCAAAGTCCTTCCTTGTCCTGGTTCGAAAAAAATTCACAAATATTATTTTCCTATTCTACCCTAAATGGCACTTGGTGAAGGAAGTGTAATTTTTATCTTCTTGATTGTCCCCAAACTTTTTGACACCTTTTCCTATCCATATCATTGCCTCATGCCAAAAATTCAACTCAATTTGCCTAACAAATAGGGAAAAGCTTGGGAACAGTCGGCTGATCCAACACCGGGCATCCGCCGCCTTCAGTGTGTGACGCGTGTCCCGTGAGTGGCTGCGACCCCTACATCTTTACGGTAATTCTTTTTGCAACAACATCCGTGTTGCAAAAGTACCTTCCGCAACAAGACCAATGTTGCAAAAAACTGGAGACGTAAAACAAAATTATGCAACATGACATCTGTTGCAAAAAAGTTGCAAACATGAACTCTGTTGAAAAAAAGAAAATGATTATGGTTAGCCGGCTCGTTCAGCGTGGGTCGTCCAACACCACTAGCGCATGACGCGTGTCCCCTATGAGCCCATGCACCGCTCTGCTCTTTCTTTCTTCTCTCAGTCGAGTTGCTCCTTCCTTATCACATCCAGATCCCCTTTTCTCTCTCATTTCTCTCCATCATCTCTCGTGCCTGGTCATGGGTGGCCAGCTACTCACGTGCACGGAGAGGTCGCCTGCACTACATGAGCTGCTACACCTCACCGGGCTGCCAGCCGCGTCCACTACGACCACCGGCCGTTGCAGGGCCATTGGCTGCAGCGGAGCGCTCGAGCTCGGCAAGGTCATAGCTGTGGTAAAGATTTTTTTCTGCAACTGGGGTCTTGTTTCAAAAGATTTCTGCAACATATCTTTTGTTTCAGAAAGAAAAGAAATATTTCGGTTGTGAAGGTTATTTTCTGCAACAAGGGTCTTGTTTCATAAACGTAGCCCAAGTTGCAGAGCCGTAGGAGCGCCCGACGTTAGAGACTGAGTGGTCAGACATTGCAACATGAGGCATGTTTCAGAAACATAGCTCCGGTTGCAGAAAACGCCGAAGAAGCGTTGGGCGTGAGATGTAGTCGCCCTCGTGCTCGGTTGGAGCTAGCAGCTGCTCGCGGGGCTGAGACAGAGGAGGAGTAGCAACTCTGGCGAGCACGACATGGACTAGTTTTCCCGGTGTGCCGGCGGCAGCGATTTTGCGGTGGTGGGGGCTGGCTCCGTGCTGGCCGTAGCTGTGTCAGCACGGCAGACAGGGGAATTTGTTTCCGAAACTGAGCAGTTGTTGCAGGAAATAAGAAGGTGGTCACGCGTGTGGGGGTTAGATCTGACGGCTGTCGGAATGTTGATCCAACGGTGCTTCATGCGGCGGATGTTTCTAATACGTCCGCGGGCGGACCCGTAGCGGCTCCCTAACAAATATTCCTCAGTAAATTTTCAAAGTTTCTGTTCAAACAGAGGCCTTGTGAAGGAGGCACTAGTTAGGCATATCCAAATGAGTTGAAATTTTGTCACATCCTTCTTATGATCAAATCATAAGTCTGCTCCAATTTTTAGCTCCATCCAGCTATCCATGTGAGCTCATTATCAAATCTTGGATTCTGGTTAGATTTTCAGTTAGTGAAGCAACTACATTTTATATTGCTTCACTATTGCTGAAAATTTACCAGGACATGCTCCTACCCATACAACATCCCTCCACACAATTTTGGCTCATATAATTCATCCATTATTTCTCTAGAATGTTTCTTAGTTTCTGTCCAGAGAGGACCACTATGAAGAAGTACCATTTTGGTGTATCCAAATGGTATGAATTTTTTACAGTGTGTTTATATGCCCAAATAACTAATCTCCTCCAAATTTTAGCTCAATCGAGTGCACTATGTGAGCACAGCAACCAGTTCCTCATTTCTGACCAGGGGTACATTCTACAGCAAGTGGTATTTATCTTCATCTAAATGGGCTGGAAATTTGCAGAGATGATCATCTTTGTAGTTGATCACACCGAGCCAAAGACCATAGTCTATCTCCGGACCAATCTTCTCCATCAAGCAACAAACACCTTGTTGTAGCCTTGTCTCCAAGCTCCCTCTAGTCACCTCCTGCATCCCTGTTCTTGTTTCTTTGCTTGTTGGCCCTCTCTGGTGAATCATCTATCGAGCAGACATGGTCGCCCGAGCTTAGTCACCGGGCACGCGTCAATGCACACGGTGACCATGCCATATGCGTGCTCTGCTGTGTCTGGCCGCGTCCAGAGCTCCGTCCCCTCCTCTGCTCATCGTTCTCGCGCGCCCCGTCTTGTCCAACAGATTCCTCGTGACTGTGTCGTCCCTCCTCTGCCCCTGCCCCGTCCGGTCTCGATGTCCTTGGGTCGCCATCGGCCGCGCCCGTGACACAAACCTCTCTGCCCTCTCCTTGTCTATGAGCCGGTGAGCTCTCGAGCTCTCTCGACCCCTCCCACGGGTATATATAGCTTCCTTGTGTTCCTCCGCAAGCCATAGACCCCTCCCCACCCTCCTAGCCCACCGGAGCAGCCTCTCCTCCTCCTCCTCCTCTGTCCGCCGCGGTGATCACCGGCCTCGCCTCGATTCCGGCCAGCCCGAGCGCCCCACCACCTCTATCCCTCACCACTAGACCCCTCCTGCACGCTGGCGCGCTTTCCCCTCACCTTAGTTCATCGTCGGACCGATCGAAGCCCTCACGCCCATCTCCACCAGCGCCGCCGCCCCTGTCCTCTGTTGCCTTGCGCCGCCGCAGCCCTGCTCCTCCCCGACACGCGATTTGCACCTGAACGGATGCGGCACTCCGCCCTGAACCCGCCAGTGTCCTCGCCCCGGCCGGAGACGGCCGGAGTCGCCGGGGCCGACGCAGCTCCCCCCTCCTTTGCCTCCTCCTCTGTTCCGATCGGGGGAACGAGACGAGAAAGAAGAAGCCAGGCCAGGCGGGCCCCTCCTCCCCGCGGACCCCACCTGTAAGTGACCCACCAGTGAGCTTAAGTGGAGGCGCCTTCTGCCTTCATGCGTTTTCCTTTCTGAAAACGTACTCCGGTGAATCTTCAGACGGTAGTGCGCTTTCACTTTCTGAAAGCGTACGATGGTTCTTCTCCAGCTGAAAGTTCGCTTTCCTTTAGGAAGACATATTTCTCCAAAGGCGTTTTCTGTTTTGTCCACCAGGGGCCTGTTCGTAAGGATCTTTTTACAGAATAGTCCCTGGACTTCAGACATCCGTATCTCCGCGACCGTAGCTCCGAATTAGGTGATTCCAAAGCCGACGTCTTCCTCTCGTCGAGCCTGTTCTGTTGGTATCATTTTCACTATGTTGTTACATAATGGAAATGACCATTTTCTCTTGCCCCTAATCAACCCCGTTCGAGAGAGAAACATTTCCGGCGAATCTTTCTATGAGTTCACCACACTTCTTCCAAGAGAATCTCTCATCCCCAGGCAAGCCACGACAGCCACTTGCATGATGGCCTTGCACTAGGCATGGTTTTTAACTTGAATAATTAAATAAGTTGTGCATGTTAATATTTCCGTGAATGCTTTATATGCTTATGGATTCATGCTCGTTCTTATGCCACGGTTATTTTCATCTAGTTGGTTACATGCTTACTTGCTAATATTATTATCATGTTTTATTCCGGTATTTACTTATGATGCTAGTGGTCATGCTATGCTTATATGCAGTGTTATACTTGTGATATTCATGCTCGATATTATGCCATGCTCATTTGCATCTAGTAGAGTAAATGCTTAATTGTTGTTCATGATAAGGTATACTCCCTCCATTCCAAATTACTCGTCGCAGAAATGGATTTATCTAGAACTAAAATACATCTACATACATTCATTTTTACGACAAGTAATTCAGAACGGAGGGAGTACCTGTTAAATGATTATGCTTCTCATCCATGTTCATGTTGACATTATGCTCATTGATGCGGCTTGAAGCTACGTCGGTATTCCCCCAAAGAGGAAGGGATGATGCAACAGAACGGTGGTAGGTATTTCCCTCAGTGATGAGACCAAGGTTATCGAACCAGTAGGAGAACGAAGCAACACTACATAAACAACACCTGCACACAAATAACAAATACTCACAACCCGACGTATTAATGGGGTTGCCAATCCCTTTCGGGTATGGGCGCCAAAAATTGACAAACAGACGTGATAAAAATATGATAGATTGGATCGCGGGAACGCGAGATAAAGTAAATGAGAATAAATTGCAGCAAGGTATTTTTGTATTTTTGGTTTAATAGATCTGAAAATAAAAGTAAGGGAAAATAGATCGCAAAGGCAAATAAAATGAGAAAGAGATCCGAGGCCCGTAGGTTTCACTAGTGGCCTCTCTCGAGGAAAATAGCAAACGGTGGGTGAACAAATTACTATTGGGCAATTGATAGAACTTCAAATAATCATGACGATATCTAGGCAATGATCATTATATAGGCATCACGTCCAAGATTAGTAGACCGACTCCTGCCTGCATCTACTACTATTACTCCACACATCGACCGCTGTCCAGCATGCATCTAGTGTATTAAGTTCATCGAGAAACGGAGTAATGCAATAAGAACGATGACATGATGTAGACAAGATCTATTTATGTAGAAATAGACCCCATCGTTTTATCCTTAGTAGCAAAGATACATACATGTCTATTCCCCTTCTGTCACTGGGATCAAGCACTGTAAGATTGAACCCACTACAAAGCACCTCTTCCCATTGCAAGATAAATAGATCGAGTTGGCCAAACAAAACCCAAATATCGGAGAAGAAATACGAGGCTATAAGCAATCATGCATATAAGAGATCAAAGAAACTCAAATAACTTTCATGGATAAAAAGATAGATCTAACCATAAACTCAAAGTTCATCTGATCCCAACAAATACACTACAAAAAGAGTTACATCATATGGATCTCCAAGAGACCATTGTATTGAGAATCAAACGAGAGAGAGGAAGCCACCTAGCTACTAACTACGGACCCGAAGGTCTACAAAGAACTACTCACGCATCATCGAAGAGGCACCAATGGAAGTGGTGAACCCCTCCATGATGGTGTCTACATTGGATCTGGTGGTTCTGGACTTTGCGGCAGCTGGAATTGATTTTCGTTGACTCCCCTAGGGTTTCTGGAATATTGGGGTATTTATAGAGCAAAGAGTCGGTTCAGGGGGCATCCGAGGTGGGCACAACCCACCAGGGCGCGCCTGTGCCTCCTAGCGTGCCCTGGTGGGTTGTGCTCCCCTCAGAGCACCTCCTAAGATTCCTGACGTTGGGGTAGAGGTGCATGACATCCGGCGTGCAAGCCGGACATCCGGCGTGGGAGTAGAGGCAATATTTCTCCTGGAGTTTATTTAGGATATGGCTAAGATGTAAAAGCTAGGTTTTCCCGAACTGAGCAAGTCCTTCACTGGCCCTACCGATCCCCTCTTAATAGTGCGGGATCCCTATACTCAGGAATAAACAAAGATACAATCGGTTTAATTTAGTATTTCTTCCGTGAGTAGAATCAACTTCACATGTCCATGATCCACACACTTTTGTTATCCGGGGACCACCGCCTAAGATTTACTTGACGAACATAGTTAGTCCCCTACATGCATATGTCATCAACATCAAAAACTTGATGTAAGGGCATGATTGCACTTTCACCATTGTCCCTATTTGGGACCGTTTTTGTTTTGCCACGACGGTGGACGTTTGATGTCCGGAGTGGCATATGGGGCCACCCATGACTTAGCCCAAAGGGGAGTTTGTCAGAGTGGCCGGGAGAGTGTCATGCAATACATCGGTTTTGTCGGAACGCCGTTGGTCCACCGGAATGGGAGCACAAGGCCTTGTGTTCCGTAGTGTGGGTACAGTGTACTATCCTCTGCAAAGTGTATAATCTATCGATAGCCGTGCCCGCAGATATGGGCCCAGTTCGTAGTAGGTCACACTATGGGTTAACAGTAATAATAACCTGACTTATAAACAACCTTGGTTCAATGAGGAAAGAAGTTGGTTGATCTTTATGTGGTCACATGAGCTTCACCATGGTATTCTTGATAACGATGAGATGATTATTTGAGGATCACAATGGTACTCTTGATAATGATCTTGTGAGGATCACAATGGCATTCTTGATATTTATTGAAGTGATCCCGTGACCACGATGGTAAGTAAGAATGGTATACGAATGGTGGTTACGGGGTAACCTCCAAACAGAGTAAGTGGATCATGATATTAAATATGCTTGATTCTACTACCATCCTATGCATATCATGAGTGACATTGCCATGCTCATATGATGCAAGATATTTTATGTTCATCTTATGTTGTTCTAGTGGTATCATGATCATCATTGTTTAACCTGTAAATGCCATGCTATTGTTTGTCCTGTATGCTTTTGGTTACTGTGAGCTTGCGAGTACATTCAAAGTACTCACCTGGCGTGTCATGCCAGTTAGCAGGTCATGTTGTGTTTGCTTGATTGCCAAGGATCCCGAGTTTGCGAGCTAGGATAAACATTCCAGCCAGAGTCCCTGCAGAGTGGAGTCTATTGTTGTCGTTGTAGTTCCACTTCTAGAAGTTGTTTTGCTGTTTGTGTTGTTCTGCTACTAGCATAGAACTACCTGAGCAGGCGTAGTGTCGCCGTGTCGATGTAATTCCCTATTATATCTGGACCCTTATATCACCGAGTATTTGTAATAAAGACTTGACCTCTGGGCTGGAATACAGGGTGTTCCGGTCTTTCTGAGTCGGGGTGCAACACAAGGCATAGGCTTTCCATCATATAAAGATGAGTATGTTTTCGGACTCCTGAAATTTGCAGCCAAACTCATACCTTTAAACTTGGCTTCATCCTCAAATTATTTGTTTTGTAAGTCATAAACTTGGGCCTGAAGATAATCAATCCAATCATTGGGCTTGAAGATGATGTCTCCAATGTTCTTGCTGTCCTCCTTATGCTCACAGATGAATTCCGTGATAATGGAGTGGTTAGCATTGAGCCCACGCTCCACCATCCCTGGTCACTTGAAGATTCCCTGTTCCACCGCTTCAAGCCTGTCCTTCTCTCTTCTGGTATTATTAGGCCATTGAATGTCCCGGATGTGAAGCACCCCCTCACGCATGTCAATGGCTTGAGGGTGTTTCATCACCTCCGGAAGGTAAGGGTTGATGACCTTCTCATAGAACTGATACGTCTCCAACGTATCTATAATTTTTTATTGTTCCATGCTATTATATTATCCATCTTGGATGTTTTATATGCATTATTATGCTATTTTATATCATTTTGGGAGTAACCTATAACGCCCTTGATGCGGCTATAGCTCCCACGTGTCGAGGCACGACTTAGAGGCATAACCGCATTGAAAGCAATGTCGCAAGTGAGGTAATCTTCACACAACCCATGTAATACAAAAGGGAAAGAGATACATAGTTGGCTTACAGTAGCCACTTCATACAATACATAAATAAACATTCACCATCCAGATTATATTCAAGGTCCGACTACGGTACCAAAATGAAAGAAGACTACCCCAAATGCTACACGGATCCCCGGATCGCCCCAACTGGGCTCCACTACTCATCATCAGGAAAAGACACATAGTAACGGCCACGTTCCTCGTCGAACTCCCAAGTGAGCTCGGTCGCGTCGTCTGCACTGGCATCGTTGGCACCTGCAACTGTTGAGATAGAATCTGTGAGTCACGGAGACTCAGCAATCTCACACCCGCGAGATCAAGACTATTTAAGCTTATAGGTAGGAAAGGATTGTGAGATGGAGCTGCAGCAAGCGACTAGCATATATGGTGGCTACAACGCAAAAGAGAGCGAGAAGAGAAGCAAAGCACGGTCATGAAGCTAGAAGTGATCAAGAAGTGATCCTAGAACAACCTACGTCAAACATAACTCCAACACCGTGTTCACTTCCCGGACCCCGCCGAGAAGAGACCATCACGGTTACACACACGGTTGATGTGTTTTTAATTAAGGTCAACTTCGGGTTTTCTACAACCGGACATTAACAAATTCCCATCTGCCGCATAACCGCGGGCACGGCTTTCGAAAGATAATACCCTGCAGGGGTGTCCCAACTTAGCCCATTATAAGCTCTCACAGTCAACGAAGGATATTCCTTCTACCGGGAAGGCCCGATCAGTCTCGGAATCCTGGACTACAAGACCTTTCGTAAGTAATAAAACAAGTCCAGCAAAGCCGCCCGATTGTGCCGACAAATCCTGATAGGAGCTGCACATATCTCGGTCTCAGGGCACATCCGGATAAGTGAAGCGTACAGGTACCAACATAACCCAAGTTGCCAAGGGACGGTCCCGCACGGTGCTCTAGGTTGGACCAGCAATCGAAGGAGAACTGGCCCCGGGGGGGGGGGGGGTAAAATAAGATGACCCTTGAGTCTGCAGAACCCAAGGGAAAAAGGCTTAGGTGGCAAATGGTAAAACCAATGTTGGGCCTTGCTGGAGGAGTCTTATTCAAAGCGAACTGTCAAGGGGGTCCCATAAATCACCCAACCGTGTAAGGAACGCAAAATCCGGGAACATAACACAGGTATGACGGAAACTAGGGTGGCAAAAGTGGAACAAAACACCAGGCATAAGGCTGAGCCTTCCACCCTTTACCAAGTATATAGATGCATTAATTAAATAAGAGGTATTGTGATATCCAACAAGTAAACGTGTTCCAACAAGGAACAACAAGTCCATGTTCCAACAAGGAACAAACTTCATCTTCACCTGCAACTAGCAACGCTATAAGAGGGGCTGAGCAAAGCGGTAACATAGCCAAACAACGGTTTGCTAGGACATGGATGGTTTAGGGGCTGACATGGCAATATGGGTGGCATGATATAGCAAGTGGTAGGTATCGCAGCATAGGCATAGCAAAAGAGCGAGCATCTAGCAAGCAAAGATAGAAGTGATTTCGAGGGTATGGTCATCTTGCCTGCAAGGTTCTCAAAGTTGTCGAGAGCTTGGTCCTCGTAAGCGTTCTCAACAGGTTCCTCGTTCACGTACTCGTCTCCCGGCTCTACCCACAACAAGAACACAAGCAAAGAGGACAAACATAAATCACGATGCAATGCACAACCAACATGATGCAAAACATGGCATGATATGCGAGATGTGATATGCAATGCTTAAGCGTGCTCCGGAAGGGAAAAGATGAACAAAGCATAATCTTGGCAAACCAAGTATGCCACTGGATAGGTGAGGTGATTTCGTTGAAATCGATATAAAGATCGCCGGAATCGGATGCACGGTTTGCAAATGACAAGCAAAACAAGAATGACAATAATCTGCCATTAACAGCATGATGCTACTTAGCAAGCAACAAGAAATTAGGCTACTGCACCCAAACATATCAACAAAGCATATGACAGTAATCTACACAAGATGCTTGACAAAATATGAACAAGGAGCATACGGCTAAATCACATCATAACAGGTTCAAACAAGCATGGCAAAAGTGCAAAAGATAACAGGTTCAACATAGCAGAAATGAACATCAGGATGACATGTTTAGAGCAATGAAACAACATGCTACTGGAACAGGACATAGCAAAATAAGGCACGGTATGAATCTACTCAAATCACTTGACAAAAGTCCCTTACTGATCATAAGCCAAAAAGGATCAGAAAATATGATTACATCCATGTCAAATAAGCAAGTTTCGTTACATGTCAAAAACAGATAACAAGTAGGCATGTTCGTGAGCTCGATGCACTCACTACAGAGCATATCATGATAAACTAAGCATACATACATCAAGAAGACATGACATAGAAGCTATACATGGCAAGAACAACATCATATCTGGCAAGGATCAACTACACCAAGCTTGGCAAAATCGAATAACATGTAAACAATCTGCCGGCAACATTTTATAGCAAAAATAGAGCTCGATTGACTCAAGCTATGGCACTCCATAAATACCAACAAAGGCATGGATGGATATAGAAAATCCATATGCTCAAAACGCTATTACTGATCATGCTCAAAAGAGGCATAGATCTCTCTGAAACAACATGAACACATGGCATAAAAATAACAGCAGGCAGGGACTTAGTGACACTAGTTTGCATGCTTGTGCTAGTCACCACAAAGATCACAAAAATACATGGCATAATTCTCTGGAAAGGTAACATGGCATATTACAAAACTCATGTAGTACTCAACTTCATAGGAGGTACACATCAATCATGGAAAAAATAACAAAAGTGCATGTTCAGATAAGATTCAGAAACTAACATCACATAGCCCTCTTCCAACAACATTTCGGGCATGAATATGACCTCAAATGAAAATGATGCAATGGAGTGAAATGATGCGCTCATCCAGGCGAACAATTTGACATATTATACGCATGAAACGGAGCAATATACAGCAAGTTATGATGCGATGAACTTGCGACAGTAATGTGAAAATCAAAGGACTTGGAGAAATTTTGAGGGGGACGAAAGTCAACCCTAGCGGATCCGATCGGATCTGGGGCGCGGAAGTCGAGGCGGGGCCGGCGACGGCAACAGGTGCGGCGGCGCGAGGGAACTCTGGCGCGGCGCGGTGGCGGGCTCGGGCGGAGACGACGAAGGGCAGCGCGCGGGGCGCTCCGGCGCGTGGGGACGGGCGCGGGCGGCGCCGCGGCTACGGTCGGCGGCGGCACGGGCGACGCCGCCCGGCGAGGCGGCGGTGAGCTCCGGGCGCGCGGGCGCGGCGGAGTGGCGACGGGGAGGCGCCTGGGCGCGGGCGGGGCGCGGCCCGGGCGGAGGCGCGGCGGGGCGCGGCCCGGATCGGGCGCGGGAGGGCCGGCGGCGCGGGTGGAGGAGGAGCGCCACGTGGCGGCTCCCGATTGGTGGGGGCGGAGGCGGCGGACGGTGTCCGGCGCGGAGGGAGAGGGAGGAGCTAGGGTTTGGACCCGGGATTGGAAAAGGGGGGTCTATATATAGGCATAGAGGGGGCTAGGAAGCTCCAAATGGAGAGCGGTTTTCGGCCACGCGATCGTGATCGAACGACGGTGGACATGGGAGTGTATTAGGTGGGTTATTGGGCTCTTTTGGAGGGGTTTTGGGATGCAACACACACGAGGCCTTTACGGTTACCCGGTTAACCGTTGGAGTATCAAACGACCTCCGATTGACCCGAAACTTGACAGGCGGTCTACCGGTGCTATACCAAGGCCGCTTGACAAACCTCGGTCCATTCCGAGAAGGTTTAATACCCGCTCACGAAGAAGGTAAAAGAGGACGCCGGGGAACATAGGAGCGCCGGATTGCAAAACGGACAACGGGGAAAATGGTCGGATTCATGAGACGAACACGTATGCGAATGCGATGCACATGATGACATGATATGAAATGCATGACATGAAAAAAATGCAAACGAGGGAAACCCAAACACAGAGGGAATATCATAACACATAGCCGAAAATGGCAAGAGTTGGATTACAAATATGGCAAGTTACATCCGGGGTGTTACAACACTCCACCACTACGAGAGGATCTCGTCCCGAGATCTAGGACTGAAAGAACTCTGGATACTCGGAACGTAGGTGGTCCTCACGCTCCCAGGTGGCTTCTCGGTCTGAATGGTGTGACCATTTCACTTTCAGGAATTTGATTGACTTGTTGCGAGTCTTGTGCTCAGTTGTTTCAAGAATAGCAACGGGGTGCTCATGATAGGACAAATCTTCTTGAAGATCAATCTCTTCGAAGTTGATGGTGCGCTCATGCGTCTTGAAGCACTTGCGAAGCTGCGACACATGGAAGACATCGTGCACATTTGCAAAGTTGGAGGGAAGCTCAAGTTGATAGGCGAGATCGCCTCGTTTGCCGATGATCTTGAAAGGGCCCACGTATCTAGGGGCAAGTTTCCCCTTGATACCGAAGCGACGAGTTCCTTTCATTGGAGAGACGCGGAGGTAGACATGGTCTCCGATCTCGAATGCCAAATCTCGGTGTTTGCTATCGTAATAGCTCTTCTGGCGCGATTGCGCGGCTTTGAGGTTCTCACGAATGACCTTGCACATTGCCTCAGCCTCTGAGATCAAATCGTTGCCAAGCAATTGGCGTTCACCAGTTTCAGACCAGTTGAGAGGAGTACGACACTTTCTACCATAGAGTATCTCGAATGGGGCTTTGCCCGAGCTGGCTTGAAAGCTGTTGTTGTAAGAGAACTCAGCGTAAGGAAGACAATCCTCCCACTTCATGCCGAAAGAGATAACATAAGCCCTGAGCATATCTTCAAGAATTTGGTTGACACGCTCGACTTGTCCACTAGCTTGAGGGTGGAAAGCTGTGCTGAAGTGAATATTTGTGCCCATGGCCTTCTGAAAAGAATCCCAAAACTTGGAGGTAAAGATGCTGCCACGGTCTGAAGAGATCAATTGTGGAATGCCGTGCATGGAGACAATTCTGGATGTGTAGAGCTCTGCCAGCTGCGCTGCTGTGATGGACTCTTTGATAGGGAGAAAATGAGCCACTTTGGTGAGCTTGTCGATGACGACGAAGATAGCATCATTTCCACGCTTGGACTTAGGAAAACCAGTCACGAAGTCCATTTCGATATGATCAAACTTCCATTCTGGAATAGCAAGAGGTTGGAGAAGACCAGCTGGTCGTTGGTGTTCTGCTTTCACCCTTCTGCAGACATCACATTCATTCACGAATTGAGCAATCTCTCGCTTCATACGAGTCCACCAATACGACTGCTTGAGGTCATGGTACATCTTCGTACTTCCAGGATGAATTGACAGAAGAGAGTTGTGCGCTTGGTTCATAATGACTTTACGAAGATCACCCTTTGGAACCACGATCCGGTCCTCGAAGAAAAGAGTATCTCTGTCATCAACTCGATAGCACTTGTATTTGGAAATGCCCTTGTCAATACCACGTTTCACCTTCTTCACCATGGTATCCAACAGTTGTGCCTCACGAATCTGATCTTCCAAAGTAGGAGAGACTATGAGGTTGGCAAGAAAACCTTGAGGGACAACTTGGAGATTCAACTTGGAGAAAGCTTCACAAATATCCGGTTGAAATGGCTTGAGGATTAAGCTGTTGCAGTAAGCCTTCCTGCTCAAAGCGTCTGCAATCACATTAGCCTTGCCTGGAGTATATTCAATACTTGGATTATACTCTTGAATCATTTTGACCCATCGAGTTTGCCTGAGGTTGAGGTGAGGCTGAGTGAAGATATACTTGAGACTCTTGTGGTCGGTGAATATGTCCACTTTCCTTCCCAACAGGAGATGCCTCCATGTTATTAGTGCGTGGACAACTGCCGCCAACTCAAGATCGTGAGTGGGGTAGTTCTTTTCATTGGGCTTCAACTGACGAGAGGTATAGGCCACAACCTTCTTCTCTTGCATTAAGACGGCACCGAGGCCTTGAAGAGAAGCATCACAGAAAACTTCATAAGGCTTGGATTCGTCTGGAGGAGTCAAAATTGGAGCAGTGACGAGTTTCTCTTTGATAGTGTTGAAAGCCACGTCACACTCAGGAGACCAGACATACTTCACATGCTTCTGGAGGAGGTTGGAAAGAGGCTTAGCAATCTTAGAGAAATTCTCAACGAATCTTCGGCAATAGCTTGCAACTCCAAGAAAACTGCGAAGCTGCTTGACATTTTGAGGAGGTTCCTAATTCAAAGCTGCAGACACCCTCTCCGGATTAATAGCAATGCCCTTGGCAGAGATGATATGACCAAGATAAAGAACTTCATCAAGCCAGAATTCACATTTGGAGAACTTCGCATATAATTTATACTCTTTGAGCTTGTCGAGCACCAATCGCAAATGTTTGGCATGATCCTTCTTATTCTTGGAGAAAACCAAAATATCATCGAGATAGACCAAGACAAATTCGTTGATGTAGGGGTTGAAGATGAAATTCATCAAGCGAGTGAATGCTGGAGGAGCATTGACAAGGCCGAAAGACATGACAGTGTATTCATAAGAATCAAAGCTTGTTCTGAATGCTGTCTTGGGAATATCTTCTTCACGAATCCGAATCTGATGATAACCCATACGGAGATCAAGCTTGGAGAACACCTTAGCACCTTTGATTTGCTCGAATAGCTCATTGATGTTGGGAAGTGGGTACTTGTTCTTGATAGTCTTCTTGTTCAATGGATGGTAATCGACGCAAAGTCGGTCCGTGCCATCCTTCTTCTAGACAAAAAGAACACCACAACCCCAAGGAGAAGAACTCGGTCTGATCAGACCCAGACGCTCTTGTTCATCGAGTTGTTTCTTCAATTCCTTCAAATCATCTGGTCCAAGCTTTTAAGGACGCTTGCAAACGGGTTCCGTGCCAGGCTCAAGATCAATAACAAATTCAACTGGCCGGCGGGGAGGCATACCCGGAAGCTCTTCTGGAAAAACATCTTGGTACTCACAAACGACTGGAATCTGAGAGATAGCCTCCATTTCACCATTCTCATTGAGAGAAAACAGCCGAATGGTATCATCACGAGAGGCATAGATGATCACATCGTTAGAAGAGTGAGTCAATTGAATCTCCCTGGCAGCACAATCAAGCTGAGCCTTGTGCTTATAGAGCCAGTCCATCCCGAGAATAAGATCAATATCAGAGTCACCAAGCACCATTGGAGAAGATAGAAATTTATAGTCGCCCATCTTGATAGAGACATCAGGAACTATCGAGTTTGCTCTCATTGACTTCCCTAGAGAAATAACACCCAAAGGTTTATCCAGGTAAGACCAAGAAAAATCATTCTTTGCAAAGAACGATCTTGACATGAAACAATGCGATGCACCAGTATCAAATAAGACTTTTGCAGGAATATCATTAACAGGAAGGTTACCCATGATCACTTCAGAAGAATCCTCCGCTTGAGCTGCATTCAACATGTTCACCTTTGCAGACTTAGGATTATGCTTGACCACTGCATTGCTGGAAGATTTCACAGGAGGAGGAGGCGGAAGACGCCTTTGGTTGAAGCACTTGTTCGCATAGTGACCCTTCTGCTGACATTTGTTACAAGTCACCTCTGAGAGCGGACGATGATAAGGAGCACTTGGCCTTGGAGCTTGGTTCTGAGACTTGTTCTGATAGCCAGGGTTGGGTGGGTGGGAAGATCCACGACCACCTGAGTTCTTCTGCTGATAAGGCTGACGGAACGGAGGAGGAGGAGGCAACCAGAACTTCTGTTGCTTAGCTGCCACAAGTGAGGAAGAAGAAGACTGAACTGCGTCTCTGACTCTCTTCTTAGATGCCTCACACTTGAGCTGAGCAGCTTCTTGTTTCAGCGCCATGTTGTAGAATTCGTCATACTTTAACGGCTCGAAAAGCACGAGAGCAAGCTGCAGATCCTCTCTGAGACCACGCCTGAATTGGTAGATCATACTCTTCTCATCAGGGATGTCTTGCCTCGCAAAATGAGAGAGCTTCTGGAACTGAGTGTTGTATTGATAGACAGACATGGTGCCTTGCTTGAGATTGCGGAATTCCTCACGCTTACTCTCAACAACACTTTCTGGAATGTGGTGAGCTTTGAAGTCACGGCGGAAATCATCCCAGGTAATCACACGACCTCCTCTGAAATCTTTGTATTGCTGGAACCACTCAGCAGCTTGATCCTTGAGTTGAAAAGAGGCAAACTTGACAAAGTCCTCAGGTCTGACATTGCTGCACTCGAAATGCTTGCTGATATCCACGAGCCAATCATCGGCATCTGTGGCCTCGACACAGTAGCTGAAGGTCTTTGGCTGGTTAGCAAGGAACTGATTGAGTGAAGCGAAGTGCGGCTGATTGTTGCCTTGGCCTTGATTCCCTTGATTATCTTGCCCTTGGTTGCGATCTTGCAAGAGCTGAATCAGAATCTAAGCGTTGGCATTTGTGGCAGTCATCAGGGCTTGCCATGCCTCCGGAGGCGAAGGTGGTGGCGGAGGGTTAGCCTGACTTCCTTCATTGCGTTCCGGATTCTGACGCGTTGGCGGAGCCATCCTGAAGAGGGTGACATCCATTAGCATCTTGACAGATATATATTGAAGCTGAACCAAAGGAACGAAATTGCAACATATAGTCTTCACAATAAACATCCGAACGAGAATGAACGAATGAATTCCAAAGTAAAGCATCACACTTCCATAAGCTGAGAAGCCACTTAGAACAAGGCATGGAATAAAATCAACAAGGTACGGATTTGAACAAATACTTGGTAAGGATTACCCAATCACGAACCAAATATCTGCGGAAGAAGTACTAGAGCTACATGAATTCCCACTTATAAACTCCCGAAACTTTCTGGTTATGCAATCAGGTGTTGGGGATACAGGGGACACAAAAATATATCACCCAAACTAACAATACCTAGATCCAGCTGTATCCATCCTTCAACACATAACCAAGAAACCTTCGTAAATCATCTACCTCAACCTTCGAAAAGCATCCGTTATACAAGTCATGGCAATACTCCCGCACTCGCCTCAGTACTGGGCTATCAGGGTTATCTCACCAACAACTATACAAAAGAGATTTTCGATGTCGGCGTACTAAACTCAGGTATTCCAGAACTGCAACGATAACATTATGACGACAACACCTCGGAGCTCCACTCCCTGGGACACCTCCTCTAAAACCCCTGCTGACGGGAGGCAACCAAGACAATGTTGTCATCATAAAACCATCGGAACGATTCTAAGATACCCGCGTGATCCTAAAAAAATTTTTAGTGAAATTTGAGAAGAGAAGAGTCAAAACTCTACGTCAGGATGCCTTACCAGAGCGATGAGGAGACTGGGAAGTAAAAAGAATTCCTAATCTCTCCGATATATAATTCCTAAATGACTCAAAACATTTTTCTAGGCACAAATCGGCCGCTAAAAACGATCAATCAGTGGGGGCTCCTAAGGTCGGGGAAGGCTCTGATACCAACCTGTAACGCCCTCGATGCGGCTATAGCTCCCACGTGTCGAGGCACGACTTAGAGGCATAACCGCATTGAAAGCAATGTCGCAAGTGAGGTAATCTTCACACAACCCATGTAATACAAAAGGGAAAGAGATACATAGTTGGCTTACAATCGCCACTTCATACAATACATAAATAAACATTCATCATCCAGATTACATTCAAGGTCCGACTACGGTACCAAAATGAAAGAAGACTACCCCAAATGCTACACGGATCCCCGGATCGCCCCAACTGGGCTCCACTACTGATCATCAGGAAAAGACACATAGTAACGGCCACGTTCCTCGTCGAACTCCCAAGTGAGCTCGGTCGCGTGGTCTGCACTGGCATCATTGGCACCTGCAACTATTGAGATAGAATCTGTGAGTCAGGGGGACTCAACATTCTCACACCCGCGAGATCAAGACTATTTAAGCTTATAGATAGGAAAGGATTGTGAGGTGGAGCTGCAGCAAGCGACTAGCATATATGGTGGCTAACGCAAAAGAGAGCGAGAAGAGAAGCAAAGCACGGTCGTGAAGCTAGAAGTGATCAAGAAGTGATCCTAGAACAACCTACGTCCAACATGACTCCAACACCGTGTTCACTTCCCGGACCCCGCCGAGAAGAGACCATCACGGTTACACACGCAGTTGATGTGTTTTAAATTAAGGTCAATTCGGGTTTTCTACAACCGGACATTAACAAATTCCCATCTGCCGCATAACCGCGGGCACGGCTTTCGAAAGATAATACCCTGCAGGGGTGTCCCAACTTAGCCCATTATAAGCTCTCACGGTCAACGAAGGATATTCCTTCTACCGGGAAGGCCCGATGAGTCTCAGAATCCCGGACTACAAGACCTTTCGTCAGTAATAAAACAAGTACAGCAAAGCCGCCCGATTGTGCCGACAAATCCTGATAGGAGCTGCACATATCTCGGTCTCAGGGCACATCCGGATAAGCGAAGCGTACAGGTACCAACATAACCCAAGTTGCCAAGGGACGGTCCCACACGGTGCTCTAGGTTGGACCAGCAATCGAAGGAGAACTGGCCCGGGGGGGGGGGGTAAAATAAGATGACCCTTGAGTCTGCAGAACCCAAGGGAAAAAGGCTTAGGTGGCAAATGGTAAAACCAATGTTGGGCCTTGCTGGAGGAGTCTTATTCAAAGCGAACTATCAAGGGGGTCCCATAAATCACCCAACCGTGTAAGGAACGCAAAATCCGGGAACATAACACCGGTATGACGGAAACTAGGGTGGCAAGAGTGGAACAAAACACCAGGCATAAGGCCGAGCCTTCCACCCTTTACCAAGTATATAGATGCATTAATTAAATAAGAGGTATTGTGATATCCCAACAAGTAAACATGTTCCAACAAGGAAAAACAAGTCCATGTTCCAACAAGGAACAAACTTCATCTTCACCTGCAACTAGCAACGCTATAAGAGGGGCTGAGCAAAGCGGTAACATAGCCAAACAACGGTTTGCTTGGACATGGATGGTTTAGGGGCTGACATGGCAATATGGGTGGCATGATATAGCAAGTGGTAGGTATCGCAACATAGGCATAGCAAAAGAGCGAGCATCTAGCAAGCAAAGATAGAAGTGATTTCGAGGGTATGGTCATCTTGCCTGCAAGGTTCTCAGAGTTGTCGAGAGCTTGGTCCTCGTAAGCGTTCTCAACAGGTTCCTCGTTCACGTACTCTTCTCCCGGCTCTACCCACAACAAGAACACAAGCAAAGAGGACAAACATCAATCACGATGCAATGCACAACCAACATGATGCAAAACATGGCATGATATGCGAGATGTGATATGCAATGCTTAAGCGTGCTCCGGAAGGGAAAAGATGAACAAAGCATAATCTTGGCAAACCAAGTATGCCACTGGATAGGTGATGTGATTTTGGTTGAAATCGATATAAAGATCGCCGGAATCGGAAGCACGGTTTGCAAATGACAAGCAAAACAAGAATGACAATAATCTGCCATTAACAGCATGATGCTACTTAGCAAGCAAGAAGAAATTAGGCTACTGCACCCAAACATATCAACAAAGCATATGACAGTAATCTACACAAGATGCTTGACAAAAGATGCACACGGAGCATATGGCTAAATCACATCATAACAGGTTCAAACAAGCATGGCAAAAGTGGAAAAGATAACAGGTTCACAGACTTAGTGAAAATAACAACATAGCAGAAATTAACATCAGGATGACATGTTTAGAGCAATGAAACAGCATGCTAATGGAACAGGACATAGAAAAATAAGGCACGGAATGAATCTACTCAAATCACTTGACAAAAGTCCCTTACTGGCCATAAGACAAAAAGGATCAGAAAATATGATTACATCCATGTCAAATAAGCAAGTTTCGTTACAGGTTTCAGACTTAGCAGAAAACTGGACATGTCAAAAACAGATAACAAGTAGGCCTGTTCGTGAGCTCGATGCACTCACTACAGAGCATATCATGATAAACTAAGCATACATCCATCAAGAAGACATGGCATAGAAGCTATACATGGCAAGAACAACATCATATCAGGCAAGGATCAACTACACCAAGCTTGGCAAAATCGAATAACATGTAAACAATCTGCCGGCAACATTTTATAGCAAAAGTAGAGCTCGATTGACTCAAGCTGTGGCACTCCATAAATACCAACAAAGGCATGGATGGATAGAGCAAATCCACGTGCTCAAAACACTCTTACTGATCATTCTCAAAAGAGGCATAGATCTATCTGAAACAACATGAACACATGGCATAAAAATAACAGCAGGCAGGAAATTTGTGAAATTACTAAGTCTCTGAAATCAGCAACATTAAGTACCCTAGTTTGCATGCTTGTGCTAGTCACCACAAAGATCACAAAAATACATGGCATAATTCTCTTGAAAGGTAACATGGAATATTACAAAACTCATGTAGTACTCAACTTCATAGGAGGTACACATCAATCATGGCGAAAATGACAAAAGTTCATGTTCAGATAAGATTCAGAAACTAACATCACATAGCCCTCTTCCAACAGCATTTCGGGCATCAATATGACCTCAAATGAAAATGATGCAATGGAATGAAATGATGTGCTCATCGGGCGAACAATTTGACACATTATACGCACGAAACGGAGCAATATACAGCAAGTTATGATGCAATGAACTTGCGACAGTAATGTGAAAATCAAAGGACTTGGAGAAATTTTGAGGGGGACGAAAGTCAACCCTAGCGGATGCGATCGGATCTGGGGCGCGGAAGTCGAGGCGGGGCCGGCGACGGCGATGGGTGCGGCGGCGCGAGGGAACTCCGGCGCGGCGCGGTGGCGGGCTCGGGCGAAGACGACGAAGGGCGGCGCGCGGGCGGCGCCGCTGCTACGGGCGGCGGCGGCGCGGGCGACGCCGCCCGCCGAGGCGGCGGCGAGCTCCAGGCGCGCGGGCGACGCCGCCCGCCGAGGCGACGGCGAGCTCCGGGCGCGCGGGCGCGGTGGAGTGGCGACGGGGAGGCGCCTGGGCGTAGGCGGGGTGCGGCCCGGGCGGAGGCGCGGCGGGGCGCGGCCCGGATCGGGCGCGGGAAGGCCGGCCTCGGGCCCGACGGGCCGGCGGCGCGGGTGGAGGAGGAGCGCCACGTGGTGGCTCCCGATTGGAGGGGGCGGAGGCGGCGGACGGTGTCCGGCGCGGAGGGAGAGGGAGGAGCTAGGGTTTGGACCCGGGATTGGAAAAGGGGGGGGTCTATATATAGGCATAGAGGGGGCTAGGAAGCTCCAAATGGAGAGCGGTTTTCGGCCACGCGATCGTGATCGAACGACGGTGGACATGGGAGTGTCTTAGGTGGGTTATTGGGCTGTTTTGGAGGGGTTTTAGGCTGCAACACACACGAGGCCTTTACGGTTACCCGGTTAACCGTTGGAGTATTAAACGACCTCCGATTGACCCGAAACTTGACAGGCGGTGTACCGGTGCTATACCAAGGCCGCTTGACAAACCTCGGTCCATTCCGAGAAGGTTTAATACCCGCTCACGAAGAAGGTAAAATAGGACGCCGGGGAACATAGGAGCGCCGGATTGCAAAACGGACAACGGGGAAAATGCTCGGATTCATGAGACGAACACGTATGCGAATGCGATGCACATGATGACATGATATGAAATGCATGACATGAACAAAATGCAAACGAAGGGAAACCCAAACACGGAGGGAATATCATAACACATAGCCGAAAATGGCAAGAGTTGGATTACAAATATGGCAAGTTACATCCGGGGTGTTACATAACCTATTAACCCAGTGCCCAATGCCACTTGCTGTTTTTCCTTATTTTTTTCTTCTACAGAAAATCAATACCAAATGGAGTCCAAACAGAACGAAACTTTTTGACGATTTTTCTTGGACAAGAAGATACACATGAAGCTTTAGGAGGAGGCCAGAAGATCCACAGGTGAGCCACAAGCTCACCAGGCACGCCCTAGGGGGGCGCCCTATGAGCTTATGGGCCCCCCTAAGACTCCTCCGACCCTAATATCAGCTCCATAAATACACAAATATTCCCCGTATACCAGAGGGCACATCAAAATTACTTTTCCGTCACCGCAAGTTTCTGTCCTCGTGAGATCCCATATGGAGACCTGTTCCGGTGCTCTGTCGGAGGGGGATTCAATCACGGAGGGCCTCTACATCAACCTTGCTACCCTTCGGATGATGTGTGAGTAGTTTACCACACACCTATGGGTCCATAACTAGTAGCTAGATGGCTTGTTCTCTCTCTTTTATCTTCAATACAATGTTCTCCTCGATGTTCTTGGAGATCTATTCAATGTAATCTTCTTTTGCGGTGCATTTGTTGAGATCCGATGAATTGTGAGTTTATGATCAGATTTATGAATATTATTTGAGTCTTCTCTAAACTCTTTTATGCATTATTAAGATAGCTTTGTATTTCTCTCCGATCTATTGATTTGGTTTGGCCAACTAGATTGATCTTTCTTGCAATGGGAGAGGTGGTTTGTTTTGGGTTCAATCTTGCGGTGTCCTCACCTAGTGATAGAAGGGGTAGCAAGGCGCGCATTTGTATTGTTGCCATTAAGGATAAGGAAATGTGGTTTATTAACATTGATTGGATCTATCCCTCTACATCATGTCATCTTGCCTAAGGCGTTGCTCTGTTCTTGTTAACTTAATACACTAGATGCACTACAAAAAAAGGCGCATCCGTGACATTTTGGCCTGAACAATTTTTTCTGTCATGGTTATGACACTTCTATGACGATGTGACAAAAACATGTATCATCATAGATGTGGTGGGCTCCTATTTCTATGAAAAAAATAATGACAGAAAATGGGCTTTTCGTCCTGGGCGGGCCGGGGACGCACCTCTTGGGGAGCGTTGCATTGGAAACAAAAATTTCCTATGCCCACCAAGACCAATCTAGGAGATGACCATTTACGAGAGGAGAGATTGGATCTACATGCCCTTGTAGGTCGCTAAGTGGAAGCGTTAAGAAACGCGGTTGATGTAGTCGAACGTCTTCGCGATCCAATCACGATCCGTCCCGCGAACTCCGATCTAGTGCCGAACGGACGGCACCTCCGCGTTCAACACACGTATGGCTTGATGACGCCTTCACCTCCTCGATCCAGCGAGCGATGGTGAAGTAGTAGCTCGAGTCCTCCGGCAGCATGATGGCATGATGGTAGTGGTGGTGGAGAAATCTCAGCAATGCTTCGCTAAGCACTACGGAGAAGAAGATGGACTACGAGGGAGAGGAAGGGAAGCACCGTGGCATGTAGATGTGCTCAAGGGTGCGGCTACCCTCTGTCTACCTCTCTCTCTATATATATAGGGGGAAGGGAGGAGGAGGGGCCACCCTAGATCCCATCTAGGGGGGCGGCGGCCACCAGATATGGGAAACCCTAGATGGATTTTGGCCCTCCCCCTAGGAGACTTGGCCCCAAGACAGGTGGAGGCAAAACCCTAGGGAGGCCCCCCACCTCTTTTGGCAACATGGGATGGGGTGAGGGGGCGCACAACCCCTTAGTGGGCTGGCGTGCCCCTCCCCTTGGCCCATGAGGCCCCCCAACACTTATCGAGCCCCGCGAAACCCCTTTCAGTCATGCTGGTCATCACCCAATACCCCTAGAACAATTCCAGACTCCAATACCCTTCGTCTAATATATGAATCTTCACCTCCGTCCTCTTCACATATGGGATCTTATCTGGGACTCGTAACAACCTTCGGTAACCACCATAATGACTCAACTATATTTATATCATCACCAAACGTTAAGTATGTAGACCCTGCGGGTTCGAGAACTATGCAGACATGACCGAGATACCTGTACGGTCAAGAACCAATAGCAGGACCTGGATGCCCATATTGGTTCCTACATATTCTACGAAGATCTTATCGGTCGAACCTTGATGTCAAGGATTCAGACAATTCCGTATGCAGTTCCCTTTGTCTATCGGTATGTTACTTGCCCGAGATTCGATCGTCGGTATCTCCATAACTAGTTCAATCTCGTTACCGGCAAGTCTCTTTACTCGTTCCGTAATACAAGATCCCGTGGCTAACCCATTAGTCACATTGCTTGCAAGCTCATTGTGATGCTGTATTATCGAGTGGGCCCTGAGATACCTCTTCGCCATACAGAGTGACAAATCCCAATCTTGATCCATGCCAACTCAACAGACACCCTCAGAGATACATGTAGAGCACCTTTATAGTCACCCAGTTATGTTGCGACGTTTGGTACACACAAGGCACTTCTCCGGTGTCAGTGAGTTGCATGATCTCATGGTCATAGGAACATATACTTGACATGCAGAAAATGATAGCAACAAACTTGATACGATCATATGCTACGTTCATAGTTTGGGTCTTGTCCATCACATCATTCTCCTAATGATGTGATCCTGTTAACAAATGACAACTGATGTCTATGACTAGGAAACCATAGCCATCTTTTGATCAACGAGCTAGTCCGGTAGAGGCTCACTAGGGACACGTTGTTGTCTATGTATCCACACATGTATCTGAGTTTCCAATTAATACAATTCTAGCATGGATAGTAAAAGATTATCATGAACAGGGAAATATGATAATAACTAATCAATAGTGCAGAATCGGGCTTTAGTCCCGGTTCGTAAGGACCTTTAGTGCCAGTTCTGCAACCGGCACTAAAGGGTGGGGACTAAAGGCCCCCCATTAGTGTCGGTTCGTCATGAACCGGGACCAAAGGCCCACCACAAGGCACGAGCGCACGCCGGGGGGCGGGGGCCTTTAGTCCCGGTCCAACCAGGACTAAAAGGATTAGGGGTTTATGGGTTTATGGTTTATTTTTCCTTTTAATTTTGTTTTTTCGATTTAATAATTTTTCATTTCAAACATATTTTACGCTACTACATATTGTACACGTTATGTGTATATATAAATAGAGTTTATCGTAGAACTGATCATATATATATCATCGAATTTCTCGCACGATCATTCACACACACACACACACACACACACACACACACACACATATATATATATATATATATACAATTTCTCCTACAATTTGCAGATCATTACATGGAGGCATTACATCTTGTAATGGTATTCTCCTTTGGGATCTATGACCTGGTCGAGCAAAAATCCCGCTATTTCCTATTGAATTGCTCGTACGCGATCCGTTGGTAGGAGCTGATCCCACATCTCCGTCATCTGTAAAGAAGGAGATCAATATGAATGTATTAGTTGTGTGTGTATATATATTAGATAATGATATAAAAATTGTGAATAGTGTTCTGGCAAACATACCCAAGATTGTCTATCATCTTTGGTCCTTTCGGACGTCATAATGCGAATATTCTCGCAAATGTAGTGTGCACATAAATTATTCCCCGGCGCCTGCCTCATGGTCTTTACGAGAATAGAATTCAATCAGATAATAATTAATCAAGCATGATAATGGTATTGAAACTAGAATTAAAGAGATGCTAGCTAGCTAGTACTACTTAATTACCTTGGGTCGCACCCATTTAAGCTTTTGTTTCCATGGGCCTTCAACCTGTTTGATGAACTTTTCCCAAGCCCTGCCAGTTGGCAAAGAAAATGAATAAAAGAGTTATTAATTAGTTGATATCAGTAAATGAACTAAAGAGGCCGACATAGTGCGATAATGATTGAAATTACCTGCCGACCATCCCCTTCACCATTGAGTATTCATTAGTATCTTTAAATGGTGAGTCCAGTACTTGAACTTTTGCCTCATCAACTTCCATGGTTAACAAGATCGAGTGGAAACTGCATGTGCACACGTTTGCATGTATAATTAAGTGGGCATGTGCATAACTCATCAACTACACTTATTAACATCTAGTAAGCAAAAACATAATTTGTAGTACAAGACAGTGTCACTCATCCAAAGTTGTAAGGAAGTAGTATTTCTGGTTGGGTATTTAGTCACTTCAAGAACTCTAACAAGCTTCTCTCTATGTCTTTTCGATCCATTCATGTGACCATGTCTCTTGATTAATGGTATTTGGGTCAATGAACCCAATGCCATAGCGTCCATCTCTTTTCATTTCATACATCTTCATTCTGCATAATACCATAGAAAAAAAATATAGTGAGGATAATTACAGGTAATGAACAGGCACTACAACTAGCTAGAGACTTAAATTACAGAAAGAAATCACTTACAGACAATAGCAACTGAGGATAGATTTGTCAAGTGCGTCTTGATTGAATAACTGAAACATTTCTTGAAACTCAAACCACAGATCTTTTGCATGGTAGTAATTCTCTTCCTTGACTTTCACCATGAGGGACTCTCGATCGGTAGTCTTTACTTCTCTCATGTACCATTGATGCAATTCATACATTCTCATTGATAGAAGCGGGATTGGCTCAGGCTTTACCATAGGTTGGCCATGGACATATTTCAATTGTAGTTCCTCCTATGTAAACCTGCGGAGTTCCTCGATGCCCAGGAGTTGTTCAACAGTGATACCAGCCTCTTGAGCCTGCCGTCTATGATCGTCAGTACTCACATGTGTTTGTACAATGAGCGGGGGGATCGATTGCACTACCTGTTCTCCTAGATGGGGAACCATTTTCCCACTTTTATTACCAGCTGCTTGGCTCGAGCTCCACTCCTTCTGTTTTTGTGCACGATAGGACTTCTTGATAGAGCGCTCATAGTCTGGGTCCCCACCAAATTTGAATTTCTTGCCTCTTGTTGTACCGCTAGCTGCCGTAGTTGCGGCGCCTCTCTTCTGAAGTTGCTGAGGCGGCGGAGCCCGCTGAGGAGGCGAAGATGGTTGACGCGGTGCCAGACTTGGAGGATGAGGAGTTGGCTGACACGGTGCCTAACTTGGAGGATGAGGAGTCGGCTGACCCGGTGCCGGACTTGGAGGAGGAGGAGTCGACTGACGTGGTGCCAGACTTGGAGGAGGAGGAGTGGGCTGACGCAGTGGCAGACTTGGAGGATTAGGAGTCTGCTGATGGGTGGTGGACTTGAAGGAGCGGGAGTCTGCTGACGCGGTGACGGACTTGGAGGAGGAGCCGGCTGATGCGGTGTCGGTGGCCTTGGAAAGACGATGCAATCCTTTCTCCATAGAATGATATGATGTATGGCCTCTCCCAGTGTGTGCTCCTCGTCACCTCTAGGAATGTCAAGCTCTAGCCCCGAATATCCTGTCATCACTTCATCAACCCCGACATGGGAATAGACAGCTGGAATTAGATTGCAATGGAAGGTTGCTTTAGGGGGATTTGTATAAGCATAGCCGCCCGCCACCTTCATGGATATGTTCTTCACCTTTATGTGTAGCTCACAAGTTGTAGTAGCTATGATATCATCCACAGGGTATCTATCCAGCAGTGCATCATCGCCCGGGGTGGAACCCATGCTACTTCTCGGCATGGATGGGACGGTGCTATCCAATGCTGGATCTGCTTGCTGCTACCGCTGAGACACCCTTTCCTGGTTAAGTGAGTCGATCTGCTCTTGCTGCCGGATGAAAGCACATTCCAACTCCGCATGCTTTGATTCTACGATGAGAAGGCGGTCTACTTCCAACTTCCTCTGCTCCTCTTCCAGCTCCTTCTTCTTCTTCTTCTCCTCTTGCTGCATCTTTCTCGCATGGCTTCTGTAAGTGTCGTTCCAATCCGCGAACCCCTCAAAACATGGAACAACACCTTTGCCTCGTGTTCTTCCCGGGTGTTCATGATTCTTTAGGGCGCGCGTAAGCTCGTCATTCTCTCTGTTGAGCGTGAACACCCTCGTTCGAGCCTCTTCTATTGCAACAAGTAAACTTTCATCGGCTCCTTTAAGACATGCCCGCTCCAAAACCAACCCTGTCTTTGCGTCCAACTTCCCCCCATGCGCATAAAACCACGTCCTGCACCTTTTGGTCCAGCTCAATGTAACTGGAGTGACCCTTGCACCAATCATCTGTTGCTCAGCGATATCCCACTTAGGCCAGGCCACCTCGTAGCCACCTGCCCAGAGTATGGTGCCACTGCTTTGTCAAATCATTAATCTTGTTTTTTCTCGACCATTCCTGAGCTACTTTCGGTTCCTTGAAGTTCACGAAAGCGTCCTAGTGATCTCTTGCCTTCTCCAGTGTTCCCTTGAATTCTGGAGTCCGCTTTCCTGGATTAACGTACGCGGCCCATATATGTTTCTTGTGGCTGTGGAATGCTATCGCCATCTTCTTAAGAGCACTCTTCTTGACTTTCTCCAGATCTGCATCTATTAATGATCTGGTAGGGTGAAATGTGACATGGGCGATTCCCAAAGCAGATCTTTTGCTCTTTGGTCGACAAAAGTAACATCTGGATCTCCCTTTGCTCACTTTTTCCATTCTTGAACGAAGATTGGGATTTGGTCCTTGACGATAACTCCGCATTGAAGAATGAACTTGTTCGCATTCTTCTTAGGTTCACGCGGTTCGCCATTAGGTTTGATGCCATCGATGTTGTACTTTACACCAGCCTGCAACTTTTTGGCCGGGCCTCGAACTGTCCTGCTTCTTGTAGAAGATTTTCTCGATCCGGAGGGCTAAAAGAAGAAAGATCGATTCATTAATATATATAAAAATCAATTAAAACATGTCATGATCACCAGATGCCTTATATAAATATACCTCATCGGTCTTTGTTATTTGAAGAACAGCATTTCCTTCGGCATCATTGTTCTGGACTTCATCTATTCGTTCGCCTTCACCAAATATCATACCCTCACCAATATTGTTTAGATATTGCGAGCCACCATTTTCTTCATTCTCATCTGGGCTCGAGGAGCGTATGATGTCGAACATGTTCTCTTCTCCTTCTCTGCCAGTATTGTCCATAGCTTGTATTTAACTAATCCAGAAGAAAGATAAAACAATTTAGTATTCAAATTAGAATGCATGCATGCAATCAATAAGAAACATAATCATAGTAGATAATATATATGCATCTCAAATAATCCAGATAATATGCATCATCGAATATAATCTCGAATACATCGTCTCGAATATTATTGCCGGGGTTTTCTGGCTCCCCGAGCACCTATGGGGACGGAGCCCCTTCTCGGTTCGGCGGGGGGCGGAGGTCGCGCGAAGAGCGGATCGAGGCGAGGCACGCGGGGTTTTTTTACCCAGCTTCGGAGCTCTCCGGAGAGATAATACTCCTACTGCTGCTTTGTGGATTGTATTGAGTTCTTGCTCGGGAGCGCTGAGTGCTACAGTACACTCAAGCAGCTAACGAGACCGAGCGTTCTTCTGTTTTCCTCTCAGAGATCGCTCTTCGGGGTCCGATCCCCCCCTACGTTGTGCATGGGCCTCCTTTTATATGTTCAAGGGGTCTCCAACAGGTAGCAACGTAGGTAAGGGCAAAAATGGAAATATGCTGTGGTAGGTACAGCTACCTACACAGTGTATCATACCTAACCCTGACGGCAGGGGACAAAGGCATTAAATGCCTATCTACGTCGCCCAGACGGTGCATAAAAGGGACCGTCAGGGGCGCCACCGCTTGCCACGATGGTGATCTTGTCAGCGCTGCATGCCATAGTGTACCCCTGGCTGCACAACCACCCGCCACGTACGCTAGGAAGGGTCCCGGAGCGACACGTGGGTGGGTGAGCTGGAGCGCGGGTACAGAGTGGTTGCCCGCCGCGGTAAGTGCCTTGCCGCGGCCGTTGTCTTGCCGCGTCCGGGAGCTTGTCGCTCGCCGAGTCCTACCGGGACGCGTGGCGCGTCGCGGCAGGTTCTTTGAGATGCTCTGGTTGGCCTTCCCGGCAAGCTCCTCTTGCCGGGGTCTTGTGCCTCGAGCGGCCTTCCCGGCAAGCTCCTCTTGCCGGGGACTTGTCTCCTTGGCTTAAATACTTTGTTCTCAAATGGCTCCAAAGGGGCCATAGAGAGCCTTGGCGATCACCTGGCGGGCCTTGCCGCGGGGTGCTGCGACTGCCCGTGCACAAGTTCGGGATACTAGGGTACCCCTACTTTAGTACACCGACAGGAGCACCCGGGCCTGGGCCACACACGGTGCCGAGCGCTGTTGGGCCAGGCCCAAAACAGGGCACGGGCACGCACGACCTGGGTCACGTCGCACCTTGCTCCGCACCCACCACGCCCTCCCCGAACGGCACGCGTCGATTGCGGCGTCGTGGGTGGTTTCTTTATTCAGAAAGGCAAAACGTCCGCCCCCTCCCTCCTTACAAGCAGGGGGGAACAGGGGCAGTTCGCCCATCTGCCCGTTGCTATTCCCTCCTCGAGAATCTCCGCCACTCCCCTTCTTCCCAAAGCCGAAGGAGAGCAGCGCCCTACCCCCAGCGCCACCAGCACCGCCAACGTCACCGTGCTCACTCCCCCTCCCCGCCATGGCTCCAAAAGCCGAGAAGGCGAATTCGGCCGAGGAGCGGGCACTCTTCCCTCCGAGGCTCAAGGAGGCAGAGCTGAAGGAGGACTTCTACCTCTTCTGGTCGACGGGGACGCGAGCGCATCCGCGCACGAAGGTACTCCCAGCCACTGCTTGGGATAAGTATCCCACTGGGTACCCCTTCTTTGCCCTGTTCTTCTATTGCGGGCTCTGCCCGCCCTTTTCAGAATTCTTTTGCGGTGTCATGAACACCTACGGGCTCCACCTTCTTGATTTCACCCCCAATGCTGTCCTGACCATGGCAGTTTTCGCACATCTCTGCGAGAACTTTGTCGGGATCCATCCAAACGTAGCTCTTTTCCGCCATTTCTTTTCGCCTTGGGTTGAGAAAGGAGAACCTTTATCCGGCGGAATCGCCTGGATCTCGAAAGCTGGCAAGAAGGATGCTTATCTGGAGGGAGAGCTCCGCAGCAAGTGGGAGGAGTGGAGGGCGGACTGGTGTCTGATCGTTGAGGAGAACCCGCAGCCGTTTACTGCTCTACGCAAAACCCAAGTGGTGCGCGGCAGTGATTGGAGTAGCCTGGCCCCGGAAGATGGCAGACTAAGGATCGCCGTCACCCGGATCCTACGCCTCGGGCTTGCCGGGCTTACCGTAGGAGCGTTTGGCGCAGATTTCCTCCGCCGCCACATCGCCCCCCTGCAGGAAAGGGGGAGACCCGCCTGGGAGTTTCAAAATGCGGCGGATATCATGAGGTTGCGGCCGGGCCTCAACTTCAACTTCACTGTCCTGGAGCTCAACGCGATGCTCCAGGAGCTGTTCAAGCACGACCCACAGCATCCCGAAGTGTTCTGGTTGCCGAGGGGTGTCGTCCCGCTGTGCAACAACTCTGCGCTCGACCGTATCCGTGCGATAATGCCGCTGTGCGACTCGCACGGAATTGATCCAGCCTGGATAGAGCCTGCGGATGATGTCGTGCGGGCGTTCTTTGACAACTTGATAGAAGTGCCGGTCGACGCCGACGAGAAGAAAGGCCTCACCCGGGACACCACCGACGATGAGCTCAAGCGCATCGCCACCAGGATGGAAGAGGTGGCGGCAGCTGCCGCTGCGGGCGAGTTCGGGTCCACCGTGGAGGAGGCGGAGGCAGCAGAGGCGGCAAGCCTTGCCGACCAAGAGGAGCTTGCCGGCGAGAAGAGGTCCACCGAGCACGACGTCGGGCCGAGCGGGCCCGCCGAGGACACGAGCGGCTCACTGGAGATCGGCTCCTCTTCCTCTTCGTCTTCGGATAGCTCGCCGCAAGCAGAGCCCCTGACTCCACGAGCAGAGCCCCCGGCTCCACAATCAGATCCCCCGGCTCCACAAGCAGAGCCCCCGGCTCCATCAAGAAGGCGTGTTCGCAAGGCCGGGGACGTAGCGGAGCGGCGGGCGAGCCAACCCCCGCCGCGCCGCACGACACGCTCCACCGCGGCAAGTTCTGTTGCCGCGAAAACACCTCCCGCTGCAGCGGCAACTGGGGCGGGGTCCTCTGAGCCTGCCGCTCCAGCTCCCGCCAAGCGGCCAAGGGATCCTACCCCTCCGCCTCCTCGCGCCGGAGGTGGGCCAGGCTTTGACTTCTCCGCGCTCAGCTCCGACGAGGAAGAAGATGAGTAAGATTCTTGTTGTACTTGCATGTCTTCGACACTTGCCGTCTTGTCTTGTATCTCATTTGCTTTACTCTGAACTTATTCCTTTTTAGGACGCTGGCCCAGAGAATGGCAAAGAGAGGCAAGGTCCCGGTGATTGTCATCGAGGATGACCCCACCGTGGCAGCAGGGGGTGCGCCTGAGACAAACTTGTCGGACTCGACAGCTGTTCCTCAGAGCAGCCCCCAGCGTAAGTATATGGTTTACTTCCAGCTGTCAGGCGCGCAAGGATACATTTTGCTTGCTGATATCTGACCGTTGGCTTGTGTAGGAGCAGAGCAGCTCCACCAGGAGCGCCCGGAGGCCACCCTTGTCGTGCCACCCGTTTCAACTACGTCGCCGAGGGAGAGTTCTCCGGCAACGGGGAATCCCCCGACAAGGGAGAGCTCCCCGGCAAGGGAGAATTCTCCGGCAAGGGACAGTACCGGCGACCCCCCGGCAGCAGAGATCCCAACTACCGAGCCTGGTACAGGTACTCCTTGCTTATAAACTTCCCTTGGGTTCTTCTTTTTGGGATATTTGCTTGACTTTTTTTCCTTTTCCGGTCGTCAGATCCATCCACTGTGGAGCCGATGGAGACCGAGGTTGTTATTGATGACGCCACTGCCACTGAAGAAACAGCCAGCGCTGAAGATCCCGCCAGTGAAGAGGCCACCAAGGCTGCCGCCGCAGCAGCTGACGAGGGGTCCGGCGATCGTACTGACGACCCTGGGGCCGCAGGAGCGACAGGCGCTACACCGACCGCCGATCCTCCCGCCGCTGTCGCAGCGTCAGGCTCCGAAGAACCCCAGTCAGGCGTCTACTTGAAGGCTGGCGCTGGCATCTTCATCAACCTCCCCTGGGCGTCAACGTCCAAGGCGCCGGTCGAAGGAGAGAGCTTTGACGTGGAGGTGCTTGCCTCCGCTGGGCTGACGTTGGTCGACGCACCAAGTAGCAGCAGCAGCAATGAGCCCGAGGAGCGAGTGCTGCGGAAGCTGGTGTCGCTCTACCGCGCCCGCCAGGCCAAACTGGAGTCCCGCAAAGCGCTTGTCGCGAAGGCGGGGGTGGACGTAGAGAAGCGCGCGGAGGAGCTCCGAGGCCTCAACCTGGCCGCTCTCCAGTCGCTGGCGGCGGAGCGGGTTCAGCTCGATGAGGCGCAGAAGGCTTTCATCCTTGAGAAGGCAGAGATTGCAGAGCAACAGCGGCTTGCCGCCGAGGAGTTATCCGCGCGGGATGGTGAGTTGGTGCAGCTGAAGGCCAGCCTGGACAGTCACGAAGAGGAGCTAGCTATGCGCGAGCAAGCACCCAGCGGAGCCCTCAAGGAAGCAAAGGACGCTGCCGCAGCCGCCGAGGCCGCCAAGAAGGAGCTGGAGGCGAAAGTGGCGCAACTGGAGACTGATCTCAAGGCGAGCGGTGAAGCGCTTGCCGCGCTCAAGCATGAGCGCGAGAAGGACGCCTACACCTTTGGCGATCTGCAGGGTCGTCTCGCCGAGAAGGTCAAGGAGCTCGACGCCGCCAAGGACTCCAAGGTGGATCTTGAGCTGAAGCTAGCTGCTTTGACCAAGACGCTGGACGGCGCCAGGGAGCAGGAGGCGGCCTTGAAGAAGGAGATCAAGGCTGACAAGGAGCTGCTGGAGAGCATCGCCACCACCCAGAACGATTTCAGGGGAACTATGGAGCGGCGGACGGAAGGCCTTGTGAATGCTGCCGCAGACATCGACAAGGAGTTGGCGCTGCTGGGGGTGGAGGATCTCGGGTATTCCTCTGACGGGAGCCTCCCATCCAGCGCCAAGCTCACCTTGTTCTTCAGAGGCGTGGCGACGGCCCTCCAGCAACTCCGGGAGAGGATCCCAAAGCAGCTGGCCGACGAGTCACGCAAGATCTGCGCGGGAGCTCTCAAAAAGGTGCTGATGAAGGTGGCCTTCCGCAACCCGGGCCTCCGCCTCACTAACATCCTCAGGTCCCTGCCGCCGGAAGATGATCTGGAGGAGCTCGAGACCCTCGTCGCACCCATTGTGGACAAGGTGAGCGGGATCAAGAGGGTTGAGGGCGATCGTGCGGACTAGGCCGCCTATTTTCTTCTTCTTTTCTCGTCGCTGGTCATGTTATGAAAACAGTCTGTTAGAGCCGCGACAAACTATCTTGTAATATAACTCTATTTCAGGTCATGATTGCAATGCTACTTCCTTTACTCGATTCCTTCCTTTGTATTTTTTTGCCCTACGCTTTTAGGGAACCTGCCGGCGTAGGCACCTTTGCCGCGAGCGCTGAGTGCGGGACGTCAGCAGCCTGCTGGCGGTGCCGTTACCGACAAGAAACCTTGTCGCGACTAGTCGCAGCTCGCTTAAGTTGCTGAGTGGACTCGAAACAAAGTAAGGGCGCGACTCTAGTCGCAGCACAATTAAACTGTTGAGCGAACTCGAAACAAAGTAAGGGCGCAACTAGCCACGAGCTGGTTCCTCCGCGCACAGGTTTTCCATACAAAGCATGGTCGTTCAAGGAAAGTAACTTAAAGTTAAAAGATCTGATTGCTCGAACTTTGGCACTTAGCTTTTCTGCCGTTTGCTCCCCAGCAAGGCGAAATCTTTCCTGAACTACGCCGGGTCCATACCATTATCTTCTCCTCCCCCCCGGTCAACTTGTGGGTGAAGGATCCGTCCTTTCCTTGAGAAAAAGAGAAAAGAGAAAACAATAGTATGGAGCCTTATGGCTCGTTATTGCTTACCGAGGGGGCTCGCTGCACAAAGTGTCAGATAATTCATGCAGAAAGGCATGAAATTGACAGGGTGTGCGGAGCACGTGAGTTTTATTTATGCACAGGGTCTGCGCCTGGCTTTGTACAAAGGATTACATGCAACAACGACAAGACTTGTACAAAATGGTGGTTGCCGGACAGGGTCCGACAACCGCGCCTTACGGGTAAAACTTACGAAGATGCTCGATGTTCCAGGAGTTGCTCACCGGAAAGCCATCGTCGGTCTCAAGGCGGACAACGCCAGGCCTAGTGACTCGTTTCACCCGGTAAGGGCCTTCCCACTTAGGCATCAACTTGTTGGAATTCTTGGCGGCATGAACGCGCCGAAGAACAAGGCCGCCTTCCTCGAGACTTCTGGCTTTAACCCTGCGGCCATGGTATCGGCACAAAGCTTGCTGGTATCGAGCAGCTCGTACAGCAGCCTGAAGACAGTCTTCCTCAAGGAGCAGCGCGTCATCTTGTCGCAGCTGCTCTTGCTCAAGCTCATCATAAGCGAGCACTCGAGGCGACCCGTATACGAGTTCCGTGGGGATAACTGCCTCTGCTCCATAGACTAGAGCGAAAGGTGTCTGGCCAGTGGCTCGATTTGGCGTCGTCCTGATCGACCAAAGAACCACCGGCAGCTCCTCGATCCAGTTCCTTCCGCACTTGTGCAGCCTGTCGAAAGTCCGGGTCTTGAGCCCACGCAACACTTCAGCATTTGCCCTCTCTGTTTGACCGTTGCTCCTGGGTTGAGCAACAGAAGCAAAGCAGACCTTGGCGCCAAGGTCTTGGACGTACTGCATGAAGGTGCGACTCGTGAATTGTGTACCGTTGTCGGTGATGATCCTGTTAGGGATTCCGAAGCGGCAAACAATCGACCTGAAGAACTTGACTGCTGACTGTGCCATCACCTTCCTCACTAGTTCCACTTCCGGCCACTTTGTGAACTTGTCGATGGCGACGTACAAGTACTCAAAGGCCCCGACTGCTCGGGGGAAGGGGCCGAGGATGTCGAGCCCCCAGACCGAAAAGGGGCCAGGATAAAGGGATCGTTTGGAGAGCTTGACATGGCTGGTGTATCTGCTTGGAATGGAACTGGCACGCTTCACACTTGGTTACTTGTGCAGTCGCATCCTGGAGGGCTGTCGGCCAAAAGAAGCCCTGCCGGAATGCTTTGCCGGCAAGCGCTCTTGCACCAATGTGGTGACCACAAATGCCTCCATGTATCTCTGCCAATAGCTTCTGTCCATCTTCCCGGGGGATACACTTCAATTTCACTCCGTTGAGTCTTCTTCTGTACAGTGCGTTGTCAACGAACTGGTACATACTAGACTACCGGGCTACTCTTTCCGCTTCTTCTGGCTCTTCGAGAAGTTCTCCTGACTGGAGGAAACGAACGATCTGCTGTGCCCATGCTGGAGCCTGTGGCTCGACAACAAGGACTAAAGGCATATCTGCTGCTGCGGGAGCATCCGCTTCTACGGCGAGAACCTGTGGTTCAGCCGGAGCTTGATGATCCCCGGCAAGCTTGCCGGAGCGAAACTTGTCGGGAGCGTCTGCTTCAACGAAACAAACCCTGGGGCTTGTCGGAGCAGACTGCTCCTCAGCACTCTTGGCGTTGATCCTGGGGACCTTCTTGGCGGCGACTTCAGGAAGCTCTGCCGGAAGATAGTCACCAGAAATCAACTTCCTCTTCTTGCTCTGTCCAGTTGATGGCGTCACGGATGGTTGAGTCAGCTTGAGCACAAAGATCCCTGGTTCCACAGGTAACTTAAATGCCGCGCACTTTGACAGGCCATCAGCGATGTCGTTCTGAGCTCTTGGAACATGTTCCATCTGTAGGCCGACAAAGCGCTCTTTCAGCTTCCTCACTTCATCAACGTAAGCTTCCATCAACGGACTCTGATAATCCTTGTTCACTTGGCGGACGACAAGCTGTGAGTCACCCCTGACAATAAGTTGCTTGATCCCAAGGTCTGCCGCGATCCTGAGACCGGTGAGCAATCCTTCATACTCTGCAGTATTGTTTGTTGCTTGCTCCTTGGGAAATTGCATCTGGACCACGTACTTGAGGTGCTCTCCGGTGGGTGCGACAAGCAGCACGCCAGCACCGGCGCCTTGCAGCGAGAACGCACCTTCAAAGTACATCAGCCACTCTTTGTTTGCTTCCTTGACGGGGATGCTCGTCTCTGGAATTTCTTCGTATGGTGTTGGCGTCCACTCTGCTATGAATTCTGCCAATGCTCTGCTTTGAATAGTTGAAGTGCTCTCAAACTTGAGGCCAAAGCTTGACAGTTCAAGTGCCCACTCGACAATCCTGCCTGTTGCTTCTGGATTTTGTAGTATCCTCTTTAGCGGAAAGCGAGTGACAACTGTGATCTCATGTTCTTGAAAGTAATGGCGCAGCTTTCTCGAGGCCATAAGAAGGCCGAAAAGCAGCTTCTGCACACCAGAGTACCTTGACCTAGCCCCCTGCAGAAGGGAACTGACAAAGTAGACTGGGCGCTGCACCATTTTCTTCTTCTGTATCTCTTCGCACATCTGCGCAGATCCATCTTCGTCGGGACCAGAGCTCGTCGGGGAAGCCCCCTGCTTGTCGCTAGATGTGCTTGCCGCGGTCGCTGGCTCATCACCTGCCTCTCTCTCCGCTACTAACGTAGCACTAACTACTTGATTGGTTGCCGCCAGATATAGCAGCAACTTCTCTTGTGGTTTAGGTGCAACAAGTATTGGAGTGGAGGACAGGTATCTCTTCAAGTCCTGCAGCGCAGCCTCCGCTTCCGGAGTCCATTTCATTGGACCTGCCTTTTTCAAGATTTTGAAAAACGGCAGGGCGCGCTCAGCAGACTTAGAGATAAACCTGCTGAGAGCCGCCACGCAGCCTGCAAGTTTTCGTACATCCTTGACGCGCTTCGGTGCTTCAATCTGCTCAATGGCCTTGATCTTGTCGGGATTTGCTTCAATTCCTCTCTGTGACACGAAGAATCCGAGAAGCTTGCCAGACGGGACTCCAAACACGCACTTCTCGGGATTGAGCTTGAGGCTGATCTTGCGTAGATTTGCAAAAGTCTCTTCTAGGTCTTGAATCAGAGTTGCTTTGTCCCTGCTCTTGACCACTATGTCATCCATGTAGGCTTCCACATTTCTGTGTATTTGCGGCTCAAAAACAGTATGGACTACCCTTGCGAATGTTGAACCAGCGTTCTTCAAACCGAAAGGCATTCGTACGAAACAGTACGTGCCACATGGAGTGATGAACGCGGTTTTCTCCTCATCCTCTTCTGCCATGAAGATCTGATGGTATCCTGAGTATGCCTCAAGAAATGAAAGCAAGTCGCATCCGGCTGTGGAGTCGACAATCTGGTCAATGCGCGGCAAGGGAAATGGGTCTTTGGGACAAGCTTTGTTGACATCGATGAAGTCGATGCAAAGTCTCCATTTCCCGTTTGCCTTGCGCACGACTACAGGATTGGCCAACCACGTAGGATGGAGCACTCCTCTGACGAGGCCTGCTGCTTCCAACTTCTTGATCTCTTCGGCGATGAACTCTTGGTGCTCCACTGCTTGTTTCCTGACTCTCTGCTTGACGGGCCGCGCATGAGGACAGACGGCAAGGTGGTGCTCGATTACTTTCCTGGGAACGCCGGGGATGTCAGACGGTTGCCACGCAAACACATCGACATTCGCCCGCAGGAAAGCAACGAGCGCGCTTTCCTATTTAGGGTCGAGAGTGGCACTGATGGTGAAGGTACCACCAGTGCCGTCCTCCTTGGCGGACACCTTCTTGGTCGCTGGCGGAGCTGCCATCGTCTTCTTACACTTGCCGGTGGAGCTCGATGGTGCGTCCTCGACGGTAGCGCAGCACTCCGAAGAGGTGCGCTTGCCGGAGTGGGCATCAGAGCTCTTGCCGGACTTGGTCTTCTTCTTCCCCCCGGGAGCTTCAGCGGCAAGTGTCTCGCGATCTGCGGCGGCTGCTGCTTCCCGGTAGATCTTGTCGGCACAGATAAGAGCGTCTTTCTTGTCGCCATGTACAGAGATGACACTTATCGGGCCTGGCATCTTCAGCATGTTGTACGCGTAGTGAGAGGCCGCCATGAACTTGGAGAGCGCCGGACGACCGAGAATTCCATTGTAAGGCAATAGAAAATCGGCAACGTCGAAAGTGATCCTCTCAGTCCTGAATTTCAGTTCGCTGCCAAATGTCACCGGCAGCGTGATCTTCCCCTTCGACTTGCTCCTTCCCGGGTTGATTCCTTGGAACGTGCCGGTCTCTTCGAGCTCGCTGTCAGGGACTTGGAGTCTCCGGAGCACAGCGGAGGAGATCAGGTTCAAACCGGCCCCGCCGTCAACTAGCATCTTAGTGACCTTGAGGTTGCGGATAGTTGGTGAGACCAACATCCGCAAACACCCGACAGCAGTTGTGCGATCGGGATGGTCCTCAATATCAAAGATGATAGGCGTGCTGGACCATTTCATAAGCTTGCGTGACTCAACGGGTGGTTCTGCTGCATTGACTTCCCGCACCCACTGCTTGAGTTGGCGGTGTGAAGTATGCAGAGAAGCACCGTCGTCAACGCACAATACTTCTGTGGCTTTCTGGAATTCCTGCTCGCTGGTCTCGGCGTCATCCATGTCTTCGTCGTCGTCGTCATCTTCATCCTTGTCACGGCCGCGGGGAGGTCTGTCGCCTTGCCGCTGCTTGGCGTTGCCGCGACGTCCCCCCCGGCCGGTGCGCTTCGTACCGGATCCTCCAGCACCTCCTTGGGCCTTCTCCTTGTTGCGTCGCTCGTATTCGGCCTTTTGCACCTCAACGAGCTGCTCGACCTTCTTGCAGCTCTGGAGGTCATGGCCTTTGGTGCGGTGAATCTTGCAGTACTGCTTGTGGGTGCCATCCTGCTTGTCGGCGGCCGCCACAGCCTGGCAGTTGGCGCATGCGGCAACCTCCTTGCCAGAGCTGCCAGTCTTTGTTGTCTTGGCGCCACCTTCGTTGCCGGACTGCTCAACAACTAGCACATCTTTGCCTTTCCTCTTCCTGTTGTTCCGCCGCCGGTTTTTGCTTGCCGGGGCGGCATCATCGCTGTCAGATCCCCCTGTTCCTACGTTCTCTCCGGGGAGTTTCCTCCCTTCCTCAGCACGTGCACATCTGTCGGCCAGGGCATACAGCTCACTGACGTCTCTGATCTTGCACATCGCCATCTCCTCCCGCATCCTGCGGTTACGTACGTTCTGGTGGAACGCACTGATGACCGCGGCGGGGTGGACGTCTGGGATGTTGCGTTGCACTTGGCTGAACCTCTGGATGTACTTGCGTAGAGGCTGCCCTTCCTTCTGGGCAAGCAGGTGAAGATCACTCTCTTGGCCATGAGGTTTGTGGCCGCCTGTAAAGGCGTCGACAAACTGATGGCATAGGTCTGCCCAGGAAGATATGGAGTTTTCCGGCAAGTGCATGAGCCAGGACCTGACGTTGGGCTTGAGCACCAGAGGGAAGTAATTGGCGAGGATCTTGTCGTCTCGCCCCCCGGCAGCCTGCACCGCGATGGTGTAGACGCTGAGGAACTCCGACGGATGTAGCCTGCCGTCGTACTTCTCTGGTACGTATGGCTTGAAATTCTTCGTGCTGGGCCACTGGACTTGCCGCAACTCACGAGTAAACGCAGGGCAACCTACCACGTACGGCAGGTCGCCTGGTTCCCCTGGCGCTTGCATGTCGACAGCGGGGCCAGCGCGTCGGTCTGATTGACGCCGCGTTTCTCTTCGGCGCTTGATGCGGGTACGAGCGTCTTCTTCCTGCCGTTCATGAAGAACGTGGCGCTGATCGCGACGAGTTCGCGGATCTGAGGAAGCAGTGGAGTCGCTGTCGTGGCGGACCCGGCGAGTCGGCGATCTTGGCCTTTGGGGCAGAGAGTGCATGGTGGTTGCACCCCCACCGGTTTTGTCGCCATCGGCTCGCGCTTGGCTGGCCTGCCGCTGCTGCGATGTGGTCGCCGGCCGTGGGGTGTCGCCGTTGGCGAAGCCGATGAGACTCTGAATGGTGGCCCTCCAGTCGTCGATCTTGTCTGGCATTGGAGGGAAGTCTAGGAGTAGTTGAGCCCGGGCCAAAGCTTCTGCTGGAGTGGCGGGTAGCGGCGGCGAACAATGCGAGGAGCGGGATATGCTCGGACTTCCAACGATGTTAGAAGGAGCAGTATTCCGTCCAGGCGACCGTGCCTCGCTCGCGCCAGCACGTTGGCGTGCATGTTGGCCTTGAGCATCCCGGGATCCGCCAGCTCGATTTGGGTCCTGCGAGCGTATGGTACCGTGAGTACCACGGCGCTGCCGGTCCTGCGCCTCTTGAGATGGGCGCGGTGCGTCTACGGACGCCCGGTCGTTGTGGGAGCCGATTATGCCGCCGACGGGCAGCGCGGTCTTGTCCTTGGACTTGGTGGCACCGTGGGCTCCATCGTCGACGCCCGTTCTTACGCCGGCGTCCTCCCCACCGGCCGTTTGCTGCGGCAGCGGTGGATTCGACGCGGACGGCGCAGCCGCCTCCGAAGCCTTCTTCTTCGGCGGCATGTCGATGAAGTTGATGAATATTTAGCTCGCGTAAACGCCGGATCAGGTTCACACAACCTCGACGCCCCCTACCTGGCGTGCCAAAGATGCCGGGGTTTTCTGGCTCCCCGAGCACCTATGGGGACGGAGCCCCTTCTCGGTTCGGCGGGGGGCGGTGGTCGCGCGAAGAGCGGATTGAGGCGAGGCACACGGGGGTTTTTGACCCAGCTTCGGAGCTCTCCGGAGAGATAATACTCCTACTGCTGCTTTGTGGATTGTATTGAGTTCTTGCTCGGGAGCGCTGAGTGCTACAGTACACTCAAGCAGCTAACGAGACCGAGCGTTCTTCTGTTTTCCTCTCAGAGATCGCTCTCGGGGGTCCGATCCCCCCTACGTTGTGCATGGGCCTCCTTTTATATGTTCAAGGGGTCTCCAACAGGTAGCAACGTAGGTAAGGGCAAAAATGGAAATATGCTGTGGTAGGTACAACTCCCTACACAGTGTATCATACCTAACCCTGACGGCAGGGGACAAAGGCTTTAAATGCCTATCTACGTCGCCCAGACGGTGCAGAAAAGGGACCGTCAGGGGCGCCACCGCTTGCCACGATGGCGATCTTGTCAGCGCTGCATGCCACAGTGTACCCCTGGATGCACAGCCACCCGCCACGTATGCCAGGAAGGGTCCCGGAGCGACACGTGGGTGGGTGAGCTGGAGCGCGGGTACAGAGTGGTTGCCCGCCGCGGCAAGTGCCTTGCCGCGGCCGTTGTCTTGCCGCGTCCGGGAGCTTGTCGCTCACCAAGTCCTGCCGGGACGTGTGGCGTGTCGCGGCAGGTTCTTTGAGATGCTCTGGTTGGCCTTCCCGGCAAGCTCCTCTTGCCGGGGTCTTGTGCCTCGAGCGGCCTTCCCGGCAAGCTCCTCTTGCCGGGGACTTGTCTCCTTGGCTTAAATACTTTGTTCTCGAATGGCTCCAAAGGGGCCATAGAGAGCCTTGGCGATCACCTGGCGGGCCTTGCCGCGGGGTGCTGCGACTGCCCGTGCACAAGTTCGGGACACTAGGGTACCCCTACTTTAGTACACCGACAATTATCGAATATAATCTCGAATACATCTCGAGTATTATCACTAATACATCTCGAATATGGTCATATATATCGCGATGGACACCCAAAGAGAAGGAACAATCACGGGATCATATCTCGGGTGAGATCCCAGAAGAACCTGCCAGGTATTGGAGAACCTGACGTCCAACACAACCATGTAGCAACAGACGTGCTCGTCCTCCTCCCTAACACGGTGACGTACCACCTCTGCGGGGGACGCCAGCCTCCACACCGAATGTGGCCCACGCGCCCGCCACCAAAGAAGCTCTGAGTCGATGACGGGACCCGAGTTCCTCACCAAGATGCGCACCCTGAAGGTAGCACCTCCCAGTGCCAGCCCAGCGGAGCCCAGTCCCAGATATGGCGCCTCTGAAGCAGGACGTCGTCGCGAATGAGTCAACGACGAGGATGCGGACCGGGCATCGTGGACGTTGGGAACAAATTCTATGCAAATTTAACATTTTTAAATGCCTGATTGTGATTTTTGTAATTCTATTTCACTTGATTTTGCAAATACATAACAAACTTTTGCAAATACAACATTAAGATATATATTGACATTAAAATATTATTAATACATGATCAACTTTTTCTATGCAACTTTTTTCTATAGGTATAAAAAAATAAAACTAGTGAAAAAAACTAATGAAAAAAAAACAAATATATAGTGAAAAAATAATCATCTAAAACATCTATCATATGTATGTATGCAACTTTTTCCTATAGTCATCTAGAATACATATATATATACATACATTGTATAAAAAAGCTAGTGAAAAAAAACTAAAACATACATACATATAGTGAAAAAAATTCTCATCTAAATCATCTAAAACATTTAAAATTAACATACGTTGCATCATGTGTGTGTGTGTGTGTGTGTGTGTGTGTGTGTGTTTGGGCTCGATCGGGGCTCAGGGGCGGCCATGCCGCGACAGGGAAAGGAGAGGGGGGAGGGGCTCACAGCGGGGCAACGGCGAGGCGAGGCGAGTCGACGGCGACGACGATGACGGTGACTACGACAGAGACGATGCACGAGGTCAAGGAGGATATCGAGGGGGGTAGCGTCAGATCAGAGAGGAGGCGCGGCGGCGTCGGCGACGACAAGGATGGGCTCGTGGGCAGCCTGGCGGCGTCTATCGGCGCGGGCGATGGCGGCAGTTTGGTGGCGTCTGTTTGGCATCGGTGAAGAATGGGGAACAGAATTATCGTAAGTGCTGCTTATATTGGAGGCACCTTTAATCTCGGTTGGAGCTACCAACCGGGACTAAAGGGTGAAATTTGGCCAGGCAGAGCGGCGGGAAGCCAGGCCTTTAGTCCCGGTTGGTGGCTCCAACCACGACTAATGGGGGGCCTTTAGTCACGATTGGAGCCACCAACCACGACTAAAGGCTGGTGCTCGCGCAGACGTAGTGCAGGGCAAGTTTAGTCCCACCTCGCTTAGCGAGAGGCGCCAACACCAGCTTATTAGCCCTGCCGCAATATCTCCCTCGAGCTCCTCTCTAAGCAGGCCTTTGTGGGCCTAATGAACATGTGATGCCATGTTGGGCCTACTGGGCCTTGCGGGCCTGCATCCTGGCCCAACTAGAGGTTGGGCTTCTAGTCGTATGCAGGTCGTGGTAGCCTAGTAGGCGGGCTTTTTTATTTACTTTTTAGTTTTTGTTTGTTTTCTGCTTTATTTATTTTCTTTTGTTTCTAAGTTGTTTTTTGCTTTATTTAGAGTTTCCGAGTGAACCTTTTTGCTTTAGGTAAAAAAATAGTGCCATTAGTTTTCAAATTTGAATAGTTTAATTTGAATTATTTGCAATTTGTGTGAATTACTAGTTTGTGAATAACTTTACTTTAAAAATAGATTTGTCAGTGATTCTTTTTCCTACTATTTAATATTAGTGTGTTTTATCATTATATTCAATTTGGTAATTCTTAGGTTATTAAAAAAAATTAAATGCCTTTGTAACACATGATTTTTCGTCTCAAACCCTGATACTTCGAAAAAGATTGTCCATTTTGTACACGAAGTGCATCCTGTTTTTGCCGTAACCCTCTCAAGTTTTTAGCACACTTTGTGGGTGAAATGATGATACCATGGCAACTGTCAACCTTTTTAGAGTTCATTTGTAGTGCTTTTCAATTTCAGGGTTGTTTAGCTAAAAAAACTGCAAATGCATGAAAAATAGCAAATGAAGTCAGAAAGGGTTGAAAATAGATCACATGGCTTTGAATGGTGCATACTGAACACACAAAAAGTTTGGAGTTGAAATAAGTTTAAAAAATGAAATGCCTTTGTAACAGATGAGTTTTCGTCCGAAACCCTAATACTTCAAAAGAGATTGTCCATTTTGTACACGAAGTGCATCCTGTTTTTGCCGTAACCCTCTCAACTTTTTAGCACATGCTATGTGGGCAAACTGATGATACCATGCCAACTTTCAACCTTTTCAGAGTTCATTTTGTAGTGCTTTTCAATTTCATGGTCATTTAGCTCAAAAAATCAATAAATGCATGAAAAACAGGAAATGAAGTCAGAAAGGGTTGAAAATTGACGACGTGGCTTTGAATGGTGCATACTGAACGCACAAAAAGACTGGAGTTGAAATAAGTTTAAAAAAGTGAAATGCCTTTGTAACACATGAGTTTTCGTCCAAAACACTGATACTTCGAAAGAGATTGTCCATTTTGTACACGAAGTGCATCCAGTTTTTGCCGTAACCCTCTCAAGTTTTAAGCACATGGTACGTGGGTGAAATGATGATACCATGCCAACTTTCAACCTTTTCAGAGTTCATTTTGTAGTGTTTTTCAATTTCAGGGTCATTTAGCTAAAAAAATCAGTAAATGCATGAAAAATAGCAAATGAAGTCAGAAAGTGTTGAAAATTGATGACGTGGATTTGAATGGTGCATTCGGGACACACAAAAAGTCTGGAGTTGAAATAAGTTTAAAAAATGAAATGCCTTTGTAACATATGAGTTTTCATCCAAAACCGTGATACTTCGAAAGAGATTGTCCATTTTGTACATGAAGTTGATGACCCACAAGTATAGGGGATCAACTGTATCTCTTTTCGATAAGTAAGAGTGTCGAACCCATTGAGGAGGAGAAGGAAATGACAAGTAGTTTTCAGTAAGGTAATGTCTGCAAGTGCTGAAATTGTAAGTAGCGAAGTAGTTTGATAGCAAGATAATTTGTAACAAGCAAGTAATGATAATAGTAACAAAAGTGCAACAAGGTAGACCAATCCTTTTGGGTCAAAGGACATGCCAAAACGGTCTCTTATGATAACCAAAGCGTTCTTGAGGGTACACGGGAATTTCATCTAGTCACTTCCAAAATGTTGGTTCGATTTGTGTTCGCTACTTTGATAATTTGATATGTGGGTGGAACGGTGCTTAGGTGCTGTTTGTTCTTCTTACTTGAACAAACCTCCTACTTATGATTAACCCTCCCGTAAGCATCCACAACTATGAGAAAAGTATTAAGAATAAATTATAACCATAACATTAAACTTTGGGATCCAATCGGTCCCTTATGGAATAGCGCATAAACTGGGGTTTAAGTTTCTGTCACTCTCGCAACCCACCATCTAATTGCTACTCCACAATGCATTCCCTTAGGCCCAAATATGGTGAAGTGTCATGTAGTCGACACTCACATGACACCACTAAGGGAATCACAACATACATACTTTCAAAATATCAAACACATATCAAGTTCACATGATTACTTGCAACATGATTTCTCCCGTGACCTCAAGAACAAAAGTAACTACTCACAAATTATAAACATGCTCATGATCATAGGAGTATTAAATAGCATATTGGATCTGAACATACAATCTTCCACCAAATAAACCATATAGTAATCAACTACAAGATGTAATCAACACTACTAGTCACCCACAAGCACCAATCTATAGTTCCGATACAACACTGAACACAAGAGATGACCTAGAGTTTGAGATGAGATGGTGCTGTTGAAGATGTTGATGGAGATTTCCCTCCCCAAGATGGGAGAGTTGTTGGTGATGATGAGGACGATGATTTCCCCCTCCGGGAGGGAAGTTCCCCTAGCGGAATCGCTCCGCCGGAGGGAGTGCTCCTGCCCAAGTTTCGCCTCAAGGCGGTGGCGCTTCATCCCGAAAGTCCTCCTCTTATTTTTTTCCAGGTCAAAATGACTTATATACCAGAAGATGGGTACGGAGGTGGCCGAGGAGGCCACAACCCCCCAGGGCGCGCTAGGGGTCCTGGCGCGCCCAGGTGGGTTGTGCCCAGCTGGTGGCCCCCCTCTGGTAGTTATTTGTTCTAGTATTTATTATATATTCCATAAAAAATCCCCGTGGAGTTTCAGCTCATTTGGAGTTGTGCAAAATAGGTAGCCTGACGTAGCTTTTTCAGGTCCAGATTTCCAGCTGCCGGAATCCTTCCTCTTGGTGTGTACCTTGTAAATTATGAGAGAAAAGGCATTAGAATTTCTCCAAAAAGCATTATTAAGGGTAAAAACATTTTAAATAACAGTAACAAAACATGAGGCAAAATGGACGTATCAACTCCCCCAAGCTTAGACCTCGCTTGTCCTCAAGCGAAAACCGAAATCAAAAAACATGTCCACGTGCTTTTTGAGAGAGGTGTCGATAAAAACAAAATACGGACATATAAGCATCATGTTGGTTATTATAACAGCAAGAAAATTAAACTGTAACACCCCGGATTCGATGCGCCAGGTGTCCGCCAGTTATTCGCCGTCTTTGCCATGTCATTTGCTTGCGTGTTGCATTGTGCCATGTCATCATGTGCATTGCATTGCATATGTGTTCGTCTCATGCATCCGAGCATTTTTCCCGTTGTCCGTTTTGCAATCCGACATTCCTATGTCGTCTGGCGCCCCCTTTTACCTCGTTTCGTGAGTGTCCGAAAAATGTTCTCAGAATTGTTTGAAACTTGGCATGTGGTCTTATTATAGTGTAGATAGAGCGCATGTCAAGTTTCGTCGCATTCGGAGCTCGTTTGATAGCCCAACCGTTAAATATATAGCGGCACCGTTGCCGGTATTTTCGCCGGACGTTTCGGTCTCCGGAACAGTTGTCGGGCCTCACTTATCTTCTCTCTCTTAGACCGAGGCCTCTCTTCACAGCCCACTAGCCACTCACCTAGACCCTCTCCACTCCGGAGCCATCCGATGGCGATCGAACGGTCCGAAAATGGAGCAAAACCCCTAACGCCAGCCTCCCTTCCTTATATAAACACCTCCGCTTGCCATTTTCGGCCTTCTCCCACCTTCCTCCTTGTTTTCCGCGCCCCCCAATCATCAGCCGCCGCCACCAACCTCCTTCTCCTCGTTTTCCGGCGAGCCCCAACCCCTCCAACGCCACTTGGCGCCCCACCAGTGGCCAGCCGCCTCCGCGCCGCCGCTCCTCCCACTCAGCGCGCGCCACGCCACCCCTCCTCTCTCCCTGCGCCGCGCAGCCACCGCCAGGCCCGCCCGAGCCCAGATACGGCCCGCGCCGGGCCGAACCGGGCCCGACTGCGTCGCCCCGCGCCCCAGCGCTCGCCTCCCCCCGCGTCGAGACCCGCCGCCTCCGCGCCACCTCGGCTTTTCGCCGCGCCGCCTCCGCCTGCCGGCGCCACCGCCGCCCGCCGGCGCCGACCTCGCCGCCGAGCCGCGTCGCCACCACCTCCTACCGTCCCGCGCCGCCACGGGTCGCCGCCGTCCTCCCCATGCTGCCCCGCGCCGGGATCGGGCCGGATCCGGTGGGATCCAGCCCGGATCCACCTCCTCCGGCGACCCCGTCTCCTCTCGGGCGAGCATCTCCGGCCTCGCTTCGGTTTCCGTGCGACCCTAGATCTAGTTCCGAGAGGGTATATTTTTCTAAGTCCCTTGAAACTCACATTCTGGTGCTATGTTTGACCTGCCATATCTTCATGCATATTTCCCGTTTGATGCATATGATATATAGAAATGTTCATCGTGATGTGATCTTCATTTTGTTCCATTGTTCCATGTTCATTAGAGTTGATCTTTATGCCCTAATAATCGTTGCAAGAGTGTTATATAATCCAAGCATCTTCTTCCATGTTGTTGGAGGAGCAAGAAGACATGATGCCTGGCTTGATAAATCTGACCGGAAACACCAAGAAAAGGGAATAGAGGATTTCTTCGCGATATGGTGACTAATAGGTTCAAGAAGTATATATAGATTTTTTTATCTTGGAGGACAAGCATACGGGATAAAAACGGAGTACGGAAGGTGCCCCAGGTGGGCACAACCCACCTGGGCTCGCCACGAAAGCCTGGCGCGCCCTGGTGTCGCGGGATATCCGCGGCCACCTATGGGACCGGATGGCCCCTTGTTGGTTTGGCAGGGGGACGCCGCATTGCACAAAGAGCAGATCAGCGCACGATAGCATTGCAAAAAGCACACGAGAAATTTACCCAGGTTCAGGCCGCCGCGAGGTGTAAGACCCTACTCCTGCTTTGGTGGATTGATGATGGAATGAATATGGTGGTGCGTAGTACACTTGCCCGGCAAGGGCTGCCTCAGGGCAGCAGCGACTACGCACTTGTCAACTTTCCAACCCTCTAACCCCCTCCTATAGTGCCATGGGCCTCCTTTATGGATTAAGGGGTCACCACAGTGGCAAAGTGGTCATTATCCACTGATATGATAGCAAACAATGCTATCATACCTAACTCTATGGGCTGACAGGGTGCATTAAATGCACCTCTTAGTGTCACATCAATGGCTGTCCGGCAAGGCCTGCCGGGCTATCTCACCAGCTCTACATCTGTTCTCTTGACACATCGCAGGACGAGTGTCGTCTGTGAGTTTCTTCTGTAGGAGATTGCCGCCATGTGGCGAATGGCTGCCACTTAACCATCTTGTGGCTTGACACCACACTAATTGGCGACGTGGGTCGTGCTTGAGTGGTTGGCGGAGTGACTCAGCCCCCGTGAGCCCCGGCAGGCTCTGCTGGGGAGTCTTGTTTGCTTGCTTCGAGTGGTGGCCTCTCCCCTTGCCGGGCTCGCCTGCCCAGGAAGGGAGGCCCTTCTCTTGCTGATATCCCGTTCCTTTGGCTTGATCTCGATCTCACTAGGCTGCATGTTGGTTCTTCAAGCCTCTTGGTTCTTCAATCTCTGGTTTGTCCTTGGTGCTTCAATCTTGATCTTGTGCCTGTGCATAGTTGGGAAACAGACCCATGGTTTGTTGCATCGACATAAACCCCCGGGCCTGCCCCAAACGTGCTGCCGAGCGTCGTCGGGGTAGGGCCTAACAAGTGCACATGCAGAAATGTTGAAGGGGTTGGCCCCTTGGGGTTTTGTTGCTGCTTCATTAGTCTTGATTCTGAGACGGTTTCTAGTTTCCCCGCGCGCGGTGCGTGGCGTCGTGGAAGAACTTGGAACGTGGCCCGCGGATTCTTATCGCCCCACGATCGCGGGGAAAAAACTGTGATCCCACTAGCCCCCCACCCCGCATGCACCTCGCCACATGCTCCGCATGCATTGGGCGTGGTCAGTGGTGGATGCGGAGGGCACGGGGAAGAGCGTTGTAGCTGAAACCCGAGCGTCGATGGTTGGGGCAGAGGGGCGGCCTCGGCCCCTAGATCCATAGTGGGTGCAGAGAGGCCGCATTGGAGGAGAGGGGCTGCCGTCTCCCGTAGGAGGGGTCAGCCCCTTGCCCCGTTTCCCTATAAAAAGGGGCTGGGGCAGTGTTTTTTAGCACACACTCCTTCTTTTCTTCCGTGATCCTTCTTACCTAGCCATGGTGCAAGGGCGAGGGCGTGGTGGAGCTCTGGTGGCGGTGACGAGGGCTTCTTCTCGACAGCGCGCTCCTCCTCCCCCGGACCCTGAGGTAGCGGAGCCGTCCGCGAGGAGGGGAGGAAGGGGGCGTGGTCCTGCTCGCCGTGGTGCTCGAGGAGGAGGACGGGGTGGTGCCCGGACGGCGCCTCCACCGGCGGTTCTACCCCCGATGGAAGGCCACGTCGGGGACCAGCCTCGAGAGTTCATCATCAGGCTGTACAAGCCATTGCGCAGTCGCCTTTGTCTCCCAAACTTGTTCATGCGGGAAATGGAGATCAAGCAACCGCACGCCGTGAGGCTGCATATGAGGGGCTGCGGGGATGGGAGCACGAGGGTTGATGTCGACTTCCCCACCCCTCATGTAATGTACCTTCATCGTGGCTGGAAGACCTTCGCCCGTGTCCATAGCTTTTCGGAGGGGTACATTCTCCATTTCAAATTAATGGAGAGCGACCTACTCTCCGTCAAGATCTTCGGGCGCTCGGGAGGCCGTCTAGGGTGCTGCGTGGAGAGCTCAACCGATGATGAAAGCTCCTCCTCGAGCACCTAAGTTTCAAAGAGAGAGGCGAGGTTTCCTCATGCAAAGTTATAGCTTTACATAACACTAATGGACAGGAGGTGAACTTATTTGTTTGGCTTGCCGAGGATTGCTGTGCCGTGCAATCTTCTCGTTCCTTGTCGGAGTCAGGTTCACAGCAAAAACCTGCAACTCCATGTAGATGAGAATGAATGCAAGATGCAATCCTATCTATATGCATATGCAAATGCTCATGAAATGCTTATACAGTGATCTGGGTGTGCTTGTGCATGCATGCAATCTTAGTTGGCCCCCCTACAACGCTTCTTTATTTTCTCTTGCATGGGGTCATCGCCCCGGCTTGTACAATGGGTTACAAGCAAATTCGGCAAGGCCATGTACAATGGGTATCTGCCGGGTAGGGCCCGACAGCCTCTGCGCCTTACCGGTAGAACTTTCGGAGATGCTCAATATTCCATGAGTTTTGCAACTGAGTGCCATCTCCGATCTCCAGACGGACTGCGCCAGGTCGGGTGACTCGTACTACCCGGTAAGGGCATTCCCACTTTGGTGATAACTTGTGTGTACCCTTGGCAGACTGAACATGCCTAAGGACAAGGTCACCTTTCTCAAAACACCGGGTGTGAACCTTGCGGCTATGATAGCGACGCAGGGCTTGCTGGTAGCATGCAGCACGCGTATCAGCCCGAAGATGGTTCTTCTCGAGTAACACATCGTCGTCACGCCGGTGATGATCCTATGCTACTTTATTGTAGGCAAGCACTCGAGGGGACCCGTAAATGAGTTCCGTGAGGATAACTTCTTCTGCCCCATAGACCAGGGAGAAGGGAGTCTGCACCACCGCAGCTCCTCAATCCACTGCCTGCCGTGCTTCTGCAGCGTATCGAAAGTCCTTGTCTTGAGTCCATGAAGTACTTCAGCGTTCGCCCTCTCAGCTTGCCCATTGCTCCGGGGGTGTGCCACTGAGGCGAATGAGATCTTGCATCCGAGGGTATGAACGTATTGCATGAAGGCATGGCTCGTGAACTGGGTGCCGTTGTCTGTAATGATCCTTGCTGGAACTCCGGAACGACACAACAATTCTTTTAAGAACTTGATAGCTGACTAAGCAGTCATCTTCCTCACGACAGTCACTTTCGGCCACTTTGTAAACTTGTTGATGGGAACGAACAAGAATTCAAAGCACCCGATTTCTCGGTGGAAGGGGCCGAGGATATCGAGCCCCTAGACCTAAAATGGCCATGATAAAGGGATTGTCTGAAGGTCTTGGGCAGGGAGGTGTGTTCTCTTGGAATGGAACTGGCAGGCTTCACACGTTGTGACGAGCTCAACTGCATCTTGGAGGGCTGTGGGCCAATAGAATCCTTGCCGGAATGCTTTCCCAACTAACGCCCTTGATCCAATGTGTGAGCCACACATTCCTCTATGAATCTCAGCCAACAGTTCCTTTCAATCTTCGAGGTAGATACACTTCAATTTCACACTGTTGGGCCTTCTTCTTACAGAGTTTCATCGACAAACTGGTACATACTGGCCCTCCTGGCTACTTTCTCAGGTTCATCCTGGTCGCCGGGAAGTTCTTTGGTTTGTAGGAAGCGGACGATGTTCCTTGCCCAAGTTGGAGTCTGGGGCTCAGCAACAAGGACTAGCGGCACCTCCTTGGCTGCGGGAGCACCAGCCTCGTTCGCGGGGTCCATAGGCCCGGCTGGAGGGGGCGGTCCGGCAGGTTGTGAGGAGTTGTTTCTGGCAGGGTCTCTGCCGGGAGAGGCTTACCATAGTCCAACTTTCTCCTTTTTCGAGCCATTGTGGCTAGTGACACGGAGGGTTGAGAGAGATGGAGAACAAAAGTTCCTAGTTCCACACAAAGCTTCTGCGCAACACACTTTGATAGGTGATCATCTATGTTGTTTTCCACACGGGGTACGTGCTCTGTTTGCAACCCATCATAGTGCTCCTCTAATCTCCTCACTTCCTTGACGTATGCTTCCATCAATGGGCTTTGATAATCCTTGTTGACTTGTCTCACCACAAGCTATGAATCTCCTCGAATGATCAGCTTCTTAATTCCAAATTTTGCTGTAATCCTAAGCCCGACAAGGATCCCTTCATACTCAGCTGTATTGTTGGTGGCTTCTTCCCGGGCAAGGTGCATCTGGACGACGTACTTCAAGTGCTCCCTGGAGGGGGCAACAAGAAGCACGCCAGCACCTGCACCTTGTAGGGAAAAAGCAGCATCAAAATACATAATCCATTCTTGGGGTGATTCCTTGCCGAGGAGAGCTATTTCTGTCATTTCCTCGTCAGGGGTTGGCGTCCATTCTGCAATAAACTCTGCCAGTGCCCTATTCTAAATAGTTGAAGTGCTCTCAAACTTCAAACCAAAACTGTATAACTCCAAAGCCCACTCCACTATTCTGCCGGTAGCCTCAGGGTTTCGGAGTATCCTTTGCAACGGGAAACAAGTGACAACCGTAATCTCATGGGCTTGCAAGTAGTGGCGTAGTTTTCTTGAGGCCATGATGAGGCCAAAGATCAATTTTTGCACACCAGAGTACCTCGATCTAGCCCCTTGCAACAAGGAGCTGACGAAGTACACTGGGCATAGCATCACTTTCTTCCTTGCCGCGTCCTTGGGGTTGCACTCGTTGTCGTGCTCACCACTGTTCTGATCCTCTTCTGACTCTGCCGTGGTCTGGCCGCTCTCTGCTTCATCCACTCCCCGTTGTGCTACCAAGGCCGCACTGACCACTTGGTTGGTTGCCGCCAAGTAAAGCAATAATGGCTCATGGGTTTGGGGGCAACCAAGATAGGCACAGATGATAGATAGGCCTTCAACTCTTGCAACGCTGCATCTGCTTCCGGGGTCCACCTCATGGGCCCTGCTTTCTTCAAAATCTTGAAGAACGACAAGGCACACTCAAGAAATTTGGAAATGAATCTTCTTAGCGCGGAAATGCATCCCGTCAAGCACCTCACATCCGTGACTGTCCTTGGCACTTGTATTTGCTCAATGACCTTGATCTTATCGGGGTTGGCTTCAATCCCCCAATGGGACACGAAGAATCCAAGTAGCTTATCTGAGGAAACGGCAAACACACAGTTCTCCGGGTTAAGCTTCAAGTTGATCTTGCGCAAATCAGTAAGTGTTCCCTCCAAATCCAGGATAAGGGTGGCCTTATCCTTGGTTTTGACTACAATGTCATCCATATAAGCTTCTATGTTTCAGTGCAACTGGGGCTCAAAACCAATCTGGACTGCTCTTGCAAAAGTGGACCCGGCACTCTTCAATTCGAAAGGCATGCGGACAAAGCAGTACATACCACATGGAGTGATGAATGATGTCTTCTCCTCATCTTCTTTGGACATGAAGATATGGTGATATCCGGAGTATGCATCCAAAAAGGAGAGCAGGTCACATCCTGAAGTGGAATCCACGATCTGGTCGATGCGTGGCAAGGAATATGGGTCCTTCGGGCAAGCCTTGTTGAGATCTATGAAATCAATGCAAAGCCTCCATTCCCATTCGCCTTCCGGACTACCACTAGGTTTGCTAACCATGTAGGGTGTAACACTACTCGGACTAAACCAGCTACCTCCATCTTCTTGATTTCCTCGGCAATGAACTGTTGCCGCCCCAAGGCCTGCTTCCGAATTTTCTGCTTGACGGGCCGGGCATGTGGGAAGACAGCAAGGTGGTGCTCGATTACTTCCCTGGGAACACCGGGGATATCAGATGGTTGCCAGGGAAACACATCAATATTCGCCCGCAGGAAGGCAACGAGCGTGCTTTCCTATTTGTCATCAAGGGTGGTGCTGATAGTGAAAGTACCATCAATGCCAGCCAGCCCTGCCGGGATCTTGTTCACTTGGGGTGCAGTAACCTTGGATCTCTTGTTGTTGGAACACTCCGGCACGTCGTCAACAGGTGCCGTGCACTCGGAGGGGGCACGCTTCTCGGACTCCTTGCAGGAGGTCCTACAATCCCTTTTATTTCCTTCGCTTTCCTTGGCGGGAGCTGCTGCTGCCGCAGCCTCTACTGCAACAACATCCCGGTACATCTTGTCCACACAAATAATTGCATCCTTCTCATCTGATGGCATAGTGATGAACCCCAGCATCGCAGGCATCTTCAAAGCATTGTAGGCATAGTGGGATGCTGCCATGAACTTGGCCAGGGCTGGGCGTCCTAGAATCCCATTGCACGACAGGGGGATGCCAATCACATCAAACACAATCTTCTCAGTCCGATAGTTCAGTTCTCCCCCAAATGTCACCGGCAACATAATATTTCCCTTGGAATGGCTCCTGCAGGGATTGACTCCTTGAAACATGCCGGTAACCTCTAGCTCTTCTTCTCCTATCTGAAGCTTGTTGATGACTGCCGGGGAAATAAGATTCAACCCGACCCCGCCATCCACTAACATCTTTGTGACCTTGAGGTTGCGAATTGTTTGGGAGACCAACAATGGCAAACACCCTAACGCTCTGGTGCGGCCAGGGTGATCCTCCTCATCAAATATGATGGGGATGCGGGACCACTTGAGCGGTTTCCCGGCCTCTGGCGTTGGTTCCATAGCATTGACCCCCCGTGCCCATCGCTTGAGTTGGCGATGAGAGGTGTGCAAATTTGCACCTCCATCAATGCACAGGGCGTCAGTGGCCTTCTGAAATTCCTTCTCACTGGTTTCCTCTTCATTCCCTTTATCACTCACATCATCATAGACCTCCGTCTCTTGGCCCCTGGCGGGTTTTCCTTGATTCCGAAAGGGTTTGTCGGGGCGATTTGCTTCACCGCCTCGGTCCTTACCGCCAGCAGCATTCTAACCTTTCTCCTTATCACGCTTATCATACTCTGCTCTCTGTCTCTTGAGGAGCTGCTCAACCCGGTAGCACTCTTGAAGGTCATGGCCCTTTGTCTGGTGGATCTTGTAGTATGACCCATCACCTCTCCCAACTTTTTCGACGGCAGCGGCTTCCCAGCAGGCAGCGTATGTGGTAGCTTCCTTGCTAGGGGCCTTAGCCTTGGCCTTCTTGCCGGTACTGGGTGAGCCAGAACCTTCCACAGTCAATACTACCTTATCTCTTGGCTTCTTATTGCGCTTCTTGCCCTTTCGTTGGCTGTTTGATTCATCTTCATCCTATGAATCAACATTGATGCAATCCTCCCCTCCAGGCAACTTTCTTCCTTCCTCCATCCGAGCACACTTATCCACCAGTGTGTATAGCTCCTTCACAGTCTTGGGCAACCGTACATTCATCTTAGAACGAATGCGACGGTTGCGCACATTGGACTGGAAGGCTGCTATAACAGGTGCCGGATGGATATTTGGAATATTTCTATGAACTTTACTGAATATCTGTAAATACTTACGGAGGGTTTCTCCTTCCTTCTGTTGGAGAAGCTGCAGGTCGTTGGGCCTGCCGGGCTCTTGGTGATCACCGGTGAAGGCACCGATGAACTCGTGGTACAGATCCGCCCACCACGAAATGGAGTTCTCTGGCAGATGCATCAACCAAGACCTCACATTTTACTTGAGGGACAATGGGAAGTAGTTGGTGAACACCTTCTCATCTCTTCCCCCGGCAGCCTGAACAGCGATGGTGTAAATGCTCAGGAACTCTGCCGAGTTCAGCCTCCCGTCGTACTTCTTAGGTATCTCTAGCTTGAATGTGCGAACGGACGGCCAATGGACTAGCCGTAGTTCTCGTGCAAAGGCAGGGCAGCCGACCTCGAAAGGTAGGCACGTGCCAACACCGAGCGCATGCTCGTCGATGTTGAGGCCGCCGCACCCGTCGGTTTGGCAAAGGTCATCATGGCGCCGATCCATGACGATGCAGGCATCTCCCCGCCGCCTATCCTCTGAGGCTCGACGTTGCACTGGACGTGTTCGAGGGCCGGAAGAGGCCATCCAGACGTTGTCGGGGTATTGACTCTACAACGCCCGCCTCGGCTGCCGCGGTGGGGACTGGACTGTGTGCGCAGCCGCCTCCGTTCGGCCAGCAGTGTGGGCAGTTGCTGTCGCTTGGGGAGGTCACGGAGGGCCAGCTCGTCCGAGCACCCAACTTCGGCGACACCGAGCAGGCTGTGGATGGTAGCACGCCACTCGTCCATCTACTCAGCGGCCGGCAGAAACCTCAGTAGTAGCTGAGCTCGCGCCATGGCCTCCGTGGCTGTGCTTGATATGGCGGTTGATGACATCAACCGCACCGTCGCGTGTATCCTGACGGTACTTGGGGTGGCGACGACGGCGGTTGCACGCCCGTGCTGCTATGCAATGACCACCTGGGCAGCGGGAGACCGCGACAATGGTGCTCGAGGGCCCATGGCTCCGTCGGGCACAGCGGTTGGGTCGGCTCGTCCGGGAAGAGGCGCATGCGCCGTGACTGCTGCCATGGCAGGGGTGGCCAGAGGGCGATGATGTCTACTACACAACCTTCTTCTTGTACATGTTGTTGGGCCTCCAAGTGCAGAGGTTTGTAGGACAGTAGCAGATTTCCCTCAAGTTGATGACCTAAGGTTTATTAATCCGTGCACTACTAGGAAAAGGCTTATACATAGAAGTTTACTAGTAGCGCGTGTTAAGGACCCCACGCTACTGATAAGTACCACTAGCGTCTGTTATAAAGCGTGCTACTGGTACAACTTAGCAGAAGCGTGGGTTTCCAGCGGGCACGCTACTAGTAAGTTAGCCACACCACACCCCCGGCCAAAAAATAGTAGCAACGTTGGTACTCTAACCAGCGCTACTATTAAGAAAATAGCAGTAGCGCCTGTCCACCAAGAAGCGCTACTGCTACTTCTTCTATGTGTAATATTTTACCAGTAGCGTGGGTTTTGGACAAGCTCTATAGCTAGTTTTACTTACCAGTAGATATTTGGGCTGGCACACATAGTAGTAGCGCGCTTTGGTCCCCCGCGCTACTGCTATGGTCGCCAGCCAAAATATCTCCCACCTTTTCCCCCTCTTCTTCCTCCCCCTTTCTTTATCCCCTCCCTCTTGCACTTTCTTGTTCTTCAATGCTTCCCCTCTTCTTTGCCCCTCCTACCCCCTCCATTAGTGCCCTCCCTCCTTTCTCTTCCTTCCTTTTGCCCCTCCTCCCCTTCTCTTCTTTGCCCCTCCACCACCCCTTCCATTAATGCCCTCCCTCCTTCCTCTTCCTTTCTTTTGCCCCTTCTCCCCTTCTCTTCTTTGCCCCTCCACCACCCCCTCCATTAATGCCCTCCCTCCTCTCTATCTAGAGCTACTAGCTAATTATAAGAAGGTGCTCGATATCCCTCTCGACAAATAGGTGAGCAAAAAAACAGTTGTGCAAGAATGGAGATATGTATGTTTGCGATTAGGACCAAAACTTTGTGCGATATGAATATACCGAATTGTATGTGGCATGTGAGTGACATGATTTTCCTATGTTTTGCCGAAATGTCGATTCAATTCCGTTTCAGCGAATTTTGGGCAAACTCAATATGTCCTATGTTTAGGGAAGGTCATGCCGAATTTTTGTATGAATTTGATCCATGCATGCATATATACGTGGTTATAATATTTGCTCCACGCGCAAGCGATCATGAAGGTCAATGGAAGGATGGTGGAAACATACTGGCAATCTGCTGTGGACGACATGTATGAAATGTTTTATGTCCGTGTCGAAAATGCAAAGGAATAGTCAGGCTCGACACCTTTGAGGGTGGCACATTCAAGGCGCACCTGCTCATGCATGGTTTCATGCATGGACATACTCGGTGGATAAGTGGTGGTGATGATGATGATGAGGATGTCGACGGGGCAGGAAATAACGACATGAGGCCACTAGATGAAGAGATGACCGATTATGTGCCCGAAGAGGAAGACAGCCTCAGAAATGTCGATGGCGAAGAGGCAGTTAAAGGCGGAGAAGAAGCGGACACGCCGCTGTCTTCGTCGCTACTAAGTTCCGCCATGCGGGACCCGCATGTTCAAGACCTGCTTCGCAAAAAGACAACTAGCGACAGAGCTGCTTCTAGAGAGGAGGCCAAACTGGCGCAACTGGAGGTAGACTCGATGACTCCTTTGTATGATGGTTGCGATCCCGAGGTGACCCGCTTGAGTTTCACAATAGAACTTCTAAAGACGAAGGCAAAAAAAATGGACAGATACAAGCCTGGATGAGCTTCTCATGTATCTAAAGAAGGTTCTTCCCGTGGGAAGCCTTTGTCCTACTAGTGTCGAGGAGGCAAAGAAAATCGTGTGTCCTCTTGATCTACCACACATTAGATATCACACATGCATCAATGATTGCATCATATATCGGAACAAGCACGCGGAAAAAACCATCTTTCCAAAGTGCAATGCTTCACGATATAAAAAGGCCGGAAAGAAAGCTCCACAGAAAGTTCTATGGTACTTTCCGATCACTCCGTGTCTACAGCGGCATTTCGTAGATCCTAAGGAAGCAAAGCTTATGCGCTGGCACATAGAGAGGGTGAAGCCAGATGACGGAGATGAGCCGAAGCTGAGACACCTCGCAGATGCTAGCCAGTGGAGAGCATTAAATGCTGAATTTGATTTTTTCGCAAATAATCCAAGGAACATCGTTCTTGGCGCTAGTAGTGATGGCATGAATTCATTTGGCAACTAGAGCACCAATCATAGCACATGGCCCATGTTTGTATGGATGTACAACCTCCCCCCTGGTTGTGCATGAAGGAAAATACATACACATGGCTATGCTTATTCAAGGAATGAGACAACCAGGAAATGATATAAATCTGTATCTCGGGTTACTGAAAGAGGAGCTACAGACCTTATGGACAATGCCGGCCAAGACATGGGATGCAAGCAAAGGAGAGTATTTCTACATGAGAGCCGTGCTCATCACGACGGTGCATGACTATCTCGGTTACGGCTATCTCTCCGGCCAGGTGTGCCACGGATATTGCGGATGCACGAGGTGCATGGATGATACAACTTCTCTGCAGCTATCAAAAGATGGCGGGTCTTCGAAAATCGTGTACATGGGGCATTAAAGATGGCTCGAGAAGGATGACCCGTGGAGAAAGTGTGGAGATCTATTCAATGGTAAGGCTGAGCATCGAGGTCCTCCACATAATTGTAGCGGTGCAGAAATATATGAGTTATTGAAGAACTGGGAAGAGTGCCCCTCGCCTGGAAAGACGAAGAAAAAGGGGCCGGAGCCCATGCTGAAGGTATGGAAGACGAGATCTGTTTTCTGGGACTTGGAATACTGGCCCATACTCGACACGCCTCATAGCCTTGATCAAATGCATATCACAAAAAATATCCTTGAGAGTTTGCTTGGAATATTGATGAACATGCCAGAGAGGACCAAGGATGGGCCGAAGGCAAGAAAAGACTTGGAATTTTTGAATATCAGGAAAGATCTCCAAATGCCCATAAAAGGTCATCAGAGGAGACCGAGACAGAGACAGAGACGGAAGATAGGGGCAAAAAAGTAAACAAGAAGGAAGAACAATATTGCCCCCCTCTTGCTTCACCTTAGATCCGAAGGAGGTCGATCAATTGTTCAAGTACCTTGCCGGAATCAAAGTTAGTTCTGGATACTGTGGGAAGATAAGCAGATATCTGGACACTAAGAAAAAAAGGTTTAGTGGGATGAAGTCTCATGACTGTCATGTGACGATGATGCAGTTACTCCCGGTTTCACTTAGAGGGATTATGGACACACATGTGAGTGAGACGCTTACTGACCTATGCCAATTTTTTGATGCTATCTCTCGAAAGTCGATCAGTGTGAATCAACTCCATAGGCTACAAGAAGAGATAGTTTTCATACTGAATGAGCTAGAGATGTACTTCCCGCCCGAGTTCTTTGATGTCATGGTGCATCTATGTGTCCACATCATGGCCGACATTCCGACACAGCATGATGCCGTTTGAGAGGATGAATGGCGTCATCAAAGGATTCGTTTGTAACATGTCCCGTCCAGATGGAAGCATAGCCCAGAGATATCTGACCAAAGAGTGCATCTCTTTCTGTGAGAGTTGTCTAGTAGGCATCGGAGACCCTGTTGTTGGTTTGCCCGTCAACAAGCACTGTGGAAGGCTCGAAGGCGAAGGTCACACCAACGGTCATAGGGATGTGAATGTGTTACGCTCGGGCCGACAAAACGACCTTGACATGGCAAACTTAGTAGTGCTACAACACCTAGATGTGCTAGAAGATTTCATGACACGACACAAAGAGACCATCACAAAGAAGTACCGTGACCGTGGGGTGCACAGGACGGACGCTGAAGTTATTAGAGAGCACATCTCCACTTTCTTGTGTTGGTTCAAAGAGCGAGTTCTGGCTAATCCCCCGGAAGAGGGTTGTCCGAACGGAACGCTCATATATGCCTTAGCACATGCCCCCTCGACCAACCTAGCGACTTATCAAGCATACGATATCAACCGATACACGTTCTACACGGAGGAGAAAGATATAAACAGTGATGACCAAAACTCAGGGGTGACGATGGAAGCCATGACCGGGAATGTAATTGAAAGATATTACGGAAGGGTCGAAGAGATATGGGAGCTTAACTACTCTGGATTGCATAGCGCAATGATGTTCCGTGTCAGATGGGCTAAGAATGTACAGAGAGAAAACCGACATTTCACTACCATGTGTATACCCGACTCCGATAGCGGTACTGTCAACGCCATCGCCAAAAATGAGCCATGGGTACACGCTAAACACGTGACACAATGTTTCTTCATAACTGATCCGATGAATCCTAGCCGTGTTGTCGTGAGAAGCAAAAGGAGCATCACCGAAATGGATGGAGTCGCCAACGAGGAAGACTATGACCAGTACGGTGGTCCGATGAGGGAAGATGATGCTGATGACGATGAAACATACGTCGAAAAAAGATTGAAGAATACATTACCTACGAAAGATCATAATCCTTGGAGAAGGAAAAGTCACAACCATGGGCTCAATTATTCGACAACGAACAAAAGAGGGAAGAAGATTAGTCTGAAGCGTCGTCGCCGCCCAAGCTGACAAACTAATCCACAAAGTTTGTGTGTGTCTAGCTATTTTGTATACTGTCGATAGCGGTCAAATGATGTAATATATATTATACTAATTATTATCCGGAGGGTAACAGTGGTATTGCTCCAACGACAGACCAAATTAAAGGAAGGAAAGTGCAAAAGAAAGATAAGAAAAAGAAAAGTGCAAATGAAAGAAAAAAAAGAAAAGGAAGGAAGTTTTACAAAATGAAATGAAAGAAAAAGAAAAAGGAACTAATAAGTTGTGGAAAATGAAATGAAAGGAAACTAAAAAAAGAAAGGAAGGAAGTTAGGAATATGAAAAAGTAAGAGAAAAAGAAATTAAAAAGAATAATAAAAATAAAAAGATAAATAAAAAGAAAAAGAAATAGACAAATTTTAAAAGTAAAAAAAGTTAGCAGTAGCGCGTTTTGGCTTGGGCAGCGCTATAGCTAAGAGAAAGAAAAATAAAAAAGGAAAATAAAAAGTTAGAAGTAGTGCGTTCTGGCTTGGGCAGCGCTATAGCTAAGAGAAAGAAAAATAAAAAGTTAGTAGTAGCGCATTTTGGCTTGGGCAGCGCTATAGCTAAGAGAAAGAAAATAAGAAGTTAGCAGTAGCGCGTTTTGGCTTGAGCAGCGCTATAGCTAACTTAGCTATAGCGCGTTTTGCCATATCGCGCTATAGCTAAGTTGCCTATAGCACCGGGCCCGAGAGCTCCTATCTCTTTCCTCTATGTACTCTCGGTCGTCGATCGGTCCCCTTTCCTCCCATGCCACCGCCGACGCCACACCACCCACGCCGCTGCCGGACTCGACCTCAGCCCCGACCTCGACGCCGCACCACCCACGCCGCCGTCGGACTCGACCTCAGCCCCGACCTCGACGCCGCACCTCAGCCCCGACCCTGACGCCGCCCGTGACCCCCTCCCCCTATGGCGCCGCTCCCCCGACCACCTCAGCCGCTCCCCTGATGCAGGTCTCCCTCCCTCCCTCCCTCCCTCTCTCTCTCTGAACAAATTTGGTGTCTGTAGATCGATCCATACCCCCTCAGCCCCGGCGACCCCTACCACGATGCCGACGTCCTCAACCCCAACATCGACCCCCTCAGCCCCGGCGACCCCGACCCCGACGCGCGGTGAGGCACCTCCTTCCTTTCCTGTTGTTCTTAAATTAACATGTAGGATGTCCAAATTAGGGCCAATTTTTCTATGTAGGGTGTCCAAATTGAGTTCATGAGAAGCATTTGTTAGTTTATGTTGCTGTCCATTTGAGGTTTTTTAAATTTGTAGTTGATGTCCATTTGTAGTTCATGAGGCAAAATAAAAAGTAAATGAATATGATATTGAGGATTTATAATTTGTAGTTGATGTCCATTTTGAAAAGGATGATAAATGAAAATGAAAATTAGCTTATGTTAGTGTAGATGGTAATCTCTATGGAGTAGTAAATAAATTAAGAAAGGTTTGATGGATGTGACTGTGTGAGATGGAGAGATGGTGTGGCTAGTTAGATGGTCTGCAGGGTATCTCTAGTCTAGTAAATAAATTGAGAAACGTATAGCTGAAATTTACCCATGTCTGAACTCTGATTACATGCATATCAACGGGAATTTTCTGCCACATATAGCTGAAATTTACCCATGTCTGAACTCTGAACAAACACTTTAGCTACACTTCAGTAACTGACTACGAATTGCCCACCACATATGCTCCATTAATTTGTAGTTGATGTCCATTTTGAAAATGAAAAAATGAAAATGAAAATTAGCTTATGTTGCTGCCCATTTTGAAAATGAAAATTAGCTTGTTTCTTTGTATATGTATTTTTGTTCTGAACTTGTATCGTTGTGTCTTATCCACTTCATGTAAGAAAAATGTTTGTTCAAAAATTCTAGTCGGAAGCCTTTGAACTACGTGATGCAGTCTTTGTCAGCTAGTTTTGAAATTCATTACTGAAGTGCATGTGAAGGCAATTGTTTGATGCTGGATTCTCTATTTGGAACACTTGTTTACACTGGACTTATCAAACATTCACTTTCATGGCTGCATCTCCGTGATTGTTAGTGAAATGCTACTTCAGCACATAGTGCTTATTGTCATTTGCAGGGAAATCGATTGCGAGTGACCTATGTTTTGCCGGAAATGTTGATTCATTTCCATTCCGACAGATTTCAGGTGCTCTATATGTGCACTTTCTAGCAAAGGTCATGGTGAAATTTTTCCGTGAATTTCGGCATGACTTGTGCTAGAAAGTTGGACATATCGAGTGCTTGAGATTTGTCGCGACGGGAATGAAACGACATTTCCAACAAAACAAAGCTCACTTTTTTTCATTATTCACTTTATTATATAAAGCTCAATAATTAAATGACTACGCCATTGAACCCTAGGAAACATGACCGACACCAATGAGGCCGGAGGTTCTCAGTCCCAATTAGGTCGAGCACACGCCTACCTCGACTTTCTGGCGGATCAGGAGAGACAGCAAGCTGGGTGTCAGGACCCCCTTGTCATGATGGATGACGACAGTGGTGGCGCGGACGCCGACACTGATGCCACCAACGACACCGGCACTGAGACTGGCGCTGATGATGTTCCTAAGTACAAAATGGAAGGTGGGACCTCCCAAGCCAGTAAGGGAAAGAAGGAAAAGAGGACACGCCACCGAAATGAGCTCCGCACCGGAAGACTGGTGGTCACGGCGGTGCACCCTGGCGAGTTCGAGCCAATAGAGCCGGGAAGTGGTAGCATGTTACGGCAACCAACTAGCATGCATCCTACGGGATACAGCTAACATCAACACCACGAAAATACCGAAGAACGAAAATTTGAAGAAGCTGCTCCTAACTAGGTTGCACGCAAGATTCCTGTTCCCTGGTCAGAATGACGATGTCGACCCATGGGATGATGATGCCATGAAAAAATCAACAACATAGCCCTAGGGAAGTTCAACAACGCATTGAGCGCTTGGAAAACTAGGGTGAAAAAGGCAATTGAAGTAGACCATGAAACCTACGCCGAGATTGTTGCAGACAATCCGAAAATTATGATAGAGGACTTTGAAAAGTTCCAGGAGACTTGCAATGAAGAAGCAACCAAGGCCAGGTCAGAGAGAGGCAAGCAGCTGCAGGCAAAGAACATGGGGAACCACCGCCTTGGAAGTCGTGGTTACACGGGGAAGAGGCCCATGTGGGCTAAGGAGGACGCAGAACGTGAACGTCAGGGGATCCCAGACCCATTGACTGAGTTCACCGACCAGCAGGAGCACGACTTCATCAGGGCCCGATTCTCGTGGGACCCAAAAAAAGGTTTTTTCACCTACGGGCCGACTAGGAAATTCATGAGATTACTGGTAATTATCCTTTTACCACCTTACATATTAGCTTATAATCAATGAAGTCTACTACATTCTAGTCGCATTCGTAAATGATTCACGGTCCATTTTCCAGAGAGAGCAACACAAGCTTGCGGCCGAAAGCGACTCATCGACTCAGTCGCCTCAGTTGTCGGCGAAGTACAAGTGGGACACTCCTTTCAACCGGGAGATGAACATAATGATGGGACACCCGCCCTGCCAGCGGCCGCAATATGGACGTGTGCACGGCGCCGGGCATGGCGCCACGTGGAAGTACTATTATAACGAGGACCCCGAGGCCAAAAGACATAGAAAGAAGTTCAGTCAAGTGACTATCGACAAGAAGGTGGCACGGGCGATGGAGAAAGCAAAAGCTGAGACCAAAGCTGAGATAATCGCTGCCTGTAGAGATGATATGGTGGCTGCCTTTACAAGCTTGATTCCAACTATGGTCACATGGGTGCAACAAAATCCAAACGCACCACCAAGTGATTTTCCCATGCCCAGCTTCACCGGGAGCAACTCAATGAACACCGCACCCATACCCATACCTAGTATGGCAACCGCACCCGCACCTCCTCTAGCACCTGCTCCTTCACCCAGCTCTCACAGCAGCCCTAGCTCCATCTCTGGCTTGAATGTCAGGCCATCGACATTGGCTGAGCTCGACGCCCTCACGGTAAATACGCGTCGCACCTTCATCAACTCAACTAATTAATTGATCTTCAGTTGCCGTTCTTTTTGGATCTCTGACGCCGCACATATATGTCTTTCTAGGCCAACTCCACTATGTGCACCCTCCTTTACCACATGAAGGGCGGGTTGGTGGATGTGGGGAAGGGTACTATAGTGAAGCCTAAGGATCGATTGTTTCACCGCCGGCAGATGCCTAATAACGCCTTAAGGTTCTCCGTGGCGAGTGTGAAAGCGGGCTATGAGGGTTTCCCTCGTCCGATACAAACTGATGGAGAGGATGACGAGACCCCCAAGCAGCTTGGCCAATGCAAAAATTGGCCAATCCTCTGGCCGAAAAATCTTCTTCGTGTCGGGGTGGCCGGGAGCACACCAACGGGACCTCAGGAAGGTATGACCACAACACCACCTACACAAGTACAACCATCATCTGTGCAACTTGCTGAGATCGAGATACATGAGAAAGGAGGGCCAACCGTTCCGGCAGGTGATGCCATCTGCCTCATGGAAGATGATATGGATCATGACATGAAGGAGGCCGATGACCCTTTCCAGTATCTCAATACTGCCTTTGACAACGAAGTAACAATGAGTCAACCATATGAACATGAGATGCATGTACCAGAGCCGGAACGTCCTCGGGAATGCAAGAAGTCTTTGTTCATGCAATCCTCGCAGGACACGCCTCCAGATGCCGGCTCCACCCAAGCTCAACTAATTAGCCAGAGTCGTCCAATGCTGAGCCCGAGAACACTAGGAGTGGTCCTCAGGGAGGGTCTGACAGACCCACCAGCACCTGAGCCCACCAAGAAGAAGCAAAGGAAGAGACCGACGACAAGAAAATCCAATAAAGCTGACAATGTTGGTTCTAGCAGCCAGCCTCCTTCGACCAAGGTTGACAGTGTACCAATGAAACATGCGCCATTAATCCATGTCGCGGGAGAGCCAATGGTACCGGCGAATGCACTAGCTACCATAGCAGGGGATCTCAGGAGACTCCATGACCATGTGCTTTCGAAAGAGAGAAGCCTCCTCGCCTCGGATGATCCAGGATACACACTTTATATGGTTCATGTGTCGAGCAGTTGCAAGATGTACGTCCACACATGCCCCACAGACCCCTTCTTCCCGAGGTTTGATTACATCTTCGAGATGTTTCAAATGAGGACACTCAATTTTACATTCGTCCGCCTGTATGCGCTGCACACGAACTACATCCTCAGGAGAGAGCAAGTCACCGGTCTTGCAGTCGCGGACCCACACTACATGCATGAGTGCTTCTTGTCAATCAACGACGCCAACCGTCAATATGCGAGTCAGTACATTGAAGAATTATTGGTCAACAATAAGGGCAAAGAAACGATTCTCCTGCCGTATCATCCCGGGTAAGTCATCCGCGGATAGCACTATAACACATACATCCTTTCATGCATTTCAATAGTTACTTTGCACGCATTTTGCGTTGCGGGGGGTGTAGTCGTGCTGTTCTCATCGTTCTTTACCCGTGTTACTCCCGCGCTCTATATTTGGACCCATCGAAGAACATACAGAAGAAAGATTACACATACATAAAGTATGTTCTGGACAGAGCTATGCTGGGCTTTAGCATGCGGGGTGGCTACACCCAATGCAAAAAAACAAATAAGGCCGGGCTTTGTTTCGGCCACAAGACTGACTTCTGTTGCATCCAGCAACCGACAAGAAGTGAGAATGATGGATTCTACGTCATCCATCTAATGATGGAGTATAGAAGGGATGTGCAATCACTTTGCATGAAATCTTCATCTGATACCCATATCCAGAGATGGGTCGAAGCCTTTGGAGCCATGCCGGATAATCAACATCAAAATGATTTCTACCGGATCCAGCAGGAAATTGCGTCCATCATCATGAAAGATGTCCTCGAAGAGAATGGGATGTTCTGCCGCCGAGCTGACGTCTGAACCCACATTGCCCTACAACGTCAGGACATGACGCCTTTCACTAAGCTTGGGTCCACCCTTCCGGATATGGACATATGGGAAGAGTGCACTGCTTAAAAACAATGTATTTGTTTAGTTACTTGTTACTTTCTATACGACGAAACTTCGAATCTCTAGGTACGACGAAACTATTAGATGTATGGTGCCGCGCTCTAGTTAATTAATTTCGGTATAGTGAAATTTGTTAACTATGTTTACCATATATGTTGCTTCTATTTCATAATTGTTTCGTTGAATTCGCTTCATGATATATATAGATCAACGATGGCGAGGAAGTGGTATGGCGTGTATGTAGGGCATGTTCCGGGTGTGTATGATGAGTGGCCAAAGTGTCAGGCCCAAGTATCTGGCTTCTCCGGTGGAAGACAGAAAGGGTTTGATAGCACAGCGGAAGCCGAAGCTAGTTACTTGAGATTCATAGCACAACAGGGGATTCGGAACTAGCGCCGCTGCAAAAACTACTACGTAATACCGCTTTTGATCATCGTGATCGCTCTTATCTTGTATGTCATAGTTTAGGTAGATGATGAAACATGTGTCTACAGTGACAATGTAAGAGACATGTGATCATTAACTTGTATCACTATTTCGAGATGATGATGATATCAACATCATTTGTGTTGAGACTATGTTGATATGATGAGACTATGTTGTACCACTTCGATGATGATGATGATACATTCCTTTTTCATATAGTTTCAGTGTATGTGTATGTTGTAATTGTATAAAACCTGTAAAAATACGAATACATCAACATAAAAAAAGAAAATACTAGCAGTAGCGTGGGTTATTAGAGTAGTAGCAGCGCTGCCTTAGCAGTAGCGTTGGTTGTAGGGGCATGCTACTAGTATTAGCAGTAGCGATGGACAGAGGTGCGCTACTACTAGATATAGATAGCAGTAGCGCTGGTTCTAACAGGTGCTACTGCTAAAAAATAGCTGTAGCACCGTAGCAGTAGCGCGCCTGCCCGCGGTACTAATAGCCAAAAAACCAGGGCTACCGGTAAGGGTTTTCCTAGTAGTGGTGGGAGGCGTAGGATGAAGATGGTCTCTCTCAAGGAACCCTGCAACCAAATAACAAAGAGTCTATTGTGTCCCCAATGTTGGGGAACGTAGTAATTCAAAAAAAATTCCTACGCACACGCAAGATGATGGTGATGCATAACAACCAGAGGGGAGAGTGTCGTCCACATACCCTCGTAGACCGTAAGCGGAAGCGTTATGAGAATGTTGTTGATGTAGTCGTACGTCTTCATGATCCGACTGATCCAAGTACCGAACACACGGCACCTCCGAGTTCAGCACACGTTCAGCTCGGTGACGTCCCATGAACTCCGATCTAGCAGAGCTTCGAAGGAGAGTTCCGTCAGCACGACGGCGTGATGATGGTGATGATGATGCTATCGACGCAGGGCTTTGCCTAAGCACCGCTACGATATGACCGAGGTGGATTATGGTGGAGGGGGGCACCGCACACGGCTAAAAGATAATGATCAATTGTTGTGCCTCCAAGGGGTGCCCCCCTCCCCGTAAATAAAGGAGTGGAGGAGGGGGAGGGGGTCGGCCTCCTATGGCGCGCCCCATGAGGAGTCCTACTCCCACCGGGAGTAGGACTGCCCCTTCCAAGTAGGAGTAGGAAAGGGGAAGGAAGGGAGAGAGGGAGAGAAGGAAAGGGGGGCGCCGCCCCCCTCCTTGTCCAATTCGGACTAGAGGGGGAGGGGGCACGCGGCTGCCCTAGCCGCCCCTCCTCTTCTCCCACTAAGGCCCATTAGGCCCAATATACTCCCCGAGGGGTTCCGGTAACCCCCTGGTACTCCAGTATATGTCTGAAACCTCATGAAACACTTCCGGTGTCCGAACATAGTCGTCCAATATATTGATCTTTACGTCTTGACCATTTTGAGACTCCTCATCATGTCAGTGATCATATCTGGGACACCGAACTACCTTCGGTACATCAAAACACAAAAACTTATAATACCGATCGTCACCGAACGTTAAGCGTGCGGACCCTACGGGTTGGAGAACTATGTAGACATGACCGAGACACGTCTCCAGTCAATAACCAATAGCGGAACCTGGATGTTCATATTGGCTCCTACATATTCTACGAAGATCTTTATCGGTCAAACCGCATAACAACATACGTTTGTTCCCTTTGTCATCGGTATGTTACTTGCCCGAGATTCGATCGTTGGTATCTCAATACCTAGTTCAATCTCATTACCGGCAAGTCTCTTTACTCGTTCCATAATGCATCATCCCACAACTAACTCATTAGTCACATTGCTTGCAAGGCTTATAGTGATGTGCATTACCGAGAGGGCCCATAGATACCTCTCCAACAATCGGAGTGACAAATTCTAATCTTGACCTATGCCAACACAACAAGTACCATGGGAGACACTTGTAGAGCACCTTTATAATCACCCAGTTACGTTGTGACGTTTGGTAGCACACAAAGTGTTCCTCCGGTATTCTGGAGTTGCATAATCTCATAGTCATTGGAACATATATAAGTCACGAAGAAAGAAATATCAACATAGTAAACGATCAAGTGCTAAGCTAACGGAATGGGTCATGTCAATCACATCATTCTCTAATTATGTGATCCCATTAATCAAATGACAACTCATGTCTATGGCTAGGAAACTTAACCATCTTTGATTCAACAAGCTAGTCAAGTAGAGGCATACTAGTGACACTCTGTTTGTCTATGTATTCAGACATGTACTAAGTTTCCGGTTAATACAATTCTAGCATGAATAATGAACATTTATCATGAAATAAGGAAATAAATAATAACTTTATTATTGCCTCTAGGGTATATTTCCTTCAGTCTCCCACTTGCACTAGAGTCAATAATATAGTTCACATCGCCATGTGATTTAACACCAACAGTTCACATCACTATGTGATTAACACCGATAGTTCACATCGCCATGCGACCAACACTCAAAGAGTTTACTAGAGTCAGTAATCTTAGTTCACATTGCCATGTCATTCTGCCATATTCAGATCCGTATGTATTTTGCAAATTTGTATGTCAACAATGCTCTGCACGGGGCTACTCTAGCTAATTGCTCCCACTTTCAATATGTATCCAGATTGAGACTTAGAGTCATCTGGATCAGTGTCAAAACTTGCATCGACGTAACCCTTTACGATGAACCTTTTGTCACCTCCATAATCGAGAAACATATCCTTATTCTACTAAGGATAATTTTGACCGCTATTCAGTGATCTACTCCTAGATCACTATTATACTCCCTTGCCAAACTCAGTGTAGGGTATACAATAGATCTGGTACACAACATGGCATACTTTATAGAACCTATGGCTGAGGCATAGGGAATGACTTTCATTCTCTTTCTATCTTCTGCCGTGGTCGGGCTTTGAGTCTTACTCAATTTCACACCTTGTAGCACAGGCACGAACTCTTTCTTTGACTGTTCCATTTTGAACTACTTCAAAATCTTTGTCAAGGTATGTACTCATTGAAAAAACTTATCAAGCGTCTTGATCTATCTCTATAGATCTTGATGCTCAATATGTAAGCAGCTTCACCGAGGTCTTTCTTTGAAAAAATCCTTTCAAATACTCCTTTATGCTTTCCAGAAAATTCTACATTATTTCCGATCAACAATATGTCAGTCACATATATTTACCAGAAATGCTATAGTGCTCCCACTCACTTTCTTGTAATTACAGGCTTCACCGCAAGTCTGTATAAAACTATATGCTTTGATAAACTCATCAAAGCATATATTCCAACTCCGAGATGTTTGCACCAGTCCATAAATGGATCGCTGGAGCTTGCACATTTTGTTAGCACCTTTAGGATCGACAAGACCTTATGGTTGCATCATATACAACTCTTCTTCCAGAAATCAACTGAGGAATGTAGTTTTGACATCCATTTGCCAGATTTCATAAAATGGGGCAATTTGTAACATGATTCAGATAGACTTAAGCATTGCTACGAGTGAGAAAATCTCATCGTAGTCAACACCTTGAACTTTGCCAAAAACCTTTTTCGACAAGTCTAGCTTTGTAGATAGTAACACTACTATCAGCGTCCGTCTTCCTCCTGAAGATCAATTTAATTTCTATGGCTTGCCGATCATCGAGCAAGTCAACCAAAGTCCACACTTTGTTCTCATACATGGATCCCATCTCAGATTTCATGGCCTCAAGCCATTTCACGGAATCTGGGCTCATCATCGCTTCCTCATAGTTCGTAGGTTCATCATGGTCAAGTAACATGACCTCCATGACAGGATTACCGTACCACTCTAGTGCGGATCTCACTCTGGTTGACCTAAGAGGTTCGGTAGTAACTTGATCTGAAGTTACATGATCATCATCATTAGCTTCCTCATTAATTGGTGTAGGAATCACAGGAACAAATTTCTGTGATGAACTACTTTCCAATAAGGGAGCAGGTACAGTTACCTTATCAAGTTCTACTTTCCTCCCACTCACTTCTTTCGAGAGAAACTCCTTCTCTAGAAAGGATCCATTCTTAGCAACGAATGTCTTGCCTTTAGATCTGTGATAGAAGGTGTACCCAACTGTCTCCTTTGGGTATCCTATGAAGACACATTTCTACGATTTGGGTTTGAGCTTATCAGGATGAAACTTTTTCACATAAGCATCGCAACCCCAAATTTTAAGAAACGACAACTTTGGTTTCTTTCGAAACCATAGTTCTTATGGTGTCATCTCAACGGATTTAGATGGTGCCCTATTTAACGTGAATGCAGCTGTCTCTAATGTATAACCCCAAAACGATAGTGGTAAATCGGTAAGAGACATCATAGATTGCACCATATCTAATAAAGAACGGTTACGATGTTCGGACACACCATTACGTTGTGGTGTTCCAGGTGGCGTGAGTTGCGAAACTATTCCGGATTGTTTCAAATGAAGACCAAACTCGTAACTCAAATATTCTTCTCCACGATCAGATCGTAGAAACTTTATTTTCTTGTTACGATGATTTTCCACTTCACTTTGAAATTATATGAACTTCTCCAAATGTTTCATACTTATGTTTCATCAAGTAGATATACCCATATCTGCTCAAATCATCTTTGAAGGTCAGAAAATAACGATACCCGCCGCGAGCCTCAACACTCATCGGATCGCATACATCAGTATGTATTATTTCCAATAAGTCAGTTGCTCGCTCCATTGTTCCGTAGAATGGAGTGTTTAGTCATCTTGCCCATAAGGCATGGTTAGCAAGCATCAAGTTATTCATAATCAAGTGATTCCAAAAATTCCATCAGTATGGAGTTTCTTCATGCGCTTTACACCAATATGACCTAAATGGCAGTGCCACAAATAAGTTGCACTATCATTATTAACTTTGCATCTTTTGGCTTCAATATTATGAATATGTGTATCACTACGATCGAGATCCAACAAACCATTTTCATTGGGTGTATGACCATAGAAGGTCTTATTCATGTAAACAGAACAACAATTATTCTCTAACTTAAATGAATAACCGTATTGCAATAAAGATGATCAAATCATATTCATGCTCAACGCAAACACCAAATAACACTTATTTAGGTTCAACACTAATCCCGAAAGTATAGGGAGTGTGTGATGATGATCATATCAATCTTGGAACCACTTCCAACACACATCGTCACTTCACCCTTAACTAGTCTCTGTTCATTCTGCAACTCCCATTTCGAGTTACTAATCTTAGCAACTGAACTAGTATCAAATACTGAGGGGTTGCTATAAACAACAGTAAAGTACACATCAATAACATGTATACCAAATATACCTTTATCCACTTTGCCATCCTTCTTATCCGCCAAATACTTGGGGTAGTTCTGCTTCCAGTGACCAGTCCCTTCGCAGTAGAAGCACTTAGTCTTAGGCTTAGGTCCAGACTTGGGCTTCTTCACTTGAGCAGCAACTTGCTTGTCGTTCTTCTTGAAGTTCCCCTTGTTCCCTTTACCCTTTTATTGAAACTAGCGGTCTTGTAAACCATCAACACTTGATGCTTTTGTTGATTTCTACCTTCGTCGATTTCAGCATCATGAAGAACTTGGGAATCGTTTCCGTTATCCCTTGCATATTATAGTTCATCACGAAGTTCTAGTAACTTGGTGATAGTGACTAGAGAAATCTATCAATCACTATCTTATCTGGAAGATTAACTCCCACTTGATTCAAGCAATTGTAGTACTCACACAATCTGAGCACATGCTCACTGGTTGAGCTATTCTCCTCCATCTTGTAGGCAAAGTACTTGTCAAAGGTGTCAGATTTCGGGCTCCGGCAGACCCTTAAGGTTCGAACTCTGGGGTGCGCGCGGAGATTATGCCCTCTACCCCTCCGGCTTGCCAAGATCTAACTACAGAAAGAACAACATAAGAGACACAAGGTTTATACTAGTTCGGGCCACCATTGTGGTGTAATACCCTACTCTAGTTGGATTGCCTCTTTGGCTCATGATGATGAACAATACAAAGAAGAACAGGCTCCCGAGGGCCTATTCTTAGCTGGGACGATGAACTGCTAGGGGAGTTCAGCCACCCTTCTCTCTCTCGGTGTGTGTCTGTCTGATTGCCGATCAATTCGTCGATGCCTTATTCTGGGGGTGGCTAGTCCTATTTATAGGAAAAGGCCCTGGGCCTCTTCCCAAATATTGAGTGGGAAGGGCGCCAAAAATTGGCCAATTTGAAGGGGAACATCTGGTACACTTATCCTGACTAAAGTCGGTCCTCGCCTGCCAAAGGCCCTGTGGTGACGCCGTTCTGGGCTCCACGATGACCTCCTTCCCACCGTTGGACTGGTCTTGGTCTCGTTGCACCGAAATGGGTGCCTTTGCTTGATCCTCTCGCCTGCGCTTGCCCCCTTTGCACTAAAGAGGAAAGGGAGACACTGCGCGGGCTGGCGCCCACCTGGCACCCTTGGTCGTCATGGCTTGCGTCATGGGCACCTCGTGAGGTACCCCGCCTTGATCTCTCCGCCTCCTCGTGAGCCAGCCTGACGAGGCCGTGCGTAAGGAAGCGTCGTGTCGTCCGCACCGCGAGGCTTGGCCCCTCGCGAGGGTCTCGGGTCTTGTGTTGTTGAAGATGGGCCGTGCTGGGCCCCTTCCAAGCCACGCCGCAGGCCGCAGGCAGGCAAGTCCGGGAACCCCCGTTCCGAGAACGCCGATAGTAGCCCCCGGGCCCAAGGCGCGCCTGGACTTGGCCGTGCTGAGAGGTGAAAGGGCAAGGGCAAAGCGCTGCGGGCCCTAACAGCCTGCGGCCTTGGGTGCCGCGTGGCGGTTGATTGGACGTGGGCGACACTGTTCCCCCACGCTTCCTTATTTTGCGCCCTGCTAGGTGGACTCGCAGTTGTACACAGCCACTCCCCTTCCTGTTGCTCGACCGTCCCCTATTCTTCCTCCCTTCGAACTCCGACTCTTGCCTCCAATCCCATCTCACATCTTACCCTTCCTTCCCATTGCCATGGCTCCGACGAAGAAAGAGAAAGGGAAGAAACCCATGCCTCCGTCTCGCCCGCCGCCGTTGGTGGCCCCGCCGTCGGCCGGTCGATCATACTCAATCGAGAGTGCCTGGGTAAGCTCAGCCCGGCTATGGCCACCATCTTCAACGAGTGTGGGAGGACGACGGCCTGGCCTACGTCTCACTTCCCCACTGACAAGATAATCACTGAGGTCCATTATTTTGCCGACGCCTTGTGGGCGGGTCTGGTTCCCCCCTTTTCCGATTTCTTCAAGGCCGTCCTCTCCCATTACCAGATCTATATGATGCATCTGGGTCTTGAATCCATCACCCTTATTTCGGTCTTCGCTTTTGTTTGCGAGGCGATGATGGGCATCCCTCCTTCCGTTGCCTTGCTGCGCCACTTCTTCTCTTTGCGCCTTGCCGACCCCATTCAATGCTCGGCGTGTGTGAACTTCGTCACCGCGCCTGAGACTGCAGCCTCAGGGATAGATTTCAAGCTTCCTTTGCCTTCAGCTAGGTTCCGCGAGCGGTGGTTGTACGTTTATGTCGGGGTGCCCAGCCCCATGCTGGCGAAACCAACTTCGCCTGCTGTACCCAATTCGGGCTGGGGCCAAGAGACGCTCGAGAGCCCCCGTCTCGCCTTCGTCTAGCACCGCTTCGCGTTCTTGAAGTCGCTCGGCGTGACAGCGCCCAAGGTGGTGAAGGAGTTCCTGTTGCGCCGCATTGCCCCTCTCCAACGCCACTCCCGCCGAATGTGGGCCTTCATTGGGCATGACGATCGCATGAGGCTCCAGGAAGAAGACTTGACGCCTGGGGCGCTAAGGACAGTGCTCTTGGTCCTGACTGGTGACCCCACCCCGGGCAGCATTCAGCGGGGAGGGGCCCTTCTCTACCTTTTCTAGAACAGGGACGACTTCGTGAAGCAGATGCCCTCCTTTGATGAATGAGGGCTGCACCCTGCTGGCTTCCAAGGGCCTCGCGAGAACCCTGTGGTGGTGAACGCCCTTCCGGTCGATCAAGGCGAATCCTCCTCGAGTGGTGGAGCAGGGAGGCATGAGACGGCTGAGGCCGAGAGGGCTCCCGATGAGGTGACTGCGCCTGGTGATGCCCTCGAGGGGGCAGCTCCTGAGACCCGTGCTGCCGAGGCTGAGGGCGGCAAGCAGCCGCTCCCAGCGCCTGGGGCTGAGGCCCCTGAGGCCCCGGCCGCGTCTTCTGGCGAAGCGATTGACAGCGCGCGTCAGGCAGACGCCCCTGACGTGGATCGCTTTGATGCTACGTCTTCGTCGCAGGTTGATCCTTGCGCTCTTCTCTTGGGACGCTTCCGTGTGGACTTCGAGGCCCTCCGGAGGAAAAGGGAGGCCCTGGGTGATGACTTCTCTTGTCGCTTGCTGAAGCGCCGGAAATACTTCGCTACTGACGAGTAAGCCTTCTCCTTTTCTGGCTCCTGATCCCCTTGTTGTGTCTACTGATCCTTGCTCCGCAGGCCTCTTCCGGCCGAGCTCATGGGAGTCGCTGAGGCGCCGCCTCCTTTGGCTTCGGCTCCCCCATCGTCCCCAAGTGCTCCGAGCAGCACTGCTCTTGTGGTGAGGGCGAATGAAGGGCGGACCGAGCCGAGGCGCACTGCAGCCCTTCTCTTCCTGCGATCTTCCTTCGCGGGCCCTCTCTTGGCATAGCCAGCCTGCCGTGGGCTTCCCGCCTAGCCGCGGGATGCGACTGGCTGAGGCGCCCCCTGCGCCCTTCTTGTGGAGACGGGCTGGCCCCAGGCCGGGCTTCTGGTACGGCGCGCCCGGCCGTCGTGAGGGCGCCAACCCCCAGCCCCCTGCCCGAAGGGGGAGCGATGATTTGTGGCCCCCGGCGCCTGCTTGGGGCAGATGATGGTGTGGAAGACGTGCTCGAGCGCGCTCGGGAGCGTCGTGCTCGTCGCCAAGAGTTCCTTCGAAGGGCGACCGACGCGGTGGACCTGCTTGGGGAGGAGCTCGCTGGTGAAGACGCGCGCCTGGAGGCTGAGGGCCTGCGCCTAGCCACAGGGAGGCGCGAGCTAGGGGCCGCCGTCGCCCTCGCGCGCTATCAGCGCGAACTTGATGATGAAGAGGCGAAGGCGTCGCTAGAGGCCTCTTGGGCGGCTTGATCCCAGGCCGCTGAGGAGGCACGGGGAGCCGACCGACGGCGAGAAGCAGCGAAGGAACGGGCTCGGGAGCTCCTGGCCCGGTGCCACTCATTGGAGGAGCAAGTGGAACTGTGCGAGGCGGCCCTTGCATCGATGAAGGTGGCCTCCGGCGACCTAGCTGAGCTTTGGCAGCGTGAGGAAGCGTTGACGCTGGAAGCTGCCGAACACACCCGCGAGTACGAGTGGCTGGAGACGACGGAGCGCCTGGTGACGCAGGCGGAAGATGATGTCGCCGCACGGGAAGCACGTGTCCTGGAGGAGGTTGGTCGTCGGGTGGCGACGGCGCGCCAAGGCCCCGAGCGTGAGTTCGAGGGGAGGCTGGAGTTGATCCGGGTCGAGGCTGAGGGAAGAACCGCAGCCCTGAGGGCCCAACGGGATGAGGCGACGCGGCGGGCCGACGCTTCCCGGGCCGCCCTTGAGGCAGCGCAAAAGGAGTTGACTGCCTCCCAGGCTGAGGTGCTCCGTCTTCGTCAGCGGGTGGAGGAGGCTGAGGCCGTCGAGCGCCGGAATGCTGATGAGATACGCCAGCGGCAGGTCCTGGAGCACGTGCACGGCGCCATGCTTGCTATGCTCAGGGAGAGGGCTAACACAGCCTTGGGCAACATCTGCGAGGCGGCTGTCGGTGAGCCGCACACGATCAACTATGCTGACAACCTGCAGTTCTTCACCGCCGTGGTGACACAGCTGGAGGCGCGGTCGGTCATGGCTGACAAGTTGGTGGAGGAGAGGAGCCGCGCCCTGCTCGGGGCACCTTTTCTCGTGTCTTCAGCCATCTCCGGAACATGGATCCCCACTTCGACTTTGACGCCGCCATCGCCCCAGTCCCCCAGGCCGTCCGAGGCGACCTGGCGCACTGGGTGGAAGACAACGTGGACGCTCTTGTCAGAGCCTTCGCTTCGGACGATGATGACGTGATCGTGGCTGCTGACGAGGGCGGTGTGGTGGACGGCCCTGATGCCGCTGGAGGCGACGCAGGAAGCGATGGCGAGTTCAGCGATGCCAGCGGCGGCTCGGGAGGTGCTCCTGAGGACGCATTGGGGGATTTGTCCGAGTGAGTATGTATCTCTCATGTCTTTTTACCCTGCGTGAGTAGAACTCAGGTGTTTGGCCTGATGACTGTGAGAGCATTTTGGGAGGGGAAGCCCCTCATGTAAAACATGGATTCATCGCATTAGCAGCTATTATATTGCGCGAGCACCCGCGCCTCGCGGTTGGCTGGTTTACCTTTGTTTCGCGCAGGCCCCGAGGCAGCCCGTGGGAGGACGTGGTGTCCTGAGTGTTCTCTAGTTGAATTCGTAGGACGCGCAAGTGTCGCTGGCGGGGGGCTTCACAGGCGCTGGCCTTCTTCACAGGCTCCGGGCCTTTTCCCGCATGTAATGGCTTCACAGGCATTCGCCTTCTTCACAGGCTCTGGGCCTTTCCCTAAACGCGATAGCTTCACAGGCATTCGCCTTCTTCACAGGCTCTCGGCCTTTTCCTAAACGCGATAGCTTCAGAGGCATTCGCCTTCTTCACAGGCTCTGGGCCTTTTCCTGAACGCGACAGCTTCACAGGCATTCGCCTTCTTCACAGGCTCAGGGCCTTTTCCTGAACACGACAGCTTCACAGGCATTCGCCTTCTTCATAGGCTCCGGGCCTTTTCCTGAACGCGACAGCTTCACAGGCATTCGCCTTCTTCACAGGCTCCGGGCCTTTTCCTGAACGCGACAACTTCACACGCATTCGCCTTCTTCATAGGCTCCGGGCCTTTGCCCGAAGGGACATCCTCCGCAGGTACCGAAAAGTCCTCCCGAGAAGGAGCAATAGCGGCAGTCTGGGGTGCGCACGAGCCAGGCCCGGCCCGACTCGCGAGGGGCTCGCGAGGGGAGGCAGCTATGGTGAAGCGGTAACCAGAACACGAGAAATGGCTCGAACGAGACTAAGCACCCCTTCCCCAAACACACGCAAATCTCAAATTAGAATCCAACTTAAATCCAGCAGGGGAAAAGTTACAACCACATAAGAAGTCAATGAAGACAGACAAAAGGCCGCGTCCGGCACCTAATCTAGTCTTGGACGTCTTCTCACCAACGCGGAGCTAAGTGTTGTCCACTCGGCGTGGGAGGGGGCCCCAGGGCCTGAGGCCGGCACCCCTGAGACTCCGGGGCGTGTACATCCCCACTCATTATTATGTGAGAGTGTCACGGGGCGGCGAGCTTCACATGCACTGGGCCTTCTTCACAGGTACCGGCCTTGCTACATATCGCCACACGAGGGCCCCGCCTTGTGCCACACTCTAGTGCCACCAACGACGACCAGAAACCAGGACCCCGCCGGTGGGGTAGAGCGGTCGCCAGCGGTTCCCCCGACGACCACGGGTCCTCCGCCAGGGGCAGGCCCTTAGGCGCCTCCCCAGCGGAGGGCCTACCTCCTGAGAACGCCTTGCTCCGAACGCCACGGTGGTGATGTCGGATCTCTGCCCCTCTCCTGCAGCCCCCCGCGCCCTCCTCCCGAGGGGTAGGAGACTGTGGGAGCGGGGCAGCTGCTTGCTGCGGCGACCTGCACCTCATGCGATCCATGATTAGCGTACGCCTGCTCCTGAGGAATTAGTGGTACCCGATAGTTGTCGCTTCCAGCGTGGCCGATGGAGCCGTCCCGGGGCTCCTGGAAGAGCTCAGCTTCTGGTGTCTCGTCTCCCCAGCTTGGGCTGAGAAGCGAGCCTTGTTTTCCCTCGTGAGCGTGCCCTTGGTCCATCATGTGGGGCACGTATTCTTCTGGCGCCGTCATCCCGAAGGCTGTGGTGTAGGGCTCCATGTGCCATGCAGCGCTGCTTGACATGCCTACCACGGGGTGGTAGCGCGGCTGCCCGCTGCCGCCGTGGGCCGTGACGAGTTCCTCTCCCTCACGCGTCGGGGGCGGGGGTGGCGCCCACGTCAGTCCGGCGCCGACGGATTCGCTGGTGTAGGGGTAGCCTTGGGGCCCGCTGGAGGGTGCGGGCCCCCCGCGCGTGCCGCCCTGAGCTTGAGACGGGAGCTGGATGTAGAAGGGGTGAGCCCCCGAAGCGGCAAAGCCCAGGAGTTCGGCAACCCGCTCTAGCAGCACGTCGCGGCCGCCTTCCAGCAGCCTACACTGCAGCAGCTCTCGTGCCACCGTGAGCGCGGCCCTCGAGTTCGCCTGCTCCCGGCGGGTGTATGGTGTCGTGGTCGCGGCGTGATTGGAGGCCCTTGCCGCCGACCACGCTTGCCGCGGCGTGAGGGTTGTTGAAGCCTGTCCGCGTCGCCGCGGCCTGCAGCGCCCTGCGGACCACGAGCTGCCTGGGGCGCGGGGTCGCCCGAGGTGGGCGGCTCCGCGCGGGCGGGCCACGCCGCCCATGGATCCTGGTTGCCCGCCTAGTTGCCGGACATGGTGATGACGATGCGACTGGACGCAGAGTGGTAGAAAGGTGGATTCCGGCGCACCCCTACCTGGCGCGCCAAATGTCGGATTTCGGGCTCCGGCAGACCCTTAAGGTTCGAACTCTGGGGTGCGCGCAGAGATTATGCCCTCTACCCCTCCGTCTCGCCAAGATCTAACTACAGAAAGAACAACATAAGAGACACAGGGTTTATACTAGTTCGGGCCACCATTGTGGTGTAATAACCTACTCTAGTTTGTGGTGGGTGGATTGCCTCTTTGGCTGATGATGACGAACAATACAAAGAAGAACAGCCTCGCGAGGGCCTGTTCTTAGCTGGGACGATGAACTGCTAGGGGAGTTCAGCCGCCCTTCTCTCTTTCTCCGTGTGTCTGTCTGATTGCCGATCAATTCGTTGATGCCTTATTCTGGGGGTGTCTAGTCCTATTTACAGGCAAAGGCCCTGCGCCTCTTCCCAAATATTGAGCGGGAAGGGCGCCAACAATTGGCCAATTTGAAGGGGAACATCTGGTACACTTATCCTGACTAAAGTCGGTCCTCGCCTGCCAAAGGCCCTGTGGTGACGCCGTTCTGGGCTCCACGATGACCTCCTTCCCACCGTTGGACTGGTCTTGGTCTCGTTGCACCGAAATGGGTGCCTTTGCTTGATCCTCTCGCCTGCGCTTGCCCCCTTTGCACTAAAGAGGAAAGGGAGACACTGCGCGGGCTGGCGCCCGCCTGGCACGCTTGGTCGTCATGGCTTGCGTCATGGGCACCTCGTGAGGTACCCCGCCTTGATCTCTCCGCCTCCTCGTGAGCCAGCCTGACGAGGCCGTGGCCGAGGAAGCGTCGTGTCGTCCGCCCCGCGAGGCTTGGCCCCTCGTGAGGGTCTCGGGTCTTGTGTTGTTGAAGATGGGCCGTGCTGGGCCCCTTTTGAGCCACGCCGCAGGCCGTAGGCAGGCAAGTCTGGGACCCCCGTTCCCAGAACGCCGACAAAAGGTCTCATACCTTTCGACATGGGCATGAGTCTGAAATACTAATTTCAACTCTTGGAACATCTCATATGCTTCATGGTGTTTCAAAAACGTCTTTGAAGTCCCGATTCTAAGCCGCAAAGCATGGTGCACTAAACAATCAATGTAGCGCCCTCGATGCGGCTATATCTCCCACGTGTCGGAGCACGACTTAGAGGCATAACCGCATTGAAAGCAATGTCGCAAGTGAGGTAATCTTCACACAACCCATGTAATACATAAGGGAAAGAGATACATAGTTGGCTTACAGTGGCCACTTCACACAATACATAAATAAACATCCATCATCCAGATTACACTCAAGGTCCGACTACGGAACCAAAATGAAAGAAGACTACCCCAAATGCTACACAGATCCCCGATCTTCCCAACTGGGCTCCACTACTGATCATCAGGAAAAGACACATAGTAACGACCACGTTCCTCGTTGAACTCCCACTTGAGCTTGGATGCGTCATCTGCACTGGCATCATCGGCACCTGCAACTGTTTTGGTAGAATCTGTGAGTCACGGGGACTCAGCAATCTCACACCCGCGAGATCAAGACTATTTAAGCTTAAAGGTAGGATAGGGTTGTGAGGTGGAGCTGCAGCAAGCGACTAGCATATATGGTGGCTAACAACGCAAAAGAGAGCGAGAAGAGAAGCAAAGCACGGACGTGAAGCTAGAAGTGATCAAGAAGTGATCCTAGAACAACCTACGTCAGACATAACTCCAACACCGTGTTCACTTCCCGGACTCCGCCGAGAAGAGACCATCACGGTTACACACGCGTTTGATGTATTTTGATTAAGGTCAACTTCGGGTTTTCTACAACCGGACATCAACAAATTCCCATCTGCCTCATAACCGCGGGCACGGCTTTCGAAAGATAATACCATGCAGGGGTGTCCCAACTTATCCCATTATAAGCTCTCACGGTGAACGAAGGATATTCCTTCTACCGGGAAGACCCGATCAGTCTCGGAATTCTGGACTACAAGACATTTCAACAGTAATAAAACAAGTCCAGCAAAGCCGCCCGATTGTGCCGAGAAATCCTGATAGGAGCTGCACATATCTCGGTCTCAGGGCACATCCGGATGAACACTACGTACGGCAACCGAAGATACCCCAAGTTGCCTCAGGGCGGCACCGCAAGTGGCTCTAGTTTGGACCAGCAATCGAAGGAGAACAGGCCCGGGGGGGGGGGGGGTGGGTTAAAATAAAGATGACCCTCGGGCTCGCGAAAACCCGGGGGAAAAAGGCTTAGGTGGCAAATGGTAAAACCAATGTTGGGCCTTGCTGGAGGAGTCTTATTCAAAGCGAACTGTCAAGGGGGTCCCATAAATCACCCAACCGTGTAAGGAACGCAAGATCAAGGAACATAACACCGGTATGACGGAAAGTAGGGTGGCAAGAGTGGAACAAAACACCAGGCATAAGGCCGAGCCTTCCACCCTTTACCAAATATATAGATGCATTAATTAAATAAGAGATATTGTGATATCCCAACATAAACATGTTCCAACATGGAACAAACTTCATCTTCACCTGCAACTAGCAACGCTATAAGAGGGGCTGAGCAAAGCGGTAACATAGCCAATCAACGGTTTGCTAGGAAAGGACGGTTAGAGGTTTGACATGGAAATATGGGTGGCATGATATAGAAAGTGGTAGGTATCGCATCATAGGCATAGCAAAAGAGCGAGCATCTAGCTAGCAAAGATAGAAGTGATTTCGAGGGTATGGTCATCTTGCCTGCAAGGTTCTCAGAGTTGTCGAAAGCTTGATCCTCGTAAGCGTTCTCAACAGGTTTCTCGTTCACGTACTCGTCTCCCGGCTCTACCCAAGGCAAGAACTTAAGCAAAGGAACAACTATCAACCACGATGCAATGCGCAAGCAACATGATGCAAAACATGGCATGATATGCGAGATGTGGTATGCAATGCATATGCATGCTCCATAAGGAAAATATGAACAAGGCATAATCTTGGCAAACCAAGTATGACACTGGATAGGTGAGGTTATTCCTGTTGAAATCGATATAAAGATCACCGGAATCGGATGCACGGTTTGCAAATGACAAGCAAAACAAGAATGGCATATTTCTGCGTTTAACAGCATGATGCCACTTACCATGCAACAAGAATTTAAGCTACTGCATCCAAACATATCAGCAAAGCATATGTAAGTGATCTACTCAAGATGCTTGACAAAAGATAAACACTGATCTACGGCTAAATCACACCGCAACAGGTTCAAACAAGCATGGCAAAAGTGCAAAAGATAACAGGTTCACAGACTTAGTGAAAATACTATCATGCCAGGAATTAACATCAGGATGAGATGTTTAGAGCAAGGAAACAACATGCTACAGGAACAGGACATGGCAAAGTATGGCATGGCATGAATCTACTCAAAGCATTGAACAAAAGTTCCTTACTGACCATTAGCCAAAAAGGACCAGAAAATATAATAGCACCCATGTCAATTAAGCAAGTTTCGTTACAGTTTTTAGACTTAACAGAAAACTGGACATGTCAAAAACAGATAGCAAGTAGGCATGTTTACGAGCTCGATGCACTCACTACAGAGCTTTTCAAGATAAAAATAACAGCAGGGAATAACTTAGTGAAATTACTAAGTCCCTGAAATCAGCAACAATATGATCCCTAGTTTGCGTGCTTGTGCTAGTCACCACAAAGATCACAAAAATACATGGCATACACCCCTGGAAAGATGGAATGGCATATTACAAAACACATGTAGGACTCCAGTTCATAGGATGCACACATCAATCATGGCAAAAATGACAAAAGTGCATCTACTGAAACAGATCTGAAACTAACATCACATAGCCCTCTTCTAACAGCATTTCTGGCATCAAGATGAACTCAAATGAAAATGATGCAATGAGATTAAATTATGTACTCATCGAGACGAACAATTTGACATATTATACGCATGAAACGGAGCAGTATGCAGCAAGTTATAAAGCGATGAACATGCAACAAAATAATCTCAGAAAAAGACTTAGAGGATTCGAGGGGAGGGGAAGTCGACCCTAGGGTTTGTCAGATCCAGATCCGAGCGCACAGGGCCCGAGGTTCGCCGGAGTTGAGGCCGAGGAGGCCGGAGGGGAGGACGGGGCGGCGCGGGGCGCGGCGAGGAGTGGCGGCGGGCGGAGGAGAGGGCGCGCGGCGGCGGGGCGGCGACGCAACGCGGCGGCGTCGGGCCGGCGAGAGCGCTCGCCGGCGATGGGGCGGGGCGCCGGCGCGCGGCGCTGGACGCGGGCCTCCCGCCGGGGCGGCGGAGGCGACTCGGGCCGGGCGGGCCCGCTACGGGCTCGCCGGGCCGCGGCGGTAGGAGGCGGCGCTAGACACGTGGCACGCTGCCACTGGCTGCGGGCAGTGGCGCGGACGCGTCCGGCCCGATTCGGACGTGTCCGGCGGCGCGGAGAGGAGCGGGGCTAGGGTTAGGGTGGATTTGATCCGGGATTTCGAAATGGGGGGGTCTTTAAATAGAGGTAGAGGAAGCTAGGGAGCTCCAAATTGAGCAAGGTTTGCGGCCACACGATCGTGATCGAACGGCGATGGACATGGGAGTGACTTAGATGGGTTATTGGGCTGATTTGAAGGGGTTTTGGGCTGCAACACACACGAGGCCTTCACGGCTACCCGGTTAACCGTTGGAGTATCAAACGACCTCCGAATGACCTGAAACTTGACAGGCGGTCTACCGGTGCTATACCAAGGCCGCTTGACAAACCTCGGTCCATTCCGAGAAAGTTTAATACCCACTCACGGAAAAAGGTAAAAGGGGACACCAGAGGACGTAGGAGCGCCGGATTGCAAAACGAACAACGGGGAAAATGCTCGGATTCATGAAACGAACACGTATGCGAATGCGATGCACATGATGACATGATATGAAATGCATGACAAGGACAAAATGCAAAACGAAGAAGAACCCAACCACGGAGGGAATATCATATCACATAGCCGAAAATGGCAAGAGTTGGAGTTACAAATATGGCAAGTTACATCCGGGGTGTTATAACACTCCACCACTACGAGAGGATCTCATCCCGAGATCTAGGACTGAAAGAACTCCGGATATTCGGAACGGAGGTGGTCCTCGCGCTCCCAGGAGGCTTCTCGGTCTGAATGGTGGGACCACTTCACTTTCAGGAATTTGATGGACTTGTTGCGAGTCTTGCGCTCAGTTTCTTCAAGAATAGCAACGGGATGCTCATGATAGGACAAATCTTCTTGAAGATCAATCTCTTCGAAGTTGATGGTGCGCTCAGGTGTCTTGAAGCACTTGCGAAGCTGTGACACGTGGAACACATCATGCACATTTGCAAAGTTGGGGGGAAGCTCAAGTTGATAGGCGAGATCGCCTCTTTTGCCGAGAATCTTGAAAGGACCGACGTATCTAGGGGCAAGCTTCCCTTTTATACCGAAGCGACGAGTGCCTTTCATTGGAGAGACGCGGAGGTAGACATGGCCTCCGATCTTGAAAGCCAAATCACGGTGTTTGCTATCGTAATAGCTCTTCTGGCGCGATTGAGCGGCTTTGAGATTCTCACGAATGACTTTACACATATATTCAGCCTCTGTGATCAAGTCGTTGCCAAGAAGTTGGCGTTCGCCCATCTCAGACCAATTGAGAGGAGTACGACACTTTCTGCCATAGAGAATCTCGAATGGGGCTTTGCCCGAGCTCGCTTGAAAGCTGTTGTTGTAAGAGAACTCAGCATATGGAAGACAATCCTCCCACTTCATACCGAAAGAGATAACACAAGCCCTGAGCATATCTTCAAGAATTTGGTTGACACGCTCGACTTGTCCACTAGTTTGAGGATGGAAAGCTGTGCTGAAGCGAATGTTTGTGCCCATGGCCTTCTGAAAAGAATCCCAAAACTTGGATGTAAAGATGCTGCCACGGTCTGAAGCAATCAATTGTGGAATGCCATGCAAGGAGACAATTCTGGAGGTGTAAAGCTCTGCCAGCTGCGCTGCTATGATAGACTCTTTGGTAGGAAGAAAATGAGCCACTTTAGTGAGCTTGTCGATGACGACGAAGATGGCATCATTTCCACGCTTGGACTTTGGAAAACCAGTCACGAAGTCCATTTCGATATGATCAAACTTCCATTCTGGAATAGCAAGAGGTTGGAGTAGACCAGCTGGTCGTTGATGTTCTGCTTTCACCCTTCTGCAGACATCACATTCATTCACGAATTGAGCAATTTCTCGCTTCATTCGAGTCCACCAATACGACTGCTTGAGGTCATGGTACATCTTCGTACTTCCAGGATGAATTGATAGGAGTGAATTGTGCGCCTCGTTCATAATGACTTTCCGTAGATCACCCTTTGGAACCACAATCCGGTCCTCGAAGAAAAGAGTATCTCTGTCATCAACGCGATAGCACTTGTATTTGGAAATGCCCTTGTCAATACCACGTTTCACCTTCTTCACCATGGTATCCAGCAGTTGAGCCTCGCGAATTTGATCTTCCAAAGTAGGAGAGACTATGAGGTTGGCAAGAAAACCTTGAGGAACAACTTGGAGATTCAACTTGCGGAAAGCTTCACCAAGATCCGGTTGAAAGGGCTTGAGGATTAAGCTGTTGCAATAAGCCTTCCTGCTCAATGCATCTGCAATCACGTTAGCCTTGCCTGGAGTATATTCAATACTCGGATTATACTCTTGAATCATTTTGACCCAACGAGTTTTCCTGAGGTTGAGGTTGGGCTGAGTGAAGATGTACTTGAGACTCTTGTGATCGGTGAAAATGTCCACTTTCCTTCCCAACAGGAGATGTCTCCATGTTATCAATGCATGGACAACTGCCGCCAACTCAAGATCGTGAGTGGGGTAGTTCTTTTCGTTGGGCTTCAACTGACGAGAGGTATAGGCCACAACCTTCTTGTCTTGCATTAACACAGCACCGAGACCTTGAGGAGAAGCATCACAGAAAACTTCATAAGGCTTGGATTCGTCAGGAGGAGTCAAAACTGGAGCAGTGACGAGTTTCTCTTTGATAGCGTTGAAAGCCACGTCACACTCAGGAGACCAGACATACTTCACATGCTTCTGGAGGAGGTTGGAATGAGGGTTTGCAATCTCTGAGAAATTCTCAACAAATCTTCGGCAATAGCTTGCAAATCCAAGAAAACTGCGAAGCTGCTTGACATTCTGAGGAGGTTCCCAATTCAAAACTGCAGACGCCCTCTCGGGATTAATAGCAATGCCCTTGGCAGAGATGATATGACCAAGATAAAGAACTTCATCAAGCCAGAATTAACATTTGGAGAACTTCGCATAGAATTGATACTCTCTGAGCTTGTCGAGCACCAATCGCAAATGTTTGGCATGATCCTTCTTATTCTTGGAGAAGACCAATATATCATCGAGATAGACCAAGACGAATTCATTGGTGTAGGGGTTGAAGATGAAGTTCATCATTCAAGAGAAAGTTGGAGGAGCATTGACAAGGCCGAATGACATGACAGTATATTCATAAGAACCAAAGCTTGTTCTGAATGCTGTCTTGGGAATATCTTCTTCACGAATGCGAATCTGATGATAACCCATACGAAGGTCAAGCTTGGAGAACACTTTAGCACCTTTAAGTTGCTCGAATAGCTCATTGATGTTGGGAAGTGGGTACTTGTTCTTGATAGTCTTCTTGTTCAATGGACGGTAATTGACGCAAAGTCGGTCCGTGCCATCCTTCTTCTGGACAAAAAGAACACCACAAACCCAAGGAGATGAACTCGGTCTGATCAGACCCAGACGCTCTTGTTCATCGAGTTGTTTCTTCAATTCCTTCAACTCTTTTGGCCCAAGCTTGTATGGACGCTTGCAAACGGGTTTCGTGCCAGGCTCAAGATCAATAACGAATTCAACTGGCCGGTGAGGAGGCATACCCGGAAGCTCTTCTGGAAAGACATCTTGGTACTCACAAACGACTGGAATCTAAGAGATAGCATCCAATTCGCCCTTCTCATTGAGAGAAAACAACCGAATGGTTTCATCACGAGCGGCATAGATGATCACATCGTCAGAAGAGTGAGTCAATTGAATTTCCCTGGCAGCACAATCAAGCTGAGCCTTGTGCTTAGAAAGCCAGTCCATCCCGAGAATAAGATCAATATCAGAGTCACCAAGAACAATTGGTTTAGCCAGAAATCTATAATCGCCCGTCTTTATAGAGACATCCGGGACACAAACATTAGATGTCATTTGCTTGCCCGGGGACACAATCTTCAATGGAAAAGGAATCTTCTCAGACACAAACTCATGCTTGGCAACAAAAGGTCTCGAAATGAAAGAAAGCGATGCACCAGTATCAAATAAGACTTTTGCAGGAATATCATTAACTAAGAGATTACCCATGATCACTTCAGAAGAATCCTCTGCTTGAGCTGCGTTCATCATGTTCACCTTGGCATGCTTAGGATTATGCTTGACCACTGCATTGCTGGAAGATTTCACAGGAGGAGGAGGCGGAAGGCGCCTTTGGTTGAAGCACTTGTTCGCATAGTGACCCTTTTGCTAACATTTGTTGCAAGTCACCTCTGAGAGCGGACGGTGATAAGGAGCATTTGACCTTGGAGCTTGGTTCTGAGACTTGTTCTGATAGCCAGGGTTGGGTGGGTGGGAAGATCCACGACCACCTGAGATCTTCTGCTGATATGGCTGACGGAACAGAGGAGGAGGAGACAACCAGAACTTCTGTTGCTTGGCCGCCACTAGTGAGGAAGAAGAGGACTGAACTGCGTCCCTGACTCTCTTCTTGGATGCCTCACACTTGAGCTGAGCAGCTTCTTGTTTCAGTGCCATGTTGTAGAATTCATCATACTTTAACGACTCAAAAAGCACGAGAGCTAGTTGCAGATCTTCTCTGAGGCCACGCCTGAATTGGTAAATCATGCTCTTCTCATTAGGGATGTCTTGCTTAGCAAAATGAGAGAGCTTCTGGAACTGAGTGTTGTATTGATACACAGACATGTTGCCTTGCTTGAGATTGCGGAACTCCTCACGCTTACTCTCAACAACACTTTCTGGAATGTGATGAGCTTTGAAGTCACGGCGGAAATCATCCCAGGTAATCACACGACCTCCTCTGGAATCTTTGTATTGTTGGAACCACTCAGCAGCTTGATCCTTGAGTTGAAAAGAGGCAAACTTGACAAAGTCCTTAGGTCTGACATTGCTACATTCGAAGTGCTTGTTGATGTCCACGAGCCAATCATCGGCGTCTGTGGCCTCGACACAGTAGCTGAAAGTCTTTGGCTGATTTGCAAGGAACTGATTGAGGGTAGCAAAATGCGGCTGATTGTTGCCTTGGCCTTGATTTCCCTGATTACCTTGCCCTTGGTTGCGATCTTGCAAGAGCTGAATCAGAATCTGAGCGTTGGCATTGGTGGCTGTCATCAAGCCTTGCCATGCCTCCGGAGGCGAAGGTGGTGGCGGAGGGTTAGCCTGACTTCCTTCTTTGCGTTCCGGATTCTGACACGTTGGCGGAGCCATCCTGAAGAGGGTGACATCCATTAGCATCTTGGAAGACATATATTCAAGCTGAATCAAAAGGATCGAAATTGCAACATATAGTCTTCACAATAAACATTCGAACAAGAATGAATGAATGAATTCCAAAGTAAAGCATCACACTTTCATAAGCTGAGAAGCCATTTAGATAAAGGTATGAAATCATCATCTGCCTTCGAAACAACTCGAATATCACAACTGAAAACAAAAAAAAGGATTGGCTTGCAGAATAAGCCGGAACAAACATATGATAGATCCCATATCGTATCATGTGTCTGTTGGAAAGATATCCTACGAGATACTTGAATTCCCACTTATAAACTCCCGAAACTTTCTGGTTATGCAATCAGGTGTTGGGGATACAGGGGACACAAAATATATCACCCAAACTAACAATACCTAGATCCAACTGTATCCATCCTTCAACACATAACCAAGAAACCTTCGGAAATCGTCTACCTCAACCTTCGAAAAAAACATCCGTTATACGAGTTATGGCAATACTCCCGCACTCGCCTCAGTACTGGGCTATCAGGGTTATCTCACCAACAACTGTACAAAACAGATTTTCGATGTCGGCGTACTAAACTCAGGTATTACAGAACTGCAACGATAAAATTATGACGACAACACCTCAGAGCTCAACTCCCCGGGACACCTCCACTAAACCCCTGCTGACAGGAGGCACCAAGACAATGTTGTCATCACAAAACCATCGAAACGATTCTAAGATACCCGCGTGATCCTAATTTTTTTTTGTGAAATTTGAGAAGAGAAGAGTCAAAACTCTACGTCAGGATGCCTTACCAGAGCGATGAGGAGACTGGGAAGTAAAAAGAATTCCTAAACTCTCTGATACATAATTCCTAAATGACTCAAAACATTTTTCTAGACACAACTCGGCCGCTAAAATCGATCAATCAGTGGGGGCTCCTAAGGTCGGGGAAGGCTCTGATTACCAACTTGAAACGCCCTCGATGCGGCTATATCTCCCACGTGTCGGAGCACGACTTAGAGGCATAACCGCATTGAAAGCAATGTCGCAAGTGAGGTAATCTTCACACAACCCATGTAATACATAAGGGAAAGAGATACATAGTTGGCTTACAGTCGCCACTTCACACAATACATAAATAAACATCCATCATCCAGATTACACTCAAGGTCCGACTACGGAACCAAAATAAAAGAAGACTACCCCAAATGCTACACAGATCCCCGATCTTCCCAACTGGGCTCCACTACTGATCATCAGGAAAAGACACATAGTAACGACCACGTTCCTCGTCGAACTCCCACTTGAGCTCGGATGCATCATCTGCACTGGCATCGTCGGCACCTGCAACTGTTTTGGTAGAATCTGTGAGTCACGGGGACTCAGCAATCTCACACCCGCGAGATCAAGACTATTTAAGCTTAAAGGTAGGATAGGGTTGTGAGGTGGAGCTGCAGCAAGCGACTAGCATATATGGTGGCTAACAACGCAAAAGAGAGCGAGAAGAGAAGCAAAGCACGGACGTGAAGCTAGAAGTGATCAAGAAGTGATCCTAGAACAACCTACGTCAGACATAACTCCAACACCGTGTTCACTTCCCGGACTCCGCCGAGAAGAGACCATCATGGTTACACACGCGGTTGATGTATTTTGATTAAGGTCAACTTCGGGTTTTCTACAACCGGACATCAACAAATTCCCATCTGCCTCATAACCGCGGGCACGGCTTTCGAAAGATAATACCCTGCAGGTTGTCCCTACTTAGCCCATTATAAGCTCTCACAGTCAACGAAGGATATTCCTTCTACCGGGAAGACCCGATCAGTCTCGGAATCCCGGACTACAAGACATTTCGACAGTAATAAAACAAGTCCAGCAAAGCCGCCCGATTGTGCCGACAAATCCTGATAGGAGCTGCACATATCTCGGTCTCAGGGCACATCCGGATGAACACTACGTACGGCAACAGAAGATACCCCAAGTTGCCTCAGGGCGGCACCGCAAGTGGCTCTAGTTTGGACCAACAATCGAAGGAGAACTGGCCCGGGGGGGTTAAAATAAAGATGACCCTCGGGCTCGCGAAAACCCGGGGGAAAAAGGCTTAGGTGGCAAATGGTAAAACCAATGTTGGGCCTTGCTAGAGGAGTCTTATTCAAAGCGAACTGTCAAGGGGGTCCCATAAATCACCCAACCGTGTAAGGAACGCAAAATCAAGGAACATAACACCGGTATGACGGAAACTAGGGTGGCAAGAGTGGAACAAAACACCAGGCATAAGGCCGAGCCTTCCACCCTTTACCAAATATATAGATGCATTAATTAAATAAGAGATATTGTGATATCCCAACATAAACATGTTCCAACATGGAACAAACTTCATCTTCACCTACAACTAGCAACGCTATAAGAGGGGCTGAGCAAAGCGGTAACATAGTCAATCAACGGTTTGCTAGGAAAGGATGGTTATAGGTTTGACATGGCAATATGGGTGGCATGATATAGCAAGTGGTAGGTATCGCATCATAGGCATAGCAAAAGAGCGAGCATCTAGCAAGCAAAGATAGAAGTGATTTCGAGGGTATGGTCATCTTGCCTGCAAGGTTCTCATAGTTGTCGAAAGCTTGATCCTCGTAAGCGTTCTCAACAGGTTCCTCGTTCACGTACTCATGTCCCGGCTCTACCCAAGGCAATAACACAAGCAAAGGAACAACTATCAACCATGATGCAATGCGCAAGCAACATGATGCAAAACATGGCATGATATGCGAGATGTGGTATGCAATGCATATGCATGCTCCGGAAGGAAAAGATGAACAAGGCATAATCTTGGCAAACCAAGTATGCCACTGGATAGGTGAGGTGATTTCGGTTGAAATCGATATAAAGATCACCGGAATCGGATGCACGGTTTGCAAATGACAAGCAAAACAAGAATGGCATATTTCTGCGTTTAACAACATGATGCCACTTACCATGCAACAAGAAATTAAGCTACTGCACCCAAACATATCAGCAAAGCATATGGCAGTTATTTACTCAAGATTCTTGACAAAAGATGAACACTGAGCTATGGCTAAATCACATCACAACAGGTTCAAACAAGCATGGCAATAGTGCAAAAGATAACAGGTTCACAGACTTGGTGAAAATACTATCATGCCAGAAATTAACATCAGGATGACATGTTTAGAGTAAGGAAATAACCTGCTATAGGAAAACTACATGGCAAAATATGGCATGGAATGAATCTACTCAAAGCATTTAACAAAATTCTCTTACTGACCATTAGCCAAAAAGGACCAGAAAATATAATAGCACCCATGTCAATTAAGCAAGTTTCGTTACAGTTTTCAGACTTAACAGAAAACTGGACATGTCAAAAACAGATAGCAAGTAGGCATGTTTACGAGCTCGATGCACTCACTACAGAGCTTTTCATGATAAACTAAGCATACATACATCAAGAAGACATGGCATAGAAGATAGACATGGCAAAATAACATCATATCATGCAAGGATCAACTACAACAAGCTTGGCAAAATCGAATAACATGTAAACAATCTGCCAGGAACATTTAATAGCAAAAGTAGAGCTCGATTAACTCAAGCTATGGTACTCCATAATTACAAACAAAAGCATGGATGGATAGAGCAAATACATATGTTTAAAACACCGTTACTTATGATGCTCAAAAGAGGCATAGATCTCTCTGAAACAACATGAACACATGGCATAAAAATAACAACAGGGAGTAACTTAGTGAAATTACTAAGTCCCTGAAATCAGCAACAATATGATCCCTAGTTTGCATGCTTGTGCTAGTCACCACAAAGATCAAACAAATACATGGCATACACCCCTGGAAATATGGCATGGCATATTACAAAACACATGTAGGACTCCAGTTCATAGGATGCACACATCAATCATGGCAAAAATGACAAAAGTGCATCTACTGAAACAGATCTGAAACTAACATCACATAGCCCTCTTCTAACAACATTTCTGGCATCAAGATGAACTCAAATGAAAATGATGCAATGAGATAAAATGATGTACTAATCGAGGCGAACAATTTGACATATTATACGCACGAAACGGAGTAGTATGCAGCAAGTTATGAAGCGATGAACATGCAACAAAATAATCTCAGAAAAAGACTTAGAGGATTCAAGGGGAGGGGAAAGTCAACCCTAGGGTTTGTCAGATCCAGATCCGAGCGCACAGGGCCCGAGGTTCGCCGAAGTTTAGGCCGAGGAGGCCGGAGGGGAGGACGGGGCGGCGCGGGGCGCGGCGAGGAGTGGCGGCGGGCGGAGGAGAGGGCGCGCGGCGGCGAGGCGGCGACGCAACGCGGCGGCGGCGGGCCGGCGGGAGCGCTCGCCGGCGATGGGGCTGGGCGCCGGCGCGCGCGGGCTCCGGTGGGCGGCACTGGACACGGGCCTCCCGCTGGGGCGGCGGAGGCGACTTGGGCCGGGCGGGCCCGCTGCGGGCTCGCCGGGCCGCGGCGGTGGGAGGCGGCGCTGGACACGTGGCACGCTGCCACTGGCTGCGGGCGGCGGCGCAGACGCGTCCGGCCCGATCCGGACGTGTCCAGCGGCGCGGAGAGGAGCAGGGCTAGGGTTAGGGTGGATTTGATCCGGGATTTGTAAATGGGGGGTCTTTAAATAGAGGTAGAGGAAGCTAGGGAGCTCCAAATTGAGCACGGTTTGTGGCCACACGATCGTGATCGAACGGCGATGGACATGGGAGTGACTTAGATGGGTTATTGGGATGATTTGAAGGGGTTTTGGGCTGCAACACACACGAGGCCTTCATGGCTACCCGGTTAACCATTGGAGTATCAAACGACCTCCGAATGACCCGAAACTTAACAGGCGGTCTACCGGTGCTATACCAAGGCCGCTTGACAAACCTCGGTCCATTCCGAGAAAGTTTAATACCCGCTCACGGAAAAAGGTAAAAGGGGACGCCGGAGGACGTAGGAGCACCGAATTGCAAAACGGACAACGGGGAAAATGCTCGGATTCATGAAACGAACACGTATGCGAATGCGATGCACATGATGACATGATATGAAATGCATGACAAGGACAAAATGCAAAATGAAGAAGAACCCAACCACGGAGGGAATATCATATCACATAGCCGAAAATGGCAAGAGTTGGAGTTACAAATATGGCAAGTTACATCTGGGGTGTTACAATCAAGTAGTCATCATATCGAGCTTGCCAAACATTCATAACGTCTGCATTTGCTCCTGCAATCGGTCTATCATCTAGCGGTGTATCAAGGACATAATTCTTCTGTGCAGCAATGAGGATAATCCTTAGATCACGGATCCAATCCGCATCATTGCTACTAACATCTTTCAACTTAGTTTTCTCTAGGAACATATCAAAATAAAATAGGGGAGCTAAATGCGAGCTATTGATCTACAACATAGATATGCTAATACTACCGGGACTAAGGTCATGATAAATCAAAGTTCAATTAATCATATTACTTAAGAACTCCCACTTAGATAGACATGCCTCTAATCATCTAAGTGATCACGTGATCAATATCAACTAAACCATGTCCGATCATCACGTGAGATGGAGTAGTTTTCAATGGTGAACATCACTATGTTGATCATATCTACTATATGATTCACGCTCGACCTTTCGATCTCAGTGTTCCGAGGCCATATCTGCATATGCTAGGCTCGTCAAGTTTAACCCGAGTATTCTGCGTGTGCAAAACTGGCTTGCACCCGTTGTATGAACGTAGAGCTTATCACACCCGATCACCACGTGGTGTCTCGACACGAAGAACTATCGCAACGGGGCATACTCAAGGAGAACACTTATACCTCGAAATTTTAGTAAGGGATCATCTTGTAAAGCTACCGTCGAACTAAGCAAAATAAGCTGTATAAAAGATAAACATCACATGCAATCAAAATATGTGACATGATATGGCCATCATCATCTTGTGCTTTTGATCTCCATCTACAAAGTACTGTCATGATCTTCATTGTTACCGGCATGACACCATGATCTCCATCATCTTGATCTTTTATCAATGTGTCATCACATGGTCGTCTCACCAGCTATTGCTTTTGCAACTATTGCTATCGCATAGCGATAAAGTAAAGCAATTACATGGCACTTGCATCTTATGCAATAAAGAGACAACCATAAGGCTCCTGCCAGTTGCCGATAACCTTAACAAAACATGATCATATCATACAACAATTTATATCTCATCACGTCTTGACCATATCACATCACAACATGCCCTGCATAAACAAGTCAGACGTCCTCTACTTTGTTGTTGCAAGTTTTACGTGGCTGCTACGGGCTTAGCAAGAACCGTTCTTACCTACGCATCAAAACCACAATGATATTTCGTCAAGTATGTGATGTTTTAACCTTCAACAAGGACCGGGCGTAGCCATACTCGATTCAACTAAAGTTGGAGAAACTGACACCCACCAGCCACCTGTGTGCGAAGCACGTCGGTAGAACCAGTCTCGCGTAAGCATAGGCATAATGTCGGTCCGGGCCGCTTCATCCAACAATACCGCCGAATCAAAGTATGACATGCTGGTAAGCAATATGACTTGTATCACCCAAAACACACATTGTGTTCTACTCGTGCATATAACATCTAGGCATAAACCTGGCTCGGATGCCACTGTTGGGGAACATAGTAATTTCAAAAAAATTCCTACGCACACGCAAGATCATGGTGATGCATAGCAACGAGAGGGGAGAGTGTCGTCCACGTACCCTCGTAGACCGTAAGAGGAAGCGTTATGAGAACACCGTTGATGTAGTCGTACGTCTTCATGATCCGACCGATCCAAGTACCAAACGCACGACACCTCCGAGTTCAGCACACGTTCAGCTCGGTGACGTCCCACGAACTCCGATCCAGCAGAGCTTCAAAGGAGAGTTCCGTCAGCACGACGACGTGATGACGGTGATGATGATGCTACCAACGCAGGGCTTCACCTAAGCACCGCTACGATATGACCGAGGTGGATAATGGTGGAGGGGGGCACCGCACACGGCTAAAAGATGAATGATCAATTGTTGTGCCCCCAAGGGGTGCCCCTCCACATATATAAAGGAGTGGAGGAGGGGGAGGGGGTCGGCCTCCTATGGCGCGCCCCATGAGGAGTCCTACTCCCACCGGGAGTAGGACTCCCCCTTCCAAGTAGGAGTAGGAGAGGGGACGGAAGGGAGAGAGGGAGAGAAGGAAAGGGGGGTGCCGCCCCCTCCTTGTACAATTAGGACTAGAGGGGGAGGGGGCGCGCGGCTGCCCTGGCCACCCCTCCTCTTCTCCCACTAAGGACCATTAGGTCCAATATACACCCCGGGGGGTTCCGGTAACCCCCCGGTACTCCAGTATATGTCTGAAACCTCCCGAAACACTTCCGGTGTCCGAACATAGTCGTCCAATATTTCGGTCTTTATGTCTCGACCATTTCGAGACTCCTCGTCATGTCCGTGGTCACATCCGTGACTCCGAACTACCTTCAGTACATCAAAACACAAAAACTCATAATACCGATCGTCACCGAACGTTAAGCGTGCAGACCCTACGGGTTCGAGAACTATGTAGACATGACCGAGACACGTCTCCGGTCAATAACCAATAGCGGAACCTGGATGTTCACATTGGCTCCTACATATTTTACGAAGATCTTTATCGGTCAAACTGCATAACAACATACGTTTGTTCCCTTTGTCATCGGTATGTTACTTGCCCGAGATTCGATTGTCGGTATCTCAATACCTAGTGCAATGTCGTTACCGGCAAGTCTCTTTACTCGTTCCTTAATGCATCATCCTGCAACTAACTCATTAGTCACATTGCTTGCAAGGCTTATAGTGATGTGCATTACCGAGAGGGCCCAGAGATACCTCTCCGACAATCGGAGAGACAAATCCTAATCTTGATCTATTCCAACTCAACGAGTACCATCGGAGACACATGTAGAGCACCTTTATAATCACCCAGTTACGCTGTGACATTTGGTAGCACACAAAGTGTTCCTCAGTATTCGGAAGTTGCATAATCTCATAGTCATAGGAACATGTATAAGTCATGAAGAAAGCAATAGCAACATACTAAACGATCAAGTGCTAAGCTAACGGAATGGGTCAAGTCAATCACATCACTCTCTAATGATGTGATCCCGTTAATCAAATGACAACTCATGTCTATGGCTAGGAAACTTAACCACCTTTGATTCAACGAGCTAGTCAAGTAGAGGCATACCAGTGACACTCTGTTTTTCTATGTATTCACACATGTACTAAGTTTCCGGTTAATAGAATTCTGGCATGAATAATAAACATTTATCATGAAATAAAGAAATAAATAATAACTTGGCATATTTCCTTCACCCAACACACCCAATACAATGGTTAATTGTATAGGTGCACTAGTTCGGCGAAGAGATGGTGATACAAGTGCAATATGGATGGTAGATATAGGTTTTTATAATCCGAAAATATAAAAACAACAAGGTAACTAATGAAAATGTGAGCACAAACGGCATTGCAATGCTAGGATACAAGGCCTAGGGTTCATACTTTCACTAGTGCAAGTTCTCACAACATTAATAACATAATTGGATCATATAACTATCCCTCAACATACAACAAAGAGTCACTCCAAAGTCACAAATAGCATAGAACAAATGAAGAGATTATTGCAGGGTACGAAACCACCTCAAATTTATCCTTTCTGGTCGATCTATTCAAGAGTCCGTAGTAAAATAGACGAAGCTATTCTTTTCGTTCGATCTATCCTAGAGTTCATACTAGAATAACACCTTAGGACACAAATCAACCAAAACCCTAATGTCACCTAGATACTCCAATGTCACCTCAAGTACCCGTGGGTATGATTATACGATATGCATCACACAATCTCAGCTTCATCTATTCAACCAACACAAAGAACTTCAAAGCGTGCCCCAAAGTTTCTACAGAAGAGTCAAGACGAAAACGTGTGCCAACCCCTATGCATAGATTCCCAAGGTCACGGAACCCGCAAGTTGATCATCAAAACATACATCAAGTGAATCAATAGAATACCCCATCGTCACCACGGGTATCCCACGCAAGACATACATCAAGTGTTCTCAAATCCTTAAAGACTCAATCTGGTAAGATAACTTCAAAGGGAAAACTCAATCCATTACAAGAGAGTAAGGGGGAGAAACATCATAAGATCCAACTATAATAGCAAAGCTCGGGATACATCAAGATCGTGCCAAATCAAGAACACAAGAGAGAGGGAGAGATCAAACACATAGCTATTGGTACATACCCTCAGCCCCGAGGGTGAACTACTCCCTCCTCGTCATGGAGAGTGCCGGGATGATGAAGATGGCCACCGGTGAGGGATTCCCCCTCTGGCAGGGTGTCGGAACAGGGTCCCGATTGGTTTTTGGTGGCTACAGGGCTTGCGGCGGCTGAACTCCTGACCTAGTTTATTTTCTGGAGGTTTCTGTATTTATAGGAATTTTTTGGCGTAGGTCTCACGTCAGGGGGGTCTCCGAGTAGTCCACGAGATAGAGGGGACGCGCCCTGGGGGTAGGGCACGCCCCCACCCTCGTGGATGGCCCGGGACTCTTCTGGCCCAACTGTTTTACTCCGGGGCTTCTTTTAGTCCATAAAAAATCATCAAAAATTGGCACGTCAATTGGACTCCGTTTGGTATTCCATTACTGTGATACTCAAAAACAAGGAAAAAACAGAAACTGGCACTGGGCTCTAGTTTAATAGGTTAGTCCCAAAAATCATATAAAATAGCATACAAATGCATATAAAACATCCAAGATTGATAACATAATAGCATGGGACAATAAAAAATTATAGATACGCTGGAGACGTATCAAGCATCCCCAAGCTTAATTCCTGCGCATTCTCGAGTAGGTAAATGATACCTAACATAATTTTTAATGTAATTCTCTTTATTGTGGCATCAATGTTTATATTCAAAAGATTCTAGACAAAGTTTTAATATTGACATAAAAATAGTAATACTTCAAGCATGCTAACCAAGCAATTATGTCTTTTCAAAATAACATAGCCAAAGAAAGTTCATCCCTACAAAATCATATAGTTTGGCCATGCTTCATTTTCGTCACACAAAATGCTCTCATAATGCACAACCCCGATGATAAGCCGAGTAATTGATTCATACTTTTTAACACGCTTCAGCCTTTTCAACCCTCACGCAATAAATGATCGCAAGCCATGGATATAGCACTACAGGTGGAATAGCATATGATGATGGGGGTTATGTGAGAAGACAAAAAAGGAGGAAGTCTCACATTGACGCGGCTAATCAATGGGCTATGGAGATTCCCATCAATTGATGTCAATGCGAGGAGTAGGGATTGCCATGCAATGGATGCACTAGAGCTATAAATATATGAAAGCACATCAAAAGAAACTAAGTGGGTGTGCATCCAACTTGCTTGCTCACGAAGACCTAGGGAATTTTGAGGAAGCCCATCATTGGAATGTACAAGCCAAGTTCTATAATGAAAAATTCCCACTAGTATATGAAAGTGACAAAATAAGAAACTCTCTATGATGAAGATCATGGTGCTATTTTGAAGCACAAGTGTGGTAAAAGCATAGTAATATTGTCCCTTCTCTCTTTTTCTCTCATTTTATTTTTTTATTTTTTTTGGCTTCTTTGGCCTCTTTTTTTATTTGGGCTTCTTTGGCCTCTTTTTTATTTTATTTTCGTCTGGAGTCTCATCCCGACTTGTGGGGGAATCATAGTCTCTATTGTACTTTCCTGACATGAGGCAATGCTCTAATAATGATGATCATCACACTTTTGTTTACTCATAACGCAATATTACAACTCGATACTAGAACAAAAATATGACTATGTGAATGCCTCCAGCGGTGTACCAGGATATGCAATGAATCAAGAGCAACATGTATGAAAGAATTATGAAGGTGGCTTTGCCACAAATACGATGTCAACTACATGATCATGCAAAGGAATATGACAATGATGGAGCGTGTCATAATAAACGGAATGGTGGAAAGTTGCATGGCAATATATCTCGGAATGGCTATGGAAATGCCATAATAGGTAGGTATGGTGGCTGTTTTGAGGAAGATATAAGGAGACTTATGTGTGATAGAGCGTATCGTATCACGGGGTTTGGATGCACCAGCGAAGTTTGCACCGACTCTCGAGGTGAGAAAGGGCAATGAACGTACAGTAGAGGCTAGCAAATTGCGGAAAGGTAAGAGTGCGTATAATCCATGGACTCATATTTGACATAAAGAACTCATATACTTATTGCAAAAGTTTATTAGCCCTCGAATCAATGTACTACTACGCATGCCCCTAGAGGGATAGATTGGTAGAAAAAGAGCATCGCTCGTCCCCGACCGCCACTCATAAGGAAAGCAATCAAAGAACACCCCATGCTTCAAATTTGTCACACAATGTTTACCATACGTGCATGCTACGGGACTTGCAATTCTCAACACAAGTATTTCTCAATTCCACAATTACCCAACTAGCATGACTCTAACATTACCACCTTTATATCTCAAAACAACTATCAAGTATCAAACTTATCACAGTATTTAATGCACTCTATAAGAAAGTTTTTATTATACCTATCTTGGATGCCCATCATATTAGGACTAGTTTTATAACCAAAGCAAATTACCATGCTGTTCTAAAAGACTCTCAAAATAATATAAGTGAAGCACTAGAGCAAACGACAAACTACTCCCAAAGATATAAGTGAAGATCAATGAGTAGTCGAATAATTATGTAACTATGTGAAGACTCTCTAACATTTAATAATTTCAGATCTTGGTATTTTATTCAAACATCAAGCAAAAAAAGGAAAAATAAAATGACGCTCCAAGCAAAACACATATCATGTGGTGAATAAAAATATAGCTCCAAGTAAAGTTACAGATGAACGAAGACGAAAGAGGGGATGCCATCCGGGGCATCCCCAAGCTTAGGATCTTGGTTTTCCTTGAATATTACCTTGGGGTGCCTTGGCCATACCCAATCTTAGGCTCTTGCCACTCCTTATTCCATAGTCCATTGAATCTTTACCCAAAACTTGTAAACTTCACAACACAAAACTCAACAGAAAACTCGTAAGCTCTTTTAGTATAAGAAAATAAGTCACCACTTTTGGTACTGTTGTGAACTCATTCTAAATTCATATTGGTGTAATATATAATTTATTACAACTTCTGTATGGTTCATACCCTCCGATAATACTCATAGATTCATCAAAATAGGCACACAACACATAGAAAACAGAATCTGTCAAAAACAGAACAATATGTAGTAATCTGTATCATATGAATACTTCTATAACTCCAAAAATTCTGAAATAAATTGTTGGACCTGAGGAATTTGTCTATTAATCATCTTCAAAAAGAATCAACCTAAAAGCACTCTCCAGTAAAAAATGGCAGCTAATCTCGTGAGCGCTGAAGTTTCTGTTTTTTACAGCAAGATCGCAAAGACTTCACCCAAGTCTTCCCAAAGGTACTACTTGGTACAAACACTAATTAAAACATAAAACCACATCTAAACATAGGCTATATGAATTATTTATTACTAAACAGGAGCAAAAAGCAAAGAACAAAAATAAAATTGGGTTGCCTCCCAACAAGCGCTAACGTTTAACGCCCCTAGCTAGGCATGATGATTTCAATGATGCTCACATTGAAGATAAGAACTGAAACATAAAGAGAGCATCATGAAGAATATGAATAGCACATTTAAGTCTAACCCACTTCCTATGCATAGGGATTTTTTTAGAAAACAACTTATGGGAACAATAATCAACTAGCATAGGAAGGCAAAACAAGCATAACTTTAAAACTTTAAGCACATAGAGAGGAAACTTGATATTATTGCAATTCCTACAAGCATATGTTCTCCATCATAATAATTTTGAGTAGCATCATGAATAAATTCAACAATATAACCCTCACATAAAGCATTCTTTTCATGATCTACAAGCATAGAAAATTTACTACTCTCCACATAAGCAAAATTCTTCTCATTCGGAATAGTGGGAGTATAATAAGAAACTCGAATACTATAAATTGTTTCCATATTAAAAGAGTAATGTTAAGAAAAGGGTAATCATAAGCATGGCAAGTTTTAATATAATCATCACTACTTTTTATAGCATACATGTCATCACAATAATCATCATAGATAGCAACGTTATTCTCATAATCAATTGGAACCTCTTCCGAAATAGTGGATTCATCACTAAATAAAGTCATGACCTCTCCAAATCCACTTTCATAATTATCACAATAAGATTCAACACCCTCCAAATAGTGTGATCGTTATTTCCTAAAGTTGACACTCTTCCAAACCCACTTTCATCAATATAATCATCATAAGTAGGAGGCATGCTATCATCATAATAAATTTGCTCATAAAAACTTGGGGGGCAAAAAATATCATCTTCGTCAAACATAGCATCCCCAAGGTTGTGGCTTTGCATATCATTAGCATCATGGATATTCAAGGAATTCATAATAACAACATTGCAATCATGCTCATCATTAAAATATTTAGTGCCAAACATTCTAATGCATTCTTCCTCTAGCAATTGAGCACAATTATCGGAATCCTTATTTTCACGGAAGACATTAAAAAGGTGAAGCATATGAGGCACCCTCATGTACATTTTTTTGTAGTTTTATTTTATAACATAAACTAGTGATAAAACAAGAAACTAAAAGATTCAAGCACTCACCTCCCCGAGAACGGCGCCAGAAATTGCTTGATGTCTACTACACAACCTTCTTGTACACGTTGTTGGGCCTCCAAGTGCAGAGGTTTGTAGGACAATAGCAAATTTCCCTCAAGTGGATGACCTAAGGTTTATCAATCCGTGGGAGACGTAGGATGAAGATGGTATCTCTCAAGCAACCCTGCAACCAAATAACAAAGAGTCTCTTGTGTCCCCAACACACCCAATACAATGGTAAATTGCATAGGTGCACTAGTTCGACAAAGAGATGGTGATACAAGTGCAATATGGATGGTAGATATAGGTTTTTGTAATTTGAAAATATAAAAACAGCAAGGTAAGTAATGATAAAAGTGAGCATAAACAGTATTGCAATGCTAGGAAACAAGGCCCATGGTTCAAACTTTCACTAGTGCAAGTTCTCTCAACAATAATAACATAATAGGATCATATAACTATACCTCAAAATGCAACAAAGAGTTACTCCAATGTCACTAATAGCGGAGAACAAACGAAGAGATTATTGTAGGGTACGAAACCACCTCAAAGTTATCCGATATGATCGATCTATTCAAGAGTCCGTAGTAAAATAGCACGAAGCTATTCTTTTCGTTTGATCTATCCTAGAGTTTGTACTAGAATAACACCTTAGGACACAAATCAACCAAAACCCTAATGTCACCTAGGTACTCCAATGTCACCTCAAGTATCCGTGAGTATGATTATACGATATGCATCGCACAATCTCAGATTCATCTATTCAACCAACATAAAGAACTTCAAAGAGTTCCCTAAATTTTCTACCGGAGAGTCAAGACGAAAACGTGTGCCAACCCCTATGCATAGATTCCCAAGGTCACGGAACCCGCAAGTTGATCACCAAAACATACATCAAGGGAATCAATAGAATACCCCATTGTAACCACGGGTATCCCATGCAAGACATACATCAAGTGTTCTCTAATCCTTAAAGACTTAATCCGATAAGATAACTTCAAAGGGAAAACTCAATCCATTACAAGAGAGTAGAGGGGGAGAAATATCATAAGATCCAACTATAATAGCAAAGCTCGCGATATATCAAGATTGTGCCAAATCAAGAATACGAGAGAGAGAGATCAAACACATAGCTACTGGTACATAACCTTAGTCCCGAGGGTGAACTACTCCCTCATTATCATGGAGAGCGCCAGGATGATGAAGATGGCCACTGATGAGGGATTCCCCCTCCGGCAGGGTGCCGGAACAGGGTCCCGATTGGTTTTTGGTGGCTAAAGAGGCTTGCGGCGGCGGAACTCCTGATCCAGGTTATTTTCTGGAGGTTTATGTATTTATAGGAATTTTTGGCATAGGTCTCACGTCTGGGGGGTCTCTGAGTCATCCACGAGATAGGGGGATGCGCATAGGGGGGTAGGGCGCGCCCCCACCCTCGTGGATGGCCCGGGACTCTTCTGGCCTAACTCTTTTACTCCCGGGGATTCTTTTGGTCCATAAATAATCATCAAAAATTGGCTGGTCAATTGGACTCCCTTTGGTATTCCTTTTTTGCGATACTCAAAAACCAGGAAAAAACAGAAATTGGCACTGGGCTCTAGGCTAATAGGTTAGTCCCAAAAATCATATAAAATAGCATACAAATGCATATAATACATCCAAGATTAATAATATAATAACATGGAACAATAAAAAATTATAGATACGTTGGAGACGTATGAGACGATGGCTCACTCCGGACCGAGCACCGTTGCTGTGGTTGCGCCCGCTTGTGGGAGGAGGAGTGCAAGCGGAGAGACCCTCTCATCCGCGCCTCACGGAGCGTGGCCATCGAGGTGCTTCTGATGCTGTTCTCCTCTGACGTCTCCAGCCCCGGCGTCGGCCGCGGGGGGAGTGGTGATGGCGCCACCCGCTCCAACCATGCCCCCAGACGAGCGAGGACGTGGCATCATAATGAACTTCCGCTACATGCACAACCAAGGAGGAAGGTTATACATACATAGAGTCATAGGCCAGGTGCTATGATTGCTGCTCTGCTCCCCAAAAGGATTAATGCCATCTGCGCTTAGACCAAACCATACGTTCCTTGTGTCATATGCAAAGTCCCCCCACTTTCTCTCGATTTTTCTCCACTATGACCCATCAGCAGGTACTCTCAACTTCCCATCTTTCTTACTGTCTTCTTTGTGCCATCGCATCAACTTGGCATGCTCTTTGTTTTGGAACAAACGTTTCAACCATGGTATTATAGGAGCATACCACATCACCTTGGCAGGAATCTTCTTCCTGGGGCGCTCTCCCTCAACATCACCAGGGTCATTGCAGTTGATCTTATAGCGTATTGCACCGCATACTGGGCATGCATTCAAATCCTCATACTCACCATGGTAGAGGGTGCAGTCATTAGGGCATGCATGTATCTTCTGCACCTCTAATCCTAGAGGGTAGACAGCCTTCTTTGCTTCGTACGCACTGTTGGGCAATTCGTTGTCCTTCGGAAGCATCTTCTTTAACATTATCAGCAACTTTTCAAATCCCTTGTCAGATACACCATTCTTTGCCTTCCATTGCAGCAGTTCCAGTGTGGTGCCTAACTTTTTTTGTCAGCTTTGCAATTTGGGTACAACAATTTCATGTGATCCTCTAACATGCGCTGCAACTTCAACCTCTCCTTTTCACTTGCGCAGTTTCTCTTGCATCGGCAATGGCCCGACCAAGATCATCAATGGGCTCATCTGATGCCTCTTCTTCACCTTCTTCCCGCATTGCCAGCTCAGCTTCTTCCCCCATTGTTGTACCATCGTATTCAGGGAACCCATGGCCAGGATAGCTGTCGACATCCTCTTCTTCTTCATTCTCTTCCATTAGGACCCCTCTTTCTTAGTGCTTGGTCCAACAGTTATAGCCGGACATGAAACCGGACTCAAACATGTGGATGTGAATGGTTCTTGAGTTAGAGTAATTTCGATCATTCTTACAGTTAGCACATGGACAACACATAAAACCATCCACCCGCTTGTTTGCCTCAGCCGCAATCAGAAAAGTATGCAGACCATTAATGAACTAGGAAGAACATCGGTCATCATACATCCATTGCCGGCTCATCTTCGTTACACAACACCGAAAATACCAAACTAATACAAGTTCATACACACTTATTCTCATAAAACAACATACAAACTCTCTAGCTAAAGCATTTAAATGCAACAACAAATGCGATCAAGATCACAACTAAGGTAACAATTGATCCAACAACATAATGATACCAAGCCTCACTATCAATGACATATTTCCTAATCTTTCTAATCTTCAAGCGCATTGCATCCATCCTGATCTTGTGATCATCGATGACATCAACAACTCCAATTCCATCTTCTCCTCCTCAATTCTTTTCAATTTTTTCTTCAGGTAGTTGTTTTCTTTCTCAACTAAATTTAAGCTCTCGACAAGAGGGTCGGGTGGAATTTCCGGTTCACGTACCTCCTAGATAAAAATATGTATGTAAACTTGATGGGCATAATTTGTCATAAACACGAAATGCAACAAATACTTATGAAAGAGAATATACCACATCCAAATCATAAATCGGACGAGGGCCGATGGGGACGGATATCAAAACCATGCCGCTATGTATTAGAAACAATGTACCGGCAAGAAAATTATACAAGTAACTATCTAAATCATAGAAACATGATTTTTTAAATAAAAAGGATAAGAACAAGAGGCTCACCACAGTGGTGCCGACGACGGGACGGTGCGGGCGATCGACGGTGGTTAGGACGGGGACGGGAAGGCACTAAGTAAACCACACCTATACATGGAAACTAAGAAGTTAATTTGAACTTAAATGGCATATAAATCAAATAAACTACCACATATAAATACTCGCAAACTAAAACCCACAAATCACTATACTTATAGAGCATTGCAAGAGCTAATCTAGCAGTGAGAGATGAAAGGACAAAGTTGCTAACCTTTGTGAACACTTGGATGGGTGGGGTGCCTTCAAACCTTGACAATGTTTTGCAAAAAATGGAGGATGAGCTCGAGCAAGAGGGGAAGAACAGAGGAAAGGGGAAGAACAGAGAGATTGGGCTCGACAAAGGGTTCATATAGGAGCATCCTTTGTCCCGGTTGGTTGTACAAACTAGGACTAAAGGTGCATCTCTAGTCCCGGTTTGTGACACGAACCGGGACTAAATGTGCCGGTGGACCCCCAGCCTGACACAAACCTGCCACCACACCTTTACTAGAGGTTCAACACGAACCAAGACTAATGATTCCCTCCCCCTAGTCGTTGGAACCGGCACTAATGGTCACAAACCGGGACTGCAACACGTAAAGTAGTTTTTCTACTAGTGAAGTTATTATTGACTCTAGGGCACATTTCCAACAGTCTCCCACTTGCACTAGAGTGAATAATCTAGTGCACATCACCATGTGATCAACACTCGATGAGTTCTAGGGTTAAATCATGTTATGCTTGTGAGAGAGGTTTTAGTCAACGGGTCTGCAACATTCAGATCCGCGTGTACTTCACAAATCTCTATGTCATATTGTAGATGTTGCTACCACGCTCCACTTGGAGCTATTCCAAATGGATACTCCACTATACGTATCCGGTTTGCTACTCAGAGTCATCCAGATCAGTCTTAAAGCTTGCATCGACGTACCCTTTACGCCAAACTCTTTATCACCTCAATAACCGAGAAACATTTCCTTATTCCTCTAAGGATAATTTTGACCGCTGTCCAGTGATCCACTCCCTGATCACTCTTGTACCCCCTTGCCAGACACGGGGCAAGGCACACATCAGGTGAGGTACACAGCATGGCATACTGTTGGGGATATAACTATTGGGTATGACCAGCCCAGGAGGGGTCGGGTTATACCAACGGTGGTTCATCAAGACAAAGCCCATGAAGATGTTGAAGATGGAGGTTCATGAAGCAGACTTGCTAAGGGCCCGAAGCCCATAGGCGACTTAAGGCCCATAGGTGTAAACCGCCATATATGTATGACTTGGATTGTAAGGCAAGTATAATTGGTCACCATGCCAGACACATTGATTATGAGCCGGCCGAGACTCTATGAGTTGCTGGGCGTCAACCTGTGTATATAAAAGGGATGGCCCGGCGACGGCTTAGGAGAAGAGAGAGAACAAATCGAAAGCTAGGTCAAGCGTATTCGCTCCCTGGTAATCGAGACATAAGCAATACCACCTCAAACTGGATTAGGCCTTTACCTTGACCGCAAGGGGCCGAACCAGTATAAACTCCTTGTGTCCTTTGTCCCATTTAACCCCTTTAAGTTAACCTAGTTGCAATGGCTCCACGACTAAGTCCTTATGCTAGGACATCTGCAGTGACAATTCCACGACACTTGGCGCCCACCATGGCGCCAGCGCACGGTGGTTTCGAGTTCTTACAGGGCAGGTTTGAAGGGATCAAGGGATACACTATGGGCAGGATGACCAAGAGTCGTCGCAGCAAGCTCTACATCGACGATGCGGGCTGGGGTCACAAGGCCAGCTCAATCAATTACGGGTACCGGGTCCCCTTTGGCGAAATCCACGTCTTCATCGGCAAGATCGGCAAACCAAGCCCTGAGCCGGACATCCGCACCGACATCGTCGAGACGGCTCAGCGTGCACGACCTGCCCGAGTTCAACCCTCCGCGAAGCATGCCTTCGTCGGTTTCATCCATGGGACAGAAATTGAAAACAAATCTGTGTTTGGCGGTGAGACGACCATCTACTCTGATGGTGAGTCGTCCACGGGCGAGACCACTTCTTTGTATCAAATGCAAGGCGGCCGGCTTGGGGGCTATTCCCATGGTGACAACATTCTGGACCCCTATAAGCCGCCAAACAGGGTTGTGATCTTCATAGCCGGTACACAACCGGTGCTTGGTCCAACAACCGCCGCGGCTATGACCTCCAGTTCAATGGCTGCAACGGCGGCTGGTGCTAGCGGCTCTGCACACCTGCCGGCTCAAGTTCTCACCGAATTGTTGGAGGCTCTGGCGACTCTGATGGAGGTAGAAGTAACCCCGGACAACCAGGAACTACACAAGGTAGATGTGGCTAAGCTGCAAGGTGGGATAGCTCAAGCCAAGGAAGAGCTGGCGGCTGAGAACACTAGGATGGCAGTAGAACAGGCTGTTTTGGAGGCTCAGGCACAGCGGATCCAAGCCGATTCCTTCCGGATCACGTTAGATCAGAACGCTTCAAATGAAGTCATCAGGAGGAGACACCGGAGTCGTTTTCCTCCGGTTTATGAGGCGAGGAATCTCTTCAACACACTTGGCACAGGGACCAGTGACCTGCCAGTGGTAAACCGGGTGGTTGAAGCGCTTGTGGGTGGAGCACCAGTTCAGCCACGAGTGATGGGCTCTCCCCGTGTGAACTCAGTGTGTTTTGATGCCGCCAGGTCATTATTCCAACCCTCTGGACAATATGATTGTTGCGGCGACATGATTGGCGGCTCTGGCAGTTGAAGGCGAGTCTCCGATGGCGGTTGAAACGCGGAGGGCCAGAGAGCTTCTTCAGACGACATTGGAGCAGCCAGCGATGTATTCTTATAGTCGTGAGCGGACTCACTCAACCCATCTTCCAAGCTAGAGTTACAGCAGGCACATTGACTCACCAGTGGTTTCATGTACTGTACAACACCGTAAGCAGCCCCGTGGACATGACCCAACGCGCGGTGGTGCCAATGCCCAGACTCTGGTGGATCAGGGCAGACGCGTCGGGAGGTCGAGCTAGCGGCTCAGCAACACGCTCCGGCTTACCTGAAGACTTCGGTGGAAGCGGACATGACCTCTAGAACCTTGGGTGTACCATGTTTGGTGTCGATTCTACGTAACGAGCGTTTGCCCAAGGATTTCAAGGGTCCTCGTAAAGTGCCTAATTATACAGCAGATCAGCCCACTGAAGCTTGGGTTGAGAGTTATGAGATGGCCATGGAGATGCTGGAGGTTAGTGAGGCTGCGTGTGCTAAGTATTTCACCATGATGTTGGAAGGGCCGGCTCGTACTTGGTTGAAGGGGCTACCCGCCAACTCCATTGGGTCGTGGGCAGAACTGAAGGCCCGTTTAATTCAAAATTTCAAAGATATGTGCAAGCAGCCTATGCCAATTGTGGATTTGGTCTCTTGTGTTCAAGAGGAGGGTGAGTCAACAACCCACTGGGTGCGTCGGATCTCAGCTATCATACACTCATCAGATAATATCAACGTCGGCTTAGCTGTTTTAATGTTGGAGAAAAATTGCCGTTTCCTCCCTCTCAAACAGAAAATTGGGCGGTTTAAGCGCCATTGTAGTGACATGGGGGAGCTCATGGCGTCCCTTGTCAAGTATGCCGACTCTGATGGTACCAAGGACCCCGAGTCCGATGATGAAAGGCCAGGCAACGGAAAGAAGAGTAGCGGCATGAAAGGGCAGCAACACAACCCGACTAGTCAGGGTGGCAATGGTAAGCGCAGAGCTGAAGGGAATTTAGAATTCGTGGCCAACACTGGTGTGTGGAATAACAACCAGCGTCGCAAAGGGAGGCTGGCCCATTCTGAAGGGGCAAAATTCAACCTTGACGCAATGACGAGTCAGCTGTGTCCAAAGCACGGAACACATGAGAGGTCGTCGGCCCATTTGTGGAAAGATTGTTTTATCATGAAAGAGTACATGGATTCTCATCTTTTCCAGCATAACCATGTCCCGGATGGCAGTTCAGGGTCTGGACCTCATGGTCCGGGTCATGGAGGCGGCGGTTCAAGTTCTGGTTTTCAAGGCCAAGGTAATCAGGGTGGTTACAACCACCAGAACAAGTCAAAAATCTTAAGTCGTCGAACACTGTTTTTCACAGTGCGGTGCCTGGTAAGTCGGCATATCCAGTGGGTAACATATCATTCGAGGTTGCCTTTGGAGATGAGTATGACTCCAGATCTGAGACGTTGACCTTTGAAGTGATTAAAATCAAGAGCCCTTATCATGCTCTGTTTGGGCGGCCGACTTACGCTAAGTTCATGGCAAGGCTTTGTTATGTTTATTTGCAACTGAAGATGCCAGGTCACAAGGACATTATCACAGTGCATGGGAGTCGCAAGGTAGCCTTGGAGTGTGAAGAAGGCGATGTTGCTTACGCTGAGTTTGTTTGTGCAACAGAGGAATTGAAATTTTACAAGGATAATGTTGACCAGGCGGATATGACATCTTTGAAGAAGACAACCATAGAGCATGACCACTTGTTGAAGTTTCAGTCGACAGACGACACTAAGCTAGTTGACTTCGTTCCTGGTGAATCATCCAAGCAGTTTAGCGTCAATGCTAATCTGGATCCAAAATAGGAAAGCACGCTCATCGGGTTCATCCATGAGAACGGGGACATCTTTGCATGGAAGCCTTCAGACATGCCAGGTGTACCGAGGGAACTCGCTGAGCACACTCTCAATATTGATCCAAATTTTAAACCGTTCAAGCAATTCCTTCGCTGTTTCAACGAAGAGAGGCGTAAGGCTATTGGTGAAGAAGTGGCTCGGCTCTTGGCGGCTGGGTTTATTGTTGAAGTTCTCCATCCTGAGTGGTTGGCTAACCCGATGCTGGTACTTAAGAAAAACGGCACCTGGCGCATGTGTGTGGATTATGCGGATTTAAACAAGGCTTGTCCTGCTGATCCCTTTGCTCTCCCCCGTATTGATCAGATTATTGATGCTACGGCGGGTTGTGAGCGTCTGAGATTTTTGGATGCTTAGTCTGGTTATCATCAGATCAAGATGGAAGTTAAGGACCAGGAGAAGAGAGCTTTATTTCTCCCTTTGGAGCCTTCTATTACGTGTCTATGCCTTTTGGGCTCAAGAGTGCCCAGGCGACTTACTAGCGGTGTGTGCAAAATTGCCTTCATGATCAAATTGGGTGCAATGTTCATGCTTATGTGGATGACATTGTGGTGAAGTCCAGGAAGAAGGAGACCCTGATAGATGATTTAAGGTAAACCTTTGACAATCTTCGGGTCTATAAGATGATGCTTAACCTGGCCAAGTGTGTTTTTGGTATGCCAGCAGGCAAACTTTTGGGTTTTCTGGTTTCGGAACGAGGTATTGAAGCTAACCCGAAGAAGATAAAGGCTATCAGCTTCCTGGCTAAGCCGGCGTGTATCAATGATGTTCAGTGTTTGGCGGGTCGTATTGCGGCCTTAATCCGGTTCATAAGCCGGTTGGGTGAGAAGGCTATCCCTCTATATCAGATGATGAAGAAGACATATCACTTTGTCTGGAGTGATGCTGCTGATCAGGCATTTGAGGCCCTGAAGAAACAATTGGCTGAGCCGCCGGTTCTTGCTGCTCCCATTGATAAGGAGCTTTTGCTGTTATATGTGGCTGCCAATAGCCGAGCGGTTAGTGTAGCCATTGTGGTAGAAAGGAAGGAATCAGGCAAGGAGCATATGGTTCAGCGGTCGGTTTACTATATCAGTGAGGTGCTTATTGAGTCCAAGCATAGGTATCCCCATTGGCAGAAGCTTGTGTATGGGGTGTTCATGGCTAGTCGAAAGCTCAAGCAATATTTTATGGGCCATCCCATCACCGTGGTTAGTTCTGCTCCTTTAGGGGATATTATTAAGAACAGAGAAGCCACAGGTCGGGTAGCCAAATGGGCCATTGAGCTTGGACCTCATGGTTTGAAATATATGCCTCGAACAACCATTAAGTCTTAAGCACTTGTGGATTTCATAAATGATTGGGCAGAGCTGCAGATGCCTGAGGAGAAGCCGGATAACTCTTATCGGACTATTCACTTTGATGGATCTAGGCAGTTGGAGGGCTTGGGGGCTGGAGTTTTCTTGACTTCCCCATGAGGTGATAAATTTTCTTATGTTCTCTGGTTGATGTTCCCTTGTACTAACAATGCAGCTGAGTATGAGTCCTTGCTCCATGGTCTTTGGATGGCTAAGGAGATGAACTTAAGCCGGGTGAGGTGTTTTAGCGACTCAGATATGGTGGCTCAGCAAGTTACTTGTACTTGGGATTCGAAGGATCCGCTCATGGAGGCTTATCATCGAGAGGTTGATGCTATCGCGGGTCACTTCAAAGGTTGTCATGTTGAACATGTTGATTGTAGGAAAAATGAGGCAGCTGATGCTTTGAGCCATTTAGGATCCCAGCGTAAGCCAGTGCCACCTAACACTTTCCTGGATATCCTGTATAGCCTTCGGTCAAATTGCCCACATAGGAAGATCTTGCTATTCCTGACCCGGAAGCACAATTGGTGGCGGCTCTTCATGCTATTCCTGATTGGACAGTTCCATATTTGGCTTATATGACATGGGGTGAGTTACCTGAGGATGAAACTTTGGCCAGGCAGATAACCCGGAGTTCTAAGCCATTGACTATTGTCAATGGAGAGTTGCATCATCGCAGTGTCACAGGGGCGTTTCAATGTTATGTTTCTCCTGAGGAAGGCTGTGAGATTTTACGAGAGATTCATGTAGGAGATTGTGGTCATCATGCCGGCTCTAAGTCTCTCATAGCCAAGTCTTTCTATCATGGATTTTATTGGTTGACGACTCATGCTGATGCAGAAGATTTGGTCAGTAAACGTGATGGGTGTCAGAAGTTTTCACGACGAGCTCATGTGTCGGCTCAAGAATTGAGGATGATTCCAATTACTTGGCCGTTTGCAGTCTGGGGGCTTGATATGGTTGGGCCTTTCAAAAGGTCCAAGGATAAAAAGACCCACCTCCTGGTGGTGGTTGACAAGTTTACAAAGTGGGTTGAAGCAGAGCTGGTTAGTAAGTGTGACGCGGCAACGGCTATTCAATTCATCAAAAAGGTGATTTTCCGTTTTGTCTTTCCCCACAACACTATAATTGATAATGGCACTAATCTGTCCAAAGGTGCTATGAAAGAGTTTTGTCAACGAGAGCACATTCGACTTGATGTATCATCAGTGGCTCATATCCGCCGGGTTAAAAGCAGAACCTTTCAAGAAGGTTACTTGGTGCTCCGGCTTATCCAGGATGAGACTGATATGCACAAACTATCCCCACCTTGGGAAGGACCTTTTGTGGTCAGCAAAAACCTGAACAATGGGTCATACTACCTTATCGATGTTCGAGGACGCAAGGACTCACGCACATCGAAGGAGGAGACCCGTTGGCCATGGAATATTGCTCATCTTCGGCCTTATTACACCTGAGTCACTGGCTCTCGTGATGTACATATTTTGATGATGTATATATTATAATGAGTATAATAAAGCCGACATCCCTGATAATTCAGGGCCTCTGTCATTTCATTTCTTTGAAACTAAGTCTTTATTGTCATCTCACATGATCACTTGAGAGACTTAAATGCCCGAGTTATAGGGACCAAAGAGAGTTGGATGCACAGCACAACTCAAACATAGGTACCCGCTGAGTACAACTCAGAAATATATCATTTGGGGGCTTCCTGTTCAATGAACATAGCTATATTCACCCTTTTGATTGGCTTGGACGCCAGGTGTATTCACCAAAAATCTGGGTTATCCTGCCTGTATGCAAGATGCTTCTCCATCAGGTAATCCTGAATGACCCACTGTAGTCTTAACAGTCAATCCTTTAATAAGACCCTGAACTGGTTAAGGTTAAAACGGCGGTTTGTCATGTGAGGGCCGGCTTACGGAATGCAAGGATAAACCAAGGCTATTAAGCCGCCTTCCTTGAAACTTGGTTAAACCAACATGTTTTTGCACGATGCTACTCCAACCCCGCATACTCTGGATAAGTCAATCTTTTAACAAGACCCTGAACTTATCTGGGTTAAAATGTCGACTGGGTCATGTGAGAGCCGGCTCACAGAAAGCGCGGATACTCCGGTGGCTATCATGCTAGTTTCATTGAAGTAGAGATTTTGGCTCGGCGGCCTATGAAATCCTCGTGTTTTTTGGATTTTTTATTTTTTGTCTTGGATTTATATCTCTTCTTTTTTACCATATAATTTTCACAAGTCGGGCCAAGCAGCCTTGACTATGTCTCGTATTTGGGATATTACACCCTGCCCAGGTTATGGACTTCTATGGTCACAAGTGGACTTATATTGGACATCATGACCCACCCTGCGGTAAACCACCAGGGCACTTGTTTTGTTTGTGTGTAGGAAAAAGGGTAAACAACTGATCTACATAATGATATCATAAACATAAGTTGCATATCCTCAACTGGTGGATCAACAGTATCATGCAAAAAAAAACATGCACGATGGCATGGCAGATGAAGAGTTTAACTAGCCTATTACAAGGCATCTGATGGTCCAATGAGAATAAGTGTTTTGGGAGCGGTCAGCACAGCAAAGTATTTCTTCTTAATAAAATCAGCTTATGATTGTTGGCGGGTTGAAGCCTCCGGGTCTTCCTGCACCTCTTCTTCATCTTCAGCTCCTTGCTTATCCATCAACTGGAAGTCAGGTGCAGCCTAGTTGATACCGGTCAACACTCTAAAGACAACTTCATCATCAATAAGATTTGATGGATCAATGTCAGGAGCAACGCTGTGCTTACGAACGGCGGGGTGAGATCTGTTGGCTCATGATCCGGTGTGCTCACTCTCTTGTTTTTAGTACCATAAGCCGCCTGATATTAGGATAGGCTGGTTTCATCAGCCATCTTGCTTGCTAAAGGACGCATGGCTCTTGCTATTTCTGCAAAATCATCTGCACTGAAGGCAGAACCGTCTTCTTTAACACTAGGGCTGCCGTTGGCCAAATCGTCTAGGTCAAGATCGGCTTGCCATGCCTTTGCCCGGCTTAAAGCAGTCAAGGCGACGGCTCTGGCAACTCCCCGTTTTAGATCATCAATCCTTTTGGGAAGCAAGCATAACTACTTTAGTGTATCTTTGATAAGTGTTGAGGGAGATTTCCTGTGCAGCATAGCAGCAATGGTTCATTGGGAACCAGTATATAACTATTCTACAAGAGTGTAGACATCCTTAAGCCGGATGCGCATATCTGAACCCAACTTCTTGCTCTGCGAGCCTATATCATTAAAAGTTATGGGCAAGCCGACAACCGTTTACAATATGATTATTAATATACAAGGGCGACAAGTTCTTACCAAAGGTGGCTGATGACATAATATCAATCTGTTTCTTTAAGCCGGATAACTCCTTAGTCATCGGCTTAAGCGTGGCTTCATCATCCTCTGCTCTCTTCAAACGAGCTGCTTTTTCAGTTTGCGAGCCCTCTTTGTCAGAGTTCCATTTTAGTTTCAGCTGCTCAATATTCTCCAAAGCAGATTTCAGCTCAGACTTGGCCTTGGATGTCTCTGACTGCTGAGTTTTGATATTGGCCTTAAGATCATTAAGCCGCGAGTCTTTTTTAGTCAATTCAGCCTGTGACATAAGCACACGCGGATAAGATTGCAATCATGACAACTCTTTGAAGTTCCAAGCACAATACAAGTATTACTCTTGGCACTCGGGGGCTAATGCATATTGCTCTTTTTTAACACAAAATTTTGGAAGTCCCAAGCACAATACAAGTATTATTCTTGGCACTTGGGGGCTAATGCCTATTGCTTTGTTTCAAAACATATTTATGACCCAGACAAATGATATCATCCGGTTTATAAAGACTATAGATTGGGTTGATTGATTTTCAACAAGATGACTAGTCCCTCCTTATTCATCACTAATTAAGCCGGCCCTTGGGGGCTACGGAGGCAAAGTTGATTTTTGCTATTTAAAGTCTCGACTTAACGTGCTAGTTAAGTCAACCCTTGGGGGATACACATACAAAGTTGAAGTGTTGGTATTATAAGTCCCGGTTCATGTTGAAAGCATAAACCGGCCCTTGGGGGCTACTAGATTTGATCTATACAACTATTGAAGTTTATAGAACATTCTGTTCTATCATGTCCAATAAACTTGGTGGCTAAGGGAAGTATATTCATATAAAAAGGAGTTGCAACGTTTAACTCATAGCGTTCCTTCATCAAGTTAACCAAGCCGGCTTCAAAATCACGGCTGGTGTATAGATAGTTTAAATAACCGGAATGGATGTCTTGAGCGCTGAACTGAGCATAGCTCTCTAAGCCCACCTTCCATTTTCCTTTATCTTCAGCAGAAATTTCTTCCTTGGCACAGTTCTTAGATAAGAGAGTAGGTTGACCAGGAGCTGTGAATCCAAAACCAGTAACAACAACATCGTCAGCCTTCTCCTCAGCAGGCTTAATCGGGCTTGGCGGCTTAGAAATAGCCGGTTCAACATCTATATGATCTATGGAGACTTCATGGTCTTGAGGTGGAGGATCATAAATAATATCTTCAGCAGCTGGTTGTTGTTGTTGTTGTTCTGGCTCGGCCGGGATGACATCGTCGGCCGGCTTATTCAACTTTGCTTTGTTGCTGGGTTTGGCCTGGCCCCTAAAAATAAGAAACATAAAGAGGTCAGCGTATGATCAAATATAAGTTTTGAATAGTTGAAAATATTCTTACTCAGGTATAGTCTTGAAAGCTGTGATTTGAGTTCTTGTTGACTCACCAGAGGAGGAATGATAAGTCTCCTGATAGTTTGAATCAGACGGGTTAAGAGGGTGGCGGAAATGACCCGCCTTGGGATAAAGTATGTCAGAAATAGGTAAGACCTCTGGGCGGCGTTTGCGAACCGATGTGTTTGGTAAGCCGGACGAAGTGATTACACCACCGCTATGCCGGGTGGTACGGCTAGCTTCATGTTGTTGTTTCTTCAAAACAAAGTTGGGATCCAAGTGAGCTAGAGGGTGAGAAAAGCTTACTTTCTGGCTTGCTTGTCGGGTTTTTTGTGTTGGCAGAGGTTCTTAGCCAGAGGAAAGAATAATTACCTCTGCGTCGCATGCACGGCTAGCCTCTGTGTCGTCCTGATAACAATCATTGTCAATGAGATGTATTAAAAAGGAGGCAAGAGAGTCAAGTTCTTCCTATGACTCATTATCATCATCGTCATCATCAATGTTTAACTCGGTGAACTCGGCGGTCTTCTTCTTGGCAGGCTTCTTGGTGGCCTTGGTTTTGGTACGAGCCGGTTTTGTCGGCTTATCTTGCAATTTCTTCTTCCAAAATGGAGAACCAGCCTGTTGAGGTCAAAACGATTTTGAGTAAGTATAACTATTGAAAATATTGATTAACTGGAAGGTGTGCAACACTTACGGCTGGCGTCTTGTTGAAGGAGCTAAAAGGACTAAGTCCTGTTTTGCTGCATTCCTTTAAAGGTTCGTTTAACAATTTCTTGGTGGCTTCAGTAATTTCTGCTTCAAATAGTTGAATGTCACAGTGGCGTTGGGGATCTTTTATGTCACCAGTGTATTCACACATTAAGCCGGGGTGAGGGTGTCCTGGACTAAGGGGTCCTCAGGCGTCCGACCTATTATCCATTGGGCCGGACTGATGGGCTGTGAAGACATGAAGGCCGAAGACTGTACCCGTGTCCGGATTGGGCTCTCCTTGGCGTGGAAGGCAAGCTTGGGGACCGACTATGAAGATTCCTTCTTATGTAACCGACTCTAGGTAAATCCTAGATCCCCCTGGTGTCTATATAAACCAGAGGCGTTAGTCCGGAAAGGACACACACACATTACCATAGTCATATAGGCTAGACTTCTAGGGTTTAGCCATTACGATCTCGTGGTAGATCAACTCTTGTAATACTAATATTCATCAAGATCAATCAAGAAGGAAGTAGGGTATTACCTCCATAGAGAGGGCCCGAACCTGGGTAAACATCGTGTCCCCCGTCTCCTGTTACCATCGATCCTAGATGCACAGTTCGGGACCCCCTACCCGAGATCCGCCGGTTTTTGACACCGACATTGGTGCTTTCATTAAGAGTTCCACTGTGCCGTCGACGAAGGGTTCGATGGCCCCTTCAATCGTCTACAGTGACGCCGTCCAAGGAGGAACTTTCCTCCCAGGACAAATTTTCGTGTTCGGCGGCTTCGTACGTTGGGCGAACTCGCTTGGCCATCTGGAGCAGGTCAATAGCTATGCCCCTGGCCATCAAGTCAGATTTGGAAGCTTGAACTATGTCACGGATATCCGTGGAGACTTGATCTTCAACGGGTTTGAGACCGTGGCGATCGCTCCCCCTCGCTCCGATGAACATGACCTAAATCTATCATCGGACCAGGTTCTAGAGATGGTTCCTATGACTGCTACGACCTTAGATCCGGAGCAGTTTGCACCATCCGAAGCCACAGAGTCCACGGCGTTGGAGCCGCACACAGACTCAACACCAGGCAATATCAGCGTCAACGGAATTCTGGACTCGTCTCCGACTATGAGTTCCGAACTTCGTGCGCCCTCGGACACCGAGTTGGATCGGTTATCAGTCATCGAGTGCAGCGCCGCTGATGTCTTCCAACACTCGCCCTTCGGCGATGTGCTCAATTCATTGAAAAACCTGTCCCCGATGGGGGACTCATGGCTGAACTATGTCCGGTTCGAGCTTGAGGCTGATAATGGAGAATTTCGCTTCCCACCCACCACCCACTTCATAGCCATTGTCGAGGACTTAACCGACATGCCGCTTCTGGCTCTGAAGACATTGACGGTATAGACGATGATGCCGACAAGGAGCAAGGCCAAGACCCGCCAGTCAGCAGGCGTGGGACGGCCACCCCCTCATACGACGTGTACATGATCGATACACTTAAAAAGTCTCGCGACAATGACAAGGGAGATCCAATTGAGAATAAAACTCCTGAGACACGTGCTAAGTTCCGGTGCCCCAAACGCCGCTCCAACTCACGCCGCAGCAACATTGGCACTAGGGAAAATAGTACTCCGAACGGCGCCAAAAGCAATGAAGACCTTGTGGGAGCAATATCCGAGCAGGAGGAACAGGAAAACGGGCAAGCCAGCCCTGATGAACAAGCCCTGCCCAGCGACGGTTCGGAGGACGACAACTACCTCCCACTCTCCGAAGATGAGGTAAGCCTCGGCGACGAAGACTTCATCGTACCCGAAGTGCCCCTCGAGCAGGAGCGCTTCAAGCGCAGGCTAATAGCTACGACATGGAGCCTGAAAAAGAAGCAGTAGCAGCTTCAAGCTGACCAAGACCTACTCAACGATAGATGGACCGAAGTCCTGTTCGCCGAAGAATATGACCTTATTGGCCTAGCCAAAAGCTACCGAAAGCACAGATTTCTATACCAGTCCGATGACGGGGCGTTGGAGCCCATACCATCGTCACATAATGCGGCAGGTCGCTGACAACTCTGTCCGGATAAAGAGGCAACTCAAGCCAAACACCAGACCACCCCACCTCGCCGTAAAGGCAAGAATAACACAGGTCAGGATTACCCAGACGACCTGCAGAGGGACTTGGACAATAGAGCAGGACACGCAAGACCGATCTACGGATCGCGAAAGCATGCTTCGACACGCGACGATGGCTACCTATTTGTACGTATCAAACCTCGCCACGCCCGAGCCGAAAACCGCAAAGGGACTCCTTCGGAGTTACATCGCAGTGTGTCCCAACATAGAGGTGCCGCACACCCGCTTTGCTTCACTGATGAAGTAATGGATCATGAATTCCCCGAAGGATTCAAACCCCTCAATTTTGAATCATATGACAGGACAACCGATCCCGCGGTATGGATAGAAGATTTCATCCTCCACATGCATATGGCACTTGGGGACGACCTCCACGCCATTAAATACCTCCCACTAAAACTAAGAGGGCCAGCTCGATACTGGTTAAACAGCCTGCCTGAAAATTCCATAGGCAGCTGGGAGGACTTGGAAGAGGCTTTCCTCGATAACTTCCGAGGAACATATGTCCGGCCACCGGATGCCGATGACCTAAGTCACATTGTCCAGCAGCCCGGAGAATCAGCCAGAGAGCTTTGGACTCGGTTCTTAGTCAAAAAGAACCAAATCGTCGACTGTCCGGATGCGGAAGCCCTTGCGGCTTTCAGACACAGTGTCGAGTACGAATGGCTGGCATGCCACCTCGGCCAAGAAGGACCTAAATCCATGATTGCCCTCATTGCTCTGATGACCCTCTTTTGCGCGGGAGAAGACAACTGGCTTGCTCATAGAAGCAATAGCGCCAGCAACCCGAGCACCTCCGAAATCCGAGACGGCAAAGGAAAGCCACGACGAAACAAAAACAACAGTCGCAATAACAATGAAAGATCATGTGACACAGCGGTCAACGCTAGATTCAGCAACCCCAAGCCCAGTCAGCGGAAGAAGCCATTCAAGGCGAATCGAGATGAACCATCCAATATGTACAGGATATTGGACCGACCCTGCCAGATTGATGGCCACCCCGATAAAACCAGCTAATCATACCAACAAAAACTGTTGGGTCTTTAAACAGGTCGACAAGCTGAACGCCGAACACAGAGGGAGGAGGCCGCCAGGCGACAAGGATGATGGAAAGGTTCACCAATGAAACACTGGGGGTCAGAAGCAATCTCCACCCGAGAATCAACTAGTCCTAGAACGGAAATAGCAACCCGGCTTCCTCCGCCCACTCCGTACACCTATAAAATTTGTACCGCGCATACATCATTATGCACTCAAGATACCATGGGCATTGACGGAAGCACAATATGGACAAGCCTGCAAGCACTCTAGTAACATTTTTTATTTATTTTCCTTCTTTATTTTTTCTTCCTTCGCTATCCTTTAAAAACAGGTGACGAATAGGATAAACATCTGAAACTGGCTCTATCGGAGTCCGGATCCGTACACTCACCTAAGGGGCTATTTCCATCAAGGATTCTCCCCACCGAGGACTGGCGGCGGAGACGTGCGACAGGAGGTCCAAAATAACTTTCTGTAGACCGCACTCTCTATTTCTTGAGACTGTACTATGCCTGTTCCTCCGCCTCCAACCCGAGTATGTCAAATAGCCGGGAGGATGGCTCTTTTATATATCATAAGTAATCATTGGCATATCGCTCAGTTCCGAGTAAACAATATCCGAACTAATCATCCATATCGTTTCTCCAACAAATATGGCTCCTACAGTTATTTCACAGTACCTTGGCATAACCTGCCAGGGGCTCGGTGTGGGAACAAATGAGTTGCCATTAAAAGTCCAAACAACTCTATATCATACTTCAACGTCGCAAGTTTGGCCTTATATGCATCAACTATGAATCATTGTCTTCGGTCAATAGTTGGGTTGCCCGACTCCTGTGTTTGCTAACCTATGTTCTGCTCTATCGGCTAGGGTAGTAAAGGGAGAACTACTACGATTGTGCCCTGGTCCAAACAGGACGAGCACCTCAGTAGAGAAAGCCGAAAACTGACTGTCATGATGCGGCGAGAGCTGGTCAATCACTTGACGACTTCTTGGAATCTTTAGCGATTCTCCGTGTCACACGAGGGATCTTTTTTACATCAAATATGTAAGGTACCGTACGCCGCATACATACCAGGGGTTATGTCGTAGCCCCACAATAAAACTCCTATGGCTAAGTGAAAGCGTTAACGCCTTATAGTCTGATTGCCTGGTTCACCGCATTATCACCTCCTTCATGGACCAAGACGTTGGATAAAGAGTGATTAAATGCCGTTCAGTACACCCCTGTACTTCCTATGAGGGGGCTGAAGCCGATGACTGGAAAACTTTCAGATTATATCAAAACAGCCGCACAGGTGGAATTCAAGCTTTCAAGCAAAACATAAATATATTAACTATAAAATTGTCTTTTACAATTTTCATACACCTCACTCGAACATTATGTCTTTCGAGCACTGACCCTCTATAAAGCGGGCGGCCTCTAGGACGTCTTCAAAATAATGCTCCAATTCCGAGCGGTCCTTCACTTTGGGTGGACTCTTCATCGCAACATCGATGGCCTTCATCTTCCCCCAGAATGTTTTGACTCGGGCAAAAGCCATCTGTGCACCCTCCATGCATGATGATCGCTTCACAACATCGATATGTGGCACCACATCAACAAGCCTCTGCACGAAACCGAAATAGCTATTCGGAACATGCTCAGTTGGCCACAACCGTATTACGACATCCTTCATGGTAGTGCCGGATATCCTGTGAAGTTCGGCCCATTGGGACATCTGTTCATCGGGCAACAGAGGGCGCTTTGATGCGCCAAACTGCGACCAAAAAGGCCTCCCCATTGCATATCCATCTCACGCTTGGTAATACTGTGACGCATCAGCAGAACTCTTCGACATGTCTAAGAACTCATCCGAGAACTCCATACTTGGTTAAGCTAGGCATAGATCGGGTCACCGAACTTAGTTTGCAGCAGAAATGGCTTTCTAGCCGCAATCTGTCACATCGTACCTAGTTCATGCATTAGAGTGTGCATCATGTTTTCTTTTGACAAGAAAATTGAAATGGGGAAGGCAGAACCCCCAGCACCCCCCCTGGATCTACTAGGGTTTACTAAAATCTTTTTCAATGAACCTGAAATGCCCTTCTAAAATGTCCATCATCTTTGCTTTGGTCTTAAACCTCTGGCAAAAATAGTGCACATTTTTTCTAGGTCAACAAAAGGTCATTGAATTAATGCATAAGTATTTGAATTTGGGCATTTAAAATTTATAAAACATTTCAAATGCCCAAATATCTCCAAACTAAAATGTTCCTGGCTGGAAATATTCTAACTAAGGACCAGGTGCAGTTTGGTGATTTTTGGAGTTGTGCTAGTATTTTTAATAAGTCTACAAAGTTACAAAAGAAATAGAAAAGGAAACAAAAATCAGAAAGACTTACCTGACGCCTGCAACCGGCCCACCTGCCGGCCCAGCCCAGCTGCCGCGCCAGCGAGCTGCTTGGCTCGGCCAGGCAGGCACGCAGGTGCTCGACGCCGGCACCAGCGAGCACCACGCAGCTCCCCGCCGCCCTGCTTCACCTCCTCGCCGCCCCGCTGGCCTGGACGCGCTCCACGTCGACGCCCCGAGCCCCTGGACACGCCCACTCGCCCTGCCTCGCCTCCCTCGCTCTCCTCTGTCATGGCCGACGCCATCGTCGCCGCTCCGCCGTCATAGCCGTAGCCACCGTCGTCCCCGTGCCACGAGACCGTGTCCAACCTCTCCGCCGTCGTTGACTTCGTCGAGCAGCACGAGCCCGAGCGCTCGCGTGCCTCGAAGCCACTACACTGACCCCGTCTTCACCGAGCATCGCCGGAGATCCCTTTCGCCGTCGCCGCCGCACCAGCTCGTCCCCGACCGCGCCGTCTGGCTCTACGAGACCGCTGTGAGCCTGGCTACCGCCCCATCCTCCCCGTTCCCTCTCTCGAGCCCCGTAGCATCTACTTGTAGCTCGCCCGCACGCACCGCCGCGGAGCTCGTCGCCGACGAGGCTCCGGCCACCTAACGGCCACGCCACCCTGTCCACTAGCCTCACCGCACACCCAGGGCCCCGACGCATCACTCCACGCGCCTCGCCGTGCCCCGCAGCCCCGGTTTCACCTTCGCCCGAGCCCCGGCGCCGCCAAACTCGTCGCCGGCGTCATTTCCGGCGACCCCGAGGCCAACTACCACCACCACTCGATGCGGCTCACCTCCCGCATCACGTAGACGTGCTCCGCCGTCGATTTGGTCGCCGGAGCGCGAATCTGCACTTCCTCCGCCGCGTCTGGACATCGCCGGCGGCTCAACGCCGGCGGAGTTGACCTGTTTGACCGCCTGGGTCTATGACATGTGGGCCCCGCCCGCTAACTAATCCAGGATTAGAATTAATCTAATCTGTTTAAGCTAATGACCCTGACACGCGGGACCCACGCGTCAGGTTTGACCTGGACCGGGTCTGTTGACCTGCTGAGGTCAGCATGACCTCATGCTGACGCCACAATTAATTTTCTGGATTTATTTTTGCACAGGAAATTCCAGAAATTAATTTAAACTTCAAAAATTTATAGAAATTTATCTATAACTCCAAATGCAAAGTTTTATATATGAAAAATTATCAGAAAAATCCTACCTATCCATTGGTACTGGTTCCATGCATGTCAGAACAAGTTAAACCCACTGTTTAGGCATTACAAGTTGATACACTAATATGATCTTCATAAATGAGCTACCATTTGAATCTTTGGTTCAAATGGGTTCATTCCCTTCTGGTTTAACCTACACTAGGTCAGGACACATCCATATTGCCATGTCATAAGCATGCATCATATTGTTGCATATCGTCATGTATTGATTGTGTTCCGATGTGTTCATCGTGGTAGGTTCTGCCTCCGAGGATATCTCCGAGTATCCAACTGAAGGGCAGTATCCCACGACCACTCCATCAGGCAAGCAACCCATTGATCATTCCGATACAAACCCATGTTCTCGCTTCTGCTCTTGTTTACTGCATTAAGACAACGCGTTTCAAACTGCTGTGTGTTACGATAGTTGAACCCACTTCCTTTGCATGACCTGTCTTTGCCACAGTAACTAGATGAAACCCACTAGCATGTGTAGGAGTTGATTGAGCCAATACATGTGTATGTGTGTTCCTACCATGCTGTGCTTGCTATGCTTAGAGTTGTGTCAGGTCTGGCTCATCGGGATGATGAACTGGAGTGAAAGGTTATGTCGGTGACAAGAGTGAAGTGTTGAACACGATTTGGTAAAGGAATCGATGGAAGGCCATGTAGGAGTACATGGTGGGTTGTTTCATTGAGGCCGTCCTTAAGAACTGAGATCTGTGTGTGTGATTTAAGACTCAGCTACTACCACGCATTGGGCCCGAAACCAATGGACCCTCTCGGCTTCTTGATCACGCTTGTCCTCTGTCCAGGAGTTGCAAAGTAGTTTCTGGTGTTTGTAGCATGCTGGGGGCCGCACGCGGCGCTGACCATCGGGGTGGGCTGTGTTGCGGTAGGCACGTGGCACGGTGTACCGACTCGCCCGTTTGGTGTCTCGGGAACCCTGTTCACATCGTTCGGGGCCGTTAGTGGAAACCTCGGCCGGACTCCCTGCGGATGGAACCCGAATAGGCGATAAACCTGGATTAGAGACTTGAGTGTTTAGGTAGGCCGTGGCCGACACCCTCGCTGGGTTGCCGAGTACATGCCGTGTAAACGGCGATAAGTGGTGAGAGCGTGTGTGAAGAAGTACACCCCTGCAGGGTATAAATCTATTCGAGTAGCCGCGTCCGCGGTAAAGGACTACTTGGTCACCTATACAGTTCATAGATGAGTTAAATGGATACTACTAAAAATCTCAAGATAAGTGTGAGTACCGCGGATGGCCCTCTCGTAGGATGGCGAGAGAGGATCCACGGTGGAGTATTGTGTTGGTGTTAGTGGACTCGTGTGCGACAAATGATTTACAAATGGTGTCTATCGTAGGATAGCTTAGCCAAGAGTCAAAGCTGGCTTGCTGCAATAACCCCACTACCTTCTTGAGAATGTGCATGTATAGTAGGTTCCTATTGTAAGACTTGCTGAGTACCTCCGTACTCATGTTGCTTTAATCATGTTTTTCAGACGACTGCACCAACCCCTCTGATGGGTTCTTTGTAGACCTCGACGTTGACGAGTGACTTATCACCCAGGTGGTGATCCAAGACTTGTGAAGGGTCGTTGTAGATAGACAGGCTTCATCAAGCCTTCTTTCTTTCTAGTGTCTGTACTCAGACTAGTTTGCTTCCGCATGTGCTTGTATGTTTGTATGACTTGAGTGTTGGGTCATGTGACCCCTATCTGTATGGATGATATGTATGGCTCCTCGGAGCCTTCTAAATAAAGTACTTGAGTCGTAGAGTACTGTTGTGATGCCATGTTGTATTTACTCATATCGGGCATATTGTGTGTATGATTAAAATGCTTGGTATGAGTGGGATCCGACTATCTAGTTGTTTATCCTTGGCAGCCTTTCATATGGGGAAATGTAAGTTTTGTGCTTCTGAGCGATTGTAGTCCGCTACAGCCCGGTTCATCGGAGTCCTGCTAGCCCAGCACTACTGCTTGGACACTTGACTGGCCGGCATGTGTTTCACGTCGTTCCTATGTCTGTCCCTTCGGGGAAATGTCACACGCTGATATTCGGAGTCCTGCCTAGCCTGCTTCAGCCCGGGTTACCGGAGTCCTGTTAGCCCAGTGCTACAGCCCGAATAGATACGTTGATGACCGACATGTTCGATGTGATTCATGTATGCCTGTCCTCATAGGCTAGCGCCGCTTTGGGTTCACGACTAGCCATGTCGGCCCGGGTTCTCTGTCATATGGATGCTAGCGACACTATCATATACGTGAGCCAAAAGGCGCAAACGGTCCCGGGCCAGGTAAGGTGGCACCCGTGGGAGTACCGTGCGTGAGGCCGCAAGGTGATATGATGTGTTACACGCTGGATCGATGTGGCCTAGGATCGGGGTCCTGACAGCGTTGGCATCAGAGCCGGACTGCCTGTAGGTTCGCTAAGCCAAACTGGTCGATGTCGAGTCTAGAAATGCTTTAGTTATATGTAGGGGAATTGATTGTGGGAGGGAACGTAAGGCTCTTTTACTCCTTTACCTTATGCCCTCTATTCTGAGTCATTCTCTTCTCTTCCTACGTGGGTTAAGGACTAGGCTCTCTTCTCTCCATCAGGTTCACGTGTTACTAAATCCGTAGTAACTTATAGGATTGTTGGTACAACCCAGTCCAGTTCTACTAAAGTTTAGTATGTTGCCAATTGAACCAGAACCTTGATATGTTGTTGTTGAGTGGTTTCGCAAACTGTTGTGGATGTCTCAAGTCTCTTTCTGAGCATTTACAGCCGTTATGCTGTCCAATTTCATCCAGAAATTCTAATGCCTTTGCACTATTTTGTGCTTTCAGATGGCTACCCGTCCCCAAAACCAAGTGGTTCGTCTGACCCGTTGCATCGGTGTATGTGGTCATACCGCCATGTTGGTTCGAGTGATGGTTGAGGCAGGTTACCGATGGTACCCTAAATACACCGTCGAAGAGCAGTTTAGAGATTTCAACCAGAGCCAATATCTATGCACGGTCAGGATATTTCCATCATATCCCGGAGCTACGGAACCACTCCACCGTTCTTATGGACTCGGGATCACTATTGGGATGTCCGTTCAAGATGCAGCCTACTCGATGATGACCATTATGCGAGCTAGAACTGCTTTGTTGAGCAACACTGAATTTCGCTACATGCCAGCATCCCTCCCTGGGGCGCATGGTTACCTTCAGGGCATGTACAGTGATGCATCCCATGAGGACTCACTCCTTTGCACCACTACTGAGATGTTGGAAGATAAGGACCGTGAAAACCGGGCCTTGCGTATGGAGCTTTTTAATGCTCGTGCTGATCATTGGGCCACCTTGACGAGGTTTGCACCTGCTGTGCAAGCCGGATACATGGACATGAGAGACTTGTATCCTGTGCGGGCTAGTCTGCCAGACTTCATGGAATGGCGTGAGGTGGGAGGCATCACCCCTCCTCGTGGGCCTCTTCTGCCGCCATCTGTTGGACCGAGACCGCACCCAAGTCCCTATGGTCCACAAGCACCGCAGGACCATCTGTTCCCAGATGACCATGTTCCGCTTCCAGGTCTGGGTGGTGACTTCTATGAGGACTTCTACGGAGCCATCTGAGCTAGTAGTAGTCTCGCTAGTATTGTAATAGTTGTATGTCCACCGTCCTGCGTGATTGTGGAATATAACCTAGTGTGTATCAATTCCGGAGGTGTAGAAAAATAATGTATAGGAGCTTGGAATGCCTCCGATGAGATGTAACGTCTTTCGTCTTAGTTGTACTTCAGCTTGAGCTTGTACTAAACTATGTATGATGTGTATGACCGTTGGTATATATATGGCAGTTTCTATATTACCATGTCATACGGATGATCATCTCTGCATTCCTTGTTATCCATTACATTCCGCACTCCTTGGCCAGATTTTGCCATCCTGGTTTAAATCGCTGTTTTGTTTCCCAGGATGGTCAACACCCGCAGCAACCCTGCTGCTTCGGAGCAGGGAGAAGCTAGTGCACCTAGAGAGGAAAGTCTGCCTCAACCACCTTCTCTGGCCGAAGTGATGCTGGAGGCAGAGCGCAACAGGCGCGACACCAACCGCTTGTTAGAGCGGATTGAGCAGAACACTACACGCCAGCAGAGGATCAATTCGGTGTCCATCAATGACTTTGTCAAGCTGTACCCGCCAAAGTTCAATCATTCCATCGAACCTCTCGATGCGGATGACTGGCTTCGCAGCATCGCCCACAAGCTACGTTCTGCCAACGTGGCTGAAGATGATAAAGTCACCTTTGCTGCCTATCACCTCGAAGGCCCTGCCAGCCTTTGGTGGGAGAATTATGAAGCTATGCGTTCGGTCGGCCAACTCACTACTTGGGCTGATTTCAGTGCCGCTTTTCGTGAGCATCATATTCCGGAAGGTCTCATGGATCGCAAGAGGGAGGAGTTCTGTAACTTCACCTAGGGGAAGCTGACTGTGGATGCATACAATCGCGAGTTTGGGAAGCTTGCACGCTATGCTCCCGAAGAGGTATCCACCGATGCCAAGAAGCAGGCAAGGTTCCGCAAGGGACTTAGCCCTGAGCTCCGTCGTGACCTTCGTCTGCATGAATGCATTTCTTTTCCGAAGCTAGTCAATAAGGCCATCAGTGCCGAGACAGGGCAGAATGATTTTGAAGCTTCACGCAAACACTCCCGTGACTATGGATCTTCATCCGGCTCTGGATCTCAGAAGCGCCGGGTCTGGATTCCAAATTCTGCTATGCCACCCAGGTATACTCCGAGGCCATCCTTTGAGGCGCCTCGCCCCAATCAACAGTATGTGCCGCCCAAGACTTTTGGTGGCCCCACTGTCAATACTGCTCCACGCCCCAATATAACAACTTGCTTCAAGTGTGGTGAGCCGGGCCACTACATCCGTGAGTGTCCCCAGAACAACCCCAGCCAGTTCGGAAAGTCTGTTGGCCGTGGTAAGTCAACAGCAAAAGTGCTTGTCGCCAAGCCAGCCACCACTGCTCGTGGCCATGTCAACTACGTTTCAGCTGAAGAAACTCAAGAGGACCCCAACGTCGTTCTCGGTACGCTCCTTGTTAATTGCCATCCGGCAACTGTTCTCTTTGATACTGGAGCATCTCATTCATTTATTTCTGAGAGCTATGCTCGTTTGCACAACACCACCTTTTGTGACATGCCCACCTCCATGGTAATTCAAACCCCTGGTGCTAAGTGGCAAACCTCTAGAATCAGCCATGGAAATGAAATTCTTGTTGACAGATTGGTCTTCCTTGCGTCACTAATAGCTCTCAAGTCCTCAGACATTAACATCATCTTGGGTATGGACTGGATGTCAGCTCATTACGCCAAGATTGATTGCTCAACTAGAACTGTCCAACTTACCCATCCATCGGGCAAGACAGTCAATGTTTTGACCCGAGTATCGGAGCGTCAACTCTACTCTCTAAATGCCAATCCCCTTCCAGACCTCGAAGATATTCCGGTAGTCCGTGACTTCCCGGATGTCTTTCCAGAGGAACTGCCACGTGTTCCACCTGACAGAGATGTCGAGTTCGTGATAGACCTTGTTCCAGGAACCGTCCCAATCTCTAGGAGACCTTATAAGATGGCACCCCTAGAACTAGCTGAGCTTAAGAAACAACTCGATGAGTCCTTGCAAAAGGGTTTCATCCGTCCTAGTTCATCTCCATGGGCTTGCCCCGTCCTCTTCGTCAAGAAGAAGGATGGAACGGATCGGATGGTTGTAGATTACCGACCTGTCAATTTGGTCACTATCAAGAACAAGTATCCGCTCCCCAGGATCAACGACCTGTATGACCAGCTCGCTGGATCCTCAGTCTTTTCCAAGATGGATTTGAGGTTGGGCTACCATCAAATCAAAATCAAGAACGGGGACATTCCCAAAACGGCTCTCGTTACTCGTTACGGCCAATACGAGTACACCGTCATGTCCTTTGGTTTAACCAATGCTCCAGCCACCTTCTCTCGGTTAATGAACTCGATCTTCATGGAGTACTTGGATAAATTCGTCGTGGTATACCTTGATGATATACTCATCTACTCCAAGAATGAGGAAGAACATGCTGAACATCTAAGGCTAGTATTGATGAAACTTTGAGAGCATCGCCTTTATGCCAAGTTCTCCAAGTGCGAATTCTGGTTGCCAGAAGTGACCTATCTGGGCCATGTAATCTCTGGCAAGGGCATTGCTGTCAATCCCGAGCGAGTTCAAGCTGTCCTTGACTGGACTCCACCTGAAACGGTCAAGCAAGTTCGGAGTTTTCTTGGTTTGGCGAGCTATTGCCGCCGCTTCGTCGAGAATTTCTCCAAGGTTGCTAAGCCTCTAACTGAACTCCTCAAGAAAGATAAAAAGTTCGAGTGGACCCCACAGTGCGAGTTCAGCTTTCAGGAACTGAAAAGACGCCTGACATCTGCTCCCGTGCTGGTACCACCGGATTTTTCTAAGGACTTTGTTATCTACTGCGACGCCTCGCGACAAGGACTAGGTTGCATACTCATGCAAGATCGTCATGTGATTGCCTACGCATCTCGACAGTTGCGTCCACATGAAGATAATTATCCCACTCATGATCTAGAGCTTGCAGCAGTAGTCCATGCACTCAAAACCTGGCGACATTACCTTCTGGGTAATCGTTGCGAAATCTACACTGATCACCAAAGTTTGAAATATATCTTCACCCAACCGGATTTGAATCTCAGGCAAAGACGTTGGGTCGAGTTGATCTCGGATTACGACTTAGGAATAACTTACACCCCAGGCAAAGCCAATGTCATGGCTGATGCACTAAGTCGTAAATCTTATTGTAACAACTTGATGTTACAACAAGGTCAACCATTTCTCCACGAGGAATTTCATAAGCTTAACCTTCACATTGTTCCTCGAGGATTCCTTTCCACCCTGGTGGCGAAACCTAACCTTACGGATCAGATCATCAAGGCACAAAAGGTGGATCCGGGAATTTCCCGTATCAAGAGAAACATCAAGAAGGGAGTTGCAGATTGTTTCTCCGTTGATGATCAAGGTGTTGTGTTCTTTGGGAACCGTCTAGTGGTTCCCAAGGTACGCAACTTGAGACGATTGATCCTTAAGGAAGCTCATGAATCTCCTCTCACCATTCATCCCGGTAGTACTAAGATGTATCAAGACCTACGCCAGAGGTTTTGGTGGACTAGGATGAAGAGAGAAATCGCTCAATACATTGCAACTTGCGACGTCTGTTGTCATGTTAAAGCAGAGCATCAACGGCCCGCTGGCACCCTTCAACCATTGGAGATTCCTGAATGGAAATGGGATAAAATCGGTATGGATTTCATTACCGGGTTTCCCAGAACCAAAAGAGGGAATAATGCTATCTTCGTTGTTGTCGATCGTCTCTCCAAAGTAGCCCACTTCTTACCTGTTCGCGAGAGTATAACCGCTAGCCAGCTAGCTGAATTGTACATCTCTCAAATAGTATCTCTCCATGGTGTTCCATTGGAAATTAATTCAGACCGTGGAAGTCTTTTCACCTCTCGATTTTGGGAAAGTTTCCAAAATGCGTTGGGAACTCGACTCTCCTTTAGCACCGCCTTCCATCCTCAATCAAGTGGTCAAGTAGAACGAGTCAATCAAATTCTGGAGGATATGCTCCGAGCTTCTGTCATCTCTTTCGGTATGAATTGGGAGAAGTGTCTTCCATTCGCCGAGTTCGCTTATAACAACAGTTATCAAGCTAGCCTGGGCAAAGCCCCTTTCGAAGTTCTCTATGGACGAAAATGTCGGACGCCTCTTAACTGGTCAGAAACTGGCGAGAGACAACTCTTTGGCCCGGACATGATCCAGGATGCAGAAGAGCAGGTTCGCGTTATTCGTGAGAAGTTGAAAACCGCCCAATCCCGGCAAAAGAGTCAGTATGACCGCAAGCATAAGCCCATGGCTTATGAAGTCGGCGAGATGGCTTACCTTCGGGTTACACCTTTAAAGGGAACCCATCGATTCAGTATCAAAGGCAAATTGGCTCCTCGTTACATTGGACCCTTTCGCATTCTTGCCAAACGAGGAGAAGTTGCCTACCAACTGGAACTACCTCCGCATCTCTCCAGAGTTCATGATGTCTTCCACGTTTCTCAACTCAGGCGTTGCTTCGCGGATCCTATCCGTGGAGTGGACCACGAAACGCTTGATCTCCAAGATAACCGCACCTATCGGGAATACCCCATTCGTATCCTTGATCAAACCGAGCGTACCACTCGACGCCACAATATCAAGTTTCTCAAGGTTCAATGGTCACATCATTCCGAGCAAGAAGCTACATGGGAAAGGGAGGATCGTCTTCGACTCGAGTATCCCACCTTCTTTCCGTCAGATCCTAAATCTCGGGACGAGATTCTTTTGAGTGGGGGTGAGTTGTCACATCCTACCTAGTTCATGCATTAGAGTGTGCATCATGTTTTCTTTTGACAAGAAAATTGAAATGGGGAAGGCAGAACCCCCAGCACCCCCCCTGAATCTACTAGGGTTTACTAAAATCTTTTTCAATGAACCTGAAATGCACTTCTAAAATGTCCATCATCTTTGCTTTGGTCTTAAACCTCTGGCAAAAATAGTGCACATTTTTTCTAGGTCAGCAAAAGGTCATTGAATTAATGCATAAGTATTTGAATTTGGGCATTTAAAATTTATAAAACATTTCAAATGCCCAAATATCTCCAAACTAAAATGTTCCTGGCTGGAAATATTCTAACTACGGACCAGGTGCAGTTTGGTGATTTTTGGAGTTGTACTAGTATTTTTAATAAGTCTACAAAGTTACAAAAGAAATAGAAAAGGAAACAAAAATCAGAAAGACTTACCTGACGCCTGCAACCGGCCCACCTGCCGGCCCAGCCCAGCTGCCGCGCCAGCGAGCTGCTTGGCTCGGCCAGGCAGGCACGCAGGTGCTCGACGCCGGCACCAGCGAGCGCCACGCAGCTCCCCGCCGCCCTGCTTCACCTCCTCGCCGCCCCGCTGGCCTGGACGCGCTCCACGTCGACGCCCCGAGCCCCTGGACACGCCCACTCGCCCTGCCTCGCCTCCCTCGCTCTCCTCTGTCATGGCCGACGCCATCGTCGCCGCTCCGCCGTCATAGCCGTAGCCACCGTCGTCCCTGTGCCACGAGACCGTGTCCAACCTCTCCGCCGTCGTTGACTTCGTCGAGCAACACGAGACCGAGCGCTCGCGTGCCTCGAAGCCACTACACCGACCCCGTCTTCACCGAGCATCGCCGGAGATCCCTTTCGCCGTCGCCGCCGCACCAGCTCGTCCCCGACCGCGCCGTCTGGCTCTACGAGACCGCTGTGAGCCTGGCTACCGCCCCATCCTCCCCGTTCCCTCTCTCGAGCCCCGTAGCATCTACTTGTAGCTCGCCCGCACGCACCGCCGCGGAGCTCGTCGCCGACGAGGCTCCGGCCACCTAACGGCCACGCCACCCTGTCCACTAGCCTCACCGCACACCCAGGGCCCCGACGCATCACTCCACGCGCCTCGCCGTGCCCTGCAGCCCCGGTTTCACCTTCGCCCGAGCCCCGGCGCCGCCAAACTCGTCGCCGGCGTCATTTCCGGCGACCCCGAGGCCAACTACCACCACCACTCGATGCGGCTCACCTCCCGCATCACGTAGACGTGCTCCGCCGTCGATTTGGTCGCCGGAGCGCGAATCTGCACTTCCTCCGCCGCGTCTGGACGTCGCCGGCGGCTCAACGCCGGCGGAGTTGACCTGTTTGACCCCCTGGGTCTATGACATGTGGGCCCCGCCCGCTAACTAATCCAGGATTAGAATTAATCTAATCTGTTTAAGCTAATGACCCTGACACGCGGGACCCACGCGTCAGGTTTGACCTGGACCGGGTCTGTTGACCTGCTGAGGTCAGCATGACCTCATGCTGACGCCACAATTAGTTTTCTGGATTTATTTTTGCACAGGAAATTCCAGAAATTAATTTAAACTTCAAAAATTCATAGAAATTTATCTATAACTCCAAATGCAAAGTTTTATATATGAAAAATTATCAGAAAAATCCAACCTATCCATTGGTACTGGTTCCATGCATGTCAGAACAAGTTAAACCCACTGTTTAGGCATTACAAGTTGATACACTAATATGATCTTCATAAATGAGCTACCATTTGAATCTTTGGTTCAAATGGGTTCATTACCTTCTGGTTTAACCTACACTAGGTCAGGACACATCCATATTGCCATGTCATAAGCATGCATCATATTGTTGCATATCGTCATGTATTGATTGTGTTCCGATGTGTTCATCGTGGTAGGTTCTGCCTCCGAGGATATCTCCGAGTATCCAACTGAAGGGCAGTATCCCACGACCACTCCATCAGGCAAGCAACCCATTGATCATTCCGATACAAACCCATGTTCTCGCTTCTGCTCTCGTTTACTGCATTAAGACAACGCGTTTCAAACTGCTGTGTGTTACGATAGTTGAACCCACTTCCTTTGCATGACCTGTCTTTGCCACAGTAACTAGATGAAACCCACTAGCATGTGTAGGAGTTGATTGAGCCAATACATGTGTATGTGTGTTCCTACCATGCTGTGCTTGCTATGCTTAGAGTTGTGTCAGGTCTGGCTCATCGGGATGATGAACTGTAGTGAAAGGTTATGTCGGTGACAAGAGTGAAGTGTTGAACACGATTTGGTAAAGGAATCGATGGAAGGCCATGTAGGAGTACATGGTGGGTTGTTTCATTGAGGCCGTCCTTAAGAACTGAGATCTGTGTGTGTGATTTAAGACTCAGCTACTACCACGCATTGGCCCCGAAACCAATGGACCCTCTCGGCTTCTTGATCACGCTTGTCCTCTGTCCAGGAGTTGCAAAGTAGTTTCTGGTGTTTGTAGCATGCTGGGGGCCGCACGCGGCACTGACCATCGGGGTGGGCTGTGTTGCGGTAGGCACGTGGCACGGTGTACCGACTCGCCCGTTTGGTGTCTCGGGAACCCTGTTCACATCGTTCGGGGCCGTTAGTGGAAACCTCGGCCGGACTCCCTGCGGATGGAACCCGAATAGGCGATAAACCTGGATTAGAGACTTGAGTGTTTAGGTAGGCCGTGGCCGACACCCTCGCTGGGCTTCCGCTTGAAGGTTGCCGAGTACATGTCGTGTAAACGGCGATAAGTGGTGAGAGCGTGTGTGAAGAAGTACACCCCTGCAGGGTATAAATCTATTCGAATAGCCGCGTCCGCGGTAAAGGACTACTTGGTCACCTATACAGTTCATAGATGAGTTAAATGGATACTACTAAAAATCTCAAGATAAGTGTGAGTACCGCGGATGGCCCTCTCGTAGGATGGCGAGAGAGGATCCACGGTGGAGTATTGTGTTGGTGTTAGTGGACTCGTGTGCGACAAATGATTTACAAATGGTGTCTATCGTAGGATAGCTTAGCCAAGAGTCAAAGCTGGCTTGCTGCAATAACCCCACTACCTTCTTGAGAATGTGCATGTATAGTAGGTTCCTATTGTAAGACTTGCTGAGTACCTCCGTACTCATGTTGCTTTAATCATGTTTTTCAGACGACTGCACCAACCCCTCTGATGGGTTCTTTGTAGACCTCGACGTTGACGAGTGACTTATCACCCAGGTGGTGATCCAAGACTTGTGAAGGGTCGTTGTAGATAGACAGGCTTCATCAAGCCTTCTTTCTTTCTAGTGTCTGTACTCAGACTAGTTTGCTTCCACATGTGCTTGTATGTTTGTATGACTTGAGTGTTGGGTCATGTGACCCCTATCTGTATGGATGATATGTATGGCTCCTCGGAGCCTTCTAAATAAAGTACTTGAGTCGTAGAGTACTGTTGTGATGCCATGTTGTATTTACTCATATCGGGCATATTGTGTGTATGATTGAAATGCTTGGTATGAGTGGGATCCGACTATCTAGTTGTTTATCCTTGGCAGCCTTTCATATGGGGAAATGTAAGTTTTGTGCTTCTGAGCGATAGTAGTCCGCTACAGCCCGGTTCACCGGAGTCCTGCTAGCCCAGCACTACTGCTTGGACACTTGACTGGCCGGCATGTGTTTCAGGTCGTTCCTATGTCTGTCCCTTCGGGGAAATGTCACACGCTGATATTCGGAGTCCTGCCTAGCCTGCTTCAGCCCGGGTTACCGGAGTCCTGTTAGCCCAGTGCTACAGCCCGAATAGATACGTTGATGACCGACATGTTCGATGTGATTCATGTATGCCTGTCCTCATAGGCTAGCGCCGCTTTGGGTTCACGACTAGCCATGTCGGCCCGGGTTCTCTGTCATATGGATGCTAGCGACACTATCATATACGTGAGCCAAAAGGCGCAAACGGTCCCGGGCCAGGTAAGGTGGCACCCGTGGGAGTACCGTGCGTGAGGCCGCAAGGTGATATGATGTGTTACACGCTAGATCGATGTGGCCTAGGATCGGGGTCCTGACACAATCTCCCTCGCCTGTCGAACTCCTCCCGGGCTGCTCTGGATTTCGACCGTGCTGCTCTAGCCTCTTGTAAGTCCTTGTCCAGATCAGCCGTTAAGGCTTTACTCTCCTCCTCCAAAAATTCACAGCAGCCGGTAGCATTCTCTAGTTCGAGCGTCATCGTGGATATCTTCTCCTCATCTTGGCTCTGTGCAGCTTTTTCGGCTTTTAATTCAGCCGATGCCTTTTCGGCAGCAGAATTGCTACGACGGGCCTACTCCTTGGCCTGGGCCAGCTCCGCTCAAAGAACTTCAATCGCGGTAGCTCCATCTGCAGCCATGCATATTCCAGCATCTAAATCTCAGCATCATACTTATACCACAAAAATGTATGGGGATTGCCCCGAATACATACCTTGCAACTCGTCAAGACGCGTATTGATCAATGCAAGATCATCCCTTGCCACATCAAGCTTCCGCTACAGCTCGGCAATTTCCATAGTTTGGGAAGTGGCCAAGGGGGAAGCAACCTGTGTTCTAGTTCATCAGGTTAGTCCTCAAAACAATCATCTTCGATCCTCTGTTTGCTTCCTAATGGAAGACAACCTGATTCTCAGGGGCTACTACCTATGCACAGGCGCATCTTTGCTAATGAAACATAGTTGAAAAACATTATGTCACAAACCTCGAAGCCCTTCAATAGCCTCATAAAAGCTTCATTTAATCCGCTCTTCGCGGACAAAATCTTCTCAATCACTGTACCCATCAAGGTACGCTATTCCCCCAAGAGAGATGCTTTCCACAACATGTCCTACAATATATTGGGAGTATCCAGGTTCCGGAAACTGCTCCAGGGGCACAGTCATCCTTTGACGGAATCTGTTCACTCGTCTCCAAAATCACTGTCGGTTGTGAACTAGACAGTCTGGGGCATTTGTTATCATCAATCCCGGAATCTCGGATGGTCGGAGGTCCACCTTTGGGTACTGCCTCTTTTGTCCCCTGGTCTAAACAGACCCTCCGCGATGACACTTTAGTGTCATCCGCCTTATTGGGTGAGGAGGTTGGAGGAGCTGTCTCGCTCTCCATCATCTCTAGGAGAAGACTCCCCGAAGAAGAGGATCACCCAGAAAAACTCTGTGCCGACCTGTGAAAATGCATGAATGCATTACAAATATCTTCGATAACAGCAACGGAGTAGGATGCTATCAAACTACTCCGGATTCTCTTACGGTTTGGCCGAGGGCTGGTCCCCCTGTTGGAGCTGTTTAACGGCGTCACTTTTCAAACCCAAGCCACATGACGGTGGCATCTTGCCCTTCTTGGAAGACTGCCCCTCCCAATCTTTGGAGGCGGCCCTTTTCCTCCTGCTTGGAGAAGGGATACTAGGTCCTTTTCCGCCTCTATCTTCGGGCGAGGAAAGGTCGATTACTCCGGACTCAGTGTTCGACTTACCTCCGGAACCAAGGTCATCTTGGGTCTTCTCACCCTCCCCTGCTGGTGCCTGGTACGGTGCCGAGGCCAGCATCCTTATTAGCACAGGAGTAGCTGAGTCTTCGGGAAGGGGAGCCGGACACCTAATCCACTCCACCTTCTTTATCCAGCCCTGAAAAAGGATGATACTATCGATATCTTGCCACTGGGTATCTAATTATAAGGTATTCGGCAAACGGGTACTTACCGGGGTATCTGGATGGTTACAGTCTAGGCCGACATCTTCAGTGGTGTCCGGCCATTGCCTTCGTTTCCCGAAGAATAATCTCCACATTCCTTCGTGCGTAGTGCCGAAAAAGTGCTGAAGTGTCCGCGGCCCTTCAGGATTGAAGTCCCACAAGCGGAGAGGCCATCGCTGGCACGACAGGGTCCGACGAATTAGCATTACTTGAACGACGTTGGCTATGTCGATGTCCTTCTCAATGAGGCTTCAGATGCGACTTTGCAGAGTTCGCACATTAGTCATTGATCCCCAATATAGCCCCTTGTTAACCCACGATGCAAGCTGAATTGGAGGGCTGGATCGGAATGCGGGCGTAGTTGCCCACCTGGAGCCGTGGGGCTCGGTGATATAGAACCACCCCTGCTGCCACAGATCAGAAGATTTGGCGAGGGATCCTTTCTGCCAAACGGTGCTAGCAAGCTTGCTCACTGTAGCACCGCCGCACTTGGCCTGCACCCCCTCTACCACTCGCGGCTTCACATCGAAGGTCTTAGGCCACAAGCCGAAGTGCAGAGGAGTTCGGAGGAAGGCTTCGCACGTGACGATAAACGCCAGGATAAGAAGAATAGAGTCTGGGGCCAAATAGTGGAAATCTAGCCCGTAATAGAACATGAGCCCTCGGATGAAGGAGTTAAGAGCAAACCCCAACCCGCGGAGGAAATGGGACACGAACACAACCCTCTCGCCGGATCTGGGGGTGGGAATAACCTGCCCCTCGGCAGAAAGCCGATGATGGATTTCAGCGGTCACGTACCTCGTGCTACCTCTTGAGCACTGCGTTGGTTTTCCCTTGAAGAGGAAAGGGTGATGCAGTAAAGCAGCATAAGTATTTCCCTCTGTTTTTGAGAACCGAGGTATCAATCCAGTAGGAGACCATGCACGAGTCCCTCACACCTACACAAACAAATAAATCCTCGCAACCAATGTGATAAAGGGGTTGCCAATCCCTTCACGGTCACTTACGAGAGTGAGATCTGATAGATATGATAAGATCATATTTTTGGTATTTTTATGATAAAGATGCAAAGTAAAATAAAAGGCAATAAAAATAACTAAGTGTTGGAAGATTAATATGATGGAAAATAGACCCGGGGGTCATAGGTTTCACTAGTGGCTTCTCTCGAGAGCATAAGTATTACGGTGGGTGAACAAATTACTGTTGAGCAATTGATAGAATTGAGCATAGTTATGAGAATATCTAGGTATGATCATGTATATAGGCATCACGTCCGAGACAAGTAGACCGACTCCTTCCTGCATCTACTACTATTACTCCACACATCGACCGCTATCCAACATGCATCTAGAGTATTAAGTTCATAAGAAAAGAGTAACGCTTTAAGTAAGATGACATGATGTAGAGGTGAGGGAGTCCTGGATTAGGGGGTGTTCGGATAGCCGGACTATACCTTCAGCCGGACTCCAGGACCATGAAGATACACAGTTGAAGACCTCGTCCCGTGTCCGGAAGGATCTTTTCTTGGCGTGGAAGGCAAGCTAGGCGTGCGGATATTCGAGATCTCCTACCATTGTAACCGACTCTGTGTAACCCTAACCCTATCCGGTGTCTATATAAACCGGAGGGTTGTAGTCCGTAGGACAACCATCATCATACACAATCATACCATAGGCTAGCTTCTAGGGTTTAGCCTCCTTGATCTCGTGGTAGATCCACTCTTGTACTACCCATATCATCAATATTAATCTAGCAGGAGTAGGGTTTTACCTCCATCGAGAGGGCCCGAACCTGGGTAAAATAAAGTGTCCCTTTTCTCCTGTTACCATCCAACCTTGACGCACAGTTTGGGACCCCCTACCCGAGATCCGCCGGTTTTGACACCGACAAGAGGGATAAACTCATGCAATATGATATAAACCCCATCTTGTTATCCTCGATGGCAACAATACAATACGTGCCTTGCTGCCCCTACTGTCACTGGGAAAGGACACCGCAAGATTGAACCCAAAGCTAAGCACTTCTCCCATTGCAAGAAAGATCAATCTAGTAAGCCAAACCAAACTCATAATTCAAAGAGACTTGCAAAGATAACCAATCATACATAAAAGAATTCAGAGAAGATTCAAATATTGTTCATAGATAAACTTGATCATAAACACACAATTCATCAGTCTCAACAAACACACCGCAAAACAAGATTACATCGAATAGATCTTCACAAGAGAGGGGGAGAACATTGTATTGAGATCCAAAAAGAGAGAAGAAGCCATCTAGCTAATAACTATGGACCCGAAGGTCTGAGGTAAACTACTCAGACATCATCGGAGAGGCTATGGTCTTGATGTAGAAGCCCTCCATGATTGATGCCCCCTCGGGCGGAGCTCCGGAAAAGGCCCCAAGATGGGATCTCACGGTTACAGAAGGTTGCGGTGGTGGAATTAGGTTTTTTGCTCCGTGTTTGGTAGTTTGGGGATACGTAGGTATATAGAGGAGGAAGAAGTACGTCGGTGGAGCAACATGGGCCCCACGATGGTGGAGGGCGCGCTTGGGGGGTAGGGCGGGGGTAGGCGCGCCCCCTACCTCGTGCCCTCCTGTTTGATGTCTTGACGTAGGGTCCAAGTCCTCTGGATCACGTTCGTTCAAAAAGTCACGTTCCCGAAGGTTCCATTCCGTTTGGACTCCGTTTTATATTCTTTTTATGCGAAACTCTGAAACAGGCAAAAAAACATCAATCCTGGGCTGGGCCTCTGGTTAATAGGTTAGTCCCAAAAATAATATAAAAGTGTATAATTAAGCCCATTAAACATCCAAAACAGAATATAATATAGCATGGAACAATAAAAAAATATAGATACGTTGGAGACGTATCACCTCGCCGCCCACTGGCCTTTGCAATATCTTCCTCCGCGACAGAAGAAGCTACCCACCAGCCTTGATGGCTGGATCCAGACATGATTGGGGCTTGTGGCGACCGAAACCCGGGTGTTGGTACCCTGGAGAGTGGGGGTTGAGGAAGAGGCGAGCGTGGAAGAAAAAGACAGGTCTGTACCCCTATATAAAGGCTGCAAATATCAAACGTTACCTCTTAGGCTTCAAAAACTCGCTTGTTTCCAAGGAGTTGTACCCAAGCGACGGTTGGGTTACCCACGTCCGGGTTGACAGGAACCCCTTAAAAAAGGGAGGCATGATCTCCGCTTGGATAAGACGCGCCAATAAGACCACGTCCTTTGACGTGGGGCGACGGGCCGGCTAAAACGGTTCGCAAATAATGGCCGAGCAGGCGTGATGTCATATTACCAAAAGGTTGTCGGTGGATTGAGCTCGTGAAATATTATATCCTCTGCAGTTGTGTATACAGGTCCGGATACAATCATCACATCTGAAGATCAACTAGGAGTTCGGAAGGGGGAACCCGCCTTGCAATGCAGAAGACAATCTGCGCGCTGGACTCCTCGTCATTGAAGCCAGGTTCAGGGGCTACTGAGGGAGTCCTAGACTAAGGGGTCCTCAGGCGTCCGGCCTATTACCCATTGGGCTGGACTGATGGGCTGTGAAGACATGAAGTCGAAGACTGTACCCGTGGCCGGATTGGGCTCTCCTTTGCGTGGAAGGCAAGCTTGGTGACCGACTACGAAGATTCCTTCTTATGTAACCGACTCTAGGCAAACCCTAGATCCACCCGGTGTCTATATAAACTAGAGGGGTTAGTCCAGAAAGGACACACACACATTACCATAGTCATATAGGCTAGACTTCTAGGGTTTAGCCATTACGATCTCGTGGTAGACCAACTCTTGTAATACTCATATTCATCAAGATCAATCAAGCAGGAAGTAGGGTATTACCTCCATAGTGAGGGCCCGAACTTGGGTAAACATCGTGTCCCCCGTCTCCTATTACCATCAATCCTAGACGCACAGTTCGGGACCCCCTACCCGAGATCCGCCGGTTTTGACACCTACACGGGGCGATGGATTAATGGCAAGATGCTCCAAGACACCCAGCACCGGACAAAGTCTACCCTGGTTAAGCCATTGGCCATAAAGGCTCCGACTCTTGAAAATGCTGGTGCATATTTGGCCCGTTCCTTCGTAGTGAGCCGTGAGGGGAGTGTATGTGTGTCGCTAAGTCGGTGATCACGGTAACCCGGTAGAGGATTCTCACCAGTTGGAGATGTATCTTGAGAATAGAACCAAGTTTGGTTCCAGTCTTTGGGGTGACTATGCGCCTTAGCATAGGGAAAGCTGACTTCTTTCCTCTTTTGAATTGAAACCCCACTTATTTCGGTGTTGGGCCCATCAACAAACTCTGGATGACGGTTTAAATAGTATAATTCTCCGAATAAATCAACTATGGGCTCTTCTTAAAGATAAGCTTCACAGAACACTTGAAAATTGCAAATGTTGGATACGGAGTTAGGTCCGATATCTTGAGGGTGACGTTGGAGGAAATGAAGCACATCACAGAAAAACTTTGAGCCAGGTGGGCTGAACCCCCAACTCAGGTGGTCAGTAAAGACAGTCACTTCTCCATCCTTGGGTGTAGGAGGATTTTCTTCACCAGGGGCCCTCCAATGGATGACCTCTTCTTTGGCAAAGGCTCCAGTTGCAACATGATTGTTCTGATCTTCTTCCGTAACTCGGGATTGGACCCAGTTGCAGGAAGTGTACGTCTTAGCCATTTTTTCTTAATGATATGAAAGAAAGATTATGTCGGTTCAAGATTATATGGTTAAGCCGGCTGATGGTTCAAAAGGAAAGCCGGAGATTACATGAAGCATGCATGGGTGTTAAACCAGAGATTGGCATTGAAGTTATAAAGACGAGCTATTGTCGGCTTAAGAGGGGACTAATGCTACCTGGCGGGTTACAGTTTTAGAGTTAGCCGCCCACACAATTATTGAGGTACAGATCTGAGAAAGGAAAAATTGCTAAGTGTTAAAAAACAGGTTTCACAGATTGATGCTGTGATTTTGGATCTACGGCAGTTCAGATAATGGAAAAATATCTAGACCTAAAATTATGGTGCTTGAGCAGTTCATATGTCCTGATCAGATTTTTTTATGCAAAAGGAGATGCCCTAGTAGCAAAAATGAGTACTACAGCTACCACCGCATAGGAGAGGTACCAAGTTCGGATTAAAAAGATCAAGCTACAGCAAAGAATGAAGATGAACTCCGACGAACTCATAGGAAACCCTAATGGGATCTATGGGAAAAGGAAGGAGGAGAACTCACCAGAGCTGTTGAATAGCGCAGGCGCGCGAATGAATTCTGGTCAAAACAGGTTGATGCAGCGGCCGTGGTTGAGGCAGTGGCGAAGGTCAACGACGGTGGCCGATTCAGGCGCTGAGGCGACACGAGGTGGAAGACAGAGATGAGTAGGCAGGGGGGAAAGTGAAAGGGACCCCTGGCCCTATTTATAAGGCTTTAAAGATAAGTGGCAGGCGTGGGAATCGAGGAGGTTAAAAAAATGGATATGTGACGGCGCGGACGCCTTGATTTTCAGAGGTTCATTAAAAGAGAAGATACATTAAGATTTGGGATTTATATAATATTAATGATAGGTGATGTCACGGAGGGTTACCACGATCTTAGAAGATGACATCACAGCGAGTTACAGGGTCTCACAAGAATAAATGAAGAAGGATTTTCCTATGTGTTGAAGATTGACATGAACAAGTTCAAACCAACCTGGGGCGTAATGTTGGGGATATAACTATTGGGTATGATCCGCCCAGGAGGGGCCGGGTTATACCAACGGTAGTTCATCAAGACAAAGCCCAGAAAGATGTTGAAGATGGCGGTTCATGAAGCAGACTTGCTAAGGGCCCGAAGCCCATAGGCGACTTAAGTCCCATAGGTGTAAACCGCCATATATGTATGAATTGGATTGTAAGGCAAGTATAATTGGTCACCGTGCCGAACACATTGATTATGAGCCGGCCGGGACTCTGTGAGTTGCCGGGCGTCAACCTGTGTATATAAATGGATGACCCGGCGACGACTTAGGAGAAGAGAGAGAACAGACCGAAAGCTAGGTCAAGCGTATTCGCTCCCTGGTAACAGAGACATAAGAAATACCACGTCAAACTGGATTAGGCCTTTACCTTGACCGCAAGGGGTCGAACTAATATAAACTCCTTGTGTCCTTTGTCCTGTTTAACCCCTTTGAGCTAACCTAGTTGCGATGGCTCCACGACTAAGTCCTTATGCTTGGACATCTTCCGTGACAATTCCACGACACATACCGCATAGAACCTATGGCTGAGGCACAGGGGACGACCTTTGTCCTTTTTCTTTCTTCTACCGTGGTCGAGCTTTGAGTCTTACTCAACTTCACACCTTACAACTCAGGCAAGAACTCCTTCTTTGACTGATCCATTTTGAACTCCTTCAAAATCATGTCAAGGTATGTGCTCTGTGAAAGTATTATCAGGCATCTTGATCTATCTCTATAGATCTTGTTGCCCAATATATAAGCAGCTTTACCCAGGTCTTCCTTTGAAAAACTCCTTTCAAACAACCCTTTATGCTTTCCAGAAATTCTACATCATTTCCGTTCAACAATATGTCATCCACATATACTTATCAGAAATATTGTAGTGCTCCCACTCACTTTCTTGCAAATACAAGTTTCTTGCAAACTTTGTATAAACCCAAAAGCTTTCATCACCTCATCAAAGCGTATGTTCCAACTCCGAGATGCTTGATGCTTGCTCCAGTCCATAGCAGGATCATTGGAGATTGCATACCTTTTAGCATCCTTAGGATCAACAAAACCTTCTGGTTGTATCACATACAAGCTTTCCTCACTGAAACCTTCAAGGAAACTTTGTTTTGACATCCATTTGGCAGATTTCGTAATTAAAAATACAGCAACTGCTAACATAATTCCAACAGACTTTAGCATCGCTATGATTGAGAAAGTCTCATCACAGTCAACTCCTTGAACTTGTCGGAAACTTCTTTGTGACAAGTCGAGCTTCACAAATGGTGACATTACCATGAGCGTTTGTCTTCATCTGAAAGATACATTTATTCTTAATGGCTTGCCGATGTCAGGACCCCGATTCCAAGTCACATCGACCCAGCCGGTAACACCTCATATCACTTTCCGGCCTCACGCACGGTAATCCCACGGGTGTCGCCTTACCATGGCACGGGACCGTTTGCGCCTTTTGGCTCACGTATATGATAGCGTCGCTAGCATCCATATGACAGAGAACCCGGGCCGACATGGCTAGTCGTGAATCCAGACCGGCACTAACCCATGGGGACAGGCATACATGAGTCACATCGAGCATGTCGGTCATCAATGTGTGAACCCGGGCTATAGCACTGGGCTAACAGGACTCCGGTAACCCGAGCTGTAGCAGGCTAGGCAGGACTCCGGATGTCATCGCGTGACATTTCCCCGAAGGGACAGACACAGGAACGAATTGAAACACATGCCGGCCAGTCAAGTGTCCAGAGCAGTAGTGCTGCGCTAGCAGGACTCCGGTGAACTGGGCTGTAGCGGACTACTATCGCTCAGGAAGCACTAGACTACATTTCCCCATATGATAGGCTGCCAAGGATAAGCAAATAGATTGTCGGATCCCACTCATACCAAGCATTTCAAACATACACACAACATGCCCGATAAGAGTACATACAACATGGCATCACAACAAAACTCTACAACTCAAGTACTTTATTTAAAAGGCTCCGAGGAGCCATACATAACATGTTCATACAGATAGGGGTCACATGACCCGACACTCAAGTCATACAATCATACAAGCACATGCGGAAGCAACTTAGTCTGAGTACAGACACTAGAAAGAAAGAAGGCTTGACGAAGCCTTTCTATCTACATCGGCCCTTCACAAGTCTTGGATCACCACCTGGGTGGCTAGTCACTCATCAACGTCGAGGTCTACATAGAACCCATCGGAGGGGCGGTGTTGTCGTCTGAAAACATTAATTTAAGCAAACATGAGTACAAAGGTACTCAGCAAGTCTTACAACAGAATCCTACAATACATGCACATTCTCAAGAAGGTAGTGGAGTTATTGCAGCAAGCCAACTTTGACTCATGGCTAAGCTATCCTACGATAGATACCACTTGTAAGCATTTGTCACACACGAGTCCACTAATGTCGGTGTACAAAAAGGGGGCACACTTTTTGTACCCCTATAACTGTGCACAGGCAGTCTGAGCCACGGGCGCCGCCATGCTGAGCACGGCAAGAGAGGTAAGCCAAGGTAAGGCCGAAGCTAAGAAGAAGCGGAACGACGCTAAGACCACAAAGAGCGAAGGGGACGAAGCAGACCCCCCGGCAAGATCCTTGCCGGAGGGCGGTTTTTGCAAACCCGGCAAGACCCTTGCCGGGGCAGCTCACCCCACACCTACGGAGCGGGTCACCCTTGAGTCCACTGCCCCCATGGGGCAAGGATTCGGGAGGCATCCCCGTGGTGGAATGCAGATCTTTGTGAAGACATTCAAGATCAGATGCACACTTTAGAAGACGATGATCCTTGGCGGGATCCTAGCCAGGGAGGACCACAAGGCCCCCGGCAAGAACCTTGCCGGGGATGACAATAGGCACCACGGCAAGAACCTTGCCGGGACCCCGGCAAGACCCTTGCCGGGGCCGCAGCAACGCCCTTACCACGAACACCCATGGGGCCACCACCAGGCCCGCGTGAGTCGCGCCTCCGCCACCACTCGCATGCAGCTGCCAACCCAACCAGCTGGGCAGGCACCTGCGTGGCAGCATGCAAATCCTCGTGGAGACCCACCGCTGCGCCACTGTAACGCCCACGATGCGGCTATATCTCCCACATGTCGAGGCACGACTTAGAGGCATAACCGCATTGTAGGTATTGTCGCAAGAAGGGTCATCTTCACACAATCCCATGTAATGAACAAGAATGGGATAAAGAGAGTTTGCTTACAATCGCTACTTCACACAATACTGAAATAAATCATACATCATTCAGAGTACACACATAGACCGACTACGGTCAAAGCCAAAAGAAAAGAAGATAACCCAACTGCTAGATCCCCCGATCGTCCCAACTGGGCTCCACTACTGATCATCTTGAAACGAAACCTAGTAACGAACAAGGTCCTCGTCGAAGCATCACCTGTACTGGCATCATCGGCACCTGCAACTGTTTTGGTAGAATCTATGAGTCATGAGGACTCAGCAATCTCACACCCGCGAGATCAAGACTATTTAAGCTTATAGGAAGGATGAGGTAATGAGGTGGAGCTGCAACAAGCACTAAGCAAATATGGTGGCTAGCATACGCAAATAAGAGTGAGAAGAGAAGCAACACAACGGTCGAGAAGCTAGAAATGATCAAGAAGTGATCCTGAAACTACTTACGTTCATACATAACCCAAAACCGTGTTCACTTCCCGGACTCCGCCGAAAAGAGACCATCACGGCTACACACGCGGTTGATGTATTTTAATCAAGTCAAGTGTCAAGTTCTCTACAACCGGACATTAACAAATTCCCATCTGCCTATAACCACGGGCACGACTTTCGAAAGTTCAAACCCTACAGGAGTGTCCCAACTTAGCCCATCACAAGCTCTCACGGTCAACGAAGGATATTCCTTCTACCGGGATGACCCGATCAGTCTCGGAATCCCGGCTACAAGACATTTCGACAATGGTAAAACAAGACCAGCAAAGCCGCCCGATGTGCCGACAAATCCCGATAGGAGCTGCACATATCTCGTTCTCAGGGCACACCGGATGAACACTACGTACGGCAACCGAAGATAACCCAAGTTGCCTAGGGGCGGCACCGCAAGTGGCTTTGTTTGGACCAGCACTCGGAGGAGCACTGGCCCGGGGGTTTAAAATAAAGATGACCCTTGAGTCTGCAGAACCCAAGGGAAAAAAGGCTTAGGTGGCAAATGGTAAAACCAAGGTTGGGCCTTGCTGGACGAGTTTTATTCAAAGCGAACTGTCAAGGGGGTCCCATAAATCACCCAACCGTGTAAGGAACGCAAAATCCGGGAACATAATACCGATATGACGGAAACTAGGGCGGCAAGAGTGGAACAAAACACCAGGCATAAGGCCGAGCCTTCCACCCTTAACCAAGTATATAGATGCATTAATTAAATAAGAGATATTGTGATATCCCAACATAAACATGTTCCAACATGGAGCAATCTTCAACTTCACCTGCAACTAACAATGCTATAAGAGGGGCTGAGCAAAGCGGTAACTTAGCCAAACAACGGTTTGCTAGGAAAGAATGGTTAGAGGCTTGACATGGCAATATGGGAGGCATGATATAGCAAGTGGTAGGTAGCGCAGCATAGCAAAAGAGCGAGCAACTAACAAGCAAAGATAGAAGTGATTTCGAGGGAATGGTCATCTTGCCTGAGATCCCGCTAGGAAGAAGAATGAGTCCATGAAGAAGACAAACGGACGTAGTCGAACGGATCCTCACAATCGCAATGTTGTCGGAACTAACCCGAAGAAGCAACACCGGAAACAAATGAACAACATAGTAAACAACCATCACATAGACATAGCATAATGCACAATCAAGTATGATGCATGTCCATTTAAAGAGGCATGGCATGGCAAGGTGCAACAAACAACACTACAAGTTAAGTGGAGCTCAATATGCAACGAGTTGCATATTGACGAAACACCACATGACTTATTTAGTTCCTTCTCGGTTAGGTACTCATCAAAATTAAATGTTGTTAAACATGGCAAGAGGTGAAGCATAATTAAACTAATCATTTAGGCAAGTTTAAATGAGGCCGGAACAACAAATAACAATTTCGGAAAATCCTCATGTCCATATTTTAGATTTGGTACTGTTCTGCCCTAAACACAATTTTAATGTTGTTAAACAGCAAAATAAAGTGCACCATGTTAAACTAGGCATTTTTTCTCCCATTTACATATAATTTATTTAAATCCGAGCTACGGTTATTTAGTTATGAAATAAATCATTTTAACATGGCATTTAAGCAAATTAAAGCAAACAACGAGTTAAACATTTTTAACATGGATGAAAGTTGGATATGATTAAACTACACAAATTTCTGAGCATTTTACATATATGAAGTTTTTACATATGATGCACTGTTAATGAGTTATTATATGCATGATGTTTGAGGTATTTCTGTAAAACTGCAGTTCTTTGGATAATAAGCTAAAATCGCAGGCAGAAAAAAAACACTATACGAGCCGAAACTGAGATCTGGCCCAAGGCGCGGGGAAGCCGCTCACATCGGGCCAAAGCTGGTTGAACCGGCTAGACGCACGCGCTAGGCCTTGCTGGTGAGGTCAATGCCCGGCGCGGGCGTTCGTCGTCTCGTTCCTGAAGCAGGGGAAGCAGGGGCGTGATGGCTTCAGGCGATGTAGGGAGGGGAACTTGGCGGCAGCAGTAGGGGCGTCAAACAGAGGCAACGGCGGCGGCTTTTGACGAACTTGGCGCGGTTGCTGGGTCCGCAAAGGAGCAGGTGGCCCACATGCGGGCGGTGCACGCGAGCGAGCGGAGCGCTCGAGCTGCTGCTCGACACAGAGGAAGCAGGGGACCGAGCAGAGGAACTTGGCGCGGCTACGATGACGAAGACCTGCCGGATCTGACGAGGAACCGAACAAGGAGGACGGGGAGGGGCGTCTGGGCCGGATCCTGCTCTGCTGCTGCGGGCACGGGGACGAAGAGGAGGGAGCTCATGCTCCTGCAGGGGAAAACTAGGGAAAAGAGAGAGGTTTGAGTAGAGGGAGAAGAAGAACGGGAGGAAGGAGGGGCACGGCAGAGGGACCTGCTGAAGGGTCTTCGGCGACGCAGTTGGTCGCGAGGATGGGCGCGGGGTTCAGGCGCGCGAGGCTGTGGTCGAGGAGCTCGTTGGGAGGCTCGGGGTCGAGCTCCTCTCGACCTGGATCGAGGAGGGAGCGGGAGGCACGGCTGCGGTGGTGAAATCGAGGGAGAGTGTGTGGCGAGTGCTGCTTGGGCCGGCGCTGAAGACGAGGTGGAGCGTGGTTGCTGCGGGAGGAGATCCCGAGGAAGGAGGGGGTTGGTCGGTTGGCGGCGGAGACGGAATAGATGGAACAGATCCCCTAGGTTTTAGGGTTTGGTCTCAAATTGGACTAGGGGTGGAACTATATATATATGGAAAGGGGGGAAGTTTGGATCTTCTGATCAAAATCGGACGGTCGAGATAAAAAGGTTAGGGAGTTCAGTTAAGAAAACGGAGATATTTTATAGATGTTTGGGGATGATCCGGACTCATCGGTCATTGTAGCCCGGTTCGGGTTCGGAGCAGTTTTCGGGCGCGCGCAAGAGGGGTCGGAATAAATGTAGAGAGGGTCAAATGGTCAGACAAGATGGGCTCGGAAAACCCGGTTGGACTCGAAACGGTCAAAGAAGGCAAGGGGGGACGTGACAGCTACGGACGAGTGCAAGTTTTGAAAACATGCGGATGCAATGCGTATGATGCCATGATGAAATGCAACAACAACAAATAAACACACGACGGTCATGCAAAACATGGAATGCGTCTGGAGCGTCGGTCTCAGGGCGTTACAACACTCCACCACTACAAGAGGATCTCGACCCAAGATCTTGGATGGCACCGGAGGAAAAACGGGGGAGGAATAGGTAAAACTAAGTTGCTTCTTTGACAACCGAGTGAAACCAAAGAACCTTGAGAGGTCCCAAAGGTTGAAGAAATGACACGACGGAGGTGAACAAAATTTAAAACACTTCGTTCATCAAGAGTAACAAGGAACATTGCGAGAGCCTTGTAGGTTGAAGGACATGATACAGGAGCTTAACGGACCAAAAGAATAGGAAAGCACAGCAGTAGAAAAAAAGAAACAAGGAACAAGAATGACATAATTTGGACAGCACTCCGGTAGAAAAGAGAAGGAAAACTTGATAAGATGAAAAGAAATTGAAGAGATGACACAACTCTCCGGTTAAATGGATAAGCAAGGAAAAAAACATGATCTTGACAAAACAAGCAGATGGGTCGAAGAGAGCAACATCACAATGCCTCCGGAACAAATGAATGGAGATGGTTGGAAAGAAAAGAACGGAGAAGAAGAATGACAACTCTACCAATTAAAATTGAAAGAGCATCCTACCAAGAAGGTTAGAACGGAGTTGTTGGAAAACCAACAACGAAAGAATATGATCCTCGTCGGCTTATGGAGACATCTCAAAACTTGAGGTGAAATTCTGCCACTAACGAAAACAATTGCTTGCTTGAGAGCAACGAAGAGATGAAAACTTCTTTCGCCGAGAGGATAGGAGAAAACTTGGATCATTAATAAGCACCATAATTAGCAACATTCCTTAGGGAAGGCTTTAGGTGAAATCTTTACCAAGATAACTCCAAGGAAGAAATTGATGGATTTAATATACCTCATTCTTGACAACATGTGAGTCATGAAACACGAAGGGAAATTGTTAAGAACGACATAACACCACTTCAAAATATATTGATAGAAAGAATTGCACTTGGAATGCAAGATGAAGAAAACTTGAACTCCTCAAAACAAACATGTGTTGAGCACCCTGTTTAATTTTGAGTATAGCTTGGCGGATCATAACTTGGAGAGAAATCTTGAAGAACAATTGAAGAATTAAAAGAATCCTTGACGAACCACCATGCAGAGCCTCCATGAAGAACTCCGGTAAACAAAACGATGATAGAAAGAAAGAGAAGTTGAAAACACCAGGTGAAACCTTGCAATGATTTAGATGGATCTTCGTGATGATGAGAGTTCAGAACTCTGGAAAAGAAAAGATGAAACAATTGAAACCGAGAATTTATTCATCATGAACAAACTCCGAAAGAAGGAATTAATCACTTGGATGAAACAAGAACAAGAATTATGTTATGCGTATCCTTCACCAATTTAAATTGATGACAAGCCACAGATTTGACATACTACTTATTCTCGTAGAAAGGATTAAGATAGATATAGCGCCAACTTGGGAAGGTATTGATAGAACCACCGGTGGGATTTGGAAACAAAGAATAAATTAATATGAGAACATAGGAAGAGGAATCTTGAACAAACCGCCGTAAGAATTGAAAATGAAAGTAGTAAAGGCACAAATCACCGGGAAGAATTGGCAAATGAACGAAGATACTTGAGAGGATTTAGATACAAATGAACGAATAGATCACGAGCTGATTATAGAATACTTGAATGATGCACCGGTAAGATTTGGAGAACGAGAGCTGAAAGCTGAGAATGAGGAACCACGAAATGATGGCCTTTGGAGGAAAGAAGTGGAAACAACTCATGAAATGCTCCGGATGGTGATGAAAATAATTCTCGCAATCGAAAACAATTATGAGAGGATGGCATCAAGCTTGAACCATGAATCTTCAATAGAATGGACCAAGATTTAAGAGAAACTCTTCTTCGGTCATCAAATCCGAGAATGACGATGAGAAACACCACCATGAATTGTTGAGACACTCCGGAATAATGAAGAATAGAAAGATTGAACCAGCGATGAAAAGATGTGAAAGATCTTGGAGAAAGACATATGACTGATGACAATTCATTCTTACGTCAAAATTTGAAAAGAATTTGGGGATTGCTCCAAGAAAATTAAAAGAGTCAGGTAAGAACCTGGAAAAAGACCTGTGGGTTAGGGCCCACTCAGAAGATACACCGTTGAACGATTTAGAAGAGAGATTGCACCGGTAGAATTAAATGGCTTGAATGAGATAGCATCCTCAAAAGAACATGAGTGAATTGAGAATGGAAACTTGAATCTTCTGAGATATCTTCATCACTCCGGAACAATTGAATAGCGAGAAGTGGATGATTAAGAGGTGCACCAGCATGAGAAAACATTTGAAACGAGGAAAGGATATGATCAACACCGAAAACTTGACTTGAGTCCACCGGATAAGAAAGAGAATGATGAATGATGAACTTGAAACTCCGTTAGTATCTTCTTGAGAACCACCGGATAAGAACATTGATGGAAAAAAATGGAGAGACTTCCCATCAATAAAAGGATACTTGGTTAAAAAAATCTAAGTCCTTGAAGAAAAGGGTGGGAGGGTGGGAAAACAAAGACAACTTGGGACGGATGAAGCAAACACCATTGCAAAGAACTGAGAATTGATCTCGCGAATGTTGAAATGATCGGATCCACTTGAAAAAGAGCATGTCGGTTGGAAAAGAATTGGCATGACAATCTCGATGATCAAGAAGGATTGGTATTCATATAGAAGTATGAGAACACCGCTTAGGAAAGGTATGGACTCAACACTTGACATTGGAGCAACTCAAATACCACAACTCAAAACAAAACAAAGGATTGGCTTAGGAAATAAGCCAGAACAAACATATGACAGATATTTCGTCCGAAGTTTTCATGGTGGGGCCCACACGGGCTCGATCGTACAACACCATCATGTACAAGGCAGTGCACATGACATACGAAGTGTCCCCGAGTCAGCATAGCCAAGGACTCTTTAAGACACAACGAGACCACTGTAAAACCAACCGTGGATAGGCGGACCACTAGACGTCGAACCCCAATCTCTTATCATGCATCTGTCGGAAAGATATCCTAGGAGCTACTTGAATTCCCACTTATAAACTCCCGAAACTTTCTGGTTATGCAATCAGGTGTTGGGGATACAAGGGACACAAAATATATCACCCAAACTAACAACACCTAGATCCAGCTGTATCCATCCTTCAACACATAACCAAGAAACCATCGGAAATCGTTTACCTCAACCTTCGAAAAGCATCCGTTATACGAGTTATGGCAATACTCCCGAACTCCACTCCAGTACTGGGTGTTATCGAGGTTATCTCACCAACAATTGGATAAAAGAGATTGTTGATGTCGGCGAAACTCAGGTATTCTAGAACTGCAACGATAAAATTGCGACGACAACACCTCGGAGCTCAACTCCCCGGGACACTGCCACAACCCCTAAATGTCGGGAAGCACCAAGAACAATGTTCTCGTCACAAAACCATCGGAACGATTCCAGGATACCCGCGTGATCCTAAAAAAAATTTAGTGAAATTTGAGGAGAGTAGAGTCAAAACTTGTACGTCAGTAGGCCTCACCAGAGCGATGAAGGGACTGAGGAGTAAAAATAATCCTACTCTTCGATATATATAATCCTAAGACTCAAAACATTTTTTTCTAGACTCAACAACGCCAGCGGTTCGATCAAGCAGGGGGCTCCTAAGTCGGGGATGGCTCTGATACCAACTTGTAACGCCCACGATGCGGCTATATCTCCCACGTGTCGAGGCAAGACTTAGAGGCATAACCGCATTGTAGGTTTCGTCGCAAGAAGGGTCATCTTCACACAATCCCATGTAATGAACAAGAATGGGATAAAGAGAGTTGGCTTACAATCGCTACTTCACACAATGCTGAAATAAATCATACATCATTCAGAGTACACACATAGACCGACTACGGTCAAAGCCAAAAGAAAAGAAGATAACCCAACTGCTAGATCCCCCGATCGTCCCAACTGGGCTCCACTACTGATCATTTGTAAATGAAACATAGTAATGAACAAGGTCCTCGTCGAAGCATCACCTGTACTGGCATCATCGGCACCTGCAACTGTTTTGGTTTAATCTGTGAGTCATGAGGACTCAGCAATCTCACACCCGCGAGATCAAGACTATTTAAGCTTATAGGAAGGACGAGGTAATGAGGTGGACCTGCAGCAAGCACTAAGCAAACATGGTGGCTAACATACGCAAATAAGAGCGAGAAGAGAAGCAACACAACGGTCAAGAAGCTAGAAATGATCAAGAAGTGATCCTGAAACTACTTACGTTCATACATAACCCAAAACCGTGTTCACTTCCCGGACTCCGCCGAAAAGAGACCATCACGGCTACACACGCGGTTGATGTATCTTAATTATGTCAAGTGTCAAGTTCTCTACAACCGGACATTAACAAATTCCCATCTGCCTATAACCGCGGGCACGGCTTTCGAAAGTTCAAACCCCGCAGGGGTGTCCCAACTTAGCCCATCACAAGCTCTCATGGTCAACGAAGGATATTCCTTCTACCGGGAAGACCCGATCAGTCTCGGAATCTCGGCTACAAGACATTTCGACAATCGTAAAACAAGACCAGCAAAGCCGCCCGATGTGCCGACAAATCCCGATAGGAGCTGCACATATCTCGTTCTCCGGGCACACCGGATGAACACTACGTATGGCAACCGAAGATACCCCAAGTTGCCTAGGGGCGGCATCGCAAGTGGCTCTATTTTGGACCAGCACTCGGAGGAGCACTGGCCCGGCGGTTTAAAATAAAGATGACCCTTGAGTCTGCAGAACCCAAGGGAAAAAAGGCTTAGGTGGCAAATGGTAAAACCAAGGTTGGGCCTTGCTGGAGGAGTTTTATTCAAAGCGAACTGTCAAGGGGGTCCCATAAATCACCCAACCGTGTAAGGAACGCAAAATCCGGGAACATAATACCGATATGACGAAAACTAGGGCGGCAAGAGTGGAACAAAACACCAGGCATAAGGCCGAGCCTTCCACCCTTAACCAAGTATATAGATGCACTAATTAAATAAGAGATATTGTGATATCCCAACATAAACATGTTCCAACATGGAGCAATCTTCAACTTCACCTACAACTAACAACGCTATAAGAGGGGCTGAGCAAAGCGGTAACTTAGCCAAACAACGGTTTGCTAGGAAAGAATGGTTAGAGGCTTGACATGGCAATATGGCAGGCATGATATAGCAAGTGGTAGGTATCGCAGCATAGCAAAAGAGTGAGCAACTAGCAAGCAAAGATAGAAGTGATTTCGAGGGAATGGTCATCTTGCCTGAGATCCCGCTAGGAAGAAGAACGAGTCCATGAAGAAGACAAACGGACGTAGTCGAACGGATCCTCACAATCGCAATGTTATCGGAACTAACCCGAAGAAGCAACACCGGAAAGAAACGAACAACATAGTAAACAACCATCACATACACATAGCATAATGCACAATCAAGTATGATGCATGTCCATTTAAAGAGGCATGGCATGGCAAGGTGCAACAAACAACACTACAAGTTAAGTGGAGCTCAATATGCAACGAGTTGCATATTGACGAAACACCACATGACTTATTTAGTTCCTTCTCGGTTAGGTACTCATCAAAATTAAATGTTGTTAAACATGGCAAGAGGTGAAGCATAATTAAACTAATCATTTAGGCAAGTTTAAATGAGGCCGGAACAACAAATAACAATTCCGGAAAATCCTCATGTCCATATTTTAGATTTGGTACTGTTCTGCCCTAAACACAATTTTAATGTTGTTAAACAGCAAAATAAAGTGCACCATGTTAAACTAGGCATTTTTCTACCCCATTTACATATATAATTTATTTAAATCCAAGCTACGGTTATTTAGTTATGAAATAAATCATTTTAACATGGCATTTAAGCAAATTAAAGCAAACGGCAAGTTAAACATTTTTAACATGGATGAAAGTTGGATATAATTAAACTACACAAATTTCTGAGCATTTTACATATATGAAGTTTTTACATATGATGCACAGTTAATGAGTTATTATATGCATGATGTTTGAGGGTTTTTCTGTAAAACTGCAGTTCTTTGGATAATAAGCTAAAATCGCAGGAAGGAAAAAAACACTATACGGGCCGAAACTGAGATCTGGCCCAGGGCGCGGGGAAGCTGCTCACATCGGGCCAAAACTGGCCGGGCCGGCTGGACGCAGGCGCTAGGCCTTGCTCGCGAGGTCAACGCCCGGTGCGGGCGTTCGTCGTCTCGTTCCTGAAGCAAGGGAAGCAGGGGCATGGGGCTTCAGGCGATGTAGGCAGGGGAACTTGGCGACAACAGTAGGGGCGTGAAACAGAGGCAACGATGGCGGCTGGCGACGGACTTGGCGCGGTTGCTGGGTCCACAGAGGAGCAGGTGGCCCACGTGCGGGCGGTGCACGTGAGCGAGCGCAGCGCTCGAGCTGCTGCTCGACACAGAGGAAGCTGGGGACCGAGCAGAGGAACTTGGCGTGGCTACAACGACGAAGACCTGCCGGATCCGACGAGGAACCGAACAAGGAGGACGGGGAGGGGCGTCGGGGCCGGATCCTGCTCTGCTGCTGCGGTCACGGGGACGAGGTGGAGGGAGCTCGTGCTCCTGCACGGGAACACGGGGGAAAAAGAGAGAGGTTAGAGTAGAGGGAGAAGAAGAACAGGAGGACGGAGGGGCACGGCAGAGGGACCTGCTGAAGGGTCTCCGGCGACGCAGCTGGTCGCGAGGACGGGCACGGGGTTCGGGCGCGCGAGGCTGTGGTCGAGGAGCTCGTTGGGAGGCTCGGGGTCGAGCTCCTCTCGACCTGGATCGAGGAGGGAGCGGGAGGCGCGGCTGCGGTGGTGAAATCGAGGGAGAGTGGGTGGCGAGCGCTGCTTGGGCCGGCGCTGAAGACGAGGTGGAGCGGTGGTTGCTGCGGGAGGAGATCCCGAGGAAGGAGGGGGCTGGTCGGCTGGCGGCTGTTGGATTCGGGGGTTCCGGTAGACCCTTAAGGTTCGAACTCTGGGGTGCGCACGGAGATCGAGCCCTCTACCTCTCTGTCTCGCAAGGATCTAAACTACTGCAAGAACAACACAAAAGACACAGGGTTTATACTGGTTCAGGCCACCATTGTGGTGTAATACCCTACTCCAGTGTGGTGGGTGGATTGCCTCTTGGGCTGATGGAGAAGAACAATACAAGGAAGAACGACCTCGTGAGGTTCTGTTCTTGGCTAGGGGATGAACTGCTAGGGGGAGTTCGATCGCCCTTCTCCTTCTCTCTCTACTTGCTTCTACTGGTTCCATGGTACTCGATCAGATCGGATTCTGGCTGCCCCTACCCTAGGGGTGGCTAGTCCTATTTATAGGCAAAGGCCTTGGGCCTCTTCCCAAATATTGAGCGGGAAGGGCGCCAACAATTGGCCAATTTGAAGGGGAACATCTGGTACACTTATCCTGACTAAAGTTGGTCTTCGCCTGCCAAAGGCCCTGCGGTGACGCCGTCCTGGGCTCCATGGTGACCTCCTTCCCACCGTTGGACTGGTCTTGGTCTTGTTGCACCGAAATGGGTGCCATTGCTTGATCCTCTCGCCCGCGCTTGCCCCCTTTGCACCAAAGAGGAAAGGGAGACGCTGCGCGGGCAAGCGCCCGCCTGGCACCCTTGGTTGTCATGGCATGCGTCATGGGCACCTCGTAAGGTACCCGCCTTGATCTCTCCACCTCCTCGTGAGCCAGCCTAAGGAGGTCGTGCTTGAGGAAGCGCCATGTCGTCCGCCTCGCGAGGCTTGGCCCCTCGCTAGGGTCTTGAGCCTTGTGCTGATGAAGATGGGCCACGCTGGGCCCCCATTTGAGCCACGCCGCCTGCCGCAGGCAGGCAAGTCTGGGGACCCCCGTTCCCAGAACGCCGACAGTAGCCCCCGGGCCCAAGGTGCGCATGGACTTGGCCGTGCCGAGAGGCAAAAGGGCAAGGGCGAAGCGCCGCGGTCCCTAATAGCCTGCGGCCTTGGGCGCCGCGTGGCGGCTTGACAGGACGTGGGCGTCTCCACTTCCTCACGACGCCTCGGCAACTGTGTGACTTGACTAGTCCCTGCATGCATAGATACGGGTCATTACTACCTGCGATCGTGGTGCTTGGCGATTGGCCTCTTCCGGCTATAAGTGCGAGGCCGCACAAGCTCCGCCAGTCCATCCCTTCCCGCTTCTCTTCTTCCTCCTCTCCTTCGCCGCCGCCGCTCGCATGGCTCCGAAGAGGTTCTCAGCTGCAGAGAAGGGGAAGGCTAGTCGGGCGGGGCCCGACTCCCCTCCGGCCAAGCGCGGCCGGGGTCGTCCCCGCAAGCATCCCGCGGTCCCCGCTGTGGCTCCCCGTGGGCACAGGGGTGATTCTCCGCGTGGTGGTGAGCGCTCGGCTGCCATGGGGAGGCAGGTTGTGGTTGCGCGGCCTCCCAGGCCGCGCTTTCGCTCGGCGGAGGTGCTGCCGGAGTTCGTCGTGTGGTCGGCGGACCCGACCAGCACCTGGCTCCAGCTCCCTCGCTGCTTCATCAGCGAGCTGCCGGCCGGCGCCCGGTGCGGCTTCTGGCTCCAGGCTGATGGCTGCTGCAGTAAGGCCTCTTGGGTTTCGTTCGAGGTCTCCCCTTCTGGGAATGGGGCCCTGACCCGCGGCTGGCAAACGTTTGCCCGCGCGCGCGACCTGGGCGAGCGGTGCACCCTACACTTCAAGTTCGACGGCGACAGCACCCTCTACGTGAGGGTGTTTGGGGAAGATGGTCATCGCGCAGGATGCTGCCCTGAGGACGACGATGGAGGAGACAACACCCACTCTGCTGGCGGCGCCCGAGGCTCCCCAAGCTTCGCCTACTCCCCTTCAGGCGGCTCCTCCAGCGGTGGCCGCAGCCATCCCCCTTGCCTCCGCGCCTGCTTGGGGGTTGGCTGTTCATCCTCCCGTCGACGCACTCCGGTGAAGCGCGAGAGGGAGTCCGCCTGAGCTCCGGAGGCATCCGGTGTCGCCTCAGTAGGCCGATGCGGGGCGGGCCGCGCCGGGCTCGCCCTTTCCTTTTCCTTTTGCTTCCTGTGTAAGATAAGACAGCTGCGTGGAGCCCCGTGGGGGCGTGTTGAGAATTATTGCCGTTGTAGCCATTACCTTAATTTTGTTGCTGCGTTTCTCAACTATTTGCCCTCGCGTAGGTAGTTTACGGCCCCAGCCGGGCGGCGACCGACCCAGGCCCAGTGTGCTTGTCGCGGTGCCCGAGGGGCACGGACCAGAGGGGTGCTCCTGTAGAGAGCCCGGGCCGTGAAACCTTTAAACGACTAGAGCAAAAATGCTCACGAGGGCGTTCGAGCCCCATCCCTCGCGAGGCCTTCATGAGAGAAAATCAAAACGAGGAGCGAAAATCGACAAACCACAAATCAACAACGGCGATAGCTTCGATAAGACTTCAAATGCAAGTAAAACACGTCAAATGCGGAAAGCAAATGAAAAAGCCGCGTCCGGCACCTAGTCTAGTCTTCGACGTCTTCTCACCAGCGCGGAGCTAAGTGCTGCCACTGGGCGTGGGAGGGAGCCCCAGGGCCTGAGGCCGGCCCTCCTGAGACTCCGGGGCGTGTACAACCCCACTCATTATTACGTGAGAGTGTCACGGGGCGGCGAGCTTCACAGGCATTGGCCTTCCTCACAGGCTCCGGGCCTTTCTCCTTAGAGGTAATGAGCTTCACAGGCATTGGCCTTCTTCAAAGGCTCCGGGCCTTTCTCCTTAGAGGTAATGGGCTTCACAAGCATTGGCCTTCTTCACAGGCTCCGGGCCTTTCTCCTTAGAGGTAATGAGCTTCACAGGCATTCGCCTTCTTCACAGGCTCTGGGTCTTTTCCAAAAAGAGAAGATCTAAAAAGGCGTTCGCCTTCTTCACAGGCTCAGGGCCTTTTCCAAAAAGAGACGATCTTCACAGGCGTTCGCCTTCTTCACAGGCTCAGGGCCTTTTCCAAAAAGAGACGATCTTCACAGGCGTTCGCCTTCTTCACAGGCTCAGGGCCTTTTCCAAAAAGAGACGATCTTCACAGGCGTTCGCCTTCTTCACAGGCTCAGGGCCTTTTCCAAAAAGAGACGATCTTCACAGGCGTTCGCCTTCTTCACAGGCTTAGGGCCTTTTAGGGGTAGAACCTCCGGAGGTGCTGGATGTTCCACACGTTCTGGATCGGCTCCACCTCTTGAGTCTCCAAGCGCACGGAGCCAGGCCTGGAAACATGAACAACCTTGAACGGGCCCTCCCACATGGGACAAAGCTTGTGCAACCCTTCCCTGGAGACGACCCGCCTGAGTACGAGGTCTCCTACCTCGAGGGTCCTGGGGCGGATGTTGCGGCAGTGATATCGTCGTAGCGCCTGTTGGTACCTTGCCACTCGCAGCGCGGCTTCCCGGCGGCGTTCCTCCCCCAGCACGAGGTCCATCCCCCGCATGGCATCCTGCTGTGCCTCGTCGAATGCCAGGACCCGCGCGGAGCGACGCCTGACCTCGTGAGGAAGTACTGCTTCGGCTCCGTAGACCAGGAAGAACGGAGTTTCCCCGGTTGGTTTGGTCGCAGTTGTGCGGATGGACCACATCACAGATTGGAGCTCATCGTACCAACCCCTGCCGCAGGCCTCCAGCTTCTTCTTGAACGTCCTGGTCTTGAGGCCTCTCAGGACCTCCGCGTTGGCTCGTTCGGCTTGCCCATTGCTTCGCGGGTGTGCCGCCGAAGCGTAGCATATCTGTGTTCCAAGGTTAGCGCAGTATGTTTTCAAGAGATTACTGGTGAACTGCGAACCATTGTCTGTGATGATGCGGTTCGGCACCCCGAACCGGCTCACGATACCCCTGATGAACTTGACCGCGGAGCCTGCAGGGATGGTACGGACAGCCTCCACCTCTGCCCACTTGGTGAATTTGTCAATGGCGACGTAGAGGTAACGGTAGCCCCCTGGCGCCCGAGGGAATGGGCCCAGAATATCCAACCCCCAAACTGCGAATGGCCACGAGAGGGGTATAGTCTATAGGCTCCCCGCTGGTTGACGGATCTGCTTGGAATGGAACTGGCAGGCCTCACAAGCCTTTACCAATTCGATCGCGTCGTTGAGCGCGGTGGGCCAATAGAACCCACTGCGGAATGCTTTGCCGACGAGGGTTCGTGATGATGAGTGGTGTCCGCAGTCCCCGTCGTGTATGTCCCCCAGTAGTTCCCTTCCTTGCTCCCTGGAGATGCAGCGTAGAGATACGTCATTGGGTCGCTTCCGGTAGAGTTCTCTGTCTCTAATGCAGTATGCCGCGGCCTGCCGCGCCACACGTTCTGCTTCCTCCTCCTTCTCTGGAAGGGCCCCATGTGTCAGGTAATTCCAGAGCTCTGTGATCCAACATTCCTCCTGAGGTTCCATCGTCAGGAGCAAACGTGCTCCTGAGGGCGGTCCGCAGGCTGGGGCTCCCGAGGCTGGCGGCTGAGGGAGCTCCTCTCGAGGCCGAGCCGTGCTTGATAGCGTTGGCTGCGCTGAAGGTTTGAAGAGCCGCTCCTCGAAGACACCGGGCTTCTGCGGCAGCCGCCTGGACGCCCGTCCGGCTATGTCGTCGGCTTCCTGGTTGGTGCCACGGGGCACGTGCTTCAGCTCCAGCCCCCAGAACTGCTTCTCCATCCTGCGGACCTCCGCTAGGTAGGCCTCCATATGCTCGTCCTTCGGCTCGTACACCTTATTGGAGAAGTTGACTAGGAGCTGCGAGTCACCTTTGACGGTGAGGCGCTTCACTCCTAGGGCCGCTGCGGCCTTCAACCCGGCTATCAGTCCCTCGTATTCTGCTATGTTGTTGGAGACCTTTTCTCCTTGCTAGAAACAGAGTTGTACTGCATAGCAAAGCTTATCCTGAGTGGGTGATATCAGTACGGCACCAGCCCCCGCGCCGTGCCTGGAGAATGCCCCGTCGAAGTACATGACCCAGCCTTCTGGCGCCTCGCTCCCTGGGGAGAGGGAGCGATCCTCGTCATCCTTGAAGCCCAGCGCCTCTGTCCATTCCGCCATGAAATCCGCCAATGCGGCTCCTTTGATGAACCTAGTTGTGCTGAACTCGAGCTGAAATACTTGCAACTCTATGTTCCACTTAGCGACCCTTCCGGCTGAGTTAGGGCTCCTGAGCACCCTCTCCAGGGGGTACGATGAGACGACCTTGATCGGGTGAGCTTGGAAGTAGCGACGCAGCTTGCGTGAGGCCACCAGCAGCGCGAGGAGGAGCTTCTGGGGCATCGGGTACCGTGCCCTCGTGTCCCGTAGCACTGTGCTAACGAAGTAGACCGGGGTGCTCAACAAGGCTGAGAGCATCTCGGGTCGCGGCGCCCTCGGGAGGTGATGGCCCCTCACGAGATGTTGTGGCCTCGGGAGGTGGACCATCCGGGCATGCTGCCTCTCCTGTCTCTGGTGCGTCCCTCGGCAGCTGACTCTCTTCATCTGTAGTTTCGGCTTCCTCGAGCTTTCCATGTTCCCGTCTTGTCCGACCTTGGGCTGTCGTTATGGTCTTGGACTGGCGCTCCTCCCTAACCACCACCAGTGCTGCGCTGGCAGAGTAGGGGGTGGCAGCAAGGTAAAGCAGCAGAGGCTCTTGAGGGCGCGGAGCCACCATGACTGGGGGACTGGTTAGGTACCTCTTGAGATCTTGAAACACCCTATCTGCCTCTTTAGTCCATTCAAAGGGTCCCTTTTTCTTCATCAGCTGAAAGAAAGGCAGCGCTCGTTCCCCCAGCTTGGAGATGAAGCGCCCTAGTGCGGTCACACGCCCTGTGAGCTTCTGCATTTCTCTGAGGGTATTTGGTGGACTCATGTCCTTGACCGCCTTGACCTTCTCAGGGTTGGCCTCGATGCCATGGTGAGATACGAGGAATCCCAAAAGCTTGCCCGAGGGAACACCAAACACACATTTCTCCGGGTTGAGCCACAGGTTTACTGCGTCGAGGCTCGCGAAGGTCTCCTCCAGGTCTTGTATCAGGGTCCTGGCCTCTCAAGATTTCACCACAATGTCATCGACGTATGCTTCGACATTCTTCTCGAGCTGCGGGCCCAAGGTGATGTGTATCAACCGCTGAAAGGTTGCCCCTGCGTTGCGTAGTCCAAATGGCATGCATGTATAGCAGTATACCCCGCACGGGGTCAAGAAGGCAGTCTTCTCAACGTCTTCTATCGCCATCTTGATCTGGTGATATCCGGAGAAGGCATTCAAAAAGCACAGCAGGTCACACTCGGCGGTGGAATCGACGATCTGGTCGATGCGAGGGAGCGGGAACGGATCTTGCGGGCATGCCTTGTTGAGGTTGGTGAAGTCAACACACATGCGTTCCTTCCCCCCTTTCTTGGGCACAACGACAGGGTTGGCCAACCAATCTGGGTACCGGACCTCGCGAATGACTCCAGCGGCCTCTAACTTGCCGATCTCTTGGACGATGAAGTCCTGCTTCTATGCGGATTGTCGCCTGGCTTTCTGCTTCACTGGGCGCACATTTGGGCACACGTTGACGTGGTGCTCGATGACGTCCCTGGGGATCCCTACCAACTGATCGGGCTCCCAAGCAAACACTTTCTTGTTTGCACGCAGGAACTTGACCAGGGCCTCCTCCTGCTCAGGCCCCAGGTTGGCGCCAATGGTGAAAGTGGCGCTGGAGGACCCGTCCTCGTCGACGAGTATCTGCTTGGTTTCCGCCTTGTCCTGGGTGAACAACTGCTTCTTCTTGGTAGGCGCAGCCCCCTTGGGCTCAGGGGTCCCCGCGTCGGCAGGCTGTGCCGATGCCGCCGTCTTGAAGGCGAGCTTGAGTATTCGCAGGGCGTCCCCGGTGTCTCCATGCACGGTGAGGGTACCGTTGCTCCCGGGCATCTTCATGAGGTTGTACGCCGGGTGCGTGGCGGCCATGAACTGAGCCAGTGCCGGGTAGCCGAGGATAGCGTTGTAAGGGAGGCCGATGGGGGCGATGTCGAAGTCGACCATCTCCGTGCTGAAGTTGTCGTAGGTGCCGAAGGTCACCGGGAGCCAGATCTGTCCCAAGGAGTCGGACGACCCGCCCCCAACGCCTAAGAAGGATCGGCTGGGTTGTAGCCGCTCCCGGGGTATGCGGAGGAGGTTGGAGGTCTCAACCGAAAGCACGCTGAGGCCCGCGCCACCATCGACGAGGGTTCTGGTGACGGCCACCTGGCAGATGGTGGGGGTGTACAACAGGGGGAGCGCGCCCGAGCCGGCCAAGGTAGCGGGGTGGTCCTCCGAGCTAAAGGTCAGGCCAACCTCGCGCGCCGCCCGGTCCGTGGGAGCCCCCTGCCGTGCGGAAACGACACCGATCTGGCGGGCAAACGGCTTGACGTGGCGGCTCGTTGGTGGCGCCTGCGAGCCGCACAGGAGGGCCGCGACGACCGGGAGCGTCGATGTTGTGGTGCGGCAGCCCGGTCGCATAGAGAGTCGCCGGGGTGGTGCTTGTTGCTCGCCTCCCGTCGGGCCGGTGGCGGTGTTGACGGCGGGCGACGGGGAACGGCGAGGACGTCCACCAGCGAGGGCCGCTGGTGTGGCGCGAGCTCGCCGCGCGCCGTACATGGATGCGACAGCCGGGGGAGAACGTAGCGGTGGAAGGCAGATTCCGGCGCACCCCTACCGGGCGCGCCAAATGTCGGATTCGGGGGTTCCGGCAAACCCTTAAGGTTCGAACTCTGGGGTGCGCGCGGAGATCGAGCCCTCTACCTCTCCGTCTCGCAAGGATCTAAACTATTGCAAGAACAACACAAGAGACACAGGGTTTATACTGGTTCGGGCCACCATTGTGGTGTAATACCCTACTCCAGTGTGGTGGGTGGATTGCCTCTTGGGCTGATGGTGAAGAACAATACAAGGAAGAACGACCTCGCGAGGGTCTGTTCTTGGCTAGGGGATGAACTGCTAGGGGGAGTTCGATCGCCCTTCTCTTTCTCTCTTTAATTGCTTCTACTGGTTCCCTGGTACTCGATCAGATCGGATTCTGGCTGCCCCTACCCTGGGGGTGGCTAGTCCTATTTATAGGCAAAGGCCCTGGGCCTCTTCCCAAATATTGAGCGGGAAGGGCGCCAACAATTGGCCAATTTGAAGGGGAACATCTGGTACACTTATCCTGACTAAAGTTGGTCTTCGCCTGCCAAAGGCCCTGCGGTGACGCCGTCCTGGGCTCCATGGTGACCTCGTTCCCACCGTTGGACTGGTCTTGGTCTCGTTGCACCGAAATGGGTGCCTTTGCTTGATCCTCTCGCCCGCGCTTGCCCCCTTTGCACCAAAGAGGAAAGGGAGACGTTGCGCGGGCAGGCGCCCGACTGGCACCCTGGGTCTTCATGGCTTGCATCATGGGTACCTCGTGAGGTACCCGCCTTGATCTCTCCGCCTCCTTGCGAGCCAGCCTAAGGAGGCCGTGCTTGAGGAAGCACCATGTCGTCCGCCTCGCGAGGCATGGCCCCTCGCGAGGGTCTTGAGCCTTGTGCTGATGAAGATGGGCCACGCTGGGCCCCCATTTGAGCCACGCCGCAGGCCCCAGGCAGGCAAGTCTGGGGACCCCCGTTCCCAGAACGCCGACAGCGGCGGAGACGGAATAGATGGGACAGATCCCCTAGGTTTTAGGGTTTGGACTCAAATTGGACTAGGGGTGGAACTATATATATGGAAAGGTGGAATAGATGGAAAGGGGGAAGTTTGGATCTTATGATCAAAATCGGACGGTCGAGATAAAAAGGCTAGGGAGTTCAATTAAGAAAATGGAGATATTTTATAGATGTTTGGGGATGATCCGGACTCATCTGTCACGATAGCCCGGTTCGGGTTCGGAGCAGTTTTCAGGCGCGCGCAAGAAGGGTCGGAATAAATGTAGATAGGGTCAAATGGTCAGACAACAGGGGCTCGGAAAACCCGGTTGGACTCAAAACGGTCAAAGAAGGCAAGGGGGACGCGGCAACTACGGACGAGTGCAAGTTTTGAAAACATGCGGATGCAATGCGTATGATGCCATGATGAAATGCAACAACAACAAATAAACACACGACGGTCATGCAAAACATGGAAGGCGTCTGGAACGTCGGTCTCGGGGCGTTACAGCCACTTCAGCTGCCTGCCCGCCTAGATGGCGTCGTGAGCACTGCTGGCCAGGGCGCGTGTCGACGCGAGAGGGAGCGGCGATGGACAAGATGGGGCTCCCCCTCGCCCCCGATAAAGCAAGGACACCTAAGCAAGGCGCATTAAATGTGCCTTGTCATGTAATGCGGGGGATAACCTTGCGTCACTGTACCCTTTCCACCTCCTGTGTGCCACTGTGGCAACCCCTTTCTCTATAAAAGGAGGCCCCAGGCGACCAGGAGGAGGATTCGGCTTTTTGGAGCTCTCGACGCCCCATAGCTAGCTCAAGTAGGGTTTTACGCATCCCTGCGGCCTGAACCTGGGTAAAGGAACCGCGTGCTATCTGTTTGATCCGATCTTTTCACAACCCCGCGCCCCGCAACCGTAGTAGGGATTCTTGTGATCCCATAGGTGTCGTTCCCACCGACATCTTTGGCGCGCCAAGTAGGGGGCGCAGCGGTGACAATCGACTTTGGCAGTTAGCCCGGTGCTCCTTCATCCTCGTGACCCTCGGAGAAGAAAGGAGGCCAGAAGGTCGACGCTCGAGCAATCGCAGACAGAAGCTAAGTTGCACTGAACCATTGTTTTGTGCTACCTTTCTTATTTGAAGTTATTCCCCCCCGGGGATGTTCACTTTGTATGAAAAACCTGAACGCCAGGGGGCTCTACCACGATCGGCAACGCCCTTGCCCTATTTTGAGTCCGCTCAATAGCTCAAGCGGCTGCGTCGGGAGTGGCAGAGTAGCCTTCAGCGACCAACGACGCCCTCGACTCTGACTCGAGTCAAGCTCGACAGTTCGAGCGGTCGCGTTCGGAACAGAAAGGTGGCTTGTCCGGCAGCACGCATACCCAGCTTGGGGCTTTCGCGCCGGCAAGCCTTCCCGATCGGCGTAGGGCCCACATACAAAGGGGAATTGAATGGGGAAATACGTGCATGGAAATTAAGGGTACTTCAAAGTTATATTACATCACATCATTGTTGCGGTCCTAACTAAAGATAAAATTTGTCTTGGTCGGGAACCTGCAGCTGCGAAAAAGAACGGGACGCCTAGTCCCGGCGCTGGCCCTCCACCCTCTTGATTTTGTCGATGCAGTCGGTGATGGGCTTGATGCGCTCCTTGAGTGCCGTGAGGTCAACACCATCAGGCAAGCTCAGGATTCCAGTGTGCCACCTTGGTGAGGACCTTGGTCACGACCCTCCGGCAAAGCCGCCGGGCCTCCTCGGCCAGCGTGGCCGTCCTGTTGGAGTGAAGATAGGCCAGGGCCCCGAGGACGCCTTCGAAGAACTGGGTCAGCTTGGCATTAACGGTCCCACTGCGCTCAGGGGCGTACCTCACATTTGGCATCCCCATGGTGGCCAATTGCGAGGTGACCCTGCCGGCAACGACGTCCAGATGGCTGATCCACCTGTTCTCGCCCGCCACGTATTCTTGGTGGAGGCGGCCTCGTTTGCCCGCAGCCGTTTCTCCTCCTCCAGGCTCCTGGCGAGGGTCTCCTCCCGAGCCCTGCTCTCCGACGACAGCTTCTCGAGATCCTCCAGCTTCAGCCTGAGGTCTCTGATGGAGTTCCGCGCCTCAGAGAGCTCTCCAGTCCTGCTGATGACCATTCCTTGCGCCTCCACCAGGGTGCGGTTGAGCGTGTCCTTCTCGCCGGACAGCTTGAGGGCCTGCTCCTTCAGCTCGTCCCGCTCTGCCTCCAGCTCCTTCACCTTGCCGGCGTGGGCCAGGGCTAGGGCATCGAGCACCTCTCTGTGCCTCTGCTCCAGCTCCTGAGTCCACCACGCGACAAGGGCCTCGAGCTCCTCGTCCGTGCCGTAGAGTGTTGCGGCAAGTTTCGCCTCGCGCGCACGGAGGTCCTCCCCCTGGGAGTCTAAGGTGGTCTGGTGCTGGCTTTGGACGGCTTCGGCCGCGGCAGCCGAGTTCGCCGCCTTCTCCTCGTCCTTCTCGATGTCGGCCATCCTCAGGGAGAGCTCCACATTGCCCTGGGCCAACTTCTCCTGAAAGGCCCTCTGCTCCTCGCGAGTCTGGTGGAACCAGGCCTACACCTCGGCAATGCGCGCCTTGAAGTCCACCTCCGCGTTATCCACTATTCCGATCCTGGACTTAGCCTTGTCCACACGGGCACGGTGGAGCGCTTGGAGCTTCCGAAAGTTGGCCCCTATGGCACGGAAGAGCTGCTCTTCTGGGGACCCATCACCGCCAACGTCAAGCGCGTCGACGACTTCGAACCCGGTGGCGGCAAGCACCTCGCCGTCGAAAATTTCCTCTTCGGCTGGCGCTCAGCTTGGCACCCCTGGGAGGTGGACGAAAAGATCATCGCCCACCTTCAGATACTTGCCAGGGCCCGAGGTGGAGGAGGAGGGAGGCTGTTCATTCATCGCCTCTTCCTCGGCGGGGGCCTTGTCAGCCTCCCCGGCAGGAACACCGTTGGCGCCCTCGGCGGGGGCCTCGCCGGTAGCCTCGGCAGCCCCAGCGGCAGCATCCTCGGCCGCACCCTTGGCGGCCTCACCAGCGGCCGCCTCATCGGCGTTCTTGGCGGCCTCCTCGGCGGCGATTTTGTCGGCCTCGGCCTCTTCGGCAATATCCCTGACAACGGTGTCCACGTCCTCCGTGTCCGTTGAAGGAGGGCCTGGGCAGCGGCGGCAACAATTAAGCCAAGAAAAGTGTAACGAAAAAAGACAGAGACGAAGGACGGGCGACTCACCAGTGCAGGGCTGTGAAGCAGAAGCCCCCTCTCCGCCAGCATTTGGCGCCGAGGCAGAGCCACCAGCGCCCAAGTTCCCCTACTCCTCCATGGGTGTGGGCCCCGTGCCTGATGCCCTTACTGGGACGCCCCCCGTGGCGGCGTAGTCGATGGGGGTGGTGTGTTAGGAGTATCCCTCTGCGGCTCCTCCTGCTGCCGCTCCCCTCCTGCGAACTCGGCAAGGTCAGAGTCGTGGCATCGGGCGCCTACCGCATGTCGAGTAAAAAGAGGGTGCCGAACTTACGCTGGGGGCTACGCCGGGGGCTGCTGTCCAGGCTGCTCAGCACCAGCAGTGGTGTCTTTGGGGCTCCAGCCGGGGGCTGGCCGCTCGCCGAGATCCTCGCCCTCTTCACCCGCTGGGCCAACGTCTCTGCGTCCCTACAAAAGCAAAAATGGGTCAAGACAAGCGATCCAATTCAGGGAAACAGGAATGGTGGTAAAGAACAGAGTACTTACTCATCATCCATTTCCTCCTCTTCTGCCAGCTTCCTTTTCCTCTCCGGGCTAAGAGACCCGAAGTCAAAAGGGAGCTCCGCGTCATCATCCGAGTCGACGCCCGCCGGAGGGGGCGAAGAAGGCGGCGGGGTCTGTGTGCGCCCAGATGAGGAGGGGGCTGTCGCCTTCTTCTTCACAGCGGCCTTCGGCAGCCCCTTCGTTGCCGAGGCCCTCGTGTGCCGCCCGGACCCTTCCAGGGTCAATTGAGGACGCGTGGCCCTGCCGGGCCGGACCGGCTCGCCGAAGCCAGCCCACCGCAGGACTCGCCCTCTTCCCCTGGTTGGCATCGAACCCGCCAGCGCACCCTCCTCCGACGACGACTCGTCGGCCGCGTCCTTGACGAGCGGAGCTCCGGTGTTGGCGCCGCTGGCCTCCCCAGTGGCTGCCGCCCACAGGGTGAGCTGCTCCTCCTCCGCGGCCGCGGCGACCTTGTCTTCCACGCTCCCGGCGCTGTCGGCCTCTAGGGCAAGCTGTGCCTCCCTCGCCCTGACGGCGATGTAGCCCAGCTCTTCCTGGGTGGTGTCCTTGATGAGCCGCCGCTTGGCGTCAGCATTGACGTACACCTCGATCAAGGTGTCGAAGAATTGCTGCACCTCCGTGGCCGACGCCTCGCTCCAGCTCGGAACGGGGTCGTGCGCGTTGCAGTCCGGCATCATGGCGATGATCTCGGACCGCCGCGAGTTGTTGCATAGTGGGACCACCCCTGCTGGCAACTTGAAGAGCGGCCCCTTGACGGCCTTGCCGGCCTTTACAGCGACCCTTGCAGCCTTGCCGGTCAGCTCGACCTCGCCGTCGCGATCCACTTCCAGCTGGAAGAGCCGCTGGCAGAAGTGGGCATGCCCCATCACCGTGAAGTTGTGGTCGAGGCCGGGGCGGAGCTGCATGATGTCAGCTGGGTTCTTGAAAAGCCAAGCCGGCCTCCCTTATTATGCAACGGGGCGATCCGGCGGCGAAGGGAATCCGCCCCGATCATCTCGAGGGTGAGCCCCGCCCGGGTCAGCCGGAGAATGCTGGTCGTGGCGACAGCGAGCCTCCCGTCGGCGGCGTCGACATCGCCCCAATCATTGCCATGGGTCGGCGGCGCTCGGTGGACCTTGCAAAATTCCGGCGGGTCTTCATCTTCAATCCAGCACCACCGGTCGCGGAATTCATCCCACCTCTCCCTCACGGCACCATCCGGGTACGCCTCCTTGGATCTTGGGATCTAGGTGACGCAACCCGCGACGGCACCTCCCGTTTGGATTCGAGGATAAAAGTAATGGCGGAAGAGCGCCGTGTTGGGCTGCACCCCGACAAAGCCCTCGCAAAGATGCGCAAAGCAAGCCATGCACGCCACCGCATTCGTAGTGAAATCCAAGAGGTGAAAACCGAAGGTGTGCATGATGTCGCAGAAGAAATCGGAGAAAGGAGGGCATAGCCCGCAAGAAAAAAAAAGTCAACAAAGAAGGGATACCGATTTGGGGCAGGATCGGCGCAGGCGGCAGGAATGACGTGCATCGCTGGGTGCCCCGAGTTCTCTCCTCCCGTCTTCACTCCCCATAGGGGCTTGAAGGCGGCCCGGAGCTCGTGAACGTCGACTGTCGAGGGGAAGAAGAAGGCGGACCTCGTCTTGTCCCCCGACAGCGCGCTCTCCGGTGGCTCCACGGTCCCAGAGCCCTTGGCGGATTTGGGCGCCATGGCGGTCAAAGGGTCCAGAGGGTCGAGGAAGGGGGGGTGTGGCGAAGCCGCGACGACGGGCAGCGGCGAAAGCTTGCAAGAGAAAGAAGAAAGGGAACGACGGCTCTGAGATTGGAAAAGGCACGAAAGAAGGGGGAAAGTGAGCGGCGCGCCCGCGGTTATTCCTTCTTATGGGGGAGAACGCGGGCCGCCTCCTGTCACATTAACTGTGATGTGACGCATGCCAGCGAGGAGCAACCCTACGCATGTCGCCCATGTCACACACGCCTCCCCACGCCGTGCCATGCGCGGGAAGCGTGGGAGGCGCAGCGCGAAAAATTTACCGCGGTAAAAACCGCCCCGCCTGCCCGCGCACTGTTTCTGGGCATAGCCCAACAACGCGTTGCGCTTATGTGTGGCCCAGGCCCGGGGGCTCCTGTCGGTGTACAAAAAGGGGGGCACGCTTTTTGTACCCCTATAACTATGCACGGGCAGACTGAGCCACGGGCGCCGCCACGCTGAGCACGGCAAGGGAAGTAAGCCAAGGTAAGGCCGAAGCTAAGAAGAAGCGGAACGGCGCCAAGACCACAAAGAGCGAAGGGGACGAAGCAGGCCCCCCGGCAAGATCCTTGCCGGAGGGCGGTTTTTGCAAACCCGGCAAGACCCTTGCCGAGGCAGCTCACCACACACCTACGGAGCGGGTCACCCTTGAGTCCACTGCCCCCATGGGGCAAAGATTCGGGAGGCATCCCCGTGGTGGAATGCAGATCTTTGTGAAGACATTCAAGATCAGATGCACACTTTAGAAGACGATGATCCTTGGCAGGATCCCAGCCAGGGAGGACCACAAGGCCCCCGGCAAGAACCTTGCTGGGGATGACAGCAGGCACCATGGCAAGAACCTTGCCGGGACCCCGGCAAGACCCTTGCCGGGGCCACGACAAGGCCCTTACCACGAACACCCATGGGGCCAACACTAGGCCCGCGCCAGTCACGCCTCCGCCACCACTCGCATGCAGCTGCCAACCCAACCAGCTGGGCAGGCACCTGCGTGGCAGCATGCAAATCCTCGTGGAGACCCACCGCTTCGCCACTTCAGCTGCCTGCTCGCCTACATGGCGTCGTGAGCACTGCTGGCCAGGGCGCGTGTTGACGCGAGAGGGAGCGGCGATGGACAAGACGGGGCTCCCCCTCGCCCCCGATAAAGCAAGGACACCTAAGCAAGGCGCATTAAATGCGCCTTGTCATGTAATGCAAGCAGGAGTAGGGTTTTCCGCATCCCTGCGGCCCGAACCTAGGTAAAGGAACCGCGTGCTATCTGTTTGATCCGCTCTTTTCACAACCCCGCGCCCCGCAACCGTAGTAGGGATTGTTGTGATCCCATAGGTGTCGTTCCCACCGACAACTAATCACCAACACAATACTCCACCGTGGATCCTCTCTCGTCAACCTACGAGAGGGCCATCCACGGTACTCACACTTATCTTGAGAGGCTTTTAGTAGTATCCATTTACTTGTCTATGAACTGCATAGGCGACTAAGTAGTCCTTTACCACGGACGCGGCTATTCGAATAGTTTATACCCTGCAGGGGTGTACTTCGTCACACATGTTTCCACCACTTAGCGTCTGCACATGGTATGTGCTCGGCAGACTTCAAGCGAAAGCCGACGTGGGTGTAGACCACGACCTGACTAACCACACAAGTCTCTAGTCCAAGTTTATCGCCTATTCGGGTTCCATCCGCAGGGAGTCCTGCCGAGGTTTCCACTAAAGGCCCCGAACGATGTGTGCAGGGTTCCCGAGACACCAAACGGGCGAATCGGTACACCGTGCCACGTGCCTACCGCAACACAGCCCACCCCTATGGTCAGCACTGTGCGCGGCCCCCAGCATACTACAAACACCAAAAACTACTTGCAACTCCTGGACAGAGGACGAGAGGGGTCAGTAAGTCGAGCGGGGTCATATTTTAGGGCCCAAAGTGTGGTAGTAGCTGATCTTAAATCACACATACAGATCTCAGTTCTTAGGTACGGCCTCAATGAAACAACCCACCATGTACTCCTACATGGCCTCTCATCGATACCTTTACCAAAACATGTTCAACACTACACTCTCGTTACCGGTACAACCTTTCACTCCAGTTCATCACCCCGTTGAGCCAGACCTGACGCAACTCTAAGCATAACAAGCATAGCATGGTAGGAAACACAAATATGGCTCAATCAACTCCTACACATGTTAGTGGGTTTCATCTAGTTACTGTGGCAATGAAAGGTCATGCAAAGGAAGTGGGTTCAACTACCGCAGCACACAGCAGTTTGAATGTTGTCTTAATGCAGTAAACAAGAGCAGAAGCAAGAACATGGGTCTGTATCGGAATGATCAATGGGTTGCTTGCCTGATGTAGTGGTAGTAGGGTACTGCCTTCAGACGGATATTCAGGGTTATCCTCGGAGGCAGAACCTACCACGAAAGACATACCGAACATAATCATCACATGACGATATGCAAAAATATGATGAATGCTATGACATGGCAATATGAATGTGTCTTGGCCTAATGCAAGCTAAAACAGAAAGGAATGAACTCATTTGAATCAAAGATTCAAATGTTAGCTCATTTAACATAGCCATATTAGTGCATCATCTTATATTGCTTAAACAGCAAGGTTAACTTGTTCTGACATGCATGAAACCAGTACCAGTGGATAGATTGACTTTTTTGATCAAAATCCATATATAAATCTTTGCATTTGGAGTTACAGATTAATTTCTATGAATTTTTGAAGTTTGCAACAATTTTCTGGAATTTCCTGTATAAGAATAATTCCAGTAATTGGATTAATGCGTCAGCATTGCGTCCGGGTGACGGCAGTGGTCAAAGGGGACGTCCAGGTCAACCTGACCAGTGGGTCCCGCGTGTCACTAGTTATTTAAACTAACTAAATTTAGTTAAAACTAACCTAGGTTAATTAGCAGTGGGGGGGCACTTGTCATAAACTCAGAGGAGTCAACCTGGGCCCACCCAGTCAAGGTCAACGGGTCAAACCCGCCGGCGTTTAACTGCCAGCGAGGCCAAACGCGGCGGTGGAAGTGCATTAGTGTGTTCCGGCGACCAAATGGACGGCGGAGACCATCTACGGGTAGCTGGGGGCAAGCCGTGGTGTTTGGTTGCGGTGGTTGAGCTCGGGGTGGCTGGAAACGTCGCCGGCGACGAGCTTGGCGGTCGTCGGAGTCGGGTGAAGACGAGCCCGAGGCTACGGGGCACGACGAGGCGCGTGGTGAGGTGCGTTGGGCTCCTGGGAATGCAGTGAGTGTGTTGGACACGGTGGTGTGGCCGGTGGTTGGCCGGAGACACGTCGGCGACGAACTCGGCGGTGGCGCGTGCGGTGAAGCTTCGTGCAGTTGCTACGGTGCACGAGAAAGCAAACGGAGAGGATGGAAAGGTAGCTGAGCTCACGGCGGTCACGTAGAAATGGACGGCGCGGTCGGGGACGAGCTGATGCGGTGGTGACGACGAAGGGGATCTCTGGCGGTGGTCGATGAAGAGGGGGTCGGTGGAGGTGTTACAGAGCGCGCGAGCGCTCGGGGCTTGGCCTGCTCGATGTAGTCGACGATGGCGTAGCGAACGGACACGGTGGCGCAGCACGGGGACGACGGAGGGCGCGACTACGTCGGCGGTGCGGCGGCAGGTGCGTCGGCCATGGTGCGGAAGAGCGAGGGAGAGAGGCAGGGGGCGAGTGAGGTGTCCACAGGGTCGGGGCGGCGACGTGGAGCCTGCCCAGGGTCCAGGCACGTGAAGTGGCAAGCTGCTGGCGCCGTGGCAAGCTCGCGCTCGCCGGCGTCAGCTCTCTGCCTGCCTGGCGGGGACGAAGCAGCTAGCTGGCATGGGCCAGCACAGCGCTGGGCCGCCAGGTGGGCCGGCTGATGGGCTGCGGACACGTAAGTTCTCTCCCTCTCTTTAAATTTCTGTTTTCTATTTTTCTGTAGGTTTGTGGCTTTATTAAAAATAGCTAGGCACTTCTAAAAATCCTGAAAATAATCAGAGGCTCCGTTTAGAATATTTCCAACATCCCACTCTTATCTTTAGAATTATTTGAGCATCTAAAATATTTACTAGCATTTAAATGCCCAAATGCAACTTACATATAATTTAATTCAATGACCTTCTGTTGAACTAGAAAATTGTGCACCAATTTTGCCAGAGGTTCTAACCCAAGACAAAGAGGGTGAACTTTTTAGAAGGGCATTTCAGGTTCATTGAAAATATTTTTAGTAAACCCTAGTTGATTTCAGGGGGGGTGCTGGGGGTTTTGTCTTCCCCAATTCAAGTTTCTGATGAAAAGTAGACATGATGCAACACGCTAATGCATGGACTAGCTAGGATGTGACAGCTGATCATTAAGCAAGTCCACCAAAGTCCATACTTTGTTCTGATACATGGATCCTATCTCGGATTTCATGGCTCCCAGCCATTTGTTGGAATCCGGGCCCACCATTGCTTCTCCATAGCTCGTAGGTTCACTGTTGTCCAACAACATGACCTCTAAGACAAGGTTACTGTACTACTCAGGATCTGTGCATACCCTTGTCGACCTACGAGGTTCAATAGTAACTTGATCTGAAGCTTCATGGTCATGATCTTCAGCTTCCTCTTCAACTGACGTAGGTGCCACAGAAACATCTTTCTGTGTTGTGCTACTCCCTGGTTGAAGTAAAGGTTCAACAACCTCATCAAGTTCTACCTTCCTCCCACTCAATTCTTTAGAGAGAAACTCCTTCTCTAGAAAGGATCCATTTTTAGCAAGAAAGACCTTGCGTTCGGATTTGAGATAGAAGGTGTACCCAACTGTTTCCTTATGGTATCCTATGAAGACGCAGTTTTCCACTTTGGGTTCGAGCATATCCGGCTGAAGCCTTTTCACATAAGCGTCGCAGCCCCAAACCCTAAGAAACGAAAACTTTGGTTTCTTGCCAAACCGTAGTTCATACCGTGTCGTCTCAACGGATTTACATGGTGCCCTATTTCAAGTGAATGTAGTTTTCTCTAATGAATATCCCCAAAACGATAGTGGTAGATCGGCAAGAGACATCATAGAAGGCACAATATCCAATAAGGTACGATTATGATGTTCGGACACACCATTACGATGTGGTGTTCCAGGTGGCATCAACTTTGAAACAATTACATATTTTCTTAAGTGATTGCCAAACTCATAACGTAGATATTCTCCCATTTGACCAGATCGTAGGAATTTAATATTCTTGTTCTGATGATTCTCAACTTCACTCTTAAATTACTAGAACTTTTCTAACATTTCAGACTTATGCTTCATTGAGTAAACATACCCATATCTACTCAAATCATCGGTGAAGGTGAGGAAATAACAATATCCACCGCGTGCGTTAACACTCATCGGACCGCACACATTGATGTCTACTACGCAACTTTATTCTTGTAGACACGTGTTGGGCCTCCAAGCACAGAGTTTTGTAGGACAGTAGCAATTTTCCCTCAAGTTGATGACCTAAGGTTTATCAATCTGTGGGAGGTGTATGATGAAGATGGTCTCTCTCAGACGACCCTGCAATCAAATACAAGAAATCTCTTGTGTCCCCAACACATCCAATACAATGGCAATTTGTATAGGTGCACTAGTTCGGCGAAGAGATGGTGATATAAGTGTAATATGGATGGTAGAAATATATTTTTATAATCTGAATAAATAAAACAGCAAGGTAGCAAATAGTAAACATGCACAAAAACGGTATTGCAATGCTTGAAAATGAGAACATAAGAAGAAATCGTTTGTAGGGTACAAAACCACCTTGAAGCTATTCTTTCCGATCGATCTATCCAATAGTTTGTGCTAAAATAACAACAAATAATTACAGATTCATAATACTCAATCCACCACCAAGAACTTCAAAGAGTGCCCCAAGATTTCCACCGGAGAAACAAAAGACAAGAACGTGCATGAACCCCTACGCGTAGATTACCTCAATGCCACCGCGGGAATCCGCAAGTTGAGTGCCAAAAAACATATCAAGTGAATCAATATGATACCCCATTTTCACCACGAGTATTCATATGCAAGACATATATCAAGTGATCTCAAATCCATAAAAGTATTCAATCCGATAACAACGAAATCTCAAAGGAAAACACTCAATTCATCACAACAAGATAGAGAGGGGAAAACACCATATGATCCGACTATATTAACAAAGCCCGCGATACATCAAGATCGTGCGATCTCGAGAACACGAGAGAGAGAGAGAGAGAGAGAGAGAGAGAGAGAGAGAGAGAGATTAAACACATAGCTACTGGTACAAACCCTCATCCCCGAGGGTGGACTACTCCCTCCTCATTGTGGTGGCCGCCGGGATTATGAAGATGGCCACCGGAGATGATTCCCCCCTCCGGCAGGGTGCTAGTACGGGTCAAGATTGGTTTTCGATGGCTACAGAGCCCTGCGGCGGTGGAACTTTTGATCTAGGTTTATTTCTGATGGTTTCTCTATTTATAGGATGTTTGGGCGTCGGTTTCACGCGAAGATGGGCCTCCAGGTGAGCCAGGCCCATCAGGCGTGCCTTGGTGGGTTGTGCCCTCCTCGTGGCTCTTCTTGCCCTCCCACAAAGCTTCGGGGGTCTCTTTTGTTCCAAAAACAATTCTTCAAAAAGTTTCATCTCATTTGGAGAACTTTCATTTCTACACAAAAACAACACCACGGTAGTTCTGGTGAAAACAGCGTCTGTCCGGGTTAGTTCCATGGAAATCATACCAAAACCATATAAAATTGTTGTAAACAGGGCATTAATACTTCATAAATTATACATACGTTGGAGATGTATCAGCATCCCCAAGCTTAATTCCTACTCATCCTTGAGTAGGTAAATGATAAAAGAAATAATTTATGAAGTGTGAATGCTAGCAAAGTGCATAAGTTTGATCAATGATAATTTCGATCACTTTTCCTATCATCATAATAGCAACTCTTTCTTATAAATCTTCTTACGTTAAGGTAGCAACCAATTCACATGTTAAGGTTCAAATGATGAATTCTCTTGAAACTCAACAACCTATGTTCTCAGTCACAAAGCAATTGTAATTCAACTTATTCAACAGAGTTTAAGTATGAGCTCCACATACTCAACCATCATATTGTCTTCTATGATTGCTAACACTCACCGCATACACATAAGCAAAACTTCTCAACCAGACACGTAGAAAGATAGGGGTTTATTGTTTTGCCTCCCAACGTATTCACCTCAAGGGTGATGTCAACAATAATAACTCATGCTACCTATATCCAACTATATATGTGCGTAGATCTTTCCTCACCACATGATGCTTGCCAGAAGATAAAAATAAAAAGGAATATAGAGAAAAACTTTGACTCTTTGAATAAAAGTAAATACTGAAAAGTAAAAGATATGCCCTTCACAGAGGGAAGCAGAGGTTGCCATGAGCTTATTTGTTTGTATGCCCAACCCCTTAGTGCAAAATAACGTCACGTTATATTGCCCCTTATGATAGCAACCTTTATTATGCAGTCTGTCGCTTTTATTATTTGCCATCACAAGTTTGTACAATGCTCAATTTTCTCTTACACTAAATGATCTAACACTTTTAGAAGCAATTTTTATTGCCTTATTGCACCGATGACAACTTACTTGAAGGATCTTATTCAATTTCAACCCCTAGGTAGGTATGGTGGACTCTCGAAAATAAGATTTGGGTTTAAGGGTTTTGGATGCACAAGTAGTATCTCTACTTGGTGCGGAATTTTTGGCTAGCAAAGATGGGGGTAAGCACCACATGTTGAAGGATCTATGCAAATATAACTTCTATGGGAATATGAACAAACATAAATCATTACGTTGTCTTCCTTGTCCAACATCAACAATTGGCATCTAATACTTTGATGGGGGCTCACAATCACAAAAGATTTCCAAGATAGTGTATTTTGCATGTGAAAGTTCTCTTCCTTTATAGTAAAAAAAAAGAAAGTTCTCTTCCTTCTACTAACCATTCATGAATTGCTTATATGACCAATATTGTGATTGTCAAACTTCAAAAGATTTAACTTTCTAACCCAATGTGAATCTACCACTAGTCATGATATAATTTCAACTTCATGATTTTCAATTCATTCAACAATGTACTCAAAGGATATAATTGAAGCACAAGAGTAAATGACAAGCTACTCCAAGAAGATATAAGTGTAGATCAAGCGAGTAGTTAAGTAAATAAGTAGCTAATTGTGGACTCTCTCTTATTTAAAAGTTTCAGATCTAAGTATTTTATTAAAACATCAAGCAAAATGAAAATAAATGACATTTCAAGGATAGCACAACTCATATGCAAAAGCAAAAACTTAGGCTCAACCGATACTAACCGATAATTGTTGAAGAAAAAAGGTGGGGATGCCTACCAGGGCATCCCCAAGCTTAGATGCTTGAGACTTCTTGAAATATTATCTTAGGGTACCTTGGGCATCCCCAATCTTGAGCCTTGTGTCTCCTTAATTGCTCTCATATCATGGTTTTCCTAAATCTCAAAAGCTTCATCCACACAAAACTCAACAAGAACTCGTGAGATAAGTTAGTATAAACCAATACAAAAACCTTATCATTCTCTACTGTAGCAAATCATTAAAATTATTATTCCACATTGCATTCTAAATTCCTCTGTATTAAATACTCCTATCCTCAAATAGAATCATTAAACAAGCAAACATATGCAAACATAACAGCAATCTGCCAAGACAGTACAGTCTGTAAAGAATGCAAGAGTATCAATACTTCCCTAACTCCAAAAGTTATGATAATTGTCCACACTGTAGAAAATTTATCAGAGCTCATTTTGCAAAAAGTTTCAACATTTTATCACATCCTGACTTTTCTAGGGAATTTATGCAACATCGGTAAACTTTCTGTTTTCAAACAGCAACATGTATACTTGCAAAATAAGCATGGCAAAGACTATCATTGCTACTTTTATTGAAATAAAATATGAAAAACATTATTTTAAATAATAGCAATAAAATCCTAGAAAAATGAAATGATGCTCCAAGCAAAACACATATCATGTGACGAATAAAAACATAGCTCCGAGTGAGGCTACCGATAATGTTGGAGACGAAAGAGGGGATGCCTTCCGGGGCATCCCCAAGCTTAGTTGCTTGCATATTACTTGGATATTAACTTGGGGTGCCTTGGGCATCCCCAAGCATAGGGTCTTGTCACTTTTTATTCCCCTCATATCAATATCTCACCCAAAACTTGAAAAGTTCATTCACACAAAACTTAACGAAAATTCGTGAGATAGGTTAGTATGATAAAGAGCAAACCATTTCACTTTGGTACTGTGAAGGATAAGATTCATAATTGTTTCCACACAATGCCTAATGTATAAATTCATTTCCACAATTTATATTTAGCAATATAAACCATGGAAACTGCAATACAAGCAAACTATGCAATGAAAACAGAATCTGTCAAAAACAGAATCTGTCAAAAACAGAACAATCTGTAATGATATGGATAAGTACCATACTTCTACTACTCGAAAAATTCTGAAAAATAGGAAAACCTGGGTAATTTGTATATCTATCACCTGTAAAAACTCAGATCAAAAGCAAGTTCCAGCGAATTTTTCAAATTCCTGGATTGAGCGCCAAAGTTTCTATTTTTGGACAGAATCAAGTCAACAATCATCCACACTATCCCAAAGGCTTTACTTGGTACTTTATTGAAACAAAAGCTATAAAACATGATTACTATAGTAGCTAATCATGTGAACACACAAAAAACAGTAGGTAAAAGTGTAGGGTTGTCTTCCAACAAGCGCTTTTCTTTAATGCTTTTTAGCTAGGCATGATGATTTCAATGATGCTCGCATAAAAGATAATGATTGAAACATGAAAGAGAGCATCATGAATCATATGTTCCTCTCTCATAATAATTTTCAGTAGCATCATGAATAGATTCATAAATATAACCATCACATAAAGCATTCTTTTTCATGATCCAAAAGCATAGAAAATTTATTACTCTCCATATAAGCAATTGTATTCTCATTCACAATGGTGGGAGTATCATATGATACTAGAATACCATAAATTGTATCCACATTAAAATATTAATGTTCATAAAAGGGATATTCAAAATTATGACAATAATTATCACTACTTTTTATAACATAAGTATCATCACAATAATCATCATAAGTAGGAGGCATGCAATCATCATAGCAAATTTTATCATTCGAAGTGGGGGGACTAAAAAGATCATCTTCATTAAGCATAGCATCCCCAAGCTTGGGACAAACATTAATTGCAGCAAATAAATTCTCAAACATGTTATTATCATCAAACATAGCATCCCCAAGCTGGTGGCTTGGCATATCATAAACATAATCACTCTCATCATTAATAGTATGAATAGCACCAATGGTATAACAATTGCTATCATCATAATTTCCCAAGTTGGTTCCAAAAAGATTTCCAAGATTATAAGAAGTACCACTATCTTCCCAATCATAATCATCACAACAAGCAATGGGCAAAAGAAAATCATCATCAATAGTGCTCTCGGACATTGTGCCATAAGACAAAGAAGAAATATCATCATCAAGTGCATCATCCTCCACAACTATTTTTGTTTCATTTTCATGAGGCACACCAATAATAGGAGCAACATTATTTGGGAGATATACCTTTTCACCTCTATTCTTTCTTCTTCTTTTCTTCTTCTTCACCACATCATGTGTGGGTTTAATTAAAATTTTCAAGCTTCTTATCGATGAGATTGGTTGAATAGGGAGCTCCTCCTCGTCACCTATTTCATCATGAGAGACAATACGAGGGAAAGTGGAAATCTTTACCCTTTCATTAGTATTTGTTTTATATTCTATTGGTTTTCCCATCTTTCTATAGTTGGCAATATAAGCATTCTCATTGCAATTTACCATGCAAAACCTATGGATGTCGTTTAGTTTAGTTTCGTTGTTGTCTGTGAGTATGAATACTTCAAACCAACTATTTTATGTGTCAATTCTTCAATCCCCCAAAATAGACAAAGCTCATTATAAAGTTCAAAGGTGATCAAATCATTACAATATTTGGCCATGATTCGATCATGAAAAAGTTTGCATTGGAGATTAAGATGACCAACCTTATTGCAAAGTTCACAAGTAATAGGACAAAGAATTTTGTAGAAAATTCATCTATCACTTTGAGAAAATAATTGGTTTCATCATGTTTATGCTTCTTGCAAAATTTATCTTCCCTATAAGGCGCGTCTTCACAAACTTTATGCACTCCACAAAAATGGACATGCTTATAAGAAACATTTTGTCATGACTTGTGCAATTATCATTAGCATTTTGGATATTCAAAGAATTAATACTAACAACACTACAATCATGCTCATCATTCAAATATTTTGTGCCAAATATTTTATTGACTTCTTCTTCTAACAATTGAGCACAATTTTCTGATCCATCATTTTCAAGAAAGATATTATAAAGATGATCAATAATATGATGCAACCTCTATTCCATTTTTATGTAGTTTTCCTTTATAAACCAAACTAGTGATAAACAAGAAACTAAAAGATTCAATTGTAGGATCTAAAGATATGCATTTAAGCACTCACCTCCCCGGCAATGGCGCCAGAAAAGATCTTGATGTCTACTATGCAACTTTATTCTTGTAGACACGTGTTGGGCCTCCAAGCGCAGAGTTTTGTAGGACCATAGCAATTTTCCCTCAAGTGGATAACCTAAGGTTTATCAATCCGTAGGAGGTGTAGGATGAAGATGCTCTCTCTCAAACGACCCTGCAATCAAATACAAGAAATCTCTTGTGTCCCCAACACAACCAATACAATGGCAATTTTTATAGGTGCACTCGTTCGGCGAAGAGATGGTGATACAAGTGTAATATGGATGGTAGAAATATATTTTTATAATCTGAATAAATAAAAACAGCAAGGTAGCAAATAGTAAACGGGAACAAAAACAGTATTGCAATGCTTGAAAATGAGGCATAGGGTCCGTACTTTCGCTAGTGCATTCCCTCAACAATGGTAATATAATTGGATCATATAGCCACCCCTCAAAGTGCGATGAAGAATCACTCCAAACTTCCTATATAGCGGAGGACATAAGAAGAAATTGATTGTAGGGTACGAAACCACCTCGAAGCTATTCTTTTTGATCGATCTATCCAAGAGTCCGTACTAAAATAACACCAAACAATTTCAGATTCATAATACTCAATCGAACACAAATAACTTCAAATAGTGCCCCAAGGTTTCTACCGGAGAAACAAAAGACGATAACGTGCATCAATCCCTACGCGTAGATTACCCTAATGTCACCGCGGGAATCCGCAAGTTGAGTGCCAAAACACATATCAAGTGAATCAATATGGTACCCCCATTGTCACCACGAGTATTCATATGCAAGACATATATCAAATGCTCTCAAATCCATAAAAGTATTCAATCCGATAACAACGAAATATCAAAGGAAAAAAATCAATTCATCACAAGAAGATAGAGAGGGGAAAACATCATATGATCCGACTATATTAACAAAGCCCGCGATACATCAAGATCATGCAATATCAAGAACATGGGAGATAGATTAAACACATAGCTACTGGTACAAACCCTCAACCCTGAGGGTGGACTATTCCCTCCTCATCGTGGTGGCCACCGGGATGATGAAGATGGCCACCGGAGATGATTTCCCCATCCGACAGGGTGCCAGAATGGGAATCAATTGGTTTTTGGTGGTACAAAGCCCTGCGGCAATGGAACTTCTAATCTAGGTTTATTTCTGATGGTTTCTCTATTTATAGGATTTTTGGGCGTCGGTTTCACACGAAGATGGGCCTCGAGGTGAGCACAACCGACGGATGTGATCCAGGCCCACCAGGAGCGCCCTGGTGGGTTGTGCCCTCCTCATGGCTCTTCTGGCCCTCCCACGAAGCTTCGGGGGTCTCTTTTGTTCCAAAAAATTCGTCAAAAAGTTTTAGCTCATTTGGAGAACTTTCATTTCTGCACAAAAAACAACACCACGGTAGTTCTGCTAAAAACAGCGTCAGTCCGTGTTAGTTCCACGCAAATCATACAAAAACCATATACAATTGTTGTAAACATGGCATGAATACTTCATAAAATTATAGATACCTTGAGACGTATCACACATCAGCATGTATGATTTCTAACAAGTCATTTGCCCGTTCCATTGTTCGTGAAAACAGGGTTTTAGTCATCTTGCCCATGAGGCATGGTTCGCATATGTCAAGTGATTCAAAATCAAGTGACTCCGAAAGTCCATCAACATGGAGTTTCTTCACGCGCTTTACACCAATATGAGCTAAGCGGCAGTGCCACAAGAAAGTGGTACTATCATTATCAACTCTACATCTTTTGGAATCAATGTTATGAACACGAGTCTCACTATGATCGAGATTCAATGATCCATTCACATTGGGTGCATGCCCATAGAAGGTATTATTCATGTAAACAGAATAACCATTATACTTTGACTAAATGAATAACCATATTGCAATAAACATGATCTAATCATGTTCATGCTCAACACTAATCTCGAAGGTAGAGGGAGCGTACTATGGTGATCACATCAACCTTGGAAACACTTCCAACACATATCGTCACCTTGCCTTTAGCTAGTCTCCGTTTATTTCACAACTTTTGTTTTGAGTTACCAATATTAATAAATTGTCAGGGAACACAAACAGGGGTATACATTTCCCCCCGACTCGTGCACGAACCAGTCAAGGCCATGCTAGCGTACTGGAGACCAAGAGCTTCAAAGGACCAACATGTAGACCAAGAGGACTGTCGGTGTCAAAACCGGCGGATCTCAGGTAGGGGGTCCTGAACTGTGCGTCTAGGCGGATGGTAACAGGATACAAGGGACACAATGTTTTTACCCAGGTTCGGGCCCTCTCGATGGAGGTAAAACCCTACTCCTGCTTGATTAATATTGATGATATGGGTAGTACAAGAGTAGATCTACCACGATATCAGAGAGGCTAGACCCTAGAAGCTAGCCTATGGTATGATTGTTGTTGTTGTTCTACGGACTAAACCCTCTGGTTTATCTAGACACCGGAGGGGCTAGGGTTACACAGAGTCGGTTACAATGGGAGGAGATCTAAATATCCGTATTGCCAAGCTTGCCTTCAACGCCAAGGAAAGTCCTATCCGGACACGGGATGAAGTCTTCAATCTTGTATCTTCATAGTCCAACAGTCCGGCCAAAGGTTATAGTCCGGCTATCCGGACACCCCCTAATCCAGGACTCCCTCAGTAACCCCTGAACCAGGCTTCAATGACGACGAGTCCGACGCGCAGATTTTCTTCGGCATTGCAAGGCGGGTTCCTCCTCCGAATACTTCATAGAAGATTTTGAACACAAGGATTGTGTCTGGCTCTGCAAAACAAGTTCCACATACCACCGTAGAGAGAGAATAACTTTTTCACAAATCTAATATGTTGACGTATCCTATAGTGTGACATCACACCACAGCCAAGTCTTTATTCAAATCGTTTTTTATCGTCCCACCTCAGCGCGTTTTGCGAGGCGGTTTCCTTGGCACGTCTTGTCGAAGCAGAGATTGTGTCCCCTTATCCCGGGATTTTCATCAATACGGGCGTGGGTAACCCAACCGTGCCATTGATTATGGCGCTTGGGGGATAATCGAGCTTTACCAGGCTGGTGGGGATGCATAGTTTTGGCCGCCCATATAAGGGGATAAGGATCCACCTTTTCATCCACGCCTTCTTCCTCCTTTGCTCATCCATTTTCGCACTCTCGAGCTCCAGCGCCCAAGTCCGCATTCCCCACCTCAACCTTCTCCAACCATGTCTGGAGCGGGAGGCGGGTGGATGGTCTCCTCCGTCACGGAGGGACACATCAAAAAGCTAAGGAGAGCCGGATACCTACCCGAGGACATCGTGCACCAGCTTCCAGATGAGGGGCAACTCATCCCCACCCCCAGGCCCCATGAGAGGGTGGTGTACCTCACCCATTTCCTCCGCGGACTGGGCTTCCCACTCCACCCATTCGTCCGGGGGCTCATGTTCTACTACGGCCTGGACATCCACGATCTGGCCCCGAACTTCATCCTCAACATCTCGGCGTTTATCGTCGTGTGAGAGGCCTTCCTACGCATCAAGCCCCACTTCAGCTTATGGCTGAAAACCTTCAATGTGAAGCCGAAGGCAGTGGGCGGCCGCCAGCCGGAGTGCGGAGGCGCCATGGTGGGCAAGATGCCCAACGTTATATGGCTCGAGGGCTCCTTCGTGGAGACCATAAAGGGGTGGCAATCGGGGTGGTTCTACATCACCGAGCCACGTGACCCTGAATGGGCAGTGGCCCCCGAGTTCCGATCCGGCATCCCCATGTGGCTCACCTCCTGGCAAGAGAAGGGCCTGTCCTGGGGTAATTTGGGAGAGCTGACCGGGCTCCAAACCTGCGTCCAAAACCTGGTGGACAAGAAGGTCAAACTTGTCAACGTAGTATAGGTCATGCTCAACTGCCGGATCCTCCCGTGTCAATGATGGGCTTTTAACTTGTGGGAGTTCGACCCGTCCCAGCACCAAACTCTGACCAGGCTCTTCGATACAACACACAAGTATGCCTGGAAGGTGCTATTCAAGGGCGCCGAGGTTCCCCCTCCCGCTACCGACGATCGTGGATTCTGTGCAAAGAGCCAAGCCAGCATAGTAAGTTGTTTTACCTTTTATAGGATACTCGTTTTTCATAGTTTGACTCTATGCGGGATCTAAGCTCCCGCACCCTTGACACGACTGGTAGGAGAAGGCCGGACAGATCGACTGTCCGGCTCCTCTGCCCGAAGGCCCAGCAGACGCCCGCTTGACGAAGCTGCTGGTTCTGGCACCTTACGTGGTGCCGGAGAAGAAGGCCAAGAAGAAGGCCACATGAGCCTGGAAGAGTTCTCGGCGTTCGGTGGTGTCGGACTCATCGTCCGATGACTTCGAGGCGCACTCCTCCCATCAAGACGAGGAGGAGGAAAGAGAGGTTTCTTCCCCAGCAGGGGGAGAAAATAAAAGGAAGGCCGCCCCAACTGGGGAGGCCGGAGGGTCCAAGAAGGGGAGGACCCTTCCTCCGAACTACTTCACCAACGCCGCCGACAACGAGGAGGAGTGGCCGCCCAGGGCCAAGCCCCTGGTGAAGTCATAAGTATTCGGACACTAGATGGACTCATAGTGTTCCTTTATCGCACATCTTTCCCTGACGCCGAATGTAATCATGCAGTCTGCCCCGAGCCCGGATCGACGTGTCGTCGAGCGGCTCCTTGAATTCGTCCGATGTGAATAGCCTTTCACTTCCGGCCACCTCCTCCCCTCGCCCTGCGGACAATGCCGAGGTATTGTCCAAAGAGGTTCCAAATCGAGGGGAGGCAGTCCTGGGGGCGCCTCAAGGGGACGTCCCGGACTCTAGGCGCAAGGGGGGCAGGACCCCCAGGGGCTCCATGTCCGTCCTTGGGCCGATCACCGCACCGGAACCTTCATCGGTCACAGAGTCCGACAGGCGGCCTCCCGCTAAGAAGGGCAAGCCTACCGCGCCGATGACCTCCATCCAACCGGAGGCACCGGATAACTTGCTGGAGGTGCTTAACGGCGCCTCCATCGACGAGGAGCATCGCACTATTATGAGTGCGGTGATCCAGAAGGTTCAGTCCGCCAAGAGCGGGCTAACTGAAGCCTGTGCCAGCCTGTTGACAGGCTTTGAGGTACGTAGAAAATATATGAAAATATTACAGCATAGACAGTAGCCCCTGAAGCTTTGTTTGGCGTTCACAACGAAAAGGCGAATAGAGGATCTAAAAATATTCACAGGAGTTTAACATAATTATGTCGATATGCGTATGTAGGCTTCGTTGTTGGCCTCTGCCGCACCGACTGCGGAGGTTGACGCATTGAAGCAGAACCTCGAGAGGTCCAAGCAAGAGCTCGGCATTGCCAAGAAGAAGCTCGAGGAAAAAGAAGGTAAGTAATAACTTATGGAGTATATGTTAAAAATACGTAGTTGCAAAAAATGACAGGATCGTTATTGGTGTCCTAGGGGCCACGACTGAGGTGGCGACCCTGAAGCAAGCACTTTCCAAGGCCGAAGAGAAGGTGGCCACGGAGCGCACCGAGTGGGAGAAACATGAGGCGCGAGTTGGCGAGGTACAACAAGAGCTCCAGGCTCTCATGAAAAAACACGAGAGTTTGGACCTTGACTCAAAGACGCGAGAGTACGAGCTCGCAGCGGCCCTCGAAAGCGCCAAGTCTGCCAAGGCCGAAGCCCAGAAAGGCCTCCAGGAAGTTGAGGCGATGAAGAAGATAGTGGCGGCTAAGGCATTCTTTATTCAAAGAAAGCACATGAAAGTGAATTACTTGTTACTTACCCGAGTCCGGAGCTCACGAGGAGCATTCGCAGATTTGCCCCGTAGCGTGTCAGATGCCGCCGGCTTCTATCGGGCCGAAGAGGGAATATCAACGGAGAAGGTGTTCTGGTCTCAGTATGCTGAGGCCGGACACCCTGTGCCCTTGAGCGACCAGCTGAAGCAGCTGGTCGAGCTCCATAAGGTGGCCGAGGAGGCCATGAAGGGTCTCATAGTCCGGCTGTGGCCTGAGGAGGCAGTGCTTGGGAGCTAGTTCGGGCTGGTGAGGCGGCTGGTGGATGCATGTCCACGACTTGAAGTCATCAAGCGCTCCGTCTGCATCGAAGGTGCCCGTAGGGCGCTTGCCCGTGCTAAAGTGCACTGGGGCAAGATGGATGCTGAGAAGCTTGTGAAGGACGGGCCACCGCAGGGCAAGGAGCATCGCCAGCCCGAGATGTATTACGAGGGCGTCCTGAAGGGTGCCCGCCTTGTGGCGGATGAATGTTCCAAGGATGTAATATTTGAGTAAACTTGTTTGTTTTATCCTGTGCGTTGAAAACTTGTTCATATGCGCTATGCAACGCTTGTTTTAATTTAAAATATTACCTTCTATGCGGCCGTTTATTAAACTTGAGAGATGGCGAGTCGTTGGCTTCTGCCCCCATGCCACGAGTGCTGGGGTGTTCGGGATAAAACCTGAGCACTCTTTTTCCCATTCTTGGGTCCTTCGAGGGAGGTGCTCAGCATGACGAACAATGCAATTAGACTATAGTGCATTATCACTCTCACTTAGCTAGAGAATTCTATAATCTTAAATTTCGGCGAAGCCCCTAGTGTTCGAAAGACCGAGTTCGGGGCTCTATACACGCCTTAGGCCGAACAAAGCCGTCTCAAGCGGCATAAGTCTTTGAGGACTCGAAACCTCTCGAACAGCGACCAGCTCTCGCCCTATCATGACAGTCAGTTTTAGCTTTCTCTACTGAGGTGCTTAGCCCAGCTGAACCGGGGCACAATCACAGTAGTTCTCCCAGCGCTACCTTAGCCGATATAACGGAACGTAAGGTGCCAAAACATGGGAGCCGGGCAAACCCAACTATTGACCCAAGACATGATTCGGAGCTGATGCATATAATGCTATAAGTTCGCGGTGCCGCACTTGTGAAAGTGTTCGGACTTCTCGCGTCGTATGATGGGGTGCTTAAGCCCCTAGCGTATTAGCCGTACCAAAGTGTACGGGTGCTGAATGTCACGAATGAACATATATACATAAAAGATAAAGGAATAGAGAATGCAATAATAGACTGGAGCTATGCATTTTTATTTTGAAAAGGTGCATTAAAGCATAACAATACAAATGGTGCGATAGGCAAGAGATGGTACTCTCTGACATGTCCCCTCCAGGGGAGAGCTGCGGAAAGGTATTTAAAGAAGGTATTTTGCTCGTTATAGAGACCACCTGGTAATTCCATAATGCGACGTAGCTTTCTGCCTCCCTGGGTGTTGTATCATGTGTTCGGCAATTGTACTGCCGAGCAAGTATTCCAGAGAGTAAGGTCCTGGAAGTAAGAAAAATAATAGAATCGGCAGCCCCTAGTGCGGTTGAGCCGTGTATTGGGACGTGCCGTGGTCATGCCCCTCCCCCTGTGCCCATGGTATTGTCAGAGCATAATTATGTATGCGTAGCATGGATTTCGCCATTTTGCTAGGGCTGGGGTTGGGGCCACATTGCTACGCTTGCTTGGCATGTGCCAGGCGGTCTTGTTGTAAGTTACTGTGAGCGCGCTTGACGGTGTCCGGACGTTTTATTGCTAGACTGGAGAATTGCCTTGAGAGGCTGCTTTGTACTTCTGCTGCGAGGGCCGCAGTATGCTCCTCTGTTCGAAGAGAGCGTTCGGTGTTTCCATTGACCGTAATGACTCCTCGAGGTCCTGGCATCTTGAGCTTGAGGTATGCGTAGTGCGGCACCGCATTGAACTTTGCCAATGCAGTTTGCCCGAGCAGTGCTTTATAGCCACTGCGGAACGGGACTATATCGAAGATTAACTCCTCGCTTCGGAAATTATCCGGGGATCCGAAGACCACTTCAAGTGTGTCTGAGCCCGTGCAATGGGCCTCTACACCTGGTATGACACCCTTAAAGGTCGTCTTTGTGGGTTTGATCCTTGAGGGATCTATGCCCGTTTTGCACACTATGTCCTGATAAAGCAGGTTCAGGCTGCTGCCGCCGTCCATAAGGACTCGAGTGAGGTGAAATCCGTCAATGATTGGGTATAGAACCAATGCAGCGAATCCGCCATGGCGGATGCTAGTGGGGTGGTCCCTTCGATCGGAAGTGATCGGGCAAGAGGACCACGGGTTGAACTTTGGGGCGACTGGCTCCAACGCGTATACGTCCCTTAGCGCATGCTTCCGTTCCCTCTTGGGGATGTGGATTGCGTATATCATGTTCACCTTCCGCACTTGTGGGGGGAAGCCCTTCTGTCCACTATTGTTCGGCGGCCGGAGCTCCTCCTCGTCGTCGCTATGTAGCCCCTTGTCTCTGTTTTCGGCATTTAACTTGTCGGCCTGCTTGTACACCGAACAATCCCTATTGGTGTGATTGGCTGGTTTTTCGGGGGTGCCATGTATCAGGCACGAGCGATCGAGTATATGGTCCAAACTGGACGGGCCCGGAGTGTTTCTTTTGAATGGCTTTTTCCGCTGACTGGGTTTGGAGCCTCTGAATCCGGCATTAACTGCCGTATCTTCAGCATTGTTGCTGTTAATGCGGCGCTTGTGCTTGTTGCGACGCGACCTGCCATTACTGTCCTTGGTATCCGAATTACCAGGGCTCTTGGTCATGTTATTGCTACGAGCCAGCCAGTTGTCTTCTCCCGCGCAAAAGCGGGTCATGAGTGTCGTGAGGGCTGCCATAGATTTCGGCTTTTCCTGTCCAAGGTGCCGGGCAAGCCACTTGTCACGGATGTTATGCTTGAAGGCTGCTAGGGCCTCTACATCCGGACAGTCGACGATTTGATTTTTCTTGGTTAGGAACCGTGTCCAGAATTTTCTGGCAGATTCTTCTGGCTGCTGAATTATGTGGCTCAGGTCATCGGCGTCTGGTGGTCGCACATAGGTGCCCTGGAAATTGTCGAGGAATGCGGCTTCCAGGTCCTCCCAACAACCAATTGATTCTGCTGGCAAGCTGTTAAGCCAATGCCGAGCTGGTCCTTTAAGCTTGAGTGGGAGGTATTTGATGGCGTGTAGATCATCGCCATGGGCCATGTGGATATGAAGGAGATAGTCCTCGATCCATACCGCAGGATCTGTTGTGCCATCGTATGATTCAATGTTTACGGGTTTGAAACCCTCTGGGATTTGATGATCCATTACTTCATATGTGAAGCATAGTGGGTGTGCGGCACCTCTGTACTAGGCTATATCACGACGTAGCTCAAAAGAGCTTTGTCTGCTGTTTTCGGCCCGGCCGGATTTACTGTATCCGGCGTGACGGTTATCGTCTCATGTCATGGGGCGCCCGCGCGGTCCGTAGATCGATCTTGTTTGCCTTGCCTTGTCCTCCAACATATCTCGCAGGTCTAGCGCATTTCCCCGTGCCTTGGTATTTTTTGAGCGACGCCGGGGTGCTGCTTGAGTAGAGGGCCAAGAGGCCTCTCTGTCACGGCCGCGAGGTAGCCGGTCAGCTGCAACATGCGCTGGTGATGTAGGTTTGGGTGCTTCCTCCTCTAATCGGGGTAGAAACCTGCGCTTTGGGTAGCTCTTGGAGGGGCGTTCGAGTTCGTATTCCTCGGCCGCAAGGACTTCAATCCATCTGTCGACTAGCAAGTCTTGATCAGCTCTAAGCTATTGTTGTTTTTTCTTAAGGCTACTCGCCGTGGCCATAAGCCTGCGCTTAAAGCGCTCTTGTTCAACGTGATCCTCAGGGACGACAAATTCGTCGTTGCCGAGGCTTGCCTCGTCTTCGGAGGGAGGCATTTAATTATCATCCTCTTCCTTTCTGTCTGCCGCTCTCTTAGGGGGGCTGGCTTCTTCATCCTCTTGCACTGAATCTTGCTGGAGGGAATTGTCTACGGCACTGTCCGGGGTGTTATTATCTCCCGTGCCGGTATCACCGTTTTTGCTTTGGCGGGACTTAGAGCGGCGCCGCTGACGCCGGCGCTTAGGTTGCTTTTTGGAGGGGTCATCCCCCGCTGTTCCCTCGCCATTGCCTTCTTTGGGTGTATCCACCATATATATGTCATATGACGAGGTGGCTTTCCAGTGCCCTATAGGCGTTGGTTCATGTTCGTCTCCTACATCGTCGTCCATACCGTCGATGTCTTCGGAGTCGAAGTCTAGCATGTCGGTTAAATCATCGAAAGTGACTACGAAGTGGGTGGTGGGTGGGCATCAAATTTCTTCGTTGTTCGCATCCCAATCCTGCCGGTCATAATCCGACCATGACTCTCCTGACAAAGAGAGAGACCTTAGTGAATTCAGAATGTCGCCGAAGGGCGAGTGCTGAAAGATATCCGCGGTGGTGAATTCCATGATCCGCACCCAATCGGACTCGATTGGCAGGGGCGCGGAGGGTTCAGAGTCCAGAGAAGAGTCCGACACTTTGGAGACACGGGCTTCGCAGAGGATAAGGCTGGTGTTCAGCTCGATCACCGTTGAGACTCCAGCCCCCGCGGTGGGGTCTAGCCACCCATCCTCAGTCGATGCAGTTGGCTCCGAGCTAAGGGTCGGAGCAGATGCGGGTGCGGCCTCCAGGGCATTTTTCGGCGACAGAGCTAAATCATGCCCATCGTGACAGTGCGGCGCGCTCGGTTGTGCCTCGAATCCGTCGAAGATCAAGTCTCCGCGGATGTCAGCCGTGTAGTTCAAACTTCCAAATCTGACCTGATGGCCAGGGGCGTAGCTTTGAATCTACTCCAGATGGCCAAACAAATTGGCCCGTAGAGCAAAGCCGCCAAATACAAAGGTCTGTCCGGGGAAAAAAGTCTCACCCTGGACTGCATCGCCAACGATGATCGAAGGAGCCATCAAGCCTGATGAAGACGACACAGAGGATCTCTCAATCAAAGCACCAATATCGGTGTCAAAACCGGCGGATCTCGGGTAGGGGGTCCTGAACTGTGCGTCTAGGCCGATGGTAACAGGAGACAAGGGACACAGTGTTTTTACCTAGGTTCGGGCCCTCTCGATGGAGGTAAAACCCTACTACTGCTTGATTAATATTGATGATATGGGTAGTACAAGAGTAGATCTACCACGAGATCAGAGAGGCTAAACCCTAGAAGCTAGCCTATGTGTCGGCGTTCTGGGAATGGGGGTCCCCAGACTTGCCTGCCTGCGGCCTGCGGCGTGGCTCGAATGGGGGCCCAGCGCGGCCCATCTTCATCAACACAAGACTCAAGACCCTTGCTAGGGGCCAAGCCTCGCGGGGCGGAGGACACCGCGCTTCCTCAGGCGCGGCCTCCTTAGGTTGGCTCACGGGGAGGCGGAGAGATCAAGGCAGGGTACCTCGCTAGGTGCCCATGACGCAAGCCATGATGACCAAGGATGCCAGGCGGGCGCCAGACTGCGTAGTGTCCTCCCTTTCCTCTTTGGTGCAAAGGGGGCAAGTGCAGCGAGAGGATCAAGAAAAGGCATCCATTTCGGTGCAACGAGACCAAGACCAGTCCAACGGTGGGAATGAGCTCATCGTGGAGCCCAGAGCGGCGTCACCACAGGGCCTTTGGCAGGCGAGGACCAACTTTGGTTAGGATAAGTGTACCAGATGTTCCCCTTCAAATTGGCCAATTGTTGGCGCCCTTCCCGCTCGATATTTGGGAAGAGGCACAGGGCCTTTGCCTATAAATAGGACTAGCCACCCCCAGGGAAAAGGGGGAGCAATCATAGAGCAAGTAGAGAGAAAGAGAGTGAGAAGGGCGGCTGAACTTCCCCAGCAGTTCATCGTCCTAGCCAAGAACAGGCCCTCGCGAGGCTGTTCTCCCTTGTACTGATCATCATCATCATCAGCCCAAGAGGCAATCCATCCACCCACAAAACTAGAGTAGGGTATTACACCACAACGGTGGCCCGAACTACTATAAACTCTGTGTTCTTTGTGCTGTTCTTTCTGTAGTTTAGATCCTTGCGAGACGGAGAGGTAGTGGGCAGAATCTCCGCGCGCACCCCAGAGTTCGAACCTTAAGGGTCTGCCGGAACACCCGATCCGACACTTGGCGCGCCAGGTAGGGGTGCGCCGAAATCTGTCTTCCACCGCTCCGTCCTTCTCGGGCCGCCGCACCCATGTACGGCGCCGGTCGGGCCCGCGTCGCCCCAGCAGCCCTCGCCGGTGGGCCTCCTCGTCGTCCCTCATCGCCCGCCATCGGCACCGCCGCCAGCCCGGCGAGAAGCAAACAGCAAGCACCACCCCAGCATCCGCCTGTGCGACGGGGCGACTACGCCACAACATCGACACCTCCGGTCGTTGCGGCCCTCCTGGGCGGCTCGCAAGCGCCGCCCACGAGTCGCCACGTCAAGCCGTTTGCCCGCCGGGTCAGCACCGCTTCCACACGGCAGGGGCCTTCCTCGGACCGGGCAGCGCGCGAGGACGATCGGACCTTCAGCTCGGAGGACCACCCCACCAACTTGGCAGGCTCGGGCGTGCTCCCCCTGTTGTGCACCCCCACCATCTGCCAGGTGGCCGTCACCAGAACCCTCGTCGACGGCGGCGCGGGCCTCAGTGTGCTTTCGGTCGAGACTTTCAATCTACTCTGCATACCCCGGGAGCGGCTGCGGCCCAGTCGATCTTTCTTGGGCGTCGGGGGCGGATCATACGACTCTCTGGGACAGATCCGGCTCCCAGTAACTTTTGGCACCTATGACAACTTCCGCACGGAGATGGTCGACTTCGACATCGCCCCCATCAGCCTCCCTTGCAACCCCATCCTCGGTTACCCGACGCTGGCTCAGTTCATGGCCGCCACGCACCCGGCGTACAACCTCATGAAGATGCCCGGGAGCAGCGGTACCCTCACTGTGCATGGAGACACCAGGGACGCCTTGCGAGTACTCGAGCTCGCCTTCAAGGCGGCGGCGGCGGCGCAGCCTGCCGACGCGGAGGCCCTTGAGCCCAAGGGGGCTGCACCCGCCAAGAAAAAGCAGTTGTTCACCCAGGACAAGGCATAAACCAAGCAGATACCCATGGACGAGGACGGGTCTTCCGGTGCCACTTTCACCATACGCGCCAACCTTGAGCCTGAGCAGGAGGAGGCCTTGGTCAGGTTCCTACGCACGAATAAGAAGGTGTTCGCTTGGGAGCCCGATCAGTTGGCAGGGATTCCCAGGAGTGTCATCGAGCATCACCTCAACATGACCACCTTCCTGACCCCGTGCGGGGTATACTGCTATACATGCATGCCGTTCAGACTGTGTAACGCAGGAGCTACCTTTCAGCGGTTGATGCACATCACCTTGGGCCCGCAACTCGGAAAGAATGTCGAAGCCTACGTTGATGACATTGTGGTAAAATCTCGGGAGGCTAAGACCCTGATACAAGACCTGGAGGAGACCTTCGCGAGCCTCGACGCAACAAGCCTGCGACTCAACCCGGAGAAATGTGTGTTTGGCGTCCCCTCGGGCAAGCTCTTGGGCTTCCTCGTGTCCCATCGTGGCATCGAGGCCAACCCAGAGAAGGTCAAGGCGGTCGAGGACATGAGTCCGCCAAAGACCCTCAGAGAGATGCAGAAGCTCACTAGGCGCGTGACCGCGCTAGGGCGCTTTATCTCCAAATTAGGGGAGCGAGCGTTGCCTTTCTTTCGGCCGATGAAGAAAAAGGGGCCCTCTGAATGGACTGAAGAAGCAGATAAGGCATTTCAAGATCTCAAGAGGTACCTGACCAGTCCCCCAGTCATGGTGGCTTCGCGCCCTCAAGAGCCCCTGCTGCTCTACCTCGCCGCCACTCCCTACTCCGCCAGCGCAGCCCTGGTGGCGGTTAGGGAGGAGCGCCAAACCAAGACCGTAGCGGCAACCCGAGGCAAGGCAAGACGGGAGCACGGAAAGCCTACAGAAGCCATAGCCGCAGTTGAGGAGGGTCGGCTGCCGAAGAGCACACCAGAGGCAGGAGAAGCCACACGCTCGGATGGTCCGCCTCCCAAGGTCGCGTCATCTCGTGAGGCGTCCCTACCTCCCGAGGGCGCCACAAGCCAGATGCTCTCAGCCGGGTTGAGCATCCAGTTTACTTTGTTAGCACGGTGCTGCGGGACGTGAGGGCACGGTACCCAATGCCTCAGAAGCTCCTCCTCGCGCTACTGGTGGCCTCGCGCAAGATGCGTCACTACTTCCAGGCCCATCCCATTAAGGTCGTCTCATCGTACCCCCTGGAGAGAGTGCTCAGGAGCCCTAACTCAGCAGGAAGGGTCGCCGAGTGGAACATAGAACTGCAAGCATTTCAACTCAAGTTCAGCACAACTAGGGTCATCAAAAGAGCAGCATTAGAGGATTTTGTGGCTGAATGGGCGGAGGCACCAGGCCTCAAGGACAACGAGGATCGGTCCCTCTCTCCAGGGAGTGAGGCGCCTCAAGGCTGGGTCATGTATTTCGATGGGGCGTTCTCCAGGCACGACGCGGGGGCTGGCGCGGTGCTGATATCACCCACTCAGGATAAGCTCTACTATGTCGTACAGCTCTGTTTCCAGCAAGGTGAAAAGGTCTCCAACAACATAGCAGAGTATGAGGGTCTGATAGCCGGATTAAAAGCCGCAATAGCTCTGGGGGTGAAACGCCTCACCGTCAAGGGCGACTCGCAGCTCCTTGTCAACTTCTCCAACAAGGTATATGAGCCGAAGGACGAGCATATGGAAGCCTATCTAGCAGAAGTCCGCAGGATGGAAAAATAGTTTTGGGGGTTGGAACTGAAGCACGTACCCCGTGGCACCAATCAGGAAGCCGACGACATAGCCGGGCGGGCATCCAGGCGAATGCCACAGGAACCAGGCGTCTTCGAAGAGCGGCTCTTGAAACCCTCAGCACAGCCGACGTTATCAAACGTAGCTCAGCCTCGAGAGGAGCTCCCTCGGCCGCCAGCCTCGGGAGCCCCGATCTATGGACCGACCTTAGGAGCGCGTCTATTGCTGACGATGGAACCTCGGGAGGAGTGCTGGATCACAGAACTCCGGAGTTATTTAACACAAGGGACCCTACCGGAGAAGGAAGAGGAAGCGGAGCGTGTGGCGCAGCAGGCCACGGCATACTGCCTCAGAGTTGGGGAGCTCTACCGGAAGCGACCAAATGATGTGTCTCTGCGCTGCATCTCCCGGGAGCAAGGAAAGGAACTACTGGAGGACATACACGACGGAGACTTCGGGCATCACTCATCATCACGAACCCTCATCGACAAGGCATTCCGTAGCAGGTTCTATTGGCCCACCGCGCTCAACGACGCAATCGAGTTAGTAAAGGCTTGCGAGGCCTGCCAGTTTCATTCCAAGCAGATCCATCAACCGGTGGGGGGCCTGCAGACTATACCCCTCTCATGGCCATTCACAGTTTGGGGGTTGGATATTCTAGGCCCATTCCCTCAGGCGCCAGGGGGCTACCACTACCCTACGTCGCCGTTGATAAGTTCACCAAGTGGGCAGAAGTGGAGGCCGTCCGTACCATCCCCGCTGGCTCCGCGGTCAAGTTCATCAGGGGTATCGTGAGCCGGTTCGGGGTGCCGAACCGCATCATCACAGACAACGGTTCGCAGTTTACCAGTAATCACTTCAAAACATACCATGCTAACCTTGGGATGCAGATATGCTACGCTTCGGTGGCGCACCCGCGGAGCAATGGGCAGGCCGAACGGGCCAACGCGGAGGTCCTGAGAGGCCGCAAGACCAGGACGTTCAAGAAGAAGCTGGAGGCTTGCGGCAGAGGTTGGTACGACGAGCTGCAGTCCGTGTTGTGGTCCATCCACACGACCGCGACCAAACCAACTGGGTGACCCCGTTCTTCCTGATCTATGGAGCTGAAGCGGTCCTCCCTCACGAGGTCAGGAGTCGCTCCGCGCGGGTCCTAGTGTTCGACGAAGCGCAGCAGGACGCCATGCGGGGGATGGACCTCGTACTGGGGGAGGAACGCCGCCGGGAAGCCGCATTGCGAGTGGCGAGGTACCAACAGGCGCTGCGACGATATCATTGCCGCAACATCCGCCCCAGGACCCTCGAGGTAGGAGACCTCGTGCTCAGACGGGTTCTCTCTAGGGAGGGGCTGCATAAGCTCTCTCCCATGTGGGAGGGCCCGTTCAAGGTTGTTCATGTTTCCAGGCCAGGCTCCGTGCGCTTGGAGACCCAAGAGGGGGAGCCGATACAGAACGCGTGGAACATCCAGCACCTCTGGAGGTTCTACCCCTAAAAGGCCCAGAGCCTGTGAAGAAGGCGAACGCCTGTGAAGACCTTCCCTTTTTGGAAAAGGCCCAAAGCCTGTGAAGAAGGCGAACGCCTGTGAAGACCTTCCCTTTTTGGAAAAGGCCCAGAGCCTGTGAAGAAGGCAAACGCCTATGAAGACCTTCCCTTTTTTGAAAAGGCGCAGAGCCTGTGAAGAAGGCGAACCCCTATGAAAACCTTCCCTTTTTGGAAAAGGCCAAGAGCCTGTGAAGAAGGCGAACGCCTGTGAAGACCTTCCCTTTTTTGGAAAAGGCCCAGAGCCTGTGAAGAAGGCGAACGCCTGTGAAGACCTTCCCTTTTTTGGAAAAGGCCCAGAGCCTGTGAAGAAGGCAAGTGCCTGTGAAGCTGATCACCTCTAAGGAGAAAGGCCCGGAGCCTGCGAAGAAGGCCAATGCCTGTGAAGCTCGCCTCCCCGTGAAACTCTCACGTAATAATGAGTGGGGATGTACACGCCCCGGAGTCTCAGGAGCGCCGGCCTCAGGCCCTGGGGCTCCCTCCCACGCCCAGTGGCAGCACTTAGCTCCGCACTGGTGAGAAGACGTCGAAGACTAGATTAGGTGCCGGGCGCTGCTTTTTATTTGCTTTCCGCAGTTGACGTGTTTATTTGCATCTGAAATCTTATCAAAACTATCGCCGTTGTCGATTTGTGGTTCATTGATTTTCGCTCCCCGTTTTGATTTCTCTCATGAAAGGCCTCGCGAGGGATGGAACTCGAATGCCCTCATGAGTGTTTCCGCCCTATCCGCTTAAAGGTTTCACGGCCCGGGCCCTCTTCAGGATCACCCCTCCAGTCCGTGCCCCTCGGGCACCGCAACACGCGCACAGGGCCCGAACTAGTGTAAACTCTGTGTTCTTTGTGTTGTCCTTTCTGTAGTTTAGATCCTTGCGAGACGGAGATGTAGTGGGCATAATCTCCGCGCGCACCCCAGAGTTCGAACCTTAATGGTCTGTCGGAACCCCCGATCCGACACTATGGTATGATTGTTGTTGTTGTTCTACGGACTAAACCCTCCAGTTTATATAGACACTGGAGGGGCTAGGGTTACACAGATTCGGTTACATGGGAGGAGATCTAAACATCCGTATTGCCAAGCTTGCCTTCCACGCCAAGGAAAGTCCTATCCGGACATGGGATGAAGTCTTCAATCTTGTATCTTCATAGTCCAACAGCCCGGCCAAACGTTATAGTCTGGCTATCCGGACACCCCCTAATCCAGGACTCCCTCAAGGACCAAAGTCAAGCCAGAGAAACAAGATGTCATCAGGAGAAAATCCTCCCTTGCCGGGCAGACGAGCTCGACAAGGACGGGGTCGCCCCCGGAAGAAGACGTCCAAGACATCCCGGCAGGGCCTGCTGGGTGTCGGTGCACAAAAGGAGGGGTCCTATTTTATACCCCTTTTCTTGTGCGCGGGAGTTGGAGCCGCGCCCGCAGCCACACTTAGCAGGGCAGAGGAAGGAAGAAAAGCCACAAGACAACCAGAAACACGAAGAGCAGAAGGGCGGGGTGAGGTCCCCCGTCAAGGCCCTTGCCGGGGCGGCCTCCACAGCCCCGGCAAGAACCTTGCCGGGGCAACATGCCCAATGCCAGCAGGGCTGCCACCCTTGAGCCTGAGAGTTCCAACGCCCTCAACCACATTGGATCCAAAGCTCGGGAGGCGCCATCATGGTGGCATGCAGATCTTTGTGAAGACCAAGAACATGCAAGATTAGACGAGAATCAGAAGACAAAGATCCTTGGCAAGATCCTTTTTTTAACAGGGAAGACAGTAGGTGGAAAACCCATACTGTAATATCATATATCTATATAAATGGGGGGGGGGTTTACATAGACATATCAGTTTTCAACACATCACATTTGGATGCAACCAAACCTAATGTGTAGTTTCTCAACCAGTTTCAAAAAAGAAAAGTATGCTATACAATAGAAGTACACAAGGTGACCAGAGCAGCTCTATGTGCTGCTTTAACTCTATGTTGCAAAAGAGACAAGTCTTCTTTGAACCATGTGAGCCAAGTTCCAATACAGGGGGCCATGCCTCTGAAGTGTTGATTGTTTCTCTCCTTCCAAACACTCCACGCTGCGGTTAGGAATGTTTCATAGAATAATGGGTTCGGCCAGCTTTCCTTTGTGTTTTGCAGAAGATCGAGGCGGCAGGAGAAAGTTGGCCAAGTTATGTTGAGTCTCGCCCAGCAGCTTTGACTAAAAGGGCATCAGAAGATCATGTGGTCCACTATCTCTCCGACATGGTGGTTGTAGAGGCCGCATTTAAAATTGTTTCCAATATTATAATGCCTCCTCTACAACATGTTGCGTGTGTTGAGTCTATCATGGAACATGAGCCAACCAAAAACTTTGATTTTCATAGTGCATCTAGACTTCCAAAGTTGGTGAAATGCTTGATGGGATCCCCCATACCTGAAGTAATTGTTGTAGTAGTCCCTTGGTTTGTAAAGCGTGCCCCCCCAGAGTAGTGCCAAACATCATGCAGAGATGTCGACGGAGAGGTCCATGTGTTTTGTCTTTGGATTTCTTGGATCTCGTCAAGGGCCAGGGGCGAGACAGGAAGGTGAAAGTTTCATGCATGCCATAGTTCCTTACCGAGGATCCTTACTGGGGATACCCACGAGACCCCCCCGGCAAGACACTTGCCGGGCGCACCCACGACGCCGCGGCAAGACCCTTGCCAGGGCCCCGCCAAGACCCTTGCGGAAGAAATCCCCGGGGCCGCAGCCAGGCTCACATCTACCAAGACTCCACCACCGTTCCCATGCAGCTGCCAGCCCACCAACTAGGCAAGCACCTGCATGGCGACGTGCATCCTCTAGGCCAACTCAGGAAGCACCTGCGTGGTGGCATGCAGATCTTCATGAAGACTGTGCCACCGCACCAACTAAGCAGCCAGCCAGCAAGCGTGGCGCTACACGCCTCGTCAGCTCGGACGCGCGTCGAAGCCAGGCTAGGCGGCGACAGCTGGGACGAGCTTCCTTGCTGTCCCCGATAAAGAAAAAAGGGCACGTCGACAACACATTAATTGTGTTTGTCCTATGGTGCCAGGAGATAGACTGGACTACTATACAACTTTCCACCTCCTGTGTGCCACTGTGGCAGCCCCTTTTGACTATAAAAGGAGGCCCGCGGCGTACTGAGGAAGGACTCAGATTTTTTGGACCCCGCACGCTTTGTAGCTAGTCCAAGAACACCAGATAAACATAAACCAGCAGGAGTAGGGTATTACGCATCGCTTGCGGCCCGAACCTGGATAATCTCCCTGCATTGTTCTCTCAATCCCGCTCTTTCCACAGCCCCGCGCCCGCCAACCGTAGCAAAAGGGATTCCTCGTGATCCTGTAGGTGTCATTTCCCCCGACATCTTTGGCGCGCCAGGTAGGGGGTGCAAGCCGTGGAAATCTGGTTATGGAGCCGACGCGTCGACTCTTTCGTATGACTCAAAGGGAGAGGGCGATGTCGGTCAGCCGCCCTCTGGTGCCGTCCACAGCTTCGACAGCCATCCGCGTGGCCCCAAAAAGCTAAGTCATGCAAAATTTTGGATAATTTCATTTATATAAGTCTGTCTTCCTCGAAAGATCTCCTTCCTTGTATGGGAAACCTACACGCAATGGGACCCTTCTGCTGTTGGCAACGCCCTTGTCTCTGTCTCGAGTCCGCTCGACAGTTCATGCGGCCGCGCTGAGGGCGGCAAGGTGGCCTACCCACTACTAGCAGTGCTCTTGTCCTGGTCCGAGTCTGCTCAACAGTTCAAGTGACTGCGCTGGGGGTGGCAAGGTGGTTTGCCCGGCAGCAAGCGCCCTCCCGACAGGGTGCTAAGGATCCATCCTCAAAGCACCACAGCATGGGTTTACAAACCGACAGCCTTATCTCACCAAGCGTAGGGTGCAAACATACAAATAAATATCTAACGGGAAGATAGCGTGATATTGAAGTACTGCAGAGTTATATTACATCAAATAATCGCTGCGGTTCTAACTTAAGAAAAAATTGTCTTGGTCTTAAACTCACAGCGGCGACGAGAAACGGGGTGCCTAGTCCTGGCGCTGGCCCTCCACCCTCTCAATCCCGTCAACGCAATCGATGATGGGCTTGATACGCTCCTTGAGCACCGCGAGGTCCGCCTGCTCCGGCAAGCTCTCCAACGCGTTGGCAAAGTTGACGGTGGGGTTCCAAAACGCCACCTTGGTGAGCACCTTGGTTAGGGCGCTACGGCTGAGCCTCCGGGATTCGTTGGCCAGATAAGTTGCCCGGTTGGAGCGGAGCTGCTCCAGGGCTCCAAGAACACCCTCGAAGAACAGGGTTAGTTTGGCATCGGGACTCACGTTCGGCTCTGGGGCGTACCTCACATTCGACATCCCCATGGCAGCAAGCTTCGTGGTGGTCTTGCCGGCGACGTTGGCGAGGCGGCTGACCCCAACGGTTTATGCCCTCCGCATACTCCTTGTGTTCGGCGGCCTCATTCCTCCGTAGCTGCCTCTCCTCCTCCAGGTCCTTGGTCAAGGTCTCTTCCTGGGCCCTGACCTCCGAAAGCGTCCCCTCAAGACCCTCCAGCTTCAGCTTCAGGTCTTTGATGGAGTCGTTGGCCTTGGAGAGCAGCTCGGCCTTGCCAAGGACTGCGGCCTGCGCCTCCACCAAAGCGTCGTTGATCGTGTCCTTCTCCTTGCCGGCATGGACCAGGACTTGAGCATTGAGTGCCTCCTTGTTCCTCTACTCCAGCTCCTGAGTCCGCTACGTGACGAGCTTCTCAACCTCCTCATCCTTGCCGCGGAGTGTGGCGGCGAGCGCCTCCTCACGAGCGGCAAGGTCCTCCTCCTAGGAGTTCAGCTCGGCCTCGTGTTGGTGTCGAGCGGCCTTGTCCTTGGCGGCCTGTTCCTTCACCGCCTCCTGGGCTTTCTCGACATCAGCCTGCGGCAGGACAAGCTCTTGTTTGCACTCAGCCAGCAGATCCTGGGCAACCTTCAATTCTTCATGGGCCTGGTGGAACCAGGCCTGCGTCGCGGCGATGCGCCCCAGGAGATCCGCCTCCGCCTTGTCCATCGCCACCATCCTAGATTTTGCCTTGTCCAGGCGGGCACGGTGAAGCGCCTGGAGCTTCTGGAAGTTGGCTCTCATGGCCCGAAGGAGCTGCTCCTCTTGGGAACCGCCGCCACCGGCGCTCGATTCGTCAACAACCTCAAGCCCGGCAGCGGCGAGCGCCTCGTCATCGAACACCTCCCCCTCGGTGGGTGCCCTGGTGCTTGCCGTCCCTAGGAGGTGGATGAACAAGTCGTCGCTCACCTTCAAGTACTTGCCCGAGCCAGAGGCAGCAGAGGAGAAAGGTTGGTCATCAAAACCACCCCCTCCCCGGCAGGCCCCTTGTCGGCCTTCTCGGCACCGGCCTTGCCGGCCTCCCCTGCAGGCCCCTTGTCGGCCTCCTCGGCAGCGGCCTTGCCGGCCTCCCCTGCAGGCCCCTTGGCGGCTTCTTTAGTGGCAGTCTTGGTGGCCTTCTCGGCGGCGATCTTATCGGCCTCTGCCTCGGTGTCCCTGGTGACCTCCTCGATGACGGATTCAATGTCCTCCCGGACCGCCAAGGAAGGGTCTGGATACCAAGAGGGGGAATGAGACAGAGACAAGGTCAAGGTTCAATAAGAAAAAAAAAGAACAGGGACGAAAAGCAAATGACTTACCCACACCAGGCTGGGAAGAAGTGGCACCCTCCCCGCCAGCATTCATTGCCGGGGCAGAACCCCCGCCACCCAAGTTCACCTCCTGCCCCTCCTTATTCGTGGGCTCGGTGGTGGATGCCCTTGCCGAGGACGCCCCTCGGGGCATCGTAGTCGAGAGGAGCGGCGTGTTGGAGGTGGCCCTCGGCGGCTCCTGATGCCGTTCTTCTCCTGCAAACCCGGCAAGATCAGCATCAAGGATTCACACCTCAATGTTCATCAGTGGAGGAGTGAGTGATGAGCTTACGCTGGGGGCTGAAGCGGGGGCTACGCCGGGGCTGTTATCCGGGCTGCTCTCCACCAGCAACGGCGCACGCGAAGTACCCGCCAGAGGCTTGTCGCCCGTCGAGGACTGGGCCCTCTTCGCCACCCTCCAGGCCAGTATCTTCACGTCCGTGTAAGATAACACCAAATCAAAGAGATGATGTGGGGGTGAAATACTTACTCTTCCTCCACTTCCTCCTCCACTAGCTTCCTCTTACTCGCCGGGCTAAAAGATTCGAGCTCAAACTCAGCCTCCAAGGTGCTGTCCGAAGGGGGAGGAGATGGGGTCCGGTACTGTTTTGGACCATATTGGGCTTTTTCGCCAATTTTATATTACTTTTGGGACTAACCTATTAAACAGAATATCAAACGAAGTCCAAACGGAATGAAACCTTCGGGAACGTGATTTTCTCACCAAACATGATCCAGGAGAATTGGACCCTACGTCCAGAAAGAAGGGAGGTGGCCACGAGGGTGGGGGGCGCGCCCCCTGCCTCGTGGGCCCCCCGTTGCTCCACCGATGTACTCCTTCCTCCTATATATACCTACGTACCCCCAAATGATGAGATACGGAGCCAAAAACCTAATTACACCGCCGCAACCTTCTGTACCAACGAGATCCCATCTTGGGGCCTGTTCCGGAGCTCCGCTGGAGAGGGCATCCACCACGGAGGGCTTCTACATCATCATAGCCCCTCCGATAAAGTGTGAGTAGTTTACTTCAGACCTTCGGGTCCGTAGTTAGTAGCTAGATGGCTTCTTCTCTCTTTTTGGATCTCAATACAATGTTCCCCCCTCTCTCGTGGAGATCTATTTGATGTAATCTTCTTTTTGCGGTGTGTTTGTTGACACGATGAATTGTGGGTTTATGATCAAATCTATCTATGAACAATATTTTAATCTTCTCTGAATACTTTTATGTATGATTGGTTATCTTTGCAAGTCTCTTCGAATTATCAGTTTGGTTTGGCCTACTAGATTGGTTCTTCTTGCAATGGGAGAAGTGCTTGGCTTTGGGTTCAATCTTGCGGTGTCCTTTCCCAGTGACAGTAGGGGCAGCAAGGCACGTATTGTATTGTTGCCATCGTGGATAACAAGATGGGGTTTTTATCATATTGCATGATACTATCCCTCTACATCATGTCATCTTGCTTAAGGCGTTACTCTCTTTTTAACTTAATACTCTAGATGCATGCTGGATAGCGGTCGATGATTGGAGTAATAGTAGTAGATGCAGGCATGAGTCGGTCTACTTGTCTCGGACATGATGCCTATACACATGATCATACCTAGATATTCTCATAATTATGCGCAATTCTGTCAATTGCTCAACATTAATTTGTTCACCCACCGTAGAAAACTTATGCTCTTGAGAGAAGCCACTAGTCAAATCTATGGCCCCCTGGTCTATCTTCATCATATTAATCTTCCATCACTTTATTATTGCTTTACTTTTTTACTTTGCCGTTTATTTTACTTTGCATCTCTATACGAAAAATACCAAAAATATTATCTATCATCTCTATCAGATCTCACTCTCATAAGTGATCGTGAAGGGATTGACAACCCCTATTCGCGTTGGTTGTGAGGAGTTATTTGCTTTGTGTAGGTACGAGGGACTGGTGCGTAGCCTCCTACTGGATTGATACCTTGGTTCCCAAATACTGAGGGAAATACTTACGCTACTTTGCTGCATCGTCCTTTCCGCTTCGGGGAAATCCAACGCAGCGCTCAACGCTACTTTGCTACTTTGTTGCAATCAGTAGGTTTAACACCAATATAAATAAAGAATGAGTTCATTACAGTACCTTGAAGTGTTCTTTTGTTTTCTTTCGCTAACGGAGCTCACGAGATTTCTGTTGAGTTTTGTGTTGTGAAGTTTTCAAGTTTTGGGTGAAATCTTTTGATGGATTATGGAACAAGGAGTGGCAAGAGCCTAAGCTTGGGGATGCCCATGGCACCCCCAAGATAATCTAAGGACACCAAATATTCAAATCTTGGGGATGCCCCGGAAGGCATCCCCTCTTTCGTCTACTTCCATCGGTAATTTTACTTGGAGCTATATTTTTATTCACCACATGATATGTGTTTTGCTTGGAGCGTCTTGTATGATTTGAGTCTTTGTTTGTTAGTTTAACACAATAATCCTTGCTGTACACACCTTTTGAGAGAGCCATACATGATTTGGAATTTGATAGAATACTCTATGTGCTTCACTTATATCTTTTGAGCTATATAGTTTTGCTCTAGTGCTTCACTTATATCTTTTAGAGCACGGTGGTGGATTTGTTTTATAGAAACTATTGATCTCTCATGCTTCACTTAGATTATTTTGAGTGTCTTAAATAGCATGGTAATTTTATTAAAAATTTAATATGCTTGATATTCAAGATTTGTAAGACTTTCTTTTGAGTGCGTTGAATACTAAGAAAAGTTTGATGCTTGATAATTGTTTTGAGATATGAAGATGGTGATATTAGAGTCATGCTAATTGAGTAGTTGTGAATTTGAAAAATACTTGTGTTAAAGTTTGTGATTCCTGTAGCATGCACGTATGGTGAACCATTATGTGATTAAGTCAGAGCATGATTTATTTATTGATTGTCTTCCTTATGAGTGGCGGTCGGGGACGAGCGATGGTCTTTTCCTACCAATCTATCCCCCTAGGATCATGCGTGTAATACTTTGCTTTGATAACTTGTAGATTTTTGCAATAAGTATATGAGTTCTTCATGACTAATGCTGAGTCCATGGATTATACGCACTTTTCTTCCTTCCACCATCACTAGCCTCTCTAATACCGCGCACTTTCGCCGGTATCATACACCCACCATATACCTTCCTCAAAACAGCCACCATACCTACCTATCATGGCATTTCCATAGCCATTCCGAGATATATTGCCATGCAACTTTCCACCGTTCCGTTTATTATGACCCACTCCATCATTGTCATATTGCTAGCATGATCATGTAGTTGACATCGTATTTGTGGCAAAGCCACCATTCATAACTCTTCCATACATGTCACTCTTGATTCATTGCATATCCCGGTACATCGCCGGAGGCATTTATATAGAGTCATATTTTGTTCTAAGTATCGAGTTGTAATTGTTGAGTTGTGAGAAAAATAAAAGTGTGATGATCATCATTTTCAGAGCATTGTCCCAAGTGAGGAAAGGATGATGGAGGCTATGATACCCCCACAAGTCGGGATGAGACTCCGGATGAAAAAATAAAAATAAAAAGGAGTCCATAAAAAAAGAGAAAAGGCCCAAATAAAAAAAGAGAAAGAAAAAAAATGAGAGAAAAAGAGAGAAGAGACAATGTTACTATCCTTTGACCACACTTGTGCTTCAAAGTAGCACCAAGATCTTCATGATAGCGAGTCTCTCATTTTGTCACTTTCATATACTAGTGGGAATTTTTCATTATAGAACTTGGCTTGTATATTCCAATGATGGGCTTCCTCAAAATTCCCTAGGTCTTCGTGAGCAAGCGAGTTGGATGCACACCCACTTAATATTTTTGTTGAGCTTTCACATACTTATAGCTCTAGTGCATCCGTTGCATGGCAATCCCTAGTCACTCACATTGATATCTATTGATGGCCATCTCCATAGCCTGTTGATATGCCTAGTTGATGTGAGACTATTTTCCCCCTTTTTTGCCTTATCCACAACCACCATTCTATTCCACATATAGTGCTATATCCATGGCTCACTCTCATGTATTGCGTGAAGATCAAAAAAGTTTTGAGAATGTCAAAAGTATGAAACAATTGCTTGGCTTGTCATTGGGGTTGTGCATGATTTAAATACTTTGTGTGGTGAAGATAGAGCATAGCCAGACTATATGATTTCATAGGGATAACTTTCTTTGGCCATGTTATTTTGAGAAGACATGATTGCTTTGTTAGTATGCTTGAAGCATTATTATTTTTATGTCAATATGAACTTTTGTCTTGAATCTTTCGGATCTGAATATTCATACCACAATTACGAAGACTTACATTGAAATTATGCCAAGTAGCACTCCACATCAAAAATTCTTCTTTATCATTTACCTACTCGAGGACGAGCAGGAATTAAGCTTGGGGATGCCTGATACGTCTCCAACTTATCTATAATTTTTTATTGCTCCATGCTATATTATCTACTGTTTTGGACCATATTGGGCTTTATTTTCCAATTTTATATTACTTTTGGGACTAACCTATTAACCGGAGGCCCAGCCCATAATTGCTGTTTTTTGCCTATTTCAGTGTTTCGAAGAAACAGAATATCAAACGGAGTCCAAACGGAATGAAACCTTCGGGAACGTGATTTTCTCACCGAACATGATCCAGGAGAATTGGACCCTACGTCCAGAAAGAAGGGAGGTGGCCACGAGGGTGGGGGGCACGCCCCTGCCTCGTGGGCCCCCCGTTGCTCCACCGATGTACTCCTTCCTCCTATATATACCTACGTACCCCCAAACATGAGATACGGAGCCAAAAACCTAATTACACCGCCGCAACCTTCTGTACCAACGAGATCCCATCTTGGGGCCTGTTCCGGAGCTCCGCCGGAGAGGGCATCCACCACGGAGGGATTCTACATCATCATAGCCCCTCTGATAAAGTGTGAGTAGTTTACTTCAGACCTTCGGGTCCGTAGTTAGTAGCTAGATGGCTTCTTCTCTCTTTTTGGATCTCAATACAATATCCCCCCCCCCTCTCTCGTGGAGATCTATTTGATGTAATCTTCTTTTTGCGGTGTGTTTGTTGACACCGATGAATTGTGGGTTTATGATCAAATCTATCTATGAACAATATTTTAATCTTCTCTGAATACTTTTATGTATGATTGGTTATCTTTGCAAGTCTCTTCGAATTATTAGTTTGGTTTGGCCTACTAGATTGGTTCTTCTTGCAATGGGATAAGTGCTTGGCTTTGGGTTCAATCTTGCGGTGTCCTTTCCCAGTGACAGTAGGGGCAGCAAGGCACGTATTGTATTGTTGCCATCGTGGATAACAAGATGGGGTTTTTATCATATTGCATGAAACTATCCCTCTACATCATGTCATCTTGCTTAAGGCGTTACTCTCTTTTTAACTTAATACTCTAGATGCATGCTGGATAGCGGTCGATGATTGGAGTAATAGTAGTAGATGCAGGCATGAGTCGGTCTACTTGTCTCGGACATGATGCCTATACATATGATCATACCTAGATATTCTCATAATTATGCGCAATTCTGTCAATTGCTCAACATTAATTTGTTCACCCACCGTAGAAAACTTATGCTCTTGAGAGAAGCCACTAGTGGAATCTATGGCCCCCGGGTCTATCTTCATCATATTAATCTTCCATCACTTTATTATTGCTTTACTTTTTACTTTGACTTTTATTTTACTTTGCATCTCTATACCAAAAATACCAAAAATATTATGTATCATCTCTATCAGATCTCACTCTCGTAAGTGACCGTGAAGGGATTGACAACCCCTATTCGTGTTGGTTGCGAGGAGTTATTTGCTTTGTGTAGGTATGAGGGACTGGCGCGTAGCCTCCTACTGGATTAATACCTTGGTTCTCAAAAACTGAGGGAAATACTTACGCTACTTTGCTGCATCATCCTTTCCTCTTCGGGGAAATCCAATGCAATGCTCAAGAGGTAGTAGGCCTCGGCATTGGCGCCGCTGGCCTCCCCGGTAGACTCCGCCCACTGGGCGAGCTCCATCTCCTCCGCGGCCGCGTCGACCTCGTCCTCCACGGCGCCAACGCTACTGGCCTCCCTGGCGAGCACCGCCTCCACCGCCCTGCCGACGACGTAGTCCAGCTCCGCCTTGGTGATGTCCTGGATGAGCAGTGGCTCGTCACGGACATAGCCCTCTGACAAGGTGTCGAAGAACTCCTGCACCTTCTCCGCTGGCGGCTCGGCCCAGGCCGGGTCATGGCCATGCGCGTTGAAGTCCGGCATCATGGTGATGATGGCGGACTGGCAAGAGTTGTTGCTCAGCGGGACCACTCCCGCCGGCAACCCAAGCAAGGACCCTTGACGGCCTTGCCGGCCTTCGCGGCCCTGCCGGTCCTCTCAACCCTGCCGTCGCTGTCCACGTTGAGCTAAAAGAGCCTTTGACAGAAAGGGGCATGCCCCATCACCGTGAAGTTATGCTTCAGGCCAGGGCGGAGCCTCATGACGTCGGCCGCATTCCTGAAGTCCCAGGCTGGCCTCTCCTTCTTGTGCAGCTGGGCGATCCGGCGATGGATGAAGTCCGCCCCAATCATCTCGAGGGTGAGCCCGGCCATGGTGAGGCGATGGATTCTGGTGGTGGCGATTGAGAGCATCTTGTCGTTGGCATCGACGTCGCTCCAGTCCCCGCAGCGGGTCGGCGGGCTCTGATGAACCCGGCAGAACTCCTGCGGGTCCTTCTCCTCGATCCAGCACCCCCGGCCCCGCCACTCCTCCCACCTCTCCTTTTGAGCACCCTACTGGTATGTGCCTTTCTCCTGGTTCCTCGGGATCCAGGCGATGCTCTCGGAGATGGCGCCCCCTGGTTGGAGGCGAGGGTAGAAGTAGTGGTGGAAGAGCATCGTGCTAGGGAGCACCCCGGCAAATCCCTCGCCGAGGTGGGCAAAGAGAGCCATGCAAGCCACGAAATTCGGCGTGAGATCCAAAAGTTGGAAGCCGTGCATGACGTCGTTGAAGAAGTCAGAGAAAGGGGGCAGAGCCCACAAGAGAAGAAATCGACGAAGAAGGGATACCGATTTGGGCCGTCCTTGGCAAAATCGGCGGGGACGACGCGCGTAGCAGGGTGCCTCGTCGTCTTCCTCCCCCACAGGGCCAAGAAAAAATTCTCGAGGTGGACCGCATCGATCATCGACGGGAAGTAGGTGAGCTGCGTCCGCCGCACCGCCGACTCGCTCTCTGACGCCTCCTTCTCCTCGGCATCCTTGGCCACTCCCTTGCCCCTGCTGGTTTGGGCACCATGGCAGCTGGTAAGGGGCGAAGGATAAAGAGTAATGGGGGCGCAACGGCAGCAAGCAGAGGCAAGAACTTTGAATCTTTCGCCTGAGGAAGAAGAGAGGAACGACGATTCCGAGATTGGAAGAGGCGCAGAGGGTAAACGAGTTGCGTGACCTGCGGTTTTTCCTTTTTATGTGGAAGGCACGGGCCGCCACTTTACCATTTACCATGATGTGGCGCATGAGGGCTGTGACCGCCCTACGCATGACCCCCACGTCACGCATTCAACGCGGGTCGTGGGGAAGTTTAACTGGCAAGGGAGTTACTGCGGTAAAACTCGGCCCCGCACTCCTGCACAAGAAGGAGAGGCCAGGCCCGAGGCCTCTGGTCGGTGCACAAAAGGAAGGGTCCTGTTTTGTACCCCTTTACTTGTGCGCGGGCAGTTGGAGCCGCGCCCGCGGCCACACCTAGCGGGGCAGAGGAAGGAAGCAAAGCCACAAGACAACCATAAAAACGCCAAGACAGAAACAAGAAGAGCAGAAGGGCGAGGTGAACTCCCACGGCAAGGCCCTTGCCAGGGCAGCCTCCACAGCCCCGGCAAGAACCTTGCTGGCGTAACTTGCCCAACGCCAGCAGGGCTGCCACTCTTGAGCCTGAGAGTTCCAACGCCCTCAACCACATTGGAACCAAAGCTCGGGAGGTGCCTCCATGGTGGCATGCAGATCTTTGCGAAGACCAAGAACATGCAAGATTAGATGAGAATAAGAAGACGAAGATCCTCGGCAAGGTCCTTATCGAGGATACCCACGAGACCCCCCGGCAAGACCCTTGTTGGGGGCACCCACGACGCCACGGCAAGACCCTTGCCGGGGCCCTGGCAAGACCCTTGCCGAAGACATCCGCGGGGCCGTAGCAAGGCCCACATCTGCCAAGACTCCACTGTCATTCCCATGCAGCTACCAGCCCACCAACTAGGCGACCACCTGCGTGGCGACGTGAAGTCTCTAGAAAAACTCAGCAAGCACCTGCGTGGTGGCATGCAGATCTTCGTGAAGACTCTGCCACTACACAAATTCAGCAGCCAGCCAGCCAGCGTGGCGCTACACGCCTTGTCAACACGGACGCGCGACGAAGCCAGGCGAGGCGGCGACAGCTGGGACGAGCTTCCTTGCCGTCCCCGATAAAGCAAGAAGAGCACGTCAGCAGCGCATTAAATGCGTTTTTCCTATGGTGCCAGGAGATACACTCGACTACTGTACAAATTTCCACCTCCTGTGTGCCACTGTGGCAGCCCCTTTTGACTATAAAAGGAGGCCCGCGGCGTACTGAGGAAGCATTCGGATTTTTTGGACCCCGTACGCTTTCTAGCTAGTCCAAGAACACCAGATAAACATAAACTAGCAGAAGTAGGGTATTACGCATCACTTGCGGCCCGAACCTGGATAATCCCCTGCATTGATCTGTCAATCCCACAATTTCCACAGCCCCGCATCCGCCAACCGTAGCAAAAGGGATTCCTTGTGATCCCGTAGGTGTAGTTTCCCCCGACACCGGGACTCACAAAGGCAAAACCACCTCACCCAACTACTCCACCACAACCCGCGTCGTTAATCAGTGTGGTGTCAAGCCGCAAAGTGACTAAGTGGCAGCCATTTGCCACATGGCGGCCTCTTTCTACATGAAATACCTATAGATGACACTCGTCCTACGACGTGTCAAGCGAGCAGGCGTGGAGCTGGCGAGACAGCCCGGCACGGCTTGCCAGGCAACTAATGACGTGACGTTAAGCGGTGCATTTAATGCACCCTGTCAGCCTGCAGAGTTAGGTATGATAGCATTGTTTGCTATCTTATGAGTGCATAATGACTACTTTGCCATTGTGGTAACCCCTTAATCTATAAAAGGAGGCCCATGGCAGCCATAGAAAGGGTTAGAAGGTCGGATAACAAACATGCGGCATACGCGCGTAGCCACTGCCGCCCTTGCCAGGCAAGTGTACTACGCTCCCCCACCACTCTTCCACCATCAATCTACCAAAGCAGGAGTAGGGTTTTATGCCTCACGGTGGCCCAAACTTGGGTAAAATTGCCTGCGTGATCTCTGTCGTGCTGCCCCACGCTCGTTTGCTCTTTGTGCAACGCGACGTACCCCTGTCGAACCAGCAAGGGGACCTCTGGTCCCATAGGTGGCCGTGGTTTCCCACGACATCTTTGGCATGCCAGGTAGGGGGATCGCTTGCGCGAACCTGAAAGCGTGAGTAGCGCACCCTATCCGGGGTAGCCCGCTCGAAGCCTCTGGCATTTGCGGCGCCCACGAAGATACGAAAACTAAGCGGAACCATCCCCGCACCACATTGTTCGTCTTCATGCCTCGCCATAGCCGCGGCTATGGCGAAGATCATCGCTGGTGGCGATTTGCTCCTCTCGACGACCCAGGCGGTGCACCCGCTGTTCAGGCGTCGCTCGAGAAAATGAGGCGGGCCGCGCGGGCGCGAGGTCCCTCTTTCCCGTTCCTTCGCTTCAACAACAATCGAGCCGTTTTGGCCCTGGCATCGCCAATGTCGATTACTACCGCACGATACTCGGCCTAGCATTTACCCTATTTCGGGAAATCCTGAGTGAAGCGCCGGTATGAATCCGTTGGTTGATGCCTCGGCGAGTATGCTCCAGCAAAACCATCCGCAATTGTATAGTCCACCCGATAGTCGCTGCCGGCTGTTTCAAAGAAAGGATGGGGGAGGGAGGGAGACCGGGAGAGACCGGCACCGTACCTCGATGCCCGCCAAGATGCGTGTCGGTCCCTGCCGGGAACGAAATAGCTGCCCGATTGGCTTCCGCTCCTCTGGGCATCGCGAGCGCGCAAAGAGGGCAGCCCGACAGAGGAGAACGGAGCTTAAAACGAAAGCTAAGATTACAATTATCACTTCTTTTTGATACATTTCAAATTTTTGCAGTTGTTTATCCCTTAACTTTAGTGAGTGTTCGTATTGTGAAAACCCTCATGTGATGGTACCTTGGCTAGTTTCTTTGATCGCACCATTGTCCTGTCCCGAGCCATGCTCGCATGTCAAGAGGTTGCGTGAGAGCTACCTAGGAAAAACCTGCCGGGACACATCCATGCCAATATGAATGTTAAGGGCCAGACCCTTACGACAATCGCGGCAATATGATACCGGCAGGCATCCAGAGCAGACATAGGGATTGATTATCTGAACACAAACATATAGAGCTCAAAGGGATAAACAAGCATTTAACATCCAGCCAAGAATATTAGTTCCACGCAAACACTAGAGATAGAGTGACTAAACACAAAGTATACGTCATGCACTGGTGCGTGTCGGTCCTAAACAAACTGGTTTTAACCCCTTTCAGCGACGGTATTTGGAACCATCGCCAAGTGAGTGTGTGCGATAGGGTGTCCTTCCCACACGACCCAGAAACCGTCGGGGATATGGAGCAGTGATCCAGAGGCCTTCCAAAATGTAATCCTATGTGATGCAGCAGACACTAAATTCTTTCGCATGTGTGGTATCGGTGATTAAGCGTTTCTAATGACAAAGTGAAACCATACGGTCTGTCGAAACAAACCGTTTGGGAAACAATTTGTAAAGCACACGGGTCAACATATTAACTGTGTGCGATTTGTGCCCCATCTCACACGAGTTTTCTGCGTAACCCGTCTGCCACGCTAACCTCCATCGCACACGTTTTCCAACAACTACTGTCTGCGATAATGTTCTATCACAAATGGTTCAGGAGCCCCTTCGCACACATACAAGTGCTGCAGACCGTTTGTGTTTTGTTAGGTATCACCGACGGTTGCCGCAAGAGTGACATGTGCTTTTCCTTTGGGATCCCACTCGTTTCCAGAAAAAATTACGATTGGGATTGTATTTTGCATTAGGAACGGTTTACTCCCATTTCTCGTGTGCGATAACACGATATCACAAACGGTTCCGGAGAACCTATGCACATGTAGTAGCGCTGCAAATCATTTGCGATCTTCTATGTATCACCGACGGTTCCGCTACGATTGACGTATGCTTTCGCATGTGGATTGCACACACTCATTTAGTTGAACCGTGTGCGGAGCAATTGCCTGGTTAAAAATATATATTCCATTTCGAATCGGCACGCAAAAAGCAAGTTCGCCACAATATTCAATTGAACAAATAAACAAAAATACCCCATTATGAATCGGCACGCAAAAAGCAAATTCGCCACAATAATCAATTGAACAAATACTGTCCACATGAAGAACATTCACCAGATTTCGCAGCAATTGCAATTGAACATATGGTAGCTAAATTCTAATGATTTTTTCACACATATATGCATTACATAATTAATCACAGCTTATGAAATACAAAAACCTCATCAGATGGAAAACAATGGATCCATGGGTTATATGTTTAGCGGCTAACTCTTACTCAATGTTTCACGGGAACTCACGCTGGAATATTCATTATCACCAGTGGGATTGATGTAGTGATCCAGGAAGAATTTGCTGATAAATCTCCGAACCATCAGCAATTCACCATGAGGGAGCAGTTCAGGTGTCGTCGGTTCTAAGATGAGCTGCGGTATTTCTAAGATCAGAATGTGCCATATGAGTGGAGTAGAAGATATTAATTAAGATAGACTTACTGGTACTAATTTGCGAGGATCGTCACAACTATCAGTAGATTTGCAGATGGAGATCATGTGTCTGCAAACATAGTATCCGCAAAGGTTGGTCCCTGCTCCTTGCTGACGACACTGAAGTTTTTTGTACAAAACTAGTCATGTATTTGTCCTGTTAGGAACAACCTAACCGGTGTTAGATGTATTATTTTTTCTTTGGGCAAAATAGAAAGAGGTTTATTTAGAAGTTTGAACATTTGACTAGCATAAGGGAAGGTATTTGCAGACTATTGGATAAATTTTCCGAAAATAACGGATTTTGGTGTGTTACCGGATAAATGATCTCGTGCTGCACGGGTTGTTCCATCTTGAACAGGTTCCTTGGTTTAGTTTTCCACAATGCTAGCACACTGCAAATGATGATGAATTTTGACAACACCAATCATTGAACCAGATATGAATGCAAATTAATTTCAACATCATAGAATTCAATACCTATCCAAGAATTGCTGAACATGCGTCAGATCCTGAGGGTTTGTTGACTCTCTGAGAGAATCAATTTAGTAAACTGTGTTCTTGTTTGGAACAACAGATGGCAATATCCAGTGATTGCTACATATTAAGAAAGCCATGAACTTATGAATGATGTCGAAATCTGAAAGACAATCAGTGTATGCGTGGTTGTTTACTTGTCTTACCGTTCATGATATGGCCAGAGAAATGATTCTGCATGGGACGTGTTTTCGAAGATAGGGAGGACCGTGTTAACGGCCCAGTCCTGTCGGTCCTTACCATCTAATGTGGTGCCATTTGCTAATGCAGGATCTATGAAATACACACTCTCCCTTTTTCTTCTCTGCGGGTTCAATCCCCTGAGAGGAATACAATGCAGTTAGCTGTTTATCATTTACAACTTTGTATGGAGAAGTTGATCAAAGTTTGTTAAGTACTTACAATATCAGGCATCCAAGAAGAGTGGCATTGAGCACGTCGAAGTTGAAGAAGAGATGTAAGTCCTCGAAACTCACATTGATGGAACCAGCATCATGTCAGAAATGATCTCTATTGTAGTGTACTAGCAAAGCATGATAACCTACTTTCATTTGACCCATGCAATATTCATGTAACTCGCAGCAACTGGAGCTGCACTCATCAAAGTATTCGCCAACAAAAAATGGCTGGCTATGGATGTAATTGCGTGCTTCAAGTACGTCTGCTTTTCTTTTAGCAAGCAAAAATTCTACTTCTTCATCATCCATGGTGTCCGAAATAATATTACTTCCCGATTCGAACAAGCTACTGTTAATTTGGTTCTGGGCAATGAGTTTGTCGGTGTAGAACTACACCTATGGATCACAAGAATCTCTACTACGGTTGCGGGGGCGCAGGTTTGCGAGGAGAGCAAGGTTAGTAGACATCACAAGGATCGTTTACCCAGGTTCGGGCCGCAAGGATGCGTAAAACCCTAGTCCTGCTTTGGTGGGTGTATTTCTGAGAGTTCTTGAGATCCCGAACTAGCTGTGGTCAGTGCGTGGTTCGAAAGAGCCGAATCCCTCTCCAGTATGCCATGGGCCTCCTTTTATAGTTGAAAGGGGATGCCACAGTGACACACAGGAGGTGGAAAGGCATACAGCGCCATGAGCTTATCGCTCGTATTACAGGACAAGACGGATTTAATGCGTAGCTTAGGTGTCCTCTTGCTTTATTGGGGACGGGGGCGAGGCCCGTCCCGTCCGTCGCCGCTCCTCCTTGCCTTGACCCGCGCCCCGGCCAATGAGGTGTGCGGTGCCATGTAGGCAGTCAGGCAGCTAAGGTGGCGCGGTGGTGAAGCCTTCACGAAGATCTGCATGCCGCCACGCAGGTGCTCGATGAGTTGTCCTGGGAGCTGCATGTTGCCACGCATGTGCCTGCCCAGCTGGTTGGGCTGGCAGCTGCAAGTGAACGGTGGCAGAAGCTTGTCTAGTGTGGGTTTGGTGGTGGCCCCGCTAGCGTCCCTGGCGAGGGCCTTGCCGCGTGGCCCGGCAAGGGCCTTGCCGTGGCGTGCTGTCGTCGCCTGCAAGGACCTTGCCGGGGGTCTGGTGTTCTTCCTCGGCAGGGAACTTGCCGAGAATCGTCGTCTTCTAATCCTCATCTAATCTTGTATATGTCTTCACAAAGATCTGCATGCCACCACAGAGGTGCCTTCCCGAGCCCTGGCCCCACGTTGATGACGGCGCTGGGGGTCATGGGCTAAAGTGTGGCTCGCTCTGTTGGTGTGGGGCGAGCTGTCCCGGCTAGGGTCTTGCCGAGGCTGCTGAGGCCGCCCGGCAAGGGTCTTGCCGGGGGAACCTGCTTCATCCCTCTGCTCTTCGTGGTCTTGTCCTTGGCATTGCTTTGATTATCTTGGGCTTCGGTCTTACCTCGGCTCACCTCCCTTGTTCTGCTTGGTGTGGCCGTGGGCGCGGCTCTGACTGCCCGTGCACAGGTAAAGGTGTACAAAAACGTGCCCCTATTTTTGTGCACCGTCAGGAGCCCCGGGCCTGGGCCACACATAAGCGTGACACGTTTTTGGGAAAGGCCCAAAACGGTGCGCTGGCAGGTGGGTCGGTTTTTACCGTGGTAAGACTCTTCGCGCGCTCCGCCTCCCACGACCCGCGCGTGTGGCGCGGCGTGGAGGGGCGTGCTTGATGTGGGCGGCATGTGTGGGGCGGTTTCCACACGCATGCATCATATCGCAGTAAAGAGGTAGCTCGCGCCCTCCTCGTAAAAAGAGGGAGGCGCGGAGGCGCGGCTCATTTACTAAGCGGGGCCGGGGTGCGGTCTTCAAGGCATCCACTCCCCACGATCACGGGGTGGGGAGAGGTCGCCTCACCCGTCCCATCAATTCTGCACGTCTGCCATGCGTCTTTCATGCGCTTGGGGTGGCCGAGCGGGGCGGCCGAGCCTCAACCCCGTTCCTTGTAAAGAGGGAGAAGGGGGGATGGCATCCCGCATTCTTCCATCTTCTATCTCCCCCTACTTCTGCTTCTCCCTCTCACCCGCCATGGAGAAGGGGAATCTTGGCCCCTCGCCGGTGGCGGCGAGGGTCGCCGCTCGACAGCGCGTCCCTCCTCCTCCTGAGCCCGCGGTGGTGGAACCGACCGCGAGGGGAAGGGGGAGGGGGTGAGGCCATGGGCGAGGCCAGGGCAGAGGCTGTAGCGCTCGGGGAAGAGGACGACGGGGCGACGCGCCGGCCTTGCTCCCGCCAATGATGCTCTTCCTTATGGAGGGCCACGTTAAGACCAACCTTGCGAGTTCTTTATCAGGCTGCGCCGGCCCCCGCGTCGTCGTCTTCGTCTCCCTACCCCGTTTGCTCGGGTGATGGAGTGTGCCCCGACCCAGACCCTCAGGCTGCACATGTGGGGCTGTGGGAACGGGGGCACGTGGGTCGACGTCGACTTCCCGGCTCCTCGAGTTATGTATCTCCGCCGTGGGTGGAAGACGTTTGCCCGCATCCACCGCCTGATGGCGGGGCTCGTCCTCTACTTTAAATTAATGGAGGACGGCCTGCTCTCCGTCAAGGTCTTCGGGGAGTTCGGAACTCGTCTGAAATGCTGCATGGAGAGCTCCTCTGATGGAGATTCTGACGATGGAAGCTCTTCCTCGAGCGAAAGCGACAAGGAGGACAGCGGGGACAAGTCTGACTAGGCGCCGGACACCCCGCGCCTAGGCAGGTGCGGTAGCAGCAGCATCTGCACATGTCTGCTCCTTCGGTAGGGTTTTGCAGGGGCGGGGCCAGCTCCTTGAACTTCTCGGGGCCCTCTCCTTGGGCGGCTGGCGTCGGGAGGCTGCGGAAGAGGAAGAGGGCGGGTGGCAAGGCCGTCAACTCAGAGTACGCGAGCACCGATGCCTTCATCGCATACTGCCGATCATGCCGCCTCGTCTTCCAGCTCCTTTCCCAGCACCGTCATCACCGGCCCGCCCATGGGCAGCCACCGAGGTGTTCTCTTGGTGCTTTCTGCTGCTCGTAGCTCACCCAGGCGCCCCTTTTGCCCTCTCGCCTCCTGAGGAGAGTGACAAGAAAGGGATTACGGGCACCTTATCTCTTTTTTAATCTGTAAGCCCGCGGGCCTTGTTGAATTTAAAGCTTGTAATCCCCTTTGTCCATGTTTTTCATTTCGTACGAACTCTACCTGTATGGGATGTTTTTAATGAAAAAGGGATGCTTGCCGGTCTTTTCGTTCGTGGGAAAATCCTGCGACAAGGAGCGAATCCTCGTTATTGTTTAAGATAAACATTTTTCGCCCGACAACAGGATTTGCCGTTCCCCCACTCCATTCGACCGTTCTCGTGCTCTTGGCGGAGGCAGGGATGAAGTGGGCTTTAGGCCCCTCGTTCTACCTCCTTGTTGTCGCGGCTACAACCAAATCCGGACCCAGGAAATAATCCTTAGGTATAGGAAAAAGGGAGCACGGTAGCCTAGAGATAAAAATGAGGCTTCACATGCCCCAGTCCTGTTTTGAAACGCATGACAGGGATAAAAAGACTTATCTGGATCTGCAGCCCCCGGCAGTCTTATTGCCACGGTTGGATCCTCGAATTTGTATCCCCGGCAACTCTAGTTTGCCGGGGTTGGGACGCCGGTCCATTTCCTTTCTTCCAAGTAGATCAGGAGAAGTGCTCATGTGCCCTGCGAACCAAAAAAGGACAGAAGAGGAACAGATAGACGCGCACTCGACCTCTAAGCTAGGGGTTAGTCGCTGCTGAGCACTATCAACCCTAACCGAGGAAGAGACTCGACCTAGCAAGCATGCTATGACTTGGGGCGCCAGCGCTTCATTTATTTATGCACAGGGTCTGCGCCTAGCTCTGTACAAAGGGTCACATGCCTTGCCGGCAAAGCTTGTACAAAAGGTGGCTTGCCTGGAGGCCCGACAAGCCACGCCTTATGGGTAAAACTTGCGAAGATGCTCAATGTTCCAGGAGTTGCTCATTGGGATGGCATCCTTGGTCTCTAGGCAGACTGCACCAGGCCTGGTGACTCGCATTACCCGATAAGGGCCTTCCCACTTTGGCCTCAACTTGTTGGAATTCTTGGCCAACTGAACGCGCCGAAGAACAAGGTCGCCTTCCTCAAAGCTTCGGGCATGAACCTTGCGGCTAGCGCAAGGCTTGCTGGTAGCGTGCTGCTTTCACAGCCGCCCGAAGACGATCTTCCTCAAGGAGCGTCCCGTCATCTTGGCGCAACGGCTCTTGCCCAAGCTCATCATAAGAGAGCACTCGAGGTGACCCGTATATGAGTTCCATGGGGAGAACTGATTCTGCCCCGTATACCAGGGCAAAAGGTGTTTGGCCGGTGGCTCGATTTGGCGTCGTCCTGATCGACCAAAGAACCGCCGGCAACTCATCAATCCAGCGCCTTCCACTCTTGTGCAGCTTGTCAAAGGTCTTCGTTCTCAGGCCTCGCAACAATTCAGCATTTGCCCTCTCCTCTTCGCCGTTGCTCCGTGGATGTGCCACGGAAGCAAAACAGACCTTGCTGCCGAGGTCTTGGATGTACTGCATGAAGGTGTGGCTTGTGAACTACGTGTCGTTGTCGGTGATGACTCTATTTCGCACACCAAAACGGCAGACCAGTCCTTTGAAGAACTTGACGGTTGACTGAACAGTCACCTTCCTCACTGCTTCCACTTCCAGCCACTTTGTGCACTTGTCGATTGCAACGTACAAGTACTCAAAGCCCCCGACAGCGCGGGGGAAAGGGCCCAGTATATCGAGCCCCCAGACCGAGAATGGCCAGGAGAGAGGGATTGTTTGAAGGGCTTGAGCTGGTTGATGAAGCTTCTTTGAATGGAACTGGCACGCTTCACACTTGGTTACTAGTGTCATCGCATCCTGGAGGGCGGTGGGCCAGAAGAAACCTTGCCGGAACGCCTTCCCAGCAAGGGCCCTTGACCCTATGTGGGAGCCACATATGCCTCCATGTATCTCCGCCAACAACTCCAGTCCTTCCTCCCGGGGGATGCACTTGAGTTTCACACCGTTCGGCCTCCTCTGGTACAGGACGTCATCGACAAACTGGTACATGGAAGACCGACGGGCTACTTTCTCTGCTTCTTCCTGCTCCTCAGGAAGATCCCCTGTTTGGAGGAATTGGACGGTATGCTGCACCCATGCCGGAGCCTGGGGCTCGACGGCAAGGACCAAAGGCATTTCTTCCGCCATGGGAGCGGCTGTCTCTACGGCCAGGGCTTGACGCCCTGTCGGAGCCAGTTGCTCTTGGGCAGGCTCAGCGTCCGCGGCAGCACCCTTGTCGGCAGCCACAGGAGGCTTGGTAGGAAAGTACTTCCCGGGACCTGATTTCCTCCGCTTGTTCTGCCCCGCTGATGGTTCGACGGATGGTTGAGTTAGCCGGAGCAAAAAGGTACCTGGTTCCATAGGTAGCTTGAATGCGGCACACTTTGACAGGTAATCGGTGATGAAGTTCCCCGCTCGGGGGATGTGCTCCGCCTGGATACCATCAAAGCGTTCCTCCAGCTTCCTCACCTCATCTTCGTAAGCTTCCATCAATGGGCTCTGATAATCCTTGTTGCATGTCTGACAACGAGCTGCGAGTCACCCCTGACGATGAGTGACGGTTTCCTAGACTAGGGGGTACTCACCACGTCGTCTCCCAATCTATTAGATTGGGCCGAGGACCCCCGTGGCCGTATACTCATGGGCCAGTTCGGACAGTTGCCGCATACAAGGAAGATTCCACAAGACTTGGCGATCAAGATAAGGACTTCTCCCCACCGGCGTATTCGGCTAGGACACTTGTTAACCTAGGCCTCTGGTGCATTATATAAACCAGGGCCAGGCTAGTCGACAGAACATACAACAATCATACCATAGGCTAGCTTCTAGGGTTTAGCCTCCTTGATCTTGTGGTAGATCTACTCTTGTACTACCCATATCATCAATATTAATCAAGCAGGACGTAGGGTTTTACCTCCATCGAGAGGGCCCGAACCTGGGTAAAACTTCGTGTCCCTTTTCTCCTGTTACCATCTGCCTAGACGCACAGTTCGGGACCCCCTACCCGAGATCCGCCGGTTTTGACACCGACAATGAGCTTCTTGGCCCCGAGGTCTGCCGCGATCCTATGACCAGCAAGCAATCCCTCGTACTCAGTAGTGTTGTTGGTGGATATCTCCCTGGGGAAGTGCATCTGGATAACGTACTTGAGGTGTTCTTCGATGGGTGCAACGAGCAGCACACCGTCACCGGCGCCTTGCGGCGAGAAAGCCCCATCAAAGTACATGATCCAGTCGCGGCCGGCTTCCTCGCCGGGGAAAGTGGTCTCCTGGATTTCTTCGTCAGGCGTCGAGGTCCACTCTGCGATGAACTCCGCCAAGACTCTGCTCTAAATTGTCGAGGTACTTTCAAACTTTAAACCGAAACTTGACAGCTCCAAGGCCCATTCCACAATCCTTCCGGTTGCATCTAGGTTATGCAGTATCTGTTGCAACGGGAGACGGGTGACGACAGGGATCTCATGGCCCTGGAAGTAGTGACGCATCTTCCTCGAGGCCATAAGGAGGCCGAAGAGCAATTTTGGCACGCCGGAATACCTCGACCTAGCCCCCTGCAAGAGGGAGCTGACAAAGTAAACCAGGTGCTGCATCAATTTCTTCTTTGGCACCACCTCACTCGACTGCGCGGGCATTGCCATGGTGGCATCAGACTCTGCCAGGGTCCGCGCCTTGTCGGCGCCAGGCCCTGCCGAGGGAATCTTGGCTTGCCATCCGCTGGTTTTGCCGCCGTCGCTGTCCCCTCGTCAACCTCCCTCTGTGCCACCAGTGCGGCGCTGACCACTCGATTCTTCCCCGCCAGATACAGCAGCAATGGCTCTTATGGTTTAGGCGCAACCAGTATTGGCGTGGAGGAAAGGTATTTCTTCAGGTCCTGCAGTGCTGCCTCGGCTTCTGGGGTCCACTCTATTGGGCCAACCTTCTTCAAGATTTTGAAGAAGGGAAGGGCGCGCTCGGCGGACTTGGTGATGAATCGGCTCATGGCGGCCACGCAGCCGGTGAGAAGACGCACATCCTTGATCCGCTTGGGCACCTCAATCTGCTCAATAGCCCTGATCTTGTCTGGGTTTACCTCGATCCCACGCCATGACACAAAGAACCCTAGGATCTTGCCGGACGGAACACCAAAGACACACTTCTCAGGGTTCAGCTTGAGGTTGATCTTGCGCAGGTTAGCAAATGTCTCTTCCAGATCTTGTACAAGAGTTGGCCCGTCCTTGGTTTTGACGACTATGTCATCCATGTAGGCCTCCATATTTCTATGGAGCTGAGGTTAAAAACCAATTTGGACTGCTCTTGCAAACGTTGAGCCAGCACTCTTCCACCCGAAAGGCATCCGTAAAAAGCAATACGTACCACATGGGGTGATGAATGTTGTCTTCTCTTCATATTCTCTCGTCATGAAGATCTGGTGGTAGCCTGAGTAGGCGTCGATGAATGATAACAGATCACACCCGGCTGTGGAGTCAATAATCTGGTCGATGCGTGGCAACGGGAAGGGGTCCTTAGGGCAAGCCTTGTTCCCATTCGCCTTGCGCACCACTACCGGATTGGCCAACCACGTCGGGTGGAGCACTCCTCTCACCAAACCTGCCGTTTCCAACTTCCTGATCTCCTCTGTGATGAAATCTTGCCTCTCCAGAGCCTGCTTTCTGACCTTCTGCTCGACGGGCCGCACGTGGGGGCAGACAGCTAGGTGGTTCTCAATCACCTCCCTGGGAACACCGGGGATGTCAGATGCTTGCCATGCAAACACGTCGACATTCACCCGCAGGAAGGTGATGAGCGCGCCTTCCTATTTGCTGTCGACGGTGGAGCCTATGGTGAAGGCCCCTCCCGTGCCATCCTCCCTGATGGGCACCTTCTTTGTCTGCGGCGACTCGGCCCTGGGTCTCTTGCTCTTCTCGGTAGAGCTCTCTGGCACGTCCTCGACGGTAGCACAACACTCCGAGGAGGTGCGCTTTCCGGAGTGGGTGCAAGAGGTCTTGCCGGGCTTCTTCTTCCCTCCTAGGGCTTCAACAGCAGGAGCAGGTGCCTTGGCGGCAGCCGCTGCAACTGCTTCCCGGTAGAGCTGGTCGGCGCAGATCGGCGCGTCCTTCTTGTCGGAGGGGACGGAGATGATGGTCAACGGCCCGTGCATCTTCAGCATGTTGTAGGCGTAGTGTGACGCCGCCATGAACTTGGCTAGTGCCGGGCGGCCGAGGATCCCGTTGCAGGGCAAGGGGATATCGGCTACGTCGAAGACGATCCTCTCCGTCCTGTAGTTCAACTGTCCTCCAAATGTCATAGGAAGTGTGGCCTTTCCCTTCGGCTGGCTCCTCCCTGGATTGACCCCTTGAAACGTGCCTGAGGGAGCCCTGGATTAGGGGGTATCCGGACTGCCGGACTATATCCTTTGGCCAGACTGTTGGACTATGAAGATACAAGATTGAAGACTTCGTCTCGTGTCCGGGTGGGACTCTCCTTGGCGTGGAAGGCAAGCTTGGCGATACGGATATGAAGATCTCCTCCCTTGTAACCAACTCTGTGTAACCCTAGCCCCCTCCAGTGTCTATATAAACCGGAGGGTTTAGTCCGTAGAACAACAATCATACCATAGGCTAGCTTCTAGGGTTTAGCCTCTACGATCTCATGGTAGATCAACTCTTGTACTACTCATATCATCAAGATCAATCAAGCAGGAAGTAGGGTATTACCTCCATAGAGAGGGCCCGAACCTGGGTAAACATCGTGTCCCTTGCCTCCTGTTACCATCCGCCTTAGACGCAGAGTTCGGGACCCCCTACCCGAGATCCGCCGGTTTTGACACCGACATTGGTGCTTTCATTGAGAGTTCCACTGTGCCATCGCTGTAGGCTTTATGTCCCCTTTGATCATCGATAACGATGCGGTCCAACATGAGGTCTTCCTCCCCGGACAGATCTTTGTATTTGTCGTCTTCGCACTGCAAGCCAACTCATTTGGCCATCTGGAGTAGATCGAGAGCTACGCCCCTGGCCACCAGGTCAGGTTCGGAAACTTGAATCACACTGCCAATATCCGTCGAGACTTGATCTTCGACGGATTCGGGCCCATGCCAGGTGTGCCGCACGATCACGACGAGCATGGTATAGCTCTGCCGTCGGATAGGTCTCAGGAGATCACACCAGTAACTACTCCGGCCTTCAATCCAGAGCAGATTGCGCCATCCGAGGACAGGCGGATAGACCCCACCTCAGAGGCTGCACTCTCAGCGGCGATAGAGCCGAACACTGACCTTACCCTTCACAAGAGCCGTGACGCCGAACCATTGGACTGGTCTCCGGCCACGAACTTCGAACCGCCAGCGCCCGTGCCTGTTGAATACGATTGGGCGCCGATCATGGAGTTCACCTCCGCGGATATCTTTCAGCACTCGCCCTTCGGCAATGTACTAAACTCGTTAAGGTCTCTCTCCCTGTCAGGAGAACCTTGGCCGAACTATGTCCGGCTAGAATGGGATGCGGATGACAGAGAAATTCACTCCCCACCCACCACCCACTTAGTAGCAACTGTCGATGATTTAACCGACATGCTCGACTTCGACTCCGAAGACATCGATGGTATGGACAACGATGAAGGACACGAACAGGAATCACTGCCCACGGGGCACTGGACTGCCACCTCATCATATGATATATATGGCGGATACACCCAAAGAAGGCAATGGTGACAAGACAGCGGAGGATGACCCCTCCAAGAAGCAACCCAAGCACCGACGTTAGTGGCGCCGCTCTAAGTCTTGCCACAACAAAAGCGGTGATACCGACAATGGAGATAACAGTACTCCGGACAATGCCGAGGATGATGACAATCCTCTCCAGCCCGATCTAGAGCCGGAGGATGAACAAGCCAGCCCTCCTAAGGGAGCGACAGAGGGAGAAGCGGAGGATGACAATTACATGCCTCTCTCCGAAGACGAAGTGAGCCTCCACGACGAAGAATTTGTCGTGCATGAGGATCCCGTCTGAAGGAAATATGCCCTAGAGGCAATAATAAAGTTATTATTTATTTCCTTATATCATGATAAATGTTTATTATTCATGCTAGAATTGTATTAACCGGAAACATGATATATGTGTGAATACATAAACAAACAGAGTGTCACTAGTATGCCTCTACTAGACTAGCTCGTTGATCAAAGATGGTTATGTTTCCTAGCCATAGACAAAGAATTGTCATTTGATTAACGGGATCACATCACTAGGAGAATGATGTGATTGACTTGACCCATTCTGTTAGCTTAGCACTTGATCGTTTAATATGTTGCTATTGCTTTCTTCATGACTTATACATGTTCCTATGACTATGTGATTATGCAACTCCCGTTTACTTGAGGAACACTTTGTGTGCTACCAAACGTCACAACATAAGTGGATGATTATAAAGGTGCTCTACAGTTGTCTCCGAAGGTACTTGTTGGGTTGGTGTATTTCGAGATTAGGATTTGTCACTCTGATTGTCGGAGAGGTATCTCTGGGCCCACTCGGTAATGCACATCACTTAAGCCTTGCAAGCATTGCAACTAATGACTTACTTGCGGAATGATGTATTACGGAACGAGTAAAGAGACTTGCCGGTAACGAGATTGAACTAGGTATTGAGATACCGACGATCGAATCTCGGGCAAGTAACATACCGATGACAAAGGGAACAACGTATGTGTCGGTGTACAAAAAGGGGGGTACAATTTTTGTACCCCTATTACTGTGCACGGGCAGTCCGAGCCACGGACGCCGCCACACCGAGCGCGGCAAGGGAGGTAAACCAAGGTAAGGCCAAAGCTGAAGAGAAGCAGAACGCGGCCAAGACCAAGACCACAAAGAGCGAAGGGGATGAAGTAGCCCCCCCCCCCGGCAAGATCCTTGCCGGGAGGCGGTTTTTGCAAACCCGGCAAGACCCTTGCCGTGGCAGCTCGCCCCACACCTACGGAGCGGGTCACCCTTGAGTCCACTGCCCCCAGGGGGCAAGGATTCGCGAGGCATCCCCGTGGTGGTATGCTGAGCTTTGTGAAGACATCAAGATCAGATATACACTTTGGAAGATGATGATCCTTGGCGGGATTCCAGCCAAGGAAGACCCCCAGCAAGAGCCTTGTCGGGGATGACAGCAGGCGCCATGGCAAGACCCTTGCCGGGACCCCCGCAAGACCCTTGCCTGGGCCGCGGCAAGGACCTTGCCATGGACACCCGTGGGGCCACCTTCAGTCCCACGCAAGTCGCACCTCCGCCACCGTTCGCATGCAGCTGCCGACCCAACCAGCTGGGCAGGCACCTACATGGCGGCTTGCAGATCTTCATGGAGACCCACAATTGCGCCACCTCAGCTGCCTGCCCGCCTACATGGCATCGCAGGCACCGCTGGCCAGGGCGCCTGTGTCGGCGTTCTGGGAACGGGGGTCCCCAGACTTGCCTGCGTGCGGCCTGCGGCGTGGCTCGAATGGAGGCCCAGTACGGCCCATCTTCATCAACACGAGACTCAAGACCCTCGCGAGGGGCCAAGCCTCGCGGGGAGGACGACGCATCGCTTCCTCAGGCGCGGCCTCCTCAGGCTGGCTCATGAGGAGGTGGAGAGATCAAGGCAGGGCACCTCGCGAGGTGCGCATGACGCAAGCCGTGACGACCAAGGGTGCCAGGCGGGCGCCAGACCGCGCAGTATCCTCGCTTTCCTCTTTGATGCAAAGGGGGCAAGCGCAGGCGAGAGGATCAAGCAAAGGCATCCATTTCGGTGCAACGAGACCAAGACCAGTCCAACGGTGGAAATGAGCTCATCGTGGAGCCCAGAACGGCGTCACCACAGGGCCTTTGGCAGGCGAGGACCAACTTTGGTCAGGATAAGTGTACCAGATATTCCCCTTCAAATTGGCCAATTGTTGGCACCCTTCCCGCTCAATATTTGGGAATAGGCCCAGGGCCTTAGCCTATAAATAGGACTAGCCACCCCCCGGGAAAGGGAGAGCACTCATAGAGCAAGCAAAGAGAAAGAGAGAGAGAGAGGGGCGACTGAACTTCCCTAGCAGTTCATCATCCTAGCCAAGAACATGCCCTCGCGAGGCTGTTCCCCTTTGTATTGATCATCATCATCATCAGCCCAAGAGGCAATCCATCCACCCACAAAACTAGAGTAGGGTATTACACCACAACGGTGGCCCGAACTAGTATAAACTCTATGTTCTTTGTGCTGTTCTTTCGGTAGTTTAGATCCTTGCGAGACGTAGAGGTAGAGGGCAGAATCTCTGTGCGCACCCCAGAGTTTGAACCTTAAGGGTCGGCCGGAACCCACAATCCGACATTTGGCCGCCAGGTAGGGGTGCGCTGGAATCTGTCTTCCACCGCTCCGTCCTTCTTCGGCCGCCGCACCCATGTATGGTGCCGGTCGGGCCCGCGTCGCCCCAACGGCCCTCGCCGGTGAGCATCCTCGTCGTCCCTCATCGCCCGCCATCGGCACCGCCGCCAGCCAGGCGGGGAACAAGCAGCAGGCACCACCCCAGCATCCGCCTGTGCGACGGGGCGACTACGCCAAAACATCGACACCTCCGGTCGTTGCGGCCCTCCTGGGCGGCTCGCAAGCGCCGCCCACAAGTCGCCACGTCAAGCCGTTTGCCCACCGGGTCAGCGCCGCTTCCACATGGCAGGGGGCTTCCTCGGACCGGGCAGCGCGCGAGGACGATCTGAGCTTCAGCTCGGAGGACCACCCCACCAACTTGGCAGGCTCAGGCGTGCTCCCCCTGTTGTGCACCCCCACCGTCTGCCAGGTGGCCGTCACCAGAACCCTCGTCGACGGCGGCGCGGGCCTCAGTGTGCTTTCGGTCGAGGCCTTCAATCTCTTCTGCATACCCCGGGAGTGTCTGGGGCCCAGTCGATCTTTCTCGGGCGTCGGGGGCGGATCGTCCGACTCCCTGGGGCAGATCCGGCTCACGGTAACCTTCGGCACCTATGACAACTTCCGCATGGATATGGTCGACTTCGACATCGCCCCCATCGGCCTCCCTTACAACGCCATCCTCGGTTACCCAGCGCTGGCTCAGTTCATGGCTGCCACGCACCCGGCATACAACCTCATGAAGATGCCCGGGAGCAGCGGTACCCTCACCATGCACGGAGACACCAAGGACGCCTTGCGAGTACTCGAGCTCGCCTTCAAGGCGGCGACGTCGGCGCGGCCCGCTGACGCGGAGGCCCCTGAGCTCAAGGGGGCTGTGCCCGCCAAGAAAAAGCAGTTGTTCACCCAGGACAAGGCAGAAACCAAGCAGATACCCGTGGATGAGGATGGGTCTTCCGGTGCCACTTTCACCATAGGCGCCAACCTTGAGCCTGAGTAGGAGGAGGCCTTGGTCAGGTTCCTGCGCGCGAATAAGAAGGTGTTCGCTTGGGAGCCCGATCAGTTGGCAGGGATTCCCAGGAGTGTCATCGAGCATCACCTCAATGTGTGCCCGAATGCGCGCCCCGTGAAGCAGAAGGCCAGGCGGCAGTCCGCAGAGAAGCAGGCTTTCATTGTCCAAGAGACGCGCAAGCTAGAAGCCGCTGGGGTCATTCGCGAGGTCCGATACCCGGATTGGTTGGCCAACCCCGTTGTTGTGCCTAAAAGGGGGGGGGGAGGAACGCATGTGCGTCGACTTCACCAATCTCAACAAGGCATGCCCGCAAGATTCGTTTCCGCTCCCCCGCATCGACCAGATCGTCGATTCCACCGCAGAGTGCGACCTACTATGCTTCCTGGATGCCTTCTCCGGATATCACCAGATCAGAATGGCGGTGGAAGACGTTGAAAAGACCGCCTTCCTGACCCCGTGCGGGGTATACTGCTATACATGCATGCTGTTCAGACTGCGTAACGCAGGAGCTACCTTTCAGCGGTTGATGCACATCACCTTGGGCCCGCAACTCGGAAAGAATGTCGAAGCCTACGTTGATGACATTGTGGTAAAATCTCGGAAGGCCAAGACCCTGATACAAGACCTGGAGGAGACCTTCGCGAGCCTCGACGCAGTAAGCCTGCGACTCAACCCGGAGAAATGTGTGTTTGGTGTCCCCTCGGGCAAGCTCTTGGGCTTCCTCGTGTCCCATCGTGGCATCGAGGCCAACCCAGAGAAGGTCAAGGCGGTCGAGGACATGAGTCCGCCAAAGACCCTCAGAGAGATGCAGAAGCTCACTGGGCGCGTGACCGCACTAGGGTGCTTTATCTCCAAGTTAGGGGAGCGAGCGTTGCCTTTCCTTCAGTTGATGACGAAAAAGGGGCCCTTTGAATGGACTGAAGAGGCAGATAAGGCGTTTCAAGACCTCAAGAGGTACCTGAACAGTCCCCCGGTCATGGTGGCTCCGCGCCCTCAGGAGCCCCTGCTACTCTACCTCGCCGCCACTCCTTTCTCCGCAGCGCAGCCCTGGTGGCGGTTAGGGAGGAGCGCCAAACCAAGACCACAGCGGCAACCCGAGGAAGGGCAAGACGGGAGCACGGAAAGCCTGCAGAAGCCACAGCCGCAGTTGAGGAGGGTCGGCTGCCGAAGAGCACACCAGAGGCAGGAGAAGCCACACGCTCGGATGGTCCGCCTCCCGAGGCCGCGCCATCTCGTGAGGCGTCCCTACCTCCCGAGGGCGCCGCAGCCCCAGATGCTCTCAGCCTAGTTGAGCATCCAGTTTACTTTGTTAGCACGGTGCTGCGGGATGCGACAGCACGGTACCCAATGCCTCAGAAGCTCCTCCTCGCGCTCCTGGTGGCCTCACGCAAGCTGCATCACTACTTCCAGGCCCATCCCATCAAGGTCGTCTCATCGTACCCCCTGGAGAGAGTGCTCAGGAGCCCTAACTCAGCAGGAAGGGTCGCCGAGTGGAACATAGAACTGCAGGCGTTTCAACTCGAGTTCAGCACAACTAGGGTCATCAAAGGAGCAGCGTTAGCGGATTTCGTGGCTGAATGGGCAGAGGCACCAGGCCTCAAGGACAATGAGGATCGGTCCCTCTCTCCAGGGAGTGAAGCGCCTGAAGGCTGGGTCATGTATTTCGATGGGGCGTTCTCCAGGCACGGCGCGGGGGCTGGCGCGGTGCAGATATCACCCACTCAGGATAAGCTCTACTATGTTGTACAGCTCTGTTTCCAGCAAGGTGAAAAGGTCTCCAACAACGTAGCGGAATATGAGGGTCTGATAGCCGGATTAAAAGCCGCAATAGCTCTGGGGGTGAAATGCCTCACCGTCAAGGGCGACTCGCATCTCCTTGCCAACTTCTCCAACAAGGTATACGAGCCGAAGGACGAGCATATGGAAGCCTATCTAGCGGAAGTCCGCAGGATGGAAAAACAGTTCTGGGGGTTGGAACTGAAGCACGTGCCCCGTGGCACCAATCAGGAAGCCGACGACATAGCCGGGCGGGCATCCAGGCGATTGCCACAGGAACCAGGCGTCTTCGAAGAGCGGCTCTTCAAACCCTCAGCATAGCCGACGTTGTCAAACGTCGCTCAGCCTCGAGAGGAGCTCCCTCAGCCGCCAGCCTTGGGAGCCCCGACCTGTGGACCGACCTCAGGAGCGCGTCTACTCCAGACGATGGAACCTCGGGAAGAGTGCTGGATCACGGAACTCCGGAGTTATTTAACACAAGGGACCCTACCGGAGAAGGAAGAGGAAGCGGAGCGTGTGGCGCGGCAGGCCACGGCATACTGCCTCAGAGATGGAGAGCTCTATCGGAAGCGACCAAATGATGTGTCTATGCGCTGCATCTCCCGGGAGCAAGGAAAGGAACTACTTGAGGACATACACGGTGGAGACGGCGGGCATCACTCATCATCACGAACCCTCATCGGCAAGGCATTCCATAGCGGGTTCTATTGGCCCACCGCGCTCAACGACGCAGTCGAGTTAGTAAAGGCTTGCGAGGCCTGCCAGTTCCATTCTAAGAAGATCCATCAACCGGCGGGGGGTCTGCAGACTATACCCCTCTCATGGCCATTCGCAGTTTGGGGGTTGGATATTCTGGGCCCGTTCCCTCGGGCGCCAGGGGGCTACTGCTACCTCTATGTCGCCGTTGATAAGTTCACCAAGTGGGCAGAAGTAGAGGCCGTCCGTACCATCCCCGCTGGCTCCGCGGTCAAGTTCGTCAGGGGTATCGTGAGCCGGTTCGGGGTGTCGAACCGCATCATCACAGATAACGGTTCGCTGTTTACCAGTAACCTCTTCAGAACATACTGTGCTAACCTTGGGACGCAGATATGCTACGCTTTGGTGGCACACCCGCGGAGCAATGGGCAGGATGAACGGGCCAAGGCGGAGGTCCTGAGAGGCCTCAACACCAGGACGTTCAAGAAGAAGCTGGAGGCTTGCGGCAGAGGTTGGTACGACGAGCTGCAGTCCGTGTTGTGGTCCATCCGCACGACCGCGACCAAACCAACTGGGGAGACCATGTTCTTCGTGGTCTACGGAGCTGAAGCGGTCCTCCCTCACGAGGTCAGGCGTCACTCCGCGCGGGTCCTAGCGTTTGACGAAGCGCAGCAGGACGCCATGCGGGGGATGAACCTCGTACTGAGGGAGGAACGCCGCCGGGAAGCCGCATTGCGAGCGGCGAGGTACCAACAGGCGCTGCGACGATATCATTGCCGCAACATCCGCCCCAGGACCCTCGAGGTAGGAGACCTCGTGCTCAGACGGGTTCTCTCCAGGGAGGGGCTGCATAAGCTCTCTCCCATGTGGGAGGGCCCATTCAAGGTTGTTCATGTTTCCAGGCCAGGCTCCGTGCGCTTGGAGACCCAAGAGGGGGAGCCGATACAGAACGCGTGGAACATCCAGCACCTCCAGAGGTTCTACTCCTAAAAGGCCTAGAGCCTGTGAAGAAGGCGAACGCCTGTGAAGACCTTCCCTTTTTGGAAAAGGCCTAGAGCCTGTGAATAAGGCGAACGCCTGTGAAGACCTTCCCTTTTTGGAAAAGGCCCAGAGCCTGTGAAGAAGGCGAACGCCTGTGAAGACCTTCCCTTTTTGGAAAAGGCACAGAGCTTGTGAAGAAGGCGAACGCCTGTGAAGACCTTCCCTTTTTGGAAAAGGCCCAGAACCTGTGAAGAAGGCAAACGCCTGTGAAGACCTTCCCTTTTTGGGAAAGGGCCCAGAGCCTGTGAAGAAGGCGAACGCCTGTGAAGCCCTTCCCTTTTTGGAAAAGGCCCAGAGCCTGTGAAGAAGGCAAGTGCCTTTGAAGCTGATCACCTCTAAGAAGAAAGGCCCGGAGCCTGCGAAGAAGGCCAATGCCTGTGAAGCTCGCCGCCCCGTGACACTCTCACGTAATAATGAGTGGGGCTGTACACGCCCCGGAGTCTCAGGAGCGCCGGCCTCAGGCCCTGGGGCTCCCTCCCACGCCCAGTGGCGGCACTTAGCTCCGCGCTGGTGAGAAGACGTCGAAGACTAGATTAGGTGACGGACGCGGCTTTTTTTTTGCTTTCCGCAATTGATGGCTTTATTTGCGTCTGAAATCTTGTCGAAACTATCGCCGTTGTCGATTTGTGGTTCGTTGATTTTCGCTCCCCGTTTTGATTTCTCTCATGAAAGGCCTCGCGAGGGATGGAACTCGAATGCCCTCGTGAGCGTTTCTGCCCTATCCTCTTGAAGGTTTCACGGCCTGGGCCCTCTCCAGGAGCACCCCTCCAGTCCGTGCCCCTCGGGCACCGCAACACGCGCACAGGGCCTGGGTCAGTCGCCCCCCCCCCCCCCCCGGCTGGGGCCGAAAACTACCTACGCAAGGGCAAATAGTTCAGAGGCGCAACAACAAAGTCAAGGTAATGGCTAAAACGGCAATGATTCTCAAACACGCCCCTGCGGGGCTCCATGCAGCTGTTTTGTCTTACACAGGAAGCAAAAGGAAAAGGAAAAGGCGAGCCCGGCGTGGCCTGCCTCGCATCGGCTTGCAGAGGCGACGTAGGATGCCTCCGGGGCTCAGGCGGACTCCCTCTCGCGCTTCACCGGGTCGTGACGACGGACGGACGAACAGCCACCCCCCAGGCAGGCACGACGGCGAGGGGGCTGGCTGCGTCCACCGCTGGAGGAGCTGCCTGAAGAAGAGTTGGTGGATCCTGAGGAGCGCCAGGCGCCGCGATCGGAGCGGGCGCTGTCTCCTCCATCGCCGTCGGAGCGAGGCCCCTGGCCACGGTCATCGCCCTCGGGACAACATCCTGCGCGGCGACCATCTTCCCCAAACAGCCTCACATAGAGGGTGCCGTCGTCGTCGAACTTGAAGTGCAGGGTGCACCGCTGACCCAGGCCGCGCGCGCGGGCAAACGTCTGCCAGCCGCAGGTCAGGGCCCCATTCCAGGAAGAGAAGACCTCAAGCGAAACCCAGGAGGCCCTGCTGCAGCAACCGCCAGCCTGAAGCCAGAAGCCGCACCGGGCGCTGGCCGGCAGCTCGCCGATGAAGAAGCGAGGGAGCTGGAGCCAGGTGTTGGTCGGGTCCGCCGACCACACGACGAACTCCGGCAGCACCTCCGCCGAGCGAAAGCGCGGCCTGGGGGGCCGCGCAGTCACAACCTGCCTCCTCGTGGCAGCCGAGCGCTCACCACCACGCGGGGAACCATCCCTGTGGCTACGGGGAGCCGCAGCAGGGACCGCGGGATGCTTGCGAGGACGACCCCGGCCACGCTTGGCCGGGGGGGAGTCGGGCCCCGCCCGACTAGCCTTCCCCTTCTCCGCAGCTGAGAACCTCTTTGGAGCCATGCGAGCGGCAGGCGGCAAGAGAGAAGAAGAAGAAGAGAAGCAGGAAGGGGCGGACTGGCGGAGCTTACGCGGCCCCATACTTATAGCCGAAGAAGGCCAACCGCCGAGCACCACGATCGTAGGTAATACTGACCCATATCTACGCACGCAGGGACTAGTCAAGTCACGCAGTTGCCAGAATGTCGTGGGGAAGTGGAGACGCCCACGTCCTGTCAAACCGCCACGCGGTGCCCAAGGCTGCAGGCTATTAGGGCCCGCGGCGCTTCGCCCTTGCCCTTTCGCCTCTCGGCACGGCCAAGTCCGGGCGCGCCTTGGGCCCGGGGGCTACTGTCGACATTCTGGGAACGGGGGTCCCCAGACTTGCCTGCCTGCGGCCTGCGTCATGGCTCGAATGGAGGCCCAGTACGGCACATCTTCATCAACACGAGACTCAAGACCCTCGCGAGGGGCCAAGCCTCGCGGGGAGGACGACACAACACTTCCTCAGGTGCGACCTCCTCAGGCTGGCTCATGAGGAGGCGGAGAGATCATGGCAGGGCACCACGCGAGGTGCGCATTACGCAAGCCGTGACGACCAAGGGTGCCAGGCGGGCGCCAGACCGCACCGTGTCCTCGCTTTCCTCTTTGATGCAAAGGGGGCAAGCACAGGCGAGAGGATCAAGCAAAGGCATCCATTTCGGTGCAACGAGACCAAGACCAGTCCAACGGTGGGAATGAGCTCATCGTGGAGCCCAGAACGGCGTCACCACATGGCCTTTGGCAGGCGAGGACCAACTTTGGTTAGGATAAGTGTACCAGATGTTCCCCTTTAAATTGGCCAATTGTTGGCGCCCTTCCCGCTCAATATTTGGGAAGAGGCCCAGGGCCTTAGCCTATAAATAGGACTAGCCACCCCCAGGGAAAGGGAGAGCAATCATAGAGCAAGCAAAGAGAAAGAGAGAGAGAGAGAGAGGGGCGGCTGAACTTCCCTAGCAGTTCATCGTCCTAGCCAAGAACAGGCCCTCGCGAGGCTGTTCCCCTTTGTATTGATCATCATCATCATCAGCCCAAGAGGCAATCCATCCACCCACAAAACTAGAGTAGGGTATTAGACCACAATGGTGGCCCGAACTAGTATAAACTCTGTGTTCTTTGTGTTGTTCTTTCGGTAGTATAGATCCTTGCGAGACGGAGAGGTAGAGGGCAGAATCTCTGTGCGCACCCCAGAGTTCGAACCTTAAGGGTCTGCCGGAACCCACGATCCGACAGCATGTCAACACGAGAGGGAGCGGCGACGGACGAGACATGGCTCTTCCCCGTCCCCGATAAAACAAGGACACCTAAGCAAGGCACATTAAATGCACCTTGTCATGTAATGCGAGGAATAACCTCGCATCACTTTACCCTTTCCACCTCCCGTGTGCCACTGTGGCAGCCCCTTTCTCTATAAAAGGAGGCCCCGGGCGACCTGGAAGAGGATTCGGCTTTTTGGAGGTCTCGACGCCCCATAGCTAGCTCAAGAACACAGATATACAATCCACCAAAGCAGGAGTAGGGTTTTACGCATCCTTGCGGCCCGAACCTGGGTAAAGGAACCATGTGCTATCTGTTTGATCCGGTCTTTTCACAACCCCGTGCCCCGCAACCGTAGTAGGGATTCTTGTGATCCCATAGGTGTCGTTTCCACCGACATCTTTGGCGCACCAGGTAGGAGGCGCAGTTGTGAGAATCATCTTTGGCAGTTAGCCCAGCGCTCCTTCATCTTCATGACCCTTGAAGAAGAAAGGAGGCCAGAAGGTCGACGCTCGAGCGATCGCGAACAGAAGCTAAGTTGCACTGAACCCTAGTTTTGTGCTACCTTTCTTATTTGAGGTTATCCCCCCCGGAGATGTTTGCTTTGTATGAAAAACCTGCACGCTAGGGGGCTCCACCACGATCGGCAACGCCCTTGCCCTGTTTCGAGTCCGCTCAACAGCTCAAGCGGCCGCGTCGAAAGTGGCAGAGTAGCCTTCCGCGACCAACGACGCCCTCGATTCTGACTCGAGTCAAGCTCGACAGTTCGAGCGGCCGCGTTCGGAACGGAAAGGTGGCTTGTCCGGCAGCACGCGTACCCGTCAGGCCATGGGGATCCGTCCCCAAGACGCCGCTTGGGGCTTTCGCGCCGGCAAGCCTTCCCGATCGACGTAGGGCATACATACAAAGGGGAATTAAACGGGGAAATAACATGCATGAAAATTAAGAGTACTTCAAAGTTATATTACATCACATCGTTGCTGCGGTTCTAACTAAGGATAAAATTTGTCTTGGTCGGGAGCCCGCAGCCGCGAAGAAGAACGGGACGCCTAGTCCCGGCGCTTGCCTTCCACCCTCTTGATTTCGTCGATGCAGTCGGTGATGGGCTTGATGCGCTCCTTGAGCACCGTGAGGTCAACACCATTTGGCAAGCTCGTCATCGCGGCCGCGAAGTCAAGGTCGGGATTCCAGTGCGCCACCTTGGTGAGGACCTTGGTCACGACCCTCCGGCAAAGCCGCCAGGCCTCCTCGGCCAGTGTGGCCGTCCTGTTGGAGTGAAGATTGGCCAAGGCTCCGAGGACGCCTTCGAAGAACTGGGTCAGCTTGGCGTTGACGGTCCCGCTGCCCTCAGGGGTGTACCTCACATTTGGCATCCCCATGGTGGCCAATTATGAGGTGACCCTGCCGGCGACGACCTATAGATGGCTGATCCACCTGTTCTCGCCCGCCACGTATTCTTGGTGGGAGGCGGCCTCGTTCGCCCGCAGCTGTTTCTCCTCCTCCAGGCTCCTGGTCAAGGTCTCCTCCCGAGCCCTGCTCTCCAACAACAGCTTCTCGAGATCCTCCAGCTTCAGCCTGAGGTCTCTGATGGAGTTCCGCGCCTCGGAGAGCTCTCTAGTCCTGCTGATGACCATTCCTTGCGCCTCTAACAAGGAGCAGTTGAGCGTGTTCTTCTTGCCGGACAGCTTGAGGGCCTGCTCCTTCAGCTCGTCCCGCTCTGCCTCCAGCCCCTTCACCTTGCCGGCATGGGCCAGGGCTTGGGCATCGAGTGCCTCTGCTCCAGATCGCGGGTCCGTCGCGCGACAAGGGCCTCGAGCTCCTCATCCTTGCCGCGGAGCGTTGCGGCAAGCTTCGCCTCATGCGCGGAGAGGTCCTCCTCCTGGGAGTCCAAGGTGGCTTGATGCTGGTTCCGGATGGCTTCGGCCGCGGCAGCCAAGTTCGCCGCCTTCTCCTGGGCCTTCTCGATGTCGGCCATCTTCAGGGAGAGCTCCACGTCGCACTGGGCCAATTTCTCCTGAAAGGCCCTCTGCTCCTCGCGAGTCTGGTGGAACCAGGCCTGCGCCTCGGCAACGCGCGCCTTGAAGTCCACCTCCACGTTATCCACCGTTGCCATCCTAGACTTGACCTTGTCCAGACGGGCACGGTGGAGCACTTGCAGCTTCCGAAAATTGGCCCCCATGGCGCGGAAGAGCTGCTCTTCTGGCGAACCATCGCCGCCAACATCTGGCGCGTCGACAACTTCGAACCCTGTGGCGGCAAGCACCTCGCCGTCGAAAACTTCCCCTTTGGCGGGCGCTCAGCTTGACGCCCCTGGGAGGTGGGCCAAAAGATCGTCGCCCACCTTCAGATACCTGCCGGGGCCCGAGGTTGTGGAGGAGGGAGGCTGATCATTCATCACCTCTTCCTCGACGGGGGCCTTGCCGGCCTCCTCGGCAGGACCACCGCTGGCGCCCTCGGCGGGATCCTCGCCGGTAGCTTTGGCGGCCCCCGCGGCGGCATCCTCGGCCGCGCCCTTGGCCGCCTCATCAGCGGTGGCCTCATCAGCATTCTTGGCGGCCTCCTCAGCGGCAATTTTGTCGGCCTCAGCCGCGGCCTCTTCGGCAATATCCCTGACAACAGTGTCCACATCCTCCGTGTCTGTTGAAGGAGGGCCTAGGAAGCAGCGGGAACAATGAAGCCAAGAAAACTATAAGGGGAAACAACAGAGACGAAGGATGGGCGACTCACGAGTGCCGGGCAGTGAAGCGGAAGTCCCCTATCCACCAGCATTTGGCGCTGAGGCAGAGCCACCAGCACCTAAGTTCCCCTCTTCCTCCATGGGTGTGGACTCCGTGCCTGACGCCCTTGCCGGGGACACCCCCCGCAGCGGCGTAGTCGATGGGGGTGGTGTGTTAGGAGTAGCCCTCTGCGGCTCCTCCTGCTACCGCTCCCCTCCTGCAAATCCGGCAAGGTCAGCGTCGTGGCATCAAGCACCTACCGCATGTCGAGTGAGAAGAGGGTGACGAACTTACGCTGGGGGCTGCACCGGGGGCTGCTGTCCGGGCTGTTCAGCACCACCAGTGGTGTCTTCGAGGCCCCAGCCGGGGACTGGCCGCTCGCCGAGATCCTCGCCCTCTAGGCCAACGTCTCTGCATCCCTACAAAAGCAAAAATTGGTCAAGACAAGCGATCCAATTCAGGGAAATAGGAATGGCGGTAAGGAACAGAGTACTTACTCATCATCCGTTTCCTCCTCTTCCGCCAGCTTCCTTTTCCTCTCCGGGCTGAGAGGCCCGAGATCAAAAGGGAGCTCCGCGTCATCGTCCAAGTCGATGCCTGCCGGAGGAGGCGAAGAAGGCGGGGTGGTCTGTGTGCGCCTAGATGAGGAGGAGGCTGTCGCCTTCTTCTTCTCAGCGGCCTTCGTCAGCCCCTTCGCTGTCGAGGCCCTCGTGTGCCGCCCGGACCCTTCCAGGGTCAATTGAGGCCGCGTGGCCCTACCAGACCGGACCGGCTCGCCGAAGCCAGCCCGCCGCGGGACCCGCCCTCTTCCCCTGGCTGGCGTCGAACCCGCCGCCACGCCCTCCTCCTCCGACGACTCGTCGGCCGCGTCCTCGACGAGCGGAGCTCCGGTGTCGGCGCCGCTGGCCTCCGCAGTGGCCGCCGCCCACAGGGTGAACTGCTCCTCCTCCGCGGCCGCGGCGACCTCCTCTTCCACGCCCCGGGTGCTGCCGGCCTCCAGACCAAGCTGTGCCTCCCTCGCCTTGGCGGCGATGTAGTCCAGCTCTTTGTGGGTGGTGTCCTTGACAAGCCACCGCTCGGCGTCAGCATTGACGTACACCTCGACCAAGGTGTCGAAGAATTGCTGCACATCTGCGGCTGACGGCTCCCTCCAGCTTGGAATGGGGCCGTGCGCGTTGCAATCCAGCATCATGGCGATGATCTCAGACCGGCGCGAGTTATTGCACAGCGGGACAACCCCCGCTGGCAACTTGAAGAGCGGCCCCTTGACGTCCTTGCCGTCCTTTACGGCGACCCTTGCGGCCTTGCCGGTCAGCTCGACCTCGCCGTCGCGATCCACTTCCAGCTGGAAGAGCCGCTGGCAGAAGTGCGCATGCCCCATCACCGTGAAGTTGTGGTCAAGGCCGGGGCGGAGCCGCATGATGTCAGCTGGATTCTTGAAAAGCCAAGCTGGCCTCCCCTTATTGTGCAGCGGGGCAATCCGGCGGTGAATGAAATCCGGCCCGATCATCTCGAGGGTGAGCCCAGCCTGGGTCAGCCGGAGAATCCTGGTGGTGGCGACAGTAAGCCACCCGTTGGCGGCGTCGACATCACCCCAATCATTGTCGTGGACCGGCGGCGCTCGGCGGACCTTGCAAAATTCCGGGTCTTCATCTTCAATCCAGCACCACCGGTCACGGCATTCGTCCCATCTCTCCCTCACGGAACCATCCGGGTACGCCTCCTTGGATCTGGGGATCCAGGTAACGCAACCAGCAACGGCACCTCCCGTTTGGATTCGAGGATAGAAGTAATGGCGGAAGAGCGTCGTGTTGGGCTGCACTCCGGCAAAGCCCTTGCAAAGATGTGCAAAGCAAGACATGCACGCCATCGCATTCGGAGTAAAATCCAAGAGGCAAAAACCGAAGGTGTGCATGATGTCGCAGAAGAAATCGGAGAAAGGAGGGCATAGCCCACAAGAAAAGTAATCAACAAAGAAGGCGTACCGATTTGGGGCAGGATCGGCGCAAGCGGCAGGAATGACGCGCGTCGCCGGGTGTCCCGAGTTCTCTCCCCTCGTCTTCACTCCCCACAGAGGCTTGAAGGCGGCCTGAAGCTCATGGATGTCAACCTTCGAGGGGAAGAAGAAGGCGGACTTCGTCTTGTCCCCCGACAGCGCGCTCTCCGGCGGCTCCACGGTCCCGGGGCCCTTAGCCACCCCCTTGCCCTTGGCGGATTTGGGCGCCATAGCGGCCAAGGAATCTAGAGGGTTGAGGAAGAGGGGTGGCGAAGCCGCGACGGCGGGCGGCGGCAAAAGCTTGCAAGGGAAGGAAGAAACGGAATGATGGCTGTGAGATTAGAAAAGGCACGAAGGAAGAGGGGAAAGTGAGTAGCGCGGCCGCGGTTATGCCTTCTTATGGGGGAGAACGCGGGCCGCCTCCTTTCACATTAACTGTGATGTGACGCATGCCCGCGAGAAGCAACCCCACGCATGCCACCCACGTCACACACGCCGCGCCACGCGCGGGAAGCGTGCGAGGCGCCGCGTGCGAAGGAACTTACCGCGGTAAAAACCGCCCCGCCTGCCCGCGCACCGTTTTTGGGCCTAGCCCAACAGCGCGTTGTGCTTATGTGTGGCCTAGGCCCGGGGGCACCTGTCGGTGTACAAAAAGGAGGTACTCTTTTTGTACCCCTATAACTGTGCACGGGCAGTCTGAGCCACAGACGCCGCCACACCGAGCGCGACAAGGGAGGTAAACCAAGGTAAGGCCAAAGCTGAAGAGAAGCAGAACGACGCCAAGACCAAGACCACAAAGAGCGAAGGGGACGAAGCAGGCCCCCCCGGCAAGATCCTTGACACGAGGCGTTTTTTGCAAACCCGGCAAGACCCTTGCCGTGGCAGCTTGCCCCACACCTACGGAGCGGGTCACCCTTGAGTCCACTGCCCCCAGGGGGCAAGGATTTGGTAGGCATCCCTGTGGTGGTATGCAGATCTTTGTGAAGACATTCAAGATCAGATGCACACTTTGGAAGATGATGATCCTTGGTGGGATTCTAGCCAAGGAAGACCACAAGGCCCTCGGCAAGAGCCTTGCAGGGGATGATAGCAGGTGCCACGCAAGACCCTTCCCGGGACCCCGGCAAGACCCTTGTCGGGGCCACAGCAAGGCCCTCGCCATGAACACCCGTGGGGCCACCTTCAGGCCCATGCCAGTCGCACCTCCACCACCGTTCGCATGCAGCTGCCGACCCAACCAGCTGGGCATGCACCTGCGTGGCGGCGTGCAGATCTTCGTGGAGACCCACCGCTACGCCACCTCAGCTGCCTGCCCGCCTACATGGCATCGCAGGCACCGCTGGCCAGGGCGCGTGTCAACACGAGAGGGAGCGGCAACGGACGAGACAGGGCTCTCCCCCGTCCCCGATAAAGCAAGGACACCTAAGCAAGGCGCATTAAATGCACCATGTCATGTAATGCGAGGGATAACCTCGCACCACTATACACCTTTCCACCTCCTGTGTGCCACTGTGGCAGCCCCTTTCTCTATAAAAGGAAGCCCCGAGCGACCAGCAAGAGGATTCGGCTTTTTGGAGCTCTCGACGCCCCATAGCTAGCTCAAGAACACAGATATAGAATCCACCAAAGCAGGAGTAGGGTTTTACGCATCCTTGCGGCCCGAACCTGGGTAAAGGAACCGTGTGCTATCTGTTTGATCCACTCTTTTCACAACCCCGCGCCCCGCAACCGTAGTAGGGATTCTTGTGATCCCATAGGTGTCGTTTCCATCGACAGTATGTTGTTATGCCGTTTGACCGATAAAGATCTTCGTAGAATATGTAGGAGCCAATATGAGCATCCAGGTTCTGCTATTGGTTATTGATCGGAGACATGTCTCGGTCATGTCTACATAGTTCTCGAACCCGTAGGGTCCGCATGCTTAATGTTACGATGACAGTTATATTATGAGTTTATATGTTTTGATGTACCGAAGGTTGTTCGGAGTCTCGGATGTCATCACGGACGTGAGGAGGAGTCTCTAAATGGTCGAGCCATGAAGATTGTTATATTGGAAGCCTATGTTTGGATATAGGAAGTGTTTTGGGTGAAATCGGGTTTTGCCGGAACCCCTCGAAGGCTATTGGGCCTTATGGGCCCACGTGGAGGAAGAGGAGAGGTAGCCAAGGGGCAGCCGCGCACCCCTCCCCGCCCAAGTCCGAATTGGACAAGGAGGGGGGTGGCGCCCCCCCTTTCCTTTCCCCTCTCTCCTCCTTCCCCCAAGTCCTAATCCAACTAGGAAAAAGGAGGGGAGTCCTACTCCCGGTGGGAGTAGGACTCCTCCGGCACGCCCTCTCCCCTGGCCGGCCGCACCTCCCCCTTGCTCCTTTATATACGGGGGCAGGTGGGCACCCCATAGACACAACAATTGATCGTTTGATCTTTTAGCCGTGTGTGGTGCCCCCCCACCATAGTTCACCTCGATAATAGTGTAGTGGTGCTTAGGCGAAGCCCTGCATCGGTAGAACATCAACATCGTCACCACGCTGTCGTGCTAACGAAACTCTCCCTCAACACTCGGCTGGATCGGAGTGCGAGGGACGTCATCGGGCTGAACGTGTGCTGAACTCGGAGGTGCCGTACGTTTGGTACTTGATCGGTCGGATCGTGAAGACGTACGACTACATCAACCACGTTGTGCTAATGCTTCCGCTTTCAGTCTACGAGGGTACGTGGACAACACTCTCCCCTCCCATTGCTATGCATCACCATGATCTTGTGTGTGCGTAGGATTTTTTTTGAAATTACTACGTTCCCCATCAGTGGCATCCGAGCCTGGTTTTATGCGTCGATGTTGTATGCACGAGTAGAACATAAGTGAGTTGTGGGCGATGTAAGTCATACTGCTTACCAGCATGTCATACTTTGGTTCAGCGGTATTGTTGGATGAAGCAGGCCAGACCGACATTACGCGTACGCTTACGCGAGACTGGTTCTACCGATGTGCTTTGCACATAGGTGGCTGGCGGGTGTCAGTTTCTCCAACTTTAGTTGAACCGAGTGTGGCTACGCCCGGTCCTTGCGAAGGTTAAAACAGCACCAACTTGACAAACTATCATTGTGGGTTTGATGCTTAGGTAAGAATGGTTCTTGCTAAGCCCGTAGCAGCCACGTAAAACTCGCAACAACAAAATAGAGGACGTCTAAATTGTTTTTGCAGGGCATGTTGTGATGTGATATGGTCAAGACATGATGCTAAATTTTATTGTATGATATGATCATGTTTTGTAACCGAAGTTATCGTCAACTGGGAGGAGACATATGGTTGTCGCTTTATTGTATGCAATGCAATCGCCCTATAATGCTTTACTTTATCACTAAACGGTAGCGATAGTCGTAGAAGCATAAGATTGGTGAGACGACAACGATGCTACGATGGAGATCAAGGTGTCGCTCCGGTGACGATGGTGATCATAACGGTGCTTCGGAGATGGAGATCACAAGCACAAGATGATGATGGCCATATCGTATCACTTATATTGATTGCATGTGATGTTTATCTTTTATGCATCTTATCTTGCTTTGATTGACGGTAGCATTATAAGATGATCTCTCACTAAATTTCAAGATAAAAGTGTTCTCCCTGAGTATGCACCATTGCCAAATTCGTCATGCCCAGACACCGCGTGATGATCGGGTGTGATAAGCTCTACGTCCATCTACAACGGGTGCAAGACAGTTTTGCACACGCAGAATACTCATGTTAAACTTGACAAGCCTAGCATATGCAGATATGGCCTCGGAACACTGAGACCGAAAGGTCGAGCGTGAATCATATAGTAGATATGATCAACATAGTGATGTTCACCATTGAAAACTACTCCATTTCACGCGAATATCGGTTATGGTTTAGTTGATTTGGATCACGTGATCACTTAGAAGATTAGAGGGATGTCTATCTAAGTGGGAGTTCTTAAGTAATATGATTAATTGAAATTTAATTTATCATGAACTTAGTCCTAGTAGTATTAGCATATCTATGTTGTAGATCAATAGCCCGCGGTGTTGCTCCCTGTTTAATTTTTATATATTTCTAGAGAAAACTAAGTTGAAAGATGTTAGTAGCAATGATGCGGATTGGATCCTGATCTAAGATTTATCCTCATTGCTTGACAGAAGAATTATGTCCTTGATGCACCGCTAGGTGACAGACCTATTGCAGGAGCATATGCAGACGTTATGAACGTTTTGACAGAAGCTCGGTACGATGACTACTTGATAGTTGCATGCACCATGCTTTACGGCTTAGAATCGGGACTTCAAAGACATTTTGAACGTCATGGACCATATTAGATGTTCCAGGAGATGAAGTTAATATTTCAAGCAAATACCCGAGTTGAGAGATATGAAGTCTCCAACAAGTTCTATAGCTAAAAGATGGAGGAGAATAACTCAAGCAGTGAGCATGTGCTCAGATTGTCTGGGTACTACAGTCGCTTGAATCAAGTGGGAGTTAATCTTCCAGATAAGATAGTGATTGACAGAATTCTCTAGTCACCATCACCAAGTTAGTAGAACTTCGTGATAAACTATAAGATGCAAGGGATAGCATAAACAATTCCCAAGCTCTTCGTGATGCTGAAACCGATGAAGGAAGAAATCAAGAAAAACATCAAGTGTTAATGGTTGATGAGACCACTGGTTTCAAGAAAAGGGCAAAAGGAAGAAGGGGAACTTCAAGAAGAACGGCAAGCAAGTTGCTTCTCAAGAGAAGAAGCCCAAGTCTGGTCCTAAGCCTGATACTAAGTGCTTCTATTGCAAAGGGACTGGTCACTAGAAGTGGAACTGCCCCAAGTATTTGGCGGATAAGAGGGATGGCAAAGTGAACAAAGGTATATTGGATATACATGTTATTGATGTGTACTTTACTAGGATCTTATAGCAACCCCTCAGCATTTGATGCTGGTTCAGTTGCTAAGAGTAGTAACTCGAAACGGGAGTTGCAGAATGAACATAAACTAGTTAAGGGTGAAGTGACGATGTGTGTTGGAAGTAGTTCCAAGATTGATATGATCATCATCGTACACCCCCTATACTTTCGGGATTAGTGTTGAAACTAAATAAGTGTTATTTGGTGTTTGCATTGAGCATGAATATGATTTGATCATGTTTGTTGCAATACGGTTATTCATTTAAATTAAAGAATAATTGTTGTTCTGTTTACATGAATAAAACCTTCTATGGTCATACACCCAATAAAATAGTTTGTTGGATCTCGATCGTAGTGATACACATATTCATAATATTGAAGCCAAAAGATGCAAAGTTAATAATGATAGTGCAACTTATTTGTGGCACTGCCGTTTAGGTCATATTGGTGTAAAGCGCATGAAGAAACACCACGCTGATGGGATTTTGGAATCACTTGATTATGAATCACTTGATGCTTGCGAACCATGCCTTATGGGCAAGATGACTAAAGACTCTGTTCTCCGGAACAATGGAGCGAGCGATTGACTTATTGGAAATAATACATACTGATGTATGCAATCCGATGAGTGTTGAGGCCCACGACAAGTATCGTTATTTTCTGACCTTCACAGATGATTTGAGCAGATATGGGTATATCTACTTGATGAAACATAAGTCTGAAACATTTGAAAAGTTCAAAGAATTTCAGAGTGAAGTGGAAAATCATCATGACAAGAAAATAAAGTTTATACGATATGATCGCGGAGACAAATATTTGAGTTACGAGTTTGGTCTCAATTAAAACTATGTGGAAGAGTTTCACAAATTTGTGCCACCTGGAACACCACAGCATAATGGTGTGTCCAAACTTCATAACCGTACTTTATCGGATATAGTGCAACCCATGATGTTTCTTACCGATTTACCACTATAGTTTTGGGGTTATGCATTAGAGATAGCTGCATTCACGTTAAAATGGCACCATCTAAGATCCGTTGAGAAGAGACCATATGAATTGTGGTTTGGCAAGAAATCACGGTTGTCGTTTCTTAAAGTTTGGGGTTGCGATGCTTATGTGAAAAAAGGTTTCATCCTAATAAGCTCAAACCCAAATCGGAGAAATATGTCTTCATAGGATACCCAAAGGAGACAGTTGGGTACACCTTCTATCACAGATCCGAAGGCAAGACATTCGTTGCTAAGAATGGATCCTTTCTAGAGAAGAGGTTTCTTTCGAAAGAAGTGAGTGGGAGGAAAGTAGAACTTGATAAGGTAATTGTACCTTCTCCCAAATTGGAAAGTAGTTCTTCACTGAAATCAGTTCGAGTGATGCTTACACCAATTAGTGAGGAAGTTAATGATGGTGATCATAAAGCTTCAAATCAAGTTACTACCGAACCTCGTAGGTCAACCAGAGTACGTTCCGCACCAGAGTGGTATGGTAATCCTATTCTGGAGTTCATGTTACTTGACCATGATGAACCTACGAACTATGAGGAAGCGATGATGAGCCTAGATTCCGCGAAATGGCTTGAGGCCATGAAATCTGAGATAGGATCCATGTATGAAACAAAGTATGGACTTTGGTGGAATTGCCCAATGATCGGCAAGCGACAGAAAATAAATGGACCTTCAAGAGGAAGACAGACGCTGATAGTAGTGTTACTATCTACAAAGCTAGACTTGTCGAAAAAGGTTTTTGAAAAAGTTCAAGGTGTTGACTACGATGAGATTTTCTCACTCATAGCGATGCTTAAGTCTGTCTGAATCATGTTAGCAAATTGCCACATTTTATGAAATCTGGCAAATGGATGTCAAAACTACATTCCTTAATGGATCTCTTAAAGAAGAGTTGTATATGATGCAACCAGTAGGTTTTGCCGATCCTAAAGGTGCTAACAAAGTGTGCAAAGCTCAAACGATCCATTTTTGGACTGGTGCAAGCATCTCGGAGTTGGAACATACGCTTTGATATGTTGATCAAAGCATATAGTTTTATACAGACTTGTGGTGAAGCCTGTATTTACAAGAAAGTGAGTGGGAGCACTAGAACATTTCTGATAAGTATATGTGAATGACATATTGTTGATCGGAAATAATGTAGACTTTTTTGGAAAGCATAAAGGAGTATTTGAAAGGAGTTTTTTTCAAATAAATACCTCGGTGAAGCTGCTTACATATTGAGCATCAAGATCTATAGAGATAGATCAAGACGCTTGATAAGTTTTTTCAATGTGTACATACTTTGACAAGTTTTTTTTGAAGTACTTCAAAATGGAACAGTCAAATAAAGAGTTATTGCCTGTGTTACAAGGTGTGAAATTGAGTAAGACTCAAAACCCGACCACAGCAGAAGATAGAAAGAGAATGAAAGTCATTCCCTATGCCTCAACCATAGGTTCTATAAAGTATGCCATGCTGTGTACCAGATCTATTGTATACCCTACACTGTGTTAAGCAAGCGAGTACAATAGTGATCTAGGAGTATATCACTGGACAGCGGTCAAAATAATCCTTAGTAGAATAAGGATATGTTTCTCGATTATGGAGGTGACAAAAGGTTCGTCGTAAAGGGTTATGTCGATGCAAGTTTGGACACTGATCCAGATGACTCTAAGTCTTAATCTGGATACATATTAAAAGTGGGAGCAATTAGCTAAAGTAGCTCCGTGCAGAGCATTGTTGACATAGAAATTTGCAAAATACATGCAGATCTGAATGTGGCAGACCCGTTGACTAAACTTCTCTCACAAGCAAAACATGATCAAACCGTAGTACTCTTCGGGTGTTAATCGCATAGCGATGTGGACTAGATTATTGACTCTAGTAAACCCTTTAGGTGTTGGTCACATGACAATGTTAACTATTGGTGTTAAATCACATGGCGATGTGAACTAGATTATTGACTCTAGTGCAAGTGGGAGACTGAAGGAAATATGCCCTAGAGGCAATAATAAAGTTATTATTTATTTCCTTATATCATGATAAATGTTTATTATTCATGCTAGAATTGTATTAACCGGAAACATGATACATGTGTGAATACATAGACAAACACAGTGTCACTAGTATGCCTCTACTAGACTAGCTCGTTGATCAAAGATGGTTATGTTTCCTAGCCATAGACAAAGAGTTGTCATTTGATTAACGGGATCACATCATTAGGAGAATGATGTGATTGACTTGACCCATTCCGTTAGCTTAGCACTTGATCGTTTAGTATGTTTCTATTGCTTTATTCATGACTTACACATGTTCCTATGACTATGAGATTATGCAACTCCCGTTTACCGGAGGAACACTTTGTGTGCTACCAAACGTCACAACGTAACTGGGTGATTATAAAGGTGCTCTACAGGTGTCTCCAAAAGTACTTGTTGGGTTGGCGTATTTCAAGATTAGGATTTGTCACTCCGATTGTCGGAGAGGTATCTCTGGGCCCACTCGGTAATGCACATCACTTAAGCCTTGCAAGCAATGCAACTAATGAGTTAGTTGCAGAATGATGTATTGCAGAACGAGTAAAGAGACTTGTCGGTAACGAGATTGAACTAGGTATTGAGATACCGATGATCGAATCTCAGGCAAGTAACATACCGATGACAAAGGGAACAACGTATGTTGTTATGCGGTTCGACCGATAAAGATCTTCGTAGAATATTTAGGAGCCAATATGAGCATCCAGGTTCCGCTATTGCTTATTGACCGGAGACGTGTCTCGGTCATGTCTACATAGTTCTCGAACCCGTAGGGTCCGCACGCTTAACGTTACAATGAAAGTTATATTATGAGTTTATATGTTTCGATGTACCGAAGGTTGTCCGGAGTCCCGGCTGTGATCACGGACATGATGAGGAGTCTCGAAATGCTCGACACATGAAGATTGATATATTGGAAGCCTATGTTTGGATATCGGAAGTGTTCCCGGTGAAATCAGGTTTTACCGGAGTACCGGAGGGGTTACCGGAACCCCCGGAGGCTATTGCGCCTTATGGGCCCAAGTGGGGGAAGAGGAGAGGCGGCCAAGGGGCAGCCGCGCGCCCATCCCCCCCCCCCCCGAGTCTGAATTGGACAAGGAGGGGGGTGGCGCCCCCCCCCTTTCCTTTCCCCTCTCTCCTCCTTCCCCCAAGTCCTAATCCAACTAGGAAAAAGGAGGGGAGTCCTACTCCCGGTGGGAGTACGACTCCTCCGGCGCGCCCTCTCCCCTGGCCGGCCGCACCTCCCCCTTGCTCCTTTATATACGGGGGTAGGGGACACCCAATAGATACAACAATTGATCATTTGATCTTTTAGCCGTGTGCGGTGCCCCCCTCCGCCATAGTCCACCTCGATAATACTGTAGCGGTGCTTAGGCGAAGCCCTGCGTCGGTAGAACATCAACATCGTCACCACGTCGTCGTGCTGGCGAAACTCTCCCTCAACACTCGGCTGGATCGGAGTTCGAGGGACGTCATTGGGCTGAACGTGTGCTGAACTCGGAGGTGCCGTACGTTCGGTACTTGATCGGTCGGACCGTGAAGACGTACAACTACATCAACCGCTTTGTGCTAACGCTTCTGCTTTCCGTCTACGATGGTACGCGGACAACACTTTCCCCTCTCGTTCCTATGCATCACCATGATCTTGCATGTGCGTAGGAATTTTTTTGAAATTACTACGTTCCCATCACCGTCGAGCAGGAGCACATTAAGCGCCGGCTTATGGCCACAACAAATAGCCTGAAGAAAAAACAACAACAACTTCAAGCTGATCAGGATTTGCTAGCAGACATATGGACTGAAGTCCTTGCGGCCGAGGAATACAAACTCAAACGCCCCTCCAAGGGTCACCCAAAGAGCAGGTTGCTACCCCGACTTGAGGAGGAAGCATGGAAACCTACATCACCAGCGTATGACGCGGCTGATCGGCCACCTCGTGGCCAAGACAGAGAGGCATTTCCGCCAGAAGCTATGCCCGCACCCCGCCGCCACTCAAACAAAAACACTAAGGCACCGGGAAATACGCGAGACTTGCGAGACATATTGGAAGATAGGGCAAAACACACAAGATCGATCTATGGTTCACGAGGGCACGCCCCTATGCAGGACGGTGCCCGCCACGCCGAATACAGTAAAAGCAAATCCGGCTGGGTCGAATACAGCTGGCAAGACTCATACGAGCTGCGTCGAGATACCCAGCACAGAGGCGTGGCACACCCCCAATGCTTGACTGACGAAGTAATGGAGCATGAATTCCGAGAGGGGTTTAAACCCGTAAATATCGAATCATATGATGGTACAACATATCCCGCGGTATGGATCGAGGACTTCCTCCTCCACATCCACATGACCTGCGGTGATGATCTACATGCCATCACGTACCTCCCGTTAAAACTTAAAGGACCAGCTCGACATTGGCTGAATAGTTTGCCAGCAGACTCCGTTGGCTGTTGGGAGGATCTGGAAGACGCATTCCTTGACAAATTCCAGGGCACTTATGTGCGACCACCATATGACGATGACTTGAGCCACATAATTCAGCAGCCAGGGGAATCAGCCATGCAATTCTGGACACGGTTCCTAACCAAGAAAATCAAATTGTTGACTGTCCGGATGCAGAGGCCTTAGCGGCATTTAAGCACAACATCTGTGACGAGTGGCTCGCCCGGCACCTCGGCCAGGAAAAGCTGAAGTCTATGGCAGCCCTCACGACACTCATGACCCGCTTTTGCGCGGGAGAGGATAGCTGGCTGGCTCGCAACAACAACATATCAAGCAACCTTGGCACTTCAGAAACCAAGCACAGTAAGGGCAGGCCACGTCGCAGCAAACACAAGCGCCGCAACAACGGTGATAACACCGAGGATACTGCAGTCAATGCCGGATTCAGAGGCTCTAAACCCGGTCAGCAGAAAAAGCCATTCAAAAGAAGCACTCCAGGACCGTCCAGTTTGGACCGCATACTCGATCGCTCATGTCAAATACACGGCACCCCCGATAAGCCAGCCAATCACACCAATAGAGAATGCCGGGTGTTCAAGCAGGCCGGCAAGTCAAACGCCGAAAACAGGGACAAGGGGCTACACAGCAATGACGAGGAGGAGCCACGGCCGCCGAACACGGGAGAAAAGAAGAGGTTCCCCCCGCAAGTGAGGACAGTAAACATGATATACGCAACCCACATCCTCAAAAGGGAACGGAAACATGCACTAAGGGACGTATATGCGATGGAGCCCGTCGCCCCAAAGTTCAACCCATGGTCCTCTTGTCCGATCATCTTCGATCGCAGGGACCACCCCACTAGTATACGTCATGGTGGATCTGCTGCATTAGTCTTAGACCCCATCATTGACGGATTTCACCTCACTCGAGTCCTTATGGACGGTGGCAGCAGCCTGAACCTGCTCTATCTGGATACAGTGCACAAAATGGGTATAGACCCCTCAAGGATCAAACCCACAAAGACGACCTTTAGAGGCGTCATCCCAGGTGTAGAGGCCCATTGTACGGGCTCAATCACACTAGAAGTGGTCTTCGGATCTCCGGACAACTTCCGAAGCGAGGAGTTAATCTTCGATATCGTCCCGTTCCGCTGCGGCTATCACGCACTGCTCGGGCGAACCGCATTTGCAAGATTCAATGCAGTACCACATTATGCATACCTCAAGCTCAAGATGCCAGGACCTAGGGGGGTCATCATAGTCAATGGAAACACAGAGCGCTCGATCCGTATGGAGGAGCACACTGCGGCCCTCGTAGCGGAGGCACAAAGCAGCCTTTTAAGGCAATCCACTAGCTCGGCGAAAAGCCCCTGGACACCGTCAAGCGCGTCCGGAGTAACCTGCAAGAGGATCGCCTGGCACGTTCAGAGCTCGCCTAGCAATTCGGCCCCCGCCCTAGTCTCAGTCGAACGGCGAAATTCGTGCAGCGCGTACATAATTACGCATTGAAAATACCATAGGTGTAGGCGGGGGCACGATCATGGCATGTCCCACAATGCGGATCAACCGCACTAGGGGATTACTACCTTTATCATTCTCTCTCTTTCAGGAATTTACTATCGGGAAGCCCTATCTGGCAGTACGATTGCCAGACACATGATACAACATCCAAGGAGGCAGGAAGCTACGTCATACAATGGAATCCCCAGGTGGTCTCTGATAATGAGTTAAATACCTGCTTTAAGACATGTCAAATAGTCCTATTTTTTGCTTACCGCACTACTTGTATCAGTATGCTTCGATGCATTTCTCGAATAAACAATGCATAGCACAAGTCTATTATCGCATTCTATATTCTTTCTTATATATACGTTCATTTATGACAACCAGCACCCGTACACTTAGGTACAGCTAGTACGCCAGGGGCTTCCGTATACCCCATAATACGGTGTGAGAAGTCCGAACACTTTCGACAGTGCAGCACCCCGAACTTATAGCATTATATGCATCAGCTCCGAATCATGTCTTGGGTCAATAGTTGGGTTTGCCCGGCTCCCATGTTTTTGTACCTTACATTACGCTATATCGCCTAAGGTAGCACTGGGAGAACTACTGCGATTGTGCTCCGGTTCTTCCGGACGAGCACCTCAGTAGAGAAAGCTAAAATTGACTGTCATGATAAGGCGAGAGCTGGTCGCTGTTCGAGAGGTCTCAAGTCCCTGAAGACTTTTTCCGCTTCGGGCGAGGAGTCAGCCTTGTCCGACTTAGGCGTGTATAGCGCCCCAAATTCGGCCTTTTGAATACTAGGGGCTTCGCCAAAATTTAAAATTGTAGACTTCTATGGGTAAGTGAGAGTGATAAAGCATTATAGTCTGATTGCCTGGTTCGTTGCGCTGAGCACCTCCCACGAAGGACCCAAAAATGAGAAAAAGAGTGCTCAGGTTTATCCCAAACACCCCAACACTAGTTGCATGGGGGAAGAAGCCGACGACTAGCCAACTCTAAGATTAATAAACGGCCGCACAGAAGGTAATATTTTAAATAAAAAAGCGTTGCATAGAACACATGAACTAGTTTTCATCATACATGATCAACTGAGCAAGTTCATTCAAAAATTACATCTTTGGTACACTCGTCCGCCACGAGACGGGCACCCTTTAGGACACCCTCATAATCAATTTCAGGGTGGTGATGCTCCTTGCCCTGCGGCGGCCCCTCCTTCACCAGCTTCTCGGCGTCCATCTTGGCCCAGTGCACCTTCGCACGGGCAAAGGCCCAGCGCGCACCTTCAATGCAGACGGACCGCTTTATGACTTCCAACCATGGGCAGGCATCCACAAGCCGTCTCACCAGGCTGAAGTAGCTGTTGGGAAGGGCATCGTCAGGCCACATCCGGACTATAAGGCCCTTCATTGCCTGTTCGGACGCCTTGTGGAGCTCGACCAGTTGCTTCCGCTGGTCGCTCATAGGCATCGGGTGTTTTATCCCAGTATACTAAGACCAGAACACCTTCTCCGTCAAGCTCCCCTCCTCGGCCCGGTAGAACTCCGCGGCGTCAGACACACTGCGGGGCAGATCTGCGAACGCCCCTGGAGAGCTCCGAACTCGGGTAAGTAAATAGAAATTTTCTCTCAAATGCTTGCTTTGCATAATGAATGTACCCGCCACTATCTTCTTCACTGCCTCAATCTCCTGGAGGGCCTTTCGGTCCTCGGCCTTGGCATGTTTTGCGCTTTTGAGGGCCTTGGCAAGCTCGGACTCTCGCGTCTTTGAGTCAAGCTCCAAGGACTCGTGCTTCTTCACGAGCGCCTGGGGCTCTTGCTGCACCTCGCCTACTCGGGCTTCTTGCCTTTCTCGCTCAAGGCGCTCCTTGGCCATTTTGTTTTTGGCCTCGGACAGTGCCTGCTTCAGGGTCGCCACGTCGGTCGTGGTCCCTGGGACATTCATGATGATCCTATTATCTTACAACCGAAACTGGTTTTTATATAGACAAGGTATTGCTTACCTTTGTTCTCCTCGAGCTGCCTCTTGGCAACGCCGAGTTCTTCCTTGGACCGCTCGAGGTCTAGATTTAGGGCGGCGACCTCCGCAGTACATTCGGCAGCGGCCAGAAGTGAAGCCTGCATACGCATATAGACATATTTGGATTAGACTCCTGCAGTTACTATTTGATCCTCCATTCGGCTTTTCTTCGCGAACACCGAACAGAGCATCAGGGGCTACTGTCTATGCGGTAATATTTTCCTATATTTCGATTACTCAGCTCAAAGCCTTTTAGGAGGCTGGCACAGGCTTCAGTCAGTCCGCTCTTGGCGTACTGAACCCTCTTGATCACTGCACTCATGATAGTGCGGTGCTCTTCTTCGATGGAAGTGCTGCGAAGCACTTCCAGCAAGTTGTCCGGCGCCTCTGGATGGACAGAGGTCACCGGCACAGGCAGCTTGCCCCTCTTAACAGGGGGCCGCCAGCCGGAGTCCAGGATCACTGGTGGTTCCGGTGCGGTGTTCGGCTGAGGGCCGAACTTGGAGCCCGTGGGAGCCTTGCTCCCTCTGCGCCGAGGGTCTGGAAGGTCGCCTTGAGGCGCCTCCAGGACTACCTCCCCTCGTCTTGGTGCCCTTTGAGACAACACCTCGACGTTGTCCGTAGGGCGAGGGGAGGAGGAGGTCGGAAGTGAATCACTATTCATATCCGACGGGTCCAAAGAACCGTCCGACGAAGATACGTCGATACGGGCTCGGGACTGACTACATAATCATGTTTGACGTAAGGATAAGAAGTGCGATAAAAGCATACCATGAATTACTCTGGTATCCGAATATTTACGACTTCGCCAGGGGCTTGTCCCTGGGCAACCACTCGTCTTCGCTATGAGCGGCGGTTGTGGAACAGTCCGGAAGGAGAGTCCTTCCCTTCTTGGACCCTTCGGCCTCCCGATTGGGGCGGCCTTCCTTTTCCTGTCTCCCCCGGCTGGAGGGGGAGAACCTTCATCTTCCTCCTCCTTCGTTTTCACGAGAGGATTGCTCTCAGAGTTATTGGACGATGAGTCCGATATCACATGACGCCGGGAACTCTTTCGGGTCCCCGTGGCCTTCTTATTGGTCTTCTTCTCCGGTGCCTCATAAGGTGCCAGAGTCAGCATCTCCGTCAGGAGAGCGTTGGCTGGATCTTCGGGCAGGGGGGCCGGGTAGTCGATCTACTCCGCCGTCTCCACCCAGTCCTGTTAAAGGCATGGGAGCTCAGATCCCGCACATGATTAAACTGGGGAAGGTAAATATCCTACAAGGTGTAGAGAACTTACCGGATTCGCAGGGCGCTTCGCACTAAGTCCGCAGTCCTCGGTAAGGGAAGGGGGGACCTCGGCGCCCTTGAACAGCACCCTCCAGACGTCCTTGTGCGTCGTGTCGAAGAGCTCGTGCAGAGTCTGGTGCTGGGCCAGGTCGAACTCCCATAAATTAAATGCCCGTTGTTGACACGGGAGGATCAGGCGGAAGAGCATGACCTGGACCACGTTGACAAGCTTGAGTTTCTTGCTTATCATGTTCCGGATACATTTCTGGAGTCCGGCCAGCTCCACCGATGAACCCCAGGACAAGCCCTCCTCTTTCTAGGAGGTAAGCCGCATGGGGATTCAGGATCGGAACTCGAGGGCCGCCACCCAGTCGGTGTCGTGCGGCTTGGTGCTGTAGAACCACCCCGATTGCCACTGCTTTATGGTCTCCACATAGCAGCCGTCGAGCCATGTGACATTGGGCATTTTGCCCACCATGGCGCCTCTGCATTCCGCTTGCTCGCTGCCCACAACCTTCGGCTTGACATTGAAGGTCTTCAGCCACAGGCCGAAGTGGGGTTGGACGCGGAGGAAGGCCTCGCACACGACGATAAACGCCGAGATATTGAGGATAAAGTTCGGGGCTAGATCATGGAAGTCCAGCCCATAATAGAACATGACGTCGCGGACGAACGGGTGAAGGGGGAACCCCAGTCCGCGGACGAAGTGGGTGAGAAAAACTTCCCTCTCGTAATGTTCCGGGGTAGGGACGATCTGCCCCTCATCGGGCAGCCGGTGCGCGATATCCGCGGCGAAGTATCCGGCTCCCTGCAGCTTTTTGATGTCCTCCTCCATGACGGAGGATTTCATCCACTTGCCTCCCGCTCCGGACATGGTTGGAGCGGTGTGAGGAGAAAGGTGCGAACTTGGGTGTTGGAGCTCGAGTCCGTGGGAATGGATGAGCAAGGAGGAAGAAGGTGTGGGTGAAAAAAGGTGAACCCTTATCCCTTGATAAAGGCGGATGAAACTATACGCCCCCACTAGCCTGGTAAACTCGCTTATTCCCCAAGCGCCGTAATTGATGGCACGGTTGGGTTACCCACGTCCATATTGATGAGAATCCCGTAATAAGGGGACATGATCTCTGCTTCGACACAAGACGTGCCAAGGAAACCACCTCGCGATATGCGCCAAGGCTGGTTGAGAATGATGGTTCGAATAAAGACTGGGACGTAGTATGTTGTCATGATATCGAGTGTGTCAGCAGATTAGATTTGTGGAAATATTATTATCTCTAAGGTGGTATGTGGAACTTGTTTTGCAGAGACGGACACTATCCTTGTGTGTTCGAAATCTTCTATGGAGTATTCAGAGGAGGAACCCACCTTGCAATGCCGAAGACAATCTGCGCGCCGGACTCATCGTCATTGAAGCCTGGTTCAGGGGATACTGATGGAGTCCTGGATTAGGGGGTATCCGGACTGCCAGACTATATCCTTTGTCCGAACTGTTGGACTATGAAGATACAAGATTGAAGACGTTGTCTCGTGTCCGGATGGGACTCTCTTGGCGTGGAAGGCAAGCTTGGCGATACGGATATGAAGATCTCCTCCCTTGTAACCGACTCTGTGTAACCCTAGCCCCCTCCGATGTCTATATAAACCGGAGGGTTTAGTCCGTAGAACAACAATCATACCATAGGCTAGCTCCTAGGGTTTAGCCTCTACGATCTCGTGGTAGATCAACTCTTGTACTACTCATATCATCAAGATCAGTCAAGCAGGAAGTAGGGTATTACCTCCATAGAGAGGGCCTGAACCTAGGTAAACATCGTGTCCCCTGCCTCCTGTTACTATCCACCTTAGACGCACAATTCAGGACCCCCTACCCGAGATCCGCCAGTTTTGACACCGATAGTGCCCGTTTCCTCGAGGTCTCCATCAGGGATATGCAACTTTTTGATCACGACATGCGAGATCAGGTTAAGGTCGGCCCCGCCGTCAACCAACATCTTGTTCACTCTGAGGTTGCGTATCGTTGGTGATACCAACAATGGCAAACACCCGATCGCGGTAGTGCGGTCAGGGTGGTCCTCGGCGTCAAAGATGAGGGGTGTGCTGGACCACTTCAACGACTTCTGAGCGTCGAACGATGGCTCTGCTGCTGTAATCTCACGTGCCCACTGCTTGAGCTGGCGGTGAGAGGTATGCAGCGAGGCGCCGCCATCGACGCACATGGCCTCTGTAGCCTTCTGGAACCCTTGCTCACTAAACTCATTTTCCTCGTCGTGATCATCATCTTCCTGTTTCTTCTCGCGGCCCCGACCAGGCCTCTCTTGCTGGTTGTCCTTGCCGGGGCAACCTCCTTTGCCGCCATGCTTCTTGCCGGACCCCTCCGCACCGTCCTGGTCCTTCTCCTTGTCCCGCCTCTCATACTCAGCCTGTTGCTTCTCTGCAAGCAGCTCGACTTGCTGGTAGTTCTGGAGGTCGTGGCCCTTGGTGTGGTGGATTTTGCAGTATTGCGTGCCGGAGCTCCCTGGCTTGTCGGTAGCCGCCAAGGCTCGGCAGGCGGCGCACCCGGCAATCTCCTTGTCGGGGGCGTCTGCTTTGACCTTCTTGCCGGCACCGGTGTCGTCAGACCCCTCAACGGCAAGCACGACCTTGCCCTTGCGTTTCCTGTTGCGACGCCGGCCCTTCCTCCTCGGGGTAGCGGCATCTTCATCGGTAGAGTCGGTTTCCGCACCAGCATCTTCGCCGGGGTACTTCCTTCCCTCTTCAGCCCGGGCGCACCTATCAGCCAGAACGTAGAGATCGACCACGTCCTTAACTTTGGTCATCGCCAGTTCTTCGCGCATCTTGCGATTGCGCATGTTCTGGTGGAACGCGCTAATAACAGCGGCAGGATAAACGTCGGGGATGTTGTACTGCACCCGACTGAATCTCTAGATGTACTTGCGCAGGGTCTCCCCTTCCTTCTGGGGAATGATGTGCAGATCACTGGCCTGGCCATGAGCTTGGTGGCATCCTGTGAAGGCGCCAATGAACTCATGGCACAGATCCGACCAAGAAGAAATGGAATCCACCGGCAAGTGCATCAACCAAGACATCACATTGGGCTTGAGCACCAGCGGGAAATAGTTGGCAAGCACCTTGTCGTCGCGAGCCCCAGCAGCCTGCATCGCGATGGTGAAGATGCTGAGGAACTCGGACGGATGGGTTTTGCTAGTGTACTTCTCGCTGACGTCGGGCTTGAACGTGCGGTGGGACGGCCACTGGAACTGCCGCAACTCACGGGTAAAGGACGGGCAGCCCACCTCGTAAGGTAGGTCGCCGGAGCCCCCCGGTGTCGGGTGGTCCATAGCGGGTCCTGCCCGCTTGTCCGACTGGCAGCGCATTTCGCGCCGGTGCTCGACGGTGGTCCGAGCGTCTTCATGAGCTCGTTCCCGAAGGACTTGGCGCTGGTCACGGAGGGTCCGCGGGTCGGACGGCGTTACGGAGATGTTATCACAAGCGTTGTCACGATGGGCCGACGCCCGCGGCGGCCGGCGAGGATGGGGTGTCACGCCCAAGATGCGACCCTATCCTCAAGGAACTCGAAGGTCCGACGAAGGATAGAAGCGCATCTTGAAGACGCTTTTGCAAGGTGGATATCATTACATCAACATAACATAATAGTGGGGATACATCCAATACATACAATTTCACATGAATACAACAGTACAACATATACAAGATCAACATCCGACTACGGATGAAACATAAACAGAAACTCAAACGACATCCACCCTGCTAGCCCAGGCTGCCGGCCAGGAATCTATCCCTCAATCGAAGAAGAAGCAGAAGAAGAACTCCAACACAATTAAACATCGCTCTCACATCATGATCATCGCATAACCTGTACCTGCAACTGGTGGTGTAGTAATCTGTGAACCACGAGGACTCAGCAATCCCATTACCATGGGTATCAAGACTAGCAAAGCTTAATGGGTAAGGAAGGGGTAAAGTGGTGAGGTTGCAGCAGCGACTAAGCAGAGTATGGTGGCTAACTTACGCAAATAAGAGCGAGGAGAGAAGCAAAGCAAGCGGTCGTCAACCTAGTAATGATCAAGAAGTGATCCTGAACTCCTACTTACGTCAGACATAACCCAGAAACCGTGTTCTCCTCTCGATCAACCCCGAAAAGAGACCATCACGGTTACGCACACGGTTGGTGTATTTTAGAAGAGTTTGCTTTGAGTTTTGTACAACCGGACATTAACAAATTCCCATCTGCCACATAACTGCGGGCACGGCTTTCGAAAGTTCAAACCCTGTAGGGGTGTCCCAACTTAGCCCATGATAAGCTCTCGCGATCAACGAAGGATATTCCTTCTCCCGCGAAGACCTGATCAGTCTCGGAATCCCGTTTACAAGACATTTCAACAATGGTAAAACAAGTCCAGCAAGACCTCTCGGCGTGCCGACACCCTGATAGTAGCCGCGCGTATCTCGTCTCAGGCCACGACCGGATGAGCAGTCGGTACAACTAAAACCAGGCCTCGAGTTTCCCCGAGGAGGCGCTGTAAGGGGCTCTAGTTCGGACCAACAGTTAGACAAGCATTGGCCCAGGGGGGGCTAAAATAAAGATGACCCTCGAGAGAGCGACTCCCAAGGGAAAAGTAGGTGGTGGTGAGGCAAATGGTAAGACCAATGTTGGGCCTTGCTGGAGGAGTCTTATTCAAAGCGAACTATCAAGGGGTGCTGAGTGACTGCTGTCGCTGCTACTCGGCATCTACAGAGAACACATGCGAAACTCAGGAAAGGAGGATAAGCATAAAACTAACAACTTGGTATCAAGCTTTCTAAACATGCCATGCAATAATTTAGAAAATGTACGGCTAATTTGTTAAGTTTGTGTGACTCGGGCGCCCGCCATCTGTAAATAGGCAGTAACTTATTGGAACTAATACAACTTATATGTAGTAAGGAAGGTAGATAATGAACATATATATGGTCTCCGTTATTTTATAGCCAATTTGGGAACATACGGAATGAAATTGGAAGAGGGATTGCGAGGAAATATGCCTCACCGCGATGGATAGCCGTAACTAACAGGCTTCTTATTGCAAACCCGGCCGGTCCACAGGAGAGGCAAGGGTTACTGCATTGACATGCTCGAGGGTGGCTGGCGAGCAAACAAAGATGGTGAGGCGCGGGCCACCGTGTGTTGGGAACGACAATGGAGGTAGGCTTGATGCCGAAGAGCGGGCACACGGCCGGGGTGAGCACGGCGGCACCGGAGAGGGTTCTGCTATGTATCTGGTGGGAGGGGGTGACGAGGATACGTACCTAGGGTAGGGTAACTTATCATACCTGAGGTACCCAATCAAGGACATGACTCCTACAATGAAAGACATTCTGAGAAGTATCGACAGGTCAGTCGACCTGGTCAGCCCAGTCGACGGACACAAGCGTACTCGACCAGAAGTACAAGCAATCGACCATGAAGGCAACCACTCGACCATAAGAAGACCTAAAGGCACTGCCTACAAACGTTCACCTCATAAGTAACTTTTATGGCCTTCATGGTCCTTTATTACAGGCGTTACCAGTAACCCCCTCTCTTTATGTACATTAAACCCCTTGTAACGTGGGCTGGCTGGGGTCCTGGCGAACTCTATATAAGCCACCCCCCTCCACTAGGACAGGGGTTCGGAACTTTGTAACACATACACACTTAATCCAGTCGACCGCCCCCGGGCTCGAGACGTAGGGCTGTTACTTCCTCAGAGAAGGGCCCGAACTCGTAAACTCCTTGCGCATACAACTACTCCATAGCTAGGATCTTGCCTCTCCATACTTACCCCCCATTCTCACTGTCAGACTTAGAACCACGACAGTTGGCGCCCACCGTGGGGCAGGTGTTCTAGCGATTTGTTGGAGGAGTTGGGATTCTTTCAACCCACATCATGTTTTCGAGCGGAGTCATGGTCGAGAGCCGCGAGATCCGTCTCGGCGCTCTCTCCTTCGTCGTTGACAACTCTGCTTGGCTGCAGGAGGCTCCACTCGACGTGGACGCGCTTCCCGCCCGCGGAGCCACGCATTTTCGCGCATGCGTCCGCGGCGTCCTCCTGCGGCAACCGTCGACCCAGTACGGGTCGGCATTCGTTGCGCCGTCATCGTCATCATCGTCATCAGCTTCCCACCGGCGCAAGCGCACCGGTCGGTCGAGACTCTAGCAGTGGGTGAAGCACGCACTGGCCCGCCAGTCAGCCATCCCCCAAGTCGCGGCAATCGAGCCCGACGAGTCACTCTACGGCCTGTTCGACCTGTTGACTGGCTCCGTAGAGACTGCGTCCGAGTGCGACAGCAGTGACCCAGCGGCGGAAGTGCTAATGGTCGATGGACCACGTAGCCCCCCCGGATTCCCCCATACCGAAGAGGTTGCCGCAGGGGGGATTCCGGCGCGGGGTCACGAAGAGTATAGGCCCGAGCCCCTTACCTCAGTGCAGAGGGAGGAACTCCGTCGCCGGAACATGGACGCCCTTCACACTCCTATCGTTGGAGAAACCCCTGAGGCGCGAGCCCTGGAGGAGGCGCGCTTGGCCAATTTGGCTGAACGTACCCGATTGGAGAATCTCCAGAGAGCACTCGACGAGCGCGCACGACCGCCCGCTCCCGAGTCCAGTCGTCGTCGCGTCTTCCAGCCGCCGACCCAGGTATACCGTACCCCGATTCAGAATTTGGCAGCTGCGGCTCGCATATCGGAGTCGATCCAGCCTTCACAGTCAGAGGCAGGGAGAGGTCTGTTGCAGATCAGAGATTTGCTTCGTGCAGCGGGTGACCAGAATTCAGCCGTGTCTCATTCGCGCAACAGGATTCACAGTCGATCCGTCACTGCGAATTCCATTCAGTCGGCTCATAGTCCGAGGTCGCCCCCGAGGCGTGAAGGACACAGAGGCCGACACGAGGATCAGTACCAAGGGCACGAGCGATATGAGCACCGATTCGATCGCAACGATCAACGTCGAGTGCCTTCTCCTCCCCCAAGAGCCGGGTCGTACATTCCTCGACGGCAAGAAGACAGACGCCAGTTCAGTACTGGACGAAAGGTCCCAGTCGACCCCAGGGGACCAGGCTTTGATGCGAGATCCATCATCGTTCAAGGTCTGGTCGACCGAAATAGAGCTCACCGAGAAGACCGTGACAGAGGCGCCCCGTCCGGTAGCAGAGTTCGCATCTCAGGTCCCGAGTGTTTCAGCAGAGCAATCAGAGCTGCAGTGATTCCTCCCAACTTCAGGTTGGCGGCTGGAGTCAGCAAGTTCACCGGAGAGTCCAAGCCGGACACATGGCTCGAGGATTACCGAGTGGCTGTTCAGATCGGAGGCGGCAATGACGAGGTGGCCGTGAAGCATTTGCCCCTCATGTTGGAAGGATCAGCCAGAGCGTGGTTGAATCAGTTGGCTCCCAGCAGTATTTATACTTGGGAAGATCTAGCCCAGGTGTTTGTCAGGACATTCGAAGGGACTTGCAAGCGACCGGCGGGGTTGACAGAATTGCAGTCATGCGTTTAGAAGTCGAGTGAAACCCTGAGGGATTATATCCATAGGTGGATCACTCTGAATCACACGGTCGAGAATGTATCCGATCATCAGGCAGTTTGCGCCTTCAAGGAAGGTGTCAGAAACAGGGAGTTAACTTTGAAGTTTGGTCGAACCGGAGATATGACCCTGAGTCGAATGATGGAAATCGCCACCAAGTACGCGAACGGAGAAGAAGAAGATAGACTCCGGAGTGGCAAGTATAAGGCAGCCGCTAATGAGGCCGGCGGAGGACACTCCAGTCGGAAACAGAAGCGCAAGGCCGAGCCAGTCGCCCCCGGAGAAGCCTTAGCTGTGACCCCAGGGAAGTTTAAGGGGAAACCCAAGGGTCCTTGGAACCCCAAGAAAGTGAAAGACCAGGACGGGAACGATGTGATGGACTTACCATGCCACATTCACACGAAGAAAGATGAAGAGGGAAATCTCATTTACCCTAAGCATACCACTCGACAATGTCGACTCCTGATGCAACAGTTCCAAGGGAAGCAAGCCAAGGACAAAGGGAAAGAGTCATACAAAGTTGAAGACAGAGAAGACAGCAGTGAAGAATACCCCCAAATCAATTCCACTCTGATGATTTTCGCTGATGTCGAAAGTAAGAGTCGACTGAAGGTCATCAATCGCGAAGTAAACATGGTCGCTCCGGTGACACCCCATTACCTGAAGTGGTCCCAAACCGCCATCACCTTCGACCAGTCCGACCATCCGACTCATATTGCCACCCCAGGGAGGCAAGCGTTGGTGGTCGACCCAATTGTTGAAGGCACTCGACTGACCAAGGTTCTGATGGACGGCGGCAGTGGGCTAAACTTGTTGTATGCAGAGACGTTGAAGGGGATGGGCATTCCGATGTCCCGGATCAGCCCCAGCAACATGAGCTTCCACGGAGTCATTCCTGGGAAGAAAGCTGAGTCACTCGGTCAAATCACTCTCGACGTCGTCTTTGGCGACTCGAAGAATTTCCGGAAAGAAAAATTAACCTTTGAGGTCGTGGATTTTCAGAGTGCGTACCACGCCATTCTTGGGAGGCCAGCCTATGCTCGCTTCATGGCTCGACCATGCTACGTGTACCTCAAGATGAAGATGCCTGGCCCCAAAGGTGTAATCACCATCGTTGGCAATCGGAAGAAGGCAGAGGAGTGCTTTCAGAAAGGCGCCAAAATTGCTGACGCTCAGATGGCCAAGATAGAGATGCAAGAGTACCAGAAGACTACGGACCCGAGTGAATTGTTACGAGCCAAGAAGCCCGCCACGGAATCAGCATTTCAGTCGACTGGTGAGACCAAGCAAGTCCACATCCACCCGACCGATCCAAATGCGGCTCCAACCAACATCTCCACTGCACTCGACCCCAAATAGGAAGAAGCGCTCGTCCAGTTCCTCTGTGAGAACTGGGACATCTTTGCATGGAAGCCTGCTGACATGCCAGGTGTGCCCAGGGGACTGGCCGAGCACCGCCTCCAAGTCGACCCGAAGGCCAAACCAGTCAAGGAGCATCTCCGACGGTCCGCCGTTCAGAAGAGAAAGGCCATTGGCGAAGAAGTGGCCCGACTCCTAGCAGCAGAATTCATTCGCGAGATCTACCACTCCGAGTGGCTCGCTAATGTTGTGATGGTCCCTAAGAAGGACAGATCGTTGCGCATGTGCATCGATTTCAAGCATATCAATCGGGCCTGCCCGAAAGATCATTTTCCTCTTCCTCGCATCGACCAAATAGTCGACTCGACTGCAGGATGCGAGAGGTTATCTTTTTTAGATGCTTACTCTGGATACCATCAGATCCGTCTGTATGGACCCGATGAAATAAAAACAGCCTTCATCACCCCTTTTGGGTGTTTCTGCTATGTTACCATGCCTTTCGGTCTCAAGAACGCCGGAGCTACATTCATGAGAATGATTCAGAAGTGCTTAATCACTCAAATCAGTCGGAATGTAGAAGCATACATGGATGACATAGTGGTCAAGTCACGGAAAGGTTCCGACCTGCTGACTGACCTAGCTGAAACTTTTGCCAATCTCAGGAGTTATGATATCAAGCTCAATCCGTCGAAGTGCACATTTGGAGTCCCTGGAGGAAAGTTACTCGGTTTCCTTGTCTCCGAACGAGGAATCAACGCTAACCCTGAAAAAGTTGGCACCATACTCCGGATGAAACGCCCCGTGCGTGTGCACGACGTCCGGAAACTTACTGGATGCTTGGCCGCCCTAAGTCGATTCATCTCCAGGCTCGGTGAAAAGGCGCTGCCTCTTTACCGACTGATGAAGAAGTCAGACACGTTCGAATGGACTCCAGAAGCTGATGCAGCATTCGCAGAACTAAAAGCTCTGCTCTCCACCCAGCCGGTGCTTGCTGCTCCTGTCAGCAAAGAGCCATTGTTGCTTTACATAGCAGCCACGGGACAAGTCGTTAGTACCGTTCTAACGGTCGAGCGTGAAGAGGAAGGAAAGACCTTCAAAGTTCAACGCCCAGTGTATTATCTCTCTGAAGTTCTAACCCCGTCGAAGCAAAGATATCCCCACTATCAGAAGCTCGTTTACGGGATTTACATGACCACGAAGAAGGTTGCTCATTATTTCTCCGATCACTCTATCACAGTCGTCAGCGACGCTCCATTATCAGAGATTCTTCATAACAGAGATGCAACCGGTCGAGTGGCGAAATGGGCAATTGAACTTCTTCCTCTTGATATCAAGTTCGAGGCAAAGAAAGCTATTAAGTCCCAGGCAATAGCTGATTTCCTCGCCGAGTGGACCGAGCAGGAGCTTCCGACTCAAGTTCACTCGGAGCACTGGACTATGTTTTTCGATGGCTCCAAGATGCTGAACGGATCAGGTGCGGGGGTTGTACTGGTTTCCCCCCGAGGAGATAAGCTCAAGTATGTCCTCCAGATTCACTTTGATTCCTCCAACAATGAGGCAGAGTATGAAGCGCTTCTATACGGATTACGTATGGCCATTTCGCTAGGCGTCCGTCGCCTCATGGTCTACGGCGACTCAGATCTGGTTGTTAATCAAGTGATGAAGGAGTGGGACGTCCGAAGCCCATCCATGACGGGATATTGCAGCGCAGTGAGAAAGCTGGAGAAACGATTCGAGGGGTTGGAGCTCCATCATATACCCCGACTGAAAAATCAAGCTGCAGATGATTTGGCGAAGATAGGGTCCAAAAGGGAGGCCATCCCTAAAGATGTGTGTTTGGAGCACATTCACACACCATCAGTGCAAGAAGATCCTTTCACAGAAGAGCCTCCACAACCAAAAAGCGCCTCTGACTCGACCGAAGTGGAGATACCAGCTGTGGTCGACCTGATTATGGAAGTTATGACCACCACTCCCGATTGGACAGTGCCGTACATTGCGTACATCGTAAGAAAAGAGCTCCCAGAAGATGAAGAAGAGGCTCGGCAGATCGTCCGTCGATCCAAAGCCTTTACAGTAATCAAAGGGCAGCTATACAGAGAAAGCGTGACTGGAGTTGGTCAGAAGTGCATCACGCCTGAAGAAGGACAGATAATTCTCGAGGACATCCACTCGGGGACCTGCGGCCATCACGCGTCCTCTCGGACCATCGTGGCTAAAGCATACCGAGCGGGTTTCTACTGGCCAAAGGCGAATGAAATGGCAAAGGATATAGTCGACAAGTGCGAGGGGTGCCAGTTTTATTCCAACATGTCTCACAAGCCCGCCTCCGCCTTGAAGACCATTCCACTCGTCTGGCCTTTCGCTGTCTGGGGTCTAGATATGATCGGACCACTGAGAACTGGTAGGAGTGGCTTCACCCACTTGTTGGTCGCAGTCGACAAGTTCACGAAGTGGATAGAAGCCAAACCCATAAAGGACCTCGACGCAAGCACTGCCATCAGTTTTATCAGGGGATTGATATTCAGATATGGAGTTCCGCACAGCATCATCACAGATAACGGATCAAACTTTGATAATGACAGATTCAAAGCCTTCTGCGCCTCTCAGGGCACTCGAGTCGACTACGCTTCAGTTGCTCATCCTCAGTCGAATGGACAGGCCGAACGCGCGAATGGCCTCATCCTCAAAGGACTAAAACCCCGACTGATGCGTGATCTCAAACACGCAGCAGGCGCCTGGGTCGACGAACTTCCGTCAGTTTTATGGGGGTTGAGGACCACCCCTAACCGGTCGACTGGAAGAACGCCATTCTTTCTGGTCTATGGAGCCGAAGCAGTTTTGCCAAGCGACTTGCTCCACAACGCGCCTCGAGTCGAGTTATATTCCGAAGCAGAAGCAGAACAGGCCCGGCAAGATGCAGTCGACCTAATAGAGGAGGAAAGAGAGATGGCTCTAATCCGCTCGACCATCTACCAGCAAGAGTTGCGTCGGTTTTACGCCAGAAATGTGAAGGGTTGAGCCTTTCAGGAAGGAGATTTGGTCCTCCGCGTGGATCAGCAAAAACCTCACAAACTTGCCCCGACCTGGGAAGGCCCCTTCATCATCACCAAAGTCTTGCACAACGGAGCGTATCACCTCTACAACATCGATCGACGGATCGACGAGCCTCGAGCATGGAACGCGGACCTGCTCCGTCCTTTTTACACTTGAAAACTCACTCGACTGAGATGTAATAAAAGTACCTCTGTAATTCTTTTGTTTCAAGCAAAAGACTGCTATTTCTTTTTCTGTTTGTCTAAATTTCCCCCAGTGGGTGACTTAGTTGCGAATCCGCTTCGCCTAAGTTTTCAGAAAATCCTACTACCGAGTGGAGAGCCAGCCTCCCACTCGGGGGCTTAGCTGCGAATCCGTTTCGCCTAAGTTTGAAAAAATCCTACCGAGTGGAGAGCAAACCTCCCACTCGGAGGCTTAGCTGCAGTCCAAGTACTCGCCTAAGTTTGAAAAAATCCTACCGAGTGGAGAGCAAACCTCCCACTCGGGGGCTTAGCTGCAGTCCAAGTACTCGCCTAAGTTTGAAAAAATCCTACCAAGTGGAGAGCAAACCTCCCACTCGGGGGCTTAGCTGCAGTCCAAGTACTCGCCTAAGTTTGAAAAAATCCTACCGAGTGGAGAGCAAACCTCCCACTCGGGGGCTTAGCTGCAGTCCAAGTACTCGCCTAAGTTTGAAAAAATCCTACCGAGTGGAGAGCAAACCTCCCACTCGGGGGCTTAGCTGCAGTCCAAGTACTCGCCTAAGTTTGAAAAAATCCTACCGAGTGGAGAGCAAACCTCCCACTCGGGGGCTGAGCTGCAGTCCAAGTACTCGCCTAAGTAAGTGAAATCCTACCGAGTGGAGAGCAAACCTCCCACTCGGGGGCTTAGCTGCAGTCCAAGTACTCGCCTAAGTTTGAAAAAATCCTACCGAGTGGGAGCAAACCTCCCACCCGGGGGCTTAGCTGCAGTCCATGTACTCGCCTAAGTTTGAAAAAATCCTACCGAGTGGGAGCAAACCTCCCACCCGGGGGCTTAGCTGCAGTCCATGTACTCGCCTAAGTTTGAAAAATCCTACCGAGTGGAGAGCCAGCCTCCCACTCGGGGGCTTAGCTGCAGTCCGAGGACTCGCCTAAGTAAGTGAAATCCTACCGAGTGGAGAGCAAACCTCCCACTCGGGGGCTTAGCTGCAGTCCAAGTACTCGCCTAAGTAATTGAAATTCTACCGAGTGGAGAGCGAACCTCCCACTCGGGGGCTTAGCTGCAGTCCAAGCACTCGACTAAGTAATTGGACTCCTACCGAGTGAAGATCAAACCTCCCACTCGGGGGCTTAGCTGCAGCCCAATGCTCGCCTAAGCCAGGATGACAGATACCATCGCGGCGATAAGCATCGTGCGAACCAGACAACCTCTGAGGGAACAACGAATAGTAGATCGGCGGATCAAGTCACGAAGACATTCAACGTCGAGCCAAGTTCGGACAAAACCAAAAGATCCTAGATCGCAAATAAAAGTACTCGAGCTACAAGCTCGACGGAGTTTATCGGTTACATAAACCACTCGGCATTCCGAGGCAAATTTAAGGCAAAGAACATCAGTTTTTTACTCCTCCGGCGGAGGACTGGATGGTGCAACAAATTCGTCCAAGTCGATCCCATCAGAGATCCGAGTGGCAGCAGCGATGAAGGTCTCCATGAAGTCCTGAAAGTTATGCTTCCTGGTATTAGCAACATGGAGAGCGGCCAGCTTCTCCTCGCGCGCCTCCTTGCAGTGGACGCGAACCAGTGACAGAGCCACGTCAGCACCGCACCTGGCAGAAGACTTCTTCCATTCTTGCACTCGACCTGGAACCTCACTTAGTCGAGTGACCAGGGATTCAAGGTCGTTCTGAAGCGTCTCCTTGGGCCAGAGTGCGGAGTCGATCCGTGACACTGCAGCTTTCAGTCGAGCCAGGTAGTCCACCACACCAGCGACACGGGATTCCAACCGGAAGACATTCATGGCCACTTCGTCCTTCACAGGAGAGTTGATAGGGTCCAAGCGGGTCTCCACTCGACTGGTCTCTTCCTCAAAGTTCCGGCAGAATTCTGAAAGAAGTTTCGACAGGTCAAAACTGGAACCAAATGGTGAGTCGACAACAACAAGATTAATCACACAAAGAGGGTTACCTTCAAGCATGAGGTATAGCTTCTTGGCAAGACCCCCAAGATAATCCCCCAAGTCCTTGTGCTTCCCCGCCAGCTGGCCGAGCTTGTCGTTCAGAGTACTCTTGTCAGTCTTCAGTCGACTCGCTTCCTTGTTGGCCGAGTCAAGAGCAGACTTCAGCCTAGCGTTCTCGCTCTCAAGTTGGTCGACTGAAGCAAGTTTCTCTTCAGCAAGCTTCAGCTTCTCCGCAGCCGCCTTTTGTGCCTCCGCAAGGTCAAGATCTTTCTTCTTCAGGGCCTTTTCCAGTTCGTCTGCGAAACAACAATGAGCACAGAGTTGAGAACAGGCAGGAGAACAGAGACAGCCGTCGAGTCCTCACCAGCCATACCTTTTGCTTCATCCTTCGCTTTCTGCACGTTTTCCTGAGCAAACTGTAAATCAAGATTAAGCTGGATTTGCTTATTCTTCAGATCGGCGAGCTGAGCAACAAGCTCACAAGACTTCTTCAAAGAGTCAATCGACAAAGGGTATCAAAGATAAGTTACTCCCGAGTGACTGAAAGAAAGAGCACAACACTTCTAAGACTACAGCCGAATCAAAACATTCGACAGTAGCCTCGGGGACTACACCCAGTGGGTGCACTCAGCGTGCCCCCACTGGTTTTCAAAAAAAAAAAAAGGGGCGACTGCCAGCAGTCGACCAGATACAGTATCATCCGACATGGCCTGACCAAAACGTTCTCAGAAAACCCTACCGAGTGGAGAAGTACAACTACAGAAAGGCAGTATAAAGACCACAGTCGACTGCCAACAGTCGACCGTGGCCTCGGGGACTACACCCAGTGGGTGCACTCAGCGTGCCCCCACCAATGAGAAATTTCGGACCAACGGCACCCAGTGGGTGTACAACGCAAGTGAAGATCAACTAACCTGGACGTTCTGCTGCAACGCCGAGCTGATGTCATAGGCCGCTTGACTGGCATCCCGAGCCGCTTTGGTCTGCTCCATCACGAGCCCCGCCTGACGTATAGCCTCCTTGGCAGCACTCACTTGATCCTCCGGGGTCTGGTAGGCGGCAAAGAACGAGGGCGGGTCGACCAGTGGAGGGACAGTCGACGACGAAGGCCGGGCAGTCGTCAGTGGCTCAGCAAAAGTCACAGTAGTCCGGGCGGTATTGTCACCCCCTTGGGCCACCGCCTCGGCAGTCGACGCGGTCTGAGGAGCCTTGTCGACCGGGGCCCTCCGGCCTCTCCTCGCAAAAGGCCTGAGCGGCACTTCCGCCTCCTCCTCGTCATCCGGAAGGTCAATGATGTTGGTCGGAGCTACAAAAGTTCAGAAATGAATATCCAATCGACTCAGCAGTTAAACAGTCGAATCATGTCAAAGATTATACCTAAGTTGGAAGTGACGGCGTCCTCCATCGTCTCATCAGCATTCTGGATGGAAGTTTCGGAAGTAGCGGCGCTGCACGATTCCAAGCAAATAATTTGAAAGTGAATCGACTAAGAATCCGTTCTAGTCGACTCAAGAAAGGTGAAAACAGTCACTTACCCAGAGATGACCGGGATGGCGACCCTGATCTTGGGCAAGGCCTTGGGTGGCTTGGTCGGGATGGCTCTAGGCTGCTTGGGCGCCTTCTCAGTTGGGGCCGGCGACGCGGTCCGAGGGCGCTTGGATGACTGGCCCGCCGAAGCACTCGACTGACCGCGCTCCACGGCGGGATCCTGAGCGTTCTTGGAGCGTCTCTCGCGTCGAGGAAGGTCGACCTCCACCTCTTCATCTTCGTCACCCGAGTCGTCGCCGGCCTCCCCCTCTACGTCATCGTCAGATTCCCACTCCTCGACTTCACCCTCGACTTCAACTTCATTCTCACTCCCTTCGCCTCCACTCCCTCCTCCTTCAGATACTTGCTCCTGGTTCCCATTCGGCATCGAGTACATGTCGCTGATCTCCTGCGAAACAACAGGCAGAACGAGGGTCAGTCGACTTATCGCGAGCCAGTTACTAGACGGAGTGAAAATTTCAGTCGGAAGAAGCAAAATGTACCTTGTCTGTCTCCATCATCCCATCAAGCGGAGCAATCCTCCTGGAACCTCTAGGATTGTCCTTATTCCCGGTTATGCTGGTCAGCCAGCTCTCCAGCACAGAAGCCTCGACCCCCTCCGGGTGGATCCGAGTGGAGTCGTCGGACCCGGAATACAACCACATCGAGTGATCCCGAGCCTGGAGAGGTTGGATTCGTCGCTGGAGAAAGACTTCGATCAAGTCCATGCCGGTCACGCCTTCCCGAACCAACTCAACCACTCGACTGACTAGTACCTTCACCTGAGCCTTCTCCTCTGGAACCACTTTCAAAGAAGCGGGTTTCTGCACTCGGTCCAAGGTAAAAGGAGGAAGGCCGGTCGAGTGTCCAGGAGTCGGCTGGTCCTTGCAGTAGAACCAAGTCGACTGCCACCCACGCACGGAATCGGGAAGTGTCATGGGAGGAAAACAACTCTTACCCCTCGTCTGGATCCCGAGGCCCCCGTACATCTGCTGCGTCCTCTCCCCGTCCGGGTTAAGCTTTTTAACCGACTGGGATCGGCAAGTGAAGATATGCTTGAAGAGGCCCCAGTGGGGTCGACAGCCTAAGAAACACTCACACAGAGACACGAACGCAGCAAGATAGACTATGGAGTTGGGCGTGAAATGGTGGAGCTGCGCTCCGAAGAAGTTCAGGAAAGCCCTAAAGAAAGGACTCGGGGGCAGAGAAAACCCCCGGTCGACATGGGTGGCTATCAGGACGCGCTCACCCTCGCGAGGTCTCGGCTCCGTCTCCTTCCCAGGAAGGCGAGCGGCCTTGTGGAGAATGAGTCCCCCCTCCACCATGTCGTCGATATCCGCCTGAGTAAGGATGGAGGGCATCCAATCCCCCTACAGCCAGCCGGACGGCAGAGCGGCCCGCGAGGACGACCCGCCTCGGCCGGATTTCTTCCCTTTGCCCTTCGCCGCGGCCTTCTTCGCCGTTCCGCCGCCGCCGTCTTGTCCGTCCCCATCGTCTTGAACGAGGTCTTGGCCGAGCGGCGGTGTCGAGGTTGCGGCGGAGAGCGAGGCGGAAGCTTACGGAGGAAGGGGGAGGAAGAACGAGGGCGCACAGTAAAAAATCAGAATCATTGCTTTATATAAGGCCACACCCGAGTGGCTGATCAGTGGGCCTGCGCCTCCCAGTCAGATCCCGCAACAGGCGCGCGCGCAGTACGTGGCGAAAAAGGTGGCGCGGGGATTGAGGCGCCCTTGCCTTATCCAGCCGATTCGCGCGATTTTCTCCGTCCGGTGCGCTTCTCAATTTTCAAATCCCGCAAGATCCGCGATCGACAGGACAGGTTGTCAGACAAAAAGATCCGTTTCCTTAAGTCTCCCAAGGGACTCGTCACGTAAACGCACTCGACGGTAATCCGAAACCACTCGACGGGCATCTGAATGGATCAAGGCAACTGAAGAATGAGGTCTCACCGTAACTTCCATTTATCCGAAGACAGATGCAACCGAAGCATGGAGGTTGAGTCGGAAGCGTAGGCTCGACCCCATTCTCACTTAACCCCTGACCCATTCGGGGGCTAATGACGAGGATATGTACCTAGGGTAGGGTAACTTATCATACCTGAGGTACCCAATCAAGGACATGACTCCTACAATGAAAGACATTCTGGGAAGTATCGACAAGTCAGTCGACCTGGTCAGCCCAGTCGACGGACACAAGCGTACTCGACCAGAAGTACAAGCAGTCGACCATGAAGGCAACCACTCGACCATAAGAAGACCTAAAGGCACTGCCTACAAACGGTCACCTCATAAGTAGCTTTTATGGCCTTCATGGTCCTTTATTACAGGCGTTACCAGTAACCCCCTCTCTTTATGTACATTAAACCCCTTGTAACGTGGGCTGGCTGGGGTCCTGGCGAACTCTATATAAGCCACCCCCCTCCACTAGGACAGGGGTTCGGAACTTTGTAACACATACACACTTAATCCAGTCGACCGCCCCCGGGCTCGAGACGTAGGGCTGTTACTTCCTCAGAGAAGGGCCCGAACTCGTAAACTCCTTGCGCATACAACTACTCCATAGCTAGGATCTTGCCTCTCCATACTTACCCCCCATTCTCACTGTCAGACTTAGAACCACGACAGGGGGAGCTGGCGAAGGAGATTGGGTGGACTAGTTGAGTGAAACGCGGGCGGACGGTGTGTGTGTGTGGGGGGGTCTGTTGGCGGCCTAGGTGAAAAAGGTGAAAAATATCACCGATCGCTGCGCGCGCGGAAAGGCCTTTGCAAACGGTTGCTTCTAAGCGCTCGTGTGCACAAACGGAATAATTTCATTTTGAAATGAAGATGTGAGTTCATCGTTTCGCCTCTAAATTTTTCACACATAAACCGATCACAATTTTACCATGGGTTTGATTTGCTGGCGCATTTCAGGTCTCGTGTGCTATATATAAGACATTTTTTGGCATCTACCGTGCATGTTGGCATATAAATCAATTCCTAGCCATACTGCATTTCCTGTGGAAAGGGATGAGGGTTGTCGTTCGATCTGGGAGCATCCAATGGTGTAGACGTATGATCTGTGGGGTTTGGGTCCTGGCCAATCAGAACACACGACTCAGATCGCGCGCACACCAAGGGGGGTGCATCTGTCACGGTTTGGTAGGCACACGGCTTTCGTGTGTGAACCGTGTGCTATTTGAAAACAGTTTTTTGGGAGGGGCTATTTGAAAAGATGTACATGTGTTGTGGAAAGGGATGGGGATCGCCGTTCGATCAAGGAGAATCCAATGGTGCAGACGTACGATTTGTGGGGTTTGGGTTCTGGCCAATCAGAACGCACGACTCAGATCACGCACGTGGCAGAGGGGTGGGGGTCCATCGGCCATAGTTTAGTAGACACACGGCTTTCGTGAGTGAACCGTGTGCTCTTTGAAAACATTTACATTACCTAACATCATATTTTTGTTCGAATGAGAACATGAGTTCATCGTTTCGCCTCCAATTTTTTCCACGGTAAGAAATCATGAGTATAGTGGAGAGTGTCATATACTAGTATCATGAATATACAGTACATATGATACTAGTGTATGATACTACCTTTAATTAATTATATCGCATAGTATAATACATAGAGTATAGTATCATATATAGATCATATTGATTGCCATGCATGACACAAATTAGCATCACATTTAACATGATACGGTATCTACCTATGTGTTACTCTAACCCTCTTTATATATATTTAATTCTTTGCCACATCAGCATACTTGCTATTTCTGAGTGCATGACATCGTCGGCTATGATACCACCACTATGGCCAGCCATATATAGTGGGGAGTATCATATACTATATATATAGTATCATGCATATGATACTAGTGTATGATACAATGTACGTACCTTCATAGTGCATATATAGTATCATAGAGTAGTACTAGCTCCCTCTGTAAACTAATATAAGAGTGTTTAGATTACTAAATAGTGACCTAAACCCTCTTATATTAGTTTACGGAGAGAGTATATATCATAGATGACCATATTTATGGTCATGCATGACATGAAGTAGTATGGCATTTATTATATATATGTATATGTTACGGTATCTACCTATGTTACTGCTTCTTTTCCACGTCATCATATTTTCTATTCCCGGGTGCATGATACCGGCTATGATACCCCCACTACGGCCACCGTAATAAGGTTGGTCGTTATGTGGGAGTATCAAGCGGTATGATGCATGCCAACTGGACTTTTTGGATGATGTGGCACACAGTTAAATGATGAAAGAGAGGGTGTGGTATCATATCATGATACCATATCATATTAAATGTTGTACTACTTTGTGTCATGCATGGTAATTAATAAGGAACCTAAGATACTAACTTATGATACTATGCATGCACGCATTACGGAGGTATTGCCGATCATATACCAGTACCATGCATATATACTCCCTCCTTTCCGGTTTATAGGCTTCTCTCAAAATTTTAGTTTTTCCATTTTATAAGGCTCAATTTGGTTGTTCCACATCACATGTCCAGATTCCAAGGTGCATTAAATTATTGCATGCAAGTATTAAGAGATAGTTGACGAATGCATGTACTTTATATATGCATGCATGTATTGCAATTAATACATTGGAAAACATAATTTTTTGAGGAAAACAAAAGCATTATTTGGGTGTTTTGCAAACTACAAAAAGTATTACACCACTCATCATCTACCTTGGTTGGTGAGATTTTTGAATTGAGCCCTATAAAGCTGGTTGTAATGGGGAGTATCATGTATACTAGTACCATGCATATGATAGTTTAGGATACTACTTCCATAATGCATATGATAGTCTAGGATACTACTTCCGTAATGCATATTATAATAAGTAAGCATCTTAGGTTGCCTTACTAATTGTCATGCATCACACAAAGTAGTAGTACAACATTTAATATGACACGGTATCATGATATGATACCACATCCTCTCTTGTGTGTCACATCATCCGGAAAGTCTAGTTGGCATGCATGATACCGCTTATGATAATACAATTACAACCAGCCTAAACCGGAAAGGAGGGAGTGAGACTAGACACAATGGAGAGTAGTACACTAGTAACATACACGTATCCCTAGACTATATATGTTACCACCTTCATAGTGGGTAGTCCCTCCGTCTATGTGTGCAAGTCATCTTACGAAAACCAAATAATCCCAAAACACTTAGGCGCGGTGCATTAACTTCTACCTCATTTCTTGTTGCTTGACATATCAACATATAAGATATGTGGGGTGTGCATGATTTTAATGACTTGAGACTACCAAACACGACATGAAGTGGTTAGTTCATTGCATGCAATGCTATTAATTAGCAAATAAACATTAAGTTCTCTCGTTTTCCCCTCCTCCTTGGTCACGGTGCACAGCGTAAGATGACTTACTCACCTAGACGGAGGGAGTAGTAACATAAGTGTAGTGTCATGCAAAGCTTCATTTATTACGTTATAGACTCATATTGCATTGGGACATGTGATGTTATAGTAACTACTCCCTCCGTCTAGGTGTGTAAGTCATCTCACGTTGTGCACCGCGACCAAGGCGGAGAGAAAAATGAGAAAACTTAATGTCTTTTTGCTAATTAATAGCATTGCATGCAATGAACTAACCACTGCATGTCGTGTTTGGTAGTCTCAAGTCATTGAAAGCATGCACGCCCACATCTCTTATTGGTTGATATGTCACAAAACGAGAAACGAGGAGGGAGTTAATGTACCGTCCCTAACTGTTTTGGGATTATTTGGCTTTCTAAGGTGACTTACACACCTAGATGGAGGGAGTAGCTAAGTTACTGAAACTATCTCTCTCCTCATTAACTTATTGCCACATAAGCAAGTTTCCTAAGTTGGAGTCGGTGTTACTGCTGAAGTTACTCCCATTGTGGCTAGTCTGATACTAGTTAGTCGTCTATGATATACTAGCTACCTCACTAAGAGCATGGTTAATACAGCGAAGGGTCGGCTATAAGAAGTTGCCATGTCATATACAACCAACCTCTTAGCGGGCATGTACAATAATAAGTTTTATATATGTACTAGTTTATCAATATTTGGCCCACCTTACATCCTCACAAAGTGTCTTGGGTCTTGTGTTGCAGCTGGCTCTACTAACCAAGAGCCCACTTCTCTTCTCTTTCCTCCAACTAATAAGCACACATATATTATTCTATTCCTTATAACCTGTTTCGACTACTAACAATGGGAGTGACATAGGTAGTAACATCACACATATCTAGATAAAGTAGATGAAGTGGCAAGCAATAAATGAAGAAAGAGAGGTAAGTAGTAACATAGCTAGTTAATAGTAGTATGAGTAACATCACATGTACATATAATGGTAAGATGTGTCTATAGCCTAATAAATGAAGTGTTGCATGTTACCACACATATGTTACTCCCCACTATAGAGGTAGTAACATAGACTAGTAACATGGGCATGTTACTAGTCTATGTTACTACCCATTGTGGCTAGTCTGAGTAACATCACACATCTCAAGGCAAGATGAGTCTATAGCCTAATAAATTAAGTGTTGCATGTTACTACACATATGTTACTCCCCACTACAGAGGTTGTAACATAGAGTAGTAACATTCTATGTTACTACCCGTTGTGGCTAGTCTTATGTCACTCTATTGTGTACTTGCTCTAATGCATAGTATCATAAAGTAGCTAGTATCATATGTAGTACTTTATTTATATTGTCATGCATGACACATAGTAGCATAACATTTATTATGATACGGTTTCATGATATGATACTTAACCCTCTCTTTCTTCATATAATTAATTCTATGACAGCTCATAAAAATTGCCTAGTTGGCATGCATGATACTAGATATGATACCCCCTTACTATCAGCCTAGCAAAGGTGTACAGATCATTTGTGCGTCGCTTTGTGAGTTTTCATCCGTTTGTTCGAGAAGCGGGGAGAAGTTTCAAACATTTCGGCCGAGAGCTGCGGCCACTGCGTAGGCCTAGTTAGTATTTCAATTACAGAAAATTCAGATGGTGTTCGGACATCATCAAAATTGTTTTGTGCCTGTGGTGTGCTCTCACGACCCTGTGGAAAAAAATTGGTAAAGTTTGGGACAAGTTTTGATGACCGCATCACCAATTGTCCTCTTTGTACTTTTAGCCAAATTCATGAACTCTGTCACGCCACTGATAAAATCTGAGGTTTTCCGATTCTTCATCCATCGAGATCGTTCCATCTACAACAGACGAATGGTAATTAAAAACAACACAACAACATTACTACACGAATTAACTGCTTCCCAATGATGCGTGCATAAATCACAAGGTTTTATCTTAATAATTACTGAGGGCGCTCCATGTTGTTATCCAGACGTGCAATGACAAAAATTAATGGCCAGTCAATTTACACGCAGAGTACTAGTACAACACTACACTTAGGAATCGAATACCTTAATTAAGCCACTCATGAAAAGAATAACTTAATTAATAAGCCGTGCGGCGACCTCCACCCAGCAGACAGACAAGCGCGATGCGGCGGCACGCCGAGACAGCAGGGTCGAGGAGCAAAGCTTAGTGCGGCTACCACCTGAAGTTCGACCTCCACTATCCCGCCATCAACCTCAATGGATGTGCTCGAATCATGCTGCCGCCGACCTTGATGGTTGATCTCCTCCTATCGCCCGCCGTAGACCGAGGATTGACCTCCTATGAAGCCACCACTGCCCATCGACTGAGGATTGACCTCTTCTCCGGTAGCCGCTGCCTAGGCCGCCGCCTCCATCTCTATATTCAGAGCGGCTTCTTTTCAACAGATATCCACGAAGCGGTTGTTTACACGGTATCTCACTGTAACTCAATTATATGGACAGGGTAGTACATCACATACTATAATGTAACGGCAACCGTGTCTAACCTACGTTGTCTTCTCACACGGTTTGGTGCGGAAACCGTGTGTGACGTTGTAATACCTAATACAAAATACATGTACAAACAGTGTGCCGTATACAACATATATATAGTGCCATTAGTAGTTCCGACCGTTAGCTTATCTCGACAGTTTCCCAAGTTCCCCCAAATCCCTACATAGCCTCCAAATTCCCTCGCGTGGGGCTGACATTGGGGCAATGCAGACGAGTAGTGTTGATGGTTTCCGTTCGGCTGCTCCTGCTCATATCGCCGCCACAACGGTGGTCGCCGCCGAGCACTTGCCTAAGGTCATGATAAGGTAGGTGTACTACGGATCCAAATCGTCCTGTCAGGTTCCAATCTATCCCAATCTTTTTTAGCATGTCCAAAGTATATATCCTTGCTGAATCCATCCTGAATGACCCCCCTCCCCTCGGGAAAGCAATCTGCAGCCGAATCCGTAGCTTGACTCCAGACTCCCGCAACACGAGTTCGACTACGAGTTTTGCGCCACCCAGAAGTACCAAAAGCTGAGTTGTGTGCACGGGCACACTCCCGCTCGACGTGTATGCACGGAGGGATTCGATATTGGCAGGCGGTTTCTCAGTTGCCCCTTAGAGGTTAGTGCTAATTAAGTTCATCATTTTACTTCATTTAATGTCACCGCTCATCTAGAATACTATCTAATATTGGCGGGGATATGAGGCTTGTGCCTTTGTTAACTGGCGGGATGAAGAATGGCATGGCAGGGGTCGGAGTGTTATCACTAAGCTCACAGAAGATAATGTAAAGTTGAAGAAGAAACTGGGTGATCTGGAATGTACAATCAGTACAATCAAGCAAGAAAGAATCGATCACAGGCAACAGATGAAAGCAAGAGACAAGAAGGAACTAGCATCCGTAGTTGTGGTTGTCGCATTAGCCATGTTCGATGCGATGTTTGCAATGATGATTAGGGGTTTTGTTTGACAGTATTGCTAAAGCACATCTAGAAGTGCTCTAAGTAATGCACATCTAGGTCCTATGCCATTGATGTTAGGCGAAGATTCGTGCAGATATTTTTCTTTTCCTTTCTAGTTTGATTATAACTGGCTTTATCAGTAAGAAGAGCTCAATGTATTGCTTGCCAACTATCCTACTCTGTTCATACAGGTACCGGTGCATAATCCCGAAACTCATTCCTTGTTTTTGTCCTGAAAAAGGAAACCAGCCAAATAGCCAATGGGAGTCCTGCGCAACCCCGGGAATTTGGAGTGACTGTGTAGAAATAATTGCGGTTGATTATATCAGTCGTTAGATAATACGTCAACCCCCGCTTCAATTGGCAGTTCCTCTTCTCTGGATACCCCGCTTAAGTGTCCACCATCTTGATCGTCCCGGCAGGCCGCGCTAAAAACTGGCACACACTCTGCAGCCATGTCGAGCGATAGCGAGGACGATAGTTCGGCCAGCAGTCTGGTTCCCAATGATAGGTCAACATCGGAATCATCCCGCTTGTCTTCCATGAGTCCGGCGTCGAGCCCAAACCTGGATTATATCCGGTTCATGGAAGGGACGCCGCCTACGGAGTCGTCAGACGACAACCGGACGGACGAGGAGCCATCGGAGGACAAAGAAGAGGATGACGATGATGATGGGGAGGAATGGTCGAATGAGGAGGAGGACGATGACGACAACAACGACGATGACGACGGCGGCGGCGATGAAAAGCCAACATTCAGCGGAAAGAAGTGTCCTTGCCAAGACGATGTCGCAGGGCCATCCAACAAGAACAACAATAAGAAGAAGGACTAAATTAAGCAGACTATATATATCTCTGTTTATCCTGTCAATCAAATCGCAGACTGTTAGTAATATGTATTCGACAGAGATCTTCTAAATTATGGCAATTGGTTGGTTTGTTGAACTATGTGCCCCAACGAGCACACAATTCACAAAAAAGAGACCGTATGGGATGTCTATAATGATCGCACACAATTCTGATTACCGACCTGTTTGCCGGGTATCACGCACATCTTGTTACACCGAATCATTTGTGTTCACCTCACTCATCGCAAACGGTTCATCGGAGTGAACTGTATGCCGTATATTGCACACACCTTGATCTCCTTACCCGTTTCTGTTGTTCTGTCTCATCGCAAATAGTTCATACAGATCAACCATATGCCCCTCATCGCACACGCAACTAAAATCCGAACCGTGTTTGATGTATCATTCATTGCAAACGTTTTGCATCATCTCTGACGGTTTTCATAGAGCATTGTTTGTGATTATTGCATCGCACATAGTTTCTTGAAGGGTCACTTATCGTAGTGTCGCGTTAGCAGCATCCTGTAGTAGTGATGTTTCATTACAAGGCAATGCAGGAGCGACAACGGCCGATACTTGGTCCAGTGTCTAGATGAAGCCGTTTAGACATGAAGGACCCTTGCAGCCCATGGAGCGGCTTTCTTCTTAGCAGCTGTGACATTGGCGCCCGCTGGCGCCTTCTTGAATCCGTCATCAAGGTCAAGGTCCGGGTGGCGGTAGGAAATATTGCTCAAGACAATGAAGAGGGCATCATGGGCAAGCTTCCGAGACTAGGTCGTGAAACGCTTGGCCCTCCCCTCCTCGTGCACCTTCAACTTCTTTATCAACTCATTGAAGAAGACTCCCAACTTGGTGCTTGGAACCTCGTGCTTGTTCACCGAGAAGGCTGGGCCATCCATGCCCATCACCATAGCTTGGGCGGCAAGACGCTCGGCGATGGCGATCAGGCTCTTGATCCAGACGTAGACCTACTCTGACTGATTCTTCAGCTTGTCCTTTACATCTTTCCGGAGACGCTTGGCAGTGTCCATATTCTTGGACATCAACTACTGGCGGGACTCAATGGACTCTCCCGCACTTTCTAATGTGCCGATCCGGGCCTCCATGTCTGTGATGGTACCGTTGGCGGTATCAAGGCTCTGGGCCTTGGAGGAGAGCTGCGACTGCACATCAGCCAAGAGGATCTCCGCCTTCCGTGGTTCTTCTTTGAGAACCTTCACCTCCTTTGACACTCCCCGCAAGATCTTCCATTAGCGTAGCCACCTGCTGGTCGAGGTCAGTCTTCACATTGGACACGGCAGCCAGGTCGTCAGTAAGCTTCTTCACTTGGGTGGCAGAGTCAGCAGCAAGGGCATCCAGGATCGCACCATGCTTGTATTCTAGTTCCTTGTTACGCTGGCGTACAAGAGCCTCCAGATTGTCGTCCTTGGCACGGAGAGTGGCTTCGAGCTTCTCCTCACGGAGGGAGATCTCTTGCTCTCTGGCATCCAGGGATGCCTTGCTGCCCGCTAGGCGTGCCTCGCGGGCCATGACATCTTCCCATGTCATCAGGAGCATATCTTGCTGCCTCATGAGCACCTTGAACTGCTTGTCGTGCCACTCGCGCAACTCCAGGCATTTATCCTTCAGCTTCTGGTCCACCTTGCTGGCGTATTCGCGCCGCTCCTTGAGCGCCTGCCACTTCTGGTTATGTTGGTCCTGCATCTCCTTCACGCCCATCGCCATGGATTCCATGAAGGACAAGTCCATTGCGACAACGCCCGAGTCATCAGCCTCTCCAGCTCCCTAATAGAGCGGTGCCAGGAGACGCCGAAGCTCTTCGTCGAGCTCCGCACCCATCGTCAAAGACATGCTGGGGGCTCTTTGGACCAGTCGGCAGAGGGGAGGTGCCCCTCCTAAAGGGGCTCGCCCTGCATCGTCTCACCACCACCTCCGGCAAAAAGGGTCGAGCCCCCTCTTCTGGGCCGGGGGCTGGACTGGGGGCTTGGCATGAAATCCTCCATGTCGGTCCCCGCCAAGACCGGGCTCCCCGGTCCTCGATGACCCAACGCGTTGGAGCATCTTCCGGGGATGGTAGATGAGGGTTTCTGTCTCCTCCACCACTTCCCTGCCGTCAACAGGAGAGCAAGAGGTGAGTCAACAAGGGTAATCAAGTGTGCCCCAAAGCTATCCAAAAAAGGAAAAAAAATCTTCCTTGCTCTTCTCAAAAAGCATGGAGTTCAAGTTGAACTCCATGGGAGGCGAGAACTCCCTTCCTCTCTTTGGAGGTGAAGGGGCAGAACTCCCAGGCATCTTCGGTGCCCGGTGTGGATGTGGAGGCCATCCCTGGGAGCAACCTCATCCTATCAGCAACATCGCCATATAACCAGGCAGGTCTGTCCCTCTCCTGCAGCAGTGAAATGCGCCAGACAAGAAAATATGCCCCACATGCTCGATGGTTAGCCCGACAGCCTTCAGATGGGTAATCCTATTGATTGTCGGGCACAACCTATCTTCTGTGAGGCCTTGAGTGCTCCAGTCCGTGCCATGCTCCACGCATTCCATCCGTGCCTCGCAAAAATCCGGGGCTTCCTTGTCCTGAATCCAGCACCAATCCCCTCTCCATTCATCCCACCTCTCGTGTTGTTTGTCGGGGATGTAGTCCCGAAGCTTCCTCGCCACCCGCGGGACAAAATAATGCCGGAACATATCCACATTGGGGTTGACTCCGACAAAATTCTCACACAAATGAGAAAAAATGGCCATGGTCGCCATTGCATTCAGTGTGAAATCAAGGAGGTGGAACCCATAGATGGTCATGATCGCCTTGAGGAAATCGGAGAAGGGGGGACAAAGGCCGCAGATAAAGTAAGCGCAGAAGAATTTATAGGAATCTGGCGGATCCTCCTTCCCCTTCGCCAGAACATTGGGAGCTCCATGACCTTTCGAAACAGACCTTCCCCACAGATATCAGTACCTCGCTTGTAGGACTGGGCCGCTCAGAGTCGACGGGAGGAAGACGACGTCTCCCTCTGTTTCCTATTTGAAGGAAATATGCCCTAGAGGCAATAATAAAGTTATTATTTATTTCCTTACATATCATGATAAATGTTTATTATTCATGCTAGAATTGTATTAACCGGAAACATAATACATGTGTGAATACATAGACAAACAGAGTGTCACTAGTATGCCTCTACTAGACTAGCTCGTTAATCAAAGATGGTTATGTTACCTAACCATGAACAAAGAGTTGTTATTTGATTAACGAGGTCACATCATTAGTTGAATGATCTGATTGACATGACCCATTATATTAGCTTAGCACCCGATCGTTTAGTATGTTGCTATTGTTTTTGTTCATGACTTATACATGTTCCTTTGACTATGAGATTATGCAACTCCCGTTTACCGGAGGAACACTTTGGGTAATACCAAACGTCACAACGTAACTGGGTGATTATAAAGGAGTACTACAGGTGTCTCCAATGGTAGATGTGGGGTTGGCGTATTTCGAGATTAGGATTTGTCACTCCGATCGTCGGAGAGGTATCTCTGGGCCCTATCGGTAATGCACATCACTTAAGCCTTGCAAGCATTGCAACTAATGAGTTAGTTGCGGGATGATGTATTACGGAACGAGTAAAGAGACTTGCCGGTAACGAGATTGAACTAAGTATTGGATACTGACGATCGAATCTCGGGCAAGTAACATACCGATGACAAAGGGAACAACGTATGTTGTTATGCGGTCTGACCGATAAATATCTTCGTAGAATATGTAGGAGCCAATATGGGCATCCAGGTCCCGCTATTGGTTATTGACCGGAGACGTGTCTCGGTCATGTCTACATTGTTCTCGAACCGTAGGGTCCGCACGCTTAAGGTTTCGATGACAGTTATATTATGAATTTATGAGTTTTGATGTAGCGAAGGAGTTCGGAGTCCCGGATGAGATCGGGGACATGACGAGGAGTCTCGAAATGGTCGAGACGTAAAGATCGATATATTGGACGACTATATTCGGACATCGGAAAGGTTCTGAGTGATTCGGGTATTTTCGGGAGTATCGGGGAGTTACGGGATTACGGGAGAAGTAATGGGCCTTGATGGGCTTTAGTGGGAAGAGGAAAAAGGCTGCTGCGCCCCCCCTTCCCTCTGGTCCAAATTGGACTAGGGAAAAGGGGGCCGGCCACCTTTCCTTCTCCTCCACTTCCTTCTCCCTTCCTCCCCTCTTGGTGGACTCCTACTAGGACTTGGAGTCCTAGTAGGACTCCACATCCTGGCCGCACCAAGCCTTGGTCGGCCTCCTCCTCCTCCATCCTTTATATACAGGGGCAGGGGGCACCCCATAGACACACAAGTTGATCTTCGTGATCGTTCCTTAGTCGTGTGCGGTGCCCCCCTCCACCATATTCCACCTCGGTCATATCGTTGCAGTGCTTAGGCGAAGCCCTGCCCGGTAGTACATCAAGATCGTCACCACGCCGTCGTGCTGACGGAACTCCTCCCCGAAGCTTGGCTAGATCGGAGCCCGGGGATCGTCATCGAGCTGAACGTGTGCCAAGAACTCGGAGGTGCCGGAGTAACGGTGCTTGGATCGGTCGGATCGTGAAGACGTACGACTACATCAACCGCGTTGTTATAACGATTCCGCTTTCGGTCTACGAGGGTACGTCGACAACACTCTCCCTCTCGTTGCTATGCATCACCATGATCTTGCGTGTGCGTAGGAAATTTTTTGAAATTACTACGTTCCCCAACACTATTCAGCTCCGCTGCCCTCTTCCTCCCCTCGGCAGCTACCTCCTTCGCTGCTGCCATGTGCTTTCCCTTCTCTGTTGTCTTCTTCCCCATTTCCGCCGCGGCGATACGGATGGAGAAAGGATCCGGTGGGAAGGGTGCTGGCAGACGGAAGAGTGAGAGTAGGAACCATCGTTTGGCTTGCGGAGGAACAAGATGGGAGAGCGGGGCAAGAGAAAGGTGAACCGTGCCGCTCCGCTTTTCCCTTATCTTAAGGGGGGGAGTGCGGGGCAGGGGCGCAACGCTTCAGAAAGTTACCGTTTTACCTTAACTGCAACCATCCCACGACCCCACGACGCGCAGTAATTATGCAAAGTGGACGTTAGATTGGCTGGTCATCGTGGTAAACTGGCGTGCGCAACCCTCTCCTGCCATGTGTCTGTGCACTATTTTTGGGCATAACCCAACGTGCCACGCGACACGTGTGGCCCAGGCCCGGTAGCTTATGTTGGGGAAAACAAATAGGGGTATACATTTTTCCCCTGACTCGTGCACGGACCGGCCAAGGCCATGCCAGAGTACAAGAGACCAAGAACTGAAAAGGACCAACATGCAGACAAAGAGGACAAAAGTCAAGCCAGAGAAACAAGATGTCACCAGGAGAAAAATCCTCCCTAGCCGGAAAGATGAGCTCGACAAGGACAGGGTCGCCCTAGAAGAAGACATCCCGGTAGGGCCTGCCGGGACCCACAAAGGCAAAACAACCTCACCCAACTACTCCACCATGATCCGCATCATCAATCAGTGCGGTGTCAAGCCGCAAAGTGACCAAGTGGCAGCCATTTGCCACATGGCGGCATCTTTCTACAAGAAATGCCTACAGGACACCCGTCCTGTGACGTCTCAAGCGAGCATGCATGGAGCTGGCGAACCAGCCCGTCAAGGCTTGTCGGGCGACCAATGACGTCAGCATGTAGAGTTAGGTATGATAGCATTGTTTGCTATCTTATCAGTGCATAATGACTACTTTGCCATTGTGATAACCGCTTAATCTATAAATGGAGTCCCATGGCAACCGTAGAAAGGGTTAGAAGGTCAGATAACAAACACACCCATACGCGCGTAGCCACTGCCGCACTTGCCGGGCAAGTGTACTACGCTCCACCTAGCACGCCCATACGGATGGCCTGGGCGAGCGCCCTGCCGGGATGGCGCCCACGCGCCCTGTGCCCATAACCCGCTAGCGCCCTCGCCCGCTAAAGACCCCCTTGGCCAATGACAAGTGGGGCCGCCCCTATGAAACGTTTTAGAAATAAATGAATAAAATAAAATAAAATTAATTAAATTTAGTTAACTTAATGAAGTAATTAACCTAATTAATTCTTAATTAGTTAAACAGTCAATGACATGCAGACCCCACACGTCAGTTTGACCTAGTCAACACCTCTGTTAACTATTGACGTCATGCTGAATAATGCTATTTCGAATTAATTAAATAATAATAATTTAGAAATTGATTAAAACTTTGAAAATTAATATAAAATAATCCGTACCTTGGATTGTCGGTGTACAAAAGAAGGGGCACACCTTTGTACTCCTTTACCTGTGCATGGACAGTCGGAGCCGCACCCACGGCCACACCAAGCAGAACAGGGGAGGTGAACCTAGGTGAAACCGAAGCCCAAGGCTGCCAGAGCAACACCAAGGCCGAGACCACAAAGAAGCAGAGAGGCGGAGCAGGTTCCCCTGGCAAGATCATTGCCGGGGGCAGCCTCAGCGGCCCCGACAAGACCGTTGCTGGGGCGGCTCGTCCAACACCAGCGGAGCGCACCACCCTTGAGCCCATGGTCTCCAACACCATCAACTACGTTGGGCCAGTGCTCGGGAGGCACCTCCATGGTGGCATGCAGATCTTTGTGAAGACAAGGAATATTCAAGATCAGATGATGATTAAAAGACAACGGTCCTCGACAAGATCCTTGCCAAGGAGAGCCACAAGACCCCCGGCAAGATCCTTGCCGGGGATAACAGCGCGCCATGGCAAGACCCTTGACGGGCCACACCACAAGGCCCTCACCGACAGGGCCACACCTCCAGGCCCGCACCAGCCAAGTTTCCACCGCCGTTCGCATGCAGCTGCCACCTCAACCAGCTGGGCTGGCACCTGCGTGGCAACATGCAGCTCCCAGACCAGATCAGCAAGCACATGCGTGGTGGCATGCAGATCTTTTTGAAGACCCTACCGCCATGCCAGCTCAGCTATTTGCCTGCCTACATGGCGCCGCATGCAGCGCTGGCTAGGGCGCGTGTTGATGTGAGGAGGAGCAGCTACGGTCGAGACGGGTGTCGTTCCCGTCCCCAATAGAGCAAGGGGACACCTAAGCGATGCATTAAATGCGCTTTGTCCTGTAATACGAGCGATAAGCTCGCGGCACTGTATGCCTTTCCACCTCCTGTGTGCCACTGTGGCAGCCCCTTTCGACTATAAAAGGAGGCCCATGGCATACTGGAGAAGGATTCGACTCTCTGGAACGGCTCAGCCACCATAGCTAGTTGGAGAGCTCAAGAACACTCAATACATCCACCAAAGAAGGACTAGGGTTTTACGCATCCTCGCGGCCCGAACCTGTTTAAACGATCCTTATGCTGATTACTAATCCTGCTCTTCTTGCAACCCTGCGCCCCGGCAACAGTAGTAGGGATTCTTGTGATCCCATAGGTGACGTTTCCCACCGACATCTTTGGCATGCCAGGTAGGGGGCGCAATTGTGAGAATCTGTACTAGTAGTTAGCCTAGCGTTTCTTCATCACCATGGCTCCCAAGAAGAAGACAGCCACGATGATCGGCTCGTCAGGGGCCGAACGGGCCGTGGTAGTACGGGCGAGCAGCGGCCCGGTCGCGGACAGAACCCGAGCCGCGGTCCGTGAGCACTAGCATCGCCCAGGCAGTCAGAGCCTGGAGAGCGGCGCCATTCGCGGGCCAGGCGACGGGCCGCACGTCGCCAAGTCTAGAGATGGGGTTGAGCCCCCCGCAGGCAGCACGGGGCCCTCCAGGAGTGTTGTTGTGCCACCCACGGGCAGCGTCGCAACCTCCAAGATGCCCATGCCGGGAACCACTGCGCTCTTCCCATGGTGTGCGCGACGAGCAGCGTCACCACACCAGTGACCTTCAACAATGTCGTGGGAAGAGCCCTGTGCATCGTCCGCGGGACGAAGGAGTTCAGCATGCCCGCCGAAGTGCTGGCGAAAATGGAGCGCAGCCGCTGGGTCGTGATAGGGCTCCTTCTAACATGGTTAGAAGTCGAAGCGCACCACGGTCCACGCAGCTGTCGCCGCCGCCCACGCCAGCAGAAGCTTTGGTGCGCGTGTAGCTGCTCCTCGACTTCCCTCCTGCTGCGGAGAAGCTCGACGAGTGGAGTGCCACCATCCGGAGCCTTGTCACCGTCGCCAACAAAGCCGATCCACGACTGGCGGGACCCTTGGGCCGGCGCTCCACCGAGCAACCGCGTGCTAGCGCTGGGAGGACCGGGGGGGCTGCGGTCACGGTGCACTCTCCTCCTCCTCGCCAGCAGCCGCGGGCGTCGGCCCGTCGAGATGATGCTTGTGACAATATCTATATAGCGTCATCCGACCCGCAGACCCACCGCGACCAGTGCCAAGTTCTTCGAGAACGAGCTCGCGAAGATGCTCAAACCACTATTGAGCACCGGCGTGATACACGCCCCCAGTCGGACCCACTATGGACCACCCAGCACCGGGGGGCTCCGGTGGCCTACCTTACATGGTGGGCTGCCCGCCTTTACCCGCGAGCTACGGCAGTTCCAGTGGCCGTCCCGCAGCACGTTCAAGCCCGACGTCGGCAAGAAGTACACTGGCAAGACCCATCCCTCTGAGTTCCTCGGCATCTACACCATCACGATGCAGGCTGCCGGAGCTCGCGACGACAAGGTGCTTGCCAATTATTTCCCGTTGGCACTGAAGCCCAATGTTATGTCTTGGTTGATGCACTTGCTAGTGGATTCCATTTCTTCTTGGTCGGATCTGTGCCATGAGTTCGTTGGCATGTTCACAGGTGGCCACCAAGCTCATGGCCAGGCCAGCGATCTGCATATCATCCTCCAGAAGGAAGGGGAAACCCTGCACAAGTACATCTAGAGGTACAGCCGGGTGCAGTACAACATCCGCGACGTTCATCCCGCCGCTGTGATCAGCGCATTCCATCAGAACATGCTCAACCACAAGATGCGCGAAGAGCTGGCGATAACCAATGTTAAGGATGTGGCCGAACTCTACATTCTGGCCGATAAATGCACCCGAGCTGAAGAGGGAAGGAAGTACCCCGGCGAAGACGCCGGCATGGAAACCGACTCTACCGACAAAGACGCCGCCGCCCCGACGAAGAAGGGCCGACATCACAACAGGAAACGCAAGGGCAAGGTCATACTTGCCGTTGAAGGATCCGACGACACCGGCGCTGCCAAGAAGGTGAAGGCAGACCGCCCCGACAAGGAGATTGCCGGGTGGGCCGCCTGCCGGGCCTTAGCAGTTGCTGACAAGCCAGGGGGCTCCGGCAACCAGTACTGCAAGATCCACCGTAGACCAAGAAGGTGCCCATCAGGGAGGATGGCACAGGAGGGGCCTTCACCATAGGGTCCACCCTTGACAGCAAATAGGAAGGCGTGCTTGTCACCTTCATGCGAGCGAATGTTGATGTGTTTGCATGGTAAGCATCCGACATCCCCAGTGTTCCCAGGGAGATGATTGAGCACCACCTAGCTGTCTGCCCTCATGCGCGGCCCGTCAAGCAGAAGGTCGGAAAGCAGGCTCTGGAGAGGCAGGAGTTCATTACAAAGGAGATCAGGAAGCTAGAAGATAAGGCAGCGGCTCGCCAATATGCGATGAAGGCGTCGGTGCCCGCGTACTCCGAGTTAACGGCCGCCACCCACCTTCTTCGCCCTCTCCGGCCCTCCTAAGCCAGCCACCCAAGGAGATGACGGGGAGCACCCCGAAGGAGAGCTTGGTGAGGATGGCCCTCGGCAGGGCGCGTGACCGAGGGAGGATCAGTGCGGTCAGTCAGAGTTGGCATCCTGCCGCTCGACTCCCTCGTCGCCACTGTCGCTGTCCTCCTCGTCACTCCTGCTCGAGGAAGAGTCTTCATTGTCGGAAGAACTATCCAGCAGCACTTCAGGCTAGTCCCAAGATCTCCAAAGACCTTGACAGAGAGTAGGCCTCCCTCCATTAATTTGAAGTAGAGGACGAGCCCCACCGTCAGGCTATAGATGCGGGAAAACGTCTTCCACCCACAACAGAGATACATGACGTGAGGAGCGGGGAAGTCAACGTCGACTCGCGTACTGCCGGTCCCGTATCACCTCATGTGCAACCTGATGGTCTGGGGCGGATCGAGCTCCATCTCCGCTGCAAAGGGGGTGGGAGACGGAGACGATGACGCGGTGGCCGGCGCAGCCTGATGAAGAACTCGTGGGGCCGGTCCTCGACGTGACCCTCCATCGCGGGAGGTGAGGGAGTCCTAGATTTGGGCGTATCCGGATAGCCGGACTATATCCTTTGGTCGGACTGTTGGACTATGAAGATACAAGATTGAAGACATCGTCCCGTGTCCGGATGGGACTCTCCCGAGCGTGGAAGGCAAGCTTGGCAATACGGATATGTATATCTCCTTCCTTTTAACTGATTCTGTGTAACCCTGGCCCCCTCCGGTGTCTATATAAACCAGAGGGTTTAGTCCGTAGGACAACAACAATCATACCATAGGCTAGCTTCAAGGGTTTAGCCTCTACGATCTCATGGTAGATCAACTCTTGTAATACTCGTATCATCAAGATCAATCAAGCAGGAAGTTGGGTATTACCTCCATCGAGAGGGCCCGAACCTGGGTAAACATCGTGTCCCCCACCTCCTGTTACCATCCGCCTTTGACGCATAGTTCGGGACCCCCTACCCGAGATCCGCCGGTTTTGACACGGACATTGGTGCTTTCATTGAGAGTTCCATTGTTCCGTCATTGTGAGGAAGGATGGCTCGTCTCATTGTCTGGGACAACATCACCTCTGGGGGAGCCCTGGCTGTAGGCCAAACTCTCCGACTAGGCGGCTTCGTCATGACCGCCCGTTCGGCCGCAGCACCGACGATGACTTCTTGGGTCGTCGAAAACTACCTCCATGTTGGCTCGGAACTTACCGAGCGGATGAATCCAATGGAGCTCTCCTCTTTGAACGAGCTCTTGGATGGCATCGCCGCTTTGGGAGCCGCTGCAGACTATGATCAGATTGGGCTTAAACCCGACCAAAGGGAGATTAACTCTCCGCCGGTCACTTATGAGATAGTGGTAGTGGAGGAGCAATGCGGTGATTCTTCCTCTATCTTGAGGACAAACTATGTCCGAATTACCGAGCTCTCCGACCCGGATACCTGTCTATGGGAGGATATCGCCCAAACCCTGAACCTAGAATCAGGCAACAGGCGAGAGCCATTACGCAACATCCCGGAGCCCGAACTTCCAAGATCGAAAACTCCCCCGCCCCTGGGTCTCAAATCGGGTCAAGGTCCGGACTTAAATCCACCCACCCACCCCGATACAAATGATCTTTCCCACATTAGGCAAGAGCCCCAGGAGACAGTACATCACTATTGGGCCAGATTCCTCCTTGTAATGAACAAGGTCAAGGACTGTCGCAAGGAAGACACAATTTCATTCTTTTGGAATAACTAGAAGGACTAGGGAATCCTCAACGCCATAAGTCGCCGTGACATAGCACGCTTCGCTGAGTTGGCAGCCATAGTACGGAAGTACTGCGCAATGGAAAGCACCTGGAAAACCCAAACAAAATTTTGGGATAATTCGGCTCTAACAAAAACCACAGTCCGAACAAAAAGGGTGCACTCTCATAAGTCGCCCGACTCAATTACAAAGAAGCAAAAGCCCACTACAGGGCATGGAACCGTATTGGAGGGATGGCTTAATGCACCCTGCAAAATTCACAGTATAGCGGATACCATACCAACACACAGCCTTAGAGCATGTTGGGTACTATGGCAGGTGGCCAAGAGCAGTGAGGATCTCCTCATTAAAAAAAACGCAGAGCACCATCCCATGGATAACATCACAGTATTGACAGTCTTCGAGACCTTCGCCTCAAATAATAGGAGTAAGCGAGCACTCCGCAGCCTTGTCGAAGTCTGCCACGTGGTAGCAATAAATCCATGGAGCAACACGGCTATCACCTTCAATACCAGTGACGAACCTAAATTCCGAGCACCAGCCGCCTTGGTCCTTAGTCCAATTGTGGACGACTTTCGGCTTACTAAAGTGCTCATGGACGGTGGCAGTGGATTAAACCTCATTTATGAGGAGACTCTTCAAAAAATGGAAATAGACAGAAACCGCATTGAGCAAAGCAGCACGACCTTTAGATGAATCATCCCTAGTCGGGAGGCACGTTGCGCCGGGAAAATCACACTAGATGTGGTATTCGTCACTCCGGAGAATTATAGGTCCGAAGAAAGTACATACCACGCCCTTCTAGGGCAGGAAGCATTCACGATCTTCCAAGCCATACCCCATTACGGGTACATGAAGCTCAAAATGCCCGGGCCCAATGGATTCATCACTCTAGCTAGTGATCCGGACATAGCACTCCGCGCCGAAAACAAAACAGCTGCGCTGGTCCTCAAGGCATTATCCAAAGCCCTCGTGGCGGAGGAATTAACTACGCTGCGCTCAATGGTGGACAGGGACGACATGATACTCGACAAAATATCCAAGTCCACGTCTTTTAAACCAGCGGATGAAATAGTCAAATTCCAAGTCCACCCAACGGACCCTACAAAAACAGCATCCATCGAGGCACAATTAAACCCCGTTGTAGACGCCACACTATGGGAGTTCATGCGCGAGAATTGGGACATATTCGCCTGGCATCATTCAGACATGCCAGGAATCCCACGCAGGTTGGCCGAGCATAGCCTTAACATCCTAAAAGGATTCAAGCCGGTCAAGCAGACTCTTCGGCGTTTCTCTGAACCTAAGCGACAAGCCATGGGAGAGGAGCTAGCCAAGTTATTGGAGTATGGATTCATTAGAGAAATAAAACATCCTGACTGGCTAGCAAACCTGGTGATGGTACCAAAGAAGGATAATCCTGGCGCCTATGTGTCGATTTCAAGGACCTTAACAACGCTTGCCCCAAGGATCCCTTCCCCTCCCCCGCATAGATCAAATTATCGACGCTACTGCAGGACACGACTCATTGTGCTTCTTCGACGCATACTCTAGTTATCACCAAATTAAGATGGCGGAGTCTGATCAAGCCGCAACGGCATTTATAACTCCATACAGCCCTTTCTGTTTCAACACAATGCCCTTCGGGCTCAAAAATGCCGGTGCAATGTATCAACGAATGATTCAGACATGTCTGGAAAAACAGATCGGCAAAACAGTGGAGGCATACATAGACGATGTGGTAGTTATAACCAGACACGTCGAATCCTTAATAGAAGACTTGAGGCTCACGTTCGACAATCTCCGAACATACGACATCAAGCTCAATCCGGAAAAATGCGTTTTCGGCGTGCCCGCCGGAAAGCTCCTGGGCTTCATAGTCTCCAGTAGAGGAATTGAAGCAAATCCAGCCAAAATCTGAGCTCTATCCCAGTTGGCTATCCCAACCAACCTCAAGAAAATTCAGAAGTTAACTGGATGCGTGGCGGCCTTAAGCCGCTTTATCTCCCGACAAGGAAAAAAGACATTACCCCTTTATCGCCTTCTTCGGCGCACCGAACACTTCCAGTGGACGGACGCGGCCATGGCCGGATTGGAAGAAATACAAGCCATGTTGGCCACCAACCAATCTTGGTCGCACCAAATGTCGGCGAACCAATGCTGTTATATATAGCAGCAACTCACCAAGTTGTAAGCGCAGTGCTCGTCGTCGAACGAGAGACGGACGGACATAAATTCCCAATTCAAAAGCCGGTATATTATGTATCCACTATCCTCACTCCATGCAAATCACAGTACCCACATTATCAAAAGATAGCATAAGCGGTATTTATGACATCCCGAAAACTACGACACTACTTTCAAGAGTGATCAATCACGGTAGCCTCGGAAGTACCACTCAATGACATAATAAACAACCGCGATGCCACGGGCCGGATTGCCAAATGGGCTATCGATCTCCTCCCGTTCGACATAACATATAGACCTCGGCGAGCCATTAAGTCGCAAGTACTGGCCGATTTTGTCGCCGAATGGACAGAAGCCAAACTCCCTAAAGAGTACGGCGCATACTCCAATTGGATCATGCACTTTGAAGACTCTAAAATGCTGGCTGGTCCGGGGGCTGGCGTTGTCCTGACGTCCCCCACCGGAGATACAGTCCAATACGTACTCGAAATACTATACACAGACTCTAACAACGCAGCCGAATATGAGTCCCTGTTACATGGTCTCCGGATGGTAGTTTCCATGGGCATTCGATGCCTGGAGGTGCGTGGGGACTCGAACCTCAGAATATCTCTAATAAATGGAGACTTCGATGCCAAGGATCCGAAAATGGCGGCTTATCGCAACGCTGTCCTCAAAATGTCAGCTCGGTTCGAAGGGCTTGAATTCCACCATGTGGCTCGGGAAAACAACCAAGCGGCGGATATCCTCGCCCGCATCGGCGCTAAGTGCGACCTCGTCCCACCTAACATCTTCTTGGAAAACCTGTTTAAACCATTTGTGGTATGGGAAGGCGACGCCGGTAACAATAGTCTGGACCCGGCAACAACACCAGATACCGAACACTCTGACACAATCGGTGGCTCTGCCATCGAAATAACGCCTTCAGCCCACGTGATAATGGTCGTCACCGCCCCGTGGACAGAACCATTCCTGGCCTACCTTACCAGGCAAGAACTACCGAAGGACCAAAATGAGGCACACTGCATTGTGAGGCGGTCTAAAGCCTACAAGGTCCACGAGGGAGAGCTTTATCAGAAAAGCACTACCGGAGTCCTTCAAAGGTGCATCTCCGAAGAGGAAGGGCGGAAGCTTTTGGCAGAAATCCATGCTGGACTCGGCGGCCACCACACCGCAACCCGGGCCCTTGTAAGCAAGGCCTTCCGTAGAGGTTTCTATTGGCCAACGGCCCGATCAGACGCACAGGACCTTGTTCAATGTTGCATCGGTTGCCAGCTTTTTGCAAACCAAAGCCATATGCCGCCTACCGCTCTACAAACAATCCCCATTACTTGGCCCTTTGTGGTCTGGGGGCTTGATATGGTCGGACTCCTCAAAGGGGGAACCCATAAGAAAAAATACTTACTTGTCATGGTGGATAAATTCACCAAATGGATAGAAGCCAAACCCGTTAAAACGGCTGAATTCGGACCGATGATAGACTTCATATCTGGGGTTGTACACCGTTATGGCATCCCCCATAGCATTATCATTGACAATGGCTCGAACTTTACAGTCCACAAGGTAAAACTTTGGTGCAACAACATGGGCATCAAGCTCGATTAAGCTTCTGTCTATCACCCGCAAACCAACGGTCAAGTCGAGCGAGCAAATAATCTTATCATGAGTGGCATCAAACCCAGATTAGTGCGGTCCTTAAAGGAATCAAACACGCACTGGGTAGAGGAGCTCGACTACGTACTATGGGGCTACGGACTACGCCGAATCGTACTACCGGATACACACCGTTTTTTATGGTGTACGAAGCAGAGGCGGTTCTGCCCTGCGATATAATTCATGACTCACCTCGAGTGCGCATGTATGAAGAAAAAGAGGCCGAGCTCGATCGACATGACAGTTTGGACGCCTTGGAGGAGGAGCGCGACGTGGCAAAAGCCCGTTCCCCATTTTATCAGCAACAGGCTCGAAGGTATCAAAGCAGAGAAGTGCGGGGCAAAACTTATAACATTGGCAAACTAGTTCTATGCCTGCCGGAGAAGAAAAAGAACAAGCTCAAGACGAAATGGGAAGGTCCCTTCATTATTGACCAGGTTCTGACCGGTGGAGCATACCGTTTGTGTGGCACCCCATCTCAGAGCGACCGGTTTACCATGCATTGCCAGCCCAGAGACCATGTTTTCTGGCAACACACACATCTTGGTACAGAAAACAAGTGCTTTATTGAAGCTAGCGGAACAGAGTTTATATTACAATAGTTGTCGAGGCCAGCGGCAGACCCGGTGCGGCTGAACAATATGTACATTATTTAGTGAACATAAAGGGGCGTCGATCAGAACAACTACGCGGCAGCAGAATAACGTCGTAGCGGAAGCTCCATATCACAGGGACACCGATGTTGACACGATCTAGACTCGAGTAGCGCTCCTCTCCAACGAAACTTTCCTGAAATCTGGCATGACACGCGAGGTCAGTACGTTGAATGTACTTGAAAGCTCACAATAGGCATAATCATAATGGCAAACAATATCATGATAATTAACCAATTAATAATAATGCAACCCTATATGTCCAACATGCTGTGATTATACTCGAACGTCCCTCGGGACAGACTTAACAACCGTGATCATCCTCGGATCACAAACAAACCACGAACATGGTCTTAAGAAGAGTAACTCGTGATCCTTATGGCGATCACAACCACGACCAATATCTGGTCCCGAATATCTCGCTGGCCTTTCTGCCGTCCTCAACAATGCAAAGTTCATAGCTTGGTGTGCAAATTTTATTAAACGTTGACTCATGGTGGGACCTAAACGAGGTGTCCGTGACCGTGGACTGGCTATCGATAGATTATACACTCTGCAGAGGTAGCACACTGTACCCACACCACGGAACCCATGACCTCGCACTCCCATTCGGGTGGACCAATGTCATTCCGTCAAAACCCTTCCATTGCCATGACACTCTCCCGGCCACTCCGACCCAATCCCCAACGTGCTAGTCCTGGGTGGCCCCGTGTCTACCAAAGACAGACCGACCACCGTCGTGGCCAAAACTATCCCACTCGGGGACCCGGTACCATAATCTCAACAATGCGCACACAAGGTTATGCCTGCTTACCGGGCCAGGGTAAGCACGACGTAGCCTTCCCTACTTGGAGGCACCGACCAGAGGCAATGTCAATGGACTGAATCAAGGCCTTCCCACAAAGGCAAATGTGGTTGCACTGGGAAAAACTCGATTCTGCGGCACCATGACCCCGTCAACGGTATATTCATGTTGAGTTATATTCAGGTTCAACTTAAAATGAAAATGAACGGTGTCATACCATGCCATGAAATGCAAAACTACACATGCATCACTTAATAATGAAAAAGACCGATGTCATCCATATTCACACTAAACATAAACATCAACAACTCATATTACTTGACTGATCAAGATAACTCACATATTAACCAAAAATATTTTTGCAGCAAGTTTTACTATTTTCTCAAGCAAGAAAGTAACTCCGATTAATTTCTCACATGCATAGCAAAGATTATACCACAACCAAATCCTAATTTCTTTACCATCCAAGTTAGGTTCAAACATTCTGTAAGTCAAGTAAAATGACTAAACCAGTTCTTAATAGAGTATTTTCTAGCAAATTGTTACCATTTTATTTATGTAAGAAAATAACTTTAAATAATTAATAACATGGATAACAAAATTTATTTCTATCATCACCACAAATAAAACTTAACTCTGCTCTACCAACTAAACTAGTTTCAACCTTATGTAAATCAAGCATAATAACTAACAAACATTTAATAGAATATAAATAACACAATAGTTATTTAAATGCATGGATTAATCATCTCATTCAAGTAAGAAAATCACAAATATTGAAATGACACCATGAAAATGTTGTTGTGGCTTGCCTTAGTGCAGATGAGGCTCACAAGCCTTCTGGTGATCCTCAAGACAAGCCTCGCCCTCTGAAAATAATCTTAAACACACAAAGAAAATATCAAGAACAATTCTGAAAATCACCAGAAATTCTAAACAGCTCGGAAAAATCTCATCTTTGGTGAGCTGCTAGATTTCTTTGCAAAGAACAAGATGCAAAAATAATCAATTCATTTGGACTTATAGTTGAAGAGTTATGACTGTTTGAAGTGTTCTGTAAATTCAAACGAATTTGAATAAAATAAACGGGCTGGAGGTGACGTCGAAGGCGTAAAGGCCCAGGGCGCCACCACTCATACCGGTTCGCGCACGTACAGAGTGGCAGACTAGCGGGCCCTGCTAGTCAGGTTAGAAGGAGGGGGAGAAGGAAACAGAGGGAGTCGCAGCTCCGCCAGAGCTCTCGCCGGCGACGAGGACTCCTTGGCCAAAACGAGAGGGAGGGATAGCAAGAGGGGGTTGAGGCGAACCTGCCCGTACCCATAGAGTAGCTAGGGGCGGTCGGACGGCGTTGGAATCAACCTCGCAACCGGAGGCAGAACACGGTAGTCGCTGGAGATGAAGAAGATGGTGAGCAAAGGCAACTCCAGGGGCTCCAGAGGGGCGGAACAGCTTCACCGGAGGGAGGCGGAGGCCCTGGAAGGGTCGCCCTGGCCTAGGAGGGGTTGGAGCTACCGCAGCGACCAGAGGGGATCACCAGCGAGCTCGAGCTCGGGGACGGCGGCCTGAGTCCTGCCTGGCCGGGCTACGGCTTCCTACGTGATTGTGGGGTGTGTGGGAGTGCTGGATGGTGCTCGAGGAGGCTGGGGGTGGCTCCTTTTATAGGCAGGTGTCGGGGGTGGATCGGGGGAGTGAGAGGGGGAGAAGGCGACGCAGCTCACGCGGGAACTGTGGGCGAGCGGGGACGAGTACAGGATCAAGAGGAAGGCGACGAGCACAGTGCCGAGCGCACTATGTCGTTGGCCGGACCGTGCCCGTGCTCGCTGCGGCGAGCTCCGGCATCGGCAAGCGCCAGAGGGGAGTTAAGGGAGTTGAGACGAAGATGGTGGCGAGGTTTGACACGCTCGAGCAGGCGGGGGAAGCGAGCACGCGAGAACAGAGCGCTCGGCGGCACTCAGAGTGCGTCGACACGCATGCCAGCACCCCTGGACGAATGTGGTCATCGCGTGAACTATGACATCAGGCCGAGCTAAGCCTAAACTTCATGTCTGGCATGTTGTTCGTGGTAGTTTTGAGTGTTACCACGATTTGGTTTGGATCCAGGTGCAGCAGAGAAGTTTTTACATGCCAAGTAAGTTTTTGGTCACTAACTTTGAGCAGTTACTATGGTCAAATGGCTGGGACTTAGAGGCTGTGCTTTGGAGGTTAGCCAAGAGTTACTAAGGTGAAAATGCGCAAGAAAACCCAAGCACAATGGAGCAAGTAAAATGGTAGTTGCTGTAGAAACCACCATTTCTGTCAAGAACAGAAAATATTTTCTATAGAAAAAATATCCCAAAAAGTGATGAAATATTTTTTGCTCACGAAGGTGCCCAAAGGTTCAAAGAATATTTGTGAATTATCTCAGATTTTTCTGGGCCACAAAAATTAGGGTTGCTTTGGAGCATATTGATGTGGCTAGAGTTTTTGAGAGAAAATGAATATTTTTCCTTTAAGAAAAATATTCCAAAGATTATATTTGGGTGGATCAGAAGGGAATGATTAGGGAGGGAAATGGAGCACTTGGGTGAAAGCCAAGGGTACCCAAGTGTTTAAGTCCATATGAAAAGATTCAAAAAATCCAAGTTTTAAATTTAACCAGAATAAAATCAAGCAAATGAGAGAGGGAAAAAAACTAGGCTGTCACAGTCTGCGGGATGTGTCGGACAATCGACTTGAGCAAAACCCATGGAACACAGCCAGACTCCGAAGATTCTATGCCTAGTGCCGGACTCTAGGTTCGTCTCCTTACCCCCGTCAATTTTTTGCATATCCGTTATCTGTCTTTTCTCTCCTTCTTTCTTCCTTTTACTTATCCCTAAGGCCTTAAAAGGCTAATTTGTGTCTTGCCTACACAATTTTGACGCTCTATACCACGCTCATTATACCTGGGGGTTTCTTATATAGAAGCTTAATATGACTATTTTTCTAGGCTTTATGCCCCACACGTGTTATTATTCCACATGTACCTTTTTTCGCCATTATATGCATTGATATGACTTAAGTTTTGGCCAAGCTGGGTTGCTTGGATCTTGTGTTTATGCCCTACGTTCCCATTAATTTGGCTAGGGCATAAGGGTAGCACCTCTGCGATTGTTACTGCCGGGTCAGCCGGATGTGTACCTCAGACTGGGTGAAGCCGAAAGCTAGCGTTCTTAAGAGAATATTCGGTCGGTAAATTAAAGATGACTTTTATTTTGATACATGCCCCCAGATGTTTATAAGCCTGCGTCTCTTTCCGCAATCCGGACATGCACATTGGGGCATGCGTACCCAGGGAAAGGAACCCTTAACGGAACTATTCTCCCTGGAAGATGTTTCTTACTATCCATGTAATATAACATAGCTAGTTGGGTACTTGTCTGTTCAAGCACTTATGACCCCTACGCCTGGTTTCCACACGTACCCCGGTTTTTACATAACTGACGGGGATCTCTTTCCCATCGGGCCCCACAGATCCGACCTCGACCATGTGGTTTGGGTCATCTTTGGTATATCGCGTCTTCACCATGGCCCAGGCTTCCCTTGCACCTTGTCGGCAGGCGGATATCTTCCATAATCGGAAGCGCTGCCGCGCTCCCTTGAGCTTCTCGACAAGCTCCCCCAATCCTCTTTGCGGGAAGGAGGATGGCCACAAGGCCTGGGCAATACCCTGCATCACCTGCAGAACTTGTTTGTGCAGTTGGGAGAGCTCTGGTAGAAGATCACCCGCAGACCCGGGCATCTCCTCCGCGGGACGACCCGTTAGCATACCTGCAGACATAACTCTATTAGCCGGCTTCCTCGCCGAACTCTTTCAAAAAGTTCGTTCAAGCACTTACTAAAAATGCCGCGTAGAAGCCGCTTATTCTCCTTTACGGAGTCCGCAAGCTGGGATCGAACATCCTTCAGTTCCACGCTCAGCTGGATATTGGCATCTTGGAGACCGATTTTCTCCCGCCTAACTTTCGTAAGCATGCGCTCACCAGCCTTCAGCTGTCGTTTGGCATGTTGCTCATCCAGACTCACCCCGAGAGTATCTGCACAACCTATTATTAGATTTTTCACGCATACCGCATACTACCTGGTACATGACATTCTTTGCAATAAAAGCAAGTCTTACCCGACGGGGCCTTCTCGGACTCCTTCCCTGTGGCACCTGCAGCCTGAAGCTGGGCCCTACATTCCTCCAGCTCTCGAGACAACTGGGCATTCTTCTACGTAAGAGCCTATGCGAACAATGATCCTTAAATCAGTTGTGACAACTATTTCAAATCTCTGGGGCTACTGATATACATAACTATTAGATTTTTTTCTTACCCGTATATCCTTTACATACTGGTCCGTAGCTTGAGCAAGACCATTCTGGGCAGCTCGGATGTACGCGTCTCCCGAGTTGAAGGCATCAAACGCCTCCTGGGAGGAACAAGCGTCACGAAGTACGGCCCGGCGACGCCTGTGATTCATGGCGCTCTCCAGTTTAGAATTTGTAGCGGATAGCCTATCCACATCCTCTGTAGGAGGAACACCCAGCGTCGGCCCCATGCGAGCATCCGCCTCTATGACCGGCTTGGGAGCCTGAATGGTGGAGGCATGGCCGGCAACCTCTCCGGATATAGTTCGGTGAGTCGTTTTTCTACTAAGAAACATGGGCGTTATTACACTCTCAAAAGACGACTACCACGGAGCGGGGTTCTCTTTCGTACCTCTACGACGGCGTCTCAGTCCTGACCGCCTTCCTTTTAAGCCTACCCGGCTTCGGTGCCCCTTGTTGGCAAGTCACTGCGGGTTCGGCATGGCGTCCCGAGAGCCTTCCCTATAAAGCACCATATGTGTCTGGTAGGTGAAGTGCAGAAAAAGGGATCCTTCTTGGAAGTTAGGACTCCGGTTTTACTTACATGCGATGCAGGGAGAAGTCCTGGATAATCGCCTATGATGGCCACCATGACACCGTCGTAGCTTAATTGATAGAATGTCCTGTCAATAAGCTCCACAAATTTGTCCGGATCTTCTTCAAGTCCGTGGTCGAGGGCCCGGTCAGGGTCCTCCGGGTGTGGAGGCGGGCTGTGGACCTCCCTTACAGCTTTACGCAGTTCCTGCTATGAAATGGCATGGTAAATACTCATGACGAAGAATGCAGGAAGGTTGGGAGTAAAAAGTAGCAGCTCGCCCATCTTGGAGGGTTGTACATTGTGAATCCATCTTGTGGCTTGATGCGGAGGAACTCCTCTTTGCCAGAGCAGTGACTGAGTCTGGTCCCTTACGGCCACGGCGGGTGGCGTCATCTTCTCCGTTGAAGTGCCACAAGGGTTGCCCCCGATATTGAAGTGGCTGCACCCCCCGCATTATCCATATGGACATAACCTTGGTTATTGTCAATCCTGATTTGGCCAGCGTCTCTATCCGGCCCATCAGGTAAAGGACTACTCCGTTATCTTCCTCCTGAGGGCTCCGTGGGCGCTAGCTACGGCGTTTCTTCAAAGGGGCATTGTCGAACTCGGGAAGGCCCATCCGAATGGGATCTGGAAGGGGGACGTCCTCCATGTAAAACCACACCGAAGGCCAGTCTTCGGATGTCTTCTTCGGGGTATCGGATAGGTATCCGGTCCCGGCGATGCGCCATACTTCGGATCCACCCACTTGATATATTGACCCCGTCTGTGTACGGGGCACAAGGTAGAATAGCTTCTTCCACAGCTCGAAATGAGCTTCGCAGCCCAGAAACAGCTCGCAGAGGGCAACATAACCAGCGATGTGTAATATGGAAGCGGGGGTGAAGTTATGCAACTGGAGGCCATAAAACTCCAGGAGCCCGCGGAGGAACGGATGGATTGGAAATCCAAGTCCCCTCAATAAATAAGGGACAAGGCATACCCGCTCCCCCTTGGAAGGATTGTAGAAGCTCTCCGCTTGCTCCCCGCCATTATAGGAGGCGAGCCCGGCTCGAACGGGGACCATATACGCTAGAGGGAGAAATCCATGGGTCTGTAACTCTACTAATTGGCTGTGTGGGATGGAACACTTCTCCCAATCACCGGGCTTAGGGCTACGGGAGCGAGAGGCGGAGCTGCGATGGCCGGCCATGATGGAATGGATACTCGCCGTGGGAGGATGGTGTGATCTGGATCTAAGAATCCCCATCTCTTTAATAGACAGTTTACTTACATGGCTAGGGTGGCAAATGCAAAAATGCCCTAGCTTCTCGCATTCGCTCGACATGTGGAAGATAGCCATTATTGGGCGCGGAAGCCAAGAAGAGCAACATTTATGGGGGGCCGGACACTACTCAGCAGGTATTCAGAGTTTGGAGGGGAACCCGCCTTGCAATGCCGAAGACAATCTGCGCACCGGACTCATCATCATTGGAGCCTGGTTCGGGGGATACTGAGGAAGTCCTGGATTAGGGGGTCTCCGGATAGCCGGACTATATCCTTTGGCCGGACTGTTAGACTATGAAGATACAAGATTGAAGACTTCATTCCGTGTCCGTATGGGACTCTCCTTGGCGTGGAAGGCAAGCTTAGCAATACAGATATGTAGATCTCCTTCCTTGTAACCAACTCTATGTAACCCTAGCCCCCTCCGGTGTCTATATAAATCGGAGGGTTTAGTCCGTAAGACAAGAACAATCATACCATATGCTAGCTTCTAGGGTATAGCCTCTACGATCTCGTGGTAGATCAACTCTTGTAATACTCATATCATCAAGATCAATCAAGCAGGAAGTAGGGTATTACCTCCATCGAGAGGGTCCGAACCTGGGTAAACATCATGTCCCCCGCCTCCTGTTACCATCCGCCTTAGACGCACAGTTCGGCACCCCCTACTCGAGATCCGCCGATTTTGACACAAAGACAGGAGGCACCGCTGGCCGAGGCACGGCCACTGCGCCACCTCGTGTCCCTCTCCCCTGGCCGCCGTGGAGACCTCGGCCACGCCCCTCCCTCTTCCTCTTGTGGTTGGCTCCATTGCCACGGGCTCTAGGGAAAGAGGGATGCGCTGACGAGCAGCGACCCTCGCTGCCACCGTCGAAGGCCCAGAACCTCCTCTCGCCATGGCAGATGGAAGAAAGAAGCAAAGATGAAGGGGGTGGATACTGAAGAATGTGAGGTGGCGCCCTCTCTCCCCCTCTTTATAAAGGGGCGGGGTCGAGACCCAGCCAATCCAGCCGGCAGAGGCGCAGGGAATCGGGACCGACCCGTTGCCCCAACCAGTGACGGCCCGGTTTCCCACCTCCACAGCTTGCCGCCCGCATGATGGATGCGTGGTGAGCGTGTAGGGTCGAAAGGATGGGTGAGGCGACCGTTCCCCGCCCCATGATCAGGGGCATGGGTGCCTTAAAGACTGTGACCCGTGTCCATCCAGTAAATGAGCCGCGCCTCCACGCCTCTCTCTTTTTACGGGGAAGGCGCGAGCCGCCTCTTTTACCACGATGTGACGCATGCATGCAGGAACCGCCCCACACATGCCGCCCACGTAATGTACGCACCCCTCCATGTCGCGCATTCAATGCGGTCGTGGGGAAGCACAGCAGACGGAAAATTACCGCGGTAAAAGCCACCACTCTCGCCCGCGCACCGTTTTGGGCCTGGCCCAACAACGTGTCGCGCTTATGTGTGGCCCAGGCCCGGGGGATCCTGTCGGTGTCCAAAAGAAGGGGCACACCTTTGTACCCCTTTACCTGTGCACGGACAGTTGGAGTCGTGCCCACGGCCACACCAAGCAGAATAGGGGAGGTGAACTGAGGTGAAACCGAAGCCCAAGGCAGCTAGAGCAATGCCAAGGCCGAGACAACAAAGAAGCAGAGAGGCGAAGCAGGTTCCCCCGGCAAGACCCTTGCCGGGGCGGCTCGTCCAACACCAGCGGAGCGCACCACCCTTGAGCCCACGGTCTCCAACACCATCAACTACATTCGGCCAGGGCTCGAGGGGCACCTTCATGGTAGCATGCAGATCTTTGTGAAGACATGGAATATTCAAGATTAGATGAGGATTAAAAGACAACGGTCCTCGACAAGATCCTTGCCGAGGAGAGCCACAAGACCCCCGGAAAGATCCTTGCCGGGGTTGATAGTGCGCAACGGCAAGATCCTTGCCGGGCCACCCGGCAAGGCCCTCACCGAGGTCGCCAGCAGGGCTACCTCCAGGCCCACACCAGCCAAGTTTCCACCGCCGTTCGCATGAAGCTGCCAGCTCAACCAGCTGGGCTGGCACCTGCGTGGCAACATGCAGCTCCGAGACCAGATCAGCAAGCACATGCGTGGCGGCATGCAGATCTTCGTGAAGACCCTACCGCCGCGCCACCTCAGCTGTTTGCCTGCCTACATGGCGCCGCATGCAGCACTGGCCAGGGCGCGTGTCGAAGCGAGGAGGAAGCCAGTGGAGAGTGTTGAACAGCTTCTATCGGTATTTCGAATGTGATGCAAGGAACATCGTGCTCGACGCATGTACCGATGGCAACAAGCACATCAACCATAGCACATTGCCTGTGTTTGTATGGATGTGCAACCTGCCCCTGGTTGTGCATGAAGTCGAAGTACATTCACATGAGCATCCTTATTCAAGGGCCGAAACAACCAGGAAATAATATTAATTTGTATTTGGGGCTACTTCAAGAGGAGTTAGACATGTTATGGAAAACACCGGCCAAGTCATGGGACGCCAACAAAGGTGAGTGTTTCTACATGAGAGCCGCGCTGATCATGACGGTGCACGTCTATCTCGGTTACGGATATGTCGCAGGACCGATGTGCCATGGATACTACGGATGCACGCGGTGCATGGATGATACAACGTCTCAGTAGCTAACTTCAAGGAAAGATGGAGGGTCTGGGAAAATCATGTACATGGGGCATCGAAGATGGCTCGAATAGGACGACCCGTGGAGAAACCATGGAGATCTATTCAATGGTCACGCTGAGCATCGATGACCTCCACGTAAGCGGATCGGCGCCAAAATCTATGAGCTGTTGAAAAACTGGAAGGAGTGCCCCGTGCCGGGAAAGACGATGAAAAAGGCACCGGGAGCCGCTGCTGAAGGTATGGAAGACGAGGTATGTGTTCTGGGACTTGGAGTACTGGCACAAACTCGATACACCTCATTGCCTTGATCAAATGCATATCTGTAAGAATGTCCTTGAGAGCTTGCTCGCGACACTGATGAACATGCCGGATAAGACCAAGGATGGGTCGAAGGCAAGAAAAGACTTGAAAGATTTGAATATCAGGGAAGATCTGCTCATGCCGCCCCGTAAAAAGTCAGACGAGACAGAGACGGAGACAGAGGGGCAGGAGAAGAAGGGCAAGAAAATAAAGAAAGAGGATTATTGCCCCCCTTCTTGCTTCACCTTAAGTCAGGCTGAGATCGATCAATTCTTTAAGTGCCTTACCGGAGTCAAAGTACGTTCCGGTTACTGTGGCAAGATAAGAAGATATCTAGAAACGGACAAGAAAAGGTTCAGCGGGATGAAGTCCCATGACTATCATGTTATGATGACGCATATACTACCTGTTGCCCCTAGAAGGATAATGGACAAGCACGTCCGTGACACGCTTACTGGTCTCTTCAACTTTTTCAATGTCATCTCTCGAAAGTCAATCAGTGTGAAGCAGCAACGAAGGCTACATGAATAAATCGTTGTGATACTGAATGAGCTTGAGATCTACTTCCCGCACGTGTTCTTTGACATGATGGTAATCCTGTGTGTCCATATTGTGGACTACATAATAGACCTGGGGTCGTCATTTCTGCACAACATGATACCGTTTGAGAGGATGAATGGGATCATCAAAGGATTCATTAGTAACATGTCCCGTCCGGATGGAAGCATCGTCCAGGGCTATCTGACACAAGAGTGCATCTCTGTCTGCTAGAATTTTCTATATGGCGCAGACCAGCCGCCTGGTGTTAGTGTTGGTTTGCCTGTTAACAAGCACGATTGGAGGCTCTAAGGAGAAGGTCACTCCAACGTTCGCAGGGAACTGCACGTGGCATACTTAGATCGACGCAGCTACTTTGACAGAGCAAACTTGGTAGTGCTACAACACCTAGACGAGGTAGATCCTTTCGTGGCACTGCACAAAGAAATTATCGCAAAGAAGTATCGTGACCGGGGGGTATGCAGGACGGACGACAAAGTTACTAGAGAGCACAACTCCACTTTCCTGCATTGGTTCAAAGAGCATATTATTGCTAATCCCCCGGAGGAGGGCTCTAAGGACGGATTGCTCATATACGCCTTAGCACATGGCCCCTCGCCCAACCTCGTAACCTATCAAGCATACTATATCAACGGATACACGTTCTACACGGAGGCCAAAGATATGGACAGTGATGACCAAAACTCAGGGGTGACGATGGAATGCATGGCCGGCAGCGACAACGGTGCAACTGAATGATTTTACGGAAGGTTCGAGGAGATCTGGGAGCTTGACTACTCTAGACTGCACAACACGATGATGTTCACTACCATGAATGGGCTAAGAATGTCGGAAGAGAAAACCGGAATTTCACTACCATGACTATACCGGACGCCAAGAGCGCTACCGTGAATGCTATTGCAAAAAACGAGCCATGGGTACACGCTAAGCACGTGACACAATGCTTCTTCATAACCGACCTGCGCAATCCCAGCCGTGTTGTCATGAGGAGAGGCAAAAGGAACATCATTGGAATGGATGGAGTCACCAACGAGGAAGACTATGATCAGTACGGCAACCCAATGAGGGAAGATGACGATGATGATGAAGTATATGTCAAAAGAAGAATCAATACTACATTACGTAAGAAAAATCATACTCCATGGTAAAGGCAAAGTCACAATGAGGGGCTCAATTATTCTTCAACGAACAAGAAGGGAAAGAAGCTGACTCAAAAATGAAAATGTCAACGCTGTGGAACCGTATGTTACCGGTCAAATGATGTAATATATATGCTCCTAGTTTGTATACACACTTAGCCATTATTATGCATGGGTCCAATGATGTAATATATATGTTCCTATTTTGTATACATATTTAACCGTCAAATGATGCAATATATATCGCCTTCCCTTCGTTCACTCCTCTCAGAAAAAAAGTGAGAGAAAATAAAGGAAAAGAAAATAGAAGGAAACAAATAGGAAAACTGTTATATAGGTACTGGTTATAGCAGCAATGCTTTTGTGAGAAAAGAGCTACAGCTAGTCAAGATAGCAGTAGTGGTTTCTACACGAAACCGCTATAGCTACCTGGAGTAGCTATAGCGCGTTTTGCCTAAACGTGCTGCTGCTATGCCCACTTAACCCCGAAAATGCCCACTCCTCCCTTCATCTCGCCTCTTTTCCCCCAAATCCCCACACTCTCTCTTCCCCCATCGCGCCGCCGGAGCCTTGCCCTCGCCGCGCCTCTGCGCTCGCCCCCGACCCCAACCCCGATCGACCCCGGCGCCGGCTCCGGCCCCGGCCCCCGACCCTGAGCGAACCCGACCCCGACCCCGGCTCCGGCCCTGGCACTCGCCCACGGCCCCGGCCCCGGCCCCGACGCTCGACCCCGACCCTGACCCCTCCCAACCTTGGCCGTCGTCAGGCCTACACCCTCTGCAAGCCCCCCACCACTCATCCTCTCTCTGGTAGCTAGGTTTTTTGGTTAATTTACTTAGGTTTTAGTTAGGGCAGATGGTTAATTATGTTATATATTTAGTTATGAATTTAGCTAGGTTTTTTATTCAAGTTCTATATTTTTATTCCTTTTATATGCAAATTTGAAGTGGACATGTGATGTTTTGGACATGTCATATTTGGAATTTGGACATGTCATTTGGATATGATGATTATGTGCAGGGTAAATGATACAAGTGGCCTATGTTACGCCAGAATGTTGATTCATTTCCGTTGCGGTGAATTTCAGGCGCTCGATATGTCCATTTTTTAGCAAAGGTCATGCCGAATTTTTCCTTGAATTTTGGCATGATTTGTGCTAGAAAGTAGGCATATCGAATGCTGGGAGTTGCTGGGAAACGACATGCTGGCAAACATAGATTTCTTTTTTATGTCGTTTCTCATCTTTTCATAGTTTTAGGAGTTAAACGAGGAGACTTAATCATAGGAAAACATGTCGAACAACGGAGAAACTGTGCCTTCTAACCAAGATGCAAAAGAGATGGATTATGAGGGTGAACAAGAGTACCTCGACTATTTGACTGCTAAGTAATTGCAAAGCCAAGGTTTGCAGGTCAGCCTCGATGATGGTACTGACGCCGACATCGACACCGACGGCGCCGACACCGATGGCGGCGTCGAGACCGGCAGGGAAGGTACACGCGGGGAAGATACTGGAGAGGAATGTACCGGCGCCGATGCCGCTACCGAAAAGAAGAAGTAGAGGATACAAAAACCTAACAAACTAGGGATTGGACGACTGGTGATCACAAAGATGGCACCTGGCAAGTTTGAGCCATTAGAGCCGGAAGAACCTCGCAAGTGCTATGGGAACCAAGTAGGATGCATCCTACGGGAATGCGCGAGCATCAACGACGATGACTTAAGGAGTAAAGAACATTTGACGCAGTTGCTCCTAACGAAGTTGCACAAGAGATTCAAGTTCACCGATCGGGATGATAACATAGAACAATCGTGGGATGATCCGAAGATGAAAAAGATTAACAATCACGCCATCAGCATGTTCAACAATGATTTGGCCTCCTGGAAAGGGAGGGTGAAATGAGCTATTGCGGCTGAGGAACCCTGTCCAAGATTCTGGAGGAAAATCCGACACTTACGGAAGAGGAGTTCAAAAATTTCAAGGACACTTGCGAGGCAGCCAAGGCTAAGGCTGCGAAATTCAAGAGCCTTCAGCAAGGGAACACGGGGAAGCATCACCTCGGAAGTCGTGGCTACCTCGGTAAAAGGACCATATGGGATAAGGAGGACACGAAACGTGAAGTCACGGGTATCCCAGACCCCTTCGTGAACTTCACCAACCCCTTGGAGCGTGACTTCATCAGGGCCCGCTACAAGTGGGACAAGGAAATTGATTAGACTACTGGTAATTATTATTGTACCACCTTACATTTAGCTTCAGATCTAGTCGACTACACATTCCTAAACGGTGCATGCTTCTTCTGTAGGAGAAGCAACACCAGCTTGCAGCCGAAAGCCCTACTTCTCCGATGAGGCCCAAGTGGGACACCCCTCTGAACCGGGACTTGAACGAACTTAAGGGACTTCCTTTGGGCCAGCGGCCGCAATATGGTCATGTGCACGGCGCTGGAGACGGTGCCACATGGAAGGTGTTTTACAACGAGGGCCCAGAGGCCAAGAAGCAGAAAAAGAAGTTTAGTCAGGCGTAAATCAACGAGAAGGTGAAGCTCGCGGTCGAGAAAAAGCAGGTGAGGACGCGAAAAAACAGCCGAGAAAAATGAGTTGCTACAGCAGGCAGTTAATGCAGCTGTAACTGCCTGCAAAAATGATTTCGCCACTAACTTGGTTCCATCTATCATCAACTGGACGAAGGAAAATCCAGACAAGACGGTACATGATTTCCCGTTGCCAGTTTCATCGGGAGCAACTCCGTTAACAACAACACCACCACACCATCACTTGCTCACGCAACCGGTCCTCCTCTCGCAGTCGCTCCCGCTCATAGCAGCCCGTCCTCAGTCTCTGGCGCTCTAGGTGGGCCTTCATCTTTGGCTGAGCTCGATGCCCTCATGGTAATTACATGTCGCACCAACATATATAGAATATTCCATTTTCAATGCCTTTCGGATGTTTTATGCCACAGACATGTGTTTGCAGGCCGAAGAAACCCCGTGCACCATACTCTACTTGATCAAAGGCCAGAAGGTGGATGTGGGAAAGAGGATGATAATGAACCCCTTGCAACCCACGTTCCACAACTAGCCGATCCCCGCTGGGCACTTCATGGTTAACTTGTCCAGTGTGAAATTGGGGCATGAGGATTTTCCTCCTCCAGTACAGCATGTGGGAGAGGACGACGAGACCCCGCCGCGGATTGGAAGCTGCAAGGGTTGGGTGCTGCTATGGCCGAAGAATCTTATTCGTCAGGAGCCGGCCGAGAGCACACTAATAACCACACATCAACAAGCATGTGCGGAGACCACCACCCCGCCTACGCAATTACCAGCTCTTGTAGTGCCGGGTGAGAGCGGCGAATGACGTGGTGAAGGGGGTGCAATAGTATGGCTGATGTAATCGGTCATGTAGAATAGAAAATGGATGATGAGATAGATCAGGTCGACCCAATGGCTGTCCTCAATACAAACGCGTATGAGTGTTACTTACATATGATAAGTCAACCATATGACGAATCGGGCTATCGGCATGCTAATGAGGATATGGATGATCTGCCTGGGACGGAAGGTCATAGCATGTATTGCAAAAAGTCTCTCTTCATGAAATCCTCACAGGACACACCTGAAGATGCCGCCTCAACACATGCTCAACTAGCCGGGGGTCGTACAGTGCTTAACCCGGGAACACTGGGGCATGGGTTAAGGAAGGGTCTGGAAGGTGTGCCGAAGAAAAAGGAGAGAAAGAGATCGGGGAAGATAGCTGCCTCTAAACAAGCTAGAGCACATAGCAGCCAGACGATGGATTCTGAAGCGCGTGTACCCGTGAAAGGTGCGGCCATGTTCCATCTCATGGGCGAGCAGATGCTACCGACGAAACCGCTGGAGGCACTATCAAGGGATCTCAGGAGACTGGACAACCATGTGCTGTCGACTGAGAAAATCCTACTAGCCTCGAAGGATCCAGGATATCCGACATACGCGGCTCGTGTGCCTGAGGGGAAGTGCTACGTCGACACACGGCCCGTGGAGGTGTTCTTCCTATGGTTTGACCATATCTTTGATATGTTTCTAACAAGGCGGCTCGATTTTACAATTGTCCGCCTTTTTGCGCTACATATGAGCTTCATCATGAAGAGAGAAGAAGTCTCGCAAATCTGTGTGGCAGATCCGTACTACATGCACGAGTCTTTCTTGAGTCTCAGTGACTTTGAGTGTGAAAATGCTAGGGACTACCTCCAAAACTTCATGGTACAAAATAAGGACCAGGAAATTGTCCTCCTGCCTTATCATCCAAAGTAAGTCAAATCCGGACTAATCTTTCGTACATTTCAATCATTCCTTCTAGCTCATATGGAAAATAATTTGAGGTGTCTTTTCCCCGCAGCAACGGGCGTGCCATCCTTACCGTTCTTTACCCGCGAGTCTCCCACGCCGTGTATTTCGACCCTTCCAGAGACTACGAGAAGAAGGACTACACCCACATAATGAATATTCTAGATGATGCTCTCCAAGGCTTCAGCATTAGAGGTGGCCACATGCAGATCAGGAAACAAAGGAACAAGAAGATGGGTTTCGCGCATAAAACTAACTTCTGCTGCATCCATGTCCCAAAACCGAGCAAGAAAAATGGATTCTACATCCTCCATCTCATGATTGAGTTCAACACGGATCACCAAAAGCTTCGCATGACAAGTAGAAATGATGATTATATCGACAAGTGGGTAGAATCTCATGGAGAAGCGGATTATAACTTAGAGATGACTTCTTTCGCATCCAAAGGGACATTGCGACGATCATCATGAAAGAAGTCGTCGATGAGAAGGGAATGTTCCACCACGGCCCTATATCACGAGCTGACGTCCGAACTCGCATAGGCATGCAACGTCATGACCTCACGCCATTCAAGAAGCTAGGGTCCATCCTCAATGATATGGAAGGATGGAACTTCTTGTGATTTACGATGCCGATGATGATGATATGTGTCGGTTGAACTTGTATACTTTCTGTACCGATGAAACTTTGTGATGTCCACGATCCCTGCCGAACTTGCGTCACGCTACTTTGTTAGTTTCGATACGATGACCTGCGTACCTCTAGTTAATTAGTTTGCTTACTGTATGTTGCATCTAGTTGCTAACCCTTTCTTTTTCGTGTTCCTCTAGTATATTTTGCTGCATTTGATTGTACATCCTCTTGATGAAGATGCATCTCTAAGAGGTACCTAGTTTCATGATTGCGAGATGGCAGTGCTATGTCGTGTACAAAGGGAAGGTTCCGGGGGTGTACAACAAGTGTTCTGAGTGTTAGGCGCGAGTGAATGGGGTCTCGGGCGCCAGCCATAAAGGCTTCAAAAGCAGACAAGAAGGAGAAGCTAGTTACTTGAGGTTCACTATAGCGCGAGAAAGGACTCATAACCGCCACCTCATGTACTGCATAGTTCCGCTCTCACTCATAATGATAGCTCTTCTCGCGTATATCATTGTTTAGATGGATGACGTTGTAGTTGCAAGTATTCGAGACTTGCATCTATCGCTATTTTCGAGATGATTACGAGATACCACTTTGTGTTGGATGATGATTATGATGAGACTATTTGTATGTATATGATATTATTACATTTGTGGTCTCGCAGCCATTTGTATGTGTACCATGATGACATTTGTATCTGCTAAAGATTCTTGTATAAAGCCTATTCAAATACAAAATAAATATGCAGAAAAAATATCAAAAACTACTAAAATTAGCAGTAGCGAGTAGAGAAAAGTTAGCAGCAGCGTGTCAGTAGCAGTAGCGCGTCCAGCCAAAGCGTGCTAGAGCTATTAGCAGTAGCGAGCTTCCACGTAGCATGCTGCTGCTACACTTGTATAGCAGTAGTGCGGGCGTGCACGTGCTGCTGCTACGGGTTAGCTGTAGCGCCGGTCCCCGCGGTACTGATTTACCTAGAACCCGCGCTGCTGCAAGGCTTTTCCCTAGTAGTGTATGCTTCTACTTCAATGTTGTGATGCATTGTTACTTGTTCATGAGAAGTTATATGATAAAAGTTACGTGATAAATTTTATGATGAATTTTGTTGATGTTATAATAATATACATGATGCTTCTATCTCTGTATTTTGTTTTTATTGACACCTCGCTCTCTAAGCATGTGGACATGTTTTTCTATATCGGTTTTTTGCTTGAGGACAAGCGAGGTCTAAGCTTGGGGGAGTTGATATGTCCATTTTGCATTATGTTTTCATACTATTATTTATAATGGTTTTATTCATAATAGTGCATAATGAGTAATTCTAATGCCCTTTCTCTCATAATATGCAAGGTTTACACAAAGAGGGAGAATGCCGGTAGCTGGAATTCTGGACCTGAAAAAGCTACGTTAGACTTACCTATTATGCACATCTCCAAATGATTTGAAAATTTACAGAGAATTGTTTTGGAATGTAAAAAAAAATCTGGAGCAAATAACTACCAGAGGGGGCCACCCTGGTGAGCACAAGACACGAGGGCACGTCTGGGCCCCCAAGCGTACCCTGGTGGGTTGTACCCTCCTCGGCCCACCTCCACTACCCATCTTCTGGTACACAGGTCATTTTGTCATAGACAAAAAATAAGGAGAGGACTTTTGGGATGAAGCGCCCCCGTCTCGAGGTGGAACTAGGGTAGGAGCACTTTTGCCCTCCGGCGAAGCGATTTCGCCGGGGGAACTTCCCTCCCGGAGCGGGATATCATCATCATCGTCATCACAAACAAACCTCTCACCTTTGGGAGGGAAATTTCCATCGACATCTTCAACAACACCATCTCCTCTCAAACCCTAGTTCATCTCTTGTATCCAATCTTTGTACCGGAACCTCAGATTGGTACCTGTGGGTGACTAGTAGTGTTGATTACATCTTGTAGTTGATAACTATATGGTTTATTTGGTGGAAGATTATATGGTCAGATCCATTATGCTATTTAATACCCCTCTGATCTTGAGCACAGTTATTATTTGTGTGTAGTTACTTTTGTTCTTGAGGTCACGAGAGAAGTCATGTTGCAAGTAATCATGTGAACTTGATATGTGTTCGATATTTTGATGATATGTATGTTGTGATTCCCTTAGTGGTTTCATGTGAGCGTCGACTAGATGGAACTGCACCATATTTGGGCCAAAGGGAATGCATTGTGAAGTAGTTATTAGATGATGGGTTGCTAGAGTGAAAGAAGCTTAAACCCTAGTTTATACGCTACTTCGTAAGGGACCGATTTGGACCCAAAAGTTTAATGCTATGGTTAGATTTTATCTTAATAATTTTCTCGTAGTTGTGGATGCTTGTGAGGAGGTTAATCATAAGTTGGAGGTTTGTTCAAGTAAGAACAACAACTAAGCACCGGTCCACCCACATATCAGATTATCAAGGTTGCAAACACGAATTAAACCAACATGATGAAAGTGACTAGATGAAATTCCCGTGTATCCTATAGAATGCTTTGCCTATTATAAGACTCCATTTTGGCCTGTCCTTTGCCACCAAAGTATTGGAATACCTTGCTGCACTTTATTTACCGTTACAGTTACTTGCTCGTTACAAATTATCTTGCTATCAAACTACCTGTTACCGACAATTTCAGTGCTTGCAGAAAATACCTTGATGAAAACCATTTGTTTTCCTTTTGCTCCTTATTAGGTTCGACACTCTTACTTATCGAAAGGACTGTGATTGATCCCCTATACTTGTGGGTCATCAGTACGTCGCACCCCTCCCGATGAAGAGGACCCCGTTTCGGCCGTTCCATCCAAGCCGTTTGGCTCCCGATCGATGAATAAGACACGTTCCGACCCAGTCGTTTGCCTCCCAATGAACACAACGTTTTTTGTTCGTTCCGACCCAGCCGGTTGGCTGCCAATGAATAGGAATCAGTTGTTGTACGTGTTCGAGACCCCGCCCGTATGTACGTACGTGGTCGTATTGTCAGGACCCCGATTCTAAGTCACAGCAATCTAGCCTGTAACACCTCATATCACTTTGTGGCCTCACGCACGGTATTCCCACGGGTGTCGCCTTACCATGGCCCGGGACCGTTTGCACCTCTTGGCTCACGTATATCATGGTGTCGCTAGCATCCATACGACAGAGAACCCGAGCCGACATGACTAGTCGTGAACCCAAAGTGGCACTAACTTACGGGGACAGGCATACATGAATCAACATCAAGCATGTCGGTCAGGAGCATGCAAATCCGGGCTGTAGCTGAAGGAAATATGCCCTAGAGGCAATAATAAAGTTATTATTTATTTCCTTATATCATGATAAATGTTTATTATTCATGCTAGAATTGTATTAACTGGAAACATAATACATGTGTGAATACATAGACAAACAGAGTGTCACTAGTATGCCTCTACTTGACTAGCTCATTAATCAAAGATGGTTATGTTTTCTAGCCATGAACAAAGAGTTGTTGTTTGATTAACGAGATCACATCATTAGTTGAATGATCTGATTGACATGACCCATTGCATTAGCATAGCACCCGATCGTTTAGTATATTGCTATTGCTTTTATCCATGACTTATACATGTTCCTTTAACTATGAGAATATGCAACTCCCATTTACCGTAGGAACACTTTGTGTGCTACCAAACGTCACAACGTAACTGGGTGATTATAAAGGTGCTCTACAAGTGTCTCCGAAGGTACATGTTGAGTTGGCATACTTCGAGATTAGGATTTGTCACTCCGATTGTCGGAGAGGTATCTCAGGGCCTTCTCGGTAATGCACATCACATAAAGCCTTGCAAGCATTGCAACCAATGAGTTAGTTGCGAGATGATGTATTACGGAACGAGAAAAGAGACTTGCCGGTAACGAGATTGAACTAGGTATTGGATACCGACGATCGAATCTCGGGTAAGTAACATACCGATGACAAAGGGAACGACGTATGTTGTTATGCGGTCTGACCGATAAAGATCTTCGTAGAATATGTAGGAGCCAATATGGGCATCCAGGTCCCGCTATTGGTTATTGACCGGAAACGTGTCTCGGTCATGTCTACATTGTTCTCGAACCGTAGGGTCCGCACGCTTAACGTTACGATGACAGTTATTATGAGTTTATGCATTTTGATGTACCGAAGGAGTTCGGAGTCCCGGATGTGATCACGGACGTAACGAGGAGTCTCGAAATGGTCGAGACATAAAGAATTATATATTGGAAGCCTATGTTTGGACATCGGATGCATTCCAGGTGAAATCAGGATTTTACCGGAATACCGGGAGGGTTACCGGAACCCCCCGGGAGCATAATGGGCCAACATGGGCCTTGGAGAAGAGGTGAGAGGGCTGCCCTCATGGGCTGTGCGCCTCCCCCCTTCCCTAGTCCTATTAGGACTAGGAGAAGTGGGGCGCCCCCTCTCTCTCTCTCCCCCTTGAAGAATCCTAGTCCAACTAGGATTGGGGGGGGAATCCTACTCCCAGAGGGAGTAGGACTCCTCCTGCGCCTCCCTCCTTTGGCCGGCCAGCCTCCCCCCCTTCATCCTTTATATACGGGGGCAGGGGACACCCCAAGACACACAAGTTGATCTACGGATCGTTCCTTAGCCGTGTGCGGTGCCCCCTTCCACCAAATTCCACCTCGATTATATCGTTGCAGTGCTTAGGCGAAGCCCTGCGCCGGTAACACATCAAGATTGTCACCACGCCGTCGTGCTGACGGAACTCTTCCCCGACGCTTTGCTGGATCAGAGCCCGGGGATCGTCATCGAGCTGAACGTGTGCCAAGAACTCGGAGGTGCCGGAGTAACGGTGCTGTGATCGGTTGGATCGCGAGGAGAACGTACGACTACTTCCTCTACGTACGACTACTTCCTCTACGTTGTGTCAACGCTTCCGCTTCGGTCTACGAGGGTACGTAGACAAACACTCTCCCCTCTCGTTGCTATGCATCACCATGATCTTGCGTGTGCGTAGGAAAATTTTTGAATTTACTGCGTTCCCCAACAGTAGCACTGGGCTAACAGGACTCCGGGAACCCGGGATGTAGCAGTCTAGGCAGGACTCCGGATGTCACCGCGTGATATTTCCCCGAAGGGACAGACACAGGAACGAAGTGAATCACATGTGTCGGGGAAGCTGCCTCCATGAGCACCTATGGGGACAGAGCCCCTTTTCGGTTCGGCGGGGGGCGGAGGTCGCACGAAGAGCAGATCGAGGCAAGGCACACGAGCAGTTTACCCAGCTTCGGAGCTCTCCGGAGAGATAATACTCCTACTGCTGCTTTGTGGTTTGTATTGAGTTCTTGCTCGGGAGCGCTGAGTGCTACAGTACACACAGGCGGCTAACGAGACCGAGCGTGAATGTTCTCCTGTCCTCCCCTTTCTACGTTGTGCATGGGCCTCCTTTTATATGCTCAAGGGGTCACCGACAGGTGGCAACGTAGGCAAGGGCAAAAATGGAAAGGTGCTGCGGTAGGTACAGCTACCTACACAGTGTACCATACCTCACCCTGACGGCAGGGGACAAGGGCATTAAATGCCTATCTACGTCGCCCAAACAGTGCAAAAAAGGGACTGTCAGGGACGCCACCGCTCGCCACGATGGCGATCTTGTCAGCGCCGCTTCCCACAGTGCACCCCTGGCTGCACAGCCTCCCGCCACGTGCGCCTGGAAGGGTCTCAGAGCGACACGTCGGTGGGTGAGCTGGAGCGCGGGTACAGAGTGGTTGCTAGCCGCGGCAAACGCCTTGCTGCGGCCATTGTCTTGCCGCGTCCGGGAGCTTGTCGCTCGCCGGGTCTTGCCGAGACGCGTGGTGCGTCGCGGCGAGTTCCTTGAGATGCCTTGGTTGGCCTTCCCGACAAGCTCCTCTTGCCGGGGCTTCGCGCCTTGAGCGGCCTTCCCGGCAAGCTCCTCTTGCCGGGGCCTTATGTCTTTAGTGGCCTTCGCGGCAAGCTCCTCTTGCTGGAGCCTTGTCTTCTCGGCTTAAATACTTTGTTCTTGAATGGCTGAAAAGGAACCAAGTAGGTCCTTGGCGATCACCTGGCAAGCCTTGCCGCGGGACGCTGCGACTGCCCGTGCACAAGTTCGGGATACTAGGGTACCCCTACTCTAGTACAGCGACAGGAGCCCCCAGGCCTGGGCCATATACGGTGCCGAGCGCTGTTGGGCCAGGCCCAAAACAGGGCACGGGCACGCGCGGCCTGGATCACGCCGTATCTTACTCCGTATCCACCGCGCCCTCCCCGAACGGCACGCGTCGATTGCGGCGTCGTGGGAGAGATCGTGGGAGGTTTCTTTATTCGAAAAAGCGAAACATCCGCCCCCTTCCTCCTTATAATCAGGGGAAACAGGGGCAGTTCGCGCCTTCCCCATAGACAGAGGGAGGCATGAAGGCGTGGTTTTCGAGGCGTCCACTCCCCATGATCACGGGGTGGGGAGAGGTCGCCTCATCCGTCGCCTCGGTTCTGTACGCTTGCCATGCGGCTTCCATGCGCTTGGGGTGGCGAACGGTGGAGGCGGGAAACCAGGCCGTCGTGGGTTGAGGCAGCGGGTCGGTCCCAGTTCCCTGCTCCTTCTGTGTCTTGATTGGCTGAGCGGGGCGGCCGAGCCCCCACCCGGTTCCTTTATAAGGAGCGGGAGGGGGGGACGGAAGCCCGTATTCTTTCATCTCCTCTTTCTTTCAGCTTCTGCTCCCCTCTCTCTCATTCGCCATGGAGAAAGGGAACCCTGGTCCTTCAACGGTGGCGGCGAGGGTCGCCGCTAGACAACGCGTCCCTCCTTCTCCCGCGCCCGTGGTGGCAGAGCCAGCCGTAAGGGGAAGAGGGTGGGGGCGAGGCCGCGGGCGAGGTCGAGGGCGAGGCCGAGGCTGTCGGTGTACTAAAATAGGGGTACCTTAGTACCCCGAACTTGTGCACGGGCAGTCGTAGCACCCCGCGGCAAGGCCTGCCAGGCGATCGCCAAGACCCTCCATGGTCCCCTCTTGGGCCATTCAAGAACAAAGTGTTTGAGCCAAGGCCCCGGCAAGAGGAGCTTGCCGGGAAGGCCACCCGAAGAGAGAGAGGCCCTGGCAAGAGGAGCTTGCCGGGACTACCGCTCGAAGCACAAGACCCCGGCAAGAGGAGCTTGCCGGGAAGGCCATCCACGACACGACAAGGACCCTGCCGCGGCGCGCCCCGCGCCCCGGCAAGGCCCGGTGAGCAACAAGCTCCCGGACGCGACAAGACATCCACCGCGGCAAGGCGCTTGCCGCGGCAAGTTACCACCTCGTGCCTGCGCTCCAGCTCACCCACCAACATGTCGCTCTGGGGGGCATCCCAGGCACACGTGGCGGAAGGTTGTGCAGCCAGGGGCATGCGGTGGCGAAGCGAAGCTGACAGAGTAGCCATCGTGGCAAACGGTGGCGCTCCTGACGGTCCACTTCCCTGCACCATCTGGGCGACACGGACGGGCATTTAATGCCCTTGTCCCCCGCCGTCAGAGTTAGGTATGATAGCACTATACAGCCACTGTGCAGGCAGCTGTACCCACTACAGCATTCTACCATTTTTGCCCCCGCCTACGCTGCCATCTGTGGGTAACCCCTTGAGCATATAAAAGGAGGCCCCATGCGCATGTAGGAGAGGGGACCGATCGTCACGCTCGACCTCACCAGCAGCTCGTGTGTACTGTAGCACCGCGCGCTCCCGAGAAAGAACACAATACAATCCACCAAGCAGCAGTAGGGTTTTACGCATCCTTGCGGCCCGAAGCTGGGTAAAATCCCTCGTGTGCAGCGCCTCGATCTGCTCTTTGTGCAACCTCCGCCCCCCGCCGAACCAGTAAGGGGCTCGGTCCCCATAGGTGTTCGAGGAAGCCGATTCCCCCCGACATCTTTGGCGCACCAGGTAGGGGGCGTCGAAGTTGTGCGAACCTGACCCGGCATCTGCACCAGCTAGACCTCCTTCATCCCCGTCGACATGCCACCGAAGAAGAAGGCTCCGGAGGTGGCCGGTCCGTCCGCGTCGAACCCGCCGCCCTTGGAGCAAACGGGTGGCGGGGACGGCACCGGCGGCGGGACGGGCGTCGTCGAGCCAGCTCATGGCGCCACGGCGTCCAAACATGCACCGTGCCCCTCTCAGGAGGCACGGGACCAGCAGCGTCTTGGCGCCCACGGTACCATACGCTCGCTGGACCCAAATCGAGCCGGCGGATCCCAGGGCGCTCAAGGCCAGCACTCACACCAACGTGCTGGCGCGAGCGTGGCGTGGCTGCCTGGTCCAGATGTTGCTCCTTCTAACATAGTTAGAAGTTCGAGCACGTCCCGCTCCACGCGCCTTTCGCCACCGCTGCCCGCCACTCCGGCAGAAGCTCTGGCACGAGCTCAGCTGCTCCTAGACTACCCTCCGACGGCGGACAAGCTTGACGACTGGAGGGCCACGATACAGAGCCTCACCGGTTTCGCTAACGGCGACACCCCGCGGCAACACAGCGCGTCGCAGCCGCGGCGGGACGGCCAGGCGAGGACCGATGGCGCCAGGACCGGCGGGGGTGCGACCACCGTGCACTCCCCGCCCAGAGGACAAGATCGCCGACTCGCCGGAATCACCACGACAACGACTCCACCGCGTCGTCGAATCCGCGAACTCGTCGCGATCAACGCCAAGTTCTTCACGAGCGAGAGCAAGAGGACGCTCGTACTCGCATCGAGCGACGGAGAGAAGCGCGGCGTCAATCAGACCACCGCGCTGGGCCCTTTGTCGACATGCATGCACCAAGGGAACCAGGCGACCTGCCGTACGGGGTGGGCTGCCCTGCGTTCACCCGTGAGCTGCGGCAAGTCCAGTGGCCCAGCACAAAGAATTTCAAGCCAGACGTGCCAGAGAAGTACGACGGCAAGTCGCATCTGTTGGAGTTCCTCAGCATCTACACCATTGCAGTGCAGGCTGTCGGGGGGCGAGACGACAAGATCCTTGCCAACTACTTCCCGCTGGTGCTCAAGTCCAACATCAGATCCTGGCTCATGCACTTGTCGGACAACTTCATAACCTCGTGGATAGACTTGTGCCATCAGTTTGTTGGCGCCTTCACGGGCGGCCACAAACCCCATGGCCAAGCGAGCGACCTCCATCTGCTCGTCCAGAAGGAGGGAGAACCTCTGCGCAAGTTCATCCAGAGATTCCGTCGTGTACACTACAACATCCCAGACGTCCACCCCGCCGCGGTCATCAGCGCGTTCCATCAGAACGTGCGTAACCGCAGGATGCGGGAGGAGATGGCGATGTGCAAGATCAAAGACGTCAGCGAGCTATATGCCCTGGCCGACAAGTGTGCCCGTGCTGAGGAAGGGAGGAAACTCCCCGGAGAGAACGCTGGACCAGGAGAATCTAACAGTGAGGATACCGCCCCGACAAAGAAGGGCCGGCGGCGGAGCAACAGGAAGAAGAAGAGCCAAGAGGTTCTGGTTGTTGCGCAGTCCGGCAATGAAGGCGTCGCCAAGAAGGCCCAGGCTGGTAGTTCCGGCAAGGAGATCACCGGATGCGTCCACTGCCAGGCTGTGGCGGCCGCCGACAAGCGGGGCGGCACCAGCAAACAGTACTGCAAGATCCACCGCACCAAGGGCCATGACCTCCAGAGCTGCAAGCAGGTCGAGCGGCTCGTCGAGCTGCAAATGGCTGAGTACGAGCGGCGCGACAAGGAGAGAGCCCGGGGAGGTGGCGGAGGATCAGGCACGAAGCGCCCCGGCCAGGGAGGACACCGCAACAAGGACAAGCAGCGGCAAGCGGAGCGACCTCCCCGCGGCCGTGACAAGAATGAAGACGACGACGAAGACGAAGACATGGATGACGTCGAGACCAGTGAGCAGGAGTTTCAAAAAGCCACAGAGGTTTTGTGCGTAGACGGCGGCGCCTCCCTGCATACTTCTCACCGCCAGCTCAAGCAGTGGGCGCGGGAAGTCAGTGCAGCGGAGCCACCCATCGAGTTGCGCAAGCCTCTGAAATGGTCCGGCACGCCTATCATCTTCGATATTGAGGACCACCCTGATCGCACTACTGCGATCGGGTGCTTGCCGATGTTGGTCTCACCAACAGTCCGCAACCTCAAGGTCACTAAGATGCTAGTTGACGGCGGGGCCGGCTTGAACCTGATCTCCTCCGCTGTGCTCCAGAAACTCCAAGTCCCCAACAGCGAGCTCGAAGAAACCGGCACGTTCCAAGGAATCAACCCGGGAAGGAGCAAGCCGAAGGGGAAGATAACGTTGCCAGTAACATTTGGCAGCGAGCTGAACTTCAGGACAGAGAGGATCACTTTTGACGTTGCCGATTTTCCATTGCCCTACAATGGAATTCTCGGCCGTCCAGCGCTCGCCAAGTTCATGGTGGCCTCTCACTACGCCTACAACATGCCCAAGATGCCAGGCCCGATAAGCGTCATCTCTGTCCCCGGCGACAAGAAGGATGCCCTTATCTGTGCCGACAAGATCTACCGGGAAGCAGCAGCCGCAGCGGATCACAAGCCGCTTGCCGCTGAAGCTCCCGGAGGAAAGAAGAGGACCAAGCCCGGCAAGTGCTCTGGCGCCCACTCCGGCAAGCGCACCTCTTCGGAGTGCTGCGCTACCGTCGAGGACGCGCCATCGAGCTCCACCGGCAAAAGTAAGAAGACAATGGCAGCTCTGCCAACGACCAAGAGGGTGCACGCCAAGGAGGACAGCACTGGTGGTACCTTCACCATCAGTGCCACGCTCGACCCCAAATAGGAAAGCGCGCTCGTTGCTTTCCTGCGGGCGAATGTCGATGTGTTTGCCTAGCAACCATCTGACATCCCCGGCGTTCCCAGGAAAGTGATTGAGCACCACCTCGCCGTATGTCCTCACGCGCGGCCCGTCAAGCAGAGGGTCAGGAAGCAAGCAGTGGAGTGCCAAGAGTTCATCGCAGAGGAGATCAAGAAGTTGGAAGTAGCAGGCCTCGTCAGAGGGGTGCTCCATCCGACGTGGTTGGCCAATCCTGTTGTCGTGCGCAAAGCAAATGGGAAATGGAGGCTTTGCATCGACTTCACCGATGTTAACAAAGCTTGTCCCAAAGATCCCTTTCCCTTGCCGCGCATTGACCACATTGTTGACTCCACGGCCGGATGTGACCTGCTTTCATTTCTTGACGCCTACTCTGGGTATCATCAGATCTTCATGGCTGAAGAAGATGAAGAGAAGACCGCGTTCATCACTCCATGTGGCACGTACTGTTTCGTACGGATGCCTTTCGGACTGAAGAACGCCGGTTCGACATTTGCGAGGGTTGTCCACACTGCCTTTGAGCCACAAATCCACAGGAATGTGGAGGCCTACATGGATGACATAGTGGTCAAGAGCAGAGACAGGGCAACCCTGATTCAAGACTTAGAAGAGACCTTTGCGAATCTGCGCAGGATCAGCCTCAAGCTCAACCCCGAGAAGTGCGTGTTCGGAGTCCGTTCCGGCAAGCTTCTTGGGTTCTTCGTGTCTCAGCGAGGAATAGAAGCCAACCCAGACAAGATCAAAGCCATTGAGCAGATTGAAGCACCAACCTGTGTCAAGGACGTACGAAGGCTTGCCGGCTGCGTCGCGGCTCTCAGCAGGTTTATTTCCAAGTCTGCAGAACGTGCCCTGCCATTTTTCATAATTTTGAAAAAGGCGGGTCCAGTAAAATGGACTCCGGAAGCGGAGGCTGCGCTGCAGGACCTGAAGAAGTACCTGTCCTCCGCTCCAATACTTGTCGCGCCTAAACCACAAGAGAAGTTGTTGCTATACCTGGCGGCAACCAATCAAGTGGTTAGTGCTGCGTTAGTAGCGGAGAGGGAGGCAGATGATGAGCCAGCGACCGCGGCAAGCATGTCCAGCGACAAGCAGGGGGCTTCCCCGACAAGCTCTGTCCCCGACAAGAATGAACCTGCGCAGGAGCAAGTGGAGGTGCGGAAGAAGAAAATGGTGCAGCGCCCGGTTTACTTTGTCAGCTCCCTTTTTCAGGGGGCTAGGTCAAGGTACTCTGGTGTGCAGAAATTGCTTTTCGGCCTCCTCATGGCCTCGAGAAAGCTGCGCCATTACTTCCAAGCACACAAGATTACAGTTGTCACCCGCTTTCCGCTGAAGAGGATACTGCAGAATCCAGAAGCAACAGGCAGGATTGTCGAGTGGGCACTAGAAATGTCGAGCTTCGGTCTCTAGTTCGCGAGCACCTCGACTATCCAAAGCAGAGCATTGGCGGAGTTCATAGCGGAGTGGACACCGACACCGGACGAAGATACCCCAGAGAGGAGCATCCCGCCAAAGAAGCAAGCAAAGAGTGGCTAATGTACTTTGATGGTGCCTTCTCGCTGCAAGGCGCCGGCGCCGGCGCGTTACTTGTCGCGCCCACCGGAGAGCACCTCAAGTACGTAGTCTAGATGCACTTCCCCAAGGAACAAGCAACCAACAATACTGCAGAGTATGAAGGTTTGCTTGCCGGTCTCAGGATCGCGGCAGAACTTGGGATCAACAAGCTCATTGTCAGGGGTGACTCGCAGCTCGTCGTCCGCCAAGTGAACAAGGATTACCAGAGTCCGTTGATGGAAGCGTACGTTGATGAAGTGAGGAAGCTGGAAGAGCACTTTTACGCCTGCAAATGGAACACATTCCAAGAGCTGAGAATGACATCGCTGACGGCCTGTCAAAGTGCGCAGCATTTAAGTTACCTGTGGAACCAGGGACCTTTGTGCTCAAGCTGACTTAGCCGTCCGTAACGCCATCAACCAGACAGAGCAAGAAGAGGAAGTTGGTCTCCGGCGACTATCTTTCGGCAGATCTCCCCGGAGCCGCCGCCAAGAAAGTCCCCAAGATCGACACCAAGAGCGCTGAGGAACCGTCTGCTCCGGAAAACCCCAGGGTTTATTCCGTAGAAGCAGGCGCTCCCGACAAGTTTTGTTCCGGCAAGCTTGCCGGGGAACGTCAAGCTCCGGCCGAGCCCCAGATCCTCGCCGTAGAAGCGGACGTTCCCGCAGCGGCAGAAGTGCCTTCAGTCCTTGTTGTCGAGCCGCGGGCTCCAGCATGGGTGCAGCAGACTGTCCATTTCGTCCAGCACGGAGAACTTCCCGAAGAACAAGAAGAAGCGGAAAGAGTAGCCCGGCGCTCGAGTATGTACCAGTTCGTCGACAACACACTATACAGAAGAGGGCGCAACGGTGTGAAATTGAAGTGTATTTCCTGGGAAGACGGACAGCAGCTGTTGGCAGAGATACATGGAGGCATATGTGGTCACCACATCGGCGCAAGAGCACTTGCCGGCAAAGCGTTCCGGCAAGGTTTCTTCTGGCCGACAGCCCTCCATGATGCAACTGCACAAGTAACCAAGTGTGAAGCGTGCCAGTTCCATTCCAAGCAGATACACCAGCCGGCTCAAGCTCTCCAGATGATCCCTTTATCCTGGCCATTTTCGGTCTGGGGGCTCGACATCCTCGGCCCCTTCCCCCGAGCTGTCGGGGGCTTTGAGTAGTTGAACGTCGCAATTGACAAGTTCACAAAGTGGCCGGAAGTGGAACCAGTGAGGAAGGTGACAGCACAGTCAGCCATCAAGTTCTTCAGGTCGATTGTCTGCCGCTTCGGGATCCCCAACAGGATCATTACCGACAACGGTACACAATTCACGAGCCGCGCCTTCATGCAATACGTCCAAGATCTCGGCGCCAAGGTCTGCTTCGCTTCTGTTGCTCATCCCAGGAGCAACGGTCAAGCTGAAAGGGCCAACGCTGAAGTACTGCGCGGGCTCAAGACCAGAACTTTCGACAGGCTGCACAAGTGCGGAAGAAACTGGATCGAGGAGCTGCCGGTGGCTCTTTGGTCGATCAGAACGACGCCAAATCGAGCTACTGGCCAGACACCATTCGCTCTAGTCTATGGAGCAGAAGCAGTTACCCCCGCAGAACTCGTATACGGGTCACCTCGAGTGCTCGCTTATGATGAGCTTGAGCAAGAGCGGCTGCGTGAAGATGACGCGCTGCTCCTTGAGGAAGATCGTCTTCAGGCTGCTGTGCGAGCCTCTTGCTACCAGCAAGCTTTGCGTCGCTACCATAGCCGCAAAGTTAAAGCCAGAAGCTTCGAGGAAGGCGACCTTGTTCTTCGGCGCGCCCCGTCCGCCAAGAATCATAACAAGTTGACGCCGAAGTGGGAAGGCCCTTACCGGGTGAGACGAGTCATGAGGCCCGACGTTGTCCGCCTCGAGACCGAAGATGGCACTCCGGTGAGCAACTCCTGGAATATTGAGCATCTTCGTATGTTTTACCCGTAAGGCGCGGTTGTCGGGGCCCGCCCGGCATCCAACCTTTTGTACAAGTCTTGCCACAGTTGCATGTAATCCTTTGTACAAAGCCAGGCGCAGACCCTGAGCAGCAGAAATGAAGCGCCGGCGCCCTAAGTTTTAGCATGCATGCTGAGTCGAGTCTCGTCCTTGGTTAGGGTTGATAGTGCCTAACAGCTGCTAACCCCTAGCTTAGAGGTCGAGTCTGCGTCCTTTTTCCTGTTCCTTCGTTTCCTTTGGTTCGCAGGGGTTTGTACATCCTGGCTAGACCACTTAAGGGCGAAGAATAGAAGAAGGGCGGGCCAACATCTGGTCCCCGGCAAGCCAGTATTGCCGGGAGCTGCAAGTACGAAGATTCGTCCGCGGCAAGCCAAAGTTGCCGGGGGCTGCAATCCCAGATAAGTTTTCGCATCCCTTGTCATGCATTTTCTCATGAACTATGGAATACGAAAACCCTTTTTCCTCCTAAAAGCTGTCGTGCTCCCTCGACGACAGGCCCCAGAGCGCGTTCCTGGGGCCCATCTTGGTAGTAGTCGCGGCAGCAAAGGGGCGAAGCGAGGGGCCGGAACCCGCCTTCTCCCCGCCTCCACCAAGGGCGTGAGGAGGGTCGAGCGGCGCGGGAAAACGGCAGGGCCTGTTGCCGGGCGAAGAAATGTCTATCCTAACGATACAAAGGGTTCGCTCCTTGGCGTGGGTTTTACCCACGGGACAAATGGCCCGGCAAGCATCCCCTTTTCATTAAAAACATTCCGCTCAGGTACAGTTCAGAGAGGATGAAAAACATGAATGATGGGATTACAAGTTTTAAATACAACTAAGGCCCGAGGGCTTACAGATTGAAAAAAGATAAGATGCCCGTAATCCCTTTCTTGTCTCTCTCCTCAGGACGTAGGACAAGGAGGCGAAAAGGGCAAAAGGGGCGCCTAGGCGAGCTACGGGTGGCAGAAGACACCAACAGAACGCCCCGGGGGCTCCGTAGGCTGGATGGTGGCGGTGGCGCCGGAGATGAAGCTCGAAGATGAGGCAGCGGGTCGTCAACACGCTGTCGGGGGCACCTAGCCCTCGTACTCCGAGTTGACGGCCTTGCCGCCAGTCCTCCTCCTCTTCCGCAGCCTCGCCACTCCGGCCGCCTGGGAAGACGACCCCGAGAAGCTCAAGGGGCCGGCGACCCGGATGATGGGGTCGCCGGTGCCACACGGAGCTGCGACCGGCGCCTAGTCCGACCCGTCATCCCGACTACCGCTGCCCTCGTCGTCGCTGTCGCTCCCCTCCTCATCACTCTCGCTCGAGGAGGAGCTTTCGCTGTCGGAGGAGCTATCCATGCAGCACCTGGCCCGGGTCCCGAAGGCCTTGACGGAGAGGAGATCGCCCTCCATCAACTTGAAATGGAGGGTGAACCCCTCCGTCAAGGTGTGGATACGGGCGAATGTCTTCCACCCTCGGCCATGATACACTACGCCGGGGGCAGGGAACTCGATGTGGACCCGCGTGCCGCTGATCCCGCAGCCCTTCCTGCGCAGCCTTAGCGTCTCGGGTTGATCCATCTCCATCACGCTCGCGAAAGGAGCCGGGAGGCGGAGGCGGCGACGAGGCGCCCGGCGCAGCCTGACGAAGAACTCGCAAGGATCGTCCCCGAGATGGACCACCGTGGGAAGAGGGGCCGCTGGCGGAGGCGAGGCCGGCGCGTCGCCCCGCCCGCCTCTTCCCTGAGCGCCGCGGCCTCGTCCACGCCCTCGTCCACGACCTCACCCCCTTCCCCATGCGGCTGGCTCCACCACCGCGGGTGCAAGGGGAGGAGGGGCGCGCTGCCTGGCGGCAACCCTCGCCGCCACCGATGAAGGACCCGGATTCCCTTTCTCCATGGCTAATGGAGAGAGGGGGGTCAGAGGATGAAGAGGAGGAAGAGATGGAGGAGTGTGGGTTCCCGTCGCCCCCCCCTCTTGCTCCTTATAAAGGAGCAGGGTGGGGACTGAACCGCCCCGCTCAACCAATCAGGGCGCAGGGAGGCCAGGCGACCGGGGCCGGCCTGCTGCCTCGACCCGCGATGGCCCGGTTTCCTGGCTCCACCGCCCGCAACTCCAGGTGCATGGAAGTCGTGTGGCTGACGCGCAGGACCGAGGCGACGGATGAGGCGACCTCTCCCCCACCCCGTGATCGTGGGGAACGGGCGCCTCGGAAACCGTGCCTCGGCCCCGTCCAGCGAAGGAGCCACGCCTCCACGCCTCCCTCCACTTATGAAGATGGCACGAACCGTCCCCATTTATTGCGACGTGACGCATGCCTGCAGGGCTCGGCCCCGCGCACGCCGCCCACGTCACGCACGCCTCTCCCCACAATGCCGCATTCGACGCGCGCCGCTCGGGGAGGACGTGGTGGGCGCAAAAAAAGATGCAGCGTGACCCAGGCCGTGCGTGCCCGTGCACTGTTTTGGGCCTGGCCCAACAGCGCTCGGCACCGTGTATGGCCCAGGCCCGGGGGCTCCTGTCGGTGTACTAAAATAGGGGTACCTTAGTACCCCGAACTTGTGCACGGGCAGTCGTAGCACCCCGCGGCAAGGCCTGCCAGGCGATCGCCAAGACCCTCCATGGTCCCCTCTTGGGCCATTCAAGAACAAAGTATTTGAGCCAAGGCCCCGACAAGAGGAGCTTGCCGGGAAGGCCACCCGAAGAGAGCGAGGCCCTGGCAAGAGGAGCTTGCAGGGACTACCGCTCGAAGCACAAGACCCTGGCAAGAGGAGCTTTCCGGGAAGGCCATCCACGGCACGACAAGGACCCTGCCGCGGCGCGCCCCGCGCCCCGGCAAGGCCCGATGAGCAACAAGCTCCCGGACGCGACGAGACATCCACCGCGGCAAGGCGCTTGCCGCGGCAAGTTACCACCTCGTGCCTGCGCTCCAGCTCACCCACCAATGTGTCACTCTGGAGGGCATCCCAGGCACACGTGGAGGGAGGCTGTGCAGCCAGGGGCATGCGGTGGCGAAGCGAAGCTGACAGAGTAGCCATCGTGGCAAATGGTGGCGCTCCTGACGGTCCACTTCCCTGCACCATCTGGGCGACACGGACGGGCATTTAATGCCCTTGTCCCCCGCCGTCAGAGTTAGGTATGATAGCACTGTACAGCCATTGTGCAGGCAGCTGTACCCACTACAACATTCTACCATTTTTGCCCCCGCCTACGCTGCCATCTGTGGGTAACCCCTTGAGCATATAAAAGGAGGCCCCATGCGCACGTAGGAGAGGGGACCGATCGTCATGCTCGACCTCGCCAGCAGCTCATGTGTACTGTAGCACCGCGCGCTCCCGAGCAAGAACACAATACAATCTACCAAGCAGCAGTAGGGTTTTACGCATCCTTGCGGCCCGAAGCTGGGTAAAATCCCTCGTGTGCAGCGCCTCGATCTGCTCTTTGTGCAACCTCCACCCCCCGCCGAACCAGTAAGGGGCTCGGTCCCCATAGGTGTTCGAGGAAGCCGATTCCCCCCGACAGAGGCGCTCGGGGAAGAGGTGGACGAGGTGGCTCGCCGGCCTCGCCTCCGCCAGCGGCTCCTCTTCCCATGGCGGGCCATATTGGGGACGACCCTTGCGAGTTCTTTGTCAGGCTGCGTCGGCCGCCTCGTCGTCATCTTCGTCTCCCGACCCCATTTACGAGCGAGATGGAGTTGGATCCGCCCGAGACACTGAGGTTGCACATGAGGGGTTGTGGAATCAGCGGTACGCGAGTCCGCGTTTACTTCCCGGCCCCTAATGTGATGTATCTTGGTCGAGGGTGGAAGACGTTCGCCCGTATCCACAGCCTGACGGAGGGGCTCACCCTCCATTTTAAGCTAATGGAGGGCGGTCTCCTCTCCGTCAAGTTCTTCGGGTGCTTCGGAACTCGGGCAAGGTGCTGCGTGGAGAGCTCCTCCGATAGCGAAGACTCCTCCTCGGGCGGGAGTGACGAGGAGGACAGCGGCAGCGACGACGAGGGTAGCGGGCGGCAGGATGACGGGTCCGACTAGGTGTCGGGCGCCGCTCCGTGTGGCACCGGCGACCCCATCATCTGTGTCGCCGGCTCCTTGAGCTTCTCGGGGTTGTCTCCTTGGGCGGCTGCGTAGGGAGGCTGCGGAAGAGGAAGAGGGCAGGCGGCAAGGCCGTCAACTCAGAGTACATGGGCACGACGCCCTCGACAGCGTGCTGACGTCCTGCCGCCTCGTCTTCGAGCCCTGCCTCCGGTGCCGCCATCACCATCCAGCCTTTGGACGACCACCGAGATGTTCTCTTGCTGTCTACTGCCACCTGTAGCTCGCCTAGGCACCCCTTTTTCCCTTTTCGCCTCCTTGACCTACCTCCTGAAGAGAGGGACAAGAAAGGGATTACGGGCACCTTATCTCTTTTTAATTTGTAAGCCCTCGGGCCTTAGCTGCATTTAAAACTTGTAATCTCGTCATTCATGTTTTTCATTCTCTATGGGCTGTACCTGAGTGGAATGTTTTTTTGTGAAAAGGGGATGCTTGCCGGGTCACTTGTCTTGTGGGTGGAACCCACGTCAAGGAGCAAATCCTTAATATCTTTAAGATAGACACTTCTTTTCCCGGTAGCAGGCCCTGCCGTCTTCCCACGTCGCTCGACCTTTCTCACGCTTTTGGCGGAGGCAGGGATGAGGCGGGTTCAGGCTCCTCGTTTCGTCCCTTTGCTTCCGCGACTACGACCAAACCTGGCCCCAGGAACGAGCCCTAGGGCCTAGAGTTAGGGGAGCACGGTAGCTTTTAGGAAGAAACGAGGTTTCGCATTCCTCAGTCCATAAGAGAATGCATGATAAGGGATGAAAAACTTATCTGAGATTGCAGCCCCCGGCAACTCTGGTTTGCCGTGGGTGAGTCTTTGTACTTGCAGCCCCCGGCAACACTGGCTTGCCGGGGTCCAGATGCTGGTCCGTCCTCCTTCTCTTTTTCGTCCTCAAGTGGTCCGGCCAGGATATGCGAGCCCTGCGAACCAAGGGAAACGAAAAAACAGCAAAGGGACGCACACCCAGCCTCTAAGCTAGGGGTTAGCCGCTACTAAGCACTATCAACCCTAACCAAGGACGAGACTCGATCTAGCATGCATGCTATAACTTAGGGCGCCAGCGCTTCATCTACGCTCAGGGTCTGCGCCTGGCTTTGTACAAAGGATTACATGCAACAGCGGCAAGACTTGTACAAAAGGTGGTTGCCGGAGCAGGGTCCGGCAACCGCGCCTTACGGGTAAAACTTACGAAGATGCTCGATGTTCCAGGAGTTGCTCACCGGAATGCCATCTTCGGTCTCAAGGCGGACAGCGCCAGGCCTAGTGATTCGTTTCACCCGATAAGGGCCTTCCCACTTTGGCGTCAACTTGTTGGAATTCTTGGCGGAATGAACGCGCCGAAGAACAAGGTCGCCTTCCTCGAGACTTCTGGCGTTAACTTTGCGGCTATGGTAGCGGCGCAAAGCTTGCTGGTAGCGAGCAGCTCGTACAGCAGCCTGAAGACGGTCTTCCTCAAGGAGCAGCGCATCATTTTGTCGCAGCTGCTCTTGCTCAAGCTCATCATAAGCGAGCACTCGAGGCGACCCGTATACGAGTTCCGTGGGGAGAACTGCCTCTGCTCCATAGACTAGAGCGAAAGGTGTCTGGCCAGTGGCTCGATTTGGCGTCGTACTGATCGACCAAAGAACCACCGGCAGCTCCTCAATCCAGTTTCTTCCGCACCCGTGCAGCCTGCCGAAAGTCCTGGTCTTGAGTCCATGCAGCACTTCAGCATTTGCCCTCTCCGCTTGACCGTTGCTCCTGGGGTGAGCAACAGAAGCGAAGCAGACCTTAGCGCCAAGATCTTGGACGTACTGCATGAAGGTGCGGCTCGTGAATTGTGTACTTTGTGAACTTGTCGATTGCAACATACAAGTACTCAAAGCCCCCGACTGCTCGGGGGAAGGGGGCGAGGATGTCGAGCCCCCAGACCGAAAATGGCCAGGATAAAGGGATCGTCTGGAGAGCTTGAGCTGGCTGGTGTATCTGCTTGGAATGGAACTGGCATGCTTCACACTTGGTTACTTGTGCAGTTGCATCCTGGAGGGTTGTCGGCCAAAAGAAACCTTGCCGGAAAGCTTTGCCGTCAAGTGCTCTTGTGCCAATGTGGTGACCACAAATGCCTCCATATATCTCTGCCAACAGCTTCTCTCCATCTTCCCGGTGAAGACACTTCAATTTCGCACCGTTGAGTCTTCTTCTGTACAGTGCATTGTCGACAAACTGGTACATACTTGACTGCCGGGCTACTCTTTCCGCTTCTTCTTGCTCTTCGGGAAGTTCTCCTGTCTGAAGGAAACGGACGATCTGCTGTGCCCATGCTGGAGCTTGCGGCTCGACAACAAGGACTAAAGGCATATCTGCTGCTGCGGGAACATCCGCTTCTACGGTGAGAACCTGCGGTTCAGCCGGAGCTTGACGTTCACCGGCAAGCTTGCCGGAGCAAAACTTGACGGGAGCGTCTGCTTCAATGAAACAAACCCTGGGCTTGCCGGAACAAACTGCTCCTCCGCACTCTTGGCGTTGATCTTGGGGACCTTCTTGGCGGCGGCTTCAGGAAGCTCTGCCGGAAAATAGTCACCAGAAATCAACTTCCTCTTCTTGCTCTGTCCAGTTGATGGCGTAACAGACGGTTGAGTCAGCTTGAGCGCAAAGATCCCTGGTTCCATAGGTAACTTAAGTGCTGCACACTTTGACATGCCATCGGCAATGTCGTTCTGATCCCTTGGAACATGTTCCATCTATAGGCCGACAAAGTGCTCTTCTAGCTTCCTCACTTCATCAACGTAAGCTTCCATCAACGGACTCTGATAACTCTTATTCACTTGGCGGACGACAAGCTGCGAGTCACCCCTGACAATGAGTTTCTTGATCCCAATGTCTGCCGCGATCCTGAGACCGGCAAGCAAACCTTCATACTCTGCAATATTGTTTGTTGCTTGCTCCTTGGGAAAGTGCATCTGGACTACGTACTTGAGGTGCTCTCCGGTGGGTGCGACAAGCAGCACGCCAACACCGGCGCCTTGCAGCGAAAAGGCACCATCAAAGTACATCAGCCACTCTTTGCTTGCTTCCTTGACGGGGATGCTCATTTCTGGAATTTCTTCATCTGGTGTTGGCGTCCACTCTGCTATGAATTCTGCCAATGCTCTGCTTTGGATAGTTGAAGTGCTCTCAACTTGAGGCCAAAGCTTGACAGTTCAAGTGCCCACTCAACAATCCTGCCTGTTGCCTCTGGATTCTGCAGTATCCTCTTCAGCGGAAAGCGAGTGACAACTGTTATCTCATGTGCTTGGAAGTAATGGCGCATCTTTCTCGAGGCCATGAGAAGGCCGAAAAGCAATTTCTGCACACCAGAGTACCTTGATCTAGCCCCCTGCATAAGGGAACTGACAAAGTAGACTGGGCGCTGCACCATTTTCTTCTGTATCTCCTCGGGCGCCTGCGCAGATCCATCTTTGCCGGGACCAGAGCTTGTCTGGGAAGCCCCTTGCTTGTTGCTGGATGCACTTGCCGTGGTTGCTGGCTCATCATCTGCCTCCCTCTCCGCTACTAACGCAGCACTAACCACTTGATTGGTTGCCGCCAGATACAGCAGCAACTTCTCTTGTGGCTTAGGTGCGACAAGTATTGGAGTGGAGGACAGGTATCTCTTCAAGTCCTGCAGCGCAGCCTCCGCTTCCGGAGTCCATTTCATTGGACCTGCCTTTTTCAAAATTTTGAAAAACGGCAGGGCGTGCTCAGCAGACTTAGAGATAAACCTGCTGAGAGCCGCCACGCAGCCGGCAAGTCTCCGCACATCCTTGACGCGCTTCGGTGCTTCAATCTGATCAATGGCCTTGATCTTGTCGGGATTGGCTTCAATTCCCCGCTGAGACACGAAGAACCCGAGAAGCTTGCCGGAAGGGATTCCAAACATGCACTTCTCGGGGTTGAGCTTGAGGCTGATCTTGCGCAGATTTGCAAAAGTCTCTTCTAAATCTTGAATCAGAGTTGCTTTGTCCCTGCTCTTGACCACTATGTCATCCATGTAGGCCTCCACATTTCTGTGTATTTGCGGTTCAAAAGCAGTATGGACTACCCTTGCAAATGTTGAAGCAGCATTCTTCAAACCGAAAGGCATCCGTATGAAATAGTATGTGCCACAGGGAGTGATGAATGCGGTTTTCTCCTCATCCTCTTCTGCCATGAAGATCTGATGATATCCTGAGTATGCGTCAAGAAATGAAAGCAAATCACATCCGGCCGTGGAGTCAACAATCTGGTCAATGCGTGGCAAGGGAAATGGATCTTTGGGACAAGCTTTATTGACATCGGTAAAGTCGATACAAAGCCTCCATTTCCCGTTTGCCTTGCGCCCGACTACAAGATTGGCCAACCACGTAGGATGAAGCACTCCTCTGACAAGGCCTGCTGCTTCCAGCTTGTTGATTTCTTCTGCGATGAATTCTTGGCGCTCCACTGCTTGCTTCCTGACTTTCTGCTTGATGGGCCGCGCATGAGGACAGACGGCAAGGTGGTGCTCAATTACTTTCCTGGGAACACCGGGGATGTCAGACGGTTGCCACGCAAACACATCGACGTTCGCCCGCAGGAAAGCAATGAGCGCGCTTTCCTATTTAGGGTCGAGAGTGGCACTGATGGTGAAAGTACCACCAGTGCCGTGCTCCTTGGCGGACACCTTCTTGGTCGCTGGCGGAGCTGCCATTGTCTTCTTACACTTGCCGGTGGAGCTCGATGGTGCGTCCTCGACGGTAGCGCAGCACTCCGAAGAGGTGCGCTTGCGAAAGTGGGCATCAGAACTCTTGCCAAGATCCGAAGAGGTGCGCTTACCGGAGTGGGCATCAGAACTCTTGCCGGACTTGGTCTTCTTCTTCCCCCCGGGAGCTTCAGCGGCAAGTGTCTCGCGATCCGTTGCGGCTGCTGCTTCCCGGTAGATCTTGTCGGCACAGATAAGAGCATCTTTCTTGTCGCCAGGGACAGAGATGACACTTATCGGTCCTGGCATCTTCAGCATGTTGTACGCGTAGTGAGAGGCCGCCATGAACTTGGCGAGCGCTGGACGGCCGAGAATCCCATTGTAAGGCAATGGAAAATCGGCAACGTCAAAAGTGATCCTCTCAGTCCTGAAGTTCAACTCGCTGCCAAATGTCACCGGCAGCGTGATTTTCCCCTTCGGCTTGCTCCTTCCCGGGTTGATTCCTTGGAATGTGCCGGTCTCTTCGAGCTCGCTGTCAGGGACTTGGAGTTTCCGGAGCACAGCGGAGGAGATCAGGTTCAAGCCGGCCCCGCCGTCAACTAGCATCTTAGTGACCTTGAGGTTGCGGATAGTTGGTGAGACCAACATCGGCAAACACCCGACCGCAGTTGTGCGATCAGGGTGGCCCTCAATATCAAAGATGATAGGCGTGCTGGACCATTTCAGAAGCTTGCGTGACTCAACGGGTGGTTCTGCCGCATTGACTTCCCGCACCCACTCCTTGAGTTGGCGGTGTGAAGTATGCAGAGAAGCACCGCCGTCAACGCACAAGACCTCTGTGGCTTTCTGGAACTCCTGCTCACTGGTCTCCTCATCATCCATTTCTTCGTCGTCGTCATCTTCATCCTTGTCGCGGCCGCGGGGAGGTCTGTCTCCTTGCCGCTGCTTGTCCTTGTCGCGGTGTCCTCCCCGGCCGGTGCGCTTCGTACCGGATCCTCCAGCACCCCCTTGGGCTTTCTCCTTGTCGCATCGCTCGTACTCAGCCTTTTGCAGCTCGACAAGCTGCTCGACCTTCTTGCAGCTCTGGAGGTCATGGACCTTGGTGCGGTGGATCTTGCAGTACTGTTTGGATGTGCCATCCTGCTTGTCGGCGGCCACCACAGCCTGGCAGTTGGCGCATGCAGCAACCTCCTTGCCGGAGCTACCATCTTTGGCTTTCTTGGCGCCACCGTCGTTGCCGGACTGCTCAACAACTAGCACATCTTTGCCTTTCCTCTTCCTGTTGTTCCGCCACCGGTTTTTCTTTGCTGGGGCTGTATCATCACTGTCAGATCCTCCTGTTCCTGTATTCTCTCCGGGGAGTGTCCTCCCTTCCTCAGCACGTGCACACCTGTCGTCCAGGGCATACAGCTCACTGACGTCTCTGATCTTGCACATCGCCATCTCCTCCCGCATCCTGCGGTTACGCATGTTCTGATGAAACGCGCTGATGACTGCGGCAGGGTGGACATCTGGGATGTTGCGTTGCACTTGGCTGAATCTATGGATGTACTTGCGCAGGGGCTCTCCTTCTTTCTGGGCAAGCAAATGAAGATCACTTTCCTGGCCATGAGGTTTGTGGCCGCCTGTAAAGGCGCCGACAAACTGATGGCATAGGTCTGCCCAGGAAGATATGGAGTTGTCCGGCAAGTGCATGAGCCAGGACCTGACCTTGGGCTTGAGCACCAGCGAGAAGTAGTTCGCAAGGATCTTGTCGTCCCGCCCCCCAGCAGCTCGCACCGCAATGGTGTAGATGCTGAGGAACTCCGACGGATGCAACTTGCCGTCGTACTTCTCGGGTACGTCTGGCTTGAAATTCTTCGTGCTGGGCCATTGGACTTGCCGCAGCTCATGGGTAAACGCAGGGCAACCTACCGCGTACGGCAGGTCGCCTGGTTCCCCTGGCATGCATGTCGACAGTGGGTCCAGCGCGCCGGTCTGACTGACGCCGCACTTCTCTTCGGCGCTCGATGCGAGTACGAGCATCTTCTTGCTGTCGTTCGTGGAGAACTTGGCGCTGATCGCGGCGAGCTCATGGATCTGATGAAGCGGTGGAGTCGCTGTCGCGGTGGACCCGGCGAGTCGGCGATCTTGGCCTTCGGGGCGGAGAGTGCACGGTGGTTGCACCCCCACCGGTCTTGTCGTCATCGGGTCGCGCCTGGCTGACCTGCCGCGGCTGCGACGTAGTCGGCTGCCTTGGAGTGTCGCCGTTGGCGAAGCCGATGAGACTCTGAATGGTGGCCCTCCAGTCGTCGATCTTGTCTGGCGTTGGAGGGAAGTCTAGGAGTAGTTGAGCTCGCGCCAAAGCTTCTGCTGGAGTGGCGGGTAGCGGTGGCGAACGGTGCGAGGAGCGGGATATGCTCGGACTTCTAACTGCGTTAGAAGGAGCAATATCCCGTCCAGGCGACCGTGCCTCGCTCGCGCCAGCACGTTGGCGCGCATGCTGGCCTGGAGCATCCCGAGATCCGCCAGCTCGATCTGGGTCCAGCGAGCGTATGGTACCGTGAGTACCACGACGCTGCCGGTCCTGTGCCTCCTGAGATGGGCGCGGTGCATCTACGGACGCTCGGTCATCGTGGGAGCCGGCTACACCGCCGATGGGCAGCGCAGCCTTGTCTTTGGACCTCGCGGCACCATGGGCTCCCTCGTTGACGCCCGTTCTTCCGCCGGCATATTCCCCACCAGCCATTTGCTCCGGCGGCGGTGGGTTTGACGCGGACGGAGCAGCCGCCTCCGAAGCCTTCTTCTTCGGCGTCATGTCGATGAAGTCGATGAAGATCTGGCTCGTGGGAACGCCGGATCAGGTTCACACAACCTCGACGCCCCCTACCTGGTGCGCCAAAGATGTCGGGGAAGCTGCCTCCACGAGCACCTATGGGGACGGAGCCCCTTTTCGGTTCGGCGGGGGGCGGAGGTCGCACGAAGAGCAGATCGAGGTGAGGAACACGAGCGGTTTACCCAGCTTCGGAGCTCTCCGGAGAGATAATACTCCTACTGCTGCTTTGTGGTTTGTATTGAGTTCTTGCTCGGGAGCGCTGAGTGCTACAGTACACACAGGCGGCTAACGAGACCGAGCGTGAATGTTCTCCTGTCCTCCCCTTTCTACGTTGTGCATGGGCCTCCTTTTATATGCTCAAGGGGTCACCGACAGGTGGCAACATAGGCAAGGGCAAAAATGGAAAGGTGCTGTGGTAGGTACAGCTACCTACACAGTGTACCATACCTCACCCTGACGGCAGGGGACAAGGGCATTAAATGCCTATCTACGTCGCCCAAACAGTGCAAAAAAGGGACCGTCAGGGACGCCACCCCTCGCCACGATGGCGATCTTGTCAGCACCGCTTGCCACAATGCACCCCTGGCTGCACAGCCTCCCGCCACGTGCGCCTGGAAGGGTCTCAGAGCGACACGTCGGTGGGTGAGCTGGAGCGCGGGTACAGAGTGGTTGCTAGCCGCGGCAAACGCCTTGCCGCGACCATTGTCTTGCCGCGTCCGGGAGCTTGTCGCTCGCCGGGTCTTGCCGGGACGCGTGACGCGTCGCGGCGAGTTCCTTGAGATGCCGTGGTTATCCTTCCCGACAAGCTCCTCTTGCCGGGGCTTCGCGCCTTGAGCGGCCTTCCCGGCAAGCTCCTCTTGCCGGGGCCTTATGTCTTGAGTGGCCTTCCCGGCAAGCTCCTCTTGCCGAAGCCTTGCCTTCTTGGCTTAAATACTTTGTTCTTGAATGGCTGAAAAGGAACCAAGTAGGTCCTTGGCGATCACCTGGCAAGCCTTGTTGCGGGACGCTGCGACTGCCCGTGCACAAGTTCGGGATACTAGGGTACCCCTACTCTAGTACACCGACAACATGCCAACCAGTAAAGTGTTCCAGAGCAGTAGTGCTGGGCTAGCAGGACTCTGGTGAACAGGGCTGTAGCAGACTACTGTGGCTGATGGAAGCACAAGACTACATTTCCCCATAAGAGAGGCTACCAAGGATAAATAACTAGGTTGTCGGATCCCACACATACCAAGCATTTTAATCATACACACAATATGCTCGATATGTGTAAATACAACATGGCATCACAACGTAACTCTACGACTCAAGTATTTACTCATTAGGCTCCGAGGAGCCAAGTATTACAAACATGGGTCTCATGACTCCAACATACAGAGCATATAGACACACAAGCACATGCGGAAGCTTAACTTGTCTGGGTACAGACAACTACAAATGAAGAAGGCTGAGAAGCCTGACTATCTACAAGACTATGACGACCCCGATTCAATCGTACACTAATCATGCACGCAAATGTGTACGATCAAGATCAGGGACTCACGGGAAGATATCACAACACAACTCTACAAATGAAATAAGTCATACAAGCATCATAATACAAGCCAGGGACCTCGAGGGCTCGAATACAAGTGCTCGATCATAGACGAGTCAGCGGAAGCAACAATTTCTAAGTACAGACATAAGTTAAACAAGTTTGCCATAAGATGGCTAGCACAAACGGGCATATAGATCGAACGAGGCGCAAGCCTCCTGCCTGGGATCCTCCTAACTATTCCTGGTCGTCGTGAGCGGGCTGCACGTAGTAGTAGGCACCTCTAGTGTAGTAGGAGTCATCGTCGAAGGTGGCGTCTGGATCCTGGGCTCCATCGTCTGGTCGCAGCAATCGGGTATAGAAATGGAGAAAAGGGGGAACAAGGCAACCGTGAGTACTCATCCAAAGTACTCGCAATCAAGGAGCTACAGTACATATGCATGGATATATGTGTAAAGGGGCCATATCAGTGGACTGAACTATAGAATGCCAAAATAAGAAGGGGATAGCTAATCATGTCGAAGACTACGCTTCCGGCAGCCTCCGTCTTGCAGCATATAGAAGAGAGTAGACTGAAGTCCTCCAAGTAGCGTCGCATAGCATAATCCTACCCGGCAATCCCCTCCTCGATGCCCTGTTGGAGAGCGATCACCGGGATGTATCTGGCACTTGGAAGGGTGTGTTTTATTAAGTATCCGGTTCTAGTTGTCATAAGGTCAAGGTACAACTCCAAGTCGTCCTGTTACCGAAGATCACGGCTATTCGAATAGATTAACTTCCCTGTAGTGGTGCACCACATAACCCAACACGCTTGATCCCATTTGGCCGGACACACTTTTCGGGGTCATGCCTGGACGCGGAAGATCAACACGTCGCAGCCCTACCTAGGCACAACAGAGAGGTCAGCATGCCGGTCTAAACCTAAGCGCAAAGGGGTCTGGGCCCATCGCCCTTAGCACACCTGCATGTTGCATACGCGGCCAGAAGCAGAACTAGCCCCCTTAATACAAGCATGAGCTTACGTTCCAATCCGGCGCGCGCCACTCAGTCATTGACGTCACGAAGTGCTTCGGCTGATACCACGACGTCGAGTGCCCATAACTGTTCCCGCGTAGTTGGTTAGTGCGTATAGGCCAGTAGCCAGACTCAGATCAAATACCAAGATCTCGTTAAGCGTGTTAAGTATCCGCGAATGCCGACAGAGCTAGGCCCACCTCTCACCCAGGTAGTCTCAACCTGCCCTGCCACTCCGCCACAAAGATCCACACAGAGGGCCGTCGGGACAAAGGTCCTTTCAGCCCCCAATCCGTGAATCACTCACGGGTACTCCTCGAGCCGACCCGACTTTAGTCACCACATGTATCATGTATAAAGTATAGTATATACCCGTGATCACCACCCGAGTGATCACGACACGATAGTATAGCACAGCAGACGGACAAGAATGTAGGGCCACTAATGGAAAACTAGCATCCTATACTAAGCATGTAGGATTGCAGGTAAAGGTAACAACAGTAGTAGCAAGGACAGGCTATGCATCAAAATAGTATTAACCGAAAGCAGTAACATGCTACACTACTTAATGCAAGCAGCATAGAGAAGAGTAGGCGATATCTGGTGATCAAGGGGGGGGGGGGTTTGCCTGGTTGTTCTGGCAAGAAGGACGTGTCGTCAATACCGTAGTTGAACTGGGGTCACCAGCAGCCATCGGGGTCTACCGGAAAGAAGTAACGGAGGGGGAACACAATAAATAACGGAGCAATCAAAGCATCACAATGCGTAACATGGCAATACGCGGTGCTAGAGGTGACCTAACGCAGTAGGAGGTGTTACTGGCGAAGGGGAAAACATCCGGGAATGTATCCATGGTGTTTTGCGATTCCGGACAGATGAACCGGAGGTGAAATGTTGCAGGTTCGCTATGCTAGGGACGCGTGGCAGATGAACGGGCTATGTATCCGGATTTGTCTCGTCGTTCTGAGCAACTTTCATGTAGAAAGTATTTTCATCTAAGTTACGTATTATTTTATACTGTATTAATTTTCAAAGTTTTAAATGATTTTCTAATTTCTGGATTTAATTTAATTCGAAACTAAATTAGTATTTAAATGCTATGGGTACACAGGAAGTGTACCCAGAAATGTGCACCTGAAGATGACGGGTGGGGATAGTTGACTAAGTCAACTACCCAGTCAGTAGGTCCAGTCAGCAGTACAGTCAGCGTGACTGGGTCAAAGTTAACCAGTCAACAGGGCCAATGGGGCCCATCTGCCAGTGTCACATGTGTTTTAACCAATTGTTTAAATCAGTCTAGTTAGTGGTGGGGTCCTGCTTTCATTGACACATCAAGCTAATTGCAAATTAATTAGCTAATTAAGCTACATTAATTAAGTTAATTAATTACTAACATTTTTCTGTTTACACAATTGTTCTTTATTTTCGTTCAGAGGGGCTAGGCCCCGACTGTCATTTGCACCAGTCGTGGTCGCGGCTGTGCTCGTGCACAGGCGCATGACGAGCGCCGGCGAGCACCGAGGCCATGCACGGTCGGTCAGACGAGCGGGAGGGGCAAGGCAGGAGGCGTCGCGGCAGTGGCGGCGGTGGTGGCCGCGAGCGGCGAGCAGCGATGCGGGGTGGGCGTGGACAGGGCACTGCCGGCGCGGTTGCGGGCACGTGGTGCGCGGCGACCGCGAGAGCGAGGAGATGGGAACGGGGAAAGGGACCGGGAGAGCTCACCCCCACTTCAGGTGTTCGCTCGTGAGGCGCGGGGAAGCCGGCGGGAAGGGGACGATGCAGCGGTCCGGCGGCGTCGTGGTTCTGGCGAGGGTGCGAGGTGAGGCGGCGACGGTGACGATGTGGCGGGGCGCCGGCTCGGGGTTGGGTGATGACACGGGAGGGGACGGCGACTGTCGATGGTAGACGGCGCGGCGTCCATCCGTTGGCGAGGTGGCGGGGAGTCGGAGCCGGCGAGGGAGAGTCAGGGACGGGCAGTCCCACGGGAAGGTCCGGCAAATGGGGGGGGCGTCGGGCGGGGGTCGGGGCCCTCTGCCCCGATCCAGACGGGGAAGGGGAGAGAGGTGTGCGGGAGGGAGCCAGTGGGGGGAAGTGGGGGTGCGGTAGTTACTAGGGTTTCGTCGGTGGGGGGTTATGGAGGGTTAGGTGGACCGGCCCGGTTGGATGGCCAGCTAGGCTGAGGCCCAGCGCGGGGCGGGGGGGTATTTCTTCTTTTTTTGTTTTCTCTTGATTTGCTTTTCTTTTTCTATTTTTCTTTTATTTCTTTACTGTTTTCATTTAAAGTTTCTATTATTTTAGTTTTATAAAATACCAAGTTAGCACCTAAATTAGTATTACTAATTAGGCATGTGCCATAATTATTTTGGCACACTACTAATTTAGTTATATTATTTTAACTTTATGAAAGGCATTAGATTAATTGTTTTGCCCTAAGCTTTGGTTATTTTAGTGAATTTAAGTATTATAAGAAATGTTGGTTTCTCCACCATTATTACTCATGAATTATTCATCATATCCAGAACATTTTAGTTTTGATATTGGAAAAACTTTTATTGTTTGACCTGATTATTGATTTGAATTTGCTTCAGTTTCGAATCAATGTGAGTTTATCAACAGTAACCGAGGTGACGTGGCATCGTTAGTAGAGGTTCACAGTAGCTTAATTATCCGAGTGTCACAATTCTCCTCCACTATAAGAAATCTCGTCCCGAGATTTAAGAGGGGAAGTGACGGGAAAGGGATTTGGTTACGAAGTTCTAACGAGCGTTCCCAATCTTGGTTGCTCTTCTCGAAGCGGTTGATTCATTACGTTGACGTCTTCATTTTCCTGCTTCAGGTCATCATGATGAGGCTGTCATCCTTTCTTCGGGGACCCCATCGTACTTACGAAAGAATAAAGGGTGGGCATACCGGTGAACAGACCTCTACAAGGTCGACGATCTGGTCGATAACATCAAGGGAGGTGGCGAAAGTAACTCTCGAATTGAAACTTACGAAAATATCAAGAGCAAATTAAGGAGGTATCATGGGAAGTTTCGAGCGGGCAGGCAGTCGTTCGATGCCTGAAACAGGGTGTGAAAAGGGATTCAAAGCAATGGGAATAAGTATTGTGTCTGATACCAGAATTGATGATTTCTCGGAAGGTGGCTCGTGAATCACATACGAGGCCAAGTGCGAGGAATTAACTTTGGAAACCGGGGGTATATAGGAGAGTCAGGTTTCGATCATGTGGATCTGTGGTTATGGGCCCACAATGTGGGTTAAAAGTAGGAAGGGCGCTTTCATCATGCTCGATAATGATATCAAGGCATGTCAGAGAATAACCTATCCGTTATGTCGGTAACAACGTTGGTACCAAGGGCGAGGGACGAAGAGAACCATCTTCCTGCTCATTAAACGAGGCGGACCAGTAGGCAAAGTTCTCGTCTATCAGTGGTTACCGGAATGTCATCAACAATAGTAATAGGTTCCTACTGACAGATTGGTACACCAAGGTGCTTACAAAAGCAGTGACTTAATACTGCTTAGATTCATATAAATCCTAGAAAGGGTTTAAATAAACCAATGGATAGGGAAAAGTGTCTATCAGATTAAACAGAACAATGGAAAGGTAACTATGTTTAAACACATGTTTCAGGGATATATCATTCCCAAGGACAAGCAGAGCATGCTATCCATGACGGGATATAACGCAGAAAACCCTTTAGGTAAGGGAGGAGGAACTCCGTGACATTACCCATACAACAGTATTTGGATAATTGATAACAAAATTTAGCATTGTGCTTCAAATGTTTTAATTGAAAATCGTAGTACCACAGACATGCTTCGAGATAGCATTGACATGGTATTCAAGCAAAGGTCAGACTTTGGAACAAAAAGGATCCATTAGGAACAACTTATAGAATAAGTTTTACAATTTCCTCACAGAAGAATGACTAACCTTGCCAAAAAGGAAACTATAACAATAGGTCCTTCGGCCAGGTGTGCTAGGCATGACATCACCTTGCTGGGTCATATAAAGACCAATGTTATAACTCTTGGAAATGTCCCAACCATCATATCTGACCAAAATTTAGATCCGATAGGGGTCAGGATACTTGAGAATAAAAACGTGCGACATAGATTGATAGAAGACATCGTAAGATTCTCAGGAAATGAACTATGGAGGCGAGTTCCAAAACAAGAGTTCATCATTAAATCAAAAAGAGGTGAGGAGGTGGATGATTGACTCAGCGACAACTCATTGAGATTTTCAAAAGATGGATTTCCACACTTATGTGAACAAGGAGATAACATTTGTCATATCAAATGATATAAAGAGGTATGCTCGAGGAAAACATACACAGTTAAACATTGGTTGAAAGGAACACCCGAAATATGGGTTTAGGTAGCATGATCAAAGTTAGAATGGTGGTTCAATAACCAATGGTCTAAGAATGAATTATCGACCATTAACTTCAAAGCAATAGGGTTGCTAGAAGTTTTGAACTCGCGACCAAGGAAGGATATGGCAAGAAGTATCACATATATCAAGAATTCTTAAGAGGTGGTCAAATTCTCACGGCATTCTTGACATAAAAAGATGGTAACACTCCAAGGTAAAGAAGAAAATATGCTGGATAGCAAGGAACTCAAGGTATAACACAAAACACGGACAAGTTTGTGTTGAACGGAAGGCAATAAAGTGGTCGATGATAATACCAATCATCGAGGGAAAGGATGGTATTTATCATCATGAATTCAATTGATATCCTGGAAGAGCTCAGAATGTTGATGATGATCATGACAAATTCTGTCGAGAGGTTCCCAGGAGATGTAATCGATCGGCGATGACATCAAGTCAAAGGAATGATGAAGCGAAATGATCTTGGGACCATGAGTAGGACACAAACTTGAATTCTAGCTTGTCGTTCAAGGTGGAACGATAAGACAAGGAAGATCGACGTAAGCTTAGCTCATCACCGAAAGTTGTGCTCTGGGAATAAGGACCAGGTAGCACAGTTAAAATTTAGCACATTAATGACATAGCCGATCAGGCTAGGAATGACTTGAAGGATTAATAAACTCATAAGCAACGGAGATTACTTAGAGCTATTGAATCAGAGTGCGAAATTGATTCACTTATCAGTGTCCTTGAGTGTCTAACAACTCATAACCCGGGGAAAATTGGAATCGGTGAGAAATAATTCTTGAAGAACTCATAAGAAGTAATATGGTTATATGCTATTATCGAGATACCACGGGGTAATACTCGAAGGTATATCATAATAGAGGTTGGACGGGTGCATTGATCTGCAGAGGACAAGTGGTTTAACTTGTTCGAGAAAAGGATCAAAGATGATCAATCATGGTCGGAACCACGATCGCAAAGGACCAACATAGATACAAGATGAACTTATAACAAGGGGACCATTATTAATACAAGAAGCTTTCATGATAGATTCCACATCGGGTCCATGGGAATGAACACAAAGTTCAAGGTCGACTCCCACTTCTCCAAAGCAGAACCTTACATTCACTTCTTGTTTTCATAATGGTATTAGTGTTGAAAGTTTTACCTGGTGAAATACCAGAAGAGTACGGCTCGTGAAACTTTCGAGTTCACACATATTAAGGAAGGCATAGGTTCAACCCATCTGGGTATCGTGGAAACATATACCACAAGCTTCAATAGTAATTATCACCAGCTCGAAAGCAGAGCATGGCTGGCCAAATCAGAGAATAGGATTACCAATGGTATTATGTATCAGGGAAAAGAACTTCTCGAGGTTTTTGTATGCGAAGGACACTGTCGGATGATATTTCGACAAAGGATCTGACGGTCCATAACGAAGCTGATGTGAGCATCGACACACAGTCAGAGGAAGAAACAATGCAAGGGCATTGGATTATAGGAGCAACTGACTAATTCAAAGCTCAAATGTAAATGAATTATGATTTTCAAATCAAGGGATCAGGAGGAAATGCTCTGATCAAGGATGGATAAGTTGAGTAGGCAAAGGGGTACAATCAATGGCAATTTGGCTGATCGCGATCCAGCCCATGTTTAAAATGAGGTCTGGGCCGGAAGGATGAATTCTAGGACCTGATTGAGGATTGCGAGCATCCTCAACATATTGAATTAACGGACTTAAAATGATAAAGACAAGGGCTGCCAATAACAATACGAGACTTATGGGATCAACCATAATGCAAGCAAGCAAGAATTTCAAGAGCAATAGGCTGCTCGGGATTTTCGGAAGATTGAATGGTATTTCGAAGTCTTTTGCGAGACACATGAACAACTGGGAATGAGTTGATACTCGATAAGTGCGAGGAATTATCCGTAGGGGGTATTCATTAGGCAAGAAATGCAGGGCAGTAGGCTCAAAGGATTCTCGGAACAATGAAGAGCAGTTCGGGGCATCTTGTAATAACAAGATCAATGGGATTGAATGTAGGCAAGTGTGTTCAGTTATCCATACAGATAATAGTGGTAGGGATTTGCAAAAGCGGTCGGCACAAGCGTCTCGGGAAAACAACAAATAGCATCTCCGGAACCTTCTAGTGCAGCAGGCGATCATTGTAATAAGGGGCTCTCCGGGAGGAAGTAGTTACGAGAACCTAGAGTCAGATTTAGTAAAATCATTTAACCCAAATCGAAGAGAGATCAGAGTCCCGGAGTATAGATCGAGGAATAAAAGATCCTAATACCAGCCGATGGCGACGTGGGCCCAGGGGCCGCACAGCCAAGTTAGTAAAACAATTTTCATCGACTAGACTCAACTTCGGCCAAGGAGTTGGAAAGGGGGATTCCTATAGGCCGTCGGCTCTGATACCAACTTGTGACGACCCCGATTCAATCGTACACTAATCATGCACGCAAATGTGTACGATCAAGATCAGGGACTCACGGGAAGATATCACAACACAACTCTACAAATAAAATAAGTCATACAAGCATCATAATACAAGCCAGGGGCCTCGAGGGCTCGAGTACAAGTGCTCGATCATAGACGAGTCAGCGAAAGCAACAATATCTGAGTACAGACATAAGTTAAACAAGTTTGCCATAAGATGGCTAGCACAAACGGGGATACAAATCAAACGAGGCGCAAGCCTCCTGCCTGGGATCCTCCTAACTACTCCTGGTCGTCGTCAGCGAGCTGCACGTAGTAGTAGCTATTGTTGGAGTCGTCGTTGAAGGTGGCGTCTGGATCTTGGGCTCCACTGTCTGGTCACAGCAATCGGGTATAGAAATGGAGAAAAGAGGGAACAAGGCAACCGTGAGTACTCATCCAAAGAACTCGCAAGCAAGGAGCTACACTACATATGAATGGATATATGTGTAAAGGGTCCATATCAGTGGACTGAACTGGAGAATGCCAGAATAAGAGGGGGATAGCTAATCCTGTCGAAGACTACGCTTCTGGCAGCCTCCGTCTTGCAGCATCTAGAAGAGAGTAGACCGAAGTCCTCCAAGTAGCATCGCACAATCCTACCCGGCAATCCCCTCCTCGATGCCCTATTGGAGAGCGATCACCGGGTTGTATCTGGCACTTGGAAGGGTGTGTTTTATTAAGTATCCGGTTCTAGTTGTCATAAGGTCAAGGTACAACTCCAAGTCGTCCTGTTACCGAAGACCACGGCTATTCGAATAGATTAACTTTCCTGCAGGGGTGCACCACATAACCCAACACGCTTGATCCCATTTGGCCGGACACACTTTTCGGGGTCATGCCCAGCCACGGAAGATCAACACGTCGCAGCCCTACCTAGGCACAACAGAGAGGTCAGCACGCCGGTCTAAACCTAAGCGCACAGGGGTCTGGGCCCATCGCCCTTAGCACACCTGCACGTTGCGTACGCGGCCGGAAGCAGAACTAGCCCCCTTAATACAAGCGCGAGATTACGTTCCAATCCGGCGCACGCCACTCAGTCGCTGACGTCACGAAGTGCTTCGGCTGATACCACGACGTCGAGTGCCCATAATTGTTCCCGCTTAGTTGGTTAGTGCGTATAGGCCAGTAGCCAGACTCAGATCAAATACCAAGATCTCGTTAAGCGTGATAAGTATCCGCTAATGCCGACAGGGCCAGGCCCACCTCTCACCCAGGTAGTCTCAACCTGCCCTGCCGCTCTGCCACAAAGATCCACACAGAGGGCCATCGGGACAAAGGTCCTTTCAGCCCCCAATCCGTGAATCACTCGCGGGTACTCCTCGAGCCGACCAGACTTTAGTCACCACATGTATCATGTATAAAGTATAGGATATACCCGTGATCACCTCCCGAGTGATCACGACACGATAGTTTAGCACAGCAGACGGACAAGAATGTAGGGCCACTGATGGAAAACTAGCATCCTATACTAAGCATGTAGGATTGCAGGTAAAGGTAACAACAATAGTAGCAAGGACAGGCTATGCATCAGAATAGGATTAACCGAAAGCAGTAACATGCTACACTACTTAATGCAAGCACTATAGAGAAGAGTAGGCGATATCTGGTGATCAAGGGGGGGCTTGCCTGGTTGCTCTGGCAAGAAGGACGTGTCGTCAATACCGTAGTTGAACCGGGGTCACCAGCAGCCATCGGGGTCTACCGGAAAGAAGTAACGGAGGCGGAACACAATAAATAACGGAGCAATCAAAGCATCACAAAGCGTAACATGGCAATACACGGTGCTAGAGGTGAGCTAACGAAGTAGGAGGTGTATCCCTGGTGTTTCGCTATTCCGGACAGATGAACCGAAGGTGAAATGTTGCAGGTTCGCTATGCTAGGTACACGTGGCAGACGAACAGGCTGCGTATCCGGATTTGTCTCGTCGTTCTGAGCAACTTTCATGTAGAAAGTATTTTCATTCGAATTACGGATTATTTTATATTAATTTTCAAAGTTTTAAATGATTTTCTAATTTCTGGATTTAATTTAATTCCAAACTAAATTATTATTTAAATGCTATGGGTACACATGAAGTGTACCCAGAAATGTGCACCTGAGGATGACAGGTAGGGATAGTTGACTAAGTTAACTACCCAGTCAGCAGTACAGTCAGCGTGACTGGGTCAAAGTTGACTAGTCAACAGGGCCAATGGGGCCCATCTGCCAGTGTCACATGTGTTTTAACCAATTGTTTAAACCAGTCTAGTTAGTGGTGGGGTCCTGCTTTCATTGACACATAAAGCTAATTACAAATTAATTAGCTAATTAAGCTACATTAATTAACTTAATTAATTAATTGATTACTAACATTTTTTTGTTTACACAATTATTATTTTTATTTTCGTTAACAGGGGCTAGGCCCCGACTGTCATTTCCACCAGTCATGGTCGCGGCTGTGCTTGTGCACAGGCGCACGACGAGCGTCAGCGGGCACCGAGGCCACGCACGGTCGGTCAGACGAGTGGGAGGGGCAAGGCTGGAGGCGTCACGGCAGTGGCGGCGGTGGTGGCCGCGAGCGGCGAGCAGGGATGCAGGGTGGGCGTGGACAGGACGCTGCCAGCGCGGTTGTGGGCGCGTGGTGCGCGGCGACCGCGGGAGCGAGGAGATGGGAACGGGGAAAGGGACCGGGAGAGCTCACCCCCACTGCGTCGTCGGTTCCGGCAAGGGGGCGAGGTGAGGCGGCGACGGTGACGAGGTGGCGGGGCGCCGGCTCAGGGCTGGGCAATGACACGGGAGGGGACGGCGATCGTCGATGGTAGGCGGCGTAGCGTCCATCCATTGGCGAGGTGGCGGGGAGTCAGAGCCGGCGAGGGAGAGTCGGAGACGGGCAGTCCCGCGGGAAGGTCCGGCAAACGGGGGGGCGTCGGGCGACGTCGGGCGGGGGTCGGGGCCCTCTTCCCCGATCCAGACGGGGAAGGGGAGATAGGCGTGCAGGAGGGAGCGAGTGGGGGTTAGTCTGGGTGTGGTAGTTGCTAGGGTTTCGCCGGTGGGGGGTTATGGAGGGTTAGGTGGGCCGGCCCGGTTGGATGGCCAGCTGGGCTGAGGCCCAGCACGGGGGGGGGGGTATTTCTTCTTTTTTTGTTTTCTCTTGATTTGCTTTTCTTTTTCTATTTTTCTTTTATTTCTTTACTGTTTTCATTTAAAGTTTCTATTATTTTAGTTTTATAAAATACCAGGTTAGCACCTAAATTAGTATTACTAATTAGGCATCTGCCATAATTATTTTGGCACACTACTAATTTAGTTATATTATTATAACTTTATGGAAGGCATTAAATTAATTGTTTTGCCCTAAGCTTTGGTTATTTTAGTGAATTTAAGTATTATAAGAAATGTTGGTTTCTCCACCATTATTACTCATGAATTATTCGTCATATCCAGAACATTTTAGTTTTGATATTGGAAAAACTTTTATTGTTTGACCTGATTATTGAGTTGAATTTGCTTCGGTTTCGAATCAACGCGAGTTTATCAACAGTAACCGAGGTGATGTGGCATCGTTAGTAGAGGTTCACAGTAGCTTAATTATCCGGGCGTCACAAAGACCCTACCGAGGGCACAAGATCGTAGCTGAGGTAACAAGCTAAACGTCGAGGTCCACGCGGAACTACTAGCGAGACTGGCGTCCCTCTGCAAAACATAAAATAAGCAAACGTGAGTACAGATATACCCAGCAAGACTTACATCAGAACTATCTACATATTCATCGGTATCAATAAAGGGGGAGGTGGAGTTTAACTACAGCAAGCCAGCTTTGACTCAGTGGCTAACCTGAACTACGACTGCAAGTAACTCTTTTGAGGTGGCGCACACGAGTACACATATTCACCATATCTATACACCACTATGGATCCGCTCCCGTCTCCCAACGAGAACACCATCCATAGCACTCACGCTTATCTTGCGCATTTTAGAGTATCCACTTTCACTTGTCTATGAACTATTATAGACAACCCAGAAGTACTTTACAGCGGATACGGGTATTTGAATAGATGATGTTAACCCTGCAGGGGTGTACTTCTTCACACACGCTCTCGCCACTTACCGCCATGTACACGTCATGTATCTCGACAACCTTCAAGCGGAAGCCTGGCGAGGGTGTCGGCCACGGCCTACCTAAACACTCAAGTCTCTAGTCTAGGTTAATCGCCTATTCTGGTTCCATCCGTAGGAAGTCCGGCCGAGGTTTCCACATACGGCCCCGAACGATGTGTGCAGGGTTCCCGAGACACCAAACGGGCGCCCGGTACACCGTGCCACGTGCCGACCGCATCACAGACCACCCCTCGGATCAACGCTGCGCATGGCCTCCAGCATACTACAAACACCAGAAACTACTTGCAACTCCTGGACAGAGGACAAGGGTGGTTAAGAAGCCGAGAGAGTCAATTAAGGATCCCAATGTGTGGTAGTAGCTGTTCATGGATCACAAACACGGAACTCAGATCCTGAGGATGGTTTCAATCAGACAACCCACCATGTACTCCTACATGGCCTCTCACCGCTACCTTTACCAAATCCATAGGAAGACTACCATGCCAAGGAGGAAGAACTACACCAACCACCATCGTCAAGAAGTGAACTTTCTCATCGAAGACCAGGTGTATCTACAAGCCACCCCTCTCAAAGGAACCGAGCATTTCCATGGCAAAGGAAAGCTCACCCCAAAATTTATCGGCCCTCTCCAAGATCACCCAAGACGAAGAATAGACAGCTACCAGCTAGACTTATCACCTGAGTCACCCACTATGCACAACGTTTTCCACACGACACCACTCCGGAAACGTTTCCAACTTCCTAACTAGCCCACCTCTATAAGGACATCAATCACCGAGCCATCAACCTCCAGCCCAATATGACCTACGCGAGAAACCCCAATTGCAATCTGGATCAAGCAAGAACGTCATACACGAAGCCACACCATCAAGTACTTCAAGGTTCAATGGGGCACCACTCGGAAGCAGAAGCAGTATGAGGACGTGAAGACTACCCCAGATCCAAGTTTCCGTATTCCTTTCCGCGCCTAGTCTAGGAATCTCGAGGACGAGATTCTTGTAAGGGGGGTAGGTCTGTCACACCCTGATTTTCAGGCCACTACACTTGAGCTAACAATCATGATAAAATGTGGTTTGACAAAATTTTTTGAGTGTTTTGGACCTTGCCTTGATTGGATTATGTGTGTTGTTTGCAAGTGCTCTAAAAATAAAAATAAATCCTCCAACTCCTATACTTCATCTCCTTGCTCCAAACTCTTGAAACAATGATCATGCCATGTGTATAGGACATAAAAATAATTTCTTACAAAAATAATTTGGCCAAATAGTATTTTCAAAACTTAGTTTTCCAAAAACCGCCGAATTAAGGTTTGCACTGCAAGTACCTAATTAAGGGCAGTAAAAATCTTTCCAAAAATATATTTGACTCCTATTAGATATAGGATACCCAGAAACCACAAAAATATAATTTTAAAAGTTATTTTCCTATTTTATTTAAAGGCTTTTTCTTAAGGCCAGAAATGGTCTTAAATAGGTTAAAATTATTTTAAAGCTTGAAAAATATTTGAGAAAAATCAGGGAAGCTCAATGGACATATATTCTCCATATATAAGAGTTTCAACATATGGTCATGATCAAAATATTGGACAAAACCCTCGAGAACCATTTCAGCTCATTTCAAATATTTGAAATATTTATATAAGAAATATTTTCAAATAAATCCAGGAAAAGTCTAGCATGTCACATATGACATTTTTGATGATCTTGCTAAGTACCATGTCATGGAGAATAGTATAACCCCATGAAACCCTCTCAAAACCACCTCTCATAACCCCATGCATTGTCAAACATGTCCAAATGATCTCAAACTTGGTGCACATGCTCAAATGGTGTAATAATGCATCTAGACCAAATGGAACAAGTTGGAGAGAATGTTATATTGATCAAAGTACCCCAAAACCCTTTTTGTCTACAACCAAAATTGAACAACTCTACATTGCCAAGTGTATCCTTTTGATCTGAATTTTTGTGAACATGTTCAAATCCTCAAATGATGACACTACACCAAGTGGTGCATCAAGGAGACTAGTTTTGGATGACTAAATCTTGCAAAACCCATTTCTGTTGATTTCTAGGGTTTACAAAAGTTACATTGGCAACTTTGCCCAAATGATCTCAAAATAGGTGGAAGGACCCAATTATATGTGCCATTTCACCCTATGGAGTCTCATGCCAAATGAAGTTCATTTGCTTACCCAAACAAGAATCAAACACCTTCTGCCACTTTACCAAAATTCCATTTTTGATAACTTCCACTATTCTCATGACCCTATCTTTTTACCACAGCCCCTCCTAGTTCCCTTCTACCTCCAGTAAAAAGCTCCAACCCCGGTTCAGTGATTGAGGAGGGTAAAACCCTGGTTTACCCCTCCCTTTTCACCATGGCAACACCTCTTTTCCCTCCCCCCCTTCTTCCTTATGGACTTTCCTTAACTATTAAGCTTTATGGAGCATATCAGAAACTCCCAGGAGCTAGTGGACAGGCTTGACCACACGCAGTAAGCCATTTGCATGCCATGGCATGCAATGGCCGCGCTCTGGAGCGCGCTTTAGTGCACCAGGGCACTATAGCCGCCCTCTGCCCGATGCTCCCATCGACCTTGAGCACCGGGAACGTGTCCCCCGAGGCCTCCTCGGCGTGTGTGACACGCTACGCGGTCGGCCCCCTCCTCGTTCTCTCTCCTTTGAGCCCGCCGTCGCGTGCCCGAGCACCGCCCGACTCGGCCACTCCCTGGCCACGCGGCTGGCCCACCTCTGACCTCGCCCCGCTCCCCCTCTCACCTCCCTCGCTCCTGGACGGACTCCACGAGCGCCACTGACCCAGCCTGGCCCCTCCTAACGGTCCCAAGGACCGATTGCGCGGGCACCCGCGAGCGCGGCTCGCGGTGCACCATGGCTTTGCCATATAGAGCCTTGTAGAGCCCCTCTTTGGATGCCCCTCGCTCTCTTTCTCTCCCATACACCTCCCAGGCCGACCCACACCTCCTCACGTGCCTTCTTCCTCCTCCTCTGCCGCCATTGCCGCCTTGGACCCCCGCTCAAATTCGAGCCGCCCCGACCACCCTTCCACCTCTAAACCAGTGCGCGGCACCCCCCAAGCCTCCACGGACATCCCCAGTACCCCATGACCCCTCCTCTGCAACCGAAATAGGCGCCACCACCAAGCCCGCCACCGCCATCTGCTGCACCCGAAGCCCTGCTCAACTCGGAGCACCAGCCCATGCGTTCAGCACATGGACGGGTGCGTAGCGTCGCGCTGAGTCCGTCGGTGTGTCGGGCGCCGCCGGAGGTGGCTCGTGCCGCCCGGGAGAGTGTCGGCGCCTGCTCGGCCTCACCTATGCTACCTCTGCTCTGTTCGAGCGGGAGGTAGGCGATGGCCTGAGCGCTGGGCCCCGCGCGTCGGCGACCCAGTGGGCGGGCCCCGCCGTTTAAGTGGGGACGGGTCCAATGTTTCCCGTGAACCCATAGCGAAGGCGTACTCGGGGGAAGGCGCCTTCGACGTCACCGATGTCCCCCCGTGCGCCCGTGTAGCTGGGCCGGCCCACAGACCATATGTCGCCCTGTGCAGAGGATAAGGTTAAAGCCTTATTTCCTTTTTCTTTTCCAATCAACTTCAAAAATCCATAAATAATTCAAATTAACTCCAAATTTGATGATTCAAATTTCTAGTAGTTTCTAAGATCATTCCCTACCACATGGTGCTATTGTCACATTTTTACAGAAGAATTTCCTTGACAAATATTTTTCAAATCCTTTTTTTCCATTTCTGTCATAAACTTTAGAAAATTACAGAGGGCTCAAATTTGATCCAAATGCCATGATTCAAGATCCTAGATACTTATAAGTTCATAACTTAGTTTTTCAACATTTTTCCTAATACTTTCCGTGCCACACAAGATAATGAGCCATTTCTTCATATTTGTCAACTTTGCAAATTCATTTCAACTCCAAATCCAGTGAAACCAATTCCTAGATGCTTCTAAAATCATCCTTTATTAAATGGGTGCCTTTGCTCATTTTTCAAAAATATGTTTCTGTACACTTCTTGCAAATCCATAAACCCCTTGATTCCATCATATCAAAATGTTTAGAAATATCCACTGACCAAATTCCAATGAAACCACTCTGGTTAATTTTCATATAACCAGAGATGTCCTCGAAAAGTCAAATCAATATTTTTAGAGCACTTTCATTTCCTGCCTTGTTGTGTTGCTTATTATGGTTGCTTTCGACGATAGTTGATGAAGTAGACGGAATGCTTGGAGTTGGACCAGAGATATTTGAAGACCTCGAAGACTTTGTTAAAACAGGCAAGCAGCCCTTTCACCATGTCTATGAAACCCTTTTTATGCATGACATAGAGCACCATATTGTTGTTGCAATGGAATCATGATGAGGTGGGACCACTTTGATGGTTTGCCTCCGTTACTTCCTCGTTGATACTTGCATCAATCATGACCCTACCTTACTATGAGGGTTATGCCGATGGAAGTAGATAGGTTGCTAAAGTAGTTGCTACGCAAAAAGGGACGGGAATATGCATGGTGATGGAGACAAAGTACTTTCAAAAGACTTTTTCAAAAACCCCATCGGGTGCCACTTATTCCCGGGGGAGATGATGAGTTGGGTAACCACTTGATGACGAAGTGGTGTACCGAGGCAAGTGTGTGTATTGTTTTTCAAAATGGATTGGTTTAAGTTGCGACCGTTATTCCAACCTTACATGCGCAACCACTCTACCCTTTTATGGGAAATGGCATTATTGATTACCTAGGCCGATACTAGCTTGGAGCCTGCATTACTAGTGACGGGAGAGTTGTTGGTGCGCTCTCTCGGGACGGGGTCGTGCTAGGTAGGGCGGCCATGACTGTTTTCACAGGGCACCGGATACACCGTTGTGTCCCCTCTCGGATGTTACGATCTCGAGTAAGTCTCGTATGATGTACATCGTGACGATACAGAATAACAAGTGGACTCCTTGTTAGTGTCGTCTAGGGAAAGATAGTGATCGGGTGCTTACCCCGGGTACTTGAGGTACCGCGGGTCGTCGATGACATGAAAGTTCCCCGGATCTTGTGGGTAAAGTGTGCAACCTCTGCAGAGTGTATAACTATTCGAATAGCCATGTCCACGGTCAAGGACAGTTGTGTAACCACTCTTGGGATACGTCCACTTGTTTACAAACCAGTGTGTGTGGGAAGTACTTCTTGGGTCAAGTCAAAGGACTTGACATGAATGAGTTGGGTTGGAGCCCACTCTATTTATGTTGATATATGTAACCTGTCCTCATGGTTACTTGAATCTTCCTGATGCATGTCTTACAAGTTGTTGAGCATGTAATTGCACTCAAAACTAGCTTTCTGCAAAAAATTACCTATATCATGCATTGTTGTATCTTGAACCAAAACATGGGTTGCTTGCGAGTACATTCAAAGTACTCATTGGCTTGCCACTGGTTATTTAATTGGCCAGTCATGGAAGAACGGGAGTTTGAAGAAGAATTCTTTGGAGACGAACATGCGAACTAGGATGTTTCCCAGTCAGAATGCCTGTAGGGTTAAGGCAGATGGCATGGGTTCTACTTATCGACAAAGATTTCCGCTGCTTGTGTTTCATTTGATGTTCAGCCCTTAAGGCTTTATCAATGTAAGACTTAACCATAATGGTCATAATTTGTGTAAGACGGTATGTATGGATGTAAGACTCTTGTTATTCAGCTTCTGTGTTTTCAGTGAGCATTGATCTCTGGGATCATTGTACACGTGCATTCGGTGATCACGACTTATGAGTCGGGGTGCCCACAGAGCTGGTATCAGAACCATCCTGACTGTAGGAAGCCTTAGTTAGCATGGTCGTTAGTTAGGGTAAAACTAGTTCAAAAACTATTACTAGTTTTCAAAACTATCTATACTTCTCTTCCCTTCTCAGTTCTTCGAAAACTAAGGTATACTTTCCCCATCAATCTCTTCCCTTCAAAATTATTGCAAACGGTCGCTAGCACCCTCAAGCCCCTGACCACGGGATTCCTTGTAATCCTCATGGGTAGCCTAGAAGGATTACACCTTGACAAACACTCACCCACCTCTTCTGAACACAAGATTGGCAACACCATAGCAAGACGATGCAAACAGAAGATACGCCTTTGAAGAATGAGGACTTGAAGACCCAGAGGATGGTGACACCTTGAATTTGCCCAGGATGATGCAACCTTAGCCTATGATGATCATGGCATAGGATATGCAAGATCATGATATACATCGCTAATAGAATAACCATCTCACTACCATTGTTGTATCGGCGACCACCGGTGGATGAGAATCTCGCCATTTGGTCCGCCTCACTATAGTGAGCAGGAAAATGGTTCTCTTCATCCCCTGCTCTTGGTGTCGATGTTGTCATCAACATAACCGACATGATGGACCTCTATTATGCCTTTATAATGTCATTGCATAAAGGACTACCTACCTGGTACCATCGATGGCTTAGAAGACAAAAAGGGGATCGTCGTGATTAAGAACACAATGGAAGACCAAGTCAATGCCAGTTACGAGGAGCCACCTTCACCCCATCACTTCAACATGCGATAAGTTGTTGAAGACTCTTCAGGCTCAACCTGGATTGTTTCATTGAACAACTACAAGAGACGTAGCGACACCTGAGGAAAACCCAGAAGACTGCATGAGGCACAGAGCAAAGCACAACCACTGAATCCAAGAACCCCTAGGGTAGGATGAGTCGTGTACCCCCTATGCGCAGTCAAGTCCGTATGATGGTTCGAATAGAACCATGATTGTGTGTTGCTTGTTTTTATTGGTTTGTGTTTTGATATCAGTTGCACTTTAGCCCTAGGCAACAAGTATGCAACTATATCACCTTCCTTACCTTGTTTCTTTTGTTTGACCCTTTCGGCACTTGTTTGTTTGCACCTGCACTATAGAACCCCCTTTAGGCATCCCCCTGCTCTATGCTACTTTTCCCTCTCATATCTCTCATCAACTGAAGGCTAGCAAGACAATATGCACCAAGAATTCCACCTCGGCAGCCAACTAGCACTGAAGACTTTTGCTACATCCTCCTAGACCAAGTGCAGCCCCGTAGAGTTATGGTTGCCCCTCAAGACTAGAAACCCATTCCTAGACCCTTCGAGACTTCACAAGATACCCCGCCTCGAATCCTTAACCATGTGCTTAACCCACAGAATTGCAAGAAAACAAGTTAAGCTACAGAAGTCCTTGCTTATCACTGGGTTCATTATGGAACTAATTGGCATAGTGAACGAGCACATTATCATCCTAAGGTAGCACCAGAACTGACGATGCCATAGGGAAGACCAGTTTGAGGATATAGGAATAAGGGACAAATGACTTGATGAGTTTTTATCAGAGACCTTGAGGAATTTTCAGAGACTCTTCGGTGGATTATAAGGCTTTCATGTTGGTAGATGAACGTGGCTGGATCACGATTGGTAGAGTAGCATAACTTTCTATGCCCCTGGAGTAAATCGGATTTAGTGGGACAATTAAGACCGCAAGCTGAATTCTTGGAAGAATAAAGATTTGACTTAGCCAGGGGATATTGATAGAAGATAGTTGGCATTACGATAATGACTTGGGGAGACATATAGAAATCGTCGTTGGACATGAGATTTGGATTTAAGTAGGTAATTCTAGTTGAGTATAGATGATGTGTGAGTCTACATGGTTCGGAGTAAATTGGATTTAGACTGATGATCTCGATCATGATACCATGTTTCTTGGAGGACAATAAACTAGGAGATTGGGTTAATTGTTGGAGTTGATTTAGGGATCTATATAAGCTTGACCTTGGACTTTACTTGACCATGATAACGGGAATTGGTGGACTGTCTATAGTAAAGATAACCCTTTTCAAGTATATGAGGATTATAGGACATTAGAAGATCATGTGGAACACCATAAACATTGGATTTGTAGAATTAATGGATTGTGTAGTGGTTGATGGAAGTTAATGGGCTGTTGGAGTTGATTCATAGGAAGGAAACAAGATCTTGGAGTGGTTTACGACGTGTTTCCTTAGGATAGAAATGCTTTATTATGGACCTTGGATCAATAGACTGAGCACTTGGATTGTGGTGATTAAATTCAAGCTTAGCAGCTTATATGCTCTACCCATGGATTTTTAGGGGTAGACATACATATGAGTTTGGGGATTGTAAACATATATGATTTTGTTAGACCTTCCCTCGAGAGTCATGAGGATATGAGTAGCATGAGTGATGTTTGGACTTGACCTATACGAAATGATGCTTTCAGCGGTATAAGGTTATTTGTTTAAAGGACTAGATAAAACAATTGGCATCTCAGGAACTGTGCTTAAGGATAAGATGATAAATGTTCACTCACACACTAGAATCCTTGAAACCCTTAAAGCCCCACCAAGCCACAATATGGTCGGAATCACAACCATGGGCTTTGGCTCTAGGACAAGGAAACATTGGCCAATAGTCAACCATGACCACCACCAATACCCCATTCTACTTTATGTACCCCGTGAACAAAGTCTTCATGGAGTGCTTAGACAAGATAGTCGTCATCATCAGTTGGTGACCTACTTGTCCACCCAAAGACGGAAGAAGAGTCGTTCAGCTAGTCAAGGAACATCTGAAGACTACCATGCCATGGAGGAAGAACTACACCAACCACCATCGTCAAGAAGCAAACTTTCTCATTGAAGACCAGGTGTATCTACAAGCCACCCCTCTCAAAGGAACCGAGCATTTCCAGGGAAAAGGAAAGCTCACCCCAAGATTTATCGGCCCTCTCCAAGATCACCACAAGACGAAGAATAGACAGCTACCAGCTAGACTTATCACCAGAGTCACCCACTATGCACAATGTTTTTCCACACGACACCACTTCGGAAACGTTTCCAACTTCCTAACTAGCCCGACCTTTATAAGGACATCAATCACCGAGCCATCGACCTCCAGCCCAATATGACCTACACAAGAAACCCCAATTGCAATCTGGATCAAGCAAGAACGTCATACACGAAGCCACACCATCAAGTACTTGAAGGTTCAATGGGGAACCACTCGGAAGCAGAAGCAGTATGAGGACGTGAAGACTACCCCAGATCCAAGTTTCCGTATTCCTTTCCGCGCCTAGTCTAGGAATCTCGGGGACGAGATTCTTGTAAGGGGGGTAGGTCTGTCACACCCTGATTTTCAGACCACTACACTTAAGCTAACAATCATGATAAAATGTGGTTTGACAAAAACTTTTGAGTGTTTTGGACCTTGCCTTGATTGGATTTTGTGTGTTGTTTGCAAGTGCTCTAAAAATAAAAATAAATCCTCTAACTCCTATACTTCATCTCCTTGCTCCAAACTCTTGAACCAATGATCATGCCATGTGTATAGGACATAAAAATAATTTCTTACAAAAATAATTTGGCCAAATAGTATTTTGAAAACATAGTTTTGCAAAAACCCCTGAATTAAGGTTTGCACTTCAAGTACCTAATTAAGGGCAGTAAAAATCTTTCCAAAAATATATTTGACTCCTATTAGATATAGGATATCCAGAAACCAAAAAATATAATTTTAAAAGCTATTTTCCTATTTTATTTAAAGGCTTTTTCTTAAGGCCAGAAATGGTCTTAAATAGGTTAAGATTATTTTAAAGCTTGAAAAATATTTGAGAAAAATCATGGAAGCTCAATGGACATATATTATCCATATATATGAGTTTCAACATATGGTCATGATCAAAATATTGGACAAAACCCTCTAGAACCATTTCAGCTCATTTCAAATATTTGAAATATTTCTATAAGAAATATTTTCAAATAAATCCAGGAAAAGTCTAGCATGTCACATATGACATTTTTTATGATCTTTCTAAGTACCATGTCATGGAGAATAGTATAACCCCATGAAACCCTCTCAAAACCACTTCTGTCCTTTTTCAAGTTTGAACATTTTTGCACTGTCAAACATGTCCAAATGATCTCAAACTTGGTGCACATGCTCAAATGGTGTAATAATGCATCTAGACCAAATGGCACAAGTTGGAGAGAATGTTATCTTGATCAAAGTACCCCAAAACCCTTTCTGTCCAGAACCAAATTTGAACAACTCTACATTGCCAAGTGTATCCTTTTGATCTGAATTTTTGTGAACATGTTCAAATCCTCAAATGATGACACTACACCAAGTGGTGCATCAAGGAGAATAGTTTTCGATGACTAAATCTTGAAAAACCGATTTCTGTTGATTTCTAGGGTTTACAAAAGTTGCATTGGCAACTTTGCCCAAATGATCTCAAAATAGGTGGAAGGACCTAATTATATGTGCCATTTCACCCTGTGGAGTCTCATGCCAAATGAAGTTCATTTGCTTACCCAAACAAGAATCAAACACCTTCTGCCACTTTACCAAAATTCCATTTTTGATCACTTCCACTAATCTCCATGACCCTATCTTTTTACCACAGCCCCTCCTAGTTCCCTTCTACCTCCAGTAAAAAGCTCCAACCCCGGTTAAATAATTGAGGAGGGTAAAACCCTGGTTTACCCCTCCCTTTTCACCATGGCAACACCTCTTTTCCTTCCCCCCTTCTTCCTTATGGACTTTCCTTAACTATTAAGCTTTATGGAGCATATCAGAAACTCCTAGGAGCTAGTGGACAGGCTTGACCACGCGCAGAAAGCCATTTGCATGCCATTGCATGCAATGGCCGCGCTCTGGAGCGTGCTACAATGCACCAGGGCACTGTAGCCGCCCTCTGCCCGATGTTCCCGTCGACCTTGGGCACCGGGAACGTGTCCCCCGAGGCCACCTTGGCGTGCGTGACACGCTACGCGGTCGGCCCCCTCCTCCTTCTCTCTCCTTTGAGCCTGCCGTCGCCTGCCCGAGCACCGCCCGACTCGGCCACTCCCTGGCCACGCGGCTCGCCCGCCTCTGACCTCGCCCTGCTCCCCCTCTCACCTCCCTCGCTCCTGGACGGACTCCACGAGCGCCACTGACCCAGCCTGGCCCCTCCCAACGGTCCGAAGGACCGATTCCGCGGGCACCCGTGAGCGCGGCTCGCGGTGCACCATGGCTTTGCCATATAGAGCCTTGTAGAGCCCCTCTTTGGACGCCCCTCACTCTCTTTCTCTCTCATACACCTCCCAGGCCGACCCACACCTCCTCCCGTGCCTTCTTCCTCCTCCTCTGCCGCCATTGCCGCCTCGGACCCCCGCTCAAATTCGAGCCGCCCCAGCCTCCCTTCCTCCTCTAAACTAGTGCACGGCACCCCCCCAAGCCTCCACGGACCTCCCCAACTCCCTAGGACCCCTCCTCTGCAACCGAAACAGGCGCCACCACCAAGCCCGCCACCGCCATCTGCTGCACCTGAAGCCCTGCTCAACTCGGAGCACCGTACCATGCGTTCAGCACATGGACGGGTGCGTAGCGTCGCGCTGAGTCCGTCGGTGTGTCGGGCGCCGCCGGAGGTGGCTCGTGCCGCCCGGGAGAGCGCCGGCGCCCGCTCGGCCTCACCTCCGCTGCCTCTGCTCTGTTCGAGCAGGAGGTAGGCGATGGCCTGAGCGCTGGGCCCCGCGCGTCGGCGACCCAGTGGGCGGGCCCCGCCGTTTAAGTTGAGATGGGTCCAATGTTTCCCGTGAACCCACAGCGAAGGCGTAATCGGGGGAAGGCGCCTTCGACGTCACCGATGTCCCCCCGTGCGTCCGTGCAGCTAGGCCGGCCCACAAACCATCTGTTGCCTTGTGCAGAGGATAAGGTTAAAGCCTTATTTCCTTTTTCTTTTCCAATCAACTTCAAAAATCCATAAATAATTCAAATTAACTCCAAATTTGATGATTCAAATTTCTAGTAGTTTATAAAATCATTCCCTACCACATGGTGCTATTGTCACATTTTTACAGAAGCATTTCCTTCACAAATATTTATCAAATCCTTTTTTTCCATTTCTGTCATAAACTTTAGAAAATCACAGAGGGCTCAAATTTGATCCAAATGCCATTATTCAAGATCCTAGATACTTATAAGTTCATAACTTAGTTTTTCAACATTTTTTCTAATACTTTCTGTGCCACACAAGATAATGAGCCATTTCTTCATATATGTCAACTTTGCAAATTCATAGGAAAATCATTTACACTCCAAATCGAGTGAAACCAATTCCTATATGCTTCTAAAATCATCCTTTGTTAAATGGGTGCCTTTGCTCATTTTTCAAAAATATTTTTCTGTACACTTCTTGCAAATCCAGAAACCCCTTGATTCCATCATATCAAAATGTTCAGAAATATCCGCTGACCAAATTCCAATGAAACCACCTTGGTTAATTTTCATATAACCAGAGATGTCCTTGAAAAGTCAAATCAATATTTTTAGAGCACGTTCATTTCCTGCCTTGTTGTGTTGCTTATTATGGTTGCTTTCGATGATAGTTGACGAAGTAGACGAAATGCTTGGAGTTGGACCAGAGATATTTGAAGACCTCAAAGACTTTGTTAAAACAGGCAAGCAACCCTTTGACCATGTCTATGAAACCCTTTTTATGCATGACATATAGCACCATATTGTTGTTGCTACGGAATCATGATGAGGTGGGACCACTTTGATGGTTTGCCTCCGTTACTTCCTCGTTGATACTTGCATCAAGCATGACCCTACCTTCCTATGAGGGTTATGCCAGTGGGAGTAGATAGGATGCTAAAGTAGTTGCTACGCAAAAAGGGACGGGAATATGCATGGTGATGGAGACAAAGTACTTTCAAAAGACTTTTTCAAAAACCCCATCGGGTGCCACTTATTCCCGGGGGAGATGATGAGTTGGGTAACCACTTGATGACGAAGTGGTGTACCGAGGCAAGTGTGTGTATTGTTTTTCAAAATGGATTGGTTTAAGTTGCGACCGTTATTCCAACCTTACATGCGCAACCACTCTACCCTTTTATGGGAAATGGCATTATTGATTACCTAGGCCGATACTAGCTTGGAGCCTGCATTACTAGTGACGGGAGAGTTGTTGGTGCGCTCTCTCGGGACGGGGTCGTGCTAGGTAGGGCGGCCATGACTGTTTTCACAGGGCACCGGATACACCGTTGTGTCCCCTCTCGGATGTTACGATCTCGAGTAAGTCTCGTATGATGTACATCGTGACGATACAGAATAACAAGTGGACTCCTTGTTAGTGTCGTCTAGGGAAAGATAGTGATCGGGTGCTTACCCCGGGTACTTGAGGTACCGCGGGTCGTCGATGACATGAAAGTTCCCCGGATCTTGTGGGTAAAGTGTGCAACCTCTGCAGAGTGTATAACTATTCGAATAGCCATGTCCACGGTCAAGGACAGTTGTGTAACCGCTCTTGGGATACGTCCACTTGTTTACAAACCAGTGTGTGTGGGAAGTACTTCTTGGGTCAAGTCAAAGGACTTGACATGAATGAGTTGGGTTGGAGCCCACTCTATTTATGTTGATATATGTAACCTGTCCTCATGGTTACTTGAATCTTCCTGATGCATGTCTTACAAGTTGTTGAGCATGTAATTGCACTCAAAACTAGCTTTCTGCAAAAAATTACCTATATCATGCATTGTTGTATCTTGAACCAAAACATGGGTTGCTTGCGAGTACATTCAAAGTACTCATTGGCTTGCCACTGGTTATTTAATTGGCCAGTCATGGAAGAACGGGAGTTTGAAGAAGAATTCTTTGGAGACGAACATGCGAACTAGGATGTTTCCCAGTCAGAATGCCTGTAGGGTTAAGGCAGATGGCATGGGTTCTACTTATCGACAAAGATTTCCGCTGCTTGTGTTTCATTTGATGTTCAGCCCTTAAGGCTTTATCAATGTAAGACTTAACCATAATGGTCATAATTTGTGTAAGACGGTATGTATGGATGTAAGACTCTTGTTATTCAGCTTCTGTGTTTTCAGTGAGCATTGATCTCTGGGATCATTGTACACGTGCATTCGGTGATCACGACTTATGAGTCGGGGTGCCCACAGAGCTGGTATCAGAACCATCCTGACTGTAGGAAGCCTTAGTTAGCATGGTCGTTAGTTAGGGTAAAACTAGTTCAAAAACTATTACTAGTTTTCAAAACTATCTATACTTCTCTTCCCTTCTCAGTTCTTCGAAAACTAAGGTATACTTTCCCCATCAATCTCTTCCCTTCAAAATTATTGCAAACGGTCGCTAGCACCCTCAAGCCCCTGACCACGGGATTCCTTGTAATCCTCATGGGTAGCCTAGAAGGATTACACCTTGACAAACACTCACCCACCTCTTCTGAACACAAGATTGGCAACACCATAGCAAGACGATGCAAACAGAAGATACGCCTTTGAAGAATGAGGACTTGAAGACCCAGAGGATGGTGACACCTTGAATTTGCCCAGGATGATGCAACCTTAGCCTATGATGATCATGGCATAGGATATGCAAGATCATGATATACATCGCTAATAGAATAACCATCTCACTACCATCGCAAATTCATTTCAACTCCAAATCCAGTGAAACCAATTCCTAGATGCTTCTAAAATCATCCTTTATTAAATGGGTGCCTTTGCTCATTTTTCAAAAATATGTTTCTGTACACTTCTTGCAAATCCATAAACCCCTTGATTCCATCATATCAAAATGTTTAGAAATATCCACTGACCAAATTCCAATGAAACCACTCTGGTTAATTTTCATATAACCAGAGATGTCCTCGAAAAGTCAAATCAATATTTTTAGAGCACTTTCATTTCCTGCCTTGTTGTGTTGCTTATTATGGTTGCTTTCGACGATAGTTGATGAAGTAGACGGAATGCTTGGAGTTGGACCAGAGATATTTGAAGACCTCGAAGACTTTGTTAAAACAGGCAAGCAGCCCTTTCACCATGTCTATGAAACCCTTTTTATGCATGACATAGAGCACCATATTGTTGTTGCAATGGAATCATGATGAGGTGGGACCACTTTGATGGTTTGCCTCCGTTACTTCCTCGTTGATACTTGCATCAATCATGACCCTACCTTACTATGAGGGTTATGCCGATGGAAGTAGATAGGTTGCTAAAGTAGTTGCTACGCAAAAAGGGACGGGAATATGCATGGTGATGGAGACAAAGTACTTTCAAAAGACTTTTCGAAAACCCCCATCGGGTGCCACTTATGCCCGGGGGAGATGATGAGTTGGGTAACCACTTGATCACGAAGTGGTGTACCGAGGCAAGTGTGTGTGTTGTTTTTCAAAATGGATTGGTTTAAGTTGCGACCGTTATTCCAACCTTACATGTGCAACCACTCTACCCTTGTATGGGAAAGGGCATTATTGATTACCTAGGCTGATACTAGCTTGGAGCCCGCATTACTAGTGACGGGAGAGTTGTTGGTGCGCTCTCTCGGGACGGGGCCGTGCCAGGTAGGGCGGCCATGACTATTTTCATAGGGCACCGGATACACCGTTGTGTCCCCTCTCGGAGGTTACGATCTCGAGTAAGTCTCGTATGATGTACATTGTGACGATATGGAACAACGAGTGGAGTCCTTGTTTGTGTCGTCTAGGGAAATATAGTGATCGGGTGCTTACCCCGGGTACTTGAGGTGCCGCGGGTCGTGGATGACAGGAAAGTTCCCCGGATCTTGTGGGTAAAGTGTGCAACCTCTGCACAGTGTAAAACTATTCGAATAGCCGTGTCCACGGTCAAGGACAGTTGGGTAACCGCTCTTGGGCTACGTCCACTTGTTTACAAACCAGTGTGTGTGGGAAGTACTTCTTGGGTAAAGTCAAAGGACTTGACATGAATGAGTTGGGTTGGAGCCCACTCTATTTATGTTGATATGTGTAACCTGTCCTCATGGTTACTTGAATCTTCCTGATGCATGTCTTACAAGTTGTTGAGCATGTCATTGCACTCAAAACTAGCTTTCTGCAAAAATTTACCTATATCATTCATTGTTGTATCTTGAACCAAAACATGGGTTGCTTGCGAGTATATTCAAAGTACTCATTGGCTTGCCACTGGTTATTTAATTGGCCAGGCATGGAAGAACAGGAGTTTGAAGAAGAATTCTTTGGAGACGAACATGCGAACTCGGACGTTTCCCAGTCAGAATGCCTGTAGGGTTAAGGCAGATGGCATGGGTTCTACTTATCGACGAAGATTTCCGCTGCTTGTGTTTCATTTGATGTTCAGCCCTTAAGGCTTTATCAATGTAAGACTTGACCATAATGGTCATAATTTGTGTAAGACGGTATGTATGGATGTAAGACTCTTGTTATTCAGCTTTTGTGTGTTCAGTGAGCATTGATCTATGGGATCACTGTACACGTGCATTCGGTGATCACGACTTATGAGTCAGGGTCCCCGCAGCAACACCAGATGCTAGCACTAGGCATTGTCAGAACAAGGGATGTGACAAGTCTCCCCCACTAAACAAGAATCTCGTCCCGAGGTTCAAGTCGTGAGATAACAAGACAGAGGGACACAAGCTAACACAATCTTCACTATCCAGATGCCTTTCTCGAGGGTGTTGATTCATTGCATCACCTTGATCTCGACGTCTTGCTTTGAGAACTACATCCAACATGACAACGAGTAGAAAGGGAGAATTTTAGAAGAATCAATCTTTCTGAGGTTCAAGCAACTTAGGATCATCTTAATGATCACAAGATCAACTCACGGAATGGGACATAGAAACATCTCTGGAGCTGAGAGGCAAAACATGCATCAGGAGGGACGGAGGAAACAATTTGACGAGGGTTTCAAAGTAGCAAGGAAAATTGCCATGATTCCATAACGGGTCACCTTGGGAGAGGTGACTCGTAAAACTATTCCCTTAAGTGGCAAAAAGAATTACTTTTGATGCATAGATCATTGAAACTCTCTATACCATCCTAAGGAAAATCACAATCGATCATTTGAAGGAATTCGAAAGAATGGCATACTCAGCTTGGAAAGGAAACTAGAGTTATAAGACAACTCGACAAACGGAAGGCACATTCCAATTGATACCGAGGATGTAACCTAGTGTCTGAGCGTGCTCTCAAGAACTTGAGCATTTCCATATTCATCAAGGTTTTACCAACATCCGTGGCAAGGATCCTGGCTACACGACATACTATCATGATGACTAGTGATGGATGATGCGGATACAAAGGAAGATAACACCTTCTCAGACTTCCCATTAGCGAGGCTATGGAAATAGAATCTGGATGATCGACCGAAAGACATTTAGCACTCCGCTTCTTCTCTTTAATGTCCTAGCGTAATCCATTCATAGATATGGTTTGATATCTAGAACATCAAGTAAAAGGTCGGACTTAGGGAACACAAAAATCCATAAAGAACAGCTATTGGAAAAAAATTCTACGAGATCCTTATGGGGATGTGGCCAACTTCCTCAATCAAGATACTACAATAATAGGTCTTCCGGCTGGGTGTGTTGGCCACGACATCCACTTTACCGGTTACACAGAGACCAATATTATAGTTCTTGGAGTTTGTTCCAACCATCATATCTGCCTGAGATTTAGATCTGGTTCGTGTCAGGATATTCCAAACTCATCATGTCTAGAAAGAAAAATGAAAGTTTGCAACACAATTCAACGAGATGACATTAAGAGATTCTCGGGGAATGGAATGAACTACGATAGCAAGCTCCAAAACATGAGTTGGTTCTACTACAAACCTATGAACACGCTATCCAAGACAAGCATGACCACGTAGTAGTCTTATAATAAAATACTACCGAGTTCAGGTGGGGAACCATCATCTAGGATATCGAAGTCCTTGCGTAAGTCTAGCTCTTAAGAAGAAACTTCTTCTCCTTGAACAAATCAATCAGTGGCTTGGTGTGCTAGGAACACATACAGAATGGAGGCGACCAACCTATCAAACCATAGAGTACTTCGCACATATGCGTGACTAACTTGGGATGATTCCAGAGGAAACAAAAACAATCTTTCTCGAACTCACGGCGGCAGCTTGCACCAAATGCACATGAATTCAAGGAAGTCACTTCTTCCATCCAAGCATAAGCTTCATGAATGGAACACGAAGGAATTGCTCACAAAGTTTTCAACACTAGGTTGATGTTCAACATGAATCATGGGGGAGACAAAATGCTACTGATGGGCTCAATAGCAACTCATCGGAATTTCCATATCACTGGACTTCCACCATCATGTGACATGGTGATAGCATTGGTCAGACCAAAAGATGTAATGGTGTATGCTGAGGGATCAACCAAGAGTAAGACAACATTATGAACATCATTGGTTCTAATTTGATTGGACGATGGCCCACACTCAAATCAAGGTTTGGGCAAGACGATAGGTTCAACCACCGATCACAAGGACCAATCGATGAAGAAATCATCTTTCTACAACAAGAACACAAACACAAGATATCCCTTTGGAAATGAACTAGGTTACACAAGCTTTTATATTCCTACTCTCCAAGTTATTGTTTAGCTCGACCAACTAGCTCAGGGGTATTCAACACAGATTCTTGGAGAAGGGGTGGTTTACAAGAAACCAACTTGATCACGAACTCAACATAGCAGTCAGGTGACAACCTGGTAATACTTCCGAGAAGATATTCGGAAAATTACGAACCACCGATATGCTAATAAGCTCAAGAACAATCTTGCTTTTCGGGGCAAGACGATATGATCACGAGAGCGAGGGACTGACACAATCCTAACTCGTTGATCGAAGAGTGCACCAGGAGAAATGGACTAGGTAGCACGATTAGTCTTAGAAGGATAATTCAATAACCAGCACGCTAAGAATGAGAGTATTGTCCATTAACTACTAAGCAACGGAATTGCTAGGAGTATAGATTTCACACAACATGATTCACTTGTCGGTATTCCGGTCGCAGCAACACGGGAACCGAGGAATGAACAACGATGGCAAGAGGTATCACTGTATCAAGAATTCATAAGATGGTGTGCAATTCCCATGACTTCCTTGACATAAGACGGTAATACTTCAGGGTAGAACAGACTCAAAAGATGGATTGGCATTTTGATTTGCGATACATAACTATTTTGACCCAACCCTGTATATGGGTGAGGTACTGGAGTTTGTTTCTCCTAATCATTCTGAAATAGAAAGGCTTGACGGACCACTAGAGTAATAGGCATCGATAAACACGATTGCCAACTAGTCCTGACTATCAATTGATAGACAGAGGTCAAAATACAACTAAAGAGAGAGAACTCAAAGGAACATATGGTTTTCTGAGTTGCGCATGGATAGATTTAGTATGTCAAACAAGTTCAACATATTTCTTCCAGATAATCCATGCAGAAAGGTAGGACTGGCAGATTCACAATGCAGAATGGAGGAATCATCAAGAGCAATCTTATTGTGATCTTTTGGTTCAAGAACTTCTGCCATAAGCAGTTCATGGTATTTGGAAGAAGGATATACCATGGACCTCGAGGACTATCGCAAAGGTTACTAATATCCTAAAGGAACTAGCAAACATTATCAACATGAAGTAGGGTGAATCTCGGGTCAAGAACCCAGGAGTAGAATACCTACTACTAAATGGCATCACAGGATGCTTTCGAGAATGGTGGCCAGAATCATCACACCGGGAACACAAAACATGGCTAGTTTACTAGGTAATCTTCTAAGACACCTAGGGTCGTAATATTGACTCCAACATATATGTCGAGGCAATAGAATACCTCAACTCAACAATTAGTGTGATTAACCTAGCCTAAAAGAACCACAAAACCAGAGGGAATGGATTTTAAAAATGCATCAGATGGTTTAGAAACCTGGGATGACTCGGACAACATAACGACTGTAAATGCTCAAAGGACTAGAGACATACTAAAAACATGGTGGCATAACCACTCGGAAGCACAATATAAAGGTACCGAGACCAATTATGAACACATTAAAGTAGTGGAAACTGAACTGGAGCTTAAGTCCAACAATCTTATAAGTCTATGGATTAGTAACACGTCATCCGGATAGATAGATGAGAAGGCCTAGTCCTAAATCCCCGTAGGAAAGATAAGATGACTCAGATCAGAGGGCATGAGGTATAAAAAGTAAAAAGAGCCTTACGTCCCATCCCACAATCAATTTCCCTACATATAACTAAAGCATTTCTAGACTCAACTTCGACCAGTTTGGCTTGGTAATCCCATAGGCAGTCAGGCTTTAATACCAACGATTTCAGGACCCCAATTCTAAGTCACACCGATCTAGCCTATAATACCTCATATCACTTTGCGGCCTCACACACGGTATTCCCACGGGTGTCGCCTTACCATGGCCCGGGACCGTTTGCGCCTTTTGGCTCACGTATATGATAGTATCGCTAGCATCCATATGATAGAGAACCCGGGCCGACATGACTTGTCGTGGACCCAAAGTGGCACTAACTTATGGGGACAGGCATACATGAATCAACATCGAGCATGTCGGTCAACAGCGTGCGAATCCGGGCAGTAGCACTGAGCTAACAGGACTCTGGGAACCCGGGTTGTAGCAGACTAGGCAGGGCTCTGGATGTCACCGCGTGACATTTCCCCGAAGGGATAGACATAGGAACGAAGTGAATCACATGCCGGCCAGTCAAGTGTTCCGGAGCAGTAGTGCTCGGCTAGCAGGACTCCGGTGAACCGGGTTGTAGCGGACTACTATGGTTCATAAAAGCACAAGACTACATTTCCCCATAAGAGAGGCTACCAAGGATAAACAACTAGGTTGTCGGATCCCACACATACCAAGCATTTCAATCATACACACAATATGCTCGATATACGTAAATACAACATGGCATCACAACATAACTCTACGACTCAAGTATTTACTCATTAGGCTCCGAGGAGCCACGTATTACAAACATGGGTCTCATGACTCCAACATACAGAGCATACAAACAACAAGCACATGCGGAAGCTTAACTTGTCTGGTTACAGACAACTACAAATGAAGAAGGCTGAGAAGCCTGACTATCTACAAGACCCTGCCGAGGGCACAAGATCGTAGCTGAGGTAACAAGCTAAACGTCGAAGTCCACGCTAAACTACTAGCGAGACTGACGTCTCTCTGCAAAACATAAAATAAGAAAATGTGAGTACAAATGTACCCAGCAATACTTACATCAGAACTATCTACATATGCATCGGTATCAATAAAGGGGTGGTGGAGTTTAACTGCAGCAAGCCAGCTTTGACTCAATGGCTAACCTGAACTACGACCGCAAGTAACTCTTTTGAGGTGGCGCACATGAGTCCACATATTCACCATATCAATACACCACTATGGATCCGCTCCTGTCTTCCTACGAGAACGCCATCCATAGCACTCACACTTATCTTGCGCATTTTAGAGTATCCACTTTCACTTGTCTATGAACTGTTATAGGCAACCTAGAAGTCCTTTACCACGGACACGGCTATTCGAATACATGATGTTAACCTTGTAGGGGTGTACTTCTTGACACACGCTCTCGCCACTTACCGCCATGTACACGTCATATATCTCGGCAACCTTCAAGCGGAAGCCTGGCGAGGGTGTCGTCCACGGCCTACCTAAAAACTCAAGTCTCTAGTCCAGGTTTATCGCCTATTCAGGTTCCATCCGCAGGGAGTCCGGTCGAGGTTTCCACATACGGCCCCGAACGATGTGTGCAGGGTTCCCAAGACGCCAAACGGGTGTCCGGTACACCATGCCACGTGCCTACCCTATCACCGCCCACCCCTCGGGTCATCGCTGCGCACGACCTCTAGCATACTACAAACACCAGAAACTACATGCAACTCCTGGACAGAGGACAAGGGTGGTTAAGAAGCCGAGAGAGTCAATTAATGATCCCAATGTGTGGTAGTAGCTGTTCATGGATCACAAACATAGAACTCAATTCCTGAGGACGGTTTCAATGAGACAACCCACCATGTACTCCTACGTGGCCTCTCACCGCTACCTTTACCAAATCGTGTTCAACACACTTAGCTCACACACAGTAGAACATGTTCACAACTTTCCAGTTCATCCCCGATGAATTAGACCTGACACAACTCTAAGCAATAGCAGGCATGACAAACAAGCATGAATGAGTAGGCACATTAGGGCTCAAACAACTCCTACTCATGCTAGTGGGTTTCATCAATTTACTATGGCAATGACAGGTCATGCAGAGGAAAGGGGTTCAACTACCGCAACATGTAATAGTTGAATCGTTGTTGTCCTAATGCAGTAAAAGAGAGCAGGAGCGAGAGAGTGGGATTGTATCGGAATGAACAAGGGGGTTTTGCTTGCCTGGCACTTCTGAAGATAGTATAGTTCTTCATCGGTGTCATCGATCTCATCATCGGAACCACGTCTACTGAGAGGGGACAAATACCGGCAACAGAGAAGGAACACAATCAATGCAATGCAACAATATGATGCATAATCATGACATGGAAATATGATGTGGTTTGAGCTAATGCAGCTAAGAACAGAAGGGGTTGAGCTTATTTGAACCAAAGATTCGAATTCAAACTCAAACTATGAATTTATAAAGTGCATTATCATGTTTTGATATGAACAACAAGGTTAAGTTGCTTTGTCATGCATGAACCCAGTACCAATGGATAGATTGGATTATTCTGATCATATTTCATATATAAATTATTTGATTTGGAGCTACGGTTGAATCACTATGATTTTTAGAAGTTAGCACTATTTCCTGGAATTTACTGAATAAGAATAAATCCAGAAAATAATTAACTGCATCAGCACTGCATCACTGGGACATCAGCGGTCAACGGGGACGGTCCAGGTCAAACCTGACTAGTGGGTCCCGCGTGTCAGTGTCAAACTAACTACCCTATTTTAGTTCGTACTAATCAAGAAATTAGTTAGGGGCTGGCCCCACATGTCAGTGACTCGGAGGGGGGGCTCAAACTGGATCAACCCGGGTCAAACTCGCCGGAGTTGACCCGGGGCTCGTCGCCGGCAGGGCTAGAGACGGCGGAGGGGCTCGGGATTCCTCCCCCGGCGACCAAATGGCCGTCGGGGGGCATCTACATGACGCGGGCACTCGTCTGGGTCGAGTAGTGGCGGTGGTTGGGCCTAGGGTGGCCGAAGTCATCGCCTGCGTCGACCTTGGCGGCCGCCGGAGCTCGGGTGAGCTCGGGGTCGATGCTACAGCGGCCGGGGCAGCTCGTGCCGTGCACCTACGTGCTCTAGGCGGCGCGATGAGCAAGATGTACGTGACAGCTGAGCCATTGCGTGGTCGGAGTCACGCCGGCAATGAGCACAGGCGGCGGTGGGTGCCGGTGAGCTCGGTGTGGTGTGTACGGTGCACGAGAGAGGGAATGGAGAGGAGGGGGGGGAAGGGCAGCAGCTCACAGTGGTCTCGACGAGCGGGTTAGAGAGGTCGGGGAAGAGCTGGAGCGGTCATGGCGGCGAGGGGGATCTCCGGCGATGGCGGATCGAGACGGCTCGATGCAGCGTCTCCGGGGCGAGCGAGCGCTCGAGGCTCGGTCAAGGCAAAGCAGTGGACGACGGTGAAGCTTCTGGGCATGGAGAGGGAATGAGTGGACGGTGGTGGCTTCGAGCGTCGCAATGGCGCGGGCACGGCTGCGTCGGCCATGGCGTCCAGGGAGCGAGGGAGAGAGCAAGGGGAAAGAATGGGGTGTCGGCGGGGTCGGGGCGGCGCCGAGGAGTGGCTTTGAGGCGTTTCCGCGCTGTCCAAGCGAGGCAGGCGGCCAGGGAGCTGGGTGGCGAGCTCGGGCACGTCGGTGCTCACCTCTCTGCCTGCCTAGCGAGAGGAAGCAGCTGACTGGCCATTGGCCAACACAATGCTGGACCGCCATGTGGGCCGCATGTAAGTTAGGTAGGTTTGTTGTCCTTTTCTTTTTTATTTCTGTTTTCTAATTCTTCTATAGCTTTAGGGCTTTAATTAAAATACTTAAACCAACTCAAAAATCATGAAACTTCTCAAAGCCACTGTTTGGAATATATCCAACAGTAAACATTTTAGTTTATGATTATTTGGACATTTAAAATATTTTATAGCATTTAAATGCCCAAATGCAAATACTATATGATTTAATTCAGTGACCCGCAGTTGTCCTAGAAAAGTGTGCACCATTCTTGTCATAGGTTCTAGACCAAGGCAAAGATGATGAACATTTTAGAAGGGCATTTTGGGTTCAATGAAAATAATTTTAGTAAACCCTAGTTGGTTTTAGGGGGCTGCTGGGGGTTCTGTCATCCCCATTTCAACTTTCTGACAAAAGTAAACATGACGCAACACCAGATGCTAACACTAGGCATTGTCAAAACTAGGGATGTGACATGTATTTTTTGCCGTGTGGTTGTAGGTGCGCGCACACGATTTAGATGGGACTGCCTGAGCTGCTATGTTGGGGGATCTACTACGACACGTCCCGCTACTTACTCGGCCATGGTTCATCCTCGCAAAAAGACCGATCAACCGGTATATACGTACATGTTCGCGACCAGACAGATAACCCTACGTATGGTTCGATCGGGTGGTGTCGTGGTTCTAAGTCTGACAGCAGAATGGGGGTAGGGATGTAGAGGCAAGATCCTAGCTATGGAGGAGCTGTACACACGAGTTTTACAAGTTCAGGCCCTTCTCGGAGGAACTAACAGCCCTACGTCTCGGAGCCCGGAGGTGGTCGACTGGATTATATGCATGTGAGTTACAGGGGGTGCGAACCCTTGTCACTGAGGAGGGGGTGGCTTATATAGAGTTAGCCAGACCCCTCCGGCCCTCAGTTACGCAGGGTTTAAAGTTCATTAAGATAGGGCGTTACTGGTAACGCTAAGAATAAAGTGACATAAAGATCATTGAAGCTAAATAATGACCAACCGTTGCAATGCGGAGTGGCTTCAGATCTTCTGTCGGTCAGGTGGTAATCTTCACGGTCAAGTGACTTCAAGTCTGTCGAGTGGAACACTTCATGGTCGATTGAAAGATGATTCTTCTTCGAATGCTTCTGGTGATAAAGTGATGTCCTTGGGGAGGGTATCTAGGTCAGGCCTGTGACCCTACCCTAGGTACATGTCTTCGTCATTAGCCCCCGAATGGATCGGGGTTTGAGTGGGGAAGGTGTTGAAAAATACTTCTGACTCGTTTTTACTCTTCGGGTGTGTCTGGTCCTGGATCAACGAACCGAGGTGGCAACGTCAACTTGTTTTTCAGTCGCCTTGATCCATTCTTGTTTTTATCGAGTGAACTTTTACTGGAAGAGCTCCGAGTGCTGATGTGGAGGAGATCTTCTGTCTGACAAGTTGTTCTGCTGTCTGCGGATCTCGGGGGATTCGAATTTCGGGAAGCGCACGGGGCGGAGAAAGCCGCAGTAATCGGGCTGGATAAGGCAGGGCTGCCTCGATTTTTGTGCCGCCTTTTTCGCCACGTATCGCGTGCGCGACTATTGTGGGATTTGATAAGATCGCCTGGGCCTACAAGTCAGTCACTCGGAAGTAACCTCATATAAGGCGCCAAACTGGGGTTTTTGAACAGTACGCCTTCATTCTTCCCCCTCCTTCTCAGATTTCTCCGTCGCACCTGCTCTCGCCCCAATGCTGCTGTTCCGTTCGCGTTTCGTCTGTGGCGATGGGGAAAGAGAAGACGGTGGCTCTGGAGCGTGCGAAGAAGGCGACGGCGAAGGCGAAGGGGAAGAAGTCCAGGCAGGGTGGATCTTCCTCGAGGACCGGCCTGCCGCAGGGCTGGATCCAGGGCGACTGGATCCGCTCGACGATTCGCCAGGACGACATCGACGACCTGGTCGAGGTAGGACTGATTCCCCACGAATCGGCGCGGCTTCCGGGGAACGAGACCGAGCTGCAACCACGTGAGGGTGAGTGCATTCTCCTCGCCACTCACGTCGACCGCGGGTTTTCCTTGCCTCCCCACCCTTTCTTTCGAGGCCTCTTGAATTTCTTTAGGGCGCAACTCCACCACTTTACTCCCAACACCATCGTGTACCTTGCTGCCTTCGTGTCTCTGTGCAAAAATTTCTTGGGTTGCCGACCTCACTGGGGCCTTTTCAAGCACATTTTCACATGTCGCTCCCAGACGGTAAAAAAGGCCAACCCGAGTGATGAGAGGACGCAAGTGATTCAGATGTGCGGGGGTCTTGGGATTCAGATGAAGGGCAAAAGTTCCTTTCCAGCCATGATCCTTCCCGATTCGGTCTGTGGGTGGCAGTCGACCTGATTCTACTGCAAAGACCAGCCAACTCCAGGGTAGTCGACTGGACTTCCTCCTTTTTCCATGGCCCGAGTGGGGAAGCCCTCCCCTTTGAAGGTGATCCCGGAGGAGAAGGCACAAGTTAAGGTGCTGATCGAACGAGTAGTTCAGCTTATCCGTGATGGGGTGACCGGTATGGATTTGTTGGAGGTCTTCCTCCGGTGACGCATCCAACTGCTTCAAGCTCGTGAACATCCAATGTGGATGTATTCGGGAACTGATGACACCACTCTGACCCATCCAGAGGAGGTTGACAAAACCACGTTGGAGGAGTGGCTGATGAGTATCACTTGCAACAAAGATAACCTCAGGGGAGCCAGGAGAGTTCCTCCGCTCGACCAATCTTACGAACCAGACAAGGTCCAATTCTGAACTACAGACCGTAATCTTGATTTAATCGTGCAGCTGTTTATGCTTCGTCGACTGACTTTGTTGTGCTTGTTTTCCTCAAGGCCCTCATCGAAATGTACTCGATGCCCAACGGAGAGTAGGAGAAGAATCCGGAGGGGGAGGCAAGCGAAGGTGAAAGTGGCGAGTGGCATTCTGACGGAGAGGGGAACGAGGAGAGTGACGACTTGAGTGACGGAGAAGAGGTCGATTCGCCTCCTCGCAGGGAAAGGCGATCCAAGCTTGGTCAAGATCCAGTGAGTGCCCGTGACAAGGCGATCATTCAGACTGGGCAGTCGTCGAAGCGTCCTCGGACGTCCTCTCCGGCACCAACTAAGAAGGCCGCAAAGTAGTCCAAGGTTGTAGTGCAGAAGCCTTGAAAGGAGCTGCCAAAAATCAAGATTGACATTCCTGTTGCTTCTGCGTGAGTGTTTTTCTTTCGCTTTTACTCGACGTTCTGTGTTGTTTATCTTTCCTTTGGTTTGACCGAATGAATCTTGAAACTGGCAGTGCCGCTACCTCTGGGACTTCAGCTTATAAAAACGAGGATGAGGAAATGGAAGATGCGGTCACCTCCAATCTGGGTACAATCTTCCTTATTCTGTCTTCCCTTTGTCAACTGAACTGTGATATATCCAATCGGGCAATGTAATTTTGGTGACTGATCTTTTTACAGCTCCCAACGTCATTGACCTCCCCAACGATGATGAGGACGAGCCACAGAGGCCTTTGGGGAGAAGGAACCGCAAAATGTCCGCTGGCAAGACGTCTCAGTCGATGCCGGTGGCGGAACCGGTAGTTCAGGATGCTAGCGATGCCAATCGGACTTCTGTCTCCTTTGCCATACCGCTATCGAGTGCTATACCCTCCGCATCAACTGCCCAAGCTCCTGCCTATCCACCTTCAGTTTTTGCTACACATCACGTCCCAGAGGATGAAGTGGGTGCTGCCAAAGAAGCTATACGCCAAGCGGGCATCATGATGGAAAAGATGAAGATGGTGCGGGACGCCAGCCAGGCTGCTTATGATGCCAGCTCTCCTCTCCAGAGCAACGTTCAGGTTAGCAGATTGTCGACTGACTCTCTTGGCCTGTTCTGTTTAGGATATGGTACTTGAACACTCTTTTTCAAGGATCTTTGCATATGTACTCCCAGTAGGTGTTTCGATTTGTCCCTTGAGCCAATTCGTACTTTGAGCTGAATTTGATGTTGTCGTCGATTGAATTTCTGGACTAGTGGGGGCACGCTGAGTGCACCCACTGGGTGTAGTCCACGAGACTATGATGGACTGCGGGCAGTCGATTGTAGTCTTGGATTTTGAATTTCTTCACTCGGTCTCGTCGGGCCATGTCGAGTGGAATTTTGAACCAGTAGGGGTACGCTGAGTGCACCCACTGTGTGTAGTCCCCGAGACCGTGGTCGCCTGCTGGCAGTCGACTATGGTCTAAAGACTCTGTTTGTTGCTTTCTCTTCTTTTTTTGCACACGCGCTTGGAAAGGCCTTGTCGAGTGTAAACTGAACCTATGGGGGCACGCTAAGTGCACCCACTGGGTGTAGGTCCCGAGACTAATGTTGGATGTTTGATTCGGCAATAGTCTTAGAATTTGTTGTTTTTATCCTTTTACTTCTCCGAAATAACCAATCTTTTTCCCAATCGACTGACCCGTTCCTTGGTTGTAGAAATCTTGTGATCTTGGAGCTCGCTTTGCTGACCTGGAGAAATAGCAGATTCAGATCAACCTTGATCTAGAGTTGGCCAAGACAGAGCTGCAGAAAGCCAAGGATGATGCCACTGGTAAGGAAGACTCGTAGACTAGTTTATCCTTGGTCTAGATTTCATTCTGTTTTTTCTGAATCAAGATTTATTCCTTTTCAGGGAAACTGAACCAGGCCCTGGCGAAAAAGGATCAAGATCTGGCTGCCGTGCAGAAAAAGGTTGATGAGAAAATCGCTTTGGCTGAACAGAAGCTGGCATCAGTCAGCACATTGGAGGAGGAAAACGCCATGGTAAAATCTGCTCTAGACAAAGCCAACAAGGAAGTAACTCGCCTGAAGAGGGACAAGGTCAATCTGAACAAGAAGATGGAAGGCATTGCCCGCAGGAGGAACGATTTGGAGAGTTATCTAAGGAGCCTTGCTAAGAAGTTGTTCGTCAAGCTTGAAGGTAAATTATCTGTTACGACTGGTTTGTCCTCGTTGACTCATCATACAACTATTGACTCACCCTCGGATTGTGCATGCAGAGTTTTGCCGGGACTTCGAGGAGGAGACCGGGCGAATTGAACCAAGCTTGGACCCCATCAACTCTCCCGTGAAAGATGAAGCTGCCATGAACGTGCTCCGACTAGAATCTCGCATCGACGGCGTCGTTGACTATCTTGCTCGCTTGAAGGTCACAACGTCGCGAATCGACACAACACTCTGGCCAAGGGCAACGCTCCAGAACGACCTCGAGTCTCTGATGACTCGACTTAACGAGATCCACAGTCGAGTGCAGGAGTGGAAGAAGTCTTCTGCCCGGTGCGATGCTGACGTGGCTCTATCCTTGGTTCGCGTCCATTGAAAGGAAGCTCGAGAAGAGAAACACCAATAGGCATGACTTCCAATCTTTTATGGAGACTTTCATTGCTGCCGCCACTCAGATTGCCGATGGCATTGACCTGGATGAGTTTGTCGGGCCTGCCAGCCCTCCTCCTACGGAGTGACAAACTTTTATGCTCCACCTTAAATTTGCCTCGAAATGCCGAGTGATTTTTTTAATCGTTAAACTACTTCGGGCTGAACGTCCGAGTACTTTGATTCGTGGTCTTGAACCTTTAGGGTTCGTCTGAACTTGATTTATCTCAGGATACGCTTGCGATTGCTTTTGGAATTTGTTCTTCATTTGGAATGACCTTTGTGTTTGAGATGCAGCCCTGAGGTGAAGACTTCAATCGACTTGCGACTCGTCGTCCTTGCGGATAACGATGGAGCGCATGTTGTATTTGTGGTATAGCTCCGAAGGAGAAGGTTGAAGTCGACCTGCACTTCGTCGTCCTCGCGGATAGGGATGGAGCGCATGTTGTACTTGTGGCGTAGCTCCAAAGGAGAAGTTTGCAGTTGACCTGCACCTCGTCGTCCTTGCGGATAGGGATGGAGCGCACGTTGTACTTGTGGCGTAGCTCCGAAGGAGAAGATTGCGGTTGATCTGCACCTCGTCGTCCTTGCGGATAGGGATGGAGCGCATGTTGTACTTGTGGCGTATCTCCGAAGGAGAAGGTTGCAGTCGACCTTCACCTCGTCGTCCTTGCGGATAGGGATGGAGCGCACGTTGTACTTGTGGTGTAGCTCCAAAGGAGAAGGTTCCAGTCGACCTGCACCTTGTCGTCCTTGTGGATAGGGATGGAGCGCACGTTGTACTTGTGGCGTAGCTCCGAAGGAGAAGGTTTCAGACGACCTGCACCTCGTCGTCCTCGCGGATAGGGATGGAGCGCACGTTGTACTTGTGGCGTAGCTCCGAAGGTGAAGGTTGCAGTCGACCTGCACCTCGTCATACTTGCGGATATGGATGTGTTTCAAACTTAGGCGAGTACTGGACTGCAGCTAAGCCCCCGAGTGGAAGGGTTGCTCGCCACTCGGTAGGATTTTTCATACTTAGGCCAGTACTGGACTGCAGCTAAGCCCCCCGAGTGGGAGGTTTGCTCAGCACTCGATAGGATTTTTTACACTTAGGCGAGTACTGGACTGCAGCTAAGCCCCCGAGTGGGAGGTTTGCTCACCACTCGGTACAATTTTTTATACTTAGGCGAGTACTGGACTGTAGATAAGCCCCCGAGTGGAAGGTTTGCTCACCACTCGGTAGGATTTTTTAAACATAGGCGAGTACTGGACTACAGCTAAGCCCCCGAGTGGGAGGTTTGCTCACCACTCGGTAGGATTTTTTTAAACTTAGGCGAGTACTGGAGTGCAGCTAAGCCTCCGAGTGGGAGGTTTGCTCACCACTCGGTAGGAGTTTTACACTTAGGCGAGTACTGGACTGTAGCTAAGCCCCCGAGTGGGAGGCTTGGTAATCACTCGGTAGGATTTTTTAAACTTAGGCGAGTACTGGACTTCAGCTAAGCCCTGAGTGGGAGGCTTGCTGACCACTTGGCAGGATTTTTTACAATTAGGCAAGTACTGGACTGCAGCTAAGCCCCCGACTGTGTGGTTTGCTCACCACTGGGTAGGATTTTTTAAACTTAGGCGAGTACTGGACTACAGCTAAGCCCCCGAGTGGTAGGTTTTCTCACCACTCGGTAGGATTTTTTTAACTTAGGCGAGTACTAGACTTCAGCTAAGCCCCCGAGTAGGAGGTTTGCTCACCACTCGGTAGGATTTTCTAAACTTAGGCGAGTACTGGATTGAAGCTAAGCCCCCGAGTGGGAGGTTTGCTCACCACTCGGTAGGATTTTTTAAACTTAGGCGAAATGGATTCGCGGCTAAGCCCCCGAGTGGGAGGCTTGCTCACCACTCGGTAGGATTTTTCATACTTAGGCGAAACGGATTCACGACTAAGCCCCCGAGTGGGAGGCTTGCTCACCACTCGGTAGGATTTTCAAACTTAGGCCAAACGAATCCGCGGCTAAGCCCCCGAGTGGGAGGCTTGCTCACCATCGGTATTATTTTTCCGAACTTAGGTGAAACGAATTCGGAGCTAAGTCAACCACTAGGGGATTTTCAACACAAACAAAAGCAACAACAATCGTTTGGGAAGACTGTAAAGCTTTCGTCTTTGATAAACATACTACAAAAGTATTTCTTATTACATCTCACTCGAATAAGTGCTTAAGTATAAAAGGGGTGGAGAAGCTCCGCATTACAAGCCCGTGGCTCGTCTTTCTTATGCTCGATATTGTAAAGATGATATGCTCCGTTGTGGAGAACTCTGGTGATGATGATGGGACCTTCCCAAGCAGGGGCGAGCTTGTGTGGTTTCTGCTGATCCACTTGAAGAACCAAGTCTCCCTCTTGAAAGGCTCGACCCCTTACGTTTCTAGTGTGGAATCGACGAAAGTCTTGCTGATAAATGGTCGACCGGATTAAAGCCATCTCTCGTTCTTCCTCTAGGAGATCGAATGCGTCTTGTCGGGCCTATTCTGCTTCATCTTCAGAGAAAAGCTCGACTCGAGGTGCATTGTGAAGCAAGTCACTCGGTAGAACAGCTTCAGCTCCATAGACTAAGAAGAACGGAGTCCGGCCAGTCGACCGATTAGGAGTTGTCCTCAATCCCCAAAGGACTGTGGAAGTTTGTCGACCCAGGCGCCTGCTGCGTGCTTGATATCTCGCATTAATCGGGGTTTCAGTCCTTTGAGAATCAGGCCATTTGCTCTTTCTGCTTGTCCATTCGACTGGGGATGGGCGACTGAAGCATAGTCGACTCGTGTGCCTTGGGAGACGTAGAAGGTTCTGAACTCATCAGAATCTAAGTTCGACCCATTGTTAGTGATGATGTTGTGCGGAACCCCATATCTGAATGTCAACTCTTTGATGAAGCTGACGGCAGTACTGGCTTCAAGATTCTTGATAGGCTTGGCTTCAATCCATTTGGTAAACTTGTCGACTGCTACAAGCACATGAGTGAAACCGCTCCTACCAGTTCTGAGTGGTCCAACCATGTCTAATCCCCAAACAGCCACCCCCTCACCCTAGTCTAGTGGTGGGGGTGGCTTATATAGAGTGCGCCACCGCCTCACCCCTTATGTTACACGGTGGAGCATCAATGGCATAATGCCTGCCCACTACAAAATCGTCATGCTGACTATTGGTGTTCGCATATCCGAGTGAGTTACACGGCTGAGTGGAATGAGCTCGTCGAGTGGAGTGTCGTGCTCCGCGTGGTTGTTGCCGTCCGAGTGACTTTCAAGTTGCGGTACATCTGAAAGGTGATCTGGCCCAGGGGCCCAGTACAAAGTGTACGGTGTCCATGGGTAGGGTCTTTAGGTCAGGCCTGTTACCCTACCCCCAATACATGTCCTCGTCATTAGCCCCCGAATCGGTCGAGGTTGAGCGGGTCGAGTCGAGGTGAATTCCCAGATGAGTCGAGTGCTACGGAGGCACTATGAACTCCCTTTGGTCACCCGACGGTCTTATCTCCACGTGTTGCCTTGACGGATTCTAGTATGCATGGTGTCCGAGCGAAATAAGCTCAAACGGGTCCGCGGAGGAGCGTTAAACTCACCCTATAGCAAATATTTTTGGAGTGATTTGGAGCTGGTCCTGCATCAAGTAACTGATGACTCGGAATTTCTTTACGACTGGAACGTGTCTTTTTTTGTTGTTTGGCCGTCACTCGGACCGGGCGGACCGTTCCGAGTGGATACCATTCCAGTGGGGGCAAGCTGAGTTTGGAGCTGGTCCTGCATCGAGTAACTGATTACTCGGAATTTCTTCATGCTTGGAACGTGTCTTTTTTTTGTTTGGCCGTCACTCAGACCGGGCGGACCGTTTCAAGTGGGGGCACGCTGAGTGCACCCACTGGGTGTAGTCCCCAAGACTGCCGTCGACTACGGGCAGTCAGCGGGAGTCTTAGAGCCTGTCTTTTTTGTTGTTGTTTGGCCGTCACTCGGACCAGGAGGACTATTCCGAGTGGATACCAACAGTCGGTGGAAGTCTTAGAGCCTGTCTTTTTTGTTGTTGTTCATCACTCGGACTTGCCATGCCGTACCGAGTGGAGATTACTCCAGTGGGGGCACGCTGAGTGCACCCACTGGGTGTAGTCCCCGAGATCGCCGTCGACTGTGGGCAGTTGGCGGGGGTCTGAGAGAACTAAAAATCTTCTTAGATGGTACTGATCGAACTTGTTCTTCTCTGACTCAGAGGTCGAGTGATTCTGGAGCTTGTTTTGCAGCGAGCAAAATGTTTCTTTCTGAGTTCTCTTCCTGTGGGGCCACGCTGAGTGCACCCACTGCGTGTAGTCCCCGAGCCTCTGTCGTACAAGATGAGCCTGGCAGAGGGTTTAAGTGTCCTGGTAAACCTCCACGCAGTCGACACGGTAAATATCTTTTTAGTCTGAAATTGAGTCAGCCGGATGCATCTTCAAGCACTTGACATGGTAAATAAGCTCATCCTGGAGCTAAGTCAGTCGTACTGATCTTTGTGCACTCGGCACGGTAAATAAATTCAGCCTTGAACTCGATCAAGAAGGTGAATCTTCGTGCTCTCGGCACGGTGAATGAATTCGGCTTTGAAACTGCCGACTGTAGAAAAAAGTCGGACACTCCAGGGAGTAATCGTTCCAGTAGTACTTCTTATATTGACCGTTAGATTTTGCGTGAAAGGGGTATTTGCAAGAGTACATTGTATCCGTAGAGGAGCTTCGTTTTCACCCTTTTGCATGAAAGGGGTATTTGTCCGAGTGGACATACTTCCCGACTGATCGGGGTATGTTGACTGCATGGAAAAACTTGGTGGCACTGGTATGTCTCCTAGAGGAGATAGACTATTGGTCTGACATGGACGTGCTATGAAACCCGAGTGGTGAGGCTAGTGTGTGGGCTGACTCTCTGGAGGGAGGTCACTCATTATCCCAGGGGAACACCAGCACATGCCATCTCTGAGTCCAAGTTTGGGAAACTGATGCCTTGGAGCCTAGGATAAGGGTCAAGTGTATCCGTAGAGGAGCATTGTTTTCACCCTTTGCAGTCTTAAAGATGACTTCAGGTAATGATTTGGGCGATCATCCGAGTGAACAGTACTACCCTTATATATTTTCGGCGGACCGAGCATGTATGGTCAGAAGAATATTCCTGATGTGATCAATAGGTTGACCAAATGGGCGTAACCCATGAGGGCCATATGGCCCAGGGCCGTGCGAAGCCCCCGAGTGATGCTCGAAAAAGGTAAGCTTGCTATAGAGTGTGATATGAGGTTTGAACATATGAGTAACTTAGTTATTCCAGTGTTGGGGGTGTAGAGGTGAGGACATGTCCAACTGATGGTGACGCGTGGGGCGGCCGACGAGCGAGGACATGTACAACCGAGTGGCGACGCACGGGGCAGCCGAGTGCTGAAGATGTGCAGATCCGAGTGGTGACGCGTGGGGCGGCTGAGTGGTGAAGACGTGCACAACCGAGTGACAACGCACGGGGCGGCAGAGGCGTGAAGACGTGCACAACCGAGCGGCGACGCACGGGGCGGCCGAGTGATGCTATGCGAGGTGGCTGAGTGAAGGACTAAGTGTCCAGCCATGTGGCAAAAATGGTCCTTGAAGGAGGTAGGCAGATACTTTCGAAGCTGATGTAGCGACGAGGTCGATGTAGTGTGGCTGCGGTGCAACAAGACCGGCGCGACAACTGAGTCTGAGTAGGAATGAAGATGGCGCGTAGAGTGTATGGGTGATTATGTAATTTGTCAAAGTGACGGATCGAATGTACTTTTTGAAGTGAAGGGTTTGTCTGGTGATGAAGTACTCGACCACTTAGGAGAGTGTCATTCCGAATGAGCTGCAGCTCCCGAGTGCGGCGTAGTCCCCGAGCGTACTATAGGCTTCGACAACGGACGTGCCGGAATACGAGAAATATAGTTTTGAATGGATAATTTGTAATTCATCAAGTCGGACTCGGGTAAAGATGAGGAGAGTCTTCCGAGTGATGCTCGAAAGAGGCAAACTCGCAAGGAGTGAAGTGTGCAGTTTAATTATAAAAGGGACTTATCAGTCTCATGCCTGACGAGGGGTAGGTCATTGATATGATGAAGAGGATTCCTCTGAGGGGTTGGCCCAGTGTGTTTGAAGCCAACAGGTGACATGGTCGGTGTTGTGGTGTGCTAGGACCGGTAGGGAGACTGATTTCAAGCAGTGATGAAGTTGGCACATAGGGTCGTCGAGTGATCGCGTAACTTGTGTAAGAAAAATGGCACAAGCCAATGAAATAATTTCTCGAGGAAATTTGATGTGTGCTGAAATGATTTGTGTAAATAACAGCCATAGACACCCACTAGGAGTGCAAGGGGCTTGCTGGTTCGAAACCAACAAGATTCTAGAAGAGTGAAGGATCTAGTCGAACTTGACGAAGTGAAGGATCCAACTGGACATGTTGGAGTGCTGGCTCAAATAAAATGGAAGTGTAGTGTTCCGACTGAGTTCCAGCCCCCAAGGACTGATGCAAACTTGAAATGAAGAACACGTGGTGTTCGTGAATGACGTATGCGTTAAAAATGGAAGTTGGACTCAGGAGTGAGTACTAAGCAAGTATGTGAAAATAAGAAACCGAACGTAGGGGCACACTCGGTGGCGTGGCCTCCAAGTGAGCATGATTTGTGAATTACGGGATACTCATGCACGGGAAAATAATAGAATGTAGTGTTAGAATGACTTAGCTGTCTGAAGGCGCACGAGTGGCCGAGTGGTGAAGATGTGTTCAACTGATGGCAATGCGAGGGGCGACCGATTGATGTAGATGTGTCCAACTGAGTGGCGATGCACGGGGTGGCCGAGTGGTGATGAGTTGACCAACCAAGTGGTGACGCGCGGGGCGGCCGAGTGGTCAAGAGGTGAACAACCGAGTGGCGACGCGCAGGGCGGCCGAGTGGTTACGAGGTGACCAACCAATGGCGATGCGCAGGATGGCCCAGTGGTTATGAGGTGACCAACCGAGTGGCGACGCGCAAGGCGGTTGAGTGGTTATAAGGTGACCAACCTATGGCGACGCGCGGGGCGGCCGAGTGGTTATGAGGTGACTAACCGAGTGGCGACGCGCGGGGCGGCCGAGTGTTTATGAGGTGACCAACCGATGGCGACGCGCAGGGCAGCCGAGTGGTTATGAGGTGACCAACCTAAGGCGACGCGCGGGGCGGCCAAGCGGTTATGAGGTGACCAACCGAGTGGCGACGCGCGGGGCGGCCCAGTGGTTATGAGGTGACCAACTAATTGGCGACGGGCGGGGCGGCCTAGTGGTTATGAGGTGACCAACCAATGGCAACACGCGGGGCGGCCAAGTGGTTATGAGGTGACCAACCGATGGCGACGCGCGGGGCGGACGAGTGGTTATGAGGTGACCAACCGATGGCGACGCGTGGGGCGGCCGAGTGGTTATGAGGTGACCAACCGATGGCGACGCGCGGGGCGCCCGAGTGGTTATGAGGTGACCAACCGATGGCGACGCGCGGGTGGCTGAGTGGTTATGAGGTGACCAACTGAGTGGCTACGCGCGGGGCGGCCCAGTGGTTATGAGGTGACCAACCTATGGCGACGCGCGGGGCAGCCGAGTGATGTAGACGCGTCCCGCAGAGTGGCGATGAGCGGGGCGTCCGAGTGACGTAGACGCGTGGCGCGGAGTGACGATGCGTGGGGCGTCCGAGTGATGTAGACGCGTGGAGCGGAGTGACGTGCGCGGGGCGTCCAAGTGATGTAGACGCGTCCCGCGGGTTGGCGACGCGCGAGGCGTCCGAGTGATAGAGACGCGTCCCGTGTAGTAGCGACGAGTGGGGCGTCCGAGTGATGTAGACGCGTCCCGCAGAGTGGCGATGTGTGGGGCCTCCGAGTGATGTAGACGCGTCCCACGGAGTGGGGACGCGCGAGGCGTCCGAGTGATGTAGACACGTCCCGCGGAGTGGCGACGAGCGGGGCGTCCGAGTGACGTAGACACGTCCCACAGAGTGGCGACACGTGGAGCGTCAGGGTGATGTTGATGCGTGCCGCGGAGTGACAATGCATGGGGCGTCTAGTTGAAGTAGAGGTGTCCCGCGGAGTGGTGACGTACGGGGCGTCCGAGTGGTTGCTGGAGCAAAACGTCTTTGTCCGACTGCCGTAGTGGTTTGTTAACCATCCGAGTAAATTCGTCCAAGCATGCGCGCGAATCGTTCGAGTGGACGGTCATTCAAGTGTGCTTTAGTCCCATCTGAATGAACCTGAGTTCAAACAGAAAAGGGACTGTTAAGCAATTGCACAGTAATTTTAGAAATAAATTATAAAATGATCGGAGAGGATAAGGTACTTAATCCTCTGTCGAGTGGCTGGGACTTGTTTCGCCGGGTTCGTTGTAGACGTTGCAGATGAGGCTGGAGATTGCGACAAGCTGGACGGCGCTGGTGGCCGTGCGTGGAGGTTTGATGATGGCCATGCAGACAAAGCCGGAAATAACAATGAGGCAGATGGCGCTGGTGACTGCATGTTGAAGCCAACCAACCGAGTAGCCTGCACGTTAATTGTCCAGAGAGCAAAAATCATCTCCGGGCTGGCCGCTTGAGTGAACCTATTCGTTAGCCAGTCGAGTGAAAAGGTGAATCGATCGAGTGAACCATAGTTAGGCTGCGATACGGTCACCACACCATCAGCCGAGTTGAATAAATGGCGAGTTAGTCAATCGACGTTGTTCGTCTCAGTAAGCCTGCAAGTTAGTACATCCATGAATATTTTTTGCTGGACTAAAGGGTCCATGCACAGATGCTATTTTGCAATGATTAAAGACCACAGATGGCCGTGCATGCACGCATGCATAGCCGGTCGAGTACTATTTTGCAGGGAGTAAAGACCACGGATGGCCGTGTAAGCATGCACAGATTAATCGGTGTGGAAACCGAAGGCTAAGCAATTAGGCCATTAATTTGCTGGAAAAGCGGGGGCATCAATAACCGTAATTTGGTAACAGAACCCTCCCCTAATTGACCGCTTAATGATGTGATTACCTTAATGAAATGGTACCTGGCTAATGACATGCACTTGGTTTAGAGGGTTACGTACTCTCCCATGTAGACGACGTAGAGGAAACAGGCGCAGGTGATGACGCAGCACGTGCCCCTGGAGATGTGAGAGAGGGTCGGCAAGCCAACGAGCTCGTCGTAGGGCGGCGAGAACGGTGCGGCACCGACGAGCTCGTCGCAGGGCGGCCAGAATGGCGCGGGGCCGACGAGCTCGCCGCAGGGCGGCCAGAACGGCGTGGCGCCGGCGAGCTCGTCGCAGGGCAACCAACATGGCGCGGGGCCGATGAGTGTGCCGTGGGATGGGCGAGTACGGCGCTTGGCCGGCGAACGCGGCGCGGGGCCGGCAAGCGCATTGCCGGGCGGGCGAGCGCGGTGCAGCATGTCACCGCTCCGGGAGCCGGACGGGATTGATCCCTACGCATCTTCATCCGCACGTGCGGCGACGATGCGTCGAAGAGAGGCAACGGCGTTCGCATGCGAGGTCGAAGACGACCTTGTTCTTAGCAAAGGCGAGACACATCATAAGTAAAAAGAGGAATAGATGTAAGAATTACTACAAACCATTCACATCATGGTTCGATAGATGCCATGCCCCACGGTGGGCGCCAACTGTCGTGGTTCTAAGTCTGACAGTAGAATGGGGGGTAGGGATGTAGAGGCAAGATCCTAGCTATGGAGGAGTTGTGCACGCGAGTTTTACGAGTTCAAGCCCTTCTCAGAGGAAGTAACAGCCCTACGTCTCGGAGCCCGGAGGTGGTCGACTGGATTATATGCGTGTGAGTTACAGGGGGTGCGAACCCTTGTCACTGAGGAGGGGGTGGCTTATATAGAGTTTGCCAGACCCCTCCGGCCCTCAGTTACGCAGGGTTTAAAGTTCATTAAGATAGTGCGTTACTGGTAACGCTAAGAATAAAATGACATAAAGATCATTAAACCTACATAATGACCGACCATTGCAATGCGGAGTGGCTTCAGATCTACTGTCGGTCGAGTGGTAATCTTCACAGTCGAGTGACTTCGAGTCTGTCGAGTGGAACACTTCATGGTCGATTGAAAGATGATTCTTCTTCGAATGCTTCTGGTGATAAAGTGATGTCCTTGGGGAGGGTATCTAGGTCAGGCCTGTGACCCTACCCTAGGTACATGTCTCCGTCAGGTGGGTCCCAGCTGCAGGAAGGATAAGGAGGAACTCCCTTGCGTGCGAAGATATATGTGATGGGTCCAAGCTGTCAGGGGGAGGAATTATTTTTTTGCGCGTAATAAGGAGGCAACTTCCTTGCGGGCGAAGATGTAGCTGGTGGGTCCTGCTATCAGCTTCACCGCACTCCCTTGCGCGTATTAAGGAGACAACGTTGACCACGCCGCGGCGAGAGCACCAAGGTGGTGGACGACGGCGAGGCCTGCTAAGGGAACGATTAGGAGCCGAGGAAGACGAGGCAGTGGATGCCCACACGAAGGGGAGTACCAGGGTTCACTGGTTCCGCTGCGGTGTGAGGCTGTCGTCGCAAGAGAATAACATGGGGTGTGGGTGAGTAGAGGGAAGGCCAGGCTGATGGTGGGATTAGGGTGGGGCGATGAGGCTTGCGCAGCAACACTGCTACTGATACGTCTCCAATGTATCTATAATTTTTGATTGTTCCATGCTGTTATATTATCGTTCTTGGATGTTTTACAATCATTTTATGACAACTTTATATCATTTTTGGGACTAACCTATTGACATAGTGGCCAGTGCTAGTTGCTGTTTTTTGCTTGTTTTTTACTTCACAGAAAATCAATACCAAACGGAGTCCAAATGCAGCGAAACTTTTTGGAGATGTTTTTTGGACCAGAAGAAACAAGTTGGGCCAAGGAAGTACAAGAGGGGGGCTTCGAGGGGAGCACAACCCACCTGGGCGCACCTGGGCTCCCTGGCGCGCCCTGGTGGATTGTGCCCACCTTGGCCGCCTCCCGCACCGCCTCTTTGCTCTATAAATACCCCAATATTCCAAAAACCCTAGGGGAGTCGACGAAACATAATTCCAGCCGCCGCAAGTTCCAGAAACCACAGATCCAATCTACACACCATCATAGAGGGGTTCATCATCCTCATTGGTGCCTCTCTAATGATGCATGAGTAGTTCATTGTAGACCTACGGGTCCATAGTTAGTATCTAGATGGCTTCCTCTCTCTCTTTTTTGATTCTCAATACAATGGTCTCTTCGAGATCTATTTGATGTAACTCTTTTTGTGGTGTGTTTGTTGGGAACCGATGAACTTTGAGTTTATGATCAAATCTATATTTTTATCCATGTAAGTTATTTGAGTTCCTCTCTTATATGCATGATTGCTTATAGCCTATCATTTCTTCTTCGAATCTTTGGTTTAGTTAGGCCACTAGATCAATATTTCTTGCCATGGAAAGAGGTGCTTTGTGATGGGTTTGATCTTACGGTGCTCAATCCTAGGGACATAAGGGGAAATGACACGTATGTACCGTTGCTATTAAGGATAACACGATGGGGTAAAATCTATTCCTACATGAATAGATCTTGTCTACATCATGTCATCGTTCTTATTGCATTACTCCTTTTCTCCATGAACTTAATACACTAGATGCATGCTGGATAGTGGTCGATGTGGAGAGTAATAATAGTAGATGCAGGAAGGAGTCGGTCTACAAATCTTGGACGTGATGCCTATATAATGGTCATTGCCTGGATATTGTCATAATTATTTGAAGTTCTATCAATTGCTCAACATTAATTTGTTTATCCGCCGTATGCTATTTTTCTTGAGAGAAGCTACAAGTGAAATCTACGGCCCCCAGGTCTCTTCCTTATCATATTTGCCTCCGAGATCTATTTTTTCACTTTTATTTTCAGATCTATCAATCCAAAAACACAAAAATACCTTGCTGAAAATTTTCTTTATTTATTTTATCTCGCGTTCCCGCAAGATCTATTTATCCAATCAACTACGATTTTATCTATCGTTTTACCCGGGAGGGATTGACAACCCCTCTTTTACGTCGGGTTTCAAGTATTTGTTCTTTCTGTGCAAGTACCATTGAAGTAGTGTTGCGTGGTTCTCCAACTGGTTCGATAACCTTGTTCTCATCATTGAGAGAAATACCTACCGTAGTTGTGATGTATCATCCCTTCCTCTTCGGGGAAATACCGACGTAGTTCAAGCCGCATCAAAAGGAATTTCTGGCACCGTTGCCGGGGAGACATCATCAACATCTACCAGGTTGCTAATGAAAAATCAAATCTCCTTGCAATTTACATTATTTGCCATTTGCCTCTCGTTTTCATCTCCCCCACTTCACAAAAATATGCCGTTTTATTCGCCCTCTTTTTCATACGCCATTTACACGTCAGATCTGTTTCTGTGTGCAATCTTTTTTATGTAGTCACCATGACTCAAGAAAACACCAAGTTGTGCAATTTTTCCAACACCAATAATAATGATTTTATTAGCACACTGGTTGCTCCTCCCACCACTAGTGCGTAGTCTTGTATTATTAATGCCACTTTGTTGAATCATGCTATGAAAGATCAATTTTCCAGTACAGCTAACGAGGATGCCGCGTCCCATCTTAACACATTCGTGGAATTATGCGATATGCAAAAGAATAAGATGTGGACAATGATATTGTGAAGTTGAAATTTGATAATCCCCAAGTTTAGGGAATCATCGTAGCAATTTCCAAAGGTGGAAGTGATAAGTATGGAGTGTCGAACCCACAAGGAGCTAAAGGTAAGATCAACATTCTCTCAAGCCCTGTCTGCCACTGATACGACTCTACGTGCACCAAACGTTTCCTTCCAACTAGAAACGAGAAATAAAACTATGTTGTGGGTATGAAGAGGATAACTTTGCATGATATCGGAGAGCTAAAATATAAAAGTAGTTGTTGTTATCATAAAGTTAGAATATATTACTAAATATTATAAATAGCGAGTGTGGAATAATGGTGGATCGGTGGGCAGAATTGTCCTGGGCAATCGTTACCAAGACCGATAGTCGACATTGCAATTTCATATGAGGGAGAGGCATAAGCTAACATACTTTCTCTACTTGGATCATATGCACTTATGATTGGAACTCTAGCAAGCATCCGCAACTACTAAAGATCATTAAGGTAAAACCCAGCCATAGCTTTAAAGCATCAAGTCCTCTTTATTCCCATACGCAACAATCCCTCTTACTCGGGTTTGTGTTTCAGTCACTCACCAACCCACTATAAGCGAATCATGAATGTCTTGCAACACCCTATAGCGCGAATCCCTCACGCTTGTGCGACACGGAGGGCACCATAGGACAGCACCAAAATAAAACATACAACTCGTACCACTCTATATCATCAATCAACCCAAGGACAAAAGATATCTACTCAAAACATCATAAGATGGCAACACATCACTGGATCATAATATGTAGCATAAAGCACCACGTTCAAGTAGGGATTACAGCGGGGTGCGAGAGAGTGGACCGCTGTAGGATCGAAAGTATGTCTAGAGGGGGTGATTAGACTACTTGACCAAATAAAAATCTATCCTTTTCCAAATTTTAGTTCTTGGCAGATTTTGGCTATCTTAGCACAAGTCAAGCAATCTTCACACAATTCAATCAAGCATGCAAAGAGTATATGAGCAGCGGAAAGTAAAGCATGCAACTTGCAAGAATGTAAAGGGAAGGGTTTGGAGGATTCAAACGCAATTGGAGACACGGATGTTTTTGTCGTGGTTCCGATAGGTGGTGCTATCGTACATCCACGTTGATGGAGACTTCAACCCATGGAGAGTAACGGTCGCGCGAGTCCATGGAGGGCTCCACCCACGAAGGGTCCATGAAGAAGCAACCTTGTCTATTCCATCATGGCCGTCGCCCACGAAGGACTTGCCTCACTAGCGGTAGATCTTCACAAAGTAGGCGATCTCCTTTCCCTTACAAACTCCTTGGTTCAACTCCACAATCTTGTCGGAGGCTCCCAAGTGACACCTAGCCAATCTAGGAGACACAATTCTCCAAGAAGAACAAATGGTGTGTTGATGATGAACTCCTTGCTCTTGTGCTTCAAATGATAGTCTCCCCAACACTCAACTCTCTCTCACAGGATTTGGATTTGGTGGAAAGAAGATTTGAGTGGAAAGCAACTTGGGGAAGGCTAGAGATCAAGATTCATATGGTAGGAATGGAATATCTTCAGCTCAACACAAGTGTAGGTGGTTCTCTCTCAGAAAATGTGTATTGGAAGTGAAGATCTGTTCTGATGGCTCTCTCCACGAATGAAGAGTGGGTGGAGGGGTATATATAGCCTCCACACAAAATCTAACCGTTACACACAATCTGCTAAACTCGGTGGGACCGAATCATTAAACTCGGTCGGACCGATTCAGCAAACCTAGTGACCGTTAGGATTTTCGGTGGGACTGAGATGCAACTCGGTAGGACCGATATGGTTAGGATTAGGGCATAACGTAATCTCGGTGTGACCGATTACACAAACTCGGTGGGACCGATTTTGGTAATAAGCTAACCAGAGAGTTGGTCAGGTAAACTCGGTGGGACCGATTCGCTCTTTTCGGTGAGACCGAAATGTTACGAAAGGGAAACAGTGAGTTTACATTGCAATCTCGGTGGGACCGATCGCTCACTTCGGTTGGACCGAAACATTACAAAGGGAAACAGAGAAATTGCAATCCCATCTCGGTGAGACCGACATCCCTATCGGTGAAACCGATTTGCTAGGGTTTGTCGCAGTGGCTATGACATGTGAAACTCGGTGGCTCCGGATAGGAAGAATCGGTGGGGCCGAGTTTGACTTTAGGTTTGGGTCATATGTGGATATGGAAAGGTAGTTGAGGATTTTGGAGCATATCACTAAGCACATGAAGCAAGAGGCTCATTAAGCAACACCTCATCCCTCCTTAATAGTATGGGCTTTTCCTATGGACTCAATGTGATCTTGGATCACTAAAAATGTAAAATGTAGAGTCTTGTTCTTGAAGCTTGAGCCAATCCTTTGTCCTTGTAATTTTGAGGGATCCACTTTCCTCATCCATGCCATGCCATCCATTGAGCTTTTCTAAAATATTCATCTTGGAATGATGTTAGCCCAATGAGCTATATGTTGTTAGGAATTACCAAAACCACCCAGGGATAGTTGCACTTTCAATATCCCCCTTTTTGGTAATTGATGACAACATATAGATCAAAGCTTCGACAAATGATAATAAGATTGGAATATATCATCGCTTTGAGAAGTATGTGATAAGTAAGAGCTCCCCCTAAATTTGTGCATATTTAAGATTTGCTTTGGACTGCAAATGCACAATGAGTTAGGATCATGGGTTACTCTTCCATGTCACATACATCTTGGTGGAGCGCTCAAAATGATAAGAGTTAAATGCATGCACTCATCACCAAGCAAAGTGAATGATCAACATAAGGATAAATTGATAGTAACATCCAACAAGCACTAAATGTAGCTTATGATCAAACACATGATCATCAATGTCTCACAAATCATGGCATTGTATCTCAAACACTCAAAAGCAAATAAAGTATCAACCAAAAGACAAGAGAGAACAAAATGCAAACTCTCTCTCTCGAAGCCTATGATCTATACATTTTTCTCCCCCTTTGTCAACAAGTAACCAAAAAGTTCATAGAAAATGCATAGGACTAAACGACTCTCAGGCTTGGTCTTCTAGTGGTGGTGTCCGGAGAACTCCAAGAACGAAGGCTTCAGTCGATGTAGATGGAGCTGCTGGGGTAGGAGCTGGAGCTGGTGGAACAGAAGTTGTAGCTGGTGCAGAAGTGGTGGCTCTGGTGTCAGGAACTGGTACTGCAGATGATCTCTAAGCTCTGGGCACCCTGGCAAATGCATCAGTTGTGGTCTTGCCCTTCCTCTCCTGCATATCTTCTTGTAGTTGTAACACAGCAGACTGGACCTCTGTCACCTTCACATCTAGGTCATAGAACTTTTGTTCCATGATTCTTTCCAAACTCTCTTGGTTTTGAGTTAGGGTGGCCAGTCCTTTCTCAATCCTCAGAGTGGATGCTATCAGGTAACTTAGCTGCTCCTGCTTGTTCTTCAAGAAGTACTCAGATGACTCCTCTTGAGTTGGCATCCTGGCAGCTTTCTCCATCTTGGCCTTCTCCTTCTGTGCTTGAGCATGTGCAGATGATGGTTCATCCTTGTTCATGACAACCTGATTTTTTTTACTATAAACAGTAGGGTAAACACCCCACTTCAACTTTCATTAAAATAAAAGAAACAGAGTAGTCTTAAGGGCTTGAGGTAAGCCCTAGAAATAATCAAACAAGAGAAAAAAGAAAAAAGAAAAGACTAATTAGAGAAACTAGGAAAAAAACCTACAACATGAAAAAAGAAGAGAAAGAAAGGAGATTACAACATAGAATCCAGCCAGTTAGAGAACAATCTCTCATGCTTAATCTTCATTCTATATTTCAGAAGTTTGAGCTCCTCTAAATATATGCACTTCCATCCTTGGAAAGTTGGAGTAATATTATCAAATATCTTGTTATTTCTGGTTATCCAAATGGCCCAGGATCCAAGAATGATGATCTCCATGAAAAAAGGGAAGTGCAGCTTATTCTTAAGGTCTTGAAAGGCTTCGAGGACTGATAGATTTGGGGTTCTAGTAGGACAGATGTAATTCCAGCATTATTGAGCAAAAGGGCAGCCCCAAAATAGATGATGAAGAGTTTCTTCTTGTTGACAGTCTCTAATAGCACAATTGTAAACTTCCAGCATAAAGTTTTTCCTCCTGAGCAGGTTCCTTGTATTTACTCTATCATGAAGTAGTTTCCAGAAAAATACCTTATGCTTTGGCTGACAGGATGAACTACAAATCCAATTGAAGTGTGGTGGGACTTGCTTGTGTCCAATCAGTACTTGTAAGCCTTGATTGAGGAATAGAATTCATTCCCCCAAATGTAACTCCAGGTGTCCAGGGAACCTATATGCTCAGATTGCCTTGCTTGGATGCATATGTCTTCCATTTGCAAGAATTCCTCATAGGCTTCAGTTGTGAGTGGTAGATGAAACAGGTCCTGAAAGTATTCTGTGTTGATTACTGCTTGGACAGTAACATGAGGATTTTTGACAAAGGAGTGTAGGTGTTGGTAAGTATGTTTGAAAATGGAAGTATGCCACAAGTCATCCCAGAAAAAAGCAGTTCTACCATCTCCCACATTGCACCTTGCCAGAGCTTTGTATTGATCCATAAGAGCCAAGTTTGATTTCCACCAAAAAGAGCCAATCATGTTATGTCCTGAGAGTTGCCCTTCAGAGTAATAACTTTACCAGATTAGTTGGACCCAAGGTATATCATGTCTATTGAAGAATTTGTGCAGATTCTTCATTAAAAGGGTTTTATCGTGAGTGTATATATCCAGAATGCCCAATCCTCCCTGATTTTTTGGTCTGCAAACTGTGTGCCAAGCTACCAAAGCTGGCCTTCTATCCTCCATGTGAGAGCTTCTCCATAGACAGTGTCTCAGATATTTAATAATCTGCTTTTTAATTGTTACAGGGATGTCCAGGCAGCTCATGAAGAAAATAGATAATGAAGAAAACACTGATTTGACTAAAAGAACTTTCCCTGCTTGGGTTATGAAAGTAGAAAGGCCTTCAAGTCTTTTTGCAATTCTGTTAACAAGTGGGAGACACTGCTCTACAGTTGGTTTATGAATACCCAAAGGTAGCCCCAAGTAAGTAAAAGGGAATTGTCCCCTAGCACATTGCAGTGTGTTGGTGTAAATCTCCACTCTCTCTTCACCAATGTTCAGAGGTACCATTATAGACTTTGCATAATTAACCTTAAGACCAGTTGTTGTAGCAAAAGTATTTAAAAGTGCTTTGAGACAAATCAGGTGTCTGGCATTTGCTTGCATGATGACCAAAGTATCATCAGCATACTGAACAATTGGAAATTTGGGCAGGATTTGACCTGAAGTGGATATGTAATAAGATTTAGTCTCATGGCCCTGTTCAAAATACTCTGAACTAGATCTGCAGCAAGAATAAAGATTAGGGGAGAGTAAGTATCTCCCTGTCTCACTCCTCTCTTGATGTAAAATTTCTTCCCAGGCACTCCATTTAGCATGACAGTAGAAGAGGCTGTAGTAAATAGTATGTGCATCCATGAAATCCATCTCTCTCCAAACCCTTTTGCTCTGAAATCTCAATGATTGCTTGATGTTCAATTGTATCAAAGGCATTTTCAAAATCTAGTTTAATTACCAGGAGTTCCTCTTTTGATTTATGGCATTGGTGTATATATTCAAAGTATAGATGGATGGGCAGGTGTTCCTTGTCCAGCAGCTATGTGCCTGTACCCATCTTTGAGTTTATCAGCTCTACAATTTGTGGGGCATATCCAAAGCTCCTCTTCTGATCAGTTGATGTTCTCTTAATGGTCTCTACCATGGGGCTCATCACCTTGAAATTCTGTGGCACATCAAATACATGGAGCATGTTTATTGCATGGCCTCGGATCATCTTGTGATCACCTGACTTGGGCAATAGAGTGTGCCTCAGAATCCAATTAATAGTGGGTAGCCCTGACAGAAGATAATGCACTGAGCCAAACTTGAAAGTATCAAGTGCCTTGTTTGGGATCTCCTTGTACATGTTGGACATGGAATTGTGATCCATCTTCTTCTTGGCATATATGTCCAAGTCATCTTCCTGCTCTTCTGGGGCATTAATGAGTTGTGCCCACTCAACAACTGTTGACTGATATCTGGTTCCTTCTGACATCCACACAATCCTGCCATCTGGATAGAAGTGTGTTGTGGAGTAGAATTGCATGATCTGCTCTTCATTCCACTTTGTGAGCTTCTGCCCAACAAAGTCTGCAACTCCACAACCCTTGAAGCTCTCATATACTCCAGGATAGTGCTCTTCATTCTCCTTGATGTACTCCCAATCAACCCATCTCATGTCACAAACTATGGGCTTCTTATGAAGAAGCACTGTCTCATAGAAATCCTGTTGTTCCTTGGTATGAAACATGTAATCCACAGCAGTTCTTCTGCTTGAAGCATATGGATCTGCTTCTCTCCACTTCTTCAGCCCTGAATCTCTTCTAATCTTCATGTCCTCAGCCACAGGATGAGCATCATTGTGGTCTGGGATCTTGGGCTTAAGCTTCCTGAGCACTTGTCCTTCTTCTTCTTCAGCAATGTCAGGCACTGGGGCCTTGTTCTTTTCAGCAGCAGATATGTTTCTGGTGTTTCTCTTTGGTGCACTCTTGGGCTTAGATGCAGCTTTGGGTGCTTCCTTGGGCTTGGATGCAGTAGCCCCTGACCTTATGGCATCTCCCATGAGTTTCTGTGCCTTAGGTGCTGGTGCAGCAACCTCTTCTTCCTCTTCTTCATCTGATGAATGTTTTTCAAACTCAGCCATTGGATCAACCTTCTTGCACCATCTGCCCGTTTTTCTTTCCTTCTTTTCTTTTACAGCCTCATCTTCTGCAGTTGACTTGGAAGATTTCTGAGAGGATGCCCTGTCTTTGGACATTGGCTGTCTTCCTGCTGTCCTTTTGATTTTCAGTCCTGACTTTGTGGCTGCAGCTGAGCCATACTCTTTCTTGAGTACCTTCTTCTTGTATGTGGCTTCCTCTTCTGCCACATAGTCCTCATCCTCTGACTCAGAGGTTCTCTTCTTGATTGCTCTAGTGGCAACTTTGGGCAGATTGCTTGGGGTGCTCCTGCTACCCTCATCAGAACTGCTAGAGGGACTAGTGCCCTCACTCAAATGAGCCTGCTCCTCAGAGTTGTTCTGTCTATCACTCTGATCAGACATGTTGAAGTTCAGACTGCTGACCCTGTGAATAGTTTATAGATGAGATAGAGTGGATAAGCATCACAAAATGCAGAGATTTTTGCAAAAGAAAGAATCAAAAACTTAGTTTTAGTTTTCCACAAAAAGCATTTCGGATCAACCGATTTGCAAACTCGGTGATACCGAAGCAGCTTTTGGAACCAAAACTAGTGAACTCGGTCAGACCGAGTCACAGTTCGGTGGCACCGAGACCGCTAGGGTTTCACAAAGTCCTGAACTCGGTCTCACCGATTTGTAATTCTTGGTCAGACCGATAACCACATGTGCAATGGCCGTGGCCGAATCGGTGGAACCGAGTTCCGCAACCCGGTGGGTCCGAGATGATTTCGGCGGAAACCTAAACCTAAATTTTTGAATCTCAACTATTCTAAGGATTGTTTTGACAGGATAGGAGTGTTTCAATCGTAGCAAGATTCATTAAGAACACAATATGCTAAGATTTGGACGGGGAATAGCACTGTGATCGCGTCCATACCCTAGTTCGGCGGCGGACTCGCTACAGCGGCAACGGCGGAGACGAATTCCGTTGACGGCGGCGGACACCAGCGACTCGAGGCGGCTGGCGACGAGGAGGACGATCCGGAGACCCAGGAGGCAGAGCGAGCTATGCGCGGGCGAAGAGGTTTCGGAGAAATTTCCAAAATTTTGCCCGTGAGTGTATATAGCCCGACCCTGTCGGTGTGACCGACTGGAACAACTCGGTGGCACCGAGATGCATAACTGTTGACAGTTATAGCAACTCGGTGTGACCGAAAAGTTCAAATCGGTTGCACCGAGGTGAAAACCTAGATCGACTTAGTGATCTCGGTATGACCGAAATAGAGGAATCGGTCAGACCGAAAAGCACAAAGAAGTTTTGGAAGTTTAAGTCTACGAAAAATCGGGGACTCCGAGTGCTCCTCACATAGAGTGGTTTGAATGTGACTTGATCAAATTTTGTGATGTAGCATGAATAGAGTTTGAGATGAGAAAACCATAGATAGCTAGAGAAGGTTCTTAGGCATTCTTTTCCATCCACTTGGTAAGAAAAAGAAAAACCAATCAATCGAAACAACAAGTGGATGTCCTCGAATGAGTAAAATATGCTCTCAACATGCTCACACAATAAAATGGCAATTGAAATATGTGGCAAAGCATGCACAACCAATTCTAGCATCTATCAAGCAATTGGCGATGACTAGGTCATCTATATATGAGTATATTGACTTCGGAGTCAAATGAGAACATTTGATCATAGGTCATACTCATCGTTTAAGCACAAGTGGGGTTAACACTTTTACATAAAGCATTGTTGTGTTCACATCATTAGAGTTGCTTTAGCTCAATTTTTGGAGTAAAGCTCCCCCTAGATGTGATATCCCCCCTAAGAGGGATGAACTAACCTTGGGTTTTGTCGATGATGACTTCATGTAGATGTTGAAGATGTGGATGCTCAATGTTGATGTAGATCACTTGGAGCTATCCATAGGAGTGAATTGCACTTTCAATACCTACATGGGTTAGTCCCACAAGGAACAAACAAGGATATCCATAGACATAGAGTGATGCACACACAATATGATATCTATGAAAGCTTTTAGGTTACCTTGTCCCTTGACTTACCAACAAGAGGGTTTGTGACTCCTTGAACTAGTGCAAGATGTGGAAGTTGATTGCACTTGTCATTGCCAAAATGATAAGAGTGAGGTATGTTGGCGGAGTCACCCTCAAGAACACTCTAGTTCTTCTTCTTTTGGATCCACACCATCTTGATTGGAATCCTTGGAGTTGTAGTCGTACTTGATGAAGTGGAACTTGAAGTAGTCTTAGGAATCCACTTGACTAAGGTCTTAGGAGCTTCTTCAAATGCATCAATTTCCTCTTGAAGCTTGTCCTTGCCTTTTTGCTTGTAGTCTTGTGGTGGAAGATCATCTTGAGCTTGTGTCCCTTTGAAAGAAGTAGGATCATACTTCTCTTGTTGAGGAACAAACTTTGTCTTGGGGTATTGATCTTCTTCCCAGTCAACTCCATTGGCATTGAACTTTCGTTCAAAACCAACACCTTGATTCTTCCGGTGCCTTCCTTGCTTGCGTACAATTTCCTCGAATCGCTTACTCCCAGCAAGGCTCTTGTACACTCCTTTCTATATAATTCCCTTCAATAGGCTATTTTCTTGCTCAAGTGTAACTTGGCGAAGAGAATTATTAGTGGAATCAAGAGAACTACTAGAAGCAACAATATAGGACTTAACATGATCATTGTTACTACTAGAGGAAGAATCTTTCTTGTTCTTGTTACTAGACTTGACTTGAGGCATGTAATTGGATAAGAGTAAACTCTTGGCAATGTAAGAAGAACTTTTCTTACGAAGATCATCATTGATTGCTTTTAAGAACTCATGCTCTTGCTCAAGGTTGAGTTTTTCGAAGCGTAATCTCTCATGTGTTCTTAAAAGTTCTCGATGATCTCCTAAGATAGTTTCATGAGCTAACTTAAGAGTGTTTAGTTCTTTAGTTAGAGCCTCAATCTTCTCCTTATCATTGTCATTCGTTTTATCTTGATTAGCATGATTAATTGACGTTTCATCATAGTATTCATCACTAGAGTTGTCAACAAGTAAATCATCATCACCTAACAAGTCATCTTCATCACTATTGAAATCAACATACTCGGGGTGTGATACCTTTGGGCCTTTAGCCATGAAGCATGTTCCAACTCCTTCATTTGGTGAGTCAAATAGGTCGTAGGAGTTGGTTGACACAAGTGCTAGACCGGCAACACCTTCATCTTGAGTATATTCAGAATCGGAGTGATACTTCTCTCGGAGTGGTTGTTGGAGTCGGAGTCGGATACCCATTCACCAACATGAGCTTGATTTCTTCGTTTTGTGAAGCTCCTTGATGACTTGTCCTTTCTTTCCGAATCCTTGCTTCTCCGTGAGGATCTTCGTTCATAACGATCATCTCTATTCCTTCTTTCCCTAGATGGTGATTCCTCTCTTCGGCTTCTTCTTTTGGGAGAGTCTTCTCTTTTCTTGTAGGGAGTCGTACACTCATTGTAATAGTGTCCGGGTCTTCCACAGTTGTAGCAGTTTCGCTCTCGACTAGAAGATCTTTTGTCATTGTAGGACCTTGACTTGGAGCTTCTATCTTTGCTTCTACTCTTGTAGAACTTGTTGAAGTTCTTCACCATTAAGCTCAATTCTTCATTGAAGATTTGCTTCTCACTTGATGATGTGGGAGCTTCACATGAGGCTTTGTAAGCACCACTTGATTTTTTGTGAAGTTCCTCTTTATCCTTGAGTGACATCTCATGAGCAACAATTCTTCCAATGACTTCCGTTGGCTTGAGATCTTTGTAATTGGGCATCATTTGGATCAATGTGCACACGGTATCATATTTTCCATTCAAGGCTCTTAGGATCTTCTTGATGATGAATCTATCGGTCATCTCTTCACTCCCTAAGCCGGCAATCTCATTTGTCATAAGAGCAAACCTAGAGTACATTTCAGCGACACCTTCACCATCCTTCATTTTGAACTTGTCAAGTTGACTTTGAAGCACATCCAATTTGGATTCCTTGACGGAGTCGGTACCTTCGTGCATATCAATCAAAGTATCCCAAATTTCCTTTGCATTCTCAAGACGTCTGATTTTGTTGAATTCTTCGGGGCACAATCCGTTGAAGAGAATATCACAAGCTTGAGCGTTGTATTGCAGCATCTTTAACTCTTCAGCGGTAGCTTCACGGTTTGGTTCTTTTCCATCGAAGAAGTCACCTTGCAAACCAACACACACAATAGCCCAAACGGCTAGGTTTTCACAAAGTCCTGAACTCAGTCTCACCGATTTGTAATTCTCGGTCAGACCGAGAACCACATGTGCAATGGCCGTGGCCGGATCGGTGAACCGAGTTCCGCAACCCGGTGGGTCCGAGATGATTTCGGCGGAAACCTAAACCTAAATTTTTGAATCTCAACTATTCTAAGGATTGTTTTGACTGGATAGGAGTGTTTCAGTCGTAGCAAGATTCATTAAGAACACAATGTGCTAAGATATGGACGGGGAATAGCAGTGTGATTGAGTCCATACCCTAGTTCGGCGGCGGACTCGCTACGGCGGCAACGGCAGAGACGAATTCCGTTGACGGCGGCGGAGACCAGCGACTGGAGGCGGCTGGCGACGAGGAGGACGATCCGGAGACCCAGGAGGCAGAGCGAGCTATGCGCGGGCGAAGAGGTTTCGGAGAAATTTCCAAAATTTTGCCCGTGAGTGTATATAGCCCGACCCTGTCGGTGTGACCGACTGGAACAACTCGGTGGCACCGAGATGCATAACTGTTGACAGTTATAGCAACTCGGTGTGACCGAAAAGTTCAAATCGGTTGCACCGAGGTGAAAACCTAGATCGACTTAGTGATCTCGGTATGACCGAAATGGAGGAATCGGTCAGACCGAAAAGCACAAAGAAGTTTTGGAAGTTTAAGTCTATGAAAAATCGGGGACTCCGAGTGCTCCTCCCACAGAGTGGTTTGAATCTGACTTGATCAAATTTTGTGATGCAACATGAATAGAGTTTGAGATGAGAAAAACATAGATAGCTAGAGAAGGTTCTTAGGCATTCTTTTCCATCCACTTGGTAAAAAAAGAAAAACCAATCAATCAAAACAACAAGTGGATGTCCTCGAATGAGTGAAATATGCTCTCAACATGCTCACACAATAAAATGGCAATTGAAATATGTGGCAAAGCATGCACAACCAATTCTAGCATCTATCAAGCAAGTGGCGATGACTAGGTCATCTATATATGAGTATATTGACTTAGGAGTCAAATGAGAACATTTGATCATAGGTCATACTCATCGTTTAAGCACAAGTGGGGTTACCACTTTTACATAAAGCATTGTTGTGTTCACATCATTAGAGTTGCTTTAGCTCAGTTTTTAGAGTAAAGCTCCCCCTAGATGTGATATCCCCCCTAAGAGGGATGAACTAACCTTGGGTTTTGTCGATGATGACTTCATGTAGATGTTGAAGATGTGGATGCTCAATGTTGATGTAGATCACTTGGAGCTATCCATTGGAGTGAATTGCACTTTCAATACCTACATGGGTTAGTCCCACAAGGAACAAACAAGGATATCCATAGACATAGAGTGATGCACACACAAGATGATATCTATGAAAGATTTTAGGTTACCTTGTCCCTTGACTTACCAACAAGAGGGTTTGTGACTCCTTGAACTAGTGCAAGATGTGGAAGTTGATTGCACTTGTTATTGCCAAAATGATAAGAGTGAGGTATGTTGGCGGAGTCACCCTCAAGAACTCTCTAGTTCTTCTTCTTTTGGATCCACACCATCTTGATTGGAATCCTTGGAGTTGTAGTCATACTTGATGCAGTGGAACTTGAAATAGTCTTAGGAATCCACTTGACTAAGGTTTTAGGAGCACCTTCAGATGCATCAATTTCCTCTTGAAGCTTGTCCTTGCCTTTTGGCTTGTAGTCTTGTGGTGGAAGATCATCTTGAGCTTGTGTCCCTTTGAAAGAAGTAGGATCATACTTCTCTTGTTGAGGAACAAACTTTGTCTTGGGGTATTGATCTTCTTCCCACTCAACTCCATTGGCATTGAACTTTCGTTCAAAACCAACACCTTGATTCTTTCGGTGCCTTCCTTGCTTGCGTACAATTTCCTCGAATTGCTTACTCCCAGCAAGGCTCTTTTACACTCCTTTCTATATAATTCCCTTCAATAGGCTATTTTCTTGCTCAAGTGTAACTTGGCTAATAGAATCATTAGTGGAATCAAGAGAACTACTAGAAGCAACAATATTGGATTTAACATGATCATTGTTACTACTAGAGGAAGAATCTTGTTCTTGTTACTAGACTTGACTTGAGGCATGTAAGTGGATAAGAGTAAATGCTTGGCAATGTAAGAAGAAATTTTCTTACGAAGATCATCATTGATTGCTTTTAAGAACTCATGCTCTTGCTCAAGGTTGAGTTTTTCAAAGCATAATCTCTCATGTGTTCTTAAAAGTTCTCGATGATCTCCTAAGATAGTTTCATGAGCTAACTTAAGAGTGTTTAGTTCATTAGTTAGAGCCTCAATCTTCTCCTTATCATTTTCATTCGTTTTATCTTGATTAGCATGATTAATTGACGTTTCATCATAGTATTCATCAATAGAGTTGTCAACAAGTAAATCATCATCACCTAACAAGTCATCTTCATCACTATTGAAATCAACATACTCGGGGTGTGATACCTTTGGGCCTTTAGCCATGAAGCATGTTCCAACTCCTTCATTTGGTGAGTCAAATATGTCGTAGGAGTTGGTTGACACAAGTGCTAGACCGGCAACACCTTCATCTTGAGTATATTCGGAATCGCAGTGATAACTTCTCTCGGAGTGGTTGTCGGAGTCGGAGCCGGATACCCATTCACCAACATGAGCTTGATGTCTTCGTTTTGTGTAGCTCCTTGATGACTTGTCCTTTCTTTCCGAATCCTTGCTTCTCCGTGAGTATCTTCGTTCATAACGATCATCTCTACTCCTTCTTTCCCTAGATGGTGATTCCTCTCTTTGGCTTCTTCTTTTGGGAGAGTCTTCTCTTTTCTTGTAGGGAGCCGTACACTCATTGGAATAGTGTCCGGGTCTTCCATAATTGTAGCAGTTTCGCTCTCGACTAGAAGATCTTTTGTCATTGTAGGACCTTGACTTGGAGCTTCTATCTTTGCTTCTACTCTTGTAGAACTTTGTCGGATTTCGGGTTCCGGCAGACCCTTAAGGTTCGAACTCTGGGGTGCGCACGGAGATTCTGCCCTCTACCTCTCCTGTGGGATCTAGAAGTAGGTGTGTCTAGAGGGGGGTGATTAGACACTTAGTGCTAAAGTTGCAGTTTTTAAGCTTTTTCGGTTTGAGTGGAGTTTTAGGCACAATTTCAACATACACAATACATATCAAGCAAGCATGCAAAGAGTATATGAGCAGCGGAATGAAAAGCATGCAACTTGCAACAATGTAAAGGGAAGGGTTTGGAGAATTCAAACGCAATTGGAGACACAGATGTTTTCCCATGGTTTGGATGGGTGGTGCTATCCTACATCCACGTTGATGGAGACTTCAACCCACGAAGGGTAACGGTTGCGCGAGTCTATGGAGGGATCCACCCACGAAGGGTCCACGAAGAAGCAACCTTGTCTATCCCACCATGGCCATCGCCCACGAAGGACTTGCCTCACTAGCGGTAGATCTTCACGAAGTAGGCGATCTCCTTGCCCTTACAAACTCCTTGGTTCAACTCCACAATCTTGTCGGAGGCTCCCAAGTGACACCTAGCTAATCTAGGACACACCACTCTCCAAGAAGTAACAAATGTGTTGATGATGAACTCCTTGCTCTTGTGCTTCAAATGATAGTCTCCCCAACACTCAACTCTCTCTCATAGGATTTGGATTTGGTAGAAAGAAGATTTGAGTGGAAAGTTACTTGGGGAAGGCTAAAGATCAAGATTCATATGGTAGGAATGGAATATCTTGGTCTCAACACATGAGTAGGTGGTTCTCTCTCAGAACATATGAGATGGAAGTGTAGATGTGTTCTGATGGCTCTCTCCATGAATGAAGAGGAGGTGGAGGGGTATATATAGCCTCCACACAATATCCAACCGTTACACACAATTTACCAATCTCGGTGGGACCGAATCAATAAACTCGGTCGGACCGAAAAGGTAAACCTAGTGACCGTTAGAGATTTTCGGTGGGACTGACAAGCAACTCGGTAGGACCGATATGGTTAGGGTTAGGGCATAACGTAATCTCGGTGAGACCGATTACACAAACTCGGTGAGACCGATTTGGTAATTAGCTAACCAGAGAATTGGTCAGGCAAACTCGGTGGGACCGATTACTAAACTCGGTGAGACCGATTTTAGTAATGAGGTAACCAGAGAGTTTGCATTGTAATCTCGGTAGTACCGATTGCCTAAACTCGGTGAGACCGATTTTGACAATGGACATACACAGTGAGATTGCAATCCCTTCTCGGTGAGACCGAGATCCCTATCGGTAGAACCGATTTGCTAGGGTTTGGCATTGGCTCATGACATGGGAAACTCGGTGGCGCCAGATGGAAAGAATCGGTAGGACCGAGCTGGGCTTGGAGTTTAGGTCATATGTGGAAGTGGGAAAGTAGCTGAGGGTTTTGGAGCATATCATCAAGCACATGGAGCAAAAGGCTCATTAAGCAACACCTCATAGCTTCTTAATAGTATTGGCTTTTCCTATGGACTCAATGTGATCTTGGATCACTAAAAGTGTAAAATGAAGAGTCTTGAGCTTGAAACTTTAGCCAATCCTTTGTCCTTAGCATCTTGAAGGAGTTCCCATAACCTTTAGTCCATGCCAATCCATTGTTGAACTTATCTGAAATATACTAGATAAAAGTATTAGTCCAACAAGAGATATGTTGACATTAATTACCAAAACCACCTGGAGAGCACTTGTGCTTTCAATCTCCCCCTTTTTGGTAATTGATGGCAACATTCATCAAAGATTTTAGATAAAGATACAAAGAATAGCGAGTAAAGCTTTGGAGGAACATGTAACAAACATGGGCTCCCCCTACATGTATGCAATCGTGTTAATACAGAATATAGAAGCATGTGAGAGCATAATCATGATAGAGTAGGCAATGTGTTACATGTATCTTGGCCATATGCATCAGAGCAAAAGATTATTAAGAGAAATACCTTCATGCTTATGAGTCCTTCTTGGAAACATTATGTACAAAAGAAAGAATTCCTCATACCCATGATTCTGATGCATATACTTACCTTGTAGTCTTAAGTTGGCTTAGGATAGAATAAACCTGCACAAACAAGGTAGATAACATAGGTACATCCAATAGCCAAAGCAAACCAAAAGAAACCACAAGAATACCAAGACTGGGATGACATGTAAAGAGTGAGTACAAGGTACCACGTTGGATTAGACATGTCCCCAAGAGTAAAGATATGCAATGAATTTGAATGATTTCTTTCCCTTAGATGTCTTGCTCCCCCTGAATCTGGCATGGGATATTTGGAGAAGATAGGGAACAGAAAATCAGATCTGAAAGATATGAATAGAACTTAATTCAAATGAGTACATATGAACATCTCTTTCCCCCAAAAAGACATGTGGCATCTCTCCTCTTGAACATCAAGCATCTGGGATCCTTGAGTATTTTCTCCCCCTGGAGATTTCTTTCCCCCCTTAATATTTGGGATCCTTGAGTATTCTCTCCCCCTTAGTACTTTCTCCTTTGTAGTTGATAAGCTTAAATGCGATCTCTCTCCCCGATGATAAGCTTTGATGTGATCTCTCTCTCACCCTTTGACATCAATTTCTAAGAAGGTTTTTCCTGGAATCCGTCAAATAGGTTTGGTCCTTGAGATTCATCACAAAGCAGTGGATAAAACTGTGATGCTTGTAGAGGACAAGATTCATTGAGTGAAGCTGGATCAGAAGAAATATAGAATATGTGGCAAACTGTTTTTCCTGTTACGAGATCGGTGGCACCGAGTGGCATGTTTCGGTAGTACCGAAGGGATTCGGTTGGACCGAAAATTACAATTCGGTGAAACCGAGTTCATTACAAAGAAAACACTTGTCACCTCAGCTCACTAGTCAAATAAGATCTCACAAAGGTTTGCAATGAATTGGCTGAAAGATTTGCAAGGAATTTGATGCAGAAATATGTAGAACAACAATCAAAAAGAAAAGAATGAAAGTTTCTAGATGAAGTTTTTTTTGTGAAAAAGAAGGAAACAAATATGCAAGGGACAAATGCAATAGCTCAGAAAATAACACAAGAGAACTTCATCTAGAATTGGGCGGTGACATAGTCACCTATGTTAGAGTATATTGACTTAGGAGTCAAGTGAGGACACTTGATCATAGGTCATACTCATCGTTTAAGCTCAAAATGGGGTTACCATTTTTCGTTTAAGAATTTTGATGTATTCTCATCTTGTGGAGTTGCTTTAACTCATGACTTGGAGTAAAGCCTCTCTAAGATGGAACAACATACCTTGGGTGGTGGTGTGGATCTTGCTTATGTAGTTGAACTTGTGTGGGTGCTCAAGGGTGATGTAGATCATCATGAGTTGGGAGCACCACTTGGAGTTTGAGTTCATCTACCTACATGGATTAGTTCTTGCAAGTAAAAGCACTTGTATATCCAAAAATGACAATCATGAAGCTCAACATAGAATTTGTCAAAGGATATGTTCAAATGGTTTCGTGCTTCCTTGTCGTCAACCACCATTGTGTAGAGACTTGGTGATGTAGAGATTGCTCAAGATGTGAGTGAGTTGCAATCTCATAGAATTAGATTCAACCAAGTACCTACATGGTTTAGATAACATGCAAGATACAAATTTATCCAAGACATAAGATAGTCATAATAAGAGATATATCATGGATTGGCCATAAGCTCATGTCTTGCATGTATCCAATGGAGTTTCTTCTACAAGTTCGAAGCATCAATGATGTTCAATTCTTCTCTCAACCTGCAAAACACTTTCTCATCAAGTGGTTTAGTGAATATATCCGCTAATTGCTTATCGGTGCGAACATGCTTAAGATCAATGTCACCCTTAGCAACATGATCTCGAATGAAATGATGACGAACTTCAATGTGCTTAGTTGGAGAATGTTGCACAAGATTATGACCAATTTTGATAGCACTTTCATTGTCACAAAGCAATGTAACATTTTTCACATAGACCCCATAATCTTTAAGAGTTTGGGTCATCCAAAGTAATTGAGCACAGCATGAACCAGTGGCAATGTATTCCGCTTCGGCGGTAGATAAGGATACCGAGTTTTGTTTCTTGGAGGACCAAGACACAAGAGATCTACCAAGAAATTGACAAGTACCCGAAGTGGACTTCCTATCAACCTTGTCTCCGGCATAATCCGAGTCGGAATAGCCAACAAGATCAAAGGAGGACCTCTTAGGATACCAAATGCCAAAATTTGGTGTATGGATTAAGTATCTCACTATCCTTTTCACGGCCTTAAGATGACATTCTGTAGGAGCAGCTTGATATCGTGCACACATACATACACTACTTAGCATAATATCGGGACGTGAGGCACATAGGTATAACAATGAACCAATCATAGAGCGATAGACCTTTTGATCAACCGGTTCACCATCTTTGGTCAAATCATTATGTCCACTAGTAGACATGGGTGTAGGCATACCTTTGCATTCTTGCATATTGATCTTCTTGAATAAGTCTTTGGTGTACTTTGTTTGAGAGACAAAAGTACCTTCCTTAGTTTGCTTGATTTGCAAACCGAGAAAGAATTTGAGTTCACTCATCATTGACATCTCAAACTTCTCCGACATTAGCTTTCCAAACTTTTCACTAAAAAGAGGGTTAGTTGAACCAAATATGATATCATTAACATAAATTTGGCATACAAATAGTTCTCCATTAACCCTTTTAGTAAAGAGTGTAGAATCAATTTTTCCAATTTCAAAACCACATGCAATAAGGAACTTGGTCAAGCATTTATACCATGCTCTAGGAGCTTGTTTAAGACCATAAAGAGCTTTGTGAAGTTTGTAAACATGATTAGGTTTCTTAGGATTGACAAAGCCGGGAGGTTGTTTGACCTAAACTTCCTCCTCTATTTCACCATTTAGAAAAGCACTTTTAATGTCCATTTGGTACAAGGTGATATTATGGTGATTAGCATAGGAAAGTAAGATGCGAATGGACTCAAGTCTAGCAACGGGAGCATATGTCTCACCATAGTCCATACATTTGACTTGTGTATACCCTTGGGCGACGAGATGTGCTTTGTTGCGAACGACTTGTCCATCTTCATCTTGCTTGTTGCGAAACACCCATTTGGTACCAATGATGTTGTGGTTGTTGTCGGGCTTCTCAACCAATGTCCAAACTTGGTTTCTCTCAAAGTTGTGTAGCTCTTCATGCATAGCGTTTATCCAATCCGGATCTTCCAATGCTTCTTTAACCTTCATAGGTTCAATGCTAGAGATGAATGAATAGTTTTCACAAAAGTTAGCTAAACGAGTTTTTGAGCGAGTAATTCTCCCGGTTTGGATATCATTGTAGATTTGCTCGACGGGATGATCTTTGGCAATTCTTGCTCGAACTCGTGAAAGCTCTTGCTTGGGTATTCGTTGAACATCTTCTTCATCTTGTTCATCTTCTTGGTCTTCTTCATTGTTGACGTTGTTGTTCTCTTGTCATGGTGGAGAAGGAGGTTGTTGATGTTCGTCTTGATGTGTTTCCACGTTTTCTTCATCTTGGTGTGTCCCACTTGTGGATGCTTCTGTGTCAACTCTTGGTTCACCTTGTCGTGAAGTAGAAGCTTCCACTTGGACGGACGAGGTATTCTCCTTCACCTCCATTGGACGAATTTTGCCAATAGACAAGTCTTGGATTGCTTCTGAAGGGTCTTTGTCTCCTACATCAATTGGCAATTGCTCTACTTGCGAGCCATTAGATTAATCAAACTTCACATCTACCGTTTCTTCAACCTTTCGGGTGAAAGAGTTGTAGACACGGTAAGTGTGAGAGTTTGAACCATAACCAAGTAGGAAACCTTCATGAGATTTAGGAGCAAACTTTGAACGACGATGCTTATCAAGAATGTAGCACTTTGAGCCGAATACTCGAAAGTATCCAACTTGGGGTTTGTTACCGGTGAGGAGCTCGTATGTCGTCTTGCCGAGTAGCTTGTGAAGATACAAGTGATTTGTTGCATCACAAGCCGTCTCAACCGCTTCTGCCCAAAAGTGCTTTGGCGTCTTGTACTCATCAAGCATCGTTCTCGCCATTTCGATGAGCGTCCGGTTCTTCCTCTCAACAACTCCATTTTGTTGAGGTGTGCACGTAGCCGAGAACTTGTGTGAAATCCCTTCTTCATCAAGAAAGGTGTCCACATTTGCGTTCTTGAACTCCGTTCCGTTGTCACTCCGAACCTTCTTGATCTTCACGTCAAACTGATTTTGGGCCTTCCTAGGGAAGTTTTTGAAGATCTGTTGGACCTACGACTTGTCATCAAGAAAGAACACCCACGTAAATCTTGAAAAATCATCAACTATAACTAGACCAAAAGAATTTCCACCGAGACTCTTGTAGGCATTGGGACCAAAAATATCCATATGAAGTAGCTGGAGTGGCCTCCTTGTGGTCATGATGTTCTTCACGGGATGCCTTCCTCCAACCTGTTTACCTGCTTGACAAGCACTACAAAGTCTATCCTTATCAAATATGACATTGTTAACTCCAAGGATATGATTTCCTTTAATAAGCTTGTCAAGGTTTCTCATGCCAACGTGACCTAGTTGTCTATGCCACAACCAACCTTTTGAGGATTTAGCAATGAAGCAAGTTTTAGGTTGTGCCTTTTTAGAGAAATTGACAATGTAAAGGTCACCTCTACGTATACCGGTAAATACCATTTTATGATTGTCTCGACGAAACACTTGGCAATCTACCTCAGTAAATAGAACATTCAAACCGAAATCAGCAAGTCTAGATACTGAAAATAAGTTGTACCCAAGAGATTCAACGAGCATGACATTTTGAATGGAGCTATCGTGTGAGATGGCCACCTTACCAAGGCCAACCACCTTACCCTTTGAATTATCACCAAAGGTGACATATTTTCGAGGGCCATCATGTTCAGCAAGCTCACGGAACATCTCTTCATCTCTGGTCATATGATCAGTACATCCACTGTCAAGAACCCATTCCTTTCCTCCTGACACGTATCCTCGAAGATTAGCCATAAGACCAAAGTGTCTCATTGCATCATCAAGATCGAAGTCACTATCATCATCTTCATCATAGTATCCATGTTCAGCATCATCTTGTGATTGATCATATCCTAGAGAGGGTAATTCATTAGATAAATGATCATCAAAGTGGTCACTTTTATGAATTCTTATAGATTCGGTTATGATATCACCAATGATTCCAACATTTCCTTTAGCACGCATGAGATTGGTAAGCTCAAATAGACAATTACCAAAACTAGGATCACTAGAGTTCATTTTACTCAAGGCAATAGATTTATGGAGAATTTCATCCAAATTTTTCAAGGAATAATTGGGGAATAGTTCCTCAAGAAATTTCCATATAGTATAGGCACACTTGAGAGTAGGTAAACTAGCAATCAAGTTTTTGGGCAATCCTCTAATGATGAGCTCAACGGTTCTAAGATTGCGAATCATGTCAATATCTTCATCTAGGGTGGGATGCATAGGATCAACATGAGGTGCACAAGGACTAGCAATATACTTGTTCAAATGATATTGATTGAAAATCACAAGCATCTCATTTTTCCACTCATGAAAATACTCTCCATCAATAATAGGCACTCTATGTCTAAGACTCCCTAAAGTAGACACATCCATCTTCCTCCAATGGTGATTAAACCAAGGCAATGGAGACCAAAGCTCTGATACCACTTGTGGGATCTAGAAGTAGGTGTGTCTAGAGGGGGGTGATTAGACACTTAGTGCTAAAGTTGCAGTTTTTAAGCTTTTTCAGTTTGGGTGGAGTTTTAGGCACAATTTCAACATACACAATACATATCAAGCAAGCATGCAAAGAGTATATGAGCAGCGGAATGTAAAGCATGCAACTTGCAAGAATGTAAAGGGAAGGGTTTGGAGAATTCAAACGCAATCGGAGACACAGATGTTTTTCCCGTGGTTCGGATAGGTGGTGCTATCCTACATCCACGTTGATGGAGACTTCAACCCACGAAGGGTAACGGTTGCGCGAGTCCACGGAGGGCGCCAACCACGAAGGGTCCACGAAGAAGCAACCTTGTCTATCCCACCATGGCCATCGCCCACGAAGGACTTGCCTCACTAGCGGTAGATCTTCATGAAGTAGGCGATCTCCTTGCCCTTACAAACTCCTTGGTTCAACTCCACAATCTTGTCGGAGGCTCCCAAGTGAAACCTAGCCAATCTAGGAGACACCACTCTCCAAGAAGTAACAAATGGTGTGTTGATGATGAACTCCTTGCTCTTGTGCTTCAAATGATAGTCTCACCAACACTCAACTCTCTCTCATAGGATTTGGATTTGGTAGAAAGAAGATTTGAGTGGAAAGCAACTTGGGGAAGGCTAGAGATCAAGATTCATATGGTAGGAATGGAATATCTTGGTCTCAACACATGAGTAGGTGGTTCTCTCTCAGAACATATGAGTTGGAAGTGTAGATGTGTTCTGATGGCTCTCTCCACGAATGAAGAGGAGGTGGAGGGGTATATATAACCTCCACACAAAATCCAACCGTTACACACAATTTACCAATATCGGTGGGACCGAATCAATAAACTCGGTCGGACCGAAAAGGTAAACCTAGTGACCGTTAGAGATTTTCGGTGGGACTGACAAGCAACTCGGTAGGACCGATATGGTTAGGGTTAGGGCATAACTTAATCTTGGTGAGACCGATTACACAAACTCGGTGAGACCGATTTGGTAATTAGCTAACCAGAGAGTTGGTCAGGCAAACTCGGTGGGACCGATTACTAAACTCGGTGAGACCGATTTTTGTAATGAGTTAACCAGAGAGTTTGCATTGTAATCTCGGTAGTACAGATTGCCTAAACTCGGTGAGACCGATTTTGACAATGGACATACATAGTGAGATTGCAATCCCATCTCGGTGAGACCGAGATCCCTATCGGTAGAACCGGTTTGCTAGGGTTTGGCAGTGGATCATGACATGTGAAACTCGGTGGCGCTGGATGGAAAGAATCGGTAGGACCGAGTTTGGCTTGGAGTTTAGGTCATATGTGGAAGTGGGAAAGTAGCTGAGGGTTTTGGAGCATATCATCAAGCACATGGAGCAAAAGGCACATTAAGCAACACCTCATCCCTTCTTAATAGTATTGGCTTTTCATATGGACTCAATGTGATCTTGGATCACTAAAAGTGTAAAATGAAGAGTCTTTTGCTTGAAACTTTAGCCAATCCTTCGTCCTTAGCATCTTGAAGGAGTTCCCACAACCTTTAGTCCATGCCACTCCATTGTTGAACTTATCTGAAATATACTAGATAAAAGTATTATTCCAACAAGAGATATGTTGACATTAATTACCAAAACCACCTGGAGAGCACTTGTGCTTTTATCTCCGTCTCGCAAGGATCTAAACTACCAAAGGAACAACACAAAAGACACAAAGTTTATAATGGTTCGGGCCACCGATGTGGTGTAATTCCCTACTCCAGTGTGATGGGTGGATTGCCTCTTGGGCTGATGATGATGAACAGTACAAAGGAGAACAGCCTCGCGAGGGCATGTTCTTGCTGGGACGTTGAACTGCTAGGGGAGTTCAGCCGCCCTTCTCTCTCTCTCTCTCTCTCAATGTGTCTGTGCCTGTTCTGTCCAATTCTGATTGCCTCTACCCTGGGGGTGGCTAGTCCTATTTATAGGCAAAGGCCCTGGGCCTCATCCCAAATATTGAGCGGGAAGGGCGCCAACAATTGGCCAATTCAAAGGGGAACATACAGTACTCTTATCCTGGCTAAAGTTGGTCTTCGCCTGCCAAAGGCCCTGTGGTGACGCCGTTCTGGGCTCCGCGATGACCTCCTTCCCGCCGTTGGACTGGTCTTGGTCCTGTTGCACCGAAATGGATGCCTTTGCTTGATCCTCTCGCCTGCGCTTGCCTCCTTTGCACTAAAGAGGAAAGGGAGGACACTGCGCGGGCTGGCGCCCGCCTGGCGCCCTTGGTCGTCATGGCTTGTGTCATGGGCACCTCGCGAGGTACCCTGCCTTGATCTCTCTGCCTCCTCGTGAGCCATCCTGGCGAGGCCGCGCCTGAGGAAGCACCGTGTCGTCCGCCCCGCGAGGCTTGGCCCCTCGCGAGGGTCTTGGGTCTTGTGTTGATGAAGTTGGGCCGTGCTGGGCCTCCTTTGAGCCACGCCGCAGGCCGCAGGCAGGCAAGTCCGGGGACCCCCGTTCCCAGAACGCCGACAGTAGCCCCCGGGCCCAAGGCGCGCCCGGACTTGGCCGTGCCGAGAGGCGAAAGGGCAAGGGCGAAGCGCCGCGGGCCCTAACAGCCTGCGGTCTTGGGCGCCGCGTGGCGGTTGATTGGATGTGAGCGTCTCCGCTTCCCCATGACGCCTTGATGATCGCGCGGATTGGACAAGTCCCTGCATGGAAATCGTGTCATGATTACCTGTGATCATGGAGGCCGACGGTTGGCCTCCGCCGGCTATAAGTACGGCACCGCGCGTGCCCTTCCAGTCCGTCTCTCCTTGCTTTCTCCTTCGCCTTGATTCTTGCTCCTTCTGGACGTGATGGCCCCGATTCGCCGGTTTTCTGCAGCAGAGAAGGGAAAGGCTCTCCAAGAAGAGCCAGACCCGCTCCCGCCGAAGAAGGGACTTGCCCTTCGCAGCCGAGACGAAGGAGACCACCAGGTGGTGTCAAGGCCTTGGTACGAGCGGCCTCCGCCGGGGTTTCCGCTTCCCTTGTTTGCCCACGCCGAGGGCCTCGGAGAGGGTGACGTCGACCCCTGCGGCCAGCGCCGTCGCCGCCGGGTCACGAAGGTGTGGGTCGTTCCGCCTAGAGTCCATGCCGAGGTCTCCTCCCGCGAGCTCGTGCTCCACGCCGCCATGCCTCCGCGAACTTGGATTCGCTTTCCTCCCTTCTTCGCCTCCGTCTTCTCACAGGGAAGACTCCTGGAGTTGTGGCTGCAGCACGCCGACTGCAGCACCCCCGCGACCGAGGCAGAGGTCGCGATGCTTGCCTCGGGCGAGGTCTTCATGACTCGTGGCTGGGGCGAGATCGCTCGGGGTTGCAGAGGAAGGGGCGCCCTCACGATCCACCTGGAGTACGATGGCGCTTCGGTGATGTTCTTCAAGGTCTTCGACGCAGACGGGCGCCGGCTGGAGTGCTGCCCCAGGAGTGGTGGCCTGGAACCTGCCATGGTGAGGGTTGGGCCCGCCGACCGCTCCCTGGGCAGCTCCACAAGCAACGGAAGTGCCGGAGGATCCAGTGATCCCAGCGAGATCTTCGCGACCCTGGAGACGAGCGACGATAGCTATGAGCCCGCGAGCCAGCACCGCTCCCGGAGCAGGGCTGGCTCGCTCGGCTACCGCCGACTCTGATCTGGATGGGGTTGGCGCCGGTGCCTGACGGCCCACTGTTGATGATGGCATCGTTTGCAGGGGCCCGTGTAGATAACATCCCTTATGATCCGTTTCCTGCAAGGAATCATACTGCGCCCAATGGGGGCTTGTAAGGTGTCTGTGATCCTTCTTGTTAATATGTGACTTTTGCTATGGAACTTTGTGAGTCGTTAATTCCGGCGTAGCTTAGTCTTGCCTTTCGAACGTTGCGAGGGCTTGGTGCTCTGCGTCGATAGGTCCCAGTCCCAAGGCGGCGTCAGCTGTCGCTGGTATGCCAAGTCGCGATGCCGTGGTCAAGGCCAGGAGGTGAGCGACTCGGGGTCCGGTAAGAGCCCCTGAGTCGCGATGCTCAGGAGGTCCCCTTTGGCGCCCAAGCAGCCGTCGCTCGGTGAGGAAAGGGGGGTGATGTCGCTAGTACGGAATTACGTTAGGTGCGGGGGTGACGCTACGGTAGCCGGTGTTTTCGGGCGGCGACTTATCTTGCTAATCAGGGGTTATTCTTGGTGTATCGCCGGGTCTGCGCGACAGTTGGAGTGGAGTCGCTTGACGAGGTCCCCGCGTGCCCCCTTCCCCCTCACCTTTTCTCCCCTTCGTGCTCTACGTCCTCGGGTCCCGGCCCTCGAGCTTGTCTCAGCCGTCGCTGGTATGCCAGGTCGCGATGCCATGGACAAGGCCAGAGGCTGAGGGCTGGAGAGCCAGTAAGAGCCCTGAGTCGCGATGATCAAGTACCCCCCCCTTTAACGTGCAAGCGGTTCGCGCGGACGAGGATGAAGAGAGCTCCGCGAGGGCCTCGGCTCACGCAATTCCCTTAGGGGATCCTGCAAGCTCACCACAGAAGGAGAAAAAGGGGCGCCACGATGGCCATCAGTCAGCCGTTAGTCGCTCTAGCTGGCGTAGGTGAGGTGTATCTGGGCACCCGTGTGCCAGCGCGGGACTCACGGGGCCCTACCTCTAGACGGGTTGCACCTGGCACTGGGTCGTATCTTGAGATGTGTTCCTGTAGATTGGGTTAGATGCCGGCACTCTACGTCCTCGGGTCCCGGCCCTCGAGCTTGTCTCAGTCGTCGCTGGTATGCCAGGTCGCGATGCCATGGACAAGGCCAGAGGGTGAGGGCTGGAGAGCCGGTAAGAGCCCTGAGTCGCGATGCTCAGGTACCCCCCCTTTAACGTGCAACTGGTCGACATTGGGAAGAAGAGGTGCCGTGAACAGGCGTCAAGTAATCAAGCATGATAGGCGAATGCATAGTTGGAAATAAACGCAAAGAAGATACACGCCACTGGGCCTGGCCTGAGCGGCCTGGGGATGATGCAGCCCGAGGGGCGCCCCCAACAAAGCAAGCTAACGATCAAAAACTAAAAAAAAGGATACATGCTGCAGGGACGGACCCACGCGGCCTGGGAATGAAGCAGCCCTAGTGGCGTCCCCAGCCGGAAATGAAGCTTGAAAGATGTCACCTGGTGTTGTCGCGGACGAAGTGGCATTGGTGCAGCAGACTCGATGGGCTGCGGGAACCGATCCTCACGAGCCCCCAGGCCCAGGGGCCTAAGGAGGCTCCGGAGGCGCTGGCGGCTCCTCGCGAATCATCTCCATCTCCGCCAGGACTGCGGAACGCCTATCTTCCTGAGTCTCCATGATGCCCCTCGTGAGGCGTTGGTATGCAGCAGCCGCGCCCGGCAGGCCATAAGGCATGCGAGCATAGCTGTGGGGGGGGGGACCTCCACAACGCCCCACTTGTGAGGGCCAGAGGCGTTCTGTCATGGCGACTTGATTGAGCCCTGGTACGTCGATGCAGATGCGCAGCCCACCATCCTCGCCTGGATGGGGGGCCACAGCTGGTAGACGGCGGCAACCTCTCATGATTCTTGATTCTTGTAGTTCTTGAACGGCATGGTTAACGAACTCCTGCTAGTTTGACTCTCCTTGCCTTGCTCCTTCTTGAGGGAAACGTGCTTCGAAGCACGCCTCCACGTGGTGCCCAAGCGCCTCCCTCATGACCCCGGCTAGGTCGGTGGCCCTCCAGGTGAGAGCCCCCGAGCCCTGCCTGAGGAGGGCGCCGGGCGCACTTTCCTATGCGATCGACGGAGGGTCCCCTTGGGAAGACACGGGCCCTGAGGGGCCTGCCTCCTGAGGGGCTAAGCCTGACGATGTCTTCTTCGTCTTGGGGGTGACCTCGGGAAGCCTCCTACTTCCGCGATCTGGGTCTTCTAGTGACGCGGCCTGAAAGGCTCGCTCCAGGGAACACACTGCATCCTTTTCTTCACACGGCATCATGATGACTCCGCCACTTCCTGGCATCTTGAGGACGTTGTAGCCATGATGAGTTATGGCCATGAACTTGGCCATCGCCGGGTATCCGAGGATGGCGTTGTACGGCAGGCGGATGTGAGCGACGTCGAAGTCGATGAGCTCGGTGCGGTAGTTCTTGCGGGCCCCGAAGGTGACGGGGAGGCGGACCTGCCCAATCGGGATCGTGGAACGTCGGTGACTCCGGAGAAAGGCTTGGTTGGCTGAAGCTGGTCATAGGGCACTTGGAGATTGTTGAATGTTTCCACGGACAGGACGTTGAGCCCTGCCCCACCATCGATGAGGGTCCTGGTGACCAGTACGTTGTTGATGACTGGAGAGCAAAGCATCGGGAGGACCCCGGCCGTGGCCGCACACTTCAGCTGATCCGCTGAGCTGAACGTGATGGTGCACGCCGACCACCTGAGAGGGCGCGTTGCTTCGAGCCTGGGGAGGACTGCATTCACTTTGCGGTCAAACTGCTTGAAGATGCGTTGGGAGGCTGGGGCTTGAGCTCCGCCCAGGATGCAGGCAATTGCACGCGGCTCCTGGAAGCCCCCAGCCCCCTCGTCTTGGTGGCAGTCCTCGTTCCTCCTTGGCTGAGGCAGCAGCGGGGGAAGGCCTGCATTGCCCTGCAGGCGATCCTCACAAGGCTGATCCCTCCAATCCCCGTCGCGAGGCAGGTCCCGCCAGCGGTCCTCGCGAGGTTGATCACGCCACCCTTGGCGCGGGCCGCGATCTTCCCAGCGTCTTGGGTTTCTTCCTCCTCCTCGGCCGTAGCCCCGGTCAGCGCGGTCAGGGCGTCGGCCGATCCTCCCTTCTCGCACGGCGCGGAGCTCTTCGCATTCATTGGTGTTGTGGGTGTGGAGGTCGTGGTACATGCAGTATCGGCTACCCCTGGAGGATTCGGGCAGATCCTTGCCCCGCTTGGTGTCAGGCTCTGCCGCGAGCACGGCAGCCCCCTTGCGCTTCACGTCCTTGGCCTTGGGTTTCTTCTCTTCTGGGTCTGCGGCGGGCAGCTCGAGGAGGGAGAGACGCCCCTCCTTAGCCCTGGCGCACTTGGTCGCCAAGTTGAACAACTCCAGGGAGGTGCACAGGTCTTCATGCATCACCAGCTCCTCCTTCATCTTGACGTCGCGCACGCCGTCGGAGAAGGCTGAGATGATGGCTTCCTCGGACACCTTGGGATCTTGAGTCATGCGCTGTTGAAGCGCTGGATGTACTTTTGCAGGGTCTCTCCGGGTTGTTGCTTGATGTGGCGCATGTCGCTCATGGTGGGCGGCCGGTCGCGAGTACCTTGGAAGTTGGCGATGATGCGGGTGCGCATCTGGTCCCAGGAAGAGTTCGTGCCTCAGGACAGGTTAAGGAGCCAGGTACGAGCCCCTTCCTTGAGCGCCATTGGGAACCAATTCGCCATGACCTTTTCGTCCCCGCTGGCAGCTTCGATGCCCAGCTCGTAAAGCTGGAGGAACTCGGCGGGGTCAGTCGTGCCGTCATAGCGAGGAGGCAGGTCTGGCTTGAATTTGCCGGGCCACGCAACGCTGCGCAGCTCGATGGTGTAGGCGCGACAGCCGGCCGTGGCCACGGGAGGCTTCGGTCGAGGGGGAGCTTGGCCTTGCGGGTCCCCATGCGCTACAGCTGGGAGCAGCGCGGGGTCTTGACGTGCCGGAGCTGGAGCAGGGTCGCGGCGAGCAGGGAGCGCTCGGGCAGCCTCTTGCGGTCGAGGGACTTCTTGGCAGCTCCGTTCTTGTTGGGCTGGCGCCTGACGGAGCGGGTTCCGCCCAGGGGCCATGTGCCTTGGAGCCATGGCATCTTCTTGGAGGGGGGGGGGGCGGCTGGTACGCCCCCAGAACTTCATTGCCAGCGCGTGGCGGGGTGCGGCGCAGCGGAGCAGATGGTGCAGGAGAGCCCCCTGCGGCGTGGACGAGCTCGGCGACGCAGTCGAGCCACTCTTCGTAGACGTCGTCGACGGGACGGTAGCGCAGGAGCTCGTTTGCCGCGATGAGCACAGCTCGAGCCTCCAAGGGCGCGCGGAGCGCGTGGGACGAAGAGCCAGCTGGCGTGAGCGACGGAGTAGCGGTGCGGCCGTCTCACCGCACGGACGGGTGCTGAGACGACGCTTGTTGCTCGTTCCCCGCCGGGCCGGTGGCAGCGTTGACGGCGGGCGACGGGGAACGACGAGGACACCCACCGACGGGAGCCGTCTGGGCGACGCGGGAGGCGATGGCGGCCCGGCGCTCGGCGCGGGACCGACGGGCGTCGGACATGGATGCGACGGTCGGCGGAGAACGAAGCGGTGTAAGACAAATTCCGGCGCACCCCTACCTGGCGCGCCAAATGTCAGATTTCGGGTTCTAGTAGACCCTTAAGGTTCGAACTCTGGGGTGCGCGCGGAGATTCTTCCCTCTACCTCTCCATCTCGCAAGGATCTAAACTACCAAAGGAACAACACAAAAGACACAAAGTTTATACTGGTTCGGGCCACCGATGTGGTGTAATATCCTACTCCAGTGTGATGGGTGGATTGCCACTTGGGCTAATGATGATGAATAGTACAAAGGAGAACAGCCTCGCGAGGGCGTGTTCTTTCTGGGACGATTAACTGCTAGGGGAGTTCAGCCGCCCTTCTCTCTCTCTCAGTGTGTATGTGCCTGTTCTATCCAATTCTGATTGCCTCTACCCTGGGGGTGGCTAGTCCTATTTATAGGCAAAGGCCCTGGGCCTCGCCCCAAATATTGAGCGGGAAGGGCGCCAACAATTGGCCAATTCGAAGGGGAACATACAGTACTCTTATCCTGGCTAAAGTTGGTCTTCGCCTGCCAAAGGCCCTGTGGTGACGCCGTTCTGGGCTCCACGATGACCTCCTTCTCGCTGTTGGGCTGGTCTTGGTCCTGTTGCACCGAAATGGATGCCTTTTCTTGATCCTCTCGCCTGCGCTTGCCCCCTTTGCACTAAAGAGGAAAGGGAGGACACTTCGCGGGCTGGCGCCCGCCTGGCGCCCTTGGTCATCATGGCTTGCGTCATGGGCACCTCGCGAGGTACCCTGCCTTGATCTCTCCGCCTCCTCGTGAGCCAGCCTGGCGAGGCCGCGCCTGAGGAAGCACCGTGTCGTCCGCCCCACGAGGCTTGGCCCCTCGCGAGGGTCTTGGGTCTTGTGTTGATGAAGTTGGGCCGTGCTGGGCCTCCTTTGAGCCATGCCACAGGCCGGAGGCAGGCAAGTCTGGGGACCCCCGTTCCCAGAACGCCGACAAACTTGTTGAAGTTCTTCACCATTAAGCTCAATTCTTCATTGAAGATTTGCTTCTCACTTGATGATGTGGGAGCTTCACATGAGGCTTTGTAAGCACCACTTTATTTGTTGTGAAGTTCCTCTTTATCCTTGAGTGACATCTCATGAGCAACAATTCTTCCAATGACTTCTGTTGGCTTGAGATATTTGTAATTGGGCATCATTTGGATCCATGTGCACACGGTATCATATTTTCCATCCAAGGCTCTTAGGATCTTCTTGATGATGAATATATCAGTCATCTCTTCACTCCCTAAGCCAGCAATCTCATTTGTGATAGGAGCAAGCCTAGAGTACATTTCAGCGACACCTTCACCATCCTTCATTTTGAACTTGTCAAGTTGACTTTGAAGCACATCCAATTTGGATTCCTTGACGGAGTCGGTACCTTCGTGCATATCAATCAAAGTATCCCAAATTTCCTTTGCATTCTCAAGACGGCTGATTTTGTTGAATTCTTCGGGGCACAATCCGTTGAAGAGAATATCACAAGCTTGAGCGTTGTATTGCAGCATCTTTACCTCTTTAGTGGTAGCTTCACGGTTTGGTTCTTTCCCATCAAAGAAGTCACCTTGCAAACCAACACACACAATAGCCCAAACGGCGGGGTTATGTCCAAGAATATGCATTTTCATTTTATGCTTCCAACTAGCAAAATTGGTACCATCAAAGTAAGGACCTCTACGGTAATAATTTCCCTTGCTAGACGCCATACTCTCCTAGGTTGTGAAACCAAGGCTATGACCACCAAAAGCTATGGAAATCAAAGCAAATGGAGACCAAAGCTCTGATACCGCTTGTAGGATCGAAAGTATGTCTATAGGGGGGGTGATTAGACTACTTGACCAAATAAAAATCTATCCTTTTCCCAATTTTAGTTCTTGCCAGATTTTGGCTATCTTAGCACAAGTCAAGCAATCTTCACACAATTCAAGCAAGCATGCAAAGAGTATACGAGCAGCGGAAAGTAAAGCATGCAACTTGCAAGAATATAAAGGGAAGGGTATGGAGGACTCAAACGCAATTGGAGACACAGATGTTTTTGTCGTGGTTCCGATAGGTGGTGCTATCGTACATCCACGTTGATGGAGACTTCAACCCACGGAGGGTAACGGTCGCGTGAGTCCATGGAGGGCTCCACCCACGAAGGGTCCACAAAGAAGCAACCTTGTCCATTCCATCTTGGACGTCGCCCACGAAGGACTTGCCTCACTAGCGGTAGATCTTCACGAAGTAGGCGATCTCCTTGCCCTTACAAACTCCTTGGTTCAACTCCACAATCTTGTAGGAGGCTCCTAAGTGACACCTAGCCAATCTAGGAGACACCACTCTCCAAGAAGTAACAAATGGTGTGTTGATGATTAACTCCTTGCTCTTGTGCTTCAAATGATAGTCTCCCCAACACTTAAATCTCTCTCATAGGATTTGGATTTGTGGAAAGAAGATTTGAGTGGAAAGCAACTTGGGGAAGGCTAGAGATCAAGATTCATATGGTAGGAATGGAATATCTTGAGCTCAACACAAGTGTAGGTGGTTCTCTCTCAGAAAATGTGTATTGGAAGTGAAGATGTGTTCTGATGGCTCTCTCCATGAATGAAGAGTGGGTGGAGGGGTATATATAGCCTCCACACAAAATCTAACCGTTACACACAATCTGCTAAACTCGGTGGGACCGAATCATTAAACTCGGTCGGACCGATTCAGCAAACCTAGTGACCGTTAGGATTTTCGGTGGGACTGAGATGCAACTCGGTAGGACCGATATGGTTAGTGTTAGGGCATAACGTAACCTCGGTGTGACCGATTACACAAACTCGATGGGACCAATTTTGGTAATAAGCTAACTAGAGAGTTGGTCAGGTAAACTCGGTGGGACCGATTCGCTCTTTTCGGTGAGACCGAAATGTTACAAAAGGGAAACAGTGAGTTTACATTGCAATCTCGGTGGGACCGATCACTCACTTCGGTTGGACCGAAACGTTACGAAGGGAAACAGAGAAATTGCAATCCCATCTCAGTGAGACAGAGATCCCTATCGGTGCAACCGATTTGCTAGGGTTTGTCGCAGTGGCTATGACATGTGAAACTCGGTGGCTCCGGGTAGGAAGAATCGATGGAGCCGAGTTTGAGTTTAGGTTTGGGTCATATGTGGATATGGAAAGGTAGTTGAGGATTTTGGAGCATATCACTAAGCACATGAAGCAAGAGGCTCATTAAGCAACACCTCATCCCTCCTTAATAGTATTGGCTTTTCCTATGGACTCAATGTGGTCTTGGATGACTAAAAATGTAAAATGTAGAGTCTTGTTCTTGAAGCTTGAGCCAATCCTTTGTCCTTGTAATTTTGAGGGATCCATTTTCCTCATCCATGCCATGCCATCCATTGAGCTTTTCTGAAATATTCATCTTGGAATGATGTTAGCTCAATGAGCTATATGTTGTTAGGAATTACCAAAACCAACCAGGGATAGTTGCACTTTCAATCTCCCCCTTTTTGGTAATTGATGACAACATATAGATCAAAGCTTCGACAAATGATAATAAGATTGGAATATATCGTCGCTTTGAGAAGTATGTGATAAGTAAGAGCTCCCCCTAAATTTGTGCATATTTAGGATTTGCTTTGGACTGCAAATGCACAATGAGTTAGGATTATGGGTTACTCTTCCATGTCACATACATCTTGGTGGAGCGCTCAAAATGATAAGAATTAAATGCATGCACTCATCACCAAGCAAAGTGAATGATCAACATAAGGATAAACTGGTAGTAACATCCAACAAGCATTAAATGTAGCTCATGATCAAACACATGATCATCAATGTCTCACAAATAACGGCATTGTATCTCAAACACTCAAAAGCAAATAAAGTATCAACCAAAAGACAAGAGTGAACAAAATGCAAGCTCTCTCTCCCTCGAAGCCTATGATTTATACATTTTTCTCCTCCTTTGGCAACAAGTTACCAAAAAGTTCATATAAAATGCATAGGACTAAACGACTCTCAGGCTTGGTCTTCTGGTGGTGGTGTCCGGAGAACTCCAAGAACGAAGGCTTCAGTCGATGTATATGGAGCTGCTGGGGTAGGAGCTGGAGCTGGTGGAACAGAAGCTGTAGCTGGTGCTGAAGTGGTGGCTCTGGTGTTAGGAACTGGTACTGCAGATGATCTCTGAGCTCTGGGCACCCTGGCAAATGCATCAGTTGTGGTCTTTCCCTTCCTCTCTAGCATATCTTCTTGTAGTTGTTCCACAACAGACTGGACCTCTGTCACCTTCACATCTAGGTCATAGAACTTTTGTTCCATGATTCTTTCCAAACTCTCTTGGTTTTGAGTTAGGGTGGCCAGTCCTTTCTCAATCCTTAGAGTTGATGCTATCAGGTAACTTAGCTGCTCCTACTTGTTCTTCAAGAAGTACTCAGATGCCTCCTCTTGAGTTGGCATCCTGGCAGCTTTCTCCATCTTGGCCTTCTCCTTCTGTGCTTGAGCATGTGCAGATGATGGTTCATCCTTGTTCATGACAACCTGATTGTCTTCAAAGTCTGGATGGATGGGCAGGTGTTCCTTGTATAGCAGGTATGTGCCTGTGTCCATCTTTGAGTTTATTAGCTCTTGAATTTGGGGGGCATATCCACAACTCCTCTTCTGATCAGCTGCTGTTCTCTTAATGGTCTCTACCATGAGGCTCATCACCTTGAACTTCTGTGGCACATCAAATACATGGAGCATGTTTATTGCATGGCCTCGGATCATCTTGTGATCACCTGACTTGGGCAATAGAGTGTGCCTCAGAATCCAATTAATAGTGGGCAGCTGAGGGAGTCCTGGATTAGGGGTTGTTCGGATAGCCGGACTATACCTTCAGCCGGACTCCAGGACTATGAAGATACAAGATTGAAGACTTCATCCCGTGTCTGGAAGGATCTTTCCTTGGCGTGGAAGGCAAGCTAGGCGTGCGGATATTCAAGATCTCCTACCATTGTAACCGACTCTGTGTAACCCTAACCCTATCTGGTGTCTATATAAACCGGAGGTTTGTAGTCCGTAGGCCAACCCATCATCATACACAATCATACCATAGGCTAGCTTCTAGGGTTTAGCCTCCTTGATCTCGTGGTAGATCCACTCTTGTACTACCCATATCATCAATATTAATCTAGCAGGAGTAGGGTTTTACCACCATCGAGAGGGCCCGAACCTGGGTAAAATAAAGTGTCCCTTGTCTCCTGTTACCATCCGACCTTGACGCACAGTTCGGGACCCCCTACCCGAGATCCGCCGGTTTTGACACCGACAGCAGCCCTGACAGAAGATAATGCACTGAGCCAAACTTGAAAGTATCAAGTGCCTTGTTTGGGATCTCCTTGTACAGGTTGGACATGGAATTGTGATCCATCTTCTTCTTGGCATATATGTCCAAGTCATCTTCCTGCTCTTCTGGGGCGTTAATGAGCTGTGCCCACTCAGCAACTGTTGACTGATATCTGGTTCCTTATGACATCCACACAATCCTGCCATCTGAATAGAAGTGTGCTGTGGAGTAGAATTGCATGATCCGCTCTTCATTCCACTTTGTGAGCTTCTCCCAACAAAGTCTGCAACTCCACAACCCTTGAAGTTGTCATATACTCCAGGATAGTGCTCTTGATTCTCCTTGATGTACTCCCAATCAACCCATCTCATGTCACAAACTATGGGCTTCTTATCAAGCAGCACTGTCTCATAGAAATCCTGCTGTTCCTTGGTATGAAACTTGTAATCCACAGCAGTTCTTCTCCTTGAATCATATGGATCTGCTTCTCTCCACTTCTTCAGGCCTGAATCTCTTATAATCTTCATGTCCTCAGCCACAGGATGAGCATCATTGTGGTCTGGGATCTTGGGCTTAAACTTCCTGAGCACTTGTCCTTCTTCTTCTTCAGCAATGTCAGGCACTGGGGCCTTGTTCTTTTCAGCAGCAGATATGTTTTTGGTGTTTCTCTTTGGTGCACTCTTGGGCTTAGATGCAGCTTTGGGTGCTTCCTTGGGCTTGGATGCAGTAGCCCCTAACCTTATGGCATCTCCCATGAGTTTAGGTGCCTTAGGTGCTGGTGCAGCAACCTCTTCTTCCTCTTCTTCATCTGATGAATGTTTTTCAAACTCAGCCATTGGATCAACCTTCTTGCACCATCTGCCCCATTTTCTTTCCTTCTTTTCTTTTACAGCCTCATCTTCTGTAGTTGACTTGAAAGATTTCTGAGAGGATGCCCTGGCTTTGGACATTGGCTGTCTCCCTGCTGTCCTTTTGATTTTCAGTCCTGGCTTTGTGGCTGCAGCTGAGCCATACTCTTTATTGAGTACCTTCTTCTTGGATGTGGCTTCCTCTTCTGCCACATAGTCCTCATCCTCTAACTCAGAGGTTCTCTTCTTGCTTGCTCTAGTGGCAGCTTTGGGCAGATTCCTTGGGGTGCTCCTGCTACCCTCATCAGAACTGCTAGAGGGACTAGTGCCCTCACTCAAATGAGCCTGCTCCTCAGATCTGTTCTGGCTATCACTCTGATCAGACATGTTGAAGTTCAGACTGTTGACCCTGTGAATAGTTTATAGATGAGATAGAGTGGATGAGCATCACAAAATGCAGAGATTTTTGCAAAATAAAGAATCAAAAACTTAGTTTTAGTTTTCCACCTTGTGCTCCCTCCTCTATGGACTCCACCCTCTGGTCCTTGACCTTCATGGTGATGATGGCCCCTCCGGGATACTCCTCCATGGCCATCGGTGATGATGGCCCCCTCCAGCAGGGTGCCAAAGAGGGCCTAGATTGATTTCTCGTGGCTACAGAGGCTTGCGGCGGCGGAACTTCTGATCTCGGTTTCTTACTGGAAGTTTGGGTATATATGAGAGGTGCTGGCGTTGATTTCACGTCAGGGGGTTTTCGGGATGTCCGCGATGCAGGGGGCGTGCCCTAGGGGGTGGGCGCGCCACCACCCTCGTGGGCTGCCCGGGACTCTTCTGGCCCACTTCTGGTACTCCGTGGGCTTCTTCTGGTCCAAAAATGATCTCCGTCAAGTTGCACGTCAATTGGACTCCATTTGGTTTTCCTTTTCTGCGATACACTAAAACAAGGAGAAATCAAAAACTGGCACTGGGCTCTAGGTTAATAGGTTAGTCCCAAAAATCATATAAAAGTGTATAATAAAGCCCATTAAACATCCAAGATAGATAATATAACAACATGAATACTTCATAAATTATAGATACGTTGGAGACGTATCAGCATCCCCAAGCTTAATTCCTGCTCGTCCTCGAGTAGGTAAATGATAAACGAAATAATTTATGAAGTGTGAATGCTAGCAGGTGCACAAGTTTGATGAATGATAATTTCAGTCACCTTTTCTAGCATCATTATATGTCATAACAGTAGGTCATCTGATAAAACTTTTCATGATCAAGTAGCAAGCAATTCACGTGTTAAGGTATAGATCATAAACTTTCTTGGAAACTAACAAACTGTGTTATCAGTCATCAAACAATGACAATTCATCTTATTTTCAGGAAGAGTCTATGTCAGAGCTTTGATTTAGCAAACTCCACATACTCAACTATGATTTAGCCTTTCACAATTGCTAACACTCACGCGATATTTATGGGTTCAAAATTTTAATCAGACACAGAGAAAGATAGGGGCTTATAGATTCGCCTCCCAAACTTTTACCTCAAGGGTAATGTCAACAATAATAGTTCATGATGACTTACATCCAATTGGATATACATATCAGAATCTTTCCAACACAAGGTGCTTGCCAAAGGATAAAATGTAAAAAGGAAAGGTGAAAATCACCATGACTCTTGCATAAGATTAAGAGATAAAAGTAAAAGATAGGCCCTTCGCAGAGGGAAGTAGAGGTTGCCATGCGCTTTCATGGTTGGATGCACAAAATCTTAATGCGAAAGAACGTCACTTTATATTGCCACTTGTGATATGGACCTTTCTTATGCAGTTCGTCGCTTTTATTTCTTCCACATCACAAGATCGTATAAAGATTATTTCCTCCACAGTAGTCAATCATACATATTTAGAGGGCAATTTTTATTGCTTGCACCGATAACAACTTACTTGAAGGATCTTACTCAATCCATAGGTAGGTATGGTGTCCTCTCATGGCAAAACTTGGTTTAAGGATATTTGGAAGCACAAGTAGTATCTCTACTTGGTGCAAAGAATTTGGCTAGCATGAGGGGGAAAGGCAAGCTTAACGTGTTGGGCGATCCATGACAATATACTTTATTTCAGATATAAGAAAACATAACCCATTAGGTTGTCTTCCTTGTCCAACATCAACCTTTTTGTAACGCCCCAGATGTAACTTGCCATATTTGTAATCCAACTCTTGCCTTTTCCGTCTATGTGTTATGATATTCCTCCATGGTTGGGTTCTCTTCGTCTAGCATTTTTGGTCATGTCATGCATTTCATATCATGTCATCATGTGCATCGCATTCGCATACGTGTTCGTCTCATAAATCCGAGCATCTTTCCCGTTGTCCGTTTTGCAATCCGGCGCTCCTATGTCTCCCGACGTCCCCTTTTACATTTCTTCGTGAGCGGGTATTAAACATTCTCGGAATGGACCGAGGTTTGACATGTGGCCTTGGTATAGCACCGGAAGACCGCCTGTCAAGTTTCGGGTCAATCGGAGTTCGTTTGGTACTCCAACGGTTAACCGGGTAACCGTGAAGGCCTCGTGTGTGTTGAAGCCCAACACCCCCTCAAAACAGCCCAATAACCCATCTAAGACACTCCCATGTCCTCCGCCGTTCGATCACGATCGCGTGGCCGAAAACCGCTCTCCATTTGGAGCTTCCTAGCCCCCTCTAGCTATAAATATGTGCACCTCTCCGTCAAATCCGGGTCCAAAACCCTAGTCCACTCCTCTCCCCGCGCCGCCGGACGAAAATCCGCCGGCCGGACGTGTCCGGGTCGCCCTCCGCCGCGCCTCGACCAACCCCGTGACGCCACGTGTCCCCGCCGCCTGCCTCCACCGCGCGCCGCCGCCAGCCCGCGGAGCCCATCGCGGGCCCGCGCGAGCCCGCAGCCGCCGCCGCCCGCCTCCCGCGCCCAGCGCGCCTCGCCTCCCCGGCCCGCGCCCGGCGCCGCCCTCTCCGTCGCCCGCGCCGGCCACCGCCGCCTCCGCTGGCGCCCCGTCGATCTCGCACCTCCCCGCCGCCTCCGGCCGCCGCCGCGCCGTCCCGGCGCCGCCCCGCGCCTCCCGCGGCCAGATCCGCCCCGCGCCGCCCGGATCCGACCAGATCCGCCTCCGCCGCCGCCTCCCCGTCGCACTCCGGCGCGGATCCGGCGAGCCGCGCCGCCGCCTCGATCCGCGTGCCCGGCAGGGTTGACTTTCCCCGAGCCCGAATTTTTCTCTAAGTCTTTTATTTTCATCATCATCGTGCCATGTTTATCATACCTTAACTTTGCATCCGTTGCTCCGTTTCGCGCGTATAATATGTCGAATTGTTCGCCTCGAAGAGTACATCATTTTGTCCCATTGCATCATTTTCATTTGAGGTCATATTGACGCCCGAAATGCTGTTAGAAGAGGGCTAGTTGATGTTAGTTGCTGGATTTTATCTGAACATTCACATTTGTCATTTTTGCCATGATTGATGTGTACCGCCTATGAAGTTGAGTCCTACATGAGTTTTGTAATACGCCATGTTACCTTTCCATATAATTTTTCCATGTATTTTTTTGATCTATGTGGTGACTAGCACAAGCATGCAAACTAGGTCACCTGATGTTGCTGATTTCAGAGACTTAGTAATTTCACTAAGTCCCTGACTGCTGTTATTTTTATGCCATGTGTTCATGTTGTTTCTGAGAGATCTATGCATAATTTGAGCATGATCAGTAAGGGAGTTTTGAATTTGAGTATTTGCTCTATCCATCCATGTGTTTGTTTGCAATTATGGAGTGCCATAGCTTGAATCAATCGAGCTCTACTTTTGCTACAAAATGTTGCTGGCAGATTGTTTACGTGTTATTCGATTTAGCCAAGCTTGGTGTAGTTGATCCGTGCATGCTATTATGTTACTATTGCCATGTATTGTTACTATGCCATGTCTTCTTGATGTATGTATGCTTAGTTTATCATGAAATGCTCTGTAGTGAGTGCATCGAGCTCACGAACATGCCTAGTCGTTATCTGTTTTTGACATGTCCAGTTTTCTGCCAAGTCTGTAACCTGTAATGAAACTTGCTTATTTGTCATGGGTGTAATCAGATTTTATGATCCTTTTTGGCTTATGGTTAGTAAGAGACTTTTGTGCACTGCTATGTGTAGATTCATGCCGTGCCTTACTTTGCTATGCTCTGATCTTGTAGCATGTTGTTTCATTGCTCTGAACATGCCATCCTAATGTTAGTTTCTGCTTTGTTGTTATTTTCACCAAGTCTGTGAACCTGTTATCTTTTGCAATTTTGCCATGCTTGTTTGGACCTGTTATGATGTGATTTAGCCGTAGCTCAGTGTTCATCTTTTGTCAAGCATCTTGAGTAGTTTACTGCCATATGCTTTGTTGCCATGTTTGGGTGCAGTAGCTTAATTATTTGTTGCTTGCTAAGCAGCATCATGCTGTTTATGGCAGATTCGTGTCATTCTTGTATTGCTTGCCATTTGCAAACCGTGCATCCGATTCCGGTGAACGTCATATCGATTTCAACCGAAATCACCTCATCTATCCAGTGGCATGCTTGGTTTGCCAAGATTATGCCCTGTTCATCCTTGTCCTTCCGGAGCATGCATACGCATTGCATATCACCTCTCGCATATCATGCCATGTTTTGCATCATGTTGCTTGCGTATTGCATCGTGGTTGATTTAGGTTCCTTTGCTTTTTCTCTTGTCTTGGGTAGAGCCGGGAGGCGAGTACGTGACCGAGGATTCCGTTGAGAACGCTTTCGAGGACCAAGCTTTCGACAACTCTGAGAACCTTGCAGGCAAGATGACCATACCCTCGAAATCACTTCTATCTTTGCTTGCTAGATTGCTCGCTCTTTTGCTATGCCTATGCTGCGATACCTACCACTTGCTATATCATGCCTCCTATATTGCCTTGTCAGCCCCTAACCATCCATGTCCTAGCAACCGTTGTTTGGCTATGTTACCGCTTTTGCTCAGCCCCCTCTTATAGCGTTGCTAGTTGCAGGTGAAGATGAAGTTTGTTCCTTGTTGGAACATGGACTTGTTGTTCCTTGTTGGAACATGTTTACTTGTTGGGATATCACAATACCTCTTATTTAATTAATGCATCTATACACTTGGTAAAGGGTGGAAGGCTCGGCCTTATGCCTAGTGTTTTGTTCCACTCTTGCCACCCTAGTTTCCGTCATACCGGTGTTATGTTCCCGGAGTTTGCGTTCCTTACACGGTTGGGTGATTTATGGGACCCCCTTGACAGTTCGCTTTGAATAAGACTTTTCCAGCAAGGCCCAACATTGGTTTTACCATTTGCCACCTAAGCCTTTTTCCCTTGGGTTCTGCAGACTCAAGGGTCATCTTATTTTAACCCCCCCCGGGCCAGTTCTCCTTCGATTGCTGGTCCAAACTAGAGCACCGTGCAGGGCCGTCCCTTGGCAACTTGGGTTATGTTGGCTCCTGTACGCTTAGCTTATCCGGATGTGCCCTGAGACCGAGATATGTGCAGCTCCTATCAGGATTTGTCGGCACAATCGGGCGGCTTTGCTGGACTTGTTTTGTTGCTGTCGAAATGTCTTGTAGTCCGGGATTCCGAGATTGATCGGGTCTTCCCGGTAGAAGGAATATCCTTCGTTGACCGTGAGAGCTTATCATGGGCTAAGTTGGGACACCCCTGCAGGGTATTATCTTTCGAAAGCCGTGCCCGCGGTTATGAGGCAGATGGGAATTTGTTGATGTCCGGTTGTAGAAAACCCGAAGTTGACCTTAACTAAAACACATCAACCGCGTGTGTAACCGTGATGGTCTCTTCTCGGCGGGGTCCGGGAAGTGAACATGGTTGTTGGAGTTATGCCTGACGTAGGTTGTTTCAGGATCACTTCTTGATCACTTCTAGTTTCTCGACCGTGCTTTGCTTTCTCTTGTCGCTCTATTCTGCGCTGTAGCCACCATATGCTAGTCGCTTGCTGCAGCTCCACCTCACAAACCCCTTTCCCACCTTTAAGCTTAAATAGTTTTGATATCGCGGGTGTGAGATTGCTGAGTCCCCGTGACTCACAGATATTATCCCCACAGTTGCAGGTACCAATGATGTCAGTGCAGATGACGCGACCGAGCTCACTTGGGAGTTCGACGAGGAACGTGGCCGTTACTATGTTTCTTTTCCAAATGATCAGTAGTGGAGCCCAGGTGGGTGATCCGGGGATCTGTTTAGCATTTGGGGTAGTCTTCTTTCATTTTGGTACCGTAGTCGGACCTTGAGTGTAATCTGTATGATGGATGTTATTTATGTACTTGTGTGAAGTGGCGATTGTAAGCCAACTATGTATCCTTCCTCTTTTATTTATTACATGGATTGTGTGAAGATTACCTCACTTGCGACATTGTTTTCAATGCGGTTATGCCTCTAAGTCGTGCCTCGACACGTGGGAGATATAGCCGCATCGAGGGCGTTACACTTTTAGCATGTCATATTTTAATGAGTCCTCACAATTACAAAATATGTCCAAGGTAGTATATTTATATGTGAAATCCCTCTCCCTTCAATATTCTTTCATGAATTGTTCAAGTGACCGATTCTATGTTTGCTAACTTTCAATAAGTTTACTACCTATACTTATTACATGTGAAGTCATTACTCCCCATATTATAAGCATATGAAACATATATAGATTCAGATTTATGACATTCAATTTATTCAACCATTTACTCAGAGGATATACGTGAAGCACATGAGTAAATGACAAACTACTCCAAAAGATATGAGTTAAGAACACTGAGTAGTCAAATAATTAACTAGCCATGGGAGGATTCTTTTTCTCAATATTTCAGATCCAATGATTTTATTCAAACAGCAAGTAAAATTTAAAATACTCTCCAAGCAAAACACATATCATGTGACGAATAAAAATATAGCTCCGAGTAAGGTATACCGATAGTTTTGAAGACGAAAGAGGGGATGCCTTCCGGGGCATCCCCAAGCTTAGGTACTTGAGTCTTCCTTTAATATTACCTTGGGGTGCCTTGGGCATCCCCAAGCTTAGGGTCTTTCCACTCCTTATTCTCCTCATATCGATATCTCACCCAAAGCTTGAGAACTTCAATCACACAAAACTTAACCAAACTTCGTGAGATAGGTTAGTATGATAAAGAGTAAACCATTCACTTTGGTACTGTTGATGACAAGTTTCATAATTGCTATCACACAATTCCTACTGTACCATATCATTTCTACAATTTATATTGAGAAATATAAGTCACAGAAACTAGAAAACAAGCAAACTATGCAATGAAAACAGAATCTGTCAGAAACAAAACAGTCTGTAATGATCTGAACATAAACCATACTTCTGCAACTCCAAAAATTATTAAATAAATTGGTGGACGTGAGGAATTTGTTTATTAATCTTCTGCAAAAAGAATTAACTAAAACTCACTCTTCTGTTTTTTACAGCAAGATCACATTAACTTTCACCCAAATCTTCCAAAAGGTCTTACTTGGCACTTTATTGAAACAAAAGCTATAAAACATGATTACTACAGTAGCTTAATCATGTATACACACAAAAACATTAAGGGTAAATATTGGGTTGTCTCCCAACAAGCGCTTTTCTTTAATGCTTTTAGCTAGGCATGATGATTTCAATGATGCTCACATAATAGACAAGAATTGAAACACAAAGAGAGCATCTTGAAGAATATAACTAGCACATTTAAATCTAACCCACTTCCTATGCCTAGGGATTTTGTGAGCACACAACTTATGGGAACAAGAATCAACTAGCCTAGGAAGACAAAACAAGTATAACTTCAAAACTTTAAGCACTTAGAGAGGAAACTTGATATTATTGCAACTCCTACAAGCATGTCTTCCTCCCTCATAATAATTTTCAGTAGCAACATGGATAGCAACTTTGTTCTCATACTCAATTGGAACCTCTTCCGAAATAGTGGAATCATTACTAGCTAAAGTTGGCAGTCATCCAAATCCACTTTCATGAATATCACACTAAGATTCAACACCCTCCAAGATAGTGGGATCACTAATTCCTAAAGTTGACACTCTTCCAAACCCACTTTAAATGATGATATTATTCATAATCAAAAATATATAAGTGAAGTTCGTGGAGCTTTCTACAATTAATATAGACTAACCAATATCCAAGCTCAAAATATATAAGTGAAGCACATGAAGCATTCTATAAAACCATACTCAAAAGATTTAAGTGAAGCACAAAGAGGAATTCTATAAGATCATACTTAAAAGATTTAAGTGAAGCACATGAAGTATTCTATAAATCAATGAAGGTATATCTCATGCTAGCATGGTTCTTAAAGGAAAAAAACACAAAGGCCACAAATCATGTGAACAAAACAAAAACCGAGGTATACCGATATTTGTTGAAGAAGAAAGATGGGATGCCAACCGGGGCATCCCCAAGCTTAGATGCTTGAGTATACTTTGAAATATTTACTCGGCGTGCCTTGGGCATCCCCAATCTTTAACTCTTGCCTCTCTTTATTCTTCTCATATTGATAGCTCCTCGACCTTCGGACACTTCATCCACACAAAACTTTAACAAAAACTTGTGAGATCCGTCAGTGTAATAAAGCAAATCACTACCTTTAGGTACTGTAATGAACTCATTATTTATTTATATTAGTGTTAAACCTACTGTATTCCAACTTCTCTATGGTTCAAACCCCCTGATACTAGCCATAGATTCATCAAAATAAGCAAACAACACACGCAAAACAGAATCTGTTAAAAACAGAACAGTTTGTAGTAATCTGGAAGTTTAGCAAATTATGTAACTCCTAATATTATTAAATAAATATGAAAATCTGAAAATTTTGTACATAAGTGATTTGCAAAAAATTTCAGACCAATTTGACTTTCCAGTAAAAAACGTAAATTCATGCACTACAACCAAAGTTTCTGTTTTTGTTCTGCACAAAGTAAACAAGCAATCTAATCATCCTAAAACCAAAGCTTGGCACATTATTTTTATAATACAATGGATATATACAAGGGGATAATTATTTACAGAGAAACTTCCATGAAATTTTTTACATTGTTTCCGTGAGCATGAACACAAGTGCTCAAGGTCGACCCTCACTTCTTCAATGCATAACTTTCCAATCACTTCTCCTTTTGAAAAACCATTCAGGCATGAGAGGCAAGTAATTTTTTTTGTATTTTAATTCTTTTATTCTTTTTGTATATTTCACCCACAACTAAACAGAAACAAAAAGGAAAAACAAAATCTACTTAGTGAAGAAAGCAAACAAGCACACACGAGAATATCAACCGCACGCTATTGCTCCCGGCCAACGGCGCCAGAAAAGAGCTTGATAATCCCCAAGTGTAGGGAATCATCGTAGAAATTTCCAAAGGTGGAAGTGATAAGTATGGAGTGTTGAACCCACAAGGAGCTAAAGGTAAGATCAATATTCTCTCAAGCCCTATCTGCCACTGATACGACTCTACGCGCACCGAACGTTTGCTTCCAACTAGAAACGAGAAATAAAACTATGTTGCGGGTATGAAGAGGATAACTTTGCATGATATCGGAGAGCTAAAATATAAAATTAGTTATTGTTATCATAAAGTTAGAATATATTACTAAATATTACAAATATCGAGTGTGGTATAATGGTGGATCGTTGTGCGGAATTGTCCTAGGCAATCGTTAACAAGACCGATAGTCGTCATTGCAATTTCATATGAGGGAGAGGCATAAGCTAACATACTTTCTCTACTTGGATCATATGCACTTATGATTGGAAGTCTAGCAAGCCGCAACTACTAAAGATCATTAAGGTAAAACCCAGCCATAGCACTAAAGCATCAAGTCCTCTTTATTCCCATACGCAACAATCCCTCTTACTCGGGTTTGTGTTTCAGTCACTCACCAACCCACTATAAGCGAATCATGAACGTATTGCAACACCCTACAGCGGGAATCCCTCACGCTTGCGTGACACGGAGGGCACCATAGGACAGCACCAAAATAAAACATACAACTCGTACCAATCTATGTCATCAATCAACCCAAGGACAAAAGATATCTACTCAAAACATCATAAGATGGCAACACATCATTGGATCATAATATGTAGCATAAAGCACCATGTTCAAGTAGGGATTACAGCGGGTTGCGGGAGAGTGGACTGCGTAAAAGAGATGAGGATGGTGATGATGATGGTGATGTTGATGAAGACGATCACCGCGCGCGATGATTCCCCTCCCTATGTCACGCCGGCGCCACCGGAAGAGAAGAGGAGAGGTTCTCCCCCTTGTGCTCCCTCTTCCATGACCTCCACCCTTTGGTCCTTGGCCCTCATGGTGATGATGGCCCCTCCGGATACTCCTCCATGGCCATCGGTGATGATGGCCCCCTCCAGCAGGGTGCCGGAGAGGGCCTAGATTGATCTCGTGGCTACACAGGCTTGCGGCGGCAGAACTTCTGGTCTCGATTTCTTTCTGGATGTTTTGGTATATATGAGAGGTGTTGGCGTTGATTCCACGTCAGGGGGGTTTCCGGGCTGTCCACGAGGCAGGGGGGTGCGCCCTAGGGTGGTGGGCGCGCCCCCCACCCTCGTGGGCAGCCCGGGACTCTTCTGGCCTACTTCTGGTACTCCGTGGGCTTCTTTTGGTCCAAAAATTTTCTTCGTCAAGTTGCACGTCAATTGGACTCCGTTTGGTTTTCCTTTTCTGTGATACTCTAAAACAAGAAGAAAACACAAACTGGCATTGGGCTCTAGGTTAATAGGTTAGTCCCAAAAATCATATTAAAGTTTATAATAAAGCCCATTAAACATCCAAGATAGATAATATAACAGCATGGATACTTCATAAATTATAGATACGTTGGAGACATATCAAAATTATTCCCATTTTCTTTTTGAGATCATGCAAAAATTTGGTTTTCTTCTTTGCCTCGTAATAGTATCGATTCTTGGGGTAAGTGCAAGGATGCTTTTATTACTAAGTATTGTCTGCCCGCAAAAATTATTTCACTTAGGACACAAATCATGAATTTTAAGCAACCTGAGCATGAACATGTTGCACAATCTTGGGAAAGAATGAAATTCATGCTAAGAAATTGTCCTACTCATGGTTTAAATCTTTGGATGATCATACAAATTTTTTATGCGGAATTGAATATTTTTCTAGAAATCTTTTAGATTCCACCACGGGTGGTACTTTCATGGAAATTACTTTGCGTGAAGCTACTAAATTGCTTGATAACATTATGGCAAATTATACCGAAAGAGCTCCTACAAGAAAATGTTAATTCGGTTGAAGAAATAAATTCTTTGGGTGAAAAAGCTGATGCTCTTATGAAGTTGGATGCTAATAGAAGTGCTCCTATTGATCTTCATGATGTGCCTTCGTCTACTTTGATTGAGCAAAATAGTGATGCCGTAGATGTGAATTTTGTCTCTCGCAATAATTTTAATAACAATGCTTATAGAGGTAATTTTAATCCTAGACCTTTTCTAGGAAATTCCTCTAATAATTATGGCAATTCCTACGGTAATCCTTCTTATAATAATAATAATAATAGGAACACCTCTAATCTTGACAATAATGTTAAATAATTTATCAATGCCAAAAGAGTTTTCAACAATACGATAGAGGAAAAGTTGAATAAGATTGACGATATGTCTAGAAGCATTGATAGAATTTCTCATGATGTAAAAAATCTCAAAATGAAACTTTTTGTGGGTTGAAGAATCAATTAAATCTTTATATGTTTCTGTGGATGAAAGTAAGAAAAGAACCGCTATGCTTAGAGCTAAAAGAGAATTTTTAGAAAAAAGTGTTTTCTAGTGATCGCTTTCATAAAAGTGATGAAGATCTTAAAATGATTATTATTTATTCTATTGATTCCTTGTTTAGTAAAGTTAAAATTGATGATAAAGGGACTGAAGAAGAGTCAACTTTAGTTAGAAGGCGTCCTAATAATTTGGGGGCGAAAATCTTGTTGCAAAATTTGATAAAAGTGGGTTTGGAGAGGTCAAAACTTTAACTAGTGATGTGCCCACTCTTTTGGCTTAGAAAGACTTTAATTAGTATAATTGCTCTTTTATTGATTGTATTTCTTTGTTGCAATCCATGATAAATTCACCCCACTCTTATGAACAAAATAAAGCTTTTACTAAACATATCATTGATACTATGATGAAAGCTTTGGAAGAAAAGTTGGAATTAGAGATTTCAATTCTAGAAAATTACATAATGAATGTGAACCCACCATTAAAGTCAATATTAAAAACTATCAGTGTTTTGCTTTATGTGACTTGGGTGCTAGTGTTTCTACCATTCGAAATCTCTATGTGATGTGCTTGGTCTTACCAATATTGAAGAATGTTCTCAAAATTTGCACTTGGCGGATTCTACTACTGAAAAGCCTATGGGAAGAATTAATGATGTTCTTATTCTTGCAAATAGGAATTATGTGCCCATAGATTTTATTGTTCTTGATATTGATTGCAACCCGTCTTGTCCAATTATACTTGGTAGACCGTTCTTACATACTATTGGTGTCGTGATTGCTATAATAGAAGGCGATATTAAATTACAATTTCCACTAAGGAAGGGTATGGAACACTTCCCTAGAACAAGAACACTTAAGATCTATGCAATATGCCTAGCTAGGGGCGTAAAACGATAGTGCTTGTTGGGAGGCAACCCAATGAATAAAGTTCATTTTTGTCTTTTTCTTTCTGTTCTTGAGTGTTTGCACAATTATGCTACTGTTATGATTGTGTTTTTTATGTTTTAATTAATGTTTGTGCCCAGTAAAGCCTTTGGGATCATGTTAGGTGATAGTTGCTTTGATCTTGTTGGAAAACTTGAACTTTTGTATCCAGTAAAGTAACTTTCGAAAATCACAGAAGTGAAGAAACATTACGATTTTTTTACACAGGATTGATATATGAATTGCCCATGTTGTCCTAATTTTTTATAATGTTTGGAGTTACAGAGCTATTCGAAGTTTTCAGATTGCTACAGAATGTTCTATTTTTAACAGATTGTGTTTTCTTTGTGTTGTGTGCTTATTTTGATAAATCTATGGACTCTATCGGGGGGTATGAGCCATAGCAAAGTTGGAATATAGTAGATATAATGCAAGAATAAAATATGAATGGGTTTGCAATAGTAATTATAGTAGTAATTTGATTTGTTATACTAAAGGATCTCATAAGGTTTTGTTGAGTTTTGTGTGATTGAAGTTTTCAAGTTTTGGGTGAGATCACAATGGATGGCGGAATAAGGAGCAAGAAGTGCCTAAGCTTGGGGATGCCCATGTCATCCTAAGCTATTATCTAAAAGAGAAGCAAGCAACTAAGCTTGGGGATGCCCGAGTGGCATCCCCTCTTTCTTCCAATGACCATTGGTATTCTACTTGGAGCTATGTTTTTATTCGTCACATATCTTGAGTTTTGCTTGGAGCATGTTGTATGATATGAGTCTTTGCTTGTTTTTCTTTTTAGTTTAAGTCAAGTATCCTTGCTGGACGCACCTATTTGAGACAGCAAAAATTATGCTATGACTTGTTAGAATTGCTCTCTATTCTTCACCTAAATTTTTTTGAGCTATGGAATTGCTCTAGTGCATCACTTATATCTTTTTGAGCATGGTGTTCTTTAGTATATTTGAAGAAATGATCTCATGCTTCACTTAGATTTATTTCAGAGTTATTGTTTTTTAAGAAATTCTCTCATGCTTCATTCATACTATTTTGAGAGAATAATTTTTTTGCTCATGTTCTTCACTTAGATTTGGTTGAGCTACCAAAAGCAACATATGAAATTAGTCCCAAAGTGATAGATATTCAAGAGGGACATAAAAAAACATTCATGAAGATCATTGGACAAAATAATCTTGGCTCTTTGTAATAGTTTTGCGATATAATGATATAATATGTGAGTCGTTGATGAGTAATTATGCTTTAGTAAGAATATTGATGTTAAGGTTTGTGATTCCCTATGCAAGCATGAAAGTCAATAGTTATGCAATGAAATCACATCCTACTTGTGGTGCATTATTCGGTGTTAGTTATGCTTACTGCTCGCTTATGAGATTTTTCGTTTCTTGGTTGGATGCTTCTTAATCTTTTGCAAGCCTTCACTTGCGCCAAGTATGATTACTACTTGTGCATAAAAAATCCTTAAACCAGTTTTGCCATATGAGTCCACTATACCTACCTATATGCAGTATTCTTTTGCCGTTCTAAGAAAATTTGTACGTGACATCTCTAATCTTCAAAATAAATTTATCTTCTGTGTGCTCGTACCGCTCATGAAACGCTAGGGGGTGGCTGTGACGCCACCGATTCGACCGTACACTAATCATACAAGCAAATATGTACGGTCAATACCAGGGACTCACGGGAACATATCACAACACAACTCTAGACAAAACTAAAAATTATACAAGCTTCATATTAAAAGCCAGGGGCCTCAAGGGCGCGAATACAGAGGCTCGAAAGCACAAGAGTCAACGGAAGCAACAATATCTGAGAACGAACATAAGTTAAACAAGACTGCCTTAAGAAGGCTAGCACAAAAGCAACAACGATCGAAGAGGCAAGGCCTCCTACCTGGGACCTCCTAACTACTGCTGGTCTTTGGTAGCCTCCATGTAGTAGTATCCGTCGGCGGTGGCATCTGGACCTAGGGATCCACCATCTGGTTGCAACAACCAGAAAGAAGAAAGAAGGGGGAAAAGGGGTAGCAAATCAACCATGAGTACTCATCCAAAGTACTCGCAAGTATCAGATCTATACTAAGTATGCATTGGTATCAAATGGAAGGGTTGTATGTGTGGACTGAAATGCAGAATGCCAGAATAGAGGGGAAGGCCTAGCCTATCGAAGACTAGCAACTTCAAGCAGCTCCAAGCATCTTGCAGGATGTAGAAGAGTAAAGAATAGCGGTTTATAGTTAACAAACATGTTGTAGCATTAACGCCCAGAGATCCTTCCTCGACTCCCGGCGAGAAAGCAATCCCGGAGCCAACATATCCATCACATGTCTCAAGTAACCAGTTCTAGTTGTAATTGATCAGGATACAAGTCTGAACGTTCATTACCGTGGACACGGTATTCAAATAAATAACTAACCTGCAGGGGTGCACCACGTTACCCAACATGCTTGATTACTCTGACCGGACACAACTTTCTGGGTCAATGCCCGGCCTTGGAAGATCAACACGTCGCAGCCATATGTAGGCTCAGCAGAGAGGTCCCTGCCGGTCTACATCCTAAGTGCCCCGGAGTCTTAGGTCCATCGCCCGTTGCAATCCGGGTAGTTGCACGCAGGGTGGATACCAGCACCACCTCGGATGGCCAGCATGATACGCCCGTGCCGCCATGCTGAACTAGACGTTTGACAAAGCTTCGACTGATACTGCGATGCCAAGGCCCATAACTATTCTCGTGTGGTGGTTAGTGCGTAAAGGCCAAAGGCCAACTTAGAACAAATACCCAAACTTGTAAGTGCATTGTGGGCTCGTAGAAACAAGTAGAGACTTACGATAATGTGACCCGTTTGCCCCCATTTCGTGGACTTATGGCAAGGGCCCAGAATGTCGGGCCATGCCACGTAGAAAACTCGTGGGTCCTCTACGGGCCCACCCGACTTTGACATCAACTCGCGGTTAACCCTTAGGGCTGACCCGGCTTCAACAAAGGTCTCAAGTAAAGTCCGGGTAACCGTGTGTCCAAACATCCACGGGAAAACCAAGGAATGACCCTCTGTGGATTCCACTCGATGTAATCATCAAGGTGAACATAAGAGGAACCACCCTCTAGGTTGACACTTGAGGGGTTGGACGACAGAGTCGTATCAGGAGTGGTCAAGGAGGAATCACCCTCGATGACCATGACCGAATAGCTACACTACGGAATTATCGTCAGGAGTGCGTTACGAGGTATCACCCTCGGCACTCGATAGTAGTTTTGCATAGTCGAGCAACAAAAGGGGCGTGATGTGATGTGAGGTTTCATGCTCTGGTCGTCGATGACGTTTATCGTGTCATCGATGATGAAGCAGGGGTAACAAGGACAACATGGGGGTCACTGATGGATCACTAACCAAACTATACTAAGCAGTTTAGAATAAGCAGGTAGGTAACAATGAGCAGGTTACAAAAGCAGGCTATGCATCAGAATAGGAGGAATCTATTACCGTAGAAAAATCTAGTGCAAGCATGAGAGAATAGAACGGGCGATTGATACCTCTTGAGCACTGCGTTGGATTTCCCCGAAGAGGAGAGGATGATGCAGCAAAGTAGTGTAAGTATTTCCCTCAGTTTTTGAGAACCGAAGTATCAATCCAGTAGGAGGCTACGCGTGAGTCCCTCGTACATACACAAAAAATAGCAAAACGCAACCAACGCGATTAGGGGTTGTCAATCCCTTCACGGTTATTTTTTTTCTCTATTTTTGGGCCTTCTCTTTTTTTATGGCCTTTCTTTTTTTTATTCCTCACTTGGGACAATGCTCTAGAAAATGATGATCATCACACTCCTATTTATTTACAGCTCAATGATTACAACTCGATACTAGAACAAAGTAGGACTCTATATGAATGCCTCCGGCGGTACATCGGGATATGCAATGGATCAAGAGCGACATTTATGAAATAATTATAAACGGTGGCTTTGCCACAAATACTATGCCAACTACATGATCATGCTAAGCAATATGACAATGATGAATGTGTCATGAAGAATGGTATGGTGGAAAGTTGCATGGCAATATATCTCGGAATGGCTATGAAAGAAAGTTTCTTAGTATTCAATGCACTCAACAGAAAGTTTTACAAATCTTGAATAACAAGCATATTATTATTATTAAGCAAATTACCATTCTATTTAACACTCTCAAAATAATCTAAGTGAAGCATGAGAGATCAATAGTTTCTTTAAAACAAATCCACCACCGTGCTGTAAAAAATATAAGTGAGGCACTAGAGCAAAACTATAAAGCTCAAAAGATATAAGTGATTCACATAGAGTATTCTATAAAATTCCAATTCATGTATGGCTCTCTCAAAAGGTGTGTAGAACAAGGATGATTGTCTTAAACTAAAAAGCAAAGACTCAAATCATACAAGACTGTCGGGGGAAATCTGCCTCCACGAACACCTATGGGGACCGAGCCCCTTTCTGGTTCGGCGGGGGGCGGAGGTCGCGCGAAGAGCGGATCGAGGCGATGCACACAAGGGATTTTACCCAGCTTCGGGCCGCACGGATGCGTAAAACCCTACTGCTGCTTTGTGGTTTGTATTGTGTTCTTGGGAGCGCTGAGTGCTACAGTACACTCAGGCAACTAATCAGACCGAGCGTGAGTGGTCTCCTCCTCCTCCCCCCTTCACGTTGCGCATGGGGCCTCCTTTTATATGCGAAAGGGGTTACCCACAGGTGGCAACGTAGGCGGGGGTAAAACTGGAAAACGTTGTGTTGGGTACAGCTGTTTGCACAGTGCTATCATACCTAACTCTGACGGTAGGGGACAAGGGCATTAAATGCCCGTCTAGGTCGCCCAAACAGTGCAGAAAAAGGGCCCGTCAGGGGCGCCACCGTTTGCCACGACGGCTACCCTGTCAGCGTCGCTTCGCCACCGCATGCCCCTGGCTGCGCAGCCTCTCGCCACGTACGCCTGGAACGGCCCCAGAGTGACGCGTGGGTGGATGAGCTGGAACGCAGGCACGGGGTAGTGACTTGCCGGGGCAAGCGCCTTGCCGCGGTCGATGCCTCGTCGCGCCAGGGAGCTTGTTGCTCACCGGTCCTTGTCGGGACGCGTGGCGCGTCGCAGCAAGTCTCTTGTCGTGCCTTGGTCGGCCTTCCCGGCAAGCTCCTCTTGCCGGGGCCTTGTGCTTCGAGCGGCCGTCCCGGCAAGCTCCTCTTGCCGGGGCCTTGCTCTCTTCGGGTGGCCTTCCCGGCAAGATCCTCCTGCCGGGGCCTTGGCTCAAATACTTTGTTCTTGGATGGCCCAAAAAAGGGACCATGGAGAGTTTTGGCGATCGCCTGGCAAGCCTTGCAGCGGGGTGCTACGACTGCCCGTGCACAAGTTCGGGGTACTAAGGTACCCCTACTTTAGTACACCGACAGGAGCCCCCGGGCCTGGGCCATACACGGTGCCGAGCGCTGTTGGGCCAGGCCCAAAACAGTGCACGGGCACGCGCGGCCTGGGTCACGCAGCATCTTCTTCTGCATCCACCACGCCCTCCCCGAACGGCACGCGTCGAACGCGGCATCATGGGGAGAGGCGTGCGTGACGTGGGCGGCGTGCGCGGGGCCGAGCCTCGCAGGCATGCGTCACGTCGCAATAAAGGGGGACGGTTCGCGCTATCTCCATAAGTGGAGGGAGGCGTGGAGGCGCGGCTCATTTGCTGGATGGGGCCGAGGCACGGTTCCCGAGGCGTCCGCTCCCCACGATCACGGGGCGAGGGTAGGTCGCCTCATCCGTCGCCTCAGTCCTGCACGCCAGCCACGCGGCTTCCTTGCACCTGGGGTCGCGGACGGTGGAGGCAGGAAAGCAGGCCGTCGCGGGTCGAGGCAGCAGGCCGGTCCCAGTCGCCTGCTCTTCCTGCGTCTTGGTTGGCTGAGCAGGGTGGCCGAGCCCCCACCCTGCTCCTTTATAAAGAGCAAGAGGGGGGAGGCAACGAAAACCCACACTCCTTCATCTTTGCTTCTCTTCAGCTTCTAATCCTCTCTCTCCATTCGCCATGGAGAAAGCGAATCCTGGTCCTTCATCGGTGGCGGCGAGGGTCGCCGCTAGGCAACGCGCCCCTCCTCCCCTTGCACCCGCGGTGGCAGAGCCAACCGTAAGGGGAAGGGGGAGGGGGCGAGGTCGTGGACGAGGTCGTGGACGAGGCCGAGGCGCTCAGGGACGGGGCAGACGGGGCGACGCGCCGGCCTCGCCTCTGCCAACGGCCCCTCTTCTCACGGCAGTCCACATCGGGGACGACCCCTGCGAGTTCTTCGTAAGGCTGCGCCGGGCGCCTCGTCGTCGCCTCCGCCTCCCGACCCCCTTCGCAAGCGTGATGGAGGTGGAACAACCTGGGACGCTAAGACTGCGCATGAGGGGCTGCGGGATCAGCGGCACACGGGTCCACGTTGAGTCCCCAGCCCCCGACGTGATGTATCTTGGTCGAGGGTGGAAGACGTTCGCCCGTATCCACAGCTTGATGGAGGGGTTCACCCTCCATTTTAAGTTGATGGAGGGCGATCTCCTCTCCGTCAAGGTCTTCGGGTGCTTCGGGATCCGGGCTTGGTGCTGCGTGGATAGCTCCTCCGACAGCGAAAGCTCCTCCTCGAGCGAGAGTGACGAGGAGGGGAGCGACAGCGACGACGAGGGTAGCGCTCGTCGGGATGACGGATCCGACTAGGCGTCGGTCGCGGCTCCACGTGGCACCGGCGACCCCATCATCCATGTCGCCGGCTCCTTGAGCTTCCCGGGGTCGTCTCCTTGGCGGCTGGCGTGGCGAGGCTGCGGAAGAGGAAGAGGGCTGGCGGCAAGGCCGTCAAGTCGGAGTATGAGGGCGAGGTGCCCTCGACAGCGTGCTGACGTCCTGCCGCCCCGTCGAGCCCTGCTTCCGGAGCCGCCACCACCACCTAGCCTTCAGACGGTCCCCGGGGCATTCTGTTGGTGTCTTCTGCCACCCGTAGCTCGTCTAGGCGCCCCTTTTGCCCCTTTCGCCTCCTTGTCCTACCTCCTGAGGAGAGAGACAAGAAAGGGATTACGGGGACCTTATCTCTTTTTAACTTGTAAGCCTTTGGGCCTTAGTTGCATTTAAAGCTTGTAATCCCATCTCTCATGTTTTTCATTCTCTCTGAACTGTACCTGAGCAGAATGTTTTTAATGAAAAGGGGATGTTTGCCGGGCCATTTGTCTCGCGGGTAAAACCCACGCCAAGGAGCGAATCCTTTATATCATTAAGATAGACACTTCTTTGCCCGGCAACAGGCCCTGCCGTCTTCCCGCGCCACTCGAGCTTCCTCACGCCTTTGGCGGAGGTAGGGATGAGGCGGGTTCGGGCTCCTCATTGCGTTCCTTTGCCGCCGCGGCAACTACCGAAACTGGCCCGAGGAACGCGCTCCGGGGCCCAGAGTTAAGGGAGCACGACAGCTTTTTAGGAAGAAACAAGGTTTTCGCATTCCTCAGTCCATAAGAGAATGCATGACAAGGGATGAAAAACTTATCTGGGATTGCAGCCCCCGGCAACTTCGGCTTGCTGCGGACGAATCTTTGTACTTGCAGCCCCCGACAACACTGGTTTGCCGGGGACCAGATGCTGGTCCGCCCTTATTTTCTTCCCCATCCTTAAGCGGTCTGGCCAGGATATGCAAAACCCTGCGAACCAAAGGAAACGAAAGAACTGGAAAAAAGGACACAGACCCGACTTCTAAGCTAGGGGTTAGCAGCTGTTAGGCACTATCAACCCTAACCAAGGACGACACTCGACTCAGCATGCATGCTAAAACTTAGGGCGCCAGCGCTTCATTTACTGCTGCTCAAGGTCTGCGCCTGGCTTTGTACAAAGGATTACATGCAACAGCGGCAAGACTTGTACAAAAGGGTGGTTGCCGGACGGGGTCCGACAACCGCGCCTTACGGGTAAAACTTACGAAGATGCTCAATATTCCAGGAGTTGCTCACCGGAGTGCCATCTTCGGTCTCAAGGCGGACAGCGCCGGGCCTCGTGACTCATCTCACCCGGTAAGGGCCTTCCCACTTCGGCGTCAACTTGTTATGATTCTTGGCGGACGGAGCACGCCGAAGAACAAGGTCGCCTTCCTCGAAGCTTCTGGCTTTAACTTTGCGGCTATGGTAGCGACGCAAAGCTTGCTGGTAGCAAGAGGCTCGCACAGCAGCCTGAAGACGATCTTCCTCAAGGAGCAGCGCGTCATCTTCACGCAGCCGCTCTTGCTCAAGCTCATCATAAGCGAGCACTCGAGTTGACCCGTATACGAGTTCCGTGGGGGTAACTGCTTCTGCTCCATAGACTAGAGCAAATGGTGTCTGGCCAGTGGCTCGATTTGGCGTCGTTCTGATCGACCAAAGAGCCACCGGCAGCTCCTCGATCCAGTTTCTTCTGCACTTGTGCAGCCTGTCGAAAGTTCTGGTCTTGAGCCCGCACAGCACTTCGGCATTGGCCCTTTCCGCTTGACCGTTGCTCTGGGGATGAGCAACAGAAGCGAAGCAGACCTTGGCACCGAGATCTTAGACGTATTGCATGAAGGCGCGACTCATGAACTGCGTACCATTGTCGGTGATGATCCTGTTGGGGATCCCGAAGCGGCAAATAATCGACCTGAAGAACTTGACTGCTGACTGTGCTGTTGTTGGGGAACGTAGCAGAAATTCAAAATTTTCCTACGTGTCACCAAGATCTATCTATGGAGAAACCAGCAACGAGGGGAAGGAGAGTGCATCTACATACCCTTGTAGATCGCTAAGCGGAAGCGTTCAAGTGAACGGGGTTGATGGAGTCGTACTCGTCGTGATTCAGATCACCGATGATCCTAGTGCCGAACAGACGGCACCTCCGCGTTCAACACACGTACAGCCCGGTGACGTCTCCCATGCCTTGATCCAGCAAGGAGAGAAGGAGAGGTTGAGGAAGGCTCCATTCAGCAGCAGGACAACGGCGTGGTGGTGGTGGAGGAGCGTGGCAATCCTGCACGGCTTCGCCAAGCACCGCGGGAGAGGAGAAGAACTTGGGAGAGGGGAAGGGCTGCGCCAACACTATGGTGTGGTTGCCCTCCCACCCCCTTCATATATATAGGGGCAAGGGAGAGGGGGGGCGGCCCCCTCAGATCCCATCTGAGGAGGGGGCGGCGGCCCAGGGGGTGCCTTGCCCCCCAAGGCAAGGGGGGCACCCCCTTTAGGCTTCCCCCCAAACCCTAGGCGCATGGGCCCTAGGGGGGAGGCGCCCAGCCCACTAAGGGGCTAGTCCCTCTCCACATACAGCCCATAGGGCCCCCCGGAGCAGGTGGACCCTCCCGGTGGACCCCCGGAACCCCTTCGGTGGTCCCGGTACAATGCCGGTAACCCCCGAACTCTTCCGGTGACCGTATGATGACTTCCCATATATAAATCTTTACCTCCGGACCATTCCGGATCTCCTCGTGACGTTCGGGATCTCATCCGGGACTCCGGACAACATTCGGTAACCACATACAAACTTCCTTTATAACCCTAGCGTCATCGAACCTTAAGTGTGTAGACCCTACGGGTTCGGGAACCATGCAGACATGACCGAGACGTTCTCCAGTCAATAACCAACAGCGGGATCTGGATACCCATGTTGGCTCCCACATGTTCCACGATGATCTCATCGGATGAACCACGATGTCAAGGACTTAATCAATCCCGTATACAATTCCCTTTGTCTATCGGTACGATACTTGCCCGAGATTCGATCGTCGGTATCCCGATACCTTGTTCAATCTCGTTACCGGCAAGTCTCTTTTACTCGTTCCGCAACACATCATCCCGTGATCAACTCCTTGATCACATTGTGCACATTATGATGATGTCCTACCGAGTGGGCCCAGAGATACCTCTCCATCACACGGAGTGACAAATCCCAGTCTCGATTCGTGCCAACCCAACAGACACTTTCGGAGATACCCGTAGTGCACCTTTATAGCCACCCAGTTACGTTGTGACGTTTGGCACACCCAAAGCACTCCTACGGTATCCGGGAGTTGCACAATCTCATGGTCTAAGGAAACGATACTTGACATTAGAAAAGCTTTAGCATACGAACTACATGATCTTTTGCTAGGCTTAGGATTGGGTCTTGTCCATCACATCATTCTCCTAATGATGTGATCCCATTACCAACGACATCCAATGTCCATGGTCAGGAAACCGTAACCATCTATTGATCAACGAGCTAGTCAACTAGAGGCTTACTAGGGACATGGTGTTGTCTATGTATCCACACATGTATCTGAGTTTCCTATCAATACAATTCTAGCATGGATAATAAACGATTATCATGAACAAGGAAATATAATAATAACCTATTTATTATTGCCTCTAGGGCATATTTCCAACAGTCTCCCACTTGCACTAGAGTCAATAATCTAGTTCACATCGATATGTGATTAACACTCAAGGTCACATCCCTATGTGACTAACACCCAAGAGTTCTGGGTTTGATCATGTTATGCTTGTGAGAGAAGTTATAGTCAACGTGTCTGAACCTTTCAGATCCGTGTGTGCTTTACAAATATCTATGTCATCTCCTAGATGCAGTTACCATGCTCTATTTGGTGCTATTCCAAATAACTGTTCTACTATACAAATCCAATTTACTACTTAGAATAATCTGGATTAGTGTCAAAGTTTGCATCGGCGTAACCCTTTACGACGAACTCTTTTTCCACCTCCATAATCGAGAAAATTCCTTAGTCCACTAGTTACTAAGGATAACCTTGACCGTTGTCCTGTGATCCATTTCTAGATTACACTTGTACCCCTTGACTGACTCATGGTTTGGCACACTTCAGGTGCGGTACACAACATAGCATACTTTAGAGCCTACTACTAAATCATAGGGGACGACCTTCGTCCTTTCTCTCTATTTTGTCGTGGTCATGTCTTGAGTCTTGCTCAATACTCACACCTTGTAACACAGCCGAGAACTCCTTCTTTGCTGATCTATTTTGAACTCCTTCAAAATCTTGTCATGGTATGTGTTTGTTTGAAAGTACTATTAAGCGATTTTGATCTATCCTTATAGATCTTGATGCTCAATGTTTAAGTAGCTTAATCCAGGTTTTCCATTGAAAACACTTTTCAAATAACCCTATATGCTTTCTAGAAATTCTACATCATTTATGATCAACAATATGTCAACAACATATACTCATCAGAAATTCTATAGTGCTCCCACTCACTTCTTTGGAAATACAAGTTTCTCATAAACTTTGTATAAACCCAAATCTTTGATCATCTCATCAAAGCGTACATTCCAACTCCGAGATGCTTACTCCAGTCCTTAGAAAGATTGCTGGAGCTTTGCATACTTGTTAGCATCTTTCAGGATTGACAAAAATCTTCTGGTTGTATCACATACAACCTTTCCTCAAGAAAATCGTCGAGGAAACAATGTTTTGACATCCTATCTGCAAAATTTCATAAATAATGCAGTACCTGCTAATTCCAACAGACTCTTAGCATCGCTACGAGTGAGAAAGTCTCATCGTAGTGAACTCCTTGAACTTGTCGGGAAACATCTTAATGACAAGTCGAGCTTTCTTAATGGTGACATTTACCATCATTGTCCGTCTTCCTTTTAAAATCCATCTGTACTCAACAGCCTCACGACCATCGAGCCGTTCTGCCAAAGTCTACACTTTGTTTTCATACATGGATCCTCTCTCGGATTTTATGGCCTCGAGCCATTTTTCGGAATCCGGGCCCACCATCGCTTCTCCATAGCTCATAGGTTCATCGTTGTCCAACAACGTGACCTTTTAAGACAGGGTTACCACTTAGAAGTTGTACACACCATTGTCAACCTATGAGGTTCGATAGTAACTTGATCTGAAGCTCCATGATCATCATCATTAGCTTTCTCTTCAACTGAGGTAGGGGCCACAGAAATATTTTTCCTGTGCTTGCGCTACTCTCTGATTGAAGTGAAGGTTCAACAACCTTATCAAGTTCTATCTTCCTCCCACTCAATTCTTTCGAGAGAAATTTTTTCCTCAAGAAAGGACCCGATTCTGGAAACAATCCCTATTGCTTTCGGATCTGAATTAGGAGGTATACCCAACTGTTTTGGGTGTCCTATGAAGATGCATTTTATCCGCTTTGGGTTCGAGCTTATCAACCTGAAACTTTTTCACATAAGCGTCGCAGCCCCAAACTTTCAAGAAACGACAACTCAGGTTTCTCCAAACCATAGTTCAAACGGTTTCATCTCAACGGAATTACGTGGTACCCTATTAAAGTGAGTGCGGTTGTCTCTAATGCCTAACCCATGAACGATAGTGGTAATTTGATAAGAGACATCATGGTACGCACCATATCCAATAGGGTGCAACTATGATGTTCGGACACACCATCACACTATGGTGTTCCAGGCGGTATTAGTCGTGAAACAATTTCCACAATGTCTCAATTGTGTACCAAACTCGCAACTCAGATATTCATCTCTATGATCATATCATAGATATTTTATCCTCTTGTCACGACGATATTCAACTTCATTCTGAAATTACTTGAACCATTCGATAATTCAGACTTGTGTTTCATCAAGTAAATATGCTCAGTATCTACTCAAGTCATCGGTGAAGTAAGAGCATAACGATATCCACTGCGTGCCTCAGCACTCATTGGACTGCACACATCAAAATGTGTTACTTCCAACAAGTTGCTTTCTTGTTCCATTTTACTGAAACCGAAGCTTTCAGTCATCTTGCCCATGTGGTATGATCTGCATGTCTCAAGCGATTCAAAATCAAGTGAGTCCAAACGGTCCATCTGCATGGAGTTTCTTCATGCGTATATACCAATAGACATGGTTCACATGTCTCAATCCTTTTCAAAAATGAGTGAGTCCAAAGATCCATCAACATGGAGCTTCTTCATGCGTTTTATACCAATATGACTTACATGGCAGTGCCACAAGTAGGTGGTACTATCATTACTATCCTATATCTTTTGGCATGAACATGTGTATCACTATGATCGAGATTCAATAAACCATTCATTTTAGGTGCAAGACCATTGAAGGTATTATTCAAATAAATAGAGTAACCATTATTCTCCTTAAATGAATAACCGTATTGCGATAGACATAATCCAATCATGTCTATGCTCAACGCAAACACCAAATAACAATTATTTAGGTTTAACACCAATCTCGATGGTAGAGGGAGCGTGCGATGCTTGATCATATCAACCTTGGAAGCACTTCCAACACATCTCGTCAGCTCACCTTTAGCTAGTCTTCGTTTATTCCGTAGCTTTTATTTCGAGTTACTAACACTTAGCAACCGAACCGGTATCTAATACCCTGATGCTACTAGGAGTACTAGTAAAGTACACATTCACATAATGTATATCCAATATACTTCTATCGACAGCCTTCTCATCTACCAAGTATCTAAGGTAATTCTGCTCCAGTGGTTGTTCCCCTTATTACAGAAGCACTCAGTCTCGGGTTTGGGTTTAACCTTGGGTTTCTCCACTAGAGCAGCAGCTGATTTGCTGTTTCATGAAGTACCCCTTCTTGCCCTTGCCCTTCTTGAAACTAGTGGTTTCACTAACCATCAACAATTGATGCTCCTTCTTGATTTCTACTTTCACGGTGTCAAACATCGCGAATATTTCAAGGATCATCATATCTATCCCTGATATGTTATAGTTCATTACGAAGCTCTAGCAGCTTGGTGGAAATGACTTTGGTGAAACATCACTATCTTATCTGGAAGATCAACTCCCACTCGATTCAAGTGATTGTTGTACTCAGACAATCTGAGCACAAGCTCAACGATTCAGCTTTTCTCCCTTAGTTTGCAGGCCAAGAAAATCGTCGGAGGTCTTATACCTCTTGACGTGGGCACGAGCCTGAAATCCCAATTTCAGCCCTCGAAACATCTCATATGTTCCGCGACATTTCAAAAATGTCTTCGGTGCCTCAATTCTAAACCATTTATCATTACCGAACTATCATGTAGTCATCAAAACGTGTATGTCAGATGTTCGCAACATCCATAGACCACGTTCGAGGCCCAGCACACCGAGCGGTGCATTAATGACACAAGCCTTCTACTGTCCGCATAATTGCTACTATCAACTTTCAACTATATTTTCTCTAGGAACATATCTAAAATAGTACAACTAAAGCGCGAGCTTACGACATAATTTGCAAAGATCTTTTGACTATGTTCAGGATAATTAAGTTCATCTTATGAACTCCCACTCAGATAGACATCCCTCTAGTCATCCAAGTGATTACATGATCCGAGTCAACTAAGCCGTGTCCGATCATCACGTGAGACGGACTAGTCAACGTCGGTGAACATCTTCATGTTGATCGTATCTACCATACGACTCATGCTCGACCTTTCGGTCTTCTGTGTTCCGAGGCCATGTCTGTACATGCTAGGCTCGTCAAGTCAACCTAACTGTTTGCATGTGTTCCGAGGCCATGTCTGTACATGCTAGGCTCGTCAACACCCATTGTATTCGAACATAAGAATCTATCACACCCGATCATCACGTGGTGCTTCGAAACGACGAACTTTCGCAACGGTGCACAGTTAGGGGGAACACTTTCTTGAAATTTTAATGAGGGATCATCTTATTTACTACCGTCGTTCTAAGCAAATAAGATGTATAAACATGATAAACATCACATGCAATCAAATAGTGACATGATATGGCCATCATCACTTTGCTCCTTTTGATCTCCATCTTCGGGGCTCCATGATCATCATCGTCACCGGCATGACACCATGATCTTCATCATCATGATCTCCGTGAAGTTGTGTCGCCAACTATTACTTCTACTACTATGGCTAACGGTTAGCAATAAAGTAAAGTAATTACATGACGTTTATGTTGACACGCAGGTCATAAATAAATTAAAGACATCTCCTATGGCTCCTGCCGGTTGTCATACTCATCGACATGCAAGTCGTGATTCCTATTACAAGAACATGATCATCTCATACATCACATATATCATACATCACATCCTTTGGCCATATCACATCACATGGCATACCCTGCAAAAACAAGTTAGACGTCCTCTAATTGTTGATTGCATGTTTTACGTGGCTGCTATGGGTTTCTAGCAAGAACGTTTCTTACCTACGCAAAACCACAACGTGATATGTCAATTGCTATTTACCCTTCATAAGGACACTTTTCATCGAATCCGATCCGACTAAAGTGGGAGAGACTGGCACCCGCTAGCCACCTTATGCAACTAGTGCATGTCACTCGGTGGAACCTGTCTCACGTAAGAGTACGTGTAAGGTCGGTCCGGGCCGCTTCATCCCACAATGCCGCCGAATCAAGATTGACTAGTAACGGTAAGCATATTGAACAAAATCAACACCCACAACTACTTTGTGTTCTACTCGTGCAAAGAATCTACGCAATAGACCTAGCTCATGATGCCACTGTTGGGGAACGTAGCAGAAATTCAAAATTTTCCTACGTGTCACCAAGATCTATCTATGGAGAAACCAGCAACGAGGGGAAGGAGAGTGCATCTACATACCCTTGTAGATCGCTAAGAGGAAGCGTTCAAGTGAACGGGGTTGATGGAGTCGTACTCGTCGTGATTCAGATCACCGATGATCCTAGTGCCGAACAGACGGCACCTCCGCGTTCAACACACGTACAGCCCGGTGACGTCTCCCATGCCTTGATCCAGCAAGGAGAGAGGGAGAGGTTGAGGAAGAGGAAGGGTTGCGCCAACACTATGGTGTGGTTGCCCTCCCACCCCCTTCATATATATAGGGGCAAGGGAGAGGGGGGCCGGCCCCCTCAGATCCCATCTGAGGAGGGGGCGGCGGCCCAGGGGGGTGCCTTGCCCCCCAAGGCAAGGGGGGCGCCCCCTTTAGGGTTCCCCCCCAAACCCTAGGCGCATGGGCCCTAGGGGGGGAGGCGCCCAGCCCAATAAGGGGCTGGTCCCTCTCCACATACAGCCCATAGGGCCCCCCGGAGCAGGTGGACCCTCCCGGTGGACCCCCGAAACCCCTTCGGTGGTCCCGGTACAATGCCGGTAACCCCCAAACTCTTCCGGTGACCGTATGATGACTTCCCATATATAAATCTTTACCTCCGGACCATTCCGGATCTCCTCGTGACGTCCGGGATCTCATCCGGGACTCCGAACAACATTCGGTAACCACATACAAACTTCCTTTATAACCCTAGCGTCATCGAACCTTAAGTGTGTAGACCCTACGGGTTCGGGAACCATGCAGACATGACCGAGACGTTCTCCAGTCAATAACCAACAGCGGGATCTGGATACCCATGTTGGCTCCCACATGTTCCACGATGATCTCATCGGATGAACCACGATGTCAAGGACTTAATCAATCCCGTATACAATTCCCTTTGTCTATCGGTACGATACTTGCCTGAGATTCAATCGTCGGTATCCCGATACCTTGTTCAATCTCGTTACCGGCAAGTCTCTTTTACTCGTTCCGCAACACATCATCCCGTGATCAACTCCTTGATCACATTGTGCACATTATGATGATGTCCTACCGAGTGGGCCCAGAGATACCTCTCCGTCACACGGAGTGACAAATCCCAGTCTCGATTCGTGCCAACCCAACAGACACTTTCGGAGATACCCGTAGTGCACCTTTATAGCCACCCAGTTACGTTGTGACGTTTGGCACACCCAAAGCACTCCTACGGTATCCGGGAGTTGCACAATCTCATGGTCTAAGGAAACGATACTTGACATTAGAAATTTAGCATACGAACTACATGATCATGTGCTAGGCTTAGGATTGGGTCTTGTCCATCGCATCATTCTCCTAATGATGTGATCCTGTTACCAACGACATCCAATGTCCATGGTCAGGAAACCGTAACCATCTATTGATCAACGAGCTAGTCAACTAGAGGCTTACTAGGGACATGGTGTTGTCTATGTATCCACACATGTATCTGAGTTTCCTATCAATACAATTCTAGCATGGATAATAAACGATTATCATGAACAAGGAAATATAATAATAACCTATTTATTATTGCCTCTAGGGCATATTTCCAACAGCTATCACCTTCCTCACTGGTTCCACTTCCGGCCACTTTGTGAACTTGTCGATTGCGACGTACAAGTACTCAAAGCCCCCGACAGCTCGGGGGAAGGGGCCGAGGATGTCGAGCCCCCAGACCGAAAATGGCCAGGATAAAGGGATCGTCTAGAGAGCTTGAGCTGGCTGGTGTATCTGCTTGGAATGGAACTGGCACGCTTCACACTTGGTTACTTGTGCAGTTGCATCCTGGAGGGCTGTCGGCCAGAAGAAACCTTGACGGAACGCTTTGCAGGCAAGTGCTCCGGCGCCAATGTGATGACCACATATGCCTCCATGTATCTCTGCCAACAGCTTTTGTCCGTCTTCCCGGGAAATACACTTCAATTTCACACTGTTGCGCCCTCTTCTGTAAAACGTGTTGTCGACGAACTGGTACATACTCGAGCGTGGGGCTACTCTTTCCGCTTCTTCTTGTTCTTCGGGAAGTTCCTCGTTCTGGAGGAAATGGACAATCTGCGGCGCCCATGCTGGAGCCTGTGGCTCGACAACAAGGACTGAAGGCACATCTGCCGCTGCGGGAACGTCCGCTTCTACGGCGAGGATCTGGGGCTCAGCCGGAGCTCGACGTTCCCCGGAAAGCTTGCCGGGGCAAAACTTGTCGGGAGCGCCTGCTTCTACGGAACAAACCCTGGGGTTTGCCGGAGCAGACGACTCCTCAGCGCTCTTGGCGTCGATCTTGGGGACCTTCATGGCGGCGGCTCCGGGGAGCTCTGCCGGAAGATAGTCGCCGGAGACCAACTTCCTCTTCTTGCTCTGTCCGGTTGATGTTGTCACGGATGGCTGAGTCAGCTTGAGCACAAAGGTTCCTGGTTCCACATGTAACCTAAGTGTTGCGCACTTTGACAAGCCATCAACAATGTCGTTCTTAGCTCTTGGAACGTGTTCCATTGCAGGCCGTCAAAGCGCTCTTCTAGCTTCCTCACTTCATCAACGTACGCTTCCATCAACGGACTCTGGTAATCTTTGTTCACTTGGCGGACGACAAGCTGCGAGTCACCCCTGACAATGAGCTTCTTGATCCCAAGTTCTGCCGCGATCCTGAGACCGGCGAGCAAACCTTCATACTCTGCAGTATTGTTGGTTGCTTGCTCCTTGGGGAAGTGCATCTGGACTATGTACTTGAGATGCTCTCCGGTGGGCACGATAAGCAACGCGCCAGCACCGGTGCCTTGCAGCGAGAAAGCACCATCAAAATACATCAGCCACTCTTTGCTTGCTTCTTTGACGGGGATGCTTGTCTCTGGATCTCTTCGTCTGGTGTCGGTGTCCACTCTGTTATGAACTCCGCCAATGCTCTGCTTTGGATAGTTGAAGTGCTCTCGAATTTGAGACCGAAGCTTGACAGTTCCAGTGCCCACTCGACAATCCTGCCTGTTGCTTCTGGATTCTGCAGTATCCTCTTCAGCGGAAAGCAGGTGACAACTGTAATCTCATGTGCTTGGAAGTAATGGCGCAGCTTTCTCGAGGCCATGAGAAGGCCGAAAAGCAATTTCTGCACACCAGAGTACCTTGACCTAGACCCCTGCAGAAGGGAGCTGACAAAGTAAACTGGGCGCTGCACCATTCTCTTCTTCTACACCTCCACTCGCTCCTGCGCAGATTCGTCCTTGTCGGGGCCAGAGCTTGTCGGGGAAGCCTCTTGCTTGTCGCTGGGCGCGCTTGGCGCGGTTGCTAGCTCATCATCTGCCTCCCTCTCCGCTACTAACGCAGCACTAACCACTTGATTGGTTACCGCCAGGTACAGCAGTAACTTCTCTTGTGGTTTAGGCGCGACAAGTATTGGTGCGGAGGACATGTATTTCTTCAAGTCCTGCAGCGCAGCCTCCGCTTCCGGAGTCCATTTTACTGGACCCGCCTTTTTCAAAACTTTGAAAAATGGCAGGGCGCGTTCTGCAGACTTGGAAATAAACCTGCTGAGAGCCGCGACGCAGCCGGCAAGCCTGCGTACATGCTTGACGCGTGTTGGTGCTTCAATCTGCTCGATGGCCTTGATTTTGTCTGGATTGGCTTCGATTCCTCGCTGAGACACGAAGAACCCGAGAAGCTTGCCGGAAGGGACTCCAAACACGCACTTCTCGGGGTTGAGCTTGAGGCTGATCTTGCGCAGGTTCGCAAAGGTCTCTTCTAAATCTTGAATCAGGGTTGGCCTGTTCCTGCTTTTGACCACTATGTCATCCATGTAGGCTTCCACATTTCTGTAGATTTGCGGCTCAAAAGCGGTATGGATAACCCTTGCAAACGTCGAACCGGCATTCTTCAAACCGAAAGGCATCCATACGAAACAGTACGTGCCACATGGAGTGATGAATGCGGTCTTTTCCTCATCTTCTTCAGCCATGAAGATCTGATGGTACCCTGAGTATGCGTCAAGAAATGAAAGCAGGTCACATCCGGCCGTGGAGTCAACAATCTGGTCAATGCGCGGCAAGGGAAAGGGATCTTTGGGACAAGCTTTATTAACATCAGTAAAGTCGATGCAAAGCCTCCATTTCCCATTTGCTTTGCGCACGACAACAGGATTGGCCAACCACGTCGGATGGAGCACGCCTCTGACAAGGCCTGCCGCTTCCAGCTTCTTGATCTCTTCTGCGATGAACTCTTGGCGCTCCACCGCTTGCTTCCTAACTCTCTGCTTGACGGGCCGCGCATGAGGACAGACGGCGAGGTGGTGCTCAATCACTTTCCTGGGAACGCCGGGGATGTCAGATGGTTGCCAGGCAAACACATCGACATTCGCCCGCAGGAAAGCAACGAGCGCGCCTTCCTATTTGGGGTCGAGAGTGGCACTGATGGTGAAGGTACCACCATTGTTGTCCTCCTTGGCGGGCACCTTCTTGGTCGTTGGCGAGGCTTCCATTGACTTCTTACTCTTGCCAGTGGAGCTCGATGACGCGTCCTCGACGGTAGCGCAGCACTCCGAAGAGGTGCGCTTGCCGGAGTGGGCACCAGAGCACTTGCCGGGCTTGGCCTTCTTCTTCCCTCCGGGAGCTTCAGCGGCAAGTGGCTTGTGATCCGTCGCGGCTGCTGCTTCCCGGTAGATCTTGTCAGCACAGATAAGGGCATCCTTCTTGTCGCCGGGGACAGAGATGACGCTTATCGGGCCTGGCATCTTGAGCATGTTGTACGCGTAGTGGGAGGCCGCCATGAACTTCGCGAGCGCCGGACGGCCGAGAATTCCATTGTAGGGAAATGGAAAATCGGCGACGTCAAAAGTGATCCTCTCTGTCCTGAAGTTCAGCTCGCTGCCAAATGTCACTGGCAACGTTATCTTCCCCTTCGGCTTGCTCCTTCCCGGGTTGATTCCTTGGAACGTGTCGGTCTCTTCGAGCTCGCTGTGGGGAACTTGGAGTTTCTGGAGTACAGCGGAGGAGATCAGGTTCAAGCCGGCCCCGCCGTCGACTAGCATCTTAGTGACCTTGAGGTTGCGGACTGTCGGTGAGACCAACATCGGCAAGCACCCGATCGCAGTTGTGCGGTCAGGGTGGTCCTCAATATCGAAGATGATAGGCGTGCTGGACCATTTCAGAGGCTTGCGCGACTCGACGGGTGGTTCCGCTGCATTGACTTCCCGCGCCCACTGCTTGAGCTGGCGGTGAGAAGTATGCAGAGAAGCACCGCCGTCTACGCACAAGACCTCTGTGGCTTTCTGAAACTCCTGCTCACTGGTCTCGACATCATCCATGTCTTCGTCTTTGTCGTCGTCTTCGTTCTTGTCGCGGCTGCGGGGAGGTCTGTCCGCTTGCCGCTGCTTGTCCTTGTCGCGGCGTCCTCCCTGGCCGGGGCGCTTCATGCCTGATCCTCCGCCACCTCCCCGGGCTCTCTCCTTGTCGCGCCGCTCGTACTCGGCCTTTTGCAGCTCGACGAGCCGCTCGACCTGCTTGCAGCTCTGGAGATCATGGCCCTTGGTGCGGTGGATCTTGCAGTACTGTTTGTTGGTGCCGTCCCGCTTGTCGGCGACCGCCACAGCCTGGCAGTTGGCGCATCCGGCAACCTCCTTGCCGGAGCTACCAGCCTGGGCCTTCTTGGCGGTGCCTTCATCGCCGGACTGCTCAACAACCAGTACTTCTTGGCTCTTCTTCTTCCTGTTGCTCCGCCGCCGGTTCTTCCTTGCCGGGGCAGTATCCTCACTGTTGGATTCTCCTGCTCCAGTGTTCTCTGCGGGTAGTTTCCTTCCTTCCTCAGCACGTGCACACTTGTCGGCCAGGGCATATAGCTCGCTGACGTCTTTGATCTTGCACATCGCCATCTCCTCCCGCATCCTGCGGTTACGCACGTTCTGATGGAACGCGCTGATGACCACGGCAGGGTGGACGTCTGGGATGTTGTAGTGTACGCGGCTGAATCTCTGGATGAACTTGCGCAAGGATTCCCCTTCCTTCTGGACGAGCAGATGAAGGTCGCTCGCTTGGCCATGGGGTTTGTGGCCGCCTGTGAAGGCGCCAACAAACAGATGGCACAAGTCTGTCCAGGAGGTTATGGAGTTATCCAGCAAGTGCATGAGCCAGGATCTAACGTTGGATTTGAGTACCAGCGGGAAGTAGTTGGCAAGGATCTTGTCGTCTCGCCCTCCAGCAGCCTGCACCGCAATGGTGTAGATGCTGTTGAACTCCGACGGATGCGACTTGCCGTCGTACTTCTCTGGCACGTCTGGCTTGAAATTCTTCGTGCTGGGCCACTGGACTTGTCGCAGCTCATGGGTGAACACAGGGCAGCCTACCGCGTACGGCAGGTCGCCTGGTCCCCCCGGCGCATGCATGTCGACAGAGGGGCCAGCGCGCTGGTCTGATTGACGCCGCGCTTCTCTCCGACGCTCGATGCGCGTACGAGCGTCCTCTTGCTCTCGTTCGTGAAGAACTTGGCGTTGATCGCGACGAGTTCGCGGATTTGACGACGCGGTGGAGTCGTTGTCGTGATGGCTCCGGCGAGTCGGCGATCTTGGCCTTTGGGGCGGGGAATGCACGGTGGTCGCAACCCCACCGGTCTTGGCGCCATCGGTTCTCGCCTGGCGGACCTGCCGCGGCTGCGACGCACTGTGCTGCCGCGGGGTGTTGCCGTTAGCGAAGCCGATGAGACTCTGTATCGTGGCCCTCCAGTCGTCGAGCTTGTCCGCCGTTGGAGGGTAGTCTAGGAGCAGTTGAGCTCGTGCTAGAGCTTCTGCTGGAGTGGCGGGCAGCGGTGGCGAGCGGCGCGTGGAGCGGGATGTGCTCGAACTTCTAACTATGTTAGAAGGAGCAACACCCGGACCAGGCAGTCGCGCCACGCTCGCGCCAGCACGTTGGTGTGTATGCTGGCCTTGAGCACCCTGGGATCCGCCAGCTCGATCTGGGTCCAGCGAGCGTATGGTACCATGGGTGCCAAGACGCTGCTGGTCCCGTGCCTCCTGAGAGGGGCACGGTGCATGTTCGGACGCCGTGGCACCATGAACTGGCTCGGCGACGCCCGTTCCGCCGCCGGTGCCGTCCCCACCACCCGTTCGCTCCATGGGTGGTGGGTTCAACGCGGACGGACCAGCCACCTCCGGAGCCTTCTTCTTCGGTGGCATGTCGATGAAGATGGTGGAGATCTAGCCTGTGCAGACGCAGGATCAGGTTCGCACAACTTCCACGCCCCCTACCTGGCGCGCCAAAGATGTCGGGGGAAATCTGCCTCCACGAACACCTATGGGGACCGAGCCCCTTTCTGGTTCAGCGGGGGGCGGAGGTCGCGCGAAGAGCGGATCGAGGCGATGCACACAAGGGGATTTTACCCAGCTTCGGGCCGCACAGATGTGTAAAACCCTACTGCTGCTTTGTGGTTTGTATTGTGTTCTTGGGAGCGCTGAGTGCTACAGTACACTCAGGCAACTAATCAGACCGAGCGTGAGTGGTCTCCTCCTCCTCCCCCCTTCACGTTGCACATGGGGCCTCCTTTTAAATGCGCAAGGGGTTACCCACAGGTGGCAACGTAGGCGGGGGTACAACTGGAAAACGCTGTGTTGGGTACAACTGTTTGCACAGTGCTATCATACCTAACTCTGACGACAGGGGACAAGGGCATTAAATGCCCGTCTAGGTCGCCCAAACAGTGCAGAAAAAGGGGCCGTCAGGGGCGCCACCATTTTCCACGACGGCTACCCTGTCAGCGTCGCTTCGCCACCGCATGCCCCTGGCTGCGCAGCCTCTCGCCACGTACGCGTGGAACGGCCCCAGAGCGACGCGTGGGTGGATGAGCTGGAACGCAGGCGCAGGGTGGTGACTTGCCGCGGCATGCGCCTTGCCGCGGTCAATGCCTCGTCGCGCCCGGGAGCTTGTTGCTCACCGGTCCTTGCCGGGACGCGTGGCGCGTCGCAGCAAGTCTCTTGTCGTGCCTTGGTCCGCCTTCCCGGCAAGCTCCTCTTGTCGGGGCCTTGTGCTTCGAGCGGCCGTCCCGGCAAGCTCCTCTTGCCGGGGCCTTGCTCTCTTCGGGTGGCCTTCCCGGCAAGCTCCTCCTGCTGGGGCCTTGGCTCAAATACTTTGTTCTTGGATGGCCCAAAAAAGGGACCATGGAGAGTTTTGGCGGTTGCCTGGCAAGCCTTGCCGCGGGGTGCTACGACTGCCCATGCACAAGTTCGGGGTACTAAGGTACCCCTACTTTAGTACACCGACAAAGACGCTCCAAGCAAAACACATGTCATGTGGTGAATAAAAATATAGCTCCAAGTAAAATTATCGATGGAAGTAGACGAAAGAGGGGATGCCTTCCGGGGCATCCCCAAGCTTTGACTTTTTGGTGTCCTTGGATTATCTTGGGGGTTCCATGGGCATCCCCAAGATTAGGCTCTTACCACACCTTGTTCCATAATCCATCAAAAGATTTCACCCAAAGCTTGAAAACTTCACAACACAAAACTCAACAGAAATCTCGTGAGATCCGTTAGCGAAAGAAAACAAAAGACCACTTCAAGGTACTATAATGAACTCATTCTTTATTTATATTTGTGTTAAACCTACTGTATTCCAACTTCTCTATGGATTATAAGCTATTTTACTAGCCATAGATTCATCAAAATAAGCAAACAACACACGAAAAACAGAATTTGTCAAAAACAGGGTCTGTAGTAATCTGTAACTAACGCAAACTTCTGGAACTCCAAAAAATCTACCAAAATAGGACGGCCTAGAAAATTTGTTTATTGATCAGCAGCAATTGGAATCAGAATTTTATCACGTTCTGGTGATTTTTAACAATTGTTTTCGTGAACAGAAAGTTTCTGGAAATTACAGCAAGATCAAATAACTATCATCCAAGAAAATCCTATAGGGTTAACTTGGCAAAAACACTAATTAAAAGATAAAACCTCATCTAAACAGAAGGTAGATGGATTATTTATTCCTAACCAGAAGCAAAAACAAAAAAACAAAAAATAAAATTGGGTTGCCTCCCAACAAGCGCTATCGTTTAACGCCCCTAGCTAGGCATAAAAGCAAGGATAGATCTAGGTATTGCCATCTTTGGTAGGCAATCCATAAATGGCTCTAATGATAGATTCATATGGTAATTTTATTTTCTTCCTAGTGAAGTGTTCCATGCCCTTTTTTATGGGAATTGAAATCTAATATTCCCTTCCTTCATATCAATAATTGCACCAATAGTTCTAAGGAAAGGTCTACCGAGAATAATGGGGCAAGAGGGATTGCAATCTATATCAAGAATGATAAAATCTACGGGCACATAATTCCTATTTGCAACAATAAGAACATCCTTAATTCTTCCCATAGGTTTCTTAATAGTGGAATCCTCAAGATGCAAGTTTAGAGAGCAATCATCAAAATCACGGAAATCTAGCAAATCACACAAAGCATAAAACTCATGATCTTTAATTTTAATTTTAATAGTAGGTTCCCACTCATCATAAAGTTTTCTAGGGATAGGAACTTTCAACTCAAGTTTTTCTTCATAAGATTGCATCAAGGCATCAACGATATGTTCGGTTAAAGCTTTATTTTGACTATAAGCATGAGGAGAATTTAGCACGGATTGCAACAAGGAAATATAATCAATTAAAGAGAAACTTTCATAATTAAATTCCTTGAAATCCAATATAGTGGGTTGAGCAACATCTAGGGTTTTATTTCTTTCAATCCCACTTTTATCAATCTCATCATCAAGATCTAAATACTCCGAATTTTTGGAACGCCTTCTAGGTAAAGGAAGATCATATTCAGTTTCATCAAGATTCATATGGCAAAACAAAGATTTAATAGGGGACACATCAATAACTTTTAGATCTTCATCTTGATTTTCATAGCAATTGGAAGAACACGCTTTAATAAAGGCATCTTTCGTAGCATGCATCCTAGCGGTTCTTTCTTTGCACTCATCAATGGAAATTCTCATGGCTTTGAGAGACTCATTGATATCATGCTTAGGAGGAATAGATCTAAGCTTTAAACAATCAACCTCAAGAGAAATTCTATCAACGTTCCTAGCCAAATCATCAACTTTAAGAAATATCTCTTCAAGCAAAGCATTGAAATTCTTTTGTGAATTCATAAACTCTTTAACACTATTCTCAAATTCAGAGGGCATCTTATTAAAATTTCGATAAGAGTTGTTGTAGGAATTTCCATTATTATTAGAAGGATTACTAGGATAAGGCCAAGGATTAAAATTCCCTCTATACGCGTTGTTACCAAAATTATTCCTACCAACAAAAATCACATCCATAGATTCATTATTATTCTCAATCAAAGTAGACAAAGGCATATCATTAGGATCGGAAGAAACACTCTTAGTACCAAATAATTTCATAAGTTCATCCATCTTTCCACTCAAAACATTGATTTCTTCTATCACATGCACTTTTTTATTAGTAGATCTTTCAGTGTGCCATTGAGAATAATTAACCATAATATTATCTAGGAGTTTAGTAGCATCTCCTAAAGTGATTTCCATAAAAGTGCCTCCCGCGGCCGAATCTAAAAGATTTATAAAAGCAAAATTCAATCCAGGATAAAACTTTTCTATAATCATCCACAAATTCAAACCATGAGTAGGGCAATTACTTATCTTTAATTTCATTCTCTACCAAGCTTGTGCAACATGTTCATGATCAAGTTGCTTAAAATTCATAATATCGTTTCTAAGAGAGATGATCTTAGCGGGAGGAAAATACTTAGAGATAAAAGCATCTTTGCACTTGTTCCAAGAATCAATCCTATTTTTAGGCAAAGACGAAAACCAAGCTTTATCACGATCTCTAAGCGAAAAAGGAAATAGCTTCAGTTTAACAATATCATTATCGACATATTTTTTATTTTGCATATCACATAAATCAATGAAGCTATTCAGATGAGTAGCGGCATCTTCACTAGGAAGGCCGGCGAATTGATCTTTCATAACAAGATTCAACAAAGCAGTATTGTTTTCACAAGATTCAGTATTGGTAAAAGGCGCAATCGGAGTGCTAAGGAAATCATTATTGTTGGTATTGGTAAAGTCACACAATTTGGTATTATCTTGAGCCATCGTGACAAGCAAGCAAACCAACACATGAGCAAACAAAAGGCAAGTGAGAAAAAAGGAAAACGTAAAAGAGAGGGTGAATAAAACGGCAAGGGTGAAGTGGGGGAGAGGAAAATGAGAGGAAAATGGCAAATAATGTAATGCGAGGATAAGGAATTGTGATAGGTACATGGTATGTTGACTTTTGCATAGACCTCCCCGGGAACGGCGCCAGAAATTCTTCTTGCTACCTCTTGAGCACAGCGTTGGATTTCCTCGAAGAGGAGAGGATGATGCAGCAAAGTAGCGTAAGTATTTCCCTCAGGTTTTGAGAACCAAGTTATCAATCCAGTAGGAGGCTACGCGCGAGTCCCTCGTACCTACAAAAAAAAATAGCTCAACGCAACCAACACGATTAGGGGTTGTCAATGCCTTCACGGTCACTTACGAGAGTGAGATCTGATAGATAATATTTTTGGTATTTTTGATATAGAGATGCAAAGTAAAAAAGAAAAAGGCAAAGTAAAAAAGCAAAGCAATAATAAAGTGATGGAGATTGTGTGACACCCAAAAAAAAATTTGACCTTGTTTTACTAATTAAAATTTTGCCAGGAATTAAAAACTTTTATTTTCTGAGCTCCCTTTTGATTTTTTTAACCTTGTTATTATGGAGTTTTTCCCCAAAGTGAAAACTTTTCAAATATGTTTTTGGACTTGTTTAAACTCTCAAGGAAAAACTTTTCTTGTATTAGTAGAGCTAATGACAAAATTAAATTTGCTTGATCTTTATTTTTCTTGAAAAATGGTTTTTCAAGGTTATAAGGCCATATTTGAACTTCAACCATGTGATAAATTATCTCATAAATCCCACCAAAATTTGGAGATGTCATGTGATGTTTTTAAATCACTTTTGCCCAAAAATATATTTTATTCTTGAAATAAATTGAGCCCTACACCTAATTTTCTTCTCTGGTCCAGTGGGCATGTTTGCACTATAACCCATTTAAATATTTCTTTCTAGCCTCCACCAAAATTATGAGATATGAGTAGCAGCATATGATTCAACTTTATGCAAAAACATAGAGTTGTTCGGTGGAGAATTTGAGTGAACCAGCCTCTTTTTCATTCTGGACCAGACTTGTGTTTTCTACAGCAACCCTTTTGATTCTTGCTCTAGTGATCTTGTGCTTTCTCATGCTTGTAGCCAACCCTGCTAAACCCCTAAGTCCAGGAGCATGCACTCTTTGGAACACTTTTGATCCATGTAATGATGCCATTTACTTCCTGTCCAGGAATGTAGTTTTGCAAAAGTTGCACTAGCAAGTTTCTTCTTTTTGCAAACCAACTTCAGCACCCTCTCTTGCATCCTTAGAGACTCTGATCTGGAGATTTTAGCCACTCCAAGAACTACCTAAGTGCCCATGGCATTTCATCAAACACCCTGAGTGCATGGCCAGTTCTGGTATGATTCCAAGTTTGCATTGTGAACTTGAGTCACTGAACTATCAAGCATGTCCCATAGATTTGCCCTAGCCTATAACCCCGTTCTGCTAACTCTCCTATGGTTTGGGACCCTCTAGGCCGCCCTGGCATTTCGCCGAGCAGCTGGTGGGCGTGCACTGGGCGCGCCCAGAGCACGCCAACTACAGCCACGCACCGAGCCGCCGCGTCGCGCGCCCCTGGCTTGAACCACACGGCAGAACCTCGCCTCGCACTCCCCTCCTCACCGCGTCACGCCAAAAGGCCCCGACCACTCCCTGGCGTCCTACAGCGCCGCCGTCAGATGCCATTTGGCGGCACGCTCGCGGCCGCAACCGCTGCTCGACCACGCCTGCGCTCGCCAGCGCCGCCCAAGCTCCCAGCGCTTGCCACCTGCCTCCTGGAGCAGTGCGTGCTCATCCACAACTTCGTCCCCTAGCGTTCGTCGCCGCCACATCGCCCTAACTACAGAACGGCGGTCGCCGGCAAGCTTTTCCACAGCCGCCGCAAACCGACTCGGTTGTGCTATAAAAGAGGCCCCCGAGCTCAAACCCGCACGTAGGCAGCCTCCCACCACTTCACACTTGCCCCTTTGGCCATCAATCGAAGGAAGGGAGTCGTCTTCTTCCTCTCCGGCAGCTCCATCCGCCACCATTGCCCCGACCATTCCGGCGCTACCAGGGCATCCCCCTCTCCACTCTCTCCACCAGGAACCCCCACATCCTCCCGTGAGCCCGTTCCACTACTCGATCTTGATCGAGACTCGCCGCAGGCAAATTTTCACTTTTTCGGACGATCACCGTCCGCCGCGGAGCTCGCCGTCGACAGCTCCGTCTACCCCAGAGTACAAAGCAACCACCGGAGTGACCGCCTCGACCCCCTAAATCCGTGGATGGCCTCCGTTTAGCGAGCAGCGCCGCCGTTCGCCGGCGGGCATCGCCGGAGTCCCGCCCCTCCTCTTGGGCCGAGGGAGAAGAGGGAGGTGGACTAGTCAAACCTGACTGGTGGGCCAGGCGGGCCCACTGTCAGCGACCCAGGTGCAGTCCACGCTGGATAAGTGGAAGCGCATTTCAAAAATACGCCTTCGACGTGTACGTTTTTTAATTAAACCATTTTCTTTTCTGTTTTAATTTAAATAACAGATTTGACTAAACTTTGACTGACTATAACTCTTTAAATATAACTCCAAATGAAGTGATTCTTTTTCCTACATCTCTTAAATTCTGTCTAGTTTATTTTAAGATTTATTTGAAAATTTTCCAAACAACTTTCTGTGCTGTTTTAGTTGTATGTGTTAAATCATACATATTCCTTTAAATAGGATTTTGGAAGATTTCAAGATGTTTTGGATGCACCCTTCTTTTCCATGACCTAAAGGCAAGCATTCTGAACCCCGGGAATATAGTTTTGGTGTGATAGTTGATACGTTTATAACACCACCTTATTTTGGAGTATTGTTATTTCATGTGATATGATCATTTGCATGGATGCATTATTGTGATTTCCTTGCTGTCGGAAATGAGCATACTCATGTGATGGCAATCATCCTCATGTACCTTACATGCACGCCGATAAGGAATCCGGGAAAGCCTTTGCCTTGGGTAGGTGTGAGCTTGTCGCCGGTCTCTGTCGGGACGGTTATAATCGGTATGGCATGGTAAGGTATAATGGGTGGTGCTTTGTTGGTTGAAGTATTGTTGTTGTGCTAACCATGCAGGGAACATTTATGAACCTCCTGAGTCGGCCATAGATCGAGTCTTGTTCCGGTAACCCCCATACTTGTTTCGTACTGCCACAGGTCCCTACCGTAGGTGGGGTATGGTTCAGTAAGTTGTTAACCCTTGTCTTGGCACACACCGTACAGAGAGTCCATGGTGGAAGACACCGGCTGCATCCGGTAGGCATGCCACCTGGTCCGGGGGCATGGGTGTTCCGGTTGTAGCCGAAGGGGGTAGCTCCCCTAGTTTGCGCGCGGTATAAATTTTGTGATCCCATGCTACGTCGAGGTTGTAGCCTCCCCACTTAGAGTTTGCTTGACAGGTGTCGTGGGTGATTCCAGACACCGGTGAGTTAAGCTGGTGTGTGCAAGTCAGGTGTGTTTTCAATTAAGAGACCGTAGACGGAATTAGTCCCGATGGACTAAAGGAATCCGTTACTTGTGGGTAAAGAGTACACCCTCTGCAGAGATTAAACCTATTCGAATAGCCGTGTCCATGGTTAAGGATTACAGTCTGGGATGGGTCAAGTGTCAGTCTTAGTGTCGGTCTTCGGAGGTGAAACTGTTAAACCAGAACGGGAATTACTACTTGTGACTTGTGATGATTATGATTATTACTATTGTTGACTAACCCGTGATATTATTGTTATCATCGAATATCTCTGGGATGGTTCTACCTCCGGGATATTCACTATGATTATTCCTTTTAAAGCCCTGTAGGTGGTGTCGCTCAGACGCCCGACTGTGGCATTTCTTTAAAAGCCCTGTATGTGGTGTCGCTCAGACGCCCGACTGTGGCATTTCTTTTAAAGCCCTGTATGTGGTGTCGCTCAGACGCCCGACTGTGGCATTTATTTTAAAGCCCTGTATGTGGTGTCGCTCAGACGCCCGACTGTGGCATTTCTTTTAAAGCCCTGTATGTGGCGTCGCTCAGACGCCCGACTATGGCATGTTTTGTTATTCCCTTTACTTAATTGTTTACCCATGACTTACTTAATTAATATACTCGCGTGCATCATGAACCTTACACCATAGTTATCAGTATGATTATAGAATGTTTGAAGCATGATTATTTGTGGCTATACCCGTGTTCTTAATGTTTGCGAGTACATTCAAAGTACTCACTGGCTTGTCCCTGGCTATTGTCTTGGCCAGATTGATTGCTTGGGGAGGAGCGTTGTGACGACTGCTTTGGAACCTGAGCAACGGTAATAGCAGCCTCGCGAAGATAGGAGTTAACCTGGTCAGCTGTTCCCGTGGGAAATGGAGTCCCATAACCGTGGTGATCCACAAAACACTTCCGCCCTCAACCACTAGAAACCTTTTGTTGTACTCATAGGCCACAATGGTCTTGTACTACATATTTTGTACTTTTGCTTGGAATTACTGTATCAAGTTGGTGTCTCATCAGCTAACAGTAATCCTAGGGCTGGTGAGCGCAACGGCCATTTTCAGGAAATTAATGCCCGGAAAAACCGGTCGTGACAGATTGATATGATGAGAATAGACCCGGGGGCCATAGGTTTCACTAGTGGCTTCTCTCAAGAGCATAAGTATTCTACGGTGGGTGAACAAATTACTGTTGAGCAATTGACAGAATTGAGCATAGTTATGAGAATATCTAGGTATGATCATGTATATAGGCATCACGTCCGAGACAAGTAGACCGACTCCTGCCTGCATCTACTACTATTACTCCACTCATCGACCGCTATCCAGCATGCATCTAGAGTATTAAGTTAAAAACAGAGTAACACCTTAAGCAAGATGACATGATGTAGAGGGATAGTTTCATGTAATATGATAAAAACCCCATCTTGTTATCCTCGATGGCAACAATACTATACGTGCCATGCTGCCCCTTTTGTCACTAGGAAAGGACACCGCAACATTGAACCCAAAGCTAAGCACGTCTCCCATTGAAAGAAAAACCAATCTAGTAGGCCAAAACAAACTGATAATTCGAAGAGACTTGCAAAGATAACTAATCATACATAAAATAATTCAGAGAAGATTCAAATATTGTTCATAGATAGACTTGATCATAAACCCACAATTCATCGGTCTCAACAGACACACCGCAAAAAGAAGATTACATCGAATAGATCTCCATGAGAGAGGGGGAGAACATTGTATTGAAATACAAAAAGAGAGAAGAAGCCATCTAGCTACTAACTATGGACCCGAAGGTCTGAGGTAAACTACCCACACTTCATCGGAGGGGCTATGATGATGTAGAAGCCCTCCATGATGATGGCCCTCTCTGGCGGAGCTCCGGAATAGGCCCCAAGATGGGATCTCGTGGGTCCAGAAGGTTGCGGCGGTGGAATTAAGTGTTTGGCTCCGTATCTGATCGTTTGGGGGTACGTAGGTATATATAGGAGGAAGGAGTACGTCGGTGGAGTTTCGAGGGGCCCACGAGGCAGGGGGCGCGCCCTAGGGGGGCCTCCACCCTCGTGACCGCCTCGTGGCTTTCTTGATGGAGGGTCCAAGTCTCCTGGATCATATCTAATGAGAAAATCACTTTCCCGAAGGTTTCATTCCGTTTGGACTCCGTTTGATATTCCGTTTCTTCGAAACACTGAAATAGGCAAAAAACAACAATTCTGGGCTGGGCCTCTGGTTAATAGGTTAGTCCCAAAAATAATATAAAAGTGGAAAATAAAGCCCAATATGGTCCAAAACAGTAGATAATATAGCATGGAGCAATCAAAAATTATAGATACATTGGAGACGTATCAGCGAGATCGGATGATCAAAGGGGGCATGCCTGGAAGCTCCGCTGAAAGGGAAGAAGGGTCGTCGTCGATGTAGTCGATCACAGCGGCTTCAACATCGGTCTTGGAGTCTACCGGAGAAAAGATGGGGAAGAAACAATAAATACAAGCAAACAGATGCATGCCATGACAATAAGTGGTGCTAGGGGTGTTCTAATGCAGTGCTACACGATACCGGCGAAGGGGGATAACATTCGGGAAAGTTTCCCTGAAGTTTGGCAGTTGTGGACAAACAAACCGGAGGGGAAAGGTTCGATGTTCGCTATGTTAGGGATGTGTGGAGGATGAATGGATCACGTATTCGGATTAGTCTCGTCGTTCTGAGCAACTTTCATGTATAATTTTTTTTCTTCCGAGCTATGGATTATTTTCTATGAATTATCAAAGTTTTAGCAATATTTTGAAAATCCCTGAAATTTTGTTATGACTGAGAATTCGACAGTTTTAAACATCACTTAGCTGTTTGCAAAATGCTACAACTATTGCTCTGTACATCCTATGATTGTGTGCCTTATATCAATTTTGAGCATTTTCTATGATCTACAAGATAGTAGCATCCATCCAAATTAGAGTTCATTTGCTTGATCATCAACAACTCTGAAGTAGCGATGAAAATAAAGCTGTTTTTCGGTTTTTCTGTTAAAAGGACTTAGAACTTTGTGATTTTCATAGGATTTAATCTGTACATCTAACGAATTTGGTCCAATGGAAATATTGCCTTGTCAAGTGTACTACCTTCCCATATTTTTTAGTCTTGTTAATAGTTGTTTAAACGCAGTTTAGAGGCTGTCTAGAGGGTTAATCACTATAGATTTAGCAAAGCTAGCTAGTAGCAACAATAGCTAGCAGTTCAGTAAGAAGTGGCAGTAGCAACGCAGTAGCAAAGAGCAGTAGTAGTGGTTAGGAGCAGCAAGCAGCAACGGCAGCGCGGGCATGAGGCCGTTGCGAGGCAGCACCGACGAGTGGTGGTGGTCGGATGCTGGCTCGCGGTGGGCGAGGCTCGGCGGCGGGGGTAGGCGGAGGTGAGGCGCATGCGGCTGTAGCGGGCGGGTGTGGCGCTAGGCGTCAATAGGCGGCTGCGATAGCAGTGAGCATCAGGCGCCAGCGAGCACGCACGCGACGCGCGGCCATGGACGTGCCAACAACCGGTACCTGAATAAGTGTGGATCCAAACACCATGTCATGATGATAATATCAGTACCTGAATAAGTGTGGAGCCAAACCCATGTCGTGATGTTTAAACGGATCACGAATTACACCCAAGGTCGCAAGTTTAGGCTCAGATAATATAGTTATTTGCGAAGGTTTATAACAATTAACAAGGAGCAACCATTGAAGTGAAGGGGCATCTTCGATGATGAGCTGCTATCCTTCAAAACAAATTCCAATGCTTTTATGGTGAGGCAACTTTATTTGGAGATAACGAATACGGATTTCTAATCCGAAAACAAGCAGCAAGCGCTCTAGGGGAGGGGAACCAGAGTGGATGATGATGTGTAGTGAGGCTCCGACATATCAAGCACCACAAGCGGAAGGATTTTTAGCAGTGGGAGTCGAATCATTAGTACCAGATTGTATAGTAGATGGCACCGGGCTATGGTGAGGGTGTGGAGAGAGGAGGAAAACCATGAGACAGACAACTATGGTGGGTGCACAAATACATGGCGTTCGGGTCGCAATATGTATTTTTCGTAGTAATGGTAGAACTCAAGCTGTTGCAGTTTTTGGAATTCAGTGGATGTCGCCAGGCGTCCAGCATGCAGAGTATAGACAACAGGTAGCGTGTCGGGGTGCAGAGGCGTTGAATGGGGCCCTGGTGGGAGGAGATGATGGCTCCGAGGAGTTCAAAATCATGAACGACAGATAGCTGACGATAGTTGAGATTAAGGGGCGTGGCGCGCGATAGAGGGCGCCACCTAGTTGAGAGGACTTGGGTGCGGCAGCAACCCTTAGTGGGGAGAAGCGAGAAGATTTCCCCAAGGATGGCGTCCATGAGACCGCTGATGTGGTCCACCCGAGATTCGACGGGTTCCTCAGGTCCGGTCGGGGGCTGCTGCTTCCCCCGCGCTACCGGGTGCGGGTTCTATAACTGGCACAGCCGCTGTTGGGAGCCTCATCTTCTTGGCGCTAGGGCCAGCCGACTCCATAGTTTCGTGATATTCCCGAGATACCAGATGGTAATACTCGAAGGTAGAACCAGATAGAGGTTGGACAGATGAAAAGATCTGCAGAAGACAAGTACTTTAACTCGACCGAGAAATGGTATCAAAGAAGAAAAATATGGCCGGAACCATGGTTGCAAAGGACCAAACATAGATACAAGATGAACTTATCACAATGGGGTTATTATTATTATAACAAGAAGTTTCCATGAAAAGTTCCACAACGGGTCCATGGGCATGAACACAAAGGCTCTATGTCGACTCCCACTTCTCTAATGCACAACTTTCCATTCACTTCTCGCATTCGAAGAAACTGTAGCGTTGAAATTTTACCTGATGAAAAGCCAATAGAGTATAACTCGCATAACTTTTGAGGTCACGTGGATTTAAGGAAAACATAGATTAAACCCATCGGGGCATCTTAGGAACATATACTACAAACTTTAGGAATATGTAACTCAAGCTCGAAAGTAGAGCATGGTTGAGGAAGCAGAGGATACGATTTACCAAAGGAATTATGTATCCGACAAAAGGCTCACAAGGTGATTGAATATGAAGGACGTTCTCGGATAAAATGTAAGAGAATTAAGAATTCCAAAATGGGGGATCAGAAGGAGAGGCTCTAATCAAAGACAAGTAAGTTGATTAGACTTAGATCGACAATCACTCATGGTTTGATTTGTCGAACACCGGCTGTGGGGGGTTGGGTGCGACATATGCCAATGGATGGCTTATCATGGTGGGAGCGAGTAGAACGTTGCCGGTGCCTGGAAGCGGGATGAGGTGTAGACACGAACATCGGCGCACTTTACCCAGGTTCGGGGCTCTCCTAGGAGATAACACCCCTAGTCCTGCTATGCGGGGTCTCCGCATGATCACTAAGGCACTAGTGAGTACAATGGTGCTCCTCGAGCTGTATGCTAGAGGTAGGAGAAAGCAAGGCTCGCTCTCCTATCCCCCTAGGTGTGAGTCTAATTCTAACAGGTTGGAACCCCTTGCATGGGTGCCCTGGGGGGTTTATATAGGCCTACCCCCTAGGTGTACAATGGTAATCCGGCCGGCTGTATTACCTGGCTGTCAGTGTCTCTGGTCGCCGGCTTCTCCGCCGGCTAATGGGGCCCGCCACCTGGTGGGTCCCGCCGACTGGTCTGGTACAGAGCCGACAGCCCGCTCTCGCCGCTCGCGGGTCTTGCGAGTTGCTGATTACTGTAGTCGTGACGCCAATGACGCAGGCTTGGTCAAGGGAGCGTGGCTACAGTCCCGCCGCCTGGTGGGAGATCACTGTAGCCACTCCGGGTCTTATCTGGTTAATTGTGCTTGGGCCCCGAGGTAGGAACGAGCTGCCTGCTGGGAGTCGGCCTCCCTCAGGTCCGACGGGTGAATCTCTCGCCGTCTGCTGGGCTCCCGCCGCTTGGTAGGGCCCGCCGTCCTCAGGCGTACCGACAGGCAGTCATGGGAGCAGGGCTCCGCCTGACCGGAGTCACGTCAAGAGCGGAGTGGAAACAGTGTCGTACCGGGTGGAGATCTCCGCCTGTACATAGCACTGTGGCCACGCCCGGCCCTGGATACAGGGGTGAAGGGGTACACTGTGGCCTCACCCTGTCTTGTCTTCTTAATGGGGGGCGGACCTTGAAGGCGCCCTGGGCCGACTGCTAGGAGCCGGCCTCTCTTGAGGCAGCCTACTACGAGTCGGCCCGTCTTGGAGCCGCCTTCCTGAGCGTGGCCGCCTTCTGGCAGTCGGCCATTTCGGCCAGCTAGCCACCAGAAGGTGGCGCTTCATCTTGGCGTCTTGAGGGGCACAGCCTGCCCCAATGTCTTGAAGGGTTCTGGGACTCGGGTTAGGCTACCCGTGGCACATTACTCCGATAGTAGTCCCCGAAGCTGGTGAGGTGCCATGGCTGAGGAGTCGAGGAGCCTCAATCGTTTCCTCCTCTGGGTGCTCTGAAGGAACCCTCATCCATCTCTCGTGAAGCCGGCCGGCAGGAGTCGGCCGCACCCAGTCGGACTTGTCTGAAACTTTGAGCGTTACGGCAGGAACTTAGATGGCGCGCTAGCTAAGCTTCTCGGCCCGCCGCCCAGCATGGGCGCGCCACGTGGCGCCAGCCAGCCGGGCCAGCCTGCGAGCCCACGCGTATGATGGGACGCAACCGCAGGCCGGGCCCGCCACCACCGGGCCTTGGCACGCGAGCAGATCCGTCGCGGCCGAGGCGGGCGGTTCTGTTCCCCATGGAGTTACTGCACGCAGTAACTCGCGTGTTAAAGGCGGGGTCATGGGCACAGTTAATCCCATGATCCCACGCCCGCCCCCTCGGCTTCATAGCCCATAGGCTATAAGTAGGGAGAGGAGAGGGGGAGGCAGGGCACTCACACCCCTCCGTCTCGCTCTTGGCTCCTTCTCCTTCCTCATGCCGGAGCGCTCCCGAACCATACCGGAGCGCCGCCACTGCTCGCCTCCGTCGAGTCCGTCCGCCCCGAGCCCTCTTGGCCCTGCCCCCTTCTCATCTCCCCCTCCACGCCATTTCCTCTGTCTAGCTCTCCAATGGCGCACGAGCAGGGAGGAGACTGGGACGACTCGAACGTCAACGAGGACCACATCACCTTCCTCCACGAGATGCGGCGGCTTCCCAGCGCGGGCTACGTGAAGGCGCACGTGCCGCCGGAGGGGGAGATCTCGCCGGCGCCTAGGGAGGGCGAGCGGGTCGTCTTCCGCTCGCACTTCATCCTCGGCTTCGGCCTGCGTGTGAGTGGCTTTCTTCGCTCATTTCTTGAGTTTTATCACCTCCAACCTCACCACATCACGCCCAACACCGTGATGCTCCTAGCCGCCTTCGTCGCGATGTGTGAAGGAAATCTCGGCATCCACCCCGCCATCGAGCTATGGGGATCATTCTTCTACAACAAGCTGGGCACCTCCATCCGGGAGGTGGCTGCCCAGTGCGGTGCCTTCATCGCGGTTCACCGGCCGTCGCCGCAGAACGCCTTCCCTACCATCAAGCTGCCACAGTCGGCCAAGATGTGGCAGCAATCTTACTTCTACGTGGAGAACGTGGACCTGGCCGTCGACTTCCTCAACCTGCCGGCTTATGTAGCCGGCCCGCTGGCCGAGCCTCGGGCCAGATGGGGCTACAAGCCGAAGCCAGTTTTAGCGGACGGCGCCGCCGCCATCCCATGACTCCAGGAGCTGACCAAGACCGAGGGCATCAAGGAATCCGACTTGCTGGTTATCTTCTTCGTGCGCCAGGTTCTCCCGCTCCAAGGCCGGCCGCACATGATCAGTCGGATGAGCGGGCATCGCGACCCATGCCGGCTGAGCACCAACGAGATGCCACCTGCCGACATCGCAAACTTGGTGTTGGTGTCAAAACCGGTGGATCTCGGGTAGGGGGTCCCGAACTGTGCGTCTAGGTGGATGGTAAAAGCAGACAAGGGACACACTGTTTTTACCCAGGTTCGGGCCCTCTCGATGGAGGTAAAACCCTACTCCTGCTTGATTAATATTGATGATATGGGTAGTACAAGAGTAGATCTACCACGAGATTAGAGAGGCTAAACCCTAGAAGCTAGCCTATGGTATGATTGTTGTTCGTCCTATGGACTAAAACCCTCCCGTTTATACAGACACCGGAGAGGGTTAGGTTTACACAGAGTTGGTTAAAATGGGAGGAAATCTACATATCCGTATTACCAAGCTTGCCTTCCACGCCAAGGAAAGTCCTATCCGGACATGGGACGAAGTCTTCAATCTTGTATCTTCATAGTCCAAGAGTTCGGCCGAAGGTTATAGTCCGGCTATCTGGACAACCCCTAATCCAGGACTCCCTCAGTAGCCCCCGAACCAGGCTTCAATGATGACGAGTCCGGCGCACAGATTGTGTTCGGCATTGCAAGGCGGGTTCCTCCCCAAATTCCGTGTACCTGTTGAATTGTGTCCGGCTTCTTGTGAATATTGCGCTTCTTGGCTTCCACACCCAATAATGGCCTTCTTCCACGTGTCAAATGAATGCGAAAACACAGGGTGTTTTTACATTTACCCCCCTAGCTGCGTAAATGAGCTGCCTATTAAAGAGACGAGGATTTAGATCCAAATCACACCATCTTCCCTCCGCGAGCATTCATCGGAGTGCATTCGACAGAGATCCATTCTACCATGGCTGGTCGTCGCAGCTCCTCCTCTCGCCTTCCCAGCCCTCAGCCTGGAGATTGGGAGAGATGTTCCATCCCGCATAGCGAGATAGTGACGCTCCAAACCAAAGGATTTCTTCCCCCAGCCTACATGGTCCCGGTTCGAGCCGGGCTTGCCACCTATAATGGTGGAGAGCAAGCGGAGAGCGTCCCTAATCCCTCCAAAGGAGAGCGGGTATGCCTTGTCCCCTATTTGGTAAGAGGGCTCGGATTTCCGATTCATTCGTTTCTCCGGGGGCTCCTGGAGTTCTACGGCCTCCAGTTGCACAACCTTACGCCTGCCTCCATATTGCATATCGCAGGCTTCGTAGCCCTTTGCGAGCTGTTTTTGGGCCGTGAGGCTCATTTCGCACTATGGAAGAAGCTGTTCTGCCTCGTGCCCCGTTCTCAGAAGGGGTCAGTATATCGGCAGAGCCGAAGTATGGCGCATCGCCGGGACCGGATATCTATCCGGAACCCCAAAGAAGGCGTCCGAAGACTGGCCTTCAGATTTTATATAGAAGATGTCCCTCTGCCGGACCCTATTCGGATCGGCCTCCTTGAGTTCGATAATGCTCCCTTGAAGAAGCGCCTAAGCTGGTGTCCACGGAGCCCTCGGAAGGAAAATGACAAGGACATCCTTTACCTGATGAACCGGATAAGGTTACTAGCTCATTCCGGACTGAACATGATTGAGGTCATGGCCATATGCATTATGCGGGGGGTGCAGCCGCTTCAGTACAGAGGCCACCCCATGTGGGATTTCAACGGGGAGGATGATGCCACCCGCTGCGGCCGTAAGGGGCCAGATTCGGTTGCCGCTCTGACGAAGATCATGTCCGCATTGTACAAGGGAGAAGAGGAGGAATTTCTCCGCGTCAATCGGCAGGGCGGATTTTCTATGTATAATCCTCCAAACTGGGTAAGCAGACACTTCTTTTTGCCCATCCGTTCCATATTCCCCTAGTTAAGTATCTTATATTGTGACTTCAACGCAGGAACTGAGTCTGGCCGTAAAGGAGATAAACAGCCCTCCTCCACAACCCGAGGATCCAGAACGGTCCCTCGACCCGGCCTCCCAAGAGGATCCGGACATATCTGTGGAGCTGATCGACGGGGTATTTTACCAATTGAGTGACGACAACGTTTTGGTGGCCATTGCGGCCGATTATCTTGGACTCCTCCCCGCCTCACAGGTAACTGAGACGAAGTCCCAATACCTTGAAAATGATCCGTCCGTGCTTATTTTTGATCATCATATACCAACGGTGTTTCACAGAAGAGGATCTCGAGGAGGAATGCCGAGCCTGCGGCGACTAGCCAACAAGGGACCGCGAGGACGGGCAGGCTGAAAAAACCCGTAGTCCGGATCGAGACACCGGCGCAGCAGTAAGGTGTGTCGTTTTATTCCAATGTATTAGTCTTACGATGCATACTAACGCCCGTGCTCTTTTTAGGAAAAAGAGGGCTCGCCGGACTATATCCGGAGAGGTTGCCAATCGCGCCTCCACCTGCCAGGCTCCAAAGCCAGGTCCAGAAGCAGAGGCAAACACGAGGCGCGCGTCGGACGCTCCTCCGACATAGGACGCAGACAGAATGTCCGCCACCAATTCCAAGGTGGAGAGTGCCATAAACCACAGACGCCACCGGATAGTTCTTCGTGACGCTTGTTTCTCCCAAGAGGCATTGGATGCCATCAACTCTGGAGATGCGTACCTCCGTGCCGCTCAAAATGGTCTAACCAGGGCCACGGAGCAGTATGCAAAAGACATACGGGTGAGAAAATTTGATGATTATATATACATCAGTAGCCCCCGAGACCTGAAACAGTTAGAATAACTGATTTAAGGATCATTTGATATGCAGGTTCTTACAGAAAAGAATACCCAACTATCCCAGGAGCTGGAAGAGTGTAAAGCCCAACTTCAGGCCGCACTAGCCACGGCAGGGGAGCCCAAGAAGACCCCCTCTGGTAGTATATGCCTCACGTGATGAGTATCATGTAAAGTGCGGCGTGTATGTAAATCTGACAATGGAATTGCAGATGGCGCCGGATTAGATCCGGAGAAGCAACAACTCCTACGCCAGCTAAAGGCTGGTGAGAGCGTTCTTACAAAGGTGAGGCAGGAGAAGAATGATCTCCAAGATGCCAACACCCAGCTGGGCGTGGAACTAAAGGATGTTCTTGCCCAACTGTCAGACTCCATTAAAGAGAATCGGCGGCTTCGACGCGGCATATTTAGTAAGTGCTTGAACGAACTTTGAATAAGAGTTCAGCGAGGAAGTCGACTAACAGAGTTATGTCTGTAGGTATGCTAACGGGTCGTCCTGCAGACAAAATGCCCGGTTCTACGGGTGACCTTTTTCCCGAACTCTCACAACTGCATGAACGAGTTCGGCAGGCGATGCAAGGCGTTGCCCAGGCCTTGTGGCCATCCGTCTCCATGCCCGAAGGCCTTGGAGAGCTTGGAGAGAAGTTGAAGGGAGCATGGCGGTGCTTCTGATTATGGAAGATATCGGCCTGCCGTCAAGGTGCCAGGGAGGCCTGGGCCATGGTGAAGACGCGGTACACGAAGGCTGACCCAAACCACATGGCCGAGGTCGGATCTGTAGGGCCCGATGGGAAGGAAATCCTTGTGAGCTTAGTATACGGTTAAGTAGAATTGGCTGCAAAATATTCCCAACAGGACTGTAAACTGGATAGCCTGTTGGATGGCATTGAAGAGGAATATAACTAGTCAAATTGACTATGTAATTTATGATGACATGTATAATGCCTTCTAGCCGGATTGTAGATCGTTTGTCATGGCAAACCTTTTCGCTTCAACCTGTGGACCCGACGGTCCGGAGTGTGTCCGAATACCCTTTCGGTTATGTAAGAACCGGGGCATGCATGGAGACCAGGCGTAGGGGTCATTAGTGCTTGAACAGACAAGTGCCCAACTAATTATGTTATATTACATGGTTAGTAAGAAACATCTTCCAGGGAGAATAGTTCTGTTAGGGGTTCCTTTCCCTGGGAGGAATGCCCTAAAGTGCATGTCCGGACTGCGAAAAGAGACGCAGGAAAAACATCTGGGGGCGCATAAGTAAATAAGTGAGAAATCATATTTTAGTTCACTGACCGAATATTCCCTTAAGAACGCTAGCTTTCAGCTTCTCCCAGTCTGAGGTACACATCCAGCTGACCCGGCAGTAACAATCGCAGAGGTTCTCCCTTTACCGCCTAGCCGAACAATCGGGAATGTAGGGGTAAGCACAGGAGCCAGGCAACCCAGCTTGGCCAAAACTTAAGTTATATCGATGCATATAATGGTGGATAAAAGGTACATGCGGAGTGTGACACATGTGTTGGGCATGAAGCCCGTATAAATAGGCTTCTGTTGAAGAAGCCCCCAGGTATAATGAGCACGGATAGCGCGTCAGTTGTGTGCGAACAAGGCGCGAATGAGACCTTAAAGGCTATAAGAGAAAGGGAGGGGAGAAGGAGAGAAATATAAGACAACTAGTGTATAAAAATAGACAGAGGAAGGAGACGAACGTAGAGTCCAGCGCTAGGCGTAGAATCTTCGAAGACGGGCTCCGTTCCATGGGTTCAACTCGAGTCGGTTATCCGATGCATCTCGCAGACGGTACGCTCCACCAGTCAGGACTTGGTCAATACTAAAGGGACCTTCCCATTTGGGCTTGAGTTTGTCCTTTTTCTTGTCCGGCAGGCATAGAACTAACTCGCCAACATTGTAAGTTTTGGCCCGTACTTCTCTGCTTTGCTATCTTTGAGCCTGTTGTTGATAAAATGCGGAACGGGCTTTTTCCACATCGCGCTCCTCCTCCAAGGCGTCCAAACTGTCCTGCCGATCGAGTTCGGCTTCTCTTTCTTCGTACATGCGCAGGCGAGGTGAGTCATGAATTATGTCGCGGGGCAGAACCGCCTCTGCGCCATATACCATAAAGAATGGTGTGTATCCGGTGGTGCGATTCGGCGTGGTCCGTAGCCCCCCGAGTACGGAGTCGAGCTCCTCTACCCAGTGCGTGTTAGATTACTTGAGGGACCGCACTAATCTAGGTTTGATGCCGCTCATGATTAGACCATTTGCTCGCTCGACTTTACCGTTAGTGTGCGGGTGATAGACTGAAGCATAGTCGAGCTTGATGCCCATTTTTTGCACCAGAGTTTGACCTCATCGGCCGTAAAGCTCGTGCCGTTATCAGTGATGATGTTGTGGGAGACGGCGTAACGGTGTACGACCCCGGAAATGAAGTCTATCACCGGTCCGGATTCAGCCGTCTTGACAGGCCTGGCCTCTATCCATTTGGTGAACTTATCCACCATGACCAGCAAGTATTTTTGTTTGTGGGTTCCTCCTTTAAGGGGTCCAACCATGTCAAGCACCCAGACTGCGAAGGGCCAAGTGATGGGTATAGTTTGGCGGGCAGTGGGCAGCATATGGCTTTGGTTAGCAAAGAGCTGGCAACCAACGCATCATTGGACTAAGTCCTGATCATCTGCCCGGGCCATCGGCCAATAAAATCCTGTACGGAAGGCCTTACTTACAAAGGCCCGGGCTGCAGCGTGGTGCCCGCCAAGTCCGGCATGAATTTCAGCCAGAAGATTCCGCCCTTCCTCTTCGGAGATACACCTTTGAAGGACTCTGGTAGTGCTTTTCTTATAAAGCCCTCCCTCATGTACTTTATAGGCTTTAGTTCACCGCACTATTCAGCGTGCCTCGTTTTGGTCCTCGGGAAGTTCCTGCCTGGTTAGGTAGGCTAGGAATTGTTCTGTCCACGGGGAGATGACTGCCATTATTGCATGGGCTGAGGATGTTACTTCGTTGGCAGAGCCTCCAATTGTGTCAGAGTGTTCGGTCTCGGGCAATGCAGTTGGGTATGGGCTGTTATTTCTGGGTTCCCCTTCCCATACTATGGATGGCTTGAATAGCCTTTCCAAGAAGATGTTGGGAGGGACGACATCGCGTTTTGCACCGATGCGTGCCAGGACATCTGCCGCCTAATTGTTTTCCCGGGCTATATGGTGAAATTCGAGCCCCTTGAACCGAGCTGACATTTTTAGGACGGTGTTGCGATAAGCTGCCATTTTCGGATCCTTGGCATCAAAGTCTCCATTTATTTGGGATATCGCGAGGTTCGAATCCCCGCGCACCTTTAGGTGTTGAATGCCCATGGATACCGCCATCCGGAGACCATGTAGAAGGGCCTCGTATTCGGTTGCGTTGTTGGAGTCTGTATACATTATCTGGAGTACGTATTGAATGGTATCTCCAGTTGGGGACGTCAAAACGACGCCAGCCCCCAGACCAGCCAACATTTTGGAATCGTTGAAGTGCATGATCCAGTTGGAATATGTGCCGTACTCTTTAGGGAGTTTGGCTTCTGTCCATTCGGCGACGAAGTCGGCCAAAACTTGCGACTTAATAGCTCGCCGTGGCTTGTAGGTTATGTCGAACAGGAGGAGCTCAATGGCCCATTTGGCAATCCGGCCTGTCGCGTCGCGGTTGTTTATAATATCGTTAAGTGGCATTTCTGAGGCTACCGTTATCGAATACTCTTGAAAGTAGTGTCACAGCTTCCGGGACGCCATGAATACTGCGTACACTATCTTTTGATAATGCGGGTACCATGACTTGCATGGAGTGAGGACCGTGGACACATAGTAAACCGGCTTTTAAAGGGGGAATTTGTGTCCGTCCGTTTCTCATTCGATGACGAGTACTGCGCTCACAACTTGATGAGTTGCCGCAATGTACAATAGCATTGGTTCGCCAATGTTTGGCGCGGCCAGGACTGGGTTTGTTTCCAATATGGCTTTAATTTCGTCGAGTTCGGCCGTGGCGACATCCGTCCACTCGAAGTGTTCGGTGCGCTGGAGGAGGCGATAAAGGGGTAGTGCCTTTTCTCCCAAGCGGGAGATAAAGCGGCTTAGAGCCGCTACGCATCCGGTCAATTTTTGTATTTGTTTGAGGTCCTTTGGGATATCCAATTGTGACAGAGCTCGGATATTGGCTGGATTTGCTTCAATTCCTCTACAGGATACAATGAAGCCCAAGAGCTTTCCGGCTGGTACGTCAAAAACGCATTTTTCCGGGTTGAGCTTGATGTCGTATGTTTAGAGGTTATCAAATGTGAGCCTCAAGTCGTCTACTAGAGATTCGACATGCTTGGTTTTGATGACCACGTCATCTACGTATGCCTCCACTGTTTTGCCAATCTGGATTGCCAGACATGTCTGAATCATGCGCTGATATGTTGCGCCGGTGCTTTTGAGCCCGAAGGGCATTGTGTTGAAGCAGAATGGGTCGTATGGTGTGATGAATGTCGTTGCGGCTTGATCTGACTCTGCCATCTTCATTTGATGGTAGCTGGAGTATGCGTCGAGGAAACACAATGTGTAGTGTCCTATGGTAGCGTTCATAATTTGATCGATGCGGGGGAGGGGGAAGGGATCCTTTGGGCAAGCCTTGTTGAGGTCGTTAAAATCGACGCACAAGCGCCAGGATTTGTCCTTCTTTGGTACCATTACCAGGTTTGCTAGCCAGTCTGGATGTATTATTTCTCTGATGAATCCGGCTTCCAATATCTTGGCTAGTTCCTCTCCCATGGCTTGTCTCTTAGGTTCGGAGAAACGCCGAAGAGCCTGCTTGACTTGCTTGAATCCTTTTAGGATATTTAGGCTGTGCTCGGCCAGCCTGCGTGGGATTCCTGGCATGTCTGAAGGGTGCCAGGCAAAAATTTCCCAGTTCTCGCGTAGGAACTCTCGCAGTGCGGCGTCTACATTAGGGTTTAATTGTGCCCCGATGGAAGCTGTTTTTGTAGGGTCCGTTGGATGGACTTGGAATTTGACTGTTTCGTCCGCTGGTTTAAAGGAGGTGGACTTGGATCTTTTGTCGAGTATCACGTCGTCCCTGTTCACCGTGGAGTGCAGCACAGTCAGTTCCTCAGCCGCTAGGGCTTCGGATAGTTCCTCGAGGGCTAGTGCGGCTGTCTTATTTTCGACGCGTAGTGCTGTGTTCAGATCACTAGCAAGAGTGATGATTCCGTTGGGCCCGGGCATTTTGAGCTTCATGTACCCGTAATGGGGTATGGCTTGGAAGATTCTAAACGCCTGCCGCCCTAATATAGCGTGCTATCCACTACTAAATGGGGCCACTTGGAATGTGACCTCTTCGGACCTATAATTGTCCGGCGTGCCGAACACCACATCTAGTGTGATTTTTCGTGTACAACGCACTTCCCGACTGGGGATTATTCCTCTAAAAGTTGTGCTGCTTCGCTCAATGCAGTTCCAGTCTATTTCCATTTTTTGAAGGGTTTCCTCATAAATGAGGTTCAATCCGCCGCCGCCGTCCATGAGTACCTTGGTGAGTCGAAAGCCGTCCACTATTGGACTGAGGACCAATGCGGCTGGTGCTCGGGCTGTTCGGAATTTAGGTTCATCACTGGCATTAAAAGTAATAGCCGTGTCACTCCATGGATTTATTGTTGCCACATGGTAAACTTCGGCAAGGCTGCGGAGTGTTCGTTTTCGCATATTGTTTGATGCAAAAGTCTCGAAGACTGTTAAAACCATACTGGTATCCTTTGGCTAGTGCTCTGTGGCTTCTGGGATTAGAAGATCTTCGCCACTTTTGGCCACCTGCCGGAGTATCCAACATGCTCTAAGGCTATGGGTTGGTGTGGCGCCCTCTGTACTGTGAATTTTACAGGGTCCATTGAGCCACCCCTCCAGCACGGTTCCATGCCCTGTAGAGGGTTTTTGCTTTTTGGTGTTTAACCCGGGTGTCTGGCGATAATGCACCCTTTTATTTTGGACTGGGTTTGTATTCAGGGCCGGATTGTCCCAAAATTTTATTTCGGTTTTCCAGGTGCTTTCCATCGCACAGTACTTTCGTACTATGGACGCCAAGTCAGCGAAGCATGTAATTTCACGGCAAATTATGGCGTTGAGGATTCCCTTGTCCGTGCAATTATTGCAGAAGAATGAAATTGCATCCTCCTCGCGGCAGTCCTTTATCTTGTTCATGACTAGGAGGAATCTGGCCCAGTAACGGTGTACTGTTTCTTCGGGCTCTTGCCGAATTTGGGATAACTCGCTTATGTTTGGGTGGGTGGGTGGAGTTAAATCCGGAACCTCACCCGATCCGAGATTCATGGGCCAAGGAGTTTCTGAAGTCGGAAGCTTGGGTTTTTGGATGTTGTCCAATGAATCTAGCCCGCTGCCTGACTTTAGGTTCAGGGCTTGAGTGACGTCCTCCCCTCCGCGGGTATCTGGCTTGGAGGGATCGGGAATGCGGACATAACTAGTCCTTAAGATAGACGAAGGGTCGCCGCATTGTTCCTCCACCACCGCGACGTGATGGGTGACCTGGGGAGAGTTAATCTCTCTCAGATCCGTAGCGACTCCCAGGGCGGCGATGTGATCCAAGATCTCGTTTAGGGAAGAGAGCTCCATCGGATCTAACTGCTCGGCGAGTTCCGAGTTGACGTGAAGATTGCTTTCGATGACCCGAGAAGTCATCGTCGGCGCGGCGGCCGAACAGGCGGTCATAACAAAACCACCTAGCCGGAGAGTTTGGCCGATAGCCAAAGCTCCTTTCGCAACAGCGCCATCTTTAAAGACGGGATGATGCATCCTTCCTGATGGCGACGGCACAGTGGAACTCTCAATGAAAGCACCAATGTCGGTGTCAAAACCGGCGGATCTCGGGTAGGGGGTCCCGAACTGTGCGTCTAGGCGGATGGTAACAGGAGACAAGGGACACAATGTTTTTACCCAGGTTTGGGCCCTCTCGATGGAGGTAAAACCCTACTCCTGCTTGATTAATATTGATGATATGGGTAGTACAAGAGTAGATCTACCACGAGATCAGAGAGGCTAAACCCTAGAAGCTAACCTATGGTATGATTGTTGTTCGTCCTATGGACTAAAACCCTCCGGTTTATATAGACACCGGAGAGGGTTAGGGTTACACAGAGTCGGTTACAATGGGAGGAAATCTACATATCCGTATTACCAAGCTTGCCTTCCATGCCAAGGAAAGTCCTATCCAGACATGGGACGAAGTCTTCAATCTTGTATCTTCATAGTCCAAGAGTTCGGCCGAAGGTTAGAGTCCGGCTATCCGGACACCCCCTAATCGAGGACTCCCTCACTTGGTGAATGAGATCTCCGCCCTCAAACTGGAGGGGTCTTGGAGCTTCGGCAAGCAGCCATATTCCCGCGCCGACCCGCCGCCTGCGGTAAGTTTTCCAATTCTTTCTTCTCAAAAGTCGTCCTAGTCTTGATCTTGGTCTTTATCAGCCGACCTCCCGTCATTTGAAACAGATCTACATGTCGGAGGCGACGGCCGCCATCATAGGGGCGGGTGGTGACTACCAGCCAGACCGGGTAGTGAGCGACGTGGATGACCCCGACATGGGGGCGGCCGCCTTGGAGGACACCACGACGGGCGGTGTCTACAAAGCAGGCGGCTCCGAAGAAGGCGGCATCGAGACCTGGCCTGACGACGAGGAGGAGGAAGAAGAGCCGCGCCCTGCGCGGGGTGCCGGCAGGGCAGACGCGGGCCCCTCTGTCGAGCCGACTGCTCGAGGCGGCACGCGTGAGCGTAAGAAAGGTGCCGCCTTGTTCGACAGCGTGCCGAAGAAGGCCAAGAATCCGACCGTTGCGACCAGGCGGAAGGAGGCCGCCGCAAAGGCGGCCAAATACCAGAAGCTCCCGAAGGCGCCCCCTATGGTGTCGGTGTAAGCATCTTTTTCCCGCGCTTTTCTTCCCTGCTGGTTCTTTCTGAACTTCCTTTGCTTTATTTTCTTGATTTAGGGTTCCACTCTCTCTCTCAAGAAGTCGGCCGCCGCATCCATCGTTGGGTCGGCGGAGACCTCCACCACCACCCGACCTCTGGGAGGCGACGGTGCGAAATGCGCGGAAGGTGCGTGAGGAGCAGGAAGCCGCCCGCTTGGAGAAGGCGGAGGTGGACAAGGCGAAAACCGCCACTTTGAAGAAGCTAGCGGAGGTCGTGGCCGCTATCGCGGTGAAGAAGCAGGCCGAGGAACCCGCGCGCCGTCAGTCGGCATTGTTCGTCGTCCCCCTGAACTCTGCGCCACCACCGCCAGAATTTGTGGCGCCGACTGGAGGAGCCAGTGATGGGCACCCGGTCATGGAGAGGGACGGCGGTGACATCGTCATGCCGGACGTGATCGTGCCCCCGCCACCACCATCTGAGGAGGCGCGAGACAAGCGGCGGGCTGATCTGCCGGCGCCATCAGCCGGAGACGCGATGGTGACGGGCCCGACTCCCGAGGTCCGCAGACCCTTACACCGCCGGATTGCGAAGGCGGCCTCAGTGCCACTCCCGCGGGAGACCGGCGCCGCGAGCTCTTCGATCCTGGACGCCGAGGCGACCAACGCCGCACCCACTGAGTGGGTCCAGGGACGCGGGACGGGCCCTTTTGACAAGGCGATCCTGGATGTCCAGGCCAAGCTGCGCACCGAAGCCGACGCTCTCAAGCACTGCAACAAGGTGTTTCTGGAGTCGCGAGAAGCCGTTCGGGTATGCTTCTTGGATCTTCATTTTTAACTCTTGTTATTTCATATACTTCTCTGCGGGGGCATGCCTGCGCAGCCATTGGGTGTAGTCCCCGAGCTCAGCAGGCGGCTCGGAACTTAACTGGCAAGCTCCGAGTACTAACATTGTCTGATATCTTCACTACAGGATTATCATAACCTTTGCGCAGCCGCCTTCAACTCTAAGGTCCAGGAGCTGACTCAACGGACCGTCGACCTGTCGGCAAGCCGGAGTAAGTCTTTGTTTTCTTTCTTCGCGGGGGCGCGCTGGCACACCCGCGGGCTGTAATCCACGAGATGCGGGCCGACTGCTGAGCATTCAGGCCAGATCTCCCCGGCGGTTGCTCTTCCTCTTGATAGCTAGTGATGATCTTCTTTCTCTGCGGGGCGCGCTGGCGCACCCGCGGGCTGTAGTCCCCGAGATTTGGGCCGACTACTGAGCAGTCGGGACGGATCTCCCTGGCGACTGTTCTTCTCTTTGTTGATTGTTGATGTTTTTTCTTCTACTACTTTCGCAGAGGCCAACGCCGATCTGCAGCAGCAGCTGGGCGAAGCCAACACCATACTGACAACTTGTCCTATGGCCGCAATGTAAAGCAGTAAAGGCTCTTTGCTGATTGGGGCAACAAGCACCGGCTGGGTGGAGAGCATGGCTTTTAGCTCTGCAAATGCTGCATCAGCTTTGGGAGTCCACTCGAACTTGTCGGACTTCTTCATCAGTCGGTAAAGAGGCAACGCTTTTTCACCGAGATGAGAAATGAATCGGCTTAAAGCGGCCAAGCAACCAGCAAGCTTCTGGACATCGTGCACGCGCACAGGGCGCTTCATTCGGAGTATAGTACCAACTTTTTCTAGGTTGGCATCGATTCCTCGTTCACAAACGAGAAAACCGAGTAACTTCCCACCAGGAACTCCGACTGTGCACTTGGATGGATTGAGCTTGATATCATACCTCCTGAGGTTGGCAAAGGTTTCAGCAAGATCAGTCAGTAGGTCGGAACCCTTCCGTGACTTGACCACAATATCATCCATGTATGCTTCCACGTTCCGACTGATTTGAGTGAGCAAACACTTCTGAATCATCCTCATGAACGTGGCTCCAGCATTCTTGAGGCCGAATGGCACGGTAACATAACAGAAGCACCCGAATGGAGTGATAAAAGCTGTTTTGATCTCGTCGGGTCCATACAGATGGATCTGATGGTACCCGGAATAGGCGTCTAAAAAAGACAGGCGCTCACATCCCGCAGTCGAGTCGACTATCTGGTTGATGCGGGGGAGGGGAAAATGATCTTTCGGGTAGGCCCGATTGATATGTCTAAAGTAAATGCACATGCGGAGTGACTTGTCCTTCTTGGGGACCATGACAACATTGGCGAGCCACTCGGAGTGGTATATCTCTTGGATGAACTCTGCTGCCAAAAGCCGAGCCACCTCTTCGCCAATGGCCTTTCTCTTCTGGACGGCGGACCGCCGAAGATGTTCTTTTACAGGCTTCACTTTTGGGTCGACTCGTAGACGGCGCTCAGCCAGCCCCCTGGGAACACCTGGCATGTTAGAAGGCTTCCATGCGAAGATGTCCTAGTTCTCACGGAGGAACTGGATGAACGCTTCTTCCTATTTGGAGTCGAGCGTTGTCGAGATATGGGTCGGAGCAGCATTGGGATCGGTTGGGTGAATGTGAATCGGCTTTGTCACATCGGACGACTGAAACGCTGATTCCGTAGCGGGCTTCTTGGCTCGCAACAAATCACTCGGGTCTGCTGTTTTCTGATATTCTTGCAGCTCCACCGCTGCCAACTATATATCGCAGATCTTTGAGCCTTTCTGAAAGCACTCTTCCGCCTTCTTCCGATTGCCAGTAATAGTGATCACTCCCCTGGGACCAGGCATCTTCAATTTGAGATACACGTAACATGGCCAATCCATGAAACGTGCATAAGTTGGCCTGCCCAAGATAGCGTGATAAGCACTCTGGAAATCCACCACTTCAAACGTCAACTTTTCTTTGCGGTAATTCTTGGAATCACCGAAAACCACATCAAGAGCGATTTGGCCGAGTGCCTCAGCCTTCTTTCCAGGAATGACTCCATGGAAACTCATGTTGCTGGTACTGAGTCTGGACATCGGAATGCCCATCCCTTTCAACGTCTCCACATACAACAAATTCAGACCGCCGCCTCCATCCATCAGCACTTTGGTCAGTCGAGTGCCTTCGACAACAGGGTCGACCACCAAAGCTTGCCTCCCAGGGGTGGCAATGTGCGTTGGGTGATTGGACTGGTCGAATGTGATGGCAGTCTGGGACAATTTCAAATAACTGGGTGCCGCCGGGGCAACCATATACACTTCTCGGTTGATAACTTTCAGTCGACTTTTGCTTTCAACATCAGCAAAAATCATCAGGGTGGAATTGACCTGGGGGTATCCATCATCACTATCTTCCTTGTCCTCAATCTTGTCCGACTCCTTTTCCTTATCTTTGGGTTGCTTCCGTTGGAACTGCTGGATCAAGAGTCGACACTGTCGAGTGGTATGTTTCGGGTAATGACTTTACCCTCTTCGTCTTTCTTCGTGTGAATGTGGCATGGTAGATCCAACACATCATTTCCATCTTGGTCTTCACTTTCTTAGGGTTCCAAGGCCCTTTGGGCTTCCCTTTTAACTTTCCTTGAGTCACGGCCAAAGCTTCTCCCGGAGCAGCTGGCTTGGCTTTCCGCTTTTGCTTCTGACTGGAATTCCCTCCTCCGGTTTCATGGGCGACTGACTTGTGCTTGCCACTCCGGAGTCGATCCTCTTCTTCACCATTGGCATACTTGGTGGCAATCTCCATCATTCGACTCAGAGACACGTCTCCGGTTCGACCGAATTTCATGTTCAGTTCTCTGTACTTAACGCCTTCCTTGAAGGCACAAACTGCTTGGTGATCAGACACATTCTCTACCGTGTGATGCAACGTGATCCATCTCTGGATGTAATCCCTCAAAGTTCCATTTGACTTCTGCAAACAAGATTGTAGCTCTGTTAATCCTGATGGTCGCTTGCAAGTTCCTTCAAATGTTCTGACAAACACTCGGGAAAGATCTTCCCAAGTGTAAATGTTGCTGGGCGCTAACTGATTCAGCCATGCTCTGGCCGAACCCTCCAACATGAGAGGCAGGTGTTTCATGGCCACTTCATCGTTGCCGCCGCCAATCTGAACAGCCACTCGGTAGTCCTCAAGCCAAGTTTCGGGCTTGGACTCACCAGTGAACTTACTGACTCCAGTCGCCAACCTGAAGTTGGGAGGAATCACCGCGGCCCTGATGGCCCTGCTGAAGCACTCTGGTCCTGAGATGTGTACTATGCTGCTGGTGGGTATCTCCCTGTCATGACCTTCCCTGTGAACTCTGTTCCTGTCGACCAAACCCTGAACGAGAATGGATCTCGCATCAAAGCCTGGTTCCCTGGGGTCGACTGGAATCCTTCGCCCAACACTGTGAGGGCGCCTGTCATCCTGTTGTCGAGGCACGTACGATCCACTCCTTCGGGGAGGGGTGGGCACTCGACATTGATTATCACGATCGAGTCGGTGATCATACTGCTCATGGTTCCTGTACTGATCACACCGGTCTCCACGTCCCTCACGCCTCGTGGGCGATCTTGGGCTGTGGGCCGACTGAACTGTATCTGCAACAACGGATCTGCTGTGAATCCTATTCTGCGACTGTGACACAGCTGAATTCTGATCTCCTGCCGCCCGGAGTAATGCTCTGATCTGTAACAAGCCTCTGCCAGCCTCTGACTGAGAAGGCTGAATGGACTCTACTATACGGGTTGCAGCTGCTAAAGTCTGAATCGGAGTTCGATATACCTAAGTTGGTGGTGGAAAGAGCTGACGTCGGCTAGATTCTGGAACCCGTTGTCGTGCGCGCTCGTCGAGTGCTTGCTGGAGGTTATCCAGGCGAGTGCGCTCAGCCAAGTTGGCCAAGCGCGCGTCCTCCAAGGTACGGGCCTCGGGGGTTTCTCCAACGATAGGAGTGTGCAACGCATCCATGTTCCGGCGGTGAAGTTCTTCTCTTTGCAGCTAAGTGAGGGGCTCGGGGAGATATTCCTCATGGGTGTGCGACGGGTCGCCGCCGCCGGTGCCTCCATTGGTGCGAGGAAAACTGGGAGGACTGTGAGGTCCATCGACCATCAGAACCTCCGCCGCTGGATCACTGTTGTCGCACTTGGAAGCAGTCTCTGCGGAGCCAGTTGACAGATCGAACAGGCCGTAGAGAGATTCGTCGGGCTCGATCGCCTTGACTTGAGGGGTGGCCGACTGGCGAGCTACCGCATGTCTCACCCACCGCTGAAGTCTCGACCGACCGGAGCGCTTGCACCGGCGGGAAACAGGGAGGGAAGACAACACAGGGGCCGACCGATAATGGGTCGACGACTGCCACAAGAGGACGCCGCGAACGCACGCGCGAAAGTGCGTTGCCCCGCGGACAGGGAGCGCGTCAACGTTGAGCGGAGCCTCCTGAAGCCAAGCGGAGTCGTCAGCGATGAACGTGAGCGCACCGAGACGGATCTTGCGGCCCTCTACCAAAACTCCGCCTGAAACCATGATGACTTGGATCGGTAAAATCGCAACTTCTCCAACAAGTCGCTAAGACACCTGCCCCACGGTGGGCGCCAACTGTCGTGGGTTTAAGTCTGACAGTAGTGTAGGGGGGTAAGTATGGAGAGGAAAGATCCTAGCTATGGAGTAGTTGTAGACACACGCGGTTTATGAGTTCAGGCCCTTCTCAGAGGAAGTAATAGCCCTACGTCTCAGAGCCCGGAGGCGGTCGACTGGATTATGTGCGTGTGAGTTACAGGGGTGCAAACCCTTTACACTGAGGAGGGGGATGGCTTATATAGAGTTCGCCAGACCCCTCCGGCCCTTAGTTATGCAGGGTTTAAGGTACATTAAGGTTGGGCATTACTGGTAGTGCCACTAATAAAGTGCTATGATGACCATAAAGGCCACTTAATGCCCATCCGTTAGCGAGCGGAGTGACTTTAGATCTCCTGGCCGTTGAGTGGTAGGCTTCATGGTCGAGTGTCTTCGAGTCCGTCGAGTGGATCACCTCCAAGTCGATTGAAAGGTGATTTCTTCTAGGGATGTCCTTAGGGAGGGTAGTTTGGACAGGTCCATGACCCTACCCTAGGTACATAGCTTCATCAGTCTCCGCATGATCACTAAGGCACTAGTGAGTACAATGGTGCTCCTCGAGCTGTATGCTAGAGGTAGGAGAAAGCAAGACTCGCTCTCCTATCCCCCTAGGTGTGAGTCTAATTCTAACAGGTTGGAACCCTTTGCATGGGTGCCCTGGGGGTTTATATAAGTCTACCCCCCCAGGGGTACAATGGTAATCCGGCCGGGTGTAGGACCCGGCTGTCAGTGTCTCTGGTCCCCGGCTTCTCCGCCGGCTGCTTGGGCCCGCTGTCGGTGTCAAAACCGGCGGATCTCGGGTAGGGGGTCCCAAACTGTGCGTCTAAGGCGGATGGTAACAGGAGGCAAGGGACACGATGTTTACCCAGGTTCGGGCCCTCTCGGTCGAGGTAATACCCTACTTCCTGCTTCATTGATCTTGATGATATGAGTATTACAAGAGTTGATCTACCACGAGATCGTAGAGGCTAAACCCTAGAAGCTAGCCTATGGCATGATTGTTGTTGTCCTACGGACTAAACCCTCCAGTTTATATAGACACCGGAGGGGGCTAGGGTTACATAGAGTCGGTTACAAGGGAGGAGATCTACATATCCGTATTGCCAAGCTTGCCTTCCATGCCAAGGATAGTCCTATCCGGACACGGGACGAAGTCTTCAATCATATCTTCATAGTCCAACAGTACGGCTAAACTATATAGTCCGGCTGTCCTCAATAGATATAAGATTGAACCCTCAGTAGCCCCTGAACCAGGCTTCAATGATGACGAGTCCGGCGTGCAAATTGTCTTCGGCATTGCAAGGCGGGTTCTTCTCCAAATTCTGAGTACCTACTGAGTAGTATCCGGCTTCCCATAAATGTTGCACTCCTTGGCTTCCGTGCCTAATAGTCGCTATCTTCCACGTGTCGAGCGAATGCGAGAAGCCAGGGCATTTTTACATTTTCCACCATAGCCATGTGAGAAAACCGTCTATTAAAGAGACGGGGACTCTCAGATCCAGATCACACCATCCTCCCACAGCGAGTATCCATCGGAGCGCGCCCGGAAAAATCCATTCCAACATGGCGGGCCATTGTAGCTCCTCCTCTCGCTCCCGTAGCCCTAAGCCCGGCGGTAGGAAGAAGTGTTTCGTCCCTCACAGCCAATTAGTAGAGTTACAGACAAAGGGATTTCTCCCTCCAACGTATATGGTCCCCGTTCAAGCCGGGCTCGCCACCTACAATGGCGGGGAGCAAGCGAAAAGCTTCCCCAACCCATCCAAGGGGGAGTGGGTATGCCTTGTACCTTATTTGTTAAGGGGACTTGGATTTCCAATTCATCCATTCCTCCGCGAGCTCCTGGAGTTCTACAGCCTCCAGTTGCATAATTTTACCCCTGCTTCCATATTACACATCGCTGGCTACGTCGCCCTTTGCGAGCTGTTTCTAGGCTGCGAAGCCCATTTCGAGCTGTGGCAGAGGCTATTCTGCCTCGTGCCCCATACACAGGAGGGGTGGATAAAAGTGGGCGGAGCCGAAATATGGCGCCTCGTCGGGACCGGATACCTATCCAGTACCCCAAAGAAGACGTCCGGAGACTGGCCTTCGGAGTGGTTTTATATGGAGGACGTCCCCCTCACGGACCCTATTTGGATGGGCCTTCCTGATTTCGACAATGCTCCCTTGAAGAAATGCCGCAGCTGGCACCCTTGGGGCCCTCAGGAGGAAGACAATGGGGAAGTCCTTTACCTGATGGGTCTTATACAGACGTTAGCCCAATCAGGATTGGTAGTAATCGAAGTTATGTCAATATGCATAATGCGGGGGGTGCAGCCACTTCAATATCGGGGGCAACCCATGTGGCACTTCAACGGAGAGGATGATGCCACCCGCTGCGGCCGTAAGGGACCGGACTCAGTCGCTGCTCTAGCAAAGATTCTGTCCGATTTGTACAAAGGAGAGGAAGAGGAGTTCCTCCGCATCAAGCCACGGGATGGATTCTCCTAGTACAACCCTCCAAGCTGGGTGAGCTACTACTTTTTACACCCAACCTTCCCGCATTCTTTGTCATAAGTATTTACTTTGCCATTGCATAGTAGGAACTACGAAAATCTGTAAGGGAGGTCCACAGCCCGCCTCCACAACCAGAGGACCCTGACGGTGCCCTCGGCCCCGGACTTGAAGAAGATCCGGACACATTTGTGGAGCTTATTGACAGGACATACTATCAATTAAGCTGCGACGTTGCCATGGTGGCCATCATAGCCGATTATCCGGGACTGCTCCCTGCATCGCATGTAAGTAAAACCGGAGTCCTAACTTCCAAGAAGGATCCCTTTTTCTGCACTTCACCTACCACACACATATGGTGCTTTACAGGGAAGGCTCTCGGGACGCCATGCCGAACCCGCAGTGGCTCACCAACAAGGGGCACCGAAGCCGGGTAGGCTTAAAAGGAAAGCAGTCAGGACTGAGATGCCATCGCAGAGGTATGAAAGAAAACCCCGCTCTATGGTGGTCGTCTTTTAAAATATAATTAATCCCAAGTTTCCTAGTAGGAAAAACGCTCACCGGACCATATCCGGAGAGGTTGCCGGTCATGCCTCCACCAGTCGGGCTCTAGGGCCGGACTTAGGGGCGGACGCTAACATGTGGCCAACGCCAAATGTTCCTCCTACAGAGGATGCGGATAGGCTGTCCACTACAAATTCCGAGGTGGAGAGCACCATGAATCACAGGCGTCGTCGGGCCATACTCCGTGACACTTGTTTCTCCCAAGAGGCGTTTGATGCCTTCAACTCAGGAGACGCGTACATCCGATCTGCTCAAAATGGTCTTGCCAGAGCCATGGACCAGTATGTAAAAGATATACCTGTAAGGAAATCTAATAATTATGTATATCACTAGCCCCTGAGACTTGAAACAGTTGGCACAACTGATTTAAGGATCATTGTTTGCATAGGTTCTTATGGAGAAGAATACCCAGTTGTCTCTAGAGCTGGAGGAGTGCAAAGCCCAGCTGCAGGCCGCAGTTGCTGCAGTGAGGGAGTCCGAGAAGGCCCCATTTGGTAACACTTGTTTTCATTGCAAAGAATGTCATGTACCAGGTAGTATGCGGCATGCGTGCAAATCTAACAATAGGTTATGCAGATGGTCCCGGAGTGAATCCGGATGAGCAACATGCTCAACGGCAGCTAAAGGCTGGCGAGCGCGTGCTTACGCAAGTTAGGAGGGAGAAAAACGATCTCCAAGACGCCAATACCCAGCTGAGCGTTGAACTGAAAGATGTTCGGGCCCATCTTGCTGACTCCGTAAAGGAGAATAAGAGGCTTCGACGCGGCATTTTCAGTAAGTGCTTGAACGAACTTTTATAGAGTTCGGCGAAGAAACCGACTGACAGAGTTATATCTGTAGGTATGTTGATGGGTCGTCCCGCGGTGGAGATGCCCGGGTCTACAAGCGATCTTTTGCCAGAGCTCTCACGACTGCACGAACAAGTGCGGCAAGTGATGCAGGGCATTGCCCAAGCCTTGTGGCCGTCCGCCTCTCTGCCAGGAGGCATGAGAGAGCTTGTAGAAAAGCTCAAGGGCGCACGGCGGCGCTTCCGACTATGGAAGATATCAGCCTGCCGACAAGGTGCAAGGGAAGCCTGGGCCATGGTGAAGACGCGATATACCATGGCTGACCCGAACCACATGGCCGAGGTCGGACCTCTGGGGCCTGATGGGAAAGAGATCCCCGTCAGTTTGGTTTATGACCAGGTAGAATTAGCCGCAAAGTATTCTCAACAGGACTGTAGGCTAGACAACTTGTTGGATGGCATAGAAGAGAATATAGTCAGTCTAAGTGACTGTGTACTTCAAGTGACATATATTGTCCCTAGCCGGATTGTAAATCATTTGTCATGGCAGACCTTTTCACTTCAACCTCCAGCCCCGACAGTCCGGACTGTATCCGAATACCCGCTCAGTTATCTAAAAACCGGGATATGCGTGGAAACCAGGTGTAGGGGTCATAAGTGCTTGAACAGACAAGTATGCCCAACTAGCTATGTTATATTATAGGGATAGTAAGAAACATCTTCCAGGGAGAATAGTTTCGTTAAGGGTTCCTTTGCCTGGATACGCATGCCCTAATGTGCATGTCCGGACTGCGGAAAGAGACGCGGGATATAAACTTCTAGGGGCATGTAGTACAATAAATAGAAATCGTCTTTTTTTCACCGACCGAATATTCCCTTAAGAACGCTAGCTTTCGGCTTCACCCAGTCTGAGGTACACATCCGGCTGACCCGGCAGTAACAATCACAGAGGTGCTCCCCTTATGCCCTAGCCGAATTAACGGGACGTAGGGCATAAACACAAGAGCCAGGCAACCCAGCTTGGCCACAACTTAAGTCATATCGATGCATATAATGGCGAAAAAAGGAATATGTGAAAAGTAACACATGTGTTGGGCCAAAAGCCCAGAACGTAGCTATATTAAGCTTTTGCATAAGAAGCCCCAGGTATCATGAGCGCGGCTAGCGCATCAAGATTGTGTAGTGAAGACACACTGTAGCCTTATAAGGCGTTGAAGAAAAAGGTTAAGAAAGAAAGAAAAGACAGATAATGAATATGTAAAAAATTGATAGAGGTAGGGAGACGAACACATAGTCCGACACTAAGCGTAGAACCTTCGGAGTCTAGCTGCATTCTATGGCTTTGGCTCGGGTCGATTGTCCGATGCATCCCGCACGGTACGCTCCACCGGTCAGAACTTGGTCAATGATGAAGGGACCTTCCCACTTGGGCTTGAGCTTGTTCTTTTTCTTCTCCGGTAGGCGTACTTCTCTGCTTTGGTACCGTCGAGCTTGTTGCTGATAGAATGCGGAACGGGCTTTCGCCATGTCACGCTCCTCCTCCAGGGCGTCTAAATTGTCCTGCTGATCAAGCTCGGCTTCTTTCTCTTCATACATGCGCACTCGAGGTGAGTCGTGAATTATGTCGCAGGGCAGTACTGCCACTGCGCTGTAGACCATAAAAAACGGTGTGTATCGGGTAGTGCGATTCGGCGTGGTCCGCAACCCTCATAGTACGGAGTCGAGCTCGTCTACCCAGTGCTTGTTTGATTCCCTCAAGGATCACACCAATCTGGGTTTAATGCCGCTCATGATAAGACCGTTTGCTCATTTAACTTGGTCGTTAGTTTGCGAGTGATAGACAGAAGCATAATCGAGCTTGATGCCCATGTTGCTGCACCAAAGTTTTACCTCCTCGGCTGTAAAGTTCGAGCCGTTATCGGTGATGATGCTGTGGGGGACGCCGTAACAGTGTACAACCCCGGATATGAAATCTATCATTGGTCCGGACTCAGCCGTTTTGACTGGTTTGGCTTCTATCCATTTGGTGAATTTATCCACCATGACGAATAGGTATTTTTTCTTATGGATTCCCCCTTTGAGGGGTCCGACCATATCAAGCCCCAGACTGCGAAGGGCCAAGTGATGCGGATTGTTTGGAGAGCAGTAGGTGGCATATGGCTTTGGTTTGCAAAAAGCTGGCAACCAGCGCAACGTTGAACAAGGTCCTGTGCGTCTGCTCGGGCCGTCGGCCAGTACAAACCTGTACGGAAGGCCTTGCTTACAAGGGCCTGAGCTGCGGCGTGGTGGCCGCCAAGTCCAGCATGAATTTCTACCAAAAGTTGTCATCCTTCCTCTTCGGAGATGCACCTTTGAAGGACTCCGGTAGTGCTCTTCTTGTAAAACTCTCCCTCGTGGACCTTGTAGGCTTTAGACCGCCGCACGATGCAGCGCGCCTCGTTTGGGTCCTCGGGTAGCTCCTACCTAGTTAGGTAGGCCAGGAATGGTTCTGTCCATGGGGCAATGACAGCCATTATCATGTGGGCGGAAGGTGTTATTTCGGTGGCAGAGCCTCCGATTATGTCAGAGTGTTCGGTATCTGGTGTTGTGGTCGGGTCCGGACTATTGTTTCCGGTCTCTCCTTCCCATACCACGGATGGCATAAACAGCCTTTCCAAGAAGATATTAGGTGGGACAGGGTCGCGCTTAGCGCCGATGCGGGCGAGGATATCCGCCGCCTGGTTGTTTTCCTGGACCACATGGTGGAATTCAAGCTCCTCGAACCGAGCTGACATTTTGAGGACGGCATTGCAGTAAGCCGCCCTTATTGGATCCTTGGCGTTGAAGTATCCATTTATTTGAGATATTGCGAGGTTCGAGTCGCCACGCACCTCTAGGCGTTGAATGCCCATCGAGACTGCCATCCGGAGACCGTGTAACAGGGCCTCATATTCGGTTGCGTTGTTGGAGTCTGTGTATAGTATTTGGGGTACGTATTGAACTGTATCTCCGGTGGGGGATGTCAGGACGACGCCAGCCCCCAGACCAGCCAACATTTTAGATAAGTCAAAGTGCATAATCCAATTGGAGTACGCGCCATACTCTTTAGGGAGTTCGGCTTCTGTCCATTCGGCGACGAAATCATCCAGTAGTTGTGACTTAATGGCTCGTCGTGGTTTGTATATTATGTCGATCGGGAGGAGCTCAATAGCCCATTTAGCAATCCGGCCCGTGGCCTCGAGGTTGTTTATTATATCCTTGAGTGGTACTTCAGAGGCCACCATAATTGAACACTCTTAAAAATAGTGTCGATGTTTCCGGGATGCCATGAAGACCGCGTATGCTATCTTTTGATAATGTGGGTACCGTGATTTGCATGGAGTGAGGACAGTGGATACATAGTATACCGGCTTTTGAAGAGGGAACTTATGTCCGTCCGTCTCTCGTTCGTCGACGAGCACTGCGCTTACAACTTGGTGTGTTGCCGCTATATATAACAGCATTGGTTCGCCAACGTTTGGCATGGCCAAGATTGGGTTTGTGGCCAAAACGGATTTTATTTCTTCTAATCCGGCCGTGGCCGCATCTGTCCACTCGAAGTGTTTGGTGCGTCAAAGAAGGCGATAAAGAGGCAGTGCCTTTTCTCCTAATCGGGAGATGAAGCGGCTTAAGGCAACCATGCATCCAGTTAGTTTGTGGATTTGCTTGAGGTCTGTTGGGATGGCCAACTGTGACAGGGCTCGGATTTTGGCCAGATTTTCTTTGATTCCTCTGTTGGAGACGATGAAGCCTAAGAGCTCTCCGGTGGGTACGCCGAAGACGCATTTTTCCGGATTGAGCTTAATGTCGTATGTTCAGAGATTGTCGAACGTGAGCCTCAAGTCGTCTATTAGGGATTCGACGTGTCTGGTTTTAATGACCACATCGTCTAAATATGCCTCCACTATTTTGTCAATTTGTGTCTCCAAGCATGTCTGAATCATGCGTTGATAGGTTGCACCGGCGTTTTTAAGCCCGAAAGGCATGGTGTTAAAACAGAATGGGCCGTATGGAGTGATGAATACCATTGCAGCTTGATCAGACTCCGCCATATTAATTTGATGGTATCCGGAGTATGCGTCGAGGAAACACAATGAGTCATGTCCTGCGGTAGCGTTGATAATTTGATCGATGCGAGGGAGGGGGAAGGGATCCTTTGGGCAAGCCTTGTTAATGTCCTTGAAATCAACACATAGGCGCCAGGATTTGTCCTTCTTTGGTACCATCACCAGGTTTGCTAGCCAGTCCAGATGTTTTATTTCTCGAATGAATCGGGCCTCCAGTAGCTTGGCTAGCTCCTCTCCCATAGCTTGTCGCTTAGGCTCAGAGAAGCGCCGAAGAGTTTGCTTGACCGGCTTGCAATCTTTCGATGTTGATCATACCCTTTTCCTCGTTTTAAATGTTTTCTCATGCCGGTGCACCTCATAATCATTCCCCGCTTGCTATTCAATTGTTTCAGAGTGCTGAAGATATCTCGAAGATTCATGTTTCCACTCTGCATTCGTTCTAGTTCCTTTGAGGATATTATCTCATTTAAGCCATTTAATTTAACCGGTGCAATCTCCTTTTCAAGTAATCGTTCAACGGTGTATCTTTTGAGCGGGCCCTAACCCACAGGTCTTTTCCCAGGATCTTACCTGACTCTTCTAATTCTTTTCGGAGTGATTCTCAAATTCATTTCAAAGTTTGACGTAAGAATGAGTTATCATCAGTCAAATGCCTTTCTCCAAGATCTTTCAAATTCTTTTCATCGTTGGTTCAACTTTTCTATTCTTCATTATTCCAGAGTGTCTCAAGAATTTGGTGGTGTTCTTCTCGTCATTCTCAGATTTGAAGACCGAAGAGGAGTTCCTCTTAAATCCTTACCCATTATCCCAAAGTTTCATGGTGCTAGCTTTATGCCATCCTCTCATAATTGTTTTCGATTGTGAGAATTCTTTTCACCCATCCGGAGCAATTCAAGTGTCTTTTCAGTTTGATTCTCCGAAGGCCATCATTTCGGGTTTATTCATCCTTAGCTTTCAGCTATTGTCTCCAAATCTCACCGATGCATCATTCAAATATTCGCTAATCAGTTCGGGATCTCTTCATTCACTTGCATCTAAATTTCCTCAAGTATCATCTTTCATTTTCCAATTCTTCCCGGTGAATTGTGCCTTTGCTACTCTCATTTTGAATTCTTATCAATGATCCAATTTTCTCCTTCTCTTCTCGGGGAAAGAGTTTTCATCTCCGTGTTGCTCTCAAGCAATTAATTGATTCCGTTAGGGGCTGGTCTTCACCTCATAATTTTGAGTTGTTTTCCATAATCCCACTACAAGCTTATCCATTTTGTTGTTGGTTTTCCAACAACTCTGTTATAACCTTCCTCGAAGGGTGCTTTCCAAGCTCATCTGTGGCAGAAGGTGGCATTTTCTTTTCCATTCTGTTATTCCAATGATCTATCTTCTATTTTTTTTCTCCGGACGCATTGTGATGTTGCCCTTTTCACTCATCATCTCGAATTGTGAAGATCGTGTTCTTTACTGGCTTATCCATTTAACCGATGTGTTGTGTTTTCTTTTCAAGTTCTTTTCATCTTATCAAGTCTTGCATCTCTTTTCAACCGGAGTGCTGCCCGAATTCTTTTAGTCTTTGTCCATCTAATCTTAACAGGAGTGGCTTCAAACTCTATCTGGGTCCCTAAGCTCTTGGTTCTCATCATATTCCTTGTACCTCTTGCGTAACGGAGTGTTTTCAATTTCGTTCAACTCCGTTATGTTCTTTCTTTCAAATTTTCAACCACTCATGGTTCGTGGTTTCACTCGTTCGTCAAAGAAGCAACTTTGTTTTACCTCCTCTTTTCCTCTTCTGCTTCTCTTCGGTGCCATCCTTAGATCTCGGGACGAGATCTCTTGTAAGTGGAGGAGTGTTGTGACGCCCCGAGACCGACGTTTCAGACTCCTTCCACGTTTTTCGTTATCGTCGTGTGTTTTCATGTGTTTGTTGCATTCATCATCGCATCATCCGCATTGCATCGGCACTTCGTTGCCGTCGTTTTTTCAAAACTTGCATCCGCTAGTAGTTGTCGCTTCTCCTCATTGTCTTCTTTGTCCGTTTCGAGACCATCTGGGTTTTCGAGTCCCTCTTGTCTGACCTCCTAGCCTCATCGCACAGTGCACAAATCCCCCTCGTGTGTGCGGCCGAAAACTTCCCCGAACCCGACCTGGTTGTCGTGACCGTTGGGTCCGGATCATCCCCAAACATCCCTCTAATATCTCCGGTTATTTGTTGGACTCCCCCAAGCATTCTATTCTCAACCACCCAATTTCGATCGGAGGGATCCGATAGCCTCTAGCCTAACTCACTCACTATATAAACTAGACGAACCCTAATCTTCAGGAGGCTTGTCCCATCAGTCCAATACCTCCGCCGCCGCCCCTGCCTTGGGATCCCCTCATTCCTTCCCGAGCCAACGTAGCGCCGCCACCCACCTTCCTCGTTTGGCATGCCTGCCCGATCCACCACCGCATCAAGCCGCATCAGCAGCTCCAGGAACCCATCGCTCCACTCCCTTTCTCGCCTCCCGCGGTGCCTGAGCACGCCTGGAGCCCGACCTCGTGCGCCACCTCCTCGCTCCCCTCGTCAGCCAGGAGCTCGAGCTCCCGAGCTACTCCCGCGCCCCATGGCCTCTTGCCACTGACAGGAACTGCCATGGCTGTCCCAACCCCCTGCTGCCGGCGCCGCCCGTGGTAACCCCGTCGCCTCCAGGACCTCCAGGTCGCACCGCCGGCCCTCCCTCGCGCCCTCTCTTCCTTTTCTCTCTCTCGGACTCACCTCTCTTTGTCTCTCTTCGTCACGGACAGGAACGAAGTGAGCCCGCGCGTCCTCCGCCGTGGATCCAGGGCCTTGATCCGTTCACGGCTTCGCCTCGGCTCACCGGAGTCCTAACCTCACCGGAGCCCCGCTCCTCTGTCCCCGCCACCAAGTTCGCCAGCCGCCGTCGTTGCCATGGCTCTGCTTCGATCCAGCAGGAGCCCGCTCGTCCGTGTTGACCGCAGCCACACCTGCTCCGGCCCAGCGGCCTCCCCTTCAACTCCTGGTCCAAGCCCATGGGTGAGCGGCCCACTCCAGCCTCACCTGTGCACTTCTGGGCCTACTAGTTTCGGCCTGTGATGTTTTTTTTTCTGCGAGGGCGAATTTCCTAATTATCCAGAGAACGTTGTTTTACAGAAAAGTCCTTCATGTTCATGCATATAATAACTTCACAACCGTGCATCATATGTAAAAACTTTAAATATATAAAATGCTTAGGATTTTGTCTAGTTTCATAATATCCAACTTTCATCCATGGTTAAACTGTTTAAATGTGCTGTTTGAATTAATCTGCATAAATGCCATGTTAAAATGATTTATTTCATAACTAATTAACCGTAACTCCGAATTTAATAAAATTTATATGTAAATGGGGTAGAAAAATGCATAGAATAACTTGGTTCACTTTATTTTTGATGTTTAACAACTTTAATATATGATTTAGGGCAGAACAGTAGCTAATTCGAAATATGCACATCGGGATTTTTTGGAATTGTTGTTTCTTGTTCTGGCCTCATTTAAACTTGCCTAAATAGTTAGTTTACTTATGATTCACCTCTTGCCATGTTTAACAACATTTAATATTGTTGGGTACATAACCGAGAGTTAACTAAATAACTTGAATGTGGTGTTTTGTCAATATGCAACTCGTTACATATTAAGCTCCACTTAACTTGTAGTGTTGTTTGTTGCATTTTGCCATGCCATGCTTCTTTAAGCCGGACATGCATCATACTTGATTGTGCATCATGCCACGTTTATGTGATGGTTGTTTACCATGTTGTTTGCTTCTTTCCGGTGTTGCTTCTTCGGGTTAGTTCCGATAACGTCGCGTTTGTGAGGATTCGTTCGACTTCGTCCGTTTGTCTTCTTCATGGACCCGTTCTTCTTCCTTGCGGGATCTCTGGCAAGATGACCATACCCTCGAAATCACTTCTATCTTTGCTTGCTAGTTGTTCGCTCTATTGCTATGCCGCGCTACCTACCACTTGTTATATCATGCCTCCCATATTGCCATGTCAAGCCTCTAACCCACCTTTCCTAGCAAACCGTTGTTTGGCTATGTTACCGCTTTTGCTCAGCCCCTCTTATGCGTTGCTAGTTGCAGGTGAAGTTGAAGATTGCTCCATGTTGGAACATGATTATGTTGGGATATCACAATATCTCTTATTTAATTAATGCATCTATATAGTTGGTAAAGGGTGGAAGGCTCGGCCTTATGCCTGGTATTTTGTTCCACTCTTGCTGCCCTAGTTTCCGTCATACTAGTGTTATGTTCCTTGATTTTGCGTTCCTTACGTGGTTGGGTGTTATGGGAACCCCTTGACAGTTCGCTTTGAATAAAACTCCTCCAGCAAGGACCAACCTTGGTTTTAACGTTTTCCACCTAAGCCTTTTTCCCTTGGGTTCTGCAGACTCAATGGTCATCTTTACTTTAACCCCCCCCCCCCAGGCCAGTGCTCGTCGTGAGTGTTGGTCCAACCTATCAACCGTCGGTGGCCAGCAGGGGCAACTCTGGGCTCGCCTATCGGAAGTTTGGACAATCCGGTGTGCCCTGAGAACAAGATACGTGCGACTCCTATCGGGATTTGTCGGCACATCGGGCGGCTTTGCTGGTCTTGTTTTACCATTGTCGAAATGTCTTGTAACCAGGATTCTGAGACTGATCGGGTCTTCCCGGTAGAAGGAATATCCTTCGTTGACCGTGAGAGCTTATGATGGGCTAAGTTGGGACACCCCTGCAGGGTATAAACTTTCGAAAGCCGTGCCCGTGGTTATGTAACAGATGGGAATTTGTTAATGTCCGGTTGTAGAGAACTTGACACTTGACTTAATTAAAATGCATCAATTGCGTGTGTAGCCGTGATGGTTTCTTTTCGGCGGAGTCCGGGAAGTGAACACGATTTGGGTTATGTATGAACGTAAGTAGTTTCAGGATCACTTCTTGATCACTTCTAGCTTCTCGACCGTTGTGTTGCTCCTCTTCTCGCTCTTATTTGCGTATGTTAGCCACCATATTTGCGTAGTGCTTGCTGCAGCTCGACCTCGTTACCCCATCCTTCCTATAAGCTTAAATAGTCTTGATCTCGCGGGTGTGAGATTGCTAAGTCCTCGTGACTCACAGATTCTAGCAAAAACAGTTGCGGGTGCCGACGATACCAGTGCAGGTGACGCAACCGAGCTCAAATGGGAGTTCGACGAGGACCTTGGTCGTTAATATGTTTCGTTTCATGTTGATCAGTAGTGGATCCCAGTTGGGGACGATCGGGGATCTAGCATTTGGGGTTGTCTTGTTTTATTTTGGTTCCGTAGTTGGACCTTGATTGTACTCTGAATGATGTATGATTTATTTAAGTATTGTGTGAAGTGGCGATTGTAAGTCAACTCTCTTTATCCCATTCTTGTTCATTACATGGGATTGTGTGAAGATGACCCTTCCTGCGACAAAACCACAATGTGGTTATGCCTCTAAGTCGTGCCTCGACACGTGAGAGATATAGCCGCATCATGGGTGTTATAAGTTGGTAATCAGAGCCATCCCCGACTTAGGAGCCCCCTGCTTGATCGAATCGCTGACGTTGTTGAGTCTAGAACAAAAATGTTTTAAGTCTTAGGATTATATGTATCGGAGAGTAGGATTCTTTTTACTCCTCAGTCCCTTCGTCACTCTAGCGAGGCCTCCTGACGTAGATGTTTTGTCTTTTCTCTCCTCAAATTTCACTAAAAAAATTTAGGATCACGCGGGTATCTTGGAATCGTTCTAATGGTTTTGTGACGAGAACATTTTTCTTGGTGCCTCCTGACATTTAGGGGTTGTGGAAGTGTCCCGGAGAGTTGAGCTCCGAGGTGTTGTCGTCACAATTTTATCGTTGAAGTTCTGGAATACCTGAGTTTCGCCGACATCGAATATCTCTTTTATGCAGTTGTTGGTGAGATAACCTCGACGCCACCTAGTACTGGGACGGGAGTTCGGGAGTATTGCGATAACTCGTATAATGGATGCTTTTCAAAGTTTGAGGTAAATGATTTCTGAAGGTTTCTTGGTTATGTGTTGAAGGATGGATACAGCTGGATGTAGGATTTGCTAGTTTGGGTGAGATATTATGCTTCCCCTGTATCCCCAACACCTGATTGCATAACCAGAAAGTTTCGGGAGTTTATAAGTGGGAATTCAAGTAGCTCCTAGGATATCTTTCCGACAGATGCGTGATATGAGATTGGGGTTCGACGTCTAGTGGTCCGCCTATCCACGGTTGGTTTTACACTGGTCGCGTTGTGTCTTAAAGAGTCCTTGGCTATGCTGACTCGGGGACGCTTCATATGTCATGTGCACTGCCTTGTACATGATGGTGTTGTACGATCGAGCCCGTGTGGGCTCCACCACGAAAACTTCGAACGAAATCTCTATCATATGTTTGTTCTGGCTTATTCTGCAAGCCAAATCCTTTGTTTTGTTTTAAGTTGTGGTATTCGAGTTGCTTCGAAGTCAAATGTGGATTCCATACCTTTTCTAAGTGGTGTTCTCATATTCCTATGTGGATACTAATCCTTCTTGATCATCGAGATTGCCGTCCTAATTCAATTTCCAACCGATGCGTCTCTCATCGAGATGATCCCATCATTCTCCCCATCCGCAAGATCAATTCTAAGTTTTCTCAATGATGTTTATTCCATCTGCCCCAAGTTGCCTTTATTTTTCCCACCCTCCCACCCTGTTTCTTCAAGGACTCAGATTTCTCAATCAAGTATCCTTTTATTGATGGGAAGTTTCTCCATTCTTTTCCATCAATGTTCTTATCCGGTGATTCTCATGAAGATGCTAAAGGAAGCTTCGAGTTTATCATTCTTTGTTCTCTTATCTTCCCCGGTCTCGGTGGAAACGACACCTATGGGATCACAAGAATCCCTACTATGGTTGAGGGGCGTGGGGTTGTGAAAAGAGCGGGTCAAACAGATAGCACACGGTTCCTTTACCCAGGTTCGGGTCGCAGGGATGCGTAAAACCCTACTCTTGCTTTGGTGGATTGTATATCTGTGTTCTCGAGCTAGCTATGGGGCGTCGAGAGCTCCAAAAAGCCGAATCCTCCTCCTGGTCGCCTGGGGCCCCCTTTTATAGAAAAAAGGGGTTGCCATAGTGGCACACAGGAGGTGGAAAGGGTACAGTGATGCGAGGTTATCCCTCGCATTACATGACAAGGTGCATTTAATGCGCCTTGCTTAGGTTTCCTTGCTTTATCGGGGGCGAGGGAGAGCCCCGTCTTGTCCGTCGCCGCTCCCTCCTGCGTCGACACGCGCCCTGGCCAGTAGTGCTCACGATGCCATGTAGGCGGGCAGGCAGCTGAAGTGGCACAACGGTGGGTCTCCACGAGGATTTGCATGCCTCCACGCAGGTGCCTGCCCAGCTGGTTGGGCCGGCAGCTGCATGCGAGCGGTGGCGGAGGCGCGACTGGCGCAGGCCTGGTGGTGGCCCCATGGTTGTTCTAGCAAGGGCCTTGCCACGGCCCCGGCAAGGGCCTTGCCGGGGCCCCGGCATGGGTCTTGCCGCGGCGCCTGCTGTCATCCCCAGCAAGGTTCTTGCCAGGGGCCTTGTGGTCCTCCTTGGCTGGTATCCCGCCAAGGATCATCGTCTTCTAAAGTATGTATCTGATCTTGAATGTCTTCACAAAGATCTGCATTCCACAACGGGGATGCCTCCCGAATCCTTGCCCCATGGGGGCAGTGGACTCAAGGGTGACCCGCTCCGTAGGTGTGGGGCGAGATGCCACGGCAAGGGTCTTGCCGGGGGGGCTGCTTCGTCCCCTTCGCTGTTTGTGGTCTTGGTCTTGGCGTCGTTCCGCTTCTCTTCAGCTTTGGCCTTACCTTGGCTTACCTCCCTTGTCGTGCTCAGTGTGGCGGCGCCCGTGGCTCAGACTGCCCGTGCACAGTATAGGGGTACAAAAAGCGTACCCCCCTTTTTGTACACCGGCAGGAGCCCCCGGGCCTGGGCCACACATAAGAGCAACGCGTTGTTGGGCTAGGCCCAAAAACGGTGCGCGGGCAGGCGGGGCGGTTTTTACCGCGGTAAGTTTCTTCGCGCGCTGTGCCTCCCATGCTTCCCGCGCGTGGCGCGGCGTGGGGAGGCGTGTGTGACGTGGGCGGCATGCGTGGGGTTGCTCCCCACGGGTATGCGTCACATCACAGTTAATGCGAAAGGAGGCGGCCCGCGTTCTCCCCCATAAGAAGGAATGACCGCGGGCGCGCTGCTCACTTTCCCCTCTTCTTTTGTGCCTTTTCCAATCTCAGAGCCGTCTCTCCCTTTCTTCCTTCTCTTGCAAGCTTTTTCCGCTGCCCGTCGTCGCGGCTTTGCCACCCCCTTCCTCAACCCTCTGGACTCTTTGGCCACCATGGCGCCTAAATCCGCCAAGGGCAAGGGGGTGGCCAAGGGCTCTGGGGTCGTGGAGCGGCCGGAGAGCGCGCTGTCGGGGGACAAGACGAGGTCTGCCTTCTTCTTCCCCTCGACAGTCGACGTTCACGAGCTCCGGGCCGCCTTAAAACCCCTGTGGGGAGTGAAGACGGGAGGAGAGAACTCGGGGCACCCGGCGACGCGCGTCATTCCCGCCGCCTGCGCCGATCCTGCCCCAAATCGGTATCCCTTCTTTGTTGACTACTTTTCTTGCGGGCTATGCCCTCCTTTCTCCGATTTCTTCTGCGACATCATGCACACCTTTGGTTTTCGCCTCTTGGATTTTACTCCGAATGCAGTGGCGTGCATGGCTTGCTTCGCGCATCTTTGCGAGGGCTTTGTCGGGGTGCAGCCCAACACGGCGCTCTTCCGCCATTACTTTTATCCTCGAATCCAAACGGGAGGTGCCGTCGCTGGTTGTGTCACCTGGATCCCAAGATCCAAGGAGGCATACCCGGATGGTGCCATGAGGGAGAGGTGGGACGAATGCCGCGACCGCTGGTGCTGGATTGAAGATGAAGACCCGCCGGAATTTTGCAAGGTCCGCAGAGCGCCGCTGGTCCGCGGCAATGATTAGGGCGATGTCAATGCCGCTGACGGGAGGCTTGCTGTCACCACCACTAGGATTCTCCGGTTGACCCGGGCGGGGCTCACCCTCGTGATGATCGGGGCGGATTTCCTTCGCCGCCGGATCGCCCCGCTGCACAATAAGGGGAGGCCGGCTTGGCTTTTCAAGAACCCGGCTGACATCATGCGGCTCTGCCCCGGCCTCGACACAACTTCACGGTGATGGGGCATGCCCACTTATGCCAGCGGCTCTTTCAGCTGGAAGTGGATCGCGACGGCGAGGTCGAGCTGACCAGCAAGGCCGCAAGGGTCGTCGTAAAGGCCGGCAAGGCCGTCAAGGGGTCGCTCTTCAAGTTGCCAGCGGGGGTGGTCCCGCTGTGCAACAACTCGCGGCGGTCTGACATCATCGCCATGATGCCGGATTGCAACGCGCACGTGTAGGATCAGAAGTATGTCTAGAAGGGGGTTATTAGACTACTTGACCAAATAAAAATCTATCCTTATCCCAATTTTAGTTCTTGGCAGATTTTAGCAATTTTAACATAAGTCAAGCAATCTCACACGATTCAAGCAAGCATGCAAAAGAGTTTATGAGCAGCGGAAAGTAAAGCATGCAACTTGCAAGAATGTAAAGGGAAGGGTTTGGAGGATTCAAACGCAATTGGAGACACGGATGTTTTTGGCATGGTTCCGATAGGTGGTGCTATCGTACATCCACGTTGATGGAGACTTCAACCCACGGAGGGTAACGGTTGCGCGAGTCCACGGAGGGCTCCACCCACGAAGGGTCCACGAAGAAGCAACCTTTTCTATTCCATCATGGCCGTCGCCCACGAAGGACTTGCCTCACTAACGAAAGATCTTCATGAAGTAGGCGATCTTCTTGCCCTTACAAACTCCTTGGTTCAACTCCACAATCTTGTCGGAGGCTCCCAAGTGACACCTAGCCAATCTAGGAGACACCACTCTCCAAGAAGTAACAAATGGTGTCTTGATGATGAACTCCTTGCTCTTGTGCTTCAAATGATAGTCTCCCCAACACTCAACTCTCTCTCATAGGATTTGGATTTGGTGGAAAGAAGATTTGAGTGGAAAGCAACTTGGGGAAGGCTAGAGATCAAGATTCATATGGTAGGAATGGAATATCTTGATCTCAACACAAGTGTAGGCGGTTCTCTCTCAGAAAATGTGTATTCGAAATGAAGATCTGTTCTGATGGCTTTTTCCATGAATGAAGAGTAGGTGGAGGGGTATATATAGCCTCCACACAAAATCTAACCGTTACACACAATCTGTTAAACTCGGTCGGACCGATTCAGCAAACCTAGTGATCGTTAGGATTTTCGGTGGGACTGAGATGCAACTCGGTAGGACCGATATGGTTAGGGTTAGGGCATAACGTAATCTCGGTGTGACCGATTACACAAACTCGGTGAGACTGATTTTGGTAATAAGCTAACCAGAGAGTTGCTCAGGTAAACTCGGTGGGACCGATTCGCTCTTTTCGGTGAGACCGAAATGTTACGAAAGGGAAACAATGAGTTTACATTGCAATCTCGGTGGGACCGATCGCTCACTTCGGGTGGACCAAAACGTTACGAAGGGAAATAGAGGAATTGCAATCCCATCTCGGTGAGACCGAGATGCCTATCGGTGAGACCGATTTGCTAGGGTTTGTGGCAGTGGCTATGACATGTGAAACTCGGTGGCTCCAGATAGAAAGAATCGGTGGGGCCGAGTTTGACTTTAGGTTTGGGTCATATGTCGATATGGAAAGGTAGTTGAGGATTTTGGAGCATATCACTAAGCACATGAAGCAAGAGGCTCATTAAGCAACACCTCATCCCTCCTTAATAGTATTGGCTTTTCCTATGGACTCAATGTGATCTTGGATCACTAAAATATAAAAAGTAGAGTCTTGTTCTTGAAGCTTGAGCCAATCCTTTGTCCTTATAATTTTGAGGGATCCACTTTCCTCATCCATGCCATGCCATCCATTGAGCTTTTCTGAAATATTCATCTTGGAATAATGTTAGCTCAATGAGCTATATGTTGTTAGGAATTACCAAAACCATCCAGGGATAGTTGCACTTTCAATCTCCCCCTTTTTGATAATTGATGACAACATATAGATCAAAGCTTCGACAAATGATAATAAGAATGGAATATATCGTCGCTTTGAGAAGTATGTGATAAGTAAGAGCTCCCCCTAAATTTGTGCATATTTAAGATTTGCTTTGCATTGCAAATGCACAAAGAGTTAGAATCATGGGTTACTCTTCCATGTCACGTACATCTTGGTGGAGCGCTCAAAATGATAAGAATTAAATACATGCACTCATCACCAAGCAAAGTGAATGCTCAACATAAAGATAAACTGATATCCAACAAGCATTAAGTGTAGCTTATGATCAAACACATGATCACATAGTATCTCAAGCACTGAAAAGCAAATAAAGTTCAACCAAAAGACAAGAGCGAACAAATGCAGACTCTCTCTCTCTCTCTCTCAGCCTATGATCTATACATTTTCCCCCCTTTGGCAACAAGTTACCAAAAAATTCATAGAAAATGCATAGTACTAAACGACCCTCAGGCTTGGTCTTCAGGCGGTGGAGTCCGGATAACGCCAAGGATGAAGGCTTCGGTAGAAGTGATTGGAGCTGGAGCTTGTGTAGGAGCTGGAGCTGGTGGAACTGAAGCTGTAGCTGGTGCAGAAGTGGTGGCTCTGGTGTCAGGAACTGGCACTGCAGATGATCTCTGAGCTCTGGGCACCCTGGCAAATGCATCGGTTGTGGTCTTGCCCTTCCTCTCCTGCATATCATCTTGTCGTTGTTCCACGGCATACTGAATCTCTGTTACTTTCACAACCAGGTCATAGAACTTTTGTTCCATGATTCTTTCCAAACTCTCTTGGTTTTAAGTCAGGGTGGCCAGTCCTTTCTCAATTCTCAGAGTGGATGCTATCAGATAACTGAGCTGCTCCTGCTTGTTCTTCAAGAAATACTCAGATGCCTCCTCTTGAGTTGGCATCCTGGCAGCTTTCTCCATATTTGCCTTCTCCTTCTTAGCTTGAGCATGTGCAGATGATGGTTCATTCTCATTCATGACAACCTGATTGTCTTCAAAGTATGGATGGATGGGCAGGTGTTCCTTGTCCAGCAGATATGTGCCTGTGCCCATCTTTGAGTTTATCAGCTCTTGAATTTGTGGGGCATATCCACAGCTCCTCTTCTGATCAGCTACTGTCCTCTTAATGGTTTCTACCATGAGGCTCATCACCTTGAATTTCTGTGCCACATCAAATATGTGAAGCAAGTTTATTGCATGGCCTCAGATCATCTTGTGATCACCTGACTTGGGCAATATTGTGTGCCTCAGAATCCAGTTGATAGTAGGCAGCCCTGATAGAAGATAATGCACTGAGCCAAACTTGAAAGTATCAAGTGCCTTGTTTGGGATCTCCTTGTACATGTTGGACATGGAATTGTGATCCATCTTCTTCTTGGCATATATGTCCAGGTCATCTTCCTGCTTGTAACGCCCTCGATGCGGCTATATCTCCCACGTGTCGAGGCACGACTTAGAGGCATAACCGCATTGAAAGCAATGTCGCAAGTGAGGTAATCTTCACACAACCCATGTAATACATAAGGGAAAAGATGCATAGTTGGCTTACAGTCGCCACTTCACACAATACATAAATAAACATTCATCATCCAGATTACACTCAAGGTCCGACTACGGAACCAAAATGAAAGAAGACTACCCCAAATGCTACACAGATCCCCGAATCATCCCCAACTGGGCTCCACTACTGATCATCTAGAAAAGACACATAGTAACGGCCACGTTCCTCGTCGAACTCCCAAGTGAGCTCGGTCGCGTCAACTGCACTGTCATCGTTGGCACCTGCAACTGTATTGGTAGAATCTGTGAGTCATGGGGACTCAGCAATCTCACACCCGCGAGATCAAGACTATTTAAGCTTATAGGTAGGAGAGGGTTGTGAGGTGGAGCTGCAGCAAGCGACTAGCATATATGGTGGCTAACAACGCAAAGAGAGCGAGAAGGGAAGCAAAGCACGGTCGTGAAGCTAGAAGTGATCAAGAAGTGATCCTAGAACAACCTACGTCAAACATAACTCCAACACCGTGTTCACTTCCCGGACCCCGCCGAGAAGAGACCATCACGGTTACACACGCGGTTGATGTGTTTTAATTAATGTCAACTTCGGGTTTTCTACAACCGAGCATTAACAAATTCCCATCTGCCTCATAACCGCGGGCACGGCTTTCGAAAGATAATACCCTGCAGGGGTGTCCCAACTTAGCCCATTATAAGCTCTCACAGTCAACGAAGGATATTCCTTCTACCGGGAAGACCCGATCAATCTCGGAATCCCAGACTACAAGACCTCTCGACAGTAATAAAACAAGTCCAGCAAAGCCTCCCAGATGTGCCGATAAATCCCGATAGGAGCTGCACATATCTCATTCTCAGGGCACACCGGATGAGCAAGACGTCGGGTTGGCATAGACCCTGGTTGCCCAAGGGGCGCCGGACATCGCTCGGTTTGGACCAGCAATCGAAGGAGAACTGGCCCGGGGGGTTAAAATAAAGATGACCCTCGGTCTCGCGAAAACCCGGGGGAAAAAGGCTTAGGTGGCAAATGGTAAAACCAAAGTTGGGCCTTGCTGGAAGAGTCTTATTCAAAGCGAACTGTCAAGGGGGTCCCATAAATCACCCAACCGTGTAAGGAACGCAAAATCAAGGAAGATAACACCGGTATGACGGAAACTAGGGTGGCAAGAGTGGAACAAAACACCAGGCATAAGGCCGAGCCTTCCACCCTTTACCAAGTATATAGATGCATTAATTAAACAAGAGGTATTGTGATATCCCAACAAGTAAACATGTTCCAAAAAAGGAACAACAAGTCCATGTTCCAACAAGGAACAAACTTCATCTTCACCTGCAACTAGCAATGCTATAAGAGGGGCTGAGCAAAGCGGTAACATAGCCAAACAACGGTTTGCTAGGACATGGATGGTTAGAGGCTGACATGGCAATATGGGTGGCATGATATAGCAAGTGGTAGGTATCGCAGCATAGGCATAGCAAAAGAGCGAGCATCTAGCAAACAAAGATAGAAGTGATTTCGAGGGTATGGTCATCTTGCCTGCAAGGTTCTCAGAGTTGTCGAAAGCTTGATCCTCGAAAGCGTTCTCAACAGGTTCCTCGTTCCCGTACTCGTCTCCCGGCTCTACCCAAAGCAAGAACACAAGCAAAGAGGACAAACATCAATCACGATGCAATGCACAAACAACATGATGCAAAACATGGCACGATATGCGAGATGTGATATGCAATGCTTATGCGTGCTTCGGAAGGAAAAAGATGAACAAGGCATAGTATTGGCAAACCAAGTATGCCACTGGATAGGTGAGGTGATTTCGGTTGAAATCGATATAAAGATCACCGGAATCAGATGCACGGTTTGCAAATGACAAGCAAAACAAGAATGACAAGAATCTGCCATTAACAGCTTGATGCTACTTAGCAAGCAACAAGAAACTAAGCTACTGCACCCAAACATGTAAAACAAACATATGTCAGTAATCTACTCAAGATGCTTGACAAAAGATGAACACTGAGCTATGGCTAAATCACATCATAACAGGTTCAAACAAGCATGGCAAAAGTGCAAAAGGTAACAGGTTCACAGACTTAGTGAAAATACTATCATGCCAGAAATTAACATCAGGATGACATGTTTAGAGCCAGCAAAGAGCATGCTACATGAACAGGACATAGCAAAATAAGGCATGGAATGAATCTACTCAAAGCACTTAACAAAAGTCCCTTACTGACCATAAGCCAAAAAGGATCAGAAAATATGATAACAACCATGTCAAATGAGGAAGTTTCGTTACAGGTTTCAGACTTAGCAGAAAACAAGACAAGTCAAAGACAGATAACAAGTAGGCATGTTCGTGAGCTCGATGCACTCACTTCAAAGCATTACATGATAAACTAAGCATACATACATCAAGAAGACATGGCATAGAAACAATAAATGGCAAGAACAACATCATAGCATGCAAGGATCAACTACAACAAGCTTGGCAAAATTGAATAACATGTAAAAAATCTGCCAGCAACATTTTATAGCAAAAGTAGAGCTCGATTGACTCAAGCTATGGCACTCCATAATTACAAAAAAAGGCATGGATGGATAGATCAAATCCATATGCTCAAAAAACTCTTACTGATCATGCTCAAAAGAGGCATAGATCTCTCTGAAACAACATGAACACATGAACACAAGGCAGTGAAATGACTAAGTCTCTGAAATCAGCAACATTATGTACCCTAGTTTGCATGCTTGTGCTAGTCACCACAAAGATCGCAAAAATACATTGCATAATTCTATGGAAAGATGGCATGGCATATTACAAACCACATGTAGGACTCAACTTCATAGGATGCACACATCAATCATGGCAAAAATGACAAAAGTGCATGTTCTGCAACAGATCTGAAACTAACATCACATAGCCCTCTTCTAACAGCATTTCGGGCATCAAGATGAACTCAAATGAAAATGATGCAATGAGACGAAATGATGTACTCATTGAGGCGAACAATTTGACATATTATACGCACAAAACGGAGCAACGGATGCAAAGATATGGCATGATGAAATATTAAAAAAGTTAGGGTTTCGGGGAGAAAAAGTCAACCGTCCCGACGGGATCCAGATCGGATCTGGGCGGCTCGCCGGAGCTGACGGGCTCGCGCGGCGGAGGCGGGGCCGACCGGTGAGCGGGGCGCGGCGGCGCGGGCTCCGGCGCGGGGCGCGGCTGCGCGGCGGCGGCGCGGTGCAGCGGCGGGGAGGCAGCGATCGACGGCGGCGGCGGGCCGGGGAGGGCCTGGCGCGGCCGGCGGCGAGGTGGGGCTCAGGGGAGGACACGTGGCGGCCTGGGGTTGGATGGCGGCGGCGGGCGGACACGTCCGTCCGTCCGGATTTTTGTCCGGCGGCGGCGGGAGGGGAAATGGACTAGGGTTAGGGTGGATTGGACCCGGGATGTCGGAGGGGGAGGTATATTTATAGGTAGAGGGGGCTAGGAAGCTCCAAATGGAGTGCGGTTTTCGGCCACGCGATCGTGATCGAACGGCGGTGGACATGGGAGTGTCTTAGATGGGTTATTGGGCTGTTTTGGAGGGGTTTTGGGCTGCAACACACACGAGGCCTTCACGGTTACCCGGTTAACCGTTGGAGTACCAAACGACCTCCGAATGACCCGAAACTTGACAGGTGGTCTACCGGTGCTATACCAAGGCCGCTTGACAAACCTCGGTCCATTCCGAGAAGGTTTAATACCCGCTCACGGAAAAAGGTAAAAGGGGACGCCGGGGGACATAGGAGCGCCGGATTGCAAAATGGACAACGGGGAAAAAGCTCGGATTCATGAGACGAACACGTATGCAAATGCGATGCACATGATGACATGATATGAAATGCATGACATGAGCAAAATGCAAAACGACGGGAAAACCCAACCACGGAGGGAATATCATATCACATAGCCGAAAATGGCAAGAGTTGGAGATACAAATATGGCAAGATACATCCGGGGTGTTACAACACTCCACCACTACGAGAGGATCTTGTCCCGAAATCTAGGACTGAAAGAACTCCGAATACTCGGAACGGAGGTGGTCCTCACGCTCCCAGGTGGCTTCTCGGTCTGAATGGTGTGACCATTTCACTTTCAGGAATTTGATTGACTTGTTGCGAGTCTTGCGCTCAGTTTCTTCAAGAATAGCAACGGGGTGCTCATGATAGGACAAATCTTCTTGAAGATCAATCTCTTCGAAGTTGATGGTGCGCTCAGGCGTCTTGAAGCACTTGCGAAGCTGTGACACGTGGAAGACATCGTGCACATTTGCAAAGTTGGAGGGAAGCTCAAGTTGATAGGCGAGATCGCCTCGTTTGCCGATGATCTTGAAAGGACCGACGTATCTAGGGGCAAGTTTCCCCTTGATACCGAAGCGACGAGTTCCTTTCATTGGAGAGACGCGGAGGTAGACATGGTCTCCGATCTTGAATGCCAAATCACGATGTTTGCTATCGTAATAGCTCTTCTGGCGCGATTGCGCGGCTTTGAGGTTCTCACGAATGACCTTGCACATTGCCTCAGCCTCTGAGATCAAATCATTGCCAAGCAGTTGGCGTTCGCCCGTCTCAGACTAGTTGAGAGGAGTACGACACTTTCTGCCATAGAGAATCTCGAATGGGGCTTTGCCCGAGCTGGCTTGAAAGCTGGTGTTGTAAGAGAACTCAGCATAAGGAAGAAAATCCTCCCACTTCATGCCGTAAGAGATAACACAAGCTCTGAGCATATCTTCGAGAATTTGGTTGACACGCTCGACTTGTCCACTAGTTTGAGGGTTAAAAGCTGTGCTGAAGCGAATGTTTGTGCCCATGGCCTTCTGAAAAGAATCCCAAAACTTGGATGTAAAGATGCTGCCACGGTCTGAAGAGATCAATTGTGGAATGCCATGCAAGGAGACAATTCTGGAGGTGTAGAGCTCTGCCAGCTGCTCTGCTGTGATAGACTCTTTGATATGAAGAAAGTGAGCCACTTTGGTGAGCTTGTCGATGACGACGAAGATAGCATCATTTCCATGCTTGGACTTAGGAAAACCAGTCACGAAGTCCATTTCGATATGATCAAACTTCCATTCTAGAATAGCAAGAGGTTGGAGAAGACCAGCTGGTCGTTGGTGTTCTGCTTTCACCCTTCTGCAGACATCACATTCGTTCACGAATTGAGCAATCTCTCGCTTCATTCGAGTCCACCAATATGACTGCTTGAGGTCATGGTACATCTTCGTACTTCCAGGATGAATTGACAGAAGAGAGTTGTGCGCTTCGTTCATAATGACTTTACGAAGATCACCCTTTGTAACCACGATCCGGTCCTCGAAGAAAAGAGTATCTCTATCATCGACTCGATAGCACTTGTATTTGGAAATGCCCTTGTCAATACCACGTTTCACCTTCTTCACCATGGTATCCAACAGTTGTGCCTCACGAATCTGATCTTCCAAAGTAGGAGAGACGATGAGGTTGGCAAGAAAACCTTGAGGGACAACTTGGAGATTCAACTTGCGGAAAGCTTCACAAAGATCCGGTTGAAAGGGCTTGAGGATTAAGCTGTTGCAATAAGCCTTCCTGCTCAATGCGTCTGCAATCACATTAGCCTTGCCTGGAGTATATTCAATACTCGGATTATACTCTTGAATCATTTCGACCCATCGAGTTTGCCTGAGGTTGAGGTGGGGCTGAGTGAAGATGTACTTGAGACTCTTGTGATCGGTGAATATGTCCACTTTCCTTCCCAACAGGAGATGTCTCCATGTTATTAGAGCGTGGACAACTATCGCTAAACTCAAGATCGTGAGTGGGGTAGTTCTTTTCGTTGGGCTTCAACTGACGAGAGGTATAGGCCACAACCTTCTTCTCTTGCATTAACACGGCACCGAGGCCCTGAAGAGAAGCATCACAGAAAACTTCATAAGGCATGGATTCGTCAGGAGGAGTCAAAACTGGAGCAGTGACGAGTTTCTCTTTGAGAGTGTTGAAAGCAACGTCACACTCAGGAGACCAGACATACTTCACATGCTTCTAAAGGAGGTTGGAAAGAGGCTTTGCAATCTTAGAGAAGTTCTCAACGAATCTTCGGCAATAGCTTGCAAGTCCAAGAAAACTGCGAAGCTGCTTGACATTCTGAGGAGGTTCCCAATTCAAAACTGCAGACACCCTCTCTGGATTAATAGCAATGCCCTTGGCAGAGATCATATGACCAAGGTAAAGAACTTCATCAAGCCCGAATTCACATTTGGAGAACTTCGCATATAATTGATACTCTCTGAGCTTGTCGAGCACCAATCGCAAATGTTTGGCATGATCCTCCTTATTCTTGGAGAAGACCAAAATATCATCGAGATAGACCAAGACAAATTCGTTGATGTAGGGGTTGAAGATGAAATTCATCAAGCGAGTGAATGCTGGAGGAGCATTGACAAGGCCGAAAGACATGACAGTATATTCATAAGAACCAAAGCTTGTTCTGAATGCTGTCTTGGGAATATCTTCTTCACGAATGCGGATTTGATGATAACCCATACGAAGGTCAAGCTTGGAGAACACTTTAGCACCTTTAAGTTGCTCGAATAGCTCATTGATGTTGGGAAGTGGGTACTTGTTCTTGATAGTCTTCTTGTTCAATGGACGGTAATCGACGCAAAGTCTGTCCGTGCCATCCTTCTTCTTGAAAAAAAGAACACCACAACCCCAAGGAGAAGAACCCGGTCTGATCAGACCCAGACGCTCTTGTTCATCGAGTTGTTTCTTCAATTCCTTCAACTCATCTGGTCCAAGCTTGTAAGGATGCTTGCAAACGGGTTCCGTGCCAGGCTCAAGATCAATAACGAATTCAACTGGCCGGCGGGGAGGCATACCCGGAAGCTCTTCTGGAAAGACATCTTGGTACTCACAAACGACTGGAATCTGAGAGATAGCATCCAATTCACCATTCTCATTGAGAGAAAACAACCTAATGGTATCATCATGACAGGCATAGATGATCACATCGTTAGAAGAGTGAGTCAATTGAATTTCCCTGGCAGCACAATCAAGCTGAGCCTTGTGCTTAGAAAGCCAGTCCATCCCGAGAATAAGATCAATATCAGAGTCGCCAAGAACCATAGGTTTAGCCAGAAACCTATAGTCGCCCATCTTGATAGAAACATCCGGAGCCATCATCTTGGTATTCATGAACAAACCCGGAGAGGAAACCGCCATTTGTTTGGGCAGATCGACAGTATGCAAATTGTTCATGGATGCAAAAGGTCTTGAAATGAAAGAATGTGATGCACCAGTATCAAATAAGACTTTTGCAGGAATATCATTAACAGGAAGATTACCCATGATCACTTCAGAAGAATCCTCCGCTTGAGCTGCATTCATCATGTTCACCTTTGCAAACTTAGGATTATGCTTGACCACTTCATTGCTGGATATCTCACAGGAGGAGGAGGCGGAAGGCGCCTTTGGTTGAAGCACTTGTTCGCATAGTGACCCTTTTGCTGACATTTGTTGCAAGTCACCTCTGAGAGCGGACGATGATAAGGAGCATTTGGCCTTGGAGCTTGATTCTGAGACTTGTTCTGATAGCCAGGGTTGGGTGGGTGGGAAGATCCACGACCACCTGAGTTCTTCTGCTGATAAGGCTGACGGAACGGAGGAGGAGGAGGCAACCAGAACTTTTGTTGCTTAGCTGCCACAAGTGAGGAAGAAGAAGACTGAACTGCGTCTCTGACTCTCTTCTTAGAAGCCTCACACTTGAGCTGAGCAGCTTCTTGTTTCAGGGCCATGTTGTAGAATTCATCATACTTTAATGGCTCAAAAAGCATGAGAGCAAGTTGCAGATCTTCTCTGAGACCACGCCTGAATTGGTAGATCATACTCTTCTCATCAGGGATGTCTTGCCTCGCAAAACGAGAGAGCTTCTGGAACTGAGTGTTGTATTGATAGACAGACATGGTGCCTTGCTTGAGATTGCGGAACTCCTCACGCTTACTCTCAACAACACTTTCTGGAATGTGGTGAGCTTTGAAGTCACGACGGAAATCATCCCAGGTAATCACACGACCTCCTCTGGAATCTTTGTATTGCTGGAACCATTCAGCAGCTTGATCTTTGAGTTGAAAAGAGGCAAACTTGACAAAGTCCTCAGGTCTGACATTGCTGCACTCGAAATGCATGATGATGTCCACTAGCCAATCATCGGCGTCTGTGGCCTCGACACAGTAGCTGAAGGTCTTTGGCTGATTAGCAAGGAACTGGTTGAGTGAAGCGAAGTGCAGCTGATTGTTGCCTTGGCCTTGATTCCCTTGATTACCTTGCCCTTGGTTGCGATCTTGCAAGAGCTGAATCAGAATCTGAGCGTTGACATTTGTGGCAGTCATCAGGGCTTGCCATGCCTCCGGAGGCGGAGGTGGTGGCGGAGGGTTTGCTTGACTTCCTTCATTGCGTTCCGGATTCTGACACGTTGGTGGAGCCATCCTGAAGAGGGTGACATCCATTAGCATCTTGAAAAATATATATTCATGCTGAATCAAAGGATCGAAATTGCAACATATAGTCTTCACAATAAACATCCGAACGAGAATGAACGAATGGATTCCAAAGTAAAGCATCACACTTCCATAAGTTGAGAAGCCACTTAGAAAAAAATATGGAATAAAATCAACAAGGTACGGATGTGAACAAATACTTGGTAAGGATTACCCAATCACAAACCAAATATCTACGGAAGAAGTACTAGAGCTACAAAAATTCCCACTTATAAACTCCCGAAACTTTCTGGTTATGCAATCAGGTGTTGGGGATACAGGGGACACAAAATATATCACCCAAACTAACAATACCTAGATCCAGCTGTATCCATCCTTCAACACATAACCAAGAAACCTTCGGAAATGATCTACCTCAACCTTCGAAAAGCATCCGTTATACGAGTCATGGAAATACTCCCGCACTCGCTCAGTACTGGGCTATCAGGGTTATCTCACCAACAACTGTACAAAAGAGATTTTCGATGTCGGCGTACTAAACTCAGGTATTCCAGAACTGCAACGATAAAATTATGACGACAACACCTCGGAGCTCAACTCCCCGGGACACCTCCTCTAAAACCCCTGCTGACGGGAGGCAACCAAGAAAATGTTGTCATCATAAAACCATCGGAACGATTCTAAGATACCCGCGCGATCCTAAATTTTTTTTTAGTGAAATTTGAGAAGAGAAGAGTCAAAACTCTACGTCAGGATGCCTTACCAGAGCGATGAGGAGACTGGGAAGTAAAAAGAATTCATAAACTCTCCAATATATAATTCCTAAATGACTCAAAACATTTTTCTAGACACAACTCGGCCGCTAAAAATGATCAATCAGTGGGGGCTCCTAAGGTCGGGGAAGGCTCTGATTACCAACTTGTAACGCCCTCGATGCGGCTATATCTCCCACGTGTCGAGGCACGACTTAGAGGCATAACCGCATTGAAAGCAATGTCGCAAGTGAGGTAATCTTCACACAACCCATGTAATACATAAGGGAAAAGATACATAGTTGGCTTACAGTCGCCACTTCACACAATACATAAATAAACATTCATCATCCAGATTACACTCAAGGTCCGACTACGGAACCAAAATGAAAGAAGACTACCCCAAATGCTACACAGATCCCCGAATCATCCCCAACTGGGCTCCACTACTGATCATCTAGAAAAGACACATAGTAACGGCCACGTTCCTCGTCGAACTCCCAAGTGAGCTCGGTCGCGTCAACTGCACTGTCATCGTTGGCACCTGCAACTGTATTGGTAGAATCTGTGAGTCATGGGGACTCAGCAATCTCACACCCGCGAGATCAAGACTATTTAAGCTTATAGGTAGGAGAGGGTTGTGAGGTGGAGCTGCAGCAAGCGACTAGCATATATGGTGGCTAACAACGCAAAGAGAGCGAGAAGGGAAGCAAAGCACGGTCGTGAAGCTAGAAGTGATCAAGAAGTGATCCTAGAACAACCTACGTCAAACATAACTCCAACACCGTGTTCACTTCCCGGACCCCGCCGAGAAGAGACCATCACGGTTACACACGCGGTTGATGTGTTTTAATTAATGTCAACTTCGGGTTTTCTACAACCGAGCATTAACAAATTCCCATCTGCCTCATAACCGCGGGCACGGCTTTCGAAAGATAATACCCTGCAGGGGTGTCCCAACTTAGCCCATTATAAGCTCTCACAGTCAACGAAGGATATTCCTTCTACCGGGAAGACCCGATCAATCTCGGAATCCCAGACTACAAGACCTCTCGACAGTAATAAAACAAGTCCAGCAAAGCCTCCCAGATGTGCCGACAAATCCCGATAGGAGCTGCACATATCTCGTTCTCAGGGCACACCGGATGAGCAAGACGTCGGGTTGGCATAGACCCTGGTTGCCCAAGGGGCGCCGGACATCGCTCGGTTTGGACCAGCAATCGAAGGAGAACTGGCCCGGGGGGTTAAAATAAAGATGACCCTCGGTCTCGCGAAAACCCGGGGGAAAAAGGCTTAGGTGGCAAATGGTAAAACCAAAGTTGGGCCTTGCTGGAAGAGTCTTATTCAAAGCGAACTGTCAAGGGGGTCCCATAAATCACCCAACCGTGTAAGGAACGCAAAATCAAGGAAGATAACACCGGTATGACGGAAACTAGGGTGGCAAGAGTGGAACAAAACACCAGGCATAAGGCCGAGCCTTCCACCCTTTACCAAGTATATAGATGCATTAATTAAACAAGAGGTATTGTGATATCCCAACAAGTAAACATGTTCCAAAAAAGGAACAACAAGTCCATGTTCCAACAAGGAACAAACTTCATCTTCACCTGCAACTAGCAATGCTATAAGAGGGGCTGAGCAAAGCGGTAACATAGCCAAACAACGGTTTGCTAGGACATGGATGGTTAGAGGCTGACATGGCAATATGGGTGGCATGATATAGCAAGTGGTAGGTATCGCAGCATAGGCATAGCAAAAGAGCGAGCATCTAGCAAGCAAAGATATAAGTGATTTCGAGGGTATGGTCATCTTGCCTGCAAGGTTCTCAGAGTTGTCGAAAGCTTGATCCTCGAAAGCGTTCTCAACAGGTTCCTCGTTCCCGTACTCGTCTCCCGGCTCTACCCAAAGCAAGAACACAAGCAAAGAGGACAAACATCAATCACGATGCAATGCACAAACAACATGATGCAAAACATGGCATGATATGCGAGATGTGATATGCAATGCTTATGCGTGCTTCGGCCTGAAGAAATTAAGCTACTGCACCCAAACATATCAACAAAGCATATGGCAGTAACCCACTCAAGATGCTTGACAAAAGATGAACACTGAGCTACGGCTAAATCACACCACAACAGGTTCAAACAAGCATGGCAAAAGTGCAAAAGATAACAGGTTCATAGACTTGGTGAAAATAACATGCCAGAAATTAACATCAGGCACGACACCGGAGCTCCGCTCGTTGAGGACGCGGCCGACGAGTCGTCGTCGGAGGAGGGCATGGTGGCGGGTTCGACGCCAACCAAGGGAAGTGGGCAAGGCGGGCTGGCTCCGGCGAGCCGGTTCGGCCCGGCAGGGCCACGCGGCCTCAATTGACCATGGAAGGGTCCGGGCGGCATACGAGGGCCTCGGCAGCGAAGGGGCTGACAAAGGCCGCTGAGAAGAAGAAGGCAACAACCCCCTCCTCATCTGGGCGCACACAGACCCCGCCGCCTTCTTCGCATCCTCCGGCAGGCGTCGACTCGGACGATGACGCGGAGCTCTCCTTTGACCACGGGCCTCTCAGCCCGGGAGAGGAAAAGGAAGCTGGCGGAAGAGGAGGAAACGGATAACGAGTAAGTACTCCGTTCCCTACCGCCATTCCTATTTCCCTGAATTGGATTGCTTGTCTTGACCCATTTTTGCCTTTGTAGGGACGCAGAGACGTTGGCCCAGTGGGCGAAGAGGGCGAGGATCTCGGCGAGCGGCCAGCCCCCGGCTGGGGCCCCAAAGACACCACTAGTGGTGCTGAGCAGCCCGGACAGCAGCCCCTGGCGTAGCCCCCAGCGTAAGTTCATCTCCCTCGTTTCACTCGACATGCGATAGGCGCTCGATGCCACGACGCTGACCTTGCCGGGTTTGCAGGAGGGGAGCGGCAGCAGGAGGAGCCGCAGAGGGCCACTCCTAACACACCACCCCCATCGACTACGCCGCCGCGGGGGGCGTCCCCGGCAAGGGCATCAGGCACGGAGCCCACACCCATGGAGGAGGAGGGGAACTTGGGCGCTGGTGGCTCTGCCTCGGCGCCAAATGCTGGCAGAGAGGGGACTTCTGCTTCACAGCCCGACACAGGTGAGTCGCTCGTCCTTCGTCTCTGTCTTTTTCCCTTATACTTTTCATGGCTTCATTGTTGCCGCTGCTGCCCAGGCCCTCCTTCAACAGACACAGAGGACGTGGACACCGTTGTCAGGGATATTGCCGAAGAGGCCGCGGCCGAGGCCGGCAAAATTGCCGCCGGGGAGGCCGCCAAGAATGTCGATGAGGCTGCCAAGGGTGCGGCCGAGGATGCTGCCGCTGGGGACGCCGAGGCTACCGGTGAGGCTCCCGCCGAGGGTGCCAGCGGTGGTCCTGCCGGGGAGGCCGGCAAGGCCCCCGCGGAGGAGGAGGAGATGAATGAACAGCCTCCCTCCACCTCAACCTCGGGTCCCGGCAAGTATCTGAAGCTGGGCGATGATCGTTTCGTCCACCTCCGAGGGGTGCCAAACCGAGCGCCCGCTGAAGGGGAAATTTTTGACGGCGAGGTGCTTGCCGCCACCGGGTTCGAAGTTGTCGACGCGCCGGACGTTGGTGGCGATGGGTCCCCAGAAGAGCAGCTCTTCCGCGCCATGGGGGCCAACTTCCGGAAGCTCCAAGCGCTCCACCGTGCCCGTCTGGACAAGGCCAAGTCCAGGATGGCAACGGTGGATAACGCAGAGGTGGACTTCAAGGCGCGCGTTGCCGAGGCGCAGGCCTGGTTCCACCAGACTCGCAAGGAGCAGAGGGCCTTTCAGGAGAAGTTGGCCCAGCGCGATGTGGAGCTCTCCCTGACGATGGCCGACATCAAGAAGGCCCAGGAGAAGGCGGCGAACTCGGCTGCCGCGGCCGAAGCCGTCCGAAACCAACACCAAGCCACCTTGGACTCCCAGGAGGAGGACCTCCGCGCGCGCGAGGCGAAACTTGCCGCAACGCTCCACGGCAAGGACGAGGAGCTCGAGGCCCTTGACGCGCAGCGGACTCAGGAGCTGGAGCAGAGGCACAGAGAGGCGCTCGATGCCCTAGCCCTGGCCCATGCCAGCAAGGTGAAGGAGCTGGAGGTAGAGCGGGATGAGCTGAAGGTGCAGGCCCTCAAGCTGTCCGGCAAGAAGGACACGCTCAACCGCGCCTTGGTAGAGGCGCAAGGAGCGGTCATCAGCAGGACTGGAGAGCTCTCCGAGGTGCGGAACTCCATCAGAGACCTCAGGCTGAAGCTGGAGGATCTCGAGAAGCTGTCGTCGGAGAGCATGGCTCGGGAGGAGACCCTGCCAGGAGCCTGGAGGAGGGGAAGCAGCTGCGGGCAAACAAGGCCGCCTCCCACCAAGAATACGTGTCGGGCGAGAACAGGTGGAACAGCCATCTGGAGGTCGTCGCCGGCAGGGTCACCTTGCAATTGGCCACCATGGGGATGCCAAATGTGAGGTACGCCCCTGAGCGCAGCGGGACCATCAACGCCAAGCTGACCCAGTTCTTCGAAGGCGTCCTCGGAGCCCTGGCCTATCTTCACTCCAACAGGACGGCCACGCTGGCCGAGGAGGCCCGGCGGCTTTGCCGGAGGGTCGTGACCAAGGTCCTCACCAAGGAGGCGCACTGGAATCCCGACCTTGTCTTCGCGGCCGCGATGACGAGCTTGCCGGATGGTGTTGACCTCACGGCACTCAAGGAGCGCATCAAGCCCATCACTGACAGCATCGACGAAATCAAGAGGGTGGAACGCCAGCGCCGGGACTAGGCGTCCCGTTCTTCTTCGCCGCTGCGGGTTCCTGACCAAGACAAATTTTATCTTTAGTTAGGACCGCAGCAATGATGTGATGTAATATAACTTTGAAGTACTCTTAATTTCCATGCATGTTATTTCCCCGTTCAATTCCTCTTTGTATGTGTGTCCTACGCCGATCGGGAAGGCTTGCCGGCGCGAAAGCCCCAAGCGGCGTCTTGGGGACGGATCCCCATGGCCTGCCGGGTACGCATGCTGCCGGACAAGCCAACTTTCCGTTCCGAATGCGACCACTCGAACTGTCGAGCTTGACTCGAGTCAGAGTCGAGGGCGTCGTTGGTCGCGGAAGGCTACTCCGCCACTCCCGACACAGCCGCTTGAGCTGTTGAGCGGACTCGAAACAGGGCAAGGGCGTTGCCGATCGTGGTAAAGCCCCCTGGCGCGTAGGTTTTTCATACAAAGCGAACATCTCCGGCAGGAATAACTTTAAATAAGAAAGGTAGCACAAAACAAGGGTTCAGTGCGACTTAGCTTCTGTCTGCGATTGCTCAAGCGTCGACCTTCTGGCCTCCTTTGTTCTCCGAGGGTCACGAGGACGAAGGAGCGCCGGGCTGACTGCCAAAGCCGATTCTCACAACTGCGCCCCCTACCTGGCGTGCCAAAGATGTCAGTGGAAACAACACCTATGGGATCACAAGAATCCCTACTACGGTTGCGGGGCGCGGGGTTGGGAAAAGAGCGGATCAAACAGATAGCACACGGTTCCTTTACCCAGGTTCGGTCCGCAGGGATGCGTAAAACCCTACTCCTGCTTTGGTGGATTGTATATCTGTGTTCTCGAGCTAGCTATGGGGCGTCGAGAGCTCCAAAAAGCCGAATCCTCCTCCTGGTTGCCTGGGGCCTCCTTTTATAGAAAAAAGGGGTTGTCATAGTGGCACACAGGAGGTGGAAAGGGTACAGTGATGCGCCTAATGCGCCTTGCTTAGGTGTCCTTGCTTTATCGGGGGCGAGGGAGAGCCCCGTCTTGTCCGTCGCCGCTCCCTCCTGCGTCGACACGCGCCCTGGCCAGTAGTGCTCACGATGCCATGTAGGCGGGCAGGCAGCTGAAGTGGCGCAGTGGTGGGTCTCCACGAGGATTTGCATGCCACCACACAGGTGCCTGCCCAACTGATTGGGTCGGCAGCTGCATGCGAGCGGTGGCGGAGGCGCGACTGGCGCAGGCCTGGTGGTGGCCCCACGGGTGTTCGTGGCAAGGGCCTTGCCGCGGCGCCTGCTGTCATCCCCGGCAATGCTCTTGCTGGGGGCCTTGTGGTCCTCCTTGGCTGGGATCCCGCCAAGGATCATCGTCTTCTAAAGTGTGTATCTGATCTTGAATGTCTTCACAAAGATCTGCATTCCACCACGGGGATGCCTCCCGAATCCTTGCCCCACAGGGGCGCTGGAGTCAAGGGTGACCCGCTCCGTAGGTGTGGGGCGAGCTGCCACGGCAAGGGTCTTGCCGGGTTTGCAAAAACCGCCTTCCGGCAAGGATCTTGCCGGGGGGCCTGCTTCGTCCCCTTCGCTCTTTGTGGTATTGGTCTTGGCGTCATTCCGCTTCTCTTCAGCTTTGGCCTTACCTTGGCTTACCTCCCTTGCCGTGCTCAGTGTGGCGGCGCCCGTGGCTCAGACTGCTCGTGCACAGTTTAGGGGTACAAAAAGCGTACCCCCCCTTTTTGTACACCGACACCCGATGGTTTCAATGCAATCTTTCGGTGTTGATCATACCCTTTTCCTCGTTTCAAATGTTTTCTCATGTCGGTGCACCTCATAATCATTCCCCGCTTTCTATTCAATTGTTTTGGAGTGCTGAAGATATCTCGAAGATTCATGTTTCCACTCTGCATTCGTTCTAGTTCTTTTGAGGATGTTATCTCATTTAATCCATTTAATTTAACCGGTGCAATCTCCTTCTCAAGTAATCGTTCAACGGTGTATCTTTTGAGCGGGCCCTAACCCACAGGTCTTTTCCCAGGATCTTACCTGACTCTTCTAATTCTTTTCGGAGTGATTCTCAAATTCATTTCAAAGTTTGACGAAAGAATGAGTTATCGTCAGTCAAATGCCTTTCTCCAAGATCTTTCAAATTCTTTTCACCGTTGGTTCAACTTTTCTATTCTTCATTATTCCAGAGTGTCTCAAGAATTTGGTGGTTTTCTTCTCGTCATTCTCGGATTTGAAGACCGAAGAGGAGTTCCTCTTAAATCCTTACCCATTATCCCAAAGTTTCATGGTGCTAGCTTTATGCCATCCTCTCATAATTGTTTTCGATTGTGAGAATTCTTTTCACCCATCCGGAGCAATTCAAGTGTCTTTTCAGTTTGATTCTCCGAAGGCCATCATTTCGGGTTTATTCATCCTTAGCTTTCAGCTATTGTTCTCCAAATCTTACCGATGCATCATTCAAATATTCGCTAATCAGTTCGGGATCTCTTCATTCACTTGCATCTAAATTTCCTCAAGTATCATCTTTCATTTTCCAATTCTTCCCGGTGAATTGTGCCTTTGCTACTCTCATTTTGAATTCTTATCAATGATCCAATTTTCTCCTTCTCTTCTCGGGGAAAGAGTTTTCATCTCCGTGTTGCTCTCAAGCAATTAATTGATTCCGTTAGGGGCTGGTCTTCACCTCATAATTTTGAGTTGTTTTCCATAAGCCCACTACAAGCTTATTCGTTTTCTTGTTGGTTTTCCAACAACTCTGTTATAACCTTCCTGGAAGGGTGCTTTCCAAGCTCATATGTAGCAGAAGGTGGCATTTTCTTCTCCATTCTGTTATTCCAATGATCTATCTTCTTTTTTTTCTCCGAAGGCATTGTGATGTTGCCCTTTTCACTCATCATCTCGAATTGTGAAGATTGTGTTCTTTCCTTGCTTATCCATTTAACCTGTGTGTTGTGTTTTCTTTTCAAGTTCTTTTCATCTTATCAAGTCTTGCATCTCTTTTCAACCGGAGTGCTACCCGAATTCTTTTAGTCTTTGTCCATCTAATCTTAACAGGAGTGGCTTCAAACTCTATCTGGGTCCCTAAGCTCTTGGTTCTCATCATATTCCTTGTACCTCTTGCGTAACGAAGTGTTTTCAATTTCGTTCAACTCCGTTATGTTCTTTCTTTCAAATTTTCAACCACTCAAGGTTCGTGGTTTCACTCGTTCGTCAAAGAAGCAACTTTGTTTTACCTCCTCTCTTCCTCTTCTGCTTCTCTTTGGTGCCATCCTTAGATCTCGGGACGAGATCTCTTGTAAGTGGAGGAGTGTTGTGACGCCCAGAGACCGACGCTTCAGACTCCTTCCACGTTTTTCGTTATCGTCGTGTGTTTTCATTTGTTTGTTGCATTCATCATCGCATCATCCGCATTGCATCGGCACTTCGTTGCCGTCGTTTTTCCAAAACTTGCACCTGCTAGTAGTTGTCGCTTCTCCTCATTGTCTTATTTGTCTGTTTCGAGACCATCTGGGTTTTCGAGTCCCTCTTATTTGACCTCCTAGCCTCATCGCGAAGTGCACAAATCCCCCTCGTGTGCGCGGCCGAAAACTTCCCCGAACCCGACCTGGTTGTCGTGACCGTTGGGTCCGGATCATCCCCAAACATCCCTCTAATATCTTCGGTTATTTGTTGGACTCCCCTAAGCATTTTATTCTCAACCGCCCGATTTCGATCGGAGGGATCCGATAGCCTCTAGCCTGACTCACTCACTATATAAACCTAGACGAACCCTAATCTTCAGGAGGCTTGTCACATCAGTCCGGTCCCTCCGCCGCCGCCCCTGACTTGGGGTCCCCTCATTCCTTCCTGAGCCAACCCAGCGCCGCCACCCACCTTCCTCGTTCGGCACGCCTGCCCGATCCACCACCGCATCAAGCCGCATCAGCAGCTCCAGGAACCCATCGCTCCACTCCCTTTCTCGCCTCCCGCGGTGCCTGAGCACCGCCTGGAGCCCGACCTCGTGCGCCACCTCCTCGCTCCCCTCGTCAGCCAGGAGCTCGAGCTCCCGAGCTACTCCCGCGCCCCATGGCCTCTTGACGCTGACAGGAACTGACATGGCTGTCCCGAGCCCCTGCTGCCGGCGCCGCCCGCGGTAACCCCGTCGGCTCCAGGACCTCCAGGTCGCGCCACCGGCCCTCCCTCGTGCCCTCTCTTCCTTTTCTCTCTCTCGGACTCACCTCTCTTTGTCTCTCTTCATCACGGACAGGAACGAGGCGAGCCCGCGCGTCCTCCGCCGTGGATCCAGGGCCTTGACCCGTTCCCGGCTTCGCCTCGGCTCACCGGAGTCCCAACCTCGCTGGAGCCCCGCTCCTCCATCCCCGCCACCAAGTTCACCAGCCGCCGTCGTTGCCATGGCTCTGCTTCGATCCAGCAGGAGCCCGCTCGTCCGTGTTGACCGCAGCCACACCTGCTCCGGCCCAGCGGCCTCCCCTTCAACTCCTGGGCCAAGCCCATGGGTGAGCGGCCCCTCCAGCCTCACCTGTGCACTTCTGGGCCTACCAGTTTGGGCCTGTGATGTTTTTTTTTCTGCGAGGGCGAATTTCCTAATTATCCAGAGAACGTTGTTTTACAGAAAAGTCCTTCATGTTCATGCATATAATAACTTCACAACCGTGCATCATATGTAAAAACTTTAAATATATAAAATGCTTAGGATTTTGTCTAGTTTCATAATATCCAACTTTCATCCATGGTTAAACTGTTTAAATGTGCTGTTTGAATTAATCTGCATAAATGCCATGTTAAAATGATTTATTTCATAACTAATTAACCGTAACTCCGAATTTAATAAAATTTATATGTAAATGGGGTAGAAAATGCATAGAATAACTTGGTTCACTTTATTTTTGATGTTTAACAACTTTAATATATGATTTCGGGCAGAACAGTAGCTAATTCGAAATATGCACATGGGGATTTTTTGGAATTGTTGTTTCTTGTTCCGGCCTCATTTAAACTTGCCTAAATAGTTAGTTTACTTATGATTCACCTCTTGCCATGTTTAACAACATTTAATATTGTTGGGTACATAACCGAGAGTTAAGTAAATAACTTGAATGTGGTGTTTTGTCAATATGCAACTCGTTACATATTAAGCTCCACTTAACTTGTAGTGTTGTTTGTTGCATTTGGCCATGCCATGCTTCTTAAGCCGGACATGCATCATACTTGATTGTGCATCATGCCACATTTATGTGATGGTTGTTTACCATGTTGTTTGCTTCTTTCCGGTGTTGCTTCTTCGGGTTAGTTCCGATAACGTCGCATTTGTGAGGATTCGTTCGACTTCGTCCGTTTGTCTTCTTCATGGACCCGTTCTTCTTCCTTGCGGGATCTCAGGCAAGATGATCATACCCTAGAAATCACTTCTATCTTTGCTTGCTAGTTGTTCGCTCTATTGCTATGCCACGCTACCTACCACTTGTTATATCATGCCTCCCATATTGCCATGTCAAGCCTCTAGCCCACCTTTCCTAGCAAACCGTTGTTTGGCTATGTTACCGCGTTTGCTCAGCCCCTCTTATGCGTTGCTAGTTGCAGGTGAAGTTGAAGATTGCTCCATGTTGGAACATGATTATGTTGGGATATCACAATATCTCTTATTTAATTAATGCATCTATATACTTGGTAAAGGGTGGAAGGCTCGGCCTTATGCCTGGTATTTTGTTCCCCTCTTGCTGCCGTAGTTTCCATCATACTGGTGTTATGTTCCTCGATTTTGTGTCCCTTACGTGGTTGGGTGTTATGGGAACCCCTTGACAGTTCGCTTTGAATAAAACTCCTCCAGCAAGGCCCAACCTTGGTTTTAACATTTTCCACCTAAGCCTTTTTTCCTTTGGTTCTGCAGACTCAATGGTCATCTTTACTTTAACCCCCCCCCCCTGGGCCAGTGCTCGTCGTGAGTGTTGGTCCAACCTATCAACCGTCGGTGGCCACCAGGGGCAACTCTGGGCTCGCCTACCGGAAGTTTGGACAATCCGGTGTGCCCTGAGAACGAGATACGTGCGACTCCTATCGGGATTTGTCGGCACATCGGGCGGCTTTGCTGGTCTTGTTTTACAATTGTCAAAATGTCTTGTAACCGGGATTCTAAGACTGATCGGGTCTTCCCGGTAGAAGGAATATCCTTTGTTGACCATGAGAGCTTTTGATGGGCTAAGTTGGGACATTCGAAAGCCGTGCACGCGGTTATGTGACAGATGGGAATTTGTTAATGTCCGGTTGTAGAGAACTTGACACTTGACTTAATTAAAATGCATCAATTGCGTGTGTAGCCGTGATGGTCTCTTTTCGGGGGAGTCCGGGAAGTGAACACGGTTTGGGTTATGTATGAACGTAAGTAGTTTCAGGATCACTTCTTGATCACTTCTAGCTTCTCGACCATTGTGTTGCTCCTCTTCTCCCTCTTATTTGCGTATGTTAGCCACCATATTTGTGTAGTGCTTGCTGCAGCTCCACCTCATTACCCCATCCTTCCTATAAGCTTAAATAGTCTTGATCTCGCGGGTGTGAGATTGCTGAGTCCTTGTGACTCACAGATTCTACCAAAAATAGTTGCAGGTGCCTACGATACCAGTGCAGGTGATGCAACCGAGCTCAAATGGGAGTTCGACGAGGACCTTGGTCGTTACTATGTTTTGTTTCATGTTGATCAGTAGTGGAGCCCAGTTGGGGACGATCGGGGATCTAGCATTTGGGGTTGTCTTCTTTATTTTGGTTCCATAGTCGGACCTTGATTGTACTCACAATGATGTATGATTTATTTAAGTATTGTGTGAAGTGGCGATTGTAAGCCAACTCTCTTTATCCAATTCTTGTTCATTACATGGGATTGTGTGAAGATGACCCTTCTTGCGACAAACCACAATGCGGTTATGCCTCTAACTCGTGCCTCGACACGTGAGAGATATAGCCGCATCGTGGGTGTTACACTTTATGTTTCAATTCCTATGTTTTATGTGAGCATCATTGAAATCATCATGCCTAGCTAGGGTGTTAAACGTTAGCGCTTGTTGGGAGGCAACCCAATTTTATTTTATCTTCTTACTTTTTGGTTCTGTTAAGGAATAAATAATCCATCTAGCTTCTGTTAAGACGTGGTTTTATGTTTTAACTAGTGTTTGTGCCAAGTAGAACCTTTGGCAAGACTTGGGTGAAGTCTTTATGATCATGCTGTAAAAAAATAGAAACTTTAGCGCTCATGAGATTAGCTAAAACTTTTTACTAGAGAGTGCTATTTAGTTTATTATTTTTGTAGATGATTACTAGACAAATTCCTCGGGTCCACCAATTTATTTTAGAATTTTGGAGTTCCAGAAGTTTGTGTTAGTTACAGATTACTACAGACTGTTCTGTTTTTGACAGATTCTGTTTTCATTGTGTTGCTTGCTTATTTTGATGAACCTATGGCTAGTAAAATAGTTTATAAACCATAGAGAAATTGGAATACAGTAGGTTTAACACCAATATAAATAAAGAATTAGTTCATTACATTACCTTGAAGTGTTGTTTTGTTTTGTTTCGCTAACGGAGCTTACCAGTTTTTTGTTGAGTTTTGTGTTGTGAAGTTTTCAAGTTTTGGATAAAGATTCGATGGACTATGGAATAAGGAGTGGCAAGAGCCTAAGCTTGGGGATGCCCAAGGCACCCCAAGGTAATATTCAAGGATAACCAAGAGCCTAAGCTTGGCGATGCCCCGGAAGGCATCCCCTCTTTCGTCCTCGTTCATCGGTAACTTTACTTGGAGGTATATTTTTATTCACCACATGATATGTGTTTTGCTTGGAGCATCATTTTATTTTCTTTTGTTTTGCTTGTTGTTTGAATAAAATACCAAGATCTGAAATTCTTAAATGTTAGAGAGTCTTCACATAGTTGCATAATTATTCGACTACTCATTGATCTTCACTTATATCTTTCAGAGTAGTTTGTTGTTGCTCTAGTGCTTCACTCATATTATTTTGAGAGTCTTAAATAGCATGGTAATTTGCTTAAATAATCCTAATATGCTAGGTATTTGTAGGATCGAAAGTATGTCTAGAGGGGGGTGATTAGACTACTTGACCAAATAAAAACTTAACCTTTTCCCAATTTTAGTTCTTGGCAGATTTAGCAACTTTAGGACAAGTCAAGCAATTATCACACAATTCAAGCAAGCATGCAAAGAGTATATAGGCAGCGGAAAGTAAAGCATGCAACTTGCAAGAATGTAAAGGGAAGGGTTTGGAGAATTCAAACGCAATTGGAGACACGGATGTTTTTCCCGTGGTTCGGATAGGTGGTGCTATCCTACATCCACGTTGATGGAGACTTCAACCCACGAAGGGTAACGGTTGCGCGAGTCCACGGAGGGCTCCACCCACGAAGGGTCCACAAAGAAGCAACCTTGTCTATCCCACCATGGCCATCGCCCACGAAGGACTTGCCTCACTAGCGGTAGATCTTCACGAAGTAGGCGATCTCCTTGCCCTTACAAACTCCTTGGTTCAACTCCACAATCTTGTCGGAGGCTCCCAAGTGACACCTAGCCAATCTAGAAGACACCACTCTCCAAGAAGTAACAAATGGTGTGTTGATGATGAACTCCTTACTCTTGTGCTTCAAATGATAGTCTCCCCAACACTCAACTCTCTCTCACAGGATTTGGATTTGGTGAAAAGAAGATTTGAGTGGAAAGCAACTTGGGGAAGGCTAGAGATCAAGATTCATATGGTAGGAATTGAATATCTTGGCCTCAACACAAGGGTAGGTGGTTCTCTCTCAGAACATATGAGTTGGAAGTGTAGATGTGTTCTGATGGCTCTCTCCACGAATGAAGAGGAGGTGGAGGGGTATATATAGCCTCCACACAAAATCCAACCGTTACACACAATTTACCAATCTCGGTGGGACCGAATTAACAAACTCGGTCGGACCGAAATAGTAAACCTAGTGACCGTTAGAGATTTTCGGTGGGACTGACATGCAACTCGGTAGGACCGATATGGTTAGGGTTAGGGCATAACGTAATCTCGGTGAGACCGATTACACAAACTCGGTGAGACCGATTTGGTAATCAGCTAACCAGAGAGTTGGTCAGGTAAACTCGGTGGGACCGATTTTCTCTTTCGGTGAGACCGAAAAGTTACAAAGGGGAAACAGAGAGTTTACATTGCAATCTCGGTGGGACCGATCCGCTCTTTCGGTGAGACCGAAAAGTTACGAAAAGGAAATAGAGAGATTGCAATCCCATCTCGGTGAGACCGAGATCCCTATGGTAGAACCGATTTGCTAGGGTTTGGCAGTGGCTTATGACATGTGAAACTCGGTGGCGCCGGATGGAAAGAATCGGTGGGACCGAGTTTGGCTTGGAGTTTAGGTCATTTGTGGATATGGGAAAGTAGCTGAGGATTTTGGAGCATATCATTAAGCACATGAAGCAAAAGGCTCATTAAGCAACACCTCATCCCTCCTTGATAGTATTGGCTTTTCCTATGGACTCAATGTGATCTTGTATCAATAAATGTAAAATGAAGAGTCTTGAGCTTTTGAGCTTGAGCCAATCCTTTGTCCTTAGCATTTTGAGGGTTCCACTTTCACCATCCATGCCATGCCAATCATTGAGCTTTCCAGAAATAATTATCTTGGAATAGCATTAGCTCAATGAGCTATATGTTGTTATGAATTACCAAAACCACCTAGGGATAGTTGCACTTTCAATATCCCCCTTTTTGGTAATTGATGACAACATATAGATCAAAGCTTCGACAAGTGATAATAAGAATGAATTATATCGTCGCTTTGAGAAGTATGTGATAAGTAAGAGCTCCCCCTAAATTTGTGCATATTTAAAATTTGCTTTGGACTGTAAATGCACAAAGAGTTAGAATTATGGGTTACTCTTCCATGTCACATACATCTTGGTGGAGCGCTCAAAATGATAATAATGAAATACATGCACTCATCACCAAGGAAAAGTGAATGAGCACATAAGATAGATAAGATATATCAAGCATGCATAAGTGTAGCTTATGATCAAACACATGATCATCAATGTCTCACAGGCATAACAAAGTATCTCGACCAAAAGCAAACAATGTTTGAAAAACCACCAAATAAAGCAAGAGAGAAAAAACAACACTCTCTCTCTCTCTCTCTCGAAGCCTATGATCTATCATTTTTTCTCCCCCTTTGGCAACAAGTTACCAAAAAGTTCCTAGAAAATGCATAGTGCTAGATCGACACTCAGGCTTGATCTTCTGGTGGTGGTGGAGTCCGGATCACTCCAAGGACGAAGGCTTCCGTAGACGTGGTTGGAGTTGGAGCTGAAGTAGATGCTGGAGCTGGTTTGGCTAGTGTTGTGGCTGGAGCTGAGGCGGTGGCTCTTGTGTCAGGAACTGGCACTGCAGACGACCTCGGACCTCGTGGCACTCTGGCAAATGCATCAGTGGTAGTTTTCCCTTTCCTCTCCTGCATGTCATCTTGAAGTTTCTCCACTGTTGTTTGAATCTCTGTCACCTTGACATCCAAGTCATAGAACTTTTGTTCTACAATCCTCTCTAAGCTCTCCTGGTTCTGAGTGAGGGTGGCCAGACCTTTCTCAATCCTCAGGGTGGATGCAATCAGGTAACTGAGCTGCTCTTTCTTGTTTTTCAAGAAGTACTCAGATGCCTCCTCTTGAGTTGGCATCTTGGCAGCTTTCTCCTTCCTTGCCTTCTCCTTCTTAGCTTGTGCTTGGACTGACGATGGTTCATTTTCATTCATCACAACTTGGTTGTCCTCGAAATCTGGATGAATAGGCAAATGTTCCTTGTCCAACAAGTATGTGTCTGTGCCCATTCTTGATTTAATCAACATCTGGACCTGAGGGGCATAACCACAGCTCCTCTTCGGATCTGCTGCAGTCCTCTTGATAGTCTCTACTATGAGGCTCATGACCTTAAATTTCTGAGGCACATCAAATATATGTAGCAGGTTAATGGCATGACCTCTGATCATCCTGTGATCTCCAGACTTGGGCAAAAGTGTGTGCCTAAGGATCCAGTTGATCGTAGGCAGTCCTGACAACAGGTGTTTCACAGACCCAAACTGGTGAGTATCAAGATCTTCTGCTGGAATCTCCTTGTACATATTTGCCATAGTGTTATGATCCATCTTTTTCTTGGCATAGACATCCAAGTCATCTTCATTTTCTTCTGGGGCATTGATTAACCTTGCCCATTCCTCAACAGTTGAGTGGTACCTTGTACCTTCAGACATCCATGTGATCCTTCCATCTGGATAGAAGTGTGTTGTGGAGTAGAATTGCATAATCAGCTCCTCATTCTACTTTGTGAGCTTCTGCCCAACAAAGTCAGCTACTCCACAAGCATTGAAGTTGTCTTGCACTCCAGGATAGTGCTCTTCATTTTCCTTGATGTATGCCCAGTCGACCCATCTCATATCACACACAACTGGCTTCTTGTCTAACAAGACTGTCTCATAGAAGTCCTGCTGTTCCTTAGTGTGGAACCTGTAGTCAACAGCAGTCCTCCTCCTGGTAGCATATGGATCCTCTGCTCTCCACTTTCTTAGCCCAGAGTCCCTTCTGATCTTCATATCCTTAGCCACAGGATGAGCATCATTGTGGTCTGGGATCTTGGGCTTCAACTTTCTCAGCACTTGGCCTTCCTCTTCTTCTGCAACAGCTTCAGGCACTGGGGCCTTGTTCTTCTCAGCAGCTGGGATGTTCCTTGTATTTCTCTTTGGTTTTGGCTTTGGAGCTGGCTTGGCCTTGGATGCAGCCTTGGGGGCTTCCTTGGGCTTAGATGCAGTTGGCCCTGATCTTATAGCATCCCCCATCAGCTTGGGTGCCTTAGGTGCTGGTGCAGCAACCTCTTCTTCTTCCTCTTCTTCATCAGAAGAATGTTGTTCAAATTCAGCCATGGGGTCAACTTTCTTGCACCATCTGCCTCTTTTCCTTTCCTTCTTTGTTTCGGCTGCAACTGGCTCTTTGGGTGCAGGCTTCTTAGGAATCTTTGTTGAGGCTCTGGCCTTTGGCATGGGCTGCCTGCCTGCTGGCCTTTTGACCTTTAAGCCTGGCTTGGTGCTCTGTCTTGAGCCATGCTCTTTCTTGAGTTCAACTTTCTTGGAAGTTGCTTCCTCCTCTGCCACATAGTCCTCATCCTCTGATTCTGAGGTTCTCTTCTTCCTTTGTCTTGTGGCAGCTTTTGGCAGGTTGTTGGGGGTGCTCCTGCTGCCTTCATCTGAAGAGCTGGAGGGACTAGTGCCCTCACTCATCTGCACTGGCTGTTCTGATATGTTCTGGCTATCACTCTGGTCTGACATGATGAACAAGCTGACTGCTGACCCTGTGAATAGTTTATAGATGAGGTAGAGTGGATGAGCATCACAAAATGCAGAGATTTTTGCAAAAGAATGATTCAAAAACTTAGTTTTAGTTTCCCACAGAAAGCATTTCGGATCTACCGATTTTTAAACTCGGTGATTCCGAAGCAGCTTTTGGAACCTAAACTAGTGAACTCGGTCAGACCGAGTCACAGTTCGGTGGCACCGAGACTGCTAGGGTTTCACAAAGTTGCAAAATCGGTCACACCGATTAGCAATACTCGGTCAGACCGAGTCTTACTTGTGCAATGGCATAAGCCAAATCGGTGGGACCGAGTTTTTCAACTCGATGGGTCCGAAATGGTTTTGGCGGAAACCTAACCCTAAAATTTTCGGATCAAACCTATTCTACGAGTTCATTGACTGGATAGGAGTTTATCAAACGTGGCTAGAATCAATATGATCACAATGTGCTAGGAATCGGATTGGGGAATAGCACAAAGATCGAGTCCATACCCTAGTTCAGCGGAGACTCGCTACGGCGGCAACGGCGGGGTTGATTCCCGTTGACGGCGACGGAGACCAGCGACTGGAGGCGGCTGGCAGCGAGAAGACGATCCGGAGACCACTTTGGCAGAGCGAGCTATCGCGCGGGCGAAGGGGTTCGGAGAAATTTCCAATTTTTTGCCCATGTCTATATATAGCCTGACCCTGTCGGTGTGACCGAGTGGAACAACTTGGTGGCACCGAGATGCAAAACGGTGTACAGTTATTGCAACTCGGTGTGACCGAATGGTTCAAATCGGTTGCACCGAGATCGAAAACATAGATCAACTTAATGATCTCGGTAAGACCGAAAGTGGGGTATCGGTCAGACCGAGAATCACAAAGAGGTTTTGGAAGTTTAAGTCTATGACGAATCGGGGACTCCGAGTACTCCTCACACAGAGTGGTTCGAATCTGACTTGATCAATTTTGTGATGTAGCATGAATAGAGTTTGAGACGAGAAAAGCATAGATAGCTAGAGAAGGTTCTTAGGCATTCTTGTCCATCCACTTGGCAAAAGAAAAATAAAGCCAATCAATCAAAACAACAAGTGGATGTCCTCGAATGAGTAAAATATGCAACCAACAAGCTCACACAATAAAATGGCAATTGAAATATGTGACAAAGCATGCACAACCAATTCTAGCATCTATCAAGCAATTGGCGATGACTAGGTCATCTATATATGAGTATATTGACATAGGAGTCAAATGAAAACATTTGATCATAGGTCATACTCATCGTTTAAGCTCAAGTGGGGTTACCACTTTTACATAAAGCATTGTTGTGTTCACATCATTAGAGTTGCTTTAACTCAAGTCTTAGAGTAAAGCTCCCCCTAGATGTGATATCCCCCCTAAGAGGGATGAACTAACCTTGGGTTTTGTCGATGATGACTTCATGTAGATGCTGAAGATGTGAATGCTCAATGTAGATCACTTGGAGCTATCTTTTTGAGTGAATTGCACTTTCAATACCTACATGGGTTAGTCCCACAAGGAACAAACAAGGATATCCATAGACATGGAGTGATGCACACACAAGATGATGTCTATGAAAGCTTTTAGGTTACCTTGTCCCTTGTCTTACCAACAAGAGGGTTTGTGACTCCTTGAACTAGTGCAAGATGTGGAAGTTGATTGCACTTGTTCTTGCCAAAATGATAAGAGTGAAGTATGTTGGCGGAGTCACCCTCAAGAACTCTCTAGTTCTTCTTCTTTTGGATCCACACCATCTTGATGGGAATCCTTGGAGTTGTAGTCGTACTTGATGAAGTGGAACTTGAAGTAGTCTTGGGAATCCACTTGACTAAGGTCTTAGGAGCTTCTTCAAATGCATCAATTTCCTCTTGAAGCTTGTCCTTGCCTTTTTGCTTGTAGTCTTGTGGTGGAAGATCATCTTGAGTTTGTGTCCCCTTGAAAGAAGTAGGATCATACTTCTCTTGTTGAGGAACAAACTTTGTCTTGGGGTATTGATCTTCTTCCCACTCAACTCCATTGGCATTGAACTTTCGTTCAAAACCAACACCTTGATTCTTCCGGTGCCTTCCTTGCTTGCGTACAATATCCTCGAATTGCTTACTTCCGGCAAGGCTTTTGTACACTCCTTTCTCTATGATTTCCTTCAATAAGCTTTTTTCTTGCTCAAGTGTAACTTGGCTAAGAGAATCGTTAGTGGAATCAAGAGAACTACTAGAAGCAACAATATTGGATTTAACATGATCATTGTTACTACTAGAGGAAGAATCTTTCTTGTTCTTGTTATTAGACTTGACATGAGGCATGTAAGTGGATAAGAGTAAACGCTTGGCAATGTAATAAGAACTTTTCTTGCGGATATCATCATTGATTGCCTTTAAAAAACTCATGTTCTTGCTCAAGATTGATCTTTTCAAAGCATAACTTCTCATGAGCTCTTAAAAGTTCTCGATGATCTTCGAAGATAGTTTCATGAGCTAACTTAAGAGTGTTTAGTTCTTTAGTTAGAGCCTCAATTTTCTCCTTATCATTTTCATTCGTTTTATCTTGATTAGCATGATTAATTGATGTTTCATCATAGTATTCATCACTAGAGTTGTCAACAAGTAAATCATCATCACCTAACAAGTCATCTTCATCACTATTGAAATCAACATACTCAGGGTGATTTACCTTAGGACCTTTGGCCATGAAGCATCTTCCAATTCCTTCATTTGGTGAGTCAAATATGTCGTAGGAGTTGCTTGACACAAGTGCTAGACCGGCAACACCTTCATCTTGAGTATATTCGGAATCGGAGTGATAAGTTCTCTCGGAGTGGTTGTTGGAGTCGGAGCCGGATACCCATTCACCAACATGAGCTTGATGTCTTCGCTTTGTGTAGCTCCTTGATGATTTTTCCTTTCTTTCCGAATCCTTGCTCCTCCGTGAGTATCTTCGTTCACAACGATCATCTCTACTCCTTCTCTCTCTTGATGGTGATTCTTCTCTTTTGCCTCTTCTTTTTGGAGAATCTTCTCTTCTTTTGTAGGGAGTCGTACACTCATTGGAATAGTGTCCGGGTCTTCCACAATTGTAGCAGTTTTGCTCTCGACTAGAAGATCTTTTGTCATTGTAGGACCTTGACTTCGAGCTTCTATCTTTGCTTATACTCTTGTAGAACTTGTTGAAGTTCTTCACCATTAGGCTCAATTCTTCGTTGAAGTTTTGTTTCTCACTTGATGATGTGGGGACTTCACATGAGGCTTTGTAGGCACCACTTGATTTGTTGTGAAGTTCCTCTTTATCCTTGAGCAACATCTCATGAGCAACAATTCTTCCAATGACCTCCATTGGCTTGAGATCTTTGTAATTGGGCATCATTTGGATCAATTTGCACACGTTATCATATTTTCCATCCAAGGCTCTTAGGATCTTCTTGATGATGAATCTGTCGGTCATCTCTTCACTCCCTAAGCCGGCAATCTCGTTTGTGATGAGAGCAAGCCTAGAGTACATTTCAGCGACACCTTCACCATCCTTCATTTTGAACTTGTCAAGTTGACTTTGAAGCACATCCAATTTTGTTTCCTTGACAGAGTCGGTACCTTCGTGCATATCAATCAAAGTACCCCAAATTTCCTTTGCATTCTCAAGACGGCTGATTTTGTTGAATTCTTCGGGGCACAATCCATTGAAGAGAATATCACAAGCTTGAGCATTGTATTGTAGCATCTTCAACTCATCCGCGGTAGCTTCACGGTTTGGTTCTTTCCCATCGAAGAAGTCACCTTGCAAACCAACACACACAATAGCCCAAATGGCGGGGTTATGTCCAATAATATGCATTTTCATTTTATGCTTCCAACTAGCAAAATTGGTACCATCAAAGTAAGGACCTCTATGGTGATAATTTCCCTCGCTAGATGCCATACTCTCCTAGGTTGTGAAACCAAGGCTATGTCCACCAAAATCTATCAAAATCAAAGCAAATGGAGACCAAAGCTCTCATACCACTTGTAGGATCGGAAGTATGTATAGAGGGGGGGTGATTAGACTACTTGACCAAATAAAAACTTAACCTTTTCCCAATTTTAGTTCTTGGCAGGTTTTAGCAACTTTAGGACAAGTCAAGCAATTATCACACAATTCAAGCAAGCATGCAAAGAGTATATAGGCAGCGGAAAGTAAAGCATGCAACTTGCAAGAATGTAAAGGGAAGGGTTTGGAGAATTCAAACGCAATTGGAGACACGGATGTTTTTCCCGTGGTTCGGATAGGTGGTGCTATCCTACATCCACGTTGATGGAGACTTCAACCCACGAAGGGTAACGGTTGCACGAGTCCACGGAGGGCTCCACCCACGAAGGGTCCACCAAGAAGAAACCTTGTCTATACCACCATGGCCATCGCCCACGAAGGACTTGCCTCACTAGCGGTAGATCTTCACGAAGTAGGCGATATCCTTGCCCTTACAAACTCCTTGGTTCAACTCCACACTCTTGTCCGAGGCTCCCAAGTGACACCTAGCCAATCTAGGAGACACCACTCTCCAAGAAGTAACAAATGGTGTGTTGATGATGAACTCCTTGCTCTTGTGCTTCAAATGATAGTCTCCCCAACACCCAACTCTCTCTCTCATAGGATTTGGATTTGGTGGAAAGAAGATTTGAGTGGAAAGCAACTTGGGGAAGGCTAGAGATCAAGATTCATATGGTAGGAATGGAATATCTTGGCCTCAACACAAGGGTAGGTGGTTCTCTCTCAGAACATATGAGTTGGAAGTGTAGATGTGTTCTGATGGCTCTCTCCATGAATGAAGAGGAGGTGGAGGGGTATATATAGCCTCCACACAAAATCCAACCGTTACACACAATTTACCAATCTCGGTGGGACCGAATTAACAAACTCGGTCGGACCGAAATAGTAAACCTAGTGACCGTTAGAGATTTTCGGTGGGACTGACATGCAACTCGGTAGGACCGATATGGTTAGGGTTAGGGCATAACGTAATCTCGGTGAGACCGATTACACAAACTCGGTGAGACCTATTTGGTAATCAGCTAACCAGAGAGTTGGTCAGGTAAACTCGGTGGGACCGATTTGCTCTTTCGGTGAGACCGAAAAGTTACAAAGGGGAAACAGAGAGTTTACATTGCAATCTCGGTGGGACCAATCCGCTCTTTCGGTGAGACTGAAAAGTTATGAAAAGGAAATAGAGAGATTGCAATCCCATCTCGGTGAGACCGAGATCCCTATCGGTAGAACCGATTTGCTAGGGTTTGGCAGTGGCTTATGACATGTGAAACTCGGTGGCGCCGGATGGAAAGAATCGGTAGGACCGAGTTTGGCTTGGAGTTTAGGTCATTTGTGGATATGGGAAAGTAGCTGAGTATTTTGGAGCATATCATTAAGCACATGAAGCAAAAGGCTCATTAAGCAACACATCATCCCTCCTTGATAGTATTGGCTTTTCCTATGGACTCAATGTGATCTTGGATCACTAAAATGTAAAATGAAGAGTCTTGAGCTTTTGAGCTTGAGCCAATCCTTTGTCCTTAGCATTTTGAGGGTTCCACTTTCACCATCCATGCCATGCCAATCATTGAGCTTTCCTGAAATAATTATCTTGGAATAGCATTATCTCAATGAGCTATATATTGTTATGAATTACCAAAACCACCTAGGGATAGTTGCACTTTCAGTATTCAAGATTAGTAAAAACTTTCTTATGAGTGTTTTGAATACTAAGAGAAGTTTGATGCTTGATGGTTGTTTTGAGATATAGAGGTAGTGATATTAAAGTCGTGCTAGTTGAGTAGTTGTGAATTTGAGAAATGCTTGTGTTGAAGTTTGCAAGTCCCGTAGCATGCACGTATGGTAAACGTTATGTAAAAAAATTGAAACATGAGGTGTTCTTTGATTGTCCTCCTTATGAGTGGCGGTCGGGGACGAGCGATGGTCTTTTCCGTCCAATCTATCCCCCTAGGAGCATGCGCGTAGTGCTTTGGTTTTTGATTGCTTGTAGATTTTTGCAATAAGTATGTGAGTTCTTTATGACTAATGTTGAGTCCATGGATTATACGCACTCTCACCCTTCCATCATTGCTAGCCTCTTCGATACCGTGCATTGCCCTTTCTCACATTGAGAGTTGGTGCAAACTTCGCCGGTGCATCCAAACCCCATGATATGATACGCTCTTTCACACATAAACCTCCTTATATCTTCCTCAAAACGGCCACCATACCTACCTATTATGGCATTTCCATAGCCATTCCGAGATATATTGCCATGCAACTTTCCACCATACCGTTCATCATGACACATTCATCATTGTCATATTGCTTAGCATGATCATGTAGTTGACATAGTATTTGTGGCAAAGTCACCGTTCATAATTCTTTCATACATGTCACTCTTGATTCGTTGCATATCCCGGTACACCGCCGAAGGCATTCATATAGAGTCATACTATGATCTAGTATCGAGTTGTAATCATTGAGTTATAAATAAATAGAAGTGTGATGATCATCATTTAATAGAGCATTGTCCAACAAAAAGAGAAAGGCCAAAAAAAGGCCCAAAAAAAGAAATAAAAAAGGGGCAATGCTACTATCCTTTCTTTTCCAAACTTGTGCTTCAAAGTAGCACCATAATCTTCATGATAGAGAGTCCCTTGTTTTGTCACTTTCGTATACTAGTGGGAATTTTTCATTATAGAACTTGGCTTGTATATTCCAACGATGGGCCTCCTCAAGTGCCCTAGGTCTTCGTGAGCAAGCAAGTTGGATGCACAGACACTTAGTTTCTTTTGTTGAGCTTTCATACATTTATAGCTCTAGTGCATCCATTGCATGGCAATCCCTACTACTTGCATTAAAATCAATCGGTGGGCATCTCCATAGCTCATTGATTAGCCTCGTTGGTGTGAGACTTTCTCCTTTTTGTCTTCTCCACATAATCCCCATCATTATATTCTATTCCACACATAGTGCTATATCCATGGCTCGCGCTCATGTATTGCGTGAAGGTTTATAAGTTTGAGATTACTAAAGTACGAAACAATTGCTTGGCTTGTCATCGGGGTTGTGCATGATGAGAGCATTCTTGTGTGAAGAAAATGGAGAATGACTAAACTATATGATTTTGTAGGGATGAACTTTCTTTGGCCATGTTATTTTGAGAAGACATAATTGCTTAGTTAGTATGCTTGAAGTATTATTATTTTTATGTCAATATGAACTTTTGTCTTGAATCTTTCGGATCTGAATATTCATACCACAATTAAGAAGAATTACATTGAAATTATGCCAAGTAGCACTCCGCATCAAAAATTCTTTTTTATCATTTACCTACTCGAGGACGAGCAGGAATTAAGCTTGGGGATGCCTGATACGTCTCCAACGTATCTATAATTTTTGATTGCTCCATGCTATATTATCTACTGTTTTGGACAATATTGGGCTTTATTATCCACTTCTATATTATTTCTGGGACTAACCTATTAACCGGAGGCCCAGCCCAGAATTGTTGTTTTTGCCTATTTCAATGTTTCGAAGAAAAGGAATATCAAACGGAGTCCGATTGACCTGAAACTTCACGGAACCTATTTTTGGACCAGAAGAAGCCCACGGAGTACCGGAGTTGCACCAGGGGAGTCCTGGGCTGCCCACGAGGGTGGGGGCGCGCCCACCCCCCTAGGGCGCGCCCCCTGCCTCATGGACAGCCCGGAGGTCCACCGACGTACTTCTTCCTCCTATATATACCCATATACCCTAAAAACTTTAGAGAACAGAATAGATCGGGAGTTCCACCGCCTCAAGCCTCTCTAGCCACCAAAAACCAATCGGGACCCTTTTCCGGCACCCTGTCGGAGGGGGGATCCCTCACCGGTGGCAATCTTCATCATCCCGACGCTCTCCATGACGAGGAGGGAGTAGTTCACCCTCGGGGGTGAGGGTATGTACCAGTAGCTATGTGTTTGATCTCTCTCTCTCTCTCTCTCTCTCTTTCTCTCTCTCTCTCTCTCTCGTGTTCTTGAGGTGATTCGATCTTGATGTATCGCGAGCTTTGCTATTATAGTTGGATCTTATGTTGCTTCTCCCCCTCTACTCTTTTGTAATGGATTGAGTTTTCCCTTTGAAGTAATCTTATCGGATTGAGTCTTTAATGATTTGAGAACACTTGATGTATGTCTTGTCGTGCGTATATGTGGTGACAATGGGATATCATGTGATACACTTGATGTATGCTTTGGTGATCAACTTGCAGGTTCCACCCATGAACCTATGCATAGGGGTTGGCACACGTTTTCGTCTTGATTCTCCGGTAGAAACTTTGGGGCACTCTTTGAGGTTCTATGTGTTGGTTGAATAGATGAATCTGAGATTGTGTGATGCATATTGTATAATCATACCCACGGATACTTGAGGTGACATTGGAGTATCTAGGTGACATTAGGGTTTTGGTTGATTTGTGTCTTCAGGTGTTATTCTAGTACGAACTCTAGGGTTGTTTGTGACACTTATAGGAATAGCCCAATGGATTGATTGGAAAGAATAACTTTGAGGTGGTTTCATACCCTACCATAATCTCTTCGTTTGTTCTCCGCTATTAGTGTCTTTGGAGTGACTCTTTGTTGCATGTTGAGGGATAGTTATATGATCCAATTATGTTATTATTGTTGAGAGAACTTGCACTAGTGAAAGTATGAACCCTGGGCCATGTTTCCTATCATTGCAATACCGTTTACGCTCACTTTTACCACTTGTTACCTTGCTGTTTTTATATTTTCAGATTACAAAAACCTATATCTACCATCCATATTGCACTTGTATCACCATCTCTTCGCCGAACTAGTGCACCTATACAATTTACCGTTGTATTGGGTGTGTTGGGGACACAAGAGACTCTTTGTTATTTGGTTGCAAGGTTGTTTGAGAGAGACCATCTTCATCCTACGCCTCCCACGGATTGATAAACCTTAGGTCATCCACTTGAGGGAAATTTGCTACTGTCCTACAAGCCTCTGAACTTGGAGGCCCAACAACGTCTACAAGGAGAAGGTGTCGGGGGAAATCTGCCTCCATGAACACCTATGGGGACCGAGCCCCTTTCTTGGTTCGGCGGGGGGCGGAGGTCGCGCGAAGAGCGGATCGAGGCGACGCACACAAGGGGTTTACCCAGCTTCGGGCCGCAAGGATGCGTAAAACCCTACTGCTGCTTTGTGGTTTTGTATTGTGTTCTTGCTCGGGAGCGTGTGGTGCTACAGTACACGCGAGCTGCTGGCGAGACCGAGCGTGAGTGGTCTCCTTCCTCCCTCCCTCCTCCCCTCCGTTGCGCATGGGGCCTCCTTTTATATGTGCAAGGGGTTACCCACAGGTGGCAACGTAGGCGGGGGCAAAACTGGAAAACGTTGTGTTGGGTACAGCTGTTTGCACAGTGCTAACATACCTAACTCTGACGGCAGGGGACAAGGGCATTAAATGCCCGTCCGCATCGCCCAGACGGTGCAGGAAAGGGACCGTCAGGAGCGCCACCGTTTGCCACGATGGCTACTCTGTCAGCGTTGCTTCGCCACCGCATGCCCCTGGCTGCGCAGCCTCTCGCCACGTGCGCCTGGAATGGCCCTAGAGCGACGCGTGGATGGATGAGCTGGAGCGCAGGCGCGGGGTGGTGACATGCCATGGCAAGCGCCTTGCCGCGGTTGATGCCTTGTCGCGCCCGGGAGCTTGTCGCACACCGGTCCTTGCCGGGACGCGGAGCGCGTCGCAGCAAGTCTCTTGTCGTGCCTCGGTCGGCCTTCCCGGCAAGCTCCTCTTGTCGGGGTCTTGTGCTTCGAGCGGTCGTCCAGGCAAGCTCCTCTTGCCGGGGTCTTTCTCTCTTAGGGTGGCCTTCCCGGCAGGCTCCTCCTGCCGGGGCCTTGGCTCAAATACTTTGTTCTTGGATGGCCCAAAAAGGGACCATGGAGAGTCTTGGCGATCGCCTGGCAAGCCCTGCCGCGGGGTGCTACGACTGCCCGTGCACAAGTTCGGGGTACTAAGGTACCCCTATTTTAGTACACCGACAGGAGCCCCCGGGCCTGGGCCATACACGGTGCCGAGCGCTGTTGGGCCAGGCCCAAAACAGTGCACGGGCACGCGCGGCCTGGGTCACGCTGTATCTGCTTCTGCGTCCACCACGTCCTCCTCGAACGGCACGCGTCGAAGGCGGCATCGTGGGGAGAGGCGTGCGTGACGTGGGCGGCGTGCGCGGGGCTGAGCCCCGCGGGCATGCGTCACGTCGCAGGTGATTTGTTTATTCGGAAAGGCGAAACGCCCCCCTCCTCCCCTTATAAGCAGGGGAAACAGGGGCAGTCCGCCCACCCGCCAGTTGCGATTCCTCGAAAACCTCCGCCACTTCCCAAGAGAAGCAGCGCTCCACCCCTTCCGCCGCCACCAGTGCTACCGACGCCGTCGACCTCCCTCCCTCTTTCCGCCATGGCCCCGAAGGGCGACAAGGGGAAAGGGAAGGCCGTGAAGTCGGCCGAGGCGCAGCGGCTTGAGGCGCTGCGAAAGGAGCAGGCGACCTTCCCCCCTGAGCTCGACGCGTTGGTCCTGAGGGAGGAATACTACCTCTTCTGGTCGACGTGCGCACGAGGGTTCTTCCCGCCGCCGCCCAGAAGGAGTATCCGACCGGGTATCCCTTCTTTGCTCTGTTCTTCTATTGCGGGCTCTACACGCCCTTCTCTGAATTTTTCTGCGACATCATGAACACCTACGGGTTCCACCTCCTTGATTTCACCCCCAATGCTGTCCTGACCATGGCAATTTTCGCACATCTCTGCGAAAATTTTGTCGCAGTCTTTCCAAACGTAGCTCTCTTCCGCCACTTCTTCACGTCTCGAGTAGAGAGAGGAGAGCCCCTCTCCGGCGGGATCGCCTGGATCTCGAAGCTTGGCAAGAAGGATGCTTATCTGGAGGGAGAGCTCCGCAGCAAATGGGAGTAATGGAGAGCAGACTGGTGCTTGATCGTCGAGGAGAACCCGCAGCCATTCACTGACGTGCGCCAAACTCGTGTGGTGCGCGGCAGGGATTGGAGCGACGTGGCTCCGGACGACGACAAGCTGCAGATTGCCATCACCCGGATCCTGCGGCTCAGGCGTGCCGGGCTCACAGTTGGCGCCATTGGCGCATATTTCCTCCGCCGCCGCATCGCTCCCCTGCAGGAGAAAGGGAGGCCTGCCTGGGAGTTCCAGAATGCGGCGGACATCACGAGGTTGCGCCCTGGCCTCAACTTCAATTTCACCGTCTTGGAGCTTGACGGGACGCTCAGGGAGCTGTTCAAGCACGACCCCGACCACCCCGAATGGTTCAAGCTGCCGCGAGGCGTCGTCCCGTTGTGCAACAACTCGTCGCTCAGCCGCATCCTTCCAATGATGCCGCTGTGCGACTCGCACGGGATCGACTCCACTTGGCAGGAGCCCGCCGACGATGTCGTGCAGGCGTTCTTTGACGACTTGGTGCAGAGGCCAGTCGACGCCGACGAGTAGAAGGGCCTCACCCGAGACACCACCAACGCGGAGTTGGCGCGCATCGCCTCCAGGATGGAAGAGGCGGCGGCAGCCGCGGCCGCGGGCGAATTTGGCTTCACATTGGCGGAGGCGGATGCAGCGGAGGCGGAAAGCCTTGCCGATCGAGCGGAGTTTGCCGGCGAGGAAGAGCTTGCCGGGCACGATGCAGGGGCGGACGAGTCCACCGAGGGCACGAGCGGCTTGCCGGAGGCTGACGCCTCTTCCTCCCGACCCTCGGGCAGCTCGTCGCAAGCGGAGCCCCCGGCTCAACCACGGAGGCGTCTCCGCAAGGCCGGAGAGGTGGTACGGCAAGCGAGCCAACAGCCGCAGCGCCGTGTGACGCGCTCCGCTGTTTCAGCAGGAGCGGGGTCTTCGCAGGCCGCTGCTCCTGCTCCTGCCGCCCCTCGCGCCACGGCGGCGGCCGGGGCAAAGCCGTCTCGGGCTAGCGCCACCACTGCCTCCGCCAAGCGGCCGAGGGAGCCTACTCCTCCGCCTCCTCGAGCCAGAAGCGGGCCAGTCTTCGACTTCTCCGCGCTTAGCTCCGACGAGGAAGAGGGAGAGGAGTAAGATCCCCGCTGTTCTTGTGTTTCTTCAATTCTTGTAGTTGTGTCTCGCATCTCATTTGCTTTCCTCCGAATTTGCTCCTTTTCAGGACTCTGGCTCAGAGGATGGCAAAGAGAGCCAAGGTCCCGGTGGTCATCCTCGACGACGGGCCCACCGTCACGGCAGGGGGTGCGCCCGAGATGACCTTGCCGGACCCACCAACTAATCCTCAGAGCAGCCCCCAGCGCAGCCCCCAGCGTAAGCATATGATTTGCTTCCTGCTGTTGGGCGCGCCCGGGTACTCTTCGCTTTTCCTGACATCTGGCTGATGATTTGTGTAGGAGCAGAGCAGCCCCACCAGGAGCGTCCGGAGACCGCCCCCGATGAGCCACCCGCTACAACTACACCGCCAAGGGGGAGTTCCCCGGTGAGGGAGGAATCCCCGACAAGGGAGCAGTCCCCGGCAAGGGAGCAGTCTCCAGCGAGGGAGTAGTCCCCGGCAAGGGAGCAGTCTCCGACGAGGGACGGCACCGGCGGCCCCTTAGCGACGGAGACCATGACTGCAGACCCTGTCCCAGGTAACCTTCTTGCCTCGAAACTCCCCTGGGGTTCTTCTTCTTTGGATAGTTGCTTGACTTCTCCCCCTCTTTCGGCCTTCAGACCCGCCCGCCACGGACCCGATGGAGACCGAGGTCGTCGTCGAGGAGGACGCGCGCGGCCATACCGACGACGTGGCCGCCACCGGAGGGGCGGACGGTGCTGAAGATTCGGCCGGCGAAGAGGTCGCCAAGGCTGCCGCAGCAGCCGCGGGCGAGGGGGTCGGTGATCGCACTGACGGCCCTGGGGCCGCAGGCGCGCCAGGCGCTGCGCCGACCGCCGATCCCGCCTCCGCAGCAGCGTCGGGCCCCGAGGAGCCCCAGCCAGGAGCCTACCTGAAGGCCGGCGATGATATCTTCATCAAGCTCCCCTGGGAGTCGACTTCCAGGGCGCCGGTCGAGGGGGAGACCTTGGATGGAGAGGTGCTCGCCTCCGCCGGGCTGACGCTGGTTGACGCGCCAAGCAGCAGCGGCGGCGAGCCTGAGGAGGAGCGGCTTCTCCCGAAGCTGGTGTCACTCTACCGCGCCCGACAAGCCCAGGTGGAACGCCGGGAAGCGCTTGTCGCGAAGGCGGGAGCGGACATGGAGAAGCGCGCCAGGGAGCTCCGGGAGCTCAACCAGGAGGCCCTCCGATCCTTGGCGGAGGAGCGAAGGCAGCTCGACGAGGCGCGGACGGCTTCATCCTCGAGAAGGCAGAAGCCAAAGAGCAGCAAAGGCTTGCTGCCGCGGGGCTGGCCGCGCGGGAGGGCGAGTTGGTGCAGCAGAAAGCCAGCCTTGCCAGCCACGAGGAGGAGGTCGCCGCGCGCGAGCAAGCGCTTGGCGGGGCCCTCAAGGAAGCGCAAGATGCCGCCGCGGCCGCCGAGACCGCCAAGGAGGCATTGGAGGCGAAGGTGGCGCAGCTCAACACTGATCTCAAGGCGAGCAGTGAGGAGCTCGCCGCGCTCAAACAGGAGCGCGAGAAGGGTGCCCACACCCTTGGCGAGCTGCAGGGCCACTTCGCCGAGAAGATCAAGGAGCTCGACGCCGCCAAGGACTCCAACGCCGATCTCGAGGTGAAGCTGGGCACCTTGACCAAGGCGCTGGAGAGCGCCAAGGAGCGGGAGACGACCTTGCGGAAGGAGGTCGCGGACAACGAGGCGCTGTTGAAAAGCGCCGCAGTTACCCAGAACAACTTCAGGGCGACGGTGGAGCAGTGGACTTAGGGTCTCGTGGACATCGCCGCCGCCATCGACAAGGAGCTGACGCTGCTGGGGATGGAGGGACACGAGTATCCCTCTGGCGAAAATGTCCCGCCCAGCGCCAAGCTCACTTCGTTCTTCAAAGGCGTGGTGGCGGCCCTTCAGCATCTCCGGAATGCGATCCTAGAGCAGCTGGCCGGCGAGATGCGCGACGCCATCGCCGGAGCCCTCGAGAAGGTGTTGGTGAAGATCGCCTTCCGCAACCCCGGCATCAGGCTCACCAACGTCCTCAAATCCCTGCCGGCAGACGCTGACCTCGAGGAGATCAAGGCCCTCGTCGCGCCCATTGTGGAGAAGGTGGCCGGGATGAAGAGGATCGAGGGCGACCGCGTGGATTAGGCCGCCTGCCCTTTTCTTTTCTTGTCGCCGCTGGCCAAGTCATGAAAGCGATTCATTAGGGCCGCGACAAACTATCTTGTAATATAACTTTATCTTAGGTAGTGATTGCACTGTTATTTCCTCTACTTGACTCCGTGCTTTGTATGTTTTTGCCCTACGCTTTTGGGGACCTGTCGGCGTAGGCCTCCGCCTTACCGCGGGCTCTGAGTGCGGGACATCAGCAGCCCGCCAGCGGCGCCACTACCGGCAAGAAACCTTGCCGCAGCTAGCTGCAACTCACTTAAATTGTTGAGCAGGCTCAAAGCAAAGTAAGTGTTGCGACTGCAGTCGTAGCACACTTAAGCTGCTGAGCGAGCTCGAAACAAAGTAAGGATGCCACTCTGGTTGTAGCACACTTATGTCGTTGAGCGGACTCGAAACGAAGTAAGGGCGCAACTAGCCACGAGCCGGTCCCTCCGCACACAGGTTTTCCATACAAAGTACGGTCGTTCGAGGAAGATAACCTCAAAATTTTAAAAACTCGATTGCTCAAACTTTGGCAACTTAGCTTTTCCGTGGCTCGCTGCCCGGCAAGGTCGCTTTCCGGCAAGGCGAAATATGTGGCTCGCCGTTGCTTACCGGGGGTCAGTGCTGCACAGAGTGTCAGATAATGCATGCAAAGTATAAAGAGCATGAGATCAACAAGGTGCGCGGAGCACATGAACTCAATCTGCGCACAGGGTCTGCGCCTGGCTCTGTACAAAGGATCACATGCAACAACGGCAAGACTTTGTACAGAAGGGTGGTTGCCGGACGGGGTCCGACAACCGCGCCTTACGGGTGAAACTTATGAAGATGCCCCACGTTCCAGGAGTTGCTCACCGGAGTGGTATCTTCGGTCTCAAGGCAGACAGCGCCGGGCCTAGCGACTTGTTTCACCCGGTAAGGGCCTTCCCACTTCCTCGGAACTTCTGGCACTAACTTTGCGGCTATAAAAGCAGCGCAAAGCTTGCTGGTAGCGAGCAGCGAGCACAGCGGCCTGAAGACGGTCGTCCTCGAGGAGCAGCGCGCCATCTCGTCGCAGCTGCTCTCGCTCGAGCTCAGCGTGAGCGAACACTCGAGGTGGCCCGTATGCGAGATCCGTGGGGCTAACTGCCTCCGCTCCATGGAATAGAGCGAAAGGTTGCCTGGTCATACCAGGGCTTACCTGCGCCGAGAGGTGTCGGCGTATGTTCGGACGCCATGGCATCATGAGCTCGGTGCATGTTCGGACGCCGCGGCGCCATGAGCTGGCTCGACGACGCCCGTTTCGCCGCCGGCGCCGTCCCCACCACCCGTTTGCTCCAAGGGCGGTGGGTTCGACGCGGACGGACCAGCCACCTCCGGAGCTTTCTTCTTCGGTGGCATGTCGACGAAGATGATGGAGATCCAGCCTGTGCAGACGCCAGATCAGGTTCACACAACCTCGACGCCCCCTACCTGGCGCGCCAAAGATGTCGGGGGAAATCTGCCTCCACGAACACCTATCGGGACCAAGCCCCTTTCTTGGTTCGGCGGGGGGCAGAGGTCGCGAAAAGAGCAGATCGAGGCGATGCACACAAGGGGTTTACCCAGCTTCGGGCCGCAAGGATGCGTAAAACCCTACTGCTGCTTTGTGGTTTTGTATTGTGTTCTTGCTCGGGAGCGTGTGGTGCTACAGTACACACGAGCTGCTGGCGAGACCGAGCGTGAGTGGTCTCCTTCCTCCCTCCCTCCTCCCCTCCGTTGCGCATGGGGCCTCCTTTTATATGTGCAAGGGGTTACCCACAGGTGGCAACGTAGGCGGGGGCAAAACTGGAAAACGCTGTGTTGGGTACAACTGTTTGCACAGTGCTAACATACCTAACTCTGACGGCAGGGGACAAGGGCATTAAATGCCCGTCCGCATCGCCCAGATGGTGCAGGAAAGGGATCGTTAGGAGCGCCACCGTTTGCCACGATGGCTACTCTGTCAGCGTTGCTTCGCCACCGCATGCCCCTGGCTGCGCAGCCTCTCGCCACGTGCGCCTGGAATGGCCCCAGAGCGACGCGTGGATGGATGAGCTGGAGCGCAGGCGCGGGGTGGTGACTTGCCACGGCAAGCGCCTTGCCGCGGTTGATGCCTTGTCGCGCCCGGGAGCTTGTCGCTCACCGGTCCTTGCCAGGACGCGGAGCGCGTCGCAGCAAGTCTCTTGTCGTGCCTCGGTCGGCCTTCCCGGCAAGCTCCTCTTGCCGGGGTCTTGTGCTTCGAGCGGTCGTCCCGGCAAGCTCCTCTTGCCGGGGCCTTGCTCTCTTCGGGTGGCCTTCCCGGCAGGCTCCTCCTGCCGGGGCCTTGGCTCAAATACTTTGTTCTTGGATGGCCCAAAAAGGGACCATGGAGAGTCTTGGCGATCGCCTGGCAAGCCCTGCCGCGGGGTGCTACGACTGCCCATGCACAAGTTCGGGGTACTAAGGTACCCCTATTTTAGTACACCGACAGAAGGTTGCATAGTAGACATCAAGGCCCTCCGAAGACCATCCCCAAGAAGAAGCAGTCGCGCCGTGCAGGACCTCAGGAAGATGGCATCGCGGTAGGAGGCTCATCAGGATCAACGCCCGTTCCAGGGGCACCTCCCTCCGTTGCATAGGAAGGTGCGCCCGACGCCCTCCTCGGGCAGGGCTCGGGGGCTCTCTTCTGGAGGGCCTCGGACCTTGCCAACCTCACGAGGGAGGCGCTTGGGCACCACTTGGAGGCGTGCTTCGTGGCACGTGTCCCTCGGGAGAGCACATGGCAAGGAGTGCCCACCACCCAGGAGTTCATCACCATGACCACCCAGGAACTGCAAGAAGCAAGAGACATGCACGGGGACAGCCGCCCACAAGGCGCAGCTCCCGATCCAAGCAAGAATGCCAGGCTGCGCGTCTGCGTCAACGTTCCAGGGCTCAATAGGGCCGCATCTCAGGAGCGCTTCTGGCCATCGCGTGTGGGCCGCTGCGAGGGCCCACCACACAGCTACGTTCGCATGCCCTTCGGCTCGCCGAGCGTGGCGTCGGCCTATCAGCCCAATGTGCAGTGCATCCTGACAGCTCAGGAGGCCAGGTACCGCGCCGTCCTGGAGGAGATGGAGACGGTCTTCCGGGAGCCTCCCGAGCCCCCAGAGCCTCCCGCGGCTCAGGGCCCCGGTGGCTCAAGAGGAGTCATTTCTTCAACGCACGCCTTCAGCTGCACCAACTCTACTTCGTCTAAAGAACCAGATGACATCATCCAATATCGTCTAGCTGGGAGCGCCCCTCGAGCTGCATTATTCCCAGGCCGCATGGGTCCGTCCCTGCGGCATGTATCCCTTTTGCGTATGTCTTTATCCTACCTTGCTGGGGGCGCCCCTTGGGCTGCATCATCCCCAAGCCGCTCGGGCCATACCTAGTGGCATGTATCTTCCTCCATTTATCCAAGTTTATCTGCTCTCCATGCTTAACCTGCCAACGGCTATCGCCTGCTCGATCATCTCATCCCCCGAGGCCTTCACACAGGCACGGCGCTGGTGCATGGGTCCGTCCTTGCCACGCCAACAAATCTGAGTGGTCGAGCTCTAGCTCGCGGCACACGCCGCGCACGTCACCTCACCAGGCCCTCAGTGCCTTCACCTCACCCAGAGCAACCAGCGGCAGGCTAACAACTATAACGACGAACCATGTTTCTTCTTGTGCCTGCTCATAGGGATCCCGAGGGAAGGATAGCAGGCGGCACCGCGAGTCTCTTTTTCTCTCATGCGATTCGCTTGCACGTTAAAAGGGGGGCTCCTGAGCATCGCGACTCAGGAGCTCTTACTGGCTCTCCAGCCCTCACCCCCTGGCCTTGACCACGGCATCGCGACCTGGCATACCAGCGGCGGATGAGCTCGCTCGAGGGCCGGGACCTGAGGACATAGAGCATTAAGGAGAGCATGAGGGGAGAGGAACCCATATGGGCCGACCCGTCTATGCCGCGCAAATTGGTGCGCAGTGTCGGATCACGGGTTCCGGCAGACCCTTAAGGTTTGAACTCTGGGGTGCGCGCGGAGATCGAGCCCTCTACCTCTCTGTCTAGAAAGGATCTAACTACTGCAAGAACAACACAAGAGACACAAGATTTATACTGGTTCGGGCCACCATGGTGGTGTAATACCCTACTCCAGTGTGGTGGGTGGATTGCCTCTGGGGCTGATGAGGAAGAACAGTACAGGCGAACGGCCTCGCGGAGGCCTGTTCTTGGCTAGGGGATGGACTGCTAAGGAGAGTTCAATCACCCTTCTCTCTCTCTCTGGGTGCGGGATTCTACCTTAAGTTCACGATGCCTAGATCTATGGATGCCTAGCTGATGCCTCTACCCTGGGGGTGGCTGGCCCTATTTATAGGCAAAGGCCCTGGGCCTCTTCCCAAATATTGAGCGGGAAGGGCGCCAACAATTGGCCAATTTGAAGGGGAACATCGGGTACACTTATCCTGACTAAAGTTGGTCTTCGCCTGCCAAAGGTTCTAGTGATGACGTCGGCTCGGGCTCCACAGTGACTTCTTCCTTGTCGTGGAGCTGGTCTTGGTCTCGTTGCACCGAAATGGGTGCCTTTGCTTGATCCTCTCGCCTGCGCTTGCCCCCTTTGCACCAAAGAGGAAAGGGAGGACGCTGCGCGGGCTGGCGCCCGCCTGGCACCTTTGATCGTCATGGCTTGCGTCATGGGCACCTCGTGAGGTACCCCACCTTGATCTCTCCGCCTCCTCGCGAGCCAGCCTAAGGAGGCCGTGCTGGAGGAAGCGACGTGTCGTCCGCCTCGCGAGGCTTGGCCCCTCGCGAGGGTCTTGAGCCTTGTGTTGATGAAGATGGGCCACGTTGGGCCCCCACTCGAGCCACGCCGCAGGCCGCAGGCAGGCAAGTCTGGGGACCCCCGTTCCCAGAACACCGACAGTAGCCCCTGGGCCCAAGGTGCGCATGGACTTGGCCGTGCCGAGAGGCGAAAGGGCAAGGGTGAAGCGCCGCAGGCCCTAACAGCCTGCGGCCTCGGGCGCCGCGTGGCGGTTGATTGGACGTGGGCGCTTTTGCAACTGCACAGGATACTAAAGGCGTGGCATCTGTTCGGGCTTTGTTCCTCTCCTTCTTCATCCGCTGCTCAGATCCCCTTCCTTGCGCTTTTTCTCCCTTCCTCCAAGCTTCCAGATCTGCTCCTCCGCTCGTCCCAGGCAGCCATGGCGCCTCGCCGGACCCCGGCTGAAGCTTGGTTCTCGCCCGCTTTGGATTCGCCCAACGTGTCGAAGGCGAGCTTCTCCCTACTGCACCGGATGGCCGCGGCGCAGGGCATTGACGGGGCGCAGATGTTCAAGGTCGGCTCCGATGTCCCTGAAGGCCAAGGGAGCACCTTCTATCCTTTCTTCGTGAGCTCCATTGCAGCGGGCCTGGTGCCTCCTTTCTCTGAGTTCTTCCTCGCCGTCGTCCGCCATTACAACTTGCAAGCTTTGCATCTCCACCCCAACTCCGTCCTTCTCCTGGCGATCTTCGCCTACTACTGCAAGGCGCATGTGGGGGTGCAGCCTTCAGTGGCCTTGCTGCGCCACTACTTCTACCTCCGGACCTCCAAGGGTTCTCCTTCTGCGTGCGCGGGCTTCGTCGCATGCGGCAGCTCCATGGCCATCTCGAATCCAGGGAAGAGGATCGAGGGCTTCTGGAGCAAGTGGGTATTGGTTGACGCCGGGTGCGTCGATCCTCGGTTGGCCCTTCCCACGGAGCCGGCCGTGAGCTCGGAAGACTGGAGCCGGGCGGAGCTCACGGATCCCCGCGCGAAGTCGGTGCTGGCGAAGATGGACGCCGATCTAAAGCCGGCCAACTTGGCGGCGGCGAAGCTGGCCGGGGCATCATTGCTGAGGGAGTTCCTGGAGCACCAACTGGCTCCGCTTCGGTGGTATTCTCCTCCGATGTGGAGGCCTCACACGAGTCCCGCAGCCGTGGGCGAAGGGGATGTGACTGCGGTTCTCCAGTCCCTGGTCGGGGGCGAGGCAGCAATGCCGGAGGGAGCGCCTTCGCACTTGTTCCTCCGCGACGATTGGGAGCAAGTTGTGGAGTCCATGCCCGTCTTCGACGGAGACGGGCTCGTGCCCGCGGTGGCTCCCGAGGATCTGGTGAATGTGTCTTCCGGCGACTCCAGCGGAGGTGGGGGCGAGGAGGAGGAGGAGGCAGGCCCCGACTCTGAGGCGACCGACGGAGAGTCTAGGACTCCCTCACTCCAGCGCGAGCCCTGTGCTCTCCGCCTTTCGCTGAGTGATGATGATGACGATGACGACGTGCTGGGAAGCGGGAGCTCGCCTCCGGTCCCGAAGAAGGGCAGGACCGGTTGATTCCCCGCGGGTCCGCCCTGACTCCGGGGCGAACCGCGGACGCGCCTTCTGCTTCCGAGGTCGACCCCTCCAGCCGGCTCTCCGGCTTCAAGTTTGGCAGGAGAACGCCGAAGCTTTCTGCCGACGACCTGTAAGCACCTGATCCTTGATTCCTGGTTTCTTGCTCCGCTGACGAGGCTTGACGATCACTTCTCCTGAGCAGGCTGGCGCCCGCGACGAAGAAGCTGAAGGGGGCTCCTGAGGCCCCGGCTGCGACGACACCTCCACCTGCAGGGGAGGGCAACCGCGACGCACAGGCTCCCCCTGCCCACTCGCCCTTGCGAGGCTTGGCTGATCTGGCTGGGGCCGCAGCCCCCACGGCTCGGTCGACCCCAGAGGTGCCCTTGTCTGGTGCTGCTGCTACGGCTGTGGAGGCGCAGCAGACTCCGCCTCGGGATACTGCAGCCTCGCCGCCGCTACCTTCTCCTCCCGTTCCGCCGGCTGCTGGTTGCGGGACTCCTCCTGCTGCCCCGAGGCGCCCTGATGCTTCCCCGCCTTCTTCTTCCATCCTGGAGCGAGCTGCTGCTAGACTGGACCGGCTGCGGCAGGATCTTCTAGGCGCCGACCCTCGCCTGGTGGCCGGGGCGCCTGGAGCTGGCCTCGGGGTGGATTCGCTCCGACGCCTCGATCCGGGCAGCGCTGGTTCAGGCCTCGATGGCCTGTGACGAGGAGAAGGAGGCTACCCTCGAGGCGAAGGCTACCCGTGACGCGGCCCTGGGAGAGGCGGTTAGAATCCGCGGCGGCTGCAAGGAGCTGGAGGACGAGTTGCAAGGCCTGCGTGGTCAGCCTGCAGAGGAGACCCGCCTTCGCCAAGAGCAGGAGAAGGAAGCGAAGGCTCGCGAGGCGGCGCTCGAGGACCAGGAGGCGAAGCTCAAGAAGCGCCGCAGCCACCTAGGTGCGCTGAAGAAGGAGCTGGAGACGGCGAAGGCCGAGCTGGACGCCAAGGCCCGGGTCCTTGCCGAGGATCACGTGGCCTTCGCGGACATGGAGAAGGATGTCCGCGCTTCGTTGAAGACGCTTTACGAGAGTGGCCTGGATTGCCCGCTGGCTGGCGACGGGGACGGCCCTGCCAAACTGCTTCCCTTCTTGGTGAAGGCTCTTGGAGATGTCGCCCTCGGACTCGTCCCCACGGTCGAAGCCGAGGCGCGTGTCATGTCTTCCGCCGCACTGACGCGGGTCTTCGCCCATGTCTACCTTTGCGACCCCAGCACCGACCTTGACAACCTGCTGGAGCCGGTGAGCGGCGAAGGCGCCGCTGCTGCTGTCGAGGCCGTGAAGAGGCGCGCGGAGGCGCTGCTGGGGAAGTTCCGGGCTTTCAGCACCAAGCCGAAGCGAGGCGCTGCCGGCCCTACTACCCCACAAGGTGAAGCCACTCCACGCGACTCCGCTGCCGACAAATGACTCCGCTATCGTTCCTGTTCTTCTTCCGATTCCTGCACATGCACGACGCCTCGAGGAGGCATTTAAATTTGCGTTTGGAACCAAGGCGACATTATGGGTTGTAATATTCGTTTTTAAGTTCCCTGAATTTTATATTCCTCTTCCCTACTTGCTTATGCTCTACGCCGGCAGAGCCCGGCCACGCGCATGCCTCACCCAGCATCAGCCCCGGCCGGAAACCAGGACGGGACCAAAGGAATGAGGGGCCACGTGACAAGTTAGGCTCCTGAGTCGCGATGCTCAGGAGTCCCCCTTAGCGCACGAGCAACAAGTAGGGAAGCGCGATGTAGGTGCGTTTCCGTTCTACGTCTGCAGAGCCCGACCCCGCGCGTACCTCACCCAGCATAGCCTTTCGGAACTAAGGAGTGAGGGGCTACGGAGCCAGTTAGGCTCCAGAGTGCGATGCTCAGGAGTCCCCCTTGACGCGCGAACAGCAGGTGGCGAGATGAAATGCAGGCGTGGCTACTGTTCTACGTCTGCAGAGCCCGACCACGCGCGTACCTCACCCAGCATAGCCTTTCGGAACTAAGGAGTGAGGGGCTACGGAGCCAGTTAGGCTCCTGAGTCGCGATGCTCAGGAGTCCCCCTTGACGCGCAAACGGCCTTCGTACCTTGGCTCCGCTCGGGGAGAGACGCGCAATGAACCAGGCCCGAGGGGCCTGGCTGGGGCGTACGGCTGGGCGTGACCCAATCGTAGCCCCCGTGCCCAGCCCCCTCGTGCGGCACTCCCGGGGGGAGGCGTTGCGATGAGGCCGGCCACTGAGCTCGAGGCTCCCTGAGGTTAACGCGGCCCGGAGGCCACCCTCAGTTGTTTATCACCAGCGCGGAGCATAGCGCTTCCGTATGTGTACGGGCATAGCCTCTCCTCGGCAGTGTCGTCAGCCAGCGCGGAGCATGGTGCTTCCACTGGTACGTGGGAGGGGGCTCCCCTCCGGGAGGAGCCCTCGGGGCATGTACAGCCCCGCCCTGACACGTGGCTGGCACGGTAGAGCTAGGTGAGGTGTATCTGGGCACCCGTGAGCCAGCGCGGGACGCACAAGGGCCTACCTCTAGGCGGGTTGCGCCTGGCACTGGGCCATATCTTGAGATGTGTTCCTGCAAAATCTGGTTAGATGTCGGCACTCTACGTCCTCGGGTCCCGGCCCTCGAGCTTGTCTCAGTCGTCGCTGGTATGCCAGGTCGCGATGCCGTGGACAAGGCCAGAGGGTGACGGCTGGAGAGCCAGTAAGAGCCCTGAGTCGCGATGCTCAGGCACCCCCCCCCCCCTTTAACGTGCAAGTGTTCGACATGAAGAAGAAGGGCGCCGCAGACGGCATCGAGTAATGATGCATAACTGGAAATAAACGCGGAAGGGATACACGCCGCTGGGTCTAACCCGAGCGGCCTGGGGATGATGCAGCCCGAGGGGCACCCCCAGCAAAGCAAGCTAGCGACTGAAAAGATAAAAAAGGGATACATGCCACAGGGACGGACCCACGCGGCCTGGGAATGACGCAACCCTGGGAGGGCGCTCCCAGCTGAGAATGAAACTTAAAAGATGTTACCTGAAGATGTCGTTGATGCAGTGGCGCTGGTGCAGCAGACTCGGTGGGCGGCGGAAGCTGATCCTCACGAGCCCCCAGGCCCTGGGGCCTCGGGAGGCTCTGGAGGCACTGGCGGCTCCTCGTGAGCGGCCTCCATCTCCGCCAGGGCTGCGGACCGCCTGCCTTCTTGCGCCTCCAAGATGCCCCTCATGATGCGCTGGTACGCCGCAGCCACGCTCGGCAGGCCATAAGGCATGCGAACATAGTTGTGGGGTGGTCCTCCGCAGCGCCCCACTTGTGAGGGCCAGAGGCGCTCCATCGTGGCGATCTGATTGAGCCCTGGTATGTCGACGCAGACGCGCAGCCCACCATCCTCGCCTGGATGGGGAGCCACAGCTGGTGGGTGACAGCAACCCCTCATGATCCTTGACTCCTGTAGTTCTTGTATGGCCTTGCTAACAAACTCCTGCTGGTCTGGCCTTCCTTCCCTGGCTTCATTCCGAGGGAAGCGTGTTTCGAAACACGCCTCCACATGGTGCCCCAGCGCCTCCCTCGTGACCTTGGCGAGGTCGGTGGCCCTCCAGGTGAGAGCCCCTGAGCCCTGCCTAAGGAGGGCGTCGGGCGCGCTTCCCTATGCGATTGAAGGAGGGCCCCCCTGGGCAAACGCGGGCCTTGAAGGGCCTTCCTCCAGAGGGTCTGAGCCTGACGTTGTCTTCTTCTTCTTGGGGGTGGTCTCAGGAAGCCTCCTGCTTCCGCGATCTGGGTCTTCTAGTGACGCGGCCTGAAAGGCTCGCTCCAAGGCACACACTGCATCCTTCTCTTGACATGGCACCGTGATGACGCCGCCGCTTCCTGGCATCTTGAGGACGTTGTAGCCATGGTGAGTCACGGCCATGAACTTGGCCAGCGCCGGGTACCCGAGGATGGCGTTGTACGGCAGGCGGATGTGGGCGACGTCAAAGTCGATGAGCTCGATGCGGTAGTTGTCGTAGGTGCCGAAGGTGACTGGGAGGCGGACCTGCCCGATCGGGACCGTGGAACCATCGGTGACTCCGGAGAAGGGCTTGGTTGGCTGAAGCTGGTCATAGGGCACTTGGAGGCTGTTTAACGTTTCCACGGACAAGACATTGAGCCCTGCCCCTCCGTCGATGAGGGTCCTGGTGACCAGAACGTTGCTGATGACTAGGGAACAAAGCATTGGGAGGACTCCGGCTGTGGCTGCGCATTTGAGCTGGTCTGCTGAGCTGAACATGATGGTGCAGGCCGACCACCTGAGGGGACGCGTTGCTTCAAGCTTGGGCAGGACTGCATTCACTTTGCGAGCAAACTGCTTGAAGATGCGTTGGGAGGCTGGGGCTTGAGCTCCGCCCAGGATGCAGGCGATGGCGCGAGGCTCCTGGAAGCCCCCAGCTCCCTTGTCTTGGTGGCGGTCTTCATTCCTTCTCGGCTGAAGTGGCAACGGCGGCAGGCCTGGGTTGCCATGGGGGCGATCCTCACGAGGCTGATCCCTCCAGTCCCCCTCACGAGGCGGGTCGCGCCAGCGGTCCTCACGAGGTTGGTCGCGCCATCCTGGACATGGGCCGCGGTATTCCCAGCGTCCCGGGTTCCTTCCTCCTCCTCGGCCGTAGCCCCGGTCAGCACGGTCAGGGCGTCGGCCGACTCTTCCTTCTCGCACGGCACGGAGTTCTTGGCATTCATTGGTGTTGTGGGTGTGGAGGTCGTGGTACACACAGTACCGGCTGCCCCTGGAGGATTCAGGCAGATCCTTGCCCCGCTTGGTGTCCGGTTCTGCCGCGAGCACGGCAGCCCCCTTGCGCTTCACGTCCTTGGCCTTGGGCTTCTTCTCTTCTGGGTCTGCGGCAGGCAGCTCGAGGAGGGAGAGGCGTCCCTCCTCAGCTCTGGTTCACTTGGTCGCCAGGTTGAACAGCTCCAGGGAGGTGCAGAGGTCTTCATGCATCGCCAGCTCCTCCTTCATCTTGACGTCGCGCACGCCATCAAAGAAGGCCGAAATGATGGCTTCTTCGGACACCCTGGGGATCTTGAGGCGCGCGCTGTTGAAGCGCTGGATGTACTTCTGCAGGGTCTCTCCAGGTTGCTGCTTGATGCGGCACATGTCGCTCACGGCGGGAGGCCGGTCGCGGGTACCTTGGAAGTTGGCGATGAAGCGAGTACGCATCTGGTCCCAGGAGGAGATCGTGCCTGGGGCCAGGTTCAGGAGCCAAGTGCGAGCACCTTCCTTCAGTGCCATGGGGAACCAGTTTGCCATGACCTTCTCGTCCCCGCTGGCAGCTTCGATTCCCAGCTCGTAGAGCTGGAGGAACTCCATGGGATCAGTTGTGCCGTCGTAGCGAGGAGGCAGGTCCGGCTTGAACTTGCCGGGCCACGCGATGCTACGCAGCTCGGGGGTGTGGGCGCGGCAGCCAGCGGTGGCCGCGGGAGGTTTTGGTTGAGGGAGAGCCTGGCCTTGTGGGTCGCCTTGCGCCGCAGCTGGGAGCAGCGCGGGGTCTTGACGTGTCGGAGCTGGAGCAGGGTCTCGGCGAGCCGGGGCCGGGAGCGCCCGGGCGGCCTCTTGCGGTCGCGGGACTTCTTGGCAGCTCCGTTCCTGCTGGGCCGGCGCATGGCGGAGCGGGTACCACCCAGGAGCTGCGCACCTTGGGGTCATGGCATCTTCTTGGAAAGGTGGTGGCTGGAACGCCCCCGGGGCTTCATTGCCAATGCGGGGCGGAGTGCAGCGCAGGGGTGCGGAAGGCGTGGGAGAGCCCCCTACGGCGCGGACGAGCTCGGCGACGCGGTCGAGCCACTCCTCGTAGACGTCGTCGATGGGGCCGTAGCACAGGAGCTCGTTCGCCGCGATGAGCGCGGCTCGAGCCTCCAAGGGCGCGCGCAGCGCGTGCGACGAAGAACCGGCTGGGGTGAGCGACGGAGTGGCGGTGCGGCCATCCCGCCGCATGGACGGGTGTTGAGAGGACGCTTGCTGCTCGTTCCCCGCCGGGCCGGTGGCAGCGTTGACGTTGGGCGACGGGGAACGACGAGGACGCCCTCCGACAGGGGCCGTCTGGATGGCGCAGGAAGCGATGGCGGCCCGGCGCTCGGCGCGGGCCCGACGAGCGTCAGACATGGATGCGGTGGTCGGAGGAGAGCGAAGCGGTGGAAGACTGATTCTGGCGCACCCCTACCTGGTGCGCCAAATGTCGGATCACGGGTTCCGGCAGACCCTTAAGGTTCGAACTCTGGCGTGCGCGCGGAGATCAAGCCCTCTACCTCTTCCGTCTCGTAAGGATCTAATGCAAGAACAACACAAGAGACACAAGATTTATACTGGTTCGGGCCACCATGGTGGTGTAATACCCTACTCCAGTGTGGTGGGTGGATTGCCTCTGGGGCTGATGAGGAAGAACAGTACAGGCGAACGGCCTCGCGGGGGCCTGTTCTTGGCTAGGGGATGGACTGCTAAGGAGAGTTCAATCACCCTTCTCTCTCTCTCTCTCTCTCTCTCTCTCTCTCTCTCTCTCTCTCTCTCTCTCTCTCTCTCTCTCTCTCTCTGGGTGCGGGATTCTACCTTAAGTTCACGATGCCTAGATCTCTGGATGCCTAGCTGATGCCTCTACCCTGGGGATGGCTGGCCCTATTTATAGGCAAAGGCCCTCGGCCTCTTCCCAAATATTGAGCGGGAAGGGCGCCAACAATTGGCCAATTTGTAGGGGAACATCGGATACACTTATCCTGACTAAAGTTGGTCTTTGCCTGCCAAAGTTTCTGGTGATGACGTCGGCTCGGGCTCCACAGTGACTTCTTTCTTGTCGTGGAGCTGGTCTTGGTCTCGTTGCACCGAAATGGGTGCCTTTGCTTGATCCTCTCGCCTGTGCTTGCCCCCTTTGCACCAAAGAGGAAAGGGAGGACGCTGCGCGGGCTGGCGCCCGCCTGGCACCTTTGATCGTCATGGCTTGCGTCATGGGCACCTCATGAGGTACCCCAGCTTGATCTCTCCGCCTCCTCGCGAGCCAGCCTAAGGAGGCCGTGTTGGAGGAAGCGCCGTGTCGTCCGCCTCGCGAGGCTTGGCCCCTCGTGAGGGTCTTGAGCCTTGTGTTGATGAAGATGGGCCACGTTGGGCCCCCACTCGAGCCACGCCGCAGGCCGCAGGCAGGCAAGTCTGGGGACCCCCGTTCCCAGAACGCCGACACGCAGCCCTGGCGCAACATCAGAAATCACCATGAAGTCAGCAAGATAAGTTTCGCCTCAGGATCGGCTAAATATCTGGGCCTAATGTTCATTCGCGCCATGCCGCAGCCCCGTTGCGGCCAAATCATTTTCCTTTCTTGCCTTACCATGGCTGCTTGAGCGCTAAAGGGGACCTCCTAAGCATCGCGCCTCAGGTGCTCTTACTGGACCTCGGTCCGCACACCTCCTGGCCTTGACCACGGCACGCGACCTGGCATACCAGCGACGGCTGTAGCCTGCCTGGGGACCGGGACCTGTCCGCGTAGAGCAACAAGCCATCGCGAGGAAAGAAAGGGGGGACCAAGCCTTAACGGGACATGCACTCACCAAGTTTACATAACAAGGAAGATAAGCACCAAAGACATTACAAACCCTTACATGCCCCCACGGCGTGATTCATGATCCTTCGCAGGAAACAAAAAGCTGATACTAAGGTGAATCCTATCTACACCCTTCCGTGGTAGACGCCATCATCAACAGTGGGCCACGTGAGGTCGGCACCAACCCCATCCAGATCAGCAGCGGCGACGGCCGGACATCGCAGCTCTGCTCCGAGCACGGCGAGAGCTCGGGGGCACGTAGATGTCGTCGCTCGTCTCCGGGGTCTCGTAAAGCTCGGGAGAGCTGCCGGATTCCCAGGGGCTACTGCTGCTGGAGTAGCTACGGGCGGAGCGCGCGTTGGTCTGGCGCTCCTCCCCAGGGCAGCACTCCAGGCGGCGGCCCTCGGCGTCGAAGACCTTGAAGAAGTGCATGGAGGCGCCGTCATACTCGAAGTGGATCGCGAGGGCTCCCCTCGCACGGCAGACCCGGGCGATCTCGCCCCAGCCACGAGTCAAGAAGATCTTGCCGGTGGGGACCGCTTCGATCTTCGCTCCGGTTGCTGGAGCACTGTAGTCGGCATGCTGCAGCCAGAGCTCGAGTGGCCCCCTCGGCGGCATCGCGTCAGAGAAGAACTGTGGAAACGGATCCAGGAGCTTGGAGGCATCGGTGCCCACATCACCAACTCGCGCGAGGAATCTCAGGCGTGGACCCCAGGGGCGATGACGCGTGGCACCGTGGCGCGGCGACCCCGGGCGCGGCGCGGGCGGCGCTGCTCGCCGCTCCAACCTCCCGAGCCCTCGGCTCGGGCGTACAAGGGTAGCGGGTACCCCGGAGGAGGCCGCTCGCACCAAGGCCGCGTCACCACCTGCATCGCCGCTTCATCACGGCGATGGATCGACCTCTTCTTTGATGGAAGTGGCCCCGGATCGTCATGGGGAGCCTTTCCTTTCTCTTCGGTGGAAACCTTCTGATGGGTGCCATTGTTGTCAGCAGCGGAGCAAGGAGGAAGAAGCGAGCAAGCGAGGAAGAGATGGGCAACGGGGGCTCCGCCCCCCTCCCCATTTATAGCAAGAGAAGGCCAATTGGCGTCTCCCACGATCGTAGGTAATGATGGTTTTCCTTGCATGTCGCTGGGACTTGTCAAGTCATGCAGTTAACAAGGCAGCGTGGGGAAGCGGAGACGCCCACGTCCAATCAACCGCCACACGTCAACCGAGGCCGCAGGCTTTTGGGGCCCGCGGTGCTCCAAACTTGACCCTTGGCTTCGCCGCGAAGCCAAGCCCGAGCGCACCTTGGGCCCGGGGGCTACTGTCGGCATTCTGGGAACGGGGGTCCACAGACTTGCCTGCCTGCGGCCCACAGCGTGGCTAAGCCAGGAGGTCGTACGACCCATCTTCATCAACAAGGCATCCAAGACCCTCGCGAGGGTCCAAGCCTCGCGAGGCGGACGACGCTAGACCTCCTCTGGAGTGGCCTAGCCAGGCAGGCTCACAAGGAGCGGAGATATCAAGGCGGGGCAAACCTCATGAGGCTCTCATGATGTGAGCCATGACGAACGACACTAGGCGGGCGCCAGTGCGCGTAGCGTCTCTATTTCTTCTTTGGTGCTAAGGAGACTAGCGCAGGCGAAGAGTACCGAGGCATCAGGCAAAGGTTGCCATATTGGTGCAACGAGACCAAGACCGGAGGACGGCACGGCGGAGGTCATCGTGGAGCCCAAGACGGCGTCACCCCAGAGCTTTTCACAGGCAAAGACCGCTTTTGTCAGGATAGCTTGTACTAGTTGTCCCCCTTCAAATTTGCCCGCCGTTGTTGGCTCCCTTCCCACTCAACATTTGGGAAGAGGACCAGGGCCTCTATAAATAGGACTAGCCACCACAGTAGGAGGGGGACGGACCCCGAGCTGGTTCAGATCATCCTGAACCACTCAAGCATGAGAACACCTCAATCTCAGGAGGTTGTTCTTCCCTTGTACTGTTCATCATCAGCCCAAGAGGCAATCCACCACCACCACACTGGAGTAGGGTATTACACCACAACGGTGGCCCGAACCAATATAAACCTCGTGTCTTTCTGTGTTGCAAGTTCATTGAGTTCGTCCGTGAGATCTTAGCGAGCTAGAGCGTAGATTGGTAGGGGGGAGAGTCTTCGCGCGCACCCTAGTATTCGAACCTTAAGGGTCTGCCGGAACCCCACATCCGACAGTCTCCGCCCGTGACACTCTCACATAATAATGAGTGGGGTTGTACATGCCCCGGAGTCTCCGGAGTGCCGGCCTCGGGCCTCGGGGGCTCCCTCCCACGTCCTAGTGGCAGCACTTAGCTCCGCGTTGGTGAGAAGACTAGACTAGGTGCCGGACGCGGCTGTTCATTTGCTTTCTGTAGTTGGTTTTCAACCCTTTTATGAAATTTGAAGTTCTAGTGTTTCTTGATTGGTCGGTTGAGTCTTTTCTTTTCTCTACTTCCTCGCTCGGTTCTTTATTTTGCGCGAGGGAGGACGGCAGTTGCCCGACGCTCTCCCTCGTGCGCCTTGCATGGGGACTGGGCAGGTGTGTGCGTGCGGGCTAGCCTAAGCCACGGATACACCTCGCCAAAGCCTTGTCACTCTAGAGCTTCGGCTCCCCTGATCTTTGTGAGGCGCCCTCGGTTGAGCTCGTGATTGGCGGACCCTTCTAAGTCTGTGCCCCACGAGTACCGCGGCGTGGTGCGCTAGGCCATGATTAGCCCATGCCTGAGGCCTTGCGCAAGGAAGGATAAGGCACCCGACAGACGTCCTAACAAATTCTGCAGCTTTGTGACGCCTCCCAAGGTCAACGGCCCTCGAGTCAGCAGCAAGGAGGGCTCAGCAGGTTCCAGAGGGCGCGCCCTCACGAGACAGGAAACTACCCCAGGCGCATCCAGCTAACTTATTCCTCTACGTCTACATGAAGCACGAATGCCATAACACAATACAGGAATAATAAACATATATAACACATGCGGCATAAAAATTACGGTTCATTACACGCCCTCGCAGGGCCCCATACTTGTTTCCTGGAATGCATGAAGAAAGGAAAGGACAAGAAAAAGCGGCGCGTGCACCCACATCAGCTCACGAGGGTCGGCTCCCGACGCCCCCCCCCCCCCCCCCGGACTCAGCCGGAGTCCTCCGCGCGCTTCACCGGAGCGCGGCGGTGGGACGACCCGCCACCATCGTCATAGCGAGCCCGACGGCGTGGCGGATGGTCGTAACCACCGCTGCTAGAACTTTCACTGGAGGAGGAGCTACCACCGCTAGACAAGCCACGATCGTCGCCAAGAGCGAGCTCGCCCACAGCATCGTCGCGGCCATTGCCAAGGCCCAGCTCCTCTTCGCCGCTGTCCTCTGCGCAGCACCCTACGCGACGACCTCCTTCCCCAAAAACCCTCACGTAGAGGGTCGCGATGCCATCGTACTTGAAGTGGAGGGTGCACCTCCTGCTCAGGCCACACATACGGGCGAACGTCTGCCAGCCACGGGGCAGGACCGCGTTGCCTGTGGCGGAGACCTCCACCGCGGCCCACAAGGCCTTGCTGCAGCAGCGAGAAGTCGTCAAGACCGGCGGTCGGCAGCTTGTCGGCGAAGGAGCGCGGAAGCTGGAGCCAAGTGCCGGCCGGCTGCTCCGATCACACGACTAACTCTGGGAGCACCTCCGCCGAATGGAAGCGCGGCCGAGGAGGCCGGGCGAGGGTTGCTCCGCCTAAAGCGGCCCCCACCGCGGGAGGGGCCACCGCTTCGGCCGCCGAGGACGACACCGGTTCTCGAAGGAGTACGTCTGCGCCCCCGAGGGGCCACGGAAGGGGTCGCATCATGCTTACGGGGGCGGCCACGACCCCTCTTGGGTGGTGGTGAGCCAGGCCCCTCCTGGCATGCCTTTCCCTTCTCCGCAGCCGTGAACCTCTTTGTCAACGCCATGGGTGTCGCAGCAAGGCGGCGGAGCAAAGAGGAGGAAGAAGAAGAAAACGGAGTGGAGGAGGAGATGAGCAACGGGAGTTTCTCCCCTTTCCTCATTTATTGTCAGAGGAAGGCCAACCGCCGGCCTCCACGATCACAAGTAATGATGGTTTTTCCTCTGCATGCAGCAAGGTCTCGTCAAGTCAAACGGTTGCCAAGGCAGCATGGGGAAGCGGAGACGCCCACGTCCCATCAATCGCCACACGTCAATCAAGGCCGCAAGCGGTTAGGGCTCGCGGTGCTCCGCACTTGCCTTTTGGCTTCGCCTCGAAGCCAAGCCCGAGCGCCCCTTGGGCCCGGGGGCTACTGTTGGCGTTCTGGGACCGGGGGTGCCCAGACTTGCCTACCTGCGGGCTTTTGCATAGCTCCACCAACGGCCTGGTACGGCCCATCATCGGCAACAACTACTCAAGACCCTCGCGAGGGACCAAGGCTCATGAGGCGGACGACACCAAGACCTCCTCAGGGGCAGCCTCACTAGGCTGGCTCCCGAGGGGCGGAGATCTCTATGCAAGGGGTACCTCGCAAGGTTCACGTGACATGAGCCATGACGACCAAGGCCAAGCGGACGCCAGTAGGCGTAGTGTACCAGTTTCCCATTTGGTGCTAAAGAGGCAAGAGCGGGCGACAAGTCCCGAGGCGTCGGGCAAAGGTTTCCATATCGGTGCAACGAGACAAAGGCCAGCAGGACGTCAGGACGGAGGTCACCATGGAGACCACGGCAGCGTCACCACCAGAGCCTTTGGCAGGAGAAGACCACCTTTTGTCAGGATAGCTTGTACTAGTTGTCCCCCTTCAAACTTGGCCGTTGTGGGATCCCTTCCCGCCTAATATTTGGGAAGAGGACCAGGGCCTCTATAAATAGGACCTTGCCACCACCATAGCAAGGGACGGATCATTGAGATCACCCTCACACCCACTAGCACATCGAGCTCAAGGACACCTCTCCTCGGGATGCTGTTCGTCCACTGTACTAGTTCATTCTCAGCCCATCGAGGCAATCCACCCACAAACTTGAGTAGGGTATTACACCGCAAGGTGGCCCGAACCAGTATAAACCCTCGCGTCTCTTGTTCCTGGGGTTCATCGAGCTAGGCCGTGAGGTCATCGAGTGAGCGAGCTAGGAAGAGAGTGCTCTTCATGCGCACTCCAGAGTTTGAACCTAAAGGGTTTGCTGGGACCCACGAATCCGAGAGCATCCCTGAGGGAGTCCTGGATTAGGGGGTGTTCGGATAGCCGGACTATACCTTCAGCCGGACTCCAGGACTATGAAGATACAAAGTTGAGGACTTTGTCCCGTGTCTGGAAGGATCTTTTCTTGGCGTGGAAGGCAAGCTAGGCGTGCGGATATTCGAGATCTCCTACCATTGTAACCGACTCTGTGTAACCCTAACCCTATCCGGTGTCTATATAAACCGGAGGGTTGTAGTCCGTAGGACAACCATCGTCATACACAATCATACCGTAGGCTAGCTTCTAGGGTTTAGCCTCCTTGATCTCGTGGTAGATCCACTCCTGTACTACCCATATCATCCATATTAATCTAGCAGGAGTAGGGTTTTACCTCCATCGAGAGGGCCCGAACCTGGGTAAAATAAAGTGTCCCTTGTCTCCTGTTACCATCCGACCTTGACGCACAGTTCGGGAACCCCTACCCGAGATCCGCCGGTTTTGACACCGACATTGGTGCTTTCATTGAGAGTTCCTCTGTGCCGTCGCGATCAGGAAGGATGCCTCTTCCCGTCTTTAAAGACGACGCCATTACGAAAGGAGCCTTGGCTGTCAGCCAAACTCTCCGGCTAGGTGGTTTTCTCGCAACCGCCTGTTCGGCTGTTGCACCGACGGTGACCTCCCGGGTCATCGAAAGCAACCTCCATGTCGGCTCAGAACTCGCCGAGCAATTGGATCCGATGGAGCTCTCTTCTGTAAACGAGCTCCTGGATCGGATCGCCGCACTGGGCGTCGCCACAAATTACGACCAGGTTGGGCTTAAACCCGATCTGAGAGAAATTAACTCTCCCCAGGTCACCCACCACGTTGCTGTGATGGAAACACAATGCGGCGACCCTTCATCTATCTTAAGGACTAGCTACGTCCGAATCCTCGAACCCTCCATGTCGGATATCCGCGGAGGGGAGGATACAATCCAAGACCCGAGCTTAAAATCAGGCAAATCGGATAACATCCAAGACTCCAGATCTCAGAATCCGGAAGTTCTTCGGCCTCCGAACAACAAACTGGGCGAGGTCTCAGATTCAACGACACCCGCCCACCCAATCTTAAGCGATCTTTCCCAAATCAGGCAAATGCCCGAAGAAACAGTACATCATTACTGGGCCAGATTCCTCCTGGTTATGAACAGGATAAAGGACTGCCGCGAGGGAGACGAAATTTCAATCTTTTGCAGTAACTGCACGGACAAGGGAATACTCAACGCCATAAGCCGTCGTAATATTACACGCTTTTCTGACCTGGCGTCCATAGTACAAAAATACTGTGCCATGGAAAGTGCTCGGAAAACCGAAATTGAATTTTGGGATAATCCGGCCCTGAATAGCAATCCCATCTGAATCAAGAGGGCGCACCGTAGTAAGGCGCCCGGACTAAACGCTGAAAAATCAAAACCCTCTAAGGGGCATGGAACCGTACTGGAAAAGTGGCTAGATGGACCCTGCAAGATTCACAGTGCATAGGACGCCACCCCAACTCATAGCCTCAGGGCATGTTGGATACTCCGGCAGGTGGCCAAAATTGGCAAGGACCTCCTAATTCCAGAGGTCGAAGGAAACCAGCCCGAGACTTTCAGTTCAGTTCTCACAGTCTTTGAGACTTTCCCATCAAGCAACATGCGAAAAAGAACACTCCGCAGCCTCACTGAAGTCTATCAAGTAGCGATAATAAACCCATGGAGTAATACTGCTATCACCTTCGACGCGAGTGACGAGCCTAAAATTCGAGCAGCCAGAGCACCAGCCGCATTGGTCCTCAGTCCCATAGTGGACGGCTGTCGCCTCGCAAAGGTACTCATGGATGGAGGTAGTGGATTGAACCTCATTTACGAGGAAACCCTCCAAAAGATGGAAATAGACTGGAACCGCATTGAGCGAAGCAGCACAACCTTTAAAGGAATAATCCCCAGTCAGGAAGCGCGCTGCACCGGAAAGATCACACTAGATGTGGTATTCGGCACGCCGGATAATTACAGGTCCGAACAGATCACGTTCCAGGTGGCCCCGTTCAAAAGCGGATATCACGCTATACTAGGACGGGAGGCTTTCACAATTTTTCAGGCTATACCCCATTACGGGTACATGAAGCTTAAGATGCCTGGGCTAAACGGAATTATCACCCTCGCCAGTGATCCAGACATAGCACTCCGCGCCGAGAACAAGACAGCCGCATTGGCCCTCGAGGCACTATCCGAAACCTTAGCGGCCGAAGAACTGACTGCGCTGCGATCCACGGTCAATAGGGATCATGTGATACTCGATAAGAGATCCAAATCCACATACTTCAAACCAGCGGACGAAATAGTCAAATTCCAGGTCCACCCAACGGACCCCAATAAAACAGCCTCCATCGGGGCACGACTGAACCCTGATGTAGACGCCGCACTGCGAGAGTTCCTACGAGAGAACTGGGATATTTTCGCTTGGCACCGCTCAGACATGCCAGGAATCCCACGCAGTTTGGCCGAACACAGCCTAAACATCCAGAAAGGATTCAAACCTATCAAACAGGCTCTTCGGCGTTTCTCCGAACCAAAGAGACAGGCTATGGGAGAGGAGCTAGCCAAGTTATTGGAAGCCGGATTCATTAGGGACATAAAACACCCGGACTGGCTAGCAAACCTGGTGATGGTACCAAAAAAGGACAAATCCTGGCGCCTGTGTGTCGATTTCAAAGACCTTAATAAGGCTTGCCCAAAGGATCCCTTCCCCCTCCCTCGAATAGATCAAATCATTGATGCCACTGCAGGACATGATTCGTTGTGCTTCCTCGACGCATACTCCGGTTACCATCAAATCAAGATGGCAGAATCAGACCAAGCCGCAACAGCATTCATCACACCATACGGCCCATTCTGCTTCAACACAATGCCCTTTGGGCTAAAAAATGCCGGCGCAACATATCAGCGCATGATTCAAACATGTCTGGCAAACCAGATCGGCAAAATAGTGGAGGCGTATGTAGATGATGTGGTCATTAAATCAAGACATGTCGAATCTCTACTAGACGACTTGAGGCTCACATTTGACAACCTCCAAAAATACGACATTAAGCTCAATCCGGAAAAATGCGTTTTCGGCGTTCCAGCCGGAAAGCTCCTGGGCTTCATTGTATCCGGTAGAGGAATTGAAGCAAATCCAGCTAAAATCCGAGCTCTGTCACTATTGGATGTCCCAAAAGACCTCAAACAAATACAGAAACTCACCGGATGCGTGGCGGCTTTAAGCCGCTTTATCTCCCGCCTGGGAGAAAAGGCATTGCCCCTTTACCGCCTCCTTAGGCGCACCTAACACTTCGAGTGGACACACGCTGCCACGGCCGGACTCGAGGAAATAAAGGCCATCTTGGCAACAAACCCAGTCCTGGCCGCGCCGAACACTGGCGAACCCATGCTATTGTACATTGCCGCAACCCATCAAGTTGTTAGCGCAGTACTCGTCGTCGAGCGAGCAACGGGCGGACACAAACTCCCCCTTCAAAGGCCGGTTTACTACGTGTCCACTGTCCTCACACCATGCAAATCATGGTACCCGCATTACCAAAAGATCGCGTACGCGGTGTTTATGGCATCCCGGAAGCTACGACACTACTTTCAAGAGTGTTCTATAACAGTAGCCTCGGAAGTACCACTCAACGATATTATCAACAACCGCGATGCAACGGGCCGGATAGTAAAATGGGCCATAGAGCTCCTCCCGTTCGACATAACCTACAAACCATGGCGAGCCATTAAATCGCAAGTCCTAGCCGACTTCGTCGTCGAATGGACAGAGGCCGAACTCCCTAAAGAGTACGGCACATATTCAAACTAGATCATGCATTTCGACAGCTCCAAAATGTTGGCCGGACTAGGGGCTGGCGTCGTTTTGACGTCCCCTACAGGAGACACAGTCCAATATGTACTACAAATTATGTACACGGACTCCAATAGTGCAGCCGAATACGAGGCCCTTCTACATGGTCTCCGGATGGCAGTATCCATGGGCATTCAATGCCTGGAAGTACGCGGGGACTCAAACCTCGCGATATCCCAAATAAATGGCGACTTCGACGCCAAAGACCCAAAAATGGCAGCTTATAGCAATGTCGTCCTAAAAATGTCAGTTCGGTTCGAGGGACTGGAATTTCACCATATAGCCCGAGAAAACAATCAGGCAGCAGACGTCCTGGCACGCATCGGAGCAAAACGAGATGCAGTCCCCCCAACATCTTCTTAGAAAGATTATTCAAGCCATCTGTAGCATGGGAGGGGGAACCCTCGGATAACAGTCCGGACATAACCGCACAACCCGAGGCCGAACAATCCGACATAATCGGAAGCCCTGCCACCGAAATCACACCTTCAGCCCACGTAATAATGGCGGTCATCGCCCCGTGGACAGAACCATTCCTAGCCTACCTTACTAGGCAGGAACTCCCAGAGGACCAAAACGAGGCACGCTGCATAGTGCGGCGATCTAAATCCTATAAAGTCCACGAGGGAGAGCTATATAAGAAAAGCACTACAGGAGTCCTTCAAAGATGTATCTCCGAAGAGGAAGGGCGGAGTCTGTTGGCTGAAATTCATGCCGGACTCGATGGCCACCACGCTGCAGCTCGGTCCCTTGTAAGCAAGGCTTTCCGTACGGGCTTTTATTGGCCGACGGCCCGAGCAGACGCTCATGACTTAGTCAAACGATGCGTCGGTTGCCAGCTGTTTGCGAATCAAAGCCATATGCCGCCCAACGCCCTCTGAACCATCCCCATCACTTGGCCTTTTGCGGTCTAGGGGCTTGATATGGTGGGACCCCTTAAGGGTGGAACCCACAAGAAAAAATACTTATTGGTCATGGTGGATAAATTCACCAAATGGATAGAAGCCAAGCCTGTTAAGACGGCTGAATCCGGACCTGTGATAGACTTCATATCCGGGGTCGTACACCGTTACGGTGTCCCCCACAGCATTATCACCGATAACGGCACAAACTTCACCTCTGACGAAGTAAAGCTGTGGTGCAAAAACATGGGCATTAAGCTCGATTATGCTTCTGTCTATCACCCACAAACTAACGGTCAAGTCGAACGTGCAAATGGTCTCATCATGAGCGGTATCAAACCTAGACTAGTGCGGTCCCTAAAGGAATCTAATACGCACTAGGTAGAGGAGCTCAACTCCGTACTCTGGGGGCTGCGAACCACGCCGAATCGTACCACCGGATTCACACCATTCTTTATGGTGTACGGCGCAGAGGCAGTTCTGCCCTGCGATATAATTCATGACTCACCTCGAGTGCGCATGTACGAAGAAAGAGAAGCCGAGCTTGATCGGCAGGACAACCTGGACACCTTAGAGGAGGAGCGCAACGTGGCTAAAGCCCGTTCCGCATTTTATCAACAGCAGGCTCGAAGATATCAAAGCAGAGAAGTACGAGCCAAAAATTACAACGTTGGCGAACTAGTCCTACGCCTGCCGGATAAGAAAAAGGACAAACTCAAGCCCAAATGGGAAGGTCCCTTCATAATTAACCAAGTCCTGACTGGTGGAGCGTACCGCCTGCGAGATGCGTCGGATAACTGACTCGAGCCGAACCCATGGAACGCCGCACGTCTCCGAAGATTCTATGCCTAGCGCCGGACTCGGGGTTTGTCTCCTTCCTCTGTCCACTTTTATACATTTTTTTCTGTTTTTGTCTCTCCCCACTCTTTCCTTTTATAGCCTTTAAAGGCTCATCATGTGACGCGCCACTCGCGCTCCTTAAACCTGGGGGCTTCTCTAACAGAAGCTTGTTTATATGGGTTTCACGCCCAACGCATGCGTCAGACTTCCGCATGCACCTTTTCTTCACCATTATATGCATCGATATGACTTAAGTTTTGGCCAAGCTGGGTTGCCTGGCTCCTGTGCTTACCCCTATGTTCCCGATTGTTCAGCTAGGCGGTAAAGGGAGCACCTCTGCGATTGTTACTGCCGGATAAGCCGGATGTGTACCTCAGACTGGGTGAAGCCGAAAGCTAGCGTTCTTAAGGGAATATTCGGTCGGTGAACTAAAGATGAACCTTTTTTACTTATACATGCCCCCAGATGTTTTCCTGCATTTGCAGTCCGGACGTGCACTTCAGGGCACGCCACCCCAGCGAAAGGAACCCTTAACGGAACTATTCTCTCTGGAAGATGTTTCTTACTAACCATGTAATATAACATAACCAGTTGGGCACTTGTCTGATAAAGCACTAATGACCCCTACGCCTGGTCTCCACGCATACCTCAGTTCTTATATAACCGTTATGGTATTCGGACACACTCCGGACCGTCAGGTCCCGAGGTCGAAGCGAAAAGGTCGGCAACGACAAACGATCTACAATCCGGCTAGAAGGCATTACACATGTCAATTATAAATTACATAGTCATCCTGACTGATTGTATTCCTCTTCTATACCATCTAACAGGCTGTCTAATTTACAGTCCTACTGGGAATACTTTGCGGCCAATTCTACCTGGCCATACACTACGCTCACAAGGATCTCCTTCCCGTTAGGCCCCACCGGTCCGACCTCGGCCATGTGATTGGGGTCAGACTTCGTAAAGCGGGTCTTCACCATGGCCCAGGCCTCCCTAGCGCCCTGCCGACAGGCCGATATCTTCCACAACCGGAAGCGCCGCCGAGCTCCCTTCAACTTCTCCGCAAGTTCTCCAAGGCCCTCGGGTATGGGGTGGGCAGGCCACAAGGCTTGGGTAATACCCCGCATCGCCTGCCGAACTCGTCCGTGCAGTTGCGAGAGTTCGGGAAGAAGATCGCCCGTTGAACTGGGCATCTCCTCTGCAGGACGACCTGTCAGCATACCTACAGACATAACTCTGTTAGTCGTCTTCCTCGCCGAACTCCTTTTTTCAAGAGTTCGCTTAAGCACTTACTAAAAATGCCGCGTCGAAGTCGCTGATTCTCCTTATTGGAGTCCGACAGCTGGCCACGAACATCTTTTAGTTCAACATCCAGCCTGGTGTTGGCATCCTGGAGATCATTCTTCTCCCACCTCACCTTTGTTAGCACGCTTTCACCAGACTTTAACAGGCGTAGAAGCTGTTGCCTGTCCGGATCGAGTCCGGCGCCATCTGCAATACAATTTGTCAGATTGGCACTTAAATTCGTACAATACTAAATATTCTGGAGTATTGTTTACCTGCAGGGGTCTCCTTAGACCCCCCCTGCTGCCGTTCATGCGGCCTCTAGTTGGGCCCTGCACCTTTCCAGCTCCTGGGACAGCGTGGTATTCTTCTCGGTAAGAAACTGCATGTTATATGATTCTCGAATCAGTTATTTCCACTGCTTCAAGTCTCGGGGGCTACTGGCATATCTATATTTACCAAAATTTTCTTACCCGTATGTCTTTTACATACTGCTCCGTGGCTCTGGCTAAACCATTTTGAGCGGCACGGAGGTACGCATCTCCTGAATTGAAGGCATTTAAAGCCTCCTGGGAGAAACAAGCGTCGCGAAGAACTGTCCGGCGACGCCTGTGGTTCATGGCACTCTCCACCTCGGAATGGGTGGCAGACAGCCTGTCCGCATCCTCTGATGGAGGAGCGTCCGGTGCGTGCCTTGCGCTGGCCTCCGCCTTCGGGCCGGGCGTTGGGGTCTGGCTGGTGGAGGCGTGGTTGGCAACCTCTCCGGATATAGTCCGGCGAGGTCTCTTCGTCCTGAAGATAGCACGAATGTTAATATACCCTGGAGGAGTAAAACAACGAGGGAAAAGAAAGGGTATGCCATACCTTTGCTCGGGCACCTCAGACTGGACTATGTTCCTTTTTGCCCCATGGGGCCCTGCGGCCCCCCGCCGATTAGTTGCAGCGGGGTCAGCTTCCCCCCTCGGGAATCTCCCCTACAAAGCGTGGTTGTTGTCAGAACAACCAAACCAATGAAAACGGAACCCCTCTTAAATGGGTAAAGCTCCGGTATTCATCACCTGGGAGGCCGGGATCAATCCTGGGTAATCAGCTATAATAGCTACCAAGGTATCGTCCTTGCTTAGCTGATGAAACACTCCGTCGATGAAATCCACCGCTAAGTCCGGACCCTCTTCGGAGTCCGGATTGAGGGACCGTTCTGGGTCCTCTGGCTGTGGAGGACGGCTGTTTATGTTTTTTACCTCCTGACGTAGGTCCTGCATTGAAGTCGTTAGACTGCCTATTTAATCATGGGAATGTAAAATGAACAGGGAATTACGACTGTCCGCTTACCCAATTCGGAGGACTGTACATGGAAAATCCGCCCTGCGGGTCGACGCGGAGGAATTCCTCCTCTTCTCCCTTGTACAAAGAGGATAAAATCTTCATTAAAGCGGCAGGCGAGTCCGGCCCCTTACGGCCGTAACGGGTGGCGTCATCCTCCCCGTTGAAATCCCACATGGGGTGGCTTCTGTATTGGAGCGGCTGCACCCCTCGCATAATGCATATGGCCATGACTTTAATTATGGTTAGTACGGAATGAGCCAGTAGCTTAATCCGGCCCATTAAGTAAAGGGCGTCTCTGTCATTCTCTCTCTGAGAGCTTCGAGGGCGCCAGCTCAGGCGTTTCTTTAGGGGAGCATTGTTGAACTCAGGGAGACCGGCCCGGATAGGGTCCGGCGGGGGGGACGTCGTCTATGTAGAACCATTCCGAAGGCCAGTCCTCAGAGGCCTTCTTCGGGGTTCCGAACGGGTATCCGGTCCCGGCGATGCGCCATACTTTGGCTCCACCCACTTGATATATAGGCCCCTCTTGGGAACGGGGCACCAGGCAGAATATCTTCTTCCACAGCGCAAAATGAGCCTCGACGCCTAAAAATAGCTCGCAGAGAGCGACGAAGCCCGCGATGTGTAACACGGAACCGGGCGTAAGGTGGTGCAGCTGGAGGCCATAGAACTCCAAAAGCCCGCGGAGAAAGGGATGAATTGGAAATCCCAGTCCCCTTATTAGATAAGGGACCAGGCACACCCGCTCCCCTTTAGAGGGACTAGGTGAGTTCTCCGCTTGTTTTCCGCCTTGATAAGTGGTGAGTCCGGCTCGGACCGAGACCATATAGGCTTGAGGGAGAAATCCCTTGGCTTGGAGCGACACTAACTCGCTGTGTGGGATGGTGCATCTCTCCCAGTCTCCGGGTTTAGGACTGGAGGGGCGAGGGGAGGAGCTGCGACGGCTGGCCATGTTGGAATGGACCTTTGCTGGAGATGCTCTGATGATAACTCGCGGAGAGGAGAAGATGTGGTTTGGATCTAAATCCCCATCCCGTTAAATAGGCGGCTCGTTTATATGACTAAGGGTGTGGATGTAAGAAACACCCCACGCTCTTCGCATTCGTTCAGCACGTGGAAGACGGCCATTATTGGGCACTGAAGCCGAGGAGTGCTACATTACAAAAAGCGGACATTATTCGTACAGGTACACAGGATTCGGAGGAGGAACCCGCCTTGCAATGCCGAAGACGATTTGCGCGCCGGACTCGTCGTCATTGAAGCCTGGTTCGGGGGCTACTGAGGGAGTCCTGGATTAGGGGGTGTTCTGATAGCCGGACTATACCTTCAGCCGGACTCCAGGACTATGAAGATACAAAGTTGAAGACTTCGTCCCGTGTCCGGAAGGATCTTTTCTTGGCGTGGAAGGCAAGCTAGGCGTGCGGATATTCGAGATCTCCTACCATTGTAACCGACTCTGTGTAACCCTAACCCTATCCGGTGTCTATATAAACCGGAGGGTTGTAGTCCGTAGGACAACCATCGTCATACACAATCATACCGTAGGTTAGATTCTAGGGTTTAGCCTCCTTGATCTCGTGGTAGATCCACTCTTGTACTACCCATATCATCAATATTAATCTAGCAGGAGTAGGGTTTTACCTCCATCAAGAGGGCCCGAACCTGGGTAAAATAAAGTGTCCCTTGTGTCCTGTTACCATCCGACCTTGACGCACAGTTCGGGACCCCCTACCCGAGATCCGCCGGTTTTGACACCGACAAACCCCAAGCTTAATTCCTACTCGTCCTCGAGTAGGTAAATGATAAAATAAATAATTTATGAAGTGTGAATGCTAGCAAAGTGCATAAGTTTGATCAATGATAATTTAAATCACTTTTCCTAGCATCATAACAACAATTCTTTCTTATAAAACTTCTCATGTTATAGTGGCAACCAATTCACATGTTAAGGTTCAAACAATGAACTCTCTTGAAACTCAACAACCTATGTTCTTAGTCACCAAGCAATTGCAATTCAACTTATTCAACAGAGTTTAAGTAAGAGCTCCACATACTCAGCCATCATTTAGTCTTCTGTGATTGCTAACACTCACCGCATACTCATGAGCAAAACGTTTCAACCGGACACAAAGAAAGATAGGGGCTTATTGTATTGCCTCCCAACGTATTCACCTCAAGGGTGATGTCAACAATATTAACTCATGCTACCCATATTCAACTGGACATATGTGCCTAGATCTTTCCTCACCACATGATGCTTGCCAAAGGAGAAAAATAAAAAGGAATAGAGAGAATAACTTTGACTCTTTGCATAAAAGTAAATACTGAAAAGTAAAAGATAGGCCTTTCGCAGAGGGAAGCAAAGGTTGCCATGCGCTTATTTGTTTGTATGCTCAATACCTTAGTGCAAAAGAACGTCACGTTATATTGCCCCTTATGATAGCAACCTTTACTATGCAGTCCGTCACTTTTATTGCATTGCCATCATAAGTTCGTATAACGCTCAATTTTCTCTTATACTAAATGATCTAACACTTTTTGAAGCAATTTCTATTGCCTTATTGCACCGATGACAACTTACTTGAAGGATCTTGCTCAATCCTTAGGTAGGTATGGTGGACTCTTGAAAATAAGATTTGGGTTTAAGGGTTTTTGGATGCACAAGTAGTATCTCTACTTGGTGCAAAAATTTTGGCTAGCAAAGATGGGGGACAAGCACCACATGTTGAAGGACCTATGACAATATGACTTCTATGTGAATATGAGAAAACATAAATCATTACGTTGTCTTCCTTGTCCAACATCAACAATTTTGGCATATAATATTTTGATCGGGGCTCACAATCACAAAAGGTTTCTAGGATAATATATTTGCATATGAAAGTTCTCTTCTCACACTAATTATTTGTGAATTGCTTGTATGACCAATATTGCGATTGTCAAGCCTCAAAAGATTTCACTTTCTAAACCCAATGTGAAGCTACCACTAGGCATGATATGATTTCAACTTTATGATATTCGATTTATTCAACAATTTACTCGTAGGATATAAGTGAAGCACAAGAGTAAATGACAAGCTACTCCAAAAATATATGAGTGAAGATCAAGCGGGTAGTTAAGTAACTAGGTGGCTAACTGAAGACTCTCTTTTATTTAAAAAATTTCAGATCTAAGTATTTTATTCAAACAACAACAAAATAAAATGACATTCCAGGGATAGCACAACACATGTGAAGAAGCAAAAACCTAGGCTCAACCGATACTAACCGATAATTGTTGAAGAAGAAAGGTGGGATGCCTACCAGGGCATCCCCAAGCTTAGATGCTTGAGACTTCTTGAATATTATCTTGGGATGCCTTGGGCATCCCCAACCTTGAGCTTTTGTGTCTCCTTAATTCTTCTCATATCACGGCTTTCCTAAATCTCAAAAGCTTCATCCACACAAAACTCAACAAGAACTCATGAGACAAGTTAGTATAAACCAATGCAAAAACCTTATCATCCTCTACTGTAGCAAATCACTAAAATTATTATTCAACATTGCATACTAAATGCCTCTGCATATTTAATACTCCTATCCTCAAATAGATTCATTAAACAAGCAAGCATATGCAAACAATGCAATCATAACAGCAATCTGCCAAAACAGTACAGTCTGTAAAGAATGCAAGAGTATCAATATTTATTCAAATCCAAACATTATGAAAATTTACCACACTGTAGATAATTTATCAGAGCTTATTATGCAAAAAGTTTCAACATTTTATCACACTCTAACTTTTTAAGGGAATTTTTTGCAATAGTGGTAAACTTTCTGTTTTCAAACAACAACATGTATACTTGCAAAATAAGCATGGCAAAGGTTATCAATGCCACTCTTATTGAAATAAAAGATGCAAAACATTATTCTAAATAACAGCAAGAAAATTCTTAACAAAAGAAATTGAAGCTCCAACAAAACACATATCATGTGACGAATCAAAACATAGCTCCAAGCAAGGTTACCGATATTGTTGGAGACGAAAGAGGGGATGCCTTCTGGGGCATCCCCAGGCTTAGTTGCTTGGATCTTCCTTGGATATTACCTTGGGGGTGCCTTGGGAATCCCCAATCTTATGGTCTTGTCACTCCTTATTCTCCTCATATCGACATCTCACCCAAAACTTGAAAACTTCAATCACACAAAACTTAACAGAACTTTGTGAGATAGGTTAGCATGATAAAGAGCAAACCATTCCACTTTTGGTAGTGCCAAAGACAAGATTCATAATTTTTCTCACACAATGCCTACTGTAGCCTATCATTTTTACAATTTATATTGAGCAATACAAGGCATATAAACTAGAAAACAAGCAAACTATGCATTGAAAACAGAATCTGTCAAAAACAGAAACAATCTGTAGTAATCTGTACTCAAACCATACTTCTGCTACTCCAAAAATTCTGAAAATTTAAGACCACATGAGGAATTTGTATATTGATCTTCTGCTAAAATAATCAACTCAAAATCACCCTTCTATTAAAAATGAGAATTATTTTCATGAGTGCAAAAGTTTATGTTTTTCAGCAAGATCAAAGCAACTATCACCCAACATGATCCCAAAGGCTTTACTTGGCACTTTATTGAAACAAAAGCTACAAAACATGATAAACATAGTAGCATAATCAGGTGAACACACAAAAATAGTAAGTAAAAGTATTGGGTTGCCTCCCAACAAGCGCTATTCTTTAATGCCTTTTAAGCTATGCATGATGATTCAATGATGCTCACATAAAAGATAAGATTTGAAACACAAAGAGAGCATCATGCATCATAAGTTCCTCTCTCATAATAGTTTTCAGTAGCATCACGAATAGATTCATCAATATAACCATTACATAAAGCATTCTTTTAATGATCCACAAGCATAGAAAATTTATTACTCTCTATGGTATACATGTCATCATAATAATCATCATAGAAAGCAACTTTATTACCATAGTCAGTTGAAACCTCTTCCAAAATAGTGGATGTACCACTAAATAAAGTCATGACCTCTCCAAATCCACTTTCATCAATATTGTAATGAGATTCAACACCCTCCAAAATAGTGGGATCACTACTACCTAGAGTTGACACTCTTCCAAACCCACTTTTATCAATGTAATCATCATAAATGGGAGGCACGCTATCATCAAAATAAGTTTGATCAATCAAAGTAGGGGGACTAAAAAGATCATCTTCATTAAACATAGCCTCCCCAAGCTTGGGACAAACATTAATTGCAGCAAATAAATTCTCAAACATTTCATACTCATCAAACATAGCATCCCTAAGATTGTGGCTTGGCATATCATAAGCATAATAATTCTCATCATTAATAGTATGAATGGCACCAATAGTATAGCAAACATTATTATCATATTCTTCCAAGCAAGTGCTAAAAAGATTTTCAAGATCATAAGGAATATCATTGTCTTCCCAATCATAATCATTGCAATAAGTAATAGTCATAACAAAATCGTCATCAATATCATCATCCTCCGTCAACATATTTGATTGACTTTCATGAGGCACGATGGTGATGGGAGCAACAGTATTTGGGATAGATACCTTTTTACCTCTATTCTTTCTTCTTTTCTTCTTCTTCACCACACAATGTGTGGGTTTAATTAATTTTTTCAAGCTTCTTGTGGGAGATATTGATTGGATAGGAAGCTCCTCCTCGTTACCTGATTCATCATAATAAACACTAGGAGGGTATTGGGAAACATTTTCCCTTTCATTAGTACTATCTTCATATTCCATTTGTTTTCTTGTCTTTAGGTAGTTGGCAATATTAGGATCATCAATGCAGTTTACCGCACAAAACATATAAATTTCTTCTAGATCAAAACCAAGAAACCTCTCGAGATTAAATTTTGGAATACCCTTAGTTATACGTTTCATTTCTTCATACCCCGAAAGAAGAGTAAGCTCTTTATGATGCTCAAGGGTAATCAAGTTATCACAATTTTTGGACATGATTTGATCATGAAAGAATTTGCATTGGAGATTTAAAAATGACCATGTTCATTGCAAAGTTCACAAGGATGGCGAAAAAAATTAAATCTTTCAGCATAATCATCTAGCCTCTCTTGCAAATTTTTCATTTCTGAATATCTATGCTTCTTACAAAATCTATCTACCCTCTTTGCTGTGCAATTACACTCCAAATTCACTCCACAAAAAGTGACATGCTTATAAGAAACATTTTTGTCATGACTTGTGCAATCATCATTAGCATTTTGGATATTCAAAGAATTCATACTAACAACATTGCAATCATGATCATCATTCAAATATTGTGTGCCAAGCATTTTATTGACTTCTTCTTCTAACAAGAGCACAATTTTCAGATCCATCATTTTCAAGAAAGATATTATAAAGATGATCAATAATATGATGCAACCTAAATTCCATTTTTATGTAGTTTTCTTTTATAGACCAAACTAGTGATAAAAAAGAAACTAAAAGGTTTAATTGCAAGATCTAAAGATATACCTTCAAGCACTCACATCTCCGGCAACGACGCCAGCAAAGAGCTTGATGTCTACTACGCAACTTTATTCTTGTAGACACGTGTTGGGCCTCCAAGCGCAGAGTTTTGTAGGACAGTAGCAATTTTCTCTCAAGTGGATGACCTAAGGTTTATAAATCCGTGAGAGGTGTAGGATGAAGATGGTCTCTCTCAAATGACCCTGCAACCAAATACAAGAAATCTCTTGTGTCCCCAACACACCCAATACAATGGCAAATTGTATAGGTGCACTAGTTCGGCGAAGAGATGATGATAAAAGTGTGGGGTTTAGATATGGCTGGACCTCTCAAGACTGGCAGGAGTGGCTTCACTCACCTGCTTGTAGCAGTCGACAAGTTCACCAAATGGATTAAAGCAAAGCCTATCAAGAACATAGACTCAAGCACAGCCATCGGTTCTATAAAAGAGTTGATATTGCGATATGAAGTTCCACACAACATCATCATAGACAACGGCTCAAATTTTGACTCAGAAGAATTCAAAGAGTTCTGCGCTTCTCAAGGCACTGGGTTGATTACGCATCCATTGCGCACCCGCAGTCCAATGGGAAAGCCGAGAGAGCAAATGGCCTGATCCTCCAAGGGTTGAAACCTCGGCTCATGCGCGACCTTGAGCATGCAGCCAGGGCTTGGGTGACTGATCTACCATTTGTCTTATGGGGATTGAGGACAACTCCCAACCGATCCACCAACCGAACCCCCTTCTTCATGGTGTATGGGGCTAAAGCTGTGTTACCGAGTGATCTGTATCACAATGCGCCTCGAGTGGAACTTTTATTTGGAGGCTGAAGGAGAGCAAGCGCATCAGGATGCAGTAGACCTTCTAGAAGAAGAGCGAGAAATGGCTTTGATTCAGTCGACTGTTTATTAGCAAGACCTTTGTCGGTTCCACGCTAGGAACATCAAAGGCCGAGCATTTCAAGAAGGAGACATGGTGCTCCGAGTGGACCAGCAATGGTCTCGCAAGCTTTCCCCCCTGTGGGAAGGCCCCTTCCTCATCACCAAGGTGCTGAACAACGGAGCTTATCACCTCTACAACTTTGCAAAGAAGATTGACGAGCCACGTTCTTGGAAAGCGGATCTTCTCCGCCGATTTTATACCTACCACCCGGATCGTCGAGATGTAATAAGAATACTAATGTCTACTACCACTGGTGCGCGTTAGTCCTAAACAAATGGTTTTTTACCCCTTTCCGCGACTGCATTTGGAACCATCTCCAAGTGAGTGTGGGCGATAGGGGGGTCTTTCCCACACGACCCAGAAACCGTTGGAGATAGGTAGCCTGGATGCATACAGTTTTCCCTATATAACCATTTCCGATATCTCGAATATCCCAAACGCTTCATCATTGCTACTCGTTTGTGCTCGCATTGCCATCGCACTCGGAATTTTGTGGTTCTGCCTAAAACAAGGCAGATTCTAGGCACGGGAGCTTTCCAGGCAGATTCTAGGCAGATTCCAGGCACGGGAGATTTACGATGCCTCGCACATCACAAACAGTTCATGATTATAAACCGTGTACGATAGGTAGACAATCACACACATTTAGTTTTCCCGCACCAATGTGATAGTGTCTGACATCACACACGCTTTGCGAACGGCAACTGTTTGCATGCTTGCACACGTTTCCTCTCTATGAACCGTCTCAGATTATGGTGTATATCACAAACGTTTGTGTTTTACCAACCGTGTGTGCCATAATGACCTGCACAACGTAATTTCGCCCTAATTTAATTGCTGCTATTTAAAATTGTACCTAATTTAAACTTGAAAGTAGGCTATAGCTTTATTCATATCCATCAGGTTCAAACAACCAATGCATTATTCGATTCACAGGTACATATGTTTAAGAATTACAAAAGCACCAAATAAAGAATGATGTACCAGGGTTCTATACTTGTACTATTACAGATGGTAAAGAAAGAGGCGACAGACATTCCAGTTGCTGACCAAGGTGAAGCAGAATGGCCCTATTGTGCTATCCTGGATGCAGAAGGCATGCAGGACTCTAGTCCAACCCCTTGTGATGTTCGGCCGCCAATCTTGTATTTTGAGAGGTAATCTTGAGTAAACTGCTTCAGGATCCACTGCAAAAGAAAAAAGATTCAGATATTGTCATCTAACACAACTCATTACGGGCAGTAAAAAGAAGGCTACAGGGTTCTTACTTACCATCCTGCAGTTCATTGTTGTATTGCATAAAGTGTAAACAAATAGTCTGATTGACATCTTTTGACCCATTTTAGTAAAAATCTTTATCAGTATCCTCACTTGATGCTGGTTCATGAATATCTCATTGCCCCATGTGTAGAAAGGGTCGAAGTGTGGATCTTTGGCAATGATATATGTACCTAAAAGCACCAAGTTAATATTAGAAGCAAAACAACAATTGAAAAATGATCTAGTACAACATTCCATCCATCCCATTATATAAGATTTTATTACATGTATATCTAGACATCATCAGAACATTAAGGTAACACTCTTGCTTGTTGCTATGTAGCCTGGGATTGCATATTTAGTCATTCAGTACAATGCATGTTGCTAAACAACAATTGAAAAACGAAAAGGCATGTTAACTGCAATATCCTTAACAGCAACCAAATATCGTAATTCATAGTGGTAATGTTGAAAGTGTTATTGATGAAATGGAACTGCACAGCAAATGGTTGCACATATAGAGCATCACATTGCGAAGAACTGAAATAAACAAGTCATAAGGACATCTCTAGGCGATCCTTAAAAAGTTAAAGGACTAAAACCCTTAGTGGATATATATATACTCCAGCAATTTTTGGCCTTTTCTAGTCGATCCCCTAAACTTAAGGTTGTAAACTTCAATTTGATCAACTTCAAATCAGGTTCAACCGAAAGTAGCATGCATTCAAACATAAACATAGATAGTTTTGCATAACCGAACATAAAACATAAATTTAAACTAAGCTAAACTACTTTTGGTCGAAGTAGAGGTTGAGTCAATCCTTCCTCGTCATGTACGGTGTGTCGCGAGCCGGGTCCGGGCCAGTACCGTCTTCGGGGTCATTGGGGAAGTCACTCCTCCACTCGTCGACGTCGATCTCCTCGTCCTGGGGGCCCACCTCGACGCCCTCCCCGCCGCCGTCGCCGCCGCCTTCGACCTCGTCATCAGAGGTGAGCGTGATAACCTCGCCGCCCTCCGCGCCGCCGTCCTCGCCGCCTTCGACCTCATCATCGAAGGAGAGCGCGATAACCTCGCCGCCCTCTGTGCCGGCAAAGATCGCCCGCTCTGCCTCCACGAGCTCCGGGTGCTACCGGCGGAGCTCTTGCATGTAGGCCTCGTCGGCGGCCTCGGCCTCGAGACGCTCCCACACCTCGCGGTCCTCCCGCGCCATAGCCGAGCTCACCACCCCTGGCTCCGGCGGAATGGACCGAACATGTGCTAAAGGGGAAATTGAGCCTAGCCGCCATGCTTTGGTAGCGGACCTGCCAACGGTCGTACTCCATGGCTGCGAGCTCGGCCGTGTGGAAGCTACCAAGCCACCGGCGGGTGTGGGTCTCTCAATCTGTAATCTTGGCGACCCACGTCCCCCACCACCGCTGCCGGACCCCAAGGTAGGACTTCGTCGGTTGCCGAGTCCGGGGGAGGATGGGGAAGTCCTCGAACCGGCGTAGGGGCGCGGTGCCGGGCGGATCGGGGGACCAGCGACGGCGGATCGGGCCCGTGGAGGACGACGGGGACACCTCGGCAGCCACCTTGTCGGCGTCGAGCGAAAAGGCCGCGATAAACCTCTTTTTGGCCATTGGCTACTTGAGCTCCCCGACACACAGGCAGAGGTTGAGGATGGAGGCGCCGGCGATGGCGGCGACCTACGAATGGTTTCGAGGGTTGTGTGTGTCTGTGTGAGCGGAGGTTGTTTTTGAGGAAATACTGCGGCAACTGAAAATTTTACTAGGCGGGAGTAACAAGGAGGGGCTACTGAAAATTTGGATCAAGGGCTAGCAGATATTTTTGAGATTGCGAGGGATGCAGAGGCGGGAGTAAATTGCCGGGGGTACTGAAAATTTGAATCAAGGGACTGAAGCAGAGAGGGATGCAGAGGCGGGAGTTTTGGGGGAGCGAGCTAGTGTGCTTGACACGCCGGCTGTGGACTATAGCCGACGCACCTTCTCGCGTAAGCCATAGGCATACTATACACCAACGGTGCTCCAAGATATTTTGTACTATATCTCACACGGTTGGTGAGAATAAACTGTGTGGGATCTACTTGATTTTAATTACAAAATGGGGTCAAGACAGCAATGCACGGTGTTTGAATTGCTAGACCTTTTATCTGCAGTGAACATGCAACTTTATATGTGTGTCGTAAAAGAATTGGAATTATTCAGGGTTCGTTTGGACATTTCATACATTAAACTGGTTTTCTAGCCATTTCAGGTGCACAATTCAAAATTAAACTACATGCACATGCTCCGGTGCATACAAATTGGTTGAAAAATCAAATATGTGTCCTTCAGTGCATGCTTAGGTCCCATGTAAGAAATGTGAATGAATGTTTCGGGGTTCGTTTGGCCTTTTTTATACATTAACTGGGTTTTCTAGGCATTTTACGTGCATAATTCAAATTTGAACTACAAGCACATGCTCCAATGCACTAAAGTTGGTTAAAAATCACATGTGTGTCCTTGGGTGAATTTCTAAGCCCCATGCAAGAGATGGGAGTGAATTTCAAACACCAGGGCACTGTTGATTGCCGGCAAAATGTTGAGATACCTGGTTTTTTAATTCTAGTAAATCCAAAACTCGTCTGAAATTCATGAAACTTGGCATGCTATCATGGAGCGGCATCAACATGCCGTGGTGAAAATTTTGTCCCATTTGGGGCAGGTTTGGGTATAAGCTTCTCACAAACCAGAGCTTCTCACAACAAGCATGATGGTTTCGATAGGGAACGTACCACCTTTGGGGACGAGACGATATACGTTGCCTCTTATTGCTTTCAAAAAATTTCTAGTGTCAACATAGAACAACAGGAGTGTTGTGTTCAGTCTTGGAATTTGCCGGGGTTCATTTGGCCTTTTTAATACATTAACTGGGTTTTCTAGGCATTTTATGTGCATAATTCAAGTTTGCACTACAAGCACATGCTCCAATGCACCAAAGTTGGTTGAAAAATCACATATGTGTCCTTGGGTGAATTTCTAGGTCCCATGCAAGAGATGGGAATGAATTTCAATCACCAGGGCACTATTGATTGCCGGCAAAACGTTGAGATGCCTGGTTTTTAAATTCTAGTAAATCCAAAACTGTCCGAAATTCATGAAACTTGGCATGCTATCATGGAGCGTCATCAACATGCCGTGGTGAAAATTTTGTCCCATTTGGGGCAGGTTTGGGTATAAGCTTCTCACAAATCAGAGCTTCTCACAACAAGCATGATGGTTTCGATAAGGAACGTACCACCTTTGGGGATGACACGATATCCGTTGCCTCTTATTGCTTTCAAAAAATTTCTAGTGTCAACATAGAACAACAGGAGTGTTGTGTTCAGTCTTGGAATTTGCCGGGGTTCGTTTGGCTTTTTTATACATTAACTGGGTTTTCTATGCATTTTATGTGCATAATTCAAATTTGAACTACAAGCACATGCTCCAATGCACCAAAGTTGGTTGAAAAATCACATGTGTGTCCTTTGGTGAATTTCTAGGTCTCATGCAAGAGATGGGAATGAAATTCAAACACCATGGCATTGTTGATTGCCGGCAAAACATTGAGATGCCTGGTTTTTAAATTCTACTTAATCCAAAACTTGTCTGAAATTCATGAAACTTGGCATGCTATCATGGAGCGGCATCAACATGCCATGGTAAAAATATTGTCCCATTTGGGGCAGGTTCGGGTATAAGCTTCTCACAAACCAGAGCTTCTCACAACAAGCATGATGGTTTCGATAGGGAACGTCCCACCTTTGGGGATGAAACGTTATCCATTGCCTCTTATTGCTTTAAAATATTTTCTAGTGTCAACATAGAACAACAGGAGTGTTGTGTCAATTATTGTGATTTTTCGGGGTTCGTTTGGACATTTTTATGCATTAACTGGGTTTTCTAGGCATTTTATGTACATAATTCAAATTTGAACTACAAGCACATGCTCCAATGCACTAAGGTTGGTTGAAAAATCTAATATGTGTCCTTGGGTGAATTTCTAGGTCCCATGCCAGATATGGGAATGAAATTCAAACAGCAGGGCACTGTTGATTGCCGACAAAACATTGAGATGCCTGGTTTTTAAATTCTAGTAAATCCAAAACTTGTCTGAAATTCATGAAACTTGGCATGCTATCATGGAGCGGCATCAACATGCCGTGTTAAATTTTTTTGTCCCATTTGGGGCAGGTTCGGGTATATGCTTCTCACAACCAGAGCTTCTCACAACAAGCATGACGGTTTCGGTAGGGAATGTCCCACCTTTGGGGATGAAACAATATCTATTGCCTCTTATTGCTTTCAAAAAAATTCTCGGGTCAACATAGAACAACAGGAGTGTTGTGTCAATTTTTGGGATTTTTCGGGGTTCATTTGGACATTTTTATGCATTAGCTGAGTTTTCAATGCATTTATGCGCATAATTCAAATTTGAACTACATGCACATGCTCCAGTGCATATAAATTGGTTGAAAAATCAAATATGTGTCCTTGAGTGCATGCTTTGGTCCCATGCAAGAAATGGGAATGAATTTCAAACACCGGGGCACCGTTGATTGCCGGCAAAACATTGAGATGCCTCGTTTTTAAATTCTAGTAAATCCAAAACTCGTCTGAAATTCATGAAACTTGGCATGCTTTTCATGGAGAGGCATCAACATGTCATGGTAAATTTTTTGTCCCGTTTGGGGCAGGTTTGGGTAGATGCTTCTCACAAACCAGAGCTTCTCACAACTAGCATCATGGTTTCGGTAGGGAACGTCCCACCTTTGGGGACGAAACGATATCCACTGCCTCTTACTGCTTCCAAAAAATTTCTCGTGTCAACATAGAACAACAGGAGCGTTGTGTCAATTTTTGTGATTTTTTGGGGTTCTTTTGGACATTTTTATGCATTAACTGAGTTTTGAATGCATTTATGTGCATAATTCAAATTTGAATTACATGCACATGCTCCAGTGCATATAAATTGGTTGAAAAATCAAATATGTGTCCTTGGGTGCATGCTTAGGTCCCATGCAATAAATGGGAATGAATTTCAAACACCAGGGCACCGTTGATTGCCGAAAAAATATTGAGATGCCTGGTTTTTAAATTCTAGTAAATCCAAAACTCATCTGAAATTCATGAAACTTGGCATGCTATCATGGAATGGCGCCCGACATGATGTGGTATTTTTTGTGTCCATTTTTAGAGAAGGCGCACTCGAATAATGACAGCCAACAAAGGCATTTTTAAAAAATAGCTGCCACTTAATATCTCAAACGTTTGTATAATTCAAAACGTGTGCGTTCTGTTAACCATTCACGTGACGCCACCTGTCTTGGTTTTAATGGCTGTAGGAGGTGCCGTGCGGATAGCTGCTTGACCTTGAATGAACGGGAGGCGTGTGAGTGCAGTCCAGTGCGCAGGCTGACTGAAAGGCGTGCAAGTTGTCCGCCAATGTGCTGGCTCACCGGGAAGCGTGCGAGCTTTATGCTGCGTAGGCTCACTGGGAAGCGAGCCCTTTGACTTCCATGGCCGCCCGCCTTCCTCTCCATTAATGGCGCCCGAGCCGCTATTTAATACAGGCGGCCTTACTGTTCTCCTCCCATTCCCCTCCCCCCCCCCCCCCCGTAGACCTCCACCGCCATGGCGCAGAATGATCATCTGCCACTAGTCTTCAAGTTTGGTGAAGTCGACTCCGAGCCGGAGGAGATAGAAAATAAGGAGGAATGGGGCCTCATGGACATGGCCCAGAACGAGCTGGCCGCAGCGGTTGCTGCTCCCACTCCCGTCCCAGCTCCCATCCACGCGCCTGCGCTAGTGACCATCCCCGTAGCATTGACAGGCTGGTCGCCGAGCACTACCGCAGAGCTGGAAGCCGCGGGCGTCAGCGAGGTCTTCATGGACCCGCGCGAGCTCGTGTATATGCCAGCGCCAGCGCCCATGCCTGTGCCCGTGCGCGCCCCTCCACCCACCGTGCCGCTGGCCCCCGTGCGTTTGGCTGCATCCTCCACGCCCGTGCGTGCCCCTCCACCCATCGTGGCGCCGGTCCCGGTGCATTTGGCTACACCCGCCACGCCCGTGCCCATGCCCGTGCCCATGCCCCCCCCCTCAGCGGCATGGGACGCAACCATCGACCGCTACCTCTCAGCGGTGCCAGTTGCCGTCCTCCCGCGCCCCGCCTGTCGATCGCACGACGACATGATGTTTGATTTACAAGTGAAGAACATTTTCTGCTGCCTTGAAGACTTCAACAACGGCGTCCCAGAGGACAACAACGACAACGACGGCGCGTCACGCCGCCACCGGAAATAGTTTTTGGGGTTTTAATACTGTATCTCGAATTCTCGATCATATGAATATAAATTCGTAGTGTGACTGAATGAAAGATATGGTTTGAACGAACTTGCATTTTTCTCTCTTAATGTACAGACTTATCAAACGGTTTTCTTTTGAAAAAACGTCAACGGTTTTTAAATATAAAACACTCACCGCAAACGTTTTAGTTAGAACACCCGTATGCAAACCGACAGCTTCCCCAGGAAGCCAAGGGAGAATGTGCCGAGCAGGATTTCTGCATCCCTTCAACGTAAACGGTTGTTTTGCATGACCCGTGTGCAACCACGTACAAACAATTGGGTAAGATCTACATATCTTTCATTTTGGGTATGTTGCCATTTCTCAAACTAGAAAGATTGACATTTGTTTATCTAGTAACATTGCCATTTGTCAACCTTGTAACACTGTGATTTGTCAAAATATGCAGCTACAAATCACTAGCACTATCTAATTTTTGCAACTAAAATCACTAGCACTGTTCATATGGACACCACTAGCAGGCGTGAGTTCATGGACGCATATGCATGTACCATTGATTACATACAACAAGTCATCAACCCACAACGACAACGAGGATACATGTTGGATTATAGATCATTTCCAACAAAACATTCTAGTAAAGTTTTTCTCACACAACAAATAACAAAGGGATGAAATGAACTTCAGCTCAACCACTCGTCGGCGTTGGAAACGCTTGCTTTGAACCAGAAGTGATTCTCTGGGAAGGGCCAGCTACTATCAATCTCGAGACCAACACAGGACTGATCATCTAGGCTGAAGCGGCCTATTTCAATACCCATATTGGGACGGTAGTGAAGCATAGTAATGTTTGAGGTATCGATACAATTGCTTCTCATAAATGGTAGTAATGTTGTGTCAACAGCAGCTGGATCGCCTTCCACCATCATTGGATAGTTTTGTCCAAGGAAGAGAGAGTTTCCTCCAAGACTTCCAATACTGAACCAGGGAGAAGGTGTTGGCGCTAGTACACTAGTATCCATCCCGAATACCCTGAAACAGATGTTGGAATAGGTACAGAGAGTGCGACCATACGAGACAACACCTGCTTCCTTAGTAACATCAGCAGTGCCCCGTATACAGACAAGAAGAGGTGATCCATCGGAATAAGTTGCCAGGCACCACTGAGTATATGGGTCCTGCTCGTCCTCATGCTCGTGAATAAAAGTTTCAAGTATAGGTGTTGGAATATTCAGAGGACCTTGGAAACACAAGAAGGTTAATTAGTAAAGGGAAACTAGCTAACTCGCATGCATGTGGATGAAACAATTATAATTACGGTGGGAGACAAACGTAGCGAAATCATGAGGATTCCATGCAAAAATATTGCCACGAGTGGTGGCAGCAAACACAAGACCCTTGTATCAAATTGCATCACAGTACTCATCCGTGTATAGAAACTGATTTTTGAGCAATATTCATCGAGTCGAACCATGAAGGACGACAACAAGCTTGTCAAAGATAGCGACAACATAAGCATTCCTATAACCCCGAGAGCAGTTGGGAACTCGACAAATTGCTATCTTCCGTAGACGACAGTCAGCATGATCGTATTTGAACTCACGTAGAATACCGGTGTACTCAACCTCTGGGCAGTCGTCTGAGATTTTTCGAAGTGGAACCCGGTGACGAGTGTACACATTCACAAGTTCCCACTCGCAATTGTACCCAATATAAACAACCCAATCTCCATTTGCGCCTGCCCAAGCCTTGCCCTCAAGCAATGGCATCCTAACATCATACGTATCATTATCAAGCGGCATCAACTTACACAAGGCGAGGCTTCCCTCGTCCCCGCGCCAGTCAGCAGGGTCACGGCGAAGAAGATAGGGGAGATCAAACCGCTCCTGAACCCTTGGGTTCCGTGTAATGATGTTATTAGTTGAGTCGAGAATGGTCTTGAATGAACCTTCCATGCTAGCCGAGGTGATGATGTCGCACCAATCAATGAGTTCCTCCATCGCGTCATTATTCAGATCGGGGCAAGAATAACGGGGTCGTTTCCGGCTTGTTCCCTCCATGGAGAAGACGATCAAACAATGGCAGAAGGAAGGGTGAAGGCAAATGGAGGAGGGAGGAAGAACTAGTGTGTGACAGCAGTTCCAAATCGAGAGGGAAAGGCGAAGAGTCGGTGGACGGTTGCCACGGTACACGAAGAGGCGCCTGGGGAGCAAACGGTTGCCACAGAGGTCACACACTGACGACAAGGGCCGAGTGAACCGCATGCAATCCCATCGCACAACACACACGTCTTGTTAAGTTGAACCATTTCTATACTCTTGTGTCAACGCAAATAGTTCATCCGAGTGAACCACATGTCGTATATCCCACACACCTTGATCTGGCTGACCGTTTCTTTTGTGTTGCCTAATCATAAACCGTTCATCCGAGTGAACCTTATGCTGTATATCGCACACACCTTCATCTGGCTGCCCGTTTCTTTTGTGTTGCCTAATCACAAACAGTTCATCCGAGTGAACCGTATGATGTGTATCGCACACGCCTTCATCTGGCTACCCGTTTCTTTCGTTCCTCCTCATCGTAAACAGTTAATTGAACTAAACCATATGTCATTCATCGCAGACGCAACTAAAACCTGAATCGTGTTTGATGCATCCGTCATCGCAAACGTTTTATACATTTCTGACGGTTTTCATACAGCACCGTTTGCGATTATGGCATCGCACACAGTTTCTCAAAGGGTCTCTGATTGTAGTGTTGCGTTAGCAGCATCCTGTAGTAGTGTACGCAACTTTATTCTTGTAGACACGTGTTGGGCCTCCAAGCGCAGAGTTTTGTAGGACAGTAGCAATTTTCCCTCAAGTGGATGACCTAAGGTTTATCAATCTGTGAGAGGTGTAGGATGAAGATGGTCTCTCTCAAACGACCCTGCAACCAAATACAAGAAATCTCTTGTGTCCCCAACACACCCGATACAATGGCAAATTGTATAGGTGCAGTAGTTTGGCGAAGAGATGATGATAAAAGTGTAATATGGATGGTAGAAATATACTTTAATATGAATAAATAAAAAACAACAAGGTAGCAATTAGTAAACGGGCACAAAAACGATGTTGCAATGCTTAAAAATGAGGCCTAGGGTCCATACTTTCGCTAGTGCAATCTCTCAACAGTGCTAACATAGTTGGATCATATGATTATCCCTCTAAGTGCAATAAAGAATCACACCCGAGTTCCTATTAGCGGAGAACAAAAGATAGAAATTGTTTGCAGGGTACGAAACTACCTCAAAGCTATTCTTTACATTTGATCTATTCAAGAGTCCGTACTGAAATAAGACAAAGCTATTTTTTCCGTCCGATCTATCCTAGAGTCCGTACTAAGATAACACCAAAGAAAGTTCATGCTCATAATACTCAATCCACACAAAGAACTATAAAGAGACCCCAAAGTTTCTACCGGAGAAAAACGTGCATCAACCCCTATGCATAGATTACCCCAATATCACCGTGGGAATCCGCGGGTTGAATGCCAAGACACATATCAAGTGAATCAATATGATACCCCAATTGTCACTTCAAGTATTCATACCGCAAGATATATATCATGTGTTCTCATCTCTGAATATTCAATCCGACAAGACAAAACTTCAAAGGGTAAAGATTCAATTCATCATAACAAGAGTATAGAGGGTAGAAACATCATATGATCCATCTATATTAACAAAGCCCATGATATATATCACGAGAGAGAGAGAGAGATTAAACACATAGCTACTGGTACAAACCCTCAGCCCCAAGGGTGGACTACTCCCTCCTCATCGTGGTGGCTGTCGGGATGATGAAGATGGCCACCGGAGATGATTCCCCTTCTGGGAGGGTGCTGGAACGGGTCTAGATTAGTTTTCGGTGGCTACAGAGCCTTGCGGCGGCTGAACTTCTGATCTAGGTTAACCCTGTTGGGTTTCGGAATATTTGGGAATTTATAGTGCAAAGAGGGGGTGTGGGAGGCCACCGAGGTGGGCACAGCCCACCTGGGAGCGCCAAGGGGCTCTGGCGCGCCCTGGTGGGTTGTGCCCCCCTCGGGGCACCCCCAGGTGCAGCTCTGGCCCATTGGGTTCCTTCTGGTCCAAAAAAATCTCCAAACTGTTTCATGGTGTTTGGACTCTGTTTGATATTGATTTCCTGCGATGTAAAAAACAAGGGAAAAAATAGCAACTGGCACTGGGCACTGGGTCAATAGGTTAGTCCCAAAAAATGATATAAAGTTGCTATAAAATGATTGTAAAACATCCGAGAATGATAAAATAATAGCATGAATACTTCATAAATTATAGATACGTTGGAGACATATCAAATACCTTCAGATTATTTATCCAGACATGATTCCTACAGTCTCTTAATGATTGTTCGTGCATAAACATGTGTTCATATCTCCAGTGGGTGGCTTTGCTGTGAACCAGTTTAGCCTAAGTTTCAAAACTACTCCGAGTGGAGAGCAATCCTTCCACTCGGAGGCTTAGCTGCGATCCCGTACTAGCCTAAGTTACAAAACTACTCTGAGTGGAGAGCAATCCTCTCACTCGGGGGCTTAGCCACGAACCTGTTTTGACTAAGTTTCAAAAACTACTCTGAGTGGAGAGCAATCCTCCCACTCGAGGGCTTAGCTGCGATCCCGTACTCGCCTAAGTTACAAAACTATTCCGAGTGGAGAGCAATCCTCCCACTCGGGGGCTTAGCTATGATCCCGTACTCGCCTAAGTTACAAACTACTCCGAGTGGAGAGAAATCCTCCCACTCGAGGGCTTAGCTATGATCCCATACTCGCCTAAGTTCAAAACTACTTTGAGTGGAGAGCAATCCTCCCACTCGGGGGCTTAGCTGCGATCCCGTACTCGCCTAAGATCAAAACTACTCCAAGTGGAGAGAAATCCTCCTACTCGGGGGCTTAGCTGCGATCCCGTACTCGCCTAATTCAAAACTACTCTGAGTGGAGAGCAATCCTCCCACTTGGAGGCTTATCCGCGATCCCGTACTCGCCTAAGTTACAAAACTACTCCGAGTGGAGAGCAATCCTCCTACTCGGAGGCTTAGCCGCGATCCCCTATTTGCCTAAGTTCCAAAACTACTCTGAGTGGAGAACAATCCTCCCACTCGGGGGCTTAGCTATGGACTAGCTTCACCTAAGTTGCAAAATCACTCCGAGTGGAGAGTGATCCTCCCACTCGGAGGGCTTAGCCGCGAACCAGCTTCTCCTAAGTCAAAAAGCCAAGCATACAAAACATTCTGGAATTGAGAAAGCAATATTCAGATAAAACCATCAAGTTCAGATAAATCTGGCAAGTTTCAGAACCGCAAGCAAAAGTACTCGGGCGTCCGTCCCGAAGGAGCTTAATGGTTACATGATCACTCGGCATTCTGAGGCAAATAAATACGGATCATTAAAGTTTTTTCACTCGGCAGGAGGCGGACTCACTGGCTCGACGAAGGTGTCCAAGTCGATGCCGTCAGATATGCGAGTGGCTACTTCTATGAAGGTCTCCATGAAAGATTGGAACTGGAGTTTCTTCGTGTTCGCCACTTGGAGAGCCTTCAACTTTTCTTCCTTGGCATCCTTATAGTGGACTCTGACGAGTGTGCCACGTCGGCTCCATAGCAAGCAGCTGTTTTCTTCCACGCCTGCACTCGATTGGGAATTTCATTGAGCTGATCCATCAGCGACTCGAGGTCATTCTGAAGGTTGTCCTCCGGCCACAACTCTTGGTCTATCTTGTACAACGCAACCTTCAGTCGAGCGATGTACCCCAAGACACTGTCAAGACGAGCTTCAAGTCACATAATATTCATCGCGGCTTCATCTTTGACGAGTGACTTTGTGGGGTCCAAGCCTGGTTCAATCCGCTCGGTTTCCCGCTCAAAATCCTGACAGAACTCTACACGAGGGTGAAAAATGAGTCAAAAGAAGAGTTATAAAAAAAAGCTTTCTAGATTCACTCGGATGAATAAAGGTACCTTCAAGCATGACGTACAACTTCTTGGCAAGACCTCCCAAGTAAACCTCTAGCTCGTCCCTCTTCCGAGTGAGATCATCCACATTGTCAGGCAAGGCTACCTTCTCTTCTCTGAGTTGGGCAGCTTCTTTCTTTGCCTCACTAACAGCAGTCTTCAGATTGGCATTTTCCTCTTCGAGTTTGCCTACTGAAGGCTGCTTCCTCTCAGCCAATTCAGTCTTCTCACGCGCCACCTTCTGCGCCCCCGCAAGATCAGTGTCCTTCTTCTCCAATGCCTGCTTCATGGTGTCTAAAAAAATAACATTCTTCAGTCATGCTTGGAGTTGACGGTTTTCACTATGCACATCTGTTCGAGTGAAGTCACTCGGTTCAAAGGATGGAAAAGAGGAATTACCAAATCATACAGTCAGCAAGCTGTTACCTCCCATGGTTGCTACTTCAGCCTGAGCATCCTTCAGATTTTTCCTGGCAAGCTCCAGGTCAAGCTTGAGTTGGAACTTCTCCTTCTCCAGGGTAGCATACTAAGTCCCAAGTTCACAAGATTTCTGCGATCAACAAAAATACAATTCAGTTGACAAAGACAAAGACCCTTTGCTTCCCAGTAAAGAAGAGCAAGTTCAGATTTCTATTGTTAAAGGAGTTCTAAGACCACTACCGAATCAAAACATTCGACGGCGGTCTCGGGGACTACACCTAGTGGGTGCACTCAGCGTGCCCCTACTGGTTCAATTTCCCACTTAGTATGACCTACCCGGCCCGAGATGAGAAAAAAATCCCTTGTTCTCAGACCCTCGCCGACTACCGCAGCGGTCTCGGGGACTACATCCAGTGGGTGCACTCAACGTGCCCCCACTGGACCAGTTACCCACTCGGCATGGCCCGACCGACCTGAGTGAAGAGCTAAAAACAAACATATCCTAAAGACCCCCACCAAATCAAACATTCGACAGCGGTCTCAGGGACTACACACAGTGGGTGCACTCAGCGTGCCCCTACTAGACCAGGAACCCACTCGACACGACCCGACTCGAGTGGAAGAACTACACAGAAAAAGAAAACACCCAATGGGTGTACAGATGCAAGGCACAGATCCATGATAGATGCACATTAAAGATTCCAAGATGCTCATCCACGGACATCTTATGAATAATAAAGCAGCAGTTTTTAGATAGCATGTCCTAGCAGAGCAAGGTTCAAGCCGAAGAAAAACCAATCGGAAATCAACTTACAATCATACTTACTCGAACATTGGTCTGGAGGGCAGAACTGGCGTCGTAAGCGGCCTTGCTGGTCTCATACACCACCTTCAGTCGGTCCATCATCAGGCCAGCTTGCATCATTGCTTCCTTGGAGGCTCCTGTTTGGTCTCCCGGGACGTGATGCAGAGTGAACTGAGATGATTATGGAGTTGATGACGCAGCTGTAGGGATCAGATTTTGGGGCTAGCCAGTCGGACCCAAAGTTTGAACAGTCGACACTGGAGGCTGGTCAGTCGACAGAGGGACAACAAAGGAAACAACAACTCGAGACGTGTCACCAAGTTCTTGAACAATGGGCTCAGACGGCCCCTTCTTCCTGCGCTCCTCGGAGGTTCATCCTCATCATCATTCGGAAGTTGGATAACATTTGTTGGCACTCAAATCACTCGACAATAAGATTCCAGTCGACCACCAAAACAATTGTCAATGCATAAACATGTCTACAGTACCATACATGCTCGAGAGGTGGCCACGTCCGCGGTATCCGCATCAGCCCGTTCCTTGTCAATCTCCATGGGAGACGTCGCAGAAGTAGCGGCCCTGGAGGTCCAAAATCTCACTCAGTCAAACAAATAAGGAAGTCCACAACATTAATGAAGGACAAGAGAAAATAGACACTTACGCTGAAGCAACGGACACGACCACCTTGATCCTGGACAGAGCCTTCCGAGGCTTGGGCGGAGCGACTTTGGCTTGCTTGGCGGTCTTCTCCGTCGGCTCTGGAGTTGACGTCCGAGGGCGCTTGGGAATCCTCTCTCTCAATGTCGCTGCCTTGCCGTGGCCGCCTGTAGGGTCTTGTGATTGCTTGAAGCATCGCTCGGAGCATGGTGGTGACTCGACCTCCTTGCTGTCCTCAGAATCTTCACTGTCGTCATCATGTCGTCTGCATAGTCAATATCAGTGCTCCCGCATTCACTCTCTGCCCCTCCAAGGGGCTGCTCTCCATTCGGCACATGCGAGTACATCTTCGTGAAAACCTTCAAGACACAAGTCACAAATGTTAGTCGGATTCCAGAATAACTGCGTATTGGAGAATACAAGACATAAACACTTGACAAAACATGCCTGACCTCTCCTGGGGCGTTCTGGGCATCGAATGGCAAGATCCTCTTGGCTCCGCGGGGATTGTCCTTGTTGCCAGTGATGCTTCGCAACCACTGAGTCATCGTCTCCTCGCCGACCTCCTCCGGGTGGGTCCGAGCGGTGTCTTCAGAATCCGAGTACATCCACATGCGGTGGTCGCGAGCTTGCAAGGGTTGGATGCGTCAACTGAGGAACACCTCCAACAGATCCATGCAGGTCACTCCGCCCTGGACCAATGCAACGACCGCATCGACCAAAATTGCTACCTCACCCTTCTCCTCAGGGGATACAGTCAATGAACAAGGGCTGCGGAGTCTTTCCAGAGAGAAAGGAGGAAGGCCAGCCAACTGACCAGGAGTCGGGATACCTTTGCAGTAAAACCAAGTCGACTGCCACCCTCTAGCCGACTCAGGAAAAGTCATAGGAGGCAAAGTGCTCCTACCCCTCATCTGGATTCCTAGCCCCCCCCCCCACACACACACACACATCTGAATCACATGCGTCCTCTCGTCAGTCGGATTAGCTTTCTTCACCGACTAGGATCGGCAAGTGAAGATGTGCTTAAACAATCCCCAATGCGGGCGGCACCCCAGGAAGTTTTCGCACATAGAAACAAATGCAGCAAGATAAGAGATGGTGTTGGGAGGAAAATGGTGGATTTGAGCACCGAAGAAGTTCAAAAAACCTCGGAAAAACGGGTGAGGAGGCAGAGAGAAACCTTGATCGACGTGTGTCATGAGGAGAATGCGCTCGCCCTCGCGCGGCTCGGGCTCGGTCTCCCCCTCTGGCAGCCTCCAAGACCCCTCAGCAATCAGGCCATCGGCGGTGAGATCCACCAGATCTTCCTCCGTGACGAAAGAGGGGATCCAATCCCCCTAGATCCAACCAGGCGGCAGAGCGGACTGTGAGGTAGACCCCTTTGCCGCCTTCTTGCCCTTAGCCATCGCCTTCTTTGCGTGCTCTAGAGCCACAGTCTTGTCCTTCGCCATTGATGCGGAGTTCGAGAGGAGTGGGTTGAAGGGGGTGGCGCTGGGAGAGACGAGGTGGAGAAGCAGAGAGGAAAGGGGTGAATGGAGAGCACAGTACCTCGCATCGGCAGCATCGCCTTTTATGGCCACACTTCCGGGTGGCTGACCCGTGGGCCCGTGCAATCCTAGCGCATCCCACAACTGGCGCAGGCCCGATACGTGGCGGAAAAGGCAGCATGAGGATCGAGGAGTCCCTATCCACCTGCCCCGCCTACCGCGCCGCGTCCCGTCCCGCGCGCTTCTCCAAATTTCAAATCCCGTGAGATCCGGGCACCGCAAAGCAGTCGATCACACCGAAGATATCCAAATCCAATCTACTCGAAGACATAAATCATAGTTCACTCGGAAATTCCAGAAGCCAAAATCGATCAAGGCGACTGACAAAGGGTTAAAATACCAGCATGCTTTCAGGCCCGTGAGGAAATGTCTCCGAGACATTGAATCGGGTCGGAATCAACTTCAACCCTTCTTCACTCGGTCCTCAATCCATTCGGGGCTAATGACGATGACATGTACCTAGGGTAGGGTCTTAGGCCTGACCTAGACGCTCTACCCAAGGACGCTACACAAGAGTCCAAGGCCTACAAGGTTCAACAGAAGATACCGACTGAAATCCTCATGAAGTACAATCCACTCGACAGAAGGTTCCACTCGAATATCCCAATTCCACTCGACCATGGATATTTCACTCGACCATACAAGAGTCCACTCGGAGTACAGAATACCTAGAGTCACCCGAGGATGGCAACAGCCAGGCATTCCCTCTGTCGTCATAAAGACCATTTAATACGGGCGTTACCAGGAACGTTCAAGACTTGACTCTCATTGAACCCTGGTGTAACTGAGGACAGTAAGGGGTCGGCGCACTCAATATAATCCGCCCCTCCCCTCTTGCACAAGGGTTCGCACCCCCTGTAACTATTCAACACTCCAATCGACAAGCCTTTGCGGCACCGAGACGTAGGGTTGTTACCTCCTCCGATAGGGGCCTGAACTCGTAAAACTGTGCGTACAACCTCGCCATAGCTAGGACAGTGCCCTCTCCTACGTACCCCCCCCCCATCTGTATTGTCAGATCCATTCCCACGACAATGATGATGGTGGTGATGGTGGCTCGGCAGCATTTGATGCCGTTTTGAGATGCCCGGGTGAGTCGGATTTTTTTTCCCGATCAATGAATGTGTAGTCTGCCTGGGCATTTGCGACCAGTTTGAGGCATCTGGGTGGATCGGAATTTTTTTTACAATCAGTGACCAGGTCGTCTGCTCAGGCGTTTGAGGATGGTTTGAAGCATCTGTCTTTTGATGCTCTAAATGCGGAAAATTTTCCAGTTCTCTAATGGGTGGATGATGGCTGGATGCGTTCATGAATTGGTTAATGCATGCTTGATCGGTGCCGGCACATATTTTATATTTTTTGAAATGAATGTATACAGATTGGTACAAAGTATAGGACTGTAGTTTTATTCGGCAAACTGATCACTGTTGTTTGCCCCTTGCTACTGTCGAATGACTGAAAAAACCAAGTCTGAACTTTTTTTCCTCTTGAGCCATTGTAAGACGTTGGATCTTATTTGGATGGTAGATGTACAGCCGCATGTTACGGCTAACCTGCCTGAAGGCATGTCACCCGATCCCAGTCCCGTCCCTCCTCCCGACGGCTACCCTACCCACATCGCCACCATCTAGATCCGGTGGCCCCACGCGGATATGTTCTTGAAAGATTACCTATGAAGATGCCCACCTCAAATCAGCACCCCCAACCTCACAAAACCAAACACAAAATCGATAACTAAAACGATGGGGTGATTGTGGCGGGCCGGGGCAGAGCTATCCACGCGCACCTGGTGAAGGGATCTACCGGGAAGACGTGACGAAGGTTGCACCCTGTCCAATCGCTCCGTGCGCCGCAGCCGCCGACGTCACCATGGATCACACCTGACAGCTGATCGATCAACACCCACCCCATCGGAGAGGTAAAAAGCACGCACCGCTCGCAAAGAAATTATCCACAAGAAAACTTCTGGACCATGGTATAGGATCCATCTATCTACTACTCCCTCTGTCCCATAATGTAAGACATTTTTGACACAAGTGTAGTGTCAAAAAAGTCTTATATTATGGGACAGAGGGAGTAGGATCTATCTATCTACATGTACCGGTAGTCCATTTCGGTCAGCTCCGTGAGAGTCTGGCGAGCCAGACCCACATGACCCCCGTATTTGTACCATACCTCTGCATCATACGGTGGCCCGTAGATAGTGCTATTACGGTAGTACGAGCCATATCGCTGCTCTCGGTAAATACCGTGATTGTTCTCAATAGTATTGAGCTGTTTATATACAACTTGTACAAGTTCAGTTCACATCAAGAGATGGTGGATAATTAAGAGTGAGGTCTGTAGACCTTCTAGTACTCACTTCATTCCTAAATCAGTGTCTCAATTTTAGTACAACTTTGTACTAGAATTAGTATAAAGTTAAGACACTTATTTTGATACAGTGGGAGTACATTCTAGCACTAAGCCGAGCACTAACTTAATACAGCTAACATGATTTGTGGTAGAGTAAGCACCGTGATCGCTCCCCTAGACGCGTCTCTCTCATTTCTTCCTCTTCTCGACAACCAGAAGCGGTTCGCCTTGGCTACATCCAACGCATACGCTCCTCTAAGAAAAACAAGATTTGCGAGAAGTTAAACTGGTAAGCAAAGGAAGATGATGGGCAAGGACAATAGATCCAAGCGCTACAAAAGATGAATGTTTGTCTTATTACCAAAAGACAGCTGATGCGTATGCGTGTTTAATAAAGAGATTTTTTACAGTACATCGTATTACCGTTGGGACCGGGTAGTATTGAATTATCTTGCCGTTGATTAGCTGGGTAGTTTAACTCTTGTTATTCTATATATAGTGTCAAAAAGGCTAGCATTGCATACTGAGCGAGCATGCAAGTATTGTCTCACTAGAGCCAGAGCGCGCCGGCGGCCTTGAGCATGGGCACGAGCTCGCCGGCGAGGTGCATCGCCATGACCCTTTTGGTGCCACCGACAAGGTTCCCGCCGATGAACACCGCTGGAACCACCGGCGGGCCGCGGCCAAGTCTCCTAGCGAGCTCCCTCTCCATCTCCCTGCCCCGGGGATCCTTGTCCAGCTCGTACACCGCTGCGTGGACGCCGAGGCCGCTGAGAAGGGACGTCACGGAGTGGCAGATGCAGCATCTGCTCGACGTGAACACCACTACCGCCCGCTCAGACGCCAGCTTCGCCACCTGCTCCATCTATTCCTGATGATCGCTCGCTGGTGATTTCGCTATCTGACTGTGCTTATATCAGATTATCTGGAACCGGAAGGTGGTTGCTCTGGTTTGTTTGTTGCTGCTAGCCGGGTGGCTCCCCTTTTATAGGCTCGGCTCCAAAAGGTTGTGCTGATTTTGCCATATATGGATAACTAGCAATTGGTATCTTGCTCTCAACTTGTTCACTACACAACCTTCATTGCTTCTTGCTTCTTGCTTCTTGCTTCTTGTATAAAAGAACACATTTTTTAATCCAGCGTAGCCTGAAGGTCGGCTGGTTCTGGATAAGGAAAAATGAGTTTATGTGGTGCCATGCCATGGAACAATGGAATCTCTTTCCACTTCTCAGTTTTTCTTTTTCCTTTTTGCGAGGGCTTTCCACATCTCAGTTGACCTCGAAAACTTCTATGCCTAAATCTACAAATAAAATAAAACATGTCAATTCATCATGTATGGGAAATTAGACCTGTATTAATATATTTTGAGCATGTCTTATGAGTAGAAAAAAGCATTCTTCAGTTATGGTTCAAAAGCACATTCTTTAAAGTATATGTACAGGCGTGTCAAAACATACCAAGCTCAAACGCTGCGATTGCATTCAACGTACTTGTCTTGCACACTAGAGGGTGTGAGATTAGTGTAACCTTCACTGCAAATCTCTGGTGCAATATACATGCCATTTCCTCTGATACTCTTCATTTTGTTTGGGAGTTTCATCCCTGATGAAACATTCTCTCTACATGGCTTCTAACTTCACTCATTTTACTGTACGTATAGTACAGAGGCTCAGAACAAGCACAAAATGGCGCTAACGTCGACACGGATGGCAGCAGTACGGCACAGGGATCTAATTCCACCGGCTAAGGAGAGAGAGGTGATTTGTACAGGAAGAAGGATCAGCTTCCCTTGGCGTTCAGAATAGCATCTTCAGGCAGAGAGGGCTTCCAGTCTCATTCAGTCCATCACACTCTCTTCTGACCCTATCCGCGACAGTGGAATCAGTGCCATTCGTAATTCTCTGTCGTCTCGCAAGATTTCAATGTTCGTCCTGTTTTATGTCCTTATCAAATGCACAAGCATTCGCCACACCATGATCCAGCACATGCTGTGCAAATGAGGCTGTACAACAGTAGCAGTTGATATGCTGCAACGTAGAATCTATTCTTCTTGATTCTCCGATGTGGTGCAACCCTACAGGGCAAGCAGATGGCAATGGAGAATATTTGAATAGATATGTATCCTTTATCCTCAGTTATCCCACCGGCACTGCCGACTAATGTACAACTTTGCATCTTGGGAATCCAGGTTCCAGCATGATTTCGATCAGTTCCTGGCTCCTCAGACCTTCAAAGGGCAGCACTCTTTTGATCACAAATGCATATCTGACGCCAAGGCACCTACAGAGGCGAGACGAAATGCTGAGAGAAAATATAAGAATATCTTTCAGTAGAAGCGAAGAATCACAATAAGCTAGATAGTGAAAAAACCACGATACTATCAAATGTTTTTATTATTTGAGCCTGTGATGCCATCAGGTACATCAATTATGGCGTGCCTACAATGTCGACAGAGCTTCATATACAATTCTCACTAGAGTAAAGGGGGGCACATTCCAAAGGCGAAACCTTACTTATCCTCAGGAGACATCCTACAGCACCCAGTGTGTCTACATTACATGAAATATTTACACAAAACACAAAATAATATACTTTACAGTTTACCCTCAGCTAAAGGGTTAGATAGACTCCACAGGATATCGCTTCTGTGGATATCTTGATAAGATGATCGTTCCATCAAATTGAAGAATGTCACCATAGGCTGAGGTGGATGCGCCAATCACAAATTGGCATGTTCCCCTTGAATCAGCATGTAGGTTAACACCATAATACTCAAGATGATCTGCCACACTTCTCCCGTAGACCGATCTATTCAAGCAAGAACAAAGCATAAGCAAAATATGGAGAGGCATACTTTTACAACAAATGTGAGAGGCATGTCAATACCTGCTGCAGGTTGGGTCCTCTCCTGAACAATCACAGACTGTCTCATTCCTAGTAACCACATTTCCTACTATGGTCTCCCGAAGCCAAACCTGATGACAGATAATTGTGGAACAAACGTATAACTTAGAAACTATAACTTAACAGACTCTTTCTACAAGACAATCAATTTACTGTGGAATTCTTTTCAAGTAACAGCATTGACCTCTCTTGCAAAGTGGTGATATGTCCATTCGCCTAGGTAATAAAAGTATGGTGGCAAATGTGGAACAATATCATTTTCATGGGTCACGCGGATTGTTCTTGGAACCTGCTCATTGAAGTATTCAGCAAAAGCAGGATTGCCTACCCGAGGCTGTCCAAAAGTTATGAGCTGAACTTCGTGTGACCCCCATTTAACCTAGAAAATAAAAAGCGAGAAATCAGTTGACTGAATCTCATATACCTACATATAATATAATAGACAGGGTTTTATTGTGAAAAAAGGATAGCTTTGTTCTTGCTTTGTTGGATTTACATGCAATGTCAAAACGCATGATCCACATTGGACATATGAAATAATTTAGATCAAAATCGGAATTCAGCTGTTTATGGCATGCTTTGAATTAAACTGAAAACCAGTCCTGCATGTACTTCCATAACATCGCACAGAAAGTACCCAGAATTGACGATACATGTCCAAGTAACACACGATCCTCAAAGGTACTTACAGAGAGATCAAGGGCACAAAATGAAGCTAAAGCCCCTCCCATAGAGTGACCTACAACATTTATGGGTAGTCTTCCATATGTCTTCCATGCCCACTGAACAGATTTCAAGATCTCATGCCGCAGAGTTGTATTATAATATGCAGAATAAAATCCATGGTGGACCTGCAACATGAGAAAAACATAAAGTGAACAAGTGATTTCAAACTCATTTGTATTTCGTAAAAAAATAATACTCCCTCCGTCCAAAAATAAGTGACTCAAAAGTGAGTCAACTTTGTACTAAAATTAGTACAAAGTTTAGTCATTTTTGAGTCACTTATTTTGGGACGGAGGGAGTAGAAAATTGGCCGGTGGAGATTGGAGATACCATTGCATCCGGCATGCCTGGATAAGTTACATCTAGCTGCTTCCAGAAGAGATCTTCAATCCAATTTGAGGCGCTTCACAAGTAAATTTTCATGTTGGAATGAATGGTCATGAGAAATATATTATGTATTATATTTTAAAGTAAACACTGCTATGTCTAGAAACTATTCGCCAGAACAGGCACAGATGAAAGATGTGCCCACATGGTATAAATTTTGGCAAGCAGTAAGTTATATGTAAGTAACCAGCAATTGTTTGTACCTGTGTTCTTGGGTGCCTCTAAAAGCAATTATTATGGATCGTGGATCAGGGGCAACTCCAACAAAAGCCTGCTCAAAATTAATATTTTTATATATGACTATATGAGCATAATTGTCATTTAAAACTATATGATCATGAGAAGACGTGAACACAAAAGTATTGAACCTGTAAACATTTCTCTACATCTACAATGATCTCTATCATCTGAAAACCCTGCATTAATAATCAAACAAAGAACGTGGTTATGAACAGTTTGTACAAGCAGCATGAGAAGCCAAGTCTATTTTTTGTCTCATGGATTGTACCTTCGTGTGACCTTCACACCTTGGACAAGTCCATGTCAAAAGTGAGGTTAGGTCGGATGTATAAACCTGGAATTCATTTAGGCAAGCCAAGTCATAAAAAGAATTTTTGAGTCACACAAGGATATTCCCGCCACAAAACTCCTCAAGCTAGGAGTTTGAGGAAGTAATTTGAGTAGTTCTTAAGTAAATTACGTGCTACACCCTCCGATCCAAAATAAGTGTCGCAGTTTTGAGCTAAGGTTGAACCCAATCTTAGTTCAAAACTGCGACACTTATTTTGGATCCGATGGAGTAGTATATATTGTTCAAAGAGGAACTTACAGCAGATGCATATTCGACAAGAATATGAGCAAGAGTACTATTGTAAGAGTAACCACCATCAGATTGCTTCATCCTGAGCTCTGCATTGTGCAAAGAAAGTGTAAACAACTTTCTGCTACATTATGCAAAACAATGAAGGGCTTTATGCTTATTGCCATGGTAGCAGTTCAAGGAATCTACATATCAGATACTAATGTTTGGTTTTGCGATATCCAACAGCATTTTCCAGTCTCAGCAACAGCAATGATGAGAAGGTAGCCCACTGATCTCACCTTTCATGCATGGTTGTTTCTACGAGATTTGCACAGGCGCTGGAGTATTATTTATCAAGGCACGAATCGCTTGCTATATCACTGTATTGCTTGGTGGCACGACAGTAAGCAAGTGAAATATGCCAAGCATACATCTGAACTTGAGAACGCATGAAGCATCTGAACTTTACTGTTCCCAACCAAATTTCCCACAGATTACACGAAATCTTTTGCTCTAGCAGTCCCTGCACTAGAGTTTTGATCTCCCCTTAGCATACCATTCATCATTCCTGCCTAATAAACTTTAAATTTCGCTAAATCATTTCTATCTTGTTCCCTTCTCACATTGCTCCCAGCACAGCCGGTGGAACTAATAACTCCTGAATCTCGCTCGATTTTTCCTCAACCCCAACCAAAACTCCGGCGGAATCAGCTACAATCATGGCACGGAACCACGCGCACCGGGCACGCGCAGCAATGAAGCGTTTCATCTACGGAAGCAAGATGAGACTGGGGAAAAAGTCAAGAGATCGTCACCTCCTCCTTCCACCGCCGCCGTTGCTGCGTCCGCGGGAGAGAGCACGAGAAGAAAAAGTCCCGTGAGGGCCAGCAGCACCGCCGCCGCGCTCGCCGCCCGCCTTAGCGGCGCCATCGCCGACGTCTCTTTCTTTCCCTCTCTCAGCAGCACCAAAGGGAGACGTGTGATGAGCAAGGAAGAGGACGAGAAAGTAGGAGCAAAACTTAGAACTTTCTTATGAGGGTTGTTACGTGAAACTGTGAAACGGTTGACAGGGACTAGGACCCGTTTTCGTTTTACACCTCAGAGCACTAGGACGTGTTTGGTAACTTGCGTAGAGGCCAATCAGACTCATGCAGAAAAAAAAAGGATGTTTCATTTCTTGTGTTTATTGTTTTTTCTTACGGATCCATGCGTTCATTGTTAGGCCTGCATCCCACGGAACTTTAAAAGGTTCTCAGCCAGGCCCGCTAGAAACATCTAAATCAGTTGTTTTTCCAAAGCCAGGCACGTAGGCGGCGGCTGCTGCACGGGAGAAGCCACGCTTGAGAAGTCACATTGCTTCCCGAAGCGCCGGCAATAATTACCCCCCACCTTCCCTCATCGCTCTCCCTCCTTCTCTCCACTCTCCCACTCTCATAGGCGGTGACGGCGTTCAGCGGATAGGAGAACAGCAAGGCGACCACCGGCATCCTGTAGCGACCCGACCCGAATGGATCAAGTCTCTGTGCTTAAGTGTCATCCCTGGATCGGTATGCTGACACACACAGTACTCGAAGGATTTATAACAGAGGTAAATCACATGTATAAAGTAACGTAAATACTATTACCTCAATCCATATAGCGGAAGCAACAAGGTTGTGGATTCCCATCAACACCAACGGCAAAGTTGAGTGTAGAAATCGTAACCCTAACGTATCACTTACTCGTCGTAAGAAACCTACAACATGAGACGTTGCAGCCCGAAACGGGTCAGTACATTGAATGTACTGGCAAATTCACACCATAGAGAAAATGATGAACAATGGCTATCACTACATGCATATATGGCTGGTGGAAAAGCTCTATGGTTATAATGTTTTTGCGAAAAGCCAATTTTTCTCTACTGCAAAGGAATAAATTTTATTTAACTATCATGGTGGTTGTTAAACATTGAGAATGGTTGACAACATTCTCAATCCCAATTAAGCATCATCATTAAAACCCAACAAATTATTTATGTAACGTGATGAGACCAACAGGATAATCCAAGAACTAGATACTCAGGATGTCCATAATCGGGGACACGACTAATCATGATTAGTTTGTACACTCTGCAGAGGTTTGCGCACTTTTCCCCACAAGACTCGATCACCTCCGTTGGTTTTCTCGCACTACATGGTGTTTGAGAAACGGATGACCGAGACATAGTCTTTCAGAAGCGCTAGCACCTTACGTTGGATAGACCGGTACACCTACTTTCCCCTACATCTGCTAGTCTACCCTGTAAGAGTTCGCACGACTTAATCAACTATGCCAGAGCCCATAATGGCTTGTGGCTGCACACGGAAGTTTCTAGCATGAACAATCTTATGATCCCTTTGAGCCTGGGTGGCGGACCGTAGGATGATCACACGGTATATCCCCGGGATCTCCTAGGACAACACTGGTATATCCCCAGGTGTCCGGGCAAGTCCACTGGTATATCCCCAGGGTGCCCCTAGCAATCCACCCAGATGTGTATTTAAGTTGCCACCTTAAGTAAACCATTAATTAACAATCTCACATCTATCATGGATACTCTCAAAACCCAATTCACGTCTACGAGCATAGCATGGCAGTATAAGCATAGCGTAATAGTAACTCCCAAGGTTTCAATGTAGGGCAATAGGTTCCTACCTCATAAACTACTTCCCAATACCCACATGTTATCAATCCTACTCATGCAATGTTTGAGGGTGAAACTAATGCATAAAAACTGGGTATGAAAGGAATATGATCAAAGTGTGAACTTGCCTGCAATGTTGATGAAGATGATTCACACTCAACACACTTGATAGATCTACTCGTCACACTCCGGTCAATCTATCGTAAGCAAGCAATAGTAACCACACATAAGCAATCACTCAGAAGATCAGAAAGATCGAAGAAGACGATTCAGAAAACATCAAAACCAAGCGAATAACTCTTGCAACATAAAAAAATTTCTAACAGTACCAAAATTATGTGAATTTGGCCTTATCAGAAATTTTAGGTCAAGAGCTTCAAATTGCAAAAAGAATCAACTCAAACGGAGCTACGAAACTCAAGTTATGATCAAACGAAGTTTGAATTCAAATCTGGTCTAATTCAAATTTTAAACTTTCAAAAACATGTTTGAGTTGTTTTACTGGATAGAGGGGATCATAACGAAGATGTGGGCGTTGGTTTCGTTGAATTTGGATAAACGAGTAAAAAGTTGTAGTCGTTTGAAAATCAGCGACTAATCTGTGAAGGAAATATTCACAAACGGGTCCCTGGCAGAAAATAATAATAAAAAGAAAAAGAAAAATTATACTGTACGAACGTTCGCTATGAAACCCTAACGAATGAAAATTGTTCACTGTGAATACCTAACCAGTGAGAGTTCGTAAAATAAGTCTAACTAAAAATTAAACCGGCTAAAAAGAAAACCGAAAAAAAACCTAGAAGGGATAAACCGGACCGGGACGGTTTATTATCGGTTCGGGGGTTTTCCGACGAAAACCAGGGCGGGCGGTTTTCGACGGGCGGCGGGGCGGATCCGGCCGGCGGCGAACTCCGGCGCGGGCGTCCGGGCGGCGGTGGCGTTCGGCGATGCGGGGCAAGCGGCGTGGCGCGGAGGTGAGCGCGCGGCGAGGCGGCGGAGGGGCGCGGCGCAGGCGACGCGGGCTAAGTGCGGCGGGGCGGCGCAAGCGGCGAGATCCCGCGGCGACGGCGGCGCGTGAGAAGAGGAAGGCGGCGGCGCAAAGAGGAACGGGGCCCAGGGCCTCGGGTTTTATAGGGGAGGGAGGAGGTGGCGTGGAGGAGGGGGCAGAGGAGGCCGGCGACGACACGGAGGCGGCGGCGATGCCGTGCGGGCGGCGGACTCTGAGCCGAGCTCGGGGACGAGCGGGAGTCGGGCGGGCTGGGCCGCGGCCTGGCAGGGAGCTGGGCCGGCCCAGTTCGGGAGAGAAGTTTTTTTTTGAATAAAGATTTTTTTCAGACGAACAAAAATGAATAAAAAGAAATAGAAATATTATATAGGCATATAGTATATCAAAAATTTCAGAAAAAGATTTCCTACAAGATGAACATTTTTGTAGCACCAAATAAAATACCAAAAAATTCATATAAATCAAACATTGCTGCTGCTCTAATAAAATCCAGAAAAATCATTTTTAAAAATCCCAAAATGATTTCAAATTTATTTCTCTCCAATTTTCTGTTGTAGGGAATCATGTTACCCTAATTTCCATATATTTTATTTTTGGATAAAATAATTTGAATAAAACTCAAATAAGCCAATTTGAAAATATAATTTCGAATGGATTTTAAATTTGAGTTCTTTGAAACTCCCAACTCCTATTTCATATAATTTGAAGAAGTCATTTTATCTTCTCTCGTGAAAATCATTGAGCTGCATGAAGTTTTCAAATGAAATTCAAATATTTTCAACACCCCTTGTCATTTAAATAAATAGAAGAAGTCATGTCATCTTCTCTCTAGGGTTTTGTGTTGGAAAGAATTTGAATTCACGGTTTTCATAAAATGAAAAAAACTGAAAGTTTGGGAAAGTCCTTTTATTCCCTCTTATTTAACTTTCAAGAAGTTTCGAATTTCACTCAATCAATCACACAACAAACAAACAATCAGTCAAATCTATCTATTTATTATAACATTCCAAAATTTGACCTCCTCGGTCACTATTTTTCATTCGATCCATGTTCTAGGAGAATGGGGAATCGGGGTAAATAGCCATATGACTAATCATAATATCATCATGAGTTTCTAGTAGCGATGGATTTTAGAGTTCCGATCCGGATTAAATACAAGGGAAATGGGGATTAGGGGTTAAACTTATATAGTAGTTTCTAATCTTAGCCCTGGCGACCCTGGAGGCGGTTGCAGTGGCGAGTGCCCTTGGCCTTGTTCTTGTCCTCTGGCTGGACCACCATCTCGTTGTCCTCGCCGGAGTCCAAATCGATTGGCAAAGCACGGTGGCCTGGCTCCGGTGCCCTGACAACCATCTCCACCGCTTCTTCTTCCTCCTCCACTTTGTGTTGTTCATAACACCATAAACTTTGTGCTCTTCATAACGCAGATCCAGACGAAGAACAAGGACAAGGAGGTGGTGCCTCCCATGGACAAGGGCAAGGAAGTGGTGCCGCTCTTGGAGGTTGTGCCAGCCACGCGTGAGGAGATGCCGCCCACAGATGACGATGTGGTGCCGGAGGAGCCCCCTCAGTGGCAAGCGTCGGAACTACGGGCAGTACCATGAGAAAGGTGGGCTAACTCACTTCTGCAAGATGATCCTTGCCCGGAAGCTCGAGTGCATACCAATGCTTGTAGACGTCCATCAGATCAAGATCAGGTACGTGGTGGCCTTCAAGTTACTGACTCCCAACGCGCTCAAGGTCATCGTCTCCAACGACGACGACCATGGGCGGTTTCAGGCCCCAGGCAGGCAGGGCCTTCGTCTGGGGCGTGCTGGGGTGATCCTTCATTGATTGTAACACAAAGTGTACTGTACATCACTGTAGCACACTGTAGATGCAAGGCTTGCCTGGGATGTTGTGTGATGCTAGGTCCGCTACTAACGACGACGACGTTGAAGTGGTGACCAAGTGCGGAAGGCACGATGACACCTTTGCCATGAATGTCTAGGACAACTCTCTGTTGCTCCAGCTGGTTTAGTATCGACTATATCATACTACTTTGCTTGAAAATTGCTATGTTTAAGTGTGGAACTATGTTACAAACTGCTCGCTATGCATGGTTTAGAACTGTGTTAATATGCTATCTCTTATGTGTCTGAGGGTTGTTCTACACGCCCCTGTGTGCTGGTAACCTCACCACCTCGCCAAGGAGGTTACCAGACAAAAAGCGTTGCATGAAACCAAACACCATGCCTTGTATTTCTGCCTAAACAAGCGGGCAACCAAACATGTCACCTTTCATTACGCCTCACGCATGCTAGAGGGTATGCACACAAACAAACAACACACATATGTTGTTGTTTTTTACCTGTTTCCCCTCAGCAAGGCCCAACTGGGTAAAGCATGCAATGCAGGCATAAGTTGCTATGAGAACCAAACACACCCTAGTGAAAGCACAAGTGCTCCCTGGGTGATTTTGGTAATTAATGTCAATACATCTCTTGTTGGACTAATATTTTCATCTAGTATATTTCAAAAAGTTCAACAAAGGCGTGGCATGGACAAGAGGATGTGGAACCCCTTCAAGATGCTAAGGACAAAGATTGGCAAAAGCTCGAGACTCTTCATTTCTATTTTAGTGATCCAAGATCACATTGAGTCCATAGGAAAGTCCAATACTATTAAAAGGGGATGAGGTGTTGCTTAAGGATCTACTTGCTCAAAGTGCTTAGTGATATGATCCAAAGACCTCGACCACTTTTTCAAATCCAGATATGTCCTAAAACCTAAAGTCAAACTCAGCCCCACAAATTTGATTCACCCGGCACCACCGAGTTCACTTGACATAGCCACTGCCAGAAATCCTAATCATTTCGGTCTCACCGAGATGTCCTTGCAAACTCTCTGTTGCATGTTGCAATTATTTCGGTCTTACCAAAATATGCAATCGGCCCCACCGAGTTTGCCTGACCAACTCTCTGTTTGCTTATTACTGAAATCGGTCTTACCGAGTTCATGTAATCGGTCAAACCGAGATAAGGTTTTTCCCTAACCCTAACACATCGGTCCCACCGAGTTGATCATGTCGGTCCCACCGAGAATCCTAATGTTCACATTTTTTGACTGAATCAGTCTCACCGAGTTCACCTATTCGGTCTGACCGAGTTGGCTCAAATGTGTGTAAGGGTTAGATTTTGTGTGGAGGCTATATATACCCCTCCACCCCCTTCTCTATTCAAGAGAGAGCCATCAGAACGTGCCTACACTTCCACTACTCATTTTCTGAGAGAGAACCACCTACTCATGTGTTGAGACCAAGACATTCCAATCCAACCACAAGAATCTTGATCTCTAGACTCCCCCAAGTTGCTTTCCACTCAAATAATCTTACCACCATAGCCAAATCTGTGAGAGAGAGTTGAGTGTTGGGGTCATTTGAAGCACAAGAGCAAGGAGTTCATCATCAACACACCATCTATTACCTTTCGGAGAGTGGTGTCTCCTAGATTGGCTAGGTGTCACTTGGGAGCCTCCGTCAAGATTGTGGAGTTGAACCAAGGAGTTTGTAAGGGCAAGAAGATCGCCTACTTCGTGAAGATCTACCCGAGTGAGGCATGTCCTTCGTGGGCGATGGCCATGGTGGGATAGACAGGTTACTTCTTCGTGGACCCTTCGTGGGTGGAGCCCTCCGCGGACTCGCGCAACTGTTACCCATCCTGGGTTGAAGTCTCCACCAACGTGGATGTACGATAGCACCACCTATCGGAACCACGACAAAAATCTCCGTGTCTCTAATTGCGTTTGCGCACTCCAATCCCATTCCTTTACTTTCTTGCAACTTGCATGCTTTACTTTTCCGCTGCTCATATAATCTTTCCATGATTGCTTGAAATGTATTGTGAATGCTTAAACTTGTGCTAAAACTCAACCTCAACTTGAAGAACTTAAAACTGCTACTTTTGCTTGTTGAGGGTCTAATCACCCCCCCTCTAGACACCTCTTCTCGATCCTTTTAATTGGTATCAGTGCATTGGTCTCCATTGCTTTGGTTTAATCACCATTGGAGGAAGATGGATGAGTCTACGATGGGGAGTTTTAGACGTAGAGTGCCTATGCTTGATGGGGAGTTCTACAATGCTTGGAAAAATGAGATGCTTGAGATTTTCAATGAATATCACTTGAACAAGTACATTACTAGCTGAGGGAGTCCTGGATTTGGGGGTGTTCGGATAGCCAAACTATATCTTCAGCCGGACTCCAGGACTATGAAGATACAAGATTGAAGACTTCGTCCCGTGTCCGGAAGGTTCTTTCCTTGGCGTGGAAGGCAAGCTAGGCGTGCGGATATTCAAGATCTCCTACCAATGTAACCGACTCTGTGTAACCCTAACCCTATCCGGTGCCTATATAAACCGGAGGGTTGTAGTCCGTAGGACGAACACATCATAACCATCATCATACCCATAAGCTAGCTTCTAGGGTTTAGCCTCCTTGATCTCGTGGTAGATCTACTCTTGTACTACCCATATCATCAATATTAATCTAGCAGGAGTAGGGTTTTACCTCCATCGAGAGGGCCCGAACCTGGGTAAAATAAAGTGTCCCTTGTCTCCTGTTACCATCCGACCTTGACACACAGATCGGGACCCCCTACCCGAGATCCGCCGGTTTTGACACCGACATTGGTGCTTTCATCGAGAGTTCCTCTGTGTCGTCGCCTTTAGGCCCGATGGCTCCTTTGATCATCAACAACGATGAGGTCCAGGGTGAGACTTTTCTCCCCGGACATATCTTCATCTTCGGCGGCTTCGCTCTGCGGGCCAACTCGCTTGGCCATCTGGAGCAGATCGAAAGCCACGCCCCTGGCCATCAAGCCAGGTGGGGAAGCTTAAACTACACGGCAGATACCCTCGGAGACCTAATCTTCGACGGATTCAAGCCATAGCCAAGCGCGCCGCACTATCTTGAGGGGCATGATATAGCTCTGCCTCCGAACAGTGTCCTGGAGGCCGCATACGCTCCGGCCCCGATCCTCGATCTGGAGCCCGCTGCGTTCTTTGAGGATGAACGGTTGGACGTCACCTCGGGTGCTGCGATCTTAAAAGCCATTGATCCAAACGCAAGCCCCGCACTCCGCATGGCACATGACTCCAAGGAGCCGGACTCTTCTCCGAACTCCGAACCTCCCGCGCCCCTGCCAATCGAATCAGATTGGGCGCCGGTAATGGAGTTCACCGTCGCGGACATCTTTCAGTATTCGCCTTTCGGTGATATTCTAAAATCTCTCAAGTCTCTCTCTTTTTCAGGAGAGCCCAGGCCGAACTGTGGCCTGCGAGGTTGGGATTCGGACGACGAAGAAATTCAAAGCCCACCCACCACCCACTTAATAGCCACTGTCGACGATTTAACCGACATGCTCGACTTCGGCTCCGAAGACTTCGACGGTATGGATGACGAAGACGGAGACGAACGGGAACCAGCACCCATAGGGCACTGGACCTCCACCCCACTTAATGACGTATTCATGGTGGATACACCTGAAAAAACTCACAATGAGGAAGAAGGGGGCGAAAAGAAGGGTAAACCCTCCGAAAAGCACTCAAAGCGGAGACGTAAACGCCGAGCAAAGCCCCGCCTCGATCAAGACCCAGCCATAGAGCAGGACGAGCCGGCAGATGACGAACGCATCCTAGAACAGCCGTCCGAACTGGGTAACACGGGCAGAGAGGACGAACAGTCCTCCCCCGGTCATAACAGAACTCCGGACGATACCACGCTGGATAACATCATGGAGCAGAAGAATCTCCAAGAAAGGCTCGTCGCCACAGCACGAAGCCTGAAGAAGTAGAAGCAAAAGCTAAAGACGGCGGAAGATGCACTCAAAACAAGATGGAGCAAAGTAATCAAGACCGCAGACAAATACGGCGGCAGCCGCCGCACCAAAAGCTATCCGAAGAGAAAGCTACTGCCCGAATTCGACCAGGAGGCCCTAGAGCCCCCAAACTCGAAAAACAAAAAGGCTACACGGTCGAATAAACGACCTCTCGTCCACTACAATATGGCAAACGGCGCCGCACTCAATGCGGCATGCGACACAATCAAAGACTCGCATCATGGCCCAGCCAGGTCCATTTACGGACCAAGAAAGCAAGCTCTCGCAAGCAATGCAAAAAATCCACCATCAGAATCCGGCACACCCAAATATAGGGGTGCCGCACACCCTCTATGTTTCACCGATGAGGTCGTGGAATATGAATTCCCAAAGGGATTTAAACCCGTTAACATAGAGGCGTACGATGGAACAACAGACCCGGGAGTCTGGATCGAGGATTATATCCTCCACATACATATGGCTAGAGGAGATGATCTCCACGCCATAAAATATTTACCCCTTAAGCTTAAAGGGCCAGCCCGGCACTGGCTTAAAAGCCTTACCGAAAACACAATTGGAAGTTGGGAAGAGCTCGAGGACGCTTTCCGAGCAAATTTTCAAGGGACCTACATCCATCCCCCGGACGCAGACGACCTCAGTCACATAACTCAGCAATCCGGAGAATCAACTCGGCAGTTCTGGAACAGATTCCTCATTAAAAAGAATCAAATAGTGGATTGTCCGGATGCCAAAGCCCTAGCGGCTTTCAGGCACAATGTCCGAGACGAATGGCTCGCCAGACACTCGGCCAGGAAAAGCCAAGAACAATGGCCGCACTCACAAGCCTCATGACCCGCTTTTGCGCAGGAGAGGACAGCTGGTTGGCACGATGCAGCCCCAGCGACCCAAGTACATCAGAAATCAGGGATGGAAACGGGAAACCACGGCAAAACAAGGACCTTTGCCGAATCAAAAGAAAAAGTCCGAAGACCACGACAGTCAATGCCGGATTCAAAGGCTCACGGCAAAATCAGACAAAATCACCCCCTCAGGATAATAGGGAAGATCCGTCCAGTCTAAAGAGAATCATGGACAGGATATGTCAGATACACAGTACTCCTGGAAAGCCTGCTAATCATACCCACAGAGACTGTTGGGTTTTCAAACAATCCGGAAGGCTTAACGCCGAACACAAGGGGCTCGACACACCAAGTGAGGAAGAGGACGAACCCCAAAAGCAGAACACCAGGAAGCAAAAGAACTTCCCGCAAGAAGTCAAAACAGTGAACTCACTTCACATAACAAGGCATGAGGCACCCATAAAGGTCCGCACATTCAAGCCTATCCCTCAGGAGTCTGGCCACTGGTCACTAAAGCCAATCATTTTTGATCAGCTAGATTATTCTCGCAATATTAAACACGCAGGCCGGACTGCCCTGATGCTTAATCCAATAATAGACGGATTCCAGTTTACCAACGTCCTTATGGACAGTGGCAGTGGACTAAATCTGATATATCAGGATACAATTCACCGCATGGGCATAAACCCAGCATGAATCCGTCACAGTAAAACCTCCTTTCAAGGAGTAGCACCAGGCCCGGACACCCACTGTATGGGTTTTCTCCGGCTTGTGGTCATATTTGGCTCTGCCAATAACTTTCGTCGCGAAAAGCTTATCTTCCACATAGTCCCGTTTTCAAGTCGCTATCAAGCACTAATGGGACGCGAAGCTTTCGCTCGCTTTAACGCAATACCGCATTATGCATCACTCACGCTAAAGATGCCCGGTCCTCGAGGCATCATCTCTTTAAAAGGAGCATACTAAACTACATCTCCTCCAAACGGAGGATTGTGCGGCCGCTTAAACGGCCGCCCAACAAAATGGCCTCGCCAGCCAAAAGACTTTTTCGATGTAAGTCACAAAAGGCCGCGGACCCGGACTCAATGAGTTCGGCACAAGCCCATTTTCCTTATAGGCTTGGTACGCCTCACCAGGGGCTGTACGCAGAGACAATAAAACTCGACCGTATCTATTTCTCCCTTCACATTTTATTTATTATTCTTTTTGATTCGCACGACCCATTTTTCAATTTAGTTCTTCCCTTTTACAGATGAACGTCGTACGGCGCCCGTCCAGGACACGGCACAGCGGAGACACAGGCGCAGACGTGCAGTAGGGACCCGCCCCAAAGGATTCTTCTTAGATTAAGACCCTGCGTAAACCTTTTTTACTGTCTCTTGCTGCTATACATCCCCTGGTTTACCTCACTATAACCATGGAGGAGACTGGCGTTTTGGCATGTGGCCACGCCAGAGTTCTTGCTCGTACCTGGACACAAGGGGCTTTTTTCTTTTTCAAGGGTGTCGTTTCACACACACCCACAAAGACCGAACACCTTAGGGAGTGTTCGGCGTCGCGAGTTTTGGCACTATATGCATCAGCTTTGAGTCATGATTTTGGTCACATGTTGGGTTGCCCGGCTCCTGAGTTCGGCCACCTTACGTTCCGTTCTGTCGGCTAAGGTGGCACCAGGAGAACTACTGCGATTGTGCCCCGGTTCGGCCGGGTGAGCACCTCAGTAGAGAAAGCCGAAAACCGACTGTCATGATGTAGCGCGAGACTGGTCGCCACTCGATGACTTATAGGAATTTATCGAATTCCTCCGTTTTGACAAAGGGCCGCTTCCCGGTCAGGCACATATGCGTCCCGAATTCGGGTAAACGCAGTCGCCATTAAAGGGCTACCTAAAGAGTCCCACTGTCAAGCTCCTATGGCTAAGTGAAAGTGTTAAAGCATTATAGTCCGGTTGCCTAGCCCGCGGCGCTATCACCTCCTTTGTAGGACCAAGACGTTGGGTTAAGTGTGAAAATGCGTTCTCCGCGCGCACCCCCGCACTATGTGCGTGGGGGCTGAAGCCAACGACTACAATCTTTCAGAATTTATATATTAAAACGGCCGCACAGGAGGTGTTATTAATAGTTGAAGGCACAAGTCAAAATCACGCCATTACAATTTATAAAAATATTGATCTACGATTACATATGCTGTCATAAAACAACATCTTTCAAACACTGCGTCTCTATTATATGAGCGCCCGCGAGGACTTCCTCAAAATAGTGCTGGGAAGGAATTCGGCTTTTATCCGAATCACGGGACGCAACAACGGTGGGCTCCATATCTGCCCAGCATGTCTTGACACGGGCAAGAGCCAGCCGCGCGCCCTCTGTGCAAGCGGACCTCTTAGAGCTTCAATCCAAGGCACCACGTCAAGAAATTGCTGCACCAAACTGAAATAGCTTCTCGGCTTCGATCTCCCCGGACACAGGCGGTCCATGGCATACTTCATGGCGAGTCCGGACAACCTATTCAGCTCGGCCCATTGGGCCAGGCGATCATCCACTGATAGTGGACGCTCTGGATTAGTGAACTGCGACCAGAAGAGCTTTTCCACTTCATGATCTTTCTTATCTTGAAAGTACTTGGTCGCATCAGCGGCACTAGCCGACAAATCCAGATAGGTGTCCTCCACGCTCCACGCTCGGTCCAACGGGGCGAATTTCGGATCACAGAATTTTCTCCACAGCAGGAAGGGCTTTCCATCCGCAATTAGTCCGGCTTGACGCGGCTCTTCCCTTGACGCTCTCATACCAGAGCGGGCGTCCTTGGCGTCGGCGACGGCCTTCTCTAAATCCGTCTACCGGGCTCGACCTTCCTCTTCAAGAAGTTTGCAACGATCAGTAGCACTTTTCAACTTCACGGCTATATCAGCCATCTCCTCCTTGCTTCGGCAATGGGAAGCCTGTTCGGCTTTTAGCTCTTCACGGGCTCTTCCGGCAGCCGCATCGCTTTTTCTGGCTTGTTCCTTTACTTTGGCGAGCTCGGCCCTAAGTCCTTCTACGGCCGCTGCACCATCTGCATCAAGCATACACAAGGTAAGATATTGACATAAAGCTCCTCTTACTAACAATCGCCAAATAAACTCAATACCTTGAGCATCATCAAGCCGCTTGTTAACAAGCACGATGTCGGCTTCTGCTTCATCGAGTTGCCGTTTCATTTCGGCAAAATCTCAAGTCCGGCTCGACTCCGGACAACCTGCCACCTACATACAAAGGTGCCACTTAAAGGACCTGGGATTAAGATCCTCTGTGCGCCGCTAATCTTTGTGGCACACAGAGTCTCAGGGGCTACTATCTATACAGGGCGCATGTTATTGTGCGCAATTAAATGTTCGTTATTCAAAACGTACCTCAAGGCCCGCCAGTAAACTCTTGACGGCCTCGTTCAGTCCGCTTTCCTCGGATGAAATCTTTTCAATCACCGTGTGCATCAACACACGATGCTCCTTTGAAACAGAGGCTCGGCCCAGCAGAACCTTCAGCTCCTCCGACTGAACACCAGATGGTGCCAGACTCGTCCCATGGCCTTCTTCGGAGGCCGGACACGGAGAAACCCGGGGGGCCGCATGATCACCTTCTGCCTCTGGCAGATTCGGAGAAATCCTCTGCGACGACACTTTGGCGTCGCCCGCCTTGCTAGGCGATGAAGGGGGAGGCGTTCCGCTCTCCATCATCTCCGGAAGAAGATCCCTCGATGACGAGCTCTGCCGAGAAGGGTCGAGGTCCGAACTACAAGGTAAGGTTTCGGTTAAAACTTCTCAGATATAAATTAAGGATTTCTCTTAAAAGAATGACTCTCTTTCTATTTACGGCTCGTTGGAGGGCTGCTCCTTTTGAGGATTTAGTTCGGCCGAGGGGCTCCCCGGCGTCGGGTCCTCTGACGCAGATTCTTTCCCCCGCTTTGGAGCTACGGCTCCCGGGTCGTCAGAGGCAGCCCTTTTCTTCCCCTTCGGAGAGGAGTTGTCGATTCCCCCCTTTGGGATGGCCCCTTTCGAAGAGGCCACGGTTTCCTTGTCCGCCCCTTCATTTTCCTCCAGAGGCGCCACCTCCAACATCCTGACTAGCATAGGATCTAGCCTGGTCTCGGGAAGGGGAGCCGGACACCGGACCAGCTTCGCCTTCGCTATCCACTCCTGCGTAAAAAGGAGAAGTACTGTTAAAAAATAAGTCAATTGTACGGATAGAAGGTCCGTGCGCAAGGTCACCTACTTCTGTATCCGGGCGGTTGTGGCTAAAACCAGCATCCTCGGTCAAATCCGGACTCACTCTTTGTGGTCCGAAGAACAGTCTATACATCTCCGTAGGCGTCACGCCCATGAAATTTCGGAGAACTCGCGGCCCCTCTGGGTTGAACTCCCACAAGCGGAGGGGGCGACGTTGGCCGGGCAGTGTCCGGCGAATCAGCATAACTTATGTCACCTTGACCAGGTTGAGGTTTCCTTTTGGGTGATCCTTTATGCAGCCCTGCAACAGAGGAACGTCTTTGGGCAAGCCCCGATCTAACCCTGTGTTGATCCACGATGTTAAATGTGGTGGGGGGCCCGAGCGAAAGGCGGGAGGCGCTACCCAAGTGGTGCCCCGAGGAGAGGTGATGTAGAACCACTCCTGTTTCCATAAGTTGAGCTCCTCTTGAAAAACGCCCTCGGGCCATGGAGCATCGGTATTCCTTTTTATAACAGCACCTCCGCACTCTACGTGACGCCCCTCGATTATCTTCGGTTCTACCTTGAAGGTCTTGAGCCATAATCGAAGTGAGGAGTGATATGGAGAAACGCTTCACACACAACAATGAAGGAGGAGATATGGAGGATGGACTCCGGAGCTAGGTCATGGAATTCCAGCCCATAATAAAACATCAGCCCCCTTACGAAAGGATCCGTTGGGAAGCCTAATCCCCGAAGGAAGTGGGAGATGAATACTACGCTCTCACCAGGCTGAGGGCTTGGGATCGCTTGTCCTTGAGCAGGCAACCTGTGCGGGATCTCGCTGGTCAGGAACCTAGCCTCCCTCAACCTTGATACATCCTCCTCCGTAACGGAGGAGGGCATCCATTGGCCTTGAAGGCCGGAGCCGGACATTGTCGATGGTCCAGTGCGCCTAGAATCTAAAAGCCTGGGGTGTTGGAACTCGAGGCTATGGGCGAGCTTGTTTTGAGAACACAAGAGGGGAGCAAGGTCTCGGTCTCTTTATAAGAGGCAGAATATCAAGAGCCCTCCCCGTAACCGTCTTGGACTAGCCTTTAATCAAGGCAGGACGTGCTTAACGGGCACGGTTGGGTTACCCACGTCCGTATTAATGAGAATCCCGTTAAAGGGGGCACACGATCTCTGCTTCGACAAGACGTGCCAAGGAAACCGCCTCGTTGAACGTGCTACGATGGAACAACAAAAAATAATCCATACAGAAGGCTTGGTCGCAGTGTTATTACACACTGCGGAATACGTCAGCAGATTTGATTTGTGTTTGTATTATTCTCTGTATGGCAATACGTGGAAACTTGTTTTGTAGAGCCGGACACTATTTTTTGGTGTTTATTATCTTCTTGGAGAATTTGGAGGAGGAACCCGCCTTGCAATGCCGAAGACAATTTGCACGCCGGACTCGTCGTCATTGAAGCCTGGTTCAGGGGCTACTGAGGGAGTCCTGGATTAGGGGGTGTCTGGATAGCCAAACTATATCTTCAGCCGGACTCCAGGACTATGAAGGTACAAGATTGAAGACTTCGTCCCGTGTCCGGAAGGTTCTTTCCTTGGCGTGGAAGGCAAGCTAGGCGTGCGGATATTCAAGATCTCCTACCAATGTAACCGACTCTGTGTAACCCTAACCCTATCCGGTGCCTATATAAACCGGAGGGTTGTAGTCCGTAGGACGAACACATCATAACCATCATCATACCCATAGGCTAGCTTCTAGGGTTTAGCCTCCTTGATCTCGTGGTAGATCTACTCTTGTACTACCCATATCATCAATATTAATCTAGCAGGAGTAGGGTTTTACTTCCATCGAGAGGGCCCGAACCTGGGTAAAATAAAGTGTCCCTTGTCTCCTGTTACCATCCGACCTTGACGCATAGATCGGGACCCCCTACCCGAGATCCGCCGGTTTTGACACCGACACTAGCCCTTGTGCGCCCCTTATTGATCCCTTCCATCCTACCCCTGATGAGTCTCTTGACATGATCTGCAATCTTAGAACTATCAACCTTATCATTAGAGGATTGCCTAGAAATTTGATTGTATGCTTGCCTACTCTTGAATGTGCTTACACCGTATGGAGATTTCTTGAGGAAAGGTTTCCGAACTATTCCTTGAAAAATCTAGATGTGATTCTTCAAAAGTCCATAGCTTTTCATAAAATGAAACCTAGTGACCCTAAATTTGATGATTGTCTATTTGAGCTTCGTGACCTCATGAGTGCCAAAGGAGATGTTGGAGTCATTAGTAGCATTATCTCTCAAGTCATTAGAATTCATAAAGTTGCACATTGCATGGTCATACATCTAATGAAGCACTCTCTCTAGGTGATGATTCATCACAAGACGATGTTGAACACGGATACTATGATGAGGATGATGATAGTGACTTTGATCTCGTTGAGTCTATGAGACACTTTGGTCTTATGGCTAATCTTCACGGCTATATGGCTGGAGGAAAGGAATGTGTTCTTGATAGTGGATGTACCGATCACATGACCGGAGACAAGGATATGTTTCGTGAGCTTGCTAAAAATGACGGCACTCGAAATTATGTCACTTTTGGTGATAACTCACACTACAAAAAGATACACTTCCGTGATGATACGTGTTTGTCACAGTAGGTCACGTTTTCTGTCATGCATGTACATCCATGACGATTTTATGAGAGAATCAAGATAGTCATACATGTGCTGTCGTAGAAGTGTTCCATGACATTAACAAATTTATCATCACGAAAGTGTCCACTTCCATGACGATAAATCGCGCGTCACAGAAGTGTTTTCGTCAAGAGTGACCGACACGTGGCATCCACCGTAACGGAACGCCGTTAAGCTATCGGGTCCGGTTTTGGATCCGATAACCCGTTAACATCCCCGACCAATGGGGATTTTCACGTGTAAAATCATCATTAGGTGGAGGAAACACGCGTGGGCTCACCGTTGGGACAGATGTCATCCACTCATTGGACCCAAAGCGCCTATGATACGTTGACATGTGGCACGACCCCACAGAGGACCATTCCTGTGAAAAGGCCCGTTTGACTTGGTCAAAAGGTGGCGGGTCGGCCCACGGTAAGCTTGTTAACGGCTTGTTCGCATATAGCCCATTTACAGCCCGCTAACCCAGGGCCCATTTACGACCTATCCGAATTAGGCCCTGTAGCGTCATCTGGGCCGTCCAATATAATTCTAGCCCATTTTAACTTCCGGCCCATGTATGGCCCATGATGTCTTTCGGCCCATATGAGGCCCTTAGTAACTCTCGGCCCGTTAACGGCCTGTGGTAAAATAGGCCCGTAATGAATAGTGTATCACTTTATACCCATTAACGGCACGTGGTGAAACTGGCCCGTAATGAACAGTGTATCATTTTATACCCATCAACGACCCATTATTCTGTTGGGCCGTTTCCATCCCATGTTATCTTTCGGCCTTCTCAGGGCCCATTTATTCTTGGGCTCATTTCTAGCATTCGTTTACTTACGGCCCGTTACTGTCATTTTCTGCTTGTAGGCCAAATTCAGCCCGTGGTTATAGTCAGCCTGTTTGTGGCCCGTTAATACGTTGGGCTATTTTCATAGCGTCATCAAATACGACCGATTAACGATGGCCCGTTATGGTCGGCCCATGAACGGACGATTTCAACTCTAGCCCATTTACGACCATAATGTGGTCTGTTATTGGCCCATGTTTGGCTAACCGATCATATGGCCCGTAGAAGGCCCATTGATTATACGGCCCGTAGAAGGCCCATCGTGTCTACGGCCCGTATAAGGCCCATTGTTTCTATGCCGCAAAAGGCCCATTGTTTCTACGGCCCTTAGAAGGCGCATTGTTTCTAAGGCCCGTAGGAGGCCCATGTTAACTACAGTAAATATGCATCCCGTGGTTATTGTGGCCTAGTTTTAAAAAATAGGTTATTGCGGCCACTAGCAAACCGCGGAAAAAAGAACTGCACTGACTACAAGAAAACAAATAAACAAGATAATAAGGAAATAAATAAGCAAGCAACTTACTCTAGGCTATCACGGCTATTACACATATTACATCCACTGGGCATCAAAGTTCGCCACTAGTGCAAATATAAGGAACAAAGCAGCATATAAACGTCGCAACAAAACAAGTCCAGAACTGAAACCACTTTAGAAGAGCTCAAGAAACACTATCCTGGGTACCCATAATGCTGGCAAGATGCTTAGCAAGCTTATTAACTTTCTCTTGTTTGGCGCTTAAATCCTCCAGCACTTGCTGTTGCACTAGAAAGTATGCATCTGAATTCTGCAGGGACTTCCTCAGTCCTTCAGCTTCCTATCGCATAACATCTGATCGATGTCTTTCAACTTGAAGTTGAGACTCAAGAAGCTGAACTGATTCAAGCAGCGAGTTCGAAGAGCTGGTGCCAGCAGTAGTAGCCAGTAACTCGAACACTACATCAATACATGACTTTGGGGTTGTCTCAGTGTCTTCAATATAGTTTTTATCAGCTTTCTTGGAGACCAACAGGGATGTCTCACTATCTTGAACCTTATCTGCATTACTTCCTTTACCATTGCATAACGGGGGGGGGGGGGGGGTACTCTTGTCCAATATTTTATCCGCGTTCTAAAAGAGAAACAAACAAACACATCATAGGTTTACAATGTAGTATATGAAACTCATTTTGGTAAACCAGTTCAATAGTAAGGTGGACAGGATAACAACATGAAACAAACATATATCTATGTAGTATGGTCACTGTATGGTCTATATCATTCTAGTTTATGTTGCCAAATCAAGATAGATACAGCTCGAATCATATCTATTTAAGACAAAGCAGCATAGACAGAATATAAGTGTGGGAAACTACACGGCAGTAACAACACTTGTAATGTGCATGGCATGAGAACATAACTATTTATTCAATTGAAACTGAAATCAACATAGAGCAAGTTACAACAACAAACACGTTAAAGAAACAGGTTTAAAACATACCTGTTGCGCCATTGGAGTTTCAATTGCATCCTTCAAATTTGAAATTAGTTGGTATGAGTAAATACAGTGATGCAAGAGTGAAGTAGTATGAACCATAGCTACGGAACCTGACATGAGAACAATTCTTCTTCTGCTTTAAGCGTTGACTTGGGGTTCGGAGTGGTGGTCCTCGTGCTTTGGGCATTGCCTTTGCCTTACTAACTGGTCGTGTTTGGGTGCTCTGTGGTGGAGACCGTGCTGTGTCAACGGGAACTGGATTACTATCTGCTGGGGTTGGGGTTAGAAGGGGTGTAGCTGGTTCTCTGTCCAACTGGGTAGGGGTACAATCTGCGTGAGTCTGGGTTATGTGTGGTGGGGCTGGTTCTTGGGCAAGTACAACCGTGGCTCTATCTCCATCAACAGGTAGCATGATCTTTTCTGAAGACCGTGTTTTTACTCCCACAGATACTGCCATCACCCCCTCCAGTTGAAATGGCTGATAAACAAGAAAAGTAATTGAATGTGCATACATTGTAAGATAGACAGGTGCAATGGATAGTACGGAAGAAAACGTGGCATGAAATAATTCACATTTATGTTGTCTAACCAAACAGAATAGCAGGACGTAATTTCACATATATGATGGCTAATTAAACAGGATAGCACGACACAATTTTACATGTATGATGGCTAACTAAACAGGATATAATGACATACTTCAAAATATGATGGCTATGTAAACAGGATGACATGATATAACTATACGATGTGTCTATTAAAGTGGTTGGCATGCCATAAATCACAAACATGTCGTCGATGGAAACATGATGGCATGATATAATTCACGGATAGAACGACATAATTCAAAATATGATGACTATGTAAACAGGATGAGATGATATAACTATATTATGTCTTTAGAAAATGGGTTGGCATGCCATAATTCAGATACATGTTGTCTATGTAAACATCATGGCATGATATAATTCAAATATATGATTTATATACTAAGGAAGTGAGCAGAGGGCAATCGCATATATGATGTGTCAACTAAGGAGATGGCATTCAATATCATGTATATGATGTAAAAACTAAGCATTGCAATACAACACATGCATGATATGAGTAATATAACCCTGCCAAGTTTGAGCATACACCTCAGGGGGATAATAGGACTGGTCATCTGCCTCTGAATCTGTTGGGAAACGTAGTAATTTCAAAAATTTCCTACGCACACGCAAGATCATGGTGATGCATAGCAACGAGCGGGGAGAGTGTTTGTCTACGTACCCTCGTAGACCGAAGCGGAAGCGTTGACACAACGTAGAGGAAGTAGTCGTACGTTCTCCTCGCGATCCAACCGATCCCAGCACCGTTACTCCGGCACCTCCGAGTTTTAGCACACGTACAGCTCGATGACGATCCCCGGGCTCCGATCCAGCAAAGCGTCGAGGAAGAGTTCCGTCAGCACGATGGCGTGGTGACGATCTTGATGTGTTACCGGCGCAGGGCTTCGCCTAAGCACTGCAACAATATGATCGAGGTGGAATTTGGTGGAAGGGGGCACCGCACACGGCTAAGGAACGATCCGTAGATCAACTTGTGTGTCTTTGGGGTGCCCCCTGCCCCCGTATATAAAGGAGCCAAGGGGGAGGGGCTGGCCGGCCAAGCTAGGCGCGCCAGGAGAGTCCTACTCCCTCTGGGAGTAGGATTCCCCCCCCCCCCAATCCTAGTTGGACTAGGATTCTCCAAGGGGGAGAGAGAAGGAGAGGGGGCGCCCACCTCTCCTAGTCCTAATAGGACTAGGGGAAGGGGGGAGGCGCGCAGCCCCTAGGGCTGCCCTCTCACTTCTCCTCCAAGGCCCATGTTGGCCCATTATGCTCCCGGGGGGTTCCGGTAACCCTCCCGGTATTCCGGTAAAATCCTGATTTTACCTGGAATGCATCCGATGTCCAAACATAGGCTTCCAATATATCATTCTTTACGTCTCGACCATTTCGAGACTCCTCGTCATGTCCGTGATCACATCCGGGACTCCGAACTCCTTCGGTACATCAAAATGCATAAACTCATAATAACTGTCATCGTAACCTTAAGCGTGCGGACCCTACGGTTCGAGAACAATGTAGACATGACCGAGACACGTTTCCGGTCAATAACCAACAGCGGGACCTGGATGCCCATATTGGCTCCTACATATTCTACGAAGATCTTTTATCGGTCAGACCGCATAACAACATACGTTTGTTCCCTTTGTCATCGGTATGTTACTTGCCCGAGATTCGATCGTCGGTATCCAATACCTAGTTCAATCTCGTTACCGGCAAGTCTCTTTTCTCGTTCTGTAATACATCATCTCGCAACTAACTCATTGGTTGCAATGCTTGCAAGGCTTATGTGATGTGTATTACCGAGAAGGCCCTGAGATACCTCTCCGACAATCGGAGTGACAAATCCTAATCTCGAAATATGCCAACCCAACATGTACCTTCGGAGACACCTGTAGAGCACCTTTATAATCACCCAGTTACGTTGTGACGTTTGGTAGCACACAAAGTGTTCCTATGGTAAACGGGAGTTGCATATTCTCATAGTTAAAGGAACATGTATAAGTCATGGATAAAAGCAATAGCAACATACTAAACGATCGGGTGCTATGCTAATGGAATGGGTCATGTCAATCAGATCATTCAACTAATGATGTGATCTCGTTAATCAAATAACAACTCTTTGTTCATGGCTAGGAAACATAACCATCTTTGATTAATGAGCTAGTCAAGTAGAGGCATACTAGTGACACTCTGCTTGTCTATGTATTCACACATGTATTATGTTTCCAGTTAATACAATTCTAGCATGAATAATAAACATTTATCATGATATAAGGAAATAAATAATAACTTTATTATTGCCTCTAGGGCATATTTCCTTCAGTCTCCCACTTGCACTAGAGTCAATAATCTAGATTACAAAGTAATGATTCTAACACCCATGGAATCTTGGTGCTGATCATGTTTTGCTCGTGGAAGAGGCTTGGTCAACGGGTCTGCAATATTCAGCTCCGTATGTATCTTGCATATCTCTATGTCTCCCACCTGGACCAAATCCCGGATGGAGTTGAAGCGTCTCTTGATGTGTTTGGTTCTTTTGTGAAATCTGGATTCCTTTGCCAAGGCAATTGCACCAGTATTGTCACAAAAGATTTTCATTGGACCCGATACGCTAGGTACAACACCTAGATCGGATATGAACTCTTTCATCCAGACTCCTTCATTAGCTGCTTCCGAAGCGGCTATGTACTCAGCTTCACATGTAGATCCCGCCACGACGCTTTGTTTAGAACTGCACCAACTGACAGCTCCACCGTTTAATGTAAATACGTATCCGGTTTGCGATTTAGAATCGTCCGGATCAGTGTCAAAGCTTGCATCGACATAACCGTTTACGACGAGCTCTTTGTCACCTCCATAAATGAGAAACATATCCTTATTCCTTCTTAAGTACTTAAGGATGTTCTTGACCGCTGTCCAGTGATCCACTCCTGGATTACTTTGGTACCTTCCTGCTAAACTCACAGCAAGGCACACATCAGGTCTGGTACACAGCATTGCATACATGATAGAGCCTATGGCTGAAGCATAGGGAACATTTTTCATTTCCTCTCTATCTTCTGCGGTGGTCGGGCATTGAGTCTTACTCAACTTCACACCTTGTGCCACAGGCAAGAACCCTTTCTTTGCCTGATCCATTTTGAACTTTTTCAAAACTTTGTCAAGGTATGTGCTTTGTGAAAGTCCTATTAAGCGTTTTGATCTATCTCTATAGATCTTAATGCCCAATATATAAGCAGCTTCACCGAGGTCTTTCATTGAAAAACTCTTATTCAAGTATCCCTTTATGCTATCCAGAAATTCTATATTATTTCCGATCAGCAATATGTCATCCACATATAATATCAGAAATGCTACAGAGCTCCCACTCACTTTCTTGTAAATACAGGCTTCTCCAAAAGTCTGTATAAATCCATATGCTTTGATCACACTATCAAAGCGTTTATTCCAACTCCGAGAAGCTTGCACCAGTCCATAAATGGATCGCTGGAGCTTGCACACTTTGTTAGCTCCCTTCGGATCGACAAAACCTTCTGGTTGCATCATATACAACTCTTCTTCCAGAAATCCATTCAGGAATGCAGTTTTGACATCCATTTGCCAAATTTCATAATCATAAAATGCGGCAATTGCTAACATGATTCGGACAGACTTAAGCATCGCTACGGGTGAGAAAGTCTCATCGTAGTCAATTCCTTGAACTTGTCGAAAACCTTTTGCAACAAGTCGAGCTTTATAGACAGTAACATTACCATCAGCGTCAGTCTTCTTCTTAAAAATCCATTTATTCTCAATTGCTTGCCGATCATCGGGCAAGTCAACCAAAGTCCACACTTTGTTTTCATACATGGATCCCATCTCAGATTTCATGGCCTCAAGCCACTTTGCGGAATCTGGGCTCACCATCGCTTCTTCATAGTTCGTAGGTTCACCATGGTCTAGTAACATGACTTCCAAAATAGGATTACCGTACCACTCTGGTGCGGATCTTACTCTGGCTGATCTACGAAGTTCAGCAGAAACTTGATCTGAAGTTTCATGATCATTATCATTAGCTTCCTCCCTATTTGATGTAGGTGTCACAGAAACAGATTTCTGTGATGTACTACTTCTCAATAAGGGAGCAGATACTGTTATCTCATCAAGTTCTACTTTCCTCCCACTCACTTCTTTCGAGAGAAACTCCTTCTCTAGAAAGTTTCCGACTTTAGCAACAAAAATTTTGCCTTCGGATCTGTGATAGAAGGTATACCCAATAGTCTCTTTTGGGTATCCTATGAAGACACATTTCTCCGATTTGGGTTCGAGCTTATCAGGTTGAAGCTTTTTCACATAAGCATCGCAGCCCCAAACTTTAAGAAACGACAACTTTGGTTTCTTGCCAAACCACAGTTCATAAGGCGTCGTCTCAACGGATTTTGATGGTGCCCTATTTAACGTGAATGCGACCGTCTCTAGAGCATAACCCCAAAAAGATAGCGGTAAATCGGTAAGAGACATCATAGATCGCACCATATCCAGTAGAGTACGATTACGATGTTCGGGCACACCATTACGTTGTGGTGTTCTGGGTGGCGTGAGTTGCGAAACTATTCCGCATTGTTTCAAATGTAGACCAAACTCGTAACTCAAATATTCTCCTCCACGATCAGATCGTAGAAACTTTATTTTCTTGTTACGATGATTTTCCACTTCACTCTGAAATTCTTTGAACTTTTCAAATGTTTCAGACTTGTGTTTCATTAAGTAGATATACCCATATCTGCTTAAATCATCAGTGAAGGTGAGAAAATAACGATATCCGCCACGAGCCTCAACATTCATTGGACCACATACATCAGTATGTATGATTTCCAATAAATCTGTTGCTCTCTCCACAGTACCGGAGAACGGTGTTTTAGTCATCTTGCCCATAAGGCATGGTTCGCAAGTGCCAAGTGATTCATAATCAAGTGACTCCAAAAGTCCATCAGTATGGAGTTTCTTCATGCGCTTTACACCGATATGACCTAAACGGCAGTGCCACAAATAAGTTGCACTATCATTATCAACTCTGCATCTTTTGGCTTCAACATTATGAATATGTGTATTACTACTATCGAGATTAAGTAAGAACAAACCACTCTTTAATGGCGCGTGACCATAAAAGATATTACTCATATAAATAGAACAACCATTATTCTCTGATTTAAATGAATAACCGTCTCGCATCAAACAAGATCCAGATATAATGTTCATGCTCAACGCTGGTACTAAATAACAATTATTTAGATCTAATATTAATCCCGAAGGTAGATGTAGAGGTAGCGTGCCGACCGCGATCACATCGACTTTGGAACCATTTCCCACGCGCATCGTCACCTCGTCCTTAGCCAATCTTCGCTTAATCCGTAGCCCCTGTTTTGAGTTGCAAATATTAGCAACAGAACCAGTATCAAATACCCAGGTGCTACTGCGAGAATTAGTAAGGTACACATCAATAACATGTATATCATATATACCTTTGTTAACCTTGCCATCCTTCTTATCCGCCAAATACTTGGGGCAGTTCCGCTTCCAGTGACCAGTCTGCTTGCAATAGAAGCACAAGGTTTCAGGCTTAGGTCCAGACTTGGGTTTCTTCTCTTGAGTAGCAACTTGCTTGCTGTTCTTTTTGAAGTTCCCCTTTTTCTTCCCTTTGCCCTTTTTCTTGAAACTAGTGGTTTTGTTAACCATCAACACTTGATGCTCCTTTTTGATTTCTACCTCCGCGGCTTTTAGCATCACGAAGAGCTCGGGCATAGTTTTGGTCATCCCTTGCATATTATAGTTCATCACGAAGCTCTTGTATCTTGGTGGCAGTGATTGGAGAATTCTGTCAATGACGCAATCATCCGGAAGATTAACTCCCAGTTGAATCAAGTGATTGTTATACCCAGACATTCTGAGTATATGCTCACTGACAGAACCATTCTCCTCCATTTTACAGCTATAGAATTTATTGGAGACTTCATATTTCTCAATCCGGGCATTTGCTTGAAATATTAACTTCAACTCCTGGAACATCTCATATGCTCCATGGTGTTCAAAACGTCGTTGAAGTCCCGGTTCTAAGCCGTAAAGCATGGCACACTGAACTATAGAGTAGTCATCAGCTTTGCTTTGCCAGACGTTCAAAACATCTGGCGTAGCTCTTGCACCAGGCCTGGCACCCAGCGGTGCTTCCAGGACGTAATTCTTCTGTGCAGCAATGAGGATAATCCTCAAGTTACGGACCCAGTCCGTGTAATTGCTACCATCATCTTTCAACTTTGCTTTCTCAAGGAACGCATTAAAATTCAACGGAACAACAGCACGAGCCATCTATCTACACAACATAGACAAGCAAGATACTATCAGGTACTAAGTTCATGATAAATTAAAGTTCAATTAATCATATTACTTAAGAACTCCCACTTAGATAGACATCTCTCTAATCCTCTAAGTGATCACGTGATCCAAATCAACTAAACCATGTCCGATCATCACGTGAGATGGAGTAGTTTCAATGGTGAACATCATTTATGTTGATCATATCTACTATATGATTCACGCTCGACCTTTCGGTCTCTGTGTTCCGAGGCCATATCTGTATATGCTAGGCTCGTCAAGTTAAACCTGAGTATTCCGCGTGTGCAACTGTTTTGCACCCGTTGTATTTGAACGTAGAGCCTATCACACCCGATCATCACGTGGTGTCTCAGCACGAAGAACTTTCGCAACGGTGCATACTCAGGGAGAACACTTCTTGATAATTTAGTGAGAGATCATCTTATAATGCTACCATCAATCAAAGCAAGATAAGATGCATAAAAAGGATAAACATCACATGCAATCAATATAAGTGATATGATATGGCCATCATCATCTTGTGCTTGTGATCTCCATCTTCGAAGCACCGTCATGATCACCTTCGTCACCGGCGCGACACCTTGATCTTCATCGCAGCATCGTTGTCGTCTCGCTAATCTTATGCTTCTACGACTATCACTACCGTTTAGCAATAAAGTAAAGCATTACATCGCGATTGCATTGCATACAATAAAGCGACAACCATATGGCTCCTGCCAGTTGCCGATAACTCGGTTATAAAACATGATCATCTCATACAATAAAATTTAGCATCACGTCTTGACCATATCACATCACAACATGCCCTGCAAAAACAAGTTAGACGTCCTCTACTTTGTTGTTGCAAGTTTTACGTGGCTGCTACGGGCTTTAAGCAAGAACTCATCTTACCTACGCATCAAAACCACAACGATAGTTTGTCAAATAGACTCCGTTTTAACCTTCTCAAGGACCGGGCGTAGCCACACTCGGTTCAACTAAAGTTGGAGAGACAGTCTTCCGCAAGCCATCTATGTGCAAAGCACGTCGAGGGAACCGGTCTCGCGTAAGCGTACGCGTAAGGTTGGTCCGGATCGTCTCGTCCAACAATACCGCTGAACCAAAGTATGACATGCTGGTAGGCAGTATGACTTGTATCGTCCACAACTCACTTGTGTACTACTCGTGCAAATAACATCAAACCATAAAACCTAGGCTCGGATGCCACTGTTGGGAAACGTAGTAATTTCAAAAATTTCCTACGCACACGCAAGATCATGGTGATGCATAGCAACGAGCGGGGAGAGTGTTTGTCTACGTACCCTCGTAGACCGAAGCGGAAGCGTTGACACAACGTAGAGGAAGTAGTCGTACGTTCTCCTCGCGATCCAACCGATCCCAGCACCGTTACTCCGGCACCTCCGAGTTTTAGCACACGTACAGCTCGATGATGATCCCCGGGCTCCGATCCAGCAAAGCGTCGAGGAAGAGTTCCGTCAGCACGACGGCGTGGTGACGATCTTGATGTGTTACCGGCGCAGGTCTTCGCCTAAGCACTGCAACAATATGATCGAGGTGGAATTTGGTGGAAGGGGGCACCGCACACGGCTAAGGAACGATCCGTAGATCAACTTGTGTGTCTTTGGGGTGCCCCCTGCCCCCGTATATAAAGGAGCCAAGGGGGAGGGGCTGGCCGGCCAAGCTAGGCGCGCCAGGAGAGTCCTACTCCCTCTGGGAGTAGGATTCCCCCCCCCCCCCAATCCTAGTTGGACTAGGATTCTCCAAGGGGGAGAGAGAAGGAGAGGGGGGCGCCCACCTCTCCTAGTCCTAATAGGACTAGGGGAAGGGGGGAGGCGCGCAGCCCCTAGGGCTGCCCTCTCACTTCTCCTCCAAGGCCCATGTTGGCCCATTATGCTCCCGGGGGGTTCCGGTAACCCTCCCGGTATTCCGGTAAAATCCTGATTTTACCTGGAATGCATCCGATGTCCAAACATAGGCTTCCAATATATCATTCTTTACGTCTCGACCATTTCGAGACTCCTCGTCATGTCCGTGATCACATCCGGGACTCCGAACTCCTTCGGTACATCAAAATGCATAAACTCATAATAACTGTCATCGTAACCTTAAGCGTGCGGACCCTACGGTTCGAGAACAATGTAGACATGACCGAGACACGTTTCCGGTCAATAACCAACAGCGGGACCTGGATGCCCATATTGGCTCCTACATATTCTACGAAGATCTTTTATCGGTCAGACCGCATAACAACATACGTTTGTTCCCTTTGTCATCGGTATGTTACTTGCCCGAGATTCGATCGTCGGTATCCAATACCTAGTTCAATCTCGTTACCGGCAAGTCTCTTTTCTCGTTCCATAATACATCATCTCGCAACTAACTCATTGGTTGCAATGCTTGCAAGGCTTATGTGATGTGTATTACCGAGAAGGCCCTGAGATACCTCTCCGACAATCGGAGTGACAAATCCTAATCTCGAAATATGCCAACCCAACATGTACCTTCGGAGACACCTGTAGAGCACCTTTATAATCACCCAGTTACGTTGTGACGTTTGGTAGCACACAAAGTGTTCCTATGGTAAACGGGAGTTGCATATTCTCATAGTTAAAGGAACATGTATAAGTCATGGATAAAAGCAATAGCAACATACTAAACGATCGGGTGCTATGCTAATGGAATGGGTCATGTCAATCAGATCATTCAACTAATGATGTGATCTCGTTAATCAAATAACAACTCTTTGTTCATGGCTAGGAAACATAACCATCTTTGATTAATGAGCTAGTCAAGTAGAGGCATACTAGTGACACTCTGCTTGTCTATGTATTCACACATGTATTATGTTTCCAGTTAATACAATTCTAGCATGAATAATAAACATTTATCATGATATAAGGAAATAAATAATAATTTTATTATTGCCTCTAGGGCATATTTCCTTCAGAATCCTCCTCTGAAGAGTTATCTGTAACCAGCAAGATATCTGCTTCAGCAGGTAGCATTGTCTGCTCTGAAGACCTTGTTTTCACTCTAGATTTCTCCATCACCAATTCAAATGGCTGATGCACAGGAAGAGCAATTGAATATACAAACATTGTCGACAAAAGCAATGAGAAATAGAAAAAAAGGATGGCATGATATAATTCACATATATGACGCTTGGCTAAATAACATGGCATTGCATAATTCACATATATAATGCCTTGCAACAAGATAGCATTGCATAATTCACATATATAATGTCTTGCAACAAGATGGCATTGCATAATTCACATATATGGTAATTAGACACTAAACAGGTGGCATTCACACAAAGCATGTCCAAACTAAGCAAATGACATAGCAATGCAAGATATCGTACACACGATATGAGCAACATAACCCTGCCAAGTTAGAGCATGTACCTCGGGGGGGGGGGGGAATAGGACTGGTCATCTGTCTCTGAATCCTCCTCTGAGGAGCTATCTGTAACCAACAAGACATCCGCTTCGTCAGATAGCATTGTCTGCTCTGAAGACCTTGTTTCCACTCCAGATTTTCCATGACCATGCTGAATGGCTGATGCACAGGAAGAGTAATTGAATGTACTAAAATTGTTGACAAATTTAACACGTAATAAAAAATGGTGTCATGATATAATTCACATATAAGATGACTGGCTAACCAGGGTGGCATTGCAAAATTCACATATATGATGCTTGGCTAAACAAGATGGCATTGCATGATTCACATATACGATAAAGAAACTAAATAGATGGCATTGACACAAAGCATGTCTAAACGAAGCAGATGACATATTTGATGTATATAGTAAGCAATGCAAGGCACCATATGCATGATATTACCAACATCAGCATGCCAAGTTAGAACGAAGACCTGATGGAGTAAATAGGAGTGTCTTCTGCTTCTGAATCCCCATTAGAATAGTTATCTTCCTCTTGATTACGATCCGAAATGGGTGGAGGGGGGCTGCCTTTGCACCCACCATGGAGTGATGTCTGCATGAAATTTTATTGCCACGGAAGGCTCGTATCTCTTGCTCTACATGTTCAGTTCCATTGTCTACAATAATTGACATGCATAGGAATAAAACATAGTGAGATTATGTAAGGAGTGCATGCACAAATCCAGAGTGATGGCAGCAAACTGTGGATAGACCCAAAACCAATGATAGCAGGCAGATAATAACTTCAGCTAAAAAATATAGATAATGGATCCTTTAATGTTTGTTTGCACCCAACAGGAAACTCATAGTAGACACCCCGAGATTAACCAGATAGTAGACAGATAGTACTAATTACTGCCCCAATATGTACCCCACAACCATTTGAAAACTCAAGTTTCAGCATAAGTTTGGACCTCACTCGGAGTCTAATAGGTGAACACGACGATAAATTAGCATGTAATCATATTAAGCGATGCATAACGTAAGCAGACACGGACCTCTCTTGCGGACCCATGTAGTCCTCAAGGTCATCTGCTTAGTTGATGATGGTAATGCAGTTGCCGTGGCTGCTGGCGGCGGGGAAGAAGATCTGAGGCGGCGAAAGACAGTCTGGAGAGCGGATCCCTGCTGTGGTGAACCCTTCCGTCGTTGGAGCAGCTGAGCTGGGGTGGAACACAACACCGCAGGAGCAGGACAACCCACACAAGGTTTTCTTTGACACATATCTGTAACAGAAGTAATTGTGTAAGGGCTGGTTTGAATTTGAGGATTCTAACAATGCAGGGATAGGAAATAGACAAGAATAGGATAGGAATGCACATGCAAAACAGAGAATTTAAAAACACAGGATTTCCGCCAATCTGGGTGTTTGGTTCACAAGAATTGGAAGATCACAGGATGCAAAGAATCATGGTGAGATTAAGTCAAACCACAAGAAAATATACGATTATAATGCTATTATGCTACTATCTCTTAGTCTTGTGCTTCATGAATAGGAATTTGAAAAGGAGGACAAGTGGAAATTAAGACTCCTACGGTTTTTCTTTCAAGGAGACACTAAAGGAACAAATCCTACAGTTTTCCTTTGCTCCATTCCTTTGCACCAAATTCATGAAAAGTAGTACCATACGAAACTTTCCAGTTCCTATGTTTTTCATTCACTTTTCCTTTCAAGCACTGGCGATTCTAGTAGGTAGGCTTGAGCAAGGAAAAGCCTACACTAAAAAAATGTTTTTGTGCTACTTCTATTACTTTGGACCCAGGTCACTGCCCTATTAGCTCAACTCCCAAGGACATCGACAAATGCACAACTCAAACGCGTAGAGATAAATAATGATGGCGTTCAAGAGAGTCCATCACGGATAGCTAAGTTGCTTGGTACCTCACTGCTTTTCATATAGTAGGATAAAATAATCATATTTCCCGTTACTCCGTGTGCTCAGTGGATAATATATATAACATGTAGAGTAAAAAAGAGATGCAACAAGTGTACAACCTCTTTGGCGAAGCCATGTCGATCTCAGCGTGATTGGGTTGGCCGGTGAGGATGCTCCGGCTGACTTGGCTGTCGGAGGAGGGGAAGAAGATCTTAGGCATCTGGAGATGGAGCCCGAGGTACTGCTCCGCTGTGATGGAGGGTTTCGTCGTTGGAGCAGCTCCGGTGAGTTGTACGACGCCGAGGCTGAAGCAGGACAAGAGAGACAACGTTAACCTGCGTTGAATTCTAATAGCATCTCCAATAGATGACATAAAATACATAACCACAAAGTGCTAGATGTAAAATACATCAGCCACTCATCTCTGAACTTAACTTTCGAAACTGAATTTAACTGTCGAAACTGAACTTAACTGTCGAAACTGAACTTTGCCGTCGAAACTGAATTTTACTGTCGAAACTGAACGCACTAGAGGTGAGGCTACATGTCAGCCGACTGACTTTTTCATCTTTGGTCGGTCGATTTTGCAGCAGTTGGATATGAAATCAAGGGCATGCAGTTCATCTTCAACCTCCACCCCCCTGAGCCGCCAGCTACCACCGGCCAAACAGCCGCCCCCCGCCCCCCGCGGCTGGTGCTACCTCTTGAGCACTGCGTTGGATTTCCCCGAAGAGTATTTCCCTTAGTTTTTGAGAACCAAGGTATCAATCCAGTAGGAGGATACGTGCAAGTCCCTCGTACCTGCACAAAACAATAGCTCCTCGTAACCAATGCGATTAGGGGTTGTCAATCCCTTCATGGTCACTTACGAGAGTGAGATCTGATAGAGATGATAGATAATATTTTTGGTATTTTTGGTATAGAGATGCAAAGTGAAAAGTAAAAGGCAAAGTAAAAAGCAAAGCGATATTAAAGTGATGGAGATTGATATGATGAGAACAGGCCCGGGGGCCATAGGTTTCACTAGTGGTTTCTCTCAAGAGCATAAGTATTCTACGGTGGGTGAACAAATTACTGTTAAGCAATTGACAGAATTGAGAATAGTTATGAGAATATCCAGGTATGATCATGCATATAGGAATCACATCCGAGACAAGTAGACCGACTCCTGCCTGCATCTACTACTATTACTCCACTCATCGACCGCTATCCAGCATGCATCTAGAGTATTAAGTTAAAAACAGAGTAACGCCTTAAGCAAGATGACATGATGTCGAGGGATAGTTTCATGCAATATGATAAAAACCCCATCTTGTTATCCTCGACGGCAACAATACAATACGTGCCTTGTTGCCCCTTCTGTCGATGGGAAAGGACACCACAAGATTGAACCCAAAGCTAAGCACTTCTCCCATGGCAAGAAAAACCAATCTAGTAGGCCAAACCAAACTGATAGTTCGAAGAGACTTGCAAAGATAACCAATCATACATAAAAGAATTCAGAGAAGATTCAAATATTATTCATAGATAGACTTGATCATAAACCCACAATTCATCGATCTCAACAAACACACCGCAAAAAGAAGATTACATCGAATAGATCTCCACGAGAGAGGGGGAGAACATTGTATTGAGATCCAAAAAGAGAGAAGAAGCCATCTAGCTAATAACTATGGACCCGTAGGTCTGAGGTGAACTACTCACACTTCATCGGAGAGGCTAGGATGATGCAGAAGCCCTCTCTGATGACGGCCCTCTCCGGCGGAGCTCCGGAACAGGCACCAAGATGGGATCTCGTGGATACAGAAGGTTGCAGCGGTGGAATTAGGTTTTTGGCTCCGTATCTGATCGTTTGGGGGTACGTAGGTATATATAGGAGGAAGGAGTACGTCGGTGGAGCAACAGGGAGCCCACGAGGCAGGGGGCGCGCCCTAGGGGGGCGCCCCCACCCTCGTGACCACCTCTGTTGTTCCTTGGAGTAGGGTCCAAGTCTCCTGGATCACGTTCGGTGAGAAAATCACGTTCCCGAAGGTTTCATTCCGTTTGGACTCTATTTGATATTCTGTTTCTCCAAAACTCTGAAATAGGCAAAAAAAAACAGCAGTTTTGGGCCGGGCCTCCGGTTAATAGGTTAGTCCCAAAAATAATATAAAAGTGGAAAATAAAGCCCAATATAGTCCAAAACAATAGATAATATAGCATGGAGCAATCAAAAATTATAGATATGTTGGAGACGTATCAGGCATCCCCAAGCTTAATTCCTGCTCGTCCTTGAGTAGGTAAATGATAAAAAGAGAATTTTTGATGCGGAGTGCTACTTGGCATAATTTCAATGCAAATCTTCTTAATTGTGGTATGAATATTCAGATTCAAAAGATTCAAGACAAAAGTTCATATTGACATAAAAATAATAATACTTCAAGCATACTAACAAAGCAATTATGTCTTCTCAAAATAGCATGGCCAAAGAAAGTTATCCCTACAAAATCATATAGTCTGGCTATGCTCTATCTTCACCACACAAAGTATTTAAATCATGCACAACTCCGATGACAAGCCAAGCAATTGTTTCATACTTTAACATTTTCAAAACTTTTTCAATCTTCACGCAATACATGAGTGTGAGCCATGGATATAGCACTATATCTGGAATAGAATGGTGGTTGTGGAGAAGACAAAAAGAGGGGAAGATAGTCTCACATCAACTAGGCATATCAACGGGCTATGGAGATGCCCACTAATAGATATCAATGTGAGTGAGTAGGGATTGTGTCGGTGTACTAAAGTAGGGGTACCTTAGTACCCCGAACTTGTGCACGGGCAGTCGTAGCACCCCGCGGCAAGGCCTGCCAGGCGATCGCCAAGACCCTCAATGGTCCCCTCTTGGGCCATTCAAGAACAAAGTATTTGAGCCAAGGCCCCGGCAAGAGGAGCTTGCCGGGAAGGCCACCCGAAGAGAGCAAGGCCCTGGCAAGAGGAGTTTGCCGGGACTGCCGCTCGAAGCACAAGACCCCGGCAAGAGGAGCTTGCCGGGAAGGCCATCCACGGCAGGACAAGGACCCTGCCACGGCGCGCCCCGCGCCCCGGCAAGGCCCGGTGAGTAACAAGCTCCCGGGCGCGACAAGACATCCACCGCGGCAAGTTACCACCTCGTGCCTGCGCTCCAGCTCACCCACCAACGTGTCGCTCTGGGGGGCATCCCAGGCGCACGTGGCGGGAAGCTGGGCAGCGAGGGGCATGCGCTGGCGAAGCGAAGCTGACAGAGTAGCCATCGTGGCAAACGGTGGCGCTCCTGACGGTCCACTCCCCTGCTCCGTCTGGGCGACGCGACGGGCATTTAATGCCCTTGTCCCCCGCCGTCAGAGTTAGGTATGATAGCACTGTACAACCACTGTGCAGGCAGCTGTACCCACTACAGCATTCTACCATTTTTGCCCTCACCTACGCTGCTACCTGTGGGTAACCCCTTGAGCATATAAAAGGAGGCCCCATGCGCACGTAGAGGGGGGAGACCAATCTTTACGCTCGACCTCGCCGGCGGCCCGCGTGTACTGTAGCACCGCGCGCTCCCGAGCAAGAACACAATACAATCCACCAAGCAGCAGTAGGGTTTTACGCATCTTTGCGGCCCGAAGCTGGGTAAAATCCCCCTGTGTGCACCGCCTCGATTTGCTCTTTGTGCAACCTCCGCCCCCCGCCGAACAGTAAGGGGCTCGGTCCCCATAGGTGTTCGAGGAAGCCGATTCCCCCCAACATCTTTGGCGCGCCAGGTAGGGGGAGTCGAAGTTGTGCGAACCTGATCCAGCGTCTGCACCAGCTAGATCTCCTTCATCCTCAGCGACATGCCACCGAAGAAGAAGGCTCTGGAGGTGGCCGGTCCGTCCGCGTCGAACCCGCCGCCCTTGGAGCAAACAGGTGGCAGGGACGACACCGGCGATGGGACGGGCGTCGTCGAGCCAGCCCGTGGCGCCGTGGCGCCCGAACATGCACCGAGCTCATAACGCAACGGCGTCCACACCCGCGCCGACGCCCCTCGGCACAGGCAAGCCCTGGTCATACCAGGCAACCTTTCGCTCTATTCCATGGAGCAGAGGCAGTTAGCCCCACAAATCTCGCGTACGGCCCACCTCGAGTGCTTGCTCACGCTGAGCTCGAGCGAGATCAGCTGCGTCGAGATGACGCGCTGCTCCTCGAGGAGGACCGTCTTCAGGCCGCTGTGCGAGCTGCTCGCTACCAGCAAGCTTTGCGCCGCTTTTATAGCCGCAAAGTTGGTGCCAGAAGTCCCGGGAATGTGGGAAGGCCCTTACCGGGTGAAACGAGTCGATAGGCCTGGCGCTGTCCGCCTTGAGACCGAATATACCACTCCGGTGAGCAACTCCTGGAACGTTGGGCATCTTCGTAAGTTTCGCCCGTAAGGCGCGGTTGTCGGACCCCGTCCGGCAACCACCCTTCTGTACAAAGTCTTGCCGTTGTTGCATGTGATCCTTTGTACAGAGCCAGGCACAAACCCTGTGCGCAGATTGGTTTCGTGTGCTCCACGCATTTTGTCGATCTCGTGCTCTTTATTCTTTGCATGCATTATCTGACACTCTGTGCAGCACTGACCCCCGGTAAGCGGCGGCGAGCCCCATGCCTCGCCCTGCCGGAAAGCGACCTTGCCGGGCAGCGAGCCACGGAAAAGCTAAGTTGCTGAAGCTTGAGCAATCGAGTTTTTAAATTTTTGAGGTTATCTTCCTCGGACGACCGTACTCTGTATGGAAAACTTGTGCGCGGAGGGACCGGCTCGTGGCTAGTTGCGCCCTTACTTCGTTTCGAGTCCGCTCAACGACTTAAGTGTGCTACAACCAGAGTGGCATCCTTACTTTGTTTCGAGCTCGCTCAACAGCTTAGGTGTGCTGCGACTGCAGTCGCAACACTTACTTTGCTTTGAGCCTGCTCAACAATCTAAGTGAGCTGCAGCTAGCCGCGACAAGGTTTCTTGCCGGTAGTGGCGCCGCTGGCGGGCTGCTGATGTCCCGCACTCAGAGCCCGCGGTAAGGCGGAGGCCTACGCCGACAAGTCCCCAGAAGCGTAGGGCGAAAACATAGAAAGCACGGAGTCAAGTAGAGGAAATAACAGTGCAATCACTACCTAAGATAGAGTTATATTACAAAAGCAAGCTTGTCGCAGCCCTAATGAATCGCCTTCATGACTTGGCCAGCAGCGACAAGAAAAGGAAAGGGGAGGCGGCCTAGTCCACTCGGTCGCCCTCGATCCTCTTGATCCCGGCCACCTTCTCCACTATAGGCGCGACGAGGGCCTTGATCTCCTCAAGGTCAGCCTCCGCCGGCAGGGATTTGAGGACGTTGGTGAGCCTGATGCCGGGGTTGCGGAAGGCGACTTTCACCAACACCTTCTCGAGGGCACCGGCGACGGCTTCGCGCGTCTCGCCGACCAACTGCTCGGGGATCGCATTCCGGAGATGCTTGAGGGCCGCCACCACGCCCCTGAAGAACGAAGTGAGCTTTGCGCTGGGTGGGACATTCTCGCCGGTGGGATACTCGTGGCCCTCCATCCCCAGCAGTGTCAGCTCCTTGTCGATGGAGGTGGCGATGTCCACGAGGCCCTCGGTCCACTGCTCCACCGTCGCCCTGAACTCGTTCTGGGTGACCGCGGCGCTCTCCAACAGCGCCTCATTGTTCGTGACCTCCTTCCGCAAGGCCACCTCTTGCTCCTTGGCGCTATCCAGCGCCTTGGACAAGGTGTTTAGCTTCAGCTCGAGGTCGGCGTTGGAGTCCTTGGCGGTGTCGAGCTCTTTGATCTTCTCGGCGAAGCGGCCCTGTAGCTCACCAAGGGTGTGGGCACCCTTCTCGCGCTCCTGCTTGAGCGCCGCGAGCTCCTCGCCTCTCGCCCTGAGGTCGGCGTCGAGCTGCGCCATCCTCGCCTCCAGTGCCTCCTTGGCGGTCTCGGCGGCCGCGGCAGCATCTCGCGCCTCTTTGAGGGCTCCGCCGAGCGCTTGCTCGCGTGCGGCGACCTCCTCCTCGTGGCTGGCGAGGCTGGCTCTCTGCTGCCCCAGCTCGCCCTCCCGCGCGACTAGCCCCACGGCGGCAAGCCTTTGCTGCTCCTCGGCTTCCGCCTTCTCGAGGATGAAGGCCGTCCGCGCCTCGTCGAGCTGCCTTCGCTCCTCCGCCAAGGAACGGAGGGCCTCCTGGTTGAGCTCCCGGAGCTCCCTGGCGCGCTTCTCCATGTCAGCTCCCGCCTTCGCGACAAGCGCTTCCCGGCATTCCGCCTGGGCTTGTCGGGCGCGGTAGAGCGACACCAGCTTCTGAAGCAGCCGCTCCTCTTCAGGCTCACCGCCGCTGCTGCTTGGCGTGTCAACCAACGTCAGCCCGGCGGAGGCGAGCACCTCTCCGTCCAAGGCCTCCCCCTCGACCGGCGCCCTGGAAGTCGACTCCCAGGGGAGCTTGATGAAGACATCATCACCGGCCTTCAGGTAGGCGCCTGGCTGGGGCTCCTCGGGGCCCGACGCCGCGGCGGAGGCAGGATCAGCGGTCGGCGCAGCGCCTGGCGCTCCCGCGGCCTCAGGGCCGTCAGTACGATCGCCGGCCCCCTCACCCGCGGCTGCCTTGGCGGCCTCTTCGCCCACCGGATCTTCGGCACCCTCCGCCCCCCCGGTGGCGGCCACGTCGTCGGTATGGTCGCGCGTGTCCTCCTCGACGATGACCTCGGTCTCCATCGAGTCCGTGGCGGGCGGGTCTGAAGGTCGTAGGAGGGGGAGAAGTCAAGCAGCTATCCAAAGAAGAAGAACCCCAGGGGAGTTTCGAGGCAAGAAGGCTACCTGGGCCAGGGTCTGCCGTCGCGGTCTCCGTCGCCAAGGAGGCGTCGGCATCGCCCCTCGCCGGAGACGGCTCCCTTGCCGGGGGCTGCTCCCTCGCCGGAGGCCGCTCCCGCGCCAGGGACGGCTCCCTCGCCGGGGAACTCCCCCTTGGCGTTGTAGTTGTAGCGGGTGTCTCCTCGGGGGTGGTCTCCGGACGCTCCTGGTGGGGTTGCTCTGCTCCTACACGAATCGTCAGCCAAATGTCAGAAGAAGATAAGGGTACCCGGGCGCGCCCAACGGCGGGAAGCAACCCATATGCTTATGCCTCGAGCCGCAGCGCCTCGGCCGACTTCACGGCCTTCCCCTTTCCCTTGTCGCCCTTCGGGGCCATGGCGGAAGGAGGGAGGGAGGTCAACGGCGTCGGTGGCACCGGTGGTGGCGGAAGGAGAGGGGGCGGAGCGCTGCTTCTCTTGGGAAGTGGCGGAGGATTTCGAGGAATCGCAACTGGCTGGTGGGCGGTCTGCCCCTGTCTCCCCTGCTTATAAGGAGAGGAGGGGTGGGAGTTTCGCCTTTCCAAGCCAACAAATCTCCGGCGACGTGACGCATGCATGCAGGGCTCGGCCCCGCGCACGCCACCCACGTCACGCACGCCTCTCCCCCACGATGCCGCATTCGACGCGTGCCGTTCGGGGAGGGCGTGGTGGGCGCAGAAAAAGATGTACCGTGACCCAGGCCGCGCGTGCCCGTGCACTGTTTTGGGCCTGGCCCAACAGCGCTCGGCACCGTGTATGGCCTAGGCCCGGGGGCTCCTGTCGGTGTACTAAAGTAGGGGTACCTTAGTACCCCGAACTTGTGCACGGGCAGTCGTAGCACCCTGCGGCAAGGCCTGCCAGGCAATCGCCAAGACCCTCAATGGTCCCCTCTTGGGCCATTCAAGAACAAAGTATTTGAGCCAAGGCCCCGGCAAGAGGAGCTTGCCGGGAAGGCCACCCGAAGAGAGCAAAGCCCTGGCAAGAGGAGTTTGCCGGGACTGCCACTCGAAGCACAAGACCCCGGCAAGAGGAGCTTGCCGGGAAGGCCATCCACGACACGACAAGGACCCTGCCACGGCGCGCCCCGCGCCCCGGCAAGGCCCGGTGAGCAACAAGCTCCCGGGCGCGACAAGACATCCACCGCGGCAAGGCGCTTGCCGCGGCAAGTTACCACCTCGTGCCTGCGCTCCAGCTCACCCACCAACGTGTCGCTCTGGGGGGCATCCCAGGCGCACGTGGCGGGAGGCTGAGCAGCGAGGGGCATGCGGTGGCGAAGCGAAGCTGACATAGTAGCCATCGTGGCAAACGGTGGCGCTCCTGACGGTCCACTCCCCTGCTCCGTCTGGGCGACGCGGACGGGCATTTAATGCCCTTGTCCCCCGCCGTCAGAGTTAGGTATGATAGCACTGTACAACCACTATGCAGGCAGCTGTACCCACTACAGCATTCTACCATTTTTGCCCTCACCTACGCTGCCACCTGTGGGTAACCCCTTGAGCATATAAAAGGAGGCCCCATGCGCACGTAGAGGGGGGAGACCAATCTTTACACTCGACCTCGCCGGCGGCCCGCGTGTACTGTAGCACCGCGCGCTCCCGAGCAAGAACACAATACAATCCACCAAGCAGCAGTAGGGTTTTACGCATCTTTGCGGCCCGAAGCTGGGTAAAATCCCCCTGTGTGCACCGCCTCGATCTGCTCTTTGTGGAACCTCCGCCCCCCGCCGAACCAGTAAGGGGCTCGGTCCCCATAGGTGTTCGAGGAAGCCGATTCCCCCCGACAGATTGCCATGCAACGGATGCACTAGAGCTATAAGTATATGAAAGATCAACAAAAGAAACTAAGTGGGTGTGCATCCAACTCGCTTGCTCACGAAGACCTAGGGCATTTGAGGAAGCCCATCATTGGAATATACAAGCCAAGTTCTATAATGAAAAATTCCCACTAGTATATGAAAGTGATATCATAGGAGACTCTCTATCATGAAGATCATGGTGTTACTTTGAAGCACAAGTGTGGTAAAAGGATAGTAACATTGTCCCTTCTCTCTTTTTCTCTCATTTTTTATTTGGGCCTTTTCTCTTTTTTTATGGCCTCTTTTTTTCGTCCGGAGTCTCATCCCGACTTGTGGGGGAATCATAGTCTCCATCATCCTTTCCTCACTTGGGACAATGCTCTAAAAATGATGATCATCACACTTTTATTTTTCTTACAACTCAACAATTACAACTCGATTCTTAGAACAAAGTATGACTCTATATGAATGCCTCCGGCGGTGTACCGGGATATGCAATGAATCAAGAGTGACATGTATGAAAGAATTATGAATGGTGGTTTTGCAACAAATACGATGTCAACTACATGATCATGCTAGCAATATGACAATGATGGAGCGTGTCATAATAAACGGAACGGTGGAAAGTTGCATGGCAATATATCTCGGAATGGCTATGGAAATGCCATGATAGGTAGGTATGGTGGCTGTTTTGAGGAATATATATGGTGGGTGTATGATACCGGCAAAAAGTGCGCGATATTAGAGAGGCTAGCAATGGTGGAAGGAAGGGAAAAGTGTGTATAATCCATGGACTCAACATTAGTCATAAAGAACTCATATACTTATTGCAAAAATCTAGAAGTTATCAAAGCAAAGTATTACGCGCATGCTCCTAGGGGGATATATTGGTAGGAAAAGACCATCACTCATCCCCGACCGCCACTCATAAGGAAGACAATAAATAAATAAATCATGCTCCGACTTCATCACATAACGGTTCACCATACGTGCATGCTACGGGAATCACAAACTTTAACACAAGTATTCTTTACATTCACAACTGCTCAACTAGCATGACTCTAATATCACCATCTTCATATCTGAAAACAATTATCAAGCTCCAATCTTTTCTTAGTATTCAACGAACTCAAAAGAAAGTTTCACATATCTTGAATACGAAGCATATTAATATTAAGCAAATTACCATGCTATTAACGACTCTCAAAATGATCTAAGTGAAGCATGAGAGATCAATAGTTTCTTTAAAACAAATCCACCACCGTGCTCTAAAAGATCTAAGTTAAGAACTAGAGCAAAAATTATAAGGCTCAAAAGATATAAGTGAAGCACATAGAGCAAAACTATAAAGCTCAAAAGATATAAGTGAAGCACAAAGAGTATTCTATAAAATTCCAATTCATATATGGCTCTCTCAAAAGGTGTGTACAGCAAGGATGATTGTGGCACACTAACAAACAAAGACACAAATAATACAAGACGCTACAAGCAAAACACATATCATGTGGTGAATAAAAATATAGCTCCAAGTAAAATTACCGATGGAAGTAGACGAAAGAGGGGATGCCTTCCGGGGCATCCCCAAGCTTTGCCTTTTTGGTGTCCTTGTATTATCGTGGGGGTTCCATGGGCATCCCCAAGCTTAGGCTCTTGCCACTCCTTGTTCCATAATCCATCAAAAGAATTTACCTAAAACTTGAAAACTTCACAACACAAAACTCAACAGAGATCTCGTGAGCTCCGTTAGAGAAAGAAAACAAAAGACTACTTCAAGGTACTGTAATGAACCCATTCTTTATTTATATTGGTGTTAAACCTACTGTATTCCAACTTCTCTATGGATTATAAACTATTTTACTAGCCATAGATTCATCAAAATAAGCAAACAACACACGAAAAACAGAATCTGTCAAAAACAGAACAGTCTGTAGTAATCTGTAACTAACGCAAACTTCTGGACCTATAAAACACCTACCAATATAGGACAACCTAGACGATTTGTTTAATGATCAGCAGCAATTGGAATCACTATTTTACCACGTTCTGGTGATTTTTAACAATCGTTTTCGTGAACAGAAAGATTCTGGAAATTACAGCAAGATCAAATAACTATCATCCAAGAAGATCCTATAGGTCTAACTTGGCACAAACACTAATTAAAACACAAAACCACATCTAAACAGAAGGTAGATGGATTATTTATTCCTAAACATAAGCAAAAACAAATAAAATAAAATAAATTGGGTTGCCTCCCAACAAGCGCTATCGTTTAATGCCCCTAGCTAGGCATAAAAGCGAGGATAGATCTAGGTATTACCATCTTTGGTAGGCAATCCATAAGTGGCTCTCATGATAGATTCATATGGAACTTTATTTTATTTCTAGGGAATTGTTCCATGACCTTTTTTAATGGAAATTGAAATGTAATATTCCCTTCCGTCATATCAATAATTGCACCAACCGTTCTAAGGAAAGGTCTACCGAGAATAATAGGGCAAGAAGGATTGCAATCTATATCAAGAACGATAAAATATACGGGCACATAATTCCTATTTGCAACAATAAGAACATCATTAATTCTTCCCATAGGTTTTTAATAGTGGAATCTGCAAGATGCAAGTTTAGAGAGCAATCATCAAAGTCACGGAAATCTAGCAAATCACACAAGGTTTTGGGGATAGTGGAGACACTAGCACCCAAATCACACAAAGCATAGAACTCATAATCTCTAATTTTAATTTTAATAGTAGGTTCCCACTCATCATAGAGCTTTCTAGGGACAAGTACCTTCAACTCAAGTTTTTCTTCATAAGATTGCTTCAAGGCATCAACAATATGTTCGGTAAAGGCCTTATTTTGACTATACGCATGAGGAGAATTTAGCACGGATTGCAACAAGGAAATACAATCAATTAAAGATCAACTTTCATAATTATATTCCTTGAGATCCAATATAGTTGGTTTAGCAACATCTAGGTTTTTATTTATTTCAATCCCACTTTTATCAATTTCATCATCAAGATCTGAATACTCTGAACTTTTGGAACGCCTTCTAGGTAAAGGAATATCATATTCAGTTTCATCAAGATTAATATTGCAAAACAAAGATTTAATAGGGGACACATCAATAACTTTTAGATCTTCATCTTGATTTTCATAGGAATTGGAAGAACACGCTTTAATAAAGGCATCTTTGGAAGCACGCATCCTAGCGGTTCTTTCTTTGCCCTCATCAATGGAAATTCTCATGGCTTTGAGAGACTCATTTATATCATGCTTAGGAGGAATAGATCTAAGCTTTAAAGAATCAATCTCAAGAGAAATTCTATCAACATTCCTAGCCAAATCATCAACTTTAAGCAATTTCTCTTCAAGCAAAGCATTAAAATTCTTTTGTGAATTCATAAACTCTTTAACACTACTCTCAAATTCAGAGGGCATATTATTAAAATTTCCATAAGAGTTGTTGTAGGAATTTCCATAATTATTAGAAGGATTACTAGGATAAGGCCTAGGATTAAAATTCCCTCCATACGCGTTGTTACCAAAATTATTCCTACCAACAAAATTCACATCCATAGATTCATTATTATTCTCAATCAAAGTAGACAAAGGCATATCATTAGGATCAGAAGAAACACTCTTAGTAGCCAATAATTTCATAAGTTCATCCATCTTTCCACTCAAAACATTGATTTCTTCTATCGCATGCACTTTTTATTAGTAGATCTTTCAGTATGCCATTGAGAATAATTAACCATAATATTATCTAGGAGTTTAGTAGCATGTCCTAAAGTGATTTCCATAAAAGTGCCTCCCGCGGCCGAATCTAAAAGATTTCTAGAAGAAAAATTCAATCCGACATAATTTTTTTGTATAATCATCCATAAATTAAAACAATGAGTAGGACAATTATGTATCATTAATTTCATTCTCTCCCAAGATTGTGCAACATGTTCATGATCAAGTTGCTTAAAATTCATAATGTCGTTTCTAAGAGAGATGATCTTAGCGGGAGGAAAATACTTAGAGATAAAAGCATCTTTGCACTTGTTCCAAGAATCAATACTATTTTTAGGCAAAGATGAAAACCAAGCTTTAGCACGATCTCTAAGCGAAAAAGGAAATAGCTTCAATTTAACGACATCATTCTTCTTTTGCATATCACATAAATCAACGAAGCTATTCAGATGAGTAGCGGCATCTTCACTGGGAAGGGCGACGAATTGATCTTTCATAACAAGATTCAACAAAGCAGTATTGATTTCACAAGATTCAGTATTGGCAAGAGGAGCAATCAGAGTGCTAAGGAAATCATTATTATTGGTATTGTTGAAGTCACACAATTTCGTAGTATCTTGAGCCATCGCGACAAACAAGCAATCCAACACACGAACAAACAAAAGGCAAGCGAGAAAAAGGCAAACGGGGAAAAGAGGAGGAGATTGGGAAAGAGTGGTCGAATAAAACGACAAGGGTGAAGTGGGGGAGAGGAAAACGAGAGGCAAATGGCAACTAATGTAATGCGGGAGATAGGGATTGTGATGGGTACTTGGTATGTTGACTTTTTGCGTAGACAACGGCGCCAGAAGTGGCTCGTTGTTAGGAGTCCAAATCTTGACTTGCTCTCGCATAAGCCTCCCCGGCAACGGCGCCAGAAATTCTTCTTGCTACCCCTTGAGCACTGCGTTGGATTTCCCCAAAGAGGAGAGGATGATGCAGCAAAGTACGGTAAGTATTTCCCTCAGTTTTTGAGAACCAAGGTATCAATCCAGTAGGAGGCTACGCGCAAGTCCCTCGTACCTACACAAAACAATAGCTCCTCGCAACCAACGCGATTAGGGGTTGTCAATCCCTTCACGGTCACTTACGAGAGTGAGATCTGATAGAGATGATAGATAATATTTTTGGTATTTTTGGTATAGAGATGCAAAGTGAAAAGTAAAAGGCAAAGTAAAAAGCAAAGCGATATTAAAGTGATGGAGATTGATATGATGAGAATAGTCTCGGGGGCCATAGGTTTCACTAGTGGCTTCTCTCAAGAGCATAAGTATTCTACGGTGGGTGAACAAATTACTGTTGAGCAATTGACAGAATTGAGCATAGTTATGAGAATATCCAGGTATGATCATGCATATAGGAATCACATCTGAGACAAGTAGACCGACTCCTGCCTGCATCTACTACTATTACTCCACTCATCGACCGCTATCCAGCATGCATCTAGAGTATTAAGTTAAAAACAGAGTAACACCTTAAGCAAGATGACATGATGTAGAGGGATAGTTTCATGCAATATGATAAAAACCCCATCTTGTTATCCTCGATGGCAACAATACAATACGTGCCTTGCTGCCCCTTTTGTCACTGGGAAAGGACACCGCAAGATTGAACCCAAAGCTAAGCACTTCTCCCATGGAAAGCAAAACCAATCTAGTAGGCCAAACCAAGCTGATAGTTCGAAGAGACTTGCAGAGATAACCAATCATACATAAAAGAATTCAGAGAAGATTCAAATATTATTCATAGATAGACTTGATCATAAGCCCACAATTCATCGGTCTCAACAAACACACCGCAAAAAGAAGATTACATCGAATAGATCTCCACGAGAGAGGGGGAGAACATTGTATTGAGATCCAAAAAGAGAGAAGAAGCCATCTAGCTAATAACTATGGATTCGTAGGTCTAAGGTGAACTACTCACACTTCATCGGAGAGGCTAGGATGATGTAGAAGCCGTCCATGATGACGGCCCTCTCCGGCGGAGCTCCGGAACAGGGCCCAAGATGGGATCTCATGTATACAGAAGGTTGCGGCAGCAGAATTAGGTTTTTGGCTCTATATCTGATCGTTTGGGGGTACGTAGGTATATATAGGAGGAAGGAGTACGTCGGTGGAGCAACAGGGGGCCCACGAGGCAGGGGGTGCGCCCCCCACCCTTGTGACCGCCTCTGTTGTTCCTGGAGTAGGGTCCAAGTCTCCTGGATCACGTTCGGTGAGAAAATCACGTTCCCGAAGGTTTCATTCCGTTTGGACTCCGTTTGATATTCTGTTTCTCAAAAACTCTGAAATAGAAAAAAAAACAGCAATTCTGGGCTAGGCCTCCGGTTAATAGGTTAGTCCCAAAAATAATATAAAAGTGGAAAATAAAGCCCAATATAGTCCAAAACAGTAGATAATATAGCATGGAGCAATAAAAAATTATAGATACGTTGGAGACGTATCAGCCGGCGGTGCGCCGCCCCGCCCGCCCCAAAAACACTCCCCACCGCCGGTCCGCCGCCACCCCGACCATCCCTCTAGGCCCCTCCCCCATGCCGAGCTTTTTCTCCAGCGATCGCCACGCCATCGCCCCACCACCGCCGGCGACCATCGCCCCCACCCTGAACCCTAAGATAGATAGTGGGGTACCTCTCTGACGAGCCCCCCTCCCCGCTGCGGCTGGTTCTCCCTTAACCCCGGTGAGCCCCCCACCCCTTGAAAATCGACTGACCCAAAAGTCGATTCAGTCGACTGAAGTGTAGCTAAATCAGAGCAGCATCGCAAGCAAGAGCAAGAGCGAGAGCGGCAACACGAGCAAGAGCAAGAGCAGACCAGGCAGGGGACTGAGAGAAAGAGTAGAGAAGTAGCGCGAGCGAGAGCTAAAGCAGTAGCAACTCCTACTGATGTGGACGTCGCCGCCGAGGGAGCGACGCCATGGAGGAAGTGGCTGGCGGCGCCGCCGTTGATGGAGCCGCACCGTGTCGGCTCAGGGCCGAGCGCCGACAGCACGGTGCGATCAAATCAAGAAGAAAATGCGGCGATTAGTGTACAACCTCTTTGGTGGTGCCGATTAGGCCGCAGCTTCATCCGAGGAAACGGTGATGATGCTGCTCTCCGGTGGTGCAGGTGAAGATGGCAGTGTGGGAATGGAGGTGGTGTGAAAGACGAGGGGAACGTTGGGGCAGCTCCTTGGAGGTGGAGGACGGGGTGGCTGAACCGGTGAGACGACAAGATGGATGACGGATCCTCATCCGGTATGGTGGATGAGGGACGTCGAGGTGTTGCTGTGGATGACGTCATCGGGGAAGAGGCTCCGGCTGGGTGGCGGACGGAGGAGGGTGTGGGGCTTCATGGGTTTCCCCGGCCTCGGTGTACAAATGGGTGGGCGGATGGGATGGGAGTGGGGAACCATGGCTTAGGGACGCGCTTGTCCGAAATGTGGGGTAAGTTACGAAAGTAACCCCACCGATTTGAGGCGGTTCTTTCAGTTCAGGGGTATCACGGGCATTTCGCGTGTCGGGATTTCACAGGAGGTGGGAGTTTTCGCGCGCGTTGTAATTTTGGAATAGCAAGGCGTGGTTTGAGATGGAGGGTGTTGTCGGAGCACAACGAGACAAAGATATATCTTAAATATTTCGGGCTAACAAGGTGCGGGTTGAAGAGGCGGGAGTTTCGCAGCACGATAGACAGAGACGCTAGCTTGAAATTTCGGCATAACAAGGCGCGACTTGAAATTTCGGGAGAACAAGCTTAACATGTACCCAAAAAAAGACAATTTAGACTAGTATGATATACTACGTACAATGTGTTTAACATGCACAACACACACACAGACACCATTTAGACTAGTAAGGTACACGTGCATTGCACGCATGAGATTTGGCAACCAATTTACGAATAAATACCACATTATAGCATGTAAGATTTGAGTTATATATGCATGATGTAGATGTTCTTTTAATTCTTATAGTTCATTTCATTCAAAATCATCTAGTTTTTATAAGAAAGCTAATCTATTTTAAGATTCATGGAATTGTGCATTGTAAAAACAAATCATGTAGAAAAACATTTGGGCAATTATGATACGGAAGATTCTAGAACAAAGAAGAAGTGCTTGTGTTTTGAGGTTTGTGCATTATGCTTAAGTTCAACCATAGAGTCTTCTAGATTGTACATGTGGCAAAATCTGGTGGAATCTAGATGATATCCAACGGCCAGTAGTGCTCAAATTTGCCAGCTCTGCACCATCGGATGTCCTCATCCAACGACCATCTTTCAAAGTTAAAGTTATCCACACACTATATTAAAAATGTAAAATATAATATATATAGGGGTATAGATATAGATATGTGATGCGAAAGCCACCCATCATCTCCAATTAGAATAGTGTGTCCATCCACGGATGCAATGTGGCCAAACGATGTCTGCCATCAGTATCTCAAATTCAAACTAGTCCGACCTTGTTCAATGTGTATACATTACAACATGCTCGTTTCCAAACTACACCGCGCAGATCTCCGTTATATTCATGCATGCATGGGTTTCAAACATCATGATCTCTTATTCAAATATTGGAATTCAACTTTACATTGATTATGACCTCACCTAGTCTTTTACACCCACACATTGGTCTTCTCTTTATAATTGTAGCACTAACGTTCTCTCGTGCATGCATGCACACACACTACTAGTCGGCATTATCCATCGCACACATGCAATCTTTTTCTTCAGGTCGGTCTCCCATGAAGGCACACACACACCCCCCTCTCCATCATATCGGGCATTGTTTATCTCTCACGTGCATGCGTAACGATCGATGTTCCTCTATGTGTGTGTGTGTATAGCTAGGTCTTTCATAGTTTTCCACATAAACTGATCAATCTATATATCTAGTGAGGTCTCACCCTCTTTCCCACGTCCACATCGATCAATCTATATCTCTCTATATAGGATTACATATATAGCTAATACACGCACATTAATTATATATCCAACGCCCCCTCTCATCATCCATGCCTTCCGCTTCATCTCTCAGACACGCGCACAATGGCGAAGACAGGGGGCAGCAAGGGCTCTGCCCCCCTAACATCACTATATATCAAGGGTAATATGAATGTGATCATTAGAAAATTGCTGGTAAAAATGGTTTAAGTTGATGAATTGGCCCTCCTTGTAAAGGATTAGCAATGCTTGGCCCCCTAGCTCATGGGACATTTTTCATGGCTCCGCCACTTCGCGCAACAACGCACGTTCTCGCCCCCTCTCTCTAAATATCGATCTCGCAGTTGTGCACTCCTTCATAGTCTCCCTCCACTCGGCCCCTCGCACCATCTTCTAGCCCCCCACCGGATTTTGCCACATGTACAATCTAGCAGACTCCATGGTTGAACTTAAGCATAATGCACAAATCTCAAAACAAACAGTGGTTCTCCTTTGTTCTAGAATCTTCCGTATCATAACTGCCCAAACCTTTTTTCTAGTTGAATTGCCATTATTTGTTTTTACTTTATGCTCTACAACACACAATTCCATGAGTCATAAAATAGATTAAGGGCTTCTTTGATTCAAAGGATTCTCAAAGGAATTTTGGAGGATTCTAATTAGGAATTTTTCCTATCTTGGTTGTTTGATTCGTAAGATTGTAAACCATAGGAATTTTTCCATATGATTCATTTGCACTAGATTTCATAGGAAACATCCCATCCACTCAAACCTCTTTGAAAGAATTCTGCGTTTTTTCTATGCACAATCAAACACTCGTACAATCCTGTAGGATTCAAGACGACATTCCACTCTAATCCCATGTTTTTCCTATTCCCGCGTTTTGGAAATCCTACAAATCAAAGAGGCCCTCGGTTTTTTATAAAAACTAATTGATTTTGAATGAGATGAACTATAAGAATTAAACGAAGGTCTACATCAGGCATATATGACTCAAAGCTTACATGCTATAGTGTGGTATTTATTCATAATTTGGTTGCAAAATCTGACGCGTGCAATGCACGTGTACCTTACTAGTACTTCGAGTATGTGCAAAACACAATGGCACACTACATAGTGTCTTTCTTACAGTTCATGAAGCCACGTGGCACATGTGGAGGTGTTGTCGCGACATCCTTGTGTGGATTGATCACAGTGACGTGCTACTAGTTCTAGAAGAATGTACTCGTCCTCCCTGAGCCACACTGGCGGTACATGCATGAAGCGAAGATGTGCACGCACGCCACACACGCACTCATTCCCTCGCGCGCACACGCGGGTACACGGGCAGATGCAATTTTGTACCAAGATCCACCCCATATGATAATTTGACGTGTGTAAAGTCCTTCACTTCATTGATGGTCAATTAATACAAGCATGCAAATTGAGTGGACGTGAGGGCGGAAGAAAGGCATTACTACTCCACTGCACGCATGCGAGTAGTTAAATCATGGGTTGCTAGTAGTACTTCCATTGGTCTCCTTCGTATTTTGTGCCAATTTTGACAGTGACATAATATTTACGCATCTGAGCAGTGTAGTCTACTTGAAATTTATGTTCCACTAAACTCATCGGGAGCCGTTTCGGGCCTCGAAACCAAAACCCGTCAATTTATCTTTACCTTGTTCCCATCACATTCTAAAGTACTAGTGCTATGATTAAGTGCAAGCCTGCTCACACCTACTAGTACGTACCAAACCTGAACGTGTTCCCACTATGTAGGTATTAGTACTAGTGCTAGTACTTAGGTTATAAAAAGGGGAACTACCTAACCGAAAATTACTCTATTTTTCCTCCTCAGAAGTGCTTCTTCTTCGTCCGTCCTTGCCATGTCCGGTGCGCAGAGCTCTAGGTCGAGAACTACTCATAACAAGGGAGCGGCAACCAAGGCTGTGAAAAAAAGAGGGCTCGCCGCCACGCAGAGACCCCGAAAGATCTCTCACGGGCTGGCGATGGCTCCCAGGAGCGCCCTAGCCGCGGAGGCGAACACGCCGAGCTGGCGGCGCTGGAGTCGTTATCCCTCGACGGCATGCCCGATCAGCTCAATAAGCACCTCAATAAGCAGAAGGAGTTCATCCACGGCTTGGTGGAGCTGCTGAAGGAGAGCCTCATCCCCGCTGAGCTCAATAAGCAGGGGGAGTTGACCGCCGGCTTGGTGATGCTGCTGAAGAAGAGCATTGCCTCAGAGAAGAAGGCGACCGGCAAAATCCCGCAACTTTAGGAAGACAATGCAAAGCTCTACCACGAGCTCGACCTGCTGAAGGAGAAGAACACCGGCTGGAAGAAGCTGCATGAGAGTAGTAGTTCCTCGATGAAGATGCTGCATGCCCTCGTCATGGAATAGAAGGAGGAGTTGGCGAAGCTCCGCATCGAGCACGCGACTGCTGTCAAGGTACGTAATGCGGCAGTGGAACAGATGATGAAGGCTCGCGTCGAGAAATCCCGCGTCATGGACAGAATGAAGAACATGGCGGAGGAGACGCGCAAGAAGATGGAGGCCGTGGAGGCGATGAAGAAGCAGTTACGACTCCGCGGCGAATTAGATCATTTGGGGTGATGATCTTCCCTCTTCTTTTGCTCCTGTGTTTCTTCTTTTGCTTCGGGTGTTTCGCGCACGTGTCATGTTCTCTACGAGGCATGAATAGAACAATGCTAACAATGAGATGACTAGCAAATTAGATCATTTTATCGCCATATGGCACTGGGCTGCCATGTTTTGTGCTCCTCCGTTGTAGTACTACTCCAGCGGAAGACTTGAGTATACTGCACGGTTCTTTGATCCTCCTCAGGTCGTCGGCACATTTATACGAGCAGTCAAATCACAAGGCCCCGCCTTCCGGCAGTAATGAGCCGTCAAATCACAAAGGCCCTCGCCTCTCGTGAAAAGGACCAACCTAGAATGCCCCGCCCTCTAGCCTTTTAAACAATGTATACATTTGTATAGTAGTAGTATCGATGGATTGCGCCATGGAGCAAAACTAACAAGATGAAATTAAAGAAAAAAGGTGGTACATATAGAGAGCGCTCGTCGCCAAATTATGCATATACTATATGACACTACCCACTATGAAGGTAGTAGTAACATAGACTAGTAACTAGTCTATGTTACTCTCCACTATGACCAGCCGATGTCGAGGCCCAGATACCAACGAGGGTCTGGTTGTGTCTATACTTGGACAACTCACCCGACTGCATGCGCACCAGGCAGACGAAGCTCGTGTCGTGTTGGTGCCGTGTGCGGCCTGCACATTAACCAAAACCTCGCGCCTCCATCTTAGCCTCCGCGTTTTAAACTTCTCAATCTCAAGGCCAAGGAGCAACGTGAAACCTATGATAGAGCCAATCAGATGGTTGAGAACACTACAATTCGTAGCTACAGATGCGTGTGTGAGAGAGGACGAGTGCGTGCGTGCACCTCTTCTCAGAGTACAAGTGTATGTGGGTGGCATCGACCTAGGGAGCAGTGATGTGCGTGCAAAAAGTCCCAAGAGATAGGTGTAATGCGTCTGAAAAAAAGACTAGTCTATAGCTCGCCACGAGGCTATTCCTGTCGAATGCCAAGCGTAAGATATGTATCCGACGGTGCCAGTTTTTGCACGTACAAACCAGTAGAAAAAGAATTAGTACCATGTCATATGCTACACCACGACCGAGAAAACGTGCCGACGTTACGCCATCCAAGAATAGTGCCGCACTTCGAAACTAGAACTGTCAATAAATTTTGAGCACGCCTCATCACATTCCAAATTACTACTACTACCACGCTATATTTAATTGCAAACCTGTTCACACCGATCACAACCTTAACGGTTTCCCACTTAGGAGCGTATTAGTAGTACTCGGTTATAAATACTACTATGCTAAGATGACTTCACATTCCTCCTCAACTCCTCATCCACAAAAAACAATCGAGTCAATCAAGCCATGGCCAGCGTGAGTTCTGGGTCGAGAGATTTCCACCAGGGAGAGGTGAGCATGGAAGAGGAATCACGAGAGATGTCCCGTCTCGCCGCGAAAGCAGCCGACATGTCCATCCACGCAGTAGTAGCAGCACAGAGGTCCCGCCGCGCCGTCGAGGCAACACAGAGGTCCCGCCGCGCCGTCGATGTAGCAGATTGGTCCGGCCACGTCACGAAAGCAGTAGAGATGTCCCGCCGTGCCGCCGAAGTAGCACGGAGGTCCCGCCGCACCGCGGCGGCCTGGGAAATTTCTCGTGGGCAGGCGAGGACTCTTACAGGCGCATGCATGCGATGGTCCATAGCCAGATGGATCAGATCTCCAGCTGGGCGAGGTTGCAGGACGAGGCTACCGGCGTCATCCGGCAACCAGGGGAGGGCAATGTGAAGCTCCGGGGTGAGCGCGACCTGCTGAGGGTGAAGATCGCCGGAAGGGGGAAGCAGGAGGAAGAGACCGCTGCCTTGTTGCAGAGGACGGGCGTCATCATCAAGAAACTTATGGACGAGAATGCCATGCTCCGCATCAAGCGCAATAGGCTGGTGGAGGAATCCATGGATGCTGCCAAGCAGCGTATTAAGGAATGAAACTGATGAAAGAGATCATTGCCCACCGCGAGAACTAGTCTCCGCGACCTACAGCGCATAAAGAAAGTAGAGATCAGCGAGCCAGATCGTTGTATGCGTCTTCCTTCTTATTTTGCCCTTGTGTATTTTGGGCGTAGCTGCATGTGGCTTTTTTAATTATATTCCTAATTATGTAAGACAATTATTATCCACTCTCTTCGTCCTTATATATATTCATCAGTCTTGCTATAAGTCGCAGTAGATGCTATATAGGTCCGTCGGATCTTACATCAAGATCCATGCAAAATTTTCTTTTCAGATTTTCTTTTTTCTCTCTTAAATCTCAGTCGAATGAGACATTGCCACGCCATTAAACAGAGGCACAGGCACCATTAATGGAGACCTTGGGAGAGAGGTGGACGGCAGATGGAGGTCAAAGGGCTCTCCTCCCGATAAGCACGCGCAGGGGTCTAATCGCGCGCCTCCCGTACTCAAATAGCTACCCTGCACGGCGCCTCCTAGCTAATAAAAAAGGGGACGCGTGACGGCACATAAATGGTAGATAGAACGCCCACGGTTTCAATAATACTTGTGTTTCCAATTGTAACGTGACATCACTTGTTCCAAAATGACTTTGTTGATTGTTAATGTGCGCGCCTTCACAAATCGGACAGCAAAAGTACCACATCATGTTGGTGCCATGTCATGACACCAAGCCAAGTTTCATGATTTTCATGGGTTTTTCGGATTTACAGGAATTAAAAAACCAAGTTTCTCAATGTTTCCAACTGAGCCGTGACGCCCAGATGTTTGAATTTCATTCCCATTTCTAGCATGGGACCTAGAAATTTACCCGAGGACACACATATGATTTTTCAACCAGCTTTGGTGCACCGGAGCATGTGCTTGTATTTAAAATTTGAATTATGCACACAAAGGTGACACCTTCCCTCTCAGAACCATGAGCCGTCTTGAGAGAAGCTCCGGTTTGCAAGAAACTTATACCAAAACTTGTTCCTATTCTGAATTTTTTTTACCACAGCATGGTAGTACCATGACATGACACCATGCCAAATTTCATGATTTTCAGGCGTGTTTTGGATTTACAAGAATTTTAAAACCAAGCTTCTCAATGTTCTCGGCCGAGCCACGATGCCCAGATGTTTGAATTTCATTCCCATTTCTTGCATGGGATATTGAAATTCACCCGAGGACACACATGTGAGTTATCAATCAACTTTGGTGCATGGGAGCATGTGCCTGTAGTTCAAATTTGAATTATGCATATTAAATGACCAGAAACTCAATTAATGTATAAAAAAAGGCCAAACGAACCCGGAATAATTCCAAAATTTAATAGGGCACTCATATTGTTCTATGTTGCCTCTATAAAGAAAATCTGGGGGGGAGGCAGCGTATATTGTTTCGCACACAAAGGTATAAAGAAATAAAGAAATAAAGAAATTAGCATACCTATTTAATTCTTGGGTTCTTATTATTTATGCCACTAGTTGTGTATCACTACTCAGTTTTTCCATTAGAAGTTACAACTACTCAAAAATGCCATCGATCCGTGAGATGCCTGCTCAAAAATGCAATTAGATATCTAAAAAATGCCATCGTTAAGTTAGATGTTTGCTCAGAAATGCCATTAGACATTGTTATTTTCACGTCAAACCCGTTGACCATGTTACATGACAAAGATAAGTCGATTCTGACAATGATAAGTTAATGGTGTCCAGCACATCACACCCCTCAAATAAAACTAAGCACCCTGGAATTCTTTGACAAAACTAAGCACCCTGAAATTCTTTGACAACTAAAGTGCTAGCTATATGATGTTGGCCATATATATTGCACGCATATAATGTGAAGAAACGAGTGGTAGTACTATACCAACTAAAAGATGAAATGTACGAAATATAACGAGAAGAAACATAACATAGTTCTGCTGGAGGCTCAGCACAACACACCCCTCAAATTAAATTAAGCACACCTGAAATTAAACTATGCAACTAATCTGGTAGACACTGCAATAGAACCACCATGAGCAACGACACTGCCACCTTACTCGGAGTCCTCATCCACGTCCTCGACTTCGTCCTTGTCCCTCTTCCTCTTAGCCGATACTTCTTTGCTTGAACCACACAATTGGCTCTTGCTCTTCATCCAACCCTTGTAGATATTGAAACAAAGGTAGCCATCCATTGCAGCATAGTGGAATGTACTCAACATCTAGCCCAGCAACCCACTCATCATTTGAGTTTTCGAACATGCGACTGAAGCGAGCAAGGCATCCTTTCACCGTCGCAGAAGAACGGGTGTAGATGATGTCGAACTCATCACCGGTGATGGTTCTAACCTTGTACTCACCGCCGATCATGGAGATTTGGGACACCATGAATTTGGGAGGAGGGTTAGGATTAGTGGAACTGCCGTAATGTGAAAGGACGGGACGACTAGGAGCAAACTGCCGTAATGTTAAAGGACGTCCGGGGACGAGTAGGAGCTAACTGCCGGTGGTTCTTTGATTGTAAAAATGCTGAGTGGGGCATGCGAATGGCAGGGTAGTGGCTTGTTTGCTGGATAAATGGATTCATGCACAGTGCTATGGGGGCCCAATTAGATGTCATGTCTGCTTGACGCCCAATTAAATGGCTTTTGATGTCATGACAAGCATCGGGAAAATTACAGGTGATACGAAGCTTTCCATTCTCCCGTGATACGGGCTTCCGAGAGCCCTTGGATCTGAGATCGAACGGTTGCATGGCGTGATTCTAGACCTATGGGTGAATGCCCTATCCTGGAGGGTTATTCTGCAAACTTTCAGCAACTTAGCATGGGACCGTTCGATCTCAGATCCAAGGGCTGCCAGCAGCTCGTATCATGGTCGCGCCGCCTACCACGACCGCCACCTCGCTCGCGCGGTCGCGCCCTTGGAGATTTAACATGGTGCGTTAGGCTATCTGATGTTGGCATGTCATACATAGTCATCACTTAGTCACTCGTACTACAACAAGGTTAGCTATAAGGTTGGCTATAAGAGTATTTTTTTACTTCTCTCTATCTCTTTCTTCGTAGTATTTATTGCATTTGCCCAGGAGTGACCTCTTTCAATGAAATGGTGCTTAGATGAGGTGCTAAGGGCATTAAATGGCTTAGCAATCAAGTCCCCAATGCACAGGTGCTTAGTTTTTTGTTGCTAAGTTTGCTTCATTTAACTACAGACTCAAAATTGTCTTTTCACCTAGGTACACGCGCTTAGCACCGTTTCTTCCTTGGGTCACCAAACTAGTATCTCTCTTCTTAATTAACTTGCCACATCAGACTTTATGCCTATGTGGCAAGCTTAGCACCTGTAGGAGAAAGTAAGTACTCCTTCCATTCCAAAATAGATGACCCCACTTTGTACTAACTTAACTTTAAGTTAGTACAAAGTTGGGTCATCTATTTTGGAACGGAGGGAGTACAATAGTGGGCTATATGCCCGCTTTACATGGCATTTTTGCATATGTGGAGGAAAGAGGCAAGGAAAAAGTGGAGGAGTGGGCTCTCATGCAAGAGCCAGCCTCTACATGGTGGAGCATTGGGAGAGGTACTTGTATGGAGGTGGTCAGGAATCGGGAGACTCACGCCGGTCATAGTGCCACAGTTAAAATGATAATGGCAAGTCAAATCACAGGCCGCAACCGTCCAACAGTAACTCCCTGTCAAATCACACAGCCCTATTTGCAGCAGCCTACTCCCTCATCTTCTCGCGTCTCTGTCGAACCAACTAGCCGGAACTGCCCCGCCTACCATGCAAGAAAAGCCCCTCCCTCGACTTTTAAATAGTACGGTATACTAGTTTTGTATCCATGGATTGCGCAATGGAGAAAAGCCTCAAGAAAACGACGGTACACATGTACGGAGTATACAACACATCCGTCGCATTCGCGTCGCACCCCAGACGGTCGGTCGGTCTGGCACGCTGCTCTCCGAATGGAACGCGCGTCATATTGCGTTTGCACACACATGTGGGACCGCAATTGAGAACCGACCATAGGCACACTCCCCGGCCCCGCAAGTCAGGTGAGTTAATAGAAGAGAGAGACGAGCGATAGTACTACTAGAGAAGTGTTGTAGGAGTACATACGTTGGTACCTGGACGATCCCTGCAAGACACGGAAGATCAGTTCGTCCATGCATGTGACCAGACTCCAGCAGACATGCCTGGATTGGCTATCATCTACATATCGTGCAGGCTATGTTGTATAGGGCTGTAGTTCTGGTGAGAAATCTAAAAAAAGGTTTCTTGTCAGCTCGCTAAATTAGGTGTCATGTGCTTCGGATCACTGCGAGGGTTAAACAACGACAACTGAGTTGGGCTAGTCATTGGGGGCACATGCACGAAGACTACTCGGCTGCCATCTAGGTCAAGCCGGCTATGTTAATTAGGACATCTACCAACAGAGCCCTTTTCTACGAGTTTATCTTTAATTTGAGCTTTGATCCTCGTCTAGTTTGTCCGTCGGGATTCATCTTGTCTCCTTTGGGCAGTGAGGTTATGTTTTCTTGTCATGTGGCATTTTTTCGTGTTATATGTTATAATTTGGAGCTTCAGATCAAAATGACGACAACTGCGCCTCCGAGGCACGTGCATGAAGACTTCGCAACAATCATTGCCGAGGTCAAGCCGTCTCCAGTAGACAAAAGAAAACTAGTACTCCACTATATAGGCAGGAGCCTCTACGCTTGCTTTCTAGTGTTGCTCTCTTCACACTATCTCGTCCTCTCCAAATTTAAACACGACAGCGGTGGACACACACTCTCTCTCTCTCTGCTCACCGCTGGTCATAGATCTAGCCGGATCCTCTCCGCCGGGGAAGGTGAGAAGGTGCAACGTTCATGCGATCATCCTCGGCGACGGCTCTTACCCACTGCCGGCACGTCCCGATCAGCGTGCCTTGCCGTTCTCTCCCAAGCATCGCTGGCGAGGGAGGGCCTCCCACCCCTTCTTCCTCACTGCCATAGTGTGGGCAGATCCGGCCTCCTGCCCCCCACCTAGCGACATGCCGGCGACCCTCAGGTATAACTTCCTTTAAAACTGGCCTTGCTCTACTTCCCGAGCTCCTGACGTCGCTGCATTTGCATCTTTTACTATTTCCCAGCCCCCCTCATAGATAGGATGGATCGGCTATTCGAAAACCACCTAATGTTTTATTGTTAAGAGGTAAAACTAGTTCATGCACTCGAATCTAGTACTACTTGGTTCAAACAAGGAAGAAAGGGGGTGGGGGTGGGGGAAGATTTGTTACCTGAATCTAGGACTTGGTTGAAAGAGGAAATAATGGGGGCGAAAAGTAGCAGAGACTGGCTATCTAACTGGTCTCTAGGTCTAATAGGGAAATAAAGGGAACGCAGTACAAACTCGATATAAACTTGATCTATTGGTTGAAAAAGGAAAGAAAGTGGGGACTGGGGGACAAGTCAACAGAGTAAGTCCGCACTAGATTTGCTAGCCTCACACAGTATAAGGTGGCTATATAGCGAACAAAAGTGGGACCAACCCAGATATCCTCTTCTGATGTTTGTTGCCCCGAGTCGCTCTTATGTAATTCCACTGGTAAAATGTAGCAGTCACACTGTTAAAAGTGAGGACATGTTAAACCAATGTTGTTTGCAATGTAATGCCTCCAGTAATATGAATCAATGGCACTTTTTTATGTCCTGCTAAATTTCCCATTAAGATAAGTTGCTTCTTTTCGTTAGAGATGCAACTGTCCTGGTCCGCCTACTCTCCCATGCCCAAATACCGACTCTGTAGCACCTGTTAATGTAATGTTGCTGGTAAAATGAAGCAATGGCACCATTAAAGTAATGTCGTATTTAACGGTTGTCATAGTTAATCCTAATGCCCACACTAATATCTAGCAATGCTGCTAGAAATAGCTACTGTCCTTTTACGATTACCATTCAGATAAGGAACATGCTTTATGTTAGTCACCATCCTTTCCACCTTTTTTGTGCAAACAGAGATATACATTTCACGCTTGATCTTAGTTGAACTGCACAAATGATATCCAAATTATAGTTGAACATTCTAGGGGCTTCACGACCAACCTTGATGTTGCTCAATTTTATTGCAACTAATGAAGAAGAAGCTCTCTGGGTTTCGTTTTCTGATGGAAATGGAACCGGGGCTGGAGCCCTTTTCTTAAATAATAATAATAAGAAGCTGCTAGCTCATGGGACATTGCTTCATTTTAGGTGAACTGCACCAAAAGGTCCCATGAATTGAATCATCCATGTTGGTGACTGGTGTCATCCCTTCTATGATGGCATTGACTGCAGATATTGTTCCCATCACGAGGCATGTTCCTTTTTGGCCTGACCATTTGCCGAAGATCCTGCATGTTGATCCTGCTCTTGTGCTACTGTTTTGGCACTGCCATGATAAAGCAGTAATGTTATTATTTGGCACCTTAATCTAGTGGCACTATTAATTTGAGGCAATGTTTTGGCACCGCTAGTGCCACTGTTTTTTTATATATCGAAAGAGGGGGTTCCCTCCGATTTCATTAAAGAAACCCAACCATAGAGAACCATTATCCGACAACATCTCAGTGTAAACGGGCAATTATGCAACTACTACTAGAACATACTGAGTACTAGCAGGAGACAAGTTCGCCACATAATCTAGGCAGGTAGGGGGACGCAACACCAGCTCGACCAAGTTTGGATTACAACCCAAATGCTACCACAGAAACATCAGGGGGAAGACAGGGACTGAAAGAGCCAGCTTCAGCATCCCAGTCTAAGCACCCCCAGCCTTCATCCTCGCGACGCATGGTACACCTTGTTTGCCACCTTCTCGACCCTAGTGTCACTGATAAAATGAAGTAATAATACAGTTAAAATAGAGCAAGTGTCCTCTGTATCATTTCATTTCCAATGTAGATAAAGAAAGTGCTTCTCTTTGTTAATGTATGTTTCATCAACTAGTCCCATTGTTAATGTTTAAGCGTTTCTGCAAACTGGGGTGCTTAATTTTAGTTGATCTGCACAAAAATAGAGATTTGAATGTCTCAAGGCCCCTCCTTGTACTACTGCTATACAATGATGTTCATCACCGGCAGAAGGTGTATCGGGGAGACTTGGGACGATTTCCAGTATGAGGCGTGGAGTACCGTATGTGGCGTCGCAGGGCCCATCTCGCCCTCACAGCATGGCATACTATGATACTATCGCAATATTTTTCTTCTATTTATTTTGCGTGTTTAATCACTAGTGCCACTATAATGTTATCACGCCTTTTCATTATCTGTGCAAACAGGGTTATTCAGCTGCATTTTGGTGGAACTGCACAAATGTACAGATGGAACCGGCATATATGCAGAGTGCGAGGTGTGCCAAGTAAAAATTATTAACACCAGCCATGCTCCATGCACGCATTGGCATCCACCACCACCAGTGGGATGTGTGGCGCTCTCTGTGGACGGATCTTTCTCGGCAGCAAATCCTCTAACCAAATACTAGTAGCTTATATTGGCAGTTTTCTAGGGAGTACTCTTTTCTGAAAGAAGCACCAATCTATTTTTCTTTATTTGTACACAGTGTCACAACTTTGACCCAAAGGTCCAGAGCTATTTAAGGGTGATTGGCGTAGTACTCGGAGACTGATTGTAAGCATGATTTTCATTAGCTTTCACACTGATTGTAAGCATGAGCAGGTGGAAGATTAGGTTAGTGCAAAGCTTACCTTAAACCCTACCGCCGCCGTTGAAATGAGGCAAGCGTCGAGGGAACCATGGAGAATGGCGGGGAAGCGACGTCGCGCCATCCGGCCTCCTCTTGCGGTGGGAGAACGAATACTCCTGTGGCTCCGGCTAGCTCTGCACCCTCACGAACGGCACACCGTACTCGATCGATTCATTATCCTCTGGGTGCTCGACCTTCGACCTGTACGCCCACCACCTCCGCCTGACTTTCACCTCGGGTGAATCTGTCTGCTCCATCGCCCAGAGGAGATACTCAATGAACTCGAAGGACTGTGGCATGACCGCTGCCGAGGAGTACATGTACATTGCCGCCCTCATCGTCGCCGTCTCGCTCTTTCGCATACATTGCCACATGGCACTCACCGTTCTAGAAATCTCCCACTCATTGTCAAACCAAGTAAGGATCTCCTTCAACCTGACTAACTTTGCCTGGTCGCGGCTGACGATCTTCCTGATTCGCTGCTGCATCCTCTCCATAAATGTCCTTCTGAGTGGTCCTGTGCTAGCTTTGGAAGATGGGAGGAGAGACAGTGCTCTTGCAATAGAGAAGATGGAGAGGTGAGATGGTGGTTTTGCAATAGAGATGATGGAGAGGAGAGGAGGTGGTTTTGCAATGGAGAAGAGGGAGAGGCAAGACGGTGGTTTTTGAATGGAGATGATGGAGAGGAGAGGAGGTGGTTTTGCAATGGAGAAGAGGGAGAGGAGTGTGCGACAGCGATTTAGGATTGGACGAGAGGGCCGACGCGCTGTGACTGGATCAAAATCAAAATCAATTTACCCTCAATTAAGAACGCGACCCCACATTAACTAGTCTCCCTTTTATTCTGGGTCATAGTTGACCATGATTTTCACAAATAAGATATATGTTATATGTTGCAAAAACAATATAATTTGAAAGTACATTCAGATACGAACCAAACGATGCAATTTTTGGTGACATGCATTCACATTTTGCTTGTCAAATACAGTACGTGGTCAAACTTTGATCCAAAATACGCAAAACAAAAAAATACTTCCAAGACCAGTGCGGCTCTTCTGTTCTTCTCCTCTTAAACCACTGTTGCTCCTCTCCTGTTCCAATCTAAATCTGGCGCTGCACCTCTCCTCTTCCATTTCAAAACCACCGCCCTCCTCTCCTGTTCCAATCCAAAACCAGCGTCGTTCCTCTCCCGTTCTAATCCAAAACCAGCACTGCTCCTCTCCTCTTCCATTCAAAAACCACCACCGGCGAGTGAAGGTGCTGTGGAGAAGTAGATCGATGGAGGAGTACAACCGATACGTGAGGATCACAAACGGCGACCCTGTGAAGCTAGCTAGGATGTTGGAGATACAGTCTTGGTTTGACAACAAGGACCAACTAGCGGCGACGGCGACATCCATGGCCAAATATCTGCAACAGAGCGAAAAGGCGGCGATACTCCCAGAGGGAGTCGCGCGGGAGTACATAGAGCTGCTCCTCTGGGCCATGGAGCAAACAGATTCACCGAATACGATGGTGAGGGAGCGGTGGTGGGAGTATCGATCCCAGATGGAGCATCCAGCAGAGATTGAAGGATCGAGCATCTACAAGGTGTTGTTTGTGAGGGTGTCGTGCCAGAGCGAGCCGGTGGAGTCTTCGTCGATCGAACCCAACTTCAAGAGGAGAAAAACAGTTGGCCCGACGATGCTTCCCCGCCATCCTCTCCCTCGTTGTTCACATCGTCTCATGGGGCGGCTGTCTGCCACCAAGGAATATGAGGGACTGCCCCCCAGCCCAATAGTCGGGCAGGTCATGAATTGTCAGGAGGAGCTTAGGGTTGTCAGTATTTGCAGGTTGTGAATTGTGTTTTGTGTTGTGTATTTCGAGAGTACTTTCAGATATGAATGTCTTTTGAATTTCAGATTTGCAGTATTGAGCATATGAAGTATTTTATGAATTCTAGAGATCTATTTTTAGCACTTAAAAAATTGTAGTTTCATAGGAGTATAAAAGTGCAGACAATGTGATGCTTAGAGAAGAAACTGCAAGTTTCAGTTTCAGATAAGAAACTCCAAGTTCAGTTTCAGATAAGAAACTTCAACTTTCAGAGGCAGAGCATTTATATTAACACGGCCTTTTCAAACAGTGTTAACATCATGTTCGAAGTTTTATTCATGGTCGAAACTAGAACTACCAGCCAGTTAACATCATGCTTGTCACAGCCCTAGAATTTGTTTGTAAATAGTTGCACAAGCATTCATGCATCATGTCTGAATTTCTTTGAAAGTTGAATTGGGGATGTTCAAACCCTAGCACCAAAAGAAATTCAACTAGGTTCACCTAAAATATTTTCAGTAATCCAAATGGCTTTTAAAAATGTTCATCATTTCTGGAAAATGCTAAAACCATAACCAGAAGCGTTGCACATTTTTCCATGACATAATTGGTCACTGATTTAAATCATACTTTATTTGCATTTGGGCATTTAAATGCTATAAATTATTTTAAATGCTCAGATAATCATAAACTAAAATGTTTGCTATTTGATATATTCTAAACAGTAGCCATGATTAGTTTTATGATTTTTGGATCTGTCTAGGTATTTTTAATAAAGCCTAGAACAAATTACAAAAAAAATAGAAAAGAGAAATAAAACTAGGAAAAGAACAAAGGCTCACCTGGGCCTTACCTGGCTTACCTGCAGCCCACCTGGTCAATCCACCTGGCGGCCCAGCCCACCAGGGGCAGCACTGTCTTCCTCCTCCTGCCAGGAGGAGAAGCAGCTGCGTGCCCGGCGCACAGCCGAGCCGCGCCAGCTCCTGCTTGCCTCTCCCCCTCGTCGCCCTGGACCTCCCTCGCGACGCCACGCGGCTCCCTCGACGCTCTCTCACTCTCCCCATGCTCATCCCCTTCTCTGGCTCCCTCCCCCTCTCTTCCCGAGCGCCGCCATCGCCGCCGTTGCCGTAGCCGCAGCCACCGTGCTCCTCGCGCTCAGACGACCTACCAGGGAGCTCCGCCTCGACGCTCTCGTCCTCTCCACCGACTCACGCGACGCCAGAAGCCCCGTGCCGTCGTCCTCGCCTTCGTCTTCTTCCGCGGGATCCAACGACAACCGCCGACGATTCGACGTCGTTCGACCTCCCCGGAGCTCGCCGTCTGCTCCAACCGACTCACCGTGAGCCCCTGCCTCCTCTCCCCTTGCTCCCGTGCTCATTTTATCGCCATGGCCACCGTTCCGCCGGCGTCCGATTCGCGCCGCCGCCTGAGCTCCTCACCGCCGTGGCCAGAGGCCGTGTTCGTCGCTCCTAGGCACATGGACGTGCCCCAGACCTCGCCAGGAACCCAACCCGCACCCTAACTCGCTCCCCCGAGCGCTGCAGCTGCGTTCCTGCACCCGGCCGAACTCCGGTCGCCGCCTCGCTCACCGCCGTCGACGCCACAGCCCACCCGAGCACCAGCCACTGCCACCGTTTGAAGCGCCACAACAGCAGCTCTCCAACGCGCCCTTCCGCGCATCAAATGGTGATCTGTAGGAGAAACCCGAGCCACTCCAGTGCGCCTCCGCCGCGTTTGGGTCGCCGCCGGCGTAACTCCGGCGATGGTGACGTGGCAGATTAGTTTAGGCTAATGACGCACTTAATCAACACCTAGTGACACTGACAGCAGGGCCCCACCTGCTAATTAAACATAGATTAGTTTCTGTTTAGTTTTAATTAATCTTAGTGGCCCCACGCGTCAGCGTTGACCATGCTGACGTGGCCATTGACTGGGTCCACATGTCAGTGACCCTAACTGGCACTGAGACACTGAGCAGTGGGTCCCACTGGTCAGGTTTGACCTGGACCGGGTCAGTTGACCTGCTGACGTCACGATGACGTGGTTCTGACGCCATAACTCAATTTCTGGATTAATTTTATTCAGGAAATTCCAGAAAATGCCTAAAACTTCTAAAATTCATAGAAATTCAACCGTAACTCCAAATGAAATGATTTATATATGAAAAATTATCAGAAAAATCCAAAGAATCTGTTTATGGCATTTTCATGCATGTTAGAACAACTTATAGCTACTGTTTAGGACAAATCATGTAAATGGCATTTGAATTTCCACATATGGAGTTTGAATTTGAATCTTTGGTTCAAACCAACTTCATTTAATCTGGTTGATAGATGCATTAGCTCAATCAACAGCATATTGCCATGTCACATTCATGCATCATATTGTTGCATTGCATTGATTGTGTTTCTTTCTCAGTTGCCGGTAATTGCCCCCTCTCGATAGACGCGTTCCGACGATGAGTTCGATGACACTGATGAAGAACTATACTATCTTCAGAAGTGCCAGGCAAGCAAAACCCCCTTGTTCATCCCGATACAATCCCACTCTCTCGCTCCTGCTCTCTTTTACTGCATTAAGACAACAACAATTTCAACTGTTACTTGCTGCGGTAGTTGAACCCCTTTATCCTTTGCATGACCTGTCATTGCCACAGTAATTAGATGAAACCCACTAGCATGAGTAGGAGTTGTTTGAGCCCTGATGTGCCTACTCATACATGTTCGTTTGTCATGCCTGCTACTGCTTAGAGTTGAGTCGGGTCTGATTCATCGGGAATGAATTGGAATGGTGATGAACATGTCCTACTGTGTGTGAACTAGGTGTGTGAATACGATTTGGTAAAGGTATTGGTGAGAGGCCATGTAGGAGTACATGGTGGGTTGTCTCATTGAAGCCGTCCTCAGGAACTGAGTTCTGTGTTTGTGATCCATGAACAGTTACTACCACACATTGGAATGCTTAAGTGCCCCTCTCGACTTATTAACCCACTTGATCTCTGTCCAGGAGTTGCAACTAGTTTCTGGTGTTTGTAGGTAGTGTTAGTAGTCTACCAAGTGGTACCCTGATCAGGTGGGCTTGGGACAGACTAGGCACCGTGGCACGGTGTACCAAGCGTAGATCCACCCGTCGAGGTGGGCTTGGGAACCCTGCACACATCGTTTGGGGCCGTGAGCGACACCCCGGCCGGATCTCCTTGCGGATGGAACCCGAATAGGCGATAAACCTGGACTAGAGACTTGTGTGGTTAGTCAGGTCGTGGCCGACTCCCTCGCCCGGCTTCCGCTTGAAGGTTGCCGAGGTACATGACGTGTACAGGGCGATAAGTGGCGAGAGCGTGTGTGAAGAAGTACACCCCTGCAGGGTTATCATTATCTATTCGAATAGCCGGATTCCTCGGATATGGAAACTTGGACCCCTTGCATAGTTCATAGACAAGTGAAAGTGGATACTCTAAAATACGCAAGATAAGCGTGAGTGCTATGGATGGCCTTCTCGTAGGGAGACGAGAGCGGATCCATAGTGGTGTATTGATATGGTGAATATGTGGACTCGTGTGCGCCACCTCAAAAGAGTTACTTGCAGTCGTAGTTCAGGATAGCCACCGAGTCAAAGCTGGCTTGCTGCAGTCAAACTCCACCACCCCCTTTATTGATACCGATGCATATGTAGATAGTTCTGATGTAAGTCTTGCTGGGTACATTTGTACTCACGTTTGCCTATTTTATGTTTTTGCAGAGAGACTTCAGTCTCACTAGTAGTACCGCTTGGAATCTGACGTTTAGCTTGTTACCTCAGCTACGATCTTGTGCCCTCGGCAGGGTCTGGTAGATAGTCAGGCTTCTCAGCCTTTTTCATTTGTAGATGTCTGTACTCAGACATGTTAAGCTTCCGCATGTGTTTGACTTGTATGCTCTGAATGTTGGGTCATGAGACCCATGTTTGTAATATCTCGCTCCTCGGAGCCTAATGAATAAATACTTTGAGTCGTAGAGTTATGTTGTGATGCCATGTTGTATTTACCCATACCGGGCATATTGTGTGTATGATTGAAATGCTTGGTATGAGTGGGATCCGACTATCTAGTTGTTTATCCTTGGCAGCCTATCATATGGGGAAATGTAGTCTAGTGCTTCTGAGCGACAGTAGTCCGCTACAGCCCGGTTCACCGGAGTCCTGCTAGCCCAGCACTACTGCTCAGGACACTTGACTGGCCGGCATGTGTTTCATTTCGTTCCTGTGTCTGTCCCTTCGGGGAAATGTCACACGGTGACTTCTGGAGTCCTGCCTAGCCTGCTACAGCCCGGGTTACCGGAGTCCTGTTAGCCCAGTGCTACAGCCCGGATTCACACGTTGATGACCGACATGCTCGATGTGATTCATGTATGCCTGTCCTCATAGGTTAGCGTCGCTTTGGGTTCACGACTAGCCATGTCGGCCCGGGTTCTCTGTCATATGGATGCTAGCGACACTATCATATACGTGAGCCAAAAGGCGCAAACGGTCCCGGGCCAGGTAAGGTGGCACCCGTGGGAATACCGTGCGTGAGGCCGCAAAGTGATATGATGTGTTACATGCTAGATCGATGTGGCTTAGGATCGGGGTCCTGACAGCGTTGGTATCAGAGCCTGACTGCCTGTAGGATTACCAAGCCAAACTGGTCGAAGTTGTGTCTAGAAATGCTTTAGTTATATATGGGAATTGATTGTGGAAGGGAACGTAAGGCTCTTTTTACTCCTTATACCTCATGGCCTTCTGATCTGAGTCATCCTCTTCTCTTCTGCGGGGATTAAGAACTAGGCCTTCTCATCTATCTCCCAGGATGACGTGTTACTAAACCGTAGATGCCTAAGATTGTTGGATTTAAGCCCCAGTTCAGTTACTACTACTTCCATGTGTTCTCAGTTGATCTCAGAACATTGATATTGTGATGTTGAGTGGTTATGCCACCATTTTGCAGGATGTGTCAAATATTTTTGAGCATTTACAGCCGTTATGCTGTCCGAGTCATCCCAGGTTTCTAAATAGCCTGATGCAGTTGTAAACCCCTTCTTCCCGTTCTCGGTGTTCTTTTGGGCCAGATTAATCACACTAATCGGTCTGTTGAGGTACTCCGTTGCCTCGATATATATGTTGGAGCCATTATTATGACCTAGGCATCTTAGAGGACCACCCATAATCTAGCCATGCTTTATATTTATAGTGTGATGATTCTGGCCACCATTCTCGAAAGCATCCCGTGATGCCAATTAGTAGTAGGTATTCTACTCCTGGGTTTTCGAACCCGAGATTCACCCTACATCATGTTGTTAGTATTTGCTAGATCCCTTAAGATATTAGTAAACTTTGCGATAGTCCTCAAGGTCCGTGGTATTCCCTTCTTCCAAATACTATGAACCATTTATGGCAGAAGTTCTGCTGAACCAAAAGATCACAACCAGAGTACTCTTGAGGAGTTCTCCATCCATAATTGTGAATCTGCCAGTCCTACCTCTCCGCATGGATTGTCCGGAAGAAATTCGTTGAACTCGTTTGACATACTAATCCATGCATCCACAACTCAGAAAATCATATGTTCCTTGAGTTGTCCCTCCTTAGTCGTTTTCTGACCTTCTTCCATCAATTGATAGTCAAGAGTATGCGAGCATTCGTTTATCGATGCCTATTGCTCTTGTGGTCCGTCAAGCCATTCTATCCGGAATGACTTGGAGAAACAAACTCCAGTACCTCATCCATTTCTAGGATTGGGTCGAAGCAGTTGTATTCTGCAGATCAAATGCAATCAAGCTTTTGATTCTATTCTACCTTGGAGTGTTACCATCTTTATGTCAAGAGAGTCATGAGAATTGCACCACCTCTTATGAGTTCTTGACGCAGTAATACTTCTTGCCATCATTGTTCATTCCTCGGTTTCCGTGTTGTTGTAACCGGAATGCCGACAAGTGAATTGTGATGTGTGAGGTCAATACTCCGAGCAACTCGTTGCTTGGTAGTAAATGGACAATATTCTTATTCTTAGCTTGTTGGTTATTAAATCATCATCCTAAGATTGATTGTGCTATCTAGTCCTTATTTCTGGTGCACTCTTCGATCAATGAGTAAGGATTGTCCAATCCCTTGTTTATTTGATCATATCATCTTGCCCTGAAAAGCAAGATTTCTCTCGAGCTTAGTAACATATCGGTGGTTCGTGATGTTCCGAATATCTTCTCAGAAGCATTACCAGGTTGTTCCCTGGCCGTTATGTTGAGTTCGTGCTCAAGTTGGTTTTCCAATAAACCACTCTTTCTCCAAGAATCTGTGTTGGATACCCTGAGCTAGTTGGTTGAGCTAAACAACAACTTGGAGAGTTGGAAGATAAAAGCTTGCCCGACTTAGTTCATTTCTAAGGGATATCCTTTTGAGGGTGTGTGGAAGAAAGATGATATCTTCATCGACTGGTCCTCGTGATCAGTTGTTGGATCTATTGTCTTGTCAAAACTTTGATTTGAGTATGGGCCATCATCAAATCAAATCAGAACCAACGATGTTCATAATGTTGTCTTACTCGTGGTTGATCCCTTGAGCATACACCATTACATCTTTTGGTCTGACCAATGCTATCACCGTGTTCACATGATGGTGGAAGTCCAGTGATATGGAAATTCCGATGAGTTGTTGTTGAGCCCATCAGCAGCATTTTGTCTCCCCCACGATTCATGTTGGATGGTACACTAGTATTGGAAGCTTTGTAAGCAATGCCTTCATGTTCAGTTCATGAGGCTTATGCTTAGATGGAAGAAGTGACTTCCTCGAATTCATGTGCTTTAGGTGTAAGTTGCCGCCATGAATTCGAGAAAGGTTTGTTTTGTTTCCCTTGGAATCATCCCAAGTCAGGCATGCATACGTGCGAAGTAGTCTATGGTTTGGTAGATTAATTACCTCCACTCCGTGGTAATCCCTAGCACACCAAGCCACTGACTGATTTGTTCTAGGAAAAGGAGTTGTTGTGCAAATCGTAGGTCATGCACAAGACTTCGTTCCCTAGATGATGGTTCCCCCACCTGAACTCGGTAGTGTTTTGTTGTAAGACTACCGTGTGGTCATGCTTGTCTGGGACAGCGTGTTCACATGTGTTTAGCAGAACCAGCTCATGTTTTGGAGCTTGCTATCGTAGTTCATTTCCTGAGAATCTCGCAACGTCATCTCGTCGGTTTGTGTTGCAAATTTCCTTTTCCGGACATGCTGTCTGAAATATCCTGTTACCAACCAGATCTGAATCTCAGGCAGATGTGATGGTTGGAACTTTTCCAAGATCTACTATGTAGGTCCCGACAAGGTTGATGGTCTGGCCGACACACCTAGTCGGAAGATCTATCATTGTAGCATCTTGACTGGTCAATTTCACCATCTTCTCTGTGAGGATCTTGTGCGACTTATTTTAGAAGTTGTTCCTTAGGGACTCTTGTGCTATTAGTATTCCTCGATTATGCTATAACCATTCAAACAGTGGAATTGCTCTCGACTGTTGAGTTATCTCCCAGTTACCAGAATCATTCCCAACATTTGCTTTTTGTTCCCAGCTTGCACCGCTGTTGTGCCATTCTACCTTGGGTCCCATCCATTTCCGGTGATAAGCAAAATCATTCATTGCGTTGTCTTCAACAAGGTAGTCCACATCATCCAACCTAGTCCGAGTATGTCACCTTTCCGAACTCCCTCAAACGATCATTTGTGATTGCCTTAGGTTGGAATAAAGAGTTCCAATGATCTCAGTATCAAAAGTAATTCTTTTTGCCACTTAAGGAATATTTCTGCGAGTCACCTTCCCTGAGGTGCCCCGTTATGGAATCATGGCAATTTTCCTCGCTACCGTGACACCCTCCACCATCTTTCTAAGTGTGGAATTTTTGCCCATCAAATCAAACCCCGTCGATGTTCTTCCATCCCTCTCGATGTGTTTTGTGTCTCAACTCGAGATGTTCCAACATCTCATTCCACGAATTGATCTTGAATGCTCGATCTTCGAGGAGATCGTTTCCTATAGAGTTTCTTTCTGTCGTCGTCATGTTGGAAGAAGTTTTCGAAAGCAAGGATGTCAAGATCAAGATGATGATCGAATCAACAACCTCGAGGAGACAATTGGATCATGAAGATCGTGTTAGATTGATGTCCCCTCTGTCTTCTTACCTCACCTCTTGAATCTCGGGACGAGATTCTTGTTTAGTGGGGGTGAGTTGTCACAGCCCTAGAATTTGTTTGTAAATAGTTGCACAAGCATTCATGCATCATGTCTGAATTTCTTTGAAAGTTGAATTGGGGATGTTCAAACCCTAGCACCAAAAGAAATTCAACTAGGTTCACCTAAAATATTTTCAGTAATCCAAATGGCTTTTAAAAATGTTCATCATTTCTGGAAAATGCTAAAACCATAACCAGAAGCGTTGCACATTTTTCCATGACATAATTGGTCACTGATTTAAATCATACTTTATTTGCATTTGGGCATTTAAATGCTATAAATTATTTTAAATGCTCAGATAATCATAAACTAAAATGTTTGCTGTTTGATATATTCTAAACAGTAGCCATGATTAGTTTTATGATTTTTGGATCTGTCTAGGTATTTTTAATAAAGCCTAGAACAAATTACAAAAAAATAGAAAAGAGAAATAAAACTAGGAAAAGAACAAAGGCTCACCTGGGCCTTACCTGGCTTACCTGCAGCCCACCTGGCCAGTCCACCTGGCGGCCCAGCCCACCAGGGGCAGCACTGTCTTCCTCCTCCTGCCAGGAGGAGAAGCAGCTGCGTGCCCGGCGCACAGCCGAGCCGCGCCAGCTCCTGCTTGCCGCTCCCCCTCGTCGCCCTGGACCTCCCTCGCGACGCCACGCGGCTCCCTCGATGCTCTCTCACTCTCCCCATGCTCATCCCCTTCTCTGGCTCCCTCCACCTCTCTTCCCGAGCGCCGCCATCGCCGCCGTTGCCGTAGCCGCAGCCACCGTGCTCCTCGCGCTCAGACGACCTACCAGGGAGCTCCGCCTCGACGCTCTCGTCCTCTCCACCGACTCACGCGACGCCAGAAGCCCCGTGCCGTCGTCCTCGCCTTCGTCTTCTTCCGCGGGATCCAACGACAACCGCCGACAATTCGACGTTGTTCGACCTCCCCGGAGCTCGCCGTCTGCTCCAACCGACTTACCGTGAGCCCCTGCCTCCTCTCCCCTTGCTCCCGTGCTCATTTTATCGCCATGGCCACCGTTCCGCCGGCGTCCGATTCGCGCCGCCGCCTGAGCTCCTCACCGCCGTGGCCAGAGGCCGTGTTCGTCGCTCCTAGGCACATGGACGTGCCCCAGACCTCGCCAGGAACCCAACCCGCACCCTAACTCGCTCCCCCGAGCGCTGCAGCTGCGTTCCTGCACCCGGCCGAACTCCGGTCGCCGCCTCGCTCACCGCCGTCGACGCCACAGCCCACCCGAGCACCAGCCATTGCCACCGTTTGAAGCGCCACAACAGCAGCTCTCCAACGCGCCCTTCCGCGCATCAAATGGTGATCTGTAGGAGAAACCCGAGCCACTCCAGTGCGCCTCCGCCGCGTTTGGGTCGCCGCCGGCGTAACTCCGGCGATGGTGACATGGCAGATTAGTTTAGGCTAATGACGCACTTAGTCAACACCTAGTGACACTGACAGCAGGGCCCCACCTGCTAATTAAACATAGATTAGTTTCTGTTTAGTTTTAATTAATCTTAGTGGCCCCACGCGTCAGCGTTGACCATGCTGACGTGGCCATTGACTGGGTCCACATGTCAGTGACCCTAACTGGCACTGAGACACTGAGCAGTGGGTCCCACTGGTCAGGTTTGACCTGGACCGGGTCAGTTGACCTGCTGACGTCACGATGACGTGGTTCTGACGCCATAACTCAATTTCTGGATTAATTTTATTCAGGAAATTCCAGAAAATGCCTAAAACTTCTAAAATTCATAGAAATTCAACCGTAACTCCAAATGAAATGATTTATATATGAAAAATTATCAGAAAAATCCAAAGAATCTGTTTATGGCATTTTCATGCATGTTAGAACAACTTATAGCTACTGTTTAGGACAAATCATGTAAATGGCATTTGAATTTCCACATATGGAGTTTGAATTTGAATCTTTGGTTCAAACCAACTTCATTTAATCTGGTTGCTAGATGCATTAGCTCAATCAACAGCATATTGCCATGTCACATTCATGCATCATATTGTTGCATTGCATTGATTGTGTTTCTTTCTCAGTTGCCGGTAATTGCCCCCTCTCGATAGACGCGTTCCGACGATGAGTTCGATGACACCGATGAAGAACTATACTATCTTCAGAAGTGCCAGGCAAGCAAAACCCCCTTGTTCATCCCGATACAATCCCACTCTCTCGCTCCTGCTCTCTTTTACTGCATTAAGACAACAACGATTTCAACTGTTACTTGCTGCGGTAGTTGAACCCCTTTATCCTTTGCATGACCTGTCATTGCCACAGTAATTAGATGAAACCCACTAGCATGAGTAGGAGTTGTTTGAGCCCTGATGTGCCTACTCATACATGTTCGTTTGTCATGCCTGCTACTGCTTAGAGTTGAGTCGGGTCTGATTCATCGGGAATGAATTGGAATGGTGATGAACATGTCCTACTGTGTGTGAACTAGGTGTGTGAATACGATTTGGTAAAGGTATTGGTGAGAGGCCATGTAGGAGTACATGGTGGGTTGTCTCATTGAAGCCGTCCTCAGGAACTGAGTTCTGTGTTTGTGATCCATGAACAGTTACTACCACACATTGGAATGCTTAAGTGCCCCTCTCGACTTATTAACCCACTTGATCTCTGTCCAGGAGTTGCAACTAGTTTCTGGTGTTTGTAGGTAGTGTTAGTAGTCTACCAAGTGGTACCCTGATCAGGTGGGCTTGGGACAGACTAGGCACCGTGGCACGGTGTACCAAGCGTAGATCCACCCGTCGAGGTGGGCTTGGGAACCCTGCACACATCGTTTGGGGCCGTGAGCGACACCCCGGCCGGATCTCCTTGCGGATGGAACCCGAATAGGCGATAAACCTGGACTAGAGACTTGTGTGGTTAGTCAGGTCGTGGCCGACTCCCTCGCCCGGCTTCCGCTTGAAGGTTGCCGAGGTACATGACGTGTACAGGGCGATAAGTGGCGAGAGCGTGTGTGAAGAAGTACACCCCTGCAGGGTTATCATTATCTATTCGAATAGCCGGATTCCTCGGATATGGAAACTTGGACCCCTTGCATAGTTCATAGACAAGTGAAAGTGGATACTCTAAAATACGCAAGATAAGCGTGAGTGCTATGGATGGCCTTCTCGTAGGGAGACGAGAGCGGATCCATAGTGGTGTATTGATATGGTGAATATGTGGACTCGTGTGCGCCACCTCAAAAGAGTTACTTGCAGTCGTAGTTCAGGATAGCCACCGAGTCAAAGCTGGCTTGCTGCAGTCAAACTCCACCACCCCCTTTATTGATACCGATGCATATGTAGATAGTTCTGATGTAAGTCTTGCTGGGTACATTTGTACTCACGTTTGCCTATTTTATGTTTTTGCAGAGAGACTTCAGTCTCACTAGTAGTACCGCTTGGACTCTGACGTTTAGCTTGTTACCTCAGCTACGATCTTGTGCCCTCGGCAGGGTCTGGTAGATAGTCAGGCTTCTCAGCCTTTTTCATTTGTAGATGTCTGTACTCAGACATGTTAAGCTTCCGCATGTGTTTGACTTGTATGCTCTGAATGTTGGGTCATGAGACCCATGTTTGTAATATCTCGCTCCTCGGAGCCTAATGAATAAATACTTTGAGTCGTAGAGTTATGTTGTGATGCCATGTTGTATTTACCCATACCGGGCATATTGTGTGTATGATTGAAATGCTTGGTATGAGTGGGATCCGACTATCTAGTTGTTTATCCTTGGCAGCCTATCATATGGGGAAATGTAGTCTAGTGCTTCTGAGCGACAGTAGTCCGCTACAGCCCGGTTCACCGGAGTCCTGCTAGCCCAGCACTACTGCTCAGGACACTTGACTGGCCGGCATGTGTTTCATTTCGTTCCTGTGTCTGTCCCTTCGGGGAAATGTCACACGGTGACTTCTGGAGTCCTGCCTAGCCTGCTACAGCCCGGGTTACCGGAGTCCTGTTAGCCCAGTGCTACAGCCCGGATTCACACGTTGATGACCGACATGCTCGATGTGATTCATGTATGCCTGTCCTCATAGGTTAGCGTGGGCATCCACTTCCGCGTCTTCCCCTTCCTAGGCCTCGCCGTCGTCCACCGCCCTGGTGCTCTCTGCGTGGCATGGTCAACGTGGTCAAGGAACGACTTCCATCAGACATGGACTGTACATGGAGAGGCTGACAGCTGGGTCCACAGCCGCAGCAAGGAAGTGCCTCCTTATTACGCAGAAAATAATGATTCCTCCACCTGACAGCAGGGACCCACCGGACGGGCAACTGTATTTCGAAAAAAAAAACATTTCCCCCTGACTGCTGGGACCTACCAGCTACATCTTCGCACGCAAGGAAGTGCGTCCGGGCAAAAAAATGATTCGCCGCCCTGACTGCTGGGACCCACCAGCTACATCTTCGCACATAAGGAAGTGCCTGACAGTCGGGACCCACCTGGTCGAAGCGTACGTAGCGTTGTCATTCTGGTCGCGAACGTGTACGTACATACTGGTCGATGTAGAGGCACGCATGTAGCATGTACCTGTACGTACATCAGCCAGTGTGCAAGAAAGAAAATACGGCCACATACGTACATACGGGCGGGGTCTCGAACGCCTACTCGCGCATACGTACGCCCAGGGTTCGTTTACATGGCTGGGTCAGAACGGAGAAACATCGTCGTCATCGTGTTCATGGGGAGCTAGGATCAAGAAGAAGGAGACGTTACGCTGACCGTACGTGTGTTGAACACGGAGGTGCCGTCCTTTCGGTGCTAGGATCTCCGGTGATTTGGATCACGTCGTGTACGACTACCTCATCCCCGTTTGTTGAACGCTTCCGCTCGCAATCTACAAAGTGGTATGTAGATGCAATCTCTCTCCCATGACTCGTTGCTAGATGAACTCATAGATGGATCTTGGTGAAACCGTAGGAAAAATTTTTTTTTCTGCAACGTTCCCCAACAGTGGCGTCATGAGCTAGGTCTATGCGTAGTTCTCTATTGCACGAGTAGAACACAATTTGTTGTGGGCGTAGATGTTGTCAACTTTCTTGCCGCTACTAGTCTTATCTTGCTTCGACGGTATTGTGGGATGAAGCGGCCCGGACCAACCTTACACGTACTCTTACGTGAGACCGGTTCCACCGACTAACATGCACTAGTTGCATAAGGTGGCTGGCGGGTGTCTGTCTCTCCCACTTTAGTTGGAGAGGATTCGATGAAAAGGGTCCTTATGAAGGGTAAATAGAAGTTGACAAAACACGTTGTGGCTTTCATGTAGGTAAGAAAACGTTCTTGCTAGAACCCTAATTCAGCCACGTAAAACTTGCAACAACAATTAGAGTACGTCTAACTTGTTTTTGCAGCAAGTGCTTTGTGATGTGATATGGCCAAAGTTGTGATGAATGATGAATGATCTATATGTGATGTATGAGATGTTCATGCTATTGTAATAGGAATCACGACTTGCATGTCGATGAGTATGACAACCGGCAGGAGCCATAGGAGTTGTCTTTATTTTTGTATGACCTGCGTGTCATTGAGAAACGCCATGTAAATTACTTTACTTTATTGCTAAATGCGTTAGCCATAGTAGTAGAAGTAATAGTTGGCGAGCAACTTCATGGAGACACGATGATGGAGATCATGATGATGGAGATCATGGTGTCAAGCCGGTGACGAGATGATCATGGAGCCCCAAGATGGAGATCAAAGGAGCTATGTGATATTGGCCATATCATGTCACGTTTATTATTTGATTGCATGTGATGTTTATCATGTTTTGCATCTTGTTTACTTAGAACGACGGTAGTAAATAAGATGATCCCTCATAATAATTTCAAGAAGTGTCCCCCCTAACTTTGCACCGTTGCGACAGTTCGTTGTTTCGAAGCACCACGTGATGATCGGGTGTGATAGATTCTAACGTTCACATACAACGGGTGTAAGACAGATTTACACATGCAAACACTTAGGTTGACTTGACGAGCCTAGCATGTACATACATGGCCTCAGAACACAGAAGACCGAAAGGTCGAGAATGAGTCGTATAGAAGATACGATCAACATGAAGATGTTCACCGATGTTGACTAGTCCGCCTCACGTGATGATCGGACACGGCCTAGTTGACTCGGATCATGTAATACTTAGATGACTAGAAGAGGGATGTCTATCGAAGTGGGAGTTCATTAAATAATTTGATTAAATGAACTTTATTATCATGAACTTAGTCTAAAAATATTTACAATATGTCTTGTAGATCAAATGGCCAACGTAGTCCTCAACTTCAATGCATTCCTAGAGAAAACCAAGCTGAAAGACGATGGCAGCAACTATACGGACTGGGTCCGGAACCTGAGGATCATCCTCATAGCTGCCAAGAAAGATTATGTCCTACGAGCACCGCTGGGTGACGCACCTATTCTCCCTGTAGAACAAGACGTTATGAACGCTTGTCAGTCACGCTGCGATGATTACTCCCTCGTTCAGTGCGGCATGCTTTACAGCTTAGAGCCGGGGCTCCAAAAGCGCTTTGAGAGACATGGAGCATATGAGATGTTCGAAGAGCTGAAAATGGTTTTCCAAGCTCATGCCCGGGTCGAGAGATATGAAGTCTCCGACAAATTCTTTAGTTGTAAGATGGAGGAAAATAGCTCTGTCAGTGAACACATACTCAAGATGTCTGGGTTGCACAACCGCTTGACTCAACTGGAAGTTAATCTCCCGGATGAAGCGGTCATTGACAGAATCCTCCAGTCGCTTCCACCTAGCTACAAGAGCTTTGTGATGAACTACAATATGCAGGGGATGGTAAAGACCATTCCTGAGGTATATGCTATGCTGAAATCAGCAGAGGTAGAAATCAAGAAGGAGCATCAAGTGTTGATGGTGAATAAAACCACTAAGTTCAAGAAGGGCAAGGGTAAAAAGAACTTCAAGAAGGACAGCAAGGAAGTTGCCGCGCCCGGTAAGCAAGTTGCCGGGAAGAAGCCAAAGAATGGACCCAAGCCCGAGACTAAGTTTTTTTATTGAAAGGGAAGTGGTCACTGGAAGCGGAACTGCCCCAAATACTTAGCGGACAAGAAGGCCGGCAAAACAAAAGGTATATGTGATATACATGTAATTGATGTGTACCTTACCAGTAATCGTAGTAGCTCTTGGGTATTTGATACCGGTGCAGTTGCTCACATTTGTAACTCAAAGCAGGAGCTGCGGAATAAACGGAGACTGGCGAAGGACGAGGTGACGATGCGCGTCGGGAATGGTTCCAAGGTCGATGTGATCGCCGTCGGCACGCTACCTCTACATTTACCTACGGGATTAGTTTTAAACCTCAATAATTGTTATTTAGTGCCAAGTTTGAGCATGAACATTGTGTCTGGATCTCGCTTAATTCGAGATGGCTACTCATTTAAATCCGAGAATAATGGTTGTTTTATTTATATGAGAGATATGTTTTATGGTCATGCTCCGATGGTTAATGGTTTATTCTTAATGAATCTCGTACGTGATGATACACATATTCATAGTGTGAATACCAAAAGAGTTAAAGTTGATAACAATAGTCCCACATATTTGTGGCATTGCCGCCTTGGTCACATAGGTGTCAAACACATGAAGAAGCTCCATGCAGATGGACTTTTAGAGTCTCTTGATTATGAATCATTTGACACGTGCGAACCATGCCTCATGGGTAAAATGACCAAGACTCCGTTCTCAGGAACAATGGAGCGAGCAACCAACTTATTGGAAATCATACATACCGATGTGTGCGGTCCAATGAGTGTTGAGGCTTGCGGTGGCTATCGTTATGTTCTCACCCTCACTGATGACTTGAGTAGATATGGGTATATCTACTTAATGAAACACAAGTCTGAGACCTTTGAAAAGTTCAAGGAATTTCAGAGTGAGGTTGAAAATCAACGTGATAAAAAGATCAAGTTTCTACGATCAGATCGTGGAGGAGAATACTTGAGTCACGAATTTGGCACACACTTAAGAAAATGTGGAATAGTTTCACAACTCACGCCGCCTGGAACACCTCAGCGTAATGGTGTGTCCGAACGTCGTAATCGCACTCTATTAGATATGGTGCGATCTATGATGTCTCTTACCGATTTACCGCTATCTTTTTGGGGCTATGCTTTAGAGACCGCCGCATTCACTTTAAATAGGGCTCCGTCGAAATCCGTTGAGACGACACCGTATGAATTATGGTTTGGGAAGAAACCTAAGCTGTCGTTTCTAAAAGTTTGGGGATGCGATGCTTATGTCAAGAAACTTCAACCTGAAAAGCTCGAACCCAAATCGGAAAAATGCGTCTTCATAGGATACCCTAAAGAAACTGTTGGGTATACCTTCTACCTCAGATCCGAAGGCAAGATCTTTGTTGCCAAGAAAGGATCCTTTCTAGAGAAAGAGTTTCTCTCGAAAGAAGTAAGTGGGAGGAAAGTAGAACTTGATGAAGTGCTACCTCTTGAACCGGAAAATGGCGAAACTCAAGAAAACCTTCCTGAGGTGCCTGCACCGACTAGAGAGGAAATTAATGATGAAGATCAAGATACTTCTAATCAAGCTCCTACTGAAATTCGAAGGTCCACAAGGACACGTTCCGCACCAGAGTGGTATGGCAACCCTGTCTTGGAAATCATGTTGTTAGACAACGGTGAACCTTCGAACTATGAGGAAGCAATGGCGGGCCCGGATTCCGACAAATGGCTGGAAGCCATGAAATCCGAGATAGGATCCATGTATGAAAACGAAGTATGTACTTTGACTGACTTGCCCGTTGAACGGCGAGCCATAGAAAATAAATGGATCTTTAAGAAGAAGACATACGCGGATGGTAATGTGACCATCTATAAAGCTCGGCTTGTCGCTAAGGGTTATCGACAAGTTCAACCGGTTGACTACGATGAGACTTTCTCACCGGTAGCGAAGCTGAAGTCCGTCCGAATCATTTTAGCAATTGCCGCATTCTACGATTATGAAATATGGCAAATGGACGTCAAAACGGCATTCCTTAATGGTTTCCTTAAGGAAGAATTGTATATGATGCAGCCAGAAGGTTTTGTCGATCCTAAGAATGCTGATAAGGTGTGCAAGCTCCAACGCTCGATTTATGGGCTGGTGCAAGCATCTCGGAGTTGGAACATTCGCTTTGATGAGATGATCAAAGCGTTTGGGTTTACGCAGACTTATGGAGAAGCCTGCGTTTACAAGAAAGTGAGTGGGAGCTCTGTAGCATTTCTCATACTATATGTAGATGACATACTTTTGATGGGAAATGATATAGAACTCTTGGACAGCATTAAGGCCAACTTGAATAAAAGTTTTTCAATGAAGGACCTTGGAGAAGCTGCTTATATATTAGGCATCAAGATCTATAGGGATAGATCGAGACGCCTCATAGGTCTTTCACAAATCACATACCTTGATAAGATATTGAAGAAGTTCAATATGGATCAATCTAAGAAAGGGTTCTTACCTGTGTTACAAGGTGTGAAATTGAGCTCAGCTCAATGTCCGACCACGACAGAAGATATAGAAGAGATGAGTGTCATCCCCTATGCCTCAGCCATAGGTTCTATTATGTATGCCATGCTGTGTACCAGACCTGATGTAAACCTTGCCGTAAGTTTGGTAGGAAGGTACCAAAGTAATCCCGGCAAGGAACATTGGACAGCGGTCAAGAATATCCTGAAGTACCTGAAAAGGACTAAGGAAATGTTTCTCGTTTATGGAGGTGACGAAGAGCTAGTCGTAAAAGCTTACGTCGACGCTAGCTTCGACACAGATCAGGATGACTCTAAGTCACAAACCGGATACGTGTATATTTTGAATGGTGGGGCAGTAAGCTGGTGCAGTTGCAAGCAGAGCGTTGTGGCGGGATCTACATGTGAAGCGGAGTGCATGGCAGCCTCCGAGGCAGCACATGAAGCAATTTGGGTGAAGGAGTTCATCACCGACCTCGGAGTCATAGCCAATGCGTCGGGGCCAATCAAACTCTTCTGTGACAACACTGGAGCTATTGCACTTGCCAAGGAGCCCAGGTTTCACAAGAAGACCAGGCACATCAAGCGTCGCTTCAACTCCATTCGTGAAAATGTTCAAGATGGAGACATAGAAATTTGTAAAGTACACACGGATCTGAATGTCGCAGATCCGTTGACTAAACCTCTCCCTAAGGCAAAACATGATCAGCACCAGAACTCTATGGGTGTTCGATTCATCACAATGTAACTAGATTATTGACTCTAGTGCAAGTGGGAGACTGTTGGAAATATGCCCTAGAGGCAATAATAAAAGCATTATTATTATATTTCCTTGTTCATGATAATTGTCTTTATTCGTGCTATAATTGTGTTATCTGGAAATCGTAATACATGTGTGAATAACAGACAACAACGTGTCCCTAGTAAGCCTCTAGTTGACTAACTCGTTGATCGACAGATAGTCATGGTTTCCTGACTATGGGCATTGGATGTCAATGATAACGAGATCACATCATTAGGAGAATGATGTGATGGACGAGACCCAATCCTAAACATAGCATAAGATCGCATAGTTCGTTTGCTAGAGTTTTCCAATGTCAAGTATCCTTTCCTTAGACCATGAGATCGTGTAACTCCCGGATACCGTAGGAGTGCTTTGGGTGTGCCAAACGTCACAACGTAACTGGGTGACTATAAAGGTATACTACGGGTATCTCTGAAAGTGTCTGTTGGGTTGACACGGATCGAGACTGGGATTTGTCACTCCGCTTGACGGAGAGGTATCACCGGGCCCTCTCGGTAATGCGTCATCATAATGAGCCCAATGTGATCAAAGTGTTTGATCACGGGATCATGCATTACGGTACGAGAAAAGTGACTTGCCGGTAACGAGATTGAACGAGGTATTGGGATACCGACGATCGAATCTCGGGCAAGTAAAATACCGATTGACAAAGGGAATCGTATACGGGATTAATTGAATCCTCGACATCGTGGTTCATCCGATGAGATCATCGTGGAACATGTGGGAGCCAACATGGGTATCCAGATCCCGCTGTTGGTTATTGCCCGAGAGCCGTCTCGGTCATGTCTGCATGTCTCCCGAACCCGTAGGGTCTACACACTTAAGGTTCGGTAACGCTAGGGTTGTGAAGATATGTATATGCAGTAACCCGAATGTTGTTCGGAGTCCCGGATGTGATCCCGGACGTCACGAGGAGTTTCGGAATGGTCCGGAGGTAAAGAATTATATATAGAAAGTGTTGTTTTGGCCATCGGGACAAGTTTCGGGGTTATCGGTATTGTACCGGGACCACCGGAGGGTCCCGGGGGTCCACCGGGTGGGGCCACCTGCTTTGGGGGGCCACATGGGCTATAGGGGTGCGCCTTGGCCTACATGGGCCAAGGGGAACCAGCCCCTAGAGGCCCATGCGCCTAGAAGGGGGAAAACCCTAAAGGGGGGGGCGCCCCCTTGCTTGGGAGGCAAGCCCCACCCTTGGCCGCCGCCCCCCTAGGAGATTGCATCTCCTAGGGCCAGCGCCCCCCTTGGGGGGTCTATATAAAGGGGGGAGGGGAGGGGGGCAGCGCACCCTTGCCCTGGCGCCTCCCTCTCCAACACCTCCTCCTCCTCCGTAAAGCTCGGCGTAGCCCTGCCGGAGTACTGCAGCTCCACCATCACCACGCCGTCGTGCTGCTGCTGGAGCCATCTTTCCCAACCTCTCCTTTGCCTTGCTGGATCAAGAAGAAGGAGACGTTACGCTGACCGTACGTGTTTTGAACGCGGAGGTGCCGTCCTTTCGGTGCTAGGATCTCCGGTGATTTGGATCACGTCGTGTACGACTACCTCATCCCCATTCGTTGAACGCTTCCGCTCGCGATCTACAAAGTGGTATGTAGATGCAATCTCTCTCCCATGACTCGTTGCTAGATGAACTCATAGATGGATCTTGGTGAAACCGTAGGAAATTTTTTTGTTTTCTGCAACGTTCCCCAACACCCTACTACTCCCACCACTGGCCAGGCCATCCCTCTACTCACCCACACCCCTTGTTATTCTGCGGCGACGACAGCCTCACACCGCAGCGAACCAGTAAACCCTCATACTCCTCTATGCGTGGGCATCCACTTCCATGTCTTCCCCTTCCTAGGCCTCGCCGTCGTCCACCGCCCTGGTGCTCTCTGCGTGGCATGGTCAACGTGGTCAAGGAACGACTTCCATCAGACATGGACTATACATGGAGAGGCTGACAGCTGGGTCCACAGCCGCAGCAAGGAAGTGCCTCCTTATTACGCAGAAAATAATGATTCCTCCACCTGACAGCAGGGACCCACCGGACGGGCAACTATATTTCAAAAAAAACATTTCCCCCTGACTGCTGGGACCTACCAGCTACATCTTCGCACGCAAGGAAGTGCGTCCGGGCAAAAAAATGATTCGCCGCCCTGACTGCTGGGACCCACTAGCTACATCTTCGCACATAAGGAAGTGCCTAACAGTCGGGACCCACCTGGTCGAAGCGTACGTAGCGTTGTCATTCTGGTCGCGAACGTGTACGTACATACTGGTCGATGTAGAGGCACGCATGTAGCATGTACCTGTACGTACATCAGCCAGTGTGCAAGAAAGAAAATACGGCCACATACGTACATACGGGCGGGGTCTCGAACGCCTACTCGCGCATACGTACGCCCAGGGTTCGTTTACATGGCTGGGTCAGAACGGAGAAACATCGTCGTCATCGTGTTCATGGGGAGCCAACCGGCTGGGTCGGAACAGAATGCATTGTCGCGGGAGGGCTTGGACGGAACAACCGATGGAAATGAGGCCCGACGTACCGCAGAACAGAGGAAACGGCCTTGTGTTCGACCGACCATGGTCGAAATGGGATCCTGTTCATTGGGAGGGGTCTGGTGAACCGCAATATGGAGGAAACGGACTTGTGTTGGACCTGCTACGGTCGAAACAGGGTCCTGTTGATCGGGAGGGGTGTGGCGTTCCGCAAAATGGAGGAAACGGACTTGTGTTGGAGCACTACGGTTGGAACGGGGGTCCTGTTCATCTGGAGGGGTGTGGTGTACCGCAAAATGGGACTCCATAGGATACTGTTCACCTCCACCATCGACCCCCGCTAGCCTCCATGGGCTACTATTCATCCACCGTCGACCTCCTCCAGCCTCCACCTGCGACTGTTCATCCATGGGCTCTTGTTCATCGAGCCTCCACCGCGCGCTACTCCACCGCCTACTATTCAACCAGCCCTCTCCATGGGCTCCTGTTCAACCACCCCTCCATGGGGTACTGTTCATCCAGCCCTCCACCGTCTACTGTTCATCCAGCCCTCCACGGGGTCGTCCTCTTCATCCAGCACTCCACGAGGTCATGTTCATCCAGCCCCAACCGGCTCGATCGATCAAGGTTCTGTTCATCCAGAGGCAACACCACAGGGTCTTGTTCATCCACCCCCACCGGGAATTGTTCATCCAACCCCCCCAGCAACGCTCACGGTTCATCCAGAGGCAGCATCGATCAGCTTCAGTTAGCAGCAACAGCGAAAGAATCGCTCGATCGGGTTCAGTAACGCGTAGCCTGCAGTGCAATCGCTCAGGTTCAGTTAGAGCCCAACGCCTTGCACCCATGCGCGTGCGTGTACGAGAGAAATGCGCAAACCTCCGTGCATCGCTCGGCCCCGACCACCCACCATAACCGGGAACACCCCGATATTTTCCTCGCCCTCCCTTCTACCATAGTTTTTCCCTTCATGGACGGCCCAAAGAATGTCATGCAGCTTTCTCTCCGGCCCGCCCAGGACGAAAAGCCCATTTTATGTCATGATTTTTTGTCATAGAAGTAGGAGCCCACCACATCTATGATGATACCGGGTTTTGTCACAATTATCATCATAGAAGTGTCATAAGTATGATAGATTTTTTTTCGTTCGGCCCAAAATATCATGGATGTGTCTTTTTTTATAGTGTCAAAGGGTAAGGTGGTTGGCCTTGGTAAGGTGGCCATCTCACATGACAGCTCCATCCAAAATGTTATGCTCGTTGAATCTCTAGGCTATAATTTACTTTCCGTATCTTGACTAGCTGACTTTGGTTTCAATGTCCTATTTACTAAACTAGATTGCTAAGTGTTTCGAAGAGATAATCATAATATGGTCTTTACCGGTATATGTAGAGGTGATCTATACATTGTTGATTTCACTGAAAAGGCTCAACCTAGAACTTGGTTAATTGCTAAATCATCTAAAGGTTGGTTATGGTATAGAAGGTTAGGTCACGTGGGCATGCAAAATCTTGATAAGCTTATTAAAGGTGATCATATCCTTGGAGTTAAATATGTTACATTTGACAAGGATAGACTTTGCAGTGCCTATCATGCAGGAAAACAGGTTGGATGGAGCCATCCCGTGAAAAACATTATGACCACGAGAAGACCACTTGAGCTGCTTCATATGGATCTTTTTGGTCCCAATGCCTACAAGAGTCTCGGTGGTAACTCATTCAGTTTAGTCATTATCGATGACTTTTCAAGATTTACGTGGGTGTTATTTCTTGATGACAAATCGCAGGTCCAAAAGATCTTCAAGAACTTCGCTAGGAAGGCCCAAAATCAATTTGAAGTGAAGATCAAGAAGGTTCATAGTGACAACGGAATGGAGTTCAAGAACGCCAATATGGATACCTTTCTTGACGAAGAAGGGATTTCACATGAGTTCTCGACTACGTACACACATCAACAAAATGGAGTTGTTGAGAGGAAGAACCGGAAACTTATCGAGATGGCGAGAACGATGCTTGATGAATCCAAGACGCCAAAACACTTTTGGGCGGAAGCAGTTGAGACAACTTGTCATGCAACAGATCGTTTACATCCTCCCAAGCTTTTTGGCAAGACGGCATACGAGCTTCTCACCGGTAACAAACTCCAAGTTGGATACTTTCGAGTAGTCAGCTCAAAGTACTACATTCTTGATAACAAACTCCAAGACTTGTCTATTGGCAAGATTCGCCTAATGGAGGTGAAGGAGAGTACCTCATCCATTAAAGTGGAATCCTCTACCTCACGACAAGGTGAACCACAAGTTGACTTGGAGGCATCCACAAGTGGAACACACCAAGATGGAGAAAACAAGAAAGTACACCCAGATGAACCTCATCGACCTCCCTCTCCACCTCCACAAGAGGACAACAACACCAACAATGAAGAAGGCCAAGAGGAAGAACAAGATGATGAAGAGGATGTTCCACCCCGACCCATACAAAAGCTCTCACGAGTTAGAGCAAGAGTTTCAAGAGATCACCCCGTCGAACAAATCTTTCATGATATTCAAACCGGGAGATTTACTTGCTCTAAAAATTGTTTGGCTAATTTTTGTGAACATTATTCATTCATCTCTAGTATTGAGCCTATGAAGGTTGAATAAGCTCTTGATGATCCGAATTAGGTGAACGCCATGCATGAAGAGCTACACAACTTCAAGAGGAACCAAGTGTGGACATTGGTAGAAAAGCCGAACAACAACCAAAATGTCATTGGAACCAAATGGTGTTTCGGAATAAGCAAGATGAAGATGGACAAGTTGTACAGAACAAGGCCCATCTCGTCGCCCAAGGCTACACTCAAGTCGAAGGTATTGACTACGGTGAGACATATGCCCCCGTTGCTAGAATTGAGTTACTTGCTTATGCCAATCACCATGATATCACATTATACGAAATGGACATTAAAAGTGCTTTTCTAAATGGTGAAATTGAAGAGGAAGTTTATGTTAAACAACCTCCCGGCTTTGTTAATCCTAAGAAACCTAATCATGTTTACAAACTTCACAATGCTCTTTATGGTCTTAAACAAGCTCCTAGAGCGTGGTATAAATGCTTGACCAAGTTCCTTATTGAAAAAGGTTTTGAGATTGGAAAAAATGATTCTACACTTTTTACTAAAAGGGTTAATGGTGAATTATTTGTGTGCCAAATTTATGTGGATGATATCATATTTGGATCAACTAACCCTCATTTTAGTGAAAAGTTTGGAAGGCTAATGTCGGAGAAGTTTGAGATGTATATGATGAGTGAACTCAAGCTCTTTCTTGGTTTGCAAATCAAGCAAACTAAGGAGGGTACCTTTGCTTCCCAAAAAAAGTATACCAAGGACTTATTCAAGAAGTTCAACATGCAAGAAAGCAAAGATATGAAAACACCCATGCCTACTAGTGGACATCTTGACTTGACAAAGGATGGCAAACCGGTTGACCAAAAGCTTTATCACTCTATGATTGGTTCATTGTTATATCTATGTGCCTCTTGTCCCGATATTATTTTAAGTGTGTGCATGTGTGCACGATATCAAGCGGCCCCTAAGGAATGTCATCTTAAGGCTTTGAAAAGGATAGTGAGATACCTAATTCATACACCAAACTTTAGCATTTGGTATCCAAAGAGGTCTTCTTTTGATCTTGTTGGCTACTCCGACTGGGACTATGCCGGGACAAGGTTGATAGAAAGTCCACTTCGGGTACTTGTCAATTTCTTGGTAGATCTCTTGTGTCTTGGTCCTCCAAGAAACAAAACTCAGTATCCTTATCCATCGCCGAAGCGGAATACATTGCCGCCGGTTCATGTTGTGCTCAACTACTTTGGATGACCCAAACTCTTAAGGACTATGGGCTACATGTGAAACATGTTCCATTGCTTTGTGATAATGAGAGTGCCATTAAGATTGCTCACAATCCCCTGCAACATTATCAAACTAAGAATATTGAAGTTCGTCATCATTTCATTCAAGATCATGTTGCTAAAGGAGACATCGATCTTAAGCATGTTTGTACCGATAAGCAATTGGCGGATATATCCACCAAACAGCTTGATGAGAAAGTATTTTGCCGTTTGAGAGGTGAATTGAATATCATTGATGCCTCAAACTTGGAGTAGAAATTACATTTGGATGCATGCAAGGCATGAGCCTTTTACTAATCCTTGATAATTCTCTTATGATGATGATCATATGTCTCGGATCTATACTTGTACCCTTGCATGTTATCTAACCCTTGTAGGTACTTGGATGAGCCCAAATCTATGAGATTGCAACTCACTCACATTTTGAGCAATCTCTACATCACCAAGTCTCTACAATATGGTGGTTGAAGACAAGGAAGCATGAATCCTTTCAACATACTAGATGACCCGTTGCGCCAATGGTGCAAAGGCCGAGTGCGAACCAGGTATTGCAAGAGCGTGCATTAAAATATGGAGACAAAGTATTATGAGCAAGAAATGTAGATAGGCAGAGGGCAAAAGCTTATATTCCTTTCATCATGATTGTTGTAAAAGCATAGGACACATTAGCCTAAGCAGTAAAGATACAAAATCATACATAAGATCAGTAGATGGATGTGCTGCCCATGAGTAATAACATCTAGGGTTACATAGGCAGTAATATGGCCGGCAGTTGTACAAAAGCAACATATGGCATCGTAGGAAACCACATGTAAGGTTCATCTTATCATAGAGGCAAATTAGATGTTCTTAAGACGACAGGCAATGCGTGCAGAAGACACGTGTTGCTGTAGATGGTCCATCTAGAGGACATGGACGATGAGAGCCAAGCGGTGCTCTGCGGTAACCTTGAAAGGAAAGACGCAGATACATCCTTCATGGATGTTTGCATGGCGGCGGAACTCCGACCAGTTTGTGGTTATTGTGGCTCTCTTGTCTGTTACCAACATGATACGACAATTGGTGCACCGATTGATGTTTGCGAGCCTGACCTTGAGTGTGTTACCATCTGGTTTGATGTACTCTTCCAGCTTTTCTTTGGTGTAGTGGACCTGAAAATACTGGTACACGAGAGGAATTAATTGAGTAGATTGCAGAGTATGTATAGTTTAAATATAGACAGTGAGAACAATTATTAGTAAATATTGGCACGAATCAAAAGAAGAGTGCAAATCAGGAAGATGCAAATACAGAGAAGCATGCTACATTCCTTCCTATGTGGAGTATAAGATGTAAATTGGTTGTTTCTGTGATCATGTGCACGCTAGTGAAGGAGAACAAATACAGGAAGAAAGAAAACATGTATATCAGACTATATGAATATTAGTTTCTAAGCAGGGCACCCAGGTTTTGCAATATTTCGGGATAAAGTCAATGTGACACCCCCGATTTGACCGTACACTAATCATGCACGCAAATGTGTACGATCAAGATCAGGGACTCACGGGAAGATATCACCACACAACTCTAAAACATAAATAAGTCATACAAGCATCATAATACAAGCCAGGCATGACATCACCTTACCAAGTCATATAAAGACCAATGTTATAACTCTTGGAAATATGCCCCAATCATCATATCTGACCGAGATCCAGATCTGATTGGTGCCAAGATGCCTCAGACTCAGGATGTCTGAGAATAAAAGGTGCAACACCAATTGACGGCATGACATTGTAAGATTCTCGGGGAATGAACTATGGAAGGGAGTTCCGAAACAAGAGTTCATCATTAAATCAAAAAGAGGGTGAGAAGGTGGCTGATGAACTTAGCGATAATTCATTGAGGTTTCCATAAGATGGATTTCCACAAGTAGGTGAACAATGAGATAACATTTGTCAGATCCAATGATATAATGACGTAGGTTCGAGGAAAACATCCACAATTAAACATTGGTTGACAGGTGCACCCGAAATATGGGATGGGTTGCACGAGAAATGTTAGAACGGCGACTTAATGATCAAAAGATTTAAAATGAATCAATCGACCATTCACTTCAAAGCAATAGGGTTGCTAAAAGTTTTGAATTCACACATCATAGTTCAATTGTCGGTATTCTGGTTAGAAACAACACGGGGACCAAGAAAGAATGGTGATGGTGAGAAGTATCACTATACCAAGAATTCTTAAGAGGTGGAGTAATCCTCACGACATTCTTGACATAAAAGATGGTAATACTCCAAGGTAAAGAAGAACAAATGCTGGATAGCAAGGATCTCAAGGTATAACACAAAACACGAACAAGTTTGTGTTGAACGGAAGGCAATCGATTGGTCGATGATAACACAATTCATCGAGGGCAAGGATGGTATTTCTCATCAGGAATTCAATTGATATCCTTGAGGAGCTCGAAATGTTGATGATGATCATGACAATTTCTGTCGAGAGGTTTCATGGAGATCTAATCGGTCGGTGATGGCATCAAGTCAAAGGAATGATGAAGCGAAATGACCTTGGGACCATGAGTAGGATGCAAACTCGAGTTCAAGCTTGTCATTCAAGGTGGAACGATAAGACGAGGAAATTGATATAAGCTTAGCTCATCATCGAAAGTTGTGCTCCGGAATTAAGGACCCGGTAGCACAGTTAAAAAGTTGCACGATAATGATATAGCCGATCAGGCTAGGAATGACTTGAAGGATTAATAAACTCATAAGCAATGAAGATTACTTAGAGTTATTGAATTAGGGTGCGGAATTGATTCACTTATCGGCATTCTCGATTGACGACAACCCAGAACCCGTGGAGTGATTATGACGGGGAAAGGTAGTACTTCATCAGAAATTCATAAGATGAAGTGCAATGGGTTGATATCCTCGAGATACCAGGGGGTAATACTCGAAGGTAGAACAAAATAGAGGCTAGGAAGGCGTACTGATCTGCAGAAGGCAAGTACTTTAACTTGTCCGAGAAATAGAATCAAATGAGAATAATCATGGTCGGAACCACAGTTGCAAAGGATCAATTCACAGATACCAGATGATATATATCAAGGAAATGGTTATTATTACAAGAAGTTTCCATGATAGGATCTACATCTTGTCCATGGGCATGAACACAAAGTTCAAGGTCGACTCCCACTTCTTTAATGCATAACCTTTCACTCAGTCCTCGTCTTCGAAGAAGTTGCAGTGTTGAAATTTTATCTGGCGAAGAACCATAAGAGTATGACTCTTGAAAACCTTCGGGTTCACACGGTTTTTGAGAAGGTATAGGTTCAACCCGTCGGGGCATCTTAGAAACATATACCACAAGCTTTTAAGAGTAAATATCACCAGCTTGGAAGCAGAGCAAGGTTGAGAAAGTAGAGGATACAATTTACCAAAGGCATTATGTATCCGAGGGAAGGCTCACAAGGTTATTGAATATGAAGGATGTTGTCGGATAAAATCCATTAAAGGATTTGCAGGTCCATAACAGAGCTGATGTGGGCATCGGCACACAACCAGAGGAAGTAACAATGCAAAGGTATTGGATCATAGAAACAACTGACTAATCCAGAGCTCAAATGCAAAGGAATTATGATTTCCAAATCAAGGGATCAGAAGCAATGTTCTGATTAGGGATGGATAAGTTGAATAGATTTAGGGGTACAATCACGGCAATTTGATTGGTTGAGAACCAGCTCATGTTTAAAATGATGTCTGAGCCGGAAGAATGAATTTTAGGATCTGATTGAGTATTGCGAGCATTCGCAACATTCGTGAATCAACGTATTCAAAATGATAATGACAAGGGATGCCAATAAGTTTCTGATACTTATGCGATTAACCATAATGCAAGCAAGAAAGAATTTCAAGAGCAATAGGCTGCCGAATATTTTCGAAAGATCGAATGGCATTTCGAAGAATTTTGTGAAACACCTGAACAACTGGGGATGAACGAATCCCCGGTAAGTGTGAGGATTTTTTTCATACATGTATTCATGAGGAATAGGAGCTGCAAGGCAACATACACAAAGGATTCTCGGAATATCCGAAGTATTTCAGGGTATCTTGTAATAACAAGACAATTGGAAAAGAAGTTAAGGACGACAAGTGTATGTAGCTTTCTATAGGGATTTATCGGCGGTATGGAATTGCAATGACGAAGGGCACAAGGGCTCAGGGAAACACCGGAGAGTATCTTCAAAATCTTCTGGTGCAGCAGACGATCATCGGTAATAAGGTGCTCTCCGGGTGAAGATATCACCACACAACTCTAAAACATAAATAAGTCATACAAGCATCATTATACAATCCAGGGGCCTTGAGGGCTCAAATACAAGTGCTTGATCATAGACGAGTCAGCGGAAGCAACAATATCTGAGTACAGACATAAGTTCAACAAGTTTGCCTTAAGAAGGCCAGCACAAACGGGGATACAGATCGAACGAGGCGCAGGCCTCCTGCCTGGGATCCTCCTAACTACTCCTGGTCGTCGTCAGCGGGCTGCACGTAGTAGTAGGCACCTCCAGTGTAGTAGGAGTCGTCGTCAACGGTGGCGTCTGGATCCTGGGCTCCATCGTCTGGTTGCAACAATCGGGTAGAGAAATGGGGAAAAGGGAAAAAAGGCAACCGTGAGTACTCACCCAAAGTACTCGCAAGCAAGGAGCTACACTAAATATGCATGGATATATGTGTAAAGGGGCATATCGGTGGGCTGAACTGCAGAATGCCAGAATAAGAGCGGGATAGCTAATCCTGTCAAAGACTATGCTTCTGGTAGCCTCCGTCTTGCAGCATGTAGAAGAGAGTAGACTGAAGTCCTCCAAGTAGCATCGCATAGCATAATCCTACCCGGCGATCCCCTCCTCGATGCCCTGTTAGAGAGCGATCACCGGTTTGTATCTGGCACTTAGAAGGGTGTGTTTTATTAAGTATCGGGTTCTAGTTGTCATAAGGTCAAGGTACATCTCCAAGTCATCCTGTTACCGAAGATCATGGCTATTCGAATAGATTAACTTCCCTACAGGGGTGCACCACATAACCCAACACGCTTGATCCCATTTGGTCGGACACACTTTTCTGGGTCATGCCCGGCCTCGGAAGAGCAACACGTCGCAGCCCTACCTAGGCACAACAGAGAGGTCAGCACGCCGGTCTACATCGTATGGCGCAGGGGTCTGGGCCCATCGCCCATTGCACACCTGCATGTTTCGAGGGCGGCCGGAAGCAGACCTAGCAACCTCCAGTACAACAGAAGTCATGTTACGCGATCCAATCAGGCGCGCGCCGCTCAATCGCTGACGTCACAAAGTGCTTCGACTGATACCATGATGCCAAGTGCCCATATCTTTCCCGCGTAGTTGGTTAGTGCGTATAGGCCAGCAGCCAGACTCAAATCAAATACCAAGATCTCGTTAAGCGTGTTAAGTATCCGCGAACGCCGACCAGGGCTAGGCCCACCTCTCACCCAGGTAGTCTCAACCTGCCCTGCCGCTCCGCCACAAAGATCCACATAGAGGGCCGTTGGGACAAAGGTCCTTTCATCCCCCAATCCGTGAATCACTCGCGGGTACTCCTCGAGCCGACCCGACTTTAGTCACCACATGTATCATGTATAAAGTATAGTATATACCCGTGATCACCTCCCGAGTGATCACGGCCCGATAGTATAGCACAGCAGATGGACAAGAATGTAGGGCCACTGATGGAAAACTAGCATCCTATACTAGGCATGTAGGATTGCAGGTAAAGGTAACAACAGTAGTAACAAGGACAGGCTATGCATCATGATAGGATAAACGGAAAGCAGTAACAGGCTACACTACTCTAATGCAAGCAATATAGAAGAGAATAGGCGATATCTGGTGATCAAGGGGGGGGGCCTGCCTGGAAGCTCAGCCTAGGAGGGGGTCATCAACACCGTAGTCAAACTGGGGTCGCCGGTAGTCTCGTGGTCTACCGGAAGGAAGTAATGGAGGGGGAACACAATAAATAATAGAGCAATCAAAGCAACACAAAGCATAACATGGCAATACGCGGTGCTAGGTGTGCCCTAACGCAGTACTAGGTGATACCGGCGAAGGGGAAACATCCGGCAAAGTATCCCCGGTGTTCCGCGTTTTCGGGCGGAGGAGCCGGAGGGGGAAAGTTGCAAGTTTGATATGTTAGGGGTGCCTGGCGGATGAACGGGCTGCGTATCCGGGTTCGTCTCGTCGTTTTGAGCAACTTTCATGTATAAAACTTTTTCATCCGAGTTACTGATTATTTTATATGAATTTCTGAAGTTTAAGCAATATCCTAGATTTATTATCAAACTAAAATAGGGTTATTGCACCAGCATGACGTCATCAGTCAGCTGAGTTGACCATGGTCAACCCTGACGTGTGGGGACGGTCAGTGCCCAGTCAACAGTACAGTCAGCGTTGACTGGGTCAAAGTTGACCAGTCAACAGGGTCAATGGGGCCCATCTGTTAGTGTCACCTATTTTAAAAAGGGGGGTTTAAATTAAGCTAACTAGGGGTGGGGCCCCACTGTCATAGAGTCCACTGACTAACTAATTAGCTAATTAGTTAATTAGGCAAAATTAATTAAGTTAATTAACTGAACCACTAATTAATTAATTAATTATTTTAATATTTATTTTATTTTTGTTAACATTTCTTTTCGTTTTTCTTAAGACAAGGGCGTGGGGCCTGGTGGTCACTTACCCATCTGGCCACCTCCCGCCTGCACAACAACGCACGCAGGGGAGGGGCAGGGCCTCGACGGCAGTGACCTGGGGTCCGACCGAAATTGTCGGCGACGCGCGACACCGGCGGGAGCGGGGCCATAGCGGCTCAGATGCGGCGGGGCCGGAGCAGCAAGGGAAGTGGGCGTGGTCATGGACGGTGGCTGTGGCGCGCAACGCGGAGCGGCGATGGGCGTAGCCGAGCGGCGAGGGTGGTGATAAGCGTGGGTAGAGTGGTGGCGGCCATAGGCGGGAGTGGCCGGGACGAGCTACTGACGGCTGCAGGCGCAGCGTAGCAGCAGGGAGCGGGGGGGGGAGGCGCGTGGCCTGGACGCGCGGTGCGCACTGTCGGACGCGACGACCGCTGTGAGGGGCCGCGGCTAGGCACGGGCGGTGTCGTGATGTGCGAGGACGGAGGAGAGGCCGAGGGGGAGGCCTCATCGTACGTTGATGGGAAGGGGGGCGGCGAGGCGTGGTGGAGCTCGTCGGGAAGGGGTCGAGGAGGCGAATGCCGTCGACGGGTGGGGATGGTGGCGACGGGGTACAACATTGGCAAGGGCGCAGGGCATCGGGGGCGTCGATTGCCCCCGACCAGATCCATGCAGGAGGGAGGGTTGACGAGGCGGGCGCCGGTGACGGTGGGGCAACGCTGGGCGGCGTTGGCGCGACGGCGGGCGACGCGGTTGTTGGGGGCGAGCGCCCCCGATCCAGAACATGGAGGAGAGGGGGTCGTGGGAGGAGCGAGTGGGGAGTGAGGGAATCGATTAGGTCACGGGGCAGGGAGGTTAGCTGTAGGCAGGGGGTGGGCCAAATAGGCCAGTGGGCGTGCGTGAGCGAGCCGACCAGCAAAGGCTAGCTGGGCCACTTGGCCCAGCGGGGGGGGGGTCTGTTGTTTCACTTTTGTTTTCTATTTTTTTGTATTTTCTTTTCTGTTTTAATTCATTTTAAAATACTTAGGCATTTCATAAAAATGTGTTTATTACACCATATTTATTTATGCAAAATATGGCACCTCCCGAACATTTGTTTTAGCTTTTGAAAAGTTTGACGTGTGACATTTATTTAAACTTTTGAATTTGAAAAGTTTTTGATCCAAAGCAAGATTAGGAACAGTAACCGGGGTGACGTGGCACCGTTAACGTGATATTACTGTAGCATGATTATCCGGGCGTCACAATTCTCCTTCACTACAAGAAATCTCTTCCCGAGATTTAAGAAGGGGACTAAGGGAAAATTTCTGGTTACGAAATTCTAACGGGTCTTCTCGATCTTGGTTGCTCTTCTCAAAGAGGTCGATCCATTATGTTGAAGTCTTTATTTGTCTGCTCCAGGTCATCATGATCAAGTCGTCATCCTTTCTTCGGGATCTCCATCGTCCTTACGGAAAGAATAAAGGGTGGGCATTCCGGGAGTACGGACCTCTACAAGGTTGACTATCTGGTCGATAACATCTAGGAAGATGGCGGAAGTAACTCTCGAATTTAAACTTAAGAAAATGTCGAGAGGAAAGTAAGGAGGTATCATGTGAAGTTTCAAGAGAGCAGGCAACCATCTGATGCCTGAAATAGGGCGTGAAAGGGGCTCAAAGCAATCGGGAATAAGTATTGTGTGTGTTACCAAAATAGATCACTAGGAAGGTGGTCAGTGAATTACATACGAGGCCACGCATGAGGAACAACCTTGCAAACAGGGGGTGTACAGGAGAGTCAAGTTTCGATCCTGTGGAACTGTGGGTTATGGGCCCACCATGTGGGTTTAAAGTAGGAAAGGCGCTGACATCTTGCACGGTTATGCTAGCAAGGCATGGCAGGGAATAGCCTGTCGGTTATGTCGGCCACAACATCGGTACCAAGGGCGAGGGACGAAGAGAACCATGTTCCCGCTCGTTGAAACGAGGCGGACCAATAGGCAAAGTTCTCGTCCATCGGTGGCTACCGGAATGTCATCAACAATAGTAACAGGGTGTTACTGACAGAGTTGTACACCAAGGTGTTTACATAAGCAGTGATTACTGCTTAGATTATATAGATCACAAGAAAGGTTAAACAATTCAACGGAAAGGAAAATGTGATCATCAGATCAAACAGAACAATGGAAAGGAAAATGTGTTTGACACATATACTAGGGGTATACCCTTCCCCAGGACAAGCAAGGCATGATATCCCTGGCAGGATATAAAGTAGAAAACCCTTCAGGAAAAGGGAGAGAATTTTCATGACATTACCCATACAATGGTGTTTGGATAATTGAGCAGGAAACAATTAGCATTGGGCTTCAAATGTCCTTGTTGAAAATTGGAGTACCACAGACATGCTTTGAGATAGCATTGACATGGTCTTCGAGCAAGGTCGGACGTTGGAATATAAGGGATCCATCAGGAAAAATTTATAAAACAAGTCATCCAACTTCCTTGCTAATAAGGAAATTATAATAATAGGTCCTCCGGTCAGGTGTGCTAGGCATGACATCACCTTACCAAGTCATATAAAGACCAATGTTATAACTCTTGGAAATATGCCCCAATCATCATACATGACCGAGATCCAGATCTGATTGGTGCCAGGATGCCTCAGACTCAGGATGTCTGAGAAGAAAAGGTGCAACACTTGACGGCATGACATTGTAAGATTCTTGGGAAATGAACTATGGAAGGGAGTTCCGAAACAAGAGTTCATCATTAAATCAAAAAGAGGGTGAGAAGGTGGTTGATGAACTCAGCGACAATTCATTGAGGTTTCCATAAGATGGATTTCCACAAGTAGGTGAACAATGAGATAACATTTGTCAGATCCAATGATATAATGACGTAGGTTCGAGGAAAACATCCACAATTAAACATTGGTTGACAGGTTAACCCGAAATATGGGATGGGTTGCACGATAAATGTTAGAACGGCGACTTAATGATCAAAAGAGTTAAAATGAATCAATCGACCATTCACTTCAAAGCAATAGGGTTGCTAAAAGTTTTTGAATTCACACATCATAGTTCAATTGACGGTATTCTGGTTAGAAACAACACGGGGACCAAGAAAGAATGGTGATGGTGAGAAGTATCACTATACCAAGAATTCTTAAGAGGTGGAGTAATCCTCACGACATTCTTGACATAAAAGATGGTAATACTCCAAGGTAAAGAAGAACAAATGCTGGATAGCAAGGATCTCATGGTATAACACAAAACACGAACAAGTTTGTGTTGAACGGAAGGCAATCGAGTGGTCGATGATAACACAATTCATCGAGGGCAAGGATGGTATTTCTCATCAGGAATTCAATTGATATCCTTGAGGAGCTCGAAATGTTGATGATGATCATGACAATTTCGGTCGAGAGGTTTCATGGAGATCTAATCGGTCGGTGATGGCATCAAGTCAAAGGAATGATGAAGCGAAATGACCTTGGGACCATGAGTAGGACGCAAACTCGAGTTCAAGCTTGTCGTTCAAGGTGGAACGATAAGACGAGGAAATCGATATAAGCTTAGCTCATCATCGAAAGTTGTGCTCCGGAATTAAGGACCCGGTATCACAGTTAAAAAGTTGCACGATAATGATGTAGCCGATCAGGCTAGGAATGACTTGAAGGATTAATAAACTCATAAGCAATGAAGATTACTTAGAGTTATTGAATCAGGGTGCGGAATTGATTCACTTATCGGCATTCTCGATTGACGACAACCCAGAACCCGTGGAGTGATTATGACGGGGAAAGGTAGTACTTCATCAGAAATTCATAAGATGAAGTGCAATGGGTTGATATCCTCGAGAAACCAGGGGGTAATACTCGAAGGTAGAACAAACTAGAGGCTAGGAAGGCATACTGATCTGCAGAAGGCAAGTACTTTAACTTGTCTGAGAAATAGAATCAAATGAGAACAATCATGGTCGGAACCACAGTTGCAAAGGATCAATTCACAGATACCAGATGATATATATCAAGGAAATGGTTATTATTACAAGAAGTTTCCACGATAGGATCTACATCATGTCCATGGGCATTAACACAAAGTTCAAGGTCGACTCCCACTTCTTTAATGCATAACCTTTCATTCACTCCTCGTCTTCGAAGAAGTTGCAGTGTTGAAATTTTATCTGGCGAAGCACCATAAGAGTATGACTCTTGAAAACCTTCGGGTTCACACGGTTTTTGAGAAGGTATAGGTTCAACCCATCGAGGCATCTTAGAAACATATACCACAAGCTTTTAAGAGTAAATATCACCAGGTCGGAAGCAGAGCAAGGTTGAGAAAGTAGAGGATACAATTTACCAAAGGCATTATGTATCCGAGGGAAGGCTCACAAGGTTATTGAATATGAAGGATGTTGTCGGATAAAATCCATTAAAGGATCCGCAGGTCCATAACAGAGCTGATGTGAGCATCGGCACACAATCAGAGGAAGTAACAGTGCAAAGGCATTGGATTATAGAAACAACTGACTAATCCAGAGCTCAAATGCAAAGGAATTATGATTTTAAAATCAAGGGATCAGAAGCAATGTTCTGATTAGGGATGGATAAGTTGAATAGACTTAGGGGTACAATCGATGGCAATTTGATTGGTCGAGAACCAGCTCATGTTTAAAATGATGTCTGAGCCGGAAGAATGAATTCTAGGATCTGATTGAGTATTGCGAGCATTCGCAACATTCTTGAATCAACGTATTCAAAATGATAATGACAAGGGATGCCAATAAGTTTCTGAGACTTATGGGATTAACCATAATGCAAGCAAGCAAGAATTTCATGAGCAATAGGTTGCCGAAGATTTTCGAAAGATTGAATGGCATTTCGAAGAATTTTGCGAAACACCTGAACAACTGGGGATGAATGAATCCCAGGTAAGTGTGAGGATTTTTTTCATACATGTACTCACGAGGAATAGGAGCTACAAGGCAACATACACAAAGGATTCTCGGAATATCCGAAGTATTTCAGGGTATCTTATAATAACAAGACAATTGGAAAAGAAGTTAAGGACGACAAGTGTATGTAGCTTTCCATAGGGATTTATCGATGGTATGGAATTGCAACGACGAAGGGCACAAGGGTCTCAGGTAAACATCGGAGAGTATCTTCAAAATCTTCTGGTGCAGCAGACGATCATCGGTAATAAGGTGCTCTCCGGGTGAAAGTGATCACGAGATCCTAATGTTAGAATTAGTAAAAATTTATTTAACCTGAATGGAAGAGAGATCGGAGTCCCAGAGTATAGACGAGGAATAAAAGAGCCTAATACTACCCAATGGTGACGTGGGCCCGCAAGCCACACAGCCATGTTAGTAAAAGTTTTGCAATGTCTAGACTCGACTTCGGCCAAGGAGTTTGGAAGGGGGATTCCTACAGGCAGTTGGCTCTGATACCAACTTGTGACGCCCCCGATTTGACCGTACACTAATCATGCATGCAAATGTGTACGATCAAGATCAGGGACTCACGGGAAGATATCACCACACAACTCTAAAACATAAATAAGTCATACAAGCATCATAATACAAGCCAGGGGCCTCGAGGGCTCGAATACAAGTGCTCGATCATAGACGAGTGAGCGGAAGCAACAATATCTGAGTACAGGCATAAGTTAAACAAGTTTGCCTTAAGAAGGCTAGCACTAACGGGGATACAGATCGAACGAGGCGCAGGCCTCTTACCTGGGATCCTCCTAACTACTCCTGGTCATCGTCAGCGGGCTGCACGTAGTAGTAGGCACCTCCAGTGTAGTAGGAGTCGTCATCAACGGTGGTGTCTGGATCCTGGGCTCCATCGTCTGGTCGCAGCAATCGGGTAGAGAAATGGGGAAAAGGGAAAAAAGGCAACCGTGAGTACTCATCCAAAGTACTCGCAAGCAAGGAGCTACACTACATATGCATGGATATATGTGTAAAGGGGCATATCGGTGGACTGAACTGCAGAATGCCAGAATAAGAGGGGGATAGCTAATCCTATCGAAGACTACGCTTCTGGCAGCCTCCGTCTTGCAGCATGTAGAAGAGAGTAGACTGAAGTCCTCCAAGTAGCATCACATAGCATAATCCTACCCGACGATCCCCTCCTCGATGCCCTGTTAGAGAGCGATCACCGGGTTGTATCTGGCACTTGGAAGGGTTTGTTTTATTAAGTATCCGGTTCTAGTTGTCATAAGGTCAAGGTACAACTCCAAGTCGCCCTGTTACCGAAGATCACGGCTATTCGAGTAGATTAACTTCCCTGCAGGGGTGCACCACATAACCCAACACGCTTGATCCCATTTGGCCGGACACACTTTTCTGGGTCATGCCCGGCCTCGGAAGATCAACACGTCGCAGCCCTACCTAGGCACAACAGAGAGGTCAGCCCGCCGGTCTACATCCTATGGTGCAGGGGTCTGGGCCCATCGCCCATTGCACACCTGCATGTTGCGAGGGCGACCGGAAGCAGACCTAGCAACCTCCAGTACAACGGAAGTCACGTTATGCGGTCCAATCAACACTACTAGGAAAAGGCCTACTAATGGCGCACCGGTTTTGCCTACAAATGGCGCACCACCAGTGCGCCATTAGTATCACGCCACTAGAATTTTTTACTAATGGCGCACCACTGGTGCGCCATTAGTATTTGGTATGCTAATGGCGCACCAGGCAGTGCGCCATTAGTTTTGCCCACGGTGCGCCACTAGTGTCTGCTATACTAATGGCGCATCACATGGTAGTGCGCCATTAGTAACAATTTTTTTTATTTTTTTTCTTAATCTCAGGTCACTATTTCACCTATGAGATATCCAACACATATATATACAACAAGCATCCATATAACAATCATAGCCAACACACAAGTTCCATCATATATACATACATAGCCAACACATAGTTCCATCGTTACATATTACAAAAGTTTCACATTGTTCATCCAACACCGTTATCCATCAATTCACAAAAGTTTCACATTGATACAAAATAAAAACACAAATGGAAAATAAGCACTCCATCCATGCAAGCTTCCGTGAATTAAATCAAATCTGCAAAATTATAAACAAGAAGTTAGAAGAAGAAAAAGAAGAAGACTAGAAGAATACTAGAAGAAGAAGAACACTAGAAGAAGAATAAGAAGAATTTTGGAAAAGAAGAAGAATAAGAAGAAGACTATAAGCTTATTATGTAAACTTGATCATATTGTGCTAACATAAGTTATTTTGGAGCTAACCTATAGGAAGCTAAGCATATAAGCTCTAAGTTAGTATATTAGAGCCAACTTAGGTAAAATGAAGCTAACCTATGTCATTTTTGAAAAGAAGAAGAATAAGAAAAATACTATAAGCTTATTATGTAAACTTGATCATTTTGTGCTAACATAAGTTATTTTGGAGCTAACCTATAGGAAACTAAGCATATTAGAGATAACATAGGTAACTAAGTATATATATATATATATATATATATCATTTTGGAGATCTGACATACCTGACAAAGTTCAGTTCTCATGCATTGTTCTTCTCCTTCTCCTTCCTCAGCCTGATGCGCCAAGAGCGGCGAGGCAGTGGAGGCGGTGGAGGCAGTGGGATGTAGTCTTCTACCTCAATTGGCGTGGTCATGTCGCCCAGCTGTGGGATCGCCGGCGCCACCACTGGTGCGTTGTTATTGTCAGGCACCACCACCATCGCGAGGCCACCTTCAGGCACGACCATCACTAGGTCATCCTCAGCCACCTCCATCTCTTGCCCATGGTCAGCCACCACCATCTCTTGCCCTTGGTTAGCCACCACCAGCGCTAGGTCATCCTCAGCCTGATGCCCATTGTCATCCTGCATCTCCTCATCCCCACTCTGCTCCTCTTCTCCCGCACTCCAGTCCGGATAATCCTTCTTGTTGTCTATGCTGCTGCCAGAATCGCTGTTGCTTTCGCTACAGCCATAATCGCTGCTGCTTTCGCTACAGCCATAGTCGATGCTGCTTTCGCTGTAGCCATTGTCGCTGCTGCTGCTGCTCCCATTACCTGTCCAAACGCAACAATGACCGTTAACAATCGATGTGAGACAAAGCCAAATGTAGAGGAATAAGAAGAGGCAGTACGTACAGGCATCATAATCTTCAGCGTAGCGCATGCGACACATAGTCGCGTTGAACACCTTCACGATGAGCATGGTGGCGTCGTCGTCGTACCTGAAGAGAAGGAAGTACCCCAGCCGCAGGTCATAGGCACGGTAGAACTTCTCCCACCCACGATACAAGTACATGTGGCCCTCCTTGATCACCAACTCCACATCCCACAACCTACGAAACCCGCCGCCGGCCTGTCGCAGCTTCACATTATTTGGCGGATCTTCACCCATCAGCATGTTCATAAAACTGTCAAGCAGCCTCTGCAGTTTGGGACAATGAGTGATGTATCAAACAACAAATATCATAATGAGATGGGTGAAGGGGAGATCTCTCGTTTTATATACCTGCGTCATGGATGATACTGAAGTCCCAAGTATGATAGTGAAGAATTCGGAAGCATCCAACTCGTACTGCGGTGTCACAGAGCGGCGGTGGCTGCTTCCCGCCATCTCTGATAAGCAGCAGAAGAGACCAATTAGTACCCTTACAACAGATCATAAAACATGCATGATAACAGGCATTAGTCGCAAGTACCTCATATATCCAATTTTTAGCAAAGTCATGCTAAAATTCAAGGAAAATTTCAGCATGACCTTTGCTGAAAATAGGACATATGGAGTACCCGAATTTGCTGGAACGGAAGTTAATCGACATTCCGGCAAACTCAAGGGCCTCTCGGGGTACCTGCAAAATCATCACGACACGAAGGGCCTCTCAAGGGCCTCAAGCAGCAGCGGCGTCTCCCAGGACCCCTTTTTTTGCTAAATTTCTTTGAGCAACAATCAGAGCAGAAAATTCAGCATATTTCTATACAATTTTTTTTGGTATATATCAGGTTTTGGCTGCATTTGCAAATGCATTCCATGTACTGCAACCCTCGAGAATTCCTAGCATGAGGTTTGTCCATCACTTTTGGCTCACTTATTAATCTACTCATCCTATGTCAATATCCACATGCTATGTCATCTGATGTGCTTTATATCATTGTAGTTTAGGCACCATACAAGATTGTTAGTTCAATGTGCTTTATATCCTAGTTATACTACTGCAGGAAAGGAGGATCATCATACACATATATATGTATAGCAATTGACAGGAGCTTCATCATTTTTAGTAACAACAATACATATATAGCAATTGGAAGCAAACAGATGTACACATAAGATAGAAATGTAGTGCTAAAAGTTTAATGCTTACAGAAGACTTGCTGAAATAGTGAAAAATATGGAGTCACCAAGCTGGCTAAGAAACTCCCAAAGTCCACTAGCAAATCCAAGATCTAATCCTGTTACACACATCATAACAATTTAAGATAATTAGGATAAGGATAGTAGGAAATGAAAAAGAAAGAGCTCAAAAAACAATCACAACAGAAAAATAATAAAAACCTAGTCCTAGAAGAAAATAAATCCTAAAAGAAAAGAGATCCTAAAATCTGGAGCAAGTCCTAGCAGTAGCAGTCCTACTAGATGGCCACCACTACGACTCCTATCTCTGTTTAGCATCATCCACACGATAGTCCACATGATAGTCCTAACTCTTATGGTATATATATACTGATCAATTACTGAATTTGATTAATTAATGAATCTGAGCATGTTGAGGTTAAAAAACTTAGTGCATCCTAAAACAGCTGTATATATATGCATCGCAGCTGTATTAGTGACAACAACGGATAACAGCTAAATGTAGTGCATCCTATACGAACTTAGAAGTTTCACAGCACACTACTACATAGAGAGATGGTAACTGAAATGTCAATTCCTTTGCACTGGGATCATAAAACTATATGGATTTTGAACAGAATCATAGAGTAATCAGTCTCCAGGGTTGTTGTACTCCAATCTTTTCAAAAGGACAAAAAGAGAGCATTTTTAACCTCAAGAGAAGTGTCAACTAGTACTAAACAATGACCAATTGCTGCTAGTAGTGAAGAGAACTCTCTGCTACTGCTAGGGTTTCGACACCCATACTGAAATAAGTGTACAAGCTGCAGCTAGCTTTGTCTGAGTCTTCCTTGAGCAATGTAGGCTGGGAGGGAAATAGGAGGACGAGGCGGTGAGGCGGATCTGGAAGACGAGGGAGTTGCCGTCCGATGGGGAGCGAGGCGGCGCTGGACTGGTTGGGCATCGACGGGGCCTGGAGTAGCTGTATGGAGAGGGGCCGGCTGGACGTCGACGGGGGAGGCGGGAGGAGCTGGTCGAATGGGGATGGAGGCGGCATGCTGGAGTGGCTGCACGGCGAAGGGTAGGGAGACGGCGGTGGAGGAGTCTGGGGCGGCAGCGGGTGTAGGGTCAAGCGACGGGTGTGCGGTGCGGGGGTGCGGGGGCGGCGGGGGTGGAGTCCGGTGAGGGTCGGGGCGGAGGCGCCGTGGGTCGGGGCAGCGCGCGGGTAGATCTGGTGGCGAGGGAGAGAGGGTCGAAGGGGATCTGGCGAGGGAGAGGGAGGATAGCTAGGGGGAAGCTTACTAATGGCGCACCACACCTCGGTGCGCCATTAGAAATCTTTTTTTTAGATAGCAATGGCCCACCCCGCAGCGGTGCGCCATTAGAATGTTTTTTATTACAGTTTGAGCACATGTTATATTGCACCTAACCCAATCCACATCAGAACCCGCCCACTAGCCTGACAGGTCAGCACACAGCACACACCAGGAGGTCCTGGGTTCGATTCCCAGGCTTCGCAATATTTTTTTTGCATTTTAAATGCTGTTTGATATTTATTTGTGTTTAAATATGTTCAAACTTGTTTAAATCATAACAGTAATATTTTTTTAATAAAAACAGTAATAATTTTTTAAAAAATATGTTCAAATTTGTAACTTGAAAATATCATCGGCGGCGGCGGTGGAGCGGGGGAGGGTGCGCGGGGTGCCCGTTGGCGGCGGTAGAGCGGGGGAGGGTGCGGGGGGCCGGGTGCTCGTCGGCGGCGGTGGAGGGGGATCGAGATCGAGTGCCCTCATGAATTCAAAAAGTGCCCGTGAAATTTAAAAATATTCATGATATCAAAAAGTGCCCATGAAATACAATCGAGAAATGAAGACTACGATTTAAATACAATCGATCTTAGCTAGCTATCTGTTCACAATCTTCTTGCCCTTCTTTTTTGCAAATGGAGTTCTTCTGTGGAACGGACGTCCTTTAGGTAGGGTGGTCCTGCTTCTTCTTGTGGTGTGTGCTGCTACTTCATCGTCGTCGTCATGTTCGATCTTTGGGTCGCCGTACTTGTCGAAGTCTTGCTCATTGGCTACTCCATCCATTCCGATGATCTTCCTTTTGCCTCTCCTCACGACAACACGACTGGGCTTTGACGGGTCAGTAATGAAGAAGCATTGGTCCACTTGGGAAGCCAGTACCCATGGCTCATTTTTCGCGGTGACGTTTGCGCCCGCGGTCTTGGATTTGGCTTCGGGTATAACCATGGTGGTGAAATACCGGTCTTCTTTTAGGACACTCTTGGCCCATCTAACACGGAACATCGGGACCTTCTCTCCAGCGTAGCTCAGCTCCCAGATCTCCTCGATCCTTCCATAGTATCTGTCCTTGCCGTTACCGGTGTAGGATTCCATCGTTACCCCGGAGTTCTGATAACCATCGCTCTTCATGTCCTTATCCTCGGTGTAGAATGTGTAGCCGTTGATATCGTATGCCTCATAGGTCATCAGATTATGCTCGGCGCCCTGTGACAAGGTGAATATGAGTTGTTCTACGGAAGAATCCTCATGTAAAGGGTATGACAGAAGCTTCTGCTGGAACCAACGCGTGAAACATGAGTTATGATCTTTGATTATATCTCCATCCGTACTCTGTTGGCCTCGGTCATTGTACGTCTTCTCGATAAAGGTTTTGTGCTCTACCACCCAAGGATCGACCACGTCTATGTGTTGTAGCGCGACTAGGTTTGCTCTTTCAAAGTCGGCGAGTCGACCCTCGAAGTCGACATGCATTTCGCGGCGACCCTCACGGTGACCCCATCCAGCGAGCCTGCGGAGGTGCCTGTTGACGGGCAGACCAACGGGGTTCTCGATGCCTAGATAATTCGTGTAGTAGGAGATGCACTCTTCGGTCAGAAAGCCCCTGGGTCCGCGTGCCAACGCAGGAGCTTTGCTACCTTAGGGTCCGCGAAATACCGCTGCAGACGAGGAGTGATAGGAAAGTACCACACCGATTTTCGAGGAGCTTTCTTCCTCTTCTTGTATCGAGTGACGCCGCACATCGGACATATGGTAGACTCCGTGTTCATGTCCCGATAAATGATGCAATTGTTCATGCACACATGGTATTTCACGTCCCGATAAATAATTTTTATGCTAATGGCGCACCGTTGCACAGTGCGCCATTACTAGTAATGGCGCACTGTGCAACGATGCGCCATTAGTAGTTTTGCCAAAAAGTAAAAAAAAACAAATTACTGGCACACTTTGTCGCCGGTGCGCCATTAGTAGTTCTAACTACTAATGGCGCACTTTGCCCGGATGCGCCATTAGTATGTTTGAAAAAATGAAAAAGAAATTGTTACTAGTGGCGCACCTTTTGTCTGGTGCGCCATTAGTGTCTTCCACACTAATAGCGTATCTCCACCTGGTGCGCCATTAGTATATAGTAGTGGCGCACCACTTCTCTGGTGCGCCATTAGTGTCAATCCTTTCTTTAGCCCTTTTCCTAGTAGTGCAGGCGCACGCCGCTCAGTCGCTGACGTCACGAAGTGCTTCGGCTGATACCACGACGCCGAGTGCCCATATCTTTCCCGCGTAGTTGGTTAGTGCGTATAGGCCAGTAGCCAAACTCAGATCAAATACCAAGATCTCGTTAAGCGTGTTAAGTATCCGCGAACGCCGACCAGGGCCAGGCCCACCTCTCACCCAGGTAGTCTCAACCTGCCTGCCGCTCCGCCACAAAGATCCACACAGAGGGCCGTTGGGACAAAGGTCCTTTCATCCCCCAATCCGTGAATCACTCGCGGGTACTCCTCGAGCCGACCCGACTTTAGTCACCACATGTATCATGTATAAAGTATAGTATATACCCGTGATCACCTCCCGAGTGATCACGACTCGATAGTATAGCACAGCAGACGGACAAGAATGTAGGGCCACTGATGGAAAACTAGCATCCTATACTAGGCATGTAGGATTGCAGGTAAATGTAACAACTATAGTAACAAGGACAGGCTATGCATCAGGATAGGATAAACGGAAAGCAGTAACAGGCTACACTACTCTAATGCAAGCAGTATAGAAGAGAATGGGCGATATCTGGTGATCAAGGGGGGGGGCTTGCCTGGAAGCTCAGCCGAGGAGGGGGTCATCAACACCGTAGTCGAACTGGGGTCGCCGACAGTCTCGTGGTCTACCGAAAAGAAGTAACGGAGGGGGAACACAATAAATAATAGAGCTATTAAAGCAACACAAAGCATAACATGGCAATACGCGGTGCTAGGTGTGCCCTAACGCAGTACTAGGTGATACTGGCGAAGGGGGAAACATCCAGGAAAGTATCCCCGGTGTTTCGCGTTTTCGGGCAGAGGAGCCGGAGGGGGAAAGTTGCGAGTTTGATATGTTAGGGGTGCCTGGCGAAAGAACGGGCTGCGTATCCGGGTTCGTCTCGTCGTTTTGAGCAACTTTCATGTATAAAACTTTTTCATCCGAGTTACTGATTATTTTATATGAATTTCTGAAGTTTAAGCAATATCCTAGATTTATTATCAAACTAAAATAGGGTTATTGCACCAGCATGACGTCATCAGTCAGCTGAGTTGACCATGGTCAACCTTGACGTGTGGGGCCGGTCAGTGCCCAGTCAGCAGTACAGTCAGCGGTGACTGGGTCAAAGTTGACCAGTCAACAGGGTCAATGGGTCCCATCTGTCAGTGTCACCTATTTTAAAAAGGGGGGGTTTAAATTAAGCTAACTAGGGGTGGGGCCCCACTGTCATAGAGTCCACTGACTAACTAATTAGCTAATTAGGCAAAATTAATTAAGTTAATTAACTGAACCACTAATTAATTAATTAATTATTTTAATATTTACTTTATTTTTGTTAACATTTCTTTTCGTTTTTCTTAAGACAAGGGCGTGGGGCCTGGTGGTCAGTGACCCATCGGGCCACCTCCCGCCTGCACAACAACGCACACAGGGGAGGGGAAGGGCCTCGACGGCAGTGACCTGGGGTCCGGCCGAAATGGTCGGCGACGCGCGACACCGGCGGGGGCGGGGCCATAGCGGCTTAGATGCGGCGGGGCCGGAGCAGCAAGGGAAGTGGGCGTGGTCATGGGCAGTGCCTGTGGCGCGCAACACGGAGTGGCGGTGGACGTAGCCAAGCGGCGAGGGCGGTGGCAGGCGCGGTTAAAGTGGTGGCGGCCATAGGCGGGAGCGGCCGGGACGAGCTACCGACGGCTGCAGGCGCAGCATAGCAGCAGGGAGCGGGGGGGGAGGCGCGTGGCCTGGACGCGCGGTGCGCACTGTCGGGCGCGTCGACCGCTGTGAGGGGCCGCGGCTAAGCGCGGGCGGTGCCGTGACGTGCGAGGGCGGAGGAGAGGCCGAGGGGGAGGCCTCACCGTACGTTGATGGGAAGGGGGGCGGCGAGGCGTGGTGGAGCTCGTCGGGGAAGGGGTCGAGGAGGCGAACGCCGTCGACGGGTGGGGATGGGGACGACGGGGTACGGCATCAGCGCGAGCGCAGGGCATCGGGGGCGTCGATTGCCCCCGACCAGATCCACGCAGGAGGGAGGATTGAGGAGGCGGGCGCCAGTGACGGCGGGGCAGCGCCGGGCGGCGTTAGCGCGACGGCGGGCGACGCGGTTGTCGGGGGCGAGCGCCGCTGATCCGGAACATGGAGGAGAGGGGGTCGTGGGAGGAGCGAGTGGGGAGTGAGGGGATCGGTTAGGTCACGGGGCAGGGAGGTTAGTTGTAGGCAGGAGGTGGGCCAAATAGGCGAGCGGGCGTGCGGGCGCGGGCCGGCCGGCAAAGGCTAGCTGGGCCACATGGCCCAGCGGGGGAGGGGGTCTGTTGTTTCACTTTTGTTTTGTTTTTTTTGTTTTTTGTTTTTTTGTATTTTCTTTTCTGTTTTCATTCATTTTAAAAGACTTAGGCATTTTATAAAAATGTGTTTATTACACCATATTTACTTATGCAAAATATGGCACCTCCCGAACATTTTGTTTTAGCTTTTGAAAAGTTTGACGTCTGACATTTATTTAAAATTTGAATTTGAAAAGTTTTTGATCCAAAGCGAGATTAGCAACAGTAACCAGCGTGACATGGCACCGTTAACGTGATATTACTGTAGCATGATTATTCGGGCGTCACAGTCAATTTGGTGAATCAAAAGCACGCTGCAGGTTGTGCCTTTGATGATTAGTCAAGTACGTAGTTTGGTTGTGAGGCATAAGCGAAGATAATTCTATTTTTCAATGAAGTGGAAGGAAGGAGTGTACCATCCATTGGCCTGGCTTTGTGAATGTTTTGTTGATGGTGCATACATAGTATTTGATATCTGGTTTTTTGCGGCGGAACATTGCATACAACTTGTTCACATGGTGTTGATAGAGCTTTTCTTCATTGCCCCAGTGACAGTATTTTTCAAGCTCTTCGCAGTATTGGATAGTAGGGGGTGGTCCTGAATTTTAAGATAGAAATGAAGCAACACATGTAAGAAGGCTGAATACTATTTATTTTTAGGAGAGTAAGTTCTGATCAAGGGAAAAGTAGAATTAAGCTTTAAACCTATAGTAAGAAGAATATAGTAACTAAGTTAGTTAAGTTGAGCATGTTGGGGAACGTTGCAGAAAATTAAAATTTTTCCTACGGTTTCACCAAGATCCATCTATGAGTTCATCTAAGCAACGAGTCACGGGGAAGAGATTGCATCTACATACCACTTTGTAGATCGCGAGCGGAAGCGTTCAACGAACGGGGATGAAGTAGTCGTACACACCGTGATCCAAATCACCGGAGATCCTAGCACCGAAAGCATGGCACCTCCGCGTTCAACACACGTACGGTCAGCGTAACATCTCCTTCTTCTTGATCCAGCAAGGCAAAGGAGAGGTTGGGGAAGAAAGCTCCAGCAGCAGCACGACGGCGTGGTGATGGTGGAACCGCAGTACTCCGACAGGGCTTCGCCGAGCTCTTACGGAGGAGGAGGATGTGTTGGAGAGGGAGAGGGAGGCGCCAGGGCATTGGGTGTTCAGCCCCCTCTCCCCTCCCCCCTTTATATAACCCCTTGGGGGGGGCGCCGGCCCTAGGAGAAGGAATCTCCTATGGGGGGCGGCGGCCAGGGAGGGGTCTTGCCCCCCAAGCAAGGGGGGCGTCCCCTTTAGGGTTTCCCCTTCCCAACCCTAGGCGCATGGGCCCTTGGGGGGGAGGCGCACCAGCACACTATGGGCTGGTTCCCTCCCTCATACAGCCCATGGGGCCCTCCGGGATAGGTGGCCCCACCCGGTGGACCCCCCGGGACCCTCCGGTGGTCCCGGTATAATACCGATAACCCCAAAACTTGTCCCGATGTCCGTATGATGACTTTCCATATATAAATCTTTACCTCCGGACCATTCCGAAACTCCTCGTGACGTCCGAGATCTCATCCGGGACTCCGAACAACATTCGGGTTACTGCATATACATATCTTCACAACCCTAGCGTCACCGAACCTTAAGTGTGTAGACCCTACGGGTTCGGGAGACATGCAGACATGACCGAGACGGCTCTCGGGCAATAACCAACAGCGGGATCTGGATACCCATGTTGGCTCCCACATGCTCCACGATGATCTCATCGGATGAACCACGATGTCAAGGATTCAATTAATCCCGTATACGATTCCTTTTGTCAATCGGTATTTTACTTGCCCGAGATTCGATCGTCGGTATCCCAATACCTCGTTCAATCTCGTTACCGGCAAGTCACTTTTCTCGTACCGTAATGCATGATCCCGTGATCAAATACTTTGATCACACTGAGCTCATTATGATGATGCATTACCGAGAGGGCCCGGTGATACCTCTCCATCAAGCGGAGTGACAAATCCCAGTCTCGATCCATGTCAACCCAACAGACACTTTCAGAGATACCCGTAGTATACCTTTATAGTCACCCAGTTACGTTGTGACGTTTGGCACACCCAAAGCACTCCTACGGTATCCGGGAGTTACACGATCTCATGGTCTAAGGAAAGGATACTTGACATTGGAAAACTCTAGCAAACGAACTATGCGATCTTATGCTATGTTTAGGATTGGGTCTTGTCCATCACATCATTCTCCTAATGATGTGATCCCGTTATCGATGACATCCAATGTCCATAGTCAGGAAACCATGACTATCTGTTGATCAACGAGCTAGTCAACTAGAGGCTCACTAGGGACATATTGTTGTCTGTTATTCACACATGTATTACGATTTCCGGATAACACAATTATAGCACGAATAAAGACAATTATCATGAATAAGGAAATATAATAATAATGCTTTTATTATTGCCTCTAGGGTATATTTCCAACAGTCTCCCACTTGCACTAGAGTCAATAATCTAGTTACATTGTGATGAATCGAACACCCATAGAGTTCTGGTGCTGATCATGTTTTGCCTTAGGGAGAGGTTTAGTCAACGGATCTGCGACATTCAGATCCGTGTGCACTTTACAAATCTCTATGTCTCCATCTTGAACATTTTCACGAATGGAGTTGAAGCGACGCTTGATGTGCCTGGTCTTCTTGTGAAACCTGGGCTCCTTTGCAAGTGCAATAGCTCCAGTGTTGTCACAGAAGAGTTTGATTGGCCCCGACGCATTGGGTATGACTCCGAGGTCGGTGATGAACTCCTTCACCCAAATTGCTTCATGCGCTGCCTCCGAGGCTGCCATGTACTCCGCTTCACATGTAGATCCCGCCACGACGCTCTGCTTGCAACTGCACCAGCTTACTGCCCCACCATTCAAAATATACACGTATCCGGTTTGTGACTTAGAGTCATCCAGATCTGTGTCGAAGCTAGCGTCGACGTAACCTTTTACGACGAGCTTTTCGTCACCTCCATAAATGAGAAACATTTCCTTGGTCCTTTTCAGGTACTTCAGGATATTCTTGACCGTTGTCCAGTGTTCCTTGCCGGGATTACTTTGGTACCTTCCTACCAAACTTACGGCAAGGTTTACATCAGGTCTGGTACACAGCATGGCATACATAATAGAACCTATGGCTGAGGCATAGGGGATGACGCTCATCTCTTCTATATCTTCTGCCGTGGTCGGACATTGAGCTGAGCTCAATTTCACACCTTGTAACACAGGTAAGAACCCTTTCTTAGATTGATCCATATTGAACTTCTTCAATATTTTATCAAGGTATGTGCTTTGTGAAAGACCTATGAGGCGTGTTGATCTATCTCTATAGATCTTGATGCCTAATATATAAGCAGCTTCTCCAAGGTCCTTCATTGAAAAACTCTTATTCAAGTAGGCCTTAATGCTGTCCAAGAGTTCTATATCATTTCCCATCAAAAGTATGTCGTCTACATATAATATGAGAAATGCTACAGCGCTCCCACTCACTTTCTTGTAAACATAGGCTTCTCCATAAGTCTGTGTAAATCCAAACGCTTTGATCATCTCATCAAAGCGAATGTTCCTACTCTGAGATGCTTGCACCAGCCCATAAATCGAGCGTTGGAGCTTGCACACCTTGTCAGCATTCTTAGGATCGACAAAACCTTCCGGCTGCATCATATACAATTCTTCCTTAAGGAAACCATTAAGGAATGCCGTTTTGACGTCCATTTGCCATATTTCATAATCATAGTATGCGGCAATTGCTAACATGATTCTGACGGACTTCAGCTTCGCTACCGGTGAGAAAGTCTCATCGTAGTCAACCCCTTGAACTTGTCGATAACCCTTAGCGACAAGCCGAGCTTTATAGATGGTCACATTACCATACGCGTCTGTCTTCTTCTTAAAGATCCATTTATTTTCTATGGCTCGCCGTTCAACGGGCAAGTCAGTCAAAGTCCATACTTCGTTTTCATACATGGATCCTATCTCGGATTTCATGGCTTCCAGCCATTTGTCAGAATCCGGGCCCGCCATTGCTTCCTCATAGTTCGAAGGTTCACCGTTGTCTAACAACATGATTTCCAAGACAGGGTTGCCGTACCACTCTGGTGCGGAACGTGTCCTTGTGGACCTTTGAATTTCAGTAGGAGCATGATTAGAAGTATCTTGATCATCATCATTAATTTCCTCTCCAGTCGGTGCAGGCACCTCAGAAACGTTTTCTTGAGTTTCGCCGTTTTCCGGTTCAAGAGGCAACACTTCATCAAGTTCTACTTTCCTCCCACTTACTTCTTTCGAGAGAAACTCTTTCTCTAGAAAGGATCCATTCTTGGCAACAAAGATCTTGCCTTCGGATCTGAGGTAGAAGGTATACCCAACAGTTTCTTTCGGGTATCCTATGAAGACGCATTTTTCCGACTTGGGTTCGAGCTTCTCAGGTTGAAGTTTCTTGACATAAGCATCGCATCCCCAAACTTTTAGAAACGACAGCTTAGGTTTCTTCCCAAACCATAATTCATACGGTGTCGTCTCAACGGATTTCGACGGAGCCCTATTTAAAGTGAATGCAGCAGTCTCTAAAGCATAGCCCCAAAAAGATAGCGGTAAATCGGTAAGAGACATCATAGATCGCACCATATCTAATAGAGTGCGATTACGACGTTCGGACACACCATTACGCTGAGGTGTTCCAGGCGGCGTGAGTTGTGAAACTATTCCACATTTTCTTAAGTGTGTGCCAAATTCGTGACTCAAGTATTCTCCTCCACGATCTGATCGTAGAAACTTGATCTTTCTCTCACGTTGATTTTCAACCTCACTCTGAAATTCCTTGAACTTTTCAAAGGTCTCAGATTTGTGTTTCATTAAGTAGACATACCCATATCTACTCAAGTCATCAGTGAGGGTGAGAACATAACGATAGCTACCGCGAGCCTCAACACTCATTGGACCGCACACATCGGTATGTATGATTTCCAATAAGTTGGTTGCTCGCTCCATTGTTCCTGAGAACGGAGTCTTGGTCATTTTACCCATGAGGCATGGTTCGCACGTGTCAAATGATTCATAATCAAGAGACTCTAAAAGTCCATCTGCATGGAGCTTCTTCATGCATTTGTCACCTATGTGACCAAGGCGGCAGTGCCACAAATATGTGGGACTATTGTTATCAACTTTAACTCTTTTGGTATTCACACTATGAATATGTGTATCATCACGTACGAGATTCATTAAGAATAAACCATTAACCATCGGAGCATGACCATAAAACATATCTCTCATATAAATGGAACAACCATTATTCTCGGATTTAAATGAGTAGCCATCTCGTATTAAACGAGATCCAGACACAATGTTCATGCTCAAACTTGGTACTAAATAACAATTATTGAGGTTTAAAACTAATCCCGTAGGTAAATGTAGAGGCAGCGTGCCGACGGCGATCACATCGACCTTGGAACCATTCCCGACGCGCATCGTCACCTCGTCCTTCGCCAGTCTCCGTTTATTCCGCAGCTCCTGCTTTGAGTTACAAATGTGAGCAACTGCACCGGTATCAAATACCCAAGAGCTACTACGAGTACTGGTAAGGTACACATCAATTACATGTATATCACATATACCTTTGGTTTTGCCGGCCTTCTTGTCCGCTAAGTATTTGGGGTAGTTCCGCTTCCAGTGACCACTTCCCTTGCAATAAAAACACTCAGTCTCGGGCTTGGGTCCATTCTTTGGCTTCTTCCCGGCAACTTGCTTACCGGGCGCGGCAACTTCCTTGCCGTCCTTCTTGAAGTTCTTTTTACCCTTGCCCTTCTTGAACTTAGTGGTTTTATTCACCATCAACACTTGATGCTCTTTCTTGATTTCTACCTCTGCTGATTTCAGCATAGCATATACCTCAGGAATGGTTTTTACCATCCCCTGCATATTGTAGTTCATCACAAAGCTCTTGTAGCTAGGTGGAAGCGACTGGAGGATTCTGTCAATGACCACTTCATCCGGGAGATTAACTTCCAGTTGAGTCAAGCGGTTGTGCAACCCAGACATTCTGAGTATGTGCTCACTGACAGAGCTATTTTCCTCCATCTTACAGCTAAAGAATTTGTTGGAGATTTCATATCTCTCAACCCGGGCATGAGCTTGGAAAACCATTTTCAGCTCTTCGAACATCTCATATGCCCCATGTCTCTCAAAACGCTTTTGGAGCCCCGGCTCTAAGCTGTAAAGCATGCCGCACTGAACGAGGGAGTAATCATCACAGCGTGACTGCCAAGCGTTCATAACATCTTGTTGTGCAGGGAGAATAGGTGCGTCACCCAGCGGTGCTTGTAGGACATAATCTTTCTTGGCAGCTATGAGGATGATCCTCAGGTTCCGGACCCAGTCCGTATAGTTGCTACCATCGTCTTTCAGCTTGGTTTTCTCTAGGAACGCGTTGAAGTTGAGGACTACGTTGGCCATTTGATCTACAAGACATATTGTAAAAATTTTAGACTAAGTTCATGATAATAAAGTTCATTTAATCAAATTATTTAATGAACTCCCACTTAGATAAACATCCCTCTTCTAGTCATCTAAGTATTACATGATCCGAGTCAACTAGGCCGTGTCCGATCATCACGTGAGACGGACTAGTCAACATCGGTGAACATCTTCATGTTGATCGTATCTTCTATACGACTCATGCTCGACCTTTCGGTCTTCTGTGTTCCGAGGCCATGTCTGTACATGCTAGGCTCGTCAAGTCAACCTAAGTGTTTCGCGTGTGTAAATCTGTCTTACACCCGTTGTATGTGAACGTTAGAATCTATCACACCCGATCATCACGTGGTGCTTCGAAGCAACGAACTGTCGCAACGGTGCACAGTTAGGGGGAACACTTTCTTGAAATTATTATGAGGGATCATCTTATTTACTACCGTCGTTCTAAGTAAACAAGATGCAAAACATGATAAACATCACATGCAATCAAATAATAAACGTGACATGATATGGCCAATATCACATAGCTCCTTCGATCTCCATCTTGGGGCTCCATGATCATCTTGTCACCGGCTTGACACCATGATCTTCATCATCATGATCTTCATCATCGTGTCTCCATGAAGTTGCTCGCCAACTATTACTTCTACTACTATGGCTAACGCGTTTAGCAATAAAGTAAAGTAATTTACATGGCGTTTCTCAATGACACGCAGGTCATACAAAAAATAAAGACAACTCCTATGGCTCCTGCCGGTTGTCATACTCATCGACATGCAAGTCGTGATTCCTATTACAATAGCATGAACATCTCATACATCACATATAGATCATTCATCATTCATCACAACTTTGGCCATATCATATCACAAAGCACTTGCTGCAAAAAACAAGTTAGACGTCCTCTAATTGTTGTTGCAAGTTTTACGTGGCTGAATTAGGGTTCTAGCAAGAACGTTTTCTTACCTACGTTCAAACCACAATGTGATTTGTCAACTTCTATTTACCCTTCATAAGGACCCTTTTCATCGAATCCGCTCCAACTAAAGTAGGAGAGACAGACACCCGCCAGCCACCTTATGCAACTAGTGCATGTTAGTCGGTGGAACCGGTCTCACGTAAGCGTACGTGTAAGGTTGGTCCGGGCCGCTTCATCCCACAATACCGCTGAAACAAGATAAGACTAGTAGCGGCAAGAATAGTTGACAACATCTACGCCCACAACAAATTGTGTTCTACTCGTGCAATAGAGAACTACGCATAGACCTAGCTCATGATGCCACTGTTGGGGAACGTTGCAGAAAATTAAAAATTTTCCTACGGTTTCATCAAGATCCATCTATGAATTCATCTAAGCAACGAGTCACGGGGAAGAGATTGCATCTACATACCACTTTGTAGATCGCGAGCGGAAGCGTTCAACGAACGGGGATGAAGTAGTCGTACACACCGTGATCCAAATCACCGGAGATCCTAGCACCGAAAGCACGGCACCTCCGCGTTCAACACACGTACGGTCAGCGTAACATCTCCTTCTTCTTGATCCAGCAAGGCAAAGGAGAGGTTGGGGAAGAAAGCTCCAGCAGCAGCACGACGGCGTGGTGATGGTGGAACCGCAGTACTCCGACAGGGCTTCGCCGAGCTCTTACGGAGGAGGAGGATGTGTTGGAGAGGGAGAGGGAGGCGCCAGGGCATTGGGTGTTCAGCCCCCTCTCCCCTCCCCCTTTATATAACCCCTTGGGGGGGGCGCCGGCCCTAGGAGAAGGAATCTCCTAGGGGGGGCGGCGGCCAGGGAGGGGGGCTTGCCCCCCCAAGCAAGGGGGGCGCCCCCTTTAGGGTTTCCCCTTCCCAAACCTAGGCGCATGGGCCCTTGGGGGGGGAGGCGCACCAGCCCACCATGGGCTGGTTCCCTCCCTCATACAGCCCATGGGGCCCTCCGGGATAGGTGGCCCCACCCGGTGGACCCCCCGGGACCCTCCGGTGGTCCCGGTACAATACCGATAACCCCAAAACTTGTCCCGATGTCCGTATGATGACTTTCCATATATAAATCTTTACCTCCGGACCATTCCGAAACTCCTCGTGACGTCCGGGATCTCATCCGGGACTCCGAACAACATTCGGGTTACTGCATATACATATCTTCACAACCCTAGCGTCACCGAACCTTAAGTGTGTAGACCCTACGGGTTCGGGAGACATGCAGACATGACCGAGACGGCTCTCGGGCAATAACCAACAGCGGGATCTGGATACCCATGTTGTCTCCCACATGCTCCACGATGATCTCATCGGATGAACCATGATGTCAAGGATTCAATTAATCCCGTATACGATTCCCTTTGTCAATCGGTATTTTACTTGCCCGAGATTCGATCGTCGGTATCCCAATACCTCGTTCAATCTCATTACCGGCAAGTCACTTTTCTCGTACCGTAATGCATGATCCCGTGATCAAACACTTTGATCACACTGAGCTCATTATGATGATGCATTACCGAGAGGGCCCGGTGATACCTCTCCGTCAAGCGGAGTGACAAATCCCAGTCTCGATCCATGTCAACCCAACAGACACTTTCAGAGATACCCGTAGTATACCTTTATAGTCACCCAGTTACGTTGTGACGTTTGGCACACCCAAAGCACTCCTACGGTATCCGGGAGTTACACGATCTCATGGTCTAAGGAAAGGATACTTGACATTGGAAAACTCTAGCAAACGAACTATGCGATCTTATGCTATGTTTAGGATTGGGTCTTGTCCATCACATCATTCTCCTAATGATGTGATCCCGTTATCGATGACATCCAATGTCCATAGTCAGGAAACCATGACTATCTGTTGATCAACGAGCTAGTCAACTAGAGGCTCACTAGGGACATATTGTTGTCTGTTATTCACACATGTATTACGATTTCCGGATAACACATTTATAGCACGAATAAAGACAATTATCATGAATAAGGAAATATAATTATAATGCTTTTATTATTGCCTCTAGGGCATATTTCCAATAGAGCATTATTGATCAGGCTGATATATGCTATGGCAGAATATTGGCGTTGTAGAAGTACAGTAGATCATAAAAACTATCTGGCCGTCTTATTTTAAAGTGAAAACTATCAGAACAGGATAATAAGCATTGTAGCTTGGCTTTGGCTCACCGCGAATGATATACTCCGGCTGCTCATATTCTTCATCCTGTATTAAGTATCGAGAGAATAGTTAGTGTGAGAAATCAGAAATTTGTTTGTTGGCAAAAGGAATTGTTGGCTTACAGTTAATTTATGCACTTTAAAAGAGTATTAACATGGATTTAACTTGTGTAGCCTGGTTCTTTAATAAACAAATCAGTATGCGGTCATTTGAGCATATGTGAAGCAACCGTTTGAGGCTATTTCATTTTGTTTTGCTGGTTAATATCTGTGCAAGTATTGTAGAGTTGGGCATGAACAGTGTGTGAGCTGTTGCCTTAGAAATATCTTGTGAGGTATAGCAGGCATATCAATCAATTAAGTAAATACTTATGGAGGTTATACATAATCATGGCAGAAAAGACTGGAAATTTGTGTTCATCTGAAGTATTTGGCAAAGGGTGGAGAGGTAGGTCAAAGACGAAGTGGTGGATTCATGGATAGAATAACATTAATCAATTTTAAAACCTAGTGTCAGCCGCACCTGCTGGGATTCAGAATGGTTGGCGGTTCTTGTGGCAGAAGACGGTGCTTGTCAACGAAGACCGGCCCGCGCCTGAAGTTGGACTGGATTAGCCATTGCCGTAGAGGAAAGCGATGGCTGGCGATGGTGACTCTTTGGCGCATGACAGCGGCTTCGATCATCGTAGCCGTGGTGCTTGACAAGGTGTCTCCAGTGGCGGCAAACCTGCACTTCGCCATCTTAGGCAACGTTCCCACGAAAATTGCAATGATCACTTGTCTCTCATCCCTTCCACACACTACCTCTTCCTCAAATTCAAGTGCTCGATTATCCCAGAGGACCCGCTTTAGCTCCTGGCCCGTGTAGATTTTATAGCATGCAAAGATCGATCAGTTAACCAAGGAATGCCCAACTTACGGGTTTTCTTTACGACAAGAATATAGCAGATTACTTACTGCAAGTTAGCAAGGATAATCGTTTATGTATTCGATGGTTCTAGCTGGTGCGTTGACTGGACATGAACGACATAAAAATGGTAGTGATCCTTCAAATGGAATCCTCAAAACAAGGAACGGATGAAACCATATGACATAGAAAAATCTAAAATGAGGTGCTTCATATGGTTAGGCATGGAACATCATGACTGACCAATGAAACGGGCGGGCGTGCTAGTTGGTCTTGAGATAAATCCAGCAAGAACAGACCCATGCTCACCTTTCTTGGCAGGGTGCGACTGCTCTAGGGACAACAAGCCACAAGATCAACCAATCAGAAAGAAACAATCTGCCCTATCTTCAGTTTCAGACTGCCAGTCACCAAAACTGGATGGGCCAAAATATGATCTTCAGAAAATGTAGGAAATAATAAACAAGCAAAAGGATTATACCTGGAAATGCAATAATGTTGCAAAGAAGTTAAGATCATATGAAAAATTACATATCTTACCCTACTGCTTGCACAACTCAACACCTGCTCCTTCTACCTATCACTGGCATGGTTGCATTATACAATATAACCAACATCCATGAATAAAATTTAGTAAAAGCATATGATAACAGAAGAAAAGGAGTGAAATGATATATACAGTTGGTTCAATAGTCCAATGCTTTGCAACATCATAGAAGGTACTCTAAATACATGACTGGACAATATGGGAAATTAATAAAGGTACGATATTAATGATTTATTTTCATATCAAAAGAACATAGGTAGTGGAGATTGCATTAGTAAATAAATAACAAAAGAATGTACTTTTATGTAGAATTGAAGTGTGGAGAGCAAACAAATAAGCCAGAGGGAAAACTATGTATTAGTCCTCATGAATAAAAAGTTCAGTCTTTCTCAATCAAGAATCTACTAAAATGTAATTAATATAAAGTAGATCAATTTTAAAAGATCCTGGGAAAACACGCCGACCAAAACAAAGAGGTAGAAAGCCTATTTTAAATCCATGACTGGTTACAAAGTTGTATCAACCTACTACACTAAATATATAATGGTAGTTCTGGATGCTGCTTAACACTCAAATTAGAAGAAAACACTCAAATTTCCACGAACTGAATCAGAATCATCTAAGGAGCACGCACATAAGTAAACTATAGTGCAATTATAAAAATCAATATTGATCTTGGCTTGTGCTTCCCTTGACATCTCAGTACGATTGAAAATATTCTCCCAACTAATAGTTAACTACAACATGGTGTGATGAGCATTACGAATCTAAAGAGCTTCTGAAATAATTATGCCACTGTGAGAAGTTCCTAGTGCTGTTGAACGAAACCCCAAAGAACCATCGGCTACTGTATCTGCGCGACTAAAAAGTAGCAGACAATAACATTTTGGTGTTGATGAACCAACAATCCAATATATAGGTACATAATTGTGTGTTATTATAAATCCATAGAAAGTGTGCAATGTTACTGACTTGCAAAATCTCAAGATACATCAGACCACATACCTCTTGACAATACAAAGAGCAACCAAACATTATCTACACTAGATTTGTTCATAAATGATTAGAAGTATGAAATATTTGTATTTCAGGGAACAAATCACGGCAAGCCACCAAATAAATACAGTAGAAGAGATGTTCCTACTCACGCCCTCTCACATTTGGAAAGCAAGGCACCGGAATAAATATGTAAAACTGCAACTACTTTTTTTAGTATTTCTAGTGAAAAGAGGAGCATGAATGAATCATCACCATGGAGCAACAGTGCATGATACCGTGCAATGCAACAATCATAGCTATATTTGTTCATGTTAGCAATCTACAGTAAGAAAAATAAAATTAAACCCATCTTTATTGTCCGAACCCATTATTTTCTCCTTTGATTTTGAAGATGAAAGGATGGAATGATTATTCTTCATATTAGTAAGATAACATCAACACAAAAATTAAATTAAGCAACCATCATCTTGTCCAACCCAATAGCCCCCTTCTCTTTCTTTGAAACTTAAATTATGCATTACAACCATCATTATCCAAACCAAACATGTATAGTACAAAAATAGGTAGATGGGAGAGGTCGGGGAGCGATATCACCATTCCAGGGTACCATCTTAAGCTCGATGAAGGCCTCGGTGGTACTTGCTCCTCGGCCAGACTATGAACTGTCAACCAAATGAAGTACATGCTACATGTCGCAAAAGGCAATTGAAACCAATTTAAAAATTGAATACGAAAGGGAACAAAAATCAATTAAAATGGCATTTTGGAGGACATAGGAAGACTAATGCTACTTGTTACCGAACCATGAGACCTGATACGAAAGAAAGGGCATGAATTGTTTCCTTTTCTACATTCAGGCCATCAAACATTACGAAAAGCAAATACACTTGATTTATCGAGAAAAGCATAGGAGGCGGGATTTGGAAGTCTGCCGCTTGCATCTCTGATCCTCATGTCATTATTTACAGATGTAAAATTAAGTGCCTGCCGGGGAAATCTGGCTCCTCGAGCACCTATCGGGATGGAGCCCCTTCTCGGTTCGGCGGGGGGCGGAGGTCGCGCAAAGAGCGGATCGAGGCGAGGCACGCGAGGGGTTTTACTCAGCTTCGGAGCTCTCGGGAGAGATAATACTCCTACTGCTGCTTTGTGGATTGTATTGAGTTCTTGCTCGGGAGCGCTGAGTGCTACAGTACACACCAGCAGCTAACTAGACCGAGCGTGGGTGTTCTACTGTTCGTCCTCCTGGGGGCGATCCCTTCCTACGTTGTGCATGGGCCTCCTTTTATATGCTCAAGGGGTCTCCAACAGGTGGCAACGTAGGCAAGGGCAAAGATGGAAAGGTGCTGCGGTAGGTACAGCTACCTACACAGTGAATCATACCTAACCCTGACGGCAGGCGACAAAGGCATTAAATGCCTATCTACGTCACCCAGACGGTGCAGAAAAGGGACCGTCAGGGGCGCCACCGCTCGCCACGATGGCGATCTTGTCAGCGCTGCATGCCACAGTGTACCTCTGGCTGCATAGCCTCCCGCCACGTATGCCTGGAAGGGTCCCAGAGCGACACGTGGGTGGGTGAGCTGGAACGCAGGCACAGAGTGGTTGCTTGCCGCGGCAAATTCCTTGCCGCGACTGTTGTCTTGCCACGTCCGGGAGCTTGTCGCTCGCCGGGTCCTGCAGGGACGCGTGGCGCGTCGCGGCAAGTTCTTTGAGATGCTCTGGTTGGCCTTCCCGGCAAGCTCCTCTTGTCGGGGTCTTGTGCCTCGAATGGCCTTCCCGACAAGCTCCTCTTGCCGGGGACTTGTCTCCTTGGCTTAAATACTTTGTTCTTGAATGGCTCCAAAGGAACCATAGAGGGCCTTGGTGATCACCTGGCAAGCCTTGCCGCAGGGTGCTGCGACTGCCCGTGCACAAGTTCGGGATACTAGGGTACCCCTACTCTAGTACACCGACAGGAGCCCCCGGGCCTGGGCCATACATGGTGCCGAGCGTTGTTGGGCCAGGCCCAAAACAGGGCACGGGCACGCGCGGCCTGGGTCACGTCGTACCTTACTCCGCATCCACCGCGCCCTCCCCGAACGGCACACATCGATTGCGGCGTCGTGGGAGAGATCGTGGGCGGTTCTTTATTCGGAAGGGTGAAACGCCCGCCTCCTGGCGATTCGTATCTTCCCCATAAACGGAGGGAGGCGTGGAGGCGTGGTCTTCGAGTCGTCCACTCCCCATGATCACGGGGTGGGGAGAGGTCGCCTCATCTGTCGCCTCAGCTCTGCACGCCTGCCACGCGGCCTCCATGCACTTGGAGTGGCGAATGGTGGAGGCAGGAAACCGGGCCGTCACGGGTCGAGGCAGCGGGTCGGGCCCAGTTCCCTGCGCCTTCCGTGTCTTGATTGGCTGAGCGGGGCGGCCGAGCCCCCACCCCGCTCCTTTATAAGGAGCGGGATAGGGGGGACGGAAACCCGCATTCTCTCATCTCCTCCTTCCTTCATCTTCTGCTCCCCTCTCTCTCTTTCGCCATGGAGAAAGGGAACCCTGGTCCTTCAACGGTGGCGACCAGGGTTGCCGCTAGGCAACGCGTCCCTCCTCCCCCCGTACCCGTGGTGGCAGAGCCAGCTGCAAGGGGAAGAGGGAGGGGACGAGGCCACGGGCGAGGTCGAGGGCGAGGCCGAGGCGGTCGGGGAAGAGGTGGGCGAGGCAGCCCGCCGGCCTCGCCTCCGCCAGCAAATCCTCTCCCCGTGGCGGACCATATCGGGGACGACCCTTGCGAGTTCTTCGTCAGGCTGCGTCGGCCGCCTCGTCGTCGCCTTCGTCTCCCGACTCCGTTTGCGAGCGAGATGGAGTTGGATCCGCCCGAGACACTGAGGTTGCACATGAGGGGCTGTGGAATCAGGGGTACGCGAGTCCGCGTTGATTTCCTGACCCCTAATGTGATGTATCTTGGTCGAGGGTGGAAGACGTTCACCCGCATCCACAGCTTGACGGCGGGGCTCACCCTCCATTTTAAGCTGATGGAGGGCGGTCTCCTCTCCGTCAAGGTCTTCGGGTGCTTCGGGACTCGGGCACGGTGCTGCGTGGAGAGCTCCTCTGATAGCGAAGGCTCCTCCTCGGGCGGGAGTGACGAGGAGGACAGCGACAGCGACGACGAGGGTGGCGGGCGGCGGGATGACGGGTCCGACGAGGTGTCGGGTGCCGCTCCGCGTGGCACCAACGACCCCATCATCCGCGTCGCCGGCTCCTCGAGCTTCTCGGGGCCGTCTCCTTGGGCGGCTGGCGTAGGGAGGCTGCGGAAGAGGAAGAGGGCAGGCGACAAGGCCGTCAACTCGGAGTACGAGGGCACGACGCCCTCGACAGTGTGCTGACGTCCTGCCGCCTCGTCTTCGAGCCCTCTTCCGGCGCCGACATCACCATCCAGCCTCTGGACGACCACCGAGACGTTCTCTTGGTGTCTTCTGCCACCCGTAGCTCGTCTAGGCGCCCCTTTTGCCCTTTTCGCCTCCTTGACCTGCCTCCTGAAGAGAGGGACAAGAGAGGGATTACGGGCACCTTATCTCTTTTTAATTTGTAAGCCCTCGGGCCTTAGTTGCATTTAAAGCTTGTAATCCCATTATTCATGTTTTCCATTCTCTATGAACTGTACCTGAGTGGAATGCCTTTTTTATGAAAAGGGAATGCTTGCCGGGTCACTTGTCTTGTGGGTGGAACCCACGTCAAGGAGCGAATCCTTTATATCTTTAAGATAGACACTTCCTTTCCCGGCAGCAGGCCCTGTCTTCTTCCCACATCGCTCGACCTTTCTCACGCTTTTGGCGGAGGCAGGGAGGAGGCGGGTTCAGGCTCCTCGTTTCGTCCCTTTGCTGCCGCGACTACGACCAAATCTGGCCCCGGGGACGAGCCCCAGGGCCTAGAGTTAAGGGATCACGGTAGCTTTTAGGAAGAAATGAGGTTTCGCATACCTCAGTCCATAAGAGAATGCATGATAAGGGATGAAAAACTTATCTGAGATTGCAGCCCCCGGCAACCCTGGTTCGCCGTGGGTTAATCTTTGTACTGGCAGCCCCCGGCAACACTGGCTTGCCGGAGTCTTGCAGCCCCCGGCAACACTGGCTTGCCGAGGTCTAGATGTTGGTCCGTCCTTCTTCTCCTTTTTGTCCTCAAGTGGTCTGGTCAGGATATGCGAGCCCTGCGAACCAAGGGAAACGAAAAGAACGACAAAGGGACGCACACTCGACCTCTAAGTTAGGGGTTAGCCCCTACTAAGCATTGTCAACCCTAACCAAGGACGAGACTCGACTCGGCATGCATGCTAAAACTCAGGGCACCAGTGCTTTATCCTCGCTCAGGGTCTGCGCCTGGCTTTGTACAAAGGATTACATGCAACAGCGGCAAGACTTGTACAAAATGGTGGTTGCCGGATAGGGTCCGACAACCGCGCCTTAGGGTAAAACTTACGAAGATGCTCGATGTTCCAGGAGTTGCTCACCGGAAAGCCATCTTCGGTCTCAAGTCGGACAGCGCCAGGCCTAGTGACTCGTTTCACCCGGTAAGGGCCTTCCCACTTCGGCGTCAACTTGTTGGAATTCTTGGCGGAATGAACGCGCCGAAGAACAAGGTCGCCTTCCTCGAGACTTCTGGCTTTAACTTTGCGGCTATGGTAGCGGCGCAAAGCTTGCTGGTATCGAGCAGCTCGTACAGCATCCTAAAGACGATCTTCCTCAAGGAGCAGCGCGTCATCTTGTCGCAGCTGCTCTTGCTCAAGCTCATCATAAGCGAGCACTCGAGGTGACCCGTATACGAGTTCCGTGGGGATAACTGCCTCTGCTCCATAGACTAGAGCGAAAGGTGTCTGGCCAGTGGCTCGATTTGGCGTCGTCCTGATCGACCAAAGAACCACCGGCAGCTCCTCGATCCAGTTTCTTCCGCACTTGTGCAGCCTGTCGAAAGTCCTGGTCTTGAGCCCATGCAGCACTTCAGCATTTGCCCTTTCCGCTTGACCGTTGCTCCTGGGGTGAGCGACAGAAGCGAAGCAGACCTTGGTGCCAAGATCTTGGACGTACTGCATGAAGGTGCGGCTCGTGAATTGCGTACCGTTGTCGGTGATGATCCTGTTAGGGATCCCGAAGCGGCAAACAATCGACCTGAAGAACTTGACTGCTGACTGTGCTGTCACCTTCCTCACTGGTTCCACTTCCGGCCACTTTGTGAACTTGTCGATTGCGACGTACAAGTACTCAAAGCCCCCGACTGCTCGGGGGAAGGGGCCGAGGATGTCGAGCCCCCAGACCGAAAATGGCCAGGATAAAGGGATCGTCTGGAGAGCTTGAGCTGGCCGGTGTATCTGCTTGGAATGGAACTGGCACGCTTCACACTTGGTTACTTGTGCAGTTGCATCCTGGAGGGCTGTCGGCCAAAAGAAACCTTGCCGGAAAGCTTTGCCGGCAAGTGCTCTTGCGCCAATGTGGTGACCACATATGCCTCCATGTATCTCTGCCAACAGCTTCTGTCCATCTTCCCGGGGAATACACTTTAATTTCACTCCGTTGAGTCTTCTTCTATAAAGTGCGTTGTCGACGAACTGGTACATACTTGACTGCCGGGCTACTCTTTCCGCTTCTTCTGGCTCTTCGGGAAGTTCTCCTGTCTGGAGGAAACGGACGATCTGCTGTGCCCATGCTGGAGCCTGTGGCTCGACAACAAGGACTAAAGGCATATCTGCTGCTGCGGGAACATCCGCTTCTACGGTGAGAACCTGCGGCTCGGCCGGAGCTTGATGATCCCCGGCAAGCTTGCCGGAGCAAAACTTGTCGGGAGCGTCTGCTACAACGAAACAAGCCCTGGGGTTTGTCGGAGCAGACTGCTCCTCAGCACTCTTGGCGTTGACCTTGGGGACCTTCTTGGTGGCGGCTTCGCGAAGCTCTGCCGGAAGATAGTCACCAGAAATCAACTTCCTCTTCTTGCTCCGTCCAGTTGATGGCGTCACAGACGGTTGAGTCAGCTTGAGCATGAAGATCCCTGGTTCCACAAGTAACTTAAGTGCGGCGCACTTTGACAGGCCGTCAGCAATGTCGTTCTGAGCTCTTGGAACATGTTCCATCTGTAGGCCGACAAAGCGCTCTTCTAGCTTCCTTGCTTCATCAACGTAAGCTTCCATCAACGGACTCTGATAATTCTTGTTCACTTGGCGGACGACAAGCTGCGAGTCACCCCTGACAATGAGCTGCTTGATCCCAAGGTCTGCCGCGATCCTGAGACCGGCAAGCAATCCCTCATAATCTGCAGTATTGTTGGTTGCTTGCTCCTTGGGAAAGTGCATCTGGACCACGTACTTGAGGTGCTCCCCGGTGGGTGCGACAAGAAGCACGCCAACACCGGCGCCTTGCAGCGAGAAAGCACCATCAAAGTACATCAGCCACTCTTTGTTTGTTTCCTTGACGGGGATGCTCGTCTCTGGAATTTCTTCGTCTGGTGTCGGCGTCCACTCTGCTATGAATTCTGCCAATGCTCTGATCTGGATAGTTGAAGTGCTCTCAAACTTGAGGCCAAAGCTTGACAGTTCCAGTGCCCACTCAACAACCCTGCCTGTTGCTTCTGGATTCTGCAGTATCCTCTTCAGTGGAAAGCGAGTGACAACTGTTATCTCATGTGCTTGGAAGTAATGGCGCAGCTTTCTCGAGGCCATGAGAAGGCCGAAAAGCAATTTCTGCACACCAGAGTACCTTGACCTAGCCCCCTGCAGAAGGGAACTGACAAAGTAGACTGGGCGTTGCACCATTTTCTTCTGCTGTATCCCTTCACACATCTGCGCAGATCCATCTTTGTCGGGACCAGAGCTTGTCGGGGAAGCCCCCTGCTTGTCGCTGGATGTGCTTGCCGCGGTTGCTGGCTCATCATCTGCCTCTCTCTCCGCTACTAACGCAGCACTAACCACTTGATTGGTTGCCGCCAGATACAGCAGCAACTTCTCTTGTGGCTTAGGTGTGACAAGTATTGGAGTGGAGGACAGGTATCTCTTCAGGTCTTGCAGCGCAGCCTCCACTTCCGGAGTCCATTTCATTGGACCTGCCTTTTTCAAGATTCTGAAAAACGGCAGGGCGCGCTCAGCAGACTTAGAGATAAACCTGCTGAGAGCCGCCACGCAGCCGGCAAGTTTCCGCACATCCTTGACGCGCTTCGGTGCTTCGATCTGCTCAATGGCCTTGATCTTGTCGGGATTGGCTTCGATTCGTCTCTGAGACACGAAGAACCCGAGAAGCTTCCCGGACGGGACTCCAAACACACACTTCTCGGGGTTGAGCTTGAGGCTGATCTTGCGCAGATTTGCAAAAGTCTCTTCTAGATCTTGAATCAGAGTTGCTTTGTCCCTGCTCTTGACCACTATGTCATCCATGTAGGCTTCCACATTTCTGTGTATTTGCGGTTCAAAAGCAGTATGGAATACCCTTGCAAATGTTGAACCAACATTCTTCAAACCAAAAGGAATTCGTACGAAACAGTACGTGCCACATGTAGTGATGAATGCGGTTTTCTCCTCATCCTCTTCTGCCATGAAGATCTGATGGTATCCCGAGTGTGCATCAAGAAATGAAAGCAAGTCACATCCAGCCGTGGAGTCAACAATCTGGTCAATGCGCGGCAAGGGAAATGGATCTTTGGGACAAGCTTTGTTAACATCGGTGAAGTCGATACAAAGCCTCCACTTCTCGTTTGCCTTGCGCACGACTACAGGATTGGCCAACCACGTAGGATGGAGCACTCCTCTGACAAGGCCTGCTGCTTCCAAGTTCTTGATCTCTTCTGTGATGAATTCTTGGCGCTCCATTGCTTGTTTCCTGACTCTTTGCTTGACGGGCCGCGCATGAGGACAGACGGCAAGGTGGTGCTCAATTACTTTCCTGGGAACGCCGGGGATGTCGGGCGGTTGCCACGCAAACACATCGACATTCGCCCGCAGGAAAGCAACGAGCGCGCTTTCCTATTTAGGGTCGAGAGTGGCACTGATGGTGAAGGTACCACCAGTGCCGTCCTCCTTGGTGGACACCTTCTTGGTTGCTGGCGGAGCTGCCATCGTCTTCTTATACTTGCCGGTGGAGCTCGATGGTGCGTCCTCAACGGTAGCGCAGCACTCCGAAGAGGTGCGCTTGCCGGAGTGGGCATCAGAACTCTTGCCGGACTTGGTCTTCTTCTTCCTCCCGGGAGCTTCAGCGGCAAGTGTCTCGCGATCTGCTGCGGCTGCTGCTTCCCGGTAGATCTTGTCGGCACAGATAAGAGCGTCTTTCTTGTCGCCATGTACAGAGATGACACTTATCGGGCCTGGCATCTTCAGCATGTTGTACGCGTAATGAGAGGCCGCCATGAACTTGGCGAGCGCTGGACGGCCAAGAATTCCATTGTAAGGCAATGGAAAATCGGCAACGTCAAAAGTGATCCTCTCAGTCCTGAAGTTCAGCTCGCTGCCAAATGTCACCGGCAGCGTGATCTTCCCCTTCGGCTTGCTCCTTCCCGGGTTGATTCCTTGGAATGTACCGGTCTCTTCGAGCTCGCTGTCAGGGACCTGGAGTTTTCAGAGCACAGCGGAGGAGACCAGGTTCAAGCCGGCCCCGCCGTCAACTAGCATCTTAGTGACCTTGAGGTTGCAGATAGTTGGTGAGACCAACATCGACAAGCACCCGACCGCAGTTGTGCGATCAGGGTGGTCCTCAATATCAAAGATGATAGGCGTGTTGGACCATTTCAGAAGCTTGCGTGATTCGACGGGTGGTTCTGCCGCATTGACTTCCCGCACCCACTGTTTGAGTTGGCAGTGCGAAGTATGCAGAGAAGCACCACCGTCAACGCACAAGACCTCTGTGGCTTTCTGAAACTCCTGCTCACTGGTCTCGTCATCATCCATGTCTTCGTCGTCGTCGTCTTCATCCTTGTTGCGGCCGCGGGGAGGCCTGTCTCCTTGCCGCTGATTGGCCTTGCCGCGGCGTCCTCCCCGGCCGGTGCGCTTCGTACCAGATCCTCCAGCACCTGCTTGGGCTTTCTCCTTGTCGCGTCGCTCGTACTCGGCCTTTTGCAGCTCGACAAGCTGCTCGACCTTCTTGCAGCTCTGGAGGTCATGGCCCTTGGTGCGGTGGATCTTGCAATAATGTTTGTTGGTGCCGTCCTGCTTGTCGGCGGCCGCCACAGCCTGGTAGTTGGCGCATGCGGCAACCTCCTTGCCGGAGCTGCCATCTTTGGCTTTCTTGGCGCCACCGTCGCTGCCGGACTGCTCAACAACTAGCACATCTTTGCCCTTCCTCTTGCTGTTGTTCCGCCGCCGGTTTTTATTTGCCGGGGCGGCATCCTCGCTGTCAGATCCTCTTGTTCCTGTATTCTCTTCGGGGAGTTTCCTCCCTTCCTCAGCATGTGCACACCTGTCGGCCAGAGCATACAGCTCGCTGACGTCTCTGATCTTGCACATCGCCATCTCCTCCCGCATCCTGCGGTTACGCACGTTCTGATGGAACGCGCTGATGACCACGGCAGGGTGGACATCTGGGATGTTGCGTTGCACTTGGCTGAATCTCTGGATGTACTTGCGCAAGGGCTCTCCTTCTTTCTGGGCAAGCAGGTGAAGGTCACTCTCCTGGCCATGGGGTTTGTGGCCGCCCGTAAAGGCGCCAACAAATTGATGGCACAGGTCTGCCCAGGAAGATATGCAGTTTTCCGGCAAGTGCATGAGCCAGGATCTGACGTTGGGCTTGAGCACCAGCAGGAAGTAGTTGGCAAGGATCTTGTCGTCTCGCTCCCCGGCAGCCTGCACCGCGATGGTGTAGATGCTGAGGAACTCCGACGGATGCAACCTGGCGTCGTACTTCTCGGGTACGTCTGGCTTGAAATTCTTCGTGCTGGGCCACTGGACTTGCCGCAGCTCACGAGTAAACACAGGGCAACCTATCGCGTACGGCAGGTCGCCTGGTTCCCCTGGCGCATGCATGTCGACAGTGGGCCCAGCGCGCCGGTCTTATTGACGCCGCGTTTCTCTTCGGCGCTCGATGCGGGTACGAGCGTCTTCTTGCTGTCGTTCATGGAGAACGTGGCGCTGATCGCGACGAGTTCGCGGATCTGATGAAGCGGTGGAGTCGCTGTCGCGATGGACCCGACGAGTCGGCGATCTTGGCCTTCGGGGGGGGGGGGGGGGGAGTGCACGGTGGTCGCACCCCCACCGGTCTTGTCGCCATCGGCTCGCACCTGGCTGGTTTGCCGCGGCTGCGATGTGGTTGGCTGCCGCGGAGTGTCGCCGTTGGCGAAGCCGATGAGGCTCTGGATGGTGGCCCTCCAGTCGTCGATCTTGTCTGGCGTTGGAGGGAAGTCTAGGAGCAGTTGAGCTCGCGCCAAAGCTTCTGCTCGAGTGGCAGGTAGCGGTGGCGAACGGTGTGAGGAGCGGGATATGCTCGCACTTCCAACGACGTTAGAAGGAGCAGTATTCCGTCCAGGCGACCGTGCCTCGCTTGCGCCAGCACGTTGGCGTGCATGCTGCCCTTGAGCATCTCGAGATCCGCTAGCTCGATTTGGGTCCAGCGAACATATGGTACCGTGAGTACCACGACGCTGCCGGTCCCGCACTTCCTGAGATGGGCGCGGAGCATCCATCGATGCCCGGTCGTCGTGGGAGCCTGCTACACCGCCGACGGGCAGCGCAGCCTTGTCCTTGGACCTGGTGGCACCGTGGGCTTCTTCGTCGACGCCCGTTCTTCCGCCAGCGTCTTCCCCACCAGCCGTTTGCTCTGGCGGCGGTGGGTTCGAAGCGGACGGAGAAGCCGCCTCCGAAGCCTTCTTCTTCGGCGGCATGTCGATGAAATCAATGAAGATCTAGCGCGTGCGAACGCCGGATTGGGTTCACACAACCTCGACGCCCCCTACCTGGCGCGCCAAAGATGCCGGGGAAATCTGGCTCCTCGAGCACCTATGGGGACGGAGCCCCTTCTCGGTTCGGCGGGGGGGGGGGGGCGGGCGGAGGTCGCCCAAAGAGCGGATCAAGGCGAGGCACGCGAGGGGTTTTACCCAGCTTCGGAGCTCTCCGGAGAGATAATACTCCTACTGCTGATTTGTAGATTGTATTGAGTTCTTGTTCGGGAGCGCTGAGTGCTACAGTACACACCAGCAGCTAACGAGACCGAGCGTGAGTGTTCTACTGTTCATCCTCCTAGGGGCGATCCCTTCCTACGTTGTGCATGGGCCTCCTTTTATATGCTCAAGGGGTCTCCAACAGGTGGCAACGTAGGCAAGGGCAAAGATGGAAAGGTGTTGCGGTAGGTACATCTACCTACACAGTGAATCATACCTAACCCTGACGACAGGGGACAAAGGCATTAAATGCCTATCTACGTCGCCCAGACGATGCAGAAAAGGGACCGTCAGGCGCGCCACCGCTCGCCACGATGGCGATCTTGTCAGCGCTGCATGCCACAGTGTACCTCTGGCTGCACAGCCTCCCGCCACGTATGCCTGGAAGGGTCCCAGAGCGACACATGGGTGGGTGAGCTGGAGCGCAGGCATAGAGTGGTTGCTTGCCGCGGCAAATGCCTTGCCGCGGCTGTTGTCTTGCCGCGTCCGGGAGCTTGTCGCTCGCCGGGTCCTGCCGGGACGCGTGGCGCGTCGCGGCAAGTTCTTTGAGATGCTCTGGTTGGCCTTCCCGGCAAGCTCCTCTTGCCGGGGTCTTGTGCCTCGAGTGGCCTTCCCGACAAGCTCCTCTTGCCGGGGACTTGTCTCCTTGGCTTAAATACTTTGTTCTTGAATGGCTCCAAAGGAACCATAGAGGGCCTTGGTGATCACCTGGCAAGCCTTGTTGCGGGGTGCTGCGACTGCCCGTGCATAATTCGGGATACTAGGGTACCCCTACTCTAGTACACCGACAGTGCCCTTTCAAAATTTGAGCTCGAACAGAATAATCAAATCGCCCTGCATCATTGGCCAACATATGCATGCTTGCTACTGAAATTTTGAGTTTCTCAAACTGAAGGAATCGTCCAGAAGTCATCAAATGAAGCATGGTGTATTCTTTTCAACAGAAGAAATACATGGCTAGAACACAACTTTATCTCGAGCAGATTTTTAGTTCTATGAAAAAAGAAAGAAGAGAGAATGCAATAAGACAACTAAAAAGAAATTCAGTATGCACACCTGCACCTACAAAGGTTTATTGTTTTACCTATGCATACAACAAAAATATCAGATCAAAACCATGTTCTTGCTCCCTTGGATATAGCCATATATTATTTTTATGGCCATTCCATGATGGGCTGGCATCTAGAGAGAGAAAGAGAGAGAGATTATTAGATGGATATATATATATGAGAAAGAGTGAGGGATGGAGAAAGGGGAGCCTGAGCAATAAAGCTGGGTATACCTTGTTGCTGCTTGCTGTAAACTGTGGGGGCAGGAGGTAGCGATCTGCTGGTTCATAATAGATGTTGTGTACTGCATAGACAGGTTAAAACATTAGTAAAAAACATTTGCTCTTCCAGTGGAAAAATAAGTAAACATAAAGGAACAAATCAGCGCAAGATGCAGATGGATAAGGCAAGATCATTTAGTGAAACTGAAATATTCATCAATCAAATGCTAAAAGCATATATGACTACATTTTAGAGGGTTACGATGTAGAGCATAGATAGATCTTAATAGAAAATCGTACATAAGATCAGTAGATGGATGTGCTGCCCATGAGTAATAACATCTAGGGTTACATGGGCAGTAATATGGCCGGCAGTTGTACAAAAGCAACATATGGCATCATAGGAAACCACATGTAAGGTTCATCTTATCATAGAGGCAAATTAGATGTTCTTAAGACGACAGGCAATGCATGCAGAAGACACGTGTTGCTTTAGATGGTCCATCTAGTGGACATGGACGATGAGAGCCAAGCGGTGCTCTGCGGTAACCTTGCATGGCGGCGGAACTCCAACTAGTTTGTGGTTATTGTGGCTCTCTTGTCTGTTCCCAGCATGATACGACAATTGGTGCGCCGATTGTTGTTTGCGAGCCTGACCTTGAGTGTGTTACCATCTGGTTTGATGTACTCTTCCAGCTTTTCTTTGGTGTAGTGGACCTGAAAATACTGGTACACGAGAGGAATTAATTGAGTAGATTGCAGAATATGTACAGTTTAAATATAGATAGTGAGAACAATTATTAGTAAATATTGGCACGAATCAAAAGAAGAGTGCAAATCAGGAAGATGCAAATACAGAGAAGCATGCTACATTCCTTCCTATGTGGAGTATAACATGTAAATTGGTTGTTTCTGTGATCATGTGCACGCTAGTGAAGGAGAACAAATACAGGAAGAAAGAAAACATGTATATCAGACTATATGAATATTAGTTTCTAAGCACGGCACCCAGGTTTTGCAATATTTCATGATAAAATCAATTTGGTGAATCAAAAGCACGCTGCAGGTTGTGCCTTCAATGATTAGTCAGGTAAGTAGTTTGGTTGTGAGGCATAAGCAAAGATAATTCTATTTTTCAATGAAGTGGAAGGAAGGAGTGTACCATCCGTTGGCCTGGCTTTGCGAATGTTTTGTTGATGGTGCAGACATAGTATTTGATATCTGGTTTTTTGAGGCTGAACATTGCATACAACTTGTTCACATGGTGTTGATAGAGCTTTTCTTCATTGCCCCAGTGACAGTATTTTTCAAGCTCTTCGCAGTATTGGATAGTAGGGGGTGGTCCTGAATTTTAAGATAGAAATGAAGCAACACATGTAAGAAGGCTGAATACTATTTATTGTTAGGAGAGTAAGTTCTGACCAAGGGAAAAGTACAATTAAGCTTTAAACCTATAGTAAGAATAATATAGTAACTAAGTTAGTTAAGTTGAGCATTATTGATCGGGCTGATATATGCTATCTCGGTTCCAAGGCAGAATATTGGCGTTGTAGAAGTACAGTAGATCATAAAAACTATCTGGCCGTCTTATTTTAAAGGGAAAAATATCAGAACAGGATAATAAGCATTGTAGCTTGGCATTGGCTCCCCGCGAATGATATACTCCGGCTACTCATATTCTTCATCCTGTATTAAGTATCGAGAGAATAGTTAGTGCGAGAAATCAGAAATTTGTTTGCTGGCAAAAGGAATTGTTGGCTTACAGTTAATTTATGCACTTTAAAAGAGTATTAACATGGATTTAACTTGTGTAGCCTGGTTCTTTAATAAACAAATCAGTATGCGGTCATTTGAGCATATGTGAAGCAACCGTTTGAGGCTATTTCATTTTGTTTTGCTGGTTAATATCTGTGCAAGTATTGTAGAGTTGGGCATGAATAGTTTGTGAGCTGTTGCCTTAGAAATATCTTGTGAGGTATAGCAGGCATATCAATCAATTAAGTAAATACTTATGGAGGTTATACATAATCATGGCAGAAAAGACTGGAAATTTGTGTTCATCTGAAGTATTTGGCAAAGGGTGGAGAGGCAGGTCAAAGACGAAGTGGTGAATTCATGGATAGAATAACATTAATCAATTTTAAAACCTAGTGTCAGCCGCACCTGCTGGGATTCGTAATGGGTGGCGGTTCTTGTGGTAGAAGACGGTGCTTGTCGACGAAGACCGGCCCGCGCCTGAAGTTGGGCTGGATTAGCCATTGCCGTAAAGGAAAACGATGGCTGGCGATGGTGACTCTTTGGCGCATGACAGCAGCTTCGACCTGCGTAGCCGTGGTGCTTGACAAGGTGTCTTAAGTGGCGGCAAATCCTGCACTTTGCCATCTTGGGCAATGTTCCCACAAAAATTGCAATGATCACTTGTCTCTCATCCCTTCCACACACTACCTCTTCCTCAAATTCAAGTGCTCGATTATCCCAGAGGACCCGCTTTAGCTCCTGGCTTGTGTAGATTCTATAGCATGCAAAGATCGATCAGCTAACCAAGGAATGCCCAACTTACGGGTTTTCTTTACGACAAGAATATGGCAGATTACTTACTGCAAGTCAGCAAGGATAATCGTTTATGTATTCGATGGTTCTAGCTGGTGCGTTGACTGGACATGAACGACATAAAAAATGGTAGTGATCCTTCAAATGGAATCCTCAAAACAAAGAACTGATGAAACCATATGACATAGAAAAATCTAAAATGAGGTGCTTCATATGGTTAGGCATGGAACATCATGACTGACCAATGAAACGGGCGGGCGTGCTAGTTGGTCTTGAGATAAATCCAGCAAGAACAGACCCATGCTCACCTTTCTTGGCAGGGTGCGACTGCTCTAGGGACAACAAGCCACAAGATCAACCAATCAGAAAGAAACAATCTGCCCTATCTTCAGTTTCAGACTTCCAGTCACCGAAACTGGATGGGCTAAAATATGATCTTCAGAAAATGTAGGAAAATTTAAACAAGCAAAAGGATTATCCCTGGAAATGCAATAATGTTGCAAAGCAGTTAAGATCATATGAAAAATTACATATCTTCCCCTGCTGCTTGCACAACTCAACGCCTGCTCCTTCTCCCTGTCACTGGCATGGTTGCATTATACACTATAACCAACATCCATGAATAGAATTTAGTAAAAGCATTTGATAACAGAAGAAAAGGAGTGAAATGAGATATACAGTTGGTTCAATAGTCCAATGCTTTGCAAGATCATAGAAGCTACTCTAAATACATGACTGGACAGTATGGGAAATTAATAAAGGTTCGATATTAATGATTTATTTTCATATCAAAATAAGATAGGTAGTGGAGATTTCATTAGTAAATAAATAACAAAAGAATGTACTTTTATGTAGAATTGAAGTGTGAAGAGCAAAAAAATAAGCCAGAGGGAAAACTATGTATTAGTCCTCATGAATAAAAAGTTCAGTCCTTCTCAGTCAAGAATCTACTAAAATGTAATTAATATATAGTAGATCAATTTTAAAAAATCCTGGGAAAACATGCCGACCAAAATAAAGAGGTAGAAAGCCTTTTTTAAATCCATGTCTGGTTACAAAGTTGCATCAACCTACTACACTAAATATATAATGGAAGTTCTGGATGCTGCTTAACACTCAAATTAGAAGAAGACACTCAAATTTCCATGAACTGAATCAGAATCATATAAGGAGTACGCACATAAGTAAACTATAGTGCAATTATAAAAATCAGTATTGATCTTGGCTTGTGCTTCCCTTGACATCTCAGTACGATTGAAAATATTCTCCCAACCAATAGTTAACTACAACATGGTGTGATGAGCATTCCGAATCTAAAGAGCTTCTGAAATAATTATGACACTTTGAGAAGTTCGTAGTGCTGTTGAACAAAACCCCAAAGAACCATCGGCTACTGTATCTGCGCGACTAAAAAGTAGCAGACAATAACATTTTGGTGTTAATGAACCAACAATCCAATATATAGGTACAGAATTGTGTGTTATTATAAATCCATAGAAAGTGTGCAATGTTACTGACTTGCAAAATCTCAAGATACATCAGACCACATACCTCTTGACAATACAAAGAGCAAACAAACATTATCTACACTAGATTTGTTCATAAACAATTAGAAGTATGAACTATTTGTATTTCAGGGAACAAATCACTGTAAGCCACCAAATAAATACAGTAGAAGGGATGTTCCTACTCACGCCTCTCACATTTGGAAAGCAAGGCAACTGAATAAATATGTAAAACTGCAACTACTTTTTTTAGTATTTCTAGTGAAAGAGGAGCATGAATGAATCATCACCATGGAGCAAGAGTGCATGATACCGTGCAATGCAACAATCATAGCTATAATTGTTCATGTTAGCAATCTACAGCAAGAAAAATAAAATTAAACCCATCTTTATTGTCCGAACCCATTATTTTCTCCTTTGATTTTGAAGATGAAACGATGGAATGATTATTCTTCATATTAGTAAGATAACATCAACACAAAAATTAAATTAAGCAACCATCATCTTGTCCAACCCAATAGCTATTGGAAATATGCTCTAGAGGCAATAATAAAATGGTTATTATTGTATTTCCTTGTTCATGATAATTGTCTATTGTTCATGCTATAATTGTATTGACTGGAAACCGTAATACATGTGTGAATACATAGACCACAACATGTCCCTAGTGAGCCTCTAGTTGACTAGCTCGGTTATCAATAGATGGTTATGGTTTCCTAACCATGGACATTGGATGTCATTGATAATGGGATCACATCATTAGGAGAATGTTGTGATGGACAAGACCCAAACCTAAGCATAGCACAAAGATCGTGTAGTTCGTTTGCTAAAGCTTTTCTAATGTCAAGTATCATTTCCTTAGACCATGAGATTGTGCAACTCCCGGATACCGTAGGAATGCTTTGGGTGTGCCAAACGTCACAACGTAACTGGGTGGCTATAAAGGTGCACTACGGGTATCTCCGAAAGTGTCTGTTGGGTTGGCACGAATCGAGACTGGGATTTGTCACTCCGTATGACGGAGAGGTATCTATGGGCCCACTCTGTAATGCATCATCATAATGAGCTCAATGTGACTAATGGGTTGGTCACGGGATCATGCATTACGTTACGAGTAAAGTGACTTGCCGGTAACGAGATTGAGCGAGGTATTGGGATACCGACGATCGAATCTCGGGCAAGTAACATACCACTTGACAAAGGGAATTGTATACGGGATTGATTGAATCCCCGACATCGTGGTTCATCCGATAAGATCATTGTGGAACATGTGGGATCCAACATGGGTATCTAGATCCCGTTGTTGGTTATTGGCCAGAGAGCTCTCTCGATCATGTCTGCATGATTCCTGAACCCGTAGGGTCTACACACTTAAGGTTCGTTGACGCTAGAGTTTTCATGGGAATTAGTGTGCAGTTACTGAATGTTGTTTGGAGTCCCGGATGAGATCCCGGACGTCATGAGGAGTTCCGGAATGGTCCGGTGGTAAAGATTTATATATGGGAAGTCCTATTTTGGCCACCGAAAAATGTTCAGGGTTTTTCGGTATTGTACCGGGAAGGTTCTAGAAGGTTCCGGAGTGGGGCCCACCTGCATGGGGGGATCCACATGAACGTGGGTAGTGGAGGCAAGGCCCCACACCCCTGGTCAAGGCGCACCAAGATCCCCCTTAGAAGGAATAAGATCATATCCCGAAGGGATAAGATCAAGATCCCTAAAAAGGGGGGATAACAATCGGTGGGGAAGGGAAATGATGGGATTTCTTTCCCCCACCTTTGCCAACGCCCGAATAGACTTGGAGGGCAAGAAACCAGCCCCCTCCACCCCTATATATAGTGGGGAGGCGCATGGGATCCACCCCCTTCCCCTGGCGCACCCCTCTCCCTCCCCAACACCTCCTCCTCCGTAGTAGTGCTTGGCGAAGCCGTGCCGGAGAACTGCAAGCTCCACCACCACGCCGTCGTGCTGCCGGAGCTCTCCCTCAACTTCTCCTCTCCCCTTGCTGGATCAATAAGGAGGAGACGTCCCCGGGCTGTACGTGTGTTGAACGAGGAGGCGCTATTGTTCGGCGCTTAGATCGGAATCAACCGCGATCTGAATCGCTACGAGTACGACTCCTTCATCCGCGTTCTTTTTTAACGCTTCCGCATCACGATCTTCAAGGGTATGAAGATGCACTCCCCTCTCTCTCGTTGCTAGTCTCTCCACAAATTGATCTTGGTGATGCATAGAATTTTTTAATTTCTGCAACGATCCTCAACAATATCCCCCTTCTCTTTCTTTGAAACTTAAATTATGCATTACAACCATCATTATCGAAACCAAACATGTACAGTACAAAAATAGGTAGATGGGAGAGGTCAGGAAGCGATATCACCATTCCAGGGTACCATCTTAAGCTCGATAAAGGCCTCGGTGGTACTTGCTCCTCGGCCAGACTATGAACTGTCAACCAAATGAAATACATGCTACATGGCTAGAACACAACTTTATCTCGAGCAGATTTTCAGTTCTATGAAAAAAGAAAGAAGAGAGAATGCAATAAAACAAGTAAAAAGAAATTCAGTATGCACACCTGCACCTACAAAGGTTTATTATTTTACCTATGCATACAACAAAAATATCAGATCAAAACCATCTTCTTGCTCCCTTGGATATAGCCATATATTATTTTTATGGCCATTCCTTGATGGGCTTGCATCTAGAGAGAGAGAAAGAGAGAGAGATTATTAAATTTTTCCTACTACCGGGTGTAGTTACTCCCACTTTTGTTTCATGCGTTCTAGGTAGTATCTATCATATCGGAGAGTATGTACGCGTAGTATGTAGTATATAATAATGTTTAGGTAGTATATATACTATTTTTTTGGTAGTATGTATCATATTTTGTGCATACTCTATTTCACGTACAAATATGTACGTATTTCACAAATACAATAAAATCATGAGCTCACTTGCGATTTTTTCTTATAACTCACTCTGGAGTATCTTAAATATAATATATGAACATATTAAAAATAATAAAGTAGAGTATATACTACCACATGGTAGTATATAAGAAATGGGTGTAGCTACACCCGGTAGTAGGATGCATTTTCCCTATATATATATATATATATATATATATATATATATATATGAGAAAGAGTGAGGGATGGAGAAAGGGGAGCATGAGCAATAAAGCTGGGTATACCTTGTTGCTGCTTGCTGTAAACTGTGGGGGTAGGAGGTAGCGATCTTCTGCTTCATAATAGATGTTGTGTACTGCATAGACAGATTAAAACATTAGTAAAAAAACATTTGCTCTTCCAGTGGAAAAATAAGTTAACATAAAGGAACAAATCAGCGCAAGATGCAGATGGATAAGGCAAGATCATTTAGTAAAACTGAAATATTCATCAATCAAATGCTAAAAGCATATATGACTACATTTTAGTGGGTTACGATGTAGAGCATAGATAGATCTTAATAGCAAAAAAAATTGCTTCCAAAAAAGTGGCAGGTCTTAATAAATATGCAATTAATTAGATATGCTTCCAGAAACAGTAAAAATCCATATTGGTTCCCATTGCATTTCTCTTCGTGTCTTTAGAAGCTAACCTAACCTTCCAAAACGGTAACCCTCACCCAAGGTCCAAGGAGAGTCTTGTGAAAGATTTCAAAAGTATGAATGTTTAAGAAAAGCCGCCAATTGAAAATGGAGACCCAGATCACGAGCTATTATACTTATACTGATTTACATGTTGATTGTTCCAATTGCTGAGAGCATCATACTCTGAAATAGAGAGCATATGTAGGCACGCCCAAGGATTCAAATCATGTTTAATCTCCCTCCATTTCTTTTTGGCTGCATATAAAATGTGGTCAAAGTCAAAATTTGAGAACTTTGACTAACTCAGTAGGAAAAAAATATCAACATCTACAATACTAAAGCTATATGCTATGGAAATTAATTTCCTGATGCATCTAAGAATATTGATTTCATGTTGTGAATCTTGATATTTTTACCATTACAATCAGTAACTATAATTGTATTGGTTAATTTTCCAATTGTTTTCTTTAGAGTTCTATGCAAGTCCAAACTCCAGCAACACATAATAGCAAAAGGAGCTTGCAAGAGCTAAAAAAACAGCCCAAAATATCACTGACGGGTGATGGGTAGCACACTAAAGGAAAAACAAATCACTCCTATGTAACTTGAAAACCAAAAGCTAAAAAAGATAAGTTTAAAGACATACCTCAATGCTAGATGGAATCGCAGCTAGGCAAAAGCAATGGCTGCTATAGCAATGCCTCGATATTTGGTACATCAACATATGCATGCCATCTGCAAGCAGAAGTTCAGTTCAATCCCCAATCACCTCAAAATATAAACATATAAAGAGATCTTGAACAGAGTCACATCATGTATTGTCAACTTCCAAGTAGACTCTGAGAATTTGACAATCTTTGAAGCCTTGCTAGTAAAATTTTAAACTGCCACCATCTGAAATGCATATACACACGACCAAACATCAAATGTGAATGTTAAATTGTCGAATACTTGGGGATGCACAACATACCCAGAAAAGGGTCCACTCCACACACGACTGCAAATACCCATCATATGTATGTAAGTGACCACAAAAGCACACACAAACTGCAAGGAATTTTAGCAACCAATGTAGACTAATCTAACACAACCATATCATACAGAGCAACCAACTAAGACGATAAGAACATAGTACAACACGATTTGAATCACATGTTTTTCTCCATCGGAGCGGTGTGCGCTCTCCACTTGTTGGTGTTCAACCGTCATGTGGGAGGATAGGAATGGAAGAAACTGAATAAATAGGCACAGTGAAAATCCCCAACCCTGCCTGCCTCTTACCTTCTCACCCACACGCACGAGGCAGTGGCGGCGACGCCGCTTGCTCATCCACCCCACCCCTCACGGTTGCGTGCGCTGGCCGCCGAAATGAGCCCGCGACCACTCTGTGCCATTTTCCTCGCCCGTCCTCTGCCACCTCAGACTCGGCCTCTCCCGCATCTCCACCTTCGCCTTCGCTTCTGCACATAACGAAGGAGAAGTAAACAAAGATTAACCCATGCAGGCATTTTACCAAGCAGGTGAAGAGCATGGAGTGAAACTCACCTTGGAACAAATGGTGCGGACATGCATACGGAAGAGGCAGAAGCAAGAAACCGGCAGCAACGGTTGCATGAACAGCAAGAAAATTAGAAGAGAAAGGGAAGAACAAATCAGCGCTTGAAGAGCGATGAGCGAAACCGATCTGTTGGAAGGGGATGCACATCCTTACCCTAACCGAACGCATAAGCTTCAGCTACAACGAGGAAAGCCATGGCTCTCTAGCAAGCAGGCAGCGAGCAAGATGATGGCGGGCAACGATGGCATCGGACGATGGCTCGCGGAGACAGATGGAGAGGCAGAGGATCAGGGCTGACTCCTCTCCCACCGTGCGACCGTGGAGAAGGAGGGAGCCTACCTATGTCGCTCCACGCACCTGAAGATGGCTCAGATCGGGAACCACCGCTGCGGCCTGAAGACAAGCGGTGGGAAGGCGAGGAGGAGGAAGAGGCGAGGCGGTGGAGGAGTAGCAGTCGGCGGCGGGGTTCCTAGGGCGCAGGAGGAGGAGGTGGGAGGGAGTGGCAGCGGACAAGGGAGGGAGGAGTGAGGGGCGTGGGGCTGTGGATTGGGGCTAGGGTTCGATGCCTTTTTCCGCTTGCTCGATCGCTGTGGCCCTCGCGCGACCGCTTGCTCGCTCGCTGTGGATTTCACTAGTGTGGCGCGGTGCGCCCTCGCATTTTTTGCGGTTTTTTTACCCCTCGCGTGGTGCGGTGCGCTCGAGCGATGGTTGTGCCTAGCACTTCTTGAGGGTTTATATGTTAGATCCTTTGACAATTTCAATATATCAAATTTCATTTGGTATCAAGTTTCATGATTGTCATTTTGGATACACAAGTGCTCTTCCTTGCAAGACTAACCCATGTAGGTAGATGAACTCAAACTACAAGTGGTGCTCCCAACTCTTGCTGAACTACATCAACCTTGAGCATCCAACACAAGTTCGACTACATGATCAAGATCAACACCACCACCCAAGATATGTTATTCCATCTTAGAGAAGCTTTACCCCAAGTCATGGGTCAAAGCAGCTCAACAAAATGTGAATATATCTAAATGCTTAAACAAAAAAATGGTAACCCCATTTTGAGCTTAAACGATGAGTATGACCTACGATCAAGTGTTCTCACTTGGCTCCTCAGTCAATATACTCTAACATAGGTGACTTTGTCGCCGACCCTTTATAGGTGAAGTTCTCTCGTGTTTCTTCGTGTTCTTGCATTTGTTTCTTGCTTGTTTGTTCCCCTTTCAAAAAAACACTTCATCTAGATTTATTTTCTTTTCTCTGCATATAATTCATTGCAAATCTTTTAGTTAATTCCTTGCAATTCCTTGTGAGATCTTATTTGCCAAGTGAGGTGAGATGACAAATTTTTTCCTCCGTATTGAACTCGGTCTCACCGATTTCTTCCTATCGGCTAGACCGAATTGCAATAATGCATTGTAGACTATTCATCGGTACAACCGACAAGGACAAACCCGATCTGACCGATATGCATCATCTATGACACCTCCAACTGGGTGCCACTGATGAAAATGACTCGGCGTTACCGATTTCACTACTGAGAAAACATTTTGCCATTGCAATTGTCATTTCTTCTCCAGCTCCACTCGATGATTCTTATCCTCTACATGCATCTCGAATTACATGCTGCTTTATAATGTGACTTAAGGATCAAAACTGTTTGACTCATGCTCTAGAAGACCCCTTCTTGGAAATTGATGTCAAAGGGGAGAGAGAGAGCACATCAAAGCTTATCACATAGGAGAGAAAGCTCATCTTAGCTTCTCCAGATGCTTATTAACCATAGAGGAGAGAAGTCACATGTCTTTAAGAGGGGAAAGACATGTTAAGTGTATGTTATGTTTGCCTTGCTATGATTTTCCTTTGTTCTGATTTTCTCTTACCCTATCTTCGCCCATTATCCAGTATCGGATTCAGGGGGAGAAAGAGTTCATATCTAAGGGAAGAAAATCTTTGGAATTCATTGCATATCTTTAATCCTTGGGGACATGTCTATATCCAAATAGAGTACTAACTGCTCACTTACTACATGTCATCCCAGTCTTGGTACTCTAGTGGTTTTTCTAAATTTGCTCTGTTTAGTAGGTGTTCTTGTGTTATCTAACCCTGTTTTCTCAAGTTCACCTCTTACAAAGCCAACTCAAGACCACAAGGTAAGTATATGCATCACACTCATGTGCATGATGATCTCTTGCTGATGTACATATTGTTTGCAAGAAGGACTCATGAACATGAAGGTACATTTCCTGTATTTACATCATTTGCTCTAATGCATATAGCCAAGATACATGTAACTCATTGCTTGCTCTGACATGCCTATACATTCACATGCTCTTACATACTATCTTTACATGAATGTATACATGTAGGGGGAGCCTATGCATGTTACATGTCTTTCCAAATCTTTACTTGTTATTCTTCGTATCTTTATCTAAAGCTTTGACGTATGTTGTCATCAATTACCAAATAGGGGGAGATTGAAAGAACAAGTGCTCCTTGGGTGATTTTGGTAATTATTGTCAACATATCTCTTGTTGCAATAATATTTTCATCTAGTATATTTCAGAAAGTTCAACAAAGGCGTGGCATGGACAAGAGGGTGTGGAACCCCTTCAATATGCTAAGGACAAAGATTGGCAAAAGCTCGAGACTCTTCATTTCTATTTTAGTGATCCAAGATCACATTGAGTCCATAGGAAAAGCCAATACTATTAAAAGGGGACAAGGTGTTGCTTAATGATCTACTTGCTCAAAGTGCTTAGTGATATTCTCTAAATACCTCAACCACTTTCTCAAATCTAGATATGTCCTAAAACCTAAAGTCAAACTCGGCCCCATCGATTTGATTCATCCAGCGCCACCGAGTTCATTTGACATAGCCACTGCCAGAAACCCTAATCAGTTCTGTCTCACCGATAAGATCTCGGTCTCACCGAGATGGCCTTGCAAACTCTATGTTGCATGTTGCAATTATTTTGGTCTCACCGAAATATGCAATCGGCCCCATCGAGTTTGCCCGACCAACTCTCTGTTTTCTTATTACTGATATCAGTCTCACCGAGTTCATGTAATCAGTCAAACCGAGAAAAGGTTTTGCCCTAACCCTAGCACATCAATCCCACCGAGTTGATCATGTCGGTCCAACCGAGAATCCTAACGTTCACATTTTTTGACTGAATCGGTCTCACCGAGTTCACCTATTTGGTCTGCCCGAGTTGGCTCAAATGTGTGTAATGGTTAGATTTTGTGTGGAGGCTATATATACCCCTCCACCCCTTCTCTATTGAAGAGAGAGCGATCAGAACGTGCCTACACTTCCACTACTCATTTTCTGAGAGAGAGAACCACCTACTCATGTGTTGAGACCAAGACATTCCAGTCCAACCACAAGAATCTTGATCTCTAGCCTTCCCCAAGTTGCTTTCCACTCAAATCATCTTACCACCATAGCCAAATCTGTGTGAGAGAGTTGAGTGTTGGGGATACTATAATTTGAAGCACAAGAGCAAGGAGTTCATCATCAACACACCATCTATTACCTTTTGGAGAGTGGTGTCTCCTAGATTGGTTAGGTGTCACTTGGGAGCCTCCATCAAGATTGTGGAGTTGAACCAAGGAGTTTGTAAGGACAAGGAGATTGCCTACTTTGTGAAGATCTACCCGAGTGAGGCAAGTCCTTCATGGGCGATGGCCATGGTGGGATAGACAAGGTTGCTTCTTCATGGACCCTTCGTGGGTGGAGCCCTTCGTGGACTAGCGCAACTGTTACCCTTCGTGGGTTGAAGTCTCCACCAACGTGGATGTACGATAGCACCACCTATCGGAACCTCGCCAAAAATCTCCATGTCTCCAATTGCGTTTGCACACTCCAATCCCATTCCTTTACTTTCTTGCAACTTGCATGATTTACTTTCCGCTGCTCATATACTCTTTCCATGATTGCTTGAAATGTATTGTGAATGCTTAAACTTGTGCTAAAACTCCACCTCAACTTGAAGAACTTAAAAATTTCTACTTTTGCTTGTTGAGGGTCTAATCACCCCCTCTAGACACCTCTTCTCGATCCTTTCACCTAGGTAACTAGATGATACCCCGCGCCATTGTTGTGGAATTTTTAGTGATGTACATGAGCTGGATTTATGGAGTAGGTAAATAGTGAAACCATGTAATGAAATATATAAATGCATGTCCGTTTAAACCCTTGATAGGATGATATGAAAAGTCAGAGAAAATTGTGTTATGGTTGATAAGTGCATTGGTAATGTACTGATATATTGCAAAATATGATTGATTGTATTAAGCTTGACTAATGATAAATATTCATATCATTCATACCTTGGTAGTTCTATATTGAGTAAGAACTTGCTCCAAAAAAATTCAAGATTGCCACCTTAATCACTGTTTATTGTTGGAGAAGTGAACATTACTGGGTGCACCATGCTAACAATTCAGTAAAGCTCCCACTTTCCCAGTGTCGATTGGAAAATAAGCAGTGTTTCCATACCACATTAGGTGAATGGCTCCAAGGTGCATGCAACATATTGTGCAAATCCACAAATATATATATAACTGAAAGACATAGATCAGATCATATCAAAAGGAAGCATCAGATTGAGAGAGTAAAATACCGGTCTATGCTTTTGCATATTTACATGTTAGATGACACATAGATGACAAGCTAGTAGATCATTAGAAGATATAAACACAAAAAGCATTGGATAAATGATGAGAAATTGACAGACAAATAAACAACTAGAGAGATGATCTGATGTGCAGATTAGAGAGAGAGGGAGAGAGATGGCCTGTAGGATGATTTCATCAACATAAGGTGAGTGAATATTTCTAATGCCGGTGATTGATTGACTACAAATAGAGGTACTCCATAAGTCTAGGTCAACATGTTGGAATTTAATCAACCGTCAGATGACATGAACATCATCGGCTAGGGAGGCTTGCTACCCATATGTAGAAGTTTAGTTACACAAAAAGGCGGAGTCGAGAGCTATCGAAGGCGGGGGCACTGATGCTCGCGCTGGAGTCGGAGAGCCATCAAAGGCGAGTGGATCAATGGTCATATCGGTGAAGCCCACCGGGAAGGGGACCACAATCAGAGATAATCCCGTAGAGATCCCGCGGAGACAATCAACAACGAAGAAGCTCAATCATTGTCAGTTGGAGGCGGCAATGGTCCTGCACCAGACTGCTGGGAGTATGGATCGCATGAGGTAGTTGTTCCCGAGAGAACGCCGAAGTGGTAGGTTGCAGGGCATTGCCCGTTTGTGCATTGGTGGTTGTTCCATGGATGACGACGTCGCTCGTTCTGCTTCCATATTACATATGAAAGAGTAATATAGATACAAAGTGATTGTCTGATGGGCTTCTCTTTATTGGTTTTTACAATGTCTGGATACGAAGAGTAACAGTCACGGAAGACTAAACCACTTTGAACAGCCATGGAAGAATGACCCACGTTGGTTATAAGGGATGAATCGCTTGATTAACTTTAGTGCTGAGTTGGAAAGTTGCACACAAAGAAAAAAGTGTAGATTGCTTATGTGGAAAGGATGCTGAGGTGGATAGGCTGCATGTCAAGAGAAATAGGACAGTGGGGCTAAACTATTTAGGTATTATAGATGTGAAAAAAATTCAAAGAAATAACCAACAAAAAAACAAATTAAGTTCTCCAACTCCTATGTGCAGTCCCAACTTCCTTGAGTATTCGTTTGCTACTTGTGAGCTGCGTTAGGATTTTCCCTAAAGAGGAAGGGTGAAGCAATATAATAGCAGAGAAGTATTTCTGAAAGAACATGCGGTGGCCCCATGTTTGGTTTTGGTAATCGATGAAAATCTTTATGGACTAATGGTTGCCTTGAGTTATATTTGAAGGATTTGTCCATGGGCATTTCTTGAAGTCCATGTGTTGGTTTCAAGGAGTTTATGTGATGACCAAAGTGCTATTCAAGAAACTATCCAAAGATTGATCATGCAGAAGACATGTTACAAAGTTGATCAAGACAAAGTCAAAGAGTGAATCAAGTTGATCAACACAGAAAGCGTACAAGATGTACCGAGAGGGATCATGTGATCCCATGGTATGCTAAGCATTATCTATTATGCATTGCGTACTAACCCATGGTCTATGTGAGAGTTCTGTGTGGGGTTAGGCATATTTCCATGGGCTATACATGTTGGAAATCGTTGCATGGAAAACAAAAAAAATTCTATGCACACGCAATGATCTATACATGGAGATGCATAGCAATGAGGGGGAGAGTGTGTCTACGTACCCTCGTAGACCATAAGCGGAAGCGTTTCTCAATGCGGTTGATGTAGTCGAACTTCTTCGCGCTTCAACCGATCGAGTATCGGCATGACACCTCCATGTGCACACATTCAGCTCGGTGACGTCCCTCGCCTTGTTGATCCAGCAAGACGTCCAGGTAGTAGATGAGTTCCTTCAGCACCACGGCATGGTGACGGTGATGATGAAGTGATACTCGTAGGGCTTTGCATAAGTACTACGAAAATATGACCGGGGGTGTAAACGGTGGAGGGGGGCACCGCACGCGGCTAAACAATTGTCTAGGACGTGCTAGGCCCCCCATATATATATATATATATATATATATATAGGTGGGAGGGGGAGTGGAGAGGCCAGGAGGCGCCCCAAGTAGGACCAAATCCTACTTGGGCTCCTCCCTAGCCGCGCCCCTGCCATATATGTCGGAGGGGGAAGGAAAGAGAGGGGGAGCTGGAAGGAAGGGGGAATCATATTCCTGTCTTTCCTTTCCCTTCCCCTCATTCCTTCTCCTCCTTGGCCGGCCCATAGGGGGCGCACCAGCCCCTTGTGGCTGGTGCATTTCCCCTCTTGGCCCATAAGGCCCATATCTTTTGCCGGGGGTGCCCGGAATCCCTCAATACAAAAAAAAGACACATCCGTGACATTTTGGGCTGAACGAATTTTTTTCTGTCATGCTTATGACTCTTCTATGACGATAATTGTGACAAAACCCGGTATCATCATAGATGTGGTGGGCTCCTACTTCTATGACAAAAAAATCATGACAGAAAATGGGCTTTTCGTCCTGGGCGGACCGAAGACGCATCTGCATGACATTCTTTGGGCCATCCATGATGGAAAAAACTATGGTAGAAGCGAGGGAGCGGAAAAATTCGGGGAGTTCCCGGTTACGGTGGGTGGTCAGGGGTCGGGCGATGCATGGAGGGATTGCGTGTTTCTCTCATACACGTATGCGCATGTGTGCGAGGCGTCGGGCTCTAACTGAACCCGAGCGAGGCGTTTGCTTACTGAACCCGAGCGATTGCACTAGCTACTTTACTGAACCCAAGCGATCAATCCCTTGGTTGTTAACTGAACCCGAACGATCGATCCCTTGGCTGTTAACTGAACCCGAGTGATTCCTTTGCTACTGCTGCTAACTGAAGTCGATCAAACTTGCTGCCTCGTGATGAACAGTGAGCGTTGTTAGGGGTTGGATGAACAGTTCCCAATGGGGGTTGGATGAACAGGACCCCGTGGTAGGAGATGCCGTTGCCGTTGGACGAACAGGACCCCATGGAGGGCTGGTTGAATAGTAGACGGTGGAGGCTGGATGAACAAGAGCCTTTAGAGAAAGGAGGGAGACGCCGTGGATGAACAGTATCAGGCGGAGGCTGGAGGAGGTCGACGGTGGATGAACAATAGCCCGTGGAGGCTGGCGAAGGTCGATGGTGGATGAACAGTAGCCCGTTGAGTCCCGTTTTGCAGTACGCCACACCCCTCCCGATGAACAGGACTCCGTTTCGATCGTAGGAGGTAGAAGAGAAGTCCATTTCCTTCGTTTTGCGGTACGCCACACCCCTGCCGATCATCAGGACCCCGTTTCGACCGTAGGAGGTCAAAGAGAAGTCTGTTTCCTCCGTTTTGCGATATGCCACACCCCTCCCTATGAACAGGATCCCGTTCAACCACAAGCGGTCGAACAGAAGGCCGTTTCCTCCGTTTTGCGGTATGCCATGGCTCGTTTCGGCTGTTCCATCCAAGCCGTTTGGCTCCTAATGAACAGGGTGCATTTTTGTTGCCTCCCGATGAACATGATGCAGTTTCTCCGTTTTGACCCAGCCGGTTGGCTGCCGATGAACAAGACGCTGTTGCTTCCTTCCGATGCCTCTCCATGTACACGAGCCCTGGTTGTACATATGCGCGAGTAGGCGTTTGGGACACCGCCCATATGTATGTATATGGCTGTATTTACTTTCTTGCACCCTGGCTGTACGTACGTGTACACGATAAAGACAGGACTGCGTGACATGCTACGTCCGCGCCTCTACTACGACACGTGCACTTCCTTACTCCACCACGGTTTTCATCGCTGTAGCCTGCAAACAGACCGGTCGACCAGTATGTACGTACGCGTTCGCGACCAGACAAACAACTCTACATACGGTTCGACCGGGTGGGTCCTAGCTGTCAGGGAGAATAAGGAGGCAGTTCCTTGCGTGCAAAGATATAGCTGGTGGGTCCGAGCTGTCAGGGAGGATAAGGAGGCACTTCCTTGTGTGCGAAGATATAGCTGGCGGGTCCCAGCTGTCAGGGGGAGAATCATATTTTTTGCCCATAATATGGATGCACTTCCTTGCGTGCGAAGATGTAGCTGGTGGGTCCCAGTAGTCAAGGGGGAAACATTTTTTTGTGAAATACGATGGCCCGTCCGGTGGGTCCCTGCTGTTCGGTGGAGGAATCATTATTTTGCGCGTAATAAGGAGGCACTTCCTTGCTGTGGCCGTGGACCCATCTGTCAGCCTCTCCACGTACAGTCCTCTTCCGATGGAAGTCATTCCTTGACCACATTGACCATGCCGCGCCGAGAGCACCAAGGCGGTGGACGATGGCGAGGCCTAGGAAGGGGATGACACGGAGCTGGGGAAGACGCGACAGTGGGTGCCCACGCGGAGAGGAGTACGAGGGTTGACTGGTTCGACTGCGGTGTGAGGCTGCCGTCGCCACTGAATAACAAGGGTTGTGGGTGAGTAGAGAGATGGCCTGGCCAGAGGTTGGAGTAGGGTGGGGCAGTGAGGCCTGCGTGGCAGTAGAGCCGACCACGAGAGGCAGGAACAAGCGGCATGACCGGCGCTGGTTTGGGCGGCTGGAGCAAGAAGACCATAGGTTGAAGAAGCACTACAGCCATTGGATGGACATCGTACGGTCACTGGAGCTAGAATCGTCTATATTGACTAAGTTGACAAAGCCCTCTGTCCTTGTCAACTTAGTGGGCTCACAAGTCAGCCTCCCACTATGGTGGGTCCCAGCTAGCAGGGGGATTATTCATTTTTTGTGCGCAATAAGGAGGCACTTCCTTGCATGCGAAGATATAGCTGGTGGGTCCGAGCTGTCAATGGGAGGAACTTTTTTTCACGAAATACAGAGGCCCTTCCGGTGGGTCCCAGCTGTCAGGTGGAGGAATCATTATTTTGCGCATAACAAGGAGGCACTTCCTTGCGTGCGGCCGTGGACTCAGCTGTCAGCCTCTCCACGTACAGTCCTCTTCCGATGGATGTCGTTCGTTGACCACGTTGACCACGCCGCGCCGAGAGCACCAGGGCGATGGATGACGGCGAATCCTCGGAATGGAATGACACGGAGCCAAGGAAGGCTCGACAGTTGTTTCCCACACGGAGGGGAGTACGACGGTTTACTGGTTCGTCTGCCATTGCTGGAGAATAATAGCAGGTGTGGGTGAGTAGAGGGATGGCCAAGCCAGTGATGGGAGTAGGGTGGGGCGGTGAGGCCTCCGCGGCAGCACAGCAGGCCATGGGAGGAGGGAGGAGGCAGTCCCGCCGGCGCTGGTTTGAGCGGCTGGAGCAGGAAGAGCATAGATTGAAGAAGCATGACAGCAGTTGGATGGACATCCAACAGTAACTGCTCTCGTGTGTTGACTAAGTTGACAAGGCCTTGCGTGCGCGTCAACCTTTTTTTAGGAAAGCGTATGTGTCAACCTAGTAGGCCCACAAGTCAGCCTCAAATATGTGGAAAACAGCATACAACCCATCTGCCATTATTGCTAATGAATGTATAGCCCATTGGCTAATTCTTAAGGATTTTTTAAGCCCGTATTATTTTTGTTACAATTACAACCCATATTCTGGCCACGGTTAAAAATTCAACCAAATCTTCATATTTCGGCGCGGTCCAAGCTGTTTTTAATCCCGAAATTTTGAATCACGTTCAAACTAATTTAAAAATAATAAATTTATATCAATTTAAAATCCAACATAATTTTCACCACAAAAAAAAATTAAATTCGAACTCTCGAAATCTTAAAAAAAGATATTTGAAACTAATTGTCGGCTTGCTGCGTAAAGTTTACATCCCATTTCTTACTACTTCATTTTCTAGGTAAGAAAATACATCGCTCTCCCCTTGAAATATTTGCAACCTAGCATGGCTCAGAAAGGAAATAGGCCTCCGTTGGGTATTTCTTTTAAAAAAGGTAGAACTGGGCTAGCCATTTTCACAAATAAAAAAACACAACTGGGCTCATGATGTGGTAAACATAAAATAAAACCCTGGCTAGACGGGCCACAACCCCCACACAGCCCCGTTGTTACTCTAATCTGTCTCCAAAACTAGTAAATAACAACTGCTTGTTCCTAAAAAAAGTAAATAACAACTACGCGATGTGCTGGGTCCTTGGTGCCAGCCGCTCGTTGTGTAATTCTCTTGTTTATTGACTACGTTGACAATGGCGTGGGCCCCAGATGTCCAACCATTAGGAGGAACCATTTTTTGGGCTTGTAATAATGAGGCACTTACTTGCGTACTGCCATGACCCTGGTGGGTCCCTACTATCATCCTCTCCACATACAATCATCTCCTTATTCCTCTCGGTTGTTGACCATGTTGACAACAGCAGACGGCGGCACACCGCGCATGGCGAGTGAACCAAGGTGGAGGACGACGGCGAGGCCTTGGATGGAACGAACAGGAGCCATGGAAGATGTGCCAGTCCAGTTGCAGGTGGAGGGGAGTATGGGGATTGACTGGTTCGGGTGAGGGTGCGTGCTGGGGCTGATGTCACCGGAGAATAGCATGACGTGTGGGGGAATAGAGGTAGGGACTGGCCAATGTTTGAGGGTATGGTCGGGCGGTGAAGCCGCAGCCAGCCGTGGGAGGCGGGAGCAGGCGGAACCAACATGGTGGTTTGGTTTGCGCGGCTGGAGGAAGAATACAACAGAAGAAGATACACGACAGATGTTGGATGTCAGTCCAACGGCCGGTAGGCAGAATCGTTTGTTGACTAGCTAGTAAGTCGACACCACCTTGGATAGGCTTTTTCATCGTGGGTCCCAAATGTCAGAATCCAAATCTGTCATGGCCATGCAGCCTTTCTTATGAAAATTTACAGCCCATTTGGTGTGCAAGTTCAAAATAGGTTTCTGGGTGCTGGTGGGGGCTAATCACTTGGGTTCTGTAATGCACGGCGAGCTCAAGCAGCCGGCAAGAGTGATCTTATTTCTCTTGGTTGGGATTTGTTACAATATTTCTCTCTTAATTAAACAAATGGCAAGCTATTTGCCTTGTTTCAAACAAAATATGACAGTCACAGCTGAGTTGAAACCTAGATTACAAACCGTACAAAAGCACGAGGTTTAATTGTTCATCAGGTTTAGAAAAAACCCAGACTGAACATGCATGGCAATAACAGCTAACCCAACCACTGTTTTTGGCAGTCACAAACAAATGGGTCGGTCTGATCCTTAAAATCAACATCCTATGCCAAAAAGTTTACTCCCATATGACGACAAGTTGTTGTAAATAGAAGCCGAGCATGTTCAGAAGCCCATTTGTCGACCTGAAACTTCTTTTTTTGGGTCTTATTATGCCACCGATTGGTTATATATTTTTCTCCATATGTTGCTGCCTGCGTAGACATGAAGATTGAAAACAGTTAAGGTCTAAAAAAAGAGTATGTCGATAGAGCAACAGCTGAACAGTAATTCTAGTACAATATATATGGGCTTTCAATGTGCATGAAATAATCACCTTTATATACAAATTCTCCAGACATGGAAAGCATCGTAACAAGCCAATAATTTTTTCAGATCAATACTAAACATTCTGATATTTAAGATCTTGACAGAATCCAATACCATTGATAGGCTATCGATGGTCAAACTCTTCATTGAGCATATAACAAAATATTAGTACCAAAGTGTACTCCAAGATGATATAGAACTTATGCGCACAAATGAAAAATGCAGCTTGTGATTACAAAAGTGTAGATGATAATATACAATACCTGAATGAATGTGGAGCCAAACACCATGTCGTGATGTAGAAACGGATCACGAATTACACCCAAGGCCTTAAGTTTAGGCGCAGAGACAACAGTTATTTGCGAAGGTTTAGAAAAATTATCAAGGAGCAACCTTTGAAGTGAAGGGGCATCTTCGATGATGAGCTATTGTCCTTCAAAATAAATTCCAATGCTTTTAAGGTGAGGCGACTTTATTTGAAGACAACTAATATGGATTTTTATTCCCAAAACAATCAGCAAATGCTCCAGGGTAGGGCAACTAGAGTGGATGATGCTGTGAAGTGAGGCCTCCGACAGATCAACCACCACAAGCGAAAGTCTTTTTAGTAGTGGAAGTCGAATCATTAGTACCAGATTGTCTGGTAGATGGCACCGGGCTATGGTGAGCGTGTGGAGGGAGGAGGAAAACCACGAGATGGACAACGGTGGTGTGGGCACAAATACTTGGAGTTGGGATCGCGGCATATATGTTTCGTAGTAATGGTAGAACTCAAGCTGCTGGAGTTTTTTGAATTCAGTGGATTTCAGCCAGGCGTCCACCGTTCGGGGTATGGCCACCAGGTAGCGTGCCGGGATGCAGAGGCGTTGAACGGGGCCCTGGTGGGACGAGATGATGGCTCTGAGGAGATAAAATTCAGGAAGAACAGATATCTGACGACAGTCGAGATTAAGAGGCACGGTGTGCCAAAGAGTGCGCCATCGAGATGCGAGGACTTGTGTGCGGAAGCCATCCTTGTTGGGGAGAAGGGAGATGATCTCCCCAAGGATATCATCGGAGAAATTGATGATGCGGTCCACCGGAGATTCTACGGGTTCCTCAGATCCGGGTGGGGGGGGGGGGCTCGCCGCTTCTCCCCGCGCTACCGGGTGCGGGATCTACAACCGGAGTCGCCGTTGGCGGTAGCCTCATCTTCTCGGCACTTGGGCCAGCTGACTCCGTTTTCCGTGCGGGTGTCTCGCCGAGCTCAGGGGTTTGAGAAGAGTAGCGAGAGGCGAGCCTAGTGGCAGTTCGAGTGGGGAAGAAGGATGGCTGGGTTTTCTATAGGAGAGAGGAAGAAGAGGACCAGGTGTTTTCTCTATGAGTGATGAAGAAGGTGGGCGGGGGTTTTCTGGACGAGTGAGAAGATGAGGAGCGGGGGGAATTGGGGGAGACGGAAGCGGGAGAGTCCAGCGAGCTGCAGTACTCGACAAGAAATATGGGCTTTTCCTTGCAAAAAACAAAAACAAATGGGCTTTAAGATGGATAAGCTTTTGTATCAACCTAGTCAGCTGCCCGTGTTGTGTACTGGACGGCCTTGTGCAAGGGGCAGCCCGAGACACTCTCCAACTTATTGCCCATTCGAATAAAAGAGACGCCTCCAGGTTATGGCTACTCATGAGTAACCTTTTTCAACTTGGAAAAAGGTTATAGCTCCTTCTCTGGCCAGCTTGGCATCCACCAAATTAGAGGATGTGGTACTACATGCAGACACTCACACTGGTCGTAGCGCGGCAAAATGAGGTGTCAAACAACAAGCCTACAATATACTTACTAGATTGTAAAGGTTCATAGTCTAGTCAACATTCACATTAAACTAAGCTTCAGAAGATACGGTATGCATACTAACATTCACAAGCATGTAAGTTCAGCATGTTTATGCATCTCAATGATTCACGATACTATAACCAATACAAAGCTGCGAGAAGGTGTATAAATAAAGAAAATCGATCGATGCTTCTCTGAGCAAAGGGCCTCCCTGCGCACGCATTAATTTCTTGGTCATGCTTGTTTCTTCTCAATGTTGCAAGCACTTTGAGCATGTTAGCAACTCCACAACTAGCTGGCTGCCTCATCTTGCAATTGATGCTAACACATTTGCAGCAAACACTGGAGGCAATAGAGATGGGTCAACATCAGACCATATTGTGCAGTTCCCCTGAAATCATCTTCATTGTCCTGAATCTAAAAAGTTGGAAAACAATAGCTATACTTAAACGATGTTGCAAAACATTAGCACATATCAATAGCTCGGCATGACAAAACACGTTCATCTGGACGAAAGGGATACTGACCTGCCTTCATAAGTCATTAGTTGATTTCCACCTTCGGCTGCACTGCTTGTTTGCTCCTCCACACATGACATGATCGTTCCGCACTGCAATAAGCAAGTCAACGTATGAATAAGCTTATTTCATCTTGCGGTGGTCATTGTACCTAGTTACGAATGTAGGAATACCTGGAGCACCACGAGGTTAGCTGACAGCAGGTAGATGCAGCCATATAGTTTTGTTCGGTGCTACCAAAATTGAGGTTTGTGTCCCTTCCCCTTCTTATGAGAATTCTTCTTGAAGTTGGTAGAATGTGATGGCTTGTTCTTTGCATCAAACTTGCCTTTCCCCTGAGATTTGTTCTTGTTATTTTGGGGCTTCTTGGGCTGGAAGTTCTTCTCGTGTACCATGTGGGCACTAGAAGCTCCCTCAGCGACTCGAGAACCTCCAGTGTAGTAGTCTCTAGAAAGGGCTGACCATGTCCATGGCTACCATCCCATCTCGTGCTCCGTCAATGAGTACGTGCACGATTCACGTGCCATTCAAGAAAAAAAACTATGTACGTGCCATTGAAGAAAAAAATTAAAAACAAACACGCCACCGCGTCATGGTCGAACTTTGATTAATTCACGCGTGGTTCCCGACCCTCCACTAAGTGAACAACTACTACACGCGTCAAATTATCACGTGAGCTGCCTCTTCATCTAGAAATGAGCTTCATCGTGTACCCGTGTGTGTGTGTTAGGGAATGAGGCACATAGTATGTGCGTTCGTGCGTGCAATTCTTCTCTTCATGCACGCACTCCTTTTTTTGCGGGTGATTCGTGCACGTACTCGGCCTACGTTGGTGACCGTTGGTGAGTCTCACTTATCTCTAATCTCTACATGTACATCTACATCCGCATCTACGTATATACTACATCTACATCTACATCTACCTCTACTATAGTACATCAAGTTTTAAACATGAGACCAGCCATTTTCTTCCATGACACGACCAACCAGTATCGCTTCTTGCTCCTCTTCTCTCTCAAAGTGCGTCCGACAAGCGATTTTGCAGTCGATTGAGGTCGGTTCGCTCACACTCGGTCCCACATGTTATAAATCTAAAAAGAATAGTGATATGGCAATAGGAATTGCTCTGACCAGTGGACCAAACGCGACAGGCGTGCCATAAGTGGCAGGACTGGTGAGTGGGTCCAGTTTCTCGTAAGGTGACTTATGCACCTCGATGGAGGAAGCACCTTGCTCAAATTTGGATTCATGCATTCTCTAGACATTCATTAGGCTAGATACTCCCTCCATTTTTATTTACTTTGCATATTAGATTTGACAAAAGTCAAACTTTATAAAGTTTGACCTAGTTTATAGAATAAAATATGAACATTTACAATAACATATCTATATGATGGGATATTGTATTCAATAATGAATCTAATGGTATTCATTTTTTATTCTATATGTTAATTTTTTTCTATAAACACTTTGTCAAAGTTTACAAAGTTTGACTTTGACACAAGCTAATATGCAGAGTAAATAAATATGGAGGGAGTACATCAAAAACCCAGCTACAACTACACAGGTGTGATGAGAAGGACGTAGATTGCCGTTCTATCGTGGTGCATCCTATGGTGCACACGCGCGATGCGCATGCCTGGGGTTCTGGCCAATCATAATGCAACCCCGGTCGGGTGAGCGCACACAACTTCCGGAGGCGACGGAAATGAAGCGTGTGCGATAGTAAATTACCAAGATTGTAGGGTAATCCGAATTTCCTGTGTCGTTTGTCCTTGATCTCTACAACACCACCGCACTATACGATTGTCCTTCTCTCTCACAAAAGTTTTCCCGCTTCTCTTCCCCCCTTCCGGTTTACAATCCTCTAAAATTCCTTTGAGAATCCTTCGAATCAAAAAAGCCCTTATACAGTGCTCAATTAACAAATCTCACCAACCATTGGCACCGTGTACTTATGGTTTCTTCGTCCGAGCCACTTACTCTTGGAATATTGGAGTACTAGCGCATTCAACGAAGAGTGAACTGGTGGTTGCTTCGCCCGAGCAACTTTTACGAGTACTGCGGGAAAGGTGGGGCTCTATGATTTGACCACTCATTAGTCATTATTACCGAGGCGCAACGAGCGGGGTGAATCTTGCCAGTGGTTGTCCACTCAATATTTGTGCATGGCACGTGGACCCGGATTTTGGTTGTCCCACATGTGGGCGTAAGGAAGTTTAAATGATTTGTGGCATTGCTATCAAGCTTCCGGGATATGTTTATATGTACACATAATTTTCCAACATCATAAAATTGTGTTGTAATGCTATGAAGCTTTCAACTTTGGTTTCATGTGTCCTCTTGCCTCCAAAGTTGTCTCGTTACAACATTCCATCAAATACAAAGGAAACTAACATGCTTGATAATGCATCTCAATGATTCGCAGATCAGCGTCAATATTTACATCTCAACTGAATACAAAGTTGTGAGAATGTGTACAAATAAAGAAAAATAAAAAAATTAAAGGATGATGTCCGCATGCATGGTTCCATTTCCCGGCGTTCATTTGTTGGCAGCTAGTTTCACGCAGCTCTGTGGAACGGAACAAGACATGTTAGCCAAGAAAGGATTCTATGTTGGACATGGACCATCCGATCATCTTGTGCAGGTCGACTAAAATCGAGCTGACCATCCCTGTTCGCAAAGATATTGAACAAGTGTGATTACATTAGTAGTAGCACCAGTAGTAGTTGATGAAACATACACACAAGTAGAAGCCGGTCACCTTTGCAATCTCTCATAAAACTAACCAATTGTTGGAGAAGATTAGGTTCGAAGTTGGACGAGGAGGATAGCAAAACCAATCTCCCTTTGTGTAGCCGCACTGAAATGTAGAGACGCTGTCCATGTGACATTTTAGTAGAACTGTACAAGACACTCTTAAGAAAAAAGTGATTTGTGCAGTTCACCAAAAGGTTGCAATACCAACAAGGTGAAATGGATAGACTGTTTGCAAAAAAGAGGTAGAAAGGAAACAATTACTGGCCAATAACAGTTGATGACACATACACCGACAAAAAGAAAGCACATTCCTTGTCCTAAGGGAAGATAGCACCACGGTTGTTTATGTAAAATGATGTGAGGACGAGGTTTCAACATGGAAAGTACGTCGGCAGAGCTACGTTTTGGGCAAAGAACTATGGAAGATCCACAAGCAGGATTTTTCACATGCATCAACGTGGGAAGATGGGCAGTGGAGCAAGGCCGGAGGAAGCTATACCTGAGGGTCGTCGGGATGTAACTAGGAGGGCAATGATGGCTGGGATTTGCCCATACGGCGGCAATGAGCAAGTGGCGAAGGCCCTACCGCGCCGGAGCCTGGTCAAAGAGAACAACGGATACCGCAGATCACGACGTGCTGCCTCGACACCGTCGAATGGAGAAACGATGCACATCCTCCCTTTCCGCCGGCGGACGGGATGCGGCTGGACCAGTGACCAACAGTGAGAGAGAGAGGCCACCGCCGCCTTGTGTGAGATAGTGTGACGAGAGACAAACCCCGGTAGGCAGGATCCATTGTATACAATGGAGCAGATTTCTTTTTCCCCGATGACAATCGTTTTATATTCTGTACGTGCCATTGAGGAATATAACTTTATTTCATACTAAGGCGTCAAGTCGAACTTTGTACAGACACGAACTCCACCGTGTACCCGACTCTCCTTCGAGTAAACAGCCGCTATGTGCGTTGCCTTTTTATACAGAAATGAACTCCACCCTATACCCATGAGGGTGTGGCCAGGAACGAGATGTGAGTACGTGCGTCATGCGTGCACCTCTTCTTTAGGTGCAGGTACGTACGTGGCAGGGTGTGAGAGAGATGGTTTGTGCGAAACAGAGGGAATGTGTCAATGATATCTCAAACAAAAAATGTAACATATGCAATGTGTGTGAAACAGAGTCATGGATATATCATATATAGAGGGAGCGATCCACGAGAAGAGAGTGGAGGGATCATCGGCGTGAGATATCGATAGAATCGAAAACAGAGATGAAGTGTTTGGGTGCGTGATACATCCATTTTTCATCATGCTTTTATATCGATATTTATTGCATTATGGGCTGTTATTACACGTTATGCCACAATAATTATGCCTTTTCTCTCTTATTTTACAAGGTTTACATGAAGAGGAAGAATGCTGATAGTTGGAATTCTGGGCTAGAAAAGGAGCAGATATTAGAGACCTATTCTGCACAACTCCAAAAGTCCTGAAACTTCATGGAGACATGTTTTGGAATATATAAAAAATGCTGGAGAAAGAATCAACCATAGGGGGCCCACACCCTGGCCACGAGGGTGGTGTAACGCCCCGGATCCGATGCGCCAGGTGTCCGCCAGTTATTCGCCATCGTTGCCATGTCATGTGCTTGCATGTTGCATTTTTTGCCATGTCATCATGTGCATTGCACTGCATACATGTTCGTCTCATGCATCCGAGCATTTTCCCCGCTGTCCGTTTTATAATCCGACACTCCTATGTCCTCCGGTGTTCCTCTTTTGTCTCCTGCTGTGAGCGGGTGTTAAACATTCTGGGAATGGACCGAGATTTGCCAAGCGGCCTTGGTACACCACCGGTAGACCGCCTGTCAACTTTCGTGCCATTTGGAGTCCGTTTGATACTCCAACAGTTAACCGGGTAGCCGCAAAGGCCTCTTTTGTGTGCATCCCAACACTCCTCTAAAGTGACCCAATAACCCATCCAAACCCTCTCTATCCTCTCGGCCGTTCGATCACGATCGCGTGGCCGAAAACCGCACCTCAATTGGACTCTCCTAGCTCCCTCTACCTATATAAACTCCCTCTCCCCCGAAATTTTTGGGCAAAACCACCCCTAACCCTAGCTTCCTCCTCCCCGTGCCGCCGTACATGTCCGCCCGGCGGCCGGACACGTCCAGCCGACCCCCGCAGCCAATCCGGAGCTGCCATGTGGCCTCCCGCGTCTCCCCCAGCCAGCCGCGCCGCCGCGGCACTTCAGGCCCACGGGGAGCCCGCCCGGGCCCGAGCCGCCAGCTTGCGCGGCCCGCGCCGCGCGCCTTCGCTCCGCCCCGCCACTCAGCTCGCCGACGTCGCCCCTCCACCTCGCCGTCGACGCCCCACGAGCCGCATGCGCCCGCAGCCGCCGCTTAGCTCGCCGCTGTGCGCTGCCGCCCGCGCCCCCTACTCCTCGCGCGCGCCGCCCAAGCACATCGTCGCCGCCGCCTCGCTCCCTCGCCGCTGGCCGCCGCCTCGCTCCCTCGCCGCCGGCCGCCGCCCCGCCATCGCCGCTCGCTGCCAGCTCGGGCGCCCCTCGCCGCCCAGCGCCGCCCTCGTCGTCCGCGCCCGGATCCGGTGAGATCCGGCCGGATCCGACGCCCCGGCCCCTCCGGCGACCCCCTAACTCCGGCGCCGTTTCCCCCTCTCCGGCAAGTTCTCCGGTGAAGCTCCGGCCAGATCCAGCTCCGTTTTCCACGAGTTGATTTTTTCCCTTGATGTCTAATTTTTCACCAAGTCCCAAAATCTTTACATTCTAAGGCCATATTCATCATGTCATATCTCCTAGCATGTTGCTCCATTTTGCGTGCATGACATATAGGAGTGTTCATAAGGATGTTTTCTTCATTTCATTCCATTGTGCCATGTTCATTTGAGTTAATCATGATGCCCTAATCATCATTGCAAGAGTGCTATATAATGTTGTCTGCTGTCTGTTAACAGAACTTGCTCATTTGTCATTTTTGCATCTTTTTGTGTAATTTTCTTTTGAGCATGAAGTCTATATGTGTTATGAGATAAAACATGCCATCTTTTCTGTGGTGCAATCCATTCTTAATTATATTCCATGTATTTATTGTTACAAGCTAGCAAAGTAGCCTCCATGATGCTGCTGATTTCAGGGTCTTTGTTCTGCTGTTATTTTGATGCCATGTATTCATGTTGCTACAGTGAGATCCATGCCTCTTTGGAGCATAGTCAGTAAGTATGTTTTGGACATATGTATGTTCTCTATCCATCTATGTTCCTTTTTGCATATATGGCGTGCTCTAGAATGTCTTAATCTTGCTCTAATTTTGCTATAAAATGTTCCTGGCAGATTGTTTACATGTTAATCAATTTTGCCAAGGTTGTTATAGTTGATCCTTGCATGCTATGAACTTGCTATTGACATTCTTAGCTTCATGAACATGTCTTATTGCTGATTCTATGCTTATCTTGTCATGCAGTGCCTTTTGATGAGTGAATCGAGCTCGTAAAGTTGCCTTCGTGCTGCTGTTTATGCCATGCCTGAATCTGTAACGAAATTTGCTATGTTTACATGGGTGCCCTCATATCTTCTGATCCTTTTTGGATCATGATCCGTAAGGGACTTTTGTTCTATTCTTTGAGTATATTCATGCCATGCCTTTGGTTGCCATGATAAGTTCCTATGGCATGTTGTTTGATAGCTCTAAACATTGCAACCTGATGTTATTTCTGTCATGTCCAGTGATTTCTGCCAAGTCTGCGAACCTGTTATTATTTGCAATATTGCCATGTCTTTTTGAGCATGTTCTAGTAGTTCCTGGAGATAGCTCAGTGTTCATGTTTTGTTAAGATTTACCTTTACATCATGGCCATGCTTTTTGTTTTCTTGTTGTGATGCTATAACATGTTGTTTTTGTGCTTGCAATATGCCTAGTTGTTGTTTTGGACAGCTTGTCATTTAAACTTGTATAGTGTGTATGTGTTGAACCGTTGCTCCGTTTTGAGCATGCTCTATATGAAACTTGCTTAGTTTTGCATGTAGTTCCATATTACCTTGTTGGATCCATGTTTTGGATGTGTTTGCTTGATGGTTGAATGCATTTTGCATCAAGGCCATGCTTATCTTGTTTTGCTCATATCTTCTAGGCCATAGCTCAGAATCTAATGAACTTTATATGTAACTTGACTAGAATTTCGTGTAGATCATTGTGGTGCATCTTAACTTGCTGTTTAAAAACTTGAACATAAGGTTTATTCAGATCTGGACCAATTTCGAAATTTGCATATGAGGACTTAACGGAATTGTTCTATGTTGTTTCCGGTCTCATTTAAACTTACTTTGATGTGTTGCTCTTGTATGCATCATCTGTTGCCATGAGTACCTTCATGTAGCCTTGTCATGCATCATACTTGGTTGAGCATCGTGCCTTGTTCATGTGTGGTGTGTTTACCGTGATGTGTGCTTCTTCTCGATAGTTCCCGTTTCGTTGCGATCGTGAGGATTCGTTTGTCTACGCTTGGTTCGTCTACGTGGCTTCATCTTCTTCATGGATTCGTTCTTCTTCCTTGCGGGATTTCAGGCAAGATGACCGTCACCTTGGATCTCATTACTATCATTGCTATGCTAGTTGTTCACTCTATTGCTATGCCGCGCTACCTACCACTTGCTATATCATGCCTCCCATATTGCCATGTCAAGCCTCTAACTATCCTTTGATAGAACACCATTGCTTGGCTAAGCTACCGCTTTTGCTCAACCCCTCTTATAGCGTTGCTAGTTGCAGGTGAAGATGAAGTTTGTCCCATGTTGGAACATGGATATGTTGGGATATCACAATATCTCTTATTTAATTAATGCATCTATATACTTGGTAAAGGGTGGAAGGCTTGGCCTTATGCCTGGTGTTTTGTTCCACTCTTGTCGCCCTAGTTTCCGTCATACCGGTGTTATGCTCCTTGATTTTGCGTTCCTTATGCGGTTGGGTGATAATGGGAACCCCTTGACAGTTCGCCTTGAATAAAACTCTTCCAGCAAGGCCCAACCTTGGTTTTACCATTTGCCACCTAAGCCTTTTTCCCTTGGGTTCTGCAGACTCAAGGGTCATCTTTATTTTACCCCCCGGGCCAATGCTCCTCTAAGTGTTGGTCCAAACTAGAGCACCGTGCGGGACCGTCCCTTGACAACTTCGGTTATATTGGTACCTGTACGCTTAGCTTATCCGGTGTGCCCTGAGAACGAGATATGTGCAGCTCCTATCGGGATTTGTCGGCACAGCGGGCGGTCTTGCTGGTCTTGTTTTACCATTGTCGAAATGTCTTGTAACTGGGATTCCGAGACTGATCGGGTCTTCCCGGGAGAAGGAATATCCTTCGTTGACCATGAGAGCTTGTGATGGGCTAAGTTGGGACACCCCTGCAGAGTATAAACTTTCGAGAGCCGTGCCCACGGTTATGTGGCAGATGGGAATTTGTTAATGTTCGGTTGTAGTAAACTTGAAGTAAACTCTTCTAAAATACACCAACCTTGTGCCTAACCGTGATGGTCTCTTTTCGGGGTTGTTTGAGAGGAGAACACGGTTTTTTGGGTTATGTATGACGTAAGTAGGAGTTCAGGATCACTTCTTGATCATTACTAGATGACGACCGCTTGCTTTGCTTCTCTTCTCGCTCTTATTTGCGTAAGTTAGCCACCATACATGCTTAGTTGCTACTGCCACCTCACCACTTTACCCCTTCCTTACCCATTACGCTTTGCTAGTCTTGATACCCGTGGTAATGGGATTGCTGAGTCCTTGTGGCTCACAGATTACTACACCAACAGTTGCAGGTACACGTTATGCGATGATCATGACGTGAGAGCGATGTTTCTTGTTTTGGAGTTCTTCTTCTTCGTCGTCGATCTTGGGTTAGGCTCCTAGTCGGCAGCCTGGGCTAGCAGGGTGGATATTGTTTGAGTTCATGTTTCTGTTTCATTCGTAGTCGGATGTTGATCTTATGTATGATGTATTGTTGTATTCATGTGACATTGTATGTCTTGGTTGTATCCCCACTATTATGTAATGTTGATGTAATGATATGCACCTTGTGAAAGCGTCTTCAAGATGCTCTTTTATCCTTGGTGGGACCTTCAAGTTCCTTTAGGATAGGGTCGCATCTTGGGCGTGACAGGTGGGGGGCGCGCCCCCTGCCTCGTGGGCCCCCTGGCAGGCCTCCGGTGCCCATCTTCTGCTATATGAAGTCTTTTACCCTGAAAAAAAAGCATAAGCAAGCTTTCGGGACGAAACACCGCTACCACGAGGCGGAACCTTGGTGGAACCAATCTTGGGCTCCGGCGGAGCTGTTCTGCCGAGGAAACATCCCTCCGGGAGGGAGAAATCATCACCATCATCATCACCAACTATCCTCTCATCGGGAGGGGGTCAATCTCCATTAACATGTTCACCAGCACCATCTCCTCTAAAACCCTAGTTCATCTCTTGTATCCAATCTTTGTCCCAAAACCTCAGATTGGTACCTGTGGGTTGCTAGTAGTGTTGATTACTCCTTGTAGTTGATGCTAGTTGGTTTATTTGGTGGAATATTGATACGTCCATTTTGCATCATGCTTTTATATTGATATTTATCGCATTATGAGCTGTTATTACACGTTATGTCACAATACTTATGCCTATTCTCTCTTATTTTACAAGGTTTACATAAGGAGGGAGAATGCCGGCAGCTGGAATTCTGGGCTGGAAAAGGAGCAAATATTAGAGACCTATTCTGCAAAACTCCAAAAGACCTGAAACTCCACGGAAGTTATTTTTGGAAATAATAAAAAATACTGAGTGAAGAAAATACCAGAGGGGGCCCACACCCTAGCCACGAGGGTGGGGGGCGTGCCCTACCCCCCTAGGCGTGCCCTCTGCCTCGTGGGCCCCCTGTTGGCCTTTCGGTGCCCATCTTCTGCTATATGAAGTCTTTCGTCCGAGAAAAAATCATCAGCAAGCTTTTGGGACGAGACTCCGCCGCCACGAGGCGGAACCTTGGCGGAACCAATCTAGGGCTCTGGCGGAGCTGTTCTGCCGGGGACACTTCCCTCCGGGAGGGGGAAATCATCGCCATCGTCATCACCAACGCTCCTCTCATCGGAAGGGGGCCAATCTCCATCAACATCTTCACCAGCGCCATATCCTCTCAAACCATAGTTCATCTCTTGTATCCATTCTTGTCTCTAAGTCTGAGATTGGTACCTGTAGGCTGATAGTAGTGTTGATTACTCCTTGTAGTTGATGCTAGTTGGTTTATTTGGTGGAAGATCATATGTTCAGATCCTATATGCATATTAATACTCCTCTGATTATGAACATGAATATGCTTTGTGAGTAGTTACGTTTGTTCCTGAGGACATGATGGGAGAAGTCTTGCTATTAGTAGTCATGTGAATTTGGTATTTGTTCGATATTTTGATGAGATGTATGTTTTCTCTCCTCTAGTGGTGTTATGTGAATGTCGACTACATGACACTTCGCCAATATCTGGGCCTAGAGGAAGGCATTGGGAAGTAATAAGTAGATGATGGGGTGCTAGAGTGACAGAAGCTTAAAACCCTAGTTATGTGTTGCTTTGTAAGGGGCTGATTTGGATCCATATGTTTCATGCTATGGTTAGGTTTACCTTAATACTTCTTTTGTAGTTGAGGATGCTTGCAATAGGGGTTAATCATAAGTGGGATGCTTGTCCAAGTAAGGACAGCACCCAAGCACCGGTCCACCCACATATCAAATTACTAAAGTACCGAACACGAATCATATGAACGTGATGAAAACTAGCTTGACGATAATTCCCATGTGTCCTCGGGAGCGCTTTTCTCTATATAAGAGTTTGTTCAGGCTTGTCCTTTGCTACAAAAAGGATTGGGCCATCTTGCTGCACTTTATTTACTTTTGTTACTTGTTACTCGTTACAAATTATCTTATCACAAAACAATCTATTACCTATAATTCCAGTGCTTGCAGAGAATACCTTGCTGAAAACCGCTTATCATTTCCTTCTGCTCCTCGTTGGGTTCGACACTCTTACTTATCGAAAGGACTACGATAGATCCCCTATACTTGTGGGTCATCAAGACTCTTTTCTGGCGCCGTTGCCGTGTAGTGAAGCGCCTTTGGTAGGTGGAATTTGGTAAGGAAAAATTTATATAGTGTGCTGAAATTTACTGTCACTTGTTACTATGGAAATTAATCCTCTGAGGGGCTTGTTCGGGGTACATTCACCCCGACCAGTAGAGCAAAGAGTTGCTCCTCAACCTACTGAATCAACTGAAAATGTTTACTTTGAAATTCCTTCTGGTATGATAGAGAAACTGCTAGCTAATCCTTTTACAGGAGATGGAACATTACATCCTGATTTGCACCTAATCTATGTGGATGAAATTTGTGGATTATTTAAGCTTGCAGGTATGCCCGAGGATGTTATCAAGAAGAAGGTCTTCCCTTTATCTTTGAAGGTAAAGGCTTTGACATGTTTTAGGCTATGTGATGATATGGGATCATGGAACTACAACCGATTGAAATTGGAATTTCATCAGAAGTTTTATCCTATGCATCTTATTCATCGTGATCGTATTTATATATATAATTTTTGGCCTCGCGAAGGAGAAAGCATCGCTCAAGCTTGGGGGAGGCTTAAGTCAATTTTATATTCATGCCCCAATCATGAGCTCTCAGGATAAATTATTATTCAAAAATTTTATGCTCGGCTTTCTCTCAATAATCGCTCCATGCTCGATACTTCTTGTACTGGCTCTTTTATGATGAAGACTATTGAATTCAAATGGGATTTATTGGAAAGAATTAAATGCAACTCTAAAGATTGGGATCTCGACGAAGGTAAGGAGTCGGGTATAACACCTAAGTTTGATTGTGTTAAATTTTTATGGATACCGATGTTTTCCGTGAATTTAGCACTAAATATGGACTTGACTCTCAGATAGTAGCTTCTTTCTGTGAATCCATTTCTACTCATGTTGATCTCCCTAAGGAGAAGTGGTTTAAATATAATCCTCCCATTGAAGTAAAAGTAGTTGCACCTATTAAAGTTGAAGAAAAGACTATCACTTATAATGTTGATCCTATTGTTCCTACCGCTTATATTGAGAAACCACCTTTCCCTGTTAGAATAAAGGATCATGCTAAAGCTTCAACTATGGTTCGTAAGAGTAATACTAGAACACCCACACCCCCTGAGCAAATTAAAGTTGAACCTAGTATTGCTATGGTTAAAGATCTCTTGGCTTATAATATTGATGGGCATGTTATTTACTTCTGTGATGAAGCTGCTAGAATTGCTAGACCTGATACTAAAAATAAACATAGAGCTGTTGTAGGCATGCCTGTTATTTCTGTTAATATAGGAGATCATTGCTATCATGGCTTATGTGATATAGCTGCTAGTGCAAGTGCAATACCACATTCCTTATACAAAGAAATTATGCATGATATTGCACCTGCTCAGATAGAGGAAATTGATGTTACAATTAAGCTTGCCAATAGAGACACTATTTCACCAGTTGGTATTGTTAGAGATGTTGAAGTCTTGTGTGGGAAAGTTAAATATCCTGCTGATTTTCTTGTTCTTGGTTCTCCACAAGATAACTTTCGTCCCATTATATTTGGTAGACCCTTCTTGAATACTGTTAATGCTAGGATAGATTGCAAAAAGGATGTTGTTACTATTGGTTTGGGAGATATGTCTCATGAGTTTAATTTTGCTAAATTTCTTAGACAACCCCATGATAAAGAATTTCCTAGTAAAGATGAAACTATTGGTCTTGCTTCTATTGCCGTGTCTCTTAATGATCCTTTAGAACAATATTTGCTCGACCATGAAAATGATATGTTTATGAATGAAATAAGGGAAATACATGAAGTATTCTTTAAACAAGGACCTATTTTGAAACACAACCTGCCTATTGAAATCCTAGGGGATCCTCCTCCACCCAAGGGTGATCCCGTGTATGAGGTTAAACCATTACCTGATACTCCTAAATATGCTTATCTTGATGAGAAAAATATTTATCCTGTTATTATTAGTGCTAACCTTTCAGAGCATGAAGAAAAGAGATTACTGAAAACTCTGAAGAAGCACCGTGCTGCTATTGGATATACTCTTGATGATCTTAAGGGCATTAGTCCCACTCTATGCCAGCACAAAATAAAATTGGAGAAGGAGCTAAACCACTTGTTGATCACCAACGACGGTTAAATGCTAAGATGAAAAAAGTGGTAAGAAAAGAAATAGTAAAGCTTCTGGAGGCAGGTATAATTTATCCCGGTGCTGATAGTTAGTGGGTAAGTCATGTCCATTGTGTCCCTAAGAAGGGAGGTATTATTGTTGTTCCTAATGATAAAGATGAATTGATTCCAGAAAGAATTATTACAGGTTATAGAATGGTAATTGATTTCCGCAAATTAAATAAAGCTAATAAAAGGATAATTACCCTTTACCTTTTATTGATCAAATGCTAGAAAGATTATCTAAACATACACATTTTTGCTTTCTAGATGGTTATTCTAGTTTCTCTCAAATACCTGTGTCAAAAGAGGATCAAGAAAAGACCACTTTTACTTGCCCTTTCGGTACCTTTGCTTATAGACGTATGCCTTTTGGTTTATGTAATGCACCTGCTACCTTTCAAAGATGTATGACTGCTATATTCTCCGACTTTTGTGAAAAGATTGTTGAGGTTTTCATGGATGATTTCTCTGTACATGGAACTTATTTTGATGATTGCCTAAGCAACCTTGATCGAGTTTTGCAGAGATGTGAAGAAACTAATCGTTCTTGAATTAGAAGAAGTGCCACTTTATGGTTAATGAAGGTATTGTCTTGGGGCATAAAATTTCTGAAAGATGTATCGAAGTTGATAAAGCTAAAGTTAATGCTATTGAAAAGATGCCATGTCCCAAGGACATTAAAGGTATAAAAAGTTTCCTTGGTCATGCCGGTTTTTATAGGAGGTTCATTAAGGACTTCTCTAAAATTTCTAGGCCTTTGACTAATCTCTTACAAAAAGATGTTCCTTTTGTCTTTGATGATGATTGTGTAGAAGCATTTGAAATACTTAAGAAAGCCTTCATTTCTGCACCTATTGTTCAACCGCCTGATTGGAATTTACCCTTTGAAATTATGTGTGATGCTAGTAATTATGCTGTAGGTGATGTTCTAGGACAAAGAGTTGATAAGAAATTAAATGTTATCCAATATGCTAGTAAAACTCTAGACAGTGCCCAGAGAAATTATGCTATTACTGAAAAGGAATTTTTAGCGGTTGTACTTGCTTGTGATAAGTTCAGACCTTATATTGTTGATTCTAAAGTATCTGTTCACACTGAGCATGATGCTATTAAATATCTTATGGAAAAGAAAGATGCTAAACCTAGACTTATTAGATGGGTTCTCTTGCTACAAGAATTTGATTTGCATATTATTGATAGAAAGGGAGCTGAGAACCCCGTTGCCAACAACTTGTCTAGGTTAGAGAATGTTCTTGATGACCCACTACCTATTGATGATAGCTTTCTTGATGAACAATTAGCCATCATAAATGCTTCTCGTACTGCTCCATGGTATGCTGATTATGCTAATTATATTGTTGCTAAATTTATACCACCTACTTTCACATACTAGCAAAAGAAAAAGTTTTTCTATGATTTAATACATTACTTCTAGGATGACCCACGCCTTTATAAAGGAGGAGTAGATGGTGTTATTAGACGTTGTGTACTTGAGCATATACAGGAACATATCCTACACAAGTGTCACTCCGAAGCTTATGGAGGACACCACGCTGGAGACAGAACTGTGCATAAGGTATTGCAATCCGGTTTTTATTAGCCTACTCTCTTTAAAGATGCCCGTAAGTTTGTCTTGTCTTGTGATGAATGTCAAAGAATTGGTAATATTAGTAGACGTTAGGAAATGCCTATGAATTATTCACTTGTTATTGAACCATTTGATGTTTGGGGCTTTGATTATATGGGACTGTTTCCTTCCTCTAATGGGTATACACATATTTTAGTTATTGTTGATTATGTTACTAAGTGGGTAGAAGCTATTCCAACTAGTAGTGCTGATCATAAAACCTCTATTAAGATGCTTAAAGAAGTTATTTTTCCGAGATTTGGAGTCCCTAGATATTTAATGACTGATGGTGGTTCACATTTTATTCATGGAGCATTTCGTAAAATGCTTGCTAAGTATGATGTTAATCATAGAATTGCATCTCCATATGACCCGCAGTCTAGTGGTCAAGTAGAACTTAGTAATAGAGAGCTCAAATTAATTTTGCAAAAGACTGTTAATAGATCTAGAAAGAATTGGTCCAAGAAACTTGATGATGCATTGTGGGCCTATAGAACTGCATATAAAAATTCTATGGGTATGTCTCCGTATAAAATGGTTTATGGGAAAGCATGTCACTTACCTCTCGAACTAGAACATAAGGCGTATTGGGCCATTAAAGAGCTCAATTATGATTTCAAACTTGTCGGTGAGAAGAGGTTATTTGACATAAGCTCACTTGATGAACGGAGAACCCAGGCCTATGTGAATGCCAAACTATTTAAAGAAAAAGTTAAAAGCTGGCATGACAAAAGAATACAAAAGCTTGAGTTTAATGTAGGTGATTATGTGTTGCTATTCAACTCTCGTTTAAGATTTTTTGCAAGAAAACTTCTCTCTAAATGGGAAGGTCCTTACGTTATCGAGGAGGTCTACCGTTCCGGTGCCATAAAAATCAACAACTTCGAAGGCACAAATTCAAAGGTGGTGAACGGTCAAAGAATCAAACATTATATCTCAGGTAATCCTATAAATGTTGAAACCAATGTTATTGAAACCGTAACCCCGTAGGAATACATAACGAAGACTTTCCAAAATGCTTCAGAATCTGAAAAGGAATAGGTATGTGGTACGGTAAGTAAACCGACTCCAAAACAGTTCTAATGGCAAATTTTCTCCGTTTTGGAATATTTAAGAAAATAGGAAAATAAGAAGTAGTCTGAAGGGGACACGAGGCATCCACGAGGGTGGAGGGTGTGCCCCCTGCCTCATGGGAACCTTGTGTGCCCTCCAGACTCTGTTTTCTTGCATGATACTTATTTTGGTCGGCAAAAATTCATTGTATAATCTCTCGAAAGTTTTGACCACCGCAGCACGCAAATATCCTCTATTTTTGTTTCGAGCTGTTTCTGTCGCAGATTAGAGCAAGATGTCTTCTCAAGAGTCAGTCGGGGAGAGCCCGGTGTCTCATCCGACACCGGGGCCAGGAGCAAACAGTGATGCTGACCACTTTGGTCCATCAACGGAAGAACAGATGGAGGCCGACTTGAAAAGAATATATGCCATGGAGGAGGATCAAGAAGTTACTTCCCATTTCCTAGCCGGATTCACGATGGGGGAACTATAGATCTTAGTTATTCCAAACTCGGTCATCCCCTCCAATGTTAAATTTCTCTCTTATGAAAATATGAAAAAGAGTGTTACTTGCTCTCCCGCAGCTATTCAACATCCATGGGTGAAAGGAGCTTCAGCCGTCACGGGTAAGCTCCGTAAGGAAATAATGGACCTCAAGCAACATGTTAATAAGCTCGAGGAAGAGAATCGTCTCCTGAGGAGCATCATCGCCAAGAATATCACATCAACACCTCCAAAGAAAGAGCAATAATCACATGGGTATGGGCACTCCCCTTGGCAACTGCCAAGCTTGGCGGAGGTGCCCCGGTATCGTATCACCATCACACTGCTATCTTTACTGTTTTTCTTAGTTCGATCCTTTTGGTAATATCTTGATCTAGTAGAATAAAGTTTTAGTATGATCTAGTTTTGAGTTTTGCTCTACGATCCTTCTATGTAATCGAGTCCGTGAGCTATATATAATAAAGATTAGTGTTGAGTCAAGGGCTTGATTATCTTGTTATGATCTTGAGGGAATAAAATTAAAAGAGAAGAAAAAGAGTGAAAAGAATAAAGAGATCATATTGATCTTATGGAGAGTAATGACTTCACATATAAAGAGTATGATGAATAAAAGTTGTTGAGAGTTGACAAACATAGTTTTGGTCATCGTTGCAATTAGTAGGAAGTAATAAAGAAAGAGAGGTTTTCACATATAAATATACTATCTTGGACATATTTCATGATTGTGAGCACTCATTAAAATATGACATGCTAAAGAGTCGATGTTGGACAAGGAAGACAACATAATGGGTTATGTTTCCTTATATCTGAAATAAAGTATATTGTCATGGATCATCCAACATGTTGAGCTTGCCTTTCCCCCTCGTGCTAGCAAAATTCTTTGCGCCAAGTAGAGATACTACTTGTGCTTCCAAATATCCTTAAACCTGGTTTTGCCATGAGAGTCCACCATACCTACCTATGGATTGAGTAAGATCCTTCAAGTAAGTTGTCATTGTTGTAAGCAATAAAAATTGCTCTCTAAATATGTATGATTTATTAGTGTGGAGAAAATAAGCTTTATACGATCTTGTGATATGGAAGCAATAAAAGCAATGGACTGCATAATAAAGTTCCATATCACAAGTGGCAATATAAAGTGACGTTCTTTCGCATTAAGATCTTGTGCATCCAACCACAAAAGCACATGACAACCTCTGCTTCCCTCTACGAAGGGCCTATCTTTTATTCTTGTCTTATACCCTATACAAGAGTCATGGTGATCTTCACCTTTCCTTTTTATATTTTATCATTTGGCAAGCACATTGTGTTGGAAAGATCCTGATATATATATCCAATTGGATGTAAGTTAGCATGAACTATTATGGTTGACATTACCCTTGAGGTAAAAGGTTGGGAGGCAACACTATAAGCCCCTTTCTTTCTCTGTGTCCGATTAAAACTCCATACCCATAAGTATTGTGTGAGTGTTACCAATTATGAAAGACTAAATGATAGTTGAGTATGTGGACTTGCTGAAAAGCTCTTATATTGACTCTTTCCGATGTTATGATAAATTGCAATTGCTTCAATGACTAAGATTATAGTTTGTTGGTTCTCAATGAAGTTTCTGATTCATACTTTACATTGTGAATAGATTATTACTTTAGCATAACAAATCATATGACAATATATATGTCTGTGTGTTGCTGTAATAAGAATGATCATGATGCCCTCATGTCCGTATTTTATTTTATCGACACCTCTATCTCTAAACATGTGGACACTGCCGATCTCTGCGCAAGCCAGGGAGGAGCTGCGTGACCTTTAATGCAGCATGGCCTCGACAGATTTGAGTGAAGCCCCTGACATCTGGAGATGCGTCTGGGGATCCGAAGACTTTGCTCCTAGAAAGTACTAGATCATTGCTTCCATGGGGTGGTGGCGGATGATGTGTTCAAATGGATCTGGAAATCAAAATGCACTAGTAAGTGGAGGGTTTTTGCGTGGCTCCTTCTAGCGGACAGGCTGAACACTAGAAACATGCTGAAGAGGAGAGGTATGAAACTGCGAGATGATGTGTATACTTGCCTCCTCTATGATAACCCGCCGGAAGAGACGGTAGAACATCTTTTCTTCGATTGTGCCTTTAGTAGAACATGTTGGAGGAAGCTGGGGATCGAGTGGGCGCACGGTGGAAACAGGCTTCAACTTGTGCATGAGGCAAAGTACAAGTGGATGAGCCCCATGTTTATGGAGGTCTTTGTCATTGCGGCCTGGAGCGTGTGGAAGGAGCGCAACAACAAGAACTTTAGAGATGTGCTGCCTACGGTTGATGGCTGGCTTCTGAGATTCAAAAACGACTTTGGTATGATGAGGCACAAAGTCAAGGAGGCCTTGGTGCCGTTTGTGGATAGTTTTGTCACGTCCATCTAGTTTACAACAGCCTCTTTCCCTATTGTTTGTACATTCTTCTTCCTCTCTCTGGTGGTGCGGACTTGCCATATCCACCCTGATGTAGCCCCAGAGAGTTGTACGTTGTGTTTGTTGAATTAATATAAAGTCAGTGGGAGGTTGCCCTCACTGTCCTGAGCTTAAAAAAACATGTGGACATATTTTTCGTTATCGGCTTCCGCTTGAGGACAAGCGAGGTCTAAGCTTGGGGGAGTTGATACGTCCATTTTGCATCATGCTTTTATATTGATATTTATTGCATTATGGGTTGTTATTACACATTATGTCACAATACTTATACCTTTTGTCTCTTATTTTACAAGGTTTACACGAAGAGGGAGAATGCCGGCAGCTGGAATTCTGGGCTAGAAAAGGAGCAAATATTAGAGACCTATTCTGCACGACTCCAAAAGTCTTGAAACTTCACGGAGGCACGTTTTGGAATATATAAAAAATACTGGAGAAAGAATCAACCAGAGGGGGCCCACACCCTGGCCACGAGGGTGGGGGCGCGGCCTACCCCCTGGGCGCGCCCCCTACCTCGTGGGCCCCCTGGCAGGCCTCCGGTGCCCATCTTATGCTATATGAATTCTTTTACCCTGGAAAAAAGCATAAGCAAGCTTTCGGGACGAAACACCGCCGCCACAAGGCGGAACCTTGGCGGAACCAATCTAGGGCTCCGGCGGAGCTGTTCTGCCGGGGAAACATCCCTCCGGGAGGGGGAAATCATCACCATCATCATCACCAACGATCCTCTCATCGGGAGGGGGTCAATCTCCATCAACATCTTCACCAACACCATCTCCTCTAAAACCCTAGTTCATCTCTTGTATCCAATGTTTGTCCCAAAACCTCAGATTGGTACCTGTGGGTTGCTAGTAGTGTTGATTACTCCTTGTAGTTGATGCTAGTTGATTTATTTGGTGGAAGATCATATGGTCAGATCCTTTTGTTGGAAATATGCCCTAGAGGCAATAATAAAATGGTTATTATTGTATTTCCTTGTTCATGATAATTGTCTATTGTTCATGCTATAATTGTATTGACTCGAAACCGTAATACATGTGTGAATACATAGACCACAACATGTCCCTAGTGAGCCTCTAGTTGACTAGCTCGTTGATCAATAGATGGTTATGGTTTCCTAACCATGGACATTGGATGTCATTGATAACGGGATCACATCATTAGGAGAATGATGTGATGGACAAGACCCAAACCTAAGCATAGCACAAAGATCGTGTAGTTCGTTTGCTAAAGCTTTTTTAATGTCTAGTATCATTTCCTTAGACCATGAGATTATGCAACTCAAGGATACCGTAGGAATACTTTGGGTGTGCCAAACGTCACAACGTAACTGGGTGGCTATAAAGGTGCACTACGGGTATCTCCGAAAGTGTCTGTTGGGTTGGCACGAACCGAGACTGGGATTTGTCACTCCGTATGACGGAGAGGTATCTCTGGGCCCACTCGGTAATGCATCATCATAATGAGCTCAATGTGACTAATGAGTTGGTCAGGGGATCATGCATTATGGTACGAGTAAAGTGACTTGCCGGTAATGATATTGAACGAGGTATTGGGATACCGACGATCGAATCTCGGGCAAGTAACGTACCGATTAACAAAGGAATTGTATATGGGATTGATTGAATCCGCGACATTGTGCTTCATCCGATGAGATCATCGTGGAACATGTGGGAGCCAATATGGGTATCCAAATCCCGCTATTGGTTATTGGCCGGAGAGGTGTCTCGGTCATGTCTGCATGGTTCCCGAACCCATAGGGTCTACACGCTTAAGGTTCGGTGACGCTAGAGTTGTTATGGGAAATAGTATGTGGTTACCGAAGGTTGTTCGGAGTCCCGGATGAGATCCCAGATGTGACGAGGAACTCTGGAATGGTCCGGAGGCGAAGATCGATATATTGGACGAAGGGTATTGGAGTCCGAAATTGTTCTGGGCGTACCGGGTGACGACTAGCGTGTCCGAAAGAGGTTTCGGGGACCCCGGCAAGCGTTGGGGGGCCTTATGGGCCAAGGGGAGGGGGCACATCAGCCCACTAAGGGGCTGAGTGCCCCTCCCACCCCATCTCACGTAACCAGGAGAGGTGGGGGCGCCACTCCTAGGGCAGCCGCCTGTCGGTGGAAACGACACCTATGGGATCACAAGAATCCCTACTACGGTTGCGGGGCGCGGGGCTGTGAAAAGAGCGGATCAAACAGATAGCACGCGGTTCCTTTACCCAGGTTTGGGCCGCAGGGATGCGTAAAACCCTACTCCTGCTTTGGTGGATTGTATATCTGTGTTCTCGAGCTAGCTACGGGGCGTCGAGAGCTCCAGAAAGCCGAATCCCCCTCCTGGTCGTCTGGGGCCTCCTTTTATAGAGAAAGGGGTTGCCACAGTGGCACACAGGAGGTGGAAAGGGTACAGTGATGCGAGGTTATCCCTCGCATTACATGGCAAGGCGCATTTAATGCGCCTTGCTTAGGTGTCCTTGCTTTATCGGGGGCGAGGGAGAGCCCCGTCTTGTCCGTCGCCGCTCCCTCCCGTGTCGACACACGCCCTGGCCAGCAGTGCTCACGATGCCATGTAGGCGGGTAGGCAGCTGAAGTGGCGCAGCGGTGGGTCTCCACGAGGATTTGCATGCCGCCACGCAGATGCCTGCCCAGCTGGTTGGGTCGGCAGCTGCATGCGACTGGTGGCGGAGGTGCAACTGGCGTGGGCCTGGTGGTGGCCCCACGGGTGTTCATGGCAAGGGCCTTGCCGCGGCCCCGGCAAGGGTCTTGCCGGGGTCCCGACAAGGGTCTTGCTGCGGCGCTTGCTGTCATCCCCGGTAAGGCTCTTGCCGGGGGCCTTGTGGTCCTCCTTGGCTGGGATCCCGCCAAGGATCATCGTCTTCATAAGTGCGCATCTGATCTTGAATGTCTTCACAAAGATCTGCATTCCACCACGGGGATGCCTCCCGAATCCTTGCCCCATGGGGGCAGTGGACTCAAGGGTGACCCGCTCCATAGGTGTGGAGTGAGCTACCACGGCAAGGGTCTTGCCGGGTTTGCGAAAACCGCCTCCCGGCAAGGATATTGCCGGGGGGGCCTGCTTCGTCCCCTTCACTCTTTGTGGTCTTGGTCTTGGCGTCGTTCCGCTTCTCCTTAGCTTCGGCCTTACCTTGGCTTACCTCCCTTGCCGTGCTCAGTGTGGCGGCGCCCGTGGCTCGGACTGCCCGTGCACAGTTTATAGGGTTACAAAAAGTGTACCCCCCTTTTTGTACACCGACATGATCCCCCGGGCCTAGGCCACACATAAGCGCAAAGCGTTGTTGGGCTAGGCCCAAAAACGGTGCGCGGGCAGGCGGGGTGGTTTTTACCGCGGTAAGTTCTTCGCGCGCTGGCGCGGCGTGGGGAGGCATGCGTGACGTGGGTGGCATGCGTGGGGCTGAGCTCTGCATGCATGCATCACGTCGCAGTAAAAGGGGCGGTTCGCGCCTTCCCCATAAATGGAGGGAGGCGTGGAGGCACGGCCCTTTTACTGAACGGGGCCGAGGCGGGGTCTTCAAGGCGTCCACTCCCCACGATCACGGGGTGGGGAGGGGTCGCCTCACCCGTCGCCTCGGTTCTGCATGCCCGCCACGCGGCTTTCATGCGCTTGGGGTGGCGAACGGTGGAGGCGGGAAACCGGGCCGTCGCGGGCCGGGGTGGCGGGTCGGTCCCAGTTCCCTGCGCCTTCCGCGTCCTGATTGGCTGAGCGGGGCGGCTGAGCCCCCACCCCGTTCCTTTATAAGGAGCGGGGGGGGGGGGGGGGGAGGGGGAATGGCGTCCCGCATTCTTTCATCTCCTTATTTCTTCAGCTTCTGCTCCCCCTTCCATTCGCCATGGAGAGAGGGAATCCTGGTCCCTCGACAGTGGCGACGAGGGTCGCCGCTCGACAACGCGTCCCCCCTGCTCCTGCACCTGCGGTGGCGGAGCCAGCCGCGAGGGGAAGGGGGAGAGGGCGAGGCCGTGGGCGAGGCCGAGGTGTTCGGGGAAGAGGAGGACGGGGCAACGTGCCGGCCTCGACCCCGCCAGCAGTTCCTCCCCCCATGGAGGGCCATGTTGGGGACGACCCTTGCGAGTTCTTCGTCAGGCTGCGCCGGCCGCCTCGCCGTCGCCTTCGCCTCCTGACTCCATTCGCGCGGGAGATGGAGCTGGATCCGCCGGAATCGCTGCGGCTGCACATGAGGGGCTGTGGGATCAGCGGCACGCGGGTTCGCGTTGACTTCCCAGCCCCTCACGTGATGTATCTTCGTCGGTGGTGGAAGTCGTTCGCCCGTATCCACCGCTTGACGGAGGGGCTCACCCTCCTTTTTTAGATGATGGAGGGCGGCCTCCTCTCCGTCAAGGTCTTCGGATGCTTTGGGACCCGCGCAAGGTGCTGCGCGGAGAGCTCTTCTGATAGCAAAGGCTCCTCCTCGAGCGGGAGTGACGAGGAAGACAGCGGCAGCGACGACGAGGGTAGCAGGCGGCAGGATGACGGGTCCGACTAGGTGTCGGGCGCCGCCTTGTGCGGCACCGGCGACCCCATCATCCGTGTCGCCGGCTCCCTGAACTCCTCGGGGTCGTCTCCTTGGGCGGCTGGCGTTGGGAGGCTGCGGAAGAGGAAGAGGGCGGGCGGCAAGGCCGTCAACTCGGAGTACGCGGGCACCAACGCCTTCGACGCGCGCTGACGTCCTGCCGCCTCGTCTTCGATCTCTGCCTCCGGCGCTGCCATCACCATCCAGTCTTTGGACGACCACCGAGATGTTCTCTTGGTGTCTTCTGTCACCCGTAGCTCGTCTAGGCGCCCCTTTTCCCTCTTCTCCTCCTTGACCTGCCTCCTGAGGAGAGGGACAAGGAAGGGGTTACGGGCACCTCATACCTTTTTAGTTGGTAAGCCTTCGGGCCTTAGCTGAATTTAAAACTTGTAATCCCATCATTCATGTTTTTCATTCCCTATGGACTGTACCTGAGTGGAATGTTTTTAATGAAAAAGGGATGCTTGCCGGGTTATTTGTTCGCGGGTAGAACCCACATCAAGGAGTAAACCCTTGATATCTTTAAGATAAACATTTCCTCGCCCGGCAGCAGGCCTTGCCGTCTCCCTACGTCACTCGACCATTCTCACACTTTTGGCGGAGGTAGGGATGAGGCGGGTTCAGGCTCCTCGTTTTTATCTTTCGCTGCCGCGACTACGACCAAACCTGGCCCTAGGGACGGGCCCTAGGGCCTAGAGTTAGGGGAGCATGGTAGTTTTAGGAAGAAACGAGGTTTCACATACCTCAGTCCATAAGAGAATGCATGATAAGGGATGAAGAACTTACCTGAAGCTGAAAGTGCAACTATCCCTAGGTGGTTTTGGTAATTCATAACAACATATGGCTCATTGAGCTAATGCTATTCCAAGATAATTATTTGAGGAAACATCAATGATTGGCATGGCATGGATGGTGAAAGTGGAACCCTCAAAATGCTAAGGACAAAGGATTGGCTAAAGCTTCAAGCTCAAGACTCTTCATTTTACATTTTAGTGATCCAAGATCACATTGAGTCCATAGGAAAAGCCAATACTATCAAGGAGGGATGAGCTGTTTCTTAATGAGCCTTTTGCTTCATGTGCTTAATGGTATGCTCCAAAATCCTCAGCTACTTTCCCATATCCACAAATGACCTAAACTCCAAGCCAAACTCGGTCCTACCGATTCTTTCCATCCGGCGCCACCGAGTTTCACATGTCATAAGCCACTGCCAAACCCTAGCAAATCTGTTCTACCGATAGGGATCTCAGTCTCACCGAGATGGGATTGCAATCTCTCTGTTTCCTTTTCATAACTTTTTGGTCTCACCAAAAGAGCGGATCGGTCCAACCGAGATTGCAATGTAAACTCACTGTTTCCCCTTTGTAACTTTTCGGTCTCACCGAAAGAGCAAATCGGTCCCACCTACCCTTGTGTTGAGGCCAAGATATTCCATTCCTACCATATGAATCTTGATCTCTAGCCTTCCCCAAGTTGCTTTCCACTCAAATCTTCTTTCCACCAAATCCAAATCCTATGAGAGAGAGTTGAGTGTTGGGGAGACTATCATTTGAAGCACAAGAGCAAGGAGTTCATCATCAACACACCATTTGTTACTTCTTGGAGAGTGGTGTCTCCTAGATTGGCTAGGTGTCACTTGGGAGCCTCCGACAAGATTGTGGAGTTGAACCAAGGAGTTTGTAAGGGCAAGGAGATCGCCTACTTCGTGAAGATCTACCGCTAGTGAGGCAAGTCCTTCGTGGGCGATGGCCATGGTGGGATAGACAAGGTTGCTTCTTCGTGGACCCTTCGTGGGTGGAGCCCTCCGTGGACTCGCGCAACCGTTAACCTTCGTGGGTTGAAGTCTCCATCAACGTGGATGTAGGATAGCACCACCTATCCGAACCACGGAAAAAACATCCGTGTCTCCAATTGCGTTTGATTCTCCAAACCCTTCCTTTTACATTCTTGCAAGTTGCATGCTTTACTTTCCGCTGCTATATACTCTGTGCATGCTTGCTTGAATCATGTGGTGATTGCTTGACTTGTCCTAAAGTTGCTAAAATCTGCCAAGAACTAAAATTGGGAAAAGGTTAAGTTTTTATTTGGTCAAGTAGTCTAATCACCCCCCCTCTAGACATACTTCCGATCCTAGAAGTGGTATCAGAGCTTTGGTCTCCATTTGCTTTGATTTCCATAGCTTTTGGTGGTCATAGCCTTAGTTTCACAACCTAGGAGAGTATGGCGTCTAGCGAGGGAAATTATCACCGTAGAGGTCCTTACTTTGATGGTACTAATTTTTCTAGTTGGAAGCATAAAATGAAAATGCATATTCTTGGACATAACCCCGCCGTTTGGGCTATTGTGTGTGTTGGTTTGCAAGGTGACTTCTTCGACGGGAAAGAACTAAACCGTGAAGCTATCGCGGATGAGTTGAAGATGCTACAATACAACGCTCAAGCTTGTGATATTCTCTTCAACGGATTGTGCCCCGAAGAATTAAAAAAAATCAGCCGTCTTGAGAATGCAAAGGAAATTTGGGATACTTTGATTGATATGCACGAAGGTACCGACTCCGTCAAGGAATCAAAATTGGATGTGCTTCAAAGTCAACTTGACAAGTTCAAAATGAAGGATGGTGAAGGTGTCGCTGAAATGTACTCTAGGCTTGCTCTCATCACAAACGAGATTGCCGGCTTAGGGAGTGAAGAGATGACCGACAGATTCATCATCAAGAAGATCCTAAGAGCTTTGGATGGAAAATATGATACAGTGTGCACATTGATCCAAATGATGCCCAATTACAAAGATCTCAAGCCAACGGAGGTCATTGGAAGAATTGTTGCTCACGAGATGTCGCTCAAGGATAAAGAGGAACTTCACAACAAATCAAGTGGTGCCTACAAAGCCTCATGTGAAGTCCCCACATCATCAAGTGAGAAACAAAACTTCAATGAAGAATTGAGCCTAATGGTGAAGAACTTCAACAAGTTCTACAAGAGTAGAAGCAAAGATAGAAGCTCCAAGTCAAGGTCCTACAATGACAAAAGATCTTCTAGTCGAGAGCGAAACTGCTACAATTGTGGAAGACCCGGACACTATTCCAATGAGTGTACGGCTCCCTACAAAAGAAGAGAAGATTCTCCAAAAAGAAGAGGCAAAAGAGAAGAATCACCATCAAGAGAGAGAAGGAGTAGAGATGATCGTTATGAACGAAGATACTCACGGAGGAGCAAGGATTCGGAAAGAAAGGAAAAATCATCAAGGAGCTACACAAAGCGAAGACATCAAGCTCATGTTGGTGAATGGGTATCCGGCTCCAACTCCGACAACCACTCCGAGAGAAGTTATCACTCCGATTCTGAATATACTCAAGATGAAGGTGTTGCCGGTCTAGAACTTGTGTCAAGCAACTCCTACGACATATTTGACTCACCAAATGAAGGAATTGGAAGATGCTTCATGGCCAAAGGTCCTAAGGTAACTCACCCTAAGTATGTTGATTTCAATAGTGATGAAGATGACTTGTTAGGTGAAGATGATTTAGTTGTTGACAACTCTAGTGATGAATACTATGATGAAACGTCAATTAATCGTGCTAATCAAGATAAAACGAATGACAATGATAAGGAGAAAATTGAGGCTCTAACTAAAGAACTAAACGCTCTTAAGTTAGCTCATGAAACTATCTTCGAAGATCATCGAGAACTTTTAAGAGCTCATGAGAAGTTAAGCTTTGAAAAGCTCAATCTTGAGCAAGAGCATGAGTTTTTAAAGGCAATCAATGATGATCTCCGCAAGAAAAGTTCTTCTTACATTGACAAGTGTTTACTCTTATCCACTTACATGCCTCAAGTCAAGTCTAATAACAAGAACAAGAAAGATTCTTCCTCTAGTAGTAACAATGATCATGTTAAATCCAATATTGTTGCTTCTAGTAGTTCTCTTGATTCCACTACCGATTCTCTTAGCCAAGTTACACTTGAGCAAGAAAATAGCTTATTGAAGGGAATCATAGAGAAAGGAGTGTACAAAAGCCTTGCCAGAAGTAAGCAATTCGAGGAGATTGTACACAAGCAAGGAAGGCACCGGAAGAATCAAGGTGTTGGTTTTGAACGAAAGTTCAATGCCAATGGAGTTGAGTGGGAAGAAGATCAATACCCCAAGACAAAGTTTGTTCCTCAACAAGAGAAGTATGATCCTACTTCTTTCAAGGGGACACAAACTCAAGATGATCTTCCACCACAAGACTACAAGCAAAAAGGCAAGGACAAGCTTCAACAGGAAATTGATGCATTTGAAGAAGCTCCTAAGACCTTAGTCAAGTGGATTCCCAAGACTACTTCAAGTTCCACTTTATCAAGTACGACTACAACTCCAAGGATTCCCGTCAAGATGGTGTGGATCCAAAAGAAGAAGAACTAGAGAGTTTTTGAGGGTGACTCCGCCAACATACTTCACTCTTATCATTTTGGCGAGAACAAGTGCAATCAACTTCCACATCTTGCACTAGTTCAAGGAGTCACAAACCCTCTTGTTGGTAATACAAGGGACAAGGTAACCTAAAAGCTTTCATAGACGTCATCTTGTGTGTGCATCACTCTATGTCTATGGATATCCTTGTTTTGTTCCTTGTGGGACTAACCCATGTAGGTATTGAAAGTGCAATTCACTCAAAAGGATAGCTCCAAGTGATCTACATTGAGCATCCACATCTTCAACATCTACATGAAGTCATCATCGACAAAACCCAAGGTTAGTTCATCCCTCTTAGGAGGGATATCACATCTAGGGGGAGCTTTACTCTAAGACTTGAGTTAAAGCAACTCTAATGGTGTGAACACAACAATGCTTTATGTAAAAGTAGTAACCCCACTTGAGCTTAAACGATGAGTATGACCTATGATCAAATGTTTTCATTTGACTCCTATGTCAATATACTCATATATAGATGACCTAGTCATCGCCAATTGTTTGATAGATGCTAGAATTGGTTGTGCATGCTTTGTCACATATTTCAATTGCCATTTTATTGTGTGAGCATGTTGGTTGCATATTTTACTCATTCGAGGACATCCACTTGTTGTTTTGATTGTTTGGCTTTATTTTTATTTTGCCAAGTGGATGGACAAGAATGCCTAAGAACCTTCTCTAGCTATCTATGCTTTTCTCGTCTCAAACTCTATTCATGCTACATCACAAAATTGATCAAGTTATATTCGAACCACTCTGTGTGAGGAGCACTCGGAGTCCCCGATTCGTCATAGGCTTAAACTTCCAAAACCTCTTTGTGATTCTCGGTCTGACCGATACCCCACTTTCGGTCTTACCGAGATCATTAAGTTGATCTATGTTTTCGATCTCGGTGCAACCGATTTGAACCATTCGGTCACACCGAGTTGCAATAACTGCACACAGTTTTGCATCTCGGTGCCACCGAGTTATTCCACTCGGTCACACCGACAGGGTCGGGCTATATATAGACACGGGCAAAAATTTGGAAATTTCTCCGAACCCCTTCGCCCGCGCGATAGCTCGCTCTGCCAACGTGGTCTCCGGATCGTCTTCTCGCCGCCAGGCGCCTCCAGTCGCTGGTCTCCGTCGCCGTCAACGGGAGTCAACCCCGCCGTTGCCGCCGTAGCGAGTCTCCGCCGAACTAGGGTATGGACTCGATCTTTGTGCTATTCCCCAATCCGATTCCTAGCACATTGTGATCATATTGATTCTTGCCACGTTTGATAAACTCCTATCCAGTCAATGAATTCGTAGAATAGGTTTGATCCTAAAAATTTAGGGTTAGGTTTCCGCCGAAACCATCTCCGACCCACCGAGTTGAAAAACTCGGTCCCATCGATTTGGCTTATGCCATTGCACAAGTAAGACTCGGTCTGCCCGAGTATTGCTAATTGGTGTGACCGATTTTGGAACTTTGTGAAACCCTAGCAGTCTCGGTGCCACCGAACTGTGACTCGGTCTGACCGAGTTCACTAGTTTAGGTTCCAAAAGCTGCTTCGGTATGACCGAGTTTAAAAATTGGTAGATCTGAAATGCTTTCTGTGGGAAACTAAAACTAAGTTTTTGAATCATTCTTTTACAAAAATCTCTGCATTTTGTGATGCTCATCCACTCTACCTCATCTATAAACTATTCACAGGGTCAACAGTCAGCTTGTTCATCATGTCAGACCAGAGTGATAGCCAGAACATATCAGAACAGCTAGTGCAGATGAGTGAGGGCACTAGTCCCTCTAGTTCTTCAGATGAAGGCAGCAGGAGCACCCCCAGCAACCTGCCAAAAGCTGCCACAAGACAAAGGAAGAAGAGAACCTCAGAATCAGAGGATGAGGACTATGTGGCAGAGGAGGAAACAACTTCCAAGAGAGTTGTGCTCAAAAAGGAGTATGGCTCAGCTGTAGCCATCAAGCCAGGAATGCACAAGAAAGCACCTGCTAGGAGAGTTCCTACCTCCAAGCCTAGGAAGGCTATTCCTGAGGAAACTATCAAATTCACTATGGAATCTGAAGAGGAAGAAAGTGGCCAGGACAAGAGAAAGAAGAGAGCTAGAACAACCACTGCCAGAGTTGTTGGCAAGCCTTCTATGAGGAGAGATTCTTCAGAAGAGGAAGAAGAAGAGGTTGCTGCACCAGCACCTAAGGCACCCAAGATGATGGGTGATGCTATAAGATCAGGGGCAACTGCATCTAAGCCCAAGGAAGCCCCCAAGGCTGCATCTAAGGCCAAGCCAGCTCCAAAGCCAAAACCAAAGAGAAATACAAGGAGCATACAAGCTGCTGAGAAGAACAAGGCCACAGTGCCTGAAGCTGTTGCAGAAGAAGAGGAAGGCCAAGTGCTGAGAAAGTTGAAGCCCAAGATCCCAGACCACAACGATGCTCAACCTGTGGCTGAGGATATGAAGATCAGAAGAGACTCTGGGCTAAGAAAGTGGAGAGCAGAGGATCCATATGCTACCAGGAGGAGGACTGCTGTTGACTACAGGTTCCACACTAAGGAACAACAGGACTTCTATGAGACAGTCTTATTGGACAAGAAGCGAGTTGTGTGTGACATGAGATGGGTAGATTGGGAATATATCAAGGAAAATGAAGAGCACTACCCTGGAGTGCAAGACAGCTTCAGAGCTTGTGGAGTAGCAGACTTTGTTGGGCAGAAGCTCACAAAGTGGAATGAGGAGCTGATTATGCAATTCTACTCCACAGCACACTTCTATCCAGATGGAAGGATCACATGGATGTCTGAAGGTACAAGGTACCACTCAACTGTTGAGGAATGGGCAAGGTTGATCAATGCCCCAGAAGAAAATGAAGATGACTTGGATGTCTATGCCAAGAAAAAGATGGATCATAACACTATGGCAAATATGTACAAGGAGATTCCAGCAGAAGATCTTGACTCTCACCAGTTTGGGTCTGTGAAACACCTGTTGTCAGGACTGCCTACGATCAATTGGATCCTTAGGCACACACTTTTGCCCAAGTCTGGAGATCACAGGATGACCAGAGGTCATGCCATCAACCTGCTTCATATATTTGATGTGCCTCAAAAGTTTAAGGTCATGAGCCTCATAGTAGAAACTATCAAGAGGACTACAGCAGATCAGAAGAGGAGCTGTGGTTATGCCCCTCAGATCCAGATGTTGATAAACTCAAGAATGGGCATAGACACATACTTGTTGGACAAGGAACATTTGCCTATCCATCCAGATTTCGAGGACAACAAAGTTGTGATGAATGAAAATGAACCATCGTCAGTCCAAGCACAAGCTAAGAAGGAGAAGGCAAGGAAGGAGAAAGCTGCCAAGATGCCAACTCAAGAGGAGGCATCTGAGTACTTCTTGAAAAACAAGCAAGAGCAGCTCAGTTACCTGATTGCATCCACCCTGAGGATTGAGAAAGGTCTAGCCACCCTCACTCAGAACCAGGAGAGCTTAGAGAGAATTGTAGAACAAAAGTTCTATGACTTGGATGTCAAGGTGACAGAGATTCAAACAGCAGTGGAGCAACTTCAAGATGATATGCAGGAGAGGAAAGGGAAAACTACCACTGATGCATTTGCCAGAGTGCCACGAGGTCCGAGGTCGTCTGCAGTGCCAGTTCCTGACACAAGAGCCACCGCCTCAGCTCCAGCCACATCATCAGCCCAACCAGCTCCAGCATCTACTTCAGCTCCAACTCCAACCACGTCTACGGAAGCCTTCGTCCTTGGAGTGATCCGGACTCCACCACCACCAGAAGATAAAGCCTGAGTGTCGATCTAGCACTATGCATTTTCTAGGAACTTTTTGGTAACTTGTTGCCAAAGGGGAAGAAAACTGTATAGAACATAGGCGTCGAGAGAGAGTGTAGTTTTTTCTCTCTTGTTTTATTTGGTGTTTTTTCAAACATTGTTTGCTTTTGGTCGAGATACTTTGTTATGCCTGTGAGACATTGATGATCATGTGTTTGATCATAAGCTACACTTATGCATGCTTGATATATCTTATCTATCTTATGTGGTCATTCACTTTTCCTTGGTGATGAGTGCATGTATTTCATTATTATCATTTTCAGCGCTCCACCAAGATGTATGTGACATGGAAGAGTAACCCATAATTCTAAATCTTTGTGCATTTGCAGTCCAAAGCAAATTTTAAATATGCACAAATTTAGGGGGAGCTCTTACTTATCACATACTTCTCAAAGCGACGATATAATTCATTCTTATTATCATTTGTCGAAGCTTTGATCTATATGTGGTCATCAATTAACAAAAAGGGGGAGATTGAAAGTGCACGTATCCCTAGGTGGTTTTGGTAATTCATAACAACATATAGCTCATTGAGATAATGATATTCCAAGATAATTATTTCAGGAATGCTCAATGATTGGCATGGCATGGATGGTGAAAGTGGAACCCTCTAAATGCTAAGGACAAAGGATTGGCTAAAGCTTCAAGCTTAAGACTTTTCATTTTACATTTTAGTGATCCAAGATCACATAGAGTCCATAGGAAAAGCCAATACTATCAAGGAGGGATGAGGTGTTGCTTAATGAGCCTTTTGCTTCATGTGCTTAATGATATGCTCCAAAATCCTCAGCTACTTTCCCATATCCACAAATGACCTAAACTCCAAGCCAAACTCGGTCCTACCGATTCTTTTCATCCGGCGCCACCGAGTTTCACTTGTCATAAGCCACTGCCAAACCCTAGCAAATTGGTTCTACCGATAGGGATCTCGGTCTCACCGAGATGGGATTGCAATCTCTATGTTTCCTTTTCGTAACTTTTCGGTCTCACCGAAAGAGCGGATCGGTCCCACCGAGATTGCAATGTAAACTCTCTGTTTCCCCTTTGTAACTTTTCGGTCTCACCGAAAGAGCAAATCGGTCCCACCGAATTTACCTGACCAACTCTCTGGTTAGCTTATTACCAAAATCGGTCTCACCAAGTTTGTGTAATCGGTCTCACCGAGATTACGTTATGCCCTAACCCTAACCATATCGGTCCTACCGAGTTGCATGTCAGTCCCACCGAAAATCTCTAACGGTCACTAGGTTTACTATTTTGGTCCGATCGAGTTTGTTGATTCGGTCCCACCGAGATTGGTAAATTGTGTGTAATGGCTGGATTTTGTGCGGAGGCTATTTATACCCCTCCACCTCCTCTTCATTCATGGAGAGAGCCATCAGAACACATCTACACTTCCAACTCATATGTTCTGAGAGAGAACCACCTACCCTTGTGTTGAGGCCAAGATATTCCATTCCTACCATATGAATCTTGATCTCTTGCCTTCCCCAAGTTGCTTTCCACTCAAATCTTCTTTCCACCAAATCCAAATCCTATGAGAGAGAGTTGAGTGTTGGGGAGACTATCATTTGAAGCACAAGAACAAGGAGTTCATCATCAACACACCATTTGTTACTTCTTGGAGAGTGGTGTCTCCTAGATTGGCTAGGTGTCACTTGGGAGCCTCCGACAAGATTGTGGAGTTGAACCAAGGAGTTTGTAAGGGCAAGGAGATCGCCTACTTCGTGAAGATCTACCGCTAGTGAGGCAAGTCCTTCGTGGGCGATGGCCATGGTGGGATAGACAAGGTTGCTTCTTCATGGACCCTTCGTGGGTGGAGCCCTCCGTGGACTCGCGCAACCTTTACCCTTCGTGGGTTGAAGTCTCCATCAACGTGGATGTAGGATAGCACCACCTATCCGAACCACGGAAAAAACATCCGTGTCTCCAATTGCGTTTGATTCTCCAAACCCTTCCTTTTACATTCTTGCAAGTTGCATGCTTTACTTTCCGCTGCTATATACTCTGTGCATGCTTGCTTGAATCGTGTGGTGATTGCTTGACTTGTCCTAAAGTTGCTAAAATATGCCAAGAACTAAAATTGGGAAAAGGTTAAGTTTTTATTTGGTCAAGTAGTCTAATCACCCCCCCCCCTCTAGACATACTTCCGATCCTACAAAAGCTCTAGCCCCCGGCAACTCTAGTTTTCCATAGGTGAATCTTTGTTCTTGGAGCCCCCGGCAATACTGGCTTGCCGGGGGCTAGATGCTGATCTGTCCCTCTTCTTCTTTTCGTCCTCAAGTGATCCGACAAGGATATCCATGAGTCCTGCGAACCAATTGTCGGGGAAACTGATCCACGAGCACCTATGGGGACCGAGCCCCTTTCGGTTCGGCGGGGGGCGGAGGTCGCACAAAGAGTATATCGAGGCGGAGCACACGAGCAGTTTACCCAGCTTCGGATCTCTCCGGAGAGATAATACTCCTACTGCTGCTTTGTGGTTTGTATTGAGGTCTTGCTCGGGAGCGCTGAGTGCTACAGTACGCACCAGCAGCTAACGAGACCGAGCGTGAGTGTTCTACTGTCCCCCTCTTTCTACGTTGTGCATGGGCCTCCTTTTATATGCTCAAGGGGTCTCCAACAGGTGGCAACATAGACAAGGGTAAAAATGGAAAGGTGCTACGGTTGGTACCGCTACCTGTACAGTGTATCCTACCTAACCCTGATGGCAGGGGACAAGGGCATTAAATGCCCGTCTGCGTCGTCCAAACAGTGCAGAAAGGGACCGTCAGGGACGCCACCATTGTCCATGATGGCGATCTTGTCAGCGCCGTTTGCCACCGTGTACCCCTGGCTGCATAGCCTCTCGCCACGTACGCTTGGGATAGTCCCTGAGCGACACGTTGGTGGATGTGCTGGAGCGTGGGTACGGAGTGGTAGCCTGCCGCGGCAAAGTGCCTTGCCGCGGTCGTTGTCTTGTCGCGTCCGGAAGCTTGCCGCTCGCCGGGCCTTACCGGGACGCGTGGTGCGTCGCGGTAAGTACCTTGAGATGCCTTGGTTGGCCTTCCCGGCAAGCTCCTCTTGCCGGGGTCTTGTGCCTTGTCTTCTTGGCTTGAATACTTTGTTCTTGAATGGCTCAAGAGGAACCACAGAGGGCCTTGGCGGTCGCCCGGCAAGCCTTGCTGCGGGGTGCTGCGACTGCCCGTGCACAAGTTCGGGGTATTAGGGTACCCCTACTCTAGTACACCGACACCAATGAATACAAAATAACGGCAAAGAGATGCACACTCGACCTCTAAGCTAGGGGTTAGCCGCCGCAAAGCACTATCAACCCTAACCAAGGACGAGACTCGACCTGGCATGCATGCTATAACTTGGGGCGCCAGCGCTTCATTTATTTATGCTCAGGGTCTGCGCCTGGCTTTGTACAAAGGGTTACATGCATCATCGGCAATGCTTGTACAAAAGGTGGCTTGCCGGGGGGGCAAGCCGCGCCTTACGGGTAAAACTTGCGAAGATGCTCAATGTTCCAGGAGTTACTCACTGGAACGACATCTTCGGTCTCCAGGCAGACTGCGCCGGGCCTGGTGACTCATATTACCTGATAAGGGCCTTCCCACTTCAGCGTCAACTTGTTGGAATTCTTGGCCGATTGAACACGCCGAAGAACAAGGTCGCCTTCCTCAAGGCTTCGGGCATGGACCTTGCGGCTATGGTAGTGGCGCAAGGCTTGCTTGTAGCGTGCTGCTCTCACAGCCGCCCGAAGACGATCTTCCTCAAGGAGCGTTGCGTCATCTTGCCGCTGTTGCTCTTGCTCAAGCTCATCATAAGCGAGCACTCGAGGTGACCCGTATATGAGTTCAGTGGGGAGAACTGCTTCTGCCCCGTATACTAGGGCAAAGGGTGTCTGGATGGTGGCTCGATTTGGCGTCGTCCTGATCGACCAAAGAACTGCCCGCAACTCATCAATCCAGCGCCTTCCGCTCTTGTGCATCTTGTCAAAGGTCATGGTCCGTAGTCCTCGCAGCACTTCAGCATTTGCCCTCTCATCTTGACCATTGCTCCGCGGGTGAGCAACAGAAGCGAAACAGACTTTGCTGCCAAGGTCTTGGATATATTGCATGAAGGTGCGGCTTGTGAACTGTGTGCCGTTGTCGGTGATGATCCTGTTGGGCATGCCAAAACGTCACACTAGTCCCTTGAAGAACTTGACGGCTGACTGAGCTGTGACCTTCCTCACTGCCTCCACCTCCGGCCACTTTGTGAACTTGTCGATTGCAACGTACAAGTACTCAAAGCCCTTGACAGCGCGGGGGAAAGGGCCCAGTATGTCGAGCCCCCAGACCAAGAAGGGCCAGGAGAGAGGAATGGTTTGAAGGGCTTGAGCTGGCTGATGAAGCTTCTTCGAATGGAACTGACACGCTTCACACTTGGTGACTAGTGCCGTTGCATCCTGGAGGGCGGTGGGCCAGAAGAAGCCTTGCCGGAACGCCTTGCCGGCAAGGGCCCTTGACCCAATGTGGGATCCACATATGCCTCCGTGTATCTCCGCCAACAGCTCCAGTCCTTCCTCTCGAGGGATACACTTCAATTTCACACCGTTCGGCCTCTTCCTGTACAGGACGTCATCGATGAACTGGTACACGGCAGAGCGACGGGCTACTTTTTCCGCTTCTCCCTACTCCTCAGGAAGTTCCCCCGTTTGGAGGAATCGAACGGTATGTTGTGCCCACGCTGGAGCCTGGGGCTCGACGGCGAGGACCAAAGGCGTTTCCTCCACCAGAGGAGCGGCTGTCTCGACGGCAAGAGCTTGATGCTCCGCCGGGGCCAGCCCTCCCGAGGCGGGCTCAGTGTTCCCGGCAACATCCTTGCCGGCGGCTCTGGGGAGCTCAGCGGGAAAGTACTTGCCGGGCCCTGATTTCCTCCTCTTGTTCTGCTCTGTTGATGGATCAACGGATGGCTGAGTTAGCTGAAGCACAAAGGTACCTGGTTCCACAGGTAGCTTGAGGGCAGCGCGCTTTGATAGGTAGTCGGCGATGTCGTTCTCCTCTCGGGGAACGTGTTCAGCCTGTATACCGTTGAAGCGCTCTTCCAGCTTTCTCACTTCATCAACGTAGGCCTTCATCAACGGGCTCTGGTAATCCTTGTTGACTTGCTTGACGACAAGCTGCGAGTCACCCGTGACGATGAGTTTCTTGAATCCGAGGTCCGCCGCGATCCTGAGACAGGCAAGCAGCCCCTCGTACTCTACTGTGTTGTTGGTCAACGCCTCCCTGGGGAAGTGCATCTGGACCACGTAGTTGAGGTGCTCTCCGGTGGGCGCGACTAGCAGTACGCCAGCCCCGGCGCCTTGTAAGGAGAAAGCTCCGTCAAAGTACATGATCCAATCGCAACTTGCCTCCTTGCCGGGGAGAGCAGTCTCTTGGGCTCCTTCGTCAGGCGCTGCGGTCCATTCTGCAACGAACTCCGCCAGGACTCGGCTATGAATCATCGAAGTGCTTTCAAACTTGAGGCCAAAGCTGGACAGCTCTAGTGCCAATTCCACAATCCTTCCCGTTGCATCTGGATTGTGCAATATCCGTTGCAGGGGGAGGCGAGTGACGACAGTGATCTCGTGTGCCTGGAAGTAATGACGCAGCTTCCTCGAGGCCATAAGAAGGCCGAAGAGCAGTTTCTGCACGTCGGAGTACCTTGACCTAGCCCCCTGCAGGAGGGAACTAACAAAGTAGACCGGGTGCTGCATCATTCTCTTCCTCGGCAACACTTCAACCGGCCGTGTCGTCTCTGCATTGGTGGTGTCAGGCTCTGTCGCTGCCATCACCTCGTCGTCAACCTCTCTTTGCGCCACTAGTGCGGCGCTGACCACCTGGTTCGTTGCCGCTAAGTACAGCAGCAACGGCTCCTGGGGCCTAGGCGCAACTAGTGTTGGCACGGAGGAGAGGTACCTTTTCAAATCTTGCAGTGCTGCTTCGGCTTCTGGCGTCCACTCCACCGGGCCCACCTTTTTCAGGATTTTGAAAAAGGGGAGGGCGAGCTCGGTAGACTTGGAAATGAACCTGCCTATGGCGGCGACACAACCAGCAAGCCGACGCACATCCTTGATTCGCTTGGGTGCTTCAATCTGCTCTATAGCTTTGATCTTGTCTGGATTGGCCTCTATCCCACGCTGCGACACAAAGAACCCGAGAAGTTTGCCGGACGGGACTCCGAGGACGCACTTCTCAGGGTTTAGCTTGAGGTTGATCTTGCACAGGTTTGCAAATGTTTCTTGCAAGTCTGCGATGAGGGTTGCCCTGTTCTTGGTTTTGACCACTATTTCATCCGTATAAGCCTCCATATTTTTATGTAGCTGGGGTTCAAAACCAATCTGGACCGCCCTTGCAATTGTTGAGCCAGCACTCTTCAACCCGAAAGGCATCCGTATGAAACAATACGTACCACATGGGGTGATGAATGCTGTTTTCTCTTCGTCTTCTCTCGTCATGAAAATCTGGTGGTAGCCTGAGTAGGCATCAAGGAATGACAATAGATCACACCCAGCTGTGGAGTCAACAATCTGGTCAATGCGCGGCAATGGGAAGGGGTCTTTAGGGCAAGCCTTATTGATATCTGTGTAATCAATACACATCCACCACTTCCCATTCGCCTTGCGCACTACGACCGGATTGGCCAACCATGTCGGATGGAGCACCCCTCTTACCAGACCCACTGCCTCCAGTTTCCGGATCTCTTCTGTGATAAACTCTTGTCGTTCCAAAGCTTGCTTTCTGACCTTCTGCTTGACGGGCCGCGCATGAGGACAGACAACAAGGTGGTTGTCGGTGTCAAAACCGGCGGATCGAGGGTAGGGGGTCCCGAACTGTGCGTCAAGGTCGGATGGTAACAGGAGACAAGGGACACGATGTTTACCCAGGTTTGGGCCCTCTCGATGGAGGTAAAACCCTACTCCTGCTTGATTAATATTGATGATATGGGTAGTACAAGAGTAGATCTACCACGAGATCAAGGAGGCTAAACCCTAGAAGCTAGCCTATGGTATGATTGTGTATGATGATGGTTCTGTCCTACGGACTACAACCCTCCGGTTTATATAGACACCGGATAGGGTTAGGGTTACACGGAGTCGGTTACAATGGTAGGAGATCTTGAGTATCCGCATCGCCTAGCTTGCCTTCCACGCCAAGGAAAGTCCCATCCGAACACGGGACGAAGTCTTCAATCTTTTATCTTCATAGTCCAGGAGTCCGGCGAAGGTATAGTCCGGCTACCCGAACACCCCCTAATCTAGGACTCCCTCAGTAGCCCCTGAACCAGGCTTCAATGACAATGAGTCCGGCGCGCAAATTGTCTTCGGCATTGCAAGGCGGGTTCCTCCTCCAAGTCCTTCATAGAAGATTGTAAACACCAAAAATAGTGTCCGGCTCTGCAAAATAAGTTTCCACATAATGCCATAGAGAGAATAATATTAACACAAATCAAATCTACTGACATATTCCGCAGTGCGTCATCACACTGCGGCCAAGCTCTTTATACAAATTGTTTTCACTTTTCCACCTCAGCGCGTTTAGCGAGGCGATTTTCTTGGCACATCTTGTCAAAGCAGAGATCGTGTGCCCCTTTTACGGGATTCTCATCAATATGGTCGTGGGTAACCCAATCGTGCCCGTTAGCACGTTCCCTTGATTAAAGGCGAGTCCAAAACGGTTACGGGGAGGGCTCTTGGTATTCAGCCTCTTATAAAGAGACCAAGGCCTCGCTCCTTTTCTTAATCTCAAATGAATTCGCCTGTCGCCTCGAGTTCCAACACGCCCAGCTTCAGATTCCAGGTGCTTCGGACTTTCGACAATGTCCGGTTCTGACCTGCAAGGCCGATGGACGCCTTCCTCCGTCATGGAGGAGGACGTATTAAGGTTGAGGGAGGCTAAGTTCCTGACCGGCGAGATTTCGCATAGGTTTCCTGCTCAAGGACAGGTTATTCCCAGTCCCTAGCCTGGCAAGAGCGTGGTGTTCCTGTCTCACTTCCTCCGAGGGTTAGGCTTCCCCATGGATCCCTTTATGAGGGGACTGTTGTTTTATTACGGGCTGGATTTTCATGACTTAGCTCCGGAGTCCATCCTCCATATCTCCTCATTTATCGTAGTGTGTGAAGCATTCCTCCATGTTACCCCTCACTTCGGATTATGGCTCAAGACCTTCAAAGTGGAGCCGAAGATGATCGAGGGGCGACACGCAGAGTGCGGAGGCGTTGTCATAAGAAGAAATGTCGATGCTCCATGGCCCGAGGGCTCTTTTCAAGAGGAGCTTGGCTTGTGGAAACGAGAGTGGTTTTATATCATCGCTCCTCGGGGCACCACATGGGTGGCGCCTCCTGCTTTTCGCTCGGGTCCCCCACCACGGCTAGCGTCGTGGATCAATATAGGGTTAGATCGGGGCTTGCCCAAAGACGTACCCTTGCTGCAGGGCCACATTAAGGATCTCTTGGAAGGAGACCTCAACCTAGTCAAGGTGACACAGGTCATGCTGATTTGCCGGACACTGCTCGGCAAACGTCACCCCCTTCGCCTGTGGGAGTTCAATCCAGAGGGACCACGAGCTCTCCGGGATTTTATGAGCGCGATGCCCGCGGAGATGTATAAATTGTTCTTCGGATCATAAGAAGTGTGTCCGGATTTGACCGAGGATGCAGGCCTAAGCCGCAATTGCCCGGATACTCAAGTAAGTAACCTTGTGCCCGGACCTTCTATCCACATAACTAACTTGCCCTTAACAGAGCTCTCCTTTTAAACATGAGTGGATAGCGAAGGTGAAGCTGATCAGGTGTCCGGCTCCCCTTCCAGAAACCAGGTCGGGTCCCGTGCTAGTCAGGATGCTGGAGGTAGCACCTTTGGAGGGAAGCAAGGGGGAGGACAAGGAAGCTACGGCCTCCTCGAAGGAGGCTGTTCCGAAGGGAGGAACCGATGATTCCTCTCCTAGGGAAAAGAAGAGAGCCGCCTCTGACGATCCGAAGACCGTGGTCTCGAAGCGGGGGGAAAGATCCTCGACAGAGGGTCCGGCGCAGGGGAGTTCCTCGGCCGGACTGCATACTCAAGGAGATCAGCCCTCCAGCGAGCCGTAAGTAGAGAAAGATTTTCCTTTCGAGGGATGAGAGAAATCCATGATTAATATCTGAGAATTTTAACCGAATTTTTACCTTTTAGTTCGGACCTCAGCCCTTCTCAGCAGAGCTCGTCTTCGGGGGATCTTCTTCCGAAGATGATGGAGAGCGGGACACCTCCTTCTGCTGGGCCGCCTAGCGAGGTGGGCGACCCTGAGATGTCGTCACGGAGGGTTTCTCCGAGTTCGGCAGGGGCGAAAGATAGCGATGGGCCCCCCCGAAGTTCTCCGCGTCCGGCCTTCGAAAGAGGCCATGGGACGAGTCCGGCACCTTCTGTTGCTCGGCCGGAGGAGCTAAAGGTTCTGCTAGGGCGAGCTTCTATTTCAGAGGAGCACCATGCATTAATGGGCACGGTGATTGAAAGGATTTCATTCGCAGAGAGCGGACTGCGTGAGGCCGTCGAAAGTTTATTGACGGGTTTTGAGGTACATTAGATAATGTATACTTTTTGTTAGTTGCGCGTAAATAAGATGCGCCCTATGTAGATAGTAGCCCCTGAGACTCTACATGTCGTCAAGAAATGACGGCACGCGGAGGATCATAATCCCAGGTCTAAAATTTTGCCTTTTAATGTAGGCTGCAGGGTGTCCGGAATCAATCCGAACTGCTGTTTTTGCCGAACTAAATCGGCAACTGGACGTGGCAGATGCCGACATCGCGCTTGTCAACAAGCGGTTGGATGAGGCTCAAGGTATGTGATTCCTCGGGCAGCATTAGGTAAGAAGAGTTTTATGCCAGCGTCTTATGATATGTGTGCTTGACGCATATGGTGCGGCCGCCGTGGAGAGTCTTAGGGCAGAACTTGCCCGAGCTAAAGATGAAGCCAGGAGAAGTGATGCGGCTGCCAAGAAGGCCCTTGAAGAGCTGAGAGCCGAACAGGCTTCTCATTGCCGAAGCAAGGAAGAGATGGCCACTATGGCCGAAAAGTTAAAGAGCACTGCAGACCGTTGCATACTTCTTGAGAAAGAAAACCAGGCGAGACAGGCGGTCCTAGAAAAGGCCGTTGCTGATGCCAAGGATGCACGCTCTGCAATGAGAGCTGCGAAGGAGGAGCTGCGTCAGGCCGAACAGATTGCGGCTGGAAAGCACTTCATGTTGCGGAGAAAATTTTGCGATCCGAAGTTTGCTTTGTTGGACCGGATGTGGAGTGTGGAGGACACCTATCTGGATTTAGAAGCGAGTGTTGCTGATGCAACCGAACACTTCCGAGATCTGGACGATCGTGAGGTGGAAAAACTGTTCTGGTCGCAATTTCACAATCCAGAGTGTCTACTAGCAGTGGACGATCGTTTGCCTCAATGGGCCGAACTTAATAGGTTGTCCGGACTCGCCATGAAGTATGTCATGGGTCATCTGTGGCCGGGGAGGTCGGAGCTGAAGAGTTATTTTAGCTTGGTGCAGCAATTCCTTGACGCAGTGCCGCGCATTAATGCAATGAAAAGGTCGGCGTGTATAGAGGGTGCAAGGATGGCTCCTGCCCGTGTCAAGACATACTGGGCAGAGATGGAGACCACCGTTATTGTGTCCCGAGATTCGGAGAAAAGCCGAGTATCCTCCAAGCACTATTTTCAGGAAGTCCTTGAAGTCGCTCGTGCAATAGAGTCATAGTGCTCGAAGGATGCTATGTTATTATAGCATATGTAATGATGAAGTAATATTTTTATAAACTGTAGTGGCCTTTTTATACTTGTGCCTTCAAGTATTGTGAACACCTCCTGTGCGGCCATTTTAAAATATGTGTATAAAATCTGAAAGATTGCAGTCGTTGGCTTCAACCCCCACGCACATAGTACGGGGGTGCTCGCAGAAGACGCATTTTCACACTTAACCCAACGTCTTGGTCCTACAAAGGAGGTGATAGCGCAACGGGCCAGGCAACCGGACTATAATGCTTTAACACTTTCACTTAGCCATAGGAGCTTGACAGTAGGACTATTTAGGTAGCCCATTGGTGGCGACTGCGCTCGCCCGAGTTCGGGGCGCGTATGTGCCTGACTGAGAAGCGGCCCTTCATTAACACGGAGGAATCTGATAGATTCCAATAGGTCATCAAGTGGCTGACCAGTCTCATGCTACATCATGACAGTCAGTTTTCGGCTTTCTCAACTGAGGTGCTCGCCCGGCCGAACCGGGGCACAATCGCAGTAGTTCTCCTGGTGCTACCTTAGCCGATAGAGCGGAACGTAAGGTAGCCGAACTGAGGAGCCGGGCAACCCAACATTTGACCAAAGACATGATTCGGAGCTGATGCATATAATGCCCAAACTCGCAACGCCGAACACTCCCTAAGGTGTTCGGTCTTTATGAGTGCGGGCCAAACAACACTCCTTGCTTAAAAAAGCCCCTAGTGTACAGGTACGTGCAAAAAATTCTGACGTGGCCACATGCCAAGACGCCAGCCTCCTCCTTGGTTATGTCGGAAAGAACCAGGGGATATATTGCAACAAGAGACAATAAAAAAGGTTTATGCAGGGTCTTAATCTGAAAAGAATCCTTTAGGACGGGTCCCTACTGCACGTCTGCGCCTGTGTCTCCGTTGTGCAGTATCCTGGACGGGCGCCGCACGACGTTCATCTGTAAAAGAGAGGAACTAAACTGAAAACGGGTCGTGCCGAACAAAAGGTTTTAAAATAAATGAAATATAAAGTAAAATGTAAAATTGAGCTTTATTGTCTCTGCGTATAGCCCCTAGTACGGGGGTATATGGCCTCTAAGCCTGCGTTGATGATGGACTTGTGCCGAACTCGTCTATTCCGGGTGCGTGGCCTTTAATGACCTATGTCGAAAAGTTTTCTTGGCTGGTGAGGCCATTTTATTGTGCAGCTGTCTAAGCGGCCGCACAGTCCTCCTCTTGGGGGAGGCGCACTCTATTGCGTCCCCTTCAAAGAGATGATGCCTCGTGGACCGGGCATCTTAAGCGTGAGAGATGCATAGTGCGGTATTGCATTAAAGTGAGCGAAAGCTCCGTGTCCCAGTAGTGCTTGATAGAGACTTGAAAACGGGACGACATGGAAGGTCAGCTTTTCGCGACGGAAGTTATCGGCAGAGCCGAATATAACTTCGAGCCGGAGAAAACCCATACAATGGGTGTCCGGGCCAGGTGCTACCCCTTGAAAGGAGGTTTTGCTGCGGCGGATTCTTGCTTGGTTTATCCCCATGTGATGGATTGTATCCTGATATATCAGGTTTAATCCACTGCCGCCGTCCATAAGGACATTTGTAAACTGGAATCCGCCAATTATTGGGTCGAGTATCAGGGCAGTCCAGCCTGCGTTTTTGATATTTCTAGAATAGTCTAGCTGATCGAAGGTGATTGGTTTTAATAACCAGTGGCGGGACCCCCTGGGGATAGGTCGTATTGTGCGTACCTTTATGGGTGCCGCACGTTTCGCTACGTGAAGTAAGTTCACTGTTTTTACTTCTTGTGGGAAGTTCTTTTGTCTCCTGGTGCTCTGCTTCTGGGGTTCGTCCTCGTCTTCGCTTGGTGTGTCGAGCCCCTTGTGTTCGGCATTGAGTCTGCCGGATTGTTTGAAAACCCAACAATCTCTGTGGGTGTGGTTAGCAGGCTTCCCTGGAGTACTATGTATCTGACATATCCTGTCCAGGATTCTATTCAAGTTGGACGGATCATCCCTATTATCCTGGAGGGGTGGTTTTGTCTCATTTTGTCGCGAGCCTTTGTATCCGGCATTGACTGCCGTGCTCTTCGGACTTTTTTATTTAGTTCGGCGATGATCCTTGTTGCGTCGCGATTTTCCATTTCCATCCCTGATTTCGGATGTACTTGGGTCGCCGGGGTTGCATCTTGCCAACCAGCTGTCCTCTCCTGCGCAAAAGCGGGTCATTAGGCTTGTGAGTGCGGCCATTGTTCTTGGCTTTTCCTGGCCGAGGTGTCTGGCGAGCCATTCATCTCGGACATTATGCCTGAAAGCTGTTAAGGCTTCGGCGTCCGGACAATCTACTATCTGATTCTTTTTAGTAAGGAATCTATTCCAGAACTGCCGAGCTGATTCTCCGGGCTGTTGAGTTATGTGACTGAGATCGTCTGCATCCGAAGGGCGGACATAGGTCCCTTGAAAATTTGCTCGGAAAGCGTCCCCGAGCTCTTCCCAACTTCCAATTGTGTTTTCGGGAAGGCTTTTAAGCCAGTGCCGGGCTGGCCCTTTAAGCTTAAGGGGTAAATATTTAATGGCGTGAAGATCATCTCCTCTAGCCATATGTATGTGGAGGATATAATCCTCGATCCAGACTTCGTGGTCTGTTGTCCCATCATACGCCTCTATGCTAACGGGTTTGAATCCCTCTGGAAATTCATAGTCCAGAACCTCATCGGTGAAGCATAGGGGGTGTGCGGCGCCCCTGTATTTGGGTGTGCCGGATCTTGATGATGGCTTTTTTGCATTGCTTGCAAGAGCTTGCTTTCTTGGCCCATAAATGGACCTGGCTGGGCCATGTTGCGACTCCTTAGGTGGGTCGCATACCGATTTGAGTGCGATGCCACTTGCCGCCTTATTGGGTCGTCTATCCGACCGTATGGCTTTTTTGTTTTTTGAGTGCGAGGGCTCTAGGGCCTCTTCGTTGAGTTCGGGCAGGAGCTTCCTCTTTGGATAGCTTTTAGTACGGCGACCATTGCCGTATCTGTCTGCGGTGTTGATTACTTTGTTCCATTTAATACGGAGTGCATCTTCCGCTGTCTTTAGCTTCCGCTTCTGCTTTTTCAGGCTTCGTGCAGTTGCAACGAGTCTCTTGTGGAGACTTTTGTGCTCCATGGATTTATCCGGCGTAAGGTTGTCCGGAATGCCGTTTTCGCCGGGGGAGGGAGTTTTGGTTTCTCTATCCGTGTTGCCCTGTTCGGACGGCTGCTCTAAGGCTTGCTCGTCGCCTACCGGCTTGTCCTACTCTATGGATGGGTTTTTATCGAGGCGGGGCTTGGGTCGGCGTTTATGCCGACGCTTTGATTGCTTTCTGGGGGGTCTATCTCCCGTTCCATCCCCTTTTTCCTCGTTGTCGTTTCCCTTAGGGGTATCTACCATGCACACATCGTGAGATGCGGTGGATTTCTAGTGCCCTATGAGCGTTGGTTCATCGGTATCTCCTGCATCGTCATCCATGCTGTCGATGTCTGCGGAGTCGAAGTTGAGCACGTCGTTTAGGCTGTCGACGGTGGCTACAAAGTGGGTGGTGGGTGGGCTTTGAATTTCATCATCTTCCGTATCCCATCCTCACTGACCGTAATTCGGCCAGGGCTCTCCTGATACAGAGAGAGACTTGAGAGAGTTCAAGATGTCGCCAAGAGGCGAGTGCTGAAAGATGTCCGCGGCGGTGAACTCCATTATGGGTGCCCAATCGGATTCGATTGGCAGGGGCACGGTGGGTTCGGAGTCCGGATAGGAGTCCACATTCCCGGAGTCACAGGTCACGCGGAGTGCAGGGCTGGCGTTCGGCTCGATCGCCTTTGAGATCACAGCCCCCGAGGTGACGTCCGACCACTCATCCTCAACTGGTGCAATAGGCTCCGAGTTAAGGGTCGGAACCGGTACGTGTGCAGCCTCCAGGACACTGTTCGGAGGCAGAGCTAGATCGCGCCCCTCGAGATAGTGCGGCGCGCTTGGCTGTGGCTCGAACCCGCCGAAGATCAAGTCTCCACGGATATCCGCCATGTAGTTTAAGCTTCCAAACCTGACTTGATGGCCAGGGGCGTAGCTTTCGATCTGCTTCAGATGACCAAGCAAATTGTCCCGCAGAGCGAAGCCGCCTAAGACGAAGATCTGTCCGGGAAGAAAAGTCTCACCCTGGATCTCATCATTGTTGATGATCAGAGGAGACATCGGGCCTAAAGACGACGACACAGAGGAACTCTCAATGAAAGCACCAATGTCGGTGTCAAAACCGGCGGATCTCGGGTAGGGGGTCCCGAACTGTGCGTCAAGGCCGTATGGTAACAGGAGACAAGGGACACGATGTTTACCCAGGTTCGGACCCTCTCGATGGAGGTAAAACCCTACTCCTGCTTGATTAATATTGATGATATGGGTAGTACAAGAGTAGATCTACCACAAGATCAAGGAGGCTAAACCCTAGAAGCTAGCCTATGGTATGATTGTGTATGATGATGGTTCTGTCCTACGGACTACAACCCTCCGGTTTATATAGACACCGGATAGGGTTAGGGTTACACGGAGTCGGTTACAATGGAAGGAGATCTTGAGTATCCGCATCGCCTAGCTTGCCTTCCACGCCAAGGAAAGTCCCATCCGGACACGGGACGGAGTCTTCAATCTTGTATCTTCATAGTCCAGGAGTCTGGCGAAGGTATAGTCCGGCTACCCGGACACCCCCTAATACAGGACTCCCTCAGTGGTGCTCAATCACCTCCCAGGGAACGCCGGGGATGTCGGAAGCTTGCCAGGCAAACACATCGACATTCGCCCGCAGGAAGGTGACGAGCGCGTCTTTCGATTTGTCGTCGAGGGTGGAGCTTATGGTGAAAGCTCCTCCCGTGCCGTCCTCATTGACAGAAACCTTCTTGGTTCCCGGCGGAATGGCCCTGGGCTTCTTGTTCCTGCCGGTGGAGCTCTCTGGCACGTCCTCGACGGCGGCGCTACACTCCGAAGAGGAGCGCCTGCCGGAGTGGGTGTCCGAGGTCTCACCGGGCCTCTTCTTCTTCTTCCCAGCGGCAGGAGCAAGTGCCCTAGTGGCAGCAGCTGCTGCAACTGCTTACTGGTATAACTGATCAGCGCAAATCAGCGCATCTTTCTTCTCGGAGGGGATGGTGATGATCGTCACAGGGCCTGGCATCTTCAGGGTGTTGTAGGTATAGTGTGACGCCGCCATGAACTTGGCCAGCGCTGGGCGGCCAAGGATCCGGTTGTAGGGCAAGGGGATCTTGGCAACATCGAACACGATCCTCTCCGTCCTGTAGTTCAGGTCACTTCCGAAGGTCATGGGCAGCGTGACCTTTCCCTTGGGTTGGCTTCTTCCCGGGTTGACCCCCTGAAACGTGCCCGTCTCTTCGAGGTCTCCATCAGGAATCTGCAGTTTCTCGATCACGGCAGGCGAGATCAAGTTCAGACCGGCCCCGCCATCAACTAGCATCTTCGTCACCTTGAGGTTGCGTATTGTTGGCGAAACCAACAACGGCAGGCACCCGACCGCAGTAGTGCGATCGGGGTGATCCTCGGTGTCGAAAATGATAGGTGTGCTGGACCACTTCAGCGGCTTCTGGGCATCGAACGACGGCTCTGCCGCCGTAACCTCTCGCGCCCACTGTCTAAGCTGGCGGTGAGAAGTATGCAGCGAGGCGCCGCTGTCGACGCACATGGCCTCCGTAGCTTTCTAAAACTCTTGGTCACCGGACTCGTCGTCCTCTTCATGATCGTCGTCTTATGGCTTCTTGTCACGGCCCCGAGGGGCCTCTCCTGCTGCTCATCCTTGCTGCGACGGCCCGCCTGGCCGTCATGCTTCTTGGCGGACCCCTCAGCACCATCTTGACCCTTCTCCTTATCCCGCCTTTCATATTCAGCCCTCTGCTTCTCAGCGAGGAGCTCAACCTATCGGTAGTCTTGGAGAGCGTGGCCTTTGGTGTGATGGATTTTGCAGTATCGCTTGTCAGAGTTTCCTCACTTCTCGGCAGCCGCCAAGGCCCGGCAAGCGACACATCCGGCAATCTCCTTGCCGGGGTCGTCTGCCTTGGTTTTCTTGGTGGAGCCGGTGTCATCAGATCCCTCGACGGCAAGCACTGCTTTTCCTTTGCACTTTCGGTTGCGGCGCCGGCCTTTCTTCACCGGGGCGGCAGTATCTTCATCCGAGGAGTCGGTTTCCACGCCGGCATCTTCGCCGGGGTACTTCCTTCCTTCCTCAGCCCAGGCACATCTGTCGGCAAGAACATAGAGCTCTGCCACATCTTTCACCTTGTTCAACGCCAGCTCTTCACGCATCTTGCGGTTACACACGTTCTGATGGAACGTGCTGATGATGGCGGCAGGATGAACATCAGGGATGTTGTACTGTATCCGACTGAAACTCTGAATATACTTGCGGAGACTCTCGCCTCCCTTCTGGGGAATGACGTGCAAATCGCTCGCTTGGCCATGAGCTTGGTGACCTCCAGTGAAGGCGCCCATGAACTCGTGGCACAAATCCGACCAGGAGGAAATGGAGTCTACTGGCAAGTGCATCAACCATGACATGGCGTTGGGTTTAAGAGCCAACGGGAAGTAATTCGCAAGCACCTTGTCGTCGCGGGCTCCGGCAGCCTGCATCGCGATGGTGTAGATGCTGAGGAACTCGGTCGGGTGGGTCTTGCCACCGTACTTCTCGCCCACGTACTTCTCGCCCACGTTAGGTTTCAAGGTGCGGTGAGTGGGCCACTGGAACTGCCGCAGCTCACGGGTAAAAGCCGGACAGCCCACCTCGTAAGGCAGGCCTCCAGGGCTCTCCGGTGCCTGGTGGTTCATAGCAGGCCCCGCTCACCTGTCTGACTGGTGGTGCGCTCCGCGCCGGCGCTCGATAGTGTTTCGAGCGTCTTCATGTTCCCGATCTCAAAGGACCTGGCGCTGGTCACAGTGGGTCTGTGGGCAGGACGATGCTATGGAGATTTCGCCGCCCGTAACGTCGCGACGGGCAGGCGTCCGCGGCACCGGGCGAGGAGGAGGCGAGTGCACCGTGGTCGCGGCGCCGCCAGCTTTCCTGCCACTGGTACACGGGACTCCGTCGGAGCGTCGACCCGGGGGCCCCGGAGGACTCGGTTCATCTTTTTTGGCCACCGCAACAAGACTTCGGATGGTGGCTCTCCATTCGTCGAGTTTCCCCGTAGTGGGAGGAAAGTCGAGGAGCAACTGCGCGCACGCCAGGGCTTCTGCTGGCGCCGGTGGCAGTGAAACCTGCACGGATCGTGACGATCTTCGACTTCTGACCATGTCAGAAGGAGCTCTATCGCGACCGCGCGGTCGCACGCCATCTTCACCAGTCCCTCGGCGAGCAGGCAGGTCTTCTACATCCCGGGAGTGGCGCTCGGGGCTTTTCCCGCGGTGTCGCCCGGGGTCTTCGGGGTGATCACGCCGCTCGTCGTGCGCCGCTTGAGAGGAGCACGCCGTCGGCGCCGGAGTGGGAGTCTTGGAGGCCCTCGCGCCGCCAGCGGGCGGGGCAGCAGCGACCTTGGAAGGCCCCGCGCCACCTGCGGAGGGCCCGGCTCCGTCTTTGGATTTGGCGGCGTGCGGCCCATTACCAGGCGCACGAACATCGCCGCCTGCCAAACTCCGGCTTCTGGGACGGTGTTGGTGTTCGCGAACAGCGCCCCGGGTCCTTTCTGCGACCGGTCTGTTGCTCGCCCGCATAGGGACGGGATGCCCGGCTTCCGACGGGCCAACCGCCACCGTCGTCTTCTTCTTGGGCGCCATGACGATGAAGAAGCGTCAAACTAACTGCTAAAGCCGATTCTCACAGCTGCACCCCCTACCTGGCGCGCCAAAGATGTCGGTGGAAACGACACCTATGGGATCACAAGAATCCCTACTACGGTTGCGGGGCGCGGGGCTGTGAAAAGCGCGGATCAAACAGATAGCACGCGGTTCCTTTACCCAGGTTCGAGCCGCAGGGATGCGTAAAACCCTACTCCTGCTTTGGTGGATTGTATATATGTGTTCTCGAGCTAGCTATGGGGCATCGAGAGCTCCAAAAAGCCGAATCCCCCTCCTGGTCGCCTGGGGCCTCCTTTTATAGAGAAAGGGGTTGCCATAGTGGCACACAGGAGGTGGAAAGGGTACAGTGACGCGAGGTTATCCCTCGTATTACATGACAAGGCGCATTTAATGCGCCTTGCTTAGGTGTCCTTGATCTATCGGGGGCGAGGGAGAGCCCCGTCTTGTCCGTCGGTGCTCCCTCCCGCGTCGACACGCGCCCTGGCTAGCAGTGCTCAAGATGCTATGTAGGCGGGCAGGCAGCTGAAGTGGCGCAGCAGTGGGTCTCCACGAGGATTTGCATGCCGCCACGCAGGTGCCTGCCCAGCTGGTTGGGTCGGCAGCTGCATGCGAGTGGTGGCGGAGGTGCAACTGGCATGAGCCTGGTGGTGGCCCCACGGGTGTTCATGGCAAGGGCCTTGCCACGGCCCCGGCAAGGGTCTTGCCGGGGTCCCGGCAAGGGTCTTGCCGCGGCCCCTGCTGTCATCCTCGACAAGGCTCTTGCCGGGGGCCTTGTGGTCCTGCTTGGCTGGGATCCCGCCAAGGATCATCATCTTTGTAAGTGCGCGTCTGATCTTGAATGTCTTCACAAAGATCTTCATTCTACCACGGGGATGCCTCCCGAATCCTTGCCCCATGGGGGCAGTGGACTCAAGGGTGACCCACTCCGTAGGTGTGGGGCGAGCTGCCACGACAAGGGTCTTGCCGGGTTTGCAAAAACCGCCTCCTAGCAAGGATCTTGCCGGGGGGCCTGCTTCGTCCCCTTCGCTCTTTGTGGTCTGGTCTTGGCGTCGTTCCGCTTCTCCTTAGCTTCGGCCTTACCTTGGCTTACCTCCCTTGCCGTGCTCAGTGTGGCGGTGCCCGTGGCTCGGACTGCCCGTGCACAGTTTATAGGGATACAAAAAGTGTACCCCCCCCACCTTTTTGTACACCGACACCGCCCCTCCCGGCTTGGGGGGCAAGTTTCCTAGGGGGTGGGGGCACCCAAACCCATCTAGGGTTTCCCCTGTGGTCGCCGCCCCTCCCCTAGGGAACACTAGGGCACCTCCCCCTCCTCCCTTCCCCCTATATATAGTGAGGGAGAGAGAGGGCAACGGCACCCTTCCCCTGGCGCAGCCCTCTCCTCCTCCAACACCTCCTCCTCCTCCATAGTGCTTGGCGAAGCCCTGCTGGAGAACCACGAGCTCCATCGCCACCATGTCGTCGTGCTGCTGGAGTTCTCCCTCAACTTCTCCTCTCCCCTTGCTGGATCAAGAAGGAGGAGACGTCCCCGGGCTGTACGTGCGTTGAACGCGGAGGTGCTGTCCGTTCGGCACTTGGATCGGATCTTCCGCGATTTGAATCGCTGCGAGTACGACTCCATCAACGTGTTCTTGTAACGCTTTCGCTTAGCGATCTACAAGGGTATATAGATGCACTCCCCTCTCTCTCGTTGCTAGTATCTCCATAGATTGATCTTGGTGATGCGTAGAAAATTTTGAATTTCTACTACATTCCCCAACAGTGGTGTCATGAGCCAGGTTTATTGCGTGGATTCTATGCACGAGTAGAACACAAGTAGTTGTGGGCGTTGGTTTTGTTCAATATGCTTACCGTTACTAGTCCTATCTTGTTTCGACGGTATTGTGGGATGAAGCGGCCCGGACTGACCTTACACGTACACTTACGTGAGACAGGTTCCACCGACTGACATGCACTTGGTGCATAAGGTGGCTAGCAGGTGTCTGTCTCTCCCACTTTAGTCGGATCGGATTCGATGAAGAGGGTCCTTATGAAGGGTAAATAGCAATTGCCATATCACCGTTGTGGCTTTTGCGTAGGTAAGAAACGTTCTTGCTAGAAACCCATAGCAGCCACGTAAAACATGCAACAACAATTAGAGGACGTCTAACTTGTTTTTGCAGGGTTTGCTATGTGATGTGATATGGCCAAAAGGATGTGATGAATGATATATGTGATGTATGAGATTGATCATGTTCTTGTAATAGGAATCACGACTTGCATGTCGATGAGTATGACAACCGGCAGGAGCCATAGGTGTTGTCTTAATTTATTGTATGACCTGCATGTCAATGAAAAATGCCATGTAATTACTTTACTTTATTGCTAACCGTTAGCCATAGTAGTAGAAGTAATAGTTGGCAAGACAACTTCATGAAGACACGATGATGGAGATCATGGTGTCATGCCGGTGACGAAGGTGATCATGCCGCGCCTTGAAGATGGAGATCAAAAGGCGCAAGATGATATTGGCCATATCATGTCACTTTATGATTTGCATGTGATGTTTGTCATGTTTACATCTTATTTGCTTAGAACGACGGTAGCATAAATAAGATGACCCCTCGCTAAAATTTCAAGAAAGTGTTCCCCCTAACTGTGCACCGTTGCGAAGTTCGTTGCTTCGAAGCACCACGTGATGATCGGGTGTGATAGATTTTAACGTTCGCATACAACGGGTGTAAGCCAGATTTACACATGCGAAACACTTAGGTTGACTTGACGAGCCTAGCATGTACAAACATGGCCTCGGAACACAAGAGACCGAAAGGTCGAACATGAGTCGTATAGTAGATACGATCAACATGAAGATGTTCACCGATGATGACTAGTCCGTCTCACGTGATGACCGGACACGGCCTAGTTGACTCGGATCATGTATCACTTAGATGACTAGAGGGATGTCTATCTAAGTGGGAGTTCATTAAATAACCAGATGAACTTAATTATCATGAACATAGTCAAAAGGTCTTTGCAAATTATGTCGTAGCTTACGCTTTAGTTCTACTGTTTAAGATATGATCCTAGAGAAAATTTAGTTGAAAGTTCATAGTAGCAATTATGCGGACTGGGTCCGTAAACTGAGGATTGTCCTCATTGCTGCATAGAAGGCTTATGTACTTAATGCACCGCTCGGGGTGCTGAACCTCGAACGTTGTCTGTGGATGTTGCGAACATCTGACACACACGTTTTGATGACTACATGATAGTTCAATAATGTTAAACGGTTTAGAATTGAGGCACCGAAGACGTTTTTGAAACGTTGCAGAACATATGAGATGTTTCGAGGGCTGAAATTGGAATTTCAGGCTCGTTCCCACGTCAAGAGGTATTAGACCTCCGACGAGTTTTGTTGGGGATATACCCCGCGGCGTAAACCGGCCGGAAGTTAACCCGGCCGGACTTGGCGATTTATCTAAAGACCCGCCCTGACCTTGGCGGTTTACAAGCAATCCGCTTGGTCGTTATGACTCACTGGTAAACCGACGGGCGGATCAGACGGATGACAAGACCCAAGGCCTAGAAGGCCGGTTCAACTATGGTGGGCCGGTTTAAGAGGAAAGGAATATTTATCTTACAAGGAGTTAAGACCAGGACTTGTATCCGGTTTGTATTAGAGATAGACTAGTCCTAATCCTAATAGGACTCCACATGTAAACCGCCCCTTCAACATATATAAGGAGGGGCAGGGCTCCCCAAAGAGGGACAGGTTAGAAGTTAGAAGCTACAAGCTACAAGCAATCAATAATCTCTAGGGCTAGACACAAGAGCCGGTTTACGGCGTCTCCCTCGGGATGATAATGAGACCTAGCCTCAAACAGCATGTAGGGTTTTTACCGGATGACGTTTCCCGGGGCCCGAAGCTGTCTAAACCCTTGTCTTGCGTGTTGATCCGCCCTGCATCTCTCGTCCCACTCAACCCCTCTCAAGCTACCACATGGATGCGTTAGCCTCGCGACTAAGTCCTAACACTAAGGACATCTGCCGTGACAAATCCACGACAGTTGGCGCCCACCGTGGGGCCTGCGCACGGTGGTGTTGAGTTCTTGAAGGGATCTCTTTTATGGGATCAAGAAGCTTGCGATTCGTCACACGTGGAAGAGCCAGCAAATTTATTGTTTGTGATCGGAATTCGCTTTGGAGCTGATAGTACAAGGATCAAGAGAAATTAAGGTGACATTGAGTACAGCGCCGCCCTTATTGCAGATCGAAGACGTGCGCAAGATCAGTCAAGCGCAGGGATCAAGTCACGCAGGTCGACAAGAATACTAGAAGAATTTTCGTAGCGTAACGTGCACCTGGCAAGCGGTCAAGCCGCCGAGTCAAGGTTGCCAAAAAAATCACTGCAGTATCAACCTGTACAGCGTCCGTGTTCGACTGCTACTGCATCTCCCCTGGTCCAATGATCAAGTCCCGAGGCGGCGAGAGGTTCAATCGGTTAAGGTACCACGATTGTGTTGTTGTTCTCCACGTCATCATAAAAAGAAATCAGCAATCCACAGCAAAAGCAGAGAGCCACGGCTGCCAGCATCTCCTGCATGCAAGGAAGGAAGCATATACGCTGTTTAAAAAAAAGAAAAAAATGCTACAATGGCGTGTATGGCCGGAGAGTCACGGATGCATGTATCATGAGCGGCCGCTAGGCCGATGAAGACTGCGGCATCCCATACCAGGCCAAGTACTAGCAGTACTTTTTTCTCTGTTCAAAGGTTAAAATCGCAGTACAAAACGTTCTGGGCAGATCCTAGCGGACGTTGGACATCAGTCCAAATACATCAGGTGATATCTTTCCTTTGTATTTTATAAGCATATTTAATTCATATGAGAACGATTACTTTGGCTTGCAATATTTTTTGATACAGAACAATTGTTCATTACGAATGAGGTGTTATATTGTGGGTATGGAGCGAGCGATGGCAATGTTCTGCACCAGCGTTTCGTCCATGTCATACCACCCGGCGAATGAACATGCGCAAGTCGCCGTCCCCGTGGCCTGGTTTACATCAACGCACCGGCCGGCTCGCCCGTCCGCACCACCTTACAACACCACGGACGACTCGCCCGTCCGCTCTGGCTGCCGGTCCACGCGTCCGCAGCGGCTTACAAACGTCGTGGTCGACTCACCCATCCGCAGCGGTTTACCACACCGCGGCCGGTTCGCCCGTGAAGCGATTTCAGTTTCACGTAGCGATCGTCAATTTCATGGCGGATTATTTCCGGCCTGACATATCAGGTGATATCTATCTAAAACATATTTCATTGACACATATTATTTTGTCAAAGAACAGTTTATCTTTGCCTTGGTCTGCAATACTGTTTATGCAGGACAATTGTTCATTACAAATGAGGAGCTATGTTACGGGCACGGAGCATGCGTTAGCAACATGCTGCACGGGTGTTTCGTCCGTGTCCTACCATCCGATGAATAAACGTGAGAAGATCGTCGTCCCTGAGACCCGGTTTACATCAGCTTGCTGGGACCGCGCCGCGATTAACTCGCCCGTCCGTGCCGGTTTACGAGACCGGTGCCGATCTTCCCCGTCCGCACCGGCTTACAATGTCGCGGCCGACTCATCTGTCCATGCTGCCTCTGATGTTGCGGTCGTCTCTGCTGTCCGTCTCTCGCGGCCTGGTCTACATCAACACACTGGGCCGCACCTGTCTGCATGAGCTGTTTATTGGGTATGAGCAAGTCACAGCTTGGGTAGCCCGGTTTTCTTTCAAATTGGAGGCAAAATTATTATCAACCGCCGTCTGCACTGGATGGATCAATGGACAGGCGCACAAGTCGCCGCCACTACAGTTTTGATTAACTTCAAATCACCAGTTGGAAGAAACCATTGGCCGAGTTGCTGACACGGCTCATATGGGATCATTTATAACCCGCCGCAGTCACCTCAACCTTCTATGGATTCACATCGTGCTATCAGCGCTAATGATATACAAGTGATGCCGGTTTATATCACGGTCAAATATGAAGAGTCTCAAGACAACTCCTCGAGTCACCTTTGAGACTCGGGGGATACGATGACATGACTCAGCAATTCTTGCCAGTTTCAGCCGGTTTAAAGAAACCCAGGACGATGGAGGGAAAGAGAACCCGATCCCGGAGGCTACTGTTATATTGATGAAAATTTAAAGGCCGTCAGAAAATTTCCGGCTTAGAAAGTATATGACAGTTACAAAATCCCGACTCAATGAAGAAGTTTCGGATCATCAGAAAGGATTCCGGTTTGAAACCTGGCTGAAGGGAAGTCAGTATCACTGAAGCTCTCAAATATCCGGTTTACAATCCGGTTCAAGAGAAATCTATTCTCCCACAAAGTTCTGAAGCGCTCAGATCCGGTTTAACAATGTCCGGTTCAAAAAGGAATTAACTTCTCGCAAGTTCGAGTTTAAAGGCCGTCAGAAAATTTCCGGCTGAAAACGAAGATTCCGGTTTAAAATCCGGTCCAAGGGGAAGATGTCTCCCACAGATTTGAAGCTTTCAATATCCGGTTCAAGATCCCGGTTCAAGAAGAATTTACCTCTTGCAAAACAAGTTAAAAATTACCGAAGAGGACCTGCTGCCATGATGCGCAGTTCAAACATGGGTATCCGGCCTTCTGGGCCTGAAGCATTATTTATCACATGGGGGCTCCCGCTTTATAAAGCGGGGTATCTATTCTTTATATCATGCGTGGTTACACGGAGTGGATTCGCTTTAGGGCAACCTCCGGTTTACCCCTTGAGGTCGCTTCACAGAAGAGCAACAAAGTCAGTTGGGGACCTAGTCGACTTGAACCGTAGCTACACCTCCTGGGAGCTTGGTCATGTCTTGACGACGGTAATGCCTTCTGGCTGGCACATTTGCCACTAAGTTAGTTGGGGACCTAATCGACTTGAACCGTAGTTACACCTTATGGGAGCTCGGTCATGTCTTGATGATGGTAATGCCTTCTGATCGGCTTTTAAACAGCCAATAAGTCATTTGGGGGCTTGGTCGTGTCCGAACCAATGCAATGCCACTTGATCGGCCCTAGGCCACTGAGTCACTTGGGGGCTTGGTCGAATCCGAACCAATGCAATGCCACTTGGCCGGCGTAACGCCACGCGTCATTTTGGGGTCCTGGCTGACTGACACCATTGCTACACCTTCGGGGGGCTTGGTTGCGTCTGACCATGGTAATTCCATCTGACCAAGCTCAGTAGAGCTCTTCTTTTGCAAAAAGTTGTTGCCATTGCTTTTGCTTTAATAGCCTTTCTTGAGAAGTTGCTATTTTATTTGCGTTTCTTAAACCGACAGTATTTTGTACCGGTTCAAACAGCTAAATTGGCGGAACACGGTCCATTTTTAGACCGGAGATTATCTGCCCGGTTTGATTTTCTGTTACCATCCTATTATGGAGTAAACCGGTGTTTATCAACCCGGCTCGGCTTTCAACTACAAGTTGTGAGTACATGATCAAGTTATAATCCGGAGATTATCAGCCCGGTCTGGTTTGGCTACAAGTCACCAGTATTATATATGGTTAATCCGGTGTTTACCACAGCCCAGTACGGTTTTATCGTAAACCGGCACAATATGGAAGGAGTTATCATTACTCAAGATTGGGGTTATCACTCTTACTACAAAAAATTGGTAAACCAACGATGTGATTCAATGTCACAGGTATGATATATTTCATATTTGATTATTCTTAAGTGCAGCCTTGGTTATAAACCTTGGTTATATGTTGGGCATTATGACCCGTCCAGCGGTAAACCGCCAGGACACTTTAAACTTGTTGTATGCAGAAACAGGTTGAATAAAGCATGATTATAAATCACCGGTGTTTATTAAACCGGCCTGGCTTTAAGACAATAAGTTGCCAATATATGATGAGAAATTATCCGGTGTTTATTAAACCGGTCTGGCTTTGGACTATAAGTCGCCAGTATATATTTGGATTGCGCCATTGGAATCATGCGCTTATAAATTATTGGATTATATTATTCAAATAGCCAAACTTGGCTGAATTTTCATTATGATATTGGATAAATAAGGTTTTCATACCAGATTATATTATCTTGAATAGCCAACATGGCTGGATTTTTATTATGGTTATTAATATTATGATTAAGGTTTTTTCAAAGTCGCTTTAGCGCAATGGTTATCATTTTCTACGATTGAAGGAATAGTCCCGAGTCGCTGCAGGCTTACAACCCGGCCCTTGGGGGCTACATTGGTTGAAATTTTATGGGCATCAATCAATTACAAGTCCCAGGTTGCTGCAAGCATGACAACCCGGCACTTGGGGGCTACAGGTATTATATTATTATCGAAGAAAGATTTTCAAATTCTCTGTTGAGCAAGTTAGATTGACCCGGCGTCACCAATCATTATGACCCTGTGGCTGCAACCCGGTGTCATTAATAATCATAAACTGATGTTGGCAACAATCATGAACCGGTGTCTGCAACAATCATAATCCGGGGTCATCAGTTTTTATAACCCGGCCATTTAAAATGTTAAACCGGCAAGTTTTCAAGACTGGGATCATCTTCAAACCGGCTGAATATCAGATGAATATTTCAAGACCAATATTTCTTAAACCGGCGTTTTGGAAGCCGACTCAAGTGGATTATTTCTTCACAATATTTTTCTGTGAGAAACCAATGTCATCAAATTGAGTATGACGCTGGCTTACTGACCTGGATTTTCTAGAAGGAGGAAATGACAAGGACTTAAGGATGATCAGGTGCCGGTTTACAAGAATTCTTAACCCGGAGTACAACCAGTCAAATTTGTTCTTATGTTTATTTGCAGCATAAGTTTACCATGGATAAATCCAAGCTAAACTTGGGGGCTAATGTTGGGGATATACCCCGCGGCGTAAACCGGCCGGAAGTTAACCCGGCCGGACTTGGCGGTTTATCTAAAGACCCGCCCTGACCTTGGCGGTTTACAAGCAATCCGCTTGGTCGTTATGACTCACTGGTAAACCGACGGGCGGATCAGACGGATGACAAGACCCAAGGCCTAGAAGGCCGGTTCAACTATGGTGGGCCGGTTTAAGAGGAAAGGAATATTTATCTTACAAGGAGTTAAGACCAGGACTTGTATCCGGTTTGTATTAGAGATAGACTAGTCCTAATCCTAATAGGACTCCACATGTAAACCGCCCCTTCAACATATATAAGGAGGGGCAGGGCTCCCCAAAGAGGGACAGGTTAGAAGTTAGAAGCTACAAGCTACAAGCAATCAATAATCTCTAGGGCTAGACACAAGAGCCGATTTACGGCGTCTCCCTCGGGATGATAATGAGACCTAGCCTCAAACAGCATGTAGGGTTTTTACTGGATGACGTTTCCCGGGGCCCGAAGCTGTCTAAACCCTTGTCTTGCGTGTTGATCCGCCCTGCGTCTCTCGTCCCACTCAACCCCTCTCAAGCTACCACATGGATGCGTTAGCCTCGCGACTAAGTCCTAACACTAAGGACATCTGCCGTGACAAATCCACGACAAGTTTCTTGGCCTACAAACAAAGGGAGAAAAGTTCAATCCTTGAGCTTGTACTCAGATTGTCTGGGTACAACAATCACTTGAATCGAGTGGGAGTTGTCTTCAAGATGAGATAGTGATGGTTCTCCAAAGTCACTGCCACCAACCTACTAGAGCTTCGTGATGAACTATAACATATCAGGGATAGACATGATGGTCCTTGAGCGATTCGCGATGTTTGACACCACGAAAGTAGAAATCAAGTAGGAGCATCAATTGTTGATGGTTAGTAAAACCACTAGTTTCAAGAAGGGCAAGGGAAAGAAGGGATACTTCATGAAACGGCAAATCAGTTGCTGCTCTAGTGAAGAAACCCAAGGTTGAACCCAAACCCGAGACTGAGTGCTTCTGTAAGGAGGGGAACGGTCACTAAAGCAAAACTACCCTAGATACTTGGTAGATGAGAAGGCTGGCAAGGTCGACAGAAGTATATTGGATATACATTTGATTAATGTGTATTTTACTAGTACTCCTAGTAGCACCAGGGTAATAGATACCGGTTCGGTTGCTAAGTGTTAGTAACTCGAAATAAAAGGCTACGGAATAAACAGAGACTAGCTAAAGGCGAGGTGACGATATGTGTTGGATGTATTTCCAAGGTTGATGTGATCAAGCATCGCATACTCCCTCTACCGTCGAGATTGGTGTTAAACCTAAATAATTGTTATTTGGTGTTTGCGTTGAGCATAGACATTATTGGATTATGTTTATCGCAATACGGTTATTAATTTAAGGAGAATAATGGTTACTCTGTTTATTTGAATAATACCTTCAATGGTCTTGCACCTAAAATGAATGGTTTATTGAATCTCGATCGTAGTGATACACATGTTCATGCCAAAAGATATAAGATAGTAATGATATAGTGCCACCTACTTGTGGCACTGCCATTTGAGTCATATTGGTATAAAACGCATGAAGAAGCTCCATGTTGATGGATCTTTGGACTCACTCGTTTTTGAAAAGATTGAGACATGTGAACCATGTCTATTGGTATATACGCATGAAGAAACTCCATGCAGATGGACCGTTTGGACTCACTTGATTTTGAATCACTTGAGACATGCAAATCATACCACATGGGCAAGATGACTGAAAGCCTCGTTTTCAGTAAAATGGAACAAGAAAGCAACTTGTTGGAAGTAATACATTTTGATGTGTGGAGTCCAATGAGTGCTGAGGCACGCAGTGGATATCGTTATGTTATTACTTCACAGATGATTTGAGTAGATATTGAGTATATTTACTTGATGAAACACAAGTCTGAATTATTGAATGGCTTAAGTAATTCCAGAGTGAAGTTGAAGATCGTCGTGACAAAAGGATAAAATGTCTATGATATGATCATAGAGATGAATATATGAGTTGCGAGTTTGGTACACAATTGAGACATTGTGGAAATTGTTTCACAACTAACAACGCCTGGAACACCATAGTGTGATGGTGTGTCCGAACATCATAGATGCACCCCATTGGATATGGGGCATACCATGATGTCTCTTATCGAATTACCACTATCGTTCATGGGCTAGGCATTGGAGACAACCGGACTCACTTTAAATAGGGCACCACACAATTCCGTTGAGACGACGCCGTATGAACTATGGTTTAGAGAAACCTAAGCTGTCGTTTCTTAAAAGTTTGGGGCTGCGACGCTTATGTGAAATTTTTTCAGGCTGATAAGCTCGAACCCAAAGCGGATAAATGCATCTTCATAGGACACCCAAAAACAGTTGGCTATACCTCCTATCTCAGATCCGGAAGCAAAAGGGATTGATTCTAGAAACGGGTCCTTTCTCGAGGAAAAGTTTCTCTCGAAAGAATTGAGTGGGAGGATGGTGGAGACTTGATGAGGTTAATGAACCGTCACTTCAACTAGTGTGTAGCAGGGCACAGGAAGTTTTTCCTGTGGCACCTACACCAATTGAAGTGGAAGCTCATGATAGTGATCATGAAACTTCGGATCAAGTCACTACCAAACCTCATAGGTCGACAAGGATGTGTACTACTTCAGAGTGGTACGTAATCCTGTCTTGGAAGTCATGTTGCTAGAGAACAATGAACCTACGAGCTATGGAGAAGCGATGGTGGGCCCGGATTCCGACGAATGGCTCGAGGCCATAAAATCTGAGAGAGGATCCATGTATAAAACAAAGTATAGACTTTGAAAGAACTACTCGATGGTCGTAAGGCTATTGGGTGCAGATGGATTTTAAAAGGAAGACGGACAATGATGGTAAGTGTCACCATTAAGAAAGCTCGACTTGTCGTTAAGATGTTTTCCGACAAGTTCAAGAAGTTGACTACGATGAGACTTTCTCACTCGTAGGGATGCTAAGAGTCTGTTGGAATGATATTAGCAGTTACTGCATTATTTATGAAATCTTGCAGATAGGATGTCAAAACATTGTTTCCTCGACAATTTTCTTGAGGAAAGGTTGTATGTGATACAACCATAAGTTTTTGTCAATCCTGAAAGATGCTAACAAGTATGCAAAGCTCTAGAAATCCTTCTAAGGACTGGAGTAAGCATCTCGGAGTTGGAATATACGCTTTGATGATGATCAAAGATTTTGGGTTTATACAAAGTTTATGAGAAACTTGTATTTCCAAAGAAGTGAGTCGGAGCACTATAGAATTTCTGATGAGTATATGTTGTTGACATATTGTTGATCGGAAATGATGTAGAATTTCTGGAAAGCATATAGGGTTGTTTGAAAAGTGTTTTTCAATGGAAAACCTGGATTAAGCTACTTGAACATTGACCATCAAGATCTATAAAGATAGATCAAAAACCGCTTAATAGTACTTTCAAACAAACACATACCGTGATAAGATTTTTGAAGGAGTTCAAAATAGATCGGCAAAGAAGCAGGTCTTGGTTGTGTTATAAGGTGTGAGTATTGAGTAAGACTTGAAACCTGACCACGGCAGAATAGAGAGATAGGACGAAGGTCGTCCCCTATGCTTAGACGTAGGCTCTATAGTATGCTATGCTGTGTACCGCACCTGAAGTGTGCCTTGCCATGAGTCAGTCAAGGGGTACAAGAGTGATCCAGGAATGGATCACAGGACAGCGGTCAAAGTTATCCTTGGTAACTAGTGGACCGAGGAATTTTCTCGATTATGGAGGTGGTAAAAGAGTTCGTCATAAAGGGTTACGCCGATGCAAACTTTGACACTAATCCAGATTATTCTGAGTAGTAAACTGGATTCTTATAGTAGAACAGTTATTTGGAATAGCTCCAAATAGAGCGTGGTAGCTGCATCTAGGAGATGACATAGAGATTTGTAAAGTACACACGGATCAGAAAGATTCAGACCCGCTCACTAATAACCTCTCTCACAAGTGAGATATGATCAAACCCCATGGGTGTTGAATTCATTACAATCACATAGTGATGTGAACTACATTATTGACTCTAGTGCAAGTGGGAGACTGTTGGAAATATGCCCTAGAGGCAATAATAAAATGTTTATTATTGTATTTCCTTGTTCATGATAATTGTCTATTGTTCATGCTATAATTGTATTGACTGGAAACCATAATACATGTGTGAATACATAGACCACAACAGGTCCCTAGTGAGCCTCTAGTTGACTAGCTCGTTGATCAATAGATGGTTATGGTTTCCTAACCATGGACATTCAATGTCATTGATAACGGGATCACATCATTAGGAGAATGATGTGATGGACAAGACCCAAACCTAAGCATAGCACAAAGATCGTGTAGTTCATTTGCTAAAGCTTTTCTAATGTCAAGTATCATTTCCTTAGACCATGAGATTGTGCAACTCCTGGATACTGTAGGAATACTTTGGATGTGCCAAACGTCACAATGTAACTGGGTGGCTATAAAGGTGCACTACGGGTATCTCCGAAAGTGTCTGTTGGGTTGGCACAAATCGAGACTGGGATTTGTCACTCCGTATGACGAAGAGGTATCTCTGGGCCCACTCGGTAATGCATCATCATAATGAGCTCAATATGACTAATGAGTTGGTCACAAGATCATGCGTTATGGTACGAGTAAAGTGACTTGCCGGTAACGAGATTGAACGAGGTATTGGGATACCGACGATCGAATCTTGGGCAAGTAACGTACCGATTGACAAAGGAATTGTATACATGATTGATTGAATCTGCGACCTTATGGTTCATCCGATGAGATCATCGTGGAACATGTGGGAGCCAATATGGGTATCCAGATCCTGCTATTGGTTATTAGCCGGAGAGGTGTCTCGGTCATGTCTGCATGGTTCCCGAACCCGTAGGGTCTACACACTTAAGGTTCGGTGACGCTAGAGTTGTTATGGGAAATAGTATGTGGTTACCGAAGGTTGTTCGAAGTCCCGGATGAGATCCCGGACGTGATGAGGAACTCCGGAATGGTCCGAAGGCGAAGAACGATATATTGGACGAAGGGTATTGGAGTCCGGAATTGTTCTGGGCGTACCGGGTGACGACCAGCGTGTCCGGAAGAGGTTTCGGAGGCCCCGACAAGCGTTGGGGGGCCTTATGGGCCAAGGGGAGGGGGCACATCAGCCCACTAAGGGGCTGAGCACCCCTCCCGCCCCATCTCACGTAACCAGGATAGGCAGGGGCGCCACTCCTAGGGCAGCCGCCCCTCCCGGCTTGGGGGGGCAAGTTTCCTAGGGGGTGGGGGCGCCCAAACCCATCTAGGGTTTCCCCTGTGGCCGCCGCCCCACCCCTAGGGAACCCTAGGGCGCCTCCCCCTCCTCCCTTCCCCCTATATATAGTGAGGGAGAGAGAGGGCAGCGGCACCCTTCCCCTGGTGCAGCCCTCTCCTCCTCCAACACCTCCTCCTCCTCCATAGTGCTTGGCGAAGCCCTGCTGGAGAACCACGAGCTCCATCGCGACCATGCCGTCGTGCTGCTGGAGTTCTCCCTCAACTTCTCCTCTCCCCTTACTGGATCAAGAAGGAGGAGACATCCCCGGGCTGTACGTGTGTTGAACGCGGAGGTGCCGTCCGTTCGGCACTTGGATCGGATCTTCCGCGATTTGTATCGCCGCGAGTACGACTCCATCAACCTCGCGTTCTTGTAACGCTTCCGCTTAGCGATCTACAAGGGTATGTAGATGCACTCCCCTCTCTCTCGTTGCTAGTATTTCCATAGACTGATCTTGGTGATGCGTAGAAAATTTTAATTTCTGCTACGTTCCCCAACACCTTTATGCATATTAATATACCTTTTATTATGAACATGAATATGATTTGTGAGTAGTTACGTTTGTTCCTGGGACATGGGTGAAGTCTTGCTGTAAGTAGTCATGTGAATTTGGTATTCATTCAATATTTTGATGAGATGTATGTTGTATTTCCTCTAGTGGTGTTATGTGAACATCGACTACATGACACGTCACCATTGTTTGGGCCTAGAGGAAGGCATTGGGAAGTAATAAGTAGATGATGGGTTGCTAGAGTGACAAAAGCTTAAACCCTAGTTTATGAGTTGCTTTGTAAGGGGCTGATTTGGACCCATATGTTTCATGCTATGGTTAGGTTTACCTTAATACTTCTTTTGTAGTTGCGGATGCTTGCAAGGGTTAATCATAAGTGGGATGCTTGTCCAAGGAAGGACAGCACCCAAGCACCGGTCCACACACATACCAAATTATCAATGTAACGAACGCGAATCATATGAGCGTGATGAAAACTAGCTTGACGAAAATTCCCATGTGTCCTCGGGAGCGTTTTCCTTCATATAAGAGTTTGTTCAGGCTTGTTCTTTGCTACAAAAAGGATTGGGCCATATTGCTGCACTTTATTTACTTTCATTACTTGTTACCCGTTACGAATTACCTTATCACAAAACTATCTGTTACCGATAATTTCAGTGCTTGCAGAGAGTACCTTACTGAAAACCGCTTGTCATTTCCTTCTGCTCCTCGTTGGGTTCGACACTCTTACTTATCGAAAGGACTACGATAGATCCCCTATACTTGTGGGTCATCAGTGTGCTATCGATAAACACTGCCATCGAATTTGTGTTTGCCCACGTCAAAGATATAGGGCGGCTGGACTACTGGAATGTGAGAGGGCAGAGGTGCAGTTTGTCTTTGTGGCATGGATACCTACCTACAACGTTCGACTATCGGTGTGTGGGGGGGGGGAGGAGGGGGCAGAGACCTAACTATAGAGAGGTAGATCGACTAGTATATGTGTGGAGAAGGAGAGAGACCTAGCTATCTATTGAGGGAGATCGAAGGTAGAGTGTTGGAGGATTGGTGGCGGAGTTTCTTCTCACAAATGGTGGGAGAGGTTTGCTAGACAAACGGAGGGTACGAGTGCAATGCCAATAAGAGAGGGGATGTCTGCCTGCCTATGCACATGCGTGTGAGAGACGGGTCAGGAGGTATGCAAAGATGATGAGGGGGGACGATATGGTTGTGGTAAGCAGATGTAACTACATAGGAAGATCAATCATCATGTGTCGGGGAAAGGGAGAGACATAAGTATCAAGGTACGTTGATCGGTGCGTGGGGAAAAAGACTTACAGTCGACCTAGCTATATGTAGGGAGATCAGTAGGTATACATGCATGCATGTGTTAGAAGAAAATAAGGTCCGAAGAGACGGACATGGGGAGAAGGATGCGGCTAGGAGGTGGTGCGAGAGGCCTACTATATCGAGGGGGAGGAGTGTGCGAGTATGAGATCGATGAAAAGAGGGGCGGGAGTGTGCACCTACGTGGAACCGTATTGGACATAGGTGGCATGGACGTTGAGAAGAGAAGAGGGGAAGTGTGTGTTTGTGGTAGGTACATTGGCTAGAGAGGTATATCAACCGGTGTGTGCCGGAAAGACGGAGCCGGGGGGCCTACACCCACCGTGGGTGAACGACCTAAAGAGAAATAATGAATGTGCCTGATGGAGGGGACGCCGAGGGAGGGTGAGAGGGGGCAGGCATGTGCATGCATGATACAAAGTTAGGGGTAGCTACAAAGAGAAGAGGATTGTGTGGGTGTAAAATACGAGTAGAGATCATAATTCATTGTAAAAAAGTGATTCCGGATATTTGAAGAAGATATCATAGTGTTTTAAACCGACACATGCATAAATGAATATATATAATGGTGATACACATGGTGTGGTTATGAACATGTTATACTACATATAATATATAGAACATTGATTATAATTTGTGATAATGTGTGGATTTTGTAGCTGAGGGCTAAATACTTGTCATAATGTAGGGGGCGGAGCACTATACTTCGTGTGATAAACACGGTGTACATATGGAACATGGTTTAGATTATGAATATCTAGTTAGTACATCAAATGAACTATTATTTGGAATCAACATCAAGTGTATTCAAAATTTTGAATTCGAGTTCATATAGTACACATAGTTCGTATCTATCTCTATGGTAATCATGTGGTGTATTGTTACGATAATACACAAATGATGGTTTAAGTTGGCAACAATCATGATTGTAGATTCTTATTCAACTAGAAAAATGAATTCGAATTTAGTTCGAATTGCAGCGATAGTATAGAAATTTGGAATGCACTAAAATGTTGGTATGAGTAGGTTACATGCAATATATAGCAAGCGAAAAATTTAATTGGACATAACATGGATTCATAGCTTTGAGTAACATTTGTGCAGTAAAACGGGACAAGACTCTCTCTTTGTGTGGTGCGAATAGTTTTATTTTTTTCATTTTTTCGTTGAGGGAAGTGCGAATTGACTTGGTACGTACAATAAAATTTAACCCACGCCTTGTTATATCCCAAAAATTCAGATATCCTGCTCCCAAAACTCGCGCTTTCACAACCCGCGCCTTGCTATCCCGAAATTACAACACACGCGAAAACTCCCTCCAGCTGCCATATCCCGACAAGCGAAATACCGCTTCTAACCCTGTGCTAAAAGGGCTGCTATTCAGATCGGTGGGCGTACTTTTGTAACACACCCTACATTTTGGAAAAGCGCGTCCCTAAGTCGTGGTTCCCCCTCCCATCGCCTCCTTTTCGCCATTCAAAATCCCATGCCACCATAACCTCTCTACTCGAGCCGCGAAACCCCACCCTCCTCCGTCCGCCACCTCACCGCTGCCCAGCCGGAGCTTCTTCCCTGACGACGTCATCCACCGCAAGTACGCAACAGCCTAGCGTCCAACATCCACCTCCCCAGATGAGGATCCGTCGTCGATCTCGTCGTCCCGCCGGTTCAGCCGCCCCGTCCTCCACCTCCAAGGAGATGCTCCGACGATTGCCGTGGCTGATCCATCCCCACAGTGCCACCCTAACCTACTCCATCGGAACCGCATCATCCTCACTAACTCCTCGGACGAAGCCGAGGCCTACTCGGTGCCACCAAAGAGGTTGTACACTCATCACATCGCCCCTTATCTTAACTCGACCTCCCAGCACCGACGGTGCTCCATCCCGCTCCCCCACGGCACGGTGACCTTGAAGCCGGAGCCACGGGCGACATCTCCATGACGGCTCTCCCCCAGTGCGAGGCCTCTTTGGCGGCAACATCCATACCAGCCGGATCTACTGCTGCTGCTCCGGCTCTCGCTCGCTCGCACTGGTGCTGCTGCTCCGGCTCTCGCTCGCTCGCGCTATTGCTGCTGCTCCGGCTCTCGCTCGCCTGCGCTGCCGCTCTGCTCTCCCACTCGCTCATGCTGCTGCTCTGCTCTCCCCCTCGCTCATGCTGCTGCTCTGCTCTTGCTCTCGCTTGCGCTGCTGATGCTAGTACATGGGCTGCTTGTAAGGGCATATTTCTCCCTATATGGTTTTGGTGATTGATGACAGTGCATTTGCGGACTAATCGTGTGCATTGAGCATTTCAGATATCTCATGTCTAGGCACAAGACAATTCGGTGCCCCTCGGAGCCTATCAAAGACGGCGATTCTCTATGTTTCTTTTTGGTGGATTTGAGTCGTAGGAAAGCCGTACTGTTAAGAGGTTGTCCGCTTAGAAAAGGTTAGGGTGGAACACGTACACATATGTTCCTTTGCACCACCTTTCCTTCACTTCTTTGGAGCACCATCCGTTTATCCTTGTCGCTGTGAGATGAAGGCCTCCAAGTGCTATAGGTTCTGTGGCATGTGGTAGTACAGTTCAAGGGAGCAGTGGTACCGCAGGGGCCGGCGGTAGTACCGCCCTGCCCAGCGGTAGTACCGCGCCATGCGGTAGTACCGCTCCACGCAAGCGGTAGAACCGCCGCCTCTAGCCCAGAACGCTCGCGCACGCGAAAGTAGGCGCGGAAGTAATTTTTTACTTCCGCCCCTACGCGGTAGTACCGCTCCCTGTGAGCGGTAGTACCGTGCCGGATTTGCGCACGTCTCAAACTTAGGGAAGTAGTCATAGACGAAATTTATTTAGTCTGTGCCTCTCCCATCCAGTTGAGCCCTGCCCCGCTGTAGTACCGCTCCGGCGGTTCTACCGCTTGTTGCCTAGTGCAACAGGACCTCACCTGGCTTCTACCGCATGAGCGGTAGTACCGCACCAAGGAGTGGTAGTACCGCGTCTCACGGGCTGAGTGAGTGGGTAACGGTTAGATCTTGTCCCCCACTATATAAAGGGGGTCTTCTACTCCAAGAAGACCATCTCTTCCCTCCCCAAAGCACCATTGTTGCTCAAAGCTCCATTTTCGCCCGATCTCTCTCCCTAGCCAATCAAACTTGTTGATTTTCTAGGGATTGGTTGAGAAGGCCCCAATCTACACTTCCACATAGAGAAATTTGATTCCCCCCACTAACCCCTTGCGGATCTTGTTACTCTTGGGTGCTTGAGCACCCTAGACGGTTGAGGTCACCGCGGAGCCATATTTCATTGTGGTGAAGCTTCGTGGTGTCCTTGGGATCCTCCGATTAAGTTCTGGAGATTTCCCCAACCTTGTTTGTAAAGGTTCGGTTGCCGCCTCCAAGGGCACCAATAGTGGAATTATGGCATCTCGCATTGTGTGAGGGCATGAGGAGAATACGGTGGCCCTAGTGGCTTCTTGGGGAGCATTGTGCCTCCACACCGCTCCAACGGAGACGTACTTCCTCTCAAAGGGAAGGAACTTCGGTAACACATCCTCATCTCCACCGGCTCCACTTTTGGTTATCTCTTACCTTTACTTGTGCAAGCTTATATCATGTTGTATACCTTGCTTGCTTGTGTGCTTGTTGTTGTTGCATCATATAGGTTTCTCACCTAGTTGCATATCTAGACAACCTTTTTGAAGCTAAGTTTAATTTGGTCAAGAAAAGCTAAAAATTGTTAGTTGCCTATTCACCCCCCCTCTAGTCAACTATATCGATCCTTTCAAATGGTATCAAAGCCTCGTCTCTTTATTAAGGACTTCACCATCCGAAGAGTATGGTTGACACCACAGATGAGGTGGAGGGGCACCTAGTGCAACACCCACTTTGTCTGAGGCCGAAGGGGATCCTCGGCCTCTCGTGAGGAGTTCAATGTGGCCTTGGACACATTGAAAACCTCCATGATGGCCGAGGTCAAAGGCATGCTTGAGAAGTTTCTTGATGGTCTCAAAGTTTCTACCACAGTGTTGGAAGTGGTCGATCCCACTAACAAGGTGACGGATGCTAACTCCAACAAGGGGGAAGCTAATAGTGATCAAGTTGATTGACTAGTGGTAGAAGTGGAAATGGCATCTTTGCCAATGTTGAACCTCCAATTACTTATGGAGGACCGGTTCCCTCCACTCATATGAATCATGTTGGTCCTCCTCCAAAGCTTGTGAAAAACGAGGATTTTGCCTCTTGGGTCTATCGCATTAAATGCCATTTAAATCATAGTTCTACTAATCTTTGGACAATTACTGAGCAATGTTTCTACCCGCACGACCCAAGCAACTTCACTCCTAGAGAATCCGTGGATCATCAATTCAACGAGTCCGCTCTCTTCATTCTCCAAGAAGCAATTCCACCCGAAGATATTGTGCATCTCCGACCCTTCACCGTGGCCAAGGAAGCATGGCAACATGTTGTTTCCATTTACAAGGGAAGCGCAAGCATTCAACACTCAAACTTTGAAGTGGTGCAAGATGAAGCTGATGAGTTTGCAATGAATGAAGATGAAGAACCTCGAGAGCTTTATTGGAGATTAACCACTCTCACGGTCTCACTGCAAGATCATGGGAGCAAGGATACAGACGACAATTGGATCAAGCGCAAGTTTCCCAAGGCCATGATGCCTTACCATAAGGCCATGTCCTCCGTCATTTGTCAAAGGCCGGACTTTCACGCCTTGTCCTCAAGTGAAGTGTTGGATGAGTTTGTTGCAATGAGGATCTTGGACAAGACCGCTGACAATGCGGTGTTGCGTTCTCAATGAGTAAAGAAGCCCAACCTTCCTTTGAAGGCCAAGGATAGTGTGGAAGAAGAGGGTGAAGAGGAGGAAGAAGAATGTTGCCCCGAAGATACAAAATATGCTTATCATGGGCACATGGCTCTCGCTTCATGGCAATTTTCGAGCAAGAAGAACTCAAGGCCCAACTTCAACAAGAACAACTCAAGTGGCGCCAAGGGCAACCAACGTGTGAGGACATGCTATAATTGTGGCCATGTGAGCCACTTTGTTGCGGAGTGCCCATACGAGAAGAGGGAAGACAATGGTGGCAAGCTCATCCGAAAAGACAAGGCCAAGTCCTTCCCCAACAAGAACAACTTCACCAAGAAGACTCCTCCCAAGGGGTTGGTGGCACAGGAAGATTACAATGAGGATGATGATGAAGACAGTGAGACGGTTGCCATGGCCTCCGTTACCATTGCAACAACCTGATAACCCACAAATATAGGGGACCGCAACAATTTTCGAGGGTAGAGTATTCAACCCAAATTTATTGATTCGACACAAGGGGAGCCAAAGAATATTCTCAAGTATTAGCAGTTGAGTTGTCAATTCAACCACACCTGGATAACTTAGTATCTGCAGCAAAGTATTTAGTATAAAAGTAGTATGGAAGTAACGGTAACAGTAGCAAAAGTAACAGTAGAAGTTTTGTAGTAATTATAACAGTGGCAACGGTAAAGTAACTAAGCAAAGAGCAATATGTGAATTGGATCGGTGATGGAGAATTATGTCGGATGTGATTCCTCATGCAATATTTATAACATAGGGTGACACAGAACTAGCTCCAGTTCATCAATGTAATGTAGGCATGTATTCCGAATATAGTCATGCGTGCTTATGGAAAAGAACTTGCATGACATCTTTTGTCCTACCCTCCCGTGGCAGCGGGGTCCTCATGGAAACTAAGGGATATTAAGGCCTCCTTTTAATAGAGTACCGGACCAAAGCATTAACACATAGTGAATACATGAACTCCTCAAACTAAGGTCATCACCGGGAGTGGTCCTGATTATTGTCACTTCGGGGTTGTCAGATCATAACACATAGTAGGTGACTATTGACTTGCAAGATAGGATCAAGAACTCACATATATTCATGAAAACATAATAGGTTCAGATCTGAAATCATGGCACTCGGGCCCTAGTGACAAGCATTAAGCATAGCAAAGTCATAGCAACATCAATCTCAGAACATAATGGATACTAGGGATCAAACCCTAACAAAACTAACTCAATTACATGGTAAATCTCATCCAACCCATCACCGTCCAGCAAGCCTATGATGGAATTACTCACGCACGGCGGTGAGCATCATGAAATTGGTGATGGAGGAAGGTTGATGATGACGACGGCAATGGATTGCCCTCTCCGGAGCCCCGAACGGACTCCAGGTCAGCCCTCCTGAGAGAGGTTGGGTCTTGGGGCGGCTCCGTATCGTAAAACGTGATGAATCCTTCTCTCTCATTTTGTTCTCCCCGAACGTGAATTTATAGAGTTGGAGTTGAGGTCGGTGGAGCACTAGGGGGCCCATGAGGCAGGGGGCACGCCCCCACCCTCGTGGACAGGGTGTGGGCCCCCTGGCCTTGATTCTTTCACCAGTATTTTTTATTAATTCCAAAAATATTCTCTTTGAAGTTTCAGGTCATTCTGAGAACTTCTATTTTTGCACAAAAATAACACCATGGTAATTCTGCTGAAAACAACGTCAGTTCGGGTTAGTTCCATTCAAATCATGCAAGTAATAGTCCAAAACAAGGGCAAAAGTGTTTGGAAAAGTAGATACGATCGAGACGTATCAACTCCTACAAGCTTAAACATTTGCTTGTCCTCAAGCAATTAAGTTGACAAACTGAAAGTGATAAAGAAAAACTTTTACAAACTCTAGTTGCTCTTGTTGTTGCAAATATGTAAAGCCAACATTCAAGTTTTCAGCAGAGATTATGAACTAACCATATTCACAATAACATTTAGGTATCATGTTTACTCATATCAATGGCATAATCAACTAGCGAACAATAATAATATATCTCGGACGACAACGCTTTCTCAAAACGATCATAATATGATATAAAAGATGGTATCTCGCTAGCCCTTTCTGAGACCGCAAAACATAAATGCAGAGCACCTCTAAAGATCAAGGACTGACTAAACATTGTAATTCACTGTAAAAGAGATCTAGTCATAGTCATACCCAATATAAATTAAAAGTAATGGATGCAAATGACAGTGGTGCTCTCTAGCTGGTGCTTTTTAATAAGAGGGTGATGACTCAACATAAAAGTAAATAGATAGGCCCTTCGCATAGGGAAGTAGGGATTTGTAGAGGTGCCAGAGCTCGGTTTTGAAATGGAGATAAATAATATTTTGAGCGGCATACTTTCATTGTCAACATAACAACCGAGAGATCTCGATGTCTTCCATGCTACACACATTATAGGCAGTTCCCAAGCGGAATGGTAAAGTTTATACTACCCCACCACCAACAAGCATAAATCCATGGCTTGCTCGAAACAATGAGTGCCTCCAACTAGCTATAGCCCTGGGGTAGTTTTGTTTGCAATTATTTCGATTTGATATGCTTAGAGCATGGGACTGGGCATCCCGGTGACCAGCCATTTTCTTGTGAGTGAGGAGCGGAGTCCACTCCTCTTGAGAATAACCCGCCTAGCATGGAAGATACAGACAACCCTAGTTGATCCATGAGCTATTCGAGCATACAAAACAGAATTTAATTTGAAGGTTTAGAGTTTGGCACATACAAATTTACATGGAACGGCAGGTAGATACCACATATAGGAAGGTATGGTGGACTCATATGGAATAACTTTGGGGTTTATGGAAGTGGATGCACAAGCAGTATTACCGCTTAGTACAAGTGAAGGCTAGAAAAAGACTGGGAAGCGACCAACTAGAGAGCGACAACAGCCATGAACATGCATTAAAATTAATTAACATTGAGTGCAAGCATGAGTAGGATATAATCCACCATGAACATAAATATCATGAAGGCTATGTTGATTTTGTTTCAACTACATGCCTGAACATGTGCCAAGTCAAGTCACTCAAATCATTCAAAGGAGGATACCACCCTATCATACCACATCACAACCATTTTAATAGCATGTTGGCAGTCAAGGTAAACCATTATAAACCCCTAGCTGATTAAGCATGGCATAAGCAACTATAATCTCTAATTGACATTGCAAACATGTTGCATTCATAATAGGCTGAATCAGGAACGATGAACTAATCATATTTACAAAAACAAGAGAGGTCGAGTTCATACCAGCTTCTCTCATCTCAATCAGTCCATCATATATCGTCATTATTGCCTTTCACTTGCACGACCGAACGATGTGTATAATAATAATAGTGCACATGCATTGGACTAAGCTGGAATCTGCAAGCATTTAATACAAAGGAGAAGACAAGGTAACGTGGGCTCTTTGTTAAATCAACAATAATGCATATAAGAGCCACTTTAACATTTTCATCGTGGTCTGCTCCTCTCGACCCCCAAAGAAAAGAACAGAAATAAAACTATTTACACGGGAAAGCTCCCAACAAGCAAAATAAGAACGAGAAATCTTCTTGGGTTTTTCTTTTAATTATTACTACTACAAGCATGAAAAGTAAACTAACTAAAAGCTACAACTATTTTTTTTGTTTTTTCTTAAGGTTTTTCAAACACACACAAGAAGAAAGCGAGAAAAAGAAAATGAACTAGC